>CM066729.1:119912510-124912510 GCA_033961575.1 Aselliscus stoliczkanus
CCACAGCACCCAGGAGTGAGGGCATTGAGGCCTTGGCCCAGGAACCTTTGAGCAGGTGCTGTGCAGGCCAAAGGCTCCCCTAGGAGCTGGCACCTGCAGATGTCAGCCCCCCTGTCCTGGGACAGACAGACAGATGGATGGGCACGGCCTTGCTGGGTCATCATCAGGACTGTCCTGGGTGAAGTCCCCTTTGTGGCAGTGAGAGTGGCTGTCGATGGAGCCCCTATAGGCTGTCCCGTCTGCAGTCTGCAGAAGTTGATAGTGTGACTATAAAAGGCAGCTGGGCTTCAGTCTGGGAGGAAGGTACAGGCCCCAGGGATCGGCTGATTGATTATTATTATTCCTCTATTAGTTGAAGCTCTCTGAAGAGCTTTCCTTGATCTTTAATGCACTCCAGGTTATGGAAAAGAAGCCTGAATCCATGACTGGGCAGCAGCCCAGCCTTGTTGGGGATGCCAGCCTGCTGGGATAGGGAGCAACAGTGAAGGCGGCATGAAGTTGGGGCTGTGGGTGGCCCTGGAATAGGACACTGGGCTCAGAGGCTCCCTTCTCAATTCCTCAGTTGGCGCTCTATTTTGGGATACCCAGTGCCCGGCCTCTCAAGTGGGTAGAAGGATCTCCATTAATAAATAATCCCCATTTATTAAGACTCTGCCATTATCTCATTGCTTGGGAACTTTACAGAGTATAGCTCATTTAATCCCAATGGTCAAGCCACAAGCCACATTATTGTCCCCATTTCATAGCTAGAAGACTGAAGGCATAGTAGGTTGGATGACTCTTCCAAAGCTACATGGCTGATAGACTCTCGTGGGAAGAGGGAGAGCTCAGCCTCGTGGCATGTCACACAGGAGTGCTAAATAAATGAATTAATGAGTACTCAATGTTCAAGGCTCAAGAGGCATAATGAGAGCCACATCGTTCTGGGGACTCTGTCCTGGGTGGGCCTGTGGGAGGGGAAGACATGCCTCCCCAGCATCTCTCTCTCCTGGGTCCAGGCTGGCAGGGGAAGAGCTCAGCCTGACCCCATTTAATCTGTCCCTGGGCCAGCACACCTGGCCTTCACATCTAAGTCAGCCTAAGAGCTGGCCCAGCAGGGATCCCAGTGTGGATGGTGCCCAGACCCCCTGAGCCCCTCAAATGGCTTTTCCAGCAAGAGGGGCACCAAGAAGAGTCCAACCACTCCACCTCATGGAAATTCTCTCTTCTTATTTTTCTGGCTTCACCAAGAAAAGCGAAACTTTTATGAATTCAGAACCTGACTGATGTGGTTGACAGAATATTCTGCCTGTTGAAAATCCCAGCTTTTACTAGCTTTGTGACTCTGGGAAAGTCATTTAACCACTCTGTGCTTTGGTTCTCTCTTAAGGTAAAGTGGGGACAATAATGGTACCAGCCTCATAGATGTCTTTGGAGGTTATGCGAACAGATTGCTAAATGATGTCTGGCACGGCAGAAGTGGAGTCTAAATGCTAGCTCTTGTTTCACCTAGTCTCATGCACATCAAGGGCTTGATCTTTTCCAGGTGAAAAACCTCATCTTCTCAAAACAAAACAAAACAAAAAAACGGTTAGTTGGCCCTCAGAGCCTGCGGACCCTCCATACCCTTCCCACAGCCCACATAATCTGCTCAGGGAGTGGATGTGGCAATCCCCTGTCAGTCTACAGGCTCATTCATGGTCAAGAGCCTGGCATCTTAGGGCATGAGAGCTTGGATGGTAACCTGTGGTGCTGCAGGGAAGGAGGTGTAGGAGTGGGGTGGGGGCGGGAAAAAGGAATGTCTTAGTAAAGGCTCTTTTAGTTGCCAGTAATGGGAACCACTGAAGCCAGTTTAAGTCAAAAAGTGACTTTGTGAGAAGGATATTAAACGCCATGGAGTGTAGGGTGGCTGGGACTGTTGCTCTGGGATGCTAGTGGGACAGGCACTAAGGCCCAGGGATGGCTGGACCCTGCCCTCTTCCTGCATCTGCCTGGGTATGTACATGGTTTTTGCTCTGCTGCTCTGCCCCCTGTGCTTATCACTCACAGAGCACTTCATCAGGTTTTCCCCCAAGCAGTGGTTCTCCATGGCTTTGGAGCCTCTGCCAGACCCCTGGGAGAGTAAATCTGCTCTGATTTACTCTCAGAGCAGGGCCAGGTGCCTATCAGGTGTGGCCAACTGTGGCTGCTCCAGCCCTGCCCTGGGGAGGGGATGCTGTTTTCAGACAGGGACATGTGATCTGGGCAGGCATGTGAAGTATGCCCACTCCTGGGAGGCCACATACACAAGAGGCAGAGAAGGGCACAGACGTGGACAAACCCACTCTTGCTGAGGCAATTAAATCCAAGGATGATATCTATGTTCTCAGAGAAAGAGGCTGTAAGGGACGTATAATATCCATTTTTTATAAATTTGAATACAACTCCATTTCTAGGCCCCACTCCTACACAGTAAGCCAGGCTTCAGAGAATCTAACAGTTGCTGGTTTTCTCTCCAAGACTTGGCCAAGCTCCATTCTCTGTACAAACACATGGGGATGTGCCCAGGCACTGCATTCGGGAAGCTTATAGACCTTGGGGCTGTGGAATATCCCAGGTGTCCCCTTGAGCTGTCCTCAGCTGCCTGCCCATGTCTAGAACCACCTCCCAATGATAACATTGCTCCTCCAGCACCACAGCCGGCTGAGGGCACAATGTTCGACTGACAGGCCCCAGCAGTCTGCAGTCTTCATGTCCTAGAGCCAGCCACAGCACCCTTTCTCCCAGCATGTTCTCCTGGCCAAGCCAGGCCCATATGCTCCCTCAGTGTTATGGCAGGAAGCACGGTGATGAGTTTGCATAAACCAGGATCTATCCTGTAACCCATCAGGAAGAGCATTTTAGAGAAGGGGGCTGCCCCTGCCTGAATGTGGGCTTTTAAGCTACTTCTGTCTGAGCCATCTCAAGGCAAAGCAAGGCATCTTGATGGAGAGCAGCACTGGCTGCTATCCTAGTAGCATCTAGGGTCTTCTCTTTGCACTCTGTTGGATGGGCCTGAGGAGACTGGGCCTTAAGGGTTGAGCCTTCTCCTGCTGCTGCCGTCTGCCATCTGCTGTCATTCCTCTGAGCTGGGAGAACGGCCCCTGCTGGGCTCATCTGCTTTTTTTCCAAGCCTGGCTATATGCAGGAGATGGGCCATTGCTCCTTAGTGCCTTTCTTTGGGATTTGGGCACTGGCCCCTTCCACTTGTCTCTGGCCCCTTCCCCAACTCTGTAGGATGTGTCCTAGCTCCAGTGCTGGGGCAGGGACCCGGGCACATTGTCACACCATGCTGAGGCTGCAGCTGCAGAGCACTGGCCTGGAGCAGCTGGGTGTCCCCAATGTCAACCTCTGTCTTGAGATGCCTGTGCCGCTGGTGGGAAAGGAGGATTGCCAGCTGTCGAATGGCTCTGAATCCCTGCCTGGAGCACACGGGTGGGAGGGTGCTCATCCAGCTTGAGCAAAGGGTCCAGAGAGCACAGGAAGTATAGGATATAATGACCCAAGCTGGGGCCCGCCAGGTCCAGGGCTGCCTGGGCTCTGCCACGAGGGCAGGTGCTCCTGGGGGCAAGGCCTCATGCCTTTGCTCGGCAGAGAGGTGCAGCCCTGGCCGTACCCCTGGCCTGGAGTCCCTGCTTGGAGGCTGTTTGAGTCTCCCATACATGGTAACATCCCAATAGGATCACGGCAGTGTGGGGAGGGCAAAGCACTGCAGGTTTGGGAATTAGAGGATTGAGGTCAACCCCTGCTTTGACATGATTAGCTCTGTGACCTTGGAAAAGCTACTTATCTTCTCTGTGCCTCATTTCTTTATCTGTATAGTGGAAATAATAATCCTAATTTTGACTCCATAGGGCTGTTGTGAGGATCCAGGGAGATGAGGAATGTAAAGGCAGTTTATGAACAACTCTCAGGAGAACAAGGTCATTGGCAACACGTTGAAACGGTGCTGTCTGAAGCTGCCTCCTGCTGCACCAACTAGGCCAGCAAAATGCAGCCTAAGGGCAGAGAGGAGGGGGTGGCCAGGAAGTGAATCTCATGGACCCTCCCCAGGGCTTTGCAGGCCTCCAGGCCCCTCCCCCTCCAAGGTCTGCATGGGGCAGCACGAGAGGCTAAGTGATTGTGTAATGGCCACATCTGTCAGCACTGGCCAAATGGTTTTTCCAGGAGTCAGCGAGCTAATGGCCCTGCAGCCAGGGCGGGAGAGAGCTTCTCCTAAATGGAGCACTTTATCTACCCGGGAACATAAGAGCAGCATGGCCCCAGGCCACGGGGACTCAGAGAACAGCTGCTCTGCCCACAGCCTTGAATTAGCACCCTGTCCCCATTGGCTTGCCTCCCACCTGCTGCCAGAGGCCAGTCTGTTGGTGGCAGCTGAGGTAGCTGGTAGGAATATGGGAGCCTGGCTGGGGGTGTCACCAGACCTGGCCTTGAATCCAGGACCCTGTACCATCCACTGGCTGCGGGACCTTGACAAGTCCCTTGCCCTCACCAAGCCTCAGTTTTGTCATCTGTAAAATGGAGGCAATAAGAATTAGGTGGGAAGAGACAACGAGGGCAGTGTGCCTGCATACGGCAGCTATTGCCGTAGAGGGCCGTGAGCTCTCCCAGGTGATGGTGATGACGAAGAGGCTCAGACTGCTGAGGGCAGAACCCTGTGGGCTGAGGAAGAAGCCCTGTTGGAAGAAGGCATGTGACACTTTGATGAGCCTGGGCACCGAATGTGCGATGCAGACAGGCCTTGTATTCAGCTGGTGCACCTGGGAAAGTGGGGAAGCCCTGTGCACAGAGGTCTGACTGCAACTGCCCTTATAAAGTGGGTTTTGTCTCCAGAGAGCCGCAGATATCACAAATTCTCCAAATAGTAGATGCATAATTTTTTAAAATTTTTTAGTTTTGAAATAATTCTAGTCTCACATGTAAGTTGCAAAAATAGTAGATTTCCCTTATACCTGTCACCTAGTTTCCCCCAAAGATAATGTTGACATAACCCTAGTACAATGATCAAAACAAAGAAGTTGGCATCAGCACAATACTATTGGGCTGTTGGAGAAGTCATGACGCATTTTTGCAATGAAAAACCAGAAAAATATGTCTTGACTTTTCCGACAACCCAATATTAACTAAGCTATAGACTTTACTTGGATTTCACCAGTTTTTACATATGCTATTTTTTTTGTGGGGGGGGGAGTGGATATTGAAGCCTCATTATATGTATAGTTTTGTGTAACCGTACCATAATCAGGATACATAACTGCTCCAGCACCGAAAGAGACCCTCCCCAACCCTATGCTTTGCACCCACGGGTCTGTTCACCATCTCTATACTTTCCGCATTTCAAGACTGTTAGATATATGGGGTCATACAGTGGCTACATGCTTTTTAAAAATGAGTGTTAAAACACAATGTGTTATTCACGATGATTTAGAACATTGATTATAAAGAGTAAACATTAACTGTATACAATATAATTTCTAGGGGGCCCTGTCAGATATCACATGGTGATATTCATGAGAGAGGAAATTTATTTATTTATTTATTTATTTATTTATTTATTTATCTATTTATTTGAGGGCAGTGTCACGGGCCCTCATATGTGAGACCCGAGCCGGGGCTGCTGGCTTCCCAAGCCAGCGCTTAACCACTGCGCCACTTGGCCAGCCTGAGGAAATTTATTTTTATTTTTTTAGTTTTATTGTGGTTAAATACATATAACACAAAATTTACCATCTTAACAATTGTTATGCAAACAATCTCTGGAAGTTTTTCATTTTGCACAACTGCAGCTCTATACCCATTGAACAACTCCCATTTCCTCTCTCTGCCAGGCAACAACCATCTTACTTTTCTGTTTTTATGAGTTTGACTATTGTAGGTAACTTACGTAAGTGGAATCATGCTCTATTTATCCTTTTGTGACAGGCTTATTTCACTTAGCATAATGTCCTCAACGTTCATCCATGGCGTAGCATGTGTCAGAATTGTGCTCCCTTTTAAAGCTGGATAATACTTCATTGTAGGAAAGACCACATTTTGTGTGTCCATTTATCCATTGATGGACATTTGGGTTGCTTTCACTTGTTGGCTGTTGTGAATAATGCTGCTATGAACATGGGTGTTCAAATATCTCTTCAAGGCCCTACTTTCAATTTGGAGAGGGGGGGGCAGTATATACCCAGAAGTGGGATTGCTAGACCATATGGTAGTAGTTCTAGTTGTAATTAAATATTTGAGGAGACATTTTATTTCCCACAGTGGCTACACCATTTTATGTTCTCACCAATAGTGCACAAGGTTTCCAATTTCTTCACATCCTCACCAACACTTGTTATTTTGTCTCATCAGTAGAGGCTAGCCTAATGAATGTGAGATGGTTTTAATTTGCATCTCTCTATTGATTAGTGATCTTGATCACCTTTTCATGTGCTTGCTGGAGAAAATTGTCTCTAATATGAAAGTCTTGCTGATGGAGATTCTGGAAGGTATTGAGTAGGAGCTTGTGACATTGGAGTGGATGATATCTTATTATCTTTCTGGAATAATTTGTCAAGAGGAGATGAAATGCCAGCTCACTTGTCTTGGCCAAGGACTCTGTGGTAAGCTGTAAGTATATCAAAATGACATGCGAATTTCCTCTGCATTTGGATCATTCCACTACAACCTAGAAGCACATGGGAAGAAAAACAGGAAGGTGGTAAATTACACCTTCTCCCCATTGCTGACTTTCCCTATTCCATTTCTCTCTCTCGAGATGCCCAGAGATGCACATATGTACATGTCCCTTTTTCTACATAAGTAGTTGCGTATCATACGCATTATTTGGTCTTTGCTTTCTTCTTCTTAAATACATATTTTGGGAAGAGTTCCGTATTAATGCCTATGTTTCTGCTTCTGGAGTGTTCTTCTGAAGGTAACTCTCAAGCCACATGCCTGCATTTCTTCAATCAATGAACTTAACCTCTACTAGCTTCGTTCCATGTTTCCTCCCAATGTCTGGCCTGTGCTCATCCACTGGCTTGTTCCTTACACAGATGTACACTCAGTGCCCACACTGGTCCAGGAAAATCAAAGTGAAAGCAGAGTTTTGTGGGTAGCAGCATGCCTAATGTTTTTGTTCTTTTCCTACTTCAATTCTAGTTAACAACTTAATTTCTCCCTTCAGTTTTTTAAAAGATAATATGGGCCAGTAGTCTAGTATAATACAAACACTGTTGTATTGATAAATATGTTTATACTAAACTGTTGACTTTGGAACAGCTGATGTTCCAAAGTCCTAACTTTGGCACGGGAAAGTTGATTTAGAGGTTGCAGTCTAATGCATGGAAATTCTGCTTGTGGGAAAGTTGATGTATTCATGACAAGAGTCCAGGTCATCCCAAGTGAGAAGAGCTGGGAGGGTAGGGGTGCAGGGAGAGGAGTGGAGAACATAGGCCAAGGGCAGATAGGAGAGGCCTCATGAGCCAGCATGAGCTGTACCTTGTGGGTGATGCTGGGGAGTACTGGACTCTGAAGGGATGTTGGGTTGACTTGGTCTTTTACTGTAAAAATAATGATCACTTATGGAGACCATCTATGTGCCAGCCGCTCTACCAGATGCTTCTCGCATATTATTTCTGATGCTCACATAAATTTACAAGGTCAGTATTTATTGTTTTTTTCACTTTACATCTGAAAAACATGAGGCTCGGAGGGTTTATGGGACTTATCCAGTTATCAGCCAGTGATTGGTGGAGCCAGAATTTTCACTAGGGGTCATGTGACACTGACTGCCTGGCTCTGTGCTTTCTGCTACTACGCTTCCTTTCCTGCTGTCACTGTCTCACAGCGGAGGCCTTTTCTGTGGTGAGCACCAAACTGTTCTGTGGTGAGCACCTCCTGCCTTGTTGGAGGGAGAGGGAAGTCTGCTGTCTGCGTGTTGGTTGGCGGATTGGGTGGTGCACCTTTCCCACGGCTTCCAAGCAGAGGCAGGTCCGCAGACCTGCCCATGCCAAGGCACAAGGCTTGATTCCCTGTCTGTTGGCGTGAACAGTCAGGCACCCCGCTTCCCATACCTCCAAGGTTGCTGCAGGGATCATGCCTCTCCCTGTGAACAGACCAGGTGTCCCAAGCATGGAGCTGGAGCAGAGCTTGCTGGAGTGTGGGCTGCATTGCACACTGACATGAGCTTGTGCAGGCAGCTGGATACCTCTGCATAGCCATCTGATATGCCTCGGGGCTCAGCCCATGGTCACTGGGGCCTTCCTCCTCTTCTGTCTACTGTTATTCATGCCCTGGCTCCACCAGCTCCCAACTCTGGGTTGATTCCAGCCCATCTCTATCAGTCAGGGCGCAGCAGGTACCTCCCAGGGGGATGGAGGACAGTTTAAGACAGGGGCTATTTTCAAGCTTGTAGGTGCGGTGAAGGGAAGCCAACAACAACGGTTAAGTCCCCAGGGGATGGCTAGCATGGGTTCAGTGGGAGGGCACTGACACCGGCAGGCCCTGTCACTTGGACAGGGCTGCTGGACAGCAGCATTGCTCCTCGGGAGAGGAATCCAGCCACTGCCAGCCCACAGTCTCCCAGTGAGACAGCCAGGGGAATAAATATTCCTGCCAATTTCTTTCTGCTCCAGACTTCCTACCAGTTCTCCATTGCCCCAGTGGAAGCCAGAGGGAACGGATGGATGCAGCAGAGTGGGTTGGAGAACATGGAGAGGGACGCTGGAGGCCTATTGGATACCAGGCACATGCCATCTCTCTGGTGCCTTTGAGATGTGGGTCTAATTCAGTCTCCTGGCCTGCCCTGGCTGGTTTACCTGCTGTTCTATCATGGTGAGGAAAACTTTACCTGAGTCAGACCTCTGCTGACCTCCTTGGAGGTTCGCGGGTAGGTGGCAAAATGGGGATAAAAGTGGCAGAAAGTGTGAGGGTTTGGGGTAGTTCTGAGTAGAGTTACAAGGGTCTTTAGGGTCTCACCTTTGGGGCACCTAAGGCTGTCTACCACCCTGGCTCTGTTTGTTTTCAGAGCTTTGGCTCTGCTCTGGCCTTTCCTTATGGTTTCAGTGGTCATCAATTACTTGTGAAAATGAATGGCATGTCCACTCTCTTGCTTTCGTTAATGTCTGTATCTCTTTCTCTAGATGTCTGTTGAGAGCTGGCTTCCCAGTGCTGGTCCTGGGCCAATGGCCTATGTTTCTTCTGAGCTCTTTCCTTCCAGGAACCAGACAGAGCAACAGCAGCTCTGGGATGAACCCAGTGTGGGGCAAGTGAGATGCAGCCTGGAGGACCGGGGATGGACAGCTTGGAGGCAACCTCATGAGACACCTCAAGCCAGGCACTAGCTGAGCCTTCCCTAATTCCTGACTCTCGGAACTGCGAGACAATAAATGATTAAGTTTTGGGATAATTTATTATGCAACAGTAGTAGGGAAGACTCCTTAAGATATGAAAAGGAGAAGCTGGACCTGGGTGTCAGCTGGCAGTAGGAACTGCGGAAGTCCTGCCTGCCTCTCCAGGAGCGGGAGAAAGGGAGAGTATGCCTCCCCATGGCTGGGCGTCATCTGACAGCCTCACCAACCTTTGAGGTAATAACTGCTGGAGCTCAAAGACAAGGTTGAGTGATGGTGGAAGACTAGTGGGGTAGAGGAGGCTGAGGTCCTTTTATTATCAACGGAGCTCAATGTCTATTTTATTAATAGTACATTGAGGGGGACCAGCCCCTGCTGACCAGGGCTCAAGAAGGTGGACACGGTGTCGGCGATACGAAAGACAGAAAATCTTTATTACAGTAAAGGCAGAAAAGAAAGCGGAGACACCGGAAAGAGTTTCTCAGAAGTGTCACACTTTATTGTTAAAGCCTAGCTCCTTTTATAGGGGCTTCTGACCATTATCTTAATTACAAGTTATGTTTCACATGACCATGATGTTTTTCCTTATTCAGAACTTTTACTTTTTTGTAATTGTATCTTTTTAGGGTACACTGTGACCTGTTTAAGGATTTTACTTATCATCTAAAGAGTGGTTACCATGGCTACCTTACAGGGCATATACTTGAACCATTGCCAAAAGTTTAGGCAAGAAACTATTTCTATGTGATTATAATACTTAGTAGCAAAAGGAGTTTCAAACTTTTCCTATCTTACAAAGAGCTGCATGTTTTTGTAATAGAGGGTAACATCTGTTTCTCAGTCAAAGCTTTAGTATCTGTTGCTAGCAATGTACAGAACAAAGAGTTAAAACAAGGCTGTTAATTAAAATAACTTATGGTCAGTAAGTTGCCTCTTATCAGAACTTTCATGACCAAGAGAACTTGGTCTCCTGTTCTCCAAGGAAACCTTTCACAGCTGCACAGGCAAGGATGAACGATAGCACCAGTTTCTCACAGAGGCTGTCTGTTTCTCAGACTGGCTATTTTAGGCCTATGTGGCCAAAGGCCTATGCCTCAGTTTCCAAAGGGGCTTGAGTCCCCAATATCTCAGTTCAGGGGTTCCCCACGGAACTACGGCATGGCTTAGGTTGTCTCCCCTCTTTTAGGAGATCTTACCCATCTTTGGCTGCGTAGTTAGCTCATTGGGGTATCACAGGAACTTGCCATAAATGCACTGAGTATATTGTCTCCTATAGGAGGAAAGGCACGTGGGTTCATAGAGGCAGGAGATATTACATGACCAACCATAAGGCAGCACCCCTAATATCCAGTGCTGAGCAGGGCAATGTGGCCTTGTCAGACACTGGGGGCCTGTCGGCTTCCCACAGTACATTCCTGGTGGTGATGTCTGTAAATGAACGTTTGTCTCCCAAGTCTAACTGTTCCGTCATGTGTCCCTCCGCAAATTTATCATTCTGTTCTTTATTTAGTAGTTTTATTGCCATTGATTAGTAATGGCATCAGTTGGAGTCCCTCTTTATGGGAAAGATGCATCTCTGCTTACTAGTGGGGTGAATCTGGAATGAGCAGGACTGTCCTTCTGCTGGTTCCTTGGCCCAGTGGCGTAGGTCCCCTGGTGCCTATACCACCTCAACTACCTCCCCTCCTGGCTTGGCCCCTGCAAGCTTGGCTCTGTCTCATTGTCATCCAGAGGCAGAGAACATGAGCAGCTTCTTGTGCTTTTCTCCCTCTGCCCCTGTGTGGGGGAACTTAGAATCCTAACACCCCTGAGTTTCCCTTCCTGCCCTTTCCCCAGCACCATCTCCATCACACTCTTAGGAGACTTTTGAAGCTGGAAGATGTCCCTGTGACAGACCTGGGGGTGTGGGCTCTTTGCTGCCAACATACAGTCTAATATTCCCCTCTGCCCGACACACTGTTGTTGTTGCCTGAGCACCCCGTGTCCCAGGGATGGGGCTTTCTTTGGGTGAACCTGACCTTCTTCTGTTGCAGCATCCCTTGATGACAGCTATGCCCTTGGACATTGCCCAGAACCTATAGGACCCAAGGCCAAGGTCTAAAGTATGGGGTTCTCTTCCGTAGTGTAACCTGCTCAGGCATGGTGCCTCTTTCCTGATATACCTGTTCCCTGTATGATTTCTAAGAGCTAAATGGGCCATAAAGTGAGCCCTTCCTGTTCTTATGGAGCAAGTGTGGAGAGTTGCAGGGGTGAGGCAGGTTGGCAGGGAGGGGTTTGTGGGGAAGAACATGTTTCCATGGATGGATGGAGTTTTAAGTCTGCTTGTTGGGGGAGTGGAGGAACTGGGCAGCAGTGCTCCAGGCTGGCTCCCGAACTGGCTTTGTGTTGTACTTTTAGGGCCCTCCCCCCACCCCCACACTAGTGCAGGCTGTACGGCATGGCTGGGCTCTTCTTTGATCTATAGTGTTGGCGAAGCAGCTTGGGCTCTGTCTTTGGACAAACTTGGGGTTCAGATTCCAGCTCCATCTGTGTGTGCACTGACCTCAGGTTTTACTTCAGCACAACAGAGATAATAATAGTGTACGGGGTTCACCAGGTTCCTGAAAAGTGAGTCCAGCCCTTTGAGGTAAGGAGGTCTGGCTGGCCAGAGGCCTCGAGGTTTCCCTTGCTGCTGTCTTCCTCATAATCTGTCTGCTCCACGCTGGCCACGAAGGGTGCTTCCCTTTATATTCCAAGCGCAGACACTCTACCTTTCCTTGTTCTCTATAACACAACGGAATATAGCAGAGACCAGCTGGAATAGTCCCTTGTTTTGGTGTCTATTTCCCCAAATTAGTGGCTTAAGACACTAATACTCGACCTCATAGGTTCAGTGAGGCAGGAATTCAGGAACAACTTGGCTGGAGACTGGCTCTGGGTCTCTCAGGGGTTGTTCTGGGGCAGTCAGTGGCTGGAGCTGGCAGGTCAAGGGCTGACATGGCTTGGGGCTGGCTGGGCATCCCTATCCTGTCATCATGTGGACTCAGGGCCTTTCTGTGTGGTCTGTCATGTGAGCTAGTTGGGCTTCTTCATAACACGGTGGCCCCAGGCTTCTTACTGAGTGGCCCTGGGCTCCAAAATGTCCAGAGAGAGAGCTGGGTGGAAGCTGCATCACCTTCTGTGACTCAGTCCCTGAAGTCACATAGAGTCACTTCCACCATGCTCTGTGAGTGGGGCAGTCACAATGGCCCGATCACTGTGGGGGAATCACAGACTCCACCTCTTAGTGGGAGAATGGCAAGGTTTCAGCCAAGCCTGCGGGATGGGAAATACTATTGCAACATTTTTGGGAAAATACAATCTGTGACATTCATCATACAGGGCAATGGACTGCAAAGAGACCTGAAGGGACCTAGGGCTACTGGAGCACAGGGTATCGCACCTTCTTCAGCTTGGAGGCCACCATGACTATCCCTCATCCCTTTGTCCTGCCCCGTCATCTCCACCATAGATGCAACCTGCTAATTCCTATCAGGGCAGTCCAGGTCCTCAGGAGGTCTGAGAGTCAGCCAGGCCTTCCTTTTAGGATCCACTTCCTGTCTGAGGACCTGACTATTTCCCCATGTTTGACACCAGGAAAGGCCCTCTGCTTAGGAAGATCTGTTCTTACCATAGGCATGTGGACTGACCCTGTGGCCTCCACTGGCCAGGGAGTGTTGGTCCAGCAGGGCACGCAGCTTCATCCTGGGGCCCTACAGAGGGTGCCTAACCTCTCGCCTGATCACAGCACAAGCAGGGATAAAAGCTCTTATTCCTGTCCTTGTGACAGTTTCCCCCAGTGAGGTCCACAGCCTTCTCCCTTCCACCTCGCTCTGACCATGGCCTTTCCACCTTGCCCAGGGTCTGAATGTGTGGGGCTTCTGCTGGCCTGTCAAGCTGCCCCCTGGTCTTTTTCTTCTCTTCTTCTTTTTTTCCTCCCTCCCTCCCTTCCTTCCTCTTTTTCTCCCTCCTTCCTTTCCTT
Organism: Aselliscus stoliczkanus; assembly: GCA_033961575.1. Classification (NCBI taxonomy): domain Eukaryota; kingdom Metazoa; phylum Chordata; class Mammalia; order Chiroptera; family Hipposideridae; genus Aselliscus; species Aselliscus stoliczkanus. Next base: position 119,925,834 of record CM066729.1, read on the forward strand.
CTTCCCCTCCCTTTTCTCTTCAACACATACTCACTGAGCATCTACTATGTTCTAAGTGCTGTGGGTAAAGCAGAAAACAAAATAGATAAAGATCCCTGCTCTGTGGATTATATTATCACAGAAGTAAAAGAAACAATAAAGAACAGAAATGATTTAATTCTAAATTACTTGGTGTGTTAGCAGGTGATAAGCACTGTGGAAAGAGTCACAAAGAAAAATAAAGGAAAAAGGCTTGGTGTGGGGTGGGCAGTGGGCTGGTTTGGGTGGAAATCAGGGTAATCAGAGTTGGCCTGGTGCAAAATGTGTAATAAGAGTGGAGCCTTGAAGGAGGAGGATGAAGGAACCAAGGAGAATGGGGAAGAACATTCTTAGCAGAGGAAATAGCCACTGCAGCCAGTGCAAAGGTCCTGAGGCTGCAGCTTTAGAGGAACAGCTTTAGAGACCAGTGTGGTTGAGTAGGATGTAGGAGTGACTAGAAACAAAGTCAGACAGAGAGGGTTGGGGACCTTCATGGGCGGGATAGGGGGCCTGATGGGAACCCAAATCCCTCTGGCATCTGACTTTTCTCACACCAGACAATGGGAAGTCTAAGGCCTGCCCTGGGTGTTTTGGGTGGAGTATTAGCCTCCATCCCTCAGTGAACGTTTTTTTAAGAGAGCTCGAGGAGGTTCTCTGCCCAGAGCCTGAGCTTGGGCCCTGGGCACTGTTCCAGCAGCAGGGCTCTGGCCAGGCCACAGATAGGGCAGTGTCTCCAGTTCTGCCATGGGAGCAAAGCTGCCGTGGCCACCTACCATGCTTACCTCTCAGATTCTGGTCTTAAAGTTGGCACATGGAAGGAGGGAGTACATTTTCCAGTTAAGATACATTTGCTTTGTCATCTGAATCCAATGCCCCTCTAGTCCCCCAGTCTAGGCATCATCATTATTCAACTTGGCCTTCCCTGAACGTGTGAGGCTCGGACTGCAGAATTGGGAGTCCTCCTAGGCGCTATGAGGCATTGCCTCCTGGACATTTTCCTTTGCAGCTTTTCCAGACCTGCTTGCTGGGAGGAAGCCAGTGAAGAATGACCTCAACATCCAGGAATGGGAGCTGGTGGTATCCCGGGCGCAGCCTGCAGGGCCCAGTGAGGCTCACTGGGGTCGTTTGTAGCCAGACCACACCCAGACCATGGGGTCTCTGCTGAGCAATGAGTGGCTGTGGTCAAAGGATCCAGATTGATGAGTGCTTAGTGGGTACTGGACAATGGGTTAAGTGCTTTACATGTACCAACTCACCTAATCCTCACTATCATCATCATAGAATGGTCTCCATTTTACAGATGAGGATACTGAGGGTCAGAGTAGCCTGCTGAATCACTGAGTAAGTGTCCAGTGGGGAAGTGAACCCAGGCAGCCTGATTCCAGGCCTGGGCCTTAGCTCCTCATAGGTGGGGCCTCTTCTCAGTAATGTCTGTGAGGTGACTCTGTGTAGTGGGGTACCTTGTGGGGTACCACGCTTTGGTGACAGGTCTTCAGGGCAGCTTTCCTGGGCAGAGGATGGGGGAGTGGTCTCTACCTTCTCTCAGACATCTTGACTGAAGAAGCCCAGGTGACTGTATCCCCAACGGACATCTTGACTCAGTTTCCTAAGAGACATGCGGCTAAGCCACTCCTGCGTTCTTGACCCATGCTATTGTGAGAAAATAAAGGTTTGTGGTTTTAAGCCACTAAGTCTTGTGGTATTGTGTTACACATCAATAGGTACTAATACCATGGTTGTACTAATTTATATTCTCACAAACAGTGTATGAGAATTTCTATTGCTCTGTATCTTTGACAACACTTGGGATTGTTAGAATTGATAATTTAGCCAATCTGACAGGCAGGCAATGCTATTTCATTGTGACTTTAATTTGCTTCATGAGTGAATTAAAGTCAGAGCAGTTTAGAGCTCTGTTATTTGGTGCTTACACATTTAGGATCATTGTGTCTTCTTGATTAATTGGCCTCTTTAACATTATGTAATGTCCCCATTTATTATTTGTTTTAAAATCTACATTGATTGATATTAATATGTGCATGGCTACTCCAATTTTCTTTCTTTTTAATTTTCTTATTCTTTTGCAACTTGATTCTTTTCCTGTGAACATTGAACCAGTAAGTCATCAGTGTTTCTATGTGTACTTTGTTTATTCATGCTTCTTGACATATGATATTCAGTTGTAGGAATATTTCATGTTTCTATTCCTCTGTTGATTTAGGATTTTGTTTTACTTTAATATTTGCAATTACAACCAACTTTTGAAAACATTTTTTTTACTAAGAGAACACAAAGTTTTAAGCATGAAATTATTTCTATGTGTATTTATTAATTTGATATTTTGTAGTAAAACATTCACGTGAGACCCAACCAATACAGAATATGTAGGATGTGGATATGCTGAGGGAAGTCTCTGTAGTGAACAGGCTAGCACATACCAGCCACTTCTAATGGGCACGAGGAGTCTAAGGCCATTCAATGAATAAATGGCTTAATCAGGTATTTGCCTAATAATTAGATTTATTGTGTAGCTGCTAACATCTCAAATTTACTGGAAAACTTCAACTGCTTCTCAAATTAGTTGTCTCAATTGAAAACTCCACAGAGTGTGAAAATCTCTTCTCTACCCCCAAGTTCTCTAAACAAGATATGTTCAGTTATACACCTATATATATGTCCATACTTATCCATCTAATATCTATCTATCTATCTATCTATCTATCTATCTATCTATCTATCTATCCATCCATCTACCTAGATATCTAGCTATTTCACTAAAGCAATGAATATAAACTATTGTTTTATTATACTTGATAAAACTCTTTAACAATGTATACCACAACAATGTATTTGATTCAGAAGATAAAGTTCAATGAATTACCCCTATGGACATGTGTAATCAGGGAAAATAAAATTATATTACCACCATCCTTTAATCTTCCTTTCAGTATGGCCCCTTCTTCCACTATCCTAGCTTGTAACTTTATAAGTTGATTCTGAATATTACAGAAGTAGAATCATACATTTTCTTTTAAGTCTGGCTTTTTTCCCCACTCAGGATGGCTGGTGAGTTTCCTCCATTGCATTGATTGTAGCTATAGTTCGTAGGCTTTCATTGTTTTGTAGGTTTCCAGTGAAAGAATATTTCACAATGTTTATCCATTCCAAATAAATGTCATTGGAATTCTTATCAATTTGAGGTTTCCAAAGGGTGCTGTTAGGAATATTCTTTTACTTGCCTTCTGAAAAATAGTTCTGTTTTGTTAGGTATATACCTGGGAATGGAATAACTGGGTTTTAGTAGTGCATGTGATCAACTCTAGTAGATAATGTCAAATGGCTGTTCAAAGTGGCTGTACAAATTTCCGCTCTTACCATGAGTGCATTCAAGTTCCCTTTGCCAATGCTTGGCATTGACAGTTTTGAAATTTTAGCTATTACAATGGTATATAACAATTAACTCACACTGAAAATCATCCTTTTTATTGTATACTTCTGTGAGTTTTAACAATGCATAGTTGGGTAGCCACTACAATAATCAAGATATAGATTGATGCCATACTAAATGCACACCCAAAAGACAGCTTTGATAAATTGGACTTCATCAAAATTTAAAACTTATACTCTGTTACATGATTAAGAGAATGAAAACTAGAAGCTACAGCATGAGAGAAAATATTTGACTCTGCACATTTTCATTACACCCCCAAATTGTCTTGTGCCCTGTATAGTCAAACTCTATTTAAACTCCAACTTATGGCAACCATTGATCTGTTCTCTGTTGCTATGTTTTGCCTCTTATAGAACGTCATATACATGGAATCATACAGTTTTCCATTTTGAAGGTAGTCTGCTGCAATTGGCCTTTTTCTTGGCAAAAGTGCATTTGAGATTCATGGATGGTGTTCATTCCTTTTTGTCGTTGAGTGGTATTCCATTGTGCAGATGGAGCAAATTTGTTTATCTACTCATCAGTAGAAGGATATTGTATTGCTTGGGGGTGGATAAAGCTGCTAGAAGCATTCAGGAACAGGTTTTGTGTGAACATAAGTTTTCATTTTTTTTTTTTTTTGGTAAATACCTAGAGGTGGGGTTGTTCAGTAACGTAGTGTGGGTTTTAACGTTATAAGAAACTGCCAAAAAAAATGGCGCAATAGACAGACGCTGTGCTAACTGCTTCCCAGGATCACTCCAAAATTACAAGCAAATTATACAGCATTCAACCCTGGAGGTCCCCGGAACACTGGAGAAACAGAACCACTAAACGAAGAACTTAAAGAGGAAGCTGCGTCCGGTCTGGTAGGACGGGCGGAGATGAGAGAGGGTGAACCCCGTGAGGGAAGCCCCAGCCGTGGGAAGCTTGTCTGGTTGGGGGAGAGACCCTCCGACCGCACACCAAGCTCACCAGCCCAGAGCTCCTTTGCCGGGAAGAGAAGTTCTAAGATAGTTGGCAGTAAATTAGTAAGGACTCTCTGCTCAGCTCGGTGAGGCTAAGAGTGGCTGGAGAATCAGTGGGGCCGGCGCCCAGGCTTGCTTGCCGGTGAGCACTTACCTGGTTCCTGGTGGAGGGAGTGGCTGTGTGAGCCGGGCCCAGGAGCCTGTGGGGATGGACTGAACTGAGCACCTTTGGTGCAAAGGCTGGAGGTTTTTGAACTGTTGTTCCCGTGGTGTGGAGCCTGCATGCGAGTGGTGTAGGGAGGGCACCATTTTGTCAGGCTTGGGCCCTCCCACGAAGGATCAGGTCCGAGACCTCATTGGTCTGGTGGAATTGGCGCAGAAGTACGTGTGTGCGTGCATGCGGCCTTGGATCCCCACCCTCTGCCCGGCTTATACTGTGTTGCCAGGGAAACGCAGGGCGGGTCCCCTCCGGCTCCAACAGGCTGCTCACTGAGACCTGGGAGTACGCGAGCCGCCTCGGATCCCCACCCTCTGCACGGATTGTGCTGCGTTGCCAGGGAAATGCCTAGTGGGAGTGATCCGGCTCCAACAGGCTGCTCACTGAGACGTGGCAGTGTGCAAGCCGCCTCGGGTCCCTGCTCTCCGCACTGCGCTTACAGAGTTGCCAGGCTGGTGATTGGTTGTGGGGCTGCTCAGCCTGATCTGCGAGCGGCTGATTGGTACAGGCTGAGACCGGGAGTTTTCCTGGGAGTGTTGGGCCATGAACCGTGTGCCTGCGTGATCCAGCCAGGGCTCTCCTGGTGATCTATCTAATACATCAAAGCAATCCCAGAGCAACAGCCAGAATGGGAAAACAAAGAAACATGTCACAAGTAAAAGATCAGAAGAAACCTCCAGAAATGGAACCAAATGAAACAGAGGGATCCAACCTTTCAGAGACAGAGTTTAGAACACTGATGATAAGAATGTTTAAGGAACTTAGCGAGGACATAAAGAAGGATAGGGAAACCATAAAAAACAACCTGTTAGAACTAAAGAATACAATACCTGAAGTAAAGAACACACTCAAAGGAATCACCAGTAGAGTAGATGAAGCAGAGGAGCGGATCAGCGATTTAGAAGATAAAATAGCAGAACTCACCCAGTTGGCACAGCAAAAAGACCAAAGAATAAAAAACAATGAAAATAGTTTAAGAGCCCTATGGGACAAGGTGAAGCGCAACCAGCCTCAAATCATAAGGATACCAGAAGGAGAAGAGAAGAAGCAAGGGGTCGAAAATGTATTTGAAAAAATAATGACTGAAAACTTCCCTACCCTGGTGAAGGAAATCAACATACCTGCCCAGGAAGTGCAGAGGGTTCCAAACAAGCTGAACCCAAACAGGTCCACACCAAGACACAGCATAGGTAAAATGGCAAAGGTTAAAGACAGAGACAGAATCCTAGAGGCTGCAAGAGAAAGACAGCAGGTTACATACAAAGGAACTCCTGTTAGACTAACAGCTGACTTGTCTACAGAAACACTGCAGGCCAGAAGGGAGTGGCAGGAGATCTTCAAAGTGACACAAAATAAAGGCCTACAACCAAGATTGCTCTACCCAGCACGGCTATCACTTAAAATTGAAGGAGAAATAAAGAGCTTCTCAGAAAAGAATAAGCTTAAAGAATTCATGACCACCAAGCCAGCATTGCAAGAAATGTTAAAAGGGCTTTTTTAAACAAAAGAAAGGGGTAAACAAGCTAACCCAGAGAGACAATTTAAGAAGATTGAAGTAGTATCAAGCAGATATAAAGGAAAAACTGATGGTTGCTGCCTGGGAGGGAGTGGGGAAGAGGGAGAGGGGGAAGGTTTTGGACAGTGTATGGGGACTACAATGTTGCCGCAGGGATATGGGGGCAGTTCTGGGAATGTAATTGATAATGTTGTGAAGAGACTATTATGTTGTGAGTAATAAGTCAGTCGGAGAAGGACAGGTACCATGTGATCTCACTTGTGTGTGGAGTCTGAAGAGCTGAGTGAACGATCAAAGTAAACAGACTCGTAGATGTGGAGGAAAAACTGAGGGTTGCTAGTTGAGAGGAGGATGGGGATGGTGGGGAAAAGGAAGGGATTAGACAACATAAATAGACAACTACAATATTGCCACAGGGATATGAAACACAGATCGGGGAATATAATAATGTTGTAAAAATTTTGTGGCGTGTCAGATAGTCACATGTCTTGTTAGGGAGACCATTTCATGGATGGAGTAGAGGCTTGATCACTGCACTGTACACCTGAAGCTGATATTGTATAGTATTGCATGTCAATTGCAACTGAATATGTGGATGGTCACGGGATGTGGAGTATACTGTGGAGGGGAGTCAGGGGAATAGTGATGGATATGTTTGATATGGGGGGGGAGTGGGGTGGCGAACTGGGGGAGGGAGATTTTCACTTTGGGGGGTAAAGAGTATAACTATTGCATTGTGTTGTACACCTGAAACTAATAAAAAAAATAATAATGAAAAAAAAAAGAAGTTGAAAAACACATTAAAAAAAAAAAAAAAGAAACTGCCAAACCATTTTGCACTCACCAGCAATGACTATATGATGGTTTCAGTTGTTCTGTATCCTTACTAGTGCTTAGTTTGTTTTTTTATTTTAGTCATTCTAATAGATGTGTATAGGTACCTAATTGTCTTAACTTGCACTTTCTTAATGACTAGTCAAATTTAACATCCTTTCATGTGCTTATTTGCCATCCATGTCATTTCTTTGGTGAAGTATCTGTTTAAATCCTTTGCCCACTTTTCATTGGATTGTTTGTTTTCTCATTTCTTGAGAAAATGTGGATACAAATCATTTGGTAGGTAGGCTTTGCAATAATTTGCTCTCATTCTGTAGCTTCTAGTTTTCATTCTCTTAATCATGTCATAGAGTAGAAGTTTTAAATTTTGATGAAATTCAATTTATAAATGCTTTTTTATGGATGTGCATTTAGTATGGAATCTAAGAAATCTTTGCTTAACTCAAGGTCGCATAGATCCTCTTTCACGTTTTCTTGTAGAAGTTTTATGATTTTAGGTTATATGTTTAAGTTATGATCAATTTGAGTTAAGTTTTGTGTATGGTATAAAGTATGGGTTGAGCTTCCTTTAAAAAATTGATTTTCAATTGTTAAACCAACATTACATTTCTGAAATAAACCCCCTTGCTCATAATACATTGTCTCTACTTCTTATACTGGGGGTGCCAAAAAATGTATACACATGACTTGTATTCATCTTTTATTATCAGTATATATTGAGTATTACAATTTTAATACATGTCTTAAAACATGTATTTGTATTTTTGGCACCCTCTGTATTTATAGTTAGGTTACATATAATTATATATTGAATAAATTATGTAATTATATGATAATAGTACATAACATTATTTTGTATATTTTATCACATATAATACGTTATGTTACATATGATTATGTAAGTAATTTGCTAAAGTTTAGGTAAGGATTTTTGCATCTATATTCATGAAAGATATTGGTCTGCATTTTTCTTTTCCTCTACTGTCTTTGGTTTTACATGAGAATACAAAAGAGAATGACTTCCAAAGTTTTTTTTTCCCTCTGCATATTTTTAGAGGAGTTTATGTAGAGTTGTATTATTTCTTCCTTAAATGTTTGGTAGAATTCACCAGTGAAGCTATCTGGGCCTGGGGAACTTCTTTGGGAAAGGCTTTAACCTACTACTTTAATTTATTTAATAGACATAAGGTTATTAAAGGTTATCTATTTCTACTTAAGTGAGCTTTGATAATTTGTGTCTTTCTATGAATTTGCTTATTTCGTCTAAGTTGTCAAATTTCTCGTCATAAAGTTGTTCATAATATTCTCTGTGTATTCTTTTAATTTCTGTAACATCTGTTATGTTCTCTCATTCCTCATATTGGCAATTTGTATCTTTTTTCTTTCTATTCTCATTAGTCTGGCCATACATTTATTAATTTTTTGAGCTCTAAGAATCAGCTTATAATTTCATTGATTTTCTCAACTTTCATTGATGTTTATTATTTCCTTCCTTCTGCTTAATTAAGATTTAATTTGCTCTTCCTTTTTTGTAGTTTCTTAAGGTAGAAGCTGAGGCTATTGATTTGAGACTTTCTTTTTCCTTAATATCAGCATTTCGTGTTATAAGTCTCCCTCTATTACATTAGCTGCATCCCACAAAATTTAGTATGTTGTGTTTTCATTTTCAGTCAGCTCAAATACTTTCCAATTTCCCTTTGGATTTCTTTTTTGATCCATAGGTTGTTTAAAAGTATGTTAATTAGTTTCCAAATATTTGGGCATTTTCCAGATATATTTCTGTTATTAATTAATTAATTAATTAATTATTATTGTTTTTTAGCTGAGCCATCTTGCCACCTGTTGGCAGCTCAGCGGCAGCTCAGCTCAGGCTGGGCATCCAACTGCAGTTGCTCAGAGCTCAGCTCACACTCTGGAGCGAGCTCTTAACCAACTGAGTCACTCGGCCAGCCCTGTTGTTAATTTCTAATTTAATTTTATTTTGGTCAGGAAACATACTTTGTATGATTTGAATCCTTTTTAAATTTATTGAGACTTTCTTTATGGCTCAGAATATGGTTTGTCTTGGTAAACGTTTCATGTGCATTTGGAAAAAATGTTTATTTTGATGTTGTTGGTTGAAGTGCTGTAAGTGTCAGTTAGGTCGATTTTGTTGATATTGTTTTTCAAGTCTTTTTATCATTGTAAATTTTCTGTCTATTTGTATGAGTTATTAAGAGAAGATGTTAAAATGCTTAGTTATAATTCATGTTTTTTTAAGTTTCTCCTTGTCATTTTATCAGTTTTTGCCTTATGTATTTTGAAGCTTTATTTTTAACTAGGTCCCTTAATCATTATGTATAATCACTGTCTTTTTATTTTTGGTAATATTTACTTCTGCTTTGTGTGATGTTAATGTAGGCATGCTAGCTTTATTTGGATTAGCATTAGCATGATATATCTTTTTCCATGCTATTACTTTTTATTTTCATATTTAAAGTGAATGTCTGTTGACAGGTTATAGTTGGGTCTTGCTTTTTTCTTTTTCTTTTTAAATCCAATGGGACCATCTCTGTCTCTTAATTGGCATGCTTAGGTCATTTCTATTTAATATAATTTTTATTTTGGGTTTAAATCTACTATCTTGATATTTGGCTTACCTCCTCTTTGTTCTCCCCCCTTTTTTATTTCCCTCCTTTCTTTCTTTCTTTTTTTTTTTTTTTGAGGGCAATGTCACTGGCCCTCATATGTGGGACCCGAACCGGAGCCGCCGGCCTCCCAAGCCAGCGCCCAACCACCGCGCCACTCGGCCGGCCCTCCCTCCTTTCTTTTGAATGTATTATTTTCTCTAATATCATTTTAGGACATATTGGCTTACTAACTATAGCTCATGTTTTATTTTTTTTAGTGGTTTCTCTAAGGTTTACAATTTAATCTTATAATAAGATTATCCTACTTCTTTTATAAGAACCATGCTACGGCATTCTTCCCTTTACTTTCTTTTATTCTTGTGCTATTATTGACATATATTTTACTTCTGTTTATGCAGTAAACCCGCACCACATTGCTATTATTTTTGTTTTAAACAATTATCTTTTAAATATATTAAATATAAGAAAAAAGTCTTTCAAATTTGCTCACATATTTATCATTTTTAGATCTTATAATTTCTTAGTGTAAACCCAGATTCCCAGATTTCCATCTGGAATCATTTCCCTTATGTCTAAAGACTTATATCCTGAGGTACAGATCTGAAGATGAGTCCTTGCAACTCTTTGTCTGCAAGTCTTTATAAAACATTAATTAAATTTTTCTTTTCCTGGGCAAAGAATTTTAGTTCAGTTGTGTATTTCTTTAGTATTCAATAGTTTAAAGATGTTCCTCCACTGTCTTCTTGCCTTCATAGTTTCTGGTGATAAGTCTGCCTCAAAAGTGCTCTTTTAAAAATATTTTTATTAAAATACAGCTAACATACACTATTATATTAGTTTCAGGTATACACCCTAGTTAGTCAACATTTATATACCTAAAGAAGTGATCGATATGATAAGTCCAGTAACCATCTGACACATACCATGCTACCACAATATTATTGACTATATTCCCTATGTTGTACATTATATCAGGTATACAGTATAGTGGTTAGACAATTATATAATTTAAGAAGTAATCTCCCTGACTAGTCTAGTACTCACCTGACACTATACATATTTATTACCATATTATTGATTACATTCCCTATGCTTTACTTTATATCCCATTGACTATTTTGTAACTTCCAATTCGTATTACTTAATCCTTTCACCTTTTACACCCTCCAAACCACCTCCCATCTATAACTCCTATAGATCTAGTACTCATCTGACACCATACATAGTTATTACAATATTATTGCCTATATTCCTTATGCTACATCCTACATCCCCAAGATTACTGTGTAATGACCAATTTGTACTTCTTAATCCCTTTCCTTTTTTCAACTACTTCTCCACCTGTCTCCCATCTGGCAACCATCAAAATGTTCTCTGTATCTATGAATTTGTTTCTCTTGTGTTTGTTTATTTTGTTCTTTATATTCCACTTGTAAGTGAAATCATATGACATTTTTCTTTTGCTGTCAGACTTATACACTCAGTACAATATCTTCTAGGTCTATCCATACTGTCACAGATGGAAAGATTTCAATATTTCTAATGGCTGAGTAATATTCCATTGCATATATGTACTGTCTCTTCTTTACCAATTTATCCATCCAGGGACACCCAGGTTGCCTCCACATCTTGGCCATTGTAAATAATGCTGCAATGAACATATGGATGAACATGTGCCCTCGAAGTAGCATTTTGGGTTTATTTAGCTAAATACCCTGAGTAGGACTACTAGATTCTTCTTTGTCTCTTGTTATAGCCTTTATTTTAAAGTCTATTTTTTTGGTATATGAGGTATGACAATTAAGTTTGAGAACTTGCCACCATGAGCTTACATTGGCAGCACTGTACAAACAGCTCAGGAAGGTTTCATAACCTTGGTATATCAGTTTCTCACAGCTGTGTTCATATTGAAGTGTGGTGGTGTCTTGCTGAGTGGTGTTCATTGTGGTCATTGCGTGTTTTTGTGTGCCATCGCCAGAATGTCTGAGCTTGAATTAGAGCAACAAACAAACATTAAATTTCTTGTTAAACTTGGCAAGAGTGGAAGTGAAATCAGGGACATGTTAGTCCAAGTTTATGGGGATAATGCCATGAAGAAAACCACAGTGTACAAATGGATTAAATGCTTTTCCGAGAGGAGAGAATGAGTCACTGACTAAAAGAGGTGTGGGGGAGGGGCTAGTAACGAGCAGAACCGATGAAAACAATGCAAAAATTCATCGAATTGTGCGTCAAAATCATTGGCTAACTGTGAGAAGCATAGCAGACCAAGTAAACATCGATAGAGAATCAGTTAGGAAAATCTTAACGGAAAATCTTGGCATGAGAAAGGTGTGTGCAAAAATGGTCCTGAAGGAGCTCACAGATGAGCAAAAGCAAAGGAGAGTCGAAGTTTGCCAAGACCTTTTGTAGAGGCAAGATGATGTTTTGGGCCATGTTATCACTGGTGAAACATGGGTGTGCCAATACGACCCTGAAACAAAGTGTCAAAGTGCACAATGGAAGTCAGCCAATTCTCCACGATCAAAAAAGTTCCATTAGTCCAAATCAGAAGTCAAAACGATGTTGCTGACCTGTTTTGATATCAGAGGGATTATTCATTATGAATTTGTACCAACTGGACAGTTAACCAAGTTTACTATTTGGAAGTGCTGAAAGGCTGCATGAAAAAATTAGACAAAAATGACCTGAACTTTTCACCAACAATTCATGGCTCTTGCATCACAACAATGTACCAGCTTACATGGCACTGTCTATGAGGGAGTTTTTAGCCAGTAAAGAAATAACTGTATTGGAACACCCTTCCTACTCACCTGATCAGGCCCCCAGTGACTCCTTTCTTTACCCAAAGATAAAGGAAATATTGAAAGGAAGACATTTTGGTGACATTCAGGGCATCAAGGGTAATAGGATGACAGCTCTGATGGCCATTCCAGAAAAACAGTTTCAAAATTACTTTGAAGGGTGGACTAGATGCTGGCATCAGTGCATAGCTTCCCAAGGAGAGTACTTTGAAGGTGACTGTATTGATATTTAGCAATGAGGTATGTAGCACTTTTTCTAGGATGAGTTCATGAACCTAATTATCAGATCTCGTATTTTTAATTTAAATTATTGTATTTTTCATCTTTAGAAAAATACATTGTATGCGTGTATGTGTGTGTGTGTGTGTTTTATCTTTAATCTCTGTTTTCATTACGCTCATGTTTTCCTCTACATTCTGGAATATATAGAATATAATTAAAATAGCTGTTTTAATGTCCTTATCTGCTCATTCATTATTTATTTCATTTTAGGATCTATTTCTATTGAATGACTTCCCCCCCTTGGTTATGAATCATAGTTTTCTGCTGTTTTTGCATGCCTGGTAATATTTGATTGGATATTGAACACTGCGATTTTTATATTGTTGGTTGCTTGATTTTGTTGTATTTTTAAAATGGAAGTGTATTTTTAAATTGGAATCAGTTGGACCCTTTAGAACATACTATGATGATGAAATGTTCTTTAATCTGTGCTGTTTGAAATGATAGCCACTACTTACAAGTGGCTCTTGAGCATTTTCTCTATTGCTGGTGCTTAGTTTTAAAGAGCCACATTTGGGTGGTGGCTACCATATTGGACATTAAAGGTTTAGTCTTGTTTTCAAGCTTTTTAATGGTAGATCTAGCGAGCCTTTATTCTAAGATTTATTTAGTCCCTCTACTAAGGTGATGCCCTTCTGAAGATTCTACATAATGCCTTGTGTCTTAGGAGGTGTTTCCATTCTTATTAGTGGGACATTAACTATTCCTAACTTGGTGTAAGCTATGGGAACTGTTCTGTGTATGCATTTTTGGTTATTTTTTCCCTGGCATTGGTGGTTTTTTCTTAAACATAGTTGTATCACTACTCAGCAAAAGACTCTAGGAGACCCCGTCTGCAGATTTCCAGAGCTTTTGTTCTGTACAGCCCCCTCCTTTCCAGTACTCTGCCCTGAAAATTCTGGTTTTCTTGGCCTCTCTAAACTCCAATTTCTATATTCACAAAGCCAGACTACTGGGTTCTGTCTGTATTCTCTGTTCTGCAGCCTGGAAATTGCCTCCAGACAGTAAGCTGGTAAATCATAGGGCTTACCTCATTTGTTTCCCTTCTCTTCAGGATCCCAGTCATATGCTGCCTGTTGTTCAGTGTCTAAAAACTATTGTTTAAGGCAGAAGCATCCCTGTTGCCAAGAAGGGAGACAGAAGAGGCATGATTTCACAATATATAATTTAGTTAGTTATAGTGGTTAATTTAAGTGTTTGGCCAATTCACTTAAAAGCTTATTCATGGAGTATGATAAAACTATTCTTAAGCAGATTCTTGTTGATATCAAGTTCCCATTAAAAATACTAAAGACTCTTGGCTTTAAATAAAAGTGACCAAATTGGATGAGCCTACTGAAGTCACCTTGGATGGACACATCTCTTCTGGTTTGCTAGAGTGGCAGAGAGAAGAGAATTGTATTGAGAGTTATTGTGGACCTAGCAAATCTCTGGTGTCATCAACATGGGGCTCAGATTTAGCTAGAAAAATCCTTTCTCTTAGCATCTTCTGCCAATAGCCTGGAGGCTTCAGATTAGATTCAGATACATTGTGGGCATTTTTGGAGGGGATAGCTTCTTTCTTCCTTCCGCCTGGTTTCTGGAGTATTCTACTCGGCCTCCTTCCTCACTGCCATGCACAGTGTAAGAGGGAAAGTCCTCTCTCAGGGCTGGGTGGGTGAGCCAGGGCAGCAAAGATAACGTGCTCTGGAAATACAGTGTGGTCAGTGTTCTTTTAACAAAAGTGCTTAGCTGGGGTCCACTAGTTTTGTGTTTCTGAAACCTCCAGAACAAGCTCAAAGGAAGCTGTTGGAAGTTTTGGGGACATGAAATATCTCTTAGTTGCTGATTTGTCTTCCCAAGGCCCTTTGGACTTACCCTGTTTCAAAAACTCAGAAAAATTAATTGAGATGTAAAGATGTTAAATAGTGTATCTTCTAGAATTTTCTAAAGCTCTTCCATGCTTGGTAATATTAAAATCCTACTTACATCCTACTGGATGTGTGGGCACCTTAGGTAGTGATGCTATGAATCTTATAGAACCATTTTTTTTCTGTAATAATACTATTTCTCCATCTATGGAGCTAAAATAGCTTTCATGGATTAAGGGTAAATGAGAAGAGAGATAACCAGGTTAATTTACCTTCTTTGCCCTGAAGGAGCGCACCCTTGATTTTTTTCCTAGGTGACTTAAGAGTTAAAACCCCATGTATACTAACCTGGCCTTCCCACTTGGCAGCCACACATGATGAAATACTTCAGTTGGACTGTGGTCTGTTGCCAACCACTCCCAGTGGCAATAAACACAGAATTCAGGTACTCTCACCACTTTCACTTAATGCAATTTGTCTAATGTCCTCATCACTTCATCATCACAAAACCAAATAATAATTTGGTTCTAATTTGGGTTTTGGATGTTACTATGAACATTGGGCAAGACATTTGGTCTCCTTTTGTTGGCAGGTATGGAATTTATCATCAAAGAACATTAGTTAAATGTGAATGCTGCCTTATGGGTTCCATTGTGGGACATCTGTTCTTGGGCTATGGGTCCCTGAGACCCTTTGTGGGGCCACAGAGCAGCGCCCATTTTGGCTTGGAGTTGGTGTCAACAACTAGCTGGGAAAGTAAGAAAATCAGAACCAAATGGGCAGTGTTTACTCTCTTGAAAGATTTTTACTGGCTTCAACACTTCAACTGAAAATAATTTCACTGAATTCAGTGATGTTTACCTATTGCATCTTGGACTTGGCACTGTGCTAGCCACTGGGATGTAGCAATAATGTGGATAGGCAAGATTCCTCCCTCCCAAACTGACCACCGAGTGAACAAACAGTTAAACAGGCAATTACAGTATGTGCTGTGATGGGAGGAGCACATATGCTGGTAGACTTGGAAAGTGAAGCACAGGATCAGGAGTTAGGACATTGGGAATGGCCTCCTAGAGGATGTGGTGTCTAAGGTGGGCCACCTTAGGGTACACGGTAGTTAGATAAGAGAGGGTGAGGGACCAGAGAGAGGGTGAGTGGAGAGGGAATGGAGGATGGGAGCAAGGAAGGGCTCTGGTCATCTGTTGCTATATAATAAATTACTCTGAAACTTAGTGGCTTAAAACAATTACTTTAGTTTTGTGGGTCAGGAATCTAGAAAGGCTTGGTGAGATGGTTCTGGCTCAGGCAGCCATTAGCAGGAGCTGGAACAGGAAGCCTGGGGTCTCTCCCTCTCTTTCCATATTGTCTCAGGCCCTCCCCAATCCATCTCCACACAGGCCAGAGTTCTTTACAGCAGAATGCCCAGGGTATGTGGACTGCTTTGTGGAGGCTCGGGACTTGAAAAGCATGCATTCCAGGAGACTGATGAAAGACACATGGCATTTTCTGGCCTGGCCTTGGAATTGTACACTGACTCCATTTTGTTGGGCACAGGTCAGTGGGTGAGAGGACACAGACCCCACTCCTGTAGAAGGATCAAAGAATGTGCAAAGGGCTGGAAATGGCCCATTTGGTTAAGTCAAAGAAGCTCAGGAGAGCTGGAGTCCAAGGGAGCTATAGGAACCAGCAAGTGATAAGGCCACTGAGGACTGAGGACCCAGCATGTGGCAGCCTTGCACGTCCTCTTCTGGAGCCTGACTCTTTGTATAGGTGAGCAGGAAGCCCTGGAACACCCTGGAACCGGGTGGGGCATTATTCTGGGCCTTGGGTTCCCTGTGGGGAGTTGTGGTTTGGAAGAGGGTCACATTGGGAGTAGAGGCAGTGAGGGGGCTGCAGTCAGGGGGAGGGGTGGGGATAGGGTTCAGATGAATGATGCATTGATAGATTCCTGGAGGTAGAATTGGCAGATTTGGGATATGAGTGAATTGGGGCAAGGGATTGGGGGCAGTGGGGATGGTACCAAGGCTTGGGCCCCTAGGGGGTGGGCAGTGCAGTCGCTAAGCATGGAAGCCAGGTAGGGGAGGGCCTGGTTTGGGAGACAGAGCCCTGGAGATTCCTCTTCCTTCATTTTCCTCTGTGGAGTCAGTTGCTCTGCCATTGTGAGAGTGTTGATCTGAGCAGGCCCACCCACCTGGCATGCGACCCGCAATCCTGAATCCTTCCCTATGCTGGCCCCTGCACCTTTATCTCTAGGAAACAGTGGAGCCCAGTCTGTGTTCCTCTCTGTGAGGAGGACAATGGTTCTTTTAAATAACAATGCTGTGCTGGTGCCTCCAGGTGACTAGGATGTTGGTGTTGGTCAAAAGGCTTTTGGTTTTGTTTTTTTTAAATTTTTTTATTAGTTACAGGTGTACAAAAACAACATAATAGTTAGACATTTCACCCCTCACAAAGTGATAACCCCCCTTCCCCAATCTCTTGCCTCTCTGACATCATATATATTACAATTTCATTGACTCTATTCCCTACGCTGTACTCCATATCCTGTGACTATATATATATAAAATTGTAGTTGACATACAATATTATTCAGTTTCAGCTTCAGGTGTACAGTGCAGTGCTCAAGCATCTATACTATCCATGAAGTAGTCGCCCTAATAAGACATGTGCCCATAAGACACTCTATAAAATCTTTACAACATTATTGATTATATTCTCCAAGCTGTCTTTCATATCTCCATGGTAATATTGTAGTTATACAATATTGTAGGCAATTTGTGCTTTCTAATCCCCTCCCCTTCTCTCTCATCCCATCTCCCTTCCATTTTGGTTCTGTTTTTTAAATTGTGGCAAAATATATGTATCATAAAATTCACAATTTTCACCATTTTTAAGTGTACATTAAGTACATTCACCAACATACATCTCCAAACCTCTTTCACCTTCCCCAACTGTAACTCTATACCCATTATAAATCAATTCCCTATTTCCCCTTGCTCCCTAACCCCTGTTAACTACCGTTCTAATTTCTTTCTCTATGAATTTGACTACTCAGGTACCTCATAAAAGTGGAATCATACAGTATTTGTCCTTTTGTAACTAGCTTATTGCACTTGGTGCAATGTCCTTAAGGTTCATCCATTGTGGTGTGTTTCCGAATTTCCTTCTTTTTTAAGGCTGAGTAATATTACATTGTATGTCTATACATTTTGTTTAACTACTCTTCTGTTGACTAACAATTGAGTTGCTCACACCTTTTCTTTTTTTTTTCAAGTTGCAGTAAAAGAGTTTATTAGAAGTAAATATACATTTCAAAGAAGCAGAAGCGGGCCTGAGCAGTAGAAAATGACTCAAGGGCCATTATTAGAAAAGAAAGTACACTCCAAAGAGTTTGGAGCGGGCTGAGCAAAGGCAGCTCAAAAAGGCTAAAGAAAAACAACAAACGGCACTGACTGACCAGGACTTGGAGTTTTTATCCCTTTTTTCCGTAGAATGGGTTGTTCCCCTCTGGGCGTGGGACAACTTGATTGACCTGTGATTGACAACAGGCTATTAGCTCATCTCTTTAGACTACACATGTTCCTTCCCAGAATACAGTCTGTTAAAGTGATATTAATGATTTCCGGACATATGTATCATATTATAATGATGGTATAATGAGGCTCAGGTGAAATGAAGGTTGTTGTGGTTTTTACTGCGTAGGTGTGAGTGACTGGTCTAATCCATTCAGGTATTTTGTACCCATTTGTTTCCCTGTAGGGGTGGATAATTACAACGAAAAGGAGAAGTTTGGGGTGGAGAGGGGAGATCTTTTGGGCGATGCATTCTGTGGGACGTGCAGGAATGCAGAGACCCAATGTCTGCCTCTAACTGCCTACCTTGTCTTCCCCTTGAGAGATGTGATCCCCACAAAATCTCTATGGGAAGTTGAGCGACAGGAGGTCTTTTCTTCTGTATCTACTTCCTGTTGGGCAACAGGAGGTCTTTTCTTCTGTATCTACTTCCTGTTGGGCAGGGGAGTAGAACCGTCCCTGCCTATTTGGGGGATTCACAGAACTCTCACCCTATCTGATCTCAGACGAGAGGAAGAGGTGTTGAGATCTCCCTGGAAGACCACGTTAGTTTCTTCGGTTACGACTAGCAATCTTGCTGGGGTGCACTCTGTATCCCCAAGACCCCTTAAGATGTCTTGAGTTTGACGTGGAGTGTTGAGGAGGTCTCACAGGGAAGAGACCCCGGACCAGCATCTCAGGGGTTAAGGAGATATAGTGTCAGGTTGAAAAAAGCAGTAAGGGTGGAGGAGGCATTCTACCGGCACCCATCGGGGCAATTGGGCTGAGAAGGGACGAGTGTGGCGTTTGGGACTCTATCGAAGAGTGGTCCTGGCCAAGGGTCCCTCAGTTGCCAGCAAATGTCCACAACCTAGCCACGGGCCAGTATCCAGCTTCCTAGAGGAAAGGAAAAGGCAGCAGAGTAGCAGAGAGGGGAGGGAGAGGGAGAGCCATCGGCCAGCACCTTTAAGGGCAGTGGGGTCATAGGAAGACCCAGGAAGCCTTTGGAACACGTCACAGAGTTGCCATGACTAGAGTTCCTCAGATATGTCCAAGAGTCCTTCACCTCAAACTTGTGCCATCCTAGGGTTCCCCGATTTTCCCCAAGAGAGAAGGCAGTCAGGCTAAGGCCAACATTCCTCCTACTGGGTGTGGGAGGGGATTAACCAGAGGCCTTCTGCTAAGCCTATCCTCTGAGTCTTAAGGTTGGCAGCCATACTAGGCATTTTTACCTGGCTCTCAGAGGCCCAATGTTTGTGTGACAGGAAAATATTGTTGAAGGCCCGCGAGTGGGCAAGGCAAACAGAAAAGCGCAGATCATATTTACCTCTCTTTTGTCCCAGACGAGCCCCCAAATGATGTGAGATATTTCTTGTGCCGGGATTGTAGTCTCGTGAAGCTGAAGAATGAAGACACGGACCAGAGAGCTAAAGTTGCAGAAAAAGAGTCTATTAGAAGAAGTAAAGATACATTTCAAAGAAGCAGAAGCGGTCCGAGCAGTAGAGAATGGCTCAAAGGCCATTATTACAAAAGAAAGTACACTCCAAAGAGTTTGGAGTTGGCCGAGCAAAGGAAGCTCAAAAACGCTCAAAAAAAGGCCTGCTCACACCTTTTGACAATTGTGAATAATGCTGCTATGAACATGGGTGTGCAAATATCTGAGTTCCTGCTGAGGAAGGACATGTAGCCTAAGACATTGACCCTCCACCCCCCACCCCTACAATGTGAGGCTCCCCGCTGGTTACACAGGTAACAAGTGACTGTATGCAGTACCTGCACCTGGAGAAAAACAAGAACCAGTTTCATCTAGCTAGGCTGATTGCTATGACCAGGACTTGACCTTTAGCTAATTATAATATCATTATAATCTCATTTGGATTGCAGTTACTAAGACTCCCATCATGCATTTAACTCCATGACAGTTCCAGAGGAGCCAAATAAGGAAGAAAAAGTGGGAAACAGAGGGTCCTGCCCATGGGAGGAGATGAATGAACAATATCAGTGGGACTCACCAATTCCCACCCAGGGAGGGATAAAAACCCTTGATCTTGACTTCCTCCATGCAAGTCATTCTCTGAGTTTGCTGTATTTTCCTCTCAAGTATGAACTTTTGTTTTCAATGGATCACTTTTGCTTTCCTTCATCTGTCTTGCTCTTGAATTTTTTCTTGCGGGGAGACAAGAACTTGGTCACTGCTGCTCTGGGTTGAGTCCTCTCTTGGACATCCCCCTGAGCCTCGGCGACACTGCTTTCACTTCTTTTGTGTATCTACATAGGAGTAGGATTTCTGGATCATGTGGTAATTCTATGTTTAACTATTTGAGCAACCACTGTACTATTTTTTTTTTTACAGCAGCTGCACCATTTTACATTCCCACCAGCAATGCACAAAGATTCCAAATTCTCCACATCCTTGACAACATTTGTTTTCTTTTCTTTTCTTTTCTTTTCTTTTCTTTTCTTTTCTTTTCTTTTCTTTTCTTTTCTTTTCTTTTCTTTTCTTTTCTTTTCTTTTTAAATAGTAGCCATCCTAATCGCTGCATTGTGGTCTTGATTGTGACTAGTGATGTTGAACGTTGGTTAAAAAATTTCCATTAGAAGGCATCGGCCTTCTGGGAAATCAGCAAACTTGGCAGTGGAGATGTGGTAAACATGTGTGGGTCAGGACAGATGGTGAGGCCCAATGAAATCAATTGTCCCACGCTTTGGATCGCCTGGCCAGAGGGAGGGCTCTCAAATATACATGACAGGCTATCAGTGCAAGCAAGAGCAGAGATGGGGACTCCATTAATGGCAACATTGGCTGGAAGTCTTTGCTAGTAGACCATTTTGATGTCGAGGCTATTTTGTTGTTGAGGCTCACCAGGATGTCCAAGTGAGGTGTCAACCCAGAGCAGTGCTGACTGGATTGTTGTCTCCACACAAGAAAGAATTCAAGAGCAAGACAGATGCAGGAGAATGAAGTGATTTATTAAAAATGAAAGTACACATTTGAGAGGAAAGTGCAGCGAACTCAGAGAATGAGTTGCGTGGAGGAAGTCATGATCAGGGGTATTTATCCCTCCTGGGGCAGGAATTGGTGATGTCCCATTGACATCATTCATTCATGTCCTCTCCTGGGCAGGAGCTGCTGTTTGGTTTCTCCTGAATTGTCATGGAGTCAGATGCATGATGGGAGTTGTAGTAACCACAGTGCAAATGAGATTCCAATGACATTATAATTAGCTAAAGGTCAGGTCCCAGTCAAGGGGATCAGCCTTGCTGGATGAAACTGGTTCTTGTTTTTCTCCAGCTGCAAGTACTGCATAGAGTCACTTGTTACTTGTGTAACCAGTGAGGTGCCTCACTGGGGGTGTCAATGTCCTAGGCCTCATATCCTGCCTTAGTTTGATTAATTCTTGACTTGGCTTGCTGACACTTTCAACTTTGATCAGTGCTGAAGAATGGGATGACAAAAGTACAGGGATATTGAGTAAGAGGGACCATGTAATTTAATGTTTGTAAAAATGAAAGAAGAGCACATCAGCCTAAAATTTTCTAAATTCGGAGGAAAACAGGACTGACCATAAAAGATAGGAGGGCAGGCACCAGCAATGTCATTCTAGAGACACTATTATGTAGGGGGATGAGAGGGCTCAAAAGAGAGCAAGGAGCACCTATGAGCTCAGGAAGGATGAAAATTAGATTTTAATTTAATTGGAGGACCAATGACATGGAAAGACTTGGAAAAATGGTGTCAGTGTGGCAGTGCCCAGAATAAGTTGGGGCTTGGGAACAATGCTGGAACAGTAAAAGGACTTAATTAAAAACTAAACTATAGGGCCCACAGAGTGGCTTAATTGGTTAAGAGTTAGCTTAAGAGGGTGAGCTCTGAGCAACAGGGCTGCCGGTTCAATTCCCACATGGGCCCGTGATGTTGCGCCCCAGCTGAGCTGCCGCTGAGCTGCCAACAGGTGGCAGGATGGCTCAGCTGATAAGAGCACATGCTCCTAACAGCAAGACTGCCTGTTAGATGTGGGCTACACCTGCCTGCAACGAAGACTGAACCTGGCACCTTGAGCTGAGCTGCCACCTGCATGGCTCAGTGCATAGAGCACGCGCTCTTAACAACAAGGCTGCTGGTTCAACTCCCGCATGGGATAGTGGCTGTGCCCACCCACAACTAAGATTGTAACACAGCACCTTGAGCTTAGAGGTCAAGAGCTGCTGACCAGCAGCCAGATGGCGACTGGCGCCCTCAACAGCGAAGACTGAAGAACAACGACTTGGCTGGTCCCCCCTCCCCAATTCCCCAACACTGTTCCCCTCCCCTAATCCACAATTAAAAAACAAAACAAAACCAAAACAACTAAACTACATTTGGACAAATGGTGAACACAAAAAGATTGGCTCTGCTTGGAGATAATGGTGGGCATAGCTCATCAATCCTCCAATACCTACCTGTGTGGTCAGAGCACCAGCTTCACTACGTCAGAAGGGAGGCTTTGAGTCTGGGCAGCACCTGGCCATGTGGGTTGGGGCCAGGTGTGGGAACCCTGCTCTGGATGACGTTTATGAATCTACGTGATCAAAGTCTCTGGGGAGATTTTCTATCTACAGCTGCCCTTTTCCCACACTTGGAGAATCTGATGAAGAGAATTCTAAGTGAGGCCTGGACTGTATTATTAACAAGTGCCCAGGTGATTGTAAAGCCCAGGCAGGCTTGGCATCCTGTCAGGAGCTGGCAGGTGAGGGAGAGAACCATCACCAGAGTCAGCTCCAGTCCTGAATCCACCCAGAATCCCCATGCAAAGAAGAGCCTGCTGCTCAAATACCTCTGCCAGGTGACACTGAGGGCCCATAAGCAGGTGGTGACAGGCTCCAGACGTGGCCAGAAGCTCTCTCTGCTCACCTTGGACTTTATATCCGAATAATATGGGAGGTCCACACAAGACAATTGTGTCCAGTGTCATGGTGTGATCTGGGTCAAAATGCTTTCTGCATGTATAGAATCCAGGTTTTGCCTTCAGCTCCTCTTTTATATGCAAATGTTTCACTCACATTGTTCACTCATGTGACCTTACCCTGTTTAGACTTTGGATCAGTGACATTGACATACTAGAGCCCCACATGTAGCCTAGGGTCTCAAAAGATGACATCAGAATCCATCCCTGTCTTAGGAAAGGTTCTATCGTACCTCTCCCTTGAGGGGGAGCTCAGTTCTCCCAGGCCACTCTCACCATGTGGAGACGTGTAGTTCTTAGAGATAGATTCCTTTCTTACAGTGAGTGTGACTCTCCCATCCAGACATGTAAGTCTCTCTTCCCTCCCCCATGGTGATGCTGTTGACACATGAGGACATGGATGCGTCTCCCCTAAAGCCTTTCCTTTCCAGGCCAAAGAGAGGCTCCTAGCACTTCTCAAAGTTTAATGTACAAACGAACCACTGGAGAATGTTGTGAAAATGCAGGTTGAGATTCTGTGTTTCTAACAAGCTCCCTGGTAATGTGGGAGCCACTGGTCCATAAACTGCACTTACAGAAGCCCGGGTGGAGGGTGAAGAGTGTCTACCTAGAAGTGAGAGAAGCCTGAGTTCTTGGCTTGGCCCCTCACTTGGTGATTGTGTGACCAAGACGCCACTCCATGTCTCAATGCCTTTGCTTCCTTTACAGTAATAGGAGTCTGATGAGGGCACCACCCATAGGGTTGTTGTGAGGACAGAGGCCAGGTTCAAAGCTCCCCACTCAGGGGGTGGCACAGGGCATGTAATTGTCAATGTGAGCTCTTGGTTGTTTCCTGCTGAACAGCCCTACGACCTTTGACTGTTCCCTAGAGGTACTCCATATTTATGTACCCTCTACAGGAGGTATTTAGAGGGGCCATAACACAATGGTATAATTAGTGTTTTTTCTGGGCAACTCAGATGAGTGCAATATTAATTCAGAAGCTAAAGGACATATCAACAACTGTCTATCCTGGGAGGCTATACTGCTTCCATTCTTGTGCTGATTAGAAATGCTCAAGGACAATTAGCTAAACCAATACACTTCGAGATGATAAGATAATTTATTAGTATTTAACAAATGTCATTGTGGTTTGATAGAAAAATTAAAGCTGGGGAAATTCTGGGTTCTTCATAGGCTGATGCACTCTTTTGTGTTTCCTGACTCAGCTTTTATTCCATTTCCTCCAGGAAGCCCAGTTCCTTCCAGGCTGAGTTAGGTGGTCCTCAGACCACCCTATGAAATTACATGGAACTGTATGATCTTTCTTCTCTTTTAGATTTTAATTCACTAGGTGCAGAAACCAGATCTTATCATGGTATATCTTCAGTGCCTAGTGAAGAGCCTGGCACAGAGCAGGGCTCTGAAAATGTTTGTAATGGTGGGGGGAGAGAAGAAGGGAGGGGGGAGGGAGGAAAAAGAGAGAGGGAGGAAGAAAGGAGGCATAAATGACCTCTTACACAAACAAAGAGAAAGAGAACATCATTTGGAAATGAGTTGGTCTTCACTGACTTTTTTGCCCTGGAGGCAAAATTATCTGTTTCTTAGGAACAAAGGGACACTTTGCTGTAAGTCCCGGAGATCTTCTTTCTAGCTGACTTGCTGGGGAGCCAGGTGTCCCTACTCTCTGATATGAGCAGGTGTTGCATTCTGCCAGGTGCCATGTTCTTTTGCATCCACAGGGGCGAAGAGGACTGGGAAGTTGACCTTGGTCTTCAAATATCTATCTTTATGTTTCTAGCTCTATCAATGACCCTACTCATATTGCTTCTAAGACAGAAGATGGCTGCTTTCCCAAACATAACTCCCCTTATGTAAAAGTATATTTTTCCCTGTGGAGACATGGTTACTGTAACTATGGTTATTTTTAACTGAGGGACACTTCTTTTGTTAGGCATTTCCTGGGCCTTGAGAATTTTAAAATGAGGTATTACTTTTCTTACTTTAGTAAGATGGAAACAGGTGGAGAGGATGGTTGGCGATTGGGTGGCAGAGCCAAGGTCACAATTTTGTTCTCTTCACTTGCACTTGGGGGTGAGTGACTTGGGGAGCCAGACTTCACGGACGATGGCCTTCCTGCACTCCTGGCTCATCGTCTAGCTGACTCAACAGCTGCAGACACACCTAACGGCATTGGATGGGGGATTTGTGCAGTGTTTTCACAGTGAAATTAAGAAGCAGGTATAAAACCCTGAACCCAAACCACAGACTCAGAATATTCTCAAAGCTTCTGTGTTTGTGTGAGTCTGGGACTTGCTGAGCTGGGTGCCTCCCCATCTTCCCAGCCTAGGAATCACCCCCCACCCTCCAAAAACAACCCCAAGGACGATGCATTTTGTGTGGTTCCCCTCAACAGCTGACCTTCTAAACAAGAGGGGAGGTGCTGCCCCATTTTCCCCACATTGCAAGAATGAAGAGGCTCCAGCGGAAACCCACGCGGGTGGGCCAGGCTCCCCTCCCAGCATGGCTGCCCACAGACCCACAGTGCTCCCAGAGGTGGAGGGGAGGTTACTGCATTCTGCCCCCTTGAGTTGATTGAGATACTTCCCTCCAAATCCCAAAGGCTTGGGGAAAATATGATTTTCTTTTGAGCACAGAGCACAGTTACTGATTACTAAATCAGGACAGTCAGGGCCTGACTCAGGTCCCAGGTCATCCTTGATGGTGGGCTTGGGTCCTCCTCATCTTTGCCCCCCAGTACTAGCGGAGGTCCTGGCCCTGAGAGGGCATGGACAGGTGTTGAAGGATGGAGGAGGGACACAGGGACTGCAGTAGATGCTGAGGCTGCTGCTCTGTTCAGACTTGAAGACCCTGAATGGCCTGCGGGATGAGACAGAAGGCCTGTAGGGCATGTGGCCCTTTACTCACCAGCTGAGACCCACCACTGCCCACAGAAGAGACAGGAGTCCAGTGACAGAGCCACATTTGCAAACTTGTTTCACTTCTTAAAAGGTAGCTTTTTCTTTATCAGAAAATAGCTTTCAGAGGAAAGTTTTCTCAGTAAAGAAAACCATTCTATTAAAACAAACATTTCTGCAACCTTGCCTTGGGTGGGTCCTCAGCCATTTCCATCTGAGGAGAGCTAGAAGAGGCTGCTATGTCTGAGTGATGAGGTTCAATGCAGTCTTTCTGCCTCAGGGGCTTGCTTACTGTGTGAGCCTGCCCTAGAGAAGGAGTGGGTGTGGTGCTAGAGCAGAACAGCCCTGAACAATCAGGGTGGACCCACCCTAGTGACCGGGCATGTGCAGAAGGATAGACAGGAAGAGTGGAAGAGAAAAGGATTGGAGTGGATATGGGGTCTAGGAAGGGGCTCTGAAGGGACATGGTCATGTGATTAGTGATCTCCCAGGAGGTGGAGCCCTGGGGAACCCCAGGGGAGCCCTTCAGATGAAGTTTTCTCAAGATCCCCACTTCCTTTGAGACTTTAGAAATCTCAAATGGATAAGTGTGTGTGTGTGTGTGTGTGTGTGTGTGTGTGTAAGCAGTTGATTGATTGTTCTGAGGGAAGGGGAAGGAAGGTCTTCTGGGTTTATTGGGGTGGAGGGGCTTAGCCTGCTGTAATTCTCAAGAAATGCCTTCTGTGGCAAAGTCCTCTAGGTCATTGGTGGAGATGATGCCCAGGCTTGGAGTGCCTTCCCCTTCCTCCCCTGGGCTCTGGGGAAGCCCCTCAGAGTGCTGGTCTGTAGAGTGCTGGCTGGGGTCACCATGAGGCCCAGGGGCTGGCAGCAGGTCAGCATCACAGGTGCTCTGGGGCCCAGGGCCAGTTGCCTCGATGGTGCCAGGGCCCTGCCTTAGGAAGGTGGGGGCAGAGAGCTGAGAGGAGCAACGCAGTGGCATCAAGGTGGTCGCGGGCAGGGGCCGGAGGCCAGGGTACAGCATATAGGGGGCAGCAAGCACTTCTGGCAGGGGTGGCTCAGGGGAAACCCCCTCAGAAAATGGGATGGAGACCTTGACATATTTGCCTGTCTCTGGGTCATAGAAGGTCTTGATTTTCACCTGGAGTGGCAGATCGAAAATAAAGTACTCTCCAGATTGGGGGTCTTGGAGGATCTTCTGGGTGGCCCTGTAAGGGGGTAGGGGCACGAAGGACTGGGGTCCCCCAGGCTGCCTCCTGACAGGCTCTGAGAAGGTGGATACTGAATGGCGGTGCACAGGAGGGGGCAGGGAACGGACCGGGGGAAACCTGGGCCAGGGCCTCTCTCTGGGGGACAGGGGCCTGTGCTCTGAGTCCTCCAGGCAGGGCTTTTCCTCGCGTGGTTCACCATGCATTTCCTGTGTCTGGTCGGGCTTTCTCCTCTTGCTTGCCAGCTTCTTTGCCCGTCTCAGGGCCTTTTCTGTTTTGGGTGGGACTGCAGGTGGCTTGGTGGCTGCTCTTTCTAGGTGAGCAGGAGGCTCCGGTTTTTCAGGGAAGCTTGCTGAGCTGGTGGTCATATCCACCAATGAACCTCCTGGAGAGAGTGTCCTGAGGTCTTCTGCTGATGGCTCAAGTTGGGGGTCGGAGCTGGCCTCCCATGTGAAGGCGTGTGTCAGGTCCTCCCTCCGGGCAACCCTGGCAGGGCCGGGGCTGGCCCAGGGGCTGGCACGGGGAGGTGACCCTTGTATCAGGCCCAGTTCACTGGGGGCCTGAGAAGCATCGTCCCAAATGCTGCTGGTGGCCGGGGAGCATGTGTTACTTTCCCCCAGAGAGCTGGTATTGGGGGAAGTTGCCATCTCACCAGGGGCCAATCTTCTCCCTGGGGGCCATGCTCTGGGTGTAGACAAAAAGTGACTTCTGAAATCTTGCGTCTCTACTTCCCAAGAGGTTCTACACTGCTGTGGGAGTGGCTGGTCTTCCAAGTTGCTTTCGGGAAAAGTGATCAGGGGGATACGCCTTGGAGACTCTAGCTTCTCCTGGTCTGTGGAACCGCTCTTGCCATCGTTCGCCACAACCTTCCATGAGGCACCTGGGGGTGGCTTCAGCCCGTTGCCCTCTCCTACAATTGTAGGAAATGAGACATTCCCCTTTGTCTCCATCCTGGCCACACTGGGCACCCACCCATGGTCCTCCATGCCCTTGTGGGCCTCATGCTTGAAGTATGTGCCCTGCATGCCAGTGGGTGTTGGGGTGCTGGGCATTTCTTGGCTCTGGGGGGCACAAAGAGCAGCATCCTCACCCCAGCCTTGCCTTGGCAATTCTTCCTCTATGTGGCCAGTGCCCAGTGGGTCCTCTGAGGACAAGGTCCTCAGGAGGGGCAGCATGATGGGTTTTATCACGGGGGTGGCCCTGAGGGTGTTGTCTTTAATTGAAAACAGTATGTGCTTGTTTGAAGTGGAAGATGGTGAGGAAGTAAGGTCTTTGGCCTGTGAAAGGGCCACATCCTTACTTCTGCCGATCCAAGTGCCTCTGACATTAGCTTCCTCCCTCGATGCCTTCCTGGGTCTCCCTCCAGACACACTTTCCCCTTTTCCATTCAATGTTCCCCTCTTGCCATGCTCCTCCACGCACATGTGCCCGCTACTGGAGGAGCAGTGCTGCAGCTCGTCTTTCACCATCACATTCTCCTTCTCATCTTTCTGACTGTCACCTGCATGCATGTCATTCTTCCTGTCTTCCTGCTTGCTCTCAATGAACCACATCCTCTGCTGATCTTCGAACGAGGCAAAGGACTGATCTGAAGAGCTGGTGCTGAATTTGGCCTTACTCTTGAGACTTGGCATGAAGTCAGACTGGCTGTCACTATAAAACACATCTTCCTCCTCAGGAGAAAGGGGACCCGGGGAGAATTTCTGGTTGAAGTTTGGATTCTGAAGTCCTGTTTCTCTCTCAGGTTCTGTCTCTTGAGAGATAGATCTCGAGAACCCATTTTCTAAGCTGGGGGTCTTTAGTGTCTCCTCAGCCCTCCCCACCTCAGGCTCTGTGCTACAAAGCTTCAGGGACAGGTGTTTCCTGGGGCAGTGTTCCCTGGAGACTGGACACCAGCTGGACCTGGCGGGGCCCAAACCCAAATCTCCATTGGCGACATCCTTCTCATAGCTGTTCTTGTCGGCAGCCTCCCCTTTGACACAGGAGGGGACTTCGGTGATAGCTGGAGGTGAGCTGAGGGCTATATAGTTGTCTGAAGTGGTTGCACCAGGATCGGATTTAGGATCTTTCTGGGTATTGACCTGTGACAGAGAAGTGTCTGCTGGTGTCTCCTTACAAAGCTCATTTGGGGGGCTTTCCTCAAGCCCATTGGGAAGGACAATGCCATTGCTCACAGGTTCTTGCTTGCCTCTAGTTTTCTCATCGAGGCCTTTCAAGAGAGGTGAGGGACTATATGTACTCTTAACGCGCTTCCGCACATCCTTCAGGTTAAACAGCAGGCTGGGGGCTTTGGATTTGTAGCTTTCCCGAGACGGACATTCATTGATCTCCTTCTCTTGATATCCATTCAACTGTCTCGGGGGTGATGGCTGGCTGTCAGGTGAATCCAGGACATGCTTGGTGGGTATGACCGGGGTCAGAAGCTTACTGATGTTGAAAGGAGGATTATAATGCTCGTTGGGGTCCATGGCATTGTCAAGAGCATCATTTTCTGGAAATTGCCCCTGATGACTGTGCTTTGTGTACAAGGCTGGGCCTCTCCTGTCGGTCTGCTTCTTCTCTTCTGAAGCATCTTGTACATTTTCTTTCCCTCCTTTGTGAGTCTTTGGTTTCCTCCATGGGGGCTGAGTTGACTTCACCTGAGGGTCAGACTGTGAGCTGGAAGCATTGTCCTCTATAGGGAATACCTGGACTCCTGGGTCCCTAGATCTCCAGGGCTCTGATGTGGAGAGAGCACCTACTGCCATCCTGTTTTCTTCTTGACCGCAGCTGGCCCAGACTTGGCAGGGAGAGACTTTGCACTCAGCTGGGGCCCTGGGCTCTCTTAACAAGGGTGCACCCTCATAATGTTTGGGAGATTTGCTTTCAGGGGCAGCCTCAGCAGGGTCCTTTCTCTCAGGCAGCTGTGGTTGGCGGGTGCTCCACGATTCAAAAGCACTGTTTTCACTATGAAGGAAGGTGCCTTTGCGAGCCCACTCCTTGTTTCTCTCAGGGTCACTCATAGCTGGTTTGTGGGGTGGGGAGGGGAACTTGGACTCCAGTGAGTTTGCCACGATTTCAGGTGCTGGGAGGAAGCCGCTGGAGCCTTGACCCATTTCAGGACTCTTGGGGGACTCCTGCTCTCCATGATTCCTGCTGTGCTGGTGGCTATTCTGATGGGTGCTGGAGATTTCAGCGGGCACCCTCCTGACAGTCAAAAAGGCAGAATCGAAACAGAAATTGACACCACTGTCTGGAAGAGGAGCAAATTTGGGGGGATTTTTGAGAGCTGGAGGCTTGCTGGTAGGAGGCCTATCACAATGTTGGCTCTCGGTCCTGTCGAAGGATTTAATTAGTGAAGACACTTTGGAAATAGGCCTGTTGCTGCTCCTCAGACCAGAAATTGGCACCTCCAGTCTCCTCTGGACTGGTGTCAGTGGTGGGCTGCTTTTGGGATACTTTTCCTCTCCTTGAACATACTTGGGTAGCTGTTGGAATGTGGCTGCCCAGCCTGCATGCTCGGTGCCTTGCGATGGTAACTGGCTCCAAATGCCACTTTTCCTGTGGGTGTGGCTTACCGTTCCCTGGTGAAAATTCCCAAACACCTGGCGGGAGATATCCGGGGACAGGGCCAGATTGGCATCATTGAAGGATGTATCTTCTGAGATGCACAGGCTCCGGAATGCCCTGTCTGTGAGGCTGCTCACCTCCC
Source organism: Aselliscus stoliczkanus (assembly GCA_033961575.1). Taxonomy (NCBI): domain Eukaryota; kingdom Metazoa; phylum Chordata; class Mammalia; order Chiroptera; family Hipposideridae; genus Aselliscus; species Aselliscus stoliczkanus. Next base: position 119,956,673 of record CM066729.1, read on the forward strand.
GGTCGGCATCATCCAGCACACTGCCGATGCTGGAGGAGTCACTGAGCCCATCCGTGCACTTCTTATTCCCCTGCATTGTCCGCTGCCTAGGAAGCCTGTCCCCGGGCAGCCAGTGGGCACCTCTGTGTGATGATTCTGGGAGGGTTAGATGTAGCCCTCTTCCCACAAAATTGGAGCTTCCTGTCGATCAGATATGATTGCAAAGTGGGAATTTTTTTCTCTGAAAAAAGAAGAAGAGCAGAGTATGAACAAGATATCTGACTTAGTGGCTCCATACAAGAACTACACACTGGTCCAGTGGGTAATGGGGCTTGTGATGGTTAGTTTTAGGTGTCAGCTTGGCTGGGCCCTGGTGCCCAATTTTTGGTTAAATGCCAGTCTAGGTGTTGCCTTGAAAGTATTTTGGTTAGATGTAATTCATATTTAAATCAATAGACTTTGACTAAAGCAGATTACTCTCCATGATGTGGGTGGGCTATATCCAAAAGACTGAGAAGCCAGGAGGAAGAGAGAATTCTACCTACAGTCTTAGGACTGGAGCTCCTCTGTGGTGTCCAGCCTGCTGGCCTGCCCTGCAGGGGTTGGGCTTGCCAGTCCCCAAAATTGTATGAGCCAGTTCCTTGAAATAAATCTCTCTCTGTACAGTCATGCATCACATAACGACATTTTGGTCCATGATGGACTGCATACATGATAGTGGTCCCACAAGATTATAATTGAGCTGGAAAATTCCCATCACTTAGTGTCATCATAGTCATCATAATGTCACAGTGCAACGCATTACTCACGTGTTTGTGGTGATGCTGTGTAAACAAACCTGCTCTGCCAGTCCTATGAAAAAGTACAGCACACACAATTATGTGCAGTACACAATACCTGACAATGATACTAAACAGCTATGTTACTTGTTTATGTATTTATGACACTATAATTTTTATCATTATTTTAGAGTGTACTCCTTTTGTTTATATATGAAAAAGTTTGCTGTAAAGCAGTATGCCATGTTAGGCCGGCAGCAGCCTCACACATCTCGTGTTTACTGCATCTCTTGATGGCATCATTTTCTCTTGTGCTGATTTAATCTCATGTTGTTTTGAACATGCTGTACTGGCTTGCAGCCTGGGAGCAATAGGCTACACCACACAGCCTAGGTGTGCCTTGGGCTGTGCCATCGAGGTTTGTGTGAGTGCACTCTGTGATATTCACACAGTGAGGAAGTTGCCTAAGAACACATTTCTCAGAATGTATCCCCATCGTTAACTGGCACATAACTGCATGTGTACATATCCTTTGGTTCTGTTCCTCTGGAGAACCCAGACTAAAACAGTGTCTCAAGTTCAGATGTATCATTTTTGCAGAGAAATCTTCCCTGACATTCTTTGGGGTGTTCCCTCCTCACTCTTTCGCAGTGGCTGGTTTATTTTCTTTGTTGTACTGAGCACAGCCTAAACTTAAATTTATTTCCTTGCTGCCTCTCCCCTCATTAGACAGTAAGAACCATGAGCTAGGATCTAGTAAGCTGTCTGTTCGCTGACTGTCCTTGTCTCAGAGCCCAAGGAGGCACAGTTCTCCAGAGCCTGTGTCTCCTGGGCTCCCTCAGTCCTTGGGTGTGGCCAAATGAAGGTGCCAGTAGAAGCCTGGAGTCGGGGGTGGGGAGAGCATGTTTGCCCTTGCCCCTGGGGCTGTAGGGGATGCCTCCACTCTTTTTGAGTGATTCCACATCCTGGAGTCTCCCTAATTCTGCCTATATCTCTGTTATAGCCCCTTCATTACATTCTCTTCTTTTTTAAAAAAATTGAGGTGAAATATACATGGCATAAAATTTACCACCTTAACCATTTTTAAGTGTAGAGCTCACTAGTGTTAAGTACATTCATATTGTTGTGCAAACATTATCACTATCCATCTCCAGAACTTTTCCATCTTGCAAAACTAAACTCTTTACCATTAAGCAATAACTCCCTTTTGTCTCTCTCTGCAAGCCCCTACCACCACCATTCTACTTTCTGTCTCTATGAAATTGACAACCCTAGGTACCTCATATAAATGGAATCATACAGTATTTGTCCTTTGGTGACTGGCTTATTTCACTTAGCATAATATTCTCAGGGTTCATCCATGTTGTAGCCTGTGTCAGAATTCCCTTCCTTTTCAAGGCTGAATAACATTCCATTGTATATAAATACCACATTTTGTTTATCTAGTTATCCATCAGTGGACACTTAGGTTGCTTCTACCTTTTGGCTGTTGTGAATAATGCTGCTATAAACATGGGTGTCCAAATATTTGTTCCAGATCCTGCTTTCAAATCTTTTGGGCTCCTACCCAAAGGTGGAATTGCTGGGTTGTATGGTAATTCTATTTTTAATTTTTGAAGGAACCACCATACTGTTTTTCATAGCAGCTGTACCATCTTACATTGTGATCAATAGTGTACAAGATGTCCAATTTCTCCACATCCTTGACAGAACTTATTATTTTCTGTTTTGGGATTTTTTGATAGTAGCCATCCTAAAGGGTATGAGATAGTACATGACTTCCCTTCTGGATCACGTGTGAGGATGCTGCTTCAGGCTGGGACCATGACTACCATACCTCCAATGTATAGGACAGGCCTGGGGCAGGGGATAGTAAATGAGTATGTAAAAAGTTAGATAAAATAGAAAGCTTAGACCCTAGAGATGGTCCAGGTGGTGGGCATTTGGGACCGCAATCATCTGGCGGGGTGCTGTGAGACCTCAGCTCATTATCACATAGCGGCCATTCACGTCAGCAGCAGGCCGGCCAGAGCAATGACACAGTCAGGGCTTTAGGGGCTGGGGAGTGAAGGTGTTCCCATCAGGAGTCCCGATCCTATCCTCACTCCACATGTGGGAAAGCACACAGGTGTCTGCAAAGGCGGATGCTACTGTGCTCGCAGAGCTGTTTCAGTCCTGGAGACCAGCCTTCTTTGGGATTTATTGTTTCCTGTCTCCTGACCACAGCACTCTGGTGAGCTTCCAATGCTGATTTGTTGGCAGCCCGACTGAGCAGACGCTGCTGGAGAAAGAAAAGGACCCTGAGTCCTAGCACTGAATGAGGTAAGAAGGAACCACAGACCCACTCTGAGAAAGCCCCGATTAGGTGCTGATCAGCCCGGCCTTGACCGTCAGGGCTGCTTGCTCCCCAGAAAGCACAGAGGGTGCCTTTTAGAAGGCTGCAGGAAAAGGGAGAGTGTCAGTCAGACCCTGCTGGTGGCCAGCTTCATGACTTCCCCACCCACCTTTTAGAAATATTTTTATTAAAATATAGCTAACATACAATATTATATTAGTTTCAGATATATACCATAGTTTTTCAACATTTATATACCTAAAGAAGTGATCACCATGGTAAGTCCATCAACCATCTGACACTGTACCAGCTATCACAATATTATTGACTATATTCCCTATGGTGTACATTATATCCCCATGACTTATTTGCTTTATATCTGGAAATTTGAACCTTTTATTCCCCTTCACCTTTTACCCCCTTTAAAGAATTTTCAATTACAGTTGACATTCAATATTATTATATATTACGTTCAGGTGTACAGCATAGTGGTTAGAAATTATATTATTTAAGACATGATCCCCTGACTAGTACCCACCTGGCACATACATAGTTATTACCATATTATCGACTATATTCCCTATGTTTTACTTTACATCCCCATGACTATTTTGTAACTACCAATTTGAACTTCTTAATGCTTTCCTCTTTTTCACTCACTCCCAACCTCCCTCACATCTAGCAACCATCAAAATGTTCTCTGTATTTATGAGTTTGTTTTTGTTTTGTTTGTTTATTTTGTTCTTTAGATTCCACATATAAGTGGAATCACATTGCATCTGTCTTCCTCTATCTGACGTACTCCTCTCAGCACAGTACCCTCCAGGTCCATCCATGCCTCCACAGATGGCAAGAACCCATTCCCTTCCATGGCCAAGCAATATTCCATTGTATATGTGTACCACCTCCTCTTTATCCTTTTCCCATCAATGGACACCTAGGCTCCCTCCATATCTTGGCCATTGTAAATGATGCCTCAATGAACATATGGATGAACCCATCCCCTCGAAGTAGTGCTTTGGGTTTCTTCAGATAAATACCCAGAAGTGGGACTACTGGGTCCTTCTTTGTCTCTTGTTATAGCCTTTGTTTTAAAATCTATTTTGTCTGATACAAGTATTGCTACCCCAGATTTGTTTCCATTTTCATGAAATATCTTTTCCTATCCCTTTCCTTTCAGTCTGTGTGTGTTTTTCACTCTGAAATGAGTCTCTTGTAGGCAGCATATGTAAGGGTCTTGTTTTTTTAATCCAATTCAGCCACCTTATCTTTTGATTGGAGCATTTATTCCATTTATATTTAAAGCAATTGTTGATAGATATGTAGTTATTGCCATTTTATTATTTCTTTTTTTTTTCTTGTCTTGAAGAAGTCCCTCTAACATTCCTTGTAATACCAATTTGGTGTTGATGCTCTCTTTGAGCTTTTTATTGTCTGGGAAGCTCTTTATTTGTTTGATTCTAAGTGGTAGCTTTGCTGGGTAGAGTGATCTTGGTTGTAGGTCCTAGATTTTCATCACTTTGAATATTTTATGCCAATCCCTTCTGCAAAGTTTCTGTTGAGAAATCAGCTGACAGTCTTACGGGAGCTCCCTTAAACATAACTAATTGCTTTTCTCTTGCTGCTTTTAAGATGATCTCTTTGCCTTTAACCTTTGGCATTTTAATTATGATGTGTCTTGGTGTGTGCCTCTTTGGGTTCATTTTATATGTGACTGTATGTGTTTCCTGGGTTTGTATGCCTATTTCCTTTGCCAGTTTAGGGAAGTTTTCCACCATTATTTCTTTAAATAGGTTTTCAATACCTTGCTCTCTCTCTTCTCCTTATGGTACCCCAGTGATGTGACTATTGGTACACTTGATGTTGTTCCAGGGGCCCCTTAAATTATCCTCATTTTTTCAGATTCTTTTTTCTATTTGTTATTCTGATTGGGTGTTTTCTGTTACCTAATCTTCTAAATCAGTGATTTGATCCTCTGCTTCATTTAATCTATTGTTAGTTCCTTCTAATGTGTTCTTCATTTCAATCACTGTATTCTTTATTTTTGACTGGGTTCTTTTTTATGTTTTCTATCTCCATTTTTACGTTTCTTATCTTTTTTGAAGTTCTCACTGAGATCACTGAGCATCCTTTTAACCATTATTTTGAATTATGTACCTGGTAGGTTGCTTGCCTCCATCTTGTTTAGTTCTTTTTCTGGAGTTTTCTCTTCTTTCTTCCATTTGGGACATAGTTCTTTCTTTCTTCATTTTGACTGCCCCTCTGTGTTTGTTTCTGTGTATTAGGGCTTCTATATATCCTGGTCTTAGTAGAGTGGTCTTATGTAGTAGGTGTCCTGTGGAGCCCAGTGGCATAGTCTCTCTGGACACCTGAGCCGGGCGCTCCAATTGTGTCCCTTGTGTGGATTGTGTGTGCCCTCCTGTTTTAGTTCAGCCTTGGTTGCTGTTTGCATGTCAATGGAAGGGACTGAACCTCGGGCTGATTATTTGTGAGGACAGGCCCTTGGAGGTAGCAGGGTAGAGCTCTGGCTGGTCTGAAGCTGTGCCAGCCCAAGGGCCTTTTGGGAGGGGCTCTGCCACAGGCCAGGTTTAGCAGCAGCCTATGTCCTGCCTGGGTCCACCTGGCATGAGCCACAATCCGCAGATGGCTGCCACCCACACCGGGATTGGAGGTGTCTTGAGAGACCAAGTTGCAAACCAAGGCCAGCTGCCATTCATGCCAGCCTTGGAGCTGCTCAACAAAAGGTATAGGAGGACATAACAAAGCCAGATGTTGCTTGTTTGTGTTTTGTAAACCTTTGAGAGGTTTTAGGAAAGTCCATATCATAAACTAAGACAGGCTATTTATATGGAAAAGCTACTGGAAGTGGCTTGGGTGTACCCAAAATTTGGGTGGGGTGGGGTTTCAGAAAATCACCAGGACAGTGTGGAGAAATGGTATTAGCTAAGTTGATGGAGATTCAAGGTGGCGGCTGCCTATGTTTGCATGTCGGGAGTGGGGAGGGCTCAACAAAGAAACAATGGATTCTGCCAGCACTTCTGTCTGGGAGAAAGGTGCCCTTTTAGCCTCCTGAAACCCAACAACTCATTTTCTCTCCATATGTCACTGGTGCCATTCAAGCTGCTGCCCGACAGCTGGAGCTCAGAGTGAGTGAGGTGTCAGGGAGTAAATCTGTGAGTAGGTCCCTTAAGAGGAACACCTGGAACTCTCACTGCCCTCTGTCTCATGCAGCCACAATGTCTGCTGGCTTTCACAGACAGGAGTTGTGGGGACTTCTCTCCCTGGCACTGGAACTCTGGGCTGGGTTACCTGTTTGGGGTTGGGACCTTTTGCTCCTCTGGGGGAACCTCTGCAGCCAAGGTATCCCTCCTGATTTTTAATGGTCACATGTGGGTGTGGGACCAGCCCATTCCACTTCTTTGCCCCTCCTACCAGTCTCGAGGTGGCTTCTTCTTTATATCCTTAGTTGTAGGACTGTGGCTCAGGTAGACTTCAGGCATTTCTCAGTGATGGTTGTTCTGTAGTTTAGTTGTAATTTTGATGTGGTCTTGAGAGGAGGAAAGCACAGCATTTACCTACTCCACCATCTTGACTGGAAAATACAAATTTCCCCTTTTTATAAGGACACAAGTCCTATTGGATTAGGGCATATCCTCATGACCTCATCTTACCTAATTACATCTATACTGACCCTATTTCCAAAGATCACATTCTGAGTTCCTGGAGGTTAGGATTTCAAAATATGAATTTTGGGGGGATAGAATTCAACTCATGACACTGAAGCATTCACTTTGCATCCATGTGGGATGAACAAGGACGACTAAGTCCAATTTGTTGAAGATGGCAGGGTGGACACAGAAGAACAGTCCTGGGTCCTTGATGGCACTGCTGAGCCATGAATCTGTGCCAGAACCACCTCCTTCCAGAATTTGTGTTACTGTGGTGGGGTGGGAGACCTTAATGTCTTCAGCCACTGTAAATCAGATTTCCAATCCCTTGAGGTCCTAATGATATAGCCAGGGTGTCTTCTGGTGTCCTGAATGTTGGGGTTTTGATCTTGGACAATAGTTGAACTCAGTAATACTGGGGTTTCTATACTTCTGTGTAAGATGAAAATAGGATAGTTGGAGATCTAAATTTAGAATATTAGAGTTGTAAACTCCCCCCACCCCCAGTCAATTAGATACACCTTACTATTAGCAGATATTTGTTATTTCTTTTGAACACTCAGCTTCTATCCCCTCCTTCTTAGTAAAAACACTTGATACCTTTTGGGGAAATTTCGCTCTCCTTGATGTTCAGTCTTGGTGGGGCTGAAAGTCAAGGTGCTTGCCGAGACCACTCTGGGCCAAGTGCAGATGTGAGACCCAGGCCAAATCTATTGTATATTTGTACTGGAGTGACACAAGGATGGAAATGTGCTTGGGCATCCTTTGGAGCAGTAAAGCTCTCTGTTTGTCCTTTCTTTGTCTGGAACTTGACCTTCGCCTTGAATCTACAAGGGCTCCAGTTTCCCTTGAACACTTACCCATTCCTGCTTGATTTTTCCAGTGTCTGCTTCTGTTGTGTGTGGACAAGGAACCCTAGCTAATCTTGGATTTGAATCATAATTCCAGACAGTAATAAAGGATGCTTACTGATATTTAGCATACTCAGAAAATAGCCACATTCCTTCTGCCTTAGAAAATAGAGAGACCTCCCTCTTGCTAACTGCTGGCTTCATTCAGATAATGTCTTCAATTATGATTTGATTTACCTGGGTTCAGATGGGACAGTCATAAAGTTGGCTTCATCCCCCCTCCTTTACCTCCTAGTCCCCCCTACCCAATGGAACTCTTCAGTATAGTAGCTAACAAACAAAGCTATTCCCAGATGCTGGCTCTTGAGTTGATGGTTCCATACCTTTTATAACAGTGGGGGCTGCCGGTGCCTGCCTTGCTGAGTTTTAGGATTTGTAGTTTTAAAACTTCTTTTCATGCTTATGTTTGCTGTTATCACTGCCCATCTAGAAAGAAGAGGAAAAATAATTACAGTGGAACCCAGCTGACCAAATGGCCAAGCACATTTTCTGGGTAAAAGATATCTTCAAATGTCAGTAATACACTAGGCCTTCATTTTATTTTATTTTTTCGTTTAATCCACAGTTGAACTCAAGAAAATTCCAAGCATAGGCATTTTTGGTGAAAACCAATATAGGGCCAATTTATATCCCTTCCAATATTCATTAATTTGTCTATGGTCCAAGAAATCTTCAGGAAACTGTTTTAAGCCTTTGGGATTTCTAATATGATTGGCCCAGTTGTGAATTATCTTCTGCGAGTCAAATCTGACCAGAGGCCCTTTTCCCATGTGAATTAATAACTCAGGTTTTGTAGTAAAGAGAATCAGAGCGGCCGAACTTGAGTCCACTCGGCAAGCTGTACCACAGTGTTCGATATACTGTTGGCAGGAGGCTTGACTATCTATTTTGACAGTAAAAGAAACACAAAGCTGCCCAGGCGAATTTTAAGAGTGCTTAGAATGAAGTGTAAACTAATTAAAATAAATCCATGATGCAAATTTTAAATGCTTCCACAAGACTTTCCACATCGCACAGCTCCTGGATAGTGATCTAGTCCATGGTAGTTTATTACTAATACTAATACTAACTCAAATTTGTGGAGTACAATTCGTTGGAGACTCACAGAGGTGCTCTGTGTCACCACCACCCAGTTGGCCTGTCCCTGATTCCTAGGTTCTCTCTCCTTCATGCCCCCACAGAAACTGGGCCTACCTTTTCCATATTATATATCACAATCATATGTGATATATCTTAGAAATTGATGACTGCTTCTTTCTCTCCTTCAGTAGAAAGAAAATTCCTTAAACTCAGAAAGGATGTCTGACTTGCTTCTGTATACTAAACACACCAACACAGAAGTCAAATCTGTGTAGCAATGCTCTGAAATGGATATCGTTATCCTGAATTTTTTTCTGGAGGGCAAACGAAGACAGAAAAGAAGGAGCAAGAAAAAAGGAGAAATTCTATTCAGAAGGACCCCTGGCCTTGGGTTTTCAAGCAATCTGAAAAATTCAGTGATCCATTTGTGTCACTGAATAGTGAGTCCACTCCACTGCCTGCAGCCCCATGGAGGTACAGTTTAAGGATGAGGATGATATCAATCCATGTCTAACATGGATAAGGACGAGACAGGTGGTGGCTTATATTTTGTGAACATTTTGGGGACCTACCTCTTTGTGCTTGGGTTCAGGGACTCCCTGTCATTGCCGATGAAATGCATGTTTCAGAGGCCAGCACAGAACTGTCTTGCTCACTGCTTTGGGCCATTTAGAGGAATTCAGACTGAATTAGTGAAAAGTCTGGCTCATAGAGCACTTTTCAGGCAAAAGGGTTTGTTTACCCTCAGGTGATATGAATGAGGAAAAACTGCGTATTACTGAGCCATGTTATAAACAAGGTGTTGGAATCTGCTCTAATGAATACATAGGAACAAAAATGAATATTTAACCATGGCACGGTAAGTTTTAATTTATGTCTATGGCCTTCAAAACTGTTTGTTCTCTTCAATGCTTCCTATTGCCTCCTTAGCTCCGATTATTTCCTTAACTCCCTTTAGTCCCCCTCCCCCACTGGATCCTCCAACTGGTAATCTTTGGCCCTCATCTGACTTAGCTTCTAAGCTGCAATCAAGACTGTTAACCACTATCTTCCTGAGAAGCAATCCAGCCTTGACTTGTGGGATGCACAGTTCTCCCTACCCCTCCAGCATGCTCCGTCTCTTATCGTCTTCTTCTGGATCGTTGGATTTCCTTTGCCCCCAGACCTGGGGCCTCTTCTCTTCCTCCTCTATGGTCTCAACAAGGACAATTTTATTCCCACACGTGCTCGCAGCCAGCAGCCTCCCACTGATGGCATGGCTGGCCAGGCTGCTTGCCTGGGCTCCAACCCCGATCTCCACTGCCCACTGGAGAACTCCACACATATGTCTCACAGCTCCACAAACTCACACTTTTAAAAGGGAAGCCATGACTTTTCCACAAGCCATTTATTCCATGAGATCTCAGGACTGTGAGAGTCCCTTGTGACTTCTCCTTCCCCCTCCTCTCCATGCCTCCTCTAATCTGATCCACCTGTTGTCTTCTGCTCACTGCCAGAATATGTCAAAGAAACCAAGTCTGGGGAAGCTCCCTACGAATAATCTTTTTCTCACGATGAGCAATGAAATGTCTTTTGCAGAGTCGCCACTAAATTTTAACCCTCCCAAAATGTTTTCTCATGTGATGCTTTTTTCAATGTCATGTTGCATGATGCTGTTCAACTACTATCATGAATACACTGCTTTTTGCAGAAACAATATTCTCTCCTGGTCCCTTACAAAAGCCTCTGTATGACCCTCGGGGTCTCCTTATGGGGGAGATGGAGGTCTCCCCATGTTCCCTCTCCTTCAGGCCTGTAGTGCTCTGCAAGAGGAAGCTGCAGGCCTAGATAGGTCTTGGTGTGACTCCTCGGAGGGGTAGACCCTCCGCCTGGAAGGTCTCTTTCTGCTCTTCAGTCACCAACTGCTGACCACTTTCTCCTCGGTTTTCCTAATCCTTGTAGAATTAAAAAATAGTCACTTGCACTGCTTTATTCCACTTCATTTGCTGTGAATTCATCTTTCCAACAAGGCTTTGAGCTCCTGCGAGTGAGGCCCCCAGCCTTGTTCATCTATGACTGACAGGACGCCTGGTGAGTGGTAATCACGCCTCAATGTTTTTAGCTGCCTTTGTTGAGTGTGCTTCTTGGGTCCCAAGGATGTGATGACAGAGCTTTGCTGCAAGTGGGTAGTGTGCAAACAGAGGCTAAAGCTCTGCTGCCCATGTTCTCCTTGTCTCTTGTAGGGTCCCTGCCAGCAGGTAGCCCAGGCCAGAAAGGTCTTGTAGCCTGGGCTCTGAAGGTTTGCCCCAGGCTGTGAGGACAGAGTGGCTGGGGAAGGGACTTGTTCGTATCATCCCCTACAGGCCCTGATCCAGGTCTCCACACACACAGCCACTCATGTGAGCCCCACCACTGAAGGAGTGGGACAGGCCCACAGAACCAGGGCTCTGATTGGTGACCCCAGGAGGCCCTGCTACAGCACCATTCATCCATGTGGAGGTTACTATCAGCTTCATTTCTTTTTCCTTTTTCTTTTTTTCCAGCTGAGCCATCCTGCCACCTGTTGGCAGCTCAGTAGCAGCTCAGCTCAGGCTGGGCTTCGAACTGCTGTTGATCAGAGCTCAGCTCGCACTCTTGAGGGAGCTCTTAACCAACTGAGCCACTCGGCCAGCCCTCAGCTTCTTTCCTGAGAGGTCATAACAGAGCCTCAGAGAGGTGAGGAGAACATCCATGTCACAAACACTTTTTTAGTGTATGTCCCATGTAATATCTGGAATATAATTTTATTAGTCAGAGTTATCTATAAAATTAATAATCACATGCTTACACTGAAAATAGGTATTCATTGTTCATCTGAAATTCAAATTTCACTTGACATCCTGTTTTTGTTTTTGTTTTTTTGAGGGCAGTGTCTCTGGTCCTCATATGTGGGACCCGAACCGGGGCCGCTGGCTTCCGAAGCCAGTGCTTAACCACTGCGCCACTCGGCCAGCCCAACATCCTGTTTTCTATCTGGCAACCTGAGGTCCTTACCAACCTGTAGGACCCAAGGTGGATCACAGCCAGAGGAGGCCAGTTAGCCCACACTGGAATGACTCAGGTTTGCACATCACCCTGCAGTTCAGGACTCACTTCTGCATCCATTATCTTGTTTAATTCTCCTGATTTCTAGGAGGTGGGGTGATGAGGCCTTATTGTTATCATTTTCTGGGTGGTGAAATAAAAGCACAGAAAGGTGCAGAACATTGCTGAGTGTTACACAGCATGAAAAGAAGAGAAGTGGGACTTGGATTCAGTTGACCAACCTGCACCTTTTCCAGGATGAAACCCTGACAGTCTGTCCATGGGCTCAGGAGCACAGGGTGTGTCTTGGGCTCATGGACTGGAGTGCAAGAGAAAATTGAGGATAGGTGGAGGAAAAGGTTTTCATTTCTAGTCACTTCCCAACAATCTTCTCAGTTCAGTTTTTCATGACAACCACAGGAGTGGAACTGATGACTCAGCCAATAAGCACAGGATCCCACCTGTTTGGGATGGTGGGTGTGTGGGAGGCCTAGGTGACCGGTGCAGGGCTGGGAGGGACACTCTTGAGCTGTTCAGGAGGCAGTTTGAGTCTCCTCTTGGCCTGCCGTCCCTGCACAGGAAGCCACTGGGGTTTGCTTTGCTGCTGGGTTTGACCACTTGCCTGTAGTGTGGTTTTTGAGCCCAGGCTCTTTGGGTGGATTTAATTACCTTAATTGAATGGTGTTTTCACTTCTCAGTAAAGGGGAAGCAGGAAGCCAGTGAAGATGACAGGGGTCGGCTTTATCACACCCAGAAGGCCCTAACAGGTTGGAATTGATTTCTCTCGCTCCTCTTTCTAGGTGGTTTTTTGAGACATTGACTTGGGCATGCCTTGAGGAGTGGTTCGGTGTAGTGAACAGTGATAGATGGTGAACGTTCCAGCCAATAAACATGCAGCGGTCCCACATGCAGCCTCCACCACCCACAGCACATCAGACCTTTTCTTGAGTCCATGCCCTGTTAGTCAGTCTTTGGCCACGCTCTTGACCCCTTTCTGCAATTGCCAACAGCCCTCCTGCTTGCTGTTTCAGAGGGAATGTCCTTGTCTACATCCTACATTTTACAAGGTGAAGAATGAGATGGCAGATCGACTTCCTCTGTTGGGGTCCTTCAGGAGAGGGGAGCAGATGTGTGCCGAGTGTCTGTGGGGTGACAGGTCTCAGGCCCACTGCTGCATATGCCTGCACTCATTCTTCGATAAAATTCTTCGGTAAGCCCCACTCTCCACCTTACAGCTGAAGAAACTGAGGCTACCTGGGTTTGAGGCTACACATGCAGGGTGCCTCCAAGCTCTGGTACATGTGGGAGTCCAGGACATTCCAGGGAATGTGGCTGAAGAAACTAGCTTGCCTGGGCTTGCTGGGTTCACGGAGCTGGCTGTCAGCAGTAGTTATAGCTGCTGTGGGTGTTTTGCTGTCCTTGGAAGAGAGCTCAGGAGCAGAGACTCTTTCTTCTTGGGGCTCAGCCTAGCCTCCCAACCACATCTGGCCTGAGTGGCCAATCTGGTCTGCTGTGTCTGGATGGGACATTTCTTTAGGAGACTCTGAGCACTGCTCAGACCTGGGGCCATGTCTGCAGTTAGAGGCCAGGAAGCCAGCACAAGCAAGACCAGATCTGGTCCAATTTAGCGCTCCACAGGACAGGGCGGTGATGGCACTTGGCATCACACACCTGGGGGCAACTCAGTCGTAGGTGCAAAGGGAGAAGCAAGGCATGGAGGCATGGGGGGCTGGGGCTGAGCAATGTTTAACAACCAGCTCTTTGGGGCAAAAGCCCTGCTTTGTAGCACTGGTAGGTTTCCTGCTGCTGACCCGGTGTCCAGGCAGAGTTGGGATGAAGTGTGCACAGAGGGCTCTCATGCAGTGGGTACACAGCAGTTGCTCAGATAAAGCTACCTGAGCAGTGGTTTCACTCCACAAAGGCTGTCAGCAGCACAGCTTCACGCTGCTTCTGACTCTTTCTGGTGGCCAGGCATTCAGGGATCACTTCTTGGAGCTCCTGGCGACCAGATGGAGTGGACTTGGCCCTCACCATCTCTGGACACTCCCCTCCACCAGAGGAACTCAGGCCTGGTGCTGCTCAGTTCCTTGACCCTGCTCCACTAGGAACCTCAGTGGGTGGCTAGATGCCCCCTGAGCAAGGGCCTCCTAACCCTTCTCGTGGGCTCAGAGGTGCCTCATTTACCTTTATTGGAGCAACGACGCTGGCATCAAAAGTCAAAGTAGGGACAGAAAAGAGCTGACCCCAAACAGCCTTGTCCTCACCTCCCGTGGGACCCCAGAGCTGGGTGAGTGCCATTCACATGCTAGTGCCCAGGGAGGTCAGAGGGAAATTGTTTCAGAGCTGAAAATCTGGGGAACAAGAAGGGGACAGGCTGGCAGGTAGGGTTTTGCTGCTCAGCCCTTTGAGCCTTTGATCTTCTTAGATCCACCCAAGCTCTAGGGGCCATATCCACAGCACATCAGGGCAGCCCCCGGAACCATCTCTTCCAGAAACACAAGGGCCACCAACACGGAGGGTGAAGCTGGGATCTAGGCTAAGTCGCAGTGCTGCTCTATACCTGCTGAGTAGAGCTTGGCTAGGTTACCGCACATCTGTGAGCCTCAGGTTTCTCATCTGTAAAATGGAGCTAATGATCCCCACCTGTCTATTAACAACAGGTTTCTCAACCTCAGCACTAATGACTTTGCCAAGGTCCCCTGGGAGAATCAGCGCTGATTGAGAACTGCTGCTATAGAATCAAGGCGAGAGCATTAGCCCAGCCTCTAATGCATCACTTGTTCATTCATTCCTTTATCCCTTCCACATTTTCAAGAACATCTTGCCCTGGATTCTGGAAATGGTAGTAACTGACATGAGACAGGAATCAAATGGGCGGCTCTAGGCAGCAGAAAGGACTGGAGACCTGGGTGAAGGCAGTGTCACCTGCAAGTCACTGAACCTCTACCTATACCTGTAAAACACGGACAATAAAAATAGCCCTGGCTCTTCCCCCCACCCCCAGAGTGAGGCTGCTCTCCAAGCTGGAGAGGACTGAGGAAAAAAATTATCATGAAATTAGTCCAGGGCCGCCAATGCCTGAGAGTCTCTAGACCCGCCTGACTCAACTAGCCCTGGGGCTTTCCCCACCCAGGGGACGCCTGCGCCAGAAGGAGGTGCAGTGAGCCCTGGCTGCTTAGACCGGCCCTTTAACTGTAGGCCCATGGGCAGCAAGGGAAATAAATACAGAGGGGGCCAAAAAAATGTATACACATTTTAAGAAAAGAAGAAACTGTATTAAAATTGTAACACTCAATATATACTGATAATAAAAGATGAATGCAAGTCATGTGTATCCATTGTTTTGCCACCCCTGGTATGTGCACAGCCCTTTCTTTACATGTCTCCCCAGAACAGAGGTCTCACACTTGTTTAGTTTCCCCTCAACACACAATAAGAAAAATATTTACATCATGGTACAAAACATGTTCAGACACACACACACACACACACACACACACACACACACACACCCAAAGAAAATTGATGAGGTAAAACTCACCCTGCTTATATGTACTGTCTGATAGTTCTATTCTATTCTATTCTATTCTATTCTATTCTATTCTATTCTATTCTATTCTATTCTATTCTATTCTATTCTATTCTACTCAATTCTATTCTATTCTATTCTATTCTATTCTATTCTACTCTACTCAATT
This sequence comes from Aselliscus stoliczkanus, assembly GCA_033961575.1. Taxonomy (NCBI): domain Eukaryota; kingdom Metazoa; phylum Chordata; class Mammalia; order Chiroptera; family Hipposideridae; genus Aselliscus; species Aselliscus stoliczkanus. The sequence goes on from CM066729.1 coordinate 119,972,165, forward strand.
CTATTCTATTCTTTCATTAAAAAAACCTATTTGTAATTTAGTAAGTGATTTCAGGACTCAACAATGAGTGATGATCTGCAGTGGTTTTCAAAAACCTGTTCTGGACCAATAACCCCAGGTGTTCCTGATGAGGCTCAGCTGCTGCTGCCCTGGCCATAGTGATGCTGGGTTTTCATCGGGATGGAGAAATGGAGACCCAATGCCCAAACACAGTGACTGGCAGGGTCGGACCAGATTCACATGTGGGAGGAGAGGGACACCTGACGGGGGATCCACAGGCCAGGTCCTGCCTTCCTGCTTCAGTACTGTGTCCCCAGTCCCCACACAGAGCCTGGGCCTACCACAGAGTCATTTATTTGTTAAACAGATGAATAATGAAGAAGAGATATCCCCATTTACTGGGTATCTGATGTAAGACAGGAATTTTATATACTCCAATATTATCGATTCATATTTACTATTATGTAATGACTCTTACAACCTGTGAAGTAGAAATTATTCTTTTCTTTACAGAGGAGGAAACGGGTCCACTAAACTTTAATACCTGGTGGTGTGGGGCTTGAACCTAGGACTGCTGGAGAGGGAGAGGGTCCCTGCAACCTGTATTTAAGAAAGCTCCTTCTGGAGGCTGCTGCATGCTGAGGCTCCCTGCTCAGCGCCATCACACCCCTGGCCACCCTGCAACCCCCACACTCCTGGTTCTCACCCTCAGGTCTCTTTAGTGCTCATCTTAAGACCACAGGATGTCTTTCTATTCCCTGTACCCCATTACACTTATGAGTCCACATACGGGCTGCAAAGGCCTTTACAGCCTGCCCTGCCCCTTACTGTCAGGCACACAGCTCTAATAGCTGTAGCCTCAGACAGACTTTGGACAAGTCACTCAATTTGTCTGAACCTTAATCTTTTTTTTGTAACCTGGGGCTGATGGGAAGGCAAACCCAGCAGCCTGATTCTTGTGAAAGCCCTTGTGGATTGTAAAGTGGGTGTTGCAGGGATGAGTGTAACCAATGGCCCAGACTCCACCTTGGAGAGCCTTGTCCAGAGAGGAGGCCCCTTCAGAGGCTCGAAAAAGAGGCACTTGGGTTTGTTGGGAATCGGGTATCTCTCAGCAACAATCCTCTCTCCAGCTGCTAGGGAGGGATGCCCCTTGAAAGCAGCCCTGGGGTGTCCCAAGCTTGGGCAGAGAAAGGAGGTTCCAGGCAGGGCTCATAGCACCACTGGAGGGCTGGGGTGCTGCAAAGTTCCCCTCAATATCTGTGGACCCAGTTCCCCCATCTGTAAACTGGTGCCATAAGGCTGGGTGACAAAGGCAGAGAAGAGATGCTGGAAAAGTCATCATTGAGCATCGGGATCCAGCCAGCACTTCCAGAGGCCCATCCTGGTTATCTAGCTCCCACTATCTGCCATGCACTTATACCCACAGTCTCGTTCAGTGGTTACAACCTCCAGGCCATTTGGTGGGGCTTGTGCTAAGGGAATCTGAGGCAGGGAAATTGAGGATCAGAGAGGTTGAGAAACTTGCTCAAGGTCACAGAGCTAGGGAGCAGCAGAGTTGGGATTCAGACCCAGGTCTCTGTGCTACATGCCTCTGCCCTCCCTATGCAGCCAAGGCAGAGAGGGACATCAGGTGGGGTTGCAGGGAGATCACCCGCTGCAATAGTGGCAGCCTTTCTCTTAGCACCTTCTCTTCCATCTCCCATGGCCCACCGCTTCCCACTAGGGAACATTTGCTTTAGTAAAGCCAGAGAAGGCATCTTTTGGACTTGGCTGTCATGTGGGGAGCATCAGGGAGGGTGCCATCTTCCCTGTCCTCTGACAGCCAGGAAGGTGAGAGTATCTGGCATGGGGGAGATCCACTGGGGATTTCTAAACCTCTCCCACATGTCAGAGACCTGCTGTTCCTGGCCTTCTCATATCCCACTGGAGGCTGGGAAGTAGGTGGGAGATGGCTGGTCAGTAGATGACAACTGTCTTTTCTTCCACAAGTGCCATGGTGAGCCTGGAAAGGGGGAGAACTTCCCTGTCATTGGGGACATGGCACTGACAAACATCCCACCTTCTTCATGGAATGCTATACAGAGGCAAGAAAAAGAATTCAGATGTGGCCACCCAGGTTATTCTTCTGAAAATTAAAACTGAAAAATCCTCTTCCGATAGGCAAGGTTATTTAAAACAATGGCTCAAGTTGACCTGAAAAGATCAGCTTCCTGGAGCTGCTTCTACTTTGTCTGGGAACAATGAGGGAGTCTTGTCCCCCTTTCCTTCCCTAAGGCAGTGTCCTCACTTCTCAGAAGGCCCTAGAAAGCTCATTAGACCACATGATGGGCCACACCCAAGAGTCAGGGTGGGGAAGAGCATGGGGAATGCTGGTGCTGCCATCCTAGGACCACCTGTAGAGCCTGCTACCCTGTGCCTTGTGTGATCAGAGGCTGTATCCCTTTCTGGGAGGTTTTATTGATATGTTATAGGCTCTTGGGCCACTCAGGTCTCAGGGTTGTCAACCACTGTGGGCTGTGTTTGCCTTGCTCTAGCCCTGGCTTTGGGCAGGCCATGCATGTGCAGGGTACAGAGATGAATCAGAAATGTGGCCCTGTCCAAGGGATGGTCACCTATGAAGGGATACCAGGCAGAGGTAAGTACAAGCTACAGGGTCAGGAGATGGAAAGAGAGATCTCACTGGGCTTGCTTGAAGGTAACTGTGAGAGAGCTTTGGCTGCCAGTCTGTACACAAACAGCCCACTAGGTCCAGCCTGGGCACCAAGCAGAGAGAGTGATGGAAAGAGCAGGAGGCTGAGTCAGACCAGCACCCCCTATTACTAGCCCTGTGCCACCTCGACAAATTACATCACCTCTCTGAGCTTCTGCTCGTTCATTTGCAACAATACCTACCTCCCCGAGTGACTGAATGGTGGAGGTAAAGAACTGTCAAAAGTCCAGAAAAAGCAGGCTTACAGAGTAAGGACTTGATAAATGGAAGCTTCCACCACTAGTGATCTTGGATCTCTGAAGCAGACAGTAAGGGGCTGGGAGACAGAGCAGGGTGTCCTGGCTGATGTCGGTGTGTGCTGAGGTCCCCAAACTCTGCCACATTGCCTTGTGGTGGCAACATCACTTCCTCTTTAGGGCTACGTCGTCCACCCCAAGTACGAAAGGTGACGAGATCCATGATGCTCTTCGGCACAAGAGAGGAGGTAATAATGATGTGTGACTGTCCAGAGGCCACTGTGAAGATGGAGTCAGTCCTCTGTGGTGCCAGCTGCTCTCCTCCAGAGCAATGAGCACAATCAGCTGAGCCCTGAAGCATTGGAATTTCTTTGTAGTGGCCTCTGGGGAAAAAAGCCCCAAGCTGGATTTAAGCAGGAGAGAAAATAATGGACAAATAGGACAGTTGAGTGGGACAAGCAGTTCTTGTACTTCTATCACGGGCCTGACACTTTTCATGTTTGCTCATTCAATGCATGAAGGGCCCTTTGAGATGGAATTCCTACTGGTTGGCAGCCAATGTTGGTATCCCCATTTTTGCAAAGGGGGAAGTTGAGGCCCACGGGCTTGCTGACAAGGGCAGAGCTGACCTTAGGTAGCTCTGCTACGTCCTGACGCCCCTACTTAGTGCTCCAGCAGCCTCTCAGGAACAGGGTAGACTGTCTGAAGCTCTGAGGGGACGAACCTGCCTGGGCACTCGTGACCTTTCTAAGGGAGGTTTTGACTCCTGGTGAGTGGAACGGCATCCTTTGGATGCTGATGTGAGCTATAGGTCTAGGGAACAGTTAGGGAAAGATGTGGGCTTTGCACTCAGGCCCCAAGTTTACATCTTAGCCCTTTGGTAGCTGTGCATACTGGGGAATTACTCAACCTCTCTAAGCTGCAGTGCCTGTTCTATGAACAGGCGATCCTAAGACCTGTCATGCTGCATGACCTTGAGAATAGCACCAGGCCTTGTACGTAAGCACCGTGCATATGGGAGTAATGCAGCCAGCAATTGCCCTAATGAAAATGGTGGGTACACCAAGGGCAAGAAATGGCTCTGAGTTCTGACCCCTTGACCTCTATGGCCTTTGGGCCTAACCTGCCTCAGAGAGGAGCAGACAAGGCCAGGTGAGGTGACGAGCTGGTGGTGCTGCATGTGGCTAGGCTGCCCTAGGACAGGGCAAGCTAAGGGGCAGCTCCGAAGTGACCCGGTTGTCACAGCCAGGGCTAACAAACTAGCCTCCAGACTTGGCAGGGAGTGGGGAAAGCACTGGTCACTCAAGCAAATCTCAGAGTTTCCTCTCCTGGCCTTCCCTAAGCTGTAAGCGAAGGCTTTAAGCAGGGGGTGGCTGAGACAAAATCCCTCCCTTAGCTCAGCTCTGCAGTCCCTCAGAGGCTTAGGCTCACGTTGGAAGGGGCCCCTCAGGGACAGAAGAGACCACCTAGGGCAGGGAGCAGCGTGCAGACTGCAGAGGTCCCTAGGAGGCCCTGCGCTCCCACTGAGGCCATGTGCTGGCAACTTCTGGGGATTTGGAATCCCTTCTGCGCCTGGCCATCTGGGCTGTGCTCATGTCCTCTCTGGGCACAGCGTGAGGGAGGGCCATGCAGAGAATGGAGATCATGAGGAAGAATTCTTCCCCACTTTCACATGATGTGGTCCAGAGGGGTCCGTTTCCCCTTCCTACCAAGAAAGGCAGGTCTGTCTGTCAGGTGCTGGGAAGAAAGCTATTACTGGTTGATTGGCTCTTTGGATGCTCTTGCTGTCAGATTCCCAAACTCTCTGACTCCACTCTCAAGCCTGCGAGGCTGACTGACACAGTCTCCAAAGGGAATGCACCTGAACAAAACATCTTCAGTCTTTTACTTGACAGCTGAGATAAGCTGAGAACCTGCTCTGCTTCCATCTTGACTCAGGGGGCTATGTGTTACACATGCAGCCCCCTCCAAGGAATGTTCTAGAATGATATTGATGACTTGCAGCGGGGGTGACACATCTGCAGTGCTTCATGTGCTCCATTTCTGGGTCTTGATGCAGGTACCTTGACCTTGTCCTTCCCTCTCCATCCACCCTCACCAGGCTTGAGTCATGCACCCCTGAGAACCAAGTCAAAACTAAGAGGTGTTTTGGGTTTTCCCAAGTAACTAAATGAAACATAAAATTGAGTTGTACAGCCATGGATTGGCTGGATTTGGTGAATTATGGTTTAAGCTCTTAATTGGCAAAAAACCAAGACCCCTGGTAGCCTGTTGAGGAGCATCAGCACTGTGCGTCTCCATGAGGGCTGCCTTCTCTTAAAGACCCTTATGTCTCTGTAGTAACCTTGGGCAGATGAAATGAAATCCCAGGAGACAACAAAGAAGATGGCCAAGCCCTGGCTCCGCTGCTGGTAGGTTTCGGTATTGAGATTTCTGGCATAGGATGGAGGGACAGGACTATTTCCAGCCATGGGGCTTCCCCATTCTGTAAGTGTCTCTAGGGCTTCCTTAGGGTTAGGAGCAAAGAAGTGCAAAAAGACAAGACACTTGCTTGTGAAAAGACATTGGGGTGAGCATATACTTCTGAGGATTTGTGGCTCTCTCTGTCCTTCCCTGTCTCCTCCACATACCTCTGTCTCCTTGGTTTCCAGGGCTTCCAAGCCCCTCTGTTACCAGGACCCAGCATTCCACCAGTCCCCTTTCTTCCCAGCAGGCACAGTTGCTCCCATCCCAATGAGCTTCTGGTCACCAGAGAGCAGGCACAATTGTTCTCTTCCCAAAGACCCAGGGGCAGACACACGCTGGACTCAGGTCACCCGGAGATGTCTATTTATAAACCATCCTGATAAGCACAATCTGCCCTGCTCAGCTCAGGCCACACTCCACAGCAAAGCCAACCCTCCCAGTGGTGAACTGAACACTTCCTGTACCAGCCAGACTAGAAAAACCAGCCCAGGGATGAGGCAGGGGGCTCCAGAGTCAGCCACTGGTCCTGAAGAGTCCAGCTCACAGGCTGTTTTAATTGCCAGAACTCTCACTGTGGCGTGTGTGTGTGTGTGTGTGTGTGTGTGTGTGTGTGTGTGTACCTAATTGACTCATCTCAAGGAAAGTTGTGGTACAATACTTTTTCTGTAAAGTTTTGAATAATAAATGTTTTTGTTTTTGCCAGCCATATGGCCTGGGCTGCTGTAGCCATAGACAATATGTAATGAACAAGTATGGCTGTGTGCCAATAAAACTTTATTTACAAAATCAGGCACTCAGCCCACAGCCATGGTTTACCAACCACTGTTGTAAAGGGAACTCAAATGCTGGAAAATTGGACCTCATTTAACATGAACATTTATTTAATGTTTGTGAAATCTACACTCCAAGATCCCTATACTTGTGAGTTTTAAAAATATTACTTCAAATAGAGTTTATTAGAATGGGGCTAGATGTGTTGAAAGAAATGGTCCATAATTTAGTTTTTAAGAAAATAACCTTTATTTTCTAGAGCAGTTTTAGGTTCACAGCAAAATTGAGCAATTGAGTGAAAGACACAGAAATTTCCCAAATGACATGCATGGCCTCCTCTATTATCAGTATCCGGGGGGTGTTTTAAAGTCCCTAAATAATAATTTTTATGGCTATCTAGTTTTCCACATATATTCAATATTGTTCTTCTCAATGATCAATTCTTTTCCATGAGAAAAAATAAAGATATGAGTTTAGATTTGGCCAAGCCTGCCCTGCGGGAGTCTGGTTGGGGATCCTAAGGGTATGGGGGGAACATGCAGCCTGGGGTGGGGGGGTTGTGTGTTGAGGACACTCATGCTCTCAGTGTCCGTGGGTCAGAATGTCCCAATGACCAATTACCCTCTTTGTTACAGCTGGTCGGATCCTGCTGGGACCAGCACTGGGGGCCACAAGGTAGCCAGCCTCCTGCCATAGAACGTGTGACCGTGGGGTCATCCACATTTGGCAACACAGCAACCTGGGCACATCCATAGGCTGATGACCACTCGGCATGTGGGAGCAGAGTGCCCTGACAGATGCACACATTTCTACACCACGTATTCTGTCCGGCATACCCTCATGGTCCACACAGCAGACCCACACCCACGGCACACCCAGCACACTGAGAAACAGTCCCCGCCACTCATACCACCCTGCACAGCACCCTGGCCTAGAACTCCATCCCTAACCCTGCTGGCCCAGAGCAAAGGTCCCTGCCCCAAAGGGAGTTTGTGCCTCCCTGCCTATGCTAAGAAACCGAAGTCTGCACCCTACCTTTTGCTTCTGCTGCTTGATCTTCAGGCCTCTACAGGAATGAGGGAAACTCTTCCAGCAGCCCAGCTCTCCCCAGCAACCCAAACTTCTTCTCTTGTTTGCTGGGCTGCCCGAAGATGAGAGGGTAATGGATTCAAGACCCAAACCTCTTCTCCACAAACCTGCCCACCTGAGGAAAATCAGTGAGCAGAAGCTGGCCAGACACTGGAAGTTCGGGCAGCGTACCTAAATACAGACCGAGCCGGGGAAACCAAATGGTGTTCTTGGTGGGGAAGAGGCAAACAGTGCGTACTGCAACACCCGCGTGGTGTCAAGTAACAGTCAGATTAAACAAACAGCCTCAGCAGCTATTTTTACATCCAGAACGGCCAAGCGAACGGGTAATAGATAACTTGGGAAGTGCAAAATTGCTTGCTGCTTAGCTGGACCCTAAGCACGATTCCAGAACCATTTCTAAAGCTATTCCAGCACCTATAATCAAATAAAAATATTCCAAGGTGCAAAGAAAAACATTTGTTTAGGGAAACAGTAAAAACATGATAGTGTGTGCCTGGGAACCAGCGCCCAGGGGCCTGCTGATGTCCCGGGGCAGAAATAGCCCCTTTCATCATCGGCTCAGAGGACCGCAGGCTGCATTCCTCGAGTAAGGAGCCGTACTCTGCTGTGCTTTGGGAGCAAAATAACATGCCCAGCTGCAGGCTGGGGGAAGGCCAGGCTGGGGTTTCAGGGTGAGGGTTGCAGAAGGATATGAAATAATCAGGGAGAAGGCAAGGTAACTGCCCATGCAAGGTCCAAGTGCCAGTAGATAGGTCCCACTCTGCCAGGTGAGAGCTCCCCTCTCCATCTCTGGGAGGGGTAGCCCAATGGCCATTTGTCTTGGACTGGGGTGACCTGTTCCCCAAACTGCCTGCAGACCCCCAGACATTCTCCAACCCCTATGCATTTGCTCATATAGTGCCAGCTCCTGGGTGACCTCACCCTTCCCAAGTTGGCCCCGTGAGAGTCCACTCACCACCAGGATTTAAAGCCAAAGCTTTTTTTCTTTCTTTCCAAGAGCCTTTTTCATACTCCTTGCCCCATAACCTGGGAAAGCTGAGGTGTCCAGTCCTTGCTGGGTGCCCTGCTCTGTGTGGTCTTCAAAACCCAGGGAAGTCTCCATCGTACTGTATTTCTGTATCTATTTGAAGACTATCCCTCCTGCCCCCATGGGCTCCTCATGACCAGCAACCTCTGTCCCAGCCCCAACTCAGGGACTGGCACCACTTCAAGCCTTGAACCCACTGCTGGCCAGGGTCATAGGGACCAGGAACTATGCATTTTGGTTACAATCAAGTCGGAAAGAGGAGCTAGCTCCTCCTTGCCCCACGGATGGAGGGGTCAGACCCCAACTTGCAGGAGTATCCAGCCCCTGCTTCTCCTGGGAGCCTCATACCTTGCCGTTTGCCCTGAGAATGTAGGACCTGGCAGTGGGGACACCTGCTCACTGATCGGCACTTAGAGATGGTGAACTCTTTGATTTTACCCACCTCACCCACCTCCCCTGATTGTCAAAACTAATGCTAGCCAACCTAGCAGATGAAAACAATCAACTTGAGACATGAGTCAGCACTTAAAAAACAAAACAAAGCATAGATAGCATTTGGAGCCTTGATCCCTTGTACTTTTTAACTATTTGACACCAGCCAAATCACTTAATCTCTCTGTGCCTCAGTTTACTCATCTCTGAGATGGATGATTGCCCTATGCTCTGCAGGGTTGAAGAGCAGAGTTCATGTACACAGATATGCTTGTATTTTGCAAAGCTTCTCAAATTTCCGTCATTTGCTATGTTTTTTCATGATTTTTGCCACATTTTCAACCATCTGTACTATTGCTTACTTACTATTTTTCCTTAAAGAGATCTCTTAAAAATAGAGCTTTACAACAAACAATACCTGTGAAATCGTAGATTTAATGTTCTAGTTAATTTTTTTTTTTTGCTTTTACACAAGGAAACAAACTTATAGCCAGTTCATGTTACCTGCATTTGATTCAATCATTTTGTTCCAGACTTTAGGACAGGCTGCATCACTAAATCTCATTTCTATGGAGGAGTTTGCTTTGGGGCACGAGTAATGTGAGCTGAACCGATTCAGCAGGGCCCCTGATTTTCCTGACTTGCTTTCCTCCCACCCCTCAGCACCTTTCTTCCCAGCTTACTTTTAATTCTTCACAGGTGGAGAACATGACCTCATGTCTGGTTTAGGATCCTAGAAGCGGTGAGCTTTGCTGTGCAGCAGGAGCTGATGGAGAAAAGAAAACCATGAGCATGACCCAGGGAAACTTCAGAGGGTGGGGCAGTGGCCAGCAGCTTTGTCAACCAGTCAGCCGGAGGGGTGGGAGAGAACAATAAAACACAGTTGACAAGGCAAGAGCCTGTCCTGGGAGCAGGATCCCTCAGAGCCGGGCTGGGGCCCCATGCAGCTAGCCTGATCACAACTGACTGCTGCAGAAGCCGGTTTCTCCCGGAATGGGCCTCCTCCTGCCCCGTGCCATGGACCCCACCTCTGGTTTGGTTGTGGTGGGCACACTAGCGCCTACCACCCCAGCACCAAGCACAGCCTGAGAATTCAGCCCAAGCTCTAGACCAGGAACTCAGGATCTGCATGAGCCGGAGTCGGCATCTTTCCAGGGGATGGGCCCAGGCAAAGTGACCACTCTCTTCCAGTCCAGGAGCCATGAGCTGCTTGGAAAGAATGTGAATGAAGACACAATTCTAAATGTAGAATCACGGACGCTATGTGAGCCGGCTCTCTAATCGTCCAGAAAAACAAGACCCGCTTGTACATTCTGCAAGAGCGTAAATAAAGCTGTCCTCAGACGGCAGGCTAAGGCGTCCCAGCCTCGCAGTGCCTTCGCTGGCCCCAGCTCCCCGCAGAACTCCTGGAAGGTGTGGGAGCTGCCCACCTGTTTGTGTGGGTGAAAATAGCCTGGTTCTTGCCTGGACGTGCATGATGCTTGCTAACTTAATTTTGCAACAAATTTACTCGGTTCTGCATCTGTATTAGATAGAAAAGTTCGAAAGCTGATAATGAGGGCAATGCGGAGTGAGTCCATCAGGCCAGTTTCTGGTTCTGGGTATTTGATGCGCACATCCCTGCGAGTACCATGAGGCACCTCCCTGATTCTTCCACCTTGTGACACGGTTACGTGGACGGCTTGTCAGGAGGCCTCAGGAGACTTTTCTTCACTAGTGCTCAGCCTTCTTTAGGAGTCCTCTCCATAAACTTCTTCAGGAGGTTGGTGCATTTCCCAGGCTGCTAATAATAATAATAATAAAAATAATAATAATAATAACAACATCATAATAATAATGCTAACTAACACATATGAAACCTTTACCCTGCACCCTGCACTGTTCTCGGCCTTTATGTAAATTAACCTACACACTGTATACTCTTTATCTTAGGACTGGTACCATTTTGTTCCATCCCCACTAATCACCACCTACCTGTCAGAGAGCCAGGCAAAGATGAGGTAGGGAACCGGTATATCCTGAGCACCTGTTGTGTGCCAGGCTCCATCTGTGCTCTGTTGCTAAATCCTCACAATGTTCCTGTGTGATGGCTGCTCATGGCCCCTCTTACAGATGAGTAAACTGAGGCTTGTAGAGGTCCTGGATGTCACGCAGCTAATGGTGGCACTGAGGGTGTGGACGAGGGTTTGGTCTGCCTGCCTGTACAGCTGGCATGTCTCTGTTGCACCCCCAGCTAACCGCTCTTCCAGCCCAAGCCCAGGGACACGGCCTCCTTTCACCCACCTGTTCTCTTGGCCTCTCTCTGGCGAGAGAGCAGAGTCAGGCAAGGGCACCTCCTTAGCTACTGATTTGTTATGGGAACCAAGGGGATTCTGTACCTCAGAGTTGGAACAGTGAAAGTCCTCAGGGCTGATGGCAGGATGGGTCATCACTACAGGAGGGTGCTTGTGGAGCTCAGGCCCCACTGGGCCCCACTCACCTGCTGAGAACACTCCTTCAGATTGATATTCTTACTAGAAACTCTGGGTTGGTCCCTTGGTTGCATGATAGTGTGTATCCAGTGCCTAACTCAGAGGGACTCCATTTATTGTGTGGGGGTGGTGGTGGTGGAGGGGAGTGGGGAGTGGAGGTGGGGGTGGGACTGGGCACTGTTTGCAGGTCATGCTAGAAAACAGCCCACCAGCCTAGGTCACTGAGGCTGTTTCCCTGGCTGTTGCCCTCCCAGCTACCCGCCTAGTGTCAAGGGGCTCTCCTGAAGAATTTCCTTCAGGATTCTTTGATTAGAACTTTACAAAGACAGATTAATTAATTACTTAATTTATTTGTTGTTTGATCCTGTTTATTTAAAGTTAAAACATTGCCACAATAAACAGCCAATGTATTAATTAGTATTTTTATTTTATTTTATTTTATTTTGAGGGCACTGTCACTGGCCATCATATATGGGACCCGAACCAGGGCCGCTGGCTTCCCAAGCCAGCCCTTAACCACTGCGCCACTCGGCCGGCCATTAATTAGTCTTTTTTTAAAAAAAGATTTTATTGGGGAATTGGGGGAGGGGAACAGCGTTGGGGAATCAGGGAAGGGGAACAGACAAGTTTCTGTTGTTTTGTTCTTCAGTCTAGTTGCGGAGGACGTTGCTTCACTGGCCCATGTTGGTATCATCATTGCGCTCTTCCCGGAGGAGGCAGATCGGTTGCGGGCCTCTGGATGGTTGCTCACCACGGCTATTGGCAGCTCACGCTGGCTACCAGCTGCTCTCGCTGGCTGCCGGCCAACTCACTGTAGCCATGGCAGCCCACTGCAGCAGGGGCTGCAGCCTACACTGTCACCAGGGCTCGTAGCCCAGCTCCAGGTGGAGCTGTTGTTAGCTGTAGAGGGCAATGTCACTGGCCCTCATATGTGGGATCCGAACTGGGGCTGCTGGCATCCCAAGCCAGCTCTTTTGTTTTTCAGCTGAGCCATCCTGCCACCTGTTGGCAGCTCAATGGCAACTCAGCTCGGGCTGGCCTTGAACCGCCGTTGCTCAGAGCTCAGCTTGCACTGTTGAGCAAGCTCTTAACCAATGAGCCACTCAGCCAACCCTGATTAGTCTTTTTAAAAATTAATTTATTTTTTCAGTTACAGTTGACATTCAATATTATTTTATATTAGTTTCAGGTTAACAGCACAGTGGTTAGATATTTATATCATTTATGAACTTATCCCCCTGATTAGTCTAGTACCCACCTGGCACTATGCATACTTGTTGAAATATTGTTGACTGTATTCCCTATGCTGTACTTTACATTTCTGTGACTATTTTGTGACTGCCAATTTGTATTTCTTAATCCCTTTACTTTTTTCACCCAGCTCCCCAACCCCCCTCCTCTCTGGCAAACCATCAGTTTGTTCTCTGTATCTATGAGCCTGTTTCTGTTTTGTTTGTTTGTTTATTCTGTTCTTTAAATTCCACATATAAGTGAGATCATATGGTATTTGTCTTTCTCAGTCTGACTTATTTCACTTAATATAAAACCTTCTAGGTCCATCCATGTTTTCACAAATGGTAAGATTTCATTCCTCTTTATGGCCGAGTAATATTCCATTGTACAAATGTACCTCACATTCTTTATCCAATCATCTATTGATGGGCACTTGTGTTGCTGCCATATGTTGGCTATGGTAAATAGAGCTGCAGTGAACAAAGGGGTGCATATATCTTTTCAAATTAGTGCTTTGGATTTCTTCGGGTACATACTCAGAAGTGAAATTGCTGGATCGTAGATAGTTCTATTTTTTATTTTTTGGGGAACCACCAAGTCATTTTCCATAGTGGCTGAACCAACAGTGCACAAGCGTTCCCTTTTTTCCACCTCATTGCCAACACTTGTTTGTTGATTTATTGATGATGGCCATTTTGACAGATGGGAGGTGATATCTCATTGTGGTTTTAAGTTGCCTTTCCCTGCTGATAAGTGATGATTACCATTTTTTCATATGTCTATAGACCATGTGTATGTCCTCTTTGGAGAAATGTCTATTCAGGCTCTCTGCTCATTTTTTAATTGAATTGTTTGTGGGTTTTTTTGGTGTTGAGTTGTATGAGTTCTTTATACATTTTGGATATTAACCCCTTATCAGGTGTATCATTGCCAAATATCTTCTCCCATTCAGTAGGCTGTCTTTTCTTCTTTTATTTTTAAATTAAAATATAGCTAACATGCCATGTTATATTAGTTTCCAGTGTACACCCTAGTTATTCAACGTTTGTATACCTAAAGAAGTGACCACCATGGTAAATCTAGCCACCGTCTGATACCATACCACACTATCACAATACTATTGACTATATTCCTATGCTGTACATTACATCCCCATGACTTATTTGTTTTATGCCTGGAAACTTGGACCTCTTATTGCCCTTCACCTTTCCCCCTTTTAAAAAATTTCAGTTACAGTTGACATTCAATATTATTTTATATTAATTTCAGGTATACAGTATAGTGGTTAGACATTTATATAATTTAAGAAATGAACCCCTGAGCACTCTAGTACTCACCTGGCACTATACATAGTTATTACTATGTTATTGACTATATTCCCTGTGCTTTACTTTACATCCCCATGACTATTTTGTAAATACCAGTTTGTACTTCTTAATCCATTCACCTTTTTCTCCCTGCCCCCCAATACCCCTCTCATCTATCAACCAACACATGTAGTACCCATCTTACACTATACATAGTTATTATATTATTGACTATATTCCTTATGCTATACCCTACATCCCCATGATTACTGTGTAACAACCAATTTATACTTTTTAATTCCTTCTCCTTTTACATTCACCCCCCCAAACCCTCTTCCATCTGGCAACCATCAATGTATTCTCTGTATCTATGAGTTTCTTTCTGTTCTGTTTGTTAATTTTGTTCTTTAGATTCCAAATATAAGCAAAATCACATTGCATTTGTCTCTCTCTGTCTGACATACTCCACTCAGCACAGTACTCTGCAGGTCCATCCATGCTGCCTCAGGTAGCAAAAACCCATTCCCTTCCATGGCTGAGCAATATTCTATTATATATATGTACCACCTCTTCGTTATCCATTATTCCATCAACAGACACGCAGACTGGCTCCACATCTTGGCCATTGTAAACAATGCTGCAATGGACATATGGATGCACGTGTCCCCTTGAAGTAGCATTTGGGTTTCTTCAGATAAATACCCAGAGGTGGGATCACTGGGTCCTTCTTTGTCTCTTGTTATGGCCTTTGTTCTAAAGTCTATTTTGTCTGGTATAAGTATTGCTATCCCAGAATTTTTTTTTTTTCGTTTCCATTTTCATGAAACATCTTTTTCCATCCCTTTACTTTTAGTTTGTGTCTGGCTTTCAATCTGAAATGATTCTCTTGTAGGAAGCATATGTATAGGTTTTGTTTTCTTATCCATTCAGCCCTCCTGTGTCACTTGATCAGAGCATTTAATCCATTTACATTGAAAGTAATTGTTGATAAACATATAGCTATTGCCATTTTATTATTCATAATTTGATCTTTTTTCCCCTATCTTAAAGAAGTACTTCTAATATTCTTTGTAATACTGATTTTGTGGTGATGAACTCCTTTAGCTTCTTCTTGTCTGGGAAACTCTTTATCTGTCCTTTGAGTCTAAACGATAGCTTTGCTGGGCAGAGTAATCTTGGTTGCCGGTCCTTGCTTTTTGTCACTTTGAATATTTCATGCCAGTACCTTCTGGCCTACAGCTTCTGTTGAGAAATCAGCTGATAATCTTATGGGACCTCCTTTATAAGTTACTAGTTGCCTTTCTTTTGATGCTTTTAGAATCCTCTTTTTGTATTTAACTTTTGCCATTCTAATTATAATATGTTTAGGTGTGGGCCTGTTTGGGTTCATCTTGTTTGGGATGCTCCACAAAAAGCCAGGGCAACCCAAGGCCTGCTATCACCTAGTTTCTATGTTCTTTTTTATGATTGCTATCTCTTTGTTGAAGTTCTCACTAAGTTTCTTGAGCACTCGTATAACCATTGTTTTGAACTCTGTATCTGTTAGGTTGTTTGCCTTTATTTTGTTTAGTTCTTTTTCTGGAGTGTTTTCCTGTTCTTTCATTTGGGAAGTATTTCTTTGTTTCCTCATTTTGGCTGCCTCTCTGTTTGTTCTATGTATTAAGTAAATCTGATATGTCTCCCAGTCTTGGCCATGTAGCCTTATATAGTAGGTAGCCTGCGGGGCCCCAGCACAGTGTCCCTAGTTACCTGCTCTGGGTGCTCCAGGAGTGTCCCTTATGTGGGTTTTGTGTTCTCCTGTTATAGTTGAGTTTTGATTGCTATTGGCATATCAGTGGGTGGGATTTACTCTCAGGCTGACTGGCTGCAGGATCTGGCTACATCCACAGCCTATAAGCTGCTGGTAGGGGGGCTTACCCCATGGTGTCAGATTTACCCCAGTGGGCTCTGGTGTCTGTTGAGACCACTCTTTGGCTATGGCACTTGTGGGGCTAATTGGGTGGTACTTTGCTGTGGTCTGAAGTCGACCTTCAGGTTTATTGGTTCTGAGACCTCTTGGGAGGGGCTCTGGTGCACGCCCCGGTCAGCTATTGCCTGGCTGTGTACTACCTGGTAGTAGCTACAAAGCAATCTGTAGTTGGTTGCTGCCTGTGCTAGATCAGGAGGCATATGGGAGAGGCCTTGTTGTGAACTGAGGATGACTGTCACCAGTACTGGGCCTGGTGTAGCTCTGCAAAAAGTCTAGGACACTTCAAGGCCTACTGCTGCCTGCCTATTTCCCATGAGGCTCACCTGTTGATTAAGCCTTGTGCAGTACATGAGTTAGGTGAGGTAGGGTCTCAGGGGTTCTCCAGGGTGGGATGAGTGGTGTTCACTAGGTTAATGCAGATTCTAGTTTGGTGTCAGTGCTGAGCCTGGAGCTATTCAGCATAAGTCTCAGAGCACACTGAGGTCAGCCACCACATGCCTGGACCCCTGAGGATCCCTGAGAGTGGTCCAATAAAGAATGCTGCTTGGGCAGGGCAGGCTGCTTGCTGAGAAAGTGCCTGTAGTGTATGAGTTTGGTAGGCCAGGGTCCCAGAGAGTCACCAGGGTGGAGCAAGTGGAGTTCAGCAGGCCAATGCAGATTCACATTTGGCAATGTAGGGGAGAGCTCAACACAGGAAAGATGGTACCAGCCTACCAGGTGCATGGGAGGAGGACTCTATATAGGGAAAATGGTGACAGGCCACTGTCCCTCCAGTCCTTGCTTTGAAGCCACACAAATCAGTCTCTTTCCATATGTCTCTGACACCTCCTGTCCCTCCACTGGAGCCCAGGGTGAATGCCTGTGAGTGTGTGAGTCTGTGTGAGGGCCCTTTCAGAGGATATCTGGGTTTCCTGCAGCCTTCCATCCCACCAGGATGCAGGAATCTCCACTGTTTTTCACAGCCAGATGTAGTGGGGGTTTCTCTTCCCAGCATCAGTACTGTGGGCTGGGGAGCCCAGCGTGGGGCTGAGGTCCCTTGTTTCTCCAACGGGGACCTCAGTGGATGAGATATCCTTCATGGTTCTCAATCACCATATGCAGGTGTGGGTCCAGCCTGTTTTGCATCTCTGCCCCTCCTACCAGTTTTCACGTGGCTTCTTCTTTATATCCTTAGTTATAAAAGTTCTGTTCTGTAAACTTCAGATGGTTCTCCAGGTTCTTTATTCTATAATTTAGTTGTGACTTTAATGTGGTCTTGGGAGGAGGCAAACATAGCATTTATGTACTCTACCATCTTGGATCCTTCTGCTTCTACAATGAAAAAATTAAATGACAGAAATAGAACCTGTACTGTGAAATGAAGTAAATCCAGTTTATTAAAATCTGCCAAACAGTAACAAAATCGTTGTGTCCATCTGGGAGGTTGGCCACCAGCACATCTGGAGTCCACTTTAATCATCTCTCTAGGGAGAGATCTGGAAATCCAGAGTCAGAAGGAGCTATTCTCTAGAGTATGGGTCAACAAACTTTTTCTGTAAAAGGCTAGAGAGTAAATGTTTCAGCTTTGCAGTCAAGAGAGTCTATGTCACAACTTGTCAGCTTGGCTCTGGAAAGTGCTCAGAGGACCTGTAAACAAATGGGCATGCCTGTGTTCCAATAAAACTTTATTTAGGGACACATTTAA
Source organism: Aselliscus stoliczkanus (assembly GCA_033961575.1). NCBI lineage: Eukaryota > Metazoa > Chordata > Mammalia > Chiroptera > Hipposideridae > Aselliscus > Aselliscus stoliczkanus. The sequence goes on from CM066729.1 coordinate 119,989,563, forward strand.
ATTTTGTATATTTTTCACATATTACAAAATAGACTTATTTTGATTTCTCCCCACTCTTTAAATATGTAAAAACCATTGTTGGCTCAGGAGGCTGTGCAAAAACAGGGGCAGGATGAATTTGGCTCATGGGACAGAGTGTGCCCACCCCTAAGCCACTCTGTCCACTTCAGTCACCACCAACCACGTATGAATAATGAGCACTTGATACCTGGCTAGTTTGATTTGAAATGTAGGGTAAGTGTAAAATTCACACTGTATTTTGAAGACAATACAAACAAAAATGGATGTAAAATATCTCCTTAGTAATATTCTGTATAGAATATTGTATTGAATCTGTGTTGACATGAAAATATTTTGGATTTAATAAAGTATATTATTAAGGATGTTTTAACATGTTTCTATTTACTTTTCTAATGTGGCTATTGGCAGATTTAAAATGATACATGGCTCTCACTGTACTTCTATTGGACAGCACTGGGCTAGCTGTTCTCCTGGACATGGACCCTACCTCATTACCCATTGTGTCCATGAAGCCAGTCTGCTCCTGGGATCAGGGCTAGTGTCCTTATGGTGAAAATGTCTCAGCTTCTCCACTGCTCTGAGTTCAAATATTAAGCAGGAACTTTTTATTCCTTGATCACTAATATTGATGTTCCTATGTGAGTCTACCATTATCTATAAAATATTGGACCTAAGAAATTAAACTTTCTGTTAATGAAATAAAAAAAAGGTGACAGTTATCACCTTTCAAGTACCTATTAGATATTGGGTTAGCTGTCTTACACACTGTGTAGATTTTGATCCTTGCTACCACCCTGGGAGGGAGACATTTGTATCTCCATTTCTAGATGCAGCACAAGGTTAAAGGGGAGAAATCCCTTGCCCTAAATTATATAACTGGCAGTAGAATTTCTCTCAAAGTCAGGTCTCACTGAATCCCCAGAATGAGTCTTCTTCCTGTACCATAATCACTAAGATGCTCACAGAAATAGGACCTTCCTGGAAGAATTGCTTCTCCCTACAGTGCAGAGAGGCGGTGGGGAGACCACACAGAGCAGCCTGGCTGTGGGGAAAGAGGACCTTGACACAAAGCTGAAGTGCAAGGCCCAAGTGTGCCCTCTTGCTGCTCTGCAAACCCAGCAGCAGCTGTAGAGGAAGGCCATCCTTTAACTTTAATTGTTCTACAGCCACCTCTGGCACAGTGCTAGCAGGATTGTTTTGTCCTCAGAGATGGACCAGGGTAGCAATCACTTCTCTGACACTGATTCCAGGTGCATTGGCCACTCGCTCCATTTCATGTATCAGCTCTTTCCTGCCTCAGAGCCTTTGGACATGCTGGCTGTTTGCTCAGAGCACTCTGACCTGATGTTACCTGGCTGCTTCCTTCTCCCCATTCAAACGTTAGCTCAAGTATTACCTCCTCAGGACTTTTTCTGACCATTCCATCTAAAGACCCTCACCCCACAGCCCAGTCACCCTCTGTCTTGACGCCCTGTTTATATCCTTCATGGCACTGATCACAAAGAGGAACCATCTCACTTCTTTGGTCATGGGTTTATGCTGTCTGTATGTACCCTTCCAGAATGCAAATTCCAAGAGGGCTTTTACTTTGTTTTATTCTCCCCTGCACCTAATATATGTTAGTGAATGAATGGGGAAGCACTAGAGGTGAGGGTCTTCCTTACTACCTTGCACCTCTCCCTGCCATTGTGGACTCAAGAGTGTTGGTCTTATCTCAGAGCAGCAGTTCTGAAGTTACCTGGAGGGCTGGTGAAAACACAGATGGCTGGGGCCCTCCCTCAGAATGTGCATTTCCAACATGTTCCCAGGTGATGCTTCCACTACTGGTCCACGGATCTCACTTGGAGAAGAAAGAGCTGTGGCTGGACAAGCTGGGCCAATTCTACCCTCCCACTGTTGCTACAGATTATTTACTGGGAGATGCTGTTCACGAGTGCTTCCTACTCAAGTTGATTCAACAAATATTTACTGTGAACTCACTGTGTCTCAGGCATCTCCCTTTATTCTCACTGAATCTCTAAGGTAAGTTTACAAGTAAGAGAACTAAGGCATAAGTTTAATAAACGACCCAAGATCATGGAACTAGAAGATGAGGCTGGGGCTTGAATTCAATGACACTTGTATTTAGCCCAGGCAGGAGGAATGCTCCCATCCTAGCCTGTTGCCTTTCTGAGGTCTTGCCTCCCAGAAGCCTTTGGATATGTGTCAAGGGTGCCAGGTAGACCCACCTGTCTATTTCCACTTCTTATCTGTGTGAGGCTTGGCAGAGTTGTGCAGAACTTCAGAAAGCACAGCCAAGAGAGTCTGTTCAGCTGAATGACTAAGATTGTAGATTTTGGCCTTAGAGATGTAAGGGTTCCAGACCTACCACACAGCAGCTGTGTGACCTTTGGCATATGACTTGATTTCTCCAAACTTCAATTTGCTACTCCCTTCATTCATATGCCTGTAGCCAATGTTAAATGAGATGATGCAAGTACTTAGTGCAGCACCTCCACATAGATGGGTACAAGAGGCCAATGAAGCTATTCTGTTGCAACTCTGGTTGCTTTGACTGTATCGGGGTTGAGGAGGAGGGCTAACAGCAGGTCTGGAGTGATTGAAAAACCTGGGAGTTTGGGCTGAGGAGGTGGTAAGCAGAGGACCAAGAAGTTGGGTTCCTTCTCATGGTGGATGACTACACAGCTATAGGACGAGGGGCACCTCTCCATCCTTACAGGAGTCAGTGCCAGGACAGGGGAGGAGTGTGGGTGAAGGATACAGATGTGTGTGTATTTATATATACTTGCTTATGCTACAGGAGAGTAATGGTAGAATAAACCAATCAACAGAAACATTTACACGTGTGGGGATGAAAGTGAGAGCTTGACTTTTCTGAGTCTACCTGGTTTGGTAGATCTGATGTGGAGCCATGTAAGTGCCTTACAGAATTATAAAACTAAATTAAATAAAAAATATTTTAAAGGCAGTCCCTAAAAATTAAGAGCAAAAATGAAACAAATGAACTTAATGTGTAGTAGCATAATTTCACAAATTTGAATGCTGCCTGGGTATTTGATGATATTCAGAAATTACTGCTTATGTTTCAGGTGTGATAATAGCATATTGAAAAAATAAGCTGTATTAGCAAGACTTACACTACTATTTATGAATGAAATAATAAGATATCTGGGACTTAACTTTTAAGTAATGCAGTGTATGGGAAAAAGAGTTGGAGTGTATGACACAAGATTTTTGAAGTTGGGCATTATTTCAAATGACTTTAAAATTCACTAGTTTGGGGCCGGCGGAGTGGCGCGGTGGTTAAGCGTTGGCTTGGGAAGCCAGCTGCCGAGGTTCGGGTCCCACATATGAGGGCCGGTGACACTGCCCTCAAAAAAACCAAAAAAATAAATAAATAAAAAATAAATTAAAGGAACTGATTTAAAAAATAATTCACTAGTTTGACTTAATATCTATAAGAAGAATATACCTTAATATAAAGTTAACTGTAAAGTAAAACCTTTAACTGGTCTCAGAAGTAGATATAAACAAATTAGTATATTAATCTCATTAGAAAGCAAGACTTTTTTTAGTGTTAGAGAAGAGATGCAAATATAAAACCAAAATGGTTAGTAAAACCTGGTACTTGTGTATTTGAATATCAATGTAAAGTGAAGAGATTCTATAAAATCAAATATGAAAAGATCAAATATAAAAATATATATAAGATATACTTTTCTTTAAAATCAAGAAAAGTATTTCTTACTGAAAAGGCCTCGAAACAACCAACATAAAAGCAATGAACCTCCTTTGTACCTTGATTTTTGCCACTAAATATAATTTCTCATTAAAAAAGAACAAGCAATTCTTACTGTGGAGCAGAAAATGTATAGGAAGAGGTTGGAACCCCTTGTCACACAAAAAGGCAGGCAGACTAAGAAAAATTCCTGGAATGAAACCAAAGAACTAAGGAACCAACATGAAGAGGTTCCCACCAGAGAAAGATGGAACAGTAAGTAGATCAGTAAGAATGAAAACTAGAATGGGTTGAAACACATTGAATATGTTTGAACCCATGAGTCCATAATGATGCTGAAAAAAATAACAACTGAACCGCCCTCCATGGTCTGCTTGGAGGATGCAGGGAGCAGCTGAGTTTTCTGAGCAGTGGAGCAGGGCCAAGTATCTCACCTGACTTTCCTGTATGAGTTGGACCAAAGAGTCCAAGGAACCAAGTGATGGATAAAGGAGAGTTTCTCTAATAAAGAAGAAAGGGTAAAACTAGACTATTATCATTTTTCAACCCCCTGGCAAAACAATGGATCAAGATAATGATCGTGAATGGACCTCCTGTGAAAATACCCATTGTCTATGATGTATCCTTGCTGAAAAACCAAACCTAAATCAGAACAGGCCTCTAACCCTGGATTTAACTACCAGATTATAGGAATAACAGGGACAGACGGAGCTGATAATGACACCATGAGGAAGCAATCAGCAAAATCTGGGGCGTGGAAAATGCTGCAAACACTATAACCAATTTCTTTAACAAATAAGCTGTTGCAATCAAAGCAGGTGGAATCGATTAATTTAAAGACACTAAAGAGGCACATCAGACAGAGGCTGCTTACAGACTCTCTTTGCATCCTGATTCCAACAAACCATCTATGGCAAACATTTATAAGACACTTAGGAAATTTCAATGCTGCCTGGGTATTTGATGATATTCAGAAATTACTGCTTATGTTTTAGGTGTGATAATAGTATGTTGAAAAAACAAGCTTTGTTATTTAGCAAGATTTACACTACTATTTATGAATTAAATGATATGATATCTGGGACTTAACTTGGAAGAAACGCAGTGTATGGGGAAAAGAGTTGGAGTGCATGACACAAGATTTTTGAAGGTGGACATCTGTCACACTATCTTCTGAACTTTTGTGTTCATTTGAAGCATTCCATAGCATTAAAACCCAGAAAATTCCTTGGGGCACGGAAGAGAGAAAAAGAGGATCAGGGTGAGTAGATGGGGAAGTGGGAGTTCCAGGGAAGGAGAGAGACTCTGGAAGTCAGAGAACACTCTGCGGGAGCCAGGCTGAGATCTGAGACTGTCCTTTGGGCCACATGGCAGAAGCGGTGGCACTTGGGCCTGTCTGGCCCGTCTCATAGACTCCAGTCTGTCTGGTAACCTCTCTTAGGGTTATTTGATATAAAGTAGCTTTAAGGAGGCCAACCTCTTTATAAATACTGGCAGGTACACAGAATATTTACAACAAACATTTCAGAGGTTGGTTGACTAAGGCTAAGCTTAACAATTAAAAAGTTAAAATACAAGAAAATATCTAAAGTAGATTGTTAAGTAACCAAGTACTAATGGAGTTTATATATTGACATAAAAATGTGTATATTCATGGAATAAAAAAAAACTGTAAAAATGTAGTTTTGGAAAAACAAAAAAAGGTCTGAAATATATCACCAAGCATGGAGTAAAAACATACCTAAACCCAACAGATATTGTTTTGTAAGCAGGATATGTATGTGTTTTTTGAGTTTTCCCTAAAAAAAAGACGATAGTGCATTTTTCATTGAGATGATTTGTGGCAGGGTGAAGAAAAGCTGCTCCGACTGTGACAAGAGATTACAGTTGGACCAACTTGCAGGGAAACCTGAGTCGAGCGTTTCAGTGAGATACTTCCCGTTCTCTCACCCTCATACCCTGCTGGGGCCAGGCAAAGGTGAGTGAGTGGCTAATTTCACCTGTGACGTTAACACCCTGGAATGGATGTATGGGATGGTGGGGCTAAAAATATCCGGAGCCGCTTACTCCCTCCCAGGGACTGGGGGTCAGTCCCTAGTGGTCAGTGGCTGTGATGTGGTGATTGTGTCAGGGACAAACGCTGCTTTCTGGACCTTTCCATATCCCGGGGTCCTTTTACAGGCATCGTTTTTGCTGCAGAGGGTCAGTTACCTCGGACCCCAGGAGGAGGCTGGGGAGCTAACCACCAGAGATGGGCTGCCCAACTCATGTACCCTTAATCTTGTCAGAGCTCTGGTTTCCTGTTGGGTAACAGGAGGTCAAGACACCCTCCTTGCACATCAGCTCCACTCTCATTCTCCTGTCTGGTGTGAGGGCACAGAGTGGGAAACCGCCACAGTGGGGCTGGGACTGGCTCAGGCTCCTTGCGAGGTTCGAGTAGAACCAGGTCATTCTTGGATGAGTAGCTTTGCAGGTCACCTTCTCCCCTCCAGGTTTGCTATCTGACATTCAGGTCCCAACTTCCCAAGACTAGCCCTGATTCCAGAAGCTTCCAGGGTCAGAATTCAGGTTGCTATGAGATGTTCACGTAACTTCCTGGGAACCTATTAGTTGCCGTTCCTTTGTCATGAAGGGTGTTGTCTGGTCTGCAGAGGGCTCCTCATCATTTTAGATGGCATTGGGTCTAATGCAGCCCTTTGAGGAGGAGGGCTCAGCCACCTCGTCACCCTCCACTTTCTAGTAGAGGGAGCATGGAGGGTCTTGGGGACTTATGGAAGCCACATGGCAAGTCCAGCAGGTAAGAGAGCTGGTGCCAGACTGACCCTGGGGCTTTGTGGCTCTTTTCCAGCTTTTGTGGAGGGACCAGCACATGGCTTTGCCTGCACATCCATGGCTTTCAGCTCCGGGCCCCAGATTCACCCAGTGCAGCCCATGGCCAGATGTGGTCCAAAAGGCTGCAGCAGGGTTTTGTTCTAAAATAATTTAGATTGGTTAGCAGCATTTAAAAATCAGGACATTTTTGTGGCAATCGCAACATTTCTAGCTCTTTTTAACGGAAGGTGGGACAATACTGGGTGTCATTCCTGCATGGCGGCAGGAGCTGGGGCTGAGCCTGCCCCTTCAGACAGGGCACGCACCCTCCTGCTGGCCACCAGTGAACTTCACATTTACATCACCTGCCAGGAATGGATACTTCAGTGTTTGCAGCTCCACTCTAAGCAGGGGATGGTTTAGACTGTGTTTAAAAGGGGTACCGGTTCACAACGAAGCTAACCTTCTCAGTGTTTCCCCTAAATCTAGCTGGGGGTCGGGCCCTGGTCACCCAGCCCTGTCATCCTCCTCACCACTGGACACCCTTAAACACTTGAAACTGGGTGCCACACTGAGTTGAATTAAACCTTGGAGAGGTTACACAAACCAGGAAGTGTTCTGCTGGCATTAATATTAAATAAGGCTTATCTTTGGAAACATTTACCTGCTGTGAGCAGATATGTCTTCATGAAATATGAAATCCACCCAAATTTATTAAAACTGCCTGCTTAGTAGTGGGAACTCAAACTGTGCAGCCCTTCGTTAGAACCTCATTATTATTACGGCATTATTTATTTATATCCTACCCTAAGACAGACATGATGTAATCCAGTAATTAAGATTGTTATGATTGAATATTTATTAAGCACCTACAATAAGCCAGTCACTGATCCACATAAAATGAGTCTTTACTCTCAAGAGCTCCTGTCTTGCTGCCATGGGGAGCTCGGTGCCCCTATGGGGAGCAGGGGGGCGTTTAATGGATTTTGTCTTCCCTGAGCAAGCCTGAGAAATGACGCTGATCAGAAACTGGACCCAGTTTAGTCTTGCTTTTCAATCTGAATGAAATGAAGACAATCTATTACTGGCATTACAAAGAAATGGGGGTGCAGAGGGGCTGTCTCCCTAAAATGCTTCTGATGAGGAGCCAGGCCTCCCAGGACTCAGGGGTGGACAGGGCGAGAAACTCCTCTGGGACGGCTGGGCAAGAGGAATGGGCAGCTTGATCTGCTTTGTAAACTTATCCCTGGGCCCAGTTTGGGTGGCTGTTTTGTACTTCTTGTAAAATTGACCCCGCTCTGACATCCCAAGCCAGCATTTGCTGGTCCCCACTGTGTATCAGGGCTGGGGCTTCACAGGGGAACCACACACAGCCTCAGGCCTCCCTGAAGCAGCTCCCCAGACAAGGCCTCACAGGGAGCTGTCTTCATCTGCCCCTCTCCAATTGCTCCAAACAGCCTGTGAAGGGTTCCAGGGCTTCTCTTCCCTCTGGCTCTCCCCCTTCTTTTATTTCCTTTTTTGTCACACAGGGTGCTCCTCCCTAAAAGGACCTGCTTTTCCCTTAAGGGACCTACTGGGCCATGGGCTCACCAAGATTGAGCCTGCACTCTGGGCGCCCCCTGCTTCTTCCTGCCCCGGGGGCCTGAGAACTGTTTGTACAGTAAAAGACTAAATGAGTGAATGAAAACACAGAGGGGTCAATGCATGAAACACAATCATAAATGTGTACCTGGCATTGATACATGAACTTCTGGGACCAAATTTCTTCACCTACAGTTTTTCCCTAGCAGATTATTTCTGTGTTTGGAAAGAGAGTGGAATGTCCCCTGGGTTCTCTGGTGCCTTTGGTTGGAGATGTTTTGAAAACTGACACATGCATCCTCGCTTCACTTAGCACCAGACCTGACTCCTACATTTGGATCAGATAAAATCCATTTTGGTGTGGAGGGGATCCTAGTTGTTTCTAAAACATATCAGGGTTGTTATTGTTATTGTGATTTTTAAAAGTGGTGGTGAAATACATAGAACATAAAATTTACCATCTTAACCATTTTTAAGTGTACAATTCCATGCCATTAAGTACATTCTTATGGCTGGGCAACAATTACCACTATTCATCTCCAGAACTTTTTCATCTTCCCCAAATGAAACTCTGTCCCCATTAAATACTCCTTCCCTCAGTCCCTGGCAACCACCATTCTACTTTCTGTCTCTATGAATTTGACTAGATACCTCATGTAGGAGGAATCATGCTGTATTTGTTCTTTTGTAACTGGCTTATATTACACTTACCATAATGTCCTCAAGGTCCATCCATGTTGTAGCATGGGTCAGAATTTCCTTCCTTTAGAGGCTGAATAATATTCCATGGTATGTATGCATCACATTTTGTGAATCCAGTTATCCATTGATGGACACTTGAGTTGTTTCCACCTTTTGGCTGCTGTGAATCATGCTGCTATGAACATGGGTGTACAAATATCTGTTCAAGATCCTGCTTTCAATTCTTTTGGGTAAATGCCCAGAGGTGACATTGCTGGGTCATGTGGTAATTCTATTTTTAGTGTTTCGAGGAACCACCATCATAGTGGCTGCACCAATTAATATTCCTAACAAATATTGCTTAAGGATTCAAATTTCCCCATATCCTAACCAAAACTTGTTTTTTTCTTCTTCTTCCTTTTTTTTTGTGTCCACCCAAATGGGTGTGAGGTGGTATGTCATGTGGTTTTGATTTACATTTCCCTAATGATTAGTGCTATTGAGCATGTTTTAAAAAATATTGGTTTCAGAGAGGCATTCAAACAGTACTCAATGAGGTTTCATTTCAAGTGAAAGTCTTCATGTGGGACATGCCATATGGTTTGTAACTATGTCTTCGGATGGGCATGCAGATGACCAAGGGTGAGACCCTAGGAAGGTGTGCAGCTGTAGGGGTGCCAGCTGTGCCACCTTTTCCCTCTAATACAAGGCCATTTGTGCACTGTGACCACCTGTGGGGCATTAAACATTGTAATGCTTCTTCCTACCTCTTATGTTTCTGATTTAATCCACCTGGTGCGATGCTCAGCCATACACAGGGGAGGGTGACAAAGCTTCCCATAGAAATCTGACGTGCAGCCAGGCTGGGAACCCCTGCTTCAAGCTATGCTATTGTTTCCTTGGTGTGGAGACCCTTTGGGACTGAAGATGGGACATAACTTCCTGTGTAAGAGTAGATGAGAACCTTGCTTAAGGTAGATGATTTGTGATACTGGTGAGGAGTGCCACATGGAGGTCCGCTTCAGGTTTTCTTCCTTCCTTAACACTTGCCCTGATGCCACCAGGAACCCCTGAAGCCTGATTTTCTGGCCTTACAAGGTACTCAAGACTAGGCTTGGGGATACCTCCCCGCTGCAGAAACACTTATGCCACCTGTTACCCACATCTCCACATAGACCATTTGCTTTCAGCTAAAATGTTTGCGATCTGGAACTAGTCGTTAAGCTGCAGCATTTCCTAACCATCTCTGATAGGACTGGCCTGGAGGCTTGTTCCAATAAAGATTACCAGGCTGTCCCTTGGAACTTTTAATTTGGTAAGTCTAGGTTGGTGCCCAGGATCTGTTTTGTGTTGTTTTTAAAAGGTAGCCCAGATGATACTTGTCTGGAGTTAGGCAACGCTGCCCTAAGGTGTGGGGGTGGTGCCAAGAGGAGCAGTTTCCTTGTGTATAGGCCTTGCCCTGTATCTTAACACCTCTCACTGTGGACCACTTCACTCTTAGCCAGATGTTTTCCAAACCTGGTCCCAGGACCAGCTGCACCAATATCTTGGGGCTTGCTAGAAATGCAGATTCTCAGGCTCCACTGAACCAGTGACTGAGAGTGGACCCAGAAAGCTTTGTGTTTACAAACCCTCCAGGGAGTTCTCTTGTGACCTCTGGTCTTAAAGCATATTCAAAGCTGACCTCATTCAACCTTCACTATTCACAGGTGGGAAAACAAGGCCCAGGGGGAAAGCATGGTTTTTCCAAAGTCAAACAGAGAACAAGTGGTAGGACTGGATCCAAGAACCCTTGGTGGTCTCCTTCCCCAGAGGGCAGAAGGGCTCTCAGGATGAGGCCTGGAGCCGTGGTGTTCACAAGGTCCTTGTCCCTGATTCTAATTTCACTGCAAGGGATGTGGACAACCAGGAGTGGAAGCAATGAAATATATGCCATATGGATATACCTTTCACATAAATTAGAGTGTATTTGGCCAATAAACACATAAACAAACCCCGATTTAAAGACAATCCTCCTCTAACAAAAAGTCGTATCAATTAGTGCCTAGGATTCTAAATAACACTAAGGAGGAAGAACTCTTTAAAACATAAGCTTGCATAACTAGGCAACTCAGATGTAAATATGCTGTCACCACCCATGACCTCAGTGAAAACTAGTCACCAGAAAACAGGTCTGCCATTGACCATAGTTTTAATTTGGAGCAATACCAAGCCAGCAGACCCAGGCCACACACTTCAGGAACTATTTTAAAAGAGATTGCTGTGGGAATACCCCCGGGTCAGCCAAGAGTGGAGAGGAAACCCCCGAGGGGCTGGGCATGACGTCCAGACAGAGCTGGGATTCAGGGAATGCTTTCTACTTCCCCTAGAAAGATTGCCTTCCCCTCCGTCCCACTTCCAACCTCTCCAGATGAAAGGGGATTGTGAGGCAGCCTGAGAAGAAAAAAAGAGCTGGCATCTGGCTTCAAAGCTCAGCTTGGTGTCTTACTAGGTTTGTGGGTGTGGGCACAGCATTCATACATCTCTGCCTCAGTGCTCTTATCTAGAAAGCGAGCATAATATTATTGGGTTGTCAGAAAAGTCATGTAATTTTCTATGTTTTTCATCACAAAAATGTGTCATGACTTTTCCGACAACCCAATATGATATTGGCCTGGCAGTTTTTGTAAAGATTAAGCAATGAACCTTTAGTTATAATTTATCTGATGTTGGCACTCAGTGAGAAGCGTCTATGGTCCTAAAAAAGGCCTCTTAGCAGACCCTGCCTCTTTTGGTCGAGGCCACAACTTTAAGCCACAGAGAGCAGAACCAGGATGCCTCTTTGTCTGTAGTAAGTGCACTGGGCAAAAAGTCAGCACTGTCACCCCTTAATGCTTCTCTCCCCAGAGACACAAAAATAGCCCGGTCTTCCACCATTTTATTGCCACCATTTTCCCAGTGTCATTTCCTCCTAATTCACATCCAGGTTTCATCTTTTTAAGTTCCATTGGGTGGTCGCATTCTTAAAATGTTTTCCATGTGCATTTACAACACAGTCATTTGGGGGTGGTGGTGATGGGAAGCGTGTAAGAGCATGTGAGAGTATGTACATGCATGTGTGAATGTGTGAGAATATGCATGTGGCTGAGTGTGTATATATGGCACGAAATTTTCTGGGTCAGACTTTGTATTATCGTCTTATACCAAAAGAATAACAAGAAGCTGATTTCTACTGTTTGGGAGTTAATTTTCTAAGGATCTTACCCTGAATTCTTTGTAGGTGTTATTATGTAACATAGAAGATAAAATGTGTCTCCTGAAATGTCTCATATTTTGAAAGTGCTTCCATATTGAGAGTTCATTATATATTCAAGTGATCCTTAATGGGATTGTAGACCAGCACCATGGAAGGGCTGTGGGAGTTCATCCCATCCCCTCATCCTATACCTGCGGAAACCCAGGCCCCAGGGGGAAGGAGCCTGGTCCAGGTTGTGTGGTGTGTGGATGGCAAACTCCAGTCCTGTCATCTTTCCTGTGCAGCACAGTTGCGTGGAAATGGCATTTAGAATGACTTTTAGAGACTAAAACAAGCTAGATATTAACAGTTCTTCCTGTGGGATGGTGTAATGCTTGTAAACACCATCACTTCCCACAAAAACCCATTTCCCAATTTAAAGTTGCAAAGAGTGCCAAAAACGGGCCTCAACCTCATCCGTTCATTTATTCAACGTGCCTGTGACCCCCTGGTTCTGGATACTGGGGACCCTGAGATATGCACACAGGCCTGATCTACTAGGCTCAGCACTCTTCCCCTTACTGGCGGGAGGCCAACATTGCAGGTCAAGGTCTCCATAGGCCTTGATGGCAGTGTGTGTGTACTCGTGTGTGCATGTGTGCGTGTGTGGTAAAGCCAGAGAATTTCTGCCCAGGCTGTAAGGCTGCAGGTTGGAGCAGGGCTCATCATCAAAAGGAAAACTTTCCAAAGTTACAGGGAGTGGGAGAGTGAGTTCAGGAGGCTTCCATAGGAGGTCAGATGCAATTTGATGTTTTTGGGAGGATTGAGGTGTTGAGAAAGCATTAACTCCCCTACCTGAGAGAAAGTATGTGGACAGGGGAAATGAGACCACAAACTTAAAATGGTGAGGAATGCCAGTGGTGAAATAAAGAGGTGTATCAGAAAGCAAAAGGACCAAGAACCTGTCTGCGTTCTCCCTTTGGAACAAAAGGTTCCACTTTTTGTCTTTCCTTCTTTTTCCCCTCCCTTCCTCTCTCCTTTTCTTCTTCTTTTTTTCTCCCTTCTTTCTTTCCTTCCTTCCTAACAAAACATATTTTCTCATTATAGGCAATTTGACAGTTTGGGGGGAAAAAAGAAAATAGGGGAAATAAACCCACCCAGGGATACTGATAATGTCGGGTTAGGGGTTGTATGGGAAATCTCTGCGCTGTCTGTTCAGTTTGCTGTGAACCTAAAATTGCTCTAAAAAATAAAGTCTAAAAGGTTAAAGAAAAAAAAAAAAAAGGACCCTCCACCCATAAGTCCCATGTGCCATTCATTCATTCACTAAGTTTTAAAAACATAATTTTGATCATACCACCCAGACAATTTTTGACCTTGTTCTGTCATTAAATATTATAGCAAAAATATTTCCATGTCATTATAAATTCTTCTGAAATACTGTTATTTTGTTGGAGGGGTTGAACCTCTTTATTTTTAATTTAAAAAAGTGTTTTTATTAAAACATAGCTAGCATACAACATTTTATTAGTTTCAGGAGCACACCATAGTTATTCAACATTTATATACCTAAAAAGTGACCACCAAGGTAAGTCCAGCAACCATCTGACACCATACCACACTATCACAATATTATTGACTATATTTTCTATGATGTACATTACATCCCCATGACTTATTTGTTTTATACCTGGAGATTTAAACCTCTTATTCCCCCTCACTTTCCCCCCCTTTAAAATTTTTCAATTACAGTTGACATTCAATATTATTTTATATTGATTTCAGGTGTACAGCATAGAGGTTAAAAGTTTATATAATTTAATAAGTGATTCCCCCTAACTAGGCTAGTACTCACTTAACACTATACATAGTTATTATCATATTATTGACTATATTCCCTATGCTTTACTTTACATCTCCATGTCTATTTTGTAACTATCATTGTGTACTTCTTAATTCCCTTCATCTTTTATACCCTGTCTCCAACCCCCTACCATCTATCACCCTAACAAACCTGACAACCATACATAGTTATTATAATATTATTGACTATATTCTTTATGAAATACCCTAAATCCCCATGATTACTGTGTAACAACCAATTTGTACTTCTTAAACCCTTCCCCATTTTCACTCATCCCCAAGTCCCCACTCATTTGGCAACCATCAAAATGTTCTCTGTATCTATGAGTTTATTTCTGTTTTGTTTGTTGATTTTGTTTTTTAAATTCTACATACAAGCGAAATCTCATTGCATCCGTCTTTCTCTGTCTGACGCTCCACTCAGCACAATTCCCTCTACGTCTATCCATGCTGCTGCAGATGGCAAGAACCCATTTCCTTCCCAGGCCAAGCAATATTCCATTGTATATATGTACCACATTCTCTTTATCCATTCTTCCAATCACAGACATCAAGGTTGCCTCCACATCTTGGCCATTGTAAACAATGCTGCAATGAACTTATGGATGCACGCGGCCCCTTGAAGTAGCGTTTGGATTTCTTCAGACAAATACCCTATAGTTGGATTACTGGGTCCTTCTTTGTTTCTTGTTATGGCCTTTGTTCTAAAGTCTATTTTGTCTAGGCAGTTCTTATTCTGTCTGTATTGCTACCCTGGTTTTTTGTTTGTTTGTATCATTTCCATTTTCATGAAATATATTTTTCCATCCCTTTATACTTTGTGTGTCTTTCAATCTGAAGTGATTCTCTTGTAGGCAGCATATGTAAGGATCTTGTTCCTTATCCATTCAGCCATCCTGTGTCTTTTGAGTGGAGCATTTAAACCATTTACATTGAAAGTAATTGTTGACAGACATAGCTATTGCCATTTTGTTATTCATAAATTTGATCTTCACCCCACCCCCATCTTAAAGAGGTCCCTCTAACATGACTTACAATACTGGTTTGGTGGTGATAAACTCCTTTAGCTTTTTTTTGTCTGGAAAGCTCTTTAACTGCCTTCAATTTTAAATAATAGCTTTGCTGAGTAATCTCAGTTGTGGGTCCTTGCTTTTCATCACATTGAATATTTTATGCTAATCCCTTCTAGCCTGCAAAGTTTCTGTTGAGAAATCAGCTGACAATCTTGTGGGAGCTCCCTCATAAGTTACTTGCTGCCTTTCTCTTGCTGCTTTTAGGATTCCATTTTTGTCTCTAACCTTTGCCATTCTAATTATAACATGTCTTGGTGTGGGCCTGTTTGGATTCCTCTTGTTTGGGACTCTGTGCTTCCTGGACTAATATGTCTATTTTCTTTGGCAGGTTAGGAAAGTTTTCAGTCATTATTTCTTCAAATAGGTTCTCAATCCCTTGTTTTTTCTCTTCTCCTTCTAGTACCTCTATGATGCGAATGTTGTCACTTTTGATATTTTCTCGGAGGCCTCTTAAACTATCCTAATTCTTTTTGATTATTTTTTATTTTTGCTGTTCTGATTGGGTGTTTTCTGCTACCTTGTCTTCCAAATCACTGATTCGATCCTCTACTTCATTTAGTCCGCTGGTGATTCCATCTAATGCATTCTTCATTTTAGTTATTGTATTCTTTGCTTCTGACTAGTTATTTTTATTTTGTTTTTATGGTTTCTATGTCCTTTTTTATGCTTTCTATATCTTTGTTGAAATTCTTACTAAGTTCCTTGAGCATCCTTATAACCACTGTTTTGAACTCTGTATCTGGTAGGTTGCTTGTCTCCATTTTGTTTAGTTCTGTTTTTGGAGTTTTCTCCTGTTCTTTCATTTGGGATGTATTTCTTTGTTTCTTCACTTTGGATGCCTCTCTCTTTGTTTCTATGTTTTTGGTAGATCTGCCACATCCCCAGTCTTGGCCAGGTGGCCTTATATAGTAGGTGCCCTGTAGGACCCAGTGACACAGTCTTCCTGGTCACCTGCATTGGGTGCTCCAGGAGTGTCCCTTGTATGGGTTGTGTGTGCTCTCCTGTTATAGTTGAGCCTTGGTTGCTATTGGCATGTCAGTGGGTGGGATTGACCCTCAGGCTTACTGGCTGTGGGCTTTTGCCATGTCCACAGCTTACAGGCTGCTGTGAAGTGGCCTACCCCAGGATTTTCCTCAGTGGGCTCTGGTGCCTGTTGAGACCACCCTTTGGGTGTATGGCTTGTGGAACTGATTGGGCAGTGCTCTGCTGTTGTCTGAAGCCAACCTCTAAGTATGTTTGTTCTGGGGTCTCTTGCCAGAGGCTCCAGTGCAGGCTAAGGTCACCCACTGCCTTTGACTGGCTGGAGACTGCCTGGTAAGAGCTACCAAGTGATCCACAGTTGTTCACTTCCTGTGTTAACCCTGCAGGTACATGGAAGAGGCCACGCTGCGAACTGAAGACATCTGCCACCAGTATCGGGCCTGGGGTTGTTTTGCAAAATGCCATGACACCATGAGGCCTGCTGCCACCTGCCAGCTTCCTTAAGGTTCAGATCCTATTAAAGCCTCATATGGTATGCAAATTGGGTGAGGCAGGGTCTCAGGGAGTCACCAGAGTGGGAAGAGTTTTGGTTACCAGGTTAATATAAATTCTGGTTTGGTGCCAGTGATGAGCCTGAAGTCACTCAGCAAAAGTCTCAGAGAACTCCGAGGCCAGTTGCCATCTGCCTGGGGTCTGTTGAGCTCTGAGAGTTTTCCAAGAAGGAGTGCATGTGGGTAGGGCTGGTTTCTCTTGGAGGTAGTGCCTCCCATGTTTGGGGAGTTGGGTGGAATGCGGTCCTATTGAGTCAGCAGGGCGGAGCTTCGGAGCTCATCAGGCCAATTGGTTCAGATTTGTCTGTAAGTGTAAGGGGAAGGCTCAACTCAGGAAAGACGGCTCTAGCTTGCCAGCTGCATGGCAGGAAGATCCCTTACAGGGAAAATGCCAGCTGTCCTCCAGCCCTCATCTCAAAGCCACACAACTCAGTCTGCCCCTGTATGTCTCCGATGCTCCCCATTACTGTCCTTCTGCTGGAGCCTAAGGTGAGAGCCTGTGAGCGAGAGTCTGTGCTCTGGCCCTTTAAGAGGATGCCTGGGTTTCCTGCTGCCTTCCGTCCCACCCAGATGGTCAAAATCCCTACCGTTTGTCATACCCAGATGTTGTGGGGGCACCCGTCCTCTGGGCTGGGGAGGCCTGTGTGGAGCTGGGGTCCCTTGCTCCTCTGTGGGGAACCTCCACATTTGAGATATTCCTCCAAGTTCTCAACAACCACACGGAGGTTTGGGGTTGGCCAGTTTCGTGCCTCCACACATCCTATCTATCTTGAGATGGCTTCTTCTTTATATACTTAATTATAAAACTTCTGCTCAGCCCAACTTCAGATGATTCCGGGTTGATTGTTCCAAAATTTAGTTGTAATTTTAATTTGTTCATGGAAGGAAGCAGGCACAGCATTTATCTACTCTGCCATCTTGGGTCTCCCACTGAAGCATTATTTTTAATGGCTTAATATCCCATACTCTGGGATTTCAATGTATTTGGCTCCTTAGAAAATGCTATCACAATGATGTTTATAGGTAAGACTTATTTTTATTCAGATTTATTGCTTTAAGATATATTTGCAGATGTATAAATTGCACATCAAAGAGATATACATTATTAAGCTCTGTATGCATGCATCTTACCCAGTTGCTTCCCACTGCCACCAGCACTGTGTAAGCCTGCCCGTTTGACCACATCTTTGGCAGCATTGGTTATTTTTATTTTTTATTTTTTGTTGAGCCATCCTGCCACCTGTTGGCAGCTCAGCGGCAGCTCGGCTCGGGTGCAGCGCCACTGGCCCATGTGGGAATCGAACTGGCAGCCCTGCCGCTCAGAGCTTGCACTCCCAAGCCAACTCCCAACCAACTGAGCCACTGGGCCGACCCTTGGTTATTTATTTTTTTACTGTGCTTTGTTACTACGAGCTGTAGGAAATTGGGCCTCCCATATACAGTAACATCCCTGATAATGGCTAAGACCAGGTGTGGAGTGCTGTGTGGGATGACACAAGTACAGCACAAATGGAGTGGGGAAGAGTCTTTCCAGCACATACAAGGTGGCACAACCTTCCTGTTACCAGGTGAAATCAGAGGGAGAAGCCCCACTGAACACCGGCCATGAGCTTCTGTTAAAAGGCATCACAGGGGCACCACAAGGCAGTGGGTATATGCAGGGCACATTCAGGGCAGAGCTCTAGGTTTGAATCCCTTCTTGTCTAGGTTCCTGGCTGTGAATTTGGGGGCTAGAAGTTATCTCTTGAGTCTCTATTTCCTTTAGTGCCTCCAGGCAGGGCTGTTTGGGGAAATAAAAAGAATGACTGCCAGCAGGACTTCAAGTCAGGTCCCTTTTCTTCTTCCCTTGCTTCATTCTCAAATCCCCCAACAGCCAGGTCACAGCCTATGGCTCAAGGCTGATGCAGCCTGGAAGCAGAGCAGAGCCTCTGTTAGCTGGAGAAGACACAGCTGACCCCCAATGGTGAAACTGCTTGCTGCCTGGAGGTTCCGGCAGACTCTGCCAAGCTGTGCCAGGCACACCAAACATGTGGGCATGGCCAAGACCATCCAGTGTTTGCAGGGTAAGCATCTGGAAGCCAGCCTTCCAGCATTCTTTCTCATGTTTGGGATGAGATCATGAGATGCAGGCTGGTAATTGCACAGGAAAATAAGGCTCTTTTAAAATCAGGTGCTAAAAGTGCTTTCAGCAACCGGGGCAGTGCTGCTGACAAGAGCAGTCTCCAGCCAATTTTGTGACACTTCAAAGAGCAGAGGTAAGATTGCTTCTGGGAAATTAGTACCCCCACCCCCAACCTTCATTTTCTTGGACCATTTAGCACGGGTCAAACCCAGGGGTGGGAAATGTTGACGTGTCTGCAACACAAATATTGCTGAAATCCTGGTTGAGACCTTAGTCTCACCTTCTCTAAGTGTTGCATTCAGCTTCTTTATCTGTAGAATGGGGATAAATGAACTAAATCCTACCTCATAGGGTTATGAGGATCAAGGGAAGGGGAGAGAAAGGCACAGCATTTATAGTGCTCTGAATGCTGTGTATTTTTCATGTTATATTTCATTCGATCTTTTCAAAACTTTCATGAAGCAGAGAACATCGTTATCTGCGATTTGATCCATCCTGATGCACAGCCCCGTTCCTGCTCACAGACTCCCTCTCTTGAAAGCATAAGGGGTGCGGACACAAAGCCTGGCTTTGTAACTCATGGCCAACATGCTTCTTTACTCTCTTGGCTGAAATTCCTCCTGCTGCAAATAGAGCTGATTGGTTTTAGCCTCCGCCTCTAGGCCAAGAGTGCTTGGCAAATCACAAAACCTCCTCAACAGTGGAAACAAAGATGTAGTCAGAGGCGGCCACTTCACCAGGGCCCTACAGCTGGGATGGCCCAAGGTGGGGTTCTCTCTGCCACCTCACTCCTGCTCCCTAACGTTGTGGGTCTGCTCCTGATAACATCTTAGGTCAAGCGTGTGACTAAATATAGCCACTTTCCCCTTTGGGCTGTCAAGGGGACTGTCAGCGGTGCTCCTGGGTTTTCTGACTTAGTATCAGGCTGCGACTTCACAGTCAAGCTCAGTTATGTGATATGGATTTTATTTTCAGGAGTCCCACCCTCCTCTTCACTCTGATTTTAGGCCCCGGCACAGACCCCCACAGAGCTGACTAGAAGGCAGGAGGGCAGTGGGGTGGGGCTGGAGAGGGCCTCCCTGTGCAGACCCGAGCATGACAGTGTACTGAGACCTCAAGGTCAAAGTCTCCGACTCCTATGCCCCATGGAACACCGCCGCCTCACTGGAGCTGTGGGCCCATTCCTAGGGCCACAATAAGTCACCATCTCACCATCACAGCATGGAAACTGGGGCAGCCACTGAATCTCTTTGAGTTATAATAGTAGCCTCATGTGCAAAAAGGAATAATGATAGCTTCATGCTCACCATTATGGCGAATAAAGGAAAGTGAGGATGTAATGACTGGGTGAAATGAAGGTCCTCATGCTGGTAGAACTGATGTGTATTGAGTTTGCAATGAGGTGCATGCTTTGCCATCTGTCCATCAGCCCAGCCAAAATGTTCTGAGCATCTCAGTATACTGGGAGGTCAAGGCTCAGTAAAATGATGTGCTCAGGAACACACAGTAAGCATCAGAGGCATGTGTTTAATGGTCCCTTTATGACACTCTCTCCACCCTTCTCACCAAGGGATGATCATTTGTATTGTTCTATGGCTTATTGGTTTGAGAATTCCTAAGGAGGAAACCAACTGAAGACAGAGGGGTCTGAGCAGGGATGAGGGAGGGGCCTCAACAGGACTCACTCCCGATGGAGCAGGTTGGGGGTCCAGGGTTGCTGCTCTACACCATCTGATCACTTCAGGAGCATTGTTCTATACCAGAGGCATCCCTGGATTTGTGCAGCCCACAACCTGTGCAGCTGAATGCAGTGGCTCCTCTAGGGTCACTTTCCCCCAAGGCTATCTTGGCCCCTTGAATATACAGAGACCACAGAAGTGTCTCTGAGCCTTTTTGGAAGTATCTGCAGATCAGAAGGGCTCTCACTGATGTGGTCCCATCCGGGTGCACACATGTGATGGCTGTTCCCATGGCTAGCTAGCCAGCAGAGAGGGCAGCACACACTGGTAAGAGAGGAGAGAGGCACAGAAAATGATGAACACAAGCTTAGAAGGACCCAGGTCCCTGTCCTTTGTCTCATGTTGAAACTTCACCCCAGGGTTTCTTTGCATGGATCAGTGGACCAGTTCCCTGGTCATAAATACCTGCTCTTCAAAGTACAGTGGGATGTGCCAGCTCTGAGCCTTGAAATGGGCTGCCCCATGTGTGCACGTGTGCACATGTACTAAGCATTGGTATGCTGTGGAAGCATCCAAAGCTCTCCTGTGGGCCATGAGAGAGTCAGAATAACGAGGATGGCATGTGAACATTCTTGGCAGAGAAGGAGATGGTGGTACAGCTGGAGGTCCAGGTAAAGGAGGAAGAGTGTGTATCCTTGGGCCTCAGGGCTGAACCAGATACTGCACCTGGGAATTGGTCACCGTAAATTCCACCTTCTAGAGGACAACACTGGGGCTCCGGCTCACATCAACACTCCATGGCAGGGCCAGCCCTGCACCCCATTCATGTGGCATGTGGCATGCTTCCTGCCATTACATCTTTGGTTCCCACATGGCCATCCGTTGTGTTAATTGAGTGCTTCACAGCGTTTGAAGGCTGGGTTTTGTGCTTGAATATATTGCCACATTAATAACTTCAGAACATTTCAGGCAGCGTTGAAATAGTAAATTAGGACACGACGGGCCATATATTCAGGGCAGAGAGCTGAAGTACCATTTTATTACATGTGCCATGGAATTAAAGGCTTAATTTTCTTTTAAAAGATGGCGATGCATCATTTCCTGCAGCCAGGTAAAAACAGTTAGCAGAAATGATTTATCCTTCATTCCATTTAAACATAGGAAACCGGAATCCCAGGATCTTGCTCTCTGTTATTTATCTCTGCCTGGAGGGCACTTGCAGACTCTGATCCACCATTCTCATTTGAAGGGCACAGCCAAGCGCTGGGTGAGGTCAGGAAAGGGAGACAAGGACAGAGAGTGGCTATCTCTGTGAGTTAGGGGCATGCGGCTTCCCAAGCAAGGCTTAGGAGGCAGCCAGGCCACGTCCCTCTCCCAGGCTTGACCACAGGCTGCTTCGGTGCTCAGACTATCATCTCTTGCTCCTTGTTTTTCTCACCTACAAAATAGAATAACAGCAGAGCTGCTCACGGGCCTGTTGTAAGGATCTCATGAGATTATAGGTAGAAAGAAAGTGGGACTCTAGCGACTCTTGCACGATTATGTGATATTTGTATGAAGAAATTTTTAGAACACCTCTTATGTCTGATAATGAAAGTAATACTCATTGTGAAAAAACTTGGAAAATATAGAAAATAACAAAGTAGAAAGTAAAGAATATGATATTGTGCAGAGATAGTAAATGTTTTTTTCCTTTTTTGGGGCATACTTTTAAAAACAAAGTTAGACTCATACACATTTACAATTTAACATTCTAGTATGCAGTTTTCCTGGCTTGATATTTTAATGTGAATATCTACCTCATCATTAACAATTTTCTACAGACTTCTTTGCATCTCTGCACCCTTGTCCTTTGTGTAAATGCACATGACCTGACCCCCTATTGTTGAATTTTTAAGTTCTTTCTTTTATGAACACTTCTTTTCTAGTCCTTTGTAATTTATAACTATAAAAGGTAGATATTATTAACGTGTTTTATAGACCACTGTACTAGTTTCCTGTGCCTACGGTAACAAATTACCACCAATTGAGGGGTTTCAAACAACAGAAGTTTATTCTCACACACTCCTGAGGTACGGAGTCCAAGATCAAGATGTCGGCAGGGCTGAGCTGTCTTCAAAGCCTCTGCTGGAGAGACTCCCTTGCCTCTTCTAGCTTTGGGGGCTCCACATGTTACTTGGCTTGTGGGCACATCACTCCAGCCTCTGCTTCTGTCTTCACATGGACCTCTCATCTCTGAGTGCCTCTAAAAGGACACCTTGTGACTGGCTTTAGGGCCACCTGGATAATGAGGATGATCTCCTCATTGCCAGACCCTAACTTAATGACAACTGCAAAGACTCTTTCCAAATAAGGTCACTTTCACAAGTTCTGGGGGTTAGGATGTTGACTTATCTTTTTGGGGGCCACCATTCTGCGCACTGTAGACAGGGAACTAGGGCTTTAAGAAGTCCCGCCCTTTGTCCAGGGTCCCAAGGCTTCAGGTTGTGGCCCTGGGACTCTAACCTAGGCACTTGGCCTGGGATTCTAACCTAGGCACTTGGCCTAAGCATATTTAATCTGTCTGAACACCTCTTTATATACGTGGGAGTCATCTTTAAAAAATTATGTTTGTTTTTTTTTCTTTTTTTATTTATTTTTATTAGTTTCAGGTGTACAACACAATGCAATAGTTATACTCTTTACCCCCCAAAGTGACAACCCCCTTCCCCCAGTTCTCCACCCCACTCCCCCCCATATCATACATATCCATCACAACTCCCCTGACTCCCCTCCAAAGTATACTCCACATCCCATGACCATCCACATATTCAGTTACAGTTGGCATACAATACTATACAACATCAGTTTCAGGTGTACAGTGCAGTGATCAAGTCTCTACTCCATCCATGAAGTGGTCTCCCTAACAAGACATGTGACTATCTGACACGCCACAAAATTTTTACAACATTATTATATTCCCCGAACTATGTTTCATATCCCTGTGGCAATATTGTAGTTGTCTATTTATGCTGTCTAATCCCTTCCCTTTCCCCCCATCCCCACTCCCCTCCCAACTAGCAACCCTCAGTTTTTCCTCTACATCTAAGAGTCTATTTACTTTGATCGTTCACTCAGCTCTTCAGATTCCACATACAAGTGAGATCGCATGGTACCTGTCCTTCTCCGACTGACTTATTTCACACAACATAATAGTCTCTTACAACATTATCAATTACATTCCCAGAACTACCCCCATCTCCCTGCGGCAACACTGTAGTCCCATCTACACTGTCCAAAACCTTACCCCTCTCCCTCTTCCCCACTCCCTCCCAGCCAACAACCATCAGTTTTTCCTTGATATCAACTCTTTCTGTGTTGATTTTCTGTCTAAAGGGTCTGTCCATTGGTGACAATGGTGTTGAAGGCCCCTACTATGATAGTGCTACTGTTGATCTCTGTCTTTATGTCTGTCAAAATCTGTTATATGTAATTAGGTGTTCCTATGTTGGGTGCATAGATGTTTATTAGGGTTCTAGTGCCCTTCTTTGTCTTTTATTGTAGTCATTTTAAAGTCTATTTTGTCCAAAATAAGTATTGGTACTCCAGCTTTTTCTTTCCTCATTTCCATTTGCATGAAATATCTTATTCCATCTGTAAACAGCATATACATGTGTCCTATTTTCTTATCCACTCAGCCACTCGCTGTCTTTTGATTGGAGCATTTAGCCCATTCACATTTAAAATGATTATTCATAGGTGCATATGTATTGCCATTTTGTTATTTGTATTCCTGGTCTCCCTGGGTTAGCTTGTTTACCCCTTTCTTTTGTTTAAAAAAGCCCTTTTAACATTCCTTGCAATGCTGGCTTGGTGGTAATGAATTCCTTAAGCTTATTCTTTTCTGAGAAGCTCTTTATTTCTCCTTCAATTTTAAGTGATAGCTGTGCTGGGTAGAGCAATCTTGGTTGTAGGCCTTTATTTTGTGTCACTTTGAGTATCTCCTGACACTCCCTTCTGGCCTGTAGAGTTTCTGTAGACAAGTCAGCTGTTAGTCTAACAAGAGTTCCTTTGTATGTAACCTGCTGTCTTTCTCTTGCAGCCTCTAGGATTCTGTCTCTGTCTTTAACCTTTGCCATTTTACCTATGCTGTGTCTTGGTGTGGACCTGTTTGGGTTCAGCTTGTTTGGAACCCTCTGCACTTCCTGGGCATGTATGTTGATTTCCTTCACCAGGGTAGGGAAGTTTTCAGTCATTATTTTTTCAAATACATTCTCGATCCCTTGCTTCTTCTCTTCTCCTTCTGGCATTCCTATGAGTCGAAGGTGGTTGCGTTTCACCTTGTCCCATAAGGCTCTTAAACTATTTTCATTGTTTTTTACTCTTTGGTCTTTTTGCTGTGCCAACTGGGTGATTTCTGCTATTTTATCTTCCAAATCGCTGATCCGCTCCTCTGCTTCATCTATTCTACTGGTTATTCCTTCGAGTGTGTTCTTCATATCAGTTATTGTATTCTTTAGTTCTAGCAGGTTGTTTTTTATGGTTTCCCTATCCTTCTTTATGTCCTCGCTAAGTTCCTTAAACATTCTTATCATCAGTGTTCTAAACTCTGTCTCTGAAAGGTTGGATCCCTCTGTTTCATTTAGTTCCATTTCTAGAGGTTTCTTTTGATCTTTTACTTGTGACATGTTTCTTTGTTTCCCCATTCTGGCTGTCGCTCTGGGATTGCTTTAATGTATTAGATAGATCACCAGTAGAGCCCTGGCTGGATCACGCAGGCACACAGCTCACGGCCCAACACTCCCAGGAAAACTCCCAGTCTCAGCCTGTCCCAATCAGCCGCTCGCAGATCAGGCCTATCAGCCTGACAACCAATCACCAGCCTGGCAACTCTGCAAGCGCAGTGCGGAGAGCGGGGACCCGAGGCGGCTTGCGCACTGTCTCAGTGAGCAGCCTGTTGGAGCTGGAGCACGCCCACCAGGCGTTTCCCTGGCAACGCAGCACAAGCCATGCGGAGGGTGGGGATCCAAGGCGGCTCGCGCTCTCCCGGGTCTCAGTGAGCAGCCTGTTGGAGCCGGAAGGCACCCGCCCAGCGTTTCCCTGGCAACGCAGTATAAGCCAGGCGGAGGGTGGGGATCCAAGGCCGCATGCGCACGTATACATGCACTTCTGCGCCAATTCCACCAAACCAATGAGGTCCCAGACCTGATCCTCCGTGGGAGGGCCCAAGCCCGATAAAATGGCGCCCTCCTAACACCTCTCGCATGCAGCTCCACACCTCGGGAACAACAGTCCAAAAATCTCCAGCCTTTGCACCAAAGGTGCTCAGTTTAGTCTCTCCCCACAGGCTCCCAGGTCCGGCTCACACAGCCACTCCCTCCACCAGGAACCAGGTAAGTGCTCACCGGCGAGCAAGCCCGGGCGCCGGCCCCACTGATTCTCCAGCCACTCTTAGCCTCACAGAGCTGAGCAAAGAGAGTCCTCACTAATTTACTGCTGGCTATATTAGAACTCCTCTTCCCGGCAAAGGAACTCTAGGCTGGTGAGCTTGGAGTGCGGCCGAAGGGTCTCTCCCCCAACCAGGCAAGCTTCCCACGGCTGGGGCTTCCCTCACGGGGTTTGCCCTCTCTTGTCTCCGCCCGTTCTACCAGACCCGACGTGGCCTCCTCTTTAAGTTCTTCGTTTAGTGGTTCTGTTCACCTAACATTCCGGGGACCTCCAGGGTTGAATGCTGTATAATTTGTTCGTAATTTTGGTGTGATCCTGGGAGGCAGCTAGCACAGCGTCTGTCTATTGTGCCATTTTACCGGAAGTCTCCTAAAAAATTATGTTTTAATGAACTCTGTTGGATGACACTGGCTCACTCCTGTCTGTCCTTCCCGGGCCCATTCACCCTTGGGAGCAGCCCCTCCGGACCCCATCCTCAAATCTGTCCCTACTGCTAGGGTGGCCTACCTGACCACCTGCCCACCCAGCTATAGTCTTGCTACCCTCCTGTGAGTCCCTGGGCTTTAGCATCATTTGAACTGGAGCCCACACTTATAGTAAGGCAGGCATGAGCCCCACCCCCGGCTGGGGAATCCTGCTGTCTAAACCCACCATCCACCCCATCAGATGCCTCAGATGACACCAGCACTACCAGATCCAGATCACCTCTAGCCTGTCCCTGACTGCTCTGGGTTTCTCTCCTTTTCCAGAAGACCTCTGACCAGGTCTGCTCTGCCTCCTAACTGAGGTCTAGGGGACACAACCCTCTCCCAGCCAGAGCTGCTGAGAGGCCGAAGTGAGGTTTCTAACAGTGATGTTTTCCTATCCATTGCTTTGCAAATCTGGTTAATACAAAAGAAGTTTGTGGATGGATATGGAGCTGGGCAAGGTGTTCCTGAGGGCGGGGCTTGCTGACTTGCCCCATTTCCTACTGTGGGCCTGACTGAGTGTTGGCCCTTTTAATCCCCCCACCAGACATGGGCGGGACATGGCCCCTCCTCCTGCCTTCCTCTTTGCCTACTGTGGAGATGTACACACGTATCCATGTATGCGTGTGTTGGGTAGAGGCCTGTTGTTCACTCAGTGTTGATACAGGGCACATGACATACTGGCTCCTGGGGTTTGGAGGGAGTGGCTGCTGGGATGGACACCCAATGGGTGGTGGGGAGCTTCTCTGGGATGTTTGAACATGAGGGTACGGTGTCTGTTTCTCAAGGTTGTACAAAAAATCCAGGCTCCAAACCTAACCATTCTTGGTGCCCCTCCAGTACTGCCGGCTGAAGAGCAGGGTGGGAGCAGCCATTCTCCAAACTGTCTGTCAAGGACACTGAGTGTGGGATAGTCTAGGAGGGGCAGGAGGCCTCTAGGAGGCTGTAAAACAGCATGGCAGGTACAGGGAGGGCCTGGCCCAGAGCAGCTTCCCTCGGAGGGAAGTAGCCAGAGGTCCAGTAGCAGGTCTGAACAACCAAGTGGATGTGGTGGCAGAAGACGACTAACCGACATCATGCCTGCATGCTCAGGAGAATCGGGGACATGGGTGGATTATGTGTGTATGTATTGGGGGGGGCGGGGGCATCAGGAGGAGGATTAAGTTCAGTTTTGGCTCAGGGAGGTGGCACTCCCTGGGAGTGATGACACCTCCCTTAGACCTTGGAGAGATCGTGTTGGCATTTGATGCCTTCTTTCCTCCTCCTCTTGGAGCTGAGATCCTTCCAGTGAGCCCCTGCTAGGACTGTCAGCAGCTAGGAAAGGGAGGTGGAGCCCTCATGCTTCCTTAGCTCTCCTGGGTCTGGGGACCTCCCTGAGCCAGCTTGGTCCTGTGCCTGGGCCTGAGCCACACCACTGTGCTCATGCAAGGTGAGGCTCAGGGCACAAAGAGGGGGCGGGACCTGTTGTTAACTGAGCACCTTCTATATAGCAGGGGCCAGTCCAGTAATTAACAATAGACCTACGGTCACCCTGAGACTTAGATATAATTATATCCATTTTAAAGATGAAGAAACTGAAAAGAAAAAAACCCGACTTGTCCAAAGCCACATGAGCAGCAGGGAGCTGTGCCCCGTGGCTTGTGGAGTGGTAGGTCCTTTTCCACAGATAATCCCTACCATATACAGATTCTGCACCTACTTCAGCATGAGCTACATCCTGAGCAGTTCATCGCCAGAGTTCTGCAGGGAAAACAGGACTTAAGAGTGAGTGATAAAGACACAGGCTTGGTTTCAGACTTGGAACCTAGGTCCCCTGACCATAACCAGCTGGGCCAGAGCCCAGTGCCATGTGGGCTACATGGATGTCCCCATGAGCCTCCTCAGCAGAGAGAGGCCAGCCCTGAGTGCATGGTGCCTTGTGGAGCATTCCATGTGACAGGGCACATAGCTGGGGTGGCCTGGGCCCCTGCAGCTCCAGCAGACTTTTTCAGGGAGGAAGGTTCAACATAAAAGAAGATGTCCAAAGGCCTGGGAAGTGAGTCCAGAATCTGTGGATGGTACTGGTGCTTCAGTCATGTATCATGTCCCATCTAACCTCCCCAGCAGCTCAGCAAAGTAAGCTATGTTATTCCCATTTACAGAGGAGGAAACAGGGCCCAAAGAGGTTGAATGACTTGTCCAGGGTCATATAAGAAGAGGGGCTGGAGCTCGGATTCAAGGCTTCCTGATGGTTGCTCCTTCTGAACCCAAGCAGGTAAACGTCTGCTCCCATTCCTTGTGCTATAGCTACTCAGTCAGAACTTTACTCCTACACGGAGAAGTGCTTAGGGATGTAGAAGACACAGGGATGTGATGTGGTCACAAAGTGAATGAGACAGGCTGGGTCAGAGGCTGCTCCTGCTATTGAGGAAAGCGTTCTGTTAGCTCCTGGGACAGCTGATGCAGGAAAACAGGCATGAGGCACCTGGTAATACAGCCTGGGTACTGAGACTTTCTCTGAACACCTGTGCCCAGCATCAGATAGACCGAGAGTGGACCCTGGTCCAACTCAGCCACCGATAGCAGAGTCTCTGTACACCCATATCCCTGGCATGGCTGCATAGCTTTTGGCACTGCAAGGGACAATCTGGGCTGAGACACCACCCAGTAAATCTCTTCAACCTGGCTCTGCCCAGAGAGTGGTCTTTATTGTGAGAAACACAAGGGAGTCTAGAGGCCCACTCACTGTGACTGCATCCCTCTGGAGGCCAGCAGGAGCGTGGAGGGCACAACTGCTCACAGAGAGGACGCAGGCTGCATGCAGGGTACCCACCCTGGGCACTCATATTTCCTTTCTTGGAGCGGCAGTGAGGCAGTGGGAAAGAATCTGCTCCCACCCAGCTGGGCCTGCCCTCGCCCATGACACCAGATATGACTTGGAAGCCAGCTGAACATTCCTGTGTTAGGCTGTCAGAAATGGACCGTGGCCTCACTGGTCAGAGAGGTCTTAAGTGCCCCCCACTCCTGCCCCCTTCTTCCCCTCAAGAGCATTGCTCTGCTCTACAGTGCCCCCTGTCCCAGGAACTGGGTCTCTGACCTTGGAGAAGCCCTCGGCTGACCCCGCACCAGTTCTCCAGCTCTGTTCATTTATAAATAGGCCCATTTCTCATCTTGCTCTGGCCCAGAGCTCCACACCCAAGAGGCAGATGCAACCTCGGGATTCCCTTTCCAGCCAAGGGCAGAGCAGGACCTGGTGGCAAGTGGGCCTGAGGGATGAGGTCACAAATTCTCCTGCAAATAGAACACATGCTGGGCAGTCAGGAACACAAGTTAGATTATGTGTTCCTGCCCTGCAGGTGCCCTAACAGACTACCACACACTCAGCAGCTTAAAACAACAGGACTTCATTGTCTTATAGTCTGGAAGTCTGAAATTAAGCTGTCGCAGTGCCACTCTCCCCATGAAAGCTGTAGGGGAGGATCTTTCCTAGCCTCTTCCAGCTTCCAGTGGCCCCAGGCCCCATTTGTTTCTTGGCTTGTGGACACATCACTCCAGTCCCTGCTTCTGTGGTCACGTTCCTCCTCTACTGTCTGTCTCAAATATCCATCTACCTTTCTGCTATAAAAAGACACTTGTCATTGGATTTTTGGGCTCACCAGGACACTTCAGAGTGACATCTTCATCACAAGATCTTTAATTCTATCTGCAGAGATGCTTTTTCTCAAGAAGGTCACATTCACAGGTTCCAGGGATTAGCACATAGACATATGTTTTGGGGGCCCACTGCAGCTTGCTGTCAAGGATGAAATTTACTGAGATGGCCATCAGTAGGTGGGTCAAATGAGGAAGCCTGAGAGAAGGGGTTTGTAATAGAGGGACGCAGACATACGGGTTTCCTGCTGCTCTGTGGCCTAGGTGCCCCCAGGGCAGAGTACATTATGCTGATTCTCCAGGAGACTCTAACTGGGAACTAACATGGGCTAAGCTGATGCCCTGGGAGGAGGCTGTATGTCATCTCCAGCTCAGCCGTTTGTACGTCAGCCACCCCGCTATTGGTTAGATTAGTGAATCGTCAATAGATCCGGTTGAGCTAAGACAGCTGGAGTGTCAGACCACACATAGGCACTTGTTATTTTGGCTTTCATGGTGATATGGCGTTATTTGTAACTTGGCATTTGGCCACTATGACACTCACAGAGTCTGGTGAGCTGTCACCGTGTCATGCTCTTTGCTGAGAGAAATGACTCGAGTGTAATTTGATGGTGCATAGAGAGAACATGGGGTCTGGAGTTACACAGACCCCCTGGATCAGAAACCCTTGGTTGCTAGGTGACCATGGGAACTTCTTGAGGCTTAGACAGTTTTTTTCTGGGTGAAATGAGGAGGGAAAAAGCCACCTGGAGGCACTGTTGAATTGTGAAGCTAGATTCTATCTCAAGGCCTAGTCCAGGGCCTGCCCAGGGCCAGGCACATAGTAGGCACTCATTAAATGGTTATCTCAATTTTAGGGTAGGGAGGCCACCATCCACCACCCACAGAAGCCTGGACTCTTCCACTGCTGTCTCTCTCCCCTTTTCCCTCTCTGCTAGTCCTACCATGTTCACCTTTCCCTTGGGTCCCTGGTTTGGAATAGATCTTCGATCCTGTGGGTCCCTGCAGCAGCTTCCTGACCACTTTCACTGCCTTAGCCTCCCTGTTCTAGGCCTGCTTCACATAGCTTCCAATGCCAGTGACAGCTCTGGTTTTGTCACACATCCTGTCTAAATGTGTTGATGAGTTCTCACCCCTGCTGGATCAGCCCTGCCCACATGGCAGCCTCAGGTATCACTGCTTCTCTTTCATGCCAGGGAACCCAGCTGCCCCGAGCCCTGCTCAGCTTGACCTTCTCCTCCCCCACTTCCTCTTTCTCTCAATCCTCCCTTCCTCTCTCCTCTCTCCTCTCTCCCTCATCTCTGTTTCTTGTCTTTATTTCTTGTCTTCTCCCCCATCTCGTACTTCTCTCTCAATCTCTTTTCTTCTCTCCCCACACCCCTGACCCCACTGCCCTTCTCTGTGTTTCTGGAGCACCTCACACTTCCCATAAACACACTGTGCTGAGGCCTCTCGATAGGCTGAGCCCTGTGCTAGGTTCTGGGACTTTTCAGTGATCACAGCACTCACAGTCAGCTCTCCTATGAGATGTAGAAGGTCATGGTCCAGGGCCCAAGTTCTGGAGCCAGAGTGTCTGGGATTGAACTGCCTGTGTGACTTTAGGGAACCCAGTTCACCTCTCTGGGCCTCTTTTTCCTCAGCTGTGAAGTTTCTGCATCTTTGGCTTGTTGTGTGTTAATCCATACAGAGCCCTGAGGATGAAAGCATGTATTAGTTTGTGTAAATGTGAGCTTTTTTTCATCAGAGTTTATAGCCCAGGAGGACATTGGATAAGACAAGCAATCATGATGCCATTTGATAAGGGAAGTGTGGGAGCAATGAGAGGACAAGCAGGGATGCCTCATTAGCCAGGGACCCCTGATGTGGCAACTTCCTTCCTCAAGAGTCTGTGAGCTGCCCAAGTACCAGCACCATGTCATGGTTGTTGATACTTTACAGGACCTGGCGCCCCTTCATTCCATGGTGTTAGACACCTTTTGAGCACCTTGCCAATCTGTCCATCCACACCTCTTGCTGTAGTTGCTGCTGCCTCAGCCTGTGACAAACACATCCTGTGGGGACAACCCCTCTGTCTTCTGGTACTCATATTATGTGCCTCTCACTTCTTGTCTCAGACCTTTCCTGTTGCCAGGGCATGTGGTGACACCTGTGGGAGTCCACTGAGCATTCTCATAGGTGCCGTCTCAAAGTGCAGGGGTATATACACCCAGGGCCACTTTTGACCCGTGGGAGGACAGCCAACGTGTGAGCTGCTCACCACCCGAGACCCAGGAGGACAATTCCGAAAGGCATTTCAAAAGTTTTTTGGAATTTTCCAGCCAGACGGAGTTCCAGTCTCCCTTAACTCTGGGTAACACATACACAGCCTTCAAGTGCCCCCCAGGTTTTCTCTGCCTTCTCCCCTGGTCCTACACTCCATGTCTTTGACATACTTTCCAAATACACTACTGCATCAACCTTTGGACTTGGTCATTGCTGGGACCATCAAAGATGAGACCAAGGATCTAAGAAGGGCTGACTGAATACTACAGCCAGAGAAATCTTCCACATCCCCCAATGCCTCTAAGTAGGCAGGTTCCGTTTAGGCCAGAGGTGCCAATGTGTAGATATAAGGCAAGGAGAGAGAAAAACTGGGCACTGGGTCCAACCAGGTGGATTTAGCAAATGTCAGAATCTGGATCAGTGACTGGTGACATCAAGTGTAGATAAGGTGAGTATGAGACACAACCCTCAAGAGGCCATTCCAATATCAGCGACAGCAAGTGTGTGATAGGTAAAGCATCAGAATTAAGGACCTCACAAAAACATTGCTCTGGGCAATCTGGGTATGGCCAGTCCCCTCTCAAAGGCCTCTGATGACCCAGCCCCACGCAAAGGCCTCCACTAGTCTTAAAGGGCTAGTACCAGACAGTTGCCCAACAGCTGGCATTCAGGAGCAACCATGACCCAGGTAAGAAATGAAGTTTTAAAAATGCAGGTGGCATTTTCATCTTGTTGAAGAGCCTGGCTTTGAAAGAAGGAGTAGCCTCTGGGAGGTGGCAGCTGGCCTCATAGATGAGGTTGTGAACTGGCTTGAGAGTTCTGAGCTACCATGGTCTTGCAGAGCCAATGGGGCCTTCACAAGGACAGGGGGTGTGGTGAGGATAGCCCTCATGATCCAAAGGGCTGGATATCAACATTGTATAAGAAAGAAACATGTCCAGAAATCCCAGATATGAGGTCAGACAATTAAGTTCATGAATTTGTTGCAATGATGTTGCTAACATTTTTTGATATAAGAGGGATTATTCATTATGAATTTGTACCTGGACAAACAGATAACCAAGTTTACTATTTAGAAGTGCTGAAAAGGCTGCATCAAAAAGTTAGATGGCCTGAACTTTTCACCAACAATTCATGGCTCTTGCATCATGACAATGTAGCAGTTCACAGGGCACTGCCTGTGAGGGAGTTTGTACCCAGTAAACAAATAACTGTATTGGAATGCCCTCCCTTCTCACCTGATCTGGCCCCCAATGACTTCTTTCTTTACCTGAAGATAAAACAAATGTTGAAAGGAGGACATTTTGATGACATTCAGGATATCATGACCTATGTATGACAACAGCTCTGATGGCCATTCCAGAAAGAGTTCCAAAGTCACTTTGGAGGGTGGAGTAGGCGCTGGTGTAGGTGCATAGCTTCCCAAGGGGAGTACTTCAAAGGTGACCGTAGTGATATTCAGCAATGAGATATGTAGCACTTTTTCTAGGAGTTTGCTAATTTAATTGTCAGACCAAATATATGAAAGTCAAGCTGTCATACAAAGTGAAGAAAGAGATTTGAGGATATGCTAGCAAATTAAATAATAATAATAATAATAATAATAATAATAATAATAGCAGCCCAGGGGAAGACTAGGGCCAGGAATCTCACATACTACTTGGCTTTGCGCATTTGCTTGCAACAGTGGCAGTGTGAGTGAAATTCAAGTGTGCCATCTGTATATTCTCTTTGGCGAAATATCTGGTCATATTTTTTGTCCATTTTCTAAATGGATTGCTTTTGTTTTACTGAATTTTGAATGTTCGTTATATAATTAGGTATAGGACATTTGTCAGATAGGTGGTTTGCAAATATTTTCTCCCAGTCTCTTACAAGGTCTTTTGTAGGGCAAAAGCTTTTAATTTTGATGTGATTCAGTTTTCATTGCTTTTCCTTCTATGGACAGTGCTTTTGGTATCAAGTGTAAGGATTTATTGCATAGCTCTAGATCCCAATAATTTTCTCTTATTTTTCCAAAAAATTTATAGTTTTAGGTTTAACATTTAAGTCTGTGATACATTTTGTGTAGATGTTTGTGTAAGATCTGAGAGTTAGGTTGAAGTTCTTTTTTTCTTTTTCTTTTTTGCCTATAGATATTTAATTGTTCCAGCATCATTTGTTGTAAAGGCTATTCTTCCTCTATCGAATTGCTTTTGTACTATTGTAAAAAATAATTTAGGGGCCAGTGACACTGCCCTCAAAAAAAAAGAAAAATAATTAAAATAAAATCTCTCTCTTTTGGGCCAGCCGAGTGGCGCGGTGGTTAAGCGCTGGCTTGGGAAGCCAGTGGCCCCGGTTTGGGTCCCACATATGAGGGTCAGTGACACGGCCCTCAAAAAAGA
Source organism: Aselliscus stoliczkanus (assembly GCA_033961575.1). Taxonomy (NCBI): domain Eukaryota; kingdom Metazoa; phylum Chordata; class Mammalia; order Chiroptera; family Hipposideridae; genus Aselliscus; species Aselliscus stoliczkanus. The sequence continues at coordinate 120,024,049 of CM066729.1, forward strand.
AAAAAAAATTAATTTAGGTATTTTTATGTTGAATTGTGTCTCTCCAAAATTGATATATTGAAGTCCTAATCCCTAGCATGTCAGAATGTGACTTTAAGGGTATTTGGCGATAGGGTCTTTAAAAGGTTATTAAGTTAAAATGAGGTCATTAGGGTGGTTGGTCCCTAATACAATATGATTGGTGTCCTTATAAGAACAGGATTTTACTTTCTTGCTGAGATTATATAAAATTGACATTAACTCTTTAAATATGTGATACATTTTTTTAGTGAAGGTTTTGGGCCTGGAGATTTATTTGGGGGAGCTTTTTAATTACAAATTTAATTACTTTAATGGTTATAGGACTACTCAAGTTATCTATTTCATCTTTATTGAGTTTTGTAGTTGTAGTTTTTGAGGACTTCGTTCTTTTTTTCTAAGTTGTTGAATTAATGAGTGTAGAGTTATTTGTAGCATTCCCTTATTATCTTTTAAATGACTACAGGATCTGTAGTGAATGCTCCCATTTCCTTCCTGATATTGGTGAGTAGTATCGTCTCCCTTTTTATCTTTGTTGATCTTGCTAGTGGTTTATCAATTTTATTGATTTTTAAAGGAGAAGTAGGCTTTTTGGTTTCATTGATTTTCTCTATTGTTTTCCAGTTGCAATTTCATTCATTTCTGCTCTTGTTTTTATTATTTCCTTTCCTCTATTTACTTTTTAGGTTTTTAGGTTTATTTCTTTTTCTAGCTTCTTGAGGTAGGGCTTAGATTATTAATATGAGACTTTTTCTCTTTTCTAATGTAAGCATTTAGTGCTATAAATTTCCCTGCTGGATATTTCATTGGATATAGAATTCAAGATTGAAAACCCTTTTCTTTCAGCACATGAAAAATGTTCTGCCACTTCCTCCTGGACACTATATTTCCATACTGAGAAATCTGTTGTCATTCACATTGTTGTGTCCCTATAAGAAAAGTGTCATTTGTGTCTGATTATTTTTAAGACCTTTTCTTTGTTTTTATTTTTCAGAAGATTACTTATAATGTATCTTAGTACAGATCTCTTCTGGTTTGTCCTATTTGGGGCTTGCTCAGCTTTTTGAATCTGTCTGTTTATATTTCTCATCAAATTTGGGAAGTTTTCAATCATTATATCTTCGAAAACTTTTCAGTCCTGCATTCCTTTTCTTCCTCTGAGACGTCAATGATGCAAATCTTAGGTCTTTTGTTATTGTTCTGTTGATTCATTCTTTGGTTGGCGTATGCGTATATTCTCGAGTAACACATAAGAAAGAGTGTGAGAAAGTATGCTTTCCAAATATTGGTAAATATAGTAAAAATGTCTTTATTCTTTTATCACATTTCACTGTTTGTATGAGTATAGAATTTGAGGTTGAAAATAAATTTTTCCATCAGGATTTTTAAGGCATTGCTTCATAATCTTTCAGCACCCAGTGTGGTTGATGCTTGCTTGGTTAGAAGCATGGGTGACATTCCTTCCTTCGTAGGTGAGTCAATTTCATTTTTCTAAACTTTAAGGTATTCCTGTTTATCCTGATGCCAAAACCACACAGTATTGATTTGGTGATAGCTTTATAGTAAGTCTTGAAATTTGACAGTGTAAGTATTTAAACTTTGTTAATTTCTTCCCCTAAATTGACTGGGCTACTCTAGGTCTACATTTCTGTGTAAATTTAGAATGATTTGTCAATTTTCACAAAAGTAAAACCTCTTGGGATTTTACTTGGGATGGAAATAAATGTATGGATCAATTTGTAAAGAATTAATACATTAGAAAGATAGAGACTTTCTATCCAATGAGAAGGTATATTCCTTTATTTCTCAGGTTGTCTTTTATTTCCTTCACTAATATTTAATAGATTTTTTAAAAAAATACAGTTCTTGGACATTTCATGTTATATTTCTTTATAAATATTTCATAGGTGTGGCTATGCATGGGGCATTTTATCCTTTTCTATTTTCTGACTAGTTGTTGAGATCTCACCAGGGCATTGGGAGCTCTGGGGTCCTTATGAAGTCCTGGGCAGTGAAATATGCAGATCTCATAGGGATCCTCATAAAGATCCCCTCCTCTGGGATCTGGGGTCCTCTTCTCAGTGTAGCTGGTAGCACTATGTTTTGAGAGGTTGTGAGTCCAAAAGGGACATGGTCCCATATTAGTTTAAGAAGGAGTCTTCTGGCTATATCATATGTGATGTTATGGGGGCATAAAGGATGGGGCCATACTAGAGGCAAGGACACCGGGACCAGGAGTGGCCCTGGCCTGATGACTTTGTAATGGGGGGAAGAGCCTCTCTCTAAGGAAGCCATGTCAGTGATCCTGAGTGAAGCTTTTCCCCAAACTGTGGGCATGAAAGGCCTTCCCCTTTCAAGTGCTGGAAGGGTAGGCAGAGCTCCTTCCCCACTAGAGAAGAAACTCTGGGGTGGTTTGCTCTCTATCTCCAGTGGGAACCTCTGTGATTGTCTCCTTTCCATGCCCTAATCTGTGTGGCCAGTTTGCCTCTCTTATTCTTGATTCCCTCTCTAGGTACCTGCTGGGACCAAGTCACATTAGCTGTTCCTCTGAGTTTGAACCCTCAGTGCAAGCTCAGCATGGCTGCTGAGCACTGAGGCTGGCAGTGCTGAGCTTGAGCTCATTTTGTATCCTGGGACTTTGAGCTGAGGCTGCTGGTTTTTCTTTAGAGAGGCCCTTTGGGGGACTTAACCAGTTTCTATTAGTCATCACCCAGGAGTTCCACCCAAATCCAAGTCTCTGTCTGGAAGGATACTGACCTAAAATCTAGTGGCTTCTCGTATAAATCCAGGTCATCTTTCCATTTAGGCTGGGATGGAGAATTTCTGGAAGCAGGTGGGACATAGTTCCATCACACATCAGTTTACTTCTCCAGTGGAAATTGGAGAGGCAGAGAAAAAAAGAGTCACTGGAATCCACCAGAAGGTGCCTAATTATTCTGCCATGCAGCCAAACCTGCCTCATCACAAACAGACTGGACAAGTTGAGATGTTTAATCATTTTTCATAGTCACTAATGAAAACAGTGCTGCCTCTGGCTGGGTAGTCCAAAGTGCCCAACAAATGAATTCCGAATCTCAGGTGAAGACTCTAGATCTGGAAGATCTTGGATCAACTAATGACACACCTTGTGCAAATTTCAAACCTCCCAATAATGTCTGTGCATGTGGCCTAATGGTACTTCAGAGATTTTACTATTGGTACATATATTAGTCACTGTAATTAAAATCCTGGAGTTATATTGTATGTTATTTGTATGGCAGTTTGTGATGTGTTTAATGCTCCCAGTTTCAACATTATTAAAGTTACTGTTCCTGGCTGGCCAAAGTGATAAGCAAAGTAAGAATGTGATCTTATTCCCTCTTGATGGAGCAGGCTGGGAGGAGGATGCATGTGGGACTTTCTTATAAAGAGACCAAATGCCAAATAAAAGAATTCCAGCTGCGAAACAGGAAAGTTGAAATGGTTGTTAGGATCATTAATATTGCAATGAAAACTAATTAAACCTGGAGCTAGAAGGAGTTCATTAGTGGTTTGGAGCCAAAGATTCTGCTTCTGCAGAGTCAGTCACAGCACTGTGGAACTTGGAAAATTGTCAGCTGGGCTAGGGTCATACAGGTCTCTCCTCTTTGTGGCCTCTGGAATTGGGCTTGCTCTAAGGATAGACACTTGGCAGACATGAGCCAAGACTTTCCGTTGGAGTACCTGAGGTATTCTCAGCTCCTGTTCCCAGAGGGGACCTGGACAATGCCACTCCTGCCTGGATGGGTCTTCCTTTGCAGGTTACTGAGAACAGGATTTGAAGATAAGGAAGGGGGGTGGGTAATTTTCAGGTTTTCTTTCTAAGAAATGAGAGAGGTTTTCACATTGCAACATGGCTTACCTCAAACCACTAGAAATAAAAGTGACCCATAGGTTCAACAGTATCTTGATGCTACTGAAGGAATTTCATGCACATCTCATCTGCTCTTCTTAACAGTCCTTGCAAAATTGCTTTATCATTTCTTTCCCCAACGTGGTTGCCTGAGACAGGGAGGGTTGTTTTGTTGTAGGTCAGGTTTAACTGGCAGTATGTATATGAAGCAGTGCCCTGGGGACCAACCCATGTAGGACAGGCCTGAAGCAAGTGTGGGTGGAGGGAGAATCAAGCTGTGATCCTTCCCTACACTGCGGGAGCTTTGGGGTTGGAGTGACCTTTCAGAGGTGTCCTGAATCGGGCTGAGAGGGCCAGTTCTTCATCTTTTTGCTTTGATCATTGGATGGGGGCTGCCCAGAAAAGGTGGGACCTTGGGCCAGGTAGCTCAGTGCTGGCACTACCTGTGAAAGGGCTGACAACTAGAGAACCTCCATGCACAGCACCCCAGCAGCAGAAGCAGCAAGTCCTTTCTCTTGGGGGTCCTGGAAGCATATTCTCTGAAGTTTTGTTCATCATAATCTCCCTTGACTGTAGCACAGTGCTGGAATGTAGTAAGCTTTTAATAGTTATTTGTTGATGTAGATAGAACATTCCCATTTCACACAAGACAAAGGAAAGTGAAGTAACTGGCAGATCTAGAGTTAGAAGGAAGTTTCCTAACTCTAGAATCCTGGCCCTGGCCTCTGTCTCTTAAGTAACTCTATTCATGAACAATGAAATATAGGAAGGAGGACATCTGGGTGATGGCCATCTGGCCCTTGGTACAAAATCAAGTTCATCTTTTAACACCGAAAGAAGAGAGCGAGGTTTTCTCAATTTCAAGTCCTTTCCCTGAATCCCCAACCTAGGCCAGCCTTTTGGTGGAAGATTGCCACTGGTCGCAAGAGGAAGGACAGGGGCTTATCTATCAGGCTGAACAAACTTGGCCTTGAGTTTGTGGACCCCCAAGAACAGGCAGGCCCTGTTCTATACACTATGACTTGGCCTCTTTAGCCAGCCTATGGGACTTCTTGGGGCCATGGTCTGGTCAGAGGACAGAGCCCATGGACACACGGGCCCAGGGTTGCAGGAAGTTACACTAGAGTGCCCTTTGATAGTTTGTTACAAAGTGTGATAAAAAAAAATACAGTGAATGTTTAAAAAAAATTATTATAGTAAAGATACATTGCTATTAATTCCTCTCAAAATGCTCCCCCTCATTTCAAACACATTTATCCCATCGTTCTTGCCACATTCTGAAGTATTCTGGAAGTCCTCTTTCATGAGTGTCTTTAGTTGCTCTGTCATGGTTGCTTTGATGTCCCAAATCATTTCGACTTTGGGGAAGAGCCAGAAGTTGCACAGTGCTAAGTCCAGTGAATAAGGTGGATGAGGACACACCGTAATGTTTTGGGGATGCCTGCCATCTTCCAGTGTTTTATGTCCCTAAGAGAGTTTTGGGGGTTGCTGAAAAAGGCTGCTCATGATGGGCAGCATGGTTAGGTGGGAATGGTACAGGTTGGGAGCCAGAGAGTCCTGGGTTCAAAACCTACAATGATACTGACACCAGCCCTCCATGTGGCAAACCTTAGGTTCCTTTTCTGACACACGGAAACAGCGGCCCTTACCAAGCAGGACCATTGTATGAATGGTGACCAGCGCTGTCTTGTCATGATGCTGCTGCTATTATTATATCTGTAGGGCCAGCAGCACTGCCTCACTCTGGGAGCACGACAGGCTCCTTGGATCAGATTTACTCTAACCAAGAAAGACAAAAAGCAAGGATGGCCCTTTCTCCACTCTTTCACCTTCACATAGAAATCAATTTGTTTAATGACCTATAAAGAATAGCAAAAGTAAATAAAATTCTATACCAAAATGTAACTTGATACTAGGTAAAGTTAATGGAAAAAGGTGTCTTCAAAGTACTATTGGTCTTCCAGACCTTCATTTTTGGAATTTGAAAGAAGCTGGGTGACTTTCTGAGAGTGTGGAGGTTCTGGGCTGGTGGGAGGTGTCCTTCACTCTACGCCTCTTGTGCATATGAACCTAGAGTGCACACAGTAGGGGCTTTACACTGCAGTTCATGAGTCCCCTCTGGAGGTCCAGTGCTGTGGCCATTTGACCTAGGGGGCCCATGAGATCATAGTGCAGGAGACAGAGAGAAGACCTTTGCAATACCTATCACCCACAGATGGGTGCCCTGGTCCTGACGAGTGTCTGGGTGAAACTTTTACTAAATGAAGCTGGGAGCCCTAGGCAGGCTGCTTTCTCTGGTGGGGGTGATGGGTAGGTTTGTTTGGAAGGGTCCTCTGAGCAAAAATGGCCAGGAGGCTTTGTACTCTCAACAAAGCTCCTAGTTGTAGGTACTCAAAAACCTTGGTGGTTGATTTTTTCCAACGAAGGAGTTGTTATGCTTCTGAAGCCATCTAGAACCCCTCCTCACCCATGACAGAGTTCAGTTCTGCCATCTACTCAATTGGGGGCAGGTTCCCCAGTTCAGGGGTAGAGTTTCTCAGTGTGGTCATAGGACCACCTCCCTCAGGCCACCTGGGGCAAATGTAGGGGCCCCACCACAGACAGTGGTATCAGAATCTCTGGGGCTAAGCCTGGGAATCTGCATTCAATGATTTCCCCTGATGATTCTTCTGCACAGGTAAGTTTGAGTGGTTTCTAACCCTAACCACCCTGGATGTTCTCAGCTCTTATATGAAGACCTGGTATGGAATAACCCCTTAGGGTTATACTGCTATGCTTGATATCTTTCATTGATATTCACAACAGGCCTCTACATGTCTTGCCTTCTAGGCTGACACTCATGCTTGCTCCAGGGTCAGAACTAGGGTAAGGCAAGGAGATCACTGGGGTGCAAAATTTAAGGAAGCGGTTGCTCTTAAGGGCTTGTACAGGGGCAGTGTGGATACCGCAGAATGAGTCCTCCTTAGATGTTATGTCCAGCCAGCTCGCTTGGCTTATTCTAGTCTCTAATTTCAGAAAGTCCTCTTTTTGACCTCTCATATTTTCTGGACAACCTTTTGAATATTGGAAAAACATGACACCCCTTGTTTGCCACTGATGTTTTTAATGAATTTTTTCACGTGTGGGTAAAATACTCATCTTTGCCTAGCATTATCTACCATATTCTTAAGAAAACTTGGAATTGTGCAACATATACAATCATGTCTTAAACATATTTAAAGTGTCATAGACGTTTAGAACTGAGAGATGTATTAGAGATAGCATGATGGATCTCATCTTTCTCACATTTGTCTACCTTCCTGTGTATCTATGTCTGCTTTAAGTGAGATAATATTTTATAGTTAATTTTATGTTATGTATTTCCTTCTCAGTGGATCTAATATTTGTAGGTTAGGCCTAGTTTCAATTCTGGCCTTTTTGCAGGATTGCTGTAGAACCTGGAGCAGGGTTCCCACACGTTAGTGTGGTGCATCAGCTGTTCTGGGTGGGGCCTGAGAATCTGCATTTCCAACAAGCTCCCATGTGCTGCTGCTGCCACTAATCCAAGGACTATACTCGGAGAATCCCCAGTAGGGGAGGTATTTAACATCATAATAGATCTCACTGGCCTTCTCTGTAGAATGTGAACATTAATTCCTCCATTTCAGGCTGTTGTGAAGATTCAATGAAGCAATGTGTGAAGAGCGTCCTCCTAGGGCTGCAGATAGTCCACACACAGTCCCTTTATTCCAAGCTCCTACCTAATGCAAAGATGCATAATTTGACATCCCCAAGGCGTGGGTTTACATCTTTTGCTTAAAACCTTCTTAGGATTTCCAGGAGTAGACCCCTAGATGAAGGTTTGTTCAGAAAGTGTTCCAGGGAGAAACTTGTGGAACTTGTGGGGAGAGCTGGGAGGCGTGTAGGGAAGTGGGGAGCCCAGCCTGGGTGTGGTTTCAACTCTCAGTCTGGGCACCTCCAGCACAGAGTATGCGCTGGTAAAGGAGCTCAAGCAGCCCCAGGGCAGTCTTCCTTCACAGGGAGGATAAAAGCACAACTAAGCTGGGAGACGGAGCAGAGGTATAGTCAAAAGACCTGGGGGATTAGGGCAGGGCTCTGAGATGCTTAGCATGGGAAGTTAAATGCACTTTTATGTTTGGTCTCACACAAGACAACACGGTGAAAAACAAAAATGTTAAGTGCACACGTATTCTAAAGTGAAATTCTATACACACCTTCATAGGACTTGCTATGCCCAACCCCTGGTCCTGGGATCTTTAGTCAATTACCAATCTGCACTGCACAGTTGACAGAAAGAGAGACCATCAGGAGACCACAGGGCACCCCACATAGTAGTGGTAAGGCACGTTGATCCTCGCCTTCCTCCCTTCCAACCCTGGAGGATACAGAAGGGGCACAGTACAGAGGAAGGGCTATAGGAGCCTGGGCAAGAAAGGCTACACCAGGCCCTACTTCCTACTGGGTGTAAAAGAGAGGATGAAATATGGAGCTTTCAATTGGGCAAGACTTTTTAATATCCCAAAAACAGATTACTGAGTGCCTAGAAGTGGCCAAAAGTCTAAGGGATGTGCTCCAATGTTGTCCAGGGTCAAGGAAGGGAGATCAGACATTCCCTTCCTTCAGTGGTAGAGAGAAAAAAAGTCATTTTCTGTTTTGTTTATGCCTTTGAGTCTAGCTCACTGAATATACCAATTATACATAATTTTTACTGACACTGAAATATTCATTTTGCCATAATTTTTAAATTATTTCCTATTGTTGGACATTTGAATTCTAAGTTGTTTTTATATTTATGTATGTATGTATGTATGTATGTATGTATGTATTTCGCTCTTAAGAATGATACTGCAAAACCTGTACCTAAATGTTCATAGCAGCCCCAAACAGGAAACAACTCAAATGTCCACTAGTGGGTGAATGGTTAAATTATGGTACATCCATGCCATGGAATCCCACTGAGCAATAAGAAGTAACAAAAACATTGACACATGCAAAAAAATTGGATGATCTCAAGGGAATTGTGCTGAGTGAAAAAAAGTCAATCCCAAAGGAATACATACTGTCTGATTCCATTTACATAACATTCTTGAAGTGGCAAAATGATAGAGATGGAGGACAGAGTAGTGATTGCCCGGGGTTAGGGGTGGTGAGGGGAGGGAGGTGGGTGTGGCTATAAAAATATGAGGGATCTTTGTGGTGATAAAATTGTTCGTATCTTTTTTTGTGGTAGTTGTCCCACTTTTTACACATTGGATGAGATTACATAAATGCATACACACATGCAAATGAACAAGTACAGCGGGAGAGATATGAATAACGATGTATTAATGTCAATTTCCTGGCTGTGATATTATATTACAGTTATGTAATATATCACTTTTGAGGAAACTGGGTGAAGGCTATACTGGTTTTCTCTGTAGTGTATCTTTTTATAACTGCACGTTAACCTCAATGATCTAAGAATAGGAAGTTAAAAATAAAATTTTCTAACTAAAAAATGTGAGTCAATTAAGTAATTAAAGGTAAAGGTATTTGGGAAAAAGTAATATATACTGTATTGATTGTTCCTGTGCTTATATCTTTTGGTGCTTCTTTGATTATTTGTTCTTAGGATATATTTGTAGAAATGTAATTATTGAATCAAAAAGTATAAATTTTTAACTCTCTTAATACATATTATCAAATTGTTTCTGGAAATTTTGCACACTATATGCGCTCATCAGAGTTTGTTTTACGGTGCCCACAGAGTAATTCTCTCTTTCAATGTTAAAATCAAGAACAAAAGTACCTCACTTACTTGTTGCCAATTCCATACACACTAGAAAATATCTTATTCTTTTAATTCCCATGCCACTGATTACTAATGAAACTGAACATTTTTTCATATATTTATGTCTTATTGGCCAATTGTCTTCATACTTACCTCATATTTTTATAGGGATTTTGATAAATTTTTTCTTTCTGATTTGTAGAACTCCTTAAATTATAAGAATATTAACCCTTTTCCATATTTGTTGAACATACTGTTTTTTCATTTTTCTTGGCCTTTTATTTTTAAAATTTGGCATTTTTGATATAACATATGATATACATATAAGGATTATGCAGTTTAATCTAGCTGTATTTTGCTTTGTGGTACTTTTTTTTTTAAAGATTTTCTTTTAAATTGGGGAATTGGGGGAGGGGAACAGCGTTGGGGAATTGGGGAAGGGGAACAGACAACTTGCTGTCTTTTTTGTTGTTGTTCTTCAGTCTAGTTGTGGAGGACGTTGCTTCACTGGCCCATGTTGGTATCATCATTGTGCTCTTCCCGGATGAGGCAGATTGGTTGCTGGCCTCTGGATGTCGCTCACCATGGCTATTGGCAGCTCACGCTGGCTGCCAGCCGCTCACGCTGGCTGCCGGCCACTCACTGTAGCCTATGGCCACTCACTGTAGCCTGTGGCAGCCCACTGCAGCAGGGGCTGCAGCCTACATCGTCGCTGGGGCTCGCACAGCCCAGCTCCAGGTGGAGCTGTTGTTAGCTGTAGAGGGCAGGATCACTGGCCCTCATACATGGGATCCGAACGGGGGCCACTGGTATCCCAAAACCAGCTCTTAACCAATGTGCCACTCGCCCGGCCCTGCTTTGTGGTACTTTTTATTGCTGATCTTAGCAGTGCCTCCACCATCCCAATATCCGTAATTATTAGCATGTATTTATTTCTTTTTCCTAAGGTTTCATTATAAACAAAAATTCCAGTTCCTGACTAATCCATTCCTTTAACCTTGTAGGGGGTGTTCCCTTTATCATCTTCTCAACTCTTAAATATTTTTGAGATTTCTTTCTGCGTTTACTTAGACTGTTCCATTGATCTGTTTGCAAAATCTGCCATGAAACATTTAATTGTTGGAACTTTGGAATACAGTTTCAGATTTGGCAGAACAGTTCCCCTGCTTTTTAAAAATGGTTTCAACCTTCCTCATTTTTTTTTTTAGATAAAGTTTACAATTGTTGTATAAATATTTATTTGTTCCATTAAAAAATTCACCAGCATATTGATAGTATTTGGTTTGTTTATTTGTCTGTTTATTTATGCCTATTTATGACACCCCATGACAGCTTTGCAATATACTTGCAACTTTTCCTCCATTTATTAAAATGCTACTTTATATAGTTCAGTAAACTCTCCTGTTGATTGCACATGCATTATACATATAATAGTTATTTGTGGTTATTTTACCTATACTTTTAAAATCTAACAGCTATACATGATATCAGATGGGTAATAGATTGGATTGGGGGAGGGAGGTTATCACTTTGTGGGGGTGGTAAATGTGGAACTATGACTTTGTTTTGTACACCTGACACAAACAAATGAACAAATAAAAATTTAAAATCTGGGCCGGCCGAGTGGCACCCGAACCAGGGCCGCTAGCTTCCCAAGCCAGCGCTTAACCACCATGCTGACTCGGCGGGCCCCCAATTCCTAAGTTTTAAATTTCTCGAGGTTCTGAGTAGCATGATGCAACCTCTTGCCATCCCACTCTGTCCCATTCTAGATATGAGTCATTCCTTTGTCCCGAATATACATGTCATATACGATCCCTGCCTGTTAGTCACCCAGTAGCCACCTGTGTTATCAGATCGACTATGTCGGTATTGCTGTGCTTGTGTTCAAGTATTTTACTTAATGATAGCCCCAAAGTATAACAGTAGTGCTGCCAAGGAGAAGCCATAACATGCTTCCCTCAAGTGAAAAGGTATGTATATATAGGAAAAACATAGTATGTACTTACCGGTTTCAGTATTATCCATGGTTTTAGGTATCCACTGAGGGTCTTGGAATGTATTCCCTGAAAATAAGGGGGAAATACTGTATATCATTCAATTTTTAAAAATTGTAAGAAAGTTTCTGTGTTCAGTTTCATCAAATGTTTTTTCAGTATCTGTTAACAACACCAATTTATAATACATCTCATGGGGATATTAGTAGATTTCTTAATATTTAATTTTCCTAGCCTCATATAAAATCACCTCAATCAAGGCAGAGATTATTTTATTATGCTATCATATTTGATTTGCTGGTATTTCTACTAGGACTAACTAAATAATTTGCAGGGCTCAGTGTGAAATGAAAATGTGGCATCCCTTGCTGAAAAACTAAGAATCTCAAGATGGTGACAGGATTAAAGCCTGCCCAGGGCCCTTCTAAGCACAGGCCCTGTGTTGCTGCACTGGTTGCATCACCATTCAGCTGGCCTTGATTTTTACGTTTATATTTATACATGAAGTTGAAACTGGCCAAGAGTTGCTTTTTTGTGCTCTTTTGGTCAAGGTTTGATATTTGATAAGGTTTATGTTTAGTTCAGAAAATGAATAGGGTAACTGGCCATAGTTTTTGTCTTCCAGTAGAGTTTATGTAGCATGGGGACTAATTGCTCCTTAAAAATGTGAAGGTCATTTGGCTATTGTGTATTGATGTATTATTTTGAATATTAAGAAAAAAATTTCAACATGAATATTGTTTCCCCCAGGTTGCTTAATTTTCTAAAGCCAATTTTAACCATTTCCCTTTTTCCCAGAAAACTGATCAACTTTATCTGGATGCTTGTACGCTTTGGAGTGAATTTCAGTGTGAGATTTCATAATAATTTTTGTAATTTCTTTCTCTTTGTAACATCGCATTTCATAGAACTAATTATATTTATTTGTCTATCTTTCCCTTTTCTTGATTAGATTTACCAGAGATCTCTATTTTGTAATGATTTTCATTCCCTCCACTTCCCCAGCAAACAGCCAATTTGAGGAGGAATAATTATTAATTATTTCCTCTTAGGATGGGGGCCTTATATGCTTATTTGTTTCATTTGCTGTATTAATTTCTGTTTTTATCTTTATTTGTTGCCATCTACTCATTCTACTTAGGCTTGGTTTTTGCTTTTTTTTTCCTGCTAACTTCTCATGCTCTTGACTAATCTTCATTTATATATACACAAAGGGTGCCAAAAAAAATGTATACACATTTTAAGAAAGGAAAAAACTGTATTAAAATTGTAATACTCAATATATACCAATAACAAAAGATGAATACAAGTCATGTGTATACATTTTTTTGGCACCCTTGGTATAATGAAAACACTTAAGATTATAAACTTCTTTCTGCTTCTGCTTTGGGCCACATTCCGTGTTCTTTGAAATTCAACATTTTTGTTTTTATTTTTCTTATTTTTTTAGTCCAAAATTTGTAATTGCAAACTTGATCTTCTATGAAATTCTAGTTACTTAGCTAAGAGTTAGCTCCTCTTCCTTCTTTTTACTTCCAGAGGACTAAATTTCATTTGCTTATTTAAACTTTATCAACTTCTAATTTTATTGTGCTTTGTTTTAGACTGCTGTATATATAATTTCTAACCTTTTATGTTTTTGTGCCTTCTTTTATAAATGTCCCAGAATGTTTGATAAGTGGGAGTATTCTCTGTACAGCACAAAGTCTAAATTCTATTCTATAATCCAATCTTATTAATTATACTTTTCATTCTCTTATAGCTAATACACAACATTATATTAGTTTCAGGTATACACTATGGTTATTCAACATTTATATACTTGAGGAAGTGATCACCCTGGTAAGTCCAGCAACCATTTGGCACTGTACCATGCTATCTCAATATTATTGACTATATTCTCCATACTGTACAGTACATCCCCATGACTTATCTGTTTTATAACTGGAAATTATATTTATTTCCCTTCCTGTTTACCCCCATTTTAAATTTATCAATTGTAGTTGACTTGCAATATTATTTTATATTAATTACAAGTGTATAGCATGGTGATTACACATTTATATAATTCAAGAAGTGATCCCCCTGACTAGTCTAGTACCCACCTGACACTATACATAGTTATCACCATATCATTGACTATATTCCCAGTGCTTAACTTTACATCTCCATGACTATTTTGTAACTACCGGTTTGTACTTTTTAATACCTTTGCTTTTTTCACTCTGTCCTCCAACTCCTTTCCATCTATAACCACAACAAACTAGTACCCATCTGACACTACATATAGTTATTACAGTATTATTTACTATATTCCTAATGTTACCCTGCATCCCATAACTACTTTGTAACACCCAATTCGTACTTCTTAATACCTTTCTCTTTTTTCACCCACACCCCCAACCCCCTTCCTTTCTGGCAACCATCTAAACGTTCTTTGTATCTATGAGTTTGTTTCTGTTTTGTTTGTTTTGTTCTTTAGATTCTACATATAAGCGAAATCACATTGCATCTGTCTTTCTCTGCCTGACATACTCCACTCAGCACAACACACTTCAGGTCCATCCATGCTGCTGCAGATGGCAAGAACCCATTCCCTTTCATGGTCGAGCAATATTCCATTGTGTATATGTACCACCTCCTCTTTATCCATTCATACACTGATGGATACCCAGGCTGCCTCCACATCTTGGGCATTGTAAACAATGCAGCAATGAACATATGGATGCACATGGCCCCTCAAAGCAGCATTTTGGGTTTCTTCAGATAAATACTCAGAAGTGGGGTTATTGGATTCTTCTTTGTCTCTTGTTATAGCCTTTGTGTTAAAGTCTATTTAGTCTGGTATAAGTAGTGCCACCCCAGCTTTTTTTTTTTTAATTTCAATTTTCATGAAATATCTTTGTCCCATCTCTTTGCATTCAGCCTGTGTGTGTCTTTCAGTCTGAAGTTATCTCTTGTAGGCAGCATATGTAAGGGTTTTGTTTTCTTATCCATTCAACCTTCCTATGTCTTTTGAGTAGAGCATTTAAACCATTTACATTGAAAGTAATTATTGATAGACATGTAGCTATTGCCATTTTATTATTCATAAGTTTGATTTTATTTTTCCATCTTAAAGAAGTCCTCCTAACATTCCCTGCAATAATGGTTTGGTGGTGATGAACTCCTTTAGTTTTTCTTGTCTGGGAAGCTCTTTAACTGCTCTTGATTTTAAATGATAGCCTTGCTGGGTAGAGTAATCTTGGTTGTGGGCCTTACTTTTTGTCACTTGGAATATTTCCTGCCAATCCCTTCTGGCCTGTAAAGTTTCTGTTGAGAAATCAGCTGACAATCTTATGGGAGCTTCCTCATAAGTTACTAATGCCTTTCTCTTGATGCTTTTAGGATTCTCTTTGTCTTTAACCTTTGTGATTTTAATTATTATTTGTGTTGGTGTGGGCCTATTTGGGTTCATTTTGTTTGGGACTTTCTGTGCTTTCTGGACTAATATGTCTATTTTCTTTGCCAGATTAGGAAAATTTTCAGTCATTATTTCTTCAAATAGGTTCTCAATCCCTTTTTTTCTCTCTTCTCCTTCTGGTACCCCTATGATGCAAATGTTGTTATATTTGATGTTGTCCCAGAGGTCTCTTAAACTATCCTCATTTTTAAAAATTCTTATTTTCTTTTTGTTGTTGTCATAGGGTGTTTTCTACTTCCTTGTTTTCCAAATCACTGATTCAATCCTCTGCTTCACCTAGTCTGCTGGTGATTCCTTCTAGTGCGTTTTTTTTTTTTTTTTTTAAAGATTTTATTTTGGAATTGGGGGAGGGGAACAGCATTGGGGAATCATGGAAGGGGATTGCTGTCCTTCTGTCCTTTTGCTCTCCAGTCTAGTTGTGGAGGACTCGCTTCATGTTCATATTATCATTGTGCTCTTCCCAGGTGAGGCAGTTACTTGCTGGCCCTTGGACTGCTGCTTACGGTGGCTCACGGCAGCTCACGCCGGCTGCCAGCTGCTCATGTTGGCTGCCAGGCACTCACAGTAGGTTATGGCAGCCCACAGCAGCCCCACTGCAGCCTACTCTGTTGCCAGAGACTCACGGCAGCCCAGCTCCAGGTTGAGCTGTTGTTCACCATCTTAGCTGTACAGGGTGCAGCGTCATTGGCCCTCATGTGGGATCCAAACGGTGGCCCTGCTGCTCAGAGCTGGGGCTCCCAAGCCAACTCTTAACCAATGCGCCACTCGGCGGGCCCTCTAGTGCATTTTTAAAATTTCAATTACTGTATTCTTCCTTCTGACTAGTCTTTTTCTATGTCCTTTTTAATGCATGCTATCTCTTTGTTGAAATTCTCACTAAGTTCTTTGAGCATCCTTATAACCATTGTTTTAAACTCTGTATCTGGTAGGTTGCTTGTCTCCATTTCATTTAGTTCTTTTTCGGTATTTTTCTTCTGTTCTGTCATTTGAGATACATTTATTTCCTCATTGTGGCTGGTTCTCTGTATTTGTTATTTATTTATTTATTTATTTATTTATTTATTTATTTATTTATTTTTAAGATTTTATTGGGGAATTGGGAGAGGGGAACAGCATTGGGGAATCGGGGAAGGGGAACAGACAAGTTGCTGTCTTTTTGTTCTTCAGTCTAGTTGTGGAGGACGTTGCTTCACTGGCCCATGTTGGTATCGTCATTGCACTCTTCCCAGGTGAGGCAGATCAGTTGCCGGCCTCTGGGTGGTCACTCACCGCAGCTATTGGCAGCTCATGCTGGCTGCCGGCCGCTCTCACTGGCTGCCGGCCACTCACTGTAGCCTATGGCAGCCCACTGCAGCAGGGGCTGCAGCCCACTCCATCACCGGGGCTCGCACAGCCCAGCTCCAGGTGGAGCTGTTGTTAGCTGTAGAGGGAAGTGTCACTGGCCCTCATATGTGGGATCCGAACCGGGGCCGCTGGCATCCCAAAACCAGCTCTTAACCAGCGCACCACTTGGCCGGCCCTGTATTTGTTCTTATGTATTAGTTAGATCTGCTATGTCTACCAGTCTTGCCTGGATGATCTTGTGTAGTAGGTGTTTTGTGGGGCACAGTCTCTCTGGTCATCTGAACTGGATGCTCCAGGAGTGTCCCTTGTGTGGGTTGTGTGTGCTGTCCTGTTATATAAGTGAGCCTTAATTGCCTTTGGAATATCAGTGGGTGGATTGACCCTTAGGCTGACTGGCTGAGGGATTTGGCCATGTCTACAGCTTATGGGCTGCTATCGGAAGTGTACCACACTGAGTGAGATTTGCGTCAGCAGACTCTGGTGCCTGTTGAGATAACCCTTTGTGTGTGCTGCTTGTGGAGTTAATTGGGCGGTACTCTGCTGTGGTCTGAAGCCAAAGTCCAAGTACGTTGGTTCTGGGGCCTCTTGGGTCTCCGGTGCAGATCCAGGTCACCCACTGCCTGTGACTGGCCGGGGACTATCTGGTAGGAGTTACAAAGTGACCCACAATTGTTCTCTGCCTATGCTAAACCTGGAGGTACGTGGGAGAGTCCTTGCTGTGAACTGAGGTCAGCTGCCACCAGTACCATGCCTAGGTAACTCCACAAAAAGCCAGGACACCTGGAGGCCTGCTGCCACCTGCCAGCTCCCTTAAGGTTCAGCCGCTGATAGAGCCTCATACTGTGTGGAAGTTGGGTGAGGCAGGGTCTCAGTGAGCCACCAGATTGGGAAGAGTTGTCATCATCAGGTTAATGTAGATTATGGTTTGGTGCCCGTGCTGAGCCTGGAGCAACTCAGCAAAAGCCTCAAAGCACAGTGAGGCCAGTTGTTTTCTGTCTGGGGCCTGCAGAAGAAAGAGTGTGATGTGGGGAGGGGAGTGTTGGTTGTTCGTGGAGAAAATGCCTCTGGAGATGTGAGAGTTGGGTGGCACAGGTTCACAGCAAAGAGGAGCTGTGGAGCTCACCAGCCAATCAGATTCAGATTTGGCCATAAGCATAGGCTGTGGGCTCAATACAGGAAAGATGGCACCAGTTGCCAGCTGCATGGCTGCATGGAAGAAGGACCCCACACTGAGAAAATGTTGACTGTCCCCCAGCCTTCGCCTTGAAGCCACACACTTCAGTCTGCTCCCCATATGTCTTCAAGGCCCCCCAAGTCACTGCCCCTCTACTGAAGCCCAAGATGAGTGCTTGCAAGCAAGTGAGTCTGTGAAGGGGTCATTTAAGAGGGTTTCCCACAGCCTTCTATCCCACCGTATCGGTTGAATCCCGACTGTTTTTCACAGCCTGATGTTGTGGGAGTTCCTCTTCCAGGCACCAGTACTCTGGGCTGGGGACCCTGCTGTGGGAGCCTGGGGTCCCTTGCTCCTCTGTGGGAAACCTCCACAGTTGAAATATCCCTCCTGGTTCTCATCAGCCACATACAGGTGTGGGACCTGTTCCGCATCTCTACCTCTCCTATGAGTCTCGACATGGCTTCTTCTTAATATCCTTAGTTATAAAACTTCTGTTCAGCCAGACTTCAGATGGTTCTCCAGGTTGACTGTCCTATAATTTAATGGTAATTTTTTCATTTTTTTATTAGTTTCAGGTGTACAACACAATGCAATAGTTATATTCTTTACCCCCCAAAGTGAAACCCCCTTACCCCAGTTTGCCACCCCACTCCCCCCCCATATCATACATATCTATCACAACTCCCCTGACTCCCCTCCACAGTATACTCCACATCCCGTGACCATCCACATATTCAGTTACAGTTGGCATACCATACTATACAACATCAGTTTCAGGTGTACAGTGCAGTGATCAAGCCTCTACTCCATCCATGAAGTGGTCTCCCTAACAAGACATGTGACTATCTGACACACCACAAAATTTTTACAGCATTATTATATTCCCTGAACTGTGTTTCATATCCCTGTGGCAATATTGTAGTTGCCTATTTATGCTGTCTATTCCTTTCCCCTTCCCCCCATCCCCACCCCCTCCCAACTAGCAACCCTCAGTTTTTCCTCTACATCTACGAGTCTGTTTACTTTGATCGTTCACTCAGCTCTTCAGACTCCACACACAAGTGAGATCGCATGGTACCTGTCCTTCTCCGACTGACTTATTTCATTAACATAATAGTCTCTTCACAACATTATTAATTACATTCCCAGAACTGCCCCCATCTCCCTGCAGCAACATTGTAGTCCCATCTACACTGTCCAAAACCTTCCCCCTCTCCCTCTCCCTCACTCCCTCCCAGCCAGCAACTATCAGTTTTTCCTTTATATCTGCTTGATATGACTTCAGTCTTCTTACATTTACTGAGACTTGTTTTGTGACGTAACATGGTCTATCTTGGAAAATGTCCCTTGTGTATTTGAGAAGAATGTATATTCTGTTTTTTCAGGGTGAAATGCTCTAAAAATATCAATGAAGTCCAGCTGGTCTAAAGTATCATTTAAGGCCCCTCTTTCTGTGTTGATTTTCTGTCTAAAGGGTCTATCCATTGGTGACAATGGTGTTGAAGTCCCCTACTATGATAGTGTTACTGTTGATCTCTGTCTTTATGTCTGTCAAAATCTGTTATATGTAATTAGGTGTTCCTATGTTGGGTGCATAGATGTTTATTAGGGTTCTAGTGCCCTTCTTTTTCTTTTATTGTAGTCATTTTAAAGTTTATTTTGTCCAAAATAAGTATTGGTACTCCAGCTTTTTCTTTCCTCATTTCCATTTGCATGAAATATCTTATTCCATCTGTAAACAGCATATACATGTGTCCTATTTTCTTATCCACTCAGCCACTCTCTGTCTTTTGATTGTAGCATTTAGCCCATTCACATTTAAAATGATTATTCATAGGTGCATATGTATTGCCATTTTGTTATTTGTATTCCTGATCTTCCTGGCTTAGCTTGTTTACCTCTTTATTTTGTTTAAAAAAGCCCTTTTAACATTTCTTGCAATGCTGGCTTGGTGGTAATGAATTCCTTAAGGTTGTTCTTTTCTGAGAAGCTCTTTATTTCTCCTTCAATTTTAAGTGATAGCTGTGCTGGGTAGACCAATCTTGGTTGTAGGCCTTTATTTGTGTCACTTTGAATATCTCCTGCCACTCCCTTCTGGCCTGCAGAGTTTCTGAAGACAAGTCAACTGTTAGTCTAACAGGAGTTCCTTTGTATGTAACCTGCTGTCTTTCTCTTGCAGCCTCTAGGATTCTGTCTCTATCTTTAATCTTTGCCATTTTAACTACGATGTGTCTTGGTGTGAACCTGTTTGGGTTCAGCTTGTTTGGAACCTGCTGCACTTCCTGGGCATGTATGTTGATTTCCTTCACCAGGGTAGGGAAGTTTCCAGTCATTATTTTTTCAAATACATTCTCGACCCCTTGCTTCTTCTCTTCTCCTTCTGGTATTCCTGTGATTCATAGGTGGTTGCGTTTCATAGTGGTAATTTAATATGTTCATGGAAGGAAGCAGGCATAGTGTTTGTCTACTCTGCCACTTTGGATCTCTGACTCATTCTCTTACTTTTAACTACTTAGTTTGTTGAAGGTTAAAATATGTATGTTAAAATCTATCACAAACGGCCGGCTGAGTGGCGCAGTGGTTAAGTGCTGGCTTTGGAAGCCAGTGGCCCCATTTCGGGTCCCACATATGAGGGACAGTGACACTGCCCTCACAAAAACAAAACAAAACAAAACAAAAAAGCACCACTAAAATCTATCACAAATATTTTCCTGTCAGTCCTTTATTTACATATTTCTTTCAGTGGTTTACATCTACTGTGCTGTATTATCCTGAACATGAACTTTCATGAGTGTTATTTACTCTGGATGGTTTCCTTTGTGAGTTTCACTGTTCCTTTCTAAAGTGGCTTTCTTTAAGGTGTGCATCCTTTGTTTTCTTTAGAAAACACTCCCTACCATTTATCATCCATTCATTTGTCCCTGGGTTAGCTCCTCATTACATCTCCCCTTATTCCTTACAGGTCCTGAGAACAGGGCCTGCCTGACATTATCCCTGTGCCCAGCTCAATCCATGACACATGCAATACACTCAACAAACATGTACACAAGAAGTTGGAGGACAAGTGACCTTCTTTGACATGTTAGTTTTTTGGGGTTTTTTTACGTCTAATTTTATTTTACCTGGCAATAATCTGATTATTTCTGCTCTGTCTTTCCTCTCCTTCCTCTGGTTCCTGGTGGAAAAGTGGGGTCATCTGGCTGCCCTTTGCTCTTGGAACTGCAACTATTCCCTGCAGTAGGAGCCCTGCTTTTGACTTCCATCTGTTCCTCCTGGTCTGTTTGCTCTGCTATTGTGTATCTGGTCTCAGTAGGCAGAAAGGCGCAATTTAAGGAGCGCTGAGCTTGGAATAGGTGCTCAGGTCACGAACCAAGCTCAGACAGCTGAGCAACCTTGAGGACACTATTTACCTCTCCTGAACCTCAGGCTCCTCATCTGAAATGAGAATAGGTAAGATGGTGTTTGTAAGGCACTGACCTGAACAAAGCTGACAGTCCATTTGCTGCTTTCCAGTTCCACTCTTTAGGGGAAAACAACAATAAAAATGTCACCTCTCAGAAGGTGACCTGTGGATGGACCTGTTGGATGCTGGATGTGCCAAGTGCCACCCTGGTCCAAGGAAAAGGGACTATGATAGTATCAGGGAGTGACCTGATATCAGAGAACCATGAGTCACAAGCCCATTAGTTTGTCAGGGCATCTACCTTCCATGGGATGGGGGTGGGTGCAGAGCAAAGTGACAGCAATAGTTATCTGCATTTGATCATTGGGAAGGGAGTTAAGAGGTTTGTCCTGTGTCAAACATCATGTCTGTGGGGAGCTGGACTTATTAATATCTTCAATTAATTCAGGGCCCTACTTTGGAGAAGCTCAGCGTTCTCTTATCTCATCTAAAATTTCTTACCTGCATTTGTAACATCGCAAACAGTGAAGGAAACAGGTCACCTCTGACATGCACGCTTCCTGGGGAGATGATGGACAGGCATTTTGATTCCCCTTCTCAGGGTGCAGAAACCAGGCAGTGTCCTTGACTTCTCTGGGGTATCAGAGGAGGAAGACAGTGAGTACTGAGATGAAGAAACCTGGAGGTGCTTTTCTGAGGCCCCTCATTCAGGCCCCTAGAGTAATGGGTATTCTAACACCCAGCCTCTCTCAGTCCAACCACCCCTGTCCTGGATACCCTGATCTCAGGCCCCTGAACCTGAGCCCAGTGCACAGCCTCTTTGAAGAGTAGGTTCCTGCCCTGGCACTGATCATTTAGGCCTCTCCTATTTCCCTAAACTGCCTCCCTGGCCAACGTCAGGCTATGAACCCAACATAAGGAGAGCCCCCTTCAAAACCTGTTGGATTCAGGACCACCCCTGAGATAGAGGGAGTCCCTTGGACCTCATGTGGAGGTAGCTGCATTCAGTGTCCTCTCCCTCCAGTCACCCCGCATTGTAATCTCCTCTTTTTGGCTGTTCCCCATCTCTGAGTCACTGGAAGCATTCAACCTACTCCAAGGCCAACTGTGTTAACAGCAAAAAGCCACTGTGTGTTTTCCACTTCCAGCTATGTTTATTCATTTCCTTGTCCCTCTCATTCTTCCTCAGTCTTCAGCCCCAGAGCTCGACAGACAAATGTCTGAGCCCCGAGGAGCATAGGCTCGCTCTCAGCACTGAACAGCTGGGCCCAGCCTGGCCCAACCCAGAGGGCCACGGTGATCCAAACTTGGCTTTGCAAAAGGCTCCTGGCTGAGCAGCCCCAGCAAATGTTGGATCTCAGTTCCTCTAAAGTAAGAGGAATACTTTCTCCCTTCCCTGGGGTGCCCTGAGAATGAATTATTTACTATTTGTAAAGCACTTTGTAGGGTTCAGTATCATTACATGGGGACCACAGGGCTCAAAAGCAGTCCTGGATGCCTGACAGGGTGGTTGTTAGTATTAAGCATTTATATAGCACTTTACATTTGCTGAGTGCTTCCCCATCATTTATTAGTTAATTCTCCCAGCACTCCCAGGCTGTTAGTGGACTTCCGCTGCCATGTTCTCCACCTGTAGATGAGGTTGCTGAGGTCAGGAGAGGCAGGCCAGTGGCCTTGCCCATGGTCACTCAACACAGTGACTCTGCCTTGGATCTACGAGCAGCTGCAGACCTCACCTCTACAACTTGTCATCAGCCTGACCCAGCCCCCCATGAGGCACCCTGCAAAGCATTGCTGTAATTTATGGCCTTGGTGACCCCACCAGGCACATTCACTTTACGACCTCCTGTATCATGAACAGAGGAACACTGGCTTGGGTCAACTTACAAAAAGTATGAATGTGAGCAAATTTCCTAATGATCCTGAAGCTCGAGGTCCCTTGATTATCAATTAGAGATAGAGAAATCAGCAAATCTGTTGTAGAGATCAAAAATATTAGATGGAAAGAATAGGAGATAAAATAAAGGCTTAATACTTGTTAGATCCAAGTCTCTGATTACTGTCATGGTGCAGACAGATTTCAGCTTTAGAGATGACACAGGAAAGCCCATGGTAAATGATAGAAAGCAAAGCTTTGGATCAAGAAAACATGCTGGAACTTTATACAGTTTCCACCTTCAGCTTAGGAGTTTAGGAGTAGAAAGGTAAGGAAAAGGAAAAAGCTGAAACTACAACTTATACATAATAAATCATGCTACTTAGGATCCATACTTCACTTCAATAAGTTTTTCATTAATTAACAAATATTTACTAAGTACCTACTTAGAACCAGATACAGTTTCAAGAGTAAAGCATTTGGCAGTAAACAAGAGAAAAAGAATAAAGGGACACTGATCAGTCAATAAGCAGGGCAAGCATGTATTAGAAGAGAGTACGGTAAGTGCAAATGCGGAAGGGAACACTTCAGAATGCTTGAGGAACTGAGAGAACACCACTGTGGCTAGAGTAAGGGAGAAAATGGTGAGGAGATGAGCTGGGCAAAGACAAGAGCTGCTCGCACAGATCCTTGAACCCAAGAGAGGAGCTGGGGTTTTGTTCCTCATGCAACACCTATGAGGGGCTGTAAGTAAGGGGATGGTGTGATCCTTCAAGTTGCTGTGTACATCATCACATCTTCAGCAGGAAAGAATCTAAGGACCCATCTCTGTCACATTGTTAATCTCACAGCTCCAAGAAGGCCACAGAGTGTTTTCTTAGTGATATAGACTGAATGTTTGTGTCCACCCATAATTCATATGTTGAAACCTCATCCTCATTGTGATGATATTTGGAGGTGGGACCTTTGGGAGGTGATTAGATCATGAAGGTG
This sequence comes from Aselliscus stoliczkanus, assembly GCA_033961575.1. NCBI lineage: Eukaryota > Metazoa > Chordata > Mammalia > Chiroptera > Hipposideridae > Aselliscus > Aselliscus stoliczkanus. The sequence continues at coordinate 120,047,958 of CM066729.1, forward strand.
GAGTTCTCATGAATGGGACCAGTACCCTTCTGAAAGAGAAGCCAGAGAGCTACGTTGGCCCTTCTGCCATGTGTGGACACAGCCCTGGACACCTGATTATCTAGGAATCAGGAAGCAGGCCTTCATCAGACATCAGATCTGCTGGTGCTTTGATCTTAGATACCCCAGCATCCAGAACTGTGAGAAATAAGTGTTTGTTCTTTATAAACTTCCCAGTCTGAACAGACTGAGCCACTTAAAGTGTGTCTGAAACCCAGTCCAATGAAAGAAGCCCTGCAGTTGGGCTGCTCCCCACCCATGCCCTTTGCCACTAAGCAATAACCATTGCTTCAGGATAGTCTTTGCAGTGACCTACCCATGCTTGCTTGTTAATTCTTGTAAAAATCCAACAAGCTCAGTGGAATGAAGCAACTCACATGGGCTCCACTCTTCCCAAGTGCTGGTGCTGGGGCTGACTCTGCATCATTCTTCCCACCACACTTGCTTGTCCTCTCCTGTTTTCCTTTGGGAGTCGTGCCCTCAGATTGACTGTGGAGGGCTTGGTCATCTTTTCTCTTTTTCTGGTGGTCTTGGGAAACCATGTCGCTTACCAAAGTACTCCCACATCTCAGAGCTCAGACAAACAGCTGTGGGTCCCAGATCCCCTTCCTGGGGTGCTGGCACAGACTCTGCATATGGGACAATCTGTGTGGGAATCATGGAGCTTTCTAAGAAGGGTGTCCTGGCCAGCTAGGCGCTTGCAATCTGGTTGGCGAGACAAGAATTCAGTGTCTTAGACATTGTATTTATTTATTTATTTATTTATTTATTTATTTATTTATTTATTTATTTGAGGGCAGTGTCACTGGTTCTCACATGTGGGACTGAACTGGGGCTGCTGGCTTCCCAAGCCAGTGCTTAACCACCGTGCCACTCGGCCAGTCCTAGACATGGTATTTATGAAGGTGTAAATTGCAATGGCTGGAAAGAAATTTAACATCTTCTGGTCGCTCAAGATAATGGCTACAATCACCAGGCCATACTTAATTAATTACACATCATCCTAACAATATGTGGCTAGGAGTCTGTGCACAGGTTAACGCTGAGTTTCCCTGAAACCTCAGTAGTAGCAGAACACATTGTTGAAAAGATTTTGAGAAAAATGAAAAATGGGGCTGAGGCCTGATGTCACAAATGAACCCATGAAGCACTCTTGCATATATTCTTTTTACATTCAATACAATAAAACAAGGACAGCATACTAAATAAGACAAAAGCATTGGTCTCTTACACATCATAAATTTATAATAACAGAAGTTGAAAATTAATTTCCATTTACCATCTCTTCCTCTCTAAAATCTTTTGATATTTCTTCCTCACAATTTCAACAAGATGCTTGTAAATTCACTCGGCTTGTATTCAGAGAATACGTTTAAAAGGGATAATATTTTTGAAGTATTTTCATATCCAGTAACTCTTCATGCCCTGGGCTCCCCACCTGTGTTGGGCAGAACTCTTACCAGTAGGCAACAAAAGTCTATACCAATTAGTTTAATCAGAAAAGGAAATTTAAAAAATCATGTTAGTTTGCTTATGGGATCTCCTGGGAAACTAGGGAATAAACTTGGCTGCCACACAGCCAGGAAAATTGCCCAAGCATACATAAGACTGTTCAAAACACCTCTGGTGCTGCCACCCACTGCTTGACACCTATGACACCAGGCACTCAGAATCCCATTTTGCCTGCTGTAAAGAGCCAGTGACTCTTGCAATCAAGCTTTCTGGAAGATAGCCATGTTCTGTTGAGTGACCCAAACCGGGGCCGCTGGCTTCCCAAGCCAGTGCTTAACCACCACACCACTCAGCCGGCCCATTCACTGCATTTTCCAAGTCTTGAGTCTGAGTGTCAGCTTGGAGGGTGCTAGGTTGTATGTAGAACTCTATCTGAAAATGGAGTGTCTAGCTCCCATCCCTTCACTAATAAGTCTAGTGAAGGGAGTTGCCTGAGAAACCGACTTACAGGATCTGCCTCACCCCCACTGTAATAATAGGCTTCAGTGCTTTCAGAAGAAGGCAGATGTTAGCTAGAATACCACATCATTACTCAGCTCTGACTTTTCAAATTAAATATGTTTCAACTCTTTAACAGGACAACAGTCTTAAGAGCCAGGATTGGTAGAGAGAGAAAGCGTCTTATAAATGTAAGCCCCCATTAAAACGTTAGCAGCCAGTCCCAACAAACATGACCATCAAGGTTACAAAAACACATGGGATCGAGAAACTCATGATATAATATAATTATAGACCCTGTGATAAAGGACAAGGAAATAAAAACTCCCTCTGTCCACTCTGGTGGGCTGTTCAAGGAAACAAGAGGTAGAGGTAGGACAGACTGGTCAAATGCAGAGTGTTTATTTTCCCCTCTTATGGTTAAAACTTGGTAGGGGTAGGGGTGCTTAGAAACATTTCTCAAGCCCCCAAATATCAGGAATTCCTGATGGACTCTCCTCATTTACTCCTGGGAGGTCATGGGCCCTGAGAGAGGATAAGCAACAATTCATTATCATAGTTTACCTGCAGTGGGCACAGTTGTGTGCCACTGGCAGAAGAGGTGGCTGGGTGGACGTGCCAGAGGCAGGGTCCCTGGCCAGGGGTACTACACGGTCCTTCAGGAACCCACACTTTCCAATTAGTGGCTCTGTGCCCCCTTAGCTCTGAATTCTCTGCTGTATCCTCTCTATTGACCAGACAAACAAGCAAGTAAAAAGAAAGAGGAAAACTCAGAGGGGATTGAAAAGAGTTTTCAGCGGCCTGGCTGGCAAGTGATGTGTACCACTTCCACCCGCATCTTTAACCAGAACTTAACCGCATGACCTCCCCACTAACCACAAGACAGGCTGGACAATGCAGTTAGGCTGAGCACCCGGGATGAAAGGAAGTATAGCAGGGTCTCAGTCCCAGGCCAGGGATACAAAAATGTTACGTGTCTTGGTGAAAGGTTCTGAGACTCAGGTTCTGAGGGGGAGTGGGCAGCACAAAGTTGAATGGTTCTAGGAAATGTCATACGCACAGACGTCAAGGCCAAGTACAAATGGTGGAATCCAGAGCTCAGAACCTTAAGGCCAAATGGGGTGAATAGCTGTCTGGTGGACAGCAGCCCCAGGCTGCAGCAGTGGTCAGTGAGGACTCAAATTGAATCTGAGGCCCTCTCTTCTCTGCTTCCACGAGGCCATGTGAGCCCACGATTGCCAAGATTCCATCTTGGTCTGAGGGCATAGTCTACTATCTTTCACCTGTCCTCTTCCACTCTCTTTTGGTTCTACTTCCTTTAGGGTTGGGGCAAGGAGGGATGGCTAAGGAAAAAGGCAAAGCCTTTCTACATAAGTGACAGGCAGTGTCCTCTCTGTTGGGTAATGATCTTGCTTCTTTGGCTAGTGTTGAATCACTGTTTATGCATTTGGTGTAATTGGTGTCCACACCTTGGTGTGTGTGAGTTCTTTGGGGGCTCCTCTGTAAGGCCTTTCCTGAGATGGGAAACCCAACTCTAGCACAACCTCCTCACCCCTCTCTTTCAGCTCTCCCAATGGCATCTTCTGCTCGCATCCCATCTTGTGGTGAATCAAGCTCTTGGGTGGCACATCAACAAGATGGCTCAAGCCTCACCACGTTTTGGTGCATTGCTCCACACGAAGAAAACTCGTACATTCTTGCTATTCAAATTACAGGTGTGTGGGCTGCTTGGCTCTTACCCTCTTCTTGGCTATGTATTCTTCCCATTCCATTTTTTTTCTGGCTCAGGTACATGTAAGGCAGATGAACAGGCCTAAGCACATGTCCAACTGGGGAGTCAGAGGGCTAATCTCTTATAGGCACCTAAATCCCTTGGAGTTCCCCGTGTCTTACTTGGCCTAGGAGGGTGAGGAGGGAACCTTTTCCCTAAGGTGTATGTGTGGGAGAGATTCCTCCTGAGACCTATGACATATCTCTTCCTACTCCTTAGTCCTGATTTTCTGCTTAGAATTTATGGGGATTAGGATGGGCTGGAGTGAGGGCGTGAGTATTCTCCAGAGAAATAGAACCAACAGGATGTGTGTGTGTGTGTGTGTGTGTGTGTGTGTGTGTGTGTGTTAAGATATTGGCTCATGATTATGAAAGCTGACAAGTCCAAAATCTGCAGGGTGGGCTGGTAGGCTAGAGACCTAGGGAACTGTTGATGCTGCAGATCAAGTCTGAAGGTCTAGAACCTCAACTCACCTGGGTGGTAGAGCTGGAGTTGCCTGAATTTGCAATGCACCTGCAGCCTAGCTCTCTCCCCTGGTCCACTTCTCCATCTGCCTTAAGGTTTTCTTCTCCTGCACTCCAGGCTGGCTTCCCCAGACCTCCTTCCATATCTCAGGACAGCCAGAGTCCATTGGATAATGTCAGAAGGGCTGAGGGGAGTTCAGAGATCTTGTTCTATTGTCTTAGGCCATGAAGGTCATTCCAGTAAGGGCTGATCATGCCTATAAACATATAAGGTAATGTATGCTGCATCAAATCAATGTGTTCCTTGCTACCTTCTAAACAGCATGGGTGTTCTAACTGGAAGTTCTTTTGCTTGCTGAGTATAAATAGTTATTGTGCTCTGTGTAATGGCTTCCATAGGCTTGAATATAATATTGATTTGGGTGTGTAAGTTTAAAGACAGAAACCAGAAAAGAGTAAATTGCTCTCCTTACTAAGAAAGGAGTGGCAAATTGAGTGGTTCTGGGGGAAATCTAGGAGTGGGAGGTGGTAATAGAGGAGAATTTGAACAGAGGTTGGCATACTTTTTTTAGGGCTAGATAATAAATATTTTAGGCTTTGTGGCCCATTCTTCCTGTCCTGACTACTCAACTCTGACATTGTTGTGTACCAGCAGTTCTAGGGAAGATGGAAATGGTGTGGCTGTTTGAATAAAGCAGGTGGCTGTAGTCTGCTGATGCAGGGAGGGTTGAAAGAATAGGGGGGAGGGAGGGAGGGAGGAGAGAAAGAGAGAGAGAGACAGAGAGAGAGAGAGAGAGGGAGAGAGAGAGAGAGAGAGAGAGAGAGAGAGAGAGAGAGAGAGAGAGAGAGAGAGAGAACTCCCAACTTGTAGCTGAAATGTGACCCTTAGGAGAAGAGACATGACTAATAGAAAACGTTCAGTTGTGGCTCTGTGCACCTCACAAGATGCTTCTGGTGTGGCCAGAAGCTGCACCTGGGACAGCCAACATAAAGATTACTAGGCTGAAGGATATGGAGTATACCTACCCCAGCTCTTGGTACCAAGGAACAATATAATGTTCAGTGGACTCTGACTAGAACCAGCACTATGATCTAAATGGCAGCAAATATGCTTTTGTCTCTGGATGACCCTGTGGTTGCGAAGAACTGGTTTGACTTCTGAAGCTTCCCCTATCTTCCTATCACAAAACTCTGTTGGAGACACCCTTTCAGGGCTCTGTTGGGAAATACTTTCCCCATCAGCACTAACCTGTCACACATGAATGCATGATTACCTACTGTGCAGAGATGAGAAATGGGAAGGAAGAAGCACGGTTGAGGCAGATGGGCCCTTGGGTGGCAGACTCAGGTGCTAGAGGATGGAGGGCCACCCACTGGATGGTGATGTGGCCGAACCATACATTACCACTTGATGACATGGACTGCTTACTGGGACAATGTGGGGGTCAGACCCTGACATTCTTCTCTATCATAGTTTCAGTTTGATTTATTTAGAAATCCATTCTTGGAGTACTAGATCTATAATTTTTCCTGTAGAAATAAAAGTTGTGTCATCTTTTTTCTATGGATTAGCTTTATGTGGCTATTGGGATGTCCTACTTTCACTAGTCATGAGATTGTCTAATTTGGTTGCTAAGAAAACAGTACAAAGACCACATCAGCCATTTTTAAAGCTAGTTATTTTGATCATGAAGACAGAGCCAGGACCTTTGGTCTGTTTTGTAGTCTTTGGCAAATTACCTCAAGAGAAAGTCATTTCATAATATTTTATGTTCTGGGTAAATATAACTATTTGTTTTCTAAAGAAATGATTGCCTCACTAGGACATGGAGCTCTTAGGGAGAATGTGAGAGGTGCTGTGCATAATGGCTGTCTAGTTACTAAGACATAGCCGCACATTCTTTTATTGAAAGTGAATTTTTCAGGAAAAACATTTGAGGCAAACATGATATGAAAGGTAATATCTTAATTACTCAAAAGAGCTCATGCAGATTTTGAAGAACATTAAGACCTCATCAGAGGCAAAGAGACAGAATAACACACAAAGGAAACATCAGAAAGATGCAAATGACACAACCCCAGCACCAGTTAAAAAATTAATGCTAACTCCCATGGTTAGTCTCATATGGTGTAAATTGGTACCACTTTTTGGAAAGCAATTTGGCGAAATGCTTCAAGATTCGTAAACAGGATCATATCCATGATCTATAAATCTCACTTCTGGAAATCTTTCCTAAGGAAAGATCTCAAATCAGAAAACGCATTATTTGAGTGCACTGTATAAGCAAGCTATAAATTCAACAACAGGGGAATGATATAGTATATTATCTGGCTGATGAACTAATATGCAGCCATCAAAGAGTCAATTATGAAGACTTTTGTAAGTGCAAAGCAAAATGGCCCTGATTTAAATGGTGTGTACAAAAAAATATCACTCCAAATACTAAAAGGGAATACATAAAATAGTATTCTTTTTCAATCTTTGGAGTGATGTGTATGTAATTAGAATTACTTTAAAAAAATCCTTTTGAAAAAATCCTTTTATGAAAAATTTCAAACATAACTAGAGGCAGAGAAGGTAATAAACTTACATAAAGTCATCACCTAGATTTCACAATTAGTAACTTTATGCAATATTTACTTCATAAAAATTTTTAATAGACAATGATTTAAAAAAAAACCATAACCAACATGCCATCATCACAACCAGCAAATAATTTCTTTCGCATGTGTGTCTTTTTAAAAATTTGAACATAATTTTAGACTTACAGAAAAGAAAAGAATGATACAAAGAATTTCTGTACATCCTTATTCTAGAGTCTCCAAATGTTAATGTTCTACCTCATTTGTTCTACTCATCCTCCCCCCAACCCCCGGCCCCAAATGCTCACACAGTTTTGTGGGTTTTTTTTAAGATTTTTATTGGGGAATTGGGGGAAGGGAACAGTGTTGGGGAATCGGGGAAGGGGAACAGACAAGTTGCTGTCTTTTTGTTCTTCAGTTTAGTTGCAGAGGACGTTGCTTCAATGGCCTATGTTGGTATCGTCATTACATTCTTCCCGGATGAGGCAGATCGGTCGCCGGCCTCTGGATGGTCGCTCACCGTGGCTATTGACAGCTCACGCTGGCTGCCGGCCACTCACACTAGCTGTCTGCCACTGACTGTAGCCCATGGCAGCCCACTGCAGCAGGGGCTGCAGCCTACACTGTCGCTAGGGCTCGCACGGCCCAGCTCCAGGTGGAGCTGTTGTTAGCTGTAGAGGGCAGTGTCACTGGCCCTCATATGTGAGATCCGAACCGGGCCGCTGGCATCCCAAAACCAGCTCTTAACCAATGCTCCACTCGGCCAGCCCGCTCACACAGTTTTTAAAACCGTTTGTTTTAGTCTGTTCTGGCTACTAGAATAAAAATACCATAGACTGGGTGGTTTAAACAACAATTATTTCTCAGTCTGGAGGCTGGGAAGTCCAAGATCAACACATTGATAGATTCAATGTCTGAGGAGGACCTGCTTCCTGGTTCATAGACGGTCATGTTCTCACTGTGTCCTCACATGGTGGAAGGGCTGAGGGAGTTATTTAGGGTCCCTTTTATATGGGCACTAATCTCATTCATGAGAACACCATCATCAAGACCTAATCACCTCTCAAAGACCCTCACCTTCAAATATTATCACATTGGGAATTAGGCTTCAACACATGAATTTTGAGGGAGCACAAACATACAGTCCACATCATCATGTGAGAATAAATTGCATGCATGATGCCCCTTTATCCCTAAATACTACAATATACATTTCCTAAAAACAAAGACATTCTCTCATAAATGGAATCCAGTGATTACAACCAGGAAACACAGTCAAGGGTATGTGATCTGTGTAATGACCACCAAGTGATGACTTCTCTAGTTTCAAACTTCCTTCTACATTTATTAGGTGATATTTCTGCTATATGAAAGAGCTTTTTACTTCCTTCTGCTTGACTGCTTGGTTGATAACAGCATGGACTCATGAATACGTATTTTATTCACTGGGTTATTATCTATTACACCATTATTTATTTTGCTGTTCTAATTATCCTGCATTTGTTCAGTGGAAGCTCTTCATGCTTAATCCTGTGTCCTTTTGATGTCTCCATAATATTCTGAGCACTTTCTAACTTTCTAGCACAAGATGGTCCAGTTTCATCTTATACATTCCATACTCAAGTGCTGAAATCACCCATTTTACCAGGGAGGCTGGCTTCTTTTATCAGATTGCATTTAGAAACTAATGTCTATGTGCCAGGAGTGCTCATTGCTCCCAGGGTCTCGTAGTGGACCAGGCGAAGAGATATATTATGTATCCACACATCCTCCACCCACACAACTTACATGCCTACATATTACATAGCTATTTTACACACACACACACACACACACACACACACACACACACACAACATGCATAAGTTTACTCTGTTTTCTCTAATTCCAATCCAACTCCACAGATCTCACTGATCCTTCTCATTTTCCATATTTGTAGCTCTTGTCTCTAACCATAATAATAGATTTAGCTGCCATACTCACAATGTTTATTTGCTCAGTCAAGTAATTTGAAGTGTTGACATTTTCTGTCTTCTAATTATGTGGAGAGTATGGGTTTTGTGTAGTTTTATTTTTCTTTCTTTCTTTCCTCCCTCTTTCCTGCCTTCCTTTCATAGGTTATGTTGGGAGATTTGGATTTAATAATTACCATCAGCTTGGCTACTAACAGTAATTTCTTCATTATCTAATACACTGTTTGTGTTCAATTTCTCTTGATTTTCTATAAAGTGTCTTTTTATAGTTGACTTGTTTTAATAAGGTTCCAAATAAATTCCACACTTTTTGTTTGGTGATTAATCTTTTAAAGTTATTTAAATAATTCATAATAGCACCCCTTTTTCATGTCATTTATTTGTGGAGGAACTGATTATCTATCCTGTGATTCTTCCCCTCACTGGATTTAGCTGATTTTATCCTAAAGGTGTCATTGAATGTATTCTCTAGCCCCCAGATTTCCTTTAACCAGCAGTTAGATTTAAATACTTGCCCATGTTTCCATTCTGTTTTGTTTTGTTTTGTTTTGTTTTGTTTTGTTTTGTTTTGGAAGGAACCCTTGCTAGATGGTGTGTTTTTCCTATTGCATTATGTTGTAAGAGCATTGTGCCTGGGAACAGCTATGCATATGGGTGATTGATCAGTCCCCACTGACAGGTGATGTCAGCTTCTATTATGAAGCTCCTAGTCAACCTTTCACCTGGTGGACTTGCAGCCATTGATGAGGATTGCCCAGATTCTATTGTCTTGAAATGACAGAACTGTAACTTTCCAATTTTATGTGAATGGCACATCTCCTCTCACCCTTTATGGAATATTATAATATACTTGTAATTAAAAATATAAATATGTAAGAATGAAAGTTTATACCAATATCAGTAGTAAACGGAGGCCAAATGGCATTATTCATGTGAAAGATTTTTAATCTAGTTTCCCAGATAGCCTCTTGACTATTCCTCCTGAGAGTGCAATGAAGTTTCCAGAGGCTGAGAGGTTTATTTTGGGAATGTGTATGGCCAGTCAAATCCCTTCACAGAAAAGAAGGAATTAAAATGCACATACCTTATCACTCACCAATTCCACTTTGGTATTAGCCTCAGTGAAATAATTGTCCTTCTCAAGGAACTGGCTTTCATAGTCTCAAAGACCAAAGTGCGTGATGTGTCAGTTTAAAGGTAGAAACCAGCAGACATGCACAGGTATATTCACTGCAGCAATGTCTGCAATACTAACAAACTGTAACAACCCCAAGGTGGTGTGAATGGGGACAGGATAAATTAATGTAACCTGTGCAAACATATGAACACTGTCCAGCAGAAAAATGGCATAATTTGAGCTACCTGAATCAACATGGATAAATCTCAAAAAACTAATGTTGAGTGAAAAAAACCAACATACAGAAAAATCCATTTTTTGTGCCAGTTATGAAACTAGAAATATGACAAACAATATTATTTATTTTTAATGGATATATGTGTACTTATCTACATAAAACTATAAAAATAAATTGAAAGCAACATGAAACTCATTATAGAGCTAGCCAATGGGTTAAGGTGAGGGTAAGGACCCTTTATTTTAGCTGATGTGTTCTAATATTATTTAAAAAAGAATTAATATAGTACTTGAACAATTTTTAAAAAGTATATAAGCACAGGAAAAGATGAAGAAGAAATATACCAAAATAGGCACAATGATTAATTTCAGGGTCTGAAATATGAGTCAATGGGTTTTCTTGTTTGTGTCATTATTATTTTTTGATTTCCAAAAATTATGAAAGAAGGGCAGGACCTTGCTCAGCAGCAGCAAAAACTTGTCCAAAAAGACACTAGTGACAGGAATCCTGGAGAGACGATGGCTCTCACTGCAGCGTGAAGGCTCTGTCTGGACTGGCAGCTCTCAAGGGAGTGAGTACCGGCCCTGGGAAGGGGTTTATCTCCCTGGGGCCTGACAAGCTCCTGCAGCCTGAGACCATCTTGAGGTCAGGTCTCCTGATATAAACTTGTCTGCCCTTTTCCCAGTTGCAAAACTCTGGACTTCTAGGTTCTTTCTTTTCTCCCTCCCTCCCTACAGGCAGACAGTCCCTGGGTCCTGTAGTCCTATCATTCTTCATCCCTGCCCCACCCTCGACCTCTGGCATTCTCTCTCTCTCTCTCTCCCTCCTATAAGATTCCAGGCTGGCCTTCCTAAATACCATGGCACATCTGTCATTCCCAGGAATAAATATTCTCCAGTCACTTAGTGAGGGAGGGACAGAATTAAATAGCTTAGCCAAACATCTGGGGTCCTCTCTTGAATCTGAGCCCAGCCTTCTTGCCTTCTTCCCCTCCCCATGCTTCTCTTTCCTTTTCTCCCCATGCCTGCCCTGCCCCCATTCTCCTAAGAACCTCTTGCTAGAGCCGAATAGTTCACATAGTGCTTCACGGGTGACCCCTGGCCTGGAAACCCCTCCCCATTCTCCTGGCTCCTATTGGCTCTTCTGTGAACCTCTCCTCTCACTCTCAGTAATCTATCTCCCATCTGAGTTTGTGTCATGTATTATCCGTGCCCCACACATTTCTTCCATACCTATTATAAAATAATAATAAAGTAATAGCTACTGCTTACTGAGTACCTCAGTGTCAGGTGCAGACAGAATTATTAATTAAGACTATTAGTTTGATGGAGGGTCAGAGAGATGAGAAGCCAGGAAAGGGTTGGCAGGGTCCAAGCCATCAGGGCATGCTTAGAGATGTGCTTAATTGTGAACTTCTTGGGCCCAAGAGAGCCAAACAGAAGAGGGTCTACTTGAGATCATTTTGGGAACCAAGGTGGGGAATAAAGGAAGAGGTCCTGTTCAGATTCTAGAAGGAGACAGGTTTAGGATATGCCTGCTGGCTGTCAAAATGGCCCTCCTGAGGACCACATTCATGCTGACCCAGAGAGGGTGCAGGACTCTAGCGACAGGGAAAAGGGAGCAGACGCCAGTATCACACCTGACTCTCTCCCCCTGGATCTCTTCCCCTGCCTATGGGGCAGGTTCTAAAAAGCAAATGGCCCTGGAGTCTGGCTGCCTGGTTCTGGCCCCTCTTGTTCCAGTTCAGTGTCTGCCTGCCCCGTAGCTTCCTGTCCTATAGGCACGCTGCTTCCTAGCCTATTGTTCACAGCTTGTGTGGGTGTCCCCCACAGTCCAGGTTCCAACATTCCCTCTCTGCACAATCTACAGTCCATTTTCTGCCCCCAGCATCTCGAGGCTACCTCTAGTCCTTTTATCAAAGTGGCCACGGTGGTTCTTGCCTCAGGGCCCCAGTCTCAGCAGCTTGGTGGGGCTGGGTGGAAGGCCAGGCCCTGGAAAAGAGGCCTGAATAAACTCTCATTTAGGGCTCCACCTATTTGTCCAGGTGGCCCAGGTGTCCTTCAGCACAGGGCTCTGAGTCGTCACCACCAAACATCCTCACAGAAAAAGGCAACTGCATAATCCCCAGATAAAACCAGATGATGTCTTCCCTGCATAGAGCAGTGAGCTGGGCACCCAGGAGGCTGCAGGATTGTGTTGTGGAGGGCAGGGGCCACCTGGAGCTGAAACTGCTGACCTCAGTGGAGCTGTGCCTTCCTCCAAATGCCAGTAGCTGGTGGCATCAGCCACTTCCCAGGAAGCCTTGGGAAAGGCAGTGCATTTGAGGGAGTGTTCAGAATGCTGTCACCTTCCGGAACAGATGACGTAGAGTTTGCACATGAGTGGTTTTATTTTTACCCCATGTTTCTGAAGAAACCCTAATGACTTCAAGTGTTTCTCTCTGTTTGTGAAATTTAAAAGGGGGAAAAGGAGCACACATAATTATAATCCCACAGCAGGGCAATTGGCTCCCTCTGACTATTAGGTCCCATTAAAGATGTAATATCTATGGTGTCTCAGGAGAAATTCCTACTTATTTATGCTTAGTATTAGGGCAAATATTAGTTAGCATCAAAACAGGATGCAGTTAAGTCTAATCTGATGTCACCAGCAGAGCTTGCCTTATAAACAAAATAAGTGGCAATTACTTTCAAGATGAACTAATAATTTTTTCAAGTGATTCTATTTTGTGTTCTCCAGAAATGTCCACCGAAGGAAGGTGTGTTCCAGGGATATGCACAGGGTGTGCTTTTTAATCACACTTTCTCTAAATATACAGATGAAGGCCTTCGGGCTGCCTTCTTCTCTCTCCTCTCTAGGTTTCCCTTTGGGACAGTGATTAGGAAATACAACCCAATATAGGAAATGAGCATTGCTGCTTTTATGGGGATTTTAAACCAAATAGCTTTGCTTCTGTAACTGAAGGAACTGCTCCCTCAGAAGCCCAGAGGCTCTCTCTGTGCTCCTGATGCTTCAGGCCTTTTGGAAAATGACTACCTGGCTTCCTGGAAAGGTATTTCCACAGAGAAAGGTGGTCCAGGCCCAGGAGATGGTTTGGGGACGGGTCTCAGTGCCCAGCGTGGCTGCAGATGATCAGACTGGTCCTCCAGGTAGCAGTGTGAGGGCAAATCCCTGCCCTCTCCCTCTGCGTTGCATCTTCCCTGGCAGTTAATGGCTGCATATTCTACTCCTTTACCTCAGATTTTAGTAGCTGGGCTTCCAGCACATTCTCCTGAGGCACAGCGTACTGAGTCCAGGACTGTTTGCCAAGAACTTTATCAGGTTGCTCAAGTTGACTGCACCAGAAGACTTTCTCTGTGCCTTCTCGGATGTGCCCTGGTAGCCTGAGCACATCACACAGCACCCAGCAATGCCTGTGTAACAAGCATGAGGAGCTCCTGGAGGACTGCACGCAGTCCCAGGGCCAGAACTCTATAGTCATTCTCGATAGATGGGGCCATAAGCCATTTTGTTCTTCTGGGAGGGGCAGCAGCTCTTACTCTGTGGTGCTTACTATGGGCACTTCCTCTGGAGTAGAGAGATGGCCCCAACCACTGTGTTGGCAGGCATTTGGGGACTGCACACACAGCTGTGCATCTGTGTGTATATGGACCAAAACACAGGTGTCCCGTGGAACCCTGGTTCCGCAACCGCACCTCTACCCAGCACAGGTCAGTACTGGTCCAGGACATGAGGAAGTCTGTGAGAACTTCAGATTCATTTCCCTGCCTAGGCCCAATCATCTCTCCATGTATCTCCATTCCATTATACATATTCACTGGGCATTTTCCACGGATCAGGCCTGGCAAGGCTCAGTGACAGATTCAGAGAAGAATGAGGCCCAGATTCTGCATACACAGAACTTACAACTCTAGTAAAGAAAGCTGGTAAAAGATAAATTCTTGAGACCACCAGACTGAGTAAGGTAAGTGCATATGGTAGGTAGAAGGTGGCCTAAGGGGGCATCATATCCACATGGGAAGATCAGAAAAACCTTCAGGAAGAAGGTGACATTTGAGACCTTAACGGTTGGATACAATTCCACCAGGAGGAGTTTTGGCTTCCAGGAGTGACATTCCAAGCAGAGAGAGCTGGAGGCAGAAAGGTGTGGAGGTAAGAAGTGAGGAAAGGTTTTTTTCATTCAAGCAACAGAGACTCAGTCTTGTTGGCAAGACCAGTGGGGGTGTAATGGGTGGATGCCAGGCTATTTAAGGAAATCTGAGAAAGATGTGAAGAAACAATACTCAGGGGGCAGGAAATCAAGCAGTGGTAGCACCCGTGACCTTGGCCTTCTCTCTGGATCCTGGCTGTGGAACCAGCACCAGCCTCTGCTGTTCTCTTAGTTCTTAGGAGGAGTATGATTGGGCACCCTCAGTCCTTAGGACCAGGAGGCAGGACTGCCCTGGGTGTCAGCTCTATGCTCCTAAAGAAGAGGTATTGTAGTAAACTTGGTCAGCTTGCCTACCCCTCAGCCCCCAAGAAGTTTCAGCTGGAGTCAGAAGAAATAATTTCTAAACGGTAACAGTAGGTGGAAGGTCGAAGGGGAGTCAAGGGCAGACAGACTGTCATTGCCTCTAAGCAAAGGCATCTGGACTCTTCCTGTGTACAATGAGGAGCCATTGGTGGGTTTGGACAGGGGACGTACATGACATGCTAGTGTGCCCAGGACTGCTGCCCTGACCATTCAGAGGTGCTAACAGCAGTGCCCTTAGAGGGTCCAACCTCTGGGGAAGCACTGTGGCCCAGACCTCTACCCTCCCTCCCAGCACCTGTGTTGCTGTACCCTAGCCCTTTGCCCACGATGGCCGACGTGTTCATTTGTGTCACAGTCCATCAGTCTTGGCTACCTTCCTGCCATTTGTGGGGCTCCCAAGACAGGTTCCCAGTCTACTAAGATTGTTCTCACTAAGGAAATCAATAACCTCCTTAACTGCTGACTCCAAGGCCCTCAGCTTAGGGAGTTAAACCAGGAGAATGAAAATTACCTGGGAAATTACTGCAAGAAAATATGCCTAGTTGCTCAGAAATGTACCAGCTCTAACCCCACTGGGGCACCATGACAGTAAGGGCATTGAGGTAGCCCCATCTGAGAGACAAAGTGATGTTCCTTGTCATAACCGTCCAGCATGTCCAACTCCGGTTCCTCCATTCACCCTGGGCCATCGGCAGTACCATTAATACTGAGATCAATGTATTCTTCCAACAGAAGTGTGACATGATCCCTGCTATCCTACTGACAATGATATTGGGTTCCTTTCCTTCCTCTGTTATGTAGCCAGCTTCTTGAGATTGAGTACATCTCTTCCCTTCTCTTCCCTTCTCACTCCCATCTGGCTTCCATCTCCTCACTCAACTGAATTTGTTCTTACTAAGCAAACAAATCTCCTTAGGGAATTATTTCAACTGTCAAAGCCACATCCTAGGTTACTTGACCTCTCCATTGCATTCAGCATTGACTGGGTATCCCCCTCGCCTTTCCCCGCTCCTCCTACCTCTCTGTCTGTCCTATCTCCATCACTTCCATTGGCCTCTTGCCAACGCTCTCTTTAAATGCTAGTCCTCAGATCATCCCTTCCCCCACTGTTGCTTTCTGTGCTATTAGGCAATCCATCTCAACATCATCACCACTGGTGGCCTGATGGCCCCCACATCTGTATTGGAGGCGTAGAGCTGTCTTTTGAGCTCTGCCTGGGTAGCCCACAGGCACAGAGAGCATAGGCCTACATTAAACAGAAAATAGCCTCTTCCCCACCCTTTCTCTCTTGTGCTTCTGTTCAAAATAAATAGCCTCACCATTGTCCACCCACTCAGGCCAGTGCCTCTTCCTTGTTCATGCTCTGCATTCAATCCCTTCCTCACTTTTCTTGCTGCCATGTCGTAGATCAGGCCTTATTCTCTCACCTGTACCTGCACCTCTTTATCACTTGAACAATCGCTTTCATTCTTACCCCAGGTTCTCTCTCTCTCCCTGATTTGAAAATAAGTATTTAAATGATCAACACTTCACCCTAAATACTCTGCAAAGTATCTTCTAAGAATTAATCCAGCACAATCTCACATAGTGCAAAAGATTGAGATTGGTGCGAAGGCCTGGACTCGGGAGATGACCCAGTACTACCTTGGGCCAGTTGCTAATCCCCTGCTCACTTACCTGTGAAGTGGGCTCCATGTCTCCCCTGACCCACAGAGTGTTATGGAACATTATTTTTAGTTTGACTGATCCATAGAAGCTGGCACACAGAGCTGCCGGTTGCCAAGTCTAAGCCCCACCAAATCTCTTCTGCAGCCCAGGGATGGGAGGCAGAATATTACTAAGAATGCTATGTCCAGTACTAAAAAGAAAGAGGGTGTCCTTGTTGGATTAAGGAATATGTCTAAAAAATAAATCTTGTAGGAGGTTCTATATATGGTCATGCATGTTTAGAAATACCTTGCTTATCACACTAGGTTGGTAGAAATAGGATGTAATGAAACAGCAGAAATCAGTGGACTTCCACAGACACATCACAGTCAGCAGGAAGAACATGTCTTGGTTAGCAAGACAGCAGGAGGTTCAGGGCCGATAATGAGGAAGGTGACTCTGCAGATCTGATACCCTCCCAGCATTGAGAGAGGGAGGCCTGGATGGAGTTGGCAAGAAACTGTATAGAAGATAGAGATGGGCTTTCTTGGGGAGGGCTTGAGTGTGCACCGAGGTGACACTGAACCTGTGGCTGGGCTGGAAGTGACCAGACCAAGGAACTGGCTGTGCCTTGGCCACTGTGTGCATCAGTCAGCGATGTGAGTGCACACTGCATCTGCTGCAGGGCAGGAGTGCTGGGCTGGTGCTGGCAGCACTCATTTCCTCATGGCTTCTCTGAGCTGGCTTCCATGCTGGTTATAGGAGCAGCCTTCTGCCTCCCTGCCAACCACCATAGTGCAGACCATTTTCTGAGAGAGCAGCTTATAAAAGGATGCCCCCAGGATCCAATCATATCACCCTCTTTACCCTTCACCTTGGCATGATTGAGGGTCATAGAATCTACTTGAGAACTATTTTAAGAGCTGTGTGGGGTTATCAGAAAGCAACAATTACAGGACAGGCTGCCTGGAATTTTTCCCCAGAGTCTCTCTGGAAGCTGACCTAGGAAGTATTCTAACAGGCTGCCTCCCTGGAAGATTGTTGTAGCCTACAGGTGGGAAAGATGACAAGTAAGCAGGCCAACAGCTTTCAGGTTTGGTGCTCAAAGCTCTTTGACTACAGGAATAGAAGTATTATGCTTTCAAAGTAATATTTCACTGGTCACCTAATCTTAAGACTGGAAGGGCCGTCTTTCAGAAATCACAGTCACAGCGAACTCAGGGAGGGACATCAGCCTGCTCGAGCCACTCAGCAGGCAGGGATGATTCTCACGCCAGTCCTGGGCCTCTGGCCCCAGCCCATTTCTCACCTATTAGTTCACATTTCTGGTGTTTGTCTTGTCTCTCCACGAGGGAAATGCCAGGACTTTAGGAGTGGACATTATGTCAGGTGTGGCTGGAAGGACTGGAGAGAGGAGTTGACCATCGATCCCATTTCACAAAGGAGGCAGGAAAAAACAGTGACTTCCCTGGGGAAGTCATATGCTATGCAGCATATCAGGGATTATTGTACCAATGTTTTGAGTGTAGAATACTCTTCTCACGAGAAATGTGAGAAACCACAGAGTGGGGTTGAGGGCCTGTTCCAGGACTGGGGAGATGACAGGGACCTGCCCACCTGTTCTGGACTGACCTGAGTTGACCCCTCTCATCCCCACCTCCCCTGGTCTGCAATCCTCTGGAACCCTGCCTAAGCCCACCTACCTGACCCTGACCATGATGGTCTGAACTTTAGGCTCTGCCTTCACTGGCTGCTCTGAGACTGACACTCAGCCTCCTGGGCATGGGTGTTAAGTGAGAGCAGACACATGTTCCTATGCTGCAGAAAAAGCATGGAACACTGGATCCAGGGAGATTTTTATATCACGATGTGGGTGTCATGGAAGGAATTCACCTGCCCCAAGTGATAGGAGGCCACGTGGAAACTCCATCAGGAGGCAGGCATAGGTGAGAACAGATGCCCATCTACCTTAGGGGAGGGCTAAGAATTGATGACTTCATGCTTCACTGCAGACAACAACGTGCTTTAGAAGACTCCCAGAACCAAGAAGCTATGGCATGGGAAATCCTGAGCCATTGAAGTTTTGGTCCTGTCTTCCCAGCTGCTCTGATGGGGTGCCTGAGTGTATAAGAGGGTGCATCCCATCCTTGGGCTGGCTGAAGCCCCCACAGCATTGGTCAAAGACTGCCCTGTGCACAAGTCCCTCTGCCCATCCTACACCCTGTCTTACTTCCAGAGAGCAAAGCTTGTTGCTTTTGAGATCTTAGAGTTGTATGTGTATGGAGAGTGGAGTAAGATAGTGGCATGACTGAGTCTGGGTTATAGCATAACATAGACCTGGGTTCAAATCCTTGTTCTGGTGTATATTGCTATTTGACTTGGGAAATCAGTAAAAGTCCAAGCCCTTGGTTCCCCTGTGTGCAAATGGTGATAGTTATGGCACATACTACATGAAGTAATCATGGTGACTAAATGGAATGATGAATGTATAGCCCATGGCACTGTGCATGTTACAGAGTACAGTGCTCAATGACTGCAGTGATTTCCACTAATGGCTTCAGACACATGGACAATGACATGGAGAAGGGCAAGAGTCTTTAGAATCCAGTAGACCTGGGATTGTGTCCCAGACAACAAACATTAGCCGTGTGTCCTTGGGCAAGTCAGTTTCCCTCTCAGCCTCAACTTTACAACATAATACTGGCCTGTAATAGTTGCTCAGTAAATACTGTCCCTACCACAAGCATTCTGCTACTTAGGAGAAATTTTGAGGTTGATGTGAATACATAGTTTAAAATGTTCCTTTCAGGGCCGGCCGAGTGGCACATTGGTTAAGAGCTGGTTTTGGGATGCCAGCGGCCTCGGTTTGGATCCCACGTATGAGGGCCAGTGACACTGCCCTCCTCGGTTGACAACAGCTCCACCTGGAGCTGGGCTGTGCAAGCCCCGGCGATGGTGTAGGCTGCAGCCCCTGCTGCAGTGGGCTGCCATAGGCTACAGTGAGTGGCCAGCAGCCAGCGTGAGTGGCCAGCAGCCAGCGTGAGCTGCCAATAGCCATGGTGAGCAACCATCCAGAGGCCAGTGACCAATCTGCCTCATCTGGGAAGAACGCAATGAGGATACCAACATGGGCCAGTGAAGCAATGTCCTCCACAACTAGACTGAAGAACAAGAAGACAGCAACTTGTCTGTTCCCCTTCCCCGATTCCCCAACGCTGTTCCCCTCCCCAAATTCCCCAATAAAATCTTTAAAAATCAAAAAATATTCCTTTCAGGGGCCGGCAGAGTGGCTCAGTTGGACAGAGCGCAAGCTCTGAACAACAGGGCTGCTGGTTCCATTCCCACATGTGCCAGTAAGCTGTGCCCTCTACAGCTAAGATTGTAAACAATGGTTCGATCTGGAGCTGGGCTGCCACGAATGGCCTACAGCAGCATAGGCTGCAGTGGGGCTGCAGTGGGTTGCCATAAGCTACTCTGAGTGGCTGGCAGCCAGGGTGAGTGGCTGACAGCTGGCGAGAGCTGCCTTGAGCTGCTGTGATCAGCTGTCCAGAGGCTGATGACCGATCTGCCTCACCGGGAAGAGTGCAATGGTACCAACATGGGCCAGTGAAGCAACATCCTCCACAACTAGACTGAAGAACAAAAGGAGAGCAACTTGTCTGTTCCCCTTCCTCAATTGCCCAAGGCTGTTTCCCTCCCCTAATTCCCCAATAAAATCCTCAAAAAATAAAATAAAGTATCCCTTTTAACCTTAATTTTGTGAAACTTTATGCTAATGTTAATATTTGGTAATGTTTGGCTGACTAAAATGAAAATGATAAATTACCACATTTGCCACATGTGTTTGGTGATACTCATTCAAGCTACAAGAAAGGTTTCTAATTTCAAATTCATTATGATTATGTTCAGATTTATTTATTTATTTGTTTATTTATTTTTGGTTCTTGAGATATGGAATAAAATTGGCATTTAAGTTTTGATTATCACTGAAAAAAAAGCATCATAAAGACCTGGTCAAATTCCTGGTTAAGATGGCAGAATAGGTAAACATGATGCTTACCTCCTCTCATGCCTACATCAAAATTACATCTAAACTACAGAACATCTGTCATTGAGAATTGCCTGAAGTCTAGCTGAACGAAAGACCTATAACTAAGGATATACAGAAGAATCCACCTTGAGACTAGCAAGAGAGGCAGAGACACAGAATGGATTGGCCCCACACCCATGTGTGATGATTAAAAATCATGAGGGAGGGCCGGCCGAGTGGCACAGTGGTTAAGCGCTGGCTTGGGAAGCCAGCGGCCCCAGTTCGGGTCCCACATACGAGGGCCAGTGACACTGCCCTCAAAAAAAAAATCATGAGGGATATCTCAGCTGTGGAGGTTCCCCCCTCCCAGAGGAGTGAGGAGTTCCAGCCCATACCAGGGTCCCTAGCCCAGGGTTCTAGTGCCAGGGAGAGAAGCCTCCATAACTACTGGCTGTGAAAACTAGCAGAGATCGTGACTGAGACAGAAGACAGATGCAGCCCCAGGTGTTCCTCTTATGGTGCCCATGCATGAGCTTACTTACTGATAGACGTACTTACTATGAGCTCCAGCACTGGGACAATGGCTTAAAAGGTGCCAGGGACATATGGGGAGGAACTAAAATTCTGGTTTCAGGGTGAGGGATAGAGGGGCAGCTTGCTCCTGGATAGAAGAGCTGGAGAAAGCCATTGTTTCTTTGTTGAGCCCTATTCCCTCCCATTGAGCAGATGCAGGTGGCTGCCATTCTGAAGTCTCCATCAACCTGGCTAACATGGAGAGCCCCACCCTTGTGATTCCCTGAGACCTCCCCTACCCACCTTGCATGTACACCCAAGCTATTTCCAATGGCTTTTCTGTACAAACAGCCTATACATTGGCTCATGCTGTGGGCTTTCCTAAAATCTCTCATAGGTTCACAAAACCCAAATAAACAGCATCTGGCTTCAGTGTATCCTATAACCTCTTTCTAAGCAGCCCCAAGGCAGGCTGCCTCTAGTGTCTCTTGAGGCACCTCCAAGCCCAACAAGGGAAGTGGCCATCTGCAGATTGTTTTGTGGCTCATACCAGGTGTTCCCAGACAGGGCACAGGCCGTGGCTGAACTTGGCCTGCAAGAGAGCCCAGGAGACCTTGGGCCAAGCAAGTCCTGTGGCTGGCTGTGGATCAAGCTGGAGCATCACCTGACTGTCTCTGCAGGCAGAACAACTAAAGAGCAAATGGGGCAGGCACTAGAGTCCTGCTAATGCAAATCCTGCTCTGCAGGGTCGGCCTCTACACCATAACTTCTTCACTGTAGTCATGGCCAGTCCTCACAACCAACCAGCTTAAGGGTCAATCCCACCCATTGCATGCAAACAGCAACCAAGGCTCAATCCCAACTATCACAAAAGGGTACACATAACTCACACAAGGGAAACACATGGAACACCTGGCTTTGGTGACCAGGGAGACTGTGCCATTGGGCTCCACAGTATACCTACTGTATAAAGCCTCTCTAATGAAAACTGGGAGACACAGAAATAAACACATAGAAACAAACACAGGAGGCAGCCAAAATAGGGAGACAAGGAAACATGTCCCAAATGAAAGAACAGAACAAAGCTCTAGAAAAAAAACCTAAACAAAATGGAGACAAACAATTTACTAGATGCAAGATTTCCAAAAATTGGTTATATAGATACTGAATGATATCAGGAAGAAGTTCAACAAAAAATTAGGAAACATAAAAATGGAGATAGAAAACATAAAAAAGGTCAGAAATAAAAAAAAATACAATAACTGAAATGAATAAATCAGATGGAATCAATAGTAGATTAGATGAAGCAGAGGATCGAATCAGTGATTTGGAAGACAAGGGAGCAGAAAACACCCAATCAGAATAGCAAAAAGACAAGATAATCCAAAAAAAGGAGGATAGTTTAAAGGGCATCTGGGACAACATCAAGGGTACCAACATTTGCATCATAAGGGTACCAGAAGGAGAAGAGAGACAGCAAGGAACTGAAAGCCTATTTGAAGAAATAATGACAGAAAACTTCCCTAACCCAGAGAAGGAAATAGATATACAAGCCCAGAAAGTACAGAATCCCAAACAAGATGAACCCAAAGAGGCCCACACTAAGAAACATCATAATTAAAATGCCAAAGGAAGAATCTTAAAAGCAACAAGGGAAAAGCAGTTAGTTACCTACAAGGGAACTCCCATATAACTGTTAGCTGATTTCTCACAAAAACTTTGCAGGCCAGAAGGCACTGGCATGAAATATTCAAAGTAGTGAAAAATCAAGGACCTAAAACTAAGATTACCCAGCAAAGCTCTCATTTAGAATGACAAGACAGATAAGGAGCTTCCCAGTCAAGAAAAAAACCAAAGGAGTTCATCACTATCAAACAAGGAATCTTAGAAGGATTTCTTTAAGATGAAAAAAATGAAGATAAAAAATTTGAACAATAAAATGGCAATACTACATATCTATCAATTACTTTAAATGTAAATAGATTAAATGCTCCAATCAAAAGATAGATAGCTGACTGGATAAGAAAACAAGACCCATATATATGCTACCTACAGAAGGCACTTTTCAAATTGAAACACACACACAGACTGAAAGTATAGGGATAGAAAAAGATATTTCATGAAAATGAAAACAAACAAACCAAAAAGCTGGGGTAGCAATACTTATACCAGACAAAATAGACTTTAAAAACAAAGGCTATAACAAGAGACAAAGAAGGACCCAGCAATCCCACTTCTGAGTATTTATCTGAAGAAACCCAAAACGCTATTTTAAGGGGACATGTACATCCATATGTTCATTGCAGCACTGTTTACAGTGGCCAAGGTGTGGAGGTAGCATGGGTGTCTGTCAATGGAAGAATGGATAAAGAGGAGGTGGCACATATATATACAACGGCATCTACTCTACCATGGAAGGGAATGTGTTCTGCCATCTGTGGCGGCATGGATAGACCCGGAGGGTGCTGTGCTGAGCAAAGTATGTCAGGCAGAGAAAGACAGATGTAGTGTGATTTCATGTACATGTGGAATCTAAAGAACAAAATTAATAAGCAAGCAGAACAGAAATAAAACTATAGATGAAGAGTACATTTTGATGGTTGTCAGAAGGGGGATGGTGTTGGTAGTGGGTGAAGAAAGGGAAGGGCTTAAGTAGTACAAATTTCTTGTTGCAGAACAGTGGGGATGTGGGGTATAGCATATGCAATATAGTCAATAACACTGTAATAACTATGTATGATATCAGACGGGTACTAGACTTATTGGGGTGATAGATGGGAGAGAGCTTGGGGGCAGGGTGAAAAAGGTGAAGGGATTAAGAAGTACAAATTGGTAGTTACAAAATAGTCATAGGGAGTATAGTCAATGATATGTTAATAACTATGTATAATGTCAGGTGGGTACTAGACTAGTCAGGGGGGATCACTTCATAAATTATATAAAGGTCTAACCACTATGTTGTATTCCATGAAATAAACATAAAATAATATTGAATGTCAACTGTAATTGAAAAATTAAAAAGGGAAGGGAAAGGTGAAGGGGAACAAGAGGTTCCAATTTCTAGGTATAAAACAAATAAGTTATGAGTATATAATATACAGCATAGGGAATATAGTCAATCATAATGTGATAGCACAGTGTGGTGTCAGATGCTGGCTGAAATTATTCTGGTGATCACTTCTTTAGGTATATAAATGTTGGGTAACTATGGTGTACACATGTAACTAATATAATATTGTATGTTAGCTATATTTTAATAAAAATATTTTGTAAAAAAGACCTGGCATAGAGTCAAGGTAATCATCTCTCAATATCAAATCATCAAGTTGTGCACCTTAAACGTATACAATGTTATATGTATGTTATGTCTCCATAAAGCTAGAAAAAATTAAGTTTTTAATTTTATGATAAATTGGAGTAGATACTGTGAAAGGGTTTTACATAGGCTATGGCATGTTTTTGAAGTGTTTATGCATCATTGCTGTTGCTGGTTGAAGAAGCCACAGAGCCAGGAAACCAGGTGAGGTGATAGTCCCAGCAGGAGGTGGTGATTTGAAGCAATGCAGTCACAGTGGAGGAAAGAGCAGTGGTGGCTCTGGGATTTGTTGGGATGCTTGAACGTGCTATGTTAAGGAGAGGGAATCAATACATGCATTTCCCTCTTTAAGGGGTGGAGGAACTGAGTGAATGGGCGAGACCTAAAGACAGTCTGCAGGAAAGAGTGAGCTAAGTGTTCTCTTTCCATCCTGCTAAATATCAGATGCTAACTAGAAATGCAAGTGGAGAGGTCAGGAAGGCAGTTGGACAGGGAGTCTGCAAGTTGGGAAGGAGACTTGGTTGGAGAGTAAATATGAAAACCATTGACATTATTAGGAGAGTATAGATGAATCTCAGAGAAGGAAGACTAGAAAGGTTCTAAGGTGCTAATGTTCATAGGTTGGATATGATAGAGGGAGCAACCAATTAGCCTGAGAAGGAGACCTAACTGGGAGAGCATAAAAGCAAGGAGAGTGTGATATATAGGGGCCAAGAGAAGAACTTATGTCAAGAAGTGTAGCTCACTGTGAAGTTGAGAGGTCAATAAAAAGAGGAGGGAGATGCCATCTTGGAATTCAACTGTAGACTGATCTTTGGTAATGAGAAATTAAATGTATTCTGAGTATATAGGAAAGCAAATAGATTAAGTGTCTGTAAAAGAGAGAATGGGGATAGGGACTCAAAATTAAATTGAGTTGTAGAAAGTGAAAGTTCTATTTTTGTATACCTGTGCTGATATCTTCCTCCCTCCTCGCCCCCCTCCCAGCTACGTTGCCCACCCTTCTTCACCCTGTTCTCTGCCCAGGAAGGCTGATCTGTAGGGACAGTATTGATGATTTTCAGTTGCTCTTGGCTGGTGGGGAACCCTGGATGGAGATAAAAAGGATCAGATGGCAGAGAGTGAGGTCAGAGTGTTTATTGCCTCAGACCCCCTCCTTGCAATTGCTCTAGTCTTTATGTCTTGACTGAGGGTCACAGCTCCTCTCTCAAAGTGGCCCTCTCTACATGACTCTGTTCTTCTGGGATCTTGTAACTGTGCCCTTCGCTCCTCCCTTCAAGCCTAGGGTTGGTAACAGCCTTGAAATACTGGGTGCCATATTCTATATTGGGCAATTGGTCACTGAGGGAGATGTAAAATCTCCCACTATGACTGTGGGTTTGCCTATTTCCATTTTAGTTATGTCACTTATTCTTGTATATGTTTTGAGACTATGTTGTTAAATGTAAAATTTTATGACTAATATATCTTCCTGGTGAAACTTTTCTTACTATGAAATGTTTCTCTTTATTTCTAATAATGCTTCTTTCCTCAAAATCTGATATTAATATAGCTACCTCAGCTTTCTTTCAGTTAGTGTCTGCACAACATATTATTTTCTATCCTTTTACTTTTAACTGTTCTGTACCATACAGATTATGTATTTTGTAAGCAGTGTAGTCTTTTTCTCCAGTCTAATAACCTGTCATTTAATTGAAATGTTTTTATATTTACACTTATTGCATTTATCAGTAGTTAAGTTTATAACTATTCCTTTCTGCTGTTCGGACTGTTCCATGTTCCTTTTCATCTCTTTCCTTGCCTTCTTTTGGATTAAATATTTTTTAATTATTTCCTTCTTTCCTCTTATTAGAAAGTTTCTTACATATTATTTTACTGATTTGATGATTACCCTAGACTGTTACATGCATCACTGACTTACTAACATCTAATGTAGATTGATACTTTTATCAGTTCCTATACAATGAAAGGATGTTATTCTTTAATTCCATTTACTCTTCCCGCTTTTTGTGTTTTGTTGTCATGCATTTCAATTCTATATCTATTTCAACCCTGGAAGGCATTATTATTATTATTGCTTTATTGCATCAAGTCATTTATATTTACTTATATTTTCTTTTTCTGTTGTTCATCATTCTCTTTTCTCCATCTCTCTGCTTTTATCTGGAATAATTTTCCTCCATTAAAAGAAAACATTTCAATATTTACTTTAGTGTTCAGTCTGCTTGTGATAAATTCTCTGTTTTTGTTTCTCTGAAAATATCTTTATTTTGCTTTCATTTTTGAAGGATTTTTTAAATACTTTTTTTTTAAAAAATGGGGAAATTGGGGGAAGGGAACATTGTGTTTTTCCAGGACCCATCAGCAGCATCAGCTACCAGACAAGTTAGTTGTGGAGGGTACAAGCTCAGCTCCAAGTCCAGTTGCTGCTTTCAATCTAGTTGCAGGGAGGCACAGCCCACCTTGTTGTTAAGAGCATTTGCTCTCCCCAGCTGAGTCATCTGGGTGCTCGTTGGCAGCTCAGTGGCAGCTCAGCTCCGAAGCAGCTCACTGGCCCATGTGGGAATCAAACCAGCGACCCTGTTGCTCAGAGTTTGCACTCTTAACCAACTGTGCCACCTGGCTGGTGCCTGATGGATATTTTTGATGGCTATAGAATTCTGGGTCTGCAGTTGATTTTCTTTTAGAATTTTGAAGATAAAACTCTATTGTCCTCCGGCTCCCATATTTTCTATTAAGTCACTGTTGTCTTCTTGTCGTAGCCCTGAAGGTAATATGTCTTTGTTTGTCCCTCTGGCTTCTTCAAATGTTTTCTATTTGTTTTTGATTTACCACAGTTTTATTTTGATGTGTGTAAGTGTGGGTTTATTGGTATATATCCTTCTCAAATTAACCTCCCTTTTTTTCCATCAGTGTTTCACTTTAGAGGTTGGAAAATCGAGCCAGAGCAAAGATAGAGGATGGCTGATGATAACCTAGGCTTCTGGATCATTTGGATGAGAATGTACCAAGCCCTAACTGGTGACATCAGACCCTTTTCCCCACCTCCTAATGAGCTTCAGTCTCACGTACCTTCACTATCTTCTCTTTTACTCCAGGGGTTTTCAGTAGATTGTGCAATCAGTTTATTAGATGTGGAAAAGTTTGGGTTGAGAAATATTTTTCTAGGTCATCACCATGCTCAGGCTGGTGTGATAATGTCAGATATGGCACCACCAGCCATTTAGGGATGCCTCCTTTTTAGAGATAATCTAAAACAATGGTTAAGATCCAGCTTCTAGATCAGACCACATGGGTTTACAGCCCAGCTCTGCCTTCCTTTCCTCCACTAGTTGTGTGACCTCGGAAAGTAATCTCTCTATTCCTCAGTTTCTCATCTGTAAAATAGGGGACACTAATTGGGCCAACTCACAGTGGCCCTACATCATAGTGGGGTTTTTTTCCCTTGAAGAAGCAAATCAGTTAATACCAAAAAAAGTCATGAAAACAGTATCTGGAACAAAAGCTTTCTATAACTATTACTTATTGCGTTTATTCGGTGCAACACCCTGTCGCTGCCTTCAGAGGATGCACTGTGACTGTGGCTGGTGAACATGTATAATGATGGACAATGCCACAACGCAGGGAGCCTAAAGTGGCAAAGGTCCCAACAGGAGCATTCCCAGGCTCCCTGTGATCTGAGTCCAGAAGCATAGTCTGTGCCTTCCAGGTCACATATGTGTGCAGCACACGTGGAGAGCCAGGCTCCTAAGCCAGTTTGTCAGGCATGTGGGGTGACACACTTCAGGGAAAGAGAATTCTGTTGTCCAAACGAGATCATGGGACCAGAGGTGTGAACTACTCTCTGTCTCAGCGCTAATAGAGTCTCAACAGCCATTTGGCCTCATTTCTACATTCACCAGGCACTACAGTTCTCATTTTCCCCTCCAGCAATTAATAGAGGAGACATCTAGAGCTATTTCTGGGAACATGAAGAGCCACTAAATGTGGTCAAATTGTCAGCAGCCGGCTTGGAAACACAGCATAGTCATAATGCCTCGTCCAGGGCAGCTGCCTTCCCTGAAACACCGACACTTTTGCTGAGTTTGTTAACATTTTCCCACTGGAGCATGATGGTACTGCGAACGGCACTGGTTTGGGGGTCAGGCATGCCCAGGTTTGGATTCTGATCCTTCCTCGTGTGAACTCAGACCAACTTCCCAGGCTCTCTAGCCCACTCTTGAGATCCTCCATCTGTGCTCCCCAATGGTATTGGACGGACTTCAGCGGAGCTGTGTGGGAAAGTGGAGCTCGTTGGCCCTGAAGATCTGGGCAGGATGGCTCTTCCCTAATCCCACCTGCTGGGAAAGCCTGGCAAGGCTCCAGGTTCCAATTTCCCAGGGCCTTGCATGTTCTTGACCACTTTGCCTGGAGGCCCTGACCTCCTTGGGGTGGGGATATTTCCATGCATAATATCACTGATTCAAAGGTGAGACTCAGCCCTGCATTGAGCTCTACAGAACCCAGTCCCTCCGATCTCTGCCTCCCCCTCCTCTCTCTCTCTTTCATACACACACACACACACACACACACACACACACACACACACACACACCTGGGATGACTCACGTAGGATAGCACAGTGCAAACAACTGAAATTGCTTATTGATTCCTCTTCTTCAGAAGCTCCCTACAGGTGTTTTTCCCACAGCTTGTCCCCCCAAAGCCCCCACTGCCTTCTCACTCCTCTTTTACTTCTGCACCTCCCTCCTCCTATCTGCACTAGATAACACAGGAACTCCAAATCTTTCTTCTCAGATTCATATCCAAACGACTTGGGGGCTCAAGGCTGCAAAATGGCCATTTATTAAGCAGCATTCGCCTTCTGAGAAGAAAACTAAGAGTATAAATTTCAAAGTTCTTTGTTCTGTTGTTTGAGCTGCTTTGGTTTGTGTTTCCTCAGAGTGGAGCCTGAGACAAATCCTCGGGTGCAAAGAATACATTTGGAAGGTGAGGCCAAGAAGCAGGAGTGTAGCACAAGGTGGTTTTTAGAGACAGCAAAGGCTGGAATCTGCAGTGACCTCTGAGAAGCATCGCCCAGAACTGTCTGTTTAAAACTCAAGAGGTTGAGACATATGTGTTCCCATTCCCTATTATTTAAGAGCTGTCCAAGAAGCAGTAACTCCCCACCCCACCTCACCCCATTTCCAGACTGCTTACGAGTGACGTCGGATGCTATGTCTGCAAGAAAAACTTAGAAGCAGAGAAAGGAAGAGACCCAAGGCTCAGGCTGCAGTTGGGGTGCTTGCTTGGAACTGTCCACCCGCTGTGGCTGCAAGTGGAGATGGCCATGTCGATGTGGAGCAAGACCCTCCTGGCATCTGCCACCTAGTGGAGCATGTGGCGGTGCTTAGCATGGTGCCATCCTCTGCTCTCTCTCTTCCATCCTCTGATCCTTCCTACTATTGGCTCATGGTTGTTGTCTGGATAGGCAACAGAAATGTTGCCTGGGCAGGCACTCCAGCCTGACTTACTTTTAGCACCCTCTTTTCATGACCTCACCTTATATTTGATTTACATAAGAGCTGAAGGAAAGCTGTTTCAGTTCTCAAACTGGTGTCCCTGAGAATTAGATATTTGTTAGCTTTGGTGAGTGGAGACACAAGATCACAGATCCTGCTGGCTAGTGTCTGTGTGTAAGAGAATATCAAATCAAACTTTTCTCTCTCTTTAAGCTTGCAGTGTTTCAGCAGACAAAAAGAACAGAAGATGGGGTCAGGACTATCCATGGGAAGGAGAGAAAGACAGAACACTTTGCAACAAGGGGCATCTTGAGAAACAGTCAGGACAGTGAAGGGCAAACCTAAGAAACATTTTGTGTTGGTCATTTTACATACATCAAAATTTCAAAGTGTGGCCTCTATGGAATGAAGTTAGGGGGGGACAGACTGATGATCATAAGGAGATTGTAAGAGAGACTCATTTAACCATAACTCATTTAACCTCATTTAACCATTACTGTTCATCTAGTATTCTAGACTTCACCTTAGATGAACATTAGCTCTTTTCTTAAATCAAATTCACTTTTAGAATTTGCCTCCTTTGAAGAGAAGCAGAAGAAGTCACCCAGGGGTTGATAAGATAGGGACCTAAGAGAAAGGGGACCTGAGCCAGGTCACCAGCAAATGGTGTGACATGGGCAGGTCCTTTCCCTTATCCTGCCTCACCTGTTCCAGGTGAGTGGTCTTAGGTATTCCCTAAGGTCCCTTCCTGCCTGATCAGTTTGTGCTTCCTCACCTGGGAGGATTTTCATGGACATTGGTTGACTGGCGGTTAAACAGACATATGGGCAATGTAGCACTAAGAATGTACTCAAGGTGTGGTGACAGTGTGGTGACACAGTGGAAATCAAATTGCAGCAGGAAATGTTTCTGCAAGTGAAGGATGGAACACATTTGAATGATCAAGAGCTTTTCCTGAACCCCATCCAGCTTGGTCCCTGTCACCTCCATTCTAGAATAGTGGTATCTCCATATTGTGTTTTACCCAGAATCCCTTTTGTTCTAACTGGCTCTCACAAAAATCACCTCCATAGAGGCCAGTTCCCTACTGCTGACTCCAACAGATGCATTACTTTGTAGTCACTCTTTCTGTACAGTGGCTCTTCAAAACTCAGAGCTAAAGAGATTTTAGACAGTCCAGATAAACCAATATGGTGGATACTATGGTGATTCCTTTTATGAGCTGCCGCTGAAATGTCGAACATCTTTCTAGTTGTGCTCCAGATCATTTGATATCTGTAACCCTGAGCCACTCTGAAGATCACAGCTTATTTGCTCTTCAAATCCTATCATGCGCTTTTGGCTAAAAGCAAGAAAACCTGACCCAAGCTGCAAGCCCTTTTCATAGAGAAATATGCAGATACATTTTTTCCTTTGTGCAACTTTGTATATTCTGAAAAAGAATATGATCACATAAAATCATTCTAAGCAGAAGCTTATGTTAAGTCCATCCTGGAATTGTGATCAATCTTCTTTCCAAAGGGGAAAATTGATTCTCAGGAAGGTGGGTGTTGAGAGCTGAACTCAGGTCTCTAGGTTTCTTGCTCAGACAACTTCCTGCTTAGTCTGAGATGACTGACTCCAAACCTACCAGGCTGTCTCTTGCCTTTGAAATGGAAAGCAGTTTCTGCAGATCTGGCTCCAAATCCACTGGGTAAAGTGATAGTTGACACAATTATATGGCAAATTCAGCTAGTAACCGCCCCTTCCCCATTAGCACATAGTTCACAGCCCTTACTTCCATACCACACATTCTCCCAAGAGGAAAGACAAGACAAGTGCACACTGAAAACTCCTGGCACAGGCCCCACACTGCAGGCTAATGGCTCCAGGCCCTGTGGGAGTGCACAGGGGATCAGAAGAATTGCTACAGGATTATGTCCCCCAGCACTGCCCCCTCCAGGTACTCCTCATGGCAGATGGCCTGGCCCTTGTGCTCAGGCCAAGTAGATTAGAGAACTATGTGGATGATATGAGGATGTGCTCCCCAGATCCTTCCTTTCCCGAAACAGCAGCAGTTGGTGGCAGTGTTCATATAATGTATTTTCTAGTCTTGGCAGAGAGTTTTAATGTCTCAGTGCCCATTAGGGGGCATTTACATCAAAGCTGCCCAGGAGTAAAGAGCCCCACGGTGGACCCATGGGGGATGTTTCCAACCCAGTACACCAGACAAACATTTCTTTCTTAGGTTTTCTGTAGTGGACAGAGGGAAGAGTGCAGCACTAGGGAAATCCGAGGCTTTCTCCGGGCAGAGGAGAGGCCCATGCCTGGGTGTGGTGGCAAAGCTGGGAGGGGAGTTACTTTGCTCTTCAGTTATTTAGGTCAGGGATGAGACTGGTGGGCAGCAGTCAGGAAGAGTCTGAGGGCAATTCCCTGCCCCAATGACAGTACCCAGAAGCCATGCGTAACCACGCTGGGCTCAAAGGCTCTTCTCTTCCCTGGATCCGACTTCATGAATGAGTTCCGAGCTGCTCTTGAGTGGTGCTGGGATTTTTTCTTGTGAGAAGAGCATGGATTTGGGTGTCAGCAGACCAAGTTCCAGTCTTGTTGACCATGGGCGAGTTGCTCAACTCTCAGAGTGGGTTTCCTTATCTGGAAACCTTATCAGGGCCCAAGGTTTTTGCTCATTTCACTTATCATAGCTGCAATTTCAGATGACATTTCTGAGGAGTAGCAAAGACAGTGGGAGTGCAGGGTCCCCAGAGGAAGGGCTCCTGCCACCCAGGCCCTGAGGCACAGAGTGTTTTCTCTGCTGGCTCCTGTGAAAGCCTGGGAAGAGTGCAGAAGCCTGAGAGGCACATCCTTGTAGGCCGTTCACTCCCAGCACAGCTGTTCTCACAAGAGGGACCATGGCTGTGCTGTGGCTCCCCTTCAAAGCAGAGTTTGCCTATAGTCCAGGGGTTCCACCTCCCTACCCGGCTCCTGGCCTACATGTGCAGAACTTGGAGAAGAGACTGACTGTGTGCTGGGGTCCCACTGTATGCCCTGTGCTGACACCAGGAGCAAAGATGAAGGAGATGGAGGTCTGCGTTTGGCTCTCCTGAGGGAGGAGAGGAAGGGCCAGTGAGGAACTCTGCTCCCGTGCAGCCTGGGGTAGGGGGTGGCCATAGAGAGCCAGTTAGAAGTCTCATGTGCTGCTGTAACTGCAGGCCCAGTGGAGTGGAAGAGGGGAAAAGAGGGGACAGAGCATGCAGAGTAGCTGGTACGCAGTATCTGTCACCAACCTTTGGCTGCCTGTGTCTGTAGAGAAGGCCATTGGTGCCAAGGCTGAGCCAGGCTTGGTGCAGGGTGTCCATGAACTTCCCGTTTCTGGCCACTGAGGGAAACAGGTGGAATAGAGATGAGAGCCAAGCCAGGCTGCATATGGACCAGCTACCCAGCTTGTGAGGGTGGTAGCACAAGAGTGGGCTACACAGGGCACAGATGGATTCAGGGCCAGGAGGAATGCAGAGGATAGAAGCACATATCTGCTTTGCTTCTGAGATAGCCAGAGAGTCACTGAGGACTGAGGTCAGGCAGAAACAGTGTGAAGTGTTCCTACTATGTGCCAGACACTGTACTGTGTCAACAAATGAACATGGGTGTGTGGCAGGTACAGTCAGATCACCTTAGTGTGTCAGTTCACTCAGTGCCAAGCAGATCCTCTTGAGATCATCGTCCTCATCTTAAAAATGAAGAAACTCAGACCCAGGGAGGTTAGGTGACTTGCATTAGGTGACACTGTGTATAGTGGGGATGCAGGCACTGGGCCCAGGCAGTTTGGCTCCAGGGCGGAGCTCATAGCCACACCTGATGCTGCTTTCCTTCTTGGGCTGGCACTGTCTCATGGCAAGCCTGTACGGCAACCGTGGCTGCTTCACCTTGAGCCCCACTCGCACACACAGTCTGCAGGGGCAGAGCCAGAACTTAGAATCAGCACTTTATGGATTCAAAGCCCTGGACCCCTCTTTAGGCCTCAAGAATGGCCTGAAACTCCAGGGACTCAGCCCCTAGGCATTTAGGACATGACTGAGCTTTCTTTATTTTTTCAGAGAGCTGTTTCTCCAACTGAGCACCGCTCACTTCTTCTTGCCTGTCTATTTTTGATCATGGGCTCTGCGTCCTCCCTTAGATCCCCCCAACTCCCAACTTTAATTAGAGCTCACGATCAACTCACCATCTTGTTCCCTGAATCGCCTCCCCTAGCACAGACTGCTCTTGTCTCCTGGCTTCTCACAGAGAAAATGGCCTGAGCTGAGGCCCATGGCTGAGCACTCCGGTGATTGGCGAGATGACCTCTAGGGACAGTGAAGGATAAGACAGCCCCAGAACCACAGAAACCGCCTAGAAAATGACGACTGACACTGGAAAAAGTGCTTCCCAACTGCTCAGAAGCAGGCAAAGCTCAGAGCAGGATGTGATGAGAACACTAAATTCCAGTGGAAATGACAGAAGGATGCAGATAAGTGGTAGATAATTGTCCCAATTGGGACATAAAGCAGAAGTTTGATACAAATGGAGCCTCGGTGACTTTCATAAAATAAAATGGAATAAAATCTTGAAAACAAGGGGAAAATACATAAAGCACCCTTCAGCTCCATGACTTAGATAGAGTTGCTGTACATTTTCAACAAGGCTGGATTTAGGTTTTTGTGAGCAGCAGTCGCCTGGGTGCCCAACACAGGAAATTGTCCACTTGCGAAAAACTCACTAAAGAATCTTTTGGGAAAGTCTCACCACAAAACCTGCTCTACTAGGCAGGTGGGTTGGCAGGCATTTGGTGGAGACTGAGATGGATTGGGCTGAGGGCTCTTCTAGAAATGGGACCACTGCTGTGGCCTTAATAAGTTTGAAATACACGGAAAAGTTGGGAGGAGGAGTCATTGATGCTCCCACATGCGTAGAGCCCAAACACAGCTCTTCTTGTTATTTGGTATGTTTCATTACCATATTTTCGTTCATGCATTTTTGTGATCATGCTGTGCAAACAAAGTTTTGTATACTGTTTTGTCCTCAAATGGGCTTCTCATGGTATCACTTAGTAAATATTATTATTAGTTGCACTATATCCCAGCAAGTGGGTGTGTCTTTGTTTGGTATGTTCCTCTTTAAACATTTGAGATATTGCTATTTTTTTCATTGTTATAAGTATATTTGTACATAGGGTTATTTTTCATCTTTCAACTTATTTTCTTAAAAAAAAAAATACCCAGCAGTACAAGTTTGCATGTCAAAGAGCCCACTAATTTTGGAAAATTTTGTTAATTTTCCAAAGTGACCTTCTCAATGAGGCCTCCATTACAGCATTACCATTTTTGGGGGAATGCTGAGGCTCCATCAGACAGGACCTATAGCAGAGGCTTTGGCTTGTCTTTGCTATTTTATGATCCTGTTTGTTCATTCATTCATTCATTCATTCATTCATTCATTCAACAGTCATTGAACCCCTGCTGTATACAAGCAGTGGCAGTGTGTATGGTGGAAACAAAAATGAATTTGACACATCTCAGCTGCTCAGAGAGCTCACTTTCTAAAAGAGAAGGCAGGTAATGGATCAGCATGATTTGTGTGGATGGAGGTGAGCCAGGCTTCATATTTTCCTGTGTCTGTCACTGCCCAGGGTCCATCACAGAACTAGCAGCCCTTGTGGAGACATCTGCAGTCCTGCTCGCACCAGGCCCAGATTCCCATTTCCTAATCCCAGTGTCTCTGGGTATTCCACCCATGCCTCTCCTTTCCCCAGAATCCCTCTCCTCTTGCCTTCCAAGTGCCCTTTGGGCCCTCAAATCCATTCTGCAGAACTCTCAGGTCTCCTGAGTCCATAACTATGTCTTCAGCTTCCTACCCAAGGCATCCCACCTTTTTCAGACTGCCTCCAGAGTCGGATTATCTAATCCATTTTATCTCCTGGTGCTTCTGACTTTCTTTCTCTGCAGCCCTGCAGAGAAAGAGGACTCCTGCATGGGCTCTTTACTCTGTACGCCTCAGTCCATTCTGAGTTTCTCACCCCCAGCCTGTGTAGTTAGGTATAGCCAGCAGCAGAGTGTCAGAGATATACTGATGCCTCTTAGAGCATTTACACCATCACCATGCCACTTGGATAGCCTTCAAGAAAAGATGTGGGCAACAGCCCTTTGGAGAATTAAACAAATGCAGGTGTTTCAGGGATCAAAAGATTGTTCCCTTGCAGCTTCGTTAGATGCAAACTGTTGGCCTGAAGTTTCAATGTTTGTTCCGTTTTTTTGTGTGTGTGTGTGTTTTTTTTTGGTCTCATAACCTGTTTTGAGGTAAGACTGCTCATTCAGTTTGATTTCTTTTTTCTCCAACTCTTACACAGAGGCAAAGTTGATAGAAGGAAGTAGTTTCCCCCAGTCCCCGAAGACTATAACAGTAACACTTTAGCTTGCCTCTAATTACAGCCACCATGACAGTTCATATGTTGTAGTAATAAAAATAACCATAAACCTTACATAATCATTAAAGTTAAGCAAACAGCCCCTCACTGCATCATAATGTACAGGTAGTTGCTAATAATCCAGGAACAGCATTGGGGCATTCAAGGAACATCTTTCCTATCTCCACAGTTTCTTAAACAACTTTAGAGACATATTTTTATTAAGTATATGCAAGGCAGATGATCTTAAACCTCAAGAAGAGTGTGCATAATAATTGTGTACTCTTCTAATGCTCTCTAAAGACCTATTCAGAGTCCATTCTGAAAGACAATAATATATCAAGAAGTTCTGCAAACTTCCTCCTAATGAAGACATGCCAATTTGAGACCAAGAATGTGGCCTCCAAGGACAAAATAACCACCGCTCTCAGTCTCTCGGTGTTTTGCTACTTTATTTCAGAGTGATTCAAAATCTAATTAAATTTCTAAACTCTAATGAAATTACAGAAGAAAAATCATTTAGAATTATATTATGTACAATTACTCACAGCTGAAAATTACAGTTACCCTCTTTCACCAGGATGGATTCTCCTGGGAAAAACATTGTTATTTATCCACCATATAAATCTGACATTTCTACACTCTTTACAGGTTGAAGGTAAAGCTGAATTAATTAAATGTATATATTCTGAGCTGCAACAGATAGGTGGGGAGGGAGAAAGCATGTGGGATCATATTCCCTTATGCAAGAAAGTCTGGAATTGGGTGAATACAGACTGACACCAAATCCCTACTAAGTGGGAAGATGCTCAGAATCTGGGATCTCTTGAGAACAGAAGCACTGCACACAAGTGAGAAGGTCAAAACCTTAGATGATGTAAGCTCAGGGTGTGGGATCTTCCGTCCAAGTTCCATTTGACCTAGAGAATCTTAGCCTATTTTTCTGTAGGTAACAGAAGACCTTGCCACCAGAAGTTTGCTCAGGGATGGTGGTCTGAATTCCAATTTTAAAAGGATTCAATAACTTGATCAATCAATGCTAATAAAAAAAATTAGACTCTTGAGTCTTTAGCAACTAGTTGTCAATTTTATGAAATCCTTCTGCTTGAAGTCTTTCATTTCTGTGAATAGAGAGCTTTGAGAGTATCTCCATACTCATGTGTATTGTCTTGCATTGCAACAAGTTTGGCTGTGGGGACTTGGGCTTCCAGGAATACAGACTAAGTAATTTGCATCTTTCTTCTCATTAAGGATGAACAGAAAAATTTGTAAAATATATTTAAAAAAATGTTTTATTTATTTATTTATTTATTTATTTATTTATTTATTTATTTATTTATTTTTGAGGGTAGTGTCACTGGCCCTCACATGTGGGACCCGAACCGGGGCCGCTGGCTCCCCAAGCCAGCACGTAACAGTCATGCCACTCAGCCAGCCCCTAAAAATATATTTTAAAGTTACCAGAGAGCTAACAAGGCAATGAAGAAACATGAGAATAAGATCTGGAACAAGAAATTCCAAATGATCCTGGAATTTGAAAAATTTCCTCTCAGAGCTTCTTTTAATCCCAGAAGAGGTGGCTGAGAGGCTGAGAAAT
Organism: Aselliscus stoliczkanus; assembly: GCA_033961575.1. Classification (NCBI taxonomy): domain Eukaryota; kingdom Metazoa; phylum Chordata; class Mammalia; order Chiroptera; family Hipposideridae; genus Aselliscus; species Aselliscus stoliczkanus. Next base: position 120,085,622 of record CM066729.1, read on the forward strand.
GAGGAAAGCTGTCAATTGCTTTGGGGTGATAGAACTCAGGCCCTACTAAGGAAGAGGAACCATGATAACCCTCCCAACTTTGGGTCAGGATGTTGAAGAGCTTACCCCTAGGATAAATGCTGAACCAGAAATAAACTGACCCTCAGAAAGATTGAATTCCAGTTTTAATTCATCTTTATTTTTGCCATGGCATTTAGGTGTTGCAGTTTTTACTGGTGCAATATAGAAGAGTGTCAAAAGCAAAATAAATCCTTCTGAAGGAAGATAACATTATCCTGGGCTTCAAATTATTTTGCTTCTCTAATTTTTCATATATATAAAATCAAGGACTCAATAAAAACAGGCATATAAAAAGATTTTTAAAAACACACTAGAAAGAAAAAAAAAAGAAAAATCAAGAGGAACAATAGACAGAAATAGGCCCATAGTCAATCCAGGAAATTGAGGTATCAGAATATAGACATTGAAAGAACTATGCTTATCCTGTTCAAAGAAATAAAAGAGAAGATTGTAAATTTTGGCAGAGAATTTAGAAGTATAAAAAAGATTCAAATGAAAACTTTAGAACTGAAAATTACAATAACCAAAATTACTTCAATGGATGGTTAAACACCAGATTACACGCATCTAAAGAGAGAATTAGTAAATTAGAAGATAGTTTAGAAGAAAATATCTATACTGAAGCCTGATAAGACAAAAGGATGAAGAACACAGAAGCTATTATAACAAACACAGGGAATAAAATGAGACAGTCTAACATATGAGTACCAGAAGGAGAGGCTAGAGAAGATGAAACAGAAACAATATTTGAAAAGATAATGGCTGATGATTTCCTATAACTAATGAAAAACATCAAGCCACATATTTAAGTCCTAAAAACTCTAAGCAAGATAAATCCAAATAAAACCACACTTAGGCACATAAAAGTAAAACTGGTAGAATGAAAGACAAAGCAAAACTTAAAAACAGCAAGAAAAAGAAAGAAATCTTCAAAAAAGCAACAATAAAACTGCCAGAGATTAATCTTTATTCTGAGTGGCGCATGGGTTAAGAGTTGGCTTGGGATGCCAGTTCTGAGGAGCAGGGCCCAGTTCAGATCCACATGAGGGCCAGTAATGCTGCGCCCTCTACAGCTAAGATTGTGAACAACTGCTCAACCTGGAGCTGGGCTGCCATGAGTCACCAGTGATGGCGTAGGCTGTAATGGAGCTGCAGTGTGCTGCTGTAAGCTACTGTGAGTGGCCAGCAGCTGGTGAGAGCTGCCAAGTGCCACTGTGAGCAATCATCCAGGGGCCGGTGACCGATCTGACTCACCTGGGAAGAGCGCAATGATAATACCAACATGGGCAGTGAAGTGACGCCCTCCACAACTAGACTGAAGAACAAAAGGACAGCAACTTGTCTGTTCCCCTTCCCTGATTCCCCAATGCTGTTACCCTCCCCCAATTCCCCAATAAAATCTTTAAAAAAAAAAGAACGCATTCCCTTCCATAGCTGAGCAATATTCCATTGTATATATGTATCACCTCTTCTTTATCCATTCATCCATTGATGGACACCCAGGTTGCCTCCATATCGTGGCCATTGTAAACAACGCTGCAATGAATATATGGGTGCACATATCCCTTTCAAGTATTGTTTTGGGTTTCTTTGGATAAATACCCTAAAGTGGGACTACTAGGTCCTCCTTTGTCTCTTGTTATAGCCTGTTTTTAAATGCCTATTTTGTCTGGTATAACTATCGCTACCCCAACTTTTTTATTTGTTTCCATTTTCATGAAATATTTGTTTCCATCCCTTTACTTTCAACCTGTGTGTCTTTCTATCTGAAGTGAATTTCTTGTAGAAAGCATATGTAAGAGTCTTGTTTTCTTATCCATTCAGCCACCCTATCTTTTTATTAAAGTATTTAATCCTTTTACATTTAAAGTAATTGTTGATGGATATGTAGTTATTGCCATTTTATTATTCATATTTTTTTTTTTTTTTGAGGGCAGTGTCACTGGCCCTCACATGTGGGATCCGAACCAGGGCTGCTGGCATCCCAAGCCAGTGCTTAATCACCGTGCCACTCGGCTGGCCCTTCATATTTTTAATCTTTTTTTTCCGTCTTAAAGAAGTCCCTCTGAGATTCCTTGTAATACTAGGAACTCCTTTAGTTTTTCCTTGTCTGGGAGGCTGTTTATCCATCCTTCAATTCTAAATGATAGCTTCACTAGGTAGAGTAATCTTGGTTGTAGGTCCTGGATTTTCATAACTTTGAATATTTCATTTCATAACTTTGAATATTTCATTCCATCCCTTCTGGCTTGAAAAGTTTCTGTTGAGAAATCAGCTGAAAGTCTTATGAGAGCACCCTTGTGGGTAACTAACTGCTTTTCTTTAGCTGCTTTTAAGATTCTTTCTTTGTCTTTAAGCTTTGACATTTTAATTATGATGTTTCTTGGTATGGGCCTCTTTGGGTTCATCTTGTTTGGGACTCTGTCCTTCCTGGATTTGTATGTCTATTTCCTTTGCCAGGTTAGGGAAGTTTTCTGTCATTATTTCTTCAAATAGTTTTTCAATTTTTTTATTCTTGCTATTCTCCTTCTGGTATCCCAATGATACAAATGTTGGCATGCTTAATGTTGTCCCAGAGGCCCCTTAAAGTATCCTCCTTTTTTTGGATTCTTTTTTCTTTTTGTTTTTCTGATTGGATGTTTTCTGCTATTTTGTCTTCCAAATCGCTGATTTGATCCTCTGCTTCATCTAATCCACTGTTGATTCCCTCTAATGTATTCTTCATTTCAGTTATGTTTTCTTTATTTCTGATTGTTTCTTTTTTATGTTTTCTATCTCTATTTTAAGTTTTCTGTCTCTTTGTAGAAGTTCTCCCTGAGATCATTGAGCATACTTATGAACAGTGTTTTGAACTCTGTCTCTGGTAGATTGCTTGTCTCCATTTTGTTTAGTTCTTATTCTGGAGCTTTGTTCTGTTCTTTCATTTGGGACATGTTTCTTGGTCTCCCTATTTTGGCGGCCTCCCTGTGTTTGTTTTTATGTATTATGTAGAGCTGCTATGTCTCCTGGTCTTAGCAGAGTGGCCTTATGTAGCAGGTATCCTGTGAGACTCAGTGGCACTGTCTCCCTGGTCATCTGAGCCAGGTGCTGCAGATGTATCCCTTATGTGTGTTGTGTGTGCCCTCCGTTTGTAGTTGACACTTGGTTGCTGTTTGCACATCAGTGGGAGGGATTGACCCCCAGGTTGATTGGTTGTGAGGACTGGCCATGACTACAGTGGAAGTGCTGTTTTGCAGGGGCTTATCCTATGGAGCAGAGTTTGCTTTAGCGGGACTCTCGTGCCTGCCCAGTCTGCCCTTTGGATGTGTCATCCATGGAGGTGGCCTTGTGGTGCTCCAGTTGGGTCCAAAACCAGCCATTGGGTGTGCTCTGCTGCAGGGCAAGATCAGTTGCAGCCTGTGCCCTGTCCAGGGCCACCTGGCATGAGCCACAAAGTAATTGCAAATGTATTCCACCTGTGCTGTGCTTGGAGGTGACTGGGAGAGTCTAAGTTATAAACTGAGGTTGGCTCTTCTAGTGCTAGGCTTGGGACTACTTAACAAGAGGTACGGAGCACACCGAGATCAGGTGATGCTTGTTAGGGTTTTTGAACTTTGAAGAAATTTTAGGAAAGTCCTCAGCATGAGCCAAGGCAGGCTGTTTGTATGGAAAAGCCACTGAAAGCAGCTTGGTTAGGATTGCAAGTTGGGTGGGATGTAGTCTTAGGGGAATCACCAGGGCAGGGAGAATGGTGTTAGTCAGGTTGATGGAGACTTGATAAGCACACCAGGATGGGGGAGGGCTCAACAAAGAAACGATGGTTCTGCTAGCACTTCTGTCTGGAAGAAACCTGCCCATCCAGCCCTCGCTCTGAAGCCGGACAATTCAGTACCTCCCTGTATGTCCCTTGTGCCATTTAAGCTTCTGTCCTTGTGCTAGAGTTCAGAGCAAGTGAGTGCTCCAGTGATTAAATTCATGTGTGGGGCCTTTAAGAGGGATACCTGGGACTCCAGCAGCCCTCTGTCTCACTCAGCCACAATCTCTGCTGGTGTTCACAGCCAGAAGTTATGGGGACTTTTCATTCTGGCCCTGGAATCCTGAGGTGTGTAGTCTGGTGTGAGGGTGAGTTCCCTTGCTCCTCTGCAGCCAAGATATCCCTCCTGATTTTTAACTGCCATACGTGGGTATGGGGACCAGTTAATTCTGGGTTCTGCCCTTCCTACTAGTCTCAAGGTTGTTTCTTCTGTATATCCTTTATCATAGGACTTCTGTTTAGCTAGATTTCAGATGATTCTCAATGATGATTGTTCTGTAGTCTAGTTTTAATTTTGATGTGGTTGTGAGAGGAGGCAAGCACAGCATTTACCTATGCCGCCATCTTGACTGGATCTTTTTTCTCCTTTCTTATGTTCTTTTATTGAAACTGATTTTTCTTATGTTCATTTAAAATATAAACAGTCTATTTTTATTATTTTGATGTCTATTCCTAACCTCTCATGATCCATTCCTACAATTTGCTACCCATCATTTTCTTGATCTTATCAATACCTATGTCTTCCTTGGAATAAGGCAATTACTTTAACATATGCTTATTTCTGTTTGATGCCCTCCCAGTCTTTATATTCATCCCACTTACCCACCCCACCTATTGCATATTAGTATCATCTATATTTTTAATTCTGAAAATATGTGTGTGTGTGTGTGTGTGTGTGTGTGTGTGTGTGTGTGTGTATCCAGAATTGTTTTAAAAACCAAAAGAGGGCCGGCCGAGTGGCGCAGTGGTTAAGCACTGGCTTGGGAAGCCAGCATCCCCGGTTCGGGTCCCACATATGAGGGCCAGTGACACTGCCCTCAAAAAAAGGAAAAAAAAGCAAAACTAACAAACAAAAACCAAAAGAGAAGGAAAATGAATAGAAAAATGAGGGACTTTTAAAAAGACCTATATTTCTCTCCAGTTTTTGGATAATTCCACGTTTGGGTAATAAACTTAAGTTTCTTTTTCAACCCTAAATGCCAAGATCGTTCATTGGCTTCTTAAATTTCTCATTTTTTGTAGGAGCATTTCTTGTGTTTTGAAAAGAGATTCTGAAATTTTGCATAACTGAGAATATCTTTATTTTGTCTTTGTATTTAAATAAGAGTTTAGCTAGATATGAAATCCCTGGTTTATAGTTTTTCTACTTCAGTACTCCATTTGATAGTTGTCTCCATTGTTTCTGTTGAGATACTGGATATTGCCTGATTATTTTTCCTTTGTCAGTGATGTATATTTTTTCTCTTGTAGCTCTTAGAGTATTTTCTTTTCTATGATATTATTAAAGTTCAATAAAATACACTTAGGTTTCTTGTCCCCACCCCAATATATGCTTCTTAATATTCCTGAGCCATTTCAGTCTGAAATCATTAATCTTTATTTCTGAGAAATTTAATTTATTACTTATCCAAATAGTCCTTCTCAATTGTTTTCTTCCAATACTCCAATTATATTGATGTTGACACTTTTACTTCTACCCTCCAAGCTTGTGAACATTTATCTTATTATTTTTTTCACTTTCTGATGTTTTTCAGAGGAAGTTCCTAAATCTGATATCTCAAAGAGCACTAATTAGTTTTTCTGCTATATTGTCCTTCTATTCACTTCCCCTATAGTGTTCTTTATTTATATATATATTTTTTACATATTGATTTACATCTTTATTTACATATTTATTTACAGTGACTCCATTTCTATTCTGTTTATTACTGCCTTTTCCTGCTTTCCACTATCTTCTCCTACGTATCTGGGTATACATATATTTTTATGCTTATCTTAAATTATTGTGTTTTTTTTTCCTGCTTCATTAACTCTAATTTAGCTTTTTTGCTTTTAATACTCAGCACTTGTGCTTTTCAGATAGCTCTTGATTTTTCCCTGTGAACTCATATTATCTTAGGATGATCAGCTGCCTTGGATGGTGATATGGACTGGAGGAGCAGCAAACTCCTAACTCTATTTGCATCTTACCAAGAGAATTGGGGACATGATGTGTGGAGGTTCCTCTGGCTTTGTGATCTGGGTTCAAGCACTCCTTATTTGCACAATTCCTCTACTCCCAAGTAATACGGCTTCAGAGCCCTATGAGACTGCTCAATACTTTGGCCCTCCTCTGAGTTCCAGGTTTTGACTGGCCTCCATGCTGTGGGCATCAGTGTATGCAGGGTGGGGAAGGGGTGGAGGTGGTGTTAGAATGAGCTCAGGGATAGGCCAGTCCACATCTGGTAGGTCAATCAACCTGTTGTTATTGATCTACTCCCCTCCAGTGCCACCCTGATGATAACATACTACCTCCAGCTAGCCTGCTATACTTTTGCTTCATCCAGCCAATTTAGCTGAGGGAAGATGGAGTAAAGAGTTTCCCATGAGCCTAAACCTAGTAGTTTGTGGTGTCTGAACCTTTCATCTCCAGGCTGCCATTTCTACATGCACACATTCTGTCTCCACAAAAGGTTCTCAGAATATTCAATGTAGACCTCAAGGAATCACCAGTTTTGTTCTTACTTCTCTGTGAGAAGCCCTGTGCTGGTCCTTATACTAGCCTATAAGGGAACATGTGATAAGTCCCCATTTATTTAAGTCACTCATTGTAGCTCCAAATTTAGATTTGTGGTATTCATTTTATAGGTCACTCACAATTGGGTTCACTTTTTGTAAACCAACATCACAAAAAATTACAACATCAACCACTTACACTTATGTTCACAATGCTCCGGTCATTGTTTTAGGAGCCATATGTGCATTAATTCACTTACTCTTCATAACGACCCTACAAGTACATTTTTATTTCTCTTTTACAAATGAAGAAGCTAAGAAGCAGAGAGGTTAAGTTTAGGGTCAAGGCTATCTGGCCCCCAAGTCTATGCTCTTAATCACTACATTATAGCTGACTCTAAAATTGCTTTTAAAGTCTGACTCAGCCCTAACACTCTCCAACATTTATGCCTTATTGTTCAGTGCAAGTCTTTCTGCTTTAGTAAGCAATACCCTGGTGGGAGTATTACCCAAGTAGTTAGGTCTTTGGGTTTATATGGATAAGAAGAGATTTTTCATATAGGTCCCTTATCAAAATTTTTATTTATATGGTGACACCTGTTAATAGAAAGGAAATTGGTATTTGTATTAAACTCTTGTGATTCTAGGCCAGAAACCCATCTTCCAATTGAAAATTTGTAGATGACTAAAGGGTCACTTCCTAGGCAGAAAATTCAGGAAAGATTTTAATTCCTCCTGACAAAATGAGGCTGACTGTGAGACTCCCAACTTTTTCTAGTGTTCTCTAAGAAGCATCCTGCATCATCTAAGATGCCTAGTAGGGTAGCAGGATAGCAGACAATCCTTTACTCAAAGTTGAAGTAAAAAAACAGGGTGTTGGGGTGATTTGCATTTTTGCTGGTCTTCAAACTTGATAAATGCTAACTTTTGCAACCTTCTAAGAGATATAGGCTGAGAATGAAGTTCCTCTTTTTAATAGTGAGGGAAATACTGCATACACCATAGTTTCCTAATTCTCCCACAGTCTGCAGATGGCCACATGTGGATGAAATTGAATTCCCAGCCAGAGTAAGGTGATCGTCCCTTGAGTTCCCTGTGAACTGAGCTCTTAGCAAGCCTTGCCTAGGTTTCTTTGGCCAGGAGCCCCTGAGCTAAAGAGGCTTTGAGCTGTTGAACATGGCTTTAGTCCATGGTTTCCCAAAGCCACATCAGCGACTGCCCAGCTCCTTAGCTCCCATGAGACACTGGAAAAAAATTGAAAGTGAAAGTTGCTTTTGGGTTTTGGTGGTTTCATTATTTCAGGATTGATTACTTTAATAATGAAATTTGCATTAGTACCTTAATGGACTTTATACTTTTTATCATGACCTGGCCATATTTGAGAAAATTTAGAATCACAATATTATTCTTAGATCAGCAACAGAACTGTGTACAGCCATGCAGAATAGGGAAAGAAATTAAGCCATATGTAAAGATATAAATATAATTTTTATAATCAGGAAATCATATTAAAACAATACCACATATATATGTGTTTATGGTGAGATCAGATCACATTTATCTATATAATTTCCTGTGACCCACTATCAAATGCACAGATATCCCAACTTTACTTTATTACTTCTGTTAACCATAAGTCCAAGGTTGCAGTGTCCTTTAACTGCTAAAAGGTTTTAGACAAGTAGGCTGCACCACTGACCATGCTCACTACAACTTTACCTTTTTTCTTTCCCTGGAAACAGGTATCTCCACCAGTTTGCTTATTGAACCTCCAGCAAGGTGAGAGGTAAAAGTAAACACTTACTGGTGTATGCTCTCCTGTCTGCTTACGAATTCAGTTTAGGCTGGTTCCTGATATTTACATATCATCTTCATTTTTATCTTTTAATAATTGTGTGGTTAGCATCCTTATATATACATCTTTTTGCATTTGTTCAATTATTTCCTTAAACTATGTTCCTTAAAGTGCAGTTAATGGGCAGAAGCTTGTGTAAACTTTTAAAGCTGTTGATACTTACGACTAAAATGGTTGAAACAATGTAAATTTCTATCAACTCAACCTTGCTGGTATGAATATTTGTTTTAATTACATTTTAATTATGCAATCTTTAATAAATACCAAATTCTCCATAACATATGTGGGCTATGGATAAGGAGACTACATACTTTATGATCTAAACCTTTTGGCATTTGTCAAACCTTTGTAAGTGAAAGCAGATGTTATAATAATTGCACTAAGATAATGGGCATAAACTAGATCTTAACTAGGAATTACTCAGCATATGCTCTTCCTACTAATGAAGAATAATAGCAATACAAATACCCATGCCACACCTCACAATTAAAGAATTAGAATATTACCTGTGCATCCTACTTGTCTGTTCCTTCCCTTTCTCCTCGCTCTTCTGAAGGTTGTGGTTTTATTCTAATGATTTAAAAAAATATTATTCAATGAAAAATATATGTGTATTCCCTATATTCTTTATCATTCAGTTTTACTTGTTTCTGTGTTCCATGAAAATGGTATCATTCTTTGTCATCTTTTGCAATTTGATTTTTCAGATAATATTATGTTCCTAAGATTTATCCAAGTTGTGTATATTGCTGTAGTTTGTTCATTCTTATAGCTATATAATATTCCACTGTAAAAATCTGTCATTTATTATTTACCCATTCCCCTGTTGATGGGCTTTCTGGTTCTTTCAAGTCTCTTTTGCTATTTGAAACCATGTTTTATAAATATTCTTTTTCATATCTTTAAATGTACGTGTCTAGGAGTGTCCCTGGTTATCTCTCTAAGAGTAGATCTGTTGGATCATGTGATATGCAAATCTTCAGTTTTATCAGAGAACAGAAAATTGCTTTCAAAGATGTGTACCATATGTTTTCACATTCTTAACTTTAGCATTACCCAAGATTTTTTCCCATCTTGACTGCGGTATAATTGACAAATAAAACTTATACATTTAAGGCATACACAGTGATGTTTTGATATACATATACATTATGAAACAACCTCTACAATCAGGCTAATTAACATACCCATCACATCACATGTGTGTGTGGTAAGAACAGTTAAGATCTCTCCTCTTAACAAATTTTAAGCATACAATACAGTATCATTAATTATAGTCCTCAGGCTATACATTAGACCTGCAGAACGTATTCATCTGCATAAGTGGAACTTTGCATCCCTGATGATCATCTCCCCAGACCCCTCTCTCCCCTAAGTCCCTGGCAACCACCAGTCTGCTATCTGCTTCTGCGAGTTCAACTATTTTAGATTCTACCTATAAGTGAGCTCATGCAGTGTTTGTCTTTTTATATCTGACTTATTTCACTCAGCATAATGTTCTCCAGTTCATTGATGTATTAGTAATGTATTACCCAAGATTTTTATTGTTACTGATATCAAAAGTGTAAAATGATATCTCACTTTGATCCAGATTTTTCATTTTTCTGATTACTAATGCGCTGAGTACAAGGCTGCACTGATACTATAGATCAATTTGAGAAAAATTGTTATCTTTAAGATTCTTAAGTTTTCCTGTACAAATTGACACATTTTTTTGTTTGTTTAGGTCTTCTTTAATCCTGTTAACTAAAGTTTTCTCCATGAGTCTTGAGTAATCTTTGTTAGATTAATTCTGTATAATATATTATATTATACATTATATTATATATTACATTATATATTATATTATATTATATTATATTATTCCACATATATGTGGATGTGTGTATATATACATCTCCATATTAATGGTGGTGGTAATTTTTTTTTTTAAATATGTTTTCTGTTTGTTACTGGTACATAGAAAACCAATTCATTTAAAAAATATTGACCTAGTATTTAGCTATGTTATTGGGTCTTCGGAAAAGTCACGACACATGTTTGCAACAAATGGCACTAGCTCATTTTTGGACGTACTAGCGTCATTCACATGTATGTTATTGCTATGTCATTTGACAACTGACAGTTCTGGTTTCATTCTAAAATACAATTGAGCGATTTGGTTGAGCTTTGGAGATTTTACAACAAGTTGAAGATGGAAGACCAAACTGTGCATTTTTGCCATATTTTACTGTTTTATTTCCATAAAGGGAAGAACATGCATCAAGCTTCTGAAAAGTTGCATAAAGTTTATGGTCACAATGCTCTATAAGAACGTCTGTGCCAATGATGGTTCACGAAATTCCGTGCTGGTGATTTTTATCTCAACGACACTCCTCGGTCAGGGAGGCCCACTGAGGTTGATGACAAAATAAAAGCATTGATCGAGTCAAACCCATGTTACATGACACAAGAGATGGCAGAAACATTGAACATCCATCATTCAAGCATTCACGACCACCTGAAGAAGCTGGGATACGTAAGCAAGCTCGATATTTGAGTTCCGCCTGAACTCAAAGAAGTTCATTTGATGGCGCGTATAAATATCTGCAATATGCTCATTAAACATGGGGAAAGTGATCCTTTTTTGAAGCAACTGATAACTGGTGATGAGAAGTGGATTGTTTACAACAATGTAGTGTGCAAACGGTCTTGGTGCCGTCGTGATGATTCTCCTCAAACGACATCGAAAGCAGACATTCATCGGAGAAAGGTTATGCTGTCAGTGTGGTGAGATTTTAAAGGTGTTGTGTTTTTTGAGCTCTTACCAAGAAACTAAACAATCAATTCAAATGTGTCCTGTCGGCAATTGGACAGTTTGAACGAACCCATCATCCAGAAACGTCCAGAGCTTGTTAATTGTAAAGGAGTTGTGTTCCATCTCAACATAGTGAGACCCCACACAAGTTTGATCACCCATCAAAAATTACTGGAGCTTGGATGGGATGTGTTGCCTCACCCACCATATGCACCTGACCTTGTGCTATCAGACTTCCACTTGTTTCGCTCTCTTCAAAACTCCTTGTGTGGTATAACGTTCAGCTGTAAATGAGCACCTTGTTCAGTTTTTCACAAATAAAGACAGGTCCTTTTATGAACGAGGAATTATGAACTCACTGAAAGATGGCAAAAGGTTATCGAACAAAACGGGGAATATGTCATTGATTGATCTTTGTGCTTTATATAAATAAATGACCTTTGAAAAACATAGACAAAATATGTCATGACTTTTCCGAAGACCCAATATTATTTTTAACAAATAGTCCTTGAGTGTTAGAGGCTTTCTAGATAGATAAATGTATCACTCAAGAATATAGTTTTTTCTTTCTTCCCAATTTTTATTCTTTGTATTCTTTAAAAAAAAGTCCATACTAATTGGACCTCCAGACAATATTGAATAGAAATAATGATGAGGACACCCTGTTTTGTCCTTAATTTAGAGGGATCAGCTCTATGTGGATTCCCATAATAATGATGTTTGCTGGGTTTTGTGGTAGATACCTTTTATTAGGTATCCATTACTACTTTATTAGATGTTTTTATCATGAATGGGATTTTGTCAAATACTTTTCTGTGTCTGTTGAGATAATTGTATGTTTTTTCTATTTTAACTCATTAATGTGATACACATGTCTCCTTTTTATTCTTAATATTATTATTTTTGTCTTCTCACTTTTTCTTGCCTATTCTGTGAGAAGTTTGTCATATTATTAGTTTTTTTAAAGATAAAATTTAAGATGTGTTGATTCTTTTTATTGTATCCTTGCTTTCTGGTCATTCTTTTCTGCTCTCATATTAATTATCTCTCTTCTGCCTTTTCTTTTAGATGTATTTTTTTCTAAACTTCTCAGATTTGTTCTTAGCTCATTCCCTTCCAGTCCTTCACTTTTAGGCATTTATGTGTATACATTTCTTTTTAATTATTACTTTACTTACATTCCACAAAATCTGATATAAAACATTTTCATTGTCATTCAGTTCTAGCTATTTTCAATTTTCACTGATTTTTTTCTTTGATCTTTGAATTACTTAGAAGTGTGTTTTTTAAATTTCCAAACATATGGAAACTTAACATATTTTTAATATTGTTATTGGATTCAGTTGCATTGTGGTAAGAAATGTGGTCTATAGGTCATCCATTTTTTTGAAAATTTTGAAGTACTTCATGACTCAGATGTTGTAATTTTTTGGCAGATACTGCATGTAAGCTTGAGAAGAATGGTTATTTTCTAATTTGTGGGTGCAGAGCTCTATTTAAGTCCCCCCACCAAAAAAAAAATCAATGTGTGTTTCAAATAGCCCCTATCTTTAATTTTTAAAAAAGTCTCCTGCAACAATGGTGATTTCACAATCTCTCCCAACTTGCACTACAGCACATCAGGCATGTCATGTGCTCTGTGGTTGGTGCTGAGGTTGCTGGAGATGGAGGGGAACAGATGCTTCCTTCCTATGACCATGTGCTGGAGGATGGACAGCACCATGCAAATATCACAGCTCCTGGCTCATTCTCTTGTGATTGGCAGAGCAGGTCACCTCCCAAGCACAGGTAAGGTGAGGTCCACAGCTCCCCACTAGCAGGCTGAAGGCTGGACTGACTGACCTGGGTGTGAACTGTGTAAGTGAATTGATTATTTTATTCAACAAACAGTATTGAGATGGAATGCTGGATCTGATGGTGGGCTAGTTGCTCTGGCTGCTGCCCTCCCTGGCTCCCAGTCTAATGGGAGTCATCCCAGCCCTATGACAAAAGCAACTTCAGGTAAGAGCTAGATGTTAATTATAGGAGCATAGGGAGAGACTCCCACTCTGGATGGAGGACATCATACCACTGAGATGACAAATGAGCAATCACACCAAGTGCATGGCTAGAAGTCAGGTCATCTTTCATATTCTAGCTAATGGGACATTTTGTATTTCTGCCTTCTCCATTCAAGTAGGTAGCAGACGCTGCATTTTCTGGTCTCAAGAGGTTGTGGCAGGATGAAAAGCAGAAGTTGTTGCAGAAACTTCCCATTCTGAGTTTATGTACGAAAGGTCAAACCCTGGAAGAGGTCTCGAGAGGTATTCTAAAGAAGAAGTTACCTGCTGGTGTTTGGTTTGATCTGCCCCATGTAAAATCATTTTATTTTGTTTTAAAACATATCTTTATTCCTCAGACTCAAAGCTTTATTTCTTCAAGTTCTAACACATTTTTCATTGACAAATGATTTCACCTGCATCCCGTATGGGACCATTACACCAAAGAGGAAATCTCACACATTTAGGCAAAAACATTTAAAAATTAGTTGCCAACACTTGAAAATTAGTGATGTCACAGAAGCAGGGGACCTCTTGGTGTACCTGGAAGTCCCGGGCTGCTTGCAGCTCCCCTGTGCGCTCCCAGCCACTGCCTGATGAGTAGTGCCTCTGCACTGCCATTTTCTTACCCTTCACTTTGGGGAAAGCAAAATAGTTCTCTCACAATTATCTCCACTACGTGGGATAAAAATGTTAAAAATCCACATGTTTCATGAGAAGCAAGAGAAACTATGTTTTCTGGTACAGGTGAAGACTGATCCAAAACGTCTAAATGAAATGAAGTGTGTGTACATGGGAAGGATGGACCATTAAGGCACCAAAATGAAGCAAATTGTTTCTCTCATGAACAGCCTGTTCCACTAGCTTCCATCATTCATTCATCTGAGACTCAGAAGGCATGTGAGACTCAGAAGGAGCAAACATGGCTGTGCTGAAGGGACCAGTGGGTGATAGTGACCATCAGAGCAGCCTGACAGCTGCTGGCTGGATGGCTGGACCTAGGCAGTGGTGGTGCCCTTGCATTGAGGGCATAGCACAGCGTGTGGAACACAGGCTGCCAGCCCACTGCCTGGGTTCAAAGCCCAGCCCTCACACTCACCACTGAGTGGACTTAGGGGCACCACACACCTCCCTAGTTTAGTGTCCTCCTCTGTGAAAGGAAGGCCAGTGCTAACACCTAATTCACAGGGTTGTGATGGAGGTCAAATAATTGTCATATTTAGAATATTTCTTAGAAAGAGCACTGGGAATAGAGCACTGGGAATAGGAGGTGCTCTGTGAGCTGGCTGTGTTAGGAATTTGGTGGAGGGAGCCCAAGAATGAAAAGAGCTTAATATCTGCTAGCTCAGATGAATGAGGCTCAATGATTGTCATTAAGTTGATTTCCATTTTACACTTGAGTTGGTGGCTTGACAGGCAAGCTGATATCAAGACGTACAGACACACATGGGCCCACATCTGTGGATTGGGCCTGTGTTGACAATCAAGGGTCCTCCAGGGCAGAGCCTGGGGGCTGTGAACTTGGACTGGAAAAAGTCACATCTCTGTCTTCTAACCTCTGCTAGAAAGTTAGCATTTCCTTCTGACATGAGTGCAGCCTACAAACCACTGTGATATTACCAAGTGGGTGACTTTATTACCAGTATGTACTGTGGATAGTTTCGTCCACATTCAGCTGTTACTGATCTCTCTAAATCTCATTACATTCATCCTGATGTCTAGATTGTGGTAGTTATTTCACGTGCCACTAGATCTTGCTATTTACTGCGTGGATAAAGAAGCACATAAACTTCTATATAATGTCTGTTTTCTACATATTTTGATAACTATATTTCAATATTAACTGGTTTCTTTTATAATTACTACATACTTTGTTTTGGGCATTTAGAAATGTTATTCTGAGAAAAGAGCCACAGGTCTCCCCTGACTCAAAGGGATTCACGGCACAAAAACAATGATTGGGCTGTACCGTGGGTCTGGGAGAAGGGGCTTTCTGCCCCTGCCCCAAGGCCGTGGGGGTTGCTGCAGGAGCTGGACACCCACGCTGACCAGCTTTGGCCACATCATCCTCTGAGACTCATTGGCCTGGGTTTTTGGACTGTACTCTGAACCCAACTGTGCTTGTGTTCCCTGCTGTGTGGGGAGGATTTCAGGAGACAATGAAGGGTGAGAAGTAGTACCCAGCAGGTCACAGTGAGCCCTCATTGTGAACCACAACCTTCACTGCTGGTCAGAGGCCCGGATGACAAAGGCTTCCGCCCTCACACAGGGCTGAGAGGAACTGAGCAGCTTGGGGCTGTAGCAGTGGCTTCCTGCCCTTCCCTTGTGTGGGGCTTGGCTCTTGTCACCTGCAGCCTTGGGTCACACAGTGCCGGCACCTGCCCTGCAAGGAGCTGGAAGCAGAGAGCCAGCATGGGCTCAGTGACCAGGGTGCTGAGAGCCCTCTTCCTTCTACTGGGTAAGTGAGGAGTGCGGCAACGGGGTGCATGTTACCTTTCTGTGGCAGGGCGCCACCCTGAGAGGGAAACTCAGGGAGATTTGCCCATTGGGTCTCAGTCCTGAAAGCATGGTTGTGTCCCTTTGGAGAGATGGCTTTTCTCACTTTGACTGGATAAGGTGCAATGCGCTTGTTTGTTTCATTCCAGCTGCAAGTCACGTATACTTCTAGGGCAGGGGAGAACAGGAAAGGGTCATGTGGCAGAAAGCTTTGGGCTTGGGGCCTGGGCTGGGATCTGGCTTTAAACCACAGCTCCACTGCTGGTAAACTGCAGCAAACTTCTTAGGCTCTCTGAGTATCAGTTTCTACATTAATAGAATGGATGATAATAATGTTTATCTTCTAGGATTGTGTGAAAATTAAGTTAAATTTAATTAAGTCAAATCAAAATAATTACATAAGACGAGAAAATGTAGGTATGTAGATGCTTCTCTGTAGGTAATGGTGAACCAGTTTTATTATGGAGGGAAGTAGGCTCCTAGTTGCCCAGAGGTTTCTTTGTTTTTTAAAATCATCTTTAATCCTGTGCATCAAAAGAAGGAAAAAGGGAGAGAGAGACAGAGACAGAAAAGTAGGGCCAGATATAGAGGACATAATATAAGGCCAGAGAAATGGAGAGGAAGAAACCAAGAGATAGAGAGATGGAGGCACAGAATGATGGTTAGAAATACCCATAGATAAGAGACAGAAAGGAAAGAGCTATACGACATTGCAAGATCCCCTTTGACATCAACTGTCATTTCTTAAAACAGCAAAAGACATCCCTCGTATACACAGAGGCTCTCCTACCCAAAATTTGCACTGGTTAAGACTTAAAGGCAAGCAGTCTGTCTCTAAATTTAATCTTTGGTCTGCGGAGTAATAGCCTGTATCCTGGACGTGGCAGAGTTATTCCCATGGACAGGACTCTGTCTGAAGCCTACAATAGGACAAAGGCCTTGGCCTCTTGGAGTGAACATATCAGACAGATGTACAGCCACAGCATTTATCAGTTGACACATGGAAGCAATCCCTGGCAGTGGCAGTGAGGGATGGCGGGAATCAGCCAGCAAGGACTAAGGGCCTGCAGGGCAGCAGAGGCGGTGTGCTCAGGGAAGTGGCAGAAGGTCTAACCCTTGTTTCTGCTTTTCACCAATCTAAAGTCTGTCCTGGGGAAAAATAGGAAGTAAAATTTAAGAAACCCAGTGAAAAACGTGCTGATTATTTAATACGATCCAATACAAACTGGCAATTCACTGAAGAATTACAAACAGATAGTAAGCCTTTTAAATGCTCACACTCACAAATAATGAAAGAAATAATAACACCTAACATTTTTGAATACTTCCACAGTCTGCTCAACATTTTGCATGAGCTCATTCAGTCCCCACGACAATTCTATGGAGCAGGTCCTACTCTTACCTGCATTTTATGGGTGAGGTTTTAATTCCTTGGCCAAGGTATCACAGCTGGTTAGTGTTACCTTTCAGAAACTATTCGTAGAGATAGTCGTAGTGAGGAGTGAGCCTCTGGTCAAACTCCCGGAGTGTTTGTCCTCGCTCCACTATCACCCGCTCAGAGAACGGATTATTCATCCACTTGTGTGCCATGTTCTCCTCTGTCAGCTGGGCATAGTGAGAATACGTACCTTACAGGGCTGGGAACCGAGTTCAGTCTGTTCCCATGTTTAAAGCACACAGCCAGTATCTGGGCAGAATCCTCACTCCTGGATATTGGGGAACTAATTGAGTCGATCCTCCCAGAAGGTAATTTGGTAATAAGCTGCCTACAACCTTCTACCCAGAAATGCCAACTTCAAAATTCATCTTAATGAAATAATAGGGTAAATTACTTACCTTATATTTAATAGAATGTTATGCAGCACTGCTGATCACAGTGTAAACCAGAAACAAGTGATTATCAGTAAGAATTTGGCTAAATTGATTGTGCTGTAAGGTTTCAAACAATATCCAATAGTTTTAAATGAAAGGCACAGCTTTCTCAGAACTGACATGGACAGAGGAGTAGTGACAAAGTGATAGTTACAGA
Source organism: Aselliscus stoliczkanus (assembly GCA_033961575.1). Taxonomy (NCBI): domain Eukaryota; kingdom Metazoa; phylum Chordata; class Mammalia; order Chiroptera; family Hipposideridae; genus Aselliscus; species Aselliscus stoliczkanus. The sequence continues at coordinate 120,103,406 of CM066729.1, forward strand.
GTTATAATTATGTAGTTTTATTTTGATTGTGTTTGCTCACCTATCCAAAAACTGACTGGAAGGAAACATAGCAAATGAATAATAGTATCTTTTATTCACTTTAAGGAAACAGGATTATGAGGCATTTTTCAGTTTCTCTGCATTGAAATTTTTCTCATCATATATACTCTTAACCCCAATAAATAAATTTCTATGAACAAAACAATAACATGACAGCCTGTTGAAAGCTGGAAGAAAAAGAGGTTTTCCTTTATGCACTGGTGAAAGGGACCTAGGGAATTATCTAGTACAACCTACTAACAACGAATGACCTGTGAGGGCCAGTGCCGAGGCTAGTTACCCCAGGGTGTATGTGAGAACAGTGGGTAAGAAGGCTTTCAGGGGCACAGTAGGAAGGAGCATCTCTGTCTAGTCACCCTAGTGACATCTGGGCTCTCTTTCTTGGGACTCTGGGGAGAGAAGCTAGGCCCATTATTTCTCATACACAGAGTAATTGGAGAGTTTTTGAAAAACCAGTTTTTGAGTATTCTAAAAAGATTTTTAAAGACTGAGATCAAGGTAACAAACATCCTTGGACCCAGCACCCTGAATTAACGCATCTAAAATTGGCTTGTTTTAGGTATGTGTATTTAAAAGTAGCTAGATGGTAAATCAACATATCCATCAAAGAATCAGAACATTGGAGACCAAGTTGAAGCCTTCAGGTCCCCTCGTCTGTCTTGTTTTCCTCCTCTCTCCTGACAGGAAACAGCACCCCTGTTTTGACTGTACTTCCTTCCTGTGTTGCTTTCTTGGTGTTAAACACTTGACCTGAATGCTGCCATACCAAGATGCTGCATGTAGCTATCCATTCTGATAATATGAATCAGACATAGTCACTGCAACAGCCTATAAGATTCTGTTGAAACACTATATCATAATTTAGTCATCCATTCTGGCACTGATGGAATTTAGATTGTTTGTAGCTTTTCTGCATGACTGTTAATGCTGCTGCAATGAACCTTCTTGGTTCTATCTCCTGGAACTCATGTGCAGCTATTTTTCTAGGAGACACATCTGGAAGAGGAGTTTCTGTGTCATGGGTATGCACGGTCCCCTTTTATTGGATATTCCCAAATTGCTCTCCACCAGTGAAGTCTGGACATATCTGTCCCCCTACAGATTCAGTGATACTTGAGTCTTGTCAGACTTCTCATTGTTTGGCTATTGGAGGATTGTAAAATATTATTGCCAAGTTTAAAGGTTATGCATTCCTGATTACTAGTGAGAATAACCATTTTTCCTACATTTATCAGGTAGCCATTTTCTTTTTCTATAAATTTCAAATTAGTTTTATTTAGTTATTGGTCTTTTTTGTATTATTTCTGTATCTTACTTATTTGTCTGTGTCATGTTGCAAATATCGTATTTCAATATGTTGTTTATCTTTTATCTTTGTGGCATCCTTTGTTTTGCAGAAGTCACATTTATCAGAGAGAAAGAGAAAGATCTTTTCTCTGAGGTATGTGAAAGTAAATTGTATACCTCATGACTTTTTTAAAACCTCTAAATACATTAGTGTGCATTTCTTTAGAAATAATCTCTTGCATAACCACAGTGTAGTTATCAACTTCAGGAAATTTAACATTGACAAAATATTTCCACATAATCTATATCATAGTCCAATATTTTCAGTTGACCCTACAATGCCCTTTGCAGCTTTTTCTACACATTAGCAAAGGGGCCAGAGGAGGGCCAGTATTACATTTGGTAACCATGTCCCTTCGCCTTCTTTAGTCTGAAACATCTCCACAGCCTTTTGTTTGTCTTTTATGGCACTGATATTTTAGAAGCTTCTATTCCCACCTACCCACCCATTTTTTTTTTCATAGAACATTCCTCATTTGGGCGTTTGCATAATATCCTAGTGATTAAATTCTCGTTATCCATTCCCCATCAGAAAACTACATAACTGATTTTTGTCCTTCAGGGCTTCACATTTGGAGCCAGAGGATGTCTATTTGAGAAAGGCTGATGTACTTTTGACATAACGTATAAAGATTTACAATTAGATTTTGGATTATGATTGTCTTAATTCTAAATAAATTATTTGCCACTTAACTACCGACCAATCAATGCTTTTAAATTTTGCTAAAATATTGCTCTAAGAATAGCTATTGAAAATATCTGGCAAAATTCATAGGCATTTTATTAGAGGTTTGCACCTTCCTTTTTAAAAAGCTGACATATAAAATATTCCTATGGATTTTAATTCGAACCAAACTGTCAGCCATCATCTCCATTTTAATTCTGTTGGAAAGCACCCAATGAAATCCATGTATTACTATAATCATGATAATAAAAGAAATACAATATCATTTTAATTACGTTCCAGTTGACTAAGACATTCTTCATTGAAGGAGCCAGAGTTATTGAAGAGAAGAGAGGTTTTTCCCTTCCCTTAATTTATAATGAAAAGATGGCAGAGGCAGGGGTAAAGTGAATTAAATTCGTTTTTATCTTACAAGTCAAAGTCATCACTTTATTTCTTGGCTCTTAGTCCCTGAGATCTTTGTAAAAATCTTTCCTGACATCTTTTCCCCTGTTCCAGATTCCTGCCAAGACAATGGTTCAGAATTCTGTGTTGTGTGAGAAAGAATTCTTGATGTATTATTTTTCTTTTGCTGTGTAATAAATTACCACAAATGTAACAAAAGAAAACTAATACACCAGGGTCTCTCAGAAAGTCAGCAGTAGGTCAAAGAAGAAGCTAGGACCCCAGGAAAGCAAGGAGAGATTTCCTGATAAAGCAAGAATTCTCTTCTTCATGATTTTTACTCAATTTCAAATTGGATTGCTTGTTTTCCATTTTACTATTGAATTTAATTAAGAGTTCTTAATATATTCTGCACATGAGTCCTTTGTCAAATATGTGATTTGCAAAAATTTTCCCTAGGCCTCTTAGCTTGTCTTTCCATTCTCTTCACAAAGTCCTTTTATAGAACAAAAGTATTTAATTTTAATTAAGTCTATTTACTGATCTCTCTCTCTTTTTTTAATGGATCATACTTTTGATATGTCTGAGGAGTTTTTTAACCAAGCCCCAAGTCTCCAAGATTTTTTCTTACATTTACTACTAAAAATTATTTAGTTTTATGTTTTATATTTAAATCTACAATCCATTTTAAGTTTATTTGTGATTTTAGGCCCTCATACTTTTTTTCCCCTATAAATACCCAATTACTCCAGCGTGATTGGTTGAAAAACTATCCTTTCTTTATTGAATTGATTTTGTTCCCTTGTGTAAAATCAGTTGGTCATACTTGTGCAGACTATTTCTGGGCTATCTTTTCTTTTCCATTGATGTATGTGTCTGTCCCTCTGCCAGTACCACAGTCTTGATTTTTGTAGGTATATAAGTTTCAAGATGGTAGAGTAATCCCTCCTACTTTCTTCTTCTTTTTTTTTTTTTTTTTTTAAAAAAGTTTTTAGCAATTCTAGTTCCTTTACCTTTCAATAATCTTATGTATAGCAACAAAAAATCTTGCTGGAATTTTGTTAGGAATTATATTAAATCTATACATGAATTTGGGAGATTTGACCGCTTTATCATATTTAGTTTTCCATGAACTTGGTGTGTATTTTCATTTATTAAGCTTCTCTTTTATGTCTCTTATTAGCATTGTGGAGTTTTTTGGGTTTTTTGTTTTTTTTTGAGGGCAGTGTCACTGGCCCTCATATGTGGGACCCAAACCGGGGCCTCTGGCATCCCAACCCAGCTCTTAACCACCACGCCACTTGGCTGACCCAAAAATAGGATTCTTAACATTTTTTTTTTCATTGTGGAGTTTTTTTTTTTTGTTTTTTTTTTAGCTGAGCCATCCTGCCACCTGTTGGCAGCTCAACGGCAACTCAGCTCGGGCTGGCCTCGAACAGCTGTTGCTCAGAGCTCAGCTCGCACTCTTGAGCGAGCTCTTAACCAACTGAGCCACTCGGCCGGCCATTGTGGAGTTTTTAATATGAGACCTGTACATGTATTATTAGACTTGCACTTAAGAATTTTTTTTACTGTAAATTATGTTGTCTTTAAATTTTCTCTTTCTATGTGTAATTATTAGTATATAGAAATACAATTGATCTGTGTATGACAATCTCGTATCCTGTGACCTTACTGAATTCACTTATTAGTTCTAGTAGTTTTTTTTTTTTTTGGTGCCTTGAGATTTTCTACATAGACCATATCGTCTGTAAATAGGGACAGTTGTATTTCCTCCTTTCTAAATGGTATGCCTTTTGTTTATTTTTCTTGCCTTTATTGGACTGGCAGGAACTTCTAGGACAATGTTGAGCAGGCATGGTAATGGCAGAAATCTTACTGGGAAAGCATCTTGTTTCTCACTATTTAGTATGATGCTAGCTGTAGTTTTTTTGTAGATATTCTTTATCAAGTTAAAGAAGTTTCCCTTTATTCCTAGTGTTCTGAGAGTTTTTGTCATGAATGGATGGGTGTAGAGTTTTGTTAAATGCTGCTCCTGAATCATTTTGTGTGATCATATGATTTGTTTTTCTTCTTTAGCATATTAATATGGTGGATTACACTGATGGATTTTTGAATATTGAACAGGCCTCGCATCCCTGGATAGACTCCGTTTGATTATGATTATGCTGTATAATTCTTTTATCATACTGAATTCTACTTGATAACATTTTGGCAAGGGTTTTGAAACTATATTCACAAGGGATACTAGTTTGTGGTTTTATTTTTTTGTACTGTTTTTCTCTGGTTTTAAAGTCACAGTAATGCTGGCTTCATAAAATAAACTAGGGAGTATTCCCTCCTCTTTTACTTTCTGAATGGCATTGTGTAGTATTGGTGTTAATTTTTCCTTAAACACCTATTAGAATTCTCCCATGAAACTCTTTGGGCTTGCAGATTCCTTTTTTGGGAGTTCGTAGATTATGAATTCAAATTCCTTAATAGTTGTAGAACTATTCAAAGTATCTATTTCATATGGAGTGAATTGTGATAGTTTGTGCTTTTTGAGGCATTGGTCCATTTTATCTAAGTCATCAGGTTTTTATGTGTAGAGTTGTTCATAGTATTCCCTTATTATCCTTGTGATGCCTGTAGAGTCTGGTGCTATCTCTGTTTTCTGATATTGGTAATTGGTGTCTTCTCTCCTTTTGTCAATCTTGTTAGAGGTCTGTTAATTTGATGGATCTTTTCAAAGAATCAGGTTTTAGTGTCACTGATTTTCTCTATTACTTTTCTGTTTTCAAGCTCAATGATTTCTGCTCTTGTTTTGTTTTTATTATTTACTTCCTTCTGCTTTGTCTGGCTTTATTTTGATGTTCTTCTGGCTTCTTCAAGTGGGATATTAAATTATTAATTTCAGATTTTTGTCTTTTATGATGTAAAACAAAGGCATTTAATGTTATAAATTTCCCTCTTGGCATTGCTTTAGCTATGTCCCACAAATTTTGATATGCGTATTATCATTTTTTATTTAGTTAACATGTTTTGATTTCCCTTCGGACTGCCTCTTTGACCCATGAATTATTTCAGAGTATTGTTGGTTTCCAAATGTTTGAAAAATTTCCTGTTATCTTTCTATTATTTTTTTCTGATTATGATCAGAAAACACTTTATATGATTTAAATTCTTTTAAATTTATTGAGGTTGACCCAGGGAATGGTCCAACTTGATAAATCTTATATGAGTGCTTGAAGAGAATGTGTATCTTGCTGTGTTGGGTCCTATTGCTTGATAGTAGGGTTGAAAAATTTAAATATCTTTACTGACTTTCTGTCTAGTTGGTCTATTAATTGTTGAGAGAAGGTTGTACATTTGTCTATTTTTCCTTTCAGTTTGATAGTTTTTGCTTCACATATTTTCTAGCTGTTGTTTGATGTATAGACATTTAGGATTACTGTATCTATCTGGTGGATTGACTCTTATCATTATTACTTATCATTATGTACTTGTGATATAATATAATGTAGTATCACCGGCTCTGGTAATTTTCTTTGCTCTGAAATTTATCTTATGTTAATATAACTGCTCCTTTTTTAAAATTAATGTTTACATGGCATTTCTTTTTCTGTATTATTTTTAACCTACCTGTATCATATATGAAGTGAGTTTCTTGTAGACAGCATATTTCAGTCATTTTTTAAAATTGATTTTGCAAATGTTTTTTAATTGGCAAACTTGGACAATTTATGTTTAATGTGGTAATCGATATGTCAGAAGTTTCAGTCTGCCAATTTATATTTTGATTTCTGTTTGTTCTCTGTCATTGCTTTTTTCCTACATGTTACTGAAACTTTTTGGAATTCCATTTCATTTGTCTGTAGGGTTTTTGAGTATATTGTTTTTCATAGCTTTTTTTAGTGGTTGCTGTATCTCACTATATATACATAACATATTTCAGTCCACTGGTGTCTACATTTTTTTTTATTAGTTTCAGGTGTACAACACAATGCAATAGTTATACTCTTTACCCCCCAAAGTGACAACCCCCCCCAGTTCACCACCCCACTCCTCCCCACCCATATCATACACATCTATTACAATTCTTTTGAATCCCTTCCACAGTATACTCCATATCCCGTGACTATCTATATATTCAGTTACAGTTGGCATACAATATTATACAACATCAGCTTCAGGTGTACAGTGCAGTGATCAAGCCTCTACTCCATCCATGAAGTGGTCTCCCTAACAAGACATGTGACTATCTGACACACCACAAAATTTTTAAAACATTATTATATTCCCCGAACTGTGTTTCATATCCCTGTGGCAATATTGTAGTTGTCTATTTATGCTGTCTAACTCCTTCCCCTTCCCCCTTATCCCCACCGGCCTTCCAGCTAGCAACACTCAGTTTTTCCTCTACATCTATGAGTCTCTTTACTTTGCTCATTCATTCAGTTTTTCAGATTCCACATATAAGTGAGATCATATGGTACTTGTCTTTCTCCAACTGACTTATTTCACTTAACATAATAGTCTCTTCACAACATTATCAATTACATTCCCAGAACTGCCCCCGTATCCCTGCATTGTTACCCACCTACGCTGTCCAAAACCTTCCCCCTCTCCCTCAGCCCCACTCCCTCCCAGCCAGCAACCATCAGTTTTTCCCTTATATCTGCTTGATATGACTTCAATCTTCTTAAATTTACTGAGACTTGTTTTGTGGCCTAACGTGGTCTATTTTAGAAAATGTCCCATGTGTACTTGAGAAGAATGTACACTCTGTTTTTTCAGGGTGAAATGCTCCAAAAATATCAACGAAGTCCAGCTGGTCTAAAGTGTCATTTAAGGCCCCTCTTTCTGTGTTGATTTTCTGTCTAAAGGGTCTGTCCTTTGGTGACAATGGGATGTTGAAGTCCCCTACTATGATAGTGTTACTGTTGATCTCTGTCTTTATGTCTGTCAAAATCTGTTACATGTAATTAGGAGCTCCTATGTTGGGTGCATAGATGTTTATTAAGGTTATAGTGCCCTTCTTTGTCTTTTACCATAGTCATTCTAAAGTCTATTTTGTCCAAAACAAGCATTGGTACTCCAGCTCTTTTTTTTTTCTCATTTCCATTTGCATGAAATATCTTATTCCATCTGTAAACAGCATATACATGTGTCCCATTTTCTTATCCACTCAGCCACTCTCTGTCTTTTGATTGGAGCATTTAGCCCATTCACATTTAAAATGATTATTCATAGGTGCATATGTATTGCCATTTTGTTATTTCTATTCCTGGTCTTCCTGGGTTAGCTTGTTTACCCTTTCTTTTGTTTAAAAAAGCCCTTTTATCATTTCCTGCAATGCTGGCTTGGTGGTAATGAACCCCTTAAGCTTATTCTTTTCTGAGAAGCTATTTATTTCTCCTTCAATTTTAAGTGGTAGCCGTGCTGGGTAGAGCAATCTTGGTTGTAGGCCTTTATTTTGTGTCACTTTGAATATCTCCTGCCACTCCCTTCTGGCCTGCATAGTTTCTGTAGACAAATCAGCTGTTAGTCTAACAGGAGTTCCTTTGTATGTAACCTGTTGTCTTTCTCTTGCAGCCTCTAGGATTCTGTCTCTGTCTTTAACCTTTACCATTTTAACTATGATGTGTCTTGGTGTGGACCTGTTTGGGTTCAGCTTGTTTGGAACCCTCTGTACTTCCTGGGCATGTATGTTGATTTCCTTCACCAGGGTAGGGAAGTTTTCAGTCATTATTTTTTCAAATACATTCTCGACCCTTTGCTTCTTCTCTTCTCCTTCTGGTATTCCTATGAGTCTAAGGTGGTTGCACCTCATCTTGTCCCATAGGGCTCTTAAACTATTTTCATTGTTTTTTATTCTTTGGTTTTTTTTTGTTGTGCCAACTGGGTGATTTCCGCTATTTTGTCTTCCAAATCACTGATCCTCTCCTCTTCTTCATCTACTCTACTGGTGATTCCTTCGAGTGTGTTCTTCATTTCAGTTATTGTATTCTTTAGTTCTAACTGGTTGTTTTTTATGATTTCTCTATCCTTCCTGATGTCCTCACTAAGTTTGTTAAACATTCTTATCATCAGCATTCTAAACTCTGTCTCTGAAAGGTTGGATCCCTCTGTTTCATTTGGTTCCATTTCTAGAGGTTTCTTCTGATCTTTTACTTGTAACATGTTTCTTTGTTTCCCCATTCTGGCTGTCGCTCTGGGATTGCTTTGATGTATTAGATAGATCACCAGGAGAGCCCTGGCTGGATCATGCAGGCACACAGCTCACTGCCCAACACTCCCAGGAACACTCCCAGTCTCAGCCTGTCTCAATCAGCCACTCGCAGATCTGGCTGAGCAGTCTGACAACCAATCACCAGCCTGGCAACTCTGCAAGCGCAATGCGGAGAGCCAGGACCCGAGGCGGCTTGAGCACGCCTGTGTTTCCGTAAGCAGCCTGTTGGAGGCGGAGCATTCCCACCAGGCGTTCCCCCAGCAATACAGCACAAGCCATGAGGAGGGTGGGGATCTGAGTGGGCTCGCGCACTCCCAGGTCTCAGTGAGCATCCTGTTGGAGCTGGAGGGCACCCGCCCAGCGTTTCCCTGGCAATGCAGTATAAGCCAGATGGAAGGTGGGGATCCAAGGCCACATGTGCACACATGTGCGCACGCACACACGCACTTCTGCGCCAATTCCACCAGACCAATGAGGTCTCGGACCTGATCCTCTGTGGGAGGGCCCAAGCCCGACAAAATGGCACCCTCCCTACACCACTCGCATGCAGGCTCCACACCACGGGAACAATAGTCCTAAAACCTCCAGCCTTTGCACCAAAGGTGCTCAGTTCAGTCTGTCCCCACAGGCTCCCGGGTCCGGCTCACACAACCACTCCCTCCACCAGTAACCAGGTAAGTGCTCAACGGCGAGCAAGCCTGGGCACCGGCCCCACTGATTCTCCAGCTGCTCTTAGCCTCACCGAGCTGAGCAAAGAGAGTCCTCACTAATTTACTGCCGGCTATCTTAGAACTCCTCTTCCTGGCAAAGGAACTCTGGGCTGGTGAGCTTGGAATGCGGCCGGAGGGTCTCTCCCCCAACCAGAGAAGCCTCCTCACAGCTGGGGCTTCCCTCACGGGGTTCGCCCTCTCTTGTCTCCGCCCGTCCTACCAGACCCGACGTGGCCTCCTCTTTAAGTTCTTCGTTTAGTGGTTCTGTTCCTCCAGTGTTCTGGGGACCTCCAGGGTTGAATGCTGTATAATTTGCTTGTAATTTTGGTGTGATCCTGGGAGGTAGTTAGCACAGCGTCTGTCTATTCCGCCATTTTACCAGAAGTCTCCACTGGTGTCTAGATTTTAACAGTTCAAGTGAAATGTAGAAATTCTGCCTCTGTGTCCCTTTATTTTCTTAAATATTTCTTCTACATATATTGAGAACTATATTAGACATGTTATCATTTTTTAGCTTCAACTGTCACACATAGTTTAGAAATCTTAGAGGAGAATGAAAGTCTGTTTTATTGACTTGTATTTTTATGAGCTGTGACAGTCACCACTACTAAGCCACACCCCGACCTCAGAACACCATTGCTTCTGGCAGGGCTACCAAGGTGCTCAGCCAGTTTTTTTTTTCTCTCCACCTTTCAGGATCTCCTTATGTTGATTTCTAATATAATATCTAGGGTTTTAAGCTATACATAATGACAGGAATAGAGAAAAGTAAGCTTATTCTAATCTTTCTCTGAAATGAGTTGTTAAGAGGCTGGGGGTTGGGTGATCTAGAGGAGTGTTCTTTGGGGAGGAGTTTGGGTTACCTGACATCTCTTAGACACAAATCCCTGATCCTGGAGGCTCTTGAAGGGGAGAAATGCCCCATGAAGTGAAAGCAGGAGGGACGACCTTGGCAGAGTGCCTGCCAGGAAATCCCTGTAGTCCTTGTAGCCTTGATGAAGCAACAGCTGGGAGGCTGAGAATCCTGAGCTGACCTGGCTGACACACAAAGGCAGAGACTTTTCACTCACTCCCAAATTAAACTGCTTGTGTTTCCTCTTTAAAGTCACTGTATGCATCTCTGTCTCATCCAGACCCTCATATATCCATCAGAATTGCTTGAACTGCTTCTTGTATTAAATTTGATTTCACCAAATAACCAGCTAAGATGAACTGGGCTCACTCTCTCCTGCCTGTCTGAATGAAACAGATGAGCAGCTGGGGAATGTCTGTCTAGAACTTGGCTGTAACCGCCTCAGAGACCTGTGCAAGCTCGGGCCACGTCTTCAGGTAGTCAGTGTCCAGGGGAAGAGGTGAAAGGCCTGGAGCTGAGCCCATGCACTATCCCTGAGGACTGGGACACATGGGCATGGGGGCTTTCTCTCACATAAAGCAAATAATGATTTTCACCAGGCAGCACTAGGACACAAAGATAATGAGTCAGGCGCCAGTTAACAGTCTATGGGAGGACAGTTACAATGTAGTGTGTTAGGTGCTGAGATGAAGAAAAGAGGGAGAGAAACAGAAGAGGAGTGCTTAATCCAAACGAGGGTATCGGGGAGGGCTTCCTGGAAGAGGAGTTTTGCTGAGAGCAAATTGATTATGTCTCTGGCTGGTTGCAATTCTTCAGCAGCTTCCCTCTGCTGCCAGGACAGACTAAAGCATTTACTGTGTCCACAGGGTGTCCCTTGGCCTGTTATGTGGCTACCTCGGTGCTTCTGCTCCCCAGCTCCAGTCATCAAGTTCCTGTCCAGTCTCAAGTCCTGCTCATGTCATCTTCCCTTATGGAGTGTGTGCAACCCCTGCTCCAGGGCCCCGGAGATGCTCTCTCACAGTGTTCCTCACACTCCTGAAACACGTCTGTTTTTATGCCTATCTGCTTGAGATCTTGTTCCCTCCTTGTACTGTCACCTCTCTCAGGGCAAGAATCTAGTAACACTCAGCTCTACTCAGTAACTAGCATTTTTTTGTGAGTTGATTAGCGCATGAAGGGGAACCTCAGCTTCCAGAAGCCAGCTTGCCTATAGGAACAAATCCGGTTGGGACAGGAGGGATGGAGGTGAGGGCAACATGGAGTGGAGGGGAGTGTGATACGAGGCTGAGAGTGGGCACAAGCTTGGTAAGCCACATGGAGGAAGGTGGGTCTTATCCTACAGGGCATCCTACAGCTGCAGTGTATCAGGTATATGGGTGGTAGGGAGACTTTCTAGGCCAGAGAAGATAGGCTGGATTTGTCTGGGGCCCTGCCAACAGGGTCTCTGCTGGCTTCTGAGGCCGCATTGCACAGTTCACTCCAGCTTCCCCACTGGAAGCAGTGTGTGGCCTGAGGTCCAGGAATGTGGCTGGAGTGCTGTGTCTGTCACAATTTTTGGCTGGCCAATGCTCAGCCCCACAATAGACAGTGTTGTGCAGGGCAGCTAAGCTGACCCAGGGAAGGCTCTGGAGACACTCAGAGAGGGTCCCTGAGGTGACCTTGGGGTATGAAGAACAGAAACCCTTCCAAGGTTCCTGTGAGCCACACATGACACTTTATGAAACTGCTGTCAGCTTGGAGCTACTGTCTACCCTGTGTGCTGGTGTGAGACTACCCTGTGGAACCAGGTAGACCCAGGTTGAAACCCCACAGCCCTCCTATTCACATGTGATCCTGAGAGGGCACATTACCTGCTGGAGCTTCCAGGTGAAATGAGGACTGTGGTCCCAGGACAGAGCCCCTGTCCCTGCCCTGCCTTTAGAGGCCCCCATATCACACACTCACATCCAAACACAAAGACATTGTTTCTTGTTGATCTTGTCAGGAAACCTTTAGTAAGTTCAGGAACTGGATCGACACACAAATATAAGGGAAAGGAACATGTGGGTGCACTGGGCAGTTGAAACTGCATACAGTGCATCCTGGAAGGGAAACCACAGCCTGGTTGGGGCTCTGGGAACTAGAGAGCAAGGGAACTAGAGAACAAGCATTCCTAGGAAGACCCCATTTCCAGGTAACCATGTGCTGGGTAGGAGCACCTGCTGAGAGTCTGACTGGGCCCGCTCCATCCCCAATTTTGGAGCACTCAGTTGTTCCATGAGACCTGGGTAGGCCTGGCATCCTTCTGCTCTGCCCAGAAGACCCTGTCAACTCTGAGGGTCCACAGCAGAGCTGAACTTCCCTTTTGGGAAGGTGACCCCTGGGGAGTGGAATGCAGGGCCCTGAGGGGAAGGTGAGTTGGGCTCTGTGTGTGACTTGATTTACAACTTTGAAATATTTCAACATGTGGCATGCCCTGGGCTCTGCAAATGTTAGAAGCTGCCTTAAGAAAGATAACTGTGATGGAAATGCCAGGCGATATAGCCTGGCCCACGGTTAGGCTCAGTGAACCTCTCTCCTGGTAGATGGAGGCAGATGGTTTGGTGTTGCCAAGGTCCTGAGGCTCTCATGTTGGCTGGTGCTGCTGCTTTCTCTGCAGCGTCATGGCCCCTTCCCCTGTGGGCCTGGCCAGCTGTCATCCTACAGCCTCAACCCCTGGGCACATGCTTCCTCAGCCAGGTCCCTAAGGACTCCTGAGCGAAGCTTCCCAGAGGCTGAAGAGCACAGTATGAATATTACATGAATAATAATAACCCCACCACTTAGCGGTTATACAATGTTCTCCCCATCTACAATACTTCACCATCATTAATTAGTTATTCTGCACTGCTTCCAGTGTCCCCTGTTCTCTCTCTGCAAAGCCTTGCTCTTGAAAACAGGCCTTCTCTGGTCTAAAGCCTTGCTATTGAGTGGGTGGGCCATCCCCCACTTGGAGGCATGGAGCCTTATGGAGACCTCTGCTTGGCTCTGCAACTTCTAACATCAGAGACCTCAGCCCTTGATGGGGAGGCCTACCTCCTTTCTGATCTAAGCACCTCCCCACAGCTGCCTCCTGGTATGTTCTGCTTTCCACGTCTCCCAGGCCACAGGAAAACTGAGAACCCTGTCTCAAGCGGGTGGCTGGGTGCTTGTGGAGGACACCTCAGTCTATACTCACATACCTTCCGGGGGTCTCACAGCCACACTCCTTGCTTGATTTTCATGTGCTTGTTTCATGTGCTTGATTTTCAGTCCCATTGCAGAGGGGCCACCAAGCTGGGTGTCGTGTCATGTCTGGCTGAGCAGTGGCAGAATGGGGACTCAGATATTCTGATTCCAAGTATCATTCCTTCCCCCAGCAAAATGGGCTCACAGAAAGGTTTCATGCCCCAACAGATGTTCAAAGATGGAACAAACCCCTCCACCAGTGAGTAGGGTCAGTGGCGTGTTCTGGCTGTGGGTTTGCTTGGCCCAGTCTGCCCTGGACATTACCACCTACCCCACCAGGGCAGCCTGTGGCTCCTCTGGTTTCCAGTATCTCTGGCTCCCTCGAAGTTTCAGTAGCTCTCTGGCCAGGTGTGGCATGTCAGCTCTTCTGCCAGCTGTGTCAGCATTTGCATGTCACCACCTCCTGGCCAGTGTGGACTTGGGACACCCTGTCACCCCCTTTTGGGAATGCTCCCCAGACCTGGAACATTCTGGTAGTACTTTGGGTTGAAGCTGGCTCCGTGCCTCTAGCCCCTCCATTAGCCTGGAAAAGTATTGATCAGTTTGGCTTCTGTAGCTGAGTGTTTTAATCCCAATGTGTGGATCTTTAAGAATTAATTAGCAAAGATTGCTCAGGAAAAACAAAGTGGGCACAAGTCTGGTCACTCACCATTACTGTGTTCCTCTTAATTACGGTGTTATTTCTGGAAGCTGGAGGCATTTTCCCTTGTGTTTCCCAGCCTCAGGTCTGCTCCTCCTTCTTCCTGGTGGTCCTCTGCCTAGGGCGGCCATGTGGTGGCTAGGGTTCCCTTCCCTTCCTCTGGAAAGCCCTGAGAGCCTCGGTTTACCTGTGCACCCGGAATGCTCTGACCTGGTGAGCTGCCTTCTTTATTCCCAAGCCTTCAAACCCTCTCGGGCCTCCTGGCCTTTGCTGGCTGCTCTTCCTCTGCCTGGACACCTTCCCTGCCTGTTCCCATCCCCACCCTTCGCCCACCATCTTCACCAGCTCCTACTTGTCCTTTTATTTTTAATTTAAATAACACTCCAAGGGACCTTCTCTGACCCCTACACACTAGGGTAGATCCCCATTGGTCCTCTTGAGTGGCTAATGGCTGTGTACTTCCATGCATCACCAAGCCCAGTGTGTGGCATTCCTTACTCACGGCCCATCTTTGGGAGTTGGGAGTTGGGGCCACTGCTGGCCAGAGCCAGGTAGTGCTGAGCTAGCTGTGGGGAGCAGTGCTCTGGCTGACTCAGTGTGCTCTCTTGCCATCAATGGGGATCTATGGCAAACAAGGATGTGTCCCAAAACCCCCAAACACCCCTTGAAGCATCTCTGACTTGCTCTTCTCTTTCCTGTTTCATTTTGTTTTCCATCTCTTGAAACTGCACAGCTCTGGCAGGTATGGGTTCTGCCCCAAATCTGTGTGCAGAAAGGAAGAAAGGAACACCAGCAGCTGGAGTGGGATGTCCTGTTTACTTGAAGTTTGGCAGCTGCGGTCTCTTTAATGAGACCTGAAGAGGGTATGGAGAAAGAGCAATTTCAGGTGATTTCCAGGCTTGAGAACAGGGAGCCTGGGGTTTCTGCAAGTCATAGCTAGGTCAGAGGAAGGCTCAAGACCTCAATGTAAAGCCAGCAAGCCATTGGGGCAGGAGTGCTACAGAATCCAGGCCAATTCAGCCATGCTCCAGCATTGTACTCAGGAGAGGACTAGAAACTCCCCTACGCATCTGGGTTCCATATGCTTGATTTCCAGCATCAAAGAACCCCATGGAGGGGTGAAATGGCGGCCACCGGCCTTGCTTTTCAAAATGGACCCATCCCTAAGCTCTGAGGAAGAAACAGGGCTGCCGACACTCACAGTACCCAAACCACAGTTAAAGAAGCAGGCTTTGTCTTCCACTGGGATGCCCGAGGTCAGCTTAGGTTGCAGAGAGGCTTGGGACAAATGGGCAGAAAGAAAGGAGCTGTCTTGAGTCCTTTCTATATGTCAGGGTTTTACATCCCCATTTTCATATGAGAAAAGTGAGGCTCAGGATCAAACCATGGCATGAAGCATAACTGGACTGCCCCTTTCACTCTGCACTCCAGTTCTCTTTCCAATCCTGTCTCTCAGCGGGCCCCTGGCTGTGCGGTACTCAGACCCGTGGCCTCAGGCGGGGAAGAGAGAGGCATCCACAGCAGTGGCAGCCATGTGTGTTCCACATGGGTTGCATGTGTGTTCCACTAATGCCCCACTCAGAGTTACAGGAGCAATGTTGTCACTTGATTTGTTGCTCTGTGGCTGAGCTTTACTTCCTTCTTGAGCACCGTTATCACTCAGTACTAGAAACTTGATCTTATCACATCAAGCTACTTCTGGTTTAACATTCAGTAGTTTTGGGACAACTTTCCAGTCAGTTCAGGATTCTCCCCCTTTGCCTTCTCCTTGCATCTTTTAGGAGGCGAAGCTAAGCTCCAAGGAGTCTCACATGTCATCCTGGGCCTGGGAGAAACAGCTTCCCCTGGGCTCTCTGAAGTGTGTCTTTGTGCCACAAAACGACCTGCAGGGCAGCACAAATCAGCAAGGGCAGAGGTGTGACAAGGTGGAAGGGGTGGTCCTGGACCAGCAGAGAGCAGAGGACTTCCAGAGCAGGTGGTTTTGTGCCAAGTCTTGAAGGTTAAATAAGAGCTTTCTGCAAGGACAAGGAAGGCATTGCATCAAAGAGAGCAGCACATGCAAAGGCACAAGGGACACAGGTTGCTTAGCTAGCGGGTCCCAGCTGGGTTATTTGAGGATGTGCTGTGAGCTGCTTGTTTGCAGCCAGCATTGTCTTCTCCCTTCCCTGGCTTGCCAACCTGATTTCCAATGATGCTTCTGAAGGATCTGCCACCTCAGTCATTAGGACTCAGTTCTGATTGCAGATGACAGTTACTTAGTTCAGATAAAAATTAAGATAAAGGTTTCTTTACTGAGGTGACTGAAAAGTCAAGAAGTGCTTCAGGCACAGCTGGACTCAGGGGCTCAAAAGCTATCTTGAAGGACTTGGTCTCAGTCTGACCCTCTTCTGGAAGGGGTGGTCTTCAGTCTCAGCAGTTTCCCTCCACCTGGTGGGCCACCCTCAGTCCCACAGTTACCAATTCTGGAAGACACTCTTGTTTCTCAGTATTTCCCCTGATGCCCCAAAGTTGGATCTTACTGGCCTGAATTGGATCACTTGCCCCACCATTTGACCAGCTATTGCTTACAGGAAGAAAGAATATGCTAATTAACCGGATACGGGTCACAGGTCCATCCTGGAGCCTGCCCTGAGGGAATCACAGGCAGGTGGTTCCCCAAAGGAAAACCTAGGTGCTGCCGACAGACAAGGATTGAAGGGAGATGGGCAAGCCACACAGCATGTCCACCTCACATACTCCTTTCAGACTTGCTTCACCTTGTGGAGACTG
The DNA here is from genome assembly GCA_033961575.1 of Aselliscus stoliczkanus. Lineage (NCBI taxonomy): Eukaryota > Metazoa > Chordata > Mammalia > Chiroptera > Hipposideridae > Aselliscus > Aselliscus stoliczkanus. Next base: position 120,120,314 of record CM066729.1, read on the forward strand.
AGGTTTGCAGGAGGGTGCTGGGCATCACCAATGACACTCTGATCTTTTCTTCAGTGTAAATCTTGTCTCCCCTGTCACTCTGTGAGCTCCTTCAGGAGAACAGTGGTTTTAGGTTGCTCTTGGGTCCCCCTGGGCACCAGGGTCCTCTAGAGCATGCTGCAGGTACTTATTCCTGTGTGTGGACTGTTGTTGGGAGGTGAGGGATGCCTCTTCTAGACATTTGAAACCCTTTCCTCTAGATGAGAACATTGGAATCCACAAGATCTAAAGTTAGGAGCCATTCTGCAATATTTAAGTTCCAAGATGAAAATGGCCAGGCATTAATTTGACAAACACTCAGTCTCTCCCTATTTTTAGTTCAGATACTTATAGAATGACATCTGAGTGCATGCATATCCACTGCCCACACTGGAACCACACAGCCAGATTCTGCCCAAATAAGGGTGCTAAAGAGTGTCGATCCCTATCAAGGGTGGACCCAACAGATGTTGTGGATAGCACAGGAGGTCTGAATGTCAGAGATGGGCTTCAGAGGGTCAGATTCCAACTGAGATGGGTCAAGGTCATGCTATGCCTTCAAGTTACCCTCCTGGAGCAGCCCTGCTGCTGTCTCCCTCTGTTGGCTACCCTCTCTGTACTGAAGGAGTGGGACCTAAGGAGCTGCCAGGCCTCAGGGCCATTTACTCTTTTAGGAAGCTCCTTCCTGTTGGGAAGTCACTTGCATAGAGCAGTCTGTGCTCTGGAGGACTGAGGTGGGAGGGGCTGTAAAGAGGGGACTGAGAATCAACTATTTTGTCAGGGAGGGATAGAGTATCAGGTCATCTAGCAACAGCATGTCCAAATGGGCATGAAGAGGAAGCAGAGACCCTAGACTCAGAGCTGTAAGTGTTTTTGTGCACCTTAGAAAAAGGCACCATCCTCTGGGCGGGTGTAGTCTCAGGCGTGTGCTTGGTGAGAGCTGCTGGGTGCAGGACCTGACCTGGGCTTATGGGAAGGCTGTGTGGGTGAAGCTGCCCTGGAACCTCAGCGGGCCCATCTAGGGGGCATCCCCCAGCTCTGTACTCCAGGCAGAAGCAAGGGCAGTGCTCAGGAGCCTCTGCTCCTGCCCCCTGCACCCAGGTCAGTGTGGAGAGTCTGAGAAGTGTTGGTGGTCAAGTTAGGTTTGGCCAACACTGTGCCTCCTATTGCCCTGTGCATCTACCTGCCAGCAGGGTCCCTGTATGTCCCTAAGACATCCAGTACCTGTTCAGCCCCCTTGTACTCTCCCCTGGGTTTGAGAGCCTGTCCTCTGTATGCTATGCTCCGTCTGCCTGTTTGCAAAGGAATCAGAGCAAGTGCAGTGGCTTCCGGTTTCCTCCTGCGTCTCTCACAGATCTGAACTCAGTAGCACTGGGAGGCCTCTGGCTATATTCACAGACCAACCTTGCTAGGGCCATCCATCCTCCAGCTATTTTGCAGAGCCAGGGAAAATCAGTGCTGGGGGCTTGCAGGGGGACTCCCTCAGCTCATGGCCCTGGCAGGAGATGGGGGTGGGGTTGGCTGGCTAGTATGCTCATGATGGATCCTCACCCAGGGGCTCCTTAGAGCTCAGGGCAGATGCAGAGTGCAGGGGGAGGGCTGCATGGAGGGATTTAGCCTCCCCGAGGAGGGGAAAGGCTGCCGCCGAGTGGCCATGAGCTGGCTAGCAGGAATTCCTGGGAGGGGATGTGGTCTGTTTTTGATGAGTGCACAGTGTGGTCCTTCACCCAGGGTTGTCTGTCTGCAGGGTTTCTGAGCAGCGGCCCCATAGAGGGCATCACTCAGTCCCTGAAGCAGGAGAGCCTGGAGGGTCTGTTGAGGGCCTGGAACTAGGAGTGGCAGGGGCAGACACAAGATGGAGCAGGGAGGGTGGTGACTAAGGTCCCTGACCTGTGTTGGGGGGTGAGGAGTAGGGACTGAACTGAGCCCAAGCCATGCACCTCCTGCCAGGGAGGAACAGGAGCTGAGATTTCAGGATGAGGCATTTGGTAGGAGAGGAAGGGTGTTAGGCAGCCTGGTGCTCTCGGGAGCAAGGGGACTAGCCTTTCTGACACTAGATATTCCTTCTCCTCTCTCCTTCTCACCCCTCCTGCCAATAGTCTGAACTTCTCAGGTGCAGCCTCCATGCATGTCCCTGCGTGTGTCTGTCTCTGTGTTTCTCTGTGTGTCTCTCTCTTTCTCTCTATGTCCCTGGCCTTTCCATCTCACTCATCCTGGTCTGTGTCCTTTCTTCTTTCTCTGTTCAAGTTTCCTCAAGCTTGTATGAAGTTTTTATGCTGCATGTTCTACCTAGAGAGCGATGGTGGGAGCGAGGGAAGATGTCTGCATGTGAGAGGGCCAGGGGAGAGTCTGTCCCTTAGTGAGCCTGGTCTCACTGATGGGGCCCTGCCTTCTGTCCAGTAAAGGCAGAGAGAGGCCAGACCTGTGTCAGGAAAGAAGCCAGGGTGAGCATACAGCACATGTAGCTCCAGCTCTGGGATTGGTCTGGAAGTCAGCTCCCAGCCTCAGCCGCTTGGTTTAGTCAACTCAGTTCAACCATATGCAAAACACAAGGCTTTGTCCCATTCTTGAAAAGGTTTCCAACCTAGCCGGACCAACAGGATTGATGTCAAGAAACAAGGAAGCTCAGTGGGGCTTCAGAGGACTCACAAACCAAGGTCATATTGTTCAAGGAGGTGTCTGTGGTATGTGCGTGCGAGGATGGGCCCCACATGAGGGCATGCATTCCCCAGCCAAGAGAGGAGTCACTGACTTTCCAAAAGGGCTTGTGAGTAACAAGGCTGTGTATTTTTACTTCAGGATCCCCCAGCTTTATCCATTTACCCAGTGAAGCCACCAGAAAAATCCTTAATTCCATTACGATGGCCCCTTTCTCACTCAAAGCACACAGGGTGAAGATATCCCCTGTGGAGTGTCAATCCAACACGTATGTCACCCTGGGCAGCATTGAGTGTGGTCAGCATATATAACCATGTGGAAAACATCCTTGCTGTGTTCATGCCTCAGCCATCGTTCAGTCTCCATGAGATCAGAACTGGGGAGATGACCTCTCTTGGAGCTAAGCTTGGAAAGTTCTGGTCTTTCCAACAAAGTCACCTGCTCCCTTTTCTGAGAAACAAAGCTCATGGCACTTCCTGCTTCTGCCATTGCCTGAAAGCTTGAATCTGAGCATCAGGCTTGGGCCTCCCATATATCCACCCCCATCCAAGCCCCCTCCAGTTCTTGGGCTTGGCAGTTTGGGTGTCATTCTGTTAGCTCCCTGGGACTTGTGCTTTCAGGGCCTCCCCAAAATTCAGACCCTGGCCCTGCCACTTTCCTCTTCTCCTGATCCTTGGGCACACCCTCAAGTCCCCCAGGCTTCCCGTTCCTCATCAATCAATTGGTGATGATAATAGCACCTATCTCACAAAGTTGTTGCTGTGAATATTAAATGTATTAATGCAAGTGCTGCACCAATATCTGCCTCAAAATAAGTGGCCAATTAATGTGTGCCTCCTCTCCAAAGCCCACAGCTCTGCCTCAGCTCTTCCAGGGCCTGTCTCCAGCTGTGAGCCATGTCTCCTGCCTTAAGGGTTCAGACCCTGGCTAGAAGAGTGAGACACCTCTGCAGCGTGCTCTATTACATAATTCATTCATTCAGCAAACATGTATTAACACCTCCTATATGCTAGGTGTTGTATCAAATGCTGTAGGAAGAACACCCCACAGAGCACTGTACAGCCCAGTGGAAGTCAAGCCAGAAGACATAGTTAGTGGGTTAATAGCTGCAAAGCTCTTAGGATGGTGCCTGGCACACAGCAGTGCCACATGAGTTGTTAAGTAAATAATGTGGTTGGTTATGATGGGTGAGTACAACTGCTGTGGAACAAATAGAGGGACAGCTAAGCCACATGTGGGGGGAAGGGATGTGGAACCAAAACCAGGTAAAGGAGGAGAGGGGAGAAGATGAGGCCAGGCAGGGGACCCAGGAGCAGCAAATCCCTGGCCTGTGTTAGGAACTAGAAGCTGTTCAGACTGGCTGGAATGAGAGGGCTTGTGGAAGTGATGGAGAAAGCTGGAGAAGCAGGCAAGGATCAGAGTGTGGGTCTGGGAAACTGTGTCAAAGAGCTGGCTTAACTGAACTTGACAGAACCTCTCTCCTGGTCTGGGTTTGAGGAGGCCTCTAACATCCCAGCAAGGCTCCCAGACACTCTGTACTCCTGAGGATAGTGGCCAAGCAGGAGCGGTACCTGTGACAGGTTTTCCCAGGTGTGAGAGAGTGGGTGGTTGGGGACAGCATTTGGCCCTCGACACCTTCCTGGCCTGATCACAGCCAACAGTTCTGTTCTAACCAGACTCTGGGTTTTCGTTTTTTGCAGATGTTGGAGGAGCTCAAGTGTTGGCGACGGGCAAGCCTGCTGGGACTGAAATAGGTAGGCCACTGCCCAGCTTATTGTGCATGGGAGGCAAGGGGCAGGAAGGAGGCAGGCCAAAAGGCCTGGGCAGGGATGGGAGGGCATGCTGATTTTGGTTTCTTGCTGGTCATCACAGAATAAGGACAACACTCACCTCCAGGCCTGCCTGAGTGACTAACATAGCATTATCCTGGGGACATGGTCCTGCCCGAGAGCCTGTGCTCAAAAGGGCCATAGTCACCAGGGCCACCTTTGTCCATGCTCTGTGAGATGAACAGCCCCCACGCCCACCTGCCCTGCACTGCAGCCATGATCCGCAGACACAGGCTCTGCAGTGCTTCTGTGCCCTCACCAGTGGTCTTCCTCCACGTGGACGATTCCAGCTCCTCTTCACCTCTGAGCTCACCTCTCAGGGTGAGGTGCAATTTCCCTCCTTTTGGAAAGCTACTGACCCCCATGTTAGCCCAGCCTGTCCCTGATACCTGACATTGGAGTGAGTCCTAACTGCACAATCCCCAAGATACTGCCAGGTCTCCTTCATTTGCCTTCAGAGCAGGCAATCGACACATACTTGAGAAATGAATTCATGAAGGGATAAGTGAGGAAGTCCTATAGGAGGCCAGAGAAAGCCATCAGCCACCTGAGAGTGACTTCCACAGCTGAAGGGATCAAGAATGGAGTTTCAAGAAGAAGGGAAGGGGTACCTGTGAAGAGGCTGGGATGCGAATGTGCCCCCAGGAGAGTGGGCAAGTAGGTTGGCCTCAGTGGGTCAGTGTGGAATTTTAGGTCCATGAGCATGACTTTGGACTTTATCCTGAATATAAAGGGAGCTGTAGAAGACCTTTGCTGGGTGGTGATCGATTGAAAGCCATTGTTTAATTTGTCCTTACACTTCAGATATTAAATACGCCATCATTGGGACAGCTCTGGGTGTCGCCATATCGGCCAGCTTCCTGGCCCTGAAGATCTGCATGATCAAGAAGCATTTGTTTGATAATGATTCCTCAGACCTAAGAAACACAAACCAGGGATTCAGTGGTAAGGGGACACTGATGCCTGACCCTTCCCCCGACAAGGCACTGAAGGTCACTCCAGAACGCTAGCTGAAGAATGAAAAACCGTGGGCTGAAAAGAAGTGCAGTGACCTCCCTGTGTCTCTGTCTCTGTCTGTCTCTCTGAACTTTTCCATTTAGTCACTTCTGATTTTCCTAAGAATCAGGTTTCCTGGAGAAAGGTGGGCAAGGGAGCTGAGTTGACTTCAGAGGGAAATTTCTATTTTCATCCAAATAGTGTGATCAGATAAAATTGATTCCTGGAGGTGATAAGGCTGGTCCTAGCGTGGGTGGATGGTGGAAGGTGCTACCAGTAACAACTATGTGGGCCGAATTGCAATTTTTTTTTTCCATAAGTTGAGAAAGTCCTGGTGATCCAAGCAGAGCTGGGCTTACACAAACCCCACCTAGTTCTCAGAATCCTGTGGCACCTGCAGGGCGGCACATCCATGCAGATGCTGAGCTGTCAGCTTGTGAGTTTTGACACAAAATGCAACAGGGATTTGCACTCTTTCTTTCAAGGTGGGGCCTGTAGGGACCATCCTGTATAAGACTGCTTAATGGGATGATGGTGCCATTTTCTGTAGGTTTTCCTGAGGATCAGGAGAAAGCCACCACACAGTATCTCTGGAAAAGTCCATGATTATCTGTGAAGCTATGCAGAAGGCATGGGGGAGGGGTGGTCTTGCCCAGGAAGACGGGGAGCAGCAGAGCTCCAGGGCTTCCTGAGCTTACGCATGTTCAATTGCATGAAGGGCTTAATTAGTCATAGGAGTTTGTTTGCCACTGATTTTGTATCCCTGTGAAAAAGGAGGCAGAGAAAACGGCCTCTTCATCACAGAGCAGGAGTCATGCTGGATCTCCTGAGCACCAAAGGGCACAGAAGCTGCACGTGCAGCGGGAGGTGGGAAACTACAGGGGAAGGCTCAGTCCCACATGTGTGCTGAACTAAGGGGCTCAGTGACAGGATCTATTGTAGACAGAGAAATTCTGACAGTGCTGAAAGTAGGGGCAGAGCACTCAGCCCCAAATCACCAACCTCTGACCCAGGGACCTCCTCAGCCCTTCCTGAGGTCGGTCGACTCTGACCCCTCGCCCTTGCCTGGCACTGAGTGAGTTGCACACTAACCACAGTGCCTAGTTCCTAATGCCTGGCTCTCTCTGTTTAGACACCATCGCACAAAGGAAGAAAGCCCCAAGGTAAGGTCGCTGCTGTACTATCATGTCCCTGCTGTTTTATCCATTCGGCTTCCCTGCCTGTCATCCTAACCCTTTTCTCCACTCTGAAATGCTTTCTAGAGGACAGGAATACACCCATGGGCCCTCCCCCACTCTCTGCTCCTTTGGGCCAGTGGGCAGGTGTCATAAGAGGAGGGGGGTGACACAGGGCATAGTTGCCAAAGGGACTTGGGCTTACTTCTGTGTACCCTGGGGGGTGAGGCACCCTGGGGATGTGGCTGCAGACTAAGCGGGGAGCTCCGGTCCTGTCTCAGGATGATAGTAGTCAGATGGAGATTCTGGCCTGTGGTCTTACACCAACCATGGATGAGAGAGGCTTCCTTGGCCAGCCAAACTGCCCACACACACCATGGGACACTTTGAGTTAAGGTACTTGGTTTTGGAACTCCAATGCGCCTGGAGGTCTCCAGAACTTGTTGCAGCCTGTGTTTTGGGGACACCTAAGTACCTGGAGTCACAAAACTGAAAGATTTCACAAAGCCCAATTTTTAATCCTGCTGCATGCCAGCAGAATGAGGGGCTGGGAAAGGCTGTGATGATGCATAATGAATGACCGACACACATATGTGTGAGAAGATGCTGCTGTGGATAGCACACCACAAACAGGAAGTCACTGTGGTTTTAGGTTGCTATGTATCACGTCAGAGGAGCACCTCAGTTTTGTGTGTGTTGAAAGTTCTGGATTATTCTGACACATCAGAGCTATAGGAAGAATATCCACTGTCCAGGTGAGGTGGCTCCAGTAGTCATTCAACAATAAACACTGTGGGGGCCAGCTGAGTGGCTCAGTTGGTGAAGAGCTCTCTCGAGTGAGAGCTCTGAGCAACAGGGTCACTGGTTCGATTCCCGGCCTGAGCTGAGCTGCTGCGGAGCTGTGAACAGGTAGCAGGATGGCTCAGCTAAAAAAATAAATAAATAAATAAAAAACAAAACAAAAACAAAAACAATAAACACCGTGAAAATGAAGTACAGGAGAAAGATGTGAGGGGAGTGGGAGGAAGGCAGGTGGTTGATGGAAGGGAAGGAAGAAATGAAGTACAGGGCAGAGGGGCCTGGCTGGGAGGTTTTCCCCAGGATATATCCCCCATCTTTGTGCAGGGAACTGCTCTTGGAACTGGTCAGATCTCAGCTCCATTATAAAAGGAGGCATTTTCAAAGAGAAGGGAAGTGCAATTCAAGTTTCTGAAACTAACACTAGATGGAGTCAGGCTGAGTCAGGAAGAAGTTAGACTTGAGAGAAAAAGCTAAGGACAAGCCAGCCATTCTCCTGTAGCAAAACTTTGCATGTGCTTTCTGTCACCTAGGAATGATTTAATAAACATCCTATTCTCCTGTTTTGCAGGTTTAACCTCAACTTCTCCGAAAGGTGAGTTGCAAGGAGGAAAGACAGTCCCTGTCCTGTGGTGGCTGGCAGCTCTCTTGCAGGCCCCCACACAGGAGGGGTGGGGATTGCTAGCCATGGGCTACAAGTCCCTGTGATACCAGGAATCAGCATCTCTTTGGGGCATTTGCCTGATTAGAGCTGAGAAAACTGGTTTTTAACAGAAGATGGTTAATTATTTTTTTTCATTTACCAGGACTAACAGAGGCCAATCAAACCATTAGCCGACTTAGTCAATTTGATGAAACAAAACAAAACAAAACCCAAACTTTCTTTGTGTCATCAAGCTTTCAGTTTGGTTAAGTGTCTGCTTTTCACCTCTGCTTTGGGGTCTTAGAGTGGACAAGGACTGAACGAGCAGGGCCTGCAGGAGGGGGACACAGCCATGGGCTAAGCTGGCTGAAGGAGCACTGTTCCTAGGAGAGGAGGCAGCTTCTCTGGGTTTATCTGAATTGTTGGTTCACAATTCATGTTCCGTGGGCCTGCTTTCCCGAACTTCATGCACTGCCCAAGTGCTCTCACTCTCTTTTCGAAAAATCTTCAAATTCACAGAAAAATTGAAAGAACAGTGTAATGAAAAAACATACATACATACCCTTCACCTAGATTCGCAAATTAACATTTTGCCCATTTGCATTATCTCTGTATACATATATATCTCTGATTCACTTAAAAACTAGCATAGATATCATGATATTTCACCCCTAAAGATATCACCATCTTATCTCCCACATAATCATTATACAACTACCATGCTTGAGAAAATGAATGATCATTCAATATCATCTATTATACAACCCATATACAAATTTCTCTAATTGTTTCAAAAGTGTCTTTTATCACTCTTTTTCCAAGCCAGGATCCATTGTATTTGATTTCGCCTCTTTTTGGTCTCTTTCAATGTTGGACTCTGCCCTTTTTCCCCATGGCATTGTTAATTTTGAAATTGTCTTGTTGTTTTGTATGATGTCCCATTTTCCGAATTTGCCTGACTGTGTCCTGAGTAAATTCAGATTGAGAATTTTGTCAAGGATACCACAGAGGTGACATTGCATATCTTTTATCATGTTGCATCAGGAGGCATATGACCCTAGGCTCTCTCACTGCTGTTGATGCTATGTTTGATCGCTTGGTCAAGGAAGTGACTGCTAGAGTTCTGCATTGTTGAAATAAAATATGTAACTAGTAAATAATCTGAGGGGTGGTACTTTGTGACCATGTGAACAGCCTTACTCCCAACAATTCTTCACCCCATGATTTAATATCTCTTCATGATTCATATTTGAATCAGTTATTGCATTGGGAGTTACAAGATACAGTTTCTAATTCTAACATTCTTTCTACATTTAATAGCTGGCATACTTTTAGAACAAAAAAAACTATTTTTCCCCTCTTTTTTCTTTCTCTTACCTGTTTAACACTATACCTATGGACTTCAATACATCTTAATTCATTGCTATGGTGAATCTTTTTATGCTCAAATTATCCCAAGTTTGTTCAGTACAAGTTACTTCTTGGTGGCTTTTGATAGCATTTCTTAAACTTCTGATACAATACAGTATCCCAGGTTCACGTTGTGCTGTCTTTGCTCAGACCTGGAATCACTCATTTTCCCTGGGATCCCTGTTTTCCTCCCCCCACTGCCTTGCTCTCTCTTCCTTCCTTCCCTCCCTCCCTCCCTCCCTCCCTCCCTCCCTCCCTCCCTCCCTCCCTCCCTCCCTTCCTTCCTTTCATTTTTTGACTTGGCATAGTTTTTAGAAACTGAGATCTAGGCACAATGTTCATGGTTACTGAGGCATCACAGCTTCTAGGACTTCTCAATGGACAGAGTCAGGAAATGTATATTTAAATGACCAACTCAGTATCTCAAGGGTCTTCTTAAGCTTTTTTCATTCCATACTTCTATTTGGCCTCCTCCAAAGGTAAAACTCTGTTTCTCAACCATATAAAGGTATATACCTGTTTGCTCTATCCTATAATACACACAAGATGCTTCCAGAATTATAACACTATACAACTACAAATTTATTCAGTAACTTGAAGATTTCTTTGCAGTTCTTTTTGTTCTTAGAATTTAGCTTTCTATGTGTACAGAATATTGTGGTAAAATTGAATTATTTTTTCTATTGATTGTGCTATCAATTTGATATAGTTAGAAACATTTGTTTCAGTCTCTATGCTGTCTTCATGTTTTCTCTCTTAATCCCTTTAGTTTAATTTTATTTTTTGAGTATGTAAAACATGTATATGGTTCAAAGATAAAGATATATAAACAGGTTAATTTAGAGAAGTCTTGCTTTCTTACCTGTCCACTCCACCATGTTTTAGGTAACTGTTTTCAATAGCTTCTATTTTATCTTTCTTGTGTTCCTTTTACAAAATGTATTCAATTAAATTTTTTTACATGTATACAATAGCTTATAAAATTAAAGAAATGTTTATATATGTACATGAATATAATTTTTTCTAGTTCTTGTGTGAATTTATTTTCTATTTGGATCTCTAATCCCCTTGGCATTTCTTGTGATATGTAGTATGAGGTAGAGATCCAATTTTATCTTTTTCCAAACAGTAATCCATTTCAATATCATTTTTAAAAACAGCCATATTCTCCCCAGGGTTTTATTTGCCACCCTTCTCATGTTCTGAGTTTCCATGTGGACTTGGACCATTTCTAGACTTTATATTATCCTCCAGCAGTGTTTGTGATTATTTAGTAGCTGCTCTGTGCTCTTACTTGTGGAGGCTTCATGGTACGCTCTACCATCTGGCATGGCTGATCCCCCACTGTGTTTCATTTTCAGGGCTGCACTCTTGCTCCTCTGTCCTAGGTATTCTTGTGCGTTTGTTTTTCCATATGAATTTTACAATCAACTTCAGAATCTATCTAGGGAAACAAACATCTTGGTATTTTGGAGGGACTGCATTACATTCATTAAATTGAAGACACTTGACTTCTTTACTATGTTAAGCAGTTGTTCATGGAAAAGATATATTTTTACAAGTCTGTTTTGTGTGTCTCAGGAGAGTTTTCAGATTTTATTCTTACTCTTTTCACATTTCTTGTTAAGTCTATTTCTAAATATTTTATGATTTTGTTGCTTTTGTAAACGGAGTGTCCCATTATATCTCCTACTTGGTCATTGATTGCTTATGGATTTTTTTTGTTATGTTAACATTATAGAAGCTGCCTTATTGAATGCTTTTATTGTTTGTGTTCATTTTCTTCCTGATATCTTATTTGCTACTTTTATCATGTTCTAAATTTCATGATATCATGTCATCTGCAAAACTGTAGATTTTCTTTCTCAATTCTTATGGCTCTAATTGTTTATCCCTCTCTGATTGTGTTGGCTAAGACAAACACAATAATAGTAGAAACAGCATGTATACTTGTCTTTTGTCTGATCTTGGTGGAAAAACCCACTAGTGGTTTCCATTAAGTAAGATGCTGGCACTAGGCCTGAACTACATGCATTTTATCATGTTAAGGAAGTATCCATCAATTCCTATTTAACTGAGTTTTTAAAATCAGAAATGTGTGTTGGATTTGGTCAAAAGACTTTTCAGCATTTGCAGGCATTAAGTTATCCTCAGCAGATATACCCTAAGACTGTCCTAGGCAAACCGGGATGTATACTCACCCTTGTTATTTGTTTTGTTTCCTTCTCTCCTGTTGGTCTGTATAATTTTTGTAGATAATGGTGGAAGATTTGGGTTTAGGCAGTTACTATAATCCTACAGTTTGCAAAAGTCTCTCTCTCTTTCTCTTAATACCCAGCTCAGGTCTGCAGCCTAATTCACATACCTGTCCAGCCAACAGATGCTATCTCAGCCCCTGCCCAACTTACCTTTTCCTGCAGGTTGTGCCTGACTCTCTACGGGTGGGTGACATAGCCAATGAAGAGGAATCATTGAACAACTTCAGAGAACAACTTACTCCATGAGGTAGCTCACAGGTGCTACTTCCCCAGCTCTGGGACATCAGGGATGGAAGGAGACTGCCCTTCTGGTCTACCTATCTTCTCTGGGCATCAGAAATTCAAATACAAATACTGGCTGGGTCCAGCCACTGTAGATCGTCTCCTTAAGAACACCTGAAGGGGCCCTTTGATCTCAGGACTTGTTAAAGACAATAGGAGGGATGAACTTTGTGTTGAGCCCCTGGACCTCTAGACCAAATTAAACTCTATGTTCCTCTGGACCCATCATACTTTAAAGGAGCAGTGCAAACACCTAACAGCATGCAGGCTCTCTCCTAGAACCCCTTTCTCCACTTCTCTCTCCTGCCATCCTTGCTTGTGTTCAACTTGCTTGTCTTCTGTATCAGCTCTCCTGCCATCAAGCTCTGCAACCTCCTCTTGTGCCCTGGGTCTCTCACCCATGGGGTGGGTAGGCATACACTATTCCTTTTGTGCCCATTGACTTGGCTTGTCACATTGATGTTTCACTCTCCCCCTTTCTGCTCTTGTTGCCCCCTTTCCCATGGGAAATTAGTTAGACATCAAGATAATAAAACTGAATACACACACAATGGAATGGCACAGACAGTTATGCAATGAAAGCATTACCTACTTCATCTGTTATAACCACAGATAGTGTTCAAGTGAAATTACAATGAGGTGCTGGTGTGAGTTCAGCCTCAACATGGAGGTGTTAGAGAGGCCTTCAGCTGAGAGGGGCCACAGCGGGTCTCTGCCCAACTTTCAGCCCATGTGCTACTGCACTGGGGTCTGGTTTGGTGACCTCACCTTTCCTTCTCTGTTCCTGGTTTACAATATATTTCTGTGCTGCCATTTGCTTCCTTCAAAGCTGATACACTAAGTACGGAGAAGTCTCACCTTCTGTAACTGCACACAGTTCAGACTTGAAGATATCAGTTTCCAGTTACACTCCCACAGGTGTGTCCACCTTGTTCCTCATAGCATCTGCCCATATCTGTGTAAACTCTAAGTACACAGAGTGGCTCTTTCCTCTAGTTATGCCTGTTACCCTTGGGGATTGACTCCTTCCTTTTGTGTCATCAGAGTGGATGAGGTGCTATAGCCTTGATATGGCACATTGAGCTCTACCTGAAAACCTCTCCTCTTTATTTAGAAGCCACTGGTCTTTGAGTCTCTTTCTTTGTTGCATGAGAAAATGTCCCACCTGGCTAAGAGTTGCTGATGAACTTTTTCACACATATTTAACTGTGTGCATCACATAAACATATGCCATGACTAGTGAGAGCATTGTCACTCTGTCAGTAGAGTTCCAGATGTTTCTTTTCCCTTTCAGAGAGGCACAAGTGATTGAACTCTAAGTGAGCACCTGCTTCGGGAGGGATTTGGCAGTCTAGAAAACCATCCACTGCAGTTTTGGGGATGTCTTGAATTTTAGTGTCCAAAGCTGGTGATGGACCTTCACATGGAACTCAATATCCAGGGTAAATAGAATGAACAGGATCTACAGCGCCTCTGTCATGAAGGAAAATATTGCTTCTCTTCTGCAAGAAGATGGCTGTACAGAGGGAGGCATGCACACTTTATCCAGGAGTAGGAAAGGATGAAAGCCAATAAATCCTCACTGCCTATCCTGCTCCCCCATCTCAGAGCTCTTCATGCTTCTAAGATGGCATCATAGGACATGTCAATGGAACCTACACACAGCAAATGGCTCATGGAATAAGAACCAAACTTAAGACACAGCCTCTGTAGCACCACCATTATCAGCAGGTAAGCAGCATTTTCCAGAACTGTTTGCCTCACCTTCTTAGCTGCCAGAATAATCTCCTATGAACATTCAGAGGCCCTGATACATGGAGACCATGGGGAAATCTCCATTCCTGTAAACAAAAGACTGATCTTCAAAAGGAAGAAATGGCAGGGTGTGCTGGAGTTATAGGAAGGGGTCTGATGGCCATGGACTGGGCCTGCAGCTCTGCAGCTTTTCAAATGATGGTGCCGACAAAGGACTACATGAGAAAGCAGATGCTGTGCCTTATAGGGTTATACAAATCTCAACTATTATTGTTATGCTTATAGAATTATTCTGTGGTTATTATTACAACGTGCACACCTTGTGATGAAGGACGCAACTGGTAGGGGCTTAGGAAAACCACATCTTTTTAGTATTCCTGTAAACCAAAGGTTCTGTGGCACAGGTCCCATTAACATTTCTCTCTCCTGTAATATTAACCTTATATTTATGGGGCTCCATTATGGAGTACATGTTGCCTTTCCATTCAACAGAAATCCAGGTGGTTGTATGGACTGGTTCACCTTGGGCTAGGTTACTCTTCTTGTGTGTGATGAAAGATGAGCTACATTTCAAAAGAAAGTGCTGTGTTATAATAATTTGCCTGGATTCCCAGGGCATCTTTTCTCTGACTTGATAACAACGTAGTTTATTAGCAGCCTTTGTTAACTGATAACCTAAAGCAGCAATGTGATACTCATAAGCAATTTTCTGTGTGTAAGATAGAATAAACCATTGTGTAAGCTATCTGTTAATTGATTTGTTTCCTTTAGCAGAATTTTAATTAAGACATCTGGTTTGTGAATGGCAGAGACACTTGTGAACTGAAGGTGAATGCTTCTGGATTCTCAGTAATCATTTTATTTTCTACAGACATGACAGAACTGTGGGGTCCTCTTCCCCATCCCATATCATGACATGTTTTCCCAGCATTACTCCTGCGCTCCAGCTTTGTTTCATCCTCACACAAGTTCTCCTGTGTGAAGAACAAAGAGAAGTATGCGAAGACCAGTGCTCTCTCCTCAGATTATAAAGGCTGACATGCCTGACAGGTAGAAAGGGCTGGGGGCCCTTTGCCATGAGTCTCCTTGGCTGACACCCAAATACAAGCTCAGTAGCTTCCTTCTGTGGTAGTCCTATTGGAAGAATTGGCAGCTCTTCTCCATAGGACCAGTTCCTGGTGATAGAGTTTCCAGAGAATAGACCTTCTTGGATGTGTTTGGAAGCAGCCACAAGAATCATTGTGTCTGTGGGTGCAGTGTCTTGAATGAGGGCCATTCCAACTGCCTTACCCTCTGGTTTGGGAGCATACTAGCAGAGGCCAGGGCTCGGATAACCCTGCCTTCCCAGCCCAGAAGGCCCTGGGGACCCCAGAAAACAACAGGCAGTTTCCAGACAGTATCTCTGCAAGTAGGACACCCTGCCCAAAGCAGAAGGGACAGATGATACTCAAACACCGAAGGAAAAGCCAGCCCCTCGTGGATGGAGCAGGCTGCAGATGGCAGCAGCCAGCCAGGATCTCAGGGTGTCACTGCAGGTTTGCGGATTCCAGGACTCAGTAACTGGAGGAGGAGAAGGTGAGCTGGGGGAGAGTTATCTGGCATGATCAACAAATTAAGGATGTGTTAATCTCTAGATCTACAAATTAAAACACATTTATGTTTACTATATGAATTAAAATCAACACATAAAAATTAAATAAATATATGTGTATATTCTTCTATGTGTATTAAAAGTATACATATTGTAGAATTCTAATATATTCTATGATATATTCTGTTATAGAATATATGGGGGTTTGAACAAGTACATAAATGACACCCCTTTTCATCATCAGAGTTTGCAAATAGTTGAGAGGTAGACAAACAATTCATGCAGATAGAGGTGAAAATATCAGAGTTATTATGAATTTTCAAAGGAGTCATAACATGTCAATATCACTCTACAGCCCCTAGAGTCCTGCTTTGCATCCTGGTCCCAACTCAGCAAGAGATGAGGGTGGCTTGGGTTGGATTGATGACAGCACAGATTCAGAGGATGGATGGTTTGGGGATGAGGTTTGGAGGTGGCGATATAGGACTTGCTGTCAGACAGATATGGAGGTAAGGGGAAGGCTGATTCAGCATCACCACTCCTAGGGTTTGGTGTCATTGCCCATGGTGGGGAGGACCCAGGACTGCTAGTCTTGGGAATGATATGCAGCTAGTCTGGGTCTGTTGTAGCAACTATTAGGGAGCCAAAGAGTGGGCTGCATTTGGAGAGGGAGTGAACCACACATTCCTACAGGTGTTCAAGCTTGTGAACAGGTTAAAAACACGCATAGGGGAGATGACTCCAGAATATGTTCTGGGAGCCATGAGTGAGCAGGAAAGAATCGCCTGGAGGAGTGTAAGGCTCATCTACTGTGAAATGGAGATGCAGATGGGGTGCTTAGACAGAGGGAAGCTGAGTGGAGCTGAAGATGCCAGCAGAGAGGTTGGTACCTGGGACAGGAAACCTAAATGGGCCCGGGCAAGGCTGTTCTCCAAGCTCATCCAGCTGACTGACTTTTTCCTGTCCAATTCATTTGTCATAATCTCAGATGTGTCAGATAAGTTAATCATCCTTTGAAGAATATGATTTTGCACATGTACGTTATCACCCAATGACAAAGAGTGGCACATCTTCCAGGTTGTGAATGCACAGTGCAGGGAAGTCACTCAGACCTCCAACATCCCAGCTGCACTTCTCAGCATATTTTGGGTCTGAATATTCACCATCCTGGACTTTCAATGGACTTAAGTTTTCTCTTCAAGTGGATATGTAGACCCTATTTCACACAGAGCCACAGGGGGCGCACCAGTTTGGTCAGGAGACAGGAGCAAGGCAAAAGCATGACCCAGAGCCTTCATAGAGTTTTCCGCAGGAGAAACAAGGCAGGCCAGGGAAAACAGCTTAGGACTGGCTAGTTTGAATGTTGGAAGGCTCTGGGTTATAGAGGTAATCTCCAGTTGTCTGATATCTGGCTCTGGGTGATCAAGGGCAGGAGAAATATTAGCTCGGTGTATGACAGTTACATTAAGGAGGTGGTTGGGGCTATGCACTCAGGATTGATTGGAGGGTTTATAATATGATTTTTCACTTGCCTGCAAAAGCTGGACTACAGGGTGATATAAACAACTTTGGCTGTTAGTTTAGCCCTGTGATTAATGGATGTTAAATAGACAAATCCAAAGTCTAAGAATACACAGAACAATTGAAAATCAACACTCTTCAGAGGAACATAACAAAATCCAGAGTCTCCACAATGTGCATCCACAACATGCACTATTCAATGGGCCAATACCAAATATTCAAAGAAGCAGGAATAGTGACTCTTAAAACACAATAGAAGCAGACCAAAATATCCTTCCATCTATCAATTATTTATCCCCCACAGGAATGCCAGCATCTTGAGGACCAGGATTTTGTCTGTCTTGTTCCTGTTGTATCCCCAGAGCTTAGAATAGTGCCAGGCAGAAAGTAGGTGTTTAATAAACATTTATTGTTATTGATGTACAGATGCTGAAAATATTAAAAGAATGTAAGTGTAACAAAGAATACTTTTATAGGAGTAAATATGAACATCTAGATAAAATGGATGATTTTCCAGAAAACTTAAATAACTATAAATGGCTCAAAAAGAAGTGGAAAAACTGAATAGACTAGTTACCATGGGGGGAAATTGAAAATAAAAGTTGTAATAATTACTGCCTACATCTTCTTCAATGACGCTTTATCAATTAAACTTCCCACTAACAGTACACAAGCAACATTTTTCCCCACACGCTCATCAATGTTTTTTGCTCTTAAAGTATTTTGTCATTTTTTTATTGATTGAAATAATCTCCAATGTTATACTTAGTTTTTTAATGTGTGCCATTTGTAATTTTTTGTTACTATAAACCACACTCAATGGTAATTCTTGTGTGTATTCTTTTGGCACAAACAGGAGAATTTCTCTAGGGAAGATAGAATTTTTACTTCTAAAGCCACAGTGTGCATGCAGCATGGCCAGTGTGAAAATGGTCTCAGTAGTAGCATTATGTATAATGGTATTAAACCCTAGTATTATGGGAAGCCTGGGCTCCAAGGGTATTGGACCCTGGTATTGGATAGAAATACTTTCCTGTCTGGCATCTTTGTCCCAATTTGCACCTCAGATTTGGCTCCTATGCCATGCTGCCCTTGGAGACAGCAAAGGAAATAAGAGTTGCTTATGCTGGCCTGAGGGGGTAGCCTGAGGGGGTGGACTTTCTTGCCAATAGAGTCCCAGGTTAGGAAGTGGACAGAAGGAGCTATACGACCACTGTGAAGAAATGGCAGCAACATGGTAGAAATAAGATTAGGGGACAGGGACAGCCCAGTGTCTGGGTGAGATGGAGGCTGGGGATGCTGTGAGGACAGCTGCAGGTAAGGGCTAAGTCATGCTGAGGGGGACCTGTGGGTGTGAGGAAAGATGGGTTAAGTAGCAGGAAGGGCAATTGTGCACTCATTTATGGTTTGAGAGTAGCTAGCTGAGAGATGGCTATTATTCCCACTGGTTGGATGAACTGATATGGAACAGGCCTTAAATCAATATAGACTCTCTCAATATGATGCCAGACATTTAGTCCAGGCCTGCTCAGCTCATCACAGTGGCTGTGCCAACTTGACCCTAAAAGAATGATTAAAGTTTTAGAGGACCACATGGAGGGTTTTATGCCCCTGAAATGTGGGGCCGCCTCCCCTCCCAATAAGTTCCAGACAGAGGGGGCTGACTTCACTCCCCAGAGAGGGGGTGGGCAGAAGAGTAGGACGGCAGGAAAGAAATGTGCTCTCAAAGGCAGAAGTTTTTCCATGAGAGTGAAATTTTTTAGAGAGAAAATAATGCTGAAAGATGTTTTTATTATTATTATTATTATTATTATTATTATTATTATTATTTGGAAGGTTAGCCATGTAAAACCCTTGATGTCCCCATAAGGAAAGATGGATGCCTGCCAGGAGGGCATGACTTGGTCTCTGGCAGGCCAAAATCATCTCCTTTCATTGACTTCCCAAATGAGGATGGTAATGACTTACCCAAATGAGGGAAGAGACTGTGAGAAGGGGGAAGAGGAACTGGTACAACCCCAGGGTGGTGACAGGAGGTGACGGACACCTGGGACTTACAAGTGGGGTGGTCACGCTCTCAGACGTCACCTGGGGGCTGAATCCCTTCACAGCCTGCCCCATTCTGAGAGCAGAGCCTACATTTCTGCTATAAAAACTATGAGGAAAAGCACTAAAAGGTCATATTTAGACTAAGGCCAACAGAAAAAACTCAATTGTAGTGTAACTTCTAAGCTCCAGCTACTGCTCATGAAATCAGTGAGGCGTTTTGTCTCCCAGAGGGAAACAGCTCTTCAAATTAATGATAATTTACAATATGTACTTAGCATTTCCCTGCCATGATTTTAAATAAACATTGTAAAGCTGCCTTTGCCTTTATAAGATGGAAGTAACGCCGAGTCTAGGGCACACACTAGCTCTTTGAGGGGTTCAGTTGCTCAGCACTGGTGGATAGCAGTGGTGGAGGAGCTGTGGGATGGGACAGGTGTCCAGAGTGAGTGGGAAGAGATATGGGGAGGGGGCTAGGTGGACTCTGGGGGGCATTAATGACAATCTGGCTGGCTGTGAGGGGGAAAGCCTGTGCTGTAGATGAATGCAGGCCCTAGTTCAAATACCTGCTCCACAACATAGCAGCTATTTGACCTAACTTGCTGGAGCAACTGGAGGATTGGGATCAGAGCAGTGGTCTCTTCTAGGGCCATCGTAAGGATTAAATGACATAATGAAACACCTTGCTCTTACCTAGCACATGGTTAGTGGTACATAGTTAGCTGGTTGTTTTCTGTTCTATGTACTTGGGGCTGAAAATACAGTATCTAGGTAGGCCTTCCTCCTATCCTGGCAACTGGATCAGCTCATTCAGGTCTCCAAGTGCCAGAAGCCCAATCACACCCAACTTCCCCAGGCTCTGTTTGTGTCCTAAGCCACACTCCCTTGGGCAGCACCCTTTAGCTAGAAAAGCAGCAGAACTGAGCCCCAGGATCTGCCCAGCCATACCCCCAGGATTTGACTACCTGTGCCTCTGGGGTCTGCTCAGTCCACCCTGAGAGCCTCTGCCCGTGTGTCTCTTTCCTGCAGCCAGGCCTGCTGGCCCAGCTGGCTTTGATCAGGCTCTCACCAAGCCACATTTCTATGTCTTCATTTGTCCTTGTTTATGTTTCCTTGCAAACAAATGTCATGTCTTTCCCACGGGACTTCTTTCTAGTCAGTTTGTTTTAACCCTGTGTGGACAGGAACAGGTTTCTGCTCTTTGCCCCAGCCCTGTTTCCTGCACCCAGTGAGACAGTGCTGCCCTCTGATACAGAGGCTGATGCCCTGGGCTGAAGGGCGTGCCCACAGGACCTGGTGTGGAGCATTGCAGAAATGGATGGGGGAGGAGTGGGAGAGGGGTGGGTATTGGGCTTTGCAAAGTGAGTCTAGATTTTATTTTATTTTGTTAAATTCATGAGTATGAAGGAAAACTAGAAGTGAAATAAATTAAGTAAATAAAGAAGTAAAATAAAGCTTACTTTTTAAACATTTTCTTATGTTTATTACAAAAATTAGAAAATAAAGATAAACAAAAGGATTGGGCATCCCTTTCTAAAGATAAATGTTCACATTTTGGTATGCCTCATTTCAGACTTTATGTATGTGTGTGTGAACATGCGTATATGCATATACCATTTTTACAGAACTGGGCTAACAGAATACGTGTTTTCTTTTACTATCCTGTAAACATATTTTTGCCATGTTTTCATGAACTACATTGTATTCCTTTGTTTAGCTGTCCCATAATCTATTTAACTCAGGGGTTCTCAGCTCTAGCAGGCAACTGAATCAATGAAAGGGAGGGCTTATTTAAATATAGATGCTGGACCACACTGGGGTGGAGCCTAAGAATTTACATTTCTAACAAATTCCCAGGTGAGGCTGATGCAACCCAATCAATTTAGCCCACCTCCTGCTTGGGACACAGGTTGCTTCTGAGTTCACGAGTATAAATAACACTACTACAAATGGGCTGGCAAAGTCTTTGGCACACTTCTAATTTACTTGAGGATGAATTTATAGAAGTGGGATTGCCAAGACAGACGGTATCTCAGGTTTAAGGTTGCTGCTACATATTGCCAGAGTATTTGTTTCATTTTATTTTCCTGCCAGAGTATACCTGTGCTGGACCTGTGTTTATTTAATTCTTTTTTTAAAATGAAATTTGCCCATCAATATTTTTAATAAAAATAACTAAAATAGTCAAGAAAGCTATAGACCGTGTAAGCCTATAGAGCGTGTGAACCCAGGAAACCTTTCCCACCTTTCTGAGGCTCAGTTTGTTCATCTATTAAAAGGGAAAGAATATTCTTTTGCCCATACTTCTAGGTTGCCATGGAATTATAAAATGATGGATACGAGTGCCCTTTCTATGGGAAGGACCTGAGCAGTTGTTCGAAAGATTAGACACAGCTTGTATTGTGGAAACTTCCAGAAAGGTAGAGTTACTGGGGGAAAATTGCCTAAAGGGCTTGTCTTTGCAGCCAGAACTGTGGGCTCTGGGTAGCTGCCTGTAGGAGCCCCAGTAGTGAAGTGGTGTTTAAGTTTCACAACCCTCTTCCTGCCTGGGGTGAGGTGGGTGGTTGGGCATAAGAAAGACCTTGATTTTAACCTTTGCAGATTACCATGATGTCAAGCCTCCCTCTAAGCCCTCTTACAGGCTGTCAATGTGTCACAAAATGTAGTTAAGTAATTAGGAATTAATGATTTTATGTATTTATTACTTTTGTGTTTAATACAATTTAATTGTTAGTTTATATGATTTTAATTTTGATAATGGCTGTGTTTAACAACTGGTTTGCAAACCATTATTGAAGGAGTTAGCAACTGGCTCCCACTGTCCAGCCAGTACTAGCTGGCCCCAGCACACCATGGGAGGCCCCTCTTGGGCATGAAATTATTACAGTCACTTTTCTATCCTCATGGAGCATAATGCATGGTTACACTGACTTCATTTTTTACTTTTGACCGAGGACTACACAATGGCAATTGGGATTATTTTGGTTTCAAACATTTGGCATTTGTATATTAAAATAGTCCATTATCAGGCTTTGCAAGGACTGAGATTTTGGGTCTTGCTAAGTCATCTGGCTCTCAGGCAGTGCAGCCCAGCTTGCACATGACTTGTGCAGAGCAAAATCTGGCAATTTGGGGAAGCATGCTTTGTTTCCAGAACCTCATCAGTGAGGTCTTGAGAGATCAGTTTTCAATTGCTGCTATTCTTGTCTTTTAATTATCTTAGTTTGGCTTTATTGTGATCAACTTAATTTGCTGTGGGTTGGGTACTAAATCCTACAGTGTTACTGGTCCTTATCACATTTCTAATGTCTGTGGACTATAATTTTCCCATCAGCTGACTTGAATTTGTGTATGTTCAAATAAGCCACTCATACCTTTTTCACTAAGGCAGGTAAATAATGTAAAAAAATTTTTTTAGCCTGTGCAGTGATATTTCCCTGGAAAGTATCACTGTCAGTAAATTTGTGCTATGTAAAAAGCCTATTATATGTTGTATTCAATAAAGTAATAATGAATTTTCTGGGTTATCTTCAAGTTTTGGGAATTGTTTTAAAACTTAAATCAAAATTTAAGTAATATGCAGATGCTTATAGTCTCCTCCTGTAAATAATTAATAATTCATACACTAGTTTCCGTCTCATCCATGGGGGATATGTTCCAAGACCCCCAGTAGATGCCTGAAACCTCACATACTTCCAAACCCTATGTATACTGTTTTTCTTATGCATACATGTATACCTTTTCAGTTAAAGGAAGCACTTTACAGTTTCTCTTTGGCATATCTGAATTGCCAGCATCACTATTCTTGCACTTTGAGGCCATTATTAAGTAAAATAAGGGTGACTTGAACACAAGCACTGTGATACTGAGGTAGGAGATGGTAACTGAGATGGTACTAAGTGACTAGTGGGCAGGGAGCTTTTCAACGTGGAGATGCTGGACAAGGGATGATTCACGTCCTGTGTGGAACAAAGCAGGATGGCGCAGGATTTCATCACGCTACTCAGAACAGCATGAGACCGAAAACTTATGAATTCTTTATTTCTGGAGATTTCCATTTAATATTTTCCAATTGTGATTGACTGTGGGTAATTGAAACCACAGAAAGTGAAGCCATGGGTAAGGGGGGATTACTGTATTTGTTGAATTTCTGAGCCAGGTGAACTAAGGGTGGCCTTTGAGGAGAGCTTTCTTTCCCTTGTGGAGTGGATCAAGTGAAGCTGACCTCCTCTTGCCAACACTGGCAGGGCTTCTCTCTCCTTCTCTCTCCTCCCCAGGTGTGGGTGTCCGTAGTGCCCTGATGCTGGCTGGCTCAGGTGGTCAGGTGGGGGGCACACTGCTCCGATAGCTTCCTGACCATTCCTGTGCACTGTGAGTATGCCGGGGCCCCATTCTGCCTCCCTGAAGCATTTCCCCTGATAACGAGCTCCTCCCACTTCACCAACCTGAACATACTGATCACATGGAGCAAGAAGGGCCTTTAGGACCAGACCTCCCTAATGGAGCAGAGTCAAGTGGGATTTATCCTGAAGGCAGGGGTGACTTAACATTTGAAAAATCAAGCAGTATAATTCATCATATTAATAGAAAGAAGAGAAAAAACTGACATACATAACTATCTCAATTGATGCAGAAAAAGCATTCAAAAAAAATCCAACATCCTTTGTGATAAAAGCACTCAATAAAGTAAAATTAGAAGGGAATGTCCTCAACATGGAAAAGGCCATGTATAAAAACCCACAGCTAGTAACATACTCAATGGTAAAAGGCTGAAAGCTTTCCCCAAAGATAGGAATAAGATGAGGATGCCAGCTTTTGCCACTTCATTTCAACATTGTCCTGAAGTTCTTGCCAGAGCAATTAGGAAAGAGAAAGAAATAAAGGGTATCCAAACTGAAAAAGAAGTAAAACTATATTTGCAGATGACATGATGTTATATGTAGAAACCCCTAAAGAATCCACAGAAACAGAATCAATAAACAAATTCGGCAAAGTTGAATAACAAAAAAGTTGTATTTTTGTACAACAGTAATGAAAACCCAAAAAAGATAGTAAGAAAACAGTTCCATTCACATAGCATCAGAAAGAATAAAATATTTAGAAACAAATTTAACCAAAGAAGGGCAAGGTTTATACACTGGAAACTGCAACCCACCTAATCCTGACGTGGAGAGGAGCTGAAGCCAGCCTCACTGCACTGCAGGGATGCATCTGATAGCAGACTGGTGTGGCTGAATGGGCCGCCTCACATTCTGGCCCCTAAGTCAGATTCTTTTCTTGGGGAATTTCCTGTGGGAATTTCATGCAGCCTTATCTGGCCTTCCCAGAAGTCCCCACCTCACCCCTCCTTCATTCCTAGAGGGCCTGGAATCAGCTGCAAGGCTTTTGCGATGTGCTGGGAAATGGACAGTGGTTGGCCTCTTCCCCTATCATCTATTAAGGGACTGCATCATCTCACAAAGGAGACACTTTCTCCGAAGGACTGGATGGGAAAAAAAGCAACCTAAAGACAAGGGTCTCCAATAGCCATTCTAAAAAGAAATCATGCTGGTTTTGCCCTGGTTATATGTGAGCATATGTGCCGCTTTTCAGTGGGTTTTACAAATGCCTTGGATATGAGCTGAAGTCTAAACAGGACTAAGCCCAGCATACTCAGAAATTGTGGTAACTCATGTTGGCCTTCGAGATCCTGGAATGCCTCCTTCCAAGCTGGAGCCAGTGTTTCCAGAGGTTCACTCAGGCTCAGTTAGGAGCAGGTGGCCTGACAGCTGTGTTCAGGGTGGCCTGTGGCCAGCACATTTTGGACATAGAGAGGGAAGACATCCCCTTCCCCAGAGCTCCCAGTGTGTGGCTCTCTAAGAACAGGTGTGGGGAGTGGCCAGCTGCTGGGATCCTGGAGCTCCTGGGTCACGTGTGTGGCCTCCAGCCGGGATGTCCTTCCTCCCAGCTGAGACCACCCTTCCAGGGAGGCATATGTGAGAAAAAGGTTCTTCAGCATCCAGAAAGCTTGTTGAACATTTGTGGTCCCGTGGAGCCAAAGCTGAACAGGAGGGAGACAGGCTCTGGGTCAGGCTGTGGGGCTGTGGGCCTGGAGCACAGCCAGGGACATGCCTGAGGGCTCAGCCTGAGGGGCAGCCCCTCCTCCCTCCCTGATGACAGAGCAGGCCCAGGCTATCTGTGTGGGTGCCCTGAGGTTAAGGTCAAAATCAGGAGACTGCTCCAAACATACCACGGAGAAGAAGCAGCCTGTTATTAAGTCAGAAAAGAAACAAAAGCAAAACTCCCTCTCCCTTTCCCATTCTCCTGGGGAGCCTGAGGAAGAGCTCTTCGTATTACATTTCTCTGTGACTGAGTTTTTCCTTACGTGGTCCACTGACTCACTTCTTTTTAAATAGTTACAAGAAGCAACAGAAAATGAACACAAAAAATAATACTTCCCTACTCTCATCCTCAATATGTCTGATAGCTTCTGACATTTTCTCTGCAGGCTTAGCACAAGGCTGAGGTCATCAGTAAGTCCTGAAGATTGACCTTCACAGGGAGAAACTCTCCACTCTAGAGGTTACCCTATCCCTGTACCTGGCTGGCAGCACCTGGGCCAGTTACCTACTTAGCTCCCTCCCTTGGGTGTTAAGTCTGGTCACAGGAGTTCTTTGGGGAGGAGGGTGGTAGGGTAGTTGGTCCCCTACCCTCTTTCCAGTGTGAAGAGAAGAGCATTGTCCATTTAAAACATTTGACACAGTGGCTCAGACACAGAGATGCCATGACTAATGAACACCTGGGAAATGTCAGGCTTCTTGGCCAAATGGACAGGCTACAATTTCTGGACCTTCATCAGCTCTGGGATGAATGCTTTGCTTCTCCCTGTGGCCTCCTGGATTGTGGCAGGAGCCAGTCTCCAGAGTGAGAAGGGAAGGGAAGCGAGAGGTGGCGTCTCTGCTTCCTGCCATATCTGTGGCTGGTGTGTTTCCTGTTAGCCTCTTTCAAGTGGAGAAAAATGAACTGGGAAGAGTAGAATTTGGAAGAAAAGTTAAGACTGGAAAACACTCCCTCCTTGATGAGGTTGAGGGCTCACATGCAATGTGTGAAATGAGCTGGCCAAAAATCAGAGCTCCAAGAAAGTGCTGCGTTGGTCCTTTTGGGGTTTTGCACACCAACCCTGCTGGCTGAGGCACTGGAGCATGGGAGTTGTTGGCAAGGCTGCAGGACCAGCTGGAAAACTGCAGAGGCTGGGACACAGGAGGCTGGGCCTGCCTGGGCCGTAACCATCCTCCGCTCCCTTCCCCTGGGGGGGCAGGAACCTTGTATGGGTGGCCTCCAATAAATATCTGCATGGAGCAAGAGGAGGGGCTGGGATAGAAGGCCTTCCCTGTGGCTGTGGCTGGAAGCAGCCCAGAGGCCACGTGAGAGTGCAGGACATTGCACACTTTGGTGGGGCTTTGCTCCAAGCCACCCCCAGGAAGCAGCTCTTGGGGACAGCATAGGGCAGCCTGGCAAGGTAGCCCTGCCTCTGGGCTTGGGACATATGCACCCCACCACATGCCTCCCACCTTCACTGCACCAGACCCGCAGAGCCTCAACCTCCCTCTGTGAAGTAGGGTTAACTACCTGGCAGGAGCATTGAGAGGACTGGAAAGAACATATGTGAATTCTGGGGGAAAAGGGAGCTGATCCAGGTAACTTTGGAGAATGGTATTTTGACCATGAACTGTAAGGCTAAAGATAAAAGTAACTGTACTGTAAGCACTGTAGTTTCCCACAGGGCTGCAGGTTCACAGTTCTGAAACTGCTCTACATGAATCCTGGGACTGAATAAGTAAGTATATGGATGGTAGGAAACCACAGAACTCAGTGGGACCAGGAAGACGCCCCCTACAGTCCAGACACTGGCCAATGAGCTGCCTCACTAGAACATATCGAAACAGTACAGGGATAAACACAGTCCATCAAGTTACTATGGCTACATAGCCAATCACCCCCAAACCTAGTGTGTAGAACACCTTTTACTATGCTCACTATTTCTGAGGTTCAAGGATTCAGGCAGAACAGATGGCTGTATTCAGCAGGGATAGCTGGCCTCTGCTCTAAGGTATCTGGGGCCCCAGCTGGGAAACTCAGACACTGGAAGGCGGAGTTACCCGAAGGCTCGTTCTCTCACACCTCTGATGGTTGGCGGGGACACCTCCACGTGGCCACTCCATCTCTCCTTGTGGCCTGGGCTTCCTCACCACATGGTGGTTGAGGAGAGTGGAGAGGTTTGGGTGGGAGGATGGGGAGAAATAGAGAGAGAGAGAGAGAGAGAGAGAGAGAGAGAGAGAGAGAGAGAGAGCCAAAACCAAGAGGAAGTCGTATTGTTTTTTTATGACCTAGCATCGACCATTTCTAGACGTCATTCCTCTGCATCCTATTGGTTGAGGCAAGCCCACCCTGGTTCAGGGAGAGGGACCCTGTCTCTCGATACAGGAGTGTCAACTGTACGTTGTAAGAATAGCATGTGGGATGGGAGATATATTGGTGTGACCACTTTTGGAAAATACAACCTCCCACAGCCCCACCTAATCTTTTTTCCCTTCCCTGAAGTCACCACTGTTGCCATTTCTTCATATCACCCCTGTGCCTTTATTTGTATAAAGAGAACTTGGTTTGGGACTTTTGTGGAGAGGAGCATGTTTAAATTTGGATTTCCTTGCATCTTTTTTCATTCAACATGAATTCATTATCAGTACCTGTAGATCTCTTTGTTTTTATTGATGTATAGTATTTCACAGTTTGGTTATGTTGTAATTTATTTAACCATTTCTTTGTTTTTGATGGATCTTTGAAAAGTTTCCTCTTATTTTCCTATTCTGAACAATTCTGCAATAAATATTTCTTTATGTGCTATTTTCACACATAGAACAAAATGTGAATGTTTCTTAGAAAAGAAATGACAAAGTACTGAGTGTAAGAGCATGCCTGCTTTTAATTTTAATGGGTATTACCAAATTCCCTTTGAGAAAAGCAAGTTACACTGCTGCCAGAAGTGTATAAAAGTGTTTATTTCTTCATGTCCTCACCAGGACTTAGTACTGTCAATATTTTTAACTCTCGCTTATCTTAAAGGGTGAAATGATAATCACGTACATCATGGTTTTTAAACTTGTAGTTTGTTTATTACAGTAGGTTGAACATCTTCTTATATGTTTATCAGCCATCTGCGTTTCTTCTCCTGGGAACTGCCTGATCATTTCCTTTACTGAACTGGTTGTTTCAGTTTCACTAAAAATTGGAGAAATGCAAATTGAAGCAGTAAGATTTTTTTAAGCAATGGAGTTAAAACAAAATGACAAAGATTCAAAGATGCTTGTGAAGATTGATAGCATTTATGTTTAGAAAAGCCACGCTTTAATTATAAATGTTAACTTATGTTTTCTTTGCTAACTTAAAAATAAAAAGACCTTTCAAAATGAGAGGCAAACAAGCTTTTATCTGACAACAATAAGAATAGCTACTCAGGAATCATTAATTCAGGAAGATGCTCAAATAATGTTCCAATTAGAAAACAAAGGCAATGGGCATTTATGAGAAAAAGAAGGGGAACAGTTATATTAATAGGAGGACGACACTTCTATTGGTACAGATAACACAACATAGTGATGTTAATTCTAAACAGTGTTTTAAGTTTTCGGTCCAGGGATCACAATAACTGCTTTCCTGTTATCTTTGCAAACAGTTCTTTGGGACACAATGCTGCCCTAGGCCCAGTCCAAAGGTGATTTTGCCGTTTTAAACATTCCAAGGTTTGAGGCATAAGATGCGCAAGGCAGTTCCTCTGGCATAGCAGTTCTGGCTTCATTTTAAAGTGGTCCCATTTATATTATTGTTTCTATCTCTGTAAACATTTTAAATTAAAACATAACTCTGAACCATATGAAAACATTCTTAGTTGCTTCATATGAGGTGAGAACAAAGTTGATTTAATAAAAATTTTCACTCTCATTTATTGACTAAGTCTTCTTTTCCTCCCAGGCTTTTGTTATTCACTTTATCCCTTAAAAACTCGAATATATAATATGATCTTTTTCTGGGCTACCTTTATCTTCCATTGATCTATTTATTTTTTGTGCTGGCACCACTTTGTTTTTATAAGGTAAGTGTCTGGGTTTATTTGGTGAGAAAGAATATGTTCACAGTATTTTCTCTTTCCACAGGGAACACTGCCTTTGGTTGAGCATGTGAGTTGCATCTCTGTAAAGCTCTGTGGGGTTTTCCTCCACACAGTGGCCTCTCATTCTGGAGAGGAGTGTATTCCTAGGTGCAGGCTGTCAGGTGGTGTTGGGGTTACTTTTGGAATATGGGAATGATTTTAATTCATCACCTTTTTGAACTTTTTAAACACTAGGGCATCCTGTAATAGAGACAGATGGCAAGTGAGAAGGTGTGCCAGGGTGACTTGTCTACAGTGAGGTTTGTGCCCGTGGCGAAGCAGGAGGGGCTTCCCAGTGGAGGGGCAAGAACCAGCCCTCCTGGGGCCACAGAGATCTAAGGTGTGGGATCTGGGTAAGTACGCCCTTGTCAGCAGCTCCGAAGTGCTCTTTGTTTATTTGTTCCTTAATTTCACAATTATTTCTAGAGTGCTTGTTAATGTGTCAGACATGATTCTGGATGCTTAGGGATATAACAGAGAAAATGAATGAAGTCTCCTCATGGAGTTTATATCGAAGGAGGAGCAGATGCATGCTGATAAGCATGCTATGTAGACACACTTCTGAGGGTGATAAATGCTATAATGAGAAACAAAGCAGGATAAGGTGACAGAGAGAGATGGAGGGCTGAAGAATGCTGCCTTCTTTGGGGTGTCCAGCCAGGCTGCTTTGATAAGGTGCTGTTTCAGCAGGCTAGAGGGAGAGAGGGAACCACAGGGGTGCTAGGGGAGGGTGCTTCGGGCAGAGGAAGGGCAAGTGTAAAAGCTAGGCAGGCGGGAGGGTCCTGGTATGTTTGAGTCGCAGGAGCCGGGTGAGGGTGAGCATCCATGGCGGAGACCTGAGAGAGGCCGTGGAGGCCCACGAGGCCTAAATGGGGCATGGGTGGGAACTTTGGAACAGTTGGTGGGGAGGGGAAAGGCAAGGTTTTTCACTGTCCACTGTTTCCCCAGTGCAAAGTAGGCCCATTTTGATGTTGGGGGATGACAGTGTATATGAGTGTATGTGGTTAAGTGAATCTGGTGTGAATTTGTGCATACACATGTGTGAACCTATGTGAGTGGTTGAGTGAAATGTGTGTATATGGGTGTGACTGTGTGTTTAAATGTATGTGTTTATGTATGTTTGAGTATGTGTCTGAGTGATTCTGTGTATGTCGATGTTTGTGTGTTTATATGTGTTTAAGTGCCTATATGGATGTAATTAGGTGTTTGTATCTTTACATGTTATGTAAGTGTTTATGAGTGTGTTCTGTGCTTTGTGTTTGTGTGTGTCCTAATAATATACAAGGCAGAAACAGGGAAATGAAATCCTTGTGGGAAGCCTCTCCTGGCATTCTGGATGGGCTTTTGACTCTGCTATGGGTCACAGAACAGACCAATGTCACTGATGAGGTCATAGAATAAGCCCAGGTCCTAGTAACCATGGAGGCCCCAGCAGCCACTCAGGCTGGGGTCAGTGGAGGGCTTCAGCACAGCCCAAGCCCACTCTCAACAAAGAGCTGGAGCTCTAAACACCCTGGACCTGGTGGCAAGCCATGAGACGTCAATTTACAGACCATAAGGGAGAAGAGTCACTAACAGATGGGGCCACCCTCAGCTTGGCCAGCCTGGAGTCCACAGAAGAGAGTGTGGAAGTGTGCTGGCCATGTAGGTGGAAAGAAAGAGCTAACTGGGGTGTGGCCAGATGTGTTCCCTGGAGCGGGAGAGATAGGTGCCTGATCACCCCCCCCCCCCGTGCTGCTACCAAATTGTTGTATTGGCCATAAAAATGGATGGTGGGTATGGCCGTGGCCCATGTTGTAAGTACATGAAGTAATTTCAGGAGGTATGAGGATGAAGATGTAAAATGTTAATCATTATATGCTGTAATATGCACTGGAAAAAACGGAGTTGACACATCAATGTTGTGATTTCAGCAGTGACATAAATAAAACATTCCTTTAGAATAAATTGATTAAAATTAATCTGGAACTTTAATTTGAAAATCAATGTGAAGTGACCATGGGCAGCACCTATGGGTAACACACAGGCTCTCAGGGCAGAGTTCCTGACACCAGCTCTGGGTCCGTCCATCATTTTAGTGCTCTGCCTCTGTTTCTAATCTGTCAGGTGGGAATCACAATAAGGCAATCTCTTAGGGTTTCTTGAGTATTCAAAGGAGTTAAAACATGGCAAACACTTATATGGTGATGGGGCTACAAGGAGTGTTCAAGGAGAGGGCAAGATGACCCCTGGGGTAAGAGGGAGGCACATCACAAGGCCGCAGGGCAAGGATGGGGTTGCATGGCCTGGCCGGAGCACTTCCCATGCCTTGCTTTTTAAATTGGCTTGATTGAGCTGTCTTTTACATACACAAACTTCACCAGTTGTCTGTGTACAATCTGAAGAATGTTGACGTGTACATTTGTGTAACCACTACCATAATCATGATACAGACAGAACATTTTCATCAACTGCAGAAGTTCCTTTATGACCCTTCGTGGACATTTCCCCACTGCCCCCCACATCCTCGTAACCCCTGGTCTGTTCTCTCCCTGTAGTTTCTAGAATGTCTTCTAGACCTTTTCTACAATGTCTTCTCAGTAGAATCATACACTTTTTGGGTTTGGTCAAGTTTTTCGTGAATTCATTTATACATTATTTGATCCTTATCATCATATCTTTAACTTATAGATAAATGTGCCAACACATGATTTGATTCCTATAACCGCCCCATGAGGTCAGCATTGTTATCATCCCCATTTTATGAGGAAAGGGGCACAGGGAGGTGTGGTACGTGCCCATGGGCCCCTGGAGCCAGCCTGCTTTTAGAGTCCTGAAGGTGGGTTTGGCACAGATGTCTTGGGGAGATTGATGAAAATCTCCTTCCACCTCTCAGGGGCCATGAAGAGGGAGGAGTCATCTCCGCGGCCGGGGCCAGCCATTCCCCATCATGAAGACATCTGTTTCGCCTCCAGTGCCCCGTGGATACTGAGCTGGAGCAGCTCTCCGTCATCCCAGTCTTCCTCTGAGTACTAGTCCTACTCCCAGTACCGGTCTTGCTGCTCCTGCCTGTACGGTGATGAGGATGCCTCCCAGCAGAGTGCATGTGCTTTCTACACCCACGTGCAGACGGTGCAGGGCGTGGCGGTGGCCTGGGAGACCGAGGCCAGCTTCGAGCCTGTCAGCAGGAAGCCCCGCATTCACCAAGCCGAGTTCATCGGGAGGCAGAGAAGGAAAGGCTCCTCCTTTGAGATGGCTTCCAACACCGACCTCCGCTGGGACCTGGAAGCCAGCAATAACTGCTGCCTGGAGCAGGACGACATGGAGCTGCTGGGGCCCCTGGAGAGCTGCCTGCAGGAGCTGCGGGAAACCCCGGACTGGCTGGTCACCACCAACTCCGGGCTGCGCTGCATGGCCTGCTGCTGGGTCTTCCCCACCCTGGAGGTGCTGCTGGCACATGCCCAGTATGGCGTCCAAGAGGGCTTCAGCTGCCAGATCTTTTATGAGGAAATGCTGGAGAGAAGGTGGGCTCAGGACCAAGAGGAGGAGGAGGAGCAGAGCCCTTCGGACAGCATTGAATGTCCAGGGCCCCACAGCAGGGTGCTCTCATCGCAACAGCAGACGCAGTGAGCTGAAGGCGACATGCCCAGCCCTGCCCTCAGTGGCTGGATCTTGGGTGCTCTTTCCCCTGCCAGCAGGATCTGAGCCTTGGGGACAGGGAGAGAAGACTAGGAAGGGCCAGGAGAAGGAACCAGCTGAGTGAGCAGAGACTGGGAGGACTGTGAGAAGGGAAGGGAAAAGAACCTTCCAACGGGCACAGCATTTCAACCAGAGGCCATTGCAAAACCTGAATCCAAGGAGGAGAGGGCTTCAAGTGTTGCTGACGCCAGGCACAGGATCTGAAGCCCACAGCACGTGGCTACAGGGATTTCTCTTTTTGCTAGAGGATCAAGAAGGTTATGACTCATAGGAGAGCCAACTGCAAACAAAGCTTTGACCCTATTTTTTTAAAATTGTTAGAAACCCATCATATGCCATAGTTTTGTCTAATTTTAGTGGGATTAAACTTGAATAACTCAAAATTTAAGACAATGACTAATCGAACGAACCACATTATTAGATTGGACCCATAGGAAATAACCATTTCTGTAGGTTACGCACTAGAACAGAACACCTAGAGACAGGTAGCTTCCTGCAGATAGAGATAGGTAGAGATTCCTAGAGATAGGTAGAGATAGGGGCTGGGTGAGTCCTGCAGATCCATGAGTTCAGATATGTCAACTATATGTTTTAAAATGTTGCTGCAAAGTTTGTCTTCACCTTCCTATTCATCTCTAGCTAACCAGGCTGCATTCATTTCGGAAAATACATGAATGGCCCCCTATGTATTAAGCATGCTGATGAAACGTATACCCCAACCCTCCGGGGAGAGGCAGACAGAACAGGCAATTGCAAGGCACCGGGAGGAATCACATAAAGCAGGTTTGGGGAGCCAGCAGGGGGCCCCCAAACTCATGCTTACTGATGAGGAAGGAAAACTGAGGAAGGTGATGTTCACTAGGCTTGGAGAACAGATAGAATTAGTAAGAGCAGGTTTCTCAACTTTAGCACTTCTGACATTTTAGGCTAAATAATTGTTTGGGGTGTGGGGGACTGTCCTATCACTGTAGGATCTTTAGCAGCACCCCTGGCCTCTACCCACCAGGTGCCAGTGGCAGCCCCTCCCCTACAATGCAACAATAAAAAATGTCTCCAGATATTAATAAATGTCCCCTGGAAGCAAAACTGCCCCTCAGTTGAGAATCACTGAGCTAGACAAAAAATGAGGATCTTAGAAGAGGAATTGGCACACTGTGTTTGGGCAATTGCCAGCCGCTTGGCCTGGCTGCAGTGCTTGAGACATTTCTCATTTCTCTCTCATACAACCCATAAAGATTTAGCATCTACTGTGTGACAGGCGCTATACTGGGCATGGGGAATAGACTGAACAAAACAGACATGGATGCTTTTCTCATGGCCAGTGGACAAGAATAGGCTATTATTGGAGATAATTATGAAAGATAATTACCTACAGGGCCCCACATGGCCCAGCCTTTGCTAACTTCTCCATCACCATTTCGTAGCATTTACTGCTTCATTCCAGTCCCGTGGGCCTTAAATGCTCCAGGCTTTCATACCTCAGGGCCTTTGTACTTGCTTCCTCTAAGTGAGGTGCAACTCTTCTCTGTCACTCTTGTGGCTGACCCCTTGTTCATCTTTGATATTTCAGCTTTGTCACCTTTTCAAATCATGCTGCTTTAATGTATGCTTTATTCTAAGTTGAGGAGGCTTCAGAAAGAGGAGAGACATGATCAGACTTATGTTTTATAAAGGTCACTCTGGTTGTATGTGAAATATGGATTGGTATAGTAGCAAAAGAAGAAAGAAGTGGGAAGGTCACTTTAAGAGTCTGTTCCAGGCAAGGGACAATGTGGCTTGGATAAGACTGGTCACAAACCAAGAGGAGAAAGAGGGATGCACTCAAGACATATTTAGGGAATAGATCCAAAGGACTTGTTGATGGGTGAATGTGGGGTGAAGGAAACGGGTTTGTCAAGGTGGACACCCAGCGTTCTAGCAGGGGCAAATGGTGGGTAGGTGTACAGTAACTGACATGGGGGAGTTTAAAGGAAGATCAGTTGTGTGTGCACACATGTGTATGAGTGTGTGCACAGATGTGTGTATGTCTGCATGTGGATGTACAGGCCTTAGTGCTGGGAGTGGGGCTGACAGAGGTCAGTTAGGACATTGTCAGTTCTAAACGCTAACAGCGCATGTAAGTAGAGATGTCGAGTGGGAAGTGGTTTATGATTAGAACTCAGAAAAGAAGTCCAGATTGGAAATATAAAATTAAGAACTAAGAGCACGTGGGTGGTACCACATTTAAAACCACAATAGTAGGTAAATGAGGTTAATTAGGGGGCTGGGGAAGAGTTATGTGGCCTGTGACGGAAGGGGAAACGGGGTGGGGGTGCGTTTCTTTGGAGTTTTCTTCAAAGTCAACAAAACTAAGAATGATTGTTTCTGAGAGGGACGAGCAGTATTAAATGTGGAAGAGTGGGAGTGAGCTGACGATGAAATATTTTTATTTCATTTGGCACATGGAGGCTGCTGAGGGCTCTGATAAGAGCAGCCTCCGGGTCTGAGTTGGGCAGAGGCCAGGTGGGAATGGGTCAGCAGTGGACATGAGACAAACCACTGGAGACAGCATTAGACAACTCTATTGGCAAATCTGTATACAAAGGAAAGCAACAATGGCTGTAGCTGGACAAAAGGAAAGTAAAACAGCACAAAAATGGGGAGAAAGTGAGTTTATAGGCTAATGGGAATGTTGCAGTGGAGATGGGGACACTGAGAATGGAAGAAAAACGTGGGGAGATCCGAGAAGACGGGTCAGCACGTGACAGAGAGCTGAATCCTGAACAGATATGGAGAAACTGACCCTGGACCAAAGGGTCTTTTGTGTTCTCTGTTGTACCCAGAGCCAAAATTTTGGAACTTGAATTTTTTTTCCCTTGAAAACTGCAAGGAGCTTTTTAAAAGGAATTAGCAAGTCAGGTTTGTTTTTGTGAAAGATTACACTTGTGAGCAAGGTCAAGAGTGGAGGAGAGAGCATCATTGGTGACAAGGAGTGCAGGTAAAGATTTGGAAGCAGGATGAGTTCAAGAGCTACTTAGGAAATGGAAATCACACATTTTGGCTAGTGTTTGATGAAGGTGGTGAAAGGAAGGTGTCCAAAATAACTTCCAGGTTTTTTTACCTGAGTGGCTCACATCATTAGTCTTTAGGGAAATACAAATCAAAACCACAATGAGAAACCATTTCATACCCACTGGGATGGCTAGAGTGAAAAAAGACAGATAATAACAAGGGTTGGTGAGGATGTGGGCAAATTTGAACCTTCATACATTGCTGGAGGAAATGTAAAATGGTACAGCTACGTTTGAAAACATTCTGGCAGTTTCTCAAAAAGTTAAGCTTAGAGTTACCATATGACCCAACAATCTGACAATTGAAAACACATATGACCACACAAAACTTTTACATGAATATTTTTAGCAACATTGTTCATAATACAAAAAAGTAAAAACAATCTACATGTACATCAAATAATGAATGGGTAAACCAAATGTGGTATCCATGCAATGGAATATTATTCAGCTATTAAAAGGAATGAAGTACTGATACATGCTACAACATGGATGAACCTTGAAAACATTACAGTAAGTGAAAGAAGCCAGACACAAAAGGCTATATATGGAATAATTTTATTTACATGAAATATCCAAACAGGCAAAGCTGTAGAGACCAAAAGCAGATGAGTGATTGCCAGGGATTCAGGGAAGGAAAGTAATGAGAAATGACTACCAATGGATATGGGTTTCTTCTTGGGATGATGAAAATATTCTGGAATTAGATAATAGTGATGGTTACACAACTTTATGAATAAAACCACTAAATTGTATACTTTAAACAGCTGAATTTTATGGTATGCAATTATATCTCAATTTAAAAAGACATGCAGTGAAACAACAATCATTCCTATTATAAATTTTTTGGAAACTAAGAGTAGAAATTTTCTTCAGATGATATGGGTTATTTATCTCAAACCAAACAGCAAAAAATCTACAGGTGTTTACACTGAAATCAGGTAAAATATATCATCGATTATAATTTTTATTTAATATTGTTTTAGAAGTTATAACCAATGAAATAAAACAGAAAGACATGAATGTTATATATAATGGACATAAAATTTTGATTTTATGAAAAAGACAATGTACTTACCTTGAAAGCTCTACTGAATTAACTAAAAATTATTTTTAAAAAGACATAATCTAAAGATTGGGATATAAGATCGATATCAAAGCTTTCTTAGGTATTAAATGTGACTAATTAGGAAATAACATTGGAAAGTATTCCATTCACTAGATAAAACAGATATCCATGGAAATACTTCAAATGCATTGAAATGTCAAAATGATTAGCTCTAGTTGATAACTTGATAAATTTTTATTTTTCTGTAATTCGCAATGATTTTTTAGAGTTTTCTATATTTAGCAAATATGGCTTTTATAATAAAAAGGCAATAAAACATTTAATCAAACATTAACTCAGGTTAGAAATGACTTTAGGGGGTTTCTCCATTCACATTTGTGGTCTACAAATCACACTTGGAGAATCCCAGCTTTTAATACCTTAATCACTGGTCCTTCAGAATTAAATTAGCTCTGATTTTAAGTGCACTTTATAATGGATGAAGATGAAGCCAACTCCAGATAGTTAAATTACAAAGCTCTTTTTGTGGCATGTCCTCATTTCTTACAAAGGTTTAAATCTGTGAGTGAGAGGGAGATCTTGAGAGAAAACGATGGTGGCACCTCAACCTAGAGAAAGGTATAGACAGTGAAGCTGGGGAAAAAAAACAGGACCCTGCGGGGAGGAGAAAGGGAAGGTGCTGCAGGAGGATGAAGGAAAGACGAAGTTGGAGAAGGAATATAGGAGAAGAAAGAGAAATGGCAGGTGTGAAGGGGAATACAGACTGGGGATTGTGACATCACAAAGGAGGTCCAGGTACGAGGCTGGTGGGAAGAGGGGTGTCCCTGATTCACCTTCCGTGGGAGTCAGCAGTCTGAGGAGCTCAGTAATAATGAATGCTGTTTCAGGCTGAATTGTGCCCCCCACCCCAATTTATATGTTGAAATCCTAACCCCCAGTAACTCAGGATGTGACTGTTTTTGGAGATAGGCCCTTTAACGAGGTAATTAAAATAAAATGGAGTCATTCGGGTAGGCCCTAATCCAATAGCTGGTGTCCTCATAAAGAGATGAGGACATAGAGATACATTCACAGAGGGAAGGCCATGTGAGGACATAAGGAGAAGACGGCCACCTACAAGCCAAGGAGAGGGATCAGAAGAAACCAACCCCAATGACAACTTGATTTTGAACTTCCAGCCTCCAGAATTGTAAGACAATAAATATCTGTTGGCTAAGACCCCAGACTGCAGCATCTTGTGATGGTAGCTCTAGCAAATGAATACAGATGCAGAAGAGAAGCCAGAGACAGGAAGGCAGCAGCCAGCAAGGCTGGTAAAGGTCTATGCTTTTGGTGTGGAGTCTTCCTGGTCCTGGGTCCTTCGGAGAGCAAGCACACAGTGAGTGCTCAAGCAACGTTTGTTGATTTAAATGCCTGGATTGGCATACTTTTGGCAACAAGGAGCTGACTTTGGGTAAACGCAGAATGGCCTACTGGCCTTGGGTACTCAGAGCACTTTGGGAAAATGTAGAGGGTTTTGCAGAAAAAAAATCTGGTGTGTGAGTTGTGATGGCATGGGGACTGGTTAAGAGAACCAGTCCTCTGTTCTCTTTGACTGTGTTCTCTTTGATTCTCTTCTAAACCTCTAATATTTATCCTCCTAGTAAGACTGACCTGGAGGCCCCACAGGAAAATGAGCTAGGCTCAGGGACAAGGAAGGCCTGGATGTACTGAGTTGTAGGAAAAATGGAACAAACAGTTAATGAAAATGCCACATCCAGAGCTCAAAGCCTGGCACCAGGAGCAGACCCCGTGTGTACATGTGTGTGCGTGTGAGTGTGTGTGTGTGCATGTGAGTGAGTGTGTGTGTGCGTGAACGTGTATGGTACGTGCCCCTCTGCGCCAGTCCTGCTGTACCTGGCTTGGGGCAGAGCATAAGGACCAAGAGAGAAGGTCCATGAATGATGCTCAAACTCCTGAGGGCTTGCTGATGCTCTGCTGCTGGGCTTCTGGAAGCCCCTTGCAGTGCACACCCAGGAACTGTGGAGCTGAGGTACTATCAGTCCTAGGAGAAGAGAGTGACAATTTTCCTTGGCAGTGCTTTGCAAACCTGAGTGTTATCCTTTCAATGGCCAAGAACATTCTTACAGGGCCCATGTTGGCTTAAGTTATTGCTGCCTAAACAAAGACTTAACACAAATACAAACATTCAAGCTTAATTGGTGCCTTATAACAATAAAACAAACAAATTTATTACTTAAATACAGACAGTTACAACAGCAGTAAAACTCAAACTAACATTAATTTTATGTTGCTGTTGAGGTTGGTGTTTGCAAAGTCAGGTTCCTTCCCAAATGAATATGGGACTTAACGTGAGGCAGATTCTTCTGGGGGTTATGGGTCCTCACTGCCACATGCTAATGTGACACAGTCTTCCAGTATGACAGTGTGAATGTGTAAAGCCATACCACTTGAGGTCACCCTGATTACCAATCTAAATGCTAACAAAGAAATCGGGTGCCACCAGGTATTTATATGGTGCTTATCTGGATATCCATGTGCTATGAAAATATTTCTAGATCTTCCTAAGGTGTCAAGAATTCCATTAGGGAGCGTGAAATGCCCTGGGATTGCTCGTGGGAACCCTGTTTGAGAAACACCCTGGGAACACTCATGTGGAACATCCTTCATTCAGTTTATAGACATTCACCCATCACTTCTTTCATGCCTAGGCCCTGGGCTCAGACAGGAGGGACACAGAGATGACTGATAGCCAGTGTGTGGCCTTGGGGATCAGGGGAATCAGACAGTCCAGTAGGGACTTTTATTTAAGTATCAATGATGCTGTATGTAAAGGCTTGCACAGGAAACTGGAGTCAGGAGGCTCAAAAGAGGGGACCTAACTCAGTTTTGGGGACGTGGAAGGCTTCCTGGAAGAGGTGGTGCCTCTTCAAGCTGAGCCTTGAAAGGGTAGAAACCGACTAGCCCCCTGGACGGACAAATAGCCCAGACAACCCAATTTGAGCTAGGACTGGGCCAATGCATTTTAGAATAAAGGTTATACTTACGAACAGGGGAAAGAGGATGTATTGGCCCTCTAGAGAGCTCACCCCATGTCACCAGAATCTTTTCCTTGGGCAATTAATGCTCCAGTAATTTCATCATTACAGAGTCATTTATTGACTAAAATTTTGTTCTTCTTAATAATAATAATAATATCCTTGGAAAGCTCATATAATCAGACAATATCAGCTTTTTCCATTTTAGCATGAATTAGTTCATCGGTTCAGAGAAAGTCCCCAAGGGAAAGGAAATGGAGTTTAGGTGGGACTACAGAAGAAAAGCTGGGCCAGATCTTGGAGCTTACCTGCCCAGGGTGGGTGCCAAGAAGAGGGAAACATAGCTGGGGATGCCTGATCCATCATCCATCCAGGTATGGAGTGGCTGCATATGTGTGTGCAGGTAGGGAGCAAAAGTGTAGGTAGGATGGGATGTTTTCTCACCTATTGGGCAGCCTCAGCTTTCCTGCCTCAGGTGGAGGTTATTCTAGATGCTGCACGAAGGACTAGGTCCCTGCCCTCAAGCAGCAGGGAAGGCTGGGAGGAGCAGCCTGATCTGCCTGTGATGAGTCTGAGCTCACGCCTCACAGCAGCCTGCGTTCCTGCAGCCATCAGCCTGCCCGTTCCTTCGACCAGCCTTGGCTTTATTTGGGCTAGTGTTTTGGAGGAGCTGATCAGATCTGAATCTGATTTTCCTGGTTTGCTCTTGGTCCAGGGTAGCTGGAAGGAGCACTCAGCTGGTCCTGGCTGGATCCAGAGGGAAAACACTCCTCTGCAGAAGCAGTATAGGTGGAAGGGGAAAGCCAGGCTGGCAGTGGGAGCTTTGGTTTGAAGACCCGAATCTGAGAGCAGCAAGCAAAGTAGGTGCCAAGCAGCATGCTACCTGGAACTGATATAAGACAATCAACACAGATTTGTACTTGGACATGACTCACTGAATCTTGTGAACCTTCTCACAAAACCCCACAGCCCTGAGTGACTTCCATTAACCCTGGCTCTCTGTTTCTCAGTGGAGGCACCACTGGCATTTTCCAGTGCAGCTGCATTGTAGGGCATTCACATTGTGGCTTCTGCCCCTGAATGCCACTTGTGTCCCCACCCCCAAGATTGTTGTAATAATCAAATATGCCCACACATTTCCAAAGATCCCTAGACAGTTGAGAGGGTTGGTACTGGCCACTGAAGTGAGCCACTGGTTGTCTCTCCAAGGACAGGCCCTGCCAAACTCCATCAAAACTTCCTTAACTGATTAAGCCAAAGTATAAGCATCCACAATGCACGGTGTGGGGTGGAGCACTGGGGGAAGGGAGGGGTCCAGGGTGCTGAGGGGAAGGGTTCTGGCATGAAAGCTGCTCTCAGCTCCTGGCCTCCCTGGCCCAATAAAGGCTGTTATTTAGAAATACCTGAAATGTATGGGAAAGGTATCTCTTCCCAGATTCCTCTTTGTTTTGCAATTCCACTTTAGGATGAGAGGATTAGGAGCTTCCTTGGTTCTCTTGTCTTTTATTTTGGCATTCGTTGCCCCTCTCTGTGATGACTGACCTTGGTGAGTGGGCCTCCAGAGGACAACACTCACCTGGCTCCCCACCCCAATCTCCACGGGTCAGCCCCCTTCATCAGATCTCTCAGATAATAATTGCCTTCCTCTTCCCTCCTCTCCCTCTTCCCTGTGTCCCCCCCCCCCAATCCATATGTTGAAGTCCTAACCTCCAGTACCTCAGAAAGTGACTGTGTTTGGAGATTGAACCTTTAAAGAGGTAATTAAGTTAAAATGGGGTCACTAGGGTAGGTCCTAACCCAATATGACCAGTGTCCTTATAAAAAGGGATTAGGATACGGACACCCACAGAGGGCAGACCATGTGAGGACACAGGGAGAAGACGACCATCCATAAGCCAAGGAGAGAGGCCTCAGAAGAAACCAACCCTGCAGACACCTTGATCTCAGACTTCCAATCTCCAGAACTATGAGAATAGATTTCTGTTGTTAAGCCCCACAGTCTGTGGTATCTTGTAATGGCATTTCCACCAAATTCATACAACTTTCTTCCTTTCTCCATTTAATAATTCAATGATGCACCCCTGACATATTTATCCATAGCCCACCCATGTGCGGGGCACTGAGTGGGAATGGGTTTTCTAGGGCTCAGTATTCAGCCCTTCTCTCGTCTCAGATTGCTGGCCATGGGCAACAGCATTCCTTCCCACAGCCTCCCACAGAGGCTTGGGGATGAGTTAGTTGTCTTTCTCTGGCTCCCCCCTCACAGACTTTGAAATCCAACACTTTTCTTACATCTTCTGTCAACAATATTGGACATATTAGAATATGTAGTCACTTCCTCTAAATCTACTCTTACCCTAGTGGTCCCTTGCTCTGTGATGCCTGAGGGACACTGTGGGGGAGGAGAAGCTTTCCTACACCCTGAAGGTTCTTTTGGTTGGTCTAATAATCACATAGACATGAGACAGATTAGCAAGAGAAAACAACCAAACAATACATACACATGGATGACAACCCCACATGCACGAGAGGTTCAGAGACAAAAAGGGGCCATGGGTATATGAGACATCCTGAGCTAGGGATGAGGGAAGGTGCCTTGGGGGGCTTCAAAGGGTCACTGCAGGATGATAAGAGTAGATGCTTAGTAAACAGAAGTTTGTCCTGCCCTATAGATAGGTCAAATGAGATATCTCTGATAATCTCTCAATATGGGCAAGGCCCCAATTCAAGTTCTTCCAGGTAGCTAAAGGAGGAGCAGAAGTTTCTCGTGAGCCCGCAGCTAAAATTGCTGTTAGCTGAAAACAATCCTCATACCATAGAAGCACATGTTGGGGTGATTAGCTCTGAGTCCCACAACACTTTGTGGCATCTCCTATCTTTCAGAGACATCCACCATCATTGGGACGAAGTACAAACTGCCTGGTCAGGCATTAGAGGGCCTCTGGGACTTTGTTCCTATCTGTTCTTCCATTCATTTCTCGCTCACTGCACACAACTGGTATTCTAGGTCCCCAGAAACCATCTACGGGACTTGAAGGTCCTGTAATTTTTAGCCTCTGTGCTTTGATATACGTTGTTCTCTTGCTTGAACAAGCCCCCCACTCTCTGCCTTTAGGACTCTCCCAGCATCCTTTAAGATTCAGTTCAAGGGCGATCTTCACTGTAAATGTTTTCAGTATGACTAGGAAGAGGAAGTGTGTATGGCCTCCATTGTGGTCAGTGATATAGATGACCTGTTCAGTTCTTAATTTCTCC
This sequence comes from Aselliscus stoliczkanus, assembly GCA_033961575.1. NCBI lineage: Eukaryota > Metazoa > Chordata > Mammalia > Chiroptera > Hipposideridae > Aselliscus > Aselliscus stoliczkanus. Next base: position 120,163,570 of record CM066729.1, read on the forward strand.
CTCATTTCAACCCCTTCTATCTGGAGCCTTCTAGAATCTGGGGGCTATTTCTTTTTGCATCCAGCAAGTCTGCAGAGTCCCTGACACCAAGCTCACTATCGCTGCTAAGTTTGTAGAATGACCCCAGTTTATCAGGGTCACCAGTGCTGTTGGTTTGGAGAAGCTATTTCTCTCTAGATATACAGTCAGGCTTACAGCTTCACATTTCCTTAACTTTATGGGACAAACCAATCCACTCCACTACCCTTTCCCAGTTGTGTAGTGGAAAGATGTTGCAGGTTTCATGAAAGGTCCACCATTGGTGGCTCGTGGCTTTTCCTGATTGGATGGATGTGCCATTTGTAACTGATCTCTTCTCTCTCATCTGCTCCCCATCAGTCATAACTGAAGCTGGTGAGTGAGGCAGGACGCGGGCAAAGGCCCTTGCTATTGTAGTCAATGGCAACTGAAATACTAAGTCTCACTGGGGTCACTGGCTGTGTCTCCCCTGGGGACTGGGTATATTTCCTGTTCCTGTGTCATGCAGCAAAGGTCTTACCAAGATGGTCTGGTAGATTACTTGGGAAGCTTAAAATTGCTGGGAGCACATAGCTGCAAACAATGTTATGTATCACAGATCTGCAAGAAAAGCACTTCCCAACCCCATATCTCCAGCACAAAACCAGTTTTGGCAATGAGAAAAGCAAGATAAAGGGTGGGCATTTAGGTCTAATGCTAGGTTGAATGTCTGCTCAGTTCTGCGAGAAGACAGATATTAAGAAATGACACAATGACCAAACCAGAGCTGGCTCCTCCAAGTGCAGTCAACTTGTATAAGGGGTCCCTTCACTTTCCACCAACTGGGAGAGTAAACTTCATGCACAGGGATTGAGGTGGGAGGGCATGGAGGACAGCAAACAGTCCTGCCACTTCCTTAGATCCCTGCCCTGGTGCAGTCATATTGACATGTCAGTTCACACATGTCACCTTCATCAGGAAAATCAAGTTCAGAGGACTCACAACTGTTACCTAGGGTGGACGCCGGCTGGTCTTTAGAACCAGCTCTCCTCTTCTGGTATGATGCTGAATTCCCAGTTCAGACACTCCATGGCCCAGCCTTGGACAGGTCTCTGGTCTTCTTTGAGCCTGAGTTAACTAATCTATAAAACAGAGCCTGGGCCTGCATAGGGATGGGTTGTGAGGATTAGTTGCTCACATATGCAAAGTGGTTTCCAGGCTCTGGTCTGGAAGTCTCCTAGGGATGTTTGCATTCCTGGGCTGGAGGATCCAGATAAATACCAGTGTTTGTCCTCACTTCTTGTCCTTGGCATCAGATTCAGAGACCTTGCAGCCAGCTCACCATGGACTCTTTCACCAGTCTGGCTGGGAAGTGGGGCCACTCTCTTTAGTCTGGCTGCCTTGATGGTCAGCCCGTTCTCTGCTCCATGTGAGGGTCTCCCAATTAGAAGTGCCTTATGGGGACTATAGGTCCCAGGACCCCAGGAAGTGCCTGGGATTTGGAGAGATCACAAAGGCTGTACCCACTGGCCTGGGCTGTAGGGGTAGACGGTTCCTCTGGGACACGCCCTGGAACTCAACACCAGTGGGCAACACTACCTCTCTCTCTATGCCTTCCCCCACCCTCCTCACTGCCCCTAGAGGGAAGGAGATGGGGATCCTGTTCTCCTCCAGGGACCCAGTCTCAAGCAGGGCCCTACTTTTCTGGAACGCTCAAAGACCTCCCCGAAAACACACACACAAAACATAGTTAATGTACATTGTTCTTGCTCTGAAGATCCTAGACTAACACATCTATCAGTCTCAGACTCCAAATTTAGAATCATGGTGAAGAGAACAGGCATCGGCTCAGAGTGACCTGCGCTGGGTAGCATTGTCACTACTCCCTGACTGTTTAACTTAGGTCAGCTCTTTCATCTCCCTGCTTCCTTATCTATAATGATAATACTAATGATAGCTGACTTTCATGGGCCTTAACTGGTATTGTCTCACTTGATCTTCTTAAACACCACACAAGGGACATGTCCATTTTCCCACTGTACAGATGGAGGAAACTGAGGCATATGGAGACTAAGGAGCTGTTCCGGGGTCTCAGAGTGCCAAGATTCAGTAATATGGTACCAAGTGCTTAGCCCATGCTGTGACTGAAGGCACCCTAAGTGGTCATTACTTTTAATAGTGCCCACACACTCTAAAGTTGTCCTTATGGACGTTCTCAGTTTTGCAAGGGTCCCCCTTCCTGACACCCTCCAACGCCCAGTTCAGGGCAGCAGAAGAGGACTTTCTTCCTCAACTGCTCCTTGGCTCACAAAGGTCTCTGTGGAGCCATGGCAAGTGGCCGGTGGTCAGCAGTTTAGCCTTACATGGGGGCAGCCATTGAATTTCCCCCACCCCACGCCATCTGCAAACTCCAAGACATCCTCCCCTTAGCAATAACTGTGTCTGAGATTCAAACAGACCGCAAATCCCTTTGCAGCTGTGTATTCCTTGTGTCCAGCCATCAGCTCTCAGGTCCTCAGTTTTTTTATCTGTGCAATGGGAGAGGTGAAAATGAGACATTCACAGGTTGCAAGGGAATGATCACGGGGGCGGGGGGCGGGGGAGCGTACTTACTCAGGGCGGCTGGAGGCACCCTGAAACCAGGCCCAGGGGGCGGGCCGCCCAGGGGCGGGCCGGGGCCGGGCCAGGCCGGGGCCCAGGCTGGGGGCGGTCGCGGGGCAGGCTGGGCGGTGAGGCCCGGCGGGCGGCGGCGCAACTCCGCGTCACAGCGCGGGGCGGTGGTGGGGAGATGCGGCTGCTGGCTCTGGCGGCGGTCGTGCTGCTGGCGCGGGCTCCGGCCCCGGCCCTGGGTAAGCACGGAGGACCGGGAGGGCGGGCGGCGGCTCCGGGACCCCGCGGGCGGAGTGGCCGGGGCTTGGGGCTCAGGCCCGGCGGGGAGGCACTGCCACCTCTGGGCTGCCCTCTCCCCGTGCGCACCGGCGGGCCCGGGTCTGCGCTGTCCCTGTCGCTGTGAGGTTGCCTGGCAGAGAGCTCGGGCAGCGCCCCCTTCTTTCCCTCCTCGGCTCGGGCCCCAGCGCTCCGCAGAGAGGCTCAGAACAGACCCCTTTCAAGGGCCAGGCCTTCAAGTGGAAGGTTTAAGCCTGAACGCGCGAGCCCTAGTTGTTGGCTTGTTTTCTTTTTTTCTCCACAGCAGTCAGGACCCACAACTGTTGGCAGGTTACTCTGGGCAGCAACTTCCCTTTAACTCTTCGCAGCGCTGCTTAGCTAACCCATTCAGGAGGGGCTGAATCTTCAGGCTGGTGTTAGGGACTGGGGACATGTCCGTGGGCGGTTTGCCTGGTGAGATAGGGTATCCAGGGCTGGATGAAGTGGGGCCGTTGGCAAAGCACCCTGCCCTAGCTGTAGCCTCTACCCACACTGCTGGCTTTCAGTTAGGGGCTTCTGCTCACTTCTAAGTTGCAGAAGAACTTCCCCTTAGGGCCCTGCCTGCCTGCCTGCCTCAGGGCTGAAAGGGCCTAGCTGGCCAGAATAATAGTAATAAGTGTGTCAATGTCTCCCAGGTTTTCTGGGAGCCTATTGGGTGTCAGGTATTGTGCGGCACTGTTCTCTCATTTAATTACAAATAATTACAAGTAACACTTCCAAGTAATAATGATAAGAGCAAACATTTGTATATCCTGGTGCTTTGCAAACATTAGCTCAGTTAAAGTTGCCAGTAACCTCTCAGGGAAGTGCTATTATTGTCCCCATTTTGTAGATGAGGACACTGAGGCACAGGCCCATGAATTGACTTGCCTTAAATGGTGGCGCTGGGTTAAAACCCAGGAAGACTGCCTCTAGACTCTGTGCTCATACTGGCTAAGCTGTATTTCCATTGTTTTGTAAGCAAGAAGGCTGATTCTCAGAGTTAAGTAATTTTCCAAGGCTGACCCAGCTACCGAGCAATGGAGCTGGCCTTGGAGCCAGCATAGGTCAGATTCTGAGGAAAAGTGACTTGGATCATCACGGTGGGAAGAAATTCACCCATTGTCCCCAGCTACCAGTGCGGCGGGATTTCCAGAGAACCTGAAATCAGCTGTGGGAAATGCTCCTTTCACCATTGTCACTGTCTTGGCTGACAGACAATGGCTGCAGATCTGACTGGGATGGTTGAGCCAGGCCAGCTCTGGTGGCTTGTGTGGAGTAGCCAGCAGCGAGTGGGGATGCAAGAGGCACAGGTGTCTTTGTCCCCCAGGCTCTATAACCACCTTCCTAATCATAGGTGCTATCAGAGAGGGTGCCCCCAAAGAGCAGCTTTTTGGGGGTCAAGTACATTCTCATATTTCCAGGAGACCTCAGGGCCTCAAGAGCTGGAATTCTTTTGAGTCTGCCCCAGGAGGTGCCTTGGATAATAATGACAGCTCCTGCTTGTGCAGTACCCATGACTCTTTGTCACCATCCCCCAAAGAAGGGCCTGGCAGAGCTACTTTATGCAGAAGTCTGGGCCTCTGAACTTTTTTGCCTCTTTATTTTGGGGCAGAACAGGATCTTAGCCATCACGAGGTCCTACCTCTCATTTTACAGAAAAACAAACCAAGGGGCAAAGTATTTACTAGGAACCAAGCTGTCATGCAAAGTGGTGGTTGAGAATTGGCTCTGATGCCAGGTGGCTTAGGTTGGAATTCAAGTTTTGCCATGTTTTGTGTGAGTTTTGAGCAAGCAACTTAGCCTCTCTGCGCCTCAGCCCTCTTGTCTGTAAAATGAGGGTAAACATAATATGAGGATAAATTGGGAAAATACTGAATACATCTCAAGTGCTTAGAATGGTGCTTGGCATGGAGTTCACGCCCAGAAAATGTTAGCCCTTATCATTGGTCAAGACCTTGTGTTTGTCCTGGATGAGAGCTGTTTTCAGGCGATGGGCTTATGATGAATGCATTACCCCATAGTCTAGGTCTGGGCCATGAGCAGCCCAAGGCCCAGCCCACATGGGGCACCCAGGGCTCCCCCGTAACAGAGCCAGTGCTTATTGAAGGAACAAGGTTCACTGCAGCAGAATCCTGTCGCTCTGTTTGGGTCAGTCTGTCCCCTGCCCATGTTGTCATATTCCTCCTTTAAGAATTGGCCTTGGAGGCCCTGATTGTGGTGGAAAGTCCCTTCCTGAAGTTTACCTGGAGACACTAGTGGCTGCCTGGGCCAGGGGACAGTGGACTTCACCAGAGGGCTCTCATCTCTGAATTTCCAGCTTGCACCAGGTGCCTTCTGCTTCAGGGTTTTTGCACAGGTGGGACCCACTCCCAGGAAGGTGATTCCTTGCTGCTGCCCTGAATTTTATGTCATTAACTGCAACTCACCCTTCAGCTCATGGTTACCTCCCCAGGGTCTCTCCCCTGGCCCTGTAGTCTAGATCAGGCTCCTGCTCTGATTTGCACCTGCACCTTTTCCCTGCAGCCTGTGAAACTGTTTGTCATCACATACTCCTTTGTCTTTTTCCTGCTGACCAGCTTCCTTGTCCATTGGACTGAAGGCTCCATGAAGTTAGGAACGCCATCATCTTCTTCACAGAGTGCCCTGCACAGGGCTGTTACTCAGCAAGTGTTTGCTGAGTGATTAAATGAACAAAGCATAAGCTGGGGCATAGGCTGGGGGAAGTGGGCGCTCTCAGTGTGGAGGTTCCCCAGGGGAGTGGGAGGGTCTTCCTTTCACCTCAGTTTCCTTCAGTGCAGGGCCACAAAGCAAGCAATTTAGTTCTTCTCTGGACCAGAATGACTTGAACAATTCTCCCTCCTAGGCCTGGAGAGGGGTATCTCTGCTCTGCCTGGGGCTGCCCCCTTACCTTACCTGGTATAGGAGGGTCTAGTAAAACCCATCCTCCCCTGTCCTATAGCTGGCTTGGCCCAGTTTTACTTGGCTTGCTGATGCCCTGCAAAGTGTGCATGCTCTGTGTCCTCTCTTTTCATTGAGACCCAGAAGGGAAAGGCCTCGACCCCTATGGACACTGCCTGCCTCCATACTTAGGTATTGCCCTTGCTCCCCATGATCCTGATGCCCACTGCTATGTGGGGCATGATGAGCTGTGTCGCTTTCTCTCCTAGTACTTAACTAAACATCCAGCTGAGCTTACATTAGCCAGGCACTGGGCTCTCTGCCTGCATTTGCTCCTCTCTCTCCCATCATGCACACGAGCTGTGAGGTAGGCAACTCCAGTGCCTAGAGGAGTGTGTTACCTGGGCACATGGCTTTCTGAGAAAGCTTATCACTGATTCGGGGAGCCCAACAATCTGAGAGCCTGTGTCCTCTGGAAGCCAGCTGCTGCATCCCTGCTGCTCTCTGCCTTCTGAACCCTTGGACAGCTGTTGGAGTGGGGTTAGCTTGATATTCTGGCTGTGTTGCTGCTCACCAGGGGGCAAAGATTTAAGACTCCAAGGGGCTCTGGAGCATCACAGTCTCAATCACCCACCCTTCCCCTCCTGTACCTTCCTGTTGAAAGTGGGTATAACTGTCTGGGCTGGTGGCAGATGTAGGGCTGAAATGAGCCTTCCTATGAACAAGGTTGTATTGGTTTGCTATGGCTGCCATAACAAAGTACCATAGACTGGGTGGTCTAAACAGCAGACATGTATTGCTCATAACCCTGGAGACCAGAGGTCTGAGATCAAGGTGCCGGCAAAGTTCGTTCCTTCTGAGGCCTCTCTCCTTGGCTTGTAAATGGCTGTCTTCTCCCTGTGTCCTCACATGGTCTGCCCTCTGTGTGTCTGTGTCCTAATGTCCTCTTTTTATAAGGACGCCAATTGTGTTGGATTAGAGTTCATCCTAATGGCCTCATTTTAACTTAATCACCTCTTTAAAGGCTGTCTCCAAAGACAGTCACAGTCTGATGTTCTGGGTGTTGGGATTCAGTATATGAATTTGGAGGGGACACAGTTCAGTCCATAACAAGGGTCTTTGCACTTCAGTGGGAGAAACATGCTGGAGCCATTTGTGAGAGAATATGGAGCTTGCTGAAAGCAGAGACGGGACAGGTAAAGAGGAGAGGAGGGTTCGTTCGTCTTGGGAAGATGGTTGAGTTCCTGCCCTTTCGTGGGAACTGGATTCCTGGCCTGAGCTGCGGAAGTGGAAGGGTTACTAGCTTGCCTCCAGGATGGAATCTGGCCTCCCATGAGAACTGGAGCACTTGGCACATTCTCCTGGTTTCAGTCACTATAAATAATTCCTCCTTCACGCAGTGTTAATAGGAGGAGACTGGGTGTGCAGGCAGGCTGTGCTCTCATCCCACCCATATTGTTTCAATTTCCTGCCTTCCCCAGCTTTCCTTGCCTTCAGTGGGGAGCCCTTGGGGGCGGGTGGAGCTGGACTTCAATTCTGGAAGCCAGCTGCTGCATTTCTGCTGCTCTCCCAGCTGTTGGAGTGGGGTCAGCCTGGTGTTCTGGCTGTGTTGCTGCTCACCAGGGGGCTCCCAGCGTGGGGCCTTCAGACAGGGCCTTAGCGGTCAGGGGACATGCTCTTGGACTAATTTAATATGGCTTATGGGCCAGGTGGGTAAGAGGCAGGGGAGACAGCCGGGGCAGTTTCTGTCCTTTTGTCCTGTGTGAGTGACTCGCGTGGACAATGAGATTGTTAGATTGTTACTAGAGAGCATCTGTCTTCCTTGGTCACCTGTTGATCAGCATACTCCGAGTAGCTCCCTGGGCTGGCTTTTTCCTTGGTCACTGTAGACAGAAGACCTCATTCTTGTCCACAAACTGCTTAAAGTCCACCGAGCATCAACCTTTTTCTTCTGAGTATACTTCCATCTATTTTGTGAAAGTAATAAAACTGTCGCAGTATGGTAAGCTATTGAATAGCGACCCCCAATGATGCCTGAGTCCTAATCCCGTAACCTGTGGATGCTGCATTTTATAGCAAAAGGCACTTCCTGATGTCATTAAGTTAAGGGCCTTGGGATACCCTGGAGTATACCCTGGTGGTCCTGGCTTCTAAAAGTTGGGAAAGAAAATGAAAGAACATTGACCTTCAAGTCATATCTCTGAAGGTGTTCAGTTATTAAAACAATAGTGGGAACCATACAAGAGAGTGAGCTTATTGGCTGGATTTTTACAATGAAGAATATTTTTGTGTCACCTCCACCCCACCCGACAAACACAGGGCTTCACCTTGTTGACTCACAGCCTCTTCACAGTGTAAAGTTCAGATCTCTGGTCTCTTCATCATCCTTCCTCTGATTACCCGCAGGACTGACCAAGGTTCAGAGCTTTTGGTGATTCTGACATAAGGGCCCAAGCCCTTGCCTGTAACCAGGTGATATTTGGGGGACATTTGTGATTTGGGGTAACCTGGGACACCTGCTTGTGCAGTGGGGTGGGCAGGGAATGGTTCTTCCTAGAGCTGTGCAGTGGGTCTCACATAGGTGAAGATGTGGGACCTGGTGAGATGACAGCTTAGCTTGGGCAGAGGAGGTTCTGGGCATCCTGGGCAAAGCGTCCTTTCTGGTCTCTGTCTGCCAGGAGAAGGTGCTGCCCATGAGCTCCAGGGCGGCCGGGTTGCCCTGCACCTCCCGGATGGGCAGCCCGTGGGATGGATCTAACTAAGAAATCGAAGGACAGGAAGTAGTGGACAGGACCTGAAGTTCTGGAGCACCTTTTCTTTGCGGGGGGAGGTTCTCTAACCCCCGGGCTTAATCGTTCTTTATTCCTGCGCTTCAGCTCTGAGTCCAAAGAGCCTTAGAACAAGAAACTGAGACGCCTCTGTGGTTCTAGCTCCTGGTATTAGTTTAACACACGCCTGACTGGTGATGAGAACCTGCCGTGGTGACAGTTAAAATAGCTGAGACAGGGAAAGGGGCTTAGAAAGGCAGCTTCTGGACCCATAGCATTGTCCACTCAGACAGGTGGTAAAACTGATCCAAACAGGCCTTAGGGGGCAGACAGAGGGGTTGGATCAAGGCTGGAAATTTTTAAAAGATTCCAAAAATCTAGATTTTTATGTGAAATCTCCTGAATTTAAACATCAGCAACTAATTTAAAAACATTAAAAAAAAATACCTTTGGGCCAGGTGGTCAGTGGCATTCCACGTGATGATATCCTTTCAGAGAGGAGGACACGGGCTCCCACAGAGGCTCCCCCCAGAAGGAGCCCTCCTTCTGGTCATGATGAAGGTGGAGAGTGAGCATGGTGGGGTGGGGTGGCCTACCTTTCTGGCCATGCAGATCACACCAGGTCCTGGAGAAAAGACACAGCTGTAGAGATGCAATGGCCTTACTAACTTTCTTCCTCTTATCTCTGCAGAGGTCTGTGGGGCCCTCAATGTCACTGTGACCCCAGGGCCTGTGGTTGACTACTTGGAGGGGGACAATGCCACTCTTCTCTGCCACGTCTCCCAGAAGAGGCGGAAGGACAGCTTGCTGGCTGTGCGTTGGTTCTTCGCGCGCTCCGACTCCCAGGAGGCCTTGATGGTTAAGATGACCAAGCTGCGGGTGGTGCAGTACTATGGGAATTTCAGCCGCAGCACCTACCGGCAGAGGCTGCGCCTCCTGGAGGAGCAGCGGGGGGCGCTTTACACGCTGTCTGTTCTGACCCTCCGGCCAGCAGATCAGGGGCATTATGTCTGCAAAGTCCAGGAAATCAGCAAGCACAGGAATAAGTGGACAGCCTGGTCCAATGGCTCCTCAGAGACAGAAATGAGAGGTAAGTGCATTCACTCTCTGGGGAGAGGCGTAGGGGACAAGTCAGTGGTCCTCTCTGCCATTGGCCTGGCAAGGGCCTCCAGATGGTACCACTGGGCTAGAACACACCTTCTGGGCCATCAAGGGCCATGGCCATATGAGCTAGGCCATGGAGGTGAGGATAGATCTTTCTATGGATGCTGGGCTGATGTGTAGTATAGACATGGAAGCCAGGATGGAAAAGAGCATGAGCCTGGTCCCATGCTGCCCAGCCTACTCTCTGGGCCAAACCTCCTTCAAGTCTGAAAAATGGGACTGGCTGTATGCTGCGCCTCCAGTGCAGGTCTGTGCAGCTTGATTGCTTTGGGGTGCTGGGCATCCACTGGAGGAGGCACACATTGGCAGGTGCTGGTGTTAATTGCCAGGCCAAGGAGCAGGGAAGACTGTTGGCTCAGATCTGTTGTCCAAAGGAACTGATCCAAGACTCATGCTGTAACAGCTCATTGAGAAATTCACCCAAAAGTGGGCAGAGGACCAGAGGTAGGCCTCCCTTCCTGGAGACACGTAGGAGCTCTGGGCCGCATTCTGCAACACCTTAGGTACCAAGTGCCATATTTGAGGGTTGTCATTTTTTTTTTCTTTTTTTTGAGGGCAGTGTCACTGACCCTCACATGTGGGACCTGAACCAGGGCCGCTGGCTTCCCAAGCCAGCACTTAACCACCGCACCACTCGGCCAGCCCAAGGGTTGTCATTTTTTATCACAAATGTTCTATTCAGGAAGATACCACTCACAGTTTTAAGACTTGCTATTGTGTGCTGAAAATATGTCTTTGATTGCTTTGAGTTTTGTCTGGCACAAGATCAAGAGGATCATAAAGTAAAGCTGATAGTCCCCAATATGAAAAAGAATCTGTTGATAATTTTATTATATACATGCATACAATATTAAAGGCATTAGTGGTATTTTGGTAAGCTTTTTTTTTCAATGGATAAAACTCAGTTGTGAAAGTATCTTTAGTAGCCTATGTGAATAAGGGGCATGTTAAAGTAAATGATTTATGTGGGTAATCTTGAAGCAGTCCAGCTTTGTCCATGGAGTTTGCTTATTGCAATATTCTGAAGCACAGAACGATATATTATCTGAAATGTCGTGCACTTTTTCTCCTTAAGCAAATTAATTCAAGAGAATAAATTACTATTAGTATAAATATGTATTATGGCACAGAAAACAGAAAAATACATCAGATGGCTGAAGGCTGAGGAGGAAATCCACTCTGAATATCACTTGGCTCAGAAACCTAAGATTGTATATATGTCCTTTTGATTTTTATGTCACAGTATATTCTGGAGCCATACACTGAGTCTCTTGGCAGTAACGACTCTCTGCCAATTGGAATAGATAAAAAGGTTCCCTACATTCAAGTGAGTGCAGTCATTTAGTTCATTCATGTGACCACTTTCAGGGAGTGAAGTGGGTTCCTTCCACAGCACATTATGTGCTTGCTCCAAAACCTGAGGTCGTTTGTGAGTGTACATGGAAATAAAAATCTGCCTCCTTTCTTCTCTGCCTCTCCGCTTCCCTTCTCCTCCACCCCCTTCCTCCACTTTCCTCTTCTTCCTCCCCTTCCCTCTGTCTTCTCAAAAATGCCCTTCTCTTCTCCTTTTTCTACCCCCTGTTCCTCCCCTCTCTCTCCTCCCTCCTCGTCTCCCTTTCCCTTCACTCAGGCTGCCTCCTTGTTTTGTTTCTTTCTTCTTCCTCTTTCCTGTGTCTGCCTGTCTCCTGCTCTTCCTGTCGCCCAGCCCCCCCCCCCCATCTCTCACCTGGAAGTGCTTCTGGCCTCACAGAGGAGCCTCCTTTGCAGTGTCTGCTCTGCCCAGAGCTACCTGTTCCTCACACTTCCTCAGCCTCTGGCAGGGCCATGGGTTTCTTACAAGAAGATTCAAAATCTTAAGAACCCATGACTTACTTCCAGAAGGTACCACTTAGGCTTCCAGAGGTCTGTATTTCTGGATTGAGCGTCTTTTCTGGGCCGAGCCCCATAGCCCTTCTTTTCTGACATGCTCACTTTGCTTCTCAAGCTGTTCTTGGGAATTCTTTCTAGTACTACCGCACCCCCTGTCCTTGACCATGCACTATTGTGTTCCCCTTGCAGTGTCCTTAGTGTGAGATCACATTGCTTGTCTTTCCCTGTATATTCCCAGAAAGGCTGATGTATAGTCTTTTCTCATCTTGCTGTTTCAAAGGGAGGTGACACACAGTGATGAATTTAAGGGATGGTTCCTGGCACAGAGAAAATGTCAGAGGAGCGTTGGCTCTTATGATTTACCCTGATTTCCACATGTTGGTTGCTTTCTATTGCAAAAGTACTATAGCTCAGTTAGAAAAAACATGAAAAAATACGAAAATGCCTTGTAATATCTCCACCCAGGCATAACTTAACATTTCATTGTAAATCCTTCCAGACATTTTTATGCAAATAAAAATTAAAAATCTAATTCCACTCATATCATAAATACTGTTTCGTGACTGACTTGTTGCGGGGAGCCAGCCCCCGCGAGGACCAGGGATTCCCTCTGGTGGGATGGCATCGGCGAGGAGAAAGAAAGATGGAGATACAGAAGTATCACGCTTTATTGTTAAAGCCTAGCCCCTTTTATAGGGGCTTCTGACCATTATCTCAATCACAAGCTATGTTTCACATGATCATGATGTTTTTTCTCTTACTCAGGACTTTTACATCTTTACCTTTTTGTAATTGTATCTTTCCAGGGTACACTGTGGCCTATTCTATGCTCAAGGATTTTACTTATCATCTAAAGAGTGGTTACCATGACTACCTTACAGGGCGCATGCTTGAGTTATTGCCAAGAGTCTAGCAGTGGCTGAATTTAGGGCAAAAAACTATTTCTATGTGATTATAATACTTAGTAGCAAAAGGAGTCTCAAACTTTTCCTATCCTACAAAGAGCTGCATATTATTGTAATAGAGAGCAACATCTGTTTCTTAGTCAAAGCTTCAGTATCTGTTGGTACAGCAATGTACAAAGCAAAGAGTTAAAATAAAGCTGTTAATTAAAATACCTCATGGTCAGTAAGTTGTTTCTTATCAGAACTCTTATGGCCGAAAGACCTTGGTCTCCATGGAGACGTTTCACAGCTGCATAGGCAAGGATGGATGATACCAGTTTCTCACAGAGGCTGTCTGTTTCTCACAGACAGGCATTTTAGCCTATGTGGCCAGAGGCCTGAGCCTCAGTTTCCAAGGGGCTTGAGTACCCTATTTATCAGTCCTGGGGTACCAAAAGGGGCTGTAGCCTGGCTTGGGTTGTCCTCTCTCTTAGGAGATCTTACCTGTCATTGACTTACACAGCCAGCTTTCATTGGGACATCACAGGAACTTGCCATAAATGCAGTGGGAGTACTGTCTCCCATAGGATCTGATGTGGAGGAAAGGCACATGGGTTCATAGAGACAGGAGATATTACATGACCAACCATAAGGCAGCACCCCAGACATCCAGTGCTGAATGTGGATCTTTATTTCAAGGTGGCCTTGTCAGACACTAGGATGCTGTTGGTCCCCGGCAGCTTGTCTCACACATTACTAAATAGTGCGCACATTTTCCTGTGTTGTTAAATATGCTTCCATAACATAGTTTTAAATGTGGAATAACATTCCATGACATGGATGCACCACAGTTTAGCTTCCTAGTTACTGTTATTTAACTTGTCTAATCCATGTCAGTAAATCTCCACTGAGGTCCCTGTACTTAGAATAAAGTCCTGGAATGCCGGGGCCAAAGGTATACTCCATTTAAAGACTGATACAATTTAAAGAGGTGACTTTGCCTCGAGAGTAGTTAATGAATTTATATTCCCACCAGCATTGAAAATGTGTTTTTCCCATGGATTGGTCTATGTAATATATACTTTTGGGGATGCTGATGCTGATCGTGGTGATGATGATGGCAGCTGTGAAAACCTGGAACAGGACCTGTGCACAGTTCACTCTGAATGAGTACTTGATGAATGAATGACATGATTTTTGATCACACCTCTTGCTATCGATGCCTTTGAGGTAGGCATGACTCGATGGATAAAGAAAGTCACCCTCTCTGGTAGACCTCCCTTCTCTTTCCCTTGGCCTATTCCAATTGTACATCTTATTTGAGGTCCCTTATCCATTCTTCCTCTTCCATCAGGCCTTCTTTGTGTGTGGCAGCCCATGGAGACCTCTCCCACCTATAGCATCCTATAGCTTCTGTTTTTAACACTGTTTACACAACATTAGTCACACCAGTATTTTTTGTAAGCTGCTGCGGCACAGGGATAATGGAAAAAAATATTACATGTAAAAAAAAAGAATCAGTGTCAAAACTAAAATGTGAAAGTCTGTGTTTTCCCCGCTTCCACCCTAATATCCCACTCCCACTGCCATCCCCAGAGGTAATCATTGTCAGTGGTGCGCTGTAGATCTTTCAAGTTCCCCTCCTACTGGCATTCATGCATATCCACACACACATATTTTAAGAATGCTACACTCAATGCTTTATAAGTATTGCTGATGACATAACATGTACTTTTTTTGTAATGGATATTACATAGCAAGATAATACCAAATTGCATCCCTTCATTCCCCAGTGATAAAAACTTAGGAAATGTCCAATTTTTCATTAATACCACCGATGCTTCAGTGAACATTCTTATATTCATTTCCAAGTGTTTCTGTTGGTTAGGTTCCTGGAAAGAGAATTGCTGGGCCTAAGGCTATGCATATTTAAAATTTTAATAGACAATGCCAAGATGCTCTCCAAAAAGACTTTACAAATTTATACTCTGACCATCATTGCATAATAGTATCTATTTCCCTGAAGCCTCATTAACAATGGATATTATTAATCTTTTCCATTATTTATCACAATGATGGAGAAAATAATACTTCATTGTTTTAATTTCAATTATTATATTCAATACTGTACAATTTAATTTAAAGTATTGTATTTGATTAGTGAGATTGTGCATCTCTTCATACGTTTATTGACTGTTTAAAAATTTTCTTCTGTCATTGCCTGTTTATAACTTTTACCTATTTTTCAATTGCTTGCTGTCTCTTTCATATCATTAATTTGGTAGCTATTATATATGATGAACAGTTTTCTTCTTATTTGTTACTTGTCTTTATACTTTATTTATATTTTTTACCCCATAGATATTTTACATTTTCAAATTGGCCATGTTTTTCTTTAAGGTATTCCTTCTGCCAATTGTATTTTTTTTTTTTTTTGAGGGCAGTGTCACAGGCCCTCATATGTGGGACCCGAACCAGGGCCGCTGACTTCCCAAGCCAGCGCTTAACCACTGCGCCACTTGGCCGGCCCCCTTGCCTATTCTTAAACATTTAATTTTTTCCTTCAGATGATCTTACCTAGTTTTGTAAAAAAATATGTTAGGGTTTGACTTTATTGGCATTTAATTGTCTTTATAAATTATCTTGGGAAGATCGATACATCTTATACATCTTTACAATTTTAAATGTTCCTATCCAGGAACCTGTTGTGTTCCTTCATGCATTTAGGTTTTTTAAAAAAAATATCTTTCAGCATAGATTTCTTCACATAAGTCCTGAGTCTTTTTATTATGTTTACTTCTAGATATTTTAAACTTGTAATAAGAATCTTTAAATTTTTTTAGTTTTTGATTATAGTCAACATTCAATATTATACTAGTTTCAGGTGTACAGCCTAGTGGTTAGACATTTATATAACTTACAAAGTGATCCCTGATAAGTCTTGTAACCACCTGACACCATATACAGTTATTACAATATTATTGACTATATACACTAAGCTGTACCTTTCATCCCCATGACTAATTTGTAGCTGCCAATTTGTACTTCTTAACCTCTTCACCTTTTTCAGCCAGCCCAACACCTCTTCCAATTGGCAACCATCAGTTTGTTCTCTGTATCTATGAATTTGTTTCTGTTTTGTTTGTTTGTTTATTTTGCTTTTAGATTCCATATATAAGTGAAATCATATGGTATTTGTCTGTCCCTGTCTGACTTATTTCACTTAGCATAATACCCACTAGTTCCATCTATGTTGTCACAAATGGTAAGATTTCATTTTTTTTTATGGCCAAGTTATATTCCATTGTATATATGTACCACATCTTCTTTACCCTATTTCTTTTTATTAGAGCATTTAATCTATTTACATTTGAAGTAATTATTGATAGGTATGTACTTACTGCCATTTTATTAATTGCTTTCTGATTGTTTTTGTAGTTCTTCAATCCTTTCTCATTCTCTTGCCCTTCTCTCCTGTTTGTTGATGACTTTCTGTGGTATTGTGTTTGGGTTCCTTTCTCTTTCTTTCTTGTGTATGTCGTATAGATTTTTGGTTTGTGGTTACATGATGCTTAAGCTCTGTTTATAGCAGTCTATATATTTTTTTTAAAGCTGAGCCATCCTGCTACCTGTTGGCAGCTCAGCGGCTGCTCAGCTTGGGCTGGGCATCAAACTGCTGTTGCTCAGAGCTCAGCTCACACTCTTGAGTGAACTCTTAACCAACTGAGCCACTTGGGTGGCCCTATAGCAGTGTATTTTAAGTTGATGGTCATTTAAGTTCAAACACTTTCTAAAATAACTACCATTTTTACTCATCCCCTCCATGTTTGTACAGAGGGTGCCACAAAAATGTATACATATTTTAAGAAAGAAAAAAACTATTAAAATTGTAATACCCAATGTATACTGATAACAAAAGATGAATACAAATTACTTTCGATTTCTGCAATTACAAGAGGTGCTCAAAGTGATCACAATCAGCATAATTTTAATACAGTTTTTTCTTTTTTAAAGATTTTATTGGAGAATTGGGGAGGGGAACAGCATTGGGAAATTGAGGAAGGGGAACAGACAAGGCGCTGTCCTTTTGTTCTTCAGTCTAGTTGCGTAGGACATCCCTTCACTGGCCCATGTTGGTATCATTTCGCTCTTGCCGGCTGAAGCAGTTACTCACCCGACATTGGATGGCCACTCACTGTGGCTCATGGAAGCTCACGAAAGTGGACGCCAGCCACCGGCCAGCTCTGCTGCAGCCTACACCATTGCTGGCGACTCCTGGCAGCCCAGTTTCAGGTGGAGTTGTTGTTCACCATCTCAGCTATAGAGGGAGAAGCGTCACTAGCCCTCATGTGGGTTCCAAACCAGGGCCCTGCTGCTCAGAGCTGGAGTCCCAACCAAACTCTTAACCAGCAGCACCACTGGGCTGGCCCATTAATAAAGTGTTTTCATTTCATAAAATGTGTATGCATTTTTTTTTTTTTTTTTTTTTAGCTGAGCCATCCTGCTACCTGTTGGCAGCTCAGCTGCAGCTCAGCTAGGGCTGGGCATTGAACTGCTGTTGTTCAGAGCTCAGCTTGCACTCTTGAGCGAGCTCTTAATCAACTGAGCCACTTGGCTGGCCCTTGTATGCATTTTTTTGGCACCCTCTGTATTGTTGTCATTATATTTTACTTTCTATGTGCATGTGTTTGTATATATTGCTTAATTTACTGTTGTAATTATACATGATCTTCTTTACTTTTACCTTTTAACCTTTGTACTAGCTAGTCTTGGTTGATCCATTCCTTTCATTATATGTTGGTTTTTGTCAGTGAGAATTTTTTTTTCTTTGCAATATATTCTTATTCATATATATATTTTTAAAGAGTTTATTGGGGCATTGGGGGAGGGGAAAAGTATTGGGGAACCGGGGAAGGGGAACAGATAAGTTGCTGTCCTTTTGTTCTTCAGTCTAGTTGTGGAGGACATTGCTTTACTGGCCCATGTTGGTATTATCATTGTGCTCTTCCTGGGTGAGGCAGATCGGTCACCGGCCAATGGACGGCCACTCACCGTGCCTCTTGGCAACTCATACCAGCTGCCAGCCACTCACGCTGGCTGCTGGCCACTCACTGTAGCCTATGGCAGCCCACTGCAGCAGTGGGGACTCACAGCAGTCCAGCTCCAGGTGGAGTTATTGTTCACCATCTTAGCTGTAGAGGGCAGTGTCACTGGCCCTCATATGTGGGATCGAACCAGGGTCCCTGACATCCCAAGCCAGCTCTTAACCAACGTGTTACTCGGCCGGCCCTCTTAGTCATATTTTTTATTTCTTTCTTTTTCTTCTTAAAGAAGTTCCTTTAACATTTCTTGTAATACTGGTTTGGTGGTGATAAACTCCTTCAGCCTTTTTTTTTTTTTGTCTGGGAAGCTCTTTATCTGTCCTTCGACTCTCAATGATAGCTTTGCTGGGTAGAGTAACCTTGGTTGTAGGTCCTTACTTTTCATCACTGTGAATATTTTGTGCCCATCCCTTCTGGCCTGCAAAGATTCTGTTGAGAAATCAGTGGACACTCTTATGGGAGCTCTCTTGTAAGTAACTGCTTGTTTTCTTACTGTTTTTAAGATTCTCTATTTGTCTTTAACTTTTGGCATTTTAATTATGCTGTGTTTGGTGTGGGCCTTTTTGGGTTCATCTTGTTTGGGATTCTCTGTGCTTCCTAGACTTGTATGTGTATTTCCTTTGCTAAGTTAGGGAACTTTTCAGCCATTATTTCTTCAGATAGATTTTCAATCCCTTGCTCTTTCTCTTCTTCTAGTACTCCTTTGATGTGAATGTTGTTACTCTTGATGTTGTCCCAGAGATCCCTTAACCTATCCTTGTTATTTATTTTCTTTTTGCTGTTCTGATTGGGTGTTTTACAGTACATTGTTTTCCAAATTTCTCATTCAATCCTTTGCTTCATCTAATCTGCTATTGATTCCATGTAATGTATTCTTCATTTTTGACTGTTTCTTTTAATGTTTTTATCTCCATTTTTATGTTTCCTATCTCTTTGTTGAAGTTCTCACTGAATTCATGTATTCTTCCCCTAAGTTTATTGAGCATCCTTATAACCAGTGTTTTGAAATCTGTATCTGGTAGATTGTTTGTCTCCATTTTGTTTAGTTCTTTTCCTGGAGTTTTGTTCTGTTCTTTTATTTGGAACATGTTTCTTTGTCTCCCCAGTTTTTCTGCCTCCCTGTGTTTGTTTCTATGTATAAGGTAGGGTTTCTATGTGTCCCTGTATTAGTAGAGTGGTCTTATATGGTAGGTATTCTGTGGGGCCCAGTGCACAGTCTCCTTGTTCACCTGAGCTGGGTGCTCCAGGGCTGTCCCTTGTATGAGTTGTGTGTGCCCTCCTGTTGTAGTTGATGCTTGATTGCTGTTGGCATGTGAGTGGGTAGGATTGACCATCAGGCTGACTGGCTGTGAGGACTGGCTTTGACTACAATGAACAAGCTATTGTGTGGGATTCACTTTAGTGGGGCTCTGGTGCCTGCTGACTCCACCTATGGGAGTGTTGTTTGTGGTGCTAATTAGGTAGTGCTGTGGTATGATTTGAAGCCAGCCAGCAGGTGTGTTGGTTGTGGAGCCTCTGGGGAGGGGCTTCGGTGCATGGCAAGGTCAGCTGCTACCTGTACTTGGCCAAGGGCCATGTGGTAGAAGCTACAACATGGTCTACAACATGATCTGTAGTTGGTAGCTGTTTGTACTGGGCCTGAATGTACTTGGGAGTGGTTATGCTGTGAACTGAGGCTGCTGCTACTAATGCCCAGTTTGGGGACACTTATTGAGATATTCAGGGCATGCCAAGGCCAACTGCTGCTTGTTTGGGGTTTGTGGATCTTTGAGAGACTTTAGGAAAGTCTTCAGTGCAGACCCAGGCTGGCTGCTTATATGGATCAGCTTCCGAAAGAAGTTTGTGCTGGACACATGATTGGGTGGGGTGAGTCTCAGAGAATCACCGGGGTCGGACAAGAGTAGTATTAGACAGGTTAATGGAGAGCTCGGATTTGGGGCTCACCTGCACCTGCAGACTATGTGGTGGGAGGGCTCAACAAAGGAACAATGGTGCCTGCCAGCACTTTAGTCCTAGAGAGAGCTGTTTCTCCATTCCTGGCCCTGAAGCCAGACCATTCAGCTCCTCTCTATATGTCCCTGGCACTTTTTGAGTTTCTGTCTCTTTGCTGGAGCTTAGGATGAGTGTTTGTGAGCCAGAGTCTGTGTTTGGGCCCTCTAAAAGGATGTCTGTGTCTTCAGCAGCCCTCCATCTCACCCACCCAGACTGAGTCCCTGCTGATTGTCACAGCCAAATGTTGTGGGGACTCCTCTTCTGGCACTAGTGCTCTGGGCTCGGGTGCCCAGTGTGGGGCTGGGACCCTTTTCTCCTCGGGGGATCCCCGCAGCTGGGATACCCTTCCTGATTCTTAACTGCCACACATGGGTGTGGTGTCAGTCCGTTTCTCATCTCTGCACCTGCTATCAGTCCTGCCATGGCTTCTTTATATCCTTAGTTATAGGAGTTCTTTTTAGCTAGTCTTCAGGTAGTTCTAAAGGGTGGTTGTTCTATAATTTAGTTGTAATTTTGATATGGTCATGGGAGGAGGCGAGCACAGTGTTTACCTGTTTCACCATCTAGACCAGAAGTCTAAGACCTATCCCTTCTCCTCATGCATACCCTCCCTCCCCACACACACACCTCTTTTAAATTGGTTAATCCTGGTTTACAGAAAAGTTGTTGACTTGCATTTGGCAATATAATGAATTATCTAATTTTTTGATGTAGTCTTTTTCAGTTGTTTCTCAATGGTGTCTGCAAATGTATGTTTCATTACTTTTTCTAACCTTATTACATTGACCAGTACTTTAGAGGTAGTGAGTCATCTACCCATCCTCTTCTTGTTAACAGTACTAAGAATTTTAACTTCGCCATTTGGGTTTTTCTCTTCACCATGTTTTTCCATTTAGTCCACATGGCTATTGTTAGAGATTGTCAGTTGCCCTATGAAAAGCCAGCTTTGAGGTATCTGTGACTTTTTCATGATCCTCACTAGTAAAACTATCAGAAAAGCATTTGGGATTGGCCTGATAATGTCTGTTAGTAATATACCTTTTCCTTTTTTAAATTCTTAAAAAACTTATTTAAAAGTCCATTCTACAGAGATGAGCTATTGAGCCATGGAAAGTCATGAAAGAATCTTAAATGCATATTACTAAGTTGAAGAAACCAATCTGGAAAGGCTACAGGCTAAGTGGTAACAACTTTATGACATTCTTGAAAGGCAAAACTATGGAGAGTATAAAAAAATTAGTGGTTACCAGGATTAGGTAGGAGGGAGTGATGACTAGGTGGGGAGCACAAATGATTTTTACAGCAGTGAAAACACTCTATATGATACTATGGTGGTAGATACAATGTCATTATTCATTTGTCCAAACCCATAGAATGTACTACATTAAGAGTGAGCCCTAATCTAAACTGTGGACTTTGGGTGATAACGATGTGTCATTATAGGTTCATTCAGTCTAACAAATGGACGACTCTGGTAGGGAATACCGATAATGGGGAGGCTGTGCATGTGTGGGGGCAGGGGGCACATGGAAAATTTCTACCTTCCCCTCAATTTTGCTATAAACCTAAAACTGCCCTAAAAAAATATAGCCTTAAGAATAATAATCAAAAAGTCCATTCTAGAAACCTGTCATAGATAGATGAAAAGTTCTTTAACCTATAGTTTTCCTACTTTTTTCTTTTCTTTCTTTTTTTCTTTTTCTTATCAAGACACTTGCAAGCCTCTAGCCATTTGGTACTTTCACATTTTCTAGGATATCTCACTTTCTCTTAGCTGGAGTTCTTTCTGACCTGTTAATGATCACCACTTAAGAAAGGTTACAAATTCTTCTCTGAGGAGGGAAGGGAAGAGAATGTGGTCAGGGAGCCCACCAGCTGCAAAGGTTATTACTGCGAAAGCTCACTTGGCAGGTTGTTGAATAAGTTAAACTCATGGTTATTAATGAGGTGCCACAACTAAATTGTCATGAACATTGATTTGAGTCTAGCAACTTTAAATTGTTTGTATATGTTACCATGGAGTCAAGTTTATTACCTGAACATAGTCCATATCACTTATACTTGGCTTTGCTCTTTGCAGTGGGACAGAAAGAGATTAGTTATAAGAGGTGTCCAGGGAATTGGGCATAACCTGTAGCTTGTCACATCCACTCTGTATGTCTAAGATGGTGGCTCTCGACAAAGTGCAGGTCATTAGTTATGTGCCTGTAAAATGCTTTACCAATGTCATGCAAAATTAAGAAACCAGAACAAAACCTAAGATCAAACCAAATAATCCACCCCAATATTAGCAGTATCATTTGCTTTATTTTGCTCTTTATATTTTGAGTTTCCAAAAAAATAGGGTTAGTCTTAAGTATGTATGTGTGTTGACAAAAAATAAGTAGCAAATTACTTGGAAAAAATCTACACTGATAAGTGAATTCGTCATGGCTTTTGTCCTGGTGACACCCCTGAAAGTGTTTGGCTAAGAAATGTAGGAAGTATTAATTTGGGGTAAAGCATAAGTTGACATTTTATGTTTTAACTGTGCAAATTATTAAAATATGATGGAAAATTGGGGATTCTGAAGAATGGGGAAGTATTTTTTTTTTAAGATTTTATTGGGGAATTGGGGGAGGGGAACAGTGTTCAGGAATTGCGGAGGGGAACCAGCCAAGTTGCTGTTCTTCAGTCTTCCTTGTGGAGGGTGCCAGTCACCATCTGGCTTCCCGTCAGCGGCTCGTGGCCTCTAAGCTCAACGTGCTGTGTTCAATCTTAGTTGCAGGTAGGCATAGCCACCATCCATGTGGAAGTTGAACCCAGCAGCCTTGTTGTTAAAGAGCACACACCCTGTTCACTGAGCCATCTGGGTGGCAGCTCAGCTCAAGATACTGAGTTCAGTCTTAGTTGTGGGTGGGCATAGCCCACCATTGCACAGGCAACCTTGTTACACCAGCTGAGTCATCCTGCCACCTGTTGGCAGCTCAGCGACAGCTCAGTTCAGGTGCAGCGTCACTGGCCCATGTGTGAATTGAACTGGTGGCCCTGTTGCTCAGAGCTGGCGCTCTTAAGCCAACTCTTAACCAACTGAGCCACTCAGCCGGCCCGGAAAGTATTAAATTGGGGTTTATTACACACAAACCATGTATGTGTGAGATCGTGGGGGGATTGCTTCTGGCTATAAGGTTATTGGTGCTGTGTGGCACAAAATGAAATGATGAGTAATGAAGAATGAAAATATATAATGCCCTAGATGACAATAGAGTCATGCTTGGCTGATTTTATGCCAAATGAACTTTGTCATGCCAAATGAACTTGTCAATGTCATTTTTATTACATAAAGTACACAGTTTCTTGACTTGCTTGCCATGTGACCATTTCACTGAGTGAGAAGCCCTGCCTGCAGAGAAAATGGATTAACATGTCCTAAGTGACCCTTAGCATTGGAACCCCTGGAGAGATTTCCAGTGAACACTAGGAGGGTCAATGTTGGGTTTGATTCTGTTTATTTGTTTTATCGATGACACTGAAAATGGAACACATGGTACCCTCATGAACTTTACAGAAAATACAAAATTGGGAAATGTTCTTAACGTCAGTGAGGAGTGAAACATAATAAAAATGAATCCAGAGAGGTAAGAAATGCAGGCAGGAAATAGCAGAATGAGATTCAATTTGGAAAATGGCAAAGTAACACATTGGGGGAGAGCAAATCGCACGCACTGTTGGATAGTCAACAGGAGGCTCTGAGGCTGTCTCTATGAAGGGACTTTGGTGATGACAGTGGTGAATTAGATGTGATCTGCAATGTGATATGGCAGCACAAACAGCCGGTGTCATTTCCGACCATGTGCAAATTGGCCTGGTATCCCTGAGAAGGGAGGCGATTGTGTCGTATGTACTGTGCTAGTGAGACTCTAATGCGGACTATGCGGCCCGCCTTGGGAACCTCATTTCCAGAAAGACAGATTCAAACTAGAGAAGAGTGGCAAAAATGGTAAGGAAATGAGTGGCATCCTTCAGAGACATGATCGGTTCAGTCGAGGAAGCTTTACTGGGCTCAGTGAAGAAATTGTGTTGGAAAGTAATATGGGCTGTGGCGTTTACAGTGCTCGGTGGATTCATTCATCCCTTCACTCAGTGGTCATTTAATCGAGCACCTGCTTTGCTCCAGGCCCTCACTATGCTGGGGACTTGGGGACACATGCATGGATCTGTCCATAGGGCTGCAGATGCACAAACAGATAGGATGTCACAGTGCAACTGCAATGATAAGGTGCACACGGGGCATTGTGGGAACACATAGGAGGCCCCCAGAATGAGAGAGGGCAGAGCGTAAGCTGACAGTGACCATTTAGGTAGGGCAGGAAATGGGCAGGAGAGGCATCTCAGTGTGTAGGGAGCCCTGCAACAATAGGTCAGGGCTTCTGGAGCCTATGCAGGAGCAGCTGTGGTTACCTAGGGGAGGGAGGCAGGGCTGTGGTGGGAGGGCCTGTACCAAATATTAAGGAATTCACGCTTGATTTTATGGGCCAGTATTCTCAACCTTGCTTAATGATAAGCATCATCAGAGCCACTGTTAACATGCAGATTCCCAAGTGCCCGTCCAGGAGATTCTGATCTGTTTGGTCTGGGATGGAATTTGAATATTTAAATTATAGTCTAGGTGATTTTATCATCGGGCAGTTTGGAGGAATCTCTGCTTTAGACCGTGGATAGCCCGTGAAGTATTTAAAGTCTTTAGCTAGATCCCTCTGTTAGCTGCTTGGGACATGGATTTGGGGGAACCAGACTACAGGATGAAGAGGCAGAGTCTTTTGTAGCTGTCCAGGCTTGAAATGATGGAGGACTAAGTTTGGCAGGAGGAATGGAATGTTAAGAGGTCACATGTGAAGACTGTAGGATTGACTGGACGTGGGGAAGGGAGAGAGATTTGGGATGACACCCAGGGAGTATGTGCAGGGTGGTGCCCACAGCTGACGAGATCCACAAGAGATGGAGCTGCTCCACAGGGGAAGTTTTGGATTGAATGTGAGATGGCTGGAGGGCATCGGCACTGATGTCCGATAGGTACAGAGACTTATGGAAACGATACTCCTATCTGATCTGGTTTTAGTGAGAACTGATTTCTGATTGGTGAAACCATGGGGGTGGATGAGATCCCCAAAGGGGCCAAGGATGGAGGCCTGGGAAGCACCAACGTTTTGAGCTTGGAACAGGGTCCCTGTGGGCCAGCCCATTGGCCATCTGGAGAAGGTCCGATGTCCTCTGTAGAAGAACAGCACTGCAGGGTGAGGATGCAGCAGTTCTTTTCCAGGATCCCAGAAGATCAATCTGCATGAAAGACAGAGGAACACAGAATCCAGGGAGGAATGAGGTGTAAGTATCTCCATCCCAGCAGCCCAGTGACCCTGTATCCTCCGCTCCAACAACAGCTATCCCGAGGTAACTGCTTCTCGCTCATTCATCATGAGCAGGTGAAAGGCAGGTGTGGGCCACACTGCAGGTGAAACATGATGAAGGGACCCACCCAACTCAGGGATAGCAGGGAGATCAGTGCTATGTGCCCTGCACCCAACAACACTGGAGGCACAGCAAGGCTGGAGTTGGTGAAACGAGGAAGTCGGGATGGGAATGAAGGGAATATGAGCAGAGGTTTGAGTACTTTCCAACAGGGAGAGCAGCTGCTCAGTGTGCTCTCTCTTTCAGGAGGTGACTTATTTATTTTAAGGGTATTCAGGGTTTCCTTAATTAAAGGCATCATAGGTACATTAGGGCAGAGATTTCCAAGTGTTCTTGGTTCTTGGTACCCTTAGGCCAGGACTAATAGCTTACAGGTTTGGTTTTTAAGTCGTGGTGTCCAGCAACTTAATATAAGTATTTCTGTCCTAAAATCTGAGAGCATATGTCCCTAGAGACTGACACCAGCTCTTCTATTTCGGGTCATTTCCATGGTCACTTTTGAAATGAGGTGAAGATTTTACATGTTAGGGGAGGGGGTCCAAATAGCTCCAATCAGTGCAAAATAATGAATAGCAAGTTGCGGCAAAATTTTTTTGCAAGTAATGATACTTTGTGAAGACATTTGTTACTCTGTCCCTGCAGACATAAATGAGTGTCTGACGTTGTGTGTGTTGGCTCAGTGTTGGCAGCTCACTCACTGTGCATCAGTTGTGCAGTTTTACTGGGACATCAGGGTCCCTATTGCCATCCACGTACCCTTTCCCACCTCTACCTGGTGTCCCCACACCCATGCACTTTCCGTTTGTGTTTTGTGTCTGTTCATTGGTAATCCCTTGGCCTCTATTTGCTGCCTCTGCTCCCCACTCTTTGGGAGTCTCCCTGCCTGTGTGCCTTTTCCATTTGGCTTGATGTCCCTGGGACCCCCACACTTGCCTTCCTCAACATATATCTGGCCCGGTCCCTCCCACTACATGCAGATCCTGTTGTAAACATGAGGTGGGGATGGGAGGCTGGACTAGCCCCAAAGCCTGGTTTTCCTTCAGGTGCTGACAAGAGTTTCCAAGATGAAACCTGAGGGTTCCTGGGCTCCCAGGCAAGGGGAGGCCCCTGGGTGCCATGTGTCCTTAGCTGTCCTCAAGCTTTGAGATGGGCCAGTTTGCAGGGCTCAGCATGAGGGCACTGCATGGGCCCTTCAAACCCCAGAGCATGGGCCCCTGGGGTTCACAAGAGTAGCACTGTCGTTCATTTCAAGCTTCTGCTCTCAGGGGTTCAACAGCTCCGACTCCTCAAACTTCATAAAAAATGATCCCCAGTGGCTTTTCAGCACAGCTCATCCACCCACAGACTAGAAGCAGTCTGATATTCTGAGCCGAAGTGAAATGCTATAGTTTCAGATAGAGATGTCTTCATCAACAGTGAAAATGCTGATAATAGAAGCAATTTGCAAAGGCTGTCTTCTGCAATTTAATCTGTATTTCAGTCTAACCCCGAATAACATATTTTAATAAGCCAAATTGTTATTTGATTTATAATCATGTAAGTAAGCTTTAAATGTAAGGAGTAGATAAAGCAAATGGAAAACTGTTCCCTAAAAGTGTTTTGGGGCAAAGGTAAAATTATAATATAATTTCTTATCTGACTATTTAACCCCAAAATGTTAGATGGAATTTAATAATTGAATCTGAAAGTACTTCCATAGGGAACCAATATTTCAAGTTTCAGTGGAAGAAATTAAATAATTCCTTTTTCTCTGGAGACATGGAAGAGATAATTAGGAATGAGATTAACTAAACGTTTAGTGCTACTGCTTAATTAAACAAGCACACATCATGATGTTTTAAGTGTCAACGGGTCCAGATACTGAAAGGGAACAAACTGACAACTGGAGTGTAATTGAAACACCACATAAAACAATTCTTCATTGTTCCTACCCTTATTCCGACTGCTATTGTCTTGGGAGAATTTCAGAAATTGAAAATGTAAGCTGAGCTTATGTATTCAGCCCCAATCCTGCACCTTGCCATAGAGAGGTGAGTGTGGAGAGGTTTGATCCCGCCCTCTTGGGCCCCAGCCTCACAGCCTAGAAGAGGTGACATATGTGGATATGAGTACAGACTATATAGACATTATTGAAAGCTAATAAAAGGAGAGTGTGGGAGGGCCGTACAAGAGGGTGACTCTGACATGAGAGTAAGGGAGAGACAAGGGTACATTCTTGGGGGAATATGAGAAGGCACCTGGGAAGATGTGGGATTCTGCTGGGGCCTCAGGGTGCAAAGGGCTAGGGCCATGCCATATCAGGAGTTAAAATAGCCTGGGCAGAGATGTGGACAGGGGAGAAGAAGAATTTGCAAAAACCTTGATGCAGTTGTACGCATGTTTGTGTTCAGTGAGGGCCGGGGTGAATAGTGATGAGAAGAAAGGTTAGCATGGTGGACCTGGCCAGGGGTCTTGACTGCGGGACACTGCCAGATTCTTCTTTTTCTTAAAGATTTTATTGGGAAATTGGGGGAGGGGAACAGCGTTGGGGAATCGGGGAAGGGGAACAGACAAGTTGCTGTCTTTTTGTTCCTCTCTCTATTTGCGGAGGATGTTGCTTCACTGGCCCATGTTGGTATCATCATTGCGCTCTTCCCAGATGAGGCAGATCACTTTCCGGCGTCTGGCTGGTCGCTCACCGCGGCTTTTGGCAGCTCACACCGGCTGCCAGCCACTCACGCTGGCTGCCGGCCACTCACTGTAGCCTATGGCAGCCCACTGCAGCAGGGGCTGCAGCCTACACCGTTGCCGGGGCTCGCAGCCCAGCTCCAGGTGGAGTTGTTGTTAGGTGTAGAGGGCAGTGTCACTGGCTCTCATATGCGGGATCCGAACCGGGGCCGCTGGCATCCCAAGCCAGCTCTTAACCAGTGTGCCACTCGGCTGACCTGCCAGATTCTTCTTAAATGCCTCCTCATACCTGACATAGTGCATGGTACACAAAAGGACTCAACAACAATTTATTTTTTTAATGAAAGAATGAATGAGTGATCTAAACACTTTGGTAAAATGCCATTTTAATTAATGGCAGCAAGGAGTACAAGGTGATAGCAAGCAAAAATATAGGCCGATCCTGCGGTTGTATTTGGAGACAGCCAGTTACCAAGTCTTAAGTTCCTAACTGCTGCTATTTGGGGACACACACATGCCCTTTGTATTCTGTAGCTGATTCTAACCGAGACTCAAACTTCTTTCCTACTGCCTTGTCACAATAGGAAGTATATTTAGTATGCTTTTTGTTTACTCTTTTGGTTTGTTTTCTAGAATTTGTCTTAGAGTGAATACAAAAGGAAAGAGTGGCTTGAAATAGACAAAGCTAGAGCTTTCCGATTTTCATCAGCCGCTCCATCCCTGCAAGTCACTTAGAGGCCCTGCTCACATACATGGCTTTGTCTGTCCCATCAGAGACTGCCTTTGGCCTCAGGCTTGGAGGGGCCAGGCGGAACGGAAGCAATAGACAAACTGAGGGCAGAAACAGAAAAAGTCTCTGTGTCCTTCTGGTGCTACAGTTGCCTTCCCTGAGAATGCTGTTCCAGTTATAAATAGTGGGAACGCAGCCACATTTAGTGTTTTTCCTTGAGAACCATCATTGAATAAGAAGGGCCAGTGAACTGAGTATATTAAATTTTTCATTTGTAGCAAGGATGTTGACTGTTTTATTTAAGGGTCTTTTGTTGTGCATATTTCTTATCACCAACCTCTTCCATTCATCGATTTTTGTCTCTCATTGATCTGTAAAAAATGCTGTCTGAGGAAACTGAGGCAGGATGGTGTCTGCTCTCCAGATTTCTATATCCCCTTGGTGCAAATTAGCAAGATCTTACATGCCAGGGACCAAGGCCTTTAACTTCTGCTCCTCTCCTTTCAACTTGAAAGAACTTAAGAATTATCTTCTGCTTAAGGTTTGAGGACTTCCTGCCTCCATTCTGTAAGACACTGGGAACTCAGGCTGTAAAGTGAATCATAATAGACCCAAAACATGCAACTCCACATCCAGACCATTCTAGAAAAGGTAGGCTTGATGGCTTGGTGTGCTGGTGCATTCCCACTGCTTCTGAGGCAGGGCTTCCAGGTGAAGAAAGTTGGCTGTGTAGGACAGGACCCCCTGCCCTCACCTCTCTTCCCTGCCTCCCAGATGGTAACAGTGTTGTGGCCCCAGCACCAAGTTCCCTTTCGGAGACCTTAATCCACTAATACGGTATGTTCATTCCATTCATTAGCTCGTTCAAAGTAACTAAGACTTGCTTTGGGCCAAGAAGGATTCTAGGAAGTAAAGAAAACCTATTCAATCCCCTCCCTTCAGCTGGGGAGGTGGGCAAAGAACAAGATAAATGAGCAAAGCATAGTGATGCTTCCTAAGGCAACACACTGAGCAGGGACGGAGGGTCAACCCATTTGATAATCACTGGAGGAAGGCCTCTCTGACTCAAATTCTTTCCAGTTTCCCTCCATGAGTCAGCTACATGGGAAGACACATCAATCCTTATGGATACCTGCCCTTTGGAAAATAACTTCTTCTAAAGCCGTGTTCTTCACTTCATATTTCTTTGCACTGAGTTATGCTGTTTAAAGGCACCCTTTTGGAGTCCTTTGTAAACATTTGTGTGATTGACTTAGTCCTTAGGTTTTGCTTTCAGTTTTGTTTTCCCTGGATTAAACTAAAGAGGTACTGGTTTAATTTTGAGTCCTTGACCCTGCCCTGGATTGAATGGGAAAAGCAGGCCCAGGGTCTGATTCCTTAGGATTTGAATCCCTTCTCCCACATGTTTGTGGACTTGTTGCCCACCTGTCTTTCTAGGAGTGTGTGAGGCAGGGCTTCCCACCGGAGGCCCAGAGATATCTCCTCAGGCCTGATTCTCCTCAGTGGTGTGCTTCCTAATCATGCTGGTTCCCAAGCTCTCCCCAGATTTCTTTTTTCTTTTCTTTTTTTTTTTTGAGGGCAGTGTCACTGGCCCTCATATGTGGGACCCAAACTGGGGCCGCTGGCTTCCCAAGCCAGCGCTTAACCACTGCGCCACTCGGCCGGCCCATCTCCCCAGATTTCTTGAACCAGAAGCTCAGAGTGATGCCTGGAAGTCTCTATTTTAACAAGAATCCCAATGAATTCTCCTGCATGCTAACAGTTTAGAAATCTTGGTCTTTGGGCACTAAATGAAGGTGACACCGTGTCCAATCAAACTCTGGAGAATCTGGAGACTGCATTAGCCCTTCCTGGCCAGCAGTACGTAGGAGGAGAACAGTGAAGGCATGTTTCCCAAGCTCCTGGTCTTTCCCTGCATCCTCGCTGCAGCACCTTGCAGCCCTCCTTCTCCTCTGCCTATGCCAGAGCCCTGTCTACACCCCTCTCCATCAATACCTGTATTCTGGAAGGCTCTGTATATTGGAATGCACACCTAACTTTAGATGTGACCTATGGATGCAACTTAAGCTTCTTTAATTGTAGGATTCTTTATTAATTGGGAGCACAGGTGGGAAAAGATATTGGGAAAAGGGGAGCCTCCCCAGGGCCTCTAAAAATCGTCAGCCATCTGTTTCATGGATGACGAGTTCAGTCCTTCAATGCAGGTCCAGATAAAGGTGTCAGTATCACCAGTGAACAGTAGACCAGGAAGGGAATGGATGGCTCCTTGGTCCAGAGGGCATTGTCACAGGGTCTCAGTGTGAACTCAGGGGCACAGTCTGCTACAGCCTGTGAAACATGCTTTTCCCAGGGGAGTCGGTGGACAGTCTGTCCAACTTAGAAATCAAGGCTCTCAAATTTCACACCTTTCTGAGTGATGGTGTCCCCACAGGCCCCATCAAAGGGGACTTGACTAAGATTTTCTGTTTCCACCCTGCTTCCTCCAGACATGAGGCTGATAGGATCGGTGTGTCTTGGTACCTCTGTGCTGCATTCCTCCAGGTTGTTTGATCCTGTGGCCACTTTCAACCAGTTTTTCCCAGAGGAACCAAGATGTAGTGGCTTTCACACCATGCCCCTTTTTAGATTCCATCTGACTCTGTTCTTGGGGAGGGGCCCCAGGACAGCCTGCGGCTCAGTCATCTGGGCGGCTGCCTCACCAGAAGAGCAGATAGGCTGTGTCCCCTGCACACCAGGGTCCCGAGAAAATTACAAAGCTGTCAATAGTTCAGTTGATGACTTAGGTTTGGAGTGTTCTTTACTCCCCTTCTCCACTGTGAGCCCCATCTAATTCATATGTGGGCATAGGAGTCAGACAAACCACATGCCCACTCTGTTTCTGGTAAAGCTGTACCTAGAACAGTGTTTTGGCACTGAGGTTAAATGGGCTTCCTCTACTTCCCCTATCATTTGCACTACCTGCCCCCGTGCTCTCTCCCAGGCCCCACACTCTGTGAGAGGAGAGGGTTCTTGTACCACCTACCATCCTGGGACCCCTGGATACAGGTAGAATGAAAGAGGAGGGTGCATATGAGTGGCCCCAGGCAAGGCTTCCGGGGATGCAGGGATGATAACACTCCAAGCACCTGGGGAAATGATACCTTCCCAAGAGGGCACTCACTGCCCACCCTCACATTGGCTGTTTTCTGAAAGGCCAGTCTAGAGCACAATGCAAGGCATAGGCCAACTAGCACAGACCATTGACCACTTTCCTCTCACACAGAGAGGGGCAGTATGTCAGAAGTTCACCTAGATCAGGGGCTCCCTTCCCCTGCCAGGGTTAAGAATGGGTGAGTGGAGATGGGAGAGTGGGGGGGGGGTCGGGGGCGGTACTCCTTCCAGTCATGCTCCCCACTGGGCAGGGACCTTATCCCATTCCTCCTCCCCACCTTGGGAACCCATGCACAGAGGAGTGCGGCCCCCACTCACAATCGAGACCCACAAGACAACCCATTGGTTAAAAGGCTGGCTGAATGCATGTGAATCCCTAGTTTTGATGGATTAAGCTGAGAAGTGCCCAATCATAGGTAGCTGTCAGAAGGTAAGGACTGTCAGCTCCCTTAGCTGATGCTTAGGAATAACCAGGACCTTGGCTGTGAAAGGCTGTTTGCTGCCTTCTTCCTTGTCTGGGAGTCCAGTGGAATTACAAGGTGAGGCAAACACTTGAAAGTATCAGATAAAAGGCCATCACCTTCTGATGGCTGAAGTCATTGGAAACCATTACACATGCTCTTTGATCAAGAGATTTGCACTTTATTTCAGAGAGTCTTTTACCAACATTAGTAATCTGTGATTGGAAAATTTTCTTTCCTTGGTCAAGCAAAATGGTTCCTTGAAGTATCTTACCCTCTGCCATCCTGTCCACCCTGTGGTGGCCTCTTCTACTCAGCGTCTCAGGGTGACCATGTTAAGTTTATGTTAGCTGTGCAAAGCTGTGCTGTGGAGGGAGGTGTGCTAACAAAGTCGGTAGACCCACTGCCCTGCTGTTGTGTTGGCCTGGCTGTATCCCACACTGTGTTTCCCTATGGTTTGTGGACTCAGACGCCTGGCTTGACAATGTATCAAATTCACTTTGAGATAGCATGGGATTAGCAGCGGGAACACGCTAGATAGGTGGAATCTTGGGAAAACTTCTGGAGCTCTGGCAGTGTTCATGTAAAGATTTTTCTTTCTTGTAGGGCCAGATAAGATTATGACTGGCTTTGCTGATCAAAGTTGCTGCAATTTTCCATAAAACCATTGCATTGGTAGGAGATGAGGAGCATCCATGAATTTCTTGCTTGAAATCCCAGTTTGCTGGCTCTTTCAGCTCACATCTCCATAAGTTGATTAGGGAACCTTGCTGTCTTCTATCTTAACTAAGGCAAAGGGAATTGTAATTGGACTCAATCAAAGGTGCACAGTTTCTGAAAAGAAAAAAATTAAAAATGAATAAAAGAATGTCTGAAGGCACTTGCCATTGCTAGAATGGTAACAGCTTGTTTGAGCTGTAGACATTTAGCCACAAACACAGGGAACTGTTTCTTAGGGACATTTGGACAACTGAAGATTCACACTCTGAGGCAAAGGGCTGACAGCAAAGGCTGGAATTAGGTGTGGTAATTAGAGCAGGGAATAAAAAGACTAAAATCCCTGTTTTAGGGAGCTCACATCCTTGTGGATACAAATGGCTCACTAGGTCTCAGGCACTATTCTGAGCATTTCACTTATATTAACCCATTTGATACTCACCCGTACCCTGAGAGTAGGGACTTCTTGGCATCACTGCATAACAAATGAGGAAACTCAGGCACTGGGAAGTTAACTGACTTGCTCATGGTCACAATAAACAAATGGCAACTTCGTGTCTCCACTTAGTACATCAGTGCATCTCAAACTTTGAAGTACGTATGATTCACCAGGGGAATCTGGGTTTAAAAGCAGATGCTAATCCAGTAAATCTGCGTTGGGACCCTTGTGAGTCTGCACTTCTGACCAGCCTCCAAATGACACTGAAGCTGCTAGTCCATGGACCACACTTGGAGTGGTAAGGCGCTGGACCATGGTGAGCATCGCTGACCTGCTGAAAACTCGAGCTCCTTGGAGATGCATTTTGTTCTCATTTCAGTATTGTCTTCATTAGGACTCTGTGGTTATCCTAGCCTAGGCTCAATTAGTTGAAGCTTTGAAAACCCATTCAAGCTAATTCAGAAGAGCAGAGGGGATGGTTTAAGGATACAGAGCTCATGGAATACAGGGATAGCAAATACAATACATCAGCCTTCTTGGGACCCGAAGTGCCATCAAGACCAAGTCTATCAGACCCACAGGTCCTCTCACCTTGACCTTTCTGTGATGGTTTCTGCTCTCTGCTCTCTTCCGCTTGCCTGTTCTCTAAACACAGCTGCCCACCCCAAAGTCCACAGGCTCTTTCACCCCCAGGGTCCACAAAATCATATGTGCTTTGTTTCTTAGTTTCAAT
This sequence comes from Aselliscus stoliczkanus, assembly GCA_033961575.1. NCBI lineage: Eukaryota > Metazoa > Chordata > Mammalia > Chiroptera > Hipposideridae > Aselliscus > Aselliscus stoliczkanus. The sequence goes on from CM066729.1 coordinate 120,197,493, forward strand.
TCATGAAAGGGGAATTTGATTGGTTGTTCTGGTGGTCATTGAATACAGGGGCTGTTGGTGGGGCAAATTAAGTAGAAGGATGGTGAACAAATTGTCTGACATATCTAATATTACATGCAAGTCCAAATACCCACTAAGAGCTCCTTCCTGGGCGTCCAGATTGCCTACTTTGTTGGTCCATCAGAAAGAAATAGATCAGTTATTTATTACGCACCTACCAGCTGCCAGCAGTATGCCAAATGGTGGGGATATAGAGCCAGAAGATGCGGCTTCTGGTTTTAGGGCATTTAGGTTCTTATGAGAGAGTTCTTCTCCAGTAATGGCAGACTAATATAGCAGACCAAAGCCCTCCTTTTGAGAACAATTAGAAAAGGTGAGAAAAAAAATCTGCATTTCAGCTTTCCTAATTGCAAATTTGTATTTCATAAATACATTTGTATGACATAATCACACAATTATATATGTGCATATATATTTCAGCTACCCTAATTGTTCTCTGGACAAGATAGATAGATAGATAGATAGATAGATAGATAGATAGATAGATAGATAGATTTATTCGGGTCTTAGATTCTCTTCCTTTGAACTCTTCCGTGGGTAGCCACTGACCACATGTGGCTATTTAAATTTAAATTAGTGAAAATTAAATCAGTTATAAATTCAGTTTCTCAGTCCCGTGTGGACTGGCCCCGTGCGGACAGTGCAAACATAGAGCATTCCTAGCACCTCATAATGTTCTGTTGGACTATATTTTCATTCCCTGACATTTTACATATTTTGTCAGGTTAATTTTTAGGTTTTTACCAATGATTATTTTACCCCTGTGCATGGAAACTTTTCTTGGTTCGAGACTCTTTAGTACGATATTCAAGGTTTAACACAGTGTAACTCAGTTCTCTTTCCTTGACTATTGAAAGCAGGCACAGTGAATTTAGTGATCAACCACTGACTGAAAGCAGACAACATAATTTCAAAAGCAGATGTCTGCTGCTTTGTGTGACTGTCTTACACAGAGAATGGTGCTCAGAGCTCTGACTCTGAGTCATCAGATGACCTCAGGATTCTCTATCTTGGAATACCAAATGGTAAAATAAATAATGTTTTGGTTCTTGGAATTCCCATGGGAGGACTCTTTACTTTGCATATGTGTGGGCTAGTGGGACTTCTACTGACCTGGGTCCCAGCTTTGCCATTTATTGGCTTTTAAACAGACAACTTAATTCTCCTCTCTGGCTCCTCTGGTCTCTCAGTTGTGTGTAGTCAGTGCACCTCTCCCTGACATGTGAGTTGTGACAATTAAATGTGGTGTTGCAAATGTGAAAATTACTTTATAAATTTAAGTGCCATATGTACCATATAGCATGATTTTGGATTGCAGTGTGTGCCAGGTCCACAAGCTACCCTAATTCATGGTATGCCATTTCTTTTTTTATCTTACAGTGATTTCCCTCAAAACTTCTGAAGATTCATCCTTTGAAAAAAAGAAAGAGACTTGGGCATTTTTTGAAGGTAAAGCTTGCATATTTCTTTATTATAAATTGCTACCTCACTTTTAGATAGTAGGAAAGGAATAGAATAGGAGGAAAGGATCCTAACTTCTTAGTTTTGCCACATCCAGTTGTTTTCTTGTGTAAACTTACTCAACAGTAGGACAGGAATTTCTGGTGGTATCGACCCACAGGTTTTGAAAGAGTGGAGGTGAGAGCTCCAACTTGCATAATCTGGGGGTTTCTGTTTTGTTTTGCTCCAGAATTCCTACTCCCAGGTGATAATGCGGAGGGATCTTCAAGAAATATAAAAATGGAAAGTATATCCACTGTGATTCATTTTTATCTCAGGTTCTTAAGGAGTTTGGGATTCTGAAAGCACTTTGAAAACCTTAAACAAGTGATTTTCAACCCATTTTAGAATCACTGGGGAATCTTTAAACACTGATGCCAACACCACATCTCTAGAGATTCTGGTGGAGTTGGAACTTGTTAAAAGCTTTCCAGGTGATTCCAGCATGCAGCCAGGGCCTTAGAGAGGGGGTTCACAAGGCCGGTTCCAGACCAGCAGTGGCAGCACCTCCACAGAGCCCATTGCAAATGCACTGTGTTGGACACTGCCCTCAAGAGCAGAATCAGAAACTCAGGGGTGGTGCCCAGCCAGCCGGGTGGCTGATGCCTGCTCCAAGTTGAGCCTTGGAGCAGTGATTCTCAACAGGAGACAATTTTGCCCTTTCAAGGGATATTTATCAACCTAGGGATACATTTTTGGTTGCCACAACTAGTAGTTTGGTGCTACTGGCATCTGTTGGGTACAGGCCAAGGATGCTGCTAAACAGCCTAGAATGTACAGGTCAACTCCCCCACAACAAAGAATTATCTGGCCCCAAATGTCAAGAGTTCCAAGGCTGAGAAACCTTGCCTTAGAGTAAGGAAAGTTCACAGAAATTATTATCACAAAGTGTTTGAGAATTATGACCATAAGCAATGAAAGGATATACTTTTTGGGTTCTCAGGCAGAGCCTTTGATCAGTACAAAACTGATTAATGTTAAGAGGTGACCAGGAAATTGTGAAGGATTACATCTCATGAAGGCATGGCATTTATTGATGAGCATGACCTTGTCAAAAGGATCTAAGGAGATATGTGTGCCTTGGGGCTTCACCATCCCCTTCTGTTAACAGGTATGATAGAAGCACAGCCTGCCCTAGGGGAGAGCATTTGGACTCAAACTCACCTTCCAAAAGCAAGTTCAAAGCAGTGGGTTGAGGCACTTTTTCTCTTAGAAAAATATCACCATAATTATGAACATCATTTGCAAACCATAAGGTGTCACCTAGGTAGGCCATTAGGATTTATTCTTTCATTTAAAAAAATATTTATTTTTTCAGCTACACTTGACATTCCATATTGTTTTAAATTAGTTTCAGGTGTACAGCATAGTGGTTAGACATGTAATTTATGCAGTGATCTCCCTGATTAGTATCCCCTGGCACTACACATAGTTGTTGCAACATTATTGACTATATTCCCCATACTGCACTTAACATTCCAGTGATTATTTTGTAACTACCAATTTGTACTTTTTTTTTTTTTTTTTGAGTGCAGTGTCACTGGCCCTCATATGTGGGACCCGAACCGGGGCCACTGGCTTCCCAAGCCAGCGCTTACCACCGCACCACTCGGCCGGCCCCAATTTGTATTTCTTAATCCCTTCACCTTTTCACCCAGCTCTCTAAACTTCCTTCCCCCTGGCAACCATCAGTTTGTTCTCTGTATCTATGAGTCTGTTTCCATTTTGTTTATTTTATTTTGTTCTTTAGATTTGACATATAAGTAAGATCATATGGTATTTGTCTTTCTCAGTCTTTCATTTAGCATAATACCCTCTAGGTCCATCCATGTTGTCACAAATGGTAAGATTTCATTGTTTTAGGCCGAGTAATAATCCATTGTATATGTGTTGCACATATTCTTTATCCAATCATCTATTGATGGACACTTGTGTTGATTCCATATGTTGGCTATTACAAATAGCGCTGCAGTGAATATAGGGGTGTATATATCTTTTCAAATGAGTGCTTTGGATTTCTTCGGGTAAATACCCAGAAGTGGAATTGCTGGGTCATAGACAGTTCTATTTAAAAATTTTTGAGGAACCTCGATACTGTTTTCTATAGTGACTGCACTAATATACAATCCCATCAACAGTGCACAAGAGTTCCCATTTCTCCACTTGTTATTAATATTTGTTGATTTATGGATGATAGCCATTCTGACAGGTGTGAAGTGATATCTCATTGTGGTTTTAATTGGCATTTCTCTGATGATTAGTGATGTTGAGCATCTTTTCATATATCTTTTGGCCATGTGTATGTCCTCTTTAGAGAAATGTCTATTTAGGTTCTCTTCCCGTTTTGGATTGGGTTTTTTTGTTTGTTTGTTTGTTTTTGGTGTTGAGTTGTATGAGATCTTTATAAATTTTGGATATTAACCCCTTATCAGATGTATCGTTGGTGGATATCTTCTCCCATTCATTAGGATGTCCTTTCATTTTGCTGATGGTTCCTTTCAATGTGAAAAAACTTTTTAGTTTGATGTAGTCACATTTGTTTATTTTTACTTTTATTTCCCTTGCCCAAGGAGATGGATCAGAAAAAAATATCACTAAGAGCAATGTCAGAGTTTACTGACTATGTTATCTTCTAAGAGTTTTATGGTCTTGGGTTTTACATTTAAGTCTTTAATCCATTTTGAGTTTATTCTTGTATATGGTGTAAGAAGGTGGTCCAGTTTCATTTTTTTTTGTATTTATCTGTCCAGTTTTCCCACTATCATTTATTGAATAGACTCTGTTTACCCCACTATATATTCTTTCCTCCTTTGTCATAGATTATGACCATATAGGCATGGATTTATTTCTGGGCTCTCTATTCTTTTCCGTTGATCTATGTTTCTTTATGCCATTACCATGCTTTCTAGATTACTATAGCCTTGTAGTATAGTTTGATATCAGGTAGCATGATACTTCTAATTTTGTTCTTTTCAAGATTGCTGTTGCTCTTCAGGATCTTCTATGGGTCCATACAAATTTTAAGGTTATTTGTTCTAGTTCTGTGAAAAATGCCAGTGGTATTTTGATAGGGATTGCATTGAAGTTATAGGTTACTTTGGGTAGTATGGGCACTTTTTATTTATTTATTTATTTATTTATTTATTTATTTATTTATTTATTTATTTTTATTAGTTTCAGGTGTACAACACAATGCAATAGTTGTACTCTTTACCCCACAAATGACAACCCCCCTCCCCCAGTTCGCCACCCCACTCCCCCCCATATCATACATATCTATCACAACTCCCCTGACTCCCCTCCACAGTATACTCCACATCCCATGACCATCCACATATTCAGTTACAGTTGGCATACAATACTATACAACATCAGTTTCAGGTGTAAGTGCAGTTATCAAGCCTCTACTCCATCCATGAAGTGGTCTCCCTAACAAGCCATGTGGCTATCTGACACACCACAAAATTTTTACAACATTATTATATTCCCCGAACTGTGTTTCATATCCCTGTGGCGATATTGTAGTTGTCTATTTATGCTGTCTAATCCCTTCCCCTTCCCCCCATCCCCACCCCCCTCCCAAATAGCCACCCTCAGTTTTTCCTCTACATCTACGAGTCTGTTTACTTTGATCGTTCACTCAGCTCTTCAGACTCCACACACAAGTGAGATCACATGGTACCTGTCCTTCTCCGACTGACTTATTTCACACAACATAATAGTCTCTTCACAACATTATCAATTACATTCCCAGAACTACCCCCATCTCCCTGCGGCAACACTGTAGTCCCATCTACACTGTCCAAAACCTTCCCCCTCTCCCTCTTCCCCACTCCCTCCCAGCCAGCAACCATCAGTTTTTCCTTTATATCAACTCTTTCTGTGTTGATTTTCTGTCTAAAGGGTCTGTCCATTGGTGACAATGGTGTTGAAGTCCCCTACTATGATAGTGTTACTGTTGATCTCTGTCTTTATGTCTGTTAAAATATGTTATATGTAATTAGGAGTTCCTATGTTGGGTGCATAGATCTTTATTAGGGTTATAGTGCCCTTCTTTGTCTTTTATTGTAGTCATTTTAAAGTCTATTTTGTCCAAAATAAGTATTGGTATTCCAGCTTTTTTTTTCTCATTTCCATTTGCATGAAATATCTTATTCCATCTGTAAACAGCATATACATGTGTACTATTTTCTTATCCACTCAGCCAGTCTCTGTCTTTTGATTGCAGCATTTAGCCCATTCACATTTAAAATGATTATTGATAGGTGCATATGTATTGCCATTTTGTTATTTGTATTCCTGGTCTCCCTGGGTTAGATTGTTTACCCCTTTCTTTTGTTTAAAAAAGCCCTTTTAACATTTCTTGCAATGCTGGCTTGGTGGTACTGAATTCCTTAAGCTTATTCTTTTCTGAGAAGCTCTTTATTTCTCCTTCAAATTTAAGTGATAGCCGTGCTGGGTAGAGCAATCTTGGTTGTAGGCCTTTATTTTGTGTCACTTTGAGTATCTCCTGCCACTCCCTTCTGGCCTGCAGAGTTTCTGTAGACAAGTCAGCTGTTAGTCTAACAGGAGTTCCTTTGTATGTAACCTGCTGTCTTTCTCTTGCATTCTGTCTCTGTCTTTAACCTTTGCCATTTTAACTATGCTGTGTCTTGGTGTGGACCTGTTTGGGTTCAGCTTGTTTGGAACCCTCTGTACTTCCTTGGGCATGTATGTTGATTTCCTTCACCAGGGTAGGGAAGTTTTCAGTCATTATTTTTTCAAATACATTCTCGACCTCTTGCTTCTTCTCTTCTCCTTCTGGTATTCCTATGAGTCAAAGGTGGTTGCGTTTCATCTTGTCCCATAGGGCTCTTAAACTATTTTCATTGTTTTTTATTCTTTGGTCTTGGGTGATTTCGGCTATTTTATCTTCCAAATCGCTGGTCCCCTCCTCTGCTTCATCTACTCTACTGGTGATTCCTTCGAGTGTGTTCTTCATTTCAGTTATTGCATTCTTTAGTTCTAACAGGTTGTTTTATGGTTTCCCTGTCCTTCTTTATGTCCTCGCTAAGTTCCTTAAACTTTCTTATCATCAGTGTTCTAAACTCTGTCTCTGAAAGTTTGGCTCCCTCTGTTTCATTTAGTTCCATTTCTAGAGGTTTCTTCTGATCTTTTACTTGTGACATGTTTCTTTGTTTCCCCATTCTGGCTGTTGCTCTGGGATTGCTTTGATGTATTAGATAGATCACCAGGAGAGCCCTGGCTGGATCACGCAGGCACACAGCTCACAGCCCAACACTCCCAGGAAAACTCCCAGTCTCAGCCTGTCCCAATCAGCCGCTCGCAGATCAGGCCAAGCAGCCCGACAACCAATCACCAGCCTGGCAACTCTGCAAGTGCAGTGCAGAGAGCGGGGACCCCAGGTGGCTTGTGCACTCCCACGTCTCAGTGAGCAGCCTGTTGGAGCCGGAGCACGCCCACCAGGCGTTTCCCTGGCAACGCAGCACACGCCGTGCAGAGGGTGGGGATCCGAGGCGGCTTGCGCACTCCCGGATCTCAGTGAGCAGCCTGTTGGAGCCGGAGGGCACCTGCCCAGCGTTTCCCTGGCAACGCAGTATAAGCCGGGTGGAGAGTGGTGATCCAAGGCCGCAGGCGCGCACATGCACACATGCACTTCTATGCCAATTCCACCAGACCAATGAGGTCTCGGACCTGATCCTCCGTGGGAGGGCCCAAGCCCGCCAAAATGGCGTTCTCCCTACACCACTTGCGTGCAGGCTTCACACCTGGGGAACAACAGTCCAAAAACCTCCAGCCTTTGCACCAAAGGTGTTCAGTTCAGTCTGTCCCCGCAGGCTCCCGGGTCCAGCTCATACAGCTACTCCCTCCATCTGGAACCAGGTAAGTGCTCACTGGCGAGCAAGCCCGTGTCTGGCCCCACTGATTCTCCAGCCGCTGTTAGCCTCACCGAGCTGAGCAAAGAGAGTCCTCACTAATTTATTGCCGACTATCCTAGAGCTCCTCTTCCCAGCAAAGGAACTCTGGGCTAGTGAGCTTGGAGTGCGGCCGGAGGGTCTCTCCTCCAACCAGACAAGCTTCCCAGGGCTGGGGCTTCCCTCACGGGGCTCGCCCTCTCGTCTCCGCCCATCCTACCAGACCCAACGCAGCTTCCTCTTTAAGTTCTTCGTTTAGTGGTTCTGTTCATCTAGTGTTCTGGGAACCTCCAGGGTTGAATGCTGTATAATTTGTTTGTAATTTTGGTGTGATCCTGGTAGGCAGTTAGCACCGAGTCTGTCTATTGCGCCATTTTACCGGAAGTGGCCCTTTTTTTTTTTTTTTTTGGAGGGCAGTGTCACTGGCCCTCATATGTGGGATCCAAACCAGGGCCGCTGGCATCCCCAGCCAGCTCTTAAACACTGCGCCACTTGGCCGGCCCAGTATGGACATTTTAATGATGTTGATTCTTTCTATCCATGAACACTGTATATGCTTCCATTTATTTGAATCTTTTTCAAGTTCTTTCTTCAGTTTCTTAAGATTTCAGAGTACCAATCTTTTATCTCCTTGGTTAAATTTATTCCTAGGTATTTTATTTATTTTTGATGCATTTGTAGATGGGATTGTTTTCTTAATTTCTTTCTGGCAGTTCACTATTGGTGTATAAAAATGCAACCAATTTTTGAATATTGATTTTGTATCCTGCTATTTTACTCAATTCATTTATCAGTTTTAATAGATTTTTGGTAGGATCTTTCAAATTCTGTCTATATAGTATCCTATCATATACAAATAATGACTGTTTTACATCTTCCTTTCCAATTTGGTTGACTTTTATTTCTTTTTCTTGCCTAATTATTGTAGGTAAGATTTCCAATACTATGTTGAATAAAAGTGGTGAAAGTGGGCATTCTTGTTTTCTTCCTGATCTTAAGGATAATGCTTTTAGCTTTTCCTCATTGAGTATGATGTTACCTGTGGGTTTGTCATATATGGCCTTTATTATATTGAAGTATGCTCCCTCTCTCTTCCCACTTCCCTGAGATTTTTTATCATAAATGAATTTTGGATTTTGTCAATTTTATGAATTTTCTGCATGTATTGATATGATCATATAATTTTTATCTTTCATTTTGTGTATGAGGCGCATCACATTGATTTATAGATATTGAACCAACCTTGCATCCCAGGAATAAAACCCACTTAACTATGGTGTATGATTTTTCTAATGTAATGCTGAATATGGATTGCTAATATTTTATTGAGGATTTTTGCATCTCTGAAGTGACAATTAAGTTAATGAACTTGTTGCAATGCTCTTGCTAACCTTTTTTTGAAATCAGAGGGATTATTCGTTATGAATTTGTACCAACTGGACAAACAGTTAACCAAGTTTACTATTTGTAAGTACTTAAAAGGCTGTGTGAAAAAGTTAGATGACTTATTAAATTTTTCGCCAACAATTCATGGCTCTTGCATCACAACAATGCACCAGGTCACACAGCACTATCTGTGAGGGAGTTTTTAGTCAGTAAAGAAATAACTGTATTGGGACACCCTCCCTACTCACCTGATCTGGCCCCCAATGACTTCTTTCTTTACCCAAAGATAAAGGTTATATTGAAAGGAAGATATTTCTATGACATTCAGGACATCAAGGGCAATACGATGACGGCTCTAATGGCCATTCCAGAAAAAGAGTTCCAAAATTGCTTTGAAGAGTGGATAAGCACTGGTGTGGGTGTATAACTTCCCAAAGGGAGTATTTCAAAGGTCACTCTCGTGATATTCAGCAATTAGGTATATAGCACTTTTTCCAGGATGAGTTTGTGAATTTAATTGTCTGACCTCATACATTCATCAGGGATATCGGCGTATTGTTTTCCTTTTTTGTAATGTCTTTGTCTGGTTTTTCAATCAGGGTAATGGTGGCCTTGTAGAATGAACTAAGGGGAGCTTTTCCTCCCCTTGAAATTTTAGGAATAGTTTGAGAACTATAGGTAATAATTCTTTTTTGAATGTTTGGTAAAATTCATCTTTGAAATCATATGGTGAAGGCCTTTTGTTTGTTGGGAGTTTTTTGATTACTGATTTGATTTTGTTAGTAGTAATGCATCAGTTCAGATTGTCTATTTGTTCTTGATCCAGTCTTGGGAGATTGTATGTTTCTAGGAATATATTCATTTCTTCCAGATTGTTTAATTTGTTGGCGTACAATTTGTTGGCATACAGTTGTTCACAATATTTTCTTATAATCCTTTGTATTTCTGTGGAGTCAGTTGTCACTTCTCTTTCATTTCTGATTTTACTTGGAGTCCTCTCTTTTTTGTTTCTTGGTGAATCTGCTTAAAGGTTTATCAATTTTGTTTGTGTGTTCAAAGAAACAGCTCTTGGTTACATTGATCTTTTGTATTGTATTTTTAGACTTTATTTTGTTTATTTCCTTCCTGATTTTTACTATTTCCTTCCTTCTACTCATTTTGGGTTTTGTTTGCTGTTGTTTTCCCAGTTCCTTTAGGTATAGGATTAGATTATTAATTTGATATTTTTCTTTTTCTTGAGGTAGGCCTATACTGCTGTGAATTTCCCTCTTAGCACTGTTTTTGCTGTGTCTTATAGATTTTGTGTTTTCATTGTCATTTGTTTCAAGGTATCTTTTTATTTCATCCTTGATCTCATTTTCAACACATTCATTATGTAGTGGCAAGTTATTTACCCCCCATGTAGTTGTGTTTTTCTGTGTTTTTTTTTCCTTGTAATTTTTAATTTCATAGCACTGTGGTCACAGAAGACACTTGGTGTGATTTCATTCTTCTTCAATTTTGTTGAAGCTTGTTTTGCCACCTAGCATGTGGTCTACATTGGAAAATGTTCTATATGCACTTGAAAAGAATGTATATTCTGCTCTTTTGGGGTGAAATGCTCTATAAATATAAATTAAATCTATCTGATGTAGTGTGTCATTTAAAACTGCTGTTTCCTTGTTGATTTCTGTCTGGAGGATCTGTTTATTGGTGTCAATGGGGTGTTAAAGTCCTCTACTTTTATTGGGTTACTGTCAATCTCTCCTTTTATATTGGTCAATATTTGCTTTATTTTTTATTTTTTTAATATTTGCTTTATATATTTAGGTGATTCTATGTTGGGTGCACAGATGTTTGCAAGGGTTATATCTTCTTGTTGGATTGATCCTTTATCATTCTGTAATGTTGCTCTTTGTCTCTGATTATAGCCTTTGTTTTAAAATCTGTTTTTTGTAAGTATTGCTACCCCTGCTTTTTTTGTTTACTTGTTTCCATTTGCATGAAATATCTTTTTCCATCTCTTTACTTTCAGCCTGTATGTGTCTTTCAATTTGAAGTGGGTCTCTTTTAGACAGCATATATATGGGTCTTGTTTTCTTATCCACCTAAATCATCAATGTCTTTTGATTGGAGCATTAATCCATTCACATTTGAAGCCATAGATACAGTTATTGCCATTTTTAAATCCCCATTTATATTCCTTTTTATTTTTCCCTCCCTTCTTCTTAAAGAAGTCCCTTTATCATTTCTTGTAATACTAGTTTGGTGGTGATGAATTACTTTAGCTTTTATTTGTCTAGTGAGCTCATTATTTCTCTTTAAATTTTATATGATAACTTTGCTGAATGAAGTAGTCTCAGTTGTAGGTCCTTTCTTTTCATCACTTTGAATATTTCTTGCCAATCCCTTCTTGCCTGCAAAGTTTCTGTTGAGAAATCTTCTGACAATATTATGGGAGCTCCCTAGTTGCCTTTCTCTTGCAGCTTTTAGGATTCTCTCTTTGTCTTTAACCTTTCCCATTTTAATTATAATGTATCTTGTTGTGGGACTATTTCAGTTCATCTTCTGTGAGACATTCTGTGCTTCCTGGACTTGTTTGTCTATTTCCTTCTCCAGGTTAGGAAAGTTTTCAGTTATTATTCCTTCAAATAGGTTCTGAATACCTTGCTTTCTCCCTTTTTCTGGTACCCCTGTGATGTGAATATTATTATACTTTTTGTTGTACCAGAGGTCTCTCAAACTATCCTTGTTTTTTGTTTTATTTGTTTGTTTGCTTATTCTTTGTTCTTTTTGCTGTTCTGATTGGGTATTTTCTGCTACTTCTTTCAAATCTTTGATTCAATCCTCTGCTTCATCTACTCTGCTGGTAATTCCTTCTAGTGCATTCTTCACTTCATTTGTTGTTTTCTTCACTTCTGACTAGTTCTTTTTTATGGTTTCTATGCTCCTTTTTATGCTTGCTATCTCTTTGTTAAAGTTCTCAGTAAGTTTCTTGAGCACTCTTATAACCAGTGTTTTGAACTCTTTATCTGGTAGTTTACTGGCCTCCATTTCATTTAATTCTTTTTCTGGAATTTTCTCCTATTGTTTTCATTTGGGACATATTTTTTTTGTTTCCTCATTTTGCTGCTTCTCTGTTTGTTTCTATGTATTAGGTAGATCTGTTATGTCTGTCACTCTTGCTGGATGACCTTATGTAGTAGGTGTCCTATGGGGTCCAGTGGTGCAGTCTCCCTGGTCATTTGCGCTGGGTACTCCAGGAGTGTCTCTTGTGTGGGTTGTGTTTGCCCTCCTGTTATTGTTGAGCCTTGGTTGCTATTGTCATGTCCATTGGTGGGATGGACCCTCAGGCAGATTGGCTGTGGGCTTTGGCCATCTCTACAACTTATGAGCTGGTGTGCAAGAGGGTTAACTCCATGAAATGGGTTTCGCCCCACCTGGCTCTGGTGCCCGCTGAGACCATCCTTTATGTGTGCCACTTGTGGGCTATTTGACTGGTGCTATGCTGTGGTCTCAAACTAACCTACAAGTATGTTGGTCCTGGGTCCTCTTGGGAGGGGCTTCAGTGGAGCTTCAGGTCTGCCACTGCCTGTGACTGGCTAGGGACTACCTGGTAGGAATTACAAAGTGATCAGCAGTTGGTCATTGCCTGTGCTGGACCTGGAGACTCATGGGAGAGGCCATGCTGCAAACTGAGGACAGCTGCCACCAGTCCTGGGCCTAGGGAAACTCCACAAAAAGCCCAGGGCACCATGAGGCTTACTGCCACCTGTCAGCTCAGCTACTCATAGAACCTCATGATGTAAGTGAGTTAGGTGAGTCTCAGGGAGTCACCTGGTGAGTGGTGTGCACCAGGTTAATGTAGATTCTAGTTTGGTGCCAGTGCTGAACTTGGAGCTACTCTGTAAATGTCCCAGAGCACACTAAGGCCAGTTGCAGCCTGCCTGGGGCCTGTGGAACCCTGGTAGTTGTCCAGTAAGAGTGTCCAAAGAGTACAGCACAGGCTGGGCTGGTTGCTGGCTGCGAAAGTGCCTCTGGTGTTGCATGAGTCAGGTCACATGATGTCTCAGGGAGCCACCAGGGTAGAGCGTGTAGAGCTCTTCAGGCCAATTCAGATTCAGATTTGGCCACGTTGGGAAGAGTTCAACAGAGGTAAGATGGTGCCCACGTGCTGACTGCCCAGAAGGAGGATTCTACACAGGGAAAATGGCAACAGCCCTTCCAGTCCTCGCTGTGAAGCCACACAGCTTAGTTTCTCCCTGTATGTCTCTATGCCTCTGAGTCACCATCCCTCTGCTGGAGCCCAGGGTATGGCTAGCAAGCAAGTGAGTTCATGTGTGGGCCCTTTAAGAGGACGTCTGGGTTTCCCTACAGACTTACATCTCACTGGAATAGTCAGAATCCCCACTGTTTTTCCCAGCCAGATGTCATGGGGGCTTCTCTCCTCGTTACCAGTACTCTGGGTTGGTGAGCCAGTTGTGGGGCTAGGGTCCCTCACTCCTCTGGGGGGATTCCTCACGACATATCTTATTGGCATATAGGGTTATCCAGAGATATTCCTTCTGATTCTCAACCGCCACACGCAGTTGTGGGGCCTGTTCTGCATCTCCAACCCTTCTACTGTTCTTGATATGGCTTCTTCTCTATATCTTTAGTTATATACTTCTGTTCAGCCAAACTTCAGATGGTTCTCTAGGTTGATTGTTCTATAATTTAGTTGTAATTTTGGTGTGGTCACAGGAGGAGCAAGCACAGCATTTATCTATTTTGCCATCCTGGATCCCTTTCCAGTTATTGTGTCACTTTGAAATCATAAATATGTGTTTCTCAGATTGTGTTTTACTCAAATAGTGATTCTTTGTAGTCCCTGCTTTTCTTCTGCATGCTTTGTAGCTGCATTGTTCTTTATTTGATTACCTTTTTTTTAGCAAAATAGCCCAAATTCCCTCCCTTAGCTTTTCATTCAGTGAATGCCTGTTAGGTAGCACAGAAATGAAAATGACTTTACTTTTCCTCTAAGGTGAAGCAGTGGAACAATCTATTGATTTAACCCATGTTTCTGGAACTGCTGTATGACCCAGGTACTGTGATGGGTAGGAGTCCAGAGATGTCCTGGGGGTGCCCTAAGGCAGGCCACTGGTAGTTGTGACAGCAGGAGCTCTATTTATCATCAGATGCTTAAGGATCTTCTGGGGGGTTGTTAGTAACTCAGACTCTGTCCTCCTCCCTGAGAATCTGACTATGGCATTTGGGAAGAGATCAAAGAATTTGCAGTTTATCAGGGCTCCAGGTGTTTCCAATGCAAGTGTTCTGAAAACTGTGTTTTGAAAATACCAGAGTACAAAGATGAAGACTTTATATATTTGGAAGGATTGTAGCATTTAGTCTCCACATGCCTTGCAGCACAATTAGCATCAAAAACACTTTGTGTAAATTTTTATATTTCATGTGTAGCTACAGAATAGCAGGATTACACCCTCCCTAGCTCTCTATACAATGTCCGTAGTCCAACATGCCCACTCTTCTCAACACAGAAAACTAGATCTTCTCTGAAAAGCAAAACTGTCATTCTCACTCTGTATAATGTCTCAGAGCAGTTGTTGCATAGTGCTGTTGTCCTATGATGTCGGCAGCAGCTACCCTGGATTTGCTTTTTTAACCCAGCCACAAGCGTTGGCAAGGTCAGGGGTACAGATGAAATTCCCTGGAGCCAGATCCCAGCCCTTTGGCCCTTTGTTCCTGGATGGGAGAGCTGCAGGAGGGCTTGCTGAGGGACATCCATCCTCTTGGGCTTAGTGGGGCTGGCTGTAGCACAAAACAGGCTTTGTTAGGCCTCTTGGTGAGATGCTGGCATGAGTTAACATCCCTCTGGGTTGTTATTCAGGTATTTTACCCCAGCAAGATGATATTACAGGCTGGATGGAAAAAGAAAAAAAACAACAACAGTGGAAGTACACAGTTTTCTCCACAGAACTGCAGTCTCCTAGGCATTGGCATTTGCCTTGGAAATGGAGAGGACTGACGTTGACTTTCTAGATTCAGTAGTTTGGAAGAGTTGGGTTCCTTCACTATGCTGAGAATGCTGGAGTTACCAGGTTTCAAAGCTGCTCTGATTACCCCCTATAGTCCCCAGGTTGCCTGGCAACAGGTGCTGTCTGCCTTTTGTTGGGGCAACTCTGCCTGGCCTGCTGTGGCTTTGCTTTCTGGGAAGGCAGGAGCTGGCACAGGGACAATGTACCCCATCTCAGCCTCCCTGCCGCGTGAGCATCACTCCAGCCTGTCGGCCCCACCATCTGCTTCAGGGAGGCTTGGGCTGGGGGCCGTGGGGGAACATTTTCTGCATGACAGCTTGCAATTGAGCCTAAAAATGACACTGGTGCCTTTGGAAGTCCAATGGCAAAAGACAAAACTGCAAATGAATTTGGGGAATTTAACAGATTTTTAGAATTATTTCGTGTGTGTAGGTATATGTGGTATTTTAAGAGCGAATCCACAGATGTTTTGTTAAATTTGGAGCTGAAGTCTTGGTTGGATCCAGCCTCTGGACAAGCATTGTTTCACCTGGCCTGTTTTAAAACCTTTGAGCCAACGTTTATAATTAGAGGGATATTTACATAAAAGTTAAAGGAAAAGTTGGAAGACATAGCAGCACTGGGCAGTCATGTTGGCCTGCAAAGGGTGCCTAGAGCAGAGCTGCGGCTGCCTCTGTCGGGCAGGGCATGGCTTTGCCCTAACCCACCAGAGAAACGTGGCCCCAGATGGCCCCGGAACTGTAGGAGTTTGTGACCCTTGCTTAATGACTCCGGGTTTAGCCTTTCTTTGTAGAGGAAGACAGGGGAGGTACTTTCAGTGTTTTGAATGGATACAACAAGGTGATTGTTTTTGTGCAGCAAAAGAAATGCTTGGAACAGAGATAAAAATGAGGACTTTGGGGGAATACTTGCTGCCCAATCCAGAGAAACTCAGGGGTTTCCTTTGAGCTTTCCTTCTTCTGCAGGGTCACACTTATTAAGGTTCATGTAGCTTCAAGAACACAACAGAGTGCAGGCACGATGCGTCTGAGGCCCATGGGGACCCACACGGGTGGCTGGTGCCTACTGGCCAGTGTCCACAGCCTGAGGTCCTGATTGCTGGCAGTTAGCTGAGCCTTCCAAACTGGCCAGATGTTTTATGATTCTGTAGCTCCACTGCCTGTGGAGAGCCCCCTTTGTGGCATGTGGAGGAGCCTATGATCTGAACCCGTACGTGGGCCTCTTGGAGCTCCTTGCCTCCTGCCAGGACAGAGTGGGCCACAGATGTCTATAGGATACTTCTGGGGATGCTTGTTGGAGATTCTTGCCATGACCTTGTTCCTCCTTGGTTCCTGCATCCCAGAACCAAAGAGAGAGTTCTGATGAAGTGGTGAGCTTGCAGATCACATCATCCTGCTCCAATCACACAGAAATTTCAGTAAGACAGTTTTTCCCCATTCTGAGAATAAGACTGAAGCGTAATTGCCCTTGTGTTTTGGTCCAGGGGCCCCCCAGCTCCGGAATCCCTTTGAGGCAGATGTTGCATCCACCTGCCGCATGTCTGTCTCCCTGGCAATGTGACCACATCATTTCCTATCCTCTTGTGCCAGAAATGGCTCCACAGCCCTGTTCCTGGAATAGTTTGCTCAATGGTGTGTAAATCGGGGATTGGTCATGTGTTCCCCAAGTTCTGGCCTGGCCTATATCCTGTCATGAATCCTGTTCTGTGATTTCTGCTCTGTCCTTCAGAGTTTCATATTGTTTATATGGTGGCCTGAGCTTCTCTCCCAACTGACCACTCACAGAGTGCTCTCCACATTAACCTACAAAGCCCACATATCTGAGACACAGGCATTTCTATGGAAAGACAGCTTTAAATTTGGTTATAGGAGTCTTCTCTATTCCTGTCTCAAACTCTTCATATACCATGGACGCCCTCGACCCCTGTGTTCTGGTTTGGTTCCCACCAGCCCCCTGAATTGGATTTCCCCCAGGACTTTTCCAAGAGCTCCTAGTGGGAAAACCTAATGGGTGTTTTCCAGCAGCACTTGTTGTTATTTATTTATTTATTTTTTAAGATTTCATTGGGGATTTGGGGGAGGGGAACAGTGTTGGGGAACTGGGGAAGGGGAACAGACAAGTTGCTGTCTTTTTGTTCTTCAGTCTAGTTGTAGAGGACATTGCTTCACTGGCCCATGTTGTTATCATCATTGTGCTCTTCTTGGGTGAGGCAGATTGGTCGCCGGCCTCTGGACGGCCACTCACAGTGGTTCTTGGCAGCTCACACCGGCTGCCAGCCACTCATGCTGGCTGTTGGCCACTCACTGTAGCCTATGGCAGCCCACTGCAGCAAGGGCTGCAGCTATGCCATCCCAGGAACTCACAGCAGCCCAGATCCAGGTGGAGCTGTTGTTCACCGTCTTAGCTGTAGAGGGCAGTGTCACTGGCCCTGGGATATGTGGAATCTGAACCAGGGTCCCTGGCATCCCAAGCCAGCTCTTAACCAACGTGCCACTTGGCCAGCCCATGCCCAATACTTGATGTTATTAAAGAATCTTTGTTACAACATTTTACTATCTTGGCTTCTAGAATTCTCACTCCTGTACTTTTTTCTGCTTCTAAGATTGCTTCCAGCTCTCTCTGTGGGAGATACTCCCTCATTCCCATCTATTTACCTTGCTTCCTTAAATATTAGTGCAGCTGCTCTCTTCACCTGCAGCGTTGTCCTATTGTGCTTTCCACTTATGTTTGTCAAGGCATCTAAGTTTCCCAGAACAGAAACCCACTCCACCTAGCTGAGGCAGAAAAGCTGACTGAGCCCCTGGGCTCCAGGGGCAGAAGCTGCACTGGGCCTCCCTGGGCAGGAGCTGCAGAGGGAGAGTGGGAAAGAAGCTGAGATGCCTGAGTCCATCCCCTTCTCCCTCTTCCTCTGTCGCTGGCCGTAAGCCTCGCCTGCTTCTCCAGGCTCACTGTGGAAGCCAGCCACCTCACCACTCCTAGCGTGCTTGCTTTTTCAGTTCAAACACTTAACTGCTGCTTCAGGTCCCAAGAGCTTTATAAAGGTACATTCCTGTTGACTCAGCAATTCCATTTCTAGGAACTTAATCTTACGAACATAATGTGAGAGATGCATTAAGATTTAAGCTTATGAATGCTCATCATAGAATCATTTATACCAATAAGATAAGTCACTAATATTAATACAATAAACTTTTATCACATTTTTTAAAACAGCTCAGAATCAATTTTTGAAGACAGCTTAATGAGAAAGTGAGATTAAACAAAAAGCAAGGTATGAAACTGTATGCCCTTAATTTAAAACAAACAAACTATATATATCATAAAGTACACAAATGTTAGCAGTGCTTATGGCAGGTTGATGGATGCTGAATACTTTGCTTCTCTCTCTCTATTTTTATTCTCTCTCTATGTTTTTGCATTTTCCGTCAGAGCAGAGCTCCAGTCCTCTGGGAAGCACACCTTGTCTTCCCCGGGCTATGTTGGGCCCCTTCTCTGCCTGTTCCTGGTGCTGGGCACACATTCCTATTTTGCAGGGACTGTGCAGCAGCCTCTGATTTCTTGAATGGGAGGACCTTTGGATTTTCATCGTTATATATCTTACATCTAGGAGCATGCTGAACATGGCTGATAATAATTGTGTGTTGCCTGAAAAAACTCAAGTCAGCAGAGAAACATTTTTGCTAAGTTCAAACATTTTGCCAAGTTCAAACATCTGCAGCTTTTTGCGGCATAGGTTAAAATAAAACTTTTGGCTTCCCTTTTACTTTCCAAGCATTTCATCAATCAGACTGGTGATAAGGTTGATCACTGGAGTTTAATAAATGGATGTATATTGTTATGAGCTGAATGTTTGTGTCCCCCAAAATTCCTATGTTGAAATTCTGACCCTTAATGTGATGGTATTTGGAGGTAAGGCCTTTGGGAGGTGATTATATCATGAGGGTGAAACCCTCATGAAGGAGATTAGTATCCTTGTAAGAGGAAATGCCATGAGAGTTTGTCTGCTGTCGTCTGTTCTCTGCTATGTCAATGTCGAGAGAAGACATTTCCAAACCAGGAAGAGAGCTCTCACTAGACACCAGATTTGCCAGCACCTTGATCTTCTGAGAAATGTTTGTTGTTGAAGCCACCCATTTTGTTATACTAGCTCAGACTGATTAAGACTTGCATGAACATGGTTTAACTATTCGAACTTAAAATTTATTTTGAGAAAATTGCAGCTTAACATGTATTCCTAAGAAACAACATATAGAGATAGATCCTTTGCATCAGTTTGGATGCTTTACCTAATTTCTCCCATTGGTAACATCTTGTAAAGCTCTAGTTGACATGGATACAGTCAAGACACTGAACATTCCCATCCCATAAGGGTCCCTTAGAGCTGAACCCATTTCCTCCCAACCCCCACTCTCTCCTTAACCTCTGGCAACCACTAATCTATTCTTCCTTTCTGTAATTTTGCATTTCAAGAATAGTATATAAAGTAAGCATTACATAAAATAAAATTATACAGTAGGTAGCCTTTGAAGATTTTGTTTTTCACTTGGCATAATTCTCTGGAGATTCATCCATGTCGCTGCGTGTATCAATAGTTTGTTCCTCTTTATTGTTGTGTAGTAAGTATTCCATGGTGTGGATGGACCACAGTTGGTTTAACCATGCACCTAATGAGGGACATCTGGACTGCTTCCAAATTGTTGGCTATTATGAATAAAACTGCTAAAAACATACATGCACAGGTTTCTGTGTGAAGTGAAGTTTTCATTTCTCTGAACAAATGCCCTGTACCTGCAGGGTTGAATGCTGGTTGTAGGTGTGTCTTTTATAAGACTGCAGCTGTACCATTTCACGTTCTCACCAGCAATGTCTGACTGACCCAGTTTTTTTTACATCCTTGGTATTGTCATTTGGTATTTTTACTGTTTTGTATTTTACCTGTTAGGATAGGTGTGGTATATCTCATTATGGTTTAAATTTGCATTTTTCTAATGGCAAAGGAAGTTGAACATCTTCTCATGTGCTTATTTGCCATCTGTGTATTTCTTTGGTAAAATGTCTCTGTGTGTTTCTGCCCATTTTCTAATAGGATTGTTTATTTTTTTACTATTGAGAGTTCTTTATATTCTAGATACTAGTCTTTGATTTGTGATTTGCAAATAGTTTCTCCTAGTTTGTAGCTTGTTTTTTTTTTTATCCTATTCATGTGGGTATTCACAAAGCAAAAAAAATTAATTTGATGAAATAAAATTTTTCAACTTTGCCTTTTTGGATGGTGCTTTTGGTGTCAAGCCAAAAAATTCTCTGCTTAGTCCTAGATCCTAAAGATTTTTCTCCTGTGTTGTTTCCAAAAGTTGTCTAGTTTATATTTTGGCATTTAGGTTTGTGGTTCACATTGAGTTGATTTCTGTACAATGTATACCATTTCCTTCATGTGGTGCGTCTCCTCTGAAGTGGGCTGTCCTGACACTCACCTGCTGTACCCCTGCCTTTCAGATCTGTATGTGTATGCTGTGCTCGTGTGCTGTGTGGGCATTCTCAGCGTCCTGCTCTTCACCCTGACCATCATCTGTCAGTCTGTGTTTAACAAGAGGAAGTCCAGAGGTAAGAAAACAAATGAGTCACGTCTGGAATGGGAGCAAAACCAAACTGCAGACAGCGGAAGAACACTGGGCAGAGTACTACCTTGGTTGAAAAAATGCATCCTGAATTAGGGATCATTTGCTTGTGACTGGTGAGCAAAGGGAGTGAGAAGAGGTGTCTCCCTTAGATATTGCTAAAATTAGCTATGATCACTGTTGACATCATTTAAATTCCCTCTTTTCTCAAATCCCTTCCTTCCACTGTTTTAAGGGCCCTTCTGTCATTCTCCCAGAAGAGGCTGTGGCTCACATGAACCTGGGTTTGATTGTGGCTCTGCCAAGCAGAACTGAATTTTTAGACTTTTTCCTTAACCACTCTGAACTTCAGTTTCCTCATTTATGAAATGAAATGGGATTGACACCACCTTCCTTAGCTTGAATGTTGTTGGAGTGTTCCTAATTTAATGACGTTACCCAGTAGGTCTACCCAGCTGTGCCCGGTAGGCCGGTGGGATGGAAAAGCTCCCTTGCTCTTTTTTTTCCCATCGAGTCTGAGTGTTCACTTTTTCTTGTTGGTGTCCCTGTTTCTCTAGACTGTCCCAAGCCCCTTCTCTCTTTACTCTTTCTTCTTAGTGACTACAGTTCTTGTGACTCTTACCTCCCTGCGCATGCTGTCTGCTTTCTGTCTCTAGCCCTGCCTCTCACCAAGTCTCAATGTCACATGTCCACCAGCTCATGTACATTTCCTCTGAGATACTCTCCCTGCAACACCCCCAGAGCTTCCAAAACAGAGGGGATGCTGTAGCTCCCAGAGATAACTGATAAGAGCGGGGCTCTAGAATTAGACCACTTTGGTTCAAATGGCAAGTCCTCACTTACCAGCTGATGACTTACTTGCATCTAAGTGGTGAGGGAGACAGTAGTATACCAGTTACAGGATTGTTGTGAGGCTTAGGTAAACAAACACCCTTAACACATTCTGGCTCCGTGTATCCTGTATCTATGATGACCTATGGTTATAGTTATACATATAGTTATTACTATTAGCCCAAGGTCATAAAACTGGGGAGTGTTAGATTTGGTGGTCACGGCTTAAGGGAACAGTTAAACAGGGAAACTGAGCAGTGTTTCCAGAGAGGACTCTCCCCAGAGGTGCGAGCAGGACTAAGGAACTGGGAGGGAAGGAGAAGGAGATACTCAGGGACCAGAGCCTGCAGGAAGCTGTTTCTACTCCAGACCTTAGGGGACAAAGGGAGGAGCGGTTCCTGGAATGGGTAAGAACTGTAGCTATGGGAGAAGTGTCACCAACAGGAGTCTTAGAAGAGGGACTTGGGCAAGGCCAAACGAGGAGGCAGCAGGAAGGGAGCTACGAGCATATATTCCTCAGCCATTCTTCCAGATATCCAGATGTTATTTTGGTCCCACCAATAAGAAGCCACAGGGCAGAGCATAGAAGTCAACCTCCAGGGACCTGAGCAGGATGGAGGAGGGTGCATAGGGATTTAGAGGGGTACGCGGGGACACCTGGCACACTTTGTACCTCAGATGGCATGAGGGCTGTAGCTAGGTCTTTCTCCTGCCTAGCCTGTGCCCTTCCCACCAGGCTCTGTGTGTGTCTGTGCTATGCCCCAAGAGCCTTCCTCTGTGGTGTCTGCCCACCTCACCAACAAACCGTTGGCTCCTTTCATGAGCTCATGGCACCTGTTGCACTTGTGCAAAAGCATTTGTCTCCCTTTAACAGGATAGTGTGTAAGGCAGGGACTATGCATCTGATCCATTCTTCTTGGAATTTGGCTCATGACAGCTGATCAACAAATGGTAGACAGATGGGTTTGTTTTCCAGCTGCTTGGCTTCTAACTGTGGGAGTGCAGAAGCCACGCGTGTTTTGCTCTAAAGACACCTATGCCTGGGCTCGTGTATGACAGAGAATCTTCCCTGAGTTGCAGGCTGTGTTAGGCCTCAAGCAGGATGAGGAAACAAAGCAAGGTGGTTAGTTCAGGAGACATCCTTCTCCTCTAAAGCCATCAAGGGCAGACCCGACACCTACTCCAGGCCTCACACAGCTGCTGAGAACCCAGCTCCTAGATGCCCTCATGTCCCCTGGAGTGAGCTCCAGATGGCCTCCTGTGTACCTCTCCCCAGCATCTAAAAGCCCTACTGAGCTGTTGAGAGTTTTGCCTGAGCATCTGCTGTGGACCGCACCCCTCACTGGCTCCTCCATGTGCTCATGTAATCCTTACCACCAGTCCGGGATGATAGCCCAGATCTCTCACATTGGACAGAGAACACAGTTGAAGTGCTTGATAAAGTCCTGAAACAGGGAGTGGCCAAGCCCAAACCCAGCCTGATCCCCAACCTCCCATATTTCATTCGATGTAACAAAACCTCGCCCATCTGGGGGCTGACCTTGCCAAGGAATTTTCCATCAGCCCTCCGTGTTGGTTTTTGTTAAGGTCCTTCATAACTCCTGTAGCTCCTTGGCAGCTTGTCTTTGGTCTACTGCAGCTGCCACCTGCCGGCTGGCATCCTATAGCCCTGGCAGGGCAGGTCCTGCCCCATCGGGCCCTGGGGAGCCAGGCCCTGGGTCCTAGTCACGTTGTGAGATCATAGAGGACTGTGCATGGCGGGCCTGGTGTCAGCCCCAATCAGTACATCTGGGCAGGCCTGAGAGTCGGCATTTCTAATAAGACCCCAGGTGTTGCCATCACCGCTGCTGTGAGGCCACACTTTGAGTAGAGAGGCCTTAGAGCCAGTTCTTTAGTCTATCCTACCCAGAACACTATTTTACAGTTAATAGATTGTAATGATCCCATGACTATCTTGAAATGAAACTTGTAGATAGGATATGCTACCTGTACGCACAAAAATCAACTTAATGTTCTAATTATAATATAGAGGAGAAATAAGTGGAAAGTAATTTATAACACAATAAAACAAATTTTAGTATTATATTTCTTCTTTTGAATAAGTTTGAATTTCAGAGAAGACAATATTCCTTTATATTTGAAAGATTTTACATATATATGTATATATTACATTTACATGTAATACACATACACGATATATATTAAATGTCTATATAGTCATGTGCTGCATAACAACATTTTGGTCAATGATGGACCATATATACGATGACAGTCCCATAAGATTCTAATGGAGCTGAAAAATTCCTGTTGCCTAGTGATGTCATAGCTATTGGTCATAGTATGATAGTGCAACACATTACTTATGTGTTTGTGGTGATGCTGGTATAAACAAACCTACTGTGCTGCCGGTTGTATAAAAGTATAGCACAAACAATTATTTCTAGTACATAATACATGATAATGATAATAAACGACTATGTTACTGGTTTATGTATTTACTATACCAATACTTTTAATCATTATTTTAGAGTGTACTTTTTCTACTTATTAAAAAAAAAGTTTGGCCGGTCGGTTAGCTTAGTTGGTTAGAGCGCAGTGCTCATAACACCAAGGTTGCCGGTTTGATCCCCACATGGGCCACTGAGCTGCGCCCTCCACAACTAGATTGAAACAACTACTTGACTTGGAGCTCATGCATCCTGGAGAAACACACTGTTCCCCAATTTAAAAAAAATAGTTTGATGTAAACAGTATGCTGTGTTACGCCGGCAGCAGCTTCATACATCTCATGTTTATCACGTCTCTTGATCACATTATTTTCTCTGGATTTTGATTTAATCTCATGTTGCTTTATAAATGTGGTGCAGCCTGTGTGTACAGGGTTCATGAAGTCCACGGTCGTGTACAGTCATGTCCTAGCCTTCACATACACTCACCCTCACTCACTGACTTACCCAGAGCAACTGCTAGTCCTGCAAGCTCCATTCATGTAAGTGCCCTGTACAGGGGTGCCATTTTTTATCTTTTGTACCATATTTTTAGTGTGTCTTTTCTATGTTTAGATACACAAATATTTACCATTGCCTTACACTTGCCTATAACATTCAGTACAGTGGCATGATGTACAGATTTGTAGCCTAGGAGCAATAGGCGAAGCCATACAGCCCAGATGTGTACCATCTAGGTTTGTGTGAGCACACTCGGTGATGTTCACACAATGATGAAATTGCCTAATGACACATTTCTTAGACCATATCCCTGTTGTTAAGCAGCACATGACTATATATTAATTTATATTACATTATATTTATATATGTAACATTACATTTACATATATTGGGTTATCGGAAAAGTCATGACACATTTTAGAAAAAACACATCATGACTTTTCCGACAACACAATATCTTTTTAAAGTTGCAGAAAGGGAGTTTATTAGAAGAAAAAATACATTTCAAAGAAACAGAAGCACGCCCAAGTAGTGGAGAATGGCTCAAGGGCCATTATTAGAAAAGGAAGTACACTCCGAAGAGTTTGGAGTGGGCCAAGCAAAGGAAGCTCAAAAGGCCCCCACAACCCAATATTTATATATCTATTTATGTTAGATATAAAGGCTAAGTAAGTACCTATATGTATATACAAAGACTCAATATGCATGTGACAGGGACAAGTATAGACTGACACAGCTGTGCCTTAAAGTCCAGGAGTGGCACTTCTCATAGTAATGAGAGTTCTGAAATCCCAACTGTTGGTAAAGTTTCAATAAAAGGCATACTCTTTGCCTTATTTTCACACCCTTTAAAAATTCAATTCACTATGTATTAAAATGAAGCAAAAACCTACTTTGTGCTTATATGTAAAATGTATTTAGGTCCCAGGCTCTGATGAACAGGTTATTTTTTCTCTACACAAATGTCCGCAGGGTCATTCAGAGCTGTGCAGGGCAAATCTTCATTTGTGGACTGTCTTTCACATTGTTGGATATTTGCATGCCTGCCCTCTGCCTACCAATTGGCAGGTATTGTCCTCAATTGGTATGATAATTGGACACATCCCCAGAGAGTTCCAATTGCCCCAGAGGGGGTAGGACCATCCCCACCAAAAACCTTGGACTTCGAACAGCTTTTTCCCAGGTCTGATGTTCTGCCCCTTGAGTTGGCGGAAACTAAATCTCTAGGGAGCCCTGGGGACAGGCCCACTGTGGGTTTGCTTCCATCCTAATACTCTCTCTGGCATGTAAGTTTTTTCATCTGGTCCCTGTTTCATAGTAGAGGAAGTAGGGGCATGCAGGGTGCAGGTGAATTGCTCAGATATTGCACAGGACCCCAAAGGCAACCCCTCCAGTTCCAAACACTGTGCCTTCCTCTGCAGGACCTCAACAGAAGCCATCCTTGGGGAGCACTGTCACCACCACAGGCAGGTTTGAGAGGGTTCAGTTACCTTTACAGTGCTCAAGATGGCAGCCCCTGGCTCACAACTAGTGGCATTCCAGGAGCAGGTTGGCAGGTAAATTTACAGTGGGGAGCCCACGCCTCCACTGAGGCCTGGACTATAGGGACCTTCCCAACTTGTTTTCTCAATGAAATTTAAAACAAAAATGATGTTCATGGATGGAGGGGAGCTGAGAAGTATGGCCTTGTTTTAGGCTGGTCAAAGACCTTTCCTGGTTCTGAAGATGTGACTCAGAGCAGTTACCTTTCCTGTCACTGAGTGAGCTCTTATCCAGAGCACACACACTGCCAATCCCAAAATGTTCCAGGTATCTATTGCTACATAAAAAACCATTTCAAACACAGTTACTTTAAACATTGATTTGTTCAAGATTCTGCAGTATCGGCTGGATCAGCTAGGCAGTTCTGGGGACAGTCACTTGGAGTCTGCATGTGGTCTCAGCCATCCTGAGTTGACTGGCATTGGAGATCCAGGATAGCACCACTCTCAGCCCTGGGCCCAACCTCTGAGACAGACAGAGCAGCAAGGCCAGCAACACTCTTTTTCTCCTCTGCTGTCACTAGCAGGGTGGTGGCCAGACCATCCTACTTGATGACTCCAGGCTCCAAGGAAAGACCTAGACTAGACACTGGCACAGTTGTCACTCTGCCACATTCTATTGGCAACAAGACCTGAGGGCAACCCAGACTCAGGGGAGGGGAGGAAAGTCCACTTCTTTGTGGGCAGAGTGGCAAAGAATTTGTGGTTATCTAAACCATCATGCAAGAGAATCTTGACTTCTGCATTTACCCACTGCTTGACCCAATGGGAAGCGAGGGAAGCTCCTAGCTTGGGGATGAGTGAGAGGTCCACCCAGTCACTCCAGGTGGCTGGGCATAACTATGACTGCTATGGGCCCTGAGGACTGTGGTGCTTGGCCATTCCTCAGGTTAAGAGCTCGTTGCCAGGGAACACTGCACCATTTGTGCCGAGCAGGGATGGGAAGGAGTTGGGGGAAGGCATGTCAGCACTTCCAAAGTAATAGGTTTCAGTGGGTGCCAGAGTAAGACCAGGGACAGGGCACATCACTTATGTAAGGCTGCATCCAGGAGGCTGCTCCTTTTATGGGTTAGCTGCTGTGTGGATGGTTACAGATTTCATTGGGGGCAGTCGAGCATTTGCTGGCCAAACCACGTGTGTCCAAATAATAGCCACTGGTACTCTCATAACTCAAATATGGCATATTCCTACATTTAAGGCATCATAACAAACTTGCATCATCTTGATTAAAACTATTAATGTACAAAAAGTGGCTTAGAACAGTGCTCGGCATGTGGAGGGCCCAGGCCTTATCACGGACCTACAGCGATACAGACCCGCTTGTTATATTAATGGTTTCTGAGATTTCTATGCAAGTATGTGTTTGTTGGGCCTCCTGCATCCTGACCACACAGAAAAACCAGTCCTGTCCCTCTTCTGTGTGGGAGCCATAGAGCACCTGGGTTTTTGGCTGCTCACACACCTGGAAAGCAAAGATGAGCCCAGCACATGTTCTCCACTTCCTTAGCAACATCTGTCTGAAAAAGCACATCGGAGTAGCTGTCCCCACTCCTGATGTGACCCCCCGTAGGACCCTCAGATAAACAAAACCCATCCTGGAAGCCAGGGCACTGGAGGGCCAGCCCCCTTCTCTGTCTCCGTCTTCCTGCTCTGCCCTCACCCCTGGCCTTATACTGTCTGGTTTTCCTGGGGTGCTCATTGTTCCCATGAGCTGAAGTTAGCGACGCCATATGTTGCTTGCCAAGCTCAAACATGCTTTCCGCTCCCCTCCCAAGCTGTGACTCCCTGTCCCTGCTCTTTGTTGGTGCGAGGGGGCCCAGAACTGCACCCTAGGGCTGCTGCAGCTCAGAATCACCCCAGAAAACCCCAGCCCTGGTGGTCCAGGGCTGAACCCTGAGTTATTCTAGTACTCCTCAAGCACACTGATCTCCAAAGGCCTTTGCTTCTTGGGAAACTAGTCCAGACTCACTTCTTTGGGGAGGCCTCAACAATCCACCAACCTTCCATCTCTGAGCTTTTAAAAGTACAGTTTTGAAGGCACACTAGAACCAGACAGGGAAGGGGGCAGCCTAACCCCTTTGTGTCTACTCTCCATGTTCACTTTGTGACTTAAACAGAGTAGCAGAGGGTCGACCCCAGGGCCTTGGGGAGGATGAAGGGCTTGCCAGCATGGTGTCAGAGACACTCGCTCACCCTGAGCATGAGCTCTCCTCTCCAGGCACTATCTCACTTCGCAGAGCTGTTGGGGACACTCTTCTAGGTGCCATGTGGTGGCCATTCCTGGTTGCACGCAGCTCCAAGGAGCACCTTCCCCCGAGGGTGGTTCACTTTTTCAGGTCGCATCATTGTAGTCACAAGGACTGCTGGGATCCACCATCCTGGCTCCTAGAGCAGACAAAACTCCCCTGCATACTGTCCTGAGGGATCCATGTATGTAATTGCACATCTTTTTAGAATTCACATTTAAAAGGTTTAAAGAAACAGGTGACAATGGAAGCAAGAATTTACATTGGAGTAAAGATAGTCTATTTAATAAATGGTGCTGGGAAAATTAGACTGACACATGTAAAAAAATGAAAATGGACCACCTACTTACACCATATACGAGAACAAACTCAAAATGGATTAAAGACTTAAATGTAAGACCTGAAACCATAAAACTCCTAGAAAAAAACATAGGGAGTAAGTTTGCAGACATTATCCTGAGTAATATTTTTATTGATATATCCCCTCGGGCTAGGGAAATAAAAGAAAAAAAAGAACATATGGGATTACATCAAACTTAAAAGTTTTTTCACAGCAAAGGAAATCATCAATAAAACAAAAAGGCAGCCTACTGAATGGGAGAATATATTTGCCAACGATATATCTGATAAGGGGTTAATATCCAAAATTTATAAAACATTCATGAAACTCCACACCAAAAAAAACAAACAACCCAATTAAAAAATGAGCAGAGGATATGAAGAGGCATTTCTCTAAAGAGGACATACAGATGGCCAACAGACATATGAAAAATGTTCGACCTCACTAATCAGAGAAATGCAAATAAAAACCACAATGAGATACCACCTCACTCCGGTCAGAATGGCTATCATCAATAAATCAACAAACAAAAGTGCTGGTGAGGTTGTGGAGAAAAGGGGACCTTGGTGCACTGTTGGTGGGACTGCAAATTGCTGCAGCCGTTATGGAAATCAGTATGGAGGTATCTCAAAAACCTGGAAATGGAACTACTGTATGACCCAGCAGTTCCACTCTTGGGTATCTACTCAGAAGAATCCAAGATGCTAATTCAAAAAAATATATGCACCCCTATGTTTATTGCAGCACTATTTACAATAGCCAAGACTTGGAAACAACCGAAATGCCCATCGGTAGATGACTGGATTAAGAAACTGTGGTACATTTATACAATGGAATATTACTCTGCTATAAAGAAGAATGAAATCGTACCATTTGCAACGATATGGATGAACCTAGAGACTATTATGTTAAGTGAAATAAGTCAGTCAGAGAAAGACAAATACCATATGTCCTCACTTATATGTGGAATCTGAAAAACTGAGTGAATGAGCAAAGTAAACAGAAACAGTCTCATAGATATAGAGGAAAAACTGATGGTTGCTAGTTGGAAGGGGAATGGGGATGAGGGAGAAGGGGAAGGGATTAGACAGCATAAATATGTAACTACAATATTGCCACAGGGATATGAAAGACAGTTTGGGAAATATAATGTTGTAAATATTTTGTGGGGTGTCAGATGGTCACACGTCCTGTTAGGGAGACCACTTCATAGATGGAGTAGAGGCTTGATCACTGCACTATATACCTAAAACTGATGTATAACATTGTATGCCAACTGTAATTGGATATATAGATAGTCACAGGATGTGGATTATACTGTGGAAGGGAGTCAAAGGAATTGTAATAGATATGTATGATATGGGGGGGAAGAGTGGGGTGGAGAATTGGGGGAGGGGGGGTTGTCACTTTGAGGGGTAAAAAGTATAACTATTGCACTGTGTTGTACACCTGAAGCTAATTTAAAAAAGTGTTTATTTCACAAATAAAAGAATAAAGGAATAAAAATAAATAAATAAACTGGGCTTCATCAAAATTAAAAACTTTCATGCTTCAAAGGACATTCTTAATAAAAGGAAAAGACAGCCCATAGAATGGGAGGTAATATTTTCAAATCATATATCTGATAAAGTACTTGTATCTAGAATATATAAAGAACTGATGTAACTCAGTAATAAAAAGACAGCCCAGTTTAAAAATGGGCAAAGGACTTGAACAGCTATTTCTCCAAAGAAGATATACAAATGGCCAATAAGCAGCTGGAAAGATGCTCAATATGCAAATCAAATCCACAATGAAATGTCCCTTCACACTCATCAGGATGGCTAGACTAAAAAGGATATACATAGTGGTAGAAAGGTAAAATGGTGCAGCCATGTTTAAAAACATTTCTGGCAGTTCTTCAAATAATTAACCATTAAGCTACCATATGACCCAGCAATTCTACTCCTAGGCATATGCCCAAGAAGAATGAAAACAATTCTCTACACAAAAACTTATATGGAGATGTTTATTTACATAGATGTTTATTGCATCATTATTCACAGTAGGCAAAAGGTGGACACAACCCAAATGCCCATTAACTGATGAATGGATGAACGAAATGTGTTCTATCCATACAATGGAATATTAATTGGCCACAAAAAGGAATGAAGTACTGACACATGGTACAACATGGATGAACCTTGCAAATATTACACTGATTCAAAGAAGCCACACAAAAGACCACATATTTATATTATTCCATTTATATAAAGTGCCCAGAATTAGAAAATCTAGAGACAAAAAGTAGATTAGTGGTTACTTAGGGCTGAACAGGATGGCAATAGGAGTGAATGGTAAGAGGTGAACTATAGCTCAACAGTATGGGGTTTCTTTCTGAGGTGATGCAATGTTCTGAAATTGACTGTGATGATGATTGCATGTATCTGTGAATATACTAAAAAGCCACTGAAATACCGGGTTGTCGGAAAAGTCATAACGCATTTTTGCAAAGAAAAACATAGAGAAAATATGCCATGACTTTTCTGACAACCCAATATGTGCATTAAATGGTTCAGTTGTGTGGTATGCAAATTATATCACAATAAAGCTGTTTTTGTGTTTGTTTCTATATATTTAAGAGTTTTATTAAAAATATAGCTAACATACAATATTATATTAGTTTCAGGGGTACACCATAGTTGTTCAGGATTTATACCTAAAGAACTGATCACCATAAGTCCAGCAACCATTCAACACCATACTATGCCATCACAATATTATCAACTATATTCCCCAGGGTGTACATGACATTCCCATGACTTATTTGTTTTAAACCTGGAAATTTGGACCACTTATTGCCTTTCACCCTTTCCACCTTTAAATTTTTCAGTTATAGTTGACAGTCATTATTATTTTATATTAGTTTCAGGTGTACAGCATAGTGGTTAGACATCCATATAATTTAAGAAGTGATCCCCTGACTAGTGTAGTACCCACCTGACACTATACATAGCTATTACCATGTTATTGGCTATATTCCCTATGCTTTGCTTTACATCTCTGTGATTATTTTTTTAAAAAAAGAAAGAAACAGGTGAAATTACTTTTAATCTATTTTATTTGACCTGATATATCCAAAACATCATTTCAACAAGTAGCAACAGAAAGATTCTGAATGAGATATTTTACATTCCTTTTTTCACACTAAGGCTGAAATCCAGCATGATCTCATACTTCCAGCACCTCTCATCTTGGACTTGTCACATTTCCAGTGCTTGATAGCCACCTGGGATCGAGACCACCCCGTAGGACAGCCCAACTCCACATGGACAACTTCATGCGCTGATATACTTTCCATTGAATGGCTGTAGCCATAAAAGGGCTCTTTGTACCAAGAGAACAAGAGGAAGAAAGCTTAGTTCTCCTCCTTAGCTTTCCACTTGGTGACTGAGACTGGAAACATTGCCAGGACAGGCTGCTTCCTCAAGGGAGCTGGGCTCCTGAGTGTGACATGGTAGGAGCCCACTGCAGGGCAAAGGAAGCGGGGCATACCCAGGTCCTGTCTGTGCCCCAGGCTGCAGGGCTTCCTGCCTGTGCTGGGGCAGGAGGAGGCTGCGGTTATGCAGATGCCTGGGGTCCTCCCAGGGTTGCCAGTGATCACTGCATGTGCGAACACTCAAGTGAACACAGCAGAAATAGCCCAGGTCATATCTCAGGGTCACTGTGAGGCCTGGAGGTTTGAAGAGGGTGCAGGTGGATTGGGGGCAATGGTAAGGGAATGTCATCCACACACTGGAGGCCCCAACATTGTTATAGGGCCTGATAGGATGGGAGGGCGTTGCTGCTGCCATCCCAAGTCACCAGTCTGGGGGTGGTAGTAATGACAGGGATAGGCTGATATGGAAATGGGAAAGCCTTCAGCCTGGACATGTCACCTGGGAGGTTTGGCCATGAGGTCGAGGCTAGGAGCAGAGTGACCCTAGCTGAGGAGGCAGAGGAAAAGTGGCCTGGTGCTCACTGGCATTTTCCTATCAGGGGAGGTGAGAACAGCATTCCTTCCTTTTAGAGTCTTCAAAGTCCTGAAGATCATAAGATCACTATTTAAATGGAACTGCAACCTGCGTTTTCATTTAATGCAGGATGGCTGCCTTGCTTGGAGCCAGGGACCTCTGGTAAGCTTGAGGGGTTGACCAGGCCATGGCCCATGGGGGACACTGGCTCCAGGATCAACCTTTATTGGCTTCCTGC
Source organism: Aselliscus stoliczkanus (assembly GCA_033961575.1). Taxonomy (NCBI): domain Eukaryota; kingdom Metazoa; phylum Chordata; class Mammalia; order Chiroptera; family Hipposideridae; genus Aselliscus; species Aselliscus stoliczkanus. Next base: position 120,230,119 of record CM066729.1, read on the forward strand.
TCTTCCTAGTCTCACTTCCTCACTCTCCAGTGGGTTTCCTAGGATCACCTCCCACATAGATTCTTTGCAATTGGATCTTTGTCTGTTTCTAGGGGAAACCCAAGCTAAGACATGTTAACACGTTTATGTAATCAACACTGATTATGCATTCTTAAGGCTGACTCTGGGCAAGTCCTATTCCTCAGATGCCTAAGTCTCATTTTGGTGTTCAGAATCACTTTTGCCCCTAGTTATTGAAGGGACATAAGTCCTGCATACACCAGGCTGAGACCTGGTAAGCATCCATTGGCGAGTGCTGGCAGAGGGGCATCTTCTGTCCCTGTCCATGACCTCCTCGCCAGGCTCGTGGTCCTTCTGAGCCAGTCCCCCACCCCCAAGGCCAACCATGACTGGAGCCCCTCTGCTGCTGCCCTGCTCCCTGGTTTCCTAATCTCAGGCCACTCACCTCGCTACACCGGACTGGACTTTCCAAAACACAGGTCAGCCAGCACGTGGATCAGCTGGGGCCTGGCTGCTTTGGGCCTCAGCTGGCATGGCTTGCATTTGTTCGGTAAGGTCTCATCTTCAAGTAAGCTAGCCAGGCTTCTTCGTGTGGAAGCTCCTGGAAGAATTCCCTGTAAGGGGAGTGGAGGTGGGGTGGGGGAAGAGTAGGGAGAGAGAGAGAGCAAGCGAACCTCAGAGCTCAGGGGTCTTTTATGCCTCTGCTTGAGACCCATTGGTTAATGTTTCATTGGCCAAAGCACACCATATGGCCAAGCCCAGTCAGTGTGGGAGGGGGCTGGTTACACATGGATGTGGATAGATACAGAGGGGTATGATCATTGGGGCCATCAATGTAACAATCTACCACACAACCCCAGGGCCCTGTGGCTGCTTCAGCTTTACTTCTATTTGAGGTGAGCTTGATGTGAACTTAGATTGGACACTTGTTAGAATAACTGCCTAGATATTCTTGTTTTTCCTCTAAGCTAGAATCTGGTTTTGCTCAAAGAGACATAATGTTAAGGATATCTTGCCCTAACGCTATTTTCCCAAAAGATCTCCTCTTAGTCTCAGAAGAGCATAGATCAGAGAATGAAAATCCATTGAATAGAGAGGAGTATCTAAGTAGAGACAGGTGGCCCCATGAAGGCTTCTTCATCACTAAGGCAGAGCTCAGAAGTCGGGTGACTGTAACTGTAAGATCCTTCAGTTTAGAACCCAACACAATTTGGCAAAAAAAAATTAAAAAAAAAATGGATGTTTTAGGTTATGTAGCCAGGAAGTGTGGGGTGTATGGTTTCATGGCTGGCTTGATCCAGATGTGTACCAGTATCAAGTCACTGTGGTGTGTACCAGTATCAAGTCCATGTTCTGGCTCTGTGGTACTCATCCAAAGAGAAGTATGAAAGCCCTGAGAGGTGGGTTGTACCAACATCTGGGCAACACCTGGGCACCTACATGTTTTTGTAATTACTAGAGCATATATGTCTAAGGTAGAATTTATTTACTTACCATCTTCTGTTTTTTTTCCTTTCACAGCGAGACATTATTTGGTGAAATGCCCTCAGAACAGGTAGGGATATTTTCTTCCTTTTTTCAAATGAAGTTCTGTGCTATTTTACTTTCTTTTGATATTACCAAGAAATTGGTAAAATTTATATTTTTACCTTAAGATCTGCAAATTGGCCTAAAATTGTGTGTTCTGCATGCATTTGCATGTTTCCAGATTCCATACTCTGGCTATCACCCCCAGAGGGTCCAGAGAACTTGTGGCTCATGCTGGAGGAGGCTTAGCACCAGCTCCTGGAGGACTGTTCCCCCACTTAGGAAGGGGTTGACAGCTGGACTGAACCACTTTGACGCCTTCTAATCACAAACACTCCTAATCTTCTTCTATCAATGCTTGCCAGCCCTATGTTCCACTCTGCAGAATGCTACCATTATTAATGTATGTGCTAAGATGCTAGCCTTCTAGCTGGTGGGACACACCTCACAGGTAACATAAATAATAGCTATAGTACATATTGCAAACTCATAGTGTTTATAAATGTGAAACTTCTGATCCAGACAACATGGCATAGGTCAATTATTCCCTGCTTTTCCCTGCCAAACACAGCTATAAACACTGGAAATAATATAAGAGACAACTAAAGGAGGATGCTGAAAGTTGGTAAAAAGAAAATTATGAAAACCAAAGACAAAGAAAAATTATAAAAGCAACCAGAGAGAAACAATGCATTACCTATAGGGGAACACAAATTTGAATGACAATACATTTTTCATCTGAATCCATGGAGGGCAGAAAGAAGTGGCAGCACTTTTTTTTTCAAATACTGAAAGAAAAGATCCATTAACCACAAATTCTATGTCAAGCAAAACTATCCTTTAGGTAAAAATGGAAATAAAGACATTCTCAGATAAAAGGAAACTAAAAGAATTTGTCATTATCAGGCTAACTTCAAAAGAATGGCTAAAAGAAATTCTTGAAATAGAAAAGAAAATCTTGGTGCATTAGGAAGGAAAAAGGAATAATAGAGTATAAATATGGATACATAAGTAGAAAGTAGACTATTTTTTTCCTCATGAGTTTTAAAAATAATATTTGATGATTAAAAGAAAAACAATAAAACCATCTGATCCCCAGGAAGAGCATTATGATATTTAAAAGTGGGGAAGGTAAAGTGACCTAAATAGAAGTGAGGTTTCTATACTTCACTCAGAGTGGTAGAATGTTGGTACCAGTGTACTATGCCAGTCACATATGTATATTGCATTGCTCTCCTAGTCCTTCAGCAGGATCTGTCTGAAAGAGGACATCAAAGTAGCTGTTCCCACTTTTGATGCGATCCCTCACCAGACCCTGAGACAAACAATGCCTATCCTGGAAGCCAGGGCACTGGTGGGCCAGCCCCCTTCTTTCTCTCAGCCTTCTTTCTGCTCTGTCCTTACCCCTGGCCTTGCATTTCTTTGTTTTCTGGGGGTGCTCATTGTTCCCATGAGCTAAAGTTAGTTGCACCCATGTGTTGCGTGGTTGTGGTTGGGGCAAACATATTTCTGGCTGAGACAATATGCATGTGTAGTAAATGGAAAGCACTCAAAGGATGGAAAAAGATATACCAACCAAACAGTAGCAACAAAAAAGTTGGTAGCTATCAGATAATATATAATTTAAGATAAAAAATATTACAAGAGTCAAAGAAGGAAATTTTATAATTATAAATGGTCAACACTCTGGAAGATATAACAATTATTAGTGTATAAGGACCTAACAACAGAACCTCAAATATATGAAGCAAAAACAAAACTGAAACATGAAATAGATAATTCTTGAATAATAGCTGATTTAATTTCTCCACTCTCAATAATTTATAGAATACCTAGACAGAAAATCAGTGAGGGCTCAGAAGATCACGCAATTTGACCTCATACATAGGAGCACTCTACCCAGTGACTGCGTGATAACATTCTTTTCAAGTGTCCTTGGAGCATTCTTCAAGACAGACCATGTGCTAGGCCATTAAACAAATCTAGATAAACTTAAGGATTTTTGCATGTAAGAAATCATACAAAGTCTGTTCTCTGACAACGGCAGAATTAAATAGAAATTAATGACAGAAAGAAGTCTGGGAAATTTCCCAAGCATTTTGAAATTTAAAACAACATGCTTTTAAATAATACTTGGGCCAAAGAAGAAATCACAAGAGAAATTAGAAAATATTTTAAGTTAAGTAAATATGAAACACAATGTACCAAAACATACAGGATGCAGCTAAAGTAGTGCTTGCAGAAAAAAAAAAAGTGGCTTTAAATGCCCATATTAGACAAGAAGAAAAGTCTCGAATCAATAACCTTAGCTTTCACCATAAGAAACTAGAAAAAGAAATGCAAGTGAAATCTGAAGTAAGCAGAATAAAGGAGATAATACATATTAGAACAGAAAGCAATGACATAGAAAACACACACACACATGCACACACACAGAAATATAATGAAACCAAAACCTGGTTCTTTGAAAAGATCAACAGAATTTATAAAACTAAAGTTAGACTGTCTATGAAAATGAGAGAGAGAGAGAGAGGGAGGGAGGGAAAGAGAGAGAGAGAAAGAGAGAGAGAGAGAGAGAGAGAGAGAGAGAGAGAGAGAGAGAGAGAGAGAGAGAGAGAGAGAGAGAGACCCAATTACCAAAATTAGAAAGGGAATCAGATCCTACAGAAATTTAAAAAGATTATAAGGAAATATTATGAACAACTTTATTATAACAATTACACAACATAGATGAAATGGAAAAGTTCCTAGAAAAACACAAATTTGCCAAGACTGATCTAAAAAGAAAGTTAGAATATGAATAAACCTGTAAAAAGTCAATAAATTAAATTGTTAGCTAGAAACTTTCCAATACTAAGAAAAACCTGGGCTCAGGGCCAGCCGAGTGGCTCAGTTGGTAAAGAGCTTGCTCCAAGAGTGTGAGCTGAGCTCTGAGCAACAGCAGTTCGATGCCTAACTTGAGCTGAGCTGCTGCTAAGCTGCCAACAGGTGGCAGGATGGCTCAGCTAAAAAAAAAGCCTGGGTTCATTGCTTTACTGGTGAAATATATCAAGCATTAAAGAAAAAAATAATAATAATGCCAATCCTTCACAAACTCTTTCAAAAAAATTGAGAAAGCATAGTCTATTTCAACAAAATGTATAAAGAACTCTTACAACTATAAGATGACAAGTGCAATTTAAAATGGGTAAAAAGATTTGAATAGATATTTCCCTAAAGAATATATACAAATGACTAACAAGTTTGTGAAAATACGTTCAATATCATTAGTCATTAGAGAAGTGCAAATAAAGCCACAATGTGATGCCTCCACAGCCACTGCATTGGCTATAATAGAAAATACAGTCAATGTCAAGTGTGGGTGAGGATGTGGAGAAACTGGAACCCTATAGATTGCTGGTGTGAATGTTATAATAAATGGTCACTTTGGAAAACACGGTGGTGGTTTCCTAAAACATTAAACATAAATTAACCATATGATCCACCAAAGACACCTGTAGTATTCTACCCAAGAGAAATGAAAGTGTACGTCCACACAAAGACATACACGCAGCTATTCATAATTGCATTATTCATAATAACCGTAAGCTGGAAACAGCCTAAAAATACCCATCAACTGGTGAATGGATAAACAAAATTTAGTATATTTCAATTAAATACTATTTGATAATAAAAAGGAACAAACTGCTGGTATATGCTACAACATGGATGAAATTCAAAAACATTAAGCTAAGTGAAGGAATTCATATGCAAAAATTACATATTGTATAATTCCATTTGTTTGAAATATCCTGAAAAGGTAAATTTATAGAGACAGAAAGATTTGTAGCTTCTTAGAGCTGAAGGTGGGAGTAGGGATTAACTATAAATGGGCAAAAGGGAGCTTTTTTTGGGTGACAGAAATGATCTAAAACTGTATTGTAGTGATGGGTGGCACATCTTTATAAATCTACTAAAATTATTGAATTGTATGCTTATGACAAGTCAATTTTATGGTGAATAAATTATGCCTCAATAAAGCTATTTGATTTCTTTTTAGAGCTTATGTCACCATAAGGCCACAAGGACTAGCATTTCAGATGTGAAGGGAGATTATGGCTGGGTGGTCATATGCTATGGAGTATCAGCCTGCAGTGTTTCTCAGAATTTGCTTGCTGTGATCTAGTGTCTGGCCTTTCATCATTAGCATGAAGCACTGGCATTTGTCCTCACTTCTTTCCCCTTTCAGTCCTTCCCTTTCAGTTGTCCCTATTTTGAGCTGGTGCTGACCATGGTTGGAAGTACAGGAGAGGGCATCACCCCAGCCTGCTGGGCATTGGTCTCCCCCAACCCTGGGATTCTTATCAGAGGTCAGGGATGACCACAGAGTCCTGCTGAAATGCTGTCCCCTCTACCAGCTGGTACTGTCAGCGAGACTGGTTGGGTGCCCGAGTTGATATCTCCCAGTGGGTATGTCTTTGTCTTCTGGTGGGGCCAGCCCACAGATCTGCTTCTGGAAAGCCTGCATTTAGTCCACTACACCCCTAGAACCTGGCAGTAGGCTCTCTGCCAGGCCACAAACCTGACAGTAAATTCTCTGCCAACTTGCATTCATCTTCCTGATTAGAATCTCATGCCAATTTGACTAGGTACAGCCCAGATTCCCTGTCATGGTGCCTTGCTAATGAACAGATCAGTACTTGCCTTTAAACTAGTTTTGGCTTGTGTGCTCTGTCTCTGTAGTTTAGATTCTTCCTTCCATTCCTTTCCTGCCAGGGGGCTCCCAGATCCTGGCTCCATTATCTGTACTATGACAGTGGGAGGCTAGAGTCTCAAGCTATGATCAAGACAAATATCATTCTCTGTTGTCTGACCACAGACAGCACAGGACCAGGGCAAGGTGTCAGGAATGGAAACCATTAAGCAGGGGAGGGACCCTCAGGAAGAGGCCACATGCTGGCACTGAGCCTGTGGTCACTGAGAGGGATCTTGCCAAGTAACTGAAGGAGAGACCTGGAGACCTTAGGGAATTCCATGGCTTGTTGAGAGAAGTTCAAACAAAGGAAAAACAAAGTCTCATCTTGAATTTGTGTCATCCCTGAACTCAGAAGTTGACATCTACTGGGAGGGTGGCCCTGACCTTCAGGGTTGGGAGACTGTTTTTTCCCATGACAAATTCTTTCCTGGAGCAGAGACTAGGGCCCGAGCAGGCATCTCAGGGCTCTGCCCTCCCCAGGGAAAACAGCTTTGAGAGCAGCTCAACTAGTGTATTAAATTTCTCTAAAGGTCCCACAAAATTAGACTTAAAATGAAATGCTACCAATTGCATAGAGGTGTGATGTGTTTCCACACCAATGCACAACTCTTTAGTGGATTCAGATGCCTTTCTCCCTACAGATCAAGTTCAAGAAAGTTGTTGAGGATGAACAGGGGCATGGAAAAGGCAGTTCCCAGTCAGTGCATTTCCTCATTTTTTTGCTTCCCCTGTTCTTATGGGTTTGAGATAACAAAGTATTTGCAAATGGGAGAAATTAAATTGAACATTATATTACCTGTGCCAATAGCAATTACAGCTGAAGTCATCCAATCTTTCTTCATGTTTTCTGGAGCATACACTTTTTCAAAGATAAACAGTCAGGGGCACAGACTATTTATATGTTGGATAAATTACAGACACAGATTTACTGTGGTTTGTGAGCTTAGCTTACAGCATATTTCAGTCTTTTCTGAACCATCAGAGATTTTTAAACATACCCTAACAAAAACGCCATGCTTGCTTCCTCTCACAACCACATCAAAATTACAACTAATTTTACAACAGAGCAAACATTGAGAAACGCCTAAAGTCAGCTGAACAGAAGTCCTACAACTAAGTACATAGAAGAAGAAACCATCTCAAGACTAGTAGGAGAGGTAGAGATGCAGAACAAGTAGGTCCCATATCCACAAGTGGTTGTTAAAAATCTGAAGGGATATCCTGACTGTAGAGGTTTCCCTGGAGGAGTAAGGGGTCCCAGCCCCACACCAAGCTCCGGATCCCAGGGTTCCAGTGCCAGGAAAAGAAGTCCTCATAATTTCTGGCTGCAAAAACCAATGGAGATTGTGGCTTAGTAAGAGGCGGGGCTGGTGGAGTCCCAGCTGTTCCTCTTAAAGGGCCTGCACACAGATTTACTTTCTCACAGACTCACTCTCTCTGAGTTCCAACACTGGGGCAGCAGCTCAAAAGGTGCCAGGAAAATACAGGAAGGAACTGAATTGTCTGGCTTCATGACAAGAGCTGGAGGAGCAGCTTCCTCTTGGACAAAAGTACTGGCAGAAACCATTATTTCTTTGTTGAGCTCTCCCCACTCCCAATGTGCAGATATAGGCAGCCCTCATAGTCGCAATCTGGCTAACATGATTTACCTGCCATGGTGATTCCCTGAGATACTGCCCCACCCAACTTGTGGACCCAGTTAAGCCACTTCCAGTGGTTTTTCCATATTAATACCCTTGGCTCATGCTGTGGACTTTCCTACAAATCTCTCAAAGGTTCACAAAGAAGCAGCATCTGGCCTTGGTGTTCTCATACCTCTTGCTGAGCAGCCCCAACCCCAGCACTAGTGGCAGATGGCCTCAGTTCATGGCTTGGCCACTTCCAAGCATCTCTAAGCCCAGTACATGTGGCTGCCATCTGCAGATTGCTTTGTGGCCAATGCCATGTGGCCCCAGGCAGGGCACAGGCTGTGGCTGAAGTTGGCCTGTGGCGGGGATCCTCCTAGGAGGTCCTGAGGCTGGCACCACCCGGCTGCCTCTGTGGGCCACACACCCAAAGGGCAGACTGGGCAGGCACCAGTGTCCTGCTAAAGCGAACCCTGCTCCATAGGGTCAGCCCCTGCACAACAGCTCTTCCGTTGTAGTCACAGCCAGTTCTCACAACCAATCAGCCCAAAGGTCAGTTGCTCCCACTATGTGCAAACCAAGGCTCAAGTACTATAGGAGGGCACACAATCCACACAAGGACACACCTGGAGCAACTGGCTCAGGTGACCAGAGAGACTGTGCCACTGGGTCCCACAGGACACATACTATATATGACCACTCTCCTAAGACCAGGAGACATAGCAGCCCTACCTAAAGCATAGAAACAAATGTAGGGAGGCTGCCAAAATAGGGAGACAAAGAAACATGTCCCAAATGAAAGAACAGAACAAAGCTCCCGAAAAAGAACTAAACAAAATGGAGACAAGCAATCTACCAGACACAGAGTTCCAAACACTTGTTATAAGGATGCTCAGTGGTCTCAGGGAGAACTTCAACAAAGAGATAGAAAACATAAAAATGGAGATGGAAAACAGAAAAAGAACCAGTCATAAATAAAGAGTACAATAACTGAAATAAAAAATACATTAGAGGCACTCAACTGTAGATTAGATGAAGCAGAGGATCAAATAAGCAATTTAGAAGTTAACGTAATAGAAAACACCCAATCCAAACAGCAAAAGAAAAAAATGAATCAAAAACATAATGAAGATAGCTCAAGGGGCCTCTGGGTCAACATCAAGCATACCAACATTTGCATCATTGGGTTACCAGAAGGAGAAGAGAGAAAGCAAGGAATTGAAAACCTATTTGAAAGGCCGGCCGAGTGGTGGTTAGGTGCTGGCTTGGGAAGCCAGCGGCCCCAGTTCGGGTCCCACATATGAGGACCAGTGACACTGCCCTCAAAAAAAAAAAAAAAAAAAAAAAAACCATTTGAAGAAATAATGACAGAAAACTTGCTTAACCTGGCAAAGGAAATAGACATAGAAGCCCAGGAAGTGCAGAGAATTTCAAACAAGATGAACCCTAAGAGGCCCAAACCAAGACACGTCATAATTACCAAGCCAAAAGTTAAAGACAAAGCAGCAAGAGAAATGTACTTAGTTACCTACAAGGGAGCTCCCATAAGACTATCGCTTATTTCTTTTTTTGTTTGTTTGCTGTTTATTTTATTTATTTTTATTAGTTTCAGGTATACAACACAATGCAATAGTTACACTCTTTACCCCCCAAAGTTAGAATGCCCCTCCCCCAGTTCGCCACCCCACTCCCCCCCCCATATCATACATATCTATCACAGCTCCCCTGACTCCCCTCCACAGTATACTCCACATCCCGTGACCATCCACATATTCAGTTACAGTTGGCATACAATACTATACAACATCAGCTTCAGGTGTACAGTGCAGTGATCAAGCCTCTACTCCATCCATGAAGTGGTCTCCCTAACAACCCATATGGCTATCTGACACGCCACAAAATTTTTACAACATTATTATATTCCCCGAACTGTGTTTCATATCCCTGTGGCAATATTGTAGTTGTGTATTTATGCTGTCTAAGCCGTTCCCCTTCCCCCCCACTCCCACCCGCCCTCCCAACTAGCAACCCTCAGTTTTTCCTCTACATCTACGAGTCTGTTTACTTTGATAGTTCACTCAGCTCTTCAGACTCCACACACAAGTGAGATCACATGGTACCTGTCCTTCTCCGACTGACTTATTTCACACAACATAATAGTCTCTTCACAACATTATCAATTACATTCCCAGAACTGCCCCCATATCCCTGCGGCAACATTGTAGTCCCACATACACTGTCCAAAACCTTCCCCCTCTCCCTCTTCCCCACTCCCTCCCAGCCAGCAACCATCAGTTTTTCCTTTATATCAACTCTTTCTGTGTTGATTTTCTGTCTAAAGGGTCTGTCCATTGGTGACAATGGTGTTGAAGTCCCCCACTATGATAGTGTTACTGTTGATCTCTGTCTTTATGTCTGTTAAAATATGTTATATGTAATTAGGAGTTCCTATGTTCGGTGCATAGATGTTCACTAGGGTTATAGTGCCCTTCTTTGTCTTTTATTGTAGTCATTTTAAAGTCTATTTTGTCCAAAATAAGCATTGGTATTCCAGCTTTTTTTTTCTCATTTCCATTTGCATGAAATATCTTATTCCATCTGTAAACAGCATATACATGTGTCCTATTTTCTTATCCACTCAGCCACTCTCTGTCTTTTGATTGCAGCATTTAGCCCATTCACATGTAAAATGATTATTGATAGGTGCATATGTATTGCCATTTTGTTATTTGTATTCCTGGTCTCCCCGGGTTAGCTTGTTTACCCTTTTCTTTTGTTTAGAAAAGCCCTTTTAACATTTCTTGCAATGCTGGCTTGGTGGTAATGAATTCCTTAAGCTTATTCTTTTCTGAGAAGCTCTTCATTTCTCCTTCAATTTTAAGTGATAGCCGTGCTGGGTAGAGCAATCTTGGTTGTAGGCCTTTATTTTGTGTCACTTTGAGTATCTCCTGCCACTCCCTTCTGGCCTGCAGAGTTTCTGTAGACAAGTCAGCTGTTAGTCTAACAGGAGTTCCTTTGTATGTAACCTGCTGTCTTTCTCTTGCAGCCTCTAGGATTCTGTCTCTGTCTTTAACCTTTGCCATTTTAACTATGCTGTGTCTTGGTGTGGACCTGTTTGGGTTCAGCTTATTTGGAACCCTCTGCATTTCCTGGGCATGTATGTTGATTTCCTTCATCAGGGTAGGGAAGTTTTCAGTCATTATTTTTTCAAATACATTCTCGACCCCTTGCTTCTTCTCTTCTCCTTCTGGTATTCCTATGAGTCAAAGGTGGTTGCGTTTCACCTTGTCCCATAGGGCTCTTAAACTGTATTCATTGTTTTTTATTCTTTGGTCTTTTTGCTGTGCCAACTGGGTGATTTCTGCTATTTTATCTTCCAAATCGCTGATCTGCTCCTCTGCTTCATCTACTCTACTGGTGATTCCTTCAAGTGTGTTCTTCATTTCAGTTATTGTATTCTTTAGTTCCAGCAGGTTGTTTTTTATGGTTTCCCTATCCTTTATGTCCTCGCTAAGTTCCTTAAACATTCTTATCATCAGTGTTCTAAACTGTGTCTCTGAAAGGTTGGCTCCCTCTGTTTCATTTAGTTCCATTTCTAGAGGTTTCTTCTGATCTTTTACTTGTGACGTGTTTCTTTGTTTCCCCATTCTGGCTGTCACTCTGGGATTGCTTTGCTGTATTAGATAGATCACCAGGAGAGCCCTGGCTGGATCACACAGGCACACAGCTCACGGCACAATACTCCCAGGAAAACTCCCAGTCTCAGCCTGTCCCAATCAGCTGCTCCAAGATCAGGCCAAGCAGCCCGACAACCAATCACCAGCCTGGCAACTCTGCAAGTGCAGTGCGGAGAGCGGGGACCCCAGGTAGCTTGCACACTCCCACGTCTCAGTGAGCAGCCTGTTGGAGCCGGAGCATGCCCACCAGGCGTTTCCCTGGCAGCGCACCACAAGCCGTGCAGAGGGTGGGGAACCGAGGCAGCTCGCGCACTCCCGGGTCTCAGTGAACAGCCTGTTGGAGCCGGAGGGCACCCGCCCAGCGTTTCCCTGGCAACGCAGTCTAAGCCGGGCAGAGGGTGGGGATCCAAGACCACAGGCACGCGCCGCACGCACACACGCACTTCTGTGCCAATTCCACCAGACCAATGAGGTCTCGGACCTGATTCTCCGTGGGAGGGCCCAAGCCCGACAAAATGGCATCCTCCCTACACCACTCACGTGCAGGTTCCACACCACGGGAACAACAGTCCAAAAACCTCCAGCCTTTGCACCAAGGGTGCTCTGTTTAGTCCGTCCCCGCAGGCTCCCGGGTCCAGCTCACACAACCACTCCCTCCACCAGGAACCAGAGAAGTGCTCACCAGCGAGCAAGCCTGGGCGCTGGCCCCACTGATTCTCCAGCCACTCTTAGCCTCACTGAGCAGAGCAAAGAGAGTCCTCACTAATTTACTGCCAGCTATCTTGGAACTTCTCTTCCCGGCAAAGGAATTCTGGGCTGGTGAGCTTGGAGTGCGGCCGGAGGGTCTCTCCCCCAACCAGACAAGTTTCCCAGGGCTGGGGCTTCCCTCATGTGGCTCGCCCTCTCATGGCTTGCCCTCTCTCGTCTCCGCCCGTCCTTCCGGACCCGACGTGGCCTCCTCTTTAAGTTCTTCGTTTAGTGGTTCTGTTCATCTAGTGTTCCGGGGACCTCCAGGGTTGAATGCTGTATAATTTATTTGTAATTTTGGTGTGATCCTGGGAGGCAGTTAGCACAGCATCTATCTATTGCACCATTTTACCAGAAGTCCTCTCAGCTTATTTCTGAACAGAAACTTTACAGGCCTTACAACTAAGATTACCCAGCAAAGCTATCATTTAGAATCAAAGGATACATAAAGAGCTTCCCCCAAAAGAAAAAGCTAATTAGGAGTTCATCACCACCAAATGGATTACAAAAAGTCTTAGGGGGCCTTCTTTAAGATGAAAAAAAAAGAAGAGATAAAATATAGGAATAATAAAATGGCAATAACTATGTGTCTATCAACAATTACTTTAAATATACAGTAAAACCTTGGATTGAGAGTAACGTGGTTTGCGAGTGTTCTGCAAGATGAGCAAACATTTCTAATGCATTTTAATGTGTTAAATGAGTGATGTCTTGCAATACGAGTAGTTTGTTTTCGGAACGAATTATGCTCACAAACCAATGTATTAATATATGTGGGTTAAATGCTCAAATCAAACGTTAGGGTTGTTGAATAATAAGAAAACAAAACTCTTACATATGCTCCCTACAAGAGATTCACTTCAGATTGAAAGACCCACACAGACTGAAAGTAAAGGAATGGAAAAAGATATTTCATGAAAAAAACAAAACAAAACAAAAAACTGGGGTAACAATACTCATACCAGACAAAATAGCCTTTAAAACAAAGGCTATAACAAGAGACACAGAAGGACCCAGTAATCCCACGTCAGGGTATTTATCTGAAGAAACCCAAATCACTATTTTGGGGGTACTGTGCATCCTTGTATTTATTGCAACATTATTTACAATGGCCAAGATATGGAGGCAACCTGGGTGTCCATTAGTGGATGAATGGATAAAGAAGAAGTGGTACTTATACAATAAATATTGCTCAGCCATAAAAAAGAATGAAATATTGCCATGTGCAACAACACGGATGAACCTAGAAGGTACTGTGCTGACTGGAGTAAGTCAGACTGAGAAAGACAAATGCCATGTGATTTTACTTATATGTGGAAGCTAAAGAACAAAATAAACAAACAAACTTGTACGCATAGATACAGAGAACATTTTGAAGGTTGCCAGCTGGAAGGGGTGTTGCCGGGTAGTTGAGAAAGGGGAAGGGATCAGGAAGTACAGATTGGTTGTTATAAAATAGTCATGAGAATGTAGGATATCGGATAAGGAATATAATCAATAATATAATAATTATATATGGTGTCAGATGGATACTAGATTTATCAGGTTGATGACTTCGTAAGTTACATACATTTCTAATCACTATGGTAGTACACCTGAAATTAATATAATATTGTATGCCAACTTTAATTGAAAAATAAAACAATTAAAAAATAAATACCCCGACAATCATAGTATGGGATTTAATATGTGATTTGTTCAGAATCTTAGAGTGAAGGCAGAGATTTGATTTCAAAGAGAATCTAAAGATATGTGCTCTGAACTTAGATATGTAACTACTTGCCTCTTTAAAATGATATTGAATTGTGGTGTTACAAAACGTTTATTTCTTCTGTGAAAGGCAGTGGGCTGGGGTGGTTAAGGGCTCTGGGGCCAAGCCGCCTCGGTTTGAATCCAGACTCTGCCACTGATTACTGTGTGCCTTTCAGTCGTTTTTCTTTTTTTAAAAAAAGATTTTATTGGGGAATTGGGGGAGGGGAACAGTGTTGGGGAATTGGGGAGGGGACCAGCCAAGTTGTTGTTCTTCAGTCTTCGTTGTGGAGGGCACCAGTAGCCATCTGACTTCCCATTGTCAGCTCGTGGCCTCTAAGCTCAAGGTGCTGTGTTCAATCTAGTTGCGGGTGGGCGTAGCCAGCATCCCATGGGGGAGTAGAACCAGCAGCCTTGTTGTTAAGAGCACACGCTCTATCCACTGAGCCATCCAAGTGGCAGCTCAGCTCAAGGTGCCAAGTTCAATCTTTTAGTTGCGGGTGAGCGTAGCCCACCATTGAACAAGCAATCTTATTTTTACACCAGCTGAGCCATCCTGCCACCTGTTGGCAACTCACCAACAGCTCAGCTAGGGCTCAGCGTTCACTGGCCTCTGTGGGAATCAAACCGGCGGCCCTGTTGCTCAGAGCACACGCTCTAAGCCAACTCTTAACCAACTGAACCACTTGGCCAGCCCTTTCAGTCATTTTTCAACCTCTCTGATAAAATGGAACAATAGCCCTAGCACATTGTGTTGCTAGGAGGGTTAAATGAATTAGTCTGTATAAAGCACTTCCAGCAGTACCTGGTAAAAGGTGAACTCTTTGCAAGTGGTTCTATTATTATTCATTCATTACTTATGAATAACTCTTCTATATAGGACAGCTCGTACGTAAGGCCCATAGAGTAAGGATGAAATAACACACAGCCCATGCCCTTCAGGTCTTTGTCAAATGGGAGACCCAGAGAAGCAAATCCCTAGGATGCCCACAGAGCTGTCATGGGCACCCAGACACTGTTGTGGGTGGTAGGGAAGGCTTAATGTAGGTGAAATGTGAGCCAAATCATGATGGATGAGTGTTCCAGGAGAAGAGGGCTGGGGAAAGACAGGCACAGAAGTGGGGAGAGAGAAGCACAGTGGACAAAAGGCCTGAGAGCTGGAGGAACTTAGTTAATGGGAGTGAGGAGCCCTGGACACTCAGGGCCGAGCAGCAGGGAGGAGAGGCTGGAGAGGGCAGCAGGGTCAGATGCCAAGGGATGGCAGTCATATTAATAGCTATAGCCAAGCCTCACATTTATTAAATAGCACGTTCTGGGCCATGCTGAGAAATGACATGCAGCATCTTCTTCACTCCTCACAACAACTCCATAAGCAGGTGCTGTCATTGTCCCATTCTACAGATGAAAACTGATACAAGAGCGTGGGTGATGGTGAGGTCTCCTCGGCAGGCAGGGAGAGGTGGAGCAGCAAGGGATGGCAGCCCAGCCCAGCCAGCTCCAGGGATGGCGCGCTGCCCCAGGCATACTGGAAGCTTAGGTTTCACTCTGAGTGCTTCACACAATGAACAAGGAGTCGATGTTACAGAAAACTCAGGGCAATGGAAGGACAAGTCGGAAGGGCACAGCTGTGGAGGTAGGCATGGCTGCAGCTGCCCTGCATCCCTGATTTTGAAAAGTTCGATGGGCTCTGGTCATGGATATTGATTTACAGACACCCTGACCATGTCGGTGATTGTTTGGTTGGTTTGTAGTACATGTGCACACTGAATGCCTTTCCCTCTACCTATGTTCACCTGAGCAAACCCAGTGGTGAGGACAGGGACAGCAGACGCACGTATGTCTCTTCCAGCCTTCCTCCTGCATCTCTGACCTCATTGCTGTGCCACCTTGTCCCCACCCCACCCCAGCACTCCAGCTCAGCATCCTTCTTTCTTCCACAGCCCCCAGGAGAGACAGGCATGGGGGATAGGTCTGTGAGACAGGTCTGATTGTTATTCCTGGCATAAGGTAGAGAACAGTCTGCCTGGATTGGGGGTCAGTTCTGGCCGTGACACCAGGCAGCGTGGTGACCTTGGGCCAATCACTCAGCTTCTCTGAGAATGTCTCACCCTCCACAAAGGAGGCTGTCCTTCACTCAGGGTCATCATGAGGATCCAATCAGGTAACAGCGGCTGTGGCCTGACTCCCACAATCACTCATGGTGTGCCCATGCACCTCTGCCACTGAACCCTGTATGGGATTTATTTCTAATCCATGTCAAAACCCTGCAAGGCACAAATAACTCTCCCAGATGAAACACATGAATAAAACTGCCAACTATTCGAGAAATAGCTAGTCCTCTGTACTGTTTACAAACCTGTTGATTCCAGGAGACAGAAAAGCTGGCTCAGACAGTCTAACCCAGGAAGGGACTTAGCGGCTCACCTAACTGGGTAGGCTGCAGTGGGTGGGCCTCGGCGAGCGGCTTCCATCCCTAGCTCTTTACTAGGCAGGACTGCCTCCAGGCATGGGTGCATCCTCAGGCTGGGCCAGCTCCCCTTGGGAAGGGAAAGGTGGCAGCAGATACATTCGCCTAGGCCTCATGAAGGCGTTATCTCTCTTCCTAACTAGCAAACAACTGAACCTCACTGTTATGGCCAGAGGATAAAATGGTGCTGAGCAGGAGTGCGTTCCGACTCACCAAAACATGTTAGATTCTAGGCATGTAACTCCAGTGACCTCCCCCTGCCGTTATTCTTATGCCCCATGACCAGGACACTGCATGGAACCAGTAAATATTAATGAAGCATTTCCCCATCTCACCAGTTGGCATTCAGAGATTTTAAATTCGCAAACAAAACCGCCAGTCTGGCGAAGCCTCTGTGCTGACTTCAGGACACTGGCAGGGTCTGCAAAGAAAGAGTTCTAAGGACGGGGCCCAGCAGAACCTCCTGAGGACGTAAACCATTTAGATGAAAGGCCATGGGAGGTGTGGACAGGGAGACATCTTGCCAACCATCTCACAAAGGAGCAGCTTTAATGCTGATGCTATTCAGAATGTGCATACAAAATGGTCAGAGGATGGAAGCAGCAGGAAATAAGGCATCCTGACCCCCACCGGTCTGCTGGTCCTCTCTAGGTGCACCGGCTCGGGCTCAGGTTGCAGAGAACTGCCTGCGTCGGGCTCCAGATTCAAGGACTCAGGGCAGATTCCATAGTAATGATGATAGAAATACTGTTAAGACAATAGGTGACGCCCTTGAAATGTTCACTATGTACCAGACACAGTTCTAAGTGCCTGAAATGCATTACTCGTGAAAAAGAGTCCCTTCAGGAGGTCACTATGAGTGTGTGGCACCATTTGTCCATCTAGAAAGTGAAGTTCTGCACTTTTAAGCAGTTCTTGGCATGTGGCATCAATTGACCTGTGTATTCCAGTAGCGGGGAAGCCCATGGGGCACATTCAAAAGTCTAGAGTAAGATGTTAGAAAATTTGCCTTGTTTGCACGACCTTTCTGGGGAGGGAGTACCTGTAATTGATGCTATCCGTGAGTTATCAGCATATTTGCTGAGACCAGCATTCCTCCTTGGAGGTTCTGCACTTAATGTTGCAGGGTACAGGGTTATGGGGTGATGAGTGTGCCACGTGCAGCCTTGGAAAAGGGAGCGTGGAGCTGCTTGGGAAGAAACTGCTGACCTCTCCAGGGTCGGTGTCAGGCATTCTCTTTGTCACAACTAGGATATGCAGATAGAAGGAAAGGAAGCATGTGGACATTTCTGGTATAGGTAAAAGTGATCAATCGCAGCAACAGCTTTCAAGCCTGTGGAGCCAGAAGAGCTCAGGTGGAGACGGCTCCAGGAAGTGGGCTTGGAAGGATGCCAGCAGGACCCAAACCACACACCTTCCTCAGACCTACTCACGATGGGCTTTCTGGGTCGGGCTCTTTGGTCTGACAAACCACACTCGGCATCCCAGTCCTCCCAGTTCAGACCACAAGAAACCCCTTTGTAGCACATGATGGACAGCTCTGCGCTCTGGAACAAGGAGCACCTCCTCTCATTCAATGGGAAAGAAGATAAAACAGCCCTCAAGGAAGCATTTTGATTCCTAGTTCATAGGTTGAGGCATAAAGATTGTCCTGGACCAAAGGAAGCGCTTGGCGTCTGGAGGCCAATGGTTGGGTGTGTAAGAGCCCCTTGCCTGAACAGTGTCTGCAGCTCCAGTATGTCTCAGGGAGAGAGCAGTGCATGCCACAGGTTCCCTGTGTGGCTCAGCGTGAGGGTGCTTTGATCTTGCTTTCAGTTATGAAAGCAAGGTGCGGTTGGGTCTATGATTCTTAGTTATAATTATGATCGTCAGCAGGATCAGCTCAGTTTATGCTGCTTTATTTTTTCTACTCCCCAACACTCTTAGCTCTAGAGAGGAACAGATTTCACATGGCTGATCCACCCTTGTCCACCTCCTTTTTGGCAGCCAGCATCACTTATTCCGGGCAATTTCCAGGAACAGGGTCATGCTCCCTGCCAGCTCTGCCCAGGTAGGCCCTTGGTCTTGGGCCCCAGCCACACCCAGGACCCCAGCACTCAGGATGGCCCCTCCTTCTCCCACCAGGGCAGGGGTTAGAGCAGCTGTAACAGTCCCAGCAGCTCCCCACTCTGAATTTAGTACCAATTTAAATGCAGTGGAGTGCTGATAGTACCTTCTGTTTAGGAAGCTGGTTTAAGCCTGGAGCAGACAATGTGGATCTGGCTTGGTTTACCTTCTTCCTGTCCTAGTTTTCTTGTTCTCTGTTGTCTGGTCTGGGCTCAGAGTCCTTGCTTCAGGGCCAAGGAGGCTGGTTGACCTGCATCAGATCCCAGGAGAGGCCTCCTGCCCAGGCAGACCTCTCGGAGGCTTCATTTTCCCATCTGAGAGGGTTAGAGATTATGGATATCAAGCACTTTACACAATGCCTTGCATTGGTTAGAGACAAACATAATTATCAACTTTAACTTATGGAAGATGTAGTTGCTCACAATTTGTTCAATGCCTGGCAAAGTCCAGGTTCCCTGCTTTACCTGGTGTCTTGAAGCAACCCTCCATTGCTTGGGTGCAGCCTTTCCCCCCATACTGGCCTGCTCTGTCCTGCACTGGTACTTGTACAGCACGGCTGTATCTGTACCAATGGGACGGCATGCTGTGCTCTCTTGAGCAGAGAGATTTCTGACCAAGGTTTAAGTTGAAATGTGTAGCCCTCCCCTCAGGGCCAAGACATGGCACCAGGAGATACCCAAGTGGCGACATTCTTCTTCCTGGGTAGCACCATGACACACCCCGCCCTGCACTGTACCCACCCAATGGATCTTAGGTCAATGCTATTTGGCCATTTCATGCCCCATCTAATTTAGGCTACACATCTAACCCTCATGATAACCTTGTGAGATAGATAGCAAGGTTATGTCTCCCCATTTTACAGGCTGGGGGATGAAGCTCAGGGAAGTATGTGACCTGTCCAAGGCATCTCTCTAGTTAGAGTGGAACCAGCTTTAGTGCAGGCCTTCTGCCCCGGTCCAGTGCCCATTCACTAAATTTGGCCACCGTGTGCCACAAAACAGAGGTGCCCAGCCTATGGGGGACAGAGGCACCTGTGAGAGGGAGCCGGGCTGGGACCTTATACATGTCACAACAAGGGTCCCACACACGCCCCTCCTGCCCCACCCTTGTTGGAGCCAGGAAGACAGCCCTGTTCCCCACAAATAGCACTCCCCTCAGCCTCACAGCTCTCTAATTTAAACAGAGCTTGCAGCCAGTTTCCTAGTTTCCCTGGCCTGACTGACTCCAGTGCTACTCACTCCTTGTGTCAGAGACAAAACACGGTCTTGATCCAACCAAGATGTAGAATAACTTGTACGCAAATTACAAAGTGGGCTTTCTTAGTCAAAAATTCATACTAGCCCTGCCGGCTCAATGGCAGAATGATTCTGAGAGGAAAATCGTATACTGTATGTCATTGTGGTAGCTCACTGTATGAGTTTCCATTGTTGAAGTATGAACTAAAACTAATTTAGTTCAGTGCCGTTTTACTGTTTTAAAGGAAAATGGTGATGACAAAGCAGATCTTTTTCAGTTTCCTGAGAGCCCTGGGCATAATGGCCTAAGTTCATATCATTGATGTCCCAAAGCTTTCATTTTATATTGAAGAGCTGAAGAATTACATCCAGGAAAAGAGAAGAGGAAGAAGAAATGTTATTTGATTCTGCAGGGTGTGAAGTACAGCAGGGGAGCAAGATCGACCCTCAGAGGTGACAGACAAAAAGAAAATGTTGAATGATTTTAGCAAAAAAAAAGAAAAAATACTGTGCATTTAATGAAAAGCCAAAATTCAAAGTTAATTGGGGGAAATGATTGAAATAAACATGTCAGACTGATATGAAAGGTACATGCCAATCTGTCAGAAAAGCTCAAGATCCTTACAAATAAGAAGAGAAGATGCCGTGTATTATTCATTAAAGAGGAGACACAATTAGACAAACGTGGGAAATGTCCGTCCTCCTAGCAATCAGGGAAATGCCAGTGAAAGGGGATCACATTTTTCTTCATCAAATGAGTAATTTTTTTTTCCTAATTGGGGAATTGGGGGAGGGGAACAGCATTGGGGAATCGGGGAAAGGAAACAGATAAGTTGCTGTTCTTTTGTTCTTCAGCCTAGTTGTGGAGAACGTTGCTTCACTGGCCCATGTTGGTATTATCATGCACTCTTCCCGGGTGAGGCAGATCAGTTGTCGGCCATTGGATGGCCACTCACTGCGGCTCTTGGCAGCTCACATCAGTTGCCAGCTGCTCATGCTGGCTGCTGGCCATTCACGGTAGCTTATGGCAGCCCACTGCAGCAGGGGCTGCAGCTATGCTGTCCCAGGGACTCACAGCAGCCCAGATCCACATGGAGCTGTTGTTCACCATCTTAGCTATAGAGGGCAATGTCACTGGCCCTCATATGTGGGATCCGAACCAGGACCAGTGGCCAGCTTTTCACCAACGTGCTACTTGGGCGGCCCTACATGAGTAATTTTTAAAGTGGGTAAACCTGGTGTTAGAGGATGAAAATATAAATACCTTCATTCATTGAACGAGTGACTATAAAGTAGTACTAACTTGTCATAAATCATTTTGACAGTAGGCATTAAATAGCCTTGAACTAGTAATCCAGTTCTAAGAATCCAGCCTAAAAACAAAAGACTAAGAATGGAAAACTATTATGCATAAATATATTTATAGCAATGTTATTTATATATCAAACTAGGAAATAAATTAGATGTTTTGAAGTCAGGGAATGGCTAAGTAAACTGTAGCATATCTTCTCACTGGAATAGTATGAGGATGTTACAGTTAGGAAGATGTAGGTTAAGTAAAAAGAAGGGTGCAAAATTAAAATACAGTATGATTAAAAGAACAATGTATAAAAAAATGAAGGAAGAGTTGACAACTTGCATCTACCCAAAAACCTGCATGTGGGTGTTTATGGCAGCTATATTATTAATTGCCAAAACTAGGAAGCACCCGAAGTATCCTTTAATGGGTGAAGGGATAAATAAACCCTGATACATCCAGACAATGGAATATTATCGAGCACTAAAAAGAAATGAGCTATCAAGCTGTGAAAAGACATGGAGGAAATTTAAATGCGTGTTATTAAGAGAAAGAAGCCAATCTGAAAAGGATGTGTACTGTATGATTCCAGCTATATGACATTCTGAAAAAGGCAAAACTATGGAGAGAACAAATAGATCAGTGGTTGCCAGGGGTTGAGGGGTGAGACAGATGAATAGGTGGAACCCAGATGATTTTTATGGCAATGAAACCATTCTGTATGATATTACAACAGTGGATCCATTATATATTTGTCTCAACCCATGGAATTTACAACACCAAGAGTGAACCCTAAGGTAAATTGTGGACTTTGGGTAATAATGATGTGTCAATGTAGTATTATCAATTATAACAAATGTACTTTTTCTGGTGGGGATTGATAATGGGGGAGACTATGCATGTGGGGTGGGGAACAGGGGTATATGGGACATCTCTGTACCTTCCCTTCAATTTTCCTGTGAACCTAAAACTTCTCTGAAAAATGGAGTTTATAAGAAAAATACAAGAAAAAGACTGGAAATGAAGGTTTGTGTTACAGATTGTGTTTTGGTTTTGATATATTTATTTTCTTTTGTCTCCATGTCTATAATTACCATTTTTAAAACATGAACATGCATTAATTTATAATTTATAATGGAAAGAAAAAAATAAACATTTCAAGGGTCTTAAAATCTGCAAAATGAAGCTGTGCATGTGGTTGTATATTTAAGCAATTCTGAGTTTCTGATCCCTTGTTTTCTGTTAGGGATCAGAGTTTTGTAATCACACGTTGTTTTGGGCTATTTGGGAATTTACATAATTGATCCTGTACTCTAAAGCTATGGCTAGTTAGAATTTCTACTCCCAGTAAAAATAAGCCATCTGGGGAACCTCCGTGTATATTGTATTCTTGGACTTTTTCCCACAATGTGTGCAATTTAGTCTTTGCTTATTTTTAAAATTCCAGGACTATATTAGAATAGCCTATTTTTCAAATTAAATACATGCAGATATTTATTTGTGTTTAATTTACTGGTTTTCAAAGATTATACAATCACATGGTTTAATAATTAAAATTCAAAAGTTAAATAATTAATTAAAAAATGTGTCTATACTGTGATAATTCAGCCTATCCAGTCTCCAATCTGTTTAGTTCCTCAGCAACCCCATTCTAAGGAACCACTATTTAAAATTCTTGTGAATACTTCCAGAGTTTCTTTATGCTTGTGTTTGAAAATACTAATACATAACTTTTCTACTTTTATTTTTTAAAAGAATAATATATTTTATACATTGTCCAACACCTAGCTTTTTATCTTAACAATGTATCTTTCCTTACCAGTACACAAATGGATTCTTTATTCCTCTTTAAAACTAGAGGACCTCATGTGTGGAAATGTGGATTCACCATAATACCCTTAACCAGTCTCCTCCTGATGGGCAGTTGGGGTGTTTCCAATCTATTGCTATTGCCAACAGCACTGTAATGACTCATACATATATTTCATACACATACAAGGCTGATGGACATTCAAGAAAGCATGCAGCGTGTACCATCAAGAACAGATTTCACATTGGGACAGTCTGGGTTTGCACTTTTGTGTTGGCTGCTCACTAATACTGTCACTCAGAGCAAGCCATTTATCATCTCTAAGTCTTGGTTTTCTTACCTGTAATATGAGGCTTATCAGCCCCATTGCTTTGGGTTATCATGGATAACACGTAGGAAGGACCTGACACTATAGTGATTTCACAGGGTCACATAATTGAAAACACAACACTCCTGAAAGGTGAACTCAGTTAGCCTATACTAAAGGTAAGTAAAGGAACAGCAGGAGAAGAAAAGCAAGAACAATCATGGGGACCCTGAGAACTTTCAGGTGCAGCTCCCCAGGCCCTTTCTCACTTGCACAGGTGCTGCTCTGCTTGGGGGTTGCGAACCATCAAGACATGTGCAAGGAATTTTGGTTTTAGGGGAGCTCAAGCAGAAGTTTCTAGTGATATCTTAATACTCTACTGGCGAGGTAGCCAAGGCAGACTGTGTAACCAATGAAACCAGCTGTAAACCACCAATCTATATACCCCTAAGGAATGTAGACAAGCTGGCCCTGGGTGTCTCCAGAATTTTTGAACACTGAACAGCACATTGTAAATCACTAACTAGCTCATTCTCATTGTCATTATCTCAGCCACTGGTCAGTACCAGACCTCCAGGCATCTCTGGAGATACGCAAAGAGCAATCCATTCCTGTCCAGTTTGTAAGATAACCCTACCTTATGCAGGTACACAGGGTACACTTGGACACAATTGCTTCCTTTCCTTTTCCCTGAATGAGCCTGCCTTTGCCTTCACCAGGACCTTTTTCTTCTATAGTTCAGGGGAGACCGTCACCAGTGTGACCAGCTTGGCCCCACTGCAGCCCAAGAAGGGCAAGAGGAGGAAGGAGAAGGCTGATGTCCCTCCTGCGGTCCCTGCCAAAGGTAGGAAGCTAGCCTGCAATTACCATGAGGAAACCACCATAACTGATCAGAATTGAGTCTGGGGTTTGATTTGAGATCAGGATGGGGGAGTGCACAGGTGGAGGCCATGACATCTAGTGATTATATTGTCTGGAAAACCCCATCTAGATTCTAGTCAACTGAGCTCTGTCCCTGGGCTGGGGTTGGGGCTGGGGGTGGTGCCATTGGCCCAGCATGGCTTTATTGGGGAGGTGGGAGGTCAACATCCACAGACTTATGCTGTAGTTATTTCACCTTGAACTGTCAACATGTGCTGCTCATGGTGGGGTGGGGCAAGGGTGTGTCAACATCTTGTTCATTCAAGGGAAAGAAAACTCTTAAACCAGGTATGTAATTTATTTTGGATTTGTTCTGAGGATAAAATTAGAGTTATTCTTTGATTCCAGTTATGACTTAGAGCAACATAAGTGATTAAGATGGGTTTCTGGAGGAGAGAACTGCACACATCTTAGGAGAACTAAGACCATCTATGGATAGTTCCTAAAATAACTGTGGCCAGTTTAGACATTTATACCTCAAAAAATTTGAAATATAGTTGGAAGTACTAAGATTGCCCAGGTGAACAATTTAATAATGAGGCAAGATGCATTGTAAGCCTCAAGTGGGACTTCACAATATGTTCCCTAGGGACACTTGGAGCCCTGTGGTGAAGTCTGGTGGTGCTAAGGCTAGAAGGAATGGTGGTCTGTGAGGTGTGACAAGTGTAGATCTGGGGAGGGGAGGGAGCAGAGCACCCCTGTCTGGGCCAGGCATGTGCTGCTATATTGTCCCATTCAATCAGAGTAGATAGTGCCCTCCCTTACAAAAGGTGAAAGTGAGACTCAGAGAACTAAGTAGTAGAGCCTGGCTTTGGGGTAAGACTTGTCTGACGTCCAAGGCCAAGTTCAGGCTCCAAATCAGCTAAATACTAGTTACATGATGTTGGGGGAAGGGCCTCAGTTTCCTCCTCTGTTAAGGGCCTCAGTTTCCACCCTCCCTGATGACCAATCAGGGCTGCTGTGAGGGTCAAAGGTCACTGCTGTCAATGTGAGAGTGCAGTTAGTGTGAAGCCCCAGGGAAGATCCCAGCCTCAGCCTTTACCAACTGCACCTGTTTCTCACCTGCACAGCTGACCTCTTGGTAGAGGGCAGTGTTTTATGCAGTTGTTTTGTTGAACTTGATGAGGAGAGAGGATGACCAGTCCAAAGACTAGGGGAGCTTCACCCCACACTGAAGGGCACCTGCTAATACCTAGATCAGAAACTGGAGCTCTTCCATGGGGGCACGAAGGGGTTCACAAGTCTTCCCAGAATATGTCTGTGATGCTCATGATATGTGGGTGTTAAAAGTCCTGGAGGAATTGTAATCTGAACACTTGACGTACTTCCACAGTTCCCATAGCCGCCACTTTCCATAAACCGAAGCTGCTGAAACCACAAAGGAAAGTCACCCTGGTGAGTAATGAAATGCTGTGTTGTTACTGTCCCCTTGAGCCTTGAACACAATTTAGGATCCAAGTGGTACCTTTACCCACTCAAAATATGCTGAAAGTTCATGGTGCTTTTGTTCAAGCAAAGGTATTCTTTCTTCTTGGTTTAGCTTTTGGGCCAGTTTTTCTCCATACTTAATTCCCAGTATGGCTTTTCAAAAATCCAAGTGGAATTCTTTTTCATTTTAAATGCTACTTTTCAAAAAGAAGAAAAAAGTCACACTCAGGAATGTATAAAATAGAAAGTAGACCTGCTTGTATAAGTTTGCCTAATAACCACTCTCAAGAACTTACAGAAATATGTTATAGCTTTGTATTTGAAATGATTTTAGATTTACAGAAGAGTTGTAAAGATAGTAGAGTTTTCTCTCTATCCTTCGCCCAGCTTCTCCTAATGATAACTAATCTTACATAGCCACTGTGTATTGTCAAAACTAAATTACCATCAGCACATTCCCATTAACTACATTCTAGACCAACCAGATTTCAGCAGCTTTCCACTAATGTTCTTTCTGTTCCAGAACCCAATCCAGGAGATCACATTGCATTTAGTTGTCACATCTCCTTAGTCTTTTCCTATTGTGACAGTTTCTCTGTCCCCTCATTTTCTTTCATGGCCTTGAGATTTTTGAAGGGTAATAATAGTCAGTTATTTTTATAAATGTGTCTTGATTTGGGTTCCTCTGAGGTTTTATGATGATTAGAATGGGGTTATGGATGTGGAGAAGAACAACACAGAGGTGCTACTCCCTTCCCGTTGTGTCATCAGGGGTATATGCTGTCAGTGTCTCCTATTAATGGTGATGTGAGTCTTGATTGCTTGATCAAGGTGGTGTCTGCCGGGTTTCTTGTATAAAGTTACTATTCTTCCCTTTCTGTGGTCTCCTCATTACGAGCCAGTCCCTGAGTTCACATTCGGGGGAGGAGAGTTAAGCTCCACCCGAAGGGAGGAGTATCAAAGAATTTGGAGACATTCGTTAAAACCACCACAGTAATTACTATTTTAGGGGCAATATGTCAAGGCTATCCAAATGTTCTGTTTTTCCTTGAACTTTGCCCACTAATTTTAGCGTTCATCAGGATTTTGCTTACAGCAGTTATTACTATGGTGTACTAGGGTCATTTTCTATTTCCCTTAGTCTGTCTCCATTTATTTTTTTTGGAATTCTTTTATAAGGAAGATATTGACCCCTTCCCTCATTTATTTATTCACTGATTTCTTTATATCAGTATGGATATTTAAATTTTTTTTTGTTTTTATTCGTACTGTTACTGACTTCGTTGCTAATCTGTTCATCAGCTATGTATTTGTGCAGGAGAGAGAGGGAGAGAAACTGACAAGCCTGCTCTAAACTGTGTGTACTGTGAAGGGCCAAGGTATGCCTGAAGGAAAAGAACAAAGTGGAGAATTTATATACCAACACCCAAGATTTACGTTAAAGCCACAGGGATTAATGCAGTGTGACATTAGCACCAAGGCAGACAACTAGGCCAAAGGAACAGAATAAAGAACCCGAGCAGAGCTCCATATTTATCAGCACTTGATTTATGATATTCCATTGAAGACAGCTTATCTTTCGAATATATCGTAATGGGGTTTTTAGATATCCATCTGAAAACAATGATCCGGAACCCCTACTTCACACCACTCACAAAATTTATTAGAATAAATTATAAAAGATAAAAATAAATCTTCCTAAAGATAGCTTACCTCCCTAACTTTGGGGTAGGCAAATATTTTTTTAAACAAGACACATAAGGTACCAACCATAAAGGAAAACATTGAAAAATTTGGATTACATTAACATTTAGAATGACTATTCTGATTAAAGATATCAATGCAAGAATGAAAAGACAGGCCATGCATGTATCTGACAAGGATTATTTAGAATATATGAACACCTACAAATCAGTAAAAAAATGATCACACTCCAAAAAAATGGGAAGAAGTCTTAAACACGCACTTCGCGAAAGAAGACATGCAAATAGCCAGTAAGCTCATGAAAACTATTTAACCTCATTGGTATCATGGAAATGCAAGTTAAAAGCATAAAATCAGTTCCCATCTACCAGGATGGCCAAAATGAAATACTCGTATGGTTTCTTTGTATGCCTGTTTTTCTCTGATTTATTTGGAATGTAGGAATGGATCCAGTTGTATTTGTTTATCAGATTTCTTTTTTTCTGGGTCTCTGAGCACAGTTCTAATGGGGGTTCACCTTGTGTTCCAAAGGGAGCTTTCTTTTGCCTACAGTGGTAAACTGTGGGTTCTGATGGACTTTTCATACACTACAATTCCATTTGGTTCATATCATCAAAAATTCCTCATCAGTTTTGCTCTGCTGGTTACACTAATTCTCAAATACAGCAGCAGAGATTTTGCTGATTTAATAGCTCTCTGGTCATTTAGTGGCTTTTGGAAACTGAACTGAATACACAGGATAAAGCTACCAACTTTCCTAGCCTTAGAGTGTCGTGTGCCCCACTGTGCGATCCAGTGTCTCCAAGGCAGATAGGCTGAGCTCACTCCTCATTCCTCTCAACTGTGCCTATCACTGCACATCTGTGTGGGTATGTGTGTATCTTTTTCAGATCTTTTATTCTTAATCCTGATATTTATCAGCAACCTCAAGAGTGACTATGCCTTGTAAATTTCTCCACCTAAGTTGCTCAAGAACCTATTGTTTTTAATCTAATCTCTTTCCCCTGGTAATAACAGAGTTTATTGAAGTTCCATTGATATAGCCCAGGGAACTATCCCCAAAAGTGCATTTTGCATGTTATCATATTTCATCCTCACAATAAGTCCTCCCCCACCCCCAGATTTGCATGCAAGGCACATGCTGTTTAAGAAAAGTGAGTTCCTACAATCCACGGGGATAGTATTTCTTCTCCCATGAAGACAGTGCTGCAGCCCTGGTGGATGGCCTCTTAGCAGTGTCAGGAGTTTTGAATAGATAACTTTTTCTAGTCCATAGCCGGGTAGGCCCCACCTTTCATTTATTCACTAAACAAAAATCAGTTGTATAACTATTGGGTACAAAATGCTGCCTTAAGCACTTTTGGCCATTTATGAACAGATTGGATTCCATGGCATTTTCAAAGACAGCTCTGGTTCTAATCACAGGTTTGCTGTTGACTTCTGTGTTTGTGTGCTTCTTTGAGCTGCTATGCTCCTCTGAATGGAGAGTCAATATAGGAAATTCTTAACTTTCACAAAAAATAAGTCTGGAGCACTTACGTGTATTTCAGAAGGATTCTTTGTTTTATAGAAGTACTCCTAACAATACTGGGAGCCAAAAACATGTATACAGGTGGACACTTTGGTCAATGTTGCTCAAGCAGTAGTTCACCATGATCAAAAGTGTCTGGACGCTGATGGTAACCACTTGAGGACCTCTTGTAATTGCAAAAGTCAAATGTGACTTGTAGTCATCTTTTGTTGTTGGCATACATTGAGTATTACAATTTTAATAACAGTTTCCTTTCTTAAAATGTGTATACATTTGTTTTTGGCACCCTCTGTAGTTTTTTAAATACCAAATTGTCCCTTGATCCTTTAGGATATGAAAAGACTTAAAATTTTCTATGCCAAATTTTCCCAAACAAGTCAATTTGGAAACCAGTTCACACCTATAACAATGCACAATAAAGAAAAGAGCTGACTTCAAATGGGCTTCCTTTTGACCAGCAGTTTAGAGTAAAAAATATCAGGCCTACTGTCTAGTTTTGGGTTAATATTAAGATTTATTTTCTCAGAAGGCCAGCATTGACCTCAGTCTCAAATTGGTCAATATTTATCTCTCGGATCAATAAGTCTTGATGGTCACTGAAACTAAAGTCAATAGCTACTTGTTGACTCACACAAACCTTGTTGAGTAATTTATAAAATAACTTGGAGGCATTTTTTCTTTGAGGCCTGGTATCAATTTAGGTATTTAATTCTGTCATTATTCAACTTTTGCCACAATCTCTGTAAAGCAGTGCCTCCTGGAGCGGTCATAGGCCTCAGAGCTCCACAGTGTCTCTTTCCAGAGTGATGTTGACACATGCTCATCTCAAGAAATCAACCTGCCTGCTGCCTCCACTGACTCATTGACAAGAAGGGAGACCCTCCATTTATTGAGCACCTACTGTGTGCCAGCTCCTTTGCTAGGTGCTTTATGGGCTCCATTTCTCATCTCAAATGCACACACCAAACTCTTGGTGGACCTTTCAGACTCCAGGCAAAAGTGACAGGCCTGTGTCCTTGCATTTTCACCCTCAAAGCATTAACTAGTGTGAATCTTTTCTTCAGTTCCAAGATAACATAGTATTTTACAAGAAATATAAACATATATATCAGAGACTAACAGTGGTTGGAAGGTTTTTAAAAAAATGATAAGACTCAAGAAGAAAAAAGAGGCAAAAAAAAAAAAAGGCATTTAAACATTTTATAATCAAGGTATTAAAACTGCCCTCCCCTTTTTAAACAAAGCAACCAAACACAACAAACTGCTTTCAGTTAGCTAATCAGATAATGAGACAATACTGATGATACAGGCTTTCTGATGGAGAATGTGATTGTTTGTCTAGTAAGGTTTAAAAATCAGTGGATTTTCATCCTTCTGGGGGCCAGGAAGCACTTTCACAAAACTCAAAACGTATAACTTTCCTTTAAATTGGGACTGATGGATGGGCACTTGCTCAAAGACCCCCTAATGAAGTTTCCTGGGGACCCCCTTTTCCTCCCCATAGTTAAGTGGCCCTGCAGCAGAGCTCCCAGCATCAGTTGAGATAATTCATACACTTTCAGGAAAAGTTGTCACTGCTTCCTTGTTTCAGAAGAAACAGAGAAAGCCAGAAGCGCATTTGGTTTATTTTTATTGCCTTAGGTCAGTTATTGATTTAGAGACCTAGTGGAGGAAGAGAAAACAAACAGTTTCTGTGATATGGAGGCAAGATCTCAGTACTCGGTATTGAAAGGAGAATAGCAACAGGAAATGTGAGTTCGAGAGGACCATAATCAGCATGCCGAAACTAACTAAAAGAGAAGTGAATGCCGTCATTTAGGCTAAATGAAATTTTATATACTCCTTCTGCCTTGGTCAGAGTCCACACCGCCCTCACTGATGATCCCTCACTCCCTGTTACTAAGTCCCTCATATATAGCGCTCAGTAGCTGGAAGGATCAGGCCAGTCTTGTTCTCTAAGGAAAAGATGATCTCTTAGGAGGAAAAGACTGAAGACACAGAAAAATCAGAAACATCATGGGCTTAACTACCACAAGTTTCCCAGTGGGCCTCTTGTATCCTGTCTCTCCCATTCCAATCCATCCTACACATTACTGCCTAGGGATTTTTCTAAAACACTACTCTGTTATTTCCACACTTAAAATACTCTCGTGGTTCCCCATCGCCTGCAGGATGAAGCATGACTTCCTGTGAGTGGTATAGGGTGAGCAGGCCCCTATCGTCTGTTTCCTGCTCCACCCCATTGATCTAGGTCCTCTTACCTGTGGCCCCATGGGCTCTGTCCTACATTTTCCTGTGCTCCCACTGAACTGCCTCAACTCACCTACTCACCATCTTCTTTTTGAGGCCTCCTGCCCCTTCAGCCCCACTTCTCCACAAATCTAGGTTCAGCTGGACATTAAATTTACCATTTATTTCCATGTATAATGTGCTCCTGTGTATAATGTGCTCCCATGTTTTTGGCCTAAACTTTCAGGGAAAAAAATATTTTGTTTTAATTTTTTAATTCAAATTTTTACTTGTTTACATTTAGGTACTTTTTGTATTATAAAGGAATTTTAGCATTTATTTTTTAACATATTATAGTACAAGAAATTTTATATAATAATTACAAAACACAAGAACATATACAAGGTACAAGAAATTTTATGTACCAATAACAAATTTCCAATATTTACACATCATATAGAAGGCCAAGAACTCTTCGTCATTGCAAGCTCATTGTAAGATCAACAAAACCCATTATCATATTCCAGGGTATTAGTTTGCATGCTGATATTGTTATTGATTTCTAGAGTTACACTTTTAACTCATAAGCATAAATAAAAGAGTTAAAAACATTTATATAGATACAGAATTAGTGCTACCCATGTATCATGTGCATCATTATTTTTCCCTCACAAGTTGGGCAAGAAAGTACACATTATACACGGCAAAATACGTATGCTTCTGCATGGCACTTCTCAGTTAATCCGTTATTTCTGACCCCTCGATGCATCAATGCCCTTGTCTCTGGAGGCAAACATGGGTCACCTGCCATCACCCCAGCTGACTGCTTTCCTCCTGGCTGTTTCCCTGCCCCAGATGGTCAGGCTGGCTTCACTCTCCACCTCTCCAGGGTGTTGGCTGTCTCTGGGGTTCTCTTCTCCTTTACCAAATTATGGGGAGACTCAATACTCTTACAGGTGCAGCAGCCATCTGTGAAGTCCATTTGTTCCCCAACCTAGGTCTTCCAGCCAATTTCAGACTGGTTCTTCTGTTTATGAGACACTCCCCTTGGAGGCCCTTCCATGCACTCCAAATTCACCCCTGCACACATTAAAATCATTAGCTTCTCCACTGGGAAATCCTTGTCTCAGTGAATGGCTGTCCTGTCTAGATTCTAGGTGCTCCTTCTTCACCCCCATGTCCACTGGTGACCAGTCTGTCTGTTTCTTTTTAGTGTGTACAGGCTTGTCCCTTTCCTGCTACTCGCCATCATGGCTCACATACTCACCACCTCCCCATCTATCTGATATCAGGCCTCTCCTTGGGGCTCCCACAGTACCTGGCCTTACCTGTATTTTGGTGCTTCCCACTCCATGTTGAAGTCATGTTAACCTGCCTGAGTTGACTTTCTCCTCCACTAGAACCACATGGTTCCTTTTTTACAAAGTGACCTCTACATTTCTTATATTACAAAGGCTATCTATATACACCATAGACACCTTAAATAGTATACACAGTGGTGGGAACTGCTCTTTTTCAATTGTGCTAAAGTACACATAAGATTTATCATCTTAACTATTTATAATTGTACAGTTCAGTAGTGTTATGTACATTCACATTGTTCTGCAAATAATCTCCAGAATTCTTTTCATCTCACAAAACTCTGTACTCATTAAACAACTCTTCACTCTTCCCTCTCCTATGCCCTAAAAACCATCCTTCTAACTTTCTCTGTTTATAAATTTAACTACTCTAGGTACCGTGTGTAAGTGGAATATTTGTCTTTCTGTGACTGACTTACTTCACTTAGCTTAATGTTGTTAACGTTCATCCATGTTGTAACATGTGTCAGAATTTCCTTCCTTTTTAAAGCTGAATAATATTCTATTGTATGAGTAGACCACATTTTGCTCATCCATTCATCTGTCAGTAGACACTTGGGTTATTTCCACATGTTAGCTATTGAGAATATTGCTGCTATGAATATGGATATACAAATACCTCTTTGAGTCCCCGCTTTCAAATCTTTTGGATATGCATCTAGAAGTGAAATTGCTGCAGTGAAATCATATGATAACTCTATTTTTAATTTTTTGAGGAAAAAAATTCTCTTTTTTGAAGAAATGTCCATTCAAATCTTTTCCTCATTTTGTAATCAGGTTTTTTCTTATGGGGTTGTAGGAGTTCTTTATATATTCTAGATATTAACCTCCTCTCAGATTATAATTTGCAAATATTTATACTCATTCTGTAGGTTTGCCTTTTCCCTTTCTTGATTGTGCCTTTTGATGCACCTATGTTTTACATTTTCATTAGCACTAGTTTTAAAGTCACTGAGGACACATCCTTCTCATCACTGTGTGTGTCCCCATTAGGGGACCTGGAATTCGCAGAGTGTGTGTGGAGTGAATGACTGATGGAAGGCAGAGATCTGAGACTGGAGTTTTAAGTCTTCACGGCTCCACATGTGGTCCATGGGCAAGCAGCCTAAGGCATTGTCTGGAAGTTGCAGAGGCTCAGGCCCCACCCCAGACCTACCAATTTCAAATCTGCAGTTCAGCAACATCCCAGACAAATCTGAGGAACATTAAAGTGTGATAAG
Source organism: Aselliscus stoliczkanus (assembly GCA_033961575.1). NCBI lineage: Eukaryota > Metazoa > Chordata > Mammalia > Chiroptera > Hipposideridae > Aselliscus > Aselliscus stoliczkanus. The sequence continues at coordinate 120,263,795 of CM066729.1, forward strand.
TGCAGTTCTGAATAACTTATCAAACTCAATAGCCAGCTTTGGGTGGGTCACTGTCAACAGGACAGTCAGAACCAGCCACCTCAGGAGAGAACTTATATACAGAGGGTGCTGGAAAAATGTGTGCACGTTTTAAGAAAGGAAAACTGTATTAAAATTGTAGTACTCTATATATACCGTTAGCTAAAGATGAACAAAAGTCATGTTTGTCTTCTGCAATTATAAGAGGTGCTCAAAGTGGTTACCATCAGCTTCTACTGCTTGAGCAACGTTGACTGAAGTGTTCACTTGTATACATTTTTTTGGCACCCCACGTATTGTAGTAAGACAATTCAGCCCACTTGGGAGAATGGTGGGTGTTCTTATTTACTGAACAAAGAGAAAACTACACATGAGAATCTGTTTCTAAAGGGTATCATGAGTCTCCTTCATTCCTGAAAACCTCTCTAAAAGAGCTCTTCCCCATCTCGGCTGGGGATAATCTTGTCTAGTGATCCCTCAGGGACCCTCATAAGTAGAGAATTTTGACATGTAGGGAATGTGCGACCAAGACCGCTTGTCTGGGAGTTCTTGAGTTTAAACTCTGCTGAAAGATCAGAGCTCCCAGAATGGACAGATGGGAGCTGACATACTCTATCATAGTTGAGAGGGGAACCTGTTTTAGGAACCAGCCTTCCATCCAGTGGTCAGCCCAGGTCTGGGTTCAGTGTTTGCCTGGTGTCATAAAAGAATCCCCTTCTTCTAGCCTAGTTTTCACTGCCGAGAATGTACTGCCAAGAATGTACTGCCAAAAACAGTGTTTCTCTGATCATCAGCAGAAAAAGGCTTTGAGGCGCACTAGACACCAGTGATAGAATTCTGTGAATTTTAATAATAACCCAAATCCCAGCAAAATTATTTCCAGAAGACACACATTTCAGGTTTCTTGAAGGATGTTTATAATAAGCTGGAGAATTTCTCTTGTTGTCGTTAATGTGCTAGAACTGGTTTCAGTTAAATTTTACATGAAAAGGATATATTAACCTGCATAAAATATGTTCATAATCTCGATTTAAAATTAAAAAGAAGGAAAAAAACCCACAGCCACATGTACAGTATATTGCCCCAAGTAAAAGCCTTGGGAAAAAAACAAAAACTTTGCTTGCACCACGTTAGTGCCATTTTTACAGAGATAAAAATTCTATGCTCCCCTCGGTACACATGCACATCCCGTTATTGTCATAGGGAGTTAGTTATGTGTGTCGACTGGAGGGAAGGATAGATGCCGAGGCTTCGGAAGGGCTGAGGAGAGTGGGGAAAACAGAAGTCATTGATTTCATGGGCATCCTGCAGTCTAGAGCGAGCAGGCTGGGCCCTTTCATAAGTGGAATGCGATTTTCGAGGAGATGAGATCAGACATCCCAAGTGCAAGTGGGAATGTCTTGTGTGAGGGACTGTTGGCCCTGACATAGGCTGACATTTCCAGGCAGGCACAAGGTTAATGTCAGGGCGCACTGCTGCCTGATACTGTCCACGGACAGCTACCAGGCTGGATGCTTCTCAGCCATGTCAAAGGCCCATGGAGGTTGGTTGAGGCTCTGATTTTATTAATGATGGGCCAAGTGAGGTCGTTACTTCTGGGGAGTCTTTTAAGACTGGTAGTACCCTAAGCGCACAATAGGAACTCCCTTATTGAGACAACAGGAATCCTACCCCAGAAGTGCTGGGGAGGGAGTCTCTCAGCCCGTAATGTGGCTCTGTGCTCTGAGGCGGAAGGCGACTTTGGAGTGGACCACCTCGGGACTGTTTCTCCTGTACTGTGTGACTGATGCACTGCGGCCGTTTCGCTTCCCAACTTATTCATTCTCCAGGCGTTTACTTAGCGCCCCCGGGCGGTGTGCGGGGTGCGTGGGTCAGGACCACAAGCTTTGCAGCTCCTGACAAAGGTAAACGGGTGGCAGACAGTTGAGCCCCGCTAGAGGTCCAGCTGCATGAATGACCTCACCTGGCTGCACAGGCCCTCCCGGAGGTCCCAGGGGCTCCAGTCTGGGGCAGTCCTGTCCTTGTGTGTCTGCAGGCAATGTCCCTGAAGAGCGGTAGCTTGTTTTCCATCTCAGCTCAGCTGAGTTGCTGCCTTTATTGGGCACCTCATTGCTGCCATCATTGCACCGCTGGGAAATTTTTTAAAAAAACTTTTTCACTCTATTTTATTTTTGTAATCTCATGGAACAATATCATTTGTGCTCATATTCAATTTTTTTTAAGAAAAGCTTATTTCATTTAAAACCTCAGTTTTGAATGCAGAGCACTTCAGAGTTGTTATTAAAAGACTTTTTCAATCTCAAGTTGAGAATACTAGAAATGAAGTGCCATTTCAGAAAAAAAAAAAGCAAAAAATTATCAATGTATTTGTAATGTTAAGCTAGGCATCCAAACTATCAGAAAGAAAATCTCTATGTGAAATTCTGAGTTCATGACAAACAAGTGGTACACTTAAGGGGATTTTGTGTCTCTGGCCAGATTCAGTTTTAATTTATCATTATAACTTTCTAAAGCTGAGTTTATAAATTCCAACAAGCATATGTGATGTCTGTGAATTTCTGATTAGAGTGTGCATAGGAAAATGAAAAATGCAAACTATGAATTCAATAGTATGTGCCCATTGCCCACATTGCATATGAATTCAACAAATGAGTTAGCATATCTACACTATATTTGGTCTTAATGCTTTGTGCCCTGTACTTTGTGCCCATGACATAATGTTAGTGGTGATGATGGTGATGATACACACACTTTACTTTGATGGCACTTCCCCAGGCAGGCACTGTCCCAGTGCTTACCAGTATAAACACTGTGACAACCCTATCTTTAGCATTGCTAGTATCTCCATCTCACAGGTGAAGCTGGAGAGGCCTAGGGAGGTAAGTGCCAGCACAAGTTCCTGCAGCAGAAAGTGGCAGAGCTGGGTCTGAACAGGCTCTTGACCCCTGATGCCTGTTGCTCCTCCCTGGTCCCTGGGCCCTGCTGCCACTCATCAGAAGCACTCAGTGAAGGGCTGGCCAAGTGGCTTGTTGGTTAAGAGTTGGCTTGGGAGCACGAGCTCTGAGCAGCAGGCCCACAAGTTCAGATCCCACATAGGCCAGTGACACTGCACCCTCTACAGCTAAGATGGTGAACAACAGCTCAACCTGGAGCTGGATTGCCGTGAGTCACCAACAATGGCATAGGCTGCAGTGGGACTGCGGTGGGCTGCCGTAAGCTACTGTGGTGGCCAGCAACTGGTGTGAGCTGCCGTGAGCAGCCGTGAGCAGCCGTCCAGTGACTGGCAACTGATCTGCCTCAGCTGGGAAGAGCGCAGTGATCACAATACCAACATGGGCCAGTGAAGCGACATCCTCCACAACTAGACTGAAGAACAGAAGGACAGCAACTTCCCCGATTCCCCAATGCTGTTCCCTCCTGCAATTCCCCAATAAAATCTTAAACAAACAAAAAAGCACTCAGTGAAGTTCTAGTACACTGGGTCCAGGGTGTTTTCAGTCCTGACCTTCCTGGAAGGATTTTTACATGATGAAAGCTGCAATGGTGATTCTAAGTGGGATTGTAGGAGTGGGGCTGGTAATTCAGCATCTCCATTTGTTAGAATAGTAAGTGAAATTTCTCCCAGTCTTATTTCTCTGAGGTGACTTCTGTTAGGAAATTGGCTTATATTCTTCTAAATATTTGTCTATGTATATGGAAAATTATGTCCATTTCTATGTCTACATTCCCAAAGTATATGTACAATCAACCCACAATCAATGTAGGTCATGACTACTGTTATGACAAATACATTTCTGTGTGTAGAGTTCCCTAAAAATGAGAATGATACTAAACAAAATGTTCACACATCGAATTGTATTTTCATTAACGATAGATCAGGCTCATATTTCTACATCAGTACGTGTAATGCATCCCATTTTTTTAATGACTACAAAGTGTTACGGTATCATCATTTGTTTTATTTATCTATCATATGTCTACATTTTAACCTATTAAGTTGAAAGCCACATGCAGATTTTATATGATTCCAAGCAGTAGCACCCAGGTATCCCATTTCTCAGTAGAGTGTCTTCATGAAAACCTAGATAGGCTGAAAGAAAAAAGAATCCATGGCTTTCCATGTGATTTCTAAGAGTGTCTCTTCCCTACATCCCTAAGGCCAAGGATACCAAGGATATCCATGGGAGGAATTTTAATGACTGTGCCAGACTGGTTTTCTTTTATTTTATCTTAAACTCATCCAATCATTCATTTAAAAACATGTGCTGAGGTTCTTCTGTGTGCCAGGGGGTAACTGTGCAGGAGCTAAGTTACGAGGAGCTAAGTCACATGGTGGCATGCTACGCCCACTCCTGTCCAGCAGAGAGAGCAAACCTGGTGTCTTGATATCAGCCATTGTGGGAGGATTTGCACACATAAATCAGGAGATGCTGCAAATTAGAGCTTTTTTTCTTGGAAAGCTAGTTGCTCAACAGTTTACCAGCACAGCACTGGCTGCATCAGTGAGTAAGTCTGAAGCAGTCAGTGCTTGTATGGATCTGAGTGCTGTTGTGAGAGGCTGATTCTAGCACCAGCTCTGCTACTTGCTAGTTGTTGACCCCAAGCTTGCCATTTCTGTGCCTTCATTTCTGTGTGTGTAAACTGAGGATGATAATTAGACTACTTTCTGTATAGAGTTGTTGGTGCACTCAGTAAACATTAGATGATATTATTACATTGTCATGGAAGGCAGAAGATAACCGAGTGGACAGTATGTTATAATGCTAAGGGGTGATTGTACTCTGCAGAGCAGAGTAAGGGAGCCACAGAGAGACTGTGTTTGATGGGGAGGAGGCCTACTTGGAGGAAAGTCCTGATAAAGTAAAGGAGCACATCACACTGCTATGTGGGAGAAGAACATCCCAGGCAGTGAGCACAGCCCAGGCAAAGGCTCTGAGGTGGGCGGACCCTAAACAAGGAGTACACAAGGAGACCCCATGGCTGGAGCGCTGATCGGCAAGCAGGAAGTGTGCTGCACGCTGAGGACAGAGGAGGGTCAAGGCAGGGTCATGACAGGCCAGGATCCTGACAGGGACTCTGGATTCAATTCTACATGTGATGAGAAACCATTGGAGGATTTGTGCAGAGCAGTGAGTGGCATGATTTGCCCTATCTTTTTAGAAGGATCACCTTTCCCACTATTAAAAAGTATATCACTGGATTTATTTGGCGCTGGTCCAAGGTCCAGGAGCATCCATCCGAGTCTGGCCCATGATGTTTTCCAGATGATCTCTTCTCTCTGCCTCTAAATATTTCAAAGGGACCAATTGTTAAAACAACACTTGCTTGTACTCTAGAAAAAAATTATAGTAATAATAATTGAACACTTTTGTAGTATTTACTGTTTACCTACCAGGTAAATATGTTACATGTATCAATGCATTTAATCCTCAAAATAACCCTGTAGAAGAGGTACTATTATAAGTCTCACTTTACAGATGAGGAAATGGAGGCACAGAGAAGCTGAGGAACTTACTCAAGGTCACACAGCTAGTAAATGGCAGTCTTTTTGTCTCTGAGAGCCCATGCTCTTCGGTACTATTATACAGACCAGACTCTTGCCCAATCTGATGAATCTAAACATGTTAAAGGTTGCAGGTGATTAGAAGACTGAGCATGTTCAAGGTTGAAGATTCTCACACAGAAATAGATAACCAAATGTAGAAATAGATAACCAAACACTCTTTTTCTCAGCATAAGCATTCTCTTGAATAACACTGCCAGTAAAAGTCCTTTTGGAAGGCAGCTGGGAAAACTTCCATCTATGGTCCATAGGGAAGAAAAAAAGAGTGATTATATTCCATCATGAAGCTATCACTGTGCCACTATGAAAGCTTCATGTATCAGGACCCTCCCCAAGAGCATTACCTATAATCACATTTTAGCTTCCGAAACACATGTTGGTGAAATCGAGAGACATCCATCTCTCTGATGACTTGTAAAACCTCAGGCCTTTGTGTGCATGGCTTTAGCAAGAAGTTCTACAGCTGGTCACCTTGATCTGTCCTCAGAACACTTGCCCAGGGGCATGTGACTTTCTGTCCTGTCACTTTCATTCTGGGAAGACACTTTGCTAAACACCCTCTGATTTCTCCAAACTTAAAAGAGTGATGTGAATTTGCTCTACTCAAGATTTCTAAGTGACTTCATCCAACCCAAGGTGCCAACTAGCCTGGAGAGGACTTTGAGATCTTCATCTCCATCCAGATCCTGAGTTCCATCCATCTCCTGAGTTCCAGATCCTTTCCAATCTATCCAGAGTTCTAGAGAACACTGGGTATTTGTTGGCCCTTAGTCACTGGGGAAGCATGTGGAGCCTGGGAAGATATACTCCCATGGATCATAGATGTCTGAAGCAACAGAGAAAGTGGGTGTTTGGGACTCAGGGAGCACCTGTGTCCCCATGTGTGGTGACTGAGGGTCCTGGTCTCTCGACCCTGGCTCAGATTGTCAAGACACACCTAAATCAGCAGTCACAGCTACATGCTGGATTTGGGGAGTGCAGCTGATTCCAGCCCTTACCTCTGAGTGAGGATTCTGGTATCAGTCATGCTGCTAGAGTCAGAGGTCCTAGTGGACCAATGAACTCATCTCCAAGGAGATGGCTAGAGTAGACCTGGATGTGGCTCCAGCGGTTACCTCAGAAAATTCCTCTGGACTTCTCTCTTCTCCATATACACTTAGCTCCATATTTCCACCTGTCCAGCGGACACATCTGATCAGGAGTCTGTTGCCATGTCACACACAACCTGGCCCAAGCGGAGCCTGCACCCTTTCCACCTCCATACCATGCTGGTCAGAGGTGCACCTGCTTCTTTCTTGGAGGCTAAGAATCTTGGGGGGATGAGACAGTGGAGAGAAGCTAGGGGTCACCTATAGGCATTTCAATAGGATTCTCCCCTTCCCCTTCATTGTCCATTTCAATCAGTGACACCTCCATGTATCTGCTCTGAGAGGGACTTAGGTTCTGCACCCTTAAGCCCTCTGTTCCTCCACACAGTGCCAGGCTCCCTGGCCTCTGATGAGGCTGGGGTCGACTCCATTCTCTGCACAGCCCCATTAGCTGATGCTCACACTGCCTACTGAGCAGTGCAGGCCTATTCTGAAAATGCACTTGCCCATGTTTTGTGGATTTGTGCCATAAGGCTTCCTCGTTGTCTTTGGAAAGTCTTCATGACCCCCCTGGAGTTTCAGGGGCTGCTGTCTGCTCGGCTGGCTCGCCTGGGTGCCAGGCACTCACAACACAGCCATGGTCACTTGTCAGGGCTGGGCATCTCCTGTGAGCTGCATGTGGATCCCAAGCAGGACTGCCTGGCTCTGAGTCCAGACTCCACCTAGCCATAGCTACATGACCTTGAGCAGATTACCTGTGTGTTAAATCTGGGAAGTGGGCCTGGCCTCTGGACTCCCTTTACAGGGCAGCTGTGAGGACTGAATGAGGTGGTGAAGATTAGGTAACACTTGCTGAGCTCTGATCTCAGAGGACCAATTCTTAATCACCACACTCTGCCACCTCCAAAAGTCACTTTTGGGTTGTGTCCTTTGTATCGCTATTTATCATCTCTGTCTGGAAAAGCTAGCTCTTTTGTTCATTTTGATTATTTTTGTGTAACTTGCACCTCAGGCAACTCGACTTCTTCATAATATGTTTAAACATAAGTAAGTATGCCAGTTGGCAGGCCTGTGGAACTCAAAACAAGTCAAGTTCACATCCAAGTCATGTTGATTCCAACAGGACCGATGGGGACCACAACATAGTTTTCTTTTCTGATTTTGGTCTCATTGAGGTCCTTCCATCAAATACAGCTTCACTGAATATACAGCCTCCCCCTTCTCGGTGGCCATAGTTCTATATGTATGGATGTTGTGAGGGTAGAGTTTGTTTTACCAGGTACTACCCTGTTGAATAAAAAATGAGCACTTATCTTGAAGGGGGAAGAGGAAGTCTGCCCATGATAGTATGTAATTCTCTCTTGGGTAAATAGATTCCTGATAGTGCAACTCTAGTAGAACTGCAACCACATTTTTTAACTCAAAGGTGACGTTAGCATAAACATCGCATGTCCTAGTTATTGATCTGTTGCTGTGATAATGGTATTACCCAATTGAACTTCTGACATTGGAGAACTTGCAGTGGCTGCAATTGCATTTTTCTTTTATTCCTGCAACTTAATTCAAGTGCATCCAACTGTGATTGCTGTAAAAAAAGTGTTGTTTTGCAGGAGTCTGCATAGAATGTAAAATCAATCTCTTCTCTTCTCTTCTCTTCTCTTCTCTTCTCTTCTCTTCTCTTCTCTTCTTTCTCTCTTGGTAGGATTGTTAACTTTTGGCTTGAATCCTGGAAACATACCTACAAAATACTCAGAAATTACCAGTGTGGAGATTGAAGAGGGAGGGTGTTCCTAAGACATGCATAATTTCTGAGTCATTCCCAGTTTCAGCCCCATTAAGTAAATTATTACTGTAGACATATTTCCCATAACCAACATTCTAAAACCGGGGGTGGGGGAGGTTAAATAAGAAGTAGGCAGCCCAGTCCAGAGGCTGTCATCTGTTGTTGCAGTGTCTCACCACTGGCAGGACAGATGGATGGGGGTAGAAGACATGGCATTTCAATTTCTGAAACTTGCATAGAGTCCAGAAGTCCCATGACTGCATTAAAAAACTGGTCTTTGTAATAATCCTTTCCTACTTCTGAGGGGATGCTGTGCTATGTGAGGGTTTAATGGGCTCAGCTGCCATCAGTGAGCACTTGAGTTCAAGTCTAGGATCAGTGAGGTCCTTAAGGACAGTGAAAAGGCAATTACCAGCACCTACTAGGGTGCCCGAAATACAAAATACTGACAGTACCAAGTGCCAAGTACATAGAGCAATTAAAACTCTCAGACATTGCTGGTGGGATGAAAGAATGGTGCAGACACTCTGGACAAATAGTTTGGTGGTTTCTTAGAAAGTTAAGTGTATATTTTCCATATCACCCAGCAAACCCACTTAGTGTTTACCCTGAAAACATATTGCAGAGACCTACACATGAATATCTATAGAAATTCTATTCATAACTGCTCCAAACTTGAAGCAACCCAAATGTCCCTCAGCGGGTGATTGGCTAAGCAAACTGAGGTGTGTGGTACACCACCAAATACTCCTCAACAATCAGGAGGAAATCATTGATACATGTAACAACTTGGATGAATGTGGGGAATTACACTGCAAGAAAAAAGCCAATCTCAAAAGGCTAGGGACTGTGTGGTTCCTTTCATGTGACATTCTCTAAGAGACAAAACCATAGTGCCAAAAAACAGATCGGAGTACCTCGGGGTAGGGTTGGAGGGAAGACATGACCATGGAGGGTAGTATGAGAGGGTGTGATGGAGCTGGTCTGTGTCCTGTCCTGGCAGTGCTCACAAATCTGTACATGTGTTAAAATGCATACGATTGTCCACCTAAAAAAAAAATCACTTCTAGTGCATGTCATTTAAGAAAATTAAAGTAAAAGAAAAATGTTTTTAATGCTCTTTGTGTAACTGGCAGACATAGCAGGAGGCATGAATAGAAGTGTAATCTTAGGGCTGGGGTGCACAGGGTCAGGTCAAGTCATGGGAGGCAGGGCAGCTGGGGGTGACATAGATAAATTGATGACATTTTAACTAACTCTGGAGAGAACATGATGACACCAAAACATTTATTCAGTACACACGTTTTTAGCACCTTCTATAGGATAGGAACTGTGGTGCCAAAATCATTACATACGTCATTTCATTTAAATCCTCATTTACATCAACAAGATGGATACCTGAAGGCCAATGATGGAACTGGCCCAAGGTCACACAGCTGACATTTGAGCTGAGGTCCTAATTCCTCTTGCTCTGAAGTCAGTTGCAGGATGATGGCCTTGGGACCTCATTCCTCATATCCTCTTCATGAATACTTCCATTGAACAGAGAAGTAGAAGAATTTTCTTTTATTCCAGACTTCCTTTGATGCATTGACTTGCGTCTATATGTGAACCCCCATCTCCTGTTGCTCATGGAATCCCCCTGCAAACTAAGGAGTGGATTCTCCCTGGCTGGGAGAAACTCTATGAAAAGTGAGATTAAAGGTACATAAAACAATGGGGTTTAGAATTTACAAGATACCAAGCAGTTGAAACAAAATACCAGGCCTTTACTAGAGGAATACAAAGCTTACCAGAGGTCTCTTCAGGCTGGTGAAAAGGAAAAGAAAGTAAAACCAAATAGTCCTGGGAAAGAGGAAATGGTGTAGTAGCTTCTCACATGTTTAGAAACTTCTAGGCTTTTTCTAAAGGACCCTACCAGGACCTCCAGCAGTTGGTGCACGCCTGCTGTCTGTTCCTTGCCCCTGCTGCCTTCCAGTGACTATAGCAACATCAAATTGAAGTGTCAAGCTCATGTCTGAGGCCCAGAAATCCTACTGTGAACAGTTTCCTTTGTGTTTCAGTAGAACCTAACGCTGTTGCATGAAATGTTTCTGAACAGCCGGTCAGAAGTATTTAAGTTTGTAGTCCTGAGTGCTAATGCCCCGTACATTTCTGTACTTCCTGTACCCTAAGAGCAGAATAGGGGCTTGAAGAGGGCCATTTCGAGGGCCAGCAGATGACAAGGAACTAACAGAATAGATTTTTGATTCATCTTCAGAGACAATTTGCTGTATTCCAGTCCTTGAATTGCCTTAGCTTAAACCCAGCACAGGCTGGAGTTGTCAGGAGTTCAGACAGCACTGGAACTCTAGGCAGGATCCTGCAGCAGGTCCCTCGCCCTGGCTCCGCTCCATTGCAATCACATTAACCTTTACATTCTGCACCTTACTTCCAGTTCTAGAAGCTTACCCAGTCTTACTGATATGCCAACACTTTTCTTTAAACTTCTCAATGCACATAAATCTTCCACTAAAACATCAGTGCAAAGAAGGGTGACATGACAACTGGTAGGAGTCTACACACCCCCCCTTTCATTGGCCTTTAGGGATTGATTTCCAGTTAAACAAACTGGGAATGTAATTAAGCACATGGTTGATGGTGCCGGCCAGTGTGCATGTCAGGAAACAGTAGGTCCTTTAAAAGTGCCAAGGACTGATATTATGCATCCTCTGTTGGAAACTGTATACACTACACAATTTGGAACCTCCTGTGTACTGCCTCATATCCTCAATCAAATTATTATATCCAAGAAATATGCATAAGGGAAATGATTCTACACATTTTATGGGGGGGTTGGTGCTTGTAGCAGTAATTGAAGTACCTTTCCACTTATGAAAGTACTAATTTTATTTGTTTTTATTGCTTTTCTAGATGCAATTATTTATTTAGTGTGCTTTGGCTTTATTAAATTATGTTTACTATAGGAACATCATAAAAATGTATGAAAACAACACACCAGCCAAGCTAGCCTGGTGACCTGTATTGAGAAACCCAGTGTTATTTTTCATATCCAAACGTAATGGAATAACTTAAGAATAAACAGATAATCTACACTAGAAAACAATACCATTTCAAGGTAATGTAATACAACACCTGTACAATATGATTTCATAAATCTTGACTCTAAAATTTACATGAGTTGGGTTTTCATGTTTATCTGAGGACACATGACATTTCTAAACGGAATCATTATAATGTGAAATGTAATTAAACCAAAGGCAAGATGTAAACGGGATTTTTGTTGGCTTGTAAGATATGGATGGCTGAGAAGTGATGTAGATTTTCAGTGTCAAAAGACAAAACAGAGGGTCTCATCCCTATAAATGTCCTGAACTTTGAAGTTTTAAAATGGCTGGACAGTCTGTGGGGTTTGCTTGGCAATCAGTCCTGACCAGTGTCTAAAGTGCCTACCAGCTTCAAGGAGCTCTTGACACATTCTCTTTGTCTCTTGCTCTCATTTCCTATTATGATGTTTCACTTAAAAAGAAAGGAGGCTTTTGGCTTTTGGCATTCTTTTTAAGAAACTGAAATTGGGTGCATATGGTTTATTTGTCCTGAATTTTGGTGAAATAACCAAGGTGTAAGTCCAAAAGAGCAAAAATCAAAATGAAACAACAGCACAACCAAGTCAAAAAACAAAAACAGCGCTGCTTAAATGAAAGCCTTGTGTCTTTTATGACTATAAATTAATGACTGGCTTTTATTTTTCTAACCATGAATTAAAATTAATTAATGTGTTATTTAAATGCATGCACCTACCATAAAATTCCAAAGGTATCGACAGAGGTGTACAATAACGGGGGAGGTCTCCTTCTGGTCATCTAGTTTACTTCCCCAGAGGAAACCATGGCTACCAGGTTTTTGAGTTTCCAAGCAGGTTCCAAGGGTTTTCCAACCATATAAATATATACACATGTATTTACTAATGTGCACACAAATGATAAAATGTACAGGTTCACATAGAGTTCCATCATTCCTTTTAAAGACTGTAGCACATACTCCACTGGATGAATGCACCAGCTTTCTATTGATGTTCATATAACTGTTTCCAGATTTCTGCTTGTACCAGTAAACACTTTCACCAACAATATACAAGAAGATCTTTTTCTTTCTATTTTCTTTGGAAATTTTTAAAATAATTTTTATTAAATTTATTGGGATGGCATTGGTTAGTAAAATTATAAAGGTCATGACTTCCAGTAAAATGGCAGAATAGACAGACACTATGCTAACTGCCTCCCAGGATCACACCAAAATTACAAATAATTTATACAACATTCAACTCTGGAAGTCCCCGGAACATTAGATGACCACAACCTCTAAACGAAGACCTTAAAGAGGAGGCCATGTCATGTCTGGTGGGACGGGCAGAGACGAGAGAGGGCGAACCCCGTGAGGGAGGTCCCAGCTGTGAGGCTTCTCCGGTTGGGGGAGAGACCCTCCAGCCACACACTAAGCTCACCAGCCCAGAGTTCCTTTGCCAGGAAGAGGAGTTCCACGATAGCTGGCATTAGAAATTAGTGAGGACTCTTTGCCGAGCTCGGAGGGGCTGAGGGCGGCTAGAGAATCAGTGGGGCCGGCACACGGGCTCACTCTCTGGTGAGCACTCACCCTGTTCCTGGTGGAGGGAGTAGCTGTGTTAGTGGGGCCCAGGAGCCTGTGGGGACAGACTGAACTGAGCACCTTTGGTGCAGAAGCTGGAGGTTTTGGAACTATTGTTCCCCTGGTGTGGAACTTGCACACAAGTGGTATACAGGAGGGCACCATTTTGTCAGGGTTGGGCCCTCCCACAGAGGGTCGGGTCTGGGACCTCATTGTTCTGGTGGAATTGGCGCAGAAGTGCATGTATATATGTGTGCACGTGCCTGCACGCACATGCAGCCTTGGATCCCCATCCTCTGCCCGGCTTATACTGCGTTGCCAGGGAAACGCGTGGTGGGTGTGCTCTGGCACCAACAAGCTGCTCACTTAGACGTGGGAGTGCACGAGCCACCTGGGGTCCCTGCTCTCCGCACTGCACTTGCAGAGTTGCCAGGCTGGTGATTGGTTGTCGGGCTGCTTGGCCTGATCTGCGAGCGGCTGATTGAGACAGGCTGAGACTGGGAGTTTTCCTGGGAGTGTTGGGCCATGAGCTGTGTGCCTGCATGATCCAGCCGGGGATCTCCTGGTGATCTATCTAATACATCAAAGCAATCCCAGAGTGACAGCCACAATGAGGAAATAAAGAAACATGTTCCAAGTAAAAGATCAGAAGAAACCTCTAGAAATGGAACTAAATGAAACAGAGGGATCCAATCTTTCAAAGACAGAGTTTAGAACACTGATGATAAGAATGTTTAACAGACTTAGTGAGGACATAAGGAAGGATAGAGAAATAAAAAACAACCAGTTAGAACTAAAGAATACAATAACTGAAATGAAGAACACACTCGAAGGAATCACCAGTAGAATAGATGAAGCAGAGAATTGGATCAGTGATTTGGAAGACAAAATAGCAGAAATCACCCAGTTGGCACAACAAAAAGACCAAAGAATATAAAACAATGAAAATAGTTTAAGAGCCCTATGGGACAAGATGAGGCGCAACCACCTTTGACTCATAGGAATACCAGAAGGAGAAGAGAAGAAGCAAAGAGTCGAGAATGTATTTGAAAAAATAATGACTGAAAACTTCCCTATCCTGGTGAAGGAAATCTACATACATGCCCAAGAAGTGCAGAGGGTTCCAAACAAGCTGAACCCAAACAGGCCCACACCAAGACACATCATAATTAAAATGGCAAAGGTTAAAGACAGAGACAGAATCCTAAAAGCAGCAAGAGAAAGACAGCAGGTTACATATAAAGGAACTCCTATTAGACTAACAGCTGACTTGTCTACAGAAACTCTGCAGGCCAGAAGGGAGTGGGAGGAGATATTCAAAGTGACACAAAATAAAGGCCTACAACCAAGATTGCTCTACCCAGCACTGCTATCACTTAAAATTGAAGGAGAGATAAAGAGCTTCTCAGAAAAGAATAAGCTTAAGGAATTCATTACCACCAACCCAGCATTGCAAGAAATGTTAAAAAGGCTTTTCTAAACAAAAGAAAGGGGTAAACAAGCTAAGCCAGGAAGACCAGGAACACAAATAACAAAATGGCAATACATATGCACCTATCAATTATCATTTTAAATGTGAATGGGCTAAATGCTCCAATCAAAAGACAAGAGTGGCTGAGGGGATAAGAAAATAGGACCCATATATATGCTGTTTACAGATGGAATAAGATATTTCATGCAAATGGAAATGAGAAAAAAAAGCTGGAGTAGCAATACTTATTTTGGACAAAATGGACTTTAAAATGAAGACTACGATAAAAGACAAAGAAGGGCACTATAACCCTAATAAACATCTATGCACCCAACATAGGAGCTCCTAATTATATATAACAGATTTTGACAGACTTAAAGACAGAGATCAACAGTGACACTATCATAGTAGGGGACTTCAACACCCCTTTGTCACCAATGGACAGATCCTCTAGACAGAAAATCAACATGGAAAGAGTGGCCTTAAATGACACTTTAGACCAGCTGGACTTCATCGATATTTTTAGAGCATTTCACCCTGAAACAATAAAATATACATTGTTTTCAAGTGCACCTAGGACATTTTCCAAGATAGACCACATGTTAGGCTACAAAACAAGTCTCAGTAAATTTAAGAAGATTGTAATCGTATCAAACAGATATAAAGGAAAAACTGATGGTTGCTGGCTGGAAGGGGGTGGGAATGAGCGAGGGGGGAAGGTTTTGGACAGCGTAGGTGGGTGACTACAATGCAGGGATATGGGGGCAGTTCTGGGAATGTAATTGATAATGTTGTGAAGAGACTATTATGTTAAGTGAAATGTCAGTCGGAGAAAGACAAATAACATATGATCTCACTTATATGTGGAATCTGAAAAACTGAATGAACGAGCAAAGTAAACAGAAACAGTCTCATAGATATAGAGGAAAAACTGAGGGTTGCTAGTTGGGAGGGGGTTGGGGATAAGGGAGAAGGGGAAGGGATTAGATAGCATAAATAGACAACTACAATATTGCCACAGGGATATGAAAGACAGTTCAGGGAATATAATAATGTTGTAAAAATTTTGTGGCATGTCAGATGGTCACATGTCTTGTTATGGAGACCACTTCATGGATTGAGTAGAGGCTTGATCACTGCACTGTACAGCTGAAGCTGATGTTGTATAATATTATATGCCAACTGTAATTGAATATATAGATAGTCATGGGATGTGGAGTATACTGTGGAAGGGAGTCAAAGGAATTATAATAGATATGTATGATATGGGGGGGGAGTGGGGTGGTGAACTGGGGGAGGGGGTTGTCACTTTGATGGGTAAAAAGTATAACTATTGCATTGTGTTGTACACCTGAAAGTAATTTTTAAAAATGTTTATTTCACAATAAAAAATTTTTTAAAAAAATTATAAAGGTTTCAAGTGTAGAATTCTAGAATACATCATCCATATATTGCATTCTGCGTTTACCACCCAGAGTCAGTTCTCCTTCCATCACCATATATTTGACCCTCTTGTTCGTTTGTTGCTTTCAGTTTTATATCCTACATATGAGTAAAATCGTATACTTCTCGACTTTTTCTGTCTGACTTATTTCCCTTAGACAATCTTAAAAAAAAATTATTAAAGTATAGTTGGAATATATATTATATCAGTTTCAGGTGTATGACACAGTGATTTGACATATATCTTACAGTGTGATCACCACAAGAAGTCTAATAACTATTTGTCACCGTGCAAATTCATTTCAATATTATTGACTACATTCCCCATGCTGTACATTATGTCACCATGACTTATTTATTTTATAACTGCAAGTTTGTACCTCTTATTCCCCTTCACCTTTTTCACCCATCCCCCCCCCAACCTCCTTCCTTCTGGCAACCATCAGTTTGTTCTCCTGAAAGACGGAAACTAATATCTAAGTGTGATTTTAAATCATGATTCTATTATTATGAGGGAGGTTGACTTGTATGTCATGTGTCAAAGACATTTGTATTTCCTGCCCTGTGAACTCCACTGGTCCTGTCTGTCGTTCTTTGCTTAATTTTCTGATGGATTGTTGGCCATTATCTGTTTTGAATTGTAAGACCCTTTAATATGATACAATTATTCTCCCCATTTTTTCAATTGTCCTTTGACTTTATTTAGAGAATATTTTGCCATATATAGAATAAAAATGTCCATATCTTTTCTTTATTGCTTCTGGATTTTGTATCATACTTTAAAATACATTCCATCTGCTGAAATTATTTTTTTAGAATTTTCCCACACATTATTCTAGCACTTTTATGAGTTTATTTTCCACATTAAAATATTTTATTCATCTGGAACTTCTCTGATATGAAAAATTATACAGGGATATAATTTATTTTTCAAATGGCTACCCAAGTACCCCACAACCATTGATTGAAAAATAATATTTGGGTTAATTTCTTGACTTTCTCATCAGTCCCACTGATACATATATACTCATTTGTCAGTACCACAGTGTTTTAGTGATTGCTGCTTTTTATTTTTAATACCACTAGAATTGAATCACCAAGTATTTATTTCAATGATAAATTCCTTAATCATGGTAAGAAAATAAACTTCTATGATTACTTTATTCAAAAAAAATTTTAACAAAAATGTTTTACAATTTTATAGATGCTTTCCCAGTATCTATAAAGATAACAATATGATTTTTCATCTATTACTATTATGAATTATATTAAGATATTTTCTAATATTGAAACATCTTTGCATTCCTGAAATAAAATGAAATTAACATGATTTTCTGACTTTTAATGTGCTTCTTCATTCCCTCTGAGTAAATTTGATTTACTCAGTAAATGTTCTTAAATAGGTGAAGTTTTTCTTCTTTTTTTAATACGGTGGATCAGTTTAATCACATTGAAATTATCTGTTCCTTAAAGAAATTTCTTTTTTTTTAGAAATTCTCTGCCTGGGCACCATCAAATTAGTATTCTTGGGTGTTTTGAGAGAGAGCTTTTTGACAATATTTTCTCTTCTTCCCTCCCTCTCTTCCTCCCTCCCTGCCTTCCCTCCTTCCTTCTTTCATTTATTTCTTTTTTGATGATAATTAATACATTCACATTTTTTAGAGTTAATATTTATAATTTATATTTTTCTGAGACATTACCCATGTTATCCTGTACTTCAGTTTTTTTTTCTTTTTTTGCAGTAAGTTGAGCAAAGTTGTTTTATTAATTTAAAATTCTTTTTTATTTACATTATATTCCCTTTCTCATTTCCTATTTTATTCATGTTTGTTTTTTCCATTTTTATCTTGATTAATGTATTTTTCAGTTTATTTATTTTATTGGTGTTTTCCAAGCAAAAGCTTTTTGATGTTTTTATTAATTCTACTGGTTTTTTTTGTTTTCTGATTCCTAAAGTCTGGTTTTAATTTTATTGGTCCTTTTTTCTGCTATTCTTTCATTAGTTTTGTTCTTTTCTCTAACTTCTCCAGTTGGATGTTTGATCCATTTAATTTACATTGTTTAATATAAATTATTGTTTAATATAAATATTTAAGTCTATGTTTTTTTCTCTGAGTGCTGTGTTTTTTTTAGGTTCTGGCAAATAGTATTTTCTTTATCATTATTTTCAAGATATTCTGAAATTTTAGTTTTATGCAGGTTAAGTCATTTTTTAAATTTTGTAGATAATAGCATTCCAGTTTTATTAATTTCTAGGATTTTTTGCTTCTACCTCTATCTTTATTTTTTTCTTTTGATCAGAGACTGTTAGTTATATTATTTTTACTTTTTAGAATTAAAATTTGCTTTGTGGCCTAGTTTTTAATCTTTCTTTTGTTAGTTTCTGTGTCAACTTGAAAATAAATCATAGTGTCTCTGTACAGGGCATAGTGTTCTATATAAGATGATGAGATCTGTATTATTACAATATTTAGATTTTATATATTTTTGTAAGTTTGTTGTCTATTTTTTCCCCCTTTGAGTCCCCAACATGAAATGCTTGCCTAATGAACGAATGTCTGATGCAGAACTCCCGTGGTCAGCTAGACTTGTGTTGTGTTTTGTCTTATAGCCAAAGATTGCTGAGGAAAACTTGACCTATGCTGAGCTGGAGCTGATCAAACCCCACCAGGCTGCCAAAGGCATCCCCACCAGCACTGTCTACGCCCAGATCCTTTTTGAGGAGAACAAGCTGTAACGTCGTGTCCTCATCTGTGGTCCTATTTAATACATGCCCCGCCCCCTCCAGTTATTTATGAAATCTTATTTTTGTATTTTCACTTGTGCCTTCTGTGTAGTGGGGAGCCTCTCCCCTGTGGCATTCCAGGTGCCTTCAGAGAGGTACGAGTCTCTTCTCTGCAAAAGAGCAGGGGCCACAGCCCTAGGACCAATATTCCAGGACAAGATTTTTCTGAGTCTGAGCCCTGAGGGGTGAGGACTGTGATTCTGAGAGCATCCAGTGAGATTCTCTGCTGAGCCAAACCCCTTCATGTTTTCATCTTCTTTCTCTGGGTTTTAATTTTTTTTTTGTTTTAAGATTTTATTGGGGAATTGGGGGAGAGGAACAGCGTTGGGGAATCGGGGAAGGGGAACAGAAGACAATTTGCTGTCCTTTTGTTCTTCAGTCTAGTTGTGGAGGACGTCGCTTCACTGGCCCATGTTGGCATCATCATTGCGCTAGTCTCGGGTGAGGCACATCTGTCACCAGCCTCTGGATGGCTGCTCACTGTGGTTGTTGGCAGCTCACACTAGCTGCCAGCCGCTCATGCTGGCTGCCAGCCACTCACTGTAACCTATGGCAGCCCACTGCAGCAGGGACTGCAGCTATGCCGTCCCAGGGACTCACAGCAGCCCAGCTCCAGGTGGAGCTGTCGTTCACCATCTTAGCTGTAGAGGGCAGTGTCACTGGCCCTCATATGTGGGATCCGAACCGGGGCCGCTGGCGTCCCAAGCCAGCTCTTAACCAACACTACTCTCAGCCGGCCCTAATTTTTTTTAATTTTAATTTTAATCTTCTACTCTTTCTGTATCCATGACATCAAGCTCATAGCATATAGCTAAAGGAAATGCCATTATAAGCCATAGTGTGAGATGGTAGATATATACTAATTGGTTTTCAAAAGATCAGATAACATTGCCAGATCACCGAGAGCAGAGCAAAGTGGTTATTGCAAGCATCTCTTGTTTTAAATAGGTGCACTGATCCTGGCAATTTAAGGGCAGAGATGCACGTTGTGGGGAAGTCTGAGGTCTAAACGGACAGCAACTGTCTCTGAAAACCCCAGTGCCTGTTCCCCCCACACCCCATAATATCCAAGACCATAGGATAAGTAGAGCATCATTCTAAAGGGCTCCCACCCCTTGGGCAGCATGGATGTATAACTGGCATAGAAACTTACATTCTCCAAGAAGTTCTTACTCATCCTTTTCCAAAGGAGCAGGGGGTTTGCCATCAATGACACACTGGAGGAAGTGGGCCTCTTGGAAGTGCCAAGGTTACCAACTCCAATAGAAAGGCCACTCGTGTGAAAGCAGTCTTTTGCCTGGTTCCCCCAGGGTAGGAAAGTAGGAAGTCTTAGCCAGTCTGGAAAAGTGTGTCCTTAAAGACCCTAGTGTTGCAAAGTGCCTTGCCCAACTCAACTTTGCATGTAAATGCTAATGGGTTTGGGTGGGCGCCTGGCAGGGATGTGGGGAAGTTGCTCTGTGACCCGTAATGACATCCAGGACCTCACTGAAGACGGATACATTCTTAAAAAGGGCCATCTAGTCAACTGTTGTTAAGGATGCTTCTTTCAGTGTGAGTGTTCTCTGGGTGGTCACTTACTGCATACTACAGAAATTGTTTGGTTTTGTAATGGACCATGTATATGTGGTAAATTATATATTTTAAACACAGCCTTGAGTGTGAGTTGTGCCCCTCTGTATAGACATGTGAATTGAACTTGGTCAACATTCTTATCCCCTAATTGTCTCAGACTCATGTTTATATAAAGGTGACTTAAACTCTTAAAATGAGTTAATGAATATTATAAAATTCTGGGTACTATAAATTACTACACAAATACACTGTGTTAACATTCATGCTAAAGCCAGTTTGCATTTTCAGAATGAAAACTTCTTTCTTATTCAAAGCTCTCACTGCAATAACTTTAAAATGCAATTGCTTGTCCATGAACTTAGCTGTACAGTATCGTTCCCGAAGACCCATGATAGCTTGTGAGTGCCTCTCATGGTTTATTGGAAAGGGTCCAAATTGAAAGCAGGTAATGATTTTCTGGAAGCAAAAATAGCCTGACTTTACAAAGAGGAAGACATTCTCTCTGGCCTACACCTATATCTCATTCTCTCCCTCTCGGCTAGACTTCAAAGATAGTTAATAAACTATGCAGCTTTTGAGGAAGAAAGACCATTTGGAAGAACTCATTGGACTTCCCTGAGCATCTCTTTAGGAAAGAGGCTCTATGATTAGCATGCTATTCACATCATAACTCATAGGCATCATATCATATGTGATCATGGCAATGTTCCAGAACATGGTTATATGGTGTTTTCAGGAAGGAGAACAATTTCTTGATTTGCACAAAGAACCATATGGGTCAGTGGGGCCTTGCGGGTGCCAGGTGGGAGGGGAGCGTGGGGCATGTGAAGAAGAGATGGTGGCAGAGGGCAATGGGGTAGGAGGCCCCCAAGCCTCTGTAGAACTGGCTTGAACTTCAGTCACCCCCACACCCACCCCCTTAAATTCAGTGGGAGCTTTGGGCCATCACACATGGAAATTAATACACTCACTAAGAACACAAACTTTAAGAGCTGGTAGCTATAAGGTAGTCTAACAAGACATTGTTATTAAATTCAGGCTCTTTCTCCGATACTCTGGTCATAGCTGCACAAACTATAAGATGTGCAAATGGGGGGAACTCCTGCCATAGAGTATAAAAGGAAGCCGCAAGACCATCTTCTGTAAATGCTTCCCGAGGGACCTATGGAAGCTGTTGGTGACATCAAAGTCCAGCTTGTTCTACTACTTATTATCTCCAGAAGCAAACCGAGCAAGCTCTGCTCAGAACTGGAAGCAATGGGTGACTTGCACCCGATGCCTTTTGGGGTGATAAATCTTGACATCACAGTCATAGTAAACCTAAAAAAATGGGTCTACTTATTCATTTTCTGTCAAATACACCACTAAGCATATGTTGTTATTTCTAAGGGTAAGGAAGGGGAAACAGCATTCAAATAGAAATTAGGAAAAGTTTTTCATTTTGATTTTACGTAAGGCATCTATGGACCAACTATATCTAAGCAGTTTTCCACATGCACGATGGCGTGTACATTTAAATGAAGTTAAATAGGAACCTCTTGCTCAGAATGCAGTGGCTCTTGCAGACAGAGTACAGGTACCCTCAGGTTTGCTGGTGAATTTTGGCAGAGGCCATGCAAGGCATGGAATCATTGCAGGAAGCAAGGAGGTGAAAAGGGGTATCCCCAAGCAAGCCCTCCTGTGCGGAAAGGGTTGGGATTCCTTTCGGATCACCTCTTTGTTAAATCATCAACATTCTGATGCTTTAAGAAACAGCCAAATACTTGTTGGAATTACAATGACATGGGACACTTCGTATTTTTTTAGTGCATAGTCATGAGTCACCCCATAAGTGAAGAAGCCTAAGGACTCACTTGGATAAAACATCAAACCAGTTGATGCTTTTTGGGACTGTTCATGGGCCTGCTCATCACTCAACCCTGATATACATGACTACCGCCTAAGCTGGGCTAAGGATGGGGCTCATGCACCAGGCCACAGAAATGGTCCAGAGCATGCACAATGCCCTGTCTGGCTAACCAGAATCCTTGGGAGAAAGAAACTCCCTTCTACCTTGGGCACCTAAACTGGGATGCCACTCAGATCTGCCTGTAGCAATATCTCTTGCCAAGCAGAGAAGCCTGGGAGAATGATGTAGATGCTAAGAAAGAAACAGGAAGGAGAATGTCCTAAAGCACAGATCCCAGCCCCTAGCCCCCGCACCCCCACTCTTTCCTTCACACCTTTTGACTCAATATACTACCCCATTTTCTACTATCTAAATCCTGGTTTTGTTCAAGCTAGTCAGGTTGCAACAGAGAGAATGCTAACTAAAGCAGTGTGCCTCCAAGTGGCTTCCCAACATGGGAAGCAAAAGAATTGCCCTGAGTGTCACCATCCAAGGAACCCACTTACATGTATGAACTGAACTTGCAATCATGAGCTCTGGCTACATTCCGCACCTTCTGTGTGGGCCTCTTGGGTCTCTGAAGACACTGGTTCAATGTGGAGACACAGGCTTCGGGTCTTGCTCTCCTAAAGGAGCCCTTGGGTTTGACGTGGGGATGCCAGCAGGCCTGGAGTAATACTGAGTGGTACTGGCAGCAGCAGGGGGAGGGCTCAGGGAGGAGACACAAATGAGCCCTGTCACATGGATGTTGGAGGGAGCCTTTCTGTGCTGGCCCTTACATTTAGACTGGCTCCCACATAGAGCATGATGTCTTTCCAGTATCCTGACCCAGGAAACCGGCGTTGGGGGGACCCAGCTCTATGACATTTGGAGCCTGTAAAGGTGAGGCAGCCACATGGTGGGGATGTTGACCCTCCCGCCCCCCAACCCGCCCCCACCCCACATATCGATCAGAAGCTGTTCACTGGGATGGAAAACAGAAGAAATCCATAGTTTAGAGGAAGGGTCTGCCTTCAGCATGGACATGCTGAGCCTGAGCTGCCCAGATGGCTAGGAAAGACGTGCTCCCGAACTTGAGCGTGTGCACAAATCACCTGGATCTTGTTCAATTGTGGATTCTGTTCAGGAAGTCTGGTAGAGCCTGGTAGTCTGTGTTTCTAACAAACTCCCAGGGATGTCCCATGTTTCCCCCCAACCACACCTTAAGTGACAAGGATGGAAACTGTGGGGAAATGTAGATCTGGATCACCTGAGGAAATGGGGGTGTCCTCAGAATATAGGTCACAGCTGAAGCCCCAATAGTGAGCAAAATCCCCAGGGAGAGGTGGTCCAATTGGAAGGAAGGTGTGCAGGCCTGAGTGGGAGGCAGCTGCCTCTGGCAGGTCCAGTAGTAGGCGAGGTGCCTGAAGATCAGAGAAGAGCAAGAGGCCAGAGGCGTAGGAGGGGCTGGGAGAAAGCTGAGTTTCTCCAAGGAGGAAGGGCTGAGTAGTGTGAACTCTGCAGAGGTCAAGTACAGTAGAGGTTGAGCCTTTGCTTATTCTGAATTAATTATATGTTTCGCATTTTAAAAAATGTTTTGTTTTGCTGGGGAAATAATCCCCAAAGTGCATAAGACTAACAGACTTTTCCAGGGAACCCGAATGCTGTGCTCAGCATATTTTCTCCAAAGCAATCAGTGTCTTTCCATAGCATGGTGATTTGGAGAAGACTCTTAATTAATGCACAGGTAGGTGTGAAGGTGGCCAGGGTAGTATCCTGCTCCTTCTGATATCAGTGATAAAAGATGACTTGGTGCCTGCATTCTAATAAACATAGCTCGATTAGCCTCACACCAATTTAGTGTCTGATTGTTAAATGTTAATGTACTGCACCCTATAGTTTTAAATAGAATTAGAGATGTTTACAACTTTGGTTAAATGCACCTTGTTCTTTCACATTAAACTTTATTACAAGTGTCCTCCATCAGCAAACAGGAGCAAAACTCATTAGCAGCTGGTCTGTGTGGGGGCCTTGGCTGCTGCTGAAAGAACCAGCATTCTCTTTTCCTTTATTACAGTTTTCTGGCTGGTGGGGTGGTTGGGTGTGATTGCTTTCCATTTATGAGTATGATTAGAACCTCAGACTCCTGGGTTTACAGGGGACCTTAGGGAGTCCACAAACACACAGGAAATGTTATGCAGAAGTTTGTGTCGTGTGTAGAGGGTCTATGCTCTCCTCAGTTTCCGAAAGGGGTCCGTGATCCACAAAAAATGGAACTTTTAGAGACCCTATGACAGGGTCCTAACTACAAATTTCCCTAGGAGCCCTCTGTGAGTTTCCAGTTCTCAGGGTACCCCAGTTCTGAGTGCCCTATCATGGCACCCAGCCCATCTCATGGTCAGTTTGTCATTCTTTAAAATGTCTTGTTCTGCCTTTACTTCCCATTCTTCCTTTTCTGGATTCTATCTCCTGGGTTTCCTTCACTAGATGTCCCCTCTCTTTTATGTATTAGATTATTCAGCTTCTCCCTCAGTCTCTAAAGTGACAAGCATTTCTCAACCTGGGCAGACCTCCTCTCAAGCTGTCTTCTCTTGCTCCTTCCCTCCACAGCCAGGATTCTACACCCCCTGCACTGTCCCTCTCGCTCTCACCCCTGCTGGCTGCCTTCCTCCCATCTCCCAACTCAGCTCTGCTCAAGCCTCAGGGAACCCGATACAGGTGTCCTTTCCCTTTTTGAAACTGATCCCCTGACTTTTATGAGCACACTCACCTAGTTGTACTTCTTGGGCCTTAAGTAATCTCTATAATTACCTTCCTCCACTCAGCTCTTCGGTGATGGTTTCCTATATGGTTTCGTCTGTAGCTCTTTCTCTGTGCATCCACTCCTGTATCTTTGATCACTCTAGTTGCAGCATGAGGACCCCACATCCATGGTTTCAACTGGACCTCTCACCTGACCTCCACGTGTACCCACAGGCCGCTTCCCCCTTTGCATCTCCTACGCCTCTCAGAAGACTGCATCCAAGAGTGCATCATGAATGCCTCACCCTCCTCAATACCCAGCCATCCTAGTTAGGAACACCACCATTCTAAGACTAGAAATCTGGTGTCATGGAGGTGTAGACCATTGGCAGCAGCAGAGGAATTAATGCTGACCTTTATGGAAAAATACTAGGTGCCAGGCTCCATGCTGAGCACATTTTCTGTATTATCTCATTAAGCTAGTGCTGTTCTATCCTGATTTGCAGACCAAGAAGCAGTGGTTCCGGAAGCTCAGCGAGCTTGCCTGAGATGACAGAACTGGTTCTTCATCACCTAAGTACCTCCCTCCTGTGACCATACAATCATTTGCCTGTCTAGCTGCCATCTGATCTGTTCTCAGAATGCTACCAGTTGGATGCTTCAAAAGCACAGGCTGACCAAGTCACCCCCTGCCTGAAACCCTGCTCCCAGCTGCTCTGAAGATGAAGCCCAGCCTCCTCGAGGAGTGGTCAAGGCCCTTCCTTACCCACCCTGCCTACCTTTCCGTTGTTACTACTGCTGTGCCCCATTTGCTCAGCCTCAATGACTGAGGCGTCAGGGCTGCAAAAGGACTCGCTGTACTCGGCGTGAGCGAGCACCCATGGTTCTCAGAGTCCTTAGAGCCGAGACAATGCCCGTCGGGACTATCCAAGGCTCCACAGGCAACAACACAATTCTGGCTTCAGTAGCATCTGGAGCAAGAGTCTGGGACCAGGGAGCCAGTCAGGGTCGCTGTGCTCCCCGAGTGTCACAGGCACAGCTGCCTCCCCCCGCCCCAGCAACACACTGGTGGCAAGGTCTGGGGCAACCTGCATCTAACTAAACGAATTCATCCAGGGTTTAGGATTTCCTGAATTAATAACCGCAGTCGTGGTGGTGACACTATTTCCCTGCCTCTCCCCCAGGCTTCTCCCACCTGGATCCCTCTTTGGCCAACACTGGTCAGCAGCCCTGGAGTCAGGGGTTGCCAGCGCCCCCTGGTGGCCATCACTGAGAACTTGAGGACCTCTTGCTTCTACCCGTCCTTCACAGGGACCTTTCCTGCCCTCTCCGTCACAGCCAATTCCTTCTGCCTCTTCTCTACATTCCCACACATTCTCTTCATAATCCAACGTTGGCCCAAATCTCACTCTCTTCTTATCATATTCTCTCCATTTCCCTCACTCCCTGTCCCTTCATTCCATTTGCAAGTAAAGCGATTATTTGCAGGCTATGAACCAAGCAAATACATCAAAACCCTACTCTCTGGCTTGGGCACCAGAATCAGAATCACAGTCTGGTGTTATTCTCTTCACACCAGTTTGTTTTCTTTTTCTGTTGTCCTGGCTTTCTTACTAAGTAACATGAGCAAGAGGATTTAGAGTCGGAAGATCTGGCCCAAATCCTGGGTTTGCCTTTTAATTGCTGAGAAGGCCATGGAGCTCTCTGACCTACAGTGTCCTCAGGTGAAAATGGCCAGGGCCAGCAGGACTTAGAGTTGCCTTCCTGTGTGGAACAAGTCTGTCTACCTGTGGGAGGGGGGTCAATGCTGAGCTTTAATCCCTAACCTGACAAGGGCCTCAGAAGACATCAGGGGAGGGGCACACATGTGGAAGGCTCCAAGAGGGTGCTGTTCCCTAGAAAGGAGCCACGCCACAAGCCCAGGACTGGGAGTATTTGTGCTGAGAGGTCTGGCCCCAGGGCTAGCTTTCCTCTCGGCTTGTTCTTAGCTTAGATGGGGATAGAATATCTAGTGGTATTCCCATGGCCTATGGATCCCATGGAGTGCCAGGACTGGTACAAAGAAAGCTTCCCAGAGCCCTGAAATCAGTGTCCAGCTCCTGGTTGTGCTTCTCCAGCACATGTCATCTTCCTTCTTGGGGAACAGGGCAATTAAATGATGGCTTCTTATTTTCCCCACAGTGGACAGTGAGCCCCACTGAGGGCAGGCCCCTGTCTGCTTTGTCACACACCATTCCCGCAGCCTGTCACAGAGCCTACCTAGTATCCAACTGCTTCTCAATTCTTAGAAAGGGGACAAACAGTGGAGAAGGACTAGGAAGTTGCTTTAAAATTCAATTTAAAATTAAAAAAGAAAAAATACAACACACATGGAAGGGATTTTTTTTCTACAGATTTTGTTCCTCCCTAAAGACATCCAAATCCTCTGCCCCAAACCACGTTATCCAGAGCTTCTACAACTCAGCAAAAAGACACTGCTATATTTATCCTGCTGGCATTCCCCTCTGCCAGTTTCCATCAAAGACCAGCCTGAAATAACATGCTTGTCTGGGAGTGACAAGGCCGCAGTGGCTGGCAGCACCCTCTGGCTGGCAGGCCTGGCAGGAGGCTTGATGAGAATCCTGGGGTGTCTACCACTTTGCAGACCTGTGGAGCTTCCTTTTTGGGGGGACACGAAGGTGCTGTTGTTTTCTGAGAGCAGCACTGCAGATGACGCCCCAACTCAGGCTGGGCCTTGGTCTCCCCAGCAGCCTCTGAAGCCACCGGAGTTAGAGGACCACAGCTGAGGTCTTGGGTCTCGGGAAAAGTCCGTGACTTCCTAGAAAGTACCTGGGCTCTGCGTCTAGATAGTCCCAGGCTAATGTGTAGAGGCTGAGACAATATTTTATTTCCCTAGGGAAAAAATCCCAGCTCTGGAACAAGGTTGTGAGAGTAGCTTATGTTTCTGAGTTGCTTACACTTTACCAAGGGTGTTCCTGATGTATTATTTTCCTCCCCCAAATTCAACAGATATTTTTTTCAATGCTTTCTCTAAGGAAGGGCCAGGGGTTGGCCTAATGTCTGACCACTCAAGCACTCATCACTAGTTAACAAAAGCAGGGTGTTTCTCACTGCCTCCCTGCACCCCTGCCTACTTGACCCTCTCATGTTCCTTGTCTGTGTCAGGTTGCCTTTCATACCCTGAGATGCCACGTCCCTGTCTGCCCTGCTGCCTGCAATGTTCATCTAGCCTCGGTTCTCCTCTGGGTAGCTCAGTGTGGCTCCACAGCTCACAAAATGACATCTTGCAACAGAGAGAAATAGAACTCTTAACCACAGATGAGCCAAATGAGCAAACATAAAATGGATAAATGTAAAATACTTTGTATCCCATCATTTGAACTGCCATGTGTCATCTTCAGAATCTATCATCCCCACGAGGATGCATGTTTCTTTGCTTTTTTATTTGATTTTTTTCGTATGTGGGACTGCACTGGGGCCGCTGGCTTCCCAGGCCAGTGCTTAACCACCGCGCCACTCGGCCGGCCCTTAACCATTTTTAAATGTGCAATTCAGTGGCATTAAGTCCATTCACACTGTTGTGCAATCACCACCATCCGTCTTATCATCTTCCCAAACTGAAACTCTGTACCCACTAAACACTAACTTTCCATTCTCTCCATCCCCAGCCCTCTGGAAACCACCATTTTACTTTCTGTCTCTCTGTATTTGACTACTCTAGGAACCTCATATAAGTGGAATCATACAGTTATTTGTCCTTGTGCGACTGGCTTATTTCACATAGCATAATGTTCTCAAGTTTCATCCATGTTGTAGCCTGTGTCAGAATTCCCTTCATTTTGGAGGTTGAATAATATTCCATTGTATTTTACACCCAATTTCGCTTACCCATGCATCTGTCGATGGTCACTTGGGTTGTTTCTACCTTTTGATTATTGCGAATAGTGCTGCTATGAACACATGACATGCAAATATCTGTTTGGGACCTTACTTTCAAAGGATGCATGGTCTTTAGAGAGGTTTTTCATCTTCACCCAGAACAGGGTCTCACCCAAATGTAATGCCCAATAAATATGCATTGGCTGCCTTACGGCCATTTATCCCCTCCCTAGCGCCTGGGTCCCATACTGTTGAGATGAAGATGCCTTTGGAAGTCAAGTTTCTCTTTGAGGGACATTCAGAAATTGCAATATATTAAGGTAATCATAACTAGATATAATTTAGTGCTAAATTAGATACTAAATTAGGTACCTAATTTGTAGTTAATAGCATTCTATTTGTTTAACTCAACAATTTGGGGAGGGAGGAAGTGTCTTGAATGAGAATTGGAGAAAAGCTGTAGTGTTTGATTTTTATAGTGGAACATTCTAGTAGTCACATTTGTTGAGCATCTTTTGAGATCTGTATCTGATTTGTGTCCTCACAGGAATGCCATGGGACTGATGAGAATGGACAGGCTCAAGGGCGTGAAAGTGACCACACCCTGTCAGGCTTCTGGCCTGCTGGCATCTGTCTCTCCCATAGCCAGCATCACCGTCCGGCAGAGACTCCATCCCAGGAACCGTTGGTCTAAATTTATCCATCTGAGAAGCCCAGCTGAGGCCACTCTTGTTTCTGTCCTTTGAGAGGAACCCTAAGGACATGAGGACCGGCAGGCTGGGAGAGGGTCAGGACATGGCAGAAAGAGGCCAGAGTTGCCTGAGCTACTGAGGTAGAGTGTGGAGAGGCTAGGCACTGGGTGAAATTCTTTAATTGTGTGAGCCTTAAAGCATTTTCAGCCACTTTCTTGCTGTTTCTAGCCTCTCAACCTCTTCAGTTTTCTCATCTGTGAAATGGAGCTGTTTCTTCTTGGGATGGTTCCAAGGCTTAAAGAAGCTAGTACAGTGAAGGACCAGCAGACTCCCCGGGTGGCTAAGTGCTCAGTAACCGGTGCTCAGTGCTGGCCAACCTTCCAGGCCCAATGGCCACACCTTTGTTCCTTCATATCACGTGGCCTCATTTCAGATCTGCAAGATCTGACAGCAGTGGGGTCCTTGAAGACCTTTTGTGAGGATGGGACCAAATTGTGCAGACAGCTGCTTTCCAGGACAGGTGCACAGTGGGTGCCGGGTCTGTGGCGGCAGCTGTCCCTGGACTGGTGGTGATTCTGAGTGACAGAGGCTTTCCTCTGCTTTCCTCGTGCTTCATGTGTCTTAATGGCTACCTTGGGCCTCTGGTGGGGGCTGCGGGTGGGAGTCCCCAGCAGGCCTCTGCTCAAGCGATACTAATTGTGCCAGGGAGAACGGCTCACTAGAGTGGAAAATAGTCCTCATATATCTAGCTGAAGATGATAATGACCTTTTAAATAACAGAAGCAATTCTATTTCAATGCCTCAATTACTCTGAACTCTCAAATGTCAAAGTGCTCGGCACTTTCACAATAGCTTAATATAGACATTTACAGCACTTAGACACAGCTAGTTTCTTATCTAACCTAATTATGTGTTGTACAGGAAATGGCGAAGCTTACCATCTGTGTTATTTTTCACGCTGATCCCAACGCACTGCCCTGGGCTCGGCCTGGAGTCTGGCAGCTGGAATTTCTCTCTGGCCGAGGATGTGCTGTTCTGGGAGAAGAATGAGTGGGTCCCTGCTGTGGTCTGGTCTCAGCCAGATGGCGTAGGAGGTTTGATGTAGGTCTCCCAGCTTGGTTAATGTTCACAGCACTGTGCCTGGATGCAAGAGGCAGCTCCTGTGTGTGTGAGATGCCAGGGCCCCAGGACTGGAAGGAATGGCCAGGAAGTGAGTCACTATGAGCTGGTGGTAGGGAGAGGTACTCTGCCTCCTAGGGCAAAGCCAGGAGGTCCCTTCCTGGGACTTCCATGTCTGTAACCCAAAGGCCCTTGGCCACATTGGGGAAAGGGTTCCTATTATCCTCCCCTTATCTCTACTCTGGCCCTGCTTCTGCTCCTCTCTAACACCCTGCTCCAGTCACAGTCACCGCCCTGCCATTCCTCAGGGCAGCATGCTCCTTCCTCAGGGATCTGTGACAGAATCTCCTCTTCAGGCACCCACATGGCTCATTCCCTCGCTTGCTTCAACTCTCAGATGTCACCCTATTGGGGAGGCCATCTCTGGGCACCCTGTCATATGTTTCTCCTCCCCATACTTTCTTGCCTCTTCCCCACTTTGTTTTTTTCTGTACTTTCTTTTTAGAGTGGTACCTTACTTACTAGTTATTTTCCTTATGTATCTATTGGGGATGCCTATCTATCTATCTATCTATCATCTATCTATCTATCTATCTATCTATCTATCTATCTATCTATCTATCATCTCCCCAAGTAAAATGCAAGCTCCTTGCAGCCTGGTTTTTTGTTTTGTTTTGTTTTGTTTTTTGTTTTTTGTTTTTAAATTCTTTTATTGTGAAACAAACATTTTTTAATAATTAGTTTCGGGTGTACAATGCAGTGCAATAGTTATATTTTTTACTCCTCAAAGTAATAACCTCTCTCCCCTCCATATCATACATATCCATTACAATCCCATTTTGAGGGGTAAAAAGTATAACTATTGCACTGTGTTGTACACCTGAAACTAATTTTAAAAAAAATTATTTTACAATAAAAGAATTTTTTAAAAAAATCCGTTTGACTCCACTCCCACACAAAACTCCACATCCCATGACTATATATATATATAATATATATATATATTATATATATATATAATATATATGACTATATATATTATATAATTGAATATATAATATATATTCAATTATAGTTAGCATACAATATTATACAACATCAGCCCCAGGTGTACTGTGCAGTGATCAAGCCTCTACTCCACCCATGAAGTGGTCTCCCTAACAAGACATGTGACCATCTGACACCCCACAAAATATTTACATTATTAATTGTATTACCCGAACTGTGTTTTATATCCTTGTGGCAATATTGTAGTTACCTATTTATGCTGTCTAATCCCTTCCCCTTCTCCCTCAACCCCATCCCCCTCCCATCTAGCAACCATCAGTTTTTCCTCTATCTATGAGACTGTTTCTGTTTACTTTGCTCGTTCATTTCGTTTTTCAGATTCCACATATAAGTGAGATCATATGGTATTTGTCTTTCTCCGACTGACTTATTTCGCTTGACTTAATAGTCTTTAGGTTCATCCATATCATTGCAAATGGTACGATTTCATTCTTCTTTATAGTAGAGTAATACTCCATTGTATAAATGTACCACAGTTTCTTAATCCAGCCATCTACCGATGAGCATTACGGTTGTTTCCAAGTCTTGGCTATTATAAATAGTGCTGCAATAAACATAGGGGTGCATATATTTTTTCTCATTAGTATCTTGGATTCTTCTGGGTAGATACAGGTGTGGAATTGCTGGGTCAAACGGTAGTTCCATTTCCAGTTTTTTGAGATACCTCCATACTGATTTCCATAATGGCGGCACCAATCTGCAGTCCCACCAACAGTGCACCAGGGTTCCCTTTTCTCCACACCCTCACCAGCACTTGTTGTTTGTTGATTTATTGATGATAGCCATTCTGACAGGAGTGAGGTGGTATCTCATTGTGGTTTTTATTTGCATTTCTCTGATGATTCGTGAGGTTGAACATTTTTTCATATGCCTGTTGGCCATCTGTATGTCCTCTTTAGAGAAATGCCTCCTCATATCCTCTGCCCATTTTTTAATTGGGTTGTTTGATTTTTTGCTGTTGAGTTTCATGACTGTTTTATAAATTTTGGATATTAATCCCTTATCAGATATATCATTGGCAAATATCTTCTCCCATTCAGTAGGCTGCCTTTTTGTTTTATTGATGATTTCCTTTGCTGTGAAAAACTTTTAAGTTTGATGTAATCCCATATGCTCATTTTTTCCTTTTATTTCCCTAGCCCGAGGGGATATATCAGTAAAAGTATTACTCAGGGTAATGTCTACAAATTTACTCCCTATGTTTTCTTCTAGGAGTTTTGTGGTTTCAGGTCTTACATTTAAGTCTTTAATCCATTTTGAGTTTGTTCTCATATATGGTGTAAGTAGGTGGTCCATTTTCATTTTTTTGCACATGTCAGTCCAATTTTCCCAGCACCATTTATTAAATAGACTGTCTTTACTCCAGTGTAAATTCTTGTTTCTATTGTCATAGATTAAATGACCATATATGGATGAGTAATTTCTGGGCTCTCTATTCTGTTCCACTGATCTATGTGCCTGTTTTTATGCCAGTCCATACTGTCTTGATTACCATAGCCTTGTAGTATGATTTGATGTCAGGTAGTGTGATACCTCCCACTTCGTTCTTATTTCTCAAGATTACCATGGCTATTTGGGGTCCTTTATGGTTCCATATAAATTTTAGGATTCTATGTTCTATTTCTGAGAAAAATGTCCTTGGTAGTTTGATTGGAATTGCATTGAATCTATATATTGACTTAGGTAGTATTGACATTTTAACTATATTAATTCTTTCTATCCATGAACATGATATGTATTTCCATTTATTTGTATCTTCTTTGATTTCTCTCTTCAGTGTCTCATAATTTTCTGAGTACAGGTCTTTTACTTCTTTAGTTAAATTTATTCCTAGATATTTTATTGTTTTTGAAGCAATTGTAAAAAGGATTGATTTCCTGATTTCTTCTTCTGATAGTTTATTATTGGTGTATACAAATGCAACTGATTTCTGAATATTAGTTTTGTATCCTGCTGCCTTACTAAATTCATTTATTAGTTCTAACAGGTTTTTGGTGGAGCCTTTAGGATTCTCTATATATAGTATCATGTCATCTGCATATAATGACAATTTTACTTCCTCCTTTCCAATTTGCATGGATTTTATTTCATTTTCTTGTCTGATTGACATGGCTAGAACTTCCAGAACTATGTTAAATAGAAGTGGTGAAAAGTGGGCAGTCTTGCCTTTTTCCTGATCTTAAAGGGAAAGCTTTTAACCTTTCCCCATTGAGTATGATGTTTGCTGTGGGCTTATCATATATGGCCTTTATTATGTTGAGATATGATCCCACTATTCCCACTTTGCTTATCATAAATCGCTGCTGGATTTTGACAAATACTTTTTCTGCATCAATTGTTATGATCATATGATTTTTATTTTTCATTTTGTGAATGTGATGTATTACGTTAATTGATTTGCTGATATTGAACCAATCTTGCAACCAGAAATGAATCCCACTTGATTGGGGTGTATGATCTTTTTTTTGATGGTAGTGTCATTGGCTCTCATATGTGGGACCCAAACTGGGGCCACTGGCTTCCCAAGACAGCGCTTAACAACTGCGCCGCTTGGCCGGCCTGTGTATGATCCTTTTAATGTGATGCTGAACTCGGTTTGCTAGTATTTTGTTGAGGTTTTTCACATCTATGTTCATTAGAGATATCGGTCTATAGTTTTTCTTTTTTGTAATATCTTTGTCTGATTTTGGGATCAGAGTAATAGTGGCCTCATAAAATGTGCTTGGGAGCCTTCCCTCCTTCTGTACTTCTTGGAATAGTTTGAGGAGAATAGGTATTAATTCTTTTTTGATTGTTTTGTAAAATTCACCTGTGAAGCCATGTGGTTCAGGACTTTTGTTTATTGGAAGCTTGTTGATTACTGATTCAATTTCTATGGTAGTCTGTTCAGAGATTCTCTTTCTTTTGGTTCAGACTTGGTAGATTGTATGTTTCTAGAAATTCATCCATTTCTTACAGATTGTCGAATTTATTGGCATATAGTTTTTTGTAGTATTTTCTTAAAATTTTCTGTATTTCTGTGGTATCTGTTGACACTTCTCCTCTTTCATTTCTGATTTTAGTAATTTGGGTCCTCTCTCTCTTTTTTTTTGGTGAATCTGGCTAAGGGTTTGTTGATTTTGTTTATCTTTTAAAAAAAATGAGCTCTTGGTTTCATTGATTTTTTTGTATTGTTTTTTTTTTTTGGTCTCTATTTCATTTATTTCTGCTCTGGTCTTATTATTTCCTTTCTTGTACTCCTTTTGGGCTTGTTTTGCTGTTCTTTTTCCAGTACCCCTAGGTGTAAAGACAGTCTGTTGATTTGAGATTTTTCTTCCTTCTTAGGTAGGCCTACACTGCTATGAGCTTCCCTCTTAGGACTGCTGTCTCTGTATCCCAGAGATTTGGGGTCATGGTGTTTCATTTTTGTTTGTCTAGAGGTATTTTTTTGTGTGAAGATTTTATTGGGGAATTGGAGAAGGGGAACAGTGTTGGGGAATTGGGGAAGGGGAACAGACAAGTTTCTGTCTTTTGGTTCTTCAGTCTAGTTGTGGAGGACATTGCTTCACTGGCCCATGTTGGTATCGTCATTGCGCTCTTCCCGGGTGAGGCAGATCGGTCGCCGGCCTCTGGATGGTCGCTCACCGTAGCTATTGGCAGCTCACACTATCTGCCAGCTGCTCATGCTGGCTGCCGGCCACTCACTATAGCCTATGGAAGCCCATTGCAGCAGGGGCTGCAGCCTACACTGTCACCGGGACTTGCACAGCCCAGCTCCAGGTGGAGCTGTTGTTATCTGTAGAGGGCAGTGTCACTGGCCCTCATATGTGGGATCCAAACTGGGGCCGCTGGTGTCCCAAGCCAGCTCATAACCAATGCACCCTTGGCCAGCCCGTGTCTTGAGGTATCTTTTGATCTTCTCCTTGATCTCATATTTGACCCACTCACTATTTAATAGCATATTATTTAACTTCCATGTATTTGTAAGCTTTCTGGATTTCTTCTTATAATTGATTTCTAGCTTCATAGCATTGTGGCCAGAGAAGACACTTGATATGATTTCAATCTTCTTCAATTTGTTGAGACTTCTTTTGTGGCCTAATGTGTGGTCTATCTTAGAAAATGTTCTATGTGCACTTGAGAAGAATGTATATTCTGTTGCTTTGGGGTGAAATACTCTAAAAATGTCGATTAAATCCAGCTGGTCTAAAGTTTCATTTAAGGCCACTCTGTCCATGTTTACGTTCTGTCTGGAGGATCTGTCCATTGATGACAATGGGGTGTTGAAGTCCCCTGCTACAATAGTGTTACTGTTGATCTCTGTCTTTATGTCTGTCAAAATCTGTTTTATATATTTAGGAGCTTCTGTATTGGGTGCATAGATGTTTACTAGGGTTATGTCTTCTTGTTGAATCAATCTCTTTGTTATTATGTAGTGCCCTTCTTTGTCTTTTGTTGTAGTCTTCATTTTAAAGTCTATATTGTCTGAAATAAGTATTGCCACTCCATCTATTTTTCATTTCCATTTGCATGAAAGATCTTATTCCATCCCTTTACTTTCAGTCTGTGTGTGTCTTTTGATCTGAGATGAGTTTCTTGTAGACAGCAGATGCATGGGTCCTGTTTTCTTATCCACTCAGCCACTCTGTGTCTTTTGATTGGAGCATTTAGCCTGTTCACATTTAAAGTAATTATTGATAGGTGCATATGTATGGCCATTTGGTTATTTATATTTGTGGCCTTCCTTTGTTAGCTTGTTTGCCCCTTTCTTCTGTTTAAAAAAGTCCTTTTAACATTTCCTGCAAAGCTGGCTTGGTGGTAATGAATTCCTTAAGCTTATTCTTTTCTGAGAAGCTCCTTATCTCTCCTTCAATTTTAAGTGATAGCTGTGCTGGGTAGAGCAATCTTGGTTGTAGGCCTTTATTTTGTGTCACTTTGAATATTTCCTGCAACTACCTTTTGGACTGAAGAGTTTCTGTAGACAAGTCAGCTGTTAGTCTAATAGGAGTTCCTTTGTATGTAGCCTGCTGTCTTTCTTTTGCTGCTTTTAGGATTCTGTCTTTGTCTTTAACCTTTGCCATTTGAACTATGATGTGCCTTGGTGGGGGCCTGTTTGGGTTCAGCTTGTTTGGAAGTCTCTGCACTGCCTGGGCTTATATGTCGATTTCCTTCACCAGGGTAGGGAAGTTTTCAGTCATTATTTCTTCAAATACATTCTCAATCCCTTGCTTCTTCTCTTCTTCTTCTGGTATTCCTATGATTCAATTGTTTTTTGCTTCATGTGTCCCACAGGGCTCTTAAACTATTTTCATTGATTTTTATTCTTTTTTTCTTTTTGTTGTTCCAACTGGATGATTTCTGTTATTTTGTCTTCTAAATTGCTGATCCGATTCTCTGCTTCATCTGTTCTACTGGTGATTCCTTCAAGTGTGTTCTTCATTTCAGTTATTGTATTCTTTAGTTCTAACTGGTTGTTTTTTATGATTTCCCTATCCTTCTTTATGTCCTCGCTAAGTTCCTTAAACATTTTTATCATCAGTGTTTCTAAACTTGTCTCTGAAAGGTGAGATACCTCTGTTTCATTTAGTTCCATTTCTAAAGGTTTCTTCTGATCTTTTACTTGGGACGTGTTTCTTTGTTTCTTTGCTCTGTGATTGCTTTGATATATTAGATAGATCGCCTAGAAAAAAAAAAGTAAAAAGAAAAAAAAGGGGGAAAAAAAGAAGAAAGAAAAAAAAGAAAAGAAAAAAAAGCAGGGGAGCTCTCTGCCCTCTTTAATCTGTAGACCACTTGCTCAGCAATAGAGTCTCTGGGCGACTCAGCACCAGCTGTTGAGGGGAAGGGCTTAACATGTTATGCACCAGCCTCCCTCTCAGACTTGCAGAGAGCTTTCTGCAATTAGCTGCTGTGTGCTCTGGAACCGTGCTCACTATCAAAAATCTTCACAGGTTGTTGTGGGTTTTCTGCTGCTGTAAAAAACCCTCTGTGGCCTGCAGGGGTGGGAGCCAGGCACCAGGGGCTCAGGGTGCCTCTGGCAACACAGCTCTAGGTGGGTGGGGCAGACCCCCAAAGCATCACAGGATGTGGTCAGTGGCCCACAGGGGATTTTGTGTATTACTCACCACCCCACTTCCGGTGACTTGACCAGTGCTGGGCACACAGCAGTCACTTAATGAACAGTATTTCATGTAGGATGAATAAGTGAGTGGATGGAAGGCCAGTAAAACACGTCTAGTTCCAGGTTGGGATGTCCATGGAAGGAGCGGATTCTAGGCTGGTTGACAATCATGTCCTGAAAAGTCAGACTTGCCATTTACCAGCTGTGCCAGGAGCCCGGCTAAGAGAATGCATTTTAATCCTCCAACAGGATTGGGTATGATCACTGACATTCCACAGATTTGGAAGTTGAAGCTCAGAGACATTATGCAAGGTTCCTCAAGTTTCTCAGCTGGGCATGGACAGAGCTGAGAGGTGAGTCACAGCCTGTTCTACTGCAAAGCTACATCTTGGCGAGTTTGGTGTTCCCCAAAGATGGCAGCTGCAGTGAGGCTGCCAGTCTTGACAAGGTCCAGCTGTGTTTAACTGATTACCAGGTATCCCAGTCCCTGCTCAGGCCCTGTCCCAAAGAGGAGGCCGGATTCAGGTGGCCAGTAGGCAGCCCCTTGCACCCTGTATATCTCTTTGTCTCTCCCAGTCTCTACTTAGTTTCTTTTTGCTTATGTACCCACTTGCACTTTCTTAGTCCTAAGCTAAGCATCGGCTGGCCCCAAGCAGGCAGCCATGGCACCACATAGTAGGCAGTCCTCCTGCCCTCCCACCCACAGCCATGCTCTCCAAACTATTTATTATACTCTTGGCAAGACATTGACAAAACACCTTTGTAGAACTTTTGAGGCCTCCTTTCAGTTCATCATTCATTCATCACGCCTTTATGGAGTATCCATGTAGGACCAGACCCTCTAGGCAGTACAGAGAGAGATAAATAAATAGGACATTATCTCTGATCTGGAGGACTGCACAGATGCTTAGGGGGTTGGCTGGAAAATCGGAAATTTCAATACAGAGTGTTGGGCTGGCATAGAAGCAACATAGGGGAAGAGGAGGCAGGGAAAAGTCTAGTCGTGGGCCGGTTGGTACTTTGACACAGTCTCTCCTCTCTCTGGAATCCTTTTATCCTGCAACCAAAGTAGAAGGAATAGAGTCTTCCTTGGGGTCTGCATGGGAAGAGGAGCGACAGATCCTTATGCCCCAACCCTGCTGAGGAGAAGATGCCTCACCCTGGCCCAGGATGCTTCTGAGCAAGCCTGGATCCCTCTCACAACAGTTCCTGCCCTGTACCAGGCCCTGGGCTTGGCACTAGTGCCCAGATAGGAAGTAGTCAGGGTCTCCTGTTTCAGTGATCAAATAGTACAGGCAGATAGACCACCCCCGCCCCATGCCACATGCTGTCTAAGCAGCCTGTGCGAGAGTAGTGGGAGCACAGCTTCATCCTGAAAGGAAGGCCAGGGTAGGACAAGATGGGCCATAGCCATGTCATAAGCCAAGGAAAGGACCCTGGAGAAGATCCGTCAGGGCTCAGGCTGCTGGCGGGTTTCTGGACAAGGATGCCCTCTTTCTTGTGATGCAGTGTGGGGCAGTGACAGAGACTCAGCAGAGTCCAGGCTACTTCAGCTGGACAGGGCACTCAGCCTCTGTGAGCATTTCCTTAACTATAACACATGAGGACTACAAGGGATAACAGGTATCTGGATCCTTTTCCCTTCTAGTACCAGTTTTCTGTGTTCCCTGATGTCCCATCTCACAGCTCCTCAACAGCTGAGATTTTCTCATTTTTTCCTTGTCTGCCTCATGAATAGAATGTGAGCATCCTGAGGGCAGGGGTTTTATCTCTCTCTTTTAGCATTGTATCCTGGCACTAACAAGCGTAAGTGCTAGATAAATAATTGTGAATGAGTGCGTAATGAAGGGGAAGGTGCCTGGCAGAGGGCGTTGCCCCAACAACTTGTTTAGAAATTCTTGTAAACCACTCACTGATTCAAAATGGCCTGGGCTCAGAGAGACACTGTGTGTGCCCTTCTGCCCCGTGCACAGCAGGGTGGAGGCATCTGCCCATTTCCCAAGCCCTGGGTCTACCTCACGGTGCTGGCCCTGTGGCTGTAAATTAAAATGGTTCTGGGGCCAGTCTGCAGTGTGACCACCTGAAGCGGCCTGCGGAACATAGCAATAGGGAATGGCGAGGTCTGCTGCAAACTGGAAATGCTAAACCAGCCCCTCAAAGGCATTCAGCCCCAAAGTAATGATGAGCCCCACGTGGCCAAATCAGAACACACCTGCAGGCTCTACCTGGTTGACCAAACAACCAGCCGGTGACCCTACTATGACCCCAGTATAGAGACCGAGAGGTTGGGTGCGCCCTTCCCGAGGCTGCCATGGGTCATCACTAGTCATTGCTCTGAGCACTAAGGGGCCTGGTGCACCATTGGCTGGTCCTTTGGTCACTGCCGATTTCTGAAGAGCTGAGGATCCTAACATCATTGAGGCAGACCTGGCTCACTGTACATATGGGACCCCAAAGTTCCCAGGCTTCTCCATACTGTAGCTTGTGTGAGAAGTGGAAATGTCTGCCTTCATGGGCATTCAGATGGGAACCCTCAGTTATTTTAGGAAGTCACCTGGGGGTACACTGTGCCCTCAGGGTGAGATCTCCAGGGAACTCCCTGCTCCAGCTTCCCTGTGGGTGTCACCTCCAACCTCTGGGGGCTGCCCTCTTCCCCACCAGCCCGGCTGACCAACCCTTTGTGTTGTGACCCTCAACCTCGCTGAATCCCAGTCACACTACGTTTCATGCAGAAACGAGGAGAGGATACCCTCCCAACTTGGAGCCAGCTTTGCTGCCTCTGTCTCCCAGCAAGAACCTTGCAACTGAAGCCTCTCCATGGTCCTCAGTGAAATGCCCCAGGTACGTACCCAAGAGCAGGCTCAGCAATCCACAGCCCTATTTTGATACAAGTTAAGAGTGATTTTAACATTTTTACATGTTTGAAAAAAAATCAGAAGAGGAATAATATTCTGTGATGTGAAAATTATGTGAAATTCAAATTTCAGTGTCCATAAATAAAGTAGTCTTGGCACATAGCCACACTCATTCATTTTTGTGTTTTTCTATCTTCTATGGCTGCTTTCACACTATAAGAGAGAATTTGTCTTTCTAGAAACTGCCAAACTGTTTCCCAAAGTGGGTGTACCACTTTATATTCCCACCTGCTGTATATGAGTTCCAGTTTCTCCATTTCCTTGCCAATATTTGGCATAGTCAGTCTTTTAGCCATTTTTATAGTGTTGTGGTCTATCATTTCATTTTAGTTTGCATTTGCCCAATTATAAGACCATCTTTTCATGGGCCTAATTTGCCATTTCATTATCTTCTTTGGTGAAGTATCTATCAAATACTTTGTGTCTATTTTTTTTTTTACTGAGTTGTTTTCTTATTGTTGAATTTTGGGAGTTTTAACATATCACCTAGATACAAGTCCTTGGTCATATATGTGATTTGCAAATACTTTCTTTCAGTCTGTGGTTTGTCTTTTATTTTGTTAACAGTACATTTCAAAGAACAGATCTTAAATTTGACAAAGTCCAATTTATCCACATTTTACTTAATGGATCATATCTTTGGTGAACCTAAGAGTTCTAATAATCCAAGGTCACAAAGATTTTTTCCTAGTTTTATTTCTAGAAGTTTTATGATTTTAGTTTTCATGTTTAGTCTATGATTTATTTTAAATTAATTTTTCTTTTTGATGTCAAGAGTAGATCAAAGTTCTTTTTTTTTCTTTGCACATGGATATCCAGTGTTTCAGCTCCATTTGATGTAAGGGTCATTCTTTCTCCACTGAATTGCCTTGAAACCTTTGTTGAAAATAAACTGACTGTATGTGGGTCTGTTTTTGTTCCATTGATTTGTCTATCTTAATGTTCATAGCACACTGTCTTGATTTTTGTAGCTTCCTAACAAGTTTTGAAATCAAATAGTGTAAGTCCTTCAACTTTGCTCTGTGTTCAAAGTGCTTAGGCTATTCTAAGTCCTTTGGATTTCCATATGAATTTTAAAGGCAGTTTGTCAATTTCTACCAAAAAAAAAAGTACCTGCTGTAACTTTGATTGGGGTTGTGTTGAATCTGTATTATCAATTTTGGAAGAATTAACACCTTAACAATGTTGAGTCCTTTGGCCCACGGCTACAGTATTACCCCTCCACTTATTTAGGTCTCTAATCTCCCTCAGCAATGTTTTTGTAGTTTTCAGATCTTGCACATCCTTTGTCATATCTATTTCTAAGTATTTCCTATTTTTGATGAGCTTCTATATGATACGGACAGTTTCGTTTCAATGTGTGATTGTTGGGACGGAGAAGATTTCCTGAGAGATTGCACATGGAGTGTGAGGGAGAGCATACTCAGAGATGTTCCAAAGGGTTTTAGCCTGAGAAGCTAGTAGGATTGCATCCCATCCCTGATATTGGCCAAGTAGAGACTCGATGTTAATAATCATATACTAATGGTAATGATAACTTTTATATCATTATACTGCTGATAACATCCCATGTTCCAGGTACTGGATTTCTCACCTCATACACACTTCAAAACTTTCTTACAACTACCCTATATAGTAGGTGTTATGAGTGCTGCTTTACAGAAGAAGGCACCAAGAGAAGAGCGCATTAGCCAGCTTCCCCAACATTACCCGCTCGTGAGAGGAAGTCAAGCCTTAAACCCAGAGGACTGTTGTAACTGCCTCCAATGGGAACCGCAGCCCTGTGCCTCCTCCTCTCGGGATGCAGTGGAAGGCCCCCCTTGGGGGTTGCGAATGGGAATCAGGCCCTTCCACACTGCTAATCCAGCTTGTGTGGCCATACCCAGAATTTCTTTGGGCCATCTGCTCCCTGGGCAAGACACAGTGCCTGCCGAGGTCAGTGTCTCTTAGAACATGGTCAGGGACCCAGACCGTGAGGTGGTTGTAGGGGGTGCAGGGGCAAGACTTACTTTTTTCCATTTATTTGTATGTAATTAACAAAATAGACACTGTACGTCAAACCTTTGATTTAACAGACATTAATGCTTTAAATAACGTTAAAGTTTAAATGAGTGAAGTTAAGACAATATTAAGATACTTGTAATTGATACACATGGGGTGTAAACATAATGAAGGTGGTACAGGAGTGAGAAAATTCTGGAAAACATTTGAATGAGGGGATAATGCCTCAGAAAGGAGAGAGAGGAAAAGAGAAGGAAAGTCATTATTCTCTTATCAAGTCCTGTGTGGGAAACCACATTAATAATAATAATAATAATAATAATAATTAACATTTCCTAAGTCCCTGCTCTGTGCTAGGAACTGTGCATACATTATCTCATTTAATCTTCATGACAACCTATAAGGCCCATAATTATTACTCCAATTTTACAAATAACAACAAGAAGACAGGACAACTGGGGCTGAGGGCACAGAGACTGAGAAAGCAGGTCCTGAAGTGTGAGTCTCAGGGGACTCTGCTGGGAAGGCCTCCAGGGTCTCCGGGAGCCTCCTGTGACTGGTGCTCAAGGAGGGAGGGTGAGCTTTGAAGCAGGAGACCTGCCTGCTGTAGC
Source organism: Aselliscus stoliczkanus (assembly GCA_033961575.1). Lineage (NCBI taxonomy): Eukaryota > Metazoa > Chordata > Mammalia > Chiroptera > Hipposideridae > Aselliscus > Aselliscus stoliczkanus. The sequence goes on from CM066729.1 coordinate 120,307,153, forward strand.
AGCGAGCTTGTGGCAGGGGATGTCCAAGCTGGTCTCTTCTGACACAAAGATTCTGACTTCCTCCCTCTTTTTAAAAATTATTCCAAAAACACTGGGGCCCAGTTTTCTTCCTTTGTGTTTTGTTGTGAGGTGAGGAGGAACAGCTGTTCTTTGAAACCCAGGCATTGGAGAGCAGGGTAGGGTATCAAACCTCAGGGCACTGAGGCAAGCTGTTAGACTCCATCTGTCTGTGGGCCCCTAAGGAACACGAGGCCATGTGGCACTGCAGAGGGGGTGCTATGGCCTGGGTCCTTGACCAGGTTTGCCATGGACCTTAGACAAGTCCCATTTCTGGGTCCCAGTTTCCCTTCTGTGAAGTGGCAAAGTTAGAGGGTCTGTGTCACCACCAATGACCACAAGCTCTTAGGGGTTGAGTTTCTGGCATTTGTGTTCACACTCAGCCTCTCTCCACCGGGCCTCAGCCTGGCTCGCAACAGACACTCAGTGGATCCTTGGGCAATGCTAGTGAGTGAACGAATGAATGAGGGAATGAATGAACCAACAATTGCATTAATGGATAGGTAATGTAAGCCGTCACTCTGATGTATCTGACACCTGGGTGAAGATGGCAGGACTGTGGTGTGAGCACTGCACAGCTCTGGGGGCCCTGAGCACTCTGAGTCATTGCAGAGTGGTTTATTCGTAACAATGCATTCCTGGCACATGGCAGGAAAGGGTTTTGGAAAAGCAATGTCTCTGTATCACCCAGTTTGGGGGCAGACAGATCTCAGTACAGGTAACAGTGTTCTCTGGGCTTTCAGAGATTTGAGGGAAGGAGACAATTTGGAAAATCCTGTTTATTAAGAAGGCTATGAGAGTGCTGCAACAGTGCCTAGAGTGAAATGGAAACAACACCTCATGTGTGAGCGTGCGTGTACACACACACACACACACACACACACACACACACACACACACGGGATCGCGGCCTGTCATGTGTCCTCAGAACTTACCAAAGCAAAACTGATTTGAGTTTAGACAGATTTGATTTTATGCTAAACCAATTTCATCAAGCTTTTCATATGAGGAGCCTATTTCTCCCCAAATGTGCCCTGCTTGGCTGCATGTTAATGTGGTCAAATCCTGTCTTGAGTTCTCTGCAGGCCAGGACTCAGCTCCTGGCTACTGGCAGAGCTCAGGGGAAGGTAGTTGCTGGCCCCAGTGGCTTCCAGGGGCTTGGCTTCCCTCCCTGGAGCCCAGAGCACACAGGGATGCCAGGGTGAGCATGACCATGATGACTGGGTGGGAAAGCAGCATCTGTGTGGAATGGTGAAGACGGCTGAGAACATCCCGGGATGGGAGCAATGTCTGTTTCAATACTGGTGGAGGTAGCCTGGGGTCTTCAGTCATCACAGTAGTGGGGTCCAGGTGGAGATGGTCTCACAGTTATTATGCTGTGATGAGGAGGATTTCCCCTAGGAGAGAGCTAGGCCTGGCTGCAGCCTCAGGCTGAGCTGGTGAGAGTGAGTGGAATCAGGTGTCCCTGAGCCCTGAGACCTGGGGAGCCTCTCACCTGTCCTGAGACTGCAAGGTGGGCAGCAGTGGGCAAATGCCCCCATCTTCACCCTGTTCTGTCACTGTCTACTCCAGGGTTTCTCCAAGTGGGGGTCCTGGAGCCACATTAGCATCACAGGGAGGGGGTCAAAATTCAGACTGTGGCTTCTGCTCTAGCCAGTGGATCAGTGTTCCGTGGAAGGAACCAGGAGCCCGAAGCATGCTGTGTTCTGGATGCTCTCCAAGCACTGCCATCCCTGTGTGAGCCTCCTGCTCCAGCCTGGCCACCCTCTGTCTCGTTTCCTCTGTCACTGTCCCAGCCCAGGCACGGAGTTTCTCAAAGCATAGGCAGAATGTCTCTCTGTCCCCAGGGCCTGGCACAGGGCTTGGCTCAATGAGACAGATTACTGGTGAGTGAATCAATAAGTGATATATTGAAAGATTGCATTGTGTCAGGGACAGGCAGACTGTCATTTGCTTCATCCCTCCATAAAGTAAACAGATATGATTTTAATTTTACGACAAGCCATCGGGTAGACACTGATTTTACAGATATATAAACTGAGGCTGATGTTGGCAGGAAGTGGGGACCCTGGGAATGGGGCTCAGGCTGCTTGGCCCCGGGCACTGCTTTGATCCGTGACCCTTATTGCACATTCCTGTCTTCACATTGCTCCCCAGATACCAAGCTGTGGCTATATAGCTCAGCATAGCTCATTCTCTGGGGTCTCCTGACCCCTCTGGACTTGGGGTGCTGGCAGGCCTGCATCCACGTGGCTCTCACACTTTGGCCCAGGCAGCCAGAGCCCCTGACTTCTGTCCCGGCTAACCCTCTGCTGGGGACCTCGGTGCTGAGCCTGCTCTCTCCCTCCCCTCCCTCCCCCTCAGGCCTCTTTCCTGGACTTTCCTCTATCACTGACATGCATCAGGGACCCCAGTCCCCGCTGGCTGCTTCTGAAATACTGAGGCCAGCAGGAGTCCCCTGTGCCCCGAGCTTCTGAGAGCCTTTAAACTCTGGACCTGCACCTGGAGTTTCTCTCCTTGCCCCAGTCCTGGGCCTGCTCTCTTTGTCCCCCCGGCAGACTGTGTTCCCCAATCCACTGGAGCCCACAGTGGGGTGAGGTCAGCAATGAGAGCCCTGGGTGTCCCTGCTTCCTCTGGATTTGTGTTCAGGGAAGCTTTCCTCCTCCAGGTAACAAAGAGCTAACCCTGAAGGAGTGCCCAGAGGACCTGGTGAAATGCCAGGCCCTTGCTTTGGGGCTACAGGGAAAGATGCTGCTACTAGGGAGTCACCAAAACTTCCCTGACACAGACGCTGGAGCGTCGTAACAGTGAGCCTTTCATCTCCACTCCCCCTCTGCCTCCTCTTAGGGGCACTCTGTCCACTGTCATCTCCTACTCCCACAGATGCATCCGTTACTCCCAGCTCATGGATGGTGTCAACTAGTTCACTCCAGGCTGCTAGCATCTTCGCCAGCTACCTCCTATGCCCAGACCACAACACTCTACCTATCCCTCGAATCTCTTCACTTCATTTTGCTTCATCCTCCCCATGGAAGGGCTGCTTCCTGGACCTGTCATCACTCAGAGATGTTTTTCACATTCAGAACCACTAACTCTGAAATATTTGTCACCATGACTCATTCATTCATCCATCTGCGCATCCATATACTTCAGCAACACTTGTGGAGCTTCTTCTGTGAGCTGGGCCCTGGGCCCTGGGAATACAGCTCCATCTGTGCCCCTTCACTCCCACTCGTCCTGCCCTGTTACCAGCCTTGAGTCCTCACAGGTTCAAAGCAACAGTCTCTCCTCCTCCCAGCCTCCACTTTGCCCTCTATCTTTACCCATGTGTCCTTGAGTTTGCCAATGCTGTCCTCTCTCCCTATAATATCCTACTCTCTGACTCAGCAAGGCCAAGTCACAGCTGCCCTCCCAGGTCTTGCTCCAGGGCCACCTCCTTCAGCCAGTGTTATGGGGAGAATTATGTCCCTCTAAAATTCATTTGTTCAAGTTCTAATTCCCAGTATCTCAGGATGTGACCATATTTGGAGATAGCATCTTTAAAGAGGTCACTAAGTTAAAATGACATCATTAGGGTGCGACCTAATCCAAACTGACTGGTACCCTTATAAAAAGAAGAAATATGGACACAGTTATAAAGGAAAGACATGTGAGGACACAGGGAGAAGACGGCCATCTATAAGTCAAGGAGAGAGGCCTCAGAAAACAACAGCCCTGCTGACACCTTGATCTTGGACTTCTGGCTTCAAGAACTATGAAAAAACTTTTCTGTTGTTGAAGCTGCCTCACCTGTGGTCCTTTATTATGGTGGCTGAGCAAAGGAACACAGCCAGAAGACCACTGTGCCTTCCCTAGGGTGTGAGATGTCTCTCCCATTAGCTTTTCACCTCTAGTCATATTTGTTTGCACAGACTCCAGCAGTAAGACCTGACACCATCCCCCCATTTTCCCCATGATAGCGGGAAGCAAAAGGCAGTGCTCAGGAAATGCTTTTTGAATGAATGTGCCCAAGAGAGCCTTTGGGCCAGCAGACCTTTCAGCCCTGGGCAAATGCTGTGAATTGTGTTTTGAAACATGACAGCAGGCCCAGCCTTGATATTTATGACCCTGCTTCTCGGCCTTTCTGGGGAGTGGTGCTCTCTGCTCTTCAATTTATGGTCCTCCGGTGCAGCCCCAGACAGACCAGGAGACTGCAAATGAGCTGTCTGCTAATAGCCCACGCAGACAGTGCAGAGGGTACTTGATCCTTGGCCCTGGGGTCAGCCCTTCTAACCAAGGGGCGGAGCCCTGGACCTCAGATGTGTCTCCTGCTGCATCTTCTCCTTTGTAAAGACCTCAAAGTTTACAGATAGATCACGATTTCCTAACCACCCTTCACTCCCTATTTTGGACATAGGTGCATACCATTTCTACTTTCTTTTATCTTTAAATTGACTCACTGCCCCCTGGAAGCCAGATGACGCAGGCCGTGTTACATGGAGTCCATTTTCTTCCCATCCCTGGGCCTGAGCTAAATTGGGTGGGATTAGCCACTGGGGCCTCTGTACAGAAATATGGAAATGATTAGGATTCCCTAGAAAGAAAATCTCTAGGAGGGGAGGTAACACTAAGGAACTTAGACACCCCAAGTCCCTGTGTACCCCTCTGAGCTTAGTTTCATTTCCTTCAAGTTCTGAAAGGCTGGGGTGGGGAGAAGACATTAGAGTGAGGGTGAAGCCTTCAATGCCCAAAAACTGAGTCAGGAGTGACCCAGGCATCGGAAGGTACTGGAATTCCTCAGAGGGGCTGGGTTAACTACCCACCTGCCATGTATTTTCAAATGGAGAACAAAAGTCACAGAGCAATCCAGATTTTTCCAGGATGAGCTCCAGCTCAAAATCAGCATGTGGACTGTGGCGCTTGACCTCCATGTAAGGATGGGCCCTGGGAAAACTTTGCCGAGCCTGAGCCTGGCTGGGACCCACCACCATCTGCTGTGGGGTGTGAATTGGAGGCAGGTGGGCCCAGATGGGGTGTCCCTCAGGCTGACTTCCCTATGCCTGCAATGGGCAGCCTCATGTCGCTGTCCTGTGCCTCAGCCACAGAAACTAGTCTTCTGAGTGTGGCCCCTCACTCCCCAAGAGGCCTTGCCAGGCTGGCAAGACAAGGGGAGGAGCCAGGTTCCCAGGAGGCTGAGGAAAGCTCTGAAGGAGGTGGTGCTTCCCTGGAGCCTTCCAGCCCTCTAAGAACAGAGACGTGAATACCTGAGTGAAAGAGGGTGGCGATTTTAAACTCAAGAGCTCTCTTGCATTTGGAAAATAGTTGCTTTAATAAAATAAAGACAATACAATATTTCCCATTAGTTTCCAGTAAGACACTCGATTTTTTTTTTTCTCCCAATGCAATGACCCTTTGAAAAGGTGAGTTGTGTGTAATTTCGTGTTCAGGTGGCATCAGCGAGTCTCAGCTTCCAGTGTGCAGGCCCCCAGGTGAGCTCTTACCCATTTTTTAAAGAGCATTCTTATACAATCCAAGGCCAGAGTCCTATGGGCCATGGCGAGGGCTCAGGGTATGGAGCTTTGATGGCTAGCCAGCCTGTCCTCAGGGGCAGTGAGGAGGGGAGGCCCTGAGGTTTCCTTTGCACCCAGCACTGTCAGCCTGGATTCCACTTGGTGTAGCTGCCCACAACTGCCATGCCAGGGCCTCCATTGTCTCTTTCTTCCTACCCTTCTGCAGACCAGCAGAATATTCTCCCCTTCTCATCGCCAACCAGGAGTTTGGTCTGGTTTCTTGCGAAGAGAAAGAATAGACAGGAGTTTTAGATGCAAGCCTGTGAATCCAGCTTATCCTATCTGGGACTCAGGAAAATGCAACATGGGGCTTCAGTTCAGGACCCCATGAAGCCTGAACCTCGCCTCCATCTGTGGCAGGCGGAGGGAGAGGGAGAACTGGGGAATGTTTTGACCTGGGGGAACTTTTGAACTCTGAGGTTGTGGCTCCCAAAGCACTGAGGAGATATTCCAAGAATCCGAGTCTCCAGGGCAGGGTGAGGTCCTGACTTTCTCCCTCTGGCATCTCCAGGAGCCTCTAGTCCTGTGAGAGATGCAGCCAGACCCATGTAGCATCTGACACTTAACTATTCTACATGGGCTTAGAGGTCTCAAAGCATTTTCTGTAAAGTAGGATAACCATTACCCCAAATGTTAGAGTGAGCAGTGGAGCTCAGGAAAGGGTCACTCTAGGATTAAATCCACAATGCAATATACTTTTACATTTTGGATTTCTTTTGAATTCATGGATATTCAATGAGAGAAAGCAAGAACATGTGTGTATTAAGAAACATTTCCTAGGGCCTACATGGCCACCTCACCTGCACCCTGTACATGGTGGGCCCTCCTGGATCCCTATAGAGAGGCCACCCTGAGCCAAAAGCCTGGACTTTCCTAGGGGTGGTTACAGTGCCTCCTTCTGGGGGCCTGGAGAAGCCAAGCCTTCATTACCTGTACATGGCCAGAGCTGTCACTGCAGGGCTGGTCTTACTGGGTTTCCCTGTCAAAGCAACGCTGACATCCAGCTCTCTGCACAGGGCAAGATTCTTCTCCCACCTGTGACCTGTGGGGAGCACGTGAGAGCATAGTTAGCAAACCCAAGAGGCTTCACACACATGCACGTGTACATCCACACACAGGGCCAAAAACACACACACATATTTATATTTGTGGTCAGCAACTTGTTAAATTGAGGGGGGGAATATATTTAATCTTGGTCTGTGCTGTTGCAAAAAGGGCCGTCCCAATTTAATTTGCAGGCTGTGATAGTTACATGTGCTGACGTGCTGTGGTATCCATTGTGTACCAAATTGGATTTGTGTATTATTGCTTTCTAAATTGCATGCCTAGTTCAGCAAAATTGTTCATCAGTGTTTACTGGCTTTATGCTTAATAAGATGCCCCACAATACCTTGCTGCCAGGATGTAATGCAGCCTGTAATTGCCTAGTAAAAATAAATTACATAAAGTCGGCATTATCAACTTATCTAAATCCTCTCATGCCACAACCAATAATTAAATGCTGAGAATGTTTTTTCAAAAAATATAACTCAATGACTGTTACTTCACTCATTTTAATGACTGCATTTGGGGACAGACAGTAATTCCTTCAACGTGGAGGGTGAGATGGAGAGACATCCCTGTGAAGTCACTCGGTTGAAGTCAGGGCAGGGACAATGTGGCTGCCTCAGCTGTCCTAGGGTGGCCTCTTGTGTGTACAGACAGGCCTGTGCACCAGGCAATGCATGTGCATTGTGGGTCTGTGGAAAAGTCCAAACAACCAGCACTTTTTATATACCAGACTGAGCCCAAATCTATGGGATGGTTCCTAAAATGTATTCATCTGGTTGGTCCTGTTGCAAATGACAAAGGAATTCCAAACAAAGTTAGATTACATGCACATACAAATGCAGTATCTTTAATATCTTCAAAGACCTCCTTTCTAGCCCCTTACAACACTTGAGGGATGGAGTAATACACACAACAAGAGGATACACATGCAGATATCCACGTGTTGTGTCCAATACCAGTCCCTTTCCAATAAAACAGTTTTGAGCAATATTATGAGAACAAGACCTCCACTGGCTTAGGTTTGTAAATCTGCACGTGGATTTGCTAACTATAAACTGTGGCTCAATCTGATTTTTATGACTATCTCTGTGCCCTCCTGTCATTTCTTCCTAATCCTCCTGTGAACTGTAACCACAACCCTGGCCGTTAATTCTATGGGGCAGTGGTGACCTCAGGTCAGGACAAACAGCAGGGGAAGCATGTGGACCTGGGGCTCCTTTTGGCCTGAAGCCATCTTGTAAGTTCCCCAATATCATCAGCCAGTGTATTAGGGGAGCAGTATCTTCAAAGTCTGAGAAAATGATAATAATGACCTGCATTTTACTGGGTAGATTCTCATCTATGTCCCTTATTTTTCTGTCATCAGCTCACTACAAGTTAGGGCAGACAGGAAATACCTCCACTTGACAGAGGAGGAAACTGAGGGCCAGAGAAGTTGCTATGGACAGAGCTGGGTCTAGCGCCTTGTTTCCTGCTTTTCATCTCACTTCTCACCTCACTAAACCCCATTACCAGTGAACACATCCACCACAGGTCTTAGTCCTGAGTAGAAACCCATTAATCTACTGGCACTTCCAGAACCAATGGAATGTCTCTGAGGTACCCTTTGTTCATCTGTCCCTCCAGCCAGCCAGCCAGCACCCTTGCTCAGACATCCATTCATCAACCATTGGCTGAGCTGAAGACTTCAGCTTCTCAGACCTCGAGAGCCTCAGAAGAGGCCAGGTGCGCCCGGACTGAAGTGGCATGCTCTCACGCAGGTGTGACGCAGAGGCATTTCAGACGCACTCTGGAGAACACAAGCCCCATGCTCGCTGTCTTCCAAATAGGTGCGAATAGGGGAGGGCATTTGGCTCCTGATCTCTGAGGAAAAGCTGTGAGTTCCTTAGAATGCAGAAGCCCCAGCATCTTGCCGTTTACACTGAGATACCCTAAAGGACCCTGGAGATAATATGACCAGTGAACTGAGTGTGGTTGCAAATTCTTGGTGATGTCACCGCTCTGGGTCAGTCCAGATGGTGGACAAGGGCTCCCGGGTGGCGTTATCTTGAAGGAATGGGTTCCCATGTACAGCCTGGAACTAGCAGGGGCTGAGCAAATGTCTGTGTGCTTGTGTGAAGATAGAATCCATGAATCAGTGACTAAATGCATCAAGGAGATGTGGAGTACATTTTAGAAATGAACTTATTGAAAATGGCTACTCTTTTCAGAAGGCAGCCCTCAGTGATCTGTAAAATTCTCTCCAGTGGTTTACCATAGGTCCTGGGATGCAGAGCAAACCAGCAGGACTCGTGATGACAGAATTCTCACTTCATGAAAAGTTGGCAGCTGCCCTGGAGGCAGTGGTGGTGGGGCATTGGGAGGTGAGAGGAAAAGGAGGTGATAGTTTTGATGGTGAGATTTGTGCCTGTGCTCACTGTGGAGAAGATGGTCTGGTGGGAGTTGTGACACTGATTATGTGGCATTATCTGTGATTGACGTTATTCTGGTAGTGGGCATGTCTGCTCTGGTGGAAGAAATGAAAATGACAGTAGTAATATGCTTCTAGGTAACTTTGCTGAAACACTCTGTGCCTCAGTTTCCTTGTCTCTCGCATGGGTGTCATAGTAATCCCTACTTCATAGGGTTGCCATGGAGAAAGAGAGTGCATGTGCTCAACAGAACTGCTTGTGGTCAGCTCTGTCCCTCACAGCTCTGCAATGATGGCCTCAGTGGAGGTGCTGCCAGAGGCTGTGATGGCAGAAGGGAGAGCAGATTTTCCTACTTTAGCCCCCATCTGCCACAGCCCAGAGAGAGCTCTGCTCTATAACAATGCGTCTCTCACATTGGGGCACAACAACACTCACCTGGGGACTGTTAGATGTGGAAATTCTAACCCCCCTCAATCTTTCCCTGGGAGCTGGGTGGGTTGAGTCAGATCAGCAGGGTGGGCTGGGGCCTGTGGAACCACATCCTCTCACCAAGGATACAGCAAAGCCTCTCCCTTCTCCTGTCTGCACCTGGCTCCAGGAAGATAGCCAGCTGGACCCAGGCCCTGGATGGGGGACTGCGGCATCAAAGAGTCAACCAGGCAGATGAAGAGACCCAAATCAAGCCCTGCGAGATGTGTCCCTCTCCTGACGCTCTGGAGACCCCCCCTGACAATCACCACCACCACTGTTCACACATCCAAGAAGCACCCCTGAGCTAACTGGTCCCTGCAGGATGAGGCTGGAACTCAACAGAGCTTCTCTGTGCTTCTTCATAATCCACTAACAGCTTGTAGTAAACCGTGCTCCTGTCCCCCAACACCTGGCAACATCCCCCAGAGACTCCCTGGGCTCTGAGGGTCAGTGGGGAGCTGCAGCCCTTGGGCTGAGATAGGGAGAGGAGAGGGAGGGCTGAACAAGGCAAGGATGCTCATACATGCCTAGCACAGCAGTTACCTTGGTGGCTTGAAGGCAGAGCCAAGGGATCCTCTGGTGCTGTCCGCCCAGAACCAGACATCTTCACGTCCTCAGTCTTCCAGATCTGCCCAGAAAAAACACCATGGGCTGGGGAAATGATCCTGTCTGAAGGCTCAGGGCCCATCTCATTCCTTTATACCTGGGGGACGCTGAGGGAAGTGGTTCATTTTACTTAGCTAACACCATCTTGTCCCTCTGCCACCATCCCTGGAGGCCTCCCTCACCACTCAGCAGCTGGGTCTCCTCAACCTCTGTGTCTGGTCCTTAGTCCCAAAGCATGTGAGTGCCCGCAGGCTGACCACATCTGGCTTCTCACTTGCTGAGTCTGGACTTTGTGTCGCTGAAGGACAAGGAGCAGTCTCCAATTAAAAGTCTCCGGGATCTGTGCACCAGGTCTACACAGCACTGGGCCCTACCAGGAGCCCAATTACCAGGTGGAACGGATGCCTGCTGAGTACATGAAAGACGCTCACTCATGCTGGGTGCGCCCATGACAGAAATGCACCCGCTGCTCCGACAGCCCAGACTGTTCTGACTGACCCACGGTGTGGACCATATTCCACCAAGCCCAGCCCTTTGTGATCTCCTCACATTTTGGCCAGCCCAGGACACCATGCTCTCTGCAGAGACTGTGCCCCTCACAGCTCACAAATGGAGCCCTGAAGGGGACTTCTCAGGGGGCCCTCCTGAGCCTCTTCTCTCTTGTCCATGCACTCTGGCCCCTCAGCCTGCATGGCCTCTCCATACTCTGACTTCTCTTATCCCCAGGACTCAGCTAAAATGCCACCTCCTCTGATGTCTCTCTGTTGGAAATAAATCCATTCTCCTCTTGGAATCCCCCTCATCTATCCATTCTGCTTCCTGAAGCATCATCTCCATGATTATTCTGAGACTTTAAGTGCAGAGGTCCCTAAAGGGCAGGGTAAGTTTTACCTATGGTGGCATACAGCACACTTTCATAAATGCTTATAGAATTCCAAGGGCATTTTCCTGAATACTTTGTAGTATTCAATTAATAGTTCCTTTCATTTCAACTATGGAATTCAACTGAGGGTTTTTGAGTAAGCCTCTTAATTATTCTCAGAAAAATTACCTGTACTTTGTTCTTCCATCTTATTCCTTCTACCTCAATGGCTCTTTTTCCTTCTCTTCTTAGTTTCTTGATGCTCTCCCTCTCCATGGCCCTCTTCAGAGGATCCATGGCACTCTCTGATTATCCCTATCATAGCATGAACCACATACATATATTTTCTGTTTGTCTTCTCTTCTAGAATATGAGCATCCTGAGGACAATGGCCTGTTTATCATTAACCTCTGTGTTCCCTGTGGCTTTAGGATGTGCTTGGCACAGAGCCAGAATTCAATGAATGTTATATGGATGGATAGATGGATAGTTTGAGAGACAAATAGTTGAATGGGTGGATAGATTCACAGATGTATGGATGGAAGGGTAGATATAAGAAGAGATATATGTGTGGAAGAAAGGAAGAACAGAAGGAAGGGAGGAAAGAAGGAAACAGATAAATAGTTGGGTAGGTGGGTAGTTCTGTGGATGGATGGATGGATGGATGGATGGACGGATAGGTAAGAGATAAGTAGTTGGATGGGTAGATGTATTAGTGGATGGATGGATAAATGTATGGTCCAAACATCTCTGTTCAGCACTGCGCTATGTTCTTATGCATTTGACCATTCAAATTTCATACCTTGTGATAATAGGTGTTTATTTCACTATATGAGTGCAAGTATGTATAAAATTATATATATATATATATATATTTCCATATAATTATATATAATAATTATATATTTTATATATATATTCATATACATTTTTTAATTTATTTACTTTTTGCCTAGAAAAAGGCTTGCCTTTGCCTTCACTTGCTGTGGGAACCTGGTCTGGCATGATCTCAAATGCAGCCTTCAGATTTGGATCCTTGGAGGAAGTGAGCAAATGAAGATGAACACATTTCCTGTGCCATGCATTCATTCTGCCCAAGACACACCTACCCGGACCATGCCGTCTTGACTTCCAGTGATGATGATGTGGCTGGTGTCCCATGCTGGCCCCTCCATCATGCAGCAGCAGGTTATGGCTCCTTCTGGGCCCCAGGCTGTGGTGATGCTGGCCAGGGGCTGTCCGTTTACATTCCATAGGGACAAGTGGGCTCCCGCACAGGAGATAATGGTGCCCTGCAGCAGTGAGAGCTGGCTTCACTCTAAGCTGCGGTCACTGCCTGCCCATCGGTTACTTGCTCAACCCCTCGTTTTGTACATCCAAGCACCCTCAACCTTCCATCTTCTGAAGCCTAACCAAGGTGCTTCAAGACCTCCTAAGACATCCTCTTCTTCCCAGCTGACCTACAGGTCTTCTGTACTTTCACACCACTGTAAATTCCTGGCTCCTTTCCCAATGCAATCATATGTTTGGATACTGTTTTCCCTGCACAAGCTGACTGGCTCACCCCTCGGACTTCTCCCACATCCCTCTTTCTGGCAGTATGCTGACTGGCATAGAAGACCTAACCTGGAAACCACTCTTGGCTCTAGACACAGGACCGATACCTGACTGGCCAGCCCTGTCTCCAAGAAGCCGCTCTGGGCATCACCTTGCGGAGGGCAGAGTACAGAGGTTTAAATGACAGCATGTGGCTCATAAATTTGGACAATATTCCTTTGGAGGGAATTTCTAGGAGACATTTCCCCATTTTATCTTCAGAAATGTTTATATCAGAGTGTTTGGTCCTCAAGTCCTTTACTAATTTTGTGCTCAGTGGAGTAGTTGCCACTGTCCCTGGGACCACACAGCCAGCTAGAACCATGCGTTTGAGCCTTGCATCAACCACAGGAGGGATGTAGGGAGCTCTGTGCCCGGTAACTGTCCCTGGGTTGGGCTCCAGCATGTCCCTTCCTGAATTGTTTGGTACAGTCTGCCTGAGGCCAGGGACCACGTCTGCCCAGCACCAAGCATTGGGCCCAGCTATACTTAGTGAACGAAGTTGGCTCCAGGACAAGATGAGATCAGTAAATTGTTGTCCTGGTATAAGTCTTCTCTGAGGTCTTGGGCCATCATTGTTTATGGGTTTTATGTTCTTCCAGATCAGGTCTTATGTTCTCCCAATACATTTACCCATTCATCTATGCACCCACCATCCTTCCATTCATCTATCTATTCTCCATCTATCCATCTATCTATTCACCCACCAGTTCACCCAAATATCCACCCACCCACATACCTATTTATCCATTCATCTAACCACCTATCAGTCATCCATCTACTCATGCCTGCTTCAGTCCGTCCATCCATCCATCCATCCATCCATCCATCCATCCATCCATCCATCCATCCATTCTCCATGCATCCATCAATCTATCCTCCATCCTCCATTTGCCCAGGTAACAATCATATTGGACTCAAGCCTATCTGGAGCACCATTTTTAGCCAAAATTGGCACCAAGAGACTCCTCCATTACCTCCCATTCTCCCATGATCTCCTTACCCATTCTGTCCATGCCCTGGGCCCCTGGGGTTTTCTATGAGAAAATGTGGAGCCTCTGCATCCTCAGGGAACCCCATGCCCTATGATGCTGATCCCAGCCTGGGAGGAACTTCACACTGAGATTTACATATGTATTTCTTTAACTCTATCTCTCATAGACACACACACACACACACACACACACACACACACACACACACGTTCCTGATAGGCTCGTTTTTGATAGCCAGCATGCAGAAACAAGCAGAAATATTTCTTTCCATGGAGAGCAGAGGAACCTACTGAGTCAACACTGATTTGCAGTCAACAAGCTGAATGAGTAAGCCAAGCAGTTCCCTCACCAACTTCTTGCCCCAACTCTGGTGCCCATGCCAGAACAGAAATCTCCCACTACTCCTACCACCCCGAGGGAGAAAAAATAAGGAAGCGAAAAACCAGATGCTGCATATATTAATGGCTTCACTCTGCCTGTGTAGATAATATTCCACACATTTGGGGACCTCTCAGCATTCTGGGGTGGTCAGCATCTCTCCGCCCCTGGCTTTCCTCTAGAGGCACCATGCCATCACCCAGGCTCACAGACATGTCTAGGACACAGACACCAAGAAAGAGGGGCCTCACCGAGACATCACTGATGGCAAGGGCGGATATGCCTGCCCGGTGGGCAGGCAGGCGGGCCACGTGGGTGAGGTGGTCCAGATCCCATAGGATGCAGGTGCAGTCTTGGGAGCCACTCACCAGGAGGCTGAAGGTGACTGATGCTGCCAGGCATGTGACAGCCTGTGTGTGTCCATACAAGGCCTGGGGATAGGAGACAGACCCACAGGTTATTAGTGGGACCATCAAGCCAGCTATTTGGTAAGATACTCCGCCCTCCCTTTTACTGTTGGGCTTCAGATGAGGAAACAGATTTGGAGTGATCCAGTGATTTCAAAGCCTGTGGTGAATGTGTGACTCTGTGTGTGTGTGTGTGTGTGTGTGTGTGTGTGTGTGTGTATGTGTGTGTGTCTGTGTGTATGCCTGCAAGTGGCCATGGCTGCCCCCTCAGTTCCATCCTTGTCCAGTGCTGAGGCCCAGCTTGGAACAATTGAAATGTAAATTATAGAGACTATGGAAAAGCAGAAAAAAGTTGGTAGGCTGGGTGAAAGAATAAACATATCTACACAATGATCAGAATGGTATAAACTTGTATATCTGGAGGTGCTAGTATGCAACAATGAAAACTTTCATAGGGATTATAGAGTAAATGCGAAATTTGTCTTTAATGTTGTAATATCTTTTATAACAAAATACTTTCAAAAATTGTTTATGAAGCTATTTAATGATGACTTCTCTGTTTACAAGTTAGGGACAGACCCTCCTCGCTGAGCAGCTGGTGGTCTGGGGGATCCTCAAGGCCATGTCAGCCTCTGTAGGTAAATGATAAAGGGTTTTATTTTGCCTAGGAAATAAGAGCATGTGGGATTCCCCATACCTTTTTCTCTTGATTTAGAATGAGGAGAAATGATAAATTAAATTTGTATGCCATCAATACTGATGCTTTGACCATGCATCATCACTACTGAACAGGACTTTGGAGCAGCAGTGTGCGGTCCTTTCCCTAGCTCATAAAGGCTGGTTTGGGGGTTGGCCTGGACCTCCCACTATCCCCAGAGTGAAGCCTGGGAGAGAGAGGCGCCCAACAGAGTAAAGCGCAATCTCTTCGCTCAGGTCAGGAATAAAACCCCAGCCCCCTGACACAGCAGTTGATGGAAAGGTGCAAGGTGAAAACATGAAAAGGCAGGAGCTCCAAGGCTGGCTTAGGAGGACTTCTCCAAGAGTCTGGGAAGACAGTGCACTTGACCTCCTCCACAGCTGCCTCTCCACAGGTGCCACCATCTCTGCAGAACTAATCAGCTCCCTCAGAGCTGATGATTCATTCCTTCGCCTCATGGTTATGAGTATCCACTGTGCACCAGATGTGTGCTGGGGTGGCTTGGAAACACCCAGAGAAACCCAGTATCAGTTCCAGTGGGACAGGTTCAGTTTGGGAAATCTGGTCGGTGGTGAGCTTTGTATGACTAATTTTGTTTCTTGTTATTTGGCGGCTATATGGCTAACTACAAAACAGATGTAAAAAGAAATTGCATTTAGAGTTGGAAGTGTCCCCTAGTGATATTCTTGGGCAAGTTCAAGGTTACATAAGGAGAAAGCATGGGGTTTAGAGTTAGACAAACCTAGATTAAAATGTGAACTCGGCCTTTCTGAGCCTCAGTTCCAAAAGTGGAATAATACCTGCTTTACAAGATTAGATTAAGTGCAGAGTCTGCAGTAAACAGTGACTGCCCATGTTTGTCACCACCAGCAGCAGTATGGTGGGACCAACGGAGTCTTCTGACCCCTCAGCTTTGCTCTGCTCCTGCACAACCTCTCCTGTTCTCAAACAGTCTTTCATCTCCTGGCTCTATGATTTGGGGTGAATCATTTAACTAACTTCCTTGTACCTTTTATCCCAACCAATAAAGTAAAGATGATAACAGTACCTATTTTATAGTGCTGTTGAGAACATAAAATGAGGCTATCCATATAAGTGTCCATGGCAAATGCTTAAACATGTTCTCTAGTTCAAGGGTGGCATCTCTCACTGATGTGTGGGCCCCCACAGAGGCACCTGCTCTGTACACTTGTGAAATCCACTTGTGGGCTTGAAATGGTGCTCTGAATGACACAGAGCTGTATGCCAGCCTCAGTGCCTCACTGTTTTCTCTGCTCCTGAGGTCAGAGAGTTGGGGCATGCTAGGGAACTGTACCTGCCTAATGCATCACACCTGCCCAAGCTGCCCGGCTGTCTGAGGCATCGTACCTCTTTGAGGTGCAGGCCTCTTGGGCGGCCCTTGGCCATGCTGAGCTCCCACACACACACCACGGCGCTGGTACCAGAGGTGACTATTGTTGTGGGGGATGGGCAGACAGCACACAGACAGCGTCCCCAGGCAGCCATGTTCTCGAACGTCATCAGGATCTGTGTAAGACAAGCAGGGTGGGTATGGGTACCAGAGCCAGCATGGGGCTGGGATCCCAAGGCAGGGTGACATAGGGATGCAGGCAGGTGTGGGTGCTGCTGCTTGCCCATGAACCACGTGGACATGTCACTTGTTCAGGAGCCTGACCCTAGTGACAAAGTCTAGGTCATCCCAAGCATGTCCCCGAGGAGCTCACACTCTAACAGATGGGGAGAAACAAGTGAGCAAACATTAATGGGGACCCTGTGAACCTCCTGTGAGCAAGGTGAGAGAGTTTGGTGGGCAGTGGATTCATGCCATGTTATAGGATGGAGTGAGGGGTTAGTTGGAGGGAGAAAAGAAAGGGAGGGAGGCTGGGGAGGTGGCCAGGGCCACATCCAGAAGGTGAGATAGCTGGATGGCCTAAAGCAGGGGTAGAGGACAAGTACCCCATGCTTCTGGTACTGCTGAAAACTCAGTATGTGTTCTCTGAGACTAAGCCATGACTGCGACTAGAGGATCCCCCCAGGACTTCCCATCCAGACTAAGAGCCTGGGAAGGCTTGGTGCAGCCAAGTGACCAGCCAGTGGCAGAGACCACTGTAATGGTGACATCGTGCACTGCTAACTTATGAGCTTGACTCCTTGGAATGTGGTTGGAGTCTTAGCTCATGAAGTCCCTTGGCACAGTCACACAAACCCGCTCACTCCCTAGGGGCACAGCCGCCTGGAGGATGTGGGCCATGGGCAGCTTTGCCTGCTCTGGGTTCATCTGTCTCATGACCATCTCTGCCCCAAGTGGAAGGAAGCTGAGGCCCTGTGGTCAGCCTGCTCCCTGGCCTGCTCACTTTATCAGAGCCGTAGTTCCCCAGGCAGCAGCTGAAGTCATCAAAGCCCCAGCTGAAGGTCCTGTTCCAGAGAGGAGGCAGCAGCACCTTGTTCTTCTCCACAGCCAGGATGGTCTTCTCAGTGGGGACGATGTGACCGATGGCACCTTTGGGGGACTCTGAGCCTAGAGAGAAAAGGTACATATCTGCCCCCCAGTCAGTATGGTGGTGCTCTCATGTCAAAGGACAACACCCCTTTTATCTGGGCCCAGAGAAAAACCAGGGGCAGGCAAGCCAGATGGCAAAATACAGGCTGGGGCCACTCGCCAAGGCACCTCAGTCCCAGGCCTCACTCCAAGGGCTGCGTTAGAACCTGGCCCTGAGCTGGTCCCTGGCCCTCAGTTCCTCCCCTGACTTAGCACATACATTCAGTGTGTGGCCATGCAGGCCTCCTATATCTCTTAGGGGCTGGTAGTAGGGGAGGAGATGTTGAGGCTTCTGGGGCAGACGCCTTGGACGGCTCTGTCCTTCCTGCCCCTCCCAGGCACCATATCTAACAGGGCTGTATGTGTCAAGGACACTGCTCTTGGACTTCAAAGGAAAAAGCTGCAACAAATCCAATGTTATACTCCATGGGATCAGAATGTTCCATGAAGTGGGATTTCCCCAAAGCAGTGCACGCCCCAAGGTGGCATGGACATCCAGCCCTAGGAGTGGCTGGAACTCACACCTGGGCCATCTGCTCCAGGGAACATGCTCTTGGCCATTGGCTGCAGGCCCACTTGGGCACTCAGGAGCAATGATGACTTCAGTTACCAAGGACAGTTACCTCCCTCAGGAAACCTGGGACTTTCCCGTTCAGCTTTGGAGGTGAGAAGAGATGTGTGTGTGTGTATGAAGTTGAAGAGAGAGAAAGACCAAGAGAGAGAGGGGTGTGTGCGTGTGTGTGTGTGAGAACATGAAAGAGAGAGGTGTATGTCTCAGACAGGCACACAGACAGACAGACAGACAGGTGAGTCTTTAGAAGTCCGGAGCTGACAGAGGTTGTCCTAGACACTTCCAGAGCAGAAGGCTCTCCGGATTACTGCTGTGACTTGTGACACAGTCAGGCCCCAAGCCCCTGCCAAAGTCTACGCCCCTGAACCTCCAGAGGAACACCAGTCACTGAAGGGACAACTGTGGGACAGGGAACCAAACTAAAAAGGGCAAGGTATTCACCTTTGACTGTGACATGGGAAAGCCGCAGTGACTGCAAGCTGCAGGAAAAGGGCTGTGGGTGGCCAGGCAGGCTCGCAGGTGTGGAGACATCCTTTCCAGTGGCAGGCTTCCCTGCAGTGCTCCTGGCTGGGTGAGGTTTAGTAAAGAGCTGGAGAGGCGAGGGGAGAGACACACACCACACAGGTCATTGGCGCAGAAGGCCAGAGGAGGCATCGCCCCCATGCAAGTCTCAGCTGTACCTCTGCTCTGGGTGATGCCCGGCTGGGCTTGCTCCTGACCTAGGTGAGCATAATCAGCATAAACAAAACCATCAGGTTCAACCCTCAGATGTTACAGGTGAGGGGCCTAGGGCTCAGAGAGGAGCGGCTACAGTGCAGGACTGGCAGACATAACCTTCCTGGCTGCCGAATTTGTCTTCTTCACCAGGCTGCATGGAGAAAAGACGACCTCCAGAGCTGCCTCTCATATCATGGGGCCAGAATGGCCCTCTCGCCATCCCAGATCACATGTCTGTCTTCGTTTGCTTAGGCTGTTTCTCATGTTTTCCATTTCCCTTACACACTCTCTGCAGGCACATCCATCTAGGTATCAACACAGAATTCTCTAATAGCAAGGATTCAAATATTGCGAAGAGCTCGGGCAAACCCCATTAACAGTAGCCTTTCTTATTTTCATTTTTCTTAGATCTCTACTGTCAAATTGTCCCCAATGCCGAACTTTTCGCATAACCGGGCAAAGCATGAAGTTCAAGGCCACGCGGAATCTTTGCTGCTGGGCCAGAGAGTGCAGCGGAGGCCAACTCCAGCCCTCCACCATACTACCCACCGCCCCCTCCAACTGAGCCATGCTGGGCTGCTTTCTCCAGCCAGTGGGCACATTCCTGAGCACCATGAGGGGGTAGTCAGCAGGCACCTGGGGGACTCAGAGCAGCCTTGGCTCAGTTACAGCCCTCCATCAGACGCTGAACTATCAAGTAAAGCTGGGTGGGTGATCATTGGAAACAGAAGTCAGAACGATGATTTCTAAATTAGCATTAAATAAGTAACACTCTTCCTGCACAGCAGAGTGACTGAAGCCCCGGGTCCCTGTTACAACTCCAACAGGTGCAGCCTTTGATGGAACAGTGCACAGCCCTGAAGCATTTTAATCTTGTCTTAGGCTAGGACCACCTGAAGAATTCTAACTCTGATAATTATTTAGAAATAGTTTTCAAAGCTCACACGAAATATTGTGAAGTAAAATCAGAATCTAAAATTGTGTGCATTCCATGATCACGCGGATATGAAAATGTTTTTGCTTATGGACAAGGACTATGAGTATATAACACAGGACACAGTCAGATAGTGGTGGCTGCTATTTTGAATTATTAAATTGCTTTTTGTATTCTTTTCTTTTTAAATGCAAGAAATGAGACCATAAGGATACTCAAGCTTCTTTCCTAAAATTCTCTCCTTTCTACCAGCCTTCCCTGAGCAAACTCACATTTGGAGATGCCATCCATTTTCCAAGTCCCCTTCAAGCCCTTTCACATTTCCCATACTAGGAGCTGAGCAAACACAAGCATGTCACATAACACCAGGTAGAAAAGATGTTACTAGTTTTGCACTGACCGAGATGAGCCTGTCCAGTCCTCAGGGTTACATGTGGGGAAGGCCATTGCCCAGGATAGTTCTGGAACTGGCTGGGCTTATGCACTCATTTCCCAGTGTGACTACTGATGGCCAAGATGGGACCCCATCCGTGGAACCATGCTTCTGACCCCAGATGGCTGTTCTCAGGGGCCAAACTTCTCTACACTGCACTGAAGTGTGAGGATTAAATAAACACCTAACTCCTCTGTACATTATCCATCAGGGTGTCAATAGGAATGCACAGCCTCACATTGCTACGTGACTATCCTGATAGGGGATGGAGCCAGCGGAGAAAAAGGCTCATGCGAGATCCCTGCCATTTCATCAAGAGCTTAGGGGGCACAACTGAGATGCTCTCACAGTGGTGGCAATATGACATGGGCGTTGGAGGTGGCCAGGTGGGGCTAGAGCTCTACCTCTCACCTGATAATGCTGCAATTATAGGCAAACTATTTTGTTTAGCCTCTCAGAGCCTGTTTTCTCACCTGTAAAAGAAAAATTCCTATACACAGAGCTTATAAGAGGGTTCAACGAGGTAATCACACTGATAATTAACATTTGTTGAGTGCTAATCATATTTCAGGCACTTCTGAGCCCTTGATGTCTTAACTTATTGTACCTTCACAAAAATCCTAGAGAGTAGATACATGTAAATAATTAAATACTGTGGATTATCACAGTGTTTATCAAATACATCACAGATGAATGAAGCCTTCATCATTATCATTAATGATGTCATCATCTTCATCAGCATCAGGTGGTAGCTGAGGGTTAAGCCTTGATATTGAAGGCATAGGAAGATACAGACCATTTTACCTCTCTAGCCCTCCTTCTTGCTCCCATCCTAGGAGAAAATGTCCTCGCTCTCTCTCTCCCAAGCACACACTGCATACACTGTGTTGAGGAAGGAAGACAAAGGGCGTGGCATGCTGTACCTGTTTGGGCACCTGTCCAAAGTTGCTGACAAACCCCAGGATGGTGTTCCTGATCAGCGGGTCACCGATGCTGCTGAGGTCTATTTTGTCGCCATAGAAGTAGGGGTGGAAGGTATTAACAGCCTCCACTGCGGCTGATCCCTGCTGCTTGTACCCAAAAATGAGGTCTATCCAGTGGTGGAGGTTGGCACTGACGAAGTCACTTTCCAAAGCCTGGAACGAAAATCCAAAGAGAATGAAAAGTGCAGGCTTCTCAGAGACTTGTGTCCTCGCCACACAGATCAGGAGGGGACACATGGTTCAGGTCACTAGCTCTGCACAGGAAATGAGGGACACTTCCCTGAGCTGGGTGAGCTCTAACTGGGAAGGGTGGTCCTTGGATGCAGGCCACCCAAAGACCACCCAATTCCTGCCTCCAGCTACTGGCAAAACACATCTGACTGCTCCCACCACCCCAGCTCATCCACTCCACAAAATAATCATGGGGATCCGAATATCTATGTCATGCAGGTCTGGGGACTGATAGCTAAATGGAACAGACCAGACTGAAAATCAAATCTTGGGGTCCTGCTGAGATCTGACATAGGAAGAAGGGAGAGATGATTCTGACCAGAGAATGTTGGGGGCTTTGAGACTAAGTGTTGCAGTTAAGAGAACATGCTCTGGAGAGGATTGGACCCTGGCACTGCCACTTACATTCGTTAATATCTCTGTTCCTCCATTTCTTCATCTGCAAAATAGGGACAATGATTGTACCTCTTTGTGGGTTTATGGGCAAACCATGGCTGATCATGTAGTAATAGCTTTGATGATTACACTGGGTACCCACTAAGTGCTGGGCATGGCTTGGGATTTTTATTGTCTCTGCCCATTAGCACCACTGTTTGCTGGCAGGTATGATTACCCCATTCCTGGGATGACAGGCTCACATGTGCTTTTTGAACCTACTATCCCAGCTCCCAACTTTCAGACCTTAGAACTCCATAGGGGACATCCAGCTCCTCTGAACAGATCTCACTTCACTTAGAAATTACTGGCGTCTGGGTCTGGGTATCTTTCATCCCTGGAAGGGAGAGAATAGAACCTGCCTTTGAGGTACAGCTAGTCCCAGGCAATGTAAGCTCTCTTGCCTGGGGCCCCTCTGTTCAGTCCAGAGCATGCAGTGGGCAAGGACATTTCACTCATGCACCTCAGGGGCATGTGTGATGACCTCGAGGAATATTTTGACCATGTGCAGGCTCTCTGTCCCCAGGCAGGAGGACAGGAGATGTTCCAGACTCAGCCACAGAGCTTGGCTCTGAGTTTACAGCTTCTAAGCGTGACCTCAATGCCACACCCCCCCACCCCCCCAGGAACAAGCTCCCACTGGAGCCAGCAACATCTGCCCCTGACTAAAAGTCACATCTAACAGGAAACAGAAATAATTTAGCCTAGGAGTCCAAGTATGCTCGATCCTTCGTGGACATAGCCCAGGTGGATGGTGCTGGCTGAGATTAGGGCACCCAGGTTGGCAGTATTTCTCAACAGTTTTGACACATGAGAAGAGGAAATGTAGAGCAGTGTTTGGATGCCCAGTTCATGGGACAGATGGCACCTGTCTCTGCTGAGCAGAGCCCAGGATTTGCTACGACCATCCTTCGTGTTTTCAGTCTTGTACCTCTCAGTTTCTTAAGCTTCACTTCTCCAGTGACTTTTGCCTCCATTCTACCTAAAGTCACTCACTCTTATAGACACACATCAACCCATGTAAGTATCTATAACTGCTCTATTTTCAAAATCATTCATTCAAACATCCCAGTTGGTGAAAACCATACCCTCACCTTGCCGGTTCTTTAACTACTACCTACTATTCTTCCACCTTACGGGTACTTCCAGTCCCCTTGCCTCTTCACTTGTTTTATTCTTGTTAATCTATCAACACTCTTCTGTCTTTCACCACATTTTGATCCAGCTTAGATTTAGTGGGTCATCATTTCAATAGCATTATGGCCAATATCTCTTGTTATGTTTTTGAATCATGTGTACTTCTGTCTTTTCACAGCACTCTGAGAAAACTCAAGTATTTTCTGTCTTTATGCTTACACCAGAGTATCTGGAGAACATCACACATGGGGGCATATTGATTATCCTATAATTTTTGGTCACAATGCTCAGATGGACACAGCATTGCCAGAACACCTAGATAGGTTTTTCTGGACAACTCATGACTGTTCCACATGACTGTTTCATATTTTCTGCATTCTCCTCAACTCAGACCCTCTCCTACTGTCCACTCTCAGCAGTTGACCATGCCTCTTGCTTTTAAAGAATAAAATAGAAGCCAATTAGCAGCTCTTACATTTTCCTGAGAACACATATAAACTTACCTTCATCTGCCACTCCCTGACCTCCCTCCCTCCTATTTAAGTCAAGAAGCGGTCCCACCTCTTGAATAACACTAACCTTCTACCTTTGTTTTGGATTCCAACTTTCTCAAGAATTTATTAATCCTTCTCTTGTATATCCAACTTCTCTTTCCCACTGTCTCTAAAACATGCTTACTAAAATTTTAGAAACAAAACCATAACATTTCCTTAACCTCACATCTCCTCCAGGTTCTATTCTTTCTTTCACAATCAGAATTTTTGTCACCCATCCTCACAATCTCCATTTCTCATCATTATTCACTTCCTATATTTTTTATATGTATTTGAGTTACTGTCTAGTGCCCTTTTATTTCAAGATGAAGAATTTCCTTTCGTATTTCTTGTAGGGCAGGTCTGCTGGTGATAAATTCTCTGTTTTATTTATCTGGGAATGTCTTGATAAATTTCTTCTTCAGTTTTAAAGGATATTTTTTCTGGATATAGAATTCATGGTTGACAGTTGTTCAGCATTTTGTTTTTTTTTAAAAAAAGATTTTATTGGGGAATTGGGGGAGGGGAACAGCATTGGGGAACCGGGGAAGGGTAACAGACAAGTTGCTGTCCTTTTGTTCTTCAGTCTAGTTGTGGAGGACATTGCTTATTATGTTTGTTTGTTTTTTTGAGGGCAGTGTCACTGACGCTCACATGTGGGACCGAACTGGGGCCGCTGGCTTTCCAAGCCAGCGCTTAACCACCGCGCCACTCAGCCAGCCCCAAAGCACTTTGAATATGTCATATCACTGCCTTCTGGCCTCCATAGTTTCTGAAAAAATATTAACTATTAATCTTATTGAAGATATAGTTTAGATGATGACTTACTTCTCTCTTGTTGCTTTACAGATTCTTCTATTGACTTTATCTTGACAGTTTGATTATGTTGTGTCTGGGTGCAGATCTATTTAAGATTATTCTTCTTAGAGTTTCTTGAGTATCTTGGATGTATAAATTAATGTTTTGCATCAAATTTGAGATTTAAAAAATATTATTTCTTCAAATACTCTGTCTGCCCCTTTCTCTCTCTCCTTTCCTTCTAGTACTTCTCTTATGTGTATGTTGGTATGCTTGATGTTGTTATACAGGTCTTTAGGCTTTCTTCATTTTTCTTCATTAATTTTTATTTTTGTTCCTCAGACTTGATAATCTCAATTGATTTATCTTTCAAGTTTGTTGATTCTCTCTTTTGTCTGCTCAAACCTGCTATTAATTTCCTCTACCAAAATTTTAA
Organism: Aselliscus stoliczkanus; assembly: GCA_033961575.1. Lineage (NCBI taxonomy): Eukaryota > Metazoa > Chordata > Mammalia > Chiroptera > Hipposideridae > Aselliscus > Aselliscus stoliczkanus. The sequence continues at coordinate 120,331,979 of CM066729.1, forward strand.
TTTCAGTTAATGTACTTTTCAGCTCCATAACTTCTATTTGGTTCTTTTCTACAATTTTTATCTCTTTATTGATATTCTCAATTGGTAAGACATTATTATTACACTATCCTTTACTTCTTTAAACACAGTTTTATTTAGTTCTTTGAACGTATTTACAATAGTTGATTTAACGTCTTTGTCTAGTAAGTCCACAGTTTGAGCTTTCCTAGGTATAGTTTTTATTGACTACTTCCCCATCCCCTGTGTATGGTCCATACTGTCTTTTCCTTTGCATGCCTTATAACTTTTGTGGAAAATTGGACATTATAAATATGATGTGGCCATTCTAGAAATCAGAATCTCCCCTTTCCCTAGGGTTTGTTGTTGTGGTTGTTGTTTAGTAACTTTTCTGAACTAGTGCTATAGAGTCTATGTTTCTTGTTGTATGTGGCCACTGAAGTCTCTGCTCTGTTAACTTAATAGTCAGGTGATGATTGGATGAAGATTTCTTTAAATGCCTGAAACCAGTATGTCTCCCAGTCTTAGGGGCACTCTGTTCATGTTAGGGCATGATTTCAATGTCCAACCAGGCCATTTAAAACTCGGCCTTTACCTTTATATCCTGCTTGCATCGAGCCTCAGTGCCAGCCAGAACAGAGGGCTCAGGGCTTTTTCAGGTCTTTCTTGAATATGAGCACTGCTTTGTGCATGAAAACAGCCCTACAGATATGTGTCCTACTGAGTTCCCAGGGATATTCTGAAGTTTTTCAAGGCGTCCTATAAACATCTCATTCCCCAGTTTTTCCTTTTAAAGAAATACTTTGGTTAGCCAAAATATTGTCTGTCAATTTTTATCTACTGCCTCTATCAGCCACAGTGTTAAATGATTGTCTCTGATTGTTTTTGACAAATGCCACTGAAGAAAAGGCTGTTTGCACTGGGCAGGCTCTGAGTGGGGTCTTTCAGGGAACCACCAGACTGGTCAAATAATGAGAGTTCTCTGGGTATGAGTCTTGGAAGGAACTCCAAGCCCGTTCTTCCCCCTCCAATGACTGCCAGGCTGTTGGTTTTTCTCTGTGATTATAGGCTCTTGTCTTTCAAGGCTGCTATGGAGTTGGAGAGGAGACATGGAAATAGTGCAAGATAAAACAACACAAAGCCTGCTATTTTACCAAGATGCAGTCACTTTTCTTGAAGGAACCCTCCCCTGATTGTTACAAACCTTTGGTTAATTTTCAGAGTTCTGAAAAGTTTGTTATGACAGTTTTTTTTCTTTTTTTTTTTTTATTAGTTTCAGGTGTACAACACAATGCAATAGTTATATTCTTTACCCCCCAAAGTGAGAACCCCCCTCCCCCAGTTCACCACCCGACTCCCCCCCATATCATACATACCTATCACAACTCCCCTGACTCCCCTCCACTGTACACTTGCCATTATTCTTATTGCTTTTATGGAGTAGAGGGTTTTCAGAGGTTTCTACTCTGATGTTTCAATGACATCAGTCATTAACATCCTAATCCACTCCAATACAATCTTCATTCCACCAAAAGAGCTCCCCGCACTGTTATCATCATCTCCCAGTTTCCCTGGATCACATCATTAAACTATATTTCATGGCACTGTATGTCTAACCTTTGTAGCATTTTTTCACAGATACAGTGTCCCTGTTATTTGTGTGGTTATTTGATCAACCTGGCTCCCTACTACACCACTGGCATCTGCAGTCATGTTTGTAGAGTAAGCTTTCTTGCTCACCCCAGGCCAAGAACTTTTCTGAGAACATCTGGGGAGAGGGCTGTTGCCACCTGAAGGTCAAGTTTATCTCTGGCCCAAGTACTCAAGACCAGGGGACTGTGGGAGGGCTGAGTGCGATTACTGAATTTCCAGAGACAAAGCAAGGATAAATCAGAGAAGCATTTTCTCCTTGCAAAGGGAGAACAGAAGAAAAGGCCCAGCTTTGTTGTTAGTAGTCAGGCCTTCCTCAGATTTTTTTTTCTTTTTAGGTATAATTTACATACAATAAAATTCACCTTTTAAAATTGTGTTGTACTTCTTCGCTGTCATCCCCTACTCCAGACCTTAGTAATCACTGACCTGCTTTCTGTCCCTATAGTTTTACCTTTTACAGACCATCTGTCACATAAATACAATAGTATGTAACTTTGGGTTTTGGCTTCTTTTGCTTAGGATAATGCTTTTGGGATTCATCCATGTCACTCCATGTGCTAGTAATCTGTTCCTTCTTATTGTTAAGTACTATTCCATTGTGTGTATGCATCATTTGTTTATCCATTGAGCAGTTGATGGACATTTGGGTGGTTTTTAGTTGTTGACTAGTATGAATAAAACTTATAAACTCTTACACATTTTCTGTGGACATATTTTCATTTCTCTTGGGCAGATAATTACAAGTAGGATTGCTGGATGATATGGTAAATGCATCTTCAATTTTATAAGAAACTCCAAGCTTTTCTCCAAAGTGGCTATACCATTTTGCTTAAGGAAATTCTGGTTGTTCCAGGCCCTTGCTTACTCTTGGTTTTACCAGTATTTAAAATTTTAGCCACTATTGTGAGAGAGTAGTAGTGCCTTATTGTGGTTTTAATGTATGTTTCCCTGATGACTAACAGTGTTGAACATTTTTTCATGTGTTTACACAAACCCAGGTATTTGATCCAGGCTATCTGTCCCAAAATGGCCTCTGCCCTCTAACCATATCTGCCTTTCTGGGTAATAAGCCAAGATCTTCCCAGTCCTGGTAAATCCTTTGGCCAGTGTGGACCCTTTGGGACCTCCAGCCAGTCTCTGAACTATACTAGGCAGTACGGCCAAGGGTGTGGCCCTGCCTATTAGGTTGGCAAAAGACACTGACTTGCCTTCCAGGGCATCCAACAAGAATCTGACCTGGCTTTCCGCAGTGAGCCCCACAGCAAAATGGCACAAGGGCAAAGCCTAATGGAACTTTTGAAAGATATCAGAACCCAAGCCTTTTCCTGCCAATGTGGGGCAGGGAGCCCAGCCCTTTCTCTGGGCTCTCTAGACGTAAGAGCCTCACAAGTGCTTATCACTAGCCCTCCGGTTACACAGAAAGCCTTCCTGGAAATGGAGGGGATGCTGAAGTCTTCATTCAGGATTCCAGGGACTCTGGCATGACCCTGCTCAACTCACCTGTCTGTGCAGGCTGACGAATTTCCGAGGGTCCTCATCAGCCCAGGGAGGGAGTTGTACGTCCCCCAATGCTGTCCCATCTTGCATGCAGCCTGAGTGGGGTGAGAAACAGCAGGGCTTTGGGTAAACAGGAGCCCAAACCAGGCTAGGAACCAGGGGGTGTAACTCTGTGCTGTCCAGGACTGCTGATCCCATGTAGATCAGGCTGTGGGCTATATTCTGCATAGGCCACACAGCTTCCTGCCTCCTCTGTTGGAATGTTCATCTGCCTGGACTACTCCTGCTTGGTCTCTAAGCCTTAGGCCCCTCCATAAAGCCCTTCTTGCTTCCCAGGCAGTGTCTGTGCTTGACTTGCAAGTTGCATAAAATGACTGTAGTGCCATCATTGTTTGTACTTCTTCCTTCCCACCACTCTATGTCTTCGCATCTAGGTGCTTTCTATACAGTGCTGAAACAAGGAGATGACAACTTTAATAAAGCTATCATATTTGGAGCACCTTACTATGCCAGGGCACTATGCTAGGTGCTTGGCACACTGTGTCTACTGAATCTTCATCCAGCTCTAAAATTTATGCAGTTTCTCTCCATTTTTAAAGTGAGGACAACAAGGTTTTCAGAGGGAGCTCCCCAGACATTAAGAAGTGGAGCCTGGATTCAAGTCTGAGTCTTCCTCCTCTCCATAGCTGCACAACCTTGAGTAAGTTGCTTAATGGCTTCGGGATTCATTTTTCCCACCTGTTACCTCCCAGGGCTGGAATAAGGATTAAAAGAAAAAATACGCATGACATGCTTAGAATAATTCTAGGCATATGAGGATTGCTCAGCAAACACTAGCTATGCTCTTGCTTAAACCCTCCAGACCCTTCATGGGACAACTGAAATAAAACCTTCCCCTCCTCTCTCTGGCCTACAGGGCTGCACCTGGCCTGGCCCTTCTCATCATTCAGTCTCAGCTCATCCGTCACCACCATCCATCACTGGGGATCAGAATAACACAAGGCTCTGAGTCCCAGTCGAACCATTTTCCTATTTTCTATTTTTGTAGGACCTCTCAGCATCAGACAGTATTTCACTTATTTATTTGTGTATATTTTCCATCCCCTTCCCACATTCCTGCACAAAATATGAACACCATCAGGGTCATCCTTCCTAGGAGACACAGCTAAGCCCCCAGTGCCTACATAATGGCTTTCACACATTAGGTGCTCAATAACCTCTGTTTCCCTGACTGCTCTGAGGATGCCTGGTCTTCAGCATGTGAGCCATTTCTGCAACTAAGTCCCTCCCCACTTGTGCACAGGGCCTCACCTTCATTCCCAAGGCAGAGTGGGTACCTCTCCAGCATGCCCCTCTCCCCAGGCTGGCTGGCCAGCCCTCTCCTGTCTTCCATCATCCCTGATGTCCTTACTTCTTTCTTGCGTCACAGAGACTAGCCTTTGCATTGTCTGTCCTTATCACTGATACACATGAGTGTCTGAGAACCTGAACATGTCGAGGTCATCAGGTTCCATGGGATCAGACACAATGAGCACAAGCCTGGCCACAGGCACATTCGAAAGGCTCCACAGTATTTTGGATGCAAACCACTGAACAAAAGGTGAGTGCCCCTCATCTGTGCCTTCCTGGCCTGCACTTGACCTTCCTTGAGGTACTTGCCCAAATGTGCTATTTGAAAGAAGAAGGACCCCCAGGAAGGGGAGTTCTGTGGCCCATGTGTGTGCTGGTGACACTTCATGAGTGTCTTCCACAGGGTGTGTGATTCCATCCCCCTGCCTTGGACGGAGAATTGCCCCTGGCCTGCCCCAGGCTCTGACCACACACCCTCGGCACAAGTCACCCTGACATGAGCAGGGGAGGCTCCTAAAGTACACCCACAGTCACCAGGGGACCTGGCTGCTGGGCCTCCTGAAATGTTTGCTCCCCCTCTAAAGCAGTTGGTGAGAAGGCATGGCTCATCCTGGGGTAGGTCCCAAAGAAAGAAGAGGAGCCACCAGGGTGCCCCTACAACTGCCCTTGGATGCCACATAGCAACCTGTCCCAGGAGAGACATAGCATCTCTGGGTCCTGCCTATGGAATTCAGATTAACCAATTTGTAGAATGTGGTAGAAAACGGGGCCAGAGAGGGTCAGGGGCTTGCCCAAGGTCACACAGCAGGGAAGTACCAGACCTGGCTATTAGCAAGGGCCACTGCTCCTTGGCCACCCTTCGCTGTAGACGAAGGCCTGGGGGCTTTTAGAGGAAGGGTCACAGGAGGGACTGTTGCTCAGAGCAGTTCTGGCAGCCCAGGCCGTGATCCTTCCTCAGCCTCTGCCTTTTCTTTGGTTGCAGCCACCCAGTGGAGGTCTCACACCAACTGTACAGGATTGGTGAGGTGCCTGTTTACTTGCTCAGCAAAGATATTGACGAAGTTAGTCCTGAACTGTGTGGAAGAGACCCCTGCACTGCCCGGCCACGCTACCCTCGCACAGGCCTCCACTCACCGAACTCCACTGCATTGCAGTTGGTTAGGAACTCGGGCAGGTAGAAGAACTCTGGAGTCAGCTCCCTGACATCACTCATGTTCTCTCTGGAAGCTGACTCCCATGCGTTCCTCATGCTGTGGAACATTCTATCTGCCACATCGAAGCTTCCACCCTGCAAGAAAAAAGAGGCCGACATGATCAGATGCGCATGGTGAGAACGCTGGCTGTGCAGGCACCACTGGTGTGGGCCTCCATTTGTCCACTCTGCCATTGAGGCACTGGTTCTGCCATTAGAACTTTTGATTCACTCTCCCGCATACGTTCATTCATCAGTCTGTGCATGCGTGTGACAGTCTCTTCATGCATCTGTTCACCCAGCTTTTCTCTCGAACCTTATACTGGGAGCTTCCACAGAGGAGACATGAATAATAATAACTGCAATTAAGGGGCCAGATCAGAGCTGGAAAACCAGCTAGACGTCTGACCATCTCCAAATTTGCTGAAGGCCAGCTCTGAATTTGGCACAAAGACAGAATCAAATGAACAAACTACAGGACCAAGAGTGGGTCAAGCATTTTACATGGGGGTCAGGGAACGTTTCCTGGAGATGTAAACCCTTGATGAGTCAGTCTGCAAGCCTGGTGACAGAGAAGATGGCAGAGCATTCTGAATAGAGGGCAGGGCTCTAGTCAGGAGCAGAGGTGGAAGAAAGCAGGTTAAGTCAGGTCACCTAACCTAGCATGGTGACATCTAACATAGCAGTCTTGAGGATGGAGAGCAGGTGGCATACCAGCCTTCAAGGGATGGGTTGTTGGTACATGAAGACAAGATGTCTACAGCACCAGCCAAGGCCAGCCCTGTTTGGTTCCAGGCCCAGCTCCACAGGTGGCTTGATGCAGTCCTGAGCTTGGCAGCTTCAACTGGACTGGGTTGGACGTAAAGCAAATTCTTTCTTTTGATTCCCTGCTCTTCTCATTCATCTAGTGGTTTTGGGGATCAGAGCAGGCAGAGAGGTTGCAGTGGGAGGAATAAAGACATGGGGGCACAGGGGTTTCATGGAAGTGTTTCTGAAACTGGGCTTTGGGTCTACTCAAGTTTAGGAGCACCTTTCTGCCTGGGATTCGACAGTTCATTTGTCCCCACCAAGGCTGGACCTTTGTTCAACCAGGACTTGCCTTCCTCTGTGACCTTCTGCAGCATGCACATGCGGCCCCAAGGACAAAGGGGTAGAAGTAAGAAAGTCAGTCCCTCCTTTGCCCCCCTCAGTTCCCTTCACTTTTCAGAGGGCTGAGGTTTCCCATCAGCATTACTTAAGGAAGCTTTGGGCAGCTGCATGATATATGGAGGGTAAAGAAGGCAAGTCTACTGTATGTCAGCACATAGATGCTCTCTCAGTCCTTACAGCAGGTGCATTAGGAAAGAATTAACACTTCCATTTCACAGACCAGAAAACCGACTCCTCAAAGTTTATTGATTTTCTGAAAGCAATGAGTGGCAGACCTGGAATCACATCCATGGTTGCAATTCCAAAGGCCATGCACAGCCTTGTGCCCATTTACTGGGGGAACCCCTGGGCCCAGGCAAACCTGATCTATTATGTATGGGCCAAGGGACTCAGTCCTTTCGGAGAAGGGAGAACCTGCCACACCCCGAGGCAGGCCACACCTGGGCATCATGGAGGGCTGGCCAGTTTTCCAACTAAGACTTGGGGATCCAGTGAGATCCACAGGTCATTCTCAGCACAGTTACAGGGACACCAAGAGGCCCAGTTACCCCTACGGTCACAACCAAACACAGTACACGGGCAGCTTAAAGATGTGGCTTTTCTCCAAGGTCACTTTGCTCTTGTTTGAAATCAGAGAATGACATCGCTATCTGATTAAAATTGAAATGGAAACGAAATGGGGGGAGAGTGCTTCTAAATAAATCTGCACCTAATGCGTCGTTCACTGAAACATATTCAGAGCTTTGCGTATTTAATCTGTAGCCCAACCTTACATCCACAGGAGATTGATGCCGCCTCGTGTCCCATTGGCCTTTTGCAGCTTTTATGAGTGCTGATGGTAATCTCCTGAGAAACAATATGATTTGGTAATAAAAAGATTACCTGTATTAAATAAAAATAATATATACATAGGAAATATTGTTAGTGCTACAAATCTGGTTAAAGATATTACCACAAAGAAAAATGTTATTTTTTTCACAGCTGTCTAATGCATTTTAGCAAAAGTAATATCTTTAAAACTTAAGCCTGTATTATTTATAAAGGAAGCAATAACTGATTTTCCTATTTCCTATATTAATAAATGTATTTGCATACATTTGTTTCAAAATTAATGGGTTTTCTCACTTCTGCAATACAGAAAAAACACAATTCCCTAGAAGAAAAGGGAAGCTGCTTTGTTACTTGTAAGTCTTGTGGCTGCCAGCAATGAGTTGCCGCCAGGACTTGGGACTTGACTCTCAGGAAAGAAAGGAAGAAGAAAAGGAAGAGAAAGTCGAAGGAAGAAAGGGAGAGGAGTGAAGTAGGGAGGCACAATTAGGTTTAGAGAACACATCCATAAGGAAAGTCCAAAACAAAATAAAACAAAACAACAAAATTAAGTCTAGAGATTGGGTGGAAACAAGTGATCAGAGAGAATACTGAACCAAGATCTACTCCTAAATCTATTCTGCAGATATTCTTAAATATCAGGAATTATGAATCCTATGTGTATCCAAACAGACCAAAAAAATAATAGCAAGGTTATTATTATCAATAAAGGAGCAGCCTTCTCTTGGCAACAGACTTTTTCCAGGTGGCACTACAGCCAGGAGACAAGGCTGGAGGTTTCTGAAGCAAAGGTTATAGTGATCGGATTGTATGCCATGCTGAAACATTGCTCCATGTAGACTCCAGAAAGGTATCTCGAATATTTAAGGGCTCAGAAATTACATAATCCTAAGTATCATTCCTCAATTAAAATATTTTAAGAGGTGCTCGACTTTGCTAAGAGATGAAGCAAACTGATGAGGGAAGATGTGACTGAAAAGGTTTGTTGCTGAACATTAACACGAGTTGAAGTATGAGAAAAATGCCATAATTGTGGTACATCAATTAAAATTGGAAATACCCTTGAAAGGTGTGTTCTATATTAAAGACATTACTCTGAGTGAGGACCAAGCCTATGTGCACCTGTGTCCCTGGATAAACATTTAAATTGCCACATTTTTAAATCCTGATTCAATATAGGTAGTAAAACTATGTTGGAAAAAAATAAAAAATTCAATCCTTGACCCACAGCCACAGAAAGTTCAGTAACTGTATGTGCCCAAGGACACTTAAACACATAGATGTTTTTATAATATGTGTTAGAGAGTCTATTGTGTCTTTCAGGTGAACTGACCCAAATCAACCCACTGCCACATCCAAATAATGGTAGTGGTTTTAAGAGCAGGCTAACAACCCACTGTCTTGACAGATATTCTTTCCAGTAATTTAAAAGTATCCTGTATAAACAATTGACTTACAGGACACTGTGGATACATCAGTTGACCTAAGCCACTGTCCTTTCTCCCTCAAAGAGGCAGTATGTGGTGGGAAGCACCTTAGCTTTGGAACCAAGCCAACTAGAGTGGGAATTTCAGCACCCACTTGCGGTGTGAACTCTAGTGAGTCTCTCAATCCCTTCACCCTCCCATGGCCTCCTCTGCAAACCTGGCTGAGTGCTGTGGGTGGAAAATAATGTGTGTGTGAGTGTGTAGTGAGTGAGAATGAGAGTATGGGTGAGTGTTGTTGGTGTGTGTCAGTGTGTGAGTGAGTGTGAGAGTGTGTGTGTATGCAGACCTGTGTAATGTGCCTTGTGCAGTGCCAGGCACAAAAGAGGCGCGGAATGAGCCCAGACCCTGTGTCCCTTCCCTGTCACAGACTAGGAATTGGGCTGCAGTCTCAGTGTGCATGGGAAAGGTAAGCATGGGCTCAAAAGAGGAAAATAAAAAGGATTTAGAAGTTATTGGAAGCAGCAGAGGGGTATGGGGTAAAGTGGGGAGGCTGGGGTCCTGCGACAGGGGCAAGACGGGTGGAGAAGTCCAAACGCCTGTGGGATGGAAGGGAAATAGTACATGCATCATCAGGACACTTTCGAGGCCATTCCAGCACCAGAGAAGTGAAGGGACAAATGTCTGCAGCTGAAAGAGAGCTGGACTCAGCTTTCTGTCAGCTTCCTCAGAGAAAATGCCAGGCTCTAACACCCTACTCAGTAAGCTAAGAGCTGTGGGTTTCACCAGGCTTGGGAAGCCATGGACTAGTTCAGCTGCCTCTTCAATCCTGAAATATTGAGGATGGGGCTGACCCCAGAATAGCCATTAGCTTTCTTTCCTGTAGGGAGTGGCCTTTTACTCAACAACTAAAGCCCACAAAGGCATTTTGGAAAACATGCTACTACTCTGAAGGGGAGGAGAGTGGACCTGTGTGGGTCACTTAGAAACAGCCAAACGGTTCCCATGCTGCATCTCACTTAACCCTTATGGCCCACCAAGTCAGAAGAAACTGAGGCTCAGTTATTCAACACTGCCAATTAGAAAGTTCTAGAGCCAAGGCTCTGTCCCAGGTCTACCTCACTCTATCATGCATGCCTTTTTTATTACCCCTTGTGGAGTGAGCATAATAATAGTTATACCTTTATTTTGGACACAACTCTGTCCAGACCCGGAGCTGGCACCACACAGCCTGCAGGTGAACAGCCTAGGCCAGCTCTCGGCTCTCTCTGCAGCTAGCATATGTCTTATACAAAACCCAGCCGTCTCGCCTCAGGTGGTTCAGAAAACTCTTCCCCGCTGCTGGTAACAGCTGACTTCACACGGGCTGTGACTTAATTAACGCAGCACTTTATTTCAGCTTCTTATTAAATGCAGCAGCGGCACCACCACTACCACTGTGCCCTCGCCAGGGCGCTGGCTGCTTCACTCTGCCCCGCCCGCGCTGAATCTGAGCTCAGGTCCAAGAGCAACTGGTGCTCTTACTGGGGCAGAAAGAGGGCCAGAGCTGTGGCCCCAGCAGCAGCATGGCCTCCTGGTTGCCCACAGACACTGGCTCCTCAAGGCAGGTGAGGTTCCTGAGAATCCTGGGAGGCAAGCCCCCAACTCAGGCAGCCAGGAGTCTCACACCTCCAAGCAAATATGGATAACAGAGCACACAGCCAACTAGTGCCTGGGTCACACTGCCTGCAGGTCACACTGTGAGCAGGACCTGCTCAGGTCACACTGCACATACACCGTATTTTCTGGAATATAAGAGTCTATCATTGTAATAACAAGCTTGGGCAGAAAGACAAACACGATGACAATAGAGGTGTGCATCAATTCTAAGACCAGCCCAAACTTAATAAGATTTAAAGGTGAAGGGAATAAAGCACACCTGACATCCAGGAACCAGAATATACCACACGACACTTCCCAGTCTGTGTGTGACAGCCCCTCATGCTGGCCACTCTCTCTGCATCGTGCCAGTGGGCAGGCAGTGCGTAAAGAAAGCTGTCCCTGCTTCTCAATATATATATATATATGGTCACGCGATGTGGAGTACAATGTGGGGAGTGGAGTCAATGGAATTGTAATAGATATGTATGATATTGAGGGTTGGGGGGCAGTGGATTGAGGGAGGGAGGTAGTCACTTTGTGATAGGTGAAAAGCACAACTATTGCATTGTTTTGTACACCCGAAACTAATAATAAAGAACAAAAACAAACAAACAAAAAAGAATGGGAGGCACTGATTTATTTCTGCTAACAGGTGAGAGGCAGAGTCTGCTCAATGCAGAATGGAAAAGCATGCACTTCTTTATGCTGACACTTATTTGCAGGTACACCTGGCTCTGAAACTCCTGACATTCTTACTTTTCTGCTCCCCAGATCAGGAGGAAGACAAAACTGCCTGGATTTGGCACCCTCTCTATCTTTCTTAGCCTTCCCACGCCACGATCCATGCTGGGGTTGGATTGGGCTGTTGAGAATATAGAGGCTCCTTTCCTTGTCACCACACAAGAGTGAAGCAAACGTCTCTTAAAACGAAGTAGACTTGGTCCCACCCCTAGGAGGCAGGGTGGGACCAAGGAAGAGCCTAAGTTCAGAAAGATGCCAGAACATTCTGAAAGAGGTCTGTGAAGGCCCCAGGACTCCCAAAGGAGAACCAGGCATGTTATCCCCAGATGTAGCCTTTGTACCCATTCCCTTAAAAGCTAAAATTCATCTTTGATTCTAAGGAAAAGGTAGAAATTGTTTGATTCTTCTGCTGGTTTCAAAGGCTTGGTTGGGCCAGTTATGACTCACTAGAAGAGCCAGTTAAAAGTAGGTAAAACCAATTCAGAAGCACATGTGGAGAGTCCAGTGTGCCTCGGATGGGTTAATATACTACAGGTAGATTTGAACCCAGAAAAACCAGAGTCAGATCAGACTTCAGCATGGGACACAAAGACTCGAGCTAATGACTATCATTGTGTGCTACCTACAAACATATAAAATTGGTTCTGACTATCTCACACTGGTTTGGACCATCTCAAACCAGTTGAGTCTGGTAACCAATGGGCCAAATTGGCTAAAATGAGCTCAAACTAGTTGTGACTAGCTTCAAAGTAGTCTTAACCCAATATCTTTCTGGGTTCGAAACACACCTGTTTTGTCTGGCTCATGCCATCTTGGAATGCTCTGACACAGTCCCAACTGTCTTGAATTAGCTTAAACCGGAGGGGACCAGCTTGAACAAGTTCAGGCCTGTTAATATTACATCTGGCTGATTGCAAGGGGAGGAAGGGAACTAACAATGATTGATCACCATGTAGTATCTGAGCTAGGGGTTTTAGCCACATTTTCTCATTTAATCTCAACAACCTGGTAAGAAGCATAAGAAACCCCCATTTCCTGAGGTAAAATAACTTGCAGAAGATTTTGTATCTTGAGTGGCAGAGCTGGGATGTAAATCTTGTGGCTGATGCTATTTCTATGTCACTCTGTCCCCACTTCATGTGAGAGGACTTTGAGTAACAAGTAGAGATGGGCTTTAATGCATTAGACTGAGGAGTCAGGAGAAAACTTGTGAAGCCTCCAGAACTCCCTGGATGGAAATCTGTAATGGTATGCATCACCCTCGTCACCAACAGTGATCATCGTTTCTTGTGGATTAATGAGCAACATCTGGATCAGATTCCTGGCATGGGGTACAGCTCTGGGACCAACTGTGCTCCAAACCAAACTTACTTAAAATGCTTGTTGCCTGAGAAAGGCTCAAGGGAAGCACACTTATTATTTTTGAGTGAATTTCCAGGGAGAGGAGTTATACAATGTCTAGACAAGCTATGCCGTCAAGGAGAGAGAAGGCTGTGCCAAGAGACAGAACACAGAAGGGCTTTTGCTCATTGGAGGAAGCACCTTGACCTTGCTTACCCAGTCCTGCCCAGGACATAGGAGTTGGCTTTAATGCTGACCTAGAGTACTGACTCAGGAGTTGGCCTCAGTGCTGACCTTGGAGTCAAGGTCACTCAGATGAGTGACCACAAAGAGTGACCTTGATGGTGGGGTCAGACCAAAAAACACAAATCCTGGGACATTCGTGCTTTTTCCTTTGGTGAAGCTTTGCTGTCAGAGCAAGTCCATGCATGTTCCATGGCCTGTCACCCACCACAGTCAAGCCTTCCTCTGCATAGGACCCTTGCAAGGCCTGAATCAGGGTTGTGTGCTATATTCTCTATGGAACTGGCCAAGCCAGCTGGCTGCAGCTGGGCTACCTGATGGCTCTCCCCAGTCAGAAGCTGTGTGCCCCTGGGATAACCTGGGAAGTAGGGTCCCAGGGATGAGGTCAGAAAGGGAATAAAGGAAAAAAACTTCTCTGCTGCCCGTGAGGGAGTCTGTCCCAGCAATCCCACAAGCCTTGGACACCACTGTCCACTCACAGTCAGACTTGCTCACTTCCAGCTTGTATAAGGTGGCCACATAAAACATGGGAGGTGAAGCTAAACTTGAATCTCATATAAACAACAGTTTTTTAGTCTCAATTACTGCTTATCTGAAACTCAGATTTATCTGGGCATCCTATATTTTTATTTGTAGAATCTGGCAACCCTAAGCTGGCATGATGGTCTTCTATTTTATGGGTGGGCAAGTTGATTAGTTCCTTTCTCTGGTTTAGCTGTTCATTTCAGTATTCAAATATTTTGTTTGTCCTCTTAAGCCACTCAGCTTGTACTTAGCATAGCATTATGCATTCTGGCATCATGAGTGATATTCTTTTCATTCCTCCTCCTTTGTGTTTATTTTTATAATTTTTGTCTTCCAAGTTTCCTGCTTTCCCTTTCCTACTAAAACCTACTTATGTTAAGTGTTTCTTTCTCCCTATATCTCTCATTCCTTATATTTTACAGTTGTTTTGCAAGACTGTTCAGCAGACGTGAAAGAGTAAATGGTAAGGAGCAGCCTGCCTTGGCTGGCCAGCCGGGAATCCTAGAACTGACCTTAAGTGGGAATCATGGGCTGATGACTCTATTTCCTGCCTCATCTAAGCCCAGCTCTTCATCTGTGAGTTATGGCTGTGTGTTTGGGGGAGGAGGAGCAGGGGAGCTCACCTGCAGAGAGCAGAAGGCCTGGGTGAAGGGTGGCATCCGGACCAGGTAGGAGGCGACGATGATGGCCGAGGAGTAGTGAGTACAGTAGTGGCACTGAACTGTCATGTCTCCTGCAATGAAAGGATAAGCCTGGATGACTTTCCCACCTGTGCTGGGGCAGGCTGCAGACGCGCAGACTATATGATGTTCAAGAACAAGCCGTGCTTTAGAAAGAAGCTGCAGGCCAATGGAGCTGGGTGTTCCGCTCACAGATGTCATTATAATTTGGCCAATGGCCACCACTGGTGGAAAGCACATTCAAGAACCTGAGCTGCACGGTCCCCCACATCCCCAGGGGTCTGCCTTCAAGGATGCTGCAGAGCCAGGCTCTGGGGAGGCCGCGCTGAGGACTCATGGGAGGCAGCGCTCTGGACTTCTGACTTCAGCGTCACCTGGAAAGGCCCAGCTTGCCTACATCCCATGAGCAGCACCTTCTCTTTGGTTCTCTTTTAGAAGAGAAGTATCTGTGTGAGAAAGGGAGGCTTACAAACTCAGGGCCATCCCAGTGTGAATGAGGACATTGGGTTTCCTCATTTTCAGAGGGGACTGGACTGCTGGGAGCAGAGCCATAAATTTTTTTCTGCAGGCACGTCTAGTGGAGCTGGAACGCTGAGGCAGACTCAGAGCCCTGGCCAAACCATCCCAGTGGAGAATGTAAGCAATGCTGCCACCTACAGGACATTGTGCCTGTTGTGTACCCTCCATCACTCTCTCCCTCATATCACACAGCGACCCTATGAGTTGGTGCTGTTCATTATCCTGATCTCCAGTGAAGAGGCCAGAATGAATCAGAGACTCGCTTACATCAGGAGTAAGTGGCAGAGCTGGCAGTCAGCAGTCAGCAGAGGCCGAAGCCAGCTGCTACAAATGTCTCTTTAGCCAGCTTGCAGCCAGCCCCATACTCAGCCTGAAGCCCTCCCTTGTGTTGTGCAGAAGCCATCTACATCAGTTATTTGTGACATGGGTAGATATACTTGTGCAGGAGCCCAAACTCGAGGTGCAACTCTAATGTACACTCAGGTTAAGACTGGGTAGAATGGTGCCAAAATGGGCCCTGGCTGGGGCACAGCTGGTAAGATCTGATGCTCCTCTGGCCTGCCTCTGTGAAAAGGACCCAGCAGTGCCTGGAAGCCAGAGGAACAGTGGAGGACTAAGAGGGGTCATATCAATCAAACTTTAGCCTAAGGAGGAGATAGCAGGGCAAGGAGGGCCTGCCCACACCTCCCACCTCCTCCAACCTCCCCCACAAGTTTGAGTGCCAGCCCCACACAGAGGAGGGTCCGAGGGTCCTGGGCAGAGGCAGGTGGCCTCCAGGGGCTGTGTGGGATGCTGCAGAAGCCTCCTTATCCTGCCAAGAACCTGCTCGCCGAAGGCAGGGCCTCCTGGCCCACGAACCTTCCTGAAGTGTGTGCCCGCTGGTTCTCGAGGGATTTTGTCATGGTTCATGGATGATGTTCCTTAATAGCTGGATGTTTATTTCAAAGTGTTTGAGAAGACCAATACAGCTAGCATCAAATGCATGATAGAAAAATTTCTTTTAAGAATATATTCATTAAAGCTTAAGAAGTAAATAGACCTAAAGAAAAACATTAAGGCAATAAGAGGACAGGTGGCATGTGAATAGGCAAAATTTGTAAAGGCAATGTGCCAACAAACAAAGTTTGGGAACCAGGTTCTAGGGCCAGAGAATTGCAGGCTCTGCCATTTAAAGGCTATGATCTCAAGTGAGTTGCTTGAACTCTGAGCTTCAGTGTCCTTTTCTTTGAAACGAACCATTGTGTATATGAATGCAGGTTGGCCTGCACCTAAAATATAGAAAGCACTGAACAGGTGTTACTTCCCTCTGCCTTTCCAGCCCTTCAGCATGGAAGTTCTTAGTCCTGGCTGCAGGCTGGAATCACCTGGCTGCATCTCATCACAAACTTATTTAAATCAGAATTTCTAGAGATGGGACCTGGGCAGCAGTATCTTTTAAGAGCTCTCCAGGTGATTCTTACATGCAGCCAGGGTGCAGGGCACTGGATTAGAGTTCTCCATTCAAGTGTAATTAGTTTTAGGCTAGGCAATGGCCTAAATAGTTATCAGCTATGATTTCAGGGCATTCAGATGAAGAGCATTGCAGAAAAAAATCAAGCTATGATCTACCCACCTTCAGTCTTCTCGACTTCTTTAAACCTCTGGATAAATTTCAGTTTTCTTTCCTTAGTCTGGGCTCCCATGGGCTTTGAAAGATCCCGGAAAGTCTTGGGATTCATCAAGTTCAATGTCTAGAAGGCAGATGTACAGCTGGGATTAACTCCCCTAGACCCGTGTGTGCCCCTGCGAGACTTCAGGAGCCATGCTCTTTGGTTTTATGGCTCTCTTTATTGGTTTATTGTCCTTTGGTCAGACCCCTCTGGTGATTAGCAGGCATGCTGGGGTTTTATGGCCCTGGAGCCAGCAATCCACAGACTTAATAGGAGGGAGGTGAAAAATGAGAGGAGGGGAAGATTGAGCTCACACTGAACCTTTCCAAGTTGACCCAAATCAGAACGTCACCACTAATTACTGAAAAGAGACTTTCAAAAGAATTCCTGTTGTCTATAAGGTACTTGGCACTGCCCTCCTGAGGCAGTTTCCATCAATAGTTCAGGGTCCTCCTTCAGAACTGAACTGATTTTCTAAAAAGTGAGAAGTCATCTGTTTGGGGAGCAATGGAGAGGGACAGCCTCATTTCTCTGGAGGCTCACTCCCTTCCAGGCAATGTAGGCATGGAATGTCACCCCTTCCCCTGACCTTAGGAATACACAACAGTGGAGTACTGGGCATCCTCAATGTTGTCTTTCACAAGGATGCTCTGCACTTTAGTGGAGGAGCTGTGTTCCCCAAGGTTTGCATGTCTTTATAGAAAAAGGAGTTTCCTTTTCACTAGCAGTGAACACTATGGAACACCTGCAGAAGCCGGGTTGGGACAAGGGGGCAACAGGGACCCCTAAGTGCTGCACATGTGGGGACCCACTTCACCCATGTCAATTCTGCCAGACCAGAACGGGGCTTCATAAATGCCAGATCTCCTGATTCTCTGAAGATATTGGAAATCCAGCTTTCAGGGACAAGTCTCCCAGTTTTCATATGCTGAAGTAATCAAATTTAGGGGCTAAACCAAAGGGGCTGATAAACCAGCAATTTGTCAAAAGTGAGTTAAAGCTGGTATGTGCAAGTTTCCGTTTTGAAACAGCTCTGCCTCAGATGATCATTAGTGCACTAAGAAGCAACATGTGGATGGTGAGAAATGTTTTTCTGCATTAAATGTCTTAAGTAGGGCTAGGAGGTCACAACAAAATGAGGCTCTGTCTCCGAAACCCTGAGGGTTAGCCATCCCAGCACCCGATGCAGGACCGGCCTGAACCAGGACCCAGAGTCACTATCTGTCCTTGACACACACAACCCGACACACCTCCCGACAGCCAGAGCCAGGGACCCTGCCTCATAGCTCCGGCTCCCTGCATGACATCGCCTTTGTGGAGCTGTGTCAGCTTTCCTCCTCCTTCCTCCCCCACCTACTGAAGTCCAGGGACAGAAGCCAAAAAATTGAATTGTCTGGTCTTGGGGAGCCATCAGCCTCCCCTGTGGCTCCATGTCTCACTCCAGATACTGGCTGCAGTGCGCCGGCCATCATCTCAGTTACTGAAGTTGGGCTGCAGGGGAGCAGTCCGTTCTCTCTGGGTCTCTGTATCTCTGGTTTCTTTCTCCTTTCTCTCTCTTGTTCTCACCTTTCCTCCCCTCCACTACCCTCACCCCAACACACATGCTGATTCTAGGAACAAATCCTGTAACCCAGTTCACTTGAAGGACCAGTATTGGTCCAGGGCATTATCTCGGCAGATGGGTATTAGTTGCCTTCATTGTAGCAAGTGAGTCAGAAAGCCCTCTGGGGTGCATGTTACCAGCTGTCCTAGTCATGTTGATTATCGCACAGGTAGGGCCACCTTCCCATAGATGGGGCTGGACAGGAAGCCAGGCAGCTGGACTCAGAGGCCTCCTCCAGGGCAAAGGGCCGAGCATGGAGCAGTAGCAGGCCCAGGGGGACCGAAGCTCGTAGCAGAGGCTCTGCATGCTGAGTTAGGGTGCTCTGGCTGTGAAGTGCAGAAAGCCTCAGGACACCTGCATTTTCCATGTGAGCACCCATACCTGTGAGGTGTAGTCAGCCAGGACCCAGGGAAACACTGGATACTGCATGTAGTCATTGTAGGTCCTTCCGGCCAGGGTGTTGAGGTACATGAGATACTCGAAATTGCTGATGTCTCTTTTCTGCCAGAAGAGACAAAGAGGGGATAAACCAAACATGGCTGGCATCTTCCTGAGGGCCATCGGGGTCTAACCGCCCTCACTGTGTAGGTGAGAGCAGACAGCACGCACGTCCATTGTTCTCTGTGCACCTTGTGCATGAGCCAGGCCAACTTTGGGAGGCCAACTTATTCAATATGAACTGAAGCAAAGGGTCTGGGAGCAAAGCTGGCCGAAAAAAAAAAATACAGCCCAGCAGCCCAAAGCCAGGATAAGCCTTCTTTTGTGTTAACTATTGGATATGGTACTCAAATGTTGGTTAAAATAATAGCACAAATGCTGTGGATGAACGTGCTGCTGCTAATCTTGTTAGGATTTAAAGAAGAAGGTAAGGAGACTTGGCAATCACAGAGAAAGAGGCTGTCATGAACGAGCTGGATGATCTGTCCTCTGGGACTTTAGGAACTTTCTTTTCCCTGTCCCTGCCTTTGAGAAAACACTCACTCTTAGGGCCTTAAGATCTGCAGTCTCAGGTGGAGATAAGAACTCCATGTGGGAAAGTTCACCAAGGCCAGCTGGGGGATGCGCAGTCTGGGTTAACAGAGATGGCATGGAACAATGCTGTGATCTCTCCTATCCTTGGCCTACTCCTGGGTGACCAAGAGTTACTTTCTCGTTGCCATATGATCTCTAGGACTGGCCCTCTTGGGGTCACTGAGAACCCTAGGCTGAAAGCCAAGTCATCCAGGCTGGGAGCTATGTGTCTTTCCAGAGCAAGAAATGAGCGCTTATGTCCTCCTGCGTCATGCCCATTTACATATGTATATATCTTCATGAACAGAACATGTGTGTGTACATGGGGCATGTGTACACACACACACACACACTCACACTCACACACACACACACACACACACACACACACACACACACTACCCAGCTCCAACTCTAAGGCTCAAGAATCACCTTGAATCACTGAAATCTTTTCAAGAAATTATTTGGGACATTTTTCTAAGTTAAAAAGACAAGATCCCTCCTGATTATCCACACGCTCTCTCTCTCCATCACTGGGACTTGAACTATGTTCTGATTTGTATTTCCAGAGGGTTTCCTCTGAGGGGTCACTGTACCTGCCACCTCTGCAGCATGGTCCTGTCGGAGCCAGGGTATCTCCTGTTGGACAGAAAATAATGGTGGTGACCAAATATCTCAAAGCATAAGCAAGGGGAGCGGTGGGACTTTCTCGGGCTTTGTGGGACCAGGGCATCCAGAAGAGCTACAGACTTCCGGGGCACTTTGTAACTCTCCTGAGCGACAAGATTATTATCCAAGCCCTCCTTGTCCCTACCTCACCCTGTTGAAGGTTAGGTTCTTGCAATCACTGTCACACGTATGTGATGCCAGAATATGCTGCTGCCTTAAATGTGGCCCACGGAGCATCCCATGGACATGCAGAAGCAGGCTCGGGGGCCTCCCACCCCACACGGATTTCCCACAGACACACCTCAGCCTTCTTTGCCCTTGTGAATATAATAGATTGACAAATGAGTAGAACATATGTATGTGGTTAAAAAATGCAAACAATATGGAAGGTCAAGAAAATACAGGCCGTTTCCAAACTACTGCTCCCACTCAAGAAGTATCCACAGTTAAGTTTCCAGAAGTGTTTCTCCCATATGACTCTATATGCTCACATAGTTGTTTTTTAATTGATGGTAAATGGGATTGTCTCATGTGTGCAGGCGTCCACCCTGCTTCACAGACTAACAGCACACGGTGCTCCGTGGCATTTGCTTCTCCAGCGGCAGGACCACTGCACAGCTGGACTGGAGCTGGGTGAGTCTGTCCCTGTGATGGGCTTTGTCCTCGCAAGTCATATTTCCGTGACCACCTTCAGACATATCTCTGGATGCTTTGTGAGTGTCTCCATGAGATAAATTTCTGGCAGGGGTACCACTGGGATAAAACATCCGAGCATTTTCAAGTTTGCTATGTACTGCCAAATTGTCCACTTAAAAGGCTGTCCTGATTTTTATTTCCACAGATACAAATAAGAAATACAAACAGAACCAAAGAAATATCACCTTTGATGAATCCGGCAGGGGAGATTTAGAAGTGTACCAAGAAGCAGTGTTGAGGAGGGCGTGGGGAAGGGGCTTCTCCTGCTCAGCAGGGATTTGGAGAGCTGGCTCCTTGGCGTCTGTGGTACCCCTGAGCTCCTTTTCTGTTGTTTCTTTCCCCTTGGTCTCTCGAAACTCTCTTTCTACTCCCAAGACCAAGTCTTCGCTCAGATATTCTACCAAACCAAACACGTCTCCTCTGCCTCAGCGCTGTTCTGGCTCCCACAGCCCCCGCCCCTACATGCCTTCTGTGTTCCACCCACATGGACAGGGCCAGGATCCGTTAGGCCTCTACCTACACCAGGCCTAGGTACCCAGAGCCCCAGCAGGGGCAGCACCTCATCTCCCTTTCACAGCACCGCTGTCACATCATCTGTCTCAGGCTCCCCATCTCTCCTCATTCAATTCTCTCCTTGGCAGATTTTCTAAAAACAGAAAGCAACTCTGAGTGTGGGATTCACCTCTTCCATCCAACACAGAAATAATCTATTTGGCCCATGTTATCCAGACAAATGACAGCAAATGGAGGCAAAACATGTATGTATGTTTGTTTGTTTGTTTGTTTGTTGCTTTAGTTTGCAAAGGCTTAAGTGAAGATTTGGTTCTCCTGCTCTGTCTATGAGCCTGCTACCTACCCCATTCTGGAAGGCAGGCTGGTTTGGAGGCTATAAACAAGGGGAGAGCTGAGGCTGGAGACAGTGGGGGTCACCCCCTTGAAGAGAACGTGTGCTGAGTCTTCCTGAGAATGTGGGGTTGAGCTACAGGATGTGGAGTTGATGTACCAAAAACCAACATATCACCTTGCTACTTTATTTTAGAAGTTTGACAGTGGATTGAAAATAGGGGAGCAAAATGTGCCTATTAGGGTCAAGAAATGAGAGCTAGCATCTATCATTTCCGCTTTCAGAAAGGGTTCTAGAATTTTGCCTGTGGCCTTTGTGACATTACCACCAGGTGGAATGGTGTGTGGAAAATAAAGGCATTTCATCATTCTATTCCTCATTTCATCAGCTATGAGCTCCAAGGAAGATCCATCATTTTGTTACCATCAGAAAAGGACACCATTACCAGCAGTACCAAGACACCTAACCAAAGGTGAACTTTATTTTTTCAATTTAAAAAAATCATATTAATCTGAAGGTGATTGCAGAACTCTTGGAATGGTCTATGTGAACTTCGTAACTATCTAGTAATTAAAGTATTTATTTAAGAGTTGATAAACAGCACTGTGTCATCATTATAGTAGAAATTTTAGATTAAACAAGGTGCCAGAGACGGCTCTTGACTTTGCAAAACCCTTCTACGGTCTGGGGAAGGCAGAGTGGGAAAGAACATTGGTTTGGGAGTTAGTAGAACCTGGGCCCAAGTCCTGCTTCCACCACTTGACTGCTCTGAAGCACTGTCACCTCATCCTTCAAACATGGCTGACCACACCTGTCACACTGGAGTGCTGGGGGTGGAGTAAGTGTGATCGTGGGTCTGGAAAAGGCTAACACAGTGTGGGCACAGGGCCCATTAATGGGCACAGTCCTGGAGGGTGTTGATGCTGTTTCAGAGCAGGGCAGATTCTTTTCCTACTGTGAGTGGAAGAAGGGTGTGGTATACGAGCAAAGACTGACTTCTAGTCAAGCTCTGCCTCGTAGCTTTCTGTATGATTTTACAATAGAATAATTGTGCCACCTGTGAAGCAGATCACCTGCTCCATCGGCCCAACAGCCAACAAGTGTGAGGAGCTCCTCAGGGTTTGCTATGGAGTCTACAGGGCAAGAGTCCAGGCCCTCGGGCAATCTGGGCTGGAGCTGAGAAGAAAGGGAGAACTCAAAGTCGCTGAGGTCTAGGGAGGCTTCTCTGTCTGACCTGAAGGTGACCTAGCAAGATGGGCCCAGGGGACATCTAATCAACCCTACTCCCACCCCAAGACAGGTGTTTAAATTCCTCTGGATGACTTCCAAAGATGGGAGCACTATCTTCAATCAGAACTCTGTGGGTGGTCAACAGTACACTGGGTTCAAATCCTTCCTTATTTTGAGGGATGATTTTATCCATGCTGCTTCATTTTTAATTAGCTGTATGTCTTTCAGCCTCTAAAGTGCTTTAGAGGCTCAATTAATGCTGTTACATGGCCCTGGGGCTCTCCCTACTCCAATACCCATGGTTTGCCTCACCATCTTGCCACTGACTCTACCCCTTTGGACCAGCTCCACCTGACTCACACCTCCATTCCACCGTGAGCCTGGACCCCAGAGAGAGCTAGAGGCATGGCCCAGAAAGTCACTTCCTCCCTAGAGAGCCTAGCAGGGAAACCTGGTTGAGCTTTCAGAAGGCGGGCTAGCCCAGGCTAAAGGGACTCATTTAGTTGGAAGCTGTACCCTCTCAGCCCAGGAAGAAATGGGATTTGGGGTCTCTGTTCCATCCTCCTCCTTAACTCTTGGTACCTAGGGACTAGCGGTAGTCCCTAGGTACCAAGAAAACTACAGACATCCAAGGACAACCCACAGGGAAACTGGGGCTCCTGAGCTAAAGTGGACACATTTGAAAATTCTTCCTCCTCTCGAAATTCTGTGTGTTTCTGTTTGTGAGACAGCGATGAGGACACAGTGAAATTAGTTAGTGAGGGAGGGACTGAGAGAGGTAAGAAAACAAACCACATGAGAAGAAAAGTCACTCCTTTGAGCAAACTGGAAACACATGTCTGCTAATGGGTTTGGATTCTGTCCCTGGAGAGGGCAGGTGTCTGCTGGAATCTTGCCCAGCTTTTCACCTGCGTGAGGCACCAGGACAGGGAGCATAGGTGCTAAACAACGCTGGGGAGGCAGTCCATGGCAGAAGGAGAGTTTTCCATGAGGAGCCAAGAGACTGGTCATAGAAACACATTCTTTCTCCTTTTTTTCTCAGAAGCAAATTTGGGTTAGCCTAGTTGGCAGATCTAGGTTATAGGTCAAAAGAAATCCATGAAGAGACAGACATTTTTGCAAACCAGAGATTTTACCCTGTATTAACAGGATATTGACCCTTTCTGTTAGAACTTCCTGATTTTCTTCAATTCTCTAACATGTAGAAATCTTGCATACAGTTCTAGACATAATAATAACAACAATTGTCTAATGCATTACAGATTGCAAAGAACTTTTTATCTTGTCTAATTTTCACAAAGCCATTCTCTCTGTTTACAGATGAGGAAATGGAAGCGTGGGGTGAGGGAGTGATGCGTAGACTAGGGGAGTTTGGGACAGCTGGCTGGTGCCACTCCAAAGCCTGGCACAGGGCAGGTACCTGCGAACTCCCAACACAGCAGGCTGTGCAGAGCACTTGCGGGGACCAAACCTTGACTAGGGCCCAACTCCAAAGACAAGCTCTTGCCTCTGAGGGGGAAAAGCAAACAAAAATCTTAATTCTGGCTGGATTAGAAGCAGTTAGTTATCTGACAAACTAGTAATTTGTGTGTATTTGGAGTTTAAAAATGAGCATTAGCAAAGTAACCAAATTATTATACCTATGCCATAAACATAATGCTGTACATGTATTGAAATGAAAGTCTGAAGTTACCTCCACAGGCTGAAATTGAGTGGTTTTAATTTTTAATATGGTTTTACATATCTGAATTTTTAAATGTATTTATCTTCTTGTATATTTTCTCCCTCAAAATATTGATTTTATTTTTATTTATCTTTGTTTTATGATTTTCATGTTATTTATTTTCTAATTTAAATTACGTATTTTTATGAATATTCTAATTAGAAATACACTAGGTAATAGGATTTCAGGTAATTTAAATTTTTCTACTTATCTTCATTTGCCAATTATTATAACTTTATTTATTGTCTAAATTAAATGATCTATTTTATTTTAGTTGTGGATTAAAGGGAAGGCAAGTGTATAATTTTTTTCATGTATTTAAAACTCATGCATTTAAAAGTTTTATTATTAACTGTATTTCTAATTTAATGATTATATTTTTATTTTTAAATTTAAAGTATTTCATTTTACTCTTTTGTACTTTCCAAAGGTTTTATTGCTTGGATTAATTTTGCATTTCAAATGACTTATTTGCTAATTATTTTATTTATTTTCTAATTATACCTGGGTAGTGCAATTTAGAGTATTTTTATTTATTTATTTGTACAGATGATTTCTAATTTTTCTACAAAATTATTCATTTGCATAATAATTTTAAATATTTATCTTTTTTTGCCAATTTCTCAATTTCTAGGAATTTAATTTAAAGAAAACATCGGAACAAAATGACTATACATACACAAATATATTCATTGCAGCCTTATTCACGGTAGTGACAAATTGGAAACAACAGGGAATGCAAAGTCCATCAGATTCAGTATTACACATTCATTCAAAATGTGGATTCCAGAAACTACCTATCAGCACTGACACAATATTAACTGAGAAAAATGGTTATAATGTTGTATGGTTTTATAAGCATTATAGTCAGTCTGACTTAGTGTAAAAAGGATGCAAAGAGAAAACTGTACGAAATAATTAAGTTAAAAAAAATAAACAGATAAAAGATAGCCTTCTCAAAAATAAGGAGCAGAAAAAACTATTTGGACAAATTACAAGAAAGCAAAATGATATTTCACGGGATTCAATGCTATAGAAGTAAGATATTTGTTCCTCAAGAGAAGCAAATGAGGCTTTTTTCCCTCAGTTAGCAACGTCTACTTCCGGCTGTCGCCATGGGAAGCACTCCACGCTGGTGCTCCTATCCTCCCATGGTGGTGGGAGGTGGGGGGTGGGCGGGGGGCGGGGCAGGCGTAACTCCACTGCAGGAATCTTGCCCTGCAGAAGAAAGTCCACCTGTTGGGGAGTTTGGGTGTCCTGGAGACCCTTTCAGCCACCCAGTTCTTTACTTGCAGGCTGCCGTCAAGACTATGCTAATTAACTCCAGATGATTGTCTCCTGTTGCTTGGTGACAAAGTTTCTCAGTTGAGGAGGAAGAACTGAAACTAACAGGGTAAGTTTTTCTGTGGTTGTGGCCCTGCATTTATAGATTAACTTTGCCAAACAACAGCTGCTTCAAACTCTGCTTTTTTTCTCTCTCCACTTGAGTAAGCAACTTTGGAAATGCTGGATCTCCCGGGGTGCCTTATTTACAAACCCAGACGCAAGCTAATTTATTATGTAGGAATGGAGGAAGCTGGCCCTGAGCCCTGGGCTGGGAGGGCAGCTAGCTGAGGACACAGCGGTTGTTCTCAGGTGCCTGGCTGTGGGCAAGCTTGGGAAGGATAGGGTGCGAGTCCACGGGGCTTTCGGTTCACTCTCAATTCTTTTTCCAAAGTCTGAGTCTCCTTGAGCATTTTGTGGCTCCACAAGCAGGGAGAGACTAGTGTTTGAACTGCTTCTTTCCCCCAACCAGTTAACCATCTAAGGAAACTGCAGTGTGGATACCAGTCCACTCAGGAGGCTTGAGCCTAGTCAAGTAACTTCCACAGAGCTCAGCTGAGTACTGCTAACTGTGGTGGGCTTTGGAGCACAATCCATCTTTTGAGAAATCTGGAGG
Source organism: Aselliscus stoliczkanus (assembly GCA_033961575.1). Lineage (NCBI taxonomy): Eukaryota > Metazoa > Chordata > Mammalia > Chiroptera > Hipposideridae > Aselliscus > Aselliscus stoliczkanus. Next base: position 120,358,123 of record CM066729.1, read on the forward strand.
CAAGCCCCTTTCACAAGCTATCCTGAACATTGGAACCCACTAATAAGTGGTTAAGCCTGAGGCTGGGCTGGGCCTTGCAAGCTGAGGCTCTTCGTGGAACACAGTAGAACACATGCATCATGTCCCTATTTCCATAGTAGGTATAATGGGAAAAGGTAGGAGCCTGTATTTCGAGTCTGTGTGACTGTGGACAAGCTACTTAGTCTCTCTGAGCCTATGTTGCCATATCTGTCCAGTGGAGATGAAAATTAATGCATCATGTGGTTATGAAAACACTTAAAATGTCTGTAAAATGCCTAGCCTATAGTAAGTGGTCAATATAATCCATACACAGTCTGAAGGCAGGAACCTAATTTGAATGTGTTAAAAACTATGTAGAGGGCTGGCCGAGTGGCTCAGTTGGTTAAGAGCTCACTCAAGAGTGCGAGCTGAGCTCTGAGCAACGGCAGTTCGAAGCCCAGCCCGAGCTGAGCTGCTGGCTGAGCTGCCAACAGGTAGCAGGATGGCTCAGCTAAAACAAACGAACAAAGAAACAAAAAACAAAACAAAACAAAAAACCATGTAGTGACATTGCTTTGCAAAGGGCCTTGGCACGTAATAGGTTCTCAGTACATTTACGATCCATATGGCTGTTATGTGAACTAAGTACTGAATGCCAACTCCCGTGTGATTAAACTGGGAGTCAGAAAGGTCAGGAAACATGTGCAAAGTCACACATCTAGAAAGACATAGAGCTGTGACTGGTCTCCATGCTGGGGTGACTCATGCCCTCTGGGTCTGAGCCTCAGCTTGGAGGGAGAAGGGAGGTGCTAGGATAGCCACTGTCCATTCTGCAGAGTACCTGAGCCCTCATGGTTGTCTAGAGACTGATTTTTAGGGCCTGGCGCTTGGCGGCCCCGGCTTCCTCTTGGGGCTCCAAGGGTCTCCTGCTGCTGTCCAGTGCTTCTTGGCTGGCTATGCTAAGGAGTAAGGGTGACTCTGTTCTTCCCTGCACCCATCATCTGGGGTGATGGGACAGTCAAAGCTAGATGTTTCCTGGTTTCCAGTCCCCCTTGAACACAACTGAACCACACCCCTCAAAATGGCCATGATGGGCTTCCCTCCTGCATGACCCATCACCAGCTTTCAGTTCATCACCAATTTGATTCATTACAAATTTCCAATTTCCAACCCCTCTACTATTCTCACATAGTAGAACTCATCTCAAACCCCACAGTTGGGTCTGATAACATACATGTGCTTTCTTTTTGGTGAAGTAGAAGCCTAAAGAATGGGGCTTGACCTGGACGAGAATGAAAGTTCCCATAGAGCCTAACTCAGTTTAAGCTATAGTCTAGAAAACATGATGAGTCAGGAACTTCCTTGTCAGACCAGAGAGTCAAATTTATCACAGGATGTTGTAAGGTCAAACTTTTATGGGAAGGCTAAACGGCAATTAAGCCCAGAGACAAGGGAACTGAGCTGATGCTGGCTCTGCTTGACTAGTGTGTAGCTTTGACAAGGGACATGCTCTGGAGACTCAGTGCTTTATCTGTGAAGTGGGTTGAATGGAAATGAGATAATGCACATAACTCACTTGACATAAATTAGTGCTCAATATGAGAGAAAGAAAGAGAGAGAGAGAGAGAGAGAGAGAGAGAGAGAGAGAGAGAACATAGAAAATTCCAGGCCCACTAGGAATTTCAGCGTGCTCTTGCACTCTGTCTGACCCACATATGCAATCCAGAAGACTGTCCCATCAGTTCTGCTTTGGCCAGATATCCTAACTACGTACTGTCCTCCTCTGCCTCCCCGCTTCCCTTAGCACACACTCCCTTCCTTTCCTGCCTGCAACCAGCCTGTCTTCACATACTCTCCCCGACCTATCTCTGTTGACTTGCCAGCAGTCAGGTTAAGCCTTCTCAAGTTCTATCCAACTCTCTGCTCTCATCTTCTACCCTCTCCTTGTGGCCCCTGCCGCTCTCCAACTCCTTAAACATCTCAAGCCCCTTCCCACTGGGAAGACTTTACACTTGGTACACCCCCTCCCTGGGGTGTTCTTCCCCAAATCCTCCCATGTGGCCTCTTCTTAGTGTCCAACTGTCAGCTCAAAGGTCAAGGCAGAGAGGACTTCCCCAACCATCTCAGCCTAAACTAGCTCCTCCTACACCTCGCCCCAACAATTCCCTCCTGACCCTTAGCATTCCCTTTCACAGCATCAGGTTTATTTTCTCAGGGCACTGATACCAATTGGAATGAGCTTAGGTATTTTTTGTTTGTTTTGTTTTTATTGCTTATTGGCTTTCTCCTAAATAGGAGTTTCATGAGAAGCACAACGATGCCCGTCTTGTTTACTGCCTGTCTTCTGACCTGACCTGATCTGTAGAATGACTCACAAACTGTGGAATGAATGAATGAATGAATGAATGAGTAGCTTGGTGCTATACAAGTATACAGAGGTTTAAAAGTTAAAAGTGGATAAAGGTATCACCATATCTACAACTTACTATCATTTTTACTTTATTGTTATTAATATTAGGGATTTGTGTTTTAAAAGTGGCAGGCTTGGGAATCAGTAAAAATTGCTCCCCAAGCCCTTCCTCTGATGAATGACCAGTGGGGAGTGTCCTGGCACTGCTAATTTGAGGGAAGCAGTCCATACAGTGCTGTTTGATGAATCTACAGCATTATTTACCATCCTAGAGGCGATGCCTACAGAAACCAGGTCACCATTCCCTGAGGACCCACCACACATTAGTTGCTTCACATATAGTCATCACCTCATTTACTCTTCATTAACAACCTGCAATTTTCTAACCCATTTTGCAGATCAGTAAACTGAGCTCATGATTAAAACCAGGTTAGCAGTGAAGGTGTGGGATAAGACCAGTTCTATTGGCCTCAAAACCCCCTCATTCCCTGCTGTCCACGTGCCTGCCTTCTGTTGCACACTTCTATACACAACAGGAGAGGAAAGGCCAGAATGGCTAACACACGGACACTGTCCCCACTGGGAAAGTGCTGAAGAGCTGCCTTGTCCTAAACGAAGTGCTGGCTGACTTTACAGCCATTGTTCACACCACTCCCAGCAAGTGATGTCTATTTGCTCAAGGTCATCAGAAAAGGGGACAGTGTTGAATGCTTCAGGAATAACTTCAGATAAGCCTGGTAAAGACACAGAAGGAAAAGGAAATCTGAATTTAAAAAATGTTAAGAAAAAAAAATTAACATTAGAAGTCATGGTGTTTTTGAAAGTTGCCTTACATACAAGAAACGAGCACTAAACTGCCTTTTGCACTTTTTCACCTAAAGCATCCTTTAAAAATTAGACCATCGTCCTTCCAATGCACTTTCACCTCTGACTGGAGAAAATTTAGCCACTGTTTCAATAAATATCCTCCCCCACATTGCACTATATTGTGGTCACCACATCTAAAAGGTTTCATGGTTTTTATATCACACTCACTTGCACTTAACCACGGGTTTTCAGTGCAGGGCGGGGTGTTGGCTCTCAGAGAATATCTCTGGAGAGGAACCAGAATGGCTACCTGAGGCTGCTTACCCCTCTCCCCTCCACCACTGCTCTAGCATGGCCAGGCTCACAGAGGGGCTCAGGACAGCATGGGGCTGCCTCCACCCTTGCTTAATCCCTGTGTCTACAGTGGGTGGAGACACCTCTCTGGGTGCTCCTCCACCTGCAACTGCCACCAAACAAACTGGGATTTCTATCCACCAATTCACTACCACCACCATCCCATCATCACAGCTTCCTTGCACCAAGTACCTCTCATGCTCCAAGCTGCTTCTCCTATGGAATCCTCGAATTGCTGTGTTTTACTCGAGGAAACTGAAGCTGAGAGAAGGCCCATAGTTGGTCCAAGGTCAGGAGGAAGTGGAAAGCTAGGATGTGAGCCAGGTTTGTTCACTACCAACCTCTGGCCCTCGACATATGTATATGGTCCCTTCTTATCTCTCTGTCCAGGTAATGTTCTCTGAGGTTTCCCTCTTTGACCCAAATATGCTCAATATTTTAAAATCTCTCTCTCTCTCTCTCTCTCTCTCTCTCTCTCTCTCTCTCTCTCTCACACACACACACACACACACACACACACACACACACACACACACACACACAGAGCCTATTTGAAACAGGATGGCATGAGTAACTTCACAGCATTCATGCAATCAAAAAGGAAGTGGAACTCTGTGTGTGTATGTGTGTGTGTGTGTGTGTGTGTGCGCGCGCGCACGCACATGTCTGTAACTAGGCGAGATACCAAGGTATTGAGTGTAGACCAACAAAGCAACTGTAGACTGAGAAGAGGAGCAAGTGGACTGGCCGTGGCTCCAGGGAGCACATGGCGGAGGCAGCATCTAACCTGGCATGGCCCACTAACCTTCCATGTCTGGGCTACCTCCCCTGCCCCAGCTGTGCCCACTCAGGAGCACAGGATTATGGGATCAGCACATGGTAGCTTCCTAGTAGAACCCAGACCCTATCTGAGAGCACACAGTTCACAGAGAAATATCAGCGCAGTACGACCCTATGGCTGATACCAGTCTCGGGGCTGGGTTTCCTTCTGTCTCAGTTAGCAATCAGAAAAGAGAGGGCATGTCCCTGTCTGTGATCACCTTGGGGCAAGTGTAGGCACTGGCCTTTTCTGCTTGGTTTGATATGCCCTGGGGATCCTTCTCGCCACATTTAGAGCATCAGTTGAAAAAGAAACCAGATCATGTCTGCCCTAGTTTTGCTTTTTAAATTGCGTCTCTGCCCTTCCTTCCTTTCTTCCTCCTTTCTTTCTTTTTCTGCCTCCCTCCTTCTCATCTTCATTCCATCTTCTCACCTCCTTCTCCCATTCTACTTGTCCCTTCCCTCCCCTTTGCCATTCTATCTGTTTCCTCTATCTGAAACACCCTCCCTAGCTCCCTGAAGCCTTACTTCCTTGAGTCTCTGCTCAGACATCTCCTCAAAGAGGCCCTTCCATGACAGCATCTCCAAAAGAGGACATGTCTACTTCTGCTGTCCCGGCCTTTCGCATTGGTTTGCTTTTGTTCATCTCCTCTTCTAGAACGTGAGCAGGGCCTTCATTCTGTTTGCTGCATAAAACAGTACTTTGTTCATAGCAGTTTTACAGTATCTATTGTTGATGAATGAATGCACTCAAAGGGCTATGGAAAGTTCAGCTGATCCTATATAGTTAGTTGATCCTCAGGGCTGCCCTTCAATGTAGCTCACAACTTCATCGATGGGTGGATTTATAGAAAAGCCTTCCTCAGAGCTGGGGGCTATCCTACAGCAGATAGGGGTGCCACATCCAGTACCTGTCAGTGTGCACAGCCAGGGTTCACCAGGGTCTGTGTCATGCCACCCCTCAGTAAGTCCTCACTGGGGCCAGATGGGATCACAGTGCAGAAAGAATGCACACACCACAGGGCACTCTGTGATCCTGGGGGAGTGGGGCCTCCGGGATAAAATGATCCAAATTCTGCACAGGGGAGGCAGGGATACTGGGCTGGAGTTGGGTATCTCCCCAGGTGGAATCCCGGTGTCCTGGCTCCACTATGGATCAGCTACCACTGTTTCTCCCCTACGTCCCCCCACACAAAGTCACAGCAAGGGTCTCCAAGGCCCCCTCTCACCCTCACCGCCCTTCAGAAGCAGCAGTTTCTATTACCCTATTTAGAGAACTGAGAGCTGAAGCTCTGTGATGTCAGGAGTCTGTCCAGGGTCCCCTGGGTGGTAAATGGGGAGCTGGCGGCAACCCAAGCTGGGGAGGGGGCAAAGTCCTGTGCTTTGCACCCTCTGAGCTGCTTCTCTGAGCCCGTTTCCTTATCTGCAAGGGAGGCTACAGCTGTGAGGAGAAGGTGCAGTAACGTCTGTTTGGCAGCAGCAGTCCTGAAACCATGTTGTCGAGACCGAATTCTCGCTCTCCTCATGGGATGTGAAGGTGCCAGGACTGACTCTGGTTCTTCTGCTTTCCTGTGTGTCAAGGTTGACTTTTGTATTTTGAATATGTTGGCTGATGAACAAGGCATTTCTAGTCTGTTAAACTAATAATCTTACTATTTTATTTTAATTGTAAGGCACCTATTCCCTTTTGTTCCTTTAACAAATCCAATTAAAACAGAACACATTCAGAATTACAAAATAGACGCTATTAAACCAATAAGAAATCATCATCTTTTGTTATTGGGCCATGTGACCCCCTGGGAACTTTTGCTCCAAATAAAAGTTGAATTTTTATTACCCGCCAGGGAGAAGGGGGCAGTTTGACAGATAACAGCTTCCTGGCAGCGCCTGTGCAGAGCCTCGCTAGTGTTAAGGATGGAAAAGTAAATAATGTTAGAGGTAGACAAAGCCACACGTCCAGTGTGCACATGTCCAGTAAGCCGCATAGAGAGCATTGATCAAATTAGCCTGATAATTGCCAAATGACATGAACCCAGTAATTTCCATATAGACACTGCTGCAGCTCTGATGTAATGGGATGAATGTTCTGCCCAGAAACCCTGAGACAAAAGGGAGCTGTGTGAGTGGGGAGATCACTCTCCACCCCAGCACCCCCAGAGTCCTTATCTCTGGGCGGAAGGCTAACCCTGCCTCAAAGGAAAGTTGTAAGGACTGAAGGAAATGGCAGTAGGAGGTCACTTTGTGAAGAGAAGGCATGACAGACCTCTAAGGGCTGGTGTAAGAATGTGTGCATTGGGGGTGGGGTGGATGGCATCAAATGACAGGCAGGAGGAGAAGGCTGTTTGAGAATAGCAGGGAGTGTGTCCTACAGCAATTAGGCTTTAAAAGGAGCTCACATACATGCGGTGAACACCCAACTTTTGGAGGCCTGCACACAGCCTCTGGGGCCAGCACATAGCCAGCAGTCTCAGGGCAGGAGGGGCCCTGCTTTGCTGAGCACCTGGGGTGAGGGAGCTAATGTTTATTTTCACCATGGGAGCCTGTGGGGAGCAACAGGTTCTTGGGTCCATCACTGTGCACTTGGGGTACACGCCTATTAAGTCACCTGGCTGGTGGCATTATGTGTACCCTTTAAACTGTTTCTCTCGCTCTCACTCTCGCTCTCTCATTTTCAATCTCCAAGCTCTTCCAGTTAAATGACTTCATTAATGCTGTTAAACTACCTGTAAAATTCACATTATTCAGATATGCTTAAACATATACACCATACATACATACATACGTTTCTATGAAAATGAGCACCCCATACAGTGATGCCCAGGCAGTGGAGTGAGCAGGCAACACGTTTCTTCAGGGACCCGATTTACATGTGGTCCCTCCAATAGGTCAGTGGGACAGCTGCATTACTGACCTCTGCAGGTATTTTGGACAAAGATTGCATCTCCCTCCCCCCACTCCCAGTGAGCTGGCCGGCTGCTTCAGCCCAGTGTACCCCATTCCCATCTAAGTGGCTGGCGGTGAGCTCTACTGCAGTTCCCTGGCTAACCCATGCCAAATTAGAACAGACGTAACAAGTGTCTGGTTACGCAGTCTGAGGACTCTGTGACATTCCTTGTTTCTGACATCAGAGAGCCAAAAACAGCACTAGGGATGTACAAGGCAGGCAGCCTTAATTTTCTGTTAGAGAGGTGGCTTTCACCCTGGGGTTGCTAGGATTCCAGAATGCCTGTCCTTGGAGTCAGTGCAGACCAGCAATGTGCTCCTTAGGATGAAGCATTTCCAGCTGCTTGAGCAAAGACAACAGAAGGAAGAGAAGAGAGAAGCAGCGTAGTGTACTGGAAAGATCATAGCTTTGGTATCTGTGGTGGCTGTGCTATCTGTGTGACCTTGGGGAAGTCACTTCACTTGTTTGAGGCTCAATTCTCCTATTTTAAAAATAGAATTGATACTTGGCCTAGTTGCTGTGGTGATTAAGAATGCAGGAAGAGCCCATCAGCATGCTTCCAACAGTTCCTTTGGTACATACCACCTCAGTGAATGATGGTGAGTGGTGTTTGACCTGATATAGCATATCTGAAATTGATGTCAGTAAATTCCATCATGGTGGGGCCCTGTGAGACCCCGTCCCTGCTGTCTGCATCTCTCCTGCCTATCACCGTGGTCTCTCCATCAAGTTTGCTAGATGTCTGCTGCAGCTATTGCTGTGAAAGCCACAGGAATCTTTCTGCCTCTAGGTTGACCCCTTTCTAGCAGTCTGTCCTTCTGCCCACAGGAAAGAACAGCTTGACATAACACAGCTGGGGCAGTAGTGGAAAAAATAAAAGCATTGCAGGTTTACACCTCCAGTGAACCTAGACTCTGAAACCAGATAACACTGTAGAGCACGTAGCAGAGCACAAAGCTCTGAGCCCAGAGTGGATGCTGGGCACATAGCCATCCTTTCTCCCAGTGCAGATCCTGCCTGAGTCTAACATTTGTGTCTATGTTAGAGGCCTGGCCAGAGACTCCAGACATGCTTACCCCACAGAGAGCCTCACAGTGACCACCCTCATCGCCACCTCCCCATGGCTTCTCGTGTGAAGGTACAGCCTGTTCTGGGAGGGGTGGAGTACAGGGAATGATTTAAAGCCATGTGGGAAATCATAGCAGAGGTGAGGCTGGCCTGTTACATATCTAGTGAATGGGTCTCCTGAGAGACGGGGAGAGAATAAATGCAATTACTTCTGAATGAGTGACTTTACTGAGGAAAGTTTGCATCATTTCTCCTTAAGAGATAGCTCACAAGCAAAAGCTATTTCTCATCCATATGGCATGAAACTTGCTACGAACCTAGTTTCAAATACTGGCTGTGAAATAGCAGTGACTTTTGGGGTTTCAGTTCTGCAATGCATCCATCCTGTGACTCAATGTATCAGTCAAAAGAGTGAAATAATTATTGTGAGATCATGTTAGCAAGATGTTTAAAGATGTAAGATATGTACAGGTCAGTCTTACTTAAAAATATAAAGATACATGAGCACAGAGCACCAGATAAATTCTATTGTCATAGTGATGACACATAGTGATCTTACAATTAAAAATGCTTACAAATATTTTGATGGCATTAAAATATAGGTTGCCATTACATTTTTAATTTAGATATCCATGGGGTGCCCCACCATGCTGTTTGATTCACAATGACTAGATCAAAAAATTAATTGGAAATTAAAGTGAAACCAACTGATCCAGTTTTTCCAAATTATAAAAACCAATTGTACAGATAAGATGCAGTAGTACATTTAGAAACTTCTCCTAGTTGGGATTCTCGGCTGTTCATGTGAAATGTAATTTATTATTCATCTATCCATCCATCTGTCTGTCTGTCTGTCCATCCATCCATCTATCTATTTAGATCTCTTTCTTTCTATAATTACCAGCTTCCCTTGTGTGGGTTGGTCCCACTCTTACATTTAAGGATTCTGTGAATGATAATAACAGGCCATCTAACTAGTTTTACTTGTATCAAAACATAATCTCTCTCACACTTTTTTTGCCCATATCTACCCTCCCACTCACTGTGCAGGCCTGGGCAAGATGTTGATCATTCAGAGTTGAGTGAGCAAAGGGATGTCCCCTGTCTTCGCAGGCTCCTGTCACTTGGCAGGCTTCTAGTGGTGCTCAGTGGCTTAAAGGTCCAGGATGGACCCCGAGCAACACAACACATCCGGCCCTCCATAACCAAGAGCCAGGGGCCCAGCCAGCTCAGGGAGCCCTGAACAGAAGCGTGGAGGGGGCTGAGCACACTCCACCTGGCCTGGGTCTGTCTGAGGACCCAAACACACTGGGGAGGAGGTGAGGTGCATCACCCCAGTCAGCCCCTATTTAGCCTTGCAGGTGATTAACAAGCAGGCTCAAGAGCTAAAGTTCCTGTTGGAGAGAAGCTTCTGAGTGGAGAAGTACTCTATAGACAGCTCCATGCTGCTTCCTCCCCATCACTCATCAGAGCCGGGAGGGCCTCCTCTCATGGTTTGGGTGGGCTGTGGGAGCAGTTTCAGTTGGGCCAAACTGGCTGGATATGCGGTCTACCGGAAGTACCCTTTCCGGCCAGGGCCCTTCTAATCCTTGCTTGGTGTGTTTGGCCTCCTTGAGATGAATTTTACCTTAAATATAAGAAATACAAAAGACAGTCCAGGCTTTGGGTTGTTCAAGGGACTCTGGTAGCCAAAATCAGTAACAATCTCGATTTAAGCTCTTTGAGCTTGGGGACTGGCCATGTTTACTGCTCATCTGTGTAACACAGAGGCTTGGTACACAGTAGACTCTCTCAGGATGCTTACTGAATGAGTGAATGAACATATGAATGAATACAGGAATAAGCACATGGACTTGACTTAAATTAGCCTCGAAGGGCTGATAAGGATCACGGACAAAGGAAACTTTACTATTTGTTCAGGCTGAAGGGACAGAGATGTCAAATAAATACCGACTATGCAATGTTTGGGACATAAGCATACTAAAACCTATCCATTATTTATCTCAAGCTCAAGTGTAACTGGGCATCTTGGAATTTTATTTGCTAAGTCTGTCAACCTTGCTATGAGGAAAAGTTCTTGATAAACACGATCAGTCCATCTTTTTTTTAATCAAATTTTTAACTCAAGTACAGTATGACAGTTTTTCTGACATGCTACCTTGTGCAGAGCTGTCCCCTGCAGTGTGCCCATGTGCATACATGTGGTAGACATCCATGGCAGTGCCCGCATGGTACACATTTGGATGCACTTTGTGGAGCATAACAGGGCTGAGAGAGTGGCATAAAAAAGTCACATACTTCTAAGCCAGGCTGAGCAAGCAGCTATGGTGAGAGAGAGAGAGAGAGAGCAACAAAATATAGAATCCCAAATATTTTTAAGATTAAAAAAAATTTTTTTTAACTTACCTACAGTTAAATTGCTGATTTCAGTGTGTACAGTTCTCTGAGTTCTAATATACATGGTCCCAAACTTGCTTTGTTCCCAAACTTAGGGGGGAAAGCATTCAATTCATCACCAAGTATGATTTAGCTGTAGGGTGTGTGTGTGTGTGTGTGTGTGTGTGTGTGTGTGTGTGTGTGTGTGTGTGAGAGAGAGAGAGAGAGAGAAAGCCCTTTATCAGGTTAAGAAAGAGCCTTTATATTACTGGTTTGCTGAGAATTTTTGTCATGAATAGATGTTAAATTTTATCACATGGTTTTTCAGCATCATTTGATATGATCATTTTTTTCTTTAAATCTGTTAATATGCTATATTATATAAATTTCTGAATAATGAATCAGTTTGCATTATCACTTTGTTGTCATATATTATTCTTTTTATATATTGCTGGATTCAATTTACTAATTTTGCTGAAGATTTTTGTGTCTGTGCTCATCCGGGATGTTGGTCTATAGTTTTCTTTATTTATGTTGTCTATGTGTGATTTTAGTATCAGGGTAATGCTGGCCTCAGAAAATAAGTTAGGACTTGCTGCTTCTATTTTCTGGAAAAGATCATATAAAATAAGTGTTGTCATCTTTAAATGTTTGGTAGACCTTGCCAATAAAACCATTTGGGCCTAGAGTTTTGGGGGAAGTTTTTCAACTATGAACTCAGCCTTTTTAATAAAGGTAAGTCTTTCTGGGTTGTCTATTTCTTCATGGATGAGATTTTAGTTTGTGGTCAACTTTATCTAAGTTTTTTCTAGAGCTATTTTACTATTCTCTAGTCACCCCTTTAATGCCTGTGGGTTTTTAGTTTTTTTAGTTGTATGCTCTCTTTAATCGGTGATAGTCATAGTTTTTGTTTTCTTTCTCTCTTTTTTTTTTTTTTCATTGTCAGTCTGGCTAGCGATTTATCAATTTCATTAATCCTTTCAAAGAATCAGCTTTCAGTTTCACTGATTTTTCTCTATTTCCCCTTTCAATTTTACTGATTTCTGCTCTTGTCTTTATTATTTTCTCCTTATGCATGCTTTAAGTTTATTTTGCTCTTCTTTACTAGTTTCTTAAGGTGGAAGTTTAGATTATTGATTTGAGACCTGTCTTCCTTTTTCAAATGTTCCCAGTATGAACACTTAATGCTATAAATTTCCCTCTAACCACTACTTTAGTTGCATGCCATAAGTTCTGATGTTCTAAGTCATTTTTGTTCAGTTCAAAATATTTTCTAATTTCCTTTGAGATTTCTTTGACTCATGGTTTATAAATATTTTTTTAATTGTTAACTATTTCCAGTTGTAGTTCTAATATTGATTCCTAATTTAATTCCATTCTTTTTAGAGAACATTCTTTTTATGATTTCAATTCATTTATATTTGTTAAGGTTTGTTTCATGACCAAGAAGAGTCTATATTTGTGAATGTTGTATGTGCACTTGAGAAGAATGTGTATTCTGTTGTTGGGTAGAGTGTTTTGTAAATGTCAATTAGATCTAGTTGGCTGATGGTAATGTTCAGTTCTTCTGTATCAGTGGTCCTCATCTGGGGGCAATATTGCTCTCTATGGATAGTTGTCAATATTTAGAGACATTATTGGTTGTTACAACTAGTGCAGAGTGCATAGAATTTTCTGGCCTTCTGCTACTAAACATCTCACAATGCAGAGGACAGGCCTCACCCCATCCCACCTGCAACCCACCCCTATCAACAACAAAGAATTATCTGGCCCCAAATGTCAAGAGCCACGATTGAGCAACCCTATTCCTTGTTGATTTTCTCTCTAGTTGTACTATTGATTATTGAGAAACAAGTATTGACAACTCTAACTCTAATTATAGATTTTACATTTCTTCTTTTAATTTTATAAGTTTTTGCTTCATTTATATGAAAGTTCTATTGTTAGGCATGTACACATTTAGGATTTTTATATTTTATTCTCAGGTACATTTCCATGCTCTGAAATATATTTTGTCCATACTGCTATTAATAGAGTCACTCCAGTTTTTCTAGTGTTTTCATAGTATGTCTTTCACCATTCATTTAGTTTAACCTACTTTTCTTTGCTTAGAGTGGATTTTTTATAAATAGCATATAATTGGGTCTTTCTCTTTTATTATCCATTCTAATAATTATGCTTTTAATTGGAATGTTTGGGTCATTTTCATTTAATGTAAGTATTGATATATTTGGATTTAGGTCTGCCTTTTGTTTTTTAAGATTTTTTTATTATTTTTTATTGGAGAATTGGGGGAGAGGAACAGTGTTGGGGAATCGGGGAAGGGGAACAGACAAGTTGCCATCCTTTGGTTCTTCAGTCTAGCTGCAGAGGACGTCGCTTCACTGGCCCATGTTGGTATTATCATTGCCCTCTTCCCAGACGAGGCAGATTGGTCACCAGCCTCTGGACGGCCGCTCATGGCGACTCTTGGCAGCTCACATTGGCTGCCAGCTGCTCACACTGGCTGCCAACCACTTACTGTATCTTATGGCAGCCCACTGCGGCAGGGGCTGCAGCCTACTCCAACACCCGTGACTCCTGGCAGCCCAGCTCCAGGTGGAGCCGCTGTTCACCATCTTAGCTGTGGAGGGCAGTGTCACTGGCCCTCATATGTGGGATCCCAACTGGGGCCCTGTTGCTCAGAGCTGGCATCCTAAGCTAACTCCTAACCAACGTGCCACTGGGCCAGCCCCTAGGTCTGCCATTTTAATAGTTGTACTCTGTTTCTGCCATTTTCCTTTTCCTGATTTCTTTTCAATTATTTGATTTTTTTTACTGTTAATTTTTAATTGATATATTCAAAATATAAATTACATATCTTTATATATAATTATAATTACATGTAGATATATATGATTTATACATGAGTATACTTTTTATAATTATACATAAAATATATTTTTAAATTTATACATTTAGTTTTTTACTCTCCCTCTTTGTATATTGCTCTGGAGATTTAAATATACATACTTAAATTTGCATATAATTAACATTTTACCACTCCTAAAGGAATGTAAAAGCCTTATCTACCATATAGATAACTTCCCCCATTGTGTTATAGTTGTCACATCTATTCCATCTACATACATTGAAAACCCACAGTGTTCTAACTTTTGCTTTCAGCCATAACAAATATTTTAAAGATCTTAAGAAGAAAAAATAACCTATTATATTTACCATTTCCATTGGTTTTTCCTTTAGTCCCAAAGCCCAAGTTTCTCTCTAGTATAGGTTCCCTTTCATCTACAGAACTTCATTCAGCATTTATTTTACAGCAGCTCAGCTAGGGGAAAATCCTTTTGTTTTTCATTCATCTGAGAATGTCTTTATTTTTCCATCATTCATAAAGGACACCTCTATTCACTGCCTGGCTGATAGATAGTCTTTCCTTTCAGTACTTTAAAAGGTACTTTTCTAGTACCCCTGGCCTCCATGGTTTCCACTGAGAGATTCTAGTCATTCTTATCGCTGTTCCCTATAGGTAATGTGTCCTTTTCCTCTGACAGGTTTTAAGTTTTTCAAATTTAATTTTGAGCCGTTTGATTATGTTTCTGAGTGTGCTTTGCGCTTATTTATCCTGTTTGGAGTTCACTGAGCTTCTTGCATCTATAATTTTGTGTCTTTCACTAACTTTTGGAATATTTTACCCATTTTCTTTCAAATATTTTTCTGCACCACATTCTTTTTCCTCTCTTTTACAATATATCTATACATCAATATTGATATCGAGATATATATTTTTATGAGGCAATCACAGGGTATAAGTTCTGGCATACTTATACTTCCTATAGATTCTACAGACTATGGTTATCACTGTCCAGTCAGTTTTCAAAGAACTTACAGTGCTATTTGAATATGGCCCTCGTGTTGCCACTCAGGCCCCAGCTTGGAACTGGCACAGTGGTTTCTCTTAGCTCAAATCTCAAAGTCTTTGTCTTCCGGGTTTGGGATCAGGTACTGAGGACCCTGTTCAGGGTTTTATCCATGCACAGGAAGCTCAGGGTGCATCCAGGAGTTCATAAACAACTTTATTCAACTCCCTCCACTTTGTAATCTCCCAGCACTTTGTGGCTCCTAGGAGTTCCCTCCCCCGCTCCCCCAACACACACACACTCACACACACACACCCTTATGCTTCTGGCTAGAAATCCAGGAATTTGGTTTTCTAAATCTGCTTTTTACTCCCAGCCGCTGTTTCTGCTTCAAGGGCCAAGTGACAGTAGGATGGAGAGAAAAACTGAACCTCTTCCCTCTTGGAACCACTGCCTGGCTGACTCCAGTGATGCAAGACTCTGAGGCAGGAGTAAATGGAAAAAATAAACAGGGGAAAACCCAGGAGATCCCCCTCACTCTCTCTGACCCTAAAAGGCCCTCTTTCCCGTTCTTGGTCAGAGAAAGAGGCTTTTCTCAGAAAGCTTTCTGTCATCCCATGCCAAGTTGGAGTTACCTTTGAGTTACCTCTCCAGCCCGCCTGGTGCCATTTATCTACAGTGTCCTCAGAGAGCTGCGCGTGTGGTGTGTCTAGGAACTCCGATTGCATTCAGTGGATGAGATGGGCACAGTGTACTTAGTCCATCGTAAGTGGGACCGGAACCCCAGCTTTCATTTTTAAGCTGCTTTATCCCACTTAGTTCCTCAGAGCCACCTGATATAGTAACTTCAATACTGGTGAACACAGTGCTGTCTGTGGTAACCAGCCAATTATGCTCGAATGTGGTTGGTCCATTGTTTCTAAAGAATAGGCTCAGCTTTCAAGGCCTGCTCAAGAGGACAGCAATGCTGCTGAGAGCAGAGATACTCTCACTGGTTTACTCTGGAGATAGCCACTAATCCCAGGAGGCTCTGATCCAGCAGGGTCAGTGTAGGGTGGGACCCTCTGCCAGGGGTAGCAGCAGTGGGCTTTATACTAAGCACATGGAGGCAATTTTTACCCACTTCCATTTGACATTGAGGAATACTGTATGAGGAAAACATGTGACAATGGGCTCACACAGCCTGATTGCTGGCACTTCCTGTGTTATATGAACTTGGTTCCTGCTAAAGGACTGGAATGATGGAAGTACAGACACTGTAGGCACCTCTGCTACCCATCCCTGTGGGGAAACGCAGGCCTTGCAAGCATTTGTCTCCTGACTTCATGTTTCTGTCTGGTGTGAGAGCTTGGTCCAAAGGAGAAAACCAGAAAGCAAGAGCTACCAAATTTAGGGAAGAAATGAGCCTTTAGAACAGGATGGGAGAGTTTGTATCTTCTTTCTAGCCGTCGACCTTCCTCACTTCTAAGCCTCAGTCTTCCTCTCTTTATAACGGGGATAATCCTATGGTCTTGCTGGATTGTTGAGGATTAAAATAAATATGTTAAAAGTTACTAATAATAAATTTAATCATTAGTATTAATCAAGCTTTTACTATGCGCCAGGCACTGTTGTGAATGCTTTGTATTTAGGTAATTTAGACTCCCTAAAAGCCCTATAAGGAGGCTGTTTTCACAAATGAGGAAACTGAGGCACTGGAAATTTAAGAAAATTGGCAAAGCTGGACTTCTAAGCCAAGCATCCAAGGCCAGAATCGACCCATCACTCTGTACATTCTACTCTGTAGGGCGGCAGTCATAACTATCATCACGCCCATAGGTGCCAGGTGTCCACAGTTGAATTTCAGTGTGAAGGATGTGAGGGGAGGAAGGAAAGGGGGCAGGAGGTGGGAAAGGGCAGCATTCTCTTTTAAATTCTGTCTGACCCTTAAGTTCAGCCATGGCCCCTCCCTGCTCATGGGAACGGTGCAGGCACATCCTCCCAAAGTGTGGGCTGCGCAAAAGCCTTTTCTGTGCTGCTCTTACTGTACTGCAGTTATTAGCAGCCTAAGCTTGACTAGCTCCTCTGGGTCCAAAAGGTGAAGTGAGATATAAGTAAACAAACTGCAGGGCAGTTACATCATTCTTAACTCCCATCTTATTCCCTCATATCCAGACTATATTGCTTTTGAGAACTCAGCAGTCCCACTCTAGGAACCTGTAGGATAACTCTCAGGAAAGACTCGATTTATGTCAGGGTCTGAGAAATGTCAAATATCCAAGAAATCTCTCTCTCTCTCTCTCTCTCTCTCTCTCTCTCTCTCTCTGTCTCACACACACACACACACACACACACACACACACACACACTCCTGGGCGGGGGTAGGATGGGGGGTATATGTGAAAGCCCAGGACAATAGAGAGATTCATAAGTCAGGGGATGGCACCCAGAGGGGTACTGAGCACCCTCAGGCCAACCCAGCACCTCCCATTTTACATCTGGGAACACTGAGGTCTAAAGAGGGCATTCAATGTGCTGAAGGTCTTTGGCTAGGTTACTTCTGCTGATGCCCTAGTGTCTCCACTCTCTGCTTTCCTTTTAAACCATAAGAGAACCAAGCATTATGATTTGGGAGTAGTCCAGGACCCTCATGTCATCTCCTAACTTGTTATTTTTTTCTCTTCACATCAGAGTCTGTCTTCTAGCAGTTTCATGTGATGTTTTCTTCAAAGTGATCACCAACAGTCAGAACAACACACTTCAAACATACTGCCTCACTAAAGAACATGGCCAAGGGTGGGAAGGGCCCCAAAGGCAAGAAGATCACCCTGAGTGTGGCCAAGAACTGTATCAAAGTCACATTCGACGGCAGAAGACGCCTTGACTTGAGCAAGATGGGAATTACCACCTTCCCCAAGTGTATTCTGAGATTCAATGATATAGATGAGCTTGACCTTAGCCGGAATATGATCAGGAAGATCCCTGATTCCATCTCCAGGTTCCAGAACCTGCGGTGGCTGGACCTGCACAGCAACTACATTGACAAGCTCCCCGAGTCCATTGGCCAGATGACCACTCTGCTTTATCTCAATGTCAGCAACAACAGGCTGACCACCAATGGGCTGCCTGTGGAGCTCAACCAGCTCAAGAACATCCGCACCGTGAACCTAGGCTTGAACCACCTAGACAGTGTGCCCACCACGCTGGGTGCTCTGAAGGAGCTCCATGAGGTGGGGCTTCATGACAACCTGCTCAACACCATCCCTAACAGCATCTCCAAACTCCCCAAGCTGAAAAAGCTCAACACAAAGCGAAACCCCTTTCCCAAGGGAGAAGAGCCAGACGTGTTCATGGATTCCATCAAGAGGCTGGAGAACTTATACCTAGTGGAGGCAAAGGATCTGTGTGCGTCTTGCCTGAAAAAATGCCAACATGCCCGCGACAAGCTGAACAGGATCAAGACTGTGCCCATGATGACACCAAGAAAGCCGATCTTTTCCAGCTTGGTCTCACCCAACTCAATGGCCAAGGAGTCCCAGGAAGATTGGAGGTGACCTGGGATGGAGAGGGCAAAGGGAGGGAGGGAAGGTGGCAATGGGCTCCATCCACAGACACCTGAGAGACTATCCCATTGCTGCAATAGTTTTTCCAGCCAAGCTCATAAAATACCTTTCCCTACCTCCAGGTTTGTGGTTTTATTGACTGAAGGGCTTTTAGTTCTTTGCCATTCCACACGTTTCTCTCTTCTCTGTATGCACATACGCACACATACAGGCACAGTGAGTCAGGAAAAGATCATCCAGCTCACTTCTGTTTCAGAACCCTCCTGCCTACGGCCCGTGGCCCAGCCACTAACATTGTTAGCACACTCTTAGTCTCATTATCACGCATTTCAGGATGAACTGCCAGCTCTCAAACATGGAGTTTGTTCTGTGGAATGCTTTGGGTCAGAGCTTCAAAGGGCAGAAATCTCAGAGCATGGGTTGGTAGGAGGGCAAAAGACATTGAGTTTTGAAAAGAGGACAAAACCGGGCCACAGAAACAGGCACATATGATTGGGTATTGGCAGTAGCATCTTGGGCTCAAAGCAGTGCTATCTTTTTCTTCTATCTGTGCTTGCATCATTTCTCTAGGAGCTCTCTTTACACTCAACCTGCACTCCGTTGACTGGCTGTGAATGAAGGAGTTTGCACTCCCATTGTATTTTGTCCAGTGCTTTTCCAGACTCTTGTGGGAGTAATGAATGGATGGGTGCAGGTATGAGTTGGTACAGTCAATAAATAAATACCCTCCTAGTCTCTGTGCTAGGTGTGGGGACTGTGTCCAATGGGGGAAAGCTTAGCTTGCCCTGGTCAGCCTGTAGGGCAGCTGAACGGTATTGTCTGCAGGCATTAGGAGATCGGGGCCATGTGGTGTGCAGGGCTGGCCTGTCAGAGGGAAAGTCAAAGACTCTGCAGTTGGCCAGATTCAGGTTCATGGAGGCTCTCCTTACTCGCCATCTCCCTGGCATCTTACTTAGCTTTGGTTCCCTCATCTGTAAATTGGGAATAATACAGCCCCCCAACGCCAAGAGTCATTGTGAACCTAAAGCAGATAGCACACAGAGTAAGTACTCAATGGAAATCAGTTCTCTCTAAGAACTGGTACCTGGTGCATCTCAAAGCTGAAACATGACTTTGGACAGTGACTCTCTTCATACTAGATCTGGCAGAAATAACAGTAGCAGAGGCAGGCCTCACTATAGCAGAGAACCTTCTCTATTACACTCACTCACACCTTAGTACTACCTAAAAGGAAAGGATTAAGGAAGATACCTTTAGGAAAGCTTTAAAAAACATTTTTTTAATCAAGACTTTTCTGTGTTGGCAAGTTTTGTAGTAGTCAATGGAAAAAAACTGAGAGATATCTATGAATTCAGTGGGACCAACTTATTTCCTTTCCACATTATAAGACTGGCCTGCTGCCTACTGCGCTAAGGAGGCAACTCCTTTTCACATTATAAACCATAGCGGACAGCATCCTTCATTTCTTCACTCCTCACTGCTTATTTCCCTTGGTTATGTTTATCTGTGACAATTTATTATATCTCTAAGTCATAGATTAAAAATTCCCTCTTCAGTTTTCCCTTTATTAAATGTTTTCCATTAGAAAAGTAACAAAACCACACCATGGTTTTAAATGTAATAGTTTAAAATATCCACAATTCTACAGTGTTAGCCAGCTATAATATTGACAGATTTCCTTACTAGTTATTTTTCTGTGTATTTTTTTTTTTGAGGGCAGTGTCACTGGCCCTCATATATGGGACCCGAACCGGGGCTGCTGGCTTCCCAAGCCAGCACTTAACTACCGTGCCACTAGGCCAGCCCTGTGTATATTTTTATACATAGTTAAAATGGTAGCGTGCACATCATCTTTATGTTGCTTTGCAACCCATGTTGTTACATTGTCTAAAAAACTATAACTTAACACATCTGCAAGGTAGTTAAACATGGATATGCACAACTATAAGCTACTGTTAAGCATTTGTTTCCATTTTTTCACTAACAGAAGTAGTTTTTTGATGAAAGCTTGTATGATTAAGAATTTTTAAATATGCTGCATCACTTCCTTGATATAGCTGCATTATTGCAAATATTGGGTTAAAGGGTGTGTTTTTAAAAAATAATTTTTGAGACATGTTATCAAATAGCTTAAATAAAGTTGATACACATTTACATATCTACTAGTAATATATTAGAGAAACTTGCCAGCACTGAGTATCATCCTTTACATTTTTCCCTTCATTTAATGTTCAAAATGATCCGAAGATGAATGGAGCAGTTGTGTCTATGAAGTGCATGATGGGATGTCATGCCTGGAGCCACCATTAGTATGTTTGGCCTTGAATATGTCCCTAAGGTAGCCTTCTTGCTATTTAAGTTACATCATTCTGACCCAACAAGTACAGAATCCATGCAAGGAACACAGGCTCCGGAGAGTGGTGGCTAGTTGAAATAGAAATACTGCCCATTTCTATTTCTCCCCCTTGAGACAGTTCCTTTGGAATTAGTGTTCCCTTATTAATCACTCAAAAGGATCAGCAAAGAACAGGAATTAAGATAAAAGATCTCCCTGCACCCCTAGAAAGGATTGGACCATGTATTTGCCCCCCTACCCCCTCCTGTCCCATCATGGCCCAGTTCCCCCATTGACTTGTCCTCAAAACCCTCCTCCAGACGCCTCTCCTGGGTCGACTGCCAACTGAGTGGTTGGTATGCAAGATGACATTTACTTGCCAGCCTTGATCGAAGTGCTTTATTGTCCTTTCATTCTTCTAGCCATGTCTTAGGAAGGGGTTTTAAGTGCACTGAACTTCACCAGAATTGAGAAATTAATGGGCAGGCAGTTTTGGTTTCACACAGGATATATTTATGTTAGATACTTTGTTAGCCAGGAAACCCTGGAGGTAAGATGAAGCAGAGACTGGAGATAAAAGTCAGTTAGGAGACATCGTCTACATTTTATTCCTTTTTCTGTCAAGGGAAGGGTGTGATGTTGATGCTCCTTCATGCTCTAAAGTACCACAGTCATCTTTACTTCCTGGAAGTTGTACTGAGCTTAAAAACACTTGATAGGAAAACCAGGGGCTTCTCTTTCCTCAAATAGAATGAAAACCCTATTCCACTAACCCAGTCACCACCCTCTTTGAAAGCCTGGCATAACCTAGGGTGACCTCTGCCCTTGCTGTGTTTGGCCTCTGTAACTTGGAGTAATTGCCTCAGCTTCTCGTGTTTCCATCCTCAGGATACGCTCAACATCTCCCTAGAGTAGCTTATGGCAAAAACTTGAAGACTAATCAGCTAACAAGAATAAACAACTCTGAAGAAGACAAGTCCTCGGTTAGAAGAAAGAGAGTGGCAAAGAGAACATTCTGGAAGCCAGTCTCTCCATTACTGACCAAGCCACCAACTTGCTTCTTAAATTCACTTTGTCTCTCTTTGCTTTAGATCTTTTATGTGTGAAAATAATTTTGGAAAACATTTGGTGTTGTTTTTTTTAACATATATAGAAAAATACTTAAGGAAATTATAGATGTAAATTACAATGAAAGATTTAAAAGAAGACTTTAAGACATAAAAATCTTATGGTCACCCAAACTGATAAAATCTCCACATAAGATGCAATCACTGGGGGACTTTAAATGAAGGCTGCATGGGGACTGTACGTATTATTTTTGCAACTTCCTATGAATCTGTAATTATATTAAAATTTTAAAAGAATTAGAACACTCTTACAACCTAGATGCAGCAATAAACAGATCCTTGTCCATGTGTCAAGTGCTAATTTATGAGTAATTGTGGCAAGCTTAAATAAGTTATGTATATATGATGCAAGCCTCTGATAAGTTCTGTATATGTAATGCAATATCTCAAGCAACTAAAATTTATACAAAAAAATTCATACAGAAATGTACTTAAAAGTACTATAGATAAACCAAATTAGAATTTTAACAAATTTTTCAGTAATTCACAGGTAGGAAAGAAAAAGAAAACAGAAGAATGAACAACAGGGACAGGTAAGAAAAAACAAAATGGCAAACTGCTAGCCTAACATTCTAATAATTATATTACCCTGTTTCCTCGAAAATAAGACCTAGCCAGAAAATAAGCCATAGCATGATTTTAGATGCCAAAATATGGCACCTTGACATCCTGAATATTTTAAGCTGAAGGAGTTTGTGGAAAAGGCACCCTTCTCCCTGAAACAGAGCATAAAACCCTCATGCGAGGGGTGCGTGCCCTCCATATCCTGGAGAAATCATGCTACAGTGTATTTTCCAGCTAGGTCTTATTTTCATTTTATTTGTATTGGCTCCAAACTAGAAACAATCAAATTTCTCCGAATAGGCAAATGATTAAACAAACTGTGATATATTCATTGCATGGAATACTGCTCTGCAGTAAAAAGGAACATACTATTGAAACATGCAACAACCTGGATGGATCTCAATACATTATTCTGAATAAAAAGGTCAATCTCCAAAGGTCACATACTCTATGATTCCATATAGAGAACGTTCTCTAAATGACAAAATGACAGAAATGACAAATAAATCAGTGGTTGCCAGGTTTTAAGGCAGATGAGGAGTGGTAGAGAGTGGACATGACCCCAAAGTGGTAGCACCAGAGATATCTGTGCGGTGATAAAAATAATTGTGTGTGTTGCTGTTGGTGGTGGTTACACAAACCTACACACATGATACAATGACAGAAAACTGCACACATACTGTACCAATGTCAGTTTCTCGGTATTAAAATTGTACTATAGTCACATAAGACGCAATCATTGGGGGATATTAGAGGAAGGCTGCGTGGGGAATCTATGTTATTTTTGCAAGTTCCTGTGAATCTGCAATTATTTTGAAATAAAATAAAAAAATTAGAAACAATCTTACAACTGAGATGCAGCAATTAACAGACCCTTGTCCATGTGTCAAGGGCTACTTTATGAGTAATTATGGCAAGCTTTAAGCATCTCAACCATCACGAAGAGTAAAGGCATTTCAGGAGAAAGAGCAGCTTTACCTCAGTTCACCAGACTAACCTAAATTATCCATTATAGATGGCCTCTTTGAAGATTCCTGACAAAATTTCTAAAATAGAAGAAAATGCCTGGCTCTTCTATCCATGTCCCAGGTTTGCTGGAGGTGGCTGGGCACACATAGCAAGTGGGTGGGGGAACACTGAACCAGCAAATTTCTCCCTTCACAGTTTTGGGGTTTTGTTCCACTGTCCCTACCCCATGGCAGCAATGTGACTGCGTGGAGCTGGAAGGACAAAGGGCCAAGCTTGGTGCTGAGAGTGGGGCTTAATTTAGGCTTCTGCCTAGAAATTGGGTCTGTGGTTATAGCTAAGGATAAAGCTCAGAGAAGACAGGAGTGACAATGACAGAGTAACATAGGTAGACCCCAAAACTGAGGTCTAAGCACAACCCTGAAGGAGCTCACTGCAGGTCACAGGACTCCCTACCTGTGGTTCCTTGAGCTGGCATGTGAAAGCTCCTGAATCCTGGAGCATCAGTCATCCCACCAGTTCATTTCATTCACCTCTGGTGCCGCGATTCTGCTGCAGACCCTGGACTTGAGTTGTGTAGTCTCTGCCCTCTCAGGGCTAGGCTTTAAGGATGATGAGAAGTGGAAGCCCCTGAGACGTTTCTGCACTCAGAGCTGTAGGGGCTGATACATGGCCACTGAGTGATATTACACACATAATACATTTATGAGAGGGTGATCTGCAGAGGCAAATGGGGTCAGTGAAGTGACTTGTGCTCAACGTTGATGCAAGGATAAAGAAGCTTCAGGGAGAGCCAGCCATGTGGCGCATTGGTTAAAAGTTGGCTTGGGAGCGCGAGCTCTAAGAAGCAGGGCCCAGGTTCGGATCTCACATGGGCCAGTGACGTTGCACCCTCTACAGCTAAGATGGTGAACAACAGCTCAACCTGGAGCTGGGTTGCCAAAAGTCACCAGCGATGTTGTAGGCTGCAGTGGGGCTGCCATGGGCTGCTCTGAGCTACCATGAGCCGCTGGCAGATGGCATGAGCTGCTGTGAGCCGCCATGAGCAGCCATCCAGTGGCCGGTGACCAATTACCTCACCCAGGAAGAACGCAATGATGTAACCAACATGGGCCAATGAAGCAACGTCCTCCACAACTAGACTGAAGAACAAAAGGACAGCAACTTGTCTGTTCCCCTTCCCCGTTTCTCCAACAATTTCCCCTCCCCCAATTCCCCAATAAAATCTTCTTTTTTTAAAAAAAAAGAAGTTTCAGGGAGAGAAAATGGACACACAGTCCATGAGTGCTGTGGTGCCTGGGGAGTTCTGCCTGGAGCAGAGGCTGGCCGTCTGCTTTTGCCGATACCTCAGTATGCACCCCTTCCTGTGATAACAGAACCTTAATTCTCTTGGGGAACCCCTCCCCTCAATGTGGTCTATGTTATTGGGTGGGACTGACTCCACTCCCAGAGGTGGATGGGCACATGACCCTGACTTGGCCTATGAAAGCACTTGATGGGTTCTGGGCTCTAACCTAACTAGGGCAAATGAAAATCACTTTGGGGATTTTTGCTAAAATTACTGGTACAGAGCGTTCCTTGTGTGGTGGAATTCCTATTTGATTGATTATTAGCCTGGAGCTATTGGGGGCATGGACACCCTTATGCTGAGAACCCAGGGGAAATCTTTACTATGAGATGGAGAGCCAGTGTTCTGAGGACTCACTTAGCCCACAGATCCAGCATGCCTGGAGCCAGACCTTTTTTGGCCTTCACATATGTGAGGTTATGAATCTTCTTTTAAGCTTCAATGAGTCTGACATGGCTGCCTACCACATGCACTGAAACATTGCAGAGAAATCCAGTGTGGAGATTAAGGCTCATATGAAACATAAACAATATGAGATCACAGGGGTAATATTAAGCTTATATGCACAATTATAGTTGTACCATTGTTGAAATATTAAAGTATATCCATTTCAGTTAGGAAATAGCTACTCCACTTCCAGTGGCCCCCTGCTGCCGAGGCCCCCTAAGACCATCACCAGGTATGTCCTGGACTTCTCCACAATCTGCCAAGTAAAGGGTTACTACCTGGCACAACAGAGAGCTTCTGCTGGCAGCCACTCTTTCAAAGGTCATCAGTGATCCCCATGTTGCAAACAATGTTCAATGGTCATTTTTCAGTTCTAATCTTACTTGTGTTACCAACAACATTTGATCAGCAACACAGCTGACCCCTCATTCCTTGAAACACTACCTGTTTCTGAGGACACCTTCTACACCAGCAATGCCTCCTGTCTTTCTGGATGCAACTTCTCAGTCTCTTCTGCTGGCTCCACCCCATGGTCTTAACTCTTAAAGGTTGGTCTGCCCCAGGGCACAAACCTAAAACCTCTGGTCCATATTCGTTCATTCTCTTGCTGATCTTATCCAGTTTCATGCTTTAAACACAATTCCAAATTTACCTCTCACCTGGACCTCTCCACGAGCTCCAGATTCATATACCAATGGCTGACATGACATCACCTGGATATCTGGCAGCCGCCTCAAAGTTACCATGTCCAAAACTGAGCTCCTGACATCACCACACCCGCAAAGCAGTTCTTCCTGTGCCCTTCCCCATTTCATTTTCCAATTGCTCAAACCTAAATGCTTGTCTTATCCTTAAATCCATTCTCTCACACACACATATTCCACACTTGATTTGTCAACAAATCCTGTCAGATGTACCTTCAAAATATGTCCATAATCTGAGCAGTTCACACAGTCTTTTTGGCCAACCCCTGGTTCCAAGCCATCTTCTCTCACCTGGGTCATTGCAAAGCCTCCTAACAAGCCTCCCAGCTCTATTTTTGTCTTGCTGTGGTCAGTTCTCCACACAGTAGCCAGGTATGTCTTTTAAAATACATTAGTAACACCATTCCCCCAATATACCCCATTATTCAGAGGAAACCCCAAAGCCATTATGTTAGCCCCCAAGTCTTACATGGACTAGCTCTATTATCTCCTCCCACTGACTCCCTGTACCCAACCACTCTGGCCCCAGCTCAGCCCACCACACACTACCCCTGGGGCATTTGCTCTCCTCTTCCCTTGGCCTGAAATGCTCTTTCCCAGTTACCAGTACAACTTGTTTCCTCACTTGGTTCAAATCTTAATTCAAAAGTTTTGATGAGGGTTTCCTTTACCACCCCATGTAAGATCAATCCCCACCTCTATTTACTTTGCTTTTTATGTTTGTTATCTAATATGCTTTGTATTTCACTCCTTTAAATTGTTTTCTATCTTCCTCATGAAAGTGTAAACTCAATAAGGATAGGAAAGATTTTGAGTATTTTGCTTGTTGCTCTGTCAAGCAGCAAACACAAAACATAAACTACTGATGAATAATTTTGAATGACTTGGTGGTCCCCATTACATAGTCAGTACAAATATTTTTAATTCCACTCTGGGGACATCCTTCCCTTCCCACCCTATCGCCACACACTCCTGGAGAAAACCAGCAACTGTCTTCTATTCTCACTCCAATGGAAATAAAAGCACCTACTGATTTGGTCTTCTAGAGAACTGGGTATTTGTAAAGGGGAACCTAGGGAAAGGGCTGCAAGCATTTCATTCCCTGGGAAAGACGCTTCATATCTTAAATTCATAAATTAAAGCTGATTCTCCCATCACCATACATTAATTTAGCTTCTGAGCTTTCCAAGAGTCTCGTATAGGAAAGGCAGACATGGGATTGTTCACAGCCCTGCCTGAGGACCCGATGCCAATGCTGGGCCTTGCTTGACACCTCCTTGGCAACCTGCCCCCACCCGCCACAGGTAGAGGGCTGCTTCCTGCCATTTTGTTCATGTGGAACTTTCAGTCTGTTTGTAGAGTTATAATTTGCAGAAGGAACTCCAGGAGCAGGATGAGGGAGCATGGGATGGGAGAGAGATCAATAAAGGGGAAGGCAAACTGACATGTTCTTTGCATGACAACTTTACAGTAGGATCAGGCAAATGAAGAAAATCAAAGCGAGGCCAGCACCATGCCCACACAGCATGGCTGGACTCCTCCCCACACCATTACCTTAGATTGAGGGGGTCATCCGTTACACTTTTCCCCTTCAAGCTGGGTTGGAAAGAGCAGAAGCTAAACAAAAAAGGAAAGGATTATTCTATCAGCACAGGCAAGACTCTTCTACCACCAGGGACATGTTTGCAGAGCCAGCTAGGAGGCTGGGTCCATTCTTGCCCCTCCAGCCCCGTCCTGCCCCCAGTTCTTGAACACCAGACCTCCATGTATCTCTGAGGCACCCCTCAGCACCTCCTGGCATTGCACACTCTAGCCTTGATGACAATAATTATAACAATAAAACAATAGATACAATGAAAACTACATGGTTTAGATACCTCCTCTAGGCCAGGACTGGACAATTCCATTGCCAGTTTCACAAACCACTGCTGTACTCTGGGAACAAATGCCATCTTAATTGTAGACCACTTCAGCAGGGGAGGGCACAGTTAGGCAATGTTCACTGCCTGAGCTCCAGATGTAAAAGCCTTCTAGATTAACCGTGAAAAACTTTAATACCCAGAAATCACAAGGGTACATGAATAGGAGGTTCAGCATTGCACATCTACTTCTTTACTTTGGTCTAAAATGGAACCTGAAGACAATTTTAGGAGGTGACACAACTGCAGTCCTTGGAAAACCTCAAAGGGGCACTCACAGTCAATGGAGACATGCCCAGACCTGGCGCTAACAGCCTCTCTGTGGGAGTTGTTTTTCTCCACTCTGGCCCTGCCCTTTGGACGTAGCAGCTGGTCCTTGTGCCAGTGACTGCTCAGGCCAACAGGAAGGCAAGGCTAGAACCTCTGAGCACAGAGTGGCTGGGGACATTCAGGTCAGAGATGTCAAATCTCACCTCAGAATTTCCAGGCATCACCGGGCATCACCACCCTTCTGAAGGTCCAACTTCTGTGTGGTCTGTTTATGGCTAGCACCCTACCTTGTCTCCTGTCTCTTCTAGATTCTCTACAAATCTCTACTGATTTATAACTTTAATTGCAATAAAAATAACCATTGGTACTAATATTTTCTTAGCTTAATTTTTTTTTTATATTGAATAATCTATTTGGAGAAAAAGAAGTTAAACTAAAACGGCAGGCTTTTCTCTGTAAGAAAAAAGATGTTCCATGCAGAATTGGAAATCAGTGTTTGGAATTCTTTCCAATAAAATATAAAATTAGAACAACTGAAACTGGCAACTGGGATCAAAAAGGAAGCTTAAGCCAAAAAAAATTACTTCGAAAATTAGAAAATCAAAGCCAGAAAATTCTGGAAGCCAGTTTCTTAAATATATTGTGTCTGCACAATTTTTTCTTCCTTAAGTTATTACTGTCCTAAACTACTTCAGTCCATGGAATGGAGCCTGTTTCCCAGGATATAGAAAATGTGCTTCTATAGCTTTCTCTATAGTTGTTCCATAATTCAACAGCTTTGTGGGTCAGTAGGTTCTTCCTTGTGTCTAACCTAAATCCTGCTCACTGTGGGTTGAGAAAAAGTTTCCTGAGAACAGAGCTGCTCTCAGCTCATCATCAGTTTCCCTTAGAAGAGGATTATTAAACCCTCACCTTTTGAAGGCCTTACTCCGATCACTGTTGTGGAAGACAAGAAACCTGGAATCTCCATTTCGGAAAAAGATCTCCAGGGCAATGTCCTATAAAGAGAAACACTTTTACTGCTCCTGAAGTTTCTTGGAACAGAAGCACCCCCAGCAACAGAGCCACTGGCAGTAGGTCATTTGGGTCTCATGTCAGATGTGAAAGGATTTCAATCTAAAATGGGACCAGAGGATATAAAATGAAGAATCTCATGCATGCACTTGGTCAGAAGAACAGGACTTAGGAACCAAGGGGCTCGTTTCCTGTAAATGCCTGATTTACAGAAGATGGAGACTTACCTCCTGACCAATGAACATCCGCCGAGAATCCCTCCCCACCCTCAAGCCAATGAGCTCACTGCTTGGACTCTGGCTGGATTTCCCTCTCTGTGCTCCTTGTCCATGAAGACAGCTGCCCCAAATCTTCAAGAGACTCACCTACAGCTTGCTACAGCAAGCGTTTCCCAAATTGTAATTCCTCTGCTATTCCTGAATAAACTCAACCCTTGGTAATTCAAGCTTGCCTCATTTAGGTCAACTCAGACAACCTTTCCTGATTAGTCTTTCCGGCCTTCCACAGAGGGATACAAAGGCCTTGGTCACAGTGATGAGCAGGATCTCTGCACAATGGGTAGGAGGGCAGCCGACCTCAGAGTTCCTTTGGCTGATGCAGGAAGCAAGAGCCCCACTCCCAGGACAAGCAAATTGCTGACAAAGGGATGAAAGTGCCCACTGAAACCTTCAGACACTTTCACTTCCAGGTCCAGGGGTTGCTTTCCTGAACCAAAGGGTCATCTTACCAGAAACACTGGGGGAGCTGGTTGGGTGGGTGCCACTCCTCATCAGGACAGCATTGTATGCCAATCTAC
This sequence comes from Aselliscus stoliczkanus, assembly GCA_033961575.1. Classification (NCBI taxonomy): domain Eukaryota; kingdom Metazoa; phylum Chordata; class Mammalia; order Chiroptera; family Hipposideridae; genus Aselliscus; species Aselliscus stoliczkanus. The sequence continues at coordinate 120,387,787 of CM066729.1, forward strand.
AGACATGTAGGCACAGGGTGCTTTGCTAAGCCCACTTTGCTGAGCCATGTGATGTGGCCATGCTGACACAGCAAAGTTATTTCAAGGGTATTTTGTTAATGACTAAATGAACTCTACATGATTTCCTTTCTTTTTCCTTTCCCTCTTTTCTCCCCCTCTCCCTTCCTTCTAATCTATACTATATAAATAACAGGTTTGGAATAGGACAGAGTGAGTCCACATCTGAGATGAGATTGTCAGGGAGACAATTCCCAGGTCTGGAGGGAGGGGCCAGGAGGGATGAGGCCTGGGCACGGAGGGACAAATGTGGTGGGTCAGGATCAGATTCAGAGATGTGGTGCTGCATCCAACAACAGAGTCAGATCCTGCTTCTACCTGGCTGGAAGTGAGTTTTCAAAGTCCAGTTCATTGGGCTCTTGAACAGAGGGCAAGTATTTATAATGATTATACAAATCCCCTGTTCTCTATAGGTGCACATAAGAGCCTTGGATTTTTTTTCTATAAATAGAAATATAAATAATGTGCCAATAGATGATGAATATACAATCTAGTGAGGCTATGGCTTGCCCCAGCAATCTCGAGTACCCAGGGTCAGACTTCCTTCAGGGAGAACCCAGGGCTGGACAAATGGTGGCCTTGCTCACAGAGCTGTCATGCTCCACCTGGCTGTGCACACACATACCTGCCCCTACTTCCGGCTTCCACCACTCTCAGGCTAGCCAACCATTTGGAAACAATCACCATTTACTGGGGGGAAAGAAGCTCACTTACTGATACCTATTTTCTACTATATATAACCTGTAAAGTAGATATACAATGATTTAAAAAGTTATTATTGATACGTAGTCAAAACATGTGCTAAATGCTATGTATGTAATGACAGAAAAGACAAGATATGGTCCCCTGTTCACTGGAGGGAGAGGTGCCCAGTTATGCCAAGGTGGCAGAGCAGTGTTTGAGACTAGGCCCATGCTGGCTGCACTGCCCAGAACCTTCAGGGCAGCACCTTTCAACTTGTCACCTTCTAACTCATCTCTTTGTAAAGAAGCACAGTGAGATCAGGCAAAATGAGAACTAACCCTTTGTAAGCAAAAGCAGAGGAGTGGAGGGTGGAGAGAGGGAGAGAGCTGGTCAGAGGCCAGAAGTTTATAGGTCGTGACTAGCTGACAGTGTGTGCTAGCTGACAGTAGAGCTCTGCCTCTGAAAGGAATCATCTCTGTTTACCACGTGGGTGAGCCTTTGAAGGCCCTGGACGAGGCTCTGGGGCCATAAGTGGAGGGGACAATCAGATCTCTAAACCACTTGTCACAGGAAATTACCAAGAGCTGAGAGGTAGGTGAAGCTGTGGGAGGGCAGATGGGAGGGACTATGGCCTGCTGAGGGAGGTCCATGGGGTCAGATGAGGACAGACTGGCACTCAACTATCATCAGCTCTGCCCTGAGGCAATGGAGCTGCCCTATCCTGCATCCCTGAATACCCAAAGCAGCTCTGGGACATGTCAAGGGAAAAATAACCTAAAGAGGCTGGATCCTAAATAACACAATAAGAGAGAGAAAGGCAGGGACTGGGGAGAGAGTGAAGAAGTAAGAACTTAGATCAGGGGACCAGGCTCAACACAAATCAGGGCAATTCATAGGTGAGTCCCAAAGGGCTGCACACAGGCACAGAGGGGGTCATGGAGGTGTGGCCCTCACATTTACATAGGATGTTGATGACACCCGGACCACCTGTCCCATGAAGAGATGGCATTACCCTTGCTCCCTCCCTGGGGCATACCTGTAGGAGGAAGCGTGCCTGACGGAGCTCCCTGAGGTCACCATAGCTGTGGCGCTGGCACGCGTAATGGTCACAGGACCTGTCTTTGCTGCACAGGTTGAAAATGAATGGGTCGCTGATGCTGAAAAGGAAGTAAGACACGGAGTGAGAGGGCATCAGGCAGTCTTGTCTCTCTTTCTGTCCCACAACCCTGTCTGAATTTCTGGGGCTCTGGGTCCTATGGTCACTGCCGAAGAAGGGTACCAGCACCCACTGATCTGGTAAACACTGAGCACCTGCCCTCATCAGCTCTGCCCTGAGGAGTAGGATGGGGCATCAGACTCACCAGGTGAGGGACAGCAAGGCAAGGGGACAGCCTCCAGGACAGACAGTGGCACACAGTACGGAGCATGCATGTGAGAAGTCTCTCTGGGTACAGTGATCAAAAATGGTGGGGAAAGAGTGAAAGAGATACCCTAGTCATGTTTGGAGAAATTTCGGACCCTGGAACATAGTGCAGAAAGATGACGAGACTCCTTAAGAAAGCCTGTGTTCAGCATGGCCTCAGGGGCCTGGGGGAGAACCCACCACATTGGGGGTGGCATCTAGTATAGCATGGGAAAAAGTGTCAGAGAATCCCTGAGCCACCAAAGGGGGGAGTGCAGCAGGGCTGAGATGCTGATGGGCTGAGAAACAATGATCACAGCCTCAGTAGTGGCCTCTATAGCATCTGCCCAGAGCCAGGGACCAGCAACATGGTGGTTGAGGCCTGACCAGATGCCTCTCCTAGAGGTCAGAATAACTCCCCTTGGGAAGAACGGGAGAGGAGGGAAAGTAAGAATCATGAATTTGATAAGTGTTCATACCAAAGAGAACAATTTCTGTCCTAGATGTAACTGAAATGTCTTTAGGTAACCAGATGAAATTTTCACCACCAGTACAAAGGGGATTTGAGATATAAACATGATTTCAGTGCTGGACAGTTATATTTCTGAACATCAAGAGTTTTGTGGTAATTTTAGACTGTGTACATGACAAGATATTTTGATAGCATACTCTTTTAGGACCTGAGAGATACAGGGCCTCCTGAGCACTGCAGTCTCCAAGAAGACTGTGTGCCCATCACGGATCCAAATAACCAAGACCTGAAAGAGCCCCGCACCAGTGCAAGGTGGAGGAATGGGTGAGAGGGCTGTTTCACCTCCTCCTCATCCCAACTCCAAGTGCAGCCCTCACTGGCCAGCCCAAAGAGCAGGCCATGCATGGGGCCTCCTCACGATGCTTCTGAGAAAAAGATCAGGCCCTCACTCAGGCCGGCAGGACTTCTCCAATCAATAGCCAGGGTGGTGGCCCAGCACCTGCAGCGCTAAGAGCTTGGACCTGTGCATTATGCTGAATTCACTGGTGGGTAGAAAGCAAGGCCATCTGTGAGGGATGCAGCCTGAGATGACGATTCAGCCCCCTGCACAACCAGACATCAAGGATGTGGGTGTCAGCCCTTGGAAGCTCCTCCTGCCCCTTCTTAGGACAATCCTCTTAGGTCTCCTGCTCTGAGCCACATTGCTGTAGGATTGATCAAATACAAATGGGGCTTTTATTCTGGATGCTTCTGCCTGGAGGCTTTAATTCAAACCTACTACTGGCTGAGGCCTTTGGTTCATTATTAATGACTCCTTCTGGGGCTGAGCTGACTTCCCTTAAACTTCTCTGACTCCCAGTGAGGTCAAGGAGGTAATTCTAGTTCCTACTCTTGGCTTAGATCAAACAGCATCCCAGATAAAGGCACTAGTGAAAATGACAGTGACAACTCCATTAGCTGATGTTATTATCCAATATTCAATTATTGTCAGGATTTATACCTAGAATTTACACCCAGAATCATTCACTAGATCATAAACTATTTACCAGACTCAGCCCACATCTGATTCATCTCTTTGTATCTATGAAGTCTACCAGAGTGAATGGGACAAGACAGATTTTCAATAAGGATTTGTCGAATTGAACTAAATAGAGAAATGATGACTTAAAATGCTTACTGATATGGAGGAAATATCTGATTAAAAGCACCTATCACAAAGAGCTAACTGGGTGATTGGGATTACCACCAAACGAATCAAATGCTATACATTGTTGAGCCAAACTGACAATGTTATGGGTTGAATTTTGTCCCCCAAAAGAGATCTGTTGAAGTCCTAACCCCCAGGACCTCAGAATGACACTTAATTTAGAAATAGGTAAATACCAGATGTAGTAAAATTAAAATGAGGTCACTAAAATAGGTCCTAATTCTCTATGACTAGTCTTCTTATATAAAGAGGAAACTTGGACACAGAGTCAGACACACAGGGAAGATCTTGTGAAGATACACAGAGAGAAGATGGCCATGTGCTGAGTGATGTATCTACAAGCCAATGAACACCAGGGACTGTGGGGAAACACTGGAGGCTAGAAGGATCCTCCCTAGAGCTCTAGAGAGGGATTGGCCTCGATACTTTGATATCTCACTTCTGGCCTCCAGGACTCTGAGACAATACATTTCTGATTTTTAAAGCCACCTAGTTTTTGGTACTTTGTTACAGCAGCCCTAGCAACCTAATAGAGTCACCCTATTCTGCAAAATATAACATTCTAGAAAGGTTCTTAGTTTCTGAGGAAAGTTCCAAAGCAGAAAATCCAGTCTCTGCTGGACGATGTGCAGTGTTCTTGAGCTTTACTTGGGATATTTTTATGGTACATCAGAGAGCCTCTTTCAAGGTCTAATGCTCAATGATACTCAGTTTGATGGCAGTGTTTTAGATGAAACATTTCAGGGTTGACTTAGCTTTATTTTTAACTGCCTTATTTATGTATCTTCCTTAGTCCCCATAGTCAAAATAAGACTTAATCCCCATTGATCTGACATGATCTAATAGCCTGTCTCTGAGAACCACATCTGCATGCATGCCAGAAGTTTCTTAGAGCAGTAGACAAAACCTCGGAGAGAAAGCACTGTCTGGTTAACACATACTTCTTTGAGGTATGGTGACTAAAATTACCTATGCATTCCCCAAAGGACATGCCAGGGTATAATTTGTTCTCACTATACTCCCACTTGCTTTCTAGAAAAGTACATTTCCAGACATGGAAGTTTCCTTGTCATTCCAAATCAAGTGAGTACATACAATCTGACGTCTGGGCTTCTATTAAAAGTGCAGATATAGTCAATTTGATCATGATTAGATGCACCTCATAAACACAATTTAGCTAATCAATAAGATCTTATCTAACACTAACTCGATTTAAACCAGAGGGGTGGAGAGTGAAGCAATGGATTGTGCAAGTCATTACACGGGCATGCCATGCATATAGGTAGAGTAGAAAGCTTTCATCAGCTTTCAGAAAAACAAGTCTGCAGACCCATTGTCCATATTGATCAGTATCAATAAAACATGAGCAATAAGATGGGATGTGTGTGCCAAGTATTAATTATGCTTCTCCTGCCTTGGAAAAGCAAAGAGGTGAATGTTTGGTATGAATAAAAGATGGAAATTAGCAGAGAGGAAAATGCCAAGCATTTTAAAGCAAATCTAAATCAAGGGAGGGTGGCTGACATCTCTTCTTCTACACTCCTTAAATTCCAGCATTTTTACATAGGCTGGAAATGATATGACAAGTAGGAATTAAAATTCTGAGTTCTCGGCAGGTGGCTCCTTTGTCAACAGTCTAAAATAGTATGATCTCAAAGTATGATAAATAGATAGTTCTCCAAGTATGATCCCAAACCAGTAGCATCAGCATCATCAGAGACCTTGTTAAAAATCTCAGGCCCTACCCCAGAGTTGACAAATTAGAAATGGGGATAAAGGTGGACACTGGGGGCCTGTTTTAACAAGCCTTCCAGACGATTTGAGAGCTACTGGCTAAGAGGTTTTCTTGCCATCATTTGTGCCTTGGCTTACCAGGAAAGTCAAAGCTTATTTCTGGATGAAGAAATCTTCATCCAAATTTTTTCAAAAGCAATGATCAAGTGAAGAAATACAACTTGACAACTGAACTTCTAACAAAAGTAAGAACAAGGTCAATTTGATTTTGAATGGCTGTACTCTATAAACACAAGAGAATTAATTAGTATAATCAGAGCTTGATTGAACCCAAACAGACCAAATAAATTTGATTAAAAAAACCCAAAACTCAGAATTTCCTGCCAAAGACCTTTGGTGTTAGTTGGTATAAAAATGACTCTTCTAATTTGTCCCCAAATCCTACCCATTCTTCAAGACCCAGATCTTAGCCCACTCCCTCAAAGTAGCCCTCCCGTACCATACCAGGCCCATGCCATCCCTTCAATTGTGAACCCCAAGACTCTCCCCCTAACATATATTTTGTCCTGTGATGCTGGTGTGCCCCAAACTCTTTCCAAAAGAAACTGCTATACTGCTGGGCACAAAGGGGTGATGCCTGATTTCTTATATAAGAATGAGCAACCAACAAGTTTTTGAGTGAGTAAGCTCATAGGACTGGCTGCTATTACGCTAATAACCTAAGGAGAGATCCCCTTTGTCCTGTGCTGTTCTCCTCATCAACAGAGGCATGAGGAGTTGCCATACTGTTTTCCACTCAGATTTTAGCTTTGGGGGACTACAGTCATGGATGCCTATCCCTAGGTTCTTCTGCTTTATCTCATGGTTCAGTTTCAGGCCCAAACCAAAGGCCACAGCAAGAACAAGGTGGGTGCAGCAGGAGTGGGGTAGCTGAGAAGGAAGATTGGGGCTCAGGGACGAATCTGCTGGGAGAGGTGGGAACTCACTTGGATAAGCAGTGGCGGGTGCAGTAAACATCACCCATGGGAGAGAGTGTGAAGTTCTCGCAGATGTAGAAGTGCTGATGGCCAAAGAGCAGGAGCCCTTCAGAGACCAGGTGGCCCTGTACGATCACCAGAGAGTACTTCTGTGTCACCTGGAGGGAGAGAACGCCAGAGTCAGGCCATGGGTAAGTGAAGCATGTCTATCATTCTGATGGAGGGTAGAAGGGCAGTGACTGTCACCCACTGGGCACTTGGAAGTGAGAGTAGCACCCTGTAAGAATGACAGGGCCACTGCACAGGGCTGTACTGCTCTTCACAGTTTATGGGGGCCCTTCTACACCCAATACCTCTTTAGTTATTTGATCTAGCCAAGGCCACCCACACCCACATCAAGGCATGTGGATGGGTGTTTATTGCTGTACTGGGTACACTGACATTCTTTCTCTCACTTAAGCTCCTCCACAGCCATACTAAACATTCGACAGTTAACAGTGAGGAACGTTTTCAAGGTACACGGCATCCCTCAGTGATAGAGGCCAAGGACCAGCTGGAAAGTGGCTGAGCCAGGACTAGAACCGGGTCTGTCTAGAACCACAAGTGCAAGACTGGCACTGCTGTCTCCAAGGCCAAGGCTAGTCCAGTGTGTTGATGAGGAGGCATGTGCTCTGCCCAGATCCTTCCTTTAAGACTTAGGTGCCCATTCTCTCAGCAGCTGGAAATGTTGGCAGCTTCACAGAACTGCCTCAGCTAAGGAGAGCACTGAGCCAAAGGTCACATCCCCTTCCCAGTAGCATCCTGTACCCAACAACTGGTAAATGTGGAGTAGGAAGGGCGAGGCCCTTTGCCTCAATGCAGGGCAGCTCTGAAGAAGCATCCCAGGCTCTGAGCTCCCGCAGAATCAGCTGAGGCCTCTGCTGAGACTTCATCACAGTTCCACTTCCTTCTTTGCCCAGTCCTGGAACCCTCACTCCCAGTAGGCTTCCTGCGTGCCCATCTCTGACTCATAGTTGGCTTTCCAGAGAACCTGACCTGGGACAATATCTTGATGTGACCCATAGTTCTACATGAAGTAAGGGCTAAGTGGGTCCTTACATGGAATAAATTTCTGAAGGAATGAGTGAGGGAATAAATAATAAATTCTAGATGATGAGAGCCCACGAGGACCAAGAGTAAGGCCAGGGCTAACATTTTCTCAGGGTAATTCTGGGCTAACTCCAGTTATACGAAAGAAGAGCTGATATTCTTTTGACTGCCTACCATATGACTACTGTAAACATTTACACATATTAAGCAATGAAATCCTTACAATTGGGCAAGGGAGGTTTTACAACTCTAATTCAGAGATGAAACAAATGGAGGTCCCAGAGGTAAGAATCTCACCAAAGATTAGTCCCTAACAAGCAGCAGAGCCTAGGACTGATGCTCAGTATCCTCTCACTTTGAAAGCAAAGAGGAGGCCACAGTGATGAAACCTGGAAAGCAGGCCCTGAGGACCAGTTGTCCAATTCCTGAGTCAAATGGGATTAGTCAAAGTGAGGGCCAAGATTCACCAAGGGATTGTTCTAAGATAAGCATTAATCACTACAATCCAGGACAAGTTATCATTGCACTATTTTTCCTAGATAAGAATGAACCAAGGGTCTTGGTTCTTGTAACCCATGTCTGCTGAAGGCAGCTAGCTCTCCCAGCCTCTCCTGGAGCTGGTCTTCAAACCACCTTCAGAACCACCTTCAACATGGATTCATTTCCAACTTCATTCCCTCATCCAGACGTTCATCTATTCAACTGCTACATACTCAGCATCCACTACATGCCAGGCTGTCATTCACACTTTGGGGATAGAGGGAGGGACAAGCTAAACAAGAACCCTACTCTCATGGGACTTAAAGGCCAGTCAGTGGGGGAAGATGGATAGTCAACATAGATGTCAACCAATAAACAATTGCAAACCGTGATATGTGCTGTGAGAAAAAAAATAACAGGGTGATGATAAGGCAGAGAGGAATGATAGGGGAGAGGGAGTCACTATTTTAGAAAAACCCTCAGACTTGAAGGATGGAAATTGGGCAGGCATGGGAAATCTGGGAGAAAATATTTCAGGAAAGGGAATATCTCATTCAGAGCCCAGAGACAGGGAGGGCAGAAAAGAGGAAAGCAGAAAAAAGGCCAGTGTGGCTGACATGACATTGGAAGGTGGAATGCTCAGCTCACAGGGGTCCTTCGATGCCTTGGTAAGGCCACTAGATTTTATTCTGGTTGCAATAGAAAGACATGAAGGGGTCATTTATAGAAAATGACACTAACTACTGGGTAGAGGATAGACTGGAAAGAGCCAAGAGTAGAAGAAGGTGGCCATTTCAGTGGTACTGTGGAGGGATGATGGCTTTGGATGGGGTGGCAGAGGGAAGTGGGAGAAAGGGGAAAAGTGATTGAATCTAAACAAGAAGAAGTAGAATTGACAGTAACTGCTACTGGACAAACTGTGAAAAAGAAAAGAAAAGAAAAGAAAGGAAAAGAAAAGAAAAGAAAAGAAAAGAAAAGAAAAGAAAAGAAAAGAAAAGAAAAGAAAAGAAAAGAAAAGAAAAGAAAAGAAAAAAGAACACATATATAAAACTTTGGGACTTAGGTAATTGAATGGAGTCCCCCAGCTTCCCAAAAACCTTGCCAAGAGGTAACCACCATTACTATGTTATTGTATTTAAGGGTACCACATATGCCACCCCAAAATATGCCACCTTGGCATAAGAATTATTTTGAGTTAAAAACACTTGAAAAACAGCGAGTACAAAAAGGGCACTCTGGCCTCCCCTTTTCTTCCTGAACGCAGGAGATAAAATTCCCATACTAAAGATGCCAGCCCTATACCAGGAGGAAAAGAGCGGTCTCGTCACCAGAGATGGGAAGTCAAGGCCACGAGAGAAATCTGTGCAAACAAAGTTGTTAAACTAACCCTTCCCTTCCCTTAAGCTACCTATATATTTAAGTTTATTTCACAATTACTACTCAGTTAAGCCTGGCCATTTTTGAGGTCTTCATTTTCCTGTGAAAGCTCCCATGTACATGTAAAAATAAAATTTGTATGCTTTTCTCCTGTTAATCTATCTTCTGCCAGTTCAATTCTCAGGCCTAGCTGGACCCTCTAATAAGAGGGTAGAGGAAAAGCTTTGCCTCTCCTACAATATATTCTTCCCAAGAGATCCTATGAATGCATAAACATGTTTTATACATAGTCCCTTTTTTACACAAATAACATATTCATGTACTTACTGTTCTGCATCTAGTTTGTGCCTTTAACAGCCCTCCTTGGAGACCCTTCCAAATCACTCTTATAGAGTTGTCCCACTCTTATTAATAGGTGCAGACCACTCCCTTACATGAATGTACTACAAGTTATTTGACCAATCCTGTTTATTAGTGTTGTTTCTAAATGTTTTGATAAGTGATGCTTCAGTGACCATCCTGTACGTATGTCACTCTGAACATACAAGTAAATCTGTAGTTACCTTCCTAGAAACAGATTTGCAGGTCCAGAGTGTAGGTGTTTTAAATTCTGCTAACTATTGCCAGGTTGCCATCCTACAAGACGGAGCCAATTTACGCTCTCATCAGCACTGTCAGTAGGGCTATGCCAGGGTGTTTAAGCTTTCTCTCAAGTTCACACAGTGAGATGTGAGGTGGCGACACCAGCCCTGGCCTCTCTACCTCTAAACCTCTCCCTCCCCATTGTGTTCCATCCTTCCCCAACCTCCATGGTGCCAACAGCAGAGGCTGGAGCACATTCCCATGATCTCCTGGTGCTTTTCTTTGGGGAGAACTAAGTAATGACCAGAATAACCCAAACCACAAGAAAAATGTCTGGTGAGAGCTGGGTTAATAGCTCAAAAATTGATTCTGCTAGAAAAGAATGGCATTTTAAAAACTGAAAAATGAACCCAAGTGAACTCTTATGTGCTCTTCCATTTAAATCAGTGCTGGGGGTGGGGGGCTCCATCCCCAAGTTTACTTGTGATTAAGAAATCTCTCATGCCATGGTTCTATTGATCATCTTAGAAAGAGTCGAACTTCTGCTTCACAAGAAGAAATTTTTTAAGATTGGCTAGATGAGATATTATCATTCCTGAATAGGTGTGTGGCCACATCTGGCCCTGTGTATAAGGAACAGTTCATCTGAGAACCCCAAATGCTAGAGGGGCAACGATCTAGTGGGACATTCCATGGAGGCCCATGGCAGCAGACCCTCCTGGAGTCAGGCCTCCATGTGCACATCTGCACAGGAGGCAGGTCCGCTGGAGGCTCTCGGAAGTTCTTTCCTGCACGATTAACCTGCAATTTAGTGCAATGCCCTAATTTTCTAGGTGTGAAATCTGAGATGCAGAGCTGTCATCCAAGGTAACTAAAACAGAGCTAATGTGTACATTTTCTTATATTTGTGCAAAATCTGCTGCCAAGAAAGTTCAAGCCTGTTAACATGTATCGCAGTGCCTTTTTGTACATCTTCTGTTCGCCTAGGCCCTGCTATAAATACTTTCTGTTATACTGGTGTATGGAATGAGTATGCTCATTTTTCAAAACCAACAAACAAACAACAGATTGCTGAGAAAAAATTAGGTATCAAAAAGGAAGGGGATGCTATCAATCACATTTCTGTTGGCCACCTATGAAGTCTGGCATCTACTCTTTCTACCTTGATCATTTTTAGATGGAGCGTTCAGTCACACTAGCAATGAATGTATGTCAGAACAATAAGGATGCTATTTTTATGTACCAATTTGGCAAATCTGAGAAGAAACAAAATGTGCGGATCTCTGTCCATCAGCTCATCTTTTAGGCAGAGACAAGGAGCAGGAACGCCCCCTGCCTGCCTGCACGTGCCATTTCCACAGCAACTCTGCAAGCAGACGTGCCCCCCAGCCTTTCCCTGCCACTCAGAGGAGGCCAGATGGAGGGTGGAAACCTGTTAAGCAAAGGCTTTACAGGTCCCAAAGACCGTTTGAAGTATAAGTGGCATTTACTAAGGATCTGCTTGTTGGTGACGGATTGAAAGTGAGGTGTGTTTCCAGCCAGGACAGCTCTGAATATTGTAAAGCCTGACTCATGGATCTCAGGTATTTATTCAAAGAATTAGCATGTCTGAAAATCACCTAGATGCTAGTTAAAGTTCACATCCCCAGGCTACATCTGCAGAGGCTCCCATTCAGCAGGCACAGAATGGGCCCTGGAATCTGCATTTTAATAAGCAGCCCAGATGATTCTAATACAGGTGATCTAAAGGCGGCATTTGAGAATCTGACCCATGAACACCAGCAAGCCTATAAAAGATGAGGTCTCATCTCGTGAAGCAGATTGCTCATAACGCATTCATTTGTTCATGATTCATTTAACAGATAAGTATCGAATGTTAAGTGTGTGCCCCACACATTGTTGGGCACAAGTGGCCTAACAGGAGAGAGAGGAGGGGACTGTTCCCGGCATAGCATGACAGGGGAGGTGCAGGCACCCTGGGGGCACAGAGTGGGGCGCCTGGCCCAGACTGGAGTGAGAGAGGAGGCAGAAGTGACATCAGAGAAGTGGTTCCCAAGGAGGTGACGTCACTACAAGGCTGGGGTTAGGAGTTAAGAAGTTAAAAATGGGGGGAACATCCCAAGGCCTAAAGTCTTGACCAGCTGGACATGTTTGGAAATTATAAGTAGTTCTGTGTAATTAGAGTATAAAGTCAGGTATGTATGTGTGTGTGTAAGCGTGCGGGAGGCAATCCAAGGAAGTGGCAGGGCCAGCCCAGGAGTGGCCTTATGCACAAAGTATGTCAAAGAGAGTCTCAGAAGGTGTTAAGTGGTGATGACATGTGCTGCTCGACATTTTAGAAAGTCAGTCAGTTTTGGCAGTTCATGTAGATGGGAAGTTATTACCATGGAATGGTTAACACATTTCTTCACCTTCCACAAACACCCTCTGAAAAATCCCTGGGAAGAGCTTACTGCTGCCCTCTGCTGGCCAGAGCAAAACTCTCTCCCTTTGATTCTTTTCTACTGAGATCAAACTAATATTTTACACTAAGTTTGTATGAAAAATAATGAATGTTTAGTTTTTAATGTAATTAAAGAGAACAGCAATAGCAAAAACAACTCTCACTTGCATTCTGACTCTGGACTGGGTCTGAAACCCATTTCGCCAAGTGCAGCTTCACTTCTGAGAGCAGCTACATGGAAGGTACAAAGGACCGTCCCCAACAGCGCAGTGGCTGACTCAGGCCCACAATTAACATGCATTAAATAAACCACTCCTCATGTCAAACAGAACTGTCTGCAGAGAAATATTTGTGGTTCTGGGAATCATTAATCAACAACGCAAAGGTGGCACAGAATAATTACTGTCCCAAATATCGCTGGAGGCGGCAGAGCTCCAGTGTTCACACAAAGAAATGAGGGAAGCTGCTGCCACCCTGGAGCTCCAAGCTTGCCTGCTTCCTGCAGAACCCTGGAAGGTGGGGAGGGGGACGGACAATCCAGAGGCCTAGAAGGAAGTTCTGCCCTGCGATCCCAAGGGCTGTGTCCGGCAAAAGCCATATACACAAATGCTTCTGAGCTGGCAGGAGAGGAGCCAGGGGCCCCCCACAGGGCTGCCTGCCCAATTTATGTGATGGCCACTTAAGGCAGGTGCTCCCAGGTTTTTCTGAGCATGGGCACTTACCGCCCACACACCCTCTTGTGGGCGGGCTTTCATTTAGAAAAAGCACAAGGCCCAAAGGTTTTTGGAGACATCTATCTGTATTAGAGGAATTCCCAGCTTTCATCCAAAACTTGCTACAAAATGTCTCAACGCAAGCAGAAAGTATAAGCCCAGGAAATGCAGAAAATACCTCCCTACACACACACACACACACACACACACACACACACACACACACACACACACAGCCTTTCCGTGGGTAAACTTTCTGTATATTTGTTTGAACACATTCATGGTTCAAGGGTCAATACAATAATCCTTCCAGTTCCTACCCCTGACAATAAGTATAGTGGACCGGGATAAGGCCACGGTGTGGCAGGGCTAAGGCATGGGCAGGCAGGCAGCTTGGCATGCTGTGACCCAGGCAGAGATGCCATGTGTGGTGGAGGACCTGGAAACCTGCCTGCCTGGGCCAGCATTAACCAGAAAGGTTACCAGAAAGCACTGTGGGGCCTGGAGCCAACACCTCCATGCCCCAATATGGGAAGGCTGCTGCAGGACAGGGTGCTGCAGACTTTATGTAACTTGCCCGACACAGCGAGTTGGGAGATGGCAGAGAGTGAAAAATCACCTGAACTTAGAGTGAGACAACTCCAGGATGAAATCCCAGAAATTCTAGTTAGTAGCCCCACTGGGCCCTCTTTTTGCTATCTTTACAATGAAAATGATAAATCCTCCATCACAACACCACAGTGAGACTCAATGAGATGATGTAGGATGAACACGCAGAGTAAAGGCTCCAGATGCCCAGCTATCGACATTTTTGCCAATGATGGCAATAAACAAAGAGTAGAGTGAAGCTCTCAGCACCTGCCCTGTGCCAAACTGCCCTCTGCCTCCCTGCTGGTGGTGGTTGAGTTGCCATGGCAGCCAGCCTCTGCCAAGCCACGCCCCACCTGCTCCCAGAGGGCTCCCTACTGAGGCAGGTCCACCCAGTGCATGCTACCCCTCAGGCCAGGCCCCCAGGCACTCGAGAGCAAACCCAGGTCATGGCTGCAGGCAGGCTGCCCACCCTGCAAGCCCCCACACTGCCCCTCTGCACACCTGCTGGACCCCTGCACATGGCCTCTTGACCTAGCATCACTCTCCAATTCAGCAGAACTTTCTAGAGCACAAAAGCTATGTCGCAATGGAGAGACAAGAATGAACCCAAGCCTATCCCTACCTTTAAATAAAAGACAGGCAGATTCAGTAATATTCACAGAGCCATGCAATAAGAGGCATGCAGGCAGTGGAGTGAGCAGGGTGCTGTGGGGCCTGAGGCTATGAGTATACTGTGGATGGGCACTCCAGGACAGGCTCACCTGGCAGGAGGCCTCAGCTGCAGTGGAGCCATGAGCAAGCAGGCAGCATGGGGCAGTGAGGATCTGGCTCTGGAGGTGTGTGGAAGCCCAGTCAGGGGTCCCATTGACCCACCAACCAGCCAGGGCTGCTCCACAGAGAATTCTCTGGTCTAGACCTGACTCCTATCTTCCGGCCTAAAGGTGTTCTTGAGCTCTGGGACCAGTTCCCTGTGTTTCTACTTGCCTCATGCTTTAAATTTAGGGGCCTACTGGGTTTTACCACACACCAAACCAGGCTCCAAACCCAGCACCTTACCTCTTTTCCACAAAACATTGCATTTTGTAGTGGGTACAGAACTCCTAGGGACCACCGCTGCAGGTCAGGTCTCTCATGGACTTTGCTCTGACCCACTGTCTCATCCTCTGATCTCGGCAGGACAACAGACCCTCAGGTCTCCCACTGCACCCATGCACTCACCACAGCACCTTCCTATCCCTGTAGTTCCTGCCTTGTGGAAGCATCCACGAGGCCAGCTGAGGCCAGGTTTGAATCAGAGCACTTATTCCTCCATCTTTTGCATGGACAGGCCTTTTCCCGCTTCCTCGGGGCCATGGCTTAGGAACCAGGGTTCATAGCCCACCCCTCCCTCCTTCTTGAAGTAATAGAACAAATCCTAAGGGACTATTAAAAGAAGAGTGATGGCCACAGTGACAACAGCAAATACAACCCACTCAGCACTCCCTCACCACTGGGCTCAGAAACACACAGCACCTCTTGGCTCTTCAACACAAACTGATCAGTCAAGGAGTATAACCCCATTTTAAAGGTAAAGGAAGTGAGGCTCAGGAGTGGGTCTGTTACTTATCAAAAGTCACCAGGCCTGTAAGTGGTGGAGGTAGGACTGGGTGGGTGGGGTCTGTACAAGGCTCTGCAGGTGGCATCGGCTCACTCCACCCTCAGGAAGCCTGACCACCACCCGCCTCCATCCCATGGCCCCTCTCCTTCCAGATCTACTTCTCCAGGGAGCAGGTGTATCTGGTGGTTTGATCCCTCTGACCCTGGTAGAACTCAAGTTGAATCAAAAAACAATCTCTCCCACTATTTACCAAGAAACCATAGGTAACAAGAACAAAAGGAATGAAAACAACTCATGAAAAGAGCTAAGATCCAGACAATGGAAAAGAATCACCTTGCACTGTCAGCAGCTCAGTCTTACTCACTTGGGTCCCCTATCCTGGGCTGGCCCCTCCTGGCGGGCAAGGGGATGCCAAATGTGAAGTGGAAACAGGATGGCTCCTGTTGTTGGCCCCTGCTGGGTTGTGCTGATCCTGTCTGCACAGCCTACCTATTCCTGCTACCACAACAAACCACGTGTGGTACTTCTGACAGCTTCCTGTGTGGCATGGAGACCCCAAAAGACTAACAATGAAGTACCATTTCCTGGTTCTGTCCTCTCTCTCAGGAGCTGAGAAAGTCAGTCACCTGTGGGCTTCTTGCTCCCCCATTAAGACTCCTGATGGGAATGTCATTGGGTGAGACACTCAGCAAAAATAAGACTGTCAGAGACCAGCACAAGTACCAAGGGCATCTGCCTGCTACACAGATCAGGGCTGGGGCTAGCTCTTGGCTGTGATCATAGCTCAGCCCCGTTAGGGCTGGAACCACCAGGCCAGCCTTGGGCAGCATGTGGAAACAGCCGTATGCAAAAGTTCTTCTTGGAAGAGCTTCTTCCAAGGAAGAAGGACATGGAAGAGGATGTGGGGTATGGACACTGAGTGTCAATATGTGACCAAATGTGACAGGCAGTGTTCCAAAGATGTCCCAAGAGCCCTGTCCCTGGTTACCCCATAAAATCTAATCTAGGGACTGCTTAAAAGGACTGTGCAGATGAAATCAAGGTTATGAATCCAAGGATTTTAACACATTTTTTGCGGGAAACGAGTAAACTCGTCATATAGCTCAAATGCCCGCTTACAAAGTGTTAAAATAGGGAGATTACCCTGGATTATCTGGTGGATCTAATGTAGTCCCACAAACCCTTAGAATCAGAAGAGGAAGGCAGAAGAGTTGGTGGGAGAGATGCTATGGAAGAAGGAGGCAGAGGGGAGATGAGACAGAAGGGCGTCAGAGAGATTTGAAGGGTAAGAAGGACTCGACCTGCTGTATAGCAGGCTTTGAAGATAGAGGGAGGAGTCCACAAGGCAAGGGATGCGGGAGCCTCTAGAAGCTAAAAATGACCCCTGGCTGGCAGCCGGCAAAGAAATGGGGGCCTCAGCTCTACAGAAGCATGGAACTGAGTTCTGCCAATACCTGAATGACCGTGGAAACAAATTCACTCCTAGAACCTCTAGAAAGAACTGCAGCCCTGCCAACACCTTGGTTTCAGCCCTGCCAGACACAAAGCAGAGAACCAGCTGAGCCATGTCATGCTCAGACTTTTGACATAATCAATATATGTAGTATTAAGTTACTATGTTTATGGTAATTTGTTATGGCAGCAATAGAAAATTAACATGCCAAATTAAACCAAAGCACTACCAAGAAGAGATAATCTCTTTTTATCAAAACCATGAAAAGAACCAATATCGAGACGACAAATAACCCAACATTTCCTGACCCCATCAGGACAGTAGGAAGAAATGGCTGAGACCTGAGATCTGTTTAATGTGCACCCTTCATGTCAGGGTTCCTCACCTTGGGAAGACAGACACTTTGGGCTGAATAATTGTTGATAGATAAGATCCTGAAGTCCACCCAACCCTTATACCTACCTCTTAACTTTTGCAAAGAAAAGAGAGTTTTGCTGAGCCACTTCGTATGTGCCCAACTCTGAGCTACTCTCTTTGCTCTCATTACCCCAGTTTTTAAACCTTCTAAGAACCTTATGACACGGCTTCTATACACTCTACACTAAAAATAAGAACTGGGACTTTCAAAGGTTAGGTGGCATGCCATTTAGCATATGGCTAAATTGCGATTCAAACTCAGGTGTGTTCTACTCTAGGACATATGCTTCACCTTCCCTACCTTTCTTAGACTTGGTTAAGAGGGGCCCTCACGAGACCCACACTTTAGGAAGCCCCCTTGGCCCTAATGCAGTCATACCAAGAAGACACACCTTGGGTCCCCCACCCAGCTCCAGGCCTCCCAGACTGTGGACTGCCCTGCTAACTGCCCCAGCCTGCCTCCTGGCCTGTGCACACTTCATTATCAAGGTCACCCTTGTGAGGACTGACCCAAGTGTGCTTACCCCAAGGCCTGAGAGGTGAGGAGTGTGGAAGCAGCTTGGACATAGCATCAGGATGTCCAAACACATTCACCAGGCCCCTCAAGATGTGGAATGTTTCCTTCAGGGCAGTCAGGCTACAGGCAGGGACCAACGTGCTGAACCACAAGGTCAAAATGCTAAATTTGAGACTGGCTCCCCAGGTATTAATAAAGGTTAACGTAGGAAGTTAGAGCATATTTTGCTTAACAGTTCATTAGCTTGATTTATGACTTTTAAACAAATATTTGATGTAGGGCTTGTGGGTTCCATTTGCAAGCCTGGCCTGAGTACACAAATTTTAGAGCATGACGATTCTTTTTGCTCATTGATTTTTTACAGTGGAGGGAGCTATCACTTCCCATGTGAGTGAAGAAAGCTTAGTTCTCTCATGTCTGATTCTCTTGAAAGAATAATCAGGATGTGCTGTATTACCTTTTCATGATCAAGAAGCTCTTGTAAAATCACTTGTCTTTCCCTACACAGTTCCAAGAAGTCTTCAGAGTGCTGACTTTCGTGTAAGGCAGGGAAGAAGGTCAGCTGGGTGCAGTCCACTGCCACCTGGTCATCTCCCTCACTGTCAGCTTCCCTTAGTGTCAGTTCATCTGCAGGGGCATAAAGGGACACGTGATTTAGGCATGAGCCACATGACAGCACAAGGGGTGGTGTGCAATTTGAGCCTGAATCGCTAAGAGGAACTGTGAGGTTTCAGGGCAGACGTGAACAGTGTGCATCTCTATGTGTCTCTCACTCTTTCTGAAGGTAGACACCATGCCTTCTAACCCTGTGGCATGGTCAACATACCCTCAGGTTGATTTCCTCTGGAAGGTGTCCAGGCCTGGCTCTGTGTGTGTGTGTGTGTGTGTGTGTGTGTTTGTATTTATATATATACATATAAAAACATATAAATCATATATATATATATATATATATATATATATATATATCCAAAAAAATGTATACACATTTTATAATAAGAAAGAAAAAAAACTATTGAAATTGTAATACTCAATATATATCGATAACAAAAGATGGGTACAAGTCACGTTTGACTTTTGCAATTACAAGAGGTGCTCAAAGTGGTTCCATCAGTGTCTAGACACTTCTGATTACGGCGAACCACTGCTTGAGCAACATTGACCAAAGTGTCCACTTGTATACATTTTTTTAGCACCCTATATATTTTACCCAAGATTATATAATGAGCACTTTCCCGTCCCATTGAAAGTTCTTTGAAAACAATATTCTATTGCGTGGCTCTTTCATAATCCCTAATCCCCCTCCTGGTTTTTGGAGGTACAGTAGTTTCTATTTCTGTACTTCCATGAATGCACTGTGCTGCACACCTACACTTATTTCCTAAGGATGCACTCTGGGCATGGACATTTGGGTGCCAGCTAAGCACATTCCTACATGGATTTCTAGATCCTGCTCTTCCACCCTGCCCTGAGTGTCCACCTGCCTGGACCAGGCCCACTACACATGACTTCGAAGGCCAAGGGTTACTGGGCCTTTTTTTTTATGCCAAGATACTCACCGCTTTGACCTCCTCCCCATCTGGGAGTCTCACATCTGAATGAATGAAAGTGCTGCTCACAGCAGCAGCACTCCTGGGCTTTCCCCACGCAGGAAAAACGCTATTAGTTACAGGCACCAAGGAAGACATGGTGGAGACCCACGGGCCCTTTCTTCTCCCCTGGTTGAGCTCCCTACTGTGGGGGGTCTGTAACTATTGTGGGGGGTCTGTGAGGGCCAGAGGACTCATCAGCCCATGGACATAGTCCGATAAAATCAGCACACACTTCCCATCACTGCAGCCTCCCTCTCTGAGATAGATAGGTAGACCATCATTCTGACCTTAGAGTTGTGGGGTGTGGAGTGGAGATAAGAGAAGGAAATAGGTATTACAATGCTATCCCAAGTCCTGTGTCACAATGGGACTCCCAAATCAACCTGGGGCAGGAGTCCAGGTTCCTCACTTCTGGCACGATAGTCAGCTCAATGGAAAATCCAGTACTAAGCCACTAAGTGAGACAAGATGATCAGTGCTAAGAAGTTATCACCTGATTAAGGGCATGATACTAGCTGCAGCCTATGACACAATGAAACTCATAGACAGGGAGTGTCTGAAGCAAAAGACAGAGTCTGGTAGAGACACACAGAATCTGAAATATAGTGTATATGTCTGTGTGTGTGTCTGTGTGTGTATTTGTGGGTGTGTTTCAATGTGTGCATGCCAGAGTGACCTCTGAAAATAAAGCCTGGATTTCAACAAATTGACTGAATCAAATTTCTCCATGAAAATTATACAAATAAAGAAGAAGAAATGTAAAAATTGATTCAAAATACATATATTTCTTTAGTTTGGGAATCAGTAGTCCCCCCTTATCTGTGCTTTTGCTTTCCACAGTTTCAATTACCTGTAGTCTATTGCAGTCTGAAAATATTAAATGGAAATAAACGATTCATAAGTTTTAAACGCATGTCGCTCTGAGTAGCATGATGAAATCTTGAGCCGTCCCACTCCATCCTGCTCAGGACATGAGTCATCCCGCTGCCCAGCGTCTCTACGCTGTATATGCCCCCCACCCATCCATAGCCACCTCGGTTACCAGATGACTGTCATGGTATCACACTGCTTGTGTCCCAGTCATCCCTGTTTTACTTAATAGCAGCCCCAAAGAAGGAGAGTAGTGATGCTGACAATTTGGATATGCCAAAGAGAAGCAGTAAAGTGCTTCCTTTTAGTGAAAAGGTGTATACATATAGGAATAGGCATAACATATATAGGGTTGGTATATCATGGTTCCAGGCATCCACTGGCGGTCTTGGAAAGTATCTCCCACAAATAAGGTGGGACTACTATAATAATGACTATTTTATCTGTCATTTTCATAATCATATAGTTCAGTATAAATAGTAGTGTTAAATATCTATTCTATCCATTTTTACTCTAAAACATTCTGTTATTTTCCTTCTGTGTGTTTTGGGTCACATAATGAACATGTATTTGTACTGTCTTGGGGGCACTTTTAAGGTTTCCCTGATACATCAAATTGACAAGATGGTTCCCCTGAAAAAAAATTTATTGTTGCAATGCTAATATAAAATATTCCCCCTGAGGGAATGCCGGGGTCTGGAATAGGTTTATCTTCATTCTGGGGAGCACAGTAATGAAGCATCTTAGCATCCCCTCCTCTAGACTTGCAGCATTCTCTTCCTCCAAAATACCAGAGGTGCCAAAAAAAATGTATGCAAGTGGACACTGTGGTCAACGTTGCTTAAACAGTAGTTTGCAGTAATCAGAAGTGTCTGGACGCTGATGGTAACCACTTTGAGCACCTCTTGTAATTGCAGAAGTCAAACGTGACTTGTATTCGTCTTCTGTTATCGGTATATATTGAGTATTACAATTTTAATACAGTTTTCCTTTCTTAAAATGTGTATACATTTTTTGGCACCCTCTGTATTAATTTCATATCTTTAAGAAGATATTAATTAAAACCAAGATGAACTGATAAACTGAATACCTTGGTTTTGGGCATTTGTTTGAGAACTATCACCATTTCTGTCTTGGCTTTCCTGAAATAAAACCAGAGAAAAGAGAAATTAAATCCTGAATACCACCTATATGCACCCCCCTCTTGCACAGATTCACAAACACACACACCTGCGTGTGACCCCTTCAAATTACTCACATACTCAAGACTCAGATGCAAGAGGGAAAAAAATGCTAAATCCTAAAGGACCACAATAAAATGCAAGTATTAATGTTTCTGAGTCAAAGGGGAAAAAAACCCACAATCTTCCATTAAGTAGGATTTACAGTAATTACCAAAGATAATGCCAAAATGGGATTAGATGGCATCCTGGATGTCTGTGGTATGGGTCACCCTGGAGAGGGGATCAGGGACCAGAAACCTGGCTTCATAGCTCACCTTTGGCTTTGTCACCCAGACATTATTCAGACTACTTATCTTTCCTGCCGATTTTCTAGGAAATGTATTGAGGGAAAAATACTATATACTACCAGATGTTTATTGATAATACATTAAAAATTCAGGTGTCTACTGAATAAATGAAATATAATTTTTTATTATGTTTTATAAAGAGTTTAACATGGATAAAAGATTCTGTGGTTACAAACTAGAAAAGAAACACAACATTGTCTTGCGTTTCAGTGTTTGGATGGGTGCCTTTTAGAATTTCTTAAATCAGGATTGTTCAATGAGGAAATGAAAAACTATTAACAGATGCTTTTCTATATCGATGACCAATCCCACTGGTTCTCCATCCTTTAAAAGGCAAAAATGTAAGTTTGATGACACAGAGTTCAAGCTTCATTACAACAAAATCCCAGGGTCTGCCTAGATTTCATTGTTTGGGAATCCAGTACAGCTTCAATGTCATTTGGACTAAGTGGGTCACCACCTTGAGTTTGCAGAAATAGCTGAGTTCAAGGTATTTCTATTGTAAAACTTGTTCTGGGATTTGCCTGTGCAATAATGCCCACTGCAGTGCTGCTCAGGACTGCTCCATGACAAATAATTTGTGTAAGCAGAAATGGCTGTCACATGGCTCTTTCCCAACACTGGCGTCCAGATTATTCTACCGGACTTTTGTGGATGCCAGTGTGGTCTGGGTCAGTGGTGTAGATATGAACCACTCACTCATTTATTTATTCATTTTCAGACTGTAGTTAGAGCATTCCCTCTATGCTACCTGGAAAGGTTAGTGATTCTTTTCTTCTGTTAAGCAGCACCAAGAATAAATTAGAGCACTCCTGCCTTTAGCTACATATTGGGTTGTTGGAAAAGTCATAATGTGTTTTTGCAATGAAAAACATAAAAAAAAATACATCATGACTTTTCTGACAACCCAATAGATTTTCTCTCCTACCTTCCCTTGTCAAAGCTCTCCTGAAGCACACCAGGCAGAGTCCTGATGAAAACAACATGAAATGGGACAGCTAAGGAGACACTGCTCTACATTTCCTACATCAAAGTGTTGTTGTCTTGCTGCATCAAACTCTTACCTTGAGCCTTTGTGCACTCAGGGCCTCCAGCGGAGACAAGCGCCTGATGCGTTTCCTCATGCGAGCCGGTCCTTCCCGCCAGTCCAGTTCCCACTGGGAACAAGGTGTGACTTCTGCCATGTGACCCCATAAGCCCAGCTCCCCAAAAAGCTGCTCCTGGATCCTGGCCCAGGCTTTGGCTGCCTTGATGTTGCCACATCTGCGCCTCTGGGGAGCAGAAGTACAGTGTCAGCCTTGGACATTTTTCTCATGAGCCTGGCCCCAAAACTCCAGAGGTAAACAGACCAAGCCCCGCACTCCCTGGAGCCAAGACCTAGCCCGGAGAAGAAATCAGGTTCTCAATTTTGAGACTAATCCAGGATGGGGGAGAAAAAAACCATCCACACTTTGGAATTCAGAGGCACATGACTATTGGGTGTTGGGCAGAGAGCAACAGGTCCCAAAGGTCCTGATGTTAATCATCAGAGTGGACTGGGTTGCTAGTTTATAAAATGGATACAGAATTTCACCAGTGCCCCTACCCTTGAAAAATGAGGCTGGATATACTTCCTCCAGTTGTCTGGACTGGCAGCATGGTGGGAATTGGCAGATTAGTCAGCAGTGGGTTGATTTGAGCAAGTTATTCCTGTCACTGGTCCTCAGATTCTTCAACTGTTAAATCAGAGGTTTGGCCTAGATACTGTCTAATAGTCTTTCAAACCCTAATAGCATATGATTCTAGAATGGTCAAGGATTCTAAAATGTTCGCAGAAGCTAAAACTTTTGATACGAATGAAAATAACCCCACCTATTATTTATGAAATCCTCAGTTTGTGTATGTGGTATTTAACTATTACACCTTCCACTAGAATAAAACTCAAACCTTTTATAGACTACATCGACACCACTAAATTGCTTTTGTATGCTACATTCAAGTTCTAAATACTACCTGTCAAGGAAACATTTCAATTCAGTTTGGGCAGTAGAATCAACTTTACCCATGGGGTGAACTTCTGCAATTAGGCAAATATCTGATGGCATTTGTCATAAATTTTATTTTTTCAGACACTGAAAGGTGAAACAAGAAACACAGGACTCATAAACTTAACATAAAAAGGAAAGAAGCTCAGTATCATGCATTAAACTCAGCCCCTCATCTACTGTATCTCATCTCATTTCCTTTACGCAGTGGTTTTATGAGTGAAACTTAAACTTGTAAGGAATTTCTATTATCCTCATAAGGACACCAAGTCTAGGAGAGGAGAAGTGACTTCTCCAAGGATCACCAGGTGACCAAGCTGAGGTTTAAACCCTGTCTGTCTGACTCCAAAGTGTTTGCTTAAGCCTACAGGTTAGATTCCTTTCCTGGGGGCCTGGCATCATTTTATTAACTCGTGGTTTCTGCCAGTATTACTTCAAAGACTGGCAAACTTAGCAAATTTGGGCCAATTGAAATAGGTATACCATTCTCTGAACTTGAAAATTCCCATGAAAATATAACAGATGGTACAGTGGATAGCACATGGTCTTTGGCGTCAGATGAAGCTGGGTTGTCATCATGTTTCTGCTGTTCACTAGCTGCTTAATCTGAAGGAGCTTCAGCTTTCTCATGAGCCAAATTTGCTTAATAATATTACCAGAGTAATAAAATCATGGGTTTATGTAAGGATTAAATGAGACTATATTTTCAAGAGTTTTATATGGTGCTTTACCCAGCTTAAGCCGTTAGTATTATTATTGTGAATAAAGCCAATCCTATTTCAAAACAAGATTATTGTGTTTCTCCAGAGTTCTTAAATTCATATCCAATACTCCAATTGGTCAATAAGGAGCTCCAGAAAAAATAATGACTGTCCAGAGCCTTTTACAGGTATCTGGTTGTATGAAATGAACAGTTATTGGGGAAAATATTTCGGCTCCCTAGAAATGTTTGATATTTTGCAGTAACATATTGAGCTTTATAGAGAAGATGAACAATCCCAAGCAACTGGGTTGTCCATCCTGGGCTTCAAATTAGTGTTGTAAGAGCATCCTCCACCCCAAGGCTCCACTCAGGCAATGGCAGTGCATGGCTGCCTGAGTCTTCCTTACAGGGCAAGTGAATTGTCCTGAATATCTGCAGCCACACAGATGTGTGTCCGTGGTGAAACCCCTCAGGGTGGAATGGTTGTTAGTCCATGAAAGAAAGCTACATGTAGTCCCAAGACAGAAGATAGAGGATGTGAGATAACTAAATAGCAAAAGCCCTGAGTCCCCACACCTTCATGATGCTCTGTCATGTCCATGTTTCTTCACAATGTAAGGTCCTCTTTCAGTTCAAATCCCATACCAGAGACTCAGAGGCAGGGGTTCTGGAGTGTTAGAGGCAGCTATGATTTGGGGCTGAATGGAAACTCCCAGGTAGCATCACTGAGATTTTCCTCTGGGCAACCTTCCCTACTTTCAGTCTCTGGTGCTTTGGTGGGGCTGAGCCCAGCCCTGGCTTCAGAGTTGCATGTGTCATCCAAGTCTGGGGAATCTGAGTGATGGTGAATGGTTATAGGATGGAGGGGTGAGCATCATTCCCTGGGGTTGGCAGTGGTGCTCTCTGGAGCCCATCCAGAGTGGACAGTGCAGAGGTCCCACCCCAGTCCCGGGACACCTTCATGTGCATCAGAAGAAGTGCCCCCTCAGGCAGATACAACCTACAAGCTGGCAACTCAGCAACTTTGTGCAAGTTACAAATGTTCCCCATCCTTTACGTGAGTCCTGCCTTGTTCTAGGATGTACAGCCTGGGGAGCCGATGTGAATTCCTTCCAGACTTACAAGCTCTCTCAGCCATGTGCTCTGGTGCTTCAAAGCTCAAATGTAGTAGTAACCTCATACGTTGTGTATGTTTATGTGAATGTGAGGGTGTGTGTGTGTGTAAGAGAGAGAGGAGACAGATTCCTTAGAGCAGAGTTTGAACACCTGGATTCAGCTCTTCCTGAAGCCTGCATTGCCACTGGATTTTTCAATAGCATAAAACATTTCATTTGTTACCTAAGCCAGTTAGAGTTGAGATTCTGATACTTGCATCTGAAGAGCTGTGGCAGACCTTAATGGACACACAGAACACTGAGCAAGAAATAGCAATAGCCTGTTGGCCCTACAGGGCCCAGAAGGGAGAGAGAATAGTGCCCTTCACATTCTAAAAGAAAGATCATTTCTGGGGTTCTAGGCATCTGGCAAAGAGCTTTAACCAGTAAAGATGTGATGTTTTTTAAAACAGCATTGGCAAAAAGAGGCATTTCTGTAAATTACGAAGAGGACTTGATATAAGAACAGTATGGCCTGGGTATATAACAGAGTAGAACGAGAGCATCTGGACCAGAGAAGAGAACAAATATAATCTGGATAAAGCAAAGGGGAACCCGGGCAGGCCAGGGTGCAGGCAGTTATTTTCACCAGTATTTCTATAGTGATGAGAAATGTGGGAGATGAAATATCAGAACTGCCCAATTTGCTGGTGATACGGAGATGGGACATAATGACGCTTAGGTTAACTTCCAGGGCGCTGAGGCATAGTTGTGTTATCTTATCATGCCGTGGGCTCCTGCCATCCCCAGTGACTTCTTGGCTGTGGGTAAAATGCCAAGTTAAAGCAGTCTTACACGGCCAATGACTGAGAGCCTTGCGGGCCGGGGCCCCTGAATCTCATTATTGCCACACTCTCAGGAGGATCTCATTGAGTGCACCTGGGAGAAGCCATCCTTGAAGAATGTGGCAGGCTTCACAAGCCTGATTTCTTCCCAGAATTAGAACTTGATTTTTCTGAAAGTGGAGGGGGATCTGCACTGGGAAAATGTATTGCCCCTTAAAAAAACAGGGTGACTGCTCCAGACCAGATTATCTCTGGCAGATGGTGATTACCTCTGCATTCCTTTAAACATCAAAACAGTCTCTCTTAAATATTTAAACACTTGGAAAGTACCCTTATGCATTAGCCTCAGAATGCTGTTTTTCTCAAATATGCTTTAATCCACAGTAAAACTCTGTACAACTTTCTCAAGTGCTATCTGAACGCCTGTCAGACCACCAGCTAAAAATTAGCTAGGCCAACTTCTAGAAGGCTGGATCCTTTCTTTCTGGGCTCAGAGCTTCTGCTGGGGCTCTGTCCTTCCCACATGAAGTTCCCATCCCCAAAGCTCTTCTCCCACTCCTGCCATGTCTGATAAACTGCTTATTCGTAAGATAGCCTGGGGGGCATGTTGCCAGACTGTGTGTTTCTGGAATGCAGGCTGCATGGCTCAACAAACCCCTATTCCCGAGGCATGTTATGGATTCCCAAATTAGCTGAGATGGAGGGGATAAGACCAGGTTCTGTGGCTTAAGTTATTCAGAACCTGTTTTGTTTCCCCTGCCCTTGGGCATCATTGTTTTCACCATTCCTTGACCCCTCACCCCACCTCAACACAGCTAATGGTTTCATACACCTCACTGTTATTCTCCTCATAGTAGAGCATCCTAGTATTGACCTCATCACACTATGTCTGGTTATTTCTTGGTCTGTCTACTGAGTTTTAAGAACCCGCAAGGCTGAGCAGTGCCGTTATAGTCTCTGACATTCCTATTTCTAGCACAGACTTTGGAACAGAGAAATTATGAAGTAAATAATATAATTAGTAAGGTTTGAATACTATCTACTGTGTTCCATTATTAGCAATCATTTTTGTTTTAATTTTTGTTTACAACAAAACCAACTAAAGATAACATCTTAGCCATTCCATAACCATATATGGTACATCTCTTCCCTGCCAGCCACTGTCTAGGTACTTTATACTTATTCTTTAACCTTCACTGTTCAGAAGTATTATCCTGCCTTAAAGACGGGGACCCCGAAGCTCAGACTGCAGGCCTAGGAAGAGGCAGACCTAAGATTCAAACAGAGATCTCACTGGCACGACAGGCAGTGCTCTTTACCTAGAATGCACAGAAATCATGCTAGAAAGGTGTTTTAAATATCTAAACCTCCCTCGTCAGTGGCAACCCATTGCACTAAGGATAAAATGCAAAAACCCTAGTGCGGTGACAAGCCCTGACTGCTCTGACCCTGCCGTATCTTCACCCTTGTCCCTTCCCAGCTTATTCAGTCACTCCTTCTTCCAGTTAATTGATGACATCCGGCTCTTTCCTGACTCAGGACCTCCACACATGCCCTCACCTGAGCTGAAAACACTTCCTCAAAGTACGTTTGCCCATATTCCTCCTTCTTCAGATTTCAACTTAAATGTGACTTCCTTAGAGAGAACCTCCCATCTGCCCAGATTAAATTCTTTCCCTTGTTATAATCTCTCTTTGTACCTGTATTTCTCAAGTCTATTGCTCATTGCAAGCTATAATGATCTATTTATCTGTGCAGTTGTTCAATGCATGTTTTTCCTTTGCAGTGACACGACCTGAGAGTGAAGCCCATATCTGCCGTGTTTACAGTTGTGCCCCTAGCAAATGCCTGAGACACCCTGAAGAGATGAGTGGAGGGACACATTGCCAACCTCCTCAGTTACTTCCGGGGGGGATTCGAATCCCACTGCACAGGCCATGCAGGTGGGACTGAGTCACTGATGACCAATTACTGACTTGGGCAGTCTAGAACTTAACCCAAAGGCCCTTCTGATTCTTTCTTTCAGAGTCAAGGTGGATTCTAGTCTATTGTATAGAGACAGGAACTGTTTTGTTTCTTTACCTGTACATGATCTTTGTATAAAGATGCATAGAGCTCCTGTCCTCGTCTTCTGTAGTTCTCGATACATGACACAAAATCCTAGAGAAGGGAGAAAACGAGTCACAGCTTAATGACAGTTGTGATTTTTATAGGAACTTCTCTACTCTGACCAATTACCAAGGGAAATAATGCTTACAGAATTTGTTGGTAAAATCAGTGACAACCTCATGAATAAAGACTTCACCTATGCTGATACATTCACATGCAGACATACATATTTGTGGGTTACTTCCACTCCCAGGTATCATGAGCCAGCTTGTAGCAGATAAATCTTCCTTCCAAGAGTAACTAGAAAGCCTAAATTTGAATAATCTTCTTTAAGACAGTAGAGAGCTATCAAGAGAGCTTGGTAAAAAAGAAAACTCACTGAGATGTGCCCACTGCTCAATATCTGTGTTTTCTTTATTGTCCCTTGAGATATTTCCAAGTTTGCAAGTAGCACAAGAGGCTGAAAAGCTAAACAGGAAGCTGTGGCTAAGAAGCAGAGAAGCTTAGCAGAGCTTTTGGAAGTTTCAGGTGGCTAAGGAGACAAAAGTTGGAGTTCAGGTTTCCCAAGTCATGCGGAACATTAAGGGATCAGGAGCCCAGAAATAGGACAATGAAGAGAAATAAGCCCAGCTTTCTGCACTGATGTTCCCCTTTAATTAGTTGTCAATTCATAAACAGTGTGGGGCTGAAAAGCTGAGAAACAAAGCTTCTAGCAACCTTGGTTTGTAGAAACCAACAGGAGTTGGGCTCTAAGGTGGGATCTCTGAAGGGCTACAGCATTGGGATCCAGGTAGACTGGAAACAACCAGGTGTCTGAATACATTATGGTGATTAATGCTACTGTAAATACGTGTCAGAAGACAAAATAAGTCGTCTCTGAAGGAGGATCATCTAAGCCTCTAATTCAGGGTTTCCATACCAAATGTTCAGCAGTCAAGCAGAAATTACTAGATGTGTCCATGAAAAGGACCAATAGAAAAATAAACAATAAAAACATACCCACATGTATCCAGATATTAGAGTTATTGGACAAGGACCTTAAAATAATGCAAGTTATTTTGCAAAATAATTATAGTACTTGAAAGAAAGATAAATGTGGGGCAGCCGGTTAGCTCAGTTGGTTAAAGCGCATTCTCTGAACAACAAGGTTACCAGTTTGATTCCCATATGGGCCAGTGAGCTGCGCCCTCCCAATTAGATCGAAGACAGTGACTTGAGCCGAGCTGCTGCTGAGCTGCTGGCAAGCAGAAGGAAGGAAATAATAAGAGCAGAAATCAATGAAATTAAAAACAGTAAACAAAGAGAATTGAAACAAAAACTGGTTCTTTAAAAAGATCAATAAAATTTATATACCTATAGAAATACTGACAAAGATAAAAAGAGGATACACAAATTGCCAATATCAAGAATGAAAAAGAAGCACTCACTAGAGACCTTGCAGACATCAAAAAGATAACAAGGAAATAGTACAAACAACTGTATGTTCATAAATGTGACAACTTAGATAAAATGGAAAAAATATTTATTTGCAAAACACAAATTTCCACAACTCACCCAATGTGAAATAGATTAGAATAGCCCTATCACTGTTAAGAAAATGGCATTCATAATGTATTATTTTTTTATTTTTCAATTACAGTTGAAATATAATATTATATTAGTTTTAGGTATATAACATGATGATTAGACATTTATATAATTTAAAAACTTACTACCCAATAAGTCTAGTACCCATCTTACACCATACATAATTATTGCAATATTACTTTACTGATGATACAGTATTTTACATCCCTATGCTGTATTTTACATCCCCATGACTGTTTTTATAAATGGCAATTTGTATATCTTAATCCCTTCCCCTTTTACCCATCCCCCAACCTCCCTCCCATTTGACAGCCATCAAAATGTTCTCTGTAGCTATGAGTTTTTTTCTGTTTCTTTTTTGTTGTTTGGTTGTTTATTCTGTTTTATATGTTCCACATAATAAGTGAAATCATATAACATTTGTCTTTTTCTCTCTGACATTTTTCACTTAACATAATACCTCCTAGGTCCATCCATGTTGTCACAAATGGCAAGATTTCATTCTTTTTTATGAATAATATTCCATTTTATACACACACACACACACACACTCTCTCACTCTCTGTCTCTCTCTGTCTCTCTCTCTATATATATATATTTTTTCCATTATAATGGAATAATTATATTATTATATTAATAATTGCATTAATTAATAAGTTAATAATTATATTAATTATACAATGGCATAGTATTATTCCATTATAATGGAATATATATACATATATACAGAACATTATTCAGTAGTATCTTAAAAGGTAATTCATGCATACCTAAAGATCGAGCAATTTCATTCCTAGAACAAAAATTCATACGTGTGTCCCAAAAGACATGTGGGAGAATGTTTGTAACAGCAGTGTTTGAAGTAGTCCCAAACTTGGAACCATGCAAATACCCGTCAGTAATCAACTGGATAAATAAATTATGATGTATTGACATATTGAATACTCTATAGTAATGGTTCTTAAAATGTGGTTCCATGAATCCCTAAGGGTTCCTGAGATTCCTTTCAGGGGATCCATGAAATCAAAACTTTTTTTTTTTTTAAATACCAGGACATCTTTGTCTTTTTTTCTGTGTTGACATTTGCATTCATGGTCCAAAAATAACAGGGAGTAAAACTAGTGTTATAGCCCAAATCAAAGACTTGGAGCCAATTGGTACAATAATCGTTGTATGTATTCCTCACTTAAGAATCAAACAGTAAAAATGATCTATTTTATTAAATCTCGATCTATGAATATACTCTTTTTAAACAGTCTATGTGATAAAATGGAAAGTATGCATAAAGCATATCTTCTGAATATGTAAAAAACATGATGGTTATTTCAAAGAAAACACTTGTGTAATTGTTAGAGCTGTGAACTGAGCTAGCTGCTTTTGTCATAGAACAGTGTTTTTATTTAAAAGAGTGACTGACAGAAAAAATTATAATCGTTAAGACTTGAGTATTTAGCAGATATTTTCTGGAAAATGAAAAAAAAAAGTGAACCCATCATCTCAAATAAACCAACTGACAGTATTTGCTGCCAATGATAAAATTTGAGCTTTCAAATTTCAAATATTATAATGTTGGAAAACCTGTATCTGCCTTTCTAAACTTGACAGTTTCCCAGTAGCTAAAGATTTTTCTAATAGGATTGGTGATGACAAGAACATGATTTTTCCATACTACATAATGTAATGTGCCAACATTTCAGAGCTCTGTGTAATTCAGATAACCAATATTCCCAATGCATGTTACATGCATGTTCCAAAATCATGTGTGTTAAAAATATACATGCAAAGTACAAGATAGAGCAATATATTTTAATGTAACAGAGTATAAAAAATTTTCACTGATAAGTGTTTCCAGAAGAAACTATTACTAGCTAAATTTTGGGTCTGACTGAGTGGCTCAGTTAGTTAAGGGCTCACTCATGAGTGCGAGCTCTGAGCAACAGGGTTGCTGGTTCGATTCCTGGCCTGGACTGAGCTGCCACTGAGCTGCCAACAGGTGGCAGGATGGCTCAGCTAAAAGAAAAAAAAAAGAAAGAAAAGTTACTAGCTGAATTTTGGCGTAGTACCAAAAAAGAATACAATTTTCTGAAAAGGCTATTATTCTTTTCTACCTACATATCTGTGGGGAGCCAGGTTTTCCTTATTTATTTCAACCAAATAAAATATTACATCTGAGTGAATAAAGAAGCAGATATAAGAATCCAGCTGTCTTCTATTAACCCAGAGAGATATTAAAGATTTGTAAAAATATAAAACAATACTACTCTTTTAACAAATTTTGTTTTGAAAAATATAGTTTAAAAGTTTATTTATATTTACACATAATGGATGTATTATTGTTGTTTTTAAATGAATTAAGTCCCTTATTTTAAAAATTCTGTCTTAATTTCTAATATGATAAAATCATAGATATAATCTACATAAACCTCAGCTCTTTTGAATTCTCAATAATTTTTAAGAGGGTAAAGTGGTCATGAGACCAAAAAGTCTTCATTGAGAACTCTATGAAAATGTTGCACTATTACTATGAAAATAATAAATTACTACTTCATGTAACAATGTGGATAAATTTCACAAATATAGTGCTGAGTGAAATAAGCCAGACTAAAGAATGTATGCTATTTCATTTACGTAAAAATAAAGATTGTGGAAAACTAATGTATGATATCAAATGCCAGGAGCATGGTTACTTTTGGGGAAAAAAGGGCCAATGACTAGAATGGATGCATGAAGTAGGGGGTTCTTCTGGGGTGTCATTAATATTGGATTTTTAAATCTGGATAGTGGTCAAATGTTTACTCTGTTAAAATTCGTAAATCTGTATATTTGTGATTTGAACACTTTTTTGTATGTATGTTATACTTCAATAAAAAAGTATTTATCATCAAAGATTCAAAAATACAAAAACAATATAATTTTTAAAACCCCAATTACTGTATTGGAGTAGTGGGAATAGGGCAATTTCTTTATTTCTTTTCTTTCCTTTTTTTTTTGTTTGCAAAATTTTCTGTAATATTGCTGTTACATGTTTATACACATTTATAAGTAAAGCAATCATTATGAGCATTGCAAGTAACATAAAATGCTGACAAATTTGACTAATTTTTCATTTAAGGAAAAGCCCAGACTTCTTCTAATATGATGCTTTGGCGATATGCAACAGGGGAAGAGAACTCTTGGGGAGAACTTGGACACAAAACAACTCCCATGAAATAGCAAGTGTGCTATCTTGTCAAAGAGGGTAGGCCTTGTGTGGATGCCCCCAGGGGGTTAAGGGAGACCAGGGTAAGGAGCTTCAGGCAGGCAGACTTCAGCAAGATATAGGAAAACATATTCAGACTTCCAAGTTTTTCTGAGTGTTGCTGAATCAGAATGTGGGAGGTAGAAAGAGTAGAATCCAGACACCTGGTTCTTGGTCCTTACTAGCCACATTACATAAGCAAATAATTTAATATTTCTGAAATTTGATTTATCATTTATAACAGAAGGTTAAAAGTACCTCCTTTGTTTATTCTAAAGAGATGTTATGAAGATAGGATGAGACAGTAGAACGAAAGTACTTCATAAACTGAAAAGGGTCACCCAAAGAGACTATTCAAGTATAAGTCATGGATAAGATCAATTGGAAACAATTGACCTAGATGGTCTCTTCAAAATTAATAGTGATAGAAAATGCTGTATGAGTTCAGTTATAAATCATCTGTATTCTTCAAATAAATACCCGCCTACAATAGTCACAGCCAGAGTTGTTGACACCTTTGCTCAGATACTCAATTTCTAGCTTTGAATTTATTCTCTATCATTAAGTTCAGCAAACATTCACTGTCCACCTACTATTTTTCAGCACTGGAGTATAAAGATGAACCCATATCTATTTTTGTGGAGCTTACTGGAAAAGACAGAGAGTGATGAACTGACATGACCAATGTTGAGACAGATCCATCTATGCACAGGACAGGTTGACACAGGATGCAGCACACATAAGAGAAGACCCTGACATGAATTGTGTTCAGGGAAGGCTCCCTGACTAAGATGTTGCTTTAGCAGATTCTTGAATGAGAGGTTTTCAATAGAAGCTCAACATGGTCTCATTAGAATTTTTTTTTTTTTTTGAGGGCAGTGTCACTGGCCCTCATACATGGTACCCGAACCGGGGCCGCTGGCTTCCCAAGCCAGCACTTAACCACTGCGCCACTCGGCAGGCCCCCCCATTAGCATTTTTGATAACTCACGCTGGTAGCAATTTGAAATATGGATTTAATGAAGGCAAGATTGGAAGTAGGGAACCCCCAGAGGACACTATAATGGCAGTACAAGTGAGAGTTCACATGGTAGGATGAATGAAGTGGCAGGGCCAAATTCAAGAGCTACATGAAAAGTAAAATTGGTGACTGTATGAAATGATAAGAATTAGGTTTACCTAATTGAGTGAATTAAATAAGATAAACTAAGAGAAATAGAAGAGATTACAAAATAAGATAAAGGGCAAGTTTAAGTGATATGAGGACATATTGAATTTGAAGTGTCAAAGGTACAGCTAGACATCGCTAGAGTAAAGCTCAGGTGAGAAATCCAAGGTTGATACAGAGTTGTGTCATAAGAAATCACATCATAGGATAAACCCTGAGAAATGCTAAGACCCTTCATGGAGAGTAAGTATACAGGGGAGATTGATGGGACAATATCAGAAACCTGGAGAACACTAGAGAAATTTAGGTCAGGGAAAGGAAGTTTAGAAAAGTTTAAGGAAAATCAGGAAGAGAAAAGTCATGGAAACCAGGGGATATCAACCATAGTGAATGCAGAGAAATGCTGTAAGATGAGGCCTAAAAATGTCCATGAGATCTGTCTGTAGACATGTCCACTGTCAACTCCTGCAAGAGTTATTTCACAGTAAAGATTAGACAACGATATTTGCAATTTGAATGATTACACAATAATGTCAACTAGAAATTTAGAGGTAAGGAAATGGAGACAGTGAATATAGGCAACTTTTTCAAAAAACTTGACTCTGAAGAAGAGAAAAAAAAGAGAGGTGGGGGCAAGATCATACGATATAAGAGAAATGATATAACTCAAGTATAGGATGAGGCTGAGGGGAGCTCAGCAGTAGATGGGAGAAGGTGAAAAACAAAGAAAAGAGAAAGGTCACTGGTGGCACAGGTTTGCTGGGATAAGAGAAGGATGGGATCAGCAGCCCATTTGGGGTTGACCTGAGCAACGGGGAAGGGAGAGCCTGGGGGAAAGGGCCTGCGTCTATGCAGATGTGGGTGAGTTTGTAAGTGGAACACTGGGAAGTGAAGTGGTTCCCACCTAGCAGCTTCAAGTTCCAGAGTGGAGTAGGGTTACGGTGGTTCTGCTTCTCCTGAGAGCTGAGCAGGGATCTGGTGAAGGTTTGGAATATGGACTAGGATGGTGGGAGGGGAAACTGACCAAGGCCACACTGATGGATTATGTAAGCATATTGATCATCTAAATATTTATTATCCTTTGGTCTGTTCCCTCAACATTATGTCCTATAGACTAATATACACATAGTACTTTATAGCTGACCAAAGAATGTCCGTGTGCATGATCACACTTAATATTTAGCCTCTGACAAATCTATATTGATTATTTCCATTTTACAGAACAGGAAACCAAGGACAAGTGAGGATAACTGACTCCAACAATACTGCCACAGTGCCAGAAAATGAGTTCTTAGACTGTTACCATGTGCGTTTCCACCCCACATCTCAGTACTAAGGCAACACTGCTTTCCTGTTGGCCTCTGAGACCTTCCATGCCCTGGAAAGTCATCACACTCAGTATGTGGAGAAAGGAGGAGGGCAATTTGGGTCAGTTCAAGGGCAGAAGCCCATCGGCCTGGGCAGCAGTGAATGTGGCATATTGATCGGGGACAAATTCAGAGCAGAGCTCTGCATGGCTTATTGGAGCTAAATAGCCTTTGCTTAGCAACTGCCTGTGCATTAAAGAGTTTGAGAACCTTTGAAGTAGAACAAAGGGCCTCCAAAGGCCATTTGGAGATTTGAGTGGGAAACAGATCTGGATTCCAGAGCCTGTGTCCTGCTCTCCTAGTGCCTCCATAGGGAAGGGTTTGACTCCAGTATACAGATCAGATCTTGGAGTGGGGAAAGGGTCACATCCCAGCTGGAGGGTCACCTTTAACTGAGCTGACCTCAGCTTGGTGGTTCCTACCTTATGTCTGGGGCATCCCTGGGGCTTGCCAGCTGCTAGTGACCCTCCTGCCCAAGCTGTCCCTCAGGAAATGCCTGCTGTCTACCAATGACAGTCATTACACTTGTTTGTTTAAAGCATCATTAGCTTTGCATTCACAGTTGTGTACCCTCACAAAAAGCAGAAAATCCACCATCGGAAGGGGGCCCCTCAGATCATGGTGCCAAGATTACCCTTCTAGGTGCTGGCCTCTTCAGCCAAGCACCGTGCATGCCAGATTTGGGGCAAAACTCAGTACTGAGGAAGGCCAAGTTTTCACCTGAATTGTATCTGCCATGTGCTGACACTGTCTGCCTCTCATTTTAATCCTTTGACTCACCATTTTCACTGCTAGTAATTTATTCCAAGGATATCATAAGATATATGCACAAATATTCCCTGGACAACATTTTCCACCATCCTATTTATAGTAGTATAAAATGAAACAATTTAAATATCAGCACATGAAGGGATGATCCGTCCTTATCGTAAAGTATTATGCAGTTAGCAAAAGTCATCACAAAGGGCCACCACTAGCCCACACAGCACCTTTGTGCCCCTTTGGGCAGACACAACCCTGGACCTAAATGGATGACTTGAAGAGTGGAACAAAGGCTGGATTTCAGCTTCCTTTTGCCACTCTGGCTGATGCCCTTGCACACAATCCATACAACCATTCACTGAAGTCTTGGTGTCCAAAAAGATTTAATGGGACCAAGTTTATGGTGTATCAAGATTTTTTAAAGACGCTTAGGAAACAGTATGCTAACCATAACAACAATTAAATCTGTATTAATTTACATAGAAAAGAAAAAGTGAAAGAAAATACAGTGTGGGTCATTAGTGCTATTTGCCAAACATTTCCAGTTTTCTCCTCCTGTAGATACAAGGCATCAATCAACCTTCCTGCTACCTTTGAGTGAGGGGAAGTTGGGGAGAAATATGCAGAAGCTTTAAGGGCTCATGAGCAATTTGCTAAGCTCTTTTTTAATTGTCACAGCAAGACTCAGTGTTCTAGATGATGGCTGCTCCCTGAGCCAGTACTGCCGAGTGAGGATTGGACATCAGCAGATTCCCAGCAGACTCACAATGCACGTATAACACAAGTGAGAAATAAATCTTTGCTATTTTAGGCCAATTAGATTTGGAGGTGTTTGTTACTGTGACATAAGCTAACTCCCAAATAATGCACACATCAAAAATATTAGGAAGAGTTGTAGTGGAATTGCCTTAAAACACATGAAATTCATATGGATTCATAATTTTGATCAGTGAAAAAGAGATCAAGGGCACTACAGTGGAAGCCAGTGTGAGATCAATTAAATACTATCAGCAAAGTGCCAGAACAATTTGAGCAACAAGATAAATAACAGGCTTAATGGATTATAGCCCAAATTACAAACATGGATAAGTCCCTAGTGATAGAGATAACAGATTGAATAAATAAATTAATAGGGGGAAAGAGACAAACCTGTTTACAGAATTTCAAATAATATATGTACATACTTCCCCCACCAGGAGGCAGAACTTAATTGCTCACCCCTCTTAAAGGCAGGTTGACTTAATTACTTTCTTACAGAGAATCGAGTGTGGAAAGGAAAAATAGTAACTCTACAGTAGTGAAATCTGGCAGACACCACGTGACCATGTGATGAAGGCTGACATCACTGGTGATGATGTCACATGCCTGTTGTACATCCCTTAGCTGATATGAGGTGATGACAAGGGCGTTTCTTCTCTGTGGTCTTCCTTACAAAACTCCATAACCTCTAATTATGAGAAAAATGCTAAACAAACCCAAATTGAGGCACATTCTAAAAATATTTGACCAGTACTCTTCAAAACTGTCTAGACCATGAAAAACAAG
The DNA here is from genome assembly GCA_033961575.1 of Aselliscus stoliczkanus. Taxonomy (NCBI): domain Eukaryota; kingdom Metazoa; phylum Chordata; class Mammalia; order Chiroptera; family Hipposideridae; genus Aselliscus; species Aselliscus stoliczkanus. The sequence goes on from CM066729.1 coordinate 120,426,014, forward strand.
GAAAGTCTGAGACATTGTCACAGAATAAAGGAGACTAAGGAGATGCGGTAACTAAATGTAACGTGGTACCCTAGACTGGATCCTGGGTAAGTAGGAAAACTGGTGAAAGCAAAATAAAGTCTGGAGTTTAGTTACAAGTAATGTACCAATGTCAACATCTTTTTTTTTTTTTTTAGTTTCAGGTGTACAACACAATGCAATAGTTATACTCTTTACACCCCAAAGTGACAACTCCCCTCCCCCAGTTCGCCACCCCACTCCTCCCCCCGATATCATACATATCTATTGCAATTCCTTTGACTCCATTCCACAGTATACTCCACATCCCATGACTATCTATATATTCAGTTACAGTTGGCATACAATATTATACAACATCAGCTTCAGGTGTACAGTGCAGTGATCAAGCCTCTACTCCATCCATGAAGTGGTCTCCCTAACAAGACATGTGACTATATGACACACCACAAAATTTTTAAAACATTATTATATTCCCCGAACTGTCTTTCATATCCCTGTGGCAATAGTGTAGTTGTCTATTTATGCTGTCTAATCCCTTCCCTTTCCCCCTTATCCCCACCCCCTCCCAACTACAACCCTCAGTTTTTCCTCTGTATCTATGAATCTGTTTACTTTGATGGTTCAGTTTTTCAGATTCCACATATAAGTGAGATCATATGGTACTTGTACTTCTCCGACTGACTTATTTCACTTAACATAATAGTCTCTTCACAACATTATCAATTACATTCCCAGAACTGTCCCCATATACCTGCAGCAACATTGTAGTCACCCACCTAGGCTGTCGAAAACTTTCCCCCTCTCTCTCAGCCCCACTCCCTCCCAGCCAGCAACCATCAGTTTTTCCTTTATATCTGTTTGGTATGACTTCAATATTCTTAAATCTACTGAGACTTGTTTTGTGGCCTAACGTGGTCTATCTTGGAAAATGTCCCCTGTGTACTTGAGAAGAATGTATATTCTGTTTTTTCAGGGTGAAACGCTCTAAAAATATCAACGAAGTCCAGCTGGTCTAAAGTGTCATTTAAGGCCCCTCTTTCTGTGTTGATTTTCTGTCTAAAGGGTCTGTCCATTGGTGACAATGGGGTGTTGAAGTCCCCTACTATGATAGTGTTACTGTTGATCTCTGTCTTTATGTCTGTCAAAATCTGTTATGTGTAATTAGGAGTTTCCTATGTTGGGTGCATAGATGTTTATTAGGGTTATAGTGCCCTTCTTTGTCTTTTATTGTAGTCCTTTTAAAGTCTATTTTGTCGAAAACAAGTATTGGTACTCCAGCTTTATTTTTTCTCATTTCCATTTGCATGAAATATCTTATTCCATCTGTAAACAGCATACACATGTGTCCTATTTTCTTATCCACTCAGCCACTCTCTGTCTTTTGATTGTAGCATTTAGCCCATTCACATTTAAAATGATTATTGATAGGTGCATATGTATTGCCATTTTGTTATTTGTATTCCTAGTCTTCCTGGGTTAGCTTGTTTACCCCTTTCTTTTGTTTAAAAAAGCCCTTTTAACATTTCTTGCAATGCTGGCTTGGTGGTAATGAATTCCTTAAGCTTATTCTTTTCTGAGAACCTCTTTATTTCACCTTCAATTTTAAGTGATAGTCATGCATGGTAGAGCCATCTTGGTTGTAGGCCTTTATTTTGTGTCACTTTGAATATCTCCTGCCACTCCCTTCTGGCCTGCAGAGTTTCTGTAGACAAGTCAGCTGTTAGTCTAATAGGAGTTCCTTTATATGTAACCTGCTGTCTTTCTCTTGCAGCCTCTAGGATTCTGTCTCTGTCTTTAACCTTTGCCATTTTAACTATGATGTGTCTTGGTGTGGACCTGTTTGGGTTCAACTTGTGTCTTGGTGTGGACCTGTTTGGGTTCAACTTGTTTGGAACCCTCTGCACTTCCTGGGCATGTATGTTGATTTCCTTCACCAGGGTAGGGAAGTTTTCAGTCATTATTTTTTCAAATACATTCTCGACCCCTTACTTCTTCTCTTCTCCTTCTGGTATTCCTATGAGTCGAAGGTGGCTGCGTTTCACCTTGTCCCATAGGGCTCTTAAACTATTTTCATTGTTTTTTATTCTTTCGTCTTTTTGTTGTGCCAACTGGGTGATTTCTGCAATTTTGTCTTCCAAATAGCTGATCCGCTCCTCTGGTTCACCTACTCTACTGGTGATTCCTTCAAGTGTGTTCTTCATTTCAGTTATGTATTCTTTAGTTCTAACTGGTTGTTTTTTATGATTTCTCTATCCTTCCTTATGTCCTCACTAAGTTTGTTAAACTTTCTTATCATCAGTGTTCTAAACTCTGTCTCTGAAAGGTTGGATCCCTCTGTTTCATTTGGTTCCATCTGTAGAGGTTTCTTCTGATCATTTACTTGTTTTTTTTGTTGTTGTTGTTGTGGTTGTTGCTTTTGGAGGGTAGTGTCACTGGCCCTCAGATGTGGGACCTGAACCTGGGCCGCTGGCTTCCCAGGCCAGCACCTAACCACTGCGCCACTCGGCCGGCCCCTGAGCTTTTACTTGTGACATGTTTGTTTCCCCATTCTGGCTGTCGCTCTGGGATTGCTTTGATGTATTAGATAGATCATCAGGAGAGCCCTGGCTGGATCACACAAGCACACAGCTCAGGGCCCAACACTCCCAGGAAAACTCCCAGTCTCAGCCTGTCCCAATCAGCCACTCGCAGATCAGGCCGAGCAGCCCGACAACCAATCACCAGCCTGGCAACTCTGCAAGCGCAGTGTGGAGAGCGGGGACCCGAGGCGACTTGCACACTCCCGTGTCTCTGTGAGCAGCCTGTTGGAGCCAGAGGGCACCCGCCCAGCATTTCTCTGGCAACGCAGTATAAGCCGGGTGGAGTGTGGGGATCCAAGGCTGCATGTACACGTCCATGCACACACACACTTCTGCACCAATTCCAGCAGACCAATGAGGTCCCGGACCTGATCCTCTGTGGGAGGGCCCAAGTCTGACAAAATGGCATCCTCCCTACACCACTTGCATGCAGGCTCCACACCAGTGGAACAATTGTCCAGAAACCTCCAGCGTTTGCACCAAAGGTGCCCAGCTCAGTCCGTCCCCGCAGGCTCCTGGGTCCGGCTCACACAGCCACTCCCTCCACCAGGAACCAGTAAGCGCTCACTGGCGAGCAAGCCCGCGCGCCGGCCCCACTGATTCTCTAGCTGCTCTTAGCCTCACCGAGCTGAGCAAAGAGAGTCCTCACTAATTTACTGCCAGCTATCTTGGAACTTCTCTTCCCGGCAAAGGAACTCTGGGCTGGTGAGCTTGGTGTGTGGCCGGAGGGTCTCTCCCCCAACTGGAGAAGCCTCCCCACAGCTGGGGCTTCCCTCATGGGGTTCGCCCTCTCTTGTCTCCGCCCATCCTACCAGACCCGACATGGCCTCCTCTTTAAGTTCTTCGTTTAGTGGTTCTGTTCATCCAGTGTTCCGGGGACCTCCAGGGTTGAATGCTGTATAATTTGTTTGTAATTTTGGTGTGATCCTGGGAGGTAGTTAGCACAGTGTCTGTCTATTCCGCCATTTTTCAGTTATAGTCCAATATCAACATCTTAGCTTTGACAAAATACACCACAGTAATGTAAGTTGTTAACAACAGGGGAAATTGGATTAGTATATGGCGTAGTAAATATGAATACAAGAAGTATATGGAAGATATTCCTAAATAAAAAAAGTCTACTAAAAAATATAGTGGAATTCTCATAACCCTTCCACCTAAACCCCATCATGAAACTGTGATGGAAGATATGAGTCGCTGCTCTCTCAGTTGGACACAGTCCCACATTTCGTTTGAGTATAAACAACTCATTGTATTGAATGTAATTTTTGTGATTAAACAAAAAAATTTTGGTAAACCTTGTTTTCCCAAATTGCACAAGCCATCCACTTCATCAGACACTTAACAAAGAAATAGTAACTGATCCCTCAGAAGGTGGAAAAGCTGCCTGGTGGATGTACAGAGGGATGGTACAGAATTCACAAAACCACAAATGGTATCATTCTTAATGAATAATTTAGATGAATTTTAAGAGTATTGTTGACAACTTGATTTCCATTTTATGAATACATTTTAAAACTTAACCTCATATAACATGACTTCACTGTTGACAATCTTTTTCATAACTTTTTAAAGTTTCTAAATATTCACTAACAATTCCATAAAGGAAAGCAATAACCATGTTGTTTGATTTTGGTGTGAAATCTAGATTCCTTTAGCATCTGACTTCCTCTAGCCAAAGAAACAAGTGACGGATTCAAGTTAAACTCAGGTAACATCCCATTCATTGAAGTTGGAGTGAAACTGCAGATTTATAGAAGAGATGCATACCCCATGCACCACACGTTCTCACTGGTCACTCTCATTGGTCACACTGTTCACTTGTTGGTCACCTCCCCTACAGTGGTGAGGACTGAGAGGATAAGGGAGTTGATTAACCATGCCATGTTGCTGGATGTCAGTGAGCAACAGAGGGAACTATATCTGTGTAAGCACGTTGCAGTTATCATGTGCCCAGTAATTATTATTAACACTCTTCTCTTTCCCAGCATGCCTCCTCAGGGTACAGTGTACAGTGTAAACCCTGCAGAGGGTGTACTCAGAGATACAATAGCTTACTTCCTCACCAGCCTCCCCCCAATATAATAAGCTGCTCAAGGACATACCCATCTCTGTTCCCACGGGCCTGGCAAATGGAAGCAATACTGAAAGTTTGAGAGGCTGAAATGAAGCTCATAGACCCTTCTCATTGCTCTGGGCCAAGTTCTCTGCTGCTGGCCTTTCTGAGCCCAGAGTAAAACATTCCACATGGTCAGGATGAATGAGACTCAACAGGGTCAGCTGACAATGCTTCCAGGTCCGCAAAGGACGAAAGGAACTGGGGCAGTTCTGGCTCTCATTACCACTGCCATGTTTAAACCCATTTGAAATTCAGTATTTTCCTGGTTGCAAAATATTCAATGAACAGATAAACCTACACAGTTTTCCTATTATGCCTTCTCCACATAAGGCTGACATATCCGCCTTTAAATACAAGTCCTTAGTGGAGACCTGGTTTGGGTTAGATGATAAACAAGAAGAAAACAATGAAATGCTTTCCCTGTTTGTTGGCAAATCATGTATAATAACTATACGTGCACCCATGAAATGCTAGCAGCCCATTATGAAGTAGGTACAATGTGCACCAAGTAACAGAATAGCCTGGGCTCTGCAATCAGGCCACAGTCTTGGTTGAGGGGCCTTTGGGGATATCTATTTGGATGGCTCAGGCCAAGAAATGCTTTTTTCTCCAAGTGCCCAGATAATTGCACTTTTCTCTGCTATAGAGACATAGCCCCTGGATTCTTAATAAATGTCAAGCAATACCAGAGTAATAATCATATTTCCAGCAATAATGACAAACAACTGGGGCTTGGAGTGGGTGAAGAGGGACCAGATCACCACAGCACAATTCATCTCTTGTTACATTCACTCACAGATTAATTTCTAAGATGAACGGTGGTTTCTAATTTGTCTTTTTTGAACTGTGATGTTTTTATTAAATTCAATCATCATGAGTGCATGGAGAATGACTACTACAAGAAAAACAGCAAGAACAGAAAGAAAACACTCCAGTGTAGCCACAGACAAAGCTTCAAAACTGCAGGCAAAGGGTCTTTTCAAGGAGTCTCCCTCCCTCATCTGTGCCTCCTTCTTGGGATTAAGGGCCTCCTTGAGGCTCTTATAGATGGGAAGTGTCACCTAGCTGCCCTTCCCTGAACTCAGCCCTGTCTCCCCAGGTTTGTCAGCTTTGTCCTCACAGATAAGACTCACGGAGGCACACACTTCCTCCAGCAGGCAAAGAAGGCTAGGAATTTGGGAAGAGGTCTGGATGACAGATGACTGTGAGACTCTGCCCTGGAGAGGTTGAAACCCATGGAAACATCTCCCTCTAAATGTGTATTCAGACTTGAGGTGTTATTATGGACTAAATTGTGTTCCCCAAAATTTACACATTGAAGCCTTTGTTCCCAGTACCTCAAAATGTGACTGAGGTATTTGAAGATAGGGCTTTTAAAGAGGTGATTAAATTAGGGCCAGCCAAGTGGCGCATTGGTTAAGAGCTGGTTTTGGGATGCCAGTGGCCCCGGTTCGGATCCCACATATGAGGTCCAGTGACACTGCCCTCTACAGCTAACAGCTCCACCTGGAGCTGGGCCGTGTGAGCCCTGGCGATGGTGTAAGCTGCAGCCCCTGCTGCAGTGGGCTGCCATAGGCTACAGTGAGTGGCCGGCAGCCAGTGTGAGCGGCCGACAGCCAGTGTGAGCGGCCAATAGCCGCGGTGAGCGACCATCCAGAGGCCGGCAACCAAGCTGCCTCATCCGGGAAAAGCGCAATGACGATACCAACATGGGCCAGTGAAGCAACGTCCTCCACAACTAGATGGAAGAACAAAAAGAAAAAGACAGCAATTTGTCTGTTCTCCTTTCCCGGTTCCCCAACGCTGTTCCCCTCCCCCAATTCCCCAATTTTAAAAAAAAAAAAAAAGAGGTGATTAAATTAAATACAGCTCTTAGAGTAGGCCCTAATATAATCTGATTGGTGTTCTCATAAGAGGAAGAGAAACCAGGGATGCTTGAAAAGAGAAGATGGGTGTCTACAAGCCAAGGAGAAAGGCCTCCAGAGAACCCAAACCTGCTGATACCTTGATCTCGGATTTCCAGCCTCCAGAAATGTAAAAACAAATGTCTATTGGTGAAGCCCCCAGTCTATCGGACTTTGTCATGGCAGCCCGAGCAAACTAATACAGCTGCTTTCACTCCAAATAATGCCTGGCCCGGAGATTGCCTGGGTAATGCAGCTTAACATTTCCAAGAGAGATAACAAATGGGGCCTGGCGTTTACGGGAAGGGTTCCTTCTTTAGGCATTCCAGAGAGAGACAAGACCTCCTTGGCCAGGATCGGCCTATCACTATCCACCTCCAGAGCAGAACCCTTGGTCTAAGCTCTCAGGACAGTGCTGGCTACAATTTGGGTCCATGCAGAAGTTTGCCGAGGGCTACTCTGACCACACGTTGCCCTCCAGGATGCTACACACACATGCTTATATTGATGCCCTTGGGGGCTGCCCCAGGACTTTCCAGTAGGTTCCTACACTTGGGGTACTTGTGGCTCACAGGCAACCTAATCAATGCCAACCCTGGCCCTTGGGCTGGGCCCTCATAGATGTGACCATTGTGAGTGACAAATAGGTTCTGTGCTGGCTATAGGGCCTTGAAGATGAACAGGGCATACAGCTTGCCCTGCAGGCACTTAAAAATCTACCCAGAGAGATACATCAGAAAATCATGCTCCTGTGGTGGCTGCACAGGGTCACAGCCAGGCTGGAGGGAGCTGGTGGCCTTTCATGGAAGCAGTGTTCTTCAAGTACGGGAGGAAGTTCAGGAACCATGTAGATGCCTGACTGTGAGTCTTCATACTGTATATCTATGATCTTAATTCCCCAGGAATTGATTTTCTCCTTTTATTGTTGAGTTGTTGGAAAAGTCATGACGTATTTTTTCTGTTTTTCATTGCAAAAAGGCGTCATGACTTTCCCGACAGCCCAATATTATTTTTCCTGGTCTCTTTCCTTTATTTTATTGCATGCATGCTCATCTAAAGGTACCATAAATTCCCTGGGGAGTGAGTCACATCTAAATAAATATATGAGGTTAGGAGAAATGGGATATGATATTCCAGTAATACCAAGACAGAAGCTGGCCCACAAGGCAGATGGTCAGAGCTGTCCCTTCGCACGTGGAGGCTCCCTTCCCTTACCTCCAATCTTCACTCATCCCCTTCCCCCTCTTCCTCTGAATCTCAGCTCAGACTCCTCCAAGAGGCCTGACTTAGGTGGGCTTTCTCCTGGGTATCTCTTGTGTCTTACAGCTCTTGTTACACTGTAGTTATTTCACCTGCCTAGAAGGTGGGCCTGGCAGGCCAGGGGTTGTGACTTTTTTTGTCAGTATACCCGGGGCCTTCATCCCAGGGCCTGGGATATGGTAGGAAATAAGTGAATGAGTTGGAATGTTGAAGGAGGGACTGTTCAGAGCAGAAATGGGTGTTTAGTAGATGAGAGAGAGATGGAGATATAGATACAGATGCAGATGGAGTCACAGGCACAGAGGTATTTTCTGATCTCCTGGGGAACTTGGAACACACTTGACAACTGGCTCCCCTCCCTGCCCTGAACCACTTCTGCATTTGATCTCTGCACTCCAGCCATACGAACCTCTCTCCCAGTTTTCAAATGTGCAAACTCATTCCCACCCTCAAGCCTTGCCACAAGCTGGGTCCTTTCTGGGGGCTCTCACTCCACAGATGCTGGGCGGCCACTCCACCCTCACAACTTCATTACCACCTTCTTGAAGAAGCCTTCTGTGACCTCCCAACCAATGGCACTAATGAGGCAGACTCCAGCACATCATTGATTTCCTTCAGATTGAGTCACACTATCTAATATTTTCTCATCTCTTGCCTTTTGCTTATAGTCTGTTTCCCCAGAGAGCAGACACCTCAGCTGGCCCCAGCCAGTACAGTAGGTACCAGGGCAGAGGTCCAGGGGCCAGAGCCACTGCAACAGTCAATCCGACACAGGCTCCTTCAATTGCACTTTCATTACTCAGGACACTTTATCACTCCTAATTATACTAGCAGCTGAATTCACACCTGAGGACCCCGAGCCTCACTCTCATGTCACCCAGGACTGGGCTTCATTTCTTCTACTGTTCCAACTCTCCCGCCTCCACATTCAGCCTCTCTCCCTTCTTTGCCAGGACAAAGAACCAAGTTTTCACCAACCCCCATCAATGACAACAAAGAGAAGAAAATTTCAGAACATCCTGTTCTGAGACTTTGAAAGACTTTTTTAATTAACCAAAATGGTTTCTCATAATAGATGGGTCCCAGGGTGAGAGCGCACTGTGAGTCCCGCGGCAGGCGCCTGGCGGCCGGGCTGGGAACAGGGGGCCTAGCGGGTTGTGAGTGGCAGCGGCGCCTCAGGGGGGGCCTCACGCTGATTCTCCATCTGCCGGTTTATCATTTATATAGTTGGCCACGCTTCTGCCTGTGAACTCTAAAGCATTTTTGCATTGATAAATACATTTAAGTTTTAAATATTCAAATTTAAAGAAATAAACAAAAAAATTGTTTCCCCATCCACAAGTCATAATTTTTAAAATTTGAAAGCCTAACCAGGTATGATGATACCTTGCCCTAACTATTATGTTAGTTTTTACAATGCAGGTTGACTCTCATTAGGAAACCCAATATAGAAAATCTGATCCTCAACAGCGATTCCTGGATATAATTCACCTTTTAAAGTAAAGGACTATATTCAGTTTTCAAAAGAATTCAACCCAATATGAAACATATAATATATAATATATGGGGAATATAATAATGTTGTAAATATTTTGTGGGGTGTCAGATGGTCACATGTCCTGCTAGGGAGACCACTTCATGGATAGAGTAGAGGCTTGATCACTGCACTGTACACCTGAAGCTGATGTTGTATAATATTGTATGTCAACTGTAATTGAATATATAGTCACGGGATGTGGAGTATACTGTGGAATGGAGTCAAAGGAATTGGAATAGATATGTATGATATGGTGGGAAGGAGTGGGGTGGCGAACTGGGGGGGGTTGTCACTTTGAGGGGTAAAAAGTATAACTATTGCACTGTGTTGTACACCTGACACTAATTTTTAAAAAAATGTTTATTTCACAATGAAAGAATTTTTTAAAAAAAGAATTCAACCCAAGATTCCTTTAAATTGCCAGGTTGCTAAATTAATTCAAATCTGTTTTAATTTATCAATTTTTTATCTGTATACATTTTTTTTCAGAACCCCATCTACTGTGATTCGTTTTAGATATAATCTAACTAGGGAGATAAATAACCAGACTACAAGGACTCCTTAAATATGAAGACTATGTGTTATTCATCTCTATATTTTTGTCAAGGAATGCTATGGTTAGTCAATAAATTCATGTGTTGTTGAATTGTATATGATAAGTGCTTATGTGCATTAAAATATTGTGGGTTGAGCTGCCGACTTGGACCTTAATTCACTTTAAAAAATTCCTCAATGACAATCATCGTATATGTTATATAAACATAGTTAGCCTGTTTTGTAATAAAATAAAATGCCATAGGAAAGAGAAGAAAGAAAATCAGTACATAATTAACAGAAGGTGGTGAGAAGATCTATTATAGTTAATCTTTCTAGACTAGACATTTCTGTTTGGCAGAAGTCTTTGGAGAAGGATCAAAACCTCCATCCCTAAGGACTTTTCAAAACATGGTTTGTACTCGTTGTGTCTTTCAATGGGCAGTGGTTGTGATCATACATTGAGAATATTGCATTGATGCATAGAACTTGCATAATTTGGTGCCTGTTCTCTCTGAGAGCAAGACAACTGCAACCTCATTTCTTGTGAGGCCAAATACCTGAAAGAGTGCTCCAGGAGGTGGTTTTGGGCTGCTCCAAGGGAGCAGACAGAGCCTGTGGAGGCATGGAACATTTGTGGAGCTGTTAGTGCCAGTTACAGATGAAGAAGTGTGTGGCTAGCAGGAGGCAAGACTACAAGCAAACCAAGGGATGAAGTGGGTTCCTGTCAGTATTGATTGTTCATTTATTGTGTGGACTTTGCGTTCTTTTAAGTCATGTTAGAGTAGATCACGTTTTAAGATAAGTTTTAAGAAGAAACCACTGAGAGGAAAATTCTGGTAGAGAATATTCTATCAGGTAGATGCTTGCTGCACATGAGGAGAAGGTCACCATCCTTTGATTTTAGCAGCGGGTCCCCTTGGTCAAGTCAGGGTCTCTGCTAGCTCAGCCAACTGTCTTATGTATGAATTAGAAAAAGGAAAACCCTCTGAAGGGCAAATGAGAACAGGTGCCCTTCTACTGGGTGCATACAGACCACACTACAGCTCATGGCTTGCTAGCAGAGCTCAGACAGAAGTCAGGGCCCACCTGATAGACTACCCATTTCTATGTGGAGTCCATGTGGGTCAGTTTTCTCAGTGTGATGCCACTGCTCTCCACAGCCCAGCCAGACTCACAACTGCCACGGTCACTATGCAAAGATGTCTGTCCCTGCCCCTGCCCATCCTAGGGGACCAGCTTCTCTCCGCTTGAACTATGGGGATATCTGTCTGAACCCAGTAATGAGCAGTGAGTGGTTTAGTGGGCTCTACTCAGGGTCAAGCCCTGACATTGATCTTTCAAAGGCACAAGGGACAGTCTATCTTAGGCTATTGTACTTTCTCTGCCTTTATCTGAAATCTTGTTCACACAAAACTGATGGACCTGGGTCCAGCACCACCTAAATCCATTCCTGAAAAAATCATCCAAGAAGAGGTTGAAGAGGTTCAATATCATATGCAGAGTCTTTTTCCTCCTCACTGAACAGGTGACATCTGCTTGATGCTCAAACGGCCCAAGTGTCTTCATGCGAGAAGATGGCAGAGGTGGGCATTACATCCACTGAGCTCTCACAATAAACTAAGCTTTAGTAGAAGATGCGGAGCCCAGGGATTGATCAGGATTGCGTAAAGAATGAAAACTCTGGGGCTTTGGGCATGGTGGCTTCTATCTTGGGAGTCTCCTTTTCAGCAAATGTAATGTTTCTGGAAGCGTTCTAATCTGATGAGATTACTATATTTAGTGCCACAAGCATGCTCATTCCAGTTATAACATTCATCAGAAACCAAGGGGCTTCCCTAAAAATGCAAGAAAGTGTAAACTTGCAACCACGGATGTTGGACCACAAGTTTGCTCTGTGCAGCTTCCCTCCTTCCTGTATTACCTGCTCTTAGCAAGTCATTGATTATATTCTCCAAACCTAACCTGACAGAAAGGATATGTGAAAAGATTTGCCTTAAAATGCCTTTAAAAGGTAAACACAACTAGAGAATTTAAGTTACAGAAAGTTTTCAGAAAAAAATGAGTTACAGCAAGTGTTTAGAAAAAGATATCAGTTGTGGTATTTTTAACACGAAGGACACAAACATAAGTAAACATATTAAATAAAATGATCAAATTAAAAAAAAATGCGCAGTAGCAAATATTTCAGCTAAATACCCTGTGTCACCTCATGTCATAACCTGATTCAAACATCAAACAACAAAATGGCAACCTTAATATATACCATTAAAAGCAAAATGTCTGCTTTTACTGAAGAAAAAATAAAAACTATATTGCTCTAAGCAGTTTTGAAATGAATATTTGATTCAAAACTTCCCCTGTGCATATAATTGCATGCTAATTTACATTTTAATTACTTCCTAAGAAATCAAAAGCATTTGTTGACAGTAGAACATAATGTCAACTTCACGGTGCACTGTTGGTGGATGCTTAATGAACTTAATTAGATAATTAGTGATGTTAATTATCCTTCTATTATGAAGATAAAGATGTCTCACAAATGATGCACTTGGTAAAGAAACATCATTAAAGGTATCAGTGTTTGCTTTGTTCATTTACTTCTATTTTTCAAACTCGTGTAACAGGTACTTGTGATAAACTAGTAACATTTAATACTTCCTTAAAACAGAAAAAGAAAAGCCTGTCACCATCAGCCCAGTATTATGCTTCTCCATTATTCTGGATGCTAACACTGTGTGGGTGATGCTCCTTTTTCAAATTCTCTGCTGTCAGGACCTATTGGCTGTGCTCAGTTATGAGGTGGGGCTCCTTCCCACTCATTTCTCACTGATGTAATGGGTGGGTTCTAACATTAGTGGTTTGCAGAATGGGGTGTGTGTGTGTGTGTGTGTGTGTGTGTGTGTGTGTGTAAAAGGAAGAGAACAAATGAGAGAGGGGTCCTGGTGGAGTGCCCAGACCCTGGAAGAACACCTAAAAGGCTAATTCGCCCCTCCTCGAATGCCCATGACCCTACAGTGTGGTGTCCCCACTGCTGTCCCAGGATGCCACACACTGTGGGAAGGTCATTTCCCCTGCCATGTTGGAGCACAGCTGCCTCAAGACCAGGGGCTAAGATGCATGTTACATAGACCTTACTTTCAGTTGAAGTGAAAAAGGAAACTTGAGAGGTTTAATAAGTAAGATCATTGGATTTAATCATTCTTTTCTCTTTTGCCCCCAAATAACACCATGATTACAGCGTAATGGAAACCCTTTCTGGAAATAACCCTAATGCAGACACCCCATGAAGAGCTCTCAGGCCAGGCTGGAGAACTTAACCTTATGTGTAGGGTCAGTTATCTCAGGAAAAGCATTAAGGGAAAATAAGTCATTGATGGCCTTGCCCACCACAATTAAGGAAACCGTGGTCACATCAGTGAGCAGTTTATACTTTTCAAAGTCTTGTTTTAATCATACTTTCATTTGTTTCTGAGTGGTTTTATTCTCTAACAGAGAATCCCATTTAATTACTTGCTCACAAGACTTCCTGCCACTGAACATAACTGGATTTTCCAACCACACAGCATTGTGATTTCTCATAAAGTCTGCAGTTTCAAGTTTTCTGAATCACTCTTCCTTTTCCTACAGTTTTCAACGTGTTTTCCCCTCCAGCCCACTCCTGTCTTGATTTGCTGACACAGGCTGCCCTTTCTGCTCTTCTGTCAAGACTGCCCCTCTCTGTAGGTCCTTTCATCCCTTCAATTTAGAAGTCCTCCTGTGTCTTAATTTTCCCCCAAGTTTAGACCACCTGCTTTGAAATGTCTCTCTTCAAGGCATATTCACCTTCTGCAAAAGTTCTTTTTCTCCTGCCCACAAACATCATGTTGAATTTACTACAAGTTTAAGTAAATATATCCCATATGACGACCTTCTGAATTTCAGATTTCTGAAATTTCTTACAACCTCTTAAAGATCTTGGACTTGAACACTTGTTACAGCAGAACTTCCCTGGGAATTCTAACTTCCGTTTTGACACATGTACTTCTCCTTTCTCAGCGATTACACTGCACTGTATCACTTACTTCCCTCCCCTTCATTTCAAAGCCCATTGCTGTCTATATTCAAGTCTCTTCTAGCTCTGGGTTCTCCTGACTCAGGAGTCTCTTTCCCAGCTGAGTGCACTCTGAGGCTTCCTTTCTCCTCTGGTGCTGTTCACTCCTAAACCCAGAAGGGCCAGAGCACTAAATTTGAAAGCATCTGTGTCCTTGTCAGACTTCAGCCTCCTTCCTGAAACAGGGACATGAGTTTGTCCAAGGCTCCCCATGCCTTCAGCCTCAGCAAGACCATCATCACGCAGAAGCAGAAGACCAATATCAACATGCTGAAGAATAAGACCAGAAACTGCTTGGCCAATCCCACAGTGACTGCTAAAGCCTTCCAATTCTGCTCACTTGCTTTCTTTTCTGCAGTTTTCATCATCTCTTTAAAGAAAAACTAAGTATACAGAAACATTTACACATGAAGTGATATGATGTCATATCTGGGATGTTGCTTCAAAATTATTTTGTGCAGAGGGGGAAAGTGGGTAGCGATGGAGATGAGACAAGATTGGCCATGAGCTGAAAATTATGGAAGCGATGGGTAGATAAATTGGGACTCATTTTATTATTTTCTCCACTTCCGTATATGTCTGAAAATTTCCACAATGGTTTTTAAAAGAGCTAATGGGTAAAGTACTTAGAATGGATGGTCAAAAATGTAATTTCCCTTGTCAGGGGCCTGAGCTAGGGCTGCCTTAATACAGTTGTCACCCAGTTGCTGGTCTCGTCCAGCATCTCGTCTTCTGCCAGGGGCAGGGCTGCTCAGTGCCGAGGGTGGGAGACACTGAGCCTGGGCACACATTCAGGGAAGCAGCTGATGGCAGATCCACAGTCACCCTGCCCACACAAGTGTCCCTTCTCTGAGATCTTCAAGGCCCCCCTAGGTGGGCACTGCTGATCTTACAGGGGGCTCTGGTGTGTCTGTGTGGGCAGGCTTTAGAGAAGCCCAGGTTGCACTGGAGAAAATGTCTAATGTTTTCATATGCCTGCCAGGGCAGACATAGAATTCCAACAAAAAGCTTGTCCTTGGTATTTTAGCAACTCCAGTATGTCAGCCTCAGGCCTTTGGTGCCTTCCTACCCTCTTCTGCTAATTCTCATATGGCCCTGGCTTCTCTCCATGGGCCATTTCATTTTCTTTTTTTTTTTTTTTTGAGGGCAGTGTCTCTGGACCTCATATGTGGGACTGAACCAGGGCCACTGGCTTTCCAACCCAGCGCTTAACCACCATGTCACTCGGTTGGCCCTGCCATTTCATTTTTGAAAATAGCAACTGGAAGCTTGTTCAGCTATCTCCAAAAGCCATGGAAACATGGAGGATACCAGACCCAGCCCTATTCCATGGGGTTTTGCTCCTCGATAAGCCCCCTAATTTTTGCTCCAATGGAGCCCACCTGGACTGCATGAGACAGCTGTCCACACGTGTATATGTGATCCCAGAGGGAAGGTAGGGTGAAATTTAGCTCACACTTTGCCAAACAAAACCCTGGTCAGGCAGCTGCTCCCATCCAGAGGGACTCACAACCCCCTTCCTCTGGTTTATTCTTGCCATTCTCTGCAGAGCCAACAGAACCATCCAAATCACACACCTCCCACCACTGGGCACCTCTCTTCTCACAGCCTGGTTCCCTGGTCCCTCTGTCTTTAGGGGACCCTCGTTTTTTCTCTCTCTCCTTTTGCTCATCTTAGCCTTAGTTAAACAGAATTCTCTTGTGTGTTCTTCCATTTCCACTGCTCCAACTACACTATCATTGCTGCATCATCTCCCATCTGAATGATGCTACAGTGCCCGGGCCAGTCCCTCCCTCAAAGGCCCTAACCTCCAATCTAACCTGCATATACAGAAATGTGCTGCCCCTCTGCATAACCCCCACCTATGGGCCACAGCAGACCCCAACCTGACCCCATGCTCACTCTGCCACCTGCAGCATTCCCCCTTGTCCCTCTGATCTGCACAGGCCCCGTAGCCACTCATCCTCAAAGGCTCAAGAAGAAAACATTTTCTACTAAAAGTGAAGATAGGTAAAAGGAATTAGGAACTGTACGCTGTAGGTCTCACTACAAGGAACAATTTATCAGTGCTGTAGAGCTGTCAGCCACTGACATGATAAGGAATAACACCAAATGAATAATGTTTCCTCCAACACCAACTCCTTTAATTACAAGCCTCTTCCTTCCAGAAGAGAGACAGAAGATGCAGAAACACCAATTTCATGCACTTGTGCCTGAATAATGTCTCCATGCTGCTTTTTCCAGATGGCGACCTTCTCACTGGAGGGACTAATGATGTGGGCATATTTAGGAAAAAACCAATAACGGAGTCTTTAACCTTCAACAACAAAAAACATGTTGTACAAAATGTTCCTTGGGATACATTAGAAAATATCAATTACATTGCTCACTGAGGTGTAATCAGCTGTAATAATCAAAATTAATTTTTAAAAATAATTAAACAGACCCCAGGGCAAATAGTTGATGCTCATATCCTATGACATCACAGTGTACATATGTACCTGAGAAGTTGTGCCTTCTGTTAGGCATCTCGTGAGGCATCTTGTGATGGACGTGGGGTCTGAGGCTGGCGAATTCCACTCCAGCCAAAGGATGTGGAGATTCATGCACTTCCCTGTTCATTCTTTAAGAACCTTCCATGTACCAGGCACTGTGCCCAGTTCAGATTGAGGTGCTGAAATAGGATGCTGCTAACCAAAGCTGCAGTTCATTTTTATAATTAAAATGTAAACCACTTTGTTTCAGAACAACCTGCCTTTAAAAAATCTACAAGATACAAGCTGCAGAACAGATAAACAAATAAGGTTGAAGGTAAAATAGGGCTCAAATAGGAAGGAAGAAGCCAGGGAGACGAGTGTGTGCACATACGTGTGTGTGTGAGTACATGGTTTGCAGAGATTTATGTCACTAGATGTGCACAGTTACAAGAGTTGGGCCATGCTTATCTCTCCAAGCTTCTGAGTGTCCAGATTAAAGAGGAAAACATAACAGTGACAGAAGTCTTCCTCTTCACTTGCTGTGGAAAAGCACAGTGCTTCCTGGGGCTAATGACTGAGGGTGACGTCCCCCATGGCCAATCTCTCTCCTCTTTAGTCCAGCCACACTGGCCTTAGTGGCCCTAGGACACCCCAGCACACACCTGCCTCGGTGCCTTTGCCTGGCAGTCCTTACTGCCTGACCACTCTTTCCTGGAGAGTCAAAAGGTACATGTCCTTCCTTATTTCTCTGCTCCTACAATCCCTGACAGAGCGGGCTTCTGACTACCTCCATCCAACAGCCTGGCACCTGTCTTACCACCCTCTCCCAGTTCCCCTGCTTACTTTTCCCTCATTGCAGTTAGCACTCCCAACATTTACGAGTTTATTTATCTGTTTATGATTGATCTTCACCCCCTAGAAAACAGCCTCCATGAAAGCAGAGAATACGTCACTTTGTCTCTCTTCTATGACCTCAGAGCTTAGGAAAATGTGAGAGGGTACAGGCTCAACACTTAATATTTGTTGAGTGAATGAATAAATGAATGAATGAGACCTCAGTTGGTATAGAAACATCTTCAACTGCCTACCTTCACAAAAAGAGAGCCAGTTCCAAATATTCTTTTTTCCAGATCTCTCAATGAGTCTGGAGTAAACTGTGACAAGCCATTTTTGAACCTACGGGCCCAAATTTTGCAGCCTATTCAGCTTCTTTCTTATCTGAAAGCTTTTTTCATATAAGCTAGTTTTCAATCCATCTCCCTGGGACTTGGAGGCATCTGAGCCGAGCCAATGACAGTGACCTGGGAGTGGATGTGGCACTGGCAAGAGGCAGCAACAATAGCCTGCAAGGGTTCCCATAAAATGCATATCCATGCTCAGCATCCAAGCCATCCCTTTCCTGGCCCCCAGCCTGAGTGACCTGACCTCCTGGGGACAATACTAACTTGGGTAAAGACAAGGGAAAGGGGCTGGATTGCTCCTGCCGCAAATTGCCCTGGTCAGGAGCAAGTGCTTGGGCACAAGTGGGGATGCTCCAGCTCCCGGTGCCTGGCGAAGCTTTATCCTGTGGAGGATGGTCCTCCCCTTGGCAGAGAGAGCTACAAGGTAAAATGGAATGCTGTAAACTGTCTTCTATTTCAAAAGTACTTGCAGTTTCCAAGTGCTTTCACATATTCTAGTGTAAAAAACACATCCCCAGTTGTAGGTTCAGGAATCATGGCTCTGAGGGGTTTGGAATGGCCTAAGGTCATGGGCAGCAGTACAGAGTAGGGAGAGGTTATCTTCACTCTGCCACCTCCTGGCTGCAAAGCGCTTGACTTTATGAAACGGGGATAGTAAGAGCTGTGTGATACAGCTGTTACATTCTGAGTTATGCACCCAGTCAGCCAGTGAGTCTGTTGACAAACTTACTGAGTGGTGTCTTCCACAAGCCAGCACACTGAGGAAACAACCCACTCTGGCTCTGAGCACCAGGAAGCCAGCCAGCCCAGTCAAGCTCATTTTCTGTCTTCCTTCTATGTTTGGGCTCTTTCTCAATATGTCCTAAAGCTAATTGTTCCAGAAGCTTAGAAAAAAGAAACTCTCCTTTCCTTGGTTTCCTGGGCAGTTGCAGGAAGCCCTTCACTCCTCTTTTGTCCCCAATATCTGATGACAGTGCCCTTCCCCATCAGTCGCTGACTGCACTGGACAACAGATACATGGGGACAGCAGGGCCCAGATTCTGAGCACATGGGATTTGGAGTCAAGGTCACTTGCAAAGTTAAGTGGACAGAGAACTGCAATTGTGCAATGTGTCTATCAACCATCTACTCTACCTCCCTGGGGAGCCCTTTTCCACAATTTCCCAGTTAACTGTCCCATAGTGAAGGTAAGGAGATACAGGCTCAGGGAAGTTAAGTAATTCGCCCAAGGTCTCCTGACCCTAAGGCCATGTCCATTCAATGACCACAGTCTTGGGCTGGCCGAGTGGCGCGGTGGTTAAGCGCTGGCTTGGGAAGCCAGCGGCCCCGGTTCGGGTCCCACATATGAGGGCCAGTGACACTGCCCTCAAAAAAAAAAAAATATGCAATGACCACAGTCTGCCTCTGAAGATAAGTCAGTGACCTCAGCATGAGAATAAATGTCAGATTGTGTTTTCCAAAAAGAGCTTACAGCCTCTTGCAGAACCTTGCCATCTCCCCACCAGGAGATGAGTATATTTCCCTCCCTTTGAACCTGGGTAGAACTTTGTACATATCTCAACCAAAGGAACACAGCAGAGGTGATGCTTCATGGCATCCGAAGCAAGGTCATGGAAGAGTGTGGCTTCTGCCTGGCTCCGTCAGTCAGTCTTCTCTTCTCTTCTCTTCTCTTCTCTTCTCTTCTCTCCCTCTCTCCCTCTCTCCCTCTCTCCCTCTCTCTCTCATTCTCATTCTCATTACCCTCCCTATGGAAATTAGCCCTTGAAGCCCATCCACCAGGTTATAAGGAAGCCCAGGACACACAGAGAGCTGTATATTGGTATTCCAACCTACAATCTCAGCTAAGGTTTCAAACTAAGGTCAGCAGCAACCACCGAATGGGTGAGTAAATAAGCCTTCTGATGATTCCAGGGAAAGCCCAGACATCATGGAGTACAGACACCCACACCCCCACCCCTGCTATGTTCCAGATTCCTTCCTGCAGCATCCATGATCACAAAAAGTCATTGCTGGTACACTGAGTTTCAGGACTGTTTGTTAGACAGTTTCAGAGAAATGGATCAGAAAACCCCAATGGTTCGGTCCCACACAGTTGAGAGGATCCAATACTACGTTTCCCAGTAATAGCACCAGTGTTTCTGTCCCCCATTGCTGAGCCCACACACCCAGCTCCCACTGAGCTATGTGCTGGTGCTCTCTGAGCACACCTGACTGAAAAGGAGAATGGAACAGGATTGGTTTTTTTTTTTAATGCCATAAGGAACACCTGCTCTTGGCACTCACTGGGAGCCCATTTTCATTTCAAGTTACAGCTAGTCTAAGACCTGACTCCACTAGATACAGCCTCAACTGGGAAGCCACATGTATAGCCTTAAAGGTTCAGAAGAACATGGGACTAGATTGTGTCTAGCGACAACAGAGAGAAGACAAGGCTCATGGAGTTTGAAGCAATGCCTGACGCTCTTCTAAGGAAAAGGGATCTGGGCTCACCTCTGTCTTGCACTCAGGGTCCTTGGCCTGCCGCCCGGGCATCAACCTCATGGCTGAGGACAAGCTTCCACTCCACGAAGTGACTTTGCTGTGGTGTCCCACATTCGAGCGATTGGCCAGCAATTTCTTCTCAGATGCTGAGGACAGAGAAGTAAAGGCTGTCAGAGACGAAGTTGGGAGAACACACACTATTTCTACAGCTGGCTTGGCTTTCAAAGGACCAGCCAGGAACTTGAGCCCAGTGTCCCTGCCTCCAATGACGGAAACAGCCCAGGCTACAAGCTCAGTGGGCAAGTTAGCTGAAGTTCCTGAGCCTCAGTGTTCTCATCCTGTACAATGCGAATAATAGTATCTAACCTCACTATGGTGTCATGAAGAATAAATAAGATTATGTGTTTAAAACACAGACACTGGAACATAGAAAGTTTTCAATATATGGTTGTTGGCAAAAAGAGAGCCATTTGTAAGCTTTAACGTCCATCCCATCATTTTATTCCACTATAGGTGCATGGGTATATATTCCCTATTTTATTGAACTTTTCCCTGAAATGGAATCTGACATTTGACTTCAAATTGTACATGCATATGTATTTGCCAGAGCTAATTTGGGAATCCAGTGAAATAAAGGTGCTACACCATCGGGTAATCTGAGACAATATACATGGAAATAACTCTTAAATCACTGCGAATTTTGTGATGCTGACAGAGTCAAAACAAGTGCATGAGCCATAATTTTACAGCAATGGCCTCCTTAAAAACAAAATTAAATCATCAGTCCCCCAACTGTGTTGACTAATATGAGCATAAAAATGTTGAGTCACTGATAAAATGCACAGAATATTAATATCTTTGGGATGAAGACTTCCAGTTGGAACATAAAGAAGCTGAGGCTCCAGATCACTCCATGATATGGTGGTAAGGTTTCAAAGCTGGTAGGTAAATATCAGGGCAGGGCCTATAACCCCAGGTTCCACAACCTAGGCTGGAGGGTTAAAAATGGTGGCCCTTCAATCTAAAAGATTACTAGAATCTACTTGCTTGGTTGGCACCTCTGGCCTTCCTTTCACCTGAGATGCAAAGCAGCATGCATTCTTTGTGAGCAAAGACTCATGAGGTTTCAGTGATGTAAACCCCACCCACCAAAGGGATAAGAAGGAAGGTCTGGGTGGAAAAGGCTCTGGACCCTGAGTGGAGCCTTGGGAAAGTCTGGCTCTATGAGTCCCAGAAGTTCTGTTCCCCGGAGCCAAGTGGACAGACCTAGGTAATGCTGCCAGGCCTTGAGCATTGTCTCCTCCCAGAGAGGGGTGACCTCTTCAATCTTCACTTCTCTCTCCCCAGGTTTTACAGAGAGATCAATCTTGAAGGTGTCCTCCATCTCCTGCCGCCTCTGTGCCACCAGCTGCTGCCAGAGAGTCTGCACCATCTTCTGGATGTTGTGCTGGACTAAGAGAGAGAGCACAACACATAATCAGGACAGCCTCAGTACTTCTCCCAGAGAGGGCCAGGGATGGCATCTTATGGCTGACTTTACTCACATCCTTCTTGAACATCATCCTAACTTTGCAAGCTCCAGCCAGGAATGAGTCAGTATGTAGAGCCACACGCTGATGCCAGTGCTACCAATGTCTGTGTGAGCTGGCTTTCCACTGACTTCTAACTGCCCACCACCAAATCCTGCCTGCCTCACATGTCTAGAGCTGGGAATCATGAATAATGGGTTTAGAGGACTTCTTACTCCCACCTCCCAATTCTGTTAGATATCAGAGAGATACCTGTGCAAGCTCTAGGTAACCAAATAGCTTCCCCCCAAAAGCTCCTTTCAACCTACATTTTATATTGGCCTCTCAGAGGAATGGACACCCAACCCAAGGATGTGTCCATGGGCCCAGGACTCAAATCAGTCCTCTTTCTGGGCACTGTGTCTTTCTACCACCCATCCATCTCAGTGCCCGGTATTTGCCCAGATACAGACAAATCTATCACGCCAATTCTGCCTACTATGGTCCACAACTATAATGCCCTGTTTAGTGCCTAAATTCCCTCTGATCTTGGACCACTGGGTCTCCACTCTGGTATCAGCCTGTACAGTCTGTTTATTTCACCCTAGAGGGATGGACATTGCTCAGTTAATCCTACTAGCCAAGTCCCCAAATGCTAATGTTGTTATGAATACATCAGAGTAAACTTTAAACCCAAATGCTTCTTGAGCACTGGCTTTGGGCATCTATCTGACCAGAAAACAGGCCATTGTGCCTACTGTCTAGTATCACATATCACATGATAAGTGGTAGCAAACCAAAGTGGTAGAAGAAGGTCTGCTGAAGTCTCCTGGACCAAAAGGGAGCAATCTCTCAAACACATGGATCTGGATGCTAGCTATTTATTTATTTATTTATTTATTTATTTATTTATTTATTTAAACAAATTGCCAATTCCTTTAACTTGATTTTAATTAGCAAATCCAAGAATAAACTCCATTAAGCAAAAAAAAAATCTCATAAAAGAAATTAGTTTATTTACCCCATTCCTATTTTCTAGGGAAGAAAGCTGAGAGCTAGGTAATGCCTTACACTAGGTGAGATAGCATGCTAGTTTTTATCTAGTGGTCCAAAGAAAAATTCAAGAGACCACCTGAAAAGTGAAATCAACTTGCAGTGAGGTCCTCTGGGATTTTAGTAGGAACACCAAGTTCTCAGTCTAACCAAGTCCCATAGAGCTCTTTCTTCTTCCATGTATACATCTATCTTTCCATGCCATTCAATTCCATTTTGAATATACAAAGATCATTCTAATTTTATTCTCTAACAGGTTACCTTTCAATACTGCTACATCATTCTGGCATTTTTTAGGGCCTTATTTGGCCTTTGAATAGTTGTTTCCTCATCTTGCAAAGATAAACTGAAGGATTTAACCCTAGAAGTTATCACTATCCATCTACTCCACCAAAATAAACAACAAGTAAAATGTACCATCACTCAAACTTGGGAAGTCGTCCTCTCTTTTTTCTCTCACTTCTTCACTGGGAGAAAGAAACACTTGATGATAAGGAGTCATTCTAGGTTTGGGTTCCAATCCAAATCCTTCTGGATAACTGGCAGACAAGAGATTTTTCACTATGAAATTCAATGTCTTTGGGATTATGCCATTGTTCTTTATTACACATACTCATCCTCCAAATTCAGTACATATCAATATGGAAAAACTGTTTAATTAAGTTCAAGCAAACAGCTTATGACCATTTCCATGACAGATACAATATAATAGCATTCTGGAAAACAGGAAAAATGCTTTCTTTTTGTTCCTATCTTATTAAAACCAATCCACGAGTTCCTGAAACTCTTCTGAGTTCCACAGCATCAGAGCTGGTCATTTCTTTTTGCAGACTCCCAAAACATTGAACTCTGCCTTTGTTTGGCAGAGTTCTCTTGTTTGATCTCATCCTGCCTGGAATGAAGCTAGGGCCAACTTCCTGGGCCTATGACCCGTACAGAGTCCACACTCCGAAGGCCCCATGCTTGGACCGTTGTGTTACATTCTTGAGATTCATAGCATTTTTGAACAAGGGGCCCTCACTTGCATTTTTCTGGGACCCATACATCTGTAGCTAGTTCTAATTGAGGTGCAGTGATTTACACATTAGGTGCTGCATGAACTGTGTTCTCCAGGGCTCCTAGTCGTGTTAATTTCCCTGTGCACCTCCTCTCAGGTCTCCCTCAGCCAGCCAAGTAGAATATGTACTCAGTACATGTTTGTAGATTGAACCAAAAATGACAAGAAAATGAAAAAAGAAAAAAAAATGAAAATGAAAAAAGAGAGCTGCCATTTAAGAATGTCCATTCTTGAAATTTGTAAAATGAACCCTTTGGATTTGCGAGTCCATTTTGCCAAACAGAGGGATCCAAGGAGGGTGGAACTTCAAGCACACAAATCAACTGACATTCTGTTCTTCATACCTATGTTTTCAGTATGGATAAGGCCTAATTCTTGAAATACGGGGAAAAAAGGACCTCCCAATTTAATCGATACACTGAAAATGGAATCTTTTATTTCAAACAAATTAAAAGGCAAGTGCCTTCTCCAGGCTAGGAGTGTTTTCCAGTGCTTCCCAGAGAGTAATTCTAATGTTTCAAAATATTCAATAGTCAACTTGACAAGATTTGTGGGATTTTTTCCCCCCAGTAATGAAACATAATTTGTGCCAGTATAAATACAATCAAGAAAAGGGACAAAAGCAAAGTATAATATCCCATAGTCCTCTCTTCCTCTACACTCACCCTGGCTCTCTATTAATGAGATAATATGTGTAGGCAGTATGATGCCAAGACACTGACTTGTATCAAATGCTATATACATACTGCCACACACAGAGAGAAAGTGCACAGACACAGAGAAATCTAACACACGTATTTTCAAACTTGGGACTTAAAGAAAAGGATTTAAATGAGATTAACTTTTTTATTTGTATTTCTTACACAAGTATACTTATGGATGTTACTTTATATCATAAATTGTGTGTATATTGTCTTCTGTAAGCAAAATTATTCTGGCTTGCTTAATACAATTCATTATATATATTTTCATTAATTGCATTTATCAAATGTTAATATTTCTGATATCTGTCTACATCACAAAATCAATATGTATACTTAATGTTGGAGTTTTATGCCCCCAAAATTAAATCAGTGAAGACTCTTATAACCTGAGAATTGTGGAAACGGGATAAATTATTATTTCATGATGATTCTAGCTGCTCAGTCAGATGGAAAGGTTTGAGGACATTTATTATCAAACATTGCACATAATTTGGATAACCAGCTAAACAAAAGGATTATATCATTTATATTGACCTCAATCAAGTGTCCCTCTGAAGCTCTCTTGTCTGCACTGACCACTGGCGGAACAAGGAACCAAACAAGTGGGCAGCTCTCACCTCCTTGCACTGAGCAGGAACAGGCAATGCATGAGACACAGAAGGAAGCTGGTGTTAGAGTTATAGGTGGCAAAGATAATGTCCCAATGTTCCCGTAGAAAGTCCAGGACGCTGAGAAGGCTGAGGCATTCAGAAAGGGATTGCTGGGGCTTGGAGAGGCAATAAAGAATGACTTTATTTAAACTGCTGTATAAAGCACTGATGACAGTGTCCCTTTGAGAAGAGGCATTCTCGATGACCTGTGTCATAAAATAAGCACACACATACACAAACATACTTGTGAACACTTTACAATTTTAGACACTGACCCAGTTAACTTTAAAAATGATACAATCTCAAGTCTTTTCTGTATTTCAAAAAGTGGCATGATCTAAAATTCAAACAGGACAGCTTTCCTCTACTTTTGAGCTTCTATTAAAGTGAATGATCAATAAAGGTAAGTCAAATTTTTACCAAAAAATGGCATAAAAAACATTTTTAAAGTTTACCACAGTCTCATTATGGAAAATAGATAGGAGACCAGAGATTCCTGAAATATAGGTAAGATGCTAACCTTCAGTGTATAATAAATGCTATTAATAGTGCCTAATTAAAAAATATATATTATTAGCTATAAATACTAGTTAGCATGTATAGAGTGTTTATAATATTCCAGTTATCATGCTAAGTGTTTTTGCATAATTTACACATGAAAAACTAACATGGGGAAGGCAGAAGGTCCTGACCTGTAGCCTTATCACTTATTTGTCCATCCATTTGTTTGGTTTCATCAAAAAGAATCCATAGAACAAAACTTACGTGCAAAATTGTTCAGTCTATTAGAAAGGTCATTTGTTAGTTATAGATTGCTCTTCTAGAATTTTTATGGGTACTGCAAGTATTTACACTAATGAAGTTGAGTTTTATTTAAATCTGCTATAATTTGGGATTCATGTTTTTATCATTATCTTCTCCTACTCCTCAGATGGGTCACATCTTTCAAATTGAGGTTAAGAGTTATGAAAGTCACAGGCAGTGAGCAAGATGGCCACCTTCTTTTTGTAGTCTCCCATGATGGAGAAGGATGGTAGGTGAGGCAGAATTGATGGTGGATGGGCTCCCCCTCAGGGCACATCAGCCCAGCAATCACCCACTCTTTGGTATTAGCTCTGAGTATTTGTTTTGATCACTGGATGCTGCTATGGGCTGAACGTGTGTGTACTCTCCCAAACTTCATGTGTTGAAACTGACCTCCAACATGATGGTATTTGAAGGTGGGGTCTTTGAGAAGTGGCTAGATCACAAGGATGGAACCCTCATGATGTGATTCCTATACATATAGGAAAGACCAGGGAGAGCTTTCTTTCTGTCTCTCCATCTCTCCATCATGTGAGAATACAAGAAGGTGGCCACCTGCAAACCAGGAAGACAGCCCTCACTAGACACTAGATGTGCCAGCACCTTGATCTTATATTTCTCAGCCTCTAGTACTGTGAGAAATGCTTGTTATTAAACCACCTAGTCTAATGTATTTTGTTACAGCAGCCTGAACTAACACGGGGGTTCAGCAGCTCTTTCATTCTCAGCACAACTTCCCAAAATTCTGATTTTAATCTTCTTGGAGCTGACAAGGGATATTTCTCCCCTCTTGGAGTTTTTTCTTGAAAAAGCCCCTGAATACATGATTTTCTGGCTTTCCTGGAACTGTGCATCAGCAAGACTGACTATCAACATGGGGATTTCCTGGGGTGTACGGGTAACTTCACAGACAGAAGGGTGCTGCGGGTGCCGATGTCACTCCCCCTGTGAAGCATGATGAGGTAGGAGAGTGGTCTCCTGGGTTCAGCTGAAGAGGGCACCTCAGGATCTTCTGGAGGCTTAGTAAGAGAAAGTGCTTTCTGACAATTGCAGCAATCCTGCTCACTGGGACCACCTGGGACCACAGTGAGCTCCTCAAGAAGGGAGAGTTCAAAGAAAGAACAAATGGCCACCTGATGGAAAAGATTTCCAGAATGAACTAGGAGATGAGGACTGAAAAAAGAGTTCAACTCTAGAATTTTGAGACTGTATTATTCTGTGTGTGTGTATACATGTACAATAAACAATGTGTACACATATCCACACACTTATATTTAATTGTGTATCTATTGGCATGCATTTGCATGTATGGGTATGTTTGTAGAGCTATCTGAAGAAAGAGACAGAGAGAGAGCACATGCAAGAATAATAGGACTAGGTAAAAATAGACTCTTGCCTATATTTCAGGAAGGCCCAAATGTGACTAATGGAGGTAGACACTAAAGAGGAAAATTAAATAGGTCTTTTAGAGATAAAGACCCTTTTGGCTCTTTCTTTGGTGATGAGGAACAACAATAATTAAGATTAAAACAATAATCACAATAAAAACCAAAAGGAGGTCTGTAGGCTCTCGGAGGGAGCAGAGCTAGGTGCCAGCACCAGGGACAGTGGCTCCTGGCCACTGAGACAGATTTCAGGTGGCCTGAGGTGAGAGCCCTGCAGGACACTCAACAACCACCAGGTGTTGCTTGGGCCACTGACCTCCTTCCTCTCACTCATCTTGGATCTTGATTCCAGGAAAGATAGCAGGTCAGTCTGGACCAACTGCATAGCCAACAGCACATCATACAGATACTTGGTTGGTCAGCAGGAGTTTCCATACCACCATGGCCAGCCTTGGGTTCTTACCACCATGATGTGCTCTGTGATGAAGAGAAGGATGTGTCTGGGGTCTGCTGAGAACATCCCACTGTACAGCTTCTCCACCAGCTTCTGGGTGAAGTAGGAGATATTCGCATGTGAAGGAACAGCAGCAGCTTCTGTGTTTGGCTGAGACTCTATACTACCTAAGGTGGAATGAGGAGACATACCAAGTTTGAGAAATAGTCGAAGTCTGAACGGCCTTCTCACAACAGTCTCCAAGCCCCTTCTGTGAGCCAACCGCATCTCACTCACCTCGGTATATCACCTTGTAGCCTTCTGTATACACCCACTGCTCTGAAGATGGGGTCTTAAACACAGGTACCCAATGAATACAAATTTATTCAAAATAAATTGATTTTGAAACATCTAGGCAGTGATATAACCCAAGTGGAAAGGAAGAAAGTGTGGGGCAGTATTTCTTCCAGTGGCCATTTAGAATGAAAGTGGAGGAAATTTTCGGTATAAGGCAAATAGGAAGGCTGTTATGATAATCCCCGAGACCCTGCTGCTATGGCAGGCAGAGGACAAAGCTGTACTGTGGATTATCTGTCTGTGCTCACCAACACAATGGGCATTGTGCCCAGATATGGATGTGATGATCTCAGCTAATTCTGATAACAATTCTCTGAGTTAGCCATGACTGTTGTACTCACTCACAGGCTCAAGGCACCTGCCCAGAGTCATACCACCATCCAGTGACAGAGCCATGATCAGAGCCATGATCACTACCAAGCTCTACTCTACCACACTTCAGATGCTCCACGAAGGATCAATAGTCAGAGTTTCTGTGTTGTGGGGCAAAGAGGAGTCCAGAAAATGAGTTGTGTAGTCACTAAGGATTCTGTGGCTAGAAAACACAGAAAGGACTTTGCTTAATTTTGCTGGGTAGGTACAGCTGCCCTGGAACTAAGTCTTCTCAATGAAGCTTCAATCTGAACTTCTCAGGAGTAATGGCAGCATCTCCATCCAGGTTCACTCAGTTAAGAAAAACATGTTGTGCCAGCCATAGGTGCAAAGAGTAAGATGCTGTGCAGGAGAATGTTGAATTCCAGGTGACATCTTGACTTCCCTTGTGGGAAGAAGACACAATTCTACTGAAGGCAGGGAACTGGTTTTGGCAGAAAGAATTTCTGTCTCCAAATGGCCCAATGATGGCAAAGGTGTCATGGACAGAATAAAGCATGTCTTCCCTGGCACCTCCAGGCAGGGTCACTGAGCTCTTGTTGCAGATTCATGGAGGGACTGATGCATAGGTGGTTCCAAGAGTGTCCTGCAGCACTAGGGCTCAGGCTTCCTCTAGAAGATGGATGCCAGTGACTGGTGGACACACTGGCTTTTCTGCTCAGCTGTCACCAACTTTGTGTCATAAATAGTGAGGAGCCAGTCACCTCCACTCACCTCTGAGCACCGACATGTCACCTCCACTCATCACATGAAATATTTCCATGGTGGAAAGTAGGACTGCAGATTGGAAGTCTCGCTTCTGTTGGCTGGTGGCATTGTCTGGAGAAGCCTGGAAGCACACCCGGGACTAAGACAGTGGCCATGTGACCATCATGTCCACTCAGTGCCTATCAGGGTCCCTTGCCTGGCCTGTATGCCCCTACCACTGCTGCTAACAGTGTGGGCTGCCAATAGCTCACAGCTGCTCCTTCTCCAAGGCATTGCCCTCTGCTGACCAAGTTGCCTCACCTAGGAGGTGATGCCCATTTTTCAGGGACAGAAGGCAAGTGGGGGTGACCCACAGATAATAACCACTGGCAAGTACCTCCCTTAAAAGCATAGCCCCCAGTAAATTGCTTCTATACTATCTCAGGCTCTGCTTCTAGGGACCTGGCTAAAACCTGTCCTCATTCATCTATTCACTTGCTGCTGGTATATTCCCTGTTCTGCCAGTGCCTGTGGTTCCTGGAGGACAAGGACTCCCTCCCACAACATCACTGACGTCCCAGGAGATGCTCTGGACCACCAGCCAGCTGGCATCTATAGGCCTAAATGAGCTCTTGCAAGAGATCAGCCCTCAGGTCTCCCTGCACACACCCCACCCTCACAATGCCCGTGCCCTCCCAGGCCCACTCCCACAGCACGTGACCCAACAGCACCCTTCCACTCACCTCCAGGAGCACTTCCAGTGGCAGCCACTGCTTGGGGCTGGGAGCCGCAAGCAAGAGCTCCCTCAAGAGTAGCTGTGTGAACTTCCTGAGCTGTCTCCGTGCGGGATGTACCTGGGCAGGAGCCTGAAGACCCTCCACAATGCTGTCATCTCTGACCTCGGGCCTGGGGCTGCTGTCATTCTGGGCAGACTCAATGGTAACCCCCTCAAAGACAAGAGAACCCCAGCATGAGCACCTGCCCTGCCCCAAAATGCTTTCACATCTATCTCTGAGGTGTTCATGAATGGGAACCTGATCAAATCCATTAACAGGTAAGGAAATGGAGGGTACACAGTGGTAGGCAACTTGCCCAGACCCCCATGGCTTATAATGGGGCCTGCTGTCATCCCCGCAGCTGAGATGGGTGGCAGTCGTGCAAAGAAGCTAAGCATGGAGTGCTCAGCCATGAAGCCTGGAATGTGTTCTGGGCAAGGCGCTTACCCTCGGAGTCACAGCTACCATCAGTGGAATGGTAACACTACAAAGGATACCACAAAGATGTGTGAGGACACAATGAAAGGACAGTGTGTGCAGCCATGCCTGGCCCCAGTACCTGGTCAAGAAAGCCGGATCCCACTCGTAGAGGGGCTGTCACCTTTACTGCCTGCCAGGCTCTGCTGATATTAACAGGTAGGACCCTCAGGTGCAAAGAGGAGAAGGACTCCAGCAAGTCTTGGCATCCAAGTCCCTGAAGCACCTTGGCCTTCACATGCTCATTTTTATATTTATAAAAATATTGACAGATAAACAAGACCGAAATCATTAACCCAGCTACATCCAGAAGGACACAGAGATGCTGGGAAGCCAAATGACACACCCAAGGACATGCGGCCAGGGACTCCTGATGCCTGGCTGGTGAACTTCCATGCACATTCATCTGTTGGCACCTCCCTTTGCTCATTCATAAAATTAATGCAGCCGTTCTTAATTAAGCCATAAAATGAATTTAATAGCACCTAGGGAAGTGGTGACTGCATTAATTAGCTCCATGCGGTCTTGACTGGAAAGATGCCATATAAATTCACAGCAAATCAAAGGCTTTTGGCCACCAGCCTTCTTCATGAAGAGGGTCTGTCACATTTTCTGTGCAACAAAGGTTTTTTGGAGCTGACTTAGAGCTGGACCAAGGCAAGAAAGTGTATGGATAAACGCTTTGGAACTGGAGCCAGGAGCCCCAAGACAGGGCCTGGCTCCTCTGTGGTCAGTTGGGGAGCTGACTTTGGGCCAGACCCTCCCCCAGGCAGACACATTGAGTGTGGGGAGAAAGAGCCCTGGGTCAGAGTGTGCTCTGCCTGCTCGTGGGCAGTCAGCTGGAACCCCAACTCAGCAAATGGTGACCCTGACCTGCTGTGAAGAGGCCGAGGTGGGGATCTGGGCTAAAAATGTCTGGACTTCAATGCCCTCCAGAGGGCCCTCTGGAAGAAGTGGTAAGGGACAGCCTGTGGGATTGTCCTTCCTTGCTGCCTGGCCTCTGTGCTCAGGGCCCCACCTCAGCCCCCTCCAGTACATCTTTCTTCTTTGTTCTTACTTTTTCACTATGTTACTTTACTTGATATTAACCCATCAAAACATTTTACCTTTTTTCAAATCTTCAAGTCTTTATATTTAGTCTTTTCATTAAAATAAATTACTCTTAACTTATATGTGGTCATTTAATTTTATTTTAAACTGATTGTGATAGAAAGGAAGTGGGCTTTGGGGTGAGCATGTGGGGGATAGAGAAGGGCTATTGAAAGAGATGGGTGAAGTTTAAAACTTGGCTCTGTCACTTATTAATCACATAACCTGTGATACATTTCACTCTCTCATCCATTTGGTGAGACAGATCTTCGGCCCCCACTAAGCCCAGAGGACACTGGTAGGCATCTCTTTACTACTCTGAGTATCCCTTTACCCCAACTAACACACACCACCTGTGTAAGGTACTGATTAGAGTACTGTGAAGCACCAGGCTCAGGACTGTGGTAGGTGTTCAGTCCATAGAGGCTGTCACCAGGAATACATTTCTAGAAAAAGATTAGCTAAAAGACCAGTTCATTCATTCACTTGGTCGTTTACCAAATAATTACAGAACAAACACTAATTGCTCGCACTGTGCTTGGCCTGCCTTCTAAACCTTCTCTTTACCATTGTCTGCCTCTTAGCATGTACCTTTAGCTGCTGTTATCGATTTGCAGACAGGTGTCACTAGCTCATACTCCCTATCTGGATCTCAGCTTCCTACACCACCAAGGAGGGGGTGACAACCCGGTTTTTTTCCTTCACACTGGTCCTCCCCTTCTCCTCTCAGCTCCTAGGTTCTCTGAGCCCACTGAGTCCCATGGACCTGCTAGGACTGGCTCTCAGTCTCCAATTCAATCACATAGCCCCTTCTCTACACCCCACCCCCCACTCACAACTAGTCCTCAAGACCAAGCCTACCCTCTGCTGTCCCAGCCATCCACTGACTGCAAGGGGTCCCGAGTCATGGCCTGCAAACAGGGTGAGGGTCCTGAGAACAAGAGGCAGAGAAGGACATACTTCCAGTCCCTCCTCCCCCACCGAACTGGTGCACTGCCACAGGCTTCCTGGGGTGGAATTTGTTGTCTCGCATTATCGGCGGGAGGGTATTCATATAGAATTAGACTTGATCTACCATCAAATTTCTCATTACTGAGATTTCAAACAACTCCAAAACATTATTGAATCTCAGAGTTGAAAATGACCTCAAGCTACATCTCAGCAGAGAAAGGAGAAATTACCCAAGTTGTTTACTTATTGTTTCAGCTGTTACCTTCAAATGTGTTTTACTTTATGGGGAGGGGAGGAATTTTGCTTTTTGCCCTTGAAGGACTAAGACACTTACCCCTGCCCTCATTGGGTTAGGGTGATAGCATGTCCTACCTTGTGGGTTCCCAGGGGGAAGGTGATGGTGGCCAAGATCTGGAGGAATTCAGGGGCTCGCCAGGCCGGGTCCTGGGGGTAGGTGCTGTGCACAAGGCCAAGGAAGTGCAGCACGCTGTCCGGGAAGGTCTGTTCCCAAGCGCCGTCTCCAAGACCTGTCAGGGGCTGAGCACACACATCATGGGAGGCATGCAGTGCAGGGAGTCAGAGGATTTGAAACCAAGGCAGAGCACCTCCTTTCAGAGACTCTCAACCGGACACCTCACTGCAAGACCCCTGAGGCTGTGGGTTGCCACGGGATACTCATCAATTAGGGAAGGGTTCCACATATGCCGGCATTGTTCCCATGCTTCACACATACTCCTCACCTCACAACAACCCTCTGTGGTAGGTCCTCTGTTTACCCCTATTTCACAAATGGGAAAACAGAGGCACAAAGAGGTTAAGTAGCTTGCCAAATGTCACCCAGTAGGTAAAGAGCAGAGCCATGAGTTTACCCCAAGCAATCTGGCTGTAAAGTCAGGCTGTCTTCCCCATATAGCTTCTATGTGATTAGATATAGCCTTGTGCTCAAGGAAATTGCCAATCAGTCAACACCAGCCTTCTCCAGCCCAGTGCTTATGCTCCCAGCTCCAGACACTGTCCTGGCTAATATCTAGACAAACCCTGTGCAGGGCTGGCAGAAACTGACGAGCCCCTTCCCTACCAGCCAGGGGTCTGGAATGGATCATGTTGTATTGAGCTCACACCCAGCATCCTGAGGGGACCTGGGTACCTGACTGCCACCATACCATAACCTGGCCTCGGTCACATAGCTGAGTCTCCATTCTGGCTGTACACTAGTGTCCTGCTGCTGCTCAGCCTCCTTGACCAGCTCTGCCAAGTCACTTTGGAGACTGACTCTAGCCCCAATGTGTCCACTTGCTGCCTGAGGTCCTGCGCTATCCTGGATGTACAGTTTGGAACTTTAAAATTCACCAACGCTGCATAGCCACGCTAACTAGACTGAGTGACAGCCTACACCTGCGGATGTCACAGGTGGATGTTGGGTCTCCTTTTAGCCCTAGTCCCTCCCATCCATAGCTTTCTCATTCTCCCCACCAGCCTGTTTCAAGTCCTGGCCCCATGCACAGGAGTCAGGACATCCTGTTTACCAAGTAAATATCAAGTGCCGGGAAGCAAGCCTCATACTAGAATATTTAAACCTAATTGTCAAAAAGTGCATGGGACAATTAGAAAGCGGTTTAAAATCTCATTCTCAGGATCCTATGATGGTTTGATATGGGCTGAGCAGGCAAGCAGAGAGAAAACTACCTCTGAAGTTCCCTGCATCTGGCTTCCCCACCAGATTCCAACAGCATGATATCAGATTTCCAGGGAGTATCAGAGGTTGGAATTCAAAGAGTGTTTTCTGTAGTTAGTCGGCCTGGTTCGAATCCTGCCTCTCCCTCTAATTGATGGTCTAGCTTTGGACTATTTCTTAATCTCACTATCCTCTGGTCCCAATTCTATAAAACAAGGATTGTAATGGGACCTATTTCATAAGGTTGTTGTGATATTGAATGAGACATTTGAGTGCTTTAGGCTTATTTTCTCAGTGAGTAGCACAGGGCAAATATAGAAGCTGGAAGACAAGATCAGATAGAGGACTTGGACTTGGGAAGAAGAATTTGGATTTTATGCACTGAGTAAGCAGGACCCCCTGAAGGTTCTTAGGCTTGGCAGTGACCTGGAATGCAATGCTAATGCTGGACACACATGCCTCTGCCATGCCCTTGCTCCATGACCTTGCCATAGTGAGCTAACCTCCATAGCTACAGTTCCTACATTTGCACAATGGGGATAATGCTCTCTGCAAAAGGATTTTTGCACACAGTGAGATGGCTAACATCTAAAAGACTGATGTGGAGCACCTAGAACCTTCCCAGAATAAAAGCTGGTGAAAATGTAAGCTGGCACTTCACTTTGGAGAACTATTTGGGGATGTCTACTAGCGCAAGTCATGTGTACCACTTATGATTCATAATTTCACACCTGGGTATATTTCCCACTCGTATACCCACCCAAAGATATTTACATAGTAGCTTTACTTACAATATTTCCAAATGGAGACAACTGAAAATAGATAAATTGTGATCAATTATCACCATAAAATACTATTCAACAATAAAAAAAAGAATGAATTACTGACATATACAACATCATGAGTGAATCCCACAAACATAATGATGACCGCAAGAAGCCAGATGCAAAAGAGTACATACTGTATGATTCCATTTATATCAAGTTCAAGGACAGGCAATTGAAGTCTAGGTTACCAGCACTCAAGGGAATAATGTCAAAGGAAGTAAAGTAATGTAAGTAAGATAAAATAACTATCTGAAAAAGATATGCTAGAGTTATTCACTACAATTGAATTTCTAATCTTTTTCTTTTATTCTTCCAGTTTTTGCCATTTATATTTTGATGCTTGTCTACTGTATTTAGTAAATGATACTTTCATGACAGATATCTTCATTGAACTAAAATAATCTTTGAGTGAATTTGCTTTTGTTGTATGTTTGTTAGATCCCAGAAGGTTGGGTCTTATTCATTAACCAATCTAAGAGTCACATCTATAATACACTAGTTAACCATTTTATGCTTGATATTATAATGTAAATGTTTGGTCTTATTTTTTACTTCTTTCAGCATATTATATATTTTCTTTATTTTAAATGCTTTCATTATTCCTTTAATCAATTGATCTAATCAATTTTAATTGATTAGAAAGGTAACAGACTCCTTAAGCTGCAAACAGAAAATATACATTTTTGTCAGGCACCCCAGAATTAATTGCACATTAGGTCTACAATGGAACCATGAATAAGTTCTCCAAAGATGGAAAATATACAGATCACATGCTCTGACTAGGACAAAACAAAACTGGAAATGGATAGCAACAATAAAAAAAAAAAAAGTTCAGCCACATGAATGTTAAAAAATAAGTCCAAAAGTTCTTGAAAACTGCAATCACAAAAACTCTAGAAAACAATGAAAAATGAAGATGCCAAATATCAAAATCTTAGAACTATTACACAGAAAAAAAGTCAAGAGAATGATAATATATCTAAACTTCGTTCATTAAATAAATCCACAAGTACTCAGCTTTTTAAGTAATAGGAGAGGTGGAGCAAAGAGAGAGTATACATTTATAAAGAATATGAAAGGGAAAATAATAACACAAAAAAATTAAATGAATTAAAAGAAACCATTTGAGAAAATTAAGTAAATGGGAAGGTTTTTAAAAATATGCGTTACCTAAACTATATCAAGGGGACATTTAAAACCCAAATCAGAGCCAAGAAGTTTCATGGGAAAAATTTAAATAATATAAGAACTATGGATCTAACAGTTTCTCTTTTTTTATTATTAGTTTCAGAGGTACAAAACAACATAGTGATTAGATATTTATACCCCTCACAAAGTGATAACCCCAAGGCTAGTACCCATATGACACTGTACGTAGCTATTACAATACCATTGACTATTTTCCCTATGCTGTATAGTTGGCATTCAATATTATTTTATATTATTTTAGGTGTGCAGCATAGTGGTTAGGCATTTATATAATTTATGAAATGATCCCCCCAATAAGTCCAGTACCTATCTGACACTATACATAGTTTTTACAATATAATTGATTATATTCCCCACACTATAATTCAAATCTCAATGACTATTTTGTAACTATCAAGTTGTACTTCCTAATCCTTTCACCTTTCTCACCCATCCCCAACTCCCTCCCATCTAGCAACCATCAGTTTGTTCTCGGTATCTATGTGCCTATTTCTGTTCTGTTGGTTTGTTTACTCTCTTCTTTAGATTCCACAAATAAGTGAGATCATATGGTATTTTTCTTTCTAGTCTGCCTTATTTCACTTAGCATAATACCCTCTAGCTCCATCCATGTTGTCACAAATGCTAAGATTTCATTCTTTTTTTATGGCTGAGTAATATTTCATTGTATACATGAACTACGTATTTATCCAATCATCTATTGATGGGCACTTGGGTTGCTTTCATATCTTGGCTATCATAAATAGTGCTGCAATGAACAAAGGGGTGTATATATCTTTTTGAATTAGTGTTTTGGATTTCTTTGGATAAATACTCAGGAGTGGAATTGCTGGGTCATAAGGTTGTTCTTTTTTTAATTTTTTTGAGGAACCTCCATACTGTTTTTCACACTGGCTGCATGAATTTGCAATCCTACCAACAGTGCATGAGGGTTTCCTTTTCTCCACATCCTTAAGAACACTCTTTGTTTGTTGATTTATTAATCATAGCCATAGACAGTGTAAAGTGATATTTCATTGCAGTTTTTATTTGCATTTCTCTGATGATTATTAACATTGAGCATCTTTTCATATGTGTATTGGCCATCTGTATGTCCTCTTTAGAGAAATGTCTGTTCAGATCCTCTGCTCTTTTTTAAATTCATTGTTTATTTTTATGGTGTTGAGTTGTATGAATTTTTTTTATACAAATTTTATACATTTGAAAGCCCCTTATCAAATGTATCATTGGCAAATATCTTCTCCCATTCAGTAGAATGCCCTTCCATCTTGTTGATAGCTTCCTTTTCTGTGCAAAAACTCTTCATTTTGATGTAGTCCCATTTGTTTGTTTTACTTCTTTCCCTTGCCCAAGGAGATATCAGTAAAAATATTACTAAGGGTAATGTCTGAGAGTTTACTTCCTATATTTTCTTCTAGGAGTTTTAAGGTTTCAAGTCTTACATTCAAGTCTTTAATCCATTTTGAGTTCACCTTGTATCTGGTATAAGAAGGTGGTCCAGTTTCATTTTTTTTTTGCATAAATCTGTCCAGTTTTTCCAGCACCATTTATTGAATAGACTGTCTTTACCCCAATTGCTTTCTTTGCCATGGATTAAATGATCCATATAGGCATGGATTTATTTCTGGGCTTTCTATTTTGTTCCAATGATCTATGTGTCTGTTTTTATGCCAGTACCATGCTGTTTTTATTATTATGGCCTTGTAGTACAATTTGATATGAGGCAGCATGATACCTCCAGTTTTGTTCTTCTTCTCAGGATTGCTGTGGCTATCCAGGGTTTTTTATGGCTCCATGTAAATTTTAGTATTATTTATTCTAGTTCTGTGAAAAATGCCATTGGTATTTTGATAGGGATTGCACTGAATCTATAGATTGCTTTGGGTAGTATGGATATTTTAAGTATACTAATTCTTCCTATCGATGAGCATAGTATGTTTCCATTTATTTGTATCGTCTTCACTTTCTCTCTTCAATACCTTATAATTTTCTGAGTACAGGTCTTTTATTTCTTTGGTTAATTTCATTCCTAGGTATATTATTTTTTTGATGAAATTAAATTGTTTTCTTTAATTTCCTTTCTGGTAGTTTGTTATTGGTGTATAAAAATGCAACCAATTTCTGAATATTAATTTTATATACTGCTACTTTAATAAATTCATTTATCAGTTCTAATCATTTTTAAAATTTATTTATTTGTTACACATTTTTAAAAATTAGTTTCAGGTGTACAAAAAATGTAATAGTTATACATTTCACTCCTCACAAAGTGGTAACCCTCCTCCCTCAATCTATTGCCTCTCTGACATTGTATATATCTATTACAATTCCATTGACTCAGTTCCCTATACTATACTCCATATCCCGTGGCTATATACATATATAAAGATATAGTTGACATATAATATTATTCAGCTTCAGGTGTACAGCGAAGTGGTCAAGCATCTACTCCATCCATGAAGTGGTCGCCCTAAGAAGACATGTGCCCATTTGACACCCTACAAACTATGTACAACATTATTGATTATATTCCCCAAATTGTCTCATATCCCTTTGATGATATTGTAGTTACCAATTTATGCTCTCTAATCCCTTCTCCTTCTCC
Organism: Aselliscus stoliczkanus; assembly: GCA_033961575.1. Lineage (NCBI taxonomy): Eukaryota > Metazoa > Chordata > Mammalia > Chiroptera > Hipposideridae > Aselliscus > Aselliscus stoliczkanus. Next base: position 120,464,819 of record CM066729.1, read on the forward strand.
TTCTCCCTCATCCCCACCCCTCTCCCATCTAGCAGCCATTAGTTTTTCCTCTATATCTCTAAGACTATTTCTGTTTACTTTGCTCATTTATTCAGTTCTTTAGATTCCACATATAAGTGAGATCATATGGTATTTGTCTTTCTTAAACTGACTTATTTCACCTAGTATAATGTTTTCTAGGTCCATCCATATCATTGCAAATGGTAAGATTTCATTCTTCTTTATAGCTGAGTAATATTCCATTGTATAAATGTACCATGGTTCAATCATTTTTTGGTGGAATCTTTGGGTCTCTCTATTATGAGGTGCAATAAAAAAGGTGAATGTCTAAATAAAAAATGTATTACAGTAAAAGACACATTGCCATTAATCCCTATCCAAATACTTCCCCTTTGAACACTCTTATTCCATGATTCTTACTACTTTCTGAAGCAGTTGTGCAAGTTCCCTTTCACGAGTGTTTTTACCTGAGCTGTCATGGCTGCCTCCCTGTCCTAAATCAATTCAAAACATTTTCCTTTCATGGTTATTTTGACTTTGGGAAGAGCCAGAAGTCACATGGTGCCAGATCCAGTGAATACGGTAGATGAGGATACACTGTAATATTTTTATCTGACAGAAGTTGCTGTACCAGAAGTGATGTGTGACAGAGAGTTGTCATGATGAATGATGATGTAAAGACACTGATGAAAGAGGATTTCCAGGACTGCTTCAGAAAGTAGCAAGAACATGGACTGGCCGAGTGGCACATTGGTTAAGAGCTGGCTTGGGAAGCCAGCGGCTTGGTTCGGGGTCCCACATATGAGGGTCAGTGACACTGCCCTCAAATAAATAATAAATAAATAAATAAATAAATAAATAAATAATAGCAACAGATCCACCTGGAGCTGGACTACCGTGAGTCCCTGGCAACAGCATAGGCTGCAGCCCCTGCTGCAGTGGGCTGCTGTGAGCTACTGTGAGTGGCTGATAGCCAGCATGAGCGGCAAGCAGCTGGCATGAGCTGCCATGAGCCGCTGTGAGTGGCTGTCCAATGGCGGGTGAGTGACTGTCTCACTTGGGAAGAGTGCAATGATAATACCAACATGGATCAGTGAAGAGCCGTCCTCCACAATTATGAGGAAGAACAAAAGGACAGCAACTTGTCTGTTCCCCTCCCCCAATTCCCCAATAAAATCTTTAAAAAAATAAAAAAGAAGAAAAGAAAGTAGAAAGAATGATAGGATAAGTGTATTTGAAGCAAGGGGAAGTATTTTCAGGGGAATTAAAGGCAATGTGTCTTTTACAATAATAAAGTTTTTTATTTAAACATTCATGATATTTTTCGATCACACCTGGTATAATATCATGTCATTTGCATATACTGACAGTTTTACTTCTTCCTTTCCAATTTGGATGCCTTTTATTTCTATTTCTTGCCTGATTGCTGTGGCTAGAACTTCCAGTACTATGTTGAATAAAAGTAGTGAAATGGGCCGGCCGAGTGGCATGGTGGTTAAGTGCTGGCTTGGGATGCCAGCAGCCCTGGTTCAGATCCCATACATGAGGGCCAGTGACACTGCCCTCAAAAAAAAAAGTGGTGAAATGGACATCCTTGTCTTGTTCCTGATCTTAAGGAGAATGCTTTTAGCTTTTTCCAATTGCGTATGATGATAGCTGTGGGTTTGTCATATATGGCCTTTATTATGTTGGGTTATGTTCCCTCTATGCCCACTTTGCTGAGAGTTTTTATCGTCAGTGGATGCTAGATTTTGTCAAATGCTTTTTCTGCATCTATTGATATGACCACATGATTTTTATTTTTCATTTTGTTTATGTGGTGTATCACGTTAATTGATTTGCAGGTATTGCACCAAACTTACATACTGGAATAAATCACACTTGCTTGTGGTATGTGATCTTTTTGCTGAATTTGGTGTGCCAATTTTTTGTTGAGGATTTTTGCATCTATGTTTATCAAAGATATCAGCCTATAGTTTTATTTTTTTTGTAATGTCTTTGTCTGGTTTTGGAATTGTATTAATTGTGGCCTCATAAAATACGTTTCAGAGCTTTCCCTCCTCTTGAATGTTTTGGAATCATTTAAGAAGAATAGGTGTTAATTCTTTTTTGAATGTTTGGTAAAATTCATCTCTGAAGCCACCTGATCTAGGACTTTTTGTTGGGAGTTTGTTGATTACTGATTCAATTTCATTAGTTTGTCATATATGGCCTTGGTCAGTTCAGATTTTCTGTTTCTTCTTGATTCATCCTTGGAAAATTATATGCTTCTGGAAATTTGTCCATTTCTTCCAGGTTGTCCAATTTGTTGGAATATAATTGCTTATCATATTTTCTTAAAATTTTTTGCATTTCTGCGGTGTCAGTTGTCACTTCTCCTCTTTTATTTCTGATTTTGTTTATTTGGGTCCTCTCTCTTTTTTCTTCATGAGTCTGAATAAAGTTTGTTGATTTTATTTATTTAAAAAAAACAACAAATAAACAGCTCTTGGGATGGCTGAGAGGCTCAGTTGGTTAAGAGCTCTGAGCAACAGGGTCACCAGTTTGATTTCCACATGGTCCAGTGAGCTGCACCCAAGCTGAGCTGCTGCTGAGCTGCCAACAGGTGGTAGGATGGCTCAGCTGGAGAGAGCACGTGCTCCTAACAACAAGGTTGCTGGTTTGACTCTGGCATGGGATGGTGTGCTGCACCTACCCACAACTAAGATTGAACATGGCACCTTGAGCTGAGCTGCCCTCAGCTGCCGATGGATGGCAGGATTGCTCAGTGGTTAGAGCGTGTTCTCTTAGCAACAAGGTTTCTGGTTTGACTCCCACATGGGACGGTAGGCTATGCCCACCCGCAACTAAGACTGAATACTGCACCTTGAGTTGAGTGGCCACGAGCTGTCAATGGGCGGCCGGATGGCACCTGGACTTGGAGCTCAGCCAGCAGCGCCCTCCACAACTAAGATGGAATGACAACAGGTTGACTGTTCCCCTTCCCCAATTCCCCAACAAAATCCGAAAACAAACAAACAAAACAAAACAAAAGACCAGCTCTTGGTTTCATTGATCTTTGTATTGATTTTTTTAGCATCTGTTTCATTTATTTCCACTCTGATCTTTAATGTTTCCTTCCTTGTACTCACTTTGGGTTTTGTTTGCTGTTCTTTTCCCTAAGGTATAAAGTTAGATTGTTTGAGATTTTTCTTGTTTCTTTTGGTAGGATTGCACTGCTATGAATTTTCCTCTTAGGACTGCTTTGGTGTGTCCCATAGATTTGGGGTCATTGTGTTTTCATTTTCATTTGTCTCAAGGCATCTTTTGAGTTCTTCCTCGACCTCACTGCTGACACATTCATTGTTTAGTAGCATGTTATTTAGCCTCCATGTGCTTGTGTGCTTTCCAGGTTTCCTCTTGTAATTGATTTCTAGTTTCATAGCATTGTGGTCAGAGAAGATGCTTGATATGATTTCAATCTTCTTAAATGTATTGGGACTTTTTTGTGGCCTAACATGTAGTCTATCTTGGAAAATGTTCTGAGTCATTTAAGGCCACTGTTTCCTTGTTGATATTTTGTCTGGAATATCTGTCCATTGGTGTCAGTGGGGTGTTCAAGTCCCCTACTATGATTGTGTCACTGTCAATCTCTGCTGTTATGTTGGTCAATATTTATTTTATATATTTAGGTACTCCTACATTGGGTGCACAGATGTTTACTAGGGTTGGATTGATCACTTTATCATTATGTAATGTCCTTCTTTGTCCCTTATTATGTGTGTGTGTGTGTGTGTGTGTGTGTGTGTGTGTGTGTGTGTATATAATTTCTATATATAGTCTTCATTGTAAAATCTATTTTGTTATAAGTATTGCTACTCCGGCTTTTTTCTCATTTCCATTTGCATGAAATATCTTTTGCCATCACTATACTTTTTGTCTGTGTGTTTTTCAATCTGAGATGGGTCTCTTATAGACAGCCATATGCTGTCTATATGCATGGGTCTTGTTTTCTTACCCATTCAGCTACACTATGTCTTTTGATTGGAACACTTAATCCATTTACACTTAAAGTGATCATTGATAGGTACATAGTTATTGCCATTTTATTATTCATATTTTTCTATTTTTGTTTGTTTGTTTATTTTCCCCTTTTTCTTCTTAAAGAAATCCTTTTAACATTTCTTGTAATACTGGCTTTGTGGTAATGAATTCCTTTAGCGTTTTCTTGTCTAGGAAGCTTTTTATCTTTCCTTAAAATTAAATGATAGCCTTGTTGAGTAGAGTAGTCTTGGTTGTAGGCCCTTGTTTTTCATCACTTTGAATATTTCTTGCCACTCCCTACTGGCCTGCAAAGTTTCTGTTGAGAAATCAGCTGAGAATCTGTGGAAGCTCCCTTGTAAGTAACCACCTTGTCTTTCTCTTGCTCCTTTTAGGATTCTCTTTGTCTTTAACCTTTGTCATTTTAATTATAATGTGTCTTGGTGTGGGCCTGTTTGGGCTCATCTCGTTAGGGACTCTTTGTACTTCCTGGGCTTGTATGTTTATTCCTTTACCAGATGAGAGAAGTTTTCAGTCATTATTTCTTCAAATAGGTTCTCATTCCCTTGCTCCCTCTATTCTCCTTTTGGTACTCCTTTGACATAGCAAAGATGGTGCCATCTTGTAGGCTACATGTGAGGCAGGTTCCTCACAGGGACATAGCAACTGTCCCTCCAGCCCTCACCCTGAAGGCACATAGCTCAGTGTTTCCCCATATGCCTCTAATGCCTCTCGAACTGCCACCCTCTACTGCAGCCCAGGTAATTGTTTGCAAGTGAATGAGTCTATTTATGAGCCCTTTAAGAGGATGTCTGGGTTTTCAGCAACCCCCTGTCTCACTGGGATGGGCAGATAGGGTCCTCACCGATTTTAACTGCCAGATGTGGTGGGGACTCCACTTCCTGGCCCAGCATCACTGGTCTGAGGAGCCAGTGTGGGGCTGGGACTTCTCCCTTTTCAGAGGGGATCTCTGCCACCAAGATGTCCCTCCCAGTGTTCAACCACCACCTGTGTGTTTGGGGTCAGCCCAACTTGAATCTCCACCCTTCCCACTAGTCTCAATGTGGCCCCTTCTTTATGTCTTTAGTTATTGGGGTTCTGTTCGGCTAGTCTTCAGATTATTCTTGAGGTTGATTGTTCTATTTCTTATATTGTAATTCTGATGTGATCCTGGGAGGCAGCAGGCACAGCATTTACCTAATCTGCCATATTGTACCCTCTCCAGGATCTTAAAATATAAAGAAAGAAGAACAGTCTTTTTAAATAAAGTAAGTGTAATACTGATATCAAAACCTCACAAAGATATAACAAAAAGAAAGTTGCAGCCAAATATCATTTCTAAGTATGCATGCAAAATCATAAATAAAATATTTATACACAGAATAAGGAAGTACACTAAAAGAATAAGAACAAAGTGACTAAGTGAGGTCTTTGCAGGAATGCAAGGAAATCTACTGATGTAAGTTATCACGGGTAACTGTTTAAAAAAGCATATGATCATCTAATTATATGCTAAAAGAGTGTTTAATAAAAATTAAACATGTTCCTGTTTTGAAAAAGAGCAAAAAGTGTAATCTGTACTTTCTCAGCATAATCATACACTGAAAAAACTGGCAAAAGATACAAACAGGCCATTCACAGTAAAATAAATAGATGGCTAATAAGCATATGAAAAATGATATCAACCTCAGTGATAATAAATGCAGAAGAACTCAACTATGAAAGCCCCACCAGTTTGGCTATATTGTTGAGGCTGTGAGGACTGGCTGAATACTTCTAAGCAAGATGATGAGATGTATATTAAGTGGAAGAATGTATGTGTGTAATGTCTAATTCAACCTTTGTGAGAAGTTCATCCAAAAGAAAATACATGAAGCACACTTTTCTCCACTATCCCACATCCCAGAAATTACACTAAAGAGGGCATCAAACTAGAGAGAAAAGATGTCTGTTCAAGAAACTTCATTACAGACTTTTGATAACAATAATCACTCCAAGAAAAAACGTACAATTCCATCTACAAACACAGATGATTCCCATATACTTGTATGTTTACTGGCATGGAACTATGCCCACAATATTTTGAGGGAAAAAAGGCAAAAGAAATTTATGTGGTCTAACCCTCTATAAGGAAATGGTAAAATCTCAGAGAGGTATCCGGGAGACTATTCCACTGAAGTTTACAGTGGTTATCTCTGAATGAGTATATTTCAGGTGATTTTTACTTTCTTGTTTTCTCTTGTATAAATTATAAATACATCATTTTATAAAAGCAATAGTGTCTCTACACTCAACCAAGCTTCCAGTTGCCCTTCAAGACTACAAAATGAAGCCTGAAGTTTCCAGCCTCTCATGCAAGTTCTTGTTAATCTGGCTCACAACTGCTTCTGCTCACAGGCCACAGGGCCTTCACCCACTCACATTTGCCTCCGTATTCCAAAATAACCCCTCCACTCACCTCTGGTGGACCTGGAGGGCCTGAATGAAAGATTCTCCATGAAGCCTTTCCATGTCATGTCTATAGTGGGTAGACATCTGTCTTCTCTAAGGCCAGATGCTAATTCACAAGTCACTCACATGCAAGGCCCACATGTCCTGGCAGTGGGGAGCTGCTTGAGGGGAAAGACCTCTTTTCCCCCTCTACAGCATCCCTGAAGCTCATGACCTAAAGTGTTGCTCAGATATGTTCCCTTTGATGGAATGTACAAATCACCCAGTAAAGAAAGTCAAATGTTTAAACAAATGGAAAATAGAAGCCTTCTGGCAAGAGTAGGCAAACCTCATTGGAAACGTTTAGGCTAATTTTCCCATTGTGCATCTGAGTTATCACCAGGTGCCCTCCCTGACTCTTCTATCAAGTGTTCTGAATAACCCCTGCTAACTGCTGCCATTACTTGGAAATTGCTGGGAAAAGTTAAAGTGACCCTTCCAAACATCTTCCCATCTGAGTCTTACCTGGCTCATCGTGGCTTTCAGCATTTCCAGAAGCAGCAGGGCACCCTCAGTGCATAGGCCGGTCCGGAGGACTTCATCTGTGTGGTGCTTCTGCAGAAGCCACTGAAGCATGGCATCCAGGCTGTCCTGAAAGAGGAGGCTGGGGCAGCAGAGGCCTGTGGCTATGCACCAAAAAGACTGGCTTTCCAGCCAGTACATTGTGTTTCCCAGGGACCCAGTGGGGAAGGTAAACAGCACAGCAACACCCAGGTGGCTGGCCCATCTGCAGTATTTTAGCCCAGTCGGCGAATACAAGAAATGCACAACTCCCAGAAGGTGCTGAAGACCCCACTAGCAACTTGCATTGAGTTTAGTTCTTTTGGTCTGACATCATAAATAATGCCTCAATCAACTTTAATGAATCTTTGTAAATGAGATTATAGAAGACATGATGAATCCACTTTGGGGAAAGTGCAGGCTATAGTGGAAAGAGCATTGGTTGCCAAACAGGATGATCTGACTTTGCCTCTTTAAAAGCTAGGCTTAAGAAAGCTATTCAGCCTCTGGGCATTTCAGTTTCTGTCTCTGGGAAATGGAAATGACATTATCTACCCTGTGGGACTGTCATAAATATCAAGTGAAATAAGTCTCCTGACACTCAGCAGACCTTTGTTTTCTGCATACATTCTTGGAGAAATAAAAATACAGGGTTTTGATGAACTTAGTAAGCATATTCAGAACTTTATTTTGAAGTGGGATCTGTAACACTATTAGTTTTTACCAAGATTTATATCTGTCAAATACCAGGGTGTGTAAGAGCTGCACTTCATAGATTTCTATTTGCAAAGCCATGCCCCCAACCCATTTCAATTCACTATGGCATGACTCAGTTAAAACCAAGAAACAATTTCTGAGTCTGCTGTTTGTCGGGTGTCCCAGAAGGTGAGTAAAAGGTGGGTCTGTTCTTAAGGTACTCAGTACCTAAGGAAACAGGGAAACATGTAAATGCGCCTGTGTCACACAAGATGGAGGTATGCTGAGGCACAAAGGAGGGAATGGTTCCCTCTATCCAGGGGGCCTAAGCAGGAGGTGGCATCTGAAGCAGATCACAGTGGGAGAAAGAGCTCATTAAAGGCACAGAGTGGGCAAGCACAAAGCAGCTGATCCTGTTGTGGAGGTGATTCGGGAAGGGCAGGCAAGTGAGGAAGCTGCCTGAAGATATTGGCCGGACACCCAGTCACAATGGGCCTGAACGCTGGCTATGAAACCTGAACTGGATCCCACAGGAACGGAAGCCAGTGAGGACTTGGAGTTGGTGCAAATGAGTACGTGAGTAAGTATATACAGTGAGTGTAGACTCCTCTTTGGAGAAATTGGCCAAGGAAGAACAGAAGAGTGATAAACAGGACAGCAATTAGTCAAGAGTGTGAGTCAAGAAGGCAGCTTCTGGTTTTAGGTGGGACATAATTTATCATACTTATTAGGATCTATGAGGAAAGAGTCAGTACAAAAGGAGATGCAGAAAATACAGAAGAAAAAAAGGATACAATGGGGTAAGGTCACTCAGGAAAAGAGTGGAAGGAATCCAGATTAGCCTTGAAAATCTGCCCTTGGCCAATGACAATGGAGACAAGGTGATGAAGAGGGTTGTGGCATAAACAGATGGCAGAGGGCAGGGTACTGAGGCACTGCCCCCTTCTGGGCAGCCTCCACTCCCACTATGAAGTTAGTCATCTAACCAAACAGCGGCTGTGGGGGCAGAAGACTCAACACATAATGTTTATGTTAGAATGTAGGGGAAGAGCAGGGGTGTTACTAAGGTAACAGGACATGTGTTTTTTTCTAAAGGTATAAACTGAGGCTTTAAGACTGTGGTGACAGCAACTCAGCTCCCTATGCTACTCCCATCATTGTGGGGTTTTCCAGCTGTGCCCCAAAGGAGAAAAATTCTAAAGTGGGAATGATAACAATGGAGACCTTCTGAGAAGGATGATGGGAGGCAGAGGCAGAGGAAGTCAAGGGTATATGAAGAACCAACCAAGGCGTGTGGTCTGCTAGGGAAGGAAGTGGGTCAGGATAATAGAAGCTGGAGGAGGTGGAAAGGGTAGAGAGTCTTAGGAAACTGCCTTGGTCATATGGAATCAGAAAACCAAGTGTGTCACTCCATCCCAAGGGTGCCCCAAGAACCTACTTTGGGCCCATCCGTCAGCTCTGTAAGTGGTGTCTGCAGGAAGAAGGTGGACACGATGAGGTAGACTTCTGGAATGTGAACACGATGGGCCAGAAAGTCGTTCAGGACTCTGAACCCAGGAAGCAGGCAGGTGCTCTGGTCAGGTGTGGGAGGATGGCTCTTCAGGTTATCTATAAATCAGGTGGAAGGGGCTCAAAATCGGACTGAAAACAACTGCTATTGCTTATGGTCAAGGCGGCGATTGGGCACATGAGGGAATTCCCTGCCACCTACTCATCTCACAGAAATGCCAAATAGAAGAAATACCGTATTTTTGCCATGTATAACGCACTACCTGTGTATAATGTGCACCCACGTTTTTGGCTCAAACTTTCAGGGGGGAAAAAATCTTTCATTTTGATTTTTTAATTCAAATTTTTACTTGTTTACATTTAGGTACTTGTTTTTTGTATTATAAAGAAATTTTAGCATTTATTTTTTTTAACGTATTATGGTACAAGAAATTTTATGTACCGGTAACAAATTTATGATATTTACGCATCATAGAAGGCCAAGAACTCTTGGTCATTGCCAGTTCATTGTAAGTTCAATATAGCTGATGATCATATTCGAGGGTATTATTTTGCATACGGATATCATTATTGATTTCTAGAGTTACACTTTTAACTCATAAGCATAAATAAAAGAATTAAAACATTTATATAGATATGGAATTAGTACTACCCATGTATAATGCACATCCTCATTTTTCCTTCACAAATTTAGGCAACAAAAGTATGCATTATAGATGGCAAAATATGGTATATGTTATACACATATTGATACAAGAAAGTGCTTAACAGGAATTCCTTTACCTTTTCCTGTCATGCTCATTCAGTTAAAAAAAATATATTTAGTGACTGCCACATTAGATTCAACAAGACAACTCTGTACTAGGCAATGAAGACATAATGTTCCAACAAAACATACAGAACCCAAAGCCTTCATAAGTACTGACAAGGTAATGAGAGGGGCAGACAATAAACAATTAAATATCAAATAAATACATGCTTGTGATAAGCACTATAAAGGTAAGTAATAGGGGCAAAGAAAGTAGAACATAGGTGCCTTCACTCAGTGGGACCCCCCTCTGCTGAAAGAAGTGGCATTTGAACAGAATCTTGAGGATGAGTCCACATCAGCCAAGACAGGCCTGCTGCTGTTGTGGGTTGGGGGAAACATCCCAGGAAGAGGGAAAGAGCTAAGGAGCCTTTGAGGAATGGAAAGAAATCCCCAGTGTCTGAAGAGCATGGAGGCGCTTGAAGATCATAAAAAAAAAAAAAAAAATCAAAGCGGTCTGGGCTGATTGGGAGTCAGGGGTCAAGGTGATCTTGAGGTCAAGGGGTCAGGCTACTGCCTGAGAATCCTGAAGGTCCCAAGTAGAGAGCAGCTGGCGGGTCCTCAGTCACAGCCCAGGATGAGCTGATGCCCGGCCTCCTAGGGATAGACACATACTCACCCATCATAATATCCATGCCTTCAGAGCCGCGTTCCACCCAGGATCCTGCAGACAGGCCATCTTTAAATCGCCCACGGAGGGAGGGGCTTGACAAAAAGTACAGCAGCAGCTTTAATCCCAGCACGATTGTGCTGGGATGCAGGTGGCCCTGCAGGAGCAGCAGGAACCAGTCAGGGGCCAGGCTCAGGAACATCTCTTCCTTTTTCCTAGGGGATCAATCAATGTGATAAATTATTTCTCAGCCCATGAGCAAATGGCATGTTCAGAAAATGCAAATAATGTGCACCTTTACTAGTCACCCAGGAAAGGCAAGTTAAGGTTAATACCTGGGTATCACTTACCAGAGTACATACTACATTTTTTTTTTAAAAAATGGTAAATAAAATGCTGGCAAAGTTGTTGTGAAATGGATGAATTTGTCTATTAATGGCTGAAGTGTAAGGTTTTCAAAGCAGTTGCAAACAATGTATTAATAGTTGTAAATATGCAGGCCCCTTGGCAGTTCTAGTCCACTAATATACACTCTTACACAGTGTCTAATAGCCACCCATTTATATAGTCATATGAAACACATAATGGTTATTTACTTGTCAAAACTAATTGAAATGAAATAGTCCAATGTTTCTGCATCTTTATCAGTTTAGGCAAAAAAATATACATGATTAACTGTCACTTTTGAAAATGAATTTTAGGGCTGACCGAGTGGCACGGTGGTTAAGCACTGGCTTGGAAAGCCTGCAGCCCCGGTTCGGGTCCCACATATGAGGGCCAGTGACACTGCCCTCAAAAAAAAAAAAAAGAAAAGAAAACAAAGAAAATGAATTTTAAAATGAGGAATCTGGAGAATACAGACTTGCTAGGAGGGAACTGGAGGACAGGGAGGTGGGCAGCCAATCCTCAGAGGCAAACGCTTCACAAAGGACCCAGACTCCTGGGAGCCAGAAAAGGATCTAGCTGTACCAGGCAGTGTTCTTGGTGCCAGCTGCCAGACCAGGCATGGGGAGAGTGTGGCCACTGGACTAGGAATCAAGAGACCATCCTGTCTTCTAGCCCTGCCTCCGAGTGTACTAACTGGATGACTTTGGCAGACCTCTTGATGTACTCTGGTCATTTTCTTGTGTTATAGTGACAGGGATTGGAATGAGGATGATGATGGTGGTGATGATGGTGATGATGGTGGTGGTGATGATGATGGTGATTATGATGATGATGATGATGATGATGATGATGTTGGTGGTGGTGGTGGTGGTGGTGGTGATGGTGATGATGATGGTGGTGATGATGACGGTGGTTATGATGATGATGAGGAGGAGGAGGATGTTGGTGGTGGTGGTGGTGATGGTGATGATGATGATGGTGGTGGTGATAGCATATGAGTATGTATATGAGTATGAGTATGTATGGTACATAACATATGAGTATGTATGGTACCCCAGGCACCATGCTCCAGGCTATCCACATATTAATTTCCACCTATGGCAGGTACTATTTTTATACTCACATAGATGAGTAGAAGAGTTACCTCCCCAAGGTTCCTGGGAACAGAGTTTGGATTTGAACCTAGGAGATCTAGATATCTGAGCCCAGGTGCTTATGGACTATACAATATTTCCTTTCAAAAAGAAGGAAAAGGAACGGTTTGGACTAGCTTGTCTCCAAGTTCTCCAGTTCTACCATGTTTTGATTCTAGCAATGTAAACACTTATGGGCTAGCAAATTTTTAAGTATTATAATATTTGCAAAGCTGTTTACTGAAGAGTAACTCCCACCCACTTCCCTGCCCCAAACACACATACACACTGAAATGTAAATTCAGCAAGAGCAAGGATCTGGACTGACTTGGTCAGCACCACATCCTTGGACCGAGGAACATTGTCGGGCACATTTAATAAATGACTCCAGCATTGAAGGTAAAACAGGCAGTCAGTGGGAGAGAGGTAATGCAATTTTATGATTATACATTGTTTTGAAAGTTAATTGCAGGCAGATACTTCTTCTTCCAACTTGGAAAAATAAACTAAGTAACTAAGAGTAAATGGCAGAAGAATTTGGCAAGCTTTTTCCTTGATTGATGTTATTTAGGCTAACCACATCTCCATTCTATTGCCTGCCAAGTACAGGACATCAAAATCAGTAATTGTCACAACTGCCAAAACAATAACAATTATACTACAGCAATGGTGGCAAAAGGAGTTTATTGTAATTATACCAAATCTGTTTCGAGTTATTCATGCCCATTAAATATTTGCATCGGAATATCTTGGGGCAAGGTCAGCTTTATTGGGTGGAGAGAATATAATTTTCTTTCTGACTAGTGCAGGAAACATACTGCAGAAAGTTGATTCGGAGATGCTCCACTTTTCATTAAGAAAAGGTTTTCATACTGCACCCTGTATGAGGTAACCGCATGCCAAGTCACTCTTCCTAGAGTTACTTACTCAGAGGACAAATGAAGTTGGGAGGAAGATATTACATTGAGCAGCATCTCCAGCAACTGGTTTCTGAGCCAGATTGTCTTTCCAGATGTTTGGCTTCCAGCTACAAATAAAGAAATTTAGATTTGAGAGAAAACGGATGTAAAGAGACATCATATTTGCTGCAGTAAGCAATCATATTCACCAAATGCTTATTTCACCCAAGAACTGGGGCATGGATGGGACTCTAAATTTTGGCATTTAATTCTAGACTTCAACACAATGCTTTAAAATTTTTAGGAAATGTTCCTAAAGTTCCCTTTAACTAGAGATATTTTCAATGCTTCCCATCTCCCCCAAAATCCTAAAAATGATAAGATGAAATGTATCTTCCAGTAGAAGAAATTTTTGAATTATCATAGGCTGCAACATTTCTTGAGCACGAGGCATTGGGAGCACAATGTGCTCAATCTTGGTTCCTCAATCTTGGTTCCCGCTCTCAATGTGCTTCCAGGCTAGGCCTTTGGCATGTCAATGCTGCAATTTAAAAATAGAGCTTGAATTACAGCAAAAGGTATATAGGTCCAGTGGGAAAAGAAACTTTATGTCTGAATGTTATCATAGCCCCAAAGGACATGTTATCACTGTCTTAAGAGAAAATGTCTTTTAGACAAAAGTTTCAGAATGCAGTCCATCTAAGAAGGAGGGCTTATCAAGTAAGCTCACTGTTGGCCTATTATTCATCCATTCATTCATCCCTTGGCTGGCTGATTATTTTACAACCAAATCAGGGCACAGACACCATGCTACAGAAATAGAGCTGACAGGCAGCCTGAAGGAGTGGAGTCAGACACCCCTCCAGTTGGAGTCTGTCCCCATCTCTTGTGAAGGTCCTAATCTCTCTGAGCCTCAGTTTGCTCATTTACAAATTGGCAATAGTAATTCCTACTTTTCAATCTTGATCTAAGGAGAAGAGAGAACTTAACTAGATTGAGTAACTCTGTCTAAGAGAACCTTCTGCAATGATGAGAATGTTCTGGATCTCCTCTGTCCATGTAGTAACCACCAGCCTTATGTGGTTATCAACCACTTGGAATGTGGCTAGCATGATGGAGGAACTGAATTTTTAACTGCATTTAATTTCAATTACTTAAAACTTTAAATGGTCACATTTGACTTGAGGCTCCTGTCTTGGACAGCACAGGTCTGGAAGGCCCAGGAAAAAACAGACAGTAATCTAGGCTGGTGGAATGAGGGAGGGAGTGGGGGTGGGGCCAACATTCCTGGAGAGGGAACAGCATCTGCAAAGCATGGACAGAGGGCAGGCCATCACACAGTAGGACCTGCCAGTGCTTCAGAGTGCTGAAGTCGGGGCTCATCGAGGCAGCATAGGTGGGAAGATTCAACCAGGAATGTAGGCAGGGGCTGCAGCATGAAGGACCCCACCTGCTGGTCCACAGGGAACTGACTTTTATCCTGGAAGCTGTTCCAGGTTGTGAAGGCAGAATGTGACTGGCGACTCTAATCACAAAACTATGACCTCACAAGCCACTATTTGGAAATAACTGTTCAGCTGTGTGTGCTTTCCTTTCCTGTTGCCTCAGCTTTCCCCTCTACAGAATGGCCCCACAAGGTGTGGCTCTCAGCGGGGCCATGAGGGTCGTCCTCGTCTTCAGACTGGCATCTGGGAAAGGTCTTCTCACCAGGCACAGAGGGCTCCAGGGCTCCATCCAAGCAGATCTGCCTCTCATCCACCGATGAAGGTTTGAGGGTGTATACAACAAACACCGCGATTCTTAATGCAGAAAGAGAAGGAAACAGTCATCAGCGGGCTCAGCCATGTCTGCTGAAGAGTTTCTACATAGATCCACCCAAATTCAGCTTCAAGGGAGAGTCCAAGGGGAATCACGTTATTTGTGATCATGTCATATTTCCAAGGACTTCTAAAATTAGTCAGGATTTCTCAGAGCAGTTAACTCTGGCTCTGCAAGGTCAACAGAACAGAGAGTGATGACAGAAAAGGCTAAATGTTGTGTCAGCTGGAACTGTCCCTTGGGAAGTCTGCAAAAGGCAGACATGTTGGGTTGTCAGCTGGTGGCGATGGCTGTGCTCACAGAACATCTTGAATTCTTGGCACAGGTGTTTCTGAGCACCAGGGGGCAATGAACACACAGCCCTGTAGGAAAGTCTTGCACACCCACACCTTTTCTCAACACTCAGCCCTGCACAGAACCCCCCTCGAACGTTCCAAGGAATAGAAGCTGCCACCACATTGAAGGGGAGTGATGATGGGTTGAGTGTGGTCAGGAGAGCTGAGGCCTATATTCCCTCATAAAAGGGTCCTAAGGCTCTGCCCTTCCCCCTGGGAAGCTTGTGTGGTACCTGAGAAAATCCTGAATGCTGAAGTAGCCCCTCAGCTGACATCCCAGGATGGCAATGATGATGGGGATCTTGGAAGGGGTGAGGCCTGGCTCACTGAAGAGGAAGATGAGCTTGGGTATAAGCTGTGCCTGGTGAGCGACTTCAGCATTCCGGGGTCCTTCCCTGGTGAGTGCAGGAAAGAGGCAGTAAAAGCTTTTACTGGAATGAACCAAATTTTCTGTGTTTCTGCTAAAAAGGTTTTCCAGACTGAGCTTGCTCTGTGGCCCTCTGACTCCAATGCTCACTTGGCAACTCATCAAAATGCTGTCAGACACCTATCGAATACATGTCTGCCAAGGGCCAGAGTCACTCGGGGAAAGGCTCCCTACCCTTCCCCTCCCCGGAAACTGCCTTCAAAGACAAACCCCAATTATCGACTTTTAAATTCCAAGCCTCAGGGAAAACTAATGGTGGTCTCAGAAAACTCAAAACAAAGCCAGCAGACTCCGTGGGACCACCAGCACTTCCCAACAGCCAGGGGCACGGGGACCTTGGCAAGCCTGTCTGGTGTGTGCTCTTCCTGCCCGCCCGAAACCACAAAGTGGATGCACACACCGCCAGAGTCAAAGGGGAACAAGTCAGAATTCAAGTATCCACAGCCCCCTCCTTAGGATAATCACAATGCAATTTCCAGTAAATTCTTCCCCCATGAAAACAGCTCCCAGGGTAAATGCTCACCTCTTAGAAAACAACAGGTACAGAAAGTGGAAAATGGGGAAAAAAGAAAAAAAAAGGTGGGGGAGGAGGGTGAGTTGGGGTAGATTGCTCCTTCTTGAACTGTCTTTTCAGTACTAACATGTCAAATTCTGCCGAGCTCCACATCTCTGACACACAAAAGAGGCAGAGCCCACCCAGTACTGTGTGGGATGTATGTCTCTTGCCTATAAGCCCCCACTATCTTTTGTGAGCTTTCTCATCACAGCACTGAGCAACCTGTTTTTCCATATTCCTTCTCCACAGGACTGTGTCTTGTTCTTCTCAAAATTCCAGCTCTATGAGCTGGTGTGAAATGGAGTAGGTTTACAGTTCATACTCATATGCAATCATGAGTGGCTGAAGGAAAAGATGTTTACAAATACGTTCAAAATGTGGAAGGTACTAATGACATCTGGAATATCCAGACCCACTGAGGAGGGTGCGAATGTGGGGAACGTTGATATGTTGGCTTCCCTGCCTCCCTTCTCCCTTGTTCTGACCACAGTCCCTGGTTTTCTTTGGGAGCCATTTCTTTCTAACTTCCCTCCACCCACCCCAGAGGTGAAGTCATGCTCCCAGCCTGGCAGCGTGACCCAGGTGGCCCCGTGAGGCTGCATCCTATTACTAGGACTATGGCGTACAAAACAAAACCTCTCTACTGACTGCTGAGTGGAGGATATGCTCTGAGGAGCTGCCTAGCACCCACCCTGCTGCCACAGAAGGTCTGCTGAAATGATGCCAGCAAGAAAGAAAGCATAAACGAGACTGGTGACAGATCTCAGATAAAGTAATGTGAGTGCCACTCAGCTCTGGGTGAAGATCTGCCTATTCAATTGTATGAGCCACAAATTCCCTCTTTGTCCATTTCTTTTCTCCCTCTACCTTCTTTTCCTCCTTTTCTTCCTTCCCTAAATTGGTTGGAGTTGTAACCAAAGAGCCTTAATTAACTGAAAAAGTGATGTGAAGAAGTCACTTAGAGGGAAAGTGGGTCAGGACGCAGGTGGGACACTGAGACATGTTCTCCTTTGCTGGCCACACTTGCTGAACGCAGTGGAGGTGCTAGCTGCCAGAGTTAGAGAGATCCCTCCCAAGGCCTAAAACAAGCAGGGGAGGCAGATATGCACCATATACAGGAGCCATTGGGAAGGGCATTGCTATAGACTAAATGTTTGTGTCCCCCCCACACACACACATGCTTATGTTGAAACCTAATCCTCAGTGTGATAGCATTTGAAGGCAGGGTTTTGGGAGGTTATTAGGTCACAAGGGTGGGGCTCTCATGAATGGGATTAGTTCCTTTATAAAACAGACCCCAGTGAGCTCCCTGGCCCCTTCCACCAGATGAAATTATAAAAAGAAGACTGCCATTTAGAAAATAGGATATGGGTCCTCCCCAGACACTGAATCTGCCAGTGCCTTGATCTTAGACTTTCAGCCTCCAGAACTGTGAGAACTAAATTTCTGTTGTTTATAAGGCACCCAATCTATCGTACTTTTGTTATCACAGTCTGAACAGTCCAAGACAGATGTGTTGCTATGGGGAACCCAGTGCTCCGGGAGTGGCCAAAGGCTGTGGTTGCTGAGCCACTGGCCAATCTGCCCTCTCAGTCCCTGTTCTTGGCATGAAGCATTTGGTTCTAATGCCCAGGCTGCCAAAACCCAGCCTACCTTGGTGATCGAAGGATTTCCACAAGATGAGAAAAGAGGGAGAGCTCCAGGTTGTCTGCAGCATTCATCCAGAGCTGGAAGACAACAAAAACACAATGAAACCAAGGCATGTTTGAAAACAGGTTTCCAGGTACTGTGAGCACATAGGATGCTAGATGTGGCCTCCTTGGCTTAGAGTTACTACCACAATTTACCACCTATGGAATCAGACCAAGTATCTTGACAGCTAGAATGTAGAGAGCTCCTTCCCTGGAGTGGGGATGGCAGGAAAGCTCAAACATCACTCCTCTCCTCCCCAGCTCTTCTGCTGTCTGGCACTTCACTGTGGGTCTAGAGTGCAACCAAGGACACCTGCGCTAACCAGTAGCTGCCTGGCCCTGAGCCCTGCAGCCGTGGTGTGCACACACCAAACACATCACATCCTGCAAGGCAAATACCAGTGTTCCCGCTTTAGAGATGAGAAAATAGGGGCTGAGACAGACCAGTTGAGTGATGGGTTCCATTCACCACCATCAAGTGGTAAAACTGAAATTTGAAGCTGGATATCACCTGGGTATGACACACCCAATTTGTGCATGCAACTAAATTTTGGAAAACAGATAATTGAATCTTTTGCTTGTTATTCCGTCATATAACCCAGGTAATGAGAACTGCATTGAGATGTCTGGATTAGATTCATTTGAATATCAAATGGATAATGTGTCAAATTGTGTCCTGTTCCCTCCTCTGAGACCACCTCACTCTCAGAATGAGCTGGTCTGTCCTTCTTCAAATAACCAAATGCCTAGCATTTGAATACCTCAACTTCCTGTCTCTCCCTGTTCTACAGCTTCCTGTGCCTCCCAGCTTCTCAACTTCCCCTCCCTCTCAACTATCTTGTCTCAGTCATCATGGATTCCACCCCTTTGCCTGTAACCCATTTTCTTGTCTCCAAACCCTCCCTCTACTTTAAGGACTTGTCCCATCAATAGTTGATTCTCCCACTGTTTTTTTGTTTGTTTGTTTGGTTTGTTTGTTTCCAATTCTTGAAACAACTGCTTTATTTTTTAAAAAACTTTTTTTAAGTTACAGTTGACATACAATATTATATTACCTTCAGGTATACAACATAGTGATTAGACATTTATATAATTTATGAAGTGATCCTCTGACTAGTCTAGTACCCACCTGGCACTAGACATAATTATTACCATATTATTGACCATATTCCCTGTGTTTTGCTTTACATCCCCATGACTCTTTTATAACTGGCAACTTGTACTTTTTAATCCCTTGACCTTTTCACCCATCCCCCGACCCCCTCCCATCTGGCGACCATCAATTTGTTCTCTGTGTCTATTAGTTTGTTTCTGTTTTGTTTGTTCATTTACTCTGCTTTTCAGATTTCACATGGAAATGCAATCACCCCTTTTCCACTGCTTCCTCCTCCTCAGCCTACAATCAGACTCAAACCTCCGGTATTAAATCCTGAAACTCCCTCCCTCTACTTTGTTCTTCAAAAGTCCACTGACTGTCTTTGCTTCCATTCTCTTCTCCACTCTTCACCTCACTTCTTATCGCATTATTTGCTTTTCACAAGGCCTATCAGTGAACTCTAAATGCAACGTGTGTGTGTGTGTGTGTGTGTGTGTATATATATATATATATATATATATATATATATATATATATATACATCACTGCGCTTATTTTATGTGATGTAGGCAGACATTTGGTAAACTTCTTTTTGAAATTCTCTCCTCCTAATCTTTAATTTTTGTTTTATTTTACTTCATTTTGTTTTTTTAACTTCCAGTTTCTTGGTTGCTTGCTTTCTTAAGCCCAGCTTTAAAACAACCAGCTCATCTGAGGAAATAGTTTACTCAGGGAGGGTGTGGGGTGGTGCCCATGGCCACTCTAGGAGCAGGCAGTGGGAGCATGATAATTCCTGGGCCAGGCTGGTGGCAGGGAAGCCTTGGGGACAAGGCTTGCCTGAGCAAGCCCATTTACACACATCGCCTTTCCCTCTTCCCTCCTGTGCAGAGGCATCCCACTTGTCAGGCCTTGCTGGCTTCCTCCGCAATCCTTTCAATTGTCTTCCCATCCAGGTCTAGCATGTTCATTCTGGCCTGGTTCAATTAGCTGAAAATTTAGTTAGGGTTTTTATAGTTATACTTATGAACAGGATTGGGCTGTACTTTTTCAGTTCCCATACTGTTGTTCTTTTTGGTTCTGGTATCAAGATTAGGTCCTAAAATAAGCTGGGAGTGCTCCCTTTTCAGTTTCCTGGAAGAATTCATAAGGCTGGGATGGCCTATTTCCTGACTGGTAGAACTTCCCTACGATGCTAGACTTTTCTTGTGAATGTTGTTTGTTTGTAAGATTTGAAATCCATGATTCCATGTATTTAGATGGTTATGGGACTATTTTAGTTTTTTTACTTCTCTTTGAGTGAGTTTGGAAATTGAAATTTTCTTAGAGGTGATTCAAATGAGCCAAGTGTTCACATTTATTGGCATGAATGTGCTGACCCTATTTTCTTGTTCCCTCCTGATCGCTCAGTCCTACGTGGTTATTCTTCGCATTCCCTTCCTAATAGGATTTAGTTGTGTTTCCTGTCTTTTTTTTCTTGACCAATCTTAGCAGGTTTGTCCTATTAGAACCAGTTTTTGGCCTTGTTGATCCTTTCTATGTTTGTTTCTTTTCTATTTAAATAATTTATGTTCTCATCTTTATTTTCCCTTCTTCTTGCTTGGAATTTTGTTGTTGTTGCTGTTGTCATTGTTTGGGGTTTTGTGTTTTTGATTTGGTTTGGCTTTTTGGCATTCTAACTTCTCCATCTGAAGCCTCTGTTCATTAATTTAAAATGTTCTCTCTCCTAATATATACATTGATGACTATTAATTTTCCTCTATGTCCAGCTGTCAGCAGCCTCTCCACAGTGTTTTGACATATAGTGTTTCCTTGTCATTCATTCTAACTTCTAATTTGAATTACGGTCCTCATTGATCCTCTTCTGCCTTTGCCACAATCCAGGTTTCAAAATCTTCCACCTGGATTTCTATGACAACCTCATGGCCTATCTTCCTGCCTGGAGCTCTTACCACCTGAGTAACAGGGCTAAAATAAAGTTCTTATATGTCATTCTTTAGTTAACATTCCTGGGTATCAGCAGTTTAACAAAATTTATCAATAATCTAAAATTTGTTTATAAAGCCTTTATCCTAATAATTCAATTCTGATCATTTATGTTAAGGGTTTTTTTAAAGTGCAGGAACTGTATGCACAAAAGTGCTGTGTATAACAGCATTCGTTCCTAACAACAGCATATAGAAATAATCTAAGAATTTGACAATAGTGGAATGGTGCAGAAACCAGGAACAACACAGATTATTATTCTGACCTCAGAACAATGCTTGTAAAAGTTCGTAATAAAATTCTAAAATTGTTTATGTTATGTGGGAAAAGGTAGGACTAATAGTATTTATCACTAAGATCATGACTATGATAACAAAGTATAATAGTATGCATAGAAAGTACAAAAAAAGGATGCAATCAAGGTCAGAAACAGTTGTCAGAAATAGGAGTTTCTACCCCCTCCCCACTTTCCTCTAACTTAAAACATTCTGTAATAAGCATGTATTATTTTTAATTTTAAAAAGTTTTTAAAAATACTTCCATGGATCCCAGCATATTTTGGCTAAAATGCACATCCTGCAGCTTAGCGTCTTCTGCCCACCTTCTCTCCTTCCCCCTCCAACCTCATCTCTATTTGCAACAGCTCCCCTGCAGGTGCCCTCCAGGCCACTCGCTGTCAATCCCAGTGGTTGCTTTCATCTCTATGTGTGTGCAAACAGCATACACTCCACCTAGAATGTTCCTCTTTGGATGCACTTTGCCATGCTCAGCCCCTGAGCCCCTGATCCATTAAGCTGAACTGACTCTCACTCCCACTCCCCAGATGCCCTGTGCCTGCCTCACTGACATCCAGCACATTGTAGTGTCACCTCTGTCATGTCCCAGGCCCGGGTAGCTGTGTGGAAGGGCTATCCCCTGGTTATCACATGTCCCCTGGATACCACCCATGCCTGACCCCAATGGGCACTTGGTAAATGATGCTCCATGGATGGATCTATCCACCCAAAGTTTTGTGCAAAACTCCTCACTTAGCCTCAGAAGTGCCCTCAGCATCTCTCAGTCATCCCTTAAGGGAGCATTTGTGAACAATGAAGCACCATCCAAAGAAATTGGGGTATATTTTTTTTTAATCCTCATATGCACATGGTAGGCTACAGTTTTAAAATCTTATCCCAGATACTATTGGGTTTGACCCACACACCAGCCTCTGAGGGAGAAAAGATGGTCTCCATTTCATGCTCAAGAAGACTAGAACTCAGAGAAATCAAGAGACTTGCTCAAGGTCACACAGCTTATTGGTGGTAGGATTTTGTTATAAATTGGGAGCTCTGGGCCCTGGGCTCAAAAGCCTTGGAGGCTTTTTTCCATCTCACAACCACCATAACTATCGAGGAAGCTGACCTGCTGGGTTTAGAGGAAGCTCCAGACTTTCTATAGCATCACACACTCCTTTATCTCCAGTTTACCTCAAAATTGCAGAGGACGTGTTGGAAGACACCAACATTGGTGATGGCAGATGACCGGAAGCCCAGTTCTGCAGTGCCAGCAATGGAGAGAAGCAGCTGAAAAACTCGATGGTTTAGGAGACAGGTCTTTTTCCTCAGGAGAACCGCCATTATCTGAATAGGTTAAAACACAGAGCAGCTTCCTCATAAATGCATCTTTAGGACTCCGTCTCCTTTACCTGCTCTTTCTTCCCAGCACTTTTGGTCAGCCCAGGCTGAAACCCTCTGCCCTCCGGTGCTACCTCTTTTGTTCCTATGTTCTCAAAAGAAAAACATATACCAGCTCTGTGACTGCTTTCCCACTGTGGTCCCCTTTTCTGTACTTGCATGACTTGAGCTTTCACTAGGGATCCCCTGCTCTTTCCTGAATCTCTTCCTCTGTTTCCAGAACACCACCCTCTATCTGTCCTGATTTCGTCCTTTTTCTGGGTGCTCTTTCGCATTTCCCTTGCTGGATCCTAGAATCATAACTATCCCAGATATGTTGCTGTATCACCAGGAAGCTACCAAACTACCCAGAAACCCAGTGACACACAATCACTCTGGGCTGCAAACCACCAGACATGCCATTCTACTGTGCTAGGTCCTAGGAAACTTGCAACACACAGGCATCCACACCAGGATGGAGGCACTGGGAACCCAGTGGTCCACAACCATCTCAGAGACTAAGAAGATGGCTCCCTTCTGGCGTCATGTCTCTGTTGACCTAAGCCACACAAAAGTCAGGATGCACAGCCATCCATTGGCACCTGGGTTTTCATCCATCTCATCTAGGTTCTCAGCTCAGCTCACCCACAGATCAGTTCCCCATGTCTTCACCTGACACAGTCTACCCCTTCTCCTCGTCCTATCAGATACATTCTTTCAATGCACCATTGGGAAATCAGGTTTGGTGTTATGGACTGAATGTTTGTGTCTTCCCAAAACCTGTATGTTGAAACCCTACCCCACAATGTGATGGTATTTGGTATCCTGATGTAGTTAGGATTAAATGAGGTCAGGAGAGTGGAGCCCTCATGAATGGGATTAGTGTCCTTGTAAGCGTCACAAGAGAGCTAGCCTCCTCTCTCTGCTCTCTGCCATGTGAGGATCCAATAAGAAGTGATATGGCTGTCTGCAATCTAGAACGTGGGCCTCACCCAACCCGAACATACTGGCACTCGGACCTTGAACTTCCCAGAACTGTGAGGAAATTACTTTTTGTTGTTTATAAGCTCCCCAAGCTATGGTATTCTCTTATAGCAGTCCAAACTGACTAAGACCATTGTGATCAGCAAATAGTCAATGATCTTTTCAGATTGTTCTGGTCAGCTCTTTGACATATCTGAAATCTGATGACTTCCTCCTTCCTCACCAGGACATAATTAGGATGGCTGAAAGTTGCTTGAGAAAAACCACACTCAGGCTGGCTTCTTCCACTTCACATTAATAGCGTCAAATGTCAAATTGGTACTCAGTTTGGCCTGGCAGTCCAGCTCTGTTTCTCTAGTGAGCTGGTTTTCCTTGTCCTAAAGATGATGATGTCATCTCTTCTTCTTCCTCCTCCAACCTTATTTCCCTTTCACCACCCAACCTCGTACTCTGCTGAGAAGATAGAAACCATCAGACAAGAACATTCTCACCTTTCCAACACCATATCAGTACATGCCTGCATTGCAATCCATTCCCTCGCAAGCAAGGTCACCATCCACCAGGCCTCTAAACTCCACCCCTCACCTTTTCAGGGGCACTGTTCCTTGAGATGACTCTTCTCTCCAAGCTTCATCCATCTCTCTTTGTCACTCCCTTCCAACAACAAATATGCTCTAGTATTTCTCATCTTAAAAATCCCCCTCCCTTGACTCCTAGTCACTCTAGCTCTGACTCCATTTTGCTACTCCTCTTCATAAGCAAACTTCTAGAAAGCACTATGGGCACATTCTGGCTCCAAGTCCTCACATCACATTCTTCAGCCTTCCTCAGCTAGGGCTGCTGCCTCCACCTGTCCACCTGCCTTAGAAAAGTCATGAGTGACTTCCAGGGGTCAAATCCAATGGAAATGTCTCTGTCTTTAGTTTGCTTTATTATTTATTATTTATTTAGCATTGTTTGACCACACTAGCCTTGAAACACTTTCTTCTTTCAGATTCTTGACAAAACTTTCTTTAGTTTCTCTTCCCTCTTTCTTCTCAATCTCCTTTTTAAGCTTTTAATCATATTTCCAACCTCCATTTTTTCCTCTTTAGTCCTCTTCTCTATTCTCTCTATTCCTTCTCTTTGACTATTTTATCAATTTTGTTGGATTAAATAGCATCATGATGATATTGATGACTCTCATATTTATACCTCCAGCCCAGCTTGCCCCTCTGAGCTTGAGCCATCTGTCCCACTTGATATTTCACCTTTTATGTCTCACAGACATTTTAGCCTCAGTAGGTTCAAATATCTTCCTTCCTTCCTCTCTGCAGCACTCTGGCACACAGCACCAGCTGCATTCCTGTACTGTCTGCTCAGACTGCTCTTAAGGATTCCAAATCTCCACAGGTCAGGAATGAAGTCTCCCATCAGACTGGGCTCTATTGCAGTCTCCTGCTGAAATCTCACCCCTCCAATACATCTTTCACACTGGCACCAAAGGTCATTCTAAAGCATCAATCATTCCACTTCCCTGTTCCAAGCCTTCCTATGATTACGTACTCATCAATTCCAAGATAAAAATCCACGCTCCTCGGAGTGGCAGATTTCTGGTCCTTCCCTCCCTCTCCATCCAGGCTTGCTGTGTAATGGCTCACACATATCCTTTCCTCCTGGCCATGAGGAACCTGTACTGGATCCCTCAAGTGTTTTTGTTTTTTTTTAGAGGGCAGTGTCACTGACCCTCATATGTGGGACCCGAACCCAGGCTGCTGGCTTCCCAAGCCAGCACTTAAACACCGTGCCACTTGGCCAGCCCCCCCTCAAGTGTTTTTATGTTAGCCTGGAACACTATCCTTCTTTACCATGTTATGAAAATCCATCTTATGAAATTCAGCTGGATGTCACCAGGTCTGAGAAAGGATGATAAATAAGTCTGACAGAAATAACAGATAGAAAGGTTTATGCTCTCATTATACTGTCACATGCAATCAGCAAACCAGCAAATGAATATGGAATAAATGTCTAAAAAATTTATCAAATTTACTCCTGAGCAAGTTGTATCATTGAAGATCCTTGTTATCATTCTCTGATTCATTCCACAAATACTTACTGAACACCTATTATCTACCATGTGCTCTTAGGGTGCAGCAATGAACAAGCAGACCAATCCTGCCTTCATGGAGCATATGTGTAGTGGGCAAAACAGATCACAGCATATATAGATCATGCCAACTGGGCATGCAGGTTATGAAGAAAAAGGAAGCAAGAAAAGGTGCCTAGAAACAGTTGAGCTAGGATAGGGGCTCTGTTTTATAAAGAGCCAAAAAGGTAAATAATAATCTTGTTTCTGTATTTAAAGCTGTCATTTCTCATCTCCCCTACCACTGCCCAGCTTCATTTGACTTTCCATGAAGACATGAATATTTTAAATGTTTCTTTTTTAGGCCATAAGAAGAGTTTTAATATTCCCTTCTTCTGCCACCATGTATAGAGATATAATAAATCCCCAAATCTGATGCGTTCTTTTGACAAATTATTTGGGAGTCTTTGTCTCATGATAATAATATTTCTCTGTCCATCTCATTAGACAGTGTCGTAAACTGAATGTTTATGTCTCCTCAAAATTCATATGTTGAAACCTAATCCCCACTATGATGGTATTAGGAGGTGGGACCTTTGGGAGGTGATTAGGTCATGAGGGTGGAGCCTTTAGTGAGATTAGTGCCTTACAAAGGAAACCCCAGAGAGCTCCCTTACCTCTTCCACCTTGTGAGGACCCCACAGAAAAGCAGCCATCTGTGAACCAGGAAACTGGTTCTCACCAGACACCAAATTTGCCAGCACATTGATCTTGGACTTCCCGGCCTACAGAACTATGAGAAACAAATTTCTAGTGCTTATAAGCTGCACAGTCTATGGTGTTTTTGTTAGAGCAGCCCAAACTAAGAAAGACAGTAAGCTCCATAGAGAGAGGGACTACATCCATTTTGTCCATCTGTATCCCTAATGCCTAGACAGTGCCTGGCTCTTGAGCAGTGCTCAGTCAGTACAGGCTGAGGAAATAGGTCCATGGGCATCTCTTCCTAAAACCTCAGCCAACCCAGTCCTCTGGTCCTTTTCCAACTGCCTTTCTTTTAACTGAAGCTCTTTGACACCCCTACCCACGTGTGATGTCAGACCCTTTGTAGGTCTGCAGCACGTTCTCTCTTTCAAGGCACTGTGTTCATGCGATGAGCAGTCTCTGAGAACTCAGAATGTGCCAGGCCCTGTGCTTGGCAGTGAGGAGACCATGGGAAGTACAAGAGGGTCCCGGCTCTCTATAGAATGCAGAGTTTCTGGGAAGATGGCTAAATAACCACCAAGTCAGAGTATGGTGGTTCTGAAAGAGAGGTTTAGGCACTTACAGCATTCAATTTATACTCAAAGTATCTTGGTATTTGTCTTATTTTGTCCTTCTCGATATATCCATGAAAGCAGGAACTGCTTTGTGCCTTTCTGGAAATTCTCACAATAATTATTTAAATCCCTAGCAGCAGATATCTAAGCTCTGAATTCAGACAAATCCCACTGCTGCTGGCTTTAACAATATAATAATTAATAATAATAATAATAATAATAATAATACCTTTATATACCAGAAGCCCCAATTCTTGAATTTTAATATAAACCCAGACACACCCATTCACTTATTACCAAAATATTTACTGAGTGCCTGTTTGGTCTGAGTAATGCACTGACAACAAATAAGAAACACCCAGACGTTTACACGATGACAGTCTAGTGGAGATGAGCAGAGATCCTTACAGCATCCTACGAGAGGTTAGAACTGGGTGTCTGCATGGTGCCACAGGAGGCTGAGACGGCCACACACTCAGCCCAGGGGCTGAGGAGATAGCCCCCTTGCCATGTGAGCTTGACCTAGGGAGATAAGAAGAGCCGGACCTGGGGAAGAGAGGGAGATGGCACTTCAAGCCCAGGGCACAGGTACACCAAGTCACAGTGTGTTTAGCTATCCATAACTGTGCAGGATTTGGGAAGGCAGGAGTGTAGGGTGGGGGATGTTGCCTGGGCAAGAGGAGGCACTGAAGGACAGTCTAGCGACTGGTTCTGAAAGGCCTTTAGAAACTAATCTAAGGAGTCTGGGATATTACATCAGTGGTTGGATGCCTCTGAAGAGCCTGTACAGGGGAGAGATATCATCAGGTCTATCTTGCAGATCTGTGACTGGTGTCAGTGGGCTGCGAGGGAGTGACAGGAGGAAGGGGCCACTATCCAGTTCTCCAGGTGAGAGAGGGCGTGTCAGAAGTGACACCACACTGCTTTCTTCTGCTCACACCTTGACTTGGGGGGCCAAAGAGACAGGAATGCTTCCTCCCAGCATCCCCTCCACCAGCAGGAACCACTGCAGCATTTGTGCCCCTGACCTTCAACCCAAGGCCTGACCCTGGTGATTCCTTTCATGGCCACCTCCCAGCCATGCCAGAAGGTGCCCCAGGGCAGTGACAGTCTCATCTGACTTAGTGGATAGTAAATAGCAGTAAAAGTCCCAGTGAACACAGAATGAGCAGAAACTCTTCTAAGCACTCAGCATATATTAGTATTAACTCACTTAATCATAATACCCTACACAATAGGTGCCATTATTATTCCCATTTCACACATGGGAGAACTGAGGCACAGAGATATTAAGGACTAAAGATGGCTAATATTTGCAGAGTACTTCTCCTGGGCCAGATATAATTCTAAGCCCTCCACTAGATGTATTAAATCATCTAGTCCTCACTGCAACCCTATGATACAGGAGGCATGAGAGACTACATGATACCGATGGGGAAATGGAGACAGAGTAGTTCATCCAGGGTTAAATAGCAAGTTAGAGGAAGAGGCAGGACTCATACTCAGTACTCTGGCTCCATGGCCCAGCCTCTCAGCCATCATGCTAGATATAGTGGGGACCACAAATGAATTCTTGAATTCATCAGTGAAAGGTGCTGGGAGCCAGACAGGTGCACGTCCCCAATCCCCATCCAGATCAGAGCCCTTCCTTGGTTGGTTGTCACCTGGCTCTCTGCTGTGGATTGAGTCCAGGGTCTCAGGACCCAGGAACTTTAGGCTTCCCTTCTTCAGAACTCACTGTGGCGGGAATGTGCGCTGCGGCCAGAAAGGCTCTTCCCTGAGCCTTCAGACAACAGCCCCTTGGGGAGCTGCAGACTCAGATGGCAGAGTGGGATTACCTGGTACCCAAAGATGTGCTGCATCAGGCGGTCACACATGGCATTGCTGGTCAGGACCAAGTGCAGGACTTTCACAGCCGCGTACATAGTATGGTCATCCGTCGCCAAGGAAATGAGGCCCAGGAGGATGGCAGGCCCGCCAATTAAGTCCAGGCTGCTGGCAGCAGGGCTGGAGTGGAACACCCTTACCCCTGTGTGGGACCAAAGGGAATTCCATCATAGTCACAGCCTCACTGCAATGAAAATCCCTATCAACATGCTGGGCGAATGAGCTGCCAGAGCCATTCTCCTCTCACAGCAGAGGAGCCTGTGCATGTAGGAAAGGCTTGGAAGAAGTGTAGGGAGCTTTGAAAGTCTTTGGTCACCGAGAGATCCTGTGCTGAGCCCTTTCTGAGTCACCAGCAGGCTGAAACAGCCCAGGGGATTTCAGATTGCCTCCCTCTGCCTCAGTCTAGAGTGCTGGATGAGCCAGATGCCTTAGGTGCCATCTGAGCCTCTATCTGCTGATTGCTCTGACAACCTCTGGCTCTGGTCTGCTCTCTGGATCCTGCAAGGTTGGGTCCTTGCTTCACTCCTGCCCAATTGCAAGGCGACTGATAGTCACTGGCTACCGTTTTCACTCCAGCAACTACAACTAGTGCTTCTGCACTAAGGCCCCACTGTACTCACTAGATGAGCTCCATTGTGCATAGATGAGCCTGGTTAGTAGCTGAATTCACTACCAACTATCAGATGCAGCCAGGTGAACTGACCTCATGTATGTTAGGAAGCCAACTCTCTGGCAGGGTTAACTTGCCAACTCTTGCCCTCACCTTACTGGCTTCCTAACAAGCTCTGTCCTGCCTGCCACTCAGAATTACAGGCTGCACAAGTGGTAACAGCTACAAGCCCTTTTTCCCAAATAGCAGTAAAGGTTCATGGCCTGACTTACCTAAATGGCCCACAACCACAGCTCCAATGGTTCGCAGAGAACCTGAGAGATGCCCAGCACAATTTCTTAGCAAGAACACGGGCATGGCATTGTCACGAGATGAAATGTTCATCTAGAGAAATTGGTAATGATTAGTCCTAAGGAACTTTCCTGGAAAGGAAAAGGTCTTGTTCACAAGCCCTTGGAGGACAGGCTCCCTGAGGCCTGGCCCACGTCTGGCACTCCGTGGGTGGATACTAATTGAACCAAAGTGAGGACGACTTAAGCCAAAATTCAGGTTTTCATGTACTGCCCCCCAGGTTCTAGCTTAATCAAGGGAGCAGCTTCAGTTATACAACTATGCCACTGGTGTCACACATGCTCATAGTAAGGAGCTAACAGAGGCAAGAAGGACCATAGGACACTTGGAGGTGAAACAGTGCTATGAAGGCCAGGGTCGCCTGCTTCCCAGGCAGGGTTGTCCAGCCTCACTGCTTTCAGAAGGCAGACAAATGGGAATCCTGGCCCCCTCCATCAGAAGGAACTCTGCTGTTCAGACACTTCTTTGGTGCTCAATAGGACGGAATCCCTGATCCCTCCTCCACAGTAAAGGGAAGTGGTCCCGTCTGTGAAGGTAAAGAGAATATAAACACACCAGCCCAAATTTATCAGCAGTGAGCCAAAGAGCTCTTTACACAGGAATTAAGAAATAGTAAATCTAACAGCTTCTTTGTCTACAAACATGTCTGCTTGCTCTTTTGCAAATTTGTTGTTTAAAATAAATAGTGCAATTCATAGAACACTGTACTGTGTGTTGTGTGTGGGTGGGTGGGGAGTATCAGTAGCACCCGGAAAAGGGAAGCTCCATAATGTTCTCAGTGTCACAAGGGTTTTAAATATTCCATTTGTTCTTGCTCTACTATAAGGAATGAAGAGCACATACTTCCTCCTCTGAGCAATTACAACTAACAGGTTTAGTCTTGAGGGAAGCTTCTAGATGGGGAGTCATAGAATATTTTAACAAAGTGGGAAGCACTCCTGTGTATATCTGTCTATACACACACAAACATGAATTAACGTTCACTCAATCATTGAAAGCAGATGCAAGCCATGAAATCAGGATCCCAAAAGGGGGCAGAAGTGAAGTTAGAAGGCGTACCTCTTTGGCAATCAGGCGGCTGTCCACCTCATTGTATGTGTTTCTGATGTTCGCAGCACTGGTGGTGGAGGCGCTGGCTAGGTGAAGGCCAAAGGCAACCCTTTCCTCTGCAACCAGGGACACCGCTTCTGCACCAGGCTCCTCTCCTAAAATAGCGCATCTTCAATCATTTCCACTCTCACTTTACAGAGAAGGAAATTAATCCTCACAAGAGTAAATATCTATAGCTACATGGCAAAGTAATCATTGAGAGCAGTCTTGTATCTCATTACATTTTAGGTTTATATGCTGTTACATGTTGTTACATTGCATGTTTGTATGTTGTATGTTCATATGTCTAATGTTTTACCTTTACCTGTGCTTCTCTGACACATATAAAAAATTATGGAGTGGGCTGGCCGAGTGGTTCAGCTAGTTAAGAGTTGGCTTAGAGCGTGTGCTCTGAGCAACAGGGCTGCTTGTTCGATTCCCACATGAGCCAGTGAATGCTGCACCCTAGCTGAGCTGTCGCTGAGCTGCCAACAAATGGCAGGATGGCTCAGCTTGAACAAGACTGCCTGTTTGATGGTGGGCTATGCCCACCTGCAACTAAAAGACTGAACTTGGCATCTTGAGTTGAGCTGCTGCCCGATGGCTCAGAGGATAGAGCATGTATTCTTAACAACAAGGCTGCTGGTTCGACTCCCCCATGGGATGGTGGTTACACCCACCCACAACTAAGATTGAACATAGCACGTTGAGCTTAGAGGCCATGAGCTGTCGACAGGAAGCCAGATGGTGACTGGCGCCCTCTACAACGAAGATTGAAGAACAACAATTTGGCTGGTCCCCTCCCCCAATTCCCGAATAAAATCTTTAAAAAAAATTGTGGAGCTATCTCACAATAATAACCCAATATTAATCTCA
This sequence comes from Aselliscus stoliczkanus, assembly GCA_033961575.1. Lineage (NCBI taxonomy): Eukaryota > Metazoa > Chordata > Mammalia > Chiroptera > Hipposideridae > Aselliscus > Aselliscus stoliczkanus. The sequence continues at coordinate 120,496,608 of CM066729.1, forward strand.
CAATATTAAAATAGAGGTGTGAAATTACTAAACTTGAAACATCTATCAAGTCCCAAAACCAAAATGCTAAGTGATAAGAAAGTTGACTTATAAAAAAGGAAATAGGCTGGGCCTGAAAGCCCCAAGATGTTCAGTGAGCTTGATTTAGCATTTGAACCACTTGGAATTAGTGCCCCATCCCTGCGTCACAAAGAGCCACATGTGTGACTTGCGAAGCATGGTAAGAATAGAGAGAAACTTTGGCTCTAGACCTGACTTCGCATATGTTCTGGCCCATGCCATTTGCCAGAGGAAATGAAGTTTGAGGAGGACATAGGGCCTAGAGACAAAAGCATTCCCCAGCTCTCAGTCGCTGTTCACCATACACAAGACTTCTGCACGTAGATTCATTTATCATTCTTCCCAGATGGGAGCTGACCTCTTGGCTCGACAGAGCACAGAGAGCAACGCTCCCTGCTTGAACAGTCAGCAATCAATAATGAAAATGTGGAGGTTTTGTCTGCCTGTTTAATAATTGAAGACAACAGTATACTTTAGTTAAAAAGCTTCTTCATTAAAAGGACTGTAACTTATTTATCTCATTCTCTTCTCTTTCTTTGCTGATGGTATGACCCACCCACTCGCCTCCATTATGTGCTTTGGAGTTGAAATATGAAGGATATTGTCATTTCCTGTTTTGTGACATATTCTGTTGGGTTGTAAATATATAATGATCCAATTACAGAGGTCTTTCCTAAGGACTGACCGATGCTGAGTTTATTCTTTATAAATAAATGGATGTCTAGCAAGATTACTATAAATCAAAACACTCCATACCTCGGGCATGCACAGCTTGGAAATTACCACAGTATCTTGGGCCAAGTTTGTTAATAACTTCCAGAGTTTCCATTGAGATGGCTTCTTCGAAGAGGTATGTAGGGCCAAGACGCCATATTAATGATGACTTTTGTTTCCAAATCCGAGGTGTAGCAATATATCCATAAACATCCACAAATGATGATGGATCCATTGAGAGGAAAGGTCCTGGCAAGGCCTGAATGTACAACATCTGTTAAAATAAAAGGAATGGGAAGTGGTGACTTCAGAATTAATTAAATAAATACATATGGAGATAAAATGATGTACCTTTTTCTTCTCTCAAAGTGAAAACTTACTTTATCTAAAAAAATTAAAAACATATCTCTCAAAGCTGAGACATAGTGCAGCAAAACAGTTTATAAGATGCTGGCAGGAGTAAAAAAGTGACACTGTGCCTTTGGGAACAAAGCTGAAAATAAATATTAAAAGGGAAAGCAGCAGCACCAGATCCAAGATGGCGGCCAGCAGGAGGCTGATGAAGGAGCTTGAGGAAATCCGCAAATGTGGAGTGAAAAACTTCCATAACATGCAGGTTGATGAAGCTAATTTATTGCCTTGGCAAGGGCTTATTGTTCCTGATAACCCCCCATATGATAAGGGGGCCTTCAGAATTGAAATCAACTTTCCAGCAGAGTACCCATTCAAACCACCGAAGATCACATTTAAAACAAAGATCTATCACCCCAACATTGATGAAAAGGAACAGGTCTGTCTGCTAGTAATTAGTGCTGAAAACTAGAAGCCAGCAACCAAAACCGACCAAGTAATCCAGTCCCTCACAGCACTGGTGAACGACCCCCAGCCCGAACATCCGCTTCGGGCTGACCTAGGTGAAGAATACTCTAAGGACCATAAAAAATTCTATAAGAATGCTGAAGAGTTTGCAAAGAAATATGGGGAAAAGTGACCTGTGGACTAAAATCTGCCACGATTGATTCCAGTGAGTGTGAGCAGAAACCCAGAGCAGCGCAGACAACCCGCAAAGCAGGACTCTGTGGAAAATTGACACGTGCCACCGCCTGGTGTTTGCTTGTGGCAGTTACTTTCTACAGTTTTCTTAATCAAAAGTGGTCTAGGTAACCTTATAAAAGGATTAAAAATTTAAGATGTTCTAAAAAAAAAAAAAAAGGATTTATTAAGAGCCAATGTTTGTCCCAGACATTCCACTAAGAACATAAATGTCCTGTATTCGCACATTAATTTTTATGTACTAAAAATAATTACAGACATACAGATTGGAAGGAAAGAAATAAACCTCTATTTGCAAATGACATGTCCATGTAGAACATTCCAAGGAATCTACACACACACACCACACACACACACACACACACACACACACACACACTCCTAGAACTAGTAAGGTCACAGGATATATGATCAACACACAAAAATTAATTGCATTCTATAGACTAACAATGAACATGCAGAAACTAAAATTAAAAACAATATCATTTACAATTGCTCAAACGAAAATGAAACAATAAAACATGTCTAAGATCTGTAGACTGAAAATTCCAAAAGGATGATAAAAGAAATCAAATAAGATTTACCTAAATGAAGAAAACTATCATGTTCCTGGAAAGTAAAGATGTCATTTCTCAGCATAGTTAAAGATGTCATTTCTCCCAAAATGATCTATAGGTTTAATGCAATTCTTATCAAAATCTCAGATGGCTTTTTGTAGACAAGCAAACTAATTCTAAAACTTATAAGGGAAGACATAAGCCCTAGAATAGCTTACACAAATAGCTTAACAAATAGCTTAATTCTTTTTTTTTTCAAAAAACAAAAATTAAGTGGGAGGTACCACTCTACCCAATATTAATACGTATTCTATAGCTACAATAATTAAAAGAGTGTGGTATTGTCAGGGGGATAGTCACATAGAGCAATGAAAGAAAATAAAGAATCAGGAAATAAACTCATACAAATATGCCCAACTGATTTTTGACAAAGGTTCAACAGCAATTCAATGGAGGAAGGTAGGGTCTTCAACAAATGGTGCTAGAGCAAATGGACATTCATAGGCAAACAAGTAAACTTTGACCTAAACCTCACACTTCAACAAAAATTAACTCAACTGATCACAAACTCATATCTGAAATTTAAAACTAGCAAAAAAAATTTTAAAGCGTAGGAGAAAATCTTCAGGATCTGGGACTAGGCAAATTCTTAGACTGGAAACCCAAAGCATTAGTCATAAGAGAAAAAAATGATAAATTATCCTTCATCAAAATAAAACTTAGGCGTTGCAAAATCCAATGTGAAAGAGGATTAAAAATAAGCTATAAATTAGGAAAAATTATTTGCAAATTATATATTTGACAAAGAACTAGTATGGAGTATATATAGAAAAACCCTTAAAACCTAATAGAAAAAAACACACAAATAATCCGATTACAAAATGGGCAAAGACTGAAGAAAATGGGCACCACTGAAGAAGATATAAAGGTGGCAAATAAGCACATGGGATGTTCAGTCTTGTTAGCCATTAAGGAAATGCAGATTGAAAACACTAGGTATCACTACACCTATCAGAAAGGCTCATTAAAAAATACTGACAACACCAAATGAGGAGAAGCCAAATCACCCACTTATTGCTGGTGGGAATATAAAATGATACAGTCACTCTGGAAAATAATTTGGAAGTTCCTAAGCCTGTAACTATCATAGGACCCAGCAGCTAGACCCTTAGGTATTTATGTCAGAAAAATGAAGACGTAGGCTTACATGCAAAAACCTGTTCATAATGTTCATAGCAGCTTTAATTGCAATAGCCCCAAACTGGAAACAACCTAGATGTCCTTCAGTAGTTAGATATCCATACCATGGAATACTACTCAGCAATAAAAAGAAGTGAACTATTGACACGTGCAACAATTTGGATGGATTTTAGAGAATTATGCTGAATGAAAAAGCTAATCCAAAAAGGTCATATACTTTATGATTCCATAGATACAGCACCGTGAAATGACAAAAGTTTAGATTACTGGTTGCCAAGATTAGGGACAGGGATGGGTGAGGGGGTGTGGGTGGGAGGTGGCTGTATTCACAACTTTTATGAAAAAGCAGTACAAAGGACACTTGTGATGGAAATATTCTGTATCTTGGCAGTAGTTGTGGATGCAGGAAACTATGCATATAATAAAATTGTATGAAACTAAATACACACACAAATACAAGTAAAACTGGAAAATTTGAATAAATTAGTAGATTACACCTATGTTAATATTTTAGTTGTGATATTGTTCTATAGTTTTGTAAGTTGTCACCATTGGGGAAAACTTGGGTAAAATTATACAAGATTACTCTTTTTTATTTTTTACAACTACATTTTAGCCTACAATTATCTCCATAAAAATTTCAATAAAATAAAATTTTAAAAAATTCTTCAACTAAAAATTAGTAATTTCAAAGCCCATATGGACAATTTTTTAAAATAATAGTAAAAGTTAACCAAGTAGTATACAACATTTTCTGTGCAATGAAGTCACAGCTATTATTTTAAGAGAAAAACCTGAAAGAAACTACAAACTATGGTAAGATGGGATGTTATCATCTTTCTACTTTTCTCTATTTTTCAGTTATTTCAAAATATGTTTATATTATTTTTACAAAGACTATAAAACCACTATAGATATTAATATGAATCTAAACACATATTTTCTTGGAGCTCATATGATTTCAGAAATATTTTTTTCCTACCAATTAAATGAGGTTTTCAAATAAAAACAAACCAAGCTTTCAGACACCAGGTCTGCCTGGAGCACAGTCCACGGTGCTCACTCCCCTGCCCCCATTCCCCCATCCTCCCAGGCAGAGACTTCTCTCTCCCACACTGAAACTCTGCCCCACCCTTCCAAACCAGCTTGCCCCTTTTCTTCCCAAATTCCCACTGTGTATTCTCACTGCACCATTCAGATTGATTTATAAACTTAATGTGTTTTGAATTACTCTCACATCATTTTGCTCAATTTGGACTGTGAAAATATTCCCCACCTTTCTAAATGTAACTTATCTTCTCTTGGAAATAAAAACAAAGGCTTTGACATTTGAGAATAATCATTAAGCAGGGTCATCCCCAACATCTGGTCCTGGCCCGGAAGTCTGCATCTAAACACAGGCCTGAATGTGTATCCCAGTTAAATTTCACTTATTGACCCTGAACCAACTTGTTGAGATCACCTTGGAAAGTCAATTCTGTCAGCCTTGGCCCTTAGCCATTCTCCATGGCATATTTTGGCACATTTGGCATAACCCATGATGTCACACAACTCCCAACTTCCCTGCTGACTGACTAGTTTCTCTGGTCTTGTGAGGTTGGAAGTTCATTCATGTACCAATTCACTCAACTATCATCTGTAAATTCAATGAAATTCACCAAGTGTTTATTGCATGCTTAGTGGGTTCAAGTCTCTGGCTAGGTGCAAGAGAGATCTAGATATCAACAGGACATGCCTCTTAGCCTCAAGGTGCGTGAACTATTAATATGTCGTAGAATACCAACCTATTATGTGAAACAAGACAGAATAAAAACATATCTGTGAAAAAAGATGTTTTTTAAAAGCCCATCTGTAAGTATGCCTGAACAGATAAAAACAAAGACACTGAGACTACAAAGGTGACCACGCTTCCCATCCTGGCTAATGAGAGTAACTATTTCTTCTTCTCCAGTGTCAGCTCTAGCCCTGCTCCACTCCTACTTTCTGGGTAGAAATTCTAAACATACACAGACACCAAATTGCCTCTCTTTCTGACAGCACCCAATTCAGAACAGACTGACTTTACTTCTTTGAATCCTCCCCAAAATCACCTAAAATAAGTCCAAATCCTATATAAGCCCCTCCTACCTCCTTGTTACCCCATAGAGTAAGGAGTCTTTTGCTACACCAAACTTAACAAATTTAACTTTTATTTTGTGCTATATCCATACTCCTGGAAGTATTTGGCTGGTGGGCGTGAACAAGTTCCAGCACCTAAAATAGCACCTACCACATAGTAGGCGCTACATAAATATTTAATGAGGAAGGGAGGGAGGGAAGGTGGAAAGGGAGGGAGGGAGAAAGGATTTAGCATTGTTAATGACTGGAGAAAAAAGTTAACTTTATGTTTTAGAGTACCTGTTTTCTTGTGCTCCTAAGAAATCTTTCTGGTCACCAGTGCCTCTTGTATGACAATTTTACCAAAAGATAACATCAAATTAATCTTTAGTTGTTCTAAAGAATTTAGGTTGTTCTAACCTAATTATTCTCAATCTGGGTGATACTGTCCCCCCAGGGTAAATTTGGATATGTCTGGAGATAATTTTTGGTGGTCACAAATGGGGAGAGGGCAATGATACGGCATTTTGGTGGGTGGGGCACAGATATTGCTAAATGTCCTATTGTACATGGAATAGGCCTCCACAACAAAATTATCCATCCCCAAATGTCAGTACTGTTGAAATTGAGAAACCCTATTAATGTAAGATTCTCCATTCTGGCTGCACATTAGAATCACTTGGGAAATTTCAACATCATTAACAAATTACCCCATGCACAGAGGTTCTGCTATAATTGATGTGGGGTGCAGTGTGCAAGAAAACTTTAAAGACTTCCTAGGTGCTTCTAGAATGCAGCCTAACTTAAGAGGCTCTTTCTGGAACCTGCCCTCTGTGGTCTCAGTCTTTTGGGCCCTTCCCTCTCTGGCTTCTTCAGGGACCTCTGACAGTCGCTCCTGGAGCAGGTCCCTCCCCTCCCAGCTTCCTCACCATTATACCTCAGGAACTCAGGTATCTCTACATGACAGTGATGACATGCTTCCTCCAACTATGTCTTCTCATTATATTACCTTCTCTAAGCAGGGGACCATCCTTTCCTCACTATTCTTGCTCTAAATCTGGCAAGATGTGTTGGTGCCTTTGCAAGCTCCAGTGTCTTGTTCTGAAGCATAGTGTACAGATCAGCTGTATTAGACGCACCAGGAAGCCTCTTAGAAAAGTGGAACCTTAGCCTTTCCCCCTCCCCGTTCAGACCTACCTGGGGAATTCGTATCTTAAAATGTGAGAAGTCTTGCTCTGTTCACTATGGAGATTTATATTTTTTTTATGGCTCTTCTTACAGTCATAAGTGTCATGAGTAGTCTCATTTCCATGTTTTACCTTCTGCCCTGGTTGTGTGACCTTTATTCCATTTTCTAAAGATGTACTTTTTATGCATGATCTCAACCAGTTGTTCTGGACAGAAAGGGGATTTCATTGGATGTCAACCCCGCTGCTGCCAAAAGTAAACAAAGGATGAAACTGATGTCACCCAGGGTGGTGTGACTGGAAGGCAGGGCAGTGGGGCAAGGGCAAATGGGGGAACCATCTCACCTTGGCTGAGCCAATGACCTGTCCATCCAGGTAGGTAGAAACAGTACAATTCTTTTTCATTTCCTTGGTGACAATCACAGCCAGGTGATGCCACTGACCACAAGCCAGAAGCTGGCCACACCTGACCCGAAGCTGGCGTCCTGCAGAAGGCTCAGAGTCATCCTCAGGTTCCATGACATCTGGAAAAGAGAACAAACACCAGACCTTGCTTCATGCTGCAGCAACCCAGAAGAACAGGAATGGAGCCTTGGCCCAGGGAGCTATGGCCATGCCCCTGCTCATAAAATAATAACAAAAGCAGCTATCATTGCTGAGGTCTTGCTTTATGCCACTGTGTTTTAAGGACTGTTATAAATATAAAATATGTCATTTTCATGACAACTGTGGGAGACAGGTGCTATCATAATTCCCATTTTACCATCCTGAGGCACAGGGAGGTCAGGTAATTTGCCCAAGATCACACAGCTAGGGTTCAAACCCAGAAGTCAGGCTCCAGGTCTAGGCAACATCAGACCGGCCGCCACAGTGTTGCACATTTTCTGGCAAGGTCCTGAGAGGAAGCAGAGAAAGGGCAGTTGTGCTGTGCATCAAGGATGCCAAGCCATCTTCTGGGCCTTCTGTGTGCTTCACTATGACACTCTCAGGGTATATGAGAACAACAGGCGTGGCCAGGATATGCTGGGTGTGGCCATCTAAGGCCATTTCGGGCTATCACAGGTGGGTGAACCTAGAGAGCCAGGCTGAGCTCTAAATGGCAGATCCAGGACCAGCCTCGGCATACTAGAGGGTTGGACTCCCAGGCTCTTGTGCCAAGAGCTGCTGACTTAGCCCCATTTCCCCCAAGTGTGGATGAAATCAACTTTGGCTCCCAGGACCTTACCCAGGGGCTGAAACTCTTTCTCTTCTGTAGACACAATCAAGGAGAGGTCTTCCAGGCAGAGACTGACTGAGAAGCAGATAAAGGGCTGCTCGGTCCTGGCCAGATGGCGTACCAGGGTTAGGAAGTGCAGAGGCTGGCCCTCGGTGACAGTGCTGTGTCTGCTGATCAGGAACCAGCAGGAAAAGGTCAGGCCCCCGGTGGGAGGGAAGGACCTGGCAGCACCTGGGGTCAGAACAGAGGCATACCTTTAGCCAGCCACGGAAGCTTGTCCAGACTTACTGCCACTCTCCACCTGGGTGGTCCTACTGTGTGCCAGCAATGTGCCTCTCCTGACTCATGCCCACTTTACTTCAACCCCACCCAGCAGGGTGCTCTTGTCTACTTATTCATTCTCTCAGGAATAAGTCATATTCCCACCAGGACTTGAGCCTAGATCCTCAAACTCTCTCTGCAACCCTGTCCCACCTATTATTCCATGCTGCCTTGCCAAGGGGATGGGGTAGGGAGCACAACACTGAGATCCATCATCATTTGGCTCACTGATCACCTGATCTAAAGGTGGGCAGTATGCTATGTGGGGCAGAGGGTACTGGCCTTTCCCAGCTGAAACCTGCATTGGGGTGGCTCCATTCTAGGGAAGCCCATGCCCTCCCACCTCGGGACAGGGTTGGCAGTACCAGCATGGCCTGCTCTCCTCACTGAATGAGCAGAATCAGCCTTGGTGCCCCACGCTGGCGGGCCACGGATGCAGTGGCTCCTGAGTACCCACCCTCCCACAAAATCCATACCCTGGTTCCCCTAACAGAGGGTGCCTGCATTCAGCTGAGCACATCATTGTGCAAAGCACACCAAGGCCCATGTCGATCCCCACCCGAGCCAAAGACAGACTTATTCCTGGAAAGCCATCAACACGGAACTCCTATTCCTCTCTAGGGGTGAGGTGGCCATTTCAGCCTTTGTCAGTCACTGACAAAATGAATCAAACTCAGGTTCAGCTGCCTGGTCACCCACTGAGCCCATCAGTGGTAACTGAGCCTTCTCTATATGCAGAGCCATGGGCTGGGCCCTTGGGACACACAGTGAATAGGACACCCCTGCCCTGAGAGAGGCATGACAAACTGAAAGGATGACTCATCTACAGATACACAGGACCAAAAGGAAGACTCATGCTTTCTTGAAATGCCAAATGGAAATCCAAAATCAAGGCTCCCTGAGGACTTAATGCCCAGGCAGAATGAGGACAGCTCAGTGAGCTACCCACTGGGAAGACCTACCTGCCCCAATCCCTCCGGAGACTGAGTGCTCGGTGCTGGTTCCCATAACCGTAGACAGGGTCGGAATAAACAAACAGCTGGAAACAGGAAAGTGTCTCAGATCACCGACCTGCACACCAGCCTCTGCTGTGACAGCTCCTCTCTGTCCTTTTGCAGGGGCCTCACTCGCTCTTAGACCATGAGACCCCAAGGACAGAAAGCAGTTGATGCTGGTACGATGGCCCTAAGAGAAAGAATCCACCTGGAGGCTGGAGGAGAGAACATTCTAGAATACAGACATGCCAGGGGAAGGGGAGGATCCTGGCCCTACATAGCTGGGGATGCTGCCTCCAAAAAAGCCACTGAGTAGATGGGGTGTCCGTGATCCAGACAGTCTACTGCTGAGTGGTGAGAGCTGATGAGAGCTACACTTTTGTGATCAATATTATAATTCATTTATAATCAGGCACTGGGAAATTAATAAAGCACATTTCAAATATACAAAAGCCTGTCATACCCATAACCTTCCACAGACATGTCAAATTCCACGAACGATGGAGCTAAGGCAGCTCTCTGAGGTTGCAGGTTGCGTGGAGAAGTCATGGAGATGAGGCTCAATGCCATCTGAAGGGCAGTGGTGGAGCCCTGGGATGGCCCCAAGGGCCTGAGGGTCTGGGTGGCTGCTGGGCATGGGCTGGCATCCTGGATGGCTCTCGCAGGACTCTCAACGGTCACTGGTACCCCTGTCTGTGACCCTAAGGCAGCAAGCAGGAAAAAAGATGTGTCTTTGATCAAAGCATTTTCTCCCTTCTTCTGACAATAGCCCTGCTATTTCCACACAGGAGGGCTCTGCAGAGTCACCATGAATTTCCTAACCACCCTGAGCGTGGCTCTCCTGGGCCTTTCCATCTGGGCTCCCTGCTGATTTCGATAACGCTGAACCATGGTGCAACCTGCTCCTCCTAGAAACTTCTTCCTGTAATTCCATCATGCCCCCGTTTTCTGTTGCTGTCCTTGGCTTGCCCCACTGGTAGTCACTCTCTGAGGCTTTGGGCTGGCTCATCAACCTCCACACTCTCTTGCACAATAGCCTATCTCCTTGAAAGCTGTTGTCTCCCACTTCTAGCTCCCAGCCCAAGCTGGGCTCTATCTTACTTTCTAATTGGGCCTCCTTGCCTTGATGTCCTATGTCACCTTACATTCAGTATGTCCACAGCTTCCTTTTCTCCAAGCATCCTCCCAGGTACCAGGCCTAATCCTAGGGGACCCACCCAATGCTTTGACCTCCTGACTCCTAACTCTCCCCTGAGTTGTGAGCTGTACAGAAAGCCACCCTGGGCACCTCCGTCAAGGTGTAGCTCCGAATATTCTAGCTGTGTCATGTTTCTATCACTGTTTCTGAGATCAGGGCCCAACAGGGTCAAGAATGTGCTTACCATCACCTGTCTTATATGAGGTCAGGGCCGTCCTCCTCTTCTGGCCTCTCTCGGGGACCACCAATCCCTCGCCTTTTCCTCATTTGCTCCATTGAGCATCAGGCAAACTAGTTTTGAAATCTGTCTGCTTCCCATCTGTTTTAAATTAACCCTTACAAGGACTACACGTTCCCTTTTAATCCCCCTTAACCTGCCCTTGTTCTTTCTTCTGTCCTCACCTGAACATCCAGAGTCCCCTCCATGCGCACAAGATGAATTGGGAATTTTCACTGCAGCCAACGCAGGTGGGGGAGTTCCAAGACCTAAAAACTGTCTAAGTATCATAACATGTAAGAGAATCAGATGAAGACAGTTTGTGGATACAAGTTTTCTGCAGCTTCATGTGAATACTTTCTTAGATCCCAGTGCTCCCTGATTCTCCCTCCAAGCTTTCCTCTCTCTGCCTAGACCCTTTCCTCAAGTCATGCACAAAGAAGCCAACCCTCTCTTAGCTCCCAGATCAGAGAGCTCACAAATTTTGACTTTTTAGGCGTTTTTGACTTAACCAGTGCCCAGCTAGGAGCCTCAAACTGGACCTTAAATGGAAAAGGAATATATTGGAAAATAACTTCGTCATACATTGTTTATAAGTTTCTAATGGAATTTACTTAGCAGCTGAATTAAGCACGGTGGTCTTGTCTGGCTGTGTGCATGAACAGAGGGTGAAAAAGGCTGGCCTGACCCCTGGGTCCCATGCCTATTGGTTGAAGAGGTTACCTTCCATCCCCTCTACATTTGGTCCTATGTGTCAGCAGGGGCACACCAGGCCTGTGACCCCTGGACACCCTGTTCCCTATACTAGCCTCTTTCTTCTGCCTTTTTGTCTTCTGTGTCTGCTCTGCCCTGTGCCTCTTCCCTCCCTGCTGCAGCTCTCCAGTAAACATACGGCTTCATGGAGGGGCTGCCATGAAGGCCCCGACAGATTACAATGGCGCTGTCCCTGAGCCTCTCCTTGTCAGGAGTTCCAGCTGCTACCCCTCACACCAGCCACGCTCCCTATAGGTTAGCCACTCAGGCACAGTCAGGCACTCTCAGCTGCATCCCTCTCAGTAGAGCACCTTTCCCTGCTGTGCTCCCTCCTCTTCTGAGCTGGTGAATGGCTGCACAGGCCTCAGGGCTCACCAGGCTGGCTTCCTTGAAGCCCCACCTCTTCACACTCAATCTCCCAGGTATGGTTCTCCCAGCTCTGAGTAGTCCCAGTACTTTCTATCGAGCATCCCCACAGAGCTGTTCTGTATTGTCATAGGACCCTTTAACTATTGTCTCCTCTCCCTGAGACCATCGGCTCATGGGAGGGCCTCTGCTTTGTGGGCTTACACACTGCCTGAACAGTCCCATGGCTTCTCCCTGGATTTGCAGTGTCCAATGCTGGGAAGGGCCACGGAGGAACACAGCTGTCAGGGGCTCAGCAGTGTTTCATGCGCAGCACATGGTACCTTAACACATCCGGTTCAATGGCTTGAGAAGCAAGCTTTTCAAAAATCCTGATGAGGCCTGAGTGCAGAGGGCTGATGCTGCTGGTCAAGATGTGGTGACAGGAGGTCATGAGGGTCTTGAGCATCCCCGCCTCACACATGACCTGACGGTTCTTCTCTGATTTCACCAGGGACTGGATGTGACTGGCCATGGAACACTGGATCTCCTGGGAAAGCTAAAAGGTAACCAGAGCCAACCATGAGTCCCTGAGGTCAAAATATTTTGTGGGGAATTTTGAGAGGCTCCCCACTAGCCTTGAGTTGATTGTGGGGCAAGAAGCCTGCACCCACCACAGCCTGCACTCTAGTCTGTTTCCAGGGTCCTCAGATGTGCCCTCCTTGCACACAAGGTCAGGCCCTGGAGGTCAGTCTATAGGAGTACTGGAATCAGCTGCCAAAGAGGCAGACAGCTTAAATCAGAGACTGCACACTAGCAGGCATGACCCACATCTGCCCCAAAGATGGGTGGTGTTTAACCCACACAATGTTTAAGTACTTTCCATATTAATTGCTAAAATTTAAAAGCCTGAAGATTTCACATAAAAGTCCAGATATGTGGCCTCTCTCAAAAGAATGAAATATCTGGTCAGGGAGGTTTGCAATCCTGCATCTTGAGAAGCAGTTGGAGCTGGGCAGTGGGTGCGCCCTTTAGTGGGTCCCATATCTCCCCATCACCCCACAGCTGACTCATTTAACAGTCCTGCCTTTGAGTTTGTACCCCTAACATAGAAGGTAGACTTCTCCTGGAAGTACAAGACTCAGGAAGTAACCCACACACACTACTGGCTGTGGCATATGCAGCCCTCTTTGTCATCACATACTGAACCATACCCTGAGAGGAGCACAGCTCCTGTGTAAGCGATTGCTGACATCTCCCCATCACCCCCCAGGTGTCATCTCCTCCCCACTACCCTCCAATTGTCCTTTGTCCAGCTCTCTGTTTTAGCCAGTAAACAAATAATTGTATTGAAACACCCTCCCTACTCACCTGATCTGGCCCCCAGTGACTTCTTTCTTTACCCAAAGATAAAGGAAATATTGAAAGGAAGACATTTCAATGACATTCAGGACATCAAGGGTAATACGACGACAGTTCTGATGGCCATTCCAGAAAAAGAGTCCCAAAATTGCTTTGAAAAGTGGGCTAGGCGCTGGCATCAGTGCATAGCTTCCCAAGGGGAATACTTTGAAGGTGACCATAGTGATATTCAGCAATGAGGTATGTAGCACTTTTTCTAGGATGAGTTCGTGAACTTATTTGTCCAACCTCATATATTCATGCATGCATGCACACACATATATAAATTGCGTGTGCATAAACATGTGCACACATGAATATGTGTGTACATACACATATATAAGCATAGACATGTAAACACACCACATAAATAAACAGATAGACACATATGTATATGGGCACACACACACACCAGGCTGTAGCCAGTGAGGTCGTGTCCTTCAGTCTCTGGGGTGCAATTCTTGCCTTAGCAGCCCCATGGTCTCAGGCTGAAGCTAGACTTCAGCTCAAAACTCATCCCCACTCAGCAGCTTCCCCTGCCCCATCCTGCTGATCACTCCCTTCCCCTACATCCCTCCATAAGTGAGCCCCATCACCTGTACTCCTGTCTTGGGCTCCACGTCCAGGGAACCAAACCTGAGGCACTAGCATGCTTTTTACACTGCACATCTTTGCCCTAGCTTGTGGTTTCAAACAAAGAGATCTATGACAGTGTAGATGGCATCTAGGTTAGTATACCATGTAAAGCCAGAAGTAACCACAAAGGCACTTACTGAATAATCTTTATTTAATGAGGACTGGCTTCTGGTCCCACTGAGTCTCAGGCCATCTGTCACCCACACATGTCCCTCATGAAGGCTTTCTTGGAGTCCTTACCTGCTTCCCTGCCTTTCTCTTCTCCCGCAAAGAAGTATTAACTGCCACTTCAGTAACAGGTCGGAGCAAAGTTCTAGGCATTTCAAAGTGAATATGTCCCTTATCTCAAGGGAACCACAGACTAAAGATGAGACAGGTGAAGAGAATCTCAGCCCAGTGGGAGAAGTGCTCTAGCAGAGAATTTACACAGTCCAGGAGGGGAGGGGTTTCCCACAGAACCTTGCACATTTCACAGAGCTCTTGGAGTTAGAAGAGAGTCCAGTCAGGCACCTACTTTGGGGATCAAATTATACCCTATGATGGGAATATTTCCTGGGTGTTCAGGCTGTGCCAGGTCCTAGTAAAAGCATGCTGACATGTATAGATTATGCAACTCCTAGGAGGAAACCTATAAGGAAGGTAATATTACTATCCCCATTTTACAGGAACTGAGCCCAGAGAAGTCAATTGTCCAGGCCACATAGTTAGGGAAAAACCTTGCTCCACCATCTCCTCCCCCCATGTGCAGTTATTTGGGGGAGGAAGGGCTCCGCCCAGAGATGGTCAAGAGAATGTATCACTAAAGTACAGAAATTATTAAGATGGCATTCTATCACAGGCCACAAACACAGTTTGTATCATATATGTTCAGAGGATTAAATTGTATGGTGAAACATTCTTATACTGTTGATCATCAGTTGCTACATTTTTTTTTTTTTAATGAGTGCGTTACACAGCTCACACTCCTGTCCTCCAACCTTCCTCCCAGAAGTATGGTGCCCATAGTCCCTGCCTGAAACTGGTGGCATTCAGTAAAATTCCCATCTTTACAAAACCTTCAGTAACATTTCAGATTTAAAATTTTAGACTATTTAATTTTAGTTTAAAAATTAACTACATTACACTGGTCTTCCAGGGGGACCACTCCCAAGGAGGATTTTGCCATTCTGAAATGTCATTGTTTTGCCAACATCACTGATGTCAATGAGAGATCTAATCACTCGGAGTTCATGGTCCCTGCAAAGGACTGAATGTTTGTGTTCCCCCAAAATTCATATGCTGAAACCTAATCTCCAATGTGACGGTATTTAGAGGCGGGACCTTTGGGAGGTGATTAGATCATGAAGGTGGAGCCCTCATGAATGGAATCAGTGCCCTTCTAAAAAAAAAAAAAAAAAAACCCAGAGAGCTCCCTCCTCCCTTGTACCATATGATGATACAGTAAGAAGAGGGCCATCAATCTCTCACCAGATGTCAAATCTGCCAGCACCATGATCTTGGATTTCCCAGCCTGCAGAACTGCAATAAATAAATGTGTGCTGCTCATAAGGCACCCACTCTGTGGTATCTTGTTATAGCAGCCAGACTGGATGGAGATGACCCCCTTCCCTGACGCTGTGGTGTCTGCACAGTCAGCCTGAGCTGGTAGAGGCATATGTGTAACCAATAGGGACCAGAAACAGAAATGCCAAGACTCATTTGCAGTAAGCAGTTCCATCACTTTTACTTTGAAGAACTCTTCCATGTGGAAATCTACCCAACATCCTTGACTCTGTTCCCCAGATATTTCTTCTGATGCTTGAAGCACCCCTTCCTGCAACCCGCAGAGCCTGCTCCTCTGCCTTCCTTCTCCATTCTTCTCACAACAGGAATGGAGCTCCCACCCTCTTGCCTCAAACTTTCCCTCTCCCAGACTTGGATTTGGGTAACTGCATCTTTTAATTGGGGGAGAGAGTTGGGAAGTCTTTAGGGGTGGGGTTGGAGAGTTGTATGAAACAAGATGCAAAAATCACATCACAATGTACTATGAATAAGAATTAAAAAGAAATGTCTAGAGCCGGCCGCGTGGCTCAGTTGGTTAAGAGTTGACTTAGAGAGCGTGCTCTGAGCAACAGGGCGCTTGTTCGATTCCCACATGGGCCAGTGAATGCTGCACCCTAGCTGAGCTGCCAACAGGTGGCAGGATGGCTCAGCTGGTGTAACAAGATTGCCTGTCCAATGGTGGGCTATGCACACCCACAACTAAAGATTGAACTCAGCACCTTGAGCTGAGCTGCCACCCGGATGGCTCAAAGGATAGAGCATGCACTCTTTTTTTTTGAGGGCAGTGTCACTGGCCCTCATATGTGGGACCCGAACAGAGGCTGCTGGCTTCCCAAGCCAACGCTTAACCACTGCGCCAGTCAGTTGGCCCAGGAAGTGTGCACTCTTAACAAGGCTGCTGATTCAACTCCCACATGAGATGGTGGCTATGCCCACCCACAACTAAGATTGAACACAGTACGTTGAGCTTGAAGGCCACGAGCTGCTGATGGGAAGCCAGATGGCGACTGGCGCCCTTCACAACGAAGATTGAAGAACAACAACTTGGCTGTTCCCCTCCCCCAGTTCCCCAATAAAATCTTTAAAAAAAAAAAAAAAAAAGCAATGTCTACAAGCTCCAGTTTGTATACCAGCACTTCACTTACTGCTTTGGGGACTTTTGGTTTTCTTTTTAGTTTGTTTTGCTCACTCCCTTCCCCACCAGAGCAGACATACTTAAAATCTAAATACACAAACAAGAAAAAAGAAAGAAAGAAAAAAAGCTTTCAAAAGGGAGAAATGCTGATCTTGCCCAATGATACCACAAGGTTTACTCCAAAACTGCTCAATGCCCCATAATAGAGGAGGGAAAATTGATCGTCCTCATTATCACTGCAGATCTGTCAATACCAATATTGCCTTGTTTTGAATAAAATGTGCTGTTTTTTTCAATGTTGGTTCCAGTAAAATGGGGTTTCAATGAAAATATGAGCATTAGCAGGAAACCAGTCTGGTTCTCCCCCTACAAATGGATTGATTTTCCTAACGCATATTACTTCCAATGCAGGAAAGGGGATGGGATGGTAGTTCAATTAGGCTCAGTGGTGAGCGTGCAGGGTCACCAGGCAAATTATCACAGAGCAGTTTGTGGGGTGGCCTTAAGGAGCTTTCTGCATTCTCCACTTAACAGTTGTGCCTTCATGTTCATCCTTGTCTAGCTATGGATGTTTATTCTTCTCCCTTTCTCTACTTTCCCTGCTGGTTCAGATTAATATGGCCCCAGAGCACAATGAGGGCTGGGTCCTGGTGCGGGGTGGTTCTTCTAAGAAGGCATGGGCCTTGGGTAAATCAGTTCATATTGTGTCTTCTGGATGTTAACCACGGTGCCCTGACATAGACGTAAAAACCATCAGATGACCCACATCTGCTTCCCCCCAGACACTTAAAAAGAGCTAGGGACTTCTACTGAGCTACTCAAATGTGTATTAGTTGTTTGTTCCAATTTTGCTGAAATATACTTGATTTGATAATTTTGGAAGAGAGATGGTACAATTTAAGTGATCTCAGCTTTTACGATCAAAGAGTATTAATGGGATGCCAGGGATAAATAAGACCCACAAATGTGTTTATTTAATAAGCTGTTGCAGTTTTTATCTTTGCTTGCTTAGTCTCTCTTTATAAGGGTGCAAACTTTCCATTTTGCCATAGTCTGACCAGACTGATATTTACGGTGCCCATATGGCCTTGTAGGCATGGGAGTTTGTGACCCTGGTTAGGTGCAGGAAGGATCTAAATCCCATAGAATCAGTAGAACCCATGTCTAAAGGCATGGCATCCTTGATATACTTGTATAGATTTGTAATTGAAACCAAGACATATATGGGTACCTGCTCTAAATCTTCCGCTTCTTTTACAAATTACATACCTATGATAGCCAATGCTTCCTGGTAACCGAAGTCAGGGATCTTATATTTACAAAGTATTTGTCCCTATCCAGCTTTACTTCCCTTCCTCCCCTTTGGTCCTCCCTGTACTTCAGCCCCAGTAACATTCTCACCCTTTGCTGAATACACCACATCTTTTTTGATTGATGCCCGAAGTTGGGAAAGCACTTTCCAATCCTATCCTTTTGCTGAGCTCCTACTTATTATTCAAAAGACAATTCACATGTGCTCTCCTCTAAATCTTTTCTGACTTTCCCAAACAGTACTGTATCCACACTTCAATCGTTATAAATGCACTTTGACAGGCTCCTTTCTCTCTCTCTCTCTCTCTCTCTCTCTCTCTCTCTCTCTCTCTCTCTCTCTCTCTCCCCCCCCCCTTCCCTCCCTCTATCTCTGTCTCTGTTCTCTGTCCCCCTCAGCCCCCACCTCACTGTGCCCTGCCGCCTGAGGTGATAACTCTTTAGCACCTACTCTGTGCTTCAGACATAATAGCTGCCTACTAAGTGCAAGCACAAGGGCACAAGGTGTTCTAGGACCCAGGAAGGATACCTAACCCAGGGGGCTGAGGGGGTGGTCAGAACAAGTGAGGTGCTATATAAGCACTAAAGGATAATGAAGAGAGAGCCAGGTCAGCCAGGGAATCAGTCCTTCTGGGAGAAGGGACAGCACATGCAAAGGCCAGGGGGTGAGAGTGAGCATGGCCTTTCAGGGAAAGGCTGGGGGTCATGGGTAGTTGTCAGCCAGCTTATTCACCCCTGCAATGAGTCTGTGGTCAGCCCTGAGATGGAGCATGAGAACATCACCAGGAAAATCTGCTTATAAACCTCCATCCAGGATGATGCCTACACAGCCTGGAACATGAAACATCTATGAAGAGTTTCCATCACCTTGGACACATTCCCTCACTCCATGATAACTGGATCAGGTAAGCAGTGGAGCCCAATGGAAGGCTCCCGGAGACCCAGCACCACCCTGCGGTCAAAGCCCTTTCACCAGTGGCTGGGGCATCCTCAGGTTGCCCAGGAAGAGAGGCATTAATTTACCCTGAGTGTCTCTACTGCTTGGGCCAAAGTAAACTGTCAAAACAACTCTTTTGTTAAGAGATATTTTTAAACAGATTTGTTGTTGTTAACAGATTCCCATCCAGGTTCCTCAAACAAGGCTGTAGAGAACACAGTCTCTTGTGGAAATGAGGGATCTATTCACAGCAGACTGTGGCTCAAAGCCTGGTATGTTGCTTCTGAGCTTCCACATAAACATTCACCATTCCCTCACCTTCTAGGCACAGGGCACACAAGTATCTACCCAGAGCACATTCTCGTGCTGGTTTGACACTAATGATAGGCAAACTTGGGCTAGTTACTTTCTCTAAGCTTCAGTTTTCTTAGGTTTAAAATAAGAATGAAAATACCTTGCATTATATATATATATATATATAATATGCAACAGAAATAGCACCCATGAAAGCACTTTTTCTTATAGGATGCAAGTGTTTTCAGGATATCAGCCCTTTTTAGTTTCTGTCTTCCATTCTTGTCTAACATCAATAAGATTCCTTCCAACTGAGTGGCCAGTCTGCATGGCCACTGCGTGTTGTGCCAGCTCAGTACAAGTGCAGGAGCACAGGTGTATACCTTGTCTCAGGCCCCATCACTAGCAATGGGAGCTAACATCACTGAATGCTTACTGTGTGCAGGCATTCTTCTAAGTGCTTTTGTGTACTAGCTCATTTAAACCTCAGGTAAACACCATGTGCTAGATGCTATTATGACCCCATCTTACATAGGAGGGGACTGAGGCCCAGAGACATTATGGCTTGCTGAGGTTACCCAGTGAGTGGAAGGACAGTTCAAACTAGGGTATCCACTCCAGAAGCCACTTCATTGCTGCAGTTGCAGACCCTCAAGCCCCTGGGTGCTTACTCTCACAGAATACTTGCTAGTTCCAGGTTTCTGGGCTGCCTTTACCTTGCAGATTATGTGAGCAGCAGCACCTCCAGCCTCCTGTAGGTCAGGGATGGGGTGGGAGCTGAATCTGCATGAGCTGAACTCAGGCACAGCCGACTGAAACTGTTGACACTATGGATTGGGCACTGGGTACCCATTCCATCCTGTCTTAGGCCAACACCTCAAAACTTATAGAAAAAACTAAGTGCTCATGGCCCTGTCCCACACAGAGGTTACCTGAATTTAGGACCTGGCATATGGTATTTGCCACAAACCACACCTAAATATGTTTGGCTGTTCCAGCCATCTTGAGGGGCCAGGTGGGTGTCTAAGATAGATGCACCTTACCAATGACCACACTCCCAAGCCGGGGGCTGCCAAAGCCAGTCAGGATCATGGGGGGTACAGGTCCAGGTGCGGGATTCTCTCCATCTCAAACCTAACACCCCACTGGAATGCCCAGTGCAGAGCTGCTCACTACCTCCACAGCTGCCCGTCCAGTTTCAGCAAGTGTGTCCTTATATTCAGCCTAAATCTTTCGGTGTTTACCTAACTGTCCCTTGTCTCTTTCACTGTTCTACTTCTACCACCAGTCAACCAGCAAGTATTTGCCCAGCTTTCATTCCTCCAGAGCCTTTTTTTCTTTAGACTACACACCCTGAGACCAGGCCCCTCATCATACTGAGTGCCCACCTCTGGACAAACACAGGTGTGGTATGTTAAAGAGACTAGTGGGATCATCACCTCTCTTCGACTGAGCACTATACTTCTATACATATAGCCAAAAATAAAATCCACCATAGTGGTGTCCTCACCCCACTTGGAACTATAATTGATCTTGTACTAAACGCCCTAGGACTCCCATACACACACTGTTCTGTCACTCCTTATCCAGTCAGTGTGTGTGTGTGTGTGTGTGTGTGTGTGTGTGTGTGTGTGTGAATATTAAGACATGAGTACAAGCATGATTCTCTCTCTGCTGAATTTTGACTCAGTGGATTTTGATCCATTGCTTAAGCTGGTAGAGACCCTTTGCACCCCAGTCTGTCATCTACCATCTCAGCTTCACTCAGATCACTCATCAAATGCTGAAGAAGCAGAGGAGGGGACCCCAGTCTTCTTATTCATAAGTAGATATTAACGTATACTTCAATATCAATTCTCTGTTATTAATTTATTAATAGTATAATGTCAGTTGGAAATATACCTAAAATGTATTACCTTTCACTTGATATTTTCAAAATTTTATGTATTGTGACCTGAGTCCTAGAGACATGGAGTATCAAGACTAGAAGAGAAGGGTAGAGGGTAATCATACCAGCATCTAATGAGCACTTAATATATACAAGGTTCTGTACTAAGTACTTTACAATTATACTCTCTGCTGCTCTTCTCAATGGGAAAATATGAGACACTGAGACTTGAAGAGGATGCATTAATTTCCTCAGGTCGCATAGCTAATGAATGGCAGAACTAGCACCCAACCCAGGTCTTACTCCAAAGCCTATGGTTTTAACCCTGTGTCATACACTCATAAGGAAAGGAACTTAGTGTCTCATGAGGATTATCAACTCATGGTCTATAGAAGTGTTTTATTTGGTGGGTTAGTTTGGCGTTGCTTTTATTTCCCCCTAAGTAGATGTGAGTGCTTTACGCAGAGAAGGTAACCTTTCCTACAGCCACAGGCCTCACCACTCCCTGTTGTTGACACCTGGCTTGATTTAGGCATTTGCCTTACCTCTCTGACCCCAAGATTTCGAGTCTGCAATCCCTGTGACCTAGGCCAAATCTGAGTAACTGAATTTGAGATGCAGAAAAAGGAAGTGGATGATATAAGTCATAGAGATAATGATGGAAAAAGGGAGAGGAAGAAAGGTCACCTGACAATTGGACCCCAGCTCACCCTCTCCAACTTTAACCTGCACTCCATGCTATGCCCATTGTAACTCACTTTTGACCCTCTTCACTTCTATGCCATATTATCTCTATTTGCTCTATTTAAGAGGCTGCCCTAAAGAAATCATCTGGAGTTTGACTAGGATCTGAAATTTTCCACTCAGGAACAATAGAAATATTTTGGGGGATGGGGTTCAGAATATAAGAGCATGAGGGACTGAGAAATTCAACGTATTTGGAATTTCTAATGTGTTAACAGTTTAACAAAGCAAGACTCCTACATTACCAATTTCCTTGTTGAGGAAACGGCTCTTTTTAAACAGCCTGATAGTACACAGTGCTATCCATGGCTATTAATGCTGTCGATATTTTAGTTATTTGAAACTCATATGATTAGTTCAATGTGTTTGAAATACAGGCAATTCCAGAAAATGGTACCCTTCTCTCTAATGATTTGAAAGATAATGCGGCTCCGAGCCCGATCTTATTTCTGTCCCATCAGACTGTGAGGGGCATTTCCATGACAACAGAATCTGGAATGCACCCAACAATGACTCCAGGTCAGACTGATCAGGCGATCATGCCATTGCTTCCAATGACCTCCTGTGGTTACCACTTCCTTAGAAAAGGCAACTTGGTACAGAGGCAGGAGGGCTGGAAGCCTCATGTCAGGGACAGTCACCACATAGCTATGCCGTTAACTCTGTCAATTATACAAGGTTCAAGTCCTCATCTGCCAAGTGGAAATAGTGACACCCACATTGCAGGGTTGTTATAAAGATTAAATAATAATGCTTGTAGAGTTTGGGGCAACTATAAGCTGGAGCATTTAGCAAGGGCTTCCCATGCTGCAGTATATGTTCTGCTCACCATGCTAAGCGCGCATGTGCTGCTTCATTTACTCCTCATGGTAATGCCAAGGGAGATATTATCCCCAACTACAGCAAACAAAGCTAAAGATAAAAGAGGTTAACTAATGTCCCATGGCTCTGTGACTGCTAAGTGGCACAGCTGAGATGCGACCAAAATCTGTTGTCTTTAGAGCCTGAACTCTGCCTTCATGTATTGGGTACTCAAACGTTGTGGTGTAGTGATGATGATGATGATGATAACGACGACAAAGGGGTGTAACCCAATAAAGTTCAGTCCTCTTAAGAGGGCATGCAAGGCCTTTCATAATGTGGCTTCAAGTAGCGTTTTCAGGCCACTCACTGCCTTTGTACCCACGTGGTCTCTTACAGCCCAGCTGACCTTTTCAAAGTCCCCAAATGGGCATTTTCCTTGGTGCCTTTCTCTGGGTCTGAGCTGCTCTTCCCTTCCTCCTCTATCTACTCTGGCATAGACACTTCAGCTCTAGTGCCCCTTTCACCTCTGTTGCCAGGCCTTGTGGACAAACCTTTGTTGCAGTCATCAGAATCTTGTCTTACTCTCACCTATACTCCTCTCCCTACCCACTGTCAAACTCAGACTGCCAGTTCCTGTGACATTCGGCTTTGAATCCCCAGTAGCACCTAGTAGGGACTTACTAATGATTCCTAGAAGCAAACGCATCACAATGGTTTCTCCAACACAGTTCCACATCCCTGAGTTCCACATTCCTGGGGGAAGTAGAGTGGTGCGTGGTACTGGAAGCCCTCCCAGTACTGGTCCGAGTTCCAGCCCAAGGCCACATCCCTATGGCAAGACCCTCGAGGCTGCTGAGCGTGCTGGGCAGGGAAAATGTCTTTGTTGCCAAATGTAGTTGTTACTGGGGCCAACTCAGCTTTAAGAGAACTTCAGCTGAACTCCATTTTTGCCTAATGCTTAGAACAACATTTGCAGTAAAATTCCCACAGTCCAATTATAATACCAGTAATGATACAAAAGGTGGGGGGGAAAGCTGGATTATCTGTTTCCAAGAGCAGCTTGCAATGCTAGCATTTTGGAGAGGAAAAAAGCACCTCTTGGTTGTGAACAGAGAAAGTTTAATGTGACCACAATTGAAAATAAACCTGACAACGCATATATGTAGTTATTTAAGCTGTCACTTCTATTGATTAAATGATATCTGCACCTTGGAGAGCCATCAGTTTGTCACCCATAAGGTAGGAAGAGCATCTGAGGAATGTAAAATGGATAAGAGCAGAGGGAAAGCCGGGAACCATCAGGCAGACCTAAAATGAGATGAGTGGGAGCTTACATCCCATCTTGTGAGTAACACTGCCATCTGCTGAAACTTCCTCCTCCTTTTTCTGCACCGAAATCTGCAGTCCTGCAGTCAGTTTCATTTCAGCATTTTATTGTGTGGTCTCATTTCTCATTTGATTTACTATTCTATTTGTTGTTATGAGGCTTTTCCACCCCACCCCATCAGAAATTAATTACTGTAATTATCCAACTTTGAATAGCTGCTGATTAGGCATCTGCAGAAAATATTTGAGAAAATGCACCACTACTTTTCATTTGCATATTTGAGAGATAGTGAGGGAGAATTAGACTTTTCCTAAATTACTCATTGTGACCTGAATAGAGAAAAAGTATCCTACCAAATGGGGTTTCATTTGCATATTTAATTTAGCTCATTACCATCATAGGATGAGCAGAAGTTCTTCCCCATACATAATGTGACAGCTCATGGAATTTACCTGAAATTCAGACTCATCCACAAAGTTTCCCTGCACTACAAGAGGGAAGGACAGGCCACTGTCTACTGTGCACCATTTCATCAGCCATCATTGTGGTGGAAGTTGCACATTGCAACCATGAGCAACTGTTTGAGGGCTAAGACCACCCAAACCATGGGCTTAGTTGTTCTCATTGCAAGTCCATTGCATGGTATGAAATCTAGCCAAGGAAGCCAGACAACCTCACAATGGGGCGACTGCACCTGGAAAAAGGTACAGTGTCCAGACTGCACCACCCTGCATCCTGAAAGAGCTGCAGAGATGAGAGACTTGTTCATCAAACATATTTTAACCTTGGACCTGGGAGTGTTTCACATCTCCCCTCACCAGCCCCAACACCTTAGGAAGTTACATGAATGTCCTGAGTCTCAAGCATCTGCAAAACGGGGAGATTCTCATGTACTTTCATGAGCTTTTATGAATGCTAATGAAATAACATTCCTGGCATTGAAGAATGTGTATTCCTTTCCAATATGCTCCAGAAAGGCCCTGCCTTGAATACCAAGGTAAAGAAAATAAGGTCCCAGGTTTTAGATAACAAAATGACTGGAAGACATTTGGTTAGGGATCAAACAACATTTTTATCCATCAGTTAGATGCTTACGACAAGTATGGTGGCTGGTCTTTACAGATGTCCCTAAACAATCTCCTCTCTCCTGTACACACAAGCCATTGCACACATTAATAGGGGAGGAATATGTCCCTTTCCATAGAGTCTAAGCTAAACTTGTGACTTGCTTTGACCAACAGAATGCTGTGGAAACAATGCTGGCTTGTTCCAGGCCTAAGCTTTCAAAATTCCTGCCATCTACTGCTTTTGTGCCACTGGGAGGTCTGAGCTGCTATGCGGCCTTTTGAAGAATCCACTTGGAGGGACACAGGTGGAGGCCAGATGAAGAGGGCTACATGGAGGAGAACTCAGGATCCTATAAGTAGCTCACAGCTGACCCAGCCCAAGAGCCCCGTGCCATTTGAGCAGCCTTGTGAGGTACCGGCTCTATGAGTAAAGACCCCAACTTGGATGCTCCAACCCAGCCAACAGCATGTAGAGCAGAGACAAGCTGTCTCTGCTGTGCCTGTCTAATCCTGACCCACAGAAACATGAGAAAGAATGACTGGTCATTGTCAACTTGGCAGCAGTTTGTCACACAGCAATGAATAATAACTAAAGGAGCAATTTAACCCATTTTATCCCCCTCTACTGTTATTCTATAAATGTTGAAAAATGTATAGAGCATTTATTTCACTATTAAATGTATCCCTATTCGTTGATTTGAAACATCACTTTATCATCACTTTCTAACAGAACAGGAACCAGGAAAAGGATTTCAGTTATAAAGGGACATGTAGACATGGGACCTAGATAGTCCTTTTTTTACTCCTATAACAAATACTACAGAATTTCCTTAGTGAAAACAGTTCTCTGGGGGGATGGGTGAAAAGGGAAAAGTGATTAACAAGTATATATTGTCATTTATAAAAATAGTCACAGGGATGTAAAGTAAAGCATAGGGAATATAGTCAATGATATGGTAATACCTATATATGTTGTCAGATGGGTACTAGATTTATTGGGGTGATAACTTTGTAAGTTATATAAATGTCTAATCATTATGTTGTACACCTGAAACTAAGATAATATTGTATGTCAACTGTAATTTAAATGTTTTTTAAATTAAATAAAAGAAAGCAAATAGTTCCTTTACCTGCAAATCAAGACTTTTTCTCCTTCACTCCTCTTCCCTCACTGATTTCGGATAGCTTGCAATATTTTATTAGGTCAGTGTCATTTTCAGTCTGTGATTAATAATGCCACTAGTTGTCCTTTCTTTCTAAAACATATCACCTCCTTTTTAACTCCCAGACAAAGCAAAGCTGGACCCATGCCTCCTCACCCCCATTCTCTCTACAGAAACCCTGTTGTGCAGGCGAAAGGCCAGAGGGCTTGTCATTAGGTAGGACCACATTTAATACCAAGTCCACAACTGGGAATCCTTAAAAATCATTTAAATTATTTGAGGCTCCATATCCTCACTGGTTAAAATGAAGACAATAATACTCCTAAGGAAACTACTAGGGGGATAAATTGTGAAAGGGCCCAACACCATGCCTGGTACATAATAGCTGCTCAATTCATTTCTGTTTATCTACTGTAGATAAATCTAAAGTGTGCATTTTCCAGGTCTTCCTCAACTCTTATGGTTTCTTTCTCCGAACTTCTAAAGTACTTATTCTCCAAGTTGAGATTACTTTTTCAGGATTTGCCTCATTCTGTTACTCAGTGCTGTCTCCCATACAAGTCTGCTACCCTGCACGGAGCTTTAGTTCTGCCAGCTCAGAAACTGAGAGTCACCTTTGAAGAGCTGCCCTCTTCCCACTCATTGTACCCCATTCATCTCAGGGTCCTGTGATTCAATTCCTGAATAGGTCTCTTGACTCCTTTCTCTTCACACTTTCTAACAAACACCCTAATCAAGCTACCACATTGTGTCACTTGGACTGTAGACAGGGCTTCCTGACTGCTGTCCCCCTACCTATTCCACACAGCCCCATTCCAAGGCCATACTCCATGCAATACCCACAGAGATATTTTTAACACAAAAACCTCACAGTGTCATCCTCCACTCATGTGGAAACATGGCTTGTTGTCCTGGAGATAAAACCCCACACCAGGGCTAGCCTTCCTTTGTCTGCCCCAACCTGCACACTTCCCACTCGCCGCTTACCTCCCCAGCCCCAGCCGCCTGCAACAGGCTCCTTTCCAACTGGTTAACTGCCATTCATCTTTCAGGGCTCTGCTGAAATGTTACATCTAAGAGATGGCTTCCCTAACCTCCACTCCTTCATCTAAATTAGACTTCATTAGCTCTTTCCTCCACCTCCATTCCCATTTTCTCTCTCAGACCCTGTTTTTTTTTCCCTTTAATACCACTTGTCACAATTTGTAATTGGACATTTATTTGTGAGCTTATTCATTCAGGCTGTCTGCACTGGAACCACCTGCCAGACCTCACTGCAGAGGCAGGCTCCATGGGCAGTGCTCATCTTGGTTAGCCCTGCACACCTTGCACAGAGCACTGAGTCAGGGTCATGGCCAGCACCCATGGAATGGATGAAAACATAAGGAGCAAAGAACTCCTAGTTCCAGCAATTCTGTGTTTTCCATAGCAACCCTTCATGAGGGCCTTGCCTCATGAAGGTTAAATATTTTCAGTTGGTTTTTATTTGGCTGTTGTTTTTAAAAGATCACTTCACCAACAGAAGGGATCTATTTTGAATGACCAGGTAGACAGAATTCAATCAAGGGTCTCAGACACATTGACACGCCCTGGCAGGATGCACTTCATAAGGGTGGCTCTGCTAATGCAGAAGGGGACAAAGGCAGAATGAAAAAACAAGTCTCTGGCCAGAGGAGCTTGAAAGATCAGTCATGTGCAAAAGAGAAATATGTGTGTTCATTAGCAGGTACCTGGGGGTGATCGTCATGGTACAGCTGAGGCAGCAGCCTCACCATGATGCAGAGGGCCCCGGGATGCATGATCACAGCGTCACCTTCATCCATCCTGCAAGAGAGGGGAAGCAGGACATCAACCTTGATCCTTTTGCTTTTCATAGAACTTTCTGGATCTTTCAAAGACAGGTCACAATACACATCCTCAGTCTACTACTTATTATCTATATAATATTCAATGAATTGATCTGAGCTTAATTGTCCCACCTGTACAATGGAGATAACAATACTGTACTTTCCTCACAGAGTTATAGAGTAATGCTTCTGTGCAACAAGGCTCAGTGCCTGGCACATGTTGGTGCTCAATGGCAGTCAATTCCCTGGCCCTTCTCTCCATATATGCGGGAGATGGCAAAGTATGTTACACACACACACACACACACACACACACACACACACACACACACACCAAGAGCTTCTAGATCCCTTCAAGTTGGTATAAGCACACTCTACCCTGTCCTATCCACTGAATGCAACTAAAAACCCAGATAGAATGCAAGAGCAGCTCACTGAGACTCTGAAAAATAAATGATAGCAGAGAAAGAAGCCAAACCCAAAGTACCATAAACTGGCAATGAATTTCCTGGGGCTTCTCCCTCTGACACTCTCTACTATAGGATCACAGGGAGCCTGAAAGCCAGAACTGTGCCCACGTATGGAGAAGACACACAGAGCTACAAGAGAAGGTCTCTACTTCCAGTCTGAGGAGCAGCAAAGGAGGCTGCTACAAATCATAGAGCATGGAGGAGAACCCCTGGATTTTCTTTGTTGGGCATCTCCATTCTTCCTCACCCTGGCCTCCAGGCAACCCCATAGCAGAAGTGATGGCCAGGCAAGCATCTGAAACTTATAGAGAGGAGAATCCTACTCTCTGACCAGACAAACTGTTGTCCCAAAAGTGTAGGCAAAACCCCATTGCTTTTGTTTCTCCTTTTCCTCTACTCACTTGGTCCCCGACAGGTGCTATTGTGGGAAGTGTGTGGCAGAGCAGGGAAACAGCCATGACTTTCTAGACAGAAGAAACAGAAGGGGTTCCTAAAAGCTGGAAATAGTTGAGGAGATGATGAGGAGGAAGAGGCTTAACAAAGTGAGATGACTAAGTTGTTTATCAAGTTCTGGGCTTAATTCTGAGCTGCACATGTGTGATTTGACCCTAAACCACATTCCAAAGACTTTGAGATGTGAACTTGATGATAGACCACCACCCAAGACTGGCTACTGCATGGGGAAAGTGGGAGCAGAGCAAAACACCCTATAAAGTCTTTGAAAACTGAACTAATACAGAATGTGGGTAAGAACTTGTGGCATGAACCCTAATTGGGTTGACTGTCTACTAAAACAAATAATCAGCATTCTCCAGAATATGTTAACAAGATAGAGACTTCATAACATTCAAAATGCTCAGGCTACAACCTGAAATCACTCAGCATAGAATGAACAAGGGAAATACCAATATCTCACTCAGAAAACAGTAGTCAACAGATGCCAAGTTTGAGATGACACAGATGTTGAATCATAAGACAAAAAACTTTAAATCATCTATTATTAACCAAACTCCAAGAAGTAATGGTGAATACTTTTGAAATGAATGAAAAACTACAAAGTATTGATAAAGAAATGTAATCATGAAACAGAATCAAACGAAATTTTGATTCTGAACTGAATTTTGAACTGAAAAACACAATAACTGAAATTTTAAAATTTCACTAAATTAGAACCATGGAAGAATGAGATGAAAGAAGAGAGAGTCCATGAACCTAAAGATAGATCAGTAGAAATTGCCCAATCTGAATAAAAAATGAAGAAAGACTCAAGATCATATGTCACAATACCAAATGATCTAATTAACATTACTACTGTTAGAGTTCCAGAAAGATGTGAGAAAGAGTGTGGTTTAAAAAAAAAAAAAATCAGGAAGGCGTTTAGTAATTATTTCTTCAAATTTGGTGAAATACATAACCTTAAAGATTCAAGAAGGGCCAGTCAAGTGGCGCGTTGGTTAAGAGTTGGCTTGGGATGCCAGCTCTGAGCAGCAGAGCCCCAGTTCAGATCCCACATGAGGGCCACTGACACTGTGCCCTCTATAGCTAAGATGGTGAGCAACAGCTCAACCTGGAGCTGGGCTGCTGTGAGTCTCCAACAAAGGCGTAGGCTGTAGTGTGGAGCTGCAGTGGGCTACCGTAAGCTACCGTGAGTGGCGGGCAGCCAGTGTGAGCAGCCAGCAGCCAGTGTGAGCTGCCAGCAGCCAGTGTGAGCTGCC
This sequence comes from Aselliscus stoliczkanus, assembly GCA_033961575.1. Taxonomy (NCBI): domain Eukaryota; kingdom Metazoa; phylum Chordata; class Mammalia; order Chiroptera; family Hipposideridae; genus Aselliscus; species Aselliscus stoliczkanus. The sequence continues at coordinate 120,526,799 of CM066729.1, forward strand.
ACAAGCGGCTGTCCAATGGCTGGCGACCGATCTGCCTCACCTGGGAAGAGCACAATGATCATAATACCAACATGGGCCAGTGAAATGATGTCCTCCACAACTAGACTAAAGAACAAAAGGAGAGCAACTTGTCTGTTCCCCTTCCCCAATTCTCCAAATCTGTTCCCCTCCCCCAATTCCCCAATAAAATCTTTAAAAAAAAAAAAATTCAAGAAGCTTAGCAAACCCCAAACAAAATCAACAACAACAAAAAAATCCATGCCCAGGCATGAAAGCAGTCAGAGAAAAATAACACGTTATACATAGGGAAACAATTTGAATGACTGTGGATTTTCTCATGAGAAACCACAATGCAGAGAAACATTTTTAAAGTGCTGAAAAAGCTGGCCGAGTGGCGCGGTGGTTAAGTGCTGGCTTGGGGAGCCAGAGGTCCTGGTTTGGGTCCCACATATGAGGGCCAGTGACACTGTCCTCAAAAAAAATAAAAAATAAAGTGCTGAAAAAAAATATACAGAATTCCATATCCCAAAAATATCCTTCAAGAATGAAGGCAAAAATAAATACCATATATTCCCAGATGAAGGAAAGCAAAGGGAATTTCTTGTCATCAGAATTTCTCTAAAATTAATACTAAAAGCAGTTCTTCATATGAGAAGGAAATAATAATAGAAGGAAACTTGGCATTTCAGGAATGAAGAGAACAACAAAAACAATAAATATATGGATAAATATTATCGACTATTTTTTCTCTTAAGTTCTTAAAGTATGTATAATGGTTGAAAGCAAATTGTATTAGATGTAACACATATGACAATTGCAACAGAAATAAGGGAAGACAAAGGGACCTAAATAGAGGTAAGGTTTCTATATTTCATTTGAAGTAGCAAAATATTAATTCTAAGTCGGCTGTTAAAAGTTAGGTATATATATATTGTAATCCTTAGCACAAGCACTAAGGAAACTAAACAAAGAGATAGCAAAAATTTAATAGATAAATTCAAATAGAATACTAAAATATATTCAAGTAATCCACAAAAAAGATAGGAAATAGCAATAGATGAACAAAAAAGAGGTAACAAAGAGAAAACAAATAATAAGATTGTAGACCTAAACCCAAAATTACATTTATAAAATGGTCTAGAGGAAATCCAAGATGGCGGAGTAGATAAATGCTGTGCTTGCCTTATCCAATAAACACATTAAAATTACAACTAAATTACAGAACAATCAACCTGGAGAGCCATCTGAAGTCTAGCTGAGCAGAAATTTTATAATTAAGGATACAAAGAAGCCACGCCAAGACTGGTAGGAGGGGCAGAGACTCAAAATGGGCTGGTCCCACACCCACATGTGGCAGTTGAAAATCAGGAGAGATATATTGGGCACGAAGGAGTGAGGGGCCCCAGCACCCCCCACACCAGGCCCTCCAGCCCAGAGTACTAGTGCTGGGAAAAGGGGACCTCACAACTTCTGGTTGTGAAAAACAGTGGGGATTCTGACTGTGCAGGCCAGATATGCAGACATCCTCTTAAAGATCCCACACAGACACTCAACCTTGGATCCAGCAGAGGGACAGTGACTCTAGGGGCATGGAAGACATATGAAAAGAGACAGAGTTGTGTAACTTTGGGGCAAGGACTGGAGGGATAGTCCCCATTTTCCCTGTATGGGGTCCTTCTCCCATGCAACAGGCAGGTGGACGCCGTCTATCCTGTGTTGAGCCCACTCCCACAGGCCAAATCTGAATCTAATTAGCCTGGTGAACTCTGCTGCTCCATCCTGCTGACTCACTGAGACCCTGCCTCACCCAACTTGCTACTGCAGAAGGCTTTATTAGCTGCTGAATCTTATGGCAGCCAGCAGGTGGCAGCAAGCCTCAGAGTGTCCTGGCTTTTTACAGAGCTACCCCAGGTCCAGTACTGGTGGCAGCCATTCTCAGTTCCCAGCGTGGCCTCTCTCATGCAACTCCAGATACAGTACAGGCAATGACCAACTATGGATCACATTTTTAGTTCCTACCAGTTACAGGCAATGGCTGTCCTAGGCCTGCACTGGAGCCCCTCTCAAAGAGGCCCCAGAACCAACATTGTTGGAGGCTGGCTTCAGACCACAGCAGAGCACCAGCCAAGTACCCCACAAGTGGCACACACAAAGGACGGTCTCAACAGGCACCAGAGTTTACTCAGGTAAATCCTGCTCTTTAGGGGAAGCCCCACACACAGCAGCCCATAAGCTGTAGATGTGGCCAAACCCCACAGCCAGTCTGTCTCAGGGTTAATACCACTCACTGACTTCCCAACAGCAATCAAGGTTCAACTATAACATGAAGTTACACACAACCCACACAAGGGACATTCCTGGCTCAGGTGACCAGGGAGACTGTGCCACTGGGCCTCACAGGACCCCTACTACTTATGGCCACCTGGCAAGACTGGAAGACATAGCAGATCTACCTAATACATAGAAACAAATACAGAGAGGCAGTCAAAATGAGGAAAAAAATAAATATGTCCCAAATGAAAAAAAAACAGGAGAAAACTCCAGAAAAAGAACCAAACAAAATGGAGGCAAACAAGATACCAGGTACAGAGTTCAAAAATAGTTATAAGGATACTCAAGAAACTTAGTGAGAACTCCAACAAAGAGATAGCAAGCATAAAAAAGGACATAGAAACCATTAAAAAAAAAAACAGAAGTGAAGTGAAGAATACAATAACTTAAATGAAGAATGCACTAGAAGTAATCACCAGCAGATTAGATGAAGCAGAGGACTGAATCAGTGATTTGGAAGACAAGATAGCAGAAAACACTCAATCGGACCAACAAAAAGAAAAAAGGTCTGAAAAAATGAGAATAATTTAAGAGAACTCTGGGACAATGTCAAACATAACAATATTCACATCATAGGGGTACCAGAAGGAGAAGAGAGAGAGAACAAGGAATTGAAAACATAGTTGAAGAAATAATGACTGAAAACTTTCCTAACCTGGTGAAGGAAATAGACATCTCATAGAAGCTCAGAAAGTACCCTGTGTCCCAAACAAGATCAACCCAAACAGACCCACACAAAGACACATAATTAAAATGGTAAACGTTGAAGACAAAGAGAGAATCTTAAAAGCAGCAAGATAAAAGCAGTTAATCTACAAGGGAGCTCCCATAAGACTGTCAGTTGAGGGCCGGCCGAGTGGCACGTTGGTTAAGAGCTGGCTTTGGACGCCAGCGGCCCTGGTTCAGATCCCACATATAAGGGCCAGTGACACTGCCCTCTACAGCTAAGATGGTGAAAAGCAGCTCCACCTGGAGCTGGGCTGCCGTGAGTCCCCGGGATGGCATAGCTGCAGCCCCTGCTGCAGTGGGCTGCCATAGGCTACAGTGAGTGGCCAGCAGCCAGCATAAGTGGCTGGCAGCTGGTGTGAGCTCCCAAGAGCCACTGTGAGCGGCTGTCCAGAGGCTGGCGACCTATCTGCCTCACCTGAGAAGAGCACAATGATAATGCCAACATGGGCCAGTGAAGCAATGTCCTCCACAACTAGACTGAAGAACAAAAGGACAGCAACTTATCTGTTCCCCTTCCCCGATTCCCCAATGCTGTTCCCCTCCCCCAATTCCCCTATAAAATCTAAAAAAAAAAAAAAAAATACTGTCAATTGATTTCTCAACGAAACTTTGCAGGCCAGAAGGCATTGGCAGGAAATATTCAAAGTGATGAAAAGAAAGGACCTACAACTAAGATTACTCTACTCAGCAAGGCTATCATTGAAAATTGAAGGACAGATAGAGAGCTTCCCAGACAAGAAAAAGCTAAAGGAGTTCATTACCACCAAACCAGTATTACAAGGAATCTTAGAGGGACTTCTTTACTATGGGAAAAAAAGAAAAATATGAATAATAAAATGGTAATAACTACATATCTATCAACAATTGCTTTCAATGTAAGAGAATTAAATGCTCCAATGAAAAATACAGGGTGGCTGAATGGATAAGAAAACAAGACCCTTACAGATGCTGCCTACAAGAGACTCACTTCAAATTGAAAGACACACACGAATGGAAATAAAGGGATGGAAAAGGGTATTTCATGAAAATGGAAACAAACAAAAAAGCTGTGGTAGTAATACTTATATCAGACAAAATAGACTTTAAAACAAAGGTTACAGCCCCAAGACACTAATTCGAAAAAATATATGCACCCCTATGCTCATTGCAGCGCTATTTACAATAGTCAAGACTTGGAAACAATCGAAATGCCCATCGGTAGACAACTGGATTAAGAAACTGTGGTACATTTACACAATGGAGTATTACACAGCTATAAAGAAGAAAGAAATTGTACCATTTGCAACGATAGGGATGGACCTAGAGAACATTATGCTAAGTGAAATAAGTCAGTCAAAGAAAGTCAAATACCATATGATCTCACTTATATGTAGAATCTAAAGAACTGAATAAATGAGCAACGTTAACAGAAACAGTCTTAGAGACACAAAGGGAAAAACTGATAATTGCTAGATGGGACGGGGATAGGCATAGGGAGAAGGGGAAGGGACGTGGCAACATAAACTGGTAACTACAATACTACCACAGGGACAGAAGAGACAGTTTAGAGAATATAATCAATAATGTTGTAAATATTTTTTTTACGGGACCAGAAGGACTCATGTCTTGTCAGGGAGACCACTTCATGGACGGTGTAGTGGCCTGACCACTGTACTGTACATCTGAAGCTGCTGCTGAATAATATTAGATGTTGACTATAATTTAACACATATATAGTCATCAGATGTGGAATATAGTGTGGGGATGGAATCAATGGAATTATAATAGATATGTATGATATCGGGGGTGGGGGCAGTGGAGGGGGGAGGAGGGAGAGTCACTTTGTAAGGGGTGAAAAAGATAACCATTGCATTGTTTTGTACACCTGTAACTAATAAAAAATTAAAAAATAAAAACTCCTGAGGAAAAATTAAAAAAAAAAAAAAGGTTATAGCAAGAGACAAAGAAGGACGCATTAATCCCATTTCCTGGTATTTGTCTGAAGAAAGCCAAAACGCTACTTTGAGGGGACCTGTGCATTCATATGTTCATTGCAGCATTGTTTACAATGGCCAAGATGTGAAGGCTGCCTGGGTATCAGTCAATAGAAGAATGGATAAAGAGGAGGTGGTACGTATATACAATGGATTATTGCTCAGCCATGGAAGGGAATGGGTTCTTGACATCTGTGGTGGTATGGATGGACCTGGAGGGTGCTGTGTTGAGTGGAGTACATCAGACAGAGAAAGACAGATACAATGTGATTTCACTTGTATGTGGAATCTGAAAAACGAAATAAACAAAACAGAAACAGACTTATAGATGCAGAGAACATTTTGATGGTTGCCAGATGGGAAGAAGAAATTAAGAAGTATAAATTGGTTGTTAAAAAGTAGTCATGGGATGTAGGGTATAGCATAAGGAATATAGTCAATAATACTGTAATAACTATGTATAGTGTCAGATGGGTACGAGATTTATTGGGTTAATAGATGGGAGGGGAGTTGGGGCAGGGTGAAAAAGGGGAAGGGATTAAGAAATATTAATTGGTAGTTATAAAATAATCATAGGGATGTAAAGTGAAGCACAGGGAATATAGTCAATAATATGGGTAATAACTATGTACAGTGCCAGGTAAGTACTAGACTATTCACGTAGATTACTTCTTAAATTATATAAATGTCTAACCACTATGATGTACACCTGAAATTAATATAAAATAAAACTGAATGTCAACTGTAATTTAAAAATTAAAAGGGAAGGATAAAGGTGAATGGGAATAAGAGGATTAAATTTCCAGGTATAAAACAAACAAATCATGGAGCTGGAATGTACAGCATGGGGAACATAGTAAATAATATTGTGATAGCTGGTATGGTGTCAGATGGCTACTGGACTTATCATGTGATCACTTCTTTAGGAATATAAATGTTGAATAACTATGGTGTACACTGGAAACTAATATAATATTGTATACTAATTATATTTTTAATAAAAATCTTTCTTTAAATTGTCTACATACATCAATTGATAGACACACATTGTCAGAATGGAAAAAATAAAAGACCAAACTGTATGCCATCCACAAGAAATTTATTCTAACTATAATAATACAGATAGATTAAAAGTAAAAGGAGAGAAAAAAATTAAGCCACACTAATACTAATCCAAAGAAAACTGGTGTTGGTCTATTAATCTTAGAGAAAGCAGACTTCAGAGCAAGGAATTTTGCCAGGAATGAACAGGTAATATTGTATAATGATTAAAAGAAGCACATCATCCAAAAATGTATAGGCACTTCACAATAGAGCACCAAAATTCCTAAAGAAAAACTGACAGACGTGAAATAACATATAGACCAATCCAAAATAGTTGGAGACATCAACACTACTCTCAGTAATTCATAGAAAAAGTGGACAGAAAATCATCGGTGATGTAGAAATGAATAACAGCATCAACCAACTGATATAACTGACATTTATAGAATATACCACCGAACAACTACAGAATACACCATCTTTTCAAGTTTCCATGGAAACTATTCTGGATCATAAAACAATTTTAAAACATTTCAAATAAGTAAAATAATGCACAGTGTATTCTCTAATCATAACAGAATTCAATTAAAAGTGAATAATAGAGGGCCGGCAGAGTGGCTCAGTTGGTTAAGAGCTTGCTCAAGAGTGTGAACTGAGCTCTGAGCAACAGCTGTTCAATGCCCAGTCCACGCTGAGCTGCCGCTGAGCTGCCAACAGGTGGCAGGATGGCTCAGCTAAAAAAAAAAAAAAAAAAAACCAAAGTGAATAATAGAAAGAAAAATGAAAAATCTCCAATACTTGGGGATTAAACAACATATTTTTTTACTGTGGTAAAATACATAGGACTAACAACCATTTTTAAGTGTACAGTTCACTGGTATTAAGTACAATTCATATTGTAAACAATGTATTTCTAAATAGCCTATGAGTCAAAGAAAAAGTTTCAAGAAAAATTTTTAAAAATTTAGAACTTAAATAAAAATAACATGTACTATAGAAAAATTTGGGAAATGCCAATAAAGCAATGCTTAGAGGAAAATTTATAGGTTGAAATGCTTACAAAAGAAGAAAAATCTCCAATTTAAAAAAATCCAAGTTTCCACCTTAAGACACTATTTAGAAAAGTGAAAAATAAACCCAAAACAACAAGAAGAAATGTAATAATAAAGATATCAGAAAACAATGAAATTAAAAACAGAAAAATGATAGAGAAAATAAATAAAATAAAAAAGGAGTTCTTTGAAAATATTTTAAAAATTGAAAAACCAGGGCCGGCCGAGTGGCGCGGTGGTTAAGCGCTGGTTTGGGAAACCAGCAGCGCTGGTTCGGTCCCACATATGAGGGCCAGTGACACTGCCCTCAAGAAAAGAAAAAAAAAATTGAAAAACCACTAGCTAATGAAAAAGGGAAGACACAAATTACCAATATCAGAAATGAAAGAGAGAATATCACTACATATCCCACAGACATTAAAAAGATAATAAGAAAGGGCCGGCCGAGTGGCTCAGTTGGTTAAGAGCTCGCTCAACAGTGCGAGCTGAGCTCTGAGCATCAGCAGTTCAATGCCAGCCCAAACTGAGCTGCAGTTGAGCTGCCAACAGGTGGCAGGATGGCTCAGCTAAAAAAAATAAATTAATTAAAATAAAATAAAATAAAAAGATAATAAGAAAATACTACAAATAACTCTGTGCACATAAATTCGACAACTTAGATGAAATGGAACAATTCCTTCAAAATCACAAATTACCAAAGTCAAGCAAGAAAATATAACCATAATAGTTTATAACTATTTCAAAAACTGAATATGCAGTTAAAATTCTTCCCACAAAGAAAACTCCAGGCCCAGATGTTTCCACTGATGAATTCTGCCATACATGTAAAAGATAAATAATATCATTTCTGTACAACTTCTTTCAAAAAGTATAAGAGAATACTTCCCAATGCATTTTGTAAAGTCAGAATTACCCTGATACCAAAAGCAGACAAAACCAGTACAAAGAAACTACTTATCAACATCTCTTATGAACACAGATGTAACAGTTCTCAACAAACTAGTGGGAAATCAAATATAACTATATATAAAATAAATGAGGCACTATGGCCTGTGGGCTTATCCCCCAAATTCAAGGCTGGTTTACTAGTCAAAAATCAGCCAATGCAATCCATCATATTAATAAACTAAAAAAGAAAAAGAAACACCTGAACATATGCACCTGAACAAAATGCAGAAAAAGCATTTTAAAAATTCAACATCAGTTCATGATAAACACTCACAGTAAAATAAAAACAGAAGGAATCCTCATAACTTGATAATGGATACCTACAAAAAAAATGCTGTTATAGTATTTGATGGTGAAAGACTGAAGATCTTTCCCCCAAGATTAAAACTAAAGGAAGGAGGGAGGAGGGGCAAGATGGCGGCTGTGAAGAGGGCTCCATGAAATCTCCCCTGGAAATATCCACAATTTGAACTTCTAATACGCTTCAAAGAGACATCTACTCATCACACAGAGCAACGAAGAGTTCCACACAAGGATTGCTGGAAGGTGGTCAGGCCTGGCGAGTAGGGGAAGAATGCGGCGAGACTGCGTGAGGTGCAGCCCGCACCCACGGCTGCAGAGGCATGGTGAGTGTTCCCCCGGCTCACTCCCTGCGGCCCGCGGCCCACCTGGAGTTCAGCAAGAGCACATTGGTTTGCAGTCTGAGGTAGAAGCCTCAGGCCGGGCAAGTGCAGGAGGAGAGAGAGGAGACGACTGTGCAGAGGTACAAGCTGCACCCGCGGCTCGCCGCGTCCCCAGGAAGCAGGGTGCAGAGCCCCGCAGCGTCAGGGCAAGAACAATCCCTGCACCCTCCCAGTTCAGGGATCAGTCTCTGTGCCCACCAGGTCCCGCGGAGCGCAGAAGCCTGAAACCCGGGAGCAGGGGAAAAAGAAGACTCGCGCGGACACGCAGCACACCGGGCAGAGACGCAAATCCCTGAGAGACGGAGTGGGGATCTTAGCCACACGGTAGGGTGCACGCAATTCCCTAAACCCTGGCAGACCTTTTGGGAGAGCAGCAGGAACTCCGCTGGAGTATTATGAGGCAAAGGCCTTAGCTTAAAACAGTGTTGGAACTGTGGCTTTGTTTTATTTTTATGTATTTTTGTTTTTTTCCTTTTTCTACTCTTGAACAGATAGCAAAAAAAAAAACCAATAACCCACCCACTCCCACAAACTTTGGCCCCCGCCAAGACAGTCTTAAACTGACTCCTGAAGGGAGCAATAGGGGCAGACTAGGAAGATATTCCTACCTGCAGGGGGTTGAGAATTTCCACCCCAGTGAAGGCTGCAGAGTGAGACTACCTACCCCGCCCCCACCTTTATGCAAGGCTTGGGAGGCAGGGCAGGTTCACCTGCTGAGGCACTAATTAACAGATTTTGGTAGTGAGGAATTCTTTAATTCTCCACGGCTGTCAACAGAAAGGGTGCCCAGAGACACTCATTGAGCCTTTGGCGGTGCAGCCTGCCTTGGGACAGGCAAAAGCAAAAAGGCAGTGACTTTGTAAAAACCACCAATCACACGTCACAACCACACTCAAGTACAGCAAACCTGCAGTGCCAGGATCACGCTAGGCATCAGGTGGCCTACTGTTCCCACAAGGCGCACAGGAATTTTTGTACAGCAGACAAACTGAAGAGAGCTTGGTGGACTTTAGCCTAGACCAGCACGGGTATTTTTGGTTTGTTTGGTTTTATTCTGTTTTGTTTTCTCTTTATTGGCTGCTTATCTTGGTTGTTTTTGGTTTTTATTTCTATTTCATTCTTATCATTTTGTAGTTTTTAATATAGGCATATATATAGGTGTATATAGGTGAATATATGTCCATATATATGGGTGTGTAGACAAATATATATATATATATATATTTATTTTTTCTTTTTCTTTTTCTTTCTTTTCTTTTTCGTTTTTCCCCACCCTCACTATCTCTCTTATTTTATTCATTCTTCTCACTGATATACTTTTCCTCTTTTCCTTTTTTCTTCAAATTTTATTTTTTTAATTTTTATTCTTTTTTTATTATTATTTTAGTTTATTTTTATTTTTTTATTTTTTAGGTATAGCTAATGGGTTTCTCATGTTTATTCTATTTTTTATTTTAGGATATTGTATTTTATTTTGTTTCCACTTCTGTTATTATTGTGTGTGCGGTTTTTGTTTTGTTTCTGTTTGTTTTCTTCATTAGTATGATTGATATTTCTGTACAAGTTGACTGTAGTTTGATAGCTGTTTTTTTTTACTTGTGTGAGCATTTGGTTTCCTTTGGTGGCTGCGGAGGTTGTTCTTGTTTATCTGTTATACTCTAAAATCACTCTGCAGTAGTGGGTCCAAATAAACAGACACAAGAATCATCATACCTAGAGGCCAACTTTAGATAAAACCAGAGCATTTCTGGGTTTGACATACAAGAGTCACCCAAAAGGAAGTTGCTACAGGTACTAGGGCCCATAGGGTCCAAGTTTCATCAGAGGGGTCAATCCTCTCACAGCAGCTCATAAACTGCAGACGCTGCTGATCCTCACAGCTAATCAATCTGGGAGTCAATCCCACCTACTCACAAGCCAAAGGTGATCAAAACTAAAAGTTCAACAAGTCAGGACGCACGACACAAGGAACACCTCAGATACAAGCACAGGAGAATAGGGAGACTGAGTAATTCAAATATAAAGGACACACACTATATAAGTTTACCCAGAAAAGACTGAGAAATCTGGGGGATCTATCTGTTGTATTGAAGCAAACACAAAGAGTAAGCCAGAATGGGGAGACAAAGAAACACAACACAAATAAAAGAACATAAGAAACTTCCTGAATCAGTGGAAATAGAGGAAATAGAGGTAACCAACCGATCGGAGACAGAGTTCAGAACACTGCTTATTAGAATGTTCAAGGAAATTAATGAAAATATAAAGAAGGATAGAGAGGGCCGGCCGAGTGGTTCAGTTGGTTAAGAGCTCGCTCAAGAGTGCGAGCTGAGCTCTTAGCAACAGCTGTTCGAGGCCAGCCCGAGCTGAGTTGCCATTGAGCTGCCAACAGGTGGCAGGCTGGCTCAGCTAAATAAAGAAAGAAAGAAAGAAAGAAAGAAAGAAAGAAAGAAAGAAAGAAAGAAAGAAAGAAAGAAAGAAAGAAAGAAGGATAGAGAAATCATGAAAAGCAACCAGCTAGAACTTAAGAACACAATTACTGAATTAAATAACAAACTTGATGGAATCACTAGCAGATTGGATGAAGCGGAAAATCGAATAAGTGACTTAGAAGACAAAATAGCAGAGATCACCCATGCGGAACAACAAAAAGAAAAGAGAATGAAAAACATGGAAAATGGTTTAAGAGAGCTGGGGGACAACATCACATGAAATAACCTACGGGTCATTGGAGTACCGGATGGAGAAGAGAGGGAGCAAGGGATTGAGAATATATTTGAATTAATAATGTCTGAAAACTTCCCTAACCTGGCAAAGGACATTGAAATACAAGCTCAGGAAGTGCAGAGAGTTCCAACCAGGATGATTCCAAACAGGCCCACTCCAAGACACATTATAGTGAAAATGGCAAGGGTTAAGGACAAAGACAGAATCCTTAAAGCAGCAAGGGAAAGGCAGCAAGTTACTTACCAGGGTACCCCCAGAAGATTATCAGCTGACTTTTTTACAGAAACTTTGCAGGCCAGAAGGGAGTGGCAGGAGGTTTTCAAAGTGATGAAAAATAAAGGCCTACAACCAAGATTGCTGTATCCAGCAAGGTTATCATTTAAAATTGAAGGCGACAAAAGGAGCTTTGCAGAAAAGAATAACTTAAGGGAATTCATTACCACCAAGCCAGCTTTGCAGGAAATGCTAAAAGGGCTTCTTTAAGTAGAAGAGAAAAACAACCTAAGAAAGACTACGAACACAAATAACAAAATGGCAATAAATACACACCTATCAATAATCACATTAAATGTAAATGGATTAAATGCTCCAATAAAAAGACATAGGGTGGCTGAATGGATAAGAAAACAAGACCCCAGCATATGCTGTATACAAGAGACTCACCTCAGATCCAAAGACTCATACAGGCTGAAAGTAAAGGGTGGAGTAAAATATTTCATGCAAATGGTACTGAGAAAAAAGCTGGAGTAGCAATATTTATATCAGATAAAATGGACTTTAAAGAATATAACAAAGGACAAAGAAGGACAGTTCATAGTAATGAAGGGATCAATCCAACAAGAGGACATAACTCTAGCAAACATCTATGCACCTAACATAGGAACCCCTAAATATATAAAACAGATATTGTCAGACATAAAGACAGAGATCAACAGTAACACTATCATAGTAGGGGACTTCAACACCCCGCTGTCACTAATGGACAGATCCTCCAGACAGAAAATCAATGTGGAAACAACGACCTTAAATGACACATTAGACCAGCTGGATTTAACAGACATTTTCAGAGCATTTCATCCCAAAGCTACAGAATATACGTTCTTTTCAAGTGCACATTGAACATTTTCTAAGATAGACCACATGTTAGGCCACAAAACAAGTCTCAATAAATTTAAGAAGATTGAAATCATTTCAACTGTATTCTCTGACCACAATGCTATGAAACTAGAAATCAATTATAAGAAGAAATCTGGGAAGCTGACAAATAAATGGAGGCTAAACAATATGCTATTAAATAGTGAGTGGGTCACAAATGAGATCAAGGAGGAAATCAAAAGATACCTCGAGACAAATGAAAATGAAAACACCATGACCCAAAATCTCTGGGATGCTGTGAAAGCAGTCCTAAGAGGGAAGTTTATAGCAATGCAAGCCTACCTAAAGAAGGAAGAAAAATCTCAAATCAACAGGTTATCCTTACACCTAAGGGAACTGGAAAAAGAACAGCAAAAGAGGCCCAAGGGGAGTACAAGAAAGGAGATAATCAAGACCAGAGCGGAAATAAACAATACAGAGAACAGAAAAACAATTCAAAAGATCAATGAAACCAAGAGCTGGTTTCTTGAGAAGATAAACAAAATTGACAAACCTCTAGCCAGGCTCATCAAAAAAAAAAGAGAGAGGACTCAAATTAGCAAAATCAGGAATGAAAGAGGGGAAATGACTACAGACATCACAGAAATACAAAAAATTCTAAGAAATTACTATGAGCAACTATATGCCAACAAATTTGACAATCTGGAAGAAATGGATAATTTTCTAGAAGCATACAACCTTCCAAAGCTAACGCAAGAAGAAACAGAAAATCTAAATACCCTGATTACTACCAAGGAAATTGAATCAGTAATTGACAAGCTCCCAAAAAACAAAAGCCCTGGACCAGACGGCTTCACAAGTGAATTTTATCAAACATTCAGAAAAGAACTATCACCTATTCTTCTCAAACTATTCCAAAAATTCCAGAAGGAGGGAAGGCTCCCAAACTCTTTTTATGAAGCTACTATCACCCTGATTCCAAAACCAGATACAGACATCACAAAAAAGGAAAACTACAGGCCAATCTCCCTGATGAATATAGATGCAAAAATTCTCAATAAAATATTAGCAAACAGAATTCAGCAATATATTAAGAAGATCATACATCATGATCAAGTGGGATTCATCCCTAGTGTGCAAGGCTGGCTCAACATCCGTAAGTCAATTAATGTGATACACCACATCAACACAATGAAGGATAAAGATCACATGGTCATTTCAATAGATGCAGAAAAAGCATTTGACAAAATCCAACAGCCATTTATGTTAAAAACCCTTAGCAAATTGGGAATACAGGGATCATATCTCAACATAATAAAAGCCATATATGATAAACCTACAGCTAACATCATACTCAATGGGGAAAAGCTAAAACCATTCCCCTTAAGATCAGGAACAAGACAAGGCTGTCCACTTTCTCCTCTTTTATTCAACATAGTGCTTGAAGTTCTAGCCGCAGCAATCAGACAACAAAAAGAAATAAGAGGCATCCAAATTGGCAAGGAAGAAGTAATATTGTCATTATATGCAGATGACATGATACTGTATATAGAGAACACCAAAGACTCCATCAAAAAACTATCGGAACTGATAGATGAATTCAGCAAAGTAACAGGATATAAAATCAATGTTCAGAAATCAGTGGCATTTGCATATACCAATAATAAACTAATGGAAAGCGAAATTAAGAAAACTGTCCCATTTACAATTGCGTCAAGAACTATAAAATACCTAGGAATAAATTTAACCAAAGAAGTGAAAGATCTGTACTCAGAAAATTATAAGACACTGAAGAAAGAAATCATAGATGATACAAATAAATGGAAACACCTATCATGCTCATGGATAGGAAGAATTAATATAGTTAAAATGTCCATACTGCCTAAAGCAATATATAGATTCAACGCAATTCCTATCAAACTACCAAGGGCATTTTTCACAGAAATAGAAAATATAATCCTAAAATTTATATGGAATCATAAAAGACCCAGAATAGCCTCAGCAATTCTGAGAAATAAGAACAAAGTCGGGGGGATCACGCTACCAGACATCAAAACCTACTACAAGGCTACAGTAATCAAGACAGTTTGGTATTGGCATAAAAACAGGCACATCGATCAGTGGAACAGAACAGAGAGCCCAGAAATAAATCCAGGCATTTATGGACAGTTAATCTATGACAAGGGAAGCAAGAATTTACACTGGAGTAAAGATAGTCTATTCAATAAATAGTGCTGGGAAAATTGGACTGACACATGCAAAAAAATGAAACTGGACCACCTCCTTACGCCTTATACAAGAACAAATTCAAAATGGATTAAAGACTGAAATGTAAGACCTGAAACCATAAAAATCCTAAAAGAAAATATAGGGAGTACATTTGCAGACATTACCCGGAGCAATATTTTTACTGATACATCCCTACAGGCAAGGGAAGTAAAAGAATAAATGAACATATGGGATTATATCCGACTTAAAAGTTTTTTCACAACAAAGGAAACCATCAATAAAACAAAAAGGAAGCCTACTGAATGGGAGAATATATTTGCCAACGATATATCTGATAAGGGGTTAATATCCAAAATTTATAAAACACTCATGAAACTCAACACCAAAAAAACAAACAACCCAATTAAAAAATGGGCAGAAGATATGAAGAGACATTTCTCTAAAGAGGACATACAGATGGCCAACAGGCATATGAAAAAAAGTTCAACCTCACTGGTCATTAGGGAAATGCAAATAAAAACCACCATGAGAGACCACCTCACTCCAGTCAGAATGGCTATCATCAATAAATCAACAAACAACAAGTGCTGGCGGGGCTGTGCGGAAAAGGGGACCCTGCTGCACTGTTGGTGGGATTGCAGATTGGTGCAGCCACTATGGAAGTCAGTATGGAGGTATCTCAAAGAACTGGAAATAGAGCTACCGTTTGACCCAGCAATTCCACTCCTAGGTATTTATCCTGAAAAAACCAAGACACTTATTCAAAAAAAGTTATGCACCCCTATGTTCATAGCAGCACAATTTACAATAGCTAAGACTTGGAAACAACCAAAATGCCCATCAGTAGATGACTGGATTAAGAAACTGTGGTATATTTATACAATGGAGTATTACTCCGCTATAAAGAAGAATGAAATCATACCATTTGCAATGATATGGATGGACCTAGAGACTATTATGTTAAGTGAAATAAGTCAGTCAGAGAAAGACAAATACCATATGATCTCACTCATATGTGGAATCCGAAAAACTGTATGAATGAGCAAAGTAAACAGAAACTATATCATATCTGTATCATAGATATAGAGGAAAAATCAGGGTTGCTAATTGGGAGAGGAATGGGGATGAGGGAGAAGGGGAAGGGATTAGACAGCAAAAATAGGCAACTACAATATTGCCACTGGGATATGAAAAACAGTTTGGGGAATATAATTAATAATGTTGTAAATATTCTGTGGAATGTCAGATGATCATAGGTCTTGTTAGGGAGACCATTTCATGGATGGAGTAGAGGTTTGATCACTGCACTGTATTACTAAAGCGGAGGTGGTATACCTACTGTAATTGAATATATATAGATAGTCACGGGATGTGGATTATACTGTGGAAGAGAGTCAGAGGAAGAGTAATAGGTATATATGATATGGGGGGGGAGTGGGGTGGCGAATTGGGGGTGGGCGATTGTCACTTTGAGGGGTTAAATGTATAACTATTGCACTGTGTTGTACACCTGAAACTAATTAAAAATAAATAAATAAATAAATAAATAATAAAAAATTAAAAAAAAAAAAAACTAAAGGAAGGAGGTGCACTCTCACAATTCCTACCCAATATTATGCTAGAACAGCAGGTTGGAAAAGAAGAAACTCACAGACTACATAGAAAATCTCAAGCAATCTATTTTTTAAAAGCTGCTAGAACTGATAAGTGAAGTTTAGCAAGGCCTCAGGATGCACAGTTACATATAAAAATTAATCATATTCCTATATACTAGATGTAAAAAGTTGGAAAACAAAACTTTAAAAATAGCATTGAAAACAGTGCTCCTAAAAGGATTAAATACTCAGGTAAAAATCTGAGAAAAAAATGTGGTGGCTCTGTATGCTGAATACTAACAGACGTTGATTTTAAAAAAAATCACAGACATATATAAATGGAAAACATACCATGTTTGTGGTCTGGAAGATTCAGTATAGCTAAGGTTTCAATTCTCCCCAAATTTACCTATAGATTTAATGCAACTCCAATCAAAGTCCCAGCTGGATTTTTAGTGGATATAGGCAAGCCAATAATTAAATTTATATCTAAAGGACCAGCCAATAGCAAAGGAAATAAAATAACCATAGCAATTTTGAAAAGGAAGAATAAATTTGGAGAACTCACATTATATCTGGTTTTATGACATATTATAAAGCTACAGTCATGACAACAGTATCAGTAAAGGACTAGACACAGAGATCTAAAGAACAGAATAGAGCCCAGAAAAAGACCTACATAAACACGGTCAACTGATTTTTTTCATAAACATATAAAGACAATCCAATGGAAAAAGGAAAATATTTTCAACAAATGGCTTAGGAAGAATTGGACATTCAAATGCAAAAATACGTATCTTGACTTAAACTTCACACCTTGTACAGAAAGTAAGTCAAAATGGATCATAAACATATAAAACTTTTTAAAGAAAATCTTCATGACCTTGGGTTAGGCAAAGAACTCTAGATATGACACAAAAAGCCTGATAAAAGAAAAAATTGATAAATTGTATTCATTAAAATTAAAGACTTTCAATCTGTGAAAGACACTTTAAAGATGAAAAGACAAGGTAGAGACTGGGAGAAAATATTTGCATCTATACAATGAAATATTATTGAGCAATAAAAATGCATGAACTAATATAACAAATTGGGTAGATCTCAAAGTCCTGTGCTGAGTGCAAAAAGCTATCTTCAAAAGATTATACACTGTATACTCGCATTTACATGATATTCTGGAAAAGACAAAATTATAGGGATAGAAGAATGGTTGCCAGGGGTCAGGGGTGGAGAAAGGGTTTCACCAAGAAGGGGCAAATTCAGGAACTATTTGAGGTGGTGGAACTGTTTTGTATCCTAATGGTGGTGCTGGTCACATGATTCTACACATAAATTAAAATCCATACAACACTACACCAAAGGAAAGAAACAAAAAAAAAAAAAAAAAGGAGGGGGGACATTACTGTATGTGAACTGAAAATAATAATAAAACAAACTAATAAAAACCATAAGTCTAATCCCAAATTACCATCACCTGATTTTTGAACATCCTGCCCATAGTGTGGCTCTCACAACCCATGGTGGGATTGTTCTTAGCACCAGTAGCCCTAAAGAATGGCTAAGGTGCGAGGACTGGTCCTAGCATTGGTATTAATTTATTTGAGTCAACTGAACAAATATTTATTGACCTAAATATTTCCAGGCACTACTCAGGCACTTTGGATACATCTATGAACTACAAAAACTAAAACCCATACCCAGGACATGAGGGGAGAGGTGTAGATAATAAAGATAAACAGAGGTAAATTATACATAACAAAAATTTTTATTATTGTTATATATACCATATTAATATATATAGTATAATATATTGGTATTATATAATAATGAATAAGTAAATTATATAGTAGGAAAGATGATAAATGCTATTACGAGAAAAACTTAGAGCAGAGAAAGAATGAAGAGTGGAAGAGGGAAGGGATTTTAAATTTTAATTTGGGTAGCACAGTTGTCCTCTTAAGAAGGTGACATTTGTGCAGACTTGAAAGAGAAGATACAGGTATCCAGAAGAAAGCATTTCAAGGAAAGGAAAGAGCCAGTGCAAAAGGCCACAAGGTGGAAGTATGTCTGATATGTTCAGGGAACAGCAAGGAAGTCTGTATTATTACTCTGGTACCAAAGACACACAAAGAAAACTATAGACCAATATCTCTTATGAATATACATGCAAAAATCCTCAACAAAATTCTAGTAAATCAAGTCCTACAGCAAGCATATTTAAAGGCTAACACACCATGATCCAGTGGATGTATCCCAGGAATGCAAGAGTGGTTCAACATAAGAAAGTCCATGTAATACACCACATTAATATGCAAAGAGGGCGAGGAATGATCACCACAATTCATGCAGAAAAAGCATTTGACAATATCCAATATCCCTTCGTGATTTAAAAAAAAAAAAAAAAAAAAACTCAGAAAACTAGGGATGGACAGGAACTTCCTTAGCATGATAAAGGACATTTATGAAAACCCACCAGCTAATATACTCAGTAGTAAAAGCTGATCCTCAAATTCATATGGAATTTCAAGGGACCCTAAATAGCCAAAACAATATTTAAAAAGAACCAAGTTGATGATTCACACTTTCCGAATTCAAAACTTACTACAAAGTTATAATAATCCAAAAGTGTTCTATTTGCATGAATATCGACATGTAGACAAATGGAATGGAATTACAAAGTCCAGAAATAAGCCCATCCATCTACATCCAATTGATTTTTAACAAGGGTGCTAAGACTATTCAATGACAAAAGAATGGGATCTTCAACACATGGTGCTGAGAGAAGTGGATATCCACATGCAAAAGAATGAAGTTGAACCCTGGCCTCACATCAGATAAGGGATCAATGACCTAACATAAGAGCTAAAACCATAAAACTTTTTGGGGAAAACATGAAGCTAAATATTCATGACTTTCGATTTGGCAATGAATTTTTACATACAACACCAAAGGCACGAGCAACGAAAATAAAAACAGGTAAAATGGATTTCATCAATTTAAAACATTTGTGCATCAAAGGACATTTTTAAGAACATGAAAGAACCTACAGAATGGGAGAAAATATTCATAAATCTTATATCTGATAAGAGTCTAGTATCCACAATGTATAAAGAACTTGTATAACTCAACAACAAAAAAAAGAAACAATTCAATTTAAAAATGGGCAAAGGACTTGAATAAATATTTCTCCAAAGAAGATACACAAACGGCCAGCAAGCATATGAAGATAGTCAACATCAGCAGCCACCAGCAAATCAAAATCATAGTGAGATGCTACTTTACACACACTAGAATGGCTATAATTTTTTAAGTGGAAAATAACAAGTGTGGGTAAGCATCTGGAGAAATGGGAACCTTCATAGTTGCTGGTGGGAATATAAAATTGGTTCAGCTCCTACGGAAAATAGTTTGGTGGTTCCTCAGAAAGTTAAACATAGAATTACCATTCGACCCATCAATTTCACTCCTATGCATTTACCCCCCAAAATTGAAAGATACTCAAATAAATACATGTATACATATGTTCATAGAAGCACTATTTACAATAGCCAAAAGGTAGAAACAATCCAAATGTCCATCAGCAGAGGAATGGATAAAGAAATTGGGGTATATATAAATGGATGATATTCACCCATAAAAAGGAATAAAGTGCTGACGTATGTTACAATGTGGGTTAACCTCAAAAATATTATGCTAAGTGAAAGAAGCCAGACACAAAAGACTTTTGTATGATTCCATTTATATGAAATATGCAGAATAGATAAATCCATGAGACAAAAAGCAGATTGGTGGTTGCACAAGATAGGCTGAAGGAATGAGAATATGTGTGGATTTTCCTTTTGGAAAGATGAAAATGTTTTGGAACTAGATGGAGGTGGTGGTTGCACAACATTGTGAATGGACTAAATGCCACTGAGGTGTTAGCTTTAAAATTGTTAATTTTATGTTATATGAATTTCACCACAATAAAAAAAAAAGACTTTAAAAAAATTTAAAGGAAAAGATGCTTAGCACATAGGGCAGACGTTTTCACACTTGAATGTGCTTAAAAATAACAAGAGGAGCTTTTAAAAAAACAGATCCCTGAACTCCAACCCCAGAGATTGTGATTCAGGAAATCTGGTTTATGAGACTGTATTTTAGTGTCTCTGCAACAATGTTGATGCAAGTGGTCTATAGGCCACACTTTGAGAAGCACTGCTCTAAGGCATTCATCCCAAAGGCAGGAATGGGATCAAGGAGTTCTGGACCCCAAGGTGAGCAGACATTGGTACCTCACCCCGACTCAGTGTTCCTGAATGGCTTGTATCTTGAAAAAGACCTGTGGGTGTACCCAAGAGTACATAATTATCTGTACCTGTGGGAGCACAGAGGTGAGGGTGAGGCAGGGGGAAGGCTTGGCCGAATTTTGCAAAGTGAGAGTGACGTGATTTAATTTGAAGAACCCTAGAGACCTGTGGGGAAATCTGAATCAGTGAGGCCGCATCACATCACACAGTGCCTGAGTGCAGCTATCAGAGACTGACCCGGTCATCACAGTAGCCCCACATCATAGTGGATGGCCACTCAGATCCTGGCATTTCTCCTGCTTAGATATGAAAGTCAGACTATGTCCTATCTGGACTCTATCTAAATTCAAGGGGTAGAATTAGGATACTCAACCTCTTCTTACTAAGGCCTATAGATTCTTGAGTGACTAATTAGAATTAAAAGTAATACAGTCTCATTTTGGCAGCTCATGCCATTACTCCAGAGAGCCACCATTTTCTTCCAAACCAGATTTTCCTTCAATGCTTCTCTCAGAGCCTTGGCCAGCCCTCCCTCTCCCACTCTCATCTGATTAGTTACCAAGGCCTGGAAACATGTCCTAAATATGTCTCAAAGTGTCCTCCTATCAGCAGAGCCACTGTCTTATTCAAACCATTGCTATTCCTGGAAGGAGAGACCGACAACTTCTGCACTCCTCTCTTTGTCTGTTCTCATTTTTACCCATCTATCCCCCCAACACACACACACACACACACACACACACACCAGGGTGGCTTCTGTAACATGCCAGCCTGCTCCCCTGAGTCTGCTCCTCATGGGATAACATGTTTTCCTCACCAGCCGGCAAGGCCATTCATGCCTGCAGATCCACTTCCAGGCCCAGGTCCCAGCTCTGGGTTCCAGTCTGAGGCTCTATGTCTCAGCAAGCCCCAGCAAAGACCTGAATTTCCCCACTGAATATGGTTGATTTTTTAGTCTCTCTCTTATCACAGCTTAGCCCTGGGGTTCCCCCCACCCCATCCCCAGACTGCATTAGGTGCACTGCATTAGGTTCCAGAATTGATGAAAGACACTAGCCATCAGATTCAGGAATTCCAGTGAATTTCAAGCAGAACAAATTTTTTAAATAATCCAAATCAAGACACATTATAGCACAACTATAGAGCACGAATAATGAAAAATCTTCAAAGCAGCCAGAGAAAACCGACAGATTAACTTCAAAGTAAGACCAATTAAAATGCAACTAATTTCTCAGTGGCCACAGTGGAAGCTTTTGGCTCCCATTCTCTGCTGTGAGAAAATAACTCAACCAAGAATGCATACCCAGAAAAACTATCCTTAGTAACTACGGCAGAAATAAAGACATTGTCAGACAAAAACCAAGAGAGTTTACCACAAACAGACCCTCACTAAAAGGTCTAACAAAGGTACTGCTGACAGATGGAAAACAATCCCAGATGGAAGAGTAGAGACTCAAGTATGGTGAGCACATATATTGAAAAATACATAGGTAAATCTCAATAAACATTGTTTAAAACAATAATAATAAATTCCTCATTTAATGGATTAACAAAATTAGATAGAATTAAAATACTGGCAATAGTAATAAACAAGTTATGAAACAGTAATGATATTAAGTGTCTAAGGTCTTTATATAGTAATTGGAAGGAAGATAAATATACAGTAACTGCACAGTAAATTGTTAAACATTATGAGAATGCTTGTTAAGTTATTTTAGGGTAACCACTAAAAGATTAATAGTAAAGTATAAATTCCAATCTAGTAGATGGAAAAAATTAAATTAAAAGAAAAAACTCAAAAAATTCAAAAAAAGACAAGAAAACAGTAAATAGAAAAGGGAAAATAGCAAAGTAGAAATCATTCAAAATATATTAATAATTATAAAAATGTAAACAAAGCAATGTTCCAGTAAATAACAAAAAACATTAATTTGAAAAACAAATAAAACAAAACAAAAATAGCTTATTACTGTTTATAGGAGAAACACCTAAAATATAAGAACACAGAAAGCTTAAAAGAATTTAAAAAAATTTTTTTTTAAATCCAGGCAGGTGCTAATCAAAAGAAAGCTGGTGTAACCCTATCATTATGAAGGGAAGCAAAATGTTGCCACCCTGAAGCTGACTTTTGAGGTGTTGATTTTAAGCTGTTCATTAAGAAGTAAGACTCAAAAAGAACTTTTGACCCTGTCCCCGTTTCCTGCCCAAGAAATTCAGACCGAAACCTGCTTCAGGCAAGAAATCTTAGAAAGCTGCCTTAGCTTAACTTGGATTAAGTATGGTAACTAGGAGAACATTACTCAGGGGTCTGTTAGCTAGATACCTAGATACCCCATGTCCCATTGTTTCTGGCCTGCCCAGCAAGAAATTTCCTGCCATGTATGCTCTGTGCTCCCTCAGCTACCTGTAAATCACCCATTCTCACTTTTGAAATTGAATATTCTGTTCCCCTCTTTCTCTTCTTTGTCCAAAAATGTCTTATATATCCATGGTTGCCTCACTGTCTTTGGAACTCTCATGCCTATGTGAATTCCACATATGTTAAAACTTTGATTTTCTCCTGTTAATCTGCTGTGTGTTGTGCGAATTATTTGACCACCCAGAAAAGCTAAAGGGGTAGAGGGATTAATTCCCTGGCCCCCACAATTATTAGACATAATTGTTATGGTAAAATGTACTATTGAAGATAAAAGTCACCATATAATGATAACAATTTTGATTCTACCAAATGACGTAAATATTGTAAATATTTGTGATTCTAACAGCCTCACATATATATAAGGCAAAAATGAACAGAAATTGACAAATCTACTATTAAAATGGAAGATATTTAACATATCTTAGTAATTGATATGCCAAATTAAGAAATCTTAAAATTCAAACAAGACAATTGACAAACTTGACCTAAAGAATATAAATAGAACAATGAACTTAACAAGTGGAAAATATGAATTCTTTTTAAGCACACATAGCACATTTATGAAAATTTACCACAGTGGGGCACCAAGACAAGCTCAACTAATTTCAAAGCATTAGCCTCAAACAATCCCCTTCTCTCATGATGATAAAATGAAAAGTGAATGACAAAAGAAGACCAAAAGTACTTTGTAACTTTGGAAATCTGCAATTCAAACAAGGTTCAAGAGTAAAACTGTAAGTCATAAGAGAAATCAGGAAATAGTACTAAATTATATTAAAAGCACAACATAATAAAACTTGCGTGATACAGCTGAAATGGTAATTACAGGAAATTTATATTTGCTTAAGACTAGGAATTAGTCTTCTAATCAATTAAATTAAGAAAAAGGATACCAGAATGAACTTGAAGAAAGTAGGAAACAATAAGAATAAGAACAGCAAAATAGACATAGAAATTTATGTATGAGAGACAGGAAAAGCTCACAGTTGGTTCATAGGACACACTGATAAATAAAACTCTGCCAAGAATGCTGAGGTGCTGAGGGTCAAGGGAGGGAGAAGACACAATGATAATGTAAGAAATAAAAGGTTCAAAGGATATTGTAAATAGCTATATGCCAATAAATTAACACTTAGATAAAATGGGAAAATAAACTTGAAAAACGACTTGCTAAAAATGATGCAAGAATAAACAGAAATTTATTCTCACAAGAATAAATCTCACAAGAAAACATCAGGCTCATGAGTTTTTACTGGCAAGTTCTATCACACAGTTAATAGAAGAAAAGGAAACTCTACTCAACTCATGTTATAAAGCTATCATAAATCTGATAGTAAAAATAGTCAAGAAAGGAGTGTGAAAAGCCTAATATTCTCATGAACAAAAGTCCTTTTAAAAAATTAGCAAATCAAATCCAGCAATGATTACTTGGTGAGCAAATTGTGCAGGAATGCAAAATTAGAAGACCAATTAATTTACCAGATTAATCAATGAAACAAGAACAATCATGTGATTATTGAGGTAGTTGATTTGATATCTATCTCCCTCACCACCAACCACTACCGTGAAGTCTGGCCAACAGGGGCTCTCTTTGGATAAAAATGTGTAATGCCTTTCAGAAGAGTACCCTGCACTGTTAAAGGCAAGATGACACAGAGAAGAGATAGGCAGGATAGTTTATCACAACGATAATTTGTGTTTTGTCATTACTGCTTTAGAGGAATGAAAAAAGATACCCACTGTTGTTTGGTTCTTTCATTCCCCCCACACACACACACTCCGAGGCTCCAAGGGGCACAGTGGGGGCGGGGAAGTTCTTTGAGCTCCCTTGCTTTGGGGCATTTCATTACAGGAATGAAAGTAAAAAGTTGTTTAGAAAAGTTTGAGCTCACTGAGGAGATTGGTCTACAAAAGTAAGAGGAGCGGCTATCCTTGCTAGGGGAAGTGGAAACAGCAAAAAAGAACAGGAAGAGTCCCATGATTGGGAAGGATGCTGTGGTTTGTGTCCTGAGTCAAAGGAACTCACCATCCCCTAGCAGTGCCCTGGGGTGGGGGGACCAAACAAAGACTGCCGGCACACCAGGGAGTACAGGCACAGGCACCAAGACTCCCAGATCAGCAGAGATGCCAAAGGAGGAAGTGAGCCTATCTACAGAGTTCTGCACCCATCGTCCAAGATCAGTAAGTTTCCCTGGTTTTTGTGTGACCCAACAGCATCCTCCACCCCTGTACTGACTCACATTGGTTTTTCGTCAGCTCCCAGGGAAGGGGAGCTTGGAGTCAGTTAACTTGATTTAAGGAAAAGAAAGCCATGTGACATTTCTGCACACCCAGCTTGTAGCCTAGACTCCCTTCCCACTACACATGTGCAGGATGTATGGGTAGAAAAAGGGAAACAGACATACACTGATGACCCAATTGCAGAAGCAAAGCTCTACCTCTCCTCCAGCTCCGGCCACT
The DNA here is from genome assembly GCA_033961575.1 of Aselliscus stoliczkanus. Lineage (NCBI taxonomy): Eukaryota > Metazoa > Chordata > Mammalia > Chiroptera > Hipposideridae > Aselliscus > Aselliscus stoliczkanus. Next base: position 120,552,373 of record CM066729.1, read on the forward strand.
GCTCGAAGTTGCCTTGGGTATCACTGCTAGCTTCTCCCTTCTGGACCTCCACAGCTGCTTCCTGTCCAGCCCTTGGGGGCTCCTTCACGTCCCTGCACAGGTGGAGGGTCCCACTGGCCATGCTGTCCAGAAAGCTGAGGATCTGGAGGCAACTCTGAATCTTGGGTGGGAATGGGCTGGTAGAGGAAATGGCCGCATTCAGTAAATCAGCAAGTGGCCTGGCCTTTGTGTCCTCCCAGGAGTGCACAGGGGCTCCCTCTTCCTCCAGAGCCCCAAAACAGCCCAGCAAGCTGAGTTCCTCAGCCAGCTTCTCAAAGAGCCCGTTCCTCTTGAAGAAGTCTCCGTTGACAGGGTCCCGGTGCAGCGCCGCAGACACAGCACAGAGGGTGTGCAGGACCAGGTCCAGGGTCTGGCTGGGGGACACCGCCCCCCACGTTGGCAGTGGGGGGTCCTGGAGAGACCCTTCCAGGTCAGAGAGCAGGGACAGCAACCCATTGAATCCGCTGGAGACTCTGAAAGCAGCACGGCCTTTGGGCGTCTCCAGGATCCGAAGTAGAGACTGAAACACCAACGAGATAAAAACAAATAGTCTAGGAGACAGATTTTTAACACTGAGCTCCTACACATTCCTGCCAAAGCATAGGGGGCGCTCTTCCCTGCTCAACACTACAGGAGCAGCCTGCTACCTGAAGGGCAATTCTGAAACATAGGGAGGTCGATACTGTTCCTCTTAATGTTAGTTTTAGGTTACCCCTCAGAGGCTTCTTTCAAATGACTGGTCTTAAAGAGTATGTTAATTTAGAGGGTTGATCTACTGCCCTGTATCTTGATTTACATGCATCTCCCTCCAGAAAGCTTTCCCTGACCCCTAGCTCATACTCATCCCAGGCTGAGTGCTCACACAGCCCCCTCTAATTCCCTGATCAAAACTCTAATTACACTGTATTGAAGTGACCTGAAAATTGTCTCAGCCCTCCCCCAGATTGGGTGCCACGCAATCAGGCTTACTCACTGCTGTGGAACCTAGTACATGCATAATAAATATTTGCTAAATGAATGGAATGAACCATCTCCGATATCACAAAGAAGACTCACAGTAAAATCTATATAAAGCAGCTTATTATTATTTATCTTCCTCTCTGTACAGGTACGGGTACCTCCTTCCAAAACACTTATCGAATACCTAGTGTATCCATGTGTTTTGGAAGGAAGGAACAACTGCATTTAAGAAGTTCTCGTTCTGTGCTAAAGCTTCACACCTAAAGGTGAAGAAATGTATGGATGATTTTCTATAAAGATTAAAAACCTCTAGTTAGTTGTTTACTATTCACAAAAATTGCATGGGACTCTATCTAAGACCCAGGCAACATATACATATTTCCTAGAGAGTGGCCAATCCATGTGGTTTCATTAATAGGCTCCAGAGGGAGATTTGAGTTGTTTTGTCCTTTCAGATATTTAAAGTATTAGTGACACAGGAAAGACAATTATCTGGGCAGGCACAATTTAGTCAGTTCCAGGACACTTGAAAAAAGATTCAAAGAGAAAAAGTAAATTCCCAATTTGGGAGGTCTTCAATGCATAGTTTGGGATGACAATAGCATGATACGTGAAAGTTAATGGACAAAGAGAAAACTGGTGAGTCAGATAATAACAAGGAAGGAAAGGACTAGATTAAAAAAAAAAAAAACTCATATAGACAAAGTCAAATAGAAACTCAGTAAAGTTACAGGTACCTATGAACTATGAAGTCACGCACTTTGTGGGGGAAAGGTAATTTTCCAGCTCTATCCCCAAAATGCTGGTAATCCTTACCTAACACTAACTAGTGTTTATCTGATATAATATAATTTGTGTCCCCAACACCCAAAGTTTGTTGTCTAATATTATATGCTGTACATGAAACCTGAACAGCTTGATGGGCAGTCAATCTCCATGAGCTAGAAGAACAAAATGGGCCAGGGCTGAGTGAATGCACACAAGCAAGGACTCTCAAAGATGACAAGAAATGTTGACTAAGGAGCTGCTGAAAAGGCTCCCTCTGCCCTGTCAATGACATTTTGAGAAATTAAGAAGCAAAATAAGACAAAGATTGTAGGAAGAACCTATAAAAGGCCGAAGTCCACAACTGCATTCAAAATGGACAAATAATGACATAGAGTGGGGTAGAAAAATTCATACTCCCCAATATGGGTCAACTGATCTTTTCCCAGTTATAGAAAAAGAAAACGCATGATTGACGGTGGTTAGATCAGGGATAACCCACCACAGCTCAGGGGACAAAACTGAATGCCAATTTGTTCTTTGAAAGAATCTCAATATCAGGGCCACCGACTAAGGAGGGATGAAATTAGAGCCATGGGATATGCTTCAGGAAATGGGCTTTCCAACTGCCCAAAAGACAGAGGCAAAAACAAAATATTAAGGACTAGGCAATGAGAGCTGCTCTCTCCTGCTGAGTGAGGGTAGGGCCTAACTACTTCGGAATTTGTCTCAAAACCAGGAAAAGCTGACATTTGTAGACATGTGCTTAAAAAGAAACATGTTAATTGTTAGAGCAGCTTCTCAAGACTAGTGATGCTCAATGAATGTGAAGGCTATGACATGGCAACAATGAGCTTTCCAGACTACGAATGGCCTTTCTCTGTGTAGCAGCATCACAGCCTCTGCCTGCCTCTCCCACCCTCCAGGGGACACTGGGCCAGGAGACTCTACAGACAGAAAAGTTGCGTCTGTGCCTGCCTTGTGTGAGAAACTCACTCCTGACAACATTATTTCTTAGACCAAGTTGGAAACACATTCCAAATTTGAAGTGTGTGTGGTGGTGCTTTCTTCCTGCCAACTGACCATCCACAGAAAAGGCTGAACACTGGTGTGTGCTACAGCACACATTGTATTGTCTGAACCTAACCTCATGCTTGGTCCCATGACTGGTGCCATGAAAAATGAAAACGAAGACATCAGGAAATCTTATGCTCTAGGAGGTTAAACCATCCCAATTTATGTGAGTGCTTTCAATGGTTCCTAAAACCACTAGAAGCTTGTTTAAAACAAATGGAATGAATGAACCTCTTCTGTTTATCACATGACAAACAAAATACCAAAAAGGGAAAAATGATTTAAAAATAAAACTAATCAGATTATAGGCAATCATCTGTGCACTGGATAGCCACTAAACGTTGCCTTCCCTCAAGAAACTACCTTCCAATTGTCCAAGTTGACACCAGATATTGCTCAAAAGGATTCAATCACTCAAAGTGTTGAGAGCAGATATTTAAAAAGAGAAGCAACCCAGTAATAGTCCTCCTTATGATTTGTGTCTCTCAGAGGGTCTGTCCCCTGTAATTCCTAGATGGCTCTTTTCTCCTCCTGTTGGGAGGGGGGGAAAGAAAGGAATGGATTTCCTTAATTGTTGCTTTGTTTGATTTATTAAATTCAGAGTCATTATCTAAAATGGAGGTAATCTCATTAGAACTTAGACTGCTCTATTATTTCTTGGGATGGGGTTAATTTCATATTTTCTGAGTCATAAAGTAAAGAGTTCAAAATCCAATTATGAAAGCTTAATTTCTTAGCAACTAAAGAGAAACATTTCTATCATAAAGGAAAATAAATAATGCGCTACTTCAGGAACCGATTTGTCAGGAGCTGGGGGCCTAGGAGGAGGGTCTCCATTACTGTCATTCAACTTTGCATGATAATGCATCACCTAGGCTGGCAAGTCTGCGGAAGGGAGTAAATTTAATCAGCTAAAGTCAAAGTAATCAGGCTGGGGTTGACACATTTCGAGAAAGGTCAGCGTTAAGCACATTTTCTCCTCCTTAACTCAGTTACCATGTCATCGTCTTTGAGTTAGTATTCCTCCAGCTTGAATCTATAAAATGGATGTCTGCTGCAAAGCGCTAACTATGTTAGGACTAACAGGATTTATTTCACATTGTATTATTTGTTATTCCTCATAATTTTCCATGTGTCATGCTGGAAGACTGGTGAGGTAATACAATTAAGCTCAGAGTTGAACAGCTAAATGTATATTAGCAAATCAATCTGAATTTTTGAATAACCCAATCATGGTCCCACTGGCTGTGGAGAGGAAATTCATTTGCTTACATTATTCTTTAACTTGGTTATCATTTGCAAGAATTAGGTGGTGAAGTTACATGTGCTTCTGTATTGGTATGGAAGCGCCTCTAGATTTTGGAAACAACTGCCCTAAATTGGGAGTTTTGGGAAGGATTTTCTCCTCAAGGGCAGCTCGCTGATTCTGCCTCAGGGAAGGGAAGTCAGGGTAATGCCATGATGTGAATGCACTTCAGAGATGGCAAACCTTTATTGGGGGGCTTTGCGGTACACTGCCTTTGAGGTCCCCCTACTCATCCTACAGCCTGACCCACTTTGCAGACACAGTGCTTTGGGCAGAGTCCACTTTCAATTTCTAAAAACGGAGATCCAGCCAGAAGGAGCTAATTTTACATCTTTGTTTCTAAAACTCCAAGGGGTTCGTTCCCAAGATGTTTAGAAGAAATGCAGATCCCACCATCACATAGCAATGTTGGCTCATTGTTCACATGTCTCAGGGGTGACTGGAACAGACTCTTGGGCCCCATCCCTCCCCATCACCCACTGGAGTAGCAACGTGGTGACAGCCCTGGTCCTGGGAGAGCAATGACAGCTCCAGATGCCCTCCTGACCACCCAGCAGGGACTTGGTACTCAGGGAGAAGCCTGCAGATTGAGCACAGGGTATGACTTTGTTAAATAAGCTTACACTGTTTATCCCTGATGCGGTCTCTTGATAGTGTGATTCTGAAATGATATTGAATCTGTAAAACACCATAATGGCTTTACATTGCTAATTCTAGAAACTCAGTCCTATTACCCAAGGGCTGACACTCCAATAAGATGCCTCTGGACTACAGAGCAAACAAGATGAACTCTCCATGAGCAAAGCAGAGCACTCTTTTCTATGACGAACACCAAAACATTCATACTCTCCAAGCAAAGTAAAACCAAAACTTTCCTCTCTGTGGATCTGTTTGACTTTCAATATGAAAATGTCAGAAACAGATGGGGATTCCAATTACTCACCCAGTAAAGAACCCAAGTCCTGACTGCCTCGGCCCATGCCTTCACTGTTCCTTATCACAATAACTCACATGCAAATCAAGCTGGACATAGACATATGAAGAAAAATGTAACAAACAGCATGGTGAAGAGGAAAATCACTAGATTTTAAGTTATTAGTCTTAGGCTCAAAATCAAATTCACCATTTAGTATTAGAAGCCCTCCAGACTTGTCTCTGCTGGAACATTAAGGAAGCTAGGGTCTTTCCCATTTGTAAATTGTCATAAAACCTTGATATCTCTCCCCTTACTCTCTCTTTTACATGTCCCCCTCAATCCCTTTACATCACAAAATCATGGGACTCCAGTGTCTTTCAAAAGACATTTAACTTTCCTTTTTTGTTTCATATAAATCACCTACATTGATTTTTTTTTTGGCCCTATAATTAAATCACCATTTCAATTCTTGTCATCTGTAAAACACATGATAGTTATGGCCATAATGTCACTTTTTGATGAGCTTCTCATGATGCTTTGGCCATGCCAAGCACTGCAGACTCAGACCACCTGATGACAGAAACATGGCTACATCAGTGTTTGACACTGGCTCTGCAGAGAGATAAAGTAGTGAAAATGAACTGGACACCATTCTCTAAGTGTTAAAATGGTTTTGTACTGAGACAGTCATGGCTAAGTAAGGTTGATGGTTCAATTTTGAAAATCAGAGCAATTTCGTATTTTTTTAAATTCAAGTGTAGTATGTTAATGACACATGAGTGTGTATTTTTATATGGGATTGTGTTGCACAAATATGTGAGAGTTCCCAAAGTCAGCTTCCTGGGAGATATTTAAATTTACATCTGCTCTTCTCTTGAACAGCATGTAACAAAAGAAGGAATTTTTTATAGGCATAAACCCACAAAGACAAAATGAATGAAAAGTCAGGAACCACAACAAAACTGTGAAATCTATAAGCAGAAGGAGTGGTGGCAATGATAGATATTGTCATCTTTAACTGATTCAAGACAATTTGATTATTACAAAAATAAAAACATATACCTATCTTTGCTGCCCAAGAGTGACACCCTAGATTTACTTCTCCCTGACACCTATTGTTCTCGTGCTTTTGACTGCCCTTTGCTTCCTTTGCCCAGCTCAAACATTCTCTGTGGGCCTTCCTCAGGAACATGGAAGGCAGTTCCCAGATGGCAAGGGCTATATCTCCTGCAATGGTATGTCCCAGGCATTCTGCCATCAGTCTTGGTAATTGCTGGATGCTCACTGAATGCTGGCCATGTAAATGAGGCAGCTGCTTGGGCGCCACTTCCATAGTTAACAGGGTGGCTGGGAACTAGCTGCCCAACCAGGGGAGCATTTCCTGGCACCCCTTGTATCCAAGAGGAGCCCTGTTCAAAGTTTTGCCCAGTGAAAATTGGGCAGAAGCTAACATGTGCCAGTTCTAGGCCTGAGCAAGGATGCTGTGTGCAGTTCTCCATGTTCTCCATTCCTTTGTCTGCTGGCTGGATTGGATGCCCATGGGACAGCTGTCCCTGAATGACAGCCCTCCCCAGTCACTGATTGGACTGTACATAAGAAAGAAACTTCTAATGTGTCAGGCTACTGGGGATGTGGGGTTTATTTGTTGTTGCAGCAGGTACTACGCTGCAGTGATCAACTGAATGAAGGAATGCATGGCCTAAGGTCAGTCACCTGCTGCATGTCTACGGGAAAGCCCATCACAAAGAGGACTTAACGTCACCTTCAGGAGATCCAGTTTCAGGTCCAGCTCCCCTTGAGTGGATGAGCACAAAGCACCCACGATGATGCTCATGTACTCCTCAGTATTGATGACTGAGAGCTGCTCCAAGATGCTGAGTGAGGCTCCCCGATAGCACTCATCATCCAGAAAGATCTTGATGAAGGGCACCATGCCGTGGTCTTTCAGGACAACTGCAGATCAGACAGATAGCATGGGGCTAGAGCGATGGGCCTCAGCACTTAGTTTCAATTATGAGCAAAGCTTTGCCTTACAATATCCAAGTCTGTCTGCTACAGCTTTATGTGTCTCTTCTGTCCATTAGAAACTTTTTTCAAAAATCAATACCCACTGTTAAAATGACAAGAGGGAAAGAGACACTGTGGAGCTAAGAATTAAAAAGAAAAACTGCTTTCTTCTCCAGTGAGAATTGTCTTCGAAAAAAAAATTTTCCTTTTTTTTTAGAAATCTAAGTAATACAAACATTAAGTAGATAGACCTCTGTCCCTTATTTCTTCCACATAATTCCCTAATCCAGGGCCAATAGCAATTCTCTCTTCTCTCTGCCAAAATTCTCAGTGAAAGCAAACCAGAATTAAAGTTAAGAACATATTTAGTTCCTAGGTAGTTTCTTGGGACTGGCAGGGAGAGAGGATTAAATAAATTTGGCTGGTGGTATGTTTTTGTTTAAAAGTAATCCTAAGAATTTCTTCTCCAGGATTGATATTTGGAGTAATCATGTGTGGAATGTGAAAGAGGAAGTAAGTGCATCATTCAAATGGCATGATGTGGATTTGACTGGCCAGTTCCACAAGGCAGGAGTGCTCCAGTTATGTGCCAGTGGTCCCTACATTGAAATCTCCCTGGAGGCCTGTTTAAAAGCAGATTTTTGAGCTCTCTGTTGGCCTGCTAATTAATCTCTGAGAGTGAGCCCGAGAATATGCATTTTAACCGGCACCTCCAGGGGTCTTTTATAGTCTAACATGAGAGACCCTCTGCCATAGGAAATAATCACTCTCATGTGGTGTAGTTGATCTATGAAGGCCTCAGATAAGAACCCCCAAATAGCCACACCCATTGATGGCACTTTGTTGATGCATCTACTTCATGTATAATAGATACGTAGGCATATTTTATGCACATATGTTTTTAAAAACATGGAAGCTGTATGATCTTAGAAAGCTAAAAAATTTTTTGGATGGATGAAGCTGCTATGTCCATCATAGGCTGAAAGCACATCTAATAAACTCTTTTATAAATAACCAGCTTTCTTTGTTTGTATTCTAAGATTTAAATTTTATTTTTTTTTAAGAATATAGTCAGTGTCACAGGATATTAATGGATTTTACATGAAAGGATGGGGTGGGAGATGCTCTGTGGTCCCATGAACCTGAGATATACTTTTGCTTCCTAACCTTATTTAGCAACTTTAAAAGTAAAAGGTGTCGGGCCGGTCAAGTAGCACGCTGGTTAAGAGCTTGCTTGGGACCCCAGCTCTGACATCAGGGCCCCAGTTCGGATCCCACATAGAGGGCCAGTGACACTGCATCCTCTACAGCTAAGATGGTGAACAACAGCTCCACCTGGAGCTGAGCAGCTGTGAGTCTGCGCGACAGCATAGCTGCAGCCCCTGCTGCAGTGGGCTGCGATAGGCTATAGTGAGTGGCCGGCAGCCAGCGTGAGTGGCCAGCAGGCAGTGTGAGCTGCCAATAGCCTCTGTGAGTGACCATCCAGAGGCCGGCGACTGATCTGCCTCATCCAGGAAGAGCGCAATGATGATACCAACATGGGCCAGTGAAGCAATGTCCTCCACAACTAGACTGAAAAACAGAAGGACAGCAACTTGTCTGTTCCCCTCCCCTGATTTCCCAACACTGTTCCCCTCCCCCAATTCACCAATAAAATCTTTAAAAAAAAAAAAGAAAAAGTAAAGGTGTCAACCAAGGTATCTACCAATTTCCTGATGATCACTGAACAACACAGCAAATGGACATTGACCACACGTTAGTGCTGGTAACTTCTTGGCCATAACCTTTGAACACTGATATAAATCACTGAAAATAGTTGATGTTTTCTAAAGCATTGACAAGACAAATTTGGTGCCACCCTTACCAGCATTCCGAACTGAGCCTTTCAGAAGCATGACTATGGTTTCCAGCATCACACAGGTCAGATCTCTTTCTGGATCCTGAGCACCGAGAATGGACTCTTTGTTTCCTGCCATATTTAAGAAGTAATAAAAAAATATTTTTAAGTGCACATGGTATGATTCCAAATCTTCGATTCTATTAGTTTTCTCTCCCCTCAAGGAAAGGTGAAGATAATGCTTCTATTATATGAGAGCATGCATCCCAATTCATCCCAACTCTACTACCCTCAGAGCCTTGGTTCTCCAACTTGAGCACCTGAAAATCCCTGAGAGTGCTCATTGTTAAAATCCAGAAGCTGGGCCCCTTCCCCATTTTCTGACTTAGGAGGTCTTGGTTGAGGTCCTATAACTACATTTTTATATTTCCATATAATGTTGATATATTTTAAGTATCCATATAATGTTGATGGGCAGGTCTGAGGACAACTCTTGAAGAACCAGTATTCTACATACCCCCTGAAGCCCTGCCTTCTTGACTCTCCTTTGAACCCTTGTATAGTTTGCCATTCATGCCGGGGAGGGAGGGCTGCCAGCTCACGCCATAGGCATGGAGATGCCCGAGAGATTCTGGAGTACATAGGTATCCCCATTAGATCCATGAGGGCAAACCAGGTCTGTGTGTTCACAACTGAATCCCCAGTGCCATAAAGTGCCTGCCAAGAGGGAATTTCAATACATATTTGGAGAATGAATGAATAAATGTAGAGTTTATTAGCCAGGAGACAAAATATCTAAGAAACAACAATAAACTGTTAATAGAAGGCACAAAGTAAGATTGGATACATCAGCTCACCAAGAAAAGTATGAATTTTGGGAATGGTCATAGGTCTGGGACTCAGTTTAAGAGTAAATTCAATGTCAGTCTGCTGGAAAGCAATATATAGCTAAAAACACACTGAGACATTAAACAAAAAGACTGTACGAAGAGCACTAGAAAGAAACACATATAAAAGACTCTCCAAGGCCTGGCCCGGGGTCCAGCTCTGCTATGATGGCAGTGCTTTATTCTCAGCTCTGACACTCCCAGGGAGGCAAGGGTCCTTCTTAGACTCCAAAGGTGTGTGAGAGCTCCTCCTCCCATGTTTATCTCAGTCTTCCATGAGGTAACACAGGGCCTATAGAGATAAGATGACTAACATTTCTTGAGCACCTATTATGTGCCAAACAGAGCAATAGGTCCTTTTTAGATATTTCCTCATTGAATTCTTACAACAGCCCTATGATATATGTTATTATTTCCATTTTACAGAAGACAAAAGAGGCTCATTGAGGTAAAGCAACCTGCCTAGGATCACTCAGCTTGTAAGCAACACGGCCAGGATTCCAGCCCAGGGCTGGCTGGCCCCAATACCACTCTCTCTCTCTCTCAGCTTCTTCCCCTCAGAGAGGTCCAGGAAGCAGACAGCTTGAACATGAAGCAGAATTCCAAAAAAGGGCCAATGGCTAGAGAGCACCAGCCAGTACAGTAGGAGGAGAAGAGGCTGAAAGGTGAAGAGAGGTAAGTGGCTGAATTCCTGTGTCCCAGTGTCCTTCAGGCTGAAATCCTAGAGAGGCAGGTGTGGACAGATTAAGGGAAAGCCAGAAGAAACTGAAAGGAGTTTTCACACTCTGATTCCGATCTGAAAGTTGGTAGAGGTGGAGATTAGGGACAACCACATAGAGTGGCCCCAGCAGGGTATGTGCATGGAGCATGGTCAGGCAGTGAGAGAGCCCAGGCCCGCACTCCTGAGAGCACTCTGGCCTCAACAGAGGGACCCTGAAGTCCCATGGGGGAGAAGAGGCTGCTAATATTGAGAGTCCAGAGTGTAGGGGCTGAGGTAGCGGGGAGGAGCCAAGGAACCATGCGTGTACAGCCCAGCATGATACACACATGCGGGCAAGCTAGGCAACAATGACCCCTGCTCCAAGTGGGATACCATCAGGACCAACAGTACTGAGTAAGCAAGGCAGCTGTATCCCAGATGACCCAGACTTTTCCCTGCCAGAGCCCCAAGCCTCTCTGATCTCCCTTTTCCCTTTGCATTACTCAGGACCTGTCCTTCCCCCTGCTATCTCTCCACCTAAATACTCAGACAATATCTAGTGCAAGAGACCTCTGAAAGATGAGAATTCATCAAGCCTGAGTTAGCCCCATGAATGTATTTAAAGTTATTCCCACCCCCCTCATCTTTTCATGGGGAAGTTCAAGCCAGTTATAGAAAATAGGGAGGCTGCTGCTCTGTGAAGTCATGTGTCCCAGGGATACCTTCCCTGACCCTCACAGCACCAGGTGACATTGACACGCTCACTTTCTCTGTTATGTTAACGGGTGGCAGGGCAGGCATGCAGGGCAAGCTCAGCTAACACTGACCCCAGTCTGTTCCCCACTGCCTCCAAAGCTCTGACACACCTGACTTCCTCAGGATCTTGGCCCGCCTCCGCAGCTGGGCTAGCAGCAGGCCCAGGAGCCCCGAATCACGGAAGATGTCTGTGAAGAGTGGGTCCGCCCCAGCTATTCTGAGGATACTCTGCAGGGCCACAAGGGTGCAGAGTGGCTCAGAGCTCTCCTTGATCAGGTGCTGCACCTTTCCCAGGATCTCATGGGGCACATAATGCAGCTCAAACACCAGGGCCTCCAGCAGCTGGAAGAAGTGCATCTGCACTTGGGCTGGCTTCAGGGGCACCATCTCCACAAACTGCGAGATGGGCTGCAGGGTCCACTCCAGCAGGAAGAAGTTGCGGGCGTTCCAGGTCCACATGGTCCTGATGGCCAATAAGACTTTCGTGCAGAGGACAGAGTCACTGGCTTTGTGGAAAACATTCTGCAGGACTTGGAAGGCCTGAAGATTTTTAACGGTTACCCCTAAAAATGAAAAAAGGAATAACCCCACAAGTAATTTCTCCAGCCTATGCCTTGAAATACATGATTGCATTATCATTAGGAAATACCACTTAAAGCTTCTATTTTCTAGCTCCTATAGGTAAATTTCAACCAGAAGTCCAGAAATCTGGCTGTCCAGAGTATAAGACTATAGCTGCACTGTCCAAGATGTGGTGGCTCCACTCTATCACTGAACTGCGATGTCCCATACACCAGACTTCTAAGACGTAGCACAAAGAAAATAATACAAAACACAAGTGTCACTAACAATTATTTGTATTGACCACATGTTAAGATAGTAATATTTTGGATATATTGGGTTAAGTAAAATATATTATGAAAAATAATTTAAGCTGTCTCTTCTTTTTTTAAAAAATTATGGCTAATAAAACATTTAAAATTAGGTAAATTGGTTCACATTATATTTCCATTGGGCAGTGCTGGACTGGAGGATTGGTTTCAATCAATTAAAATCAAATTATGTTAAAGATTACTAAGCAAAGTCAGTTTTATTTCTAAACAAGCCATTAAATAAAGCCGCCTTTCAAACCCAACCCCCCTCCTATCTCTCCATCTTGAAAGTTAAGCCTCTTGCCCAGGAGACACTTCATCTGAGAACTCCCTGCCTTCAGCCCTGTCTGCCTCAGACACCAGAGATGTTTCTGGAACTTCTCTCTGATCCAGACACTTCCTTGTGAGCCTGCTGGAGTCCCATCCAATGGCTCTTCTTAAACTGACCCCATGCTCCGCAGCCTCCACACTCTGATCTGTAAAGGTCTCTGTGCTCATTTCCCCAGACTCACCTAAATGTTTCCTATCACCATTTCTTTCCCCAGGCTGTACTTTCTGCTTTAAACTTCCCTTTCCTTTTACCTGGACAACCCATGCTTAAACTTGAAACTTCACCCTCTGTACAGGGTTTCCTGACTGACACAGACACCTGCCTGGTGTCACCACTGCGCCTTATGCATTTATTGAGTAGGTTATGGTTCTGTATATGTGTGACAGTCTCTATTGAGATTTTGTAGAGAGCGGACACCTGGCCTGTTCATGCTGGTGCCTAGCATGGGGCAGAGTGTCTGCTACACAGAAAGCACCAGTGCATGCTGATTGAGTTCATCAATCAATCAATCAATCAATCAATCAATCAATCAGTATCAAAATACAGAGGAGGCATTGACTCTGAGCCTAGGTGATTGTTTCAGGGCCATCAGTCCCCATTATTAAGCAAATGTCACAGAGAGGTTACAGTGGAGGTCAGAAGTTCCCTCCACTATTTGTCTTCTCTTTTATTAAGCAAACATTTCCTCTAAGTCACACCCAAGACATAGAGAAAAAACTATATAAAGGAGAGATTTTAAAACCACTGTGTCTCTAACACATGCCAAGTGTTTGTTTCATTACCAAGAATCAGAAAAGACTTATTTAGCCTTATCAGGGTACAACATCAATGGCTGCCAGGCACTCAGAGATACAAGATGACCCACCAGAAGCCTCGTGATGGAACTTGAAGCCTTCCAGCTGAGGGTAAGTGACACTGTCAAACACGTTCAGCTCTGACCTCCCACACGTCGTCAACCACACCACCATCCCAAGGAGCTCCTCCAGGTGAGGATCAGCTTCGTTCTGAGTCAGCCCGTCATATCTGCAGGGAGAGATGAGGCCAGCCCTCTGGACTTCTTGGACAGAGCAGCCACATTTACTCATGGTGCTCTGCTCCTCACTGGGATGCAGAGGTGACACAGATTGAGGTGCTGGGGAAGACCCCAAAGGTCTCCACCAAGTCAAGACCAAGAGGTAAAGGGAGTGTCCTGGGTAAAAGTCACTCTGTTTGCAAAGGTCAGCCTTAGATCAACATGTGTGATCAGAATACAGGGAAACATGGGAAGAGCAACAGCATCTGCTCACAAGAAAGCTGATTTCTGTAGCTGATCCCCTAAAAGGCATGTGCTTCAGGCACAAGCAGGGCAGGGGCACCCCACAAATGAGAGATTTGGCATTTCCAAAGAGCAACCAAAGGAATATCATGGGAAATAATCTGACTTTATTCAACTTCCTCATGTTTATTTTAAGATTGAGAATTGTTTTTATTTTTAGCTACTTATGTGTTGGTGGGCTATCTTGCTCTTCTTGGGGGCAAGGGTCCTCAAGTCTCATTCCAGCTCTACCATATCAATAGTACATTTGCAGTTTGACTTCAGTTAAGGCAGAAAGGGAAACCAACACACTGCAACAGTCCTTCCTGACACTCCCTGGAACAGGCTCATTTCCTGCCTCCCCCAAGGAGCCTGAGGCAAAGCAACCACCCATTTAACAAAAAAAATGTTCAAGAACTGTTATGGCATAGACCTCCATGGTAGCACAAGCCAGTTGGAAGAGTTTGGAAAATCAAGGGATTTCTTTGATTTCCATCTCTTGGCATATCCAATCCCTGGGCCCAACCCAAAGGTGATATGGCAACTCAGAGTGGAGGAATTAGCCTGATCCAGCTGAACAGCATCCTCATTTGCTTTTCCCAGGGGTCAAAAATTTGAGGGAGAGTAGTTTAATTGGAGATTGATCCCAAAATACCAGCAGGGGAGAGGCTCTGTGAGACAGAGAAGGGGAGGAAGCTAGTACAGAGCCTTATCAAGCGAGTGCCTCGTGGGAAAACTGAAGCTTAATCCTCCTGAGGACACTAGGAGGCAGAGTAGAGCTGCCCCCCCCACCATCCCCCAACACCACCACCACCACCACCACCAAAGGGCCGCTTTGCCGGATGTTTATCTATCAGCTTCTGCCAGCCATTCATTGATTGAGGGCTGCTCCTGGGAGTTGCTGATTGCTTGGCAGCCCCCAAGCATATAGGCAGAGCCTGTTACAGCAGTCCCAGAAAGCCCTCCAAGATAAGTGACACAGGGTCTGAGAGGTGTCTGTCAGGCCGGTGGGCACGTAAGTGGTGCATACCACCACGGGGACTTGGTGAAATTATTGTCGCTATTACTCACTGATTCTCTAAGGAAGTGACGGCCAAGCTTGCTGCCACTAAATTACACTTGCAATAAATCTCTCTGGCCATGCTCTGTGGAGCTTCATATTTCAGAAGACCCTCTCAGAAACCTCAATATCTGTCTTTCTCCAAAGCACCCCAAATGATTCTGAGAACCTGGGTTTGGCGGTTCTCCCCCACCAAGCACAGCCACTTACCCGAGTAACACTTTGAGGAGCAGGGGGTAGCCCTCCCCGATCTCAAACTCCAGGAGCAGAGCAGGGGAGACAGGGTAGGAGTCCTTCACGAAGCCCAAGACCAGGTTCACAACCTCGCTCACCTCGGGGGCAGGGAGAGAGGCTGCAAGCCTGGAGAGGTTCTGCAGGGAGATCTTGATACAATCCATGGCTGTGGGAGTTAAACAGCACTGTTTGTTCAGAAGCAACAGCTTTTCTCCCAATCATTCCTCCACCCACCCCACCCCACTCCTCTAAATTGTGCATCAAGATGTGAATGTAAATTAATCCAAAACATCTTTCTTCTGGCTCTTGGATCAAGAAGACTCTCCCTTGGCAAGTGCCATCCTGAGAGCCATGCTGGGCAGACCCAGGTGGAGAGCAGGCAAAACAGAGAGAGGGAAGGAAGCCTCTTCACCCTCCACTCCTAATTCCCAGCACACAGAAGGGTCCAGGGCCATTAGGTAATGAGATACAATACCCCAGACCGGAGCACTGCGGAAGACCTTAAGGAAGCAGTGCCGGACAGGAGCAGAAATTAGCCTGATGAAAAGTGCAGGCAAGGATATGAATATGTGAGAAGGTGAGGGGCAAAAAAATGGTCAGTCTGGGCTACGAAAGAATCAGGGTTTTGGAGCGCAGAAGTGTGGGCCACAAGGGAGGGGGAGGAAAGTGGGGCGGCTCCTGTGGGGCCTGGCCATGCTGGTTACCACGGAGCTGTGGGAGCCGGGGAAGATTTGAGTCAGAAGAGAGATGTCACTGGTTTTGCATTTTGATTGATCACTGGTTTTAGGGCTCTTTCATTAGGAAAAGTCTCTTCTGAGTGCTGAGAAAGTCAGGAAAATTGACTGCTGAGAACTTAAATAGCACATGCTCAGCCCCTCAGCTGTGAGGCTTCAGGTGCACCAGAAAGTCTGCATGCTGTGGGGAAGAAGGGAGCCCCAAAAGCTGAGGGCTTGGCCAGGTCAGCCCTTCCTTTCTGATCTTCTCCTCAGCCTAGATGCCCACAGACTACCCATTCCCCTAAGAAGGTACTCCAGGTGGCAGACTCCCCACTGAGGCAGAATTTTTCTTTTCCGGTTAAGAGTAACGATAGTGAGGGACCCTCACACTAATGCATACAGCCTTTTCTCAGGGGTCTCCAACTCTAGCCTGTGGGGGATGGGTGCCTGGGCTGGTAAGCTTTTCAGGTCAGGCTCAGCCCTGGACCATGACCACCAGGCCTTGGCTTCACTGGGAGCTTTGAATGCCTAAACCAGGGCTGCAGTTTCATCCCGGATTCATTTACAGCAAGAGCTCTCCCAGCTCTTATTGGCTGATGCGCTCTGTTATAGGAGGTCCCAGAAAGAAGACAGGCCACAGGGCAACTATTTGTGTACAAGCACGTCACATTGGCAGTTTCTGAGTCAGTCCTCAAAAAGACCCCATTCGTTGGAGCCAGCCCAAGAGATGGACAGCTGTGCTCCCAAGAGCCACTTTAGCTTGTGGAGCTCAGGAAATACCACATAGTAGGTGAGGAGGTCAGCTGAAGTAAGTCTTTGTAAAAGTGCTGCCCTTGGAGTTAGCCTTGCAGAGCTTCCCTCTCGGCCCTGTGATGGGCCAGGTGCTGAAAGGAGGCCAATACACTTTCCCAAGATTCTGTGAGCCAAGGTGGTGTTTGTGCTTCCCATTGTTGTCTGGGTTCTCAGGAGGAGATAGACAATGCTAGGGGAGCCCCTGAGACTGGTAAGGGAATTCAGTCCCTCAGTGCCATGCCTTGATCATGCCAGGTGATAATGCTGTGTCTATGGGGCATCCACAATATGCCAGGAGCTATCCAAGCACTTCAAATAATGTAAACTCACCAAAGCATCACAACAATCCAGTGAAATCAGCAGGATTGTTATTCCCGTTTTACAGATGAAAGAACTGAGGCACCCAAGTGGGTAAGTGTCCAAGGTGACTCAACTATGAGGGCAGAGCTGAAGTCACACCCCAGCTGTCTAGTTCCAGCATCTATGGCCTTAACCCCTATACATGCTGCCCAGAGCTGAACCTAAGGCACTTGAATCAGTTACCTCCATGCTTAAAATTTGATTCTCTTCTTCGATAGCTGCAACCTTGGAAAATTTTGCAGCAACTCATAATCTCTGTTTTCCCCATTACAAAATGGTATTAATAATTAATATCTATCTCAAAAAAAATGAGATAACATACAAATGGACCCAGCACAGTGTCTGGTAGACAGTATGTGGATAGTAAATAAGCACCCCTTTCTCTCCCTCCTCCAGTGGAGCATCAAAATGAATAATAAAAGCACTTTCATGAATGGAGCAAAGCAATATAGGGTCATCTACTGGGCATAGATGGGCGTCAGTGAAAACCTTGTTTGTCCATCTCTTATTTTGGTCCCAGAAATCTATAGTGATGCTGCAAGAGCATTCCAGGGTCTTATTGTAGAAAATGGGCCCACAGGCCACCCCAGTCCCCTGGGACATACCCTGCAGGTATTGTATGATACCGAAGTTCTGGGCCTTGGAGATGGCCCTCAGCACGCAGAAGGTGGGCTCCTTCCAAAAGTCGCAGCTGTGCTCCCGGAGACAGGTTGTGGCGATCATTAAAGACTGGAGCTCATTCCCTGAGAGAAGTCTCTCCAGCCCCTGAGACTCACTGTAAATGTTGACCAACATCTGGAGTAAATAAATAAACAAATTAGTTAATTAATTAAATGGAAGGGAGGGAGAAAGGAAGGAAGGAAGGAAGGAAGGAAGGAAGGAAGGAAGGAAGGAAGGAAGGAAGGAAGGAAGGAAGAAAGAAAGAAAGGAAGGAAGAAAGAAAGAGAAAAAGCAAGCCAAGAAGACTGGTTAGGAAGCCTCCTTCCTGCAATGGATTTGTTCCCTACTTTTCCAGAACACTGATGGGCATGTGTCACCACAAAGGATGGGGCTGTGTGTAGTCACCCTCTGCCCCAGACCAGCATGGTCAACAATGCCACCTAGAAAAGGATGATGGGGCTTGCAGCTTCAGTTAGAGCTCATAATCCTTACAGAAGCAGTTGTTATCCTTTCGAAGTCAGAATAACAAAGAAGTATTTGACTTAGAGAGGTGTCTTTTTATATCTACCATTAAAGGATAGAATTAACCAGTGGTATATAAAACGCAGATATTCCTGTAGCACTCAAACCCTACTTCTCCATAAGACCACGCATGAGCACTGTCCTATAACCTAACTTATAACTCCCAAATAGTTCTAACTGGGGCCTTTGTTTCCACCAGTTCAGTCCCCATGGATTTCCAACACCATCTGTCTACTTGAAGTGAATCACACACACAGAGCTCTTCAGGGACTCACCCTGCCCTTCAATCATGGGCTCTCGCCAATTTAAGGACCTTTTTCCAGTTCAGCAAATACAGAAAGCTCCCTCCACCTGAGTCCATTAGCCCCTGCAACACAGTGATAGAGTGCAAGCGGGGCATACCACTGCCTGTTGATGTGGCCATGCCACCCTTGAATTGGACAACCATTTCTGCTCCTCGCCCCTCTCCTCCCCACATCGCACCTCCACCCTAACCTTCAGCTCGGGTTCAATGTCATTTCCTCAGAACAGCCTCCTTTATGCTCTACTATAAATCAGGTCCCCTGTGCTCATTTCCCAGCACACCTTGACTTTTCCTTCAAAGCACTTAAAAAATCAGACACTGCTTATTTATTCACATGACTGTTCCTACATTTGGCTTCTGCATCTTCTTTCTTTTTCTTTTTTTTTTTTTAGGGCAGTGTCACTGGTCCTCTTATGTGGGACCGAACCAGGGCCACTGGCTTCCCAAGCCAGCGCTTAACCACCGCACCACTCGGCCGGCCCTGCATCTTCTGTCTGTCACCTGTATGAGAGAGGGGACTGTGCTTGCTGCAGGAACCATCGGTCTAGCATATAGCCAGACCCGATAGGAAAGATTTTTGCAGAATGGAATAAGGAAAACCCTGAAAAATGCAGACATGATCTGTCACTGTGGTTTGTAGTCTGTCTGTAATGGAGAGAACTGTGCAGGCTGGGCTGTACTCGCTCCCTGCACATAAAAGCCATACGATAAAGATTTGTTAACGTTTCCAGTACTACATCCTGGCCACCCTTGGAATATGACTATGTACAGGCAAATGAGGCCTAAGTTTCCAACAAATGCAGCTTAGGGGATAACCTACCATAAGTGGAATCTACCAGAACTTGTGAAATACCCTTTGGTAATGATGATTCCAGCTTAAGAATTAATCTAAAATGGGTGTCAATGTGGATATTCAACGGGCAGCTGCATTTGAAAATTCCCAAATGGTCCTAAGTACGTGTTCTGTGTGAGATGCTGCCCAGGCCCTGGCAGCACAAACATGAGTAAGATACACAGTCCTTCTCATCCGCCCCTAACCCCACAGACAGAGGCAGAAGGAGTTTTCTGGAGATTGCAGCCTCCAGAAGCCGGGAAAGCAGAACTTGTCAGTGAGGGGGCAGGGGAAGGAGGAAAGAAGTTATGCTACAGGCCACTGCTGGCCGTCAGGGAGGTCAAGAGAGATGGGGAATGATGAGGAAATCACATTGGGTGCTCAGTGGCCTGAATGGTATCTGAGAGGCAGGAAGAAGGTAACATCACTGAGAGGTTAAAAGCTTGACTGGCAGACTTCCAGTAAAATGGTGGAATAGACAGACGCTGTGCTAACTGCCTCTCAGGATCACACCAACATTACAAACAATTACACAGCATTCAACCCTGGAGGTCCCCGGAACACTGGAGGAACAGAACCACTAACCGAAGAACTTAAAGAGGAGGCCACGTCGGGTCTCGTAGGATGGGTGGAGACGAGAGAGGGCGAACCCGTGAGGGAAGCCCCAGCTATGGGGAGGCTTCTCCGGTTGGGGGAAAGACCCTCTGGCCGCACACCAAGCTCACCAGCCCAGAGTTCCTTTGCCGGGAAGAGGAGTTCTAAGATAGCCAGCAGTAAATTAGTGAGGACTCTCTTTGCTCAGCTCGGTGAGGCTAAGAGCGGCTGGAGAATCAGTGGGGCCGGCACATGGGCTTGCTCTCCGGTGAGCTCTTACCTGGTTACTGGTGGAGGGAGTGGCTGTGTGAGCCGGGCCTGGGAGCCTGCGGGGACGGACTGACCTGAGCACCTTCGGTGCAAAGGCTGCAGGTTTTGGGACTATTGTTCCCGTGGCGTGGAGCCTGAATGCGAGTGGTGTAGGGAGGGCGCCATTTTGTCAGGGTTGGGCCCTCCCACAGAGGATCAGGTCCGGGACCTCACTGGTCTGGTGAATTGGCACAGAAGTGCGTGTGTGCGTGCGCTTGCGGACTTGGATCCACACCCTACGCCCGGCTTATACTGCGTTGCCAGGGAAACGCTGGGTGGGTGCCCTCCGGCTCCAACAGGCTGCTCCCTGAGACCCGGGAGTGCGTGAGCCGTCTCAGATCCCCGCTCTCCGAACTGCACTTGCAGAGCTGCCAGGATGGTGATTGGTTGTCGGGCTGCTCAGAAGAAACCTCGAGAAATGGTACCAAATGAAGCAGAGGGATCCAACCTTTCAGAGACAGAGTTTAGAACACTGGTGATAAAAATGTTTAACAAACTTAGTGAGGACATAAGGAAGGATAGAGAAATCATAAAAAACAACCTGTTAGAACTAAAGAATACAATAACTGAAATGAAGAACACACTCGAAGGAATCACCAGTAGAGTAGATGAAGCAGAGGAGCGGATCAGCGATTTGGAAGACAAAATAGCAGAAATCACCCAGTTGGCACAACAAAAAGACCAAAGAATAAAAAACAATGAAAACAGTTTAAGAGCCCTATGGGACAAGGTGAAACACAACCACCTTTGACTCATAGGAATACCAGAAGGAGAAGAGAAGAAGAAAGGGATCAAGAATGTATTTGAAAAAATAATGACTGAAAACTTCCCTACTCTGGTGAAGGAAATCAACATACATGCCCAGGAAGTGCAGAGGGTTCCAAACAAGCTGAACCCAAACAGGTCCACACCAAGACACATCATAGTTAAAATGGCAAAGGTTAAAGACAGAGACAGAATCCTAGAGGCTGCAAGAGAAAGACAGCAGGTTACAACAAAGGAATTCCTGTTAGACTAACAGCTGACTTGTCTACAGAAACTCTGCAGACCAGAAGGGAGTGGCAGGAGATATTCAAAGTGACACAAAATAAAGGCCTACAACCAAGATTGCTCTACCCAGCACAGCTATCACTTAAAATTGAAGGTGAAATAAAGAGCTTCTCAGAAAAGAATAAGCTTAAGGAATTCATTACCACCAAGCCAGCATTGCAAGAAATGTTAAAAGGGCTTTTTTAAACAAAAGAAAGGGTAAACAAGCTAACCCAGGAAGACCAGGAATAGAAATAACAAAATGGCAATACATATGCACCTATCAATAATCATTTTAAATGTGTATGGGCTAAATGCTCCAATCAAAAGATAGAGAGTAGCTGAGTGGATAAGAAAATAGGACACATGTATATGCTGTTTACAGATGGAATAAGATATTTCATGCAAATGGAAATGAGAAAAATTAAAGTGGAGTACCAATACTTATTTTCGACAAAATAGACTTTAAAATGACTACAATAAAAGAGAAAGAAGGGCACTATAACCCTAATAAACATCTATGCACCCAACATAGGAACTCCTAATTACACATAACAGATTTTGACAGACATAAAGACAGAGATCAACAGTAACACTATCATAGTAGGGGACTTCAACACCCCATTGTCACCAATGGACAGATCCTTTAGACAGAAAATCAACACAGAAAGAGGGGCCTTAAATGACACTTTAGACCAGCTGGACTTCATTGATATTTTTAGAGCATTTCACCCTGGAAAAACAGAATATACATTCTTCTCAAGTACACAGGGGACATTTTCCAAGATAGACCACGTTAGGCCATAAATCAAGTCTCAGTAAATTTAAGAAGATTGAAGTCATATCAAGCAGATATAAAGGAAAAACTGATGGTTACTGGCTGGGAGGGAGTGGGGCTGAGGGAGAGGGGGAAGGTTTTGGACAGCGTAGGTGGGTGACTACAATGTTGCCGCAGGGATATGGGGGCAGTTCTGGGAATGTAATTGAAAATGTTGTGAAGAGACTATTATGTTAAGTGAAATAAGTCAGTCGGAGAAAGGCAAGTACCGTATGATCTCACTTATATGTGGAATCTGAAAAACTGAATGAATGATCAAAGTAAACAGACTCATAGATACAGAGGAAAAACTGAGGGTTGCTAGTTGGGAGGAGGGTGGGGATAAGGGGAAGGGGAAGGGATTACAAAGCATAAATGGACAACTACAATATTGCCACAGGGATACGAAACACAGTTCGGGGAATATAATAATGTTGTAAAAATTTTGTGGCATGTCAGATAGTCACATGTCTTGTTAGGGAGACCACTTCATGGATGGAGTAGAGGCTAGATCACTGCACTGTACACCTGCAGCTGATGTTGTATAATATTGTATGCCAACTGTAATTGAATATATAGATAGTCACAGGATGTGGAGTATACTGTGGAAGAGAGTCAAAAGAATTGTAATAGATATGTATGATATCGAGGGGGGGAGTGGGGTGGCAAACTGGGGGAGGGGAGTTGTCACTTTGCGGGGTAAAGAGTATAACTATTGCATTGTGTTGTACACCTGAAACTAATAAAAAAAAAAGGCTTGACTGGCAGCCAGAATCTCAGGGTTCCCACCCCAGCCCCCACTCACTAACTCTGTGACCCCAGGCTTATGTTTACTTACAATACCTTAGTTTTTATAGAATCAGAACAATACTACGCACATCTGGGAATGGAAGAGGGGGCTCTTGGAGGTGATGGAGGAGAGATCATGGCACAAGGGTGGGTACAGAGCACATACTGAGAAAACATTGGCTATAGTCATGCAAGTGGGGGCAGCATGCTTGTTCTCAGAGGGGGAGTGGCCAGGAAGTGGCCAGGACAGGAGGTTCCAGATGCTGGGGAGGGTGGGGAGAACCTGGGAACTCAGACTGGAGACAGAGCTGGGACCAAGGGAAGAGCAGGAGCACACCTTTCTGGGAGAGAACAAGAGGAATATGGATACACAGATACAATGAAATAGAAAGAGAAAAAGAAAATCCATTTTCCAAATGCACAGGATTCCTTGCATTTGTGGAGTATGGGGACAGAGGGATGAGCTGGGCCCTTGAGGAGAATGGAGAGCTTCAGAACTAGAGCTGAGGAGGAGGAGAGCATCACCGAGAAGCAGAGCACCGTCTCGGCCCAAGGGAGGCCAGCCGTCCTCTCACTCACCTGCACAAACATTCTCTGAACTTGAACATCATTTTCAAGAAGCTCATCCTTTTCCAGAGGAAAGACAAAGAAGAGGTAGAGGCACTGCAGAAGCAGCGCAGGGAGCCCAGATTCAATAATTCTGCCCAGTGTCTCCTGCAAGGGAACAGCAAACATCACATGACCTTTGGCCACAGAGCCAGCACAGCACTGCTCCAGACCCCGACACATGCTATTGGCTTGTGTGGTTGTTATAGTGGGGAGGAATGCAGGTAAGTCAGGTCCTTTCTCTGGGCAACACATTCTCCACTGAGAACGGAAACAATCATAGGACCTACCCAGGGCAACTGTGAGATGAAGTTCATATAAACTGTACACTTTGTGCTCCATAAACTTTATATCCTTTTCTTTTTTAAAGCATGTTTCTCTGGGGAGTTTTTTAAATAACTTTTTTTATTTTTTAAATACTGTTGATATACAATATTATATTAATTTCAGGTATAAAACATAGAGATTAGACATTTATATAACTTACAAAGTAATCACCCCCATAAATCTAGTACCCATCTGATGCCCTAAAAAGTTATTACAGCATAATTGACTACATTCCTTATACTTTACATCCCAATGACTATTTTGTAACATCCAACTTGTACTTATTAATCCCTTCACCTTCTTCACTCACTCCTCCAATGCCCCTCCCAGCTGACAACCATCAAAATGTCCTCTGTATCTATGAGTTTGTTTATTTTGTTCTTTACATTCCATATATAAGTGAAATCATATGACATTTGTCTTTCTCTGTATGATTTACTCCACTCAGCACAATATCCTCTAGTTCATCCATGTTGTCGCAAATGGTAAGATTTCATTATTTTTTATGGCTGAGTAATATTCTGTTGTATATATGTACCACCTCTTCTTTATCCATTCATCCATTGATGGATACCAGGTTGTCTCCATATCTTGGCTACTGTAAATAATGCTGCAATGAATATATGGATGCACATGTCCCTTCAAAGTAGTGTTTTGGATAAATACCCAAAAGTGGGACTACTGGATATTTCTCTGTTTCTTGGTATAGCCTTTGTTTTAAAGTCTATTTTGTCTTGTATAAGAATTGCTACCCTAGCTTTTTTTCATTCCCATTTTCATGAAATATCTTTTTCCATCCCTTTACTTTAGGTCTTTGTGTGTCTTTCAATCTGAAGTGAGTCTCTTGTAGGCAGCATGTGTAAGGGTCTTGTTTTCTTATCCATTCAGCCAATCTATGTCTTTTGATTGGAGTATTTAATCCATTTACATTTAAAGTGATTGTTGACAGATATGTGGTTATATCATCATCATCATCATCATCATCATCATCATCATCATCATCATTATTCAAGAAGTCCCTCTTAACATTTCTTGTAATACTACTTTAGTTTTTTTCTTGTCTGGGAAGCTCTTTATCTGTTCTTTGATTCTAAATGATAGACTTTCTGGGTAGAGTAATCTTGGTTTGCTTGTTTTTCATCACTTAGAATATTTTGAGCCAATCCCTTCTGCCTGCAAAGTTTCTGTTGAGAAGTCAGCTGACAATCTTATGGGAGCTCCCTTGTAGGTAACTAACTGCTTTTCTCTTGCTACTTTTAAGATTCTTTCTTTGTCTTTAATTTTGGCATTTTCATTATGATGTGTGGTGTGGGCCTCTTTGGCTTCATCCTGTTTGGGATTCTCTGTGTTTCCTGGACTTGTATGTCTATTTACTTTGCCAGGTTAGGGAAGTGTTCCATCATTATTTCTTCAAATAGGTTTTCAATTCCTTGCTCCCTCTCTTTTCCTTCTGATACCCCTATGATGCAAATGCTTGATGTCCTTACATTTTTTCTTTTTACTGTTCTGATTGGGCATTTTCTGCTACCTTACTTTCTAAATTGCTGATCCAGTCCTCTGCTTCATCTAGTCCACTGTTGATTCCCGCTGTGTATTCTATATTTCAGTTATTGTATTCTTCATTTCTTACTTGTTCTTTTTTATGTTTTGTGTCTCTATTTTTATGTTTCCTATGTTTTTGTTGATGTTCTCTCTGAGATAACTGAGCATCTTTATAACCAGTGTTTTGAACTCTGCATCTGGTAGGTTGCTTGTCTCCGTTTTCGTTTAGTTCTTTTAGTGGAGCTTTGTTCTGTTCTTTCATTTGGGACATGTTTCTTTGTTTCTTCATTTTGGCTGTCTTCCTGTGTTTGTTTCTCTGTATTAGGTAGGGCTGCTTTGTCTCCCTGTCTTAGTAGAGTGGCCTTATGTAGTAGTTGTCCTGTGGGGCCCAGGGGCTCAGTCTCCCTGGTCACCAGAGCTGAGTGTTCCAGATGTGTCCCTTGTGCGGGTTGTGTGCCCCCCTGTTGTAGTTGAACCTTGGTTGCTGTTTGCACATCAGTGGGAGGAACTGACTCTCAGGCTCCTTGGTTTTGAGGACTGGCCATGACTACAGTGGAGAAGGACTTGTGCAGGGACTGGCTCTATGACTTTAGCAGGGCTCTGGTGACTGCCCAGTCTGCCCTTTGGGTGTGTCACCCAGGGAAGCAATTGGGTGGTGCTCCAGTTGGGTCCAAAGCCAGCCACCAAGTGTGCTAGTCCCAGGGCCTCCTGGGAGGGGCCCTGCCACAGACCAAGTTCAGCCACTGCCTGTGCCTTCCTTGGGGCTACCTGGCATGAGCCACAAAGTAATCTGCAGATGGCAACCACTCACGCCAGGCTTGAAGCTGCCTAGGAGAGGCCAAGCCATGAGCCAAGATTGACTCCTACTAGTGCTGAGCTTGGTGCTGTTCAGCAAGAGGTATGGGGCACACTGAGGCCAGATACTGCTTGTTTGGGTTTTGTGAACCTTTGGGAGATTTTAGGAAAGTCTACAGCATAAACCGAGGCAGGCCATTTGGATGGAAAAGCCACTGGAAGTGGCTTGGGTGTGTCCTAAAGTTGGATCAGGTGGGGGTCTCAGTGTCACCAGGGCAGGGTGAAAAGTGTTAGCCAAGTTGATGGAGACTCAGATATGGCACAGTCTATGTCTGCACGACAGGAGTGGGGAGGACTCAACAAAGAAATAATAGCTACTGCCAGTATTTCTATCTGGGGCAAGGCTTCCTCTCCAGCCCTCTCCCTGAAGCTGGCCAATTCAATTCCTTCCCATGTGTCCCTGGCATCTTTCAAGCTACTGCCACGGAGCTTGTGCTCAGAGCAAGTTAGTCTGTCAGTGGGCACTGAGGCATTATTGTCCCCAGAGCTAAAATTAGCAACACAACAGAGTCACAGAGAGGTAAAGCAATTTGCCCAAGGTTATGCAAAGCTTGTCAACTGAAAAGGCAGGATTTGAACCAGAATTTCAGACTCTGAAGTCCATGTTCTACAACAGAAGGGGAGTAAGGGAGGAGAAATGAGAAATCATCAGTGTCATGGACAGAAAAATACACTTGACACGTGTCACTGCCCTGTGCTGGGATGCTCCTGTGCACACAGATGAGAAGTGGCCAGGCCAGGGCCCACTGGACCTGGAACTTACCGAGTTTGTCCCCGTGAGCACGAACACTGACTTCAGGAGCAGGTAGCCATCCTGATCTGCATTCCCCTTCCACCGCAGCAACTGCCCAGCTGCAGCCCGCGCTTGCTCTGGCAACAAAACAGAAAGACGAAAAACTGTCACCAGCAGGATGGTACAGTGACTTGCCCACACAGCTTCACCCCCACCTGGACTCCTATCCACATGAGATGCACCTTAGCATCTTTAGGGACTTCTGCCTCCTGCCTTCCTCACAATGCCACCTGCACCTACATTAAACATTCCACACTCTGCCAGATTAATTTTCTCAGAGTATAGTCTTTATCACACCACCATCCCTGTTCAACAACCATCAATGGCTCCCTATTGCCAAATAATAAGAACAAGCCTTCCTACAATCCAGAGTCTTCATCCCACTTCTTGTCACACAGCCCCTTATATTGCAGGGATTCCTCAAGCTATTTCTTTCCCCTGGAATTCTTCCATAGCCAAGCCTTCAGGGATCAGCTCTATGAGTGGAAAGAGGCAAGTAAGGATACTCTGCAACAAAAAACGTGCTTTGGCCTCTGTGTTTTTCTGGATCAAGTTCTCCATTAAACACTAGAGTGTACCTTTTATCCTAGCACTTCCTCTCAGAGCCCCTGATCGTGTGTGTGTGTGTGTGTGTGTGTGTGTGTCACTCCTAGGAGCAGGAGAATTCCTCAAGTCCCCGTTACCCCTCTGCTAGCCTTTCTTTTTGTTCCCTAGGTACACATTGGCAGACCCAGGACGACTGGGCTCTTTGGAAGGCACTATGCTAACTCCACTAGAAAGCAAAGAGGGGCTGAGCATGCCTGGGAGACGCCTACAGAGCTGTTTAGCCCTCCAATAAGCTGTCTCCAGGACCACTTTTCTCTTACCTGCAGGCTTTCCCACAAGCGCCTTGTGTATTTCTTGGGCTAGCTGGTTGGAAACATCTTCTGCCAGCCTTTGGAGACTGGGAAAGCTAATGATCCCCACGGAGTGTTCCCAGGCCTGAATGTAACCAACAGGGTTTGGTCAGAGATATCAGAGCTACAAAGCAAGGCCTGAGAGTCACCTCCCTCTCTCCTTGCCTGCCCAGACCAATGGCCCAACTCATTCTCCCAGGTGCATCCCAAAAGCCACCACATCACCTATCATCTGGCTTCAACTGTATCCCTACTCCTGTAACTGTGAAGTCTTCAACTTTCTGCAGACTTCCAAACCCACACCCAACTGGGCCCTGGATGTTTTCCCTGAAATTGTGCCCCTGAAACATCAAACACATGTAACCGAATCCATTGCCTTCCTCCCAAACAGGCAACATCTTTTATCATTGGATGGCCCTACCAAGTACAGAATTGCCCTAGTGAGAAACTTCAAGTGACTCTCGAGGTCTCTCTCTCCCTTACCTCCTTACCCCATCAGTTACTCTGTCTCACTGATTCTCCTCTTACACACTACTCAAATATGCAGATATCATGGTTTTAGTCATGCAGTTATTTCCTTCAGATAAATTTTTAAAAGTGGGATTTTAAAAGTTAAAAGAGTGGGATGTTTTGTTTTGTTTTGTTTTTAGTGCTTTGGTACATATTAGTAACTCGCTCTCCAGAAAAAAGTTTACCAGATTAGCCTCCAGGGGCTCCAAGGGAGAGAGCTGGTATCTCTACACCCACACCAACACTGAACAACACCATCATGCTTTTTTTCATCTTAAATGAGAAACTGTATAGAAGAAAAAAATATCTCAGTTGCAGTCTTTTGATTACTAGAGTAGATAAACATTTTTGTGCTTCTTAAATTGTTTTTACTTGTAGCTTGTTATTCTATTAGGATTTTCATGGTTTTCTTACTTTAAAAAGCTCTTTACATATAAAAAATGTTAACCCTTGGTCCATTATACTATGGCAATATTTTTTCTAATTTGTCAGTTTGTCTTTGAACTTGGTAATGTCTGGTTTTGCTGTACAGAAACTGAAATTCATGTGAAATGAAATTTCTAAATCTATTTCTTTGTTTTCTGGCTTTAATCCAGGTTTAGGAAATTCTTTCCCAGTCCAAGTTATTATTGTCATTTTTAATCTATGTCTTTTTTGATTTCCTTAAAATTCTTTCTTACCTGTCCCTTCTCTATTTCTATCCTATCTGGTCAGATATTTTATCAGACTTTTTTTCCTTATCATTTAGGATACTATTTAATAGTAGTCATGACTTTTAAAATTCTTTGTGGGATGCCAGACCCTTTTCAGAGTTTCCCTGGGTTTCTATAATAATCCTGTTCATATGTCTGTGTCCATCGGAGTCTTTTTACTTTGTTCTACTGCGTATCACAGGCCAAGTTCACTAGTCCTCAAGGAAGGATGGCCCAGGACTTGAGTTCCAGCAATTTCCCATCCCAGGTTCCCACCAGGAAGGTAGGCTGCTGTACATGTAACTAGTAGCCTCTACAAAATGCAATTTTGCTGGGCCCCCATGCACTGCTCCCTCTCACCAGCCATGTTAAATTATATTCCTGCCCAAAGACCTGACCAAGTTTTTTTAAGCTGAGATCCTCCTTCTAGAAAAGGTGAGAAAGTCATCAAAATTCCAAAGGGAAATCATTTCAGTGTGTTTCCTTGCTATAGATACTATATTTGTTAAAAAGGAAAAACCTTTAAAAATTGTACTTGTATTAAAAGGCGCTATACACAAAATAAGGAGGCAAACCAAGGATTGGTAGAAAATATTTGCAGTGCATAAAAGAATAATATCCAAACTGCTACAAATTAATGAGAAAAAAACAAACAACCTGATTTTTTTAAAGCAGGCAAATGAAACAAGTAACTAATAAAAGATAAAATAAATATCAAATTACTAATAATCAGGAAAATGTTTATTAAGACCACAATGAGATAGTTTATATTTTTCAAGTTAGTAAAAATGAAAAGTCTGACCATAAACGTGAGTGAAGGCAAGGGGCCATGGAACTCCCATGCTCTGATGATGGAGTGTAACTTGGAAGAACCTCTTTGAAGAAATATTTAAACTCAATCCAAGAACGGCAAAGGGGCAC
Source organism: Aselliscus stoliczkanus (assembly GCA_033961575.1). Lineage (NCBI taxonomy): Eukaryota > Metazoa > Chordata > Mammalia > Chiroptera > Hipposideridae > Aselliscus > Aselliscus stoliczkanus. The sequence goes on from CM066729.1 coordinate 120,582,277, forward strand.
ATGTCCGACAACCCAGTGATTCTACTGCTAGATGTGTTCCCTGGAGAAATACATGTACAAATGGAGGCGTAGAGAAGAAATATGTCTGTAGCATTATTTGTGACTGTGAAAAATTAGAAAAATCTTAATGTTCATCAATAGGACCATGAAGGAATAATTTGTGGCATATTTATAGAAGGATACAATATAGAACTGACAAAGAAATAGGATTGTATGTATCAATGCGGATAAACCCCAGAAATGGAACGCTGCGTGGGAAAAGCCAATATTACAATGTGAGTCTACAAAATAACTATGAAATTATGTATAAATTACACAATAATATCGCTTATGGTTATAAAAATATGTCCATATTTTTTTATAATTTATAAATAGTCTCACAGGTTTTTAAAACATACTATAATACCCTGTTGCAAAATATACATTTTATATATATATATATATATATATATGATATTTCAGCAGGCTATGGGTTACCATTGGAGGAAGAAGGAACAGAAGTGAGCTCTAGAATGTGTGCACAGGTGCTTTAGGTTATCTGAAATGTTTGATTCCTTTTATATGGGTGGGAAGTACTTGGATATTTATTTTGTTTTGAAAAAAACTTTGTATCTGAATTTTTTTATGTTTTTTGCCCTATAAACAGACCTAGCTGCCCCCTTTCTTTTGTAAATAAAAAAAGCAGTACATCATAACTTTGCTAAAACTACAAAAATGCTAGATGATTGTTAAACACTATTGCACATAGTAGACCGTCAACAAATATTTGATAAGTGAACATGTGGTTATGAAACACTCAGTATGCAGAATAATGGCCAAATGTATTGCGTACTGATCTTGTGCCCAATGCTGGGACACACATTTACATGCATTGTTCCCACTAATCCTCACAACAACCCTTTGAGATTCATATTGTTATTATTTCCACTTTACGGAAACTAAGGCTGAGCCAGAGGATAAGCCTAGAGAATCAGTTAGGCCTCAGAGTAAAGAGTTGAATTATCTCACGCAAACCCAAGTAGCATGTGCATGTTTAAGAAATTTATGGCTACCACCTGGAAACCAGCTACCACCTGGAAACTTTAATCCCTGGAAAGAAAATGTCAGTCCTTTGGCTAGGAACTTCTATGGTGAGATTATTTCCCTCCCCAGGAATAAGAACTCTGCTATTATATCTTCCTCACAAATTCCTCTGCCTCCTCCCTGCACTGGCAAACCCCTCAAAGACCAATTTGCAGGCAGTTGACTCAGAAGCATCTAGATCGTCTTCAAGCAGTGGGACTCCAGGAGGCACTCTACAATAAAGCAAATTGGGCCGCTGTGAGTTGAACAGTAATTGTACACTCAGCCAGATTCTCCCAGGGCTCACACTCCTTCCTGGGACAGCAGTGGGCACTTCTGGAGGCCGCATTAACTCTTTCAGGCCACTGGGGTGCTGTTTGATGCACGGAGGCAATCATTTACTGAATGATACCATGGAGACCCCAAAGAGTTAAGGCAGCTTCCAACAGGACCTAATTTTCCCCCCAAACTGGGACTTGCATGCTGGGAGAATATTGCTCAATATTTTAAAAAACTTTTATTTACTCACATTATCTAAGCTGCACCATGATGCCTTGTGGCTGTCCCCTCACATGGAAGAAAGGGAAAGAAAATGATGCTCTGGTCCCCAAAGGGCAATAAAGAATAACAAAAGCTCCTAAGGAGATGGGAGAAAACCGCAGCTTTTGAATGACAGAGAACCTGGTTGGTTTCCAAGTATGATAGCAATATTATTACTTCTCCATTACTGCAGGGTTTGGTGGTTTGGTCTTTAAGTGAGCTTAAAACATTTCAGAGACTTTACATGAATTTCCCCTGCTAGTGTGACACAGTTGATTCTCTCTTTTGTAAATTAAAAAAAAAAAAAAAAAAGTTAACACAACAAAAATGTCCTTTCCCAGAGATGGGAATAAACCATGTTGCAGGCCCCACTCGGAGGGGTAGAGTCAGAGAGGATGAGGAGTAGGGTTGACCCTCACCACCCCCACTAGACACCACACTTGGAAATAATTGTTAGTCATCTTCGTTATTATATTTAATGCTACTTATTTCTCATCCAATGCCATTTGGGTCTATGCTTGGTTTTTAGGAGAATACCACACTTTGTGCATAAACTCTGCACCATTGGCTAGGTAGTTCGCCTAAGAGTACACACCTGTCTCTGTGTGTACATGTATCATGTGCACACACACACATGCACACACACAAATACTCACTTCAAAGTACAATCAACTGAGTGTTAACTCCACAGTAGGAAATGAATTAATTCCTCCCCATGTTACCCACTGTTCTGGTTATATATTACTATATAACAGACCACCCCAACATTGAGTTGCTTAAAATAATAGCAACCATTTATGTTTCTCATGGACCTGCAATTTGGGCTGGGCTCATCAGGAACAGATTTCTTTCTTTCTTTCTTTCTCTTTCTTTCTTTCTTTCTTTCTTTTCTTTCTTTTTTTTTTTTTTAAGATTTTTTTAAATTGGGGATTGGGGGAGGGAAACAGACAAGTTCCTTTTGTTCTTCAGTCTAGTTGTAGGGGACGTTGCTTCCATGGCCCATGTTGGTATTGTCATTGCGCTCTTCCCGGGTGAGGCAGATTGGTCACTGGCCTCTAGACAGTGGCTCACAGCGGCTCCTGGCAGCTCACACCAGCTGCCGGCCACTCATGCTGGCTGCCGGCCACTCACTGTAGCCTATGGCAGCCCACTGCAGCAGGGGCAGCAGCTTACACTGTCTCGGGCTACTCACGGCAGCCCAATTCCAGGTGGAGCTGTTGTTCACCATCTTAGCTGTAGAGGGCAGTGTCACTGGCCCTCATATGTGGGATCCCTGCTGCTCAGAGCTGGTGTCCTAAGCCAGCTCTTAACCAACACATCACTTGACCAGCCCAGGGACAGATTTCTCTGCTTCACTCAGCTGGGGCAGTTAACAGGGGCTAAGTGATCCACTTCCAAGATGGTGCACTCACATGGCTGGGAAATTGGTGCTGGCTGTCATAAGCAAGTACAACTACAGGGTCAGGGGCTTTGGTTCCTCTCCACAGGCTTTTACATAGGGCCGTTTGGTCTTCCTCACAACATGGTAGCAGGGTTCTAAGAGTGAGTATTCCAAATGATAGGAGGGAGCTGCAAGTCCCTTGAGGTATAGGCCTAGAAATGTCACTTCTGCCTTTTTCCATTAGCCTAGCCATTACAAACTCATTCAGGTTCAAGGGAAGGGGACAGATGCCATCTCTCAAAGGCAGCAGAGTGAACCCATTTACAGCATCTCTAGTCTACCACATCCACAAATCTCCTTTTTTTCTCATGTTGTCACACCCCACTGGTTAGAACAATCTTCAACAACTACATCTAGAACTCTCACTCCTCCTATATCTATGAGTATCTCTGTGCAACATGAGAACCTGAAGTTTCCTTTGTCCCAAAACAAACTCAATGGAAGGCCAGCAGGACCTGCCCATACTTGCTAGAGGAATGCCTTCTTCTCTTAGTGTGAAACCCTATAATTGGAAGGGTTCTAGAAAGAACAAAGCCCAAGGCTCTTGGCAGGAAAAGAACAACCGTCAATTGAATCCTTCCTGAAAACACTGCTCTGCCCACTGATAAGTCCTTGGTTCTGTGCTGTCTCCTGTGTGACACAATAAAATCTCCTCCTTGTCTGAAACCTCCTAGCGTCAGCTATCCAAACATCACATGTGTAGGAGGTAGCATTCTTTTTGTCCCCAAAGGGAACTTAGATACTAACCAGACAAAGCCATTGTCCATTGAGTCATGGGACAGGGAGAGAAGCCAGAGGTACTCTATTCTATGAACCACAGCATTATCCGAGGGAGCCAAGTGGTTAACAACACAGGCCTGGGCAAAATAGCCAGATTAAGTTCTGCTCCCCACTAACAACTGGGTGACCTTGGCCAAGTTATGCAACTTCTCTAAACCTCTCTTTCCTCATTGTAAAGCTGGGATAAGAAAATCACCCACTTCACAGGGTTATTGTGAGGGCTTATAAACACTAAACAAAATCTCTGGTTTAGTTAGTTAGAGCGTGGTGAATATTACTAGGTATCAGTGAAAGCAACCACTTGACCTGGCTAAGAACTCCTCTTTGACCTGTGAAGGGAAGTGATGGAGCCTGGTGCAGGAGAAGAGCCTGCAGTTCTAGATGAGCACTTTGTTTCTCCCTGTTAGGGTTCCGGTGCCCTGAGACTCTATTAGGCTCTTCCTTATTACCAAGACAGCAACCACAGTGTTGAGTGGGTTCACTCCTTAACAACCCTGAAGTTGTTCTTTAACTCTGGAGATGAGCCAATGAGGCTAGAATTTAATAGAGGACCAATCAAGCTCATCTTTGTACTTGCCTAACAGTTAATGCAGATTGACTTTTGTCATTTATAATGACAGAGATAAGGGAAAAGTTCGTTCTCTGCTATGGGTTTGGAGGAGTCAGACATGAGAGAAAGCCAAAGAGGCTAAAGGGAAGTTCTCTGGGGGAGAAGCTGTCAAAGAAGCAGCACTAAGGAAGTCTGCTACACAAAACAATGCCTACTGTCATATTTCAAGACTTACTAGGTCAAGGCAGGTGACAGCCACTAAGGTGGGGCACCCACTGTCATCAAGCTTCCCTGGAGCCCTAACTACACATGGACCACCTCTTCCATGCTGAGTCTAGTTGATAAAAAAGTCCGACCAAGTTAGGCAAGATTTCACAACCCAGGAACATCACCCTTTCCAAGCAGGGGCAACAATTCCAAATCTCTAGTGCATTGTCTTAAAACAAAGAATATTCCAAATCATTGTGACTTTCCTTAGACCCAAAGTGAAAAGAGCAAGGCATAGAGTTGAGATCCACCAGAAAAAGTATTCCAGTACTTTTTAGATGCAATCAGAGCTCAGTTGGGCTGTGGTCTCTATGACAACCAACCTATGTGTAAGGCTTTGACGTTAACAGCCACATTTCTCAGAATATGGCATAACTTATTAAGTCTTGATATTTTCAAGGGGGTTCTTTATACATTGTCTTGAAGAACACTGTTTAATCGTTATAAAATGTAGAACAGAGTGGTTACAAGCTTGACTTCTGACACAAGGACCTATATTCCAATGGATGTTTTCAAGTCTTCATCTGCAGCTCGCATTTTATCTGTACTACATCCGAGAGAAAAAAAATCTCCCACTTTCCCCATGTTTCTTTCCACTGTCAACTTTTAATTAAGAAGCCTGGGGGCTCTGGCTCTGGCAGGGTTTTATTAGTCAGAACTTAATAGAAACAACAAGTTTATAGACACGTAGGACTTAATAAAAGAATGTAGATTTTAAGATGAAAAGCCTATAATATTCTGCTTCTCCAGAGTACATCAGAGGTGGGCTCCAGGGATCCAAAACATAGCAGGTTGTGTCAGTAGTTTGGGGAATGTGCAGTTAGTATCCTGGAGGTGGATGAAAAGTTAATAGGGACCGTGTCTGCTTTTCATGTGCCATGAACTTTACAAACATCATCTTACCTCACCTTCACAGTCTCCCAGCAGTGTTATTAATCTCACTTTAGAGATGAGAAGTTGAGATTTAGCAATATTCAATAATTTGCTCAAGGATGCACAGCTAATAAGCAATGATTCCAGGGCTTGAGCCCTACTCTCTCTGACTCAAAAGCCCATGGGCCATGATGCCTCCAATTACCAGGACAGGGCTTGGGAAACAGGGACAAATATCAAGGTTCAGTTATAATAGGAACAGTTTGCTATCCTTGGGGTCGCAAGCTCAGATGCCTATAGCATCAGATAACATAAATTGAGTAAAGTGCACTAGGTGAGTGATGTTAGGGGTGAGGGACTGGGGTAAACTTAGAGATCAAGACCATCTTCTGTTGAAAAGGGGTGTCCCTAACCATCTCTAGCCAATTATTAGTATTTCAGCTACCAAGACTTTCAAGAGAAATTGGAAATCTGATTTTCAGGTAAAAACTTTCCATTTTGGAAAGAAAAAAAAAAAGGCCACTAATTCATTTCTAACTCCTATAAGCAAAACCACATTCTGAGTGTTATTTGATGTCCTCTGCTCTGGACTGAACTCTCTCTGAAGGTAAAACCTTTATCTGTCTTCTCTGTCTCACAGCTCCAGGCCCTAAAACTGATGATAGGAATTTAATAAATATTTTTACAACAAATGAAGGGATTCTCAAATAAACAATCTGAAGAGCGATGAAGAAGTACCAAAGTACTGCCTCTCAGATGCAGAGTACTTCATCAGAGCTAGACTGCCCAGATGGGGGGGGCGGGGAGAGATACAGTGCAATGGATGGACCCAATCACATACCCAGTGAATTTCGGTTAGGGTGGGAAGATGCTCACATTTTTCCTTTCATAAGACAATGTTGATCTGAAAACTGGGTGAGATTGAGCTATTGCCCAGAAATTGGGATTGTCAAGAGCCAGGAGGCTAGGAATGAAAAACATGAGCCATCTCTCCTAACCTAGTTCTTCTTTTCCAGTACAGTCCCTACGCTTCAGTTATCCAATCTGTGAAATGGAATGAATGGAATATACAAGTCCAAAACATGGAAGAAAATATGAGTTAATGAACAGTAAGTTATTTGACAATTTTTTTTTTACATAAAAACATGCCTAAGTTTTCAATGTGTCTTATCAATATGATCCAAAGAAGATTCTGAGTCATCTCTCAAAATCCTTAAATATTTCTGGTAAATAAGTTAGGTGAACCATTAACAAAAGCGTTTCCTAATAAAAACCTGCCTAAAGCTCCATCTGTCCTAATCTATTTTCAATGTGCAAAGTATCTCATATTCTCTGGGCTTTGATTATAGGCTATATTTTTCAATAATAACTCAAAGTAAGAGTGAAGCAAAAACTAAATCCTCATAAAAAGGTGTGTTTCCAACTCTACAACCAGCCTTCAATATATCCAACTAAAATGCAGCCCTCACTGTCCGGAGCTTTGTTCCAAGGCAACAAAGGAAATCCCTGTACCCATGCTGTCACCAGCTGCCACTAGCCAGGGTATTGGCCCAGTGGACAGACTGGACTTCTGTAACCAGGAAGGGAGCACTGCTTTAGGTGCTCCCCGCTGATTATACCTCTGTTGAATTTTTGGCACATTTTGATGTCTTGGCCCTTCCAGGCCCTCGTGTTGGCATGACTGGTGTTTCAGGTTACCAGCTGTCCCTGTGCTTCATGTCTCAGGACACACACGCCTTTTCTAGTTCCCAAAGGAGCTGGTCTCTCCTCTGGCTTCCAAGCTGAGGTTGTGACTGAACAATACGACTTCCTAAACTAAAAAGACAATATTTATTTATTTATTTATTTATTTACTTACTTATTTATTTTTGAGGGCAGTGTTACTGGCCCTCACATGTGGGACCCGAACTGGGCTGCTGGCTTCGCAAGCCAGTGCTTAACCACCGCGCCACTCGGCCAGCCCAAAAAGACAATATTAAGAGCCGACTGTCTATCCATTACACACCTTTCCTCATCCTGGAGATAAACCTTGCTTATCATCTTTATTAAATAGCACAACACTCTCTTCTAAGCAACTCTAAGCAACCAGAGATCACTTGTGATGATATTAAAACCACCAACTCCAGTTTCCAAGCATTCCAAAGTGTCCCCAGAGCACTGTATCATCTTCTTACAGTTTCAAAAATAAGAATACCGACCTTTAGGAACAATGGTAGAAGACTCAACAGGCTCTTCAGACGTTCAGCAGGGATCCTATGAGCCAACTGCTGATATTCCAGAAACTTCCTTTCTAGCGTCTCCCAGAGAGCTGTGGGGCCCTGGGACTGCCTTCCATGTGGGAAGTCAGGCTGAGCAACATCAGGCTGGCCTTCATTTTGGGAAGATGGATCCTCAGCTCTGTCTTCTGCCTTTGAAACGTCTTCCATCTCCATGCCTTAGCAAAGCAGATCTGAATTCAGAACAAAAAACAAAAAATGAAAAGCCCTGTCACAGCACTTCCTGGTAAAGCTGGTTGTGGGACAAGGTACTATATTCATTCAGTCTAGTTCCTACTGACAAGGGTTCCTCTAAGAATCTGAAACCAACTAACATAGGAAGACTTTTCAGATTTATAGTGACTCACACATATTGACAATCTAACATGTGCTGGGATTTTTAAACAGACTCTCTTGAGAGAGAAAGAAGTATTCTGATTTTCTTTATATAGTAAGGAAGCCAACTGGGCCAAAGATATGGGTAGCTGAATGTCCAGTTGAAACGAAACCTTTAATACCAAAGCCTGCTTTCTTATTACCTGATGCTGCTCCTTTTTGAAAGGCTGAGTAAATATAAGACACATGTATAATATCTTAGCAATATTTATAGAAGTATGTAATTCTATATCTTCAATTGCAACTTCCTTCTACGCCAGGAGTCAAAGAATATACGTTCTTCATTCTCAGCATTCTCTGGTTCAGGCTATTTTTCGAGGACTTTGCCCTCAAAATTGTTACCGGCCAACTGAACAGCATCAACCCTCACCACTGAAAAACTTTTAATGTTTCCTGTTCTATAAAACTTAAGTTTCCTCCCTAGTTCTTTAGTTTCTTAGCTCTTTGGCTTTGATTGCTTTTCTGACCAGTTTGTGAATCTTGGACGGAAGATCCCCCTTGCTTCTTAATTGTTTTCTAAATTAGTTCCTGAATCTGAAACAATGTAAGTCTCCTACCCCTGCTTCCCATAACTAGTTGAAAGCCTGATACTTCCTAACAACCCCCAGGCCAGGAAGCTAAATGTCAAACCCATTCTGTGTCCAGACAACTGACGCCACCTGAGTGATGGACTGAATAGCCACAAATTTCATAACCTAACAGATTTATATTTTTGTCATCATTCAGGAGCCTTGAGGATGCAGGGGATATACCAACAAGCAAAGAAGCCAACACAGTCTTCCAGGTGGAGCTTGAGACCCCTTCCTCTCATCTAAGACCAGCTAGGGTGAGAGTTCCGTGAACCCCAATAGGCAGGGACAGCTCTACGCCCCTGCCCAGCAGGAAGCAGATACAGAAGAGACCTCCTGTCCCTCAGCTTCCCATAGAGATTTTATGGGGATCACATCTCTCAAGGAGAAACTAGGCAGGCAGTTAGAGGAAGGCATTGGGTCTCTGCATTCCTGCATTCCTACACATCCCACAGAGTGCAACCTCCTGAGGCACTTCCCCTCTCCACTCAAAACTCCCCCTTGTATTGTAATTACCTACCCCTGCAGGAAGAGCAAGTGGACACAAAATATCCAACTAGATCAGACCAGTCACTCACACCTAGCCCAGGAAGAACAGCCCATCCTGGAGAAAAAGGATAAAAACCCCAAGTCCTGGGAGGGAAGCACGGCTGCTACTGCTGCTGCGGCTGCTTTTTCCCTGTTCCTTTTTACCACTTCTTTTCTTTAAGTCTCACCTTTGCATGTATTCCCTTCACACTCTCTGGTAATGGGCCCTTGAGCCATCCTCTAATACTCAGGTCTATTTCTATTTCTAAATGTACTTTCTTTTCTAATAAACTACTTATTCTACTGCTTTACTCTGGTATCTCATGCAATTCTTTGCTCGAGTTGCCAAGGACCTGGACTCTGCACCGAGAAAGGCCCACTCTCTAACAACAAAACAATTTCTTAAACCCCACGCTAACTTAAAAATCCTTCTCTATTAGTGCAAACAGGAGCAATTTGTGCAAGAGATCTCAGATCAGTAGGCATAAGGACAAGGACTTGTACAATGAAAATAACCAAAAAAAAATGATTTTCCAGATAGGTAACCTCAAGAAGTTACCTTTATCTGTGTCCTTGACTTTTCAATTGCCATACTCATTAGGTGAATCATGACTGACTTAGCACCAGAAAGGTTTGTTTGGTCTGGTTGTCAGGAGGGAAGGAAGTTTGGAGTAGGCACCAGGCTGTCCAGGCCCCCTGCAAAAAGCCCCCACCCACCCCCAAACCACAATGTTGCCATATAGGAATCCATCCTAGAATCTGGCCAACAACCAATAACCACGAATCCTGGGGTAGCAACCAGAAAAATGGGCACACAGAGTGGGCCCACTGGTGTTTTGTTCTGGGCTACAGCAGCTGAGGGGTGCGTCATGCTTTATTTTTAGCCCAAACACACAACCCTTTCAGGCTAGAGTGGGAGTTAACTAAGGATCACGTGGCCAGACTAGCCATTCCCTCTTCAAAACTTCCTCGCTCTTCATGTAAAAACTCCACATGTTCCTGGTTCTCCTTCCATCTCACATGAATCATTTTCTTTGTACAAAAGCCATGTCAATTCAGTGTCAAAAACTGGGAAGGAACAAAATATCAGGAAGAATATCAAGCTTGCCCATACCCAGAAAAATGACTGTTGATATTCCTGCTTCTACCTATGAATACATAGTTTAATAAAAACACACTAATAATATTGTTGAGGAAAACTTTTTATTTATACTTTTGCTTTCATTGGTTGGTTGGGCTGGAGGTTGGTGAGGGTTTGATTTTTTTCTTTTTGGGTTGACCCTCAGGGGCAGGGAGTGGGGTGCCTCATATCCCACAGTCACTTCCCTGACCTGGGCCAGGCTCCCCTCTGGCTTTGATAATTTATTAATTTATTCCTTGGACCCCCACTCCCTTCTTCCTCCTCACCTCCATTCCGCCCACCACGCCTGCTTAATAGCATGGGTCATTAAAAAAAAATGGCACAGGTGAAAGATTTCTGAATGCATGCATTTAAGTTTGCCGAATAACCTTCTGCATCTTTTCTGCAGCTCACTTTTTCTTTTTCTGGTAGAATTTTTTTGGGGGAACAGTGTTTTTCCAGGACCCATCAGCTCCAAGTCAAGTAAGTAGTTGTCTTCAATCTAGTTGTGGAGGGCGCAGCTCAATGGCCCATGTAGGGATGGAACTGGCAACGATGGTGTTATGAGCCTGCACTCTAACCACCTGAGCTAACCAACTGCCCTGCAGCTCACTTTTTCACTCAGGGTTACTCCTTCATACCTAACCATGTGGTTCTGTGTTTGTCAACTTCATTTCCTCTTAACTGCTGCCCTGTGTTACAAAGTGGACATCATGTGCCTGTTTGATTTGTTCACTCTGCAGTGACGACAAATTCCCATACTGTACTCGGTCCTGTCCTGGACATTCCCACTCAGGCCTCCTCATGAGCTGCACATGACTGGCTCTGGGCATGAACATGGGAGCAGGAATGCTGAGTCAAGGGTATATAACTGCTCAATTCAACCATGTATCAGCAGCTAAGATGCTTCCAGAAAGCTGGCAGCAAACCACACCATCCTCCTCGTCCCCCAACACACACACACAGAGCTTGTGAAGGCTCCGCACCCCTGCTTGGCATCTCATCCACATTCCTGCTTGGCATCACCCACTTTTTAATGTTTGCCAATCTGAACAAGGTAAAGCGATCCCTGGTTGTCATTTTAATTTGAGTTTCTCTAACCTGCTAATGAGTCTGAGCATCTCTGTATGCCTGTTAGCCTTTTGGATTTCCTCTTCTGCAAACTGACTATTCATAACCTATGCTTATTTTTCCTTGCCTGTCTTTTTCTTGTTGCCTTGCAAGAGTTTATTCTAGAAATTGGTCCCTTGTTGGTTTTAAAAATTGCAAATATCTTCTCACGTTCTGTCTTTTTTTCTTATAAATTAGTTCATAAGTTTCTTCTTTGTCACAAAAACATATCATGAATATTTTCCATGTTGTTAAAGATCCTCCATGTCTTTATTTTTATGGCTGTGTGGTGGCTTAGAACCACATGGATCCTTAATTTAACTAATCCTCTACACTTAGGCATTCAAGTGGTTTCCAATCATCCACTCGTATAAACAACACTGCAAGACAGGTTTGTGTCTAAGCCTTTGCATATATTCATGATTAAATAACAGACTGCAATCCATTCTTAATTCCTAAAAGGAACTCGCAGTCAGAATTTTCAGGTTCTTGAAACATATTTCCAAACAGGCTCTCCCCAAACACAGTATCAATGTATAGGCCTCCCACAAAGAGTGTACAAGAGTTTACATTTCCTTAGTTACCTTAGTTTCTTAAAAAAAAACTTGATCTGCATATTTTATTATAATGTGAAGAGTTGAGTGTGTTTCTGTCCGTCAGCTGCTCAGTCTCCTTCAGGACTCTCTGCCATGGAGTCAGACTCTACCTGACTCCATGAGTTCCCTAGGGGAGATCTCAGCTACTTCCCATGGCTTTAATTGCCCCCTGATAGCCACATATTCACTAAACGTTATCTCTGTGAAGGAAGGCCAGTGTGACCGTATCAGGTAGATACAGTGTAGGTCCTTGATAAAATGTTACCGATTAAATGAATGAACCTCTATGTAGCCCAGACCCTTCTTCTAAACAAATTCTTTTTTTTTTCTCACTCAAAAGTGTCCACTTGGATTTCCTCCAGACTTTGAAAGTCACTATGTCCCATCAAACCGCCATCCCCATCACCCACAGAGCCAGCCCCAAGTCAGGCATGGACATCTCAACTCACAGTATGGCTGTTAGAGCCAAGCTAAGTGTCGTCTCTATCATATAAAAGTTATTTTGTGTCCACACCTGCAGGTGCTACCAACCAATTCATTCAGTGAAACATGTCTGAGGCCTTACTAACATGCAAATTTTTAGGATAAGCAGGTGAGAAGACAAAGTGAGCATCAGATCATGATGTGAAAATGTGTTCCTGGGGAACACAGCTGGATATCCAGGGGAAATAACAGAGACAGCCTCAGCTCTCTTCTGAAGTTAAGAAGCCTTCTTTATTGAAGTAAAACATTCGAATGTTCCCTTCCTTAAATAGATAGAGATTTTTGAGAAACAAGAATTCCTAACAAGCGGGATCCATGAAACCCCATGGAGAAGTTGTCTGACTCCAATGTCAGGCTGTGTCCCCCTTCTGTCCTTTGCCCATTACCCTGGGCCTGCATCTGTTTCATTTGCAAAAGGAGGAAACCAGGGAGTCACCTGTCAGAACTGTGTGAAAAACAGTAAGAAGAAATCATTAAAATCCACTTCATTGTCAAAAGTGCCCTCTGCAAGTGCCAGCACCTTCTTATCCAGAGTGAAAGGGCCAAGTTGGGAGTGGGAGTCACTGAGGGTCCAGGGCAGGGTTGGGATTAGAGTGGGGCAAGTGGGACCCTTACCTCAGGCACAACATTTAAGAGAGGTTCCAAAAATTTCAATAGCCACATTAAATAACATTTTAATGCAATATTTTTTAAAAATAAAAAAAAAATAATGCCAAAAATACATGTTGAAGAAAATATCAAAATTTTAAATGCCACCTCCAGGCCTGGACTTCTGCAGATTCTGCTGTAACACACAGTGTAGTAGCCACAAGTACAGCCTCTGGCCAGTCTGCTCTGGTCCAACTCTCATGGGATCAGATCATTAGACCAAGTGACGAAACCCATGCATGCCTTGGTACCTTCATCTGTAAATGGGACAATAACAGGACCCTCAGAGGGTGCTATGCAGATTGGGTCAATGCTCGGCACATGCCATTGTTAGGATTGGAGAACAGGCATTTATCGGTGCCCCCTTGGTGCAGTATTTACAAGTGCCACTTCACTTAATCTTCCTACCATCCAGCGATATCAAAGCTACCGGCCTTCATCCTCAAATGGTGCTGAGGCTCGGAGCAGAGAAATGACCTAGCCAGGGTCCCATTGCCAGTCAGAGGCCAAAGCAGAGTCCACCTCAGAGTGTCAACAGCTTGGGTTTTGCTGCCTCAGAGCATCACCTGCCATGCACACAGGAAGCTGAGTTCACCTGGGGTGAAGAGAGGGGCTTGGGACCTGCTTGGCCAGGTAACACAGGCCAAGGGAAGGCTTGCCACCCCAGAAAGTTTTCTTGGAGAGGTAGAAGTTGGGGGCGGGGGCTGGAGAAGGGAAGCCTTGGCAGGACCTAGAACTAGAGGCTGGGGGTTGGGGGAGGAGGCAGGAGCGGGGAGGTCCCAGCGTCTCCAGAAAAAGCCAGAGCCCTCTCCTCTGACAACAAGCTGTTTCCCAGTTTGGGCCAGGCTCAAGCACATGGCACACAGCCTAGGCACACTAGAAGACCTGCTTTTCTGTAGCCTGCATGAGGCAGTAAGGGGTAGCTGTGCAGGAACCTGCCCAGTCATGCAGCCCTGAGGCAAAGGGGAGCTGTGGGGTCCATCACAGGACAGAGTCCAGTCCCAGTTTAGCCACTGTGATGCCTTAACCAAGTTACTGCCCCTCTCTGAGACTAGATTTCTCATCCAAAAGGCCCTGGTGACTTTGGTCCCACTCTCTGGCCTTTATGCCCTGACAATAGAAGAAACACGAGACAGTGAGTAAGTGCACAGTGGCTGGCGATGCTCCTGAGTGGGCTGAGAGCCTGTGGGTTATGTGTGCTGAAGGGGTGCAGGAGAAGTGTTCCCCTGTCTGTGCATTGTGTGCAGGGAACCAAATGATGACCTGAGAGGAGGGTTTCTTCTGACCTCGGAGGCACCAGGACTAGGAGTGGCCATGTGGGCCCAGCCCACTGGTGTTACAGCCCATCCTCACTCCCCCCACCTCAGATCCATAGCATTGCCAGAGCTCTGTTTTGTAACATTTCAGAAGCAGAGAACCCAGGGCATCCTACTCAAAGCTGTCGCATGGGAGGTGACATCTGGAGGCCGAAGAAACAGCTGGGTTGCTGATGTTTGGGGTGCTAAACCAATATTCCGATTGACTGTTTCATCCCTGACTTTCTGTAGAGCTCAGACCTGGTGACAGAGTTTCTCTGATAAAAATCAAGATGAAAGTCTCTCCCCTCTCTCGTCAGCAGGTGTGACTGTCCCCCTTTCTGGATTGCACCCCTGGTGTAGGTGCAGATGCAGACTTGTTTGCCATCTACATCATGGGCAGTGGCCCCCTAGGATTGGGGGAGCCTCTAAACTAGATGATACAGAACAGAACAACAACTTCCTCTGTTTCCCTTTCCACTCAAAATCCAGTTCCTCATTGTGATCCAAACACTCTTGCTCCTGTGTGTCAGCAAGGACCCTGCCTCAACCTGGAGCACTCAGAACGAAACAACAAAGCGTTCTTGTTCCAGAAACATGGGTAGGGTGGGGCTAGGCCTTTCTTCCCTCTTACCCACCATTTCCCAACAACAGGAGAGCTTGCAAGTTAAAAGCCAATTGAAAAGGAGTAGGGGAGAAAGACAGAAGTCTAGCAATGTGGAAGCTTTATTCACATCTGGCTCCATAGCTCATTGTAGTTAATCAGAAATACTGAGGGGACAGAAGCATCCTCATTAGGGAAATGCAGATTAAATCCACACCATATACCAGGACACTCCTATTAGAATGTCTTTAAAAACACACAAACAAAACTCAGTAAGTGTTGGCAAGGATGCATAGCAACCACAACTCTGACCCCTGCTAGCGGAAATGCAAATGGCACAGCCACTCTGGAAAACAGTTGAGCAGTTTCTGAGAAGGTGAAACACATACCCAGCAGTTCTGCTCCTGGGCATTACCCCAGAGAAATGAAAATTTACGTTCTTACAAAAACCTATGCATGAATGCTTACAGTGGGTTTATTTATAGCTGCCAAAACCTGCGAACAACTTGAATGTCCCGCATAGGACAAATGGGATGCTTCTCCACAGTAAGAAGGAGCACTACTGACCCACACAGCAACCTGGATGGATCCCACAGGCTTTAGGACAAGTGACAGGGCCAAGCTCAAAGGCTACTTACTGCCTGATTCTATTTATATCCTGGAAAAGGCAAAATTACAGGAACAGGAACTAGATCAGTAGTTTCCAGGGATTAGGGGTAGGAAAGTGAATACAAAAGGGTGGAAGGGAACTTGTGGGGGATAAAAATGTTCTCTATCTTGACTGAGGTGGCTGTCACACAACTGACTACATTTGTCAGAAGGGCACACTAGAAAGCGTAAAACATTTTCTATGTAAATTATACCTTAATAACCTGACATTAAGAATACAAAGACGTTCTGAGATTGAGGGTAACAATATAAAAGCTGGAGGCAGAGGTTTCAGTCCTTCACTTTTTTTATTTAGTGCACGTTTTTATTTCGTGCAAAGGGGATACAACTACATAGTGAACTGCACTAATAATTCCACTGCTCAGTTTACTTTTCATGGCTTTGCATTCTTATGTCTGTGTAATCGTACTTTATCTTCACAACAACTCTCCGCAAGGTACCAAACAATAGCAGTGTTTTACAGGTGCTGAAAGCAAGGTTCAGAGAGGTTCACTTCAGAAGCAGCCACAATGCAAGTTCTGACTCCAAAACTTACATGCTTCTCCTTAACTACACCCTCTCTTTCCTAGGAATGTCACAGGTTGGGGACAGAATCAAGCTCCTATGAACATAAGCCACACTCAGATAGGGGTTCACTCAGTGGCCCTCCCAGCCTCGGTCTCTGTGTTGGTCAAGTGTAGAGACTGCTCCCAAAATTCCAGTTCACTTTTCCATCCAATTAAAAAAACAATATTTATAAATAATCATTCTGTCAAATTGGATGAATTAACAGACAAGGTGGGTCAATTATACAAAGTAAAAGGATACCCCAAAGAATTGAAAGCACAACAGATTATTTACCATAGCAAAAAGGTGGAACCCAAATGTCCATCAAGAGATAAATGGATAAACAAAATGTAGTATTTAGATACAATGGAATATTATTCAGCCTTAAAAAGGAAGGGAATTCTGACACATGCCACAACCTGGATGCACCTTGAGGACAATATGCTAAGTGAAATAAGCCAGTCACAAAAGGACAAATACTGTACTACTGCACTTACATGAGTTACCTAGAGTAGTCAAATTTATACAGACACAAAGTTGAATGGTGATTGCCAGGTGCTGGAGGGAGAAGAGAATAAGGAGTTAATGTTTAACAGAGTTTCAGTTTTGCAGGATAAAAAGAGTTCTGCAGATGAATGGTGGTGATGGTTATACAGCAATGTGAATAAACTTAACACTCCTAAACTGCACACTTAAAAATGACTAAAATGGGGCCGGACAACTGGCGCATTGGTTAAGAGCTGGTTTGGGACACCAGTGGCCCCAGTTCAGATCCCACATTTGAGGGCCAGTGATATTGTCCTTTACAGCTAAGAAGGTGAACAACAGCTCCACCTAGAGCTGGGCTGCTGTGAGTCCCAGGGAACCGCATAACAGCAGCCTCCACTACAGTGGGCTGCCATAGGCTACAGTGAGTGGCCAGCAGCCAGGGTGAGCAGCCGGTAGCTGGTGTGAGCTGCCAAGAGCCGCCGTGACTGGCCATCCAGAGGCTGGCGACCGATCTGCCTCACCTGAGAAGAGTGCAATGATGATACCAACATGGGCCAGTGAAGCAACGTCCTCCACAACTAGACTGAAGAACAAAAGGACAGCAACTTGTCTGTTCCTCTTCCCCGGTTCCCCAATGCTGTTCCCCTCCCCCAATTCCCCAACTTAAAAAAAAAAAAAAAAGACTAAAATGGTAAATTTTATGTTGTGTATATTTTACCACAAGTAAATAAATAAATACATAAATTGATAGTTATATGTATGTTAAAAGAGGCTATAATTCCTCCAGTTTGATGACTATTGAGTTTGTACTCGGCACTGCGCCCTGTGCTGAGTACTTTGCATCCATAGCTAATTTAATTCTCCCTGAGCCCAAAGGACATGGACTGCGGGCTCTGTTATGACCTCCCTTAGAGATGAGGAAACGGAGTCACTACTGAGTTTTGGTAGCATCCCCAGTGTAACACACCTGGAGTTTTCAAAGGTAGGACAGGAATCCCCCTCTGGCACAAGACTTTGGTCAATGTTTGCAACACACACAGCTATGTTGGAAGGGTGAGGAGGAATCCATTACAGAGGCTCTGTCCACACCTGGGTTAACTCTGGGCAGAGGGACAGAAATACTGGGTTGTCAGAAAAGTCATGATGCATGTTTGCAACAGGTGGCCCTAGTTCATTTTTGGAAGTACTGGAGTCATTTGCATCTATGTTATTGCTATATCATTTGACATCTGACAGTTCTAGCTTCATTCTAAAAAAAAAAAAATTGAGTGATTTGGTTGAGTCTTGGAGATTTTACAAGTTGAAGATGGAAGACCAAACTGCATTTTTGCCATATTTAACTGTTTTACTTCCATAAAGGGAAGAACACGAGTCAAGCGTCTGGAAAGTTGCATAAAGTTTATGGTGACAATGCTCCAAGAACGTCAGTGCCAACGATGGTTCACGAAATTCCGTACTGGTGATTTTGATCTCAAAGATGCTCTTTGGTCAGGGAGGCTCACCAAGGATGATGACGACAAAATAAAGGCATTAATCGAGTCAAACCCACGTTACATGACACGAAAGATTGCAAAAACATTGAACATCCATCATTCAAGCTTTCATGACCACCTGAAGAAGCTGGGATACGTAAGCAAGTTTGATATTTGGGTTCTGCATGAATTCAAAAAAGTTCATTTGACAACATGTATAAACATCTGCTATATGCTCATTAAACGTGAGGAGAACAATCATTTTTTGAAGCTACTGATAACTGGTGATAAGAAATGGATTGTTGACAACAACGTGGTGCACAAACCATCTTGGTCCCAACGTGATGATTCACCTCAAATGACATCAAAAGCAGACATTCATCAGAGGAAGTTTATGCTCTCAGTGTGGTGGGATTTTAAATGTTATGTTTTTCAAGCTCCTACCAAGGAACCAAGTAATCAATTCAAATGTGTACTGTCAGCAATTGGACAGTTTGAATGAATCCATCATCCAGAAACGTCCAGAGCTTGTTAATTGTAAAGGAGTTGTGTTCCATTGCAATAACACGAGACCACACACAAGTTTGATCACCCGTCAAAAATTATTGGAGTTTGGATGGCATGTGTTGCCACACCCACCATACTTGCCTGACCTTGCGCCATCAGACTTCCACTTGTTTCGCTTTCTTCAAAACTTCTTGTAAAACGTTCAATTCAGATGAGGCTGTAAATCAGCACCTTGTTCAATTTTTCACAAATAAAGACAGATCCTTCTATGAATGAGGAATTATGAAGCTCATTGAAAGATGGGAAAAGGTTATTAAACAAAATGGGCAATATATCATTGATTGATCTTTGTTCTTTATATAAATAAATGACCTTTGAAAACATAGACAAAATACGTCATGACTTTTCCGACAACCCAATAGTATAGAAGGGGGGACACCAGTGAGACAGTGACAAGACCAGAGGAAATAAGGAGATAGAAGTAGCTTGGACAACATAGGCCCCAAGAATGTACAGAAAGTGGGCAAGAGTGTTGGAATTCCTATAGGACAGAACCAGAGAGCACAGTCCATGGAATTCACAAAGAAAAAGAATAACTAATAAACTTGGAGACTAATATCAAGGGAATGACAGTCTCAAGGTTTCCATGTGGCTCCATGAGGAAAGAGTTGACAGGAGGTCAAAATACTCTGGGACTTCCCCTTGACAGGCCTTGCTTGGATCAACAGCCAGCCTTCAGATGGTGCTGGGAGGCAAACAGCCAAGATCTTCAGCCTACAACCTGCTCTCTAGGAGAAGGAGCTCCTAAAGGCAGTGGCCGTGAAACTCTGACATGTATCAGCCTTGTCTGAAAATATTACTAAAACCCAGATTTCTGGACCCTGCTCCCGGAATTTCTGACTCAGTAGGTTTGGGGTGAGGCCCAGGAAGTTGTAGCTCTAAAAATGTTCCAGGTGGTACCAAGGCAGCTGGTCCAGGGACCACACCCTGAGGACCACCAGGGCCACATCCTAGGGACCCCAGGAGCCATAATTTGAATACTACCAGGAGCTACTGCTTGAGGTTCACCAGGAATCATGTCTTGATTCAGGGCATGATTCAGGGACCACCTGGGGCCATGCCTTGAAGACCATGCCTTGGGGACTGGCAGCAGCCATACCTCAGGAACCGCCAGGGGACCACCACCCAAAGAGATCCCTTGGAGAGGGCCTTGGGAAGCAGAAATGTCTTGTCATTTAGATTTTATCTAGCATTGCTGTGAGCCTCGAGCACGAGTGCTATGCTCAAGAGCTAGGCTCCAGGGCAAGAATAAGCACATACAAGGCCTGACAATTAAGTTCATGAGCTTCTTGCAACAATGTTACTAATCTTTTTTTGATATCAGAGTGATTCTTCATTATGAATTTGTACCAGCTGGACAAGCAGTCAACCAAGTTTACTATTTGGAAGTTCTGAAAAGGCTGTGTGAAAAAGTTAGAGGACCTGAACTTTTCATTAACAATTCATGGCTCTTGCATCATGACAATGCACCAGTTCACATGGTTGGCAGTGTCTGTGAGGGAGTTTTTAGCCAGTAAAAAAAAATAACTGTATTGGAACACTCTCTCTATTCACCTGATTGGCCCCCAATGACTTATTTCTTTGCCTGAAGATAAAGGAAATATTGAAAGGAAGACATTTGGATGACATTCAGGACATCAAGGGTAAAACGACGACAGCTCTGATGGCCATTCCAGAAAAAGAGTCCCAAAATTGCTTTGAAGGGTGGACTAGGTGCTGGCATCAGTGCATAGCTTCCCAAGGGGAATACTTTGAAAGCGACTGTAGTGATATTCAGCAATGATGGGTTAGCAGTTTTTCTAGGATGAGTTCATGAACTTAACTTGTCAGACCTCATAAGCAGAGGACAGCATGGGGTGGGCAGGAGGGAAAAACAGCAGCCTTGAAGACAAGGGCTGGGGAGGGCAAAGGAGTGGTCAGTGCCAGAGGCGCCCTGAATGCTCTGATACACAGCTCCAGGGCAAGGACCAGGGCTTGGCCAGAAATCACCATGGTGCTGCCCCAAACCCCCGCCTCCCCAATTATCTACCTCCTACATCAGCCAAGGGCTAATAATCCCCATAGGCAGACAGCAACCAAGCTCAGGGCTCTAAATCCTGCCTCAAATGACTCAAAAGAGGAAGAGCTCAGGTTGTTTCCAGAAGTTCAGGAATTCCCCCTGAAGACTAAGATGGGGACTCCAATTGCCAGGAACCAGGCAGGTTGAGCCACACCTTCTATGGCCCTCAACACTTCCTTTTTGTGATTCTAGTCTATGCCCTCCTGGTCAGCACACACCTCTGTGGTTTTTGCAACAGCAACAGAATATAGGAACTCACAGTATCCTGGGGAAGGGGCCTTGTTTTGTATCTCGTTTTGTATACCAACTTCCACATTGTCAAAAATGTCCAGGGAGCAGTTCCCCTGGGCAAACCCTTGAAGCTTAGCTGCAACTGAGCTATTCCTGTTGGTACAAAGACATGGGCTGGTGACAGCACAGTAACAAGGAGCCCAGCCCCCATAATCGGGAGCCTTTCCAAAGTGAGAGCTGATCCCTGGCTCAGTCTCCACCGGAACGTAAGGAAATGCTGCTTAAATTAAAATGTACCTAACTGGATGATAATCTACCAACAGAGCCATTGGTGTTCTCTAATCTTAGAAAACTTGTAAAGTAGGCATTATTATCCCCACTACACAGATGGGAACATTTGCAAAGCTTAGAGAAATTGAGATGCAGAGAAAATAGGCAACTTATCTGAAACCAAACTGCTAATAAATGTCAGAATCAAGGTCAAACCTGGACTTTTCTGACCCCAAAGGCCCCCATCCCCTCCACCACTCCTGCTTGGCTTAACACAACAACGTTAACAGAAATAAACCCCAGGTAAGAGGTGGAAGCTCTTATGGCCAGCAGCACTGCAGGGAGCCCTTAATGGACTTGCAGAGTTGTTGCTGACCCCTGGCCATGGAAAGTCTAGAGCCAGTCCTGCTTCCTGGTCCCAGCTCACACAAATAAGCAGGTACAGAACAAGACCTGTGGTGTGATCATCACCCCAAGGAAGAGCTGATCCCTGGGTACCACCAGACCAAGGGTTTGTTAGCCCAGGCACAAAGTAAGCACCAGCTGGCTAGTCACGCCTTGGGCCGACCCTAGCAGCACACCCAGTGTCAGTCCGTCACCCTCCAGGTTAAGCCACCAGAGCTATGGCTCTACTCAACTTTCTCTGAGTGGTGGGTCTTTTAATTATTAAACATGTAAGGAGTAGAATTGTCCCTGACCCACATCCAAAATCAGGGAAGCAGGGGGACCAACAAGGAAGCAGACCCAGTGGGGTAGGTGTTGGGCAGGGAGGTGCCTGGCTGTGGGCACAGAGGAGGCTCATGGCCCAGCCCGGGGTGGGGTGTGGGGTATAGGATGGCTTCTCAGAAAAGATGGTCCCTGTGATGGGCAGTGAAGGATGAGTAGGAGGTTCTCTCACATCCAAGAAGACAGAGACTCTGGACACAATGGATGTTCAGCAATATGGGTAAAGCTCAAAGAGGAGGGAGCGCAGGGATCGGGGATGGAGGGAGGGAATAGTAATGAAAGGACCATGAATAACGGTAATGGGTATGGCCCTAGTCTCATGCAGTGGTCCTGAGAGTCATTGTGGAGCTCTGAACAGGGAATGACATGGATAATCAATAGCGGCCTCCTGCTAGATGCTGGGCCTGCCCAGAGGGCCCAGCCCCAGCCTCAAGTGCACACAGCATTTGGGGAAAGGAGTCAGGAAAAAGGATGCTACAGTACAGTGCCTGAAAAATGCCCACTGGAGCAGGAATCCAGTGCTAAGGGGACAGAGGGAGGGAGCTGGTTATAGAGGGTGAGATGGGGTGAGGTGAGGTTGGGGATGGTAGGAGGGGCTTTGGAGGGGGAGCCTAAGGGGAAAAGAAATAAGCCTACAGACAAAATAAAGTGTTCCCTGGAGAAGGACATACAAGGGAAGGGATAGGTGAGACTGTACCACACGAGGTTTTGTGCCACTGTGAAGGATGTAGGTGGGAGTAGGGTGAAGAGCCTGGGCAGAGCCTATGTCACAAAGGTCTCCAGATGCTGAGCTGCCTGCATTCCATTCCTCACCCTCCAATCCCAGGAGGAGTGAAACCACTGAGAACTTTGCTGCATCCTTTATACTTCTCAGTCCACTTGTTAAGTTCTGAGAGATGAAAAGGATTACTTAGTTGACACCATTATCTTGGTTAGCTTATTAAATTTCAAGTATAATTTGGTCAGCAAATACACACAACAATCATTAAACTTCCAAATGTACCTGGAACTATGCATTCCTGGCTTGTAAGGAATTAAACATCTCTTAATTCTCACAGAATTACTAAATTAAAAAATTAATTAGAGAATTGATTTTCACAGGTCAAAGAAAACACAGCAGATTGAGGGCACAGACCACCTATATCACATATAGAGTTAATAGTTTTCGTGGGCTCCCTGTCCTCTACTATGTCAGGCAGAACTAGATCCAGAAAACTCTGCTTTTAGGTTGTTAATGAGAAAAAGAGACACTTCCAGATGCAACGTTGCACGTGATACTTTTTCACTGAAATGCAGAGCAAGGAAACACATTGCTGGCAGCTAGGAGGTGAGACATCAGCCCCTGGGCTAAGCCTCTTTGCCCCTCAGTGACTCAGTCCCCACCTATAACATGCGGCTCCTTAAAGGTCTGTCCACCAAGGAAGGTCTACTTTTCAAATGAGCTTCATGTTCAGAGCCTTCAAGGTTTTCCTCTGAGACCTGGGTGTTTGTTTAAGCAGAATGAGCCTCCTACATACTAGCAAACTTCTTGATGTATTGGGAATATTTTTAACCCAGACATAGTTCTTAGATGCCCAGGAGATGGGGAAATGGCAACCGAGGAGGCTCAAAAGGAGCCAAGGAACCTCAAAATACTACACAAGGGGGTGAGACAAGTTCTCAGGGTGCCTGCCCTACGTGGGGCTTCTCCTGATTTTCTAGGGTAGGTCCAGCACTGACACTTCCCCCCCACACCACCACTGCACGCTAGCGCGCACACACACACACACTGCTTCTTCCTCTCTCTTCCAGCCTTGCTATGGCAGGCCTCTCTGCCTCCATTTGCACTGCCTACTACCCCACCCCACATTGTGTCACTTGGGAGCACAGCCTCATCATGTCACTCCCTTGCTCAAATGCCTTCAATATCTCCCCATATTCTCTATGAATAGTCTGAGCTCCTGGCCCTGGTGATATGTCCCCCGCCCCCATTGCCTAATTTCCCACTGCACCCCCAGTGGGGTCTGACCAAATGAACTGTTCACTCATGCTCTGATCCTTTACCTTTATTCAGGTGACTCCTCTGCCTGAGATGTCCCTCCTTCAACTCCACATGTCCAAATCCTGCTGCCTTCCAAACACAGCTCCTGGTTGCTTGCTAGGCACAGCCTTTTCTGATGCCCCAAACAAAAAATAACCCTCTTCTCTGCAACTTCCAGACTCCTGCCCCCACTGGGCCATCCTGTGATTAAAAAGCAGCCACTACCAGCATGTGACAGCACTTTGCAGTTTTCAGTGCTGCCCGTACGCATGATCTCACTTAGTAATTACACCAGGGCACACAGGGTTATGATCATCCCCACGGGCAGGTGAAGAGGGGAACTCGGGAGTAAAAGTCATCTGTGCACTGACACAGTCTGTGGAGTAAGGCAGAGTAAAACTCAGCATTTTGTGATTTGCAATTTCATCATTTTTTTCCCAGTAACTATTGCCTATTGCTGCGCACTCATCACTTTCTTCCTTGTGTTATTATTTATGAAGACACTTTATCATTCTGATTTTTGCATTTCCTCAATTGTAAGTTTTGATCAATTATAAAATGCCACAACTGTTTAATGAATGGGGGAAACCACATTAAACAGTCAAAAATGAGACTATTCCAATACTTTAAATTGTGTGAGGAAAGAAGTATTTCTTGGGAAGGAGCTGCTATTTTAAACGGGTGATGGGGGGAGGAAGATCCCTTCCTAAAAAGGGAAGCAGTAGAATGACTGAGGAGTAACTGTCCCTCTCTTCCCCCTGTCCCAAAATGAAGCTTTGGCATCATTTTAGTTACCCTGATATTTTAAATACATCATTGACATAATGAAATGTTTCCTAGAGACAGGTATGTGAAGGGAAAAACTAAAATAAACTAAGACTGTGTGTTCTTTATGAATACAGAGTAGTGCCCCTGTTTTTTGGGGGGTTTGCTTTTGAATATCCCAGCATTTGCCCATCCTGATTCTTCTGGCTCTTTTCTCACCTTTGCACTCAAAGACTGGCCTGGACCCTGCGCAGCTGCTGCGCATGTGCTCGATGCACTGCACCCTAGTGGAAGCCTCCAGGGCTTGTATAGGAGCATCTGCGAAGGAGTGGACCCCTGTTGATCACCCCTCCCCCCCAATCTCGGGCTGCAGGGCCTTCTTCATCGCTGACCTCCTTCTGCTCCTAAAAGACCCGTGCTTTCAAGGCAGAGACACGAGACAAATTGCTGCAGGCAATGCCTTTGTTACACACATCCCCCAGTACCTGCCTTCTGCAGGTGGGGCACTCTCTGATTGATCTGGTCCACCCTCAGAGACCCAGGGGAAAGCCCTTATGAACTCACTATAACATGTTTCAACGTTATTAACACCCAATATGCTCTGACCAACGTTATAACCCCATTTCTCCATGTATACATTTATCTTTGAGTGTATATCTTATATTTTGTGCATATCCTTCAAAACACTGATATTGGAGTCCTACTTGGGCAATTTTATTATTATATTGAAAACACAAAAATCAAGTATCTCCCCCTTTTTTGCATACCACTTTTCATATCCAAGTATATTTTACTTGTAATTGATTTGTAAACAATTGAATTGCATTAATCATCTATCCTCATATCATGTTCTATGTTGTCCTTTTCCTTAAATTATCAGCTTTAGTGACCATAAAGCATCCTCTTGGTCAGTGTCCCATAATGGACTCGCTCACTTCCTAATAACTGGATGCTGAGGGTGTCTCCATTGCTATTATGGGCAATGCTGGGGAAAAGGACACCCACCAATCACTTAGTTTCCTTTGAATCATCTGTGAAGGTGAATTCTCAAAAGAACTAATCATTGGGCCAAAAGGGAAGACCAGTTTTCACACTTGTTTCAAATGTGTAGTGTTGACAATTGCAAAGTGCACAGGCTTTAACACCAGGTGGAACTAGGTTCGAATCCCAGCTCAGTTACTTATTGTCTGAGGAAAGAAGGACCGTACCTCTCTGAGCCTTCATTTTCTCATCTGTAACATGGGAGTAATGACACTGATCTCATTGTGGGGACTGAATGAGATTGCAAATAGCAGTGCCCTGCACAGTGCCAGGTTTATTGTAAGGACTAAATCTATTCATCTTGCCCTCCATATTTTCTTTCTCCTGGAAATTATTTGAGGCAGGCTTTTCACTTATCTAACCACCCATGCTTCTTGAACCATGTTCCCCACAAAAGCCTCTGGCTATGGAACAAGACATATCTTCCTCTGAAGGGTGCTGCCTGTCCAAAATATAAAGCCAACCATAAATTCAAGCCTCATGTGTAATTTTAAATTTTCTAGTAGCCCCGTTTAAAAAGTAAAAAAAAAAAAAAAAATAGGCTAAATTAATTAAACTATTTAATTAAATATATTTGAAAATGTATTTTATTTAACCCAATATATCCAAAATATTATCTTTTCAGTATGCGATCAGTATTTTTAAGTATTAATGAGATATTTTATGTTTCTTTTTATTTGTAATATCTTTGAAATCTGATGTGCATTTTACCCTTACAGCACATCTCAATTCAGACCAGTCACATTTCAGTTTGAGCTACAAGCGTACTACTGCATTGGGTAGCCCAGGTCTAGACTTTGAGACTTAAGCTTTTAACAGGTGTGCAGATGCTTCAAATGGGACCATCAGCCAAGGATTTGGGGATGTTGCCTAGAGACATTTCAGATGCAAAATGCAGGTGCATTTTGATGGTTTGCAGCACTTGGAGGAAGATAGCAAATGAAAGGTATTACTTGTAAATAAAATGGGTAGCAGCTCTATAGCGTGGCTCGAAGAACTCTGAGAAGGCCATTTTCCCCCTTTCTCTCTGACATAAGATATTACCTCTCTCTCCCCCAGGAGGCCAACCTACCTTGCATTTTGACCATAAAGGTCCCTTGGGGGGACCAGGAGCCGAGGTTTCATTTCTCTACTTAATGACTAAAAGGCATCTCCACCTTTATACTCCTATGTTCAAACCTATATTCTGGAATAACCACCACCTTGCACATGTGCTCCTTCTGCCCTTGACCCAGCTCAGTAAATGATGACCCCATTCTCCCTGTTGCTCTAATGTCATCTTCAATTTCTCTCTCCCATGCTCTACACTTAACACATCATCAAATCTGATTCTCAGAAAGTATCTAGAATCTCATCACTCTGACCACTTCTCATTACCTCTATTGCTATCACTTTGGGGCAAGCCACCATTACCTCTAGCCTGGATATTACAACAGCTTCTTAACTGATACTTGCTTATTTCTTTGCTCCCCATAAAAGAGCTAAAATGATTCTTTTTTTTAAATGCAAGCATACATCAGCAAGAGTAAAAAAGAAATATTTTTAATGACAATTGAAATGATATAAAAATATAAACTACTTAGGATAAATCTAGGCAAAATATGCACTACTTTTATGAAGAAACTTACACAATTTTATTTAAATGCTTTAAAGCAGACCTAAATACAAGGGAAGACAAATCACGTTCATGATTTGGAGGAGTCATTTTCACAAAGATATCACCTCTCTTCAGATTATATTTTTAGTCAAACCTGAACATAGCTTTTTCATTGAACCTGATTCTAAACTGATTCTAAAATTCACATGAAGGAAGAAAATAAAGAATATCAAGACAGAGTGGAGGAAGAAGGAAAGAAAAAGAGGAGACTCTTTCCAGATATCAAAATACATTATAAGCCTATAATTAATAATATTATATAATATTGGCAAAGGAATATACAAATTGACAGAATATAAAAACAGACCCACATATACATGACAACTTGATTTACAACAGAAATGCTGTAGCTCAGTGAATAAAGAATAGCCTTTTAAATAAATGAAGCTAAGAATCTTGGTTATCCAAGTGGGAGAAACAAAATAAAATATAATGTTCCCCCTATCTCACACCATACAGAAAAATAATTTCCAGGTGAGACTAGAGACATAAATATAAAATTCAAAATTATTTTTACATTTTAAAAATCATATAAGAGAATAATTTTATAACTTTACAGTGAAGAATTTCTTAGATAACACATAAAAGTATGTGTCATAAAGGAACATATGCATAAATTAAGCATGTTTAGAATTAACAAAATTGGTCATTAATAGAAATCACCAAAAAAAAAGGAGACAAGGAGCAAACAAGACAAAAAAATATTTACAACATACATAAATGACAAAGGATTAATATCTGAATATGGATACAATTATGGCAAATCAATAGGATAAAAGACAGATGACCCCATAGAGAAATGGGCAAAAGACCCGAACAGAAAAAGGAATACAGAATGACCAATAAACATAAAAGGATGCCCAACCTTAGTAATTGAGGAGATGCAAATTTAAAACATAGTTTGATTGGGGGGTTTTTGTTTCCACTGGATTGGCAAAAATTAAAACTCTGACATCAAATGTTGGAGAAGATGTGGAGCACATTGCTGGTGAGTGGGGAAAATGATACAACCACACTGTATTATCAAGGGAGGGTGAAGATATTTATACCTGTGATGCCTCAAGCATATTCCCTCAGGAATTCTTGCACTCATTCCCTGGGATACGTGTACAAGGAGAGTCCTAGCAGTGCTTCCCAGCGATGGAGCACCTAGCAGCTTATAACAGGCCAAACAAAAATCTAGAAATATCCCAAGTGCCCATCAGCAGTAACTTGGGGAAGTATGTTGAGATATATTCCTATATATACAGCAGTAAACATGAATAAGTTAGAGGCACAAGCAACAATACCAAGGAATTTCAGAAACATAATATTGAGAAAATTAAGCAAGCCTTAAAAGATATTTAATTCCTATTTACAAAGTTCAAAAACATGCAAACCTAAATAACATATATTTAGCAATTTAAATATATGAGGTAAAACTATAAAGAAAACAAGGGAACAGTAAGCCCCAAATTCATGGCCATAGTTTTTTCTGCCAAGAGAAGAAGGACAAGCACATGGAGGCCTTCACATATACTGATGTTCTCTAAATAACACTAAGGTGGCAGCACACAGGGTCCGTGGCATGTTTATTCCTTATACTCTAAAATTTCTTTTCTACCTAGTCAACATTTAAAAGCTTCCCAAGTCAGGGGAGCACAGCCCAACTCCTCACACTGCACAGAAGGCCTCCCTGACCTGACCCCAACCCATCCCTCTCTGACCAGTCACCTGCAGGCTCCGCACCCCTCTCTGCTACGCTGGCCTCCACCTGCCCCACCATTGCACCTTGACCTTCTCCATTTCCCTGCCAAAATTTTGTCTCAGAAACCCACAGGGCTCAAGCCCTCCCTTCCTTCAGGTCTCTCCCCAGAAGGTACGTACCTTCCCAGCCCCCCGTCCTCCCCCACACCCCACCTCCTGCTTTCCACCCCACTTTAGCCCATGGCACTGAGCACCGCTGACCCCTGGCCACTGACCCTGCTCCTTAAACAGTGCCTGGCAGGAAGTGGCTTTCAATAAATATTTGTTGAACAATTAAATGGATGACTGTGCAGAAAATCATATTAAAAGTGAAATGTTCCACGGAAAGGGCAATACATGAAATCCTTAGTTACCAGATTAACTCCTCATCGCTTCAGAGAGGTTGGGACAAAGGATTAGTTCAGTATTCTCTAAGGTGGGATGGGATTTCAGGGGAGGGGTGAACTAGGTGGTCCTGCTTATTAAGAAAATGTTGGCATTTCTAAAGTTTAATGCAGTAATTCAGATGAGGAAAGGGAGGCCCAAAGAGGCACCTACTTACCACACCCCCAGGAATGACCACAGGGCCACTACAGAGCCAGCTGTCTTGGTGACCAGGCCCCCACTTCTTGCCACCCCTCAGAGGCCTACACTGGGCAGGGGAGCCTCAAAGTCAGCCCCATCTCTCCATCCCTGGACACCTGACACAGATAGGCCCAGTCCAGCCTCCCTAGGTGTGCCAGGTCACTTTCCTTAGCAGAACCACGAGAAAGGGCTTGACTTGAAATCGGAGAATGAGCAGTGGTGCTGGGGCCTGGCCTGGCTCAGCAAACCCCCACATTGGTGTCAGAGTGGGCCTGATCACATGCACCGCCCACCCTGCACACACTTCCTCCTCATCAGCTTACCTCCTCTCCCACGTTCACAAACCCAGATCAGATACTGGTAGTCACATGTGTTCCCGTGCTTAATTTCCCAGGAGGCGGCCAGTAGGTCCCACCCTGACAGACAGGACCCCCCTGCCCACCTCTGGTCTGGTCTGGTCTGGTGTGTCCAAGAACAAGGTAGCCTACCCAGAGGTGTGTCGGTCAGGGCCTTCAGACGTCAGCTGGCATGGGCGCCCCCCTACCCAGCCGCAGCTCCTCAGGCTTGAAGGAAGAGGACGTGGCCTAGCATCGTCAGCCTTCAACGGCGTTTCACTATGAATCACTTTGCTCATTTCCTGGAGAAAGCAGAAGTGGAGAGTCCACAGATGCCTGATTCTGCCCACTCCCCAGACATCGACAGAGCTGCCTGAGTTCTGGTGGGTGACTCGGGCCTGCAGAAAGGCCCCTCAGGGCAGTAGCTCAGTGGTAATTCAGTGCTGGGTGGGGCTAAGGAAAAGAGGAAAAGTTTGTGAACAGTGGATACAGATTCCACTCTGTACCATCAGACTGGACTTCTCGTTCTCGCAGACCCACCTTCTCTGAGCCTCCAGTAAAATGAGGAGAATAATGGTGTAGGTGAATTTAATTAGAAGTGTGTCTGAAGTGCATCTGTGGACATTGCATGGACTTATCAGCCAATTCTTTGTCAACCCAGAGAGGGCTTT
This sequence comes from Aselliscus stoliczkanus, assembly GCA_033961575.1. Lineage (NCBI taxonomy): Eukaryota > Metazoa > Chordata > Mammalia > Chiroptera > Hipposideridae > Aselliscus > Aselliscus stoliczkanus. The sequence goes on from CM066729.1 coordinate 120,613,222, forward strand.
TCACTTGAATTCCTTTCCTTTCTATCCTCAGGCCGAACTTGTACCACCAATGAAGGGAGTTCTCTAGGGTCAGATTGCCTACCACGGGTAACATTGAAACAATTATGAAAGAAAAGCTTAAATAATTGGATGAAGTTCCCTGAAACTCAGTATCAGAATTCTTATTCCTTTGGGTTTTGTAGGCTGAATCATTTCATATCATCTATCCATCTCATCTGTGTAAAGCCAGCCAGCATGTCCATTCAAACATAACACCTCCTTGTGCCACGGGAGCAAGAGCAGTTGTTGGCATGATTGCCTGATCCTTAAAGCTAGCTCCTCCTCACCTATTTCTAGCTCACAACCAACTGACCATTTATGAGTTACTAGTAGTGAAATGCAACATCACCTGTTATGGGAGGAAAAAAGACTCTGAGATTGATTCAAAGAAGAAAACATCATTTGTAATGAAACCTTAGCTCTCATCAATGTAAACTTGCAGGTAAACAACAGTGAAAATAGACGACCCTGTCCAGCCTAAGAGCTGGACCACATGTCCATGCTGACTCTATGTGCATTCCCTGGCAGGAGACAGAGGTTCCAACATTTCTGCTGAAGTTTTCATTTCTCACGCCACTGTCCATGGGTTGAAAGCAAGTGAGAATGGGAAGAGGAAGGGAGCACAGCACAGCAGGGCACTGCAGGGCACCTTGAGGCAATGCTTGCAGCAGGTATGTGCAGCAACACAAGGATCACCTTGTCAGGCCAGAAGGGGTTCCAGTGTTTTGTTTTGGGGTTTTTTAAAAGATTTTATTGGGGAATTGGGGAAGGGGAACAGCCTTGGGGAATCGGGGAAGGGGAACAGACAAGTTGCTGTCTTCTTGTTCTTCAGTCTAGTTGCGGAGGACTTTGCTTCACTGGCCCATGTTGGTATCGTCATTGCACTCTTCCCGGATGAGGCAGATCGGTCGCCAGTCTCTGGACGGTCGCTCACAGCGGCTATTGGCAGCTCACACCAGCTGCCGGCCACTCACTGTAGCCTATGGCAGCCCACTGCAGCAGGGGCTGCAGCCCACACCATCGCCGGATCTTGCACAGCCCAGCTCCAGGTGGAGCTGTTGTCAGCTGTAGAGGGCAATGTCACTGGCCCTCATATGTGGGATCCGAACCGGGGTCGCTGGCATCCCAAAACCAGCTCTTAACCAATGCGCCACTCGGCCGGCCCAGGGCTCCAGTGTTTTTTAAAGTAACAAATGCAAACCCGTGGTTATACTATTTCCAAGATCCACTGCACCATAGTGTGTGCCATTATGGGTGGGCAAGGGGAGTGAATGTTAATTTTCTTGGCAGTCAGTACAAGATTATTCCCTAGGGAGACACCTGCCTTTGTTGACTAAAGATGATAGGTTAGTAGAGGCTGGGATCTTGGGTTAAAATTCTCACCACTACATTAAGACAGTTTAACATCTTTAAGTCTGCTTCTTATTTGTGGCATGGGACTAATGTGATGCTGTAAGAAACAAATCAAGCAATATTTACAAGAGGATTTTTAAACAATAAAAAGGGCTATAAAAATGTGAGTTATTATTATTGAGACAGTTACCCATGTGAAGACACTGAAGCAGCCAGGGCAACTAAGACTGCTCCTATAAATGTGTGTTTTTGTTGAGAGGAAATGTGAGATTCTGTGATTTTTTTTTTTAAGTGTCTAAAAATAACAATTTACTTCTGCTTCCAGTTATGACAGGGCACACCCTCCCACTGAAAGCAACTTTAAAATAGAACAAATATGTGAGACAACTTCTTTAGGCATTGAATAGCAAGCAGCATAAAACTATGATCCTTGAGATAAGAAAAACATACAAGGTAAGTCCCACAGTTGCCCTGGCTGTCTTCCAATGGGTGCTTTTCTGCCAAGGTGCAAGGAGGTGGAGCTCCAAGGGCAGTAACTTCCCAGAACTACAAGGTGTAAGCCAGATAGTTTCAGGCTACTGGTAGAGCTGAATTTTTCAGGGCAGTGTCCTAAGAAGAGTGTTGTGGGGGAATTAATCATGTATATCTTTAGCCAAGGGTTGCCCATACTTGCATAGGGTGAGACTCCAAGAGACCTAGCAGTGATCATGTACTCCAAGGCTGAGAACTTGGAGAGATAACAGAGGTTGGGCAATGTTAGGAATGTTGGAGTTCCACCTCATCCACTGTGGAGAGACTTCATTGGGAATCTTGGGATTTCATTTTTATACCCCAGAAAGACCACACCTGAGAAATAAGAACCATACCCTAGAACAAGAGCCATGAACTAGAAACAAGTTTCAAATTGAAATAGAATAATCCTAACAAAGAACAAAAGCAAGCCTGGCAGAACCAAAAGGATAGTCCAGTAATTTAACTGCCAACCAGAAAACAAAACTCATCATCCTTTAAAGGATGAAAACACAATGCAGCATCCTTTCATATAATACCCACACTGTCTGGCTTACAAGTAAAATTAGTAGAAATCGGAAGAAACAAAAAAATGTGACTCATAAGAAGAAAAATAACTATCAATAGAAACAGACCCCAAGATGAACCATATGTTGGAATTATCACACAAGGATTTTAAAGCAGCTATTAGAAATATTTTCAAAGACTTAAAAGAAAAGATATCCATAATAATTGTAAGGTGAGAAATTCAGCAAGCAAATGGAAAATATAAGAAGATTTGAATGTAAATTCTACGACTGAAAAGTACATCTGAGGGCCAGCCGAATGGCGCGGTGGTTAAGAGCTGACTTGGGACACCAGTGGCCCCGGTTTGGATCCCACATATAAGGGCCAGTGGCAATGCCCTCTAAAAAGAAAAAAAAAGTACAGCTGAAATGAAAATTTTCCTGGGTCAAAAGCCCATTGTTGATAAAAACTAAAACAAAAATAAAAATTAAAAAAAGTTAATGCACTTGAAGACCAATCAATAGAAATTATTCAATCTGAAGGACAGAGAGAAAAAAAGATTGAATAACAGTAAACATGTGTTCAGTTGCATTTGGGACAATATCAAATGGTATAATATGGGTGTATCTTGTGTTACAGAGAGAAAGAAGAGAGAAGAGGGCAGAAAAACTATTTGAAGAAGTAATGTTTGAAATGTCTAAAGTTTGTTGAAAACAGCAAATTGCACAAAAAGTTTAGTAAACCCCAAGGAGAACAAAATAGAAATAAAACCACACTTAGGCACATTATAGTCAAACTCATGAAAATAACAAATGAAAAGATTATCTTAAAAACAACCAGAGAAAAGAAATATTACATATAGGGGAACAAAAACACAACCTCAGGCAGATGTTTTATCAGAAACAATGGAAGTCATAAGACAATGGAAAGTTTTCTCTAACATGCTAAAAAAAAAAAAGAAAAAACTTGTTAACCCATAATGCTTTAGCCAATGATATCCTTGAAAAAATGAGGATTAAATAAAGTCGTTTTCAAATAATTACAGCTGAAATCACTCATCTCCAGAAGCACTACAGGATATTCAAAAGAAAGTGTTTGTGGTTGAAGGGAAAAGACATCAGATGAAAACTTGGACCTACAAAAAGGGAACAAGGTCATTATCAATGGCAAATATATAAGTAAATATACACAAACTATGTACTTTTTCCATCTTAATTATTTTAAAAGACTATGATTATATAAAGCAAAAATTGTAACATTGTACTTTGGAGTTTATACCATAGGTATGTGAAATATATATGACAACAATTACACCAAAGATGAGGGAAAAATGGGAGCATGCTGCTGTAAGATTCTCATATTTTACATGGAATAGTGTCTTATTAACTCTAAGTAATAAAATTGTGATAAACTGATGATACATATTTTATTTATAGCTTTGTGACAAGGATATCAGGAAAGTTAAAGTTCAGTTCTAATCAACAAACCTAAACTGAGCATCTATTCTGTGCCAGATCCCAGCTAGACCCTAGAGAAACAGAGATGAATAAGGCAAATCTTCTGTTTGGGTTATTCCTACAACAGTTGTTCAAGTGGTCAGATGGTTCTCCCCCATATAGTGATTTAGAAGCACAAGCTTCTTCGCCCCTTAGAGTCTTGTTGTCATCTGCATCCAATCAGCAAAAGGGGAAAGAGAGTGGATAGGGCAAACCACCACTCATAAAAGCCCAGCCTATAAGTGACACACATCACTTTGGTTCACATTCCATTGTAACTGCATGGCCATATCTAATGGCGAGGAAGGCTGGGAAGTGAAATGCAGCCATGTGCCAGCCTTACTCCTATAATTAGTAGAGAATGCGTTGTGGTAGGCTATTAGTCTCTGTCAAACTCTCTTCAGGGAGCTTACGATTTATACACAGAACAAAAATAAAAAAGTTAATATTTTCCTGACATTTAAAATAAATCATGTTAATTTTGTACATGATGCAAAAATATATATATAAGGAATAAAATAAAAATCATTAATAATCTAACATCTAAGCAATAGCCATGTGATAATATCATTTCATTCTTTTTCCACGTTTACCAAAATATTTTTGGTGGGTTTTTTTTGTTTGTTTGTTTTTTTAACAAATTTAGAATCGTGCCATAAATTTTGCTTCATACCCTGTTGGGTTTTATTTATACCCTGTTGGGCTTTATTTTTCCATTGACTTCATCATAAATACTTTGCCATTTCATTGTTACAATGTATTTTTTATACCAATTAGGATCAAGAAGAAGAAAGACAGTTTACATAGCGATAGAATGATTTTTTTAAAGAAACTTGGAGAGAAAGCAACTTCCTTGGAGCCACTTGTATTCCCACATCCTCCCTGAGGATCATGATAAATTCCAGGAAAAGACAATAAATCCAACCAGCAGATTACACTTCCTCAGAAATGGAAGATGTAAGCACTAGTAAAACTAAAAAATAACTCCAGGACACCTGGAGCCTGCAGGAACCATGATAAATAGTAATGGTGACATGAGGAGACTTGGAGAAGGAAAAGTGGATTGGAAAACTACAAATAGGCAAATACTTTTCTAATTTTCAAAAAATAGCTGGAATGTAGAATCTACCACTGTACATTGGTAGTATTGACATAAAAGTCAAAAGGAGCCCATTGAGAAGATAAAGAAGAACCATAAGCTACTATTAAGTTAAATATAGGTTATTCAACCCACTTCAATCAGCATAATGATTTGCAGAATCAAGTCCTAAGCTGGGTTCAGAAAGCACGAATAATAAAAATGTTTTCTTCGGAGAGACAACCAAGATGACGCAGTAGGTAAACACTGTGTTTGCCTTCTCTCAAAACCACATCAAAATTACAACTTATTTATGAAACAACCACTATTGAGAAAATCAAGCCTAAAATCAAGCTGAACTAAAGCCTTTCAACTAAGGATGCACAGAAGAAGCCACCTCCGGACCAGTAGGAAGGTCAGAGATGTGGAATAGGCTGGCCCCACACCTGTGTGTGACCATTAAAGACTGGGGGGTCTATTTTGGCTCTGGGAGTCCCCACTGCCCCCATCCCCTAGAGGAACAAGAGATTCCCATCCCCATCCCATCCCAGGGTTCCAGTCCTAGGGAGAGAAGTTCCCATAATTTTTGCTTTTGAAAACCAGCGGAGATTGTTACAGAGTGAGACTGAGTGTGACTGCACTCCCAGGCACTCCCCTAAAGGGAGTACATGCAGACTTACTCACCAACAGTCACTTGCTCTGAGCTCCAGCACTGGGGCAGCAGCTGGAAAGGCAGCAGGGACATATGGTGGGGAACTGAGTTATCTGGCTTGGGACAGGGGCTGGAGAGGTGGCTTTCTCCTGGATGGGGGAGCTGGTGGAGGCCATTGTTTTTTTGTTGAGCCCACCCCCTTCCTGGCATGTAAACACTGGCAGCCACCATATCTGAGTCTCCGCTGTTCATTGTCCACACCCTAGTGATTAGAGACCGGCCCCATGCACCTTTCAGGCATACCCAGGCTGCTTCAGTGGCTTTAACCTGCAGACCGCCTGCCTTGGCTCAAGCTACAGACTTTCCTAGGGTCTCTTAAAGGTTTGCAGAACCCAGACAAGCAGCAACTGGCTTGAGCGTGTCCTGTACCTCTAGTTGAGAAGTCATAAGCCGGCACTAGCGGCAGCTAGCCTTGGTTTAAGGCTTGGACTCTCAAGGTGCTTCCAAGCACAGCAAGGGTGGCAGCCATCTGCGGATTTCTTTCTGGTTTTTGCTAGGTGGCCTCAGGTAGGGTACAGGCTATGGCTGAAGTGGTCCTACAGCTGAACCCCTCGAAGGTGCTCCCAGGGCTGGCACACCCTGTGGTCAGCTTCAAAATGAGCTTGAGCATTACCCAGCCACCTACAAATATGACACACCCAAGGGGCAAATTGGACAGACACCAGCGTCCTACTGAGGCAGATCCTGCTCTATAGGATCAGCCTCTGCACCACAACTCTTCCACTGTAGTCAAGGCCAGTCCTCACAACCAGTGAGCCCAAGGGTTAGTCCCTCTCACTGATGTGCAATTATCAACCAAGGCTCAACTACAAGAGGTGGGCACACACAAGCCACACAAGGGACACACCTGAAGCACATGGCTCAGGTGACCAGAAAGACTACGCCACTGAGCCCTATGGCACACCTATTACATTAAGGCCATTTTACTAAGACTGGAAGACATAGCAGCCCTACCTAATACATAGAAACAAACACAGGGAGGCAGCCAAAATGGTGAGACAAAGAAACATGTCTCAAATAAAATAACAGAACAAAACTCCAGAAAAAGAACTAAGCAAAATGGAGATAAGCAATCTATCGCGATGCAGAGTTCCAACCATTGATTATAAGAAACTCGATGATCTCGGGGGGAACTTCAACAGAGAAATGAAAACCATAAAAAAGAACCAGCAGAAATAAAGGATACAGTAATGGAAATGAAGACTATATTACAGGGGATCAACAGTAGATTACATGAAACAGAGGCTCCAACCAGCGATGTGGAAAATAAGATAGCAGAAAATACCCAACCAGAAAAAAAGAAAAAAGAATCCAAAAAATTGAGGAGAGTTTAAGGGGCCTTGGGAACAATATCAACTGTACCAACATTCACATTATGGGGGGACCAGAAGAAGAGAGAAAGCAAGGAATTGAAAACCTATTTAAAGAAATAATGACAGAAAATTCCCTAACCTGGTGAAGCAAATGGACATACAAGTCCAACATGCACAGAGTCACTAACAAGATAAACCCAAATAGGCCCACTCCTAGACACATCATAATTAAAATGCCAAAGTTTAAATACAAAGAGAGAATCTTAAAAGCAGCAAGAGAAAAGCAGTTAATTACCTACAAGGGAGCTCCCATAAGACTGTCAGATGATTTCTCAACAGGAACTTTGTAGGCAAGAAGGGAGTGGCAGTAAATATTCCAAGTGATGAAAAGCAACAACATACAACCAAGATTGCTCTACCTAGCAAGGCTGTCATTTAGAATTCAAGGACAGATAAGGAGCTTCCCAGACAACAAAGAGCTGAAGGAGTTCATCACCACCAAACCAGTATTACAAGGAATGTCAGAGGTACTTCTTTAAGATGGGAGGGGGGGTTAGGATGGGTGAAATGGCAAGGGGTTAAGAAGTACAAATTGGTTGTTATACAGTAGTCATGGGATGTAGGATATAGCATAAGGAATATAGTCAATAGTATTGTAATAACTAGGTATGGTGCCAGATAGGTTCTAGATCTATCAGGGTGATAGATGGGAATGGGGTTGGAAGCAGGGTGGAAAAGGTGAAGGCATTAAGAAATACAAATTGGGGGCCGGCCGAGTGGCACGTTGGTTAAGAGCTGGCTTGGAAAGCCAGCTCTGAGCAGCAGGGCCCCGGCTCAGATCTCACATATGAGGGCCAGTGACACCACCCTCTATAGCTAAGGTGGTGAGCAACAGCTCCACCTGGTTGCCTCTATAGCTAAGATGGTGAACCACAGCTCCACGTGGAGCTGGGCTGCTGTGAGTTGCCGGCAACAGTATAGGCTGCAGCCCCTGCTGCAGTGGGCTGCCATAAGCTACACTGAGTGGCCGGCAGCCAGCGTGAGCTGTCAAGAGCCGTCATGAGCGACCATCCAGAGGCTGGCGACCAACCTGCCTCACCCGGGAAGAGCACAATGCTAATACCAACATGGGCCAGTGAAGCAACGTCCTCCACAACTAGACTGAAGAACAAAAGGACAGCAACTTGTCTGTTCCCCTTCCCCGATTCCCTAATAAAATCTTTACAAAAAAAAAAAGAAAGAAAGAAATATAAATTGGTAGTTAATACAGTATGGGGAATATAACCAATGTAAAGATTATGTAGGGTGCCAGATGAGTACTGGACTTATCAAGGGGATCATATCATAGACTGTGTAGATGCCTGACCAGCTATACACCTGAAGCTGAAGTAGAATAATATTGAATGTCAGCTATAACTAAATATATATGTATATATATACATGGGATGGGGAGTACGACATAGGGAAGAGAGTCAATGATATTGTAACAGCTATGTAAGATGTCAGAGGGGTAGCAGCTTGGGGGGTGGGTTATCACTTTATGAGGGGTGTAAATGTATAATGATTACGCTGCTTTGTACACCTGAAACTATTGGGTTGTCGGAAAAGTCCTGATGCATTTTTACAATGAAAAACATAAAAAAAAATATGTCATGACTTTTCTGACAACCCAATAATAAAATAAATAAATGTTTTCCTCAAGGAGCTGTCAACATAATAACAAGTCCTTTAGGCAAAGCTCATTTATCTTTGGTGGATAAGAAGATACTGGCATCACTATGGATGTGAGGTTAGTAAGGTATTGGACAAGGCATCTTACAATTTACACTTCCATTTATTCCACTCTCATCTCCTCAAGACCACAATATGACCAACACTATGCAAGATGCCTGAGGTGGTAAGATGCAGACTGTCATGGACATCATACACACCATATAGATCTCAGCAACCATGCACAGCCACGCACCCGTCATGCCAAACAGTTTTATTTGGAGAAGGTAGGAATAGACAGCTGAAACTTCAGTTTAACTCTAACTGCCATTATGCCCTCATATCATTGATGTAGCATTGACAGCAATTAAATTCTCCTTAGAGCCTCTACTTTGGGGGAGACCTCATGGACCCACAATGAGGAAATCAATGAGGAGTAGTCTTGGAAAAGGAATACTTCTGGCAATAAGGAAGGTGAGAGAATGTTTTGTGAAAAGATTCATGGAAAACAAAGGCCTTCCCAAGAAAATGGTGCTGGAAGAACACTGATATCCATGATGAAAATAAATCAATCCTGACCCCTACCTGACACCATATCAAAAAAAAGAAAAAAATCAAGGTGTTTCTCAGACCAAAATAAAAAAACTAAAGCTATTATTCTCCTAGGAAAAAACATAGGAGAATATCTAGGCAACCTGAGAGTAAGAAAAGGTTTCTTGGACAGGACACAAAAGAGCAATAACCATAAAAGAAAAAATTGATAAATTAAACTTAATCAAAATTAAAATTTTCTTCTAATCTTCCTAAAGACACTGCTAGGAAATGAAACAGCAAGTCACAGACTGAGATAAAATATTCACACAACATATGAATAAGGGAAGTATCCAGAACATATAAAGAGTTCCAACAAATCAATAATTGAAAGATAAACAACTTCATAAACAATGGACAAAAAACTTAGACACTATATATATATAAAATATTGAGCACATTTACATGTACTTTTGGCCTATTCTATATATGTGAGTATACCAGGGGTGCCAAAAAATATGTATACAAGTGGACACTTTGATCAACGTTGCTCAAGCAGTAGTTCACCATAATCAAAAGTATCTGGATGTAGATGGTAACCACTTTGAGCACCGCTTGTAATTGCAGAAGTCAAACATGACTTGTATTCATCTTTTGTTGTTGGTATATATTGACTATTACAGTTTTAATACAGGTTTTTCCTTTCTTAAAATGTGTATACATTTTTTTGGCACACACACAAATATATACACTATAACAAATACACATAAATGGTTAAACGGTACATGAAAATGTGCTTGATATTGTTAATTATCAGGTAAGTGCAAATTAAAATCACTTTGAGATACCTCAGCACCCCACTACAATGTCTAAAATTTAAAAGATTATCAACATCAAATAGTGAAGATGTGAAGCCACTGGAATGGTTCTACATTGCTGGTAGGAATATGTAATGATAGAACTACTTTTAAAAATAGTTTAGCTGTTTCTTATAAAGTTAAACGTACACTGATCATGTATCCCAGCAATTCCACTCCCATATATTTACCCAAGATAAATGAAAACACATATCCACACAAAGATTATTCATGAATATTTATAACAGCTTTATGATAGAAAAAATTCAGAAACATCCCAAATGTCCATCAACTGGATAATCAACAAATAAATCATAGTATAGTTACACAATGGAATTCTACTCAGCAATAAAAATATCCAATTATTGATACCATCCTTCAACATAAATGAATCTCACAGATATTATTGACTGAAGCTGCACCAAAGAATGCATTCTGTGATTCTTTTTATATAAATTAAGCAGGCAAAATTAATCCGTAGTGGAAAAATATCAGAACAGTGGTTGTTACCTTTGTGACTAGAAAAGGTCACAAAGGAACTTTCTGATGAAAATGTTTTATGTTTTGATAGAGCTATGGGTTACACAAGTGGAACAATTTTTTTAATCATGCAGTTAAGATTTGTGCATTTTAATAAACATAAAATTTGATATTAAAAAGCTATAAAAATAATTAAGTGGGGAATAAATGGGTGGAGGTATAAATGAAAGAAAAATGACAAAATGTTGATTGAGGTTGAAGTTGAACCATGGGTAGGTACATGGGTTCATTATATTATTATGTTTACTTTATATATCTTCACATTTCTTCCATAATAAGACATTTTTTAAAAGAAAATGAGAGAGAGCAAAAAGGGAAGGCTAGGTTTACCAGAAATTAAAATACATTCTAAATCATCCATCATGGAAACAGTGTCCACATGGATAAATAGAAAAATGGAACAGATAGAATATCCAGAAATAGTTTCAATTATACATGCAAATTTAGTGTACTCAAAGGTGACATCTCAAATCAGTGGGGAAAAGTGGACTATTAGTAAGTGATGTTAGGGGCCAGCCATGTGGCCCAGTTGGTTAGAACACGTGCTCTGAACAAGGTTGCCGGTTTGATTCCCACATGGGCCAGTGAGCAGCACCCTCTGCAACTAGATTGAAGACAATGACTTGAGCAGAGCTGCTGCTGAGCTGCTGGTGGTGGCCGGATGGCTCAGTTGGTTAGAGCACATGCTCTTAACAACAAGGTTGCCAGTTCGATACCCACATGGGATAGTGGACTGCGCCCCTCCACCCCCCTACAACTAGATTGAAGGACATGATTTGACTTGGAGCTGATGGATGGGTCCTGGAAAAAAAACACTGTTACCCAATAAAAACTTTTTTTTTAAGTGATGTTAAGATAGTCAGATATATACACATAAATACATGAAAAAATAAAATTAGATCATCTCTCACAACTCAATAAAAGCCAAATGAATCCATTGTTTACATGAAAAAACTGCTAAAGAAAAAAATAAAGAGAATTCAAATAGCATCTGACAGGTACTAGTAGGGGCATAGGTCTGGAGAAGTGGCACCAAGTAGCTCAGTCCCCAAAATATGCCAGGCTCACAACCAGGGAGCCAGACCATAAGTGAGAGCTTGAGGACGGGCCTGCGTGGTTCCAGCAGGAGCAGGCAGTGCTGAGCAGTGGGGCATGGAGCCCCGGAGGCTGCTTACAGGCCTAGGGAAACCAAAATAAATCACAAGTTCATTTCACAAGTGCATGAGGTTTTGCCATGGAAGGATTGGATTGGTTACCACACCAGGTCAACCACAGCTGCTTAGTGGGGGTGAGGAGGAAAGAAACGGAGAGTGGGCAGGATGAGAGGAGCATACTGCATGTGTAGTGCCCAGAACAACCATGGCAGGCCCCAACAGAGTCTTGGACAACGATGGCAGCAGAAGTTTCCCATGGCAAGGCCACAGGGAAGAAGGGGCAAGGCCTTCAGATAGTGGCCCTTCTAAAATCCTTCCCAATCCAGGAGAGCCTGCTTTTCCATTTCTAAAGGCCATATTCAGCACTTAATAGGTACAGAGAATTCCTCCACAGGGAGGACCTAAGAAGAATTTATCTTCGAATGGAAGAAAGGAAACACCAACAGCATCAAGCACCTTGAAGACAGTTGGCAACACCTTTCCACACCACAGAAAGGATGGAGGGTGCTGAGAGTTGGCTCTGGAAGAACACAGGAAACATATGGGTAGGAAGACATCCTGAGGGAGTCGTGTCAGAGGCCAACCTGGAATATGCAGGCAAGCTCAGACAGGGCATGGAAAGTGCTAGCTGTGTCCAGCTCTACCAGTTGTAACCAGGAAGATGAAGTAGAAAAAAATGGCACCTGATATGCACCCTCAGAGACCTGGTGAGAATTACAGCTGACTCTCTGGGCAAGCAGAGAATAAGCACACCCAGAGGAGGTGCTGTTCCTCTTATCTGCGTCCTGCTGTCTGCATCATTCCATGTGTCAGAGATTTCTGGCTCTCACCTGGTTCACAGCGCTCATGGCAGAACATGGCCAGCCTGACTCCTAAGAGTCCTCTCTCACATGAGGTCTAGCCTCCTAGAGAGAGATGCTCTCTATTCTCATGCCTCTATTTGGATCAGGGGATACCTGAACCAACCAAACGTGGCCTGGATGGGACCTGAAAAGTGACTGTGATAGGGTCACTGTAGGTCAGCCTCTAATCAGAAAAATCACTGGTAGGAAGGATGCCTGCTGGGCTCACATTGAACAGACCTGACTGTTCTGGTTACAACCATTTGGGGGGGCTGGGGAAGGAGGGGGCACAGGAAAGATCATCTGATCTGTGCACCTACAGCATCGCATCCAACCTGACCAGATGTTCATGCCCCAAAGAGGTCACCTTGCAGTGGTCGCTGACAGTTAAGCAAGTCTTCTCCTTGAGCCAAAGGAGACAAAAAGGAATGAGGTTATGTTGAATGAGATCCTTCACTCTGGAGGAGGGCAGAGGGAACCAAAAGCCTGGGAGCCTGGAGTTAGTGTGTTCAAAGAGCTAAGTGGGTTTAGTAGGCCTCCCCTGGAACAGCACAAAAAGGAGGGGGACAGGAAGCAGAAAGAGCAGAGTGGTCAAGTTCCTGTTCTTGGATGTGTGAGCTTGGTCAAAGTTAGCTGACTGTCAGGGGAGGAGACTCTCTCCCAGCTCCTGCCAACACGGAATGAGGTGCTGTAAAAAGGGAAGCATTGGGCTGGCCGAGTGGCACGTTGGTTAAGAGCTGGCTTGGGACACCAGTGGCCCCGGTTCCAATCCCACATATGAGGGCCAGTGACACTGCCCTCTACAGCTAAGATGGTGAACAACAGCTCCACCTGGAGCTGGGCTGCTGTGATTCCCAGGGACGGCATAGCTGCAGCCCCTGCTGCAGTGGGTTGCCATATGCTAAAGTACGTGGCCAACAGCCAGCAGGAGCGGCTGGCAGCTGGTGTGAGCTGCCAAGAGCTGCTGTGAGCGGCCATCCAGAGGCTGGGGACTGATCTACCTCACCCGAGAAGAGCACAGTGATGATACCAACACGGGCCAGTGAAACAATGTCCTCCACAACTAGACTGAAGAACAAAAAGGACAGCAACTTGTCTGTTCCCCTTCCCTGGTTCCCCAATGCTGTTCCCCTCCCCCAATTCCCCAATAAAATCTTAAAAAAAAAAAAAAAAAAAAAAAAAAGGAGAAGCACCTTTCTCCTGTCCCTGCGCCATTCACAGGTACAGGCTCCTCCACAGTTGACCTGGGGACCTCTTTGCGTTTGCACAGCCCCCTCTGGACAGCAGCTTTCAGTTACAGGGAAGCAGGGGTCACTGCAGGTGGGGCTGGCTCCACGCTTCAGTAGCCACCTTGCCAGCTGGCCGTGGTTCCTGCAGGCTTTCACTCAGGCGTGCCTCCCAGACACACCCTGCCAGAAAAGGCAGTGCCAGAGATCAGTGTGACCTCCAAGCATCAGTAGGAGCACAGCCATCATGGTTCCCAACAGAGGAACTGAGCCCACAAGGTCAGAGAGGAGACTATGGGACCCTGCCATCCTCCCTCCGAAAGCAGCATTTCCAGCAGCCCTGAGACCTGACAGAGGAAGGGACAGCTGGAGGACCAGCCACACCTTGCTGGGGGCAGGTGCAGGGGGCTAGCAGAAGGGAAAGAGTGATCTCAGGCACATAACTTAACTGCATGGAGACTGTTTTCTCATCTGAAAATGAAGAAAATTACAGCCATTTTACAGGGATTTTGTTTTAAAGAAAATTAAATAGAATAAGTGTCTAAAGCTGGTGAGAAAGGGTGTCCTCCCCTTCTTACCACAGCCCTGCTTGGGGGCGCATCAGTGACTTTCTGCAGTGTGAGAGACCTCAAGGGACAAACAAGAGGGAAATGCCTTCAGCCCATAATGCACTTGAATTGATGGGAAGGAAACTCCTCTCTGCAGGCTGCAGACTCCTCCCTCTCTTTGAAAGGGGCATGAGATGTGCCTGAGGCATTGACTAAGTGTTACTTGGGGAAGCACTACATTTCCTGGTGGAAATGAAGCTCTGGCCAACAGTGGTTTCACTATCTTAATCCTTTGCTGCAGAGGACAAAACCTGCCAAGTTAAGCCACTAAACTGTAGGATTCTGAGTATGTCATTTAGCCACCTTGAGCCATCCTTTTCATATACATAAGTTAAGGATAATGACAATTAAATAATAAGAATGTACCATACGTCAAATGTTATATTTAGCACATTGTGTTTGTGGTATAAACAAGCACAGTTACAATGTAACTGGAGAAGTCCCCTTGATGGCAGAGGGAAGGTGCAAGGTCATGGGAACTGGAAACATGGATTAAATATGACTTAAGGTCTTTTGGGATGTTTGCACATGTGGTCAAAAGCAAAATATACTATAAAAAAGGATTACTACAAAGTATATCGGATCTGGGCTGAAGAAAGCAGAAGTTGCTTTTTAATAGTAGTTACGTTATTTTTTTAACTTAAAAAATTTAACTTACACATGAAAGCAAAATTCAGTGAATAAGAACATAAAAAGTAGCTTCCCTTTAGGCCATGATCATTTCCCCTTCGGCCAAATAATCACTAAGAGTGATTCCTTTTAGACTGGTGGTTACCATGACAACTTAAACTAATACTTCTCTTTTAGGATTAATTTGAGGCAATACCTTTAGACCATTAGACAAGAAAATTATTGTTTACACTATTTTTTTTCCTCTCCCAAACTCCTTTTGATTTGTAACTATATTATATTTTATTCTTTTAAATATTATCTTTCCAACTTTGCTCATTATATTTTTTATATTTCATTCTAGTAATTGCCTTCATGACTTTAAATAGCATATTCTCTCAATGATATACTAAATTAAGAGCGTGCTATAAAAAATAAGAGTACGGGGACTTCCGGTAAAATGGCAGAATAGACAGACGCTGTGCTAACTGCCTCCCAGGATCACACCAAAGTTATAAACAAATTATACAGCATACAACGCTGGAGGTCCCCGGAACACTAGATGAACAGAACCACTAAACGAAGAACTTAAAGAGGAGGCCATGTCGGGTCTGGTAGGATGGGCAGAGACGAGAGAGGGAGAACCCCGTGAGGGGAGCCCCAGCTTGGGGGAGGCCTCTCCGGTTGGGGAGAGACCCTCCGGCCGCACACCAAGCTCACCAGCCCAGAGCTCCTTTGCCGGGAAGAGGAGTTCTAAGATAGCCGGCAGTAAATTAGTGAGGACTCTCTTTGCTCAGCTCGGTGAGGCTAAGAGCGGCTGGAGAATCAGTGGGGCCGGCGCCCAGGCTTGCTCGCCGGTGAGCACTTACCTGGTTCCTGGTGGAGGGAGTAGCTGTGTGCGCCAGACCTGGGAGCCTGCGGGAACGGACTGAACTGAGCACCTTTGGTGCAAAGGCTGCAGGTTTCTGGACTGTTGTTCCCCTGGTGTGGAGCCTGAATGCGAGTGGTGTAAGGTGGGCGCCATTTTGTCAGGGTTGGTCCCTCCCACAGAGGATCAGGTCCGGGGACCTCATTGGTCTGGTGGAATTGGCGCAGAAGTGCGTGTGTGCCTGTGCGTGCGCCTGCAGCCTTGGATCCCCACCCTCCATCCGGCTTATACTGCGTTGCCAGGGAAACGCTGGGCGGGTGCCCTCCGGCTCCAACAGGCTGCTCACTGAGACCCGGGAGTGCGTGAGCCATGTCGGATCCCCACCAGCCGTACGACTTGTGCTGCATTGCCAGGGGAACGCCTGCTGGGCATGCTCCAGCTCCAACAGGCTGCTCACTGAGACGCGGGAGTGCGCAAGCCGCCTCGGGACCTGGCTCTCCACACTGCGCTTGCAGAGTTGCCAGGCTGGTGATTGGTTGTCGGGCTGCTTGGCCTGATCTGCAAGTGGCTGATTGGGACAGGCTGAGACTGGGAGTTTTCCTGGGAGTGTTGGGCCGTGAGCTGTGTGCCTGCGTGATCCAGCCAGGGCTCTCCTGGTGATCTATCTAATACATCAAAGCAATCCCAGAGCGACAGCCAGAATGGGGAAACAAAGAAACATGTCACAAGTAAAAGATCAGAAGAAACCTCTAGAAATGGAACCAAATGAAACAGAGGGATCCAACCTTTCAGAGACAGAATTTAGAACACTGGTGATAAGAATGTTTAACAAACTTAGTGAGGACATAAGAAAGGATAGATAAATCATAAAAAACAACGAGTTAGAACCAAAGAATACAATAACTGAAATGAAGAACACACTCGAAGGAATCACCAGTAGAGTAGATGAAGCAGAGAAGCGGATCAGCGACTTGGAAGATAAAATAGCAGAAATCACCCAGTTGGCACAACAAAAAGACCAAAGAATAAAAAACAATGAAAATAGTTTAAGAGCCCTATGGGACAAGGTGAAACGCAACCACCTTTGACTCATAGGAATACCAGAAGGAGAACAGAAGAAGCAAGGGGTCGAGAATGTATTTGAAAAAATAATGACTGAAAACTTCCCTACCCTGGTGAAGGAAATCAACATACATGCCCAGGAAGTGCAGAGGGTTCCAAACAAGCTGAACCCAAACAGGTCCACACCAAGACACATCATAGTTAAAATGGCAAAGGTTAAAGACAGAGACAGAATCCTAGAGGCTGCAAGAGAAAGACAGCAGGTTACATACAAAGGAACTCCTGTTAGACTAACAGCTGACTTGTCTACAGAAACTCTGCAGGCCAGAAGGAAGTGGCAGGAGATATTCAAAGTGACACAAAATAAAGGCCTACAACCAAGATTGCTCTACCCAACATGGCTATCACTTAAAATGAAGGAGAAATAAAGAGCTTCTCAGAAAAGAACAAGCTTAAGGAATTCATTACCACCAAGCCAGCATTGCAAGAAATGTTAAAAGGGCTTTTTTAAACAAAAGAAAGAGGTAAACAAGCTAACCCACGAAGACCAGGAATACAAATAACAAAATGGCAATACATATGCACCTATGAATAATCATTTTAAATGTGAATGGGCTAAATGCTCCAATCAAAAGACAGAGAGTGGCTGAGTGGATAAGAAAATAGGACACATGTATATGCTGTTTACAGATGGAATAAGATATTTCATGCAAATGGAAATGAGAAAAAAAACAGCTGGAGTACCAATACTTATTTTGGACAAAATAGCCTTTAAAATGACTACAATAAAAGACAAAGAAGGGCACTATAATCCTAATGAACATCTATGCACCCAACATAGGAACTCCTAATTACATATAACAGATTTTGACAGACATCAAGACAGAGATCAACAGTAACACTATCATAGTAGGGGACTTCAACACCCCATTGTCACCAATGGACAGACCCTTTAGACAGAAAATCAACACAGAAAGAGGGGCCTTAAATGATACTTTACCAGCTGGACTTTGTTGATATTTTTAGAGCATTTCACCCTGAAAAAACAGAATATACATTCTTCTCAAGTACACATGGGACATTTTCCAAGACAGATCACGTTAGGCCACAAAACAAGTCTCAGTAAATTTAAGAAGATTGAAGTCATATCAAGCAGATATAAAGGAAAAACTGATGTTTGCTGGCTGGAAGGGAGTGAGGATGAGGGAGAGGGGGAAGGTTTTGGACAGCATAGGTGGGTGACTACAATGTTTCCCCCGATAAGGGGGCAGTTCTGGGAATGTAATTGATAATGTTGTGAAGTGACTATTATGTTAAGTGAAATAAGTCAGTCAGAGAAAGACAAGTACCATATGATCTCACTTATATGTGAATCTGAAAAACTGAATGAATGATCAAAGTAAACAGACTCATAGATATAGAGGAAAAACTGAGGGTTGCTAGTTGGGAGGGGGTGGGTATAAGGGGGAAAGGGAAAGGATAAGATAGCATAAATAGACAACTACAATATTGCCACAGGGATATGAAACACAGTTCGGGGAATATAATAATGTAAAAATTTTGGATGGAGTAGAGGCTAGATCACTGCACTGTACACCTGAAGCTGATGTTGTATAATATTGTATGCCAACTGTAACTGAATATATAGATAGTCACGGGATGTGGAGTATACTGTGGAAGGGAGTCAAAGGAATTGTAATAGATATGTATGAAATGGGGGGCAGTGGGGTGGCGAACTGCGGGAGGGGGGTTGTCACTTTGGGGGGTAAAGTGTATAACTATTGCATTGTATTGTACACCTGAAACTAATAAAAAAAATAAGAGTACTAGTGTAGTTATTCTTCCTCTCTCCTCCCCCTATTTTTGTTTTTTATGTTATTGTTTTCATATCATTGTGGTTTAAAATATTTGTATTAGCAAGCTGAAAGACTCTTACTTGCTTTGTTGATAGGTTGACTCTAAAAACTAGAAAACTAATAAACGGCATTGACAATACTGTGGTCTCAAAGATACTATTCACTGTAGAACCAAGAGCCATGACTGACTCAGAGAGAAGAAAAATACTCCTATGTCATTAAAACTTTAAAATTAAATTATATAAACTTATCATTAAATAAATTATATTAAAAACAAGGTAATAAATGCTAAAAATTGCACATGATTTTTTTACATTTGCTCTTGTGCTGTTGAGCTTACTAACACCTGATGTTTCTGTGTCACTGGAGGAAACGCTATTTAATCATGTCCTACTGCATACCTCCCAGCTGGGTTCAGTGACAGCCTGTTGGTAGTTTTCAACTGGCCATGTTAAAATTGGTGGGAGAGGGCCAGCCAAGTGGCACTGTGGTTAATAGCTGGCTTGGCACACCAGTGGCCCTGGTTTGGATCCCACATATGAAGGCCAGTAACAGTGCCCTCAAAAAAAAAAAAAAATTGGTGGGAGAATTTATATCATGAAAAATAGAAAATGCTACAAACAAGGGCTTGATAGAGTATTTTGTTGATATTAGACTTTAAAAAGTGGTGGAGGGCCAGCCGAGTGATTCAGTTGGTTAAGAGCTTGCTCAAGAGTGCCATCTGAGCTCTGAGCAACAGCAGTTCGATGCCCAACCCAAGCTCAGCTGCCGCTGAGCTGCCAACAGGTGGCAGGATAGCTCAGCTAAAACAAATTTAAAAATAAAAAAACTAAAATAAAAAAAAAGCACCCAAAAAGTGGTGGAGAAAATGCTTATAACGTAGATTAAATTTAAGTTGTGCTGTGTCTACAACCATTCCATGGTGAGTAGCACTAATATTGAGGAAATATTTTTCCAGTGTTTGAAAACAATAATCCAATTCAACAAAGTCACTCACACCATTGAAAACTGAGTAAAGTTCTGATATCCATGGAGTGAAAACTGAAAATGGTGTTAGTTTAGAGAAATAATTTAACAGGGGATGATATATTAGATTCAATGACTATAAATTATTGGGCACAGCATTGTGGGTGAGGATGCAACTCCATTTATCAAATCATGGTTAAATTGAGATTATAGTTCGGCTATGGATGCAGGAGTTTGGCTAAAGGTAAGGAAAACATTTTATAAGAATCAATTAGCTATATGGAATTTGCAATAGCAAATTGTATGTGTTATTGTTATTTGTAAATTATGTGCTGCACATACTTTACATCAGTAAAATTTATAATAAATTTGGATGGATGGATGGATGAATGGATGGATGGATGGATGGATGGTTGGATGGATAGATGGATGGATAGGAGGGAGGGCAGAAGGAAGGAGGAAGGGAGGATTTTTGAGAGCCTATTTCAAGCATTTACCAGCACACCATTGTCTCTGAGGTGGGCTGATCTTACCATCACATCATATAAGCTATTAAGAGAAAATGAGGAGAAACATCTTCCTCCTCCCTTGTTCCAGGGCCAGCGTGGTCCCAGGGGCTATAGGACTCATCAGGTGGAAATTAGGACTCATTGTCCTGGAAGTGGAAGCAAAAGCTGGGAAACAGCAGGGCTGACAAGGCAGGTCACTCCTCAGAGCACCCCCATATCTCTATAAAGGGGCTACTGATCCCTTCCCCCAGCCTCATGAGGCAGTTGTGACACTCAAGACCATATCATAGCTGTAGGTACAGTGGCAACACTTGCTCTTTAAGAGAGGTGCTCCCATCCCCACCATCTATTACCAATAGAATGGTTGCTGAAACAACCCATGGTCACCCACTGCCAGGCTTCCACAGAGGCCCTGGGAAGCTGCCAGCATGGGAACCGTTGCAGGGCTGGCCCAACTCTGAAGTACGGGAAAGGGCAGGGAGGCCAGGTCGCTTCTGCTTCCTGTTCACATCCACTGAGGTACCAGCCCAGCGCGCACATTTGGATTCGCAAACCTCAGCCACAGGTTCACTTCAAGTTTTGAGGGAAAATGTACTGGCAGTTTTGTTATAATTCATTCTAACAAATGGGTCCTCTGCAGAAGTACCTCTCTGTGTTTCTGAGACTATAAAATGTGGGAATAATTACTCTAAATCATCCAGAGATTGATTGTCTTTTTGTTTCAGATATTTGCTTCTTGTAGAAAACCCCAAACTTAAAGTATTTATTTACCCTTCTGTGAATCTATCCTAAGAAAATGACCCAATATTCAGAAAAGGCTTTCAATATATCTGCCTGAAATCCTTTTTAGATAGTGATACAAGCCAAGTGAGCAGTGTTTCCACCTAACCCCACTGAGAAACTTTTTTTCTTTCTTATAGGAGTTTTGTTTCGTTTTCCTTAAAGTTTCCTTTTACCCAGTTTTTTTTAGCTCCTATCCCCCTGCTTTTTAATTATTTTATAAATCAGTTTCTTAATCATAAACAATAGATTGTTTTTAACCTGAATCATAGAAGTCTCCTACTCCCTGCTTTAAATAATTACCCTAAAACTTGTGATTTATACTTGTTGATTGTAATCATTAAAGTCTAATGTTCTTTCCAACTTGTTCTGGGCGCAGCTCCTGGACAGTTCACACCACCTGAATAACCAGTTAAATGGCCACAGCCTCCATAATAAAATATATTTTTCCTCATTCAGGGGTCTTGGGGATACAGATGATACCCCAGCAAGATGGCTAGTCCCATCCAAAGAAACCAATGTGGTCTTCCAGGCAGATCTCAAGACCCCCTCCTCTTATCTAAGATCAGATAGGGCAAGAGTTCTGTGAACCCCAAAAGGTAAGGACAGCTCTATGCGCCTGCCCAGCAGGAAGCAGATACAGAAGAAAAGACCTCCTGTCCCTCAATTTCCCATAGAGATTTTATGAGGATCATGTCTCTCAAAGGGAAAACAAGGCAGGCATCGGGTTTCTGCATTCCTGCATGTCTAACACAACCCACAGAACGTGACCACCCAAAAGACCTCCCCTCTCCACTCAAAACTTCGCCTTTCCATTGTAATTACCTACCCCTTTGAGGAAAGAAATGGGTACAAAATACCCAACTAGATTAGACCAGTCACTCACATATGTGCAGTAAAGGCCACAACAACCTTCATTTCACCTGGGCCTCATTATATCATCATTATAATATCATACTTATGCCTGGAAGTTCATTAATATCATTATAACACAAATTCTGGGAAGGAACATGCTCAATCTAAAAAGATGAATAGCCCCTTGTCAATCACAGGTGTCAATCAAGTGGTCCCACGCCCACAAAGGAACAGTCCATTCTAGAGAAAAAAAGGGATAAAACCTCTAAGTCTTCACCAGTCAGCAGCGCCTTTGAGCCTTTGAGCTGCAGTCTTTTGAGCTTTTGAGCTGTGGCCCTTGAGCCGCTTTTGTTTGTGCTTGGGTCTGCTCCCAACTCTTTGGAGTGTACTATCTCTTCTAATAAACTTCTCTTTCACCACTTTACCTCTGTGTCTGGTTCATTCTTTGCTCCAGTCGCCAAGAACCTGGACTTCCAGAGAGGAGGGCCCAACTCCCCCTCCCCGCTTCCTGCCCCCCACAAGGATCCTCCATCCGGTAAGAATAGAATGATAGGGGATATAAATAAATGCAAAAGCAGACCTTAATGTACAAAGGTGCTCTCTGCATGTTGGAAATAATGTGAGGTGTTCAATTTTAGGAGACTTTACAATAAAATTTTGTATAGTCATTAATAGGCCATTTCAGGTGGGTTTTTTTTTTTTTTAGGGCGGTGTCACTGGCCCTCATATGTGGGACCCGAACCGGGGCCGCAGGCTTCCCAAGCCAGCGCTTAACCACCGCGCCACTCGGCCAGCTCTCAGATGTTATTTTTAATACTGTGTGGAAACACTTGATTTCTAATGCTAACTTAAAACTCAGGTGAGCAGCATCATGGCTGAGAACTCCTGCTCCGGGATTAGAGACCCTCAGTTTGAGTCCCACCTCTGCCACTCCTTAGCTGCGTAACCTTTGTCAAGTCTCCACCTCCTTACGCCTCAGCTATCTCATTGGTATAATGGGACCATAGCAATTCCCTTCTTCATGGGTGATTATGAGGAAAACAATCGGATGATTCACAGCACTGGCACAGGGTGAGTCTTTGTCATCATCTACAATCAGCATCTTTATTGCATCTATGACAAAAATCCATCCGTATAAAACCCTGGAGAGAAATGTCACGACCTGCCCCCTGGTGGTTGTTACTGGTGGTATAACTGGGAAAGATGACTCCTGATTCTTGCCTTTCTGGGATAGATTCTCTCTCCTGCCCCAGTTCCACACAGCACCCTCCGCTTTCCCTACTGCTCATCCATTCGGCAAACTGAGCTGTTAGAGTTGCCTCCTTGCAACTGTGAGCTCGAGTCTTTGGAGGAACCTGCCCAGCTTGTGGCCCCCAGCCCCTGAGCCCCAGAACCTGTGTGCTGACCTGTGGGGGAGACGGAGGTGAGTACAGCAGCCTCCAGGTTCGGTGACAGCCGGTCTTTGCTGGAGGGGAAGGACTGACTTTGGTAACACCTTGCCATTGAAACAGGAACTCATGTGCCTTCAGGAGCACTGACAGAAAGTGCTAAACGTTCAGGAAGGGGAGGCTGCCTTGAGCCCTGTGCTTTGAGGGCCCACAATAACCCAAACATACACAACCTACATGTATTAAAGAATACAGGGGCACCCCTGTCCCTTGAGATTTGTACTCAGTGCTGACCCAGGGAAACCCACAGCCCTGACCCTACATCTGCTCACTGAGAGAGATGAGCTCCATGGAGACTGGGATGAAGCACTATGCAGAAGCCTCACCTCTTGCCTGCATCCTCAGAAGAAAAAGCAACTGAACTGAATGTCATGAATTCGGTTTGTTGGCTAGGGTTTAGGTTTAAAGATTGTACCACTGCCAATATACAGCTGCAGTGTGTGGGGAGGAACTGAATATGGAAACAATAGAAAAAAATGTAATTCACTTTTCAAATCCTTTCCCTCAGATCACTTGAAAGTAGTAGGTTCTCCATAACACAATCTAATTTCCTGACAGTGCTAAGAATCCATTTTCTTGCCTCTCTTAGAGTTCAATTCATGGTCTCTTAGGTACCTGTAAATCAGTGAGATATTCACAATGGTTCTACATGGCAGCTTGGAAATGTTTTATAATAGTAAACAATTCACTTACTCCTAAATGCACATACGTAATTCTAGACATAACACATAAAGTCTGATACTGATCCTTCCCACCAGCCACTAGATGAAAATTGCACACCAGAATTGCCAATAGTTTAATTTCTATACTTATTTTATACATTTAAAATCAAAATAAAATTTAGTTTTGTTCAAATAATTTTTATCTAATTTTTATATTCATTAATTATCATACAACTTTTGCCTTTTGATCTTTTAGAGAAACCTTTAAAAGTGTAATAACAGTATACATTAACATAGTTTTAAGATCTTAAGAGGACCTTTCTATATGTATACATAATAGATTAGGAATGTATATAGTTGCTATTAGTGAGTATTAACTATTTTGCATTCCATTTTAAACTTTTTATTTTGAAATTATCAATTCCCAGGAAGCTCAAAAATGCTAAAAAGAGGTAACCTTTACCCCATTTACCCCAATGGCTACATCTTAAGTAACTATAGTGCAATATCAAAGCAAGGAAACTGACATTAGTACAATAGGTATCGTTCTGTGATGTTTGATCACACACGTATAGATTTCTGTAGCCACCAAGGTAGACAAATATCCCATCATCACAAAGGTCTCTGTTGTGCTACCTCCTTACACTAATCACAACTACCACCTGACACTGTGATCCTTAACCCCTGGCAACCACTAATCTGCTTCCCATGTATACAATCTTATCATTTTGAGAATGTTATATAAATAGAATCATGCGGTGTATAACCTTTTGAAATTGGCTTTTTTTTTTCTCAGTTAGAAATTGTATAGAGCATGGAGAACCCATTTCTCAACCCCCTTCAAAGCTAAACTTGAAATGAAAAAAAAAAAACGGTCATCATATGCTACCTTTTTCTTAATGTCTTTAGTTGATGCTTAATTTTCAGCCTTTTTTGTTCTTTTTTTCTTTTTTTTTTATTAGTTTCAGGTGTAAAACACAATGCAATAGTTATACTCTTTACCCCCAAAAGTGACAACCCCCCTCCCCCAGTTCACCACCCCACTACCCCGCCATATCATACATATCTATCACAACTCCCCTGACTCCCCTCCACAGTATACTCCACATCCCGTGACCACCCACATATTCAGTTACAGTTAGCATACAATATTATACAACATCAGCTTCAGGTGTACAGTGCAGTGATCAAGCCATCCATGAAGTGGTCTCCCTAACAAAACATGTGACTATCTGACACACCACAAAATTTTTACATTATTATATTCCCCGAACTGTGTTTCATATCCCTATGGCAATATTGTAGTTGTCTATTTATGCTGTCTAATCCCTTCCCCTTCCCCCCATTCCCATCCCCCTCCCAACTAGCAACCCTCAGTTTTTCCTCTACATCTACGACTCTGTTTACTTTGATCATTCACTCAGCTCTTCAGACTCCACACACAAGTGAGATCACATGATACCAGTCCTTCTCTGACTGACTTATTTCATGCAACATAATAGTCTCTTCACAACATTATCAATTACATTCCCAGAACTGCCCCCATATCCCTGTGCAACACTGTAGTCCCACCTACACTGTCCAAAACCTTC
Organism: Aselliscus stoliczkanus; assembly: GCA_033961575.1. Lineage (NCBI taxonomy): Eukaryota > Metazoa > Chordata > Mammalia > Chiroptera > Hipposideridae > Aselliscus > Aselliscus stoliczkanus. The sequence continues at coordinate 120,638,905 of CM066729.1, forward strand.
CCCCTCTCCCTCTTCCCTACTCCCTCTCAGCCAGCAACCATCAGTTTTTCCTTTATATCTGCTTGATATGACTTCAATCTTCTTAAATTTACTGAGACTTGTTTTCTGTCCTAACATGGTCTATCTTGGAAAATGTCCCATGTGTACTTGAGAAGAATGTATATTCTGTTTTTTTCAGGGTGAAATGCTCTAAAAATATCAACGAAATCCAGCTGGTCTAAAGTATCATTTAAGGCCCCTCTTTCTGTGTTGATTTTCTGTCTAAAGCGTCTGTCCATTGGTGACAATGGTGTTGAAGTCCCCTACTATGATAGTGTTACTGTTGATCTCTGTCTTGATGTCTGTCAAAATCTGTTATATGTAATTAGGAGTTCCTATGTTGGGTGCATAGATGTTTATTAGGGTTATAGTGCCCTTCTTTGTCTTTTATTGTAGTCATTTTAAAGACTATCTTGTCCAAAATAAGTATTGGTACTCCAGATTTTTTTTTTCTCATTTCCATTTGCATGAAATATCTTATTCCATCTGTAAACAGCATATACATGTGTCCTATTTTCTTATCCACTCAGCCACTCTCTGTCTTTTGATTGGCGCATTTAGCCCATTCACATTTAAAATGATTATTGATAGGTGCATATGTATTGCCATTTTGTTATTTGTATTCCTGGTCTTCGTGGGTTAGTTTGTTTACCCCTTTCTTTTGTTTAAAAAAGCCCTTTTAACATTTCTTGCAATGCTGGCTTGGTGGTAATGAATTCCTTAAGCTTGTTCTTTTCTGAAAAGCTCTTTATTTCTCCTTCAATTTTAAGTGATAGCCATGTTGGGTAGAGCAATCTTGGTTGTAGGCCTTTATTTTGTGTCACTTTGAATATCTCCTGCCACTCCCTTCTGGCCTGCAGAGTTTCTGTAGACAAGTCAGCTGTTAGTCTAACAGGAGTTCCTTTGTATGTAACCTGCTGTCTTTCTCTTGCAGCCTCTAGGATTCTGTCTCTGTCTTTAACCTTTGCCATTTTAACTATGATGTGTCTTGGTGTGGACCTGTTTGGGTTCAGCTTGTTTGGAACCCTCTGCACTTCCTGGGCATGTATGTTGATTTCCTTCACCAGGGTAGGGAAGTTTTCAGTCATTATTTTTTCAAATACATTCTCGACCCCTTGCTTCTTCTGTTCTCCTTCTGGTATTCCTATGAGTCAAAGGTGGTTGCGTTTCACCTTGTCCCATAGGGCTCTTAAACTATTTTCATTGTTTTTTATTCTTTGGTCTTTTTGTTGTGCCAACTGGGTGATTTCTGCTATTTTATCTTCCAAGTCGCTGATCCGCTTCTCTGCTTCATCTACTCTACTGGTGATTCCTTCGAGTGTGTTCTTCATTTCAGTTATTGTATTCTTTAGTTCTAACAGGTTGTCTTTTATGGTTTCCCTATCCTTCTTTATGTCCTCGCTAAGTTCCTTAAACATTCTTATCATCAGTGTCCTAAACTCTGTCTCTGAAAGTTTGGATCCCTCTGTTTCATTTAGTTCCATTTCTAGAGGTTTCTTCTGATCTTTTACTTGTGACATGTTTCTTTGTTTCCCCATTCTGGCTGTCGCTCTGGGATTGCTTTGATGTATTAAATAGATCACCAGGAGAGCCCTGGCTGGATCACGCAGGCACACAGCTCACGGCCCAACACTCCCAGGAAAACTCCCAGTCTCAGCCTGTCCGCCACTCGCAGATCAGGCCGAGCAGCCCGACAACCAATCACCAGCCTGGCAACTCTGCAAGCGCAGTGTGGAGAGCCGGGACCCGAGGCAGTTTGCGCACTCCCGCGTCTCAGTGAGCAGCCTGTTGGAGCCGGAGCACGCCCACCAGGCATTTCCCTGGCAACTCAGCACAAGCCGGGTGGAGGGTGGGAATCCGAGGCGGCTCGTGCACCCCCCGGGTCTCAGTGAGCAGCCTGTTGGAGCCGGAGGGCACTCGCCCAGCGTTTCCCTGGCAACGCAGTATAAGCCGGGCGGAGGGTGGGGATCCAAGGCCACATGCGCGCGCGCACGCACACACGCACTTCTGCGCCAATTCCACCAGACCAATGAGCTCCCGGACCTGATCCTCTGTGGGAGGGCCCAAGCCCGACAAAATGGCGCCCTCCCTATACCACTCACGTGCAGGTTCCACACCATGGGAACCACAGTCCAAAAACCTGCAGCCTTTGCACCAAAGGTGCTCAGTTCAGTCCGTCCCCGCAGGCTCCTGGGCCCGGCTCACACAGCCACTTCCTCCACCGGGAACCAGGTAAGTGCTCACAGGCGAGCAAGCCTGGGCGCTGGCCCCACTGATTCTCCAGCCGCTCTTAGCCTCACCGAGCTGAGCAAAGAGAGTCCTCACTAATTTACTGCCGGCTCTCTTGGAACTCCTCTTCCCGGCAAAGGAACTCTGGGCTGGTGAGCTTGGGGTGTGGCCGGACGGTCTCTCCCCCAACCGGAGAAGCCTCCCCACACAGCTGGGGCTTCCCTCACCGGGTTCGCCCTCTCTCGTCTCCACCCATCCTACCAGACCCTACACGGCCCCCTCTTAAAGTTCTTCATTTAGTGGTTCTGTTCCTCCAGTGCTCCGGGGACCTCCAGGGTTGAATGCTGTATAATTTGCTTGTAATTTTGGTGTGATCCTGGGAGGCAGTTAGCACAGCATCTGTCTATTGCGCCATTTTACCGGATGTTTGTTTTCTAATATAAACATTTAATGCCATAAATTTTCTTTGAGGTACCATGTTTGTTACATATAAGTCTTGAAATGTGTTATTTGTGTTGCATTCAATTCTAAATATTTTGCAAAATTTCCATTCTAATATCTCCTTTGAGACATAAAATAAAAATTAGTTTTTCAGTGTTTAGATGTATGTCCTTTATTTTTAGCTGTCTTTTTTGTTATTGATATCTAATTTTATTGCATTGAGGTTAGAGAATTTTAAATAATATTGATCCTTTAGTGTTTATTTGTTGAACTTTCCTTTGTGAAATGGTATACGCTTAATTTCTATCAACATTCCATGGGCAAAGACTTCTACGTGTATCTGTTATATTCCTTGTTATTGTATTATTCAAAATCTTTACTAATTTTTTTTTGTTGTTGTCTTGCTTGTTTATCAGTTTCTGAGAGTGTTGTCATAAAATTTCCACTAAGGTGAATTTGTCACATTCTTCTCGTTATATGACAGGTTTGTGTTTGCTTGTTTTCCTCCTTTCAAGCCTTGTTATTAGGTGTTCACAGGTTCAAGACATATATATGTGGAAATTGTTCCTTTTATCATCTTACAAGAATTAGTATCCTCAGTAAAGCCTTTTTGTTAGTCTGTCTAATCTCATGTTAATATTACTACAACAATGTTCTTTTAGCTACTGTTTGGCTGGTATATCATTTTTAATACTTCTTTGTTCTTATGGTTTAGATATCCTGGAAAACAGCTATAATTTGATTTTTTCATCCAGCCAAAGTAACTCTATATTTTAATATGTGAGCTGAATCTATTTATATTTACTCTAATTACTGTTATATTTATACATATTTTTCACTTTTCTCTTTTGTGTTTATATTTATCATGATTTTTATTTTAAGTTTTGTTCCCCTCCCTTTCTTCATTATGTTGAATTTATTAAGTGTTCTTTTTTATTTTTTTATTTTTATTTTTGTCTTTATCTCCCTCTGCTGGTTTGGAAGTTATACATTCTACTGCTATTCTGTACTTGTTACTCTTAACTTTTTAACATGCATACTTGACTTTAAAAAGTCTAGTGCTGCGCTGTGTGAAACAGTACGGCTACTAGCCACCTGTGGCTACTGAGCTTTGAAATGGGATTAAGTGAATAAATAAGTTTCTTTTTTCATTAATTTTAATTTAAAATTTGATACACAATACAGTTGTTGAAAAGTTTTTACACATGTTTGTAACAATTTGGGTAGGTGAATTATCTTTTCTCAACTAAATTTTTTGAAATCTACATATAGATGAAATATTTCCAATGGGAATTTAGAATCTAAATTAAGGTGCAGTATAAATGTACATACCAGATTTGGAAGATTCAGTATAAAAAGACTATAAAATGCTTCAATAATAATATTTATGTTGATTGCATGCTGAAATTATATTTTTATATATTGCATTAAATAAAATATAACTGTTAACTGTGTTTTTTATGTTGATCCTAGAAAATTTTTAATTACTCATGTGGCTCACATTGTATCTCTATTGGACAGCGCTCATCTGGAGCTAAATACCAAACACCGAGAAGTTTGGATGCTCTATTTCTCCGAACTCCTCTCTTCCATATTATTATATTCAGTATTTAGTTGTTGTGTCATATGCAATATTAGTTTCACCTTGTTCTTCATGGCTCCTCCACCTTAATTCATTACTCTCATTTCTTTTTCACTGATGATCTAGATTTACCAGAATGTGTGCTTGCTTCAGCAGCACAAATACTAGATTTACCAGGATGTTTGTCGATTGCTTCATCCACCTGTATACCTGGTATCCCATGGTTTCTTCACAACTCAGCTGTATTCAACCGGCTTCCACAGGCCATGCTGCAGACTATGTTGACTCGGTGTCAGGAGGGATACAAAGGACCCAGTGCTGACCCACCTGTGCAGGTGCTAGGGCCTCCATGCCTCTGCTGGAGTACAGCTGCCCCACCGTTCTACTGGGGCCTCCTTTCCCTGAGTGGGAGCTACCATGTGCAGGAGCCACAGAAGGCTGGGGAAGCCTGAGTTGCAGGCAGGGGAGGGACCTCCAGGCTGGCACTGTGCTCATGTCCTACATCCTGCTGGCCTCTCTGTGGCTAGTCACCACGCTCACGCTCACTTCTGACTTAGCGTGGGATTGGAGATAGGGAACCACCTTGTCCATTCCTCTTTCTCCCCTCCCAGAAAGTACATCCGATTATCCTGGCCACACCTTCTAGGGCACATGAAGGGCCTTACCATAGCACCTCTGCTACACCAACCCAACTTGACTAGGGCTATAGTCAAAGCATCTTCCTCTCTCCCAAGGCCTTAGGGACCATTCCCCACTGCCCCAGCCACTCCTCACAGACAGTCCCAGCCCATTAGCTCAGGGCCTGGACTAGATGGGGAAGCAAGTGAGGCAGTCATTGCCTCCTTAAAATTTGCATCCTAGATGCCTCACTTGCCTGTCATCCTGTGACAGCCCTGAACTCCTCAGAACTCTGTGCTTCCCATGGGTGCTATGCAGGTGACTTCTCTGAGCTGTCTGAGGCCAAAGAGCCTATCCTCTTCCTGAGGGCTTCCTCAGACTGGATACAATGCACTGCTGGAAAACCGATTAATCCCCAAGTAGTGGGCTGAGAGTGCCATCTCGTGGCCACAATTGCCAATTACAGCCAGGATTGCTCAGGACCTATAATTTTATTTATTAGTTCACTGTTTCTTCTTCCCAATAACGAAGCTGTCTTCAAAAGAAGGGAGAAACAATCCCTGGGCTCCAGCAGCAACTTAAATATTTACACACATAAAACAATATTTAGCCTGACAATGCTTATAACTTGTAACAACTAGGAAAAACAAAACAACTTTTTTATGTAGGAACAAACAAAAGGTCTCCTAAGAACTCAATGTGATCTCTGGTTGGTTCTGGCTGAATTTCTGACTGTGGGGTTCAGCGGCTCACTGAGCAGAGGCCTCCAGAGGATCATTGTGACCGCCATGATTTTGGGGGGCTTCAAAGCCTCCTGAATCCCTACAAGGATCCTAACTTCAGGGAAACCACTCAGCCCCCTAATGGTGACGGGTTCTTGGCGAGGGCTGAGAGTTTACACCCAGCCACCTGAAGGGTCCCAGAAAAGGCCGAAGAGGTAGCCATAACATGGCCACTCTCTACCCCAGAGACACGCTGCACCAGGGCCCAACATACTAAACATTAAAGAGAGGCATTCTCTGCCACTTGTTGCCAATTCGATTTTAAACACTTACACAAACTCACACAGTAACACCACCTAAGAGTGTTTGATTATAAGCTGGTTATCCAACCTTATAAAAATTGCTCACTTTTAACTTATCATGTAAATTACATGCAGAATTTATATATATATAAAAAAATAATAAAACCCCACTTGCAAACCAAACATTGCCCTAGCTAATGCTGATGATGATGATGGAGGAAGGTGGAGGAACAGGCACTTCCTAGGCCCATGTTAGGGCTCATCAAAGCCTGAGGACAAGCGCAGAGCACCTAGCTAACTTCTTTGCATGACTTACCTCACTCAATCCTCACAGCAGACCCCTAGAGTGAGCAGTATTATTATTACCCTCATTTTACAGGCAGGGAATGGGGCTCAGAGAAGTGGTGTGACTTTCCCAGTGACTCAGCTAAGAAATGTCAAGGGCAGGGGTCAAACTCGTTGTGGCCTGACTCCATTGTCCTTGTTCTTTCTGCTGCAGCTTTCACTGCCTCCCCCAACAAGCCTGGATGGAGAGTTCACCCTTCTTGGTGCATGCACAGAGGAGGCCTGGTGTGCTACTTTCCAATCAATCCCACCATAAAAGTGGGGACTGAAAACACCTTGCTTCTCATGAACCCTGATTTCCAGCCCTGCAGCAGGACCTGTACTCCTGTACCTGTGCCAGCAACTCCTCTCTGCTACAACCAGCCCTGCTCCACTCCCAGCAGCCTCCCAGAGCTGGCGGAATGTTACCACAGTGCTTACGGTGGGTGGATGTTGGGCCTACCTCTGCCATCACCACCTGCCTGAGGCAGGACTGACGGAGACTCCACCCCAACCCCAGCTCTATCCAGATTGCTTTCCAAGGCTACTGGCCCATAGCCAGCCATGGAAGGAAGGACAAGACTGAGAGGCTACTCTGAGCCCAGGTGAAGGGAAGGCTGGCCCACTCTCAGGGAAGGAGGCTTTCTGCCCACCAGACCCCTACTGGGGGCTAATGAGGGCCACCTGCCTGCTTTTCTCCTTGGCTTTGGCTTTCAAGAGATTTTAAATCAGCTGCCTTGGTTTCAGATCTCAGCAATGCCACTTGTAATCTGTCCCCTTGGGAAATTCGCTGGACCTTTCTGACTTCAGTTTCCCACTCCACAAAACGAGGAGATTTGGGTGATGCTGGACCCTTGAGAAGTGGCTCAGATCCTCCTTCTGCAAACAGACTTCTCCAGCCCCACTTCCTCACCATTCTGAAGACACATTACTGGGCCACAGGTGTGGATTCAGCTGCTCGGAGGAAGACTCAGTGTATAAATACACAGCAATTCCATACACCCTGCCAGCCACGCGTGGTCCCAGGGAAGATGAGGCTACAGGTGAGAGTGGGGTGAGTCAGAGCTTGTGGATCCAGGTGCTGGGAGGGATAAGAAGATGGGGCTCCAAGGAGACTGTGGTTTCTGATGGTGCTGCCAGGGGGCGCTCTGCACCATGTCAAATTCCAGATCTGCGCCTGTCAGTGACTCTGCCCCAGCCCTTCCTGGCAGAGGTCGGCTTCACTGGGAAACATTTCCTGAGCTGAAGCTGTTTCAGGCTCTTAGCAGGCCAAGTACAACGGCCATCAACGCATCATCCCCAGAGACACGGAGGAGCCAAGGAGCCTGGAATCTTGCTGATGATGTTCAGCCCAGGGCAGCTTCCTCCAAGGGAGCCTGCCTCCCCTGCCTGCTTGTCACATGGGAGAACTGGGGGCAGGGCCAAGGCCACGGCCCAAATGAGAAGAGGGGGCAGGGAGCCTGAGCACTCCCTCCAGGCGGTGCCCTGAGGAAGGATCCCCAGGCAGGCTCCCCGAAGCACAGATGGAGGTGTCCAGCTCCTGGTACCAGGTGAGCAGACCCCGGTGGGACAACACCCAGGCAGCTTTCTGGGAGCCTGGCCCACCCCCACCTGCCAAGATCCAGATGCCCACTCTGTGATGGGGTGTACATTACCTCAGGCTCACACGGGGCACCGCTGGGGACTCTGTGGGAGATGAATGAGGAGCCATAGGGTGAACACGTGGCTAGGCCAGTCCGGGATAATGGCGGCCATCTTCCCATGCTTGAGGGATGAGGCAGCAATGAACAGAGCAACGTGGGTTTGAACCTGCACCCCCACCGTGTTAAACTGTGTGACTGGGGGTGGCTCACAATTCCACTGTAATACTCACCTCAGGGTGCTGTGGGGTGAGGGTGTTTGGTCCACAGGCGGTACCTACTAAGTGCTAATTGACATTATTGATAATGCCTATGGTGGTGTGATGCCTGTTGCGGGGCATCGTGGCCTGAGTCCAGGAAGACCTGGTGTTTATAGCAGTGCCCCTATAGTGAGTGTGTCCAGTGCCAGCCGCTCCTGCCTGAGTCATCCCCAGCTCGCTGTCCACAACTCCCTTCACAGTGCTGCCCCACTGGTGTTGAGCCTAGCTTAGACATGAAGGTGTGGTTGGTCTGCACTTAGATACCACTGCAAAGAAAGGTGAGTGAAGAGAAGGCAAGGGCAGGGGTGGGTGATTGGAGAGTTCTCTTGTTCCTCTGCCCCTGAGGTTACTTTCTTCTGGCTGGTAAGCAGAGCCCACCATACCTGCCCTTCCACCCATGTTCTCCCCAAAGTAGATGCCCACTTGTCTTCCCCACTACAGGCTGAGGTCAGCAAAGGTTAGTGCTTCAACTAGAGCCCTCCGGGTACAATCATGCTCTCCCTCACCCACCCCCAACACACACACACCCCAGTGAGGGGCAGGGACCTGCCCAGGGCACAGCCAGGATAGAGGCCTAGCTCACTGCCTCCCAGGGATGCCTCTTTGCTCTATAACAGCAAATCTGAGCTTGGGTCATAGATCTGGCCAGGAGAAGGTAGGGCCTAGGAAAGAAAGTAGGGCAGTCAGCATGTCCAAAGAGAGGAACTAACATTGCCCCCTCACCTACCCACGCACACCACTGGAGGTCAGTGTCATTTATCTTACCCTTAGAGAAACCTGCAGTGAGCATTATATTTTTGAAGCCCTCCTCTCCTCTGCTTCGTCATACCGCCCTGGCATCTATTCCAGCATCTCCTTCTTTGCTATACCAGCCCAGATGCCTGTGGAAGCCAACTGCATGCAGCTCCTGGGACAAATCCAGGTTGCTTTAGCCAATCAGAACATCTCATTACCCAGCCATCAGTATTGGTTCAGGGAGAGATTGGTTGCCGAATCAAGGCCATGATGCAAAAGAAAACATTTGCGAGAGTAGGGGGCGAAGCTTCCCAGCACTTCTGAGCGAGATACTAGAAGGTACAGGTTTTTTTTCTTACTGTTAGACATGAAGGAGAACGTATTAGCTCCTGAAGCTGGTTTCCAGCATTTTTTAATAATAAGGCAATCTTGATTACGATGAAGCAGATACCCCAGAAAGCAAACAGATGAACTGGGGGTGGGGAGTGGGGGGAATAGACTTGGTTGACATTGTCAAGCTTCTGGATGCAGCCATGCCTGAAGTCCATATGTGAGGACTTTCCCACTAAAGGAGCTAATAAATCTCTCCTAATGTTTTAAGCCAATTTTAATTGTCTTTTTTGTTTGTTTCCAGCAACTGAAAGGTTCTTACCTGATTATCCTCCTTTTACCAAAGATAAGATAGATACCCAGAAAGTGTAAATATAGGGTTGCCAGATAAAATACAGGATACCCAGTTAAATCTGAATTTCAGATCGACAATAGAAACCTTTACAGTAGATGTTATGTCCCATGCAATATTTGGAACACACTTATACTAAAAATATAACTGGACATTCCATGTTTTTATTTGCTAAATCTGATAATCATGTTTTCAGTAGCACGTCCAAATTACAGTACTAGAAAAAAGAAAGACCTGGACATGGATGTGGAGTTTTTAGTTCTAAAGCCCCTACTACACCTTACTCTCACTCCCCAATCCCCTTCATCATCTTCCTACTCCTGTGCTTAGAGAATACAGACAAATGTCACTCTGTCCCTAATGATCCCCAAGGTCTGTCCTAGCTCCAAGGTTCTCGGGCTTGACTCTCCACTCCTCCACTTTTTGTGGCTCTGACTCCATGTCTGCTGTGTATTTTGGGGCTCCATCTCTTTTCACTTTGCACTTTGCACCAACTTCCCTTTGGAAGCCAAACCACTGTTTGCTTGAGCCCAAGGACATCGCATCATCTCTGGTTTGGGGCTTTGCTGTTCTCTTCAAGCAGTTAGACTCTCACCCTCAGGCTTCTGCTCCCGGCTCCCCATGTCACTCCCGGAGGCAGAGTCTAACCCCTCCTCTGTACTATCTCTCTGTTCCCCTCAGAGAACACCAGCAGCAGGGGCTATCCCCTGATAGCCAAGGCCTGGAGCAAGACACCACAACACCCACACAGCCCATTGATTGAGTGCTGTCCAGCAGCCTGAGTCCCTGCTTCTCCCTCTACTCCCTTCTCCCTACACCCCCCCACCACAGCCCACAGCAGGTGGTGAAAAGATCCAACCACCATAAGTGTTGGTGATGCTTGTTTATTCTGTGTAACAGTGGTCGATTCTATAATCACAAAGGTGGTACAAGTTCCACACAGCAGAGTCAGGGGAGCAAAGGAGATTGGAAGGGTGGTGGGGACAACATTCTGGGGGTGTCCTCCCAACGGTTGCTCTTCACCTCTGTAAACTCCCTATGTACATGCTGAAGTGGGGGAACACTGCCCTCTTGGAACTGCCTTTCCCTTATGTTGCTGTAACTGCTGTGTCAATGATGTTGATGGCTGTTTTATAACCGGGATATTTCTTTTTAATTTTTCACAACTATAAATTATGCAGTAATGATGCTGAATTTCCAGCAATGGAATGAGAAGCTGAGCTATTATCAACCAGTGGACCAGAGCGAGGGTCTGCCTCTGGGTGCTGCAGGGGTTCTGTCTCTCCATCTAAGGGTGGGGACAATGTCATAGGACTGCCATACACACAAGACAAGGGTCATATATGGCATCTGGGAATCATGCTGTAGGTTTGCAGGATGCCCTTGATGCCCACTTTCAAAGCTGTAGGGAAAACACAAGTCCTTTTAAATCTAGGTCAGCTCACTGAAAAGACCAAGCATAGCATCTGACATGCATGGAGGGAATTGCCATTGGACCCCCACTGTCTCGCTGATACTCTGTTCACTCTGAGAGCTCGCTGTCATCACTGTTCCCATTTCACAGACTGGAGGAGCTGTAACTTTCATAGACCAGAGGCCCCATGATTTGTCGAAGGCCTTTCCAAGATCCCTGGGTGTACCTGCATTTAAGGGACCAGTTCCCCACAGCGAGGCTTCTTATATGAAATCCAAGAAAACACCAGATAAAGGGCATTCTAAATATATTTCTTTTCTATAGATGCTGATCTCCTGTTACTGAAAAACAGGAATTAGCTTGTCTGCTTGAGGATGTGGTTGGCTCTTTATAAAAACAATACACAAGAAATTTGTACATAGACCGCCAGCTTCATTATGCTGCCGACAGCTTCCAGCAAAAGAAGAACGTTTGCAGCCAGATATTTTGGTAAGAATTTTATTTTTTTCCATGTGGTGCATGATTTGCTCTTGGCTTGTCATTTGAGGGAGGGGGCCACGTGAGGCCACCCGAAGAAACTGTCTTGGTTTCGTGGACTGAGACACTGAGGGCCACCAGTGGTTGGGGCCCAGGCACTGGCTGGTGGCAAGCCCTCAGCCTTGAATTAGGGAGCTGCTCCGTGTCTGCCTGAAAAAAAGAGGCTTCAAGTGGCCACCGTTGTTGAAGAGCCTGTGCTCCAATGACGTGGGGCTCTGAGGACATTCACAGACCATGGGTGCCTGAGAGAAGTCCTTCTCGGGGAATGCTGTGCTTCCTAAGGCTGCTTGCTCTGTGGCCTGCTTGGAAACAATCCAGCCAGGCAGTTAATTCAGAAACAGTGAGGATGGGTCCATAGTGCCCAACATAGTACCCAGGAGGTAATGTAAACAAAGTGGGACAGCCCTCTGGGTGGATCCATGCAGGTGTTGGCTGGCTGGGTCACACAGGTGTTAGTTGAGTGGTTGTGCAACTATGTTTTGTGCCCACTGGGTGTGGGCACTTTTGGGTGATGACTGAATCCCAGTCACAAGTGGGAGAAACACTGTCAGTGGTCCTCAACATGCCTGTGCATTAGAATCATACAGGAGCTTTTGAAAATCCCCAGGTATTTTTAAATAATGGAGATTTGGGTAATACTTGGAGATTGGTCTGGGTGGGTCCCAGACATGAACTTATTTTTTAATTCCCAGGTGAACCTAATGTTCAGACAGGGCCAGAAACCTCCAGACCGAGCCCAGGTCAGCCTCAAACTGCACAGAGCAGCCTTTGGTGGGTCTGAGTGGGTATCTGTAGGGATGAGGAGTCAAACTCTATGTTCATAAGCCGGGTCGCCCGGATCCAACTCTAGGCTGGACAGTTGTCAGGGTATTAAACCTCTCTAGACCTCCCTTCCTGCAATAGGGGGCGGGGAGCAGCTGAGATTAGCCTTTAACTCTGTTCAGTCCTAATGTATTGGATGTCTGTCAAATCTCTCGATATTTCCCTCTAAGCTGGGTTTATAGCATCATCTACTTTGGAAGGAAAACTCACTTGCTTTTGTGGAAGGTTCCAGCCACCGGATAGCCATGTCCCCTGACTTCAGGGTACAGATGCTAATCCTTTGAGTAAAAGACAAATGAGACATTGCACAAGATACCTGAATTTAAAGAATTGGATTGCATTGTTATTGCAGTGAAACTCGCATAATAAAATTAACCATTTTAAAGAGAACAGCTAATTCAGTAGCAATTCATACCTTCATAGTATTGTACAGGCATCATCTCTCTCCAGTTCCATATGTTTTCATCACCCCAAAAGAAAACCCCATACCCAAGCAGTTGCTCCCCACCACTCCCAGCTGTGGCATCCACTGATCTTTCTCTCTCTTTGGACTTAACCTATTCTGTATATTTCATATAAATGAATTCATACAACATGTGTCTTTTGGGACAGGCTTCTTTGACTTAGACTAATAATATCTTTAAGGTTCACCCACATTGTAACATGCATTGGTACTTCATTACTTTAGACTGGATTTTTACATCGTATCTGACCACAAATGGCTTGGCAGCTTTGTGAAAAAGGACCAGCAATGCCGTTCTATAAAAAGAAAGGAGAGTTAGCCCAGGGGAAGTGGCTTCTCCTCCCATCCTTGCTCTCTGGGTCAGCTCTTCTGTCTCTTTTCCCTGTCTCTGTTTCCCTCTGTCTCTCCATCTGTCTCTGTCTCTGCCTCCCTCCCTCTCCACTCCTCTCCTCTCCCATTCCCTCCCCTGCTCTCCTTTCCTCTCCTCTCCCTCTTCTCATAGATTCTGGAGATTATTGGGGAAATTGAGCTTCTTTTTAATTGAAATTTTCAGGGAATTAGGGCAAATGGAAGATATTTTTGGAGTTAGATTGTGCTGCCCTACATCACTTCATTTTGCCTACAATTTTGTCAAGCCCAGGACCTTGCAACAGGAAACCAGAGGCCAGCCAGCATAAGTCTGGACCTCTCATTCAGAAACATGGTGCTGAAACTCACCCAGCCATGGGTACCCTTGGCTCCAGCCCTTGTAGGTTTTTCCTGCAGCACTAACCTGCCTGTTCAGACCAGCTGTGGCCTCTCTGCTCACCAGCCTCCCAAACTTTTGCTCACTGGCCTGCCTGACCCCCTCCCAAGGGCTGGTGGCTTCTCCCTGTAGCTGACCCACCTGGGCATTCCCCACCATGAATAGCCACTGCATTCTGAATCATAAGAGGGAGAAAGATGGTGGCCTCTGCCTGTCCCTGCCCAGAATTTCCAGAATAAAGGAGAAAACAGCTCTGAATCCAGCCATTCCTATAGGTCCCCAACTTCCTGGCCCACAAGCTAAGCTTCAGGACGAAGGCCAGGGGGCAGCCTCCCTTGTTCCTCCCCTATGCTATGGCATGACTCGCTTGGCCTTTCTCCGGAGCATAGCCTCTGCCTCCCTGCTGGGGTGGCAGAGGTGTGAGGGGACCACGAGAACCCAGGTAAGGAGGCAAGAGTATGTCCTGGGAGAATAGGAGACTCAGAAAGAGGAGAATTTAAGTAATAGGAAGAGGGGTGGTGGTTGACAGTGAAAAGGTAGATTGGTGTCATGTTAAGAAATCTGGACTCTATCTCATGAGCAATAGGAGCTATTATAAGTTGTAAGCATAGGACTGATTGGATCAGAATTGCTTATAGGAAGAATGACCAGTATCAGGGTATGAAGTCAGCTCTCACCTCTTCATTGGTCTTGCTGATCCTACCCTAGGCCCTCCCATCTCTTCTCACTGTTGCAGCTGGAATAAGGCTCTTAAAACCTAAAGCTGATTAGATCTGTCACTGACTCAACACATCCCAGTGGATTCCCATGTCACTCTTCCATCCCGCCCACCATTACTCATCACATCATCTTCTTGTACGTCCTCCCACTCACTCGGCACCAGCAACACCGGCCTCCTTGCTATTCTTCAGATGTGCCAGGCTTTGTGTGTGCTCTGCCCTCTCTCCAGAGCACCCCTCCCCCACAGATATTCACATGGCTCACAAACTCACTCCTTCAGACTTTTACCCAAATCTTTTGAGGCTTTCACTGACTGCCTGTTGATGTCACAATGGGATAGGTTACACAGTAGCCGACTTACAGGTTACCTGCCCATCATAGTGACTCAAACACCAAGGCTGATGGAACAACCATTATCTGAAGTGGTTCCCAGGCCAGAGGACAAAGGAAGAGACTGGGCTCTAGAAGCATCTCATATCAGCAATGAAATCCTTGGTCTGGAAGTCACACACACAAGTCACACGCCATTCGCCATTCGCAACTCATTGCCCCAGCTACGCACCAGGGGTCCAGAAAGTAGCCCTACCACACATGTGCCTAGAAGGAGAGGATTGAAACTATTTGGCAAACCACACCAATGACTGCACTAATTGCATTCCCATCCAGATAATCCTATCCTTCTCTCCCGCCTTATTTTTCTTCATAGCATTTGTTATTGTCTTATATATTTACAATACATTGAGGTGTAAGTTACATATGATAAAATTTACCCATTCTAAGTGTACAAGTCAATGATTTTTAGTAAATTTATAGAGTTGTACAACCATCACCATAATCCAGTTTTAGGACATTTATGTTACTCGGAAATGTTCCCTCATGTCATTGAAATTAATTCCTACCTCCAGCTCAAGGAAAGCATTGATTGGCCTCCTGTATCTATAAATTTGCTTTTTCTGGACATTTTATATAAGTGGAATCACAGGGTATGTATTCATTTGCATCAAGCTTCTTTCATTTAGCATAAGATTTTTTTCTTCAAAATTATGTTTTAACTTCAATCTTTTATTAAATATTTTTATTAAAATATAGCTAACATACAATATTATATTAGTTTCAGGTATACCCCATAGTTATTCAACATTTATATACCTAAATATATATATATATATATATGTGTGTGTGTGTGTGTGTGTGTGTGTATATATATATATATATATATATATATATATATATGTTATATACACATTTATATATCACTATAAGTCCAGCAACCATCTGATACCATACCATGCTATCACAGTATCATTTACTATATTCCCCATGCTGTACATTACATCCCCATTAATTATTTGTTTTATACTTGGACATTTGAACCTCTTATTCCCCTTCACCTTTTCCCCCCTTTTTAATTTTTCAATTACAGTTGACACTCAATATTATTTTTTATTAATTTCAGGTGTGCAGTGTAGTGGTTAGACATTTATATAGTTTAAGAAGTGATCCCCCTGATGAGTCTAGTACCCACCTGACACTATACATAGTAATCACCATATTATTTACTGTATTCTCTATGCTTTACTTTAGATCCCCGTTACTATTTTATAACTACCAATTTGTACTTATTAATGCCTTCACCTTTTTCACCTTGCCCCCCAATCCCCCTCCCATCTATCATCCCAGTAAATCTAATACCCATCTGATACCATACATAGTTATTACTATATTATTGACTACCCTACATCCCCATGACTACTGTGTAACAACCAATTTGTACTTCTTAGTCTCTTCACCACTTTCACCCATTCCCACACTCTCCTGTCTGGCAATCAAAATGTTCTCTGTATCTATGAGTTTGTTTCTGTTTTGTTTGTTTGTTTATTTTGTTCTTTAGATTCCACATATAAGCGAAATCACATTGCGTCTGTCTTTTGCTGTCTGACATACTTCACTCAGCACAATGCCCTCCAGGTCCATCCATGCCGCTGCAGACAGCAAGAACCCATTCCCTTCCATGGCCGAGTAACATTCCATTGTATATATACCATCTATTCTATATCCATTCATCCATAAACAGACACCCGCCACATCTTGGCCATTGTAAACAATGCAGCAATGAACATACAGATGCACGCGTCCCTTCGAAGTAGTGTTTTGGGTTTCTTTGGATAAAAACCCAAAAGTGGGATTACTGGATCCTTCTTGGTTTCTTGTTATAGCCTTTGTTTTAAAGTCTATTTTGTCTGGTATAAGTATTGCTACCATCGTTTTTTGTTTGTTTGTTTCCATTTTCATGAAACATCTTTCTCCCATCCCTTTACTTTTGTTTTTTTTTTTAGCTGAGCCATCCTGCCACCTGTTGGCAGCTCAACAGCAACTCAGCTCGGGCTGGCATCGAACCGCCGTTGCTCAGAGCTCAGCTCGCACTCTTGAGCGAGCTCTTAACCAACTGAGCCATTCAGCTGGACCTCCATCCCTTTACTTTTAATCTGTGTATTTCTTTTAATCTGAAATAATTCTCTTGTAGGCAGCATTTGTAAGGGTCTTGTTTTCTTATCCATTTAGCCACCCTATCTTTATTTTTTGTTAAGATTTTATTGGGGAATTGGGGGAGGGGAACAGTGTTGGGGAATTAGGGAAAGGGAACAGCCACAGTGTTGTCCTTCAATCATGGTTGTAGAGGGCATAGCAAGCTCAGCTCCAAGTCCAGTCGCACTGCTCAGCTCAAGGTGCTGTGTTCAGTCATAGTTGTGGGCAGGCGTAGCCACCTTCCCATGTGGTAGTCGAACCAGCAGCCTCATTGTTAAGAGTGTGTGCTCTATCCCCTGAGCCACCCTGGCTGTGGCTCAATTCAAGATGCAGAGTTCAGTCTCAGTTGTGGTCGGGCATAGCCACCATTCAAACAGGCAGCCTTGTTGTTAGGAGCACATGCTCTCACCAGCTGAGCCATCCTGTTACCTGTTGGCAGCTCAGCTCAGGGCACAGCACCGCTGGCCCATGTGGGAATCGAACTGGCAACCCTGTTACTCAGAGCTCACACTCTTGGGCAAGCTCTTAACCAACTGAGCCACTTGGCCAGCCCCACCCTATCTTTTGACTGGAGCATTTGATCCATTTACATTTAAAGTAATTGTTGATAGATATGAAGTTATTGCCATATAATTTTTTATATTTTGATTTTTGTTTTTGTTGTTGTCTTAAAGAAGTCTCCCTAACATTCGTTGTAATACAGGTTTGGTGGTGAGGAACTCCTTTAGCTTTCCTTGTCTGGGAAGCTCTTTTTCTGTCCTTCGATTCTAGATGATAACTTGGCTTGGTAGAGTAATCTTGGTTGTAGGTCCTTGCTTTTCATGGTTTTGAATGTTTCTTGTCAATCCTTTCTGGCCTGCTGAGTTTCTTTTGAGAAATCAGCTGATAGTTTTATGGGAGCTTCCTTGTACATAACTAACTGCTTTGCTTTTGCTACTTTTAGGATTCTCTCTTTGTCTTTAACCTTTGGCATTTTAATTGTGATGTGTCTTCATGTGGACCTCTTTGGGTTCACCCTGTTTGAGCCTCTGTGCTACCTGGGCTTGTATCTCTATTTCCTTCACCAGGTTAGGGAAGTTTTCGGTCATTATTTCTTTGAATAGGCTTTCAATTCCATGTTCTGTCTCTTCTGCTTCTAGTACCTCTACGATGTGACTGGTGGTACGATTGATGTTGTCCCAGAGGCCCCTTAAACACCTAACTTTTTGGATTCCTTTTTCTTTTTGCTGTTTTGATTGGGTGTTTTCTGCTACCTGGTCTTCCAAATTGCTGATTCAGTCCTGTGTTTTATCTAATCTACTGTTTATTTCCTATGATGTATTCATCATTTCAGTCATTTTATTCTTTATTTCTGACTGGTTCTTTCCTTGTTTTGTATCTCCATTGTTATGTTTCCTATCTCTTTGTTGAATTTTCCCTGAGATCATTGAGCATCCTTATAACCAGTGTTTGGAAGTCTGCTTCTGATAGATTGATTGCTTATCTCCATTTTGTTTAGTTCTTTTTCTTGAGCTTTGTTCTGTTCTTTCATTTGGGACATGTTTCTTTGTCTCCCCATTTTGGCTGCCTCCCTGTGTTTGTTTCTATGTATTAGGTAGGGCTGCTATACCTCTTGGTCTTAGTAGAGTGGCCTTATATAGTAGGTGTCCTGTGGGGCCCAGGGACTCAGTCTCCCTGGTCACCAGAGCCCAGTGCTCCAGGTGTGTCCCTTGTATGGGTTGTGTGCCCACCTCTTGTAGTTGAGCCTTGATTGCTGTTGGCATGTTAGTGGGAGGGATTCACCCTCAGGCAGATTGGTTGTGAGGGATGGCTGTTGTGATTACAGTGGAGGAGTTGTTGTGTAGGGGCTGACACTACAGAGCAGGGTTCACTTTACTGGGGCTCTGGTGCTTCCCCAGTCTGTCTTTTGGGTGTGTCGTCCTTGGAGGTGACCAGGTTATGCTCTGGCCCAATCCAAAGCTGGCCACTGGGACTGCCAGCCCTGGGGCCTCCTGGGAGGGGACCTGCTGCATGCCAAGTTCAGCCGCAGTGCCCTGCCTGGGGCCATATGGCATAAGCCACAAAGCTGTGCAGAGATGGCCACTGCCTGTACTGTACTCAGAGTTGCCTTGAGAGGCCAAACCACACCAAGTCTGGCTGTCATTAATACCATGTTTAGGGGGCTGCTCACCCAGAAATGTAGGACATGCAAAAGCCAGATGCTGATGACTTGGGTTTAGTGAACCTATGAGAGATATTAGGAAAGTCCACAGCATGAACCAGCAGACCATTTATATGGAAAAGCCACTGGAAGCAGCTTGAGTGTGTCGGAAAGTTAGGTGGGGTGAGGTCTCGGCATAACTAGGACAGGGCAGTCAAAAGGTGTTAGCCAGTTTGATGGATACTCAGATGTGGTGTCTGCCTGCATCTGCACACAGGGAGGGAGAGGGCTCAACAAAGAAACAATGGCTTCCACCAGCTCCTCCATCCAAAAGAAAGCTGCCCCTTCAGCCCTCATTCTGAAGCCAGACAACTCAGTTCTTCCCCATATGTCCCTGGCGCCACCACCCCAGCCCTGGAGCTCAGAGTGAGTGAGTTCGTCAATGATAGTTCTGTGTGTGGGCCCCTTAAGAGGAGCGCCTCCCTCCATTTCATCAGCCACAACCTTCACTGGTTTTCACAGCCAGATGTTATGGGAATTTCTCTCCCAGGCACTGAAACCCTGGCCTGGGGCCCTCGTGTGGCACTGGAGCCTCTTGCTCCTCTGTGAAAGACCTCTGCAGTCAAGTATCCTTCCTGATTTGTAATGGTTTCACACAGGTATGGGACCAGCCTGTTCCATGTCTCTGCCCGTCCTACCAGTCTGAGGTAGCTACTTCTGTATGTCCATAGTTGTAGGGCTTCGGTTCAGCAGACTTCAGTCAATTCTCAATGATGGTTATTCTGTAGTTTAGTTGTAATTGATGTGGTCCTGAGAGGAGATGAGCACCACATTTATCTACTCCATCATCTGCAGTAACATAAGATTTCTGAGGTTCATTCATATTTTCGTGTATATCAGTAGTTTGTTCCATTTTAGCAAAATAATACTCCATTGTATAGATGTATACTTTTGTTTATTCACTCACCAGTTGATATACAGTTTTATGGCCTAGCATATGGTCTATCCTGAAGAATAGTTCACATGTACATGAAAATAATGTATATTCTGCAGTCATTGTAAGGAATGTCATATATATATATATATATATATATATATATATATATATATATATATATATGGTCAAATTGGTTGAGAGTGTTGTCCAGACTTTTTATATCATTACTGATACTCTGTCTAGCTGTTCTAACAATTAATGATATTGGGATATTGAATTCTCTAACTGTTATTATTCAATTGTCTGTTGGCAGTTTTTGCTTTATGTATTTTGAAGCTGTCTTGTTAAGTTTTTATATATTTATAATTGTTATAGCTTCTCGAGGTATTCACCCTTTTATCATTGTGAAGTACCCATTTTTGTTGTAATGGTTGTTTTTCTTAATGTCTATTTTATTTTATATTAACATCATCAGTTCCAGCTGTCTTAAGGTTATAGTTGCATGGCATATATTTTTTCATTATTTTCCTTTCAATGGGTTTGTGTCATTGAATCTTCAGTGTGTCTCTTACAGACAGCATATGACTGAATCTCTTGCTAGTTCATGCAGATAATCTTAGCTTTCTGATTGGAGTATTTAGATCATTCACAATTAATGTAATTATTAATATGGTTGGCTTTACATTTGCCATTTTGTAATTTGTTTTCTATGTCTCTTCTATTTTTGTTTCTCTGTTCCTCTTTACTATGATCTTTGTATTAGATATTTTCTAGTGTACAATTTAACTCTTTATTGGTTTTTTTACTATATTTATGTTTTATTTAATTAGTGTTTTCTCTAGGGATTATGCATTGTATGCATTTTTTTCTTAATCTACTTCAGATTAATACTTAATTCCAGTTAAATATAGACATTGCTTCAAGTAGTTCCATTTCCTCACTCCTCCTTTGTGTTATTATTGTCATGTATATGTTATATCTATATAGTATAAACCCCAAAACCACTGTAATAATTATTGCTTTATATACATTTGTGCCTTTAAAAGATGTTCAGAAAAGAAATGAGAAAAAATATATGCAGTCATACACTGCATAATGACATTTTTGTCAATGATGGACTACGTATACAACAGTAGTCTCATAGGACTTTAATTGAGCTGAAAAATTCCTATCACCTAGTGACATCATAGCACAATGCATTACTTACATGTTTGTGGTGATGCTGGTGTACAGTGTTTATAAAGTCTACAGTTATGTACAGCAATGTCCTAGCCTTCACATTCACTCACAACTCACTCAGTGACTCTCTCAGAGCAACTTCTAGTCCTGAAAGCTCTATTCATAGTAAATGTCCTATACATGTGTACCATTTTTTAATCTTTTATGCCATATTTTTGCTATACCTTTGCAACCCCTCCTCTCAAAGAGATTTTGGTCTGCAGAAGGACAAGGGCTCTGCTGGTGGGTTGGTACAAGGAGAGCAGGAAGCTGGAGGAGGGCCCGGTGATGCCCAGGAGGTCAGGACAGATCCCAGAGCAGGGGACAGTCTAGTCGGCCCTTGGAGCATGGGCAGGAGCAGCCAGGTAGGCAGCCAGCAGCAGGTATTCCTGGAAGAGGGCCAGGGCTGCATCAGGTGCTCTAAGAGCTCCATAAAGCTCATCCCAGGCTTTCTGCACAAGCATCAAACCTAGCCTGTGACATCCTGGCACACAGACAACACCAACACAAGCTGGGCTGGAAAGATTTAGCCACACCAGCGTCTCTTCTATGCAGTGTCCTCTTGACTAGCATGTCTTTTCAGGAGCCCATTGATAAGGAAGGGGAAGGGAGGAGCAGTGTCAGCCCCTTAGCACCCATTTCTACACAAGAATGGTCACCTGCACCTGGCTGCACAGCTCCCTTAAGAAATGAGACAGAAGGTGGGGCTTTACTTTGTTTCTTTTTTTAATGAAAGAGCACTGGAGAAGGACCTAATGCTACCACCAATCTAAAATAATAAATAATAGGACTGAGACCATCTTACACAGTTTACAACTCAGTTCAGCATGGTGTTCTCATTTGACTCTTGTAGCCAGATTGTGAAATACTGATGTCCCCATTTTAAAGATGAGCGAAATGAAATTATTCCATCCTGCTCCCCCAGCCAGGAAATGGTGAAACTATGTTCAGGTTTGGGTTCCCCAAAAGCAAAGCCTAAGACAAATGCTTGGGTGTGGTTGGGTCATTTGGGAGGTGATGCCAGGAAGCAGGAATGGGTGGGGGGGCGGTGTAGGAGAGTAAGATAGGGTAGGAGAAAATGCCAGTGTAAAGGTCATTGTCCAGACTGCTGCTGTCAGCAACAGGCTGACTTCTGTAGATCTGAGAAGACTGTGGAATGCCTCCCAGATGGTCCTGGAAGGAGAGAGGCTGCGGAGTTCTCCTGCTCCCTTCTCCCTTAGTGGAAGGCTCTGAGGGGTGTGGATGCCCAGCACTTTCAGACTGCATTTATTTGCACAGGGGCTATGGGGTTCCTGTGGCTTCAGAGAAGGCCCTGAAGGCTGACAGCCTAGGGTGGTAACCCATCAGCGGGTGGGAACTCTTTATCACCTCTGTGACTAAAATCAGAGCTGTCCATGGGAATGGGACATGGGACACCCAAAGCTATGCTACAAGGTACATCTGATGCTCCCAATACATCTCTCTTTCCAAGCTGAGAGGAGTGTGTGAATTGGACAGGCCTGCGGACACGTGGAGTTGGGGTCCTGGGAAACCCAGCACAGAGGTGCAGGAGTACAGATGGGGACAATGAGAGAAAGGGACCAGAAACAAGATGAAGTGTCCCACTTCATGGTGGTCCCAGAGCAGTCCCTAACTCCAAGGGGCCCCATGGGAGCTGGAATTCTCTCAGTCACAGTGAAGAAGAAGGACAGTTTCCTCGGGCTGCCATAGTAAAGTACCACATATTAAATGGTTTAAACTACAAATTTGTTTTCCTATAACTCTAAACGCTAAGACCAAGGTTTCTTCTGAGGCCCCTCTCCTTCGCTTGTGGATGGCTGTCTTCTCCCTGTGTCTTTACAGGGTCTTCCCTCTGTGTGTGTCTGTCTCCTACTCCCCTCTTCTTATAAGGACACAAGTCAGGTTGAATTAGCACCCACCCTAATGATTTCACTTTAACTTCATGACCTCTTTAAAGACCCTATGTCCAGGGCCAGTTGAGTGGCTCAGTTGGTTAAGAGCACGAGCTCTGAGCAACACGGTCACTTATTCGATTCCCACATGGGCCAGTGAGATGCACTTGAACTGAGCTGTCAACAGGTGGCAGGATGGCTCAGCTGGCGAGAGCACATGCTCCTAACAAGGTTGCTGCTTCAACTCCCGCACGAGATGGGGGTGTGCCCACCCTCAACTAAGATTGAACACAGCACCTTGAACTGAGTGGCCGCGAGCTGCCAATGGGTGGTTGGATGGTGACTGAACTTGGAGCTGAGCTAGCTGTGCTCTCCACAACTAAAACTGAAGGGCAACAATTTGGCTGTTCCCCTTCCCCAATTCCCCAATAAAATCTTAAACAAAAACAAACAAAAACAAAAACAAAAAACCATATGTCCAAATACAGTCACATCCTGAAGTGCTGGAGGTTATGACTTCAACATATTAATCTGGGTGGTGGGAGACACAATTTGGCCCATAACAATAGGGAGAGTCCTCTTGCTCTCCTGGGTTCTGAACTGTTGACCCTGAGCCGTCTGTGCCTAAGGAACAAGAAGGCCAGGGACAGGTTTGGCAGAGCCCGCTGCCAATGTCTAGACAGAAGCTCTGCCAGACACACTGTCCTTCGGAGAGCCAAGCGGAAGCCCATACTTACCCACCCTTAAGTGACTGAAACAAATAAGAGCTGAGTCAGGGACTTTTCCTATGATGATTTCTCTTCCTACACATCTATCTGGGAGAAGTGGCATGACCCTGAGAATGGTTGTGAAATGGCAAACCGCAGTGAGGCTCTCAGTCTTTCTGTACTCTGTAGCTCCCCTCCCATACAGTCTCCTTTAGCACAGCCCCAGTTTCGGCCCCAGCTGCCTGTGGGTGGAGGGGCTCTCCCCAGTGGCCAGATAAGGAAGCTGAGATTCAGGAATTTCATTAACTCCTAAGGGCAAATAGCTAGTGAGCAGCAGAGGCACGACTCACTGGACCTGGGCTGCCCCATCTCTACTGCTCACTCATTGCTGCACCTCTCACTTTAGGGACATCTGCTTATCTTGGCCATAGCCATCATCTTTCCCACCCGAATTGAATGTATCCATCAGGCTACCTACTGTATGACTGAGTTAGTGGAACAAACGCATCTCTCAACTTGTCAGATGGCTGGCAGGTAAGACCACCAGCCATTTATCCTGGAAACAAGGGTGGGAGGAAGCAGCATCTTGATGGCTTGGGAGGAAGGTAAAGATGAACATGGGGGCATAGATGCCCATGGTGTTGACTTCCAGATACCTGCCCTAAATACCACCCAAGAGTCAGGGCATCTTAAACACCAGCTCAGCCCAGTGTTCAGTTAATGGCCTCTCCTCCTCTGCCCAGACCTCTGCTCTTTCCTCCTCTTAGTCCCATGGCATGACCCAGTTCCGGTCAACTTTCAAGTACACAGGGAAGGTCAACCCTCCTGTGCTACCGCTGATATCATCTTGCCAGTTCTGAAAAGGTAAAAACAATCTTTAGAGAAATCCAGGCCTGGGTGTAGATCTTAGTTCCACCACTTACCTACTCCATGGTCTTACTCAAATGATACAACCTCTCCACTTGGGTTCTTCACTATAAAAAGGGGATCATGATAGGGCATGTCTCACAGGACTATTGTAAGGGTAAGATACCTAATAAAAAAGCAGAATTCAAGGAAAGGCACAGGGTGATTCCTGAATGAGTAAGGATTTCCTTCAAACCATGGATCCCACTGTTAATCTCTGCCTGTGAACTGTTGCCTTTGGGAAATTTTTGAAAAGAAAATGGAATGATGAGTTTGTTCATGATGGAATCTCTGTATAGGGACATAGAGACTCTGTACGTGGATCCAAATACCCAGTCTTATTTCTCCAGTGTCCAGGGAATGCAAACACAAGACCAGCCAACTGAGGGCCCCAGAGGAAGGTGGACTGTCATAGAGATGAGAACCAGCTGGGGCCATTAAAAGTGGCCAGGCCTGGGAATTTGACTCATTGGGTCCCTAATGAAGGGCTGAACATTCATTTGGTTACTTATTAGCACATAGTCGTTGTTCCGGGCACTGGGGATACAGCAGGTAACAGACCTGGAGCTCACTTGTTACCATCTAATGGAGGCATCTGAAGGCAGCTGTTCCCTGGTGTTCTGTGTGGGTCCTGGACCTCTGGGGGGACCTTCCAGGGCTTGAGGGCCAGAGGTGTGTGGGAATTGTTTGATAAAGAATAGTCATTATTCAGAAGTTATAAAATTTTAAGGACCCTTTGACTTGTAAAAAAAAAAAGAAAAAACTTAGAAATTGTCACTCCCAGCCTTACAACAAGGAAAAAGCTTAACAAACTTAAAATCAATGACTTTTTTTAGACCCATCAGAGAACTGAGGTCAAAGGGCAAACCACCACCCAAATTTGGAAACACAGAGAAATTCAGAAAGTAACAGCCAGGATCAGCTTGCCTGAAGCAGAAGCCATTGGAGCCATAAACTGATAATACACTTAAATGTAAGTTTACTTGCTGGAGGCTGAGAGTGGACTAGCTTGAAAAGGAGAAACTCTTGGGACCCAGTATTAGTGGGGAGGCCCCCACACTTTCATGGGTTGTCCCTCCAGAAATTTCACCAGATTCTTAAGATGAAGAATCAGGAAAAATCCCCATGTGTTTTCGGCAGGCGGAAGGGAAAGAAAAGTAAGTTTTGAAATAGGATCAGAGCATTCCCCATAACAAAGTCCTACTCTCCAAGTAAATCAACTTACCAGACCTTAGCTACCTAGCAGAAGGGCAGTTAGCCAACTCCAGCTCCCACTAGACTTCTCTCTATGAAAGGGAGGGGGGAAAAAAGCTAGGAAATACCCTGGCCCACAACAAGATTGATAATTGATCATCAGACTAAAACAGTTCCCCTCCTCGCACCTCACCACCTCATCAGTAGGGCTGTGTATAATGATGATCCCGTTATGCAACTGAAAATGCTGCAAGGCACAGACCATTTAAGGAGTTCTTAGGGAAACCCAAAGACAACAGAAGAGAGAAAGAAAAAAAAAAGAACAAGGATACTAGAGAAAACTAAAGCCTCTGGCACTTACAGATACAATAAATGTTAAACACAGCACAACTTCTAGCCAGATTAACAAAACCTCAAACAAAGACCTATGTACCTTCGTTTCTATTATCTGATGCATTTTGGATGGCTTCCAGCAAAAAAATACAAAACATGTTAAAAGACATTGGGTTCTTCACCACTGGGCTTTGTGTAGCATTGGTTATTAACAGGTATGTATGGAGAAGAAGGGATTGAATATCTGCCATCTTCCAAAAAGCCCTAGTCTTGTTACCATGACTTCAGAGCTTACCATGACTTGAGAAGCAATAGAATTTCGATTCTAAAGGTAGAAACTTAACAAATGTCAATGTAGCACCTTCTAGCAGCCACCACTTGTTGAAAACTTCTGTTTCAGGACCATTCAGAAGCCCATCTCTTTTTCACTAATCTTCACAATGGCTCCTAAGGGTGATATCATTAGTCTTGATGAGGCTCTGAGAGGCTAAGACTGGGGGTGTTAGGGTTCAAATCCAGCCTGTTTCTTGCCACCCCCCTGTGGAGTCTTCATGCTGTGCTCCCGGCCTGGAATCAGCACACTAGAAAGACAGAACCAAGAGGCCTGGCTGTGTGAGTCTGTTATAACTGGCTTGGATTTGGGGCTGGGCCAGGGTTAGCTACTGCAGTGTAACATACCGCTGTAAAACTCAATGGCTTCAAATGGTGAGTAATTACTCTTGCTGCTGAGCCTGAGTCAGGCTTTCCTGGGCTCACATAGACTTCTGCACTCAGCTGGCTGGTGATGTTGCCGGCTGTCTGCTAGGGCAACCACTGGGTTGATAGGGCCACATGTCTCTCATGGATGCAGAGAAGGGTGAAGAATTTAGGAGATTTTTGCAGTCTGTCACAGGAAGGTCATGGCTGCTTTTAAGAATTGGAGGCTCGTTTGCCTAGGTCTCTCTTGGGGCTAGATTCTCTGCTGGTGAGCTAAGCAATTGGACGTGCACTGTCCTAGGTGACATGCCATGTACATATGAATCCCTCCTTTGCGACAATCCCAGAATGGCTGAGTGGGAATGGGTGAGAGCTTGAGGCTGGGGCACCGTCAGATCTTCTGCCCCCTGGTTTGGCTTGGGTCAGAAGGAAAGCAGGTGTGCAAGTGTGAGTGCTAGGGGAGGCCCCTCCTTTATAAAAAGGGGCAACGTGAGCACCATCTGGTCTAGTTCCTGCTAGAATCAGCCATCTTTAAGCTGAAGGAAAGTTAGAAAAGCATTTTACAGTGGAAATGCAAAATAGCAGCAATGGAAGGCATGACCCTTTGTTGAGCATATTGCAAATGTGAAGTGGGTGTTTTTGAAGTCATTTCGTGCATTGCAATGTGTACTGATGGCAGTATTGTGTTATTATTAGGGTATAAATTCTAGAGACAGACGGACCTGGATTTAAATGTTGTGTCCGTTAAGTCACATCCCAGTCCCTCAGGTACACAGGACATCATGGTTGCATTCACCTCAGAGTTGTTTGAGTTAAAGTACTCGTTAGAGCCCCCTGCTCCACAGTGTGTGTTTAATAAATGTGATTTGATAATAACAGAAATCTTTATTCCTGCTGAGGAATGAGTCATGGTAAAGGAATTCTTTATGGGGGACTTCCTCTATGACCTCTAACTTCCCAATAGCCCTGGGAGGTAGGGATCCTGGGAGGTCCCAATTTTGCATATGAGGGAGCTGAGGCTCAGAGGAAACAAGGCACAGGCCTAAGTTCTCAGAGCTACCCATTGGCTAGTGAAGGATTGAACTCAGGTCTCATCTCGTGGGCCCCAGAGTTAAGTACTCTCCGAAACCCCCGCCCAGACCTCCCTGGAGTGACTCTTACTAAAAGGCCTCTGGTCTTCAGATGTTAGAGGAACATAATGGTCAGAAACATCACCATATGCTTTGTATGGATAGTTCATCTACTCCACTCAATGAGATGGTTCAGGTGTCCTTATTGAGGTGGCTCAGGTGTCATTATCTAGAAAACCAACATTATTTCCAAAGAAATGACAACCATTGTGAGAAACAGGGCCTCCCCTTGGGGTTAGAACACACGTGGTCCCTCCACCCTAAGCAAAGTGCTTAACATGCTGCTTTCTCCAGAACACGAGAACTCCTAGTTCTCAGAGTTGGCTCAGAAGAGTGATCTTTCTGTGACTCAGGTCTGAAAGATGCCATGGAAGTTATCTAGTCCTATTCCGCATTTCCCAAGAGAAAGCTGTTCTATAGAGGGGCATTGTCTTGGCTGGATGGGGCAGAACACTGGGATGGAACCTGAATTTCCGTGTGTTTAATGGCTACATCTTCCTGGTCTACCCAAAGAGATGTACATATATCCTCTTATTTAATCCTTTCAACACCCCTTGCCAGATGGCATTCATATCCCCATTTTAAAGAAGAGGAAACAGATGTGTGGAGAGATTAACTGATTTGTCCAGCATCAAGCTCCTCGTCAGTAGCAGAGCTGGCTTTGGAAGCCAAGTGTGACTGCAGAGAGAGGCTGATTTAAGAAAAGTAACTGAAAACTACACATACCTACCCCAATGTTAAGGAATTTTATTTCACATGGAGAAAAAAATCACTCACCATGAGTTATTTCAGGAAGTGGTACTTAGTGATGAGTTCGACTTCCTCTTAAGAAATGTGACAGCAAATGAGTCACAGTGACACTCTGAACCAGGTTCCTCTTTTCAGAATGTGCCCCTGAAACATTCTCACTGTGGCAGTTTCCAGGTCAACCTCAGGACCAGAAACTTGGTGATGAGTTCAGGTTTCTTTAGCATCAGGATCACCCCTTTGCTCCAAAGTGTTCCAAAGGGATAGAAGTATCCCCTGACTTGGACAACTGAGGGGCCTGGTGGGCTGTCTGTCACTCAGTCCACTTTATTTTGTTTGAGGCGGAAGTGATGCATCGC
This sequence comes from Aselliscus stoliczkanus, assembly GCA_033961575.1. Lineage (NCBI taxonomy): Eukaryota > Metazoa > Chordata > Mammalia > Chiroptera > Hipposideridae > Aselliscus > Aselliscus stoliczkanus. The sequence goes on from CM066729.1 coordinate 120,667,965, forward strand.
CTCTTCTTACCCCAACTTCACATGAAGGCACCATTGCAGATGTGCCCAAGATGGCTGAATCATTCACCCAACCGAGAGTTATTACGGTCCCTGGAGACACAAAGCTGTACAAGGATAAGGTGTTTTCTGGAGGAACCAGTAGGAGAGCTAAGACGTAAAGAGCTAGAATTAAAGCTGCTACCATGCAGCCTTCCCTCGCATTGCTGCAGAGACCCCAGGCTGCTCTGGCCAGTGCTGGGTGACCAGCTGGGGGCAGCAGAGGGCAGTGGAACTTCTAAAGCCACCAGGGCAGTCCACTGCAAGCTAGTTGAAGTGGGGGAGGGGAAGGCAGCGCTTGTCATTGGACTACGCAAGACCAGGCAGTCCCAGGAGGTGGCCAGGGTAGGTCGGTGAGCTGGTGGTCCTTTATGGGGAAAGGAGGGGTACAGAGGCACATTTTGTCAGTAGACACCATAGGACCAGATGCTTTTGTTCTTAAAAAGGGGGCTGACTGACATGCTGACTAGACTTTATTATTGACCAGAGTGAAATATTATGAGAATAAACATTGAGTATGGGGAAAGGCAGGGAGATGTGACACTAGTCACCACTCCCAGGTGACACAGCTCCCACGTTGGCAGCAGAAGATGGTGGCAGAGGAGTTGGGCTACGGACAGCAGGGATAGAGAGTTTCTCTGGTCATCCTGGCCTGCAACTCTGTGACAGTGAGCATGCTTGTGAGAGGGAGCTGGTGAGTATGTGTCTATCTGCAGACACTCATGCATGTGTAGGTGATGAAGTCAAGTTCATGGGGGAATATGAGCCCTTGTCTGACCCTGAATGTGATCATGTGTCTGAGAAAGTATGTATACGTGTGCATGTGTGTGAGTGTGTGATTTGTGAGTGTGTGTGTGTTAGCAGTCTCATATGTCTGCTTCCCTTCTCCTACTACATTACAGGCTCTTAGAGCAGTAGCCCTGCTTCTCTGATAATAACTGGCTTCTCTGTTTAATAACTGGCATAAAGGAAGCCACATACCTACATTTTGTGGAGGGTCAACTATGTAACAAGCATATGCTACCTGCTTTAATTCCCCATCTCATTTATCTCTAGAGAAACCTTAGGAGGTGGCTCTAACTGTCCCCATTTTGCAGCTGAGGTGATTGAGGCACCAAGCGAGGAAGTGGCTTGTCCAGTCCACTCAGGCAGTGCATGGTGGTGCCAGATTTTGATCCCAAAGGCCAGGCTCTGTCCATGATACCACACCACTTCCTGTACTACAGCAAACAGAAACCAGCTTCCCTTGGTGATAGAAGCTAACCAGACATTTGGGTCTGCAGAGGGCTGATGGGAGCTGTGAGCCCTGGGCACTGGGGTTTGTTGTGCTCCAAAAGGTCCTGGCCGCACACTATGAGCAGTGGGTACAGTGAATGTGCCTGCTATCTCATTCCCTCTGAAATCGCCTCCCTCCTCTGCTCACCATTGTATTCACACCAAGAGACTGCCTGGTGAGCTATGCAAAGCTGTAATGTTTGGGAAAAATAATATTTGGAGAGGCATGAAATTGACCAAAACACAAGCTCACATGCCAAAGAGATCAAGGCAAATTGCAAGCTAGTGAGCAAACTCTTGTAACGTGTGGTGCAATTAAGTGTGTAACCTTCATCAGTAAGAATGTAGATTGTATTACAGCTGTTCCTGAGGATGTGTAATATTGCAGGAATATCTCTTTACCTATGATATAAAAATACAGCTTTATGGGCCAAAATCTTGGGAAAGAATGAATCAGTAGTGGTTCTTCCCAGAGTTTATTGGGTCGTCAATGCACAGCTGGTTCTTGCCACGGAAGTGTTTGCTCATACACACACTTGTACAAGTCCTTATATAGTGTTTGGCAGTTTGCAAAGAGCTTTCACATATATAGCCTTCCTACCTTGGCATTCCCCATTTGGGATAGGTAGGGCAGAAATTATCATCTCCATTTAATAGATGGAGGAACAGGCTTCGAGATGTTAAGGGACTTACTCAAGGTAACTCAGATCAAGACAATGGAGCCAGGAGTCAAAGTCAGGTCTCTTGCTCTTCATCCACTCAGCTTCCCACTGTGAGATGTTCCAGGGCTGTTTTCACCTGGCCCTGGAAAGTATTTCCATTTTGCTTTAGTTAGGGCCTTAAGCACCTCTTGTCTAGACCATCCCAACCCTCCTGCTCGATTCTCAGCATCTAATACCCCCAACAGAACTACCTTGCACTGCTCAGGAGCCACTCAGGGACATGAACCAGGCTCTGGGGTTGGAAGATGGATGAACCCAGAGACTATATATAGGTGGAGGGAGGGAGTGTTGGTTCTCCCACAGAGGTAGAGAACAAATTGGGTAGGGTGCAGAGTAGGAAGCACCCCTCTGCCCATAAACAAAGACATTTAGGACCAAGTTTCACACTGACATCAGCATCAGTGACAAGGCGCCTCCCTGTGCTCTGGCCAAAATCACCACTGCACTGGGCCTTGCTGCCCAGGCTACCTGTTTTAGCCATTCTAGGTCCCTTGCAATTCCATATCAATTTTAGAATCAGCTTGTCAGTTTCTACAAAGACATTATCTGGGATTCTGATAGGGATTTTTTAAATCTGTAGATCATTTTGGGGAGTATTGCTATCTTAACAATGTTAAATCTTTTAATCCATAAACATAACATGTTTTTCTACTTATATAAATATTTTTAAATCTCTTTCAACAATGTTTTATAGTTTTCAGCATATAAGTTTGCACTTGTTTTATTAAATTTATTCCTGTGTATTTTATTCTATTTTATGATATTATGAATGGAATTGTTTTCTTTTCTGATTTCATTTTCAGATTATTCATAGCAAGATATAAACATACCATTGATTTTTGCATATTGATCTTGTACCCTACAATCTTGCTGAACTCGTTTATTAATTCTAAAAGTTTTTTAGTGGATCTTGCTGAACTCATTTATTAATTCTAAAAGATTTTTAGTGGATTCCTTAGAATTTTCTATATCTGAGATCATGTCATCCATAAACAGAGATAGTTTTTTACCTCTTCATTTTCAATCAACGCATTTATTTCTTTTTCTTGCCTAGTTGTCCTGGCCAGAACCTCCTATATAATGTTTACTAGAAGTGATGAGAGCAGATATCCTTTTAAATCTGTAGAGACTTGTTTTGTAGCCTAGTGTTTGGTCTGTCCTGGAGTATGTGCACCTGAGAAGAATGTATATTCTGTTGTTGGCTGGGGTGTTCTATAGATGTCTGTTAGCTCCAGCTGGTTTATAGTATTGTTCAAGTCTTCTGTTTCTTTCCTGATGTTCTATCCATTACTGCAAGTGGGATTTTGAAAATTTCAGTTACTATTGTTCAGTGTCTATATCTGTCTTTAGTCTATTTTTGTATCATGGAGCTTGGCACTCTATTATTGGGTGAATATGTTTATAATTGCTATATCTTCTTGATGAATTGACCCATTTGTTAATGTATAGTCCTTCTTTATCTCTTGTAATAATTTTTGTCTCAAAGCCTATTTTGTCTGATTTCAATACAGTCAACCCAGCTCTCTTTTGATAACTGTTTATGAGGAATATCCTTTTCAGTCCTTTCATTTTCAACCTATTTATATCTTTGAATAGTATGTCTCCAGACAGTGAGTTATTGGATCGTGTTTTTTAATCCGTTCTGCCTACCTCTTCCTTATAATTGGAGCATTTAATATACTTAATGTAATTACTGATAAGGAAGGACTTATGCTATTTTGCTATTTTTTTCTAAGTATCATATCTTTTTTGTTCTTTTTTTGTGTTAAATAGATATTTGCTGGCATACTCTTAATTCTCTTGTCATTTTTTATTGTATATTTTAGGGTTATTTTCTCAGTGGTTGTTTTGGAGGAGTTCATCTCAATTTATAGCAATCTAGTCTGGATTAATACCAAGTTAACATCAATAGTATGTAAAAATACTTTTTCTTATATACCTCCATTATCCCCCCTCCCACTTATGTTGTTATCAGCACCCATTACATCTTTATACATTGTGTGCTCATCAACCAGATTTATCATTGTTGTTTTATGCAGTTATCTTTTAAATCAGATAAGAAAAAGAGAAGTTACAAGAAATACATTAATAGTGTCTTAAATATTTGCATATAGCATTACTTTTACTGGTGTTCCTTATTACTTCATGTGGATTTGAGTTACTGTCTGGTGTTTCATTTCAGCCTGAAGAACTCCCTTCTTGTATGGCAGGTCTGCTAGCAATTATTTGTCTCAACTTTTGTTTATCTAAGAATGTGTTAATCGTGCCTTCATTTTTGAAGAATAATTTTGCCAGCTATTGAATTCTTGGTTTACAGTGTTTCTTTCAGCAGTTTGACTGTGTCATCCCACTACAGGCAAACGTAAGGCAATATATATATGCACCACATACTCACAAAGGGCAGAGGTGATACCCAGGCAGCAGTTGGACTTTGAAATAGATGAGGATGAAATAAAGGTTAGAAGGAAAGAAGTGTTTGTGAGCAGAAGGGCCTCACCCAGCAGCATCTTCCAGGTGAGCTGAGATGACTATCAGCCATGACCAACAAGAGCCTCTCCCAGGAAATATGATAACAGGCTGCAGAAGGCTGGAGCCTTGGTCTGGAAGGATCACCTGTGGTTTCCAGTCTGAAACCTATAATGATTAGTTTAGTGGCATAATTGGGGGAAAAAGGAAGGAAATACCATCTGTGAGAAAATGACAAGTGAAAGACTGTTCCATGTGTGTTGAATTAGAAAGATTAGGAAGTGAGAGAGAAGAGGAATTTGAAAACATGGGCTGAGAACATGATGTGGGAGTCAGAATTCTGTGTGTTGAGGTCACAGAAAGGCAACCCAAATAAGCTAAAGCCAGAAAAAGGGAATTTATTGGAAGTTTATCAGAGATTTACAAAGCTACCAAATCCTTTGGGAACTGGAGAACCAAGCTTGGAAAATGGACAAGAATGATGGTAGTTCCAGAGGGCCTAAAAGCAAGAGGCAGGAGGATCATCTCCTCAAATATCCATGGTCAGGCCACCCCTCAGGTCACCTCCCCTGTGCTAGAGGCACCATCGTCACAACAGGACCTTACCACTGCTACTAATTCTGGGAAGCCCATTGTAACCATCTCTCAGTCCTTTCATGACACTCCCAGATTAGCTCAATCCCAGGCAGGGGCATCTGATGTGCTGAGCCTGGGTCACATGGCCACATCCACTGCCTGCAGGGACAGAGCATAGTTGTTTGTCATGTCTTCCAAAGAAGGAGATGATGGGAGGCTGCTCCAAAATAGCCCCAAAGTAAGCTCCGTTCCACTACACAAATGAGATGAAGGGAAGGTGTGATTTTGAGCATAGGGAAGACTTGTATGTGTTTGTCAATCTGGAGAAGAGAACCAGTGAGAGAGGGAGGGTTTAAAGATACAGAAGAAGGGGAGATAGCTGGAAGGGTAGATGGAGGCTATGTGTCCATTGAGGGCTGGTCTGCAGTGCAATTTGAGAGCGAAGGCACCTGAGAAATTTCCATTCTTTCCATCTGTTGCAGTCCCTGCCTTTCCACAACAAGCACATGTTTTCACAAGGGAGAAGACTTGTTCAATAATGCAAAACTGACCAAAGTGGTGATTCATTGCTTTCTAAAATATGACTGTTTGGGGTAGGGGAAATTATTTCAGACCTGCTTCCTTGTTGGACCCAAATGAGGACAGAGATTGCCTTATGAGCCTGGGCAGGCAGACAGTTGGGTCTCCCACCCCCTGCTTTGAGGGAGGGGTGGCAGCTCCTTGGAACCTGAGTACATCATGTTCCCAGGACCCAGAAACCCACTCGTGAGGTCATATTTCCTTCTGTCCTCTCAGCCTCTGACTGCCAGAAACAGGAACTCAGCAGCAGACCCTGCCTGGCCCCCCTCGGATATCAGGCCTCACAGGCTGGGGTCCTTCCTGCGACCTCCCATAGTTCCCTGAGCGAATCCCATGCATTCATGGCAGGGGCTGTCCCACTGCCAGTTTCACACACTCTCAAATAGAAGCTTTCCCTTCTGAGAAACCCACAGTGAGACTGTGCAGCAAAGTAAAATATTTATCTGAAAACTGCCCAGTTAAATGCGGAGCCCAGGCTGTTGTGCAAGTGGAGCAGAGATTCTTAAGTGAATAGGATTTATCTGAACCCAGCATTTACAGAGGCTTAAGAACAAGGCCTGCGACCTCCACAGAAGCCCTGTGTGGTACACACAGCTGAGTTGCTCAGAGCCCCCTTCAAGATAGAACTCACTGACCAGCTGCAAGGAGCAGGGTCAGATGCCAGCTGTTAGCTCTTTTGGGGCCAGCCTCAGCTTTCAAGCCAACTTCATGCTCTTCTTGGGTGGCCCGAGCCAAAGGCTATGCAAGGCAGTGGTGGGCAAGGTCATGCTCCTCCTAAGGGGGACCACCAGCCAATGACAGCAAAAAGCGGTAGTACATGGGCCTAACCACATTTTACCAAAGCCTGACCCCTCTTCTGGGCCATCTGATTTGGAGCTCCCAGGTGGGCTGGCTGAGATAGCTGTCAGCTTTGCATGGTGCTGTGACACCCCCCTCCTACTGCACTCCTGCTTCTGCTCCTTTCTTGAACAAGTATTCATCCCTAATAAAGCTCTCATCTTATTATCTGCCACACCATTCATTCATCCATTCAACACACAGGAAGCATGTTGTGGACTTCATCTGCTTGGACACTAACTGTTGCAAGGTTAAAGTGATATGTGACAAGTGCTACAATGGAGGTTGGTATCTAAACCAACTCAGTGCCCCCAAGCCATCTCTCCTCAGACTAAGGCTGCAGGAAGGAGTATAAGAAACATGCCTGGGGCTACAGGTCATGATCCAGGGACTTAACAAACAAAGCCTGTGTATTGGAGTCTGAACCCTCTTGCTCTGGTCTGGTGTATCAGGGTGCTTTTCCAATGGTCAATCTTGATTCTGCATTTTTGTTCTTCTGACTCTCTGCCCAGGATCCCAGGACATAAAAGACCTAAAAAAGCAGGAGTCCAGGGCTCCAGACCCCTTCTAGTGGCCTGAGCTGTATAGTGGAGGGTGGGCATAACTGTAGTGTTTAGACAAAACCAAAATTAAAAGCTAAGCTAAGCATTGGAGGAGGCATTGGGCCCAAGGGCAGAGGCAGACTTTAGGCCTCAGGCATCAGGACTGGGGCCAGGAGAGTGGCCCTGCCCCTTGGGATACAGCAGTTTGCAGCTCCCAATTATCCAAAGGCAAAACCAAGGATATGCCCAGAGTACCAGCAAGACAAGGTCACCAAAAGTGGCAATAAGTTCACCTTTGATGAATCCCACAGTGTTACAATTAAAAAATCCGGAAAGAATATTTTAAATTCAGTATTCTGTAAATTTTGTTTATAGTTTGTATTTAAATTAAGGCCTATAATATTTAAATTATGGGTTTTTAAATTATGTGTTAATTATAGGTAATTTAAATTCTACATATTTAAATTATGGGTAAGGTCTTAGTTGAGTCTGTAAGAAGGCCTTTTAGAAGTTTCCTGTGGCCTTGGGCTTAGGGGAGATTTAAAGGTGCCAAACTCTAATCATGGGGCAAGGAGGTGATGCTGAAACGGGGTCTAGAAGGATGCATCAAACTCTGGTAGGTGAAGAAGGGCAGGCAGAGTGTTTATCTGGTGGGAAGGTCAGCTGTAGTGACAAAGAGAACCAACTGTGTAATGGCTCTCCCTCTTATAACCATTGGAGATATTTCCTAGTTGACAATGGGGACATGGCTCCACTCGGTCATTCAGGGACCCAGACTGTGGGGCCTCTGCCATCTTCTCCATGGCACTTCCAAGGTAGTCCCATTCTAGTCCACCAGGAAAGGGAGACACTCGTGGAGGAGTGTTGGGGAGGAGTCCTGTCAGCCAGGCCTGGAAGTGTCACATCATGTCTGCTCATAAACAATGCCCAGGACACAGTCACACCAGACTACAAAGAGGCTGGGAAATTCCCAGCATCTGAGTGTGCCCAGGATGAAGGGGAGAATAGATTGGGGTGGAGAGCGCTCTCTACCCACAGCAGGGAGTTGACAGTGCCTGGGGCATACGGAGCAGCCTGAGCCTGGTATGTCTAACAACCAGCTCTCCAGAAGAACAAAAGTTTAGTTCTGATTGATAGCATTCGCCCATCTTCTTGGTGTATATACTTCCATCACCATCAATTTCAAACCACCAGAATGACCATTGAACAAGGAGTTGGGAAGAGGTGTGCAGTAGCAGCCCGATATATAATTGTATTAGGGTAATTTAGAGAAACAGAACCAATAGGAGATAGAGGTAGGTGTAGGGGTAGAGGTGATAGAGGTGGAAAAGGAGGTGGAGGCAGAGGAGATGGAGGAAGTAGAGGTAGAGGTATGGAATTGGCTCACACGATTATGGAGGCCCAGAAGTCCCAAGACCTGCAGTCCACAAGCTGGAGACGTAAGAGAGCCAATGGTGTAGTTCTAGTCCAAAGGCCAGAAGGTTCAAGACCCAAGAAAAAAGAGGATATTCAGCTCAAGTCTAGAGGCAGGAAAAAAGCCATGTCCCAGTTCAAGGCAACCAGAGGCTTCTACTCAAGGGAGGGTCAGCCTTTTGTTCTATTCAGGCCCTGAACTGACTGGATGAGGCCCACCCATATTGGGCAGGGCAATCTGCTTTCTTCTGTCTACTGATATAAATGTTAATTTCATCCAGAAGCACCCTCACAGACACACCCAGAATAATGCTTGACAGAATGTCTGGGCACCCCATGGCCCAGTCAAGATGACACAAAAAATCAACCATCACCAATAGTATTTTCACCATATAGATAGATGGGAGTAACCTAAGAATGTAGACAATAGAAAAATGAAGTAAAATATTGTGTTGTCGGAAAAGACATGACGTATTTTTTCTGTTTTTCGTTGCAAAAATGCATCATGACTTTTCCGACAACCCAATAATTAGAAAGTGCTGTGCATCGAATATGTGTTATCTTTGTTATTTAATACAACTTATTTAATTGTAAGTATATATAATTAAATTTCTAATGATGTCTGTGTTAAACAACTGGCTTGCAAAGTACCTGAAAATCTAATAATCAGTTTTCACAGCTATTGGAACCCACCAGCTGGTCCAGTACACACTGGAATGGACAAAAGTGACATGACAGAAGCTGGAACATCAGCTGCCTGGCAATAGAGACAGAGAGCAGTCTAAGCAGGAAGTCAGGTGACACTGGTGCTGGTGACCCCTGGGTAGGCATCTCAGCATCAGGATAGCCGTTTTCCCCTTCTGCCTCCAAAAGAGCTCACTCTGTCCTTTCTGCAGCTTCTAGAACAAGGAAGCACAGCTCTGCTATCTCTGTGGCACTTTGGAAAAATTTTGAGAGAGGCTCACCCTTCTGGTGGCAGATCCCCCTTGCCATGCTAGAATGTGTGGCAAGACAGCAGAGCCCAAAGCCAGCCCTGCTGCCTTTCTACTGGACACCAGTGTACAGTGCACAGACTACATACATCCTCTGCATGGAACAGAGCTCTCATCTCCTGTCGTCTTGGGATGTATCCCCCTTACCCCTTTCTAACTGAGAGGCTGATTAGCTAACCTGTGCCGCCCTGGAGGTGACAATGAGCAAAGACTACCTCTGGTGGCCCAGGCTCAAAGGCATGCAGTTACCTTCTAAAAGTAGCGGTGCTCTTTACTTTGCTCATTCATACAGTTTTTCAGATTCCACATATGAGTGAGATCGTATGGTATTTGTCCTTCTCTGACTGACTTATTTCACTCAACATTATAGTCTCTAGGTCCATCCATATCATTGCAAATGGCACGATTTCATTCTTCCTTATAGCAGAGTAATACTCCATTGTATAAATATACCACAGTTTCTTAATCCAGTCATCTACTGATGGGCATTTTGGTTGTTTCCAAGTCTTAGCTATTGTAAATTGTGCTGCTATGAACATAGGGGTGCATAACTTTTTTTGAATAAGTGTCTTGGTTTTTTCAGGATAAATACCTAGGAGTGGAATTGCTGGGTCAAACGGTAGCTCTATTTCCAGTTCTTTGAGATACCTCCATACTGACTTCCATAGTGGCTGCACCAATCTGCAGTCCCACCAACAGTGCAGCAGGGTCCCCTTTTCCCCACAGCCCCGCCAGCACTTGTTGTTTGTTGATTTGTTGATGATAGCCATTCTGACTGGAGTGAGGTAGTATCTCATGGTGGTTTTTATTTGCATTTCCCTAATGACCAGTGAGGTTGAACTTTGAACTGTCTCATAGATATAGAGGAAAAATCAGGGTTGCTAATTTGGAGAGGAATGGGGATGAGGGAGAAGGGGAAGGGATTAGACAGCAAAAATAGGCAACTACAATATTGCTACTGGGATAGGAAAAACAGTTTGGGGAATATAATTAATAATGTTGTAAATATTCTGTGGAATGTCAGATGATCATAGGTCTTGTTAGGGAGACCATTTCATGGATGGAGTAAAGGTTTGATCACTGCACTGTATTACTAAAGCGGAGGTGGTATACCTACTGTAATTGAATATATATAGATAGTCACAGGATGTGGATTATACTGTGGAAGAGAGTCAGAGGAAGAGTAATAGATATATATGATATGGGGGGGAGTGGGGTGGTGTATTGGGGGTGGGGGGTTGTCACTTTGAGGGGTAAAATGTATAACTATTGCACTGTGTTGTACACCTGAAACTAATTAAAAATAAAATAAAATAAAATAAAATAAAAAATGTTCTTATCTAAGAATTAAAATAAATAAATAAATACATAAATAAATAAATAAATAAATAAATAAATAAATAAAAGTAGCGGTGCTCAATTATGGCCCCACTTCGTATCACCTGAGGATCTTTCACAATCCCCAGTGACCTTAGTCTAAACCAGGCTAGTTAAAACAGAGCCCCCAGGGGTGGGAGGGACGCAGCAATTAGTTTTCAAAGCTCCCCAATGTGCAGCTGAGGTTGAGAACCACTGTCTGACAAGAGAACTTCCAAACTGTAGAGAATTTTTATAAAAAAATTTATTTTTAGCCAAACAGAGGACATGCCTAGAAGCAAGATCTCAACAGACTGAGATAAATGCCCCAAGATATGACAGTTTGTAGCTTTTTCTATGCATTTGGAATTAAAGAGGGAATGCAAGGAAGACTATAGGAAGGTGGGAGAAAGCAAGGCTGGGATCGGATTACAGGATCATTAACAAGTTTCTGTGCTCTCTTGAGGGTGGTCACTCTTTAGAAGGAGGGGTCTGAAAAGAGGAATGTCAAAAGTGTGCTAACCTAGATGCACAGAAACAAAGGGTAGGGCTGGCTTAAGGCAAAGATAAGCCTTTTACTAAAGAAGTTATATTCCTGCGGTGTGAGTGCCCACCATGACCTGCCCAGATAGGAATTTATGATCAGGTCACCCTGCGAGGTGACTTTCCATAGAACCCCTTTTTTGTCCACACATTGATGTGAACCTATCTTGGCTCTGAACCAACGATATAAGTGGGTGACTATCCCACCAAAAAGTGTGCGTTTCAGCAGATGCCTTCTGGAGAGTTCTGCCCTCCAATCCTCTCCACTCACCCTTCAGTGTCCAGTGTGGTGCCTGGCCCAGGGCAGCCCTTAGAAATTGCTGAAATGTTGCAAGGCAAGAAACAGGGAGGGCCCAGGGCCACTGCCAGGAGAGGCAGTGCTGTGCAGCAGGCACAGGATAGTGGGAAAGGGGGCCATCTCTCTGTCTCTACTGCTAGGTGACACCCGTATTTCCCCTCCTTGGTCTCAGTTTCCTGCCTGTGAGTGAGGAGGAGTGGGCAATTTCTTCAAATAAATGCTTATGAAGGAGGCCATTGTTTTTAACAGATCCCCTCACCCTGCTCTTGTCTCACCTCGCCCTCCATCCCAGCAGCCTCGGAGGTGGGGCAGGGTTCGTAAACTTCAGGAAGGAGGGGGCTCTAGTGGCCCTTCCAGCCAGACCCCATGGATCCCTTCATGCAGAGAGGTACCAGGAACACGATCTGGGCAGAGAGAAGGAAAGAGCTTCTTTGCCCCCACCTTCCTGTCCCCCACCATTCTCCAGTGCAGAGTCTGGACTGGCTCCTGACCTTTTCCCAGCTTTACTTCTGGGTTTAAGCCCAGAAGCTCTGTGGTTTTGTGCAATTCCAATGCAGATCCCCGGAAAAGCAGGAGAGGTGACTTAATGTCATCAGGGGAAACAGCTGCACAGAAGAAAATGCCTGGGGGTGATTTCTTAACCAAAACAAGTGTGAGTGGACCCAAAGGAAGTCATCAGGGCATTATCCTACCTCTGGCTTGGAGGAAGTGGTCCAGGCCGCATTACTCACAGGGCTTCATGATTGCTCAAGATTTTGTCACTGGCCACAGGACCTCGCCCTGTGACCCTGATATCTACGTGAGATTTTCCAGCTCTCTATCCTCCCTACTCCTGGGTGGCCTCTGTCCTAGCCTGACCTAGCTTCAAACTGGCCGAGGAGGAAAAAGGAGTATGATTTTGTCATTCAGTGGTGTGTCCTGGATCTGCCCATCAAGTTAATATTCCTTGTAAGGCTTTGGCCTGAGTACAGCCTAGGGCACCGGGCTGGGAGTGAAGAGGTGCTTGGGCAGTCTAAGGGACACAGATAAGTATTCTAGGGAAGCACTTAGTGGCTCTTTCTGGTGGTAAAATAAACAGTTTCACAGAGGACTTGATCAGTGTGACCAGGCTTATGTAGCTGAAGCAATGTGGGAAAGAGCATCCTGTAGAGAGGGAAGTGCGTGCGTGTGCAAAGGCACAGGCACACAGGAGCAGGGGCTGTGCTTGCAAAGGTACAGGGACAAACAGGAGCAGGGGCTGTGCATTTCATATACGGTAGTAGTATGTTGCATTAGCAAGAGCTAGGTCACACAGCAGGCATGTACAGTACCATGAGAGGCCTTGAATGTAATGTCAAGATACTTATTCAAACCTGAGAAGTGGCTGAGGGCCAGAATAAGTGACTTGATGCTGAGTAAGACAGCTGTGTCTCCATGGACTCTGCTGTCTCCCTTCAAGCTAGTCATTTAATCCACCACATCCTGGTGAGTCTTTAACCTCTACAGTCCTCCCCTGCTTTCCAATGTCCAGATCCTGTCATCTCCAGCAAGGACTACTGTAGTGGGCTCCCAGTGGACCCCCAGCCTACAGACCCTCTTCCTCTCCAGCTGCTAGAGTTCATGATACATCAGTATAACATTTAACGATCAGGGGACATAAGGGGCACTATGAGGATTAGGGAGAGATCATGGCTGTTAAAAGCAGAGAGATTGTTGTTCAAAGCTGGGAAAAGGTCAGGAGCCAGTCCAGACTCTGCACTGGAGAATGGTGGGGGACAGGAAGGTGGGGGCAAAGAAGCTCTTTCCTTCTCTCTGCCCAGATCGTGTTCCTGGTACCTCTCTGCATGAAGGGATCCATGGGGTCTGGCTGGAAGGGCCACTAGAGCCCCCTCCTTCCTGAAGTTTACGAACCCTGCCCCACCTCCGAGGCTGCTGGGATGGAGGGCGAGGTGAGACAAGAGACAAGAGGGTGAGGGGATCTGTTAAAAACAATGGCCTCCTTCATAAGCATTTATTTGAAGAAATTGCCCACTCCTCCTCACTCACAGGCAGGAAACTGAGACCAAGGAGGGGAAATACGGGTGTCACCTAGCAGTAGAGACAGAGAGATGGCCCCCTTTCCCACTGTCCTGTGCCTGCTGCACAGCACTGCCTCTCCTGGCAGTGGCCCTGGGCCCTCCCTGTTTCTTGCCTTGCAACATTTCAGCAATTTCTAAGGGCTGCCCTGGGCCAGGCACCACACTGGACACTGAAGGGTGAGTGGAGAGGATTGGAGGGCAGAACTCTCCAGAAGGCATCTGCTGAAACGCACACTTTTTGGTGGGATAGTCACCCACTTATATCGTTGGTTCAGAGCCAAGATAGGTTCACATCAATGTGTGGACAAAAAAGGGGTTCTATGGAAAGTCACCTCGCAGGGTGACCTGATCATAAATTCCTATCTGGGCAGGTCATGGTGGGCACTCACACCGCAGGAATATAACTTCTTTAGTAAAAGGCTTATCTTTGCCTTAAGCCAGCCCTGCCCTTTGTTTCTGTGCATCTAGGTTAGCACACTTATGACATTCCTCTTTTCAGACCCCTCCTTCTAAAGAGTGACCACCCTCAAGAGAGCACAGAAACTTGTTAATGATCCTGTAATCCGATCCCAGCCTTGCTTTCTCCCACCTTCCTATACTCTTCTTACATTCCCTGGTCTTCCAACTAAAAGGATCCATCTCAAAGGACCCTGCCCAGGAAAACCCAGCCCCAGGCAGGAATGCCTAACGGGGCATATGGGTGATTTTCAGGGCACAAAGGCTGGGTCTCACCAACCAACACATTCACTGAAGGCTCTCAAGCCAGGAACTGTTCACATGAAGTGATTGGAATTTAGGTATTTAGAGAGACTGGCATCATGGAAAATCATGAGCTGTAGACATACAGCCCTGAGTTCAGATCCTTGCCCTGACACTATTGTGTGACTTTGGGCAAGTTATTTAACTTTTCTGTGCCTTATTTTCTACATGTGGCCTCAGGGAATTGGAGAGTTAAATGACACATTGAATGTAAAGCCCTATGCTCAATGCTGGACACATAGTAAGCAACTAATAAATGATATTGATTATTGTGATGGCATTTCTTGGGAGATTTTTAGGATCCTGAGGCTGATCCCCCTCCCCTCGCAAAAAAAAAAAACAAACCCACTATACTCATTAGAATCATGCTAGTATGAAACTAACACGACATTTAGCAGGGACTCACCACTCAGTGACCAGTTTTTGAGATTCTGTGGGTGGGCCCTGTTCACTAGGTGCTCCACAAGCATTCATATTCCTGTCACCTCTCTAAGGCAGCAGAGAAAGATAACATCCCTAACAGGCATATCTCTTTGCTGCTCCAGTGCCCAGAGGATCCAAACTGCCGAGGCCGCGTGGTCCTAAGACACACCTGTCTTTCAACAGTTGGAACTGTGAGTTCATAAACTTCCTCCGGGACCCCTTATGGCAGGAAACATCGGGCTCAGCGGGTCCTATTGGACCGGTCCTTGGCCTGCAGGGGTCTCGGCCAGGCTCTCACCAAGAGCGCTTTCCCTGTGGCTTCCTGGCGTGTCCAGCGCTCTCCTAGTAGCCCTCCCCTAGCCGAGGGCGGATCCAAGCCCGGGAACCGCCCGCTGGGCCCTGCGGGTGGGAGGAGAGCCTGCCGTGCGGCTCCACTGGGTTCAGGGATCGACAGTACTGCGTTCCCAGCCGGGCGGAGGGACTGCCGGGGGCCGCCCCGCCCTTGCCCCGTGATTGATCAGCAGCGGTTATTGAGCCTCTTAATGGTTCACTTGGATGGGAATTAATTCTGGAATGGATAAATAATGCATTGAGGTTTATGTAGTCCAAGGCAAGCCGGCGGTCCGGAGCCAGAAGAGGGAGCCCAGGGAGCCTCGCAGTGGCCCTGGGAGCCCTTGTGGGGCATGAGGGGCAACTGAGGGAGACGAAGAGAAAAGGGAAGTGGATGGCAGCATGATCTGCCCAGCGCAGGAACATGCTGAGCCCAAAGATCAGGCAAGCCAGGAGGGGTAAGTCCAACTTCGTGGGGTGGCTCTGGGCACAGTGTGCATGGGTCTGTTGGGGAATTTGAATGTGTGTGTACCTTCATATGGGGCAGGCGTTCTGGAGGCATCCTGATGACTGATGTGCCTTCCTAGTGAGAATCCTGGGGTCAGTGGGGGTCAGACCTGAGACTGCAAAGGAGTGATTGTCACTTTCAGGCCCCAGTAGGTGTGTAGGCTTAACTCCATATTCTGTTTTACCCAGTCCCTGTATTGTTCAAAGTGACCAGGTGACATCTTTGAGGAAACTTTGTACCTTTACTAAAAGGGAAATTCTAGATGCTCAAGATTTGTCTCAACAGCCAACACGAAAGTGACCCTCGCTAGAGAGGCAATCCTGGCTTCTAGAGACAGCCAGCTCCAAGTGCGGGCCCTCATTTTGGGGACCTGGAAGGCTGTTCTGCAGAGCCTGCAGGAGCCTGCTGGGCTGCAGAAAGCAATTCCTTAGGCAGCTGGGGGGTGGGAGGGTGGCTGGCAGGTGTTCCCCTGGAGAACTCTCTGGAAGCTGCCAGGCCTGAAAATGAGGGTGCCTGTCGGGGGAGCAGATCCAGAGACACTGAGAGATGGAAGTCAGAGAGCCTTGCAGGAGTGATCCTGCAGGACTGGGCTGGCACCCCAGCCCCCCTGTCTCCCTGTAGATCAGCCTGGAGATTCAGGGTAAGTCCCAGGGCTAGGGACAGCATCTTCCTGGACAGCAACTTCTTGGTTAGGGCAAGTGTAATTTTAGATGAGAACATCTGTCTTGTAAGAAAATAAAATGTATCTTTTCAAGTTGCCAGTGTTTGTAGAGGGCTGAGCCTCCTTGTGAGCAAGGAGCATGAGGACAGTGGTGGGTGGAGCATCTGCCTGCGGAGCTTAGAAACAGTGTGAATCACACCCTGCTTGGGTGGCAGGGACCCTCTACCCTCCTGTGAACTCCCTGGAAGCACCCCTATCTCATTAGCATGTGACTGGCAGCCCGATAACTTTGCGGGGGAAGGCTGGCCCTCCGGAATGTGCTCAGAGACATCACGACACCCCTGTGGGGTGTTGGGGTGGAGTGTAACCTGTGAGCCCCAGTGGTCAAAAGAGGGCTGTGCGTAGCTCTGCTGAGGGATGGGGTGCGACCTGGTGATGACCCAATGGGTGGGCCAGGCCAGACCCTCTAAGAGAGCTCAGTTCTACCTCCTATTCCTGTCTCACACACTAGCCACTGGCCACATGTGGCTATTGAGCACTTGACATGTGACTAGTCCAAATTAAGAAAAAATTACACGCTACACTTTGATGACTTGGGAGAAAAAAATATCTAATTAATCATTATGTTACATTGATTATATGCTGAAATGACAATATTTTGGATATATTGGGTTAAATCAAATACATTATTAAAATTATTTTCACCTGCTTTTTCTTTTAATGTAGTTACCAGAACTCCGTATGTGGCTCATGTTATATGGCTATTGGACAGTGCTGGCCTAGAAAGAGATCAATGCTTCAGGAAAGGGCTCTCAGGATGCCTTCCTTTGAAAACCCAAACTTTTCTTTCTTTTTTTTTTTTTTTTTTTGAGGGCAGTGTCACTGGCCCTCATATGTGGGACCGAACCAGGGCTGCTGGCTTAACCACCGTGCCACTTGGCCGGCCCAAAACTTAAACTTCTTATAAGCAATTGTTCTAGGTCAGTGATTCTTGAGTAGGAGTGAATTTTGCCCCCAGGGCACATTTGATATTGTCTACAGACATTCTTGTTTGTTCCAAATGAAGGGTGCTCGTGGCATCTAGGGGTAGAGGCCAGAGGTGCTTCTAAATACCCCACAATGTAGAAGACAGGCCCCACTACAAAGAATTATCTGGCCCAAAATGTCAATAGTGCTAATGTTGAGAAATTTCTCTATTAGATATTATCTGGTAAGATACGTTAAGAGATAAGTTTATGGTGCTATTCATCAGCTATTAATAACATAATCACCTACCCACAAAAATGTGTGCTCATAACCATGACAAGAAATGTTCTAAGAGCATAGATTACAAATGAAGCATCCAGAGGAAGTAAGGAGTGCCTGAGCTGCAAGCTGAAGAGTGATGGACAGCTATCTAGGCAAAGGGTGGTAGAAGGAGTAGTGCTTTCCTTCACGGGTGCCGTGGGGACAAGAAGCAGCAGCAGACACAGCACGAGGCTGGAGACCAGGTCAAGAATTGGATCATGCAGGGTCAGGCTTGCAGCTTGTTAAGGAATAACTTCTCTGGGACATTTCAGGAGAAATATAGACCAAAATTATATACACATGCCTTAAAGAGATTAGGCTTTGGTAGAAAGAACTTTCATTAAAATTCATCCCCACATTGAACCTTTTAGGAGTTGGGCAAGATATGTGTTATAAACACAGCAAGTCATACTATGCAAATCTCAGTCCCCGGTTTCCAGACACTGCCTTGCCTAGACTGCTCCAGACTATACATATTCCAGATACACTTCCAGACTACACCATTGCACGGACACATGCGGTTGCGTGAAAAAGACTGGGGTCACTTTCTGGGATAGTTCATAAAATCTGCCCCAGTCCGCTAGCTCAGAAGCCTCTAGTTCTGGCTAAGGTTCTTGCTCTGCTGATAGGGGCTTCCTAGGGACCCTTCCCTAGGTCATGTGGGCTGTTAACTTCCTGGTATGTTCCCATCCAGACCAGCCCTAAGTGAGCCCACAACAGCTGCCATCACCCGGAACACCATCCTCATGTCTTCTCCCCAGGGCAGGGGAGATGCCAGGATTGAGAACCTCCCAGGGAAAACCCTACTGTCACTTGCCTGCATATAGAACTAAGTTTGGTCAACTGTTGTTTCTTGGATGAGTTCAACTCCCAAGAAGTACAATAGTTAGAGGTAAATATTGTCAACACACACACACACACACACACACACACACACACACACACAGGAAGACAATACTAATTCACAAAAGTAGAGAGGTACCCAAACCAGTTGGAAATGGCTCAAAATAGACCATGTGCTTGGTTTTAAGTGCATCACACAATTCAAACTGATTTCAGGAAAGTGGTCCAGATTGGTTCTTACCAGCTCATACTGGTCATTCATCCTGTAGATGATTCTAGCTTGCTATTCTCCCCTAGGACCCGTGCTGACTCATCCTAGCTAGTCATCACCCGTTGAAGCTAGGCTGAGCCATTTGGAACCAAGTGTGGCTGGCCCTGCCCCACTCAGTTCTCACCTGGCTCTGAGGACCCATCCAGGGAGCCTTTCCTGACACCATCTCCCTACAGCCTCTGCAAGCTCTTCCCCCACTGAGCCCCACTGCCTTATTCCCAGAGTGGGAATGGAAGAGAAACCTCACCACTGCCCTGCCAATTTTACCCAAAGAAAAATAGAATAAATTCACTAAAATGCCATGAATGTATATTATATACAGTAGAGCGAGTCACCAGTCTGTGTACTCTGTGGCACTAATAGATGAATTTGTTTTTCAAGATGGAAAATAAAAATATAAGATAAATGCCCTCTCTCCTGGGAGCAATGTGCATAGTTTTCCAGGACGAGGAAGGGCAGTGAAGCCCCAGGCCATGCCTGGTGCCCGCCACCACATGCTGTGCCCTCCACATGCCCTCCTCTGCTCACTCAGCCCCCAAGGGCACCTGGTTCATCCCCATCGTTCCAGGTCATGGTCAGAACAGAGCCCCCAAATACTTGACCCTGATGCTACTGCAGCCAGCTGGGATTCCTCCTTTTTCTGAAATCCCATTCTCACAGGACTTGTTTCTTCAAACATTTATGTATTCACTGTATCTTTATTTAAATTTTTTTTTCAATTACAGTTGACATTCAATATGTATCCCCCAGTCTTGACGAGGCCTCCTCTGAACCCTCTGTGTCCGTTAGCACCACCCAGCATAAAGGTTTATTGCCCTGGCCTTGCCCTGCTCCTAAAGGATGAGATATTGGAGCCTCTGACTTTACCTCCCAAAGAACTCTTGACTCTGTGTCATTCATCCTCATGTCATTGCCCTCCCCAAGCCATCATCATCTCTAACCTGGACTACGGCAGTAGAACTCTGCCTCACCCTATCTATTCTCCACTCCAAAGCCAGAGCTTCTCAAATGTAAATCCAGCCATGCATCCACCTTGAACCCCAACTAGGAATCCTTTAGTGGTTTCCTTATTGCTCTTTGGGTAGAAATCCAAAGCTCTTACCATGGCCCACAAGACCCCTGTTACAGTCCAGCCACTGGCCAAATCTCCAGCCTCCTCTCACTCTCCAAGCTCCAGCCACACGGACCTTCCTGTTCCTCAGCTGTTGCATGTACCTCCTGCCACAGAGCCTTGGCACACTCTGTCCCCCTGCCTCCTGGAGCATCTCTCTGTCTCTCTGTCTTTCTCTCTGTCTCTGTCTCTCTGTCTGTCTCTCTGTCTCTCTCTCTCTGTCTCTCTCTCTCTCTGTCTCTCTCTCTCTCTGTCTCTCTCTCTCTCTCTCTCACACACACACACACACACACTCCCTAAGTTGGACTCTCCAGTTCTCAGCTCAGGTGTCACCAGCTGGGGAAGTCCTCCCACACACCTCAGTCTAAGCTCAGTCCTCTGCTCCCTGCTTTCCTTTTCTTAACAGCATATACCTTGGATTAATTATAGTTGCACACTTCTAAATGGGTTTATCTGGTGAATATCTGTCATTCCACTGGACTGTGAGCTGCGTGAGGGCAGGGACCATTTTTGTTTTTTAATATCATTATACTTCAATACCAGGCATCTGGTGAGCACTATATATATATATATATATATATATATATATGGAGAGAGAGAGAGAGAGAGAGAGAGAGAGAGAGAGAGAGAGAGAGAATGGATGAATGACTAGTAGAAAAAGCATTACCTAGGAGGCTAAAGCAGTCTCTGCACTAACTGGTCCAGGTCTTTAGGAAAGGTGGCCCCTCCCTTGACTGACTTACGTACATGTTGCAAATATTTCCCCCAATTTGTTGCTTGCGTTTTACTTTTATGTTAGGGTTTTATTCCCTCAGATGTATATAAGTTTTTAATTTTTATGTCATCAATCTATCAGTAATTTCTTTGAGAGTTTCTGCCCTTGTTTAAAATATTTCAAAATAAAATTGATCTTTGCTATTAAGGAGGCTCCTTCTTTTAGAGGAAATCATTAGACTGATGAGCGAAGCTACAGCAGCTTTAGCTCTTGTCCTTAGCAAGAGTATCAATGTCTGGGAAGCCTCAATGAATGTACGAAGCCTCAATGAATATACAGAGCCTGGTCAGTACTTTGAGGATGGAGGAGAAAGTTCTATGAGTGAGATAAAGTACTTTCAGTGGCCTTACTGTTCCTGATTTTCCCACAAGAAAGTAAATCAACACTGATTGTGTGCTGCCTTCCATGATCCAGGCATTTCCATTGTCTTTATTTAATTCTCATAACTACACTATAATGAGGCATCAGTATTCCCATTTTAACAGATGTGAAAGGAGCATCATAGGGGCCCTGCCAACAAGTGATGGCATTCAATTCATATTCATGTCTGTCTTACACTGAGGCCTCCGACGTCTCTCCCCACACAGGGATTCACACTACCCAAAGACCACTGCACCTGGCCTGCATGTCTCCAGGGAAACCATAGATTCCTTGAGTAATAAGAAGCAGCGATATTTTTCAGAAGATGGCCTACTGTGTATGAACACATGGAGATTTGAATTAGACAATTCTTGGAATATTTAAGGTTAAATTATTAATATGTAGTAGAAAACTAAGCAAATGAAAGAAAAGGCAATTATGAACTCTAGGGAAAGCAAAAAGTGATGCATGAAAAGAAAAATTATTATAATGTGCTATATAGCTCAACTGGGACCAGTATTACATAGTACTAATAATGCAAATTCTGCATATTGATCAAACCAAAATTACAATATAACTATGGTGGGAGGATGGGGTGGGTGCTTATGTGTGTCAGTATAGGGGAGTAAAAGAAATAAAATCCTCACCTTCCATAGTGAAATGTCAACAGATAAAAGGAAAAAAATCAAGAAATGATATGGCATCAAAACAGACCCATACACGGTCTGACAATTAAGTTCACAGACTTGCCACCATGCGCTTACACTGGCAGCACTGTACAAACAGCTCGGTAAGGTTTCATAGCCTTGGTGTATCAAGTGTCTCACAGTTGTGCTCCTGTCGATGTGTGGCGGTGTCTTGCTGGGTAGCGTTCATTATTGCTGTTGCGTGTTTTTGTGTGCCATTGCGAGAATGTCTGAACTTGAATTAGAGCAATGAACAAACATTAAGTTTCTTGTTAAATTTGGCAAAAGTGGAAGTGAAATCAGGGACATGTTAGTCCAAGTTTATGGGGATAATGCCATGAAGAAAATGGCAGTGTACAAATGGATTAAACATTTTTCTGAGAAGAGAGAACGCATTACTGATGAAGAGAGGTCAGAGTGGCCAGTAAGGAGCAGAACTAATGAAAACATTGCAAAAAATCATCGAATTGTGCATTCAAATCATTGGCTGACTGTGAGAAGCATAGCAGCCCAAGTAAACATCGATAGAGAAACAGTTAGGGAAATCTTAATCTTAACTGAAAATCTTAGCATGAGAAAGGTATGTGCAAAAATGGTCCCAAAGGAGTTCACCGATGAACAAAAGTAAAGGAGAGTTGAACTTTGCCAAAACTTTTTGGAGAGGAAAGACAATGTTTTGAGCCATGTTATCACTGGTGATGAAACATGGCTGTACCAATATAACCCTGAAACAAAGCATCAAAGTGCACATAGGAAGTCAGCCAATTCTCCATGACCAAAAAAGTTCCATCAGTCCAAATCAAGAGTCAAAATGATATTAACCTTTTTTGATATCAGAGGGATTATTCATTATGAATTTGTACTAACTGGACAAACAGTTAACCAAGTTTACTATTTGAAAGTGCTGAAAAAGCCGCATGAAAAATTTGGATGACCTGAACTTTTCGCCAACAATTTATGACGCTTGAGTCATGACAATACATGGCACTGTCTGTGAGGAAGTTTTTAGCCAGTAAACAAAGAACTGTATTGGAACACTCTCCCTACTCACCTGATCTGGCCCCCAGTGACTTCTTTCTTTACCTGAAGATAAAGGAAATATTGAAAGGAAGACATTTGGATGACACTCAGGACATGAAGGGTAATATAACACAGCTCTGATGGCCATTCCAGAAAAAGAGTTCCAAAACTGCTTTGAGGGGTGGACTAGGTGCTGGCATCAGTGCATAGCTTCCCAAGGGGAGTACTTTGAAGGTGACTGTAGTGATATTCAGCAGCGAGGCATGTAGTACTTTTTTTAGGATGAGTTTGTGAACTTAATTGACAGACCATGTGTGTGTGTGTGTGTGTATTACATGCTATATTATTACATACTTTGGAATATTATTCATCCATGAGGAAGAAAATCATTCCATTTGTGACAACATGGATGGCCCTTGAGGGCATTTGCTAAGTGAAATAAACCAAACAGAGATAGACAAATACTGCATGTAACACTTACATGTGGAATCTGAAAACAAAAACAGAAAACAAACAAGACAGATTCACAAAAATGGAGAGTAGAAAAATTGTTGTTGGGGATGGGGCATGGGGAAACAGGGAGAAGTTGGTAAAAGGGTACGAACTTTCAGCTATAAGATGAATAAGGTCTGAGGATCTAATGACATAGAACATGGTGACACAGTTGATGATACTGTATTGTATAAGTGAAATTTTCTAAGAGAGGAGAATTTAAATGTCTCACCAAAAAAAGAATAAGATAAATATGTGAGATGATGGATGTGTCAATTAACTAGATGGCAGGGACTCAAGAAGGAAAAACAATAATTGACAATAAATAAATACTGTTTAGCAATGTGGAGGTAAATGCGAAAGGAACCAACTAAAATGGTTGAAAGTGACTGCCTCTGGGGGTGGGAAATGAAATGTGAAAGGACAGAAGACTGTCAGATTTCTCTTTAAGGCTTGCAGGATTGCTGGACCTGTGGTTAAGGAGTGATAGCCTACAGTTCACATGATCAAGGTCAAACTGGAGGATTGTTCTGAGGGAAGTTTCTGCTCTTAAAGGGTGACCATGGGGTTCACAGATCTCTGACTGCTTGATTCTGAGTGATGTGGCCATGCTGCCCCGTCCAGGCTTGCCAGGTACTCTGAGGGCTCCTTAAAGCCACCTCTGGGGCCCTGACATAGGGACAGCAAGGGACAGTACTCTACTTAGGTGATACAGCATCTGGCTTTGCCTGAAATTCAGAGAGAGGACCGAGGGCTAGGAGAGGGGTCAGTGGAGGCGATATATGAGAACAGTCCCTGGAGGATAGAATCAGGGTCTGGGCCAGAGCCTGGCCAGGGACTAGAGGCCTGACAGACAGGAGCCTGTGGTGGAGAAGGAAGGCCATGGAAGACTCACTCAGTGATCCCCTTATTCCCCTCCAGACCCTGGCACCACTGCTTAGAGCTAATACCTGCCGCGGGGGCTCCGTCCCCAAGCTGGACGTCCTTCACACTGGCCAGGCCTTCTACCCCACGGACTACTGAGCTCTGTCCTTTCTTTCCCTTCCAGAAGTTTGCTCAGAACTGAAATGAAATTGCAGAGGCCCTCAGATGAGCAAAATGTCTGAGCCAAGTCCCAGGGACCTGATCAGAGGAAATAAAATTCCTGATTTGGGGATCTTTGAACATCAGTGGTCTCATAGTACATCACACCCTGATTTTTTTGAGTACTGTTTATTCTAGGATTTTCATTGTTCATTTCTAATATTTTTTTCTTATTTTTTAATGGAGGCATAATTTACTTAGAGGAAAGCGCACAAATCATAAGTGTACAGCTCAATGACCACCACCCAGATCAAGACACCGAGCGTTTCCTTTAACCCCAGAAAGTTCCCTCCTGCCTCTCCCCCAGCCTCTCCTCACAGCCTGACTCACTCTTCTTATTTCTTTCACCATAGAGTAGTGTTGCCAATTCTTAAATTTCATGTAAATGGAATTATACAGTGTAACTCTCATTACTAACACATTAAAGCCTCTCATTACTAACACCCTTTAGGGAAGAAAAGTGAGAAGATAGCTGGTGAGTGTTTAGGATGTGCCGGAAGTGGACTGCATCCTCCATTTACATGCACATACCACACTTAATCCTTCTACCAATGTTGTGACACAAGGGAGAAAGTGGAGCCAAAGTAATTTAAGTAAAATGCTCCAAATCACACTACCAATAAGTTTGGAAGCAGCTTAAACATAGGACTCTGAGGTTTGAGAAGCCTTTGCTTCCAAATACAGCCCTGTCCAGAGGCCAGGGAAGCTAGATGGTGTCATTGAGTGGCTTAGGCCCCAGTGATGCAGGATGTCTGATTCCTCTCAAGCACATATCTCCATGGACAGGTATTCACAAGGTTATCAGCAGGTGCAGGGACAGAAACAGAAGGTGCGGTTATGCTACCCACTCTGTCCTGTTTCGGCTCAGATTTGTTTATCCAAAAGGCAGGCTGGCGACACAGCAGGCTAATGGGAAAGGAGAGGGAGTCAGAATTAGATGGGATGAAGAGGGTGAGCACCAGTGCATGTGCCCACACTAAGGGGTGCCTGCAGTGCTGGCCGTTGGTACCGGGATGTGTGGTGGGCTCAGGCAGACCTGGCCCCAGCCACCTGGTAATGCTGAGGAATCCCAGCTTTGGCTGCTGTTTTATTTTAACTCACTGCATTTCTGACAAAATTAGCCAGCTTGAAAACTCAGATACCTTCACCTCCTCACTTGCATTAGGAGTCAGACAACACACATCACTCATGCACTGACCAAATATTTTTTTTTTGCACTGACCAAATATTTAATCATAGCAGTAACCATAGCTCACTTCTATTGAATTTAAGTAACCGTGCTTTTATTTTATTTATTTTTATTTTTTATTTTTTTGAGGGCAGTGTCACTGGCCCTCATATGTGGGACCCGAACCAGGGCCGCTGGCTTCCCAAGCCAGTGCTTAACCACCGTGTAAGCTGGCCCAAGTAACCGTGCTTTTAGAACAAACACAACTCATGAAGCAACTTCATTTGTACACTCCACTCTCCCAGGGTGTCAGGCCTTCCCCTGTCCCTGCCTGTCAAGGCCTCGTGACAACGCTGGGCACTCATGGATAATGAAATACCCTAGAGTCGCTTTCGTTTGCAAAATACAAGACCAGTTCAGTATTTCCACATACACCCCAGGATGCATAACTTATTTTCACCCACGTCTTTGAAAGTGTATTTCTTGGTCTGGGCCTCACTTTAGAACATCGCATATCTTGTGTCCTGGCACCGTGTTGGAGGTTCCATTTTAATGTCCTGTTATACCTACCATGTATATGATCTCCTTTAGTCTTGAGAAAAAGATCACTGTTCCCCATTTTTCAGATGAGGAAAATAAGTCCCAGAGAGCTAAAAGAGCTTGCCAGCCAGGAAGGATACCCAGCCAGGAGTGGCAGTGCTGGGATTTAAAACCCAAAGGCTCTTGAACATTGTTGTACTTCTTTGTTTACACACTAGGCCCTATCTAGGCATCAGGAGAGGAAAGCCATTCCAGGGGAGAAAGCTTCGTGTGTCAATACCCAGAGGCATATGTGCAGCGGATAAGTGAGCCACTGAGTGTGGCTGTGATGCAGGAAAACCATTGGGGGACAAGGTAATACAACCAGGGGAATAGACCTGGCCCACATCTAGGTAGGGCCCTAAGCAGGGAAGTGACATGGTTGGATGGAGCATTAGACTACGATGCAAGCTGAAATGTGGGCAGTGGGGAGGTATGGTGTGACCCTGAGGTCAGGGATGTTCAGGAGATGCTATGGGAGCAATGGTGTTTCACATCTGCCACCTGCAGAGGGCATGAGGGGGACAATGGGGCCATCATCGGAGCACATCTACTGGGCGGTCTCAGCAGCTGCCAGCCAGGTTCCCCTGCCTCTGGACATGGCTCCGGTCTCCGGGCTGACAGTCTGTCTGCCATTGCCAAGGCCCGTGTGCCAGGAGATTAAGGTGACAGTTTGTGTTTTGGAGAGATGCACTGAGAACCCAAACCTCCTCCCTCCTCCTGCCTCTCGTCCCACATACCAGCTGATAGGAAAATTGAGTTCTCCCCATAGAGGATGCCCAAAGTTCATCAGTTGTAAACACTTGGGACACAAGGCACTACCAGATGCTGGACCAAAGGAGCTCCAGGCTGGACTATTGGCCACAGAGAACTGGAGAATTTTCCTTATCTAAGTGACTTATTTGCAAGTCAGGCCTGAACTGGGCCAGGAGGCTGCCTTGGGCTCGCCTGCCAAGACAGCCAAGTACCCATCCTGACTCTGCCGAAATGTCAACAGCCTCAGTGATTACTTAACCTAGAGTGGAGAGTGTACTGATCGAAGCTAATGGATCGTAGGCAGGCAGAAACGAAATTTATAATCAATATTGAATTATATTGACTCCACCGATCCAAGGCTTCTGGTGAGTGGCCTGCTAATCTGAACAGGAGCAGAGGCGGCAAACCTGGGCCTGGCTGCCCCTGGTCAAGGTCCAGTAGAGTCCAGGGGAGGGAAGAAGGGAGAGGGGTTTCCAAGGGGCTTGGCTTGCAGCAATGAGAAGCAGTACTAACCACCATTCACTTAGCACTGCTCCATTTACAAAGCACTTTCAAAGTATCATTCATTTCATCTTCCCCATAGTCTAGGAAGTAGCTAGAATTTGTGTCTTACTCCCATTTTATATGGAAATATGAGGCTCCAAGAGGCTAAAAGGTCTCGGGCCCCTAGATCCTATGCCCCTTCTGTGACCTCATGTGGCCTCTCCACACCCACCACCAAATTAGGAGAACTACAGTTCTGTGTTTTGAGTCTCCTGCTGGCCACGTGTCTGATCACAGGAACAGAAACAGTGATCTTGTGCCCTTTAACCTTCTTATTGTGTGGAAACAGGCCATGGGTAGGAGAAACCCTGGAGGCAGATTTCTTCCAAACCAAGATCACCTACAGAGGCACAGCCTTCTTTCCCATCTTCTTTGAGCTTGAGGATTCCTGTCTTGTGTTCATTCATTCACTCAGCAAGCACTTTCTGAGAGTCTCTACTACATTCTAGTGTCTCAAGTATGAGGGCACCTTCCATGGCCATAACAAGCGCACAAATTTAGTACAGCATAAAGAGTCACATGTCCAGCCAGAGATCAGTGTACAGTTACAGGGGCAGCCTAACGGATGGAAGTCAACCCTGTGCTTTGGGAACCTACTAGAGAAGCCTTCACACTGTAGGAAACAGATGCGCTGATGCTTCAGGAGTGTTGGCTCATTAGGCTGCAAGCACGAAGTACAGGAGGTAGCACAGAATGGCCCACGTGGGGACTGACTGGTCATTGGTTTGGAAAGAGTGAGGTGTGTGGTGTGAGTGGGAGGTGAAGCTGGAGACCTGGCTGCAGACAGGCTCACAGAGGCCTTCTCATCATTCAACTTCATACCCATGTCAATGACGGCTAAAGCAGCCTCTTCCAAGGAGATGCAACAAGAGGGACCCTGCCATGGGATGAGGGTTGGCGGTCCGGCCTATAGACAGAAGTTAGAGGAAGTCCATTAAGCTTGTCTTTTTCAGAGGAAGGGATTTTCCATTAGTCTTAGTAGGGAGGTGTTAGGGTATGGTCTGTCCTAGGGCAGGGACCTGGGTCCTATGAGAGTCAGGGATAACGGCCTGGGAGCCAGAATTCCTGGGTCTGACCCCAGGCTCTCTCACCCTGAACAGTAACCCCTGCTGAGCACACCTCTTCTCCTCCTAACCTTCCATAGTACAGGGGCGGAAAAACTTTTCCTCTCCTCTCTTAACTTCTGAGCCTGAGGCCCGCAAATTAAACTTATAAAAGACAGATTAACAGAAGGAAAGACATACAAATTTTATTGGTAGTTTTCTGAGGGGGAGAGAAACTTCACAGAAAAGAGGTGAAAACCCAAAGAGGCAGTTAAGTAAAGCTAGGGGCAGTAAATTCTATGACTAGGAAATGTCTGGTAAATAAGGGTGGTTTAGTACAGTTAGTGAATACAGGTCTGACTCCAATAATACAAACCTCACGGTCCTCTTCCTGGTATAGGAGAGGGGAAGCCCCTTTACAAAGGGAGATTTGGGCCCTGCTTTTAGGCAGAAAGAGGGAGAGAAGAGTGCCCCTCCTGTGCTCATTCTTTCCTAGTTGCCTGCAGCTTAAAATAATCAATATGCCAAAGTGGCATATTTTGGGGTGGCATCACCTGATCCCTCTAATGGCTCACTCCATTCTTTCATCCAGCCTCAGCCAGACCACTGGCCTCCCAGCCTTCCACCTGACTTCTTTGCTGCTGCCTTCACGCTCCCATTCCCCTGGTACTTGCCTTGATGGAACCTCTTGTCTTTGGGTGCCTCTGTTCCCTCTTTAACTCTGCTAGGGCAGGCATGGTCCTTTCCTCTCATGCTCCAGGGGCTAGCAGAGGGTGAATGCACAGGAGGCCCCATGAGCTGCAAGAATGGATAAATGAACACTACATGCAGTTGCATCTGGGCTGTTCACTGCATGGGAGGACAGGCCAAGCAGTGTGGGTGTCCGTATACCCCCTGCAGAAGACCAGTACCAGGTGAGCCAGGAGGCTGACCCAGGAAGAGCCAATGAAAATAACTATGTAATACTATGTAATAACAATGTAATATTTTGTATTGATATTTGTAAATCGTGAAAATAATCATTATGAAAAAAATCCAAACTTTCTAGAGTAACTTAGCACTGTTTTAGAAGTAGTACTTTTTACTTACAGTGGAGTAGGTTGTGCCCTTGTTGTCATTTATCCTCCAGGCCCTGAAGGGAGCCCATTAGGAGGACCTCACTGATGACCCCTCAGATGGGGGACCCAGCAAAGAACAGATGACCAAAGGGAGCACAGAAAGAAGCTAAATAACAAATTAAAATTATATATACTATAACACACACACACACACACACACACACACACACACAGGGTGCCAAAAAAATGTATACACATTTTAAGAAAGGAGAAAACTATTAAAATTGTAATACTCTATATATACCAATAATAAAAGATGAATACAAGACACGTGTATACATTTTTTTGGCATCCCGGTATATAGTAGGGGGCACTCAGGAACCATCATGTAATAAGTCATCTGAGGCTTGTACAGTATTCCCAGGACAGCATGGGAACCTTAGCAGGCCCCTTCGCCCTTGGCTGCAAATTGCATTAAGTTGATGAAACCGTTTTGTCCAGCCCCCTCTAGAGTGCCCCTTCCATTACCTCACCTCTCTCTTCTCAATCAATCTTTCAGCCTCAATTCTTACCCTTTAAATCAATTCAGCTCTGAGAGCCATCTTGCTATTTCCTAGCCCAGCTTTAAAATCCCATTGACTTTTATAAATCAATTGTGTTTTAGCCCATGTGCAGCCACTCCTGTGTGCTCTGGGGCTGCACTTACAGAGCTGCAGATGGAAAAACACCCCAGCCCACTGCAGGGTGCCTAATCCTAGTGAGCAAACCGTACAGGACCAGATGCCCCATGGCTTCCCAAGGCCAGTGCGATCACAGCCTATTCAAAAGGCCCTGCAAACCATCAGCAGACCCTGAGATGAGGATTTTCATGCAGTCATTTCTTAAAGAGGTGTCTCCAGGTGATATTAGTGAGGGCTTGGGGAGCAGGACAGAAAATGAGAGCCACGCTGGGGTGCAAACAAAGCCCAATACAGCGAAATCTCAGCCTGAACCACGGGAGAGCTTTGAAATGTGGCTTCTACCTCCTTACCCCTCTGAGTGGCCTTCTGGGCTTTTAGGATCCTATACCTAGGAGTCTGGGTAAGGGCTAAGGGGGCAGGGGTAGGATGTAAATTCCTAGGCACATCCAGTTCTCCCAGTGCCTGCTCAAAATGGGCTGCAGCTGCCCAAAGGCAGTCTTCAAAAATGCCCAGCAGTGCTTAAAAAGCACTGCAGGATAAGCTGTTCAAAGTGAAGGGGGGCAGGGTGGAGGGATATATAAACCAGAAAAAGGAATCCAAGGGAATTTGGGCAGAGCTCCCACATGATCCACCGTGGAAGGTATCTGTGATGTGTTCTCGGCAATTTCTAAGCTTCAGCAGCTGTCAAGTCCTCTTGTTGCACGCAGGTGGGCCGGGACTGCACACTGAGCCCCTCCTTATTCAAATAGGGGTGGAGCAGACAGTCTGGAGTGGACCAAGGCCCACCAGAGAGGCTCAGCTACAGAGGAGGGGTCCCTTGCCCTGGTCCCCCCAGAAAGGCCACAGATGGTCCTGGAAGCTCCTAGCAGGCAGAAGCTGGGCCTCCCTGGTTTGTATTGGGGTCTACAACCTAGTGTGGTGATTATTAATCATAAACATTATCAAATGTGTGATGTTTTCATTGCGACTTTCGATCTCCTAAGGGATCCACTCCATTCCATTTTAAAGTTTTTGTTTTGATTTACATAAGCAACACTGAATTCAGTTCCTGTATGAAATGCACTGTATCACAGCTCAGCCCGCCCCCTGGTGAGCATCACCACTGTTACAGGAGTAACGTGCTCCTTTTGTGCAAATACAGGTGCCACCAAGACTGCATGGTGTCTTTGTTTGGGTGTTGTATTTTCTTCCCTGTTTATGTAGTTTTATATTTTGTGTGGTGTTCTGCAGCTCACTTTCTTCCACCACTATAATAGAATTTATGTAAATGTTAAAGCAGAGAAAGGGAGAGAGGAGGTTTGGTGACACATCTTTAAAAGGCTGGTCAGGAAAGGCCTTGTTGAGAAGATGACCTTTGAGTAAAGAATGAAGGGGCTGAGAGGAAGCATTTCAGGGACAGGGGACGACAGCAGATGCAGAGCCATGTGCTCTCCACCTGGCTGGCCTGTTTGAGGGGCTGCAGAGGCCAGTGTGACCAGGACTGGGGAAGACCGAGTTGGTACACGAGGTCACGTGGTCCGGTCCTGAGGATGCTTGTAGGCTGTAGTGATGGCCCGGATGTTTACGCCAAGCAGAAAGAGGAGTCCTGCAGGGAGCAACAGGATCTAACCCTTGTCTTTAGGATCTCTCTCTCTGGCCACCCTGTTAAGAGACTGAAGAGAGGTGGCAGAGTGGAGACTGAAGAAGAGGCTATGGCAGTAACTTAGGGGAGAAATGATGGGTGATGTTTCCACTGACAGGTAGGGGAGTAGGTTTCGGGGCAAGGAAAGACCGGGAGTTCAGCTTTGGACCCATGACATTGGAGGTGCAGGTGGATGGTATAATGGACATTGGGTCTCAGGTTCAGGATTGAGCTCTGCACAGGTGCCTTCTGCACAGTGAGGGTGTTTAAATCCATGATGAGGAGATCACTGAGACAGTGAGTGTGGGTAAAAATGGGGCCCAAGGACTAGTCCTGGATGCCAAGAGGTGAGAATGATGAGGACACTGAGAGCAATGGCCAGTGGAAGAGGGAGAGGCAGGAGAGTGGTCTTGTAATCCAAGGGTAGAAATCAGACTGGGGGAGGGAGAACCTACTAGGTCAAGCGCTGCGAGGAGTCCAGGAAGGGGAGGACTGATGTGGCCCTTGGATTGAGCAGTGGGAGGGTCATTGATGGCCTTGATAAGAGCAGTTTGGATGGGGCAAAGGTAGGGGAAGCCTGATTGGGCGGGGTCAAAAGAGAGCAGGAAGCAGCCAGGGATGATGAAGAAACTCTGCAGGTGGGTGGTCGTGATAGTTACACAGCGCTGTGAAGGGACTGAACGCCACTGAGCTCTACATTCAAAAATAGTTAAAATGGTAAATGTCGTGTTATGTATATTTTACTACCAAAAAAAGGAATAGGGGAGGCATTGGAGAAAGGGAGTGAGGACACTTCTTTTAAGGTATTTGTTAAAAAGGGGAGCTGTGTTAGAATATATATTCATCTCATTCTCTTAAATTTCTGCAGAGTGTCCTATAATGTGAATGTAGTGCAGTTTATTTAGCTATTGTCCCATTGTTGGCATTTGGGTTTTTCCTATTTTTAGGGATCACACAGAGTGCTCCCAGAGCATCCTTTGTATGACTACCTATGCCCTTATGGTTCTTTCTTACAGCAGACAGGCAAGCAGAATTGCTGGGTTGTAGAATACGTACGTATGTTTTTTATTTTAATAAATACAGCCCAATTGCCATCTACATAGTGGCTTGCAATTACTCACAACCTCACCAATACATGATATTACCAAACTTTAAAAAATGTGCCTGTCTAAAGGGCACATAGTACTCTATCATTGTAGCTATAATTTGTATTTCCCCAGTTACCATTGAAGTTCGTCATCTGTACACATCCTTTTGGCCATCTGTACTTCCTCTTATGTATGTTGTCTATTCACTTCTTTAATTTCTTCAACTCTGAGAAACAAAAGATCCCTACTTCCTTGATAGGAAAATAGTGTGAATCAGTCAGTGCCTCCTCTGCTGGCCCTGTACCTCATGTTGCCTTGGCAATGCCTTGATGCGACATAGCCCTTTGCCCTTCTCTAATAATGAATGAACCTTTGGATACTTGAATTCCATTTCCTCCACTCTGGGTTCTGACCTCTTGAGTTTGAGTAGACTTGTGTTTTCATCTGGGGCAGTCCTTGGACAGACAGAAACCAAGCTGTCATCTTGCCAACATGTGAGAACTCTCCTGTTTAGGCTGGTTTTTCTCCTCCCCCCCCACCCCAGCCCCGGCCCCACTAACTTGAAGCATGTAGGGGACACTCAGGCCCAGTTCTACTTGGGAAGAATTGTAGTGTTCTCACTGATCAGGACTGACTGGTTTGAATCCTGCCTCCATCATATAACAATAATACTTGTGACCTTGAGTAAACTGCTTCCCTCCTCTGAGTCTCTATCAGAACATCTGAGAAATCAGTGTAATTCTGAGGAATAAGTGAAATTACTCATTTCAGCAGCCCAGCCCCAACTTCCAGCTCTGGCCTTCACAGGCACTTGGATTCATCCGTCTTGTCCACTACCCACCCACCCCACCCACCCCACCCTTGCCCTGAGAAACTCACGTGTTGAGTTTCTTCTTTCGCCGATCTTGGTCCATCTCAGGCCGCTTTGCTAGGAAGGGGGACCAGGGCTAATGCAACGAGAGCCAAGCTGCTAACACCCATTGGCTGAGAAAGCTCGGAGCCTCACATCCTCTCTCACCAGGCCACATGGTAGGGTTCAGAATGACCAGCACAGTTTGGGCCAGGACACCTGAAGGGTTCGTGGCACCTTGGCACAGACATAGGTCAAGAGTGGCAACAACATAGAGTAGTGGTGGTAGGGCAGTCAAGTCCAGGAGGAAAGAGAAGGAGGTAGGGGTTGAATGAGTTTGGTACAAGTAGGTTCTCTAACCCCAGCAGGTAAGACTCTATTTGCCAGGTGCCCAGAGCAGGGGAAAGACCTCATCACCACTGCAGGATCCCTATCCACTTTTATCCGTGCGTGCTCCCTGCCTCTGGCCACAGCCCAGGATGGAGTCTTGCAGTTCCAGGATAACCCTCACCACCTGAGCCCAGGTTCCACATTTGTCAGCTCCTGGACCCTCAGGCCCCTCCCTGGCTCATCATCCCAGCTGTTCCCCATAGCTTCACTTCTCCCAGCCCAAAGGCTCTCACCTGTCAGCTTTTAAACAGGCTCAGGTGCCCATGTCTTAACAAGGGACACCTTACCCTCGATTTCACAGTTCACTCCAGAGACTTTCTTCCTGCTTTGTAGGGACCAGTCCAGGAAGAGTTCTCCACACTGGCTGTACCCCCATGCCCCACTTACCCCTTGGCCCTCTCTTTGTAGGTGGTTCCTGCGCCACCCCTCCACCTGTGACCTTAAACCTCCCTCTGCCATGGGTGTGCTTTTCTGTTTCTTACAAGCCTCTGAGTCTTCCAAGTACGCTCTCTCCCTGGTGGTTCCCCCATCCCTCAGGCAGCTTCTCGAGTCTGTCACAAGCTGTTCTACATCTTCCCATCCTTCCCGCCAAGTTCCTGAGGTCCTGGCTTCAGTCCTCTTCTTTCCTCACCCTCGAGGCCTCTTAGGAGATCTCATGTATGTCTGGCAGTTTCATGAAGGGGTTACAAGCTTTACAGGAAGGTGAATTCAAATTTGAAAACAGGCTGCGCCATTTACTGGCAGTGTGGTAGCCTCAGGCAGCTTACGTAGCTCACCAAACCTCAGCTTGCACATCTGTAAAACTAAAGTAATAACACTTGTGAGGGGTAAACGAAATAATCCATGTGGAGCATTCAGTCCAGTACAGAGCATACAGTGTCCACTCGGTGAAGAGTAACTCCTATTACTATTATTACTGTCACTCAACAAACCCTTATTGAGGCTTCCTGTGCTGGGCACTGATCTGTAGCCCACTCTTTTCCTGATCCCAGCTTTGTCTCCCACACTCCAGACTCCACATCTGACTCCCTCCTGGACATGTCCCCTTGGATGTCACATAGACTACAAAATTCCAACATGGACAAGTTGAACCCCTCATTGCCCTGCAGTGTCCTGCTCCCCCTCCTTGACCACTGTTCTGCCCTCCTGTTCCCTCACTCCACATAATGTCAATCATCATCCCTCTCCTCCTAAATGTCTCTGAGGCCCTCCCAGAGATGCACCCCCGTGCCCTACCCTGTGCGTCTCCTCCTGGCTTGGTCCCATCAAGTTCTCCAGTTTCCCAGCAGCTGGGCTTCCATGTGAGGATCCCAGGCCTCCAGCGTTCCTGGATGGGTCTGCAGGCCCTGGGCTCAGGGCCTTCCTCCTCAGAACTGACTGCCTGGACCAAGACCCCAGATTCCAAACATAGGATTGCTCAAAGCAGGTGTGTGTATGCAGGTGTGCATGTGCACACACACACACACACACACACTCTCTCACATAATCATGCACATGCACAGTCATATACTTGCAGACACTCACACTCGTGCACACTCTTATATTCACAAACTACCCTCGCACACTCTTTCATTCATAATTACACACTCATGCATCCATACACTCTTGTATAGTTATGCATGCATACACACTCTCACATTTGCAAACATACACACTCATGCATGCACACTTTCATAAACACATATACATATTCACACACTAATGCATGTACTCGCTTACACATACACTCACACACTTGCAAACATACACTCATACATGTGTGCATACACACAACTCTCTGTCTCTGTCTCTCTCTCTCTCTCTCTCTCTCTCTGTCACACACACACACACACACACACACACATGCACACAGAAGTCTCAGGAGGGAGTTGGGTCCCCTGTTTTCCACTGTCCTTAATAGGGAAGAGGCACTTAGACACACTGTACAAACTACACTATTATATGCCAGACTGTTATTCATGCTGTTTTAAAGGTGAAATTGAAGTGAAAAGAAAGACTAATTTCAGTGGAGTGACTCTGGGAGGACCACATGAAGGTGGGGAAACTGGACCCACACCTTGAATGGAAGGTAAGATTTGCACAGTGAGAAGGAGCAAAAGGGCATTGTGGTGGGACATTGTCAAATGTGACAAGTTGAGGACAGTAGTATCAGAATCACGGGGCTGTTCCAAAATTCAGATTCCAAGTCTTTTCCATCGGGAAGTCTGATTCAGCAGATCAGGGGAGCAGTATTTTTAAGGCCCCCAGGTAGTGTGATATGCAGCTGCCCCGGCAGCCATGAGCTGGGCTGATGGGGAGGGGTGTGGATAAGCTGGGTGGCGCTGTCCCATGAAAGGACTGTGACTGCTGGGCTGGGAGTAGATTGTACTCTGCACATAGTTGGTAAATACCACAACTACTTTTGAGAAAAGAAGAAAAATGATTAGATCTGTGTTTAGAAAGATTTCCTTGGCAGCTGCATATATTTTGGAGGCTCCTGTAGAGGGCAGGAGCTAAGAGGAAGGAGTTCAGGCAAGGATGATAAGAATTTGAATTGATTCAGTAAAAGAGAAATGAAAATGGAATAAAAGTGAAGAGAGAATCCTCAGAATTTTGAAACTAATTGACTGTAGGGCTTGAAGGGGAGAGATTTGTCAAAACAATTCCAAGCTGTTGGTTGTGAGCCCTGGATGAGGGGTCAGGGGAGCACACTGGAGACAGATGAACAAGCATTGAAGTTGGGCATTGGCTTAGGTGACCCTGAACCATCCCTATGGAAATGTCCTGCAGATGGTTTGACATGTGAGCTTGAAATTCTAGAGAGAGATCTGGGCAGAAATAAAGACGTGGGACTCACGATAAATGGAGGGCAACAGGGGCATCCCTGGTCAACAGCAGGACTTTGGGGAAGAACAGAGGAAGTGGAAGCCAGAACAAGCATGAGTGGTGACGCAGGGAGCTAGGCTCTGCATAGTGGGAGGAAGAGCTTCGAAAAGAGAATGAGCAACTTTGTCTTTGCACCAAGGGGTATTGGAGGCCAAGAACCAGAACCAGATTTGACCAGAGCAGTTTCAGATGAAGAGAAATTCTCCAAATGCAAGGGGTTGGCAGGTACTGGGAGGGGGGGGGCGAGGAAGGAGAGGCTGGGCCCATCTCAAGAGATACTCGTCAGTCAGAGGAGGTGACAGTGTCGACCAAGCACATGTGTTGATTTGAGTCAAGAGGCAGCAAATGCCTTGCTCCTTCCTTCCTCCCAAATCAGAGCCCCACCTTCCCTGAGGTAGGCCCAAATTCTGCTCATCCTTCAAGGCTCCACCCAGGTGCTTCCACCTCTGGTGGCTCCACAGATGTCGACAGCAGAAAGTCTGCACCTACATTTAAACCTCGGCAGTCTCTGCCTGTCCACGTGGCCTGGGCTCTTTCATCTCTGTGTGGTTGTTCTTTGTGATTTATTTTCCCTGACAGATTGGGAGCACCAGGGAATAGGAGCAACTCAGGGTTCTGCACAGCACTGGAGGAGTTCTGTAGATTTGGAAGGTGTGAGCGAGTGAAAGGATGAGCTGGTGAGCTGAGGAGCCCTCTTCCCTGGGAGATGAGCTTGCCCTGGGCCTGCTCCTGGACCCTCTCCAGAAACTCTCAGCTGTGGAGCCTTAGAACATCAGAGCTGTTTGACTTGAAACCTTGGCTTAAATATTTCCAGAACTGAATAACTTGATTCAGGAAATGCTGAGGACAGGAACAGTGGTTATTAATAAATCATAACAATGATTATTTTCATTTTAAGACACTCATCGGGGCTTATAAGTAATATGTGTGTGATTGATCAGCTAGGGGGAAACCTGGGCTGCTTTGGCAGCCTAAGTAGCATCTGCAGGAAGTGCTTTCCTGGTGAACTGAGGAGAGCAGGAGCCCGCCCTTCCTCTCCTCCATGGGAGCCAAGGCAGAACAGAAACAGAGACTGGCTGCAGCTCCCTACCTGAGGGCCACCCAGCCTGCTTGCCCAGGGGTCCCCCTTGCCATTCCCTCCAAACCTGCAGCTCTCAGGGGGGTGATGCCCAGGGCTTGGGAATCAAGCCCAAAAATTCCACCCCTTCTTTGTCTTGACACGTTGAGGCCAATCACGCCTGTGGTTATTTATTTACTGCACAAGAATGCTGGGCACCTACTCTCTGCCAGTCCCATCGTCCAGGGTCCGGTGCTCTGAGGTCCTAGTTTCCTAAGCAGATACACTTGGACAGAGAGCACCTCTGCAGACTTTGTCCAGAGCAGGGCCGTGGACCCATGGCTCCTCGGCACTCCTTGGTATTGGGGTGTGCTAATGAGACACCCAGTTTTTGTAGAGCTCCTACCATATGCCAGGCTTGTGCAGAATGCTATGGGGGGGTTGCAAAAGGAAGGGCAGGGATATTCCTGGTCCTAACAGAGCAATGACCTATCAAATGAAACAGCTTTGGGCCCCGTCATAATAGAAGACAAGAGACAAAACCAGGGATGTGGTGCTAGAACATTCCATGAAGCCCCAGAGGGTCTACAGAAGGATGGAAGTTTCTAAGCAGCCCTTGCAGATTCCTAGAGAAGAGGCAGAGTGGAATTCACATTCTACTCTATTGAATAGACAGTGGAGGGCTGAGCCAGTCTACCCACTCCAAACAATCTTCACCCACAGGGGCCCAGCTTTCTGCTAAGACTCATGTTAGAAATCCCAAGTAATTAAAAAACAAAAACCTAGGCCACCCTGATGACTTAATTTTACTATAGGTTCTTGACCCATTAAAGGAATATTAAAGATTAGGATACTGAGACCCAGAGAAGAAAACTCAGTAGCCAAAGGGACACACCTGTCCTCTCTCCCTCTTGATCCTTTGTCAGACTCCACCAGAATACTGGAATCATAGTGATCCTCATCTCATCATCATTTTTACGATAGAGCCCAACACAGCCCCAGGCCCTGAAAAGGGATCTGTAAGTGTCTGTCGAATCCAGCCCTGTTATAGCCTTTGTCAGCTTGAGATGGGAGGGGCAGGTACAGCCCTAGGAACTGAAAAGGCCCTCCTGATGGCCACCGGGCATGACCACCACCTGCCTGCCAGCAGCTCAGCTCAGCCTGGCCTGGGCAGGGTGTTTCTTCTTCTGTGGCTGGCCGTGAAGGTTGCAGAGCAGCAGAGGCTGTGTGGCACAGACACTGGACATGGGGCTGCAGTACCCGGAAGTGAAAAGGCAGCCTTTCCAGGGCTGCAGGAAGACTTCTGGGAAGGGCTGAGGTTCATGCAAAGGGAGAAGAGAGTCCAAGTGGCCCGTGGACCTACAGGGACCCCTGCCTCCCCCTACTGTCATCCAGCCTTTCCCACCAGGGGTGATCAGTTAAATGGCACAGGGAGTGAGTCCCTCATGCCGTTAACAGGAGCCTATGCAGAGATGTTCCACCTGATTAGTAATTTACTAACAGGGTGAGCTAGACAATAACTAAGTGTCATTTTATACGTACTAAATTATTCAAATTATGATATTTCATTTTGGTGGTTATGGACAGAGTAGTACACTAGTATAATTTAGAGGGAAGTATGTAATGGCACTAAAGAGCCAAAAGCCATGGAAAAGTCTATCCCTTTTGCCCACTCCAGGGAACACATCTTTAGGAAATAGTTCTTCATGGCCATGTCCACTGCACTGTTTCCATTATTATAATCATCATTGCCATGGTAACCCATTACTGGGCATGTCAGGGCCAAACACTCTGCCGGGGTGGCCATCTGTCCTCCTCCAGCCTGTCCTGCAAAGTCAGGTATTGTCACCCCGAATGGGCCCAGGTTGCAGATCATTAGACTCAGGTATAGAGAGTTCACAGAGCTGGTGATGATTTGTATTTCTTCAACTGGACAGGTAGTCACTTTACTTAACTAATGTTGGAAAGAATTTCAGTGCCCAGCAATAGGGAATCTTTAGGTAATTCACAAGGATTCTAAACAGCCATAAAAATAAAGGAAGGAAGTACACTTTCGTCTGGGACACATCAATATGCTTAGGGACCAGGAACAGCAGAAAGATGGGGAGCAAAGATGTACATTAGCTGGTATGTGAAAACACAAGGAAAACAACCCCTGTACAGGGCGCTTTTCTGGAAAGAGGAGCTGGGCCATGCCAGCCAACTTGACTCCCCTGATTGGCTTTTCTTTGGCCTCTGGGAAAAACTACTGTGCTTGGGGATCACTAACACCTCTTCTGTTAATCAGGCTAGCCTGGAAACAGCCTGCTTTCTCCCTGGGCCAAAGCACAGCTGAGGCAGGGCTGGAACATTCAACAGCCAGGGATGGCAACAGGAATCAAGGTGGGGTGGGCAACGACCTACACTGTCTGACTTGTGGCAGGGGTGGTACCCATGGAGCAGTCAGCTGCTCAGGGTTCCAGAGAGGAGAAAAGGTGCCTCCCCTATCGCTTGTGGCCAGTGAGGCTCCCCGCTCCAGAGTAGGGCCCACAGCATAGCCTCGGTATTTTGTGCTCATGTAAAAGTGGTAGTTTTGGGATTATAGCCCAACTATGTGACACTAAAAGTAAAACTAGCAACTACCAAACTATAGGGTCTCCTCAGATGTCAGCCAAGTGTCATGCTGCATTCAATGTCATGTTAAGAAACAGACATACCTAAAAATAAGGATAAACCTAAGTAGCCCAACATTTGACAACCATGACTTGCATCCATTCCCTGTCACATGTGTAAAACTGGGTAACATCTTGTCCTCCCATCCCCATGCCTCTGTCTAGAGGGGCAGGAAGACAACCACACAGATATTATCAGTCATGTGTCCTGGGAGGGGAGGGAATGACTATCTGGAAGAGATTCAGAAGAAAGGTTCCGTGGAGTTAGATCTTGAAGGATGACTAGGAGCTCAGCTGGCAGCCAAAGCCAGAGGTTGAATGGGAGAGGGATGGAAGAAAGGTCCAGGTCAGTGGGACAGCGTGGGCAGAAGGTAGGCCAGGCTCAGGGAAGGTAGGTCACTGGTATAATGGGAGGATCTTACACACACACAATGACAGGTACAATGTAATAACTGGGTCATGGGGACCCTGTGTTCCAATCAGAAGTGAGGATCTGTGGTCTTAAGAATTACAAATGTGATTACATTAGGACTCAGCTTTGTTCCTCCAAAGTCTAGGATGGCCCCTCTTAGTGGTCACTGCAGCAGTATCCTTGACACTGGCCAAAAAGAGTAGAAGAGCTTCCCCAGGACAAAGGAGAGAGAGGGAGAGACAGAAGGGGCAAGAACTCAGTCATCATTATGAAGGGCAAAGTGCTGGTCAGTGGTGTCAGCTGGGAGAAGAGGGAACCTGCGGGGTAGAAGGGCTCACAGCACTCAGAGGCTCTGAGGTAAGAGAGATGGCTGTGCCAGGTAGTCATCAACAGATCACCACAAAGAGCTGAAGCAGAATCCCTGCTGTCCAGGCCCACCTTGCCATGATGGACCCATGAAAGCAGCAAGGTGGCTCTGGAGGGCTGGGCAAGGGTGTTTAGGTCTGATGACTCCAGAAGATGGTTGCTATAAAGAAACCAGGGACAACAGGCTCTGGATGGGACCAGCTCCCTTGGAGGCAGAGTAACAGGAACCTTGCTAGAATGTAAGCTCTAGCAGAACCCAGATTTTTATGTGTTTTTTAATAATTGTTTTTTATTTTTCAATTACAATTGACACACAACATTATATTGGTTTCAGGTGTACAACGTAGTCATTAGACGTTTATATAACTTACAAAATGATGACTCTGATAAGTCTAGTACCCATTTGACACCATCAGTAGTTATTACAATATTACTGACTATATATTCCCTATGCTGTACTTTACATCCCTATGATGGTTTTTATA
Organism: Aselliscus stoliczkanus; assembly: GCA_033961575.1. NCBI lineage: Eukaryota > Metazoa > Chordata > Mammalia > Chiroptera > Hipposideridae > Aselliscus > Aselliscus stoliczkanus. The sequence continues at coordinate 120,709,878 of CM066729.1, forward strand.
ACTGGTGATTTGTACTTCTTAATTCCTTCAACTTTTTCATCCAGTCCCCCAACCCTCCCCATCTGGTAACCATCAGTTTGATCTCTGTATCTGTGAGTTTGTTTCTGTTTTGTTTGTTTTGTTTTATTTAGATTCCACATATAAGTGAAATCATATGGTATTTGTCTTTCTCTGCCTGATTTATTTCACTTAGCATAAGTCCATCCATGTTGTCGCAAATGGTAAAATTTCATTCTTTTTATTGTTGAGTAATAGTCCATTGTGTGTATATATATAACACCTTCTTTATCCATTCATCTATGGGTGGACACTTAAGTTACTTACATATCTTGGCTACTGTAAATAGGGGTGCATATATCTTTTCAAATTAGTATTTTGGATTTCTTCAGATAAATATACAGAACTGGAATTGCTGAATTGTATAGTAGTTCTATTTTTAATTTTTTGAGGAACCTCCATATTGTTTTCCATAGTGGCTGCACCAATTTACAATTCCATCAACAGTACGTGAGGGTTCCTTTTCCTCCACAGCCTTTCCAACACTTGTTTGTCGATTTATTGATTGTAGCCATTCTGACAAGTGTGAGGGGGTATCTCATTATGGTTTTAATTTGCATTTCCCTGATGATTAGTGATGTTGAGTATCTTTCATATGTCTGTTCGCCATGTGTATGTCCTCTTTGAAGAAATGTCTATTCAAGTCCTCTGCTCATTTTTAAAATCTGAATGTTTGGTTTTGGGGGTGTTAAGTTGTATGAGTTCCCTATAGAATTTGGGTATTAACCCTTTATTGGATGTATCATTGACGAGTATCTTCTCCCATTCAGTAGGTTGTCTTTCATTTTTTTTTATTTTTTTGGTTTCTTTCAATGTACAGAGAATTTTTAATTTGTTGTATTTCCATTTTTTTTTCTTTTGTTCCCCTTGCCAGAGGAGACATATCCAAAAAAATATTGCCAAGAGAAATGTCACAGTGTTTACTGCCTGTGTTTTCTTCTAGGAGTTGAATGGCGTCAGGTCTTACATTTAAGTCTTGAATCCATTTTGAATTTATTTTTGTATATGATGTAAGAAAGTGATCCAGTTTTATTCTTTTGCATATATCTGTCCAGTTTTCCCAACACCTTTTATTGAGTAGACTGTCTTTACTGCACTGTATGTTCTTGCCTCCTTTGTTATAGATTAAATAACCATATAGGCATGGGCTTATTTCTGGACTCTGCTCTATTCCATTGATCTATATGTCGGTTTTTATGCTAGTACCATGCTGTTTTGATTACTATGGCCTTGTAGTATAGTTTGATATCAGGTAGTGTGATATCTCCAACTTTGTTCTTCTTTCTCAAGATTGCTTTTTACTGTTTGGAGTCTGTTGTGGTTCCATATGAATTTTAGTATTATTTGTTTTAGTTCTGTAAAAAATGCCTTTGGTATTTTGATAGGGATTGCATTGAATCTATATATCACTTTGGGTAGCATGCATCTTTTAATGACGTTAATTCTTCCAACCCATGAGCATGGTATATGCTTCCATTTATTTGTATCTTCTTCATTTCTTTCTTCAGTGTTATAATGTTTTAAGTACAGGCCTTTTACCTCCTTGGTTAAATTTATTCCTAGGTATTTTTTTTAATGCAATTGTAAATGGATTATTTTTAAAATTTCTCTTTCTGGTAGTTTATTATTGTTGTATAAAAATGCCACTGATTTTTTAATACTAATTTTGTATCCTGCTATAGTGAATTTATTTATTAGTTCTAATAGTTTTTTGGTGGATTGTTTAGAATTCTCTCTATATAGTATCATGACATGTATAAATAACGACAGTTTTACTTCTTCTTTTCCAACTTGGATGCCTTTTATTTCATTTTCTTGTCAGATTGCTATGGCTAGGACTTCCAATTTTATGTTGAATAAAAATGGTGAAAGTGGATATCCTTGTTTTATTGCTAATCTTAAAAAGCATTTAGCTTTGAGGGCCGGCTGTGTGGCATGGTGGTTAAGTGCTGGCTTGGGAAGCCAGCGGCCCCGGTTCGGTCTCACATATGAGGGCCAGTGACACTGCCCTAAAAAAAACAACAACAAAAAACAAAACAAAACAAAAAAAGCTTTTAGCTTTTCCCTGTTGAGTATAATGTCAGCTGTGGGTTTGTCATACATGACATTTATTATGTTGAGGTATGTTCCTTTTATCCCTACTTTGCTGTGAGTTTTTTTTTGTTTGTTTGTTTGTTTTTATCATAAGTGATGCTGGATTTTGTCAAATGCTTTTTTTGTGTCTATTGATATGATAATATGAATTTTATCCTTCACTTTAATTGATTTGGGGATATTGAATCAACCTTACCTCCTGGGGAATAAAATCCCACTTGATCAGGATGTGTGACCTTTTAAATTATTGCTGAATTTGGTGTGCTAATATTTTGTTGAGGATTTTTGTGCTAATATTTTGTTGAGGATTTTTGCATCAGGGATATTGGTGTGTATATATATATATATATATTTGTGTGTGTGTATGTGTGTGTGTGTCCGGCTTTGGTATCATGGTAATGCTAGCATCATAAAATGAGCCTTCCCTTCTCTTCAATTTTTGAATAGTTTGAGAAGAATAAGCATTAATTCTTCTTTGAATGTTTGGTAAAATTCACCTGCAAAGCCATCTGGTCCAGAACTTTTCTTGGGAGGTTTTTTTATTACTGATTCAATTTCCTTAGTAGTTATAGGTCTGTTCAAATATTCTGTTTCATTCTGGTTCAGTTCTGAAAGATTATATGTTTCTGTGAATATATCTTATTTCTTCCAGGTTGTCCAATTTGTTGGCATATAATTCCTGATAATTCTTTGTATTTTTACAGTGTCGGTTGTCAATTCTCCTCTTTCATTTCAGATTTTATTTATTTGGGCTCTTTCTCTTTTTTTTTCTTGATGAGTCTGGCTAAAGGTTTATCAATTTTGTTTGTCTTTTCAAGAACCAGCTCTTGATTTCATTGATCTTTTGTATTGTTTTTTTAGACTCTATTTTGTTCATTTCTGCTGTAATCTTTATTATGTCTTTCCTTCTGCTCACTTTGGGCTTTGTTTGTTCTTATTTTTCTAGTTCCTTTAGGTGTAGAGTTAGATTTGTTTATTTGAGATTTGTCTTGTTTTTTGAGTTAGGCCTGTATTGCTATGAATTTCCCTCTTGAAAATGCTGTGGCTGTGTCCTATAGATTTTTGTGTTGTTGTTTTCATATTCATTTGTCTCAATGTATCTTTTGATTTTTTCCTTGGTCTCTTTGTTAAGCCATTCATTGTTTAGTAGCTTGTTATTTAGCCTCCATGTGTTTGTGTGTTCTTCAGGTTTCTTCTTGTAATTGTTTTCTAGTTTTGTACCATTGTGGTCAGAAACGACACTTGATATGATTTCAGTCTTCTTAAATATACTAAGACTTTTTTTGTGACTTAACATGTGGTCTACCTGGCAAATGTTCCATGTTTACTTGGAAAGAGTGTATATTCTGTTTTTCATTAGTGAAAAGTTCTAAAAATATCAATTAAGACCCTCTGGTCTATTGTGTCATATAAAGCCAGTTTCCTTGTTGATTTTTTTGTCTGGATGATATATTGATTGATGTTGATGGGGTGTTAAAGTCACCTGCTATGACTATATTACTGTTGATCTCTCCATTTATGTCCATAAATATTTGCTTCATATATTTAGATACTCCTCAGTTGAATGCACAGATGACTATGAGAGTTATAAATTCTTGTTGGATTGATCCCTTTATCATTATGAAATATCCTTCTTTGTCTGTAGTTACAACCCTTGTTTTAAAGTCTATTTCATCTGATTTAAGTATTGTTATCCCAGCTTTTTTAGTTTTCATTTGCATGAAATATCTTTTTCTATCCCTTTACATTCAGTCTGTGTGTGTCTTTTAATATGGAGTGGATCGCTTGTAGGCATCATATATACAGGTCTTTTCTTTTTTTTTACCCATTCAGTCCCCCATGTGTTTCATTGGAACATTTAGTCTATTTACATTTAAAGTAATTATTGATAGATATGTAGTTGTTGCTATTTTGCTTTCTGATTGCTTTGTAGTTCTCTGTCCCTTTCTTATTCTCTTGCTCTCTTCTCTTGTATGTCAATAATTTTCTATAGTGTCATGTTGGATTCCTTTGTCTTTATTTCTTGCATATTGCTTATAAACTTTGGTTTGTTGTTACCATGTGCTTCATATATACTGAGTTATGTCTGTAGTAGTCTATTTTAAGTTGACAGTCACTTATGTTCAAACACATTCTAAGATCACTACATTTTTTACTCACCCCTTCCACATTTATGTATTTGTCATTATTTTTTTTACTTCTTTTGTGTTTGTGTGTATTCTTTAATTTATTGTTGTAATTACATATGATCTCCTACTTTCATCTTTCAACCTTTGTACTAGCTTTATAGTTGGTTGATCCACTGCTTTTGTTAAGTGTTTGCCCTTATCAGTGAGGATTTTTTTCTTTCCTATATTTTCTTATTCATATTTTTGATATTTTTCTTTTTCTTCTTAAAGAATTCCCTTGAATAATTCTGTAATACTGGTTTAATGGTATTGAACTCCTTTAGAACTCCTTTAGCTTTCTCTTGTATGGAATGCTGCATATCTCTCCTTCAATTCTAAATGATAGTTCTATTGGATAGAGAAATCTTGGTTGTAGGTCTTTACTTTTCATCACTTTGAATATTTTGTGCCAATTCCTTCTGGCTTGCAGAGTTTTATGAGCCAGCTGACAGTTTTATAGGACTTCCCTTGCACATTCGTAACTGATTTTCTCTTGCTACTTTTAAGATTCTCTCTTTGTCTTTAGCCTTTAACATTTTAATTATGATATATCTTGGTATGGGCCTCTTTGGGTTCATCTTGCTTGAGACTCTCTGTGCCTGCTGGATTTGCATGTCTATTTACTTTACCAGGTTAGGGAAGTTTTCCATCATTATTTCTTTAAATAGGGTTTCAATTCCTTGCTGCCTCTCTTCTCCTTCTGACAACCCTATGATGCAAATGTTGGTATGCTTGACATTGTCCCTGAGGTCCCTTAAACTATCGTCGGTTTATTTTGAATTATGTTTCCTTTTTATTGTTCCTAATGGGTGTTTTCTGCTACCTCATCACCCAAATTATGACTTGATCCTCTGCTTCATTTGATCTGCTTTTGATTCCCTCTAATAGATTCATCATTTCAGTTATTGTGTTCTTCACTCCTGACTGGTTATTTTTCATATTTTCTACCTCCATTTTTATGTTTTCTATCTCTTGTTAAAGTTCTCACTGAATTCATCTATTCTTTCCCTAAGTTCATTGAGCATCCTTATAACCAGGTTTTTGAGCTCTGCATTGGACAGATTGCTTGTTTTCATTTTATTTAGTTGTTTTTTTTGTTCTGTTTTGTCCTCTGGAGTTTTGTTCTGTTATTTCATTAGGGTCATGTTTCTTTGTTTCCTTACTTAGGCTGCCTCCCTGTGTTTGTTTTTATATATTAGGTAGATCTGCTTTATCTCCTGGTATTGGCAGAGTGGACTTGTGTAGTAAGTGTCTTGTAGAGCTCAGTGGCACAGTCTCCCTTGTCACTTGAGCTGGGTGCTCCAGAGGTGTCACTTGTGTGGGTTGTGTCTGCCCTCTGGTTGTAGTTGAGCCTTGATTGCTGTTAGCACATCAGTGGGTGGGATTGACCCTAACACTGACTTACTGTAAAGACTGGCCATGACAGCAGGTGAGCTGTTGTTCAGGGGCTGACCCATGTAGTGAGAGACTCTTTAGTGGCATTCTGGTGCTTCCTGAATCCACCTTTTGGATGTGTCATATGTGGAACTGGTTGGGTGGTGCTCTGATGTGGTCTGGCCACCAGGTAGGTATGTTGGCCCTGGAGCCAAATGTGAGGGGCTCCTGTGCATGTCAAGTTCAACCCCCACTTGTGTTTGACTTGGTTCTGCTACAAAGTGATCTGCAGTTCCTTGCCACTTGTGCTAGGCTTGGAGGTGCTTGGGAAAAGCTATTCTGTGAACTGAGGCTGGCTGCCACTAGTGTCGGGCATGGGACCCTTTGGAAGGCACCATGATGTGAGTTGAGGCCAGTTTTCACTTGTTCCGGGTTTCTGGCCACTTAATTGAAGCTATGTTCCATCCCAAGACTGGTCACTGCTTATGCCAAGCTTGGGCTACCTAATGGGAGTTACAATAACAGTTGAGACCAGTCGCTGCTTGTGCTGGGTTTGAGGTAGCTAAGCAAGAGTACAGTGAACACTGAGGCAAGATGCTGCTTTTGGGGTGTCAGTGGACCTTTCTGAGATTTTAGGAAAGTCCACAGTGAAAGCTCAAGCAGGCTGCTTGTGTGGAGGAGTTGCTGGAAGAGGTTCAGCCTGGCATGCCAATTTGGTGTGGCAGAGTCTCAGGGAATCACCAGGATGGGGCAAATGGTGTTATGTAGGTTAATGGAGAGCTCAGATTTGACAATCACCTATGACTGCTGGCTGAGTCAAGGATAAGCTCAACAAAGAAACAATGGCACCTGCCAGCACTTCCATCCCAACCCCTGCCCCTGCAGCCCTCTACCTGAAGGTAGTCAATTTTGTTCCTCCCCATATGTTCCTGGTGCTTTTTGAGCATCTACCCCCACAATGGAGCTCAGAGTGAGTGAGAGAGTGAGTCTGTACATGGGCCCTTTAAGACCTGCAGTACCAACGTCTCTAGCAGCCTTCCATCTCACTTGGACACAATCCCAGCTGGTTTTCATAGCCAAGTGTAATGGGAACTCCTTTTCCCAGCACTGGAGTCCTGGGCTGGGGAGTCTGGTGTAGGACTGGGAACTATCACTTCTCTGGGGAGACCTCAGCAGCCAAGATATCCCTCCTGATTGTGCATCACCACAACATGTGTATGGGGCCTGCCCATTCCTTATCTTCGCCGTTCCTACAAGTCTCAATGTGGCTTCTTTTTTATATCTTTAATTATAGAACTTCTGTTCAGCTAGCCTTCACGTGGTTCTCAATGATCGTTGTTTTATAATTTAGTTGTAATTTTGAAGTAGTTGTGGGAGGAGTCGAGCATAGTGTTTACCTACTCTGCCATCATCACTTGGAAGTCTCATGTTTCTTATTTCACTGCCTGATCCCCAGCACCTGGAACAGTGACTGATGCTTAGTAGGTACTCAATAAGTAGTTGTTGAATGAATAAATGAATGAACCATGAACAAATTGAAGAATAGGTGTGTGGATCCATAGGTGGATGCATGCATGGATGAATGTAGATGAACAAACCTGGGGAAATGTAGAACCTGGGATCCCAGAGACATAGCAGGAACTAACCAGGCAGGCAGGCTGTGTAACTATCCCAGGTGAATAACCTTAGGCTGTTGCTGCTGAGGTGCTCCAGCCCATACTCCTTTGAACCCAAGGGGGAAGTATGCTGGGCCTGATCATGCCCTGGTCATGCCAGGATGGGACAAGGACTGACAACAGGCATGCGTTCTTCCTGCTCATTGTATGCATTCTTGACTTCCAGCTCGCTCCAAAAGTCTGGTGATGGGGGAGCAGAGTCGGAGCCCTGGGCGGCTGCCCTGCCCCCGCAAACTGGGCCCTGTGCTGAAGGCAGGCTGGCTGAAGAGGCAGAGGAGCATCATGAAGAACTGGCAGCAGCGCTGGTTTGTGCTGCGTGGGGATCAGCTTTTCTACTACAAGGACAAAGATGAGACCAAGCCACAGGTGAGAAATGCCTGGTCTGTGTCTGGTGGGCATCCCGGGGATCTCCAAAGGAAGGTTAACTATGCCCAGGAGATCCTCTCATGACCTCCACTACTCAAGCACTGACTCCACTCAGAGTGACACTTCACCAGGACTTCCAAAGCGATTTTTATTCTCAGCCCCTATGTGTCTGGTATCACAGCCTGTTTTACTCAAACACATCCACAGTTTCATTAATGAACATGTTTCCTTATGAGGTTGGTAGACAGCACCTGTGCGCAGCTTCAGACAAGTTCTCCCTGTGCTCTTTTCAGCCTCTTTGTGCTTCTATGGAAACACAGATACAGACATTTCATTACTTCTACTGTCCAGAGAAATGGGTACCTAGATAAATCTAACCTCCAACTGAAATCTGGCTTCCTGTGAAATCCTCATGTCTGATGTTTCTGCCTCTAGGTGGCTGCTGTTTCCACCAGCACTGTACCATCCACCTCAGGTGTTTAACACATCTGCCTTTCCACCCAAATGACACAAAGTTCACCAACTCAGAGCTGATTACATTACCCTGCTGTGGTGTGGCCTGGTCAGCTTGCAGGGCTTGGTCAATCTAGTCCTTGTTATGGGATTCAGAAAGAGAAAGGACTTCTGGGAGCAACCCTCATTTCTTTTGGGAAAAATGGACTCATCCCAAAGGATGCTCCTAGTTACTGTTCCAAGTAGAAAGTAAAGAAAGATCCCATATCCGAAGTTAAGAGTCATGAGCCTGTGCTCATCTCAGCATTTCCCACAGTGTGGTGGTGGGGTCTGGGGGATTCAGAGAGGGTGCTCAGCAATGGGCAAGGGGGGAGGAGGTACCTGGGCACAGGTCAACATCACAGTGAGAAAATGCCTCCGATCTTCACTCCTTTCACATTCCTTCTGAGTTTATCAAGAAGGTGTCAATTTGGTGCTAGCATGTCTTTAACTCTTCTCCAATACTTGAGATCATCCCTTGAAAAAATTAGAGGTGTCAGGGGGAAGCAGGGCTCATCTCAGAGCCTTCAGTGGCAGCAGTAACTCGCTGCAAGTTAATAACTTTGTCTTCCCTGTGTTTATTTTAATGGTTAACATCTGTTTTTGGAAACTAATACTGGTTTCCGTTCATGAGAGTGATACCACATTTTCCTTCCTGCAGTATATCTAAGTTAAAAATAAAGTGTGTCACACAGCAATGTGAATGTACTTAATGCTATTGAACTGTACACTTAAAAATGGTTAAAATGGTAAATTATATATTATGCGTGTTTTACCACAATATAAAATATAATAAGTGAGGGCCGGCAGAGTGGCTTAGTTGGTTAAGAGCTTGCTCAAGAGTTTGAACTCTGAGCAACAGCGTTGCTGGTTTGATTCCCACATGGGCCAGAGATCTGCACTAGGGCTGAGCTGCCACCGAGATGCCAATAGGTGGCAAGATGGCTCAGCTGGTGAGAGCACGTGCTCCTAACAAGGTTGCCTGTTCCAGATGGTGGGCTATTCCCACCCGCAACTAAAGACTGAACTTGGCACCTTGAGCTGAGCTGCGACCTGGGTGGCTGAGGTGATAGAGTGTGTTCTCATAACAACAAGGCTGCCAGTTCGACTCCTGCTTGGGATAGTGGCTACGCCCACCCACAGCTACGACTGAACTCGGCCGGCACCTTGAGCTGAGCTGCTGCTGCCCGGATGGCTCAGTGGATAGAGTGTGCACTCTTAACAACAAGGCTGCTGGTTCAACTGCTGAATGGGATGGTGGCTACGCCCACCCACAACTAATTGAACACAGCACCTTGAGCTGAGTGGCGCAACTGGACTTGGAGCTGAGCTTGCTATGCCCTGCACAACTAAGACTGAAGGACAACAACTCAGCTGTTCCCCTTCCCCAATTCCCCAACACTGTTCCCCTCACCCAAATAAAAGTAAGACTGCTTAAGGAAAACTTTTACATAAATAATAGTAGAAATAAGAGGTGGGTATGACAAAAGTCTGGAGGGCAGACCTAAACTAAAGTTTAGGAAACCCTGATATTGTCCAGCTTCCCTGGTTTTATAAGGAATGAAAACAAATTCCAGAGAGGCATTAGATCCCCAAACAGAGCCAGCATCTCCCAAGGAATGCCAGCGTCACGCCCAGGGCTCCTCGTTTGGCCTTTCTGAGCCTGGCTGACACTCCCAGATACTCTCAGAACATTATTCCTTCCCATAATTCCGCCTAGCCAACAAAGTTTGACTGCTATGGCAGCTGCATTGTACAGGTCCCCAATCTCAAGGAGACTATTAGTCAGATTTGACTCATTTAGCTTATATAGTATGATCTCAAACCTGCATGCCTGCTGGCAAAATAACCCACAAACTTCCATTTAATTGCATGAACTGCATGTAATGGACTAATTCTCAATATCTGGTTCTGGAAAAATGTGCCCTGCTCACTGTTTATGTGACAGACATGCCCAGGCGGTCAGCACCCTCCTGACAGATGGCCTGTCATTTGTCTAGCAGATGTAATTGTCTAGAGTAGGGATGTCCAGCTACTGTTGATGCTACCTAGAGCTCATAGCACATCATGAGGGTCACTCAGTCCATAAAGCCCTACCTCTTTTCCCTTCCCTTTCTCACTAGCTGGAGGGTCAGCAAAAGACACAAAGCATAGAGATAGAGAAAGAGGAAGTGACTTGCACAAGTTCAGATGGAATGACTAGGCAAAGGTACTTTAAAATAGAACCTGAGAGTATGCTTTTCCCAATGCATGTCCCTGATATTGGGTTGTTGGAAAAGTCAGGAAGCATTTTCGTAGCAAAAAACATAGAAAAAATACTTCCTGACTTTTCCAACAACCCAATAGTTTCCAGTAGACAAGCTTACATTTTTGCTAAGAGAGGATTACAGGTTTTTTTCATCTGGGTGGTTTTAGCTTCTGCTTGAAATGTTTCCTGGGCCATGAGAATTCATGCCACATTCTATATTGAACAACCTGGTCCATTTCCACTGTTTGTGGACTCACTTTAAGTTTGGTTATCCCAGTTCTTTACTTGTGAGTTACTTGGCTTTGAGTAGACATGGAATAGAATTGACATGGAAAGTGTAACTTCCAAAACATACAAATACGACAGAAAAAAATGTAACAAGTTAAATTTGATCATTTCAACAAATCGGAAGAAAATGAGGGGGAAGAAAAATAAAAAAGAGAGAGAAGCAAATAGAAAATGAAAATTAAATAAATTAGATAGTAAGGAATAGATACAAACATTTCAGTTGTCACAATAAATGTGAATAAGTCAGATTCATCTGTCTCTTAAAAGACAGAAAGTGAAAAATTGGCTTTCAAAAGGAAAGAGCAATAAACAAAATGGTTGACAAACAAAACAATGAACAAAAAAATAAGCCAGCAAATGCGAGCAAAGTGAAAGTAGATTTAGCAAGATCAAAATAAAATAAAATTGAATTCAAAGTGATAAGAGCACAAGAAAAATATTTCATAAGAAAAATAACAACCAGCCAAGAAAATAGAACAGCTGTGAACTTTTATGCTCTTAATACATAGCTTGGGAGGATACATAAACAAAAAAAAGTAGTATGCACTGTTATTGATCTTTTCCAAACATATTTTTCAAAAGATGACATAGAGACACATTCATTAGTGCAAAAGAAAAAGACTTAGAAATTAAGAACAAAATGAAAGTGAGGTTGTACATGAGAGAGAGAGAGAGAGAGAGAGAGAGAGAGAGAGAGAGAGAGAGATATCTATATAAGTAGAAATAAAAGACAAACACACTTCATAATACCTCCTAAATTAATAAAAAACTCAAAACTTAAATTTAAATTTCCAGTTAAGGATGACAGATTTAAAAACTACCAAACACCAATAAAGAGCAGTAAAGGCATGTTTTGAAGTTGTAGCCACACCTAGGTGGAAAGGACAGGAGGGAGAAGCAGCAGAAGCATCTGGATGCTAGAAAACAGATGGGCAGAGGCAGCTAATTCAGACACAGGAGAACTAAATTCCAAGCCAGCACTAGGGAGAGCACTAAAGTACTGCTGGTTTGCTAAACAGGAACCCCCACCAAAGACTCAACAATCTGCAGGACAAGATATCTCTGGAAATAGGGTAAAAGATGAACTAAAGAAACAGAAGAACTGGTTGGAAGTCAGTTTAAGAAGCAATTAGATCCCATATCTCCTAAACAACCTAATGCGCGCCCCCACCCCGGGTCGTAGCACTGGTTTACTCCCTGGGAAGGACTCAGAGAGAGGCCCTTCAGAGTGAGGACACTGAACCAGCTATTGGTGGGAGGACCCTACTGAGAACAGCAGAGTTAGATGGAAGTTCATGTGCTGACCAATTACTGAGCCCTCCCGGTTTTCATCTCAAATTTGATTCCCAGGCCCCATCAGTCAGGAACAGCCCCCAGGAAGAAAATGACGAATTTTCCCTGGAGAATTAGATAGGCGAAGAAGAAAACCAAAAATCTACTGGCAGCAGGGGTCTACACTGACACAGCCCTGGCAGATATCCCTCTCTTCCTCTCTCTCTCGGCCTGCCATGTAAACAGTTCCCCCTGCCTCTCCTCATACAACTCCGTCAGCAGCTTAGAGAACTGTTCCTCAGTAGGAGCAAAGAGCTGTGGGTCATTAGACATTTAAGTAAAGTCTCTCATATCAAGGACAGACACAAACACAGGAAAGAGATAAATGCATGTGGAGGCAACAAAAACAATGCAGGGAGAAGAAAACTTTTATATAAATCTGTAGCAGAGAGACTATAACAATGGACAGTCAGAGAACATACCAGGTCCTAGAATTCAGAGATAAGATGTCAGAAACAAAACCTCAAAGGAAGGTTTGGACGAATAACTTGACACAGTTTCCCAGATAGAAGAGAACAACAGAGAGGAAAAGACGAGAGACCCAATGTCTGAATAGAGGGAGTTCTAGAAAGAGAGAAGTTCCAGAAAGAGAGAAGAAAGGAATCCTTAGAGAAATGCTTCTATATTTCAACACTGAGTGCTAACTCATATAACCAGTTACCTGGAGGTTCAGGGAGTCACACGAGGCAGGAGGGCCGGCGGTGGAGATGGGGAGGTGTGTGTGTGTGGGGGGGGGGTGGCGCGCAGTAAATCAAACTCTGTTTTCCATGCTGGGAATTCCATAGATAATGCCTAAAATTTTAAATCAAGACATAGTGATGTAAGCATATTATTGAGAAATGAACATAAGAAAAGAAAGAAAAGCACCTCATTTAAGAGCTAAAAGTGATGACTGAGATCCAGGCAATGGTGGAAGAGGAAAAAATTGCTGCCTTATAACAAGCCTTGTAGAACTATTTGATTCTTTAAACTATGTTTAGATATAACTTTAAGAAAAAAAGTGAAATAAAACTGAAATAATTTATTTTTGGAATTTTCAGACTTATAACCACTACAGATCAAAGCTATTGGTTAGGCCTATGGGAAAGACTTAGAGAGTGAGGTTGTGATGAAAACACATGAGATTTATCTGTATTATTTTAATTCCTCATAGCAAGATTATATTCATTGAAGTCCATATTTTAAAATATTTTTAATTTAAACAAGACAAGAAAAACTGAAACCAAATAAAAAGGAATGCAACCCCAGACACATCTCTGGAGAGTTTTTTTCAGGTAGCCAGAAAGGGGATCAGAGGACGGGGCAAAGGGCTCCTTCTTCCAGACAGAGCCACTGAATCACAGTACAGGTGCTCAGAACATGTGTTTAAAGTGAACTTGGGGGGAACCTGTGTGTCTGGCAATTCACGTCCAAGGAGAGCTCAGTTTCTGAAGTATAAATGTGAGGCGCAGCGTATTGGCAGGAACACAAACTGTAGACGTGGTACCAGAAGCTGGATGTGCAGGGCCTTGGGTGCCACACCCAGGGGCTGGGTCCTGATTCTGTCAGCAGTGATGGGGGGATGTGAAGGTTTGGGCGCTCAGAGTGGGCCTTCAGAGTTTCAAGACAGAAGTCATCGCCCTACAGCACAAGGAGCGAGCGGTTTGGGAGAAGGCCAGGGTAGAGAAAGAAAGACCATTCAGGTGGGGCTGTTGTCCTTACATCTGGTGTGGTCTAGAAAACTGCCACGTACTGGGGTCAGGGAGCAGCGTTGGTAGGGGCAGGGGAGAAAGCATGGGAGGTGATGCCTGCAGCCTCCAGGAGTCTCAGATCTATGCCTTGTGTGGCTAATGCGGCCAAGGCGATTTCAGAATCACTTTGAGAGCAGGCTGGGTTTTGTTTTTCATTTTTTCCAGGAGAATAAGTGATGTGAAGTGTGGCAGTGGGAGAGATTGATTTGAAGTTTGATTTAATTTAGAATAAAAGCTTGGAATTGGGAGGAGGAAAGACAAGATGGATAGGAAAGCAGATGTACTTCTAGGAGTGACCATTAATATTGGACAATCAGAAACAAGAAATCTTTAAGAAAGAGGAAACCACAGGGGAGGAAGGAGAGGCCATCTGACCCCAGAGCTTGAAGGTCACAAACAGTGTTTGAGCCTATGGTTAGTCATCCTGTTAGACATCCCTTTCCTCAGGCTATTGTTTACCAAATCTCACATCAAAGAAAAAACAATGCTGTCATGAGCTGGTTCCTTGGGTCCTTGTTCCTCGAGAAGGTGCCTGGATTGTCTCCATTTTTCAGATGAGGAAATTGGAGGGCTGGCATCAGGCCTGGGTTAATGGGTATGCTGCCACAGTGCCTGAAATCGGACAGAAGTGCATGAGGATACTGCTTATCGTCTGCCCACCGAACCTCACAACTTCTGCTTTACCATGGTGGGAAGGCTCTGCCCACCGTGGCCCTTGTCTCCACACTATCTGGGGACATAATTAACACGCCCTCAGCCTGGTCAGAGTCCACCCTGTGTGTTAGATGCTCTTTCACATCTAGACCTCATCCATTTAATTCAGCTGGAGTTAATTTAGCAAACACTAACTGAGCATCCTTCATAAATTATAAACTGTTACTCAAACCAGCCAAGAAGTCATTATTATCAATTATTATTATTATGGCTGTTAATATTGCCACTCTTCTTTTATAACACTTAGTTTAATGTCTGCTATCCATTCTAAATAGTGAATTTTATTCAGGAAGGGACCCAATCTATCTCTTTTTAATATAAAACATTTTTTAATTCAAATATAGTTGACATACAATATTATACTAGTTTCAGGTGTATAGCATAGTGATTTGACATTTATTTACCTTACGAAGTGATCACCACAAGAAGTCTAGCAACCATCTGTCACCTTACAAAGTTATTACAATATTGACTGTATTCCGTACATTACATCCCTGTGACTTATTTATGTTATCACTATAAGTTTGTACCTCTTAATCCCCTTCACCTTTTTTGCCCATTCCTCCACTGCTGAAACCTCTAGCAACTATCAGTTTGTTCTCTGTATCTACAAGTCTGTTCGTTTTGTTTTGTTTGTTCATTTGTTTAGTTTTTTAGATTCCACATAAGAGTGAAGTGATACTGAAGTGATACAGTATTTGTCTTTCTCTGACTTATTTCACTTAATATAATATTCTCAAGTTCCATCCATGTGTCACAAATGGTAAGATGTCATTCTTTTCTATGGCTGAGTAATATTCCATTATATATATGTACCACATCTTTATCCATCAATGGATACTTAGGTTTCTTTCATATCTTGACTATTGTAAATAATGCTGCAGTGAACATAGGGGTACATATGTCTTTTTGAATTAATTGTTTTGTTTTCTGAGGATAAACATCCAGAACTGGAATTGATGAATTGTATGGTAGCTCTATTTTTAAATTTTTGAGGAGCCTTCATACTGTTTTGCATAGTGGCTGCACCAATTTACAAACCCAACAGTGTATAAGTGTTCCCTTTTCTCCACATCCTCACCAACTCTTGTTGTTTCTTGTGTTTTTGATGATATCCATTCAGACAGTTGTGAGGTGAGGTATATCATTTTGGTTTTTACTTGCATATCCCTTATGATTAGTGAAGTTGAGCATCTTCTCATGTGCCTGTTCATGTGCCAGGTCTTCTTTGGAGAAATGTCTATTCAGGTCTTCTGCCCATTTTTGAATTGCATTATTTGTTTTATGGTGTTTTTTTTTATGTTGAGTTATATAAGTTCTTTATATATTTTGGTTATTAATCCTTTATCAGATATATCATTTAAAAATATCTTCTCCCATTCAGTAGGTTGCCTTTCATTTTGTTGCTGGATTCCTTTGCTGTGTAAAAACTTTCTGGTATAATGTAGTCCCATTTATTTATTTTGTTGCCCTTGCCCAAGGACACACATCCACAAATGATTTTTCTAAAGCCGATGTCAAAGAGTTTACTGCCTGTGTTTTCTTCTAGGAGTTTTATGGTTTCAGGTCTTACCATTAAGTTTTTAATTCATTTTGAATATGAAAGTGGTCCAATTTTATTTTTTTGCAGGTAGCTGTCCAGTTTTTCCAATACTATTTATTGAAGAATTTTCCCCATTGTATATTCTTGCCTCCTTTGTTGTAAATTTTATTGATTACATAAGCATGGGTTTATTCCTGGGCTCTTTATTCATTGCATTGATCTATATGTGTTTCTTTGTGCCAGTACCATACTGTTTTGATTACTATAGCTTTGTAGTAGAGTTTGAAATGGTCTCCAACTTCAATTTCATTTACTTCTGGTCTGGTCTTTATTATTTTCTTCCTTCTACGAACTTTGGGTTTTAATTGTTCATCTTTTTCTAGTTTTTTTAGGTGTAAGGTTAGATTATTTGAGATTTTTCTTATTTCTTCAGGTAGGCCTGTACTACCATAAACTTCCCCCTTAGAAAGGTTTTTGCTGTGTCACATAGATTTTGTAATATTGTTTCCATTTTCATTTGTCTCGGGTATTTTTTTTTTTCTCTTTGATTTTTTCATTGACCCCATTCGTTGTTTAGTAGCATGTTGTTTAGCGTGCACATGTTTTTTTCAGTTTTCCTCTTATAATTATTTCTAGTATCATACTACTGTGGTCAGAAAAGATGCTTGATATGATTTCAATCTTCTTAAATTTATTGAGACTTGTTTTGTGACCTAATATGTGATGTATCCTGGAGAATGTTCATGTGTACTTGAAAAGAATATGTATCCTACTGTTTTTGGATGGGATGCTCTGTATGTATGTATTAAGTCCATCTAATCTAATATGTCACTTAAGGCCAATGTTTCCTTATTGATTTTGTCTGGATGATCTATCCATTGATGTAAGTGGGGTATTTAAATCCCCTACTATTATTATATTACTGTGAATCTCTCCATTTATGCCTGTTAATATTTGCTATGTGCACTTAGGTGCTCCAATGTTGGGTGCATAGATGTTTACAGTGTTATAGTACATTGTTGGATTGATCCCCTTTATCATTATGTCATACCCTTGTCTCTTGTTACAGCCTTTGTCTTAAAGTCTATATTTTGTCTAAGTATTGCTACCCAGCTTTCTTTTCATTTTCCTTTCACTTTCAGTCTGTGTCTTTAGATCTGAAGTGGGTCTCTTGTAGGCAGCATGTGTGTGCATCTTATCCATTCAGCCGCCCTACGTCTTTTGAATGGAACACTCAGTCCATTTACACTTAAAGTATTACTGATACATATATACTTATTGCCATCTTTGTTTTCATACTGATTTTATAAGTGCTTGACCTACTACCTTTATTATATGTTTGCCTTTAGTAGTGAGATTTTCTTTTTTCTTTCATAGATTTTCTTTTTTTTTTTTCATGGTTGAAAACTTTTTTTTTATTAGTTTCAGGTGTATAACACAATGCAATAGTTATACTCTTTACCCCCCAAAGTGAAAACCCCCCTCCCCCAGTTCGCCACCCCACTCCCCCACCCATATCATACATATCACAATTTCTTTGACTCTCTTCCACGGTATACTCCACATCATGCGACTATCTATATATTCAGTTACAGTTCAAATACAATATTATATAACATCAGCTTCAGGTGTACAGTGCAGTGATCAAGCCTCTACTCCATCCAAAATTTTTACGACATTATTATATTTCCCAAACTGTATTTCATATCCCTGTGGCAATATTGTAGTTGTCTATTTATGCTGTCTAATCCTTTCCCCTTCCCCCTTATCACCAGCCCCCTCCCAACTAGCAACCCTCAGTGTTTCCTCTATATCTATGAGTCTGTTTATTATGATCGTTCATTCAGTTTTTCAGATTCCCACATATAAGTGAGATCATATGGTACTTGTCTTTCTCCGACTGACTTATTTCACTTAAGAGTCTCTTCACATTATCAATTACATTCCCAGAACTGCCCCCATATTCCTGCGGCAACATTGTAGTCACCCACCTATGCTGTCCAAAACCTTCCCCCTCTCCCTCAGCCCCACTCCCTCCCAGCCAGCAACCATCAGTTTTTCCTTTATATCTGCTTGATATGACTTCAATCTTCTTAAATTTACTGAGACTTGTTTTGTGGCCTAACGTGGTCTATCTTGGAAAATGTCCCATGTGTACTTGAGAAGAATGTATATTCTGTTGTTTCAGGGTGAAATGCTCTAAAAATATCAAATGAAGTCCAGCTGGTCTAAAGTGTCATTTAAGACCCCTCTTTCTGTGTTGATTTTCTGTCTAAAGGGTCTCTCCATTGGTGACAATGGGATGTTGAAGTCCCCACTATGATAGTGTTACTGTTGATCTCTGTCTTTATGTCTGTCAAAATCTGTTATATGTAATTAGTTCCTATGTTGGGTGCATAGATGTTTATTAGGATTATCGTGCCCTTCTTTGTCTTTTATTGTAGTCATTTTAAAGTCTATTTTGTCCAAAATAAGTATTGGTACTCCGGCTTTTTATTTTCTCGCATTTCCATTTGCATGAAATATCTTATTCCATCTGTAAACAGCATATACATGTGTCCAATCTTCTTATCCACTGAGCTACTCTCTGTCTTTTGATTGCAGCATTTAGCCCATTCACATTTAAAATGATTATTGATAGGTGCATATGTATTGCCATTTTGTTATTTGTATTCCTGGTCTTCGTGGGTTAGCTTGTTTACCCCTTTCTTTTGTTTAAAAAAGCCCTTTTAACATTTTTTGCAATACTGGCTTGGTGGTTATGAATTCCTTAAGCCTATTCTTTTCTGAGAAGCTCTTTATTTCTCCTTCAATTTTAAGTGATAGCCATGCTGGGTAGAGCAATCTTGGTTGTAGGCCTTTATTTTGTGTCACTTTGAATATCTCCTGCCACTCCCTTCTGGCCTGCAGAGTTTCTGTAGACAAGTCAGCTGTTAGTCTAACAGGAGTTCCTTTGTATGTAACCTGCTGTCTTTCTCTTGCAGCCTCTAGGATTCTGTCTCTGTCTTTAACCTTTGCCATTTTAACTATGATGTGTCTTGGTGTGGACCTGTTTGGGTTCAGCTTGTTTGGAACCCTCTGCACTTCCTGGGCATGTATGTTGATTTCCTTCACCAGGGTAGGGAAGTTTTCAGTCATTATTTTTTCAAATACATTCTCGACCCCTTGCTTCTCTTCTTCTTCTGGTATTCCTATGAGTTGAAGGTGGTTTTGCTGCATCTTGTCCCATAGGGCTCTTAAACTATTTTCATTGTTTTTTATTTTTTGGTCTTTTTGTTTTGCCAACTGGGTGATTTCTGCTATTTTATCTTCCAAATCGCTGATCCGCTCCTCTTCTTCGTCTACTCTACTGGTGATTCCTTCGAGTGTGTTCTTCATTTCAGTTATTGTATTCTTTAGTTCTAACTGGTTATTTTTTATGATTTCTCTATCCTTCCTTATGTCCTCACTAAGTTTGTTAAACATTCTTATCATCAGTGTGCTAAACTCTGTCTCTGAAAGGTTGGATCCCTCTGTTTCATTTGCTTCCATTTCTAGAGGTTTCTTCTGATCTTTTACTTGTGACATGTTTCTTTGTTTCCCCATTCTGGCTGTCGCTCTGGGATTGCTTTGATGTATTAAATAGATCACCAGGAGAGCCCTGGCTGGATCATGCAGGCACACCGCTAACGGCCCAACACTCCCAGGAAAACTCCCAGTCTCAGCCTGTCCCAATCAGCTGCTCGCAGATCAGCCCGAGCAGCCCGACAACCAGTCAGCAGCCTGGCAGCTCTGCAAGCGCAGTGCAGAGGGTGCGGATCCCAGGCGGCTCATGCACTCCCACCTCTCAGTGAGCAGCCTGTTGGAGCCGGAGCACTCCCACCAGGCGTTTCCCTGGCAACGCAGCACAAACCGTGGGGAGGGTGGGGACCCGAGGCGGCTCGTACAGTCCCGGGTCTCAGTGAGCAGCCTGTTGGAGCCGGAGGGCACCCACCCTGCATTTCCCTGGCAACACAGTATAAGCTGGGTGGAGGGTGGGGATTCAAGGCCGCATGCGCGCACACGCACACACACACTTCTGCGCCAATTCCACCAGACCAATGAGGTCTCGGACCTGGTCCTCCGTGGGAGGGCCAAAGCCCGACAAAATGGCACCCTCCTTACACCACTCAGGTGCAGGCTCCACACCAGGGGAACAACAGTCCAAAAACCTCCAGCCTTTGCACCAAAGGTGCTCAGTTCAGTCTGGCCCCGCAGGCTCCCGGGTCCGGCTCACACAGCCACTCCCTCCACCAGGAACCAGGTAAGTGCTCACCGGCGAGCAAGTCCAGGCACCGGCCCCACTGATTCTCCAGCCGTTCTTAGCCTCACCGAGCTGAGCAAAGAGAGTCCTCGCTAATTTACTGCCAGCTATCTTGGAACTTCTCTTCCTGGCAAAGGAACTCTCGGCTGGTGAGCTTGGTGTGGGGCCGGAGGGTCTCTCCCCCAACCAGACAAGCCTCCCCACAGCTGGGGCTGCCATCACGGGGCTCACCCTCTGTCATCTCCTCCCGTCCTACCAGACCCGACATGGCCTCCTCTTTAAGTTCTTCGTTTAGTGGTTCTGTTCATCTAGTGTTCTGGGGACCTCCAGGGTTGAATGCTGTATAATTTGTCTGTAATTTTGGTGTGATCCTGGGACATAGTTAGCACAGCGTCTGTCTATTCCCTCTTTTTTTTTTTTTTTTTTTTTTAGAGGGTAGTGTCACCGGCCCTCATATGTGGGATCTGAACCAGGGCCGCTGGTGTCCCAAGCCAGCTCTTAACTGCTGCGCCACTCGGCCGGCCCTTCATATATATTCTTGTTTCTAGTTTTGGCTTTTTCTTTTCCAATTAAAGAATTCCCTTTAATATCCCTTGTAATGCTGGTTTAGAAATGATGAACTCTTTTAGCTTTTGCTTGTCTGGGAAATTGTCCTTCAATTCTGAATCATAACCTTGTTAAGTGGAATATTCTGGGTTGTAGGTTTTACTCTTTTATCATGTTGAATATATCATGCCACTCCCTTCTGGCCTGCAAAGTTGCTGCTAAAAAAATCAACTGAAGGGCCAGCCGAGTGGTGCGGTGTTTAAGAGCTGGCTTGGGATGCCAGCCGCCCTGGTTCGGATCTCACATATAAGGGCCAGTGACACTGCCCTTTAAAAAGACAAAAAAATAAAAAATAAATAAATAATCAGGTAATAGTCTTATGGGCGCTCCTTGTGTATAACTAGTTATTTTTCTCTTTCTGCTTTTAAAATTCTCTTTTTATCTTTAACTTTTGTCATTTTAATTATGATGTGTCTAGGTGTGTGTCTGTTTGGGTTCATCTTGTTTGGAACTCTCTGTGCTTCCTGAACTTGGGTGTCTGTTTCCTTTACCAGATTTAGGAAGTTTTTAGCCATTGTTTCTTCAGATAGTTTTTCTGTTCCTTTCTCTCACTCTTCTCCTCTCAGGACCCCTATGATGCGATTGTTAGTACATTTGATGTTGTCCCAGAAATGTCTTATATTATCCCCATTCTTTTTAATTGTTTTGTTGTTGTTGTTGTTGTTGTTGTTGTTTTGCTCTTCCAGTTGCGTGATTGCCACTTGGTTCTCCTAGACATAAGCCCTGCTGGTTTTCAAAGCCAGATGTTATAGAACTCCTTTTCCTGGCACCGGTTTCCCAGGCTTGGACTCAGACCCCTCACTCTTTAGAGGGAAACTACAAGGTTGTGATATCTCTCCCCACCTTTGTGGATCACCACACAGAGAGTGGGTGGTAGGATGGGTCCTGACTAGATTAACTACCTGCCTTTCCTACCCATCTCAATGTGGCTTTCTTTATGTCCTTCATTGTAGAAAATCGGTTCTGCTAGTCTTCAGGCCATTCTCAGGGATAGCTGTTCTATATATAGTTGTAGCTTTGGTGTCAATGAGAGAAGTTCAGGAACTTCCTACTATGTCACCTTGAACCCAAAGCCAGGAGCCTTGCTCTTGAATGCCATTTTAGCTTGTCCGTGAAATGTTGTTTCTTGCTGTTGGTGCAGTCCCTGTGTCTCCAGATCACCATGGCACTCTCAGTCTATTTTATCATTTATTTTTTTCCCATCACCTAGCACAGTGCCTGACACAAAATTGATGCTCAGTAATCTTTGATGCTTATATAAATAATACAAGGTCAGACAATTAAGTTCATGAACTCATCCTAGAGAAAGTTGCTACATACTTCATTGCCAAATATCACTATGGTCACCTTCAAAGTACTCCACTTAAGAAGCTATGCACAAATGCCAGCACCTAGTCCACCCTTCAAAGCAATTTTGGAACTCTCTCTGGAATGGCCATCTGAGCTGTCATCATATTACTTTTGATGTCCTGAATGTCATCAAAATGTCTTCCTTTCAATATTTCCTTTATCTTTGGGTAAAGAAAGAAGTCGCTGAAGGACAGATCAGGTGATTAGGGAGGGTGTTCCAATACAGTTGTTTGTTTACTGGCTACAAACTCCCTCATAGACAGTGCTGTCTGAGCTGTTGCATTGTCATGATGCAACAGCCATGAATTGTTGGTGAAAAGTTCATGTCATCTAACTTTTTCACACAGTCTTTTCAGCACTTCCAAATAGTAAACTTGGTTAACTGTTTGTCCAGTTGGTACAAATTCATAATGAATAATCCCTCTGATATCAAAAAAGGTTAGTATCATTGTTGCAACAAGTTCGTGAACTTAATTGTCAGACCTAGTAATTGAATTAATTAATGAATGATACATTGAATGAATGGGTGAACACTCTGATCAAACCTTGTGTTAGATCCTCAGTGGGAAAATATTTAATTGTTTTTGTAGAGTGTCTGGTGGTTTTGTTGTTTTCATAAAGTGCAAAAAATTTTGAGGGTTGGCAAGGAATTTATTGGACTACCCTCTTGTATTAGAATATAAGTGCATTAAGGTCAGGATTTTGTCTGTTTTGTTTACTTCGGTGTCCTCAGTGTCCAGAATTGTGCCTAATATGTAGTAGAAGCTCAACAGATATTTGTTGAATAAATATTCACAATTTCCTTTGAGTCTCACAGCAACCTTACAAGGGCAGATAAAATTAATTTCCATTGTACAGATGGAGAAAGTGATACTCAGGAAGGTGGAATGGAAGCCTATATATATAATGGAAAGAAAATAATATTTGAAATTTGAGATCCTGGGTTCAAATCTCATTTATACCACCTATGAACTATAGATTTAGGCACGTCATCGAGACCCCTTTGCTTCCACTTTTGATATGGCATTCTGGGGCTCCACTGCATTAGGGGTTGGACAAATGAAAGTTGGTCGTGGTGCTATTGTCAATGCTCTTAGAGACAAGATTCGTGTAAACACTCAGAGACAAGATTCATATAATCCTTAGAATGGGATCTAAGTAGAAGACTTCCAAGAAACATAAGAAGATTTCTAAAATAAAATTTAAAAATCCTGTGACAAATTCAAAAAGCAGGGATCCTTGTGCAAACACAAGGAATTTCCTGAGAGTAGCCCTGAAATAAAATTTTCAATTAGGAATCCAGGCCAGTGGGTGTCAGGACTGTCTGGAACTCAGCAAATCATTTTACAGAATCCCTCATGATAGCGAAAAATGGCAGACTTCTGGAATTTGGCTTCACTGTTTACTAGCTAGCAACCAGAAAAGCTATGTCCCTCTCTCTCAGCCTAGTGTCCTCTTTGTGAGATGAGAATAATCACACCTACCATATAGGACTGCCGTGAGACTAAGAGTTTGTAGGCAATACCTTGGTGGCATTTCCTTCCCCCCTGGGTAACGCTGTGTACCTAGTGAAGGTTTAGCAAATCAGCTCAATCAAGCAAGAGGAGTCCAGTGGCATGCATGGCCCTGATCTTGGCTGCCTTACTTCATGGGGTTGAATCTAAACAAAAGCTAACACATGCATTGTGAACCAGGCATGCTTCTAAGTGCTTTGCATGTTTTAACTTGCTATAATTCTCACAGCAACTCTACAAGGTATGTAATTGTCTTCAAGGATGACCTCCACCCATTCCTCCCCTCCCTACACAAATACACCCCCCTCCTTCCAACAAGAAATAGAGTCTATTTCCCATCCTCTGCACTTGAACTGCCCTTGTGATTATTTGACCAATAAAATGAGACAGAAGTGATGCTGTGCAAGTTCCAGGTTTGGTCCTTGAGACACCAAGCAGTTTTTACTTTTGCTCTGGAAAGCTGCTGTTATTCTGTAAGGATGCTTGAGTGGACCACAGAATATAAGGAAACATATAGAGGAGAGAGACCCCATGGCCCAGACAGATGAGTGAGGCCTTTTTGGACCTTCTAACTCATTCCAACAACCAGCTGAAAGCAGCTGAGTGAGTGACTCTGGACCATGCCAGGTGGAAAAGAACTGCTAGCTGAGCCATGCCTAAATTCCTGGGCCCCATTATCATGAGAAATAATGAAAAAAAAAAAATCAGGGCCAGCCACATGGCGCATTGGTTAAGAGCTGGCTTGGGACACCAGCGGCCCAGGTTCGGATCCCATATATGAGGGCCAGTGACACTGCCCTCTACAGCTAACAACAGCTCCACCTGGAGCTGGGCTTTGCAAGCCCCGGCAATGGTGTAGGCTGCAGCCCCTGCTGCATTGGCCTGCCATGGGCTACAGTGAGTGGCCAGCAGCCAGTGTGAGCAGCCGGCAGCCAGCATGAGCTGCCAATAGCCACAGTGAGTGACCATCCAGAGGCCAGCGACCGATCTGCCACATCTGGGAAGAGCACAATGACGATACCAACATGGGCCAGTGAAGCAACGTCCTCTGCAACTAGACTGAAGAACAAAAAGATAGCAACTTGTCTGTTCCCCTTCCCCAATTCCTCAATGCTCTTCCCCTCCCCCAATTCCCCAATAAAATCTTTTAAAAAAAAATCACTGTTTTTTTAAGCTACTAAGTTTTGGGATGGTTTGTAACACAGCAATAGATGAATAAAACAACTTAGAAATTATTGTTATCTCCTCCTTCCAGATAAGGAAACTGAGGCACAGTGAGGTTAAGTGACTTGCTTGAGATAACAAAAAGCTAGTAAGCACTAGGGCCAAGATCCCAAACTAAACAATCTAAGTGTAGAATCCATTCTCTTAATCATTATACTATTGTGTGTCATTTTTGACGACATTGAAAAACAAAAACACCCTTAGTAAATATACAGAGCTAGAGGGACAGCAAAGGAGGAAAACAGCATTGAGATTCAAAATAATCTTGACAGGCTGGTTTCATGGGAAATTGTTAAGATTAAATATATAGTCCTCTCTTTGGTTCAAAAAATTACTTGATTTCATAGAATTGAGAGACCTAGATTTAAGAATTAGTTGAAAGTTCAATGCAGACTAACAGTGAGATGTGGTTGCCAGAAAAGCTGCTGAGGTCTGTGGGTGGTATTGAGATGCATAGATATTACAACAAGGGAGGGGAAGCCCCACTGAGCTCTCCCATGGTCAGACCAGGTCACAAGTGGAGAACGAAAGTCTCATAAGACTGCATTTTCAATGTGGCAAGATGGTGAGTGGTCTGAACTCCTGTCCACATGAGGGGCAAACTGAATACATCAACTGGTGAAGAGAAATCTTGGAAAAGGCAGGCATTGCATCCTCATGTGAACAGGACTATATTTATTCTGTGATCTCCTAGACGCCATAGCCAGGGCAAATGGAATTGCACTGAGGCCACCATGCCACCATATGTGAGGACCACTCTTTTCCAGTGAAGTGGCCTGCTGGGCGGGTGGGAGTTCCAGTCCCAAGTGCTGGGAAAACTGAGGACAGACCAGTAATTCACTAAGTGGCTTCAAGGTAGAGCACCAGCCAGAGATGGTCTCTGAGTGCCCTTTCAACTCTCAAAGCCAAGAGGTCAGTGGAGACCTTATAAGGCAAGGAAGAATAAAGGAACAATAACTAGAGTCAGCCAAACCATAGTGGTTTTCAGAAGTTCCATTCTGGATGAGTAAGACATAAGCTGAAGAAGCAGGAGAGCTCTGGGACTCTGGCCAGAGCAGGGCAGATTCCCACAATTCCTGCTGTCAGTGCCACTTGTGGTCTTAGGCAGCCATTTTGTGCAGATCTCAGCTGTGGCACCTGGTAAAGGTCTTTGTGGAGACACAGTTGGCAGCAAGAGAGCTAGTGGATACAGACCTTAATGACGTGGGTGTCTGCAGCTGTTCACATTTGGCTTCGTAAACTTCCCCCTGACTTCCTGAGGAGTCCTGAAGAGCCTGATATTACTTCCTTCTATGTACTTGCCAACTGCAAACCTCTGTCCACAGAAGAGCAAGTGGCTAGTTACCTCCGTAGGTGTTAACACAGATCTGGTACAGCAAATTCCAGTCAGCCTGGCTGCACTCAGAAGGAACAGGCATGAGTGTGAGGGAGAGGTGGACCACACAGGCCCGCTCCACTTGCCGCTTCAGGATACCTCAGCAGCTGTTGAGCAACTGTCCACAGTCCATTAAAAATCAGTGTGAGCTAATTGGGGACTGATATTAATATTGCCATTAGTGCTGCAGAACTAAATAGTAAATGTTTTCTTGTTTAAAATGTCTTTGGGGGCAAAGATATTCACAAATGCTTCTTTTGTGAAGAATTACTCATTGAAGTCTTATAAAAAGAGAATCATCATTTATTTAGGTTCAAATATCAGAATTTGTGGCTTTTTTAAAGGGATGCTTTATATTTTGCAGATATTTGAAAAATATAAACTCCCCACTATTAAACAGATCAAAATGAAAGTTCTAATCAAGTTATTTTAAATCAAATAGAAATTCATTTACTAAATTCAAATTGGCAGTAGAAGCCAACATGTTTTTAAACAATATTTTTTTTAATTGCAGAATTGGGGGAGGGGAGCAGTGTTGGGGAATTGGGGAAGAGGAGCAGCCAAGTCATTGTTCTTCAATCCTAGTTGTGGAGGGTGCCAGTCACCATTGGCGGCCCGTCGGCAGCTCGTGGCCTCTAAGCTCAAGGTGGCTGAGTTCAGTCTTAGTTGCAGGTGGGCGTAGCCACCATCCCAGGTGGGAGTCAAACCAGCAGCCTTGTTGTTAAGAGCGCACGCTCTATCCGCTGAGCCATCCTGGCGGCAGCTCAGCTCAGGGTGCCGAGTTCAGTCTTAATTGCTGGCGGGCGTAGCCCACCATTGAACAGGTAGTCTTGTTGTTAGGAGCACATGCTCTCACCAGCTGAGCCATCCTGCCACCTGTTGGCAGCTCAGAGGCAGCTCATCTCAGGTGCAGCATCCCATGTGGGAATTGAACCGGCAGCCCTGTTGCTCAGAGCTCACGCTCATAAGCTAGCTCTTAACCAACTGAGCCACTTGGCTGGCCCTAAACAATTTTTGAACAATGTTTAGTTAAAACAGTTTTTGTGCATGTGGCATGTCAAGGAAAAATATAAAATTGAAGTAATCATCCCAAAATATGTATTTTAAAGCTTATCTTGCATCATCCACCAATGGTTCTGAAAGTGGTCCCCTGGCATGACAACATCAGCAATACACCTTATGAACACCTACAACTTATTATTATATGCAATATTTGCCACTGTTAGAGGGAAAGAAAACCAAATTTCTAGAAGGCCTGATGACACACTCAAGAATATATAAATCACAAGTAATAAATGTCTTAATTGCCCCCAAATTCTTTTGCACCCAGAGTGACACTGCCTACAAAATGGATCTTCACCGTCTAAAATCAACTTTTGTTTTTCCTTTGGTGTCGCTGGCTGTTCATGTAAATGTAATGAGCTTCTCTCAGAATCTGCTAATTTCAGTCAGCTTACCATACTTAAATGTCTCCCACTTATAACGGATCAATCCTTGGCTTTCATTTGAACCCAGTTAATTTATAATACTAGCTGGAAGACTGATTGGTAAATTACTAGTTTTATCAATTAGTAGGCAGAAAAATGAATCGAATGACATTGAGGCAGCAAGGAAAACATTGTATTCATTGCTTAGATGAGCATAACTTACTTTTAATTATATTTTGGGGATTTAGCTCCTTAATACATTAGTAGAAGACTGAGTTACTGTTTTTCAGCAAAATGGAGGTGATGTGAGGGGCTGCTGTGGGACTAGTGCCTTGCCTGGTCTGCTGAGAATGATGGGTACTTTCTGAGTGAACTGCAGGCTGTGCAGAGGATCATAAGGTATGCCTTCCTCAACAGAACACTGCATGTGCCTCCTGGCAAACATCAACTCAGCAGGTCAGCCTGGCACAAGTCAGTGCAAAAGAACCTATACAGTGTTTCTCAGACTAACCTGTTCTGAACTAAATGGCATTCCCCATTCCCAGCTGCACCATATAACCTACAGTGCAGCACTAGTTATAGGGCCTCGCTTGTAGCATTAAGACAGAACCAAACCAGTTCCAGCTGAGGGAGGGCCCAGGGCCCCTGCTATCTAAGGTGAGCCCATGGACCCAGCACCAACATATCCCAACAGTGTGTGTTCCGAGCAGGAACAAACTTCTGAGGGAGTGTTCTTTGAGGCTCAGACCAGCCTGAGTAGGCAGGGTGAGCCTCCAGGAGGAACAGTCTGTTCATCGTGGTGGAGATGGCTAGAAGCTATACAGCCCAGAAACGGGGCAAGACTACCCATGGAAGTGCAGCCTGTGGTTCATGCCGCAGCCCTCTGTCTGTGGAGACGCCCTGTGTCCCCCTGGGCTCCTCACAGTGTGTAGTAGGGGCCAGGAAGTGCTGCCCACCAAGGGCTCCCCGTCCTGAAGGAACAGGCATCTCCAAACTGTCCAGTCGGGCTCTGAAGAGCTGAGGGCAGGGTGAGTCTAAAGGTGGGCAGAAATGGACTCCAACATCTTCCTGAGTCCTGGGTCAGAAAAGATACTGGAAAGAAGTAGGTGGCCAGTGAAGACCTCTGCCCTCTATCCAGCTCCAAGCACATGCGCTCTGTGGGCTGGTTCCCTTCTGAATGCCCCTGCCCTCAACTGCAGCGACTGACACAACCACCAAATGCCCAGGGTGCCAGAGGAATTAGGCTTATCTTAGCTTCTCCCTTATCTCCTCTACCTGGAACACCAGGTACTTTAAGGAGGCAAAGAGACCTATGATTCGGTTTAGTGAGTCGAGGAGGAAGGGCAGTCATTTTCACACTCCAGGACCTCCCAGGGGGGTTTAGATTAGGATCCTGGAGTGACACAGAACTAACTGAAGGGAAATCCAGAACCACAGAAAGAGGACCCACCCACCCTGGAAAGGGCACTCCTGTGGGGTTTGGGAGAAGCTCTGCCCAGGCTCAGGCTTAAAGCAGAAAGTCTGTCCCAGGTCCCAGGACCTGGCTCACCCTTGGATCCCAGGTGGATTTTCATGGGCTCAACCCTGGGCTGGGTGGCCCTGCAGATGAGGGATTCAGCTCATCAAGGCCAGCTGGGGCGGTGCGGGAAGGGGCAGGGAGCTGGTACTTCTTGCAGGGCACAATGCTGTTCCTCCAACACTGCCCCAAGGGGCACAGCTCACGTGCTGATAGGTTCTCTAGAGACCAGGTGTAGCCTGAGACACAGTGGGAAAGCAGAAGCATGGAGCGCCCCCAAGGGCATTTGGAGTGCACTGGAATCTGTTGGGAGAAGCTTCAAGACAAAGTCCTAAACAAAGGATGAGGCTGGACAAGTGACTCATCTCAACTCCTTATGAAAGGAAAATTCCTCAACCAAGAGGCAATTTGTCTCCAACTTTAAGCTGCGTTTTTTTGTTGTTTGTTTGTTTTTTGAGGGCAATGTCGCCCTCATATGTGGGACTGAACCAGGGCCGCTGGCTTCCCAAGCCAGCGCTTAACCACCGCGCCACTCGGCCGGCCCTAAGCTGCCTTTTTTAATATCTGCGTTTTGGACGGTAATGGACCATGGTTACAGGCTTGTGTGATAAGAGGGAGGATGTTTCTCTACTTGGCAGTGAACTTCATTCTGATCTGTGTTATTTAAAATTTGGAGTGGTTCAGTTCCTGGTTGGGTGTCAGAGGCTAAAGCTTTTTAAGGTTAATCTGAGACCATAATCAGAATTATAGGAGAGTAGGAACCCTGAGTGATTGCTTTTTAAAATGTGTCTGCAATTTTCCAAGAAGCTGCCAGTAGAAAATCCTACCATGCCACTTGCTAAGAAGCATTTCAGAAGTTGGTTCTTCAGACAGTCTCCCTCTAGACACACCTGTGGACTTTTCAGAGAGCCAGACTTTGATCTGGTTGGAGAGACAGCTGAATTAGAGCATGATCTCAGAACTATCCCGAACCCCAAAACTCAGATACATGGGAGAAGTACAGACATCCCAGGCCCTGCAGGAGATCCCCATGGGATTGTCACCACAAACGAAGAAGAAGGAACCCTGTCGTTCACCTTCCTGGAGACTCCTGCATCTACATCCTACCTTATTTTGTGGCACAAGCGATAGTATTGGGGGAGATGGTTATTTCTAGAAACAAGCCAAATAATCCAATATAGTGGTTAAAATAGGTTTTAGGATAATAATTATCGTAAGTACTCATATTCATCCAGGCTTTAGCACTTACAGAGCACCAGCTCAGGCAGCCCAGTGAGGATTGAAGCACAGTGGTTAATATCCTCATTTTTATAGTAAGAAAATCAGGGGGGAAGAAGGGTTGTCACTTTATAAGGGGTGAAAAGGATAACCATTCCATTGTTTTGTACACCTGAAACTAATAATAATAATAATAATAAAGAAGGCAAAACAAAAATATGCCAACAGTTTGAATAAAAAGTATATGATAAAATAGTACAATTATGTTTCCTAGACTGGTTATGTAATATTTTAATTGTATCCCATTAAACATAGGGCATGTAAAATCCTTAAAGAAAATCAGGCCTCTGTCCTGGACCTGCTTGAGTCCCACCTAAGTGGCAATTATTTTTTTGTTTTTTTGTTTTTTTTTTGAAGGCAGTGTCACTGGCCCTCATATGTGGAACCGAACCAGGGCCACTGGCTTCCCAAGCCAGCGCTTAACCACCGCGCCACTCGGCCGGCCCAGTGGCAATTATTTTTAAATGTATGTATATATTTTCTAATTCCTGTAAAATGGTCATAAGTGGACTCTATTCCTTGGCTCTGTAATCATTCACAAATCTTAACAATAGCACTTAACTCTCGCCAGGCGCTAAACCCAGTGCTGTCAGGGCATTAGTTCATGAAATCCTCAAAACACACTACATTACAGAGGAGGAAACTGAGGCTCGCCCAGTTGCACAGGCGTTGGCTGTGGAGGCCCAGGCTGAGCCTGAGCCCAGGTGTAAGCTCTCACTAATGATGCCTCCACTGTGCTGCCTTCCTGGGTGCCTGCTACAGCCCAGCCCCATTCCAGGTCTTCTGTTCACTCTCTACCATTTGGTTCTCCGAGGATCCCATTGAACAGACAAGGAACTGAGATTGAGTGAGGCAAACTTGTCTAAACACTTAGCTTACTGTCGATAAGCAGTAGAATCAGGATGAAACCAGATCTGTCTGAAGCTAGCACCTGTGAGCTTTCATGGCTGCTCCCCATCATCTCAGACTAAGATGTAATCGTTGCTTATCTCTTCACAACTTGGGTAAGTTCTGGGTGTGAGTCATCTGAATGGAGACAAGTGGACAGAAATCTTTGTCACTGTTGTTGTTGCTACTCTCAGTTTCCCTTGATGGAGCTGAAGTCTCCAGACCCTCAGAGCCCTGGGAGCTGTCCCCCAGAGGGATCAGTCCTTGTCAAACACACTATGGTAGCCTTGCAGGGCCTGTGAGTAATTGTGACTAGAAGTTGAGAGGCCTGCCGTTCCAAATGTTTGCGGAAGGGAGGGGAGACAGAAAATCACTCTCCTTTGCCTGGGGATGATAGATGGACACTTTGGGCTGCAGAAAGGCTGGCCTGGCCCTTGACACATTAAGTGGGGGAGTACTCAGTTGGGGAGTGACAATGGGAGGCATGGGCAGTGCCCCATGAATTAGCTGACTACATTATTATTATTATTTTACTTTTATGTTACATTTTCTATTTTAATGCAAATATTACAGAGCAAAACATAAAAGCTACCTCAGTGCTCCCACCACTCACTCCCAAAGCGTAAGTTTTCTGTGCCATTTCTATGTATTTACATGAAACTTGTGGGTTCTTGAGTGAGGGCAGTAACAGAAATTGGGATGGGATCATACTAGCATTCCTTTTAACAATTCAGCTTAGAAGCCTTTTGAAAAATGCTACAGTGAACATCGTTATATACAATGTCAGACAATTAAGTTTGTGTACTCATCCTAGAAAAAGTGCTATATACCTTACTGCTAAGTATCACTATGGTCACCTTCAAAGTATTCTACTTAGGAAGCTATGCACTGATGCCAGCACCTAGTCCACCCTTCAAAGCAATTTTGGAACTCTTTCTGAAATGGCCATCAGAGCTGTTGTCGTATTACCATTGATGTCCTGGATGTCACCAAAATGTCTTCCTTTCAATATTTCCTTTATCTTCAGGTAAAGAAAGAAGTCATTGGGGGCCAGATCAGGTGAGTAGGGAGGGTGTTCCAATACAGTTATCTATTTACTGGCAAAAACTCCCTCACAGACAGTGCCGTGTGAGCTGATGCATTGTCATGATGCATGAATTGTTGGTGAAAAGTTCATGTCATCTAACTTTTTTACACAGCCTTTTCAGCACTTCAGTGTTGTAACAAGTTCACGAATTTAATTGGCAGACCTCATGTACCTTGTTGTGTGTTTGTCTTTCCTTGGAACAAATTCTCAAATTCAACAGTAGATTAAATGATATTTCATTTTCAAATTTTAGACATTGCAAAATTGCTTTCAAAAGGTTTTATCCAATTATCATCATTCAAAAGTTTATGAGAGTGCCCATTTCTGCTTGCTCTCCCCAATATTAGATAGCAGCCCTTTTAAATTAAGAACCTTATGACATGTTTATTGACCATTTGTATTTCTTCTGTTAACTTCTTGTTGTTACCCTTTATCCACTTTTCTATTGGGTTCTTCATCTTTTAATAATACATTTTCTTAACCCAACATATCCAAAAATTATAATTTGAATATGTAAATATTATATTACCAATGAGATATTTTACATTCTTTTTTTATATTATGTCTTTGGAATCCACTTACAGCAATCTCAATTTGGACACAAAATCTTCATCAAAGATACTTGGTCTGTATTTGGGTTTCGTGAAATGTACATTGGAAGAAATAGATTCACACACCCAAATTTTTCCAAATATGCTGTGATAGGCAGAATATGTCCATGATCCAGGAACCTGTGAATATTCTGTTTAAAAAGGATTAAGGTTGAAGATGGGATCATGGTTGCTAGTCAGCTGACCTTAACATGAGTAAATTATCTTGGATTATCCAAGTGGGCCCAATGTAATCATAGGGTCCTTTAGAGTGGGAAAAGGAAGCAGGAGAGCAGGTTGGAGTCAGAGAGCAATTTCAAGATGCAGTGCTGCTGGCTTTGGAAGAAGGTACCAGGAATTAAACAACGCAGGAAGCCTCTAGATGCTGGAAAAAGCTAGGAAATAGATCTCCCCTGAGCTCCAGGAGGAACACAGTCCTGCCAGCTCTTGATTGCAGCCCAGTAAGGCTTATTTCAGACTTCTGCCCTCCAGTACTCTAAGAAAATAAGTTTTTGTTGTTTTAAGCCTCTAAATTGGTGGTAATTTGTTAGTAAACAAATATATACATTGAAAAATACATATTTATATATATAACAAATACATGTTAAAATAAATATACTTGTGTATAACAAATGTATATTTATATATGTTAATATATATTTTTTAAGTTTTCCAATAAGTAAATCAAGTGTCAATTTTTCTTAAGGGCTTTATTGCAGTATAATTGACATGCCATAAACTGTACATATTTAACAGGTACTATTTGATGAATATATGCATACACCTATGAAGCCATTTTTACAAATAAGATAACAAATATATCTATTATCCCCCAAAGTTTCCTTATATCCTTTTGTAATCCCCCTCTTTTGCCACTCCTGACCCCTGAACCCAGGCAACCACTGATGTACTTGATATGCAGTTTCTAGAATTTTATATAAATGGAATAGGACAGTACATATTCTGACTTCTTTTACTCAATATAATTGTTTAGAGACCCATCCATATTTGTAGCATATAGTTTTATTCATTTTTATTGCTGAGTTGTATTCCATTATATGTCTGTACTGTGATTTGTGTATCCATTCATTTGTTGATGGACATTTGAGTTGTATCCAGCTTTTTGGATATTA
This sequence comes from Aselliscus stoliczkanus, assembly GCA_033961575.1. NCBI lineage: Eukaryota > Metazoa > Chordata > Mammalia > Chiroptera > Hipposideridae > Aselliscus > Aselliscus stoliczkanus. The sequence goes on from CM066729.1 coordinate 120,744,230, forward strand.
AAAATAAAGCTGCTGTGAGCATTTGTGTACAAATCTCTGTATGGACATAGGCTTTCATTTCTCTTGGATAAATAACTAGGAGGGGAATGGCTGGATCATATCCTAGATGTACATTTAATTTTTTAAGGAACTGCTGCACTCTTTTTTAAAATGGTAGTATCATTTTACACCCCACCAGAAGTGTATGCGAGTTCTAGGGCCTCGACACTCACACCAGCACTTGGTATGGTCAGTCATTTAAATTTTACCTATCCTAATAGATATGTAGTGGTATCACATTGTGGTTTTAATTTGCATTTCCCTAATGATATGGAGAATCTTTTTGTGAGCTTACTTACCACCACTATATCATCTAAAGTATCTGTTCAAATCTTTAACCCTTTTTAAAAATTGGTTTGTTTCCTTATTATTGAATTTTAAGAGTGCTTTATATATTTTGGGTACAAATCCTGTATCAGATGTATGATTTTCAAATATTTTCTCCCAGTATGTAACTCATATTTTCATTCTCTTATTCATATCTTTGGAAGAGCAGGGTTTTTTACTTAAGTCAAATTATCAATTAGTTCTTCTGTGAATTGTGCTTCTAACGTTGTATCTAAGAAATTTTTGCCTAATCCAAAGTCATAAAAGTTTTCTACAGAAGTTTTACATTCTTACATTTAGGTATATGATTCATTTTGAATATAGCTTTGTATATAATGTCAGGCATGGATCAAAGTTCATTTTTTTTACACATGAATATGGAATTGTTACACTACCATTTGCTAAAAACACTACCTTTCCTCCACTGAATTGCCTTTGCACTTTCGTCAGAAGTTAGTATTCCATATACCGGGGATACCAAAAAAATGTATACACATTTTAAGAGGTGTTATCTATGTATTACTTTTCGAAGTGAATTGAATTACGTAGCAATGTGTAGTATGACGTTCACCCAAAAGATGGCATTAATCAAATGAATGCTACCGTCATTCATTGTATTACAATTTTAATACAGTTTTTTCCTTTCTTAAAATGTGTATATTTTTTGGCACCCTCTGTATATATACACTGATAACAAAAGATGAGTAGAAGTCACGTTTGACTTCTGCAATTACAAGAGGTGCTCAAAGTGGTTACCATCAGCATCCAGACACTTCTGATTATGGGGAACTACTTCTTGAGCAACGTTGACCAAAGTGTCCACTTGAATACATTTTTTTGGCACCCCCTGGTATATATGAGATCTGTCAATTAAGTTTGTGAACTCATCCTAGAAAATGTGCTACATACCTCTTGCTGAATATCACTATGGTCACTTTTGAAGTACTCCCCTTGGGAAGCCAGCACCTAATCCACCCATCAAAACAATTTTTGAACTCTATTTCTGGAATGGCCATCAGAGCTGTCATCGTAATACCCTTGATGTCCTGAATGTCATCAAAATGTCTTTCTTTCAATATTTCCTTTATCTTTGGGTAAAGAAACAAGTCACTGGGGGCCAGATCAGGTGAGTAGGGAGGGTGCTCCAGTACAGTTGTTAACTGGCTAAAAACTTCCTCACAGACATTGCTATGAGCTGGTGCATTATCATAATGCAAGAGCCATGAATTGTTGGCGAAAAGTTCAGGTTGTTTTCATCTAACTTTTTTTTTTTTTTGAGGGCAGTGTCACTGGCCCTCATATGTGGGACCAGAACCGGGGCCACTGGCTTCCCAAGCCAGTGACTTAACCACCGCGCCACTCAGCCGGCCCTCATCTAACTTTTTCACGCAGCCTTTTCAGTATTTCCAAATAGTAAACTTGGTTAACTGTCCAGTTGGTACAAATTCATAATGAATAATCCTTCTGATATCAAAAAAGGTTAGCAACATTGTTTTGACTCTTGATTTGGACTGACAGAACTTTTTTGGTCGTGGAGAATTGGTTGACTTCCATTGTGCACTTTGACGCTTTGTTTCAGGGTTGTATAGGTAACACCCATGTTTCATCACCATTGATAACATGGCCCAAAACATTGTCTTGCTTCTCCAAAAGATCTTGGCAAAGTTCGACTTTCCTTTGCTTTTGTTCATTGGTGAGCTCCTTCAGAACCATTTTTGCACATGTCTTTCTCATGCCAAGATTTTCAGTTAAGATTAAGATTTTCCTGTTTCTCTATCAATGTTTACCTGGCCTGCTATGCTTCTCACAGTCAGCCAACAATTTTAATGCACAATTCGACAAGTTTTTGCAATGTTATCGTCAGTCTACTCGTTACTGGCCATCCTGACCTCTCTTCATCAGCGACGTGTTCTCTCCCCTCAGAAAAACATTTAATCCATTTGTACACTGCCATTTTCTTCATGGCATTATCCCCATAAACTTGGACTAACATGTCCCTGATTTCACTTCCACTATTGCCAAGTTTAACAAGAAATTTAATGTTTGTTCATTGCTCTAGTTCAAGCTCAGACATTCTCGTGGCAGCACACAAAAACACGCAACAACATTAATGAATGCCTCTCAGCAAGACACAGCTACATGTCAACACGAACACAGCTATGAGACACTGATATACCAAGGTTATGAAACCTCACAGAGCTGTTCATACAATGCTGCCAATGAAGTACACGGTGGCAAGTTCGCGAACTTAATTGTCAGAACTGGTATATCTAGCTCTCAACTTTATACTCTATATACTCTATATATCAACTTTATTGATCTATATTAATCCCAATATCACAATGTTTTGATTACTGTAGCTTTATGTTAAGTCTTGAAATCTGGCAGTATTAGATCTCCAACTTTGTTATTCTGTTTCAGTTATCTAGCTAACATAAGTCAATCCCAACCAAAATTCTATGTGAATTTTAGAACAGCTGGTCAATTTCTACAAAGCACCTACTGGAATTTTGGTTGGGATTGCACTGAATCTATAGACCAATTTGGAAATAATTGACATCTTAACAATAGTATGTCTTCTGACTAACAAACACAGTATATCTCTCCACTTACATATATCTCCTTTCATTTCTCCCAGAAATTATTTATAATTTCTAGTGCATAGATCTTGTATATCTTTTGTTGTATTTATCCCTGAGCATTTCATATTTATCCTTGAACATTTCATATTTTTGATGCAATTAAAATGGTTTTGGGGTTTGTTTGTTTTTAAAGATTTTATTGGGGAAGTAGGGGAGAGGAACAGCGTTGGGGAACCGGGGAAGGGGAACAGACAAGTTGCTGTACTTTTCTTCTTCAGTCTAGTTGTGGAGGACATTGCTTCACTGGCCCATGTTGGTATCATCATTGCACTCTTCTCAGGTGAGGCAGATCAGTCGCTGGCCTCTGAATGGCCACTCACAGCAGCTCTTGGCAGCTCACACCAGCAGCCAGCCACTCACACTGGCTGCTGACCACTCACTGTAGCCTATGGCAGGCCACTGCAGCAGGGGCTGCAGCTATGCCATCCCAGGGACTCACAGCAGCCCAACTCCAGGTGGAGCTGTTATTCACCATCTTAGCTGTAGAGGGCAGTGTCACTGGCCCTCATATATGGGATCTGAACCGGAGCCGCTGGTGTCCCAAGGTAGCTCTTAACCAATGCTCCACTCTACCAGTCCTTGTTTGTGTTTCTTTTCTTTTCTTTTTTTTTTTTGCTGGTTTGGGCTTACTTTTATTTTTTATGTTGTTTATTTTTTTCATTTTTTTAAATTAGTTTCAGGTGTACAACACAATGCAATAGTTTTATTCTTTACCCCCCAAAGTGACAACCCCCCTCCCCCAGTTCACCACCCCACTCCCCCCCATATCATACATATCTATCACAACTCCCCCAACTCCCCTCCACATTATACTCCACATCCCATGACCATCCACATATTCAGTTACAGTTGGCATAACATACTATACAACCTCAGCTTCAGGTGTACAGTGCAGTGACCAAGCCTCTACTCCATCCATGAAGTGGTTTCCCTAACAAGATATGTGACTATCTGACACACCACAAAATTTTTACAACATTATTATATTCCCTGAACTGTGTTTCATATCCCTGTGGCAATATTGTAGTTGCCTATCTATGCTGTATAATCCCTTCCCCTTCCCCCCATCCCCACCCCCTCCCAACTAGCAACACTCAATTTTCCCTCTACATCTACGAATCTGTTTGCTTTGATCATTCACTCAGCTCTTCAGACTCCACACACAAGTGAGATCACATGGTACCTGTCCTTCTCTGACTGACTTATTTCACACAACATAATAGTCTCTTCACAACATTATCAGTTACATTCCTAGAACTGCCCCCATATCCCCGCAGCAACATTGTTGTCCCATCTACACTGTCCAAACTGTTCCCCCTCTCCCTTTTCCCCACTCCCAGCCATCAACCATCAGTTTTTCCTTTATATCTGCTTGATATGACTTCAATCTTCTTACATTTACTGAGACCTGTTTTGTGGCGTAACATGGTCTATCTTGGAAAATGTCCCATGTGTATTTGAGAGGAATGTATATTGTTTTTTCAGGGTGAAATGCTCTAACAATATCAACAAAGTCCAGCTGGTCTAAAGTATCATTTAAGGCCCCTCATTCTGTGTTGATTTTCTGTCTAAAGGGTCTGTCCATTGGTGACAATGGTGTTGAAGTCCCCTACTATGATAGTGTTACTATTGATCTGTGTCTTTATGTCTGTCAAAATCTGTTATATGTAATTAGGAGTTCCTACGTTGGGTGCATAGATGTTTATTAGGGTTATAGTGCCCTTCTTTGTCTTTTATTGTAGTCATTTTAAAGACTATCTTGTCCAAAATAAGTATTGGTACTCCAGATTTTTTTTTCTCATTTCCATTTGCATGAAATATCTTATTCCATCTGTAAACAGCATATACATGTGTCCTATTTTCTTATCCACTCAGCCACTCTCTGTCTTTTGATTGGAGCATTTAGCCCATTCACATTTAAAATGATTATTGATAGGTGCATATGTATTGCCATTTTGTTATTTGTATTCCTGGTCTTCGTGGGTTAGCTTGTTTACCCCTTTCTTTTGTTTAAAAAAGCCCTTTTAACATTTCTTGCAATGCTGGCTTGGTGGTAATGAATTCCTTAAGCTTGTTCTTTTCTGAAAAGCTCTTTATTTCTCTTTCAATTTTAAGTGATAGCCATGCTGGGTAGAGCAATCTTGGTTGTAGGACGTTATTTTGTGTCACTTTGGATATCTCCTGCCACTCCCTTCTGGCCTGCAGAGTTTCTGTAGACAAGTCAGCTGTTAGTCTAACAGGAGTTCCTTTGTATGTAACCTGCTGTCTTTCTCTTGCAGCCTCTAGGATTCTGTCTCTAGCTTTAACCTTTGCCATTTTAACTATAATGTGTCTTGGTGTGGACCTGTTTGGGTTCAGCTTGTTTGGAACCCTCTGCACTTCCTGGGCATGTATGTTGATTTCTTTCACCAGGGTAGGGAAGTTTTCAGTCATTATTTTTTCAAATACATTCTCGACCCCTTGCTTCTTCTCTTCTCCTTCTGGTATTCCTATGAGTCCAAGATGGTTGCGTTTCATCTTGTCCCATAGGGCTCTTATACTATTTTCATTGTATTTTATTCTTTGGTCTTTTTGCTGTGCCAACTGGGTGATTTCTGCTATTTTATCTTCTAAATCGCTGATCCGCTCCTCTGCTTCATCTACTCTACTGGTGATTCCTTCGAGTGTGTTCTTCATTTCAGTTATTGTATTCTTTAGTTCTAACAGGTTGTTTTTTATGGTTTCCCCATCCTTCTTTATGTCCTCGCTAAGTTCCTTAAACATTCTTATCATCAGTGTTCTAAACTGTGTCTCTGAAAGGTTGGCTCCCTCTGTTTCATTTAGTTCCATTTCTAGAGGTTTCTTCCGATCTGTTACTTGTGACATGTTTCTTTGTTTCCCTATTCTGGCTGTCGCTCTGGGATTGCTTTGATGTATTAGATAGATCACCAGGAGAGCCCTGGCTGGATCACGCAGGCACACAGCTCATGGCACAACACTCCCAGGAAAACTCCCAGTCTCATCCTGTCCCAATCAGCCACTCGCAGATCAGGCCGAGCAGCCCAACAACCAATCACCAGCCTGGCAACTCTGCAAGCGCAGTGCGGAGAGAGGGGACCTGAGGTGGCTTGCGCACTTCCGCGTCTCAGTGAGCAGCCTGTTGGAGCCGGATCACTCCCACTAGGTGTTTCCCTGGCAACGCAGCACAATCCGTGAGGAGGGTGGGGATCCCAGGCGGCTCGCACACTCCCGGGTGTCAGTGAGCAGCCTGTTAGAGCCGGAGGGCACCTGCCCAACGTTTCCCTGGCAACACAGTATAAGCCAGGCAGAGGGTGAGGATCCAAGGCCGCATGCGCGCCAATTTCACCAGACCAATGAGGTCTCAGACCTGATCCTCCGTGGGAGGGCCCAAACCCAACAAAATGGCGCCCTCCCTACACCACTCACGTGCAGTCTCCACACCACGGGAACAATAGTCCAAACACTTCCAGCCTTTGCACCAAAGGTGCTCAGTTCAGTCCATCCCCACAGGCTCCCAGGTCCGGCTCACACAGCTACTCCCTCCACCAGTAACCAAGTAAGTGCTCACCGGCGAGCAAGCCCGTGCGCTGGCCTCACTGATTCTCCAGCTGCTCTTAGCCTCACTGAGCTGAGCAAAGAGAGTCCTCACTAATTTACTGCCGGCTATATTAGAACTTCTCTGCCCGGCAAAGGAACTCTGGGCTGGTGAGCTCGGTGTGCGGCCGGAGGGTCTCTCCCCCAACCAGAGAAGCTTCCCACGGCTGGGGCTTCCCTCATGGGGCTCAACCTCTCTCGTCTCCGCCTGTCCTACCAGACCCGACGTGGCCTCCTCTTTAACTTCTTTGTTTAGTGGTTCTGTTCCTCCAGTGTTCCGGGGACCTCCAGGGTTGAATGCTGTATAATTTGTTTGTAATTTTGGTGTGATCCTGGGAGGCAGTTAGCACATCGTCTGTCTGTTGCGCCATTTTACCGGAAGTCCCCTGTGTTTCTTAAAGTGAAAACTCAGGTCACTGGTTTGAGGCCTTTCTTATTTTATCGTATATGTATTTCATGCTATAATTTACCCCTTAAGTATTCCTTTAAAGGCATTTTACAAATTTGTATATGTTATGTTTTAATTTTTATCCAGTTCAAAGTTCATTTTAATTGTTCTTTAACCAATGAATTATTTAGCAGTGTGTTAATTGGCTTCCAAATATTGGAGAATTTCTCAGAAATCTGTCTATTATTCATTTTTAACTTAATTCCATTGTGTTTTTAGAACATATGATGTGTTTGAATTTTCTTCCATTTATTGAGAGTTGTTGATGCCCATCTTAATAAAAGTTTCATGTCCATTGAGAAAAACGTGTATTCTGCTGTTGTGGGAGGCAGCAATTAAATAAAGTTGGTTGACAGTGTTTTTCCAGGTCATCTATATCCTTAGTGATTTTTTTGTCTACTTGAAAAATTTCGAGACATATTGAAATTTGTTTACTATAACTGTTTTTTTTTTTTTTATTTCTCCTTGAAGTTCTATCAGTTTTGCTTTATGTATTTTGGAGCTCTGTTATTAGGTGCATAAACTCTTAAGATCATTGTGTTCTTTTAATGAATTGACTCTTTATTGTTATGAAATGGTCTTCTTTATCACTGATAATATCCTTTAGCCCCAAATCTCTTTTGTTTGATATTAATGTAGCCAGTCCAGCTTTAGTTTTTTGGTCCAGTGTGGCAATCTTTGCCTTTTAATTAGTAGTATTTAGATCATTTTCATTTAATGTAATTGTTGACATGGTTAAGTTTAAATATGAGTATATCATCATTTTGCTCTTTGTTCCCTCTTTGTTCTATTCCCTTTTTTCACCTCTTTTTCTACCTTCTTTTTCATTAATTAAAAAAATTTTATTTCATTTTATCTCATTTGCTGGCTTAGCTTTAACATTTTATTTTTTAGTGGTTGCTTTAGGGTTTTAGTATACAACTTTAACTTTTCATAGTCTGCCTTCAAATAGTAGTATATCATCTACATAAAATAAACTTATAACAGTATACTTACATTTATCCCCTCCCATCCTTTATGCTATTATTGATATATATGTTGCTTTTACAAATGTTATCAGCCTCACTCTATACTACTATTCTTTTCACTTAAACAGTCGATTATATTTGAAAGACTTAAATCATAAGAAAAAAATCTTATATACTTATTCGTATAGTTACCATTCCAGTAATCTTCATTCCTTTACATAGATCCTTATTTCCATCTAATATTATTTTCCTTCTGCCTGATTGTCTTTAGCAGTTCTTGTGGTGTGAGTCTGGTGATAATGCATTATTTTAACATTCGTATATCTTAAAAGATCTTTACTTAGCCTTCATTCTTGAGGAATATTTTCACTGGAATCAGAATACTAGGTTGACAGATTTTATTTTCAATACTTTAAAGATGTTGCTCCACCAACTTCTCACTTGCATTGTTTCTGATAAGAAATCTGCTGTCATCCTTACCTTTCTCCTCTGTACAAAGTATATCATTTTCCTCTGACTGCTTTTAAGAGGTTTTTCTCACAACTGACTTTGAGTCATTTGGTTATGATATGCCTTCATGTACTTTTCTTCATGTTTCTTGAACTTGGGGCTCATTGGGTTGCTTGGATCTGTGGGTTTATACCGTTCATAAATTGGGAACAGTTTCAACCATTATTTCTTCAAATGTTTTTCAGTTCGCTCTCCTTTTACAGGAAATCCAATTACGCATATATTGGACTACCCAAAGTTCTCTCTCATCTCACTGATGCTCTTTTTGTTTTTTAAATTCTATTTTCTCTGTGTGTTTTATTTTGAATAGTTTATATTGCTCTGTCTTCAAGTTCTGTAATCTTTTCATCCAAAATATCAGATCTGCTTTTAATCCCATCCACTGTATTTTTCATTCACATATTGTACTTCTCATCCCTAGAAGTTTGATTTGAGTCTTTCCTTATATCTTGCATTGTGGGAGCCATCTTGGCAACATATCCTCTGGTCTCACTCAAGCTTTCAGATGTCTGTAGCCCCACCCAACATCTTGACTATCACTTCATAAAAGACCTCACCCTAGAATCACTCAGCTAAGCCACTCCAAAATTTCTGACCTACAGAAACCCTATGAGAGTATAAATGTTTATTGTTGTTTCAAACTAAGTTTGGGGGTAATTTATAATATAGCAATAGATAACTAATATGTAGAGAATCTGACCTAGGAGGCTTTCTTGATTCTGAGCATCTTCCCCAGCCCCTGAGGGTTGCACCACGTCCTGGATTCCCCATGGCTGGGTTTAGTCAAATGCGGGGAGTGAGCCTAACCACAAGGCTGATCCCTGCTCCCTGCAGGGTTCTTGGAGTTTGCATTCAATATGCTGTAGAAGTGATGGATTTTGAATAAACCTTCTAATTTGACACTAATATAAGAAATATACTCTCCCCCAAAGGCCCCTCTGCTGGGCATGCCTTTCCCATTTCCCAGAGGTTACCCTCTGAGCAAATGAGTTTCTGGAGCTTGTGGCTAGGAGCTCCACCTGTTGCTCATGGACTCCTCAGGTGTATTCACAAATGTTGTGGGGGAGGGGAACCGCAACAGGCCTGGGAGTGGAGCCCTGCTGGATGTAGACAGAATGGCACAGCCTTTGTCATCAGTCACTTACACCAATGGACTGCACTAGTGTGGAGCTACAGATGAAGTAAGTCAGCTGCAGCCTTTCAGGACAAACTGGGATATGCAGCCTGAGTAAATAGCAAAACAAAGCAAATGCACATGAGCTCAGACACACAGGGAAGGGGGATAGGGGTTAACCTTTGTGGGAACCTCTTATATGCCTGGAGTTTGCATACTTTCTGTACCGAGGTTCCCATCTGTGCAGTTCTAGGCACAACCAATGTGCCCTGTCTCTTGCCAAACACTGCAATAAGGAGGCTGGCTGACCCCTCCAATGGGCTAACACTCGCTTTGGGCTCCTCAGGGAAATTCCAGACCCCCTCTAGTCTAGGGCACTGAGCAGGTAGCCCTTGTCCCTGTGACCTGTGTGTGTCCGAGGCACAGAAGCTCAGCCAAGCCCCAGCTCTCCAAGGCTAGTGAGCAAATATCGAGTCATTTAATCTTCACAGCAGCGTCATGATGTAGATCCTGTTATTATCCTCATTTTACACAGGAAAAAACTGGGGCTGAGTCAGCTCATGGAAAAGGAACTTTCCTTTGGCTACTTTCTCTAAGTGCCCTAAGTGCCCGGTAGTTCTCAAAGTATGCTCCCCAGAGCCCGCATTGTCACAAAGCTGGTTAGACATGTAAATTCTCCTATTTCCTGAGACCTATCTATCGAGTCAGAAACCCCAGGGCTAGGTGCATCAGTCCTATGCTTGCCAACCAGTTGTCAGACACTTCCATTATTAGGAATTAAACCATTCAAACCTGCAATTAAGTACATTGGTTTAAAAACAAAGGTTGAAGTATACTCCAAATGCATCACCCCCCAATTGTTTGACTTCATTTACCTGTACTCTTGGGTTCATTGTATCTGTGTGGTGGAAGCGCCATGGTGCATTTTGTCCCAGCACTATGTTCCATTATCTCATGAAATTAGCCAAGCATTCCTGTCACAGGAGTTGGCAAACACTACAGATCAGGTAGCCTTATGTTTCCCAGAGGATCTGTTGTTAAACTTTGACCACCACACCACCAGACTCAGTGCTCTGTGTTTTAACTAGCCCTGGGGTGACTCTGATGCCCACTCAAGGCTGAGTCCTACCTGGAGTGTTGCAATTGGATGCTTCATACTGACTCCTTACCTGCCTTTTTATTACAGTCTTAACCAACATCATGCTGGAACAGGAAAGCAGATGCCCTCTGCTCTTGCCCCTCACCCCTCCTCCCCTCCCCCGCCCTCTGTGCCTGAGCAAAATGCTGGGATTAAAGCTGTGCTTTTGATGCATGGGAGGCAAGAGGGACTTGGATGGCTTCAAAAGCCAGTTCTGAAGACCCCTTGCAGCGGAGGGGACCACACTGGGGTTCACCTGAGAGAAAGGTGAGTCCCAAAGTCATAGCCTGGCTCTCCACAGTGCCTTCGTGCACACAAAGCCAGCCAGAAAATATGGAAAGCAAAGTGCTCCAGTGTCAGACACCGCTGGGTGCACACCCCAGCTCACCCTTGCTAGCAGGGGGAACATGGAGCTGGTTGCTTCTCCTCTCTGACCTCCATCTGCTCATCCAGGAAGATGGGGATAGTAGTAGCTATCCCCCATGGGGCCTTTAGTAAGATTAAATCCAAAAATTTAGACAAAGAGCCAGGAAGATAGCACAAGCTCCATAAACAGTAGTTATTACTACTTTTTCATTTAGCTGTGAAAGAAAGTAATATCAATGTCAGTATTGTTACTCCCATTTTCTGGGTGACAGATATTGAGGCACAGAAAAAAGAAGAAAAAAAAGCAAAGTGCCCAGAATTACACAGAGACAGTCACTGAAACAGCAGACAACCATTAGCCAGTGATGGATCTTGCCCACACCTTCTAATGAGCATGTCCCTATCCTGGGGCTGCTGGCCTAAGTTATTCCCGGTAGCTCCAGTTTCCCTAGCAACAAAGTAAGCAGTCATTCAGATACACTGATTACCAGACAGTTCTCTGGTTTATTGCCATAATTTTTCTAAAGCAAGCATCTGTGGGTAAAGATGTTCTGCCTTTACTTGCTTAAATGAGCAAAGGCAGTTCCATGTGTGCTTGCAGCAGGAGACTCCAGCAACCACGTGGATGCTCAGTCACCCTTTAAAGCCAGGAATCACCTGGAAAAGATGGGGGTGGGTAGAGGAGTACTCTGTAAGCATGCATAGGGTAGGGGGCTGGAGGCCATGTGGATAAAGCAGATGACCACACCCCTCACCTGGGCATGTGCAGATGCAGGGATGCTGTTCCCCACCCAGTGTGGAGCCCTGACACACGATTATAACTGGGGTTTGTTAGGCAAACACACAGCCTTCACTATGCTCCAGGCACTATTCTAGGACTTCCCAAGTACCAATTCATTTAATGCTCTCAAGAGCCCTACAAAGTACTATTATTATACTACAGTAAGTCCCTGACTTAAGAACAAGTTCCGTTGCGGGAGAACATTAAGTCGGATTCATTCGTAAGTGCGACAAAGTGAGTCTGTGCTACCTAGCAGTCCCCTCCACATCACCACTGCTTTTCCTCTTGCTTCTGGACATCGTGGGCTCTGATTGAGCACTGTACTACTGTACACTATCGCACTGTACAGTAAGTACACAACAGCACAACTGTGACAATGCCCAGCAGACATGTGAGCTACTTTCGCGAATTGTTCGCATCTACGAATGTTAGTAATGCGCATTTGTATCTGTGAAAGTTCGCAACTCAGATGTTACTATTATAGTACTTGATGAGGTTGCACAAAGAAGTTAATCAATTTGCCTGGTGTCACACAGCTGGTAAGTAGCTGAGGCAGGATACAAACCTAGGTGGTTAGGCTGTAGGGATGGAGTTTAAAATGGGTTTCCCATGGAGAGAACCAAAAATGTGTAGTCAGAGCCACATGCAGTTCTGAGCATGAACGAAATAAAGAAAGGGCCCCAATAGAGATCAGTCTCTAACAGAGAAGGGAGATAAAGGAGGCCTAGCCTGGTGGGTAAGTCAGGGTGGTCATGACAATACCTCATCTAGAGCAGGACTTCCTGAACAGGAATCTGCAGTTTCAACATCCCGGAGAAGTGGGAGTCACTGTTCCATTGTAGAGATGTGGAAACTGAGGTTCAGAGAAGTTAAGCCATCTGCCTGAGGTCACACAGCCAGGAAGTACAACTTTGGGACCCAAACCCAGCCTACCTATCCCTCCACCCCATGCTCTTTCCTTGCATCTTTCAGCCTTACTGTCAGATTTTAGCACTGGAGAGCAGGGTGGGATCCACCCCCTGTAACACACACACATACAGGTAGACCAGGCACCTGGCACAATGTGTGTGTGCTAGGTACCTCCTGTGTGACAGCTGACTCCCATTAAACAGTTAATAGACATGAAACCTTACCTGGCCAGGAGGGGGCAGAACTGGACCCACACAGGTCTGCTAATCCTTTCCCCCATGTCACCTCAGGGACAACTACATAGGAGAAGCCAATTCCAGCGTGCCAGACTTTCTCTTCCTGACCTCTACAGCCTAAAACTCCTGCCCCAGAAAGGCTGCAGATTGGCACATTGGAAATGGGAGCCCTCCAGACTTGGGTTTCCATGCCTTAACCAAGGAAGCAATAACTCTCGGCAGTGCTGCCGTGCCTGTGGGCAAAGCTCCTCCAACAGTATGTGCAGACAGTAAGTCCCCGCTCCACTGGGGACCCACGCAGGGCCTCAGCTGCACCTCATACCTGCCTCGAAGATGAGGTCCGTGCTCCTCCTGGCACCCAGTCTGCCCAGCCAGGGCCTGGAGGGCTCGGCCCCTGACCCCGCATTCCCGCCCGCCCCCTCCAAGGGCTCTGACCACAGAAGTCCTTTGCCAGCATCTCATGACCCCATGTTTGTGTCTGTCTCTCCACTTTAGGGATTCATTTCTCTACAAGGGACGCAGGTGACAGAGCTTCTTCCTGGCCCTGAGGATGTGGGGAAGCACCTCTTTGAGATCAGCCCAGGTAGGCCTGAGTACCTTGCCACTCGCTGCACTGGCCCTGGTGGAGCTGAGCATCGCACCTCCAGCCTGGGAAGGGTGAAGTGCTTTCGTGACACTTCAGCACTGTTTCCAAGCACAACTTGGAAATTTGGGCCAAATCTCGAGGATATTGCAAATTTGGGGGGAAATTAGGAAATCCAATCAATTACCTGGGTAATTAGCTTTTGGGTAAGAGGGGAATGTAGTATTTTAAATTCACAGTAAACACAAGGGAAGAAACCAATCAATGTGGACACCTTAGGGTGAAGGTCCAAACACAGCAAATCTGGGGTATATGCAATAAGCTGCGAGCACCCATTCAGAGCATTAAAATAAGCTTTATCATGAATCCCAAAACAGAATTGCTATGTGGTGGGAGGAAAGGAAATAATTTAACTCAAAGAACTACTGTCATGTTTTCAGTCACAAAACAATTTTTTAAAGTCCCTAGTTTTAAAATGTGATTGTTATGAGCTAAGTAAATGCGTCTTGCAATGAGCCAGTCTGTTCATAGAGGGGCCGGGTTCTGCAGTCAGGCCATATTGTGTTTAGCCTGACCTCCCCCAGAAGCAGAGCCTGAGATGGTATCTGAGCAGTTTATTTGGAGGTGATGCCCAAAAAGCATGGGGAAGGGAGCAGGAAGGGAAGAGAGCCAGTCAGGGTGTGCTGCCAGCCGGCTACTGCGGTGGCACCCAGGACTCCATTCCAGTGGGGACTTGTGGAGGCTCTGGGGGACAGGCCTCAGGGTGTCTTGCCCAAGGAGTGAGGAGGCTGGAGGTGTATCTGCCAACTCCCACCAGCCATTAAGTGAGAACTGCTTCCTAGGGAGCTGATGCCGGCATTTTTGGTGTGCCTGGGCACAGACCAAGCTCCCTACAGACAGAGAAGGCATCCAGGGAAAGTTACAGGTGCTTGAGGAAGAGGCCACCCATGTGGGTGGGAACCATGTGGCCGGGGCTCTGGGCAGGGCAGCCAGTCATGGTGTCCTATCAGTGTGCAGCCAATTTTAGACTTCCTTCAGGGAAGTGGTGGTTGTGAACTGACTGAGCCAGGGCCCCACTGTGGTCCTGAGCCAGAAAGTTTATAGTTTCAGAGCAGCATTGCCACCCAACCACTCTGATGAAGTGACCGAGGCATGAATCAGCCCAGGCTCAGGCCAGCCAGCAGGAAATGGCCCACTGGGAGCCTGAATGACCAAATGCAAGCCTGGGGCAGGCGTGTTCACCTTTGCTCTGTTTGTCCATTCTGGGAATTCCAGGAGGCACAGGCTGCAGCTGAAGTACAGACGGCATACAAATTTCCAGCACCCTGGTTTCATGAGGGCACTCCCAACTTGGGCATTTTATCTACTGCAGGTACTAAACTGCACATTAGAAGGTGGCAACAGAGTGATCCCGGGTAGGAATTGAAGACCGAGGCTTGGTTGGCTATGGAACAGGAGTACAGGCTTCTGCAGAGAAGACAAAGAGGAAATGAGGGAGGGCGGGGAGGTAGACAGTGCCCTGACATCTGGGGATGGGGAGCTGGTCACTGGGAAGGAAAGGCTAAGGGAGGGGCCTGGGCATGGAGAATGGAAAGGTGGAGGTCAACACACACACACACCTCCCACCCCACCCATCTCTCCTCACCCCCCATTCCCACCATAAATTCAGGAAGGCTTGTGCCCCAAGGACCAGATAGGGTAAACCACCAGTGTCCATGCTCTTCATTTGGGTCAGAGATATTTACAAGGGTTTCTTGATTCTGGGAGGATGAAAACCCATTTGCCATATAAGGTAATATTCACAGGTTCTGGCATTAGGACATTGAATAGGATGGGGACATCTCTGTGGGGGGTTTATTTTGCCTACCATAGTACTCAAAACCTCCATCTAAGATAGGGATACTTTTATGGCTATTTTATTAAAAAGGGCACTGGAGGTTTGAAAGGATAGGAAACTTGCCCAAGGACACAAAGCCAGATAGTAGTAGGCTCAGGGCTTGTACCCAAGCAGTGTGACTCCAAAGACACACATTTAAGCTACCCTCCAATACAGGCACCAGGCACAGGTTCTAGTGTCTTTCTCACCTGAGCCTGTGAGGTCTAGGGATGCAGTTATTGGAAGGAAAGCTCCTTGTACCCTGTCAAACTCTCAGGCACAGCAGTGGTCTGAGCACCAGATTCCTGCAGGTCCTAAGTGATGCCATTTCTGCCCTCTTACCTCCGCATATGCCTCAAGGCCTTAGGGGTATGGGGTGCACAGGCAGCTGTGAGGCTGCTAGGGGAAGCAGGCTAGGTGTGGGAAGTGAGGGGTTCAGTCAGACTTTGGGGAGCATTAAGGAGGAAAGATTTAATAGCCTCCCCTGGACTCCTTGTTCTGTCTCGGGAAGGTCAGGTGAGGGCGCGTGTCTGCCATACCCGATGCCCCAGGGGGGGAAAACTTGACAACTCTTGGAAATATGATAGAAACCCAAGTATGATAATGCATATGATAAACTATATGAATTTGAAGTCATAGTTCTATTTGTGCTCTTCAACAATATTTTTAAAAATCACAATTTTTCAAGAGAGAATTACAAATATGAGGAAAAGTTATTCTGTGAGTGCCATCTAGTGGAGAAAGCTGATAATTTCAGGACAGTCTGTGCATGCCTCCTGCCCACTCCAATCCATTTCGGCCACGCCTCTGATTCTTGTCGGGCCTCCACAATCACTAAGTGTGGGGTGGGGGTGGAGGTTGCAGCTTGGCCAGGTCTAGCCACAGAGCCCTGCTCCACTAATACTCTGAGGCTGGCTCCAAGTCAGGCCAGAAGGAGCCAGGCCCCAGGAGGCATCTGGGATTCAAGGGCCCTGAGTCACCTTTCTACCTGGGCCTCTTCTCCAGCCTGGGCAGTTAGTTGGCTGCTGTGATATTGTGATTTATAATAAGAATATACATTTGGTCTTTGTTCCTGGCACAGAGCTCCTAAAAACCCTCAGAATTTCCTACCTGAGAAGAGCCCTAAAGGTATCCTTTTTTATGTTAATCAGGTGACTTTTGGAATACACCTAACAATGAGGGCTGGTTGTCAGAGGAACCAACCCTGTGATGAGGGTTGGAACTTTCAGTCCCCAGCCTGACCTCTGGGAAGGGGAGAGGGCTGGAGGTTATGTCGGCTGCCAATGGTTAATGATTCAATCAACTATGCTTATGTAATGAAACCTCCCTCCATAAAAGCCTGAAGGACAGGATTTGGAGAGCTCTCAGGTTGGTGGACATGTGGAGATATGGGGAGAGTGGCACGCTTGGAAGACATAGAGCTCTGCTAACCTTCCCACATACCTTGTCCAGACCTTCCATCTGGCTGCCCCTGACTTAGATCCTTGTATAACAAACTGGTAATCTAGAGAGCAAAATGCTTCCCCGAGTTCTGTGAGCTGCTCTAGCAAGTTAATCTAACCTAGGGAGGGGTTCATTAAAGGTTCCAGTAATACCAGGATGGTCAGGAGCACAGACGACAATCTGGACTTGCGATTGAGGGGAGAGGGGACTGAACCCTTAACCTGAGGGATCTGGCGCTATCTCCAGGTAGATAATGTCAGAATTGAGGTAAGTCGTAGGAAAACCCACCGGGGTCTGAATGTTGCTTGATAGTATAGGGGAAATTCCCCCACACATTGTAATTGGTGACCAGAGTTTTACCTGACAAACACCGCCCACTCCCAGACCTTTGAAAGCTGTCTTTTCCTTGCAGACTTGATCGTGTTGTCTTCCCAGGCTCATTTCTTTGCAATGCAAGCATCTGGGCCCAAGTCAAGTTTTGGCCTTCCTCTAATGCCACAGGGATGGGGCAGGGGGTAGAGAGGCCTGCTCTGGCACTCTGGACAAAAAAGAGTTGCTAAACCCGTTAAGTGTTGTGTTTGGTGGGAAGAATTAGGTTATCAGTAAAGCAGAGTAACTGGTTGCTAACATCTCTCTTCTGGTATCAGCATAATGCTACCAAAGGGAGGAGGTCCAATCACTCCAGGTTTTCAGAGCCCCAAGTCTTTCTGGCAAGTAACTGCTGTACTATCCTGTCTCCTCTCTTGCTCAGCATGTCTTTCAGGAGTCCCAACTGTGTGTAACAGAAGCCAGCTCTGGCTAACTCAGCAAAGTGGAATTGGCCAGAGGCTATGGGCACAGAATCATCCATCATCAGGGAGCTGGAGAGCTACATATGGGAGGGGCAGGAAGGGGTGCAGGGCTTCTCAGGGCACCTGGGGCCATGAACAGAGAGTGGAGAGCCGTGGGTGCTCTGTGCTGGAAAGTTGAATCCCCCCTGACTCTTCAGTCCTGGCATCACTCGCTGGGTGTCTGAAGTCAGGTCTCAAGTCTCAATGGCTATGTTTAGGCCACATGCCTGCCCCTGGTGACACTAGCATGGTGAGGACTGGCCTGTCCCTCCCACCAAGCCTTCTGACAGTGGGAGCAAGGAGCCCACACAGGTACCCAGTGCCTTCAGTAAGGGAGGGGAGGTGACAGGTGGCAGTCTCCATCAATGTGCACTACATCAGATACAGCCTATGGTTCTGTCTCTGCCAGGCCAAGTGTCACATCACTGGTCTTGGCCCTTTCTGCAGAGCCACACCAAGGCTCCAGGATGGGTGCCTTTTCAGGTGGGAGTGCAGGGCGCCCTGCATGTGGGGCTTTCAGTCCCAAGTGGGACATGAAACGCCCACTGAACGTCAGGGAAGAGCAGAGCAGGAAGTGCTGTCTTCCTGAGCAGGACAGGAGAGAGAATGGCTGCCCTGGAGGCTGCTCCAGTTCCCATGGCAGACAGCCTGTCTGCTTTGGGCCCCACTGTATTTCTCAAGATAAAGTGCTGGAGGCTTCTGCGGAAGCCACCCAGTTGAGAGGTCTGGCAGGTGCCTGCACTTGCACGCAGCTCTTGGGCTGCCTCCCTCCCGCCAGGCTGCTGGGGCCTCTGTCCAGTCCCCGACACTGGGTGGGCACCCTGCAGGCAATAGGCCAGAGAGAGATGGCTTTTAGGTCTTAGGGAAGTTGGGGGCTGAGGTGCAGCAAAGTGAGCAGTGGCACCCCAGGGAAATTAGGGAGATGTGGCCAACTGTACCCAAGAGAGCCAGGGATGCAGATAGATGCCCCAGGGGCAGGCTAGGGCCTGCATGCAGAAAGGAAGTTTCCAGGGAGAGAGTCAGGAGGCAAGCCCAGGCACCATCTCCCTGTTTAGACCTGTTTTCTATCAGTCCAGGAGAACCAGACAGAAGCCCAGCCCTGCCACCCAGGACAAGTCACCAAATGTCCTGTTTCATCATTTGCAAATGGGGTAATATTATAATAGAGCCAAGTGCCTTGGGTTTGGGGAAGATGCAGTGAGATCCAGTGCCAGGCTCATATTTTTATATCTCCTCCTCTCTGCAGTCTCTCTGTTTATCATTATTCTAAATAAAAATAACACAGTTACTGTTTAACTCTCACCTGTAAACAGTCCCGATACTGTGTGATAAGTGCTCGGACAGAGGTGTCTCCGGGATGAGAGTCTGGAGCAGGGATAGGGGGACTTGCCTGGATGGTTAGGGAAGGTTTCTCTCAGCCTTGACAGAAATGTGAAAATTATCTAAATGGGCAAACAGGAGAAGGATATTCCCAGAGTGGTCCAGAGGGAGGACTGAGTTCACAAAGGCACAGAGGCCTGGAGAAACATGGTGTACGGGAGGCTCAGGGAATAGAGGACCGAGCTGGAAAGGTTTGCAGGGGCCAGGACAGCAGTCCTCGGACGCTGGACGAAAAGCCTTGGACTTTAGCTGTGGAAAATCTTCGACTGGCAGCGGGGATGATTCAAAACTATATGTTAGAAAGAGCGCTAGTGTAGTGATGGGGGGCTGCAAGGACCAGGCAGGAGATGGGGGGGGGGGTGAACTGCTGTTCATCTGGGCTATCCCCCGCACTCCCCCAGGTTAGTGTTCATAGAGAAGACCTCTATGTCACATTGCTCACAGGGTCCCATGGGGGAAGCAACTCAGAAGCCTGGCCACTCAAAGCTCAGCCCTGATTCTTTCTTTGCAGTTACAAGCTCATGTGCCAAGTTCTCAAGCAAGGCGGCCCTAATCATACATAGCATCTCTGCCTTTGGGGCCTGTTTAAAGGGGTTCCAGACCCAGCTCTGCCCCTAGCTAACTGGGGGAATCAAATCAGATTTCCTCCTTTCTATGGGCTTCCGTTTCCCCATCTGTAAGATAAGAGGGCTGGACTTGGTGAACTGCAAGTTGTCACCCCGAAAGAATGGGTGCCAGCAGTTTCTTATGGCTGGCTGTACTGGGTCTTTGAACCCACTCTTGGGCATTGAGCTTGCAGCTGCCTGCCCTTATCTGGCCTACAGCTTGGAGCTGATAAGAGAACTGCTACCTGCTATCTCTGAGGCTTGATCTTGAAACAGAGCCAGCACACACAGATTACTTGTAGAAGTAGACTGATACCCTTCTCATGACACCTACAGAGCATCGCACATCTCCCATCTCCCGAGCGGGATGCCAGTCTTGGTCTGTCTCGGCACCTGGTATCAGCCTGACCTCATGAGGCCCTGTGGAGTTTGCCTGTAGAGCGCCAGATGATGGGTAATGACTAGAAATGAAGTTAGATGAGAAGTTCACAGTTGCTCTCCACCCCTGAGAGTGGGAAAGTCAGCAGATGCAAGAGTGGTGCTTGTGCTTCCCTGCTTTGTGTCTGGTCCTCCTGTCTTAACCTCACTTTTGTCAATTAAACACAGACCAGGTGTCAGTAACCCCCACTGGTGTCCCTGGGATAGATGCCCTTGAAGAGGAGCATGCAGTTCATTCCTTTGGCCAAAATCATGTTCTAGGGCAGATCTGTTCAGTAGAAAATCTAAGGCTGGCCCAGTGGTGCGTTGGTTAGAAGCTGGCTTGGGACGCCAGCTCTGAGCAGCAAGGCCGCAGTTCAGATGTCACATATGAGGGCCAGTGACACTGCCCTCTATAGGTGGTGAACAACAGCCCCACCTGGTTGCCTCTATAGCTAAGATGGTGAACAACAGCTCCACCTGGAGCTGGGCTGCTGTGAGTTGCCTGCGACAGTGGGCTGCAGCCTCTGATGCAGTGGGCTGCCATAGGCTGCAGTGAGTGGCCGGCAGCCAGCGTAAGCGGCTGGCAGCCAGCGTGAGCTGCCAAGAGCCACCATGAGCAGCTGTCCAGAGGTCAGCAACTGATCTGCCTCACCCGGGAAGAGCGCAATGATGATACCAACATGGGCCAGTGAAGCAACGTCCTTCACAACTAGACTGAAGAACAAAAGGGCAGCAACTTGTCTGTTCCCCTCCCCCAATTCCCCAATAAAATCTTTAAAGAAAAAGAAAATCTAATGCAAGCCACATCTGTGATGAAATGGACAATTCTGATGCTCAGTTATATAGTAACCACGTTTCAGTGCTCAGCACCCACGTGTCTGGTGGGACTGCATTGCCCGGCACAGGCCTAGATGAGGAGGGTCCTCAGTGCACTTCACAGGTACCCTGGGAATGAAAGGGAGGGAGGAGGGGAGAACAACTCCTGGGGCAAGCCTAGGCTTTGGAGTCAGACAGACACCTAGATTCACATTTTAACTCTGCCACTCACTAAGTGCGAGAACTTGGACCAATTCACTTAAATTCTCTGTGTCTCACATTTACCATTTGATAACAGAAATAAAACTACCTGCTTGGCAAAATGGCTGTGGCCATCAAGTGAACTAAAATCTAGTGAGGTGCAGAGCACAGTTCTCTCCACCCTCCACTGCCTTGCTTTCTCCCCACCTCCCCCTCTCTCACTCTTTCGTTTATTCTTTCTCTTTCAACTCCTCTTTTATCTGCCATATTCAAGAAAGAAGCAAGTAAAATTTTAAATTTCTTTAGTTCTGTTGCATTAAAAAGAATAAATAAAGGAATCCTAGATCCAAGTTCTATAGCACTTGTTCTCAAACTGTTATCAGAACTTTCTGGGGAGGCTCATCCCCAAAGTTCCTGATTCAGAGATCTGGGGTAGAGCCTAAGAATCTGCATTTCTAACAAGGTTCCACATGATGGTGGTCCAGGAACCACCTTTGATAAGTCAAAAGAGAGCTCAGGGAATAAAGGAAAAACTTTATATTTAATAACTTGAATGACACTTTTTTCTTGCTTTTTGAAGACTGAGCCCTGTGTTTTTGTTTTGTAGTAGGTCCCTCAAATTATGTAGCTGGTTCTAAGGTCAGTGGAGGAGTGACTGCAGAAGCCAGGAGCCCAGGGCCTGGGTTCATGGAGACATGAATCTGCAATAAAGAAGGTGACAGCCCTGGGCCTGTTCCATTCTAGCGCTGTGTTAAGAGGGACCCGTGCAAATGGGGCTGTCTCCAGCCTGCTGAGGAGGCTGTGGGCCACCGCACTTCCCTGTGGCTCTGAGGAGCTTTGCCACGGGGGAAAGAGAACACTGAGGGGCTTGGTGGCCGCCCTAATGGATGTGTGAAGTGCCCTGACACAGGAGCAGGAGTAGCTGTGCTTCGTGCAGGCCTAGGAGCCTAGCAGGCACAGTGCTTTTTATTTGCTTTTTTTTAAATGATTCATTCCCTTGGGCACTGAGAGGAGACCCTTCTAAGCACCCAGGGTCCCCCAAATCACCACACACAAACCGACTAATTGCCAGGTCTCCCTTCCAGTCACTGGACCCAGGCACCATGCCTCATCCTGGGCGAGGAAGTCAAACCAGGCCATCTCCCCTTTTGCAGCCCGCTGCCCCCACCCTGTGCAGGGGTGCCGCCAACTGGGGCAGGGACTACCATGCACCACACCAAGACTGCTGGGTGTGTGCCTTCAACCCCAGCCCTCCTCATGCTTGTGCCCAGGCCTCCCCCAGGCACAGGGAAGCACAGGGGGAGAGGGGAGCAGTCAAGGAGCAGAGATGGGGAGGGGGCGGGCAGCCTCAGGGCACCAGGAGGCCTTAGGTGGCCAGGAATCCCTAGAGGCTGGAGGCTGCAGAAGGCAGGACAGTGGGAGAGCTGAGCTTCCCAGCCCCGGCACACACATTACTCATGAAACTCCATGTACAAAACACAAATTTAAAGACAAAATTATTAAGACTTTTAAGACAGCAACCACAAGCATTAAATTCCTAGCTCGGGGCTCTTCTGAGTGGGGGCCCTCTGTGCTGCCCTGGTTGCAGGCCTATGCAGCTGGCTGGCCCTGACTGTGGGCTTCTGCATGTAAAGGCAGACTTGACTTGACTCTCTGTCTCTGTCCTAGGCTCTGCCCTGTGAGGGCAGCCCTCTAACACTCCCTGCTGATCTCTCCCTGCAAATTCACTAGCCCTCAGAGCCTCAAGTCATAAATGAATGCAACCCACATCTTATCAGTGTCCTTATCCCACTTACAAACTTGGCACCTAGAAGGGGGATGTGGCTTCTTCACGGCCTGAGCACATTTGACCCATCGTGCTCCAGCCCAGTCTTCTCCCCTTCTGGCACAGCCTGGGCCTGCAGCCACTCCCACCCCTTGTCTTCCTCCTCCGGGCTGTTGATAGAAACACATGTGCGTGTGCTGCAGAGACCCTGGCCTAGAGTCTTCCTCCACTTCTCCCTTGTCCTAACTGCTGAGGGAGAGGGGTCCTTAAATGGAATGCCCCCAGAGGCCACAGCAATTACCCTAGATGGCCTGGCCTGTCCCTGCATCCTTGCAGATCCAGGCCATGGTCTGTTGGGCAATGAACCTGAAGCCATCTCTCTTGAGTGAGGCCCATTAGAAAGAGCCTTTAGTAGCTCCCCAGGTCTGCCAGCTGGGCCAGCCTGGCTTCCTGAGTGTTTAACAGGGTCCTCACGCCAGGGTGCTGGCTCAGCTGCACCTTGGCAGGTGTGACATCCTGCCTGACTCTCCAACTCCACAGGCTTCTGTCGGCATAGTAGGGGAGACTCCAGAAGGAGTCCCGCCCTGCACTGGGGTGGGTGCATGATTCCAGACCCTAGGCTTGCCACTCTCCTCATCCCAGCCAGGTGACTGCCTTCTCCCACCTCAGGGCTCTCATTCCAACCTGCACTCCTTCCACACACTATTGAAATGCCTCCTGGTTTTTTACTTTCTTTTCTCTTGGGTGGCCATTGTGTTTCCCTTGTCAGGCTTAGGGCCCCTCAAGGGCAGAGTCCATGTCTGATTCATGCCTACAACTTCAGCCCAGGGCTCAGTGCCTGGCCGAATGAGGAGCCTGGGACGAGTCACACACAGTTGTGCAAATATCCAGGGGCTTGAGGCTGTTTGGTGAACTGAGCCATTCGCTCTCATGCTGTATGTACAGTGGCAGGTGAAAGGGGAATGTGGCTGGATTCATTGGAGGGTCGGCTGGGGTCAGACACCGAAGAGCCTTGTGTATTAGCTCAGGCATTGGACGATCTTATAGGTGATGAGGAGCCACTGGGGCCCCTAAACAGGGGAAAGCCATGATCATACTTAACAATGAGAAGACAGGATTGGGTGCAGGATAACAAGGGGGGTCCAGGGAGCCACTTGGGGGCTGCTTTAAAAGAAGAGCAGGCAGCAGATGCTGACAAGCTGGAACCAAGCAGAGGCCTGGAGGGTTGGGGGGAGGTGGATGGCTGGGCGACAGGACGGCCAGACCTGAAAAGGGACCAGATGCTAGAGGTGAAGTCCAGGATGACTGCCAGGCTTCTGCACATACAAGAGGAGAAGCAGCTTGGAGATAAGCTGACTGGATCATTATGAGGTCACAGAAGCCTAGGCTAGCAGCTGTGACAACTGGATTCAGTTCTGTAGGAAGCAGGGCTTTTCTAGCCCCCAGTTTCACTCTCATGGAGTTGATGCTCCAGCACTCCTCAGTTGTGTTGCTCGTTCTCCTTTCAAAACCAAGTTTAATGATCAGTTACTCTAGGAAGCCTTTTCGGGCTTAACTCACACATGTTTCCCCGAACCCCTTCATAATGATAGAGTTCAAAGGCCAGACCCAGCACTCAGTAGCTACTTGACCATGGGCAAGTTTCTAACTTCTCTGAGGATAATTAAAGTCTCTACACCTTGGGTTAGGGATGGGGATGAAGCCGTTGAATACGGCTATAAAGGGACAGCAGAGGGAGCCGTGTGATGATGGTACAGTTAGGTACCTTGACTGTGGTGGTGGTTCAATGAAGCTACCTGTGTGATAAAATTGCCCAGAGCCACCCCCACTCCCCCTCCACACACACGAGTCCGTGTAGAACTGGTAAGATCTGAATCTTCTCTGTGGATTGTAGCAGGTCAGTTTCCTGGTTTCAGTATCATGCTATAGTTACATAAGATGGGAGGGCTGGGAGAAGGATTCGGGGGACCTCACGATACATTCTTTGCAACTTCCTGTGAATCTAGAAGTATTTCAAAATAAAAAGTGTTTTTTTTTGGTTTTTTTTTTTTTTGAGGGCGATGTCACTGGCCCTCATATGTGGGACCGAACCGAAAATAAAAAGTTTTTAAAAATACCTACCCCATGGTGTTGTGACATTATGCACTTACATCTTAGGATAATACCTGGCTTGTGTAAAGTACTCAAAAAAGTTGAGCAAGTATTACAAAAGGGTGTCTGAAAAAAATCAAAAAAAAGGGGATAAACTTATTTTTAAAGAGGATGTTAGTAACCTTTTCAAATAATATGTTCTTGGTGCTTCTCTTAACCACTAGAACCTTTTCAGATAAAAATCCCTCTAAATGTGAAGCAGTTTTTATCTTTTAAAAAGTACGTATTTGCTGAGTAATCGAATGAAAGGCCATTCACCAAGGGAAACCTGCTAACTCCTTCAAGCATAGTTGGTTGTGTTCCTGAGGCAGCAATACAAATGAGTTCCCTATATTGACATTTTCTGCAGAACATAAGCAACGTGTGCTTCTTAAAGTGATTAGTCGAGTTTATTTTTAGAAGGGGAAGTGGGAAGGGCACCCTACAATGTGTTGGCTCAATCTTCCTGACATGGCAGCGAGTGGACATTACGTCCCTGTTGCACAGATGGGGAAACCAAGGCACAGAAGGGTAACTTGTCCAAAGTCACATGACTAGTACAAATGGAGTCCAGCATCCATCCAGAGTCTCACTCCAGCTGCCAACAGGAGCCCAAGTGGGTGCTGGGCACCACGGCCCTGAGACATGGAGGGGCAGACCGAAATTCCTCAGATAGAGATAGTGCACTGGACAGAAAAGGGGTGATGGGCGGAGGGGGGCGGCGGCCAGCTCAAAAGAGAGATGTCGATAAAATTCTTTATGAGTGATCTCAGCTAGAATAAATCTCTAGATAAATTAGGATGTGGGGAGGACTGTGGCAGGGGGTTAATGAGTGGGAGGTGGGATGACCCACCTCTGAAAAGCCAAGCCCAGGGACAGAAGCTACTCCAACCAAGAACCTTCAACTTAGGAACCTTCTTAGACACAAAGCTGTACTTCCTACTCAAGATGTGTGGTCTAAGGACCGGCTGCATAGCATCTCCTGGGGACTTGTTGGAAATACACGCTCTAGGACCGCTCCAGAAGTACCAACACAGAGTCTGTTAGAGCAGTTTGTCCTGAGTGATTTGTGTGCATATTCAAATGTGAGAAGCACTGCTAACAAATGAAACATCAGTGCTACCCAAGCCTGGACTATGAGCTCCTGAAGGAAAAGGTTGCATCTGTGCACTCAGAGCCTGGGGCTTGGCTCTTAAAGGTGCTCAATAAATTAGACCAGCAAAGTAGCAGGAAGGTGGCTGAAAGTGATGGTAGAGAGAGGCAAAGAAAGACAAGATATTGAGTCTAGTTTTCAGGCTGCAAACTGAGCAGCTAACCAGGGCTGATGACACCCCTGGGCTGGTTCTGGCCCACAAGACATATGTTGTTTGGCTCACAAAATACTTGTGAAAGCAAAAGATTTTACCCGTAGAAAGTAGAGATTTCTGTAAGGTAAATTTGGGCCTGCTTTCTCCATACAATTAGCAGGTACTCAGCAACAGCTGCCTCTTTGAAACAGAGCTTGAGTGTTCTCAGTTGGCTCGTGTCCCCACCGCTTCCTATTGACCCCTCCACCCCAGTCCGCTTTCTCAGTCCATCTTATCCGATCTCTCTATAAGGGTTTGAGTCTGTGAGCCCTAAAACACATAATAAAACACTCAAAATCAAATGATAGTTATAGTGTATTGGCTGAATCATGTGACATCCCCAGTTATCTGTCATATGGGGTTATGGTTAAGGGTAGGCATCATCACACTGTCTTAGATTCGATTCTGGCTCAGCTTCTCCTTGGGTCTGGGGTCCTAAGCTAGTCATAGAAACCCTTAAACTACAGGCTCTTCATCTGGAAAATGGCCTCAATCCAAGAGCTCGTTGTAGAGCGTTAAGCACCATGGGCCACATACCTGGCACAGGGTTAGCAGTGGCTAATTAGTAAAATATCAGTAATTGCAGTTGCCAGAGCAAAATAACACAAAAAAGTGCAGGTATTGATTCCCTGAGTTTTTAAAATGTCAACATTATCAATATTTTCCATAAAAAGACATACTGAATACATAAAACTTTTTAAATCAATGAAACTAAATAGTTTATATGCCTCAAATAAAAGTATACATAGTAAAAGAATTAAGTAAAACATAAACCTATGAAACATAAACATGGATAATATCACC
Source organism: Aselliscus stoliczkanus (assembly GCA_033961575.1). Classification (NCBI taxonomy): domain Eukaryota; kingdom Metazoa; phylum Chordata; class Mammalia; order Chiroptera; family Hipposideridae; genus Aselliscus; species Aselliscus stoliczkanus. The sequence continues at coordinate 120,771,501 of CM066729.1, forward strand.
CTTCTAATAAAATTATTAGTAGATGAAATTAGTAAAATATTATTCAAAGATAACAAACCATAACATATAAAATAAAGGAAATTTTAATAATAACAAACACTTGAAGTAAAATACTATTTGATGTTATTTTTGAATCATGAGCGTATATTTGGGCCCATTTTTTCCAGCTGCCAAGAAATTTTTTATTTTCCACTGCTGAGAAGATTGACTGTTCCAAGCTGAATTTCAAGTTAACTCCAAATAATATCCTTTGAGTTCTTCATCTTCAAATAGTCCCATTTCTTATTTGATACTTTAGAGATTTTTTTTTCTTTACTCCTTTTTTGTTGTTGTTGGCAGAGACTACATCTTTTTATTATTATTATTTATTTCTTCTTTTTAAGTTACAGTTGACATTCAATATTATTTTATATTATTTCAGGTGTACAGCATAGTGGTTAGATATTTATATAACTTATGCAATGAGCCCCTCGATTAGTCTAGTTCCCACCTGGCACTATACATAGTTGTTGCAATATTATTTGCTATATTCCCCATACTGTACTTAACATCCCCATGACTATTTGTAACTACCAATTTGTATTTCTTAATCCCTTCACTTTTTTCACCCAGCTCCCCAACCCTCATCTCCTCTGGCAACCATCAGCTTGTTCTCTGTTTTGTTTTGTTCTTTAGATTACACATATAAGTGACATTATATATTTGTCTTTCTCAGTCAGACTTATTTCACTTAGCATAATACCCTCTAGGTCCATCCATGTTGTTGCAAACGGTAAGATTTCATTCTTTTTTTATGGCTGAGTAATATTCCATTGTATGTATGACCACTTCCTCTTTATCCAGTCATCTATAGATAGGCACTTGGGTTGCTTCCATTGTCAATAATGCTGCAATGAATATAGGGGTGCATATTTTTTTTAAAATAGTGTTTTAAATAGTGTTGGATTTATTCAGATAATTATCCAGAAGCAAAATTGCTGGGTCATAAGGTAGTTTTATTTTTAATTATTTGAGGAACCTCCAAACTGTTTTCCATAGTGGCTTCACCAATTTGCAACACCACCAACAGTGTAGGAGGGTTCCCTTTTCTCCACATCTTTGCCAACACCTGTTGTTTGTTGATTTACTGATGATAGCCATCCTGACAGGAGTGAGGTGATTTCTCATTATGGTTTTAATTGCATTTCCCTGATGATTGGTGACGTTTAGTATTTTTTCATATGTCTAATGGCCATGTGTATGTCTTCTTTAAAAAAACGTTTATTCATGTCCGCTGCCCATTCTTTAATTGGATTGTTTGTTTTCTTAGTATTGAATTGTATGAGTTCTTTATAAATTTTCAATATTAACCCCTTATCAAATGTATCATTGGCAAATATCTTCTCCCATTCAGTAGGATGTCTTCATTTTGTTGATGGTTTCCTTTGCTCTGCAAAAGTTTTTTAGTTTGATGTAGTCCCATTTATATTTTCTTTTGTTTTCCTTGCCAGAGGAGATAAATCAGAAGAAAAATATATCACTAGGAGCAATGTCAGAGAGTTTACTGCCAATTATTTTCTTCTACAAGTTTTGTGGTTTCAGATCTTACATTTAAGTCTTTAATCCATTTTGAGTTTTATTCTTGTATATGGAGTAAGAAGGTGGTCCAGTTTCATTTTTTTTTTTTGCATGTATCTGCCCTGTTTTTCTAACCTTTTATTGAATAGACTGTCTTCCCCACCCCCACCCCGCCCCACTGTATGTTCTTGCTTCCTTTGTTATAGATTAAATGACTATATAGGCATGGGTTTATTTCTGGGCTGTCTATTCTATTCCATTTATCTATGTATCTGGGGTTTTTTTAGTACCATGATGTTTTCATTATGATAGCCTTGTAGTATAGTTTGATATCAGGTAGTGTGATACCTCCAATTTTGTTCATTTTTTTCAAGATTGCTGTGGCTATTCAGGGTCTTTTCTGGTTTCATATAAATTTTAAGATTATTTGCTCTAGTTCTGTGAAAAATGCCATTGGTATTTTAAAGGATTGCAGTGAATCTATAGATTGCTTTGGGTAATATGGACATTTCCACGATGTTAATTCTTCCTATCCATAAGCATGGTATATGTTTCCATTTATTTGTATCTTCTTCAGTTTCTTTCTTCAGTGTCTTATAGTTTTCTGAGTATAGCTCTTTTACCTCCTTGGTTAAATTTATTCCTAGGTTGTTTTTTGGTTTTTTCTTTTGATGCAGTTGTAAATGTGATTGTTTTCTTAATTTCTCTTTCTGACAGTTCATTATTAGTATATAAAAATGCAGCCAAATTATGAATATTAATTTGTATACTGCTACTTTACTGAATTCATTCATCAGCTCTCATAGTTTCTTGGTATGGAACTTTTGGGTTTTCTATATGTAGTATCATGTCATCTGCAAATAATGAGTTTTACTTCTTCCTTTCCCATTTGGATGCCTTTTATTCCTTTTCTTGTCTGATTATTGTGTCTAGGACTTCCAATGCTATTTTGAATAAAGGTGGTGAAAGTAGGCATGGTTGTCTTGTGCCTGATCTTAAGTAGAAACACTTTCAGCCTTTCACTGTTGAGTATGATGTTAGCTGTGGGTTTGTCATATGTGGCCTTTATTATGTTGAGGCATGTTCCCTCTAGTCTCACTTTGCTTAGAGTTTTTATCATAAATGAATGCTGGGTTTTGGCAAATGCTTTTTCTGCATCTATTGATATTATCATATGATTTTTATCTTTTGTTTATGTGATGTGTCATGTTAATTGATTTGGATTATTGAACCAACCTTGCATCCCAGGAATAAATCCCACTTCTTCGTGGTGTATGATCTGTTTAATGTATTGCTGAATTTGGTTTACTAATATTTTCTTGAGGATTTTTGTATCTGTGTTCATCAGGAATATTGGCCTATAGTTTTTGGTTTTTTTAAGCATTATTTTTATTAGTTGTAGGTGTACAAATCAACATAATAGTTAGACATTTAAACCCTTCATAAAGTGATAACCCACCTCCACAAGCTACTACCCCTCTGACATCTTATATAGCTGTTACAGTACCATCAACTATATTTCCTATGTTGTAATCCACATCCAGTGACTATATATACCTATGGATTTAGTTATAGTTGTCTTTCAGTATTATTCTACTTCAGCTCTTCAGGTGTATAGTGCATTGGTCAGGCATCTACACAGTCTGTGACATGATCCCCCTTATAAGTCAGTGCCCACCTGACAACTTACATGATCTTTACCACATTGGTGATTATATTCCCCATAGTGTATTAACTATCAATTTATATTTTTTAATGTGTTCACCTTTTACACCCTGACCTCAACCCCATTCCTATCTATCACCCTGATAGATCTAGTACCTATCTGGCATTATACCTAGTTATTACAATATTGTTGACTATATTCCTTATGCTATACCTTACATCCCCATGACTACTGTATAATATCCAATTTGTATTTCTTAATCCCTTCCCCTTTCATCCATCCTTAACCCCTCTCCCATCTTAAAGAAGTCCCTCTAAGAGTCCTTGTAATACTGGTTTGGTGGTGATGAACTCCTTCAGCGTTTTCTTGTCTGGGAAGCTCCCAGACTAAATGACAGCCTTGCTGGGTAGAGCAATCTTGGTTGTATGTCATTGCTTTTCATCACTTGGAATATTTGCTGCCACTTCCTTCTAGCCTGCAAAGTTTCTGTTGAGAAATCAGCTGACAGTGTTATGGGGGCTCCCTTGTCGGTAACTAACTGCTTTTCTCTTGCAGTTAGATTAGTTAAGATTCTCTCTTTGTATTTAACCTTTGGTATTTTAATTATGATGTTTCTTGGTGCTGGCCTCTTTGGGTTTATCTTGTTTGGGACTCTTTGTGCTTGCTGGACTTGCATGTCCATTTGCTTCACCAGGTTAGGGAAGTTTTCTGTCATTATTTCTTCAAATAGGTATTTAATTCCTTGCTGTCTCTCTTCTTCTGGTACTCCTATAATGCTAATGTTGTTATGCTTGATATTGTCCTGGAGGTCCCTTAAACTCTCCTCACTTTTTTGGATTCTTTTTTCTTTTTGCTGTTCTGGTTGGGTGTTTTCAGTTACCTTATCTTCTACATTGTTGGATCCTCTGTTTCATCTAATCTACTGTTGATTCCCTGTAATATATCTTTATTTCCATTATTGTATCCTTCATTTCTGCCTGGTTCTTTTTTATGGTTTCCATCTCCATATTTATGCTTCCTATCTCTCTATTGAAGTTCTTCCTGAGATCATTGAGCATTCTTGTAATCAGTGTTTGGACTCTGTGTCTGATAGGTTGCTTATCTCCATTTTGCTTAGTTCTTTTCTGGAGCTTTGATCTGTTCTTTCATTTGGAACATGTTTTTTTGTCTCCCCATTTTGGCTGCCTCCTGTGCTTGTTTCTGTGTATTAGGTAGGGCTGCTATGTCTTCTGATCTTAGTAGAATGGCCTTATGTAGTAGGTGTGCTGTGGGGTTCAGTGGCGCAGTCTTTCTGGTCACTTGAGTCATGCATTTCAGGTGTGTCCCTTGTCTGGGTTATATGTGTCCTCCTCTTTTAGTTGAACCTTGATTGATAATTGCACATCAATGGGAAGGACTGACCCTGGGGCTCACTGGTTGTGAGGACTGGCCGTGACTACAGTGGAACAGTTGTTGTGCAGGGCTGGTCTTACGGAGCAGGATCTGCCTCAGCAGGACTCTGGTGCCTGCCCAATCTGCCCCTTGGGTGTGTCATACTTGGAGAGGGCTGGGTGATGCTCCAACTTGTTTTGAAGCTGGCTACTGGGGACGCCAGCCTCAGGACCACCTTGGAGGGGATCTGCTGTAGGCCTACTTCAGCCACAGCCCGTGCTCCACCTGGGGCCACCTGGCAGGAGCCAGAAAGAAATCCACAGATGTCTGCTGCCCATGCCTTGCTTTGAAGCACTGAGAGGCCAAGTCTTGAACCAAGGCCAGCTGCCACTTGTGGCGGCTCATGGCTGCTCAGCCAGAGGTGCAGGACATGCTCAAGCCAGATGCTGCTTCTTTGGGTTCTGTGAATGTTTGAGAGACCTTAGGAAAGTGCAGCTTGAGCCAAGGCAAGCCTTCTGCATTAAGAAAAAAAAACACAAAAAAAACACTAAAAGCAGTCTGGGTGTGCCTGAAAGTTGGGCGAGGCCAGATCTTAAATCGCCAGGGTGGAGGGAACTAATGGAGGAGACTCAGAAATGGCAAGCCACCTGTGTTTGCATGCCGGTAAGAAGGAGGCCCCAGGAAAGAAACAATGATCCACCAGCTCCTTAGTCCAGAAGAAAGCCACCTCTCCAGCCTTTGTCCCAAGCCAGACAACTCAGTTCCCCACCATATGTCCTTGCCGCCTCTTCAGCTGCTGCCCCAGTGCTGGAACTCAGAGTGAATGATTCTGTTGGTGGGTAAGGCCATGTGTAGTCCCTTTAAGAGGAGCCCCTGTGAGTGCAGCCGCACTATCTCACTCAGTCACAATCTCTGCTCGTTTTCACAACCAAAAGTTATGGGATCTTCTCTCCCTGCACTGGAAACCTGGGCCTGGGTGGGGTTGGTATCTCTAGCTCTTTTAGGGGATGGGGGGACCCCCACAGCCAAAATAGCCCTCCCAATCTTTAATGGTCACACTTGGGTGTGGGACCAGCCCATTCTGTGTCTCTGACCTTCCTACCAGTCTGGAAGTGACTTGTTCTGCAAGTACTTAGTTGAAAGGCTTCAGTTCAGCTTGATTTTGATAATGGTTGTTTTGTAGATTAGTTGTAATTTTGAGGTATTTTTGAGAGAAGGTAACATAGCCTTTACCAACTGTACTATCTTGATTGTCCTCTCTAGTTTTTGTTTGTTTGTTTGTTTATTTTGTAATGTCTTTGTCTGGTTTTGGAATCAGGGTAATGCTGGCCTCATAAAATGAACTTCAGTGCTTTCCGTCCTCTTCAATTCTTTGAAATTGTTTGAGAAGGATCTGTGTTAATTGTTCTTTGAATGTTTGGTAAAATTCACCTATGAAGCCATCCAGTCCAGGGCTTTTGTTTACTGGCAGTCTTTTGATTACTGATTCGATGTCATTAGTAGTAATTGGTCAGTTCAGATTTTCTGTTTCCTCTTGATTCAGCCTTGGAAGATTGTACATTTCTAGGAATTTATCCGTTTCTCCCAGATTGTCCAATATTTTCTCACAACTTTTTGTCGCTTCTTCTCTTTCATTTCTGATTTTATTTATTTGGATCCTTTGTCTTTTTTTCTTGATGAGTCTCATTAAAGGTTTATCAATTTTGTTTATCTTTTCAAAGAAACAACTAATGCTTTCATTGATCTTTTGTATTGTTTTCATAGACTCTGTTTCATTTATTTCTGCTCTATCTTTATTATTTCATTCATTCTACTCACTTTGGGCTTTGTTTGCTGTTCTTTTTCTAGTTCCTTTAGATGTAAGTTTCCATCATTTATTTGAGATTTTTCTTGTTTTTCAAAAATAGGCCAGTATTGCTATGAATTTCCCTCTTAGGGCTGCTTTTGCTGTGTCCCATAGATTTTTTTGGGTTGTTGTGTTTTCATTTTCATTTGTGTCAAGGCTTCTTTTGAGTTCTTCCTTTATCTCATTGCTGACCCATTCATTAGTTAGTAGCATGTTATTTAGCCTCCATGAGTTTGTGTGTCTTTTAGGGTTTTTTCCTTGCAATTGATTTGTAATAGTTTCATAGCATTGTGGTCCAAGAAGATGCTTGATATGATTTCAATATTCTTAACTTCATTGAGACTTGTTTTGTGGCCTAATATGTGGTTTATCTTGGAAAATGTTCCACATGCACTTGAAAAGAATGTATATTCTACTGCTTTGGGGTGAGATGTTCTAAAAATATCAATTAAATTCATCTGGTCTAGTGTGTCATTTAAGGCTGCCATTTCCTTATTGATTTTCTTTCTGATAGATCTGTCCAGTGGTGCCAATGGGGTGTTAAAGTCCCCTACAATGTCTCCCTTTATGTTGGTCAATATTTGCTTTGTATATTTAGGTACTCCTATGTTGGGTGCATCAATATTTACAATCAGTATATCCTCTTGTTGGGTTGACCCCTTTATCATTATATAATGGCCCTCTTTTTCACTTATTATAGCCTTTGTTTTAAAGTCTATTTTGTTTGATATAAGTATTGCTACTCCAGTTTATTTTTCATTTCCATTTGCATGAAATATATCTTCCCTTCCCTTTACTTTCAGTCTATGTGTGTGTTGTGATCTGAAGTGGGTCTCTTGTAGACAGCATATGTATGGTTCTTATTTTCTTATCCATTCAGCTACCCTATATCTTGTAATTGAGCATTTAATCAATTTACATTTAAAGTAATTATTGATACATAGTTATTGCTGTTTTTAATCTTTATGTTCTTTTCCTCCCTTTTCTTCTTCTTGAAGAAGTCCCTTTAACATTTCTTGTAATAATGGTTTGGTGGTGATGAACTCCTTTAGCTTTGTCTTGTCTGGGGAGCTCTTTATCTGTTCTTCAATTTTAAATGATAGCCTTGCTGGGTAGAGTAGTCTTGGTTATGGTCCTTGTTTTTCATCACTTTGAATATGTCATGGCAATCCCTTCTTCCCTGAAAAGTTTTTACTGAGAAATCAACTGACAATCTTACAGGAGCTCCCTTGAAAGTAACTAGTTACCTTCCTCTTGCTGCTTTTAGGATTCTATCTTTGTCTTTAACCTTTGCCATTTTAATTATAATGTGTCTTGGTGTGGGTCTTTTGAGGTTCATCTTATTTGGGACTCTCTGTGCTTCCTGGGCTTTTATGTCTATTTCCTTCACCAAGTTAGAAAAGTTTTCAGTTATTATTTCTTCAAATATGTTCTCAATCCCTTGCTTTCTCTCTTCTCCTTCTGATACCCTTATGATGCAAATGTTGTTATGCTTGATAATGTCCCATCAGTCTTCTTATTTTTAAAATTCTTTTTTCTTTTTACTGTTCCAGTTGGGTGTTTTATACCTTCTTGTCTTCCAAATCGCTGATTCGATCCTCTGCTTCATCTGGTCTGCTGGTGATTTCTCCTAGTACATTCTTCATTTCAGTTATTGTATTCTTCATGTCTGACTGGTTCTTTTTTTTATGTTTCTATGTCATTTTTTGTGCTTACTATCTCTTTGTTGAAGTTCTCACTGAATTCATCTATTCTTCCCCTAAGCTCATTGAGTTTCCTTATAACCATTGTTTTGAACTCTGTATTGGCAAGTTGCTTGCCTGCATTTCATTTAGCTATTTTTCTGGAGTTTTGCCCTGTTCTTTCATTTGGGACATTTTTCTTTGTTTTCTCATTTTGGCTTCCTCTCTATGTCACGTCCTGCACAACAGGGTAGGTTGGATTGGAGAAAGGACAGCAAAAGGTTAAGAAAGAGAGAGAGACACACAAAGTAAGAGAAAATACAGTTTGGGGCCAGGGCACCTCCGCCTCGTGGACAGGAAGCCCCGAATTGGATCTGACTGCTCCTTTATTATCTTACACATAAGCAAGGGTCAATGTAGCTTCCATGGTCTGTGTGTCTGACACTCGGAAACATAGCTCAGGGCAAAATCACCCACACCTGCAAGCTGCCATTACTGGAGGACATCAATAGGTCATTTCATAGGCAGGCTGCCAGGTCCTGAAGCAAGAGATCCATGCCCTATTTCTGTCAACTCGTGATTCCTCCTGTTGGCACCCACTGGTACCCATTGACACCCACTAGCACCCACGCAGCCATGTCTGGCTTAGGTTGCCCCTCCCTTGAGGGATCTTACCCGTCATTGACTAACCGGCCATCCTTTGGGGCCAAATAGGGATATATACAGTAAGCATAATATTGAAGTAATGATCTATCTTTATGGAGAGGTGCATGGGGGCAGACAGGCAGGCTATAATATGACATCTCTGTGTTTGTTTCTATGTATTAAGTAGATCTACTACATTTCCCAGTCTTGGCCAGGTGGACTTATATAGTAGGTGCCCTATGGGTCCTGTGGCACAGTCTTCCTAGTCACTTGTGCTGGGTGCTCCAGGAGTGTCCCTTGTGTGTATTGTGTATGCCGTTCTATTATAGTTTAAATTTGATTGCTATTGACATATCAATGGTGGGATTTATCCTCAGGCTGACTGGGTACAGGGTCTTGCCACATCCATAGCATATGAGCTGCTGGGAGGGGGGCTTTCCCCATGGTGTAGGGTTGCTCTAATGGGCTCTGTTGCCTGTTGAGGCCACACTTTGGGTGTGGAACTTGTGGGACTAAATGGATGGTACTCTGCTGTGTCTGAAGCTGAACTCCAAGTATGTTGGTTCTGTGACCTCTTTATAAGGGCTCTGGTGCAGGCCCAGGTCAGTCACTGCCTGGTAGGTGTTACCTAGTAGGAGTTACAACGTGATCTGTTGTTGGTTGCTGCCTGTGCTAGACCAAGAGGTGCATGGAAAAGTCTACACTGTGAACCAAGGATGGCTGCCACCAGTACCAGGCCTGGGGTAGCACCACCAAAAACCCAAGACATTCTGAGGCTTGCTGCCACCTGCTGGCCCCCGTAAGGCTCAGCCACTGATAATGCCTCATGAGGTATACAAATTGGGTGAGGCAGAGTCTCAGGGAGTCATCAGGGTGGGATGAGTGGCATTCACTAGGCTAGATTCTGGTTTGGTGCCAGTGCTGAGCCTGGAGCTACTCAACAAAAGTCTCAGAGAACATTGAGACCAGCCACCACCCACCTGGGGCCTGTGGACCCCTGAGAATTGTCCAATAAAGAGTGCAGCACAGGCTGGGCTGGCTGCCTGCCATGACAGTGCTTCCAGTGTTGCATGAATTAGGTGGGGCAGGGTCCTAGGGAGTCACCAGGGTGGAGCAAGCAGAGCTCAGCAGGCCAATGCAGATTCAGATTTGACCATGTGGGGGAGGGTTCAGCATAGGAAAGATGGTGCCCTCCTGTTGGGTTCAAGGGAGAAGGACTCTACACAGGGATAGTGGCGACTGTCCCTCTAGTCCCCATCTTGAAGCCACACAACTCAGTCTCTTCCCGTATGACTCTGATGTTTTCTGAATCACTGTCCCTCCACTGGAACCCACGCACAGGGTGAGTGCATGAGTCTGTGCATGGGCCTTTTCAGAGGATGTCTAGGTTTCCTGCAGCCTTCCATCCCACCAGGATGGTCAGAATCCCCACTGCTTTTCACAGCCGGATATTGTGGGGGTTTCTCTTTCTGGCATTGGTACTCCAGGCTGGGGACCCCAGTGTGGGTTGGTGTCCCTTGCTCCTCCAGTGGGGACCTCTGTGGCCAAGATGTCCCTCCCGATTCTCATCTGCCCCAGTGTGGGGCCTGCCTGTTTTGTGTCTCTCCCCTCCTACTAGTCTCAATGTGGCTTTTTAAATTTATATCCTTAGTTATAAAACTTCTGTTCAGCTAGTCTTCAGATGGTTCTCCATCTGTAATGTAGTTGTAATTTTAATGTCACCACTGGAGCAGGAAAGCACCGTGGTTTTCTGTTCTGCCATCTTGGATCCTCCCCCAAGGAACTACATCTTTTAATTGATCGTGAGGTTTAGGTTTATTTCAAACGAAGAGTTTCTGGTTTGTCTTCATCTTCTCTTGGGCAGGTGGAGATCCCAATGAGTCACCTGGAACATTTTCTGGGTTGCATTGTTTGAACTCACTGGTTTGAAATGTCTTTGAATGAGAATAAAGATTTATGTAATGATAGAGCCACCTGGGTTGTCTTCCTCCCCTGTAGATTATGGAGGGGAAACAAGTTTTCCTTTACTGGATCCAAACTTCTACTGCAGTATATCCCAACTGTAGTATAATTCATGTTTTTAGAAAATATATCACAATAATACCTGTAATTCATCATTTTTTAAGAGCACATTGTTCTGAAATACCAGAATGTTAAAAACTGGGGTTATAATCACTAAAACACACCAGGGGACTGAAATTCAGTGTCCCCTTCCTGGAATCTCTCCCTGAGAATCCAGGGCTTAGCTGGCTTCTCAGCTCTCCCTGATGCTTTTCCACTGACTTGAGTGGGAGGAAGCAGAGCTGGAGAGGCAGTGGTTGGGAAAGGGGGGGTGGTCATTAGACCACGTTAAATAATGTCTTTCCAAAATTGATTCCCACTGGGAACCTCGGAATGTGACCTTATTTGGAATTAGGGTCTTCGCATGTATAATTCTATAAGATGATGTCTTACTGGAGTAGGGGTGGCCCTAAATTCAATGACTGGTGTTATAAGAAGAGGGAAATTTGTTTGGGTTTGGTTTGGTTTTGTTTTTTTGAGGGCAGTGTCACTGGCCCTCATATGTGGGATCCGAACCAGGGCCGCTGGCTTCCCAAGCCAGCGCTCAACCACTGTGCCACTTGGCCGGCCCAAGAAGAGGGAAATTTGGACTCACAGGAGAGACCATGTGAAGGTGGAGACAGAGATTGGAGTGCAGTGATGCAGTTACAAGCCAAAGAATGCCAAGGATTCCCAGCAATATCAGAAACTAGTAGATGCAGCTACAAGCCAAAGAATGCCAAGGATTCCCAGCAATATTAGAAACTAGTAGAAAGGCCTGGAACAGATCCTTCCCTGGAACCTTTAGAAAGCAAGCATGGCCCTGCCAACACCTTGATTTCAGACTTCTGGCCTTCAGAACTCTTAGAGAATAACTGTCTGTTGTTTCAAGCCACCCAGTTTTTGGTAATTTGTTACAGCACCCTATGAAACTAATGCAGTTGTGAAGCTGGCAGAGTGACTGGCCCTTTACAGCAAGACACTACTTTCACCGACCTTGGGAATCCATCCCCTACTCTTAGGGGCCGAACCCCAGAAGACCTGGTTCATTCCTACCATCCTCTCCTGCACTCCCTCCTGCACCCCCTCTCTGCCCTGCCCCTACTATGCCACATCATTCACTTGGCCCGTGGCATGGCCTGGTGACTTCCAGTTGCTGGCTGTGGTTGAATGGAAAGAACCATATATCTAAGAGCTGCGGGAGTCCAAGAGACTCAGGAGGGAACTGGCGTTTTCCTTGCTGTCTATGCTGCCGTGGGAAATCACCTCATCTTCCTGACCTTTCGGGGCTTGGCAGGGATGACAGGATCCAGCAGTGCCTGGTATGTAGCAGGTGCTCCATACATGTGAGAAACTTCTGTCACCCCAGTGTAGGAATGACCAAGAATACCAGTGTCCTGGAGAGCCAGGTCTTTCCTCACAGGCTTGCAACAGAACTGGAACAGGTGAGGTTGGCTGAACATACCTGCAGTGGGCAGCTCCTTCCTTGGCAGGGGGAGCTGCCCATCCTCATCACACATACACAGACTTTGGGTGAAGAAGAGGAGTCAGGCAGGGGGCTCTGGTCTGTGGTTTCCTGTGTCTGTCACAGAGTGGTGCTCCACAAATAACTGTCGAAGGAGTACTGCTGGAGAAGGAAAGAACAATCCACCAGATGTGTCAAAATTCTGTCAGGCCAGCCTGCCTCAAGAGAGTCTGCTCTGAAGGAATGTGCAGAGCAGAGGGTTCTTTTCTTTTCTTTCTGTCTTTTCTTTTTTTCTTTCTTTTTTTTTTTTTTTTTTTGTTAAAAGAGTTTATTGGGAAATCGGGGGAGGGGTCTTTTTTTTTAACTGAGAGAAGCTGACCTTTGTTCTGTGAAGAGTTTCTTAATTGGCACTCTTCGATATGCAAATGCCAGACAAGTAAGCAGCCAGGTGGTCCTTGGATCATTTTTAACAGGACCTTTTGTGGCTGTTGGTGGTGGGTTCTACTTTTTATTTCTGAGTGGCTTGGCAAAGCTTGTGTCCTTCTTTGGTTGGCAGCAGACAGGGAATTTCTCAGAACAGTTGGGGGAGAAGGAGAAATTGGTCGATTAATTTTCACAAAGAGCCCAAGTTTCCTGGAAAGAGTGAGATGGACACACCAGCACAGTGTTTTCACACTTCTTTGACAAGAAATAAACATTACATTGCACCCCAGGACCCAGGCACACACTGAAGCAAAGGTTACATGAAACAGTACTATTGCTACATGAGATGCCCACTGGCATTTTCTAGTCTACATGATTCTCATTTTTTAAAACACTGGTCAAGACACAATGAGTTGATTACATGACCCCCTAATGGGTTGGAGTCCACAGTCTGAAAAAAATGCATCTTGGAACTTGGTGTTAGGAGATCTGTTAGGTCAACCAAGGCCTGGCTGTAGGAAGGGTGCTGAGGCCACCGAAGTAGAGGCCTGGGGGGGTTAGTGAGCCCCACCTGGTACTGAATGAGGGAGGTGAGGCACGTGGTCCTTGGGAGTCATTAGAACAGGACGTGACTGGGCCATAGGAGGAAAACTCACCCCTGCAAATTGTGTGTGTGTGTGTGTGTGTGTGTGTGTGTGTGTGTGAGAGAGAGAGAGAGAGAGAGAGAGAGAGAGAGAGAGAGAGATGACAGTGTGGGGCATGAGGAACTTATGGACTCTTTCCCCAAGCAGGAAGTCATGTGCTAAAGGTGCTATGTGCCCCTGGAGAGACTTGGTGGCCCTTTCCCTCCCCATGGAGTTAGTTCTATGGTACCCTGCAGCTCATTCCCAGAGTGTAATTCCCACCACTGTAATCTCATTGCCACCACCAAAGCTAGTTTGGTAAGGGCCAGCCCTGTGCCCACCAACCCCACTGCAGCCAGAACCCTGCATGAGTAACCAGGTAAGAGACTCAGTCATACTCCAGGCCTGTCTTACCCGACAGGCAGCCCTCCAGACTGAGCAGACTGCAAGGCCTGGCAGAACGCCCTAGAGAAAGTTGCTGCTTCTACAGCAAAACCATGGAAAACAAGGACTTCACCATCCCAGCATCTGCACTTTAGTCACAGCCAATGGCAGTCTGTTCAAAAGGCTCTGGTCATCAGAATGGGGCAGAAATGGCCTAGGCACTTGCCCACCAACACCAGAAATGGGAAGCCCGGTTGTCCTGTTTTCTCCTTCCACGACAGCAAGCACACATGCTCCATGCCTTCCCATGGACTCTGCTGTCCCACCTCTCAGGGCTGAAATTCTCCCAGTCCTGCCCTCCACCTGCCCAGCACCCCAGGACACAGCTCCACTAGGAAGGAAAGGCTATGTGTCAAGCTCTTTCCTTAGCTTTTCTTAGTGTCCTAGTTAATAGTCACAGTGCTTCAGAAACTTCAGCCCCAGTCATTGCTGTCCTGGCTTGGAATCAACCCCTGGTCATTTGCAGAACATGAAAGAATTCACAGACTGTACAAAGTGGGAGAGCAAAGGAAGTTTTATTAAAGTTTGAGCAGAGAGAAAATGCCCATGGCAGTGTCTAAAGATGACGGCTGCTGTGGATTTCTGTTTGAAAGAGAAATACTGGCAAAAAGGAGTTTGTCAAGGCAGCGTCTGATAGGGACACCTGCCCCGCCCTGGGTAGTAAGGAAAGAAACACCAGTAGGGGTAAGTGAGTGTGTGTGTGTGTGTGGGGGTCTTTCCGGGGGCAGTTTCAGAGCGGACAGCTGTGCTGATCTTTAGGTTAGCTTTTTCCTATATAGGAAAGGGGGATTCAGTCAGGCAGGTTTGAGGGCTGACATCCTTCCTGAGGTCTGGTCTGTTTGAAGACGATATTATCTCCAGATTCCAGACTTGGACTTGCATCGCAGTCTGGGATTTCATGCATCACCAGTAAAAACTGCAAGAGAGTTGTAAATTGGATTCCGGTGTCCGGGTGCCTGAAGATTAAGAAATTGCTTTTTCCAGGTTAGGATTCTGTTAATTGTATTGGTTGCCTTGAGAAAGGGAACATAACAGAGTTCTTTAGTTAATCAATTAGGGGAGAAATAAAGAGAAAACAGCTGAATATCAGGATGGATCAAAATGCAAACTAAGTCCTATTACAGGTGGCAAGATACCGAACTATGTGATGAATCAAACTGCAAATTAGCTAAGTCTAATTACATTATTGATTTACCAAATTTCACCCTTATAATTGGCCCATTGAAGCACTAGGAATCTTTCAACATGGTGGAAACTGAAATTCAATTCAGACAGCTTTGGTGTTGGTTTTAGTCAAGATAATATGGTGGCAAGTGGTCATCAAATGGTCCGGCTGCCCCTCACAGCACCTCATTCCTCTGAACCCCAGGATGGCAGCCAAGCCCCATTCCGTTTCCTTTGGTCATGCAGACAGACTCCATTTTCCAGCCTCCCCACAGTAAGACAGGTCACATGATTGAACTCTGGACAATGGAATACGTGTGCCAATGTAGCCCGTAAAACTCCTTAAGATCACCCTGCTCTCGCTTCCCTTATCTGACCAAGCAGATGGAGAGAATCCAGAAGAGGATTCTGAGGTCCTAGGAGGAGCCTGAGTCCCTGAGTGACCATGTGGAGCAGAGCCCCCTCCTCCCCACTTTCAGGCTGACCTACATGACATGGTGACATGAGCAAGTATCTTTATAGGGTTAAGCCCCTGAGCTTTTGCAGTTTGTTACAGCAGCAAGCATTAACTACCTGATTAATTTGCCCGTTTCCTCGTCTGTGACATGGGCTTATCAACATTCAGTCTTAGCATTGCGGTGTCCATGACATATAATGTTTGTAAACGTATGTATGTATGTAAATCGCCAAACCTGGGAGCTGGCACATTGCAAACACTCAAAGACTCACTGGATAACAGGTCACTCCCTTGCACTGTCAGCTGCTGCAGCAACAATGATAACAATAGCAAGGAGGACTGGTTAACCCCCAGTTCACTGTGCTGTGCCCCCAGTTAAGTGGACCAGGTGCCACATGGGCCTGGCTCATGTTAGAGTGGCATACAGGGATGTTGGGAGTCTTCAAAGGTGCCCAGGTCCATCTATGCAAATGCCCACTGATTTTTTGCTGTAACTGCAAAGCCATGTCATCAGGGCAGTATCTATAAGTGGACTGCTGAGTGTGGGGATCACATATTGAAAGTGAGAGGTAAGAGTCACTCTGGAGCCAGACACCCCTGTTCAAATCCTGTCTCTTCCACTTCTTAGCTGTAAAGACTCCAGGTACAGCACTCAGCAGCTCTGTGCCTATTTTCCCCATCAGTAAAATGGGGGTTGTAATAGGGCTTTTGTGAGGATTAATGAGTTAATACATATAGGACGTAGAATGCTCAAAACAGTGTACTTGGCACACAATAGGTGTCCAGTATGTGTTGCTCTTATTACTGAAGCAAGTCTCCCACTTGGTGACTCCTGATCAAGAAGTTGAGACTGCCTCCTGCCACTCTAGTGCATGGAAAGGGCTGATGCCCCCACAGCTGCAGGGAGGTGCCTTGCCTCCCTCTGTCCTGGAGCTGCCGTTGCAACTGCCCCAATCCCTGGCTGGCAGGAAGCAAAAGTCCTCAGGGCTGTGGCTGTGGCCACCTGCTCTCTCCCATGCTGCATTTCTCCTGGGAGTAGGGGAGGAAAGAAAGGCAGGCAGAAAGAGCAGGTGGGGGCAGAGATGAGGGGAAGATTTTAGGAAAGGACAATGGGCTTTGTAAAATCCCTCTCTGGGCAGTCTGGCTAAGTTCAATGGCTTCAGGCCACAAGAACAGCAAGAAAAATGTGGCCCAGGAATTTCTCCCCAATGATTCCCCTTGTCTTTCTCTGTGGGAATTTGGAGCTGCAGACACATTCCTTCCATAAACGACGTTCACAGCAGCCGAAGGCCCATTGGTCTGAGCTGGGGAACCCAGCTAGCTATGTACCTCTAGGGCACTGCCCCCAGTACCCTCTCCCTGAGGAGTGAACATGGCAAATGTAAGGGGAAATGGACTCTTGCTGGCAGACCTCAGAGTCTGCTCTGTTGGAGACTGACCCCACCCGGGCACTGCATGCCCCTCTCGAGAGCCAACTGTCCAGACAGATTGTGTAACTGCTTTCCTCCAGTCTCACCCAGAAGTGGAAAGCAGACATCTTAGAGATGGAAATTCGTTTTTTTCCTAAGCCAAGTACTTCTCCGCTTCAGAGGGAACAATTTCCCAATGTTCTACAATTCTTTTAAAACAGAAGGCTACAAACTATGTAAGCCCATAGGCCAAATGTGGCTTACTACCTGCTTCTGCAAATAAAGTTTTATTGAAACAGCCACACCCATTCATTTATGTATTGTCTGTGTCTGATTTCAGAGTACAAGGGCCAAGTTGGGTAGTTGACTCTATAGCACACCAAGCTTACCTATGTTTACTATCGACCCCTTAGGAAAAGTACCAACTTCTGATTTAAAATAGAATGTATTACATTTGCTTATTTACTTATCCTGTGTTATCTACACAAAGGATTTGAAATGGCTTCTAATGAGGACATTTAGGATAAAATAAACACAATAGTAATATAAAAAATTAAGGACCTGAGAAAATGCAAATAAAAGGAGGAAAGCAAACGCAGGAAGCAAAGCATAAATATGAAGGCCTACTTTAGGGCTTTGACACTTAACTTGCTAAAACCAAACTTTAAATTTTCCCTGAGCTTACTGGCAGCCAATGGAAAAAGAGAAATCAGACTTAAGTCTCCTTAAGAGAAAGGAAAAAGCATATTAGTCTTATGGGATCCATAGTCTTTTCCAGCACAGGTAGTGTTGGCTTGCTTCAGACATACTCTACCTTTCCCAGGGTCACATACTTCATTTAAAAAAAAATCAAAACAATGTGTGAGTAATATTAATGTAAAGTGAGTAATATTAATAACTACAGTGCTGTTGATTAGAGATAATATGGTGGAAGGGGTGCTAGTTAACATGTTTAACCAGATATCTAAATCCAAATCAGTTGGCTTTCAATGTACCATGAAAAAAGTACACAGAGACTTCTTTTTTTGCTTATCATTTCTGTAGGTCTATTTGTATCAGAATGAAAACTGAAGTTGACTGGATATAGCCCCAACTTGTGTAACTCACCTTTCAGTTTTCCTCAAGAAATATTTGATGTGGAATTGACCTAGCCCCTCTGGACCTCAGATTTCCCATGAAAAATGAGGAGGCAGTAGCAAAATGTAGAGTCCCTTTACTTCCAGAATATCTGTGTGTCTATGGTGTTTTTCATATACTTGGATTTCAGCCAAACTCCTAACACAGATCAGAACTATGGTGGGAGGAGTGGTTGAGAGAGCAGGGAGGCAAACCCAGATGGAGACCCTCACCTCCAGGAGGTAGGAGGAAGGGGGCTGGTCAATAGGAAGGTGGACTATGGTGGGTCAGGCTGCCCAGGTTCAAGTACACGCTCTTCGACCTACCAGCTGTGTGACAGAGCTTACACAACTTGAGTGAGCATCCATATTCTCACTTGTAAAATGAGTGTGATGACATATCACCATCACGAGGCTGTTGTGCAAATTCCGTGATAGAATACTTGTGAGGTACTAATGCCAGTGAGAGGCAGGTTTGTAATAAGGGGTCTACAGATGCCCTTAGCACTCCCTTCTTCAAGAAGCTTCCTCCACTTGGTGCCAATGCTGACAGGACGCAGACAACAGAAAAGCTAACAGAGCAATGAGCCTCACATAGCTTTCCTGCCCGATGCCGTCCAGCATGGCACAGGGTTTGTCTTTTTACCATGAGTCTCACCTATAGATATGCCTTAGACCCACTGAGCATTGAATTCATCACCAGGTGCTCTCCCTTCTGCCTCCACAGTATCTACCAGAGTGGTTAAGAGCACAGGCTCTGAAGCAAGATAGGCTGGTTCCAATCTGAGCTCAGCCATTAATTAGCTGTGTGACCTTATGCCAAATACGTCACCTCTCTGTGCCCAGTATTCTCCTCTTTAAAGCAGAGATAATAATGATACCAGATGCATAGGGTTGTTCTCAATTCGAGCGGGATATCAAACTCTTAACCTGGTACACTGTCAGGGTCAGACAGCGTTAGCTATTTATATGATGTATTACTCCCCATGTTTCAGTTTTGTTACTGCACAACAAACCACCCAGAGCTTAGTGACTTAAACATGTGATTTTCACACTGTTCCACCATGTGGGCAGGGCTCAGCAGCAACAGCTCTGCTCTCAGGTATCAGTTGGAGGACCCACTTCCAGTGTAGCCTCCTTCACATGGCTGGAAGAAGCGGGTGCTGGTCTGGACCTCACCTCTCCATGTGGCATCTCCCCATTGCTAGGTTGGGCTTCCCTGGGCACAGCGGTCTCAGGACGATCCTCCTGCTCAGAAGGTGGTGGCTTTCCTTGGAAGATAGCAGCAGAAGCTGCCAAGCCTTCTTAGGACATGTGCCCAGAACTAGCCCAGCATCACTTCTGTCACCTTTGGTTGGTTAAAGTCGGTCACAGGGCAGCCCAGAGTCAAGGGGACAGAACCACATGGGGCATGAAAATTGGGAGGTGTGGGTCGCTGGGGGCCACCCTGCCAGCACATAACCCCACCTGGTCTCCATCTCCAATCTGCTGTGTTCGGGGCACATATGTCATCTGGCTTATGTCTTTTGCTTCTTAGCTTTCTTCCTGCTGCTGGTCATCCCCTTCCAGTCCCCATTTCACTCCAGCAGCAGGCTGACCAGTCAGAATCATAGGCTGCCTCATAGCCCCCTACCCTAAAGGCCCTGTGCTCTGCCCTACCCCCAAACTAAGCTCCTAAACATAACAACACTGCTTACTGGAGGACCATCCCTATTCCATCCCCTGAAGTGCTGGACTCCTCGCATCTCCACCTCAGCT
Organism: Aselliscus stoliczkanus; assembly: GCA_033961575.1. NCBI lineage: Eukaryota > Metazoa > Chordata > Mammalia > Chiroptera > Hipposideridae > Aselliscus > Aselliscus stoliczkanus. The sequence continues at coordinate 120,791,166 of CM066729.1, forward strand.
CTCACCTCAGAGACCTCTGCTCTGTCCCTGGGTCACTGTCCCTGGAGCTCCCATGGTGCCCTCCAGGCCTCCCCGGAGCTCAGGTCCTGGGCTTTCTCAGGTGTTCAGTTGTGTTCAGTCATCATGTGGTACATGGATGAATAAATCAATGAAAGAATGAATGAATGATCATCATAGCCCCCAAAGCTACACCTGTGACTAAGATGCTATGTCCCCATTTCTGCTCCTCCTCTGAGCTGCCCAGGACTGAGCTCACACCTTGAGATGGTACCATAAGGCCATGGATATATCTGGGGAGAAGCAACCAAACTCCTGCCAAGAGGTATGAAGCCAGGCCCCGAGTCTCTTAAGGAAATCCCTGAGTGGCCTGGGGCATATCTGGAAAGGCCAGGATCCCCGCAGTAGCAGTGGCCTCCCTGGAAACAACCCCATATCCTCACTGCCAAACTTGGGGTCTCTCAGAGAAATGGAATAAAGCAGCAGGAGTTGGAGCGCTGGGTGTCTAGAGGCCGCCCGTCCCCCCCCCCACACACACACACACACACCTTTTGTCCTTCAGAGCTGGCATTCAGAACTCCTCCTGGAGCTCACTGCACTCACACACACAAACACACCCTTGTTCTGGCTCTGCTTCTCTGTGGCCTTCAGGATGTTGGCCTTCCAGCTCAGGGAGATGTCTCAGGGGCCCCCACCTCCCTGTCACTCTGCTAGAGTGGGGTGACTTGAGCACAGCTGGAGCCTTGCAGCAATGACTGATCCTGACATTTTGATTCAATGCAAGATGATTTGGGGTCAATGCTCAATGCAGGGGACAGAGCTATGTTCAAGGAGTTTGATTTTTCAGGCAAATTCCATGTTCACTATGTGCTTTTCCAATTGCAGCCTATGGGAGAATGACACCGTTCATCCATCCATCCATCCATCCATCCATCCATCCATCCATCCACCCATCCATCCATCCATCTTGGTTCTACACATACTTCATTCATTTTGGACAAGTCTCGTCACTTCCCTAAACTTTAGCTTCTTCCTCTTTAAGTCAGATCTAATGGCAACCACCTCATGCGTTTGTCCAGTGGTTTACTGAGAACACAGCATTTGTGAATTGCCTGGTCCATGGTGGGAAGCATGTGGTGAACTTTATTTTCCTTCCCTCTCGAGGAATAGACACACAGCTAGAAAACTATAAAAACACAATGTTTAAACAGGAATTAAAGTGTGTGAAAACAAAGGCACTAATAGAAGTTCTTGCCTTGCTTTCTGCCTCCTAAACTGCCCTGGAAGTTGCTATTTAAAGCTACTTTGAAAAGTCAAGTATCCCAAAATTATTTGAACAGTTCAGTGAGGGTGCTGACCCTTTATAATAGGTTCATTTGAAATGATCCCGCTTTGCTACTTCCTCTTAGAAAGATAAACAACAGACCACAGTGGCTGCTGTGATGTTTTCTTTTAAATCTTCCTTTCCAAATGTAGGACTTGGCCGTTGGATAATCACCCGGGGGCTGGCTCCCCACACAAGCTCTCCTTGAATGCAGGAAGCCTAGCTTGGAATTCCTGGGGCCTCATTAAGCCCACTGTGACTAAGTCATCTTGCCTGGTGCTAGAACTGTTTAAAATGACTTGGCAGCAACCAGAAGTCAGGTCTGTCCGTTTTTTCTCAGTTACTCCCTCTTCGTAACCCCTGTGTGTATGTCATGAAGTGAAAACATCTTTCTTTTGGGGTCAATCCTCCTCTCTCCCCAAAGAAGCCTCACGCTGGTCTTTCTGGAGAGTTAAAGAAGAGGGTGGTAGAAATCTGCCCCACTGTTGTTAATCTCTCCTTTGAATGAGACTTAACTCCTGGGAAAACCTCTTTCCCTCTCCAAGTCATTCTTTCCTCCAGTCCTCCCCCCATACCATTTAACTCTTCTGCTCCTTGCTGCAGGCAGCCTCTGCCTCTGGCCTGGCCTTGCCATGCTCTCCCCCTGGACTACTGCTGTTTTCCCAAGATGGGAAGAGGGTGAGTAGAAGGGAGAAAATCCCAGAAAAGCCACGGCCATTGGAGGTGGACCACAGCCCTCTTTCAGGGCCTGGAAGAGATCTTAGAAACTAGAGGAATGAGAAAGAACAATGGTATTAAGAACCCTACTCTGTGCCAGACACTTGAAATGATTTCCCTCATTTGATCGTTTAATTACACAATAATATGTACGTATACCTTCCTTTTAAGAAATTAGACCACTATAAGAACACTTAACACTTACTTTCAATCCATTCTTGTCACTCACTGTCTTCCCAGAGGGAACCACTCTTGGTTTCCTGTTCTCCTTCCATGGATGTTTCTAGGCCCCAGGGCCTAGAGCAGTGCCCAGCTATAGGAATATTCTGTGGGTATGTGTTTTACATAAGTGCCATGAATTCATTAGATCTCGAGCATTCAGCTCCAGCTCTCACCTTTGAAATCATTTCATTTTATGAAAATGCCAGTGTATTTGATCATCTTTTAACTTATGAAGAGCCTTGTACAGGTTTTCCTGGGCATGTGGACAAGTGTTTCTATGGGGTACATATTGAGAAATGGAATTGTTTGGTCCCAAGGAATTAGCATTTTTAGTTTTAATAAGCAGCTCACATGTTACCTTCCAAAGTGATTATACCAAAACACACGTTCGTGACAAAAGCACCTGTATACCCAAATCCTCACCAACACTTAATGATGGTGATAGTTTACACTTACAAAGCACTAAGCAATATGCCAGTTGAGTTCTAGGTCATATATATTGGGTTGTCGGAAAAGTCATGACGCATTTTTGCAACGAAAAACAGAAAAATACGTCATGACTTTTCTGATAACTGTGTGTGTGTGTGTGTGTGTGTGTGTGTGTGTGTGTGTGTGTGTGTGTGTATCGCTTGAACAAGATGGGGGTTAGGGGAGCCCACCCTGTGCAGTCGAATATTCGAGTATAACTTTTGACTCCCCAAAAACTTAACTACTACTAGCCTACCAATAACCAAAGTCCTACCGATAACATAAACAGTTGATTAACACATATTTTGTATGTTATATGTATTAGATGCTGTATCCTTACATTAAAGTAAGCTAGAGAAAAGAAAATGTTAAGAAAATCATAAGCAGAAAATACATTTACAGTACTGTATGTATTTAATGAAAAAAAATCTATGTGTAAGTGGATCTGTGCAACTGTATATATCTCAACTCATGTAATCTTTGGAAGGATCCAATGAAGCAGTTCTATTATTCCCTCTGTTTTATAGATGGGGAAACTGAGCACAAGGTGTTTAAATAACTTGATAACATCAAACCTTTAATTTGTGCTGAATGACATCTAAAATGGTGTTGTTTCCCTCGCTTTTCAGCTGAAGAAGCAGTCTCAGAGGGGAAGTGATTTCCCTGAAGTCACTCAGTCAATGTAGCCTCGCCAGGTTTGGGGGGTAGCCTGGGCATACATGCTCTTTTTCCACTACTGCATAATTGTAGAGTGCAGGTGAGTTGGAAAACTGAGAGCAGGGTGGCCCTAGTATACGCCCCGCCACTTACCCATGAGGTCAGAGGATGGGGGCTGGGAGGAGCCATGCTTACAAGGTGAGGGCATCGTTCTTTTGGGTTTGCGCGGAGAGGTCAGGTCAGTGTCACCCCCACCCTTTCGATGGCTCCCGGGGCGGGATCCGAGGGGCGGGAGGTGGGATCCGAGACAGCACTGGCTCGCACAGCGCCCCCTGGCGGTCCCTCACAAGCTCGCAGCTCCGCGCCCCCGGGTAACCCGCCGTGGGGAGGGCGCCCGCGAGGGCAGGGAGCCGCGTAGAGCAGCCCAGGCGCGCGGAGATAAAAGCGGGCTGGCGGCGCCACTGGCGCAATCTGCGCGTTCTCCTGTTGATTAGCAGAGTCTGCCCGGAGTGGGGATGCCGGCGGCGCGGGACCAGGACCGAACGTGAGGGCGAGGGAGGCTAGGCCGGGAGCTCCGCGCGCAGCCCCGCGCCCGGCTGGGCACTGCCCGCGCGCCGACCTCCGCCACGCCCCCGGGGGTGCCGGCAAGAGGCGGCTGGGGGAGCCAGCAGCTGCCATGGGGCTGTGCTGCTGCAAGGACTGGAGGGGACACCTGCGAGCGCCCAAAGGTAACTCGGGTGCACACGTGCGCCGCGGGCTCGGGACCTCTGCGCTCCGGTGCGGTGCGCGCGCCGCCCGCTCCCTCCAGCTGCGGCTGGGGGCTGCCACCCCCTCATCCGGGACTTGTCTGCCAGTTTTCCAGGGTCGCCGGACACCTGCCTCAGCCTTGGAAAGGGCTCAGGTGGAGTCTCCCAACTTTGGAATGCGCACCCAGGGGCTCCTCTTGCTCCGCTATGCCGGCTGGAGCCTGGGGCCGGACCCGGGGCGGGAGAGGAGCGGTGCGGAGCGGACAGTGGGTGCCAGCTTCAGGTCAGCCAAGCGCACGGCTGGGGCGCAGGAACCCCCGGCGCCCCGCCCCACACGCAGGTCCTCTGCAGAGGGAGCCAGGCCAGCGCCCGGCGCCGCCTCTGCGGCTTAACCGCCCGCGAGCGGGGCCATTCATTTTTGTCCGCCTCTGTCACAAACTTGGACCCAGGGGCTCTGAGTCAGACTTTTCCAAAAGTCGCTCCGGAACCTGCGAGGGGAGCTGTTTATGGAATGCAGCGGCTGGGAGAGAGCTCCAAGCCGAGAAACAACGCTGAGGACGTTGGTGGCCGCCTGAGATCCGGCCTCCTCAAGCAGTGGACCTTCCGATTTAACCCTTGACTGACTGAAACGATCCCTGTTGATTTTCGGGAACATAGTGGCATAGTGGGGCATCCATATACTGCAAGCATAAGGCAGCGCTTTCCAAGCTCGCCTGACCCTGAAACTCACCTGCCTCCTCCCCAGCCAGCCCCTTATTAAACATTTAGTTCCCTGCACCTGGGTAGGCTCTCTGGAACAGCCTGTGTAGCTGTGTGTTTAAGGACTCCTGTAAGTCACTGCTGTGACCAGGTGAGTTGGGAAGACTTGTCTGTAAACTATAAGGTTAGTGCAGGCTTTACCAGAATGGGCGCCAGGTCCTAGTTCAAAGGATATCCTGGATACAGATAAAGAAAAGGTATGAATGTGTCAAACAGCTTGGACTCTTGTCCAGGTAATAATAATGATGCCACAAATGTAAACGTTTGTTTCACAAAGGGTTTGAGGTAGGTAGTGTATAGCATGTATAATAAATATTTAAACAGGACATATGGAGCAAAAAGAGAAAAGAGCCCAGATAATCCTGCTATAAGAAAGATACTCGCTGTGGTTGAGCCTCTTTGCAGCCAAAACCAAATAGGACATGTGAATAATTGCATGATTCTCATTGCCCCAGAGCAACAGTTTTCTTAGCATTTGATTTAAAGAAAGAAGTTGCATGTGGGGGGTTCATCCTTGGAGGGGCCTGAGAACAGGCATGTTTGGCTGTTCCAGTGGGGACTCAGAGGGCAGGGCCTTGCCTCATGTTCACTGAGGGCCTGTGTGGGCCCTGAGCAGAGTAGGAAGGATTTCCCTGGGGGTTAGCAGGGCTGGAGCAGCTTTTGTCTTTCCGGAAGGGGGTGGAGCCTGAGTCCCAGAGTAAGGGTGATGGATTTGCAAGGCTTTGGTTAGGAAGGGTACATACTCAACTTGCAGCCCCAGAAGGGAGCCAGGGGCAACTCCAGCTTGGTTTGTCTTCTGGGGCTGTGGATACCACACTGATCCAGGTGAAGAGCAGGCCTGGTGTGGTAGGAGTGTTTCCCAGCTTGCCCCCACCCTGCCACCCACCTCAAGGTACAGCTAGCCACAGCAGCCTAGGAGCAGGGACCCAGCCTGAAGGACCCACAAGGTCCTGCAGCCTGTGTAAATTAGTAAAGCTGGCCAAGTGTGGGACCTGGGATAGGAGGGGGTGGGGAGCAGAGTGCTTGCCCTGTCCAGAGCAGAAGGCAGCCATTGGTTTTCTAATGTAAAACCCCCAAATATTTAGATGTTGCCTCATTTAACAAATTTGAACTCATGTGGCCAATCCGGTTAGGTAGTGGACAGTTTGGGCCATTGTTTAAACTGAGTTCTACCATAACCGGAAGGGGTTCCTTGGTCAAATAATCTTAGAAATCATGAGTTACCGAAGTTGGAAAGGTTCGTCTCTGTAAGACCTCTCTGCCTTTAAGACATTGGTGTGAATGTGTACCTCCAGGTCAGGTGAGTTGTAGGTCTAGTCTCTGAACCTTTGCCCAGGGAGCCAGCTTTTCACGGAGCAGCTCGTAGCATCCATATCTTGGAACTCACTGGGAGAAATGCGTTAGACGTTGACTGACTCAGTTGTCACAGTAGTGACACAGTACATTTGCTTCAAGGGGGCTGTGCCTATGTGTTTGTTGTGTTTAGCTGCTGCAAGCTACCTGTGTAAGGAACTTTCTGACTTTCCAGACAAGAAATGTGTACATGTATTTTATTTAAGAAAAGGTCAAAAGAAAGTCTGTTTGTCATTAATATATTATAATTTATGTTTACCCAAGACAACAGCTGTCGTTATCAATTTTATTCTTGGATATTTCTGAATCAGAACTTTTGCAACAGAATATTTGATCATGTTGTTCCTGTGTAAAAGTGGACTTGATAAAGTAGAAAAGCTCAAATAATAAATCGCAAATCCCATGAAGAGAGCAGCAAAGATGTAGCATGTGCCGGAGTCACCACAGTGGATCTAGTTATTATGTCTTTAAAATCCAAAGCGTGGCCCTCTCCAGGAGACACCTGCTCTCCCAGTAGTTTCTCAGCTGCAGGTGGGCAGCATGGACCTGGAGAGGGACTGCCACAGGCACGTTGGGATGTGATATACTATGGTATTGATCACACCATCCTATGCCAGACAAATAGCTGCAAATGGAGCAGGCCTGGGTCCCAGGGCTTTGGAATAAGCCTGAAGGTCAGTGAGCAGGATCTGATGTGTGGAGAAGGGTTACACCGTCCTGGAAGCAGGAGGCAAGGGTATTTGTTCTGAATCCTGAGGGCACTGTCTGATTTCATTGTTTCTGGGTGATGTTTCCAGATGCTTCTGCTGCATAGAGCTCTGTGGTGGGTCTGTTCAATGGCAAATTTCATTTTCTTCAACTTTGCATTGTGGCCCATGGCTGAGACTCAGAGGAAACAGTACAGAAGTATAGCACTAAGGCGGCTGTTGTTCAAGACCAGGGTGGGGTACAGGGGCAGACTGGTGGGCCCCTAAGACCTTGAGGAACACTGGTCCCCTACTGCCACTTCATTCCCCAATTTCATGCTTCATACTTCCTGCTGTTTTCAGCACTCGGAGCCTTTCTTTGTCTTATGGGATCTTGCTCCCTGTCCATACCCTCTCTCTTCCCAACACCTTTACCCTTCCTTCCACTGGAGCCTTGTGGGCTCCTCATCAACCCACAACCCTGCCTGAGTCACCCAATCAGAACATTTTTGAAAAAGCCAGTCTCTTTATCCTGTGTTCTCACAAGCCTTGCCCTTCTCTCCTTCCCTCTATCATCAGCTCCCCAGGAAGAGTCTTCCTGGCCTTGCCTTTCCCTTATCCTCCCCCTGCACTTTTCCCTGTCACTGTGCTGGACTTGATGATGAATCTGGGTTCTCTGAGGACCTGAGAGCCCACCCCACCCCCCTCTCTGCCCTCCCCCTCGGCTGCAGTGGCTGTCCCTGCGCAGCCTTTCTCCTGCCTCTCCTTGGCCCACTCCACTCCTCTACCCCACCCCCTTTAACACACCACATTCAGCTGTGAATTCTCTTTGTTTTGCCTTCTGAGCTCTGTCTGTAATTCTCCCCCAGGCATCTCATCCAGGGTCCTGATGATTGTGATTGCCTCTAAACACACAGTCCCCAAATCCTCTGCAGTGCCCATCTCCTGCCTACCCATCTCCTGCCTGCAAGTCCAGAACTCCAGCTGAAGCCCCGCACTCCTACCTGCCCCTTCTGGTTTCCTGGCGGTCAGCCCTGCCCCCTGCTTCATTTCCCATGACCAAAGGCTGACAGCTCCTGTGATCCTGCCCAGGGTAGTGTCCCTATCCCTGTCCCCAAGGCCACCTATGCAAACACTCATCATCTCGACTAGCTGGCTTCCTGACTGGTCATCTCGAGTTCATCTTTGCCTCTTCTAGCCCACTGCCCAAGCCAGCATCTCATGCACATCTCCTGTCATATGTCCCTTCTCAAACACTGCCTTAGCCCCACAGCACCTCCATAAAAAAGCCCAGCTTCTTAGCCTTGCTGCTGTTGGCTGTCTCCACTCCCATGCTCCTCAAGCTCCACCCGCCACAGCCTGGACCTTTCTGGTCCCTGTACACACCACACCTTCTCACGGTACCTTTAATTTGGCCCGAGAGGGGTCAAGTCCCAAGAAAGGTGGCCTGCACCCGGAGCCTTCTGATACCCTGGCCCATGGGCCCAGTTCATTTCATTCTCTAGTGCCCAGTTGATCTGTGTCTGTCACCCCTAGCCAACAGTCACCTTGTCACCTTTGTGATCTGGCACCAGACTCAGCAGACAACCTGTGCTCAGTAAACATTGGCACGAGAGCAATGGGTGGAGCAGAGATGGGGAGACGGTCATGTTCACCTTCACCTGTTCATGTCGCCTGATGCCCAGGGGATCCCAGTGGCAACCTAGTTGGGAGAGTCCAGCCCCACTCAGTGTAGCTCTCTGCTGTGATGGAGTGAGGCGCTGGGCCTGGACTCCATGTCCCTTTCCTGATGAACACAGGGCTTGTCCACCCCACTCGGGGTACCTGGCAGCCAGGGTGCAGAGGCCACTGTGCCAGGCAGGAAGGCTGCTGCTGCTGTGCCCAGTGCCCCTTGCTATTCCAGCGGGAGGCAGAGAGGTGTGGTCATCACTGGGTGGAGGTGATAGAACTGGTCCTGCTATGTAAACTCCTGGATAGCCTCTGAGCCCACTTTGAGAAGGTTCCATTTTTCACATAGTCTTCCAGGATTGCTAATAGGAAGCTGCCCGAGGGCCAGGCTTCTGTCCATTCATTTATCATCATTTGTCAGGTACCCACTCCACCCCAGGCCTCATGCCCGGTATGAAAATAGAGTTGGGGAGGGTGCAACGTCTGCCCCACCATGCTCATAGCCTGGCTGAGTGAAGACCCAGGAAACAGTAACATTGTAGGCCAAGAAGAAATGTAGGGAGACAAGTAAACCTGGGTGCTCTGAGTGGACTGGGGGCTGGGATACCACCCAGCCTGCAGGTTTAGAGAATGCCCCGGCCAGCTGATGCCCGACCTGGGTCTTAAAGGAAGAACAGCCAACCCAGAAGAAGAAATAGAGAAGGGCTTTCCAGGCCTACAGAGGTATGCCCGGCTGAGGTGTTCGGGGAGCTGCAGTGACTGCTCCAGCGCAGGGCTCCCCTTCCCTGGCCGCCCCTAGAGCCCTGCCCCCACCCACTCCACCTTCTTGCTGGCAAACTTCAGGGTCACTGGTCATCCCCCAGTGCAGACCTTGCTCTGAACCCCAGACCCACTTGACGATTACATTGAGTGTCCCCTGGACTAGAGATGGGCAAAGGCTAATCGGCTAAATCTGAACTCTTGATTTTATCCTGCTTGGATTTGCCATCATCATCAAGTCCAGCCAGTTCTATTTCCAAAGTGCTGCTGAATCTCCTGCTTGTCTGTATCCCATGCCAGCTGTCTGGTCCCTCCACCAGTGTGTGACCCAGTCGCGGCAGTGGCCTCCTGATGGGTCTTGAACTTGGATGCTCCCTATCTAGCCCATTCTCCAGCAGCACCAGTGACTGTTCAGGTTGACTGCAGGATCTCACTGCTCTCTGCTCACAAACACTCAGTAACTCCAATGGCATTCACAGTGAACTCTTAGAACCTTGGCTTCAGGGACTGTGCTCACAGGCCCGACCACTAAGGCCTCCCCTCTATGGCTCCGGGTTTGCATGGGTTCCATGCTGTTTCTGAGAAGTGACACTGTTACCTCTTCCCCATTCAAGTGCAAGTGCCCTGAGCATCAGTCTTGTGGGTTTTTCAAAAAGGGAACCAGTAGGGCCGGCCGAGTGGCTCAGTTGGTTAAGAGCTCGCTCAAGAGTGTGAGCTGAGCTCTGAGCAACAGCAGTTCGATGCTGAGCCCGAGCTGAGCTGCTGCTAAGCTGCCTACTTGTGGCAGGATGGGTCAGCTTAAAAAAAAAAAAAAAAGGGAACCAGCCACAGGCAGAGGATTTGGTTCCATTTCCTAGTCAGGGTACCACAGGCCACCTATTCTCTCTCAGAGCCTCTGCATCCCACCTATAAATGGGGACAGGCATGCTGACCTAAAGGGTTGTCAGAAGGCCCAGCGATAGTCTTAGCTCCACCCCTTTCTAGCTGGGTTACCACTCAGAACCTCAGTTTCCTCATCTGTAAAGAGGAATGCAAGATAGATTATCTCTAGGGTCTCTGTCAGCTTGAAGCTCAGATAACTGAGGAAACTCAGAACTGCTCTGTGCTCCTAGCAACAGGGCATTAGAAGGCCAAGTGCCTTTTCCCAGCCTGTCAGAGAGAGGCTCAGCCAGTGGTCACCTGGCCGTGTAGGAGGTGTGTGAAACAGTAAGGTCAGCAACCCCCCTTGGACAAAGATTATGAGCAGGTCCGTTGAACCAGTACATAGCCACAGTTAACACTGCTGGCCCCTGGGATTTGGTAGGAGGTTGAGGCATGGACTTATGGCCCCAGAGAGGAGCCCATGCTAGGGAAGCCCCTGACCTTGACAATTAGGGCAGCAAGCCTCTCAGAGAGCTCGAGTCCTGAACTCTGGAAAGGAGGGAGAAAGAAAATGTCTGACAGGTGTTTTCTCGTCCTGTTAGTCTGTGGTCCTGGCAGCTGTAAGGGGACTCTCCTTTAGGAATCCTGGGACCAAAATGGGGAACATGCAAATGAAGTGAACCCCTAAAATAGTTCTTACCCTACCTTCCCCAACCCGGCTATGTCACTAATGCACATCCTGCCTGAGTTACATCATTTGCTGGCTCTTCCCACAAACAGCCCATCACAGACTCTTTTAAACAGCTTTATTGAGATATATTTCACATATTGTAGAATTCATCCACTTAGATTGTACCACTCAGTAGTTTTAGTATATTCACAGTTACGCAACCATCACCATAAGCTCATTTTAGAACATTTTTATTACCCCTAAAACAAACCCCATACCCATTCCAGTCACTTCCCATTCCTGAGACAACCCTCCCTGCTTGTCCTGAAGCCCCAGGCAGCCACTCAACCACTTTCATAGAACATAGGGTCTTTTGTGATTGACTTTTGAAACTTAGCATGCTGTTTTCAAGGTTCATTCATGTTGTGGCATGTATCACTACTTCATTCCTTGAATATAGTTTTAGTTTGCATATACCACATTTGGTTTATCCATTCATCAGTTGGTGAGCATTTGGATTGTATCTTGTTAGTATTTTGTTGAGGATTTTTGTGTGTTCATAAGGGATGTTGATCTATAGTTTTCTTGCAATGTCTTTGTTTTGTTATCAGAGGACTACTGGCTACACAGGAATTGAGAATCATTTCCTCCTCTTCTATTTTTTGGAAGAGTTTGTAAACAATTGGTATTAATTCTTCAAATGTTTGGTAGAATTTACCAGTATTGTCTGGTATTAATTCTTCATAAATAATTGGTAGAATTCTTCAGTGAAACATTTTTAGGTATGTTGAAGTTATTTAGTCTCTTGTTAAAGGTTTATTTAGATTTTCTATTCCTTCTTGAGTTGATTTTGGTAATTTATGTCTTCTAGGAATTTGTCTGTTTCACCTACATTATCTAATTTGTTAGCATACAGTTGGTTATATTATTCCTTTTTTATTTTGTTATGGTTAGCAGTGATGTCTGCTCTTGCATTTCTGACTTCAGTAATTTGAGTCTCCTCTTTTTCTTGGTCAGTCTAGCTAAAGTTGGTCAAATGTGGTGATCTTTTCAAGAATCAACTTCTGTTTTTATTGATTTTCTCTATTGTTTTTCTAATCTTTATTTTATTTGTTTTCACTCTAATCTTAATTATTTTCTTCCATCTGTTTGATTTCAGTTTGGTTTGTTCTTTTTCTAGCTTCTTCAGGTATAAGGTTAGGTGATTGATTTGAGATCTTTCCTTTTTTATAATGTGGGCATTTACAGATATAAGTTTCCCTCTAAACATACTGCATTGCATATGTTTTGATACGTGTGTTTTCATTTTCTTTCACTTCAAAGTGTTTTCTAAATTTCTGTTGTGATTTCTTCTTTGGTTATTTAGGACTGAGTTGTTTGATTTTCACCTATTTATAAAATCTCCAAATACTCTTTTCTTACTGATTTCTAATTCCATTCCTCTGTAGTTGGTAAATATACTTTCATATTTTGTTTTATTCAGTTCTTTTAATTTAAGGCTTGCTTTATGATCTAGCATATGGTCTATCCTGGAAAATGTTCCATGTGCACTTGAGAAGAATGTGTATTCTGCTGTTATTGGGTGGAATATGCTGTAGATGTATGTTAAGCCTACTTGGCTCCTTGTGTTATTCAAGTCTTCTGTTTCCTTGTTGATTTTCTGCCTAGTTATATCTATTATTGAAAGTGGAATGCTAAAGTTTCCAATTATTATTGATGATTCTCACTTCAATTCTGCCTATTTTTTCCATAATGAATTATGGAGCTCTGTTAGGGGAATATATGTTTGTAATTATTATATCTTCATGCTGGATCGACCCTTTTATCATCATAATATGTTCCTCTTTGCCTCCAGTAATATTTCTGTATTAAAGTCTATTTTGTCTGATATTTGTTTAGTCACTGTACCACTCTTTGGGTCTTATTTACATGGTATATCTTTTCCCATCATTTCAGCCTATTTGAGTTTTTAGATTGAAATGTGTCTCTCATAGAAAGAATTTAGTTTGTCTTTTAAATCGATATGTCAATCTTTGCCTTTTTGTTGGAATGTTCAATGCATTTACATTTAATGTAATTAATGATAAGGTAGATTTATGTCATCCCCTTTGCTATTTGTTTTCTGTAAGCCTCTGCCTTTTTCTTTCTATTCCTCCCTACCGTCTTCTTTTTGTGTTGGATTTTTTTTTTATTGTACCATTTTAATTTCCTTATTTTATCTTTACAGTATTTTTTTAAGTTATTGTCTCAGTGACTGTTCTTGGGATAATTAGCTTCTTAATTTAACACAATCTAGTTCAGAGTAATACTACTTTAACTTCAATAGTATACATTGTCTTTCCAATATAGCTATTCAATCCCTCTCATTTGTGTCATTTTGGCATAATAATTACATCTTTATGCATTATAAGTCTATCAACTCAGTTTTGTAAGTATTGCTTCATGCAGTTGTCTTTTAAATCATATAGAAGAAAAGAGCTACAAAAATACATTTATGCTGTCTTTTATATTTAACTATATAGTTACCTTTATTGGCATTCTTCATTTTTTTTTCAAGTGGATTCAGGTGACCATCTAATGTCCTTTCATTTCACCTGAAGAATTTCTTATAGTACAGGTCTGTCAGGATATAGAACTGAATATTCTTTTTGTTTATCTAGGGATGTGTTAATTACTCCTTTGTTTTTGAGGGATTTTTGTGGTTTTTTGGAAATTGAATTCTTGGTTGACAGTCTTCAGTATTTTGAAAATGTCATCACACTGCCTTCTGACTTCCATGGTTTATGATGAAAATCAACTGTAAATTTTATTGAGAATGCTTGGTATATGATGACTCATTTTTCTTTGGCTTGTTTCAAGATTCTTTGTCTTTGGACAGTTTGACTATGATATGTCTAGGTGTGAATCTCTTCGAGTTTATCGTACTTAGAGTTCATTGAGATTCTTGGATGTATAAGGTTCTCAACAAATTGGAAAGTTTTCAACAATTATTCCTTCAGCTAGTCTTTCCACTTCTTTTTTTCTCTTGTCTTTTTCTAGGACTCCCATTATGTGTATGTTGATACACTTCATGGTGTCCCACTGGTCTCAGAAGCTCTGTTCATTTTTCTTCATTCGTTTTTTTCTTTTTGCTCCTCAGACTGGATAATCTCAGTTGACCTATCTTTAAGTTTACTGATTCTTTCTTCTGAGTCCCCATAGTGAATTTTTCATTTCAGTTATTGTACTTTTAAACTCCAGAATGTTTTTGTTTCTTTTTATAATTTCTATTCCTTTATTGATGTTCCCTATTTGTTAAGATACCAGTGTCATACCTACCTTTAATTCTTTAGACATGGTTTTCTTTAGTTATTTAAACATCTTTATAATAGCTGATTTGAAGTCTTTGTCTAGTAAATCTAACACCAGAATCAAGATAATTTCTATTGATTGCTTTTTTTTTTTCTTCTGTGTGGGCTACCTTTCTCATTTCTTTGTGTATTTTTAAAACTTTTGTTGAAAAGTGGACATTGTAAATAATACAGTGTGGTAAATGAAAATCATCTTCCCCTTTTTCTCCAGGTCGTGGCGGTGTTGTAGCTGTTTAATGACTTTGCTAGCTAAATCTGTAAAATTTGTAGTATGCAGCTACTGAAGTATCCTTAGTTTAGTGGTCAGCTAATGATTTGTCAGAGATATAATTAAATTCCTTTAACCATTAAGTCTTCTACCCTTTGGGTGTGTGTGTGTGTGAGTGTGTGTGTGTGTGTGTGTGTGTGTGTGTGTTGGAGCACACCTTCAGTGCTTAGGTAGTTTATGACTCTGCCTTAGTTGTCACTTCGTACTTGTGCATGGACTCATAGTCAGCCAGAGGTGAAACACTGGGGACCTCTTGGGTCTTTCCTGCTCATGGGCACAGGTCTACATATGTACATGGCTTCGTAGAGCTCCAGAAATATGTCAGAGTGTTTCAGAGACCCCTATAGAGTTCTCCTTTCCCAGGCTTTCCTTTTGGTCAGCTATTGTTTGCTCTAATTAGTATTGCAACTTTAGGCAGCTGTAATGTTAAAGATTTACCACTGATGGTTTTTTACAAGTACCCTGAGGCTAGGGCTTTTCTACAGAGTGAGTCAAGTCAAATAATGACATGCTCTGTAAATGAGACTTTTTCAGGGAGTGGTAAGACAGGTCAGATTGTGACAGTGCTCTGGGGATGGGACTTTCTGAGATGCTAACTCATTCCAAGGTATGTGGGCAGGTAATTAGGTTTTCTCTGGTCAAGGCCTGCCTTTCTTACCTAAACTTTACCTAGATTCAGTGGTGACTTAGATGTGAGTGTAGGTTACTGAGGGCTTGGTGTCAGGGAGGCAGTGTGAAATGTTGGAAGCTCATGAAGCTGGAAGTTGGGCAGGTCTGATTCTGAATTAGGATTCTGTCACCTACTATCTGTACAGTCTTGGGGACAAGTTACTTCTCTGAGCCAAAAAGGGATGCCTTCATCTGTACATTGGGATAGCAGGTATGTCAACAGAAAAATTAAATTGGCTCCTCTATGTAAGGTTGCTGACACACACAAAAAATGCCCAATAACGGAAATAATTATTTGGCTTGAGACTTAGGATAAGACTAAAAAATGATGAGGCCAGTGTTGTTTTGTTGCAATGAAAGCACATATAACACTAACTATGTGCCAAGCCCTGTCCTACGCCCTTTGTATACAGGAATTCATTTATCCTCACAATAACCCTCCAGTGGATTTTATTATTAGTCTCATTTTTAGAGGTGAGGAAACTCTGTGGAGTTTCCTACCCCAGGCCAGTCAGCACTGGGATTTCAGTCAAGGCCGCCTGACACCAGAGTGTGCACTCTGTGGTTCTTTTTAATGCCATGCAACTCACAGTCAGGCGTTCACTTTGACAACTAGCAGTGGAGAACACTAAAATGAGAATAAAACAGAAAGCTGCTGTGCCCTTCACTAATGAAACTTGGAACAAAAGGACTGGGCACTCCCTAGTCAACATCCAATTTGGAAAGAGTCAAAGATCACAAACCAGCAGCTTCTCCTTTGTGGCTTTGGTCAGGCCAGGTTCCTCTCTGAGGATCAGTCACACACAGGACCTGCATGCCCCCACCCGCCATTGGAGTTCCTCTTGGGGCAGGGGATGCAGGCTGTCCCCGGAATTGGGCGCTGCCCTGAGCACCGCCTCTCCCTACCCCTGCTCACACACTCACACAGACTGCAGGATAGTGACTAGTAAGGGACTGACTGCTGCAGCTCCGCCCAGCCAGCTCCCCATGCAGAGGTCCAGGAGCCTGCAGCACCAGCGGGGGAGAGAAGGGGGGTTAATAACTTGTGCTCACCTTGACACACCAGGCTCGTGCAGGCACAGGCACTCCAGTGCGGTTCAGTTAAGTCTTTTATGACTCGAATGCATCCTGTCATAATTGGTGATGTCACAGTGCCATGTGACTATCTCTGTAAGTGCAGAGCATGAGGTGTGGATCAGAAACTGGTGTGGAGCCCACTTCACCTGCCCTCCAGCCTCCTTCTCAGGCCTCCCCCCAGGGCAGGCTTCCAAATACCTTCTTGCCCAGGAGGTCTGCAGCCATGGCAGATATTCAGAAGACATTCACCCAAATGGCTAGGAGGTTTGTAAGTTGCTGAAATACTTCTGTACCTGTTAGTAAATTGTCACTGCCTCCAGCCTTCCCTGGGCCCCTCAGCCTCCCCCGTCTAGTACCAGAAGCTTCATCCCTGGCCCAGCAGGGTCCTTGTGCTCTTGACTCTGAACAAGGCCGCCTAACTTGGCTCTAGTTTAGTCCATATGAATTGAGGGCAAGGTCTGTGCTATGCTGGGCCACTTACAGAGCTGGTATCGCACTTCCTTACTCTGAAACGTTTAATGGAGGGAAGGAGCAGGACATACAAGCGTTATTCTAGGCAAGGATGAGGGTTGGGAGAGGGAGTGGGTGGATGTGCGGAACACTTTCATGCCGCCTCTGACAGCTAGATGGGCACAGTCAGCCCCTTGGCCATGGCCCCTGCTCTGAGTGTGCTCTGTCAAAAATGATCCTTCCTCTGCTGTCTCAACATTTTCCAAGTACCAGAAGGGACCAATTAGGCCTAGATGGAAGCCTGCTTACTTTGCACAGGCCGTGGCCCTCTCTGTGGCCCCGCCTTGCACGGACTCTAGAGCCCTGATGTCCTTATAGATTTACAGGGCCAAGAGGGCTTCCCTTCATGCCTGAGGTTCCTCAGCCCGAGTGCAGAAACACTTTATACTTGGGATGCACTTATGCATTAAGTAAACCGCCTTCATCAGGGAAGGATGAGAAGCTCACCTTCGCTGAGTGCTTAGCTTACTATGCCAAGCACAGCACATGCTGTGGCTCGGATTTCCCAACCTTCCTGGCCAAGGTGGCTACAAGGTTTTAGAGGTGAAGATATTGAGGCTCTGAGAGGTAAATTGTCCCAGGCCACCCAGATGATGTCATTGGTCAAGCTAAGTTTGAACCCAACCCGGGATTTTTTGCTCCTCCCTCAACTGTCTTTCAAGTCTCAAGCAAGAATGGATTTTTCTGGAAAGATTCCAACTAACAGTCCTTGGCTGCCAGGACTATGGGTCTTTGAGGTTTCTCTGGCTACCTTATAAAGTGATTTCTGATGAAAACCTAAGGACATCCTTCCTTCCTGTGTCTCCCGCCTCTGTGACCTGCAGGACATCGGCAGAGTTTGGGAATCCTGGAAATCTGGGAGTAGCAGGCGCCAAAAGGATGTCGCGGCCCCCTCCCTTTATTCAGAGAGGCTGGGGAGCTGTTCCTTCCCAGTAAACTCTGGGGGTGGGGGTTGAGTCTGGGGGAAATGAGGGCACAGAGCCCCGGAAAAAGCCTGGGTCACCAACATCCTGCCCTGTGAGGCCCCATTGTCCCTGCTCGAGCTCCCAGGCTGGCGGCCCTTGCCACTGAACATTCATGAGCGGGCTCTAAGGCCCATTCTGCGTGAGTGCTATTTGTAGAATCTCCCTAAAATACCACAACAGTGCCATTCACAGAATGTCTGCATGGCAGTCGATGGCGGAGGTTGGAACAAAGCTCTGCTGTGCTCAGCATCCAGTTCTGGCCTCTGCGGGAGGATGCCCCCTCCACCTCACTGATGCGGTGCTGGCACTGTCCCTGCTGCAGGTTCTCGAACGAGGCTCTGTGGGGTCCAGCCCGGACTCTGGTCCCCCTCGACCTGGTGGCCCTGGCCCAGGCTAGCCGGCAGAGGGAATGCAGGAAGGCATTCAGCTGTCTGTAGGTGAGACGGGACCTTTCATGTGGTCAACTCCACTAGGCCCAGATCTCCATCCCTCCCATCCTCACCCCATCATCAGGCCTCACACAGGCTTACTCTGTTCCAGTGGATGGAAGGGCAAGAACCAAGAATCAATAAGGTGTCATCTGGGAGGGGATCCAGGAGGATAAAGCCTTTCTCATCCAGAATCATCAACTCTGGCATTCTCGTTCCCTTGTTTCTCAGGTGCTCAGTTTTTTCAGGGTCCTCGCCAAGTACATTTCTTTTCCTAACCTCAGCAGTACCCACAGTGCATTCTCAGGACCACTTGCCCTTGATATTAATAGGTGTCACCATTAGCAGTGCAGTTTTGTGGTACCTGGGAAGAGCTAAACAGAGTTGAGTGTTTTCCTGCTGGTGGACCTCTGGGAGCCTTTAGCATGCTAATGAGCTAGGCATTGGACAGTGATGCTCTAGCAGGACCTTCCTGTGTCCCCTTCAGGATGTGGGTGTGGCTGGACCCCCAAGCAGTGTGACCATCCGTTCAAAGGGTTTTATAACTTCCCAATTTTTGTCTTCTGCCATGGATACCTAAGCATGTGTTGCATAGAAAAATCAGATATCCTTCCAAAAAGAGGAAGCTTAGCTGTCCTAGCCCATGGCTGAGGCCAAGAACCTGCAGTGGGCTTTGCTGTGTGTCTGGAACTGCCTGGCAGGATCCCACCCCGTTCACTGCCTGGAAAGGCTTGGCAGCCAAGATCCAGTAGCTCCCTCACTGAGCAGCTGTGCCAGCTGGGACTCATGTCCAGGCCTCCATGGTGGGGTTTTAAACTTTAACAGGTCCCCAACAGGCAAGTCCCTGTTACAGCTGGTCCTGAAGGACACTGGGCCATTCCCTGATCAGTGGCGGGGTCATTACACACAACTGCAGCACTAAGTGTGGCTTTGACAAGGGCGCTGTTGAGCAGTGCAAGTCTGGCATGAGTGCCAGATGAATGTCCCAGGATGGTTTTGGTTCTTGAACCACCATGTAAGGAACGGCTGCCTCAGTGTCTGAGCCCTGGCAACTGAACTGGAATCTGACCATCCTGGTGGCACGCAGGATGGCCCCAGGAAGCAGGCCCTCTGAGACAAAGAGGCCCACGTCACTCACCAGCTGCAAGATTTCAGGCAGGACTTGCCATTTGTGTGCCTTGGTTTCCCTGTCAATAAGATGGGATCCATAAAGCTAGTTTGCGCACTGCTATGAGGATGAGGAGCTGGTGTGATGACCGTGCCTGGCAGAGCAGGACCTCTCTTTCTGGCAGCATCCTATCCTTTCGTGAATCACCAAAGCAAAGGAGGTTTTGCAGTTTCTGTGGCCTGCCCTCATCCCAACTTGGGACTGTGAGCTCCCTGAGGACAGGAATGGACTGCTTGTCATCCTGGTGTCCTTTGCACACCCACACATGCATGATGGCTGTCCTAAAAGGAGATGTAAGAAGCTGGTCTGAGCTTCTGCTCTGTGAGGAGGGCCTGGCACACAAAGCACTGGGGTAAGAGGGACACTGACTTTTCATGATGTGTACCTTTGAACAGTTGATTTTGTTGATGTTTTTCACCCTTTGCCTCAAAGGCTAATCTTTCTGAATTTTCATGTCTTCCGTTTCTTCTGTTGCCATCACCTGTCACTCCCTGATGCTGTCACTATGACTGTCTGTATTAGCTTTCCTAGTCCTTCTTTAACTATCTGTTCTAATACACGAGGTACCATGGGGCCAGGGAGACACGCATGTTAGAAATGTGTGTAAAATAAGAGTAAGCAGGGCTGGCCAGCCGAGTGGCTCATTGGTTAGGAGCTGGCTTGGTTTTTTCTGTTTTTTGTTTTTTTTTAGCTGAGCCATCCTGCCACCTGTTGGCAGCTCAACGGCAACTCAGCTCGGGCTGGCCTCGAACAGCTGTTGTTCAGAGCTCAGCTCGCACTCTTGAGTGAGCTCTTAACCAACTGAGCCACTCGGCCAGCCCAGGAGCTGGCTTGGGATGCCAGCTCTGAACAGCAGGGCTGCTGGTTTGGATCCCACATAGAGGGCCAGTGACGCTGCGCCCTTTACAGCTAAGATGGTGAACAACAGCTCGACCTGGAGCTGGGCTGCTGTGAGTTGCCAGCGATGGTGTAGGCTACAGTGAGTGGCCGGCAGCTGACCGTGAGCTTTCGTGAGCCACCGTGAGCAGACGTCCAATGGCTGGTGACCGACTGCCTCACCCAGGAAGAGGGCAATGGTAATACCAACATGGGCCAGTGAAGCAACGTCCTCACAACTAGACTGAAGAACAAAAGGACAGCAACTTGTCTGTTCCCCTTCCCCAGTTCCCCAATAACACCTTTAAAAAAAAAGAAAAGAGTAAGCCACCCCTGAATAAGGTCCTTGAGGGGCAGTTGTTTGCCTCTTAGTGTTTTGAAGCCTGTTTTGTCTTCCTATTCATTGTTTCATTTGTCCTGGGACTCTGGATGGACGGGGTTGTCAGATAAGTGATTCCTGGATAAACAAGGTGTTCCTGTAATGCCCTATTTGTGGGAGGGACGGGCAGTCACCCTGGGTCTGGCAGTTTCTCTGGCTTTGCAAGTAGACTCTTCAAAAGAGGAAGGCTAAGCTGATCAAGACCCTAGTGAAGAAAGTATTTTCCAAGGTTCATCTTGCAGGTGGGACTAAGCGGGCAGGAGGCCCAGAGAGATGGGAAGGGTTGAGGATTTCTCCTTAGCCCTGACAGTTCTGCTGAGGGGGAAAGCACTGAACATCAGATAGACAGGGCTAAAATTTCAGCCCTGGCCCTCTGGCCGAGAGTCCTTGGGCAGTTTTCTTTTGTAAAAAATGGAAAGATGGGACCTTTGTCAAGGCTGTCTTGGGGCTTAAATGTGAGAACATATAGGCCACTATGTTGGATAACTCCAGGAAGAGGGGATTCACATAAACTACAGTGTGAATTGGTGCCTCCGGAGGGAGCCATTTTGTAGACTATAATGAAAATGGCTGCCTTGGGGGTAGGGGTTGCTAGTCACTTAGACTATAATATGAATGTCAGCCTCCAGAGGTGCCATTTATTAAAACTATAAGGTGAATGGCTGCCTCCTGGAGTTGTTCTAGGAAGTGGTGCTGGTTAACAGCAAAGTATGTTATACTTCCATCCTGGCACTAGCAAGACTTCTTATTGTCTGGTTGTTTATACCTGGCTTCCAGGAAGGAGGCAGCTTATAAAAATAGTATTGTTGTTGTTTTAAGAACCTGAACAATTTGGGTGGAAAGGTGTGGGGAGGACATTAGCTAAAGCCCTGAAGTCCACCACACCTACTGGAGGTGGCCCACTTTTGGCTTGACCTTATTGGGACCCATGCAAAGAGGAACAACATCAGTGAGAGATCCATGGTGTCCATATTGAATTAAGGGATTTTCTCATGTGCCCAACATAGATTTGGGTTGGGGGCTTACCAAATGTCCACATGACCCACCAGAGGAGGCAGAAAGGAGCTGGGAGATGGGGTAAATGTGCTGACTAGAACATGGGCTTGGACTCTGTCGGGCCCAGGCACTTTTCTGCATTTGGTAAGTCATTTTCCCCTAGCATCTTCTCTCCTCTCCTCACAGGGCACATCTGCTGCCTGCCATCTCCATGCAGCCCTCCAGACCACCCCTCTCTCCAGCCTGACCTGGGGGAGGGGGAAATCGAAATCGGTTACCCTAGGAATTCGCCCTCCCCCATTCCTCCAGGGTGCTGGAGGGACCCAGTGGCCTGACATGTTCCCCCCTCCCCCACCAGGAAGAGAAGTTCCTGTGAGGCTGAGGTTTTTCGGATGCAAAACTGGGGAAGGGGTGTCCGATTATCTCCATAATAAAGAGCAGACAGGCAGGGGTGGAGCTTCACGTCTGAATCCTCCCAGACTCCGCAGTGAAGAGCAGATGTCTTTGTTGGTGCTAATTTGGCTTCTTGGGTCGCTTCCAGTCTGCGGCTGAGGAACTCACCCTAGGCTCACAAGGACCAGGGCACGTAGTGTGTCTGCTTCATTTCGTGCCCCCAGTTCCTAGCATGGTGCCTGGCAGAGGTTGAGCATGCGTGACAATAGGATTAGGGAAGGCCCTTGAAGGCATCTGACCTGGAGGGCTGCATCCAGCCACCTGGGGGCAAATAACTTCCCTCTGATAAAAAGAGACAGGGAGATGTAGACCCTGGGCAGGCCCTCATTCTTATGGGTGTCAGTAAGAATCTAGTCTGGTCCTTGGGTGATGGCCAGTCCCTGCCCTGTGCCCCAGGCCTTACCCTGTGATGCCAGGCTGGGGATGGGGCTGGGCAGAGGGAGCCCACAGCCAGGGAAAGGGAGTCAGAGCAGGGATCCTGGGTCTGCTTTTCAAGCAGCTGGGCTTGAGCCCAAGGTGGGGAGCATTTGGGAAGTGGGGACACCACCAGCATATTTTAAATTATACGTACAACTACAAAGTGATTTTTATTTAGTCTAAAATGTGCAGTTTCTGGAGTCAAAGTAAGCAGAGTGTAGTGGGACTTGGGACCCACCCCCCTCCTCCTCCCAACAGCTTTGGGCCCCAGTGCTGCCTTGGTTCTATTCATTTTGCCGTGTGGAGAGTGTGGCTTAGGGCCCTGGAGGCTGATCCTTGTTCTTAACACTTCCTCTAGAGTGCCACCAGAACCCTTCCTACCCCAACCCCATCCATCCACCCCCAGAATTTATGAGCAAGCTCTGTTGCGTCTAAGATCAAGACAGATCCTGAACCCAGGCACTTGTTATCCCCTCCACCCCTCCCACCCTGGCTCACACCACCACTTCTCCCTGCTGGACATCTGCCAGAACCTCCTCCTACCTCCTGACCCCCTCACACCCTCCCAGTCACAGAGCCTCACAAAGGACCTCAGGACTTCTCCCACCTCTGGGCGCTTGTAGTTGCTGCCCTTTCCTTCCTCCAACCCCCTGTGCCCAGACCAGATCTGTACAAGAAAGCCAGTCCCTCTAGTCATTTAGTCCTCAGCTAAAGAACCCCCTCCTCAGATGGGCCTTTCCTGACCCCTCCTTAAGTAGCAACCCCACTCCTCCCTGCTGCACTAACTCCATCTGAGTTTACCTCCCGCCTTTGTCCATTTCTTCCCAGGAGAAGCTCCAGGAGGGTGGAGCCTTGTCTGACTTGTTCACCCATGTACCCCACTTCATTGCCAAGTGTGTGGCTGACACATAGTAGGGTCTCGAGGAATATCTGTTGCCTCATTGAAAGAAAGAGCCTCTCCACACACGCAGCTAGGCCAAGCCCTCTGGGGGGAGAGGGGAGGAGTTAAAGTTCCCAGGCTACCCTTGACCAGGGGTGACAGGAGCTAATGGATACCTGCCCCTCTTTTGTTGCTGGGCCGACAATTCCGATAACATTTCATAAAGCTGCATAGATAGACCTTGCCAGCAGGATGGAGCCCCCACACCCCCAAAGCAGTGGCCAGCTCCGTCCCGCATCCCAGTAGGCTCTCTCCTTCCCTGGTTCATTCCTAGTCCTGCAAACCTCCCTGGGATAACTTGACAAACCCATGACTTGCACAAGAGCCTTTAGTTTGGGGAATCCAGGCTAACACACAAGGTGTTAGTATGGAAAACCAATCTAGCAACTAAAGTATTGAAAGGCCCCAGTTACCTGCATTCATTACACTGAGCCCATAGTGCTTTAGTCATTTAAGAGATGCCAATGAAGCCCGCACCTGGAGCAAAGCACTCCATTAGGTATTAGGGGAAGCACAGGGATGCTTCTCTTATCCCAAGAGGCCTTGGAGGGGATATCTAGGAGGCAGGGCCTGAGGCAGGAGGGGGCGAGGATGGGATGGGGGTGCTGGACGTGACTGAGGAGGGGCCTTGGATGCAAGGCAAGGCCTCATCCCTTACTAGATCCACTGGCCTCCCATATCTCCTGTGCACAGTGGGGATGGCAATCTGTCCTAGCACCGACTTCTGGAGTTGCTGGGAAGAGTGAAGTGCTTAGCAGAGCACTACTTCTTTAGCACGGGGGCGGCAAGACTCATAAAGGCAGCAGCTGGGGGGCTTGTGACCTCTCCGCAGCTGCCATGGTTATAATGTTGCAGAAATAAAGTCCTCTGCAGTCACTGGAGAGGTCGAATCTGAGAACTTGTAGGGAAGCTGGTGCTGAGTAGGCACTTCATAAATGTTAGGCCCCGTTCCCTTCCTTAGAATGAATTAAACCATTATTCCTTCCAGGTCGCTCAGCACAAATCACATTTTTTTAAATGCCAGGCCCACCTCTCCTCCCTCACAACCCCCCCACCCTGGAACATTTCAGAACCAGGTCTTCATCTGACAATTGGCATATTCCATTTTAATATATTGCAATTTTTTTCTATACAAAAGTTGTTTTTAAATGGGGGTGGCGGTGGCCTTTAATCAGTGACTTCTCCATGTTACTGCTGAGGCCTGGCTTCCTGGCCTCCCTGGGAGGTGAGGAGACAGACAAATGGCCAGCCAGACCCAGACCAGGATGGCCATCAGCATGCAGTTCTCAGTGTGGCCTCAGCCCCCACTCCCAGACCTCTGCATCCTTCCTACCACTTGCAGTTGCAGTTTTGCATTTGTTTGTGATCATGGTTAAGGCCTGCCCTCCCCACTGGGCTGTATTCTCCAAGAGGTAGGGACTCTTGGTTTTGTCACTGCTGAGTCCCTGCACAGGGCACAATTCCTGGTACATGGTAGACCTTCAATAAATATTTGTGGAAAGGAGAATTGGATAAGGAAAACTAGGAGCAGGTGAGGGGGTAACAGGTAAGGAAGGTGAAGGAGAAGTGGGGATATTTGAGCTGGGTCTTGATGAATGAGTGAGTTTACCAGGTGGACCAAGTGGGAAAGACATCTCAAGAAGAGGGAACAGGAACAGCATGTGTGAAGACAGCAAGGCATGGTATATCCCAGGAACAAGAAGTAGGGCAGAGTGCCCAGAGTGATTGGTGAGATGGGGGAGTTAAAGGCTGGGCTGGAAAGGTACCCTCAGCTGAACATGGAGAAGCACCAGTGGGAAGCAGTGAACTGGGATGTCTCTTAAAGGCTGAGGTGTGGAATTCTTACCAGGGAGGGAGAGATCTGACTTGCATTTCAGAGAGGACCCTCTCACAGCGCCCAGGCAATCCCCAGCTTGCCTCATACTCTTCCTTCACTTCTGCAGTTGTCCCTGTGAGAAAAATCATAGCCCCAGTTCTCATGGGTGCTGCCCAGGGCAAGGTCAACATGGATTCCCTAAAAACTCAAACATCCCCAAAACCACAAAAGATTTCCCAGTGGGGTGCTAGTTTTGAGAAATGAAACTCTGCTGTGGGGATGGGCTGGCGAAAGGGGAATTTGGAGCTCAAACCATTTGTAAGACATCAGGGACATTTTCCTAAATGAAACTTAGTCAAAGCTCAGGTCAGGTCTAACTTCTCTGGGGCCAAACACATGAGCTGCCACCTTACTTAACAATGAAAACAGTCTTTATTCAAGAAAATAACCTGTGCCCGTGATAACACACACAAAACACGTCAGGGAGTCTGTAGTGAGAAGCCTCTCGTGTTCCTGTGCCCCTGGCCTGCTCTCCCAAAGCAAACACAGGGCCCTGTCCTGCTTGTCCTTTCAGGAAAAGGCACGCACAGCCACATCCCTGCGGGTACATGTCGCTCTTACATAAATGGCAGCATATTCTTCACACTGTCTTTTTTTTTTTCCCAAACACCCTCCCCTCTTCACACTGTCTTTTGCTTTTTCCACATAATAATGTATAATCTCATATCACATATTCCCATCACCTTTTTTTGGGTGTCCATAAGTTATTTAACCAGTGCATTATTTATTATTTAACATGATGGAGAGTTAAGATGTTCCCAGTTTGTTCTTACTGCTTCTTACGCACATGTGTAAATTTATCGGAAGAGTACATTCCCTGGAAATGGATAGTCATTTAAAAATTTGATAGATATTTTCAAATTCTTTTGCTTAAAGAGATTGTGCAGGGGCCGGCTGACTGGCTCAGTTGGTTAAGAGCTCACGCAAGAGTGCGAACTGAGCTCTGAACAACAGCAGTTCCATGCCCAGCCGGAGCTGAGCTGCCACTAAGCTGCCAACAGGTGGCAGGATGGCTCAGCTAAAAAAAAAAAAACACAAAAAAAAAGGTTGTGCAAAAGACCCCAACTTGCTAAGGGTCTGCCCACCTTTCCTCACGGTTGGTGTCCCCACCAGGTTCTGAGTGACTCCTGATGCCAATGCCCACAACAGCTGACTGCCCCCTCATTGTGCAGCCTGCATGCAGCCTGTCACTCACGGCCCCCACCATCCACACCGATGTAAGATGAGTTCTGTCACTTGTCACTTTATATTAAAGTCTATTTTCATTTAGTTCTTAAAATAGGTGGCATAGTTCAAATATCAAAAGGCAAAATGCCAGTCTCACTGCACCCTTCTACTCCAGCCACCCACTTCTCTTCGCAGAACCACTGCTCCCAATGTCCCCTTTCTCTTCCAGAGATAATTTTGCATATATTCAAACGAATAAGTAGATCTTCCTTTCTGCCTCCCTTCCTTGGCAAAACATGATAGCATGTAGTTGCATTTGTCACTTAGCAGCATCTAGCAGAGAATATTCCAAATCTGAATATATATTCTTCAGTCTCCTTTTGTCAGTTGCCTTTATACTTTCTTTTCTTTGTCATGCAAAAACTTTTAACTTTTCTGTGGTGAAATTTTCTTGTGTGGTTTCTGGTTATTATGTCTTATTTATTTATTTATTTATTTATTTATTTATTTATTTATTTATTTATTTTTAGCAGAGCCACCCTGCTACCTGTTGGCAGCTCAGCGCCAGCTCAGCTTGGGCTGGGCATCGAACTGCTGTTGCTCAGAGCTCAGCTCGCACTCTTGAGCGAGCTCTTAACCAACGAGCCACTAGGCCAGCCCTATTGCATCATATTTAGATTGGTTTTTCCCATTTCGAAATGATTCAAAATTTCTCCCATGGTTGACCCTGGCTGGTTCTTTTGTCATTTTATTTTTCACCTTTAAATCCTTGATCCATCATGAGTTTTTGTTTTGTTATAAGGTGTGATGTAAGGATCCAACTTGGTAATTTTTCATCCATTTGTCCCTATTCCATTTCTTAAATAATCCATCTTGTATTAGCCCATTTGAAATAACTCCTAATTTTATTCTGCACTCCCATATGTATTTGAGTTTGTGTTATGCAATACCTACTGTTTTTATTATTGTAGCTGTATACTCTACTCTATTTTAATAAATAGTAGGGTTGCTCTAACTTCATTATTCTTTCTTACAAAAATATATTTGCTCTCTTTGCTCATTAACATTTGAATTAACTTGTCTAATTTTTAAAAATACTATTAGTACTTCATTGTGTTAAATTTGCAGACTAAATTAGGGTGAATCAGCACCTCTGTTATGTTATTTTCCTACTTACATGATGGTATGCATTTCTGTTTCTTCTAATTTATAAATAGATTGTGATTTATGTATATTAATTTTGTGTCTGTCTACCTTACTGAATTCTCTCATTGCTTGTAATGGTTTTTCAGTTCATTGACTTAGGTTTTCTGCACATATAGACAGATAACTGAAAAATAATAACAGCAATAATAATAACACTATGTCCTCCCCTCCAGCTTTTATAGTTTCATGTTCTTTCTCTAATCTATTGCACTGGTGAATACTTCCAGGAGAATGTGGTGATAGTGGCTATCTTGTATTGTCCCTGGATTGGATGGGAATGCGCCAGTGTTGGCTTTGGGTATATGCATCTTGAGGAAGGATCCAGTTATTCCTATTGAACATAAATTTATCAGAATGGATGTTAAATGTTGTCAGGTGCCTTCCGGTGTTTCTCCTTAGACCTGGGTTACAGGTCCACTGGTGTGCTCCAGCTAGCCTGAGACTGCCCCTCCCTGGCAGCTCCTGGGGGAGCCAGCGCAGCACTCAAGGGGTGCCTGGTGGTTATTATGGTCTCTGTACCAGGGTGCTTTCAGCTGCAGGAAGCAGATAAGCCTACCTAACCCGTTCAAATAAAAGGACGTGTGTTATTCTCACAGACAAAGAAACCCAGAGTAGGCAGCTCCTGGGTCAGCTCAGCTGAGCCAGGCGCTCAGTGGAGCCAGGGAGGACGTGGGCTCTTCCTCCTTCCCCTCTGCCCTCCTTGGCCTGTTGGCTCTGCTCATTGGCTGGTCAGTGTGGTCACAAGATGACCACCAAGCACCCCTCTTCCTCAAAGGCACTGCATGAAGAGGGGTTCTTGATGGGTCCTTTCTCAGAAGCTACTCCCGGGACGTTCCCTGTGTCTCAGGCTGTATCTCCAGTCTGAGGGTGCCCTGTAAATCGTTGTTGTTTGTCATTTCTTTAAAAATCGAATGTAATGTCCCATAAGTGCTCATTTTTAGTGGCTACATGTGACTTCATCAGTTTCTGTACCCACTTTACTAAGCCATCGCCCTGTTTTGGACATTCGTGGCTTCCGAGATTGTGCTAGGTTTCGTTGTTTCAGATTTGGGGAGTTCTGGGCTCAGTGTACATGCACTCTGTGGCCACTGCCTTTCTCAGGTCAGCAAGAATTTCACTTTCGGTTCCAACTCATCAAGAGGTTTAATTGAAAGCCCAGAGTGCGGTGCAAGAGCCCCTCAAAGGAGAGGATGCAGAGCCATGGGGGGCAGCAATGGGTGCACTGAGCTTGGGGATCTGCCTCTCTGCCCCAGGATCAATGGTTGTTGGGATACACTTTTTCAATGTGCCTGACCTCTTGAGGCTCCCACGCCCCTGTTTGTACCTCAGGGATGAGTAACGATAAAGGCTGTGAAGGCACTCATGTGGCATGTACACCCGTCATTCATGGCTTCCTTGTCTCATTCAGCCCTCTCCAGAACCTCACGAGGTAGGCCCAATTCCTGGCTTCTTGTTAGAAAGATTATGTGGCCAGTAAGCACTTATATTTACAGGCTTCTTGCATGGAGAGGAGGACGCTGAGGTACAAAACTGGTGGTCAGCCCTATGCTCTCAGCTGCTCCTCTGCACCGGAAACTGGATGGACTCAGCAGTAGCCAGGCCGCACTTCCTACACTCTGGTCCAAGAACGCAGGGGAGGGAGCATGCAAGGTGGCAGGCGCAAGGGACCTGCAGTGGGATTTCCATTGTAGAAAACCCAGGCAGCCTCTGCACCAGTGGGAGGGCGCTTCGGGGATCAGGGATTGGCTTGTTCCTCCTCACACTGCCCCGGACAGTCCCGGCCTGGGGCCACTAAGTGAGGAAGTTCCAGGAGAGACAAAAAGGATCTTGCCCAGCGCCTGTGGGCAGAGCAGAGTGTGCAGGTGGCTGCAGGCTCTGCCGCCAGTTTCCCAGCCGCCCGCCCACCACCTTTGAGCCTAGGTCAGCCCCTGACCTGACAGTGCCTGCAGCTGCGCCTCCTACTGCAGCCTCATTACTTCCCTGCACCATGCCTTTCTGGCTTGGCAAGCATCTGAAGACGAGCAGGCGTCTGCCCAGAGGTAAGTGGGCAGCCAGGGTCAAGAGCAAGTGAGGGAACTCAGGCCAGAGGATGATTAACCCTTGAAGGACAAGTGGCATTTGGAGGCTCCAAGCTGGTTAAGAGAAATGAGTGACTACAGGAAGACAGTGGACAGCTTGGACCCCTGCTCAGGTTCAGCCTGGCAGGAATGGGCTAGGAGGCCTCCTCGGGAACTGCAGGAAAGCCCAGCTGTGGCTACTGAGCACCTGAAATGTAGCTGGTCTATATTAAGATGTGGTGTTAATACAAAATAAACACCAGATTTTGAAAGACTTAGATATATATATATATATATCAGTAATTTTTGATTAAGTGTTAAAATGAATGATACTATTTTGGATGTATTGGGATAAATAAAAGTTATTCAAAATAATTTTATCTATTTTTTTACTTTTTAATGTAGCTACTTAAACATTTGAAATCGTAGATGTGACTCAAATTATATTTCCATTGGACTACACTGCTCCGGACAGCTGTCCCCGCCCTTGGCCTTCACCTGTGGGAATTCAGCTATTTGAGGCCTTTCTTGGAGCTCCCCATTTCCCTGGGCAGCCAGTAGAATGATGGTGGGCCTCTACTGCAAATCATACATTGCAGCCGGTGTCACCTTTAAATAGTGACTTCTTTTATTTTTTAAACATTTTCTGTAAATCCTGGTAGGGGTAGGCTAATTCAGGTATCATTTGATTAATTGCATGAGACTGACAGCTTTTTCACCTGACTGTCATAGAATGAGTCCCATGGGTTACAGTTGTTTCCACATATATCGTTTACTCTTTTTTCTCTTATTGTGAAATTTTCTATGTAGAAAAGTTGAGAACTAGGAATTCTTATCCTGGCACCCCTGCGGAATCGGCTCCTTTTTGGAGTGACCTCCTCTCAAAGGACCTCCTCACAAAAGGAGTGACCTCTCCCCCAAAGTCACTTCCGTGTGTGGAAAAAGAGACTCACGAAGGAAAGTTCTTACGCTGAGGAGCTCAGAGGGGAAGGAAGCCCAGCTGGGAACAAGAAAAGCTGGGCTGGGGTCCTGGCTCCGTCACCCAGGGGCTGGTCCCCTTGAATAAACTGAAGTAGCAGAGGAAGGAGGATAGGAGCCAGACTGCCTGAGGTCATAGTTCACTGGTTGTACAGCTTGGGCATGTTTCTAAACATCTCTGGGCCTCAGTTTTCTGTCCTTAATTTGTCTATTTTATATTGAGGTATTATTGACACAAACATTATATTAGTTTCAGATGTACAACATAATGATTTGACATTGGTTTATATTGTGAAATGATCACATTAAGTCTAGTTAACATCCGCCACCGTACATAGTTACAGAATTTCTTTTCTTATGATGAGAACTTTTAAGATCTACTCTATTAGCAACTTTCAAATATTCAACAGAGTATTATTAACTATAGTTGCCATGCTGTACATTCTATCCCCAGGTGTTATTTATTTTATAACTGGAAGTTTGTATCTTTTGACTCCCTTCACCTATTTTATCTACCTCCCCACGCATGTTCCTACCTCTGGCAACCACCAGTCTGTTCTATGAACTTGGGTTTTTGTTTGTTTGTTTTTTAGATTCTACATATAAGTGAGAACTTACAGTATTCGTCTTTCTCTGAGTTATTTTTTATTTTTTATTTTTTTTGAGGGCAGTGTCACTGGCCCTCTTATGTGGGACTGAACCGGGGCCGCTGGCTTCCCAAGCCAGCGCTTAACCACCGCACTAGTCAGCCGGCCTCTGTCTGACTTATTTCACTAAGCATAGTGCCCTCAAGGGCCATTCATGTTGTGGCAAATAGCAAGATTTCATTTTTTATGGCCAGATAATATTTCGTTGTATATACTCGTATACACCACATTTTGTTTATCCAGTCATCAATCAATGGACACTTAGGTTGTTTCCATATCTTGGCTATTGTGTATAGTCCTGCAGTAAACACAGGGATACGTATATATTTTCAAGTTAGTGTTTTTGGTTTTTTCAGATAAATACCCAGAAATTGAATTGCTGGATGATATGGTAGTTCTATTTTTAATTTTTTGAGAAACCTCAATGCTGTTTTCCATAGTGGCTGTACCAATTTACAATCCCACTGGCAGTGAGGGAACAAGGGTTCCCTTTGTTCCACATCCTTACCCGTACTTGTTATCTAGTCTTTTTGATAATGGCCATTTTAACAGGTGTAAGGTGGTATCTCACTGTGGTTTTGATTTGCATGTCCCTTATGATTAATGATATTGAGCATTTTTTTCATGTACCTGTTGGCTATCTGTATGTCCTCTTTGGAAAATGTCTCTTCAGATCCTCTGCCTATTTTTTTAATATGACTGTTTGTTTTCTTGCTATTGAGTTGTATAAGTTCTTTATATATATTTTGTATATTAACCCCTTATTAGATATATGATTTGCAAACATTTTCTCCATCCTTTTCTTTACAATGGGGATAATGACACGACTTCCCTTGTGAATGTTCAAACTTCTAAGGCTCATCAGTTCATTAATATCATTCCTACCTTAGAGTGTGTGTCAGCTGCCTGGGTTCTGCTGCTGCTGCTGTTATAATCTCCCATTTATCACAGATTCTGTGCATGCCCTTCCATGCCAGGCACTGCTCGGTGTGCTTATACAACAGACAGAGTGGGGGCAGGTGGAAAATAAAATGTATAAATAAGCAGGTCATGTAAACACATAAAACATATGTGTACTGGATTGTGATAATTACTATGGAAAAATTAGGTCAGGAAAGGATGTAGGTTGTGGTAGGTGACATGGAGTGAAGTTTAAATAGAGTGGTCAGGCAAGATTCTCCAGGAAGGTGACATTTGAAGAAAGACATGAGAAAGTGAGGGAGTAAGTAGTGCCAATGTCTGGGAGAACAGCTTTCTGGGTGACAGCAAGGACAAAGGGAACAAGTTCAAAGGCCCCAACACAGGGGCATGCCTTGTTGTTCCTGGAATGACAAAGAGCAAGGAGAAGAGCAGAAATGAAGTCAGAGGAGTAGTAGGTGAGGGGGGAGGGACTTGGAAGATTATTGCAAGGACTTAGCTGAGAGGGGGGCCATTGCAGGCTTTTGAGCAGAGGGTATGAGCTGGTTTGGGTCTTCACTAGGTCACTGATTTACTCTCCTACCTAAAACAATGCCAGAAAAGGACAGAATATGAGAAACATGTTTTTCAAGATACTGGACTTTAGTCAGTAAAGGACTGGTATGTTCTCTAAGAGATTGGACACCAAAGATGTGAATCCTACACATGCCCCAGCTTATTGCCCTGAGAAAGTTTCTATCTTAGCTGTGAGGCAGGAAAAGGAAAACCAGGTGGATACCCTAGGACTCCATGAGTTAAGGAGACAGTTTAGAGAATGAGGACACCAAAGCATCTAGAGTTTTCAGGCTAGAATACTAAGGAGGAAAGAGTTGCTCAAAGAGAAAACTTTCCCCTGCAAACTCATCACCATATGCATGTGAGGACATTTCTGATTTTATTAATCTCAGAAGAAACTTTTTAAATATCTTTTTCTTTATTTTTCTGGTTAGTAAACTATTTTTAAGGGCTAGATAGTAAATATTTTAGGTTTTAAGGTCATATGGTCTGTGCCTCAACTATCTACGCTGCTGTTGTAAAATCAGTAAGCCTCTAGCAAGACTAATCGGGGGAAAAAAAGAAGACACAAGTTACCATTACCAGAAATGAGAGAAGTGACATCACTACAGATTCCTTAAATACTAAGAGGATAACAAGGGAATATTATGAACAACTTTATACAATAAATTTGACAACTTAGATGAAACAGGCAAATTTTTTGAAAGATACAAACTACCAAAGCTCACTCAAGAAGATAATATATATATATATATATATATATATATATATATATATATATATATATATATATATATATATATATATATAATTGAATTTGTTATATAAAGAAAAGAAAACCTTCCCACAAAGAAAAGTCTTCACTGATGAATTCTACCCAACATTTAAGAAAGAATTAATAGCAACTTTACACAAACTCTTCCAAAAATATTGAAAAAGAGAGAATACTTAACAGCTTATTCTGTGAGGCCAGCATTACCCTGATACAGAAACCAGACAAAGACATTATAAGAAAGGAAAATGGCATACCAATATCTCATGAATAAGATGAAAAATTCTAAACAAAATTTTAGCAAATTTAATCTTACAATACATAAAAAGGATAATACATCATGACCAATTGTGATTCCAAGAATGCAAGGTTGGTTTAACATTTGAAACCTATCAACATAATTCATCATATTAACAAACTTAAAAAAAATTACGTGATATCTTTATAGATACAGAAAATGCATTTAACAAAATCCAACGGTTGGTTTAACATTTGAAATCTATCAACATAATTCATCATATTAACAAACTTAAAAAAAATTACGTGATATCTTTATAGATACAGAAAATGCATTTAACAAAATCCAACATCTATTCCTGATAAAAATTCTCAGCAAAGTGGGAGTATAAGAGAACTTCCTTAACTTGAGAAACAACATCAATAAAAAACCCACAGCAGATATACTTAATGGTGAAAAACTCAATGCTTTTATCATAAGATGAAGAACAAGTAAAGGATATCCACTCTCACCACTTCTATTTAACGTTGTATCTGAGGCTCTCATCAGTGCGATTAGACAAGAAAAAGAAATAAAAGGCATTCAGATTAGAAAGGGAGAACTAGAACTGTCTTTAATGCAAATGGTACAATCACCTATGTAGATGCACTGACAAGTCAATAGAGAAAGGATAGTCTCTTCCATAAATGATACTGTGAACTTCAATGCATACCTTGCACCATATACAAACACTAATTCATAGACCAAAATGTAAATCCTAAAACTATGAAAATTCTAGAAGAAAATCTAGGAGAAAACTTATATGACCATGGCTTAGGAAAGATTTCTTAGATATGCAAACAAAGCACATTTAATAAAAGGAAAAAATGGTAAATTGGGCTTTATCAAAATTAAAAACATTTGCTCTTGTAAATACACTGTTAATAGAATGAAAAGAAAAGGCACAGATTGGGAGAAATATTTGCAAAGCCATGTATCTGGTACAGGACTGTATCCAGAATATGTAAAGAACTCTTAAAACTTAATAATGAAAAAATGAACAACCCATTTTAAAAATGGACAAAAGGCTCAACTCGGTGAGGCTGAGAACCAGTGAGGCTGGTGCACGGACTTGCTCACTGGTGAGCACTTACCTGGTTCCTGGTGGAGGGAGTAGCTGTGTGAGTGGGGCCCAGGAGCCTGCAGGAACGGACTGAACTGAGCGCCTTTCATGTGGAAGCTGGAGGTTTTGGGGACCACTGTTCCCCTGATGTGGACCTTGCACACGAGTAGTGTACGGGAGAGTGCCATTTTGTCAGGGTTCGGCCTTTCCGCAGAGGGTCAGGTCCTGGACCGCATTAGTCTGGTGAAATTGGCTTAGGAGTGCGTGTGTGCGTGCGCATGCATGCTGCCCTAGAGCCCCACCCTCTGCACTGCTTGAGCTGTGTTGCCAGGGAAATGCCTGGCGGGCGGGCTCCAGCTCCATCAGGTTGTACATCGAGATGCAGGAGTGCGAAAGCTGCCATCAGGCCCACTGTCCGCACTGTGCATGCAGAGTTTCCAGGCTGGGGATTGGCTGTTGGGCTGCTCGGCCTGATCTGCGAGTGGCTGATTGGGACAGACTGAGACTGGGAGTTTTCCTGGGAGTGTTGGGCCATGAGCTGTGCGCCTGCGTGATCGGCTGGGGCTTTCATGGCGAGTTTGTGCGGGCTGGTTGCTGGTGCAGGAGTGCATGCTGCTCTGATTTTGTGGGGGCCACTGACCACACCCCGTGGTGCCCTGGGGGCCTGCCCTGCCCACTCAGAGCTGTGTGGCCAGAAGCACCCTGAGCCCCTGCTGCCTGGCCCTCACCTCCACAGGCCACAGAGTGTTTTTTGCAGCAGCAGACAACCCTCAACAACCTGTGAGGACTTTTGGTAATGAGCACGGTTCCAGAGCACACAGAAACTAATTGCGGGAAGCTCACTGCAAGCCTGAGAGGGAGACCAGTGCATAACACGCTAAACCATTCACCCCAACAGCTGCTGCTGAGTCACCCAGAGACTCTCTATTGCTGAACAAGTGGTCTGCAGGTTAAAGAGGATGGAGAGCTCCCCCACCTTTTTTTTTCTTTTTTTTTTCTAGGTGATCTATCTAATACATCGAAGCAATCACAGAGTGACAGCCAGAATGAAGAAACAAAGAAACATGTCCCAAGTAAAAGATCAGAAGAAACCTCTAGAAATGGAACTTAATAAAACAGAGGTATCCAACCTTTCAGAGAGAGAGTTTAGAACACTGATGATAAGAATGTTTAAGGAACTTCGCAAGGACATAAAGGATAGGGAAATCATAAAAAACAACCAGTTAGAACTAAAGAATACAATAACTGAAATGAAGAACACACTCGAAAGAATCACCAGTAGATTAGATGAAGCAGAGGATCAGATCAGCGATTTAGAAGACAAAATAGCAGAAATCACCCAGTTGGAACAACAAAAAGAAAAAAGAATGAAAATAGTTTTAGAGATCTATGGGACAACATGAAGCACAAAACATTTCCATCACAGGAATAACAGAAGGAAAAGAGAAGAAGCAAGGGATTGAGAATGTATTTGAAGAAATAATGACTGAAAACTTCCCTACCCTGGTGAAGGAAATTGACATACAAGCCCAGGAAGTGCAGAGAGTTCCAAACAAGCTGAACCCAAATAGGCCCACACCAAGATACATCATAGTTAAAACGGCAAAGGTTAAAGACCAGGACAGAATCCTAAAAGCAGCAAGAGAAAGACAGCAGGTTACATACAAAGGAACTCCTATAAGACTAACAGCTGACTTTTCTACAGAAATTCTGTGGACCCAAAGGTAGTGGCAGGAGATATTCAAAGTGACACAAAATAAAGGCCTACATCCAAGATTGCTCTACCCAGCAGGGCTATCACTTAAAATTGAAGGAGAGATAAAGAGCTTCCCAGAAAAGAATAAGCTTAAGGTATTCATTACCACGAAGCCAGCATTGCAGGAAATGTAAAAGGGCTTTTTTTAAACAGAAGAAAGGGGCAAACAAGTCAATCCAGGAAGACAAGAAATACAAATAACAAAATGGCAATACATATGCACCTATCAGTAATCACTTAAAATGTGAATGGGCTAAATGCTCCAATCAAAAGACATAGAGTGGCTGAGTGGATAAGAAAGCAGGACCCATGAATATGCTGTCTATAAGAGAATCAACTCAGATCAAACGACACACACAGACTGAAAGTAAAAGGATAAACTAAGATATTTCATGCAAATGGAAATGAGAAAAAAGCTGGAGTAGCAATACTTATTTTGGACAAAATAGACTTTAAAATGAAGACTACAATAAAAGACAAAGAAGGGCACTATATAATAATAAAAGGATCTGTTCAACAAGAGGACATAACCCAAATAAACATCTATGAACCCAACATAGGAGCTCCTAAATATATAAAACAGAATTTGACAGACATAAAGATAGAGATCAATAGTAACACTTTCATAGTAGGGGACTTCAACACCCCATTGTCAACAATGGACAGATCCTCCAGACAGAAAATCAGCGGACACAGTGACCTTAAATGACACTTCAGACCAGCTATTTTAATCAATATTTTTAGAGCATTTCACTCCAAAGCTACAGAATATACATTCTTCTCAATTGCACATGGAACATTTTCCAAGATAAACCACATGTTAGGCCACAAAACAAGTCTCAACAAATTTTAAAAGATTGAAATCATCAAGTGTCTTCTCTGAGCACAATGCTATGAAACTAGATATGAATTAGAAGAAGAAACCTGGAAAACACCCAAATACATGGAGGCTGAATAACACGCTACCAAATAGTGAGTGGGTCAAAAACAAGACCAAGGAGGAAATCAAAAGATACTTTAAGACAAAGGAAAATGAAAACACCATGACCCCAAATCTCTGGAATGCAGCAAAAGCAGTCCTAAGAGGGAAGTTCAGAGCAGTGTAGGCCTACTGTTAGGAAGAAAAATCTCAAATCAACCAACTATCTCTACACCTAAGGGAACTGGAAAAAAAACAGCAAAACAAGCCCAAAGGGAGTACAAGGAAGGAAATAATAAAGACCAGAGCAGAAATAAGTGAAATAGAGACCAAAAATACAATACAAAAGATCAATGAAACCAAGAAATGGTTTTTTGAAAAGATAAACAAAATCAACAAACCCGTAGTCAGACTCACCGAGAAAAAGAGAGAGAGGACCCAAATTAATAAAATCAGAAATGAAAGAGAAGAATTGACAACAGATACCACAGAAATACAGAAAATTTTAAGAAAATATTACGAGCAACTATATGCCAACTAATTCAATAATCTGGAAGAAATGGATACATTTCTAGAAGCATACCATCTACCAAGTCTGAACCAAAAAGAAACAGAAACTCTGAACAGACTGATTACTACCAAAGAAATTGAATCAGTAATCAACAAGCTTCCAACAAACAAAAGTCCTGGACCAGATGGCTTCACAGATGAATTTTACAAAACATTCAAAAAAGAATTAATACCTATTCTCCTCAAACTATTCCAAAAAATACAGAAGGAGGGAAGGCTCCCAAGCATATTTTATGAGGCCAATATTACTCTGATCCCAAAATCAGACAAAGGTATTACAGAAAAGGAAAACTGCAGGCCAATATTCCTAATGAACATAGATGCAAAAATCCTCAACAAAATACTAGCAAACCAAATTCTGCATCACATTGAAAAGATCATACATCACGATCAAGTGGGATTCATTCCTGATATGCAAGGTTGGTTCAATATCCGCAAATCAATTAACATAATATATCATATTACCTAAATGAAAAATAAGAATCATATGATCATACCAATAGATGCAAAAAAAGCATTTGACAAAATCCAGCATCCATTTATGATAAAAACTCTTAGCAAAGTGGGAATAGTGGGATCACATATGATAAACGATATATAAAAGCCATATATGAAAGGCCATATATGATAAGCCCACAGCAAACATGGTACTCAAAGGGGAAAGGCTAAAAGCTTTCCCCTTAAGATCAGAAACAAGATAAGGCTGCCCACTTTCACCACTTCTATTCAACATAGTTCTGGAAATTCTAGCCACAGCAATCAGACAAGAAAATGAAATAAAAGGCATCCAAATTGGAAAGGAGGAAGTGAAATTGTCATTATATGCAGAAGACATAATACTATATAGAGAGAATCCCAAAGGCTCCACCAAAAAAACTGTTAGAACTGATAAATGAATTTAGTTAGGTAGGATACAAAATTAATATTCAGAAATCAGTTGCATTTCTATATACCAATAATAAACTATCAGAAGAAGAAATCAGGAAATCAATCCCTTTTACAATTGCTTCAAACACAATAAAATATCTAGGAATCAATTTAACTAAAGAAGTAAAAGACCTGTACTCAGGAAATTATGAGACACTGAAGAGAGAAATCAAAGAAGATACAAATAAATGGAAATACATACCATGTTCATGGATAGGAAGAATTCATATAGTTAAAATGTCAGTACTACCTAAGGCAATATATAGATTCAGTGCAATTCCAATAAAACTACCAAGGACATTTTTCTCAGAAATAGAACAGAATTCTAAAATTTATATGGAACCATAAAAGACCACAGATAGCCACGGCAATCTTGAGAAATAAGAATAAAGTGTGAGGTATCATGCTGCCTGACATCAAATCATAGACAGTATGGTACTGGCATAAAAACAGACACATAGACCAGTACAACAGAATAGAGAGCCCAGGAATAAACCCATCCATATATGGTCATTTAATCTATGACAATCGAAGCAAGAATTTACATTGGGGTAAAGATTATCTATTTAATAAATGGTGCTGGGAAAATTGGACTGACATGTGCAAAAAAATGAAAATGGACCACCTACTTACACCATATATGAGACAAGCTCAAAATGGATTAAAGACTTAAATATAAGACCTGAAACCATAAAACTCCTAGAAGAAAACATAGGGAATAAATTTGTAGACATTACCCTCAGTAACATCTTTACTGATATATCCCCTCGGGCAAGGGAAATAAAAGAAAAAATGAACATATGGGATTACATCAAACTGAAAAGTTTTTTCACGGCAGAGGAAATCATCAATAAAACGAAAAGGCACCCTACTGAATGGGAGGAGATATTTGCCAACGATATATCTGATAAGGGGTTAATATTCTAAATTTATAAAACACTCATGAAACTCAACACCAAAAAAACAAACAACCCAATTAAAAAATGGGCAGAGGAAATAAAGAGACATTTCTCTAAAGAGGACATACAGATGGCCAACAGGCATATGAAAAAATGTTCAACCTTACTAATCATCAGAGAAATGCAAATAAAAACCACAATGAGATACCACCTCACTCTGGTCAGAATGGCTATCATCAATAAATCAACAAACAACAAGTGCTGGTGAGGTTGTGGAGAAAAGGGAACCCTGGTGCACTGTTGGTGGGACTGCAGATTGGTGCAGCTATTATGGAAATCAGTATGGAGGTATCTCAAAAAACTGGAAATGGAATTACCGTATGACCCAGTAATTCCACACTTGGGTATCTACCCAGAAGAATCTAAGACACTAATTGAAAAAATATATGCACCCCTGTATTTATTGCAGCACTATTTACAATAGCCAAGACTTGGAAACAACCAAAATGCCCATCGGTATATGACTGGATTAAGAAACTGTGGTACATAGGGCTGGCCGAGTGGCGTGGTGGTTAAGCGCTGGCTTGGGAAGCCAGTGGCCCTGGTTCGGTCCCACATATGAGGGCCAGTGACACTGCCCTCAAAAAACAAAAAACAAACAAACAAAAAAGAAACTGTGGTACATTTATACAATGGAGGATTACTCCTCTATAAGGAAGAATGAAATCGTATCATTTGCAATGATATGGATGGACCTAGAAACTATTATGTTAAGTGAAATAAGTCAGTCAGAGAAAGACAAATACCATATGATCTCATTTATATGTGGATTCTGAAAAACTAAATGAACAAGCAATGTAAACAGAAACAGTCTCATAGATATAGAGGAAAAACTGAAGGTTGCTAGTTGGGAGGGAGGTGGGGATGAGGGAGAAGGGGAAGGGATTAGGCAGCATGAATAGGTAACTACAATATTGCCACAGAGATATGAAAGACAGTTCAGGGAACATAATAATGTTGTAAATATTTTGTGGGGTGTCAGATGGTCACATGTCTTGTTAGGGAGACTACTTCATGGATGGAGTAGAGGCTTCATCATTGCACTGTACACCTGGGGCTGATGCTGTATAATATTGTCTGCCAACTATAATTGAATATATATATATATATATATATATATATATATATATATATATAGTCACGGGATGTGGAGTATAATGTGGAATGGAGTCAAGGGAATTGTAATAGATGTGTATGATATGGGGGAGAGTGGGGTGGCGAATTGGAGTAGGGGTTTGTCACTTTGAGGAGTAAAAAGTATAACTATTGCACTGCGTTGTACACCTGAAACTAATTTAAAAAAAAAAAAGTTTATGTCACTATAAAAGAGTTAAAAAAAAATGGACAAAAGATTTCAACAGATATTTCACCAAACAAGACACATGGATGGCAATTAAGTACATACAAAGATGTCCAACATCATTAGTCATTTGGGAAATGCAAATTCAAACACAATGCTGTACTGTTACACACCCATTAGAATGGCTGAAAGTAAAAAGACTGATCACAGCAAGTGTTGATGCGGAAGTAGAGGGACTGGAATTCCTGTACATGGCTGGTGGGATTGTAAAGTGGTACAATCACTTTGGAAAACAGTTTGTGGCAATTTCTTAAATAGTTAAATATATGTTGGGTTGTCGGAAAAGTTATGACGTGTTTATTCTCTGTTTTTCATTGCAAAAATGTGTCATGACTTTTCCAACAACCCAATATACACATAAATAAAGATACGTACATGAAAAATACATGAAAACTTAAATATACATATTTAGAGCACTATGAGAGCAGGACCCTGGGCAGGGGCACAGCTGGACATGAGAGCATCTGTCAACATCTGGGCAGGGCAGATCCATGTTTGGTAGATGAAGTTTATATGAAGCTTATATGATTTGCATGGCCCTCATTAGGAAAAAGAATTGAAAAATGAGAAATTCAAATTAGGTACAAATCTGAGTATTCAGGACAAACAAGTAACCACAAGAATTTCTTGGAGCCATGGACTTCCAGATTCCTTTCTCTTGAGTCATCCTGAGACTCTTTTCCAGAAAAGCTTCCTGGTGGGACCCAGCTGCTGCCGTGCCCCCCTACACCCCGCCGGCCGCCAGCACTCAGCCATCCCAGCCCTTGAAGTCGGAGTGATGTGGGAACTTAAAGATGCAGAGCCACTGTCCACACCTCCGTGGGTATCTCCGGCAGCCACCTGAGCTGTGGGTGCAGCTCCTTAGCAGGTCCACACGGCTTCTTGGGCTTCAGGCTCTGCTGTCTGTGCCCTAACCTCCCTTCCTCGCCTCCTCTGCAGCTCTGCCCAGTAGCTGTGTGGACCCAAAGGAACAGTGCTGTGTGTGTAGTGAGGGGCTCCATGGGGCAGCCTCGGTTCTTGTCTCCTTGTTTGTCATCCTTCTGAGCTTTGGGACTCACAGGCCTCTCCAGCCTGTTTTTCACTACCCAGCCTCCAGGCCTGGCTTCTGGGACCCCCTCAGTAAGGACACACCCCTTTCCATGCTCCAGCCCTCAGAGTCCCCAGTTCCCAGCAACCTTGCTGTGACCACTATCAGCCTAACCCCAGTGGGCTGCCTCATTTGGGGAGGGGGTTGGCAGGAGCATGGGGTAGGTCAGAGCCCACAGCCCAAAGCAGGAGACTTTGAATCCCTGACTGTACTGTGTATTAGCTGTGTGAGTTTAGACGAGTTCCTTAATCACTCTGTGCTTCAGTTTCCTCATCCGTAAAATGCAAATAGTAACAGTAACTCCCTCAGAGTCACTGTGAAGATTAAAGTATCCTAAGAAGGCAGGTGTGTCTGTCAGCTTTTTCATTTAAGTGTCTGCAACTTCTAGAAGAGTCCCAGGCAGGTATCAAACACTCAGTAAGCACTTATTCCTGTCTGGTCTCCATCCTGGGGCTGCAGGCTCCAGCGAGGACCGTTCTGGGTGTCACAGTTCTCCCCACTGCTATCCCACCCTCTTGGGGACATGAGTCCCTGGGATTCACTCAGCAGCAGAGCGTCCTGGTTAAGGTCTGAGGCTCTGGGACCTTAGGCAAGTACCGGGAAGTTACGTATTATGGGATGTTGTGGGTGCATAGAGATCATTCTTGAAAATCTCTTAAATTGCCTATGAAGTTCAATATAAATGGTTTTATATACATCCCAAAGATAATTCATTCACACATGAAAGATTAATTCACTTACAGATGAAAATGTGAGATCCACTGGAGCTACTGAGGGAAAAGTCAGTTTACAAACAGCTGCCTGAGCTTTCCCATCCTTCTGCCTTTAGAGAAGGATCCAATGCCTAGCTGAGAGCGGGGACAGGCACAGAATCCTGGAATGTTTCCTCCTGGTACTGAACTTCAAGCTGGCCTCATATCTGCATGCGTTTTTCTAATAAGTGCCCCAGGATGATTTTAATGATTTCTGACTTGATATGGAAAAATAACAAGACTAAGGGAGAAAAGGGAAACCGGATAGTGCCCCAAAGACAGACATGTGAGATGTGGAAGGGATGGGCTGCAAAAATAGAACCCAAAGCAGGCTGTTGCTGAAAGGTGTTGGAGAAAAGGCTTTCTTCCAGCCCAGGGAATAAAGAGCTAACCCCTGTTGGGGCTGGAGAGAGTGCTGTGGGAGAGGGCACCACTGTCTGCACAGGGGTCCCTGCAGTAAGCCTTTGTCTCCCTATCTTCCAGGTGGTGCCAGGGAGCCGGAGAAGGTGCCAGCCAACCCCGAGGCGCTCCTGCTCATGGCCAGCTCCCAGCGTGACAT
Organism: Aselliscus stoliczkanus; assembly: GCA_033961575.1. NCBI lineage: Eukaryota > Metazoa > Chordata > Mammalia > Chiroptera > Hipposideridae > Aselliscus > Aselliscus stoliczkanus. Next base: position 120,834,954 of record CM066729.1, read on the forward strand.
GGAGGACTGGGTGCAGGCCATCCGCCGGGTCATCTGGGCCCCATTTGGTGGAGGTACTGCCCGTAGCCCGCATGCTCACCCTGTAGAACCCTTGCCTCCAGGTAATCATGCCCCCCCCACCCCCCACTGGGCCTGCAGTACTCCTCTGCTCAGGGCTCCCTGACTGTGCCCGATACTTCTTATGGCATGCAGGCACTGTCACCCTCTTCTGCAGCAGGCCCTCAGGAGCTGCCCCTCGGGTGCACCAAGCCAGCCCTGGCAGGGGAATCAGGACCATTTTTCAGACACACGCCCTCCTCCAATCAGATGGTCCTGTGGCTTTTGCTCACTTGCCTGTCTGCATCCGACCCCTGCTGGAAGCTGGGGGGGTGTGAGATGGTCTGCACATAGGCCAGAAGTGGGCCCTCACGGGGTCATAGCAGATGCCCAGGTTCAGCATGCTTCCTACTGCAGCCACACGGGGCCCATGCGCTGCCTACAAAACCCACTCCCTGTCCCTGATATGAAAGCTGCAGTTTCCCTTTACTCACTTCCTCCTTTATTCAAAACACTTATTGATTGGGTGTCTAATATGTACTGGGTTGTGTTCTATATATGAAGAATTCAGTAGTAAACAAAGTAGATGAAGGGCTGGCCGAGTGGCGAGCTGATTAAGCGCTGGCTTGGGAAGCCAGCGGCCCTGGTTCGGGTCTCACATATGAGGGCCAGTAACACTGCCCTCAAAAAAAAAAAAAAATCAAAGTAGATGATACCTCCACCCTCTCCTCCCATCTATTGTCCTGTGTGAGACAGATGGTCAGCAGTTAAACATGTCATGTGGTGTCCAGTAGTGAGAAACACAGTGAGCAAAATAAAGCTAAGTGGGAGGGTAGAGGGGAAGTTGTGTTAAAGTCTGTAGCCTAGACAGCTTAGTAAGGTCGCCAGGGGAATGCTGGGGGAAAAACATTCATTCAAGCAGAGGGACCAGTGAGTACAAAGGCCCTGAGGTGGGACTGAGTGAGGGGAACACAGAATCTCAGGAAGGCCAGTGGCTGTGAGGGAGCGAGGGAGCAAGGACTGGAGAGTAGAGGACCAGAGGCGACAGAGGTCACTGAGGCCGTGGGGACACGGTGAGCACTTCAGATTTTGTTCTAAATTGAAGGGGCATCAGGGAGGTCTCTGAGCAAGAGACAGACACGACCTGATTTAGATTTATAAAAGGAGCCCTCTGGTTGCCATGTGAGGGTTGGACCATAGAGGGACAAGAGTGGATGCAGCAGTCTGGGACAGTCTTGGGACAAAGGCCACAGGGGCATGGGCTGGTGTAGGAGTGGAGGGGACAGGGAAGTGTGTCAGCTGTGGCTGTGTTCTGTAGCTGGAGCTGTGGGGTTTTGCTCATGGTCTAGACATGAGGTACAAGAGAAAGGAAAGATGACTCCAGCTGTGTGGTGCTGTCTCGGTAGATAGTGTCCTTATGAAGTCATCGTGAAAACAGCTTTTAGAAGGGGTCACCACAGTTAGGCTGGGACCACCAACTTCCTGCTGAATGTAGAGACCAGGGCTTTCGGGCTGGCTGGGTTCTGACGATAGGAGCCATGCGCGTCCTCTCTGGCCCCACACAATGTTTGATTGGTGCCCAGGCCAGGCAGAGGCAGAAGCTCACCTTTGGGGTCTCACAGTCCATCTCTAGATTCTGCCTGACCTACAGACAGCGCCCTTCCTTCACTCCTCACCTCACCAGCACCCCCTCCCATTCCTGGCTACAGGGTTCCTGATCATCTTTCATAGAACCACAAATCGAAAGAATTTTTCTACTGGACTTCATAAATGGCCTCACACTGTGAGCCACAGCCTCCCTGCCTGCCCCCTGATGATTGCAGCAGCTATGACCCACAGCCTCAATTTAGTGGCCCGGGAGGGATTTCTGCAGCCTCCACAGGCTTCCTTTAGTGCAGGGTGGTTGAAAGTGAATTAGTGGATCAGAATAGAGCTCAGAAGCAGATTGTCATGCAGGTAGACTTTGCTGTATGTAAGGTAGCACCTTTGAGATAAGGGAAAGAACATCATCATGATCTTGGGTAAAGAAAGATTTTTTTTTTTTTTTAATTGGGGACCAGTGTGTTTTTCCAGGACCCATCAGCTCCAAGTCAAGTAGCTGTTTCAATCTAGTTGCGGAGGGTGCAGTCAGTGGCCCATGTGCGGTCGAACCTGGAGCCTTGGTGTTATGAGCACTGCGCTCTAATCAACTGAGCTAAGCAGCCGTCCCAACTCCAAGTTGAGTAATTGTTTCAATCTAGTTGTGGAGGGTGCAGCTCAGTGACCCATGTTGGGATCGAACTGGCAACCTTGGTGTTATGAGCATTGTGCTCTAACCAAAACTGAGCTAACTGGCCGCCCTAGAAAGATTTTTTTAAATGAGTTACAAAAAAACATTAACCTTTTAGGAAAAGATTGACAAATGGTACTACATAAAATGAAGAGCAGCTGTTCTTTAAAAGGTAGATTAAGAACATGAAAGGACAAGCTATAGGTTGGAAGAAGGTATTTGCTATACATGGAACTATCAAATGACTTGCACCTCAAACTCCTACAAATCAATAAGGCAAAGAAAGACAAGCCAGTGGAAACAGGCAAGAGACTTGCAAAAGAAGAAATCCCCGTGGCCAGTGAATCCAGGCAATGGTGCCTAGCCTCCTCAGTAGTCAGGGAAATGCAGATTAAGCTACATGTGATCCTTCTACTCACTCACCAAAATGACCAAATGAAAGAGATGGCATTTTCCAAGCGGTGATAAGGACAGTCACCTGCAGACACTTGCATATATTGCTAGGGAAATAGTTTGGCAGTATCTGCAAAAGTCAGTGCTATGCCACCTATGGCCCAGTGCTTCCACTGCCAGACATGTCCCAAAGAGAAATATGTGCACAGGTATGCCAGGAGGTTTGTACACGTCAGATGCTCACAGAAGCCTTATTTCTGATGGCCTGATGCCAACCAAATGTTTAACAACAATACAGTTGGTAAGTAAATATGATTCATTCTTACAACAGAAAGCTCACAACTGTGAGCATGTGTTAACTACAGCTCTACCCAACAACATGCCTAAATCCTAAAAATATACTGTGGGACTAGGGAAGCCCAGTAACATGCTTTATGATTCCATTTATATAAAGTTGAAAAACAGGGCAGAGGTACACTATATTATGTATAGATAGATAATGAGGCAGCAGAAACATAAAAAAGCAAAGAAATGAAGAACATAAAAGTCAGGATGGTAATCATAGTTACACAGGTATTCATTTTGCAATAATGTTTTCATCTGTACATATGTGCTTTAAGTACTTTTCTGGATGTGTGCATATTTGACCACGGAAAAGATAAAAAATAATAAATCAAAGAAAGAAAGAAGAGAAACTATGGATCAAAGAGTCTAAGTAATTTGTCCAAGACAACACAGCTAGTCAAGGAGCAGAGCTGAGAGATGAAGGCTGATGTTCTAAGCCCGAAGGTCATGCTTTCTCCCAGCCCATGCAGGACAGTGTCACCCATGTTCTGCCAGCACTCAATGTCCTGGCTCCCCCACCCAAGCACACATCCTACTCTCTCTTTTCTCCATCTCTGTCTCTATCTCTGTCTGTCTCTATCTCCTCCATCTTTATCATCTCTATCTCCGTCTCTATCTCTCGTCTATCTCTGTCTCTATCTCATCTCTCTATCTCTATCTCTCCCTTTCTCTGTACTTGCTCAGAATAAGGACCTTTTGCAGAATCCCACATAGAACCCAGATTCGTCCCTCCTTCAGGCCCTCCCAGCATCTATCAAACTTCTCAGGCTGTGTGCTGAAGAACTTGCAAGAATTAAAACAAGAACCTTCATCAAAGATGCTTATCTCCTTTCTACCAGAAGAATAGAGGAAATGCAGAAATCCTAGGGGTTAGTGGCAGACATGTCTGGACAAGCATGGGCACTTGCAGGTGGGCTCAGTCACCCTCTGGAGGTTTCCTGGCAAAGCTGTTATTAGCCTGGGTTCCCCTGGAAAGGAGGCTTAGAGGATCAGTGCTTCTTTCACTATTTAATAATGGACCCCAAGAGACCTTTCAAACATGTTTGTTCTGGCAGAGAGTGGGCCACCTCTGACAGACACAAATGAGCAATGTGCCTGCTGCAGTTGCGAGAGAGCCTAGGCATCCCCATAGAGAAAACTGGGGCAGACCAGCAGGTCAGGGGAGCCTGTTACTGATGATGGCCTGCCTAGAGGTGGCCCTGACTGGAGTGTGTCTTGTCTCGACATTCATTGATTCATTCCTGCAGTCAGCCAGTCAGTCATTCACTTGAGAATGTGTTTTAGGTGTGGGGGATGAAGCAGTGAACAGGAAAGTCCAGGTCCCTATCCTCATGGAATGCATGTTCTAGTAGAGACCGATAACAAACAAGATAAGTTAAGTAAGCCCATTGTAGGTCAGATGGTAGTGAGCTCAGTGGAGAAAGATGAGGTGGGGAGGGCAAGCAGGAGTGATGGGGTGGTCAGAGGTTAGTGACACTTGAATAAAGGAGATGAAAGGGTGAATTAAAAATATTTTGGGGCATAGAGTTTTGGAGGCAGAGGCAGACGTGTCCATGTTGGAAGAGCAGCAAAGAAGCTAGTGTGGCAGGAGCAGAGTCTGTGAAGGTGGGAAGAGGAAGAAACACGTTGGAGAAGTAATGGGGTGGTAAATGATCAGCAGGACCTTATGGTCACAGTGGTGACTGGTTTTTCCTCAGAGTGAGGTGGTGCCACTGGCAGATTTGGAACAGGAGTGGCAGAGCCCGACTCAGATTCTAATGGGATCCCTCTGACTGCTGTGTTGAGAATAGATGAAAGAAGGCAAGAACGAAACAGGGAGACCAGTTAGTTGCTTATTACACAATCGGTCAGGTGAGAGATGATGGTGGCTTGGCCCAGGATGGTGTTGGTGATGAGGAATGATTGAATTTCTGATGTATTTTGAAGGTAGATCCAGTAGTATTTCCCTGCTGGAATGGAAGAAAGGTATAAGAGAAGTCAAGGGTAATTCCAAAAGGTTTTGATTAAAGCAACTGAAAGGATGAGTTAGCTATTACCTGAGATGAGAAAGACCACAGGGAAATATATTTGTTTGGAAGGAAGATCGAGAGTTCACTTTAGGGCTTAGTCTGAGATATGTATGAGAGAGAGGTTCAAGTTTGGATGTCAAGCAGGCAGTTAAGACATTTAAGTCTAGAGATTAGGAGAGAGGACTGGGTTGGACAGAGAATGTGGGGGCCATCAACACATATTTGGGGTTTGAAGCCATGAGGCTGGTTGAGACACCAGCAAGAAAGTATAGGGAGAACAGAACCAGGGCTGAGTCTTGAGCTACTCCACAGTAAGAAGTCAGGGAGCAGAGGAGGAGCCAGCAGAAGGGCCTGGGAAGGAAGGCCAATGAGGGAGGGGAGGCAGGAGCTGGTGGGGTCCCTGAGCTAAGTGAAGAGAATGTTTAAGGAAGAACGAGCAGTGATCAACTGTGTCATGTACTGCTGATACATCAATCAGAAGAGAATGGACATTGAGCACAGTTTGTTGGTGATTTGGACAGGGTGATTTTGGTGGAGAACTAGGGATAGAGGCTGAAAATAGTGGATATGAGAAAGGGTAAAAGAGGGGAATTGGAGTGTGAACATAGCCAACTCTTTCAAGAAGCTTGCTGTAAGGGAAAGAGAGAAATGGGATAGTAGCTGGAGGTAGAAGTCAGGTAGAGGGATTTATTTATTTATTTATTTATTTATTTATTTATTTATTTTAAGTTGGGAGACAAAACAGGAATGCAGAAGATCAATGGTGCACAAGAGGGAGAGGAGAATTGCCAGAGCACCAATATCTCTTGGATATAGATGCAAAAATGCTCAATAAAATACCAATAAATTGAATCCAGCAGTATATGAAAGGATTATATACCATGTCCAAATGAGATTTGTCTCAGGAATGTAAGGATGGTTTAACATCTGAAAATCAATTAATGTAATACATCAATAGAATAAACAACAAAGGCCACATGACCATCTCAGTAGACTCAGAAAAAGCATTTGATAAAATTCAGCACCCTTTCATGATAAGAACACTCGATGGTTTAGGGATTGGAAGGACCTTCCTGCTGAAGGGCATCTACAAAAAACTCACAGATAACATCATACCTAATGGAGAAAGACTGGATGCTTTTCTTCTAAGATCAAGAACAAGACAAGGATTTTCACCTTCACCATGTCTATTCAGTATTCTACTAATTGCTCTGACTATAGAGCAATTAGTCAAGAAATTCAAATAAAATTTATCCAGATTGGAAAGAAAGAAGTAAACGTATCTTTTTTATATATAGATGACATGATCTTGTATGCAGAAAAATCTTAAGAAATATACTAGAAAACTTTTAGAACTCTAAAACATTCAGCCAGATTGCAGGATACAAGATCCATGTACACAAATCAATTGTGTTTGGTTGTTGGAAAAGTCATGATACATTTCTGCAATGGAAAACATTGAAAAACTACGTCATGACTTTTCTGACAACCCAATATTTCTATACTGTAGCAATGACAAACTGGAAATAAAATCAAGAAAACTTAATTTACTGTAACATCCAAAATAATACATTAGGAATAAATTTAACAAAAAAATACAAAACTTAATACTCAGAAAATGATAAAAATTGCTAAAAGAAATGAAAGAAGACCTAAAGAAATGGAAAGACATCCCAGTTTCATGGATCTGAAGACTTGGTATTGTGAACAAGGCAACACTCCCCAGTGGATCTCTGGACTTCGTGCCCAGCTCCAAAAACAAGGTCCCGGGAGGCCCTGTCAGGCAGAACCTCCTAGCCAGCTCTCTGTGAGAAGGGAAAGAAGGGAGTCACAGGGTACCCAGGGCTGTCTGGCTTGCATGGGTGAGTTCTTGCCTGGTTACCTGGAAAGACCTGCAAGCCCTGAAAGGTGGGTCTTATGTGCATAGGAGGGTGTTTAGTAAAGCCGGTTGCATTGAAGTGTGAGAAGAGGCAGAGTGAGCACAGATTTCAGTATCAGGCTGTCGTCTGGGTGTAATCTGGGGCTTCCCCTTGCTTGCCCTGTGACACTGAACATGCCATTTGTCCTCTCTGTGTCCTTGTTTGCAAAATGGGAATAAGAACATCTTTGCAGGATTGTCATGAGAATTAAAAGAGAAAATGGGTGCAAAATGGTCAGCACTCTCTTAGTACTAAATAGTCCTCATTTATTCAACAAGCACAGAGCATCTACTTTGTACAAACAGGAGACAAGGCAGGGAAGAAAAGAGATCAGACAAAGCTTCCATCCTATTCCCTGAGACAGTGAATAACAAGGGAAGTACATCATGAGGCATAAAGCAGTGGTTCTCACACATTAGCTAGTGTCAAAATCACACAGAGAAAGGCTTGTAAAAATAGACTGCTGGCTCCACCGACAGAGTTTTCAGCTCACTTGGGTGGAGCCCTAGAATTTGTCTTTCCAAGTACTGCTGGTCTGGCACCCACATTTTGAAAACCACTATGTTTTAGAAGGTGATGAATTTTATTGAAAGGAAAAAAAAATAGAACAGTTTTAAATACAATGGTGAGGGTAGGCCTAATGAAAGAGTGACATTCAAACAAAGTCTTGAATAAGGCAAGAAAGTGGGCCAGGAGGATGATGCTGGAATTGTGCCAGACTGAGGCAGCAACTCAGGCAAAAGCAGCAAACATCTGATGTGGTCTTGAACGAGCGCCAAGGCAGGTGGGTGGGAGGGAGTGAGGGACTTGGCCAGATGGGAAAGGGCTGGTGGCTGAGGCCTCATGGGCCCATGTAAGGACTGGAGCTTTTACTCCTAAGTGAAATGGGGAAGGGAGCACTGGAGGGCTTTGAGCTGAGGAATGACGTGATTTGACATAGAGTTTAAAAGGATCACTCTGCTGATCAGAGAGGGACATGGGGAAGCCCAGAGACTCCTACATAGCAATCCAGGCAAGAGACAGCCGCTTCACTATGGTGGAGAGTGGTGAAATGATCGGATTCCAGATCTGTTTGGAAAGCAAGACCCACAAGATCTGGATGAGGGTGTGATGGAAAGGGGACAGTGAACATGGACTCCAAGGAGTCTGGTTAAGCCCTGGAAGGACAGAGTTGTCATTAACCAAGAGGGGAAGAGAGAGTGGGGCGGGTTTGGGAGGTCGCAGCAAGACCATAGCTCTGTGTGAACACATTTGAGTTTGAAATGCCTATTAGTCATTAAACCGCAGAGATACGGAGTAGGCAGCTGGATGCAGGAGTCTGGGGGCCGAGAATTAGTGTTCAATAACCAGTAGCATGGTAACTATCCCACCTGTGGGTCAGTCAGCACTGCCAAGCAAAGCCCAACCTTACAGGCAGCAGCATGCAGTGACAGTCCTGGACAAGGAGCCTGGCCTGGGAATGGTGCCTCTGCTCAGAGGGACCACTCTGTGCTGGGGAGGGGCACGAGGGGCCAGGCAGCAGGCCTGCAGTGGTCCTTAGAGCCTCCCTGCCTAAGCCCAGCTGTGTGGCCCCTACAGGCTCCTGGAGACTTTCCTCTGACCAATTCTGCCCTTGGGTTGCTAAAAAATCATGGGAGGGGAGGGTTAAAGGGGGACAAATACAGCTCCCAGAAACCACAGGGCAGGACACTTGACATGGAGAAAATCTCAGCCTCAGGACAACTTGGAGGGACATAAAGCAACCTTGATAATCCAGCTGGTAGCCGGCTTTATTTGCTGGAATGGCATCTCTAAACGGAAGCCCTCAAGGCACCATCAGGTTCAGAATGCAAGGTCACTGGCCCCAGCCCAGGCTTGCAGTGGTGGAGCCTGAGATCCTAGTGGACCACTTATTTCCAGTGCTGCTTCGCTATATCCCAGCTCTTCTGGGAGATTCAAGAAGAATCTTATTGTCAATTTCCCTGAATATTGACCCAGCAGGCCGGGGGCCTGGGCCTTTCCTGGGAGTCCTTCCAAAAGAGAGAAAGGACTGTTGCTGACCTGGGCTGGGCTTTGGATCACTAAGCCAGCAGAAGGGGCATTTGAGTCTGATTTCATGCCATCAACCCATTCTAGTAGGCCCTGAGGAGGAGCTGCCTGCAGGCCTTGAATCCTTTGTAGGCCTCAGGCTCATAAAGGGCAGATATGGCGTCTCTTGGGCATAGGAATTGGCTCACAGGAGACCTCCTGGTGTCCTATGGTCCAATTCTCTGGGCCTCCTTCTCTGCACTGTCCCAGGAGCCTGTGAGCATGGATCCCCAAGGAACCCCCCCCCCCCTTACAGTCCCCACTGACAGGATGGCCAGGCAGCCTGGGACTGTTGTTCATTAGGAGAACAGAGGCAGAGGAATAGCTATCATATCTTGGGAGAGCCTGGCAAGGTAGTGAGAGTGATTTACAGGGGCTGCACACCAATGCTTTCTGTACAACTCAGGACAGTAACTTCAGCTGCCTTTTACCAGCTTTGCTGGACCCTTAAGTCCTCCTTCCCTTCCAGCTTGTTCCTCTGCCTACCTTCAGCTTGCGCTAAGGACAGCTCAGGTCTCAGAGCAGAAAAGAACTCATAGTCACTGCTAAGAGGCCAGTGCAGAATGCGTGCCAGTGATGCCACATAATGCCCTGGCCGCCCAGGGCAGAGGCAGCCACTCACCAGAACAGCTGTTTATTCAGTGTGTCCCCATGCTGAGCTCAATTGATCCTCACAACAGCCTGATGAAACCAGTCCTGTTATAATCCTCTTAACAGGTGAGGAGAGTGAGCAGCGGGGAGGCTCAAGTGATGTGTCCAGGTCTCAAAGCAGTAGTCAGGAAGCCGACATTCTAACCTAGGTCTGATGGAGCTCAGAGCCCCAGTGCTGGATGATCAGGGTACCAGGAGACCTCCCTATGGGAGGGAGCTGCAGACGTCTATCCCCAGGCATGGGAGATGGGGGGTCGAGGTGGAAGGTGGAAGGGAATTCCCTAGAGACCAGCGGGTCTAACCAATGACAACACAGGTGGGGAAACTGAGGCTGGAGAGGAGAAAGCAAGTCAGGACCGGGGCCCACCTGCCCACCTGGGAGAATCTTATCCCCTGAGTAGGTGCCTCCACTGAACCTGATGATCTTCTCTTTAACGTAGATACAGCTACTCAAATCCAGTGGGTCTCTGGGTCATAGAGCCCCAGGCTTTTCTGGCAGGTTTAGGGCAGGACATTCCTGAGCTTGTGGCTTGCAATCCACTCCCTCCTCACCATCACCATCACCACCACACACACACACACACACACACACACACACACACACACACACACCAGGAACTGCCCTTCCCACCTTCATATTTACCTGAACTCTGGGAAGGGAGAATACCAAGCCCCCCCCCCACCCCCCTACACACACACACACACACACACACACACACTTATACACACCTAGAGTTTGGGAGGACTGCAGCCCCCCCGCCCCACACTACTACCAGGGTCAGGACTAAGGAGCCTCATTAGTCTGGGGCATAAAATTTAAGGGGGCACCAAAAACTCATAATCAAAATAAATATTTTATTGTAATAGTTTTTAAAATGCAAATTAATACCCTCCTCCCCCTCAATTCACTGTGTTAGTTTCTTATTGCTGCCCTAATAAATTGCCACAAACTTAGCTGGATAAAACAGCACAAATTTGTTCTCTCATAGTTCTGGACATCAGAGTCAAAACTGAGTCTTAGAAGGCTAAAACCAAGGTGTCAACATGCTGGTTCCTTCTGAGGACTCAAAGGGAGCCTGTGCCCTGCCTCTTCCACCTTCCGAAGGCTGTCCACACTCCTTGGTTGTGGCCTCATCACTCCAGCCTCTGCTTCCCTTCTTATATTGTCTCCTCTTGTACAGTTGAGCCTTGAACAACATGGGGGTTAGAGACATTGACCCATATGCAGTCAAAAATCCATGTGTAACTTTTGACTCCCCCAAAACTTAATTACTATTAGGCTACTGTTGACCAGAAGCCTCACCTATCACATAAAGAGTTAATTAACACATATTTTGTATGTTATATGTGTTATATACTGTATTCTTACAATAAAGCCATCTAGAGAAAAGAAAATGTTATTAAAATCATAAGGAAAAGACACAGTTTTATTGAAAAAAATCCATGTGTAAGTGGACTCAGGCAGTTCAACTTGTGTTAAAGGTCAACAGTATAGTCAAATTTCCCTCTGCCTCCCTTTTATAAAGCCCACCTGGATAGTCCAGAATAATCTCTCCATCCTTAACTGAATCACACTGACAAAGTCCCTTTTACTAGATAAGGTATCATAGTCACAGGTTCTGGGGAATAGGACGTCGGCATCTTTGGGAAGCTTTTGCTCAGCCTACCACATCCATGATAAACAAAATATCAAAATCTTAACTAAAGACAGGATCCATGGGTGGGATTAGGGCGAAGCACTCACAAAGTCTGTGCAAGTGCAGGGTCAGATCCTGTCTTTATTTAAAATTTTGATATTTTCATCATGGATTTTTTGCATTAATTTGTTTTTTTTTTTTAAATATTGCAAGAAAATATTTATCTCGATTACTGAAGTTTTTGGCGCCCTCTTAAATTTTGCACCTGTGGTGAGTGCCTCGCTTGCCACACCCTAGCCCAGGTCCTGCTTAATAAGAAGAAAGCAGAGTGACCTTGCCCTGCACACTCAGCATCCAGATGAGCCCCCCTCCCCCGTCCCTTCCAGCTCCAGAGCTCCCCTAAACTTCTCCCTTGCAAAATTGTGCCCACAGGTCCCTGTGATCTCTATCCTTCCTGTCTGGTGTTGCACAGCCCCCAGCTTTGCGTCTTTCCACCTGCCCTTCCCATGTATGCCTGAGTCTGTGTACCCATCCTGGCCCTCACACTTTGGAAGTATGGGATTGTGGGCTCCTTTCACTGGGACAGATTCCTGCACTGGGAAGATCATAGGCTTTGCAGAAAGATCATTTAAGTGTGAATTGAAGATCTGTCACTTACTAGCTGTGTGACCTTAGGAAAATTACACAACTTCTCTGAGCTTCAGCTGCATGGTCTGCAAAATGGGGACATTAATACTTAGCTCTCAGGGCTGTACAAGATACCTTACGTTAAGTCCTAAGCACCGTCCCTGGCACTGGGGCGCTGGCTCCAGGCAGGGCAGAGGCCTGGAGTCCTGAGCGCCAGCTCTAAAGCCAGCAGCCCAGCTTTAGATCTGGGGTCAGCACTCTCCTGGCGGGGTGACCCAGACCTTCCTGCGCCTCTAATGCCCTTTCTGGAACACCTGCCTCCCAGTCTTCGCGGAATGAGATCTCCTAAAGCCAGCCCTTGGCAAGAAGGGGGGGACCCATCAATGGCAGTTGGCAGTATTCCTAGGGTGCGTAATAACATGGGGTGTCAGGGAAAACGGGGAGCAGATGTTTGAAACCCTAGATCTTCCACGGTTTCAGCTCCTGGAGTGGCATTTTAGGCACTCGCAAATCCCTTCCTCCCTCCCTGCAGGGTCCGGGCCCGGGCCCGGGCCCGGGGGCGGGCGGGCGGCGGGCAAGCCGCTACCTGCGCGCGTGCCGGGCATTCCTGCCGCCGCTGCGCCGCCGCGCCCGGGCCGCCATGGGCCTGATGCCGGCCGCGCGGGCCTTCTCCGGGTGCCGCGCCTGCCCGCGGCCGCCCTGCCGCCTGCCCGCCTGCTGCGCGCCCGCCGCCCCAGGTAGGGCCAGACCGGGGGCGGGCGCCCCGCTGAGGAAGTGGCGTCCGGGACCCGGAGAGTTCTCGAACCCGGGACTGGCGTGACGAGCTAGGGATGGCTACGCATGCGCGTCGTGGGGCCCGGCGAGGAGCCGGGAGAGTGCGGGGCGCCAGCGCGGGACCCTGTGCGGCGCCCGGGGAGCGGGGCGCGCGCGTGACACCGGGCCGAGGCCCAGGCGGGGCGCCCCCTCCCGGGGTGGGCGTCTGGCAGGCGGAGATGAGGAAGCTGGGGCGGGGTGGCACGCCAGGGCTTCCAAAGGGCGCCACTACTCCCCACCCCCAACAGACATGCTGGGGAACCTAGCCGGATGCGCGCCCTGGGCTGCCGACCCCCAAGCCCGGAGCTTGCCTGCCTGGGCCTCCTGTAGGCCACTGTGCGGGGCGTGGAGCTGGCCCCCACCGGGAGAGCGGGCGGGATTACCTCTGCCCTGGGGCTTGCCCTGAGCAGGATTCCCCCAAAGGTTTTCTCTCTCCTACTGACTTCATTCAGCCTGTTGGTTAGTGAGGCCTGGATGGGCAGGAGGAGCCAAGGACCGGTGGGCTTTGATGCTCTGATGCTTTCTAGCACCTACAACAGACCTGCCACATGGGCACAAGCATCGGAGCGATGGAAGGGTGCTTTTACAAACGGCCCGGTGGATGTAGGGAGAATGGCACCTTTCCAGGGAAGGGGAGATGAGAGCAAGAGGCCATTACCCAAAGTTTGTGGATCTCTGGAGAGAATTTTAGAATTATTTTCCTCATTGTGTCTGTTCTCTGACTATGGCCTCCTGGGTCCCCTTCCCTGGAGAGAGCCCTGGTATTTTTAGAGCAAGCCTGAGGTCTCTGGTCAGGGATCACCGCCAAGAGGGAATCCCAGCTGCCTCTCTTTCCTGCTGGGGCCCTGGGGGCAGGCAGAGCCCAGTTTCAGGGTGCCTGGTGTAGTAGGCGCTCCCGTGGCTGCTCACAGCCTATGAATTGACAGTGAATGGGGCGGCTCAGAGAGGGTGAGTTCACTGAGGAAGGAATCATTCAGCCTGTAGGCCTCCTGCTCCTGTATGGGATTCTGGGGAGAGCAGGGAGAGGCCCCGTCTTTGCCAGAGAGCAGCTGGCATGGGAGGAGGCCTGGCCCAGCTCTGAGCCTGTCAACAGGTTCATCCAGAGGAAAAGCAGCCGCTGCCAGTTTCCTCTCCGATGGCAGAGCCGGTGCTTTATGAAAAGCGTGGGCCGGGACCTCGAGGAACCTGCGTGCTGGCTGGGTTTCCAGGGATCTGACAAACCTACTGGAACTGGTTCTTGGCAAGGCTTCCCCTTTGAGATGTGCCAAGAGGGCTGAGGGAGTTCAGTGTGGCTGTTTCAGGCCCTACCAGGCTCTGCCAAAGAGACCCTGGCAAGGGGTGTGTTGGGAAAGGCCCTTGGGCAGGGGAGGCCAGGCCCTGTAACCCCAGAGCAGGGTGCTTCCAGTAGGAGGATGATTGGGAAAGAAGCCTGCCGGACTGAACTGAAATGAGGCTTTCCCATGGTGCTCCCCAAGGCATCTCCCTCAAAGGGTGGCAGTGGGGCAGCTTGCACAGGAAGTCTGCACAAGGTCTCATGCAAGGCTCTGTGGCCATGCTGGGAATGTGGGCTCAATCATGTGGCCTGGTGGGGGTGGGAGGGCAGGGCCTCCGGGCAGCCCCTGAAGACAGGTATGATCATTCCCGTTTTAAGAGGAAAAACGTGAAGCCCGCGAAACGGGGGTCACTCTGTTCCTCAACGACTCAGCCAGGATGTGCACCTAGAGCAATGTAGATGTGGGCTTGGAACCTTTGTCTTTACGGCCTTTGGTGTTGACCATCATCTGCTGCCTGTGTCCCCACCCCCACCCCTAGCCCAGCACTTTGGCCAGGCTCAGCACTTGGAGGGCCTCTGGGGGTGGCTCCTCATTTCCCAGAGCCCCTGAGTGTATCCGGTCAGAGCTCACTGGGGCCCACAGTCTTTGCCAGGGTAGGCATTGCTGTTCTTCCAGCCTCTTCAAGCGTGCTCCCTCATGCCCACCCTCCCAGTCCTTGTCATAGCCCACCCAGGTCTGCCTTTGGGCCTCTGCTCATATGCCAGTCCCCCTCACCCCTTCCAGCTCAGGGTCCTGGTTCCTCCCTTTCCTGGCTGTCACAGACCTGTTTAGGAGTGGTGGGGAAACTGCTCAAGAGGCTTCCTGGGGGAGGTGTTGGTTGTGCTAAGGTTTGGAGGGGCCCCACCAGAGACTGAGGCACCTATGAACCGTGGGGCTGGCCCTGAGGCAGCCGCCCTGTACCTGGCCCAGGCTCTGTATCCAGAGGCTGGTAGAGGGAGGCGGGCTGGGAGCAGCACCCGGCCTGCCTGCAAAGTTTAGACTTTATCCTGGGGGGTGGGCATTTGGCTAGGGTGGGAGGCAGTGAAGGGTTGCCAGCAGAGGAGACCCTGGCAGGATTGACATGTTTCTACCCTCTGGGCAGCTCTGAGGCTCACTAATATCTAGAGCAGAGCTGGGCCCAAGTGTGAGAGTGATGGAAGGGTGGAGGGAGGGGCAGACAGGCACGACAGATGTCTTGGGGTTAGGAGATAGGAGAGCAGGAAAGGTTGGCGCCAAGCAGAGGCTGGATGGAATTACCCAAGGTCTGTGTCTATCTTGTGTCTATCTAGAGAGAATTTTAGAATTCTTTCCTCAATATCTCTCTCTCCTCACTATGGCCTCAATCACCTATGAGCTGAGGGTGGGGAGCTGAGTGCAGTAATTGACCAGTGTTCCTCCTTCATTCAGTGCTCCTCTACTTCTGCTCCAAGCTCAGCACGGGCTCAGACTGGGGAGAGGGAGGTGGCCTTGGCAAGATACCAGGCAGAAGTGACTGGCTTCACATCAGCTGTGACAGAGAACCAGGGAGAGTGAGGGCTCTGTGGTTGTGCTGAAGGGAGGACTGAGACAGCTCACATAGGAGGGGACATCTGAGCTGTTCCCAGGGCCTGATAAGATTTGCACAGGCCCAAGAGGAAGAGGCTTCAGGTAGAGTGACCTGTGCATGGTGCACGGGCCAGGCAGCAGGAAAGCAGACATGTCCAGGATGCTCAGGTGGTGGGAAAAATGGAGCTGAAAAGGATATATGCATGAGCTGGAGATGGGTGTGGAGCATGCAAGGCTCCCTCCCTTCCTGGGGTCCCCCCTGTTCATGGGCAGTTGCCCCTGATCATGACAGCGTGACTTCCCATTTCTATCTTCTGTGGGTCGGGACACCTCTCCTTGTTTGTCCTGAACCCAGTGTCCTTGGAGGACATCTGTGCCCCACAGGTGAAAGCAGAAAAGCTGAACACCTGACAAAGCCACCTGAGGAGAACGTGGGCTGGGTGTGGTTGGAACTGGAGGATAAGCAAGTGTGTGACTATCAAAGGCCACAGATGTCACTGAACTCCACCAGTGTTGCTGTTTGGGAATTCAGGCCTGGTGCCACCAGAGCTGTGGATTTTTCAAGCTTAAAAAATCCAGGTTCTTATATGAAATCTCTTGATTTTTAAATAACTAATTTAAAAATGTTTCAAACACCGTTCTCGCTAAATAAGTGCATACTGGACCCTCGTGGCCCATTGTTGAGCCCTGAGAGAAGTGAGAGGGGAACCGTGGCTCTGTGTGCCCAGGACTAGGCCACCTTTGGGCTGGGCAGACAGGCCAGGGCACTGTTCATGGTGGCCCTGGGCACTCCTCAGGCAGGATTTTAGTTAGAGCTGCCCCGGGCAGCCACCATGCCAGTCTGTGGCAACATTAGCCCCTGTGCTCAAGGATGTTGACTGGCCCCTCTGCCCCTCTGGCCCTACCCCTGTGTGCCAGGGCGGCTGGGCGCCCCCACCAAGTCCCAGGGGACAGACAGCTGTTCCTTTCTTGTCAGGATTGTAGTCTCTGCTTACCTCCACCTGGTGCCCAGTGACCACGTCTTTGGGAATCACTAGTGAGGAAAGGCAGGAGAAACACAGAAAGCTAGGCTGCTGGGTGGGAGCATCACACAGGTATCCGTGCACCAGTGTCCTGGGGAGCAGCCCTGTGGCCTAGAACATTCTCGGAAGCTGGAACCAGACTGCCTGCGTGGAACCCTACCCAGCCACATACTGAGTGAACTCAGGCATGTCCTTAAACCCCTCTGCCTCTCAGTTTATTCATCTGAAATATCAGGATGATTGTGATAACAGTAATAGTTATCAATCTGTGTGAGGATGAAATGAATTGATATATGTAAAGTGCTTAGGACAGCACCTGGTCCCACACGTGCCACTTGTTAACTATTTCAGCACACTTTCCGCATATACGCACGTACATACACATGCCCCCCACACATATCCATGCACACACCCATGCACATATGCACACACAAGCCCACACACATGTGCTTGCATGTACACACACACCTTCCTAAAAGCATTGCTGGATACACTCTAAGTGAGCATGTTTTCTAGAAGAGCGTGTCTTCATCCCCCAGGTTCGGTGTACTCTGGCTTTGGGTCAAGCAGGGTGAGAAGGAATATTTACTGATAACTTAGGGACTGATGCACCTTATTTAAAAAATAGCCATTGTATGTGGAGAGCCAGGTAGGCTCCCTGATTCCTGCCAGTACTCAGTGCCAGAGGAGAGACTGAACCTCTTACCTGCTGTCTCACCATCCACGTGCTGGGAAGCCACCTGTCCAGGCCGCGTCCTTCAGGGACCACAGACCTACCTGGACAGAATGGAGCTGTGGCATCATGTCCCTGGCACACTCGTAAAGCCACCCTGCAGGGCAGGTCTCTGCCTCGTAGATAATGGGCACTTCAGAGTCCTGGCAGAGCCTAGGGCTGGAGAAGGCAGTTTCCCCGGTTACTCTCACTGCGAGACCGACAGCTTTGTGGATCTCAGTTCCCTCCACTCTGCCTGAGCTGCCGGGAGCCTCAGCCCACTCGTACATTTAGTTGTCAGAGCTTTTCTCAGTCAAAAGTTCCTCTTTCCCTCTGCCCCTCATTTGCTTTCTTGTCCTGTACTATATATTTTGGATCTTCTGCTTCCCGATTTTTTGTTTTTGCAAATGTCATTGAAATGTAGCATACGGAAAAATTGTACACGTCACAAATATCGTTTAATGATTTTTCTCAAAGTGAACACAGCTGGGTAAGTAGTGCCTAGGTCCAGAATCAGAGCATCACCAGCACCCCAGAAGCCCCTCAGGGCCCCCTGGTCACTGACCCACAGGGGTAACCACGCCCTGACCTGCTTTTGCATTTTACATAAATGGAGTTGTGTGTGCTCAGGGTCTGGCTTCTGCATTGTTTTTTTGTTTGTTTTTACTGTGTTGTTTTTTCGGACATTTTTTAAAAATGTTGGTAAAATAGAGCTAACATAAAATTTACCATCTTAACCATTTTTAAGTATACAACTGAGAGATATTAAGTATATTCGTAATGTGCAACTGTCAGTACCATCCATCTCCAGAAAGCTTTCCTTCTTTTAAAACTGAAACTCTGTCCCTATTAAAACATCAACTCCCATCCCCTGTGGCAACTACCCTTCTTCTTTCTGTCTCTGTGATTAGTCTAAGTACCTTATATCAGTGGAATCATGCAATATTTGTCTTTTTGTGATTGGATTATTTCACTTGGTATAATAGCCTCAAGGTTCATCCCTGTTGTAGCATGTGTCAAAATTTCCTTCCTTTTTAAGGCTGAATAATACTCCATTGTGTGTATACATTACATTTTGTGTATCCAGTCATCCATCTATGGACATTTGGGTTGCTTCCACATTTTGGCTGTTGTGAATGGTGCTGCTATAATCATGGGCGTATAAGTATATGTTCCAGTCTGCTTTCAGCTCTTTTGGGTGCATACCTAGAAGTGGAATTGCTGGGTCATATGGTAATCCTGTTTTAATTTTTTTGAGGAAACTTGATATTGTTTTTCACAGTGGCTGCACCACTTTATATTTTCACCAACAGTGCACAAGCATTCCAATGCCTCCATATCCTTACCAACATTTGTGATTTTCTGTTTTTGTTTTGTTTTTAATAGTAACCATTCTTAGAGGTGTGAGGTGGTATGTCATTGTGGTTTTGATTTGTGTTTCTTTGATGATCAGTGATGTTGAGTCATGGTTATGTTTCACATGAATATGTCATCTGTCTTGTCACATGAGCAGTGCCCCATCTCTTCTTACTGCTGTCCAGTGTTCCACTGTGTGAGCAGACCAGATGTATCTGCTCATTCTGTTGATGGGCATTGGGTGGTATCCCTTTTGCAGGGATTGCAAGTAGTGCTGCTAAGAACATTCTAGAGCCTGTCTTTTGGTGGACATTGTCCTGAGTTTTTAAATGTAAGCCACTCCTCTTTGGAGGTTAGTGTTGCATAAATAAACCAATCAATCAAATGCACAATGCATGTTCCCTGAGGGCCCTTTAAAGGTTCCTCAGGATTGGACAAGCTCTATAGGACTGGACAGGCCTCCTGTCTGCTGTGCCCTCCTGCTCTCTGTCCCAGGTGGCCCAGGGTCCAGTCACCCACACTGTGCCCTCATAATTTCTAATTTGCTCTCTCAAGAGCAGCTACCTTTGGCCCTGATGGCATCCCTGCCCTCCGTTGTCCCAACTCCCACCCCCATTGCTGAGCTAGATAGCTGAGGATGTGACCAGGGACCTTTCTGTGACCAGGGATCTTTGGGCAGCGCCTGGAGGACACAGTCCACCACGAGCGGAAGTATGGCCCCCGCCTGGCCCCCCTGCTGGTGGAGCAGTGTGTGGATTTCATCCGGGAGCGCGGGCTCACCGAGGAGGGCCTGTTCCGCATGCCAGGCCAAGCCAACCTGGTGAGGGACCTGCAGGACTCCTTTGACTGTGGGGAGAAGCCGCTGTTTGACAGGTGAGCTCCTAGGGGAGATGTGAGATGGGGCCACCTTCCCATTGTCCCCTTGCTGGGGCTCCTCCCAAGGTTCCAGCTCCAGTGGCAGGGGTGGGCCAGCACCCCGGAACCCTGACAGCACATTGGGGCCTGTGTGCTCAACCAGCCCCATCATCCAATGGGTAGAGCTCAGGGCCCCAAATCATCACAGTAGCCCTAGGTGTCAGGGATAGGTCCTGCCACAGATAAGGCCAATCACATCCATGGAGGCTCTTTTCAGGGCAGATACCCCTAAACTCTCTCCAGGCAGGAGAAAAGAACCTCTGCTGCTCCATTCAGAACTCCAGGCCCTCTGGAGGGTCCATCTCTGGGCTCTGCTTCTTCAAGGTGACCAGGATGGATGGAGCAGCAGCTGTGGCCCCACATTCTCTCAGGTTTTGGAATGGGCAGAGCCTCCTCCACCTGCCCTGGGCCAGTGTCCATCCTAACTCATCACTGGGGCTTACCAGGTTCTGGGCTCCACCCTCTGGGTGAGTCAGCCTCACTAAGCTCAGAGGTGGGGCTGTTTGGGGGCCTCTTGTCTTTGACAGGACCCTACGCATTTGGGGCAGTTTTACAGAGAAAGTTCTTCCTTCATCAAGCCTACCCTCACCTCCGTGGAGTCTCTGCCTTTTCTTCTAGAATCTACCCTTACAGATGGGGCTCCCTTGCCCCAAGAGAGGCCCAGGGGTTTCTACCCGCAGCCCTGGCCTTGCCAGGACTCCTCTTGGGGCAGAACACCCTCAGTCCCTTCAGCTTCTGCCCAAACCCATTGCAGTAGCCAGGAGAGTCTGTCAGTTTCTTTAGATGTGGATCCTGGGACTGGTCACCATTCCCCAGGGGAGGGCTGCCCAGGAGGGCACAGGTGTCCCTTCATCTGGAGCCTCGTGAAGCTCCATCTTGATACTCTGAGCTTGTGGTCCATTCTGAACCTCTGCAGCCCGGCTTCTTCCATCCTGTGCCTGTGTGGTCCAGCATTGTGGTTGGAGATTGCTTCAAATAATGCCCCTTCTATGATTCCTGGAAACCCGCCCTTGACATTGGGTTCTGGATGCTTTCCCTTCTAGAAACTGCTTCCTAGGGTATCTGACACCATTCTTTCCCACTTTCTACCATCTCCATGGTGGTCCTCTGGCCCTGCCTTTGTACCCACCCCCTGACATAGGTTCCTCATTCACTCCCTGACAGAGGGTTCCTGAGGCTGCTCCCTCACTTGCCTGTGGGCAGAGGCATTCCGGGGTAGCCTTACTCTCTGGGTGCTGACCACACTCTGTACTACAAAGAACAGCCCCAGGTCCTAGTCCCCCTCCTCCATAAAGAGCACCCCAGCTGGAAACGTCAGTCACCAGAGCTGTCCCATACCCATCCCTTCCCACCACCCTGGCCCCTGGGCCTGTAGCAGCTCTCCCAGCCCTTCACTTTGTTGCCGAGCATCTGGAAGGATCTCCTTTGAGCCAGAGCTGGCTCCGTGGACTCTTGTAACAGCCCTTTGTTACTTTACTGATCCACACTGAGTGGGAGCATCCCCAGGCGTAGGTGGTGTGGCCATGAACAAGACAGACAAGGTACTGCCCTCAGGGGGCCAGGACACATGGCAAACAAGTTAATGCACACAGGGAACCAGTATGGCTCTGGTCACCAAGCCCAGTCCTGGCCTGGAAGACAAGCTTGGAGGAGGTGCCAAGACCAGAGTCCAGGTCCCGATCCCCGATCCCAGAGCCTAGGGCCACTGCCCTCCATGGGAGTCCATGTCAACCTGGGCAGCTCTGAGCTAGGAGCAGAGGCTGAGGCCTGGGAGGACACATGGAGCACTGCAGTGCTGGAGATGGGGTGAGGAGCACAGAAGCCAGGCGGCCAACGTGTGATGGGAACGCAGAGGCCAGGGGAAAGGGTCTGGCCTCTGACCTGCCCACCCCTGGTGGCCAGTGTCCTGGGGCCTCTGTTCTCTTTGACACAGCCCCTCCCTTTCCATCAGAGTACAAGTGAGGAGTGGGGCAGTCTGGGGCTTGGGCAAAGACAGCTGTGTCCCTGGCACCCCGCCCCCTCCCACCCCTCAGGAACCTTGCAGCTCCCATGTCACCCTGCAGAGAACACTGGGGAGGCCATGAAGCCCACAGAAGGGGACCTTTCACTATCACCAGTTCCCTGGCCTGCTGTCCCAGGACCCCTTCTCTGTGAGCCAGCTCGGGGCCATGTGTGAGTTCTCCCACCCAGAGCAGCTGCGCCCTGCAGGGCCCTGGGGTTTCTGCAGCAGAGGAGGGTCCCACACTGTCTGTGAGGGAGACACTGCCAGCCCTGAGAACAGACCCAGACGTGAGGTGTAGGGGTTCTGAGCAGGGGCCTGGGCTGTGGGTTGTCTCTGAGCTAGAGCTCTAGCAGTGCGCCCCACCCCCAACTCGGGCCCCCTGTGCAAAGCTCCTGGAAGCAGCCTGGGCCTTTCCTTGACCAGGGGCAGTGGGTGCAGATGCAGCTCCCACCCCGTGCGTCTCTTCCTTGTGCACGTGAGCGCGTGCGCACACACACTGACATACTGCATGCAAGGGCGTGAGACCAGAGGCTGTGGGGGCAGGGGCGAGGTGCTGGTCATTCCTGCAGTCCCTGGCAGCCCTGCCTCATGCGTGTGTTCCCCCGCATCCCGGCAGCACCACAGATGTGCACACGGTGGCCTCCCTGCTGAAGCTCTATCTGCGGGAGCTCCCTGAGCCTGTGGTCCCCTTCGCCAGGTATGAAGATTTCCTCAGCTGCGCCCAACTGCTCACCAAGGACGAGGGGGAGGTTAGTGGCTCATGGGGACCCATCTTGGGAGGTTGGCCTGCCAGGTGCGGGGTGGGGGCTGTGGAACCAGGACGTAAAACTCTGACTTCCATCGTTTTTCATGCCACTTAGATCCTTGCCTGTAGCCTGCTCTGGGGGCGGGGGGGCGGGTCGGTGGGGGTGGGAGGGGGTGCAGTCTGGAACACCCTGCTCTGTGGGGTGGGGGGCTGGAGTGTTCCCTCCGTGTAGGGCCCCTTTGTGTGAGGCCTTGGTCTCTAGGAGAGGCATGAACCCCCTAAAGCAGGCCGTGTTCCAGGCATGCCCCAAGTATGCCCCACAGTAGGCACTCCTACTCCCACACCTACTCCCACACCTACTTCAGCCTACCCAGGCTGCCATCCAGTTCAGAAACAACCAGACCTTTCATCTGTTTATATCCTGCCTCCTCCCCAAAGAATGTGAGACAGGACAGAGGCTCCCATCGCCAGCGCGCAGGTGCCTGGCTGGGGAAGAGCTGTTTGCCCTCCCTGTGGCCATGTGGGAGATGAGGGGTCTTTATCTGGCAAATATTTGTGTCTCGATAGATAAGTGAGCTGAGCGCTGGCCCTGACATTCCTCTGTGGCCCTGCAGACACAGATACTCACACCAGTCCCCCAAAGTAAATCTGCTGGCCCAGGAGGTCACAGGCCTGGCTGCCCCTTGGAGATGGTGGTGGTGGTGCCCTCTGGTCACCTGGGGCAGCCACATGGGTGGCTGGAAGTCTGGCCTCTGGTACCGGCCACCCCCACCTCCAGCCCACTTCCCCCCTCTTCGCCTCCTTCCCCACTCCTCCCTCAATGAGAGAAGGGCCCGTTGCTGGTCTCTGAAATGCTGTCTTTCTCTTTCAATACTAAGGGGACTCTGGAGTTGGCTAAACAAGTGAGCAGCCTTCCCTTGGCTAATTACAACCTGCTCAGATATATCTGCAAGTAAGTGGTGGGGGTGTGGGGGGGTGAGGCTGGCTCATTTTTCCACCCCACACTGCTCCCCAAGTGTCAGTCAATCAGCCAACAGGGAATATAAAATAACAGTCCCTGGGAGCACAAAGCTTACCGTCACTGTTAGCAGGCAGCATTAAAGTCCCCTGTGGATCATTCCAGAAGGAAAGGGACACACCTCTGTCCTTTCTGCCTTCTCTAGGTGCCTCTCACTGTCCCCTCCCTCGGGGTCTGCCTCCTAACCATGACCTCAGCTCAGACACTGGGAAAGGGCGTGCAGGGCAGCCCTCACCCAGTCTGTGCTGTGGAGGTCTGGGCCTTGCTGGATATCTGCCCCCACTGCCGGTGAGACAGTCACGTGTCTTCTTTCCACGCTGGCGACTGGTCCGTGTCCCACTGGTCTTTGTTTCTGCTGGACGCCAGGGGAAGCTGTGCACTCTTCGGAGCTGGCAGGGGCAGCTGGCTGTGCTCAGCGGCTGTGGGAATGTGTGGGTGTGGCTGGGCGTGGGCAACAGGCAGCTCCCAGCATAACTGGCATCAGGATTTGCTTCTCCGCCAACTGCCTCTTCCTTACTTGGCAGGTTTCTAGATGAAGTTCAGTCCCACTCAAACGTCAACAAGATGAGTGTCCAGAACCTGGCAACTGTTTTTGGACCTAATATACTTCGGCCACAGATCGAAGACCCAGTGACGATCATGGAAGGTAATGGGGCATACATGATGTGCTGGGTGCTTCTAGGATGTGGACTCACCTTGGTTCTGCGCAAGTCATCAGAACCATTGTGCCAGGCCAGCAGGAGGGGTGGCTCCATCCCTGGGGACCTCCTCACCGCCTCCTGCAATTCCCCGTCACCCATAGGGTCCAGCTATAAAAGCAAAAGGAACTTTGCCCTGTGGATGGTCATTGTTGCAATTAAAATGTTAGGAGAGGCTGAGGAGTGGAGAAGGTCAGTGCCCTTGCCCTTGAATACACACAGCTGTTTTTGCTTTACTTAGGTAATTTTCAATTAAGTAATTGTCACAGGCTGTTTCTGGATGTCAGAGCTTTGCAAACACTGGAGAACTTTTCTTTAATAATAATAATAATAACAATAAAAATAAAAATATCAGCAATATCAGCTGCTTTCAATATGCCAGGGCCTCTACTAAGAGCTTTACTCGTTTCACCTCATTTTAATCTTCACGGGCTGCATTACTGACCCAATTCCCAAATGAGGGAACGAAGGCCAGGAGAGGCAAGGAGTGTGTCAGCCAGACTTACCAAAGGGCCCGGGTGCAGGCTGACCTGGAAATGGGACCTGTGCCTGAAGGCCCATGGAAGACCTGCAGGGGTTAGCGTGAGCCTTGCCGCTCACAGACAGGAAACCCACCACCAGTCCTGGCTGAGGAGAGCGAAGGCTGCGTAGAACTCACGCAGGACAAACACCATCTAAGCCCACTGCTCTTGGCGCCAGGCAAGCTAAGGGCAGAGCTGCCATTCCTCGGGAGAGATGTAGGGGCATAGGGGTGGAGCTACTCTGGGCCCCCCAAGCTGTTGGAGTGGCCCCTGGGGATCACACTCTTGCTCAGGTCCCCTGCTCCATTGGCCTTCCTAGCTTCATCTCTCACTCCAGGCCCCGAAGCTCCTGCCTACCAGGTTGCACAGACAGACAAAGGTGAAAGCTCACCCCAGCGACTTCACCAGGTTCCTGCTTCACCCATTTTCTGGCTGAAGAATTCCTTGATTTTTTCCAGGATTCTTAGGTACCTCCAGTAGGAGGGTCCATCCAAGCACTCCACCTTCATTATCACCTGAAAACCTCCCGGGTCTCTGGTCTTTGGTTGAGGGTAACAGGAGGGAACGGAGCAGATGATAGATACCATGGTCCCTCTGCTGCCCCACTTGCTGCTGACACCACCCCCATCCCACAATCTCAAAAACCAGGTGCTCCACAGACGCCACAGGCTGCACCTCAGCAGCCGTGGCTTAGAGAAGGGGATTGTGTGTGACTGTTAGATTGTGTGTGGGGGAGGGGTTATACATACTGGGGGCTGTGTGTGTGTGTGTGTGTGTCTGTGTGTAGGGGTGTGTTTGCGCCCTCATGCACCTGTAAGACATCTCTGTCCCCTGTCTCAGAGCCCTGAGCCCTGACAGCATGGACCTGCAGGCACAGACACCATAGGCAGCACAGGGGAGTGACATGAGGCAGCCGAGAGGGCTCTGACATCCCAGTGCTGGCTTCTAGTCCCAGCCTGCCACTGGCTCACTGGCTCACCCCACAGCCTTAACGGGCGTTGTGCCTACTTCTTCCTCTACCCAGCTGGATGGAGTGGGCTGGGAAGCACAGTGCCTCCTCTTTGCCCTAGGCCCCAGGTCTGTCTGTCCAAGGCAGGATCCTTCTGTCTGTGCCTGGAGTTTGAAGGTGTAGTAGCCGTCTTTTCCTCCAGCATGGCCGATGACAAGCTCTTGTTGACTCCTCTCTTAAAGGGCAGCCTGATTCTGCACTGCAGGCAGTCAGGTGCCCTGGGTCCAAGCTGCAGTGCCCCTGACTGGTCTGGAGACAGTCACAGCCAGGACTTTCTCTTTCTGTCGTCTTGGCAGGAACTTCCCTTGTCCAGTACCTGATGACCATCCTGATCCGCAAACACAGCCAGCTCTTCACTGCGAGGGCCACGGAAGGACCGCCCTCCCCGCATAGGGTCACATCTTGCACAGTGGGCTGGGTCTCTGAGGGGGTCACAAGGGACAGCCAGGCAGATCCCAGCAGCCCCGGCGCCCCCGGTCTGCCTTCACACAGGACCTCATCTCTGGATGGGGCCACTGTGGCAGCACTCTCTAGGAACTCACCCCGGGGCCCAGAAAGCCGATACAGCTCTACCACCACTAGCCCCGGGAAGAGGATGCAGACTCTGCCCAACTGGAAGTCTTCTTTCCGGCAGTCGGGGTCCCGGTCAGGGAGCCTGAAGGCGGGCAGCTCATCCCTGGAGGTGCCCATCATCTCTTCTGGCGGGAACTGGCTCATGAACGGGCTGTCCTCCCTGCGTGGCCACCACCGGGCCTCATCAGGAGACCGGCTCAAGGACTCAGGGTCCTCACAGAGACTCTCCACCTATGACAATGTGCCCCCGCCCAGCCTCCTCCCCAGTGCCACCAGCTTGGCTAGCATGGCGTGGTCCGCGGCCTCCTCCTGCGAGGCCTCTGCCGGGGGCTCCCTCAGCAGCTGCACAGCCTGCCGGGCCAGCGACTCCTCTGTCTGCAGCTCCCTGCACATGGAGGAAGGCCTGGAGCCCTCTCCTGTCACCAGCAGCAGCGAGGACCGCAGATTCCAAGACCTGAGCCGCAGCCTGGATGAGGTGGGCACCTGCCTCAGTAGCAGCGAGCCCAGCGACCCAGGAGGCCTGGCCCAGGACCATGCCCGCCGCTCTGAGGCTCTCCAGGGTCTGGTCACGGAGCTCAGGGCGGAATTGTGTCGTCAGAGGACTGAGTACGAGACAAGTGTGAAAAGGTAAAGGGCTACAGCCACCGGGCCAGAGCAAGGTCACTTCCCCCCTGTCCAGGCAGAGCCCTCATGGCCAGCAGTTCACCAGGTGCTGGCCTGGACAGTCAACCCCCAGAAGCCACCTTTCTGGGAGATGCCCCCAGGACAGACTGGGGATGGACAGGTGTGAGCCCTGTGTCTGGGAAAGCCAGAGCAGCAGTCAGAGCTCCATGAGTACCCACTGAAGGAATGAGTCAGAATCTCAGCCTGAGCTGCTCAGAGCACCTTTGATGGAGGAGCTATGATTGGGGGTCCTTCTGTGGTCCCCAGTCAGAGAGGAGGCAGGCCCCCCTGAGTTGTGCTCTGGGCCTGGGGGTGTGCCCATATGTAACACAGGCCCAGGCTGGCTGGCTAACCATGGTCGGGCCTGACAGGGATTGAGGAGCCCTTCCCAGACTAGAATCCACTTTCCTCTGAGGAGGGCGCTGGCCCTGCTGAGCCAAGCCCTCCCACCTGCCCTGGTCACTGGACGATACTTTCTGCCACATGTCAAGGTTTGGCCCGAGTTCAGTTGTCCCAGCCTCCCTGTGAGGAGGGTGTTTTTAGCTCTGACAGGCAAGGTTCTCCAGCTAAGGTCACCAGCAGGCCCTGCCCTGGACAGTGCACAGTGCTTCCATCAGCATCCCAGACTCCTTAGTCCATCTCGTCCAGCTGTCTGACCTCTGAACCCAGTTCCCGCCTCCTGGAAGAGGGCATCAGCAGGTTCTGAGGGCGTCCTTTCTGCACCAGAGACACTGGAGGCAGAAGGGATTCCTGCTTCTAATTCTGAGCCTGGGATTCCCACTGGGAGCTGGAATGGTGTCTGACCCTTTTGTTCTGCTGGTAGCCATGTCCTGGGCACCCAGCGAATGTCATGTGTGTGTAGGTGCTGTGTCTTTGGCGGGTATATGACAGGAGAAGGGCTTTCAGGGCAGCGGCTCCTGACATGAGGGAGGTCAGGTGATGTCTGAGCCAGGACTTGAAGGGCCAGTAGGATCAAGCTGCGTGAGAAGCAGAAAGGACATGCACGAGGGATAAAATTGTGGGGAAGCCCCACAAATGTAAGCACTGGGTTTACCAGGCAGAGGTACCAGTGGGAGCACCTGTCAGGTACAGAGGAAGGTGATTATCTCTGGGGATGTGCCTAGACCGAAACTTTAGACTACATGGGCATTGTTTAGACTGCTCGGGCCTGTGGAACCGGGCTTCAGACAGCCTTGTAGGGGGTCCCAATCAACTTCACACTTGAGCTTCTCATTATTCACCTTCTCAGAGGCGTGGTTTCTCACAGAAATGCAGTGTTGTTTCATGGTAGGCTCTGGGTCAGATTGCTGGGGCTCGAATCCCTGCCCCTCAAGTACTGACCCAGAATCCCAGGCAGGCTCTCTGACCCCAGTGTGTACTGACTGAGTGTCCATCTGGGCAGGCTCTCTGGGCTTGGGTGACTTCACACATTGGTCATGAGGATTAAGTGACAAGATAGATGGCAGTGCTCACTGCTCTCATTACCTCCTGCTTGGTGGGTTGGAGGTGAGATAAGGCCCCCAGAGGCAAAGGGACTGCAGCAGCAGCAGCAACAGCCTCTGGAGTCCCCTCCCTCACAGAATGGTGCCAGTCATCATCCTGGTTGGGGCGGTGGTCTAGAGTGACGAGTGTCTCTGAGCACAGGAAGGAATGGGGCGCCATCCTGTGGGCCTTGGGAAGTCTGTTTGTACATGTGGAGTCAGCAGTGGGTCTGGTCCAGGGGGGCAGGTAGGCCAGCTTCCTGCCCTGGCTCCCCTGCGCCCTGATTCCTACACTCCCCAGCAGAATAGATTGAGTGTCTGTGATATGCCAGACACTGTGCTAGATGCTGGGGACACAGCTGTGACCGAAACTGATTAAAATCTCTGCCCTCCTTATTTGGTGGTGAGGGGCACACAGAGAGACCATAAATGAGAAAGATTTTCAAACATACGTGATTTGTAAGAAGGTTGGCTGAAGGAGGAGAACAGTGAAACAGACGGAAGGGGAGCGTGGCACCGAGGCTTGGAGGGCACTGCTGTAGGCAAGAGGGGCTCGGCGTCAGTGCTGTGGGGGAAGCAGGGAGGAGCCGGGGCCCGGGCGTGGTGGGCGGGGCCGGAGCTGAGTGGGCAGGTGGGGCACAGAGGCGGGGTCGTGGGGCCAGAGATGTGCTCGGGATTTCATGCCCAGTGAGATTCTAAGTATCTGGAAGCCTTGAGCGCTTGGATCAGTTTGACAGGGGCACCTGGCTTCTGTGCTGAGGCCAGCCTGACCAGTTAGGAGGCCTCAGGGGGCCCAGCCAGACTGGCGGCTGTGGGCCTAGGGGGCAACAGTCAAGATGGGGAGAAGAACCAGATTCTGAACACATTTGGAAGGTTTTGTAAACTGATTAAATGTGGGGGGAACAGAAAGAACTGACTTAAGGGACAACATTTTTGTTTTGGCCTAGCGACTGGCAGGAGGAGACTAGGGCTGTGGGGGGTGTGGTGGGGGAAAAAAGGGTTAGGGGGCTCCGCTGTGGGCCTGTGAAGTTGGAGGTGCTTGTACAGTTTCTGAGTGGAGTCGAGGGAGATGCAGGTTAAGGGTCGTCGGCACATAGAAGGTGCTTCGAGGAGGCTGGACGAGGTCACTAAAGGAGTGGCATGGGGAGGAAGGCGGAGGCCCCGGCCCTGAGCTGGAGAGCACCAGGACATGGGGCGGAGCTGGCCAAGGGGCCTGGGAGGAGAAGAAGCATGGGGGGCACTGCCACCTGCCTTGGGGGCCTTCTTTCTGACAGCGTGCCCGTGCTCCGCAGATGGAGGCTGAGATGAAGGGAGGCTGTCTGTGTTCAGTGACGGAGATGGGGGCCTGGCCAGGCAGGTCCTGGCTGGGGCAGGGAGTTGGTATTCGTTCCACGTACCAGGCGTTGTGCTGTGCACATGTGGTCTTTGTCCATTGCAGCTATAGTGCTTGGGGGAGACTGTCCCTGCATTTTTCAGAAGAGAACACCAGGGCTCAGACAAGTTTGTGTCCTGTCCATAATCATGTGCCTTGTAAGTAGCTATGTCTGTTCCCAGGTGTTCAGTGTCCCTCAGGCCTTACAGGAGCCGGTTGCCTGGCTGAAAAGACAGATGTGCTGACCTTTGTTCAGTGTCTGCCTCCACAAAAGTGTGCGTTGTGGGTCTGCGGTGGCAGAAGGAGCAACGTGACCTGCTGGGGAGGCTCAGGACAAGCTTCAGAGAGCGAGAGACTGAGCTGGGGCATGAAGGATGAGTAGGGCCGGAAGTGACAACTGCAAGTTGTTGTGTCTGGC
This sequence comes from Aselliscus stoliczkanus, assembly GCA_033961575.1. Taxonomy (NCBI): domain Eukaryota; kingdom Metazoa; phylum Chordata; class Mammalia; order Chiroptera; family Hipposideridae; genus Aselliscus; species Aselliscus stoliczkanus. Next base: position 120,865,083 of record CM066729.1, read on the forward strand.
TGGGGCTTGGGGGGGTGGGGGCACGGGGTGGGGCAGCAGGCGGGAGGCCAGAGCTCAAGGGGCCTCATAGCACAGCACAGATGAAGGGACCATTTCCTGTTCCTCGCCAGTGGGGAAGCCCGTCCCTCCGCAGGACAGTTGGCTGCGCCAAATGATAACTGGCTGTATATTTCAGTGAGGACTCAGGGACACCCCCAGCCTCCAGGGCCAGAGGCCCAGATCCTCACACTGGCATTTCTAGGTCACAGGCTGAGTGAGGCTGGGCCTCCAGGGGTGAAGTGCAGGGGCCTGCGGAGGAGCAGGTGAGGCCTGTGCAGCCGGGCCCCGGGCCGGGCCGAGCCCACAGACGTCCTGCCCCACCAGGCCCAGCCTGCTGTAGGAGGCACGCGGCTGCCACAAATGGAGCTCGCTTGGCAAGCCCAGTGAGGCAAACTCTAAAACAGTGTCTTTCTTTTTGATTTTAAAGACTCGAAGAAGGTTCTGCTGACCTGAGGAAACGAATGTCATGGTTAGAGGAAGAACTGGACCAGGAAAAGAAAAAGTACACAATGCTGGAAATAAAGCTGAGGAACTCGGAGCGGGCGCGGGAAGACGCCGAGAAGAGGAACCAGCTGCTGCAGAAGGAAATGGAGGAGTTTTTTTCAACCCTGGGAAGCCTGACTGTTGGGGCAAAAGGTGCTGGAGCTCCACAGTAAAGGAGCGCACTTTGCTGTGCTGCTCCCCCTCCTCCGCCCCTCCCCCCAGCGGAGAGGGCCTCGGGAGGAGCCTGAGGTCCCTGCGGCTCGGGCCTGGGCCTCAGTGCCAAGTGCTCCAGAGCCAGCTGGAGAGAGGAGTCCTGACACCCCAGGCGGGGGGAGTGCTGGGAGCCTGATCCCCCACAGGATCTGGATGCTGCTGTGACTGTGCAGGGCCTAGCGAGTATCAGAGGGGACAGTCCCTTGGCCACCAAAACAGATGGCACCTGGGATCTGAGTAGCCCACTGGGAACATTTTGCATTCTTTATTAAATTTGCTCTGAAAGCATGATGCCTGACTCCTTCTTTACGATCATGCAGAACGGGGGTTACTGAGTGACCTCTACTGTTTTTGTCAGGTTTGGAAGGCCCCAAGGTGTCTCATGGCTGGAATACCACGGGGCCTTCAGGAGCCCACGCTGAAGCTCCCCGAGTAGCCCGCAGTGGTTGTCAGAGTCACTGCAGCTGGATTTATGCAAATCCGTGTGCTGTCATCTCCCTGTGCTCAAGATGCTCCTTCCTTTCCCCTGTGAGCCACCTGGGCCTTTGCAGCTGCTGTCAGTCCTGAAATTCTTCTTCCACTGTAACCTGCTTCCTTTTGCTTGGCCCAGCTCTGTTCCAGGGCCAGAGCATAGGAGAGCTCAGATGGGGGCTGCACTCCCTGCGTTCACAGCTAGGCCTGTACAGGGTGACAAGGCATGGGTGGGAAAGGTGAGCCAAGGTGCTGGGACGTACCCTCTCCCTGTCCTCCAGGTGCCTCCGCCTCAGGCTGTGCCCAGCTCCTTCGCAGACTTCCCGCTGTCTAGTGCTAACCCCTCTCCCATGCCCATCCAGCTTCCTCCTCCTGCTCATCCTCGGACTTCAAGGCTCCGGTTGGGGTGGATCCATCCAGAAAGCCTCTCCCTGGCCACCACCACACACCGCCCTGCCCTGGGCCAGAGCTCATGATGCACCATGGGGGACACCAAAGAAGCGGCTTCGGAGCAGAGGGGACTGGCCTCTGGGACACAGGCAATGCCACGTCAGTCTCCCTTTGCTTGCTCTTGCTCAGTGTCCTTACATAGCGCCTGTTGTTACCTGAAGCAGTAACCTCCAGTGGTTTTGGGGGGGAGTGGAGAGTCACCAAAGTACCCCGATTTCTGATTACTGTCTCCGGGGGTCATAGATAGGCCCAAGCACCCATCTACCTAGAGTCAGGTATAAACTATTGCACCAGCGCTTTGAATGCCAAGGCGTCGGTGCTCACAGAAAGTGCTGGCATCAATGCTCAAAGCTCTGTCGGGGACCGCTGAGTGCGGGTTCAGTGGAGAGCAACACCTGTGCCTGGTCTCAGGCCCACTGTCATTACAGCAGGTAATCTGGGTGAGCCGCTTTCCCAGAAGGTGAAAGACTGCCCTCCCTTCGGTTTCAAGGAGAAAGAGAAGATTTAAGAAGTAACTGATTCCTTACAACCACCCAGTAATGTAGGAATTGGCGCCTTACTCCCCATTAGCGGAGAAACAGCCTAGCAGAAGGTAAATGGGAATGCCAGTGTATTCCTAGAGTCCTCAGTTCCCTCACCACAGGCCTGGAATTTTGCCCACTTTGACCTGGAGATAAATGCCACCAGGTTATCAAAGGGACACAAAAGACCAAAGGGGTTACACATAACCAAAGGGAAGTCGTCCGTCCTTGCTTAGCCACTAATATTGGCCAAGGCCCGGCTTCTGGCCAAGTCCTTGGCCAAAATCGGCTCATGAGCCACATCTGCCACCTGCTGGCAAAACTAGGATCTGCAAATGCAATTTTTCATTGAAAATTAAATGGTAATATTCAATAGAAGTTCTGTCCTCCAGTTTCCATTTAAACAGCACTCTCCATCCTGTCTGTGAAACGTGCTGACTTGTGCTTGTGAAGCACACTCAGCACGGAGGCTGGTGGGCTCTGGCCCCGCACCGTCCCCATCCATTCCTATTCGCCCCAATTGAGTTCACTGACAGAACCTGTGGATTCAAATTGCAATTATTGTATTGACATCAGTATTGACCTGTTATTGTAATAACTTCATTTAATATTAAGCAAACCAATGAATTGTGGACGTGTAAAGATAGGGAATTAATTTCTTGATAGCCCACCTGAATGCTTTAGAAAGACTCAGTAAAGACAAGTTGCTAAAAAAATAAATGTCACATCAAGTATGGATAAACTGACCATGCAATAATAGAAAACTGGAAAAACCTAGGACTCTGCTCTCAGATTACTTCAAAGTGCTTTAAAATTTCTGTTTGACTTTAAAGAAAAAACTGGAAACTGTAAGTCTCATACCAGAAAACAACAAAGGAGTTGGCTTATATTAAAAGACTGACAAATGATGTACATTTTTAAAGAAGTTAGAATACTTTTTTAAGGGCGTGTGCGAGAGAGAAGCACAAAGATATTCCTTGATTTACCTGGCTGTTGAATAATGAACCAGGCATGAACCATGTTTACACTGTAAAAGGTCTTAGGAATGGAGTTCCGTGTATCCACGTTCCCTGGCCTGTGGGTAATAAATGGAGCCAGTAATACACAACATATTTCATTCACTCCCCTCCTTTCAATCCTGGGCCCCAGCTCCTTGGAGAGCTCTCCCAATATCCTAAGTAGCTCTGTCACAAAGAGATGTGCCATATAATGCCGCTCACAGCTAAGTAGCTATGACAGTTATGCACACCACTGCTGCCACATCTCGATACTCTTGTATCCACCCAGAACTGCCACATTTGCCAGAAGTCACTGCCCTTCCTACAAGGCAGTCACTATTATTTCCATGCCCCAACAAGCCCCACAACAGAACCCATGAGGTGCCAAACTGTGAGAAAGCAGGAGAAAGCCATGGAAAGTGCTCTGGCGTAGAGCAAAGTACCTGGCTAGCTCCCCAGCGGCTGGGAGACCTTGGGGAAACTGAGCTGACGGTCTCATTCCCTCATGTGGAAAATGAGGATGACGTCAGAGCAGGGCTAGTGCCAACAGGCCTAAGCGCCTTCCACGTGTATCTTGTGTAGTCCTGAGAGTGTCGGCGACGTGATTCTCTGTACTTTGCAGCCCAGGGAGGACTCGGGAGCAGAGAAACTTTAAGGCTCTCACCAACTATCACACACACCTCAGTGGAGGAGTTGGGCTTCCATCCCAGGGAGTATAGCATAAGAGCCTGTATTCTTAACCGCTAGTCCACATTGAAAAGGGGCTGGCTTGATACTTTTAAAACATTACCCAATCATGCTTTTTCCCTGTGGCCACTGTAACATCCTTGTTCCCTGCTCCCTTCTACCTATGAATCTTTCATTTTCTTCAGTTCCTCAGAGCTCTTTTTGGTTAGATGGCATGTTCCCTGATTCGTGAACCATTCAATGAAGCCAGCAAGATCCTTAAAATGTACTGTACTCAGCTGAATTGTTGTTGTTTTTTAACAGAAGTAAATGTAAACATGATACATGTGGATTGTAATAAGTACTCTGAAAAGGTGACAGCAAGGGGCATATTTTAGACAAATTGGTCAAGAAGTCCTCCCAGAGGAGGTGACATTTGAATGAAGACCGATAGACAGGGTGGCAGCCATGCAACCAGATAGCGGCGGGCAGAATGGGAAGAGCTACAGACGTCTGTGTGAATGCCAGAGCCCTTGTTGGCAGGGTGGGACACGAACAGAGCTGCAGCCAGGCGGGGGGCAGACACTGTAGGACCCTGTCACTCATGGAAAGGAGTTATTTTTATTCTAAGGGATATAGGAAAGATTCAAGGGCTTTTAAACAACGGACATGAATTGGCTTGCATTTCCACAAGGCTCCTTCGCCTACTGGTGGAGAGCGGATAAATTGGGGTTGGCGGGTAAAGAGGCTGCAGGGAGCTATTACTCAATGCCTACTTCCCAGGCATTGTTCATCAGGAATAAGACCGGTTCTTCCATCCAAAGGATTCCAGAGCGAAGCCTCAGGAGATAAGCACACAGGATGCCCTCACAGACAACGCAAGTAGCACTCACTACATTGCTGTCACACCCTCTGTGAAACAAAGTGAACAAATAAAGTGAGTGAGCAAGCGTGCAAGAGGTATGTGAAAGAAAGTCATTGCAGAAAAGGTATATCAGAGGAATTACTTGAGCTCTGCCTTAAGCAACTAGGATTTAAAATATGCAAATGCACATATCCAAACCACGAGCACGGAGGTACAGTATATGCCATTGGAGGTCCAGCGGGAATGGGCTGAATGGCAGGAATGACGTATGAAATCAATCCAAACAAAATGTTTAACTGTTCTAATTCTCAAGCAAAGTTCAATACTGACTTTAAGACATTTCTCTCCAATAAGGAACCATTCTTACCAATCTCATGAAGATCGGGTCCACTGAGGGGTGGAGAAGGTGACCTGGGGGTCAGAGTGTACCAGCGTTCTCCGACATGAGACCACAGAGAATTCCTTCCTTTCTCTTCAACATTTCTCCGTGTCTTAAAACTCTATTCCTTTCCAGGGCTGAAGTCAGCAATTACATTTGTTTCACAGTGATTATCTTTATAAAATAAATGAAATTATTACAGCAGCCCTGCAAGAGACTTATCTGCCATCTTCATATGACAGATGAAGCAGCACCAGGCTTCACAAAGTTGAGACCCATCCGCGATTACCCAAACTCTCCCTCCTGAGCTCGATAACCTGAATCCATAGGATTCAGGAGATCCCATCATCTCTAGGATCCGTCTCATCAAGGCATATGTGCTTTTAGTTTTCCCTTGTAAGCTGTTCTGACCCCTCAGTCTCCCCCTTTCCCCTTAAGACGTCACAATTCTTTATGTTTCCTGCCAATGTTTCAAAAATACCTCTTATAACTACTTCACCACTCACTCAATCCTTGGCAATCTGAACTATGTCCCCTCCTGTCCAGGTAGTTCTAAGGTTCGCATACGTTTCACCCAACTGGAACCCCTTCTTTTTCCTTTGTCCACAAAATGACACTAAGGGAAATGGTGCAAGGGCTATACAAGCAGATGACGCAGACCTCAAGAGGGAGACGTCTACGAGGCTGGTCAGGTCTATAGACAGTTTGGGAGCAATTTCTGCCTTCCTCCCAAGCCCTGAAACAAAGTGGCAAGCTGCTGCCATATCCAACATAGGAGTATGTGCTGTTACGGACTCGTCAAACTGGAAAACAAACTGGTGTATTCTCCCCGCACAGCCTCTCACGTGCTGCCTGATCATTACAGGGCTCAAAAACCTTCCCTCAGCCTCAAGTGCTAATATTGGCAACTTTGCTTATGTAATTTTCCATCCTCATCATGCAAAATGGACATCAACTCTCTCAACTGAGTCTCTGTGGCTTCCCAGTCACCAATCTCCACACCTCTCATCTAACCAAACTGGCTTTCTCTGTCTGTGACCCTCCTAGAATACGAAGGATCGTATTACTCCTTCACAAACTGCCTTTAAAATGAAGACAATTCCTCCAAAATGTTCTGGTTCTGACTCTCAACTTTTCTGTCTTCTTTTCCATTCTCTTCATACGCCCATGCCCACACCAGGCCTTATGCCCACACTTGCCCAACTGCACACTTTTAAGTCCTTGCTTGTCTCTTAACCTGGGAATACCTTCCTCTCCAAACCTTCCTTATGACAAGGCTCAAAAACTGCCTCCTCTGCAATCCCCTCATTTCCTCTAACCAATCCCTTCTGTCTGCATCTTTCAGCATGGTTCTTGCTTTTCTACACAGCACTTAGTTCGGTTAGGCTGGCTAGACTCTGAGTGTCATCTATTTCTCTCTCCTCTCTCTCAGCTTCCAACACAGACAGGATTTTAAATATATACACATTCATTAATTGATGAAGTCAAATGAAATGTGAGAAGCATCACATTTAAAAAGGCACATTTGAAGTATCTTTAAGTTTCAAATGAAATCCAGAGAACGTATTAGTATATTCGCTGTAAAAGCTAAAACAAATTTTAAACCACAAAATCAGTACTATTTAATTTTCATTCACATAGTCAATGGATCTTTTTTTTTTTTTTTAAAGATTTCATTGGGGAATTGGGGGAGGGGATCAGCATTGGGGAATCGGGGAAGAGGAACACACAAGTTTGCTGTCTTTTTGTTCTTCCGTCTAGTTGCGGAGAATGTTGCTTCACTGGCCCATGTTGGTATCGTCATTGCGCTCTTCCAGGAAGAGGCAGATCTGTCGCTGGCCTCTGGATGTCACTCACTGCGGCTATTGGCAGCTCACACTGGCTGTCAGTTGCTCATACTGGCTGCCAGCTACTCACTGTAGACATTGGCACCCACTGCAGCACGGGCTGCAGCCTACTCCGTCACCGGGGCCGGGGCTCGCACAGCCCAGCTCCAGGTGGAGCTGTTGTTAGCTGTAAAGGGCAGCGTCACTGGCCCTCATATGTGGGATCTGAACCTGGGCCACTGGCATCCCAAGCCAGCTCTTAACCAATGTGCCACTCGGCCGGCCCATCAATGGATCTTTTAAGGAACAATACTAAAGTAAATGAAGTACCTAGATTCATAAGGGCAAAACTATCTGGTGTCGCTAGGTGTTATGACTGGGTGGAAAACTCAATACTCTGGTGTCTGTGGCCACCCTCTCATTAGTGGTGAGCAGCAGAGCACACCAGGTCAGCACCCACGTTGGCTGAAGGGGCAGCAGCAGTCGGTGAAGACCTGCCCATCTTGTCCTTTCCTGCAAGAAGTGTGAGTAAAGGCGAGGGTGGGGAGAGCATGGATCTGAAGATTACCTGAAGCAAGATGGAGGAGTGTCATCATACAGAGGCCGAACATGTGGATAGTGACCCTGATGCCCACACAGCTGGCTGCCCAAGGCAGACGAAGAGATTGTGTGCCTGGCAAAAGCTGGAAACACACTCACCGCGGACACCCCAGGTTGCTTTGTACGATCCTTTGGCAACACTTATTCATGCCTAGAGGCTATGATGGCTTCTCTCTCATATGGTTACAAAGAACTAGGTTAAGGGCATTGAAGCAAATTCCTTTTAAAGTTTCAACAATGATTTCGAACACCAGAAAAGCAAGACTATATAAACCACAAAACCAGAGCAATAGTTTAGGCTCCTTATAATCTGTATAAAATCCAAATCTAAGAAACCTGCTCTAGTATTACCCCATTTACCTCAATCCACAGGATACCTTAAAATTGCCCAGGGAAACTACCACAAATTTAGTTTTCAATGAAAACACTCTTAGTTCCATAGTTTTCATACCACTTTTTTCTTTTTTATTTAAAATATTATAACCAATGAACATACTAGATAACATTGTTTACATTCCAGTGGTGCATGTTTAATGACTAGGGCATGAATGATTAAAAATCACAATAATTATCTCAGCATTCCCTACAAAGTGCCCCATTTTGTTTTGTCTAGAGGAGAGGACAGGGAACGGAACACGGGGAAGGGAGAGGGATGAAGAAGGAATGGCATCATATAGGGAGAAAAGCAAATGTCAATTATCACTTAGGTTTTCAGGTTTTAAAACCTGCTTAACAGGATAAACTGTAATGAGAAAATAGATGTCACAGTCCAGGTAGACAGCTACTTCAATTTAACTTCCATCATTCGGCTAAAAGATTAAGAGCTTCTCAAAAATATACCAAATATCGGGCCTACAAAAGTAATTTATTTCTTCGTAAAATTTACTAAGATTTATTCCTTTTGTAAAATGTAAAGAATGGACTGATATCACGAGCAGGTTTCTACTTATAAAACAGACAGTGATAATGTCCAACAAGCACAACTAACACAATTTTCCAAGATACACAGTGAAAGATTTTATACGTGAGTCTCTCTTACTGATGCAAGGTATGTGTTTTACATACTTACTGGTATTGTGTTGACATTGGCTATAAAGTATTTAACACACATTTATTATTCACACTCAGTAAAGATCTAACAGCAAGGGCAACAGCTTACTTGGGAAAGCATAGAAAATTAGTGTGAGGTAGTTCAATAAAAACCTAGTTTAATTTGAGTTATTGTGAGAATAGAACATTGTGCAAAACTAATCCACAGGTAATATTTCTCGGAAGTTTCAGTAACGAAGAGAATCTAAACCAGAAGTGGCCAGAAAGTGTTACTCTTACTAGACTCTCCTTAAGAGCACTTAACTGAGAGCAGTTAGTTTGAAATTAATTAGGACTTCTGTTTTCCTTTCACGTTTTTTAATCGTACCCCAAACTACACATTTCTGCTTCAATGCCCTTTACCTCTTTATCTTTCTTGCTATTAAGGAAAAATTCGTTTCCTCTGATTCAGGGAAAACCTAAGAGAGATCAGTAGAAACACAATGTATACTACAATGTAAAGGATATGGAAGCGACATTTAAGAGGGCTGCTAACAACAGAATGGTGGTGTTTGGTTTTTCTACCGGTAAGAGAAGTTTCCTGGGTTCATGGGGCTTCATGCATTCACTCTACAGCTAATGTGTGACTAATGAACAACACTCACAAACTACAGTTATTTTTGAAAACAGACTATGTTTCTACCTCAAAATGTGCAGGCTTCTGCCTAGGCAACACTGAGTAGTTAAGTCTTCATATGCGTAGCACGTACTGGCCAAGAGTGTAAACCAAGTCTTATCTGTAACCCCGAAACAGTTTCACTTGCCTGCAGCTGATTTACTATCATCAGACACTGATGTCCTCCTCACCTTCATCTTTTCAGACCACACAGCAGGATTACATGGGACAGAAGAACAAAGGCTTAGGGAAAGTTTGCTGCTTTACATACAGCCAGCCTCCTCATGTGAGAGGGGGGCACCTCTAGGAAGTCTCGTGTGAGTGCACGGTGCCCTTACCACACCAGGACACGCAGCAGCCAAGGGTGTGTGACAAAATGAGAACTGTTCAGCAACCAGGATGAAAGAGTTGAGATGCTCTATGTGTGCATATTATAATTAAGCAATCCCAACAACACAGTCATTTTATACATGGTCAGCATACATCAGAGGGTAACACAATAGTAACCAGGAAAATGACAAAAAAATTAGAATTAGTGTCTCTTTCCTAACCTATAAAGTTGAATAATAGATCTTGATCAAAATAATTTTTTGACAGTAAGACAATGCATATATTAAGTATATAAAGTTGAACAACCAAAGTTATAAGATAAGCTTTACATGAGTACTGCCTGACAGATATCTTATTTTCAATTTCTTTTTTAAAAAAAAACCAACACAAATGTTTAAGATATTTTAAAGGTTTAAAAAGCTTATGAAACAAAACGAACAAATATATCTTTAGCTTAACAGATTTAAGAGGGAAAGTTGTATTTAGATATTGCATTTTAAAAATTTAGGGCACACAACATTTAACAAACAGACTTTGTTTTCAGGATATAATTTAAGTATTTTAGTCTACATTAACTAATAAGAGTTAATTTTCTCTGAATCAACTGAAACATGCTGGTTATCAAGTGGGAGCTGGCATTTACAACACGATATAGTAACAACACCTGGTTTTCCTTGCTTAATGAAAATCTGTATCAGAGATGGCTTATTAGCAATCAAACATAAAAGAATGAGACTCTTCTGAGAGCATGTCAGTTGTTAAAGTGCAATAGTGAAATGATCTATCCAAAAAATCAGAGCTGATCACCTGTCAAACTAATATAAACTAACAACACACTCATACTCAAATTTCTCCATAAATTCAACTCTGTTCTACAATTCTAGGTGTCATCATCTCAAAACTCTAATTTGCCTAATAAAATTAATGCACCATGTTGTATGAGTAGGCAGGGGATTGATTAAAAGGCTGACTTCAAGAGAGATCGGAAATGATGACTTTAAACCATCCAAAACAAACTTGCTATTTGAAAGCATATAAAAAGGTATTTTAATCCTAAATATTGCACATTAACAATGACCTACAACACCTTCCTCAAAAGGGATCTTGTACTAAATATGCAAATAGCATGCCAAGCCAGCTTTCAGACACTGCGCGCTGAGCCGCACCAGACCTTGCTCTGGCCGGTCACTGATTCCAGTGGGCTTTCTGCCTGAAATCTGTCACTTACTGAAGTATGCATTCCCAGTTCATTCCATGAACCCCCATTGTTCCAAATATAAAAGAAGGTGCTTGGGGCATTACAGACAATGTATTTCAGAGATGAGACTTCAATGACATTTTACTTAAGAAAAATTCGGTTATAGAGAAATAATTCTGCAGATATAAAATGTAAACAGTTAACATACACTTGTCAGGAGCAGCACCATTCTTACACTATTCAACATCCCACATTGCATGTTTTATTGAAAATCAGGTATAAAAAAATGAAAGACTCAGACTAAATAATCACCACTTATGCCTGCTCTGCTCAGTGTGAAGAAACAGTCCTTAGAAAATGATACCCTATATATGGCTGTGTGCTACTATTTTCAGATGAACGGTATATTGCTCATTTGATACATCACCTACAGAAATCTAAGTAGGCTTTGGAACCTCCCGACAGCTACTATAAACATGATTATGCTACAGGTAGAATCAAATGGCCAGAAACACCAGAACTGGTGCGCAACTGACTGACACTCTGATAGGAAACCAGAAAGGTCCAAGGGCCCGAGGCTGCAGGAAAGGGAAAGACCAGACTCTAGACCATCACCGGGACCTACAGCCTGAGTAGATTAACTCAGTGTATATAAAAACAGGCTCATGGCTAGGAGAAGTGAACCATCTGTTTATTTGCATTGAAATGTATTATTCATGAAGTATCCTCTTGACTTTATGTGATCATAAGCTTTGAGCATGCCACAGATTTGCAGAAAACACCATAATCTTTTTACCTTACTTCTGTTGAGCGAGGTGGGGGATGGGAGGGTGGTGGTAGACACCCAGCATCTTCAAAGACATGCTTGGAGTTATTCTGCCATTTAAATGATGGGGCTTTTGCCAAAATTCATGTAGGATCACCTACCAGTTGCTGTAACTAAATTAGGATTGGCAAGTAGCAAATATTGGAGGTTTTTTTAATGCGTTCATCACTTACAGTAGTTATTCCTGACTATAACTGGCTACAGGTCATTTTCCCTCACTCCTCTGGGTTATTTCATTGATAAGGACATAACCCTGAAGGACAGCATCATGAACAAAACATTTGAAATAAATTCTAATAAAAAAACTATAAAAATCTTAAATAATTCATGATATAGGCAAGTCACCACATAATAGTTGCTTTGATAAACAAAATCTTACAAATTCAGTAAAAAAAAAAAAATCAGCAGCATAAGATAAAGCAAATATGCAAAAATTTTAAACCATGATAAAATAATTAGGTTTACATTATACAGTTAATTACAGCAAAAATACAATAGTTTTGTTGCTGTTTTAAAACACAACTTAAGTTTTAAATTACATCACTTGAAATAAAAAAAAAAATAAACTACTTTACTACAAAATGAATTCTACATTTTTTAAAAATCACTCAAAAATAAGACCACTGAATTGCTTCCAAAGTAGTTCTATCAATGACTAAACGACCCCCCCTCCCCCCCAAGGCCCAAGTAGTCATCTACAGCAGCCCAGAGGCCCGGCCGATGCTTCCAGACTGCTGTCTGTGTCCGAGGCCAAAGTCGGATCTGTTGACATTGAAGAGACATCATTGACAGACGACGATGACGATGGATGCTGAGAGCCATTGATCACTGCTGCACCTGTGCTATGAGAAACAAACCACAAATCAGTTGCAGACAGAGCTGCAGGCAGACCCAGCTACTCGTACTGCACTGGCTAACTCCAGTGGTCAGCAATTTTTCTCTTGGTTTTAAAAGGCTCACTAAAAATAATCACAAGCACTATTCAACACAATACTCATTTACAAACTCTTCATTGCGAGTTACGAGGCGAGAACTCTGAAAATGTCTGGAAACCTGGAGTCCTGTCCTGTCCACAAATTTGTTTTTCAGTTCAAGACAAGCATTAAGTCCAAGCCACACTTAGAAATGGTCCCACAGCAAGACTCATGAACTGGTTTCAGGCTTTGTGTGAATAATACTGATAATCTATGCAAAACTGTCTGCACTGTCATTTATTGGAGAGAGGGTCTATGATATATGAGCCAAAAAGGTAAAAACTACTGCCCTAATAAAAAATGATTTATGATATCTTTTCACTGTAAAGTCTAATCTGGTACATCTTGTTTTAAACAAAAGCCAAGACAAAGGCTAAAATCATTTTAGTTGGAACGGTCTTTAGTTCAACTGCCCCAGCTTACATGACTTGCCAGGGTCACTCGGGTGCCCTACATAAACTAAGGTCTTGTAATTTCTACTACAACAAATACTTGATAAATGCAAATACGGATTTATTAAACAGTTCGGAAAGACTGGTTCCTTCAACAGTATCCTAACAAGCATTTCCTGGATTTTAAGAAGCAATAGGAATACAGATGTTTTATCGTGCTTCACTTCATTGTGCTATGAGAGTGTTGCTTTTTTCATTTTTTACAAACTGAAGGCAAGCCTCTCCACCAGCACAGAGATTACGGTTTGTTTCACTGCGATACTCGCTTTGTTACCGTGGTCTGGAACCGAACTGCAGTCTCTCTGAGATGTAGCTGTACTTAACCCATGGAGAAATCCTCTCAAGGTCAGGAAGGGGGAGGGAATGACACTGGGGGGCGGGGAATATGTTGAAGATGATTCATACACTAGGTAAGTACTTTTGAACTTCATGATTACTGAATAAGGGTCATTCCAAATTTGAGTCTATTAAATAATGCAAGTTACACAAAAATTCTTAAGAATACCTTTACGGAATAAAAGCAATCGTTTTCAAAATGAACAATAAGAATTTCTAGAGGTGAGTTTCAGGCACCCAACAATGCTAAAACTAAGCAGGTTGAAAACCACTGCTCTAGAACCCAGCATCTCAGTGTGTGAAATTGACTCTCCATTCTGAGTAATAAGTCACTTAAATGTGAGCGCTTGTCATCAAATGTAACAAGGAAATAGCCAGGAGAGTAGGAATAGGAAAATGTTTGGGGCAGTGGAGAGGGGACTAGGAAACAAGAATGGAGCCATAAGAGCAGAGCAGGTGGTTGGAGGTGGAATGGGAAAGGAAAGCAGACTGAGTACTTTAGGCCTTGACAGCAGAGAGGAAACAAAGAAATATGATAACCTTTTAGACCTCAGAAGGGTCTGGTAGTTTTCCAGCCAGAGTGAAATAAAGGTATTGTACAGTTTTAAAAGTTCAATCCCTAAGATACTATACGATGAGCCTGACTGAAAGGTATACAATACCATGACTAGCTTTGAAGACTTGTACTAAAACATTCAATTCATAAAAGGGCATACTTTTATATACACTTTTCATGCCTCTATTTTTTTAATTCAAATTTCCTAATCTGATAAAGATTAACTTTTAAATGCATTATAGTTATTTTTTTATATCTGAAAATCAAATACCTAAGAAAAGAAAAATACTTGCCTTTTTCTGAACTTTAAAGCAATATAGTAAGTTCTCAAATATCTGATTGGCAATAATATGAGAAGTCTTTAATTTCAGCTATCTGGGTCATTCCCCTCTCAGATGAGTCTCTACACTCAAAGGCATGCAAACTCATTTTAATTATTGGCCAAACCAAAATAAAGACAAGAAGGGAAATACAGTGGGGGAAAAGAGTCTCTTTTAAAAAAATGAAGTAGAAATGGTATTGTGATTATCTGATATTTTAATGTCAAAGACTGTTCCATTTTGTATATTATCAGGCAACTGAATATTTTTATAACAGCTTTATTAACATTCTTCTTTGCAAGCTATAAGAACCCAGAAAATGTCTAGAAACTTGCAGTCCTATCCTTTCTATTGCTTATTTTGTAACCACAGTCAAGTGTTGTCTAAGATCCAAATTTTTCATTTGTAAATTAAGAATAAAAACAACAAAGAAGAACAAATACAACTACTCTATTGGGTTGTCAGAAAGGTCATGACGTATTTTTTGTTTTTTGTTGCAAAAATGCGTCATTACTTTTCCGACAACCCAGTATTTCATGAGATTCAGTTTACTCAAACATTCAACACTTAGGATGTGCCATCATAGGGTGGTACACTACAGTATAACATTCTCCCAAATAATGGACTTTTCAAATCCCACTTGGGCCTTCATCATGAGCACTCAATTATACTACTGCTGTTTTTCAATGCAAAGCTAAGTACTTAAATTCTGCTATTAAAGCACTTAAAACTTTTGTTACAATTACATTCTACATGAAAGCTGTTAAACCAATTTATATTTTCAACATGATCTGTATTATAATTTGGAAGATTGCATTTCCTGATCAAGGATTTAAAAAACAACAAAAAAATCAAAAACTCTAAAATATAACCAAAAATGTCACAGAAAGCTACAAAAAGTATTTAAACAAATATGTTTACAGTATAACAAAATGGGCATCTGAAACTAAAAAGTTCTTATCCATAAATAGATACAATATCCAACTTTTTTCTTAGAATGTACAAGAGTTTTCAAGGGATAGCTAAAATTGCATAGTTTTACTCAAATTCAAAGAATATCTGTTAATACACTCCTCAGCCTTCAAGGTTCAGCTCAAATTTCATGTCTTCTATAAAACTGTTGTAACGTCTATAGCCAGCAGTTTCTGCTGCTAGCCAGAGGCCACATGGGATCCTGGGAAAACCAGGCCCTTTGAAATTACTGATAAACATATGGCTTCAAGTATTACCTTTTCTACAATAGGTTTGTAATCTTATGTCATTTAATTTTTCTGAATTTTAGTTCCCTTATCTGTCAAGTGTGCATAATAATCCTTCCTTCAGGGTCCTGAGGGCTGAAATGAAAATAGTCATAAACCACCAGTGTCTGTCATGTAGTATTTACTTAATATGTACATACTGCCTGTTATGTAACTTTTCCCCTCAATTCCTTATGATTTTACAAATACTAAAACTAAATATGATGAGCTTACGATAAAAGAAAATGTTTAATTCCTGCAAACCAGTTTCCTTCTTAGAGACAGAGAACACTTTCTAGTGGTAGTTTTAATGTTACCGACTTAGTTCAACAAATCAAAAATATCAAAAACAGAAAAATGGTAACTTGGTATCACATGTACTAAATTTTACAATAAAGCTTTAGCTGATTTATGCAAACTATAGACTGTTAAAATTGTAGAAAGGTAAGTATAGAGAATTGTGAGAAATTTCTTTTTTGAAAACAAAACAACATTGCCAACCAAAATATTTGTTCTTCAATGGAATGTCAGTATCATAGAAAAATAAGTGCATTTGATGAAGTCACTTACTAATACATTTATGATGTACTGGTCCAAAAGCATACCAACGCTTTCCAGTTTAACCACCCAAATTGTACTCTTCATACTTATTAAATTTTGAATAATAACAGCAGTAAATAAGGAAAGAACTGCAGGTTTCAGGCCACTGAAGAGTCAGGCCACAAGTAGTAAACAATAACCTTAACTAAGCTTATATTGTAACCAACCTAAAGGAGAGGGCTGCCCCCGTATAACTCCATTCTTGGTTCTCTCCTCCAAGTCCATAACTTCTTTGTATATCAATTCTGAAAAAGGTGAACATAAATAAACTTACTTATCAAAGTCTGAGAACCATTCTCACAAGCTATGCATATTTTAAGTAAACATTTTTTACACACATTTTTACACACATTCAAATAGTGTCTTCCAATGGCAGAGGGTCCATGAGTGTCAGCCTAAGATTCAAAGGTGTTAAAAACAATTCCTTGATCCTCAGCCACAAATTATGTTGACAGGAACAAAATCTCTGCCTTAACTAATGTATCTAAAGTTGGACTAAGGACAGGGCTGGGATTAGAAGCTTTATCTATTTATCTATGGTATAGCACTTTGTACTATACCATATGTATCATACCACTATCGTTCTGTATTACAAATGCTTGTTGAATTCTGTCTCAGTGAGGGTTCAAATCACATTTGTCTTATTAACTTCTATTTGCTGAGTGCTGGCATAGTACCTGGTACACTATAGGTGCTTACCCAGAGACCTGTTAAAAGATTTAAATGAAAGAGTATATAGAAGCCTTTTTAACAGAATGGAATATAAATACATTGTTATTAAAGCAGCAGGTAGCTACACTTCAACTTCTTCTTTTTTTTGAGGGCAGTGTCACTGGCCCTCGTATGTGGGATCTGAACTGGGGCCGCTGGCGTCCCAAGCCAGTTCTTAAGCATCGTGCCACTCGGCCGGCCCTACACTTCAACTTCTTATGAGCTGAGTGAAGCCTGACATGCTATCACTGTCAAGATGTCCCCCAGGAATCCTTTTTTTACTAGACTTCTGGGCAGTGACTGGGCTGCTGTTGAGGACTACTCCAACTAAAGACTGATACGAGGCGCTGTCCTGCTGGTGTATGGGTCTTTTGTCCTGTATTCTCCTCCTAAGAGATCCTGAAGTCAAGTGTGATGGGCCTGTGACTCTCAATGTCTACTTAAGAAGAACCTTAAGAAGAACCTGGTGGATAGTACAAAAGCCATTATTCATTATCTTTTTTGGGTGATGGAACCACTTGAGAATTGTGTAAAAGCAATGAACCCTCTTCTGAGAAAAATGTACAAGCAAAAACGTTGCACAGAATTTTAAGGAATCTGTAATTCTTTAAACTTCTGATAAAGAATCTCTGGTTATCGGGTATGACAATGTTTATGTTGGCCATAAGGTAAATCAAGTGGATATGTTGGAATGAACAAGAGCTAGAGATACCTGAGTTTGCCTGTTATGTTAACTTGGACCTGGAAGGAGAAAAACAGGAAGTCTTGATAGAGGAAAAGAATGGGGGATGCTTTTCTTCAAAGAAACAAAGGAATGATGGACATTTTAGATAGGATTTAAAACAAAAACCAAAAAACCAGCACCGCTTTGTGAAGAGGGATTAAGGTAGAAGAACGAAAGCTAATTAGGAGTATTAATTGGGCAAAGCAATCTGTAGTTAATGGCTTTGGCAATGGATTTTTCTTTGTGTTATGATGCTAAAATTCTTCAGCAGATCTTGAGAAAGAAAGTGTGTAGGTAATTACTGAACTGCACTTGGGGCTAGGAGAAAAAAATACAGAATAAAGGTAAACATGTTTAGAGTACTAAAAAATCCCAGATACATCCCTATACAAACAAAAATACTGTTTCACTGACTTTAAGGTGCAGTTTTCCAGAGTTTAATATCTCTAAAATTGGGTTGTCTCTTATTTATAACCAATGGTGCAGTGCAACCATTGGTAGGTAGTGTTTTCTTAGTGGTACATTCTGGTGTGTCTTACAATTGGTAGCCTATTAAGATTCCATGAGATACCATAAATGTCTACAGTAAATGTAGTGATACATAAAAATATCAAGTTAGATATTTTACTACATACTCTGGCCCACAGTTATATGCTTGTACATTACTTATTACACCAACAGAGGCACCAGGTCCTACCCAATTCTGTCATTCTGCTGGGCTCCATAGAGTCTAACTACATGTCTCCCAAAGTCAACTCAGAGGCAAGTAATCTCTGGTTATTCCCAAGAAGAAAGAATCAAATTTACTCCTCCCAAATAAATTTATAGATGGATTACCTGTTCGGGTTTATACCTCTCCAGTCCCTTTTGCCTTCCCAGTACTTAGGTACTTAGCTCTGAACAGTATGTCTTCTGTACCCATTTTAAGATCAGGTGAAAAAAAGGGGTCAAGTGACTTGCCCAAAGTCATGTAGCTACAAAAGTGCTCTAAGCGCTAAATGACAACAGCACAAATGGAGGTCAAGAGGATCTAAAAATCACCTGGCCTAAATGTCCCAGGGAATTTTTTTTTTTTTTTTGAGGGCAGTGTCACTGGCCCTCAAATGTGGGACCCGAACTGGGGCCGCTGGCTTCCCAAACCAGCGCTTAACCACTGCACCACTTGGCCGGCCCCCAGGGAATCTTTTAAAGACAGAAATATTTTAACATTTCCATGACTATCAAAGTATTATTAATGTTCACATTCATAAAATAAAACTACTGTATTAGATTTGCAAAGATTAAAAATTAACTTACTCTTTTGGTGAGGGTGGGGGTTAGACACTCCTAACAGCGCTGATGGAAGTGTAAACTGCTATACTTTCTTTGGAGAGTAATCTGGAAGTAACTGAAAACTATCCTTTGGCCCAGGAAATCTTGTAGGATTTTTTTTTTATAGGCATCTTCTTACATGTGTAGGCATGTTCTCACATGTGTAAAAGAACACCGCAGTTGTTTGTAACAACAACAAACTAGACACAACTTAAAATACTCTTTGAGTAGGATGTGGATATAGAAATTGTGACACAGCTGTACAGCAGAATATCACCTATTTAACCAAATGAGCCAGGTATGTACAGCAAGAGACAATAATCTCTGAAATATACAATTATATCAACAGAGCAAATGTGCACAGTGTATAACCATTTGGGATTACAATAGGGTGGGAGAGGAGAAAGGGGAGGGAGACACCAAACACACATGCTTATAGTATTTGTAGACTACAGAACAAAAAATTCCAGGAAGCACTAATGATGTGTCCATGTCTGGGGTGGGGACATGGGGAGAGTAGGATTAAATCAGGGAGGAAAGGAGACCTACTTTCTACTTTTGCAAAAAATATTAGTAATCACATCACCATATATGATTATGAGTAATAGAAAATATCTTTTTGTTTGTTTTTTTGTCTGTTTTTTTTTTGAGGGCAGTGTCACTGGCCCTCCCATGTGGGATCCGAACCGGGTCTGCTGGAGCCAGCTCCCAACGACCGCGCCACTCAGCTGGCCCAGAAAATATCTTTAATTTCCCCAAGATGATGAATAAATCAACATTAAAAAGCCTGAAGCTCATTCAGCTTCATCTCTAAGAATCTGGTGAATGTTACCTTTCCATTCTTCTATTGTGTGTTCCCTTTCATCTAACTGCTTGTCAGGTATCTTTGGTGGTGGCTGAAAAACACAAGGTGACAGTAACTGAGTCAGTTTATTGGGAATATATAAATTCTTTATAATTATTTGAAATATTAGCCAGACAGAAAGGCTTTGTAAAAATACACTGGACCAAGATTGATCAAATCATCAACCTTCGTATGTAGAGACTAGTTTTGGAACACTTCTTCATGAGAGGAAAAAAGATGTTTAAACATCTTTTTCTTTCCTTCCACCTTTTGAAGTGGTCACATTTTATTTCTATCATAGAATTGCACTATTCTTTGAACACAATAATTGGTTTTATAACTGAGTTAGGATTTTCTCCCAAAGCACTTGATATTCCAGCTCATCATATCAGTATCAAGGCATGGAAGCAAGAACAGCGAGAGGTAACTTTATTTTGTGTAGGAGGTACTTGGATATGCTCATTAACTTAAGTTACTTGTAATGCAAAAACAGAAAAACATAATCATTTATGTATAATTTTATTTATCATTAAAATGCCTCCTCCAAACCTAATTTGAATTCTAACTGTAAGAGGCAATATATTCTCCAAACATTAAAAAAAGACTTACAGCTTCTGCTTCAGAAGGGTCATACCAGACATTGATGTATGGGTGCTGGAGAGCTTCATCAACAGAGATCCTTTTAGATGCATCAATTACCAGCATTTTGGATAACAAATCCCTTGCCTGACTGGCTGCAAAAATAATGATGTTAATGTACATGTATCTCGTAAAGATTTTTAAATTATCAATACATTTCAGGAACTTGAAATATCACTTATTAAAAAGTGCATTTTAAAAACAATAGATTCTACTATAAAATCAGGTCATACATATGATAACAAAAAAAGTTACAGAAAAAAATAACTAAAACCTCACTTTATTCCACTACCCAGAGATAGCCTTAGGCTACGTCCCATAACATGAATATACACACACAAAATGGGATTAAATATATACATTTATAAAAAGTACCTTTAAGTTTGTTGTGTTCCGAATCTGCTGGGAAAAGTACATCAGGGAAGAGTTTCTCAAAGCTATATCCAGCATATTTAGGTCTGTTTTCAACATAAGTCCTTACTGTTGGTTGTAGTTTCTTCATGAATTCAGGACATGGTGTTCCAAGCTGTTCAATAACTTTATTCCACTGATCAATATCTAATATCAAGTAGCTAAGAAAAATACTCTGCATCTAATGTTTAACACATCAGTCATATTCTTATTAAAATAACAAGAAAATAACAATATAAAAAATCTTAAGAAAGAATGTGGCAGTTATAAAGCTTGTGTCTTACAGGCACCTTACAAAAGGCAATGATTGTAGGTGGACAAAAAGGATCAATAACAAGCTTTGTTATTCTTATTTAGAGAGAGAGTGTGAGAGTGTTGAGTGTGTGTGTTTATGTGTCTCATATTGATTTTATCATAAAAATGGAAGCTTAAACTAACAAATTCCAAATTCCTAGGGCCGGCCGAGTGGCTCAGTTGGTTAAGAGCTTGCTCAAGAGTGCGAGCTGAGCTCTGAGCAACAGCAGTTTGATGCCAGCCCGAGCTGAGTTGCCGTTGAGCTGCCAACAGGTGGCAGGATGGCTCAGCTAAAACAAAAAAACAAAAAAAACAACTAACAAATTCCACAAACAAATGACAAGTGATTCAAAGAATGATAATTACTATCCATAAGGACTCTAAATGTAAACTGTATACAATTTAGAAAATTTGCTTTTCTTTCCAGCTTATCAGAAAATGTCAATGCATATCCTAGAGGCTAAGAAATATTTCTTATAATCTGTCCTGTTTTATTTTTTTGAGTTTTCTTCAGTAACAGAAAATGACCAGTAGCAATAAAAACGATGGCTGTGATAAAAGTGACATTTTCTTTTGCCATTCTTTGTTTAACTTATGTTAATAAAAAAAATTTTAAAGCTCTGAAACTTATGAAAATGAATCAGTATTTAGGTAAGCTGTACGGTTAGAATTTCCTAGTCTCCTTCTTCCTAAGGTTTTACACTCTAAGTCCCTCCTGCACACTAACACCTAAAACTTTCTTATTGCAACCCAGTGCATATGGCTTTCCGCATCCCTAGTAATTGTGTTACTAGCTGATAAATACATAACAGATTACTCACTGGTAATATAATATTAGAAGTGGTCAGGTGAACCAAAAGCATGAATCCGAATCTACTCATCACCATAAAACTATTACTGCTGAAATTCTCCGATGAAAAGATCAATCATGTTATGTTGAGAAATGAGACAACAACCAAACGACATAAAACGTATAGAACATTAACAAAAAGGTGATGGGGGGAGGGGCACAAAACAAAAGGATGACCAGAGGCAACAGATAATCTAAAATTCATACTGAAGTCCTAAGTAGTTCTAGACTTACTCAAGTGTATAATTATTAGAAATTTTTAATGCAAGCCATGATTTTTGATTTGGGTTAAATAAATCAACTCCAAGCCAGCAAAGTAACTGTGGATAATTAACTTGAGCAGTTCTCAGAATTAACATATGAAACAATCAATAAATGAGGGAAAGGAAAGTCTATGTCAAATAGCAGGTGGTATTTTGAAAGAGCAAAGCAATTTAACATTATTATTAGGGAGAGACAAAATACATTACACCCAACCAAGCTGAAGTGCTGTCACACATTTTGACCTTTAGAAACTACATTTTAGGCCAAAGATAAGGATACGATCTGTACCTGGGAACAAAACACCACCTTTGATCATTTCTCCCATGATGCACCCAACTGACCAAATGTCAACTGAAAACAAAATGCAATGACATTAACATAAAGATTTTGGTTAAAAAAAAAAATATATAAACATTAAAAAAAAAATCACACACACCATGTATACTTTAAAATTATAGAAAGCAGTATAAAATAAAAATGAGTGACAGTGAATGTGCTCTAACTACCAGCAGAGACTGTATGTCCTACTGCCAAATGCAGTCTACAAATATTTCAGCTTATCTCAACAATTTTTGAACTATAACAGCCACAAACTTTATGTCTGTTTAAAAAACCCCACATGTATGAATGTACCATATTCATTTTCATTAGAGAACATAAGGAAGTTCATCACCTAACTAATTAAACTGCTGCAGCAGCACAAGGATACAGTCCCTTCCTGGAAAGAGGATTTTGTGGCAAACCATTTCTCCCATAATGCACCCCACAGACCATAAATCCACTATATGTTTGCAGCACAAAAGAAGGAAAAGCAAAGCAAAAGGTTGTTAAAATCAAAGAAGCATAATATGACTGCATTATATAAAAAACTACAAAATATCACAAAAAGAAAAAAGTGATTTTAATTTTAGCTAATGGAATAATTCAAAACAAAATGTTTTTCAAAAGGCTTTGATTCACAAAAAACAAACGTGAAGTGTGGCCTTTTAACTACATATCTAACTTTAAAGTGAGAGTTATGCACAGACATCACATGATTAAAAATTCTACACATTTTGTCACTGAAAATTTGTTTCTAGAATATAAAACAGAACAAAACACAAACTTTGTTATAAGGTTAAAAAAGTACATGAGGTAGCAAAATTCAAAAAGTAAAATCTTGATACTATTTTGAGGTTCAACTGCGCATTATACTCTCTCTTTAAGTCAAATAAAAGAAAAAAGCATGAGCAGAAAAATCTAGTATATTGAAACATTTGACAGAAAAAATGCATTTCTATGAATAACTACAGTTTAAAAATTAATCTAAAGCTCTTCAGAAACTTTCAAACTGGATTTCATAAATTCATTTGAGTAGTGCTATGCTTATTCTGAATCGAAAGTCATGTTTTCTTGACAATGTTATGCTGTATTTATCCTACTATCCCCCAAAGTAACAAGTGCATAGAGAATGAACAAATGATCAATTAAGAACACTTAGCAAAAGAAGTATGTTCCATGTTTCCCACCTCAAGTTTTTAAACCCATAAAAGTAAACCACTTTTGATTCTAGAAGTTAGGTTTGGCTGAATGAAAGAGTATGAAAGTTCCCACTTTAAATGGGAACTCCAATCAATGCCGAACAGACATAGCAAGCAATTTAAGGATCTCCATCTGTTTCATTAAAACTAACAACACTCCCTGACATTTTATATCTCTGGGTTTGAAAATCAGATTAAAAGAGAGTAGGTGCTTCCAGTTTAATAGGAGAACAAGGGAAGAATGAGCAATTTAAAAGGAAAGCCTCAGGGCCGGCCGAGTGGCGCATTGGTTAAGCGCTGGTTTTGGGATGCCAGCGGCCCCGGTTCGGATCCCACATGAGGGCCAGTGACACTGCCCTCTACAGCTAACAACAGCTCCACCTGGAGCTGGGCTGTGCGAGCCCCGGTGATGGTGTGGGCTGCAATGGGCTGCCATAGGCTACAGTGAGTGGCCCACAGCCAGCGTGAGCGGCTGGCAGCCAAGCATGAGCTGCCAATAGCCGCGGTGAGCGACATCCAGAGGCCAGCGACCCATCTGCCTCATCCGGGAAGAGCGCAATGACGATACCAACAGTGAAGCAACATCCTCCGCAACTAAACTGAAGAACAAAAAGACAGCAACTTGTCTGTTCCCCTTCCCTGATTCCCCAACGCTGTTCCCCTCCACCAATTCCCCAATAAAATCTTTAAAAAAAAAGGAAAGCCTTAGAAGCTTGCATTTGTTTTTGTAGTTTGAGGGTCCAAATTCTTTAAGAGCAAGAGGAAAAGGACAGAAATGGATATAATGGATTTTAGAGAGAGAGAGATACACCTTTAACCATGTGGGAGGACTTAGGAAATTAAAGTGTACTTTCTAATACACTCTTATAGGGAGGTGATAGTTCCTTACAGAATCTTAGGAGCTCAGTTGGAAATAGGTTTTGGAAATCCTGTGGGACTAAAATTTCTCTAAAATTTCATATTAAAATATGTACAAATGTTTTTATATTTATGGTATAAATATGAGGATATTTATGGATAAATATAAGGATATTTATGGATAAATATAAGGAAAAAAATTTTATCCAAGGATAAAATTTTAGAGTAAAGTAATATTCATCAGTCAGTCCAGAGAAAAAATTTTTCCAGGGTTTTCATTTTTGGCAAAAACCTATTGCAATACATTTTCTCTCTAGATTTTATAGAAAATGGCAAACTTTAGTTAAATATCCAAGATACAACATATGTAGGTAACTGAACAAAAACATTTTTAAACAGATTTCGAAAGCTGTAAATATGGAGAAGTTTTAGTCCGAGTCAGTGAAGACTTGCTCAGAACATGATAAGCCTGGTTCAGACACAAAACTAGCTTTAAAGGGTCCAGCTGCGTAGCCTATTAGGCAGTTTAAATGTATTCCATTATATCATACTTTCCAAAAAGCTTTGAGGTAGCTTGCAATAAAAGACAAAATAGGAGTTGTTAAAACAAGTGGGGGTGGGTGGGAGGTGGAGTGTCACTAAAAGAAGGAAGTTCTTATGTTTAACCTTGTGGGCTAATGTAGTTATCATAACTAAGCATCACATTTGACTCAGTTTCCTGAGACAAGCCCCGCGCCCTCCAAAGGCAATAGGTGATCTACATAATTCTTATCTAAGAGAGAAAAGTATATCAATTCTTTATATGTTATTTTTTCTTGATGCTAATTTCTGGTAGAGAGTTTTCTCCCAAGATCACATTTTTAGGACACTGAGTGACACATTACAAAATATTTGTGACAGGACCGGCCAAGTGGCGTGGTGGTTAAGCGCTGGCTTTGGAGGCCAGCAGCCCCGGTTTGGGTCCCACATATGAGGGCCAGGGACACTGTACTCAAAAAAAAAAAAAAAAAATTTGTGAAAGGTGATGGTTTCCCAGCAAATGCAAAAGCAATCTTCATGCTGGTCATTTGAAGTATCAATGTTCAAGGAAAAAAAAAGTCTAATACTAAATCAACTCACTGTATTCTACAGGGTATAAAACAATTTTAGGTAGACAGTGAGAGAGTGAGAAAACAAAACAGCATGTTTAAGAACAAAAAAATAGTAAATGTTTAAAGTATTTGTTTTTAATTAGCTCAGAAAAGGAAATTAAGCTAAAATCCTCAGTTCAATGGTACCTCATATAAAAAAGAATCCTGAAGACTGACTTAATACAGTTTCCTGATTCAAAGTGAACTGCTGTGCCAGAGACCTTGCTAGGAAAAACATCTAGGTCCTATTCTAGGGAGTATTTTGGATGAAGTTACCACATTTAAAAAGTTATAGTTTAAGTCAATAAAATCCTGTGCACACTTACTCATCTCCTAAATGTCTGGGAGTCAATAAAATTTCTTCTTCAATTAAATAGAAATACATGTATATCTTTTTTAAACTCATGAACTAATGCCTGATAGTTTTCTTCTACCTTGATTGTAATGCTGGGGGCGGGGGGTGAGGGTGGTGTGTGTGAGTGTGTGTGTGTGTGTTTATACACACACATGCAACTCCATATACTCAAACATAATAATGCCATTTTTTTTAAGGCTGTCATAGGGCTTTCATGAGACACTGTTTCCTACAAAAGGCCACCATAATTATCCATGAGCTTTGCAGAATGGCTTTATTGTAGTTCTTAAAGTTTACACTAAGTACTACTGCTATTAACTTTAGGTCTCAGGGGGTTGGAAATATATGCAAATGTGATAAACAGAAAACTAGGATTACTACTAAAGATAAACCGTCAGTCCACTACATACTTCCTGGAGTCCATATTAGAAATACTCATTTTCAAGTTATAGGAAAGCAAATGACCTGTGTTTTGGTTCAGAGGCCATGGCAACAAATTCTTTATCCAACAGTAGTATTGATGGTTATGTAATTATATTTAAATAAACAGGGGCCCCAAGTTTTTCTAAACATTTATGACAAAATTTATATTGGGTTGTTGGAAAAGATGAATTTTTGCAACAAAACACATAGAAAAGTCTTGTTAGGGAGACCACTTCATGGATGGAGTAGAGGCTAGATCACTGCACTGTACACCTGAAGCTGATGTTGTATAATATTGTATGCCAACTGTAACTGAATATGTAGATAGTCACGGGATGTGGATTATACAGTGGAAGGGAGTCAAAGGAATTGTAATAGATAGTATGATATGGAGGGGATGAGGGGGGGAGAATTGGGAGAGGGGGGTTGTCGCTTTGAGGGGTAAAAAGTATAACTATTGCACTGTGTTGTACACTTGAAGCTAATTTAAAAAAATCAAAACAAAATAAAACAACACCATTTTGAGTTTTATGAGCTCAGAAGCTGAAGCACAAATCAAACCCAGATGAGCCTCGTATTCTCTGAAGAGAATGCCTAGTTCCTAACAGGGGAAGAAGATAAGCTGAGGTAATAATATTGGTTAATTATAGTTAGATATTGGTCTGAATCAGTGTTCCTCAACCTTGGCACTGTTGACATTTTGGGCCAGATAATTCTCTGTTGATGGGGTGGAGGTGCCCTGTCATGACCATCAAGGGATGTCTGGCAGCATCCTGGCTTCCACCCACTAGATGACAGTAGCACCCCTTCCTAGTTGTGTCATAGACCCAAGATGGGTGGGCAAAGTAGATGAATTTCAAAAACAAAAGAGTGAAATCTATACAGGAATTTTCTAAATGTATAAATAAAACATGACATCAAAACAAAAAAAAAACAAAAAAACATAGAAAAAATACGTCATGACTTTTCCAACAACCCAATAGTTACTTAAAAACTATTTTTTTTTTTTTTAGAGGGCAGTGTCACTAGCCCTCATATGTGGGATCCGAACCAGGGCCACTGGCATCCCAAGCCAGCTCTTAACCAATGCGCTATTCGGCCGGCCCCTACAAACTCTTGATAAACATTTCAAACAGCGACATACATCTAACTCTATGGACTTCAGCTTAAATATTTACATAAGAAATCTGACAAACAAAAGCAGACAAATTATAACAGTGTTTCACGTAAAGAGTGTTTGCTGACCGTTTTCTTTGTAGCCCATCCCTAAGATGACTTCAGGCGCTCTGTAGTAGCGGGTCACTACATAAGGTGTCATCATAAAACTAGTTCCTGCAGTTCTGGCCAGTCCGAAGTCCAGAATCTTCAAAGTGCAGTCTGATTTTACGACTATATTACTGGGCTTTAAGTCCTTCAAAGAATAAAAATAAAAAATGACTGCTATGATATATACAAATATTTTGCTGTTCACAAGTTATCAGATCACTTGTAAAACAATCATGTTAATTATTTATTTCTCTCACCATAATTGATATCACTGCACAGACTCATCACAATCGGCAAACTGGAGAAATTAGCCTGATGGCATTTTAGCTTATGACTATATACAGTTATCAGATCAAATAAAACCGTTAGAAATGTTTTATTTGCTAGAAATTATAAGCTAGCAATTTTTGATCAAGTGGAGTAAAAGTGATTTTGAAAGGCATCTGAAAGCTCATGTAAGAACTATTATTATAAAACAAATAATCATAAGTTAGTATTTATATTCACTTGCACACTAAATTATCAGCATTTAAAAAATCTCATTTTAAAGTCATAGTAAGTTTTATTATGGGTATTATAAATCAACAATGGGCCATTCTATGTCAATTTCAGCAAGTGTCACCTGACCTTTCAAGATGGCAGATGTTCAATTCTAAAGGACTGAACTAGTCATTAGCAGATTCCTATCACTAATTTCCCACCCCAAACCACACAAATCTGTTCAAAAATTTTTGTCTGCTCGTAGAGGTAGGACAGCATTGTCTTGGTGCCAGTAATCTATAAAATTACTTGCTGTTGATGCTACTAAATAATGTCTTTGTGAACAATTTTCCATCTGACTCCAACCTTAGGAAATTCTGTGCTATGATTATTAAAAGGCAGCAGCATAAACACTCATGGCTTCAAGTTCAACACATTTGCCTGTAAGCTCTGATGTATCTTATAAGCCAAGAGACCAAAGAAAGCAAGCAAGCATATACCCACAACACAAACACATCTCGTTACTGGTACTGATGTGAAGTACATACATGGAATGAATACTCAGTGATTACTTCTGTAATGTCTATATCCAGAAAAACATGGATGTTGTCTTTCGTGCATTTTGATAGGCAATCATGGATGGGCTTAGAAGATATGCAACCTAAAAACAAACTGTCAAAAATTTCTATGGATGTTAGAACCATTGCTAACAGTATGAGAATAATTGAATTTGAATGAATTTGTGGCAGAACCAGTGAAACTAACCTAATAATATTCAGTCTTGTCTCCCATCCATTTCCAGCCTCCTCACTGTCAGGTGGACAAGCCTAACTGTGATTAATTCTAGTCAATGCGATGTGAATGGGAACAAAGAGTAGAGGGGCACCATGTTGTCCCCCTGCTTTGGTCACTGTCATATTCCAGAGCGCGGACTCTCTGTCAGCCTGGGCTGCTGAGCATCTGTGTAAAGCAGAGTCCTCATCTATCATGACCAACACTAGACAAGCCGTGTGGGACGTAAACCTTAGTTGTGTTAAGCCACTGAGAATTCTGCATAGCCTAGTTGTGATACTGTGATTTATAATAAGAAATATATATTTGGTCTCTGTCCCAATTACGGGCATATAGCTCCTAAAACCCTTAGAATTTCCTAAGTGATAAGAGCAACAAAGATGAAAGGTATGTTTTTTGCTCTTCATAAAAAGCCCCCTTCAAGCTACCTCTTGAGTTTATGAGGTGACTTTCGGAAAGCCCAAAAGGATGGGGGCTGGTTGCCAGGGGAACCAACAATATGATTAGATAGATATTGACTTTCAGCCCCACCTCAGACCTCCGGGGTGCAGAGAGGGGATAGAGATTAAGTTCAATCATCAGTGGCTAATGATGTAATAAACCATGCCCATGTAATGAAGCCTCCATAAAAAACAAAAAGGACAGGATTCCGAGCGCTTCCAGGTTGGTGAGCATGTGGAGATCTGAGGAGAGTGGCACACCCAGAGAGGGCATGGAGGCTCCACATGCCTTTCCACATACCTTGCTCTATACTTCTCCATTTGGCTATTCCTGAGTTATGTACTTCATAACAAACTGGTCATTCAGGAAGTAAAATGTTTTCCTAGCAAATTAATTGAACCTAAGGAAGGGATCATGGGAGATCTCCGAACTATATAGTCAGTAGGTCAGAAGCACAGGGACAACCTGAGCTTGTGACTGGCATCTGACATGGGGGCAGCCTTGTGGGACTGAGCCCTTACCTTGTGGGATCTGATGCTGTTTCCCGGTAAACAGTGTCAGAATTGAGTTAAATTGGAGGACACCAGGCTGGTGTCCAGAGAACTGGAGAATTGTTTGCTGTGGGCAAAATCACCACACATCTGGTGTCAGAAGTAGAGCTGTAGTAAACACATAGGGCAGTTTTTGCTTTACATTACTCTATTCTAACACTCGAATTCGTGCCAGGAGTGTGGAGTTACTATTATATAAACACAGGATCACAGCTTAGCAGTGGAGCAGCAGGCAGAGGGGAAACTATATCAAAGGTTGGAAAAGTGATCCAGGTTATATACAGTAGCAATACTTTTCATGACACTGTCACCTGTAATAACCTGGAAGGCACAGCACTTGCATAAAGAACTTGAAGCTCCAGAATACGGGCTAGCAAATTAAGACCTGCCTGTTTTTGTAAAGAAAGTTTTGTTGGAACACAGTCACCCTCATTCAATTAGCTATTGTCTATGACTGTTGTGTTAGAATGGCAAAACTGAGTAGCTATACCAGAGAACGCATTGTTTACAAAACCTAAAGTAATTATTATGTGGCCTTTATAGAAAAAAGTTTCCTGATCCTGCGCTAGAAGAAGAGATTGGAAAGCAAAACTTTAGCAGTGTGTTGGTGGCTACTGGTTGCATTTGAAAGAACTGGCCACTTTAAAAGGACAAATGAAAGGGAACAGAAAGTCCAGAATTGCAGGGCCTTGCCATTCTGGAAAAGTGAAATGCTACTAGACACTTTAGAAACAAAAAAGGGCAGATGGTTCAAATATCTTCCCCTCTGACCCAGTATGCTCCTTCACCTTATTGATGGGCCTAGTCAGATGACTTGTTTTGGCCAATAGAACGTGAGGGAATGTGATGTTCACTAAATCTGAAGAGAAGTTTTGAATGTATTTGCTTGATGTAGCTTGCTCTTGCTCTCCTTTCACCATGAGAAAAGGGCATGCCCCAGAAAAACACTCCTTCACCTGGACACTGAAACCTCAACATGAAACAGACCCTGAACCTGACCCCATGACCTGAAGCAGTGCCACACAGCCAATCTGCAAACGCAAGCAAACAATAAATGCTGTTTTAGGCCAGTGATATAGTGTATTTGTTTCTGAAGCACCATTTTCACAAAACAATTCTAAATGCCCTTGAGAGACTGACTCATAAAATCTTTCAATTGATAAAGCTGCTTCAGACTTGCCCACCGAAGCCTGAAAGCTTGAAGGCAGATGTTAAGTCCAGTGAGCTAACAAATATGCTTTGAAAAGAACTGTAGTTAAAAAGATAAAAAGCCTCCTATGTGTCTGAGAGAGCTATACTATCAAAAAACCCTCCAAGATTCTGTGGCTATTCTAACTTTAAAACAGTGGTTCTCCATTCAGGGCAATTTTGCCCCCAAGGGATATTTGGCACTGTCTGGAGACATTTTTGGTTGTCAAAATTAGGGAGTACTACTGGCATCTAGTGGGTAGAGGCCAAAAATGTGGCTAAACATTCTACAATTCTCCAAAGAAAGAATTATTCATCCAAAATGTCCACAGTACCCAGGCTGAGAGAGACTGCCTTAATATGACATTTGATCTCCAATCTTTTGCAGATAGAAAGCTGAGAAAGCTGAGCCACCCCCAAGGAGAGCACCTTTTCTAATACCCACTTCAGACAGATTCAAGGATGGTGAAAAAGAAAGCCTTTCCACAGGGTGGAGCCAGATACAACAGAAAACAGCAGACAGGAAGGTCCTTGCAGAGATCACATCCAGGGCCTAATCAAGGAATGTTCCCCGCTCTCAGGGCAAGGCACACTCAGAATTTCTGTCCAGGAGAATTTCAGATTACAAATAACCAATGCTGCATTTTTCAATTTCCAAATGGGATTGTTTATTGCAGTTACCCAGGCCCTGTGTGACATCTAGGGGATAGGAGTGGGGGTGGGAGGGGATGGTCAGGCAATTTGGTCATTTTTATGCCAATGCCTTTGGACCAAAAGGAGCAATGTCTGGATTAGATGTAGAGATTACCATGTATCACTTGGAGCTAAATGCCAGGACAGAATAGGACTGGGGTGATCTTGCCAGGGGAGGGTATAAATGCGGAATAAAGGGAACAAAGGCATAACCAGAAGGGCAGACTGTGGCAGAGACGGGTGCTCACCACCATTCTGAAGTCAGCCTCCCCACAATTCCCAGTTCCCTCACAAGCAGGCAGGTCCTTACGACTAGTTCTTCCAATGGAATTAGAGCAGAAGAGATGTATGTCACTTCCAGGTCAAAGTATAAAAGAGCAGTACACGCCACCTGGCTTTCTCTTTCCCTGAAACAGTGACCAGCAACTATCTAGAATTCAGGGGTCAGCAATCTGCCACAGGCGGCTCTTTGGTTACCTTCCGTCTCAAAAGTTTGCCGACCCCTGGAAGAGCCAATCCCTCACAACCATTTAAAAATTATTCGAGAGCCATAAATATATTTTTACATAATCACCATTATTTGAATAATATCCTTTAAAAATTTTATAAATGAAACTATGATAGTTTTATATTCATTTTCAATTTTGCTTCAGGGTCACACATTCACGAGCCGCAGTTTGCTGACCCTTGGCCGCTCTTCCGTCTCAAAACTTTGCTGACCCCGATCTACTGCTTAATGGATGGTGGAGCCTCATTCAGCTTGGGTCTCTGAGTGACTATGTGAAACTCCACCCCCCACGCTGACTTCCTCTGAACGCCTAAGGGATGAAAGTTCGGGTTATTTTACCAAGTAAGCAATCTCAGACCAGCAGAGATATTAGCTTAGGGTGAAGGGAATTTGAATGAGAAGTAGAGCAGAGAGATGAGGACCAATTGTGGCCTCAATCCAGCCGTAGAAGTGGGTGCAGTAGTTTACCCCATTAAACTTCTAAGTTACTCAAGGAAGAGATGTCAATGAAAATCATGGAAGAACAGTTTCCAGGACTTACTGTAGGAAGAAAGTAGGAACAAGTGTCACCAGGGGTGGCCTATAATAGGTGTTGTGATGCCTGCTCTGATTTAGGACTCAGACCGTGGCACTCATTCTTCTAGCTGCTGGCAGTGTTGGTTGCTGAGTTTTCAGCAAATCTCTCCCCAGGAACTGCCCTCAGTCTCAGAGTGTCACATTTTCCAAGGTTACACTGCTCCCCAGGGCCAGTTGAATTACCAGCTGAGGCCTCTGGAGTGACTGTATCTAATTCGATTTCTCCTCCCTCTGTGCACTTTTACTTCCTTTACCCCCATCTGTCCACAGATATTGATCCTGAGGGAACACATCAATAAACTTCTCACATGTATATCTCTGTCCTAGAGTTTGTTTCCGAGATAGCCTGACCTAAGTTACAGGCATAGTCTTCATCACAGGTAATAGGTCCCAGTACGTCTTTCATTAGTTCAAATGTAGTTATGGAAAGCTTCGATAGTAGTACTGTATTTTTAACACCTTATCAGTTTACACTAAGGAAGTATATGAAAATATCCCAATACTATTGTTTGTGCAGTTCTTCTATTTTCTACAATTTAAGCCTTGTGCATTGCAACTCTACTCCACATATCAGGTTTCTTGACAGCTGTTTATCCAAGTAAGTGTATTACACCCTTTATCTTATAAAATGACTGGTTTTCCACCATATTCAACTTCACCTGATTACACAGAGTTAGCCTTGTTTGCATCTTCCCCTTACATCTTTGCCAACCGCTTTGCTTTCAGCCATTGGAAGTTAGCTATAACTGTTTTCATTATAAAAACGTGTAGTTGTTAGTTCTCTGTGTGTGTGTGCGCGCGCGCATGATGGGGTTAATCCCATTTATACATGATGTTATATATTGATCTTCTGTAATTGAGTGTTTCCTTTTCACGCTTCTTATCATTTTTTTTGTTTTCTATCTTCTATCATTTGGTCTGTGATTTCTGTTCTACTCAACTGCTACCCCAATTAATCTGGAAATTTTCTACTTGGAAGATTTTATTTTACTAAAATCAAATGAACCTCCATGGTGGCAGATTACTGTCCTGATCCACAGGACATAGGAAACAAATACAAGCCCAGAATTTTATGTTTGCTCTGCCTTGCATACTATATGAATACGGGAAGACGAAGATAATATACTCTCCGATTTAAAAAGATTTCTCTTATGTTGCTTAAATGTAACAGTTGCATATGTAATATACAAAGCAAGCAGTTAGAATGATAACTAAGGATAAGAATATTTCAGGTACATAACTGACTTAAAATAGTTAATGAGTACAAATATATGTATTTATTTTATTATATGAGTTAGATTATTTGATACAATGTAGCTCAGAAGGAAGATATAATTGCACTGAATTAAATAAACTTTCAAGAAATTCCTCTCAAATTAGATGCAAAACTTTTCAAAGAATAAGCTATAATTAAAACTAAAATACAAAAACACATGTCCACACAAAAACTTATACACAAATGTTCGTATCAGCATTATTCATAATAGTCAAAAAAGGGGAACAGCTCAAATGTCCCTCAAGTGATGAATGGATAAACAAAATGTGGAATATCCATATAGTGAAATATTACTTGGCAATAAAAAGAAATGAAGTACTGATACATGATACATTCATGGATGAACCTTGAATACATTACCATAGGTAAGAGAAGCCAGCCACGAAAGACCACATACTATATAATTCCATTTACAGTTGAACCATGAATGACACGGGTTGGAACTGCACCAGTCCACTGATACACAGATTTTTTTCAATAAATATTATAAGTGTATTTTTTCTTCCTTATAATGTTAATATTTTATTTTCCCTGGATTATTTTATTGTAAGAATATAGCATATAATACATATGATATACAAAATACATGTTCATCAACTGTTTATATAATTGAGGCGACCGATCTGCCTCACCCGGGAAGAGTGCAATAACACCAACATAGGCCAGTGAAGCAATGTCCTCCACAACTAGACTGAAGAACAAAAGGACAGCAACTTGTCTGTTCCCCTTCCCTGATTCCCCAACGCTGTTCCCCTCCCCCAATTCCCCAATAAAATCTTTTAAAACCAAAAAAAAAAAAGTGAAAGAGAAACTAAGAC
The DNA here is from genome assembly GCA_033961575.1 of Aselliscus stoliczkanus. Lineage (NCBI taxonomy): Eukaryota > Metazoa > Chordata > Mammalia > Chiroptera > Hipposideridae > Aselliscus > Aselliscus stoliczkanus. The sequence goes on from CM066729.1 coordinate 120,900,052, forward strand.
ATTCTGAAATAAATGAAAACTAAGTGAGTTTGTCACTGTACCCCGGTTCTTTAAGAAATGCTAAAGGGAGTCCTTCAGGTAGAAACAAAAGAACACTAGACAGTAACCTGAAGTCATATGAAGAAATAAGGAATACCGGTAAACGTAATTACATAGGTAAATACACAGGCCTGTATTATTGTATTCTGGGTTTCTATTTTTTTTCCAATATGATTTTTAAAAGACAAATGCAAGGAACAGTAATTACAAATCTTAATAAACACAGCATATAAGTATGTAATTTGTGACAACAATAATATAAAGGAGAAAAGAGAGTGTATAGGAGCAGAGTTTTTGTGTACTATTGAAGTTAAGATGGTCAAAATCTAACATAGAATTTTTATGAACTGAAGAGGTTAATTGTAATCCCCAATGTAAACTTTAAGAAAATGACTGAATATACAGAAAAGGAAATAAGAAAAGAATCAAATGACACAACAAAACAATAAAAACACAAAAAAAGCAATAATGAAGAAAACTGAGGAACGAAAGAATATGACTTTTTTTTTTTTAACTGGAGAATTGGGGAGGGGAACAGTGTTGGGGAATTGGGGAAGGGGAACAGACAAGTTGCTGTTCTTCAATCTTAGTAGTGGAGGGCGCCAGTCGCCATATGGCTGCCCGTTGGTAGCTCGTGGCCTCTAAGCTCAAGGTGCTGTGTTACAATCTTAGTTGTGGGTGAGCGTAGCCACCATCCCATGCGGGAGTCGAACTAACAGCCTGTTGTTAAGAGTACATGCTCTATCCACTGAGCCATCCGGGTGGCAGCTCAGCTCAAGGCGTCGAGTTCAGTCTTAGTTGCGGGTGGGTATAGCGCACCATCGAACAGGCAAACTTGTTGTTAGGAGCACGTGCTCTCACCAGCTGAGCCATCCTGCCACCTGTTGGCAGCTCAGCTCGGGCACAACATCACTGGCCCATGGAGGAATCAAACCTGTGGCCCTGTTACTCAGAGCTCGTGCTCTTAAGCTACCTCTGAACCAACTGAGCCACTCGGCTGGCCAGTATATGCCACATCAAAAACAAATAGTACAATGGCCAAAGTAACTTATTTTATCAGCAATTATTTCACATGCAGATAGATTAAACTCTCCAACTTAAAGCCAGAGAAGGCGGGCCGGCTGAGTGGCGCAGTGGTTAAGCACTGGCTTGGGAAGCCAGCAGCCCCGGTTCGGGTCCCACATATGAGGGCCAGTGACACTGCCCTCAAAAAAAATAAATAAAATAAAATAAAATAAAATAAAATAAAATAAAATAAAATAAAATAAAATAAAATAAAATACATTGTAGAAGTTGTAGCAATTTCTTAAAAAAAAAAAAAAAAAAGCCAGAGAAGGCAAAAGGGATAAAAGAAACATGATCATCCTACTGTAAACTATTAGACTCCCTTTAGATTCATAGGCACAAATAGGTTGAAAATGAAAGAATGGAAAAAGATATTTCACTCAAGTAGAAATCAAAAGAGAGATGGAATAGCTAATACTAATATCAGACAAAACAGATTATGTAAGTCCAAAATTGTAACATGGGGCAAAGGACAACAGATATTGGTAAAAGGGTCAATACATCAAGAACATATGTATACACACCCAGCAACAACACCCTATAGTACATGAAGCAAAATCTGACATAACTGAAGGAAGAAATAGACAATTATACAATATAGTTGAATACTTTTATACTTACTTTTATCAATGGATGAAAACAAGTAGACGATCAATAAGGAAATAACGTGAACAACACTATAAACCAACCAGACCTAACAGACATAAATAAAACACTCTCTCCAAAAACAGCAAAATACATATTTATCTCAAGTGCACATGAAACATTATTCAGGACAGACCATATGTTAGGCCACAGGACAAGTCTTAATAAATTTAAAAAACTGAACTCATACAAAGTAACTTCTCTGACCACAATGGAATGAAACTAGAAATCAAGAAAAAGGAAAAGTGAAAAATTCACACATTTGTGGAAATTAAAAACATACTATTAAACAAACAGTAAGTCAAAGAATTCAGAAGGGAAATTAGCACTACTTCGAGATGAATGAAAATGAAAACACAACATACCAAAATTTAGGGAATGCTGAAAAGCAGAGCTCAGGGGCAATTTTACAGCTTTTAATATCCACATTAAAAAAACAAAAAAGCAAATCACCTCAAATCAATAACCTAACAGTCTACTTTGAGGAACTAGAAAGAAAAGAGCAAACTAATCCCAAAGCAAGAAGATGCCAGGAAATAATAAAGAATAAAGTGGTGATTAACAAAACAGAGACCAGAAAAACAACAGAGAAAAATCAATAAAACCAAAAGCTAGTTTCTTAAAAAGAACAACAACATTGACAAACCTTTCCCTAGACTAAGAAAAAAAGAGAAGATGCAACTAACTAAAATCATAAATAAAACTGGGGACATTACTACCAATTTTACAGAAACAAAATGGATTATAAAAGAATACTATGAACTGTACACCAACAAATTAGACAACTTAGATGAAATGGACAAGTTCCTAGAAACATACAATATTACCCAAACTGACTCAAGAAATAGAAAATCTGAACACACCCATAAAAAGAGTGAATCAATCAAAACTTTGCAAAAATACCCAAAAACTATAGACCGGATGGCTTTAGTGGCAAATCCTATCAATCATTTAATTAAGAATTAATACCAGTCCTCAAACTCTTCCAAAACAAAGAAGAGGGAGGAATACTTCCTAACTCATTCCAAGGCCAGCACTAACTTGATACCGAATCCAAACAAGTATCACAAGAAAACAAAACTACACACCAATATCACTTAACGAAGATATGAGGTCCAACAATTAAGTTCACGAACTCATCCTAGAAAATGTGCTACACGCCTCATTGCTGAATACCACTACGGTCACCTTCGAAGTACTCCCCTTGGGAAGCTAGGCACTGATGCCAGTGCCTAGTCCACCCTTCAAAGCAATTTTGGAACTCTTTTTCTGGAACGGCCATCAGAGGTGTCATCGTATTACCCTTGATGTCCTGAATGTCATCAAAATGTCTTCCTTCCAATATTTTCTTTATCTTCAGGTAAAGAAAGAAGTCATTGGGGGCCAGATCAGGTGAATAGGGAGGGTGTTCCAATACAGGTATTTGTTTCCTAGCTAAAAACTCCCTCACAGACAGCGCCGTGTGAGGTGGTGCATTGTCGTGATGCAAGAGCCATGAATTGTTGACGAAAAGTTCAGGTCTTCTTAACCTTTTCATGCAGGCTTTTCAGCATTTCCAAATAGTAAATCTGGTTAAGTGTTTGTCCAGTTGGTACAAATTCATAATGAATAAACCCTGATATCAAAAAAAGTTAGCAACATCGTTCCAACAAGCTCATGAACTTAATTGTCAGACCTCATAGATGCAAAAATTCTCAGCAAAATACTAGCAAAAGTAATACTAGTAACATATTAAAAGGATTATACATTATAACCAAGTGGGATTTATCCCAGGAATGCAAGAGTGGTTTAATATACAAAAAAACCCCAACTCATTTAACATACTACATTAACTGAATCAAGGAAAAACAAACATCATCTCAACTGCTGCAGAAATGCATTTGACAAAATCCAACATCTTTTAACAATAAAAACACTTAAATTAGGAATAGAAGGTATGTGGTGAAAAAATTAATTTGATGTGGAGGTCTAGCTTTTGCCCTCAGCTACAGGTGATCTCTAGGACCCTGGAATGTCCTGACTGATAGCAGCGTTTTTGTTGGCCTGGGGCTTTGGGACAGGTACAAGTTCCACCTCTGGAGTAAACCTTAGCAATGGATGGAGACTAAAGGTCAACCAAGCAGGTAGTATGTAATTCTGTAACAACAACAAAAATCTGGATACCAAACGCTTGGGTGAGCTTTCCTGGTTGGCAATACTCTTTATTTTTAAACTTCAGCTGGGAGGAGAATGACTGACTGAAATCTCCATGGTTGGACTCTCTCAGATTCTGCCTTATGCACCTCCTCCTTTGGTTGGTTCTAATCTAATCTTTATATATTTATATTTGCTGTAATAAAACTTTTCCTAAGTATAGTGCTTTTCAGAGTTCTGTGAGTCATTCTAGGGAATTACTGAACTTGAGAGTGGTTGTGGGGGCCCTAAATTTACAGCCTGCTGATCTGATATGAGAGCAGTCTTGGGAATCCTGTGCTTGGTATCTGAAGCGAAGGCCATTTTGTGGAGTCTGTACCCTAACTGTACAATGTGACCAACTCCAATGCAAAGTGGAACTTCCCCACACAGATAAAGGACATTTATGAAAACCCCACAGCTAATTGTCATACTTAATGGTGAAAGAGTAGAAGCTTTTCTCCAAAGATCAAGAATAAGACAAAGATGCCCACTTTTGCCACTTCTATTCAACATTTTACTTGAAGTTTTAGCCAGAGCAACTAGGCAAAAAAGAAACAAAAGGCACCCAAATTGAAAAGGAAGAAGTAAAACTATTATGCAAATGATATGATCTTATATAGAGAAAATTATTATTATTATTATTATTATTTTTTTTGAGGGCAGTGTCACTGGCCCTCATATGTGGGACCGAACCGGGGCCGCTGGCTTCCTAAGCCAGCGCTTAACCACCGCGCCACTCGGCCGGCCCGAAAATTATTTTTTAAAATCCCCCCAAAACCCCTATTAGAACTGCACGAAGTTGTATGATATAACACCAACACACAAAACTCAGTTGTGTTTCTATACACTAGCAATGAAAAATCTGAAAGGGAAATTAAGGAAATAGCTCTATGTATAACAGCTTCAAAAATAATAAAATGCCTAGAAAAAGATTTTAACGGAGGTGAAAAGACTTGTATACTAAAAACTATAAAACACTGCTGAAAAAAATTAAAGATCTATGTTATATACTGCACTGTGTGTCCCCAAACCCCAATTCCATATGTTGAAGCCCTACCCCCTAATGGGGCTGTATTTGGAGATAGGGCCATTATAGAGGTAATTAAGTTTAAATGAGGTCTTAAAGGTGGGCCCCTAACCCAAAAGAACTGATGTCTTTGTAAGAGAAAGAGATGCCATAATGTGACCTCTACCCCCCACCCTGCACATGCACACAGAAAGGACATGTGAGGACACAGCAAGAAGGCAACTGTCTGCAAGCCAGAGAGGTCTCACCAAAAACTAAATTTGCTAACACCCTTGTGGCTTCCAAAACTGAGAAAATAAATTTCTGCTACTTCAGCCACCTAGTCTATAGAATTTTGCTATGGAGGCTCAAGCAGACTAACACAGGAAAGACATCCTGTGTTCATGAACTAGAATATTAAATATAGTTAAGATGGCAAAACTACCCAAGCAATCTACAGATTCAATGAAATCCTTATAAAAGTCCAACGGCCTTTTCTGCAAAAATGGAAAGACTGATACTCAAATTCATACAAAATCACAAGGGGCCCTAAATAGCTAAAATGATGTTGGAAAGGAAGAATACAGTTGAAGGACTCACACTTCCCCATTTCAAAACTTACTACAAAGTTACAGTGATCAAAATACTGTGGTACTGCTATAAGGACAAACATATAGATCAATAGAATGAGAATTTAGGAGTCCAGAAATAAAACAATATATCCATAGCCAACTGATTTCAACAAGGGAGCCCCAGACCATTTAATTGGGAAACAACAGTCTCTTTAAAAAATGGTGCTGGGACAACTGGATTTCCACAAGCAAAAGAATAAAGTTGGACCCTTACACTTCAACCATATATAAAAATTAACTTAAAATGGGTCAAAGACCTAAAGGTAAGAGGTAAAACTATAAAACTCTGAAAAGAAAACATAAGTGTAATTTAATGACGACCTGGATTTGAGAATGAATTCCGATATATGACACCAAAAGTACAAGCAACCAAAAAATAAAAATAAACTGAATTTCACAAAAAATAAAAACTTTTGTGCAAAGGATATCATGAAAGTAAAAGACGGCAAACACAATGGGAGAAAATACTTAAAAATCACTTATATAAGGGTCCAGTATCTGAAATATATAAATAACTCCTACAACTCAACAACAAAAAGGCAAACAATCTTAATTAAAAATGGGCCAAGGGCTTGAACAGAAATTTATCTCAAGATGATGTGCAAATGGCCAACAAGCATATGAAAAGATGCTCAATGTCATTAGTCATTACGGAAATGCAAATCAAAACCACAATGAGATACCATTTCACATTCACTATGATGGCTAGAATAAAAATGTCAATACATATTGGCAAAGGTTTTCAGAAACTGGATTCCCAGTCTTAAATTGCTACTGGGAAAGTAAAATGGTGTAGCCCCTGTGGAAAACAGTTTGGTGTTTCCTCAGAAAATTAAATATAGAGTTACCATATGACTCAGCAATTCCACTCCTAGGTAGATACCCCAAAGAACTGAAAACAGAAGCTCAAACAAATACCTGTATGTAATTTCATAGCAGCACTATCTACAAATGCTAAAAGGTGGAAATAACCCAAATATCTATCAATGGATGAATGGAAAAACAAAATCTGGTAAATACATACACTAGAATATTATTCAGTTATAAAAAGATTGAATTATTGATACATGTTACAACATGAATGAACTTGAAAATATTATGCTACATTAAAGAAGCCAGACACACAAGGTGACATATTGTATGATTCCATTTATGAAATATCCAGAAGAGGTAAATCCACAGGCATAGAAAGCAGACTGGTACGATGAAAGGGCTGGGAAGAGAAAGGAATGGGGAGTGACTGCTTAAAGGGTATGGGGTTTCTGTTTGGGACAATGAAATATTTTGAAATTTGATACTGGTGGTGGTTGCACATGTTGTGAATGTACTGTCGTTGAATTGTACACTTCAAAATGGTTAATTTTATGTTATGTGAATTTCACCTCAATGATTTTTAAAAAGATTATGATGATAGTTTTTTCTACTAACCCGATGAATAATTCCAGCAGAGTGAAGGTGCTTGATTCCACACAGCATCTGATAGAGAAGGTAGGACATTCTTTCATGATCTAGTTCCATCTGAATCACTTGGCAAAGATTTGCATCCATGAGCTCCATGACTATGTAACTTCATGGGTGAGAAAAGATGACAGCTAAAGTGTACAGCAACAATCTAAGAATAATATACTAACATAAAATTTTAATTATCACACTTACACATCTTGAAATTCTTCTAGGGATTTCTGTGGTGTGAAAACATTCAAAAGGCCAATTATCTGTGGCAAAAGCAGAGAGGTTGAAAAATTAGAAAATGCTTCATATTACTTTCATTTGGGTACTGCAAATACATGGGTTAAAAAAAAATCTACCACCAGTTTAAGATCTTTCAAATCTTATGTTCTAAGCTCAAGTAATCTCTTATTTTACATATTAAAACTTTATGGCCAGGGGTTTGGGGTTGGTAGGGAACTAGAGAACAGGAGATATTTAAGGCAATAAAAATACTCTATGTGATACCATAATGGTATAATAGGTATACTCATACATTTGTCCAAACCCACAAAATGTACTACACCAAGAATAAACCCTAATGCAAACTGTGGACTTTGGGAGATAATGATGTGTCACTATAGGTTCATTCATTTGAACAAAAGCACCAGTACGGTGGGGGATGTTGGTAATGTGGGATGCTGTGCATGTGTGGGAGCAAGGGGTATATGGGAAATCCCTGTACCTCCCTCTCAATTTTGCTGTGAAACTAAATCTGCTCTAAAAAAACCCAGTCTTTAAAAAAATTATATCAACAGAAGAGCTCCACATAATCCATTCCATTAATGAAGATTCAATGAATAAGAACGTACATTATACCATCCTCTACATAATTTGAAGGCAAATCTTAAATACCTGTGCCCACTCTTCTCTAACTCAGTATCTCTATCTAATCTCAGTCATTCCCCTGTGGTTTCTCATAATACTGCACTTTCCCAGTTGCCCTCATTCCCAGTCTACTCCACTGGCCTATCCAACAGGTATGCCCTGTTTCCCACTATTCTGTCTTTAATCATCCTCTTTTCTCTATCTGTACCTTTCCCTCGGTGATATTATTCTTATATTTTTCTCCAAACATCTCTATGTGGATAATTTCCAAATATAAAAGTCCTTGCTTCGTCTATGAGTCTAAAATACATATTGCTACTTCACAAGGAAGTCTCAGGACTCACTGTGAGTCCTAAATTGAACTCATTATCATTTGTACCCAAACTCCTCACTTTTCCAGAGTGCCTTCTCTTTTACAATAGAAGGCTCAACGTGATTTTTTACTCCTTTTTCACTATTTGCACTGTAATAAATATTTTAGAGAATTCTATCCATTCTATTGTCAATATGAACTTCAATCTCTTCTTTCCATTCCCTGTGCTGCCACACAGATCAGGGATTCTAACATCTCATCTAGACAGTTCATGCTATGATGACTTCTAACACTAGGCTCCCTAACAATGGTTTTCTGCAAATCTAGCTACCATTTTATTGTCTATAATACAGTAAAAGAAAGATCTGATAGTATTAACCACCTCCTCAAAAACAGCACCAACAAAAATTCCAGAACTCCTTTACAGAACATTCCAAGCCCTCACTGACAGGACATCTACCCACTTCACCTCCTGCTGAGCCCTCTATTACACTTGATACTTTAGCCATACTAAATTTAAATATTTACAACTCTCAAGGCCTTTAAACATATTGTTTCCTCTGCTTGTCATAAACATACTGAACTTAGTTAACTTCAGAAAGACCTTTTTTTGTAGAGTCTGACAACCCCTAGTCCTTGAGAGAGCAGAATATTCTATTTTGTCCCCGCAGTATCTTTCCTATATGTTATTATGGCATTTAACACAGTATCATCTCATTTTCAAAATAGCCTTCCAATCACACCAGGATCCTTTGTTAGAAAGAACTGTGTCTTCTTCCCTTTTATAGCCCTGGCACAGAGGAGGATGCCTGACACACATTTTTAAAATGTTTGCTGACAATTATACTTAGGGATGGCAATGTTCTTCTAGACATAAACTCAATTAGGGCAAAATCCATGTTATTCATCTAAGCCTAAAACTTGGCTTACAGAAGGTATTCAAATATTTGTTCAGTGAATAAATTCAGAAAAGTAATTTTCAGACCAGAAAGGGTATAAAACAGATGATAGATAGATAGATAGATAGATAGATAGATAGATAGATAGATAGATAGATAGATAGACAGACAGATAAAAGCATCTAGCTGATCTAAATGAATCCAAGTCTCCTAACCAGCTGGACTGCACACTTGGAGACTTGGAGAAATAGTAAAACTGTTCTCAGTATCTGAGAAATCCTAGAGTAGAAGGGAGTGTTAAGAAGAAAGGCATGGGCCGGCCGAGTGGCATGGTGGTTGGGTGCTGACTTGGGAGGCCAGCAGCCCCGGTTCTGTTCAGGTCCCACATGAGGGCCAGTGACACTGCCTTCAAAAAAACAAACAAAAAACAAACAAACAAACAAACAAAAAAGAAGGCAGGCATATAGAGACAGAAAGAGAACTAGTGTTTGCTTAGAGCTGAGTGGGAAGGAGATGGGGGAACGAGAGCTAAAGGATATAAGGTATCCTTTTGAGGTGATGAAAATGTTCTAGAATTAACCATGCTGATGTTACAAACATCAGTGAATACACTAAAAATCACTGACACAAATTAAATGGATGAGTGGTATGCTATATAAATTGTTATCTCAATAAAGCTGTTTTGTTGTTTTTTGTTTTTTTAAAAGACTGAAACAGCTGTCTTATTTTTCAAAAAGGGAAATAAAGGAAATTATATCAATCACAGACTAGACAGCCAAACAAAAGGGAAGGACTGATTAAGTGGATGACATATGACTACTCTGAAAGAAGTAACAATTACTAGAAGCAGGTAAAAATTCACTGAGAAACTTAATTTTATTCTGTGATTAAAACCAACGACGAAGAACAGCAGTAAGTCAGAGAAATGCAATGAGACATAGTATATGAAGATTTCAAGAAGGCATTTTTTCAAAGTGGCTCTAATAATATTCATGTGAATAAGACAAAGAATTGGGGAGGGCTGGATAATTTTTACAGTATACCCACAAAGGCTGCTAGTGAACTAATACTGGTATTATGAAGGAATCCTGAGCAAAACTGGGAAATAAAGCCAACAAGTAAAGAATCAGAACAAAGAAGAAAAAAGTAATCCCCAATTGTCCAGGGAGAGGAACAGAATTTCCCATGTGAAATTTAATAGGGAGAAATAGAAAGTACTATATTTATTCTCCAAAATCCAAAAAAAGAAAGGATGGGAGAGATGTGACCTGTTAGCAGGCCTGTGATACAGAATAACTCTCTTGGACAATGTTAAGTCAAATGGTGACCTGATTTCCAAACAGAATTATAATGTCCACAATTAAGAGATGATATGCTTCAGTTCCTGTCAAAGAATTAGATCAGACATGCAGTAAGTACTGTGTGCTAGGTGACATATCAAAGTGTGTTCAAAGATAAGTGACCAAGTTGAAAAAGAAACTCAAAACCATCTATGAAGAGTGGGAAATGCATAATAATATGAACGTACTTAATACCACTAAACTGTACACTTAAAAATAGTTAAGACAGTAGCTTTTTGGGTATTTTTTGCTGAGCCATCCTGCCACCTATTGGCAGCTCAGTGGCAGCTCAGCTCGGGCTGGGCATCGAACTGCTGTTGCTCAGAGCTCAGCTCGCACTCTTGAGCGAGCTCTTAACCACTGAGCCACTCGGCCAGCCCTGACAGTAGGTTTTTTATTATCAGTATTTTACCACAATAGAAGAAAAAAGGAAGAGAGTGGAAAAAACCAGAGATGTTTAGACCAATAAAGATCTGTGCAGAACATAAAAATGTTGAAAAGACAGTACAAAAACATTCATCCACCATAGAGTGAAAAAAATCCCATTGCTATTCCTGGTTTCCCTATATTTACTTTAACATTCATTCATTGAACAAATGTGTTTTGAGCATCTCCTCTCTGCCATCACTCTTCTAGCTGGCAAGGATATTGCCTGGATGGATCTGTGCTACTCCCACTAGAGGACTAATCATGGGGAATAAATGTTCCCTGCCCTCCATTCAGTGGGGTAGGAGTCACTGGCCATCTCCTCAGTGCCATCACCACCAGTTCATGAAACAGGCCACAAGGAGCACAAGCAGCTCCACCCAAGTGCAGGAGGTCACCAGCAAAACCTTGACAAGCAACATACCTGGCTCCCACCTAAAACAAGATTGGCTGACAAAACTTGTTCCTCATCACTGACTGACTTTAATCGTTATCTCTGTGTCTTTCTTAAATGCTGTTTTTCCTCTCTGGGAGGCCCCCTTCCTTCAACAATCTGAATTTACCCTATGTTTAAGAAGTACTGTAGGTCCACCCTTTTCCAAAGCTTTCCCATTTCATTAAGGCTCATGGCAATCTTCTCCCCACTGAAATCTCAGCACTTCTTTTTCATCCACTATGATTTGACAATTAAACTTATATTGCTTTATCATGTTTGATATTTAACTCTTTATGTATTTTTTCTGCCTTCAAAATAACACTGTAAGCTCCCAAAATACAGAACCTAATCCTTAACTTCCATGGAATTTCCCCTTAGTGACTAATCTAATAATTCCAATACTCAAAGGCTTGCACATAATTAAACTGTGTTATCTGCAATCAGAAAGTGCTGAGCTCATTGTATTTTATAAACTCCTTTGGAGTCTCCGGTCAGATACTTTAGGTGCAGTACTTCATAAAACTGTCGCTTGCACAGTTCACTCCCAATTCACCCTGTTTATTTCCTCTCAATTGGGAAACATCATTCCATTAAAATTATCACAAAAGTATCAGTATGCTTAATGTAAGCTTTAAAAAATGTACTATTTATACTCAAAATGAGTGAAAGTTATAGGTTTAACTCTTTATAATCATTAAGAAACAATCTCTATATTAAGGCTCCAGTTTTCTGAAACGTCAGCCTGACAGAAAACAAAAAGCAGAAGACGAATGAAGCCTAAAATAAAGTTCTTCTAAAATATCGACCCCTTTAAAAGTCCTTCTGCAAATTTAATGGCAGAAAAAAATCACACAATTTAGATTTCAGAAGCCATTTTTCTTTTGCTATAATTTAATGAAGTTGAGAAAAAATTCACTTTAGATATATCTTTTAAACAATGTTTCAATCTGGAGGAACAATTTCAAGCACCTAATATTCTAAAAGTTTTTGACATTCATGTATTCCTGAGCAAATCCTGATTTCATCTATACTTACGAAATTTTCTAAAATGTTCACTTACATTTTTGTGATTAACACACTTCATAAGAACTAGCTCTCTGTATGCCCGCTTAGCATGAGTTTGATTCTGAAATGGCCGGCTTAGCTTCTTGATTGCAACATTTCTTTCAAGAATGGCATCATAAGCTGCACTGTAATAAGAAATTCAAAAATAACAAAAAAAAATAAAAAATCCGCAAAACCGAATTTATGAAACATTCATCCAGATTCCTCCCTTTCTCCAAAGATGCATGCAATTGGATCGGTTTCCAGTCTGTGATGCTCAACACGTTTCTTTTTTATACCTATTACAGTACATTCCAAACAATGTAGAGTATTAATGGTTTCTTTCTATTTTTTTTTAAATTGGGGAATTGGGAGAGGGGAACAGTGTTGGGGAATTGGGGAAGGGGACCAGCCAAGTTGTTGTTCTTCAATCTTTGTTGTGGACGGTGCCAATTGCCATCTGGCTGCCCGTTGGCAGCTCATGGCCTCTAAGCTCAAGGTGCTGTGTTACAATCTTAGTTGCAGGTGGGGATAGGCACCATCCCATGCGGGAGTTGAGCCAGCAGGCTTGTTGTTAAGAGCACAAGCTCTATCCACTGAGCCATTCGGGCGGCAGCTCAGCTCAAGGTGCCCAGTTCAGTCTTAGTTGCGGGTTAGGTGTAGCCCACCATCAAACACGCAGTCTTGTTGTTAGGAGCACGTGTTCTCACCAACTGAGCCATCCTGCCACCTGTTGGCAGCTCAGCAACAGCTCAGCCTGGGCGCAGAGTCACTGGCCCATGTGGGAATTGAACCGGCAGCCCTGCTGCTCAGAGCTCGCGCTCTTAAGCTAACTCTTAACCAACTGAGCCACTCGGCTGGCCCTAACTGTTTCTTAAAAGGCTAATGGATTCAAATGACAATGGACTGTGACTGTGAAGACAGAGACGCTGCTTGCTCACTGGGTTCCTCAGGACCCACCAAGCATACAATGGGCACTCAATGCGCACATTTGTAATGAGTGTTCAGGTCCAAAAAGATAGCTTAAAGTCTAAAGGACTTTAGACTTTCACCCTGCACCTACACTGAGGAAAGACAGGATAAAGAATACAAATGGCCATAAATTCTACTCAAAATATTTTCTGGAGAATTCTACTAAGTACATCACTTCCATCCTCTTTGGGCACAAAATGAATACTGAAAGAGGAAGGGCCATACAGAGGTATCTATATGAAAGATTATTTTATAATATAAAAAGACCTTAAAATTTTGTTTTGATTGGATGTGAAGTACAGCACAGGGAATATAGTCAACAGTATTGCAACAGCTATATACGATGTCAGAGGGGTGGCAGATTGGGGGGTAGTTATCACTTTATGAAGGGTGTAAATGTCTAATTATTACATTGTTTTGTACACCTGAAACTAATTTTTAAAAACTTTTATTTTGGAGGAGAAATTGAAAATCAAGGTGTTAATAAATATCAATGTTAGACTTCAGGACATAGAAGTTGCTATTGACCCCTTGTCATTTGCAAAAGGTGAAGAAATTCACAAACTCAGCCTGAAATGAGGACAGCACGAAGTTTATTCAAAAGAAAGACACTGGCACAGAAGATGCCGGGGCAGAAAACTGCACCTAACTTTAGGTTAGCTTTTTCTTATATAGGAAAAGGTAGGCAAATTTTCTTATAGCAGGAGATGTGACATATATACTGAGGTCATTTGATTGACATATATATGCTGGTTATATAACTAGTCTCTTTCTACTCATGCTCTTACCTGGAATGCATACAGAAAAACCCACAGGAGGGCCAAGCCTTAATGTTCATTTTATTTTAATTGTTTTATAATGAGGCTAGAGTTCAAATAACGGACAGGTTTTAACAGTTTGCACATGTGCGAGGAACCAGTTAATACCAGTTGGGTCTTACCTCCTGTTTTTAGGAGTGTTTGGACACTTTTCATTCACTCATTCATTTAGGATCTTATTGCGGAATTGGGGGAGGGGAACAGCATTGGGGAATCTGGGAAGTGGAACAGACAAGTTGCTGTCCTTTTGTTCTTCAGTCTTATTGTGGAGGACGTGGCTTCACTGGCATCCTCTTGTTGGTATTATCATTGAGCTCTTCCCGGGTGAGGCAGTGACTCCCTGGCCATTGGATGGCCGCTCATGCTGGCTGCCAGCCACTCACAGCAGCTCACGGCAGCCTACTACAGCAGGGGCTGCAGCCTATGCCTCAGGGCAGCCCAGCTCCAGGTGGAGCTGTTGTTCACCATCTTAGTTGTGGAGGGTGCAGCGTCACTGGCCCACATGTGGGATTCGAACCCGGGCCCTGCTGCTCAGAGCTGGCGTCCGAAGCCAACTCTTGACCAACATGCCACTCGGCCGGCCCTGGACACCTTTCATTTATTTCTGGGGGATGAGCCTGGGCTGTTCCTGGGAAGGGGATGCAGGCCTGCGCACTTCCCCTTCAGGCTCACCTTTATTAACCCTTTTTTGCCTCATCAGGAAATATAACATCATACTATTTTTCATAGCTACCTCTCCCATATGACACTCATCAAACAGCACCTTATGCATATGACAAGTCAGAGAAATTAAAGCACAAATAAGGTAAAGTGTCTTAAAATTATAGATTATGATTGAAAGAAACTTTAAAAATCATCTGGAGTCAATACTGTCTGATATAGGGCCAGAGGTTAAGTAATTTGCCCAAGGTTAGCCAGAAACTTAAAAAGCAAAGATAAGACTGGAAGACTAAGACATACTGGACCACCTAACATCCTATAAGAGACTATTTCTGTTTATGTAATACTTGAAAAGTCAGCACATTACTTATTAAAATTATTCTCTCACCTAACTGGAAACTTGAGTTGGTTTTATGGCTATCTCATTATATCAAATATATTGCAGAAATATATGTATTAAGAAATTGGTATTGTATGAATGTACATATCTGTACCTTCTATATATACCATAACTATTGCCTATATACATATATATATACACACACAAATACCAAAATATACATTAGTATTATAATCTTTATTCAGAAAACGTCGTATTTATAGATCCGTCCCTCCCAAATTTCAGATAAAGTACGTTTTATTTTTAACCATTAAATTCATTCTTAATTTCTCTGCTA
Organism: Aselliscus stoliczkanus; assembly: GCA_033961575.1. Lineage (NCBI taxonomy): Eukaryota > Metazoa > Chordata > Mammalia > Chiroptera > Hipposideridae > Aselliscus > Aselliscus stoliczkanus. The sequence goes on from CM066729.1 coordinate 120,915,515, forward strand.
AATCCAGTGATATTTCAAACTCTAAAGTTCAAAAGTATCTGAATAGGTTATATCATTTTATATCCAAGGAAATTATATTTCTAACTGTTCATTTGTAGATGTGCACAAATTAGAAACATCTGGGGATTCAGAAGCCCTAATGCAGTCCCAATGAATCTTACCATCTATGATCGGGGTGCCAAAAAAATGCCTTTATAAAAAAAAAAAATCAAGTTCTTCAGTTGATTCTGATATAACAGTGAGTTAATTTTTTCTTCTTTGGCTTAATATTGGTCTATTTCATAGTAATTTTTTATGAAATTATAAGCAACAATTTGAAGATATTTATTCCTTAGGATGAGGGCTGTTAAAATGGCTTAAGGTTCCTTCCAAAGCAATTTTTTAAAAAACTCTAGTACACAAATTTAAAAATGCACTTACCTGAGGATAAGTGAAAGAAAGAAGGTACAGAAACATTATTATATTTTTAAAGAGTATTAAGTAATTTATAAATAATATATTTTTCAGAACAACCCTGTAAATTAGGTGAGAAGGCTTAGAAGTGTTATTTTGACATGAGTCACAAAGTTAGTAAATTATCGAGCTAGACTATGAACAAAAGAGCTGGGGAATCCTTCCCATGTTCACTTTATCACGTTTTCTTTATCTTAATCTGTAGTTGATTAAATGTGGTTGGTTAAAATGAATACCAGCCAGCCAATAATGCTTTCTAATATGACCCAACTTCTGTAATTTTTGATATTATAAATTACTTCAAGAATATAGAAAAAATAAATGATAGTGCTCCCATTACACAATTTTGTTAGATTTTAGTATTTTACTGTAATTACTCTGATTTAAAAAAATATATATTGTAGGTAAAGCCCCCTTCCTTCTTTGTATTCTCAGAGGTAAGTGCTACTTTTAGTTTGGTGTTTATGAATGTTTTTATACTTTTCTACATATGTATGCATCCATAAATATATGGTATTGTTTTACCTATTTTGAACTACATAAAAGCTACATATAGTGTGTATATACTCCGCATCTTGCTTTTAAAATCAACACTACATTTCTGAGATTATCCTTGTTAACACATATAATTCCAGGTCATTTAAATGTTGTACAATATTTCACTGTATAAATATAGCACAGCTTTTTATTCTATTGATTGATTTGATGCCGTTACCAACTTTGGCTATTACAAATGGTGCTGCAAAGAACAGCCCATGTATTTCTATTTGAGAACATGTGCAAGAGTTCTTCTAGAACCTAGAAGAACATCAGAGTCATAAACACTTAAATTTTTTAATAGATTCCAAAACAAATCTGGTTCAAGAAGAGGTAATACAGAAACAGTTATGTTTGAGTGAGGCTTAGAATTTCCCCAAAACACTAGCTTATTATGCTAAGTTAGAGACCTAAAGTCTTAACAGAACTATTTCAACAATGTTTTTCCCTTTCAGTTTATAAGCAATTAAGCTGATCTATAAAGCCTCGGCTTTTTGTAGAAATTAGCTTGAAAATCACTTTTAAAGATATATGAGTTTTGAAACAGTTAAATGATACAGGTGATTTCATTCCCCAGTGTAAAACAAGATTTCTGAAATTCCAGAGCTTCATTATAGTGTGGAAGTGATGATAAAGTGAAGCTTCTTATTAAACAATTATGAGAACAGATGTATACATGGAATCAATAAGCATGCCACTTATTCTTTCCTGATACAGATTATTTGTCTCTACATGGCATATGACCGAGTATTTAATCACAAGTTATACCAAAAGATGGCAGCACTGATTTATAGTTGTTTTATGAATAATGATAAAAAACACCATTAATCCCTGAACAAAACAACTTACTGTGTTATAGCTTTAATTTAAATTTTATAGTTTTAGTTAAATTTCTTGAGATAAATATTTATACCAAGGTATCTATATTACGAGAGGATAAAATAATAACAGTTAATGAGTCTTTGCCTAATTTTTGGAAGGAAAAACTTACCATACTATTCCTTGAGCTCCTGAGCCTATAGGTTTTAAATTCTGGTATCGTTTCAGGACTGTGAACGTAGAGTCTCCAATCTCTACACTATAAAAATTGCTGTCACGTTTACTTCTGCTCATGATGGCAAGCAATTAATTTAATGGCTTCATCCAAAAATTCACCAAGAAGCTGCAAAATAGAACAAAATGTGATGTTAACAAAAGGAATTTCAAGTTCTCACTCTGTTCACTAATAGTAACAATGACCGCTAGATCATTTTCAAAGAGCTGTTTCATTAAAAGACACAATTAGAAAGAAAAAATATTACAGAGCCTGGGTAGCATCTGCTATACTTAAGGAAACGACTGAAAATTAAAAAAAAACAAAAAAACAAAAAGAAAAACTTCTACTAGGATAAACAATTTCTCCGATCTGGAAGTCACTGTTATTAATATACATACATGTTGTTACTTACTGGAAAACTAAAAACAAAACAAAACCAAAAAAAAGCAGCAGCAAATAATTATAATGAAACATATTTTCAAGGTCATTTCCACACTTTAAAATTTAAAACCCGTCCTTTTTATGTATTTATCATAAAGTACTGAAACCTTGATTTTTGTGAGAAATTGATAAACTTTCAAAAATAATTCACAATCTCATTCAGGGTGACATGGGAGGAACACCAAATTTATAGGCCAGTGAGCTGGTTAGCATGTGTCACCCCTACCTTATACAGAGCCACAAAGTGTGTCACTGGAACAGCCCCAACGCTCAACAGCAATCTCCGGGTGTAACGCATATGTTGAAGTTGTAATGGTTGAAAGAATGAGAAGCAGGACAGAAAACATAAGGTAAAATAAGAAAATATAAAATTATTTTAAGAATGAGAAAATATAAGATAGAATAATTCAGTATATTAGGATATGAAACAACAACAACAAAAAACATTGTTCTGAGCTGTTTGGGGCATCAAATGTATTATCTGAGTTCTGACCACAGTTCTTTATTCACCACCTGTCTGATTAAAAGCCACGGCAGTCTTTTCCTACCCATTTTAGTACTGATTATTGATTAACTTATTATCCATCCTTACTAGACGAAAGTAGCCTATTACAAAGTACATGCAGCAAGATAGTGCCAACCTACTCCCCACATTCCACAATAAACCATGAAACCAGTTAGATCTAAAGAATTACTGGTGTGTGTAAGATAACACTAACAAAACAAAATCCTAATAAGATTTACAAGACAAATGATTAATTCAACAAATATAAAGTGCCTACCATGGCTAGGCTCCTGAACTGGATTCTAACACCTGAATTCTTGGAGTAGGGTGGAAGCCACTGGGAAGTGGAGGGCCAGAGGGTTGGAAGAGGAAAGCTAGTGAGCTACTGTAATAATCCAGATTCTTAAGTGTGATGGAATTAAAAATAAACCAAAACTAGACAAAAAAGTCCAAACAATATAAGCTTTAAAAAAGAAGATAAATTGGAAGCAACTGAGGAGTTAGATAAATTATTTGGATAAATTAAAAAAAGGCCTAGAGCAACATTTCCAAAATGAATAACTGAACTAGTCAGGTCATACTTTAGAGAAGACTGTCTGAAATGACGAGTCTCATAAATTCTGCCTAAGTGCACAGGCCACAGGCTAAAGAACAGTTTGGTAATGATTTAAACACTCAGCTATGCTCACAAGATGATCAAATACAGGGTACTGGTCATCCAAACCAATTTCCTACCTTAACTTTAATTCCCTCTTGCCTACCAGAGTAGGGAAATAGGGAGGAAAAGTGGAAAGAGGATGGAGGAAAGTGTTGAGTGTCAGGACCTTCATCAGATATTCCACATATTTATCCAGGAAACTGGGTCTGCCCAGGGCTGGAGACAACAATGGTCTTGGGTGCTCTGCACATATGCTCAGAGGCTGGGTGCAGGGTTGATGGTGTTTACACCTCAAGAAGTCTGCAGATAAGATTTTCTAAGCTTACTTAGAAGACTTGTATTCCCCTCCTTAAGAAGATAAAGAATCAGGACAGAGAGAGGTACTCTCTGGTGCTTCACAGGAGTTTACTTACTGTTACCAAAGCAGGTAACAAAAAGGCTGTGTTTCAATTTCCCAACTTGCTGGAAATCACACAAAAAGCTTAGTAGATCCAGAAACAGCGGACAGGTTTCCCTTTTTGCTAAAAGAACATTAATAGTAAGAAAAGACCTCTCTATTCTCAGGTGTCCTAGCAGCCAGAGTGGGGACCACGGTGCTCACACAGAAGTCTGGACAAAGCTGTGGCAGCAGCTGCGCAGTGGCAGCCACCACAACTCCCCAGGAACCGTGCAGGGGTGGCGGACCAAGGAGCCAACTAAGCAGCTCCAGCCAGTGGTACCGTCCTCAAAAGCCACAGCTGCACTCCCATGACCAGGAGACAGAGAATTCTACTCCTAAGCTGGCTCCTATTTATTGGAGTACCTGACTCAAGCTCAAGCTCTGTGAACACAACCTTAATCAGCATCTGGCCCCTCACAGAGCTTGCCATTAAGGCAAACTGCCTGATGGTGGCTATGGCTGTGGTAAGAGCAATGAAAGAAAAGAGCAGGATGCTTTGGAAGCAAGCCTATGCTAGTCTGAGCTCAGGAAAGGATTCCTTTTCCTAATGTGATGTGATGTATGTTCAGGCAAGATCTGAACCCTGAATATGAGTTAACCAGGCAGGGAAAGAAGGGAGCTTTCTAGGCAGAAGAAATAGCACATGTGAAAGCCCTAAAATATTCACCAACTTTAACCATACAATTGAAGAGTTTTCGGGCCCCCCGAGTGGCGCGGTGGTTAAGCGCTGGCTTCAGAAGCCAGCGGCCCCAGTTCGGGTCCCACATGTGAGGGCCAGTGACACTGCCCTCAAAACAAAACAAACAAAAAAAAAAATTGATGAGTTTTCATAAAAGCATACAGTAACCATCATCAAAATCATGGTGTAGAATATTACCATCACTGCAAATGTTCCCTGTATGGTCAATTCCTGAGTTTACCCTGGCCTGCCCCTGGCAACCAATCAACCAATTAACTGCTTAGTTGGCTTTTCTAGATCTTCGTATATATGAAATCATGCAGCACGTAATTTTCCTATTTGGCTTCTTTCATTTGCCCTAATGCTTTTAAGAGTCCTCTACACTGCATTCCTTTTTATTACTGAGTAGTGGTATTCCACTGTGTGGATATACCATTTGGATGTGTGGACTGTTTCCAGTTTGGGGGTTATTACAGATGATGTATAAACGTTCACACTTTTTTCTTTCATCTTGGGTAAAAACCTAGGAGTGGGATTGTCTGGGTCCTTTGTTTAACTTTATAAGAAATGATCAAACTGTTTTCCAAAGTAGCCACACCATTTTTCACTACCACCCGTTAATACATGCGAGTTCCAGTTGCTTCACAGTCTTGTGAAATTAATTGCCATTTAATTTTACCCATATTAGTGAGTATATATAGTAGTATTTCACTGTGGCTTACATGTGCATTTGCTAATAAATAATGATGGTGAGCATCTTTTTTATGGGCTTAGATGCTATTCATATATCTGTTTTTGGTGAAGTAGCTAATTAATTCCTTTCCCATTTAAAATATGATTTTCTTGTTATTGAATTATATTTATATATTCTGGATATACATCTTTTACCAGTTTCACATGTGTTTTCTTCCAGTCTGTGGCTTGCCTTTCCATTTTCTTAACAGTGTCTTTTTTTTTTTAAACTTTTTATTTTGAAATACTTTTTCAGACTCACACAGAGGTTGCAAAAATAGCAGAGTCCCTTTGTATTCCTCTCCCAATGACAGCATTTGACATAACCATAGTACAATTACCAAAATGAGATAATTGACATTGCTACAATACTATAACCAAACTTTATTCAGTTTTTATAACTTTTTACATGTGCTGATTTTGTGTGTGTGTAGTTCTATATAAACTTATTGCATACATGTATTAATGTAACCTCCACCACAATCAGGATTCAGAACTGTTTCATCACCCCACAGAAGTACTTCATGCTATTCCTATAATAATCACACACTCCGGCCAACCCTACCCTTGGCAAATATAATGTTTTCAGAATTTTTCCTATTAAAAAAATGTATATAAATAGAATCACATAATATGTAATCTTTTGAGACTGCCTTTTTTTCACTCAATATAATGCCCTGAAATCCTCCAGATTGCTGGTATATCAATAGTTTGTTATGTTTCTTACTATTATTCTGTTGTATGAATGTACAGCAGTTAACCATTCACCTGTTGTTTTGGCTATTACAAATAAGGCTCCTTACTATAAATCTTTGTCTATAGATTTCTGTGTGAAAGTAAGCTTTCATTTCTTTAAGGCAAATATCCAAGATGAGGATACAGCACATGCATGTTTAACTTTATAAGAAACTGTCAAATTGTTTCCTAGAGTGGCTGTTATCGTTTTGCATTCCCACCAGCAATGTATGAAAGATCTAATTCCTCCACGTCCTATCAACACTTACTCAAACTGGTATTTTGTATTTTAGCCATTCTAGTTGGTATGCAGTATCTCATCAGGGCTTTACATTTCTATTTCTCTAATAGCTAATGATACTAAACCTCTTTTCATGAGCTTATTTGCAATCTGTATATGTTCTTTGCTGAAGTGTTCAATGTTTTGCCCATTTTCTAATTGAATTGTTTGACTTCTTACTGTTAAGTTTAGAGAGTTGTTTATATATTCTGGATGTGTGTCCTTGTTAGACACAATTTGCAAATACAACTGATCCTCGAACATGGATTTGAACTGTGCAGGTTCACTTATATGTGGCTTTTCTTTCAATAAATACCTGTACTGTTTTGATCCGTGGCAGGGAGTCCACCTATGATCCTGGATACTGAGGGACAAGTAAGTTTGGGGGTGTCAAAAGCTATATGCAGATTTTTAACTGTGCATGGTGTCAGTGCCCCTAACCCTGTGTTCAAGAGTCAACTGTATTTTCTCCCAGGTTGTGGCTTCTCTTTTCACAGAATAAAGATTCTTAACTTTAAGGCCAAGTTTTCCATTTTTTCCTTTATGGGATTTATTTTTGTTATAAAAAATCATTACTTAGGCCCTACATAAAAAAGATTTTCTCCTGTTTTCTTACACAGCTTCCATAGTTTTACATTTAGATCTATGACCCATTTTATGTTAATTTTTATATAAGGTATGAGTTTTAGGCCAAGGTCTATTTTTTTGGCTATAGACGTCTACTTGTTCTAATACCATTTGCTGTCAAATTGCTTTTGCATGTTTGTCAAAATTCATTTGGCTGTATTTGTGTAGGTCTATTTCTGGACTTTTTATTCTGTTTCATTGTTCTATCACTTGATCAGTAAGTACCACACAGTCTTGAGTTTAGGATTCTTAAAATCAGGTAGAAATTTGATTCTTTCAAATTTACTATTCTTATACAAATTTGTTTCCAGATACCTTATCTATCCATATACATTTTAGAATAAACTTGCTATGTCTACAAAAAACACTGCTAGGATTTTGATAGGAACTGTGTTAACAGTGACTTTTAAAGAGCAACTTTTGAAAAGCAAACTATTTTTTTTTTTTTTTAAGATTTTATTGGGGAATTGGCGGAGGGGAACAGCGTTGGGGAATCGGGGAAGGGGAACAGACAAGTTGCTGTCTTTTTGTTCTTCAGTTTAGTTGCGGAGGATGTTGCTTCACTGTTGGTATCGTCATTGCGCTCTTCCCGGATGAGGCAGATCGGTCGCTGGCCTCTGGATGTCGCTCACCGCGGCTACTGACAGCTCACGTTTGGCTGCCAGCCGCTCACGCTGGCTGTGGGCCACTCACTGTAGCCTATGGCAGCCCACTGCAGCAGGGGCTGCGGTCCACACCATTACCCGGGCTCGCACAGCCCAGCTCCAGGTGGAGCTGTTGTTAGCTATAGAGGGCAGTGTCACTGGCCCTCATGTGGGATCCGAACCGGGGCCGCTGACATCCCAAAACCAGCGCTTAACCAATGCGCCACTCGGCCAGCCCGAAAAGCAAACATTTTAAATTCAGATGAACTACAACTGATCTTTTTCTTTTATAGTTTTGCTTTGCATGTCTTATCTAAGAAATCATGTCTTGCCTACTCCCAAGGTCACAGAGATTTTTTTTTTCCTATGCTTTTTTCTAGGGGTTTTATCTCTTACATTTAATTTAAATCTATAATCTATTTCACATTAATTTTTGAGAATGGTGTAGGGTAAAGATTAAGGTTTGTTGTTTCTGTATATGGGTGTCCCAGAACCATTTGTCAAAAACACTTTACTTTTCTACATTGAATTACTTAAGCATTTTTGCCAAAAATCAGTGAACGTATGTGTGTAGGTCTATTTCTTCAGTTGTTCATTGCTAGTACATAGAAATACAATTAATTTTTTGTGTAATAATTTTGTACTAAGCTTGCTTCTTAGTCTTTGTAGACTTGTTTGTGGATTCTTTAAGATTTTCTACATATCAATTTGGGTGACATTGAATTCCTTTTCTTGCTCCCACTGCATTAGCTATAATTTCTATACAATCCTGAATAGAAGTGGTAACAGCAAACATCATTCAGGCTTTTACCACTAAGTATGATGTAAATTACTGGACTTTATTAGATGCCCTTTAATAGGTTGAGAAAGTTCCCCTTAAGTCCTAGTTTACTCATATTTTTCACCAACGAGTATTTAATTTTGTCAAATGATTTTTCTGTATCTATTCAGTTAATCATACAGTATTTTCTTTCTTAGTTGGTTCGTATGAAGAATTACACTGATTGATTTTCAACCTTGCATTCATTCCTGTAGCGAATCCTACTCGGTCAAAAGTATTATCTTTTTTATATATTATTAATTCAGTTGCTAAAATTTTGTTGAAGGTGTTAAGACGGGTTAGTTAGTGTAACAATTAGGCAGTTAGGAATTCCCAGGTAGGATGAGCAAAAGATAAACATACCTCCAAGGCCTTTGCCCTCAGCCCTGAACCCAAAAGCCACAGCCTTGAGACAATTTACTCCTACCAGACCAGGGACATCAATTACACCGTGAGGCAACTAAAATTATTCTAAAAAGCCTCCTCCAGGCTGAAATGGCCAACTAAATAAATCTAACCTGTTCAAGCAGGCACCAGCTTTCTCCCCAGATAGACTAGGAAAGCATATAAACAGAAGCCTCCCCGCTAGTCACAGGCACTCCAGTTTCGGATGCTCCCTCTCTTTTAGAGAGCTGCATTTCTTTACTCTAATAAACTATCCTTTTCTGCAAACTTTGCCTCTCTGGTCCGTGTCTCCATTCTTCGGTGCTATGAGACCACGAATCCCGGCGTCAATGCACAAATCATCTTGCATCAGTATTTCCAACTATTTTTATGTGGAGATGCCGGTCTGTAGTTTTCTTTCATGTTAGGATAATGTCAACCACATAAAATGAGTTGGAAGTGCTCCCTCCTCTTTTATATTCTGAAAGACTTTGTGTAGAACTGACAATATTTCATCTCAAGTGTTTGATAGAATGCTTCAGTGAAGCCTTCTACGACGAGCTTTTCTGAGGGGAGGTTTTAATGGCAAATTAAAAAAAAATTATATAGAGAGCTGTTGAGGTCATCTATTTCTTCTTAAATGAGCTTTGGCAGTTTGTGTTTTTTAAGGTATTTGCTCATTTCATTTAAGTTGTCCAATTTAATGTCTGCAATATCTGTAGTCATGTGTTCTCTTTCATTCTTGCTATTGTAATGTGTCCTCTCCTATTCCTGATCAGTCTGGCTAGAATTTTATTTTATTATTGATTTTTTTTTAAAAAGCCAGATTTTAATTTCTGATTTTCTCTATTGTTTTGCAAGTTTTTATTTCATTCCTGTCTGCAGTTGTCTTCATTTCCTTCTTTTTGCTTGTTTTGGGATTCCTCTTCTCCTCTAGTTTCTTACAATGGAAGCTTAAGAGTACTGATTCGAGGGGCCAGCCGAGTGGCTCAGTTTGTTAAGAGCTCGCTCAAGAGTGCAAGCTGAGCTCTGAGCAACAGCAGTTCAATGCCCAGCCCAAGCTGAGTTGCCGTTGAGCTGCCAACAGGTGGCAGGACGGCTCAGCTAAAAAAAAAAAAAAAAAAAGAGAGAGTACTGATTCGAGGGCCGGCCAAGTGGCTCAGTTGGTTAGAGTGCGAGCTCTGAGCAACAGGGTCGCCGGTTCAATTCCCACATGGGCCAGTGAGCAGTACCCAAGCTGAGCTGCACTGAGCTAGTGAGAGTGCATGCTCTTAGTAACAAGGTTGCCAGGTTTGACTCCTGCATGGGATGGTGGGCTAGCCCCTCACCCCCATCCCGCCCGCAACTAAGATTGAACACAGCACCTTGAGCTGAGCAGCCATGAGCTGCTAACAGGCGGCTGCATGGCTCATTTGTGCAACAAAGTTGGCAGTTCGACTCCTGCATGGGATAGTGGACTATGCTCTCACCCCTCCCCCAGCAACCAGACTGAAAGTGGCGACTGGACTTGGAACTGAGCTGCGCCTTCTGCAACTAAGACTGAAGGACAACAACTTGACTTCCAGCAGAAGGGTCTTGGAAAAACACAAGGTTCCTTCCGCTTTCCCAATTCCCCAACATTGTTCCCTTTCCCAGTTCCCCAATAAAATCTTTAAAAAAAAAAAAAGAGCACTGATTTGAGAACTGCTTTTTTATAATATAAGCACTTAAAAACTATAATTCAGGGTCGGCCGAGTGGCGCGGTAGTTAAGTGCTGGTTTGGGAAGTCAGCGGCCCCGGTTCGGGTCCCACATATGAGGGCCAGTGACACTGCCCTCAAAAAAACTATAATTCAAAAAAACACAAAAAAAAAACACAAAAAAAAGAACTATAATTCACCCTTTAAGGACCACTTTTGCCTCATCCCACAATTTTTATCATTATATCAAGCAAACAGTTATATAGAGCTTACTTTATACCAGGTCCTCTTTCAAGCACTATATAAATACTCTTTTATCCTCACAAGAGTCCTATGTGGCATTTCTAGTTGTTTATGGATAAAGGGTAAATTCAATCTCTGTTACTACATCTTGGCTTGAATCGTAAGTCCCATATACTCATTTTCTCTGATGTTTCCTTATGTTAAGATAGGAACTATTGTTTTTCCATCTTATAGATGATGAAATTGAGTCAGAAAGCTCAACTGCCTATGGTTACAAAGTTACTAAGGAGAAGAATGAGGATTTCAGTCCTTCACCTATATATACTATTGAGTTGTGTGAAGTCATGACACATTTTTGCAACGAAAAACACAAAAAATATGCCATGACTCTTCCGACAACCCAATATATTGAATCCAAAATATAATACATAGGTGGTGGTGAAGAGGACATGGAGGAAGAGTAGTAGTTATAAACATGGTGAGTCTTACACACGTGAGTCTGAGCCATCTCTTGAGACATCCAAATGGAAATATCCAGTTGGAAGCTTGTTACAGAATTGGACCTCAGATGAGAATTCTGGGCAAAAGATATAAATTTAAGAGTTGTTATTATTGAAACAATGAGAGAGAATATTATCCAAAAGTAGTATAGTAGAAAGAAAAGAGAGGCCCAAGAGTCAGCTTTGTGAACACCCACATTTAATAAGCAATTAGAGAAAGATAAGAAAACAAACAAGTCAGAGAAGATGTAGCCAGAGATATAGATAGAAAATAAGAATACACTGGAAAAACAAAAGAAGAGTGTTTTAAAGGTCAATAGTATTGAATGCTACAGAAATCTCAAATAAGCCATTTGAGTAGAGTAGTGGGAGCAGAAGCCAGGCTTAAATGAGCTGAGGTGTGAGTGGGATATGATTTTAGAAATAGGTTTAAGTGGGTATAGCTACTTCCTCAGAGAAGTTTAGCAAAGAAGGAAACTGATGGAGAAAGGTACATGGTCAATGGAGGATGATTAGATTATATATGATATATAATATTGTATAGCATAGCACACAAAACATAGAGAACCTGAACATATATACAATACAAAGGATCCAATAAAGAGGGGAAGGGTGAGAATAGGGGAGTGAAAAAGAAAACTGTTGTTTCAGGTAGCCTAGTATCTCTGAAAAGGTAGAAAGGAATGGGATACAGAGCCCACATGTGGCCAGACAGATGGAGATACTGATGTAGCATTGCCATCAGAAAATACCATCCACAGAGTGAGACATAGGAACAATTTCCAAGATAAGGGCATTAAAGTTGCTAATGAGATTTATGGAGGATGCATTTGGTGTACTATTCTCTCCATGATGAGCTGGAACAGCAAGAGTGTGAGGAGAAAATGTCTGATGACTCATTCCTCTACTCAGGAAATCCTCTTTTTGGGTTAAAAACAAAGGAACTATAGTTACAGAATTCAGATGTGACTGGTTCTCATAGGAATAAGAGAAAAGACAGGCATTATCATCCCATTTAACAGACGAGTAAACTGAGGCTCAGAGGTGAACATGCAACCGAATGTTATGGAAATACTGAGGTTCAGATTTAGCTTTCAAATTTCACCTCTCACTATTCATTCCTCTAATAAGAACACTACACTCATGCCAACATGGCTAAATGGTCATCCCCCAAACTCTCATGTACCTAATTTGCCATTTCTCTTTGCTTTTCATGAAACACTGTCACGTCTATTTTTGTCTCTATCTAAATCCTATCTACCAAAAACTAGCTTAAATATGATCTTCATAAAGCCCTTTCCACTCAAACCGGCTTGGACCTAACTTCTCATCTAAACTACCTTGCTGCATATTTAAAAATGCAGATTTTACTACTAGGCTATGGTCTTTCTGAGAGCAAGAACTGTCTCTGAAAATGACTGGTCTGGCAAGTCTGAATATGGAGACCAACAAGTCAAATAAATAGTTATATAAAAAGTACTTAGAGAGAAAAGAGTAAGTTTAATGCAGCCCTACAGTCAGGCCTCACACAATGGAAAATAATTCAGGCAATGCAACCAAGTTCAGAATTCAAGCAGCTCAAATCATCAGGTAATCTTGGCAGTATATCACTGGGGTGATTTGGAACCCATCTCTCTTTACTCAACCTGCTCTTGTGGGCTCCCAAGAGCCTCCATCTCTGTCAACTTGACTGGGCCATAGGGTACCCAGATATTTGATCAAACATTATTCTAGGTGTTTCTGTGAGGGTGTCTTGGGATGACTTTAACATTTAAATCAATAGACTGAGTAAAGCAGACTGCCCTCCCGAAAGTGGATGGGCTTCATTCTATCAGCTGAAGGCCTGAGTAAAACAAAGAGGCTGACTCTCTGGTAAGTAGAAGGGAACTCCTCCTGCCCACTGCTTTCAGGCTGGGATATCAGTTTTTTCCTGCCTTCAGACTCACTCTGAAATACTGGCTCTTCCTGGGTCTCAAGCCTGCTGGCCTTCAGATAGCACTTACACCGGTCTCAGGCCTTTGGACTCGGACTGCAACTATATCATCAGCTCTCCTGGGTCTCCAGCACGCCAGCTGCAGCTCTTGGGACTTGGCAGCCTCCATACTCAGGTGAGTCAATTCCTTATAATAAATCTATCCACCCATCGCCCTGACTAATACATCATCTCACTCTTTACTGACTATTTCTTCTGTGTAACTCACCTGCTACTACATCAATGGTGGCTGCATGCTGCCATTTCCCACTTCATATTCTCTTAGGACTCTGCTCAATCATCAGTTCCTCAGAAATGTCTTGCATGACTAGCCTATCCAAAATGGTACCCTCTAGTCACACCCTCTCCCTCATCCTGCTTCATTTTTCTTCAAAGCAATACTGACCACTCTTACATATTATTACATGCTAATTGTCTGTCCTAAACATAAATTCCATAAAAGTATGAATTTTGGTCTGTTCCTGAGTAAATCATCAGAGCCTAGAACAGTACCTGGCAAACAGAGGGCATTCAAATAGGCGTTGACTGAAGAACAAATGAACAAACCAACTGTAAATTCCCATTATGAATTGCCCATCACTCTCCTCTTCTCATCGACTAATTGACAGGAGAGAAGAGAGAAAGAGATATGTGATTGACTAGTTTAATCCCTATTACTGCTGTTTGTGCAGTTTTCATACTAGGCCACTTCACAGGCTACAAGCTTTAGGTCAAAGGCCTACCCTGGGCTAATCACACCTGGGCTAATCTGCCACGGTGGCAGAACCATACACTACAGGATCCACCCACGCTAAGGAACTGCTTGAGGCAGTTTTCTCAGCAGATACATAATAAGCTTCAAAATGACAGTTCTGTGTATAGTGGTCACTGTGAGGTCTAACTAATGAAGCCTGACAACTTTCAGAATATGGTTAGTTTCTTGGCTTCACACATAAACCAGGTCATTGCTTCAAAATTCACATTAAATAAGCTTAAATTTAACATCACTCTGTATAAACCCTCAACTGGCATGTAGAACAGATCTCAGCTGCCTCTATGTAGTAAATGCATCTATTTCAGCTCCACGTCTTTTTCAAAGCTTACTCTTCAATATATTCGAAATAATTAATACAGAAGTACCTCCATGTCATACACTCTGAAGGCTCACTTCAATAACAGATCTGTACACAATTTTACTGATATAACTAGAAACAATATTTGAAGTACAGGGCGCATTCTAGGGTAATCTCCTCCTTTCCCAAAAATGAGTTTTGGCTGACTAGCTATTTATGTCTCTCTCAACACATGCTTTCTCTTTCCCTAGGAAGAAGAGTCCCTCCTGGGAGACATTCAGGCAGTACAATACTTTGGGCTTAGTGGTTCCTCTTCTGCAACAACGTAGTGGACCCCTATGAACAGTGAGGCAGTAGCCCAGGTCTGAGCACACATTGGAGGGCCTAGGTTGAGACGGGCTGATCATGCTACAGTCACTCACTGCTATCACTAGTACCAAAGTAAGAAAATCAGAATTTTACTCCAATCTCACTCAGGGTACACTGTTAAAGGGAAATTCTTTTGTAATCTTGTAATTGAGATTATAAATTGAACAGGTAGGTGATGAGTATAGGAGTATTGGTTATCTTCTTAAAACTGAGGAGGGAGAGTGGGGAAGGGAGAATGCTAAACAAGAAAAGAGCTCAAGAAAAAAAATGTCTAATTTGGACGTTCCCAGCTACTTCCCCATTTTTACACTCTTAATGGGATTTTCAAACTGATTCCCATTGCAACCATAAACCTTGGGGCCATAATACTTCCATTTCTTCCCATGCAAGTTCAGACAAAGAGCTGTTACCAAATCTCTTCCTTTGTGCCCTTTAACAGAGATGAGAAGCAGGACTTCTCAAAAGAGATGTTATTAAAATACAAAAGGAAAAGGGAAATAATGAATATGACAATATAACACAGTTACATCACAAATCTATTCTATGGCTAACCTTAGAATTTAACCAATGGACTTCAGAAGCTCTCTCACAGAAAGGTAAAGCTCAATGAACTCCTATAATTCTCACAACAAATTAACTATTAATAAGTATTAAGATTTAAGCTTATTATTAAAACAAAATGAACTAATGCCAACAGCAAGAAGAAACAGGATTCTCCACCTATTCACCATCTGTGGAGCTGAATGGGGTAAACTTACAGCCACCTGTATACTTTTCTTTTGCTCTTTATTCTCGCTTAGTGATTCTCCAATTTAAATATGCATTAGAATGAATGTTCATGACTGTGTGTATGTGTACATACACAAGATTTCATATTGTCTTTTGAGTTAATGAACTCTCAAGAGTGATTCTGACTTTCACTTTACATACTGACTTTAGACTCTAACTCCAGTGTACACAAGGTTCCATGCTTCTGAACAATTCATAAAACTTACATAATCAAAATCACCCCTGAAAATCCCTTAAATCATAACATATAACATTTGGTACAGTACCATTTAGGGCCACACTAAATATGAGATGCTTACCCTATAGAAAACATGCAGAATCGAATAAGATAGAGCAGTAGATTCTTGTCTCTAAGGGCCTAAATTCACAGGGATGGGGAGAATTCTCAGTACCATTTAAATTGTCATTTGCCTGCAAGACATGCATAGCTGGATACTGAAAATCTGTATATGACATAATAATGAAGCTTCAAGGAAGAGGTTAGAATCTTATAAAAATTAATTCATCTGACTCAGACTTTATTAAAAAGTAAGATCATAAATAAGGGCTGAAACGATGCTCCTCTAAATTTGAGACTCTTCCTTCTCCTCCTTCCTTTTCTGTACTACTCTCTTATAAAGAAGAGGTTAGGATCTACTACCACAGTTCCTTTGGGAAAAAGTACAGGATAAATCCCTTAAGCATCAGTATATAAGCATCTCACAAGTGCAGAAAGGAATTATTCTAGCCAAAAGATAACCCTGATGTCTGGGTCATCTCCAGTTCTTTCTACTCTGTATACCAATCATACCTTAATAAGCCTTCTCTTCTAGTAGAATCTACCCCAACAAAAGGGATGGGGAGAAGGCCTGGTTTGTACTTCTGCAATTGGGGTTTGTAAGATCTCTTCATAAACAGACTGAATTCTTAATTAAGCTTGAGTAAAATAAGCTTACTTACCTATTACATTCCAACCACAAAATAATGCTAAGACAGGCGTCCCTTTACAATTTCTACATTTTGAGAAGGATGCCTTTAACTACAATAGTGGCAGGAACATGAAATCACTAAGCCTTAGAAGTTGTTTCCACAACTTCAGGTATTTACTTTATAGCAGTATCCTCAGCAATACAGTAACATGCTTCTGGATACTTTTTAAACAACAATGATAACAAACTTTAATGGAACCCAACATGGGTATGGTATTATCCAAGATTCTAAAATTGCTCAAAATGGCAAAAATCTCAAAATACTAGAAAGTGGGCTCTGGGCTTCTCATCTGCATCTAGATTATTGATGTTAGTGGCTAAAATGCAACGCCAATTTTCTCAATGACATTCAATTCAATAAAAACAGAACCTAATTTGTAAAAATATACTATTTTTCAAGGTACTCAAAAAGCATTTTCATTTTAAAGCTAAGAAAAATTCATGCTTGTAAATTCCTATAAATTTTTAATGAGTTCTTTTGCAAGAAGGGATACCTAGTTTTAAGGGCACCCTCTGTACAATGTGGTACTTTTGGTTAACTCTTCTGCTAGTCAAAAAAATTGATCATATCCAATGACTTATTTCTTGAGAAAGATTCAAATGCCTGACATTTTCTAATAATAACTTTTGCAAAGTCTAGATTCTCAGGCTCCGCAAGAGAAGAAAATGTTGATCACATTCAGCACCAAAGACATTTCCTAAAACCACAAATTAGAAATAGCAAATGAGGAATGTCCCAGATGCATCTTACAGGGAATTTTATTCATATTAGTTAATGCCACATATAATTACACAGTTTATCTTGCCAGCAATGTAATTATGATCAGAATTTTTAAAAAGTGCTATGTAAGTGTTATGAGAAAATGATAAACACCTTTTTGTAGTTAAATATGCCTGCTCCCAGCAGCGGGGGGGGGGGGGGGACAAATCAATGACTGGGCCAGCCGAGTGGCTCGTTGGTTAAGAGCTGGCTTGGGACTCCAGTAGCCCCAGTTCGGATCCCACATATGAGGGCCAGTGGCACTGCCCTCTACAGCTAAGATGGTGAACAACAGTTCCACCTGGAGCTGGGCTGCTGTGAGTCCCTGGGACGGCAAAACTGCAGCCCCTGCTGCAGTGGGCTGCCATAGGCTACAGTGAGTGGCTGGCAGCTGGTGTGAGCTGCCAAGAGCCAGTGTGAGCAGCCGTCCAGAGGTCAGCGACCAATCTGCCTCACCCGAGAAGAGCACAATAATGATACCAACATGGGCCAGTGAAGCAACGTCCTCCGCAACTAGACTGAAGAACAAAAGGATAGAAACTTGTATGCTCCCCTCCCCCAATTCCCCAATAAAATCTTTAAAAAAAAACCACTAAATTTTACCATGTTTCAGAATCTGAAAGCTCAGCAAGATGGGAAGAAAACCAGCATTTCCATTTGACTAAGATAACTAGATACGAGAAATCTAAGCTAAAGATGTGCAAGAGTAGTAAGGTTTAATTGTTCAGCTACAAAACTATAATTACTCATAAACAGCTTCAATTTTAAGCTCTATCTCATCTTCAAGTTGCCTTTTCACTAGGGAAGACCTATGCTTGGGCCATAAAAATCTGTGTTTTTTTTTCCCACTATCAACACAGTAAGTAACAGCAATGAAGGTCAGACACTAAAAATAAAGACTTTTCCTCCCATGCATAAATCTATAGGAGGTATTACGTGTTTCTCCTCTAATCCTCTCCCCATTTAACTCCCTCCCCCCACCCACAGAAGAGTATGACTTTCTGGAGTAATTTAATAACCTACATATGGAAAAAGCTCATGAGATCACTTAGAAGACATTTTAAACATAACATGGGTATCCAACATGCCACCAGCAGAAGTAAATAAGATGGCTACCCTGCCCCTTGGCACACCCTGCCCCACCCCCGATCCCCGCCTGTTTGGATATTTTGATTCATGAATGTCAACAGTGCTAACATAGCGAAGTGTTTTGAAGGAAAAAGGTCCTTATATAATAATGTCAAATGACTTAATGCAACCCAGAGAAAGAACGCATCGAAAAACAGGGCAAGCTGGAATTAGTACAAAGAACAAATGGTCTTAACTGCTCAAAAGGTCCTAGCAGTATTATAGCCCTGAGAAATAATCAGTAATTATGATACTGCTGAGGCACTAAGCAATTAAGTGACCAGTGTACTCCACTTTAGAAAGCTAGAACCTGATTAACACATTTTTCTAAAGAACCTAATCAGTTATGTTTTTTAAAGGTTAACATATTGGGGAGATTAAAAAAACAAAAATCGCATATCATACACATCATTCATTAGGAATAAATCCTTACGATCTCCTTTCATAGTCCCCTATCTCTTGTACCCTCTGGAAAGTCACTCACGAGTTCCCAAATCCAGTGGCCAGCTCAGTCAATTCCTCTTTATCCTCTCTTGAGTTTCTCCACAAACTGCTCAAATCTTACAAGCACCTTGTTTCTACGTTTACTTCCCACTCCTTAAATGTAAATAGTATCTAAGATCTTCTCATTCAATATTATTTCCCTTCCTTGATAAATTCATGGCTTCAATTATGATCTCCCAATTTGTTTCCAGCCCTGACCTTACTCCTATATTTTCAAGTGCCTTTGATCATCTCAGTATGGATGTTCCATAGGTATTCAAACTCTAAAATAGTGAAAACCGAATTTTTCTTACTTCCAAAACTTCCACATCTATTTCCATTATCAGCAATACTGCTCTTCCAGTAACACACATTTGAAATCTCCAAAGAAGCCACTGGCTCATTTTCCTTTAGTGTCATCTTCATTTTAGTACCAGTCTTTTTCACACCAAGTTAACTCTCAAGTATTCTCTGCACATAAGGACCCCCAGACTATTAACAACTCTACTTTCCCATGAGTCCTCTCATGCTTTTACTTCCTTCCTTCCTTCCTCAGTTTATATGCCATGGTCCATTAGTCAGACCATGACTAAGGCAGTTTCTATGCTCTGCTCTCTCCTGACACACCAACCTGAAATAGCACAGTAAGGACCGAACCAGCTGTTTCCTCCTTTTGAGCCTATTCTTAAGGCTGAACAAAAACACCAAGGTGTATATTGGTACTACGTTTAAATTCAAGGCCTTCAAATTGAAATCAGGCAGAAAATCCTAGATTTCCCTAGTCAGCTATCTTCTCTAATTTCTACAGTATCTATTTCAAATAGTCCCCTTGCTCCTTAAATCTTTAACCTACCTTTCTTGCAGATAATACCAATCCCTTACTAGAGAAAATTAAAGTGAGGAAATACCTCAAGTTCCTTTTATTAAACCAGTGTCCACACAGTACTAATTTTTGCTTCACTCTTCACTATCACAATGTAACAGTGCTCTGAATAAGTCTCTTGATCTTGCTCAAATAAGTATCACTCTTTCTCCTGTACTCAAATATGATTAAATCCTGCTATTAAAAAAAATACATACGCACTTTAAAAACCCTATTTCACTGTCAATAATAACAATCTCTAGCCATTGGCCCCTCTCTCTCCTTCCTCTCAGAGCCAAATTTCTCAAGCGCTGTTTGTATTTGCTATTTCAATGTCTTCTTCATCTCCTAGAGTCCTCAATCTGCTTTCCACTAAACACATTCATCAAGGTCATCAACCAGCCCCTCACTCTAAAAGCCAACAGAATTCTTTCTTATGCTGCCTGCAACATTTAGCACTACATCCTCCTGTCTGAAACACTCTCTTTCCTTGAGTTCCCCAAAACACGGCAAACCCCTGATTTTTCTCACCTGTTCCTTTTCAGTCTTCCCTTGTAGGCTCATTTCCCCCTGCCAGCTTTCAAATATAATTCTCTTCAGGGTTGTCTCAGCTCTCTTCTCTTATTATACTTTCCATCTGCTTAAATCCCCAACATAGGAGAATCTGCTTCTTCTATGTTCTTCCAGCTCAGAGATTGCTATCATCATCCACTCAGAAATATAAGCAAGAAACATAGACATTATCCTTGATTCTTTATCCTCCCACCTCCAAGTTCTGGAGATTAAATCTTTATCTACCACCAATTCATTCTCTTCTTACTCACCACTGTAACTCAGGTCAACATTATCTCTGGCCTGGATTACTGTATTTTCCCAAAGGGTTCTCTAGTCCCCTTCCACACAATTCTTCACTCTGATACCAGAGTGATCTTCTGAAGTTCATTCATTCTGAAATCTGCCCAGCCCATACCTCACTGCACCCCCTGAATTATAAAAGGGGTGGGCTTTGAAGCAGTTATGCTTATGCTAGTATGCTCTCCTGGCCATAGCTGATTAGACCACAGGGAGACAACTTAATGAGCCAATCAGATTCTCTCCAGGGGATTTGGAATTGGGAGACAAACTAAGAGGCTGTGGGTCAGCTTTGTAGTTAGAGAAGAGAAGCCAGTGTACACTGAAACAATAATGAAGCACAAGCAAGGGACAAGGCAACTTGTGGTGAGGGAAAGGAAGAGGGAGAGGGAGCGCAAGAAAAAGTGCCTGATACTAACTGATAACCATTTCTGGTTCTAGACTTTTGTGAGGTCCAGTTGTACTTCCTAGTTTGTGTATGCTGAACCTTGCTGGACCACCTTCTTTGTCATTTGCTTAAGTTTCTTACTTATAACTAAAACACCCTTAACTAAAATAACCCTTCTAACATGCATATTTTTTCCTGAATCTCCACTGTGAAAACCATACCATGGTTCCCTTCTGCTCAAAGATAAACCTTTCATTAGGGTTGTCAGGGCTCTGGAGGATTTGTCCGGGGCCTCGTCTCCAATCTCAGAATACAGCCACACCAACTTCTCTCAGTTCTACAATGTACCACAATCTCTCTCCCTCCAAGCTGACGAGTTTCTTTTTCTGTGCAACGTAATTCTCCCCAATCACTTTCCCTGAGCCTTTATGTTTAGTGGTCCATGTAATCACTCCCAGGGTACACTGGCTGTCCTTATGGCAGCATTATGCATTACCTTGAATAGTAAATGTCTGAGTTTCCAACTGGACTGAAACTCTGTAAAAAGGGCAAAGGTTATGTGTTCTGTGCACAGTAGATACAGAAATATTCATGAATGAATTAATCAGTTACAAAATTGTGTTCATTTTATGCTGATATCTTGATAACATTTCCTATTTTTTTAGATACTATCGTACTCAATCTCATTTCTTCACTAAACTATTTCAATGAATTCTAAACTAATCTGCCTAATTTCACTCCATTCAAATCCATCCTACTATCTCCTGTAGCAAGCAGGTTTTGTGAGAGATGTTCTCTCCTCTGCTTAAAAACTGCGTCTGGGGGCTGGCCGAAATGGCACGCTGGATAAGAACTGGCTTGGGATGCAGGCTCTGAGCAGCAGGGCCCCGGTTTGCATCCCACATATGAGGGCAGTGACACTGCCCTCTACAGTTAAGACAGTGAACAACAGCTCCACCTGGAGCTGGGCTGCTGTGAGTCCCCAGGGATGGCATAGCTACAGCCTTTGCTGCAATGGGCTGCCATAGGCTACAGTGAGTGGCCAGCAGCCAGCATGAGCTGCGAAGAGCCGCTGTGAGAGGCCGTCCAGAGGCTGGCAACCGATCTACCTCACCTGGGAAGAGTGCAATGATAATACCAACATGGGCCAGTGAAGCAATGTCCTCCACAACTAGACTGAAGAACAAAAAAAGGACAGCAACTTGTCTGTTTCCCTCCCCCGATTCCCCAATAAAATCTTTTAAAAAAAAATAATAAAAAAAAAACTGCCTCTGCATCAAAGTGCATCCAAATGGACTACGTTTTATTTCTTGAACATATCAAACTTTTCTGACATTTTGCCTCTGTTCCCCCCTTCTGTGAAATGCCCTTCTCTGCCATTTCCAAGTGTTCAAATATAAGTCATCATAACAGGCCAGGAAATGGTACTTTTCATCTGAATTTTACCTATACTTCTCATGACATTTAATAGTTTTTATATTGTACTAAAAGTTACCCACATATCTAACTGTAAACATTTATGTCAACCAAGAAATGTCAACTTCTTAATTCCAAATATAAAATATGTAAAACAATC
The DNA here is from genome assembly GCA_033961575.1 of Aselliscus stoliczkanus. NCBI lineage: Eukaryota > Metazoa > Chordata > Mammalia > Chiroptera > Hipposideridae > Aselliscus > Aselliscus stoliczkanus. The sequence continues at coordinate 120,938,126 of CM066729.1, forward strand.
TAACATAAATGAAGTGACTGAGTTGTTAACATCAAGATAATCACGGTTACTTTTAATTAATGAAATTGCATTTGTCAATAACATAGACTTCACATTTAGAATGTTTTCATTACCAGGAGTTGGTGCTTTACCCTGGTTAATGATGTCCTCTTAAATGATTAACTTGAAACTTATTTTAACTAAAAAGGGGTTAATATAAGGGGACACACATAACCAAGATATCTGAATCAATATTAAATTTTCCTGTGTGTCCTTGGTACCTCAGATGGTTCCCAGTATAACACCTTCTAATCATTCACTCAAACTTTTAAATCTGGAAAACAAAAGTGAAATGTCATTTGGTAATTATGCAGCAGAGAGGATTCAAGAAAACAAAATTAAAAAAAAAACATTTATTAAACTACAATAATAAAGCTTTCCAAATATCCAAGCTGCTTCTGAATAGTTAGTTGATAATACTTAGGGTAAACAATTCACTTTTCAATGAATTACACTGTTTGTTTTTTTACTGAAATAGAAAAAAATAGAGAATATCAGAGTGCAGCTCATGTGTTATTTGTGAAACTTTTGTTTATTCACACTCACACAAGTATGAACTGCATTACAGTAAGTCTTTTTTTCTATCCACTGTAGTCAGTCAAAATAGCAATTGAATATTTACAAGACATAGGGAAGAAAATATATATAAAAAATATTCATTATTTTTTAAAAATCTGCTTCATTTCCAACTAACAAGTTATAGTAGACTAAATATGCGTATTTAAATATATTTAGGGTGCTCTTATTATATAAGGATATTCGCTCACTGACACTTCAAATTATAGGAAACAGACTAGGTAAGTTGTATCCTAAAGGAATTCTCATTTGTTTTCCATCGTTTGTGGACTTTTCTTTACTCAGCTAGGACAGTCTGCAAACTATGAAGTAGAACATGGTATTAAATTACTACATATTGTGACCTCTCATTGAATCAGAAAGTGTCTAAACAATACAATATGCAATTAAGGTTTAGATGAGGTTGATTCAGCAAGATATAATTGTTATCTAATTGTCATACCACTACTGTAACTCACTGAACATGCTCATTCCTTGACAACTGAAAGTTCTTGCCTTATACTCATATCCAAAACATTCAGATACATAGAAATCAATAATAAAAAAATTGCTGGACCCACCAAGTGGCGTGGTGGTTAAGCGCTGGCTTGGGAAGCCAGCGGCCCCGGTTCGGTCCCACATATGAGGGCCAGTGACACTGCCCTCAAAAAAAAAAAAAAAAAAAAAATTGCTAAGAATTCAACATATTAAAGTACCTTTGCCAAAGATTTCTTTATAAACAGATGAATAATTTTCATTTCCCTGAAAAGATGGAATAAGACTCTCTTTAGGTTCTCATTATCTAGGCAAAGCTTTGGAATTTCCATAAAAGGCAACATTCTGTAAACATGGCAATAATATTAAATAATATTGGATAACAAGGAATAAAAATCTCAGCATACCTAGACAGTATGTAGGATAATTTAGAAGGTTACATGAAACGGATAAATTTACTTATGGTCATGGCAGGACATTGTATAACTAAAATCTGATGACACAAAATGACATCAATGGGTTCAAGTCAGCAGTACTTATTATTTGTTTTAATAGTTGAGAAGGTACAATGTCAACTTTGAAACAGATGTAACTAATGCCTGTTTACTGATACAGTGGAAAAAAAAAAAAACAGGGCTGGACAAGTGGTGCGTTGGTTAAGAGCTGGCTTGGGACGCCAGCAGCCTCATTTCGGATCCCACATATGAGGACCAGTGACACTGTCCTCTACAGCTAAGATGGTGAAGAACAGTTCCACCTGGAGCTGGCCTGCTGTGAGTCCCCAGGACGGTTTAGCTGCAGCCCCTGCTGCAGTGGGCTGCCATAGGCTACAGTGAGTGGTCAGCAGCTGGCAGCCAGCGTGAGCTGCCAATAGCCACAGTGAGCGGCCATCCAGAGGCCAGCGACTGATCTGCCTCACTCAAGAAGAGCGCAATGATGATACCAACATGGGCCAGTGAAGCAACATCCTCCGCAACTAGACTGAAGAATCAAAAAGACAGCAACTTGTCTGTCCCCCTTTCCCGGTTCCCCAATGCTGTTCCCCTCCCCCAATTCTCCAATAAAATCTTTAAAAAAACAAAGGCTACAGAGCCAAGAAAAATGATACCACACCCATTGAGAAATTAAGTACCCCTTTTTAAATAAGTTTTTTCATTGTTTGTTTTACTTTATTTCAGTTTTGTTTTCTTAAGAAACTTAGATAATGACCATATTTCCTGTTTTACACAGCTTAGCTACAGAACCCCTAAACAAGAGAATGCAAGGGAATTTTACGAAAAGAAACAAACTGCTGTTATCCAATTACCATACTGTTAATGTTCTTGTGTATTTTCTATATCAATAAGTTGCCATTTTTCTTTAAATCATATACTATTATTTTCAAACTGACAGAAGTAATTCATAGTTATCAAGGTTATCATTCTAAAGTCAAAGAGTTATTATGACTGATGGCTTTAGTTTGCCAAGAACACTTCTTTATATCAATATCAAAAGTCTTTAAAAAAATCAAATAGCAATCAAAGCAATCATTGCTTAGAGTCTTCTGCCTTTAGGATATAGACGTATCCAACCAGTTAAAATAATTATTAAAAATGGAGTTTTGACACTTCAGGAAATAATGGTTTTCTCTAGGTCAAAAGAATAAAAGCAATCCTTTGTATCCCAAAGAGGTCCTGGTTCCCTTTTTGGAGGCACACGCACCATCTTCCCAGGAGACTACATGGATGCCTAGGAAGAAGCAGCAGCAGGTGTGAGTCGGATCCAAATTTTGCCTGTCTACTTATTACTTGTTTGATCCTGCACAACGTACTCAACCCATTTTATTTTTCAGTTTCTTCCTTTGTACAATGGAGATATTTGTCTTCTAGTTATTGGAAGAATCAAAATAACTAATGTATATTTAGTGAGAAACTGGCACATGATAAGCATTCAACCAATGTTAGTTCCCTTTCCTTTTCACTTTAAGAATAACAAACAACTCAAAACAACTAACAACGAGAATAAAATATTTCTAAAGAATACAGTTTTTAAAAATTCTTCTTTTCATATAGTATCAACAGGGACAATGTCAAAAAGAGATAAAAATTATCTTCATGCTATACACATGATTGATTACAACACAACCTCCATCAGCTATTTCATTCTACCCATTAGTACTTGGCTTCAGAAACTCAAGGGAAAAAAAAAGGAATGCAGTGGGCTCCCTACTTATAAACATCTGTTTATTCATGAAGCATTCCCCCTGCTACCTAGTACAGTGCCAAACACATGAACACTCAATAAATATTAGTACTAAATTGAAGCAAACATCCCTAATATGCCTCAAAAATTCCTAAAGTACCACTATTCTGCAAAATGACTCAAAATGACTATGAGTCAGGGAGAAAAGCATGAGTTATTAACTGTATGCCCAGTTTCAAGGAATCTATATACAGATTACTGGCAACTAACTCAAGTCCGAAACAGTTCTTGAAAACAAAAAATAAAATTTTCTAAGCATTGTAATACGCTGTCTTTACTTTTTTTTTAATGCATTTTTTTTTTTGAGGGCAGTGTCACTGGCCCTCATGTGTGGGACCCGAACCAGGGCCGCTGGCATCCCAAGCCAGCTCTTAACCACCACGCCACTCAGCCAGCCCCCCTGCCTTTATTTTTATACGAAGAACATTTCAGCTAATTTTCTGATGTTTGTAAATAATCAGCAAATGTGGAAAAACTGGCCATCACATATATGTAAAGTACCGGAATAATTGGTCCAGGTAAGAGAGCTCATCCAGACAGCTTAAAAGCAAGCAGCACTCAGAAAGCAGAAACTATAGGCAAAGCATGCAAATGTCAGCAAGAGGGTCCAAAGCGGTGCGCTTGGGCCATCTAGTGGATGAGGGGGAAAGTCAGTTTAATGCTATAAGGAATTCCCTATGAAATCCCTATGAAAACAATAATAGTAACTGTGGTAACTGCAATATATGTATATATAAATTGTAAAATATAATAGACAGTAGAGAACTAAGAAGTAGGTACTAGGGAAAGATGAAGGATAAAGTGACAAATTTGGATGGAATTCAGATTTTATGAATAATTAAAGATAAACACTAAAAACAAACCTTTCTCCTTATATTTTTCTTAAACCCATATAACCATCAATTGTATCTAAGCTTGTAAGACATTTCAGAAAATAAGAAAGATTTCCTACCAGCCACAAAGGTCTGAGGAAGGGCCACAGGCAGTAAAAACAAGAAGGCAGCCTGTGATTAGAAAGAAAAACAGGGAACTGGGAAAGGAATGAATTTCTGTAGGACTAAATGAAGAAAATGATGATGCTGCCTTTCTGCCTGGGGAAAATTTCTGCCAATTAGGGTTATGACAACCGCAGCTCACTTAGGATGTCCCCTGCTCCCACAGCCAAACCCCCACTCGGAGCAGAGCCAAAGGCTCTGGAAGAATGCAGAAGAGGGGATTAAACTCTTCAAATATTCAAATCAACAGCATTGCTTCTGAAAGAATGTGAAATTTAAAATTTCAGAAGCCACAAATTACTTGTATGGTGTGATATTAGGGAATTCACTTAAATTTTGAGACATTTTTCTCATCCATAAAATTAAGTCTTGGAATAAATTAGTGTGGCAAGATCACTTTTAACTCTAAAATTTAATTGTTTTTCAGGTGCCAGTCCCCAATAAAGAGGTTAATAAAAAGAAATAAAACTTTTTTGATGTTGTATTTTCCCCCATTAATTCATATAAACAATAGAGACTGTATTCCAAGCTCCAGAGAGGAGATAATAAAGATGACTTCTTGACCCCAAGCAGTGGAGGCACTAGTTAATAGAAATAAGATACACTTATTCAAATTCATTTTAATGCAAGGCAGAAACAAGGGTTATAAAAGGTACAAATAAAATGCTACAGAAATCTTTGAGGCTAACAATTTAGTCTGAAAAAAAGACATATTTTGCTTAGGTATCATTTTGAGATTCACCGTATATAGAGGGAGAGGACTTAGAGGGGTTGGGAATGTGGGGTTTGAATAAAATGGCTGATAGGAAGAAAGGAAAAAACAAAAATAAAAAGAGGCAAAACCAGCAACTGTCAAGAAATAGTACAGAAATTATAATAACTATGTATAGTGCCAGGTGGGTACTTGACTAATCAGGGGATTCATTTTGTAAATAATATAAATGTCTAACCACTACGCTGCACACCTGAAACTAATAAATAATAACACTGAATGTCAACTGTAATTGAATAAAAAATTGTATTTAATAAAGTAAAATAAAAATGGTCCATTTTGCTGATCATACAGGCCTCACAAATGCTGGAAATAGGGCTAGAAGGATGAACTTTTGTACTGCAGACTGTGGGGAACCATCTGAACTTCAAGAAAAGGAAGGAACCTAGCCAGGCCAATGGGAATAAGGGAAAACATGAGAAGTACTAGTAAGAGAATCAACAGGATTTGCTAACCAGCTGGATATACAGGCAATAAGGAAGAAGCTAGAACTGAAGAAATTTTAGTCTGTGAGCCAGGAAGGGCAGCAATTTTATTAATCCAAGTAGAAAACAAACAATATGCCATGTGAGCTATCTCGTTTTACATATGAATTGATAAGATAAAAGATGCAGGCTAAAGAGAACACCTTAGGGAAGACCTACAACCTACATTTAAGCTTTTTCTTCTTTTTTTTTTAAAGGAACAGTGTAGGAAAAGAGGAAGGAAGAAATGACAACAGAGTAAGAAGAAAAACCCCAGGAAGTATAATATCATGAGAGAGAGCAGTGTTAGTTAGGAGTGTGCAGTGGCAAAAGCTATATTGGCTTGAAAATGAAAAGAGAGATCAAAGGTAAAGTGGTGATACCGATAATATATTTCCCTTATAAGCATCATGGAAGCATTTAAATGTACAAAGGTAGGTTGAAAGGATTTTAGTTCAGTGGCTTCTGTTTTGACACTGAAAAACATGAGGTTCTAAGGAGAAATAAGAGATTGGGGTGAAGAGAGGGAACTTGGGAACATAAGGAAAACAAAAATGTTATAAAATAAGTGCAGCAGTGATCAAAGGTCAACTAAAGGGAGTCAACCACGAAAAAAGAGACTGGTAACATTGGGAAAAGCAGAAAGATGAAAAAATTGGTTTTACACATGACAATTTTAAGATCTTAGTAACGTGACCAAGTGGTAGTGCCTAACAGAGTTATGGGAATAGAGAAGTGAACCTCTAAAAAGTGGGTCAAGTTCCCACTTCACACATAAAAGCAGCTAGCCGGACACCATTTCCATAATATTGATCAATTCAGGTCTTTCATGTCTTCTGATCACATTTTGGTTATTTTTATTTCCCCTTTAAAAAAAAATCAACCAGTTCATCAAGATTATAGATTTACTGGTACATAAATCTACAAAGAATTCATCTTATAAAATTTATCATATTATGAAAAAGTGTATATACCCATACAACTTAAAAAAAAACACCAAGTGAAAAAACAAAGAATGAAGTCAAAGTCTGAAACCAGCACACACTGCCAGCCCCTTGAAAATCCTCCCCAACACCATCTCCATCTCTTATCTAAAAGAGGGAATGATTTATCTTAAAGTTTGTTAAAATCATTCCCTTACTTTTGTTTACAGTTGCCCAATCTACATATTTAACCAGGTCATATTTTTCAGGTTTGCCTCTTATTGAACTTCATACAAAAGAAATCACAGTGCATATAATCTTCTGAGGTTTGCTTGTTTCGTTTGCTGTAAGTGTGAATGCGTATAGCTGTACTTCATTAATTGTCCTGTGGCAGGGTATTCCACTATATGTGGTAAATAAACTATACCACAGTTTACTTATCCAATCTATTGTTGATGGATCTTTAAGTTGTTCGCAATTTGAAACTATAATGAAGTGCTGCTATGAACATTCTTGTAGAGATCTCCTTTTCTAGGATTTATTTACCCAAGAGTTGAACTGTTGGGTCATACAACAAGCACCAGTTCAACTTTAATAGGTGATATCAAATGATTTTCAAAAGTAGTAACACCAAGGTTTGGAATTGATAGAATTTTTAAATGTAAACTAACAGTATCTCACTCAGTTTTAGTTTGCAAGTACTAATGAGATTGGGCATCTTTTCATATTTATTTAACCTTCAATTTTCCTCTTTTTGAAATCTTTTTCTAACTGATTTGTTAAAGTCTATGTAAAGGCTTTAAAAAAATGACAAAACTATAAATATCTTCATAGAATCATAAATTATAAACAGAACACTACTGAAAGTGACAGCAGGAATTGAATCAATAGGGAAAAAAAAAACATTAAAACTTGGGGATAAAGTTATGCAACATTTTGACAGAAAGTTATACCCTTAAAATGCATACTTTAGAAAAAGTAAAAATAAGCCAAAATGTAAATCCAAAAAAGTGGGGGAAAAAGAACAACAAATAAACCCAAGGAATACCACAAAAGGAATGAACTAATGAAGATAAGAGCAAAACGTAATGAAATAAACAGGGATCAGCAAAACCAAAAGCAGGATTTTTTATTTTTTTAAGATTTTATTGGAGATTAGGGAGGAGAACAGCGTTGGGAAATCGGGAAAGGGAAACAGACAAGTTGCTGTCTTTTTGTTCTTCAGTCTAGTTGCTGAGGACGTTGCTTCACTGGTTCATGTTGGTATCCTCACTGTGCTCTTCCCGGATGAGGCAGATCCGTCGCCAGCCTCTGGATGGTCGCTCACTGCAGCTATTGGCAGCTCACACTGGCTGCCGGTTACTAAAGCTGGCTGCCGGCTACTAAAGCTGGCTGCCGGCTACTAACGCTGGCTGCCGGCCACTCACTGTAGCCTATGGCAGCCCACTGCAGCAGGGCTGCAGCCTACACTGTCGCCAGGGCTCGCACAGCCCAGCTCCAGGTGGAGCTGTTGTTAGCTGTAGAGGGCAGTGTCACTGGCCCTCATATGTGGGATCCGAATGCGTCCCAAGCCAGCTCTTAACCAATGTGCCACTCGGCCGGCCCCCAAAAAGCAGGATTTTTAAAAAGACAAATAAAAGCTGGAGGACTCACACTTTCTGATTTCAAAACTTACTACAAAATTATGGTAATTAAAGAGTAGGGTACTGATGTAAGAACAGATAGGGTACTGATGTAAGAACAGATAATTAGATCAGAGTCCAGGAATAAACCCATACATACATCAATGGTCAACTGACTTTTGACAAGAGGTGCCTACATAATTCAATGAATAAAAACAATCTCTTCAAGAATGGTGCTGGACACTAGATATCCACATGAAAAATAATAAATTGAACTTCTACCCACACTATATTTAAAAATTAACTCAAAATTGATTAAAGATCAAAATATAAAAGTCAAAACGCTTAGAAGAAAAGATAGTGGGGGTAATCTTCTTGGGCATTTTTTTGTTTGTTTTTATATATGATGCCAAATGCACAATCAACAACAACAAAAAATGGGTGAATTGGACTTCACAATATGAAAAACTTTGTACGTCAAAAGACATTATCAGGAAAATAAAAAAACAACTCACAGAATAGAAGAAAATATTTGCAACTCATATATCTGACAAAAGTCTAGGATTTAAGATATATAAAGAACCTTACAATCAACAACAAAAACACAAAAAAGCCTAATTGAAAAATAGGCAAAAATGTTTATCCTATGAAGATATACAGTGAGAACATGAAAAGATACTCAGTATCATTAGCCATCAGGCAAGTGCAAATCAAAACTATGAAATACCACTTCAGAGCCACCAGGATAGCTACATCAAAAAGACAATCACAAGCATTGGTGAGGATATGGAAAAATTAGAACCCTTGCATACTGCTGGTTGGATGTAAAATGGTGCAACTGCTGTGGAAAAGTTTGGTGGGTACCACAATAAGTTAAACATAGAATTAACGTAAGACCCATCACTTCCAGTCCTGGGCATATATCCAAAAGAACTAAAAATAGGTACTCCAAAACTTAAATGTACATAAATGTTCATAGCAGCACTATTAGGAATAGTCAAAAGGCGGACACAACCCAAATGTCTATCAATTGATGAATGAATAAAGGTGATACATAATTACAATGGAATATATTCTGACATAAAAAAGAATGAAGTACTGATACATGCTACAACATGAACATGAACTGAAAACATTATCAGTAAGTGAAAAAAGCCAGACATAAAAGGCCACATGTATGATTCCGTTTACGCGAAATATTCAGAATAGGCAAATCCAGAGAGACAAAAAGTAGATGAGTGGTTGCTAGGGGATGGAGTGTGGGGTATAGGGTTTCCTTTTGGAGTGGTAAAAATGTTCTGGGACTATACAGTGGTGATGGTTGCACAATGCTGTAAATGTATTCAATGTGACTATCGGTAAATTTTATGTTATATACATTTTAAAAATTAACAAACCGAAATAAAAAGACAAAAACAGATTGAGACTAAGCAAAAGTAAAAGAAGGCACAAAACCCCCAATGAGTGGTGAAAAAGGAATATGATTACAGATGCTATAAATATAGAACAGATAAAAGGATACTATAAAACAATGTTTTGTCTACTTAGTTGTATCAGTTAATGAGAAAAAGCTCAAAACTCGAACTAAGCTTATGGATTTATCCTTTTTACTCCTTGCATTTTCTTTTTTGCCTTATTCTAAATTTTACATACCTACTACTGTGATCCCAAAATATAGAGAGTGTCAAAAAAATGCATACAAGTGGACACTTTGGTCAGTGTTGTTCAAGCAGTCGTTGGCCGTAATCAGAAGCGTCTGGACGCTGATGGGAACCACTTTGAGCACCTCTTGTAGTTGCAGAAGTCAAACGTGACATGTATTCGTTTGTTATCGGTATATATTATTACAATTTTAATAGTGTTTTTCCTTTCTTAAAATGTATATACATTTTTTTTGGCACTCCATATTTTTGGGGGTCACAGTAGTAGATATGTAAAATTTAGAATTGTTTTATTTTCCTATTAAATTGCATTTCTTAGTGTGAAACCACCCAATTATCTCTAGAAAAGTTTTTTACAATAAAAAAATCTATCTTAATATTTGCACAATATTTTTTCATCCTTTTATTTTCAACATTTTAATACTTTTTGAATAAACTGCAGTTAAATTTTAAAAATCCAGTCTGACACTCAAATGGCTTAGTTCATTTTGTATTAATGTATTACTGATATATTTAGATTTATGTCCATCATTTTATGATTTCTACTTATTCTGTGGACTGCTTTGCATGTTTTTACTTCCTTTGGATTTCATAGTTTTCCTTATTTCATTTCTTACACTATATAATAGAAGTTAGTCCTTCTATTTTTTTTTTTCTTTAAAGATTTTTTATTGGGGAATTGCGGGAGGGGAACAGCGCAGGGGAATCGGGGAAGGGGAACAAACAAATTGCTGTCTTTTTATTCCTCAGTCTAGTTGCGGAGGATGTTGCTTCACTGGCCCATGTTGGTATCCTCATTGCGCTCTTCCCAGATGAGGCAGATCGGTCGCGGGCCTCTCGATGGTCGCTCACCGCGGCTATTGGCAGCTCACGCTTGGCTGCCAGCCACTCACGCTGGCTGCCGGCCACTCACTGTAGCCTATGGCAGCCCACTGCAGCAAGGGCTGCAGCCTACACCGTCACCAGGGATCGCAGCCCAGCTCCAGGTGGAGCTGTTAGCTGTAGAGGACAGTGTCACTGGCCCTCATATGTGGGATCCAAACTGGGGCCGCTGGCATCCCAAAACCAGCTCTTAACCAATGCGCCACTCGGCCAGCCCAGTCCTTCTTTTTTTTTTTTAGTTGCTTTTCTTTATTATAACATACATGCTGATTAATTTACATAAAATTTTCAAAAGTTACATATCTTTACTCTCACTAACAGGTATCCAAGAATACTAAAGCCACCCATCCCTCTTTGGCTTACATGTTATTATTGGCATATATGCTAATTCTATTTTTGAAAGCCCATGGGACATGGTCACTCTTTTATACAAATCACTGTTTAGATTTACTAAGCTATTTACTACTTTTTATACTTTTCATTCCTCATTTCAGGCCTTTCATCTGAGAATCATTTTTCTTCTGCTTAGAATACATTCTTCAAAATTTCCTTTCATGAAGACTTCCTAATTGCAAATACCGATTTTTTGTCTGAAGTATCTGAATTTCCCTTACATTTTTCCTTGGTGTAGAATTCTAGATTGTTTTGTTTTTCATTTTTCTTAAGTTCCAATGTCTTCTGGGTGTGACACCATAAAAGGCAATTCTCTCCTCCCTTTCTAGATAATTTTAAGATATTTTTTCTTTGTCTTTGGTGTTCTGCCATTTCACTGTAACAAAGCTAAGTGGGGATTTCCTTTTATTTAACCAGGATGAGTTCCTGTGATTCTTAAATGCCTTAGGTTAGTGTTGTTCATGAGCTGTAGAAAAATTCTTACCCATCATCTTTCAACTGTTGTCTATCCACCAGCTTCTCTTATGAAAGGCCATTCAAGTAAATGTTTAGATAGAAAAGACTTAACTTCTCTTTCATAATTTTCATCTGTTTCTCCTGAATACATTGTGAATAATTTCTTTTTTGTTAAATTGCTTTGTGTTTTTGGTTTTCTTTAACTTTACTAGGGAACACTGTGTTTTCCCCAGGACCCATCAGCTCCAAGTCAAGCTGTTGTCCTTCAATCTTAGTTGTGAAGGGAGCAAGCTCAGCTCTAAGTCCAGCCACCATTTTCAATCTAGTTGCGGGGGTGGGGGGGGAGGAACAGCCCACCATCCCATGTGGGAGTCCAACCAGCAACATTGTTCAGAACACACGCTCTAACCAACTGAGCCATCCGGCTGCCCATTGGCAGCTCAGCAGCAGCTCAGCTCAAGTGCCGTGTTCAATCTAGTTGGGGGGTAGGGTGCGGCCCACCATCCCACGTGGGAGTCTAACGGTCAAATTTCTTCTTAAGAGCATGCGCTCCAACCAACTGAACCATCCAGCTGCCCTGAATAATTTCTTCAGATCTATTTTTCAGTTCATTATTACCCTCTTCAAGTTTACAATCTGCAGTTAAATCCATCTAATCAGGATTTTTAAAGAAGTTTCAATGAGTGTAATTTTCAATTCTGGAAGTTCTAGCTGTTTTTTGTTTGTTGGTTTTAAATCATTTTGGATAGGTTTTATACTGTTTACCCTTTGAACAATATATGGGCTAGGGGCACAGACCCCACGCACAGTTGAAAATCTGTGTATAACTTTTGACTTCCCCCAAACTTAACTACTAATAGCCTACTGTTGATGGGAAGCCTGCTGTCACCAATAACACACAGTCGATTAACATATTTTGTATGTTATATGTATTACATATTATATTCTTATAATAAAGTAAGCTAGATAAAATAAAATGTTATCAAGAAAATCATATAGAAGACAAAATACATTTACAGTATTGTATTTATCAATACCCGAAGTTTACACTGTTTACAAGATGAAAACAATCCACATATAAGTGGACTTGTGCAGTTCAAACCCTTGTTCAAGGGTCAACTGTGGTTTCTTAACCTCGGAATATATTTTCAACATGCTTTTGTTTCACCTTAGTAAGCAGTTATTTTACTTTCTACGTCTGATTATTACTATTTCTTTTTATTTTTTATTTTTAATTAGTTTCAGGTGTACAACACAGTGCAATAGTTATACAAACTATTTCTTAATAGGAGTGCTCCTGACTCCTGCTCACGGTTCTTAGTTTCCTTGTGTTTTCATTTTTGACTGTCAATTGCTCTACTTCCATGGAATATTATTACTGGGAAAACTTTCAACCCTGGGATAGAGATGAGAATTTGTATTTACTTCTACCAAGGACCTGGAAATACTCACTGCTAGTATATGATCACTACCATTATGAGGATAAATTCAAATTAAATTATCTTAGGAAAAGAATTTTTACACTTAAGTTGGTGTTAAATTCACACTGCAAACCACACCAGCATCAGCTGGTTGCTCAAAATTCTCAGCAATGATCTTGCCCGCACGTATCTAGATTAATGGTTCTCAAAGTGTGCTCCCCAACCAGCAAAATTAACATTACATAGGAACTTGTTAGAAATGTAAATTCTCAGGCCTTATGCCATACCTACTGAATCATAAACTTTGGGGATGTCACCCAGCAAGCAATCTGTGTTTGAAAAAGTCCTCCAGGTTATTCTGATGTATATTAAAAGCTGAGAAGCAGAGAGAACCCATTTCCCTTTCAGTCTTGAAGGACAGTGGGGTTTGTGGGGTTTCCAGTTTAGCCCTCTGAGGCTCAGCTTTAAGAGGAAGAGGATGACTTATTAGACTCATCACCTCAGAAAAAGAAACTCAAGTTTACCAGGGTTAGCAAATGCCTTCGGCATGCAAGTCAGTTTAAGAGTCATGCACTTTCACTTCTCAGAGATTCTGTGCCTTCACTTAGTTTTTGTTTCCTCTGAGAATTTTTTTATTTGATGCTTTAGCTAGGGTTTCCTTTTAACATTTTATTTTGAAATAACAATAGATTCACAGGAAGCTGCAAAGGTAGTACAAAGAGGTCCCATATACCGTGCACTCAGTTTTCCCAAAGGTTACATCTTACTGTACCACAATACAAAATCAAACCTAGAAAACTGACACTGGTACAATGTGTGTGTATAGTCCTGGATCACTTTACCACATGTGTAGATCTGTGTGACTCCTACGTCACAATGAGGAAACAGAACAGTCCATCAACACAAAGACTGCTCCTTTAGAGTCACATCCCCCTCCCTCACCACTGCCCCACCCTTCATCTCTGCCAACAACTAACCTATTATCTGATCTCCATTTTTAGAATTTTGCGATTTCCAGATTATATAAATGGAATCATAGTTACTTTTTGAGATTACTTTTCACTCAGCATAAATGCCTTTAAAATTTATCCAAGTGGATGCACATATCACATTCCTTTTTTATGCTGAGTAGTATTCCATAGTATGGATGCACCACAGATAAGTTTAATCACTCATCTATTGTTGGACATTTTAGTTAATAGTTTTTGGCTGTTACAAATAAAGCTGCAATGAAAAATCAGGTACACGTTCTTGTGTGGATAGTTTTCCTTTCTCTGAGATAAATGCCCAGGAGTGTGATTGCTGGGTCATATGATAAGAGTGTGTTTAGCTTTCAAAAACCTGCCAGGTTGTTTTCCAGAGTGACTGTGCCATTTTACATTCCTACCAGCAGTATATGAGACCAGTTTCTCTGTATCCTTGCTAGCATTTGGTCTCATCACGTTTACTTTAATGGTTCTAATAGGTGTGGAAATAATCTTAATTGGCATTATTATAATAATCTTAATCACCATAATCTTAATTGGCATTTCCCTCATGGCTAGTGATGTTGAACATCTTTTCATGTGCATTATCTGCCATTCATATATCTTCTTCAGTAAAATGTTTCTTCATGTCTTTTGCCCATTTTCTAATTGGACCTCTTTACAGTTGAGTTTTAAGAGTTCTTTATATATAATTTTAATTATAAATCCTTTGTCAGGTATGTGGTTTGCTAGTATTTTCTGCCAGCATGTAGCTTGTCTTTTCATCTTTTTTCTTTTCTTTTTTTTTTTGAGGGCAGTGTCACTGGCCCTCACATGTGGGACCCGAACCGAAGCCACTGGCTTCCCAAGCCAGCGCTTAACCACTGCGCCACTCGGCCAGCACTATTTTTCATCCTTTTAACAGAGGTTTTTCACAGAGCAAAGGTTTTTAATTTTTCATGACAGATTATTGATATTTTTTTTCTTATATGAATTGTGTTTTTGAGGTCATGTCCAAGAGCTCTTCACCAAGCTGTAGGTCCCAGGAATATTCCCGTGTTTTTTGTTTGTTTTTTTAAGTTTTATGGTCGTAGGTTCTACATTTATATCTATAATCAATTTTGAGTTAATTTTTATCTAAGGTGTGAAGTTTAGGTTAAAGTTCATCTTGTTTCCTATGGATATCCAATTGTGCCAACACCATTTGTTGTAAAGACTATCCTTCCTCCAAACTCTTCTGCATCTGTCAAAAATCAGTTGGCCTTATATTTCTGGGTTTCTAGTCTGTTCCATTTACCTACAGGTCTATCTGTGTGCCAACACCGCACTATCTTCATTATTCTAGCTATTTAATAAGGTCCTGAAATCAAATAGAGTGATTCTTCACTTTCTTCTTTTTTTTTTTTTTTTAAAGATTTTGTTGGGGAATTGGGGGAGGGGAACAGACAAGTTGCTGTCTTTTTGTTCTTCAGTCTAGTTGTGGAGGACATTGCTTCACTGGCCCATGTTGGTATCGTCATTGCGCTCTTCCCGGATGAGGCAGATCGGCTGCCAGCCTCTGGATGTCCGCTCACAGCGGCTCTTGGCAGCTCACACTGGCGTTGGGCTACTCACTGTTGCCTATGGCAGCCCACTGCATCAGGGGCTGCAGCCTATGCTGTCGCCGGGGACTCACGGTAGCCCAGCTCCAGGTGGAGCTGTTGTTCACCATCTTAGCTGTAAAGGACAGTGTCACTAGCCCTCATATGTGGGATCCGAACCCAGGCTGCTGGCATCCCAAGCCACATCTTAACCAACACGCCACTCGGCAAGCCCAAATTTTTTTTTTTTAATTATTAGCTGAGCCATCCTGCTACCTGTTCGCAGCTCTGTGGCTGCTCAGCTCAGGATAGGCATCGAACTGCTGCTGTTCAGAGATCAGCTCGCACTCTTGAGCGAGCTCTTAACTAACTGAGCCACTCGGCCATCCCCTCTTCTTTTTTTTCAAAATCATTTTAGCTACTCCAATTCCTTTGTCTTTCCATATCAATTTTGGGATAATTTTCTCTAGACCTACAAAAATATTTTGCTGAGATTTTGATAGGGATTTTGTTTAACTTGCATATCCATTTTGGGAAAACAAACTTCTATACTATGTTGAGTCTTCCAAACTATGAACAAAGTATGTCTCTTCATTCATTTACAGCTTAGATTTATTTCCTCAGCATTATACAGTTTTTTTATACAAGTCCTACACATGCTTTGTTAGGTTCATATCTAATTATTTCATTTTTTTTGAGTAATTGCAAATGGTGCTGTATTTTTAGTTTCCATTTCCACATGTTCAATGCTAAAGTATATAGATTATAAATTATTTTTTGCATGTTGGTCTTGTACCTGTGATCTTGCTAAACTCAATTATTAGTTCTACAGGCTTTTTTTTTTCCCCAAAATTATTTGGCATTTTCTACACATATGATAATGTCATAGGCAAACAGGAACAATCTCATTTTTCCTTTTCCAATGGGTATGCCTTCCCCTCGCCCCCCATATCTTATTGTGCTGGCTGGAACTTTCAGTATTACGAGTATGATAAGAATAGAGAATGAACATCCTGGGCCGGTAGAGTGGCACGGTGGTTAAGCGCTGGCTTGGTAAGCCAGCAGACTTGGTTCGGGTCCCACATATGAGGGCCAGTGATATTGCCCTCAAAAAAAAAAAGAAAAAAAATTGTGAATGAACATCCTTGCCACCTTGTTCCCAATCTACAGAGGAAAGCATTCTTTTATCAAGTATGACATTAACTGTATGTTTTCTGTACATGTTTTTTCATCAAATTGAGGAAGTTCCCCTCTATTCCTAGTTTTCCAAGATATTAGTCGAATCATATTCAACTTGGCCAAATGCTTTTTCTGTAACAATTGATATTATCATGTGATTTTTCTTCAATACCCTGTTAATAATACGGGTCATTATATTGACTTATTTTCAAATATGGAACCAATCTTACATTCCTGGAATGAAGTCCACTTGGCCATAGTGTATTATTTTGTACATATTGCTGAATTATATTTATTTATACTTTGTTAAGGAAATTTTCTCATCTATACTTATGAAGGATATTGGCCTGTAGTTGTTTTTTTTAATATTGTCTTTGCCTAGTCTTGGTAGCAAGGTTAATACTAGTTTCATAAGAATTAGGAAGGGTTCCTTCATATTGTATTTCCTGGAATAGACTGTGTAGAAATAGTGTGAATTCTTAAAGCATTTGTCACAGCTCCAGTGAAACCACTCAGATCTGGTTTTCATTTTATTTTTTGTTTTTTTTGTGTTTTGTTTTTTTTTGAGGGCAGTGTCACTGGCCCTTATATGTGGGACCGAACCGGGGCTGCTGGCTTCCCAGGCCAGTGCTTAACCACTGCGTCACTCGGCCGGCACTTGGTTTTCCTTTTAAAACTATGAATTTAATGTCTTTAACAGCTATAGGGTTATTCAAATTATATAATTTTGTGTGAGTTGTGGCAGCTTGTGCTTTCTGTTTTTTTAAAGATTTTATTGGGGAATTGGGGGAGGGGAACAGCGTTGAGGAACTGGGGAAGGGGAACAGACAAGTTGCTGTCTTTTCTTCAGTTTAGTTGTGGAGGACATTGCTTCACTGGCCCATGTTGGTATCGTCATTGCTCTCTTCTCAGATGAGGCAGATCAGTCGCCAGCCTCTGGATGGTCGCTCACTGTGGCTATTGGCAGCTCACACTGGCTGCCGGCCACTCACTGTAGCCTGTGGCAGCCCACTGCAGCAGGGGCTGCAGCCTACACCATCGCCGGGGCTCACGCAGCCCAACTCCAGGTGGAGCTGTTATTAGCTGTAGAGGGCAGTGTCACTGGCCCTCATATGTGGGATTCAAACCGGAGCCGCTGCATCCCAAAACCAGCTCTTAACCAATGCGTCACTCGGCCGGCCCAGCTTGTGCTTTCTAACCAATTTTTTTCATTTCATCAAAGTTGCTGAGACTGTTGAGAATTTCTATTTTTTCACTGAAGTATGTTTGTTGAAACATTTTTATGATGGCTATTTTTAAATCTTTGTGAGTTTATTCTGACATCTGTGTTATCTTGGTGTTGGCATGTATTAATTGTCTTTTCTAATTTGAGTTGAGACATTTCTGGTTCTTGATAAGAGATATTTTCAGTTGAAACCTGGGTACTTGAGGTATCATGTTATGAGACTCTGGATCTTATTTAAATATTGTATTACAGCAGCCTTCCTCTGACATTGCTTTGATGAGGAAAAAGGACACCGCCTCATTACTGCCTAGCAGGGATGAAAACACAGGTTCCTCACCAGGTTTCTGCTGACAACAGTTGAGGGGGGAGGGAAGGATGAACTCCTTTTTGGTACTAGGTACAGGTTAGAGTTCAGGATCCTCACTAATACTGCCCTTGCTGGGAGGAGTGCATGGTTACTCTCCCCACATCACCTCCACTGATACCATGGGGGGAGGCATTGCCTTGTTACACCTGAGGAGAGTGAAGTCTAGATCCCCACTTGACTTTTTGCTTATCAGGCTGATTTTTTTCTGTGTATTTGACTGGGATTGAGTGGTTACTGTTTAAAAGCTCTCTGTCTCATTAAGCTATCCCTTCCCTGGTCCTTGACTAGAGAAGACACACTTTCCTAGGGCTTTGTCTGCACCCAACATTTCTGGGTTGCCAGCATCTCCAAACCATCCTAGAATATAGGAGCCAATAAGAAAACGCAGAATTTCTACCATCATGTTTTTTGGGTCCTGAGGTCCTAAGCCAATCTACCTTCTCGCCACTTTTCAGAGTGTTGTATTTGTTTCATACATGTCAAAGGTTTTTTGTTGTATTTACATGGAGGTACAGGGAAAAGTACATCTATTCCATTTTTCTGGAAGCAGAAGTCTATATTGTCATCACTTTTAAATTTACCTTTGTATTTTCTTCATGATTAGGCTTGGTAGAGTGTGTATGTGTGGATGGGTGTGTGTGTGTGTGTGGGGGGTGTTATGTGTGGTATGCGTTAAAAAAAAAAAATCTGATCTTGAACTCCAAGAAATGTTCCTAATTCATTTCACTCACATGGCTTCCCTTAACTCAACAAATACTGGGTCATTTTGTTGTGGGCCAAGGGAGTAGCCTCTCCACCCCACCCCACTGAAAAGCTTAACATTTCCTATAGAAATGTTAAGTATAGAAATGTTAAGTCTCCTCCCTAGTTTCTTAGTTCTTTAGCTCCTATTCTTCTAATCAGTTTTTGAGTCCTAAGCAGTAGATTGGTTCATAGAAATCTCCTACCCTGCCTCAGATACCTACTTGAAAGCCTGTGACTTCCTAATATTCCCCAGGCCAATAAGCCTAATGATTCTTTCCAAACCCATTCTGGGCCCAGACAACTGACACCGCCTGAGTGACGGGCTGAATGGCCACAGTCTTCATAAGAGCTAACAGATTAATTAAAATCTACTTTTCCTCATTCAGGGGCCTTGGGGATACAGATGACACCCCAACAAGATTGCAAGTTGCAACCAAAGAAGCCAACAGTCTTCCAGGCGGAGCTCGAGACCCCTTCCTCTCATTTGAGACCAGCTAGGGTGAGAGTTCCGTGAACCCCCAATAGGCAGGGATAGCTCTACGCCCTGCCCAGCAGGAAGCAGATACAGAAGAAGAGACCTCCTGTCCCTCTACTGCCCATAGATAGTTTACGGGGATCACATGTCTCAAGGGGAAAACAAGACAGGCAGTTAGAGGCAGGCATTGGATATCTGCATTCCTGCACATACCACAGAACATGACCGCCCGGGTGACATCCACTCTGCACCCAAAGCTTCTTTTTCATTGTAACTATCTACCCCTAAACAAATGGGTACAAAATACCTGACTGGATAAGACCCGTCACTCACACCTGCACAGTAAAGGCCATAACGACCTTTGTTTCACCCGGGCCTCATTATACCATTATTATAATATCATACATATGCCCAGAAGTTTATTAATATCATTATAATAGACTGAATTCTGGGAAGGAACATGTACAGTCTAAAGAGATAAGGTAACAGCCTGTTGTCAATTACGGGTGCCAATCAAATGGTCCCATGCCCAGAGGGGAACAGCCCATTCTAGAGAAAAGGGAATAAAAACTCAAGTCTGGGAAGTCCACCCTTTTGACCGCTGCTCTTTGTGACCTTTTGACACCCTTCCTTCCTTTTCAAGCCTTTTGGGCCTCACCTTTGCTCATGGCCTACTCTATATGCTCCAAAATCCTTGAAATAACTTCTCATCTAATAATGGGCCCTTGAGTCATTTTCTACTGCTCGGGCTTACTTCTATTTCTTTGTAATGTACTATCTCTTCTAATAAATTATTTTTCATTACTGTACTCCGGTATCTTGTTCAATTCTTTGCTTGAGTTGCCAAGGACCTGGCCTTTGTGCCAAGAAGGGCCCACTCTCTGACAACAATTTTATTTCACAAAATATTTAGGATTGGCTTTCTAGCAGAAAATAACGAAGAACCCAAAGACTTGTATATTGGCTGACTCAGAAGCCAAATTGAAAAGGCATCCAGTAGTTAAGAGAAAGAGTCAACCATAAGGAAATAAACTGGGGAATTCACAGAAATACTGGATCATGCCATGAAACTGGGAGTTCCTGACAAATTTACTAAAGCTCTAATATTTCCTAATGTTTATTCTCTGCATACTTTGCTCTCAGAGATAAGTATGTTAAAGTCTCCTACTATGAACCATCAATAAAAGACACTTTCTGTTTTCTTGACTATTTTATGCCTTGAATTCTACCACATCTGGTATTATTATTATTCTTGGTTTCCTTTACAATTTCATAACTTATTTTAAACATTTTTGAAATTGTTTTTCACGTTTAACCTCTCTGCATCATTTTGTTTTAGATGACTTTCTTTTATAAAAAATTACCTAGATTTTATTTCCTGAATCTATCTGGATTTTAGTAGGCAGAGAACAAGACAGAATGAGTGACATGCAGGATCATATCACAATCTTGCCTAGAATTCCTGGACTCCTATGGCATTTTAACTTGTCTCAGCAATTATAACTATATAGTTTGACATATTTACATACATGGACTATAAGCATTTGGAAGGCAGAAAAGTTTTTACTTTATAAAAAAGTTTTTCACAGTATTTAGCACATTGCACCTTGTTTATAGAAGATATTTAATAAAAACATTTTGAATTTAATCACAAAGATTAATTGCATAGTATTGTGAGGCTAGAGAACATATCAACAACGAGATCCTAGTTACCAAACAGACTGCCAGTTAGAAATGTATGCTAACAATGGCTACCAACAAGATATTCCAGGAATGAATAGAAGAATTGCTTTGGTGAAATACATGATGAAAAACTAATTAACTAGTGGAAAACCAAAAGCAGATGGCCAATTTGGCAGCAATTTTAAATGGGGGGGGGGTAGTAGCTCTTTAGGAATAAAGACAACAGGGAGTTCTAAATAGTACTAGACTCTGTAAATTCAAAACTAGCTCACAAAATCTGTGCAGTTTTAAAAATGTATATAGAGAAGCAAATCTGTTACCCTAAACTTTTTAAGCTTAAGATGGACCATATTTTACCTATAATAATTTTCAAAGGTGACAAACTATAGTTGCCTCTAAATCATCTGCAGTCACTGAGGGAATCCATAATTAGAATCAAAATATCATGTGACCTTTTGTTTACTCTGATATTGTTCTATTTTCCCAACTATTTATTTTGCATTCTTTAAATGTATCCTGGCTAAGGGCCGCCCGAGTGGTGCGGTGGTTAAGCGCTGGCCTGGGAAGCCAGTGGCCCCGGTTCGGTCCCACATATGAGGGCCAGTGACATGGCTCTCAAAAAAAAACACAAACAAACAAACAAACAAAAAAACCAACACAAATGTATTCTGGCTAAATGGAGAGACTGGAGGTACACCAGAAACATGCTATGTTCAATGGGAAATCCACCTAGGATTCAAATACTATTGTACAAACCCACATATCAAATAATCCAGGTTTGCAACTGGTAAATTTATAGCACATTTTCCCATATATTTTTACATATGGCATCACCATCTTTTCTCTGCCTTTTCCACTTCCACCTCCCTACTGCCGTCTCTTGCAAACAGCAGTAAGAAAAAGCTTTAAAAGCTAACAGTACTTGCCTTGTGAGGCAAGTTAAGACTACGATCAACTGAAGCTTTTACTTCAGGTCAAGTTAGTTAATTAATTTAGGAACTGGACCTAGTAGCCATCATCTCAAAGAAAAGAGACAAAATACATCATAGCTCTCATTCCTCACTAAAAAAAAAAAAAAAAAATTTATGCACAACCAAATGCCCATGGAGTTCTACATCTCTGAACTTGACCAAGGCCTCCCCTCCTCAATCCTCCGAAACCTTTTTTATGGAGCCAATACAAATTCCTCTGTATCCTTAATCTTTTTTCTAAGCATTTGCTTGGCTTCTGCGTTTTGAATTAAACCTTGTCTTTTCTCAAAAACACCACTTCACATGTTGTTCTCTGAAATGGTGGTATAGGTATCTTGGTTGCTCCCCAATGCTACCATCCTTCCCAAACTCTTGTAAGACATATACACAAAACTTGTTCCTTGAAAGCCCATGTTACTCAGCTATAACACCCAGTTTCCCACTTTGTTACTATGATCCACTAACCTTCCAGTCACCCTCCTCCTTCGCTGAGAACAGTCACATCTCCCTAAAGTCTTTCCCTTTACCCTAAGCCCTGCTATCCTCCTGGATGATATCAACATCCTTGAGACCAAACTCTCCAAAACTATGATTTTTCAGTTCTCTGACATCCTCATCTACAATAATCTATCTCTCCACCTAACTCTATCCACCAATTCTTGTGGTTACTACCTGGATCTAGTCATCATTTGAAACTGACCCACCTACAGAAAATGTATTTTTGGTATAACCTCTCTTACTACAATCTCTGGTAGCTTGCTTATAAACCACCTGCACATTCTTCAACCTCAGATGGTCTTCTGGTACCTTAACTTTCTACCTTTTCCCCACCTACCTTCCTTTTACTATATTCGCTTATTTTCTTAGGCAACCTAAATTCCATGCTCCATCCTGTCTAAAATACTCTTATGAATACCTTAACCTCCTTAGATTCCTGTCTTGAAAAATGCCAAGTTTAGATCAACCCAGCTATTTGCTTTCTCCATACTTATGCCCAAGTGCAAATAAAAAAGTAACCCAAAAGGATAGATACAACTATCATTTCATGATCAACCTCAGAGAGATCATAATAATGCCCTTTCCTTTCCGCTCTCTAGGTTTTTTTTCTCCATTCTCTTCAAGCTTCTAATCCCTATCACTTCCTTCTCCTCACAGGAAAGAGGCTATTAAACAAGAAAGGCTTGTAACTCTTAGCAACCCAAACACCCTAAATACACTCTTCATTAACATCCCTAACCAGGCTTCTGCCACCATCAAACAGGTCTCTCTAAGACTACCAAACAGACATTTTGCAGTACATATTTAATTTTTTTCATTTATACTTTTCAATTATATTGAAAAGTATATTCATTCAATATAATATTAGTGTTAGGTGTATAGCATATGGTTAGACATTTCTATAACTTGTGAAGTGATTGCCCTGACTAGTCTAGTACCTGGGACCATATATAGTTATTACAATATTATTGACTATATTCTGTATGCTGTACAATTCACATTTAACTTAATCTTTCAGAAGTACTAGACTTAGTTGATCAATTAAAATCCTGGAAACACTCTCATCCCTTGTGTGGTAGGTTGAAATATGCTCCCCCAAAGATATCAAGGCCCTAATTCTTGGGATCTGTTAATGTTATACATTGAATGTGACACAGAAATATATATTTGGTTTTGTCCCTGGTTCCTAAATATAGTTCCTAAAACATTTGGAATCTCTGGAGTGGTAAAAGAGTGTCTGTTATATGCTAATGAGATGACTGGTGGCTGGGGACCCATAGGTAGCTTCAGGGTGGGTGCTGGTTGCTAGAAATACTAAGGCAAGATTGGAGTGTTGGAACTTCCAACCCTACACTGGACCTCCGGCGAGGGGAGAGTGGCTGGAGATTGAGCTAATCACCAACATCCACTGATTTAATCAAATGTACCTACATAATGGCACCTCTATAAAAACCCCTAAACAATGGGGTCTGGAGAGCTTCCACGTTGGTGAACAACACATCACGGTGCTGGGAGGGTGGTGCTTGCAGAGGCCATGGAAGCTCTGCATACCCCTTCTCCCTATGCCTTGTCCTATGCACCTCTTCCATCTGACTGTTCGGAGTTGACTCCTTTACGATAAACCAGTAATACTACGTAAGGTGCATTTCTGAGTTCTGTGAGCCGTTTCTAGCAAATTATCAAACCTGAGGGGACGGGTTGTGGGGAACCACCCCCATCTCAACTTTGGAGCCATTTGGTCCGAAGTACTAGTGGCCCAGACTTGCAAATAGTATCTGAAGTGGGGGGAATTTTGTGGGACTTAACACTTAACTTGTGATGTCTACACTAACTCTGGTAGTTAGTGACATAACTAAATTGTAGGATACCCAGTGGGTGTCTGAAGAGTTGGAAAATTGGTTGGTATGAGGAAAAACCCATACATTTGGTGTTACAAGTGTGTGTAGGTAAAAAAAAAGCTCAGAGTAAAACTTTAGAAGATACGATTAAATTAAGGATCTTGAGATGAGATTATCCAGGTGTACCCTAAATGCCATCACAAATGTCCTGTTAAGGCAGAGGGAGATGAGACATAGAAAAGGAAGAGGTAATGTGAACAGGCAGTGACTGGAGTGGTGTAGCCACAAGTCAAGGAATGCTGGCAACCAACAAAAGCTGGAAGAACCTCTGGAGGGAGCAAGGCACTGCCAACACCTTGATTTCAGCCTCATAGTACTACTGATTTCAGAATTCTGATCTCTGGAATATATATATATGAGAGAATATATATTGGGTTGTCGGAAAAGTCATGACGTATTTTTTCTATGTTTTTCGTGGCAAAAATGCGTCATGAGTTTTCCAACAACACAATACATTTCTGTTGGTTCAAGCCACTAAATTTGTGGTAATTTGTCAAAGCAGCCACAGGAAACTAATACTCTATACCGTCTTTAAAAATCCCTTAATAATTCACTGTCCTAGTTTCCTGAAATCAGTTCTTCTTTGGCTTCTCTAATGATTCACCATCCTCTCTACCTGGACATTAAAAAGGGGAACTTCTCTTTCTATATTCCTTTGCTCTGGTTAATTTTTCCCCTACACACAGCAATCACCACCTCAATAAAATAGATCCAAATGTACTTTCAACTCTGAACTCTCATTCTGATTTCAAACCCAACTGTCTACATATTTCCATTTTGGTGTTTCAAAGGCACCTCCAATTCAGCATCTCCAAAAGCCAAACCTGATCTTCTTCCAGTGTTCCCTGCCTTAGCAAATGGTACTCTGCTCCCAACCACCCCATCAGCCTTCCCTCAGGTGCTAGGGATGTGCAAGGCCCTCTCCTGATAGTTTCTGCATAAGCCTTCCCTCAGCCTAGACTGCTCTGTTACATGTTCCTCTCACTACTAAGCTCCTGCTCATCCTTCAAATCTCAAGTTTCAGCTCAGCTGTCTACTTCTCAAGAAAGCTTTCCCCAACTCTGCATCTAAACTGGGTGTCCTTATACACTTCCATGACATCATGTTGGTCTCCACTATATTTATCAGAATTCTCACTGTTCACTTAATTTTGTAATTCTCTTCACTAGACTATACACTCCAAGAAGACAGGAAATTTTTGTTTTATTCATTCTGTATACTGAACACTTAAGCATAGCGCCTGGCATATAGGAAGCACCAAATAATACTTGCAAGTTAAACAAATAAAAAATGAAATCTGCTACGTCAAGTATGAGTGTCCTAGAAGTCACCTGACCTTTCTTCCTTTACTTTTTATATTTAATTACTGAGACTATTAATGTTTTAACCCTGACCTACAGCAATTTAGATTTTCCTAAAGTAAGAAAAATATTTTACTCTCATATTACCCATTATATTTTAAACAGCGTTTAGTTCTTTTAAAACAATAGTTCTTGAAGCAACTCTAAAAATAATAATTAATAAAGCTGACTTCTGCTACTGGCATGGTGGAGTACTGGGATCAGATTTATCTTCTTTCAATAACTATAAAGTACAGAAAATATGATACTGTTATCCGACACAGATAGTAGGTCTTCAACCCCTAAAAAAGGGGAGCATATTAGTTAAGCCCTATAACTGCCCTACCTGGGGGGCCATTTCCAGACCACTATGCAAAAAAGGACACACTAAACAGAGCATAACAGCTTCACTGAGATGAAGCGTCAGATGAGGAAGATGAAGGTGACTGGAGTCTTGAGGGCGAGTAGAGAGAGGAAAGCTAGTCAGAAGGGATCCAGCTCCAGGAATCAGCACAGCATGTAGGACCCCTCTCAGTTCTTTGGCTGAATACTAATTTACATATGCATAAGGCAAAACTCCACAAGTCTGAAGCAAAGGACAAGTCTGAAGCAAGAGATGAACAATTCCCAGAACTCATTCAGAAACAAGAACAAAAATTACCACAGACTTCTCTTCTGAAATTATGCATGTCAGGGACAAGGAAACTACAGCTTTAAAGTGCTCAAAGACAAAATGTCAATCCAAAAATACCTATCATTTGCCATTTTTCATTCTCATTCTCTCTCAAATGCATAGTTTTCTGGAGGCTAAGAGACCTGTGATACACAGATTATATTATTTTTTCTTTCAGAAAAATTGTTTTCATTAAAAAGTTATTTATGTTAACTTACTGTTTTGCAAATAAGCTGATATCTTTTCAAGTTCTTAATTTTAATTTCTAATAAGGTCAATTTTGACAGCTACAGCCCACAAAAGAAAAACCTATTTGAGATTCTCAATAAATTTTAAGAATATAAAGATATTCCAAGACTATAAAGTTTAGGAATGATTGCTTTAGGAATAGTTGTCCCATCGAATTAGTGTTCCCTTGCGAAGCCACAGAGCATGTGGGAAAGTTTTCCATTACAAATTCAATTTCTAATACACAGCTTTCTCGTTGGTATCAGTCTGAATAATGCATAGCTTTAAAAAGAATCTGTACGGAGCCAGCTGAGTGACGCATTGGTTAGGAGCTAGCTTGGGATGCCAGCTCTGAGCAGCAGGGCCACAGTTCAGATCCCACATATGAGGGCCAGTGACAGTGCCCTCTACAGCTAAGATGGTGAACAACAGTTCCACCTGGAGCTGGGCTGCTGTGAGTCCCCTGCTGCAGTGGGTTGCCATAAGCTACAGTTAGTGGCCGGCAGCCAGCATGAGCGGCCGGCAGCTGGTGTGAGCTGCCAAGAGTTGCTGTGAGCGGCCATCCAGAGGCCGGCGACCAATCTGCCTCACCCGGGAAGAGCGCATGATAATACCAACATAGGCCAGTGAAGCAACAGCCTCCACTACTAGACTGAACTAGTCCACAACTAGACTGAAGAACAAAAAGACAGTCACTTGTCTGTTCCCCTTCCCGGATTCCCCAATAAAATCTAAAAACAAACAAACAAACAAAAAGAATCTGTCCACTTCATTTAAGTTGTTTAATTACTTGTATATGCTTGTTTATGATATTCCTTTTGTTGGCAGGATATGTTCTGATATCGCTTTTTCATTCCAGATATAATTTGTGGCTTGTCTATTTTTTTTACCAATCAGTGTGGATACAGATAACAATTTCTGTTTTTTTCCTCAAAATTATTCATTGTATACATTTTAACACCTGAGATAGATAGGGTTTTGGTGATGGCCCTATAAGTCTTCATAACACACTATGGCAATGAAATATAACAACATGTAGGAGATCTGCAGACCTCACTGAACCAGTAGTTTTCAAATGATCGATGCATGGGCAAAAGATCATTTAAATGCAAAATTGGCAAATGATTTAAATATAACGGAGTATGCAAAATTTATTCATACAATTTCAGGTTTCATAATGCAGTGAATTGTTCAATTCTGACGTACTATAAAACAGGAATATCCAAATTATCTGTATGATAACATGTCAAGTACATGTAAGCACTTCTGCTGTATACTGAAAAATAATGGTTGCTTGAAGAAAAAGCACCTGTGTCACTATTTGAGTTGTAAGCCACTTTTTCATGGAACACCATTTTTACTTAAAAGAATGACTGACAAACTATTATTTGGACTAGGGTAACTGGAAGACATTTTCTTGAAAATGAACAAAGTCAACGTATTACTTCAAGGAAAACAAATGATAGTATTTACTTCCAATGATAAAATTCAAACTATCAAGTGAAAATAAAAAATTTGGAAAATTTGTGTTGCTGTGAGCCTTGAAGTATGCCAAGATTTTTCTGTAAGATAGGTAGTGATATCAACAAATGATTTTTTTTCGTATTACATAAGTAGCGGCTCTTAAACTTCTTGGTCTCAGGATCCCTTATGCTCTTCAAAGTTACTGAAGATCCCAAAGAACTTTTGTTTACATGTATTATATCATTATTTGCTATATTAGACATTAAAACTGAGCATTTAAAAAATTTTAAGCTTACTTTAAAAAAACCCCATTACATGTTAATATCACTAGCATTTTGATGGAAAATAACCAATTTTTTTTTTTTTTAACTCCAGTGCGAAGAGTACCACTGTTTCACAAATGCCTTTCCTGTCTGGCTTAATTTCGGACAGCTGGATTCTTTTATGTGTTTCTGCATTCACTCTGCTGCCACATCACATGTCAGGTCACATGGCCTCTGGAAACTCTTGAGAACAAACATGAAAAAGGCAAACAACATCTTAGTATTACTATGAAAACAGGTTTGACTTCATGGAACCCTTAAAACCCCTCCTGTATTTTCCACTGTTAGGAAAAAGTTAAGAGATGGTAATAAACCTTAGCAGACAAAGATGTGTTGCAAATTTTATCTTATAAAAACTCTTACTCTGTTAAACAACAGATTTAAACAAAGTCTATTTTTTTGGTTTTATCCCCAATCAAATCAAAGCGGTTATCACTAAAGTAGTCCCCAATTCACATATGCTAATACTACTTTTGGATCCCTTATAAACATATAAATGTGCGTGTGTATATAACAATATATAATCTCTCGCGCGCATGCATAAAATATACGTAAAGTAATACAGCAAAATATTATTAGCAAGATTATAGGTAATTTTGGTCTTTTTATCTTTATTTTCCCCCAATATTCTATGTACATGTATTTGCATTTAATTTAAAAAACATAAATGGAAAAGTGCTTCTTTCTATTTTCTTCCTTTCATTAGCACTGGATAATATTCTTTTAAAAGGAGTGTGCCCTGACCTTAGGAAACCAGCAGGTCTTAGTAACTACAAGAAGGCAGAAAACAAGGAGAAAATTACACCAGGAAATAGGAGGCAGTAGACCCCATGTTAACCTATCAAAGAACTGGAATTTAGAGTTGTGATCCAAAGATCTAGGACTTACAGTAATATATGTTCTCATAAAATAATGATCCGCCTTATCAGTGCCAGCTGGAACTATGTACACAAATATACTTGTTATAAATATTTAGTTCTCTGTACCTTATGAAGTGTTTCCACTTACTCTTCCTTTCATGTCATCACAGAACATAGTATATGTAAAAATTCATACTCTAAGTGGATTTAATAAACTTTTTTTAAAAAAGACCTCAATCTTTTTGGAGATACATCACTCACTATTCATGAAAATGTGTCTCTTGGCCAGAAAGAATTGCAATAAAGGGCCAGTAACTCAAAGGAATGAAGTAAAGTTCTGAATTTTGTATAAGCTCTGAATTCCTCTAATAAGGAATCTCAAAACTCTTATCAAATTAACTGGTATCTGCAATGCCATATCAAGGCATTATGGTACTATAAGTGGTGCCCATTATACCATAATTAACATGAAAAGAAGGGGACAGCAGGATGCAGCTTCACACACAACTCTTTCACCTACCCAGGAGAGGAAAGGCAGC
The DNA here is from genome assembly GCA_033961575.1 of Aselliscus stoliczkanus. Lineage (NCBI taxonomy): Eukaryota > Metazoa > Chordata > Mammalia > Chiroptera > Hipposideridae > Aselliscus > Aselliscus stoliczkanus. The sequence goes on from CM066729.1 coordinate 120,968,057, forward strand.
ACAAAGCAGTGGTTAAAACAGACTCTGAAGCACATAATCTGGGTTCAGATACTGGCCCCGCAACCCTGGGAAATTTACTTAACTTTATCTGCCTCAGTTTCCATCTACAAAATGGAAGACAGGGTAGGATAATAAATAATCTCTACCTACAAGGTTGTTAGAAAAATTAAATGTGTTAATATTTGTAAAGTGTTTGCTGGGACATAGGAAATATTTGTGAAAGCAAAAGAAAACAATAACCCTGAAGTTAAAGTTCAAACACGTTGACAATAAACAGCAAAATAATTGTAGAGATGCAGAAAAGCCAAATCAGATAATTCAGAATACTGTATACTCAATTTTCTAGTTTCTTAAAAAGGTATAGCAGTGTGGTTGTCAATTACCTCGTAACATAGCAGGAGTCCAAACTGCTAAAGTACAAATCACTTTTACGGACATCATAGAAGAGTTTGGATATATGTAATTTAAAGTGTCTTTATGCCTTAAATTGGTAACTACAATATTGCCACAGGGATATGAAAGACAGTTTAGGGAATATAATCAATAATGTTACAAATATTTTGTAGGGTGTCAGATGGACACATGTCTTGTTAGGGAGACCACTTCATGGACGGTACAGAGGCCTGACCACTGCACTGTATATCTGAAGATGCCATTGAATAATATTGTATGTCAACTATAATTTAATACATATATATAGTCACAGGATGTGGAGTACAGTGTGGGGAGTGGAGTCAATGGAATTGAGATATGTATGATATCGGGGGTGGGGGCGATGGATTGGGGGAGGGGAGTTGTCACTTTGTGAGGGGTGAAAAGTATAACCATTGCATTGTTTTGTACACCTGAAACCAATAAAAATAAATAAACAGATAAATAAATAAATAGTCTTTATGTCTATGTAAACTGAACAGGAAAATGTTTTTGAAATAAAGAGGTATCCATTCAATACCAGCATGGACAGGAAGCCTTAGTTGCTCTGCAGACTACCAAAGAAAAGCAAAAAGGCTGATCCTGTGTGGCAAATCTGTTCAAAGCTGGAATGAAAGAAATGAACAATCATGTAAAATTTTAAGACTGAAACCAATTTCTATAATTAATGGAGTGTTCCAGGTTGAGGCAGGGTAAGTACAAGTTGAAATGCAGACATCTTATTCTGCCAGAAAGCAAGGAAGAACTCAATGACCAACCAGATCAGATCAAAATGATAGAGCAGTCACCTCAGGAAATTCCCACTGGCCAAATCTGGGATATCTGGGCATCAAAAAGAAAAGAATAATGACACCTAGAGCAAGCAGAACAATAATTAAGAATTAGAGCAGAAATCAATAAAATTGAAAAATTGGAAAATAGAGAAAAATAATCAATGAAAACAAAAATGGTCTTTTGAAAATATAAATAAGTTGATAAAACTCCAGTTAGACTAAGCAAGAAAAAAAGAGAGAAGACAAATTATCAATATGAAAAAAATGAAAGCAGGGTAATCATACTGAATAGTAAAGGAATTAAAAGAATAGTAAAAGCATATTATGGAAAAATATCTATGCCCACAAATTTGATAACTGAGATGAAGTAGACCAATTCTGAAAAAGACACAATCTACCAAAATTCACACCAACAGAGATAGAATCTGAGGCCTATATCTATTTTTAAAAATTGAATCGATAGTTATTATCCTTTCCAAACTGAAGACACCAAGTCCAAATGGTTTCATAGGTGAATTCTACCAAATATTTTAAGGGGGGGAAAAAAAAAAATCATATCTCTATGATCTCTTCCAGAAAACAGATGCAGAAGAAACACTCCCTAACTCATTCTATGAGGGCAGTGTTATCCTAATACCAAATCAGATAAAGACATTACAAGAAGAGAAAACTACACAATATCTCTTATGCATACAGATGTAAAAATCTTCGACAAAATATTAGCAACAAATCCAACAATGTATAAAGAGAATTCTACATCACAACCAAAGGGATCTATGTCAGGTATACAAGGGCAAGTTCTAAAGTCTATTAATGTAACTAACCTACCACATCAACAAACTAAAAAAGAAAAATCTTATGATTATATCAATGGAAGAAGAAAAAGCATTTAACAAAAACCTAACACCTATTCATTTATAAAAACTTTCATAAAACTAGGAACAGAGGGAAATTTCCTCAATTTGATAAAGAACATCTACAAAACAAAACCCAAAAAACTCGCTGCAGTTAACATTATAATGGCAAGAAACATCATACTTTTCCTCTAAGTTCAGGAACAAGGCAAGTATTTTTTTTTCTTTTTTAGGGCAGTGTCACTGGCCCTCATATGTGGGACCCAAACCAGAGCCACTGGCTTCCCAAGCCAGCGCTTAACCACCGTGTCACTCAGCCGGCCCAACATGGCAAGTATTTGAACAAGAATCATCCTCTCTTGGGTCGCCAAGTGGCGCATTGGTTAAGAGCTGGCTTGGGAAGCCAGCAGCCCGGTTTGGGTCCCACATATGAGGGCCAGTGACACTGCCCTCTACAACTAACAACAGCTCCACCTGAAGCTGGGCTGTGCGAAATCCGGCTACGGTGTAGGCTGCAGTCCCTGCTGCAGGGGCTGCCATAGGCTACAGTGAGTGGCCGGCAGCCAGTGTGAGCTGCCAATAGCCGCAGTGAGCGACCATCCAGAGGCCATCGACCGATATGCCTCATTGGGGAAGAGCGCAATGACGATACCAACATGGGCCAGTGAAGCAACGTCTTCCGCAACTAGACTGAAGAACAAAAAGACAGCAGCAACTTGTCTGTTCCCCTTCCCCAATTCCCCAACGCTTATTCCCCTCCCCCAATTCTCCAATAAAATCTTTTAAAAAAGCAGTTATAATTTGTAATGAGTAATGCAATAGTATTTTGAATATCATAGAAAGGTAAGGTTGAAATTGAAAATTGGTTGCAAATATAGGCATGGCCACTGATGAGGTAAATCAAATCAGCTGGTAATAGCTCTGCAAAGGAAAAATTGGCAGTGCCTGCTACGCATTCCTGTTTGTGAGGCCCTCCCCTTCTCCTCACATGCCCACTTCTCCCTCAGAGTTTGTTATAAGGAACTGGTGTTTAAGAATTGGCTTGGGATGCCAGCGACCCCGGTTCGGATCCCACATATGAGGGCCAATGACACTGCCCTCTGCAGCTAAGATGGTGAACAACAGCTCCACCTGGAGCTGGGCTGCTCTGAGTCGCCGGGACGGCATAGCTGCAGCCCTTGCTGCAGTGGGCTGCCATAGGCTACAGTGAGTGGCCAGCAGCCAGCGTGAGCAGCTGGCAGCCAGTGTGAGCTGCCAAGAGCCTCTATGAGCAGCTGTCCAGAGGCTGGCAATAAATCTGCCTCACCCGAGAAGAGCGCAATGATGATACCAACATGGGCCAGTGAAGCAACATCCTCCACAACTAGACTGAAGAACAAAAGGACAGCAACTTCTGTTCCCCTCCCACAATTCCCCAATAAAAATCTTTAAAAGAAATAAGAAATATACACACAAATATAACAAAATATTAACAATTGTAACCAAGTGGTAGTATTCACGGGTGCTCATTGTTCTGTTATTTCCATTTGTATGTATGTTTGGAAATTCTTAATAAAAACTGGCGGTGGTGTACAAGAATTAAGTCATTTAAAAAAAAAATGGCCGAATGATCAGTTGTAACCCACCAGAAAACAGTAATAGCAGATTCTATGGACAGGTATAACAAAGAAACATGGATTTAAAATCAGTCTTCTGTGACACATACATTGTATGAACATTATGAGGGTACAGGCATAAAAGAGAGGGAATCAGTTTAAAAAAAAATTCCTATGTTACAAAAGTTTAAAATATCAACCCAAACTCAGCTGATAAAATCATTTGAGACAGACACCTCCAATATCTCTCATTTTTATAGAAGAAGGGACTACAAAAGAGATAGCATTTTTGCTCTTCAATCACAATGGTTACAGAGTGATGAAAGATTTTGTAATTTTGGAATTTCAAAAATACAGAAATGAGTTGGGAGGATCAAGTTCACATAACTGAACACATGAAAACCATAAATTAATTTACATGCACAAATACATATGCAGATAGTACACTAAATCAAAATCAGTAACATTTCAAGTATCTTCTATTAATAATGGGTTTCACAGAATTAAGTTCTCTCTGCGGTCCCTTATTATATTAGTGGCTATCCTGCAGACATATACTGCTTATAAGGCACAACCGTAAGTTCAGTCCCAAAGTCAACCTCTCCATTTAAATGATTTAGAAGGCTCCCCTGGGGTTTCTCTGTGGAAGAAATTTTAAAATTTAACTCAGCATAACTCAATGGATACTTCTCGATGCCTCCTCCACAATATCCAGGATTCCACAGTCTTATAACTATGACAATATCATACCAATAAATGTCACCTCCTTTTATGTGTGACTGCCCTTTCTCAGTCCTAATAAACATAAAAATGTTACCTTATCTTTCTCTTTCCCAAACTTTGCAAAAATATCATTTAGTCTGCCATTTGTTTCCTCCCTTCCTACTCCTAATCCTATTAGGGAAACTTCTCTAATAATTGTTATAATGTACAGAAAATGAATTTATAATGCTATATAAAGATCATGGTATCCCAAATCTCACCCTGAGAAAAAATTAAAACCACCTACATGAGAACTTCAAATAGGGAATCTTACAGATAAGGTCTTCATTAAGCTAACGAATTACTTTCCCTTATAACAGCGGAACTAGGCATTAGGACCAACTCTTCCTAAAAAGAGCAGTAAGAAAAACTGGACACCCCTTCCCCCCAGTCAATACCAGAAAAAAAAAAAAAAAGGACACCTCTTTGAAGGCATCATAGGGCTAACAAAGCAGTAAAAAAGAATGCAGGCAAATGCCTTGGAAAGTAAGGAAATCCTCAGAAGTGAGGCAGGCATCTGGGGCCCTTCTTCCCAGGGGGCATCTGCAACTCCATACAGGTGGCTGAGAAACTGAGTTGAACTTTTCACAGATTTACAAGGCTAGGAGATGTGGGGTATGGGTGAGTTTTAAACATTGGAGATAAGGGCCCAACAAAGTATGGAGGTAGGGAAGCAGGAAGGTTGATAACACCCCTGGTTTTACGTTGGAACCCCAAAGAGTCATATGCCTAGGAGTAAAAAAAAAAACAACAAAATACATGAGCCTTTGAGGACTCTGGAGCCCAGCTTTGAAACATCTTTGTCTCTGACTGGATTAAGGTGATCCAAGATTGCTAGTGCCACTACTAGCCTCCGACCAAAAGTAAACAAAAATCCTTGCTGGAAGGAGATAACATCACTCCTAAACCTTAAATAATCTCTGTAAGTGTTCACATAAAAAATCTTACTAAAAAATATCTAGGTATATGAGAGCAACACAACATAATAAAAAATTAAGTGACACAAAAGCCTATAGGAAAACACAGAGGATCAAGATAATAAAGTTATCCAATATAGACATGTTTAACATATTTATTTTTTTTAATTGGGAGTCATTAAAGACTGGCCTACTATAAAACTCTGCTAATTTCAAAACTTCAAATCATACTTAATTTCTTAATCCTTAAAATTCATCTATTGATCCTTTAGGAATTCCCATAGCTGTTCTAAACCCTCTTTATTCCTCTTAGGTGCACACAGACACCCAAAATGAATATTTTAACTACTAAACTAATAAAAATCAGTCATCTGATCTAACCTGCCTACTGGCACATTCCCCAAGAGGGAACTTTAAAATCCCGTTAAGTCACCACAAGAGAGTGCACTATTGGCAGGGAGCCACTTGTAGCTCAAATCAGAGGGTTTTCAAGCATTTTACATCACAACCCATTACATACACACCTTTGTATCTACATATGTAAGTATACTCAATTTAATTGAAACACAAATTTCAAAAAACAATTCTTAGCTACAGTAATCAACATGGGGTGACTGGCATAAGGATAGACATATAGAGCAATGGACAGAACTGAGAGTCCAGAAACCTCTTAGCCACCTTTTATTTTTTTATTTTTTTATTTTTTTGAGGGCAGTGTCACTGACCCTCATATGTGGGACCAAACCAAGGCTGCTGGCATCCCAAGCCAGCACTTAACCACCACACCACTCGGCCGGCCCTTAGTCACCTTTTAAACTAGAAGGCCAAGGCAGTTTGATAAGCATTGTATTTTCAACAAATACTGCTAGCAACTGCATATTCATGTGTAAAATAATGAAATCAGATCCCTTCCTCACACCATATACAAAAAAATTAACTCAAAAATGGACTTCAGACCTAACTGTAAGAGCTAAAACTATAAAACTCTTAGGAAAAAACACACAAGTCACCTTCCTATCCTTCAGGTAGGTAATGGTTTCTCAGATAAAACTCCAAAAGCAACAGGGCCGTCCGAGTGGCGCATTGGCTGAGAGCTGGTTTTGGGATGCCAGCGGCCCCGGTTCGGATCCCACATATGAGGGCCAGTGACACTGCCCTCCACAGCTAACAACAGCTCCACGTGGAGCTGGGCTGTGTGAGCCCCAGTGATGGTATAGGCTGCAGCTCCTGCTGCAGTGGGCTGCCATAGGCTACAGTGAGCGGCTGACCAGCGTGAGCTGTCAATAGCTGCAGTGAGCAACATCCAGAGGCCAGCGACCGATCTGCCTCATCTGGGAAGAGCGCAATGAGGATACCAACATGGGCCTCCACAACTAGACTGAAAAACAAAAAGACAGCAACTTGTCTGTTGCCCTTCCCTGATTCCCCAATGCTGTTCCCCTCCCCCAATTCCCCAATAAAATCTTTAAAAAAAAAAAAAAACTCCAAAAGCAACAAAGAAAAGATAAGCTGGATTTCACCAAAATTAAAATCTTTTCTGTTGCAAATGATACCATCAAGAAACTGAAAAGACAACCCCAAAATAAGAGAAAACATTTGCAAATCACTCTGAAGAGGGGCTTATATATACACTATATAAAGAACACTTACAACTTAATAAAAAGATAACCCAATTTTTAAAATAAATATAGGATCTGAATAACATTTCTCCCAAGAAATACAAAGCACATGAAAAAGGCAATCAACACCATTAACCATCAGAGAAATGAGAATCAAAGCCACATGAGATACTACCTCATACCCGGTTAAGATGGCTACATTAAAAGACAGACAATAACAAGTGATCACAGAATATGGAGACATTAGAACCTTTGTTCCCTGCTGGTGGGAATGTAAAATGGTGGAGCCATTCTGAAAAACAGCTTGGCAGTCCCTTAAATATTAAACATGGAATTACCCACATGATCAGCAATTCCAATCCTGATTATATACTGAAGACAACTGAAAACATGCATCACAAAAATCTGTGCATGAATGATTGCAACAGATTTACTTATTATAACTAAATGCCCATCCAATGAAAAGTGGATAAATAAAATGTGATATATCTGTACAGTGGAAAATTAGACTATAAAAAGGAATGATATAATGGATTATTATTAGACTACAAAAGGAATGAAGTACTGATACATGCTACAAGATGAAAGAAACTTGAAAATATTATCCAAGGTGAACTTAGCTAGTCACAAAACACTGTAAACTGTATGTTTCCATTTATACAAAATGCCCTAAATAGGCAAATCTATAGAAACAGAAAGTAAATTAGTGATGTGCTACAGCAAGTGGGGATGTGTGTGTTCAGAAATGGGCAGTGACTACTAATGAGTATGGAGTTTCTTTCTGGAGTGACAAAATGTTCTAAAATTAGGATGTGGTATAGGTTGCATTAAGCCATGAATATACTAAAAAAAACCCTCTGAGTTGTATACTTCAAATGGGTAAGTTTAAATGGTATGTCAATTAAATTTCAATAAAGCTGTTAAAAAAAATTTAGCCCCTTATTACTTGTAATAAACTCTGATATTTTCTATTTTGCTTCACTTAAAAATACACTTAAGTATTTTAGTGAGCTCCTAAATTCCTTCTACAACCCATGACTGGCAATTTGAAAAATGCTGCCGTAGAGTCCTCCAGTAGAACTGATGCCCATCCTCTCCTGTTATCAAGACTAATCTCATCACACCTCACATCCCAGTAAAAGTCCAACTCTTTCTGGTCATCTATCATTCTCCAAGTTCTCACTGCCACACTGCTGTACATATCCTCCATTTTACCCAAATCATCATTCCTCTTAAATCCTTTACTGGGCCTTCTGAAATTCCTAATTGGTGACAAAGCAAATTTAGCCAATTACACTACCTTTACTGCTCCTTATTATCATCTACCCTCCCTGCAATTCTTCCTCATTGATTCGGGATGTAGAAAACTGGTTCACCATATGTACCATTACTCTCGGGTCACCATTTGCTGGCTTCACCATTCAGGCATATTGACTGATCCCTTTTAACACCTCAGCCTCTTTAATTCATTGGCCTCCTCATTTCCATAGATTGCCCCCTCAATTCCACCTCAGCAGCCCACTCCCAATACCATTCTGGGTATTATCATTGCCAGAAACTATTACAACTGTCGAATCTCTATTTTAAGCATTCCACGCTGGCCATCACATTCAACCCTTACTTCAATTCACTTCATTCCATCCTACCTCCCACTCCCACAACAATTCTAACTGAAATTTCCAATACATTGATGTGATCACTTCCGTAGTATCCATCTTTACTCACCTCCTTTCTTGTTCATGTTAGCTTCACCATTCATCACCACTTCTCTAAGCATTCTCTTTAAAAAGCCCTCATTTCCCTTGTCCCGTTTCCTACTTTTGTACTGTCCTATAGGGTTTTATGTATCAACTTGGCCAGGTTACAGTCCTGCTATTCAATCAAACACTAATCTAAGTGTTGTTGTGAAGGTATTTTGCAGATGTGGTTAACATCCATAACCATTTGACTTTAAGTAAGGGAGAGTATCCTCAGTGATGTGGGTGGGCCTCATCCAGTCAGTTAAAAGGCCTGGCAGCAAAACTGAGGTTTCCCCTGAAGAAAAGAGGAAATTCTGCTTGAAGACTACAGCATCAGCTCCTGCCCAGGAGGGATTTTCCTGCAAGACTGCCCAACAGATTTACAATTTGTTGGTCCCCATTATTATGTAAGCAAATTCTTTGAAATTTCTTTATGTACGCATGCATACATATACATCTCCTACTAACCCTGTTTCTCTGGAGAACTCTGACTGATACACCTGGCAAAACCTCACCCCAGAGGAATCCAACCACCTGCCTTATCTGTGCTTATGTCTAACTAGTTAAATAATGCTGGGGGCGGGGGTGGAAACACAAAACCAGGCTGACTGATGTTGTTACAGGCCAACTGAGCAGCACCCCCCACCCCCACTGCAAAACTTTTACGTTTTCTTTCCTATAGAAATGTTAAGTATAGAAATGTAAAGTCTCCTCCCTAGTTCTTTAGTTTCTTAGCTCTTGGCTTTGATTACTCTGCTAACCAGTTTGTGAATCTTAAGACTAAAGATCTCCCCTTGCTTATAGATTGCTTTGTAAATCAGTTTCTGAATCCTAAACAATAGAAGTCTCTTACCCCTGCTTCAGATAACTACTTGAAAGCCTGTGACTTCCTAACATCCCCCAGGCCAGTAAGTTAAATGCCAAACCCATTCTGGGTCCAGACAACTGACGCCACCTGAGTGATGGGCTGAATGGCCACAGGTTTCATAAGAGCTAACAGATTTATTAATTAAAAATCTATTTTTCCTCATTCAGGGGTCTTGGGGTTACCGTGATACCCCAACAAGATTGCCAGTCACAACCAAAGAAGCCAGCATCGTCTTCCAGGCGGAGCTCAAGACCCCTTCCTCTCATCTGAGATCAGATAAGGTGAGAATTCCGTGAACCCCCAATAGATAGGGACAGCTCTACGCCCCTGCCCAACAGGAAGCAGATACAGAAGAAGAGACCTCCTGTCCCTCAACTTCCCATAGAGATTTTTGTGGGGATCACGTCTCTTAAAGGGAAAACTAGGCAGGCAGTTAGAGGGAGGCATGGGGTCTCTGCATTCCTCCACGTCCCACAAAGTACAACCACTAAGGGGACCTCCCCTCTCCACCCAAAACTCCTCTTTGTATTGTAATTACCTACTCTTACAGGGGGGAAAACAAATGGGCACAAAATACCCAACTAGATCTGACCAGTCATGCAGTACCTCTTGTCAATCACAGGTGTCAATCAAGTGGTCCCACACCCAGAGGGGAACAGCCCATTCTAGAGAAAAGGGGATAAAAACCCCAAGTCCTGGGAAGTCCGCCCTGCTCCTTTTGACCGCTTCTTCCCTTTTTGACCCCCTTCTTCCCTTTGAGCCTTTTGAGCCTCGCCTTTGCTCGTGGCCCAGAGGAATGTAACTTCTAAAAATGGGCCCTTGAGCCATCCTCTAGTGCTCAGGCCTACTTTTACTTCTAAATGTACTCTCTCTTCTAATAAACTACTTATTATCCTGCTTTACTCTGGTATCTTGTTCAATTCTTGGCTCGAGTAAGGATCTGGACTTTGCGCAGAGAAGGGCCCACTCTCCGACAACAATATCACTTTATATGACAAATTTCAAACCTTAAATTAACAATCAATGACTCGGCAAACAAACGGCTTCAAACTTCCCACATTCCAATCCTCCTCTGCCCATATCAGAATCATACTTCATTGAGAAAACAGAAACCATGGAAAAGATGAAAGCCAGGATATGCCTTCATCTTCCCACCATCAACCTCCTTGCAAGAGCACACACTTTTCTGCATTCCCTCCTGTTCAATGGGAGCTGGTTCTCTATCAAAGGCCAACCTCTCTACTGGTGCTCTCCCTCCCCCTTCCCACATATTCTCATTTTCACTGGCTGGACCCCACATTTTACTTAATCTACCAAACCTACTTCTCTGTTCCATTCACAACTAACCTTTAAAAAGTTGTCTATATACACTGTATCTGGGATTGTTCATTTCTCACTTTAAAAAAAAATTTTCATCCAATGTTTTTTAATTGATCTCAGTTTGGTTTCTTTCTCTTCACTTTAATAAGACTCCTCACAGTCACTAACAATTTTCCCCATAATCTCTCTATGCCTGTTTCCTCATCTATCAAACTGGGAATAACAGTATCACAGTGTGGACCTCATAGTGTTGTGTGATGTTTAAACAATTTAACATATGTAAAATACTAGAACAGCGTCTGCTATATGAAAATCACTAAGGAAGTATTAGCTATTACATTATTAGGATATTCTGGATTCTTGTTTTCCCTTGATTCTGATTTTTTTATTTCTAGCTTATCTGACAACATGTGAGTCCTGGAGTAGTAAAGTGCCTTAGATTACTGGCGGGGCAGAAATAAGTGGAAAGAGACAGAAAAATAAAGTAAGAAATCTCCATTAAACAATGAGATCCCTACTGAATTTCAGCCAAGTACCACACAATTTCATAAGAATGACCTACTTCAAACCCAGCACCCAAACCAAGCTTACTCTCTCCACTCCCTCCTTCACCTCCATGTTTTCTTGACCTGCAGGTTTTTGCCAATATTATTTTTCTAAGCATAAGTCTGTCCTGTCCAAATTCATTCACTTTTCATTCTTATATGGTATGACCCTCTAACTTGATTATATGCTTCCAGGCAGCAGACTAAGTTATATTGTATTTCTGAGAATTGCCTCTGTGTGCTCTGAGATACAACAGAAAGTGACCTGTATTACCAACAAGGAAGTTAATTAGTAATTCTGCATTTACTGTCAAATGATCACTAACCTGTCTATTTGACAGTCTGAAAACTACAATTCAAGTTTATTTACATTAATGTTAAGAGAGAAAACTTTACACTAATTACTCCCATAACCCCTCCCCAATTTAACTTATTACTCAAATTATTTAAATACTCAGTAGGGACACAGGTATTTTGGTTCTTGTTTTACATGTTGTGGCGGAGAGCTATGTTTTTAAAAACTACCAATGCTACCAGTGCAATAAAAGAAAAAATTAGGGGTGTAAAAGTTGGGAGAGGGGAGGTAAAAATTGAAGTACAAAAGTAAACAGGCATGATTTATACCTGAAAAAAAAATTCAACTACAGAACTATTACAAATAATAATAGAATTGAAAAGGGGAACTTATTTAAATACACAAATATTAATATGCAAAATAAACAGATTTCTTATATACCATGAGGCAGAAGAAAAATGGAAGATTCCATTTCTAATAGCAAGACAAATAAATTTAAAAAACTTAAATATATATATAAAGTTAACAGCAAAAAACTTTAAAATGCTATTAGGAACCCCAAAATAGACTTGAACAAATGAAAAGGTAGTTTTCCACATTCTTGGATAAAAAGACACACCAAAAAGCTTTCAATTCTCCTATAAATACAAAGAAAATCTTAATGGCAAATTGAATCATGTGATTTGTTAATCACGGTGGAGGTGGGGGAGAAGGAGATACTAACTTGAAGAGGGCATGAAAACCCTTTCCAGGTAATGGTCATGTAAACCTTGATCTGGGGGTTAACCAAGTATATATACAGGCAAGCATCCACTGGGCTGTTAAGTCAAGGTTTGTGCATTTTACTGTATGTAAATTTTACCTCAAAACAAAAAATTAAGTGATCTCAAAAGAAATGGCAACTAGATGGATTGATTCTATAAGTTCATATATAAATAAACAGGACAGAAGCCAAAAAAAGATTCTGTAAAAGAAGAGAAATGAAAGAAAATCAGCCCTAATAGAAACAGTATAAAATACAATACTTAAAACAGGATGGTTTGGTTCCCAAATGGGCAGATGGGAATCAGAAATGGTCCCAAATACACATGGAAATTCAGTAAATTATAAAGGTAGCATTTCAAATCTATAAGTCAAAAATGGATTATTCAGTATATGATGTTGGGACAACTGGATGGTCCTCTAGTGAAAAACATAAGGTTGGACTCATACATCATACTTTACCCCAGAATAAATTCTAAGTAAAAGAATTAAAAATACAAAGAGAAGAACAAAGAAACGATACTAGTATTAGAGAAATAACATTTGAGAATGTTTACATAATCTTGAATTAGGGAAAGACTTTCTACCTAAGATATACAACTTAGAAGTCAGTAAAGACTGGTAAAAACTATTGAGAAAGAAAAAAAATTAGCATGACAAAGCCATCATAAACAAATATAAAAGGCACATAGTAAACTGGAAAAAATATTTCCAAAAGACAGCAGTTATTTTTCCTAATTTAAAAATAAATCCTACAAATCTAAGAATAACAGAGATTAAAAAAACACCTTAACCAGGCAAGAACATGGAAGGTTCACACACACACACACACACACACACACACACACACACACCCCATGGTTAACTTCACTTATCATGACCATGAGGAAGGAAGCAAGCATCCTTACACAGTGCTGGTGAATGTAAGTTGGAACCTTGACATATGGCATTTTGGCAATATCTATGAAAATTATACATGCACATATACTCTTTCATCTAGCAATCCCATTTCTGGCAATGTATCCTATACATTTCTATACAAGTGCAAAACGATGTATGTACAAAGTAATCCTTGTACCATGGCTTTTAATAGTCAAAGATTAAAAATAATCTAAATGGACATCAAAAAGGGGCTAGTTAAATAATTGTTACACCTGTATATTGGTATTACGGACTGAAGCCTAATCCCTGATATTTGGAGGTAGGACTTTGGGAGGTAATTAGATTTACAAGAGGCCAGAAGGATGGGGCCCATGATATGATTAGTGTCATAAAAAGAAAGAGAGCAGAGGACTCTCTCTCCATGTGAGGATACAGTACAAAGGTGACATCTGCAAGCCAGAAAGATCTGGAACCAAATCGCTAGGCATCTTGATCTTGGACTTCTCCCAGCCTCTAGAACTGTGAGAAAGAAATATATGTTGTTTAAACCACCCAGTCTATGGTATTTTGTTATAGCAACCCATCATCTCTAAGCTATATAGTTAACTTAAAAACAAAAAGGTAAAGGGTAATATGCATGGTGTGCAACAACTTAAATAAAAGACGGGAGGGGAAGAGCAGAGGACATTCCTTATATATTGTACGATATGCAATCCCTCATTGGCCATCTGAAATCCATAAACCTCTGAAAACCAGAAGTTTTTTATAAGTTTATTACAAACCTATTTGGTGTCAAAACCTGACAAAAAAAAATTCCAGAAGACTACTGATTGTTATTTATCCTACTTATTGTACTATTTATGCTTTTAATACAGAAATATTAATGTGTTTGATTATAAGATGCTATCCCACCTCCTGCTAGGGATTTTGGATAACATAGTAGATGTATTTATATTACCTTTCTACAGCCCTCCCTTACCCCCACCCCCCAAAAAAAACCAAAAACCTAGACCTTAATTCTGAAATATATCTGGACCAAGGGCTTTGAACAAGGAATTATACCCGTATATCTATATATTTACTTGCACATACATAAACTATCTTTGGAAGGATTCACAGGCAACTTAACACTGTTTCCATGTAGAGGAATTGCATGGCTGCAGAGAGTAGAAAAGAAACTTTTTACTGTGTATCTTTTTAAATCTTGGGAATTTCGAATCAAAGTGAATACACTACAAAATCAAAAGCTACATAAACTGTAAATAAAATCACTAAAACCTTTTCACTCTCAATAGTAACAAAGCCTATTCTTTAGTGTTTGTTTTGATGATAAAGTGACCCTTTCTTAAGTCACAGGGAAATCTATACAAATGGTGGCTTTCCTTTATCTCACTTTTGGTTGACCCAAAAGGTACTTGAGAGAGCTCTCAGGAGCAAGTCAGGGAATGGTGAGTTTCCTCTCCCATTAACAGATTTTAGGAAACAGCAACATAGATGTTTCTGATGCTTCTTGACAAGGAAAGCAGGTATGCTTGGCTGTTTTTCTTTTTCAGTGTTCCCATAAATATATTGGGGTTTGGGCCCCTCAGTAACAGGAAGTAGCAAAGGCCACACCTCTCAATATTAGACAAAGGCATAAGAAAGTGCTCCTAGCATAGGTCTAGTCTTAAGCGTTCAGTTTCAATAAAGGAAAGTTTGAGGACTTCAGTATTTGAGCAGCATCTTTTCTAGTATTCTGCTTTCATATTTTGCATATACTTATTTTGATACCTTGTTATGTTCCGAAACGTATTTGAGGTGACTATACGGTTTGCCTTTCCTTATGATTTAGATTTTGACTAATCTGTACTCCATTCTCAGCTTTAACCAAAAATTAGGATAGAATGCATCTTGGGTATTTTTTGTGGTTTATCTAGTTAATATATTTTAAAAGGAGGGGCTGTTCTTCTTTCTAGTGTCCCCAGAAATATGTTAGGGCTTGGACCTCTCGGCAATCAGAGATGCATGGTTTGGATGCCCCCAAATGCCCAAACATCCGGGTATCAAGCCTGATGACTAAAGAAATTACTCATGAAGTGCCTACTAATATCTGGTTCTTTGTGTTAGGGCATAAATGCACTTATGTTTGTCCTTATCGCCCATGAAGTTATACTCACTGAAAGTAGAGACTGACTTCTATTTCCTATGGCCCTCACATCATTTAATACCTGGATTGGTATAGAATGGTTTCTCAACAAATATTGCCTGTGTAAAGCCAGCATCATTTCATAGTTGCTGTCTTCCAAGAAGGAGCAAATGTGATGTATTGATATAACCATAGAAACAATACACAAAAAACTTAGGAAAAAAAATAGAAAAGATATTTCCAGATGGTACTAATAAATAACCTCCCTCTTTTTTCTTAGACCTCTAGAAAATGCTTAGTGAACTGTTGTGGTTACTGAGTCTCTGACAAATTTGCAATCTTTATATAGAGTCAAAGATCACAATAAGATTAAATTTAAGAGGAGAGCAGTCTACTTTCTTCAAATGTGGGTACATGATAAAGCTATTCCCAGATCCTGGACTCCCATTCCTTTAGGTATCTGTCAAAATAAAACAAGGAAAGTTGAGGCAATTCTCCGCAGTAGGGAAAGGTAGAGTGGCAGAACAACTTTGTATCAGAGAATGTAGCAAATAGTTTCCTTTTAATATATGCTTTTGGAACACTTCCAATTTTTAAGGCAGAAAGGATTACTGACCCAAACATTAAATCATTTCAACCAATTCAGATGAGACAATCAAATTTTAAATAAACCCTCCACAGATGCAGAGGAAAGTATTCTGGAGAATTTGAATGTACATATACTGTACATCAAATTGATTTTAAATTTATTGGGCATCTTGCATTTGTTCCAAGTTAAAAATAATAAGTGATAACAATAGCTAAACTTTCCTGAATACTTAACATCTATAGTGTTCCAGGCACTGTACATGCAGTACCTTATTTAAACCTCACAGCCCTATAAGATTATGAGCTATTATCATTCTCATTTGACAGATAATAAAACAGGCCAAAAGATGTTACATAACATAAACTAGTCCATGCAATACAGTAAGATTTAGAGCATGGATTAGAACTCAGGGCTGACCCTAAAGCCCATGCCGGCAACCACTATTAAATTTGGGCTCTTTCTAAAGAAATGGTAGTTTTTAACCAAACCTGATGTACTACCACAACGTAAGAAAAGAAACAAACATATATTTGTGATACAACCCATCTGCACATACAGAAGAGTGGCAGCTAGTAAGTTTTCTAAAAGACCTTATCATACTCACATATAATTGTAAAAACTAGATTTCAATAAAATGTGGACTGCCCAGAGATTTGGGGTAAACATTTGTTTGTTTGGGGGAATGCTTCTCATAAATCTTTTATAAGAATATAAATTCACTATTTAGATATGCCTTAAGTCCCATTCCTGACCATAAGCTTCCTGAGGTTAATAAATTCATTTTCACATCTTCCACAGTCTCTGAGAGCAGTCTTGTTAGTAAGCATGGTGCTGTGGAATGCATAAAATCTACCCTTGAAAGAACTCTTAGCTTACAGTGAAGCTTTTGTTTCTTAAGTATGAATATCACAGAAGATAGTTGTCTCCTAACAATTTAACCTGCCTCTTAAAATTACAAAATGTCTAACTTTCATTGATATTTTTGACATGCGGTTCTGATTATCACCTAAGAAGGCTCTTTTTGTCTGTGTTTTCTGATGAACTACCTATCTGCTGAACAGCCTATTAAAGAGTTCCAACAGCCTCAGAGTTCTAAATCCAACAAGGTTAAACAGCTTGTTAAAGGCTCTAGAGTTAGGCGGTCGATAAAGTACAGATGATAAAACTGAGAGGTGAACCCAGGTCTGATTCCTGGACAGGTCTAGTTCCATCTTCTGCCCTGAATGACAAATAGCTCTTATTTCAATATTCACATCACCTTTTAGGTAGTGCAGTTTGTTGACTCAGAGTTCATTTCTGAAATCAAAGTTCAAGTTAATCTGCATTAGAAGAAGACAAAGCTTCTAAATGTTCACGTAAAAAAACTCATGACTGAGATAATAGGCATCATAGCTCAATGAAATAGGCATATGATTCATATCTAAAGCTATGTAGCTATAAAGAATTCCTTGCATTACATGAATCAGAAAAGTTACTTACTATCCATACTATTAACTTAACCAGAGACCTCTAGAGAGCTGACATCTTAATGTCAGACATGATTGTATAGTTCTACAGGTGCCACGAAGTATCTTAACTATCTAGATGACTACAATATATCAAAACTCAATCAATGACAAAGTAGACTCACAAGAATCAGGCTTCTATTCAATAACCTCTTAATTACCATTAGGATAGTTTGTGACTGGTAACAACAAATTACTTTGTTTCAGTGGGCATTGAGTCTCTTCACAAGGTCATTTCCATAATATTTAGGCATTAAGCAAATGTTAGGATTCTAACTTTATTTTTAAATAAATATTTATATATTTATTTAAATATATAAATTTTTGTAAAATTTATTCTTAATTTCCTTTCCAAGTGGTCTTTCTCCCAGGGTCTATGGAAATATGAAACATAGTTTCCTACTCTGCCAGGACACTTAAAGTGAACCATTTTCAACCTCAAAATGGAATATACTTACTAACAGAATTAATGCTATCTCTTCCTTTTAAGGTAATTTAGAGTGGACTGGAAGGTAATTGCTAATGAGTATGGGGATTTCTTCTAGGAGTGATGAAAATGTTCTGGAATTAGTGGTGATCAATGCATAATTTTATGACGATAGTAAAAACCATTGATGCACTCTAGAAGGGTAAATTTTGGGCCGGCCGAGTAGCTTAGTTGGTTAAGAGCTTGCTCAAGAGTGCGAGGTGAGCTCTGAGCAACAGCAGTTCGATGCCCAGCCCGAGCTGAGCTGCCACTGAGGTGCCAACAGGTGGCAGGATGGCTCAGCTTTAAAAAATAAATAAATACATAAATAAAAGGGTAAATTTTATGGTATGTAAATTATATCTCAATAATGCTTTTACTTTTAAAATCAAAATTTAGAAAATAAAACAAAAAAGCTCTGGTTTGACAAAGAGCCCAACAGTGAGCTACTGCCAAAGGATTTGTATCAATAACACTTAACTGGAATCTGATATATCTTAATTAGGTAAAGCAATTAAGTTTGGTATCTCACGATTTTCATCCCTTATTTTATAAAGTATAATTTTCTTATTTCTTTATACATCAGATAATAAGTTCACCCCAAGTTTTTTCAAATCCAAAACAAATGCTAAAAATTACATAGTGAATGTAAATAAGATGTAACTTGGATAAACTGATATTATTTTCAGTTTTAGGCCCATATGCTTCACCAATAGTATTAGTACAAGGAAGATTTAAAATTAAACATTTCTAAGAAACCTTTCTAAAATGTTATTAGAAATTATGTATTTCCAATAAACATTTCTAAAGTGTTATTAGAAATTAAACATTTCTAATAAAATTTTGATGCAGACTGTTTCCTTTGTTCTAACCTTTCCACTTAGTCATCAGAAACTTTTCAAGTAATATTCTCAAAAGGATAAATGCAATCATTTTAGATCCCTATTGAAAATCACTGTTTGTGTGCGTGTGCACGTGCGCTAGCACACACTAGCACGATATTATGATATACAGATATACACAGACACATATACACATTTTAGGCAAGGTTTTATTTTAGGATAGTGAATGGTTTAGCAGTGATAAAAACAAAATTGATACTGAAATAATTCAAAAGCCACTACTGTCATGACAGATAATACGTATATAATATGAACTAATCATTTAGCCATTTGGAAGTGATAGTTTGCATGAGGCTCCCAAAACTTTACAGAGAAAATTAACTTATTTTTAAGGTTTGATTTTAAATATTATCAATTGTAAAGAGCGTCTCATCAGTCTGACTTTTATTGAACACTTACTATATTCCAGGCTAGGTGCTGGAGACACAGACACAAGATAGACCTGTCCTTAAGAAGTCCCATTTTGACTGCTTGCTTTTGTCAAGCACAGCACTAAACAGGTGTTCACTTACAGCATCTGACCTGCTAGGCTTAACCCACAGTGGGCAAATCTGAAATAAACATTACAAATGACTGTAAGGCTACAAGGCTGTAAGACTAGAACATTAAATTTGGAAGTAAATAAAAACTGTTGTACATTGAGACCAAATCTAACTCTACTTCCTAACATGCCACTCCAGGTCTACTACTAAAAAGTAGTAAAATGACCCAGAGTCTCAGTACTTTCTTTAACACACATCACTTATAGAATCGCTTTATTTAAAGGTACATCTATTATATTTCAGTCAAAGCATTCTCTTCCTTTAAAGGATATTTCTCTTTACCTTCAAACTCTTCATCAGGGTACAGTACTGAACAGCTGCTGAATGAATGAATGAATGAATGAATGAATGAAATAAACAGATGTTCTAACTGACATGTTAAAACACAATGAATGGACTGACAGACCCGAACGCTACTGGAAAGATCACTTAATTTCAGAGGTAAAAATAGTAACCACTGGACATTGTCTGATACCACGCAGTCAACATGTCATTAAGTTCACAGTAAACATCTGATGGGGAACTTGTAGAAATTAAAATGAAAAGCGTTCATCGCAATACTTTAAAATGGACTTGGACCCACCATCTAAGTACTGGAAACACAAGTGCAAGGCAGAGATGGGGACCTGGGGTGAAAAAGTCAGAAGGTCACCAGGGAGTGACCCTCACGGGAAACGGGCGCTGACACCGAAGCTCGCGCGGAGCTGGGCGGGCACCTCCCGCTCAAACCACGGGCCGGCTTCCCCCTCGCAGACCGAAGCTGAAGGCCACCCCGGCCTTGTTCGGCGGCGCTGCCTCCGTTCGCCCAGAACGTCAGCACAAAGAAACCACCGAGAAACAAACCACGGTGCCCGTGGAGGGCAGGCGGGCGTTGGGACCCGGTGACCTGCACACCCTCCGTGGCGGCCCACCGCCGGGCGCGGCGGCCAGGGCGCGGCGGGCCGCCAAGGCGCCTCCGTCCCGACCTTCGCCTGAGTGTTTCGGAACTTGCCACCCACCCCCACTCCATTTTCCCCTCTCGACGTGGACAGCGGACCCGCGTGAGGACAGACGGGCGGAGCTGGGGCCGCGGACTAGGGAGAACGGCCCGGGCGCGCAGGGGTCCAGCAGCCCCACGCCCCCTGGCCCGCCCCGCCTCCCGGGCCGCTATTGTTCCCGCGCCGCCCCCGCTCGCCGCGCGTCCCCCGCGCGCTCCCGCTCCCACTCCCGGGAGGGGGTCAGGGCTGAGGCACAATAACATAAACACTGCGGGGCCGCCGGGCGACCTGGGCCCCCGGCACCCGCCGCACTCACCCGGCAGCGCAGCGAACGGCGACAGGAAAGCCCGCCGGCGGGGACCGGCGCCGTCCGGGCGATCGCAGCGGCCGTTACCCAGCGTTGCTCGCGGCTCCGCGATCCGGACGGCGTCGTCCGGCCTCGGCCGCTCCGCTGAGTAACAGGGACGCGGGCCGTCACCGCGCACGCCCGCTTACGTCATCGCGCAGGGCACCGCCCCTGCGCCTTACCAGCGGGCCGCGGGGCGGGGCAGCCCCCGGGCCGGGATTGCGGGGGCGGGGCCCGCAGTCTGGGGGCGGGGCTACCCTAAGGGGCCGGGAGGATTAGCGGAGGTCCGCTGAAGGAGCGGCTGCGGGAGAGACTCAGAACTGCGAGTGAGGGACGTGGCGGGGAGCCGGAGAGGGCGGGGCTCTGCTCCTGGCACGTGGCGGCGGGTGGCCAGGCCCCTCCGCCACTGACCGGGGGCGGTACGCTAGCCAGAACCCAATCCTCAGGGGCTCTGCGCCTCAGGGTTTGGATGTGCTTAGGCCAAACCGGCGGGTGCAGCAAGCACTCATGTAAGAGATGAAGAGCTAATTACTGTGACCGACAATATGTTACATTGTAAGGACAACTGCCCTGGGCCCAGCACCCCACAAGCAAATAAATGCTCTCTTCAGACATCTGAAAAAGCTGCCCCCCTATTTTCCTAAAATCTACCTCTTACCAGATTCCATGCGTTACCCTATTTATCTCTGGGCCCCACCAAGCGAGTGTACGTTAGTTATAGAAATGATAAATAAACAAGCCTTTAAATATCCAACAATGGGTGGAAAGGTGTTCAAATTACATACACCCATTCAATAAAATGTATTTTAGCAATGTAAATGTGATGTGTTAAGGAATTCTTAACAACGCAAGAAAATGTTCAAAATATATCATTAAGAGAAAGAAGCAAGTCTATATACATAAAATTATCCTACTTATATACTGTAAATACATAGAAAAAACCTGGAAAGAAATATGCCAAATTATTTTAACAGTAGTTCATTGAACTGTAGAATAAAAGGTGAATTGTTTCTCTTTTATACTTTGGGTTGTTTTTTTTTTCATCGTTTCCAAATGGAACAATTTATGTTCATAATCAGGAAAAAAGTGTGTTACTTAAATGATGAATAAATAATGAACATAAATATTTGTCAAATAAAGGAGTAAATTCAGGTAGACTATCTTCCCATGTTATGTTGGGCTGGCCTGTTTCCAGTGATTCTGAAGTGGAACATAAATGTGAGCATTCATTCATTCATTCATTCTCTCCCCATTCCCTTGCTTCCTCCTAGGCTTCCTTGTTTTTTTCCTTCCTTTATTTCTCTAATAAATATTTATTGCATGCTCATTCTGTTCCAGGCACTGTGCTAGTACTGGCAACACAATGGAGCTTACAGATTTAATCATTATAATATGGAAATAATAACAGTAAGCAAATACAAATTGATTGATATATATATATATATAATAAAATTGATATGGATGCATAGTATTATGAACCAATTGATAGAATTAATAAAGCCAGGAAGTTAAAAAATTGAGGAACTGCCTTTTGAACTGAGAATGGATTTAACTAGGCAGAAAGTGAAATACTTTCAAACAGAGGTAACTTGGTATGTTATGCAGGGGTCCTGTGAAAAGACGGAGCAGGGTGAGTTGGAGAAGTTGGAAGACCGAGGGAAAAGGAGCCATGGGATGAAGTTGGGAAGATTGGAAAAGGACCAAACCTAGTGCAGCTGTCTACGTATGTTGAAAATCTCATTTTTATCCTAAGTGCAATGAGAAGCTCCTGACATGCATCAGCAAAAGGGGTGGCATGGTCAGAATGGCACCTTGAAAAGATTCCTTGTTGGAAGGAGGCCAAGTGGATGTAGCAGTAGTTTATATGGCAGATGGTAGAGGCTTAGTCATGGTCATGGAAACCTTAGGATGAAGGACCTGAGGACCATTTAGGAGATCCAGTGCACAGAACTTGGTGACAGATTAAGTTAAAAGTGAAGAAAAGGGAGTATCAAGAAAAAGCCATAGGGTTCTTGCTTGTGGCCAAGAATGATATTGCTGTTGGTTCATTGAGATGGGAATCTTGGAAGAGGACAGGGATGGAGTGGAAAGATCATGAGAGCAGGTAGGTTGAAGCCTTTTGATCTGCCAAAAAGTTGGCAGCTGGGTATACAGAGCTGGGCTCAGGTAGATAAGAGATAAATCATCAACAGAGAGTGATGACTTGAAGCCTTGAGTATAGATGAGTTAGCAAGTGAGAAGAGAAAAAGCCTAGGAGCCTGGCTCAAGGAACTTCAGCATTGAATGGCCAACGAAAGGGATGAGCTTGTGAAGGAGCTTCCAGGGAGGTAAGAGGAAAAAGAGAGTCAATAAGAAAAGAGTGATCAATAGTATCAAATAAAAGAGGAGGCCTAAAATCCTGGAGTACTAAGATTCAGAAGTGGATTAGAGTGGGCTAAGGAATGCATGGGAGATGAGAAAATGGAGGTAGTAGAAATGGATGAATCAGGCAGTGAAGAAAGATGCCAGGATACTTTACATCTGATAGAAAGGCTGTTGAGAAGAAGAGGTAGCATAGAAGCATAGCATAGAAAAAGCATGAGTGTAAGTATCCTGGAAGAGCAGGGGGATATGATTGTAGAAGCATCAACGAGTACCTCATACTTCCCACCTGACAATGTTAAAGACCTGGAGATAATAAAAGACAATATAATTGGATCATTGTGAAGTGAGGGGTGTTGCAGAACAGAGTTCCTGAGTTTTATGCCCAGTTCTATAATGCTACTCACAGCCTGTCATTCAATAGGGAGAATTTCTGATTTAGTCTCAGCCTGCTACTGTCAGCTTCCAATTACCTACAACTAGAAAGAACATCTTGCATGTTTATGTATGTGTATGTGCATGTGTGTGATTTCAGAAAAAATTCACTGCTTGTGATTGAATGTAATCATCTCTGATATTCTGCAAATGCAAAATGCTTTCTGTAATCCAGATGTGGCTCTCGGCCTCCTTCTTCCTTCTCATGGCATAGTTCCTTGTTAACTTATTATGGTTCCTTGTGAACCTTTTGGGGGCAGACTCGGAAAAAGAGGAAGAGCTAAGGAATTCAGGCTTATTTGCCGCTTAGCCCAGGGGAGTTGTCTTGGGGATAGTCAGTCCCTGGGTCTTTCTAAGAGTGGGATGGAGGAAGGAGAGAAGGGAACACTGCAGTCCCCTTAAACCCATTCTCTGCTGGAGCCCTGAGGGATAGTCAGAAAGAGGTCGCACCTAGTCCAGAGCACTTATTCCCTTATCATTCTTTGCAGACCACACACATACACTGAACTGTGATGGAACTGAGACTTTGGCTAAGGTCTCAGGTGGATCTCACACCTAATTGTTCAAGGATGCAGAAACCAAAAGTTGAGATTTCATCTCACTTCCTAGTTTCCTGACCTTATTCCAGGGATGGAGAGTCAGGGAGGAGGGGCTTACTTACTTAGCTTGCCAAAGGGCATCTCCAAGGATACACCCTCACTCTCTGACCTCACCTCCACCACCCTCCTCCTTTAGCCTTGCTTTCAAGCCAACCATCTGTTTTTCCTACCATGACCCTAAGTCAAGTCTACTTCTCTATCTATAGGAGGAATAGGTTCAGCTCCTTGGTTGGTCACCCTCTTAACTCTGGGATGCTCTTTGGGGTTTTTTCAAGGTAGATCCTGCTCACTTCAGAGGGGCAGCTCTGTCTCTGGTTAGAGGAAAGATGAATGCTCATATTGTAAATTATCTTTTCAACTGCAAGAACTATGGCTTATTTCGTCAGGGGTACAACAGAATCAAAAATGACTAGAGTTTCTCAGTCACACCTTGAGCAAAAAAAATGGAGATAAAAGTGGGTGGTTCTCTGATTTGAACTTATAAGTAGTACCCCTCTCTTAACGTGGACTTTCTCCTTCCCTTCACCTCCATATGCACACATGGCATCCAGGTAAACACAAGAGAGAGACAAACCAGCTAGTCAAGCCTTTAGATTGAGTGCACATGCATGTTTTCATGGGGAAAAAATGGTCAGCATTTATTCCTCTAAGATGTTCTCAAACTGTGGTCCCAGACCAGCAACATCAGCATCACCTAGGAACTTGTTGGAAATGAAAATTCTCAGAGTCACTCCAGACATCTGAATTAGAAGACTTGGGGTGGTGAGGGGGAGCACTCTGTGTGTTAAGGAGCTCTAGAACTTTGGGTTCAGTTCCAGATCACTGCAATAAAGCTATTTGTCACCTTTTTGCTGGTGGAGGGTCTTAGCTTCAATTTGTAAAAAATATAATATCTGTGAATCACAATAAAGTGAAGTGCAATAAAAGGAGGTATGCTTGTATTTTTTTTTTTTAAAGATTTTTATTGGGGAATTGGGGGAGGGGAACAGCATTGGGGAATTGGAGAGGGGGAACAGACAAGTTGCTGTCCTTTTGTTCTTCAGTCTAGTTGTGGAGGACGTTGCTTCACTGTCCTGTGTTGGTATTGTCATTGTGCTCTTCCTGGGTGAGGCAGGTGGGTCGCTGGCCTCTGGACGGTCGCTCACGGCAGCTATTGGCAGCTCACACTGGCTGCCGGCAGCTCACTGTAGTTTATGGCAGCCCACCGCAGCAGGGGCTGCAGCCTACACCATCCGCTGGGACTCTTGCAGCCCAGCTCAATGTGGAGCTGTTGTTCACCATCTTAGCTGTAGAGGGCAGTGTCACTGATGCTCATATGTGGGATCAGAACAGGGGCCGCTGGCTTCCCAAGCGCCACTCGGCGGGCCCAGTATGCTTGTATTTTTGATGACCACTCAAGTCTGAGAATCACCTCTCTAGAATGTGGCTCTCAAGTTGGCCTGCTCATTCAATTCACCTTGGGAGTTCTTAAACTCCCACGGCTGGACTCCATGTCTGGAGATCCTTCTTCCGAGGTCTGGAGTGGAGCCCAGGCTTCTGTAGGTTTTCAAAACCCCTCAGGTGATTTTGATGTGCAGCCAATATTGAGAGCCAGCGCCTTAAGAAATTCAGCGTATTTTCTGTTCTTTAAAATCTCGGAGCAAACAGGACAGGACAACCTGCCCTTCACTAGCTTTTGTGTTCAAGTTCTCTCTTAATTTTTCCTTTTGTTATTGGCTCTTTTTTCCTAATGTGCTGCACTCACCTCTCACAGCTATGATAAATTGTCTTTTCTCCATCCACATTCAGATATTGAAGATATTCAATATTTATCCCCTGGAGAAAAAGACAAAGGGAATTGAGCGGGAAGGAAAGAATAAGTTGCTGAAATCCTGTAACCAATAAACAAAACTCTTTTTGTTGTTTTAAATGAATATATATTAGGAAGAAGGCTTTCTGTCAGACCTTTCAGCGTAGACCCTCTGCCCTGTTTACAATTTCGAGCCTAGAATTTCTTCCAGCCCACTGGAATCTTGCCATTTGCAACCCCTGTACTGCAGATTACTCCAGGCCCTGCAGTGTAGAGAAGACAGCACTTCATTCCTGGTCTTTCTCCCTCCCTTGGCAGCTTTCAGTAGTATCCATCTCCATCTCCATCTCCACCTCCACCTCTATCTCTACCTCCCTCTCCAGCTCCACCACTAGAGCTTCATCCTTCAGCATTCAGATGTAAAATGAGCTCCTGCTAGACTGGATGGCATTCCACAAATAACCCTTTGGCAGGGAACCCCCGATGAATTCCCAGTCTCTGCCAGAGTCCTTCTTCCAATCCTCTCAGGAATGCCCTCAGCTTTTTTGCCCTCCATCTTTGCATTCAATATGCCCAGGGACACCCAGCTCCAGGATATATCCACCTAAGTGCCTCTATTTCTCTACCTGGGTTGGCAGGGATTCTAGAGAAATGTCCACAATTATGTGATTTTGAATCCATAGCTTTCAATCTCAATTGAGGACCACTAGAGAATCCTTGAACTCACCATTTACTCAGTGATCTTAAACACATTTCCTTGGATCTATAAGCTGTAGAACTATTTGGAGTGGGGAGAAACCTAGCTCCTTGGCTAATCTCTTCAGGGGGATTTTGTTTCTGTGTAGTTTTTTCTTTTTTTCTTTTATGGCTAAGATCTCTGCCTTTAGAGGCAGATATCAAGCTCAGCTCTTGATATCTGAGTTTTCTCTCTGGCTTGCCTCTTTGAGTCCTGTCCAGTCTCCCTCCCAGGGCTGCAGACCTCTGAGACAATGGGGAAATTCTACTTTCTTAGGATCTGATGCCCCAACCTGCTGTAAAGGCTCAGTGAGCCAAGTATGTGAATCCAATGTCAGTTTGTGTGGTCTCACCTTCTCTTAGTATGTGGGTATGTGACCTCACAATGGGATCCCAATGAAATAGGTCCCATCTCTACATGTCATATCCTTGCTGCTAGACCTTACTTGATTGCTTGGTGATAGAGAGAACCTCATGCCATGGTCCTGTCTTTGACAGGGTGATATCTGTGACATCTGTATTGTTCCTGCTGATTTGAAGAGAAATCCTACTCTCTGCTTTGCATTGCCTGACGGTTACCAACCATTCTGGCTTTCCAAGGAAATAGAATACTGCAAGGGGGAGGGAGGAGGCATAGGCTGGAGTATACATTTGAGACCTTACCCAGTTTTCATGACTTAGCACCCTCAGAAATTAATTTCTCTCCTGTTTACCTGCATTGCTTACCCCTCAAGCATCAGTTGGAGTGTGGAAGGAATGCTGACTTTGTTCCCTATGCAATTGTCTTTCATTAAAGAGGCCCCATACCTTGAAGGGCTATGGCACTTCCCTCTGCCTTTTCCCAAATATGGAAACCCTATTCTCCTTTGCCCTCTTCTCAGTCCCAGAACAAGCCCTGGGCTGGCCAAGCTGGTATGGCTATGTCAACCTTCATCAGAGAATTAATCCTGCTGAGTTTTGGCAAGGCAGGCAATGAAACTTACCCTCAGAAGCAAAGCTGTCCTTGTCCAGGAATTTGTTTCAGGAACAGGATAAAGGCACTGCTGAAAATTTGGCCATCAGATTAACCTCTGCTTTCCAGTAGCAAGGGCATCTTTCAGGATCATAGAAGAACCTCAGGTCACTCTGGAGTCAGGGACATAAGACAAATCCTGCCTTGGCATGGCAATAGCAAGGAAACACCCCTGTTAGCAGACAATGACTTTTCTCTCTCTGGGAATGCCAGAATCTCCTTCTTGTAACCCAACAACATCTTAAGGAGCTTTTTTAAATAGAGCTGAGAATGGGTAGAGCTTTTGGGCCCAGTTCATACCTGTTGACCCAGTATAATTATTAATAGTGCTTCCTGTACTATCAATAGTATCCAGGTTTGAATGACAGAATTCAACAGTGGTGGCAGTAGTAGAAGCAGCAGTGTTGGCGAGAGTGGCCGTGGCCCAGGAAAGAGAGTGGCTTTGTATGAGGGCAGCTCTGGGACCCCTGTGGGAGGCTCTTTGCCATCTGCCTCCAGAGCCCATTCCTGGGGCACATGCACATATAGAAACTCCCTGGCCTAAACTCAAGCACAGGAACTGCCCACACTCAGGTAGTAATTTTCTTACCTACACAATTTCATTTTTATTACAAAATAAAGATGCAACATAGACATTGCAATAAAGTATATTAGGGAATTATAAGAGTTCTTCAAAGCGTTTAGAATATCCGGTTTGGAAAACTGATGCCATAGGCTCAGAAATAGAAATTAAGAATGAAGATTATCAAATTCAACAACAACAACAATCACTATTTTCATATGAAGCTTCAAATGAACAAATTATTAATAAGGAACACAATTTAAAAATTAATTTTTCATTGTAATTGAAGATATAACAATACAGCAACAATGCATAAGTAGGTGTTTAGAATTATACACAGATCATGAAACCAATTTCAGTTTCTTGATCAACTTGCACAAGTTACAGAAAATGTCAGAGCAAATATTAAAATGCCATTACATAAATTTACGTTTAAAATTACAAGACTTACATAAAGCTGAAATGTATGAAGAGTTAAATCTTTTTAGAAAAATTGTTCCTTAAGAATTATCAGTTTTAGATGTACTAAAATTTATATTTTGAAATAATTTATCAGAAATTTATCCTGATGTTATCACAGCCTATAAATACTGATCAGCAGAAAGATCTTTATCAAAATTTTAAATTATCAAAAATTTTTTGTGATCTTGTACTTGCTAAGAACAACTGATGTCACTTTCGAGGATATCAATGGAAAATTGATTTGTTTTAGAAGTTGTTACAACAATAAATTTTGATGACCTGACAAATAAATTTGCAGAAAAGTGAGCCAATATTATGATCAATCAAGACAACTCATCAATAAAGTATTACATTCTATTATATAAAATTATAACACCAAATATAAATAATATAAAATTATAACAACAAAATGCATTGTTTTTGCAATTTGTAGGTTTTTGCTGTTACTCATGAATCATTATTACCCCTATTATTTTTTATAAGTAATAAAATATTTTAAAGGAAAATACTTATGTATTTTAGTACCTTTATACTTTTTTTCCTGCTTTTTGAACAAGAAGCCTTCTGTTTTGGCACTGTGCTGAAGGAACAAGTAAGCTGTGTATGTGATGTGCTGGTGACAGGTACTAACGTTTTGAGAGAACTGGCCACATATCAAGCTAGCACATCCAGAATCTCACAGCATCCTCACTTGGCTTTGTGAGAACTAGTATTAAGACTCCTGTTCAAATGAGGAAATCAGTTTAGAAGGGCTGAGAAACTTGCCTCAGTGGCTGAGTCTGGACTTGAAACTCAGGTATGGCTTTTATCACTACAAAATGCTGCCTCCTGAAGAACATGTTGTTTTTCTCTTTAATTCAAAAAATGGTCACCTTAATTAGACAGAGTTTCTCACTAAGTAGCTCCGAAGGTCTTCTGACAAAGAATTGTGGCAACTTCAGGATTGAGGAGGTTGGGTGTAGTTCCAGTGATGGCCAGCAGGTGTCACAATCTCTGGCCAGATGCAGGGTCTGCATTGTTGGAGGTGGGACTGCCCTATTTATTGTTCTTAGAAAGCATTTCTTTTCAACAATTTGACAGGGGCAAAGAAAAACATCCCAGACAATGTATACCATTCCTTCTTTCATTGTGGCTTCCTCCCCAGGTTTGGATGAACACTTTAGTCCAGTGGAAAAAATCATATTGACATAACCTCATGAGCGATGAGAATATAAAGAATTCCTACATTTTTAAAAGAAATACTTTATTTAAAAGAAATGCTTTATTTAAAGTTTTTGTTTGTTTGTTTGTTTGTTTGTTTGTTTACAGGGAATGGACTATAGAGGTAGTTACAGAGGGGCAGTGTGGCAGACCTCTCCAGCACTAAACTGTTTAAACACAGATCTCATTTACCGTTCTTCTTTGCACTCTATCAAATGAGCCTGCCAGAATTGATTTCAGTAAATGTTTGAGTAAATGATAATGCTTAACTTGTATCTATGTCTGCTCATTTAATTCTCACAGTCATTTCATTTTAACAGAGAGGTAAGGTAACTCATCCAAGTTCCTGTGGCCATTGAGCCGTGGGATAGATGAATGAATGACTAAACAATGGAGATAACTGCTGTCATGTTCTTTTAGGCCAAGTCTCAGTCTGTGAATGGAAAACTAAGAATGGAAGCCACAGCAGGAGCCAATGGAAGACCTGGAGAGGCAGAGTTTCTCTTTCTCTGATGGGTGGGCTATTGAAATCCTGGGAAGGAATGTTGGATGGGGGTATGTAGCTGTATGTAGCAAGGGGAAGTGGTAAAGCACCACCTTTTCATCTAATGACCAAGAGCAGCACTTTCAGTACAGAATGAGTGTGAGCCAAAGCCATCATGGGCCATTTATGGATTAAAGCCGCCTCATTCATCAAGGAAAATATTTGGGCAAGAAACTGGGAGGAGAGCGTGTCTGGTCCCTTATTACTGAGCAAATCCTAGGGTATCCTGCTCCCTGTGATGTGAAAGGAGCAATGACAAAGAGTTTGACCTGGCAAAACTCACCTTCTCAGAGCAGAGAAACCATCAAATAATGGGCCCTTTTCCTGAATTTTACACTTTCTTTTCAATTGGGTACCCAAGAGATTATTTATCTCTCCCTAGCACTTTGCCAGCAACTAGAATATGTTGCCAGAAGAAGAAAGGGCACAGAAACTTGGTGTCTTGAAGCTTCACCTTGGTGATCTTTACCTGTATCTATCTTGTTCTGTTCTATATCACGAGGGCTGTTGTTTGCCCCTTCTCTGCACAGCTGGCTTAAGTGGATTCTGGCCCTAACTCACTGCCACTTGGTCTCTCAGCTCCAGACTGGTCTTCTTTTCCATCGGGCCCAGAGCATACCACTGGGCTCATTGCACCTGAAGTGAGAGCCACCCAAGCCGATGTTTGGGCAGGGGCTAGATGTTTGCATCCACAGAGTCTGACCCTGAGACTGGTGGTCCTGCTTGGGCTGTGAGGACTCTCCCTCAGTCTCCTCCTCATGACTCCCAGGGTTAGACTGTGCACCTAACAGGTAAGATTGGCAGAAGTTAAAGCTGCAGCCCTGAGGCTGGTAAAGAAAATGACAAGTCCTCCTCGCAGCCCCGACATCCCTGGCTGGTCTGCCAGTGTCAGTTGACTCTGTCCCCCCCACCGCACCCCACCCCACCCCCAGGATCCTGCCCTCCCTGTCCTTCCTGATCACATATAGATCTGCCCTGCTCAGTACCACCTGGCCCTGAAATAACCTCTTCCTTGATATTTAGCGGGATCCTCCTTCTTTTGTGTACAAAGCTTCCTCTCTGCTCAGTCTTCAAAAACCACCCAGGAGCCGTCTGCTCCAGATATGAAACTTGGGTGTCTGATCTTTAAAAATCCGGCCCTCCCCACCAATAGGAAATGCAATATCAGAAACTGAGCCAACCTTTGGTATTTGTCCTGCCTTTTCCCTGTCACCCTCTCCCTCACTGGGCCTCCCTCTGACCCTCCTGATTCTCTGATCCTCTGCACAGCCCCACCTGCTGCCCATCATCTTCTTATTCGTCCCAGATTGATAACCATCTCAGTCTTCCCAGTGCTCAATCCAAATTTCCATCTGAAACCTACAGATGACTTTGAATGTTACTTTCTTGAAGAGATTGAGAACATTTGACACGAGATTTTTCAAATTCTCCCCATTGGCCTCAAAATTTCCCTTTCACTCATCCTTTCTCCCTCTCTCTTTCACCTCAAAGGAAGAACTACCTCTCCTCTCAAAGGCTTTCCCTTGCATTGGTTCTTCTGGTGGAAGGAACACAGGTTTTGAAGTCTATTTTGGGTTCAAATCTTAACTTAATCATCTCTTATAGCTGTGTGTCCTTGGGCAAATTATTTGACTTCTCTTTGCCTCAGTTTCCTGATTTGTAAAATGGGGATAATACTCTCTACTTCATAGTGTGTGTACATATGAATTCATATATTATGTGTAAAAAGCCTTGACACACCATAGGCCCTCATTAAAGCAAGCGTTCCTGGTCCTGTTCTTATCATCATTATTTCCTTGCTCTTAAATGCAATATCTGGCACTTCTGGAACTTCTCTCTGGGTTTGATCACCTTATCTACTTGCTGGCTGGGTGAACTTGCCCAATGTAGTGAACCTCTGCAAGCTCGAATCATCTTCTATGAAAAATAATTTTAAAAAGGCATTGACTTCACAGGACTGCTATGAGAGACAATGAGACTAGGCCAAAGAAAGCACATCTCTACAGTGTCATCATGGGTGCTGTCTGGGGTCTGTGTCTGTATTACTTTTAGTATGTAAAGGCACAAATATTTCACTGTTCAATCAGCATGCATTGACTGAGCATCTTTTCTGAGCCATGCACTGCTCTAGGTGCTGGAGTGCAGCACTGTAGCAGACATTCTTGGTTTTTCACTCAACAGACACACATCACTTTCGTCATTGGTCTCAGAGCCCCAGTTTTTGTGTATATATATATCAGGGAGCAGGTGCTCCAGAAATATGAACTTGTCCTCCTCTCCAAGGAGAAATCATGACTGATCAGATCCAATCCCCATCGTCCTATTCCATTTTTGGTTAAGAGTGGGCCTATGACATCGTCTGGACACTCATATAAAAGGGGAAGTTGACAAGGCTTCTGAAGAAGATTCCAAAGAGACATGAGAGGATAATGTCTTTTTCCCCTTCTGACATGATTGGGACAGAATGTGAAGGCTGGAGCTACAGCAGCCAGTCTTTAGTGTGAGAAGAATAGAAATGTCACCCCCGGGCTCTGACATTGTTGAACTGCTGAATGCACATTTATATGAAAACACAGATATACTTGATTGTCTAAGTCACTTTTCATTGTTTCATCTGTCACATGCTGCTAGCTGAAAACATCCTGCAAGCAGTAAGCAAGATGGATAAAGTCCCTGTCCTCATATAACTTACATCTATCAATGGGGAGTTAGAAAATAAACAAGTCAACAAATAAATACATACTATTAAAAAAAAAGATAATTGCTGTAAAGAGAACCAAAGAAGGCAAGGGGAGCCAGAATGATGAAGGCTTTCTATTTAAGGGGCAGCTTTTCTGAGAAGATGACACTTGAACAGAGACCTAAATAACATAAAGATGTAAGTACATGAAAATCTAGGGGGAGGGGGATATCACTTGTAAGGGGTGAGAAGGATAACTATGGAATTGTTTTGTACATCTGAAACTAACAATAAAAATTAAAAAATTAAAAAAAAAAACTGAAAAAAAAAAAAAGAAAATCTAGAAGAACATTCCAGACAGAGGAAACAGCATGTGAAAGGCCTTGGATCAGGAACAAGCTTGGCCTGTTTGAAAAATGGCAAAAATATCTGTGTGACTAGACTGCAAGAAATTAAGAGGAGAGTGAGGTAGCCAGGCCTGCGTATCACTCTGTGAGCCAAGGTAAGGCGTTCAGGTTTTATGGGCTTAGTGTGATGGGAATCCACAGGAAGATCTGTGATGGCACCATCTGCCTTTGGTTTTAAAAGGACAACTGTGACTGCTGAGAGGAGGATATGCTGGGAAGGGACAATTGTTGAAGCAAGATTAGCCAGGAAACTCCTTTAGTGGTTCAGGTGAGGGATGATGGTAGTTCCAATGGAAGGTGGGGTGGTGCTATCAGATCAGCATATGTTTTAGACAGGGTTTGCCAATGGATTAGATGTGAGATATGAAGGATGTGGGAGAATCAAAGGTAACTCTTAGTTTTGGGGGCCTGGGCAATTGGGAGGATGGTGGTGGCATTTATTGAGATAATTGGACTGAGAAGGGAGTGAGGTTAATTTTTTCAGGGGATTGTTGATTTAGAAACAAACAATCCTCTTTCAGATGAGTTTAAATCTGAGCTGTCTATCAAACGTCAAAGTGGAGATCTGTGGGTATTTGGATAAAAGAATCCAGTTTATGGATATTATTATAAATGTGAATTTGGGATTCCTCAGCCTATAGATGGCAGCTAAAGCTATGGGACTTAAAATTTTCAAAGTAGATACTGTTACCTCCCTTCTACAGATTGGGAGACACAGCACAAAAAGGGTCAGGAACTTGCTTAAGTAGCGAAGTTAGTATGTGGCAAAGCCAGGATTTGAATCCAGGTAGTCTACACCTCCATGACCCTGTTCTTAACCATTACGCCATGATGTAGCTCACACTCTCACATGCAGCAAATATTTTTAGTGATAAATTATACCAGGGGTCGGAAGAGCCAATCCTGTCCCTCACAACAATTTAAAAATTATTTGAGAGCCACAAACATATTTTTGCAAATAAGGAAAATTTAAAGTAATATCAGAACACGTAATAGTATTAATTATATCTATTAAAACAAGAAAAATTCACACAAAAAATTCATCACATGTACGTACCCAAAGAATCGCAAGTGGCTTGCGAGTGCAGTTTGCCGACCCCTGGGCTATACTAGTGCAACTGATGTAACAAAATGCAATGGGCCAGACAACATTTTTCTTTTGTTTTTTTTACTTAACACTCCAAGGAAAATATTCTATGGGAGTGGAAGTTTGGGTCCAGGCTGAAGAGGACTGTCATCTATAATCTGTTACTTCCAAGGTCCTTGAGGTCACTGCTATTCCTGCACCCCTTCCTGTTGGGGTGTACACATCCCATTCACTCACATTCCATTGGTTAGAAATCTGTCACATGGCTCCATCTACTTGCAAAGGAGCTGAGAAGTGTAGTCTGGATGTACGTCCATGAGGTAAGGGAGAACAGATTTTGGTTGATGGCTAGCAAGAAATGCTACAACCTAGACCATGGACTCTAAGCTGGATAATGAGGAAAGGAAGTATAGTGGGTGGGTGATGAACAGTGAGAAAAAGATGGTTGAGTCCATGAATGGAAGGTCTTCATGGACACAAAAATTTATCAGAGTGAGGGGAACTGGAAGGAATAAGCCAGAAAAATAGAGGTTGGTGGGTTGTCTGAGCCTAAGATGTTTGAAATGTAAATTTTGAAGGTTATGCAGTTACTTGCAATGACAAAGGCTAAGGTGTGAACACAGGAGTGGATGGCTGCGGTGTGGTGAGGCAAGTGCAGTGAGATCAAGGACAAGCTGAGGCAGGAGAGACCATCAGAAGCCCAGAACTATCATGGTCAATGAACAGAGGCAGGCCTTCCCTAACTTTTGTAGGGCCCAGGGCAAGAATACAAATGGAGGCCCAGATACCTGAGGTCTAAATATTTAAGTTATAAGTTGAACCACCAGCTTTATATACATATCTGTCCTTTTACCTTGACAGATGTACCTTCATAGACTCCATAAGACTAAATCTGAAATGAAAATTCTGTCTCTGGATTTTATGAGAAGAGCTCTCCTGGACTTCTAGCCCCAGGCTGTGGGCCACTCCTCTTCCAGCTCTGCCCCATAATGTGAGGGGCTCAGCCTTCAAATCCAAGCTCCAGTCACACCCAAGCTGGGAGACAGACCCATGGGAGAGACTTGTGAAACCTCTGGAAGCAGGCTTAGTGGGGGGTGGGCAGGGTACCTGGAACAAAGTCTAGTAGAGGGACACAGGGGCTCGGTCAGTATAAACCCTTGGCCCATGGACTTCTCACCTCCTGGAGAGAGGTACCCTCAGAGGAGGGTGTGGTGGGCCTCCTTGCTTGGGTCTGAGTGGGGACTTCTTAGGAGTTAATAGAGGATGGCAGAAGGGATAGCAGGGCATCTTGTCATGTGTTTCAAAGGGTTCAGGGCTTGGAGGGAGGATGTCAGAGAAATAGTTAGAGGAGCGAGGAGGATGCTTCCTGTGGCGCAGGAGCTTGTGGAGGCAGCTAGGTGAGCCAAAGCTACAAGAGATACAGTCAGGTTGTGGTTTGAGAATGGACAGAGCTGCACATTCTTCACATAACCACCACCTCACACAAGATGCAGAATTTGCCCATCACCACAAAGATCTCCATCGTGCTACACCTTGATAATCATCCCCTCCCCCTACCATCCCTTACCTCCAGAAACCCCTAATCTGTTTTCTATTTCTATAATTTTGCCATTTCACTGAAGTTATATAAATAGTCATGCTGTGTGTGATCCTGTGAAGTTGGTTTTTCAGTCAGCATAATGCTCTTGAGATCTATCCAAGTGTTGCACGTACTAATGGTTCAGTCATTTTTATTGCTGAGTAGGATTCCATGGTGTGAATGCACCATAATTTGTTTAACCATTCACTTACTTGAGGACACTTTGGTTGTTAACAGTTGACTGTTGTAAATAAAGCTGACAAATGATCACGTACAAATTTTTGTGTGGACAGAAATTTTCATTTCTCTGAGATAAATTCTTGGCAAAAATATGTTTAGTTTTTTTTTCTTTTTAAACATTATTTATTGATATATCACCATAGAAGATGATGATGTTACATTTTTTTACATTAAATATTATTCTATATTAATTTCAGGTGTACGGCATAGTGGTTAGACATTTATATAATTTAAGAGGTGATCTCCTGGATGAGTCTAATACCCACCTGACACAGTACATAGTTATTACCATATCATTGACTACATCCCTTATGCTGTACTTTACATCCCCATGATTATTTTGTAACTATCAATCTGTACTTCTTAATGTTTTCACCTTTTTCACTGTGCTCCCCAAAGTTTCCTTCTATCTAGCACCCCAATAAATCTAGGACCCATCAGACACCATGTATAGTTATAGTATTATTGACTATATTCTTTATGTTATGCCCTACATCCCCATAACTATTTTGTAACAACCAATTTGTACTCCTTAATCACTTTTCCTTTTTCACTCACACCCCAAACCCCCTCTCATCTGGCAACCATCTAAATGTTCTCTGTATCTGTGAGTTTCTTTCTGTTTTATTTGTTTGTTTTGTTCTTTAGATTCCACATATAAGCAAAATCACCCTGCATCTGTCTTTCTCTGTCTGACATACTCCACTCAGCACAATACCCTCCAGGTCCACCCATGCAGCCACAGATGGCAAGAACCCATTTCCTTCCATGGCCACTGTATATATGTACCACCTCCTCTTTATCCATTCTTCCATTGACAGACACCTAGGCCACCTTCACATCTTGACCATTGTAAACAATGCTGCAATGAACATATGGGTGCACATGTTGCATTGAAGTAGTGTTTTGGGTTTCTTTGAATAAATACCCAGGAGTGAGATTACTCAGTCATCCTTTGTCTCTTGTTATAGTCTTTGTTTTAAAGACTATATTTTGTCTGGTAAAAGTATTGCTACTCCAGCTTTTTCTGTGTTTCTTATTACATTTCCATGAAATACCTTTTTCCATTTCTTTACTTTCCGTCTATGTGTGTCTTTCAATCTAAAGTAGACTTCTTTTAGGCAACATGTAAGGGTCTTGTTTTCCTATCCATTCTACCAACCTATATCTTTTTTGTTTGTTTGTTTGTTTGTTTGTTTGTTTGTTTGAGGGCAGTGTCACTGGCCCTCATATGTGGGACCGAACCGGGGCCTCTGGCTTCCCAAGCCAGCGCTTAAGCACTGCACCACTCGGTCGGCCCCTGATTAGAGCATTTAATCCATTTACATGGAAAGTAATTGCTGATAGATATGTAGCTATTGCCATTTTATTATTTATAATTTTGACAATTCCCCCCCACACACACACATTTTAAAGAAGTCCCTCTATCATTCCTTGTAATACTGGTTTGGTGGTGACGAACCTTAGCTTTTTCTTGTCTGGGAGGCTCTTTATCTGTTCTTTGATTTTAAATGATAGCCTTGCTGGATAGAGTAATATTGGTTCTAACCTTGCTTTTCATCATGTTGTATATTTTGTGCCAATCGCTTCTGGCTTGCAACATTTATGTTGAGAAGTCAGCTGATAATCTTATAGGAGCTCCCTTATAAGTTACTAGTTGCCTTTCTCTTGCTGCTTTTAGGGTTCTCTCTTTGGCTTTAACTCTTGCCATTTTAATTATAATGTGTCTTGTTGGGGGCCTATTCCGGTTCTTCTTTTTTGGGACTCTGCGCTTCCTGGACTTATAAATCTATATCCTTTGCTAGATTAGGAAATATTTTAGTCATTATTTCTTCAAATAGATCCTCAGTCCATTGCTTTCTCTCTTCTCCTTTTGGTACCCCTATGATGTGAATATTACCATGCTTGATGCTGTCCCAGAAGTCTCTTAAACTATCCTCATTTTGGGGGGATTCTTTTTCTTTTTGCTGTTCTGATTGGCTTTTTTTTCTGCTACTTTGCCTTCCAAATTGCTGATTTGATTTGATCCTGTGCTTTACTTAGTCTACCAGTAATTTCTTCTAGTGCTTTCTTATTTCAGTTATTGTATTCTTCACTTTTGACTGGTTCTTTTTTATACTTTCTATGTCCATTTTATGCTTGCTATCTCTTTGTTGAAGTTATCACTAAGTTCATTGAGCATCCTTATAACCAGTGTTTTGAACTCTGTATCTGGTAGGTTGCTTTCTTCCATTTCATTTAGTTCTTTTTCTGGAGTTTTCTCCTGTTCTTTCATTTGGGAAGTATTTCTTTGTTTCTTAATTTTGGCTGCCTCTCTGTTTATTTCTATGTATTAGGTAGATCTGATGTGTCTCCCAGCCTTGGCCAGGTGGAGCTCGGTGGGGCCCTAGAACAGTCTCCCTGATTACCTGTTTGGGTGCTCCAGGAGTGTCCCTTGTGTGGGTTGTTTGTACCCTCCTGTTATAGTTGAGTCTTGAGTGCTATTGGCACATCAATGGGTGGGATTGACCCTAAGGCTGATTGGTTGTGGAGTTTGTTCATGTCTAAATCTTACCAGCTGCTGTGTGGGAGGCTTACCCCTTTGAGTGGGATTTGCCCCAGCAGCCTCTGGTACCTGTTGAGACCACTCTTTGGGTGTGCCACTTGTGAAGCTTATTGAGTGGTGCTCTGCTGTGGTCTGAAGCCAACCTCCAAGTATGTTGGTTCTGGGGCTTCTTGGGAGAGGCTCTGCTGCAGGTCCAATCACCCACTGCCTGGGACTGACATGGGACTACCTTGTATGAGCTACAAAATGATCCGCAGTTGTTCACTGCCTGTGCTAAACCTGGAGGCATGTGGAAGAGGCCACACTGCAAACTGAGGATGTCTGTCACCAATACAGGGCCTGAGGTAGCTCTGCAAAAAGCCAGGACACCAAAGGCCTGCTGCTATCTGCCAGCTTGTTTAAGGTTCAGCCACTGATAAAGCCTTGAATGATATGCAAGTAGGTGAGGCAGAGTCTCAGGGAGTCATTAGAGTGAGAAGTTTTGTGGTTACCAGGTTAATATAGATTATGCTTTGGTGCCCGTGCTGAGCCTGTGGCTACTCAACAAATCTCAGCGTATGCTGAGGCCAGTCACTGCCCACCTGTAGTCCGTGGACTCCAATAATTTCCAAGAAAAAGTGTGATGCTTTCAGGGCTGGCTGTTTGCAGAGAAAGAGCCTCTGGCTTTGGGGGAGTTAGGTGGGGTGGGGTCCCAGTGAGTCAGGCCAATCAGATTCAGATTTGGTTATATGGGGGAGGGCTCAACACAAGAAAGATGGGGCTTGCCTTCCTGCTGCAGGGGAGAAGGACCCCACATAGTGAAATTGCTGACTGTCTTCCAGCCCTCACCTAGAAGCCAAACACCTTGTTTTCTCCCTTCTTATGCCTCCTATACACCCTGAGTCACCACCCTTCTGCCGGAGCCTAGGGCGAGTGCCTGCGAGCAAATGAATCTGTGTGCAGGCTATTTAAGAGCTTGGCTGGGTTTCCTGCCACCTTCCACCCCAACCAGTTGTTCGGGATCCCCACTTTTTTCACAGCCAGATGTTGTGGGGCGTCCTCTTCCTGGCACCAATACTCTGGGCTGGGGAGCCTGGTGTGGCACTGGAGTCCCTCACTCTATCATGGGGAAATTCTGCAGCTGAGATATTCCTCTTGATTCTCAACCACCACATGGAAGTTTCGGGCCAGCCTGTTTCACATCTCTGTCCTTTCCAGTCTCAATGTGGCTTCTTCTTTATTTCCTTAGTTATAAAACTTCTGTTCAGCTAGACTTCAGATGGTTCTCTAGGATGATTTTTCTATAATTTAATTGTAATTTTGATGTTTTCACGGAAGGAAGCAGGCACAGTATTTATCTACTCCATCATCTTGGATCTCCTATATTTAGTTTTTCAAGAAGCTGTTGAACTGTTTTCAGTTTGACATGATAGCTATGCCATTTTTACATCCTCACCAGTAGTGTTTGAAAAGTCCTAGATTCTGTTTAGAATAACAAACCATATTATTTTAGATTTTATTAATTTGTAATTTATGAAAACTTAAAATTTGGACATATCTCGGTAAAAGCATAAAATAAGGGGCATAACTGGGAATTGGTTTTAGCACTGAATTCTACTTGATTATATATCCTATGTTCAAGAACTGTATATAACTATGAGTAAACATGGTTCTTGAAAGTGAAACAATTGAAAATTTTAAATATGCAAATTCAAAATTTTCAGTAGTTAATGAGGATTTTCCTTGCTTTAGTTTGAATGAGTGAAATCTTAGCAGAGGTAACTATAGGTTACTGCTAAGTGCTAATATTTGTAACAAAAAAAGTGAGGGAAGTAGTGACTTTAAGCAGGCTAGCATGTGTTTGGGGGTCAGTGATGTAGGCATCGCTCTGTTTTTTTTTTTTTTTTTTTAATTAAAGCAAACAGGCATTTGTTATGGGACAGGTTATCCAAATTTTGTTGGTCTCTGTTCTATGATGAACC
Organism: Aselliscus stoliczkanus; assembly: GCA_033961575.1. Classification (NCBI taxonomy): domain Eukaryota; kingdom Metazoa; phylum Chordata; class Mammalia; order Chiroptera; family Hipposideridae; genus Aselliscus; species Aselliscus stoliczkanus. The sequence goes on from CM066729.1 coordinate 121,009,070, forward strand.
AGCCCCATGACTGGAGGAGATCACTTTCTCCCTCTGGGACTCAGTTTCTTCATTTGCACATGGTTAATCTGAACAAATTACTGAATAAAAATTACTTGGGCATTGCTAAAATGTAGATGTGCCTGGCTCTCCTTCAGAGATTCCAGTTCAGCAGGTCTGGGGTGGTTATGGAGAATCTACATTTTAGCATGTTATAATTTAAAACTGTGACAAATTGGGAGAAACAGCACAAGATGGTTGCAATGATTATAAAATGCTCTATTAGCTACTATGGAATGCAAGTAGCTTTAACCAGGAAAAAGATATATTTTGTAAAACATCATATAAGGTTTATTAGTTTTTTTGAAAAGCAATATAACACAAGGGTACATGGAGTAAAAAAATCCTTAAATGGGCAATAATTTCTCTGATTAAATAATAACAAATGACTAATAATAAATCAAAGCTCTTTCCCCAAAACAACCATTATTATGTTTCTAGGGATTCCTTCCAGATAAAGAATATATATATAAGAATATATAATACATATATAATATAATATAAGCATATATAAATAATATATATATATATTTGTACATCTTATATTTTATATATATATATATTTGTACATTTATTTATACTTAGAGGAGTCATACAGGGTGATTCCACACCTTTTGGTTTTCAAAGCTTTTCTTGGCAGTTGCTGAATGCTAGCACAAACAAGTCTACCTTTCACCTTTGCACAGCTGTGTAGTTGATTTTGCACTGTGTGTGAACTGCAATTTATTTATCTGTCCACTATTAATGGACACTTTAGTGCCTTTCAGTTTTTCACTATTAGAGAAAATTACCGCAATGAGCATCTTTTTTTACATGCTTGGGTGAACTTTTGCAAGAACATTCATGGAGTCATTTCCTCATAGTTGGGTTTGCAAATGATATGTGCATTTATAGTTTTAATGAATATTACCAAATGCGCCCTGAGAGGTTGCACTAATCTACATTCCCACTAGTGGCTTATGGGACTGCTTGTTCACCATGCTATCACCAGCCCTGCATTTCATCACACATTATTGTTCTGTTTTTTGGTCAATATATGAAATAAAATGTATATTTTCTTTTTTTTTAAAAAATGCCTCATCATTTTGAAACTGCTATTGATTTAAAGGGCTCCAAAGATCTATTTTTTTCATACCTACCTCTACAGAAGTATGATCTAATTCTTGCTGTTGTCCCTCTCCTCTGACTCCTTTCTGAACCCATGTACCTGAGTGTGTGAATTCTTTTTCTCCTTTCTTCAACTACATCCTCCTAAAAAGAAACAAACAACGAAAAAAACATTTTATTATTTTTCTTGAGGTATTACTGACATACAAAGAGTTGTACATATTAATGTATCAACTTGTTTAGTTTGGAGATAAGTGTACACCTGTGAAACCATCACCACAATCTATGTCATAAACATATCTGTCATGCCCAAAAGTTTCCTCCTGTCATTATTATTATTATTATTGTTGTTGTTATTATTATTATTATCTGTGTGTGTGTGTGTGTGTGTGTGTGTGTGTGTGTGTGTGTGTAATGATCACAACCACATTTCTCATGCATCCTTCTTGCCTGCCCAGCTCCAGGTCATCATTCCTCAATATGATCTTGCATGGTTCTCTGTCTGTCTGGTGCAAGTCCAAAGTCTGTCTCCATTCAAAGGAATGGAGAACTGTTAAGTTAATGAAACTAAGGCTCGTCTGTTGGATGCCCCACTGGTTCCTTACAGGCCTCTTTCTTTTGATTGGACAAGGAGATAAAGTGACATCAGTGTAAAAGCCGGTACTGAGCTTCAATTCCATTGTCTTCCGTGGCCTTAATCCAGTTGAGCTCTTACAGGCTCTCACAATCACCAGCTTTGAGGATGCAGACTGCTGAGGTATCTCTGCCTGCTAACAGGCCAGAGACACAGGGCTGGGAGCATGAGAGCAGTGGCATAAAAGGAAAAGGCCCTTATTGACTCACTCACTGGGCAGTCAAGTGCTTAGTAACAAACAGTAAACACAGGGAGCAGCACTGGCGACAGTGGCAGCTCAGCAGAGAGACAAGCAAGAGATCCTGCTCGCTGTTGGAAGTTGTCCACGATGATGGCCTAGATCAGGTTGTGGAGACTTTGGGATGCAGCCTCTGACGCAGGACACAGGTACTATTTGACATCATTTACCTTTCTTGTATCCATCTGGATTAAGGGACAGGCAAACCCATCTACTGTGTCTGGATACCGGGGAAAAGGACCACACAACTGGGTTAGGCCCTCTGTTAACCGCTCTTTGCATTGTTATTGGAGGACTATTTGTCCCAGCCTCCAGAGAGGGCCTGATTTAGATGGCATATTTGTTTTTAAGCACTAAAGAATGGACTCATCAGAGACAACATGGAGTTTAGAGTCAGACTAACCCTTATTTGAACCACTGTTTTGCCATTGACTTCTGTTCAAATTCAAACAAATGTTGTAACTTTCCTGAAACTCATTTTCCTCACCTGTAAAACAGGAGTGATAATACCTACTCAGCATTGTTGAGGAAACATTGGGTGACGTACATAAAGCACTTAGCACATGCTTAGAGCATAAGAGTAGCCTAATATATGATAGCTGTCACCGCTTTTTCAGGAGTGAGTGTTGTGGTTATTGCTTGAAGGAAGCCAGTGGTTTAAGGTGAAAAGTCTCAGGCCACGTCTAGATGACTTCCAGAAAACAATGAAAAAGAAAAAGATGTTAATGATTCACCTAGTTTTATACATATGCTTAGAGGAAAGAAAAAGTTCAGTTGAGTTTTTTTAAAGCAACAATTGAATTCAGAGATGAAATGTGTATATATCATTTGCTAAATACTGTGATTTGCTATATAGCCTACAGTTGAAATCAATTAATTACTTAGTTCATCAATTCAACAAGCACTTAGTATCTACTGGGTGCTAAGCCAAGTGCTAGATGCTGGGCACACCTCTCTCTGCTCAGAGCATCTTCCAGGTGAGTGGGGGAGCCAAAAAGCTCTACCTGTGCTCTAGTTGCACAACAACTCCATGGTGGTAGCAAGTGCTAAAATGGTGCAGGCTCCTGGAAAGGGTGATGTTTGAGTATGGTTTGAATGCTAGGTGGGAAGTAGCAGGAGGTGGGAGAGGTGGAGATGGGGAAAGGCATCCCAAGCTGAGAAAGTACATGCAAAGACCCAGTGGCATGAATGAGTAAAGCATATTCTGAGAATGGCAGGCAGTTGGTCTTTTATTTTATTAGTTTCAGGTGTACAACACAATGCAATAGTTATGCTCTTTACCCCCAAAGTGACAACCCCCCTCCTCCAGTTCACCACCCCACTCCCCACCCCATATCATACATATCTATCACAACTCCCCTGACTCCCCTCCACAGTATACTCCACATCCCGTGACCATCCACATATTCAGTTACAGTTGGCATACAATACTATACAACATCAGTTTCAGGTGTACAGTGCAGTGATAAAGCCTCTACTCCATCCATGAAGTGGTCTCCCTAACAAGATATGTGACTATCTGACACACCATAAAATTTTTACAACATTATTATATTCTCTGAACTGTGTTTCATATCCCTGTGGCACTATTGTAGTTGTCTATTTGTGCTGTCTAATCCCTTCCCCTTCCCCCGCATCCCCACTCCCCCTCCCAACTAGCAACCCTCAGTTTTTCCTCTACATCTATGAGTCTGTTTACTTTGATCGCTCACTCAGCTCTTCAGACTCCACACACAAGTGAGATCACATGGTACCTGTCCTTCTCCGACTGACTTATTTCACACAACATAATAGTCTCTTCACAACATTATCAATTACATTCCCAGAACTGCCCCCATATCCCTGCGGCAACATTGTAGTCCCACATACACTGTCCAAAACCTTCCCCCTCTCTCTCTCCCTACTCCCTCCCAGCCAGCAACCATCACTTTTTCCTTTATATCTGCTTGATATGACTTCAATCTTCTTAAATTTACTGAGACTTGTTTTGTGACCTAACATGGTCTATCTTGGAAAATGTTCCATGTGTACTTGAGAAGACTGTATATTCTGGTTTTTCAGGGCGAAATGCTCTAAAAATATCAACGAAGTCCAGCTGGTCTAAAGTATCATTTAAGGCCCCTCTTTCTGTGTTGATTTTCTGTCTAAAGGGTCTGTCCATTGGTGACAATGGTGTTGAAGTCCCCTACTATGATAGTGTTACTGTTGATCTCTGTCTTTATGTCTGTCAAAATCTGTTATATGTAATTAGGAGTTCCTATGTTGGGTGCATAGGTGTTTATTAGGGTTATAGTGCCCTTCTTTGTCTTTTATTGTAGTCATTTTAAAGTCTATTTTGTCCAAAATAAGTATTGGTACTCCAGCTTTTTTTTTTCTCATTTCCATTTGCATGAAGTATCTTATTCCATCTGTAAACAGCATATACATGTGTCTTATTTTCTTATCCACTCAGTCACTCTCTGTCTTTTGATTGGAGCATTTAGCCCATTCACATTTAAAATGATTATTGATAGGTGCATATGTATTGCCATTTTGTTATTTGTGTTCCTGGTCTTCCTGGGTTAGCTTGTTTACCCCTTTCTTTTGTTTAAAGAAGCCCTTTTAACATTTCTTGCAATGCTGGCTTGGTGGTAATGAATTCCTTAAGCTTATTCTTTTCTGAGAAGCTTTTTTATTTCTCCTTCAATTTTAAGTGATAGCCGTGTTGGGTAGAGCAATATTGGTTGTAAGCCTTTATTTTGTGTCACTTTGAATATCTCCTGCCACTCCCTTCTGGCCTGCAGAGCTTCTGTAGACAAGTCAGCTGTTAGTCTAACAGGAGTTCCTTTGTATGTAACCTGCTGTCTTTCTCTTGCAGCCTCTAGGATTCTGTCTCTGTCTTTAACCTTTGCCATTTTAACTATGATGTGTCTTGGTGTGGACCTGTTTGGGTTCAGCTTGTTTGGAACCCTCTGCACTTCCTGGGCATGTATGTTGAGTTCCTTCACCAGGGTAGGGAAGTTTTCAGTCATTATTTTTTCAAATACATTTTCTACCCCTTTCTTCTTCTCTTCTCCTTCTGGTATTCCTATGAGTCAAAGGTGGTTGCATTTCACCTTGTCCCATAGGGCTCTTAAACTATTTTCATTGTTTTTTATTCTTTGGTCTTTTTGCTGTGCCAACTGGGAGATTTCTGCTATTTTATCTTCCAAATTGCTGATCCGCTCCTCTGCTTCATCTACTCTACTGGTGATTCCTTCAAGTGTGTTCTTCATTTCAGTTATTGTATTCTTTAGTTCTAACAGGTTGTTTTTTATGGTTTCCCTATCCTTCTTTATGTCCTCGCTAAGTTCCTTAAACATTCTTATCATCAGTGTTCTAAACTCTGTCTCTGAAAGGTTGGATCCCTCTGTTTCATTTAGTTCCATTTCTAGAGGTTTCTTCTGATCTTTTACTTGTGACATGTTTCTTTGTTTCCCCATTCTGGCTCTGGGATTACTTTGATGTATTAGCTAGATCATCAGGAGAGCCCTGGCTGGATCACGCAGGCACACAGCTCACGGCCCAACACTCCCAGGAAAACTCCCAGTCTCAGCCTGTCCCAATCTGCCGCTCGCAGATCAGGCCGAGCAGCCCAACAACCGATCACCAGCCTGGCAACTCTGCAAGCGCAGTGCGGAGAGCGGGCCCCAAGGCGGCTTGTGCACTCCTGCGTCTCAGTGAGCAGCCTGTTGGAGCCAGAGCACGCCCACCAGGCATTTCCTTGGCAACGCAGCACAAGCCGTGCGGAGGGTGGGGATCCGAGGCGGCTCACGCACTCCCGGGTCTCAGTGAGCAGCCTGTTGGAGCCGGAGGGCACCCGTCCAGCGTTTCCCTGGCAATGCAGTATAGGCCGGGTGGAGGGTGGGGATCTAAGGCCGCATGCACGCACACACGCACACACGCACTTCTGCGCCAATTCCACCAGACCAATGAGGTCTTCGACCTGATCCTCTGTGGGAGGGCCTAAGCCCGACAAAATGGCCCTACACCACTCATGTGCAGGCTCCACACCATGGAAACAACAGTCCAAAAACCTCCAGCCTTTGCACCAAAGGTGTTCAGTTCAGTCCGTCCTCGCAGGCTCCCGGGTCCAGCTCACACAGCCACTCCCTCCACGAGGAACCAGATAAGTGCTCACCAGCGAGCAAGCCCAGGCGCCGGCCCCACTGATTTTCCAGCTGCTCTTAGCCTCACGGAGCTGAGCAAAGAGAGTCCTCACTAATTTACTGCCGGCTATATTAGAACTCCTCTTCCCAGCAAAGGAACTCTAGGCTGGTGAGCTTGGAGTGCGGCCAGAGGGTCTCTCCCCCAACCAGACTAGCTTCCCATGGCTGGGGCTTCCCTCATGGGGTTCACCCTCTCTCGTCTCCGCCCATCCTACCAGACCCAACGTGACCTCCTCTTTAAGTTCTTCGTTTAGTGATTCTGTTCATCTAGTGTTCCGGGGACCTCCAGGGTTGAATGCTGTATAATTTGTTTGTAATTTTGGTGTGATCCTGGGAGGTAGTTAGCACAGCATCTGTCTATTGCACCATTTTACCGAAAGTCCCCAGATGGTCTTAATTTTAGTGAAATGTGAGTGTGGGTATCTGATAAGAAAGGATGCTATAAGTGGTGAACAGGGTAGGACAAGGAAAGCCTTCTATGGCTTTCGTTTCTTTCAGAAGATGCTGGAGAGTCATTTAATGGGGGGGGGATGTCATGATTACAATGAAATATTAGAAAGATTGTTTTGGTAGTAATATGGGTATGAGATTAGAGGGGGAAAGCTGGGAATAATGACAGATTGACAAACCTAAGGAAACAACAATGGGGATGTACACAGCCTCAAAGCAGCCAGCACTATGAAAAACCCCCAACATACACATCTATACATCTATAAGTTCATTTGAATTTTATTGCTATTACATTTACAAGGAATAAAATCTACAATATTCTTTATTGCCAATTCTATTTAGCCAGTTGATTTGTATGAAATGTGTTCATCAATTTTGGCTGCACTCCTGTATTCTTAGTCAGGCTATGTTTGTAATTGACCAATGAGTGTAATTCGAACATGAATGTTGGCTGCTACTTTTCTTTATATTGACAAGAAGAAAGGTAAGCAATGAAGGTGAATGCATTAACTTCACTCATCTGTCAATAACATCAGTGACGTATTTGCTGAATTAAATAGTTTTTGAATTCTCCAAGAATATTTTCAGGGTTTTTGTGCTATTTATAATGTAGCAGCAACAGGCATGACACACTTTTAGGTTTAATCTGCATTATTATTTTCTCCATCACTTTCTTCAGTCGAGACAATCAACAAGACAACAAGTTAAGCCCTGATTTGTAGCTTTTGCCAATTTCTGTGGTATAAATACTGCTACTAAGCTTTCAATGTGGAACACAAAGTTGAAAGAGAGATGCACTAGCATACCATTATATAGCATTGTCACCATATATGTGCAATTGATGTAAATAATCTTGAAAGTATAGACAATAGTAAAATGTAGTAAAATAATTAGAAAATGGAGCATTTCAGGCATACTGTTAATATAATGTATTGAATTGGAAGTTTCTGTGACTTCATATTTGCAATGACTATGTTTAACAACCAGCTTGCAAAGATCATGGAGATTTAATAATTGGCTCTCACTGGTCAGTAGCAGCTTTCTTCAGCACATCACAGGATCCCAAGAGAGTCCATGGGGATGGGTATATATTAGTGGGGATGAGAGAAGAGAGGACAAATTAAAAAATTAAGAAGCATACCCACTTCTCACTATAGACAAATACTGGGGGTTGCCCAAAAAACGCATACACATTTTAAGAGATGTTATCTTAAAATGTGTATGCATTTTTTGGCAACCTCTGTATATCACTTACCAAAATAGCAAATGCAGGAATGGATTCAGAGGTGCAAGTCATTGTTGGACTCTTTGGAAAGACCAACATGGAGTGAGGACTATTCATTTAAATTCAGAACAGAGAAGGGTGAGGGCTGTTTGCAGGTTTGAAGAGAAGTTACCAGACTTCTTCAGGTGTCTGCAGATACTCTGCTCACTCCCCCATCAGCCAGCTTCTGTGGGGTACAGGTGGGGGTCCTATTTTTTGAATTCCCAGCATAAGCCCCCAGACCTGGCACATCAGTGCTCAATGGAATTTACTTTGGCTAAGTTGTTGTGCATTAATCCTTTGATTTTTTTAAAGTAATGTTTACTTTGCCCTTCTATAAAACGAATGTAATAATACTCTCTAAAAAGTGTGTTGTGAGCCTAAAGGAATAGGAGTACCTGGAGAGTGATGTAAACATTTGTGGAAAGACTCTTGAGTGCTGCCCCTTGCCCCGGCTGCCTCGCTCCATCAGTCCTGCTCCTGGGATTGAGGCTCTGGAGGAAGGAGAGGGCCTGCTCAGAGGGGCCTGCTGAACCAGGGGAGAGCTCTTGGTGGGACAGGCAAGTGTGGGACAAAACATGTGTGGGAACTCCACAGAAAACAGCCCTGTTGACCGTTTCTCCCCTCTCAATACCCTGAGTCTCTAGCCTGGGTACTTGTCCCTCCTTTCCAACAGCATCCCCTTTTGTATGTCCTTTCCACTCACAGCTTCTATGTACAGGCCACACAAGCCCAGACATTGGGCAGCTGGTCCTGGTGTACTGCCTCGGCTTATCCTCTGGTAAGTCCTCCAGGAAATTTCTCCCTTCTGATCTAAGACAGTAGCTACCCAAGTTCCCTTGAATATTGACCAGCCTTAGGGATCTCTTTGGTTACCTAACACAGCAATTCTATCTCCAAATTCTAATTGGTTGCAGCCATTGCCTTTCTGTAACTGGTTCTTCCAAACAAACTGATGTAACCTAGGATGGTACCATCCGTAACTTGTAATGTACAGAGCAACTACCCAATGATCTTGTTAAAACGTAGATTCTGACTCAAGAGGCTGGGAAGGGCCTGAGTATGCATTTCTAACAGCTCTCAGGTGATGCTAATGTGGTTAGCCTGAGGGACCTCACTTTCAGTAGCAAGACTGGGGTGTACAGCCTAGGCCAAGGCCACCTGCAGCCCCACTGGTGAAGCTACTTCTGCTCTCAAGCCTAATTTTGCAGGTTTGTTCCTGACCCATCCCCTGCCCTCACCATATAATGAACATTAATAATATGAAAAGCTAGCATTTATTGCAGCTACTGTATGTCACACATTAAACTCATGTATACAGATGAGTAAAGAGAAAAAATAACCTACCCAAGGTGAACAAGGGCCAACCCAGCTCTGACCTCAAAAACTGCCCTCTCAGTCACTATGCTTTGCTATTCCTATTTCCTTCTGAGGCCAGTGTTTTTAGCTGCTTTCCTCCCAGACCTCTCGTCTTTGAGACTGTTTGGCTAAGTCCCCTTTTCCAGGTTTGGTCTTCATGTTATTCTTGGTTACTGGCAGCTCGATTGCTAATTGCGTTTTTTTCCTTGCCTTGGCTGTAGACCTCCTTTGCCCTATAATTCCTTTAACTAAAACAGTTGTAATAGCCCAATGTCATTGGAAACAGATTTGATTGTGAAGGAAAGCAGGAAAAAGATCGTAGGACACTGGAGAGGACCAGTTCATGGTGAGCTGGTGCCAGTCAAGAGGTAGGTTTTGAGACTAAACTGTCGGAACTTACTCTTTCATAGAGAAAAGAGGTGTAGAAAAGAGTCTGGCTTGGTAGGAAATGTGCTGGGCATTTAAAAAAAAATTGTTATTAAAGTATTTCATTGTTTCACATGTCAGTGTCATTTCTGCCTGATGCTGGTCCACAGAGGACTGGCAGCTCCCCATAGACTCATTGATTGGATAACTGAGTCATTCAGCCTATGGGGAAGAGGAAGAATTCGCTCTAGGTGGGAACCTCTTCACACAATCCCCAGGAAGGACAGAAGATGAGAAGGGTGTGGTGCCTCTGAAACATGAAGAAAGATTTTGCTTTCAAGGGACATGCCTGAAGATCAATTTGGAGGGGAAGGGGGATGGACTGGAAGTCTCATAATCCATGAGCCTTGTTCAGGGGCTTGGAACCTGAAATGATCCTATGGAGAATAAAAAGCCAGTGAAGGTTTTAATGTGGAGGGAGTAAAATGGTCAGATTTGTGTGTTAGGAAGAGGTTTCTGCAGGATGGAGGGTGGATCGGGGCAGTGGTAAGGCTGGGTGCAAGGAAACCACTTGAGAGAGTAAAGTGGTCATTCAGGTTGGGAATGCTAATAGCTTAGACAGGCCAATCGCAGTGGGGCTGGGGACAAATGGATGAAGAGCGATTTTGGAGATAGCGATTAAGAGGATGGGGATTTGAGACAGGAGATGAGAAAGGCCTGAAGACTTTTCTTTAGCAGCTGGGTAGGAGGTAGTGACATTTATTGGGTTAGGGAGTTGGAGGAGGAGGAGATGGAGGGAAGATGATTTTGGTCTTGAGGATCCATTCGGGTTGTTTTAATAGGCAGCTGGGAAGAGCAAGCAGGAGCTCAAAACTGAAGAATGAGCTAGAGATACAACTGGCAGTGATGGGTTGATAATTGGTAACTTTAGAGTGTGTAGAGTGATTCAAGGAGAAAGAAAGAACCCCAAAGACCACCAACATTTGGTATTTCATTTGTTCACTATTATAAATAATGCCACTGCAAATCTTTTTGAGTCTGCACCTTTGTCAATTAAATTCTTAGCATGAATTCCCAGAAGAGGAATAACTTGATAGGAGGGATGGACATCCCTTGGCTTCTCTCACACTTTTAAAGGATAGTAGTTATCCGTTGGTCTTAGGAACCAAAAAATTGGTGCAACTCCAAATAAAAGTAATAAACATATCCACCTCTCTAGTACTAGTAGCCCTTCTAATACTAATAGCACCCATAACACTGGTAAGTGTTGCCAAATTGCTTTATAAATCAGCGTCTCAAATTGGCCACACTCAGAGTGAGGCCTCTGAGAGGAACAGTTTCATTGCAACCTCACAAGCACTGAGTGTGCTTAGCTTTGAAGCCAATTTGATAGATGAAAAATGGGCCTCCTGATTGTCTCCATTTGCATCTCTTTGATTACATGTAGGAGTTCACAGTTTTCCATATGTTTTTTTTTTTTTTTTTTTTTTTTTTTTTTTATATTTTATTGGGGAATTGGTGGTGGGGAACAGCGTTGGGGAATCGGGGAAGGGGAATAGACAAGTTGCCGTCTTCTTGTTCTTCAGTTTTAGTTGCGGAGGATGTTGCTTCACTGTTGGTATCGTCATTGCTCTTCCCGGATGAGGCAGATCGGTCGCTGGCCTCTGGATGTCGCTCATCGCGGCTATTGGCAGCTCACGCTGGCTGCCAGCCGCTCACGCTGGTTGTGGGGCCACTCACTGCAGCCTATGGCAGCCCACTACAGCAGGGGCTGCAGCCCACACCATCACCGGGGCTCGCACAGCCCAGCTCCAGGTGGAGCTGTTGTTAGCTGTAGAGGGCAGTGTCACTGGCCCTCATGTGGGATCCGAACCGGGGCCGCTGGCATCCCAAAACCAGCGCTTAACCAATGCGCCACTCGGCCGGCCCTCCATATGTTTTAATAATGAGTTGCAGTTTCTTTTATGATTTTTCTTCATCTCACTTTCTACTTATCTATTGGTGTTGGGAACCACAGATATTTTTCTCTTTCACTTGACCTTCATATCCCAGCTCATTGTATTGTACTTTATAGATGTCATAGTGGAAAGCAGCTTCTAAACTCAGGAACCTAGAGGAGAATCCGGTGAATGAAGCCCAGGCAAGCAACTTGAAACTAGTTTTTTCCTATAACCACTTGGAATGTCATGAGAGAATATGCCTTCATTTCTCCAGCCCTCAGCTGTTCTCACATGTTTCTTTTCTGTCCTGAAGTGAGGTCCTTTGGATCTTGATCTTGAAGCTTGATACAGGTAGTTAAGGACTGTCTCTTTTCTAGCCATTATTTTTAATGATCTGCTTTGGATGGATATATTTGGCTGAATGACACTGCTCCGCCTCTAGAAGAAAATTTTAAACAAAGTATTCCACTTGTGGGGTTTTGATTTCAAAAGTTTTCATTTCTATGGAATTCTTGCTCAGGAGTGTAAATGCTGGATTATATATGTAGTAAGAGTAAGAGTATGTTTAGTTTTTACAGAGTGACTGTAACATTGACATTCCCACCAACAATGAATAACAGGTCCAATTTCTCTGAATCCTCACCAGCATTTGGTATTATTACTTTTTCCCTCTGATTATTACAGGTGGGCATTAATATCTCATTCCTTCCTCTTATGGCTTGTAATACTGAACATCCCTTCATATACTTACTTGCCATGTGTATATCTACTTCAGTGAAATGTCTCTTCATGTCTTTTGCCCATTAAACTTTAAAAAAAAAATCATAGACCTTATTTTTTAGGGCAGTTTTAGGTTCATAGCAAAACTGAGTGATAGGTACAAATACTTCTTACTCCCACTCAAGCATAGCCTCCCCCATTGTCCACATCCCCATCAGAGTGGTATATTTGTTCAACTGATAAACCTACATTGACACATCATAATCATCCCAAATCCACAGTTTACTGATTTTCTGTCTGCTGGATTTGTTAATTACTGACAGAGGTGTGTTGAAGTCATCAACTATCACAGTGGATTTGTTTATTTGTCTTTGCGTTTCTACCAGTTTTTGCCTCAGGTGTTCGGATGTTCTGCTATTAAGTGCAACATATGAAGGTTTGTTATGTCTTCTTGGAGTACTGACCACCTTATCATTATATAATGCTCCTCTTTATTCCTGATTTTATACATACATACATTACATATTTATACAATATTTACAAATATACATATATATATTTCTAAAGTTTGTTTTGTCTGAAATTAAGATACACCAACTTTCTTTTGATTTCTATTAGTGTGGTACATCATTCTCCATCCCTTTACTTTTAATCAATCTGTACCTTTATATTTAAAGTGGGTTTTTTATAAACAGCATAATTGGGTTTTGTTTTTTAATCCACTCTGTTAGTTTCTGTCTTTTTGTTAGTACATTTAGACCATTTATATTTAAAGTGATTATTGGTATAGTTGGATTAGTAGCTAACATATCTATCACTATTTTCTATTTGTTATGGTTGTTTTTTTTGTTTTGTTTTGTTTTTAAATCTTCCCCTATGTTCTGCTTTCTCTAGTTTTAATGGAGCATTTTTAGGATTCCATTTTCTCTCCTGTCTCAGCATTCAGTTATACTTAAAAAATATTTTTAGTGGTTGCCCTAAAGTTCGCAGTATATATTTATAACCACTCTAAATTCACCTTCAAATAACACCATACTGCTTCATGTTCAGTACAGGTACCTATAACAGGGTAATCCCAATTTCTACCTCCTATCATCTGTGACTGCCTGTCATTCATTTCACTTATTCACAAGGTATAATCACCCAATACATTGTTGCTGTTATCATTTGAGCAAACAGTTATCTGTATCAATTAAGAATAAGGGAAGTAAAAAGTTTAATTATACCTTTATTTTCCTTATACAGATCTGATTTTCTGTTCTATACCATTTCTCTTCTTTCTGAAGAATTTTTTAAACATCTCTTGTCAGGCAGGCCTACCCATGACTGACTTCTTCAGGTTTGCTTTTTTTTGTCTGAGAAATTCTTTCTTTCTTTCTTTTTTTTTTTTTTAAAGGTTTTATTGGGGAATTGGGAGAGAACAATGTTGGGGAATCAGGGAAGGGTACCAGACAAGTTGCTGTCCTTTTGTCCTTCAGTCTAGTTGTGGAGGACATTGCTTCACAGGCCCATGTTGGTATTATCATTGTGCTCTTCCAGGGTGAGGCAGATAGGTCTCCAGCCTCTGGACAGCCACTCACGGTGGCTATTGGCAGCTCACTCTGGCTGCCGGCCACTCACTGTAGCTTATGGTAGCCCACTGCAGCAGAGGCTGCAGCCTACGTGATCGCCGGGGACTCACAGCAGCCCAACTCCAGGTGGAGCTGTTGTTCACCACCTTAGCTATAGAGGGCAGTGTCACTGGCTTTTATATGTGGGATCTGAACCCCAGGCCCTGCTGCTCAGAGCTGGGGGCCCAAGCCAACTCTTAACCAATGCGCCACTCTGCAGGCCCTGTCTGAGAAATTCTTTATTTCTTCTCTTTTGAAAGATATTTTTTGCTGAATGTAGAATTCTAAACTGGTGTTATTTTGATACTTTAAATATTTCACACAATTCTCTTCCTGCTTGAATGGTTTGTGAAGAGAAGTATAGTATAATTCTTATCCTTTACTCTCTATAGATGAGTTGCATTTTTTTTCTCCAGCTTCTTCCAAGACATTTTCTTTGTGTTCGGTTTCCTGCAGTCTGAATACGATGTGCTTAGGTGTTGATTTTCTGGTATTTATCCTCCTTGATGTTTTCTGAGCTTCCTGGATCTGTGGCTTGGTGTCTGTTATCAATTTGCAAAGTCCCCAGCCATTATCACTTTAAATATTTTTCCTGTTCCTTTCTCTCTTTTTTTTCTGGTATTCCAATTACACATATGTTACACTTTTTGTAATTGTCCCAAAGTTCTTGAATAGTCTGTTCCATTTTTTTTTTCACTCTTTTTTCTCTTTGCACTTCAGTTTTGGGAGTTTCTATGGATATATCTTTAAGCTATCTGATGCTTTTCTCAAATTTACCCATCCTACTAATAAGCTCATCAAAGACATTCTTCATTTGTCTTATAATGTTTTTGATTTTAACATTGCCTTTTGAATTTTTTTTTTAGAATTTTCATCTCTTTGCTTACATTACCTATCTATTCTTATATGTTGTCCACTTTTCAGTTAGACCTCTTAACATAATTAATCATAGTTGTTACAAATTCCCAATATGATAATGCAAAGATTTATGCCATATCCAAGTCTGGTACTTGCTTTGTCTCTTAAGATTGTGTTTTGTCTTGCTTTTATACATAACTTATAATTTCTTGTTGAAAGCCAGTCATGATGTATGGGTAATAGGAACTGAGATAAATAGGTCTTAGTGTAAACATTTATGTTTATCTGTGTAGGATTTTCACTGTGTTTACTGTTTGCTGTAACTGTAGGTGTCTGAGGCTTCAGTTTCCTCTAGTGTCCTTGTTTTCATCTTTGGATGTTTCTAGAAACTCCTTCTTAAGAATAAAAACTCCTTCTTATATAGACTCCTCATAGTTCTTTTGGCTGCCACACTCTGTTATTATACAGGAGTTCTTTTGATGTGGTGGTAGGTGTGGGGTGAGAGGATATGTTTAGTAATCCTATGATTAGGTCTCATTCTTTTAGTAAGTCTGTTTCCTTGGGATGTGACTTCCCATGTGCTTCTTAGCTTCTTCTCCCTTAAGGTGAGATAGGAAAGCTAGAGGCACTGGAGTTGGGTATTTTCCTTCTCCCAGGTTGGTTAGACTTGGGTAAAATAACTTCCCTTGGGGGCAGCAGGAGTACAGAATGCTCTTGGCTTGTTTCAAAATGGTTACTTCTCTTCTTCCCTTGCTGGAAAGCATGAGGGGATTTTCTCAAATATTCCCCACAAGAATCTCATGGGACTCCTGGAGGTAAAATTCACAAAAGTGTGAGATCCCACGAAGACTGGGCCTCAGGAATTTTTACGTATTAAGTTAGTCCACACTCAGCCTCCACAGTTTGTCACTTACAGTGTAGTCATAAGTTTTCCTTCTCTGGTACTGACTCCAGCCACTTCTGTCCATGGTAAGCCACTGTTCTGCATTCACCCATCTCTCCAGTTTTGGAGGCATCAGTTTTCCCTGGGACCTCAATTCTCTGATAGATCTAAGAGTTGTTGATTTTCAGTATGCTTCATTTTTTTTCTTGATGTAAGAATAGGAATAGTGACTTTTAAACTCTTCACATGTTAGAGTGAAAACTGAAAGTCTGCCTGTTGCATATTTTTAAACTGTATTCATAATAAATGTCATACCAAACTTTAAAAATGTAGTTCAAGATATTACTCTTCATGTGTGGGTTTTGAATTGTTTCTATATTGCTTAACTCTTCTGCATTAACTGATTTCAAGGTTTTTTTTCAAAAAAATGTCAGAAATCCACAAAAACCAAAAAGTTGATATTTTGACTTTTATGCATTTAATAATAACAATTTGAGTTAGTTTGTATATAAATGACATTAATTTTATGTATAAAACTTTTGGATATATTCATTTGGATATATCTGACTGTCACAGCAAAAGGGTTAAGAAGGCTTTCAATGAACATTAGAGTACATATATCTTTACGGATAAATGTTTTCAGATTTTTGGGTAGATACCCAGGAGAGGGATTGCTGGATTATATGGTAATTCTATTCTTATTTATGGTGACCAAGATATGGAAACACTGACGTGTCCTTTGATAGATGATTGGATAAAGAAGATGTGGTATTTGTACACAATGAAATACTCTGCCATAAGAAAAGATGAAATACTGCCATTTGTGACAACATGGGTGGATCTTGAGATTATTATACTAACTGAAAGAAGCTAGACATAGAAAGTCGAGAACCATATGACTTCACTCATATGTGAGATATAAAACTGAAAATAACAAAGGAACAGGACAAATAAAGAAACAAAAACTCATAGACACAGAAAACAGTTTAGTGGTTACCAAAGGGGAAGGGAGAAGGGGGTTGTAGAATAGGGTAAAGGGGGTCAAATATGTGGTGATTGAGAGAACTAACTCTGGGTGGTGAACACACAATGTGACATAGAAACGATGTATTATAGAATTGTACAGTTGAAACCTATGTAATTTTACTAACTATTGTCACCCCAGTAAATTTAATTTTAAAAGAATGAAAGGTGGGCTGGCCGAGTGGCACGATGGTTAAGAGCTGGCTTGGGATGTCAGTGGCCCGGGTTTGCATCCCACATATGAGGGCCAGTGACACTGTCCTCTTTAAAAAAAAAAAAAAAAAAAGAAAAGAAAGAACGAAAGAAAGAAAGAAAGAAAAGAAGGCTTTCACCATGTCAGTCAGAAATTCAACATTATTGTATCCTATATCTCAATATTGCTCCTTCTCCCTCTCCCTTTCCCCTCCTATATAGGTATAGGTATATCATATTTAGCACTTTATTTTTTTTTTGAGGGCAGTGTCACTGGCCCTCATATGTGGGACCCGAACCGGGGCCACTGGCTGCCCAAGCCAGCACTTAACCACCGCGCCACTCGGCCGGCCCAAGCACTTTAATTAATCTTGAATTTCCTGTGTGGTACAAGTAGAAATCCAAATTTACTTTTTGCCAATTGGAGAATCATTGTCCTGAAGCCATTGATTATCAATACATCTTTTCTCACTGATTTAAATTACTAAATTCTCTTATTCAGTTTGGTCTATTTCTAGATTTTCTATTCCATTTCACTAGTCTGTTCATATACTAGCACCACACTATTTTATTCATAAAGGCTTTATAATAGAACTATTTTTTGTTTTAACACTTGGTAAAAAATCTTTGCAACTTCTTGATTTGCACTTTCAGCTTCACCAGAGAGCTTAAGATTTGCATTTTCAGCTTCACCAGAGAGCTTAAGAACTTTTTAAAAATGCACTCACGTATTGCCAAAGCTTTCTCTAAACTTGTGGAAAGTTTTCACCTGATCACTTCTATATTTGATCTTTGGTCTTTCCATTGCCTTTATTTTTCTTTTTTTTTTTATTTTTTTTTTTTTATTTTTTTTTTTTTTTAATTTTATTTTATTTTTAATTAGTTTCAGGTGTACAACACAGTGCAATAGTTATACATTTTACCCCTCAAAGTGACAACCCCCCCACCCCCAATAGTTTCAGGTGTACAACACAGTGCAATAGTTATACATTTTACCCCCCAAAGTGACAAACCCCCCACCCCCAATACACCCCCCACACCCCCCCATATCATACATATCTATTACTCTTCCTCTGACTCTCTTCCACAGTATAATCCACATCCCGTGACTATCTATATATATTCAATTACAGTAGGTATACCACCTCCACTTTAGTAATACAGTGCAGTGATCAAACCTCTACTCCATCCATGAAATGGTCTCCCTAACAAGACCTATGATCATCTGACCTTCCACAGAATATTTACAACATTATTAGTTATATTCCCCAAACTGTTTTTCCTATCCCAGTAGCAATATTGTAGTTGCCTATTTTTGCTGTCTAATCCCTTCCCCTTCTCCCTCATTCCCATTCCTCTCCAAATTAGCAACCCTGATTTTTCCTCTATATCTATGAGACAGTTTCTGTTTACTTTGCTCATTCATACAGTTTTTCAGATTCCACATATAAGTGAGATCATATGGTATTTGTCCTTCTCTGACTGACTTACTTCACTCAACATTATAGTCTCTAGGTCCATCCATATCATTGCAAATGGCACGATTTCATTCTTCTTTATAGCGGAGTAATACTCCATTGTATAAATATACCACAGTTTCTTAATCCAGTCATCTACTGATGGGCATTTTGGTTGTTTCCAAGTCTTAGCTATTGTAAATTGTGCTGCTATGAACATCGGGGTGCATAACTTTTTTGAATAAGTGTCTTGGTTTTTTCAGGATAAATACCTAGGAGTGGAATTGCTGGGTCAAAAGGTAGCTCTATTTCCAGTTCTTTGAGATACCTCCATACTGACTTCCATAGTGGCTGCACCAATCTGCAGTCCCACCAACAGTGCAGCAGGGTCCCCTTTTCCCCACAGCCCCGCCAGCACTTGTTGTTTGTTGATTTGTTGATGATAGCCATTCTGACTGGAGTGAGGTGGTATCTCATGGTGGTTTTTATTTGCATTTCCCTAATGACCAGTGAGGTTGAACTTTTTTCATATGCCTGTTGGCCATCTGTATGTCCTCTTTAGAGAAATGTCTCTTCATATCTTCTGCCCATTTTTTAATTGGGTTGTTTGTTTTTTGGTGTTGAGTTTCATAAGTGTTTTATAAATTTTGGATATTAACCCCTTATCAGATATATCGTTGGCAAATATATTCTCCCATTCAGTAGGCTTCCTTTTTGTTTTATTAATGGTTTCCTTTGTTGTGAAAAAACTTTTAAGTCTGATATAATCCCATATGTTCATTTTTTTCTTTTACTTCCCTTGCCCGTAGGGATGTATCAGTAAAAATATTGCTCCGGGTAATGTCTGCAAATGTACTCCCTATATTTTCATTTAGGATTTTTATGGTTTCAGGTCTTACATTTAAGTCTTTAATCCATTTTGAATTTGTTCTTGTATAAGGCGTAAGGAGATGATCCAGTTTCATTTTTTTGCATGTGTCAGTCCAATTTTCCCAGCACCATTTATTGAATAGACTATCTTTACTCCAGTGTAAATTCTTGCTTCCCTTGTCATAGATTAACTGTCCGTAAATGCTTGGATTTATTTCTGGGCTCTCTGTTCTGTTCCACTGATCGATGTGCCTGTTTTTATGCCAATACCAAACTGTCTTGATTACTGTGGCCTTGTAGTAGGTTTTGATGTCTGGTAGCGTGATCCCCCAACTTTGTTTTTATTCCTCAGAATTGCCGAGGCTATTCTGGGTCTTTTATGATTCCATATAAACTTTAGGATTATATTTTCTATTTCTGTGAAAAATGCCCTTGGTAGTTTGATAGGAATTGCATTGAATCTATATATTGCTTTAGGCAGTATGGACATTTTAACTATATTAATTCTTCCTATCCATGAGCATGGTAGGTGTTTCCATTTATTTGTATCTTCTATGATTTCTTTCTTCAATGTCTTATAATTTTCTGAGTACAGATCTTTCACTTCTTTGGTTAAATTTATTCCTAGGTATTTTATAGTTCTTGATGCAATTGTAAATGGGACAGTTTTCTTAATTTCGCTTTCCATTAGTTTATTATTGGTATATGCAAATGCCACTGATTTCTGAACATTGATTTTATATCCTGCTACTTTACTGAATTCGTCTATCAGTTCCAATAGTTTTTTGATGGAGTCTTTGGGGTTCTCTATATACAGTATCATGTCATCTGCATATAGTGACAATTTTACTTCTTCCTTGCCAATTTGGATGCCTTTTATTTCTTTTTGTTGTCTGATTGCTGTGGCTAGAACTTCCAGCACTATGTTGAATAAAAGAGGAGAAAGTGGACAGCCTTGTCTTGTTCCTGATCTTAAGGGGAATGGTTTTAGCTTTTCCCCATTGAGTATGATGTTAGCTGTAGGTTTATCATATATGGCTTTTATTATGTTGAGATATGATCCCTGTATTCCCACTTTGCTAAGGGTTTTTAACATAAATGGCTGTTGGATTTTGTCAAATGCTTTTTCTGCATCTATTGAAATGACCATGTGATCTTTATCCTTCATTTTGTTGATGTGGTGTATCACATTAATTGATTTACGGATGTTGAACCAGCCTTGCGCACTAGGGATGAATCCCACTTGATCATGATGTATGATCTTCTTAATATATTGCTGAATTCTGTTTGCTAATATTTTATTGAGAATTTTTGCATCTATATTCATCAGGGAGATTGGCCTGTAGTTTTCCTTTTTTGTGATGTCTTTATCTGGTTTTGGAATCAGGGTGATAGAGGCTTCATAAAAAGAGTTTGGGAGCCTTCCCTCCTTCTGGATTTTTTGGAATAGTTTGAGAAGAATAGGTGATAGTTCTTTTTTGAATGTTTGATAAAATTCACTTGTGAAGCCGTCTGGTCCAGGGCTTTTGTTTTTTGGGAGCTTGTCTATTACTGATTCAATTTCCTTGGTAGTAATCAGGGTATTTAGATTTTCTGTTTCTTCTGGCGTTAGCTTTGGAAGGTTGTATGCTTCTAGAAAATTATCCATTTCATCCAGATTGTCAAATTTGTTGGCATATAGTTGCTCATAGTAATTTCTTAGAATTTTTTGTATTTCTGTGATGTCTGTAGTCATTTCCCCCTTTCATTCCTGATTTTGCTAATTTGAGTCCTCTCTCATTTTTTTTTTTGATGAGCCTGGCTAGAGGTTTGTCAATTTTGTTTATCTTCTCAAGAAACCAGCTCTTGGTTTCATTGATCTTTTGAATTGTTTTTCTGTTCTCTATATTGTTTATTTCTGCTCTGGTCTTTATTATCTCCTTTCTTGTACTCCCCTTGGGCCTCTTTTGCTGTTCTTTTTCCAGTTCCCTTAGGTGTAAGGATAACCTGTTGATTTGAGATTTTTTCTTCCTTCTTTAGGTAGGCCTGCACTGCTATAAACTTCCTCTTAGGACTGCTTTCGCAGTATCCCAGAGATTTTGGGTCGTGGTGTTTTCATTTTCGTTTGTCTCGAGGTATCTTTTGATTTCCTCCTTGATCTCATTTGTGACCCACTCACTATTTAATAGCATATTGTTTAGCCTCCATTTATTTGTCATCTTCCCGGATTTCTTCTTATAATTGATTTCTAGTTTCATAGCATTGTGGTCAGAGAATACAGTTGAAATGATTTCAATCTTCTTAAATTTATTGAGACTTGTTTTGTGGCCTAACATGTGGTCTATCTTAGAAAATGTTCCATGTGCACTTGAAAAGAACGTATATTCTGTAGCTTTGGGATGAAATGCTCTGAAAATGTCTGTTAAATCCAGCTGGTCTAATGTGTCATTTAAGGTCGCTGTTTCCACATTGATTTTCTGTCTGGAGGATCTGTCCATTAGTGACAGCGGGGTGTTGAAGTCCCCTACTATGATAGTGTTACTGTTGATCTCTGTCTTTATGTCTGACAATATCTGTTTTATATATTTAGGGGCTCCTATGTTAGGTGCATAGATGTTTACTAGAGTTATGTCCTCTTGTTGGATCGATCCCTTCATTACTATGAAGTGTCCTTCTTTGTCCTTTGTTATATTCTTCAATTTAAAGTCCATTTTATCTGATATAAGTATCGCTACTCCAGCTTTTTTCTCAGTACCATTTGCATGGAATATTTTACTCCATCCCTTTACTTTCAGCCTGTATGAGTCTTTGGATCTGAGGTGAGTCTCTTGTATACAGCATATACTGGGGTCTTGCTTTCTTATCCATTCAGCCACCCTATGTCTTTTTATTGGAGCATTTAATCCATTTACATTTAATGTGATTATTGATAGGTGTGTATTTATTGCCATTTTCTTATTTGTGTTCGTAGTCTTTCATAGGTTGTTTTTCTCTTCTACTTAAAGAAGCCCTTTTAGCATTTCCTGCAAAGCTGGCTTGGTGGTAATGAATTCCCTTAACTTATTTTTTTCTGCAAAGCTCCTTATCTCGCCTTCGATTTTAAATGATAACCTTGCTGGATACAGCAATCTTGGTTGTAGGCCTTTATTTTTCATCACTTTGAAAACCTCCTGCCACTCTCTTCTGGCCTGCAAAGTTTCTGTAGAAAAGTCAGCTGATAATCTTATGGGGGTACCCTTGTAAGTAACTTGCTGCCTTTCCCTTGCTGCTTTAAGGATTCTGTCTTTGTCCTTAACCCTTGCCATTTTCACTATAATGTGTCTTGGAATGGGCCTGTTTGGAATCATCCTGTTTGGAACTCTCTGCACTTCCTGGGCTTGTATTTCAATGTCCTTTGCCAGGTTAGGGAAGTTTTCAGACATTATTACTTCAAATATATTCTCAATCCCTTGCTCCCTCTCTTCTCCTTCTGGTACTCCAATGACCCTTAGGTTATTGCGTCTGATGTTGTCCCCCAGCTCTCTTAAACCATTTTCCATGTTTTTCATTCTTTTTTCTTTTTGTTGTACCGCATGGGTGATCTCTGCTATTTTGTCTTCTAAGTCACTGATTCGATTTTCTGCTTCATCCAGTCTGCTAGTGATTCCATCAAGTTTGTTATTTAATTCAGTAATTGTGTTCTTAAGTTCTAGCTGGTTGCTTTTCATGATTTCTCTATCCTTCTTTATATTTTCATTAATCTCCTTGAACATTCTAATAATCAGTGTTCTGAACTCTGTCTCCGATAGGTTGGTTACCTCTATTTCCTCTATTTCCACTGATTCAGGAAGTTTCTTCTGTTCTTTTATTTGTGTTATGTTTCTTTGTCTCCCCATTCTGGCTTACTCTTTGTGTTTGCTTCAATATAACAATAGATCCCCCAGATTTCTCAGTCTTTTCTGGGTAAACTTATATGGTGTGTGTCCTTTATATTTGAATTACTCAGTCTCCCTATTCTCTTGTGCTTGTATCTGAGGTGTTCCTTGTGTCGTGCGTCCTCACTTGTTGAAGTTTTAGTTTTGATTACTTTTGGTTTGTCAGTAGGTGGGATTGACTCCCAGATTGATTAGCTGTGAGGATCAGCAGCTTCTGCAGTTTATGAGCTGCTGTGAGAGGATTGACCCCTCTGATGAAACTTGGACCCTATGGGTCTTAGTACCTGTAGTAACTTCTTTTTGGGTGTGACTCTTGTATGTCAAACCCAGAAATGCTCTGGTTTTATCTAAAGTTGGCCTCCGGGTATGATGATTCTTGTGTCTGTTTGTTTGGACCCACTGCTGCAGAGTGATTTTAGAGTATAACAGATCAACAAGAACAACCTCCGCAGCCACCAAAGGAAACCAAATGCTCGCACAATTAAAAACAACCAACCATCAAACTACAGTCAACTTGTACAGAAATATCAATCATACTAATGAAGAAACCAAACAGAAACAAAACAAAAACCACATACTCAATAATAACAGAAGAGGAAACAAAATAAAATACAATATCCTAAAATAAAAAATAGAATAAACATGAGAAACCGATTAGCTATACCTAAAAAATAAAAAAAAAAAATAAACTAAAATAATAATAAAAAAAGTAAGAAAATTTTAAAAAGTAAAATTTGCAGATAAAAGGAAAAGAGGAAAAGTATAGCAGTGAGAAGAATGAATAAAATAAGAGAGAAAGTGAGGGTGGGGAAAAAAGAAAAAGAAAAGAAAGAAAAAGAAAAAAGGAAAAAAAATATATATATATATTTGTCTACACACCCATATATATGGACATATATTCACCTATATACACCTATATATATATGCCTATATTAAAAACTACAATATGATTATAATGAAATAGAAATAAAAACCAAAAACAACCAAGATAAGCAGCCAATAAAGGGAAAACAAAACAGAATAAAACCAAACAAACCAAAAATACCCGTGCTGGTCTAGGCTAAAGTCCACCAAGCTCTCTTCAGATTGTCTGCTGTACAAAAATTCCTGTGCGTCTTGTGGGAACAGTAGGCCACCTGATGCCTAGCGTGATCCTGGCACTGCAGGTTTGCTGTACTTGAGTGTGGTTGTGACGTGTGATTGGTGGGTTTTACCCAGTCACTGCCTTTTTGCTTTTGCCTGTCCCAAGGCAGGCTGCACCCCCAAAGGCTCAATGAGTGTCTCTGGGCACCCTTTGGGTTGACAGCCGTGGAGAATTAAAGAATTCCTCACTACCAAAAGCCTGCTGCTAAGAATCTGTTAATTAGTACCTCAGCAGATGAACCTGCCCTGCCTCCCAAGCCTTGCCTAAAGGTGGGGGCGGGGTGGGTAGTCTCACTCTGCTGCCTTTACTGGGTGGAAATTCTCAACCCCCTGCAGGTAAGGATATCTTCCTAGTCTGCCCCTATTGCTCCCTTCAGGAGTCAGTTTAAGACTGTCTTGGCGGGGGACAAAGTTTGTGGGAGTGGGTGAGTTATTGGGTTGTTTTTTTTTTTTTGCTTTCTGTTCAAGAGTAGAAAAAGGGAAAAAAAATAAAAAAACATAAAAATAAACAAAGCCACAGTTCCAACACTGTTTCAAGCTAAGGCCTTTGCCTCTTATGCTCCAGCGGAGTTCCTGCTGCTCTCCCAAAGGGTCTGCCGGGATTTAGGGAATTGCGCACACCCTACCGTGTGGCCAAGATCCCCGATCCGCGTCTCTCGGGGACCTGCGTCTCCACCCGGCGCACTGCTTGTCCGAGCGAGTCCTCTTTTTCCCCTGCTCCCGGGTTCCAGGCTTCTGCCTCGGAGCCGGCGTGCCCGCGCGGAAATCCTGCTGCTCTCCCAAACGGTCTGCCGGGATTTAGGGGACTGCGCGCACCGTGCCGCGTGGCTCCGATCCCCGCTCTGTCTCTCCGGGATCTGTGACTCCGGCCGGCGCGCTGCGTCTCCGCGGGCGAGTCCTGTGTTTCCCCTGCTCCCGGGTTTAAGGCTTCTGCCTTGGAGCCGGCGCGCGCCCGCGCCGTTCTCCTGCTGCGCTCCTGGAGGGACTGCCGCCGGGGTTCAGGGGACTGCGCGCACCTTTCCACGCGGCTCCGATCCCCGCTCCGTCTCTCCGGGACCTGCGTCTCCGCCCAGCGCGCTGCTTCTCCGCGGGCGAGTCCTCTGTTTTCCCCTGCTCCCGGGTTTCAGGCTTCTGCGCTCCGCGGGACCCGGTGGGCACAGAGACTGATCCCTGAACCGGGAGGGTGCAGGGACTGATCTTGCCCTGTCGCTGCGGGGCTCTGCACCCTGCTTCCTGGGGAACGCGGGTGCAGCTCGCACCTCTGCACAGTCGTCTCCTCTCTCTCCTCCCGCACTTGCCCGGCCTGAGCTTCTGCCTCAGACCGCAAACCAACGCGCTCTTGCTGAACTCGAGGTGGGCCGCGGGCCGCAGGGAGCGAGCCGGGGAACACTCACCGTGACTCAGCAGCCGGGGTGCGGGCTGCACCTCACGCGTCTCCCCGCCTTCTTCCCCTACTCGCCCGGCCTGCCCACCTTCCAGCAATCCTTGTGTGGAACTCTTAGTCGCTCTGTGTGATGAGTAGATGTCTCTTTGAAGCGTATTAGAAGTTCAAATTGTGGATATTTCCAGGGGAGATTTCATGGAGCCCTCCTCACAGCCGCCATCTTGCCCCTAGCCCCCGCCTTTATTTTTCTTATTTCTCATCTTCATTCAGATTATTTTTTAACTGGCAATTAATTATTCCAGCTAGATAACTTTCTTTCTTTAAAATTTTTTATTTTTCAGTTATAATTGACATACAATATATTTGTTTTGGGTGAACAGTACAGTGATTAAACATTTATTATATAACTTATAAGGTGATCACCTTATTAAATCTAGTACTCATCTGACATAATACACAGATATTGCAATATTAATGACTATATTCCTTATGTTATACTTTGCATTTACATGACTATTTTGTATGAGGCGTGATAAAGAAAATACAGTGAGTGTTTAAATAAAAAATTTTATGATAATGAAAGAACATTGTCATTAAACCCCCTCAAAATACTCTCTCTTGCTTCAAATACACTTATTCCATTGTTCTTGTCACCTTTTGAAGCAGTTCTGGAAGTCCTGTTTCATGAGTGTCTTTAGTTGCACTGTCATGGCTGCCTCTATGTCCTGAATCATTTTGACTTTGGGGATGAGCCAGAAGTCGCATGATGCCAAATACAGTGAATAAGATGGTGAGGACACAAAGTAATGTTTTTATTTGACAGAAGTTGCCATATACCAGAAGCGATGTGTGGCATGGGACATTGTCATGATAGAGAATGAATTACGGAACAATTTGAAACATACCTTCTCTCAACCATAGCTCACACCTGGCTTACTGCACCGAACAAGTGCAACTTGAACAAGTTGAAACTTGTCATACACTGTTACTAAGGTTCCATTCACCATTTCCTATATTGAAGATCGCTACATTTTGTTGGATGGCACTTGGCAGTATCATTCACTGTATTTTGTGATCATAATGGAAAAGCTCCGTGTCTCACATCACTTCTGGTATGGCAATTTCTGTCAAATAAAAACATTATGGTGTATCCTCACCTACTTTATTGACTGGATCTGGCACCCTGCTTTTCCTCAAAGTCAAAATGACCGTGAAAGGTAAATGTTTTGAATCGATTTGGAACATCAAGGCAGCCAAAACAGTGCAACTAAAGGCACTCATAAAAGAGGGCTTCCAGAACTGCTTCAGAAAGTGGCAAGAACAATGGGATAAGTGCGTTCAAAGTGAACGGAAGTATTTTGAGGGGGATTAATGGCAATATGTCTTTTACTGTAATAAATTTTTTTTTTTAAACATTCACCGTACTGTTTGATCACACCTTGTAACTACCAATTTGTAGTTCTTAATTCCTTCTCTTTTTTACCCATCTCCTTAAACCACCTCCCATCTGGCAACCCTGAAAATATTCTCTGTATCTATGAGTTTATTTCTGTGTTGTTTGTTTGTTTATTTTGTTCTTTAGATTCCACATATAAGGGAAATCATGTGGCATTTGTCTTTCTATGTCTGACTTACTCCACTCAGTATAATACCCTATATGTCCATCTATGTTGTTGCATTATTCTTTTTTATGACTGAGTAATATTCCATTGTATGTATG
Source organism: Aselliscus stoliczkanus (assembly GCA_033961575.1). NCBI lineage: Eukaryota > Metazoa > Chordata > Mammalia > Chiroptera > Hipposideridae > Aselliscus > Aselliscus stoliczkanus. The sequence continues at coordinate 121,036,407 of CM066729.1, forward strand.
TACCACCTCTTCTTTATCCATTCATCCATTGATGGACACCCCAGGTGCTTCCATATCTTAGCTATTATAAATTATGCTGCAATGAACATGTGGATGCACATGTCCCTTTGGAGTGACTTTTTTTTTTTTTTATAGATAAATACCCAGAAGTGGGATTACTGGGTCCTTCTTTCTCTCTTGTTATAGTCTTTGTTTTAAAGTCTATTTTGTCTGGTATAAGTATTGCTACCCCAGGTTTTATTTTTCATTTCCATTCTCATGAAATATCCTTTTCCCTTCCCTTTGTTTTTAGTCTCTGTGTGTCTTGTGATCTGAAGTAAGTCTTTTGTAGGCAGCATATGTAAGGGTCCTGTTTTCTTATCCATTCAGCTACCCTGTGCCATTTGATTGAAACATTCAATCCATTTACATTTAAAGTTATTGTTGATAGATATGTAATTCTTGTCATTTTATTATTCATATTTTTGTTCTTTTTTCTTCTTTGTAAAAAGGTCCCTTTAACATTTCTTGTAATACGGATTTGTTGGTGATGAACTCCTTTAGTTTTTTTCTTGTCTGGAAAGCTCTTTATGTGTCCATTGATTCTAAATGATAGCTTTGCTAGGTAGAGTAATCTTGGTTGTAGGTCCTTTCTTTTCTTCACTTTTAATATTTCCTGCCAATCCCCTCTGGCCTTCAAAGCTTCTATTGAGAAATCAGCTGACAATCTCAGAGCTCCCATGTAGGTAATTAACTATTTTTCTCTTGCTGCTTTAAGATTCTTTCTTTGTTTTAAACTTATGGCATTTTAATTAATGAGTGTCTTGGTGTGGGCCTCTTTGTGTTCATCTTGTTTGGGACTCTGCTCTTTCTGGGGTTGTATGGCTATTTCTTTTGCCAGATTAGGGAAGTTTTCCATCATTATTTCTTCAAATAGGTTTCAATTTCATGCTCTCTCTCTTTTCCTTCTGATACCCCTATGATGTGAATATTGGTACACTAGATGTTGTTGCAGAGGCCACTTAAACTTATCCGCATTTTTTGATTCTTTTCTCTTTTTGTTGTTCTGACTGGGTATTTTCTGCTACTTATGTTCTAAATCACTGATTCGATCCTCTGCTTCATCTAACCTACTTTTGATTTCCTATAATGTATTCTTTATTTCAGTTATGTATTCTTCATTACTGACTGGTTTTTTTTTATATTTTCTATATCAATTTTTATATTTTCTGTCTCTTTTCTGAAGTTCTCACTGATATCATTGAACATCCCTATAACCAGTGTTTTGAACTCTGCAATTGATAGATCATTTGTCTCCATTTTATGTAGTTCCTTTTCTGGAGCTCTGTTATGTTCCTTCATTTGCAACATGTTTTGTTTTGTTTTGTCTCCCTACTTTAGCTGCCTCCCTGTGTTTGTTTCTATGTATTAGGTAGTGTTGCTATGTCTTCTGGTCTTAGTAGAGTGGCCTTATATAGAAGGTATCCTGTGGGGCCCAGTGGCTTTGTCTGCCTGGTCACCTGAGTTGGATGCTGCAGGTATGTCCCTTGTGTAGGTTGTGTGTGCCCTTCTGTTATAGTTGAGCTTTGGTTGCTGTTTGCATATTAGTGGGGGGGGGAGAGGATTGACAATCAGGCTGGTTGGTTGTGAGGATTGGCTGTGACTACAGTGGTAGAACTGTTGTGCAGGGGCTGACCCTATGTAGCAGGATTCAATTAACAGGGCTCTGGTTCTTGCCTAGTCTGCCCTTTGAATGTGTGGTCCTTAGAGTTGCATGCACTGGGTTTGTATCTATCTGGGAGAGGCTAAGCTGTGAACTGAGGCAGGCTGCCACTAGCGCTGGGCTCAGGGGCTTCACATGAGGTAAGGGGCACTCTGAGGCTAGATGCTGCTTGATTGGGGTTTGTGAAACTTTGTGAGATTTTAGACAGGCTCTTGTATGGAGAAGCCTCTGGAAGCAGACTGGGTGGGCCTGCAAGTTGGGTGGGGTGCAGTCTCAGGGGATCACCAGGGCAGGGTGAATAGGTGTCTCAGATATGGCAGCTGCCTATGTCTACATGCTGTGACAGGGGGAGCCTCAACAAAGTAACTATGGCTTTTGCCAGTACTTCTGTCTGGGAAAAAGCTGCCCTTCCCGCCCTAATTCTGGAGCCAGGCAATTCGTTTTCTCCCTGTCTATCTCTGGAGTCTTTTGTGCTGCTGTCCCAGTACTAGAACTCAGAGTAAGTGAGTCCATTAGTGAGTAAGTCTGTGTGCAAGCCCTTTAAAAGGAGTGCCTGGGACTGCAGCCACCCTCATCTCACTTAGCCACAATCTCCACTGGTTTTTACAGCCAGAAGTTATGGGTACTTCTCTCCCTGGCATTGGAACCCTGGGATGGGAAGCCTGGTGTGAGACTTGGACCTCTTGCTTCTCAGGGGGGACCATGTGCGTATTGGACTTGCTTCTTTGGTGTCTCTGCCCCTCTTACCAGTCTTAACATGGCTTCTTCTTTATGTCCTTAGCTGTATGTCTTCTTTTCATCTAGACTTCAGGTAATTGTCAATAATGGTTATTCTGTAGTTAGTTGTAATTTTTGATGTGGTTGTGAGAGGATGGAAGCACAGCTTTTACCTACTCCACCATCTTGACAAGAAATCCTAGATAGCTTTCTTTTATTTTTAGCACTTTCTCTAATTGTGTGCAATAATGTTGATGTCCTTGATTCAGTTGCTCAAGGGACGTCCCTTGTGTTCTTTTTTGTTTTTTGTTTTTCAAAATACTTTATGATTTCATGCTTTTCTTTCATTGTTAAACTTTTTTAAAAATTAATTAATTTATTTTTAATTAGTTTCAGGTGTACAACACAGTACAATAGTTATACTTTTTACCCCTCAAAGTGACAAACCCCCTCCCCCATTTAGCCTCCCCACTCCTCCCCTCCATATCATATATATCTATTACACTTCCTCTGACTCCCTTCCACATTAAAATCCACATCCCATGACTATCTATATATTCAATTACAGTTGGTATACAATATTATACAACCTCAGCTTCAGGTGTACAGTGCAATGATCAAGCCTCTACTCCATCCATGAAATGGGCTCCCTAACAAGACATATGACCATATGACACCCCACAAAATATTTACAACATTATTAATTATATTCCCTGAACAGTCTTTCATATCCCTGTGGCAATATTGTAGTTGCCTATTTTTGCTGTCTAATCCCTTCTCCTTCTCCCTACTCCCCACCCCCCTCTCAACTAGCAACCCTGTTTTTCTGATATATCTATGAGACAGTTTCTCTTTACTTTGCTCATTCTTTCAGTTTTTCAGGTTCCACATATAAGTGAGATCATACGGTATTTGTCTTTCTCTGACTGACTTATTTCACTTAACATAATAGTCTCTAGGTCCATCCATATCATTGGAAATGGTATGATTTCATTCTTCTTTATAGTGGAGTAATACTCCATTGTATAAATATACCACAGTTTCTTAATCCAGCCATCTGCCGATGGGCATTTCAGTTGTGTCCAAGTCTTAGCTATTGTAAATAGCGCTGCTATGAACAAAGGGGTGCATAAATGTTTTTGAATAAGTGTCTTGCATTTTTCAGGATAAATACCTAGGAGTGGAATTGCTGGGTCAAAACGTAGTTCCATTTCCAGTTTTTTGAGATACCTCCATACTGACTTCCATAGTGGCTGCACCAATCTGCAATCCCACCAACAGTGCAGCAGGATCCCCTTTCTCCACAGACCCGCCAGCACTTGTTGTTTGTTGATTTGTTGATGATAGCCATTCTGACCGGAGTGAGGTGGTACCTCATTGTGGTTTTTATTTGCATTTCCCTAATGACCAGTGAGGTTGAACTTTTTTTCATATGCCTGTTGGCCTTCTGTATGTCCTCTTTAGAGAAATGTCTCTTCATATCTTCTGCCTATTTTTTAATTGGGTTGTTTGTTTTTTTGGTGTTGAGTTTCATGAGTGTTTTATAAATTTTGGATATTAACCCCTTATCAGATATATCATTGACAAATATATTCTCCCATTCAGTAGGCTTCCTTTTTGTTTTATTGATGGTTTCCTTTGTTGTGAAAAAATTTTAAGACTGATATAATCCCATATGTTCATTTTTTTCTTGTACTTCCCTTGCTCGCAGGGATGTATCAGTAAAAATATTGCTCCGGGTAATGTCTGCAAATGTACTCCCTATATTTTCTTTTAGGAGTTTTATGGTTTCAGATCTTACATTTAAGTCTTTAATCCATTTTGAATTTGTTCTTGTATATGGCGTAAGGAGGTGGTCCAGTTTCATTTTTTTGCATGTGTCAGTTTAATTTTCTCAGCACCATTTATTGAATAGACTATCGTTACTCCAGTGTAAATTCTTGCTTCCCTTGTGATAGATTAACTGTCCGTAAATGCCTGGATTTATTTCTGGGCTCTCTGTTCTGTTCCACTGATCTATGTGCCTGTTTTTATGCCAATACCATACTATCTTGATTACTGTGGCCTTGTAGTAGGTTTTGATGTCTGGTAGCGTGATCCGCCCCCCCCCCCCCGACTTTGTTCTTATTTCTCAGGATTGCTGAGGCTATTTGGGGTCTTTTATGGTTATGGTTCCATATAAATTTTAGAATTATATTTTCTATTTCTGTGAAAAATGCCCTTGGTAGTTTGATAGGGATTGCATTGAGTCTATATATTGCTTTAGGCAGTATGGACATTTTAACTATATTAATTCTTTCTATCCATGAGTATGGTAGGTGTTTCCATTTATTTATATCTTCTTTGATTTCTTTCTTCAGTGTCTTACAATTTTCTGAGTACAGATCTTTTACTTCTTTGGTTAAATTTATTCCTAGGTATTTTATAGTTCTTGGAGCAACTGTAAATGGGACATTTTTCTTAATTTCTCCTTCTGTTAGTTTATTATTGGTATATGCAAATGCCACTGATTTCTGAACATTGATTTTATATCCTGCTACTTTTCTGAATTCGTCTATCAGTTCCAATAGTTTTCTGATGGAGTCTTTGGGGTTCTCTATATACAGTATCATGTCATCTGCATATAATGACAATTTTACTTCTTCCTTGCCAATTTGGATGCCTTTTATTTCTTTTTGTTGTCTGATTGCTGTGGCTAGAACTTCCAGCACTATGTTGAATAAAAGAGGAGAAAGTGGACAGCCTTGTCTTGTTCCTGATCTTAAGGGGAATGGTTTTAGTTTTTCCCCATTGAGTATGATGTTATCTGTAGCTTTATCATATATGGCTTTTATTATGTTGAGATATGATCCCTGTATTCCCACTTTGCTAAGGGTTTTTAACATAAATGGCTGTTGGATTTTGTCAAATGCTTTTTCTGCATCTATTGAAATGACCATGTGATTTTTATTCTTCATTTTGTTGATGCGGTGTATCACATTAATTGATTTACGGATGTTGAACCAGCTTTGCTACTAAGGATGAAACCCACTTGAACATGATGTATGATTTTAATATATTGCTGAATTCTGTTTGCTAATATTTTATTGCAAATTTTTGCATCTATATTCATCAGGGATATTGGCCTGTAGTTTTCCTTTTTTGTGCTGTCTTTATCTGGTTTTGGAATCAGTGTGATAGTGGCTTCATAAAAAGAGTTTGGGAGCCTTCCCTCCTGGATTTTTTTTGAATAGTTCGAGAAGAATAGGTGATAGTTCTTTTTTGAATGTTTGATAAAATTCACTTGTGAAGCCATTTGGTCCAGGGCTTTTGTTTTTTGGGAGCTTTTCAATTACTGATTCAATTTCCTTGGTAGTAATCAGGGTATTTAGATTTTCTGTTTCTTCTTGAGTTAGCTTTGGAAGATTGTATGCTTCTAGAAAATTATCCATTTCTTCCAGATTGTCACATTTGTTGGCATATAGTTGCACATAGTAATTTCTTAGATTTTTTTTTTTGTTTTTCTGTGATGTCTGTAGTCATTTCCCTTCTTTCGTTCCTGATTTTACTAATTTGAGTCCTCCCTCTTTTTTTTTTTCATGAGCCTGGCTAGAGGTTTGTCAATTTTGTTTATCTTCTCAAAAACCCAGCTCTTGGTTTCATTGATCTTTTATATTGTTTTTCTGTTGTCTATATTGTTTATTTCTGCTCTGGTCTTTATTATCTCTTTTCTTGTACTCCCCTTGGGCCTCTTTTGCTGTTCTTTTTCCAGTTCCCTTAGGTGTAAGGATAACCTGTTGATTTGAGATTTTTCTTCCTTCTTTAGGTAGGCCTACACTACTATAAACTTCCCTCTTAGGACTGCTTTCGCAGCATCCCAGAGATTTTGGGTCGTGGTGTTTTCATTTTCGTTTGTCTCGAGGTATCTTTTGATTTCCTCCTTGATCTCATTTGTGACCCACTTGCTATTTAGTAGCATATTATTTAGCCTCCATTTATTTGACAGCTTTCCGGGGTTCTTCTTATAATTGATTTCTAGTTTCATAGCATTGTGGTCAGAGAAGACACTTGAAATGATTTCAATCTTCTTAAATTTATTGGGACGTGTTTTGTGGCCTAACCTGTGGTCTATCTTAGAAAATGTTCCGTGTGCACTTGAGAAGAATGTATATTCTGTAGCTTAAGGGTGAAATGCTCTGAAAATGTCTGTTAATTCCAGCTGGTCTAATGTGTCATTTAAGGTCACTGTTTCCGCATTGATTTTCTGTCTGGAGGATCTGTCCATTAGTGACAGCGGGGTGTTGAAGTCCCCTACTATGATACTGTTACTGTTGATCTCTGTTTTTATGTCTGACAATATCTGTTTTATATATTTAGGAGCTCCTATGTTAGGTGCATAGATGTTTACTAGGGTTATGTCCTCTTGTTGGATCGATCCCTACATTATAATGAAGTGTCCTTCTTTGTCCCTTTATTATATTCTTCAACTTAAAGTCCATTTTATCTGATATAAGTATCACTACTCCAGCTTTTTTCTCTGTTCCATTTGCATGAAATACTTTACTCCATCCCTTTACTTTCAGCCTGTATGTGTCTTTTGATCTGAGGTGTGTCTCTTGTATACAGCATATGCCGGGATCTTGCTTTCTTATCCATTCAGCCACCCTATGTCTTTTGATTGGAGCATTTACTCCATTTACATATAACGTGATTATTGATAGGTGCATATTGATTGTCATTTTATTATTTGTGTTTCTAGTCTTCCTTAGTTAGGTTGTTTTTCTCTTGTGCTTAAAGAAGCCTTTTTAACATTTCCTGCAGAGCTGGCTTGGTGGTAATGAATTCCCTTAACTTGTTCTTTTCTGGGAAGCTCTTTATCTCTCCTTCAATTTTAAATGATAACCTTGCTGGATACAGCAATCTGGGTTGTGGGCCTTTATTTTTCATCACTTTGAAAACTTCCTGCCACTCCCTTCTGGCCTGCAAAGTTTCTGTAGAAAAGTTGGCTGATAATCTTATGGGGATGCCCTTGTAAGTAACTTGCTGCCTTTCCCTTGCTGCTTTAAGGATTCTGTCTTTGTCCTTAACCCTTGCCATTTTCACTATAATGTGTCTTGGTGTGGGCCTGTTTGGGATCATCCTGGTTGGAACTCTCTGCACTTCCTGGGCTTGTATTTCAATGTCCTTTGCCAGGTTAGGGACGTTTTTCAGACATTATTACTTCAAATATGTTCTCAATCCCTTGCTCCTTCTCTTCTCCTCTGGTACTGCAACGATCCAGAGGCTATTGCGTTTGATGTTGTCCCCCAGCTCTCTTAAACTATTTTCCATGTTTTTCATTCTTTTTTTCTTTGTTGTTGTGTTTGGGTGTTCTCTGCTATCTTGTCTTATAAGTCACTGATTCGATTTTCTGCTTCATCCAATCTGCTAGTCATTCCATCAAATTTGTTATTTAATTCAGTAATTGCATTCTTAAATTCTAGCTGGTTGCTTTTCATGATTTCTCTATTCTTCTTTATATTTTCATTAATTTCCTTGAACATTCTAATAATCAGTGTTCTGAACTCTGTCTCCGATAGGTTGTTTACCTCTATTTCCTCTAGTTCCACTGATTCAGGAGGTTTCTTCCATTCTTTTATTTGGGTTGTATTTCTTTGTCTCCCCATTCTGGTTTACTCTTTGTGCTTGCTTCGATATAACAGATAGATCCGCCAGGTTTCTCAGTCTTTTCTGGGTAAACTTATATGGTGTGTGTTCTTTATATTTGAATTACTCAATCTCCCTATTCTCTTGTGCGTGTATATCTGAGATGTTCTTTGTGTCGTGTGTCTTCATCTGTTGAAGTTTCACTTTGATTACTTTTGGCTTGTCAGTAGGTGGGATTGGTTTCCAGGCTGATTAGCTGTGAGGATCAGCAGTGTCTGCAGTTTATGAGCTGCTGTGTGAGGGTTGACCCCTCTGATAATGCTTGGACCCTTTGCCCTTGCACCTGTAGCAACTTCCTGTTGGGTGTGACTCCTGTAATTCAAACCCAGAAAATGCTCTGGTTTTATCTAAAGTTGGCCTCCGGGTATGATGATTCTTGTGTCTCCAGTGCCAGTCTTGGCTAAAGTCCACCAAGCTCTCTTCAGTCTGTCCTCTGCTGTACAAATATTCCTCTGCATCCTGTGGGGTCAAAGATGGCCACCTGATGCCTAGTGTGATCCTGGCACTGCAGGTTTGCTGTACATGAGTGTGGTTGTGACGTATGATTGGTAGTTTTTACAAAGTCACTGCCGTTTCTGCTTTTGCCTGTCCCAAGGCAGGCTGTGCACCCTGCAGGCTCAATGAGTGTCTTTGGGCACCCTTTCCATTGACAGCCATGGAGAATGAGAGAATTCCTTGTTGCCAAAAGCCAGCTGCCAGGAATCTATTAGTGTGTCAGCAGCTGAACCTGTCCTGCCTCCCAGGCCTTACAGAAAAGGTGGGGGCGGGGTAGGTATCGCACGCTGCAGCCTCTTCTGGGGTGGAAATTCTCAACCCGCTACGGGTAAGGAATACCTCTGTAGTCTGCCCCTACTGCTCCATTCTGGTGTCAGTTTAAGACTCTGGCTTGGCAGAGGCCAAGGTTTCTGAGGGAGGATGGGAGTGGGTTTTAATTTCTGGGTTTTTTTTTTTTTTTTTGCTTTCTGTCAAAGAGAGGAGGAAGAACAAACAAATAAGCAAAACAAACAAACAAACAAACAAAATAATACAACAAAAAAAACCCACAGTCCCAACACTGTTTTGAGCTAAGGCCTTTGCCTCATAGGCTCCGGAGGAGTTCTTGCTGCTCTCCCAAAGAGACTGCGAGGGTTCAGGGGGCTGCGCGCACCCTGCAGTGGCTCAAATCTCTGGTCTGTCTCCCGGGGACCTGCGTCTCTGCTTGGGCGCGCTGCGTCTCCCCCTACGGAGTATTCTTTCTTCCCCTGCTCGTCTGGTTTCACGCTTCTGCCTCGGAGCCTGTGCGGGCCGCGGTATTCCTGCTGCTCTCCTGGAGGGCCTGCCGGGGTTTAGGAGACTGTGCGCACCCTGCCGTGGCTCAGATCCCCGCTCCGTCTCTCTCGGGGTCCTGCGTCTCCACCCGGCGCTCTGTGTCTCCCCATCCCCGTGAGTACTCTTTCTTCCTTTGCTTGCCCGGTTTCAGGCTTCTGCCTCAGGGTCTGTGCGCTGAGGTGCTCTTGCTGCGCTCCATGGGACCTGGTGGACGCAGAGACTGATCCCTGAACCTGGCGGGTGCAGGAATTGATCTTGCCCTGTCACTGCCGGGCTCTGCCCCCTGCTTCCTGGGGAGCTGTGGGTGCGGCTCCACGTCTCCCCTCTCTCATCCCGCTCTCACCCGGCCTGAGGCTTCTTCCTCAGGCTGCAGATCGTTGTGCTCTTGCTGTACTCTAGGCGGGCCGTGGGGCGCAGGGAGCGAGCACTGGGAACACTCACCGATCTGTTGCCTGAAGCTTGGTGTCTCTGCAGCCGCGGGTGCGGGCTGCACCTCACGTGTCTCGCCAGCCTTCTTCCCCCACTTGCCCGGTCTGCCCACCTTCCAGCAATTGTTGTGTCAGACTCTTAGTTGCTCTGTGTGATGAGTAGACGTCCCTTTGAAGAGTTACACAAGTTCAAATTGTGGATATTTCCAGGGAAGAACTCAGGGAGCTCTCCTCACAGAGGCCATCTTACCGGATCTGTTAAACTTTTTTTTAATACTTGCCAGAAGACATTTTGTCATAGCATGGCTTTGTGGCACTTTCAAACCACTTTACATGCTTAATATTTGGAATTCAATGATTGGCTAATGATACACAAAGATTGGAAAAAACTTCAGCACTGAATACTCTCAAAACAGAGTAAAAGAATACACTGGGTGAAGATGAAGTACAGAAAATGAATGTGGAAAGGAGTTCAGCATCCGATATCTCCATGGCTTGTCAAATTCAGCCATTTCTTGATGTTTATCTGTTATTAAGAGATAGTACAAAACATCTCTGTTCTAGGAAAAAACCCTCAATGTTAACTAATGTGACTTCAATGTTATATTGACTTCATTCCTCTATTTACCATTTAAGAAATAATTATATAACAGACCACAAGTTATAGTGAATTGCTCATAGATCTATTAGAATATGTTAATGTTATTCTTCAAGTCTTCAATATCTTTATTAGTTTATCTGACTAATCAATTTCTACAAAAGTGTGTTATCGTCTCTTATTATGATTGTCAATTTATAAATTTTTCTTGGTAATTCTGTCAATTTTTGCTTTATTGGTTTTGTGGCTATATTTTTGGTACATTTATGTTTATGACTGTTATTTTCTTGAGGATTTTTTTGTCATTATTCTCAAAAAATTTCATCTTGTCTTTTATTAACATTGCTATGTCAGTGTTCTTTTGGTTAGTGCTTCCATGGTACTATTATCCTCAATTATTTTTTTTAACTTTTCTCTCATATTGTTTAAGATGGTTCCTTTTAAGAAGCCCTAGCAAAATTTTGTTTTTCTTCTAATCTGATTAATTCAGTTTTTTTTTTTTTGTAATTTTATTGTGGAATTGTGGGAGGGGAATAGTGTTGGGGAATTGTGGGAGGGGACCAGCCAAGTTGTTGTTCTTTAGTCTTCGTTGTGGAAGGTGCCAGTCGCCATCTGGCTTCCTGTCGGCAGCTCGTGGCTTCTAAGCTCAAGGTGTTGTGTTCAATCTTAGTTGCGGGTGGGCGTAGGCACCATCCCATGTGGGAGTCGAACCAGCAGCCTTGTTGTTAAGAGCCGTATGCTCTATCCACTGAGCCATCCAGTCGGTAGCTCAGCTCAAGGTACTGAATTCAGTCTTAGTTTTGGCTGGGCATAGCCACCATCCCATGTGGGAGTCCAACCTGGCAGCTTTGTTGTTAAGAGTGCATGCCCTATCCACTGAGCCATCTGGGCGGCAGCTCAGCTTAAGGTGCAGAGTTCAATCTTTTAGTTGTAGGTGGGCGTAGCCCACCATTGAACAGGCAATCTTGTTGTTACACCAGCTGAGCCATCCTGCCTCCTATTGGCAGCTCAGCGACAGCTCAGCATTCACTGGCCCATGTGTAAATCAAACTGGCAGCCCTGTTGCTCAGAGCACACTCTCTAAGCCAACTCTTAACCAACTGAGCCACTCGGCCGGCCCAATTAATTCAGTTTTTTAAAAAGCCTTATATTGACATTAAGTTTCTATACAAAAGAGTGTAAAACTCATAAGTGCACATTGTGATGAATTTCACAAACTGAATACACCTGTGTAACTAGTCTTTAGATCAATTAACAGAACGTTACCAGCATGACAGAAACTTCATTTATGCCCGCTCCATTATTACCCCTTGACTAAGAGTAATCTCTATCCTGACTTCTAACAGGGAAGATTAATTTTACCTTTTAAAAAAACTATGTACATTGAATCAGGCAGAATATACCCTTGTGCATGACTTATTTTGCTTAATATTCTATTTATCAGATGCATTTAGTTGTAGTTTGTCCAATCTCATTGGTGTGTAGTATTTTATAGTAAGATGTATATACTATAATTTATTTATCTATCCTACTATTTGTAGGCATTTGAGTAGCTTCCAATTTGGTGATACTATGAATAGTGTAGCTATGACGATTTTATATATGCCTTTTGTGGACATGTATATACCTGTTGGGTATATACATAAGAGTAGAATTTTTCTGTCATGGAACAGGCATATGCTTAGCTTTAGTGGATCTACCAGGTAGTTTTCTAATGTTGTTGTACAAATTTACATTTGTATCAGTGAGATGTAAGAGTTACAGCTGTTCAATGTCTTACCAACATTTGGTATTTTCTGTCTTTTCATTTTAGTCTTTCTGGTGGGTGTCTAGTGATATCTCATTGTGATTTTAATTGGAATTCCCACATGGCTGACAAAGTTGAACACATTTTTATGTTTATTGGCCATTTAAATATTTTCTTTATGATGTGCTTATTCAAGTTTTTGTCCATTTTTCTATTGTGTCCATTCTTTTAAAATTGATTCGTGGTAGTTTTTTTTTTTAATATTTTATTGGGGAATTGGGGGAGGGGAACAGTTAGGGAACTGGGGAAGAGGAACAGACAAGTTGCTGTCCTTTTGTTCTTCAGTTTAGTTATGGAGGACATTGCTTCACTGGCCCATGTTGGTATCATCATTGTGCTCTTCTTGGGTGAGGCAGATTGGTTGCTGGCCTCTGGACGGCTGCTCACAGCAGCTCTTGGCAGCTCACACTGGCAGACCAGTCACTCACGCTGGCTGCTGGCCACTCACTGTAGCCTATGGCAGCCCACTGCAGCAAGGGCTGCAGCTATGCCGTCCCGGGGACTCACAGCAGCCCAGCTCCAGGTGGAGATGTTGTTCACCATTTTAGCTGTAGAGGGCAGTGTCACTGGCCCTCATATGTGGGATCCCAACCAGGGCCCTGCTGCTCAGAACTGCTCTTAACCAAAGCACCACTCAGCTGGGCCGATTTGTGGTAGTTTTAAAAATAGATTCTGGATAGAACTTTTTTGGATATAATTTTGCAGATACCTCCTCTCCCTCTAGCTTATCATTCTACTCTTTAAACGTGCTTTTTGCTAAACAGAGTAAATCCAGTTTTTTATTAGGTACATTTAATCTGCTTACATTTATTTATTTATTTATTTATTTATTTATTTATTTATTTATTTTGAGGGCAGCGTTATTGGCCCTTATATGTGGGACCCAAATCGGGGCCACTGGCTTCCCAAGCCAGAGCTTAACCACTGCACCACTTGGCCGGCCCCTGCTTACGTTTATTAATTTCTGATAAACTAACAATGTTTTTGGTCTTAGTTATACCATCTTATTTTGTGTGTTTTACTTACCATTATTTTTCATTGTTTTTTCCCCCTTTTTCTGCCTTGTGTTGGATTGATAAACTTTGTATTCTTTTTATAATTCTCTTCTGGTTTGAAAACTATAGATTGAATTTCTATTTTTGAAAAGATTACCCTAATGTTTTAAAGGTTACATGCTACTGGTATGATATAATTTCTCAGACTAGTATAACTGCTTTGTAGATAATCCATCATTATATCTGGTAACATAAAGATTTTTCTTTGTCTTTAACATTCTGCTGGTTACTACAATGTGTTTAGGAGTGGATTTATTTTGATTTATCCTGCTTAGTGCTTGAATATACTTTGGATCTAAGGATTCAAGTTCTTTTAATTCTGGAAAACCCTCAGTGATAATTTCTTCAAATATTCCTCCTCTCATTTCTCCATTCTCTTCTGGAACTTCTACTTGAAGAATGTTGGAGCCCTCATTAAACCCTGCAGTCAGAGTGATCATTCAAAATTATGAATCCTATCATGTTACTCACCTGCCTAAAACCCTCTGTGCTAAACACTTTTCTAGTTGCTGCCTGTTTGAGCTTTCCAGCTCTTTCATCACTTGTACAACCAATTTCCTGTATTAACTTTCTTCCTTTTGAAATCCTAGAGTAGTTACTGTTATCCTGGATGAACCCTGACAGATGCACTCTTCATTAATTTACCATTTTATCGGTATAATTTAGAACAAATTTCCAAAGCATTACCATGGCCTGAACACTTCTCTGTGATTGGACTCTCTGTCTACCTTTCCATTCTTATCTTTTCCATTCTACCTCTCCCTCACTACAGTAGGTATATTAACCCTTTGTGCAGAAAATACAACACAGAAGATTTTACTGTTGTCCTTTGGAAGGCCTACTTATAGGGGTGTCTCTTGGCTGGTGTCCGGGAATTTATTTTTTGAGAGGGTTCCCACCACCCTACCTGATAAGAGTGGCTATCTGTGCCTTAACTGTGTAAACAATTTGGTTTATGCTGAACACATGCTTTCCTTCTGGAAATCTGGAATTTTGGTACGCACTAGGCAGAGCGTGCCTATGTGACAAGCCTCCAGTAACAACCCTGGGTGTTGAATCTGTAATGAACTTTTCTGATCGGCAACATTTCATTCATGTTGTCACAACTCATTGTTTGGGGAATTAAGTGCATCTTGCATAATTTTATTGGAAAGCCTGTGGCTGTTTTTTCCCTGGATTCACCCTATGCACCTTTTGTTTTTTATGATTTTGCTTTGTATCCTCTCTCTGTATTAACTAATAATCATGAGTATGATTATATACTGAGTGTTTTGAGTCCTCCTAGTGAATCACTGAAACCTGGGATGGTTTTGGGAACCCCAACACACATTGTAGATCTGCAGAGGAATGAGATATTGTATAATGTTTTCAAGTTAACTTATTAGAATATTATTTCCAAAGGCAAATTTCACAAAGATAAAACCATTAATGTACAGTTTTAATTTGAAGAGAGTTTTTATATATATTTTTTTAACTTCTTATTGCCAACATTGTTGATGTCTTAGGTAAAATGAACATGCTTTTCTACAGCAAGCTTTCTAACAACTGTGGTTTATAGTTCTAAATACACATAGTTTCAAAGCTGCAAGACACAGAGATCATAAACTAACTATAAACAAATAAACAAATTCTTAGTCAGAACCTCAATTTTCATAACACTTAGCATAAATATTGATTTAGTTTAAACTTTACAATATTTCATACATAAAATTTCACTAACCTTCCTTCTTATCTTTCTAATCCTGAGCTTTCAAACACTTGTGTCAACAATTTATTTAATCAAAATCTTTCATTAAAAGCCATTGACACTGTTATAATTTCAATTGCAATTTTCAGTAAAGCTGAATCAATATATTATAATCTTCCCCCACAAGTACTCAAATACACCAATTCGTTACCGCCATAATTACCTGCAATTCTCTTCCACCGTCTTTGCAAGGCTAATTCTTTCTTGTTCTTCAGATTTCAGCATGGATATCATCTCCTTAGAGAAGTTTTCTCTAAAGTAATTAGATGGTTGCTTTCTCTCATGTTTTTAATCTTAATTCTTTGCAGAGCGCTATGACTCTCTGTTTTTATAGTTTGTTGTTTATTTATTCATTTATCTAGATTTTCTTCCCCAGTAGAATATAAGCTTCATGAGCAAAGGGATTTGCTATATACCCAGTGCCTTACACATGAGTGATGTTCAATCAATATTCATGGGCTGAATGAATGGAACAATAATTCTAGGTTTAGGAGTCTCTTGATTATATATATATATTTTTTTGTCTCTTGATATTTTAAGGGAGACCAGATCCCTTAAGGAAGAACCATGCTACACTACCAAAAATGTATACTGTGAATCATTCTTCTAGTCTTCTGCAAAGAGATCTAAAGTGTTTCACCAGGGTGACTGTGCATTGGGGAAAAGGAAATAATCAGACTTTTGAGGCTTATTGGACACTGGCTCTGAACTGACACTAATTCAAGTGTCTAATCACTATGCTATGCACCTGAAACTAATACAATATTGTATGTCAACTATAATTAAAAAATAAATTTTAAGGGCCAACCAAGTGGCTCAGTTGGTTAAAACCTCGCTCAAGAGTGCAAGCAGAGCTCTGAGCAATAGCAGTTCGATGCCCAGCCTGAGCTGAGCTGCCGCTGAGCTGCCAACAGATGGCAGGATGGCTTAGCTTAAAAAATAAAAATAGGGCCGGCCAAGTGATGCATTGGTTAAGAGCTGGTTCTGAGATGCCAGCGCCCCAGTTCAGATTCTACATATGAGGGCCAGTGACACTGCCTTCTACAGCTAACAACAGCTCCACCTGGAGCTGGGCTGTGCAAACCCTGACGATGGCGTAGGCTGCAGCCCCTGCTGCAGTGGGCTGCCATAGGCTACAGTGAGTGGCCGGCAGCCAGTGTGAGCGGCCGGCAGCCAGCATAAGCTGCCAAGAGCCGCGGTGAGCGATCATCCAGAGGCCAGCCACCCATCTGCCTCATCCGGGAAGAGGACAATGACGATACCAACATGGGCCAGTGAAGCAACGTCCTCCACAGCTAGACTGAAGAACAAAAAGACAGCAACTTGTCTGTTCCCATTCCCCAATTCCCCAACGCTGTTTCCCTCCCCCAATTCCCCAATAAAATCTTTTAAAAAAAATTAAAATAAAATAAAAATAAATTTTAAAACTGTGGAAGATTAAAAAAAAAAAAGGATGCAAAACATGGAGTTTTAGCTCAGGTCCACCCTGCAGTGGACCTGCTATACACTGACTGTTCGTGTCCCTACCAAAAGTCATATGTTAAAACCTAATCCTCATTGTGATGGTATTTAGAGGGGAGACTTGTGGGAAGTGACTATGTCGTGAGGATAGAGCCCTCTTGTATGAGATTAATGCCCTTATAACTGAGAACCCAGAGAGCTCCCTCACTCCTACCATGTGAAGACACAGCAAAAAAATGGCCATCCATGAAGCAGGAAGTGAGCTTTCACCAGATACTGAGTCTTCTCGCACATTACAGCCTCCAGAACTGTGAAAAATAAGTTTCCATTGTTTATAAGTCTGTCAGTCTATAATATTTTGTTATTGCAGCCCAAACTGACTAAGACAGTCCCCAAATCCATCCTGTGGTTATTTACCCTGTTTTGGAATATGTAATTAGAATTAGATATGGTCTATAATAGGCAGAATACTAACATTGGGTCCCTGACCTATGGAGTGAGGGCTACTATTGTGGAAAAGGCCAAGTGGAAGCCACTAGGAAAATAGTAAACTAATACTGCATTCTTGGAGGGATTGAAGAAATTAGTGCTACCATCAAGCACTTGAATGATGCAGGGGTGGCAATTCTTACCACATCCCCATTCAATTCTCCTATTTGACTTGTTCAGGAGACAGATGGACCTTGGAAAATGACAGATGGACCTTGGGGAATGACAGATTATTGTAAACTTAATCAGGTTGTAACTTACTGCTTCAGCGACTTAACACATCCCCTTGTACCTGGTATGCAGCTATTGACTTGGCAAAAGTCTTTTCTTCATACTTCCATAAGGTCCATCAGAATTAGTTTGCTCTCCACTGTCAAGGCCAGC
This sequence comes from Aselliscus stoliczkanus, assembly GCA_033961575.1. Lineage (NCBI taxonomy): Eukaryota > Metazoa > Chordata > Mammalia > Chiroptera > Hipposideridae > Aselliscus > Aselliscus stoliczkanus. The sequence continues at coordinate 121,053,788 of CM066729.1, forward strand.
AATATGCCTTTAGCATCCTTCCTTAAGGGTATATCAACTATCTAGTCTAGCCTTATGTCATAATTTAGTTTGCAGGGATCTTAAGCATCTTTCCACAAGATATCATACTTGTCCACTACACTGATCACATTGTGATGATTGGACCTAGTGAGCAAGAAATAGTAACTCTTTTAGACTAATTGGTAAGGCATTTTCATGTCAGAGTGGGAAACTAATCCCACATAAATTCAAGGGCTTTCTACCTCGGTGAAATTACTGGAGGTCCAGTGGTATGGGGCATGTTAAAATATCCCATCTAAGGTGAAGGATAAGGTGTTGTATCTGTCTCCTCCTACAAATAAAGAAGAGGCATCATGCCTAGTGGGCCTCATTGGATTTTAAAGGCAACATATTCCTCTTTTAGATGTGATAGTCCAGCTAATTAAGTTACTGAAGTATCTGAAAAGCTGCTAGTTTTGGGCCAGGAACAAGACAAGACTCTGCAACAGGTCTGAGCTGCTTGAACCATATGACCAGTAGATTTAATGCTACCTGAAGTATCTGTGACAGATAGAGATGTTTGGAGCCTTTGGTAGACCCCTATAAGCAAATCAGTGCTGACCCCTAGGATTTTAGAACAAAGCCCTGCGATTCTGTGAAGATAGATACTCTTGAGAAACATCTTTTGGTCTGCTATTGGGCCTTAGTAAAGACCGAACACTTAACTATAGGCCGTGCAATTGTCAGATGGCCTGAGAAGCCTATCAAGAGTTGGGTGTTCTCTAACCCACTAAGCCATAAAGTTAGGCATGCACAGGAAGTGGCAATATGAGATCTGGCTCCAGCAGCCCCGGAAGGCACAAGTGATTTACAAAAGGAATAGGTACCAAAGGCCATGGTCCCCACTCATACTCCACTACCTTCGCTCTCCCACTCTCCACCTGCAGATTCTTGAAGAGTTCCCTACAAGCAGTTCAGTGAGGAAGAGAAAACTTGGCCCTGGTTTACAGATGGGTCTTTACAACAGGTAGGCACCACCTGAAAGTGGACAGTTATAACATGACAGCTCTTCTCCAGGACATCACTGAATGAGAGCAGTGAAAGAAAATCCTCCCAGTGGTCAGAACTTCAAGCAATGCACCTAGGTTTTCATTTCACTTGGAAGGAGAAGTAGCCAAAGGTCAAATCTATACCCATTCATGACCAATAACTTACCTGAGTGGTCAGAGACTTGGCAGGAATATGACTGGAAAATTGGTCACAGGGAGGTCTGGGTAAGAAGTATGTGAGTATACCTCTCTGATTGAGCAAAATACATGTATATATTTGTGTTCCATGTGACTGTTCACTGCAGGGTGACTTAAACAGAGGAAAATTTTAATAAACGAGTGGATGGATGACCCGTTTTGTGGATACCAGGCAGCTCTTTCCTCAGCCACCCCTGTCATTGCCCAAGGTGCTCATGAACAAAGTGGCTTTAGTGGCAGGGATGGAGGTTAGGCATGGCCTGCCCCTCAGCAAGGTTAACCTGGCTAAAGCCACTGGGGTCAAACCTGCCAGTAGCAGACACCACCACTGAGTCCTTTGTATAGTACCATTTCTCAGGGTGACCAGTCAGCTACCTGGTTGCAGGTTAATTACATTGGAACACTTTCATCATGAATGGGGCAGAATTTTGTTCTTTCTAGAATAGATTCTTACTCTAAAAATGGCTTTGTATTCCTTGAATGCCATGCTTTTGCCAAATCTACCATCTGTGTACCTATAGAATGCCATAATAATCAAACATAGCATTGCTTCTGATAAAGGAACTCACTTTGGTGCAAATGATTTGTGGCAACAGATCCATACTCATAAAATTCACTGGTATTGCTATATTTCTCATCATCCTGAAGCAGCTGCCTTTGATAGAATCATTGAATGACCATTTGAAGACTCAGTTACAGTGCTAGTGAAGTGGCAGTACCTCACAAGGGCTGGGGAAATGTTCTCTAGGAAGTTGTATGTGCTCCAAATCAGCACCCAGTATATGGTGTTCTTTATCCCACAGTCAGGATTCACAGGCCCAGGAACCACGGCCTGGAAATTGGAGCAGCATCACTCATTGCCCCTGGTGATCCATTAGCAAAATTTTTGCTTCTTAGCCCTGTGACCTTACACTGTGCTGGTCTAAAAGTCTTAGTTCTAAATTGAGAAATCCTTCCACCAGGATTCTGTTGAACTGGAAGTTAAGACTGTCTCTAGGCTGCTTTAGGGTCTTCAAGTCTCTGAGTCAATAGGCAAAGTAATCAGTTACTGTACTGAGTGTGGTGATTGGACCTGATTACTAAGGGGACATTGGGCTGCTCCTACACAATGGAGGTGAAGAATAGTTTGTATGGAATTCAGGAGATCTTCTAGAGTGTCTCTTAGTACTAACATGCCCTGTGATTAGTCAACGAAAACTTGCAACAACTCAGTTCAGGCGAGACTACTAATGGCCCAGACCCTTCAGGAATGAAGGTTTGGGTCACCTCACCAGGTGCTTGCTGAGGGCAGAAGAAATACGAAACGGGTTGTTGAAGAAGATAGTTATAAATACCAGCTGTGACCACTTGACCATTTGTAGAAATGAGGACTGTAGCTGTCATCAGTATTTCTTCATTAGTTTGTTATGAAGTTACTATATCAAGGAAATATCTTTATTTTCTTCCCTCACTTATCCCCCTAATCATCCAACATATGATGTATTAATAATAGTTAACTTTACATGACAGGATTTAAATTTTAAGTATCAAGAGGACTGAATAGCACCCAATGACTTCCTTTCCTCCTCTGAGGATACAGTTAACATGTTTTTAGTTGTGTGAAGGAATAATAATATCATGGTGGGCAGATGTATGACTCAATTATTTTCTTTATCTGGAAACTAAGTATATTTTAAGGAGATGTATATAGGTGTCAGTTGACAAGGTGTAGACTATAATGGTTCAGATTATGTGTCAATTTTGCTAGGTTACAGTACCTTTTCAATAAAATACTAATCGAGGTGTTGCGATGAAGGTATTTTGTAGAAAGAGTTAAAATCTACAAATAGTTGACATTAAGTAAAGGAAGATATCCTCAACAGTGTGGGTGAGCCTCAGCCAATCCACTGAAATCCATTAAAACAAAACTGAGGTTTTCCTGAGAGAGAATAAATTCTACCCCAAGACTTCAGTATCAGCTGCTGCTTAAGTTTTTAGCCCACTGGTCTGTTTATGGATTTCAGACTTGCCAGCCTGCATAACCATATAAGCCAATTCCTCGACTATCTATCTATCTATCTATCTGTCTATCTATCTATCTATCTATCTATCTAGTCTTCTGGAGTACCCCCCTCCAGTTATATTATGAATTAGTTGAACATTAATAAAATATCATATGAAGTGGTCCTTTATATATAAATCACTAGATGAATGGAGCATAATACTTTAAAGCTGAATTTAAAGATTCAAGGCATGGGCCGGCCAAGTGGCACAATGGTTGGGAGCTGGCTTGGGAAGCCAGTGGCCCCGGTTCGGATCCCACATATGAGGGCCAGTGACATTGCCCTCAAAAGAAAAAAAAAAAGATTCAAGGCAAAGTGTCTATTAAAATTCACAACTTTAATAAATTGAATACTAATTAAAATACACGCAGCTTTAATTAGCCTTGTTAGCTACAACCCCACCCCTCCCCTCGTTCAGAAACTTATGTGGGACTTACTAGCTGTGTGACTTTTGTGACCTTAAGACAGTTAAATTCTCAGTTTCCTCATCTGGAAATGGGGATCATTTTTGCTTTGCCTACTTTGAAGGATTTTTGTGGGAATCAGAAATGTTTATGAAAAAACCTGTAAGCTGTAGAGGGCGATTCTCCTTAGAAAACATAATCTTAAAATCGGTGAGGATTCAATCATTCCATTCTGAGTACAGAATACATTATAACTGGCCCTAAGGACTTAAAAAAAAGGATGAAACAGTGCTTTTTTAAAGTCCTTTCCAAAGGACAGCAGGACCAAAGAACACAAGTGGAACACAAACTGCATTAATAACATGGAATTATGTTTTTGACATTTTACTTCAATTCCTCATATTATGTCAAGGAGAAAGTTGGTTCAGAACCATAGGTCTTTAACATTTCCTCAAACTAATTGCTCCTTTCACAATGAAAGAGCAGGTCTTGGGCTCAGAGTCTTTGGAAGGCAATATTACCCAGAAAGAATTCAATGATTAAAAAATAATTAGTCATAATTACCTTCTATTTATATCCAACAATTCTAAATTTCTGTTTATTATAATGATATATAGTTCCTTTCAAAATAAATGCACTTAAATGAAATAACTTGCCTTATTAGCACAGATAATATAGGAATGTGGCAAATATTGGGAAAATGGGATGTAAAAGATAGAAGATGGGAGAAATACTACTCTAGAATACTCTAAATATTTCCTGCACATTAGTATCCATTCTCTTATCTGGAAATGCAGGATTCCCCTTTGGAGTGTTGAAGAAAGAAAGGACATCTGCTAGTTGCCTTTTCCCATTAGCTTCTTCTGTTTCTCACAGCCATCTGTTTGGTGGAAGTATCATCTCCATTTTATCGATGAGAGAAATGAGATTTTGAAAGTTTTCTTGTTCAAGGTAATACTATGTCAGTGTTGCAGCCAGTGTTTAAATTGGGGAGTAGGGCTGGGACTGTGTGGAAAATGTGATAGTGATTTAATTTCATCCATTACCCACTTGAGATCAGGTTCTTAGGAGCTCACTGTGGGAATGTTCTGGAAGGTAATAGTCCTAACATGTTTAGCTGTTTAAACAGAGCCCACATGAGGCTGAAACTGTCTTTCCCCTGGGGGTAGGATGCCATTTGCCTTCTGGAAAGTTTTGCTCCGATTTTATCTGAGTACAGGCAGATGGTGTTTAATGAATGTCCAAAGGAAGAAGGAATGGAGGGAGACATACAAAACAAAACGAAGAGAGAGAAAAAAGGATTATTCTGAGAGCTTTGATTCCCTGGGAGCCTCACACCCTTTCCTGGGTCCCCCTTGGGGGTCTCTATTTTGGGGACGTTGAAATATTTTAGGCATTTTGCTAAGGTTGAAAATGGGATGTTTATAGCACCTCAATCCTAGCAGACAGATGGAAACAATTAACACTATCTCTTAAAAATCTTATAGTTGGAAGCTGCTCAGCAGCCCTGATGCTTAAAGTCCTTCTCTGGGTGGTTGGAGCAGAGATGGAAAGAGGAGGGACAGAAGATGCGCTCACATCTTTTATATACCGAGCACTTGAATACAGTTTTCCCAACAGTTCCATGAGGTAGCTGCTATGATTAATCCTATTTTCCAGGTGACAAATCTGAGGCTCAGAGAGATTGCATATATGCCCTATACCCAAGCTCACACAGCCAGGAGTTTAGGGAGCTGGGGACTCAACCTCCCAAAGCTCATGTCTTCTTTGAGCCAACAGGTAGATAGTGTTGAATGAAAAATAGCCTGTGGTGGGCCAAATAATGCCTACCCCCATCCCCCAAAAGATTACCACACCCTCATCTGTGGAATCTGTGATGTTACCTTATATAGCAAAAGGGACTCTGCAGGTGTGATTAAGTTAGAGGATTTTTTTTTTTTTTAATTTAGAAGGTCTTGATGGGGAGATTATGCTGGACTATCTAGGTGGCCCCTAAATGCAATCACTATTGTCCTTATGAGGCCGGCAGAGGAAGATGTGACACAGAAGAGGAAAAGGTGATGTGATTACAGAGGTCGAGGTTAAAGTGCTGAGGCCACAGACAGAAGATGCTGGCAGCCACCAGAAACTGGCAGAGACAAAGAATGAGAGAATCTGATTGCAGTAAGATCCTGCTCACACCCTGATTTCAGGTCAGTGACAGATTTTCTGAGATAATAAATTTCTGTTGCTTTAAGCCACCAAGTTTGTGGTTTTTGTTAGAGCAGCCACAGGAAACTAATACAGGGTCTGAGATAGAACCCTGAGGGTCAACATTTCAGGGACAGTGAGAGGGGGTAAAATACTGAGAAAGTTATGGGGAACCATGAGTCTGAAGTAATAAAGAGTGTTTCAAGTAGAATAACTACTCCCTGGCCTGTCCTCAACGAGACTGGAGGCAGCACACATTGTCCCCACTGTACAAATCTCTGCTGCTCTGTCTTCCACATTATGTCTTCTTTTCCTGGGCAGTGGCACCTTGAACCCCCGAGCTTAGAAAGGCCTTGAAGGCCCCAGACACCCTCTCCCAATGCAGGTGTCTCCCAGGGCATTCCAGAGGGCTGTAAATCATGCTAACGCTCCACAATGTAAGGCCAGAGATCACCTTGGAGGAGGGAGAGGGAGGGCAGGTGAATGACGGCAGGATACTGGAATGGGACGGAAATCTCACAGTTCAAAAGCTGTTACACAGTCAATAGGTGTTTAGGGGGGAGTGGAGACCCTCACTTCTTCAGAAGCCAGCACTTTACAAACACTGTATAAACAAGGCAACAAATACACATAGTGTACACTCAGGTGGGTGGCCCAATCCACCAGCTAGTGTTTGATGACTGGCGCTTAGCAGCTGTCAGGGACTTAAATGCAGGGCTATTCCTGATGTGGGAGTGGGTAGACATGAACCTTGCCCTTAATGAAGACCTCCCCACTTCAGGAGTGGTGAGGGGATAAATGAGATTTGGTGTGAGACTGCTGGCCCTCAGGCACTATTACTCCCTCTCTGCCCTGGTCAATATGCAACAGCATAACTGTGTCAAAAAGGCTTCTGCCTAGCTTTGCACAGTCTGCCTTGCATGTCTGCTGCAAGCTAACAGTTAGACCACGTTTCCTGCTGCTCCTAGGCAAAAATGAAATTCCTTTCTTTGGCTTGAGAGGCATGGGAGAAGTGCCTCTGCCCAGATCTGTGACTCGTCCTCACTTTTCCATGCCCCCTTGCTCACCACCCTCACCACACCTCTGTCCAGCTTTTCTCTGTTCTTAGGATCTGCCAAACCCTAAGACTTTGTGCCTGTTGTTCCCTCTGCCTGGAAAGGTTTTCCCATGTTGTGGGCCTTCTCAACCTTCAAGTCTCAGTTCAAATGTCACCTCCCTGAGATGTCTTCACTGGCCCACCCCAGCTCAAGTGTGTGTTTTAATGACATCAGCTTGTCTACTTTGTCCTTCATAGTCTATCTCTCTGTGGAGTTATTTTGTTATCCGTTTACCTGTTCATTGTCTGTCCCCTTCTGCTGATCCCCACTAGAATGTGAATAGGATGTTATTTTGCTTACCATTCTATTTGTAGCACAGAGCTTAAAATATACTTGATAAATATTTGTTAAATGAGGCATGGCTGAGGCAAGGGTGTGGAGAAGCTTCACAGAGGAAGCTCAGGGCTACTGCTACCATGTGAGAGGGTGGTCCAAGCAGAAGCACTGAAGAGCAAGGGCATAGGCAGAGCTTCTAGGCTGGGTCAAACTGGAGTGGAGGGGCTGCTGGGAGCTGGAGGCCAATAGAGACAGTCCATGGAAGACTGGATGCACCAAAGCATGGGAATATATGACAGGGAGTGTGAGGAAGCTCCTGAGTGGGCAATGGGGCCTCAGGTGGAAAAGGAGACCTTTAGGCTGCTCAATGACCATGGAAGCCTTTAGAGAATGGAATTAGTACAGAGGTCTCAGCCCATGGAGGTGAGACCCAGGAAGGTGCATGAGAGATGCACCCAATAGGTGTGTCCATTGACTGGATGCTTTCCTTGAGCATCCTCACTTGTGGGAAGACTGGATTTATCTGTGCAATGGGATCCCTCCACCATTTAGATAGTTAATAATCCCCTTTTTAGTCCATGGTACAGCAGTACCTCATCCACTAGACTGTTCAGAAAAACTTGGAGAAAAGCCCAGAGGCATCACAGTGTGCTGGTGAAAGGCAGATGATGACTATTTCATAGCTTGAAATTAATATGCATAATGTACTCTGAACAGTGAATGGCATACAGTCAGCACTATGAAGTGTTTACTTGCATTGTCATTATAAGTATCAGTTGGCTCTTAAATGGAATTTGCAATAGTACACAGAGATAACAATGTGACTATGAGTCCAGGTTGCTTCATGAGGGCCGGTGGGTTGGAGAGGAGTCCCTGAAGTCCCCAAATAGGTTATTCCCAATTGGAGTGAAGGGTTGTGGCTAGGACTGCCAGGGAAATTCAGAGGCCGGCACTGGTTCCCAGGCATTGGTGCTCTTCCCAGGCACCAACTTATCACGGTGAGCAGATCATAACATTCAGCTGTGACTCTGAGGCCAGTAGGACAGGGAGTTTGTATACAGAAAAGCAGAAGGTGCACATTTTTTTCCTGCAGTGGGATCATGCATGTGCATTGCAGCAAGTGTGACAGTTTTTGTTTTGTTTAATGGAAAGGATGATGAATAGTTTGCTGGCACTTACTCCTGGGTTCAGGGCTGCATTTGATGTGAAAGCTATGATCCCAACACTTCTAACAATGAGAACAGCAGCTTCAAGCTTCAAGGAACTCTCAGCTCTAACAACTGACGGGTGCTTGATTGGCCAACCTGATCAATTATGTGGTTTTCTAGATGTTGAACGCTCTCTATCAACCCTAGATGGAAAGAAGTAATGATTGTACCTTTTAGCTGATAAACATTTGTTGGCAGGGTTTCAGGATAACTCTTTTCAGATAAATTTAACATAACTGAGAAAGTTGTTGGGTTCATATTTCAAGAAAGGTAGTAGAAATGGAATATATTTTTCTTTAATTTACTTAAAAATATTTTTAGTAGAGCAATGCTTAAAATTGTTTTAAGCTTTTTAATTGTAAAATGGATACAGAAAACCATTACAATAAATGTGTAGTTTAATGAGTCATAAGGTGATCACCTTTGTAACCATCATCCAGGCCAAGAAATATAATAGAACTTTGCCAATCATTCCAGAAACCCTCAATATACTCTGTCTAAATCATAGTCTCCTTGTTCACCAAAGGTAATCATTATCCTGACCATTACAATCACCACTTCTTTTTTTTTTTTTTTTTGAGGGCAGTGTCACTGGCCCTTATATGTGGGACCCGAACTGGGGCCTCTGGCTTCCCTAGCCAGCGCTTAACCACCACACCACTCTGCCGGCCCCCACCACTTCCTTTTTTAAACATCATTTTATGGGGGCAGAGCTAAGATGGCAGAATAGATGGGTGCTGTGCCAACTGTCTCTCAGGATCACACCAACATTACAAATAATTTATACAACATTCAAACTCAGAAGTCGTCTGAACACTAGATGAACAGAACTTCTAAACGGAGGATTTAAAGACAGGCCACGTCGAGACTGGAAGAGGGGCGGAGATGTGAAGCAGGCTGAATCCAGGCCCACGGAGAGAGGGAGAACCCCGCAAGGGACACCTCAGTGGCAAAGAGGCTTCTCCTGTTGAGGGAGGGACCCTCTAACCCCAAGCTGAGCTCTCCAGCCCAGAGTTATTTGATGGAAATTCCATGATAGCTGGCAGTAGAAATTAGTGAGGACTCTCTTTGCTCAACTCGGTGGGGTGGAAGGCAGCTAGAGAACCATTCGTCCTCTTGTGGAGCCGGCACATGGACTCACTCATTGGTGAGCATTCACCTGGTCCCTGGCAGAGAGAGTGGCAGATTAAAGCAAGGGCCCAGGAGCCTGCAGGGAAAGACTGAACTGAGCGCCTTCGGGGAGGGAGCTGGAGGTTTTGGGACCATTGCTCCCCCTGTGTGGAGCTTCCACATAAGTAGTATACAGGAGGGCACCACTTTTTCAGTGTTGGGCCCTCCCACAGAGGGTCAGGTTCAGGACTGCATTGGTCTGATGGAATCGGCGCAGATGTGTGTGGGTGCGTGCACATGCTACCTTGGGTCTCTACTCTCCGAACTGCTTGTGTTGCATAGCCGGGGTAGTGCCTGACTGTCGGGAACTCGCTGGCTCCAACAGGCTACTCATTGAGATATAGGCGTGTGCAAGTTGCCTTGGGTCCCTGCTCTCCACACAGCATGTGCAGAGTTGCCAGGGTGGCCCCTGGCTGTCGGGCTGTTCTGCCTGATCTGCGGGCTGCTGATTGGGACAAGCTAAGACTGGGAGTATTCCTGGGAGAGTTGGGCTGGGACCTACGTGCCTGTGTGATCTGGATGGGTGGGGCATTTGTGGTTTGTTTGTGCATGCTAGTTGCCAGTGCAGGAGTACACACTGCTCTGACTTGGTGGGGGCCACTGACCACACCGTGAGGTGCTCTGGGGGCCTGCCCCACCCACCTAGAGCTGCATTGCAGGGGGCATCCTGAGCCCCTGGTGCCTGACCCCCACCTCCACAAGCCACAGAGGGTTTTTGCAGCAGCAGAATTCCGCAGCAACCTGTGAGGAGTTTTGGTGGTGACCATGGCCCCAGAATACATGGCAGCTAACTGAGGGAAGCTCACTGTGAACCTGAGAAGGAGGCTGGTGTGCATTGCATTGGGCCCTTACCCCCAACACAGCTGGTGCTTGTAGCCCAGAGACTCTATTGCTGAGCAAGTGGTCTGCAGATTAAAGCGGGCAGAGAGCCTTTTTTTTCTCTTTTTTTTTGTTTTACTTTTTAAAAAAAAATTTTATTCCTTTTTTATTTTCTTTCTCTTTCAGCTTTTTATTCCTTTTTGTTTTTTTCTTTCATCTGTTTTGTTTGTTTGTTTGTTTTTGGTTCTTGGGCTTATTTGTCTGGTTATTGCTTTGGTTACTGTTTTTCTATCTTGTTCTGCGGTTTTCGTGTTTGTGTTTTTGTCTCTTTTATATATTTTTGTTTCTTCAGTCTGATCATTGCTTATTGTGTTTGTGAAGGTGTATTTGTTTTTTGGTGTTATTGATTTGCCTTGCTTTGTTTTTGTTTTATAAAGTGGACATGAACCTAGCACTGGTCCAGGAGCTGAGAATACAATGAATTTGTGGAAACCACTGACCATAGCCTTTACACACCTGTAATACCACTTTGCCCACATACAGCTGCATTGCCAGGGGCACTTGGGGTACCAGGGTGACAGGTCCCAACCCCTACAAACTGTGCAAAAGGGTTTTACAACAGAAGGTGGTCTGCAGAGCCCTGGGTCATCTTGGAGGTGTTCAGTGACTGCAAACCTGCACCACAGCCACTTGGGAGCAGCTTTTAGGAATTTGTGAGCTGAGGTGGAGGCTGGATGTAGTGCCCTTGGGATGCTATATAAGGGGGTCACAGGCCAGGTATTTGCACAAGACCTGAATCTGCATTAACACCTTAAAAACTACCCATCACATCTCATAACTCACTTGAACTCCATCCCACCAAGCTAGTGCCACATTGCTGAGGACACCCTCAACACCGGGTCAAATAGTCAGACATATGCTCCTAAAAAGCCTCTTTTAATTGTTGGGCCTTACTGGCATCTGACAGGTGGCAACAGGCCTAGGGTTCCTCATGACCAATATTGGTGGCAGCCAGCCTCGGTTCACACAGACCATCCCCACATGACCCCAGGTCCAGCACAGGCAGCAGCCAACTGCATACAGCCTTGAAGCACCTACCAGGTAGCTATGGGCCGGTAACAGACAAGGTTGAAACAGCTCTTAATGGGAGCCCTGCCCAAGAGACACCAGAACCAATATACCCAGAGGCCAGTGTTAGACCAAACCAGAGTACTACTTGGTTGAACATACAAGGGGCACTCTCAAAGGAAATTTTCTACAGGCATAAGAGCCCACAGTGGCCAATCCTCCTTTAGGGGGATCAACCTCCACACAGCAGCTCATACACTGTCAACAGAGCTAATTCTCCCAGCTAATCAGCCTGAGGGTCAATCCCACCCTCTAAGAAGCCAAAAGCAATTAAAGGTCAACTTCAACAGTAACACCTCTGAAGCACATGGGACAGAAGAATAGAGAGACTGTACAATCCGAATATAAATGACACACACTTCATAAGACCACCCAGAAATGACTGAGCAACATAGGTGATCTACCAAATACATTGAAGCAATCACAGAGTGACAGCCAGTTGAAAAAACAAAAAAACATATCCCAAATAAAAGATCAGAAGAAACCTCTAGAAATGTAACTAAATGAAACTGAGGTATCCAACCTATCAAAGACAGAGTTTAGAACACCGATGATAAGAATGTTTAAGGAACTTAGTGAGGACATAAGAAAGCATAGAGAAATCATAAAAAGCAGCCAGTTAGAACTAAGGAATACAATAACTGAAATGAAGAACACACTCGAAGGAATCACCAGTAGATTAGATGAAGCAGAGAATCGGATCAACAATTTAGAAGACAAAATAGCAGAAATCACCCAATCAGAGCAACAAAAAGAAAAAGAATAAAAAACAATGAAAATGGTTTAAGAGACCTGTGGGACAACATCAAGTGCAGCAATACCGCATCATAGGAATACCAGAAGGAGAAGAGAAGGAACAAGGGATTGAGTACATATTTGAAGAAATAATGACCGAAAACTTCCCTACCCTGGTGAAGAAATCGACATACAAGCCCAGGAAGTGCAGAGAGTTCCAAACAAGTTGAACCCAAACATGCCCACACCAAGACACATCATAGTTAAAATGATAAAGGTTAACGATAAAGACAGAATCCTAAAAGCAGCAAGAAAAATACAGTGGGTTTATATACAAAGGAACTCCTGTTAGACGAACAACTGACTTTTCTACAGAAACTCTGCAAGCCAGAATGGAGTAGGGGGAAATATTCAAAATGATGAAAAACAAAGGCCTACAACCAAGACTGCTCTACTCAGCAAGGCTATCATTTAAAATTGAAGGAGAGATAAAGAACTTCCCAGAAAAGAATCAGCTAAAGGAATTCATTACCACCAAACCAGCATTGCAGAAAACATTAAAAGGGCTTTTTTAAACAGAAGAAAGGAGAAAACAAATTAACAAAGGAAGACCAGATACACGAATAACAAAATGGCAATAAACATTCACTTTAAACGTGAATAGGTTAATGCTCCAATCAAAAGACAAAGAGTGGCTGAGTGGATAAGAAAACAGCACTGATGCATACGCTGTTTACAAGAGACTCATCTCAGAGCAAAAGACACACGAAGACTGAAAGTAAAGGGATAGAATAAGATATTTCACGCAAATGGAAATGAGTAAAAAGCTGGAGTAGCAATACTTTTTCAGACAAAATAGACTTTAAGATGAAGACTGCAGTAAAAGATAAAGAAGGGCACTACATAATAATAAAGGGATTGATCCAACAAGAGGACATAACACTAGTAAACATCTATGCACCAAACATAGGAGGTTCTAAATATACAAAACAGTTTATAACTGACAAATGTTGGAGATCAACAGTAGCACTATCACAGTAGGGAACTTCAACACCCCATTGTCACCAATGGACAGATCCTACAGACAGAAAGTCAAAACAGAAACAGTGGCCTTAAATGACACTTTAGACCAGTTGGATTTAATCAATATATTTAGAGTTTTTTTACCCCAAAGCAACAGAATATACATTCTTCTCTAATGCACATGGAACATTTTCCAGGACAGACCACATGTTAGGCCACAAAACAAGTCTCAATAAATTTAAGAATATTGAAATCATATCAAGCATCTTCTCCAACAACAGTGCTATGAAACTAGAAATCAATTATAAGGAGAAATCTGGAAAACACACAAATACATGGAGGCTGAATAATATGTTACTAAATACTGAGTGAGTGAGCAATGAGATGAAGAAAGAAATCAAAAGATACCTCGAGAAAAATGAAAATGAAAATACAACATACAAAATCTATGGGATGCAGCAAAAGCAGTCCTAGGAGGGAAATTTATAGCAATGCAAAGGCCTATCTAAAGAAACAAGATAAATCTCAAATCAACGTTTATCTTTACACCTAAGGGAACTGGAAAAAGAACAGCAAAACAAGCCCAAAGAGGGTACAAGGAAGAAAATAATAAAGACCAGAGCAGAAATAAATGAATCAGAGACTAAAAAAAAAACAATCCAAAAGATCAATGTAACAAAGAGCTGTTTTTTTAAAAAGATAAACAAAATCGACAAACCCCAAATTAATAAAATCAGAAATAAAACAGGAGAAGTGACAATAGATACCACAGAAATATAGAAAATTTTAAGAAAATGCTACGAGCAACTATATGCCAACAAATTCGACAATCTGGAAGAATGGATAAATTTCTAGAAGCATACAGTCTTCCAAGGCTGAATGAAGAAGAAGTAGAAACTCTGAACTGACTGATTACTACCAAAGAAATTGAATCAGTAATCAACAAGCTTCCAATAAACAAGAGTCCTTGACCAGATGGTTTCACAGGTGAATTTCACAAAACATTCAAAAAGAATTAACAGGGCAAGCTGAATGGCGGGTTGGTTAAGAGTTGGCTTGGGACGACAGCTTTGAACAGCAAGGCTCTGGTTTGGATCCCACATGAGGGCCAGTGATGCTGCGCTCACTACAACTAAGATGGTGAACAACAGCTCAACTTGGAGCTGGGTTGAAGGGAGTCGCCGGCGATGGTGTAGGCTGCAGTACACTGGCCAGCAGCTGTTGTGCACTTTCATTAGCTGCTGTGAGCCTCCATCCAATGGTCGTCAAGCAACTGCCTCAGCCAGGAAAAGAGCAATGATAATACCAACATAGGCCAGTGAAGCGATGTTCTCCACAACTAGACTGAAGAACAAAAGGACAGTAAATTGTCTGTTCCCCTTCCCCGATTCCCCAATGTTGTTTCCCTCCCCTAATAAAATCTTAAAAAAAAAAAAAGAATTAACATCTCTTCTCCTCAAACTATTCCAAAAAATACAGAAGGAGGGATGGCTCCCAAGTACATTTTACAAGGCTACTATTACTCTTATCCCCAAATCAAATGAAGACATTACAGAAAAAGAAAACTACAGGCTGATATCCCTAATAAACATAGATGCAAAAATCCTCAACAAAATATTAGCAAACAGAATTCAGCAATATATTAAGAAGATCATACATAATGATCAAATGGGTTTCATCCCTAGTATGCAAGGTTGGTTCAACATCTGCAAATCAATTAATGTGATGCACCACATCAACAAAATGAAAAATAAAAATCTTATGGTCAAATCAATAGATGCAGAAAAAGCATTTGACAAAACCCAGCAGCGATTTATGTAAAAACTCTCAGCAAAGTGGGAATAGAGGTATCATATCTCAACATAATAAAGGCCATATATGATAAACCCACAGCTAATATCATACTCAATGGGGAAAAGCTAAAACCGTTCCCCTTAAGATCAGGAAAAAGACAAGGCTGTCTACTTTCTCCACTTTTATTCAACATAGCTCTGGAAGTCCTACCCACAGCAATCAGACAAGAAAAAGAAATAAAAGGCATCCAAATTGGCAAGGAGGAAGTAAAATTGTCATTATATGAAGATGACATGATATTATATATATGGAGAACCCCAAAGACTCCATCAAAAAACTATTGGAACTGATAGACGAATTCAGTAAGGTAGCGGGATACAAAATCAATATTCAGAAACCAGTTGCATTTGTATATATTAATAATAAACTATCGGAAGGAGAAATTAAGAAAACAGTCCCATTTACAATTCCTTCAAGAACTATAAAATACTTAGGAATAAATTTAACCAAAGAAGTAAAAGACCTGTACTCAGAAAATTATAGGACACTGAAGAAAGAAATAAAAAGATACAAATAAATGGAAACACCTACTATGCTCATGGATAGGAAGAATTAAAATGGTTAAAATGTCCATAATCCCTAAACAATATACAGGTTTAATGCAATTCTTATCAATCTACCAATGGCATTTTTCACAGAAATAGAAAATATAATCCTATTTCACAGAAATAGAAAATATAAAATTTATATGGAACCATAAAAGACCCCGAATAGCCATGGCAATCCTGAGAAATAAGAACAAAGTTGGGGGTATCATGCTACCAGACATCAAAACATGCTACAAGGTCATAGTAATCAAAACTGTATGGTACTGGCATAAAAATAGGCATATAGATCAATGGAACAGAATAGAGAACCCAGAAATAAATCCATGAATATACAGACAGTTAATCTATGACAACAGAAGCAAGAATTTACACTGGGGTAAAGATAGTCTATTTAATAAATGGTGCTGGGAAAATTAGACTGACACATGCAAAAAAAGGAAACTGGACCACCTCCTTACACCATATATAAGAACAAATTCTACATGGATTAAAGACTTAAATGTAAGACCTGAAACCATAAAACTTCTAGAAGACACTACTGGGGGATAAATTTGCAGACATCACCCTTGCAATATTTTTACTGATACATCCCCATGGGCAAGGGAAGCAAAAGAAAAAATGGACATATGGGATTACATCAAATTTAAAAGTTTTTCACAACAAAGGAAACCATCAATAAAACAAAAAGGCAGCCTACTGAATGGGAGAATATATTTGTGAATGATATATCTGATAAGGGGTTAATATCTAAAATCTATAAAACACTTATGCAACTCAACACCAAAAAAACAAACAACCCAATTAAAAAAAGGGGCAGAGGATATGAAGAGGCATTTCTCTAACGAGGACATACAGATGGCCAACAGGCATATGAAAATATGCTCAACCTCACTAATCATCAGAGAAATGCAAATAAAAACCACAATGAGATACCACTTTACTCTGGTCAGAATGGCTATCATTAATAAGTCAACAAACAAGTGCTGGTGAGGCTGTGGGGCAAAGGGACCCCTGCTGCACTGTTGGTGAGATTGCAGATTGGTACAGCCACTGTGAAGTCAGTATGAAGGTATCTCAAACAACTGGAAATGGAACTACCTTATGACCCAACAATTCCACTCCTAAGTATTTATCCTGAAAATCCCAAGATACTAATTCAAAAGAATATATGCATCCCTATGTTCATTGCAGCGCTATTTACAATAGCCAAGACTTGGAAACAACCGAAATGCCCATCGGTAGATGACTGGATTGAGAAACTGTGGTACATTTACACAATGGAGTATTATACAGTTATAAAGAAGAAAGAAATCTTACCATTTGCAATGATATTGATGGACCTAGAGAACATTATGCTAAGTGAAATTAGTCAGTCAGAGAAAGATAGATATCATATGATCTCACTTATATGTGGAATCTGAAGAACTGAATAAACAAGCAATGTAAACAGAAACAGTCTTACAGACACAGAAGAAAAACTGATGATTGCTGCATGGAACAGGGGTGGGCATGAGGGAGAAGGGGAAGGGATGACACAACATAAATTGGCAACTACAGTATGGCCGCAGGGATAGAAAAGACAGTTTGGGGCATATAATCAATAATGTAAATATTTTATAGGGGACCAGATGGACTCATGTCTTGTTAAGGAGACAACTACATGGATGATGTAGAGGCCTGGCATCTGAACTGTACATCTGAAGGTTGCTGTTGAATAATATTATATGTCAACTATAATTTAATACATATATGATCATGGGATGTGGAGTATAGTGTGGGGATGGAGTCAATGGAATTATAATAGATATGTATGATATCGGGGGTGGGGAAGCAGCAAATGGAAGAGGGTGATTGCCACTTTGTAAGGGGAGAAAAAGATAACTATTGCATTGTTTTGTACACCTGAATGTAAAAAAAAAAACAAACAAAAAAAGGTAAGGGGTTTGGCCTTCAACCCAAAGTAACCCACAGCAGGGCGGTGGCAGAGTGGCATATCTGTGTTTCAGAAAGAGAGCTTTGGCAATACCTTGGAAGGCAGATTAAAAGAGGTAACACATGTCAGGAAAACCAGTTAGAAGATTACTGCACTAACTGAAGAAAGATTGGATTCCTGAACTAGAGCAAAAGGAAAAAAATAGGGTTGATCTGGAAATAAAGTAATAATGGGAGGCAGCACATCATAGGGGTGGCAGGGTCAGACTCCACTATGGGTCTTGGGCAAATTATATTTGTGCTTCAGTTTCTTCATTTTTAAAGTGGGGATGACAGTAATAACAACTGTCTCTTAGTGTTGGTTAAGGTTTACAGCAGTTCATACTATGTAAAAGCTTAGAGTAGAGCTTGGCACATCATTTTACTCAGGAAATGCTAACTATAATTATGGAACTCAGAAAAAAACAAGAAAGGGATGACTCCCAGTATTCTGGTTTGGATACTCTATCTGTAGTTCTCAAAGTTTGGATCTCAGACCCTTTCACGGGCACCAAAAAGTCATAACTATTTTCACAATAAAATTATATATCTTTAAAAAAAACATTATGCTAAGTGAAATAAGTCTGTCTAAGAAAAACAAATACCATATTATCTCACTTATATGTGTAGTCTAAAAAACTGAATAAATAAGTAAAGTAAACAGAAATAGTCTCAGAGATACTGAAAAAAACAACTGATGGTTGCTAGATGGGAGAGGAGTGGGGATGAGGGAGAAGGGGAAGGGATTAGACAACATATATTGATAATTACAATATTGCCACAGGGATATGAAAGACAGTTTGGGGGATACAATCAATAATGTAAATATTTTGTAGGGTGTCTGATGGTCACATGTCTTGTTAGGGAGACCACTTCATGGACAGTGTAGAGGCTTGACCACTGCTTTGTACACCTGAAGCTGAAGCTAAATAATATTGTATGTCCCTGAATGTGGAGTATAGTGTGGGGAGTGGAGTCAATGGAATTGTAATAGATATGTATGATGTTGACGAAGTGGTGGATTGGGGAACAGGGTTGTCACTTTGTGAGAGGTGACAAGTATAACTATTACATTGTTTTGTACACCTGAAACTAATAAAAAAAAATGTTATCCCTCGAATGTGCATTTCTAGACATTATATTTAATCCTGCTCATTTAAAAACATTGATATGTCTTTTAATTGCAGGTTCCCCTCCATCCCTTTATTTACTTTTTTAAAAAAAATATTGAGATATAATTCACATACCATAAAATTCACTTTTTTAAGATGTACAATTCAGAAATTTTTTATATTCACAAAGTTGCATAACCATCAGCACTAATTCCAGAATATTGTCATCAGAAATTCTATACCCATTTAGCAATCCCTCCTGCAAACCCCTGCTGACAGTAAACTACTTTCTGTCTCTATTGATTTGCCTATTTTGATAATTTCATATGAATGAAACCATATGATATATGGTCTTTAGTGACTGGCTTCTTTCACTTAGTATAGTATTTTCAACGTTCATCCGTCTTGTATGGCAAAGATTGTAGTGATGCCTTCATGGGTATATACTTATCTCCAAATTCATCAAGTAATACTGTTGCATGCTCCCATCAGCAACGTGTGAGTGATTGGTTTCTCTGATCCTCACCAGCGTTTGGTGTTGTCACCATTTATTACTTTAGTCATTCTGATAGTTGTGTAGTGACACCATACTCTAATTTTAATTTACATTTTTTAATGGCTTGTGATGTTGAACACCTCTTCTTTGTCATTTGTATATTGTTTTTGAGTTTGTTTATGTCTTTTGCCCATTTTCTAATTGGATTGTTTGTTTTCTTATTGATGTGTTTCAAGAGTTCTTTATATATTCTATATATATGTACTTTGTTAGATATGGTTTTCAAATATTTTCTCCCAGTTCGTAGCTTATCTTTTCATCCTCTTAACAGTGTCTTTCTCAGAGCAAAAGTTTTTATTTTGATGAGGTCAAATTTGCCCATTTTTCCTTTTATAGATTTTGCTTTTGGTGTCAAGTCTAAGAACACTTTGCCTAGTCCTAGATCCTGAATATTTAATCCGATTTTTTTCTAAATACTTATATTTTTATGTTCTACATTATATCTATGATCCATTTTGAGTTAATAATTATATAAGGTGTGAGTATTTTCACGACGGATCCAGCATTATTTCTTGAAAAGGCTGCCACTGAATTACTGTATTAAAATTACTAGGCTTGGGTCCACCGAGTGGCTCAGTTGGTTAAGAGTTGGCTTAGAGAGTGTGCTCTGAGCAACAGGGCTGCCGGTTTGATTCCCACATGGGCCAGTGAATGCTGCGCCCTAACTGAGCTGCCAACAGGTGGCAGGATGGCTCAGCTGGTGTAACAACAAGATTGCCTGTTCATTGGTGGTCTATGCCCACCCACAACTAAAGATTGAACTCAGCACCTTGAGCTGAGCTGCCGCCCGGATGGCTCAGAGGATAAAGTGTGCACTCTTAACAACAAGGCTGCTGATTCCACTCCCGCATGGGATGGTGGCAACACCCACCCACAACTCAGGTTGAACACAGCACCTTGAGCTTAGAGGCCACGAGCTGCAGACAGGAAGTCAGATGGCAACTGGTGCCCTCCACAAGGAAGACTGAAGAACAACAACTTTGCTGGTCCCCTCCCTCAATTCCCCAACACTGTTCCCCTCCCCCAATTCCCCAATAAAAATCTTTAAAACAAAACAAAAAGAAAGAAATTACTAGTCTTACTTAACTAGCCTATGAGACTTTATGCAATTTTTTCTAGTCATAGAGTGATTGGAAATAAAAACATTTGACATTTTTATAATATATTTTATTTTGAGATTCAGAGATTTTCTATTTGAGAATCACAATCTTGTCTCTGTGTTTTAGTTTTCTTTAAAAAGTAGCTCTTCATTGTGGTTATGGAGAGTTCGAAAAATATAGAAAGTTTGTAAAAGCATATAGAAATACTGGGTTGTTGGAAAAGTCATGACATATTTTTTTTCCATGTTTTTCATTGCAAAAATGTGTCGTGACTTTTCTGACAACTCAACCTGGAGCTGGGCTGTGTGAGCCTCTGTGACGTGTAGGCTGCAGCCCCTGCTGCAGTGGGCTGCCACAGGCTACAGTGAGTGACCGGCAGCCAGTGTGAGTGGCCGGCAGCGAGCGTGAGCGGCTGGCAGCCAGTGTGAGCTGCCAATAGCCACGGTGAGTGACATCCAGAGGCCGGCAACTGATCTGCCTCATCCGGGAAGAGCGCAATGACGATACCAACATGGGCCAGTGAAGCAACATCCTCTGCAACTAGACTGAAGAACAAAAAGACAGCAACTTGTCTGTTGCCCTTCCCCGATTCCCCAACGCTGTCCCCTCCCCCAATTCCCCAATAAAAATATCTTAAAAAAAAAAAGTTATTAAAAAGCAGAATGGGAATGCCTAGTCCACAAGTTTCAAACAAAGTTTAAAAAATGAAATAGAAGATGGTTGCTAGATGCGGGGGGAAGGGACGAGGGAGAAGGGGAAGGGATTAGACAGCATAAATTGGTAACACAATATAGCCACAGGATATGAAAGACAGTTTGGAGAATATAATCAATAATGTAAATATTCTGTAGGGTGTCAGATGGGCACATGTCTTGTTACGGAGACCACTTAATGGATGGTGTAAATGCTGACCACTGCACTGAAGCTGAAGATGAATAATATTGTATGTCAACTATAATTTTTATATATATATATATATATATATATATATATATATATATATATATTCATGGGATATGGAGTATAGCATAGGGAATACAGTCAATGGAATTGTAATAGATACACGTGATGTCAATGGGCATAAATTGGGGGAGGGGAGTTATCACTTTGTGAGGTGTGAAATGTATAACTATTAACATTGTTGTGTACACCTGAAACTAAAAATAAAGAAATAGGAGGAAGAAAAAAGAAAAGAAAGACAAAAGAGGGCTTGGACTTCAGCTGTGATTCCATCATTTTTAATATGTTACTTTGGACTGCTTTCCTGTCTGTAAATGGGATCAATAAACCCTTCTTCCCAGACTCCTTATGATAAGAAACATCTCACATTTAGAGCTCCCTGCCAGGTCCTGCAGCAGCTCCTTCCTTCTCCCCAGGGAGAGACAGAAGAGCAAGGCTTTCTCCTGGGATCTGTCTCTCCTGAGACCACAGGAGGCTGGTCTTAGAGGCCTATGCAGGGAGCTGAGCAGCTGGTGAGTGGAGAGCCTGGATTAGCATGTTGGATGGAGGGATGGGTATTCTATAATGAGCTCTCCATCTGGACCCCAGCACAACACACCGCCCTCCATCTGTATGAGCTCTGGCTATACAAAGATCAGTGACGTAAAGGATTAGGAAAAGCATTCCTGGCCTCTTCCTGCTTCCACCATACCTGGAGATTAATGGGTGGCAGCTTTGTCAGGGGGACAGACCCCTCAAAGTGACGGCCTCCCTCCCCCAATCTTCCACCCCATCCCCCCCGATATCAAACATATCTATTGCAATTCCCTTGACTCCACTCCCACACTGCACATCCCATAACTATATATATATATATACACACACATATATGTGTGTGTGTGTATATATATATACACACACACACACACATATATATACACATTCAATTTGTATATATATATATACAAATATATATATATATACACACATATATGTGTATGTGTGTGTATATATATATATACACACACACACACATATGTGTGTGTGTATATATATATATACACACACACACACACATATATATACACATTCAATCACAGTAACACACAATATTATACAACATCAGCTTCAAGTGTACAACACAGTGATCAAGCCTCTACTCCATCCCTGAAGTGGTCTCCTCAATAAGACGTGACCATCTGACACCCTACAAAATATTCACATTATTAATTATATTCCCCAAACTGTCTTTCATATCCCTGTGGCAATATTGTAGTTACCTATTTATGCTGTCTAATCCCTTCCCCTTCTCCCTCATCCTCACCCTCCTCCCAGCAGCAACCATCAGTTTTTCCTCTATATCTGTTTGATAAGATTTCAGTCTTCTTAAATTTACTGAGACTTGTTTTATGGCGTAACATGTGGTGTATCTTGGAAAATGTTCCATGTGCACTTGAGAAGAATGTATATTCTGTTGCTTTGGGGTGAAATGCTCTAAAAATATCAATTAAATCCAGCTGGTCTAAAATGTCATTTAAGGCCACACTTTCCGTGTTGATTTTCTATCTGGAAAATCTGTCCATTGGTGACAAAGGTATGTTGAAGTCACCTACCACAATAGTGTTACTGTTGATCTCTGTCTTTATGTCTGTCAAAATCTGTTTTATATATTTAGGAGCTCCTATGTTGGGTGCATAGTTGTTTACTACAGTTATGTCCTCTTGTTGAATCTATCCCTTTGTTATTATGTAGTGCTCTTCTTTGTCTTTTATTGTAGTCTTCATTTTAAAGTCTATTTTGGACGAAATAAATATTGTTATTCCAGCTTTTTGCTCATTTCCATTTGCATGAAATATCTTGTTCCATCCCTTTACTTTCAGTCTGTGTGTGTGTCTTTTGCTCTGAGATGAATGTCTTGAAAACAGCATATACATGGGTCCTGTTTTCTTATCCACTCAGGCACTCTGTGTCTTTTGATTGGAGCATTTAGCCCATTCACATTTAAAGTGATTATTGATAGGTGCATATGTATTGCCATTTTGTTATTTGTATTCCTAGTCTTCCTAGGTTAGCTTATTTAACCCATTCTTCTGTTTAAAAAAGCCCTTTCAACATTTCCTGCAATGCTGGCTGTGGTAATGAATTCCTTAGGCTTATTCTTTTCTGAGAAGCTCTTTATTTCTCCTTCAATTTTA
This sequence comes from Aselliscus stoliczkanus, assembly GCA_033961575.1. Lineage (NCBI taxonomy): Eukaryota > Metazoa > Chordata > Mammalia > Chiroptera > Hipposideridae > Aselliscus > Aselliscus stoliczkanus. The sequence goes on from CM066729.1 coordinate 121,077,381, forward strand.
AGTGGTAGCCATGCTGGGTTAGAGCAATCTTGGTTATAGACCTTTATTTTGCATCACTTTGAATATCTCCTGCCACTCCCTTCTGGACTGCAGAATTTCTGTAGACAAGTCAGCTGTTAGTCTTGTAGGAGTTCCTTTGTATGTAACCTGCTGTCTTTCTCTTGCTGCTTTTAGGATTCTGTCTCTGTCTTTAACCATTGCCATTTTAACTATGATATGTCTTGGTGTGGACCTGTTTGGGTTCAGCTTGTTTGGAACCCTCTGCACTTCCTGGGCATGTATTTCGACTTCCTTCACCAGGGTAGGGAAGTTTTCAGTCATTATTTTTTCAAATACATTCTTGACCCTTTCTTCTTCTCTTGTCCTTCTGGTATTCCTATGGTGTTGCACTTCATCTTGTCCCATAGGGCTCTTAATCTATTTTCATTCTTTTTTATTTTTTGGTCTTTTTGTTGTTCCAACTGGGTGATTTCTATTTTGTCTTCCAAATCATTGGTCCGATTCTCTGCTTCATCTACTCTATTGTTGATTCCTTCGAGTGTGTTCTTCATTTCAGTTATTGTATTCTTTAGTTCTAACTGGTCGTTTTTTATGATTTCTCTATCCTTCCTTATGTCCTCACTGAGTTCCTTAAACATTCTTATCATTGGTGTTCTAAACTCTTTCTCTGAAAGGTTGGATCCCTCTGTTTCCTTTAGTTCCACTTCTAGAGGTTTCTTCCGATCTTTTACTTGTGACATGTTTCTTTGTTTCCTCATTCTTACTGTTGCTCTGGGGTTGCTTTGATGTATTAGATAGATCACCAGGAAAGTCCCAGCTGGATCATGCAGCACACAGCTCATGGCCCAACACTCCCAGGAAAACTCCCAGTCTCAGCCTGTCCCAATCAGCCAATCGCAAACCAGGCTGAGCAGCCTGATAACCAATCTCCAGCCTGGCAACTCTGCACATGCAGTGTGGACAGCTGAGACCCAAGGCAGTTTGCACACTCATGCATCTCAATGAACAGCCTGTTGGCGCCTGAGCGCTCCCGCCAGGCATTTCCCTGGCTACACAGCACAAGCTGTGCAGAGGGTGGGGCTCCAAGGCAGCATGTGCGTGCAAGCACACATGCACTCCTGCACCAATTCCATCAGACCAATGTGGTCCTGGACCTGACCTTCTGTGGGAGGGCCCAACCCTGACAAAATGGTGCCCTCCTGTACACTGTTTGTGTGCAAGCTCCACATCAGGGGAACAATGGTCCCAAAACCTCCAGCTCCCATGCCAAAGGCACTCAGTTCAGTCCTTCCCCACAGGCTCCTGGGTCCCGCTCACACAGCTACTCCCTCCACCAGGGACCAGGTGAGTGTTCACCAGTGAGAGAGTCCATGTGTCAGCTCCACTGGTTCTCTAGCCACCCTCAGCCTCACCGAGTTGAGCAAAGAGAGTCCTTACTAATTTCTATTGCCAGCCATCATGGAACTCCTCTTCCCGGCAAAGTAACTCTGGGCTGGTGAGCTCAGTGTGGGGCCAGAGTGTCTCTCCCCCAACCACTGAGGTGTTTGTTCCTCATGGGTTTCACCCTCTCTCCTCTCTGCCCCTCTTACCAGACTCGAAGTGGCCCACTTTTTTTTTCAATTGATTACACATTTATATTATGTAATACCAGCTATAATTAATGCTAATAAGGGAAAATCAGAGATTACAAAGGTGCATGAGAAAACACAATATAAATAAAATATTGCAAAATATATAACTAAATAGCCAAATAAAATTATGAAATCTCTTACCAACTACATTAGAATATTACATACAGTTTATACATGAATTTCTAGAGGTCAAGAGATACAGGGAATAAATGGGAGTGAAGTGGCCCGCTCTTTAAGTTCTTCATTTAGAGGTTCTGTTCATCTAGTGTTCCAGGGACTTCTGCAGTTGAATGTTGTATAAATTATTTGTAATTTTGGTGTGATCCTGGGAGGCAGTTGTCACAGTGTCTGTCTATTCAGCTATCTTACAGGAAGTCCATCCAGAATAGTCATGTTAAAGATGAGGAAATGGGCTCAGAGAAGTCAGATAATGCTCTTCCATTACTCTACATTGCTTTCTGACAACATTTGATGCTTTTGAATCACTCTGGACCATCAGTGTGTCATGTACAGATGACTTTGGCTATAAGAAACAGAACGCCTAAAATACAGTGTCTAGAACCACAGATAGTTATTATTTACTTAACAAGAAGTGTAGGGATTGGTCAGCACCTTAGTACATGTCATCCAGGATCCAGGCTGTCTGCTTCCATTCTATCCTCTTTAGCTGCTGGCTTTTGTTCTTATGCTTGTTGTCTCACTGTCACAAGATGGTTACTATGATTCCATTGATCACATCAGCGTTCAATGCACTAATAAGGAAGAAAGAGTGGGACCAGCCATGTGTGTGCTTGTTGTCAGTAAAGCAAAAGCTTTCTCAGAATCCCCCTACTTTTCTTATGTCTTTTGCCAAAATTGCGTGTTATGGTCATTGTGGCTTTTAGCCACTAGAGTAGGAAGCAACCAAGTTTAAGGGAGGTGCCAGTGTTTACTGGGTTAGCCAGAGAACAGTGTCTGCCTCATGTGGAAATGGAGTTGTGTTTTGTTTGTGGGACCACAGGAAAAGAGAGGGGACTGAAATCTAATCCTGTGCTTTTTCTCTTGGACAGATGCTTTTCTACTCTTTAGGAACAACACTCTACTGGTCAGCAGGATTTCACATTCCACCAAATAAGGTCTGTAAACAAGATACTTAAAGTCTTGCCAGGTCATGTCTTTGGAATTACTTAAAAGTTCTCTCCAAGGCAGGGGCCATATCTCCTCATCTGTGTGCCACCACTCTGTCCTCCTAGGTTCTAGGAAGGCATTGCCAACCGATTACAGAACTGTTCTTGCTGAGTCCAGAGATAGCCTCAGAATCCTACTCAACACAGCACTCCAGGCAGCCAAAGGTTAGGATTGGCAAGCAAAATAAGACTTATTTGCCACCTCTGCTCAGAGGAAGTAGCAAGCTAGAGGGTTTGATAGATACTGAAGATACAGGTTTATAAAACAAGCTTTAAAGCAGCCTTTCCTGAAGTGAGATGCTTCCCTGAAAATGGGTTGTGTGCTCAAATGATCTGAAGAAATACTTCCTACAATGTCTTCCTATCAAATACTTTTCAGAGTTTATTAAAGACTCTGAAGATTAAAGCATACAAAACTTTTAACATTGTTTATCATAGCATTTTATAAAATTTTTGACTACGGAATATGAGTGTGTGTGTGTAAATTTTCATTTGACTCTAAGAATTCCTTGAGAACCAGTGTAACAAGAATACATGCTTAAGAACCCTTCCCAACTCCTTTCCCCTCCCTCCCTCCATCCTTCTCTTCCTTCCTCCCTCCTTTTCTTCTTTCCTCCCTTCCTTCCTTCCTTCCTTCCTTCCTTCCTTCCTTCCTTCCTTCCTTCCTTTCTTCCTTCCTTCCTTCCATCCATTTCACCCTTATTTTCTCTAATTTAACACCCCAGTGCTGCCCAGTGTTCTTTTTAAAACAGACATCAGCTCACATCCCTCCTCATGTGAAATCTTCCATAGCCCCCCCACTGTCCATGGAGTTACATTCCACTTCTCAGCAGGGCACACCTGGAACCCAGAATTGAGTTCCCACCTGTGGCTTTGGCATTCTGCCATAATCGGGGCTGGTTTCCTGGGCATGTGGCCTATGTAACAGCACAGTGTCCTGCACTTACGAGGACCCCAAGCTTGATTTAATGCTCTGCTGTCACCATCTTGAAATTCTTAATCATTTTGAACAAAGGACCCTACATTGTCATTTTGCTCTGGGTTCTGGGTCTGCCCATAGCCCCTTCCTTTCACACAAATGCTAACATTTGTATACACTGCTCCCTCCACCTGCAGCTCACTCCTCCACTCTTCTCCTGGTTAACCCCAGCAAGGCAAGAAATGGCAGTGCAGTCTTTATCTGGAAAGTGACTTGCCGCAGGGGTGAGCATGAGAAAAAGCCTGATGTGTGAGTCTGAACTGAATCCTTTACCAGATAAACAGTGGCCATTTACACACGTGAAGGAAGTGCTCAGTAAAATATCTGTTTGTTTCTTTTGGTTAGTGTGTACATGTGCCATAAAGTTCAACCAACAATTATTGACCTTGTGCTGACTGCTGGAGATTCCAAACTGAAAAAGCCACCATCCTTATGTTTCTGGAGCTCACATTCTAGTGGGAGGGCCAATGAGACTCACCTAAATAACCTGAGAAAATGATAGGTTGCCCAGGTAAATGTGAGTTAAAGGCTCATCCCTGGTTTGATCTGGGCCCTTGGCATAGGGGGAAATCCATTTGCCCAAGCACCTATTTTCCTTAAATATTCCAAACATGTGTGGGCTCTTTGTGTAACAAGAGCACACGTTGAAGAACCCCTCCCTCCTCCCTCCTTCCCTTCCTCCCTCCCTCCCTCTTTTCTTTCCAGTACTAAAGGCATTCCATAGTAGAAAGCAGCAAACTCCACACAGCTAGGGCTGAGATAATTGCTCTGCATTTGGTAGCCTCAGTGATATACTGAGTGCCCATCTCTGAACTCTTCAGAAAGATCAGGTATCTGCCTAGTGGTCACAAGAACATCCGTTTCCATTAGCCCCCACTGCACACCTGCAGGGCCTTGGCCCAAGCCGCAGCTCTCTGAATGCCTCACACAGCACTCTGCTCTTCAGCAGCTGCAGCTCCAGGAGCCCTTGTACTCTGTTCTGCTGACCATGTGCAAAGACCAGCCTAGCAGGTGGCTGCCTCTGCTGTCGGTTCTGGAAGCTTGTCAGGCTCATTGAAAAGAAGTGTCTGGATACCCAGCCTCTGCCAAACTCCATGTCAAACTGCTGGTCAGCTTGGTTCTGGGAAGCATCTCTGAGGTCAGTGCAAATCTGTTCTTTCTAACTCAGGAGCCACTGGACAATGTGTGGCTATTGGAATTTAAATTAGCTAAATTATAGTTACTTAAAATGATAAAATGTTAAACATTCAGTTCCTCAGTCACACCTGCCACATTTCAAGTACTCGGCGGCCACACGTCGCTGGTGGTAGCCATGCTGCACAGGGCAGACCTAGAACATTATTGTCATCACAGTTTTGTTGGGCAGCGCTGGTGAAGACTTTTGCACAAGCCTGGATTCCTAACGTGGCTAAGCCTCTCTACATAAAAAAAATTATGTTTCTATCCCATGAGTCAGTTCACCTATCAGAATTGAACTCAGGCCTCACACTAGGTTTCCGTGGCTATGCCTGCCCAGTCCTTCAGCTCCCTTCTGCTATCTCGTACCTGCGGAGGGGCTCCTTGTTGTCATACTGTGTACTTGCCGCCCTGTGTTCTCCTCAGTGCCTAGCAAGAGGCCTCGTACATATTAGGCATTTGGCTTAGGTCAGATTCTCCTGAAAGATAGTCAGAGACGGACATTCTTTTTTTCTTTTTTCTTTTTAAATGTTTATTGGAGAAGTGTGTTTTTCTAGGACCCATCAGCTCCAAGTCAAGTAGTTGTTTCAATCTAGTTGTGGAGGGCATTTTTCCAAGATCCATCAGCTCCAAGTCAAATGGTTGTTTCAATTTAGTTGTGGAGGGCACATCTCAATGGCCCATGTGGGGATCAAGCTGGCAACCTTGATGTTATGAGCACTGTGCTCTAACCAACTGAGCCAACCAGCTGCCCGAGATGGACATTCTTATGCAAGGTATTTATTAGGAAAGTACTACTGGGAGAGGGGGATTGATGGAGAGAGGATAGGGTGGGGGACAAGCCAAGCAAGGTGGTCTCAGGTGAAGACAGCCTCCACCTGATCCCATGGGAAGCTCCTGAGCACGAAGTGCACCAGCATTGGTCCCTCTTGAGGCTAGGGCAGAGCTGGGACTAGGGTGAGGCAAGAGAGGTGCCCATGGAACAAATGCAAGGTTTGCATCTTAGGGAAACCAGAGAAGGCTGGCAGTACTGCTCTTGTCCAAGGAGCAGGTTGGAGAACTGAAACTAAGACTAATGCAGGAGCCATGTAGATGAAGAAGATGGGACAACTGGGGAGGTGGGGTGGGCTCTGTCAACAGTAAATCAGAAAATGCCTCTCTCATCCTGTCCTCTTTCTTGGACCCTTGTGCTCTCTTGGTGTATGGACCTGTTGCTCCTTCCTATTCATGGAGTCAGAGAATTCCATCGGGGAAGAAGGGTCTGTTTGTTGGAAAGACATTAGAGCCTACTATCCATTGGTGTGATGTTGTCCCTTGATGGACAATGAGTTGGCCTATAGAGTTTCTATGATGTACCCATAAAGTAGATTTTGGTCACTTTTTGGACATTGATTGGGGCACTGAACTGAGTGAGCTAGGTGGGACATAAAGCTTACAGTAAGGTCGGGGGAGACATGCAAGAAAGGCAATGTGATATAGTGTGGTGTGCTAGAGGGGTTGTGAGTACAGTGATGAGGGAAGGTGATGCGATGACATTTACATTGTCCTGAGGGCAGAGGTGGAGAAGATGAGAAGCAGAGAAGATGTAGTTCTGGGTCTTGGAGGCACAGAGGAAATTAGCAGAGAGACCCTAGGCAGTGAATGGAGCCCATGAGCAAAGGCACAAATGTGCAGTACACCAGTATTGGGGAGGGAACTGATTACCTCTAGGGTGCCTGTAGGTGGTGGGTATAAAGTACATTCTGGGTGCTACAGAATTCATTGTCAGGCTCTCACTGTATGGGCCAGACACTTCCACACTGACTCAAACTGACATCCATTCACTATGTGTCTATATAAATCCCATGCCCCCTTTCGACCGTGGGATGTGGATGAGAGATGCACTTGACCTTCAGGTGGAGAGGAGAGTTGTGGAAGAAAGCTCCTCTGTGCAGCAGGACAGAAGCTACCTGCTCAGGAATAGGCTGCATCAGGCAAGCTGTGATAGCCCAGCAACTAGGGCCCTGGAGTGTCTGCATCCCTTTGGAGGTGGGTACAGCGCCCTGAGCATTCCCTGGGGATGAGGGGTGAGGGGCATGCTCCTTCTATTGTTTCCTGCCCCAAGTGGGTCAGATGTCTATGCTCTGGTGACAGAGAAAGCCCATAGAAGCTCCACTCTTCCAGGAAGTTCCTGAAGAGAAGGGGCTGAGCTTTGGAAGTGTCTATGTCCTAAAGAAACTTCATTTGGAGATATCATTTAATAGAGTTATTTATAGCAAACATAAATTCTTTTTTATTGAGTTCTAACTGTCCAAGTTGATAAAATAAAATATACAACATAAAAGCTTTCCTTTAATTAGTTTCTAGGTGGAGTGAAAGGAAAAGTAATTTGTGAAAGATTGCTTTTGTTATTGCTCTAGTTGTAAAAAGAAAGACTTGTAGAATAATCTTCAAATCTACTATTCTCTACTTTTTAACTGAATCTGAGATTTTAAAAAAAATGGTTTTGTTTATTGTCCTAAAACAAGGTCCTCTTCGCTGTTATACTTCATTTTCTCGCTAAAACCTCCCCCAACCCTCTAATCATCATTTTCATTTCCATTTCCCACCTGAGGAAACGGACTCAGAGAGGTTAAGTAATTTTGCCAAGGTCACACAGTTATTAAGTCATGATGCTGATATTTATACTCTAGGCTGCCTGACAGGAAAGCCGTGCTCTTGCCCTCCACCATGCTGTTTGGTTAGTTTCAGAGCGAAGCACAGAGACCCAGAGCTCCCTGAAACCTGGTCTGACCACCTCAGCACACAGTCACTGCAGCTTCTCTGTTAACAGGTAAGCAGCAAGGTGTACAGGGCTGTGAACTTGGTGTGGGGTGGTGGTGGTGGTGGTGGGCACTGTGTCCTGCTTCTTTGCTGATTACTGATAAGAAGCCTCTTGCTTCCAAGAAGCTGACCCTACTCCACTGGCAGGTGATAAAGCCACATTTAAACAGATATGAAGCCAAGGTGATGAGGGACCCGATAGCAGCTGTGTTCTCAGGGCATTCTGTCTCCTTTGGGAACCGTGTAGGCTCAGTTACAGAACAACAACATGCTTCCATGTCATTGTGATTTTCTATTGCCACGTGAGGCTGCATAACACACAGCCAAAAAACACAGTCACTGTGAGTTGGGAATTTAGGCTGTGTCCAGCTGGGAGTTTCTTCTGGACCCTACTGGATGCCTGTGTGCACCCGTGACTAGCTGCAGCTCATCAAGGCAGCTTAGCTTCTGGGGGTAACTGGCTGTTTTCTGGGGGAGCCTGAGCTCTTCCCCAATTGCAGGCTAGCCTGAGATTGTCCACATGACAGTGGCAGAGGTGAGAGAGAGAGAGAGAGAGAGAGAGAGAGAGAGAGAGCCTCCAGAACAACTAGCCCTGCACAACTTCCAGCTCCTTCTATTGGCCAAAGCAAGCTATAGGCCAGCCCAGATTCAAGAGGTGAGGAATAGACTCCACTTTCTGATGGGAAAAGGGACAGTCACACTGCAGCCTTAACTTGTCCTGAGCCTCAGCTTCCCTCTCTGAAAGTGGACATGGTGCCTCCGCCATAGGTGTGGGGTGAAGGTGAAGTGGTGCACACACCCAGCCCAGCTGAGCACCTGGACGTGGAGGGCTCTTACTGTCTGGACCCATTCCCACTGTTAATCATTCCTCCCCTTCTCTGACCGCTGACCAGCGCTCTTCCAGCTGAAGCTCCCCAGGATCTTCAGGAGGATCCGCTATCTCCATGGCAGCACAAAACTCACGGCCAGCAACTCCTTTTCAAAAGTGTTTCCTGCAAAGTAAGGGAAAGGTGAGCAAAAATGGACAAAAGGATCCTCCCCAAAGAGGTTTGAGCAGGGAGTGGTGGATGGCAGCTGAAACAGCAGCTGATAATGGGCAGGGTCCTCTGGAATGCCAGGCTCCCTAGGCTGAGATTTCTAGAATTGGATAAAAATAAAACTGAAATCTACAATTCAGTGCAATAAGAGTTGAAGTCTGGGATGAAAGAGGGACAGATGACCAGTGGCCCCTGCAGTGTGCTCATGCATGTAGGAACCCCTGACTCTTTGCAGGCAACCTGGTCTCCACTGAGGGGCCAGCTAGCTAAGCCTGTGCCGGACAGTGAGATTGGAGTGGTCTCAGGATGCACCTTCTGCCAGAAACAGACCTTGCCCCAGCCCCCAGAGCCTTTTCTGGTGTTTAGAAAAAAAGCACCTCTTCCTCAATGCACTATACTCCATTAGCTGAAAAGCTGTTTTAATAACCACACAATACTTCCCTACGAGGGGATCAGTGCCCCCTGGAGCTGTGACAAATCCTTCAGGGTAGGCTGTTCACTGAGGATGCTGCCTTTGCCAGGCCTTCTGTTTCAGCGGCTGGACCCTTTGGGAACTTCAGACCAGATGTCCCCAGAAGGTCTTTTGTCTGTCTGCCTGTCACAGAGAGATTTGCTTAAAGCTCCTCAATGAATTAGAGGTGAGCTGAGCCTGGAGTAACCTTAGGACATCTCCCTATTGCATGCCTTTGGGCTCCCACACTCCCTGCTCAGCCTCTGCTACCCTCCAAGTCCACTCTCAGGTCCTCATGAACTTGGGGGACACAGAGACAGGTTCAGGAGAGCTTTCTACCGTCTTTAGCTTTTCCTTCTCATCACTCACTGAAGACCCTTCTAATTGGGACTCTCTCAGGATACAAGTCACCCCTGGTTGGACCTTTGGCCTCTTGAGACAGGAGCATGGTGCCCTTGGGAGCATGTTAGGAGAACCAATCTTCCCAATCACTGGTGTTTGATATGGGCGAGTTTCTTAACCTCTCAGAGCCTCAATTTCCTGCAAAATAAGTTAAGAATAGGTACCTCACAGGATGATAGCTGGGTCTAAATAATGATGGGTATTAAAGTATTTCTCAGGTCACAAGTGTGATGCAGAAATAAAGTATTGTGAATCTGAGAATGGCTGCTCCCACATGCTATTGATTCAACATCCAGAACTAGAACAACATTTCACCTAATCTAAATCTAAAGGTATTTTTGTTTTTATAAAATCATCTATTGCATATAATATATATTTGTACTGTATAAGGTGTTTTATAATTTTGATAAATACAGAAGATTGTGTAACCATGTGTAAATTATGAAACTTATAATGAAGTGGACATTCAAGTTAATGCTAGAATAACACCCAAACCGCAATTCCCTCCTATAAGGCTGCTGCTTTGAGGTGCTCTGCCTAGCTAGGGCCTCAACCCAGTTATCACCATGTTACTGTAACCTGTTTCCTGCTGACTCTGGGGAAGGGCATGCTGGTAGGGTGTAGAGGGAGGTGAGCCCATGGGGGAAGCCCAGTCCCAAAGCTGGGGTTCCCACAGACCATGACTTCTCTTCTACCATGAGTGACTTTGGGGGTTCCCCCAGTTCTCCAGGCCAGAGCTCTTTCTGCTGGCTGGAGAGGCCCCTGTGACTCGGCATCTGCCTGGATCAATTGTGGTAACTGCTGGGTAGGGGTGGAGGGTGACGAGGGAACTGGCCAGCTGGGCAGGTCTGAAGGCTGACTGAGCTCTGACTGCAGCCTCAGACTGGGAGGGCCCCAGGGATGCTCAGTCTGTCCTCCAGACTCCTGCCGGAGCTCTCTGCCAAATCCCTCCTGCTTTATGTCCTTCAGTGCTGCCTTGTACCCCTCTAAGAGGAATCCTCTGTGACGTTTGACTAAGTCCTGCTTGTCCTTCCAGACTCAGCTCAGCCTTCATCTCCCCATTCAGTCAGGAAAAATTGTTTAAGCATCTAATAGGTGCCAGGCACTATTCCAGGCCCTACATCTATGATGTGAACAAAACAGAGTCCTCTTCATCTGGAGCTTACATTCTAGCATTTATGCATTTGTCTATTTTCTGGGGCAGAAAAGTCCATCTCCCTTTTTTTGGCTTTGCTGCCTGAACCCAGGCATACTATAGATCCCCAAAGCAGGATCTGTATGGAGATCCCCTCTGTGTGGAGAGGCACTTGTTACCTGGTTTGAGGGTGAGCGAGAGGCTTGTCCCTGCTGAGTCACCCACAGAAAGAGCTTTGGTGCTGCTAGCCCAGAGTAGGGACAGCTGCTGCCCTGCCCTGCTCTGAGATGTCTTAGAGATTGTGTGCCTTAGACTTGTGTGCCTGACTGGGACCCTTCCTGAGCCAGCCGCCTGCAGAAGAGGAAAATGATGGTGGAATTTGAGCTGGTGGCTACCCAGGGTATAGGGTGGCAGAGGTCAAGGGAGGCCAGGCAGAGTTTGGGGCACAGGAAGCAGAGGAGTTGGCAGCCAGAGCCAATTGCCAGAGGTGGGGAGGCAGGACCACTGTGAGCCAAAGCTCCATTGTCTCATTGGACCTAACTTAGAAAATACACATTCGAAGATCTAACTTTTAAGATGTCAAGAGGGCAACTATAGAGCATGAAACCCAAGCACAGGGCCCTTTGGAGCACATAGGGCGACCCCCACACTTTTCTCTCTCTCTCTCTCTCTCTCTCTCTCTCTCTCTCTCTCTCTCTCTCTTTCTCTCTCTCTCTCTCTCTTTCTCTATCTCCCTCTCCCTCTCTCAGGGGTGACCTCTGCACCCATATGTTAAACAACCACTTAGGCGATTCAGATGTGCAGCAGGGCGGGAACCATGGTGGCTTCCAGTCTTCCTGTGGTCAGCTCTGCCCAAGACCCTTCTGGAAACCCCTACCACAGGGTCTTCAGATCTGCACTGTCCCCTGAAGTGTGATGGCTTCCCTGGGTGTCAGGAGAGTCAGAGTGTTGTTGCAGTCATGGTCTTGATGGCACTCAAAACACATATGCCAATGTCCATCCATGTCTGTCCTCGAAGGAGAACTTCCCTGGGAACGTCTGGCCCCAAACTGGGCTTTGGGCACAAGCTGCCATCAGAGCAGAGAACGGAGTGAGTGACTCCATTGTCCAGGCCACAACCAAGGGTCCTGAGCCTGCTGGGAGACCCATAGGAATTTGCCATATGGGGACAGAGTGGACGAACACTCCAGGCAGTGGCAGTGTATGCAGAGACACAGGCTGAGTAACCTGGGGGTCGGGGGGGGCGGTGGAGTGATGGGCGTTCTGGTCATCAGGGTGAGGCTTTGGTATTAGATGAATATGGAATTAACCTGAGTGGGTGAAGATGCAGAAGGCTGACTGCTACAAGTTTTTGGATGGGGCTCTGCTGACCCACTTCTTCATGTGAAGTAATCCCTTTGCTCCAGCCTTCTCTCTTCATTGGATCTTTGCCAGCCCAAATTTGTTCTGCTGTGTTCTGAGGGACAGTAACAGGTTCAGCGAGAGTCCCAGGTGTGTATGATTCATTGATATAAGCCCTGGGCAGTCTTTTTGGGAAGCAGAGCCCAAGGGACAGCTAGGCTTTCTGCGGCGGAGAGACATCAGTGAGACCAGCCTCTAGCTTCCCTTGCTCCTGTTAGAGCCTGGCAGATTTCTAGAGTGCAGATTTGAGTTCGACTGCCTCTTACTAACTGTGCCACCATTAGTAAGCCCCTTACCATCTCTGAGCCCCATTTCTCATCTGCTGAATAGTGTCATAAACATACTCATCTCTTAGGGTTGGTTGTTTGTGAGTTAAATGAGATAATGCATATTAAGTGCTTAGCATAGCGGCTTGCATGGTAAAGACTCTATGTCTTGTAGTTATTGTTACAACTAATACTATGATTGTTTTCAGACCAACAAAGGGAAATCCTGTTTGACTCTCAGGGACCTGTGTGTGGTGCTGCTGAGCGGGCAGTGTCTAGGCGTAAAATGTGACATCATGTCCACAGTGGGGGCTGTCTTCAATGTTGTTATGTCCTTCACCAACCTTGGGGAGCTCACCTACTTTGGCTTGGCTTACCTGAAAGGTAAGTGTCTCCTGAGTAGCCCACGGCTACTAAGATAACCCCAGTATCTAGGTACCTGAACACTATTCCTTCTAAAAAAAAACTGCTTGAGACTGGGACACCTCACCTTACAATTTAAACATAAGTTAGCATGGTGAAGGCTTCAAATGCTTTTGTACAAAGTGTCAAGTAAATGCAGAAGATTGTTACAAAATAGTGCATGTAAGACCTTCTGAGTTTCTGTGATTTACTGGGTCTGGTTGATCAATCCCAATGCACTGATAAGCAAATATTTAAAAAATGTTAAAAAAACCTTTTCATCTAGGTAGGAATATAAAATGTACAGCCACTGTGGGAAACAGTATGGTGGTTCCTCAAAAAATTGTAAATAGATTCTCTATGTAACCTGGCGATACCAAGTCTGACAATTAAGTTCGCAAACTTATTGCAATGATGTTGCTAACCTTTTTTTGATATCAGAGGGATTATTCACTATGAATTTGTACAAACTGGACAAACAGTTGACCAAGTTTACTATCCGGAAGTGCTGAAAAGTCTGGTTGAAAAGTTAGATGACCTGAACTTTTGGGCAACAATTCATGGCTCTTGCATCATAACAATGCACCAGCTCACATGGCACTGCCTTTGAGGGAGTTTTTAGCTAGTAAACAAATAACTGTATTGGAACACCCTCCTTACTCACCTGATCTGGCTCCCAATGACTTCTTTCTTTACCTGAAGATAAAGGAATATTGAAAGGAAGACATTTTGATGACATTCAGAACATCAAGGATAATATAACGACAGTTCTGATGGTCATTCCAGAAAGAGTCCCCTAATTGCTTTGAAGTGTGGACTAGGTGCTGGCATTGGTGCATAGCTTTCTAAAGGGAGTACTTTGAAGGTGACCATAGTGATATTCAACATTGAGGTATGTAGCACTTTTTCTAGAATGAGTTTGTGAACTTAATTGTCTGACCTCATACATACCAAAAATAATTGAAAATGGGTGTCTCAGAGATACTTGTACACCCATGTTCATAGCAGCATAATTCACCATAGCTAAAATGTGGAAGCAACCCCAAGTGTCCATCAGTAAATGAATGGATAAGCAAAATGTGGCATATACATACAATGGAATATTATTCAGCCTTAAAAAGGAAGGAAATTCTGACACATGCTATAGCACAGATGAAGCTTGAGGGCATTGTGCTAAGTAAACTCTCTGCAAAAAGACAAATACTGTATGATTCTAATATATAAGGTACATAGAGTAGTCAAATTCAGAGACAAAGTAGAATGGCGGTTGCCAGGGGTTAGGGGAAGTGGGATGGGGAGTTATTGTTTAATGGGTATAGAGTTGCAGTTTTGCAAGATGAAAAGGGTTCTGGAGATGGATGGTGGTGATGATTGCACAGCAGTGTGAATGTACTTAATATCCCTGAATTGTGTACTTAAAAAATGGTTTAGATGTTAAATCTTATGTTATATATATTTTACCACAATAAAAAATATTTTCAAATTTCCATCTAATCATACAAGACTGGTGGGAAATAGCACTCTCACTCTAAGTAAAGAATCCATTCTGAAGATCCCGAAGGAAAGGCTTCTAACACCTTTTTCCCATGTCTGCCCTTCCGTTAAGGGACTCTATTTCCATTGACTGCAAATATCCCCTTGCTGTAGTTGAAGCCCTTTAATCACTGGGTGAAGCAATGGGAAGGGGGCTGAGCTGGGATATTGTGGGCCTTCAGGTTAATCCTGTAAATGGCCTGTCTTGGGTCATGTGTCAGATTTTCCTAAAATCTCTCAAAGGTTCACAAAACCCAAACAAGCAGCATCTGGCTTTGGCATGTTCCATACTTTTAGCTGAGCAGCCCTAAACTTGGCACTAGCAACAGCCAGCCTCGATTCATGGCTTAGCCTCAAGAGGCACCTCTCAGCCAAGCACAGGCAGTAGCTATCTGTGGATTATTTTGTGGCTTATGCCAGATGGCCCTGGGCAGGGCACAAGCTGCAGCTGAACTTGGCATGTATCAGGTCTCCTACCAGAATGCTCTGGGATTGGCACACCTGGTGGCCAGCTTCAGACTGAGCCAGAGTATCACCCAGCCACCTCCAAGGATAACACACCCAAAAGGCAGACTGGACAGGCACAAGATCCCTGCTAAAGTGAATCCTTCCCTGTAGGAGTAGCCCCTGCACAATAGCTCCTCTACTATAGTCAAGACCAGTCCTCGCAACCTATCAACCCAAGGGTCAGTCCCTCCCATTGATGTGCAAACAGCAACCAGAGATTAACTACAACAGGAGGCCACACACAACCCACACAAGGGACATACCTGGAGCACCCAGTTCTGGTGACCAGGGAGACTGTGCCACTGGGTCCCACAGAATACCTACTACATAGGGCCACTTTCCTAAGACTAGGAGGTATAGTAGCCCTACCTAACACATAGAAATAAACACAGGGAGGGAGCCAAAATGGAGAGACAAATAAACATGACCCAAATGAAAGTACAGGACAAAGTTCTAGAAAAAAACTAAATAAAATGGACACAAGTAATCTACCAGATGCAGAATTCAAAACACTGTTTATAAGGATGCTCAGTGATCTCAGGGAGAATTTCAACAAAGATATGGGAAACATAAAAATAGAGATAGAAAACATAAAAAATAATCAGTCAGAAATAAAGAACAATAATTGAAATGAATATATTAGAGGGAATCAACAGTAAATTAGATGAAGCAGAGGATCAAAACACTGATTTAAAAGATAAGGTAGCAGAAAACACCCAAACAGAACAGCCAAAAGAACAAAGAATTTTTTAAAATGAGGATAGTTTAAGGGGTCTCTGAGACAACTCCAAGTTTACAACATTCACATTATAGAGGTACCAGTAGAGAAAGAGCGAGATATAGAAAACCTATTTGATTGAAGAAATAATACCAAAATATGTCCCTAACCTAGCAAAAGAAATAGATATGCAAGCCCGGAAAAGGCAGAGAGTCCCAAACAAGAAGAACCCAATGAGGCCCACATCAAGACACATCATAATTAAAATGCCAAAGTTTAAAGACAAAAAAAGAACCTTAAAGCAGCAAGAAAAAAGGAGTTAGTTAACCTACGAGGGAGCTCTCATAAGACTGTGAGCTGATTTATCAACAGAAAATTGCAGGCTACCACGGATTGGCAGGCAATATTCAGAGTGACAAAAAGTAAGGACCTGCAGCCAAGATTAACCTACCCAGAAAAATTAACATTTAGAATCGAAGGACAAATAACGAGCTTTCCAGACGAGAAAAAGCTAAGGAGTCATCACCACATGTAAATGAGTGTTACAAGGAATGTTAGAGGAACTTCTTTAAGATGAAAAAAAAGATATGAAAATGTGAATAATAAAATGGCAATAACTACATACCTTTCAACAATTACTTTTTTTTTTAAAGATTTTATTGGGGAATTGAGGGAGGGGAACAGCGTTGGGAAATCGGGGAAGGGGAACAGATAAGTTGCTGTTCTTTTGTTCTTCAGTCTAGTTGTGGAGGATGTGGCTTCACTGGCCCATGTTGGTATCGTCATTGTGTTCTTCCCTGATGAAGCAGTTCAGTTGCTGGCCTCTGGCTGGTAGCTCACCATGGCTATTGGCAGCTCACGCTGGCTGCCAGCTGCTCACGCTGGCTGCCGGCCACTCACTGTAGCCTATGGCAGCCCACTGCAGCAGGGGCTTCAGCCTACACCATTGCCGGGGCTTGCACAGCCCAGCTCCATGTGGAGCTGTTGTTAGCTGTAGAGGGCAGTGTCACTGGCCCTCATATGTGGGATCCGAACTGGGGCCGTTGGCATCCCAGACCAGCTCTTAACCAATGTGCCACTCGGCCCGCCCTCAACAATTACTTTAAATGTAAGTGAATTAAATGCTCCAGTCAAAAGATAGGGTTTATGAATGGATAAGAAAACAAGACCCTTACATATGCTGCCTATAAGAGAGTCACTTAAGATTGAAAGACACACACAGATTAAAAGTAAAGGGAAGGGCCGGCCGAATGGCTCAGTTGGTTAAGAGCTCGCTCAAGAGAGCAAGCTGAGCTCTGAGCAACAGCGGTTCGAGGCCAGTCCTAGCTGAGTTGCCGTTGAGCTGCCAACAGGTGGCAGGATGGCTCAGCTAAAAAAAAAAAAAAAAGTAAAGGGAAAAAGGTATTTCATGAAAACAAAACAAAAAACAGCTAGAGTAGCAATACTTATACGAGACAAAACAGGCTTTAAAACAAAGGTTATGACAAGAGACAAAGAAGGACCCAGAAATCCCACTTCTGGGTATTTATCTGAAGAAACCCAAAATGCTACTTCAAGGGGGCATATGCACCCATTTGTTCACTGCAGCATTGTTTACTATGGCCAAGATTTGGAGGCAGCCTGGGTGTCTGTCAATGGATGAATGGATAAAGAATAGGTGGTACATATATACAATGGAATATTGTTCAGCCATGGAAGGGAATGGGTTCTTGCCATCTGTGGTGGCATGGATGGACCTGGAACGTGTTGTGCTGAATTGATTATGACAGATAGAGAAAGATACATGCAATACGATTTCACTTATATGTGGAATCTAAAGAACAAAATAAACAAACAAAACAGAAACAAACTCATAGATACAGAGAACATTTTTATGGTTGCCAGATGGGAATGGGAGGCATTGGGGGTGGTGGTGAAAACGGTGAAGGAATTAAGAAGTACAAATTGGTTTTTACAAAGTAGTCATGGGGATGTATGGTAAAACATTAGGAGTATAGTCAATAATACTGTAATAACTATGTATGGTGTCAGATGGGTACTAGATTTATCATGGTGATAGATGGGAGGGCGTTGGGGGGCATGGTGAAAAAGGTGAAGGGATTAAGAAGTACAAATTGGTTACAAAACAGTCATGGGGATGTTAAATAAAACATAAGGGCTATAATAAATAATATAGAAATAAATATGTATAGTGCCAGATGGGTACTAGACTAGTCAGGGAATCACTTCTTCAATTACATAAAAGTCTAACCATATGTTATACACCTAAAATTAATACAAAATAATATTGAATGTCAACGATAATTGGGAAATTTAAAAAAGGGGAAAAGGTAAAGGGGAATAAGAGGTTAAAATTTCCAGATATAAAACAAATAACTCATGGGGATATAATGCATAGCATAAGGAATATTGTCAATAATATTGTGATAGCATGGTATGGTGTCAGATCAGTCCTGGACTTATCATTGTGATCACTTCTTTAGGTATATAAATATTGAATAACTATTGTGTATACCTGAAACTAATATAATATTGTATGTTAGCTATATTTTAATAAAAAGAAAAAAAGACATTCACAAGGTTCATACTCATATTTTCTAGAAGAGGAATCTAAGACTCGTGGTAAGAAAATGGTAAAGTATAAATTTGAGGCCAGGTATGCCTGACTCCAAGGTGAGTGTTGATTCTGCCAGACATACTGCCTTTCAAATGACCTCTAATCTTTTTGGCCAAGCCCTTGTCTCTGCAGCAGAATCACATGTAAGTTTTTTTGATTCAATTTGCCTATGATGATCCTATGTTACAATACTCAGGGGACTTAGTAGAGGCTACTAGTTATTAATTTGCAGATGTGTCAACATAGGGAGGGATAATGCTAATATATTTATTATGTTAATTAGGATTTAAAATGGAGATGCCAAGCAGGAAAGAGAGAACAACCAGTTGAGGTATGACAGAGAGCAGTGCAGCTTTTCTCTTGGGTTCATGAAGCTCCCCAGCCATGTTCAAGATGAGGGGGAAGGGGCTTTGCAACAGGCTTCAACAGAAACAGAGGGGTGGGATGCAGTATGGCATGGCATCCACATGTGGAGCCTGTCTGGCTTCATCAGTAAGATCAGAGAGGGAAGAGCAAAGGAGCTGAAGGTCCCACTGATCTCTTCCCAGGTAACCTCCCAGCCAGTACACTGGGCTTTATCTCAGAGGGCATCACCATTGTCATGTGACAAAAACTGAATGCCCCTGAGAGTGCTTAACTTGGAGAAGAGATGCTCTAAAGAGGACATGAGAGCTGTGTGAAGGAGGAATCCATTGCTTAAAAAAAAAAAAAGAAGGTTTAACGCCTATGTCTTTGTCTTTGGGCCTTTCCCAGTAGTGTCTGGGATGTCCATCCTGATCTCATCTGCCCTCCAATGTCAACCCTAACTCTGCCACTTTCTTGGCATCCCCACAAGTAAAAGGAAACCCTCCCTCCACCTTCTGAACTCTTTTGAACATATCCCCTACACCACTTGTTCAAGACAGAAAAGCAAACTCAGATTGGCTTGAATAAAACATGTAGTTTATTGGCTAGCAAAATAAAGGGTTGAGGTGTCCCTGCCCCTTTGACAAGACTGCTTACTTTGTACTTTCCTTCCTTCTCTATGGCTCCCAGGGCTCGGGTCCTAAGATGAGTAGTAGGGCTTGCTGGGTGCAGGGACTCAAATAGCATCAGCAGGACCTGGGTTACCTGTGTGTCTGTGCTGTGTGTTCTCCTCGGTCACATTTGTCTTCAGTGGCTTCTGGATTCCACCCTGCAGGTTGCAGCCCAGCACCAAAAGGAGGTACCTTCTTTCAGTAATGTCATGAAAATTCTGGGGTCTGTCTCATTGGTTCTAATAGGGTCATGTGCCCACCCTAAGCCAATTACTGTGCTTGGAGGTGCTGTGCTTTGATTGGTTGGACTTGAGTCACCCTAGGGGCCAGGGATAGAGCTTACACTAAGCAAAGTGCTTACTCTGAGAGGGATGAAATTTGGTTCCTATTTCCGGGAAGAAGGGGGATGAATGCACACAACCAAAAATATATGTTCACCACCAGTGGGCACTTAGTGGTTAGGAATGCTACATCCTTGGTGATTAAAGGAAATGCACTTAGCTGACATTCTAAATCTGCTGGGGTCATCTGGGTCTGGACTTGGGTTAAACTGTGTTCCCAAAAATTCATATGTTGAAGCCTAACCCCTGGTACCTCAGAATGTGACTATATTTGGAGATAGGTTTTTAAAAGTGGCAATTAAGTTAAAATGAGGCTGCCTGGGTTGGTCCTAATCTAATCTGACTAGTGTTGTCATAAGAAGAGAGGATTAGGACACATAGAGAGACTGTGGGCATGCAGGAGAACAGGGGAAAGACCATGTGAAAGCACAGTAAGAAGGTGGCTGCCTGCAAGCCAAGGAGAGAGGCCTTAGAAGTAAGCAATCCGACATCAAGACAGTTTGACCTTGCACTCCTAGCCTCTAGAATTATGAGAAAATTAATTTCTGTTGTTTAAGTCACTCAGTCTATTGTCATGGCAGCCCCAGAAAACTAATATACCTTGAGTCTGTAAAGAAGAAGCTACAGCTGTCACTGAGTGTGGATGCCTCCACAGAGCTTCTTCTTAATTCTTATACAGTGTGGGGTGAAACAGCAAGGGTGTGACTTCAGTCACAGTTTGCCTGCTTTGTCCCAGTAACTGAGTTTAAGAGCAAGGACAAGCTCAATAGTTGAAGTGGTTCTTTAGAACAGTGGCTTTCAAACATTTTGTACCATGCCTCAAGATAAACAAAGTGATAGACATTATAATCCAACACATACACATATACGTATGTATGTATAACAGAACTGATGCAAAAGTTTAGGGAATAAGATTAACTCTTTCTATCTGTGACAATATTGGTATTTCCTATTGTATTCTAGTCAATTAAAAAAAATTCTGGTTATGAACAACTAAATTAATTTCATCGCTCACGATGGGTTTCATGCTGCAGCTTGAAAAACCTTTTCAGACTATACCAATATCATCTTGCTTTCCTCCCAGTACATCTTCAGAATGGGCTGCCATGTCTGGCATCTTCTGTGTCTATCCCCTCACACTGCTGTGTTTTTTTTCCATAGCATTTTTCACTCACCACTTGGCATGGTATATTTTATCAGTCTTAATGTTGTTCTCTCCATTAGAATGGAATCCACCTGACAGTAAAGGTTTTGTTTGTTTTATTCTGCCATTCCTCCAGCATCAAAGCAGTTCCTGAAATGCAGTGAGTTTACTCAAGAGCTATTGAAGTAAGGAGTGGATAAATGAATGGAGTACTGATCCTGGACCAGATGACACTATGAATAAGTCACCCATCAGGAAAATCATCATCACCTTGTTTGTCAGGGAAATGTAGCCCAATTGCCAACACCTTCCTCTACTCTGCTACCCCCCCCCCAATCCCTGTGCCCACTTTAGTCCATGGAGACTGGGAATTCAGTCTCTCTTCTGGGCACTGTCCCAGCCTGGGAGGGCAGTCTCCCAGAGCACCCCTGGCCCCTGTAACCTTTGACAAGCCTCCAGCCCTGTCACTGCTTAGCTGAGCACCTTCCTGTCCCCTTAGCCCCAAAGCTGAGGTCTTTACCATGCTCCTTCTTCCCTTGTGGTACTATATTTGGGGAGGAGGAGGGTCCTGACATTTGGAGGGTGCTCTAAACCAGAGGTTCCCCAGCAAGGCAGCTGACATCCTTGTTGCAGCCTCCAGTCCAATCCTATACATGGCTCAAGTGGACATGGTGGGGTGGCTTCCAGGTGCAGTGTTAGTCCATCCTTAGCAGGTTCCATGGACCAGAGTGGGCCTGAGTTTTGAAGTCAGATAGAATTGGGTCCAAACCCTGACTCTTTGAGTTACTTGCTATATGTGTGACCTTGGACACACTGTTTGTCTGAGCTTTGGCTTTTTCATCTGCAAAATGGAAATAATATAGTAAGTCTCTTGCAAAGCTGCTGTAAGGGTGGAAGGGGGTAATGCATGTCAGGCATGTAACAACTGCTATCTGCAAGCTCCCTTCTGCATCCCCCAGAGTTAGGAGTGCTCTATTATAAAACTACACAAATACTTAACCTTCAGTCTCTGGATTCAGACACAGGATGTTAAACCTAGCTTTAGAGTTGGTGGAAATTGTGGGCCAGGTCCACTGAAGGCAAATGAGAGCCTGAGTAAGAAACCCTATTCAGACCCATATCCTTCCCATGGGATCACTTGCCCCAAGGCTCAGGGCCCCAGGCCTGCCACTGGGCACTCCATTTGGCAATTCCCTGCACCTGTCCAGTTTCTGACTAATCTCAGCCCTCCCCTGCCTTATCCTGATCTCACCCATCCTTGCCTTTTCCTTATCCTCAACTTCTGACACCTCCCAGAGATCCTGCCCAGCCCCAATTTCTCCCATTGCCCTGGGGACCAGTGGTTCTGAGTCACTCTCTGCTGCCCCCTTGTGGCCCCCAGAAGCAAACCTTTCCCCTTTCTCTTGTGTGTATAAAGGCAGCAGATTATACAAACCCATCCTTTTGTGCATTCATTTGCTCTGTACAAATTTCCGGAGGGCCTGCTCCATGCTTGGCATCATCTAAGCCTATGTCAAACTTGCAAAGCCAGTGTAATTTCTATTTGCAGTTGAGAAAAATTTGAGATTAAGTAAATTGATGTGAGCACAACTAGAACTCCTTATGCCTGGCTTTCTTATACTCCTAGGGCCTGGCTTCCTTATGCTCCAGGCACTATGGTGGGCACATCAAAACATGTTTGGGGAGACTCACAGAGGAGAGCCCTTACCTCTTTCCTCTGTCTTTTACTCTGAGTGGGCAGGATGAAGAGGTCATCCGTCCAGAGAGTTGCAAGTATTTTACTGCAGCCCTGGCTACAGTGGCTGTGAGGCTGGGTGGCACTGCCAGTCCAATCGGGGAAAAATTTAGTGTGCCCTCCTAAAGGGCTTGCATTTTGTTTGATAAATGGTTTTGGTTTTGGAAAAAAAAATAATTTGGAAACCACTGTAGTGGAAGATTGGGAACCATTATGAATTCTAAGCAGGGAAGTGACATGATTACATTTGCATTTTAAAAAAGGAGTCAAAGACAATTTAGTATAAAAATAAATCTCCTTAATCGCATCACTGCAGCAGAACAATGTTCCTCTGGGTGCCTTCCCTTCTAGCCTTGATCACATGCAGGGCTTTTATACAGCTGTAAACACTGTCACATTCGATTTGCACTTGATTTTCCCATTTGATGGTACATGTCTTCCCGGGGCTCCCTAACGAGCATTTGGGGTGGCTATGTGTTACCCCACAGCAGGGCTGGACTTCTGCTCATTTATCGGTTCTCTCACTAGCAAGTATCACCTAGAAGTGCCATGTAAGTGGTAGCTACTATTATAATTATTCCAGTTGCTTCTGATCTTTCCTTTTTTAAAAAATAATGACATAGAAATAAATGTTTGTGCTGGAACTTTCTAAGTTCCACATTGACTTCTCTTGGATATATTCCTAGCAGTGAAATGCTGGGTCAAATATCTTAAAAACTTTAAAAAATGTTTAATGGACTTCTTTATTTTTTAGGTTCACAGCAAAATTGAGTGGAAGGACCAAAGATTTCCCATACACCCTCTGCCCCAACACATACACAGCCTCCCCTATTACCAGCTTCTCCCAGCAGAGTGGTGCGTTCGTTACAATGATGAACCTGCATCGACACAGCATAATCACCCCAAACCCATAGTTTACATTAAGTTTACTCTTGGTGTCGTTCTGTGGGTTTGGACAAATATATAATGACATGTATCTACCATGATAGCATCACATAGAGTAGTTTCATTGCCCTAAAAATCCTCTGTGCTCCACCTATTCATCCCTCCCTTTCTCTCTAGCCCTTGGAAAACCAGTGATCATTTTATCATCTTTATAGTTTTACCTTTTCCAGAATGTCATATAGTTGGAATCATATGGTACTGAGTCTTTTTCGATTGGCTTCTTTCACTTAGCAATATATATTTAACTTTCCTCCATATTTTTTCATGACTTGATAGCTCATTTCTTCTTAGCAGTGAATAATATTCCATTGTCTGGATGTACCACAGTTTATTTATCCATCACCTATTAAATAACATCTTTTCTTCCAAGTTGTGGAAATTGTGAATAAAGCTGCTATAAACATCCACGTGTAGGTTTCTATGTGGGCTTAAGTTTTCAACTCCTTTGGTTAAATACCAAGGAGCATGATTGCTGGATTGTATGGTAAGAGTATGTTTAGTTTTGTAAGAAACCATAAATCTGTCTTCAAAAGTTGCCATACCATGTTGCATTCCCACCAGCCATGAGTGAATGGTCCTATTGTTCCGCATCTTTGTCAGCACTTGGTACTGTCAATATTCTGGATTTTGGCCGTTCTAATAGCATTCTGAATGCTTGTGTATGCACTACATTTCTGAACAATTTCTTTCTTTTGTGTTTCTGAGTTAATCTCAGAACTGGCATGGACCAGCCGTAGGCTGCAGGATTCTCAGTCTACAGCCACATGGGGACAGGCCTGTGCCATGCCAGGAACATGGAATATAGTGGACACTGTGCTGTTCCTTCATATCCCCTCATCAGGCTGACTTGCCCACTCCCCACCCTGAGAAGACCTGGTGCTCCTGGCTCCCAGTTGCCTTTCTCAGGGGTAGTTGGGGAGTTGTTCTCAGCTGTGGGGGAATATCTTGCCCAAGATTGGGCTGGGAGGGTCTGCTGAGACAGGAGGGGGTGGTTTGGGAACACTAGGGCACCTTCTCCCTCTGCCAAATCCTGCCTTCCTCATTCCTTACAGAGAACCCCAAGCCCACTTCTGTAAAACTTCTGCATACCAATCTCTGCCCCAGAGTCTGCTTTAGGGAACCCAGCATTGAGCAGCAGGCAGCAGGGATGCCTCTCCCAGCTGCACATGGTGAGGCTGCAACCTTGGCTTCCATAAAGAACAGACTTTAGGAAAGTTCAGGCCTGGGACAGGGTGGGGGTGTCACATCTCTCATTCATGGGGCAACTTCTGAATCACCTTCTTGTGAACAGATAGTGTCACAGCAAAGACCTCCCTTGTAAGAGGGAACAGTGCATAAGGAGCACATATGCATGGAAACTCTAAATGAATAAAAAAGAAAAAGTTTTAGGACCAGGGTTTTTCTGGGGCTTTTGGCAAGTGGAATGGCATCATCAGTGGAATGTGTGAGGGCTTTGGATGACAAAATCTGTTTCTGTCACTTACAAGTGATGTGACCTTGGCCTGTTGAATGGCTTCCTGGGTCACTGTGTTCATGTTGGCAATGGAAATAATACTGCTGTCCCTGTAGGATTCCTGTGGGGACCAAAAGAACTAATGTGTTCTGAGGACCACTTTGCATACAAAAGGGGCTCAAAAATAGGTGGTTCCTCCCTTCTCTTCATGTCACATGGTTTGGCCCAACTTCAAATATGGTAGAAAAAGATGTCCCATGTGGGCATGTCACAGAAGCATCCTTGCTCTGGGGCCCTAACTGGGTTCTGACTGTAGACAACCTTCTTTTTTGATCAGAGACCATAGAAGGCATCCTGGTTATGACCCTTTTCTTCTGCATCTTACTTGCAGCATGTAGAGATAAAAACCTATTTTTGAGTTGAAGATTACATCCCAGCAAGTTGATTGAGAGGATGACCACTCTCAGGGTCCAAGTCCAAGTCCAAGAGATGCATCGCCTCAGTCCTGTGCTCCTGGGAGAGGATGCAGAGCTGTAGTACTTGAGGGTAAGGCCTCTATACCCTTGAGAAGGGGTGTTGTTATTCAAGGGCTCAGAGTCAGAAATCCCCTCTGAAGCCTTCTCTAGGGGCTGGATGTTCTCAAGCCCACGAAGAGGTACAAGCAAGGGACTTGAGGCTCTGGAAAGAAGGATGCTCCATCACCTCATGGGGCAAAGAGAGGCTTCTGGAAACAGGTGGCATTGGAAATAATTCCAAAAGACAGGACAGATTTAGTGGACTGGCATGGAAGGGACTTTCTTCAACATTAGAGCTCACAGTGACCTCTCTGTGAACTGGGAGACCACATTTCTCATAGATGACATGCGGATGACTGAAGTACAAAATTGGGGTGTGGGCCAAAAGCAAAGCCACTGGAAGACCCCAGTTTTGCAGCCTTCCCGGCTGTCCTCAGCATGTGTATCCAGGTGCATCTCTGGTTTACTCGCTCTTCAGCCTGTGAGCAAAAGCAATGCATTTCAGCATCCCATGTTTGTGGGCCCAACCACAGCCTACAGTGAACAGGCTTTGCTTGCTCTACAGCTTACACTTGCTGTGAACCCAATGGAGCTGGAGACAAAGATGGAAAGATGGATGGGGGCTTCCTGCCCCCAGAGGGTCCCAAGTCTCTTAGGTGGACAGACAGATTCCCAGAGGGATGCAACACTGATAACTGCTCTATGAGAATGACGACAACACCAGTTACTCTCTATCAAGATGGGCGGGAGTGACTGCTCTGCCCCTGGAGACGGAGCTGGAGGGGCCCGTGGAAGGAGACCCCCCCCCTTCCCTAGGGCAGGATATCTGCCTGGGCCTTTAGAGTCGGGAGCAGTTTCAAAAGGAAGCTCAGGGATTTATACATTTCTCTGCACAAAGTCTCCTGAGACAGATAGAAATATTCTGTCTGTGTTTTTCACCTTTAATAAAGGCTGGCATTAGAAAGCACAACAGCCGAGGTGAGGTTTGGCCTTTTCTTTTTGGTAGGTCACTTAGTAGAACTGTCTGCAGCATGGCATAAACCCCCAAGCATTTCACTGGAGAAGTCCTGGCAGAAAGGTGCTCACTGCATTCCAGAATCCAGCCTTTGTGCGTCTTTCTTGTCAAGAGCACGCAACATTCTCTTGACAAGGGACAAATAGGGACTGCAAAGCCATCAGCACACCTGTGATAGACAGTGGTCACAGAACCACAGAGCCAGTGGAGAGGCCCAGGCCCCAGGCCTGCTGAAGCTCCTGCAGGGCTGACTATGCCTGCCGGTCTCTGCCCAGGCCTGGCATTAGAGGCTGGGCTCGCTGTGCCTCTCCCTCCCCTGGTTGAAGTATGAAAAATTACTATAAAGGAAACTAGTATCTCATAGGCAAAACCCTGAATATATTTGATTTCATTGGCATGCAATAAATGAAATAAAACGAACTGGCTTTTGAGGTTCTCCTTGGTTGGGTTTATAATGCTGTGTGCCCCCACACCCCTAGCCCAGGTACAGAGGCATAACCCAGAGTGCTTGATACCCCCAAAGCACATTGTGAACCTTTTTCAAGAGAGTGAATGTTTGTTAAACAAAGTCCTTTCCCCAGGAATATAAAAGAAACCATTTGTTCCTGATTTTGCCCCTGGAGACCACACAGTTATATTTTGGTATA
Source organism: Aselliscus stoliczkanus (assembly GCA_033961575.1). Taxonomy (NCBI): domain Eukaryota; kingdom Metazoa; phylum Chordata; class Mammalia; order Chiroptera; family Hipposideridae; genus Aselliscus; species Aselliscus stoliczkanus. Next base: position 121,104,415 of record CM066729.1, read on the forward strand.
TTCATTCTTCTCTCTTTGTTCTGGGTATTTGCAGTATGCATATATGTATTTAAAATTAGGTTTATGTTATATATGCAGTTTTTTGTATTTTTATAAATCCTTCTCACTAACATTTTGAAATTTTATTTTAAATCAACACATGGTTTACCCTAAATTTTTTCTCAATACTCTGACACATAAATTGTTTTAAATATGGGACTATTTTAAACAATACTGAGATTAGCATATTTCTACATAAGTCTTTAGCTGCACTTCTGCTTAATTCCTTAGGGACAGAATCTCATGAATGGATTTACAGGGTTGAAGGTTATGAACATCTTGAACATGTAAGCATGCCAAGACACGACATTGCAGTCATTTCTGTACATTTTTTATCCCTTCTACTAAGCTGTAAATGTCCAGAGGGCCCTGAATCCTCAGAGCTCATCTCAGAGCCCAGTTGTCCATAAACAGCCACTGGATTATTTAATTACAGCTCTTTCGTGGCTCCCTTTTCCGTTATCAGATGGCGCCTGTTAGCCTTCGGTTCACTGATGACTAATTCTGCTAGTCCATCATCTCACAGTAGAAGGAAATTTGGCAGAATTCCAATTTGAGTAATGCTGAATAGCACACTCTGTCTGGAAGATTCACAACTACATTAGCATATTAATCCCAGAACAACCTGTTCAAGGTTAGCTCCGTGTTTTCCAAAGTTCCTGAACCATGGAACCATTTTTCCACATAACTAGGGGTTGTGATATGCTATTAAAACATTTTTTGTTGTTGTTGAGATCATACTGATTGTATCCTGTGTTTCCTTCCACTTAGCTTTGTAACATTCCCCAGATAATTACAAATGCTTTGTAAATATTCTTTGCTAAACCTGCCTAATAATCCGTTTTAAGACAGTACTGCTGCCTTTAGGAATTCATTGACCTCTGGGAGCTGTTCCCCCAGCCTCCCAACCCTGCAGGTCTTCACTGAATATTTCTATGAGAAGGGTTTGTATTGATTTTGTAGTATATATTCTTAGGACAGATTCCCAGGAGTGGAATTATAGTATAAAGAATATGAATGGTGAATCTCTTGATGAATATCTGGAAACAATCCATTTGTTCCAACAGTTTTCAGTACAGCAAGGCTGCCTCATGGGCTGGGAGCCAGGAGGGCCTAGGTCAAGTCTCAGCTTTGCTGCCTATTGTAGGGAGAAGAGGAAAATCGTGAGATGGCCCTGAGCACATGAAGATGAGGTGACCAGACATATGAGAGGACAATCAGTAGTAGTGACCCAGAAGGGACCAGGAGAGATGCCACTGATTCCCAGCAGAGCTCAGAGACAGATAATGTTACTTAATTTTTTACAGATTAAAGATGCCCTTGACAACCATATATAAATATATAAATATATATATTCAGCCATGTTTCTAGACTTTAGAGAAGCTCTGTACTTGAGTTAAGAGTGAAAGCTCAGAAGCAAATAGACTCATATTTCCATTCCTGGCTCCCAACAGGAACTTTGGCAGATTACTTAATCCTTCTGCACCTCCATTTTCTCATTTGAAAAGACAGAGCTACCGCTCTTTCTCATAACTGCTGTGAAGATTAAATGTAATAATATGTGGGAAATGCTCAAAATGGTGCTTTATGATTTTAACAATTTTGTGGCTCCAAGTGCATCAGCATTATATCCCTTTCTACGAAATTAAAAATGAATACTAAACAATTTAAAAAATGTATGCAAGTCTAGCAAAAGCATCTTTATTGTAACAAAGACTACTTTAATATCTTAAAATTTTAAAAGAAATGTCACATCAAGTATTTAAAAGAATTTACCTCATTGTTTTGGGGTGGCCCTGCTTTGTCATACCTCAAGAAGAACATTCCTGTATTTCTACATTAGTGCTCAATAAATATTGTTTTGGATGAAGGTGATGATGACAGGTTTTCTCCAAAGTTAAGAGGAGGTTCAGAGTCCCGAAATTTAATCAAGATTATGTGAAGAGCTGTAGGCTCTGCAGGCAGTGTAGTTTATCTTCAGAGATTATTTATCTGCAGGAGAGAGGTTGGCAAGGAGCCTGAAAAGGAGCTCTCAGAAGCCATAATCCGTCCCTGTTCTTGTAACCCTGCCTGGAGGTGAGAGAGATTGGACAGGACATGGCGCTTTCTGCTGGGGAGTAGAGATGGAAAACTGGATCTCTGCTGAGAGGTTTTTCAAGTGCCTGGGGCAAGATGTCCCTGCTGTGAATCTGGTCGCATCAACCTTCTCATGAGGACTGGAGTTGTCTAGGTGAAGATAAGGATGGTAGAGACCAAACTAAAGATGTGACTAAACACATTTGTGTTAGGTTGATACTCCATCTCTTAAGAATTGGGTTGGCCTGTTGCAGTCCCAGCTTTGAATGACCCTCAGACCCTGGATAAAATCAGTCCCCTAACCTGGTAAACTGGCAAATTGAGGACAGACCTTGGGCTGCATGGACACCACTGAGGCACTGCCACATTGTGAAAAATACCAGTGACTGGTCAGTTTCTCTGCAGGATGTTGATGGTTTATCTTGCTTTAACAGGAATGCTAACCATGTGGATGGTTGCTTTCTGTGCCTGGGCCTTAATTTTTCCATCTGTAAAATGAAGAGGTTGGACCAGATAATGTAGCAATTGCCTTTGATTGACACAATTGGGAAAAGGATTCCTTTACTGTGAGATGACCCAGAACAGTCTGAATTCTATAACCTTGTCCAAAATATTATTACGCTATTGTACCATTTTCATAGCAACTATAATCTAATCCAGGTATTGTTTTAGGTACTCCATGAAGAAAGGATTCCTTGGGTTAAAAAAAATATTAATAGAAAAATCCTATAATATTAGAGGTGCAGAGAAATTCTGTAGTAAGGAGATATGTTTAGTTCAGTGTTTTCCTATGCTTATTGGCAATCCTTCCTTCCTTTCTTTTTTTTCAAAACATCTGTTAAAGTGTTTTCCATGAAATGGATTGAAGCTCTTTATTTAGATCAGTGTGACTGTTTCTTCTAAATCGGCCTTTTTCTTGCTTCAGGTCACCCAGCAGCTCCTGGAATATGGAGTGCTAGTTTATCGAGTTCTCCCAGAGAAGACAAGGCCAGGAAGGGAAATGGCCTTGGGGATCTGTGCCAAGGGTGTCATTGTATACAAAGTGAAAAACAACAGCAGAATTGCAACTTTATAATTTCAGTGGAGAGAAATTGGGAAGATTTCAATTTATGTGAGTGTAGCTCAGACCCATGCTCATTTTCCTTTGATCTGTGTCATGAGAGGGATGCAACTATCAAAGTAGCAGTCTCGCACACACTTGTGTCTTTCCAGACTATTAGAAGAAAGCCATGGATCTAGGCCTACTGACTCAGTTTCCCACGGGCATTAACCAACGCTTTGGCCAGTGGATAGTCTCCAATAGTCGAGGGAGAGCGGTTTCACACAAGAGAGTCACACAGGTTTGCAAGCAATAGGGTTAGGCAAGGTGAACAGAGTCTTATGCAAGGAGGGTGAGAGAGAGAACTTCTAGTGTTCAGCGAGAGTCCCTTAGGTGCTGGGGTGTGTAGCTTCGGGCCTCAGGCTGGGCTGGTGAGATGGTCAGGAGGTGAGGCTTTGAGCGCTCTGTCTGGGGTGAGTGCAGGTGTGGCTGCCAGCTAGTCACTTGAGACCTTAGAGATGAGCTGTCAGAGAGCTCTGATTTTATGCTCCAGACTGGGTGCTGTGCACTCATCTGCAGTCTGATAAAGCTGTCCAGATGGTCACACTCCACCCAGTGTCTAGGGTTATCTGGTTAGGGCACTCACCGGGTACGCCTTTCATGTGATGCTCTGGCATGACTGTCACTTTGTGACTGACATAACTATCAAAATTATTAGACTCCATTTTGTGTTCATAATTAATGCACTATACAATCTGTTACCTCTTCAAAGGAACAATGGGTCATGTGATCTTCTCCTGACCAGACAAGCTCACAGCCTGCCAGCTAACCTGTACTTAGATGTACTGTTGTATATTTGGAAGAAGCCTGCCAGGGGATTTGAGAACCCTCAGGAGGCTATTTCTTCTCTACCATCTCTAGCCCAGGCCCCCATACTTCCATGAACAGCCATTAGCCTAAAGAGCTACACTTTCCCTCTGGGTAAAGTCCTCTTAACCTGGGAGTCCACCAATATTGAGAGGAAGGTTGGACTTGGGAGGTGAGAGAGGAGAGCATACTGTAGGAGCAGTGGAGTCTGCAATGTTTTGAAACATTTCCCTTGTGTTTTAATTTTCCCTTCACACTCAGTGTGCTGAGGCACCTGACTTGTCTCCCATGGGCTACAGGTGCACTACATACAGGACATTGGTCACTGTAAACCTTTGATACCCGCTGAAAGTTTAAAAGCCTTAAGAAAGAATCCCTATTAAACATACATTTGAAATTGTATTTGAACACCATTTCCATGAGTATTTATACTTCCTTGAATTTACTTATGATAAATTTAGCAAGAAAAAAACATTATGTGTGCCCCCATAACAAAGAGTGCTCTGGGACCTCATCTGCCTTCTTATCCTGTGGGTCATCCTGGTCAGTATGCCGTGGCTTCAGTAATGACTTCACTATAAATCATGAAGTTCTTCATCCTGTGGCCCATGAGAAATTTAGTTTTTGTCTCTATTTAATTTTCTGTTATGGTTTTTAATTTTTCCTACTGGTGAGTTTGCTGGGTTTTTTTTTTTCATTCAAATATTTATTGAGCAGCTAGGGAGATACAATGGTGATTAAAACACGGTCAAAGAGATGAGGCAAATGCACAAGTGAATAGAAAGCAAAGTATAAGGTTCACTGAATCACAGCAATCAAAAGAAAGTGCTTTAGGAGATCAAGAGTGAGATTGCTTCCAGCCTGGAAGGGGCATGGGTGGGTGGCAAATCAGGAAAGGGGATTGGGATTAAAATAGAAGGCTTCAATCTGAATTGTTGATGATACTCAGTATGGACTACATTTGTCTCTCCTTTTCCTCTCTCCCCATCTTTGGGCTTAATTTACCAGTAGTGCCCAGGGTTGTTCAGTGTGCTTTTTCTATACTTGTTTGCATTTTTGCTTTAATATCTTCTACAGAACTAGGCCCTTTTGGTGTTTTAGGAGTTTTTTCCTGTTGTTTTGAAGGATTCTTGACCTTTTGATCTTGGTATTGATGGTTTTGAGTCTTTTCCATTCTGGTTTGATTTTTGTGCATTTTTGGCTGGATTATCTTGAATAGATTTCTTTATAGGAGCTTTCTCTTCAGCTTCCTCATCATCAAAATCATCATCATCTTCTTCTTCATCATCCTCATCATCCTCGTCATCAGCAGAAAGTTTTACTTTTTTCTGTGGAACTTTGCTACCGCTTCCAGGGGCAGAACACTTTCCAGATATACTTAGGAGTTTCACATCTTGCTCCTTGTCATCTTCTGACTCTGCATCTTCCTCTACAGCAACTAAGTGCTGTCCACTAATATGCACAGGCCCTGAACCACACTTCAACTGTAAGACCACAGGTGGTGTTATTTCAAAGCCCCCAAGGGAAACCGTTGGCTGTACAGACATTTTCAAAGTGGCCAGTGTTACTTTAATTGGACTGCCTTCATAATTCATTGCCTCTGCTTCAACAATGTGCAATTCATCCTTTGCACCAGCCCCTAAACTGACTGTTCTTAAAGATAATTGATGCTCATTTTCATCTTTATCCACTTTAAAGTGACAATCTTTGTCGGCCTTTAGTTCACAACCGAAAAGAGAATTCTGGGGACTCACGGGGTTCATGTCCATGTCCATCGAATCTTCCATGGGGTGGTGGCATGCACTGAGTGGGAGAGAAGACGGACGGGGATAAACAAATACTGCTTGGCAGCACAGCCGTGCAGGACGGAATCGCACCTTGCTGTTTTTATTATCATTATTTAATGTTAGAGTTTCCTAAGTAGAGCGTAATTGATTTTATTCATTTTCTCAATGTTTCTTTTGTTTCTCCCATCTTGTCTATTGAAGTTAGCAGATTGTTAGAGTCTTGATAAAATTTCATAATAAATTATTGTTTGTCTTTAGGAAAAAAGCTTACATCTAAAAGTAAATAATAGCTGAGCATAATTTAATTGAGTTTATCAAAATGGCCTTTATACTATCAGGAAACTCACTTTTTCCCAATTAAAAAAATATCTAAAATAAGTGATATTTATATTTGGGAATTTTTCAGAATTTAATGACTTTAATTCAATTAAAAATTATTTGAAGAATTTTAATTATTGAATTAATTCAGTACTATCGCATTAGTCCATATTTTCTTTATGTCATGTTTAATTGTTCAAAATTCTTAATGTAATTTGTTTTAAAACATTTGTAAAAATGCAGATAACCTAAAAAGTAATTTTGAAAAATAGAATTTTTGACATCTTCAAATTTAACAATCCCCTTAAATAAATACTTTATATTTAAGCTGGTGTAATTTTTACAGGTATTTATTTCCCCCACAACCAAGGATAATTTCTTGATCAAAACTGGAAAGTCATCAGGTTCACAAAACAACTTAGTAGCTTAAAAAAAAAAAAAGTGCCACTAATTAGGATTTCTATGTCCTGATGACCATCCTGGTTCTCAGCATAAATGTCTTTTTTTTTATGGTAAAGCCATCACAGGAAGTAATGTCACCAGCTGCTTGCCACAAAGCAGGCATCTTACTAAAATGACTTGAACTTTTCACGCTTCTGCAAACACAAAATGGTGAACTCTGAGCAAAAGGAGAATGAGCTCAGGAAACTGGTTTGAAATTTGCTTAATTAATAGCAGAAGCCAAAATGTTTCAAATAATTCCAGATCATTTTACCAACCTGCAGGGAAGTAGCAAAGGAAATAGGGAAAAATGAGCTTTTCAAAGAATTTGATTTGTAGGTATATTGGTAGCCTGTCCATGACAGAGACAACATTAATTCAGAAGATTATTCAATTGAGAAAATATTCATTGTAGAATGATGAACCTACAAATGTTAATACTGTTCATGGTTATTAGTAATAGCTAAAATAGCTGAAGAGAAAAGCAGTAGGGAAAACAGGCTTTGTAGGGATCTCTCTAAGAAAAGAAATACAAAATTCCAAATACAAACCAGGGTATGAAAGTGGATATTTGTTTAGAATGAGAAAAGAAAATACCACAACTTGTGAATTTTAAGAAGTTGAACAAGCACTGAAAAACCACAAAAGCCAAAAAAAAATTTTTTTTTATTAACTTCGTGATAAACTCTGTAATTCTTTTTTCCTTCCAAATTTTTGTTGGCACACACTGTGACTACATTTTTATTTGATGACACTTTTGTAATATTCTCTCTGGAGAAAAATAGAAATATAATTTAGTCTTTCTTCTAGCATGGCTGATTGAAGGTTGTTTTTATTATTGATGCATAAAACATGCAGCTTTGTACAGACACACTTGCTTTTTGTAGTGCTGTGACAGGTTTCTGTGCTACAAACATAAGAAATACAGTAAATTCTATTTCATGTGATCCCCATCAAAAAAAAAAGGAAAGAAAAGTACTGTGTGGTGTATTGATAATGCAGTATACACAATTTTATAAGGTTTATCCCTAATAGGACAGAACTTCCACTTGATTGGGTATTTCTGAGAACTAAATTTTTTAAAACAGTTTTTCATTTCTGATGTTTGAAAAAATTTCTTGCAGACTGGCCTCTAGCTGTGCACATTTCAAGCCTGGTTCCCCTCCAGTGCCAACCCCACATATTTCTGGTGCTGGGTGTTGTGGGGCACAGTCAATATCATTGGCTACTGGCCCAATATCATTATGTTGAGATTTTGGGTGAGTTAGACCAATGGAAGGATATTCTGGGATGGATGGCAAGAAATTATTGCAGAAGAGACTGCAAACCACAAAAATAAATCCTACTGGATCTACACTGAATGTATTCCTATCTCAGTTTCTCCTTAGTGGGGTCTGCTTCCACACCACACATCACAATCTGCGGTAAGGCGAAGTGGGGTACAAACTGGAATGGAAAGAAGAGTAAGTGGTCTTAACTGACTGTGGTGGAAACATTTTCCACATTTTACAAGAAAACATGAAGACATCGCCACGGTCTCTCCCAGGAAGTGGCCTACCCTGGAGCTTCAGCCTCATTAACTTCATGGTGAATCTGGCTCTGCCTGGAAGAATATTGTTCTGCAAAGATGTATCAAAGCAACCAAACAAACTAGAGTCCGAACAAGCAGCAACAACAATAAAACTACTGGGGATGAAATATTCAAAATGGCAAACCAGTGCTTTGAAACAAATATAACATTAAGAAGGCACCAAGTATGCCTGTGCTGCAACCACAGGGGTGTAAATAAGTTCTTCATGTTTGTGCTGAAAACCCCGAGGTTCAAGTTATACATCATCTCTTTCGCAGAACAGTTCATCCATGTGAAAGTTTGCCTACAGTTATGAATTTCCCATTAAATGATGTCATCAGGATGGGAAAAAAATCTCAACCACTGTAGTCAAGACTATTTTCAGCTTTATGTCAAAAAATGGGATCAGAATTCCACTCTCTGTGATGTTTAATACCTTAAAGCATTGACGTACAGGTTTTTGTTTTGTTTTGTTTTGTTTTTTTAGAGGGCAGTGTCACTGGCCCTCATATGTGGGATCCGAATTGGGGCCGCTGGCATCCCAAGCCAGCTCTTAACCAATGCCCCACTCAGCTGGCCCAAAGATGTTTCTTGTTGTTTTTGTTTTTTAGCTGAGCCAGCATGCTACCTGTTGGCAGCTCAGCGGCTGCTCAGCTTGGGCTGGGCATCAAACTGCTGTTGTTCAGAGCTCAGCTTGTACTCTTGAGCGAGCTCTTAACCAACTGAGCCACTTGGCTGGCCCAGCATTGATGTACAAAAGTAGAGTTTTGCTGAGAGGAAAAACTGAAAGAAAGATTGGGGTGTGGTGCGTATAAGTGTGTGAGTGAGTAAGTGTGTGTGTGTGTGTGTGTGTGTGTGTGTGTGCACATATGTATGTGAGAATAATTCTCTCTGTTCAGATTTGTTAAAGAACAGCTATTATAATAGGTTTGTTTTTTTATTTAAAAAAAATTTTTTTTGAGGGCCGGCCGAGTGGTGCGGTGGTTAAGGGCTGGCTTGGGATGCCGGCGGCCCCAGTTTGGATCCCACATATGAGGGCCAGTGACATTGCCTTCAAAAAAAAAATTTTTTTTTGAAAGATTTCTTTATTGGGGAACTGGGGAAGGAAACAGTGTTGGGGAATTGGAGAAGGGGAACATTGTGTTTTTACAAGCCCCACCAGCTTCAAGTCAAGTTGTCCTTCAATCTTAGTTGTGGAGGGTGCAAGTTCAGCTCCAAGTCCAGTCGTCGCTTTCAATCTAGTTGCTTTGGCGGGGATGGGGGTAAGGGCAAAGTCGGCAGCCTTGTTGGTAAGAGCATGCGCTCTCACCAGATGAGCCATCCGGCTGCCCATTGGCAGCTCAGTGGCAACTCCGCTCTGGCACAGCTCACTGGCCCATGTGGGAATCGAACTGGCAAAATGTTGCTTGGAGCTTGTGGTCTACCCAACGGAGCCACCTGGCTAGCCCCTAGATTTTAAAAAATGACTTACTTATCTAAAATTTTTCAATACCTGAGTGAACTTAATATAAAATTGTATACTGAAAAAGTAGATGGATTACAAGCAAATATTCAACTTTGGAAAAGCATAGATTAAATAATCCATAGTGGAGTTTAGGCATTATTATAGTTTAATACTAAGAAAGCATTATTAAGGCTAGTAGGGCAGCATCCATGAATGTTTGAGAAAATACATTATTAAAAAAATATTAGATATAATATAATTCAATTGGATTCAAAATCCATTCACATTAGTGTAAGAAGGTTCAACATTTCACTGGTTAATAAAAGAAAGGACTATTTAAAGAATGCTCAAATTATCTAAAATTAGGCTAATGGTAAAAAGCAGTTTCTAAGGGAAAAAACAATGGGATTGTGTGAATGGGGTTTCTTAGAAATGGTGACTATCATAAATGAAAAGGAATCAGCATTAGAGAGGATCAGGAGTTTCAGGGGGCCCTTTCAAGCATAAGCCCTATATTTATAAAGTTGTCTTTATAGGAACAAGATTAAGGTTCTTAAGGAAATATCTAGAATATAGATTTTATTTGGAAGTTATATATAAATTTGTATTTGATATTATCTCTATTACTTTGTTTTATTGTTCTTATTAGAATTGTATATTGTAAAAAGTTATGAAAAAAGTTATGTTTTTCCACAGAGCTCCATAGAGATAACACCGAGTAGATAATCCTATCTAGTTTAATCTCAGTAAGCTATACAAATATTATTACTTTGTATGTGGGTCTTGAGGTATAAATGTGGGGAAGTGTTTCTTGGTGATGTGACCTCTATTTCTGCTGCATGCTGAGGACTGGTGGTCTGTTTTTCTCATCTGTAAAATAAGGATAATGTTAGAACCTCCCTCATTCTGTAGCTTTGAAGAGTAAATGAATTAATACCCAGAAAGCACTTAGAATAGAGCTTGGCCCATAACAGCAAGAAATATGAGAATGTGTATCTTTTCTATAATCTTGCTACCTGAGATTTTGTCTGCAACTTCCGGGAGTTTGTACAATAAAAACTATTTGTATATTTAATAGTCTTTAAAATGCTCACTGAGGATTATATTCAGGGCCAAGTGTGTACTTGACTCATTTCATATTCTTTTCACCTAGCCCACTCCTTGGCAGATGGTAATTGCTGATTAATAAACATTTGATTTATGAAAGAAAGAAACTAAAAAGGGGGATTTTCTTTAATATGAGAAAAAACATTGTGCCATAGTTAGACAATATGTGCCAAACACTTCTGATGCCTAGAACCTTGATATTGAACTGAGGCCCAGTGCTTGATTGCTCTCTGGACAGTTGCACTTTACTGGGTAAGGATAATCAATATATTAAAGTCTGTGTTTGTTTCCTTCAGCAAAAGAAGTTCACCATCACAAGTGGTATCACTGGGAAAAGGCATATATTTGTCACTGATTCAGCCAAGACCTGTAAATATTTACTGGGCCTCTGCTCTGCCCAGTACGGCTTTCATGCTCAATGAATACTCCCTGCATTGCAACTGGTGAGTAGATACTATGTTCTCAACCTGGAGAGATTTCCCTTTGATTACTGTTTTTATCACATTGACTGTTGATCTCTAATCATTATTTCTTATTCAGTTATAAAAGGGAACAATATACTATAGAGGTTTTGCCCCTCATATTCATTAAGTGGTCTCTGCATGCACATCCCATGCACATCACACTAGTGTTGCAGTATCACAAGTCCTCACTGAATTAGAATCTGTATTTGAAAAAGAATCCTGGTGATTCAGATGCAGCTAGAAGTTTGAGAACCCCTGGCTTGGATTGTGGCCCCTGGAGTCCAATAGACTCAGGGCAGGGCCACTTATTAGCTGCACGACTGGACCACTCACTTGCCCTCTCTGAGCCTCAGTGTCCTGTTGAGCACACTGGCCATCTGGTAGGTTTGTGCTGTGCTCCAGTGGTATAGTGTGTGGGATGTTTCTATAGTTCCACATCGAGCATTCATTACTCAACATGAATAATAAGTGCAGCTCCTTTTTGTGGGGATTTTGTTCAGTGCCAGCCAATTCATGTGGGAGCTGTGTGACGAGATCCTTGGGTCATGGGATGGGGGACCAACTGGGAAACAAAAATGCTGAGCCTTCAGATATAGAACCAAGCATATGAAATAAAGGTGGCATAATATTTGCAGGAAAACCAAATACATATATAAATATTTCATTGAAATTGTGGAGTGGCCATTCTAGGATGTTTCCAGGGAGCTGCAGATAATTAATGTAAATTCATTATATCTTACTTGTTATTGCTGAGATACAATGTGAAGCTTCATTAATATTGCTTTTATTGCATGTTTTCAGTAAATGTAAAATATTAATAAAGATTCCATGGACGTACTTATGAAATTAGTCCCTCTAAGACTATTTTGCTCATAATAATACTGTTTTCTCAAATTGCAAATTCTACATCATAGGAGATTTCAGGAACCTAACATTTTCATTAAAAGGATCAGTTTGAGCAATTTTTCTTTTCCGTTCTTTTTACCTGGGTTAAAGCTATTTTATTTCATTTTTGTGGTAATAATAGTTATGAGCTACTCTCTTAACTTCATGCATATAACATACTACTACTGTTAATTATAGTCACCATGTTGTACATTAGGTCCCCAAACTTATGCATAGTCATCTTAGAGCTGGGAGTTTGTATCCTTTGACCAACACCTCCTCATTTTCTCCATCCCTCAGCCCCTGGCAAGCATCATTCTACACTATATTTCTATGACTTTAGCTACTTTAAATTCTACATACAAGTGAGAACATATGGCATTTGTCTTGCTCTGCTTGATTTATTTTACTAAGCATAATGCTTTCAAGTTCCATTTATATTGTCTCAAATGGAAGGATTTAATTCTTTTTTATGGCTGAATAATATTCCACTGTATATATAACCACATCTTTTTTTTCCCAGTAGCCCAAATTGAATGTGAACGTTTATTCCCAGAAACATTTATATTTTTCTTGTTCTTTTTTTCTAAATTCTTTTATTATGAAATAAACATTTTGTTTTCTAAGTCAGTTTCAGGTGTACAACACAGCACACTAGTTAGACTTTTTACCCCTCAAAGTGACAACTCCCCTCCCCCATTTAGCCTCCCCACTCCCTGCCCCCAAATCATACATATCTATTACAATTCCCTTGACTTCCTTTCACAGTATACTCCACTCCCCATGACTATCTATATATTCAATTACAGTTGGCATACAATATTATACAACATCAGCTTCAGGTGTACAGTGCAGTGATCAAGCCTCCATTCCATTCATGAAATGGTCTCCCTAAGAGGACATGTGACCATCTGACACCCCACAAAATTTTTACATTATTAATTATATTCTCCAAACTGTCTTTCATATCCCTGTGGCAATATTGTAGTTACCTATTTGTGCTGTCTAATCCCTTCCCCTTCTCCCTCATCCCCACCCGCCTCCCAACTAGCAACCATTGGTTTTTCCTCTATATTTACGAGACTGTTTCTGTTTCCTTTGCTCATTCATTTAGTTTTTCAGATTCTACATATAAGTGAGATCATATGGTGTTTGTCTTTCTCCGACTGACATATTTCACTTAACATAATAGTCTCTAGGTCTATCCATATCATTGCAAATGGTACGATTTCATTCTTCTTTATAGCGGAGTAATGCTCCATTGTATAAATGTACCGCAATTCTTAATCCAGTTGTCTACCCACCGATGGGCATTTCAATTGTTTCCAAGTCTTGGCTTCTGTAAATAGCGCTGCAATAAACATAGGAGTGCATATATTTTTTGAATTAGCGTCTTCGATTCTTCTGGGTAGATACCCAAGAGTGGAATTGCTGGGTCATACGGTAGTTCCATTTCCAGTTTTCTGAGATACCTCCATACTGATTTCCATAATGGCTGCACCAATTTGCAGTCCCACCAACAGTGCACCAGGGTTCCCTTTTCTCCACACCCTCACCAGCACTTGTTGTTTGTTGATTTATTGATGATAGTCATTCTGACCGGATGATGTGATATCTCATTTTGGTTTTTATTTGCATTTCTCTGATGATAAGTGAGGTTGAACATTTTTTCATATGCCTGTTCACCATCTGTATGTCCTCTTTAGAGAAATGCCTCTTCATATCCTCTGCCCATTTTTTAATTGGGTTGTTTTTTTGTGTGTGTTGATTTGAATGAGTGTTTTATAAATTTTGTTATTAACCCCCTTATTAGATGTACTGTTGGCAAATATCTTCTCCCATTCAGTAGGCTGCCTTTTTGTTTTATTGATGATTTCCTTTGCTGTGAAAAAACTTTTAAATTTGATGTAATCCCACATGTTCATTTTTTCTTTTATTTCCCTTGCCCGAGGGGATATATCAGTAAAAATATTACTCAGGGTAATGTCTGCAAGCTTACTCCCTATATTTTCTTCTAGGAGTTTTATGGTTTCAGCTCTTATATTTAAGTCTTTAATCCATTTGGGTTCATTCTCATATATGGTGTAAGTTGGTGGTCCTTCTTCATTTTTTTGCACGTCAGTCCAATTTTCCCAGCACCATTTATTAAATAGACTATCTTTACTCCAATGTAAATTCTTGCTTCAATTGTCATAGATTAAATGACCGTATATGGATGGGTTTATTCCTGGGTTCTCTATTCTGTTCCAGTTGTCTATGTGTCTGTTTTTGTGCCAGTACCATACTGTTCTGATTACTGTAGCCTTGTAGTATGTTTTAATGTCAGGTAGTGTGATGCCTCCCACTTTGTTCTTATTTCTCAACATTGCCGTGGCTATTCAGGGTCTTTTGTGGTTCCATATAAATTTTAGGATTCTACGTTCTATTTCTGAGAAAAATGTCCTTGGTAGTTTGATTGGAATTGCATTGAATCTGTATATTGCCTTAGGTAGTATTGACATTTTAACTATATTAATTCTTTCTATCCATGAGCATGATGTGTATTTCCATTTATTTGAATCTTCTTTGATCTCTCTCTTCAGTGTCTCATAATTTTGTGAGTACAGGTCTTTTACTTCTTTAAATTGATTCCTAGATATTTTATTGTTTTTGAAGCAATTGTAAAAGGGATTGATTTCTTGATTTCTTCTTCGGATAGTTTATTATTGGTGTATAGAAATGCCACTGATTTGTGAATATTAATTTTGTATCCTGCTACCTTACCAAATTCGTGTATCAGTTCTAGCAGTTTTTTGGTGGAGTCTTTGGGATTCTCTCTATATAGTATCATGTCATCTGCATATAATGACAATTTTACTTCCTCTTTTCCAATTTGGATGCTTTTTATTTCATTTTCTTGTCTGATTGCTGTGGCTAGAACTTCCAGAACTATGTTAAATAGAAGTGCTGAAAGTGGGCAACCTTGTCTTGTTCCTGATCTGAATGGGAAAGCTTTTAGCCTTTCGCCATTGAGTACGATGTTTGCTGTGGGCTTATCATATATGGCCTTTATTATGTTGATATATGATCCCCTATTCCCACTTTGCTAAGAGTTTTTATCATGAATGGCTGCTGGATTTTGTAAAATGCCTTTTCTGTGTCTGTTGATATGATCATATGACTTTTATTTTTCATTTTGTGAATGTGACGTCCTATGTTAATTGATTTGCGGATATTGAACCAACCTTGCATGCCAGGAATGAATCCCACTTGATCGTGGTTTATGATCTTTTTAATGTGATGTTGAATTCGGTTTGCTAGTATTTTGTTGAGGATTTTTGCATCTATGTTCATTAGGGATATCGGCCTGTAGTTTTCCTTATTTGTAACATCTTTGTCTGATTTTGGGATCAGAGTAATAGTGACCTCATAAAATGTGCTTGGGAGCCTTCCCTCCTTCTGTATTTTTTTGGAATAGTTTGAAGAGAATACTTGTTAATTCTTTTTTGAATATTTTGTAAAATTCACCTGTGAAGCCATCTGGTCCAGGACTTTTGTTTGTTGGAAGATTGTTGATTACTGATTCAATTTCTTTGGTAATAATCAGTCTGTTCACAGTTTCTGTTTCTTTTTGGTTCAGACTTGGTAGATTGTATGCTTCTAGAAATTGATCCATTTCTTTCAGATTGTTGAATTTGTTAGCATATAGTTGCTCATAGTATTGTCTTAAAATTTTCTGTATTTCTGTGGTATCTGTTGTCACTTCTCCTCTTTCATTTCTGATTTTATTAATTTGGGTCCTCTCTTTTTCTTGGTGAGTCTGGCTAAGTGTTTGTCAATTTTGTTTATCTTTTCAAAAAGTCAGCTCTTGGTTTCATTGACCTTTTGTATTGTTTTTTTTGGGTCTCTATTTCATTTATTTCTGCTCTGGTCTTTATTATTTCCTTCCTTGTACTACCTTTGGGCATGTTTTGCAGTTTTTTCCAGTTCCGTTAGGTGTAAAGATAGTCTGTTGATTTGAGTTTTTTCTTTCTTCTTTAGATAGGCTTGCACTGCTATGAACTTCCCTATTAGGACTGCTTTCACTGCATCCAAGAGATTTGGGTCGTGGTGTTTTCATTTTCATTTGTCTCGAGGTATCTTTTGATTTCCTCCTTGATCTCATTTTTGACCCACTCGCTATTTAGTAGGAGTTATTCAGCCTCCATGTATTTGTGTGTTTTCCAGTTTTCTTTTTGTAATTGATTTCTAGTTTCATAGCATTGTGGGCGGAGAAGATGATTTCAAGCTTCTTAAATTTGTTGAGACTTGTTTTGTGGCCTAACATGTGGCCTATCTAGGAAAATGTTCCATGTGCACTTGAGAAGAATGTATATTCTGTAGCTTTGGGATGAAATGCTCTAAAAATATCAATTAAATCCAGCTGGTCTAAAGTATCATTTAAGGCCACCATGTTTTGTTGATTTTCTGTCTGGATGATCTGTCCATTGATGACAACATGGTGTTGAAGTCCCCTATTATGATAGTGTTGCTGTTGATGTCTGTCTTTGTCTGTCAAAATCTGTTTTATATATTTAGGAGCTCTTATGTTTGCTACATAGATGTTACTAGTGTTATATCCTCTTGTTGAATTGATCCCTTTATTATTATGTAGTGCCCTTCTTTGTCTTTTATTGTAGTCTTCATTTAAAGTCTATTTTGTCCGAAAGAAGTATTGCTATTCCAGCTTTTTTCTCAATTCGATTTGCATAAAATATCTCATTTCATCCCTTTTCTTTCAGTCTGTGTGTGTCTTCTGATCTGAGACTTGCATGGGTCCTCTTTTGTTATCCACTTAGCCACTCTGTCTCTTGATTGGAGTATTTAGCCCATTCACATTTAAAGGAATTATTCATAGGTGCATATTTATTGCCATTTTGTTATTTATATTTCTTGTTTCCTGGGCTAGCTTGTTTTCCCCTTTCTTCAGTTTAAAAAAGCCCTTTTAACATTTCCTGCAATGCTGGCTTGATGGTAATGAGCTCCTTAAGCTCATTCTTTTCTGAGAAGCTCTTTATTTCTCCTTCAATTTTAAGTGATAGCTGTGCTGGGTAGAACAATCTTGGTTGTAGACCTTTATTTTGAGTCACTTTGAATATCTCCTGCCACTCCCTTCTGGGAGAGTTTTTCTGTAGACAAGTCAGCTGTTAGTCTTATAGGAGTTCCTTTGTATGTGAGCTGCTGTCTCTGTCTTGCTGCTTTTAGGATTCTGTTTTTATCTTTAAGCTTTGCCATTTTAACTATGCTGTGTCTTGGTGTGGACCTGTTTGGGTTCAGTTTGTTTGGAACTCTCTGTGCTTCCTGGGCTTGTATGTCAATTTCTTTCACCAGGATAGGGAAGTTTTCAGTCATTATTTCTTCAAATACATTCTCAGTCCCTTGATTCTTCTCTTTACCTTCTGGTATTCCCGTGATACAAATGTTTTGTGCTTCATGTTGTCCCCCAGGTCTCTTTAACTATTTTCATTGTTTTTCATTCTTTTGTCTTTTTGTTGTTCCAACTAGGTGTTTTCTGCTATTTTGTGCTGATCCGCTCCTCTGCTTCATCTATTCTACTAGTTATTCCTTCAAGTGCGTTCTTTATTTCAGTTATTGTATTCTTTAGTTCTAACTGGTTGTTTTTTATGATTTCCCTATCCTTCTTTATGTCCTCGCTAAGTTCCTTAAACATTCTTATCATCAGTGTTCTAAACTCTGTCTCTGAAAGGTTGGATCCCTCTGTTTCATTTAGTTCCATTTCTAGAGGTTTCTTCTGATCTTTTACTTGTGACATGTTTCTTTTTTTCTTCATTCTGGCTGTTGTTCTGTGATTGCTTCAATGTATTAGGTAGATTACCTAGAAAGGAAAAAAAAAGATAAAAGAGGCATATAAAAGGAGAAAAAGAAGAGAAAAGAAAAGAAAAAAATGGAAAGAAGAAAAAAGAAGAAAACAGAAAAGTAAGGAAAAAGAAAAACGTGGGGAGGTTCTCCATCCTCTTTAATCTGCAGACCACTTATTCAGCAATAGAGAGTCTCTGGGCGACTCAGCACCAGCTGTTGGGGGAAAGGGCTTAATGTGTTATGCGTTGGCCTCCCTCTCAGTTTTGCAGTGAGCTTTCCACAATTAGCTGCTGTATGCTCTGGAACTGTGCTCACTACCAAAAATCCTCACAGGTTGTTGCAGGTTGTCTGCTGCTGCAAAAAACCCTTTGTGGCCTACAGAGGTGGGCCCAGGCACCAGGGGCTCAGGGTGCCCCTGGCAACACAGCTTTAGGTGGGTGGGGCAGGCCTCCAAGGCACCACTGGACGTGGTCATTGGGCCCCAGCAAGTCAGAGCAATATGCACTCCTGCACCGGCAACCAGCCCACACAAACTTGCCAGGAAAGCCCAGACCGGATCACACAGGCGCACAGCCCCTGGCCCAAAACTCTTAGGAAAACTCTCCATCTCAGCCTGTCCTAATCATCCGACTGCAGATCAGGGTGAGGAGCCCAACAGCCAATCCCCAGCCTGGCAACTCTGCACAAACAGTGCAGAGAGCAGGGACCCAAAGTGGTTCTCGCACTCCCACTTCTCAGTGAGCAGCCTGTTGGAGCTGACCTCCCTGACGTTTCCCTGGCAATGCAGCACAAGTAGGGCGGAGCATGGGGATCCAAGGCCACATGCATGTGCATGCACACACGCACTCCTGTGCCAGTTTTATCAGATCAATGCAGTCCCGGACCTGACCCACTGTGGGAGGGCCCAACCCTAAAAAAATGGCGCCTTCTGTACACTACTTGTGTGCAAGCTCCACACCAGGGGAACAGTGGTCCCCAAAACCTTCAGCTCCTGCACCAAAGGTGCTTAGTACAGTCTATCCCCTCAGGCTGCTGGGCCCGCCTCACACAGCCACTCCCTCCATCAGGAACCACGTGAGTGCTCACTGGCTAGCGAGCCCGTACGCCAGCCCCCTGGTTCTCCAGCCGCCCTCAGCCTCACAGAGCTGAGCAAAGAGAGTCTTCACTAATTTCTACTGCCAGCTGTCGTAGAACTCCTCTTCCTGGTAAAGCACTCTGGGATAGTGATCTCAGTGTGGGACCGGAGGGTCTCTCCCCCAACTGGAGAAGCCTCCCCACTGCTGAGACATCCTTCAGGAGTCTCGCCCACTCTCTTCTCTGCCCCTCCTGCCAGATTTGAGGTGGCCTCCTCTTTATGTCCTTTGTTTAGAGGTTCTTTTCAGTTCAGGGGACTTCTGCCGTTGAATGTTGTATAAATTATTTGTAATTTTGGTGTGATCCTGGGAGGCAGTTGGCACAGTGTCCATCTATTCCGCCATGTTACCGGAAGTCTCTTCATTGTTCTAACCACATCTTCTTTATCCACTCATCTGTTGATGGACACTTAGGTGGTTTCCATATCTTGGCTATTGTGAACAATGCCGCAGTGAATATGGGAGTGCAGTTATTTTTCAATAGCCTGTTTGCATTTCCTTAAGGTATGTACCAAGAAGTGGAATTTCTGAATCATATGGTAGTTCTATTTTTAGTTTTTTGAGCAAACTCCATGCTTCTTTTCCCATAGTGCCTGCATCAATTTACATTCCCACCAACAGTATACAAGGGGTTCCTTTTGTACACATCCTCACCAGTTCTTGTTATTTTTTGTCTTTTTAATAATAGCCATTCTAACTGGTCTGAGGTGATATCTCATATGGTTTTGATTTGCATTTCCCTGATGATTAGTGATGTTGAGCATCTTTTCATTGAGCTGTTGGACATTTGTATGTCTTCTAAAAAAAGTTAAACAATTTTTCTTTGTTCTTTTAAAAATTTCTTCCTATTAGAAACTCTCTGCACATGCCATTTTCAATGAGTGCATCCAGCTGAGAAGCGGACATCTCCATCTGATGGCCCCATACAGTCCTCAAACTCAGGGTGTCCACAGTTGACCTCATCTTCCCACACATATCCCTCCACTGTGATCTTTGTCTTGCTCACCTGAGACCGCCTTGCAAGAAATTGGGAGGAGCTGGACGTGCATCCTTTCTTCCCACCCTGCCTCACCAAGTGCTCTCAAATGGGTTTGCTTCTGAGAGTCATATGTCCTCTAACTCATGTTGTTCTCAGATTTCGAAGTGACAAAAGGACTAATCAAATTATGCTCTTCCATAATGAAAATTTGTCAGCATCTCTCTGCTGTCTATCAGGACAAGCCCAGTCTTTTTAGGGTGGCATGTCAGACCCTTCCCATCTGGCCCCAACCTTGACTTCATTCTTGCTGTGACTTTTCCACTCTGCTATCCAGCTACTCTGCTGGCTTGCAGGATGTTCAACACAAAGAAGTCTCAGGTCTGGGGACTTTGTACTCTGCATGGCCTCCACCTGCAATACTGTTTCTGCCTTCCTCCAGGCTCAGACCACCAAGATAAGCCCAATTCTCCAAGAATGAGTTCAAGGACAGCCTTTTCTAAAGTCTCTTGATTGATTGCCCCTGTACTCCCTTCCCAGGTGGAGTTGACTACTCCCTCTTTTGTGCAGACTCCTTCTTTTCACCTATAATAGTCTGCCCTTTCTATTTGTGTATCTGTCCGCTTCTAGTCTGCAGGGCAGGGACTGTCCCATTGCCCTCACAGCTGCAGCATAGAGCAGAGGTATGTCAAGTGGGAGGTGATCAAAGCAGGTTGTTTTCAATGAATGGATGATCAGTGTGGAAATACAATCATTTACTTAATCAATCCTCTATTTTGATTTTACGTTGCTTTTCATTCTTCAGTATTCTAAGTAATACTGTAATAAATGTCACTGAAAGAAAAATTTTTTCTGTACCTTGTAATACCTTTAAGCTAGATCTCAGAAGTATAATTATTGGGAACAACGTTTGGAGCATTTTTAAGGTCCTTTCTATTTTCCTGAGTGTTGTTCCCACACCCAGTATCTTTAAGCTAAATCTCAGAAGTATAATTATTAGGAACAACGTTTGGAGCATTTTTAAGGTCCTTTCCATTTTCCTGAGTGTTGTTCCCACACCCAGTATCATCCTGCCTGTTTCATTGCATTCTTGCCTGAATAGATGTAATCATGTTTATCTTTGTTAGTTTGATAGGTAAAAATGATTTCTCATTGATATTTCATTTGGTATTTCTTTGACTGTTGAGAAGTTGAACATTTTCCAAATGTTTATTAGTCATTCTTCTGTGAATTGTCTCAATGAGTATATTACTTTAGAGTTACACTGCTTCTCTCGGGAGAGAGAAAGATTGCCTTGTTTTTACAAGTGCACAATATGAGGATTAAGCGAGGCAGAATCTGTCAGCTTGCACAGCGGGGCCCATGGGCCTCTCAGTTCGTTCAAATGGGGTGGGGATGCAGGGATGCTCTCACTCTTGCACATGCTTATGGCTGTAAGATTCCGCAGCTATGCTGTGGGCTGCCCAGGATCTCATCCTTATTCCTTTTCCCTTTTCCTCGTGGGCCTTGGCTCTGGGTGGCTTCTGAATCTTTGAAACACTGTAACTAACCTAGACTATAGCACTTCCTGTCCAGACCGATTTGGACATTTGTCGTCTACTTCCCTGGTGCCACAGTTATGCTGTGAGTCATCCATGGCCAGTGGACAGAAACCATCCACTCTCCTTGGCATGTTGGTGGCTTTGGGACATTCTTGGCAATCCTTTCTTCCATTCCTGAAAGGTTATCAACTCTTGGCTCTCGTATCTACCAATCAGTTCTCCCTGTATTGCTTGTCCAGCCCATCGAACCCCACTAAGCTGAGGACTAATAATGGTAATGCACCCCCCCACTCCCAGCTCCACCAGCCTTGCTTTGTCCTGAGTGCCTGATGCTAAGTGTATGACATCTGTGCTCTCATTCTCTGATCTCACTACATGACCCCTGTCCTATTGATAGGGCTTCCTCCCCAGTGCCCTGATGCTCTCCAGCTTCATGCTGGGGGCAGTCCTGCCCAGAGCCCACTGGGGCTCTCACTTCTTTGCTACCTTCCATGAGTCCCCTCTTCTAGGGGACAGCCCCTTCTTCCTGTACCCTCAACCTTTATGTGAAGGCATCCTTCAAACCCATTAACCCTCTCTGAGCTAAGGCCCTGCCACAACCATCTCAACCTAGAGGGTCTTCCTATGGGTATTAATATCCACATGGATTAAGCCTAAGCTCTTCGTTCCTTTGGGCCCTGGCAGTCAGAAAGCTAGGCATGCCTCAGAAGAACTTTCTGTGCTGCTAGTGCTGTCTCTGAATTTTTGGCATGTCCATTTTCTGGTGTGGACTGTGGGGTCCACAGACTTGAGTGTGAGTCCTGTCCTACGAGCTACAAGTCCTAGGACCTTGAGCAAATTACTAACTCTCTCTCAGCCTCACATTTCATCATCTATAAAACGGGTATAATAGTATCTACTCCACAGGGTTATTGTGAGGATTAAATGACACAATTCAGATAATATGCTTACCACCGAGCCTGGCACATAATAGGCATTTAGTATCTTTGAGTTGTTGTTGTTATGCATCAGAATAGGTCCAAGCTCTGGAGCAAGATGCCATGCAATTCTTGCAAAAGGTACAGGTCATATTTAAATTGCTTATATTCCTCCATTTTTTTTTTTTACTGTATGTTTGTTGTTTTTTTTAATTAGTTTCAGGTGTACAACACAGTGCAATAGTTATACATTTTACCCCTCAAAGTGACAACCCCTCACCCCCAATTCGCCACCACACTCCCCCCCATATCATATATATCTATTACTCTTCCTCTGACTCTCTTCCACAGTATAATCCACATCCCGTGACTATCTATTTATATTCAATTACAGTAGGTATACCACCTCCGCTTTAGTAATACAGTGCAGTGATCAAACTTCTACTCCATCCATGAAATGGTCTCCCCAACAAGACCCATGATCATCTGACATTTCACAGTATATTTACAACATTATTAATTATATTCCCCAAACTGTCTTTCATATCCCAGTGGCAATATTGTAGTTGCCCATTTTTGCTGTCTAATCCCTTCCCCTTCTCCCCCATCCCCATTCCCCTTCCAATTAGCAACCCTGATTTTACCTCTATATCCATGAGACAGTTTCTGTTTACTTTGCTCATTCATACAGTTTGTCAGATTCCATATATGAGTGAGATCATATGGTATTTGTCTTTCTCTGACTGACTTATTTCACTTAACATAATAGTCTCTAGGTACATCCATATCATTGCAAATGGTATAATTTCATTCTTCTTTATAGTGGAGTAATACTCCATTGTATAAATATACCACAGTTTCTTAATACAGTCATCTACTGATGGGCATTTTGGTTGTTTCCAAGTCTTAGCTATTGTAAATTGTGCTGCTATGAACATAGGGGTGCATAAGTTTTTTGAATAAGTGTCTTGGTTTTTTCAGGATAAATACCTAGGAGTGGAATTGCTGGGTCAAACCGTAGCTCTATTTCCAGTTCTTTGAGATACCTCCATACTGACTTCCATAGTGGCTGCACCAATCTGCAATCCCACCAACAGTGCAGCAGGGTCCCCTTTTCCCCACAGCCCCGCCAGCACTTGTTGTTTGTTGATTTATTGATGATAGCCATTCTGACTGGAGTGAGGTGGTATCTCATGGTGGTTTTTATTTGCATTTCCCTAATGACCAGTGAGGTTGAACTTTTTTTCATATGCCTGTTGGCCATCTGTATGTCCTCTTTAGAGAAATGTCTCTTCATATCTTCTGCCCATTTTTTAATTGAGTTGTTTGTTTTTTTGGTGTTGAGTTTCATGAGTGTTTTATAAATTTTGGATATTAACCCCTTATCAGATATATCGTTGGCAAATATATTCTCCCATTCAGTAGGCTTCCTTTTTGTTTTATTGATGGTTTCCTTTTTTGTAAAAAAACTTTTAAGTCTGATATAATACCATATGTTCATTTTTTCTTTTACTTCCCTTGCCCGTAGGGATGTATCAGTAAAAATATTGCTCCGGGTAATGTCTGCAAATGTACTCCCTATATTTTCTTTTAGGAGTTTTATGGTTTCAGGTCTTACATTTAAGTCTTTAATCCATTTTGAATTTGTTCTTGTATAAGGCATAAGGAGGTGGTCCAGTTTCATTTTTTTGCATGTGTCAGTCCAATTTTCCCAGCACCATTTATTGAATAGACTATCTTTACTCCAGTGTAAATTCTTGCTTCCCTTGTCATAGATTAACTGTCCGTAAATGCCTGGATTTATTTCTGGGCTCTCTGTTCTGTTCCACTGATCGATGTGCCTGTTTTTATGCCAATACCAAACTGTCTTGATTACTGTGGCCTTGTAGTAGGTTTTGATGTCTGGTAGCGTGATCCCCCCGACTTTGTTCTTATTTCTCAGAATTGCCAAGGCTATTCTGGGTCTTTTATGATTCCATATAAATTTTAGGATTATATTTTCTATTTCTGTGAAAAATGCCCTTGGTAGTTTGATAGGAATTGCATTGAATCTATATATTGCTTTAGGCAGTATGGACATTTTAACTATATTAATTCTTCCTATCCATGAGCATGGTAGATGTTTCCATTTATTTGTATCTTCTATGATTTCTTTCTTCAGTGTCTTATAATTTTCTGAGTACAGATCTTTCACTTCTTTGGTTAAATTTATTCCTAGGTATTTTATAGTTCTTGATGCAATTGTAAATGGGACAGTTTTCTTAATTTCAATTTCCATTAGTTTATTATTGGTATATGCAAATGCCACTGATTTCTGAACATTGATTTTATATCCTGCTACTTTACTGAATTCATCTATCAGTTCCAATAGTTTTTTGATGGAGTCTTTGGGGTTCTCTCTCTATAGTATCATGTCATCTGCATATAATGACAATTTTACTTCTTCCTTGCCAATTTGAATGCCTTTTATTTCTTTTTCTTGTGTGATTGCTGTGGCTAGAACTTCCAGCACTATGTTGAATAAAAGAGGAGAAAGTGGACATCCTTCTCTTGTTCCTGATCTTAAGGGGAATGGTTTTAGCTTTTCCCCATTGAGTATGATGTTAGCTGTAGGTTTATCATATATGGCTTTTATTATGTTGAGATATGATCCCTGTATTCCCACTTTGCTAAGGGTTTTTAACATAAATGGCTGTTGGATTTTGTCAAATGCTTTTTCTGCATCTATTGAAATGACCATGTGATCTTTATCCTTCATTTTGTTGATGTGGTGTATCACATTAATTGATTTACGGATGTTGAACCAGCCTTGCGCACTAGGGATGAATCCCACTTGATCATGATGTATGATCTTCTTAATATATTGCTGAATTCTGTTTGCTAAAATTTTATTGAGAATTTTTGCATCTATATTCATCAGGGAGATTGGCATGTAGTTTTCCTTTTTTGTGATGTCTTTATCTGGTTTTGGAATCAGGGTGATAGTGGCTTCATAAAAAGAGTTTGGGAGCCTTCCCTCCTTCTGGATTTTTTGGAATAGTTTGAGAAGAATAGGTGATAGTTCTTTTTTGAATGTTTGATAAAATTCACTTGTGAAGCCGTCTGGTCCAGGGCTTTTGTTTTTTGGGAGCTTGTCAATTACGGATTCAATTTCCTTGGTAGTAATCAGGGTATTTAGATTTTCTGTTTCTTCTTGCGTTAGCTTTGGAAGGTTGTATGCTTCTAGAAAATTATCCATTTCTTCCAGATTGTCAAATTTGTTGGCATATAGTTACTCATAGTAATTTCTTAGAATTTTTTGTATTTCTGTGATGTCTGTAGTCATTTCCCCTCTTTCATTTCTGATTTTGCTAAGTTGAGTCCTCTCTCTTTTTTTTTTGATGAGCCTGGCTAGAGGTTTGTCAATTTTGTTTATCTTCTCAAGAAACCAGCTCTTGGTTTCATTGATCTTTTGAATTGTTTTTCTGTTCTCTATATTGTTTATTTCTGCTCTGGTCTTTATTATCTCCTGTCTTGTACTCCCCTTAGGCCTCTTTTGCTGTTCTTTTTCCAGTTCCCTTAGGTGTAAGGATAACCTGTTGATTTGAGATTTTTCTTCCTTCTTTAGGTAGGCTTGCATTGCTATAAACTTCCCTCTTAGGACTGCTTTCGCAGCATCCCAGAGATTTTGGGTCGTGGTGTTTTCATTATCGTTTGTCTGGAGGTATCTTTTGATTTCCTCCTTGATCTCATTTGTGACCCACTCACTATTTAATAGCATATTGTTTAGCCTCCATTTATTTGTCAGCTTCCCGGATTTCTTCTTATAATTGATTTCTAGTTTCATAGCATTGTGGTCAGAGAATACAGTTGAAATGATTTCAATCTTCTTAAATTTATTGAGACTTGTTTTGTGGCCTACCATGTGGTCTATTTTAGAAAATGTTCCATGTGCACTTGAAAAGAACGTATATTCTGTAGCTTTGGGATGAAATGCTCTGAAAATGTCTGTTAAATCCAGCTGGTCTAATGTGTCATTTAAGGTCGCTGTTTCCACATTGATTTTCTGTCTGGAGGATCTGTCCATAAGTGACAGCGGGGTGTTGAAGTCCCCTACTATGATAGTGTTACTGTTGATATCTGTCTTTATGTCTGACAATATCTGTTTTATATATTTAGGGGCTCCTATGTTAGGTGCATAGATGTTTACTAGGGTTATGTCCTCTTGTTGGATCGATCCCTTCATTACTATGAAGTGTCCTTCTTTGTCCTTTGTTATATTCTTCAATTTAAAGTCCATTTTATCTGATATAAGTATCGCTACTCCAGCTTTTTCCTCAGTACCATTTGCATGAAATATTTTACTCCATCCCTTTACTTTCAGCCTGTATGAGTCTTTGGTTCTGAGGTGAGTCTCTTGTATACAGCATATGCTGGGGTCTTGTTTTCTTATCCATTCAGCCACCCTATGTCTTTTTATTGGAGCATTTAATCCATTTACATTTAATGTGATTATTGATAGGTGTGTATTTATTGCCATTTTGTTATTTGTGTTCATAGTCTTTCATAGGTTGTTTTTCTCTTCTACTTAAAGAAGCCCTTTTAGCATTTCCTGCAAAGCTGGCTTGGTGGTAATGAATTCCCTTAACTTATTCTTTTCTGCAAAGCTCCTTATCTCACCTTCGATTTTAAATGATAACCTTGCTGGATACAGCAATCTTGGTTGTAGGCCTTTATTTTTCATCACTTTGAAAACCTCCTGCCACTCCCTTCTGGCCTGCAAAGTTTCTGTAGAAAAGTCAGCTGATAATCTTATGGGGGTACCCTTGTAAGTAACTTGCTGCCTTCCCCTTGCTGCTTTAAGGATTCTGTCTTTGTCCTTAACCCTTGCCATTTTCACTATAATGTGTCTTGGAATGGGCCTGTTTGGAATCATCCTGTTTGGAACTCTCTGCACTTCCTGGGCTTGTATTTCAATGTCCTTTGCCAGGTTAGGGAAGTTTTCAGACATTATTACTTCAAATATATTCTCAATCCCTTGCTCCCTCTCTTCTCCTTCTGGTACTCCAATGACCCATGGGTTATTGCGTCTGATGTTGTCCCCCAGCTCTCTTAAACTATTTTCCATGTTTTTCATTTTTTTTTCTTTTTGTTGTTCCGCATGGGTGATCTCTGCTATTTTGTCTTCTAAGTCACTGATTCGATTTTCTGCTTCATCCAATCTGCTAGTGATTCCATCAAGTTTGTTATTTAATTCAGTAATTGTGTTCTTAAGTTCTAGCTGGTTGCTTTTCATGATTTCTCTATCCTTCTTTATATTTTCATTAATTTCCTTGAACATTCTAATAATCAGTGTTCTGAACTCTGTCTCCGATAGGTTGGTTACCTCTATTTCCTCTATTTCCACTCATTCAGGAAGTTTCTTCTGTTCTTTTATTTGTGTTGTGTTTTTTTGTCTCCCCATTCTGGCTTACTCTTTGTGTTTGCTTCAATATAACAGATAGATCCCCCAGGTTTCTCAGTCTTTTCTGGGTAAACTTATATGGTGTGTATCCTTTATATTTGAATTACTCAGTCTCCCTATTCTCCTGTGCTTGTATCTGGGGTGTTCCTTGTGTCGTGCATCCTCACTTGTTGAAGTTTTAGTTTTGATTACTTTTGGCTTGTCAGTAGGTGGGATTGACTCCCAGACTGATTAGCTGTGAGGATCAGCAGCGTCTGCAGTTTATGAGCTGCTGTGAGAGGATTGACCCCTCTGATGAAACTTGGACCCTATGGGTCTTAGTACCTGTAGCAACTTCCTTTTGGGTGTGACTCTTGTATGTCAAACCCAGAAATGCTCTGGTTTTATCTAAAGTTGGCCTCTGGGTATGATGATTCTTGTGTCTGTTTGTTTGGACCCACTGCTGCAGAGTGATTTTAGAGCATAACAGATCAACAAGAACAATCTCCGCAGCCACCAAAGGAAACCAAATGCTTGCACAAGTAAAAAAAACCAACCATCAAACTACAGTCAACTTGTACAGAAATATCAATCATACTAATGAAGAAAACAAACAGAAACAAAACAAAAACCACATACTCAATAATAACAGAAGAGGAAACAAAATAAAATACAATATCCTAAAATAAAAAATAGAATAAACATGAGAAACCGATTAGCTATACCTAAAAAATAAAAAATAAAAATAAACTAAAATAATAATAAAAAAAGAATAAAAATTAAAAAAATAAAATTTGCAGAAAAAAGGAAAAGAGGAAAAGTATAGCAGTGAGAAGAATGAATAAAATAAGAGAGAAAGTGAGGGTGGGGAAAAAAGAAAAAGAAAAGAAAGAAAAAGAAAAAGAAAATATATATATATATATATATTTGTCTACACACCCATATATATGGACATATATTCACCTATATACACCTATATATATGCCTATATTAAAAACTACAAAATGATAAGAATGAAATAGAAATAAAAACCAAAAACAACCAAGATAAGCAGCCAATAAAGGGAAAACAAAACAGAATAAAACTAAACAAACCCAAAATACCCGTGCCGGTCTTGGCTAAAGTCCATCAAGTTCTCTTCAGTTTGTCTGCTGTACAAAAATTCCTGTGCGTCTTGTGGGAACAGTAGGCCATCTGATGCCTAGTGTGATCCTGTCACTGCAGGTTTGCTGTACTTGAGTGTGGTTGTGACGTGTGATTGGTGGTTTTTACAAAGTCACTGCCTTTTTGCTTTTGCCTGTCCCAAGGCAGACTGCACCCCCAAAGGCTCAATGAGTGTCTCTGGGCACCCTTTCTGTTGACAGCTGTGGAGAATTAAAGAATTCCTCACTACCAAAAGCCAGCTGCTAAGAATGTTAATTAGTGCCTCAGCAGGTGAACCTGCTCTGCCTCCCAAGCCTTGCATAAAGGTGGGGGCGGGGTAGGTAGTCTCACTCTGCAGCCTTTACTGGGGTGGAAATTCTCAACCCCCTGCAGGTAGGAATATCTTCCTAGTCTGTCCCTATTGCTCCCTTCAGGAGTCAGTTCCTAAGACTGTCTTGGCGGGGGCCAAAGTTTGTGGGAGTGGGTGGGTTATTGTTTTTTTTTACTTTCTGTTCAAGAGTAGAAAAAGGAAAAAAAACAACATAAAAATAAACAAAGCCACAGTTCCAACACTGTTTTAAGCTAAGGCCTTTGCCTCTTATGCTCCAGCGGAGTTCCTGCTGCTCTCCCAAAGGGTCTGCCGGGATTTAGGGGAATGCGTGCACCCTGCCGCGCGGCTCCGATCCCCACTCCGTCTCTCCGGGACCTGTGACTCCGGCTGGCGAGTGCTGCGTCTCCGCGGGCGAGTCCTCTTTTTTCCCCTGCTCCCGGGTTTAAGGCTTCTGCCTTGGAGCCAGCGCGCACCCGCGCCGTTCTCCTGCTGCGCTTCTGGAGGGACTGCTGCCGGGGTTCAGGAGGACTGCACCCACCTTTCCGCGGGTGCAGCTCGTACCTCTGCACAGTCGTCTCCTCTCTCTCCTCCCGCACTTGCCCGGCCTGAGCTTCTGCCCCAGATTGCAAACCAACGCGCTTTTGCTGAACTCTAGGTGGGCCGCGGGCCGCAGGGAGTGAGCCGGGGGAACACTCACCGTGCATCCACAGCCGCGGACGTGTCTCGCCGCCTTCTTCCCCTACTCGCCCAGCCTGCCCACCGTCCAGCAATACTTGTGTGGAACTCTTAGTTGCTCTGTGTGATGAGTAGATGTCTCTTTGAAGCGTATTAGAAGTTCAAATTGTGGATATTTCCAGGAGAGATTTCATGGAGCCCTCCTCACAGCCGCCATCTTGCCCCTCCCTATCCCTCCATTCTTTCTTGTCCATTGTATGTGAGTGAGGATACCAAATGGCTCACAGACACAGAAAGTGCTCAAAAAGTATTTTTTAAAGCCTACCTGTTTCAGGGGACAGAGCCCTGGCAATGAACCAGACACCATTGTAGGGAAAAAAGGGGTCTGCTTGAGGAAATAAATGCCCACAGACACCCTCACAGTGGAGGCACTTTACACCCCCCACACACACACACCCACACACACACTCACACCTACACAGCTGGAGCCATACAAGCACCACCTGTGTTTGAGCACTCTTGCCTTCTCAGTTTTAGTGGAGAGCAGATGGCCAGAATATAGTCATCATTTTCCTTTTTCAAAATGCAAACTGGGCTCTATATAGAGCCTAGTTAATTTACAGGATCTATCCATCAAATCCCAATTTCTTATGAATGACATGAGTTTTAAAGTAGTGAGAGTCACTCACACCCATGGTTTCCAGTTAGGGACTTCTTTAGAATCATTTATTACATCTTTCTGCATCAAGGAAGGAAGGGAAATGTCAAAGCTGGGAGACTTAACACATCTGATATATATTCATATTTCAGAAAATCCGATCTTAATTTCAATATTATTACCAAGGATCTAAACTGTGTAGAGAGGCAGAGACTAATTTGAAAGCCCAGGAAATTTGAAGATCGGTTTGTTACAACATTTGTGAGGACAGTTTTATAAAGGCAGTGAGCAGAATGAATGGCGGCAATTAATTTTATACAAGACTCTGCAGGTGTGGTGACATTGCCGTGAATGCTATTGGGTTAGCACCCATCAGAACCTTGGCTCAGAGTCCTGTCAGCTACAGGGAGAGGGTGAGCATCTCATCTCTTCCTTCTCATGTCTCTGAGGTTTCTTCCATTAGCAAGTGCTAATTAGGAAGACTTGGCATCCTCAGTGCTAATCATAAGAACTCCACAAGTTCACATGAGGAAAGACAGTAGAAGAAAAGAGAAAACAGAGCCTGGGGCTTGGGATATGTTGCTGCCACAAGAGTAATGGAGCCGGTGTCATTCTTTTGTGTATTTATGTTTATCTTTTTCTTCCAAATTTCAGGCTATAAGTGTATGCAAATGGCCAATTTAATTTTGCCTCTCACGTGGATTCAGAGATTGTCGTGCTCAGAAAACACTCCATTTGAACCCAGGCAGGAGGATGCTGCAGGAGGCTTGCTGTGCATGTCACTAGACAATTTCAGCAGGGACACCAGCAGGGAGACTGGGACAGTAGGAATCGGAGGAAGGTGGGCTTGACATATCTGTTCTCTGGGCCCAAACCATCATGTACTTGGTACTCCAGAGCGATCTGTTCCTAAAGAAATTGTTTAAAGGATGTCAGATGTGTAAGGAAAGTATGCATTCATTGAGTAACTATCAAGCAATTCCACAGAGATTTCTTGAAGGCCAGTTATGGGAGAAATCTATGCTAAACAGTATGGAGCAGATATCCCATCTCCCTATGTTGCTCTTTTTCGTGGTGGGAAAAGAACAAGGCGACAATACGAAATCAAAGAGCACAAAATAGACAAGTTGCAATAAACCTATTTGGTCTTACCACGAGCCAGGCACTGTTCTAAGCACTTATATACATCAACTAACCCTCCCAACCCTCTGAAGTAGTTTCTATTTTTATCCCAATTCTACAGAGAGTTTGGATTTGAATACACTCAGCTGGCCCTGGAGTCTGTTACTCCTAACCTCTGTACTATGCTACTTTCTCTGTTGATGGATTGCAGGTAATTTAATTTGCAAGTGAAAATAACGAGCTTATAAACACAACCTGACATTATAACACAATGATCCATAAATTTAGAAATAGCTTAGAAATTGGATTACACTTACATGGCAAGTTATAAAAATAGCACAGATGCACAGGCACACATGACCAATGAAGGGTGCCTGCAGGAGGTGTTTTTTTGGATGAGTTATACATCTGCTTCAGCAAGAGGGTATGGAAGAGTCATCTGGACATTGATACCAATATGTAGACATAGATAGACATATCTATCTATCAATCTTTCTCTCTCTCTTAAAGTAATTCTTAGAAATTGTTGCTCCAAATTCTTTCATGCAAATATATGTCACTATGTACTGCAAACTAAATCAATAACAATGAAGCAAAACTATTGCTGTGTCTGTTGCTGTGTAACAAAACACCCAAAGCACAGTGGCTGAAAACAACCACCATTTTGTTAGTCTATTTCACAATTTTCTGGGTTAGAAATTCAAGTAGGGTTTAGCTGGTTGATTCTTCTGCTTCATGTGCTGTTGAGTGGGGTCGCTCAGTGGGTCTGGTCTAACAGGTTCGAAACAGCTGTACTCACATGGCCTGCTCCTTGGTGGGGATAGCTGAAACGGTGAGCTCCGCTGGCTCCCTCTCACTCCCCTGCAGTCTCAGACACTCCCACATGGCCTCCAGCAAGGTAGTCAGGCTTCTACATGGCAGTTGAGGGCTCCAAGAGCCCACAGTGAGGCTGTTAGTCTTCTTAACAGCTGGGCCTGGAGCTGGCACAGCATCACTTTTGCCATACTCTTTTGGTCAAGTAGTCACAGGTCAGCACAGATTTAAGGTAGCAGAAACAGACTCCACTTCTTGATGTAGCAGTGTCAAAGAATTTGTGGTCATCTTTAATCTGTCATTCAAAGTAATAGTACTTTATAGCAATTTATAGTTTAAAAACCTGAAGAAGTTGTGACTGGCTCAAGGCCACCTTGCGAATGTGTTGACTGCAAAGTATTCTTCCTGAGGATGGTGGGGCTTCTAAGGGCCTGCCAATGGGCATGCACAGGCAGAGCTCTGAGGCATTGCTTGGAAGCCAGCCTTCGTAACAGAAAGCTAGATTAACGTCCTCAGTAAACTGTGGTACTACTCTAATTTTAGTTTACAAATGCCAAATTTTCACAACCCTTAATAACTCACTTCAGAGGTTACTAGTAATCCTTACATGAAAAGGGAATTCTAGTATCTTTGGTCATCTGGGAGACCCCCAGAAACACAGCCTGGGACAGTGACTTGGGTGCAGGTGGTTTTTGTGAAGTGATGCCAGGAAGCAGGAGTGAGCATGGAAAGTAATACAGGGAAGGTGAAAAAAGGGGGGCAATATCATCAAAAAGGAGGCAAAGCCCTTGTTGTGGGCAGCTAGGGCTCAATTCCAATAACTGTACAGGCCTCCATTATTGTCTGTCTGCAGGACAGGAGAGTGGACACTTATGCACTGCTCCCTCTCTCCTCTGGTGGAAATTTGTCTGGGAGATGTTAACTCTCCTGTTTTTGGGGGCAAGACAGGAGCCCTGAGGGTGGGGAGCACCCAAGATGCACAAGAAGCTCTAGGGCAGAAAGGGGACTGAAACTGAGGCAGGACGTTGTCAGCATGAGTTGAGCTTGAGCTCACATGGACTGCCCACTATTGCTGTGGTTGAAGGCTGGTGTTGGCCAAGGGCTGATGTCCACCTGGCTCTGCTGATCTCTGTGATGTGGATGAGACAGTCAACATTTCTGCTGTGGCTGGCATAAAGGCGACTTAGCTGTGGGTCCCCTTCAGATGAGTTTCTGAATGAGCCCAGTGTCTTGAAGTCTGTTACCGATGCCCTCTCTGCTGTCTAGTGCTCTGTGATCTGGAGCAAGTTATTTAACACACCCGTGCCTCACTTTCCTCATTTGTCCAGTGACAGTAAGTGTAGTACCCATCCCACTGGGGGCTGTGGGAATTGAGGGTGTTATAGAATACTGAACATAGGCTGAGTCTGCAGCGAGAGTCTTAATGTTGGTGCCCTTCTGCTCATCTCAAGGGGAGATAGTAGGAATACAGACACTCTTAAGGGATAGAATGGGTTTAATGTTTAAGATAGACACAGATACAGCAGTGTTATGGTTCCCTTGAGGGTGAGGTGATTTCCAAGTAAGGGGTTGGGAGAGTTCCAGTAGGATGTGGGCACGATGAGAGGGAGAGGAGATATGCAGAAATGCCTTGAGCAAAGGCCCAGGTAGTCTTGCTGGAAAAATTAGCTGAGCACCTGCTGGAACCTGCCCTGGGCTAGGTGCTGAGGAGTCCTTGGTGAGCAGGACAGAAAGTCCCTGCCTCATGGTGCCCACAAAACTGACATGCACAGGGCCTGTGGGGGCAAGAGCAGGTCGTGCTGTTGGTCCAGAGCCAGGATGGGAAGGGTGGGACTACATGCAGACATTTCCATGCAAGAGATGGGGCTTCATCCCAAAGCCATTCCTGAGCAGCTTCACTCAGCACCCCTTCGAGTAAGCAGTCCAGGGGTGCCAACCCTGGTATACAAGCCCTGCCCTGACCTCCACCGACAAGCTGGTGACCTGCTTTGCATCACCTTGTCTGTGAAGCCTTTCCTGACTGCCCGGCAGAGGGATGGCTCCTTGGTGTCACAGGCTCCATTTAGAGCAGCTCCTCATCCCCTGTCACCTTCACACCCACAGGCATTTATCTGTCTTTCTGGTTAAACAGTGAACTTTCAGACAACAGCAATGCACCTGATTTGTCCTCAGCTCTGAGGCCAGCATGTGGAGGCTTTCAGTAAAATTGCTTTTTTTTTTTAGGTTTGCAGTTTAAAAGCTTATTTTAATTGTGGTAAAATACACATAACATACAATTTACCACCTTAACCACTTTTATGTTTATAGTTCAGGGGTGTTAACTATATTCACATTGTTGTTCAACCAGTCTCTAGAACACTTTTTATCACACAAAACTGAAACTATGTCCATTAAGCAACAATTCCCCATTTCCCCCTCCCCGAGCCTCTGACAACAACCCTTCTACTTTCTATCTCTATGAATTTGACTACTTCAGGCACTGCTTGTGAATGGAATCACACAGTGTTTGTCCTTTTGTGACTGGCAGTAAATGCTGGTCCTTACGCTTTTTAAACAGTAGAGTTGCATTTGTGGCCCAGAACACATGGGCCATCAAAACCTGAGACAGAAAAGCCCTTTCTTTTCTCTAAAGGACCACCCAAATGTCTTTCTCAGCCCCTCTAGTACTGCTGGGGTGTCCTCTTCCTTTGAACCCAGCAGTGTTCTGCCAATGCCTCTTCCTGGGCACTTTGCTCAGCTCTACATGGCAGGAAGGCAGCCACCCCACCTCCCATAGCCACCCCACAATTGGGAGCTCCCAGAAGGCAGTGCCCACATCTGATCTCCTTTACCTTCAGTGCCTTGCCAGCCCAGGGCCTGACACTTAGGTTCTCAGTCGACATGGGCTGAACTTTCCGAAACACACAGTATAAACAGGAGCCAAGTCATCATGAGGCCTCACCCGTAATCTCTGGAGAATGGCTCTGTGCTTGTGCCTTGCCTCTGCACCCACCTTCTCTATCATTACTGTTCTTCCCTTTCTAGCTCTGGCCCCTCTAAATAGTGCCAGGCTCTGTGCCGAGAGCACCTGGCACCACCAATCCAAAGATACAGTGAGAGGCTTTGTGGGAAGCTGCCTGTGCCAGCATCCCTGCCTTGGCCCAGCTGCCTAAAGCAGTGAGGCAGGTGGGGCAGGGTTCCCACGTAATTCATTATCTCCTAGGGCCTTGAACATTCTTTGTTTACTAGAATGCTGGCTCGCCAAAGGCCATTTGAATGCCTGCATGAAAGGTTTTTTTCTCAGCTTGGTATGATGAGGGCATAACCAACCCAAATGCCTGAAGGGTTCAAGCAGGTAAGTTACTGTGTGGAGCCCTCAGGAAACATCATAGGCTGCCAGGCTGGGGCATGCCCTGCCCAGCTAAAAACAAAAGCAAACAATAAAAAATCAGAACTTGAAAAAGTGTCAGTGCTTTACACTTATGACCTCATTTTGGAGCCATCACAAGCCTGGGGAATAAAAATATGATTCTTATTTAATGGCTAAGTAAATGGAGATTTGAAAGGACTGCAAATCCAATTCAAAGGAGGGATAGTGGGAGGTTCATAGGAGGCCTGGGTGGCTTTATGGTTCTGTCTAAAAAAGAAAGACCCCAAAGTCATTCTTGGTGCTCTGCTTATAACTAGATCAGCCCTTGATGGGGTCTCTCTACGAGTACAGATTTGCTGGCTAATCAGGCACAGAGCTGTCTTCCCCAGGTTACCACCCATACTCAGAGATGCCAGGAGTTTGCCTCTTAGGGGCATCTTAGGTCATCTTGTCACCTTTTCCCACAGCCCCAGTACCGACCGGGAGCAGCTGGGGAGCATCAGTTTGATCCAGAAGCCAACAAAGTGTGACCCTGTCTCTGGGCTGCCTGTTCAGGGTGTGTGCACAGGTATGGGCCAGGTGGTGGGCTGGGCCATGGACCAGGTTTGGGGTAAGGGAAGCTTCACAGGTGATGCTTGCTTTAAGTCTATTGCCACCACTTCAGTTTGCTTCCCCAGTATGTTTATAATCTCTTTGATTTAAAAAATTATTTTCCAAACAACTTTTTGTTGTGAAGAGCACTTGCAGTCTTTGTCTTGGGCTGGGTGTGTGGACCTGAAATGTGCTGGTGAAGATTCCCAGTGGTCTGGTCCAGCACGGGGACCACCTGCTGTGCAGTTTTGTGGTTAGAAAAACGTGTCAGCGTCATCTGTTTGGTTACAATATTCTTCTTGCAGGCCCAGAACATACTCTCCCAGTATTCCCCGGAAAACATCTACAGGGTAGGTACCTTTCCTGTCTGTCACAATCCTCTGGCAAGTCAGTCCCCAGTGGAATGTAAAGGCAAAGGAATTCCAGAACTAGGGAAAATACTAATACTGGATGCTCATTAAGCCTGGGGATTGGATCTGGAATCCCACCAGTGGCTTTTTACCATGAAATGTCTGCCAGCTTTCACCATGGCCCCTGAGGGAGGGAGAGCTGGGAGTCACAATTTGGTCATTTTCCCATGTGCTCTGTGGTTGGCATTAGAGGGCCAACCCCAGGATGCCTGTTTGCCTGGAATGCCCTCAGGGCTCTGCTTGTGGTCTCCTCCAAGACTCAAGGCACCTGTGCTGGCCTGTGGGACCGTATCACCTCCTGACGATTAGAGGGCCAGGAGGGGAAGGCTTTGCTCTCTTATCTGTGTGCTCTAATTTTAGTTTGTTTTCAGTGTCAACAAGTACATCTCTGCTCAAATTGTGTCTTGTCCCAAGACCAAAGCAGAAAAAAATTAGCTGTAGTTAGTTGTACAGAAAACAAGCTCTGTGGCCCACTCTACCTTTGCCTGTCTCCTGCTGAGCCAACATTGACCCAGTGGGCTCATCAGAAGTGTGTCAGTGATGCATTCCCAGAATTGTGTGTGTATGTGTGTGCACACACATGCCTGAGCCATATATGATGTGCTCTGCACCCCTGTTGTATTAAGTCTCAGGTGATTTTGGCAGAAAGCACAATGTGGGGCTCTGTTTTGATTTCTAGGGTCACAAAATAAAAGAAAGAGCTTCACAACTGAATTGGATCGAGAAATCGTGCATGTGACACTGAACCGGGATCCACGTTGTGGTTTTGGTAAGAGGGCTCCTGGCAGGTGAGACCCAGTGTCTCCCTCTGGGCAGAGGAGAGATGTGTGCCAGCTTCCTTTTTGACTTTTCTACTCCCCCTTTCTGCCTTTCCTCTCCCAATTTGCCTTTTTCAGTGATCATTTCTGCTTTTTCCTCACTTGAAGTATCCTGAAAGAGCAGTGGGACTTTTCGGTCCATGTTTCCCTTTTAGGCCTGATAAGATTTGGAAGTGCATATTGTGAGAATCTGAGTACAAGATAGAAAAGGACTTTTTTTCTCATATCATGTAGAAACCTTTTTCTAGTATACTTAGATTCTTAGTTATGGGGAGGAATAGTCAATCTTTTTCACCTCTTACTATTTACTATGATTGAAGACCCTTAAAGCCACATAAGAAGAAACAAGACACTGTGGAGACAAAGTACTTAATTAAAAATCATCTCTTTCCTACCTCTGATTATCTATCCTCTGGAACAAGTCCAGTGCACATAAATAGGCTATGTTTCTTGCTTTAGCTGTGCTTGCCACTTTTCTCCATGTGTAGAAAGAACTGTGTGAGGGTCGGAGAACCTAGGTACAAATATCCATGAAATCACTTGGTAGTTGTGTGATCTCAAGCGAATAGCTTAATCTCTTTGAGTTGCAAAATCACTAAGTATCATCTTTCTAAATATCCCTGGATTACAGGTTTTGTCATTAACGAAGAAGATGTAGGCAAAGGTGATCCTGGCATCTTTATATCCTCTATTATACCTGGGGGACCTGCTGAAAAGGCTAAAAAGATCAAACCAGGTACATATTTTCAAATTCAGAGATGCAGCTTTAAGGAACTGCTGTTTCTGATCTCCTTGATGGTGTTATTGAGACACTTTATTTCCTTGATGGTACTGAGATGTTTTATTTTTCCAGGAGGGCAGATACTAGCTTTGAATCACATCAGTCTCAAGGGCTTCACGGTTCAACATGGCTGTTCGATGATTCAGAATTCTCCTGACAACATAGAATTAATCATTTCTCAGTCAAAAGGTATGTCTTCACCTGCTTTCAGAAGCTGGTGTACTTCCTTTATTTTCAGGGTTACACTTTTACCACGGGGTACTGGATCTTCGAGTCCATGAAGGTCTTTTGCATTGCTTTCCTCATTGTAGTGGCTTGCAAATTAATGACCAAGTGGCAAAATCAATAAGCAGTGCAACTGCAGGGGCAGAATGGGCTGTACTGTTGCTCATCCGCTGAATGGAGCAGCCTGCTCTAGTCCCTCGTTAGACATGGCCGATACCGCCATTGTGTGTTTCTTTGCTCGTTCTTCTTGCAAGACAGGGAGGACATTTTTTTTGTGACTGAAGTCCTTGAAAGTGGCTGCTCCAGGATCCTACATGGTTGGGCCTTAGGTGTGGCAGTCAGGTGGGAAGGAGACTGGGAACTGTTCTTAAAGCCGAATTTGCATGGCAAGCATGCTGTCTTCCGTGGATAAAACTTGGCATGTTAGAAATCAATAAATGATTGATTTCTTTTTTAAAAGATGCCTTAATTCATCCTTTAGGTAAAAATGAGAGAGCAACAATTGTCTATATAAAAGAATAATAATGTTATTATATTTATTTGGGGGCAGGTTTGGGGGATTGATGGAAGTAATAGGGGAAGGTTAACATCCCTTTCCCTCTCAGTTACCTGGGGCCATCGCTGCCTTTTGGTTGCATGATCCTGGAATTTAACAGCAAGTGGCCTCCAAATCTAGACTCATGGATTTCTTCCTCAAACTCCAGGGTTATTGTACACTTTCCCCTTATGTATACAAATGAGTCACATTTCAGCAGCCAACATTATCTAGGTCCTTAATGTAGGCACCCCATTTGCCTCACCCTCTGAAAACAACTTGCATGCTCTTTCACTACTGCACACATACACACACTATCCCTAGAAGCCTCTCCCAGGTCTTGCAGCTGCCCCTGGTCTCTCAAATCCTTGGGGGATGGGAGGTGGCAAAACTGGGACCTCAGCCATGTGCCTTTAATCCTGTGGTTGGAGCTGACCCAGGGGCCTGCCTCAGAACTTCTATAACACTAGCCGTAGCTCACTGTGTCTGTTGGATTTCACAACATTGTCACAAATCTTCCTACAATGTTTTAGCTCTTCCCTCCATACTTTGCACAGGGGAAGGACTGAAAGGATTAATCAACCAATCCTTTTTTGTGTCAGAAACATAATGCAGCTCAGCTGGGATTGATTGTGTTGTTCATGTTGGACTGCTGTATTCAGGGAGTGTCAAAATTCGTACCCAAAGTCTGCAACACTCAAACCACAGCCTCATATTAGAATTTTAGACAAAGGGTTTTTCACAATGCCTATGGATTACATGTCTTCTCACCATGGGTCCCTAGTCACTGGTTTGGTAACATTGCCTCTTCACAGTTGGGGTTCCTTACGCAGCTGCTACCACTGCTGAAGGAAGACCTTTCCATGGCGCTGCTGGCTGGGTTACCATGGACAGAGGCTGGATTGCTATGAATTTCTTGGTTAGGCTGCTGTTGGGTCAGGTGGTCTAGATTTGAGGTCAGAGACAAGACATAACATTCCCATTATGACCAGCCATCACTGTCTATAACAGATTGAGTTTTAATTATCCACAGAAGGTCTCCTAGGTTGTATTTCCATTAGGCAGCACATAAGTTGCACAGCTTGACTTTTAAATTCAATCATAAATCCTGTCTTGGTTTCTTGTGGAAGAAAATGAACAGATGCGTACAACACTGGCAGGACAATGACAGTAGAATCCGTGCATGAGATAGCTAGGAATAAAGCATTACAGAACAGTGGCCCCACCATTCTCTACTGAATACCTTTAGGCTTGAAAAACTTCAAGTCTAATCCAGTATATTAAATTCATTCAACATGTGAGTTTGGGCACTTCTCTAGGTGCCAATGAGTCTGTATCAAAAGTAATTAAACCTCCTTGTATGTTTCTATATCCAGATCTAAAGGAAATCTAACTAGTATGCCTTCCTCCCATCTATGTTTGTTGAGGAACTAATATTAATGTATTAACAGTCAATATATTTATTGTGGCTTTACCATGTACTAAACTGTAATTTCATTTTATTTTTCTCTCTCCATATGTGAAATCCCTATATATAACCTCTAAGTCTCACCAACCCTACAAGTTAGCTGATATGTCTATTTTTGGTATAAGAAATTCAGGTCCAGAATTAAGTATCTTTCTGGAGGTTTTACCTTTTGATTCCCAGCCTCCTGTTCTTTACTCTGTTCTGTGCCAGGTCAAGCGTCAGACAAAGAGGTAAAGGGGAATCAGTGGCCCAGCCTTCACCCACAGGGTGTCCACTGCCTGGTAATTATCAAGTCCCCCCAAAAGGACCTGACATGTTGGTGTTTGGATCATGTGGTCTTTGGATCATACGGTGATTACAGGAGTGCTCAGCTGGGTCTCTGGAAGAACCCTGCTTTAAGAG
The DNA here is from genome assembly GCA_033961575.1 of Aselliscus stoliczkanus. Lineage (NCBI taxonomy): Eukaryota > Metazoa > Chordata > Mammalia > Chiroptera > Hipposideridae > Aselliscus > Aselliscus stoliczkanus. The sequence continues at coordinate 121,145,600 of CM066729.1, forward strand.
CATCCCCATATGCTGGTTGCAGGATCTTGGGAAAGCTACTTGATTTTTTTGAGTCTGTTTTCTCAAATTGTAACTAGGATAACACCTTCTGGTGCTTATGTTAAAAAGATGGAAAGGGGTGTGTGTGTGTGTGTGTGTGTGTGTGTGTGTGTGTGTGTGTGTGTGCACGCATGTGCTTGCCCGCCCGTTAGTGGATATGTGTACATTTGTTTGTGTGTGTGATGCCCATCACATGGCAAGGGGTAGCTGGCTTTATTAACTCTCCATTGGTCCTGTGTTTTCATAGTTGTGATACAAAGCTCTATTTAGCTTTCTAAATCACATCCAAAATCTTCCCTTTCTTTATTCTAAATGCATCATCCTTCACTAGATGCTAAACTCACATCATTCCTAGCAAGTATAAGAAGTCTTTCTGTCATTGAAGGAAAATGCTGCACCCCACATAGAGATGCCACTGAGATGCCACTTTTCCAAGTGGTTGACTTCTTGTTGTCTTGTTTTTTATAGGTGTCTACGGAAATATCCCAAGCAATGGGAAGAATAGCACAGCTACTTCTGGGGTTTTCTCTATGGATAACCTGAGCATCAGGCACCAAGGAAATTTTTCATCACTCACACAAGGCCAGGAGAGGAATATTGAAGAACTAGAAATGGCTGGGAGAGGCCTCAGCTGTCCACTCTCCCATTAAAGGTAATCATCGCTATGGTTCACTCTCTAGAAACTGGAGGAAAGAGAACAGGTTGTGGAGCCCAATAGCCCTGCCTCCAACATCCCTCTTCACTTTCTATTTGCTATGTCAGGTGGATAGAAGTAACTTAATCCCTCTGGCCCTTAGCTTTCTCATCTGCAAAATGGAAATCAATGCCTGCATGGCATGGTTGTTGCGGAGAATATAAAGGGGAAAAGACAAAGCTTCTAGCACAGTGCCTGGGCCACAGGGCTCAGTGTTCGAGCCTCCAGTGTCCTCAGTCACTAATTACAATTGTCACTGGTAATAACATTGCTGCCAAGGGCAGTACATGGACACCCAAGTATCTCATATTCTTGGCCTCTAGTTGGTCCTCAAGCTGCAACTCAGTGGCTTTGCTCTTGATAACCACAGTGGGGGAAGAAGACATGGCTGCTGTGGTGTATGGAGAGCCATGTGCTTCAGCCCAGAGCCACTGCCCTGAGCTGCATCTCCTTGGACACAGGGTGGAATGACCTCCTTTCTCCATTCTGCTCTGGGTGGCAAAGCTGACATTCATGGACTGTCACCCTCTGTCCTCGAGGCTCTGCCTAAGAGAAGCCCTGAGTCTAGAAAAACTCCCTGCTTTCTATTACTATCACACCATTCACCACACTTGTAACATCAGATGCGTGGGCTTTACCATATGAAGCGATTGTAATACTAGTGGACTGGAGTTATTGCCACATCCCATGGGTGAAGGACTCAGTTCCACAAGCTTGTCCCACTTCAGATGCCACACTTCTGTCTGACATGGTTACAAACTGAGGTTCCCACAACCTCCTCCTTAGGTTTGATAATTTCCTAGAGCAGCTCCCAGAACCCAGGACAATAAATTACTTACTATTGCCAATTTATTATATTACAAAGGATGTTTTAAAGGGTATAAGTGAACAGTCAGATGAAGAGACTCATAGGGTGAGGTTTGAGAGGGTACTGAGGGCAGGGGCTTCTGTGCCTGTGGAGGTGGGTGTACAATCTTCCTGGCACATAGATGTGTTCACCAATCCAAAAGGTCTCTGAACCCCATACTTTTGAAATTTTTATGAAGGCTTCATCAATATGTGTAATTGATCATTATTAATTCAATCTCCAGCTCCTCTCCCCTCCCCAGAGGATGGGGGCTGGGCTGGGGTGGAACATTCTAAGGTTATAATCATGGCTTGGTCTTTCTGGTGACCAGTCACCATCCTGAAGCTCTCTGGGAGCTCACCAAGAGTTATGTCTTTATAAGAAAAGACCTTTTTTTTTTTGGCTGAGCCACCCTGCCACCTGTTGGCAGCTCAGTGGCTGCTCAGCTCAGGCCAGGAATCCAACTGGCAACCATGCTGCTCAGAGCGTGCACTCTTGAGCAAGCTCTTAACAAACTGAGCCACTCTGCCGGCTACAAAAAAACACTCTTATCACCCAAGAAATCCCAAGGGATTTAAGAGCTCTGTGTCAGGAATCAGGGTCAAAGACCAAATTTTAGATCGAAAGATGCTCCTAGTCTTCTATCACTTAGGAAATTACAAGGGTTTAAGGAGCTCTGTGCCAAGAAGAGGGGGCAGATATACAGGAGATGCCAAAAAAAAATGTATACAAATGGACACTTTGGTCAGCGTGGCTCAAGCAGTAGTTTGCTGTAATCAGAAGCATCTGGAAGCAGATGGCAACTGCTTTGAGCACCTCTTATAATTGCAGAAGTCAAATGTGACTTGTATTCATCTTTTGTTATTGGTATACATTGAGCATTACATTTTAACACAGTTTTCCTTTCTAAAGATGTGTATACATTTTTTTTGCACCGTGTGTGTGTGTGTGTGTGTGTGTGTGTGTGTGTGTGTGTGTGTGTGTAATTTCACACCCTGGCAGAAGCCTGCAGTTGGGGGATGAGCAAGGACAGGCTTGTACCTCTCTGCCTGTGCTCAGGCTGGCTATGTCCTTCTATGGAGGAGCACACTCCTCCGGCCATAGAACTGTGCTCTAGGTTCCATCAGCCACTGTCTCCTTTGCTCATCAGCCTCAGAGAAGGTAGTAACAGCACCCACTGTTCCAACCCAGGGTGCTTAACTCTTCTTATTAGTTTCTCTAAATATTGCCAACACCTTTGAAATGAGTCCTTGCATGAGAGCTCCTCTGTTACCCAGGCTGAGTGTGTGTGCCTTCTCTTTCTTGCTGGGACTGGTTCACACAGGCATCCCACCTCTCTCAGTTTTACCTTTCATGACAGAGGTAATGATGCCTGTCCGCAGAGCTGTAGAGACAAAAGTGTCTAGGACCTGGCTCACAGTAGGTCTCTAAGAATGTTCAGTTCTTCCTAATTGGCCATGGTGCTCACCTGTTGCGTGAAGAGCCAGATGCAGGGTCAACAAGAGAATAATACTAACAGTGGCCATTTATTGAGTGCTTACCCAGGGTCCTGAGCACTTGGAGGTGTTATCTCCTGTAAACTTCATGACAAGCCTATGAAAGAAGTACTATCATCAATCCTGTTAATTATAGGTGGAGTGCCCGAGACACAGAGAGGAAAGGCACATGCCCATAGGCTCTCAGGGAGTAAGCGGGAGAGCTGGGATGAGAATCTCAAGGGGAAATCCAGAGTGGATCCCTTTTTGCAGGAAGCAGGGCCCATAGGGCTTCAGGTTGGGGTCTCTGGGGCTGCAAAGCTGCGAGCTGGTTTTTGGTGGGCAGTTGAAGAAACTGATGTTGCTCCTAGACCACGGCTGACCACAGCACCCACTGTAGAACCTGTATAGTCCAGGCTCTTCTGGGTCATGTAACCATCTATGTGGGCAGAGGACCTTCTGCTGCATAGTTGAGTTTACACTGTCACTTTGGACCTCAGCTTTGGTGGTTATTTTACTCTCTGAATTTTAAAATGTAGACAAAACACCATGCCAGACTGTGGAGTGGGGAGGATCTCTGGAACAATAGTATTTTTTTTTTTCCTGTTACTGTACCAATCTCTTTTAAAGCTCTTCTGCTGAACTGATAAATTTTTAGCTTACTTTAGCTTCTTTAGTTTCCTATGTTTTAATTGTGTTTTCCTATATGGTGGAACAAGAAGCAGCTAAGCTAAGGGAGCAGAAAAGACAAAAGGCTGGGAGTGTCTGTGGCCCCATCATCTGGGCATAGTTCATTAAAAGTCTCTCCCCCACTAGACAGTAGTTCAATATGGGCAGATCTATCTTATCACTGCCATTCCTAGCAACTTACATAGTTCCTGGTACAGAATAGGTGCTCAATTAATGTTGTTGCATGATTGGATGAATATACAAATCATATGCATTTTGTTATCATACTGAGCAAAATGCCTGGCACTGGCAGATAATTCATCTTTCCTGTCCTTCCCTCAAACATCCAACCACTGTAAAGTAGAGATTCAATGCAGCTACTCTTGCTGGGGATGACTGAAGTTCCTCCTGAGGTTTTTTTTCTGCTCAAGAAATTGCTGTGTATCTAGTATCCAGAATGCCATCACACTGCTGGTATCATATGTGAAGCTACTAGGAAATGTCTGGATGACTTCAATTATCATAATGATATTTGCATCTTGAGTAGAAACAGAAGGAGACCTACATTTATAGAGCCCCTGCTATATGCTGGGCATCATTCATAGTCACAGTTAGAAAAGGATCTCTCATTCCAGTTCTGTGGATTGGGAAACCAAGAATGGAGAGACAAAGAGACTGGTCCAGGGTGATACAGGGAGGAGCTGATAAGGCTGAGAACAAATCCCCTGTTGGCCCAACTCTGAAGTTCATGCCCCTTTTGGTGTGCAATGCTTCTAGTCCCTGAGAACAGGTGAGAGATAAGAGGTGCCATCTGCTTAGGCAGGGCAAGTATCCTCATGCTTTCTTTATTTTTGCGTGTTTGTTTTTGGCAGGGTGCTGGCTCTTCTTGTCCTCTGTCACCTTCAGAAATCAATGCCAGTGGAATCTACTTTGTGGAACTGGTTAAAGAAGATGGGACATTTGGATTCAGCGTGACTGTAAGAGTTATTAGGAAAGTAAACAGTTGAAACAATGTTCATCTGGAGCCTTGGTGGGCACTCCACTCATATGGCAACCTCTGATAATGTGCTCATCGATACAAGCAGCACCTGGGAAGTGGGTAAACCGTTTCTGCTGAATTGATAATTTTTTAGCTTACTTTAGCCTCTTTAGTTTCCTATGTTTTAATTGTGTTTTCCTATATGGTGAAACAAGAAGCAGATAAGCTAAGGAGTCAGATGGGCACTTGTCTTATTAGGGAGACCACTTCACGGACGCTGTAGATGTCTGACCACTGTGCTGTACACCTGAAGCTGAAGCTGAATAATACTGACTGTCGATTATATATATATATATATATAAAATATACACAGGATTTGGAGTACAGCATAGGGAACATAGTTAATGGAACTATAACAGCTATATACAATGTCAGAGGGGTGGTAGATTGGGGAAAGGGTTTTATCACTTTGTGAGGGATGTAAATGTCTAACTATTACATTGTTTTGTACACCTGAAAATAAACAAAAAAAAGAAAAAGAGTTAGATTTTTATCTAGTGAGTGACCTGTAGGGACATTCATGTTCAACTAGTAATTTAAAAAAAAGTAAGTTACAGAATACCGTGTAGTTTAATTCTACTTTTATATCTGCACACCAAAACTCAAGCACACAGGACATGCCAGGCACCAGCCTGTACCTGTATGTACCTGTGCTGGTTGCTGCTTATGGAGAGACAGTCTGGTGAACTGATGTGGCTCTAGTTTTTGAGAGCCTGCCATGGGCTATTGCTGGGGCTGGGTATGGCACAGTTCCCTCACACAGCTCGTATTGTTACACTTCTTATGAGGACTTAACCTTACTGCTCATGGATAGTGTAGGTTTAACAACAAGTGAATATATAAGATGGTGTCACATGGAGATGAGGTAATTGGGTGGCAGGTAGATGGGGGCTCTTTTAGTAGTGCAGGTCGGAGAGCCCCTTCAGGCCAGGATAGACAGGTGGTGCATTTTACCTTGTGTTTTTCAGGGTGGCATTAACACGAGTGTGCTCTATGGTGGGATCTATGTGAAGTACATTGTTCCTGGAGGACCAGCTGCCAAGGAAGGGCAGATCATGCCGGGTGAGGGATGGAGTTATGCTGGGAACTGTGCATCCTGGGGTGTGCCATGCCTGGCCTGGGAGGTACAGCCTGACTTCCACTCTGAGACCTTGTGCAAATAATTGTCTTACCAGGTCATGGTTCCTCACCTGGAAAAAGGGAACAATTTAGCCTGGCTCACCCACCTGGTAGGTTCATATGGGAATCAGATGTTTGTAGTGGCACATTGGGAACCAGAGGTGATTTCAAAATGTAAGATTTTAACTAAGTGTGTTGCTGTTTGGCCTTCACGGGACAAGTGGTACTTCCTATGGAGGACAGAGTTTACATTGGTGACACTCACTCTAATGGCCAGGGAGGACACTAGTGAGCCTCCTTTTTGCCCTTCCTCATGTTCAATGCTCTAAAGGAAGGAGTGATTTACATTGTTCTCCAAAACAGCCATAATTGAACCAAAAAAGGCATCTATGATCTTACTTTATTCCCCCTAGAATTCCAGTGTCCCTGGCATCAACGAGGTCTCTCTGACCTTTACTGAAATAGAAAACATCCTGGAGATAAATATTACCCTGAAGCAACCTGAATAAACTTTCAAGAACAGTTGCACAGGAAAACAAGAGAAAGGACAAGGCTGTATAGAGATGGCTCAACCATCTGGGAACCAATAATTGAAAGACTTCTCCATCATTGGTGTGTGAAGGTGTTCAGAGCCCACGTAGGGATCCTCACAGCTCTGCTGCTTGCCCCAGAGGCTGCACAGAGAGGAGCTGGGCAGGAGCCTCCCGGGCATCCTTCCTGCAGCCATGGGAACCCTGGGACATGACACCTGTCTCCCTCCAAGGTGACTGGCTCCTACAGGTGGATGGAGTGAGTCTGTGTGGCCTCACCCACAAGCAGGCAGTGCAGTGCCTCAAGGGCTCTGGGCAGGTGAGTGCTCCGTAACCCATAACTTGGGAGCTGCCCTTCCTTCGAGAGCTTTCATGGACAACACTTGATGCTGCAGTTGCCTCTGGATGGGAGGGGGCAGGCAGGAAACAAAACAACACTTTCTTTGTCTGTTTTTTTCTCTTTCATTTCTGTCTTTTACCACACTTTTCTACGGGAATGTGAAAGCCAGGAGGAAGCAGACAGGTGTTCTCAAGCAGAAAATCTCACCTCTATAAATAGCCTTGAAAAGCTTCCTTGTAATTTTCCTGGAATCCTGGAATCACACAGCTAAACAGAGCTGATGGCGTGGAGCTACTTCTCCCGCCTGGCTCTGGCTGGACCCCTCACTCTCTGCTTCAGGGCTAACTGACCAGTGCTCCTACATGCTCTCAGATCAGCACACTAACCTGCCTTTGCACATGCTGATCCCCCCCCCACACACACAAACACACCAGTTCATGCGATTCCCATCACACTGTGTAATTATAGGCCACACTATTCTGGGAGTCATATTGGTACGATGAGATAGAAATTACGGACACCAAGAGCTGGAGGCATTCACCCACCCTGTATTTATTCTGTGCAGTGCCCAGGCAGCATCTGAATGTGACCACACGGTGTTCCATCCCTGCCTTGTGGGGGTCCAGCCTCCGTGAGTCCAGGGGTTCCCTCAGGTGGGGACGGTGTCGGCGAGGGGAAAGAATAAGAGAGTGGAGACAACGGGGGGAGTTTCAGAGAAGGGTCACATTTTATTGTTACAGCATGTCCCTTTTATAGGGACTCTTGACCAGTACTTCAATCACAAGTTACGTTTCACATGAGTTTGATGTTTTCTCTTTCTCAGGGCTTTCACAGTCTTTACTTCCCTGTAAGTGTTCTCTCCAGGGTGCACTGTGACTTGCTCTTCCGTTAAAGGTTTATCTTGTCTTTTACTATGATAATCTCTATGAGGCCCAGACTTAGTTTCTGCATATCCCCTAAAAAATGCTTATCATGACTATCTTGACTATCTAATAATTATCCTAAATTCTAGCAGCTAAACACAATCATAAGACTCACAGGGCACATACCTGAGCTATTACTGAGACTAGCAGTGGCTGTGTTTAGGGTAAAAGTATCTAAAGTCTATTCCTATGTAAATACAATACCTAACAACCAAGAGGGGTCTCACATCTCTCTTATCCTACGGAGGTAGCATCTGTTTCTCAGTCAAAGCTTCAGTATCTGTTGCTACAACAATGTACAATGCAAAGAATTCAAATAAGTCTATTGATTAACATAGCTCATGGTCAGTAAGTGTCTCTTAGAGGAACTCTCATGGCCTGGAGACCTTTAGTTTTCAACTAGACTTTTCACAGCAGTGGCCATAGGCAAGTGAGCTCAAGGGACTGATGTTATCATCAGTTTCTCACAGTCAGGCTTTTGTCCTATGTGGCCAGGGGTCTGAGCCTCTGTGTCCAAGAGGCTTGAGTCTCCTATTTCTCAGTCCTGGAGTCCCCATGGAACTACCACCTGGCTTGGGTTGTCTCCTCTCTTTTTTAGCAGATCTTACCCGTCATTGGCTGGGTAGTTATCTCTCATTGGGGTACCAAAGGGACTTGCCATAAATGCAGTTGAAGTACTGTCTCCTACAAGAACTGATGTCAATAGAAAGCACATGGGCTCATAGGAATAGAGACTATAACTGATCATGAAACCTTGTCACATATTGGGGTGCTGACAGCTCCCAACACTGCCTGAGGGTGGGAGCTCTTACTTGCCCCAGTGTCCTAAACCACAGAGCTGGCATCGTCCTCTTGGTAACTGGCAGAGACAGGAAAAACTCCTGGGGCCCCTTTTGGGAAACTTTGCTTTCTTTCCCAAAGCAGTCTTTGGATTTGCGGTGGTTTACTTATATTGGCAACTTTGGTTGACATATCTTGCAAACAGAATCGTAATTTATTAGTGGTCTCTGTTCTTTAGACTTTTGCTAGTTAACATCATTACAGAAACTACTGGCAGTGATGACAGGTAGGAATTGTCACTCTGTAATTATGGGCTTAGTGCTGAATGATAGTTGCAGCAGAAGGATGCTGGCAGGGCCAACTGCCCTGAATGGAAGCTTGGCATTTCTAAAAAGCATCCAGATGATGTCTAGCCACTGGCTCTTGAACCATGCTTTGGGTAACAGGAGTTAGAGTGTGTCAGGAAGTGGGGTGGAAATCAAACCAGAAGGAAACAGGGGGGGGGGCCAGATTGGCATGTGCCTGGGTTACGATGCTAGGGGTTGGGATTTCAGCTGATAGGAAATATTGGAAACTCTGAATCAAGAGTGTTGTGTGTAGCAGTGAGGAGAGTGGACCATAGAAAAACAAGATAGAGTCCAGCAAGCCAAGGAGCTTGCCACAGTCCAGCTGAGCACTGGCAGGAGAAGAAATGAAGGAAATGCAAACAATGGAGAGATGTTTCTGATGGAGAACATTCAAGCCTGAGAAGCCAGATGGGTATTTGGGCAGAAGGGGGAGAGCAAGTGTAGTCCCTGGAAGGTTACTTGAGGGATGGTTTCATGTTCTAAGATAGGAAATGCATGGGGAGAAGTGATTTTGGCAGAATGAGGAGGGGACAATGAGGGTGAATGAGGGGAAGATGATTAATTTGGTCTTGAATACACGGAAATAGAGGCACGCGTATTACTTACAGGAGAATTTGTCTAACAGGCAGTAGGAAATATGGCTCTGGATCGCAACAAATAGGCTAGCTGGTTTTAATTTGAGATTCAAATGAAGCAGCTACTGGAAACATCAGAAAATTAAAAAGCTTTTGTAGGGAGAAGGGAGAGCCTCTTGGGTGCCATATGAAGTATAAATTGAGTTTTTCCACCCATCCTCCTAGGTTGCAAGACTGGTCTTACAGAGAGGAGGCCCCAGGACTGCACAGCAGTGTCCTGTTAATCACAGGATGCGAGATGAATACGCGGCTGTTTCCTTGGCAACAGCCTTGCCTGACAGGCCTGCAAGCTGTGTCTCAGCGACAGATGGTGAGAAGAGAAGTGCTACTATTGTCATGTCATCCTGTGCTGCTTTTGAATTGTCAACTCAAAAGGGGAGACAGAAAGGCTTTCTCTGGGTTCTCAAAAGACAGTGACCAGTGGTGGTCATGATGCTGCTGGCATTTTTAATGCAGTGGAAGCCAATCTAATGGAATATGTTCCTGGAAAAATAATGCATTGTCCTACATGATTACCAGGCATAATTCAGCCCTCAAAGCTTCTGAGGTTTTCTGATCGGTTGCTGCAATCTTTGTTATAAGTATTTGGGAATGAAATTGGAGTAAAAGGGTCATGCATTTTCTGACCCAAACTCCACATACCAGCCAAGATATTTGTAACAAAAGATCTGAAGAATAATGAAGTAGGTTGGGGGAGGAAATGCTCAGAGACTAGCCTTGTTATCAGTATCATCTTAAAAAAGCACACCCACAATCAGTTTTCAGGGGCATTGTTGCACATCTCCCATCAGTTGCTTCTCTGCACTTGGCTGCAATTTTGTTTCCTGCTAGGAAAAGGTTTATTTCCTTAGGATATCATGATTTGGATCTTATCCATTTTTTAATCCTTTCATAGAGATTTTCCAGAAGGAGTAAGTTGGGTTGAATGCAAGGTAGCCATAGTGAGTGATGGGGTTGGGTGGAGGAGGGACACATGTGCACAATACAGGTCTATCCTCTTTCATTGCTCTTCTGTTGACTACAGTGAGGGACTTTGAGAAACTGACTACAAAATGAGCTGAAGAAGACAGGTGATGGCAAAAGTGAAGTCGGTCATATGACACACTTGAACCTTAAAGCTTCCAATGATTTCATTCTTGCCCAAGTCAAAGTTCACAGAGTAGTGCCCTGTTCCTGTTGACTGATTGCCAGCTGAGAGGGGCTGAGAGGCCTCTTTGGGTGCCAGACTACCTAGGTTCCTGGGACTGTCCATCTTGGGTTCTCTGAGGCTCTGTTTTGTCTTATGGTCAGTCCACATGGATACACAAAACAGCAGCTAAAGTATTTCCATAAGGTTGGCAATAATTGTCTCCATAGTCTAATTATGCAAAATTTAATTCCAAGTATATTAAAAAACGATTGATGGGCTGGCCGAGTGGCGCAGTGGTTAAGCGCTGGCTTGGGAAGCCAGCGGCCCCGGTTCGGGTCCCACATATGAGGGCCAGTGACACTGCCCTCAAAAAAAAAAAAACCCAAACAAACAAAAGACAATTGAGGTCCTAAAGGAGTACTGGGAGTAAATGTGATACAAGTTTAACTACATGCCATGGCATATTATGTATGTCTATCTTTACATATAAATGTCACTGATTATCAGTAGTTGCACCTTCTGATATGATAGCCATTTGTCACATATAACTATTAAGTACTTGAAATGTGGACAATCCAAATTGATAAAACACATTCTCAATTTCTGAAACAGTTCATGAGATGAGGGTAAAATACCTTATTAATACTTTTTGTATTGATTACAAGTTGAAATGGTAGTATTTTAGATATATTGGGTTACATAAAAAATAGGATTAAGTTAATTATATCTGTTTCCTCTATTTTTTTTTATTTTTTTTTTAATTAGTTTCAGGTGTACAACACAGTGCAATAGTTATACATTTTACCCCTCAAAGTGACAACCCCCCACCCCCAATACACCACCCCACTCCCCCCCCATATCATATATATCTATTACTCTTCCTCTGACTCTCTTCCACAGTATAATCCACATCCCGTGACTATCTATATATATTCAATTACAGTAGGTATACCACCTCTGCTTTAGTAATACAGTGCAGTGATCAAACTTCTACTCCATCCATGAAATGGTCTCCCTAACAAGACCTATGATCATCTGACATTCCACAGAATATTTACAACATTATTAATTATATTCCCCAAACTGTTTTTCCTATCCCAGTAGCAATATTGTAGTTGCCTATTTTTGCTGTCTAATCCTTTCCCCTTCTCCCTCATCCCCATTCCTCTCCAAATTAGCAACCCTGATTTTTCCTCTATATCTATGAGACAGTTTCTGTTTACTTTGCTCATTCATACAGTTTTTCAGATTCCACATATGAGTGAGATCATATGGTATTTGTCCTCTGACTGACTTATTTCACGCAACATTATAGTCTCTAGGTCCATCCATATCATTGCAAATGGCATGATTTCATTCTTCCTTATAGCAGAGTAATACTCCATTGTATAAATATACCACAGTTTCTTAATCCAGTCATCTACTGATGGGCATTTTGGTTGTTTCCAAGTCTTAGCTATTGTAAATTGTGCTGCTATGAACATAGGGGTGCATAAGTTTTTTGAATAAGTGTCTTGGTTTTTTCAGGATAAATACCTAGGAGTGGAATTGCTGGGTCAAACAGTAGCTCTATTTCCAGTTCTTTGAGATACCTCCATACAACTTCCATAGTGGCTGCACCAATCTGCAGTCCCACCAACAGTGCAGCAGGGTCCCCTTTTCCCCACAGCCCCGCCAGCACTTGTTGTTTGTTGATTTGTTGATGATAGCCATTCTGACTGGAGTGAGGTGGTATCTCATGGTGGTTTTTATTTGTATTTCTCTGATGATTAGTGAGGTTGAACTTTTTTTCATATGCCTGTTGGCCATCTGTATGTCCTCATTAGAGAAATGTCTCTTCATATCTTCTGCCCATTTTTTAATTGGGTTATTTGTTTTTTTGGTGTTGAGTTTCATGAGTGTTTTATAAATTTTGGATATTAACCCCTTATCAGATATATCATTGGCAAATATATTCTCCCATTCAGTAGGCTTCCTTTTTGTTTTATTAATGGTTTCCTTTTTTGTGAAAAAACTTTTAAGTCTGATATAATCCCATATGTTCATTTTTTCTTTTACTTCCCTTGCCTGTAGGGATGTATCAGTAAAAATATTGCTCCGGGTAATGTCTGCAAATGTACTCCCTATATTTTCCTTTAGGATTTTTATGGTTTCAGGTCTTACACTAAGTCTTTAATCCATTTTGAATTTGTTCTTGTATAAGGCGTAAGGAGATGATCCAGTTTCATTTTTTTGCATGTGTCAGTCCAATTTTCCCAGCACCATTTATTGAATAGGCTATCTTTACTCCAGTGTAAATTCTTGCTTCCTTTGTCATAGATTAACTATCCGTAAATGCTTGGATTTATTTCTGGGCTCTCTGTTCTGTTCCACTGATCGATGTGCCTGTTTTTATGCCAATACCAAACTGTCTTGATTACTGTGGCCTTGTAGTAGGTTTTGATGTCTGGTAGCGTGATCCCCTGACTTTGTTTTTATTTCTCAGAATTGTCGAGGCTATTCTGGGTCTTTTATGATTCCATATAAACTTTAGGATTCTATTTTCTATTTCTGTGAAAAATGCCCTTGGTAGTTTGATAGGAATTGCATTGAATCTATATATTGCTTTAGGCAGTATGGACATTTTAACTATATTAATTCTTCCTATCCATGAGCATGGTAGGTGTTTCCATTTATTTGTATCTTCTATGATTTCTTTCTTCAGTGTCTTATAATTTTCTGAGTACAGATCTTTCACTTCTTTGGTTAAATTTATTCCTAGGTATTTTATAGTTCTTGACGCAATTGTGAATGGGACAGTTTTCTTAATTTCTCTTTCCATTAGTTTATTATTGGTATATGCAAATGCCACTGATTTCTGAACATTGATTTTATATCCTGCTACTTTACTGAATTCGTCCATCAGTTCCAATAGTTTTTTGATGGAGTCTTTGGGGTTCTCTATATACAGTATCATGTCATCTGCATATAATGACAATTTTACTTCTTCCTTGCCAATTTGGATGCCTTTTATTTCTTTTTGTTGTCTGATTGCTGCAGCTAGAACTTCCAGCACTATGTTGAATAAAAGAGGAGAAAGTGGACAGCCTTGTCTTGTTCCTGATCTTAAGGGAAATGGTTTTAGCTTTTCCCCATTGAGTATGATGTTAGCTGTAGGTTTATCATATATGGCTTTTATTATGTTGAGATATGATCCCTGTATTCCCACTTTGCTAAGGGTTTTTAACATAAATGGCTGTTGGATTTTGTCAAATGCTTTTTCTGCATCTATTGAAATGACCATGTGATCTTTATCCTTCATTTTGTTGATGTGGTGTATCACATTAATTGATTTACGGATGTTGAACCAGCCTTGTGCACTAGGGATGAATCCCACTTGATCATGATGTATGATCTTCTTAATATATTGCTGAATTCTGTTTGCTAATATTTTATTGAGAATTTTTGCATCTATGTTCATCAGGGAGATTGGCCTGTAGTTTTCCTTTTTTGTGATGTCTTTATCTGGTTTTGGAATCAGGGTGATAGAGGCTTCATAAAAAGAGTTTGGGAGCCTTCCCTCCTTCTGGATTTTTTGGAATAGTTTGAGAAGAATAGGTGATAGTTCTTTTTTGAATGTTTGATAAAATTCACTTGTGAAGCCGTCTGGTCCAGGGCTTTTGTTTTTTGGGAGCTTGTCAATTACGGATTCAATTTCCTTGGTAGTAATCAGGGTATTTAGATTTTCTGTTTCTTCTTGCGTTAGCTTTGGAAGGTTGTATGCTTCTAGAAAATTATCCATTTCTTCCAGATTGTCAAATTTGTTGGCATATAGTTGCTCATAGTAATTTCTTAGAATTTTTTGTATTTCTGTGATGTCTGTAGTCATTTCCCCTCTTTCATTCCTGATTTTGCTAATTTGAGTCCTCTCTCTTTTTTTTTTTTGATGAGCCTGGCTAGAGGTTTGTCAATTTTGTTTATCTTCTCAAGAAACCAGCTCTTGGTTTTATTGATCTTTTGAATTGTTTTTCTGTTCTCTATATTGTTTATTTCTGCTCTGGTCTTTATTATCTCCTGTCTTGTACTCCCCTTGGGCCTCTTTTGCTGTTCTTTTTCCAGTTCCCTTAGGTGTAAGGATAACCTGTTGATTTGAGATTTTTCTTCCTTCTTTAGGTAGGCTTGCACTGCTATAAACTTCCCTCTTAGGACTGCTTTCGCAGCATCCCAGAGATTTTGGGTCATGGTGTTTTCATTATCGTTTTTCTGGAGGTATCTTTTGATTTCCTCCTTGATCTCATTTGTGACCCACACACTATTTAATAGCCTATTGTTTAGCCTCCATTTATTTGTCAGCTTCCCGGATTTCTTCTTATAATTGATTTCTAGTTTCATAGCATTGTGGTCACTGAATACATTTGAAATGATTTCAATCTTCTTAAATTTATTGAGACTTGTTTTGTGGCCTAACATGTGGTCTATCTTAGAAAATGTTCCATGTGCACTTGAAAAGAACGTATATTCTGTAGCTTTGGGATGAAATGCTCTGAAAATGTCTGTTAAATCCAGCTGGTCTAATGTGTCATTTAAGGTCGCTGTTTCCACATTGATTTTCTGTCTGGAGGATCTGTCCATTAGTGACAGTGGGGTGTTGAAGTCCCCTATTATGATAGTGTTACTGTTGCTCTCTGTCTTTATGTCTGACAATATCTGTTTTATATATTTAGGGGCTCCTATGTTAGGTGCATAGATGTTTTCTAGAGTTATGTCCTCTTGTTGGATCAATCCCTTCATTACTATGAAGTGTCCTTCTTTGTCCTTTGTTATATTCTTCAATTTAAAGTCCATTTTATCTGATATAAGTATCGCTACTCCAGCTTTTTCCTCAGTACCATTTGCATGAAATATTTTACTCCATCCCTTTACTTTCAGCCTGTATGAGTCTTTGGATCTGAGGTGAGTCTCTTGTATACAGCATATGCTGGGGTCTTGCTTTCTTATCCATTCAGCCACCCTATGTCTTTTTATTGGAGCATTTAATCCATTTACATTTAATGTGATTATTGATAGGTGTGTATTTATTGCCATTTTGTTATTTGTGTTCGTAGTCTTTCATAGGTTGTTTTTCTCTTCTACTTAAAGAAGCCCTTTTAGCATTTCCTGCAAAGCTGGCTTGGTGGTAATGAATTCCCTTAACTTATTCTTTTCTGCAAAGCTCCTTGTCTCACCTTCGATTTTAAATGATAACCTTGCTGGATACAGCAATCTTGGTTGTAGGCCTTTATTTTTCATCACTTTGAAAACCTCCTGCCACTCCCTTCTGGCCTGCAAAGTTTCTGTAGAAAAGTCAGCTGATAATCTTATGGGGGTACCCTTGTAAGTAACTTGCTGCCTTTCCCTTGCTGCTTTAAGGATTCTGTCTTTGTCCTTAACCCTTGCCATTTTCACTATAATGTGTCTTGGAATGGGCCTGTTTGGAATCATCCTGTTTGGAACTCTCTGCACTTCCTGGGCTTGTATTTCAATGTCCTTTGCCAGGTTAGGGAAGTTTTCAGACATTATTACTTCAAATATATTCTCAATCCCTTGCTCCCTCTCTTCTCCTTCTGGTACTCCAATGACCCATGGGTTATTGCGTCTGATGTTGTCCCCCAGCTCTCTTAAACTATTTTCCATGTTTTTCATTTTTTTTTTCTTTTTGTTGTTCCGCATGGGTGATCTCTGCTATTTTGTCTTCTAAGTCACTGATTCGATTTTCTGCTTCATCCAATCTGCTAGTGATTCCATCAAGTTTGTTATTTAATTCAGTAATTGTGTTCTTAAGTTCTAGCTGGTTGCTTTTCATGATTTCTCTATCCTTCTTTATATTTTCATTAATTTCCTTGAACATTCTAATAATCAGTGTTCTGAACTCTGTCTCCGATAGGTTGGTTACCTCTATTTCCTCTATTTCCACTGATTCAGGAAGTTTCTTCTGTTCTTTTATTTGTGTTATGTTTCTTTGTCTCCCCGTTCTGGCTTACTCTTTGTGTTTGCTTCAATATAACAGATAGATCCCCCAGATTTCTCAGTCTTTTCTGGGTATACTTATATGGTGTGTGTCCTTCATATTTGAATTACTCAGTCTCCCTATTCTCCTGTGCTTGTATCTGAGGTGTTCCTTGTGTCGTGTGTCCTCACTTGTTGAAGTTTTAGTTTTGATTACTTTTGGTTTGTCAGTAGGTGGGATTGACTCCCAGATTGATTAGCTGTGAGGATCAGCAGCTTCTGCAGTTTATGAGCTGCTGTGAGAGGATTGACCCCTGTGATTTTAGAGCATAACAGATCAACAAGAACAACCTCGGCAGCCACTAAAGGCAACCAAATGCTCGCACAAGTGAAAAAACCAACCATCAAACTACAGTCAACTTGTACAGAAATATCAATCATACTAATGAAGAAAACAAACAGAAACAAAACAAAAACCACATACTCAATAATAACAGAAGAGGAAACAAAATAAAATACAATATCCTAAAATAAAAAATAGAATAAACATGAGAAACCGATTAGCTATACCTAAAAAATAAAAAATAAAAATAAACTAAAATAATAATTAAAAAAAGTAAGAAAAATTTAAAAAATAAAATTTGCAGAAAAAAAGGAAAAGAGGAAAAGTATAGCAGTGAGAAGAATGAATAAAATAAGAGAGAATGTGAGGGTGGGGAAAAAAGAAAAAGAAAAGAAAGAAACAGAAAAAGAAAAAAGGAAAAAAAAATATATAGATATATATTTGTCTACACACCCATATATATGGACATATATTCACCTATATACACCTATATATATGCCTATATTAAAAACTACAATATGATTAGAATGAAATAGAAATAAAAACCAAAAACAACCAAGATAAGCAGCCAATAAAGGGAAAACAAAACAGAATAAAACCAAACCAACCAAAAATACCCGTGCCAGTCTAGGCTAAAGTCCACCAAGCTCTCTTCAGTTTGTCTGCTGTACAAAAATTCCTGTGCGTCTTGTGGGAACAGTAGGCCACCTGATGCCTAGCGTGATCCTGGCCCTGCAGGTTTGCTGTACTTGAGTGTGGTTGTGACGTGTGATTGATGGTTTTTACAGTCACTGCCTTTTTGCTTTTGCCTGTCCCAAGGCAGGCTGCACCCCCAAAGGCTCAATGAGTGTCTCTGGGCACCCTTTGGGTTGACAGCAGTGGAGAATTAAAGAATTCCTCACTACCAAAAGCCAGCTGCTAAGAATCTGTTAATTAGTGCCTCAGCAGGTGAACCTGCCCTGCCTCCCTAAAGGTGGGGGCGGGGTAGGTAGTCTCACTCTGCTGCCTTTACTGGGTGGAAATTCTCAACCCCCTGCAGGTAAGGATATCTTCCTAGTCTGCCCCTATTGCTCCCTTCAGGAGTCCGTTTAAGACTGTCTTGGTAGGGGCCAAAGTTTGTGGGAGTGGGTGAGTTATTGGGTTTTTTTTTTTTTGCTTTCTGCTCAAGAGTATTAAAAGGGAAAAAAAATAAAAACATAAAAATAAAGCCACAGTTCCAACACTGTTTTAAGCTAAGGCCTTTGCCTCTTATGCTCCAGCGGAGTTCCTGCTGCTCTCCCAAAGGGTCTGCCGGGATTTAGGGAATTGCGAGCACCCTACCGTGTGGCCAAGATCCCCGCTCCGCGTCTCTCTGGGACCTGCGTCTCCACCCTGCGCGCTGCTTGTCCGAGCGAGTCTTCTTTTTCCCCTGCTCTCGGGTTTCAGGCTTCTGCCTCGGAGCTGGCGCACCCGCACGGATCTCCTGCTGCTCTCCCAAACGGTCTGCCGGGATTTAGGGGACTGCGCGCACCTTTCCACGCGGCTCCGATCCCCGCTCCGTCTCTCGGGGACCTGCGTCTCCACCCGGCACGTGCTGCTTCTCCTCGGGTGAGTCCTCTGTTTTCCCCTGCTCCCAGGTTTCAGGCTTCTGTGCTCCGTGCACCCGGTGGGCACAGAGACTGATCCCTGAACCGGGAGGGTGCAGGGATTGATCCTGCCCTGTCGCTGCGGGGCTCTGCACCCTGCTTCCTGGGGACCCGGCGAGCCGCGGGTGCAGCTCGTACCTCTGCACAGTCGTCTCCTCTCTCTCCTCCTGCACTTGCCCGGCCTGAGGCTTCTGCCTCAGACTGCAAACCAACGCGCTCTTGCTGAACTCTAGGTGGGCCGCGGGCCGCAGGGAGCGAGCCGGGGCAACACTCACCGTGACTCCACAGCTGCAGGTGCGGGCTGCACCTCACGCGTCTCACCGCCTTCTTCTTCCCCTACTCGCCCGGCCTGCCCACCTTCCAGCAATCCTTGTGTGGAACTCTTAGTTGCTCTGTGTGATGAGTAGATGTTTCTTTGAAGCGTATTAGAAGTTCAAATTGTGGATATTTCCAGGGGAGATTTCATGGAGCCCTCCTCACAGCCGCCATCTTGCCCCTCCCTCCTCCTCTATTTTTTAAAAGTGTGGCTATTGAAAAACTTTGAAATTATTATGTGGTTTGTATTTGTAGCTCACATTGTATTTCCATTGGACAACACTGATCTATAACATATATAATGAACTCTGTCATAAAAATTAGCAAAATGAAATCTTTTTATGTAAAATGAATAATCCATCTACTTGACAGTTTGCATTTTGAGTCTCGTCAGTTTCACTTGTAATCTACTGAAGGATTTATTTTATTTGCATCCCTCAATACAGGACCTAAGTTTGAAGTCTAACTGAAAAAGAATGCCAATGGTTTGGGATTTAGTTTTGTGCAGATGGAGAGAGAGAGCTGCAGCCACCTCAGGAATGATCTTGTGAGGTTTAAGCAGGTCTTCCCAGGGCAGCAGGCTGAGGAGAATGGAACCATCGCAGCTACTGACATTATCTTGGCTGTGAATGGAAGGTCCACAGAAGGCCTCATCTTCCAGGTGAGAAGCCATGAGTACAAGCCCTGTGTGCAAGCTGATGTCAATCATGCTTTTTCAGGTCCACCTACCAGACAGAATACTGTGGGCTCTTGAAAATCATACCCGGGGTTGACTGTGATTACACAGAGAGTAATTGGCAGAAAATTCTCACATTTAATCTTCCATCTGGTTCTTTTGTTTGTTTTACTTTACATTCTCTCTCTCTCTCTCTCTCTCTCTCTCTCTCTCTCTCTCTTTATATATATATATATATATATATATATATATATATATATATATATATATATATAATTATAGTTGACATTCAATATTATGTTATATAAGTGGCAGGTGTACAGTGTAGTGGTTAGGCATTTATATAATTTATGTAGTGATCCCCCTGATAAGTATAGGACCCATCTGACACTACATATAGTTTTTACAATATTACTGACTACACACCCATATAGTACTTCACATCCCTGTGACTATTTTGTAATTACCAACATGTACTTCCTAATCCCTTCACCTTTCTTATCCAGTCCCCCAAGCCCCTTCCCTTCTAGCAACTATCAGTTTGTTCTCTGTATCTGTTTTGTTTGTTCATTTATTTTGTTCTTTAGGTTCTACATTTAAGTGAGATCATATGGTGTTTGTCTTTCTCAGTATGACTTATTTCACTTAGCATAATACCCTCTAGGTCCATCCATGTTGTTGCAAATGGTAAGATTTTATTCTCTTTTAATGGCAGAGTATATATATATATATATATATATATATATATATATATAGTCACATATTATATATATATATATATATATATATATATATATCACAGTTTCTTTTTTTTATTAGTTTCAGGTATACAAAACAATATAGTGAGTGATTAGACATTTACACACCTCACAAAGTGATAACGCCAACAAGCCTACTACCCATCTACACTGTACATAGCTACTACAATGCCACTGATTCTATTCACTATTCTGTACTTTTCATCCCATTACTATATATATTTTTAAAAATTATAGTTGACATTTAATATTATTTTATATTGGTTTCAGGTGTATAACAGAGTCGTTGCACATTTATATAATTTATGAAGTGATCGTTCTGATAAGTCTAGTACCCATCTGACACTATACTTAATTTTTGCAATATCATTGACTATGTTCCCCATGCTATATTTCACATCCCCGTGACTATTTTGTAACAAGCAATATGTACTTGTTAATCCCTTCACCTTTTCCACTGACCCACCCAACCCCCTTCCATTTAGCAACCATCAGTTTGTTCTTTGTAACTATGAGTCTATTTCTGTTTTGCTTGTTCATTTCTTCTTTTCTTTAGATTCTACATATAAGTGAGATCATATGGTATTTGTCTTTCTCAGTATGACTTATTTCACTTAGCATAATACTGCCTAGGTCCATCCATGTTGTTGCAAATGGCAGGATTTCATTTTTTTTCCAATGGCAGAGTAATACTCCATTGTGTATATGTACCACTTCTTTATCCAATCGTCTATTGATGGGTATTTTAAATGTGTCCATATTTTGGCTACTGTGAATAGTGCTGCAGTAAACAAAAGTGTGCAAATATATTTTCAATATATGGTTGTTTGGATTTCTTTAGATAAATTCCCAGGAGTGAAACTACTGGGTCATAAGGTAGTTCAATTTTTAATTTTTTCTTTTTTTAAAAGTAAAGTTTACTGGGGTGACATATGTTAGTAAAGTTACATAGATTTCAGGTGTACAATTCTGTAATACATCTTCTATGTATCACTTTGTATGTTCACCACCAGAGTCAGTTCTCCTTCTATCATCACATATTTGATCTCTTTTACCCTCATCTACCACCTCTCTTCCCGCCTACTAAACTATTGTCGATGTCTATGAGTTTTTGCCCATTCATTTGTTTGTCTCTTTCCTTTGTTGTTTTCAGTTTCACATCCCACATATCAGTGAAATTATATGGTTCTCTACTTTCTCTGTCTGACTAATTTCATTTACCAAAGTGTCCTTTGATAGATGATTAGATAAAGAAGATGTTGTATATATACACAATGGAATACTATTCTGCCATAAGAAAAGATGAAATAGTGCCTTTTGCAACAACATGGATGGATCTTGAGATTATTACACTAAGCAAAATATTTTTAATTTTTTGAGGCATCTCTAAACTGTTTTCAATAGTGACTGAATCAGTTTGCAGTCCTACCAACAGTGCACAATGGTTCCCTTTTCT
Source organism: Aselliscus stoliczkanus (assembly GCA_033961575.1). Classification (NCBI taxonomy): domain Eukaryota; kingdom Metazoa; phylum Chordata; class Mammalia; order Chiroptera; family Hipposideridae; genus Aselliscus; species Aselliscus stoliczkanus. The sequence goes on from CM066729.1 coordinate 121,167,303, forward strand.
CCACATCCTTGCCAACACTTATTTGTTGATTTATTGATGATGGCCATTCTGACAGATGTGAGGTGATATTTTATTGTGGTTTTAATTTGCATTTCTCTGATGCTTTGTGATGTTGTGCATCATTTCCTATGTCTGTTGGCCATCTATATGTGCTCTTTTGAGAAATGTCTATTCAGATTATCTGCCCATTTTTTAATTGTATTGTTTGCTTTTTTGGAGTTGAGTTGTATGCGTTTTTTAAAATTCTTTTATTGTGAAATAAACATTTTTAAAAATTAGTTTCAGGTGTACAACACAGTGCAATGGGTATACTTTTTACCCATCAAAGTGAAAACCCCCCTCCCCCAGTTCGCCACCCCACTCCCCCCCCATATCATACATATCTATTACAATTCTTTTGACTCCCTTCCACAGTATACTCCACATCCTGTGACTATCTATATAATCAATTACAGTTGGCATGCAATATTATACAACATCAGCTTCAGGCATACAGTGCAGTGATCAAGCCTCTACTCCATCCATGAAGTGGTCTCCCTAACAAGACATGTGACTATCTGACACACCACAAAATATTTACCACATTATTATATTCTCTGAACTGTGTTTCATATCCCTGTGGCAGTATTGCAGTTGCCTATTTATGCTGTCTAATCCCTTCTCCTTCTCCCTTATCCCCACCCCCCTCCCAACTAGCAACCCTCAGTTTTTCCTCTATATCTATGAGTCTGTTTCTGTTTACTTTGCTCGTTCATTCAGTTTTTCAGATTCCACATATAAGTGAGATCATATGGTATTTGTCTTTCTCCGACTGACTTATTTCACTTAACGTAATAGTCTCTTCACAATATTGAATCATATCAATTACATTCCCAGAACTGCCCCCCATATCCCTGCAGCAACATTGTAGTCACCCACCTATGCTTTCCAAAACCTTCCCACTCTCCCTCATCCCCATCCTCTCCCAGCTAGCAACCATCAGTTTTCCCTTTATATCTGCCTGATATGATTTCAATCTTCTTAAATTTACTGAGACTTGTTTTGCAGCCTAACATGTGGACTATCTTGGAAAATATCCCATGTGCACTTGAGAAGAATGTATATTCTGTTGTTTCAGGGTGAAATGCTCTAAAAATATTGACAAAATCCAGTTGGTCTAAAGTGTCATTTTAGGCCACTCTTTCCATGTTGATTTTCTGTCTAGAGGATCTGTCCATTAGTGATAATGGGGTATTGAAGTTCCCTACTACGATAGTGTTACTGTTGATCTCTGTCTTTCTGTCTGTCAAAATCTGTTATATATACTTAGGAATTCCTATGTTGGGTGCATAGATGTTTATTAGGGTTATAGTGCCCTTCTTTGTCTTTTATTGTAGTCTTCATTTTAAAGACTATTTTGTCCAAAATACATACTGCTACTCCAGCTTTTTTTCTCATTTCCATTTGCATGAAATATCTTATTCCATCTGTAAACAGCATATACATGGGTCCTATTTTCTTATCCACTCAGTCACTCTCTGTCCTTTTTTTTTTTTTTTGAGGGCAGTGTCACTGGCCCACATATGTGGGACCCAAACCGGAGCCGCTGGCTTCCCAAGCCACCCTTAACCACCGCACCACTCAGATAGCCCCACTCTCCGTCTTTTGATCGGAGCATTTAGCCCATTTACATTTAAAGTGATTATTGATAAGTGAATATGTATTGCCATTTTGTTATTTGTATTCCTGGTCTTCCTACGTTAGCTTGTTTACCCCTTTCTTCTGTTTAAAAAAGCCCTTTTAACATTTCCTGCAATGCTGGCTTGGTGGTAATGAACTCCTTAAGCTTATTCTTTTCTGAGAAGCTCTTTATTTCTCCTTCAATTTTAAGTGATAGCCCTGATGGGTAGAGCAATCGTGGTTGTAGGCCTTTGAGTCACTTTGAATATCTCCTGCCACTGCCTTCTGGCCTGCAGAGTTTCTGTAGAAAAGTCAGCTGTTAGTCTAGTAGGAGTTCCTTTGTATGTAACCTGCTCTCTTTCTCTTGCTGCTTTTAGGATTTGTCTCTGTCTTTAACCTTTGCCATTTTAACTATGATGTGTCTTGGTGTGGACCTGTTTGAGTTCAGCTTGTTTGGAACCTTCTGCACTTCCTGGGCATGTATGTCAATTTCCTTCACCAGGGTAAGGAAGTTTTCAGTCATTATTTTTTCAAATACATTCTGAACCCATTGCTTCTTCTTTTATCCTTCTGGTATTCCTATCATGTGAAGATTGTTGTGCATAATCTTGTCCCATGGTGCTCTTAAACTGTTTTCATTCTTTTTTATTCTTTTGTCTTTTTGTTGTTCCAACTGGGTCATTTCTGCTATTTTGTCTTCCAAATCACTGATCGGATTCTCTGCTTCATCTACTCTACTGGTGATTCCTTTGAGTGTGTTCTTCATTTCAGTTATTGCATTCTTTAGTTCTAACGGGTTGTTTTTTATTATTTCTCTATCCTTCCTTATGTCTTCACTAAGTTTGTTAAACATTCTTATCATCAGTGTTCTGAACTCTGTCTCTGAAAGGTTAGATCCCTCTGTTTCATTTAGTTCCATTTTTAGAGGTTTCTTCTGATCTTTTACTTATGACATGTTTCTTTGTTTTCTCATTCAGGGTGTCTCTCTGAGATTGCTTTGCTGTATTAGATAGATCACCAGGACAGCCCTGCCTGGATCACGCAGGCACACAGCTCACGGCCCAACACTCCCAGAAAAACTCCCAGTCTCAGCCTGGGTCAATAAGCCGCTCACATGTCAGGTTGAGCATCCCAACAGCCAATCACCAGCCTGGCAACTCTGCATGCGCAGTGCAGAGAGTGGGGACCTGAGGCAGCTCGCGCACTCCTGCATCTCAATGAGCAGCCTGTTGGAGCTGGAGCGCACCTGCCCGTCATTTTCCTGGCAACACAAGTATAAGCCGGGCGGAGGGTGGGGATCCAAGGCAGCATTCGTGTGCACGCACAGGCACTTTTGTGCCCATTCCACCAGACTAATGAGGTCCCAGACCTGACCCTCTGTGAGATGGCCCAACCCTGACAAAATGGCACCCTCCTGTATAGCACTGGCGTGCTAGCTCCACACAAAGGGGAACAATAGTCCCCAAACCTCCAGCTTCTGCACCAAAGGTGCTCAATTTAGTCCATCCCTGCGGGCTCCTGGGCCCTGTTCACACAGCTACTCCCTCCACCAGGAACCAGGTGAGTGCTCACTGGAGAGTGAGCCCATGCACCAGCCCCACTGATTCTCTAGCTGCCCTCAGCCTCAATGAGCCGAGCAAAGAGAGTCCTTACTAATTTCTACTGTCAGCTATTGTGGAACTCCTCTTCCTGGCAACGGAACTCTGGGCTGGTGAGCTTGGTGTGCGGCCAGAGGATCTCTCCCCCAACCGGAGAAGCCTCCCCATGGCTGAGGCATCCCTCATGGGGTTCACCCTCTTTCATCTCCACCCCTCCTACCAGACTTGATGTGGCCTCCTCTTTAAGTTCTTCATTTAGAGGTTCTGTTCATCTACTGTTCCGGGAACTTCTGGGGTTGAATGTTGTATAAATTATTTATAATTTTGGTTGTGATCCTGTGAGGCAGTTAGCACAGCGTCTGACTATTCCATCATTTTACCAGAAGTCCTGTATGAGTTTTTTATAAATTTGGATGTTAACCCCATATCAGATGTATCATTAGCAAAACCTTCTCCCACTCAGAAAATGTCTTTTTGGTTTAATGGTTTCCTTTGCTGTGAAAAAAAAAGTTTTAGTTTGATGTAGTTCCATTTATTTATTTTTTCTTTTATTTCCCTTGCTCAAAGAGATAAATCAGAGAAAATGTTACTATGGGTAATGTCTGAGAGTTTACTTCCTATATTTTGTTTTAGGAGTTTTATGGTTTTGAGTCTTGGATTTAAGTCTTTAATCCATTTTAAGTTTATTTTTGTATATAGAGTAAGAAAATGCTCCAGTTTCATTTTTTTTTTTGCATGTATCTATCCAGTTTTCCCAGCACCATTTATTAAATAGACTGCCTTTACTCCACTGTATATCTTGCTTCCTTTGTCATAGATTAAATGACCATATAGGCATGGGCTCTCTATTCCATTTCATTGATCTATGTGTCTGTTTTTATGCCAGTACCATGCTGTTTTGATGACATTGGCTTTGTAGCTTTGTTTTTCCTCAGGATTGCCATGGCTAATCTGGGTCTTTTATGGTTCCATATAAATTTTAAGATTATTTGTTCTAGTTCTGTGAAAAATGCCATTGGTATTTTGATAGGGATTGCATTGAATCTATAGATTGCTTTGGGTAGTATGAACCTTTTAATGATGTTAATTCTCCCTATCCATGGGCAGGATATATACTTCCATTTCTTTGTATCTTCTTCAATTCTTCTCTCATTATCTTATAATTTTCTAAGTACAGGACTTCTACCTCCTTCATTAAATTTATTCCTTTTTTTATGAGATTATAAATAGGATTATATTCTTAATTCTGATCATTTGTTATTGGTGTATAAAATGCAACCAATTTCTGAATATTAATTTTGTATCCTGCAACTTTACTGATGTCATTTATCAGTTCTACTAGTTTTTTGGTGGAATCTTTGGGCTTCTCTCTATATAGTGTCATGTCATCTGCTAATAAGGACAGTTTTACTTCTCCTCTCCAATTTGGATGCCTTTTATTTCTTTTACTTGCCTGATTGTTGTGGCTAGGACTTCCAATACGATGTTGAATAAAAGTAGTGAAAGTGGACATCTTTTTCTTGTTACTGATCTTAAGGAGAATGCTTTTAGCTTTTCCCCATTGAGTATGATATTAGCTGTGGATTTGTCATATATGGTCTTTATTATGTTGAGGTATGTTTCCTCGATTCCCACTTTGTTGAGAATTTTTATCATAAATGAATGCTGGATTTTGTCAAACTCTTATTCTGCATCTATTGATATGACCATATGATTTGTATTTATTTTTATTTTATATATTTTTTAAATTTTTTTAAATTGGGGAATTGGGGGAGGGGAACAGTGTTGGGGAATTGGGGAAGGGGAACAGACAAGTTGCTGTCCATTTGTTCTTCAGTATAGTTGTGGAGGATGTTGCTTCACTGGCCCATTTTGGTATTATCATTGCACTCTTCCCAGGTGAGACAGATCGGTCACTGGCCTCTGGACGGCCACTCACCACGGCTATTGGCAGCTCACTCCAGCTGCTGGCCACTCACGCTGGCTGCCAGCCACTCACTGTCGCTCATGGCAGCCCACTGCAGCAGAGGCTGCAGCCTACACTGCAGCCCAGCTCCAGGTGGAGCTGTTGTTCACCATCTTAACTGTAGAGTGCAGTGTCACTGTCCCTCATATGTGGGATCCAAACCAGGGCCGCTGGCGTCCCAAGCCAGCTCTTAAGCAATGCGTCACTTGGCTGGCCCCTGATTTTTATTTTTCATTTTGTTTATGTGGTGTTTCACATTAATTGACTGAAACAGCCTTTTATACCAGAAATGAATCCCACTTGATAATGGTGTATGATCTTTTTAATGTATTGCTGAATTTGGTTTGCTAATATTTCATTGAGGATTTTTGCATCTATATTTATCAGGGATATTGGCCTATAATTAGTTTGTTGTTTTTTTTAATGTCTTTGTCTAGTTTTGGAATCTGGGTAATGGCGGTCTCATAAAACGAGCTTGAGAGCCTTTGCTCTTCTTGAATTTTTGGAATAGTTCGAGAAGAATAGGTTTTAATTCTTTTTTTAATGTTTGGTAAAATCCACCTGTGAAGCCACTTGGCCCATGACTTTTCTGGGGGGAGTTTGTTGATTACTGATTTGATTTCATTAGTAGTAATTGGTTGGTTCATGTTTTCTGTTTTTTCTTGATTCAGCTTTGGAAGATTGTATGCTTCTAGGAATGTATCCATTTCTTCCAGATTGTCCAGTTTATTGTGCATAGTTGCTCAGTGTTTCCTTAAAATGTTTTTTATTTCTGTGGTGTCTGTTTCCACTTCTCCTATTTAATTTTTGATTTTATTCCTTTGGGTCCTCTCTTTTTTTTTTGATGAGTCTGGTTAAAAGTTTGCCAATTTTGTTTATCTTTTCAAAAAACCAGCCCTTGGTTTCATTGATCATTTGTATCATTTTTTTTATCCTCTATCTCATTTATTTCCACTCTGATCTTTATTATTTCCTTCCTTGTACTCACTTTGGGCTTTGTTTGCTGTTCTTTTCCCTTACATTTTTATTGCTGTTCTTTTCCCTTTCATTTTTATTTGCCTCAAGGTATCTTTTGATTTGTTCCTTGATTTCATTGTTGGACCCATTTATTAGTAGCATGTTATTTAGCCTCCATGTGTGTGTGTTGTCCAGATTTCTTCTTATAATTGATTTTTAATTTCATACCATTGTGGTCCGAGAAGACATTAGATATGGTTTTAATCTTCTTAAATTTACTGACTTGTTTTGTGGCCTAACATGTGACCTCTCTTGGAAAATGCTCCCTGTGTACTTAGAAAGAATGTATATTCTTCTGCTTTGGGGTGAAATGCTCTAATAACATCCATTAAATCCATCTGGCTTAGTGTGTTATTTAAGACCTCTGGTTCCTTATTGATTTTCTGTCCGGAAGTGCTGTCTATTGGTGTCAGTGGTTAAATTTTCTTACTATGATTGTGTTACTGGTGATCTCTGCCTTTATGTCAGTCAGTATTTGTTTTACATATTTAGTACTCTCATATTGGGTACATAGATGTTTACTAGGGTTATGTCCTTTTGTTGGATTGACCCCTTTATCATTAGGCAATGTCTTCCTTTGTCTGTTATTATAGTCTTGTTTTAAAGTCTATTTTGTCTGATATAAGCATTGGTACTTCAACTTTTTTTCCGTTTCTACTTGTGTGAAATATCTTTTCCATCCCTTTACTTTCAGTCCATGCATGTCTTTCAGTCTGAGGTGGGTCTCTTGTAGACAGCATATATGTGGTTCTTGTTTTCTTATCCATTCAGCTATTCTATGTCTTTTTTTTTTTTAAGATTTTATTGGGGGAATTGGGGGAGGGGAACAGCGTTGGGGAATCAGGGAAGAGGAACAGACAAGTTGTTGTGTTTTGTTCTTCAGTTTAGCTGTGGAGGACATCACTTCACTGGCCCATGTTGGTATTGTGATCATTGTGCTCTTCCTGGCTGAGGCAGTCAGCCACCAGTCATTGGACAGCCACTCATGACGGCTCATGGCAGCTCACGCTGGCTGTCAGCCACTCACGATAGCTCATGGCAGCCCACTGCAGCAGGGGCTGCAGCCTATGCGATTGCCGGGGACTCACAGGAGCCCAGCTCCAGGTAGAGCTGTTGTTAACCATCTTAGCTATAGAGGGAGCAGCATCACTGGCTCTCATGTGGGATCCGAACTGGGGCCCTGCTGCTCAGAGCTGGCATCCCAAGCCACCTCTTAACTAATGTGCTGCTTGGCTGGCCTTACCTTATGTCTTTTTACTGGAGCATTTAATTCATTTACATTTAAATTGATTATTAATAGGTACATAGTTATTGCCATTTCATTATTCATATATTTTTTTTATCTCTTTGTTTGTTTGTTTGTTTTCCCTCTTCTTCTTCTTAAAGTAGTCCTTTTAACATTTCTTGCAATAGTAGTCCTTTAACATTTCACTGGCTTGGTGATAATGAATTTCTTTAGGTTTTTCTTGTCTGGGATTCTCTTTATCTGTCCTTCAATTCTAAATTATATCCTTCCTGGGTAGAGTAGTCTTGGTCAAAGGCACTTGTTTTTCATCATTTTGAATATTTCCTGCCACGAACTTCTGGCCTGCAAAAGTTCTGTGAGAAATCAGCTGATAGTCTGATGGGAGCTCCCTTGTAAGTAACTTTCTCTTGCTGCTTTTAGGATTCTATCTTTGTCTTTAACCTTTGTCATTTTAATTATAATGTATCTTGGTATGGGCCTGTTTGGGTTTGTCTTATTTGGGCCTCTCTATACTTCCTGGGTTTGTATGTCTATTCATTTGCCAGGTTAGGGAAGTTTTCAGTTATTATTTCTTCAAATAAATTCTTGATCCCTTACTCCCTCTCTTCTCCTTCTGGTACTCCTATTATGAAAATGTTACACTTGATTTTGTTCCAAAGTTCCCTTAAACTATTTTTGTTTGTTCTTATCCTTTTTTCTTTTTGTTGTTTGGTCCAGTTAGATGTTTTCTGCTACCTTGTCTTCTAAATTGCTGATTTGACCCTCTGCTTCATCTAATTTGCTGTTGATTCTTTCTTGTGTGTTCTTCATTTTAGTTATTGTGTTCTTTATTTCTGACTGGTTCTTTTTTATGGTTTCTATGTCCTTACTTCATGCTTACTATCTCTCTTGAAGTTCTCACTAAATTCCTTAAGCATTCTTATAACCAGTGTTTTAAATTTTGTCTCTGGTAGGTTGGTTGGATCCATTTTATTTCGTTCTTTTGCTGGAGGTTTCTCCTGTTATTTTATTTGGGATATGTTTCTTTGTTTCCTCATTCTGGCTGCCTCTCTGTGTTTGCTTCTATGATTAGGTAGATCTCCTATGTCTCTCATCTTTGCCTTGTGGCTTCATATGTCCTGTGTGGTCCAGTGGTGCAGTTTCCCTGACCACCTGTGTTCCAGGAGTGTCCCTTTTGTGTATTGTGTGTATTCTTCTGTTGAGTTGATCCTTGATTCCTTTTGGTGCATCAGTGGTTGGGTTTAACTCTCAAGCTGACTGGCTGTGAGGATTGGCTATGCCAATCACAGTGTATGAGCTGCTGTGTGGGAGCTTACCCCTCAGAGGCAGATGTGTCCCAGCAGGCTCTTGTGCCTGTTGAGACCACCCTTTGGGTGTGCTGCTTCTGGGACTAATCAGATAGTGCTCTGGTGTGGTCTGAAGCCAGCCTCTGGGTATGTTGTTTCTGGTGTTTATTGCGAGGGGCTCCTGTGCAGGATGATTTCAGCCTTGTTTGTGACTGGCCCAGGACTATCTGGTAGAAGCTACGAAGTTGTATATTGTTGTTTGCTGCCTGTGCTTGACCTAGAGGGATGGGGGGGGTGGCCTCACTCTGAACTGAGACTGGCTGCCACCAGTATTAGGCTTGGGGCAGCTTAGCAAAAGGCCCAGACAGCCCCTAGGCCTATTGCCACCTGTCGGCTGCTGATAAGACTCAGCTGCTGAAAGAGCCACCTTAGGTGCATGCGCCTGACTGGTTGACTCGGTATTGAGAGTCCCCAGTGATGCAGCCCTAGTTGGGCAGAGTTATGTCCCAGGGAGTCATGAGGCAAGGCTAGTTGTTTTTACAAAGTTAATGTTGATTCAGTTCTTGTGCCTGGCCTGTGACCACTTCACAAAGTTCCCTGATAACACTGCAGCTAGCCACCACTTGCCTTGCATCTGCAGTTCCCTGAGAGTCACCCAAGAGGGGTTGCAGCAGAAGTTGTGGCTGACTGTCCACCACCAAAAATTCCCCAGACCGCCTCAGACCTTCTGATGCTGTGAAAGGCTTCCACAACGTGTTGGGTAGAGCTGGCTGCCCAGGAGCTAAAGTCCCCCCTGGCGATGTAGTACTAGCAGTGTAGGGTAGGGACCCAAGGCATCAGTAAGGTGGCATGCATGCATGTATTTTACCAGACCAATGCAGTCTCTGATTTGGCCCTTTGGAGTAGGGTTCAACATAGAAAAGATGGCATCCTCCTGTAGGCTACATGTGAGGCAGGCTCCACACAGGGACAGTGGCAGCTGTCCCTCTATCCCTCACTTTGAAGCCAAACCACTCAGTCTTTCCCCATATGTCTCTGGCATCTTTCAATTTGCCATCTTTGCACTGGAGTCCAGGTGAGTCTTTGCAAGGAAGTGAATCTGTGTGTGGGCCCTTTAATAGGATGTCCGGGTTCCCAAACACCTTTTATCTCACCAGGATGGATGGACAGAGTCCTCCTGATTTTCACTGCCAGATGCTGTGGGTACTCCTCTTCCTGGCACAGATCCCTGGGCTGGATTGCTTAGTGTGGGACTGGGACCCCTCCCTATTCAGGAGAAACCCCCACTATTGAAGTGTTCCTCACAGTGTTCAACCACTAACTGGGGGTTTGGGGTCAGACCGTTTTGCATCTCTGCCCCTCCTATCAGTCTCAGTGTGGCCTCTTCTTTATATCCTTAATTATAGGATTCTGTCCAGCTAGACGTCACATGATTCTTGAGGTTGATTATCTATAATTTAGATGTAATTTTAATGTGATCTGGGAGGCAGTATGCATAGCATTCACCTAATCTGCCATCTTAGACATTCTCTCTCATCTTAGTTCCTTAAATATCAGACCTTGAGGAAGCTTTGGTTCTAATTAGGTTCATAATGAAACTGAAGATAAAACCCTGTCTTCTAGGCTGGCTAAAGGTCTCCTAACACATATTCTGGGAGGTGGGTGTGAGGGCTGAAGGGAATACAGTGGATTCCTTTCTTCCCCATTTTCTACTAAATTTACAGTTTTTGATGCATAGCATTACATTGGTTGTTTTGTGTATCATAAAAAATGTAATAAAAATAGCGAAAAGTGAATACTTTTCAATGTTTATAAAGCAAAAGCTTCATGAAATATTACACATATCAGTTAGCGTCCTGGCTAAAAATTGTCATTTGAGGAGAGTTTAATAAAGGTGTGGGAAAAGGATAGTGTGGAGCCCTGGGACTGGGAACAGGGGATGCAGTTATTCATCTAACCCTCCCAAGTCCAAAGGGATATGGGAGGGAGGAATTACCCAAACCAAGGAGCTGGGACACCTACGTTGTGTGGACTCACTGACATGAGCTATGACATTAGCTGAGGAGTGTAGTCATCCTGAGACAACCCCACAGGGCAGAAGGCAGTAGCACAAACACAGACCTCCCTCTCCTCTCCATCTCTGATCTCTGCCTATGCTGCCGTTGGCTGAGTCCAACAGGAAGCCTCACTGCAGACTGCACAGGCCCACCTCCAGAGCACAGCACAAGCTAGACAAAGGAAAAGATAGGCTCTGGGGTGAGGTGAGGGGTAGAGAATCCACGGAACAGTGTATGTTTGGGTGGAATGCCTTCATCCATTTAGCTTTGGATCCAAGAACCATTCTCTCAGAAACATGGTAATGTCACAGGTAAGAGGTTTCAATGGCCTGAGATGAGCCATAGCAGGATTGCTCAGGGCCAAGGGTCAGGCCATTTGGATTGGGGTGGTGGTGTCTACATGACTGGTGGTCCTGAGATGAGGGGTTAGGATGGATGAGAGTTTGAGACTGGAACAACCATTTGAAGAAAAGGCATCAGTATTGGCAGAAAAGCCCTGAGAAAACCCTAGATTTCTAGCCTAGCATCACTGCATCACCTTTGTTGGAGCCAAAGGTAGTACTCTTGACTAATCATACTTTGGGAAGTCAGGCCCACAGTGATATTCTCCAAAGTTCTCCAGACAGGGTGGAAGAGCCAGCACCAGAGAGATGGTGGGGAGCACAGAAGAGGGGACCCAAGAGCCATGTCAGTTAACATCTAACTGTGGAATTTGGTTTCTTGTAGGAGGTGCTCCATTTACTGCGAGTGCCTTCACAGGAAATCACACTATGCCGAACCCTCCAGGTGTGCTGCCTGAGATGGACCAGGGTTGGCAGGTAAGATATGGTGCCCTTGTTCTCTCCACATACCTCATTTTCAGGCACCCCATTTCTTGTCTGGTAGATGCTGAGAGGCCCAGCTTCACTTTACATAAGGTTCAATGCCACCTTCTCTCCCTGGGGCAAGAAAATAGCTGGTCCCCTAACCTCAATTAGTCAGTAACAAGATCATGAGGTCCTATGTCTGCCTCTTTCTATCCCTCCCTCCTTCCGCCTCTCTTGACAGTTGCATCTGATGATTACATGTTTAGATCTTGACAATAAGAGTTCTACAGCCAAGTTCTCTGGCAGCCCAAGCATTAGAGAGGGGAAACTGGAGCAAGGGGAGTAGATACAAAATTGGAGTAAGGAAAGGTAAGAATTTTAATTCTGAGGAATGAAATGGAAAACGGGATGTGTAGCCATCTTCCAAAAGCATGAATTAAGCACATATGGTCTAATGCAAAGAAAAGAGGCATGGGAATAAGAAAAATTCAGTTTTGACTTGATGCCTGTATTAGGTTCTTCAGAGAAATAGAACCAATAATATGTGTATGTGTATATGTATTTATGTGTGCCAGTAGTAAGTGTGTATGAAAGAGAAAGGGAAAAGGAGAGAAGAGAAATGTTAAGGAATGGCCCATGTGATTGTGGGGGCTGGCCAGTCTAGTTCTGCAGGGTAGGCTGGCAGTGGAAACCCAGGAGAAGCTGATGTTACTGCATGAGTCCCAAAGCAATCTGGAGGCAGCATTCATTCTTTCTTGGAGATCTCAGCCTTTTTCTCTTAACACATTGAGGAAGGGGCATTTAAATTGTTTAAACTCATGTTCCCAGGGTTTAAACCATTGAAATCAACTTTTATACTGTGTTTCTTTAAAAATTTATAACAAATTTGCTAAGTATTTTTGTAAACTGAAATTTTCAGGAAATACTCACCAAAGTCCCTAGCAGTGCTTGAGGGTATGATTCCTCTGGAAACATTCCCCCTTGTGGAGCGGCACTAAGCAGAACTTGCAGATGTACCGAGTTTCACTTCTTTTTTTTTTTTTTTTTGTGGGCAGCACAACATGGCACCTTCTAGCAGGATATTTTCCTTTATCCTTTCCTCTTCCAACAATCTTCTCTAGCACATGTTTGTGCATATCACCCAAAAGTATCTCAGGGGGGTCCTCATGAGGCACAGGAGGGGTTTGTGTTGATGTTCCTGGGCGTGCTGCATCTGTGTCTGTGTCTGAGTCTGTCTCCACCTTGTCTGTAGCCCAGTCTTTAGCCAATTGTAGCAGAAATTCTTTGTATCTCATTTTTGATGTAGGGTTTAGTTTTTGATAGATTCAAAAAGAATTGAAAAGTGCACAATTTATAAGCCAAAATGGAACTTTCTTTGACCACTTCACTGTTTTTCTCAAGAGAGAATAATAAGACAAGTGCTGATCTGCCCTGTCAACACCCTTTATGAACATATACGGAAAAATACAAATAGGTTTTTTTCTTTACTTCTTCATTTCTCCGTGGAACATAAACCATTGTTGAATCGTGAATTATGGAAATCATGTTGACAACACGAGTATCCCTCCAGGAATGAAGAAGAATTTCACCCTTTCTCCTGAATGTGGTTTCGCCACATTTTAGACACTATCATTTATTTTTCATTTCTGTAGGAAGACCCCTGTTCACTCTGATTGTTCCACATACTCTAACTTGTCTTGAAAGGAGAGTTTCAGCAACTGTCGCATGATTATAATAGTTTTCTTGGTAGACATGGTAATTTTGATGAAGATAAGGTTCCACAAGTGTGAAAATAGTTTCCTGTAATTTTTTCCCCTCACCAGCATGAATTTCTAAATTCAAGATATAGCCTGAGGTGCTTTCAGTGACCATATGAACAAGTAAGCCTTACTTTATAAGTTTCCCTGAGTTATATGCTCATATACAAAGCCTACATCTCCAAGAAATCATTGCTTCATCTAAGTAAAGTTATTGATTTGGCTTATAAATAGTCTGAAATCTTTCAAGGAAAAAATCCAATAAGGGTTGAATTTTGAAAAGCCTGTTAGTTGATTGTTGCAGAAGTTCATTGTTGTTGAAATGTAAACACCACCAAATTTATTCAAATCTATTACAGCTCATAAATTTCCTGAAAATAGGAGTATCTAAAAATGGATCCGTAGACCAGTAATCCTTTAGTTTATCTTTCCTGACTTGCCCCATTAGAATAATTATTGAAAAAATGTTTTCATTTCTGCTACAGTGACATTTGACCATTTCAACCCCTTAGAACCAGTGACATACTTTTCCTGATTTTGTAAGTAATATAGATTCATTTCCTCACACAACATTTTAAAGAATCTGTCTCCAAGAAAGAGTCCTGTTACTTGTGATATTTTCGTCGGGTCAGAGGGAATTTGTGTCACCCCTGGGTTTCTGGTAAATGGCCCTAAATTTGGTGTTTTATCTGTTTTTACCCATGTGGAAACTGCCAAATCTACTGTGTCATTGTTATTGTCACTTTCGTTTGCACTTTGTTCACTGTCACTGTAACTGGGTGAAGGATGCACAACTTTGTTTTGCCTATTTCCAATAGTAGAAGAGTCACTTTCATTTTCAGTGTCACTATCAGCATTGTCAGGAACATCAGATAATGTGTCTGCCAACAATTCAGCTGAAATTTCATCTTCTGTAAGATATTTTTTCCCATAAGAACTATATCTTTCTGTCATGGGTGTAAAGTGATTGAAATCTGAATGCTGACTAAATGCAGAGCAGAGACATAGAGGAAACTACAGAGCTGTTTGTTCTCTATATTTATCATAGATCATTAACTCAGAGTGAGGTCACATTTCTATAAAACATTTGTCAGCAGGACCATTTGAAGAAAGGCTCCATGTATTGCGTAGTTAAGTGTATAGTGCATGGAAACCAAGTGCATGTTAAAAACACAGATTTGTGTCATCCGTCTTGCACAGCTGTAATGTATAGATGCAAATCTGCATCACAGGTCCACAATGTGTTAAAACCTTCAGTTGATTGGATTAGGCCCACCCACATTATGGAGAGTAATCTATTTTACTCAAAGTCTGCTGATGTAAACATTAACTTTACCTAAATAATATCTTCATAGAAACATCTAGACTAGTGTTTAGACAATATTGGGGTACTGTGGCTTAGCCATGTTAGCATTTAAAATTAACCGTCACAATGCCACCTGTTGGGTCCCCAGGACACAGACTCTGCAGCAGAGATTACAGTGCAGAAGATTTATGGGGCTGGCTCTTGTGAACATCCCTGGAAGGATGAGGGAAACAGGACTTGGTAAAAGTGGAAGAAATGTGGTGCAGCTGCAACAGGGTCCTCAGCTGACCCACAGAGAATTCTGAAGCTGGGATGGCCACTGTGAGCTGCCTTAAGTGGAAGAAGAGAGCCTGTGCCTTAGCACCCAGCACCAACCAGCCTTGGGACGTGGGCTGCCCCATGGGAGGGGGCCTAACTTTGGCTGAGGGAGCTCCCTTGAGATAAACCCAGTTCCTGGAGAAGGGCTAGCTGACAGCCCTCAGCAGCCAGCACTCCCAGAAGCTGGGGGATGAGGTCCTCAGTCCAGCAGGGAGTCTGTGTGGGCATCCCAGAATCATGCGCATCTGCTCTGCCACTTGCTTGTTGCATGGGTCTTGGGAAATTGCCTAACTTCTCTAGGCCTCATGATTCTTCATCTATAAGACATGGCTAAAAACGATCACTTATCCTCACTGAGGGTGACAAGCACTAGAGAGAGCACAGGGGGCTTGGTGACCCAGACTTTCTTGATTTTCAGACTACAAGAGGTCATTTGACACTGACTTTGGTGAGAAAAGAGCTATGGGAAGGAAATCAGAAAGTTGTCAGTTTGGAAAAAAGCTTAGATGACAGCAATTGTATTAAGCAACTGAATGGGGTGAGAGAGGGTCAAATTCACACACACAAAGATCAGGTCGAAGGGTGTTTTGCCATGTATTTTTGTTTATATATAGGAAATGCCAGGGGAAAAGTTGTCCTTCTGTTCTGGAGAATAGCTCCATCCAGGAAAGCCCAGGAGAGCTTGGTGGGAGGGTTTGAGGTAAGGCATGGGTGGCATATTTTCTTTATCCTCCTACCTGGGGCCAAGTAGAGAGGAATTTTCATTCATATGTGTGATTCTAGAAGTCAGATTGAAGACCAAGGAAGGGAGCATTTAGTTCATAACTAGAATAAAGTACTTATGAAAAAGAGGCAGCTGTACAAACATCTGGAGTAGGGTCATTCCAGGTAGAAGGAGTAGCACGCACAAAGGCTCTAAGACAGGAATGATCTGGATGTTTGATGGACAAAAAGATAACAGTTGGTGCCTGGAGTGCAGTTACTGAAGAGGAAGAAGTTGTAGAGACAGTTGGGGCCACATCATGTAGGACCTTGTAGGTCTTGGTAATGTTCTGATTCAATCATGACTGCAACAGGAAGCCACTGGAGGGGGTGGTGGTGGGAGGGTAAAGGGTCAAGCAGGAACATACCCTTATCTGGTCTACGCTTTAGAATGATCAGTCAGATTGCTGGTGGAGATGGACTGGAGTAGGTAAGCCAGCAGCAATTCAGGTAAGATATTATTGTGGCTTGGACTCATATTGTAGCTGAATAGTTGGTAAGAAGTAGTCATATTTAGGATATAAGGGCCGGCGGAGTGGTGCGGTGGTGAAGCGCTGGCTTGGGAAGCCAGCGGCCCCGGTTTGGTCCCACATATGAGGGCCAGTGACACTGCCCTCAAAAAAAAAAAAAGCTATATATGGGAGGTAGACACCCTAGGATTACTTTTGGGTTAGATATAAGTATGAAGAAAGAAAACAAAGTTTGGCCTGAGCAACTGGATGAATTGTGGTACTAGTTACCAGGATAGGGGTTGCTTAGAAGGAGCAATTTACAGTACATGGAGAAGAAGCAATAGTTCTTGACAGCCAATGGAGATGTCTAGTAGGAATTTATTTGTGGAGAAGTGGCAGGAGGTCAGTGCTGAAAAAAGTGGATTTGGGAATCTTTTTTTATCTTATCTATTTCAAATTTTGATTTTTGGTATACCCTTTATAGAGTACATTGTATATCAGTAGAGTCATAAGTGTTTATGATTAAATAAAAGTACATATTTGGGGGTTCCTCCCATTGTGGTATATGGGCAATCAAACAGGTGCAGAGACTACTAGGCTGGGTGGCAGAGCAAAGGTTCATCTGTTGTAGGTGAGACAGGGACAGGAGCTCAGCCCTGTCTGGCTCAAACATCCATGTGCTGCATTCCATTAGGGATGTAGGTCATGGGATGGAAGTGCTAAAAGATAATTTTCAGGAAAATGTGAAATCATGACTCTCACATAGATGTAAAAATGAACATATTAACAATTTTATCTATCTTCTTCAATGAGGGAAGATATTAAAACTAAGCGTAAGAGATTTAAAGAACAACATCTTCATTTATACAGAGTTATGAAATAGCTTGCAGCAATGGATATAGCCAGAATCAGATAACCCAGAGGCTGTACCCTGGACAATACATAGTTTTCTACTGAAATACAGATTTTTTTTCTTATAGAAAGTTGAGGGGTGTTAGCACATCATTAGCAAGCCATCAACATCTGAGCCCAAAAGGCCAAAAGAGAATGTAAGCAGTTGAGGAGAATCAAGTAATGTTTGGAGAAGGAGACCCAGGAAAGGGCATCAGGATGGGAGGGGAAATGAGGCTGTGAAAATGGGCCATCTTGGATGAAGACAGATGAGGACAAAGAAACTAAAAAATCATGTCCTATTGGAAAGTGGGATAGAGTCATTATTCCTTCTGTTTTCTTATTTTTTAAGTTTTCAAAACATTTTTTAATTAAAAACATAACACATTTATCAAGAGCTTCCATTGGCCCCAAGCTAAGAGGCTTAGAGATGGTTAAGTATGTTGCCCAAGGCCAGTGTGAGCTGGGGTCCTGACAGAGAGGCTAACCCTATAGCCCATCTCATAACTGCCTGTTCTGCAATCACATTTCAAAAACTTATGATTTTTAAAGAAGCAATTTTTATATTCTGCTCAGTGTGCAGCATGAATCTACTAATCCTTAGCATTTCTTTTAATAGACACCTATGCTCTCAGCAGACAAAGAATTTACCAGGACAACATGTACTGACTCAGAACAGAGCCCCAGCCTGGATCAAAAGGACAGCCAGAGAGACAGTGCCTCTCCAGACATAGGGGACTTACAATAGGCCACCGGAGGGGTACAATAGAACCAAGATATAGAGAGACCCTGGGCTACTTCCCTCATGTGTCCTGGGGATTCCCACCCTCATTTATGCAGTCTGCATCAGGAAGTGGATGTTGCAGCATCGGGGGCCTCTTTGAAAAAGGATGTGAGGAAAAATTGCTATTCAGTTTGTGATATCAGGAGGCTTGAAAGGTAAGACTCACCACATTTGCAGATATTATTTTTGGAAATTTCATTGCTAGGAATTACAATCGAGCAATCAATAACTGTGCTCAGATGCTTACTGGGCCCAGCATTGTTCTAGGCATTTGGACTGAAGGTGGACGTAAGCGAAGCATAAGGACTGAATCTGCTTGTAACCACAGTTTGTGAGCTTTGGGGAATGCAAACCCCACCCAGTGGTCCTTCAGTACCCTAGGATACTAGAGATCGCAAGCCATGGATTTTCTTCACAGCACCCAAATCTTTGTCCCTCATCCCTCCTGGCCTCTTGAAGCATTGTGGAAGAAAGAAGTTCCCTGTATGCATCATTTCTGTTGCTAATATAATGCTTTACAATCAACACTAGCTTAAAAAAAAAAATCTACATTTTCAAAACCAGAGAGAAACATTTAATTTAATAGCCATTTTTAACTTAAGTCTGCATTTTTGTGCCCATCCACCCTAAGTATTTCCAGGTCTCAGTCCTGTCCTGATGGAAAACATACTGTACTATTTGATTCAGTTTGACAGAATTTATTACAGATACCCAAGGTGCATGGAGACCTGATAGGAGCAGAGAGAGGGATACGAATACTGAGAAAGGGTAAGATACTGTTCGTAGGTGTGTGCTAGCTAGATTCACAGGCATGAAACAGTCAAATAATGAGGAACAACAGTTTGTGTTTCACACTATATACACCCACTGATATTAAATGGCTCATTTTTGTTGATCATTTTAGAAGATCTACAAGGGCAGATCTATAGGGACAGGTAGGTGACATGAAGTATGAAGCATCCTATATAACGCAATTAGGCAGGGTGAAATCTGTGACTAACTAGAGACAGACATACGTTCCCTAAAAGTATTCAGACACATTTTCTTTTTCAGATTGCTGTGCTAGCCAAACAAAAGCCAACTATTCTGCAAAGTAGAACAAAGTGGGCGAGCACACTTGTCAGTGGTATTCATTTCATTGTCTGAAAATGCATAAGCACAAATGTATTCTAGGCAGTAATTGATATGCTTGGTTAAATGATAAAGGGAATAATCTACAGAGATTTATTCAAGGATAACGATTAGTATGATCTCGTAGAAGACATAGAAAGAGCTGTACTTCCTTATAGTCATGGAGCCACTCTTGGATTTTTAAAGGTTTTACTGCCAGGTAGTTTGGGGTGATGGACAGAAACCCTGAGAACTAGATTATAAAGTCACTCAGGGTTTAAGCATAACCTGGAGTTTGACTTGCCCTGTGCCTTTAGTTAATATGGTTATCAGGGTGAAATCTGCCTTTCCCTGTCTTCTACTTATGAGTCCTGATGCCTATTTCCTCCTATCTTTTTGTCATTTCCTTCTTTTTTTTTTTTTTTTGCAAGAAGCATCACATTATTTTATTTTCCTGAATCATATTAAATTTGGCTTAGTGTCCCTCCTTACAAGAGCATACCAGATGTCCAAAACCTGCCCTCTTTGGAGAGGGTTGCTCCTTCCTAGTTATACAAGAATCCTGAGGGATTGTCCAGAACACTGCAGTGGGTCTCTATCTTCAGTCCATCGTGGTTACTGTCCCATGCTCTTTGCCCAGGCCCATGTGGTCCAAGGAGCTACAGGTGGACAGCCTTATTGTTCTCTGCACGGGCTCCCTCCATGGCCACCTCTTCCCCTTTATGCTTGCCTCCCGTGGTCTTGGTGATGCCTCCAAGATCTGCCTCCCCACATTTCCTGTCTTCACTTTTACTGTGTTTTCTCTCTCCCAATCAGGAAACTTTCTTATCTCTGAAGGAAGAATTCAAGCTATGTTAGCTTCTCCTCTAACAGAACATTAGCTTGCATTTATTACACACAATGCAACTGTCCCCTACAGGAAGAAAAGCATGGCACATGCCCAATGGTCACTGAACAGTTCCCCCAGCTCGTGAATGGGGTAAGAATTAGGATTCCGAAGTAGGGTTGTGTCTCTTGCTGTCCACTCCCTTGGAATGTCGGTAGCTCAGTTCTGAGGTGGCTATCCAAGGCAACTGCCTCTGTTTCTGGCATCTGTGAATCAAGCACTCTTTCTGCAATTTAGAACAAAAAGAGCAAGGACTTCTTGATCATATGGCCTTGTTTCAACTGTCCACTTACTAGCATGCCTGGAGAGTTGAATTTTCTGAGCTTGAGACTTCTCAAATGTAAATGAAGACCTCAGTAATTCCACAGGGTGCTATGAAGGTCAAAAGAAATAACACATGCAGAGTGCTATCACAGCTTCTGGTGCTCAGCAGGAACCAACACAAGTCAGTGTTCTTTCCCATTCCTGAGCTATTTCCAGCAAAAGATCGGGTCCATCAATTAAAATTCCCATCAAATTGCCAGAAATTACCATATGCCAGGTGGCTACTTCCTAGAGCCAGATGGCCACAAGCACCCCAGCACCCCAGAGTGTTCATGCAGAAGATGAGATTTTGCTTTCCCTTCCCTGTTCTCTTTTTTTTACTGCATCGTATATCTGCAGACCCTTTACTCTGGAGTAGTAGATCTTTTATAAAGCATGGTGTAAAAAAGCATGCTCATGGAGAAGCATTGGAATAGTGTGCCTGCCAGAGGGAGGGCTTGGTACTTAGCTGGAGTTATGCAAAGTTAGAGAATCAGGTAAAAATCACATCAAGCTACATTACCCTGAACATCACTTTAGAAGCTGTGATGTCCCTCCACCCCCCTACCCTGGTGTGGGAGCACACTACTTTTTCTTTGGTTGAGCCTCAGATGAAGTTTGGTGGCTTGTGTTTATGGGCTGTCTGCAAAATGCTTATCTTTAAATGCTGGTCTTATAGGAATGAAGAGATGGCAGACTCTAGTTTCCCAGTCATGTTCAATTCAAGGCTTACTCACTGAGTAGAATGTTGGTCACTGCAGAATGATGTTTAAGGTTATTTCTCTTCTCCCTTCTATCTCTATGTCTCTGTCTCTATCTCCCTCTCTCCCCACCTCTGGCACATTTAGTTAAATTCATATAATTATAATGCATGAATTTCAGCAATGATAATTCAGTGAAAAAGATGATGGAAGTCTTCACGTTCATTTAAGAATGCAAAATGAAGTCAGAGTCCTTGAAATGAACCCAAAGTTGCTTTATGCCTTCAGAGGAAGGAGGGCACGCATTCTTCCTGTAATAGCAAACAACTATTAGGAGCCAAAGGTCTAACTCAAATGCAGCTGCCATGCCGGGTGTCACATCAGAGCAGCTGGCTGAGGGATGAGTGAGGCTGTCAGTTGAGGGCTGCTGGTCAGATTCAGGAGGGTGCAGGGGACCCCTGTGAAACCTGCTCTGGAGTCGAAGTGTGGCTGGGGAGTGGGTGAAGCAGATGCCTGGCCAGGACAGCAGCAGTCTAAAATGGCAGAGCGGAGCCCATGGCACGCTGGGGCCTGGGCACTGCTTGCAGCAGGATTTTCTCCACATGCTTATAGGCTCCCAGGGGAAAGCATCCACCCTAAACACATCTAGCCAGGCACATCACTCTGATGGCTCCTAATTATTGATCTCCAGCTCAGGATCATCATCATTTGAGCTGCAAACCCAGTAGTTCACTGGACTTTTCCACTTGATGGCTTGGAGATATTACAAATATCACCTGTTAAATGCTTAACTTGGGGCTGGCAGGAGCAGTGGCTCCAAGCTCCCAGCTGCACTAACCAGGGCTAATGGGGACATCAAGTGGGGCCTGGTGTTGGAGAACTGGAGAAGGCTGAACCTCACGTGAAGACAGAAACCCTGAGTTTTGTCACAAATATAACCATAATAAATAGGGCAACTACAATACCTTAGTATTTTAAGCCTGAATACTGTTTACTCATTTTGGCTTATCTTCCTGGAAAGTGGACATGATTTTGGTGGCCCATGTCTCTGAAGGTCAACTGTCCAGGGAAATAAGGCCTGGTGTCTTCCACTCAGTAAATACCCTGTAACAAGCAGAAGCTTCACAATGATTTAATTGACTTTAGAGCTGAACTGGGATTCTTTCCTTAAAAGCAGTCATTGAAGAGCTATAGAATTTGGGGTATATGTGGCGGGTTTGGTTCTGGGGCCCTGCAAGCTGTGTGGAGGAGGTGGTTGGGCAGGGAGCCCACATGGGCTCTCCAGATTCTTTTAGGCATCACATGTCTATAAAAGGCTCCCTTTGTCAGACAGCTTGGTAGGGAGGGAATGAGCTCATTAAATGTAGTTGGAGGTCAGCAGAGAGCTCCTAGCACTCTGGTCATATCAGGCTCCAGGTGGGAGACCCTGAACTGCCTTTGAGCCTAGGGTGAAGGACTCCGCCTCTTTACTTAGCATATCCACCTGCCAAAGCATCTAGTCTTGCTCTAAAGGAATGCCATTGTCCTTATTAAATTTCCCAAACCACTAAGTCTGTCACATTCCATGAAATAGGCTGTGCCTTGGGGCTGTCACAGGCCTTCTTGTGCCTCTTCTTTCCTTGCTCACCTTTCTCCATGCCCATAATCAAACTCTAGGTCAGATTTCAAGGGCAGCATCGTGGCATGAATGGAAGGATGGTGGAAAGGGAGTCATTCTTTCTGACTTGTGGTGGGATGAGGGCCAGGATTTTATCCTGGGGGGGGTCACTGAGCCCTCTCCAGACACTCTGTCCACCTTGTGTCTCAGTCTGATGGCCTCCCTGGGTCTCTATCCACGCGAGGCTAATAGATAGACTCCCAAATCAAACTTGGAGAGCAAGTAGCTTATTAGAAAGGTTGGAGGAGTCTTTGGTGGGAGTTGAATTATAGACAGTCAGGCACTGCAATGGCTGATGGGCACATGTTGCCACCTATTTCTCTTCAGCAGGAGGGGAGGGAGGGGCTGCTGCTTGGGGTGTGGGTGGGCCTGGACAACAGGCTAGATTTCCCATTCTTTAACAAAACTTCCATGGTGTTCCTTCACTGTATTTATAAGCAAACATATTTTCTACACAATTTAGTCAAGTATGAGGTGTGATGAAAAAAATATGCTGAATATTTAAATTTAAAAAATTATTACAGAAAAAGACACATTGCCATGAATCCCCCTCAAAATACTCCCCTTTACTTTGAAAACACTTATCCCATTGTTCCTGCCACTTTCTGAAGCAGTTCTGGAAGTCCTATTTCATGACTGTCTTTATTTGCACTATCGTGGTTGCCTCCATGTCCTGAATTGATTCAAAACGTTTACCTTTCTTGGTTATTTTGACTTTTGGAGATAGCCAGAAGACACACAGTGCCAGATCCGGTGAATAAGGTAGATGAGGACACACCATAATATTTTTATTTGACAGAAATTGCCATACCAGAAGTGATATGTGACATGGAATGTTATCATGATGGAGGATGAAGTAAAGACACTCATGATGAAGACATCCAGAACTGCTTCAGAAAGTTGCAAGAATGATGGGATAAGTGTGTTCGAAGTGAGGGGAAGTATTTTGAGGGGGATTCATCGCATTGTGTATTTTACTGTAATAACATTTTTTTTTTTGCTTTAAACATTCACTGTATCTTTTGATTACACCTCATACTTTAAGGTTTTAAACCAATATTTCCTCAAAATGCTTAACAATTTTGAAATATTGGTTTCTTAAAGTGAATGTTCTTCTTTAGTCCTTGTAGCATATGGTCTCCTTATATACACAAGAATATGTGTATATTTGCATGAAATGTGCTTTTACATATACCCTATAGCTTTCGTATGCAGAAATAATGTCTCATTGACAGCAAAACTGGTTGGGACAGACACTCTGGTTTTACTGTGGAGGAAGATGGGCTCTATGGGAGTTTGGGGACTTGTAGCTATTGGGTGATGCCAGAGCTGATTTTAAGAGAAAGAGGCATTACCGGAAAGGGAAAGTGTGGTCAGGGGACAAGGAAAAAAGCCAGCCCATTGATTTGGGGATGAGGAAGGAAGCCGATAAACAAAAGTTCATGTATTTGGTAAAATGTTAAATTTGCATGCATTTCTTTTAGATTTTCCCACTTATCACCTCTAACCAGACTTTTGACAGATATTTTCTGAGCACCTTCTCTGCATGTTTGAAACTGTGCAAAATGCCCTTCTTCTGTCTGCATGGACTGCTCTTTCTAATCAAAACACATGCTTGGCATCTTTGGGCAGCTTCTGGAAGGCTCTCCTTTCATTGTTGTGTCTCTGCTTCATTGCCAGACAATGCACCTCACCGTTCATCTGCCTCTTGTGTCACATGGCGAGTAAATGTCATTCCAGCTGGCTGCCTTCAAATGAGCACTTTTTCATTGCTCTGAAAAGGACCTGATATTTGCACAAAAGTACTTTGAAGGTCACCTGCTTGAGCTGCTCCCAGTCTCCTGCTTTAGTCCTTTCCCCCTAATTCCTCCCTTGAAATAACAATCATAATCAGAGTAGTAATAATAGTATCTTCTACTTTCTGAGACCTTACACTGTACCAGGAGCCATAGACTGCTGTCTCAGAATTATTTAATTTAAGCATCCCAACATCCTATAAATTTTTTTATCTTCCCATTTTTCAGATGAGAAAACTGAGGTTCCAGAGGAGTTAATAAGCTTGCCCTAGGTCTGACTGACCTAGATCAGTCCTAGAACTGGGTCATAGCTTTATTTCAATGCTGTGTCCTTTGTTAAGTCCCTCATGCTGTCCTGGGCTTAGTAAGAAGATTCCTCTGCTCCCATATGCTTTGTGCTGCTTCTACCACAGTACTTAATGACAGGATTGTGACTTCTCATTCTTTGCATTAATTGGGGGGCTCCTAAAGGACAAGGGTCATGCCTTATCCATTGTTCACCCCCTGGTTCCAGAGCAGTCTCTAGCAAGAACTGTTTGAACTCTGGCTGACTCTCCTGTGATGTGTCATGATGAGCATCCTGAAAGGCAAGGGAAGGTGGAGAGGGGAATTTCTGACCAATGCTGGAAGATGCATGGGTTTCTGTTTTCTAGTCCTGAATTGTACAACGATGAAGAGGAAGGTGATATGTGCCATCCATCTGAAGCCGCTTCTACTATGAAGAATGCAGTGTATACTGCCATCAGCCATACATCAGAAGACCAGCTACCCTGTGGAGAATATTTGGAAGTAGATTCAGGGACCATTCTCTTGCCACAGTTCTGTTCTTGGGGTGCTCCCTCACAATCTTTGCCTCCTGAAGTCTCCCATGATAGTGAAAGCGAATGGGAAGACCTAGAGGACCCAGATGATGGTGGGTATCCCTTTGTGTGGGTGGAAAGGGGCTGGGCTAAGTTCTTTCAGTAGGACTTAGTGTTTTCAGTCCTCTCTTCTGGCTGATGGTCTGAGAGCATCACTGCATTCTTCTCACATCCCCTCTTGGGAATCACACATCAACATGGCTTGTGTTTTCCCTGAGCACTTGCCATGGTCCATATCCATGATAGCAACTCTATAAGGTTATTATCATTCCCACTTTACAGATGACACATTTGGGACTTTCCCAGGGTCATGCACTGAATAAGTGACAGAGTCAGAATGTAACCCCAGGTCTCCCTCTCTGCTGACCATATATTCGGTGCTGTCCTCTGCCACCTCCAGCACTAGCTGGAGACACCATCTCTCCTCTGGCCTCTCTCTTTTGGTGGGCTGCTGTAAAGTGCTAATTTCTGTTATGTCTGCAGTTGTCTACCCCTGGGCTCAGTGTCTTGGTATCATGTAACATAGCCCTTCTTATTGAGCCACTGTGGTTCAGCACAGCAAACTCTTTCCTGATCAAGAAGGTCAAACTATTAACACAAGATGCTGCCAGAAGCTGGGATTAGGTTATCAGGTTGGGGTCATATCATACTGATGATGACATGGGAGGAGTAAGTGTAACACAAACTGTCAGACTTGGAGTAAAGTGGGATAAACTCTTGACAGGTTGCTAAACCACCCAATATTCTGTGAAAAGCCTACAATGTATGTAGTTCTAGTACTTAAGAAAGTGCTGAATGTTCAGGAAACTTTCACATAAACACATTTTCAAGGTGCATTGAAACTTACTGAGGCATTGGCTTGTGAAGGGTCAGCTATAATTGAAACACACTTGTTCACTTTCATTTCATTGTGTCCCAGCCACATTTTCACCACAAATGATCGAACTGGATTTTTAGAGGACAGGCCAGGCAAGTTGATAAGGTGGGTGGATATCTGAAATTCAAATATGACAAAAGGCCCAGCTCTTATCTGAAATAGGAAGCAACAAGTTAATAGAGGGGATGATATAGAGGCTTTGACGACCGTGCGTGCCATTTGTGGGGAAATTGGACTTTGGGAATGATACATTATGGATTCACAAAAATGTAGAGCATGCAGGGATTAGCTTATATGGGTCGGGGGTGGGGAAGGGATGGGAGGTGGCAATCTTCTGGAGAGGGCTCCTCAGGACTGGGTAGTTGAGAGCAGATAGTCAGTAATGCATTGGGGACTGACAGGGATACATGTAAAGATCGTGAGTGTCAGTACTTATGAAATGTCCCATGAGATCCGCAGTGCTCTGGAGGAAGGCTGTGGAGAGCAGAGTAGTGACAGCAGGGCTTTGTGGTTGAAAGGGCTCAGGTACCACACCTGGCTCCACTACTCACCAACTGGGTTACCTACAGCAAATAGTTTTTAAACTGTCTAAGACTCAGCTAACTGACTGCCAAATGGAGATAACAAGACCCCCGTCATGATGTTATTTTAAGAGTTAGAGGACAATGTGTGTCCATTGTTTAATACACTGCCTGGCATGCAGTAAGGACTTAAAGGTGTGAGCTATTTTTATTATAAATCATAAAGTAGGAAATGATTTCAGTGAGATAATGCAACCTTATGAATGTACCCAATCCTGTTGGTTTTTTCCATGTGGACAAAAGGACTAGGCAGTCAGACCTGTGCTGTCACATGAGGTTTGGGGTAGAATGGGGAGAAGTGCTGGTTTATGGCAAGGCTATTAGGGTCTGAGGCAGACTGAATAGCCCTCAGCTATGGACAGTGGCTCAGAATGTAGGTAGGCTGAGTCCAGATGCAGTCACATAACCTTTCCAGAAGGCAGGTGTGTGGATATGTGAACTCAAGGTATGAGTTCTTAGTCTGGACCCCATGGAGCAACCCACACATGTGCTTCAAAGCATCCGTGGACTCCACACCGAGAAGGTTAACATGTGCGTTTCTTTTGGGAAAAGCAGCTCTTAACATTCTTTAAATTCTCTAAGAGATCTATAACCCCCAAAGGTTAAGGACCTCTGCTGTATATATTCTCTTTTATCCTGGAAATGGGGAGAAGTCTTGGAGGATATAAAGAGGACTTTGCTTATGGATAGAGAAGTACATCCTTTAAACCTGTATAACTAATTATTTTATTTTGTCCTTTTAGACATTAAGCCAGTAATAGTACAAAGGTAGTTTCTATAAATGATTTCATTTAATCCTTACATTCACTTTGAATGGTGTTCTTATTCCTCTTTTATAAATGGGGCTTAGAAGGTTTATTTCATTTTTCAAAGATCACACAGCTAGGAGGAGCGGATTCACCTGATTCTATTTTTGGTGCATTTTTACATTTCCTCGAAAATGTGTTTTTCCATATGAACTTGTGTAACACACACGTCTTTCCATCATGTGTTATGAGTCCTACTTTTTCCCTCACAGGTTATTTCTCTCTAATGAGGCTAAATCAAGCCCTGGGATTAGAAGGCAATGAAACTGTTCTGTTTGGGG
The DNA here is from genome assembly GCA_033961575.1 of Aselliscus stoliczkanus. Classification (NCBI taxonomy): domain Eukaryota; kingdom Metazoa; phylum Chordata; class Mammalia; order Chiroptera; family Hipposideridae; genus Aselliscus; species Aselliscus stoliczkanus. Next base: position 121,195,066 of record CM066729.1, read on the forward strand.
AAGGCTGATGGGCAAATGGCGAGGCCACCCAGTCATAGCTCCTTATTGTTTTAGGTGAACACAGTCTCCCGAGGCAGAACCCAAGGATTTCTGCATGGAGATGGAAGAGTCCTCAGATGTTCTTGGTCCAGAGAATGTGCCCACAGGCTCGGCCAGCAGGGAAGAGAAGGTGCCTGAGAAGGTGACCTGCAATAGAGCATCTGGACCAATTTTTAAGAACTAACTTTGAAAAGATCACGCATTGCCACTGCGGCACATATTGGGATTTGTTGTGTGAGTGTGTGTGTGTGCGTGTATGTGTGTGTGTGCCCTTGCACTCATAGTTGAGGGTTGGGAGCTTTCCCTTGTGAAAAAAGTTGAGAACAAATCTCCTATATCAAGATAAACAAGGACACGGCAAGATCTTGCTGGAGCACTGGTCCACACTTTCTGGGACAGATGTGATGCTTCAGTTTTCACCTTTTAGCTTTCCTTTAGTGGAAGGAATTTTCAATCTGCTAAGGGTCTTGGCTCAAAGGTCACGGGAGTACTGTGCTTTGATATCTTTCTGTCTTCTTCATGCAACTCCATATGGGTATACATTTTATTAAAGAAGTTTCTTTGGACTCTACAACGGGATTCTAAAGATTATATGAAGGAAAAATAAGATGGGAACATTTCATATGAAAGGAAGAGTGAAGTGATAGATCCAGCATTACCAGGAATTAGCCATATAGCCAACACCATAACAAGAAACTAAAACCACATGTGATTAGCAAATGCACAAAAGACATAGACCTGATGGACCACAGCATGAGCCAAGGAACACACTCAGTGCTACATAATGGGAAACACACAGCAGCCAGTGTCTCAGCACAAGGTGGGGGTATGGTGGGGAGGGTGGACAACTGTATAGCGAGAACAAGGATAACTGAAAAAGATGGTTTGGTTTCAAAGCTACTTCATCTACTAAAATTACATATAGATTGACTAAATGCAAAAACAAAACAAAACAAAAAAGATAAGAAAAAAGGCTGGTAGAACAGAGACTAGTTGTATCAAATCTACAGAGGAATAGTAAACTTAACTCTAGCTTACAGCAATAGCTAAAAAGCATAACAAAGAACTACAAAGTTGATGATGCTGAAATAACAATGACAAAATTAATGTAAAAATAGGAGCAATGGATTGGGAATCCATTTACATAATTGTAAATCGAGATTAATATCTATAATATTTATAAAGCCCATTAAAATTTATAACAGATTAATGGAAGATTTCAACAGATAATTTGTACAATAAAAATACAACTGGTGGACAAACACGTATACTAATCAAATAATGTCAATGTACTCATTTACATTAATCATATTTGCAAATTTAAAAGATATCCATTGGTGAAGCTGGATATACTCAGAAATATTAAAATCCATAAAAATGCTTATGCGAGTTCCGGTAAGATGGTGGAATAGATGGACGCTCTCCGAACTGCCTCCCAGGATCACATCAAAATTACAAATAATTTATACAACATTTAACCTCAGAAGTCCCCTGAACATTAGATGAACAGAACCTCTAAAAGAAGGACCTAAAGAGGAGGCTCAAGTCTGTGAGCACAGTTCCAGAGCACACAGCAGCTTGCAGGACAAGCTCACTGCAAGCCTGAGCAAGTGGTCTACAGATTAAAGAGGATGGAGAGCCCTCACACCTTTCTTTTTTTCTCTCTCTTTTTTTCTGTTTTTCTTTTCTCTTCTTTCTAGGTGATCTATCTAATACATCGAAGCATTCACAGAACAACAGCCAGAATGAGGAAACAAAGAAACTTGTCCCAAGTAAAAGATCAGAAGAAAACTCTAGAAATGGAACTAAATGAAACAGAGGTATCCAAACTTTCAGAGACAGAGTTTAGAACACTGATGATAAGAATGTTTAAGGAACTTAGCAAGGACATAAAGAAGGATAAGGAAACCATAAAAAACAACCAGTTAGAACTAAAGAATACAATAACTGAAATGAAGAACACACTCGAAGGAATCAGTAGAATAGATGAAGCAGAGGAGCAGATCCGCGAATTAGAAGACAAAATAACAGAAATAACCCAGCTGGAAAAACAAAAAGAAAAAAGAATAAAAAACAATGAAAATAGATTAAGAGACCTCTGGGACAACATGAAATACAACAACATACTTATCATAGGAATACCAGAAGGAGAAGAGAAGAAGCAAGGGACTGAAAATGTATTTAAAGAAATAATGACTGAAAACTTCCCTCCCTGGTGAAGGAAATCGACATACAAGCCCAGGATGTACAGAGAGTTCCAAACAGGTTGAATCCAAACAGGCCCACATCAAGACACATCATAGTTAAAATGTCAAAGCTTAAAGACGAAGACAGAATACTAAAGCACCAAGAGAAAGACAGCAGGTTATATACAAAGGAACTCCTATAAGACTAACAGCTGATTTTTCTTCAGAAACTCTGCAGGCCAGAAGGGAGTGGCAGGAGATATTCAAAGTGACACAAAATAAAGGTCCACAACTAAGATTGCTCTACCCAGCACGGTTATCACTTAAAATTGAAGGAGAAATAAAGAGCTTCTCAGAAAAGAATAAGCTTAAGGAGTTCATTACCACCAAGCCAGCATTGCAGGAAATGATAAAAGGGCTTTTTGAAACAGAAGAGGAAAACAAGCTAACCTAGGGAGACAGGAAATACAAATAACAAAATGGCAATAAATATGCACCTATCAGTAATTACTTTAAATATGAACGGGCTAAATGCTCCACTCAAAAGACACAGAGTGGCTAAGTGGATAAGAAAACAGGACCCATGCATATGCTGTCTACAAGAGACTCATCTCAGATCAAAAGACACACACAGACTGAAAGTAAAGGGAAGGAATAAGATATTTCATACAAATGGAAATAAGAAAAAAGCTGGAGTAGCAATACTTATTTCAGACAAAATAGACTTTAAAATGAAGACTACAATAAAAGACAAAGAAGGGAACTACATAATAATAAAGGGATCAGTTCAACAATAGGACATAACCCTAGTAAACATCTATGCACCCAATATAGGAGCTCCTAAATATATAAAACAGATTTTGACAGACATAAAGGCAGAGATCAATAGTAACACTATCATAGTAGGGGTCTTCAACACCCCGTTGTCACCAATGGACAGATCCTCCAGACAGAAAATCAAAACGGACATAGTGGCCTTAAATGACACTTTAGACCAGCTGAATTTAATTGATATTTTTAGAGCGTTTCACCCCAAAACTACAGAATATACATTCTTCTCAAGTGCACATGGAATATTCTCCAAGATAGACCACGTTAGGCCACAAAACAAGTTTCAACAAATTTAAGAAAATTGAAATCATATTAAGTGTCTTCTCTGACCACAATGCTATGAAAGTAGAAATCAACTATAAGAAGAAATCTGGAAAGCTTACAAATACATGGAGGCTAAATAACATGTTACTAAATAGTGAATGTGTCAAAAATAAGATCAAGGAGGAAATCAAAAGATACCTCGAGACAAACGAAAATAAAAACACGACCCAAAATCTCTGGGATGCAGCGAAAACAGTCCTAAGGGGGACGTTCATAGCAGTGCAGGCCTAGCTAAAGAAGGAAGAAAAGCCTCAAACCAATAGACTCTCTTTACACCTAAGGGAACTAGAAAAAAAAAACCCAGCAAAACAAGCTTAAAGGGAGAATAATGAAGGTAATAATAAAGACCAGAGCAGAAGTAAATGAAATAGAGAACAAAAAAACAATACAAAAGATCAATGAAACCAAGAGTTGGTTTTTTGAAAAGATAAACAAAATCGACAAACCCTTAGCACAACTAACCAAGAAAAAGAGAGAGAGGACCCAAATGAATAAAATCAGAAATGGAAGAGGAGAAGTGACAACAGATACCACAGAAATACAGAAAACTTTAAGAAAATACTATGAGCAACTATATGCTAACAAATTCGACAATCTGGAAGAAATGGATAAATTTCTAGAAGCACACAATCTACAAAGTCTGAACCAAAAAGAAACAGAAACTCTGAACAGACTGATTACTGCCAAAGAAATTGAATCAGTAATCAACAAGCTTCCAACAAACAAAAGCCCTGGACCAGATGACTACGCAGGTGAATTTTGCAAAACATTCAAAAAAGAATTAGTACCTATTCTCAAACTATTCCAAAAAATACAGAAGGAGGGAAGGCTCCCAAACTCTTTCTATGAAGCCACTATCACCCTGATTCCTAGGTCAGACACAGATATTACAAAAAAAAAAAAAGGAAAACTACAGGCCAATATCCCTAATGAACATAGATGCAAAAATTCTCAACAAAATACTAGCAAACCGAATTCAGCATCTCATTAAAAAGATCATACACCACGATCCAGTGGGATTCTTTCCTGGTATGCAAGACTGGTTCAATATCCGCAAATCAATTAACATAATACATCACATTAATCAAATGAAAAATAAAAATCATATGATCATATCAATAGATTCAGAAAACGCACTTAATAAAATCCAGCAGCCATTTATGATAAAAGCTCTTAGCAAAGTGGGAATAGTGGGATCATATATCAACATAATAAAGGCCATATGTGATAAGCCCACAGCAAACATCGTACTCAATGGCGAAAGGCTGGAAGCTTTCACCTTAAGATCAGGAACAAGACAAGGCTGCCCGCTTTCACCACTTCTATTTAACATAGTTCTGGAAGTTCTAGCCATGGCAATCAGACAAGAAAATGAAATAAAAGGCATCCAAATTGGAAAAGAGGAAGTAAAATTGTCATTATATGCAGATGACATGATAGTATATATAGAGAATCCCAAAGACTCCACCAAAAAACTGCCAGAACTGATAAACGAATTTGGTAAGGTAGCAAGATACAAAATTAATATTCATAAATCAGTGGCATTTCTATACACCAGTAATAAACTATCCGAAGAAGAAATCAGGAAATCAATCCCTTTTACAATTGCTTCAAAAACAATAAAATATCTAGGAATCAATTTAACTAAAGAAGTAAAAGACCTGTACTCACAAAATTATGAGACACTGAAGAGACAAAGAAGTTACAAATAAATGGAAATGCATACTATGTTCATGGATAGGAAAAATTAATATAGTTAAAATGTCAATACTACCTAAAGCAATATATAGATTCAATGCAATTCCAATCAAACTACCAAGGACATTTTTCTCAGAAATAGAACATAGAATCCTAAAATTTATATGGAGCCACAAAAGGCCCCGAATAGCCACAGCAATGTTGAGAAATAAGAACAAAGTGGGAGGCATCACACTACCTGACATCAAAACATACTACAAGGATACAGTAATCAAAACAGTATGGTACTGGCATAAAAACAGACACATAGACCAATGGAATAGAATAGAGAACCCAGGAATAAACCCATCTATATACGGTCATTTAATCTATGACAATGGAAGCAGGAATTTACACTGGAGTAAAGATAGTCTATTTAATAAATGGTGATGGGAAAATTGGACTGACACATGCAAAAAAAAATGAAAATGGACCACCTACTTACACGAGAACAAACTCAAAATGGATTAAAGACTTAAATGTAAGACCTGAAACCATAAAACTCCTAGAAGAAAACATAGGGAGTAAATTTGCAGACGTTACCCTAAGTAATATTTTTACTGATTATCCCTTCGGGCAAGGGAAATAAAAGAAAAAATGAATTTATGGGATTACATGAAACTTTAAAGTTTTTTCACAGCAAAGGAAATCATCACTGAAACAAAAAGGCAGCCTACTGAATGGGAGAAGATATTTGCCAATGATATATCTGATAAGGGGTTAATATCCAAAATTTATAAAACACTCATGCAACTCAACACCGAAAAAGCAAACAACCCAATTAAAAAATGAGCAGAGGATATGAGGAGGCATTTCTCTAAAGAGGACATACAGATGGCCAACAGGCATATGAAAAAATGTTCGACCTCACTAATCATCAGAGAAATGCAAATAAAAACCTCAATGAGATACCACCTCACTGCAGTCAGAATAGCTATCATCAACAAATCAACCAACAACAAGTTGTGGCGGGACTGTGGGGAAAAGGCGACCCTGCTGCACTGTTGGTGAGACTGCAGATTGGTGCAGCCATTATGGAAATCAGTATGGACGTATCTCAAAAATCTGGAAATGGAACTGCAATATGACCCAGCAATTCCACTCTTGGGTATCTACCCAGAAGAATCCAAGACGCTAATTCGAAAAAATATATGTGTCCCTATGTTTATTGCAATGCTATTTACAATAGCCAAGACTTGGAAACAACCGAAATGCCCATCGGTAGATGACTGGATTAAGAAACTGTGGTACATTTATACAATGGAGTATTACTCTGCTATAAAAAAGAATGAAATCGTACCATTTGCAGTGATATGGATGGACCTAGAGACTATTATGTTAAGTGAAATAAGTCAGTCGGAGAAAGCCAAATACCATATGATCTCACTTATATGTGGAATTTGAAAAACTGAATGAATGAGCAAAGGAAACAGAAACAGTCTCATAGATATAGAGGAAAAACAGGGTTGCTAGTTGGGAGGGGGTGGGGATGAGGGAGAAGAGGAAGGGATTAGATAGCATAAATGGGTAACTACAGTATTGTCACAGGGATATGAAATACAGTTCGGGGAATATAATAATGTTGTAAAAATTTTGTGGGGTGTGAGATGGTCACATGTTTTGTTAGGGAGACCACTTCATGGATGGAGTAGAGACTTGATCACTGCACTGTATACCTGAAATCGATGTTGTATAATATTGTATACCTACTGTAATTGAATATATAGATAGTCACGGGATGTGGATTATACTGTGGAAGGGAGTCAAAGGAATTGTAATAAATAGTATGATACGGGGTGGAGAAGTGGGGGTGAGAATTGGGAGAGGGGGGTTGTCACTTTGAGGGGTAAAAAGTATAACTGTTGCACTGTGTTGTACACCTGAAACTAATTAAAATAAAAAAAAATAAATAAAAATGCTTATGCCCAATGACCTAACAATGCCATTCCTCAGAGTTTATCCCAAAGAAATAATTCAGAATCAGAAAAAAAAAATCTGTATATTTAAGATGTTCATTGGAGTGCTCTTGGTAAAAGCAACAATTTAAAAATGGCTAAAATACCTTAGAATATGGTAATATTAAAGTTAAATTATGTCAATGGTGAAAAATAAATAGAAAAGACTAGGAATGGCAGTAGAATGAAATACAGTAATATTAAGTACAATATGGTAAAAATAAGAGACAATTATGGTACAGTAACATAAGGGATTATTATACAGCCAAGAAAACAAAAACAAATACAAAGAAGTCACAACTTAGAAAAATGTTTGACATAGTACTTCAAAACTGTAACCTCACTGATTACAGCAATAGAAGAGCATGCATATGCACAGAGAAGTTCAATGCTCGGATCCAATGTTCAGCAAGAAACCACCCAGTGTTTGGAAGATGGGATTAGGAGATTATATCTCGTTAAAAATTTCTTTACTTTTATATATTTATTACTTATATAGTGGATTTTACATTGAAAATAAAGAGACTGAAACAGCCAAAAAAAGTAAGAAAGAAAACAACAAACAAAAACAAAGGTTGAAAAAAGCTTGTGCTCTATACCCCAATTTATTCGCTCTTCTCCATGTCCTTCTATTTCTAATTTCCTTTTCATTTTATGATAGGAAAGTCTTATAGGTCATTTGGCTTGTTCTGCTATTAATGAAAAAGAAATTCCCAGGCCTCTGAACAGTCTTGTTTCAGATGCTCTCAGGCTGTAGTCAACTCCCTTGGAGCACTATTAACAGTTTTGTAGACCTCACGATTAGGGAATTAAGGGTGCAACAAAGTGAATAAATAGCAGTTTTTACAATCTGGAACTACTTGTACTCGGCTGAATTCTGGCTGCTTATTTACTGTTTGGAAAATAAATGGTGGCTACAGGTACAAAACGAATGTAGCCTCCCCTTCCCTCAGGTCTGTTTATTTATTTTGAGTCCTGTCTCTCAAAGAACTTGTTAATTTACCTTAGGCAAATTTAATTGCAGCTGCCACTTGCTTTGTTTCAGGGCAAATGTCAGAAAGAACAGTGCAGTCCTAAGGGACTCAGCTCATTGCCTACAAAATGCTTCTGTCTGGCTTCTCCATCCTATACTCTCAAACCTGGTTGTACCCGTGAATCAACTCTAGAGGATGTTAACATAATGGGGAAGGAGAGTCAAATATATGGTAACAGATGGAAACTGGACTTGGTGGTAAGCATGCAATAGAGCACACAGGTATTGAATTATAATTTTGTACACCTGAAATTTATATAATGCTATTAACCAATTTTACCTCGATTATAAAAATTAATTGAAAAAAAAACACAAAAACGTCAGCTTCACTAGCATCACCCCTGGGGACTCTGAATCAGCAGGGCTGAGGTGAAACCCAGAAATCTGTACTTTTACAGAGCTCAGCAGAAGTTGTGGTATAGTCAGATTTGGGAACCAATGATCCAAATTCTTCAAGACTTTGCTTGGCCCTCCCATCCTCCTTCTCTGCCATAAATATTTATTAAGCTCTTATTATGTGCCAGCACAACATTTATGTGAAGTTGCGCAAACATATGCACCTTTACCACTAAATTGTAAAGAAGTGAGCTTTCCAACTCAACACAGTAAAGATGTCAATTCTCCCTAAATTAATTTAAAGGTTTAAATGCAATTCCTATCAAATTCCCAGTAAAGTATTTTATAGACAGACAAGTTTATTCTGAAATTCATTTTGTAAGTCTTGCAGAGGGACTTTCATTTTAATTTTGTCAAAGAGAGGAGATCATTTTACCTGAGGGACAAAACAGTTATATTTTAGAATTCTGTTACAAGAGGTATCCAACTGACCTCCCCCAGGATGGGTACTATAGGCTGTTGAGTCTATTTCTAGGTGTAGACAAGTATATTAGTGATTAAATTATTTTTCATATAAATTCAAGGCATATGTAGTCTTGTTCAGTTCTTCAGGGCAGTCTGAGTGCACTTTATGTAATTTACATCAGTAACAGTGATTTGGGCAGAGACATCCTTTTGTAAAGACATTATCAGGCTTAATAATTACAATGAACAATCATGAAAATTTTTCTGTTTCGACATGATGCTGAAGTGGCATCTTAATAATTGAAAAATTTTCTTCATCAAACCAAAAAAAAGGAAAATGTGGATTACAAGTCAAGGTTCTTAGTTCAGGTTTAAGCCAAATACTGTAAATCTAACATAACTAGTAAACAGAGTAACAAAAGAGAAATACTTTTTGAATAGCCTAGGAATGGATAAAAGAAATGACTAAATAAAAATTTAATGAACTTATTACTAGCGTAAAATCAAACTCTAATTTCAGTAATAAAAGCCACAAAATAAGTTATTAAAATCAAACAAAATTACATTTTTTCGAGTTTGGAGAAAGTTTAAATTTAAGAGCATACTGAAACTCAAACAGCATTCTTTTCGGTTTTTTTCCAGAAAAATTAAATTCATTTTATATATTTTATTATGTATTTTTAATATAATTTACATTCCAGAACTAAAACAATATGTTCTGAAATTTATAGGAAAACGTACAAGTCCTAGAATACTAAAATATCTTGAAAAAGTAGAATAAGTAGGAGGAATCACTGTACTCAATATTAAGGCTTACTATATAGCTACTGTAATCAAGATATTGTAATATAGGCAGAGGGATAGACATATAGACAATGGAATAGAATAAAGAACCCAGAAATACACCTATACAAATATCCCCTCCTGGTCTTTGACAAAGGTGCCAAAGGAATTTAATAGAGAAAGAATAGCCTTTCAACAAATGGTGCTGGAACAACTGGATATCCATAGACAAAACAACAACAACATTGACTTAAACTTTACTTGTACAAAAATGAACTAAAAATGGATGTGGGTATATAAAAAAGTGTAAATGTAAAACTATGAGACTTTTAGGAAAAAAACAAAGAAAATCTTTGTGGAATCTGGCCTAGGCAGAGTTCTCAGGCTTGACACCAAAAGCATGATCCATAAAAGGAAATATTGGTAAATTGATGTTTCCTCCATATCTAACAAAAGAACAGAATCTGGTGCATTGGTTAGGAGCTGGCATCCAAGCAGCAGAGCCCTGGTTTGGATCCCACATATGAGGGCCAGTGACACTGCATCCTCTATAGCTAAGATGGTGAACAACAGCTCCACCTGGAGCTGGGCTGCTGTGAGTCCCCAGGACAGCATAGCTGCAGCCCCTGCTGCAGTGGGCTGCCATAGGCTACATTGAATGGCTGGCAGTCAGCGTGAGTGGCCGGCAGGCAGCTGATATGAGCTGCCAAGAGCCATCATAAGAGGCTGTCCAGAGGCTGGCAACAGATCTGCCTCACCAGGAAGAGCACATAATACCAACATGGGCAAGTGAAGCAAAGTCCTCCACAACTTGACTGAAGAACCAAAGGTCAGCAAATTGTCTGTTCCCCTTCCCAGATTCCCCAACGTTGTTCCCCTCCCCCAATGCTCCAATAAAATCTTTTAAAAAAAAATTCTCAAAACTAAACCATAAAAAAAAATATTAGAAAATAGGCAAAAGACATTTCATTTTGGATGATAGATAGATGGCAAATAAGCACATGAAAAGATATTTAACCTCATATCAGTTATTAGGGAATTGCAAACTCAAACTATGGTAAAGTAAAAACAGTCACAACACCAAATGCTGGCAAGGATGAAGTGGGGTCACTCATTCATTGCTGGTGGGAATGCAAAATAGTACAGGCACCCTGGAAAACAGTTTGGCAGTTCCTTATAAAAAAGTAAACATGCAATTACTGTAGGACCCAGAAATTGCATATTAGACATTTGCCTCAGAGAAATGGGAAACATGGTCACACAAAAAACCTGTACATGAATGTTCAACACAGAATTTGTTGTAATAGCCCCAAACTGGAAACACTGCAGGTGACCTTCAACTAAGTGAATGACACTGGTTGATAAACTGTGGTGCATCCATACCTGAAGAAGTGCACTATGAGACACACTCGGATAAAACTCTAGAGAATTATGATTAGAAAAAGTCAATCCCAAAAGTATGCAAGGTGTGATTTCATTTATACAACACTTTAAAATGACAAAGCTATAGAAATGGAGAACAGATTCGTGTTTACTATAGGTTAAGGAGGGAGCAGAGGAGCAGGGGGCAGGTAGGAGGGAAGTAGGTGTGGATATAAAAGGACACCAGGAGAAGTCCTGATGGTGATGGAACCATCTGTGTTTTGACTGTGGTAGTGGGTACAGGGACCTACTGATGTGATAAAACTGTGTAGAGCTTAACACACACACACATACACACACACACACTCACACACAAGTACAAATAAAACAGAAGGAATCTGAACAAAAGGGATGTATTTTCTCAATGTCAACATCCTGGTTGTGATATTGTACTATACTTTTGTAAGATGTTCCCACTGGGGAAAACTGGGGAAAATCTGTATTACTTCTTATAACTGTATGTGAATCTATAATCATCTAAAAATAAAAAGTTTAATTTTTAAAAATGGTCTTCCCAACTCTGCTTTAACTACTACGGCTGCTCCCCATATCGGAAGGGTGGGCTCTTCAGAAAGTTACAGATCCATTGGCTAACAGTGAATGTGCTCAACCTCCACTGCCAACTGTGTCTGAATTGCACACGATTCCCCAACTGCCCATCTACATAGTCAGTGCCATTACTGTGGCACTTGTAGTTTTGTTTTTGTTTTTTTTTAAATTGGGGAATTGGGGGAGGGAACAGCGTTGGGGAATCAGGGAAGGGGAACAGACAAGTTGCTGTCTTTTTGTTCTTCAGTCTAGTTGTGGAGGACGTTTTGCTTTACTGGCCCATTTGGTGTCATCATTGTGCTCTTCCCAGATGAGGCAGATCGGTCGCTGGCCTCTGGCTGGTCACTCACTGCGGCTATTGGCAGCTCACGTTGGCTGCCGGCTGCTCACGCTGGCTGCCGGCCACTCACTGTAGCCTATGGCAGCCCACTGCAGCAGGGGCTGCAGCCTACACCATTGCCGGGGCTTGCACAGCCCAGCTCCAGGTGGAGCTGTTGTTAGCTGTAGAGGGTAGTGTCACTGGCCCTCATATGTGTGATCCAAACCGGGGCCGCTGGCATCCCAAAACCAGCTCTTAACGAATGTGCCACTCGGCTGGCCCTTGTAGTATTTTTTTAAAAATAAATTACAATTCCATCCTTCAGCTACACAAATCAGTGGTACAGAATAAAAAACTCAGCTTCAGAGTCAATCCTGGAGAAAAATAAGGAGGAAGCCTATTGGAACAGCTCTACCCATCTCTGTCCCATTTTCAGTTTGACACTCATTGAGCACTTACTGTATAGTAGGCTCTGGACAAGGCTCAGGGTATAGAGGTGAACATTATCCCAGGAGCTTGTGTCCTATGAAGGGGGTAAAACACAAACACATTACTATAATCAATGGGAAGAATGCTATAATGATGGTGTAGAAAACAGGTATTTTTCCCAGAAGGAAATGAATCCTGCCTGAGGGGAGTGCGTGGGATGGGGTAAAAAGGCATTGTTCTAAAAAGGGCAGTTTTGGCATTGATGGGCCTAGGAGGAGGCAACCAAGACACACAGATGGAGGGAGCAGGGCACTGAGAGGCAAGAAAGAGTCAAGAGATGGGGTGGGGACAGATGATAAACTAAGCTTGGCCTTTCAGCAGGTGTTTTCTATAATCAAAACTCGAATCAGAAAGATTAGTCTGGTTTGTGGGATGGAAGAATGATTGGTGTGGGAGAGACGAGAAGTCATTGCATCACTTGGGAGACAACTGCTGATTACAGAGCAGAAGGAACAGTGGACTCATCAACTGAGACAGGGACTATCCAGGAATATCATGTTTGATGAGTAGTTTGATTTTATACATTTTGAATTTGAGATATCTCTGGATATGCAGTACACCAAAGAGATACTTTCACTAGGGTGGGATCATCCTGAATTCCACTGCAAGGGGTGCAGTTACTGAGGCCACAAAGCAATGTTGTGATGTGGCTTTATCTATAAGCAATTCTGTAGAACGGACCTTAAAGGTAGCTGTGCTATGAAGCTCTACCACAGAAAGGGAGCAGCTGAAGGTGCGTTTAATGGTGAATGTGAATGTACACATCTCGTGACTGTGGGTGGATGAGAAGAGAAGAGGGAGGGATGCAGTGTCTCCTCTGTTGGCTGACAGGCACACCCTACCAAGTCATCCCATTTCTTTGATAAGACACAGCTAAAGATCAGCAGTTGAAACCTATCTCTGAAACAGTTTTTAAAACCAGACCTGCTTATTTTCAGGGGTACAGAGTAGACTATTAGTTATCTCTTCAGCATCCTTTCCTCCTTCCTGCCAGGGTAAGACTCAATGATTTAAGGGCAACTCCTTTTGCTAGTGACAAAGCCAATGATATATAAGCAGATATGTTGCAGGAACTTTTAGAGAAGCATGTTTAGTGAAGATTTTCAGAAAGCAATTATTTATCTACCCTAGTGGATAGCTTCTTATAGGCTTTCCACTACCTCAAGAGGAAGTTTTAAGATGAAATCAACACTGTGGATGCCAGAGCAAAAAGTTGGAAAGACTCTTGGTTCTTGTTGACATAATTGAGTTGCTGAGTTAACCAACCTGGACCCCTGTCCTGCAGTGAGATATGGAGTTCTTGTGGCAATACATCTATGCATGCTTAAGCCAGTCTGACTTGCACCCAAAAACCTTCCAACTTACATTAGGGATACTCAACCATCATTCCCCAAATTCTGTCCTTGAGGGCCCTCTGTGTCTATGACTTAAAGGCAGAGACATTTGCCAATTATTTATTTATTTATTTATTTATTTATTTATTTATCAACCAGGCTCTCCTTCTGAAGTTCTCAAATGTCCTTTTATCATTTTCAAATGGAAGGCCCAGTGTCTAAATGGGTAATAGAGGATACAGTCCTTTCCCCAAAGTACTTAGTGAGAAGCTGGGAGTCTTAACTACAGCTATGGGTAAGGCTGTTCTTCATAGAAGAGCTTCATCAGAACTTGCTTGGTTTCAAGCTCTGTGCCAAGCTCTTTGTGTTTGTAACCATATTTAACTGCCACCATAGCCTTGTGAGGGAGCTTTTTGTGGTATCACACAGGGCCCCTTGGTGTTAGAATGGGGCCATGTGACTTGTTCTGACCAAAGAGTTGTGAGCAGAAGTAATGCATGCCACATCCAGGGGGACATTTAGTTGTGGGTGCAGGACCCTCCAGAGCTCTCTTTTCATCAGCCATAGTGATCACAGAGTATGAGATGGTGCGTGCTCCATCAGCCTTGAGGGCTGGAGTCAGGGAGCATGGATCAGACCTGACTGCTGACACACATGGATACTCACTGAGAGCACGAATCAAACCTTTACTGCTATGAATGACTAAGATTTTGGGTTTGTTTATTACAGCAGCATAATCTGGCTTATTCTGACTCATAAATTATTAGGGTCATTTTTATATATAAGGAAACTGAGACCCAGAGATGTTCACAAGTAAATAGTGGTGCTGAAATAAAACTCATGCCCTTCTCTCTTAATTATAATGCCTCCCTAAGAACTTGGCAAATGAGTGGCTTTCAAGACTGTATTATAAAGACTTAGAGAAGTAAGAAAAAAGTGAGAAATTCTTAACTCTGATTGGAAGAGTCTCTGAGCATTGCTTATTAATGTCCTCAGCTCACACCAAAGAAATCTCCACTTTCACCATAACTTTCCACACTACAGCCTAAGACAGCATACTAATGGGAAAATCAAAACCATATACTCTCTTTTTAAATATCCATTGATGGCTAATCCTATAAGAAAGCATTCAAACTTTTTAGCGTAGTGTGCAAAACCCTCCAGGATCTGGCACAACTCAGTTCTCCAATTCCAGTTCCATCTCTTTGACCATCCCTCAAACTCTCTCTTTCTCATGCAGTCATATGGAGCTCCTAGAATATGCTATGCTTTCTCATGCTCTGTGACCGACACACCACTTTGGCACACTCTCCCTCCTTCACTCAATTAACACCTACTCATGCTTTAAGAGTAATCTCTGCTGGCAAGCCAGCAGCACCGGTGATCACCCACCCATAACCCATGAGGGTTTGGAGGGTTAGGAGGCCAGGAATGGAAAATTCCTCTGAAAAAAATTGTTGGAGTGCTATGGCATTTCCTCTTCCACACCTGTTTTCTCTCCTTTGGGAGGAAAGGAGAGAGGGAAGGCAGTGCTTCTCCTTCACCTTTGTCCACATGAGAAGGACTTTAAGAGAATAATTTATAAGGCTTGATATGTGTCTCCTGCAACTGGGAGGGACATGAGGGCTTGGTGTCTGACCTGTGCCTGAGCAATGTAAAAGTGAGAGGTGATGGCTAAAGAACATGACTGGGGGGAGAGCAAAGAGAAAGAGGAAGAGGACTGGCCCAGGGGTGAACTGCCAACAACACCCTTGGTGGGGTAAGGACATGCAAGCCTTTGTTACAGCTAAGTGGACCTACAAGTGGGGCACAGCCTGGAGCCACCATAAAATAAGCAGGGGTGATGTAGACCCAAATGGAGAGACGCAGTCTCAGCTCACACAGAGGGCACACTGGCAAGATTCACAAAAAGACACCTCACGTGGTTGACGAATTACATGAAAGTGGCTCTTCCTCCCTCTGAGAAACCCCTCATTGGGACACAAAGCCAAGTCTGCATTTTGGCCTCTACTTACCCATTTATCTAGCACCTTTAATCAGAGCAAACTGCATCAATACAATGGTACCATGGAATGGGCCCATGGAAAGCAGGAGCAGAGGGAGGGTGTTGTAAACAGTAGGCCACAGGCAACACCATCCAGGCAGTAGAGTTGCAATTGGATGTATCTAGCAGGGGAATTCTTAGGGAAACCACAAGATTCTCTCTCAGGACACCTGCCAGGTCAAAACATCTGCTAAGCCCAGAGGGCTCAGTGCTGGATTCCAGCTGCAGAGGCATCACACACTGAGTCTGGAGAGTAGCATGTGGGTGCGAAGCCAGTGAGAAAAGAGAAACTGACTCACCCATTTCTCATGCCTGTTTTCCAGCCCAAAGCAGTCCTGGCCTTGAGGCGGAGAGAGCTGAATACTTCGATAAGAAATCTGAGGGAGTCTTTCACTGAAACAGGATTTTTCTGGGTGCTTAAAGTTATGGGCCTGGCCAAGATTTTATATTCAAGGGTCCAGGAAAAAAAATGCATCTGGGCATTGAGTTTGAATAGCATTGAAAAGAAACAGAGAAGCTTTCTTCTGCATGCACTGTATTCTGTCCAGCTAACAAGATGCAATAAAATGGCGACATCTGTATTCTTGCTATAAAGCACAGGGCTTGGCACAGACCAACTGGTAATACATAAGAACTAAAAAGCACACATCCAGCTCTTCTCTTAGAATTTGGCAGGGTTTTCAGTTCACTTTCTCCCATGCCATTATTTTACTGTTAATAAGTAGAGCTCAAAGTGAAAAGCAGTACATTTACTACAAGAGTTTCTGACAGGCTCGCCTGCCAACTTAGCAGCTCTCCCATCAAAGCCTGAGGATTCTCTCTCTTTGTGGCATGTGCATGCAGAGTGATGGGCTGGTTGAAGCTCTGCAAATGGGTGAGCAGCCAACTAATGGAACAATCCATTATTATATATTGGGCATCTACCATGTGCCAGGCTCAGGGGCTAGACAGATGGGAATTTACAATGAAGTAAGTATGGATCTTTGTGCTCTTTAAATAGTTTTCAGCCTCCATGGGGATTTTTATTAGCATTGTACTTTCCACAATTTATTTTTATAGAGTCTTTTATGTGAAGTCTCTCAAAGCTGAGCAGAGAAAATGAAACAGAAAAGACCCCCACAGTTTCCTCCAAGCTCACTGTCCTCATCGGCTCACACTTGGTGGGGTTTTGTGTGAAGAAAACCATCTAAAAATAAGCTGGGCTGCAAAGCTGAGCCTGTACCATGGCAAGTCCTGTGGAAGTGCAGCATCACTGAAATGATTCTTTTTTTCCTGTCACTGTTTCTTATTCTTAACTTATCTGCCGTTCTCGGACCCCAAGCCAAGTATAGAAAACCCTGAACTTGAGCATGGTAAAGAAATGACTTCAGGTCTTGAGGTCTGGAGTGTGAGCTGTCCACTGGGATTTGGGGGACCCTCATGGGTCCTATCTGATTTTGTTTGGAGGCCCATGGCTTGGGATGAAGGGCCATTTTGGCAGTAAATTTTTATACTTTAAAGGGGCAGATGGGCCCCACCTCAGCAGAGAGCAGACATTTACCTGGCCCTCAGGGTCCATCCCAGAGGAAGTCTGGAGCCTAGATCAGGGGAAGAGATGCGGAATAAGCATTACCTCTCTGTGCTGGCCACTACTGCTCCCCAATTTGAGATTCTCTAGGGATCTTCAGTGATCATAGGGTCAAGCAGGACATCAGGAGGTAGTATCTGGATAGGGGACAGGAGAGGGGTTGAGCAGCAGGAAATGGACAACCGAGAGACTCCTCATCCAGGCTAGAAAGGGGACCTGGAGGGATAGACTAGGAGAGGCAGAGCTAAAGCCTGGGATGGAGGATTAGAGTGGGACCAGTCCTGCAATGAGGAGAAAGAACTTGGGGTTTTGCAGTCCCGGGAACAAGAGGAAGGGGAATGTTAGCAACCTGATCTTCTGGATTCTGCTTTTGGAATGACTGTCTGGTGCATGAATACACCTGGCCTGATTTGTGAAGGACATCCAGCCTCACCCACAACAGGACAGAGACCATGACTGTGGCAGGTCCTCTGCTCAGAGAGAGACAGTGAGAGATAGAAAAAGGGAGCACAGAAACTCTGGAAGAGCCATAGCCCTAGGGAAATCTGTAGATCTAACTCCCAGTGAAAGGACAGCAGCATTTTACTGCCAGATATGTATTCAGTGCTTCCATCCTTTGTCTCATTAAACACTCATTACTCTATGTCTCCTTTTCAAAAAAAAGAGAAACTGAGGCAGAAGTTGAAAAGTAGCTTGCCTGAGGTCACCAGCTATTCAGTAGCAGAGCGGGACTTAAGTCCAGGACTGCAAGACTCTTGCACTACTGGTAACTGATGAGGCACAAAGATTTGAAATGGCCTCTAAAGAGTGGAAGAAAGCTTTAGAAAACACTAAACTTTACAGTTCTTTGAATTTTTCACTAGTAAAAAGACAACCTCTGGGTCAGTGGCTGCTGGGAGTATAGTGTGGTTTAGCAGGAAGTTGGTAGACAGGATAAGGATTCAGGGTCTACTCCCACCAAGTGTTTGTATGATCCCCATTCAGGGATTTCCTGATGCTGTGGGTGGGAATTCTTCCCTCTGTGTGTCCCCACTACAGCCATTTATGTAAAGATACAATAATATATGTAACCTTTGGATTCATTCATGCTGCTCATGTTTGAGAAATGATGACCACAAGCAGTTCTGATATTAGAACACTATGAGAAACAAAAGACGCATCAGATACGGGGTCTGTCTTTAAGAGAAATTCTAACGTGGCACTTGTACCACACACCTGGAGGGTACCTGGGCTGCTGAGTGAAGGTGAGGCCTCTGATGGAGAGAAAGCATGTAACCTCAGTGACTCACAGAGCAGGAAGCTGATCCCTCCAGGCTTGGACAGAGGGTGACTGCTTTCCGCTCAGCCCCAATTCAGATCAAGGATATGCCTCTCTCCTTGGACCAACACTGAAGGCTATGGGATAAGCAAGGCAGGGCTTGACATGCTTTTAAGGGAAATGGAACCACCAGAGTGGCTCTGCTCAGGCCCAAATGGAGAGAGGTGTGCTAGCCAAGGTAAAAAGATTTTGGCTTCATGTCTTGAGGAATGTCTACACCCTGAATTCCTCCTACACTAACCATCCTAGCTGAAACTCTCAACCAGCTGATAGCCAACTCACCTCACATTCTGGCACAGGCTAATGATTCTGGCAATAGTCTATCCTGTCCAAAGTGCCCAAACACTTTTTGTATCTGCCACTATAAACCCACTCCTAAACTCGCTCCTCTGTGACTCAGTATGGGGCTCAGAGCAGGTGTGAACCAGGTGACACCCCCTAGAGAACACAGTCTTCAGTGGTTCAGGATGTAGGCATGGCTCAGAGAGTTGCTGACATTAAGCGCTTCGCTTAGGAGAGGGGGCATGTACGGGGCATGGACCAACCAACCACATGAAATCCAGGGCTGGTGAACGCTTCAGTGCCTGGGAGGCCCAGCAGGGGCCAGGAAAACAGAAGGCGACGCAGGGAGGCTCTTGTGCACAGCCTCGCGGCAGCCGCCACAATCAGACCACACGGATCACGCCACAATCAGACCGCACGGATCACGCGGAGCCGGTGAGCTGCCGCGAGAACCAACGGGCCAGGCTGGCTGTGCAGTTGGAGGCGGCCTCGCGGGCAGGGGCAGGTGAGGAAAGTTGGCTGGGGGCCAGGTGCGCCAGGGGAGAGTAGAGGGAGGCTGCTGCACTGCGGTGTGAGAGGGCAGAGTTGGGCCCGCACAATGGTCCCCAGAGGAAGTTGACATTGATGCCCTGGGGCCCAAGGAGTGGACTGGGGCCCCGGAAATCTAGAGGATTGCTTTGAGGGGAATGTGGCGGGCTCTGGGCAGAATGAGGCCAGAGTCCTCCGAAGCCTGGGGGCACACAACCTAGGCAGTGTGATGCCGGGGAATACTGTGACATCTGTTGTGGTTCCCTGTGTGTGACAGGTTTGGGACTTGAAACACTTTGGCTCTGTGATAAAGGTCTTGAACTCTCATTGAAGAGCATGGAGCTGATATGATTGGTAAGAAGCCATAATCAGATACCAAGTCATGGTCTGCACTGGTCTGGTCCAGGAAAGCCAAGAACTTTATTCTCACTCCAGGACCAGTGAGGGTTGAGGGGCTTAAGAGAGAAACAGAGTATTAATTAAACAGTTAATTCACCAGCGATTGTTGAACAACTGTGTGCCAGGTACTGTTCTAGAAGTTGAGAATGTCAATGAACAAGGTGCACAAGGTCCCTGCCTTTTTGGAAGGGGTGGTATTAAGAATTATGTTTTGAGTATGTTAGGTTTGAGATACCTAGTAGGTTTTTTCCAACACACAACATATGAACAGTATAGTTGGAAAGAATTTTCCAGTGAACTCTGAACACTCACCACCTAGATGCTACTGTTAACATTTACATATCTATTCACTGCTTCAACCCTTTCTCCATCTATCAGTCACCTGGTAGATTTATTATTAGTTTTTTCTTGTGGTAAAATATACATAAGTCATCCGGTTAAGTTGAGATGTCAAATAGGAAATTTGAGTCTGAAGTCCTGGGGAACATCAGGGCTAGAGTCAATCTTTGGAATCATCACCATATTGATGGTATTTAAGCCAAGGGACTGGACGAAACCATTTCAGTGGAGGGTGTACACAAAGAAGAGGGAAAGCCAAAAAAAGAGGAAGGTGATCAACTGTGGTGAATGCTACCGTGTAAGATGGATTTGGCAGTTAAGAGATTTTAATCATTTTAGTGAGAACAACTTTAGTGGAGTAGAAGTCCTTAAAAGGGGATTTTTTTTTTAAGATAGAAGAAAACAGAATATGTTTATATGCCAGTAGGCTTGAACTCATAGAAAGGGAGACATGATGCAGGTAAGGGAGGGGAATATTGCAGGAGGAAGTCCTTGAATACCTGAGAGTACCTGAGAAACCCTATAGCAGGTGGGTGGTTGTCTTTGAAATGAGCAGAAACATATTTTATAGTAACTAGAGGGACACTGAGACAATGGGTGCAGATCAGGCAGTGGTGGAGACACCGTCTGTCTGTGAAGGCAGTCATTGTCTGAGAGTAAGGGCAGCAGAGGAGAGGAGAGATGTTAGAATGTGGGGACAGACATGTGACATAGCCCTTCAGGAGAGTGGGAAAGTGAACTAACTAGGGAAAGGGAATTGGACTGCCAGGTGGTGTTGAGCACCCATATGAGATGAATTTAAAGTGAGATTAACTAGTGGGGTTTTCTGTGGGAATGTTCAACCTTGGAAGGGCATTGTGAGGGTAAAATGAGGTAATTCACGGATAACATTTAATACAGTGAGAAGTACATGATGAATGTTACCTATTTTTGTTTGAGTTCTCGTTTTGTTTTTCTTTTGTTTATATAAATGTGACTGAGGAAGGCTGACATTTACCATCTGACAGGATAGTCTCCCCTTACATGTTCTCCAACAAACCATAGTCTACTGCAGTTTGCAGCTATTGGAGTCTGGTACCTGGTGTAGTTGCATTTATACAGCTTGAAAATAGAGGATGTTTGCTAAAAGGAAACAAACTATAGCAAATAAAGCTCTCCATTATCAGACTAATTCATAATCTTGGCTGGATGGGCTGTGGGTTTGTCCCAGTGGCAGTTCATAATTTTTCCTGAAAACATTTTATTACTGCATTTCTTATTGGATCTGATGTATTGGGAATCTACAGAATCTACAGTTCTAAGATCATCAGGGGACATTTTCAGTTTAATAGATTGTCATTTCTCCCTGGCCACTTGGGCTGTATTATGCAACAAATAATAATGGCTGACTTCGACAGCTCTTAAAAATGACAAGCAGGGCCGGCCGAGTGGCGCATTGTTTAAGAGCTGGTTTTGGGATGCCAGCGGCCCCGGTTCGGATCCTACATATGAGGGCCAGTGACACTGCCCTCTACAGCTAACAACAGCTCCAACTGGAACTGGGCTGTGCAAGCTCCAGCGATGGTGTGGGCTGCAGCCCCTGCTGCAGTGGGCTATGCCATAGGCTACAGTGAGTGGCCAGCAGCCAGCTTGAGCAGCCGGCAGCTGGTGTGAGCTGCCAAGAGCCGCGGTGTGTGACATCCAGAGGCCAGCGACCGATCTGCCTCATCCAGGAAGAGCGCAATGATGATACCAACATGGGCCAGTGAAGCAACATCCTCCGCAACTAGGCTGAAGAACAAAAAGACAGCAACTTGTCTTTTCCCCTTCCCTGATTCCCCAATGCTGTTCCACTCCCTCAATTCCCCAATAAAATGTTTAAAAAAAAAGTGCCAAGCATTATCATTCTAAGCCAAGGGTTGGCAAACATTTTTTTTTTCTTTCTTTTCTTTTTTTTTTTTTAGTATCAAGTGTACAAAACAATGCAATGGCTATCCTTTTCACCCCTTACAAAGTGACAGCCTCCCTTCCTCCCTCATCCACTGCCCTCCCACTCCCAATATCATACATATCTATTATAATTCCATTGACTCCATTCCCACAATATACTTCACATCCTTTGACTATATATGTGTTAAATTATAGTTGACATATAATATTATTCAGTGGCAGCTTCAGATATACAGTGCAGAGGTCAGGCCTCTACACTGTCCGTGAAGTGGTCTCCCTAACAAGACATGAGTCCATCTGGTCCCCTATAAAATATTTACAACATTATTGATTATATTCCCCAAACTGTCTTTTCTATCCCTGCAGCAATATTGTGGTTACCAATTTATATTGTTTTGTCCCTTCCCCTTCTCCCTCATCCCCACCCCCTCCCATTTAGCAACCATCAGTTTTTCCTTTATGTCTCTGAGACTATTTCTGTTTACAATGCTCGTTTATTCAGTTCTTTAGATTCCACATATAAGTGAGATCATATGGTATTTGTCTTTCTCTGACAGACTTATTTCACTTAGCATAATGTTCTCTATGTCCATCAATATCGTTGCAAATGGTAAGATTTCTTTCTTCTTTATAGCTGTATAATACTCCATTGTGTAAATGTACCACAGTTTCTCAATCCAGTCATGTACCAATGGGCATTTTGATTGTTTCCAAGTCTTGGCTATTGTAAATAGTGCTGCAATGAACATAGGAGTGCATATATCTTTTCAAATTAGTGTCTTGGGTTTTTCAGGATAAATAAATACCTAGGAGTGGAATTGCTGGGTCAAAAGGCAGTTCCATTTCCAGTGTTTCGAGAAACCTCCGCACTGATTGCCATAGTGGCTGCACCAATCTGCAATCCCACCAACAGTGCAGCAGGGTTGTCGTTCCCCACAGCCCCGCCAGCACTTGTTGTTTGTTGATTTATTGATGATAGCCATTCTGACTAGGGTAAGGTGGTATCTCATTATGGTTTTTATTTGCATTTCCCTAATGATGAGTGAGGTTGAACATTTTTTCATATGCCTGTTGGCCATCTGTATGTCCTCTTTAGAGAAATGTCTCTTTATATCCTCTGCCCATTTTTTAATTGGGTTATTTGTTTTTTTGGTGTTGAGTTGCATGAGTGTTTTATAAATTTTGGATATTAACCCCTTATCGGATACATCATTGACAAATATCTTCTCCCATTCAGTAGGCTTCCTTTTTGTTTTATTGATGGATTCCTTTGTTGTGAAAAAACTTTTAAGCTCGATGTAATCCCATATGGTCATTTTTTCTTTTATTTCCCTTGCCCATGGGGATGTATCAGTAAAAATATTGCTCAGGATAATGTCTGCAAATTTACTCCCTATATTTTCTTTTAGGAGTTTTATGGTTTCAGGTTTTACATTTAAGTCTTTAATCCATTTTGAATTTGTTCTTGTATATGGCATAAGGAGGTGGTCCAGTTTCATTTTTTTTTTGCGTGTGTCAGTCCAATTTTCCCAGCACCATTTATTAAATAGACTATCTTTACCCCAAAGTAGATTCTTGCTTCCATTGTCATAGATTAAATGACCATATATGAATGAATGTATTTCTGGGCTCTCTATTCTGTTCCATTGATCTATATATCTTTCGGATGCCAATGCTATTTGATTACTATAGCCTTGTAGTATGATTTGATATCAGGTAACATGATACTTTCCACTTTGTTTTTATTGTCAGGATTGCCATGGCTATTCGGGGTCTTTTATGGTTCCATATAAATTTTAAGATTATATTTTCTATTTCTGTGAAAAATGCCCTTGGTAGTTTGACAGGAATTGCATTGAATCTATATATTGCTTTAGGCAGTATGGACATTTTAGCTGTATTAATTCTTCCTATCCATAAGCATGGTAGGTGTTTCCATTTATTTGTATCTTCTTTTCTTTCTTTCCTCAGTGTCTTATAATTTTCTGAGTACAGGTCTTTTACTTCTTTGGTTAAATTTATTCCTAAGAATTTATAGTTCTTGAAGGAATTGTAAATGAGACTGTTTTCTTAATTTCTCCTTCCAATAGTTTATTATTGGTATATGCAAATGCAACTGATTTCTGAATATTGATTTTGTATCCTGCTACCTTACTGACTTCGTCTATCAGTTCCAATAATTTTTTGATTGAGTCTTTGTGGTTTTCTCTATATAGTATCATGTCATCTGCATATGACAATTTTGCATCCTCCTTGCCAATTTGGATGCCTTTTTTTCTTTTTCTTGTGTGATTGCTATGGCTAGAACTTCCAGAACTATGTTGAATAAACATGGAGAAAGTGGACAGCCTTGTCTTGTTCCTCATCTTTAGGGGAATAGTTATAGTTTTTTCCCAGTGAGTATGATGTTAGCTGTGGGTTTATCATATATGGCCTTTATTATGTGAGATATGATCCCACTATTCACACTTTGTTAATAGTTTTTATCAGAAATGGCTGCTGGATTTTGTCAAATGCTTTTTCTGCATCTATTGATATGACCATATGATTTTTATGTTTCATTTTGTTGATGTGTTGTATCACATTAATTGATTTGTGGATACTGAACCATCCTTGTGTACTAGGGATAAAACCCACTTGATCGTGATGTATGATCTTAATATATTGTTGAATTCTGTTTGCTAATATTTTGTTGAGGATTTTTGCATCTGTGTTCATCATGGAAATAAGCCTGTAGTTTTCCTTTTTTGTGCTGTCTTTGTCTGGTTTTGGAATCAGGGTGGTAGTGGCTTCATAAAAAGAGTTTGGGAGCCTTCCTCCTTCTGGATTTTTTGGAATAGTTTGAGAAGAATAGGTGATAATTCATTTTGAATGTTTGGTAAAATTCACTTGTGAAACCGTCTGGTCCAAAGCTTTTGTTTGTTGGTAGCTTGTTGATTACTGACTCAATTTCCTTGGTAGTAATCAGTCTATTCAGATTTTCCGTTTCTTCTCGAGTTAGCTTTGGAAGGTTGTATGCTTCTAGAAAATTATCTATTTCTTACGGATTGTCAAATTGTTGGCATATAGTTGCTTATAGTATTTTAAAATTCTTTTGTTTTGTTTCTGTGGTGTCTGTTGTCACTTCACCTCTTTTGTTCCTGATTTTACTGATTTGAGCCCTCTCTCTTCTTTTTCTGATAACCCTGGCTAGAGGTTTGTCAGTTTTGTTTATCTTCTCGAAAAACCAGCCCTTGGCTTCGTTGATTTTTTGTATTGTTTTTTCTGGTCTCTATTTTGTTTATTTCCACCCTGGTCTTTATTATCTCCTTCCTTGTACTCCCTTTGGGCTTATTTTGCTGTTCTTTTCCCAGTTCCCTGAGGTGTGAGGATAACCTGTTGATTTGAGATTTTTCTTCCTTCATTAGGTAGGCTTACACTGCTATGAAATTCCCCTTAGGACTGCTTTCACTGCATCCCAGAGATTTTGGGTTGTGGTGTTTTCATTTTCGTTTGTCTCGAGGTATCTTTTGGTTTCCTCCTTGATCTCATTTTTGACCCACTCGCTATTTAGTAGCATGTTATTTAGCCTTTATGTATTTGTGTGCTTTCCAGGTTTCTTCTTATAATTGATTTCTAGTTTCATAGCATTGTGGTCAGAGAAGACGCTTGATATGATTTCAATCGTCTTAAATTATTGGGACTTGTCTTGTGGCCTAACTTGGAAAATGTTCCATGTGCACTTGAGGAGAATCTATATTCTGTAGCTTTGGGGTGAAACGCTCTGAAAATATCAGTTCAATCCAACTGGTCTAATGTGTCATTTAAGGTCGCTGTTTCCACATTGATTTTCTGTCTGGAGGATCTGTCCATTGGTGACAGCGAGGTGTTGAAGTCCCCTACTATGATAGTGTTACTGTTGATCTCTGTCTTTATGTCTGAAAATATCTGTTTTATATATTTAGGGGTTCCTATGTTAAGTGCATAGATGTTTACCAAGATTATGTCCTCTTGTTGGCCCAATCCCTTTATTATTATGAAGTGCCCTTCTTTGTCCTTTATTATATTCTTCAATTTAAAGTCCATTTTATTTTATGTAAGCATCACTACTCCAGCTTTTTTCTCAGTTCCATTTGCATGAAATATTTTACTCCATCCCTTTGCTTTCAGCCAGTATGTTTCTTTTGATCTGAGGTGAGTCTCTTGTATACAGCATGTGCAAGGAAGGGTCTTGCTTTCTTATCCATTCAGAGGAGTTGGCAAACTTGAGACAGAAGAGCCACCAGGGGTCCACAAACTGTGTCATGGACTGCTGGCTCTGAAGTAAAATTGAAAATTAAAATAAAACTATCATAGTCATTTACAAAATTATTAAAGGATATTATTCACATGGTGGTGATTATATAAAAATATATTTATGGCTCTAGAATAATTTTTAAAATGTTGTGAGGGACAGGATTGGCTCTTCCAGGGGTCGACAACCTTGTTTTATTTTCTTTTTTAAAAATTATTATTAATAGTTACAGATGTACAAAACTATGCAATAGTTATCTTTTTCACCTCTTACAAAGTGAGTACCCCCTTCCTCTTCCCCTCCCCCCACCCCGGATATCATACATATCTATTACAATTCCATTGATTACATCCCCACATTCCTTGACTATATATGTGTTAAATAAAGACAGAATCCTTAAAGCAGCAAGGGAAAGGCAGCAAGTTACTTATAAGGGCACCCCCATAAAGTTATCAGCCGACTTTTTGGCAAACTTTTGAGATGCAATGTATTCAAAGAGCTGCATGTGGCTTGTGAGTAGCAGTTTGCTGACACCTGTTCTAGGCACATCCCATGCATAATCTTGTTTAATCCTCACCTGGGCTCTGTGAAGCAAGCACTATTGTTATCTCTATTTTTCAGTTGCAAAAATAGGTTGGAGAAGTTCAATAACTTGCCCAGGGTACGTACGCATAGTGTGATTTCCAGTTTCTGCTGCAGACTCTTTTTTTAAAGACTGCTTGGCCAACAGTTATCTATTGTACAATGTAGGGGAGTAAAAGGTGATGGACCGAAGCAGATTGCCTGGGTTCAAAAATTTCCATTTACTAGCTATGTGACTTTGAACAAATCATTTAACCTGTATGTGCCTTTGTTTCTTTATCCAGGGGCCGGCTGAGTGGCGCAGTGGTTAAGTGCTGGCTTGGGAAGCCAGTGGCCCTGGTTTGGGTCCCACATATGAGGGCCAGTGACACTGCCCTCAAAAAAAAAAAAATATGTGTGTGTTTCTTTATCCATGTAATGGGAATAATAATAGTCCTGCCTGAATAGGGTTATTGTGAAGATTACATGAGTTAATATATTTAATAAGCTTAAAATAATGCCTGGTTGTTTAAATGCTGCTATTGTCACCATGGTGGTATGTGTACTGATTGTCTTTATTATAATCATTTACTAAGGGCTCTGTTACTGGGTCTAGGTAGAGTTAAAAAATTGCAGGGCATTTTGCTAATGCTCCTAATTTAGGTATCATCTGTTCCCTTTGATTTGATTAACTCTCTGAGGGAAGCAAACATAACAATTTGCTTCTAAGTGCAGAAAACAACTCGGACTTTATTCAGACACATCTGACCAACGAGGTTCATTTTATTAGTGTTGGCATTGCATGCATCTTAAAGGGAAATATGGCTTGTTTTTTTTTTATTTGTTTTTTTTTTTAGTTTTTTTTAGTGAAGTTGTATTTATTGATATGGAAATTTGTTCATGATGTATTTTTAAAAATTTTTTTACATATATTTTTAATTAGCTTCAGGTGTACAACAAAGTGCAATAGTTATACTTTTTACCCCTCAAAGTGACAACCCCCACCCCCAATTCTCCCCTCCCACTCCTCCCCCCATATCATACTATCTATTACAATTCCTTTGACTCCCTTCCACCATATAATCCACATCCTGTGACTGTCTATATATTCAATTACAGTTGGCATACAATATTATACAACATCAATTTCAGGTAAACAGTGCAGTGATCGAGCCTCTACTCCATCCATGAAGTGGTCTCCCTAACAAAACATGTGACCATCTGACACCCCACAAAATTTTAACAACATTATATTCCCCGAACTGTCTTTCATATCCCTGTGACAATACTGTAGTTACCTATTTATGCTATCTAATCCTTTCCCCTTCTCCCTCATCCCCACCCCCTCCCAACTAGCAACCCTGTTTTTCCTCTATATTTATGAGACTGTTACTGTTTCTTATGCTCATTCATTCAGTTTTTCAAATTCCACATATCAGTGAGATCATGTGGTATTTGTCTTTTTCCGACTGACTTATTTCACTCAACATAATAGTCTCTAGGTCCATCCATATCATTGCAAATGGTACAATTTCATTCTTCTTTATAGTGGAGTAATACTCCATTGTATAAATGTACCACAATTTGTTAAACCAGTCATCTACCGATGGGCATTTTGGTTGTTTCCAAGTCTTGGCTATTGTAAATAGTGCTGCAATAAACATAGGGGTGCATATATTTTTTTGAATTAGCATCTTGGATTCCTCTGGGTAGATTCCCAAGAGTGGAATTGCTGGGTCATACGGCAGTTCTATTTCCAGTGTTTTGAGATACCTCCATACTGATTTCCATAATGGCTGCACCAATTTGCAGTCCCACCAACAGTGCACCAGGGTTCCTTTTTCTCCACACCCTCGCCAGCACTTGTTATTGGTTGATTTGTTGATGATAGCCATTCTGACTGAAGTGAGGTGGTATCTCATTGTGGTTTTTATTTGCATTTCTCTGATGATTAGTGAGGTTGAACATTTTTTCATATGCCTGTTGGCCATCTGTATGTCCTCTTTAGAGAAATGCCTCCTCATATCCTTTGCCCATTTTTTAATTGGGTTGTTTGATTTTTTGGTGTTGAATTGCATGAGTGTTTTATAAATTTTGGATATCAATCCCTTATCAGATATATCATTGGCAAATATCTCCTCCCATTCAGTAGGGTGCCTTTTTGTTTTATTGATGATTTCCTTTGCTGTGAAAAAAATTTTAAGTTTGATGTAACCCCATATGTTCATTTTTTCTTTTATTGCCCTTGCCCGAGGGGATATATCGGTAAAAATATTATTCAGGGTAATGTCTGCAAACTTACTCCCTATATTTTCTTCTAGGAGTTTTATAGTTTCAGGTCTTACATTTAAGTCTTTAATGCATTTTGAGTTTGTTCTCGTATATGGTGTAAGTAGATGGTCTATTTTCATTTTTTTGCATGTGTCAGTCCAATTTTCCCAGCACCATTTATTAAATAGACTATCTTTACTCCAGTGTAAATTCTTGCTTCCATTGTCATAGATTAAATGACTGTATATAGATGGGTTTATTCCTGGGCTCTCTATTCTATTCCATTGGTCTATGTGTCTGTTTTTATGCCAGTACCATACTGTTTTGATTACTGTAACCTTGTAGTATGTTTTGATGTCAGGTAGTGTGATGCCTCCCACTTTGTTCTTATTTCTCAACATTGCCATGGCTATTCGGGGTCTTTTGTGATTCCATATAAATTTTAGGATTCTGTGTTCTATTTCTGAGAAAAATGTCCTTGGTTGTTTGATTGGAATTGCATTGAATCTATATATTGCTTTAGGAAGTATTGACATTTTAACTATATTAATTCTTCCTATCCATGAGCATGGTATGTATTTCCATTTCTTTGTATCTTCTTTGATTTCTCTCTTCAGTGTCTCATAATTTTGTGAGTACAGGTCTTTTACTTCTTTAGTTAAATTGATTCCTAGATATTTTATTGTTTTTGAAGCAATTGTAAAAGGGATTGATTTCCTGATTTGTTCTTCTGATAGTTTATTATTGGTGTATAGAAATGCCACTGATTTCTGAATATTAAATTTGTATCCTACTACCTTACCAAATTCGTGTATCAGTTCTAGCAGTTTTTTGGTGGAGTCTTTGGGATTCCCTACATATAGTATCACGTCATCTGCATATAATGACAATTTTACTTCCTCTTTTCCAATTTGGATGCCTTCTATTTCATTATCTTGACTGATTGCTGTGGCTAGAACTTCCAGAACTATGTTAAATGGAAGTGGTGAAACCGGGCAGCCTTGTCTTGTTCCTGATCTTAAGGGGAAAGCTTTCAGCCTTTCCCCATTAAGAACGATGTTTGCTGTGGGCTTATCATATATAGCCTTTATTATGTTGAGGTATGATCCCACTATTCCCACTTTGTTAAGAATCTTTATCATAAATGGCTGCTGGATTTTGTCAAATGCCTTTTCTGCATTTATTGATATGATCATATGATTTTTAGTTTTCATTTTGTTAATGTGATGTATTATGTTAATTGATTTGCGGATATTGAACCAGACTTGCATACCAGGAATGAATCCCACTGGATCGTGGTGTATGATCTTTTTAATGAGATGCTGAATTCAGTTTGCTAGTATTTTGTTGAGAATTTTTGCATCTATGTTCATTAGTGATATTGGCCGTAGTTTTCCTTTTTTGTAATATCTTTGTCTGACTTAGGAATCAGGGTGATAGTGGCTTCATAGAAAGAGTTTGGGAGCCTTCCCTCCTTCTGTATTTTTTGGAATAGTTTGAGGAGAATAGGTACTAATTCTTTTTTGAATGTTTTGTAAAATTCACCTGTGTAGTCATCTGGTCCAGGGCTTTTGTTTGTAGGAAGATTGTTGATTACTGATTCAATTCCTTTGGCAGTAATCAGTCTGTTCAGAGTTTCTGTTTCTTTTTGTTCAGACTTGGTAGATTGTGTGCTTCTAGAAATTTATCCATTTCTTCCAGATTGTCGAATTTGTTAGCATATAGTTGCTCATAGTATTTTCTTAAAATTTTCTGTATTTCTGTGGTATCTGTTGTCACTTCTCCTCTTTCGTTTCTGATTTTATTAATTTGGGTCCTCTCTCTGTTTTTCTTGGTTAGTCGTGCTAAGGGTTTGTCTATTTTGTTTATCTTTTCAAAAAACCAACTCTTGGTTTCATTGATCTTTTGTATTTTTTTTTTTTGTTCTCTATTTCATTTATTTCTGCTCTTGTCTTTATTATTTCCTTCCTTATGCTCCCTTTAGGCTTGTTTTGCGTTTTTTTTTTTTTTTTTTTTTGAGTTCCCTTAGGTGTAGAGAGAGTCTGTTGATTTGAGATTTTTCTTCCTTCTTTAGGTAGGCCTGCATTGCTATGAACTTTTGCTGCATCCCAGAGATTTTGGGTCATGGTGTTTTCATTTTCATTTGTCTTAAGGTATCTTTTGATTTCCTCCTTGATCTCATTTTTGACCCACTCACTATTTAGAAGCCTGTTATTTAGCTTCCATGTATTTGTAAGCTTTCCAGATTTCTTCTTATAATTGATTTCTAGTTTCATAGCATTGTGGTCAGAGAAGACACTTGATATGATTTCTATCTTCTTAAATTTGTTGAGACTTGTTTTGTGGCCTAACATATGGTCTATCTTGGAGAATGTTCCATGTGCACTTGAGAAGAATGTATATTCTATAGCATTGGGGTGAAATGATCTAAAAATATCAATTAAATCCAGCTGGTCTAAAGTGTCATTTAAGGCCACTATGTCCGTGTTGATTTTCTGTCTGGAGGATCTGTCCATTGGTGACAACGGGGTGTTGAAGTCCCCTACTATGATAATGTTACTGTTGATGTCTGCCTTTATGTCTGTCAGAATCTGTTTTATATATTTAGGAGCTCCTATATTGGGTGCATAGATGTTCACTAGGGTTATGTCCTCTTGTTGAATTGATCCCTTCTTTATTATGTGGTGCCCTTCTTTGTCTTTTATTGTAGTCTTCATTTTAAAGGCTATTTTGTCTGAAATAAGTATTGCTACTCCAGCTTTCTTCTCATTTCCATTTGCATGAAATATCTTATTCCATCCCTTTACTTTCAGTCTATGTGTGTCTTTTGATCTGAGATGCGTCTCTTGTAGACAGCATATGCATGGGTCCTGTTTTCTTATCCACTAAGCCACTCGGTGTCTTTTGATTGGAGCATTTAGCCCATTCACATTTAAGGTAATTACTGATAGGTATATATTTATTGCCATTTTGTTATTTGTATTTCTTGTCTTCCTGGGTTAGCTTGTTTTCCCCTTTCTTCTGTTTAAAAAAGCTCTTTTAACATTTCCTGCAATGCTGGCTTGGTGGTAATGAACTCCTTAAGCTTATTCTTTTCTGAGAAGCTCTTTATCTGTCCTTCAATTTTAAGTGATAGCCGTGCTGGGTAGAGCAATCTTGGTTGTAGACCCTTATTTTGTGTCACTTTGAATATCTCCTGCCACTCCCTTCTGGCCTGCAGAGTTTCTGAAGAAAAGTCAGCTGTTAGTCTTATAGGAGTTCCTTTGTATGTAACCTGCTGTCTTGCTGTTGCTGCTTTTAGGCTTCTGTCTCTGTCTGTAACCTTTGCTATTTTAACTATGATGTGTCTTGGTGTGGGCCTGTTTAGATTCAGCCTGTTAGGAAGTCTCTGTACATCCTGGGCTTGTATGTCGATTTCCTTCACCATGGTAGGGAAGTTTTCAGTCATTATTTCTTTAAATACATTCTCAATCCCTTGCTTCTTCTCTTCTCCTTCTGGTATTCCTATGATGCAAAGATTGCTGCATTTCATGTTGTCCCAGAGGTCTCTTAAGCTATTTTCATTCTTTTTTATTCTTTTTTCTTTTTGTTGTTCCAGCTGGGTGATTTCTGCTATTTTGTCTTCTAATTCACTGATCCACTCCTCTGCTTCATCTACTCTACTGGTGATTCTTTCAAGTGTGTTCTTCATTTCAGTTATTGTATGCTTTAGTTCTAACTGGTTGTTTTTTATGGTTTCCCTATCTTTATGTCCTCACTGAGTTCCTAAAACATTCTTATCATCAGTGTTCTAAACTCTGTCTCTGAAAGTTTGGATACCTCTGTTTCATTTAGTTCCATTTCTAGAGTTTTCTTCTGATCTTTTACTTGGAACATGTTTCTTTGTTTTTTCATTCTGGCTGTCGTTCTGTGAATGCTTCGATGTATTAGATAGATCACCTAGAAAGAAGAGAAAAGAAAAAAGAAAAAAAAAACAGAGAAAAAAAAAGAAAGAAAAAAAAAAGGAAAGAGGTGTGGGGCTCTCCGTCCTCTTTAGTCTGCAGACCACTTTCTCAGGGTTGCAGTGAGCTTTCCACAATTATCTCTTGTGTGCTCTGGAATCGTGCTCACTCCCCCCCCCAAAAAAAAATCTTCACAGGTTGTTGCAGGTTGTCTGCTACTGAGTCTCAGTGAACAGAGTGATGGAGCTGGAGAACACCCCCCTGTGTTTCCCTGGCAACGCAGCTGAAGCAGGGTGGAGGGTGGGGATCTAAGGCAGCTTGAGCACTCCTGCGTCTCAGTGAGCAGCCCGATGGAGCTGGAGGGCACCCACCCGGTGTTTCCTTGGAAACACAGCACAAGCAGGGCGGAGGGTGGGGACCCAAGGCCTCTCACGCACTCCTGTGTCTCAGTGAGCTGATTGATGGAGCCGGAGGGCACCCGCCAGGTGTTTCCCTGGCAACGCAACACAAGCAGGGCGGAGGGTGGGAATCCAACTCCACATGCGCGCGCACGCTCGCACCGACACACTCATGCATGCACGCGCTCCTGCGCCAAGTTCACCAGACCAATGGGGTCCCGACTCTGACCCTCCATGGGAGGGCCCAACCCTGAAAAAATGGCGGCCTCCTGTACGCCGCTCATGAGCAAGCTCCGCACCAGTGGAACAACAATCCCAAAACCTCCAGCTTCTGCACCAAATGTGCTCAGTTCAGTCCCTCCCAACAGGTTTCTGGGCCTGGCTCATGCAGCCACTCCCTCTGACAGGAACCATGTGAGTGCTCGCCAGCGAGTGAACCCGTGCGCCGGCCCCACTGGTTCTCCAGCTGCCCCCAGCCTCACCGAGTTGAGCAAAGAGAGTCCTTACTAATTTCTACTGCCCACTATCGTGGAACTCCTCTTCCTGGCAAAGCAACTCTGAGCTAGTGAGCTCGGTGTGGCGCTGGAGGGTCTCTCCCCCAACCAGAGTAGCCTCCCCACACAGCTGGGGCATCCCTCACAGGGCTCACCCTCTCTCATCGGCGCCCCTCCTACCAGACTTGACGTGGCCTCCTCTTTAGGTCCTTCGTTTAGAGGTTCTGTTCATCTAATGTTCAGGGGACTCCCGAGGTTAAATGTTGCATAAATTATTTGTAATTTTGATGTGATCCTGGGAGGCAGTTTGGAGAGCGTCCGTCTATTCTGCCATCTTACCGGAACCTTTCAAAATATGGCTTGTTAAAATGATGAAAATCCTCCTAACTTTCCCCAACTGGCAGCCTATTGGAGAGATTTGATTAGAAAGGCCAATGGTCTACATAGCTGGTGCGGGGCACAACATACTTGTATGATAAATATTGTGGGTCAGTGGGTTGCACATGGGAGTGCTCTTAAAAGATCTGTGAAATTTAGAGATTCTGATTTCGTTGGTTTGGTGTGGCCTGAAATTGGGGTTTTGCAAAGTTCTTGTGTGCAGCCTCTTGGTGGTCCAAATTCATTTTCTTTACACCAGCAGCTTGTCTCTCTGCATACTGCTGTGACTGGGTTCCTCGCCTCCATCCCTTTACTTAGTATACTTTCTGCTCCTTCCTGCTTTTTAATAAATATGTATTGACTGCCCACTTTGTGCCATTCTTCTTGGTGTTGAGATGACACAGTGGTGACAAGAGGCCATGTCACTAGCCTCATGATACTTATATTGAGGGAGGAAGACAGTAAGCACATGAGCAGATATGTATCGACTTACATACATAAGTAATCCTTAAGGTAATGAAAAATGCTTTTAAGCAAAATAAAGCAGGGTAATGAGCAGAGTGATCCTAACAGCAGTGTGTGAGAGTTCTAGTTGTTCCACATCCTTACAGAACTACTTCGTATTGTTTTTTGTGTGCACTGTATTCATTGTAGCCATTCTAATAGCTAGATTGTGGTAGTTCATAATTGCTTTCTTTTGCATTTTTCTGTTGTCCAATGGTGTTGAACATCTCCTATGCTTACTTATACCATCTGTATTTCTTCTTTGGTGAGGTGTCTATTCAAATATTTGGCCCACTTAAAAAAATTGGATTGTTTGTGGTTTTTTTTAGTTATAGGTGTCTTCATATGTTTGAGATACAAGTCCATTTTCAAATACTGTGGATTGTCTCTATATTTTCTTAATACTATCTCATCAATTTTTTTTTCTTTTGTGGTTTGTGTTTTTAGTGTCTTACGATATGTAATTTCTCACAGTTGTAGAAGCTTGAAGTCTGAAATTAATATATCAGCAGGGCTGAGCTCTCTCTGAAGGCTCTAAGGGAATATCCTTCCTTATTTTCTCCTATCTTTTGCTGGTTGCTGGCAATCCTTGGCAGCATAATTCAATTGGTAAACACAATTTGAACTAAAACAACATGGCCTCCAACCCCCCAAAGCCATATCCTTAACCATGTGCAAGATGCCTTCATATCATCTTAACATCCTCAAGAGTCTTGACCCCTTCCACCATCAACTCTACATCCAAATTCTCATCAAAATATCCCAAATATCTAAATCACCTAAATCAGATAAGTTGGAGACCCAAGCTATGGTCTAACTGAAGGTAAAATTCTTTTCCATTTGTTTGTTTTGAAATGTAGAAAACAGTTTATCTCTGTCCATAATACAATGATGGTACAAGGCATAGGAAAGACATTCTCATTCTAAAAGGGAGAATTTGGAAGGAAAAAGGGACCACAGGTCCCAAGCGAGTCTAAAACACAGTACGGCAAATGCTATTTGGCTTCAAGGCCTGAGAATAGTTGTCAGGGTCAGTCTGCCCTCTGGGCCCAGGGAGGCCCTACTGGCCTGTGCATTGCCATCAGTAAAGGTGAACCCTGACCTTAGACCACAGAAGAAAAAGCATGCTCTGGGCAGAAGCACCCTCTGGGCAACCTGTTTGCTGTTTGTAGAATGCCAAAGGTCTGACAGCCTTCCTCCTTTATTTCATTCTGGCTTTGTTTCTTGCAGTCCAAGCTAGCAGTGTTTCTGCTGAGAGGGCTGACTGGATCCAGGAGTCACACAACTTAGCTCATTAGGGAAGGTTTGTCCAGCCATGCCTTTGCTCCTCTTTTCAGAACATGATATCTTGGATAGTGTGAATGAAAAAGGGGTGCTGTAATAAATCTAACTGAAAGTAACCTCACAGGGTGAGGCATATAACTTCTTTAGTGAAAGGTTTATCTTTGTCTTACATTAGCCTGTCCATTATTTCTGTGCATGTAGGTTAATACACCTTTGAAATGCCTCTTTCTCAAGCCCCCTCACAGACAGCACATAAGATGATTAGCTCTCCTGTATCTAATCCCCACCTTGCTTTCTCCCACTTTCATGTAATCTTCTTTACCTTCTTTACCTCCTTAATTCCAGATGCATAAAAGAAACTGCAAAAGTGTCATTCTCAAGCATTTGAGATCTTGCTCGCCAGCAGTATTGTCAGTTTGACTCTAGTAAAATTTAATAAAAATTCTTTACAGGTTTGGACATTTCTTACATCGAAAATAGGTTGAGAATTTTCAAAATCATCAAGTGCTAGTTCCGTTTCCTTAACAATTTTTTCCACAATTTTTCTCTTTCATGTTGCATTTTATTCTAAGCAGCAAGGAGAAACCATGATCACCATCTCCCACACTTTGCTTAGAAATGGCTTCAGCCAAATATCCAAGTTCATCATTTACAAGTTTTACCTTCCACCCAACAGTAGAACTCAATTCAGGAAAGTTTCTGCCGCTTTATAACAAAGATCGCTTTTCTTCCAGTGTCCTGTACTTTTAAGGCCTCATCAGAAGAACCTTTAAAGTTCATATTTCCAGGAACATTCTGTTCTTGAATATATATATATATATATATATATATATATACAGTTCCCTTCTTTTCTTTCTGACCCTTCAGCAGAATCACCTTTAGCATCATGTGTCTACCAGCAGTCTTTTCAAGGCAATCTAGGCATTCTCCTTCATTTTTAAATTGGTTGTTTTTTTACTGTTAGGTTTACTTTTAAAAGAAATTTTTAATTTTAAGCCATTCAGTCTGTGGAACTGTTAGGATAGCCCTTGAGTACCAATGTGTCAATAGTTACTCTCTAGAAGTTTTACAGTTTTTAAAATTGTTTATTTTTTTCACTCACAGTTGATATTCAATATTATTTTGTATTAGTTTCAGGTGTAGAGCATAGTGGTTAGATATTTATATTATTTATTCAGTGATCCCCTGGATTAGTCTACTACCCACCTGGCACCATACATAGTTGTTGCAACATTATAGACTATATTCCCTATGCATGCTGTATATCCCCATGACTATTTTATAACTACCAATTTGTATTTTTTTTTTACAGGTTTTTTATTGGGGAATTGGGGGAGGGAAACAGCGTTGGGGAACCAGGGAAGGGGAACAGATAAGTTGCTGTCCTTTTGTTCTTCATTCTAGTTGTGGAGGACATGGCTTCACTGGCCCATGTTGGTATCATCATTGTGCTCTTCTCAGTGAGGCATCGGCTGCTGGCCTCTGGACGGCCGCTTACAGTGGCTCTTGGCAGCTCACACCGTCTGCCAGCCGTTCACGCTGGCTGCCGGCCACTCACTGTAGCCTATGGCAGCCCAATGCAGCAGGAGCTGCAGCTATGCCGTCCCTGGGACTCACAGCAGCCCAGCTCCAGGTGGAGCTGTTGTTCACCATCTTAGCTGTAGAGGGCAGTGTCACTGGCCCTCACCTGTGGGATCCAAACTGAGGCCGCTGGCATCCCAAGCCAGCTCTTAACAAACGCGCCACTCGGCTGGCCCCCATTTTGTATTCCTTAATCTCTTCACCTTTTTCACCCAACCCCAACCCCAGTTCCTTCTGGCTAATATCAGTTTATTCTCTGTATCTATGAATCTGTTTCTGTTTTGTTTGTTCGTTTATTTTGTTCTTTAGGTTCCACATATAAGTGAGATCATGTGGCATTTGTCTTTCTCAGTCTGACTTATTTCACTCAGCACAATACCCTCTACGTCCATCCATGTTGTTGCAAATGGTAAGATTTATTCTTTTTTAAGGCTGAGTAATACTCCATTGTATAAATGTACTGCACATTCTTTATCCAATCTTCTGTTGAAGGGCACCTGGGTTACTTCCATATCTTAGCCATTGTAAATGCTGCAGTGAACATAGGGATGCATATACATGATCAAATTAGTGTTTTGGATTTCTTCAGATAAATACCCAGAAGTGGAATTGCTGGGTCATAAAGTAGTGGTATTTTAAATTTTTTGAGGCATCTTCAAATCATTTTCCATAGTGTCTGCACCAATTGGCAATCCCACTAATAGGGTAGGAGGGCTCTCTTCTCCGCATCCTTGCCAACACTTGTTGTTTATTGATATATTGACAATGGCCATTCTGATAGGTGTGAGGTGATATCTTACTATGGTTTTAAATTGCATTCCTCTGATGATTAGTGATGCTGAACATCTTTTTATATGTCTCTTGGCCATGTCTATGTCTTCTTTGGAGAAATGTCTATTCAGGTCCTCTGCACATTTTTAAATTGGCGTTTTCGTTTGTGTGTGTATGTGTGTTGAGTTATATGAGTACTTTAAAAATTTTGTGTATTAACCCCTTATTAGATGCATCATGGCCAATATCTTCTCCCATTCAGTAGGCTGTTTGTTTTTTTTCATTTTGTTTGTAGTTTCCTTAGCTGTGCAAAAACCTTTTAGTATGGTATGATGTGGTCCCTTTTGTATATTATTTTCTTCTGTTTCCCTTGCCCAAGGAGACATATCAGAAAAAGTATTGCTAGAAGTAATGACAGAGTTTACTGCTTATGTTTTCTTCTGGGAGTTTTATGGTTCGGGTCTTACATTTAAACCT
This sequence comes from Aselliscus stoliczkanus, assembly GCA_033961575.1. Lineage (NCBI taxonomy): Eukaryota > Metazoa > Chordata > Mammalia > Chiroptera > Hipposideridae > Aselliscus > Aselliscus stoliczkanus. The sequence goes on from CM066729.1 coordinate 121,234,207, forward strand.
TTAATACATTTTGAGTTTATTCTTATATGGAGTAAGAAAGTGGTTCAGTTTCATTTTTTTTGCATGTATTTATCCAGTTTTCCAGCATCATTTATTGAATAGATTATCTTTACCCCATTGTATATTTTTGCCTCCTTTGTCATAGGTTAACTTACGATATATGACTGGTTTATTACTGGGCTGTCTATTCTGTTCCATTGATGTATGTGTCTTTTTTTTAATACTTTTATTGTGAAATAAACATTTAAAAAAAATTAGTTTTTTAATTAGTATAACAGTGCAATAGTTATACTTTTTACCCCTCAAAGTGACAACCCCTCCAGTTCGCCACCCCACTTCTCCCCCCCATATCATACATATCTATTATAATTCCTTTGACTCCCTTCCACAGTATACTCCACATCCCATGACTATCTATATATTCAATTACAGTTAGCATACAATATTATACAACATCACTTTCAGGTGTACAGTGCAGTGATCAAGCCTCTACTCCATCCATGAAGTGGTCTCCTTAACAAGACATGTGACTGTCTGACACCCCACAAAATATTTACAACATTATATTCCCTGAACTGTCTTTCATATCCCTGTGGCAATATTGTAGTTGCCTATTTATGCTGTCTAATCCCTTCCCCTTCTCCCTCATCCCCACCCCCTCCCAACTAGCAGCCATCAGTTTTTCCTCTTTATCTATGAGACTGTTTCTGTTGACTTTGCTCATTCATTCAGTTTTTCAGATTCCACATATAAGTGAGATCATATGGTATTTGTCTTTCTCCGACTGACTTATTTCACTTAACATAATAGTCTCTAGGTCCATCCATATCGTTGCAAATGGTACGATTTCATTCTTCTTTATAGTGGAGTAATACTCCATTGTATAAATGTATCACAGTTTCTTAATCCAGTCGTCTACCAATGGGCATTTTGGTTGTTTCCAAGTCTTGGCTATTGTAAATAGCCAAGACTTAAATAGCGCTGCAATAAACATGGGGGTGCATATATTTTTTCTAATTAGCGTCTTGGATTCTTCTGGGTGGATACCCAAGAGTGAAATTGCTGGGTCATATGGCAGTTCCATTTCCAGTTTTCTGAGATACCTCCATACTGATTTCCATAATAGCTGCACGAATTTGCAATCCCACCAACAGTGCACCAGGGTTCCCTTTTCTCCACAACCTCACCAGCACTTGTTGTTTGTTAATTTATTGATGATAGCCATTCTGACAGGAGTGAGGTGGTATCTCAATGTGGTTTTTATTTGTATTTCTCTGATGATTAGTGAGGTCGAACATTTTTTCATATGCCTGTTGGCCATCTGTATGTCCTCTTTAGAGAAATGTCTCTTCATATCCTCTGCCCATTTTTTAATTGAGTTGTTTGGTTTTTTGGTGTTGAGTTGCATGAGTGTTTTATAAATTTTGGATATTAACACATTATCAGATATATTGTTGGCAAATGTCTTCTCCCATTCAGTAGGGTGCCTTTTTGTTTTATTGATGATTTCGTTTGCTGTGAAAAAACTTTTAAGTTTGATGTAATCTCATATGTTCATTTTTTTCTTTTATTTCCCTAGCCCAAGGGGATATATCAGTAAAAATATTACTCAGGGTAATGTCTGCAAATTTACTCACTATGTTTTCTTCTAGGAGTTTTATGGTTTCAGGTCTTACATTTAAGTCTTTAATCCATTTTGAGTTTTTCTCGTGTAAGTAGGTGGTCCATTTTCATTTTTTTTTTGCACGTGTCATTCCAATTTTTCCAGCACCATTTATTAAATAGACTATCTTTACTCCAATATAAATTCTTGCTTCCATTGTCATAGATTAAATGACCATATATAGATGGGTTTATTCCTGGGTTCTCTATTCTATATCATTGGTCTATGTGTCTGTTTTTATGCCAGTACCATACTGTTTTGATTACTATAGCTTTGTAGTATGCTTTGATGTCAGATAGCGTGATGCCTTCCACTTTCTTCTTATTAGAGAGCTGCTCTTATCCCTGCCCCTCTGACCCTCACCCTGAAGGTAGTTAATTAATTTCCACCCTGTATGTCCCTGGAGTTTTTCAAGCTGCTTCCCCTGTGCTGGAGTGCAGAGCAAGTGAGTTTGTGAGTGAGCTAGGCTTTGCTCAGGCTCTTTGAGACCTGGAGTGCCTTGGTCTCTAGCAGCCCCCTTGTCTTTCTTTCTCAGACACATCTCAGCGATTTCATAGCCATATGTTATGGGGACTCCTCTTCCTGGCACTGGTGCCCTGGGCTGGCGATCCCAGTGTGGGGCTGAGACCCCTTGCTCCTCAGGGGGAACTCTGCAACTGAGATATTTCTCCCAATTCTTAATCACCACACTATGGGTGTGGGACCTGCCTAGTCCACATCTCTCAGACCCTCCTACCAGTTTCATTGTGACTTCTTTATATGCTTGGTTATAGGAATTCTGTTTAACTAGACTTCAAGTGGTTCTGCATGATCGTTTTTCTATAACTTAGTTGTAATTTTAATATGGTCATGTGAAGAGGCAAGCACAGGTTTGCCTACTCTGCTATCTTGACCAGAGTCATGGAATCACTTTTAAATGATGTTCTTAATGAGTAGTTATTTTTACTAATGTCATTGAAATAGTTGAAAAAGTATTTGCTCAAGAGTGGTTCGTGGTAACTATGTCAGTCTCTGGGGTGCTAATGACTAAACATTGTTGACATAGGGTTCCAATGTTTTAAATACAAACTGGATGGTAAGGACCCATGAGGGCTGACAGTTCTCTCTCATTTCTGTGATTGGAGGGTAATGACCATTTTTAATGTTTAAACTTTCATTAATTAATTGATTTTTAAAATTGCTTTTACATAATTATCTCTATGTATTTTATTTTGCTCCTATTGAAGTGGATTATTTTTATGGCTTTTTAAAACTCAGCTTTATGGAGGTATAATTATATACAAAAACTTAAATCTTGTGAAAGATGACAGTTATATTTTTTCCTTCCCAACCTGAATACCTTTATTTCTTTTTCTTTCCTGAATTGTGCTAGCCAGAACTGCCAGTAGCTCTTGAAGTGCCACTTCTGCATTTCATTTCTCCCTGCTTCACACCCCACAAATCTCACATATGCACACATATCACAGAGAATGATTAACAAAATACTGATCAAAAATGAAATTTCTTAATGATAACTTTATTTCTACATAACTATTGGTTATTTTTATTATTAGAAAAAGCAACAACCCTATTCCTTAAAAAAAAAGAAAAGAAACTAAAAACAATTCTAAAAAGATATAAAACGTACTAATTAATAATAGTCCAATGAGCTTGTACTGGAACTTCGGTCATAGAAATATCGATTTTATAGGAAAGAACTCTTATTTCTGAGGTGACTTCAGTAAGGGTAACAATATTACTTAGTATTGGGTATTTGGAGTTTTTTTTCATTTCCTACCCCCCAGGCCAGTCTACGTCTCAGAGAATGGGGCATGATAGAATTTTCAAAAGAATTGGAAGTGGCCTCAGGTTGAAATTCTAACTTTTGCTGTCTTGTATCTAACATAAAGTCTAATATGAAGAAAGAGTCTTTGTTAGCATCTGTTTTAGTTTTGAGAGAGTTTGAGATAGGCTGAAAATAGCACCTAACTGAGAATACAAGGATATATGAAGTATTCATTCGAACTTCCTCTGTGTCAGTCTAACTCCTGAAGAAAAATGCCCTGCTTTTGATGAATGGGCAAACCAAACACTTGTCCTTTCTCTTATGATCAGATGAGACTACACCATATTGGAACTTTTTTTCTCTATCCTCTTTGCTATATCCCAAAACAAATAGCATATATATTTTTAGGTTTACCCTTCTCAGGGTTAATTCCCTGATTTTCTACAGTTTCCCTGGAAGTTGGAGAGAAATCTTTAATCTAGGGATCTGACCTCTATGTCTTCCCAGAATTCTTGATAGAATAGTTATACAGATTGCTTGGTGATGTATGCACATTTTTCTAGACTTATAGACATACCTTCAATTTATTGCACTTTACTTTATTGCACTTTACAGACAATTGCATTTTTTACAAACTGAAGGTTTTTGGCAACCTTGTGTCATCAAGTCTATCGGTGTCATTTTTTCCAATAGACTCAGATGATGTTTACCATTTTTTAGCAATAAAGTATTTTTTACATTAAGGTATATGTATTGCTTTTAAAAACAATGCATACTTAATACTCTACAGTATACTGTAAACATAACTTTTATATACACTGGGAAACCAAAAAATTCATTTGACTTGCCTTATTGAGGTATTTATTTTGGTCTATAATTGAACCCACATTATCTCTGAGATATTCCTGTCACTAATTTGTTAATACATAAGACATTTCTTTAGTGTCTAGAATGTGCTAGGCACGAAGACACAAAACTTACAGTACCTGTCCTAAGATATTTGTGGTCCAATTTGGGGCCATGAGTCCAGAAATCATTATAAAAGACAAATTATAAGGGAAGCAGTGGTGGAGACTTACTTAGCCTAGCATGGGAGGAGGTAGGTGATATGGTAGAGACTTTTACTATATTTTCTGAAAATTTTTTTTGTTTTATAATAGATGAAGTTTCTGTTTTTATTGTATAATTTATTTTTGCAGACTTTATATACTGTCCAGATTTCAATACACATTTGCTAATAGTGAATTGTATAATCTTACCCTATTACTGATTTACTACAATAACTACAACTCAAAAATTGAATTCAATGTTAATCAGGCTAATATTATACTCTTTTGTATATTTGTTTTAAGATATACTATATAACATGTAAGAGAAGAAAAATTCATCCAGTTTGATTCTTGTGCTTCTATAGGGTTACCTCAGACTCACTGCACTAACAAATGCCAGAAGTAGGTATGCATTTCTGATCAAAGTTGTTCGCTTTGGAAGCTCCACTGACCTTCCAAATATGGGCCTCCCAAATATGGAAGACTTGAAATTGGTGACTGTTGGTATGGATTAATATGGATTTTAGTCAATTCATTTATGTGCTAGAGAGATCTTACTAATTTATGTGTATGTGCATGTGTGTGCGCATGTGCGTGTGTGTGTGTTTATATAAAAAGGATAAGTTGTTGGGGTGCAGGGCCATTCACAAGTTTATTTGGTGGAATGCAGCATACAACATATTTAATCCCTGGTATTTAATAAGTAAGAGTACATCCAGTTATCAACGGGCATCTTAAAATTGAGAAAATTTCTAAAAGAAATTCATTTTAATTATCTTCAATTAAGATTGTTGTACCATTTAAAAGATTCTCAATCATGTATTTAGGAGGTAGAGGGTGTCATTCTTACTTAACAATGAGGTATTTAACTTGTAGGGTCACTTGTAAGGGGGTTTATCACTTAAATCTATTCCCTCAGTACCAGTCACACCTTCCCCAGGAGTTGGAGGGCAACCTTTGTTTACAGCAATCCTTTAATTACCACCACTGTCCTTCTTTTAAAACAATATTTTCTTCACTCCATCAAAGTAGAATTTTCACTAAATTAAAAAACGATTCATTATAATTTGAAATGAAACCATCTTAAAGATTTTATCAATTTATTAATTAATGTAGGAACCAGAAAGGTGGCAAGGTAGTTCAGAGAATATTTTGTGGATCTAGGTTTTCATGTGCATTTTGAACCAATGATAGAGTAAGAATGCTAGATTAGATTTTAAAGGTCTGGTAACTATCTCACAAGACAAATTACAATGTTTGGTGCTATCTTTTCTAATATAGAGAAATTATTTGTACAAAAATATATAGGTTAACATGTGAGTTACCAAGTCTAGGACTTTCAATCTGCAGTAAACAATGATTTGAACAAAGTATAATACTTAATTAATTATGTAGATAACACATATTAAATAATCCTTGGGAGGGCCATTAAACATCATCCTCAAATAACATTAAAAGGACATACCACACTGTACATCTGAAGCTGCCGCTGAATAATATTATATGTCAACTATAAATTAACACATATATAGTAATGGGATGTGGAATATAGTGTGGGGATGGAATCAATGGAATTGTAATAGATATGTGTGACATCGGGGTTGAGGAGGGCAGGGGAGAGGGGAGACGGTAGTTAGTTTGTAAGCGGTGAAAAAGATAACTATCACATTGTTTTGTACATCTGTAACTAATAATAATAAGTTTTTTTTATTAAAAAGGACATACCACCTACCTTTTGCTTTACTTCTTTGTTTTAAATAATCTTTCTTAATATTCTATATCTAAAATTTTTTTAAATATATATGTTTCAAAACATTAACTTTTAGATTCAGATTACAGTAATCCCATTTCATTTGCAGGTAGCTAATTGAAAGGTCACAAGACAATAACTACCCTAAGTTTTAACCAATGGAAGCAATGTAACATGATTTTATAGGTCTATAGGGAAAAGATTAGGAAAAAAAAAAGCTTATCCTATGTGAGGCCTTTTTATAGATTGAACATGAACTCCTTGAAGACAGACTTTGCAGTTAATTCTTATCCATTCAATATTGTATTCCCAGCACCTACTTCAGCATGAGTAGGACATTGAAAGAATTGAGTCACTGAGTGGTGGGGACTGAATAAACGAGCAATACTATGTGAAAGCTATGAAAACCCCAGTAATCTAATAGAAACCTTTGCATTGTGTGTTTGACCAGGTGAACAGTTGTGTGATGGCCCAGGTTACTGGTTAGACCTGCTGCCTGATTCTCAGGACACAAGGCTCAGTACCTGCAAGAGCCCTTTATCCATCTCATCCGGGCATGGGGACAACATGTCTTCACCCAGAAAGGCTGCAACAGAACCTGGTAGGTTCTTACCTGTCACACATTTTGTGGGGTGTAGAGAGCTGAAGGAGCCAGAGCAGTGCTTCTAAGGCTGTAAATATGCATGGAACCTCCCTGTGGATTTGTTAACCTGTAGACTTTGATTCACTGGGTCCGTGGTGGGGCCCAAGACTCTGCATTTCTAACAAGTTATCAAGAGTAGCAAGGATTAGTCTCTTGTGTTTTGTTTTCTCTTTTCAGATAACATTCTTTTTCTGATTATAAAGATAACACATTTATTGTGGAAAATTTGGAAAGAACCAAGAAGCACAGAAACATAAAGAAGAAAGCTTTGGGTACATAATACTAATGCAGTGTTTTCATTCGCTGCCAGCTGTCTCCCAGCTGACCCCTATTGTCATTGTCTTGCCTCAAACAGTAGCTTGCTTTCACTTTTCAACATACCTTTTATATTTTGCCTTATCCCTTCTATGTTTAGCTCCTGTTCCATGTTGTACCCTGCCCTCCTTGTAATCGGTGTGCTCCCTGCAGGTTTAAGCTAGAGCTTTGCATGGGGAGGTCCTTGCCAGCCTGCTTCTCTGGCTTTGCAGCTCTGGCCCAGAGCTCCTTTTGTCCTGATTATACTCTGGAAGACCTGGAGGCAGCTTTCTTTCCAATTGTGGTATTGCACATCCATAGCCCAGATGTTTCCAGTTTTTTTTTCTCCTTCTGTTACAGGCATCACTATAGAAGACAAGATGTTAAGATCTATAGATTTTATTCTTTGGTTGATTTCTTTCTTTAAGAAAAATTCTCAGGATTGGGATCCTTGAGCTAATGGGTCTGAGTTTTGTATTACTTTTACTATCTGTTGCCATATTATTTTCCAGAAGAGACTAAACACATTATCAGCAGTTTACCAGTTATACTGTAACCGTACTACCTTTGGTGTTATCATAGCAAGAAATGTTGCTAATTTAGTTGTTATGAAATGATGCCCTGAGCTTCCTTAATTTACATTTCTCTGATTACTGTCCAGAATTATTTTTTCCTTTTGTTTAACCTGACTTTTTAAAAAACATCTGTTTGATGTACTTTCCTTTTAACTGCACACAACAGTTCCATCAAATATCTTTTGACCATCTACCCAAGAGTCTTATGAAATTATAAATTTGATTGGCATCTTTTTAAATGCAATTATGACTCAACTTTTTTTCTAGTTTGCATCCTAAACACTCTTTTCCTTTAATTTGGCTTCCATGAAAAGGACAAAAGCAGCACACAAAAAGACAGTTGAGGCACTCATTTACTGAACACATTTGCAAATTAATAGGCAAGTGGCCAAACTGGGTGTATTTCCTTAAAAGAAATTACAATGAACAAAGCAATTCTCATATTTTATTGGCAGATCATTTTAGATTCTAAATATATTTTTCTATGTTCAAAAAAGTACTACTACATTATGTTATGGTAATTTATAATTGTGTTCTTTATTGCCACCTAGTGAATGGTCTCATTTCTAAAGAAAAGAGAATGCTTTGTAAAATTGGAAAGTTAGTTTCAGGTGTACAACACAGTGCAATAATTATACTTTTTATCCCTCCAAGTAACAAACCCCTCCCCCAATCTGCTGCCCCACTCTCCCCGTATCACACATATCTATTACAATTCCATTGACTCCACTCCCACACTATACTCCACATCCCGTGACTATATATATTCACTTATATTTGACATACACACCTGAAACTACTTCAAAAAATTAAATTAATATTAAAAAATTGAAAAGTTAAATAGATGAATTTAAAGTCCAAAATAAGAAAAAGAGAAACAGAGAGAGAGAGAGAATAAATGAGAGAGAGGAGCAAATTACTTTGAATTAAAATCTTTAGCCACAGACATAGACCCAAAATAACTTATTAAAAGCATTCATAGTTTTCATGTATTTCCAGCTGGAGTTGTATTTTCATTTCTGGTTTCCCATCGGGCTTTATTTACATCTTTATTAGAATGTTTGTTTATTGCTTCATATTATATTTATTTTTATATTTCCCTATGAAAGTTCAAACTCCTCGAGGATAAAGGTTGTCTTTTTCCTCTTTGCTTAAGCAAGCTCAGCATTTGATGTGTAATAAATGCTTGTTGAATTGAACATTATTTCAGAGCTGCTCTTCGTGGTAGAAGAAAGCAGAGAGCAGAAGAGGTACTACTACTTTGTAGTTTCTACAATATATTGTCCTTTAAGAAATCACAGGTTAGCAATTTTGACTTATGACCAATTTCTATTACCAAACAGATGGTTTTTTGAGCCCTTAGTATAAAATGAAGTGATCTTTAAGAACTGATTGAGTTTCACTCAGAATGAGAGGTTAAACCAACCTGTAACTAGAGTGGTGCAGAGACACCCTGGATCAATAGGAAGCTCTCCTCATCCTGGTGGCTAGGCACTCTTCTTCCTGGGTACCCTAAGATTAGGATGATCCAAACCACCCAGCCCCAGGAAATTATTTGCTTGAAGTACCGTATGGCCCTAAAGTCTCCCTTAGAGGTGCTTGAACTTCACGATGCTTGCTGAACTCAGAAGTTATCCTCTTATGATTCTGAAAATGGTGGAATACACAGGAGATTCATTTACTAGTTTAAATAGTTCGCTAGTCACTTAGATGTCCTAGTGGCAAAGTCTATGTGGAGGTTCTCGGCCTTGTTCATATTTTCAATTCTTTTAAAACTTAATCATCATGATCTAAATTTTGTGGTGATCTTATTGCATCAAGTCAATATTCTGAATTATACAGAATCATTTAGGACCTGAGCTAGTGAGCCCAGGGTTTATGCTATGTTGTCAATTCCTGAGTATCCTGGAAGAGAATACAATTTTCATTATAGTAAGTGCCCATACCCAAACACACCATTACCTTCTGATTCTTTGTTTGTTTATTTTTTGAATTTTAACTTCTTTTATTTATTTATTAATTACAACAGTGCAATAGTTATACGTTTTACCCCTCAAAGTGACAATCCCCCTCCCCCAATCCACCACCCCACTTCCCCCAATATCATAATATCTATTACAACTCCCCTGACCCCACTCCCACACTGTATTCCTCATCCCGTGACTATATGTATACATTCAATCACAGTTAACATTCCATATTATACAACATCAGCTTGAGGTGTACAGCACAGTGATCAAGTTTCTACCCCATCCCCGAAGTGGTCTCCCCAAGACACGTGACCATCTGACACCCCACAAAGCATTCACAACATTATCAATTACATTCCCAGAATTGCTCCCCCCCCATATCCCTGTGGCAACATTGTAGTCACCCAACTACGCTGTACAAAACCTTCTCCCTTTACTCATCCCCACCCACTCCCAGCCATCAACCATCAGTTTTTCCTTTATATCTGCTTGATATGATTTCAATCTTCTTAAATTTGTTGAAACTTGTTTTGTGACCTAACATGTGGTCTATCTTGAATAATGTTCCTTGTGCACTTGAGAAGAATGTATATTCTGTTGCTTTGGGGTGAAATGCTCTAAAAATATGGATTAAATCCAGATGGTCTAAAGTGTCATTTAAGGCCACTCTTTCCATGTTGATTTTCTGTCTAGAGGATCTGTCCATTGGTGACAATGGGGTGTTGAAGTCCCCTACTATGATAGTGTTACTAGTGATGTCTGTGTTTATGTCTGTCAAAATCTGTTTTATATAATTAGGAGCTCCTATGTTGGGTGCATAGATGTTTATTAGGGTTATAGTGCCCTTCTTTGTCTTCTATTGTAGTCTTTATTTTAAAGTCCATTTTGTCCAAAATAAGTACTGCTACTCCAGCTTTTTTTCTCATTTCCATTTGTATGAAATATCTTATTCCATCTGTAAACAGCCTATATATGGATCCCATTTTCTTATCCACTCAGCCACTCTCTGTCTTTTGATTGGAGCATTTAGCCCATTCACATTTAAAATGCTTATTGATAGGCGCATATGTATTGCCATTTTGTTATTTGTATTCCTGGTCTTCCTAGGTTAGCTTGTTTACCCCTTTCTTCTGTTTAAAAAAGCCCTTCTAACATTTCCTGCAATGCTGGCTTGGTGGTAATGAATTCCTTAAGCTTATTCTTTTCTGAGAAACTCTTTATTTCTCCTTCAATTTTAAGTGATAGCCATAATGGATAGAGCAATCTTGGTTGTAGGCCTTTATTTTGAGTCACTTTGAATATCTCCTGTCACTCCCTTCTGGCCTGCAGAGTTTCTGTAGAAAAGTCAGCTGTTAGTCTAATAGGAGTTCCTTTGTATGTAACCTGCTCTCTTTCTCTTGCTGCTTTTAGGATTCTGTCTCTGTCTTTAACTTTGCCATTTTAACTATGATGTGTCTTGGTATGGACCTGTTTGGGTTCAGCTTGTTTGGAACTCTCTGCACTTCCTGGGCTTGAATGTCAATTTCCTTCATCAGGGTAGGGATGTTTTCAGTCACTATTTTTTCAAATACATTTTCCACCCCTTGCTTCATCTCTTCTCCATCTGGTATTCCTATGATGCAAAATTGTTGCGTTTCATGTTGTCCCAGAGGTCTCTTAAACTATTTTCATTCTTTTTTATTCTTTTGTCTTTTTGTTGTTCCAGCTGGGTGATTTCTGCTATTTTGTCTTCCAAATCACTGATCCAATTCTCTGATTCATCTACTCTACTGGTGATTCCTTCGAGTGTGTTCTTTATTTCAGTTATTGTATTCTTTAGTTCTAACGGGTTTTTTTTTTTTTGTGATTTCTCTATCCTTTCTTATGTCCTCACTAACTTTGTTAAACATTCTTATCATCAGTGTTCTGAACTCTGTCTCTGAAAGGTTGGATCCCTCTGTTTCATTTAGTTCCATTTCTATAAGGTTTCTTCTGATCTTTTACTTGTGACATGTTTCTTTGTTTCCTCATTCTGGCTGTCACTCTGGGATTGCTTTGATGTATTAGATAGATCACCAGGAAATCCCTGGCTGGATCATGCAGGCATTCAGCTCACGACCCAACACTCCCAGGAAAACTCCCAGTCTCAGCCTGGGCCAATCAGCTGCTCGTAGATAAGGCCAAGCCACCTGACAGTCAATCACCAGCCTGGCAACTCTGCACTTGCAGTACAGAGAGCAGGGACCCAAGGTGGCTTGCGCAGTCCCACGTCTCAGTGAGCAGCCTGTTGGAGGTGGAGTGCACCCGCCCGGTGTTTCCCTGACAATACAGCACAAGCAGGGCGGAGGGTGGGGATCCAAGGCTGCATGCGCATTCATGCACACAGGCTCTCCTGCACCAATTCCACCAGACCAATGCGGTCCCAGATCTGACCCCCTGTGGGATGGCCCAACCCTGATAAAATGGCGCCCTCCTGTATACCACTTGCATGCAAGCTCCACACCAGGGGAACAATAGTCCCAAAACCTCCAGCTTCCATGCCAAAGGTGCTCAGTTCAGTCTGTCCGTGCAGGCTCCTGGGCCCCACTCACACAGCTACTCCCTCCACCAGGAACCAGGTGAGTGATCACCAGTGAGTGAATACGTGTGCTGGTTCCACATGTTCTCTAGCCACTTTCAGTCTCACCAAGCTGAGCAAAGAGAGTCCTCACTAATTTCTACTGCCAGCTATCGTGGAACTCCTCTTCCCGACAAAGTAACTCTGGGCTGGTGAGCTTTGTGTGGGGCCAGAGGGTCTCTCCCCCAACTGGAGAAGTCTCCATACGGCTGCGGTGTCCCTCACTGGGTTCGCCCTCTCGTCTCCGCCATTCCTACCAGACTCAACGTGGCCTCCTATTTAGGTCCTTTGTTTAGAGGTTCTGTTCATCTAGTGTTCCAGGGACTTCCAGGATTGAATGTTGTATAAATTATTTGTAATTTTGGTGTAATCCTGGGAGGCAGTTGGCACAGCGTCTGTCTATTCCGCCATCTTACTGGAAGTCCATTGAGGTCCAAGGTTTCTGAAGGAGCGTGGGGTGAGTTCTTATTTATGCAGTTGTTTTTTGCTTTCTTTCTAAGAAAGAAAAAAAAAACACACGCACACACAGAAAAAACCCACAAAAACCATCCCACTGCTGTTTTGAGCTGAGGCTTCTGCCTTAGACGCTCCAGCCCAGCTCCTGCTGCACTCCGGAGGGACTGCTGGGACAGGGACTGAGCTCATCCTGCCTGCTGCTACACTCTCCACTCTGCCTCCTGGGGTTTTGTGTCTCCACAGCAAGGGGGTTCAGGCTGCCTCTCGATGAATCTCGCTACCCCTTGCTTGTCCAGTTTGAGACTTCTGCTTCAGAGTCTGTTTGTGGTGGAGCTCCTGTTGCTCTCCCTGCTGGACCGGTTGGGTGCAAGGACTGATCCCTGGACTGGGTGGGCACAGGGACTGAGCCCACCCTGCCACTGCTACACTCTCCGCTCTGTCTCCTGGGGTCCCGCAGCTCTGCAGTTCGGGTGCAGATCACACCTCTGCACACTCATCTCCTCTCTCTCCTCCCCCACTCACCCAACCAGAGACTTCTGCCTCAGACTGCAAGCCATGGCGCTCTTGCTGTACTAGGTGGACCACGAGGCACAGGGAGTGAGCAGCGGGAACACTCACCAATCTGCTCTCTGGAACCACTTGTCTCAGCAGCTGTGGGTGCGGGCTATGCCTCCATGCATCTCGCCTCCTTCTTTCCCCACTCCAGCATTACTTTTTGAAACATCTTGTCCTTTCTCCATTAAATTACCCAGGCATCTTTGTCAATAATCAATTGAATGTATATGTGTAGAATTATATCTGGAATTTTTATTCTGCTCCATTGATTTATACATCTCTTCTTATTTCAGTGTCATCGTATCTTATTATAGCTTTGTAATAAGTCTAGAACATAGATAGTATAAATCCTCCAGTGTTGTTCTTTTCAAAATTGTTGTTGCTATTCTAAGCCCTTTGTATTCCATATAAATTTAAAAATTAGCATATTAATTTGTATGAAAAATCCAGATGTAATTTTGCTTGAAGTTACATTGAACCTATAGACCAGTGTGGGGAGATTTGACATCCTAATAGTATTGAGTTTTCCAATCCAAAGACAATGTATAGGTCTCCATTTATTTAGGTATTCTTTCATTGCTCTCAGCAGTGCTTTTTCGTTTTAGTGTATAGGTCTTAATCATGTTTTAAGTTTATTTCGGAGTATTTCAGGTTTTTAATATTATTTTTTTTATATTTCAAGTTTAGATTTCCCCCCGCTAACAAACACAAATAACATTAAGAGTTTTAGGGGGTTCTGGTAAGATGGCGGAATAGACGGACACTTTCCGAACTGCCTCCCAGGATCACATCAAAATTACAAATAATTTATACAACATTTAACCTCAGAAGTCCCCTGAACACTAGATGAACAGAACCTCTGTTCTGAGGAGGCCATGTCAAGTCTGGTAGAAGGGGTGCAGACGAGAGAGGGTGAGCTCCGTGAGGGAAGCCCCAGCCATGGGGAGGCTTCTCCTGTTGGAGGAGAGACACTCTGGCCTCATGCCAAGCTCACTAGCCCAGAGTTTCTTTGCCAGGAAGAGGAATTCTATGATAGTGGGCAGTAGAAATTAGTGAGGACTCTCTTTGCTCGGCTCGGTGAGGCTGAGGGCAGCTGAAGAACCAGTGGGGCTGGTGCATGGGTTCGCTCGCCGGTGTACACTCACCCAGTTCCTGTTGGAGGGAGTAGCTGCATGAGCCGGGCCCAGGAGCCTGTGGGGAACGACTGAACTGAGCACCTTTGGTACAGAAGCTGAAGGTTTTGGGACCATCGTTCCCCTGGTGTGGAGCTTGCACACCAGCGGTGTACAGGAGGGCGTCATTTTTTCAGGGTTGGTCCCTCCAACAGAGGGTCAGATCCAGGATTCCATTGGTCTGGTGAAATTGGCGCAGAAGTGCTTGCGTGCGAGTGTTGTGCGTGCGGCCTTGAATTCCCACCCTCCGCCCAACTTGTGCTGCGTAGACAGGGAAACACAGGGCAGGTGCTCTCCAGCTGCATCAGTCTGTTCACTGAGACTCAGGAGTGCATGAGCGCCTTGAGTCCCCGCTCTCTGCACTGTTTGTGCAGAGGTGCAAGGCTGGTGATTGGCTGTTAGGCTGCTTAGCCTGATCTGTGGGCAGTTGATTGGGACAAGCTGAGATGGGGAGATTTCCTGAGAGTGTTGGGCAGGGAGCTGTGCAGCTACGTGATCCGATCAAGGCTTTCCTGGCGAGTTTGTCTGGACTGATGGCTGGCACAGAGTGCATGCTGCTCTGACTTGGTGAGGGTCACTGAGCACATCAAGTGGTGCCTTGGGGGCCTGCCCCACCCACCTAGAGCTGTGTAGCCAGAGGCACCATGATCCCCCGGTGCCTGCTCCACATCTCTGCAGGCCATAGAGGGTTGTTTCGCAGTAGTGGACAACCTCCAACAACCTGTGAAGATTTTTTTTTTTTTTTTTTTTTTTGTAATGAGCACAGTTCCAGAGCACACAGCAGCTAATAGTGAAAAGCTCACAGCAAGCTTGAGAGTGAGGCTGGCGCATAACACATTAAGCTCTTTCCCCCAATAGCTGGTGCTGAGTCTCCCAGACACTCTGTATTGCTGAACAAGTGGTCTGCAGATTAAAGAAGACAGAGAGCCCCCCACCGGTTTTTTCTTTCTCTCTTCTTTCTAGGTGATCTATCTAATACATCGAAGCATTCACAGAATGACAGCCAGAATGGAGAAACTAAGAAACATGTCCCAAGTAAAAGATCAGAAGAAAACTCTAGAAATGGAACTAAATGAAACAGAAGGATCTAAACTTTCAGAGACAGAGCTTAGAACACTGATGATAAGAATGTTTAAGGAACTTAGCGAGGACATAAAAAAGGATAGGGAAACCATAAAAAACAACCAGTTAGAACTAAAGAATACAATAACTGAAATAAAAAACACACTCGAAGGAATCACCAGTAGAATAGATGAAGTAGAGGAGTGGATGAGCAAATTAGAAGACAAAATAGCAGAAATAACCCAGCTGGAACAACAAAAAGAAAAAAGAATGAAAATAGTTTAAGAGACCTCTGGGACAACATGAAATACAACAACCACACATCATAGGAATACCAGAAGGCGAAGAGAAGAAGCAAGGTACTGAGAATGTATTTAAAGAAACAATGACTGAAAACTTCCCTACCCTGGTGAAGGAAATCGACATACAAGCCCAGGATGTTCAGAGAGTTCCAAACAGGCTGAATCTAAACAGGCTCACACCACAACACATCATAGTTAAAATGACAAAGCTTAAAGAAAAACACAGAATCCTAAAACAGCAAGAGTAAGACAGCAGGTTACATACAAAGAAACTCCTATAAGCTAACTTTTCTTTAGATACTCTGCAGGCCAGAAGGGAGTGGCAGGAGATATTCAAAGTGACACCAAATAAAGGTCTACAACCAAGATTGCTCTAACCCAGCACAGCTATCACTTAAAATTGAAGGAGAGATAAAGAGCTTCTCAGAAAAGAATAAGCTTAAGTAGTTCATTACCACCAAGCCAGCATTGCAGGAAATGTTAAAAGGTTTTGTTTTTTTATAAACAGAAGAAAGGGGAAAACAAACTAACCGAGAAAGACAAGAAATACAAATAACAAAATGGCAATAAATATGCACCTATCAGTAATCACTTTAAATGTGAATGGGCTAAATGCTCCAATCAAAAGACAGAGTGGCTGAGTGGATAAGAAAATAGTACCCATGTATATGCTGTTTACAAGACACTCATCTCAGAGTAAAAGACACATGCAGACTGAAAGTAAAGGGATGGAACAAGATATTTCATGCAAATGGAAATGAGTAAAAAGCTGGAGTAGCAATACTTATTTCAGACAAAATAGACTTTAAAATGAAGACTACAATAAAAGACAAAGAAGGGCACTACATAATAATAAAGGGGTCAATTCAACAAGAAGTCATAACCCTAGTTAACATCTATGCACCCAATATAGGAGCTCCTAAATATATAAAATAGATTTTGACAGACGTAAAGACAGAGAGCAACAGTAACACTATCATAGTAGGGGACTTCAACACCCTGTTGTCACCAATGGACAGATCCTCCAGACAGAAAATCAGCATTTACATAGTGGCCTCAAATGACACTTTAGACCAGCTGGATTTAATTGATATTTTTAGTGTTTCACCCCAAGCTACAGAATATACATTCTTCTCAAGTGTACATGAAACATTATCCAAGATAGACCACATGTTAGGCCACAAAAGACGTGTCTACAAATTTAAGAAGATTGAAATCATATTAAGTGTCTTTTCTGACTACAATGCTATGAAACTAGATATCAATTATAAGAAGAAATCTGGAAAGCTTACAAATACATGGAGGCTAAATAACATGCTACTAAATAGTGAGTGGGTCAAAAATGAGTTCAAGGAGGAAATCAAAAGATACTTCAAGACAAACGAAAATGAAAACACCACGACCCGAAAATCTCTGGGATGTAGCAAAAGCAGTCCTAAGGGGGAAGTTCATAGCAGTGCAGGCCTAGCTAAAGAAGGAAGAAAAATCTCAAACCAACAGACTATCTTTACCCCTAAGGGAACTCAGAAAAACAACAACAAAACAAGCCTAAAGGGAGTATAAAGAAGGAAATAATAAAGACCAGAGCAGAAATAATTGAAATAGCGAAAAAAACAACAATACAAAAAGATCAATGAAACGAAGAGTTGTTTTTTTGAAAAGATAAACAAATCGACAAACCCTTAACCAGACTCACCAAGAAAAAGAGAGAGAGGACCCAAATTAATAAAATCAGAAATGAAACATGAGAAGTGACAACAGATACCACAGAAATACAGAAAATGTTAAGAAAATACTATGAGCAACTATATGCTAACAAATTCGGCAACCTGGAAGAAGTGGATAAATTTCTAGAAGCATACAATCTACCAAGTCTGAACCAAAAAGAAACAAAAACTCTGAAAAGAATGATTACTGCCAAAGAAATTGAATCAGTAATCAACAATCTTCCAACAAACAAAAGCCCTGGACCAGATGGCTACACAGGTGAATTTTACAAAACATTCAAAAAAGAATTAACACCTATTCTCCTCAAACTATTCCAAAAAATACAGAAGGAGGGAAGGCTCCCAAGCACATTTTATGAGGCCACTATTACTCTGATCCCAAAATCAGACAAAGGTATTACAAAAAAGGAAAACTACAGGCCAATATCCCTAATGAACATAGATGCAAAAATTCTCAACAAAATACTAGCAAACCGGATTCAGCATCTCATTAAAAAGATCATACACCACGATCAAGTGGGATTCATTCCTGGTATGCAAAGTTGGTTCAATATCCGCAAATCAATTAACGTAATACATCACATTAACAAAATGAAAACTAAAAATCATATGATCATATCAATAGATTCAGAAAAGGCATTTTACAAAATCCAGCAGCCATTCATGATAAAAACTCTTAGCAAAGTGGGAATAGTGGGATCATATATCAACATAATAAAGGCCATATATGTTAAGCCCACAGCAAACATCGTACTCTATGGGGAAAGGCTAAAAGTTTTCCCCTTAAGATCAGGAACAAAACAAGGCTGCCCACTTTCATCACTTCTATATAACATAGTTCTGGAAGTTCTAGCCACAGCAATCAGACAAGAAAATGAAATAAAAGGTATCCAAATTGGAAAAGAGGAAGTAAAATTGTCATTATATGCAGATGACATGATACTATGTATAAAGATTCCCAAAGACTCCACCAAAATACTGCTAGAACTGATAAACGAATATGGTAAGGTAGCAGCATACAAAATTAATATTCAGAAATCAGTTACATTTGTATACACCAATAATAAACAATCAGAAGAAGAAATGAAGAAATCAATCCCTTTTACAATTGCTTCAAAAACAATAAAATATCTAGGAATCAATTTAAAGAAGTAAAGGACCTGTACTCAGAAAATTATGAGACACTGAAGAGAGAAATCAAAGAAGATACAAAGAAATGGAAATACATACCATGCTCATGGACAGGTAGAATTAATATAGTTAAAATGTCAATACTACCTAAGGCAACATATAGATTCAATGGAATTCCAATCAAACTACCAAGGACATTTTCTCAGAAATAGAACACAGAATCCTAAAATTTATATGGAGCCACAAAAGACCCCGAATAGCCATGGCAATGTTGAGAAATAAGAACAAAGTGGGAGGCATCGCACTACCTGACATCAAAACATACTACAAGGCTACAGTAATCAAAACAGTATGGTACTGGCATAAAAACAAACACATAGACCAATGGAACAGAATAGAGAGCCCAGGAATGAAACCATCCATATACGGTCATTTAATATATGACAATGGAAGCAAGAATTTACATTGGTGTAAAGATAGTCTATTAAATAAATGGTGCTGGGAAAATTGACTGACACGTGCAAAAAAATGAAAATGGACCACGTACTTACACCATATATGCGAACAAACTCAAAATGGATTAAAGACTTAAATATAAGATCCGAAACCATAAAACTCCTAGAAGAAAACATAGGGAATAAGTTTACGGACATTACCCTGAGTAATATTTTTACTGATATATCCACTCGGGTAAGGGCAATAAAAGAAAAAATGAACATATGGGATTACATCAAACTTAAAAGTTTTTTCGCAGCAAAGGAAATCATCAATAAAACAAAAAGGCAGCCTACTAAATGGGAGAAGACATTTGCCAATGATATATCTGATACGGGGTTAATATCCAAAATTTATAAATCACTCATGAAACTCAACACCAAAAAAACAAACAACCCAATTAAAAAATGGGCAGAGGATATGAAGAGGCATTTCTCCAGAGGACATACAGATGGCCAACATGCATATGAAAAAATGTTCAACCTCACTAATCATCAGAGAAATGCAAATAAAAACTACAATGAGATACCACCTCACTCTTGTCAGAATGGCTATCATCAACAAATCAACAAACAACAAGTGCTGGTGAGGGTGTGGAGAAAAGGGAACTTTGGTGCATTGTTGGTGGGACTGCAGATTGGTGCAGCCATTATGGAAATCAGTATGGAGGTATCTCAAAAAACTGGAAATGGAACTGCCGTATGACCGAGCAATTCCACTCTTGGGTATCTACTCAGAAGAATCCAAGAGGCTAATTCGAAAAAGTATATGCACCCCTATATTTATTGCAGCGCTATTTACAATAGCCAAGACTTGGAAACCACCGAAATGTCCATTGGTAGATGACTGGATTAAGAAACTGTGGTACATTTATACAATGGAGTATTACTTCATTATAAAAAAGAATGAAATCGTACCATTTGCAACTGTATGGATGGACCTAGAGACCATTATGTTAAGTGAGATAAGTCAGTCGGAGAAAGACAAATACCATATGATCTCTTATATGTGGAATCTGAAAAACTGAATGAATGAGCAAAGTAAACAGAAACAGTCTCGTAGATATAATGGAAAAACAGTGTTGCTAGTTTGGAGGGGGGTGGGGCTGAGGGAGAAGGGGAAGGGATTAGAGAGAATAAATAGGTAACTACAATATTGCCACAGAGATATGAAAGACAGTTCAAGGAATATAATAATGTTGTAAATATTTTGTGGGGTGTCAGGTGGTCACATGTCTTGTTAGGGAGACCACTTCATGGATGGAGTAGAGGTTTGATCACTGCACTGTACACCTGAAGCTGATGTTGTATAATACTGTATGCCAACTGCAATTGAATATATAGATAGTAAAGGGATGTGGAGTATACTGTGGAAGGGAGTCAAAGGAATTGCAATAGATATGTATGATATGGGGGGGAGGAGTAGGATGGAGAATTGGGGAAGAGGGGTTGTCACTTTGAGGGGTAAAAAGTATAACTAGTACACTGTGTTGTACACCTGAAGCTAATTTTTAAAAAAAATGTTTATTTCACAATGGAAAAAAAAAAGAAGAGTTTTATACTTCTTTAGCAATCATTTGTTTTCTTCTTCTTGTTCTTGTGTCACAGAGCTGGCTAATACTACTGCTAGTAAAATGTTGAAAAGATGTGGTAAGAGCAGACGTCTTTCACTTGTTCCAGATCTTAGGCAGAAATAGTTCACTTTGGTAAAGGGGGTCAAATATATGGTGATGGAAGGAGAACTGACTCTGGGTGGTAAACACACAATGTGATATATTGATGATGTATTACAGAATTGCATATCTGAAACCTATTTAACTTTACTAACCATTGTCTGCCCAATAAATTTTAATTTAAAAAAATTCACTTTGTCACTCTTAAATATATTGTTATAGGTTTCTTGTAGATGTCCTTTATCAGATTGAAAGGGTTCCTTTTAATTCATAGTTTGCTGAGGTTTGTTTTCAGTAAATGGAAATTGAAAAATTTGTCAAATTACTTTTTTGCATCTATTGAGATGATTATAATATATATTTTTCATTTTAAGTATATTCATGTAGTGAATAATTTTGATTACTCTTCAAATGTTACCCAACTTTGCATTCTTGTATGAACTTCACTTGGTCATGATGTACTCTCATTTTTATATATTTCTGGATTTGTTTTGCCAAATTTTGTTTAGGATATTTGTATCTCTGTTCATGGGAGGATGTTGATCTGTAGTTTTCTTTTAGTATCTTTGATACTGATATAAAGATAGTTGTTGTGAACTGAAGTGTGTTCTTTGAAAATTTATAGGTTGGAGCCCTAATCCCCAATGTGACTGTATGTGGAGAAGTGTCTTTAAAGAGGTTATTAAGATTAAATAACATAAGGGTGGAACCCTAATCCAATAGGACTACTGTCCTTTTAAAAGGAAAAGACACAGGGATAGGCAGGCACAGAGAAAAGGCCTTGTGAGGACACAATAAACAACGGCCATCTACAAGCCAAGGAGCAATGCCTCAGGAGACACCAAACCTGCTGGCACCTTGATCTTCCAACCTTAAGGACTGTGACAAAATAAATTCTTGTTATTTAAGCCACCCAGTGTGTGGTATTTTGTTGTGACTGTCCTAGCAAATAAATACAGTAATATTTACCTCA
Source organism: Aselliscus stoliczkanus (assembly GCA_033961575.1). Lineage (NCBI taxonomy): Eukaryota > Metazoa > Chordata > Mammalia > Chiroptera > Hipposideridae > Aselliscus > Aselliscus stoliczkanus. The sequence goes on from CM066729.1 coordinate 121,256,057, forward strand.
TAAAATAAGCTGGGAAGCATTTCCTTCCCTTCAATTTCATGGAACGTTAGTGTAGAATTGGTATTTTTTTCTTATATGGTTTGTAGACTTTGTCAATGAAGCTGGTGCTTTCTTTGTGGGAAGATTTTTAACTATAAATTAAATTTTTAAAATAGATATAGAGCTATTCAGATAGGTATTTCTTCTTGGGTGAGATATGGTAGATTATATCTTTCAAATTATTCATTTCATCTAAGTTGTCAAATTTACTGACAAAGTTATTTATAGTATTGTTTAATGTCCTTTGAATTTCTATAGAAAATATAGTGAGGTCTTCCCTTTCATTCCTGAGATTGTTTCTTCTCTCTTTTATTTCCTGATTCATCTGTCAAGATATTTACCAATTTTATTGATCTTCTCAATAAACCAGGTGTTGGTTTCATTTTATTATTTTCCTCATTTTATTGATTTCTGTTCTTATCACCATTTCCATTCTTCTTTGCTTTTCTGTTTAACTTATTTTGCTTAGCATGATAGTTTCAAGATCCATCCATGTTGTGGCAAATGACAGTATTTCATCTTTTCTTATGACTGAGTAATATTCCATTGTATATATGTACAAAGACACATCTTCTTTATCCATCTATCAAAAGACACTTCGGTTGTTTCCATGTCTTGGCTACCATGAATAATGCTCCAGTGAACATGGGGATACATATATCTTTATGGATACATGTTTTCATATTTTTTAAGTAGCTACCCAGAAGAAGGATTGCTGGGTCATATGGTTTTTGTTCATTGAAAGTTTGAGAGAATCTCATCTGGAAACCTGTTTGGGCACAGATGCCTTTTTCCTCCTAGAGTAAGATTTTTGATTATTAGTTTAACTTGGTAAGTGGTTATTATGCTATTTCAGGTTTTCTACATATTATTGAATAAATTTTGATAGTTTATAATTCTTTATAAAATTTCCACTTTATCAAATTTGCCTGAAGTATTTTTTTATTCTAAAAGTAATACTCATATTTGCTTATTCTAAATATTATTTGCTTATTACTTCTAAAATGATGGTTAGATCTGTGGCTGCACCCTTTTTTATTTTTAATGTTATTGAGTAGTGAGTGAGATTTGTGTATTTTTAAGTCTTTTTCAAAGACTTTTTCTTTGATTTTGTTGATTATTTTATTGTTTTAGCTTATTTTCTATTTGCTATTTTTCTTTATGGTATCTCCCTTTCTGCTCTTTTTTGAGGTTTCCTCACTCATCCTTGGCCTTTATGATTGAATATAAAACTCATTTTTGTCAGTTTTTTTCTTAAAACTCTACTTAAAACTATACATTTCTCCTTAAACACTGCTTTAGCTACTTCACATTAGTTTTGATATGTTGTCCTCTCATTGATATTTCTTAATAATATACTTACAAAAATTTATGATAGTTTATAATTTCTATTTGATTTTAACACATTCAAGAATGCACTTTTTAGTGTTCAACATATTTGTTTATCATAAATTTCATTGTTGATGCCGTGTCATCAGATTTCTAAATTATAATACTTAAGTCTGCCATAATATAGGAAACAGTACTCTGAGGGCTCAGTTCTAAGATCAGAGAAAAATCTCTCTTGACTTCCACCTGAAAGATTCTGTGCAGTGGAATTAACAAAGTAATTAGCAACAATCTTGTATTAAACTAGCAATGAGTTTTACAGGGATGGCTCGTATTACATTCTTCAATAAAGCCTAAAACAACTTTATACATTAACAGATTGCTAATTTATTTATTAGTAATAATAATACAAGCAGTTAACGTGAGAATTATGTAGTACTATTGTTTGTCCAAGAAGTAGATTCTGAAACACAAAAAAATTGTCTTCTATAGATCCCAATGCATTGTTTCTGTAGGTTGTATATATTTAGGATTTACATGAAGAATACTTTGTTGACTATTATGGAAGTAGAAACAAAGAGACCACTCAAAAATCAATTTCCTGAGGATAATCCAAGAAGAAGCATCAGGTTTGCTGTTATTTTTTTCAAAGCAGGGAGAAAAGCGATTAACATAGGAAATAAAGGTGATCTATATGACTCTAAAAGGGAAAAGTAGGTAAAAATGCTTTTTGTGCAACTTGGCTATTCTCGTTCAGACTCAGTCTTTCCTTCTGTGTAACCCTTTGTGTTTGATCCATTCTTTCCTTTTCTTTGTTCAGGAAAAGATCAGAGGGGAGATGACTCTAATACAAAAGACCTGAATTCCTGGGAGAATTTGCCTTCATCAAGTCAGGGAACGACACCTAGATCAGTGGCTCTTGAGGTAAAACTAGAAAAAGAGGGAAGACAAACAAATGAAGAAACAAAAACTCATAGACACAGACAACAGTTTAGTGTTTACCAGAGGGTAAGGGGAAGGGGGTGGTAGAAGAGGGAAAAAGGGATCAAATATATGGTGATGGAAGGAGAAATGACTCTGGGTGGTGAACACATAATGTAATATATAGATGATGTGTTACAGAATGGTACACCTGAAACCTATGTAACTTTACTAACAATTGTCAGCCCAATAAACTTTAATTAAAAAAAAGAAAAAAGAGAAAGAGGGATCTTCGCTAAATGACTGTGGCTAGTACCTAAATCACTGACTAAGCTCTCTAAGGAATAGGTATCTATTTTATTCTCCTCACCACAATGATTTTTTCCATTCTGTGTCCTCTGATATTGAAGATGACCAAAATAAGGATTTGAAAGAGTGGAACTTTTTGCAACTCTAAAAGAAAACCCCTTTCAATGCTATTCAGGAAATTTTACTTATTTTGAGATCTATTTTATTTTTATGCTATACTAATAGAGATACAAAATACATTTCATAGAAAACTTGAAGCACCTTTAGATGTATTGATAATGGAAGTGTTAATAAAGTCAGCATGGCGCAGTGTCTCCAAACTATGGAAAAGTAAAGGGTTGTGAAAACTCTGGGGGATAAAACCCTCACCTTGATATATTACCTTCCTTGTGGAGACCCTGCCAGGGTTAGAGCACAAAAAGGAAACACATTTTCATCTTGTGGGTTCCTTACATTTTTTTCTCTAATCTACTGGAGCTTTGGAACTTGCATCATGTTGCTGTCCTCATACTCACTTCCTGTAATTTCCAGCAATAATAGAGATATAAATCAGTACTAAGAAAAAGCACTGCTTCCCCCACTTTTCATTCGGCTGCAAACCCCACCCAGGCCTGGCAGTCATGCTGCTGCTTTGAAAACAATTTTGAAGTTTGGTAGATCCCTTTGTGACATGTAAGGTGGCCTCATCCAGGGCATTATCACATCTCTGGATGGCATCCTCGAAATCTTAGTATATTGCCTCTAACTCTTAGTATATTGCTGAGCTCTCAGCCCCACTATTGATACTTTTCTCTGATCAGAATGATTAAAGGAGAGACAATTTGGAAGTGAACAACTTCATAGAATGTCCTGAGTAGATCCTTATATGGTTAACCATACTTGATTCCCTTCTAGAACTGAGTATATTTTATATTTTTTACCCCCTATGTTATATGATTTGATTATCTAAGATGAGTTTTGGTATGCTTTAAAGTTTCTTTTTAGAAAAGAGTATCTTAGCACATTTCTGGATGTTTTTTAGAGTATGTTGGGAAAATCAGCTGATTTTATCAGAATTTGCTTTTCTTACATTTCACGAAGCAATTAATTTGTTGTTATAGCCATTTGATGCCCTTTCAGTTATGATGCTACCCCTAGGAATTATCTAGATTCATAGACTTGTAGATTGTTAGACTTGAAAGATAGATCAAGAAATTTTTATTCATTTTATTCATTTTAGAGGTGAAGATACTAAGTCTTACAGAGGGCTGAAAATGGTTTGTCTATCATACAGCTCTTCAGTCACAAAGAAAAGACTAGAAACCAGTTTCTTATCTTCTAGTATTACTTTGTCCTCATAAAATCCTTGACATATGCAGTGCAGAAAAGCTAACTTTGGCTTCTCAGAGAAATTTATCTACCTTTTCTTTAATTTGACATTAATTTGATTCAGTGAGCAATCTCCAAAAAGACCTGGCATCTTGATAATTTAATGTATTTCTCCTCGTGCCTTCTTGGCATTGTTAGCCTAATCACATTTCATTTCATCAGAGACATGTCAGAGTCCTAAGTGAGCCTTTAGTTTGACTTGCAGTCATCTAGAATAGTATGATTCTTTGATAAATGTAATTAAGTTGGTTTTGAAGCATGACTTAAAATATGTCTCAGGTTTAAATTATGGTAGAACTTCTCATTCAGGTGATGTTACCTTTTCTTAGTACATGAGTTGTGCTCAGATAGCTTTTTAAACATGTCTTGCTGGATATGGGAGGGACTGTGTTGGTGATAGCACCACCTCACTTCCTCCGCCCCATTGCATTCACAAGCTCCACATTCCTATTTTAATTATCCTAAAATTAATTTTTAGTTTTTGTTTTACCAATTTGTATTGATAAACTAATTTTCAGGACTAAGTTAACTCTGTAGAACTCATTTCATTTCATTTATTGGTCATCCATGTAGTTAATGAGAAGGAATCTTTGGAAAACATTTTTCCTTAATATTTCAAAATAAAATAATTAAAATACACAAAGCAACACAAACAAAAGAGAGCTGGTGCAGCTATAGTAATATCAGACAAAGGAGACTTAAACGCAGAAAGCATTAGGCAATAGAGGTCACTATATAATACTGAAAGATTTAGTTCACAAGGAAGATATAAAATTTTAAATTCATAAGTACCTAATAACAGCTGCATAATATATAAATTAATATTTGACAGAATTACAAGGAGGACTTGATCAATTCAGTATAATGGTGAACCATTTAAAAATATCTCTTATGAATAGATTAGATAATTAGTTGAGTACAGAAATCACAAAACAATTGAATTATTAAGCTAGATATAATGAACATATATAGAACTTGGCATACAAAAATTAGAGAACACACATTATTTTCAAATATACATGGTTTATTTATTAAAGTTTACCAGGCGCCAAAACAAAATATATATCAATAAATGTCAAATAATCTTATAGTACTGACTGTGGCCTCTGACATAAAGAAAATCAGAAGTCAACTACAAAAAGATGAAAAATGCATTTGGAATTTAAAGACACATCTATACTTAAGGGTCAAAGAAGAAATCACAAAAGAAATATAAATTATTTAGAATAAATTAAAAATTACTATATATGAAAACTTGTGGTTTTCTCATTGTGCAGTGATTGGCAAATATAATGGTCTGATCTATATCGTTAAATTCACAATGATACCAGCTATAAAGCATATAGGAGTAAATCTAAGAAAAGGTCTGAATTGCCTTTATCGAGAATATTATAAAATGTTTTGATGGAGAGCTATATCATATTAATGGATAATAAGACTTAATATAATAAAGATAACAGTTATCAGTTATCCCTAATTTAAACTGCAAAATTAATTTAACTTAATATAAATTTCAAAGCTCTTTGAGAGAGAGAGAGATTTGATCAGCTTATTCAAAAACTTGGGAAAACAGAAGACCAAAGACAGGCAAGACAGTATTAGGTAAGGAAGGAAAAGTGTGTATGTATGTGGTGGAGGGGTGACTGGTATTGCAGGTTATCAAGAATTATTATAAAGCTAAGGAATTAAAGAAATGTGGTAATAGTATAGGAGGTGGGAAGTAAGGCCAATGGAAGTGTATAAAAATTAAAGAAAAACCCCCAGGCACATATGGGAACTTTTTATGGGATAGAATTGCAGATAGAATAGTCTGTTTAATTAAGGGTGCTGGTACAATTGGTTATTCCAATAGAAGTAGAACTACATTACTACCTGTGAGTAAAGGTCAGCAGAATCTTTTTTTCTTCACAATGAGAAAATGATCTTGTGTTAGCCTTCTAGCATACTGTTTCTCTGGAATCCTGACAAGGACTATCAGCTGTGTTACCTGGCAGCACTGGCTATGGTAAAAATGATTCCTGGACTGGAAGCATTATGACTAGGACAATAACTGTCTTGTTGAAAGCACAAATGGGGTGAAAGTGGGAAGCCCCTTCCTGTGATCCTAGAGTTCAGGTTCATGAGTTGTTATGAGAGATACCGGTTCCTGTGCAGCTTGAGGTTGCTGAGCCAGGATGACTTGGGTACCCAGCTATGTGGTTTCACTGTGTTCACCTGAGCTGACACTAGAAAGCTGTTGGGAATCCTGATGAGGGAGAGCCTAGGGCTGTTCTGCTGACCCATTGGGGCTCCTCTTCTGTGTCCTTCCACAAAGCTCACCCGAGGCCAGGTGTGGCCTCCTGGATCTTGTGCATGTCCAGTTGAATGTACGGTCATTGTTGGTGGTTGAGCAGAGTGGACACGGTACACTTTATACTGAAATGGGTTTTAGGAGAATCCCTAAATATTAAAAGCAAAGCTTAAAATATTTTAGAAAAATATATGACAGTTAATGTTTTCTTACTTGCATAGGAAAGGATTTTTAAAATGTGTTTTTTATGTATTATTCAAAATGGCAATTAGCTAATCTAGAATTTAATATATTCTAAAATGGTAAAGTGATTGCTAAAATGTAAGTTAACTTTATGTTTCAGGCAATGCTTATTCGTGTTATGCTAAAAACTGAATATGTTATATGTTTTAACTTGTTCAGCAAAATGAATATGCCTGATAGGAGTGCTGGGTAGTTGTCTACATCTTTCCATTAACAGGCCTGTTTATAAAATTGATTGTGTTTGGGTCCATGTTCTGGAATGATGGCTTTATAAATGCCTGTAAGAGGTAGTCCAGGCCTAGAAAATTTCATGGAATTAAGCAAAAACACATACACACTAGCAAGAGGGGAAAGATTAATAAGTTTTACAAAATCAAAGTCATCAGAAGACACTTCCGAGAGGCAGAGGGGCTGAGATGAGAGTGGGAAGTAGGCAGGGGCCAGACGCGGAAGGCAGCTTGTGCTTCGGACCTGTTTTCTTTTTGTTCAGGATGCTGCTCTGTCTCTTTGCTCATCCTTCCTTTTATTTTTTAGATACTTGGCTGTTATGTATCACCATACTGTTGCTGCATTAATACCTGTTGCTCGCTATAATTTTTATATGCTTGTTTGTGTGTTTTCTCTCTCCATGAGAATATATATGCCCCATAAGGGCAGAATGAACACAAGCCTTCTTGTTCAGTGTTTTTTTCTCCCTTCACATTTAGAACAGTATCTGTACATACTAGGCCCTCAGAAAAGAAGTGTCAAATGGAGGGATTAATTGAAGGAGAATTGAGCGCTAAAATATTGATTACTTAATGTTTATTTTAATGTGTTTTTTCCTCTCTAATTATAATCAGTTTTGTTTAGTGGTGGGCAAGGTACTGTATAGGAGGCTGCAAATGCAAAAAGAGGACTAAAGTCCATTGGGCAGTACTAAATCCCATGGCCCAGACATGCTTAGAATTACTAGATTAGATTATGCAAGTACTCGAATAAGTCAGTGTTGGGAAATTTATATTTACGATAAACTAAATGTGATAGGCACTCCTTATAAGAATCTCCTCCGGGTTGAAGTTTTTTGTTTTTAAGGAAAATGAAGCTTATTTTTATCAACTTTTGGAAAATAACTGGCGTGATTAAATAAAAACCATTTGTATATGTATAGTACTCTGTATTCTGTTTTGACAGATTAGGAAATATTTAATAGGGACATCCACATTTCAAGTGACTTTATAGGATTAAAAATCACTGTGATTATGGTTTTAATTCTATTATTGAGGACCTTTACGTTTTTCCTTTTTTATATTTTTAAAAAAGTTTTCAGTTACAGTTGACATACAATATTATATTAGTTTCAGGTGTACAGCATAGTGGTTAGACATCTGTATAATTTAGGAAGTGATCACTCTGATAAGTTTAGTAACCACCTGGCACCATACATAGTTATTACAATATTATTGACTATATTCCCTTTGCTGTATTTTATAACCTCTTGACGATTTTTATAGCTACCAATTTGTATTTCTTAACTTACTGTTTTTCTTAAGCTGTATAAATCATATTTATTTTAAACTTTATATTTCTGAAATCTTAGCCATAATTCTATATTCTTTCACAGGAGGAAAAATCCTCTTTTCAGGATTTCCAACATAGTGATTATGAGGATCTTTTTAAAGAGACTACAGAAAGGTATAACTAATATGCTTATTTAATTTTCTGTTTATTCATATTCATAGTTAACCCTCTGAGTGTAGGCAGTGAATAATGGCCCTCAAAAGTTTGATATATTTTTTTCAAGATATAGCTCTTTGTAATAAGTACAACCTGATTTGACTAGAAATAGGATATACTGATGATGATAACACAAGAAAACGATTTTCCTACAGAATTCAATTTCTCTATCATTTCAGCAATTCCATCCTTACTTGATGTAAGGTAAAGCCCAGTTCACAGTGACATTTTATTAGAAATTGTATCTGTTTCCAGAAAGAAAATAATGTGCTGGAAACAACTGGACTCAACATGGTGAATTCTTGGTACTTTGTATGAAAAAAAAAAAAAAGAACCAGGAGAAAAGTACATTTTCATCAGAAAAACATTTTTGTTTATTCATTTTTGTTTATTCATGTTTATTCATTTTATAAACATGAATGACAGCTTTCATGTTTATAAAATGTTCGAATTTATACGCAAAAACATATCAAATAAGGAAACATTTTTTTCCTTCTCTTTTTTTTATTGTTGTTTTATAAGGAAACATTTTATTGATTCTTTTTTCCTTAGAGATTTCTAAGTAACATTAGCTATAGTCACTGAAATAGCACTGCACAATAATGTATATAGTATAAATCTTGTATGTACAGCTTTCAGAAATGCATTAAATGAACAAATAAATAATAGTAATTCAAAAAGGCAATTTCAGATACTGTTAAATGCTAATAGTAGATGCTAATTATATACTGAGCACTGTGTAAAAATGCAAAATATTACATAGTTCTCTTCAGTTTACAGTTTAATTAGGGAAACAGACATGTGAAAGACAAATTTAAATACAATGTGGTAAATAGTATTATGAAGCCCAAGGACTGTGAGTACAGAAGACAGAAAGCTGTGCATGGTGGCGGAGTTCCTCACCAGCTCTCTGAAGAAAAGATATTTTTGTTGGATTTAGGATCTTCAATAAATAGAAATATAGCAGGTGAAAAGAGAGGGAAGAAAATTTCAAGCTGGGGAAAGAAGTTTGAGCAAAGGTAAGGAGTTGTGAAAATATATTTTAAGGGTGAGAAATGTTACACGTTAAGAGTTATAGAGTATATAGAATTGGAATGCCAGAAAGTTTGAGAAAATGAGAGGTAAAGCCAAAAATATAATGTGAGCCAGAGTGTGAAGAAATCGATATATGTGAAACCAAGAAGTACGTGTTTTATTCTGTCTGATAGAATGAAAATAAAGCACAGATGGACGATCTATCTATCATCTATCTATCTATCTATCTATCTATCTATCTATCTATCTATCTATCAATCATCTATCTATATCCTATCTAATATAGAAGAAAAGAAGGATATCTGGTAGCAAGGTGGAAAATAACTGGCAGGAAATAGAGAATAATTAGATGTTTACAGTAATCCAAAAAAAGATGAGAAGGAGAGAGAATGAAACCTGAAATTACCCACAGAAGCAAAAGAAAAAAAGAAGAAAAAAATAAACATGAAGTGCATGAAGGAAATTAGTAAAGATGACAAAAAAGGAGGCAAGGACCAGATTGCTGACATCTTAAACTTATGTGTCCAGTAAGGAGCCTTATCCTGAAGTTAGTAAGCATTTGGATTTTAGGGAGAATTTTCTCTAGACACTGGAGATTAGACTCAGAAGTCAAATTAGAAGGGTTTTGTTAAGTGGGGTTGCAAATCAAAGTGCACCGAGCCAAGCAGATAGCATAAGTGAATACAATGAGTAGTAAGAAGTTAGAAAGAAAGCAGAAAACAGGTGTGGATTAGTATTTGAAAAATCTGTTAGCAAGAGAGCAGTAGTTAGATGGAGATAGAAAGTTTAAAGCATTTTCTATGTTTTCAATGAGAGAATCAAGTATCCTTATAATATGCAAGAATTTGTAGATAGGGAGAAATTAATTATATACATAAAGATAATTATAGAAAAGTGTCTGAGAGGAGACAGAAGGCATGGAGTTAAGAACGTGGAAGGATTAATTCTGAACGGGAAGAAAGTAAGGAATAATGAAGAGTGCTGATGCATCTAAGTATACATTTTAAAAGAGAGTAAGTTGAAAGAGTTCTTGTTTCTGGCGTTCATTTTCTAGAAGGGCCTACTTTTTTTTTTTACAAGGGTAGTAGTTCAGAATTAGTTGCAGTGGAGGAATGGTAGTGTAAACTGAACAAGGAATTTCCAAATGGCTCTCTGCTGATATTAGAAACCCGAATGACCCCAAAACTGCTTTCCCACAGCTTAGGTGAAGGAGGAAAGAAGGTGGATAGATCCAAGGTGGCTAGTTTGCAAGCCAGGTAAAAGAGGGAGGAAATGGAGTTTATGATCTGACTTTGGGATTTTGGGATTATCTCTTTGGAAGTGGGCCAGTTCCAGGTGTTGACAAACGAAGTGGGTGGCTGAACTGAAATGGAGGTGAATGTCAACTTTATAAGTACTGTCGATTATCAGAGATTCTTAAATGTATACATTCTTTGACACCATGAACAAATATTTAAATTTATTTTCTAGTGAGAGTAAGCACAGCATGTGGAGAGCCAGTGGCTCCTTCCTCAGAGACAAGTGGAACAGTGAGCATGAAGGGCTAGCAGGGCCATCCCAGACGGCTTCTCCTCAGCTTCCCGGTATGACTTCATCCTATTTCTACTAGGATATTCCTGAAGAAGCTGTATTTCAGAGGCATGCACAAAGAAATTTCTAATATACGAGTAAATGCAGGAAAGAGCCAGGAAAACTTTTAAAATGGGGAAAACATGGTTTTCTAGGATTTCCTTTTAAAAATGAAGAAAACGCTCCACATTCATAAGGGCAAATTTCTATGCTTTATTTTAATATATCAAACATGTCATTTTAATAAAATGAGGTATTTGTATTTTCTTAAACTAGGGATTATAGATTTGTACAGACTTGAATATCACCTTCTCATTTCTTTCATTTTAATTTGTTGCACAGTATACACTTCATAACTTCATTTGGATTACACATAATCACATATAGTGGGGAAAAAGGAAATAGAATTATGTATAATAAAATAAATCATAAGAATATTTCAAATTTTTTCTGTGTATATATGTTTACATTTATATATAATATGTACATAAATATAACCATGAATGTTTTCATATATATATATATATGTATATATATATATATATATATATATATATATATATATATATATATATATATATCCTTTGTGAGTGTGGTTAGGGGATCCCATACATACCTCAAAAATTTTGTAGTTAGAGAGGATCATTAAAGATCACCCATTTCAACCTTCTATCACGTGGCAGAATCGTCTTTAACTTTTTTTAATTCAAAAAAATCAAATCTATTTAATGCAATATCACACTATGCAATTATAAAATCACTGTTTTAACATACACTGCTATGAGGTTAGACCAATGTCTACCACCACCATTGAGGTGTGTAGTACACTTCCTCCACCCCTCAAGTTATTGCCTTAGGATGATTCTTGCCCCCAGTCTCACATATACTGATTTAGGTGATACTCAGATGAGGCTTTGGTTTTTAAACTTAAGTGTTTATGCTGGACAAGTTAAGACTTTGGAGACTGTTGGGATGGAACGAATATAATTTGCATGTAAGAAAGACATGAACTCTGGGGGCCAGGGCAGGAATTCTATGGACTGAATGGTTGTGTTCCCCCAAATTTATATGTTGAAGCTATAATCCATAATGTGATGACATTTGGAGATGGGGCCTTTAGAAGGTAATTAAGTTTGAATAGGGTCAAAAGGGTGGAGCCCTCATGATGGGATTGGTGCCTTTATAAAGGGATAAAGGGACTAGTGTGGATGCAGGAAGAAACAGCCATCTGTAAACCAGGAAGAGGGCATCTATCAAGAACCCAACCATGTTGGCATTCTGATCTTACACTTCCAGCCTCCAGCACTGTGAGAAATAAATGTTGGTTGTTTAAGCTACCCAGTGTATAGTTTATTATGGCAGCCCAAGCTGACCAAGACAGAACAGACACCAACGGGCACTCCACAAAGGAGGAAATATGGAAAGGTGTCTTGGATTCAAACCTAATCTCCAATCAGGGAAGTGAAAATAAAACCACAGTGGAATAACAATTTATACTGAGTAGATATTAGGTTGGTGCAAAAGTAATTGTGGTTTTGAACATTGAATGTTAAATCATTATAACTAGGCTCAAACACATCTTTATCAATCAAAATAGGAACCATTATAATCAACACATTTTGCCAACAAGAAATAAGTTTGCTTATTCCTGTAACATAAAAATCTGTGCTTTGGGATTTGATGAACACTTGGAAAGCATTTTTTGCATCCTGCTGGTTGTGGAAGTGTTTTCCCTGCAAAAAGTTGTTGACATGCTTGAAGAAGTGGTAGTTGGTCGATGTGAAGTCAGGTGAACATGGTGGATGAGGCAAAGCTTCATAGCTCAATTGGTTCAACTTTTGAAGTGTTGGTTGTGTGATGCTCAGCTGGGCATTATTGTGGAGAAGAATTGGGCCCTTTCTGTTGACCAATGCTGTCTACAGGCATAACAGTTTTCTGTGTATCTCATCAATGTGCTGAGCATACTTTTTAGATGTAATGGTTTCTCTGGGATTCAGAAAGCTGTAGTGGATCAGAACAGCAGCAGACCATCAAACAGTGACCATGATCTTTTTCTGGTACAAGTTTGGCTTTGGGAAGTGCTTTGGAGCTTCTTCTCAGTCCAACCACTGAGCTGATCATTGCCAGTTGCCGTATACAATCCACTTTTCATCACATGTCACAATCCGATTGAGAAATGGTTCTTTATTGCATAGAATAAGAGAAAACGACACTTCAAAACGATTTTTTTTATTTGCAATCAGATCATGAGGCACCCACTTATCGAGCTGTTTCACCTTTCCAATTTGCATCAAATTCCAAATAACCATAGAATGGTCAACGTTGAGTCCTTCGGCAGCTTCTCATGTAGTTGCGAGGGATAAGCTTTGATGATTGCTCTCAATTGGTCATTGTCAACTTCCGATGGATGGCCATTACTCTCCTCATCTTCAAGGCTCTCATCTTCTTGGCAAAACTTCTTGAACCACCACTGCACTGTACATTTGTTAGCAGCTCCTGGGCAAAGTGGGTTGATGTTGTGAGTTGACTCTGCTGTTTATGACCCATTTGAACTTAATAAGAAAATCACTCGAATTTATTTTTTCTAACGTCATTTCCATGTATACATATAAAATAAACAGCAAGTAATAAGTCATTAGCAAAAAAAAAAAAACTTAAAGCAAGAAGTGTGCATTAAAATGATGTATAACATAACCACATTTATTTAAGAATGTATTCCAATATCAAAAGCAAATTTGAACAATGCAAAAACCACAATAATGTTTGCACCAACCTAATAGTTAAAAATTAAAAATTATGCCAGTAGTCAGTATTGGTGAATAGGTGGCACAATAGAAAACAATTTGGCATTTTTAAAATACACACATATATGCCCTAACAGTTCCTTTTCTAATTATTTACCTTAGAGAAGAAAGTCTTTATCTTCTGCACCAGAAGACATATGTAAGAATATTGATGCTGTCTTTATTTGTAATAGCTATAAACTGTAAAAAAACACCCAAATAAATAAGTAAAAACAACCCCACAAAATTCAGATGTCCTTCAACACTAGAATAGATTAATTAGTTGTGGTATGTTTGTATAATTTGAAACTGAACAAATTCATTTAGATGTAGACTCAGCATAAAAGTCAAGATTTAAAAGAAAGAATGATTCCATCTATATAAATTTGCAGGATATGCAAAAAGCATATGTGGTAAGCAAAACAAACAAGCAAAATCAAAGGAATGATGATAGCACAATTCAGAATGGTGGTTATTTGTGAGGGGGGAAGGGCATATGGGGACATGAGGGCAATGAAATGTTCTCTTTTAGATTGAGTAATGTATTGCTGTTATTCTTTAAAGATATTTTAAACTATTATTTTAACTAACTCAGTACTTAATAAAATATTTAAAAACTCTAAATTAAAAAAATTAAATTACTAACTTAATATATGCTTATATTAATAAAAGCCAATACAAAGAGATAACAAAGAAAAAGTTAGTAATTTCTTTTCATCATCTGAAATCTTGACTCAGAGGTAACAAATATTAAGTTTGTCTGTGGACATAAAAAACATACATTTTCTGTTTAAAGTTTAAATAAAAATTGTGCTATAAATTACATTGTAACCTTATTTTATAAACTTACACTATGTCATACATATATAGGTTAATGCATATTCTAACATCATATTAGTAGCTGCCTAATATTCCATTTTATAAAAATACTGTAATAAATTCAGCCATTCTCAATTTTATTTTTTCCCATTATTTATCTGCAACATATGTGTTTATACATATTTACTATGTACTAATGCTTTTACTTTGGTTAGAGTTCCTAAAGTAGGATTGCTAAGTCAAAGTATATATTGGTTTAGTATTTTGGAAGACAATATCAGATTCGTTGCCAAAAGGTTAGAGAAATTTATTCTTGTTCTAGCTGTTTGAAAAGGTCCAATTTCTCACATTCTTATTATTCCTAGGTAACCCTTTTTCTAATATTTGCCAATCTGATGGATGAAAAATAGCTCTTATTACTCTAATTCATGTTATTCTTATTGCTAGTGAGAGCAATTGTATGTTTATTAGCCTCTTCTTCATTTGCAAATTTATACCCTTTGCCCATTTTTTGTCTTATTAATTTGTAGGAACTCCTCACATGTTGGAAGTCTTAACACCTTGTCTGTCTAACAAATATATTAAAAATTCTTCTCCTCCCTCATACCTTAAGAAGGGAGAACTTCATATGGTGACCCCATAAATATTCTGGGTTTCTAGAATGTTTGAAAGGTCATCTTTACTGGAAGAACATACAAACACTCCTAAATTTTCCCTAGATTGCCTCCTTCCTTCCTTCCTTCCTTCCTTCCTTCCTTCCTTCCTTCCTTCCTTCCTTCCTTCCTTCCTTCCTTCCTTCCTTTTTCTTTCCTTCCTTCCTTCCTTCCTTCCTTCCTTCCTTCCTTCCTTCCTTCCTTCCTTCCTTCCTTCCTTCCTTCTCTCCTTCTATTCATTCTGCTTGGGTCACTACTCTGTCTGCAGTTAATTGCTAACTATGGTAGAGGTTTAGAAAATGAGTAGACAATTATACCAGCATCATTCATGAAATAAACCAAACTAAATTTAAATATATTTTTATGATACGTTAAGTTCCCAAAATATTTAGATACTTTCCTGTTCTCCAAAATTTTTCATTGATTGACTTGTTTGTTCCTGTAGACATATTCTATTTTGATTATTGTAGTTCTAAGTGATATCTAGA
Organism: Aselliscus stoliczkanus; assembly: GCA_033961575.1. Classification (NCBI taxonomy): domain Eukaryota; kingdom Metazoa; phylum Chordata; class Mammalia; order Chiroptera; family Hipposideridae; genus Aselliscus; species Aselliscus stoliczkanus. The sequence continues at coordinate 121,271,619 of CM066729.1, forward strand.
AAGGTATACGAGTATCCTCTCCTTAATTTTTTAAAAATAAATTTGTGTAGCTTATTTGGGCAAGTTATTGCTACATATGGAATTTGAAATTATTATTATTACTATTTTTCAATTATAGTTGACATTCAATATTATTTTATATTAGTTTCAGGTGTACAGCATAGTGGTTAGATATTTATATAATTTACACAGTGGTCCCCCCAATTAGTCTAGTATCCACGTGGTACTATACATAGTTGTTGAAACATTATTGACTATATTTCCTAAGCTGTACTTTACATTTCTGTGACTATTTTGTAACTACCAATTTGTATTTCTTAATCCCTTCACCTTTTTCACCCAGCTCGCCAACACCCCTCCTTCTGGCAAGTATCAGTTTGTTCTCTGTATCTATGAGTCTGTTTCTGTTTTGTTTGTTTGTTTATTTTGTTCTTTAGATTCTACATATAGATGAGATTATATGGTATTTGTCTTTCTCAGTCTGACTTATTTCACTTAGGATAATACCCTCTAGGTCCATCCATGTTGTCACAAATGGTAAGATTTCATTTTTTTAATGGCCAAGTAATATTCCATTATAAATGTACTACATATTCTTTATCCAATCATTGTTTGATGGGCACTTGGATTGATTACATATCTTGGCTATTATAAATAGTGCTGCAGTGAATATAGGGGTGCATATATCTTTTCAAATTAGTGTTTAGGATTTCTTCATATAAATACCCAGGAGTGGAGTTGCTTAGTTATAAGGTAGTTCTATTTTTATTTTTTTGAGGAACCTCCATACTGTTTTCCATGGTGGGTGCACCAATTTGCAATCCTACTAACAGTGAACAAGGGTTCCCTTTTCTCCACATCCTTGCCAGAACTTGTCATTTGTTAATTTACTGATGATTGCCATCCTTACAGGTGTGAGGTGATATCTCATTTTGGTTTTAATTTGCATTTCCCTGATGATTAGTGACATTGAGCATCTTTTTACATGTCTATTGCTCATCTGTATGTCCTCTTTGGAGAAATGTCTCAAAATGTCCTCTGCCCATTTTTTAAATTGGAGTGTTTGGTTTTTTAGTGTTGAGTTGTATGAGTGCTTTATAAACTTTGGATATTAAGCATTTATTTAGTGTATCATTAAAAAGAATCTTTTTTTTCAGGCTGTCTTTTTTCTTTGATGGTGATTTCCTATGCCGTGCAAAAATTTTTAGTTTGATATAGTCCCATTTTTTTTTTTGTTTTCTTTGCCCAAGAAGATATATCAGAAAAAAATGTTACTGAGAGTGATGTCAGAGATTTTATTGCCTACATTTCTTCTACGATTTTTATGGTTTCAGGTCTTACATTTAAATGTTTAATCCATTTTGAGTTTATTTTTGTATATGGTGTAAGAAGGTGGTCCAGATTCATTTTTTGCATGTATTTGTCCAGTTGGGTTCCCAACACCATTCATTAAATAGACTGTCTTTACCCCAATTTATATTCTTGACTATTTAGGCATGGGTTTATTATTGGGTTCTCTGTTCTATTCCATTGATCTATTTGTCTGTTTTTATGCCAGTACCATGCTCTTTTGATTACTACAAACTTGTAGTATAGTTTGATATCAGGTAGCATGATACCTCCAACTTTGTTCTTGTTTCTAAAGATTGCTGTGGCTATTCAGGGTCTATTGTGGTTCCATATAAATTTTAAGATTATTTTTTCAAGTTTTGAGAAAAATTGCATTGGTATTTTGATATGGATTGCACTGAAGCTATAGATTGCATTGTGTAGTACAGCCATTTTAATTATGTTAATTCTTCCTCTCCATGAGCATGGTATTGGGTTGTCTGAAAAGTCATGACGTATTTTTCTATGTTTTTCATTGCAAAAAATGTGTCATGACTTTTCCGACAACCCAATATATGCTTTCATTAATTTGTATCTTTTCAATTTCTTTTTTCAGTGTCATAGTTTACTGAGTACAGTTTTACCTCTTTGGTTAAATTTATTCCTAGCTAGTGTTTTGGGTTTTTTTTGATGCATTGTAAATGGGATTATTTTATTAATTTCTCTTTCTGACAGTTTATTGGTATATAAAAATGCAACTGATTTCTGAATATTACTTTTTAAATTTAGCTTCTTACCTAAATTCATTTATAAGTTCTAATAATTTTTTGGTGGACTTTTTGGGGTTCTATATATATAGTGTCATGTCATCTGCAAATAATGATAGTTTTACTTCTTTATTTTCCGTTTGGATGCCTTTTATTTCTTTTTCTTGTCTGATTGCTGTGGCTGGGACTTCCAATACTATGTTGAATAAAAGTGGTGAAAGTGGGGATCCTTGTCTTGTTTATGATGTTAAGGAGAACTTTTACCTTTCCCCCGTTCAGTATGATATTAGCTGTGGGTTTTTCTCATATGCTGAGGTGTGTTCCCTCTATTCCTACTTGTTGAGAGTTGTTTTTTTTTATCATAGATAGATGCTGGATTTTGTTAGACACTTCTACATCTATTGACAGGATATTATTTTTATGTTTCATTTTGTTTATGTGCTGTACCATGTTAATTGATTTGCATATATTGCACCGATCTTCCATCCCAGGAATAAATCCCCCTTGATCATGGTGTATTAACTTTTTAATATATTGCTGAATTTGGTTTGATATTTTTTGAGGATTTTTACATCTGTGTTCATCAGGGATATATATCCATATATATATATATATATATATATATATATATATATATATATATATGGTGTGGTTTTGGAATCACGGTAATGCTGGCCTCATAAAGTGAGCTTGGAAGCATGCCCTCTTGATTTTTAGAAATAGTTTGAGAAGGATTGGTTTTAATTTTTCTTTGAATGTCTGGTAAAATTCACCTGCGAAGCCGTCTGGTCCAGTACATTTGTTTGTTCATATTTTTTTTCGTTACAGATTTGATTTCGTTAGTAATAGTCTGTTTCCATTTTGTGTTTCTTCTTGATTCAGTTTTGGAAAATTATATGTTTCTAGGAATTTATCCATTTATTATAGATTGTCCAATTTGTTGGTGTATAATTGTTGGTAATATTTTCTTATAATTCCTTGTATTTCTGTGGTGTCCATTGTCACTTCTCTTTCATTTTTTTATTTTATTTCTTGGGTTCTCTCTCGTTTACTTGATGACACTAGTTAAAGTTTTATCAATTTTGTTTTATCTTCTCAAAGAACTAGTTGTTGATTTCATTCATCTTTTGTATTTTCCTTACACTTTTTTTCATTCTGAGCTTTATTATTTCCTTCCTTTTACTAACTTTGGGCTTCGTTTGCTGTTCGTTTTCCAATTCCTTTAGATGTAAGGTTTGATTGTTTATTTGAGATTTTTCTTGTTTCTTGAGGTAGGGTTGCATTGCTATGAATTTCTCTCTTAGTACTGCTTTCAGTGTCCCATATGTTTTTGGTCTTTGTGTTTTAATTTTCATTTGTCTCAAGGTATCTTTTAATTTCTTCCTTGATCTAATTGTTGACCCATTCATTGTTTAGTAGCATGTCATTTAGCCTCCATGTGTTTGTGTGTTTTTAAGTTTTTTTTTTCTTGTAATTGATTTCTAGTTCCATACCATTGTGCTCTGAGAAGACATTTGATATGATTTCAGTCTTTTTAAATTTATTGAGACTTATTTTGTGGCCTAACATGCGGTCTATCTGGAAAATGTTCTTTGTGTACTTGATTGTGTATGCTGTTACTTTGTGACAAATGCTCTAAAAGTATCATTTCAATCCACCTGTTTGTTCTGGTGTGTCATTTAAGGTCTCTGTTATCTTGTTGATTTTCTGTCTGGAAGATCTGTCTATTGGTGTGAATGAGGTGGTTATGTCCCCTACTATGATTGTATTACTGTCATACTCTCCTTTTATGTAGGTCAATATTTGCTTTATATATTTAGATACTCCTATCTTGGGTACGTAAATGTTTACAAGGGTTATATCTCCTTTTTGGATCGATCCTTTATCATTATATAATGTTCCTATTTGTCTCTTATTATAGCCTTTGTCTTAAAGTCTGTTTTGTGTGATATAAGTATTGCTATCCCAGCTTTTTTTTTCATTTCATTCTCATGAAATGTCTTATTCTATCCTTTACTTTTTGCCTGTGTCTGTCTTTTGTTCTGATGTGGGTCTCTTGTAGACAGCATATGTATGGGTCTGTTTTCTTATCCTTTCAGCAACAGTGTCTGTCTTGAGGGGAGCATTTAACCATTTAAATTTAAAGTGATTATTGATAGACATATACTTATTACCATTTTATTTTTCATATTTGTGTTCCACCCCTTCAACATTTCTTGTAATACTGTTTTAGCTTTTCCTTGTCTGGGAAGCTCTTTATCTCTCTTTCAATTTTAAATGATAGCCTTGCTGGATAGAGTAATCTTGGTTGTAGGTCCTTGCTTTACATCACTTTGAATATTTCATGCCAATCCAGTGCTTGCAAAAATTCTGCTGAGAAATAAACTTACTTCTTATGGGAGATTCCTTGGAAGTAACCAATTGCCTTTCTCTTTTTGTTTTTAGGATTCTATCTTTGTCTTTAACCTTTGTCAATTTAATTCTGATGTGTCTTGGTGAGAGCCTCTTTTGAATTCATCTTGTTTGGGACTCTCTGCACTTCCTGGACTTGTATGTTTGTTTCCTTTGCCAGGTTAGGGGTGTTTTCAGTCATTATTTTTTCAAATAGGTTCTCAATCTCTTTCTTTCTTTCTTCAACTCGTGTTATGCCTATGATTTGGAAGTTGTTGTGCTTGTTGTCCTAGAGGTCTTTTTGAATATCCTCATTTAAATTATTTTTTCCTTTTTATTGTTCCAATTGGGTGTTTTCTACTATGCTGTCTTCCAAATCCCAAGGCCAGCCACTGCCCATCAGGGGCCTGCAGACCCCTAAGAGTTGTCCAAGAAAGAGTGCAATGTGGGCAGGGTTGGCTACTGGTTAAAAAAGAGCCTGCATTGTGCGAGTTTGGTGGGGCAGTATCCCAGGTGGTCACCAGGGTGGAGTGAGCAGAGTTCACCAGACCAATGAAGATTCAGATTTGGCTGCATGGGGGAGGACTCAAAACATGTAAGATGGCTCCCACCTGCCAGCTGCATGAGATGAGGATTCTACACAGGGAAAATGGCAACTGCCCCTCCAGTCTTTACCCAAAGCCAGTCAACTCAGTGTTTCCCTATATGTCTTTGATGCCTCCCAAGTTACTGTCCCTTCACTGGAGCTTAGGGTGAGTACCTGGGAGCAACTGAGTCTGTGTGTGGGACCTTTAGGAGGATGTCTGGGTTTCCTGCAGTCTTCTGACCCACTGGGTTGGTCAGAATCCCCACTGTTAAACAACCAGATATTACAGAGGCTCCTCTTTCTGGCACCAGTACTCCAGGCTGGGGAATCTGGTGTGGGGGGCAAGGGTCTCTTGTTCCTAGGGAAGGACCTCCATGGCTGAGATATCCCTCTCAATTCTCAACCACCAAATGCAGGTGTAGGGCATCTCATATCTTTGTCCCTCCTTCCAGTCTTGATATGCCTTCTTCTCTATATCCCCAGTTATAGGACTTCTGTTCAGCCAGACTTCGTATGAGGTATGACAATTAAGTTTGACAACTCATCCTTATTGCTGTATATCACTACAGTAACCTTCTAAGTATTCCCCTTGGGAAGCAATACATGACACCAGCATCTAATCTACTCTTCAAAGCAATTTGGGAACTCTTTTCCTGGATGGCCATCAGAGCTGTCATTGTATTATCCTTGATGCCCTGAATGTCATCAAAATCTTTTCCTTTCAATATTTCCTTTGTCTTCAGGTAAAGGAAGAAGTCATTGGGGGCCAGATCAGGTGAATATGGAGGGTGTTCCAATACAGTTGTTTGTTTATTGGCTAAAAACTCTCTCACAGACAGTGCCGTGTGAGCTGTTACATTGTCATGATGCAAGAGCCATGAATTGTTGCCGAAAAGTTCAGGTCATTTAACTTTTTCACACAGTCTTTTCAGCACTTCTAAATAGTAAAATTGGTTAACTGTTTGTCCAGCTGGTACAAATTCATAATGAATACTCCCTCGAATATCAATAAAGGTTAGCAACATCATTGCAACAAGTTTGCAAACTTAATTGTCGGACCTCATATGGTTCTCTAGGTTAATTATTCTATAATTTAGTTGTTATTTATTTTTGTAATTAAAGTTTATTGGGGTAACAATCATTAGCAAAATTACATAGATTTCAGGTGTATAATTCTCTAATACATCATCTATGTATCACGTAGTTGTAATTTTAATGTGGTCACAGGAGAAGGCAAGCACAATGTTTATCTCCTCTGCCATCTTGGAACCTCCCCTTCTTGAACATTTCTTATAGTGCAAGTTTGCTGCTAATGATGTGTCTCAGTTTTTCTTTGCCTTCATTTTTTCCAGAAAGATATTTTTGTTGGTTATGGAATTTTGGATTGCCTTCTGCCTTGATATTGTTTATGATGAGCTTTTGGATCTGTATCTTGGTGTCTCATTCATTTTGGAAAATAAATCCCCAAGCATTAGTATTTCAAAGATTTATTAATTCCCTCTCTCTCTTTCTCACCCTCACCCTCACCTTCCTATTTTGAGATTCCAGTTACAGGAAGATTATTGTTTGATATTGGCCTGTAGCTCTTGGATGGTCCCTTTTGTGCCCTCCCCTTCCCCCCTTTTTTTTCTCTTTCAGTTAGAGTAATGCCTATTGACGTATATATTTTTTTAAGCTGAGCCATCCTGCCACCTTTTGGCAGCTAAATGGCAACTCAGCTCGGGCTGGCATTGAGCCACCGTTGCTCAGAGCTCAGCTCGCAGTCTTGAGTGAGCTCTTAACCAACTGAGCCACTTGGCCGGACCCCTATTGACCTATTTTTAAGTTCACTAATTATTTTCTTGATGGTATCAAGCATATTCATGAGCCCATTGGTAGCATTCTTTATTTCTATTACAGTGTTTTCCATTTTTAGCATTTCTGTTCAATTCTTATGCTTTACATCTTTCTGATGTAATTTCCCATTTGTTCATGCATGTTGTCCTCTTTTCCCACTAAAGCCTTTTTAAATTTATTGCCTTAATAAATAAATAAGGCTTTTTAAAGCCTTAAATTTATTGTCTTAATAAATAAATAAGACTTTTTAAAGCCTTAAATTTATTGTCTTAATAAATAAATAAGGCTTTTTAAAGCCTTAAATTTATTGTCTGATAGTTTTAACATGTATATCTTACTGTAGTTCCGTTGATGACTTTCTCTCCTGACAGTTTTTATTATTATTTTTTCCTTTTTCTGGCTGCTTTGTGCCATGTAATTATTTTTTTTATTTTTTTTTTTTTTAAAGATTTTATTGGGGAATTGGCAGAGGGGAACAGCGTTGGGGAATCGGGGAAGGGGAACAGACAAGTTGCTGTCTTTTTGTTCTTCAGTTTTTTAGTTGCGGAGGATGTTGCTTCACTGTTGGTATCGTCATTGCGCTCTTCCCGGATGAGGCAGATCGGTCGCTGGCCTCTGGATGTCGCTCACCGCGGCTATTGGCAGCTCACTCTTGGCTGCCAGCCGCTCACGCTGGCTGCGGGCCACTCACTGTAGCCTATGGCAGCCCACTGCAGCAGGGGCTGCAGCCCACACCATCACCGGGGCTCGCACAGCCCAGCTCCAGGTGGAGCTGTTGTTAGCTGTAGAGGGCAGTGTCACTGGCCCTCATGTGGGATCCGAACCGGGGCCGCTGGCATCCCAAAACCAGCGCTTAACCAATGCGCCACTCGGCCGGCCCCATGTAATTATTTTTTGTTGTTGTTGAAATCTGGTTATCTTGTGTTCTAGAGACTGAGGTAAATAGAAATGACATGCCTCTTGCTTTAGTAGGTAGGTGTTTAGTGTGAGGAGTTGACATAATTTAGTTAGGAATTCACCAGGGTTTGGGTTTTGATGTTGCTGTGGTTACTTTCAGTGTACCACCAGTCTCAAATTCCTGTATTGTTAACTTGTAGTTAGAATGGAAAGTGACACACCAGAGGTTTTACCTCATTGTCTACTCTGCTGTCTACTTTAGATCTCCCTGTTGGACCTGTACCTCAGAGAAGGTTCCTATCTATGATCTGGTCCATTCCCTAGCATTAGGATGTTTCCTAACCTGGTTGAGGGTGGGAGTGGCATTCTCTGTTGTCCTTGTTCAACCTTGTTAAGGTGCATATCACTGGAATGGTGTCTTCTCAGTTGCCCTGTTCTTTATTTAGGGGTAGGTGATATTTTATGGTCTGAACCCAGGATGATTTTCTTCTTTCTCTATCCCCAATGTTAGTGGGTCTTAATCTGTACTTTGAGGGTAATAGGGTATGCTACCCTTTTCCCAACTTATGCTTTTGGTCCTTATGGGAGATAGGGAAAAAGAAACTGGGTGGGGCTTCCTGCCTTTGTTGTAGAAGCTGCTGCTCCCCTCTCCAAACTTGCACCATGAAGGAGGATTTCTTGAGTTGCTCACCTTGTCCCTACTATTTCTCCTGAGCTTCTGATGAGGTCCTTATATGCATTATCTTTTTTCCTTTTCTCTTTTTCATTAATTTATATGCTTTGTTTCTTGCAGTGTTTAATTTAATTATTAGTTCTGCAATCATGTACTTTTGGCCTTTATTTTATTATGTCTGTAAACTTATTTTTCACCTCATTTTGTTGTTTTGTACTATTATTTAAAATAATTCATAGTCTTATTACTTCTTCCTAGAGATGGTAGACCTATAAGTTTGGTTATGTTCCATTCAGAATAGATTAAAAATTTTGCATACCATATTGTATTACTCATTTTCTCCCACATCTCATGTTTTATTTCCATCTTGTGCACTAACATATATTGCTCTGTATCTCTTTGATTTTTGCTAATTGAGCATGAATGAATTCTTCTTGACTCTAATTCCATTTGATTTGACTCTAGTTATCCTTCATTTTAAACTACTTTGAGGGCTGGATTTTGAAGACAATGACAAATATGCAGAAGGATTTGGGGGCAAAGGAGCAAAAATGCTGAAATGGTGTGGTTGAATTGTCATGTGGCATGTATTGTAGATCATCTTACTCGACTTTGACTGTACCCTCCTCCTCATGCACCTTCCTGTTGGCCCAAGAAGGCAAACTAAAAATTATATTTCCCAGATAGCTTGGTAACTAGTGTGGTTTTGACCAATCATAAGACTTAACTGTGTAGAGAAGCACCCATGTTGCTGATATACACCACAGCAGGCATGACATTCCTGATGCTTCATCATAGCTAGGGTGGTACATTAGTTGAACCAAGAGTTGTGGCAAATAGGGGAGGCAAGATGGCGGCTGTCAGGAGGGCTCCCAGAATTCTCCCCTGGAAATATCCGCAATTTGAACTTCTGTAATGCTTCAAAGGGACGTCTACTCATCACACAGAGCAACTAAGAATCTCACACAACGATTGCTGGAAGGTTGGCAGGCCAGATGAGTGGGGGAAGAAGGTGGTGAGATGCGTGAGGTGCAACCTGCACCCATGGCTGCTGAGGCACCGAGCTTCAGAGAGCAGATTGGTGAGTGTTCCCACTGCTCGCTCCCTGTGCCCCAGGCCCACCTAAAGTACTGCAAGAGCACCACAGTCCGCAGTCTGAGGAAGAAGCCTCAGGCCAGGTGAGTGGGGGAGGAGAGAGGGGAGATGAGTGTGCAGAGGTACGAGCTGCACCTGCAGTTCCCGGGTCCCCAGGAAGCCGAGCGCAGCAGCGACAGGGAAAGATCAATCTGTGCACCCACCAGGTTCAGGGATTAGTCTTTGTGCCCACCAGGTCCTGCAGAGCACAGCAAGAGCACCTCGGAGCGCAGGCTCTGAGGCAGAAACCTGAAGCGGGGCAAGGAGGGGAAAAAAAGAATACTCACATGGGGAGATGCAGTGCGCCGGGTAGAGACACAGGAGAGAGAGAGAGAGAGAGAGAGAGAGAGAGAGAGAGAGAGAGAGAGAGAGAGAGAGAGAGAGAGAGAGAGAGACGGAGCGGGATCTGGGCCACTGCATGGTGCGCGCAGTCCCCTAAACCCCGGCAGTCCCTCCGGGAGTGCAGCAGGAGCACCCAGCGCTCGCGCAGGCTCCGAGGCAGAAGCCTGAAACCCGAGCAAGCAGGAGAAGAAAGAATACTAGTGCGCAGAGACACAGCGTGAGCCGGGAGGAGACGCAGGTCTCAGAGAGACGGAGTGGGATCTGAGCCAAGCGGCAGGGTGTGCATGCGCACATTCCCTAAACGCCGGCAGTCCCTTTGGGAGAGCAGCAGGAACTCCGCTGGAGCATATGAGGCAAAGGCCTTAGTTCAAAACAGTGTTGGGACTGTCTTTTTTTTTTTTTTTGACATTTTTTTTTTGTTTTTGTTTTTGTTTTTTTGAGGGCAGTTTTTTTTTGTTTTTGTTTGTTACTTTTGTTTGTTTGTTTGTTTTGTTTTTTTCTTCTCCCTTGAACAGAAAACAAAACAAAACAAAAAAGAATCCACCCCCACCCTCCCTTACAAACCTTGGCCCCCGCCAAGCCAGAGTCTAAAACTAACCCCTGAATGGAGCAATAGGGGCAGACTACAGAGGTATTCCTACCCGCAAGGGGTTGAGAATTTCCACCCCAGAAGAGGCTGCAGAGGGAAACTACCTACCTCGCCCCCAACTTTCCTGCAAGGCTTGGGAGGCAGGGCAGGTTCAGCTGCTGAGGCACTAATCAACAGACTTCTGGCAGCTGGCTTTTGGCAGCAAAGAACTCTTTCATTCTCCACGGCTGTCAATGGAAAGGGTGCCCAAAGACACTCATTGAGCCTTTGGGGGTGCAGCCTGCCTTGGGACAGGTGAAAGCAGAAACAGCAGTGACTTTGTAAAAACTACCAATCACACGTGACAACCACACTCATGTACAGCAAACCTGCAGTGCCAGGATCATGCTAGGCGTCAGGTGGCCGACTCTGTTCCCACAAGACGCAGAGGAATTCTTGTTCAGCAGAGGACAACCTGAGGAGAGCTTGGTGGACTTTAGCCAAGACCAGCACTGTTTTTTTTTTCTTATAAGGTTGCTTATTTTGGTTGTTTTTAGTTTTTATTTCTATTTCATTATTATAATTTTCTAGTTTTTAATATAGGCATATATATGGGTGTATATAGGTGAATATATGTCCATATATATGGGTGTGTAGACAAATATTTATATCTATATATCTATATATCTATATATGTATATATATCTATATATCTATATATGTAGACAAATATATATATCTGTATATCTCTATATCTATCTAGATAGATATAGAGATATACAGATATATATATTTTTTCTTCTTTCTTTTCTTTTTCTTTCCTTCCCACCCTCAGTTTCTCCCTTCTTTTATTCATTCTTCTCACTGCTATACTTTTCCTTCTTTCCTTTTTTCTGCAAATTTTATTTTATTTTTTTAATTTTAATTTTTAATTTTTTAATTTTTAATTTTAATTTTAATTTTTTGGTATAGCTATTCGGTTTCTCATGTTTATTCTATTTTTTATTTTATATTATATTTTATTTTGTTTCTCTGTTCTTTGTGTGTGTGTGGTTACTGTTTTGTTTCTGTTTGTTTTCTTCTTTTGTATATTTGATATTTCTGTACAAGTTGACTGTAGGTGGATGGTTGTTTTTTTTTTACATGTGAGAGCATTTGGTTTCCTTTGGTGGCTGTGGAGGTTGTTCTTGTATCCAGCAAGGTTATCATTTAAAATTGAGGGAGAGATAAAGAGCTTTCCAGAAAAGAATAAGTTAAGGGAATTCATTACCACCAAGCCAGCTTTGCAGGAAATGTTAACAGGGCTTCTTTAAGCAGAAGAGAAAAACAACCTAACTCAGAAAGCATAGGAACACAAATAACAAAATGGCAATAAATATGCACCTATCAATAATCACATTAAATGTAAATGGATTAAATGCTCCCATCAAAAGATATAGGTTGACTAATGGATAAGGGAGCAAGGCCCCAGCATATGCTGTATACAAGAGACTCACCTCAGATCAAAAGACACATACAGTTTGAAAGAAAAGAGATGGAATAAAATATTTCATGCAAATGGAACTGAGAAAAAAGCTGGAGTAGTGATACTTATATCAGATAAAATGGACTTTAAATTGAAGAATATAATAAAGGACAAACAAGGACACTTCATAATAATAAAGGGATCAATCAAACAAGAGGATATAACCCTAGTAAACATCTATGCACCTAACGTAGGATCTCCTAAATATATAAAACTCAAATTGTCAGACATAAAGATGAAGATCAACAGGAACACTATCACAATAGGGGACTTCAACACCCCACTGTCACCAATGGACAGATCCTCCAGACAGAAAAGCAATGTGGAAACAGCGACCTTAAATGACACATTAGACCAGCTGGATTTAACTGATATTTTCAGAACATTTCACCCCAAAGCTACAGCTCAAGTGCACATGGAACATTTTCTAAGATAGACCACATGTTAGGCCACAAAACAAGTCTTAATAAATTTAAGAAGATTGAAATCATTTCAAGTGTCTTCTCTGACCACAATGCTGTGAAACTAGAAATCAATTATAAGAAGAAATCCGGGAAGCTGACAAATAAATGGAGGCTAAACTATATGCTATTAAATAGTGAGTGGGTCACAAATGAGATCAAGGAGGAAATCAAAAGATACCTTGAGACAAACGAAAATGAAAACACCACGACCCAAAATCTCTGGGATGCAGTGAAAGCAGTCTGAAGAGGGAAATTCATAGCAGTGCAGGCCTACCTAAAGAAGGAAGAAAAATCTCAAATCAATAGGTTATCCTTACATCTCAGGGAACTGGAAAGAGAACAGCAAAGTAAGCCAAAGGGGACTACAAGGAAGGAGATAATAAAAACCAGAGCAGAAATAAACGATATAGAGAACAGAAAAACAATACAAAAGATCAACAAAACCAAGAGCTGTTTTTTTGAGAAGATAAACAAAATTGACAAACCTCTGGCCAGGCTCATAAAAAGAGAGAGAGAGAGAGAGAGAGAGAGAGAGAGAGAGAGAGAGAGAGAGAGAGAGAGAGAGAGAGGACTCAAATTAGTAAAATCAGGAATGAAAGAGGTGAAATGACTACAGACATCACAGACTATGAGCAACTATATGCAAACAAATTTGACAATCTGGAAGAAATGAATACTTTTCTAGAAGCATACAACCTTCCAAAGCTAACTCTGAGAAGAAATGGAAAATCTAAATAGCCTGATTACTACCAAAGAAATTGAATCAGTAATCAACAAGATCCCAACAAACAAAAGCCCTGGACCAGATGGCTTCACAAGTGAATTTTATCAAACATTCAAAAAAGAACTATCACCTATTCTTCTCAAACTATTCCAAAAAATCCAGAAGGAGAGAAAGCTCCCAAATTCTTTTTATGAAGCCACTATCACCCTGATTCGAAAACCATAAAGACAGCACAAAAAAGGAAAACTATGGGCCAATATTACTGATGAACATAGATGCAAATATTCTCAATAAAATATTAGCAAACAGAATATAGCAATATATTAAGAAGATCATACATCACGATCAAGTGGGTTTCATCCCTAGTAGCAAAGCTGGTTCAACATCCATAAATCAATTAATGTGATACACCACATGAAAAAAATGAAGAATAAAAATCACATGGTCATATCAATAGATGCAGAAAAAGCATTTGACAAAATCCAATAGCCATTTATGTTAAAAACCCTTAGCAAAGTGGGAATACAGGGATCATGTCTCAACGTAACAAAGACCATATATGATAAACCTACAGCTAACATCATACTCAATGGGGAAAAGCTAAAACTGTTCCCCTTAAGATCAGGAACAAGACAAGCCTGTCCTCTTTCTCCTCTTTTATTCAACATAGTTCTGGAAGTTCTAGCCACAGCAATCAGACAATAAAAAGAAATAAAAGGCATCCAAATTGGCAAGGAAGAAGTAAAATTATCATTATATGCAGATGACATGATACTATAGAGGGAGAACCCCAAAGACTCCATCAAAAAACTATTGGAACTGATAGATGAATGCAGTAAGGTAGCAGGATACAAAATCAATGTTCAGAAATCAGTTGCATTTGCATATACCAATAATGAACTAACAGAAGGAGAAATTAAGAAAACTGTCTCATTTACAATTGCTTCAAGAATTATAAAATATCTAGGAATAAATTTAACCAAAGAAGTGAAAGATCTGTACTCAGAAAATTATAAGACACTGAAGAAAGAAATAAAAGAAGATACAAATAAATGGAAATACCTACCATGCTCCTGGATAGGAAGAATTAATGTAGTTAAAATGTCCATACTGCCTAAAGCAATATATAGGTTCAATGCAATTCCTATCAAACTACCAAGGGCATATTTCACAGAAATAGAAAATATAATCCTAAAATTTATATAGAGCCATAAAAGACCCTGAACAGCCACGGCAATCTTGAGAAATAAGAACAAAGTCGGGGGTATCATGCTACCAGACATCAAAACATACTACAAGGCTACAGCAATCAAAACAGTATGGTACTGGCATAAAAACAGGCACATAGACCAGTGGAACAGAAAAGAGAGTCCAGAAGTAAATCCATGCATATACAGATAGTTAATCTATGACAATGGAAGCAAGAATTTACATTGGAGTAATGATAGTCTGTTCAATAAATGGTGCTGGGAAAATTGGACAGACACATGCAACAAAAATGAAACTGGACCACCTCCTTACGCCATATAAAATAACAAATTCAAAATGGATTAAAGACTTAAATGTATGACCTGAAACCATAAAACTCCTAGAAGAAAATATAGGGAGTAAATTTGCAGACATTACCCTGAGCAATATTTTTACATGCCTGCGGGCAAGGGAAGTAACAGAAAAAATGAACATATGGGATTATATCAAACTTAAAAGTTTTTTCACAACAAAGGAAACCATCAACAAAACAAAAAGGAAGCCTACTGAATGGGAGAAGATATTTGTCAACAATATATCTGATAAGGAGTTAATATCCAAAATTTATAAAACACTCATGCAACTCAACACCAAAAAAACAAAGAACCCAATTAAAAATTGGGCAGAGGAGGGCCGGCTGAGTGGTACGACGGTTAAGTGCTGGCTTGGGAAGCCAGCGGCCCCGGTTCAGTCCCACATATGAGGTCCAGTGACACTGCCCTCAAAAAAATAATAAATAAGTAAATAAATAAATAAAATAAAAATTGGGTGAGGAAATGAAGAGACATTTCTCTAAAGAGGACATACAGAAGGCCAACAGGCATATGAAAAATGTTCAACCTCACTGGTCATTAAGGAAATGCAAATAAAAACCACCATGAGACACCACCTCACTCCAGTCAGAATGGCTATCATCAACAAATCAACAAACAACAAGTGCTGGCGGGGCTGTGGGGAAAAGGGGACCCTGCTGCACTGTTGGTGGGATTGCAGATTGGTGCAGCCACTATGGAAGTCAGTATGGAGGTATCTCAAAAAACTGGAAATGGAACTACCTTTTGACCCAGCAATTCCACTCCTAGGTATTTATCCTGAAAAACCCAAGACACTAATTGAAAAAAAGATATGCACCCCTATGTTCATTGCAGCGCTATTTACAATAGCCAAGACTTGGAAACAATCAAAATGCCCAGCAGTAGACGACTGGAGTAAGAAACTGTGGTACATTTACACAATGGAGTATTACGCAGCTATAAAGAAGAAAGAAATCGTATAATTTGCAATGATATGGATGGACCTAGAGAACATTATGTTAAGTGAAATAAGTCAGTCAGAGAAAGACAAATACCATATGATCTCACTTATATGTGGAATCTAAAGAACTGAATAAACGAGCAATGTAAACAGAAATAGTCTTAGAGACACAGGAAAAACTGATGATTGCTAGATGGGATGGAGATGGGCATGAGGGAGAAGGGGAAAGGACGAGGCAACATAAACTGGTAACTACAATACTACTGCAGAGACAGAAGAGACAATTTAGGGAATATAATCAACAAGGTTGTAAATATTTTTTTAGGGGATCCGAAGGACTCATGTCTTTTTTGGGAGACCACTTCATGGACGGTGTAGTGGCCTTACCACTGCACTGTACATCTGAAGGTGCCACTGAATAATATTATATGTCAACTATAATTTAACACATATATAGTCATGGGATGTGGAATATAGTGCGGGGATGGAGTCAATGGAATTGTAATAGATATGTATGATATCGGGGGTGGGAGGCACAGGGGAGGGGGGAGGGGGTAGTCACTTTGTAAGGGGTGAAAAAGATAACTATTGCATTGTTTTGTACATCTGTAACTAGTATTAATAATAATGAAAGTTAAAAAACAAAGTTTAGGCAGTGACTTTCTTTGCTAAGGTAGCGTCATCCAGGTGCCAGTGGTTATTGCAGTTGTGCCCTGCTTCCTCAGATTCATCGTCGTTGCAAAGGTAGCACTTTTTTCGGCAGACCGTTCTGTTGTGTTATTTTTGGATCATAATGGGGAAGCACCTTCTATTCAAAGCTGCCCAGAGATGTCACCATCAAATAGCTAAATGACACCTCTTTCTTTAATGATTGCCATTATCTATAGCTAAAGCCTGATCCATACACTTTGTTGGAATCCTTGGACCAGGCTACAATGAAAAGAAAACCAAATTCCAAAAGGCATTAACAGTAAAGAAATATATTTTCTCTTATAATGGAAGTCCAGAGGTAGGAAGTATTCCAGGTTCAGTATCATTAGTTGCTCAGTGCTGTCATCAAGAACATAGGATTTTTAGTTTTTACCCTATATCAGCTATACTCAGCTCATTTCTTTTATGGTCACAATATGGCTGTTTGTGGTAATCAGGGCCTATGCTTCTGTGCTTATGTCTGAGCAGGGGATAAAGGTGGTGCAGAGGCTTGATTCTTTTGCCCATAAGCCCTGAATAAACTACTTGCTTTCCATTGGCTCAAATTACCTACCTATTGCTGAATTATTCACTGGCAAGGGAATTATTGTGGAATGATGACAAATGGCTTTAACTAACCATCAGGGTAGACTCAGTGTTGAGGATCACCAACAGTGTCCATTGCAGTCTTCTACCTTTCCTCTCTGCCTTCTCTCAGCTTCTTTTTCCAGCCAGACTGAAACACAATGGAAGGAAGCTCTAAGGGTTTTTCTGTTGGGGATCAAAGATGATCAAAATGGCTTCTACTCTTGTGGGAATCCTCTCCGCTTCTGTGCTTCCTAGTCTCCTTCTCAGTATACTAAATTTAGAGATATCTGTGAAATTTTAAAAAGAATTTCTGTGACTGTCCCTTCTAACTAACAGTCCCTCACTCCCACCCCTATAAAAAAAGCTGTTAGGGGCTAGTTGAGTGGCGCGGTGGTTAAGCGCTGGCTTGGGAAGCCAGCAGCCCCAGTTCGGGTCCCACATATGAGGGTCAGTGACACTGCCCTGAAAATAAGTAAATAAATAAATACATAAAAAACCTTTTAGGTATAGTAGTGTTCCAAGACCTGATGAGTGTCCTAGGGCTGTGCAGACTTTTAGAGACTTCCATCTCTTTTTTTATGTCTGTTCTTCTGCTTAATCGCTTCTTGTATATTTTTTGCTGCTATTAACTTGATTTTAGTTCATATTATTTGGCTTTGGACAGAGATTTTGAGAATGGTTATTTGATCATTTTACCTTGAAATTCTGAAATTTTCAAAATGTTCTTTTAATAAATACTTCTAGATTTATTACATTTTGGTCAGTGGATATGATGAGTAAAATTTCAAATATGTGGACTCTAGACTGTCAACATGACCAAAAAGATTATCATTAAAAAAAAAAAGATTCCCTGTGAGGTATTAAATAGAATGCATTTTCTTCTGTTATTATTGGTTATAAATATAAATATATACATATAGATAGACAGGTAGAGTTCTATTGATTACATCATAAGATCTTGGGGATTTGTGTATTTGTGTGTGTGTGTCCATGTGTGAGCACTTATGTGTATTTAATCTGTTTTAGAGTAAGAGGTGTGTTAGACTCTCCAATCCTCTCGTCTCAGACTCCAGGGGCTTCCAACCACGTGGTCTCAGAAAGTGGAAGGTCTTGCACATGCTTGTCTTGGCATAATTGTCAATGCATACACACAACTCACATTATAAAATAGAAAACTTCTCATTTTACTGCATCTGTTATAGTTATAGCACTTACAGTTTTCTCCAAGAACAGTGGGTTTTGTGTAAATTCAAGGTACGTAGTCATGATTGTTCCAAAACAATGATACTTCCTTTCAACCTCTGAAAAAATAAACATCCATTAATCTTTAATTGGCTGTGCCTTTAAGAGAAAACAACAAGAACAAGAACAAAATCTCCCTTCACATACATACAAGTAAGTTACAAATGTGAATTTTTCTCTTTTTTAGGTATACAAATTGTTTCTGAAAGAGAGCTAGCTCAGTTGGCTGAGGTTCAACCATTAATATTCAGTGTTCATGAGCAATCAGCCATCAAGGATTATGTTAAAATGTTTCAGAAAAAAGTAGAAGGATATGAAATCATTCAGGAATTTATGGTAAATATTGTGGTCTTTTTCCACATCACTACCAGAGGGTTTTGTTTTGTTTTGTATTTTTAGATTGAGTACTTGTTCTTGTTTTAAATATTAATTTTTTTGAAGTAATAGGTGTACACAGTAAAAAAGTCAAATAGCATGAAAAGTTATAAAATCTCCCTCTTTTTCTCTCTTGACTTCCTAGGCCCCCTTTCCACTATTAAGTTTGTCATATAGACTTCCAGAAAAATTGTTGACATGTACTTTACACACTATTCTACCCTTTCATTCCTTTTAAACAAATTTTCCATGTAAGAAATAATTTCCAAATATATTATTAGCACATATAGCTCTATCTTGTTCTTTTTAAGTGTTGCACGGTTGTTAATTATATGGATAAAGACTTTCTTGTCTTTAAATAGTCCCATAAGATGGACATTTAGATTATTCTAGTCTATGCTATTGTGAACAGCAATCACCCCTCTTTATATGCCTGTGCATATATGTGCATATTCTTTAGAACAAATTCCTAGAAAGACAATCAGTATTTTGTGCTATTAAACTTTTGGATATTTTGTCTATTTCTTAAATGATAAATGGTTCCTCATTGATGATCTAAAAGGCATTTCTTTATCTGAGAACAAAGAATAGCTCTCCATTTATTTTTAAGCCTTTCATATTTGTTTTCAGTGAACTGCTAGTTTCAGTTTTTTGCCAAATGTTCTGTTTATTCTTTTTCTTATCAATCACTCTTTGTACAATGAAGACATTATCCTTTTGTATGTTGCGCATGGTAACTTTTTTACTTTGTTGTTTGTGTTACATACATACATGTGTTCCCATGTATATTTACTAAGGAGAAATAGCTAATTTGTAGTAGTCAAATATGACAGGCTTTTTTGGGGAGGCTTCAGAGTTTTCTGTGTCAGATAGGAATTCCCCTTTCACTCTA
Source organism: Aselliscus stoliczkanus (assembly GCA_033961575.1). Taxonomy (NCBI): domain Eukaryota; kingdom Metazoa; phylum Chordata; class Mammalia; order Chiroptera; family Hipposideridae; genus Aselliscus; species Aselliscus stoliczkanus. Next base: position 121,291,144 of record CM066729.1, read on the forward strand.
GGATCATAATAATTCTCCCTTTCACTCTAGGATCATAATAATTATTTAATGTTTGTTTACTACTTTGATGATTTTTGTAATGTGTAAGTCTTTGATCTGGCTAGAATTTAATTTGTTGTAAGGCATTTGATAGGGATCCAGCATTATATAGCCATCTAGTTGTCCCAAGATTCTCTGGAAACTTCTCTCAGTGATGTTAAATGCTACTTTTCTCATATACTGAAGCCCCACTACATTTGAATTTATTTTTGGACTTTTGCCATTGATTTGTTTATTCACATACTCTTTTAATAAGCATAGTTTTATGTTTTGTTTGTTTTTTTACCATCTGTTAAGATGGTAAAAAGTCTTATTATTATTATTATTATTTTTTTTTTTACAAAATTGTTCTGGTTCTTCTTCATACAGATTTTTTTTCCAGGTTAATTTTAGAATTGGTTTGCAGATAGATTAAAAAGGTAATAATCTGATAATATTATCCCGCTGCTTAAAACCATCACTGGCTCCTCATTCCCTGTGGCAGCAGTTGCCAACATTTTTTAAAGACTTGTGGTGCCAAGTTGGCCACCCAAGAGTTAATGAAGAGCTTGTAAAAAGTACAAGCTCTAAGGCTTTCTCCACGAATATTCTAATAGAGTAGGACTAGATACATCTCAATTTCTTTTTCATATGAAAGAAGGCCTTCCAGGTAGTTTTAGTTTCCTTTTGGGCTAGATCATGTGCTCCTGTTACCATACTATTCACTGCTTCCTGAGAGGATACATATGCCTCCTACCTGGAATGGCAGCCATTTACCTCCACTCTGCTTTCCTTCCACACACACAGACTTCCATGTGAGTAACTTCTGATGACTCCGGAAGGCCCAGTTCAGATGCTACTTAGCTTTCCTTCCTGTATCTTCAAATACAATCTAGTGCTGTCATTTATACTGGTATCTCTGTATAATAAGTTGTTTACATGTCTGTCTCTCCAACTGCTCTGGTAACTCCTTTAGGATGAAGCCATTTTCAGATTCTGATTCATCTTTGTATTCTAATATCTAGAAAGTCACAAATATATGCTAAATTTTTGTTGAATTTGCATTTGGAAACGAAATTTTTTGAAAGGAAGAATTCTTTAATTGGTATCCTAGCTATAATTTATTCATGGGGCACAGAGTAAGCTGTGAGACTGTTTATAATTTTTTTTGTTCATATGTTCATATATTTTATTATTTTTGTCTATAAAATGATACATTTATGGGTAGGTCCTAAGAAATGAATATATTATACAAACTGTTTTTTTAGAAAAATTCAAAAATATTGAAGTTCAAGGGAAAAAGGATCTCCAAGAGTTTAACTTATCAAGTAACTTGTTGATTGACATGTCAAATTTCAGATGTTTTATATAGTACTTTTTAAATGGTCTTCTGATTTCTCCACTTATCATACAACACATTTAATATAAGTTTATGTCATATAGTATTAAGGATGATAAACACTAAACAAAGGCAGAATTTTTTCTTTTTTCTTTTGTTATAGTATACACATGACTTATACTTTTTACCTTTTAAAGAATTTAGAATATAAGAACCTGCCTGGTGAGTTCAACTCTGGGAATGATCCACGCAATAGAGACAAAAACAGATACCGAGATATTCTTCCATGTAAGCTAAAAATGATTTTATTTTCCTGTTTATATTTGGGAAAAGATTAAAAGTGGGTTGTGTGACTTCTAGTGTTAGGTCTGTTGACCTGAGACCATCCTGAGGAGCTCTAGTAGTGGGGGGCCTGGGCATGTTTTTGGATATGCTACAATATGGTAAAGGTCAAGTCTTCTATTCCAGGTACTTCTTCCAGCCACTGTCACAGGGTTATTTACAGAAGTCCTTCAACCTTATTCTTGTTCTCTGCTACTTCTCAAGCTATTAATCATCTAAAACAAAGTCTAATAGTCTGAGACGTCTGTCACTTTTGGTACCCTAAGCCCTGACACCTTCCCTGGCCATTTAGTTTAGTCACACAAATAATAGTGGGGCTATTTACATTCTTTGTCCTGGACAATAAGGCTGTCAATTTACCAACAGGAAGCTGCCCTTTGAGTGTCTCCAAAGGGCCCTACACATTACCTTCCTGTGCTGAGTGAAGCTAGTGCTACTTCCCTCCACACCTGGTGACTCATAGGATTTATCTGTCTCAGGCCATCCAAAGAACAGAAACAAAACACAACACAGTTTTAATCTTCTGCAGGAAATCTCATTCTAGGCCTTACATTCCTTTCAGAGTCAAAGTATTTCCAAGTTAAATAACATTTTTTTTTCCTCCAACTTGACCTTCTTCCTTTATTATACATATATCTTATTTAATGCAACCACCCAGCTGTCCTAACCAGAAAACTCTGAGTCATCTGCAGTTTTTAAAAGTAGTCACAAAGCTCTTTTGATTCTCCCTCCTTGATACCTCTGGAATCTTCTTTCATCTCTTTGTTCCCACTGCTGCTTACTTAGATTGAGCCTGTTTCATCTCTCAGCTGGTCTCTGTCTACTCCCACTCCCATATACTCACAGCAGCTACTGAAATGATTTCCCTAAAATCCAAATCAGAACATGGTACTCTTTTTTAAAAAAGCTTTTTGCCTCTCTGTTTCTATCACAGTAAAATTGTTTAGCAAGGCATAAATTTTACCTCTCTAGCCTCAGCTCTCCCACAGAACTTCTTTCGGTTTCTGGAATTCGTCATTTTCTTTCCCTTGTCTTCAAACTTTTGAACCTGTGGTTTTTACAACAACCATCCATGTCTATTCTTTGTGAAGGTAATTCCTGCAGTCTTTCAGAGCTAGCTCAGCCAGACCTTCCTTATTTTCTTCAAAGCTAGATCTGCTGTTTCTCTAATAGTCTTTACCATCTTGTGATTACCCTCCCCCAATTACCAAACTATATTTTAATTATCTATTTATGTTCCTGTTTCTCCCACTAGACTTAAGGGAGTTATAAATTCAGAGTAGAACATGGTGACTGCCATCATTGAATAAATACCTTCATATTTAATTGGTTCATTTAGTTCTAAAATAACTTTATGATTATAAAAGTAATAAGTACATTCTCAAGATAGTTAAAATAATTTATTCTGCTCTCTTCTACATGGAGAGTGTAAAGAAGTTGCATTAGTGAATATTTCTGAAATCAGGGTGATGAACCACAGAATACTGGTCATTAGACATTCTAAGAGAGAATGTGAACAACTTGGTTCTACTCCTAGAGATAAGAGGTTCTAAGGATATAATATAATTACTATCCCTACATGTGTAATTAGCCCTCAAGGAGACTGAATGCAAGCAGACCTTTAAAATGAGCCTCTTGGAAGTGTAAGATACTCATCTTGGATATGGGGTGTATTTAACATTTGATCTGGCTTGAATTCTTTATTATGGGTACAAAAAGAGTAACAACTAAAGAAATGCAAAGATATGAAAACTAAAGTTAAATGATTAAAACTAAAGAAAATAATGTAAAACTTTTTGACTTTCTCATAAAAGAAAATCAGCTATTATACATCCCAGTTCTGGTTTGAAGTCCGCTGATTTATGTACCTCATGCCACAGTGTAATTTAATTTAAAATTAGCCTATTTAAGTGACAACTATGGCAAGTTTCTTTGATTTCTTCACCACACATTCCTAGAATTAATAGAGGAAGTTCCTGAAGAATCACAACAAAAAAACCAAAGAAATAACTAATTTTCCCTCCTCTTGAAATGCTGAGAACATTAAATGGGGGAATTCACACATCCTGGGACACTGCAAGTTCAGGCAGCCCTCACTTTGCATGGCTCCCATATGCACAAATTTCAGTTATGGTGTTTAGTCATTATAAATAACACCAGTCACTCAACAACATGATTCAAATTTCAGTAATTACAATATATTAGCTGAGAGTAACTGCATAAAGTACAAACTTCATTGCTAACTCTTCTGTCCACAAATTACTATATATTAATACATAATAGATGCACATCTTGATCAGTGATTAACCATGTCACTTCTTTTAAAATATGTCAGCAGTTCATCACTGTGTCCTGGTTATTCAGCTCATGACAGACAGCAAAGTATGTTGTCATGTTGCCTCCTTATCTTTCAATGATAAACCCATATAATATTTTATTGGATATGGATAATCAAAAGAGGGAATTGACCAACAAACATGAAATTGAAACAAAAAAAGGGAAAATGGGGGTGAAATTATTTTAATTTAATTTATTTATTTACTTTATTCATTTTATTTTAATTTGTTATTTTTTTCACTTTTTAATTATTTATTTTAATTTTTTTTTTTTTACACATCAGACAAATGGTACATCTCTTCATAATCAATCTGCTGAACTATGCAACCATCATAGTATGGGGGTGAAATTCTAACAGAACGTAGAATTATAGAAGAAATAGCTGACCAGGGAAATGTTGACACTCCCACCATTCAAGACACACCATATATGAAATTAGAAGAACTTGTTGAGGAGAATTTGTTGGCATAAATGAGGAAAAGTGTTTGTAACAGAAAAGATGAAGGTATCCTAGAGGAAATGATGCCAGCAAAAAAACCCTTCACATTAAAGAAAATATTGGTGCTATTCCACAACATTGTAAATACAAAGGATAAAAAGGTACAATAGAAAGTCATCCAAAGTAGGTAGAGAGTAAGACAGTTCACCAAGATATAGAAAAAATGCTTAGTGTGTGTTGTGAGTTATGTGATGAAAAGAAGAGGCAAACTACTCTTGATAAGTTTTTTTAAAATAAAATAATTGCTCTAAATCTCAATGCTTCCAATGTTTTAAATTCCAGTGTTATAAATATTATTCTTGCTATTTTCCAACTTCCCTGTATGTGTATAACCAACAGTAAAAGGGTTTCTAATATTTTGACAAACATTTTTAAGGGTTATGGAATAATCGTAATTTTTCCCCCTTGATTATTAAGATCTTTTTGCACAACTTCAGCTTGCACAGTCAAATCTATGGCCCTGTACTACCATGCAAAGCAAGAATGGACCTTATTATGTAGTCCAGTGATTTTCAGGTGTAAAGACAGTATCTTGCATTTCTATAGCACTTTATAATTTACAAAGCATTTAAAAATGCATAATCTTTATAAAATCCCTCTGAAATATACCAGTCAGATATTGCTATTCCTGTCTTACAGATGAGGGAATAAGCTCTGAGGTTAAAAGTTATTTCAAAAGCTAAAAAAGGAGTGGGGCCATACTGCATGTCAGGTTCTCTGATTCCTGGCCTAGTAATACTTTTTCTGTTACTTGTCTCTGGGTCAAGATCTACCCAGAACTAACTAATAATGATAGCGACTTAGATTTCTATTAGTTTTCCACTTGTCAGAGCATGTTTACACATATCTCATCGAATGCTATCTACAGTCACATCAGGAGGACAGAACAGATGATAACATCTGAATTTAAGTATGCAAGTCAACAAGGATAATCTTTCAATACACAATTATGGACAATTGCATATTCTTATACCACAAAATGAATTATGACCCATCTATAAAAATTAATTCAAAATAGACCACAGGCCTAAATATAAACTTTAAAATCATAAAACTTCTGAAGAAAACCGAACAGAAAAATTTAGTGTTCTTGGGTTTGAAAAAGTTTTTCAAAATAGGACACAAAATCTCCAAACTATAAAAGGAAAAACAAATTAGATTTCATCAAATTAAAAAAAAAATTGCTCTTCAAAGCACACTGTTATAAAAAATGAAAAACAAGCAACAGACTGAGAGAAAAATATATTTAAAACATTTATTTGACAAAAGACTTGCATTTAGAATATATAAAGAATTCCTACAACTTGATAAGTGGACAAATAACCCAAAAATAAGTGAGCAAAAGACTTGGGCATCACTTCACCAAAGAAGGTATACAGGTGAACAATATTGAAAAGATGCTCAACATCATTAGTCATTAGGAAAATGCAAGTTAAAGCTATAATAATATATCTTTTTCTACCTACTACAGTGAAAGAGAGTTTAACAGTTCCTTATAAAGTTAACCATATACCTACCATATGAATCAGCAGTTCTACTCATATGTATTTGCTTAAGAGAATTAGAGCAAGCGGGAGGGAAGGTGGTAGAAGAAGGAAAAGGGGGTCAAATATATGGTGATGGAAGGAGAACTGACTCTGGGTGGTGAGCCCACAATGCGATATATAGAGGATGTATTATAGAATTCTACACTTGAAAGCTATATAATTTTACTAACTAATGTCACCCCAATAAATTTAATAAAGATTTTTTAGAAATTTAAAAATAAAGCAGAATACTAATGTGGGAAAAAAGAGAAATAGAAACATATGTCTGCATATGAATGCCTATATCAGTTGTATTTGCAATAGTCAAAAACTGAAAACAACCCAATGTTTATCAGTAGAATGGATAAACAAATATGGTATGCCTACACAATGGAATTACTACTCAGCAATAAAAAAATACCAAACTAATGATACATTATAGTCTGAATTGTGTTCCTCCAAAATTCATATATTATAGTCCTAACCCTCCAGGACCTCAGAATATGACTATTTGGAGATAGGGCCTTTAAAAAGGTGACCAAGTTAAAATGAAGCCAGAGGGTGGACTCTAACCCAACATGACTGGTATCCTCATAAGAAGAGATTAAGACACTCAAAAAACACCAGGGATGCAAGGGCACTGAGGAAATGTAAGGTCATGTGAGGATTCACAAGGATAGATTACAAAGGGGCATGAGAACATTTCAGCAGTGATGGAGATATTAAATCATCTTTATTGTAGTGATGGTTTCAGGGGTGTATATGTAGGACAATTATACCTCAAGCTTGTTAAATGTTCAATGCCTTGTAGTTTTTTTATTATATCTTTTACTTCTTTCTTTAAATTTATTCCTAGGTATTTTATTCTTTTTGATGCAATTGTAAATGGGAATGTTAATTTCTTTTTTTTTTTTTTTTGTAGAGGGCAATGTCACTGGCCCTCATAGGTGGGATCCGAACTGGAGCCGCTGGTGTCCCAAGCCAGCTCTTAACCACCATGCCACTCGACCAGCCCTTAATTTCTTTTATGATGGTTTGTTTTTGGTGTTATAAAATTGCAACCGATTTCTGCATATTAATTTTGTATCCTGTTACTTTACTGAATTCATTTATAAGTTCTAATAGGTTTTTGGTGGAATCTTTAGGGTTCTCTATATATAGTGTGTCACCTATAAATAGAGACAATTTTACCTCTTCCTTTCAATCAGATAACTTATTTCTTTTTCTTGTCTTATTGCTCTGGCTAGAACTTTCAGTACTATGTTGAATAACATTAGTGAGAGTGGGCATTCTTCTCTAGTTCCTGATCTCAGAGGAAAAATTTTCATTTTTTTACCATTAAATATGATATTAGCTCAGGGTTTGTCATATATGGCCTTTATTGTGTTGAGATGCTTTCCTTCTATATCCGTCTTATTGAGTGTTGTTCTTTTTTTTTTTTTTTTTTTAAGCTGAGCCATCCTGCCACCTGTTGGCAGCTTAGCAGCAGCTCAGCTCGGGCTGGGCATTGAACTGCTGTTGCTCAGAGCTCAGCTCGCACCCTTGAGTGAGCTCTTAACCAACTGAACCACTCGGCCAGCTCTTATTGAGTGTTTTAATCATAAATGGATGTGGTATCTTGTCAAATGCTTTTTCTGCATCTATAGATATGATCATATGATTTTTATCTTTTTTTTTTATTGGGGGTTGGGGAAGGGAAACAGCGCTGGGGAATCAGGGAAGGGGAACAGACAAGTTGCTGTCCTTTTTGTTCTTCAGTCTAGTTGTGGAGGGTGTTGCTTCACTGGCCCATGTTGGTATTATCATTGTGCTCTTCCTGGCTGAGGCAGATCGGTCACCTGCCATTGAACGGCAGCTCACGGTGACTCATGGCAGCTCACGAAAGCGCATGCCAGCTGCCGGCCAGCCCCACTGAAGCCTACGCCCGTCACCGACAGCTCACTGAAGCCCAACTCCCGGTTGACCTGTTGTTCACCATCTTAGCTGTAGAGGGCGCAGCATCACTGGCCCACATGTGTGACCCAAACCGGGACCCTGCTGCTCAGAGCTCGCATCCCAAGCCAGCTCCTAACCAACCTGCCGCCACTAGGCTGGCCCATGATTTTTACCTTTGATTTTGTCAATGTGGTATATCACATTGATTGATTTGCAGATCTTGAATTATCGTTGCATCCTGGAATAAACCCTACTTAATTGTGATATATTATCCTTTCAGTGTACTTTTGTATTTGCTAATATTATGTATAGGGTTTTTGCATCTATGTTTATCAGAGATATTTACCTGTAATTTTCTTGTTTTGTTGTTGTCGTTCTTGCCTGGTTTTGGTATCATGGTAATGTTGACCTCATAAAACGAGTTAGGAATTATTCCTTTCTCTTCAATTTTTTTTGGGAAGAGTTTGAGCAAGATAGGTATTAAATCTTTGAATCTTTGGTAGAACTCACCAGTGAAACCATATGGTCTTGGGCTTCTATTTTGCGGGAGGTTTTTATTACTGTTTTAGTTCCCTTACCAGTTTTTCTGTTCTTCATTGTTCAGTTTAGGAAAGTTTATCCAGGTTTTCCAATTCTTCATGGCTCAGTCTAGGAAGGTCACATATTTCTAAGAATTTGTCCATTTCTTCTAGGTTCTCAAATTTGGTGGTGTATAGCCTTTTTTAGTATTCTTGTGTAAACCTTTGTATTTCTTTGGTATCTGTTGTAACTTGTCCTCTTTCATTTATGATTTATTTGAGTGAATCTCCTCCCTTTTTCTCCTTAGTGAGTCTAGCCAGAGGTTTGTCAATTTTGGTAATTTATTTATTTATTTTTAATTAGTTTCAGGTGTACAACACAGTGCAATAGGTATACATTTTACCCCTCAAAGTGACAACCCCCACCCCCAATTCGCCACCCCACTCCCCCCCATATCATATATATCTGTTACTCTTCCTCTGACTCTCTTCCACAGTATAATCCACATCCCGTGACTATCTATATATATTCAATTACAGTAGATATACAACCTCTGCTTCAGGTATACAGTGCAGTGATCAAACCTCTACTCCATCCATGAAATGGTCTCCCTAACAAGACTTATGACCATCTGACACCCCACAAAATATTTACATTATCAATTATATTCCCCAAACGGTTTTTCATATCCCAGTGGCAATATTGTAGTTGTCTATTTTTTGCTGTCTAATCCCTTCCCGTTCTCCCTCATCCCCCTCCCCCTCCCAATTAGCAACCCTGATTTTTCCTCTATATCTATGAGACAGTTTCTGTTTACTTTGCTCATTCATAGTTTTTCAGATTCCACATATGAGTGAGATCATATGGTATTTGTCTTTCTCTGACTGACTTATTTCACTTAACATAATAGTCTCTAGGTCCATCCATATCATTGCAAATGGTACGATTTCATTCTTCTTTATAGCGGAGTAATACTCCATTGTATAAATATACCACAGTTTCTTAATCCAGTCATCTACCGATGGGCATTTTGGTTTGATAATCTTTTCAAAGGACCAGCTCTTCATTAATTTTCTTATTGTAATTTTGTTTTCCATTTCATTTATTTTTACTCCAATTTTTATTCTTTGCTTCCTTCAGCTTATTTGGGGCTTTGTTTGTTCTTTTTCTAGCTCTTTAAAGTGTAAATATTAAATTATTTATTTGGGATCTTTCTTGAGTTAGGCTGACAATGCTACAAACTTTCCCCTTAGTACCTCTTTTGCTGCATCCCCCAAATTTTGGTATGTTGTATTTTCATTTGTCTTGATGTATCTTTTTATTTCTTTTTTTTGGTCAGTAGCATGTTGTATAATATCCACCGATTTATAGGTTTTCTACCTTTCTTCTGGTAGATTATTTCTAGGTTTATACCATTATGGTCAAAAAATATATTTGGTATGTTTTCAGTTTTTTAAAATTTATTGAGATCAGTTTTGTGTCCCAACATGTGATATATCCTTGAGATGGTTTTGTGTGCAATTGAGAAGAATATATATTTTGTCATTTGGGGATGGAAAGTTCCATAAATGTCAATTGTGTCCATATGGTCTATTGTTTCATGTAAGGATGATAGTTCCATATTGAATTTGTTTGGATGATCTATTCATTGCTGTCAATGGGGTATTTATGTTCTCTATAATAATTGTATTTTTGTGAATTTCTTCCTTTAGGTCTGTTAGTGATAGCTTTATGTATTTTGGTGCTCCCATGTTGGGTGTATATATATTGTTAAGTGTTATGTCTTCTTGGTGAACTGTCCCCTTTATTATTATAATAAAATGTCCATTTTTGTCTCTTATTAGTTTTTATATCTTGAAATCTATTTTGTCTGATATAAGTATGACTACACCTGCTTTTCTTTTGTATATTGTTTGCTTGGAGTATCATCTTCCACCCCTTCACTTTGAACCTATATTTGTCTTTGGAGCTGAGATGGGTCTCCTGTAGGCAACATATAGTTGGGTTTTGTTTTTCTTTTTCTTTTTTTTTTTAGCTGAGCCATCTAGCCACCTTTGGCAGCTCAGCGGCAGCTCAGCTCACGTTGGGCATCGAACTGCTGTTGCTCAGAGCTCAACTCGCACTCTTAACCAACTGAGCCACTCGGCTAGCCCCGGTTTTGTTTTTCAATCCACCCCATTACTCTGTGCCTCTTGATTGGTGAGTTCAGTCCATTTCCATTTGGGGTAATTATTGACATATGAGGACTTACTACAGCCATTCTATCTTTTTGTTATCTAGTTGTTCTGTATTCCCATTGTTTCTTTTTTCCACACTTATTTATTTATTTTTATATGCAATATTATTTTATATTAATTTCAGGTGTACAGCATAGTGGTTAGACATTTATATAATTAAAGAAGTGATTCCCCCGACTAGTCTAGTACCCACTGGCACTATACTTTGTTATTATCATATTATTGACTATATTCCTTGTGTTTTTGCTTTACATCCCCATAAATATTTTGTAACTACCAATTTGTACTTCTTACTCTCTTCACCTTTTTCACTTTGCTACCAAATCCCCTCCCATCTATCATCCCAATAAATATATTACCCATCTGACATCATACATAATTATTACAATATTATTGACTGTGTTGCTTATGCTGTACCCTACACCCCATGACTACTTTGTAACAACCAATTTGTTCTTTTTAATCCCTTTTCACTCACCCTTAATTCACTTACCCCTAACCCCTCTCACATCTGGCAACCATCAAAATATTCTCTGTATCTATACATTTGTTTCTGTTTTGTTTGTTTGTTTATTTTGTTCTTTTGATTCCACATATAAGTGAAATCACATTGTATGTGTCTTTCTCTGTCTGACTCAGCACAATACCCTCCAGTCCATCAGTTTGTGTTTTTGTCTGCTATTTTAGTTAGGTGCGGATTTTGTTTTAATGATTCTTTTCTCTGTTTCCCTTTTTTTTAATGTTACTTGTCTCAGCTCTAGATTTCTGTTTTGTGGTTACTATTAGGTTTATGTAAAAATGTCTCAGACATTCAGTAATCCTTTTCTTCTGATTGCATCTCATCTTCATTCACCTGTGCAAGTTCAGTCCTTTTTTTCCTTTGCTTTTATATTTTTGTTGCCACAAATTATCCCTGTTTATGTTGTGCATATTTTCCAAATTGCAAAAATTATAGTCTTTTTCAAAAATTATTTTTCCCTTTAACCTTTATGTTATAGCTAAGTGTTTAATACCCTATTCTGGAAAAAAAGTTGTAATTTTCTGCTTCTGTCTGTTTGTCATCTTACTCAAAGTACATACTTTTGTATGTACTTTGTATTTTTGTATGTACTTTTGTATTTTTGTTTCAGGTAGAAGAGCTCCTTTAAACATTTCTTATAATACAGGCCTTGTGATGGTAAAATTCCTCAGCCTTTGTTTGTATGTGAAAGTCTTTATTTCTCCTTCATACCTAAAGGATAACTTTGCTGGATATGTTATTCTTGTCTAGTGGTTTCTCTCTTTCGATATTTTGTATATTTAATTCCACTCTCTCCTGTATTGTAAGGTTTCTGTTGAAGAATCTGATGATAATGTAATGGGGTTTCCTTTGTAGATTACAGTCTTCCCCACCCCTGGCTGTCTTGATAATTCTTTTTTTTTTTTGTCATTAACTTTCGATAGTTTTAGTGTAATGTGTGTTGGAGAAGGTCTTTTTGCATTGAGATAATTGGATGTTCTGTTATCTCCTTGGATTTGAGGATACATCTCTTTCCATAGGTTTAGGAATTTGTCATTGCTCATTTGTGTGAATTGGCTCACTGTTCCCTACTCCCTTTCTTCTCTTTCTGGTATACCCATTATCCTTAGATTGCTTTTTGTAATAGAGTCAGATAGATCTCACAGAGTTTTTCTATTTTTTTTTTAACTCTTAGTTCTCTCTCTTTTCCCTCCTGGGTTATTTCTAGGTTTCTATCTGTGAGCTCACTACTTTCCTCTTCCATCTGGTTTGCTGTTTTGAATGCTCTCCTTGCATTCCTCATCTCATTTATTGAATTCTTCAGTTCCAAAATTTTTGTTTGGCTCTTTTTATAGTTACAGTCTCGTTGGTAAAGTACTCCTTTTGTTTGTTAATTTTCTTCCAGAGCTCATTGAACCTACTTTCTGCAGTCTCCTTTATCTCATTTAAATTCTCTTGTTATTTAAGTCACAGTCTTCCATAAGTTTAAGTTTGATTTCTGCAGACTTTCCCTTTTTTTTTTTCTGTGCTCCCATGTTACCTTGATTGTTCACGGAATTTGATGGATTGTTTCTTTGCCTATGCGTTTGAGTAGTGACCTCTTTTCTTCTTTAGATACTCTTGCTCTCAACAATTCAGCAGGTTCATATGTAGAGCACTTTCTCTTGTTTCCCAGTAGATGGTGCTATAGCACAAGTATTGTTCTCTCTTACCTGCACTATTTGTGCCTCTAGGTTTGAGGTGAAACTGTGTTACTTTGGTTAAGGGAAATATTCTGTGTATCCTCTGGGATGGTAGATGTCCCTTGTGTGACCAGCTCATCTTTGTTACGGGGCATTACCACTGTGGTGGGGGTATGTGGTGGGTGATGAAGAACCAGTTTTATGAACTCTGAGCACTACCTCCTTTTTACTAAGGGTCGCTGGCTGTGCTGTTTTGGGCAGCATCTCCATTGCCTCTACTAAGGTCTGCTGTAATAAATAGGGCAGAAAAAGGTCAAGTTCATGATTTTGCAGCCCTGATGTACTGTTTAAGTCATCTCAGTTTTCTTTACCTGGCTCTGAGTGGATTAGTGTGACTAGGGAAGTTAGTTTGAACTCCCACAACTCCGCCCTTCTGCCAGCCATGGCCATATGCACTGCACCCCTGTCTGGTGCTTCTCAGCTTTCTTTGCTGGGCTGTGTCAGGATGGGAGAGGCTATGAAGGCAAGTTTGGACCCTGGCTCTGCCCCTGTACCAGTAATAGCTGGCAGAGTTTTTCTATTGTGTTAAGTTTTGCAGCCACCTCTACCAGAAGTCTGCTGCAATGCGGAGAGGGAAAGGAGATGCCTTCTCGAGGGATCACTGCTTCTGCTCACTCTTAAGCTCCATGCTCTAGTGTGAGCACTTCAGACCGATTCCTCCACTGCTGCCTCTCACTGGAGCTGTAGTGGGTGCAGAACTGCATCAGCAGCAGCTATCCCTGTCCTCCTTCCTGTCCTGCCTCCCCTGCTTTTTCAAATCTGCTCACTTTCAGATATTCTGATGGGTGGATCTTTCAGGCATTTTTGTATGTTGAGCAGGGGATCCTTTGCTGATTTGTAGTTGTCTGACTCATAATTTTAAGCCACTATTGGGCTTGCAGTTTCTCCAGACTTGCAGAAGAATGTCGTTCACTTGCTCCCTCAGAGGTCTTCTCTTTTGCTGTGTTGAGTTGCAGACTAGTGGATACCTCCCTTGGCCTACTCCTATACCATATCTAGCAGAAATCTCTCAAAGTGTCTGGCTACTGATGGCATCCTTCTCTGTTTAGTAGAAACTGATTTAATATGAAAACAACAAAGCTCCCCTAATTATATATTTCTTAGGTCATGTCAATAGGTTTTGGGGAGAGAAGAATTTCAAATCATGGATTCAAATATCCTTTTAAAAAGAAACTTGTATGCCATCTTCTCTGTTGGTCAAAGGGGTAAATGGATTTACCTGTGTGAAATGCTTTGGTGAAGTCTGGGTGTATTGCATCTCCCACTTTTCCTTTATCTACTAAATGTTTTCTGTTTTCGTAATAGATGATTCAACACGTGTTCCTCTTGGAGAAAACAAGGAATAAATTAATGCTAGTTATATTAGAATAACCAATGCTGGAGAAGAGTATTTTTATATCGCTACCCAAGGACCACTGCCAGGTACCACAGATGACTTTTGGCAAATGGTTTTGGAAAATAATTCTAATGTTATTGTCATGATAACCAAAGAGATAGAAAGTAGAATTGTCAAATGCCACCATTACTGGCCCATTTCTTTGAAGAAGCCTTTGGAACTGAAAAACTGTTATATCTTCCTGGAGAACTACCAGATACTTCAGTATGTCATCATTCGAATATTTCAAGTTGTGAGGAAATCTGTAAGTTTTTAAAAATATATGATTTTTTAATGAAATATATATATATATATATATATATATATATATATATATATATATATATATTTCATTAAATAAGCACATGGATCAGTATAAGAAGTTTAGAGTAGGATGGGATATAGACTGGGGACATTTTTATTTTTTATTTATTTATTTTTTCAGGTTTTATGGGGAATTGGGGAAGGGGAACAGACAAGTTGCTGTCCTTTATTTCCTCAGTCTAGTTGTGGAGGACGTTGTTTCACTGGCCCATGTTGGTATTGTGATCATTGCGCTCTTCCCTGGTGAGGCAGTCAGTCTCCGGCCATTGGATGGCTGCTCACAGTGGCTCACAGCAGCTCATGAAAGTGCACGCAAGCTGCTGGCCAGTCCCACTGCAGCTTATGCCATTGCCGGCAAATCATGGCAGCCCAGTTTCAGGTCGAGCTGTTGTTCACCATCTTAGCTGTAGAGGGTGCAGTGTCACTGGCCCTCATGTGGGATCTGAACCGAGGCCCTGCTGCTCAGAGTTGGTGTCCTAAGCCAACTCTTAACCAATGCGCCACTCGGCCAGCCCTAGACTGGGGATATTTTTAAAATAACTTATTTTTACTTCTCTCTGGTACCTGAAACTAAGACATCACCATTTCTTCTTGTGCTTAACCAAATTCTGGCTAGAGATGAAAACACTGAAAAGGGGAGGAGGGGTGGGAGAGCGAGTATTGGAAATTGCCTAATCCTAGGATGTACTTTGGCTGCTTCTGCCAAGTATTACAGATGTGTATTGAGTCTGTAAGGTTTGCTTATCACTGTGCCAGGCAGTGTCATTACCTACTGAGTAGTGGGGATTTGGGTATGCTCACTGATACTTCCAATTAGAGTGCTCAGTGATAATATTGAGATGTATGGGGGCTTTAGGAGCTACAAAAGGAAGTACTTAGCTTTACTTGGGATTTGAGGGTAGATTTTCTGGAAAAGGTGACATCTGGATTGAGAATTATCCAGATGAGAAAGATGGAAAGATGAAATAGAGATATAAAATAGCATGTAGTATGTATAAAGAAATGTAAGTAGTTATGTTTTTCTGAAACAAAATTTCAGTGCCAGAGAGTATTGAGAGATACGATAAAGCTATAGAAGGTAAGCAAAGACAAACCAGAACATGAAATATCTTGGCTTTCAGCTAAGGAGTCAAACTTTATGATGAAGATAATTGGGAGACATTGAAGAATTTTAGTAAGAAGGTGTCATGATCAAGTAGGGCAAGGTGAGGCAGTAGAAGAAACACTTAAGGAAGTGATGAGGGTTTTTAAGAGTTTACTGTGGGGTAGGGTACCTGAGTGCAAATGGAAAAGTTGATGAGGTAGAGTAGTAGGAGGGGTGGGAAAACATAGACCTGAGAGTATTAGAAGGGTCAAATCCAGCGCTGGGAGCAGGGAGGCCCAGAATAATAACACTGGCTGACACTGCTGCAGAGCCCTCTGGCTCTGTGCTAAGCACTATACACCTAGGGCTTCACCTCATCCCTCACACGCGTAGTACTCGTTGATGCACTCCTGTTAACCAGGTATTGTATCAGGTGCAGAGACAGAAAGCAGACACATTCTTTATCCTTAGAGTACTTATAATGCAGTGGGGAAGGAAGATACCAAACATATCAGTTCCAAATGATGTATGACACCTGCTGTGGCTGAAGGACAGCATGCTTGAAGCTGTACAGGCCATGTGGGAGGCACAGAGGAATGATCTGTCTGCAAGGACTCAAATGCTGGGGTCTACCTGTGAAGTCTTGGCAAGGGGTCCAGAATGATGGCCTCTGGGCTGAGGCCCACAGGCTTCAAAACCATGGGGTTCATGTTTGGGGAATCTGCATGAGGGTTCTGTTTTCATGACACGGGGTCAGGACAGCAGTGAGGCCTGCCTGTGTGCAGGTTCTCAGTGGTCAGCAATGCAAGAGAGCTTTAACTCCTGAAATTTGTGATAAGGTGAGAGTGCCAAAACTTGGTGCCTTTGTAGGGTTTTCAAGTGTTGTTTTCATCATTCAATTTCATGTATGAATGATTCAAACTTGAGTTTTCTATTCGGAACTTAGGAAAAAGAGTTGCATTAGGAGGAAGCAGAAGAGGAGTAAGAAACCCATCCCAGGTTTTCCCACAAGGGTCCCCCATAACGTAAAATAAGGGCTTCACATTGGGGAAAGGTTGAGATATAAAATCCTTTGGAAAGGATGACAGGTGAATTAAAAATGCTTTATCTGTCAACCCTGAGGAGGGTTTCATACTCCACTTGCAGGGAACTTAGCACAGAGTGGGAGTGACAGTCTACTCACATGAGCCACCCTATCCTCATTCCCAAAGGAGGCTGGTGCATCCCAGTCAGGCAGCATGATAGCACCTGCCTGTTTTCATTAAATTTAGTATCATACTGTTTAAGTTAAGACGGATTGCTGCTCTGTGTTATTCTTAACATGTTAGGTCATCTTTTGGATTCTTGTTTTGGATTCTTGTTTTTTCTGCAGCCTCATGGTGCAGAAGAAAGATGTTAGATCTGAATTCAGGAGGCCTACACGACAGTCCCAGATCTAAACATGTGAGCCTTCTGACCTTATGTACATCTCTCAGTCACCCTAATCCTTACTTCTTTCATCTATAAAATGAGGATAAAACAGTGCCTACCTTCCAGGGTTGCTGTGAGGATTAAATGAGAAAGCACATGTGAAGTTCCTAGCACAGTACCTGGCACACACTAAGTGCTCAATTCATATTACCTATAGTATTCTTATTTTTATTATATTACCATATAGGCATTATTATTATTATTACTGTTATATTAGAAATTGAAATGAGATCTCTAACGTAAAAAGTTAATAACTCTTTCTTCTCTCTTTACCTCTCCCTCTTTTTCTCCCCCGGCCCCACCCCCTTCCCTTTCTCTCCCTTTCTCTCAACAGACAGGAACTAGACACAGTGTAAAACAGTTGCAGTTCACCAACTGGCCAGACCATGGCACCCCTGCCTCAATAGATGGCTTTATACAGTATGTTCGTTCTGTGAGGAAGAGCCACCTTACCGGACCCATCATTGTCCACTGCAGCGCTGGTGTGGGCCGGACCGGGGTGTTCCTCTGTGTGGATGTCGTGTTCTGTGCCATTGAGAAGAGCTTGTCAGTAAGTGTGTGAATTAGGCAGATAAACTAATGCTGTTAATGAGCACTCTGCTTGTAGCAGCCTTCCATAGCTGAAGATGAATGTTTGGCCTTCAAGATCAACTTAGTAAATCGAGAGAGTACGCGAGCTTTGGTACCTGCTTCTCACTTACCTACGGCAGATTCCTGGAGGTGGTAGTGAGGGTGGAAACACATGATGCAAATGAGTGGCTTAGGACAGTGTCTGGGTCACAGTTGGTCCGTAATATGTGTGAGTTCATTTCCCTTTTTCTTCCCTCCACTCTACAGATAGTTTTTAGGATCTTGTTAGGGACTGGAGAGGAAGTGTGCCTGTTTTTAATAAACAGAAATACATGCATGTGAGCATGTTGGAAAAAATGGAGACTTCAGAATTAATAAGAGGTCCCTGGGTTTGAGTGCCAATTTTGCCACATACTGTAGATTTTTAGTGACCCTATGCAAATTGCTAGTCCTCTCTGAAACCCAGTTTCCTCAGGTATAAAATAAGGATAATAATATTGTTGGGTTTGAGTAAATCATTGGTAATTCTTTACTTCCCTCTTATGTTTAGAACCAGCTAAGGGATAGACACAGGAATTAGACATATGGTGATTATAATATAACCTTTATTATTGATTAAACTGAGTAGGGAATGTGACTTTAGATTTGTGGCCAACAAGGCTTACTCACTTAACTCTTTTCCTGTGCTGCAGAAGTGAGGAAGGGAAGACACATGTTTACTTAGCAGGCCCTGGGGAAAAGTGGCTCCTACCATAACCAAGGGGTATGAAAACCCACACCTCAGTCCTGAGAAAACAGGGCTATGAGGCATTTGACCTGGTGGGCACGTTTTGCAGGGATGTTGGTGTCAGACTGCTTTCTCAGATTTTATGTAGTTACACTCCAGCAGTGACAGCTGTCCCCTGTGACAGCAGATGGCTTCATGGGTTCTGGAACTCAACATCCTCAGGCCATATTATGTGGGAGGGTAGAAAATCCTCTCCCAGTAACTCTTGGAGGACAAAGGAAGTTTCTGTTTTTCAGAAGCTTGAGCCCACATAATCTCCTAGAATTTCACTCTTTGCGATTGAGTTATAGCCTCTTCCTAATTTACTAACCACTGTGGGAGATGCTGGTCAATTTAGGCCAGTGAGGACTACTCTAGACCATAAAGTTATGGATGAGAGAGCAATGGTTTTCCAGATCAGACTTGGGGCTTTATTACAAAGAATGAATATAAACTGGGTGGTCAAAAAAAAAGAGAGGGAGAAGTGTTCTCAAAAATGCTGAAACTTAAGTCTAATGTTTCTATTCCCATAACTAATGTTGTTTTGTCCTTTTAGCAGAAAATGCATTAGTGTAAGTTTTCTTTTATATGTTTTCCATCATAATTTCTTAAATATTAGGTTGTTGGAAAAGTTATGACGTATTTTTTTCTATGTTTTTTGTCGCAAAAATGCATCATGACTTTTCCGACAGCCTGTTTATTTACATTTGTCTACATTTTGTAGTCCTTATAGAAGCTGTAAAACTGTAAACATTGTATTTCATGATCCTAAGGATCATTTTTTTTTACCATATTGTACCTTCTTTAAACTCAGAATATGTTTTAGATTAAGTCATCTGTCCGTGTTTGCATTTTTATACAGTTTAGAACTAGTTGTGTTTGTCACTAATCAAACTGAATAAAGGAAGAATTCTTCCTTTGTATCAGATCACATTCAAATACATATACTGAAAGAATCACTGTTAGCAATATCTATGCATTCACTAAGTTGCAATAGTAAATAATTCGCTACTTTTATTTGTTTCATAAATTGGTATTACTCCATATCATTAACCAGTCCTTGAATTCATCAGGCTGTGGTGTCATTAGAAAATGATACTTTAACTATTTTTTTTGCCACATGTTCACCCAAAACTTCCAAGAAAACATCTTTAACATAATCTTTCACCATTGTCTTGGCAATCTTATATGGGTTTTTGGTCTTAGCAATTCAAAGTGCTATTTTGTAAGTCTACAGAGCATTATTAGTCTTACATGTGAAATATTGAACATCAGCTTCTGTTGGCTTTTTAACTTAATATTCTTTAAAATAATTCTTTTGTCTTTCAAATTATTTCTTTTTTTTTATGTACATAACAAGTACCTTTTCTTCGTTAGCCAATACATCTTTGCAATTAACATAAATGTGGTTTTAGCAATTCACAATTAATAATGGCTATAAAACTCAATACGTGAGGAATCATAATTCCAGGTAAAATTAACATGAACTATTTTGGTCTTCATTTCTCTGCATTCACTTCCATTATCATCATTTGGTTAACCACTACAGCTGCATTCAGAGAACTGTGCCTTTTCTTGATAAGAGAGCACAGTGAAGCTGGTATTTCTGTCAGTAATTTGAAGTTAAAGTTAATAATACAAATTTATTTCCATAAGTTGTCCAATCTAAATTATAAATTTAAAAAACAGGCTTGCAAGGAAGCGGTGGTTTTTAAATTCAGTGAGGTTTCATTTTATCAATATTTCTTTTGATGGATTATGCTTTTGGTGCTAAGTAAAGTATTCATCACCCATCATTGATCCCAAAGAAATTTTCCTATGCTGATTTCTGGAAGTTCTGTAGTTTTATGTTTTACATTTAAGTTCATAATCTACTTTGAGTTAATTTTTGTAAAAGGTGTGAGGTTAGGTCAATGTTGACTTTCTTTCTTTCTTTCTTTCTTTCTTTCTTTCTTTCTTTCTTTCTTTCTTTCTTTCTTTCTTTCTTTCTTTCTTTCTTTCTTTCTTTCTTTCTTTCTTTCTTTCTTTTCTTTCTTTTTTCTTTTCCTTCCTTCCTTCCTTCCTTCCTTCCTTCCTTCCTTCCTTCCTTCCTTCCTTCCTTCCTTCCTTCCTTCCTTCCTTCCTTCCTTCCTTCCTTCCTTTCTTTCTTTCTTTCTTTCTTTCTTTCTTTCTTTCTTTCTTTCTTTCTTTCTTTCTTTCTTTCTTTCTTTCTTTCTTTCTTTCTTTCCTGTCTGTCTATAGATGCTCTGTTGTTCCAGCACCATTTGTTGAAACTATTAAATTGCTTTTGCTCTTTTGTCAAAAATTACTAGGCATATTTGTATGGGCCTAATTCTAGTTCTGTATTCTGTTCCATTTGTATGTCTCTATCCTTTTACTAATATTACACTTTGAATTACGGTAACTATATAGTAACTCTTCACATCAGGTAGAGTAGTTCCTCTCATGTTATTCTTTTTCAGAATTCAAAATTATTTTAATGATTATAGGGTCTGTGCCTTCCCACAAAATTTTAGAATTAGCTTGTCTACGTCTACAAACAAAATTTTTAGGTTTTTTTTTTTTTATAAGAATTACTTTAGATCTAGATCAGTTAGGGGGAGAATTGACATCTTTACTATGTTGAATCTTTTAATCCATGAACATGATATGTCTCTCCATTTTGGTCAGTCTTCTTTGATTTCTTTCATCAGCATTTTGTCATTTTCATCTTACCTGAACCTGAATCTGTTTTGTTAGACTTACCTTACTTGTTTTACTTTGGAGTGATTGTAAATGGTATTGTGTTTTTACTATCAGTTTCCATACGTTCATTGTTATGATGTAGAAGTGCGACTGATTTTTGTGTGTTGATCTTATATCTATCCTGTGATCTTGTTGAAATCATTAGTTCTAAGAGGATTTTTTATTCTGCTCTGTCTTTAGATTATTTTGTACATAGAGAGTCATTCCATCCACAAATAAGGACATATTTGTCTCTTGCTTTCCAATCTGTATGCTCACTTTTTTTTCTGGTCTTATCAGACTACCTAGAACTTCAAGTGCTGTGTTGAATACAGGTGGTGAGAGAAGATACCTTGCCATCACTGATATTAGGGGTAAAGCAAATTAAAATCATTTGTTCTATGAAAGGCCCCATGAAGGGGATGAAAAGACAAACTACAGATGTACAGAAACTGTTTGTAAGTCACATATCCAATGAAGATCTTACATCTAGAATATATAGAGGGTGCCAAAAAAATGTATACACATTTTAGCAAAGGAAAACTGTATTAAAATTGTAATACTCAATATATGCCAATAACGAAAGATGAAGACAAGTCATATTTGACTTCTGCAATTACAAGAGGTGCTCAAAGTGGTTACCATCAGTGTTCAGACACTTCTGAGTACTGCGAACTACTGCTTGAACAACGTTGACCAAAGTGTTCCCTTGTATATTTTTTTGGCATCAATGGTATAAAGAACCCTTAAAACTCAGTTGTAGAAACAACAACAACAAAAAATCCAGTTATAAAATGGGTAAAAGACATGAGCAGACATTGCACTGAACAGGATATATGGATGACAAATAAGCACATGAAAAGATGATCAGCTTCTTTAGCCGTTAGGAAAATGAAATTAAAATTATGATGAAATATCACTGGACATCTATCACAAATGCTAATATAAAAATAATAATACCAAATACTGGTGAAGATTTGAAGAAACTGGATTAATCATGCATTACTTGTGGAAATGTAAAATGATGTACCCATTCTGGAAAATAGTATTTTCACTATGTCCTAAAAATAAAAAATTATAAGAAAACCCCCCAAAACAAAAAATAACTAAACTAAACTTACCATAGAACCCCATCAATAGCACTATCAGGTATTTATCCAAGAGAAATTAAAACTTATATTGACATGGAAACCTGTACACAAATGTTCACAGCAGATCTATTCATAACAACCCAAAACTGGAAACAACCAGATGTCCTTCAACAAGTTGATGGTTAAAAAAAAACAAAAGGGCCGGCCGAATGGCTCAGTTGGTTAAGAGCTCGCTCAAGAGTGCAAGCTGAGCTCTGAGCAACAGCGGTTCGAGGCCAGCCCGAGCTGAGTTGCCGTTGAGCTGCCAACAGGTGGCAGGATGGCTCAGCTAAAACAAAACAAAACAAAACAAAAACACAAAAAACTACTACATTTCCATACTGTGGAATACTAGTTAGCAATAAGAAGGAATGAACTATTAATATATACACAACAATTTGGGTGGGTTTCAAGGCAATTATGCTGAATGAAAAAAAGTCAGTTTCAAAATTCGACCTATTTTCTGGTTTGGATATTATACTATAGCTATTTAGGATGGTATAATTTGGGGGAAACTGGGTGAAGGACACACAGGATTTCTCTGTACATTTTTTAAAGGCTAAATTAAAAGTTTAAATTATTATAAAAATGACAAGTTATAAAAATAAAAGAATGCTTACATTTTCTCTGATTTTTTATATTCTTTTGGGTTACGGTTGACAAATCTTAAAATTTTCATGTGTCAACATGGCTTTGCTGCACATGACCGGTCCTCAGCTGTTACCATATGTGACTCTCCAGGCAAATTCAGCAACACCCCAGCTGGTCTATATCCTGTTCCACTGATGACACTTCTTGATGCTGCGCCAGTGTCAGATTGTCATAAGAGTTTCTAAAACTTACTGCTAGTTTCTGGATTTATCTCACTGTGGACCTGCAATGGCCCTTTGCGGACCTGACAGCTACTTGGGGTAGTACAGGTCTCCGTACACGCATGCAGAATCTGGTGAGGGGCCAGCTGTCACTGAGGGTCTCCATGGGAGTGGAGAGGGCTCTTTTTATGAGAAACAGCTGTGCTACTATCGTGGCCAGAAAAAGTCTTCCATGCTTCAGACTTTTCCAGAATCATAATGCTGCTTTAAGTTTTCCCTTTGGAGAACAGAAAAGTATACACAGGGGAAAATTTGTTGTTATTTCTTTTGGAGAGCATTTCTTGTTATAAATGATTGCTTCCTGCTTTTACCTGGAAACCTATTTAAACAAATCTTCGTTATCCATTAGACGAGGTTAAAAATAGTGCATTTTTTTTATGACTGAAAATGAGACCTTTCTGGTTAAACCTTGACATCTCTTTTCCTGAAAAGCAGTATAGAGTACTCATTTGGCAATCTGTGGGTTTATGTTTTCTCCTATATGGATAATATAAAATTACTATCATCCTGTTGCAGTTCAACATCAGAAATATAGTGGCCCAAATGAGAGAACAATGTCATGGCATGGTTCAAACAAAGGTAAGCTCTCACCTCATAAATTCTAATTTGAAGAATAATAAATACAAAAATTAACACTGCATATAACACATTACAATTTATAAAGCTCTTTTACCTACATGATTTCACTGCATTCTCACTGTGTGAGGTAATCATTAATTTTGCTCTGATATTACTGATGTAGAACTTCAAGTTTAGAGCAATGCAGTCTGTTCCATAAAGTCAATCAGATGGCAAGTGGAAGAGCCAAGACTGAAACTGAAGTCTTCTGGTGCCCAAACATAAGATTTGTCCATAATGCTGTGTTATTTAATTAACATATCTAAAGTTATTTTTCATAAATTCCTAGGTAACAATTTTGGGATATTTACTTGTCACTCAAGTATTAAAGTCATTGGCATGTCATAAAATAATATCATGTATGTCACAGATTAGTTATTAATTAAAGGGCATCAAGAGACTATGGATAATGAAAACAAATAGGTACCCCTAAATCTTTAGGTTGACCTGTTCTAAGGCCAGTGTTGAATGATATGAAGCATTTTATTTGAACTGTCTTGTCTGAGAGACCTAAAGCTATATCTAGAAAAAAAAACTTTAAAATTTGATTTATCCAGGGAAGATATAAGGAGATTGAGATTGAGTCACTTTCCGCTCTGTTCAGTTAAGCCATCAGTTAATTCGTTCTGGACCAAGAATTTAAAAAATATATAGTTACGTAAAGAAGTTCTTGGTTAAATGTTTACTTTTAGGAACTTTCCTTTGTGATTGAAAATTACAAATGTGTTCTCTGACAGTGGATATTGGTATTCAGTTACTTACCATTCTGTTGTTTTTCATGTATATGTGTATAGGAGCAGTATTGCTTTTGTTATAAAATTGTGCTTGAAGTTCTTCAGAAGCTTCTGACTTTGCCTGACAGATGAAATGACCAAGTAGCTTGGAGCTTCCTCATAAAGTTGGGTTTGAGCTGCACTGAAGGGCTTTGCTCATGGGTACAATGTGCTTTCTTGGGATATCACTTGATTTTCTTTTTGACATCTCCCTGAATGCAGCATCATTTGATTTGGGGTGAAAAGTGTTTTCCCATTGATCTTAGATAAGATCAAAATATCCCCCCACATTTTCCAAAAGAACAAAAGTTACTTAAAACAACTGTAGCTTATTTTGTAGAAGGGATTCCACAGCCCAATAAAGGACTTATACTATATTCATTAAGATTTTATTTGGCAAGACAGCTAAAGGAAGCTGAGGATTTCCACGAGAACATAGGGGCAGTAAAGTGCAAGATCACATCATGACATCTTATACGCATTTTGAAGACAGACGCTTACCCATGTTTTTTTTCTAGAGTCTGTCCTTTTAGCTGGTATCTGAATAGCTCAGTTCACTGAAGACTTCTATTAGGATGGTTTAGCTCTCTACACAAATTAGATTCCATCTCCCTGAACATCCATGCTCCCACAGGGCCCCAGGGACCTCAGAGACCAAGCTGCCTTTCCAGAGCCACTGGACAATGACCTGTAGGTCTGGGAAGCATTTTATGGGTGGGCAGAGTTCCTCCTCTCCATCAACAAGCACACTGCTGAAGAGTCCAAAACTAAAATAGATGTTTATATAGAAAGTCCAAAAGGAAATTTTTGCCTGGCTTGAGTTGTTTCCTATCCCACCCTAACACTTAACATATTACTTGGTCTGCTTTGTTGAAAGCAAATATTACATTCTACTTGCCTCTTAACTCTTTGCCCTTTAGCTAATCAATAAACTTTGATATAAGCATTATTATGTAATTCTGAATGTCTCTTACACCAGATATGTTTTTCAAACTAAGATCTATGATAACTATTTTTTTCTTCAGAGTTCCATTAAATCATTTATTTCCATTACCGCCCCACCTCTGCTGTAACATTTAGAAGTTGGCTTTGGGAACCAAATTTTGGAAAACCAAATTCACAGTTTTGAAAATGAAAACTTCCATTTTCTGTGTTTGAGAAGATTGGGGCCATTATTACATCCATTTTATTATAGGACTTTCCCTCATACAATTACAGTGATATTTTGGTCTAGGAATTTTAGTGACCAGTTAGACTTGATTATAAACTATAACACAATTGATACATGTCTTTGTACAGTGTAGTTCAGTACAGATCAGAATATTTTATGTATTATATTGATAAAATTTCCAATATTAAGCTGTAAATTTTGAATTTTTAAGAGGTTATATTTTTCCCTTGCCTGAGTAAATACTTGAATTGGTTGAATTAAAATTGATAATTCTCATTTTAAAAATAATTATATGCTAGAAATTTATTTTATATTAAATCAAATTGATTCTACCTATTTACATTGTGCATATAAATAATAACTAGTCTATGCTAAAAATTAATTTTGATGATTGACCTTTAATATTTGTATTACTAATTGTATTTTCTCTCTGTTATTATAAAGTAACAGATATAATGTACAATTCCTGAGAAAGTTTCCATGCTGTTATTTAAATGAAAATATTTACTGTGTATTGCCTGAAGTATTTTTATTATCTGGGCCTTGAAATGTTCTTGTAAAGGAAAATTCTACAGTTCTTGATGGTAAACACGCTTCTTCTTTAATGTGTGCCTCATAGTTGTATAGCTGGACTAATTTTTTTGTTTTTCAGGGAAATTAAATAAGTAAACATGGAAATGCTGACTGCATGTGTTTTTATTTCATTTTTTGGAAAGTGAATTTCAAATTGAAAACTTTTGACTAATTGAAATACTAAGTTTCATACCAACAATAAACAAATTTTTGCCTATGACTTGAATATGAAACTTCTATTGACACCTTTGTGAGTATATGAATGCTCATTTAGAGGAGATTCAAACATATTTAAATAACTGCAGTGTACACCTGAAACTGAAGCTGAATATCACTGAATGTGTGTGTGCATGTGTGGAGGTTTATCACTTTGTGAGGGGTGTAAATGTCTAACTATTACATCATTTTGTATACCTGAAACTAATTTAAAAATATGCTTCATGGAAATCATTTAAATATAAACTATGCATTTATTAACTTCAGCTTTAAATACATATTTTAAAGTGTGTGTGCTTGACAGATTTACGTGTTGGAGCAAAACTTTTTAGAAATAAACATTGTAGGTTTTATTCTTATATAAGTCTTTTAAAAGACTTTTACTAAAAATACAGCAAACATACAATATTATATTAATTTCAGGGGTACACCATAATTATTCAACATTTATATACCTAAAGAAGTGATCACTATGATAAGTCCAGCAATCATCTGACACTTTACTATGCTATCACAATATTATTGACTATTTTTCCTATGATGTATAGTACATCCCCATGACTTATTTGTTTTATACCTGGAAATTTGGAGCTGTTATTCCCTTTCACTTTTTCCTCTTTTACAATTTTTCAATTACAGTTCACATTCAATATTAATTTATATTAATTTCAGGTGTAGAGCATAGTGGTTAGGCATTAATAGAATTTAAGAAATGATTCCCTAACTAGTCTAGTGCCCACCTGGTACTATACATAGTTATTACCATATGTCCCTGTGCTTTACTTTATATCCCCATGATTGTTTTGTAACTACCAATTTTACTTCTTAATCCCTTTACCTTTTTCACCCTGACCCTCCAACCCCCTCCCATCTATCACCCCAACAAATCTAGTACCCATCTAACACAATACATAGTTACTATAATATTATTGACTATATTCCTTATGCTATAATCTACATCCCCATAGCTACTTTAAACAACCAATTTGTACTTTTTAATCCCTTCCCCCTTTTCACCCACCCCCAAACCCCCGTCCATCTGGCAACCATCAAAATGTTCTCTGTATCTATGAGTGTGTTTCTGTTTTGTTTGCTTATTTTATTCTTTGGATTCCACATTTAAGTGAAATCACATTGCATCTTTCTTTCTCTGCCTGACATTCCACTCAGAACAATACCCTCCAGGTCCACCCATGCTGCCACACATGGCAAAAACCCATTCCCTTCCATGGCCAAGCAATATTCTATTGTGTGTGTATGTGTGTGTGTGCATACGCATACACACACATACCACTATCTCTCCATCGACGGACACCCAGGCTGCCTCCACATCTTGGCCATTGTAAACAATGCTGCAATGAACAGATGTATGCACCTATCCCCTGGAAGCAGCGTCTTGGGTTTCTTTGGATAAATACCCAGAAGTGGGATTAGTGGGTCGTTCCTTGTCTCTTGTTATAGTCTTTGTTTTAAAGTCTGTTTTGCCTGGGATAAGTATTGCTACCCCAGCTTTTCTTTTTTTTTAATTTCCGTTTTCATGAAATATATTTTTTCCATCCCTTTACTTTCTATGTGTGTCTTTTAATCCGAAGTGAGTCTCTTATAGTCAGCATATGTAAAGGTTTTGTTTTCTTATCTATTCAGCCCTCCTATGTCTTTTGAATGGAACATGTAATACATTTACATTGAAAATAATCATTAATAGATATGTAGCTATTGCCATTTTATTATTCATAATTTTGATTTTTTTTTCTATCTTAAAGAAATCCCTCTAACATTTCTTGTAATACTGGTTTGGTGGTGATGAACTCCTTTAACTTTTTCTTGTCTAGGAAGCTCTTTATCTGATTTTAAATGATGGCCTTGCTGGATAGAGCGATCTTGGTTGTAAGGCCTTGCATTTCATCATATTGATATTTCCTGCCAAATGCCTCTGGTCTGCTAAGTTTCTGTTGAGAAATCAGCTGACAGTCTTCTGAGATCTCCCTTAGAAATTGCTATTTGCATTTCTCTTGCTGCTTTTATTATAGTGTTCTCTCTTTGTCTTTAATCTTTGCCATTTTAATTATAATTTATATATATTTATTAATTTATTATTAATTTAATATATAATTTAATTATAATATGTCTAGGTGTGGGACTGTTTGGGTTCATCCTGTTTGGGTCTGTCTGCACTTCCTGGACTTGAATGTCTATTTCTTTCACCAGATTAGGAAAGTTTTCAGTCATTACTTCTTCAAATAGTTTTTCAATCTGTTGTTTTCTCTCTTCTCCTATTGGTATGCCTATTATGCAAATTTTGTTACAATTGATGTTGTCCCAAAGCTCTCTTAAACTATCCTCATTTTTTAATTTCTTTTTTCTTTTTGCTGTTCTGATTGGGTGTTTTATACTACCTTGTCTTCCAAATCATTGATTCAGTCCTCTGTTTCATCTAGTCAGCTGGTGATTCCATCTAGTACATTCTTCATTTCAGTTATTGTATTCTTCACTTCTGACTGGTTCTTTTTTTATGATTTATATGTCCTTTTTTATGCTTGCATCTCTTTGTTGAAGTTCTCACTAAATTCCTTGAACATCCTTATAACCATTGTTTTGAACTCTGTCGCTGGTAGGCTGCTTGCCTCCATTTCATATAGTTCTTATCCTGGATTTTTTTTCTGCTCTTTTATTTGGGATATATTTCTTTGTTTTCTCATTTTGGCTGCCTCTCTGTTTTTGTTGCTATGTATTAGGTAGACCTGCTATGTTTCCCAGTCTTGGCTGGGTGGCCTTATGTAGTAAGTGTTCTGTGGGGCCCAGTTGCAGAGTCTCATTGGTCACCTGAGCCAGGTGCCCCAGGAATGTCCCTTTTGTGAGTTGTGTGTGCTCTCCTGTTATAGTTGAGCCTTGATTGTTATTGGCATGTCAACGGGTGGGATTGACCTTCAGGCTGACTGGCTGTGGGTTCTGGCCACATGCATAGTTTATGGATTGCTGTGTGGGATGCTTATTCCACTGAGTGAGACTTGCCCCAGCAGACTCTGGTGTATGTTAAGACCACCCTTTGTGTGTGCCACTTGTGGAGCTAATTCGGTGTTGCTGCTGGTCTGAAGCCAACCTCCAAGTATGTTGTTTCTGGGCCACTTGAGAGAGGCTCTGGTGCAGGCTCAGGTCACCTGCTGCCTGTGACCAGCCAAGGAGCACTTGATAAGTGCTAAAAAGCAATTTGCAGTTGTTTGCTGTCTGTGCTAACCCTGGAGGTAAGTGGGAGAGGCCATACTGTGAACCAAAGATGTCTGCCACCAGTGTACGGCCTGAGGTAGCTCCATAAAATACCAGGATACCCCAAGGCCTACTACCATCTGTCAGCTTTCTAAAGTTTCAGCTACTGATAAAACCTTGTGTGGTATGCAAGTTGAGTGAGGCAGAGCCTCTGGAAGTCACTAGAGTGGGAAGAGTTGTCACCAGGTTAATGTAGACTCTGATTTACTGAGCCTGGAGTGACTCAGTAAAAATTTCAGAGCTTATTGAGGACAGTCACTGCCTGCCTGGGGCCCATGGACTCTGATAGTTTTCCAGAAAAGAGCTCAATGCAGTGGACTGTCTGCTCACAGATGAAGTGCCTCTGGCAGTGCATGAGTTAAGTGTGTCAGGATCTCAGTGAATCAGCAGGGCACAACAATGGAGCTCACCAAGCCAGTCAGATTCAGATTTGATCTGTGGGGGCAGGCTTTACATAGGAAAGTTGGCACCTGCCTGCTGGCTGCACAGAAGGAGCACCCCTCACTGGGAAAATGTCAACTGTCCTGCAGTCCTCCTCCTGAAGCCATATACCTCCATCTGTCCCCTGTATGTCTCCAAGTCCCCCCGAGTTACTGTCCCTCTACTGGAGCCCAAGTTGAGTGCCTGCAAGTGAGTGAGTCTGGGGCGGACTGTTTAAGAGGATGTCTGAGTTTCCTGCAGCCTCCCTTCCCACCTGGATAGTCGGAATCTTCACTGTTTTTCACAGCCAGGTGTTGTGGCGGCTCCTCTTCCTGGCCCCAGAACTCTGGGTTGGGGAACCTAGTGTGTGTGTGTGTGTGTGGCAGGGGCTGGGGTCTCTTGCTTCTCTGGGGGGAACATCGCCGGCTGAGATATACTTCCTGATTCTCAACTGCCACAGGGAGGTTTGGGGCCCATTCCACGTATCCACCCCTCCTACAAGTAACAACCTGGCTTCTTTATATTTTCAGTTAAAGGACTTCTGTTCAGGTAGACTTCAAATGGTTCTCCAGGTTGTTTGTTCTATAATTTAGTTGTAATTTTAATGTGTTTATGGACGACACAGGCACAGTGTTTACGTACTTCACCATCTTGAATC
Source organism: Aselliscus stoliczkanus (assembly GCA_033961575.1). Classification (NCBI taxonomy): domain Eukaryota; kingdom Metazoa; phylum Chordata; class Mammalia; order Chiroptera; family Hipposideridae; genus Aselliscus; species Aselliscus stoliczkanus. The sequence goes on from CM066729.1 coordinate 121,322,145, forward strand.
TCCCCTCATATAAACTTTAGTAATTTATTTTTCTTTGGACTTTTTACCTCCATTCTGTCTAGAATATTATTGAAATTTCAATTAAGTTTACATTTACTTTTCAAAGGTAATTTTACTGATTTACTTTTATTGAAACAACTCTAAAACAAAAAGTTTTATTTTTCTACTTTATTTTTCTTAATCCCTGGGAAGAATTAACTTTCTTCTGTGTTGTCTTGAGGTTCAAGTAATTGAAGCAGGATATTTGGAAGGTATCCATTAAGTAAAAACAGGTCATTGGTATTCAGTGGGGGTGATGGATTGCTTAGTGGAATACTCACTTTGTCTACAGCCATAATCAAAAAGCAATAATGACCTCATAATGAAACAATTGGAATTAGAAGTGATCTTAAAATATATGTATGCAAGCCTAATATCTAAGACATGAACGTGATGAAGAACATTTTTTAGAAACTCATAGCAACATCATATTTGGAGCTGAAAAAATAGAGTCTTCACATTAACAAAACAACAATACCTTGTTAGGACTGGGGAATCTACTGAAGAACATGCTTCAAATACTAAAATGCAGAATCATTGACATGCTAAGCATTAAATATCTATATCTATATGTATTATATAATTATATATAATATTTTATATTTAATGCTTATAAATATATGCACATATGTGTTTGAAATATGAAAAAGGGAAAAATTGTAGTATGCAAATGACTATATAACCTAATAAATTAGATATTATCATTTTAAAATGGGGGTGAATGGGTATAGTCTAGGGAAAAAATGTTTAAGTGTTTTGGGGAATAATTGGCAGAATAGTATTGAATTATTATTTTGATACTGTTGCTGAGTAAAGCAAATGAGTAAATATGGGGTATTCTAAGTCAGTCATACGTTGTGTCCTTTTGAATGTAAACTCTTAATGTGGAAGAAAAAAAGATACAAGTATAATATAGAAGTGAAGTAAAAACTCCATTGTCCTCAATTGGAAAGTACAGTATGAACCCAGGAAGCATTTAGATGATAAATAGATAAATGATAATAGATAGATAGATGGTAGATAGATGATAGATGATAGATAAATAAGGGAGGGATAGATTGATCCAGGTAGGTAGAAGATAGATAGATGATAAGAAGGTAGACAGAGGATAGAGAGATAGATATGTGCTTTGTCAACTTGGCCTAGAAACAATGACCAACCAAATAAAAATGAGCATCTCTAGTACCCATAATTTGGTTTCTAAATCTTGCAAGAATGAAAGTGACATAGACATTTTCAGACACAACAAAACTGAGAGAGTTTGTCACTAGCTGAATACCTAAAGGAAATTCTACAAGTGAAAACGACAGAAAATGATCCCAGATGAGTTAAAGGTAGAGAATTAAGAGCAGATAATGGGTTAAATATTTTGTTGGTTTTAGAATATACATATTGAAATAAAATACATTATGACACTAGCATATTGGTCAGGATGGATATACATGGTTTAAAAATGTTTTAAGGTCCTTGCATTATTTAAGAAAAGGACAAATTTATCAATATTAGATTTTGATAATTTTAACATGCTTCTTATAATTTCTATTATATCTATTAAAAAAATAGGAAACGTGTGTATTTTCCACACTAAAAGGAGGTAACACATGGGTAAGGCAGGAAAGAAAAAAAAACCACAAGAATGTGGTACAAATAAAAAGCACATAATAAGAGAGAAGATTGAAGTCCAAAGATATCAGTAATTATAATACAGTGATAAGTGGATCAACTACTCAAGGTAAATGATGGAGAATATCGAGACAAATCTAAAACATGAGGATATTAAAAGGTTGAAAATGAAAGAATCTAATAAAGGATACAAACACTAGCCAAAAGAAAGCTGGTGCAGTATATTACTTTTAACCAAAACAAAATAGAATTCAGACTAAAATCATTATTGGAGCGGTTCCCTGGGAATATATTCTAAATTTGTGTGCACCTAATAGGGCCTTAAAATATAAAAAATAAATGAAGCATATATATAAAAATTGAAAATGATAAAGGGATAGAGAAGTACAAAATAATAGTTGGGAATTTTAACCTATCTTAGTAATTAACAGAAAAGGCAGACAAAAATCTGTGAGACTACAGGGAGAAGGCAGTTATCCACAAGCCAAAGAGAGGCCACCCTTGTTCTTGGGCTTTTGACCTCCACAATTATGAGAAAATAAATGTTTGTTGTTTAAGCCAAAAAACAGAAAACCCACAAAACTCAGACTATGGAAGAACATGATGTACCCAATTGACCAAAGAACATATATAGAACACTGCACCCAACTACTGCAGATTGTAATTTTTTTCAAGCTTTCTTGACACATATATAATAATATGCCCATACACACCAAAAATGACCATACCCAGGGCCATAAAGAAAATTTCAATTTATTTCAAAATATTGAAATCATATGCAGTTTGGTTCCTAAATCAAAAGCAATTATACTAGAAATTAGTAACAATGACAACTGGACAAGCCCAATATATTTGAACTTTAAAGACGTATTTCTAAATAAATAAGACAAAGAAAAAATTATAACAGAAATTGAAATAAGTTCTAAATTGATAATGATAGTACATTTTAAAAGTTTTTGAGATGGTAAAGCAGTATTTAGAGAGGAATTTATATCCATAAATACACATATTAGAAAAGAAAGAACAAATGTAATAAGCTAAATAAGCATCAGTCAAGAAGTAAAAGAACAGCAAAATTAAAGTAGAAGGAAGGAATAGAGTTCAGACTAGAAATTAATGACATACATAACAAATATACAATAGAAAGAATCAATATAGCTTGATCAAAACTAGTAAAACTGATCCAGATAAAAGAGAGAAGTCACAAATAAATAGCTGAACGAGAAAAAAAAAGCTTATTTCATTGCATAATCTAGAGACTTTTTTAAAAGGGAAATGAGAGAATATTATGAATTTGTTTATACCAGTAAATTTGAAATGGATAGATTGCTAGAAAAATACTAAAATGAACACAACAAAAATAGGAAACTATAACAGTTCTTAAATTTCAAAGAAATTAAAACCATTTCACAATAAAAAATTTAAGGCCAGAGGGCTTCACTGACAAGTTCTCCAAAATAATTAATTAGAAAGTATACCAATCTTATACAATTCTTTGAAAGAAATGAAAAAGGTTAGCATACGTAACATATACCAAAACCCACAAAGGAAACTATGAGAACATGACAGGTCAGTTTCACTTATGAACATGTATGCTTATATCCTCAACCAGGTATAGCAAATAGACTCCAGAAATAGACTGCTAGAAGATATTTTTTAAAGAAACTATAATTATGACTCTCATAATATTAAACACACACCACATATTTTATGTATCAGTTAACTGAGAGAACCCATAAACTGGTTCACAGGAAATAATTTTAAACCACACCTTAATGCTGAAATTTACAAATAGATGAAAAACTGGATTTTATCATAGCGGGTAGGAAGAAGAATTAAGTATCCCTCCACTGGGCAGAAATAACTTTCATGTCTACAGATTAAGAATCATTTGCATTGCTACCAGTTATCCACAATTCACAGAGTTGTAAAATAGCTCAAAGACTATGAAAGGCACAGTTCCCATAAAATCAGAAAACTCCAAATTAGAAAATTCCTTGTTTCTCCTTAAGAATATCAAGTAATCCTGTTGGTCAATTTCCTAGCTTTTCACAAATTTTACTGTTAATTTAAAAAGCATAATATATCATGATCAAGTTGGGTTTGTTCTAGATATATCAAATCAGCTTGACATTATAAAATGTCATGTGGGTTCTGAACCAGGGCCCTGCTGCTCAGAGCTGGCGTCCCAAGCCAGCTCTTAACCAATGTGCCACTCAGCTGGCCCGCCTTTCCTTTTTTGTAATTACATTATCAGATAATTACATTATCTGAATTACAAAATTCATTACATTTTCTCCTAATCCATTAAAGGAGAAAATACTATGGACAGCTTAATAGGTACAGAAAAAATTTCTGATAAAACTTAATATCCACTCTTGATTTTGAAAAAGAAAATTCTTAGCAAACCAGGAATAGAATGGAATTGCCTTAATCTGTTAGCGGATAGGTACAGCAAACTTACAGCAGATATTCACTTAATAGTAAAACACTATCCCCCTCCAACAAATCTAGTACTGTCTTATCTTCTGAAAAATGAGTGGGAGTGGATTTGGAGAAACTGAGTCCATCCCACAGTCAGGCTTGGATAATAGCCTCAAGGAAACAATTTAAGTATTCCCTTAATGCAACAGATCACGTCTTCCTCGCTGGTGCTGATTCTTAAGTTAGTTCTCAGATATGAAGGGAGGAGATTTGGTTAATTATACCCCATAGAGCACTTTAAAATTTCTCTGCCAGTGTCCTTTCTGCTCAGGGTCACCACTGAGATGTTAGCAATCCAGAACCAATCCTTTTATAGTCCCAATGTATATAAAAGGTACTTCACAGACCAAGCAGAAATGCATGTGTGAGCAATATTTTCCACTCCAGGAAAATGCATCTCTTGAACAGCACAGTATTCTAGTATTAAGGTGCTTATTGCAGCAATTCTCCCTGTATGAAGCAGAAAACTAAGTGGAACAATTAAAGCTATTTGCAAGAAAGGGCCGAACCCAAGAGGCACAGTGCACCAGGTTCTGAACATTACCACCTGTACAAAACAAAATGGTGTGCAGGTCCCTGAGTGACTCTCCCAGTTGGATTGCCACTAAGTGAGGCATGCTGGGGCCTGTCCAGGGTGCCCTGGGCTGGCATACTTGTGGGAACTGCTTATTTTTATGAAAGTTCTAATGACCTCTCTGGGGAGATAATGCCTCTGCCTGCTGACACTTACTGTTGCCTTAAGAGCTAAGTGGCATTCTACTTGCCATGGCATTTGGGCACAATGGCCACCCCTCACTTCTCAGGCCAAGTTGTGTGGGAGAGTCATCCAGGGGATAAAGAGACAGCCAAGGCTCCTAACAGAGCCAAGGACCGTAAGTAAGGGATTTGAAGGGAGGCCCATAGTTCCTTGGGCTCTAGGCCTTTAGGGAAATTATGTCAAGTTGAGGGTGGGTAGATGGAATGATAAACTGTGAAAGCAAGTCAAATAAAATAGTGTGGTAAGGACAAATAGTCTGGGAATACCCTATTGTTGGGGTTTGTCAGTAGTTTTAGTGAGAAGAGGGCCCTGGGCTCATCACTAATGACAGGCCAGGACTGGATCTGTGCCTGGGCCAGAACAGTTTCTTGTGGGGGCCCAAATGTGACGAATCCAGAGTGACAGGGTAAGACAGTAGCTGCCCTGAGGAGCAAGGAGTAACTGAGTAGTGATGGGAGACAGTAGGGAGATCCTAAGCAGCTCTCTGGGCAGAGGGGCGCCTCTGGGCTCTGGAGGCTGCTGTTGCTTTAGTCTGGCTTTATTGTAACTTCAGTTTCTGGTAAGTCACACAGATGCACTTCTAGAGCTCTTTCCTATCACTCTCACACATGCGCTTCCCAGCTGCCCACACCCAGATACGTGGACATTTGTGCAGGTGTGCATCTCCCGGCATTCCTCCACTTTCCCCACTCCCCACCTTCCTTCTGAGTAAGGCAGGAGGGAAGTGTCATATCCCACTCATGGCCCTCTCTTACCAAATGTAAATATGATTGAAATAGGTGCTGATTTTTGAAGCATTACACACTTTTTATCACTTTTGTCCCTAGACACTTACAGTAAGTGTACCACTACTACAGCAAACATAATATTATATAATTATTAATGACTTTCCAATGAGCTCTTTGAAGGTGTACTTGTGCTTTATTCTCTTTTGAGTCACGGTTACCTAGCCTATATAGAGTAGGTCTTCAGTAAAAAGAAGAATGGAAAATGACTGGAACAGAGAAATTATGATTAATTCCGTATCACATAATGCCAATATTTTGGAGTATCGTTTGTACCACAGGCATTGGCTTATGATGTGAGCACATTATCCTGAAATGCTAAGGTATTTCCAAAGAAACTAGCCCCATGAGAGAGTGACTAAGAGAAGGGTTCTTGATCAAAGATTGGGAAACACTTCCCAAATTTATTTTGCATGCCCCTCTCTTTGAGTTCCATCATGCACGTTAGCATATTAGCATCTGAAGGACCTGAAGGAGAACTTGCATGTACAAAATGTCATCACTCTGCCTCTGGTCTGAAGTTGTGAATGTAGGAAGAAAGATAAGTGAATTAAACATTTGAATGTAACAACAAATTTCTTTTTTTTTGTCTCTTTAGAGGGTATGTAGAAATTCCATTAGATTGATTAGCGTTAATCTCCTGAAACAGTTTTTTCAAGACGAGCTCATGGGTCCTATATTCCTTGATTTCTGGCACATCTGAAAATGCCTTTGTCCGTGCATGACATGTTGGCTCTGTATAAAATTCATGTGTCATTCTTTTCTCACTTGCAGCATTCTGTAGGCATTTACTTTCTCTTAGCACTGAATGTTGTTATGGGGGAATCTATTGTGTTGAAAACATAATTCTCATAGAAATGTAGTGGGCACATTTCATTCTTTCACTTAACTGATTAATGGCGCCACCAGCGAGAAAAGAAAGGGGCTGGGTTGGATTAAGAAAGAAGCATTTTTTTTTCCCAAGCACTGTCAACTCACTTTTAAACCTCTTTTGTTCTCCTATTACCTGATTGTTGTTGTTGTTTGAGGGCCTCTTTCTCCTTTAGTCCTTATTTTGTTGGACTATAATTTTAGATTTTTTTTTTTAAGCTGAGCCATCCTGCCACCTGTTGGCAGCTCAACGGCAACTCAGCTCGGGCTGGCATCGAACCGCTGTTGCTCAGAGCTCAGCTCACACTCTTGAGCGAGCTCTTAACCAACTGAGCCACTCGGCCGGCCCTTGTGGGACCATAATTTTAAACTAATGAGTCTTCTTCAGCTGCCATTGTTTGCTTCCTCCCCTGTAGGTTCTTTGAATGGCTTCATGGTCATTCTTTTCCCCTTTGAAAGGAAGCCCTCTGCCTACCAGCTAATGCTAAATGCTAGTGTTGGTGCTGGGTCAGCTAGGAGCTTGGACTTCCCTCTGTTGTTTCTAAACATGTTCTTATCAACTCTGTCCTCTGTGCATGTTCCCGCTCCTCATTTTCAAGTAGTTCAAATGTATGAATGCAAAATCTTATTTTCATGATATATTTTACTAGTGTTTTGGTGAAGCAGGCTGCCACAATCACAAATGCTCTTGCTTTTAGAGAAACTGAGTGCCACCATAGGGCCAAGTTTCAGTATTGTCGCAGACAGCCCTCAGGAGTTGTCCGTTTGAGGAATGAAGAGACACATTGAATTTTCACTATGCAGTACTGCTGACAGTTGTTAAGTAGATAACATTTGACAGATGGAATGATACCTTTGGCCCCATTCTCTCAGCAGGCCATTTTTCAAGAGATGCTAACTAGCAATAATGAATGCATAATCACCATTTTGACTCCTGTTGCCATTTGTGTAAGACATTTTGGGAAATTTCTCTTTAGCTAATCCTTCTGAAGTTTGGAATTTCTGTTTGGCTAAGCAGCTTCTGCCAATAGCAGATAAACCAAAGATTACTGGTTAAAAATAAAATCCGTCACAGTGCTTGTCTGCCTCAGGATTCTGCTCTCCATGTGTGCAGTTGCTTGAATATTTTAAAGCCTCCTATCCTGTGTGTCTCAGGGAGCTGGAGAAGGTGCTGACAATAAAAGGCGAGCATGTGATTCAGAGGCTGTTCGTCCTGGAACCTGACCAGGGACATCTCACTCTCTGAGAACAATATGAAATAAGAAACCAATGGGGGACTTATCGAGGGCATCACTTCATAGACTGTGTAGATGCTTGCCCAATGCGCTGTACAACTGAAGCCAAAGTAGGATATTGTATGTCAACTATAAGTAAATATATATATATATTTATATATAATTTTTATATATATATATATATATATTTATATATAATTTATATAATTATATATAGTATAGCATAAAGAAGATAGTCAATGGAATTTTTAACAGTTATATAAGATGTCAGAGGGGTACTGGCTTGGGGGAGGGCATTATCATTTTGTGAGGGGTGTAAATGTCTAACTGTTGGGTTGTTGGAAGAGACATGCCGTATTTTTTCTATGTTTTTCATTCTAAAAATGTGTCATGACTTTTCTGACAACCCAATAGTATGTTGCTTTGCGTACCTAAAACCAATTTTTTTAAATGATGGAAGAAAAAAAATGGAAGAAAGAAATCAATGGGACAACAACAAAGATGGAAAGTGATGATCCTTGAGTCAAAATAAGGGTTCACCTGGCCCCCTTCATAATACTGCTGCTGGGGGTGGCCCACTGTTCGCATGGGCCGGACTTGTTTAGTCTGGCCTCGCACTGGCCCTGTGCACAGGGTCCTCTTCTGTGGGTGTGGCTTGTATGTGCGTTTCTCCTAAAATAAAAAGTAGGATCTTGGCAGTCTTTTCACCAGAAGCAGCTGCTTATCCTTTCACAGACATTAGTAAGAATCTGAGGTCCCTTCAGTGTAAAGATTTCCCTGGGCCAGAGACATTTTGATGCTTCTTGAACACATGCCATCCCTGTGTTCCTAGATGTTGGGCACTAGACTGGCACTTACCCAATGGGTTCAGCTTTCATATATCTCTTTCTTGGTCATACACTAAGTTCCTTCTAACCCACATTCCCTTTAGACAAAAGGAGGTCAGTGCCATGCAGGGCATAAAACAAGCATTTCTCTTCTCAAAACTGCTATTCTCTAATTATCCTCTAATTATCCAAGTGAATATCTTCTTAACAAAAATCCACCCCCTCACCTGAGGAAAAACACCACAATTTAAAAAGTTTACTGTCGGGTGATAATTTCACTACAGGCAAACCTCATTTTATTGTGCTTCACTTTAACGCGCTGTTTACAGAGTCCATCGGTGCCATTTTTCCAGCAGGCTCAGTTAGCTTTTTTAGCAATAAAGTATTTTTAAAATTAAGGTATATACATTTTTTAAAGATATAATGCTATTATTGTACACTTAGCCGACTATAGCATGTGTAAACATAACTTTTTTGTTGTTGTTTTTATGTTTTTTTTTTTTCAGCTGAGCCATCCTGCCACCTGTTGGCAGCTCAGTGGCAGCTCAGCTCAGGCTGGGCATCAAACTGCTGTTGCTCAGGGCTCAGCTCACACTCTTGAGAGAGCTCTTAAACAACTGAGCCCTTGGTCAGCCCTTAAACATAACTTTTATATGCACTGGGAAACCAAAATATTCATGTGACTCGCTTTATAGAGATATTTGCTTTATTGCACTGGTCTTGAAATGAACCTACAATATCTCTGAGGTCTGCCTGTATTTACCTTTGGAATAACCTTGCTCAAACGTAGTTCCAACTTTGCTATATTCATTTTGTATTATCAGCATTTACTGTATTTTCTGGCACCCAGAAACATTGGTTAAATGAGTGAATAAATAAATGCTATCAGAATGGGCAGCAGAGAGAGTTCAGCCTAACTCTAAATATTACTTGAATGCCTGTACTTTGCATAACTTGTGAGGGAGAATGGTGCCAGCCACATGGGCATGAGACCCGTGCTTCCCAGCAGAACAAGATCCTAGCAGATCACAGAAACACCTGCCCATCACCTCATTTGAAGCTCAGTGTTGCCCCTGCTGAGAGAGGCTTATTGGTCCTTGTTTGGAAATGAAAATTCTAAGTCATATGCAGTCACCACCAGAGCCAGCACTGTGGTTCTCTTCTTTCCATTTCAGCCCTCAGCTGCCTTGGTGGGGCTCAGGGTATCACCCTGAGCGAGGGTGAGGGTAATGTGTGTGTGGTGTGTATGGGAATTCAAGTTCTCTTGCTGGAGTTATTTTCTACTTAGATTTGGAGCTGAAGATGAGCCTGCCATTGAGCAGAAACACGCTATCCTGGCACTTCCTGTGTGCACCTGTTGTTTCCATGCTAGCAGGATTCACCCCGCAGAGCCCCTCTGAGCCCAGCACCTATGGTTTGGCTCAGCTGGCTTCTATGGCCCTGACACAGGCAGCAGGGCTGGAAGCTCCAGTCACACTGCTTCCAGCTGCCTACTGTCTCTAGTCAAAACTTGCCCAGAGTCACAGAAAGCTTTTGAGGTGGAGGAATCTGAAGGTGAGCTTTGAAAGGGTGGAATATGCACTATCACAGAGGGACAGTGGGAGGCCCTTGGATCAGGCCCTTTATAACCACGTCTACATGGTTTCCTTTCACTAAGCCCTGCCCTACCCCCGTTGCCCTGCCCTGCCCCCACCCCCATGTACACAATGCAGTGGTTTGTTTTCATGCCCTTCCTGCACAGCCTCTCTCTAAAGGGCACTTCTAATGAGGTTACTGTGCTCAAAGCCTGGCATGGCTCCTCACTCCATAACCAAGTAATAGTTTAAACCACCCGGTCTGTGGGCTGTGAAGTCTTCTCCGCTAACACAGTCTTCTGCCTCCTGTGGAAGAAAGCCAGTGGGGAGCAGCCTCACATCCAGGTCTGGAAGTGGGGAGCTGGCAAACAAAGTCTCCACTGAAGTCATCAGGTCAGCCTCTGGGACAGACAGGCCCTTCTTACCCTGGGCCCAGGCTCCGAGATGGGAAAAGTGTAAGGGTCTGAGGCCAGGAACAACTGCCCACAGGGTTTGCAGCTTGGGAGGCCATTGCTCAAGCCAACGAATCTCCAGGAACCAAGACCATGCTCCGAGACATTCTAACAGATCATTAACTTCTCACGGCAACTAGAGCAGCAGGCCAATAGTTTAAAGGGCCTGGAGACAGATCCAGCACATGGAGAGCCATGAACCCACAGGGAGAAACTCAACCTGGAGGGTCTCGATGGAGGTCTTACCTGCAATGAGGAGTGCAGTGCCCTGGTCAGGCCTCCCCTTCACGCGCCTTTCATGGAGCTAAGCATGCTGCTGGCACTCAGCAGATCATAAATCACCGCCCCAGTGCTGTCAGCTGGGATAACTCCACAGCTGGAGGCATTTTCTTTTTTCCCCCCAAATTTAACACATCATAAAAACACAGCCGTTTGGGGAATGAGAACAACCAGGAGGTGTTTTTTCCTCCGAGGCTCTGTCCTGGGAGCTTGGAAGGTGAGGTATGGAGTCTGATACGTCTCCCACACCCAGTCAGCCTCACCAGCAAGCATAGCCATTTCTGCAGGTCCCCAGGCTCCGCCTGTGGCCTAGTGCCAGGCAGACCTAGGGCTTAAAAAAATCCATCATTCCTTCTCCAGGGCCATCTTGGATTTGTGACATGTGGGCTTACTGTAAGCAAGTGTGAAATTATCCTGGAGTTCAGCACTGAATCTTCTCATCCCTATCAGAGTCTGTCAGTATCTGTACCTACCATCGCCCACCTACATATTGGGTTTTTGGAAAAGTCATGACGTATTTTTTCTATGTTGTTTTGTTGCAAAAATGCAACATGACTTTTCTAACAACCCAATAATTCAGTGCACTTCCTGTCCATGATCCCACAGATGGCAGAGAGCTGTTTCCTAGCCTTTGTGAACAGAGTATTAACCAGGAGCTCCTTCCAAAGGCAGAACTTCCAGGTTCAGGGTGAACAGTAAGTGGTCTCTGAAGATGGCGACCCTCAGTTCCTCCCCTCTCTATATACTGCTCTGCTATCAGAGTATTATCTATTCCCAGGACCTTGACTCAGGTGGATCTTTGACTTGCCTTGACCAATAAAATGTGGTAAAGTGACAATTCTAAGCCAGTCCTGGGGCTGCCCCTAAGAAGACTGGCAGCTTTTGCTTCTTCTGGGGAAGCCAGCGCCATGCTATGAAGAAGCTTGGGCTAGACTAGTTAGTCTGAGAGGCCACATGGATGAGCACTCGGCTATGAAGCAGTGAAAACATCCACTTAAGGAGATTGCTGTCAGGATTGAATGAGCATGGACAGAGTGCTTAGCATAGAGCCAGCCAGCACATCCAGTAGCTTCTGGGCCAGTGGTCACTCCCTTTCTTTTCCCCAGTAGGATAAGTCCTATTCTAGAGAAGACACTTTTGATTCTGGCAGCCCAAGGGCCAAGAGGTTCATCTTAGACTAGTAATACTTTGCTGCTGCAGCTATGTGAGCCCAGCCTCAATTCTGGCAAGATGGAGGAGGACACATGTTCATTCAGACAGAAGTACTGACACATCACCTCAAATCAAGGCAACTTGGCTGGTACACATCACACTGTGACAAGCCTTCTGACCCTTCACAAAAGCCCTTGTTTGGACAGTTGATGGGCAGCATGTCCATTTTACAAATGTGAAGATGACAACCTGGAATGCTTAGGGCTTTCCCAAGGAAGTAAAGGGAAATGCATGAGGTCTACATGTGCACACTCCCAGCCCTTCAAAAATCTCACCGACATTTGTTAAAAACAGCAAGCCAGGTTTTATTTGAACTACTGCAGTAGGAAAGAGGCATTTCTCTGTACAACTGAGCTCAACTTCCAACAGAGAAAAGACAGCTGGGGATTTATAGCCAAAGGGCAGAGTGAAGGATCAGTAGACAGAAAATGAGTGAGAGGAATTTGGGGGTGGGGCTGGTGCAGGGATGAGGAACTTGACTAGATTTCAAGGTGTGGAGGGTGGTCTCAATAAACTGGGCTCTGCAGGCCAAAGACAAGGCCTAGTCAAACAGAGGGCTCAGACAAACTTCACTGAAGTTTGACCAAGGAGGAAGTCTTTGCCAAGCCGCAACTATTTCTTATCAGGTCAAAATTCTCCATTATGGGTATTTTAATCTTTCTTTCTTTCTTTCTTTCTTTCTTTCTTTCTTTCTTTCTTTCTTTCTTTCTTTCTTTCTTTCTTTCTTTCTTTCTCCTACTCTTTTCCGCCTTCTTTTCTTTCATTTAGTAAATATTATTGAGCATTTCCTAGGTATCAAGAGCAACCTAGTAAGTGGAAGTAGATATGGTGCCTGTTCACATAGTGCTCTCAAACTCATCAAGGTTAAAATGTATATACTTAAACATTTCATACTGACTGTTTGAAGAGATGAGAGGTATGAAAAGAAGGTGCCAGCACAACATATGGCAGAGGAACCAGATCTATTTTCAGGAATCAGGACAAGTACCATGAGAGTGGTGAGATTTAAGCTGACATCTGCAGGATAAGTGAGAGAAACTTTTGGTGAGGGTGAAACTGGGCTACCAAACAGAAGAGACCCAGCAGACTGCAGGCAGCTTGTGTCAGAGGACCTGAAAGAAGACTAGGTGGCTGGATGGGTAAGGGTGGAGGGAAAGAGCTCAGGGTAAGCAGGGCAGGCTCACAAGCTCCAATATGGACTTGAAATCACAACGAGAGCTCCTCCTGGAAGGTAGTTACAGGGCTATCTGCTTGGAATGAGGAGGAGTGTGGGTAATGGGAGATTATAGGAGAATGGAGGTTAGAAATAGTCATTTTGGAGGGCAAGAGAGAAAGTTGACAAGAAAAACATGGTAGGTTTGAAATGTAGGGCATTTGAGATGTTGAAAGCATGGATCCATAGTGGAATTCATGTGCCCTGTTGTATCTACTTTATCCACTTTGTCTCTCTTTTTATGTATGTCCTAATACATATGCATTTCAAACTTCATATTTATGGTTACATGTGTATATATGGTTATATATATCAGGTTTTACCCATATTAGGATATATAGATACACACACACACACACACACACACACACACACACACACGAGGTCTGACAATTAAATTAGTGAAATTGTTACAACGATGTTGCTACACTTTTTTGATATCAGAGGGATTATTCATTATGAATTTGTACCAACTGGATAAACTGTTAACCAAGTTTACTATTTGGACATGCATGATGAAGTTAGGTGACCTGAACTTTCCACCAAAAATTCATGGCTCTTGCATCACTACAATACATAGCACTGTCTGTGAGGGAGTTTTTAGCCAGTAAACAAATAACTGTATTGGAACACCCTCCTTACTCACTCGATCTGGCCCCCAGTGACTTCTTTCTTTACCTGAAGATAAAGGAAATATTGAAAGGAAGACATTTTGATGACATTCAGGACATCAAGTGTAATACGATGTCAGCTTTCATGGCCATTGCAGAAAAAGTGTTCCAACATTGCTTTGAATGGACTAGGTGCTGGCATTGGTGCATAGCCTCCCAAGGGGAGTACTTCGAAAGTGGCTGTAGTGATATTCAGCAATGAAATATGTAGCACCGTTTCTAGGATGAGTTTGTGAACTTAATTGTCATACTGTGTGTGTGTGTGTGTGTGTGTGTGTGTGTGTGTGTTTCCCAGTTGAAGCAAGTGTGAGAAAAGGGACAGAGGCAAGAAACATCATGTTACATTCAGGGAACTGCAAGCTGATTAGCTTGACTGGAGTGAGAGTGAGAGGACAGCGCTGGCTTAGCTTATGTCCCTGGGGGTGACCAAAGAGAAGGAGCAGATGGGACACATTAACTTCTCTGGACAAAGGTCACCCTAATTGGAGGCTGGGGATGATTGCACATCAGTGAAATAGGTGATGGTCCAGCTAATGTGACAGGCAGGGTGCTGGAGGACCCACCTGCTTATGTATGACCCTATCGCCTCCTGACAGCATTTCTCTTAGACTAAAGTAGTGTTTTTCAAAACCACCAGACCCAAGAGTCTGAGAAAAAAAGACCAAGTAAGTCCAAAAAAAAAAAAAAAAAAGAACATAGCAAGAATTCCCTCAAGCTCTCTTTTTCTGCCCTTGGGAAGGTTGTCTCTATTAAAGATTCCTTGGTATCTAAAGCTGTGAGAAGTGTTGCAGTTGAGAGAAACTGTAGCTTTGTTCCACACAGAGTGTATTTTGCATACTGCCCATTATCTCCCCAGGAAGCCCGTGTTCCCTGTAATATGTCATGGGAAACACTAGCTAAGACATCATGTTTCTCAAAGTTTTCTGTTATTTAAATATGTTGCCTGAGAACAACACATTGGCACATCAAGATACATACATTCCTCTGGGGAAATGCAGCAGAATTTCTAAGAGCATCTGTATGTAGCAGTGTGGCTCCCCCCCCCCCCCGCCCTCCCAAAGGAGCAGATAGGAAGCTCATACACCAACAGGAGAGATGGACATGGTGGGAGGCAGGCTGAGGATGGCTGGGAGGGGATGTTAAGGGCTGCTGGGCCCAGCCTGGGAGAGGGTGACTGAGATGAGCTCCCAGGAAACAGTGTTTTAACATGGCCTTGAATGAAAGCTGGGTCTTTGCTAGGTGGAACTGGGGTAGAAAGGGTTTCAGGCGAAGGAAAGGATGGGAGTACATGCAGTAATAGGCAGAAGGGTAAACTCCAGTTCGGGTCTGCAGGGGATCCTGAGGTTAAGATACAGATTTGGAATGGAGTTATTAGGTGTATTGAGTCAGCATAAGCAGCAGAGGTCAGGGTGATGGTGTGTACAGCAGAGGTTCTCACATTTCCTTTTCTCACACATGTGAAGGATATGGCACACAAGTAAGCAACTCTGGCTCACTAAGGCAGTCATTCTTACATGGCGAGGTGTGAGGAAGCTGAGAGTAAAGCATGCACTTTTTAGAAAAGTCTCTTCAGTGAGTGATATATCCCTGTACTAATCATGTTTCTATCTTCTATGTTCTGATGCTTTGATATTGGGGCTTTGCCCTTCCCAGGAGTAACCAATTCCTGAAGATTGTAAACAACCCACCCGAGAGTGTGTTTTTCAAGTGCACCCCAACAACCTCCTTTATTGGCTCTCACACTTTAGGTCACTGTCCACCTTCCCTAATCACCCAGGGCCAAGTACCAGACAACGCCCCCGGAGCCTGCTGACATTATTCAAACTGGCTAATCCTAAAGCTGTTCCCCCTGCTTTGCCCAATCTTTCCCATGGAAACCACAATAAAGACTTGCTCACAGTTTTTCCTTCTCTCTGTACCTCGTGACCGACCATGGGGCTGCCCACATGACCCTGCAGGAAGGGCTGTGCCTCCAGCCTCTGGGGACCTGTGAGTATACCAACCTTCTTCCTTCGTGACAACCATTTCCATGTCTTACCAAATCTGATTAAACAAACCCCAGGTGCTTGCAGCAGCCCATTTGGGTAGGGTGACCAGTGTGGTCCTGCTTGATGCTTATTGTCCTACATAGTTATTAGTGGCACTTCTTTCACTCTCAGTAGGGCCCCAGTTTTAAAGGGCTGTGCTTCCTCCATTGAGAATCACAGCTAACATGTAGCAAGAGAGGAGGTCAAGGGCAGAATTCTAGAGATCTCCAGGAAGAAAAACGAGGATATATGTGAGAAGGGAGGAGAGCCTACACTTGAAATGTCAGGGAAACTGAGGCTTGGGAAGTAACTGTGTAATGCTGTGGAGAAGGCAAAGAGAAAGGGACCTATGAAGGAGCCACTGTACCCTCTCCTCAGTGGGTGTGGAGCCAGGACACAATGCCAGGGCCTGGGGCGAATGCAAGGCAAGGTGGGAAGTGGTGATGGCACAGTTCACTACTCAGCTTTACAAACGTGAGAGAAGCAGGAAGGATCTGAAAGGCACCAAAGCCGAAGAAATGTTTTAACTTAAGTGGATAAACTTGGTTTTCATGAGTTTTGTGGAAGAAGAGATGTTACAAGATAGAACACACAATGGGAAAGGATAGTCTCTTCCACAAATGGTGTTGGGAAAACTAGACAACCACATACAAATGAATGAAATTGGACCCCTATCTTACACCACACACAAAAATCAACTCAAAATGGATAAAAGACTTGGATGTAAGAACTGAAACTATAAAACTCTTCAAAGATAACATGGGGAGAAAACTTCTTGACATTGTTCTAGGAAATGACTTCTTAAATTGGACAACCAAAGTACAGGCAATACAACCAAAAATAGACAAGTGGGACTATATCAAACTAAAAAGGGAAGGAAACAGCAAACAATCAACAGAGTGAAAAGGTAACCCACAAAATGGGAGAAAATATTTACAAACCATCTATCTGATAAGGGGTTTATATCCAAAATATATAAGAATTTCCAACAACTCAGTAGCAAAAAGCCAAATAACTCATTTAGAAAATTGGCAAAGAACTTGAATGGACACTTCTCCAAAGAAGACATACACATGACCACCAGGTAAATGAAAAGGCACTCAAAGTTACTAATCATCGGGGAAATTAAGATCAAAATCACAAATGAGATATCACCTCAGACCTATTAGAATGACTATTATCAAAAAAACAAAAAATAAGTGTTGGTGAGGATGTGGAGAAATTGGAACTTTTATACACTGTTGGTGGGAACATACAGTGGTGCAGCCACTACGAAAAACAGTATGGAGGTTACTCAAAAAATTAAAAATGAATGTATGGACCCTAAGAAGTTGAGAAACTCAGGGCTGGCCAAGTGGCTCAGTTGATTAAGAGCTCGCTCAAGAGTGCGAGCTGAGCTCTAAGCAACAGCTGTTCGATGCTCAGCCTGAGCTGAGCTGCCCTTGAGCTGCCAACAGATGGCAGGATGGCTCAGCTAATAAATAAATAAATAAATAAATAAATAAATAAATAAATAAAATGAATAAGTTCTAGAGATCTGTTATGCAACAGTACCTACAGTTAACATATGACATTATATTCTTTAAAATATGTTAAGAGGACAGATTCCATGTTAAGTGTTCTCACAAAAAAAAAAAAAAGAAAAAAGAAAGAAAGAAAAAAGAAAAGGAAAAAAAAGAATCTAAGGAAATATTCTTGGAAGTGATATATATATATTTTTTTTGTTTTGTTTTGTTTTTTGAGGGCAGTGTCACTGTGGGACCCGAACCGGAGCCGCCGGCCTCACAAAACAGCGCACAACCACCGCGCCACTGGGCCGGCCCGTGATACATATTTTTAGTGCCTTTGGTGCCTTAGTTGTGGTGGTGGTATCATAGGTGTATGCATATGTCCAATCTCATCAAAATGTAAAAATTAAATGTGTGCGTGTTTTTTTTATATCAATTATACCTCAATAAAGTTAAAAAAATTAAAAAGAAGTTATAAGACAGGAAAATAGAAAGAGGTCAAGGAGGAATCAGGAAAGGGAGGGATCCCGAGTCTAGGGGGAAAAGTTTGTCTTGAAAAGAGGAAGAATATTTCTCAATAAAGACCCACTGGGGGAAGATAGAGACTTTCTGAGGAAAAGGGGAGAGAAGGTGAGAACGTCATTATTGGATAAAATTCTCAATAAATTATGAAGTGCATTCATCTGCTATTAGTTCAGGAAATGGAGGTGGATTTGTGAACTTGGGGAGAGGAAGAAGATTGGGAACAGCTGTTGGGGGAATCTGTTGAAACACCAGTGAGGGATGAAGAACTGGGTTGTACAATAGCCTTGAGGGACTGGGGAAGTTTGTAAGGACTGGCTTGTCAAGGATCCAAGGCACACAGTTACACAGCTTCCCACCTTCATGATGTATGGGCCAGGAGGGGTGAAAGGAAACCAGGTGATGGCTTATCCAGTGGTGGTGCCTGACAGGCAGGAATGGAAAAATGTCAGGAAGGTCAGGGATTTGAAGCTGTATGTGAGTATAGAGATCAAAATGATTTCAGGAGGGACTTGCAGGATGAAAAACTGGGTTATCTTTATGGGAATAAAAAGCAGGTGAAGAAGAATTGGGGAGAGGTGGATGGGCAAGCAGATTATAGTCAACAAGGGAAACATCAGAAGGCATGACCTCAAAACTGGAGTGATTCTTGCAGAGACCCAGGGCAAAAAGTGTTTATGTGTGTAACTGAAAAGAGTGAAATCAGAGGCCAACAGAGGGCCTGGGAAGTAGAGTTCCACAAGAGTTGCCAGCACAGAGATTGATGTCCTATCTTAACCCTCGCCTAGAGATTAAAGGCAGGGGGCAGAGTCAAGAGGGGTGTTGGGGATTTGGGGCTCCCATTCTCTGAGAAGACAGAGAGCTTTGGGAGGAGGTAAGTGGATGACAGGGAGAGAGATAGGGTAACGGTGCTGACAGGGGCTGGCATTATTTTCCAATGACATGCTGACACCACCATGGTGACATAGATAACATGGTGGGGCTGTAGCCAGGGAGAGGGTTTCTCAAGTAGAAGGTAAAATCTGTTTTCTTTATGAGTGTTCCAAGGGTTGGTGCCAATTTACAGAATAATGTGTGCGGTGGGATAAGGCAAATATGAGTAACAGGATCAATTATTGAGAAAGTAATTGGTATTCTTCAGATGGGGAAATGAAAGGTGGTAGGATTTGAGAATGTTAAGTTCCAATATGATGGGAAAAAGATGTTGAAAATTCAGCATGGATATTGAAGTCACCACTTCAACCATGTTAGGTTGTTTTATTTGGAAGTTTTATTTTTCTTGAGAAAGATCTATAATGATATAAACTTCCTTCTTATTACTGCTTTGACTGCATCCCAAAATTTTGATATGTTTATTTTCATTCTCATTTGTTTCTATGTATCTTTTGATCTCTCCTTTTATTTCTTCTTTAACCCAGTTGTTCTTTAGTAGCATGTTGTTTAATCTCCACATATTTGTGGTTTTTACTGCTTTCTTTTTGCAGTTGTTCTCCAACTGAAAACGCAGAAATAAACCCGCATACATATGGGCAAATAATTTTTGACAAAGGAGCCAAAAACATACAATGGAGAAAAGAAATCCTCTTCAATAAATGGTGCTGGGAAAATTGAAAATCCACATGCAAAAGAATGAAATTGGATGCTGTCTGTCACCATATACCAACATTAACTAACAATGGATCAAAGAAATAAACACAAGAACTGAAATAATAAATTGTTTAGAAAAAAACATAAATACATACTAAAATAAATATCAAACTAAATAAATATCAAACTAAAAAGCTTCTGCACAGCAAAGGAAATTGTTAACGAAACAAAGAGGCAACCAGCTGAATGGGAGAAGATATTTGCAAACAATACCTTCAATAAGGGGCTAATATCCAAAATATATAAAGAACTCATACAACTCAACAACAACAACAAAAAAAAACAATCCAATTAAAAAATGGGCAGAGGACCTGGAGAGACACTTCTCCCAAGAAGACATACAAGCAGCCAACAGATATAGGAAAAAAATGCTCAAAAAAGAAAAATTTACTAGCTCTTAGGGAAACGCAAATCCAAACCACAATGAGATGCCACCTCACACCTGTTAGAATGACTGTTATCAGCAAGACAAGTAATAACAAATGTTGGAGAGGCTGTGAAGAAAAAGGAACCCTCATACACTGCTGGTGGGAAGGTAAATTGGTACAGACATTATGGAAAACAGTATGGAAGTTCCTCAAAAAATTAAGACTAGAATTACCATATGACCCAGCAATCCCATTTCTGGATATCTACCCTACAAATCTGAAAACATTTATCCGTAAAAACATATGTACCCCTATGTTCACTGCAGCATCATTCATGGTGGCCAAGACATGAAAACAACCCAAGTGTCCTTTGATAGAGGACTGGATAAAGAAGATGTGTCCTTGTACATACATACATACAATGGAATACTACTCAGCCATAAGAAAAGATGAAATACTCCCATTTGCAACAACACGGATGGATCTTGAGGTTATCATGCTCGGTAAGATGAGTCAGACAGAAAAAGTGAAGAACATATGACTTCACTTATAGGTGAGATATAAAACTGAAACCAACAAATGAGTAAGACAAACAAACAAAAACTGATAGACACAGACAGCAATTTAGTGGTTAGCAGAGGGAAAAGAGGATGGGGTCGTTGAAGAGGAAAAAGGGGGTCAAATATATGGTGACAGGAGAACTGACTCTGGGTGGTGAACACACAATGCACTATATAAATGATGTATTATAGAATTGTACATTTGAAACTAATGTAATTTTATTAACCAATGTCACCCCCATAAATTTAATTTTAAATTTTTTAATAAGGTTACAGACTAGATGATTTCATTCATAAAACATTCTCTAAATGATTATATTTTAGAGAACAGATTCATCGTTGCTAGGAGTTAGTGATGGGGTGTGCTGGAGTGTCTATAAAATGATGGAATGAGGGATATCTTTGTGGCGGTAAACCAGCTTTGTATCTAGGTTTCCGTGGTGGTTATGCAAATCTACACAAGTGTTAAAAATGGCATACAGCTATTGCACACATATTGTTTCAATACCAAATTCCTAATTTTGATATTGTACTAGCATTGGTATGGTGGAACTATTGAGAGACTTGGTGAAGGGGATATAGTACCTCTCTGTACTATTTGCAACTGTCTGCAAATGTATCGCTATTTCAAAATAAAAAGCAAAATCACTCACTCAGTCACTCAATCAAATAAAATTAAAGTACAAGAGAGAAAAGATGACCTTTAAAAGAATGACAGCATGAAAATAGACTTCCCACCAGCAGCAAGAGGTGCCAGGAGCAAATGGAATAACAATTTCAAAATCCTGATGGAAAATAATTATTACTTGACTTTCATATCATGCTAAACTGAAAAAATGAAGTAAGCATACAAGGATATACAAAAACTACAAAAGTTAAAGGGCTGGCCCAGTGTCTCAGTTGGTTAAAAGCTTGCTCAAGAGTGCGAGCTGAGCTCTGAGCAACAGCAGTTTGATGCCCAGCCCCAGCTGAGTGGCTGCTAAGCTGCCAATAGGTGGCAGGATGGCTCACCTAAAAACAAAGCAAAACAAAACTACAAAAGTTACATCCATCAGATGCTCAGTCATGTGGGACTAGAAAAATAACTCAGCAAGCTGAAATCATGAAAGCCTCTTAAGGATCAATGGGACAAACTGCAATTTTTCAGTGACCTTTAGAAACTTTTGTCAAGTCATTAATATTCTTTTACTGCATGACATAGGAAAAGGAGAAATATAGTAGAACTAATACATATTTAGTACACTGTAATTTAAAATGTTACAAACATGGAGAATTCAAGTGGTTTTATATCCTGTAGGACACTTATGTGTATAAAGAATAGTTGGAACAGTGCTTGCCTGTTCAAAGTCTGTTTAGTGAACTATCACTTTTTGTTTCTTTGTTTCATTTTCATATTTTTTGGGGTGATGGGGTCAATATACAGTCTTGTGATTATCAGGTCAATTATTTTTATAATCAGTTACTTTAATTCCTTTTCTTAAATTCATTTGTATAAAATGACACTGGGAGACAAGGAGACTGCACCACTGGATGTTTTGCTGTCCGGGTGTGAACTGAATAATGGAAGTGCAGTGACTATTTGTGACAGACCTTGAAATGTCACATGGTTGGTCACTGATCATGATCTGTGGACTAAGGGTGGGCAGCAAAGTTTGTATTTCTTTTTTCTTCTTTTACAATTACTCACAGTAGTTCAGTTACCATGCTAACTTGTTTGAATCGTGTTCTTGGGGCATTGGTGTTATTTCACTCCTAAGAAATCCACAGAAAGATACATCATAGTAAAAAATCTGAAAACTAAAGACAAAGGAAAAATCTGGAAAGCAGGGTAACTGAAACTCATGCATAACAAAACTGCAATTTCACAGAACAAAGCTGGCCTGAAAGGGACACTGAGATGCAGGAAACTAAAGAGAGCATTGAGGGGCTGGCCGAGTGGCTCAGTTGGTTAAGAACTCACTCAAGAGTGTGAGCTGAGCTCTGAGCAACAGCAGTTTAATGCCCAGCTCGAGCTGAGCTGCTGCTAACCTGCCAACAGGTGGCAAGCTGGCTCAGCTAAAAAAAAAAAAAGGAGAGCATGGAATTGGTAACACATGCCAGAGAGTATGATAAACGTTTGATTATAAAAATAGAAAGTAATATTTTATATATAAAGACAGGAGGCAAGACTGACTTCAGATGGAAATAACAAGCTGAGGACAAGGGGGTCAGTGGGTGGGCAGGTAAGTCTGGTGATGGCCTTATCTTGATTCGGAGGAGGGACAGAGATAATGGATAATGTAGATTAGCTCAGAGAAAAAGGTAGTTAGGTGTGTGGGTCTCAAAGGTAAGGGTAACAACTTTAAGAACAGAAATGTAATAATAACTTCAAAACCATAAAAGAAAAAAAAACTGTACATGAAAAAGAAAAAGAAAAAGAAAAGCGATGGAAAACAGAAACTAAAATAAAATAGCTGAAGTATGTCCCAATATATCAGTAATCACAAAAAATAAGCAGATTAATTTATTAAAAGATAGATATCATCAGATTAAAATTTTTTAAATCCATGCATATGCTGCTTACATGTGACACACCCAAATAAAAATCACGCATAAAAATCAAGGGATATAGTTTAGTGGCTACCAAAGAGTAAGAGGGGAGGGGGCAGTAGATGAGGGCAAACAGGATCAAATATATGGTGACGGAAGGAGAACCGACTCTCGGTGGTGAGCACGCAATGTGATAATATGGATGACGTATTACAGAATTGTACACCTGAAACCTATGTAACTTTACTAACAATTGTCACCTCAATAAACTTTAATTTAAAAAATAAAAATAAATAAATCAAGGGATAGCAAAAATACATATACTGGACGTACACAAACCTAAATAATGCTGGTGAAGCAATATTAATAACATAAAATAGAATTGAATGCAAATGACATTCTGGAAATAATGGGGGACAATACCTTATCCTAAAGGGTCAATCTGCTGTTAAGTGTGTACACTGAACATTGTGGCCCTAGAATATATTGTCTCAATGTGCATAAAGCAAAAAACCCGACAGAGTTTTAAAAAAATTGAAAACTACAATCATGATGTTAGATTTTAACTTACTTCTATATAAACTGAAAACACATAGAAAGACAATTAGTAGGGAAATGGAGAATTCAAACTACACTCCCCTGCTTGATCTGATAAGTTAATAGACAGCCTTTTGCAATCATCAGGGCAATTTTCTTACTAACCCACTGCACATCCAGGCTGGGAGTTCTTTCTGATGAGAATAGCTTCAGTGATAACACAAGACAAAAACCATTGTCCTTGAAAACCTAACAAGCAATTGTGATGACATAAAGTGACTAGAAAACCCCTTGAGGTGATGTCCTCAGTGCTGTATTCTGCATTTAGTGTGCTAAGCCTCAGGACATCCATCTAGACGGGCATGGGAAGTGTTGTGTTGTCTGCTTCCCAAGCATGGGGAGGGGAGGAGGTAAAGGGGCTTTGAGTACATTAAAAACCATCTATACACCAGCAGGAGGGTTTGCTATTTTGACAGTGTCCTTGTGGATTTGGACCAGAATGCTGCTGGATTCAGAGAAGGTAAACCACAAGTGGAGGCTGGGCTTAGACAGGGAGCAGATTAAGTCAGTGGTATAAAGAGTTTGGGACTGGTCCACTGGAAAGAAAGTCTGGTCTGAACAGGGAGCTATTATTATCCAGGAAATGAAGAAATTGGGAGTGTCCAGGTCATCAGAGTCTAGCTAACTAAGGCTAGGCTTAGTCACCTTAATGGAAAGTCTGGGAGCCTGATAATTGGATGCCAGCAGGACTCTGGCATATCCTGGACCCTGAGATCTGAAGGCTCAGCCTGCCCTCGATGGCTCTGCCAGGCTACAGAGGCCACAGCCCAGGCTGTAGATCCCATCCCAGCCATTGCTTGGAAGCTGACATGTCACCCCATTTACAATGAAGAAAGGCAGGATACTCCCAAGGTAGGAAGAATCTGAAAGCAAAAGGAATGGGGTTGTATTTATTTTCCATTGCTTTGTAACAAGTTACAAACTTAGAGACTAAAAACACCACCCAATTATCATATCACCATTCTGTGGGTTAGAGGCCTAGGTGGGCTCCACTGTATCATCTGCCTAGGGTCCCACAAGATTGAAATCACTGGGCGGGGATCTGAGCTGGAGGCTCTGGGGGGAAATCTGCTACCAAGCTCCCTCAGGTTGTTGGCAGCATTCAGGTCCTTGTGGTTCAAGACTGAGGTCCCCGTTTTCTTGCTGGCTGATATCTGGGGACTGCTCTCAGCTCCTAGCAACCACCCTCAAATTTTGATACCCTGCTCCATCTCAACAAAGGAGACCCTCCTGCATGCCCAAATGCCCTCACACTTCAAATCTCTCTGACTAATTCAGGTCCCATCAACTGGAGAAAGCTTCCGAGTTTTATAGGTCTCATGTGATTAAGTCAGGCCCACCAGAAAAATCTCTCTATCTGAAGATCACGTGGTTAGTAGCCTTAATGCCATCTGCAATGTCCCTTTGCCATGTAGTGATCTTATCATGGGAATGAAGCTCATGATATTCATAAGTCTTACCCACACTCAAGGGAAGGCAATTGTACAAGGTAAAGGGTTATGAGGGGTTGTCTTGGTATTTTCCTCCACCACAGGGGCAGAAGGTGGAATGCAGTGAGAAAATACCTGGCCCTGGTAACATGGGGAGTTTGATTTGAGAGTGTCTTCAAGGCTGGCACCTATGAGCTCACAGCAATGAGAGAATCAGGAAGCCTCTATGCCAGGAATCAAGAAGAGCGTGGATTTTGATGTCACTAAACTGTGTTCACCAGTTCTTGCTGTTGGTTTTTTAAAGTCACCCCACACCTACTGGCTTAATGAGCAGCACTTATTTAGCTCAGGAAACTGCAGTGCGGGTTGGGGTAGGACTCAGCAGGGCAGGCTCGTCTGCTCCACCTGGCCAGCTGGGGCAGCCTGACTGGGTCTGAGGGTCCATTCTAAGACATCCCACCTCATGGCAGGTGAGCTGTGCTGGCTGAAAGCAGGGAGCTTGGCCAGAGCCAGAGCCTTGTCTCCCCTCTGTGGGCTTCCTGATAGGACAGTGATCAAGATCCAAGAGCCATATCCCGTCCTGAGAGACAGGACGCAGAAACTGCCAGTTTCCTCCAGCCTGCCCCAAACGGGAATAGCATCACTTCTGCTCTGTTTTCAGCCAAGCAACCCCAGGCCTAGGTTCATAGAGAGAGGGCATAAACCCCACTTCTCAGTGGAAGGACGGTCAGAGAGTTGGGATCAAAGAAGGTATAAGAACTGCCACTTTGTCGTGTGACCTTACCAAAGACTCTAAACCCTGGGGTTTTACTTTCCTTATCTGGAAAATAGGACAAATAATACTTTTCTCCCTGGTTGCTATGAGGGAGGGAAAAGCAGGTGGAAAACTAGTCTTGAGCTGGGCTCACACAAGGGACTCAGAATGAGTTTTTTGCACTTCGCTGGGGTGGGGACCAGTGCACCTGACCTGAAGGACAGCAGAAGGAAAGGGGTTCAGCTAGCCTTACACAGGGGCAGACCCAACAGCCCACCTCGAATGCCGCTCCTAAGGCCCATCCTGGAGAGTCAGGTCCTGGGATCTTCCCACTGAGACTACAGATTGGCAGGCAGGTGGGATGGCCTGGGCAGCAGCAGGGGAGGGAGCTCCTGCTCTTAACAGAAGGACAGCGGTGCCTGGGTTTGGCTGGTGCAATAGGAGCTGGGCAGGTGCATTTCCCCAGAGCTGTAGGTGGCAGCTGGGCTCACCGAGACAAAAGCAGGGTAAAGCTGCCCTTTAAGCTGTTAGCACCTGGTCCAGAGCACCAAAGACCCCCTGAGTGCTGGAATGTTGGACCTGTTCTGGTCCTGGAGAGGGTCCTGTGCCCTCCAATGAAGGCAGCGGTCAAGGAGCATCTGTCTGGGGGTGACCACCATGACCACTCCACTCCCCATCACCCTACAATGGAGTGTGGCCCTAGCTGACACCTCCAGATCTGCTCTCCAACCAGCTGCTGGGCTCTGGTTCTCGGAAGGCTGTGCTCCAGTCATGGGCTGGGAAGTGGTGGGTCCTCCGTTAGCCTTGAAAACAGAGCCTGGCTTAGGGTTTCCCATCAGACCTTGCTGTTTGGGAGAGCAACATGCTAGCCCTACATTCCAGTGTGGAGAGGAGAAAGGAAACTTCCACTGGGTTTCTCTTTTGGGCCAGGTGCTATGTTAAGCATGTGATATGATCCAATCCCTATTTTATAGCAGGGAAACTGGGGCTCATAGGGCAAAGAAAAGGCCCAGTATATTAGTTACTAGGGCTGTGCAACAAATTACTCCAAATTTACTGGCTGAGCACATTTGTCACCTTACAGTTCCTATGGGTCAGGAATCCAGGCCTAACTTAGCTGGGCGCCTGGCTCAGGATCATTCAAAGGCTACATCCAGGTTTGGCTGGGGCCTCAGTCTCACCTCCAGATCCAAATGAGGAGGGAATGCTTCCCAGCTCAGTGATAGTTGGAGAAATTCAGTTACCTGCTACGTGTTGGCTGAAGCCTATCTCATGAGGTTCCTCACCATGTGGCCCTCTCCATAGGGCAGCTTACAGCATAGCAGTGGGCCTCCATCAAAATGAGTGAGTGAGAAAACAAGAGAGGGTACATGGGACAGAACCCAGATTCTTTTTTGTCATCTAACTTTGGAAGTGACATCACATACTTTTGCCAGGTTTTGTTCATTAGAAGTCACTAGGGGCAGCCCCTATTCAAGATATGGGATTATGTAAGAGTGTGAACACTGGGAGGTGGGGGCACACCCAGGATATCAGGGGCCAGAACTGGGATTGACCCCAGTTCATTCTGACTGCAACGTTTATGCCACAAACCCCACCCACCACACACATGCACACTTACACACCTATCACAACACCATATGCATATGCACACATACAGACACACAAACCACACACACACACACACACACACACACACACACACACACTCCATTGCTGCGTGGAGGCTGAGGTACAGCAATGACTATTGCTAATTTGTGTCCTGGTGTCACTGAGAAAATCATCTTAGGAACAAAAATTGAATTATGGGCCAAGCTGATTCTGTTTCAAATAAAGTCCTAGTTCAAGAAGGAAGTTACAGGATCCATAGCAACCATTTAAAAAGTGGAATAATTTCTGGAGCTCGGAGGAATGAAGGCATCAGCTGTGCAGCTTGGGGTTTACAGTTACTTGCTGGCTGGGTGGGCTTGGGTAAGTTAACCTTCATGTGTGACGGTGACACCTACCTCATGACTGAAGCCTGGCATATACTAAGCCTTGGCAAATGTGACCTCACCCCATTTCTTTTCAGACAATTTGGCTGTCCTTACACAGTCAGCGAACTAGTTTTTGGAAAAAGCAAGCAAGCATTGCTTTACGGCTGCTGAAGGCGAGCTCCAAGATGAGACCCAGAGAGAGACAGAGAGACAGAGAGTCAGAGACAGAGAGAACAGCACAACCATCCCATCACCTGGCCTCCTGATTTATGATGCTACCCACATCCACCAGGTGGCGCTGCCTGCCTGTGCAGCTGCCTCATCAGTGTCAGAGAGAGGGTCCTGGGAGGAGGGATCCTGGAGTCACACCCACCCACTGCCAGCTGCTGAAACTGTGTCCCCCTGCTCCGTCTGGGTCAGAAGTTCGTGGCCAACAGATGAGCCTCAGCTGAAAGCCACTGCCATCAGACCTGAATCCCACTTGATCATGGGCTTCATATTACACTTCCCAGTGCAGCATTTGTTCATTTCAGGGAGGAAGGGGAGTCTTCCTTTGCCTCATGCAGAGCACTTTACACACTACTACTTTGGATCTTCACAAACACCTGTTAAGTGAGGAAACTGAGGTTCAAAGGGATTTAGCAACTGCTCAGCGTCACAGAGCCTGGAGGTAGAGGAAGCCAGGCCTGCCCTCAGAGCCCACCCTCTTCTTGTGCCACTGGAGGGGCTTCTGCCATGGTGTGTGTGGGGGGGGGTATAGGGGAGGACTCTTTGCTCCTCCCCTGTCTGCTGGGGAAGCTGGTGGCTGCTTGCTCCTCACCTCTAGGCCCAGCCCCTCACACCCACTTTTGCTCTTAGGGCTTTTGTGCCCTTTATATCATGTCAGACGTGGGGCTAGGGGCCAGGTGGACAAAACCCCATCTTTTGTAATCATCACTCCATCCACAGAGGTGAGCATTAACCACCTTTCTTTAAGGAGAAGGGATCTGTGACTATAAGCACTCATGGGGCTTGTCTGGGGATGCTAAGCCTCATTCCACAACTTTTTAGTTCTCCCACATTGGCTGCACCCATGGCCCCCCAATCAGGAAATCCAGCTCTCCTTGTGTTCCCTGAAGTAAGCAAAGGTGACAGCCAGAGGGAGGAATGGGGTTGGGAAGGAAGGGAACACCTGTGCACACCTACTTCTGAGCCCGGTGCTTCACTTCAGACAGGTGGCCTGGCTAAATCCTTTGAGAAACCTTCTGATGAAGCCATCTTTGCCCTAAGGAAGAGCAACTCAGGCAGAGCAGTGAAGGTGCCATCCAGGCTCACAGGATCAGCATGTGACAGGGCTCCCAGCCCATGTGTTGTGCCCAGGGAGAAGGTGAAAGCAGGGCAGTGGCTCAGGGTTCTGTGAGAGGATCCACCATCCAGGCCTGCCTCTGACAAATCTACTCAGCCTCCCATCTCCTCATACTCAGCCTGTCCGAGATGCAGCTGCCACTGCCACCCTCTCTCCTGCCCTCCACATTCCGAAGGCTGTTCACACAGCCTAAGACAGGATGTGTGGAGTGCCCTCCCTCCATCCACTCCAGCCAGCCGATCACCCAGCTCTGTTTGGTTTTATGTATGAAACATGGGGATCCCCTCCCGTTCACTCCCCACTGCTCTGTTTGAACTGGGTGAAGTGTCCCCACAGTCGGTCTCCTGCCTCCAGGCTCACTGGCCTCAGATCCCAACTTCTCAATGCCACTCCAGAAATATTTAGTGAGAAACTTCCTGAAGATGTGGACTGGAGTTCCCACATGGACAGCAAAATGGCCTTTCTCCACTGGTGCCACTCCTGTTTCCAGGGCTCCCATCACTTAGAAGAGTGGTGGCACCTTAGCAGGACTGCCCTGGCCCCAAAGGCCTGGCCACTTGGCCTCTCTCTGTAGCCTGCACCGCCAGCCCAGCTTCCCAGGCTGCCTGCATCTGAGCAGCTGGGACAATGGAGCTCCCCCTGTGCGTCAGGACAGTCCTTGGCAAAGAGAGGGAGGTGGGAACCTGTGGGCTGAGGGGAAGACTCTCACTTGAAGCCCTGGAAGATCTCACTGGGAAGGAGGGAAGGCCCCATAGTTCTCTTGGGGGCCTTGGCATAAAATAAAACATATATTTGGTGCTTAGTACAAAGCTCCTAAAACCCATGGAATTTCCTGACGGATAGGAGTGTCATTTCTTATTCATAAGGATCCTCTTTGACCACACGTGAATTTATACTTGTCTTAAGCCCCAGATGGAATCAGGACTGGGCTGAATGATGTTCAGAGGTGTTTCAAAACACATGGCTACTGTCATGTGCCTTCAGAGAGGTTCAAGGGAGGAAGTGGTCACCAGAAAGGCCAAGCAGGAGACTAGAGGGTTAGAACTTCCAGCCCCACCCATTCCTGACCTCTGGGAAGAGGAGGGGGCTAGAGACTGAGTTCAATCATGTGGCCCGTGATTTTATCAATAGTTCCTGTGTAGGGCCAGCTGAGTGGCATGGTAGTTAAGCGCTGGCTTGGGATGCCAGCGGCCCCGGTTCAGGTCCCACATGTGAGGGCAAGTGACACTGCCCTCAAAAAAAAAATACTTCCTGTGTAATGAACCCCAACAGAAACCCTGAAACAAGGCAGCTTGAGGAGTGTCTGGGTTGGTGAACACGTGGATGTGCTGGAAGAGGGCCATGGGAACTCTGCACCCACCCCCAGGCCTCGTCCTGTGTTCCTCTTCCTCTGGTTGTTCCTTTGTGTCCTTTATAATAAACTGTACTGGTAAGTGTAGCCTTTCCCTGAGTTCTGTGAGTTGTTCCAGCACATTATCAATCCTTGTGGGGGTGGTTGGTGGGAACCCTGAGTGAGTAGTCAGCTGAGCAGAGGTGTCGGTGGCCTGAGGACACCTGGCGGAGTCTGAAATGAAAGCCTGAGGACACTTCAGGCTGGAGTCTGAAATGGAAGCCATCCTGGGGGTCCAGGCCCTTAACTTGTGGGCTGTGCCCTAACTCTTGGCAATTTGTGTCAGGATCGAATTGAAATGTAGGACACCAGTTGGCACTGGGGAGCAGTGTTGGAACGGCATAGGCCTACAGCCTCCTTTTCTGGCCACACCTCCTACATTCTTCTCTCCACGACCATGTTCCAGACACACTGATATATGATCCCAGATGCCATCCTTAAGGTGAGCTCCTGAACCCTGAGAAGGGAACAAGAAGCTTCAGAGAAGCACACCCCCCTTGGGGCCGGAAGGGCTCAGAATCCCCTGGGGATAGGGGCAAGGTGGCCTGCCATGGTCCCCTTGGGAAGGCTTCCCTTGCCTGAGGGTTTGGCACTAGTGCTCACCAGGAGAAGCGTTCTCACAGTGATTTTGAGTGTATCTGCAGCTGTGGGTACAGCAGCCATTTCCCACACATCTTCTGTGAAGTCCCAGGGGAGCTGGCAGTGCCTGGGGTGGGGGATGGGTCTGCAGCACTAACTTCTGGGACTCAGCACAAGAGTGTCGCCCAGAACACCTTGCTCAAAGTCACCTGTTTTGAATTTTCTTAAACATTATCTCAGAAAGTTCACCAGCTATCGGGAATCAGGGCTAGGCTGATCGATGTCTGGAACTCAGGGAGGTCTTACCCAGTGGGAGAACTGTGCAGGCATTGGTACAGACCTCAGGGATCTGACACCCCTGGAACTCTTGCCCAGAGCATCCTTAGCTAGACTCTTTACCCATTGGCAATGCTCCTGAGCATCAGCATTCATTTCCTGGGGCTACCCTAACAAAGCACCCAAGACTGGAGGACTTCAACAACAGGTACTTATTTTCCCACAGTCCCTGGGTACTAGAAGACCAAGACAAAGGTGTGAACAGGGCTGGTTTCTTCTGAGCCCTCTCTCCTTGGCTTGTCTTCTCCCTGTGTTCTCACATGGTCTTCCCTTCATGCATTCACTTGTCTGTGCCCAAATTTTCTCTTATAAGGACACCAGTCTTACTGGATTAGGGTCCACCCTAAAAACCTTGTTTTAATGTAATTACCTCTTTAAAGATCTTATTTCCAAGTACTGTCACATTGTGAAGTACCGGGACTTAGAACTTCGACGTATGAATTTGGGTGATGATATGATTCAGTCCTTAACAGCATCCCAAGAGAGAAATGGATCTCAGGAATTCAGGAAGCATTCTCTCTTTAAAGAAGGGCTGGAATTCCTCCTTTCAGCCTGGTGGCTCTGAAGAAAGGTGACTACCACCTTTACCCTGGACCAGGTCCTGGTCACTGCAGAGGGGCTATAATTAAGGTAAACTGAGGAATGGGATAATGGATACCACTTCAGTTAGTTCTACTATTTCAAAGACAGCATGGCTGTGCCAGGTACTGGGGTCTTCTTTATACTAACCATGACTCTGGAAGGTGTGGAATCTCCCCTATTACTCCTTGGCTAGTATGAGCTCGTCCCATGGTAACACCTTCTCTAGCATTTTCTGGGTCTTTCACATCCTGTTTTCCATTCTCTAAACTCCCTCCATGAGAAAAGATATGCTGTGAGCATTTCAGAGTTCCCATGCTGGATTTTGTCCACTGAGCTTGGCAGTGGCCGGGGAACAGGACATAGTAACAGGAATCAGAGCTATTGGAAAATCATAGAAATATGTCTTTTGGTGATGTTTTAAGCTCTCTAGTCTGTAAAGAAATCCAAATGATGTAACAGGAATGCATTCTGAGATCCCAGATCCAGGCCCTCCAATTACCGCCTCTGCACCTGAAAAAGATTCCAATTCCTCCAGGCACACAGTGAGACCTCCATCAAGGAAAGAACTTAGATGGGTGATTGGACCATGGTAAGGACAAAATATAGCTTTGTGTCTTTTAACTTATCAAAAAATTTCACCCAATATTATTCACACATATGAGACCTGGCCAAGAGAGTTCTCATGAGTTGCTGCAAAATTTTGGTTGGTCAACATGCGTCACTCACTCATTCATTCATTCGTTCATTCAGCTGACATTTACTGAGCCCTTTCTGAGTGCTTATTAAGCCCTGTAACAGTAGTTCTCAAAGTGTGGCCACAGACCAGCAACATCCGCAGCATTGAGAACAGAAGTTGGAAATGCAAATTCTCAGGCCCCACCCCAGACTCACAGGGTGAGGCTCTCAGTACTCTGTGCTTTAACAAGATCCTAGAGGGGATTCTGTTGTACCTCAAGTTTGAGAACCACTGCCTGATAATGCGCTCAGAGTGATGGATGGAAGTCAAAGGAGCCCACATAGAAGAGGTCACAGGGACATCTGAAGAGTGTTGTGAGTACAGCAGGGAAAGGCAAAGAAGTGAGAAGCAGGCGTGAGCCGCGTTAGGAAGTTCATTTTCCTTGAAGATTATGGGGAGTCCCTGATGTATTTAAAGCCAGAATCATGTTGGACATTTAGAAGTAACAACTTGAGAACTGTGTTGAGGGTGGATTAGAAGGGATTGAGGTTAGAATTAGAATTAGTTAGATGCCACTGCAATAATAGTCCAGACAAAAGATAATGGAGTCTGAATTAGGGAAAGGATGGTGGGAAGGCAGGGTGTCACTGGATTTGAGACATACTAGGCAAATGCAACCCACAATGCTAACTAATTGGTGCAGTAGACATCTCAATGACTCCCAGGTTTCTGGCATGGAGATTGAGGTGTGGTGATGTCATTCTTTGGAGCAGGGAATAGGAGCAGTGAGTTCGGAGGAATCATTAATGAATTCAGTTTGGGACATGGTGAGTTTGAGTTGCCCGTAGAACTTTCAGATTGAAATACAGGTCTGGTGCCAGAGGACATGGGGCTAGAGATGCAGAGGGAGGTGGGAAGGGCTCCCAGGGAGCATCAGGAGAAGCAGACTGGGGGCCTCTTCTGGACCTTATATAAGCACAGCCCCTGAGATCATTGCACTTCACTGAATCAACTCTGGCTTGGGTACAATGATATAAAAGAATCAGGGACATAGCATGCCGAGGTCATGGAGCAAAGCTCTGCCAATCCAGTTAGAACCAAAGGGAAGGCTGTGGCTCAGTGTGAGTCAGGGTGGGCAGCATGGCTGCCAGAATGCACTCCCTTGCTCTCTTCACCAATAGAGGTAGACCCTCCTGAATGAGGGCATGAGTCCTCCTCAGGGCTGTTCAGACCCCATGAAGTTCATGTCTCTAGAAGAGTCTGAGAGGGAAGGTGAGGGGGCTGGACCCCAGCCAGTGGTAGTGGCTGAAGGGACCATTCTGCCTGCACAGCAGGGGTAAAGGGAGCAGGCAAATTGTTTCCCAGCGGCACTTCATCTGGGTGGCTCTGTAACTCCCCAAGAGAGACAGAAGAGGCGTCTGTCAAGACTTAGAGGGGGCTTTTTAACTTTATAGCTGTTACTCATCCCAGAAACCCCCTCCTGGGAGTGTCTTGGGGAAGCTGGATTCCATTTTGGGGATAATGCAGAAGTGGCCACTCCCACAGGACTTGGGTCGGGTGGAGCTTGAAAGTCCCTCAGCACTGTGATGGGGTGATTTTATGACTCATTCTCCAGGCAATTCCACTGGGTATTAATCAGCAAGGTGGACAGTCATGGCCTGTCCTTACCAGATGTCACATCACTGAGAGGGCACCTTGAAATAGCTTTCTCTGGATGGTGGGTGGTGGGGGGTATCAGACTTGATTCTATGGTTCTGCTTTTTGGAGGGGGTGTCTTCTTATTAGAAGGAAATCATAAGCTGGGAGGCAGGACACCCTATGACTATTGTTAGGATAAAGAGGGGTGGGCGCAGACAATGCCAAAGTCTCTCATACAGCTTTGAGGTAAATGTACCAAGGATGGCTCAGGACAAGTCAAATGCATCTCAAGGACCCTGCAAGGGTAGGTTCCGTGCAGACACGTAGACCTGCCTGTGTCACAGTTCCTGACTTGACACCTGTAGTCCGGTGGTGATAAGGGATAGATGGATACTTTCAGCTGCAGATGGAAAGCATGGTGTTGGCATTGGTGTGATGGATGGGTTGAGGTGGGCACAGAAAGCAGGAGCAGGGCTTAGGACAGCTCTCTGGATATTCTCTGATAATTGGAGGGTACAGGGAGGAGAGCAGACCCTTGCAGGGTCAGGGAGGAGATGGTGTTAAGACGTGGAGGTAGCAGGGCCCTTAGGCAGGCTCAGGGGGTTTCCAGGGGTCTCATCATGACTGGACTAGCAAAAGGGAGGCCAGAAGTGGTTGGAGACAAGGTCGAAGCTATGCTTGGGCCAAGCCAAGGGGACCTGCATGGGGCGCTGAGGGACTTCACTCTACTACAAAGGAGACAAGAGACCTTAAACAACTTTGCTCAAGAAAATGGTGCCATATGCATTTTAGCAAGACTGTTCCTATAGCAGTGGCCTGAATAATGCATGATGTGGGTATAATGAGACCAGTGAAAATGGGTCAGGAGAGCAAAACCTAGCCAGGGAGATAGTTAGGAGGGAGGACCAGCAGAACTCTGGAGCTGAATGGGGAAAGTGTCTCCTCATATGAATGAACTGTCTTGGAAGATTATAGACCTTCATTCCCTCAGTGATAAAAGTGAACCCTGGGACTCCATCACAAGGGTGTGGCTCTGAAGCTGGCTTTAATCAATGAGTGACTTGCCCAAGATCATACTTTGAGAGTAGAGCTGTGACTCCAGCCTAACTCTCACTGACCCCACGAATCATGATGTTTTCTATTATTCCACAGTCCTTCCCATGATTCAGTTCTAAAATTCAGACACACACACACACACACACACACACACACACACACACACACACACACGGCTACAGTTAATAATCAATCCTGTTTTAATCAAGAGACTCATCAGTGATGAAGCTGGTTGAGGTGATAACTCATGAATAGAGAGTCACCCAGCTCAAACCTGCCCTCCCCACAGAAAGCCAGCCCTGCTGGGCCAGGGAGTATCGCCTGGCAGGGAAACGTGAAGGGTGGGTCATTTTCTCAAGCATTTGAGGAGACTGCAAGTAGGCTTTAAGGCAGAAGGACCTGGTTGAGTTTTTCTGGGTAATCTGGAGCCAATCACTATTTCCTCAACTAAAAAATGGAAGAAGAACCTGAGAATGACAATCTCATAGAGTTATTGTGGGGTGACATAGGAAAGATTTAGGTCACATCGTTGGCACAGTACCTGGCCATGGCGGGTGCTCCCAAAGTGGCAGGGTTCATTAGCATCAGCAGCGTCAGCCGCCGCCTTATCTCATCATCACTGTCATTGGCATCATCGCTGTCATTAACCTCCCTGCCTCCTTGGGTTTTACAGTCTGGCCAGACTGTCCGTGCCTGCCTGCCAGCGGCCCATGCAACCTGGGACAATGATTGGGGAGAACAGTAATGAATACAAATCGCTCCCCAGGCACCGCGGCGGCTGTCGTTAGCATCTTGGCTGCTGGGCCCTAGCTGTCCTATTACCTCCCGAGCAGCTGCTGTCAGGCCACTGGAGGATGGCCTTCATGAAGACAGATGACGGCCTGCATGAGCTGGGCCTTCGCCTGAGGTAACGCTGTGCTAAAGCAGAGCTGAGCATTTAATCAAGACTCAGCTTTCTGCCAGAGCTGAGTAATTGGAGGCAGGTGCTAAGTGCAATTTAAATAAAATGTTGAGTTAATAAGGACAGTCCATAAGGATGTTACAAGTCCCCTAGTCAAGTTTTCAACAGGAATTCGAAGGCAACTTGGAGACTTAGGAAAGTGTGACTTAATTTCTTAAGTTTCTCATCAAAAAAAGTAAAATTCATTCTTTGTAAAGCATTTTTTTCCCCCACTTTTGTGACTGAAAATGAGATGGTCAAAAATCTTTGTCACTTCAGGAAGTGAAGTGCTGAGCATGGGCTTCATGGTGCAGGTGTGAACACTTTAGAAGCAGATCTCTTCCCTATACCCAACCCTTCCACGGAGCAGATGATAGAAGCACACCTATGGGAGCACCCATAGTGAACAGTCAAAAGCCAAGGGACATACATAGATGCTTGGCCTTGAACCATGGGTCCCTAATTGAGGAACCTGACCTTCCCCCACTAATGCCCCACTCATTGTCCAGTCCATGTCTGGAGAAGGTGACAGGAATAAGAGGAGGGAGGTAAGAGCCAGACTTGTCTTGTCTATGTATCCTTAGGCTCAGAGGGTTATGCTTCAGGCATTTAAAAAAAAATCTCTGAGACCCCTAGACCCCTGTCAGACAAGCAGGAGTGCTGGAGCCCTGAGGGGTGCCTGCTCTGGGCACTGCCCCACGCAGCCACCCTCTGCTTAGGCTGCTCTCCGCCCTCCATTTGCATGACCCCAATCTGATGACCACACCCTGCTCATCCTGCTCTGGGACAAAGACAAGTCACCACAGGCTTACTTTCTCCACTCCTTGACCTGGCCTCAGGCCCTCCAGTGCCTGGGTCCCTCTGTCTTCTCCCAACTGGTGTCTGGGTAAGGCTGCCCATATACAAGCTGACTGGCACCTTCCAAGCCCACTCCTTCCTTCCTCACTGTTCTACACGCAATAAAAAAATTCCACTTTCATTTCTGGAACCCACTTAATACTTCAGGGATTTGAATGTGTTTCTGAAAAAGACAGTAGTTAGTTCAAGAGGCTGTCCTGGGTCCTGAGAAAATTCATTGGAGGAGCCCTGGTTGGGGAGCTGAATGAGGGTGGAAGTCAGGGCAGTTCGATGGTGCATCTGAGTGGTGACCAATTTCTGAGGTTCTAGAACAAGTGGTGTCATTCCTTGAGAGGCAGTGT
Source organism: Aselliscus stoliczkanus (assembly GCA_033961575.1). Classification (NCBI taxonomy): domain Eukaryota; kingdom Metazoa; phylum Chordata; class Mammalia; order Chiroptera; family Hipposideridae; genus Aselliscus; species Aselliscus stoliczkanus. The sequence continues at coordinate 121,359,825 of CM066729.1, forward strand.
CGACAAGTGGGAAAGGCATGTGTCTGCTAGGTCCAGAGGAGTTGGTTGGAGTTTCAGACTTGCCTTATATTACTTGTGTCATTTTTTAGAATCTTTAATAAAATATAGCTAATATACAATATTATATTAGTTTCAAGTGTACACCATAGTTATTCAACATTTATATACGTAAAGAAGTGATCACCATGACAAGCCCAGCAACAATTTGACATCATGCCACGCTATCACAATATCATTGACTATATTACCTATGGTGTACATTACAGCCCCATTATTTATTTGTTTTATACCTGGACATTTGAATCTCTCATTCCCCTTCCCTTTTTTTCCCCTTTAAAATTTTTCAATTACAGTTGACATTCAGCATTCAGTATTATTTTGTATAAATTTCAGGTGTACAGTATAATGGTTAGACATTTATATAATCAAAGATTCCCCTGACTAGTACCCACCTGGCACTATACATAGTTATTAGCATATTATTGACTAGATTCTTTATGCTGTAATTTACATTCCCATAACTGCTGTGTAACAACAAATTTGTACTTCTTAATCCCTTCCACTTTTTTCACCCCTCCCCCCAACAACTCTCCCATCTGGCAATCATTAAAATTTTCTGTGTGTGTGTGTGTGTGTGTGTGTGTGTGTATGTTTGCTTCTGTTTTATTTGTTTGTTTATTTTGTGTTTTAGATTCCACATATAAGTGAAATCATGTTGCACCTTTCTTTCACTGTCTGACATACTCCACTCAGCACAGTACCTTGCAGGTCTATCCATGCCACCACAGATGGCAACTCTTCCAGGGTAGAGCACTATTCCATTGCATATATTTACCATCTCCTCTTTATCCATTCTTCCATTGACAGAACCAATGCTTCCTCCACATTTTGGCCACTGTAAACAATGCTGCAATGAACATATGGATATACATGGCCCCTTAAAGTAGCATTTTGGGTTTCTTCGGATAAATACCCTGAAGTGAGATTATTAGGTCCTTCCTTGTCTCTTGTTATATATAGTGTTTGTTTAAGTCTGTTTTGTCTGGTATAAGTTTTAATACCCCAGCTTTCAGTTTTTTTCATTTTCATTTTCATGAAATATCTTTTTTTTCCGTACCTGTACTTCACTCTCTGTGTGTCTTTTGATCTGAAGTGAGTCTCTTGTAGGCAACATGCAAGGTCTGACAATTATGTTTGCAAACTTGTTGCAGTGGGGTTGCTAAACATTTTTGATATCAGAGGGATTATTCATTATGTATTTGCACCAACTGGACAAACAGTTAACCAAGTTTACTATTTGGAAGTGCTGAAATGCTGTGTGAAAAAGTTAGACGATCTGAACATTTTGCCAACAATTCATGGCTCTTGCATTACAACAATGCACCAGCTCACATGGCACTGTCTATGAGGGAGTTTTAAGCCAGTAAACAAATAACTGTATTGGAACATCATCCTTACTCACCTGATCTGGCCCCCAATAGCTTCTTCCTTTACCTGAAGATAAAGAAAATATTGAAAGGACGACATTTTGATGACATTCAGGACACCCTTTGAAGGGTGGACTAGGCGTTTGCATCAGTGTATAGCTTAACAAGTAGCGTACTTCGAAGGTGACAGTAATGATATTCAGCAATGAGGTATGTAGCACTTTTTCTAGGGTGAGCTCCCAAACTTAATTGTCTGACCTCATATAAAAGCATATTGTTTTCTTATCCATTCAGCCACCCTGTCTTTTGATTGAAACATTTAGTCCACTCACATTTAAAGTAATTATTGATAGATATGTGGTTCTTGCCATTTTATTATTCATATTTTTAATTTTTTTTTGTTTTTAATCTTAAAGAAGTCCCTCTAAGATTCCTTGTTTGGTAATGATAAAAGCCATTAGCTTTTTCTTGTTTGGGAAGCTCTTTATCTGTCCTTCAATTCGAAAAGATAGCTTTGCTGGGTAGAATAATCTTGGTTGTAGGTACTCATTTTTCATCACTTTGAATGTTTCCTGCCAATCCCTTCTGGCCTGCAAAGTTTCTGTTGAGAAATCAGCTGACAGTCTTATTGGAGCTCTCTTGTAGGTAACTAACTGCTTTTCTCTTGCTGCTTTTAAGGTAGTTTCTTTGTTTTGCCATTTAAATTATGATGTGTCTTAGTGTGGGCCTGTAGCACTCATCTTGTTTGGGTCTCCCTGTGCATCCTAGGCTTGTATGTCTATTTCCTTCTCCAAATTAAGGAACTTTTCCATCATTATTTCTTATAATAGGTTTTCAATTTCTTGTTCTTTCTTCTTCTCCTTTTGGCACCACTATAGTGTGAATGTTAGTAGCTTGATGTTGTCCCAGAGGCCCCTTAAACCATCCTCCTTTCTTGTATTCTTTTTTCTTTTTGCTGTTCTAATGGGGTGTTTTCTGCTACTTTACCTTTTAAATCACTGATTCTATCCTCTGCTTCATCTAATCTACTATTTATTCCCTCTACTGTATTCTCATTTCAGTTAGTGTATTCTTTATTTCTGACTGGTTCTTTTTTATATTTGTTTGTTTTTGTCTCCATGTCTATATTTCTTATCTCTTTGTTGAAGTTTGCCCTGAGATCACTGAGCATCCTTATAACCAGTGTTTTGAATTCTGCATCTGGTAGATTGCTTATCTCCATTTTGTTTAGTTATCTTTCTGGAGCTTTGTTCTGTTCTTTTATTTGGGACATGTTTCTTTATCTCCCCATTTTGGCTGTCTCCCTGTGTTTGTTTCTATGTATTAGATAGGGCTTCTATGTCTCTCAACCCTAGTGAGTGGCCTTATGTGGTAGGGATGCTGTGGATTCCAGTGGCACAGTCTCTCAGGCCACTTCTGGGTGCTTCAGGTGTGCCCCTGGTGTGGGTTGTGTGTTCCTTTCTGTTGTAGTTGAGACTTGGTTGCTGTTTGCATATCAATGAGAGGGATTGACTCTCAGGCTTATTGGTTGTGAGGACTAACCATGACTACAGAGAAGGAGCTGTGGTGCAGGAGCTGATCCTACATAGCATGGCTGTGTTGCCTGCCCAGTATGCCCTTTGGGTGTATCTTCCTTGGAGGTGGCTGGGTGATGCTGTAGGTCCAAAGCTGGCCACCAGGCATTCCAGTCCTGGGGCCTCCTAGGAGGGGAGCAGATACAAGTCAAGTTTACCTGCAGCCTGTGCCTTCAAGGGGCCACCTGGCATGAGCCACAAAGCAATCTGCAGATTGCCACTACTCATGCTCAGCTTGAAGGTGCCTTGAGAGACCAAGCTATAAACCGAAATTGGCTGTCGCTGGTGCTGGGATTAGGGTTGCTCAGCAAGTGGTATGGGACATGCTGAAGCCAGATGCTGCTTAATTGGGTTTTGTGAGCCTTTGAGAGATTTTTTGGAAAGTCTGCAACATAAGCCAAGACTGGCCATTTGTATGGAAATGCCAGTGGAAGCAACTTAGGTGGGTGGAGTGGGTTCTCAGGGAATTGCCAGGATGGGGAACCAAACGGTGTTAGCTAGGTTCATGGAGACTCAGATATAGCGGTCACCTGTGTCTGTATGCCAGGAGTAGGGAGGACTCAACAAAAAAACAATGGCTTCTACCAGCTCCTCCCTCTGTGAGAAAGCTGTTCCTCCAACCCTCATCCTGAAGCCAGACAATTCAGTTCCTCCCTGTGCATCCCTGGTGCTTTTCGAGCTGTTGCCCCAATACTGGAGCTGAGAACCAGTGAGTTCATCAGTGAGTAAGTCTGAGTGTGGATCCTTTAAGAAGAGCACCTGGGACTGCAGCCTCCCCGATCTCACTCAGCCACAGTTGCCATTGGTTTTCAGTCAAAAGTGAAACTCTCTCTCCCTGGCACTGGAACGCTTGGCTGGGGAGCCTGATGTTGGGCTGAAACCCCTCGCTCCTCTGAGGGGACCTCCACAGCTGAGATATCCCTTCTGGTTTTTAATGGTTAGTCACTCATGTGGGTCCAGTCTCTTCCATGTCTTTGCCCCTCCTACTAGTCTTAAGGTTGATTCTTCTGTATGTCCTTAGTGGTAGGTCTTTGGTTTGGTTAGACTTCGGGTGATTCTCAATAATGGTTTTTCTATAGTTTAGTTGTAATTTTGATGTAGTCATGACAGGAGGTAAGCACAGCATTTACCTACTCCATCATCTTAACTGGAAATAGCCCTTTTGTGTCACTTTGAGCTACCTAGAATCTTCAAGCTTTGCTTCTGCACAGGCCTGGGTCAGCATCAGTAGACATGGAATTTATTGGAAGAGATCAGGCTACTGACAGAGAAGACTGGTGCATAGGCTAAGAGGACAGGCATAAATCAAGGCTGGGAAGAGAGGGCCCAGGACACTGCTGCTGCCACTCTGGCACCACTGCTCTAGGCTGCTTCCTTTGCCCTTAAATGCTGGTGAAGCTCGTTGTTGGATGAAAGAATTTAGGGGACATGACCAAGTGGGAGCAGGTGGCAGGAAGATGAATGAGCCTCACTTATCCTGCTCAGTTCCTAGAGGGACTGGGACCTGGGTCCCCCAAGATTCATCTTGAGGCCAGTTCTCTAAGCATAAATGGGCATTCAGAGGCCTAGCAGTCAACACAGACAACAGAAGCACCCCAATGTCAATACATTTGCTTTCAGGGAAATCCTAGAGATTAATGATCAGGTTTGTTGAGTTCCTGACTCCTAGAAAGCCCTCAGCTGAGAAATCACAGTTCCTGACTCCAGCAGCTTCTCTGTTACCACAATCAACTTCCTCATTCTGAGTCTTAACTACCCAATGAGGAGGTTTCTGATGGTCCCATAAAGGACCCCATGGGCATGTGGTCTAGCCTTATCCATATGGTTTGGGACCCAAATGCTTAAAGCCTGGATCAGAGGGAGGAGAAAAAGGCTGATTGATAGATTTTTATATGACAAACTCAAGGGAGTTTGTTGCTTGTGTGATTAATGTTGGGGATCTTGGGAGATAATAAGGAGAAGGTCATTTGCCTTTCAATTTAACAAGGATTTCCACAAAGAGAAGTTGGAATCTGTTACTAGGCATCCTGCTGATTCAAGAACTGTAGTTCTAGCTGCCCGAGCAACATAATCAAAGTGATAGTTCACCCTCAGCTTGTTCTACCAAAAATGTGAACAAAATAAGTGCTAAGAATATGGTCTTCAGAGTCAGATAGATGTAGGTTTGAGGTTCACCTCCCCTCCTTTCCATCAGTAGATTCTATTTGACTTTACCCAGCCTCAGTGGTTTCTCTCCAAATGGAAACCATGGACTATTGCCCAGGGACATTATGAGGATATAACAAAATGATTTTTGCAAACCTTCTGGAATAAGAGTTGGTGGAATTTCTCTGTGAAAGACCACATAGTAAATATTTCAGGCTCCATGGGCCATAAGGTCTCTTTTGCAACTACTCAACTCTGCTGTTATAGCCTGCAAGCAGCCATAGATAATACATAAATGAATGGACACAGTTGCATTCCAATAAAACTTTGCTGCCAAACAAACAGCTTGCCGGATTTGACCTGCAGGCCTTAGTTGGAAAAATGTGTCCTAGAAAATAGTATGTGCTCACTAAAAGTGAGGCCCTTTCTGTCAGAGGAAGTTGAATTGAATGATAAAGGAATTGAGGAACATGTTCAACAAACGTGGGTCTTGAAAACAGGCAGAAGGAAGAGAGAGGAGTTCAGAAATTCTTCCCAGAGAATAACATATGAGGTGGGACAATCAAGTTCGAGAACTCTTCCTAGAAAAAGTGCTTCATACCTCATTGCTGAATATCACCTATGAAATACTTCCCTTTGGGAAGCTATGCACTGACACCAGTGCCTAGTCCACCCTTCAAAGCACTTTTGGAACTCTTTTTCTGAAATAGCCATCAGAGCTGTCGTCGTATTATCCTTGATGTCTTGAATGTCATCAAAATGTCTCCCTTTCAATATTTCCTTTATCTTTGGGTAAAGAAAGAAGTCATCGGGGGCCATATCAGGTGAGTAGGAAGGATGTTCCAATACAGTGATTTGCTTACTGGCTAAAAACTCCCTCACAGACAGTGCTGTGTGAGCTGGTGCATTGTTGTGATGCATGAATTGCTGGCAAAAAGTTCAGGTCGTCTAACTTTTTCACGCAGCCTTTTCAGCACTTCCAAATAGTTAACTTGGTTAACTGTCCAGTTGGTACAAATTCATAATGAATAATCTCTCTGATATCAAAAAAAGCTAGCAATATCATTGCAACGAGTTCATGAACTTAATTGTCAGCCCTTTCATATTTGGCTGTTTCTCGTTATTCAGAATCGTTCTTGAATTTTAATCTGTTTTTTAATGACAGAAATATAGATACTCAGAACTGTCCTAAATATCCTGTTAGATCACAAATGTGTTGTGATCAACATGAGACTATCCCCCAGGTCTCCTCCCTCCCTCCTGCACTGAAAGTAGATGGCCATTAAAGATGGATGACTCTTGGGGTGTTCACACCATGTGGCCAGGCTCTGGCAGCCACACCCTCTGTGACCTGGGCACTAGGCCCAGATAAGATCACCCTCTTCTGCACTTGGTTAAGTAAGACCTGTCATCTTCTCTGAGGCATAGCAGATTGTGTCACCCTTTTATCATGCTCTCATGGGCCTTGGCAACGTGAGCTTCCTCAGCCTGCAGCCCAGGCTATGCTTTCTGACATTCCATTAGCAGAGGAACTGAGAATGAAGGAAGTCTGGTCCCCTCCCTGATGCTTGACCCCTGGAGTCTTTAATTAGCGCATGACACCAGTGGTCCATAATTTCCGCCCAAACCCTGCTTTGATTTTCCCAGCACAAATGTCTCTCGAGGATCACTGATAAGGGGCAGAGGGGGCAATGCAGAGAGCCCAGGAGTTCTGCATACAAGGCCGAGACCTTGCGCAGCCGACATTTTCTAATCCCTTAATGAGGGCCTGGTGGCTGCTGAGGGCAGGGGCCAGGGAATTAAGGGATGGAGGAGCACAGGCAGGGCTGCACAGAAGCCCCAGGAATGCCTTACACTAACAAACCTAGCCCACCAGGCAGCTCCTCCCGCCTCTTTGTGACGCTTTTGGAAACTTGTGCTAATTATAGGCAGAGCAACGTGGCTCTGGAAAGGAAGCTCTTTTTAACTCTCATGGCCTCCAGTGATAATATTTTAGAGCTGTGACATTAACATAAACAGTCCATGGTAGGTGGGCAGGATGAGAGTGTGCTGGCCCAGCACAGCACTGCACCCATGCCTGCTGGGTGGGTGCTGGGGGACACCCAGCTGGGTACCACCGCCTGCTAGTACCCACTTGCTAGGTTTAGACGTTGAAATTTCACTATTTTGTTAACTCTCAAAGTAGCCTTGTAAGGCACCTGTCACTGCTTCCATGTGACAGATTAGGAAGCCTTCTCTTTGGCCTGTAAGAAATATGCCAAAGGTCATACAGCTGATGGGACAGAGTGGGGTGTGAACCTAAGGTAGTCTGGTTCCAAAAGTGCACTTAAGGACCACTTTGATTAGCTGGGTTCACCTCAGTTGATGGACCAGACTGGCTGAGCCAACCTCGGGTCCTCATTGTTCCAGTTTGCTTTACTGCTCCCCAGTCTTGCCCTGCCTCAGTCCCCCATAGACCCAGTCTCCTTGATCGGGCCTGATATGTCCCTGGAATAGTCACACTGCATGTTGGGTTGCAACATGAGCCTTTCTTAGGCCAGTTGAGACTGCTACAGACTCTTTCTTGAAGCTGGGTCCATCCCCCCCATTCTGCCCCACAGGCATGCTGGGCACCTGCCTCCATCCACCAAGGGGCATGGATGGAAACATGTCCTGACCGGTCCTCTACCCACCCTCCTTCATGCCACTCTGCGCTCTCCAGGGCACAGTGCTATTCACATGAGCCCACTTGGCCTGCCTGGACACTGGATAGGGGCCATGGCCACTCTCCTTGGGCCCAGAGGGCTCCCTCAGCTGAGTCTGTGAGCCTGGTGGGATGCTGGGTCAGCACTTCTGTGAGATCTCCACCTGAGCTCTTTGTGTCCTGCCTGGGTTGATGGAAAAAAAGAAGGCAAGTGGGTATGGTCAGCCCCATTGCGTGGGCTTGGTGGGGCTAGGAGAGAAGGAGGGAATCATGCACAGAACAGAGGACATTCTTTTAAGACGAAAGACAAAAAAGACTTAGGACTCAACTCCCTATTCCCTAATTTATTTCTTCATTAAACTTTATATTTATATGTTTTATTTATTTAATATTTTTCTTCTCACTTTAGATCATAAGCCTGTAAGAACAGGGTCTTGACTTCCTGCGATATCCTAGAGTAGGGTCCCAGCCAGGTGCTCAACACTAGGTGCTCAACATAGAATTGTTGAGTGATGGGAGGGAGGAAAGAATGTCCTTGAAGGTGGAGAGCCAATGTGTTATCATTTAGGGTGTGAAGTAAGGATTCACAGGCTTGGGTTGACATCCTGACTTGGGGACCTGGGCACTTGTTGACCCTGATAAATGTTTGCTGAATGAACAAACAAACAACACTGAGAGATAGGTGTTGTCATCCTCACTTTGCAGAGCAAAAACTAAGGTTGCCAGGTGGTTTCCACAAAGTCACAGGCCCACCTGGTAAATAGCTGCTGACTTCCCATGCACAGAAATTGCTATTTATTTCACATACCAATCTTTCCTACATCTTATATTTTGAATTTTGTTTGGCTTTTAAGAAGTTAACTTATTTCTTGTTAAAAAACAAGTTAAAACTATATTTTGCAGAGAGCCAGCCCCCGCGAGGACCAGGGGTTCCCTCGGGAGGGACGGCGTCGGTGAGGAGAAAGAAGGATGGAGGGAGACACCAGAAAGAGGTTCACAAGAGTGTCACACACACACTTTATTATTAAAGCTTCGCCCCTTTTATAGGGGCTTCTGACCATTACCTCAATTGCAAGTTATGTTGCAAGTTATGTTTCACATGATCAGGATGTTTTTCTCTTTCTCAGAGCTTTTACCTTTTGGTAATTGTATCTTTCCAGGGTACACCGGTTACCATGATTTCCTTACAGGGCATATACTTGAACTTAGTAGCAAAATGAGTCTCAAACTTTTCCTATCCTACGAAGAGCTGCATATTATTGCAATAGAGGGGAACATCTGTTTCTCAGTCAGAGCTTCAGTGTTTGTTGCTACAGCAATGTACAAAGCAAAGAGTTAAAACAAGGTTGTTAATTAAAATACCTCATGGTCAATAAGTTGTCTCTTATCAGAACTCTCATGGCTGAGAGACCTTGGTCTTCTGATCTCCAAGGAAACCTTTCACAGCTGCATAGGCCAAGGGGCTTGAGTCCCCAATATCTCAGCTCAGGGGTCCCCTCGGGCTGTAGCCTGTTTTAGGGAGTTTCCTTTTCTTTAGGAAATCTTGCCCCATTGTTGACTTACACAGCCAGCTATCATCAGGATACCACAGGAACTTGTCACAAATGCAGTGAGTATATTGTCTCCTATAGGAGGAAAGGCACATGGGTTATTAGAGACAGGAGATATTACATGACCAACCATAAGGCAGCATCCCAGACATCCAGTGCTGAGGGTGGATCTTTATTTCAATGTGGCCTTGTCAGACACCGGGATGCTGTCGGCCCCCAACAATATTTAAAAATCTAAGCTCACTTGTGAGACCAATATTCATTTGTGTTGAGTTCACTGCCATCCAGATGATACATGATTTTAAGTTATTTTTGCATAAAGTTACCGCCGAACTGGAAACAGATAATGGCACTGTGTTTATTTATTTTTTTTTTAAAGTAGATTTGCAACAGCCGGTTATGTATTGAAAAATACTTCCACTTATCAAGACACTTTGGTTTTCTAAACTGAAGAACCCACCATGCCCGAGGCACCAGCTTCCGTATAAAGCCAATGTTGGAAGAAATTCTGTTTTCCCAGTGAGACAACAACCTAGACCTGAAATCCTTTATCAAGAGGAAATTCCTCCCTGCTCGTTAAATCCAAAAGTTTTCTGAGCACCTGCTGGTGAATTTTCAAAAGGGATCCACAACAGAACAGTCTTTTCAAAATTGAAACGAATTTTTATGTTGAAAACCATCTGCAGACTTGGAGCTATATACGCAATATCTTGTTTTAAGGAAACTACTGATAAAGGTATTGAATATCCCTTACTTTAAAAAGTCTAGTAAGATTTTAGAAAGTGAGACTGGACAAAGACACTCGGTAGTGGCCCTGGGTTTTATTGAAAGATAGCTCTGAGGCCTGTCGGGAAGTGCAGACAAGTGCTGGAGAACAGTGGCAAGGGGGCTCTGGACGTAGGGATCGTACAGGGAGACTCAGGTCAAAACTGGCCCAGAATACAGGGGCAGAGAATAAGACAGCCTGTGTCCCCGTTACGGTGTTAGAAAGCTACTTCTCAGGCAGAAACCTTGAACAGCAGACAGACCCAGAGCCCAGCCCTGTATATCCAGCAATATCTAGCTCAGAGGTTGGGACACTCGCCCAAGATCACACAATTTCTAAGTGGGGAAGTGGGATTAACGTAAGTGGGATTCTACCCCAGTTCTAACCATTTTTAGCTCCTCCACAGCCTGAACTTTTCAGTAACAAACTTGTTTTCTCAGTGAGGCCTGCAACCTTTAGAGTGTGCAAGGAAGCGGCGAGAGCTATACATGAGGATGGAGGGGGCAGCGAAGTGCCTCCAGCCTGGCCCTCCACCTTGCTGTTTGGATCGAAGGCCTTGCTCCTAAAATGGGCACCGCCTCCTGGTATCACAGCCTGACCCTCACTCTAGGGTGTGAGTGCTCTGCTTTCACAGGCCCCAGGAGCTTCTGAGGCAGCCAGTAGGGACCCCATAAAGTGAATCCCAGCATATGTTCGGTTCTTCCTGGGTGTGTGTTGAGGGGGCTGTAAAACCAATGTCGGAGCCAGGGAGGTGATGTAAGTTCATTCATTTGACAAACATTTATGAAGCCGTTATGCTGTTTTAGGTCTGGGAGTATGGCAGTGTAAACAACAGACAAGAGCCCCAGCCCTCAGGTAACTTAATTTTGGAGACACTGTAGCCCAGGGGCTACCCACAGACCTTGAGGCCAGACAGGGCCGGATGGATGCTTTGCTCCACCATCTACCGACTGGTCCCTCACGGCAAGCTGCTTAGCATCTCTGGGCCTATGTTTCCTCATCTGTAAAATGGGTATCTGTCTTACAGGAGGTGCTAAATGAATCCAATGAATTAATATGTGGTAAGTGCAGAGTAGAGCCTGGACCAGAGGAAGCAGTGTGTGTTACCCATGGGAAGTGGTGAGAGCAGGCCAACAATCAGCAACCCAAAGGAGTCAATACATGCTGTTGGTGGTGAGATGAGCCAAGGAGGGAATGGGAGAGCAGGGGAGGGGAATGAAGAGTGTGTGCAATGGGAGGGCCTCAGATCTGAAGGAGCGGAGGGATTGGTGTTCCTGGAAATGGCCACAGGGTGCATATGTTCACTCAGTCTCTGCCAACACGATCCTGGCTGGAAAGCTGAGCTTATTTCCTTTTTCTTTTTAGATTAATAAATAATAGAATCACACACATATGTCCTTTACCCCATAATTGTTCTACGCCCCCTCCAGGGAGCCCTCTGTGTGAAAGGAATGGTCCTGTCCTCCTTGCATTCACCCAGGGAGCCTCTGCTAAGGAACAGCCTCCTCCTGGGAGCTCTCCCTGCTCCCAACTGGGTCCAGGGCTCCCTCACAGATAGATGGCATGGACATGGAGCCCATTGAGAGCAGGCCCTGGTGGTGATCCTCGTGTTGCTCTCCAGTGCATTAAGGAGACCCTCAGGATGGTTCTTGTGTGATGTATCCCCGAAAGACACCTTGCATGATGGCACTAGGGTCTTTGGAGGATGCTTGCTGAGGCTATGAACAAATGATTCACCAAAACGAGCATAAATCCCTCAGGCCATGGAAGCAGGCTTACCAGGGGACCACAGTTCAGCTTTGCTCTCTCCCTGCAACACTTGCAGCCAGGCCAGGCTGATCTCAAAGGTTCATCCACTGTGGATCTGCCCAGCAGGGACCTCCATCTCCTGCTTGCCCTGAATTCCCAGGAGTGCAGGACTGTGGGGCTGTCTGGGAGAGGCACCCTCCTTGCTGAGTTGAGATCAGCCCTTCCTACCTTGTCATGGGCACATGCACTGTGGCCTTCACCTCCTGTGACAATCAGGACACTATTAATGCCCCAGTATTTCCTAGAAGACACTGTCGCAGCCCTGGGAGTTAGCAACAGGTGCCTTTGAGCAGTTCCCTCAAGCCCATCCCCAGCAGCCATGAAAGGAGGAAAACAATTTGTTCTCCCTTTCAAAAAATGTGTATAGAGAAAATAGACCTAGTCTTAGATGCAAGCCAACTCTCTTCGATTTGGTCTGTCTCAAAAGAAGTGAGGAAGTGCAGGGGTTTTCCCCCTGGATAGGAGTGAAGCTTGACAAGAGCCTGGAAATTTGGCAGGGATGCCCTGGATCACAGCTCTGGCATCAGGCCCATTTGGCAGAGGACCTGAGAGAAGCTTCCAGTTGTCCTGCTGCAATTCCCTCAGCTCAGATGAGGCAGGCGCACGTGTGGGTGCAGCACAGATGGGAGTCTGGCCTGCCAAGGAGGCTGCACTCCCCGTTTGACCTGAAGTCAGTGGACACTTTACCGCATTTTTTGAGCACCCTTGTATGCTGGGCACTCACAGGTGGCACTTCTTATGGTGAGAGGTGACCTTGGAGGGTCATAGGATACTCTCAGATTCCCAGTCCCACCTAGGACTTCCTGATTCTGCCCGGTCAATCCCACATCATGGAAATGGATCTCCACATACACACTCACCTATTAATGGTGGACGTCACCCTGATGACATCCAGGACACTTCTCACCTCGGAATCCAAAGTCCTCATGTAAAAGTTTGAGTTCCCTAGTGACCGACATCTGGATATTAGGGATCATCCAAGCAACTGGAGGCATTTCCACTGTTGGACTCAGATGTTTGGCCTCCGGGAAGTGCCCTATATAGGTCACTCCACCTTGTCTGTAAAAAATTGAGCTGTCATGTTCAATGCTTTTTATATTCCTGAGAAAACTGGAATAGATATACCTGGCTTCATGTCCACTGCCTGGGGTTTCCTGTGTTATGTATGGAAGGGGTGAGTCTGGGGTGGGTGGGGTTCCCGTGGGGTTCCCAGCCTCCCGCAGGCTGCCTCCCATCCAGTGGTCACTGGCAAACCTGGCCTTTGGCCCCTGATCCGGCCATGGAGCTCAGTGAGAGTGAGGCTCTGAGCTCACAGACTGCCTGGTGGAAAGCAAGCCCAGAAAGTAAAGGAGACAGAGTAGCCTGAAGTGTTGGGCAGTGATGGGTGTAGATTCTGGGGGTCCAGCTACACAGGACAGAACCCTTGGCCCAAGTGCGTACTTCCTACAATCCCAGGGGAGTCCTGGACAGCCCTAGTAGCAGTAGCTGTCCTAGGCATCCCCTCTGATGAAAACGTGTCTTCAGATGAGCCTCCCTCTAGCTGTGTTCAGAAAGGTGGGGGCTGTCAGGGCCTTGAACCCCATGTTGTGGGTACAAACCAAAGTTGCAGATCTAGGAGGGACAGTCCAATGAACAGGGCCAGGCAGAACCATGGGAGCTGCCAGCACCCCTCCTCACCTGAGCTCTTCACTGAGTTACAGAGCAATGGGCCTAAGGAAAAATGGTCCAAAAGATGTGTGGGGGTGACCAATTCTTTTTGGGCATGGTTTGGAAGGTGCTCAGATTCCCTGCAGCATGCCCACACAGAGGCTTCACACAAGCACTGGGGGTCCATGGAAGGAGCATGGGGACACTGAGATGAGGAGGTTTGGGTGACTGGGAGGGTGAAGGATAATGTGGACTGCCTGGTAAGGTAGAGTCCTGTCACTGTAAGTGGCACAGGGACTTCCACAGCTCATTCACAATGCCTCAGCACTGACTAGGCACATCTCCCCTGAGGCAGGCAAGCCTTGCCCTTCCCAGGGCAGATGCTCCTGGGTTCAGCCTCCCAGCCTCCCCTAGGAAGTCACAGAGCATCTCCAAGACAACAGGACACCATTGCAAGGTGCCCTGGGAGCCATTTCTCACTGCCTTTCCAGGTCCTGCTTGATCAGTCTGGCTGTGCTGGCATGTGGATTTTTGCTCCACTTTCTGTGAAAAGCAGTCGCTAGACATGGCCACAGCATGGCACAGTACTGTTTTGAGAACCTGCTCAATCCTTCATGTCATGCTTGCCCTCTGTTTACTCTTCTTCCCACTCATATTTTTCTGTGTCTATTAAAGTAGCTCCCCATCCCCACGCTTCCTCCCAGGGCCTTTCTGCTCCTTCCTCTACTCCCCCCAGCCCTCTGAGGCATTATCTTCTACTTATCAGGATGGGGCTGTGAGGGTGGGTCTTCCCAATGTTAAGCTCCCAGGATGACTGAGAATATCAGGGGCTGATCCTTCTGAGGACATGCCCTATGACCATGTAGGATTAGAGCTCTACCTCCCTCTGCAGAATCTCCCTGCTTCTGTGGGGGATGGGCGCTGGGAGCCCTGATGGGCTGCATAAGGATATAATCCAGCCCCAGGTCCTCCCCTTCTCCTCTAGAATGTTTCACTCTCCAGAGCACTGACCACAAAGGAAATGGGTCCTGAGAGGCCCAAATTGACTCTGGGCAGCCCACTTGAGCATATGTTGGGCAGAAAAGGCCAAAGGATCAAGTCCAAGGCACAGTACTGGGCTGAGTTGGAGATCAAGACCATATCTCCAAATCCCAGGACTGAATGCAGTGGGGGAGCTGGCTAGAGGAAAGAAGAAGAATGAAAGTTCAGAAGAAATAGAGACAGGTCATAGCAGGGTGGATCCCGAGTGAGGAGGAGACTGATGATTGACTGACTGAACCCACTTTCATTGGTCAGTGGGCGTGGGTTGGGTGGGCTATGTAGGGATGTAGGGCAGGCTCAGAGGTTCTTGGAACCGGCTTTGCCCCAAGGTATGCCTGTGCAGACCCATGTGCACATCCAGGCCTGACAGGAGGGTCCTCTTCACATGAGACTTCAGCACCTGTGTCCTGAGCTCCATGGACCACTACAGGCATGATCTACAAGTGGCAGGGTATTCTTTTGACCACAGGTTCAGGGAGCATGAGGAGCCAGTGCGGTAGCCTGGTTATAACACGAGTAAGGAGCTGGTGTGGGGAGGACACAGAAGGCTGGACATGGGGATGTCTCCAAAGGGCCTGGAGGACAAGAAGCCAGGCTGCAATGCAATCCCTATGTATTCCCCTGAAGAGCGTCACTGAGGGCACCTGCACGTGTAACACCACCCCTGCTGCCCTCCACCAAACCCCTGTGGAGGCACCTGGTCCTGTCCAAGGGCTGGGTGTGAGCAGGTGAGACCCTGGGCCTCTCAGCAGGATCTGTCAGAGGAACAGAGAGGGCTGGATACACGGGGTGGCCTGGAAGGTGGGGGGAATGGAGTAGAGATGTGGGACTCAAAGGGCAGGGACACTGGGTTCAGGAGATGGAGTGCCAACACCTGGCCCTGTAGGCCCAGGGGAAAGGGGCATCAGGCTGAGGGGGACCACCTCCCACTGGGCCTGACAGCCGTCACGGGGCTGTCAGAATGGGAGGGAAGATGTCAGCCCACTCCTTCTGGGGAGCCTCTGAGTCCCAAGGAAACCTAAATTTGGGGCAAACAGACTCTAGATGGAAGGCAGTGCAGGAGAATATGTTGGAAGGCATTTTTCTCTCTTAATCTCCAAGTGGGCCCTCCAAGTTTATTTTAGCGAGGAGGGCATGAGAAAACAAGGCAGGTAAAGGTCCTGTCACTGGCCTGGGATCACGCAGCTGCTTGGAAGGGGCCCAGTAATGGCGACTTACCTCGATGGATCCCTAAGCCCCATGTAGGACATGGTGTCTCAAGGTGTTGAAAAGAGATGGTCTGAGGGCGGGAGGGATCCTCACGGAAAGGGCCACCATCAGCCAGGATGCATGGCCTCTCGCCTCCTTTTCTCCCTCCCTGTGGCCCTCCCCTGTGCTCTGGGCCTAGTCACAGTGCCAAGTGAGGCTGCCGTTGCTGTGGAGGCAGAAAGCTTGGGTGCAGTGCCCCTGGCTGGAAGATGATGTGGGAAACTTCTGCTTGAGGGGAGATACTAAAATGGGCCATTGGGCCCCTGGGTACAAGGCCTGTTTTTCCGCTGCCTCCTCGAATGGAGATGGGGCTCTGGGGTAGAACTTGCCTGGCTCCAGCTGGGAAGCATGAATAATGGTCCTGCTGGCTGCCCTGCCTTGCCCCCAGGAGTGTGGCCCTGGCAGCCTGCCATTGCCCTCTGGAGGACCAGAGCTCCCTGTAAATTCAATGCCTTTCAATGACTCCTCCTGGGAAACTGGTCATTGGGGGCTGTGAGCTTCTTTCCCTGCAGATCCTTCAGTTCAAGCATGATAGTGTGTCAGGGGAGTAGGTGTTTCTAGGTGGGAGTCTTGTATTGAGAGATGAGTGGGTGGATACATGCAGCGTAGGTGTGGGGAAGAGAAACTGGGTGTGAGTCTGTTCATGGGAATGAAGGGCAAGGGCTGTGCGTAGGAGTGTAAAGCAGGCTACATCTGTGCCAGTGAGCTGTGGAGGTGTCTGTGAGGTTGGAGGTGAAAGGTGTTTTCAGGAAACAGGCCATGGTACTAGGATCTGCTCGGAGGGTGGATGTGTGTGGGCATATAGTAAGTCTGTCCTCAGGTTGGTCTTAGCACCCACTGGGAGGGGTCTGGCTTTTCTCAAGGAGGCTTGTGAGCAGGCAGTAGAGGTGTGTGGCATATGGGGTGGTCTGCCTGCTGGTGGGTGCAAGAAAGCACAGAGGCAGAGCACTTAGCCGAGCTACTTGTCGCTTGTCCAAGTTGGAGCATGTGGACCGGAGCGAGTGACCTGATATAGGGGTAAGGGGCTAGAGACTCTTCCATGGGATAACATTGGAAGTGGGACAGGCGGACTCCTTGGCAAACTGAAGACAGGGAATGAAAGCCTCAAGTGACAGGTACCCTGGACGAAGTGATTCTGGGGCAGCATCTGCATACAGTAGGTGCTTATAAATTTGTTGACTATGTGACTGGTTTGTGTGTGATTCCAGTGGGCAGAGGGGGTCCTCAAGAGAGGTATCAGTGTGTGTGCGTGTGTGTGTGTGTGTGTGTGTGTGTGTGAGAGAGAGAGAGAGAGAGAGAGAGAGAGAGAGAGAGACAGACAGACAGACAGACAGACAGACAGACAGAATATTCTTGCATGCACATACTGCCTGGCCCTCACTCAGCACTCCTGGCAGTCCCCACACCCTCCCTGAAGCAGAGAATACCTATGAATGAGTTGCATCATCAGCATGGCCAGCAGGGGGAGCTCTACCACCAAGCGACCCCCCCTCCTGGAAACCCTTTCAACAGCTGGAATATACATTTTTTTTACATTTTTTTGAGTGCATGCTCCTCTCTGACATTGCTTAGGTGGTAATCTTGACCTGGTCCTAGCTGACAAACCGCCTTCACCTTATCGCCTTCTGTGCTAATAATACCACAGGATGCCATGACGGAGGCAGTGTGGGGCTCCTAGATCCCTCAGCCCCACTTAGCCATGAGAAAGGCACAGCAATCCCTGATGAGAAAGCATCTGGACTCAGGTGTGAAATAAAACCATAAAAAGGAAAGGTGTCCCTGTCCACACAGGAAGAGCCAGTTGGAACACGCAGGCCAGCGGATTCCAACTGGGGCTTCTCACAGAACCCCAGGCAGGATACCCAACACAGGCTTCAGCTTCCATCCTTGTAGGCTCTGTGGCCCCAAAGCCTTCAAATAGAGCTTACTTGGCAGTGGAAACTGTGGTCTGGGGTGGCATTACAGATAGGGAATGGGGGCATTGGGAATAGCTGCTGAGACCTTCAGGCCAAGGCAAGTGCCCCAGAGAGGGCTGCCTTGCCTCTGCTTAATTATGTTACTCACTGTATCATGAGCTCATGCCACATGAAGAGCACTCTATGAAGACAAGGATGGGTGCTGGTGTAGAGTAGAGAAGAGGTTCAGTCCAGCCTGGGTAGGGATAGGAGTTGCTGGGCACAGCTTCCAGTAACAGATATGTCTGAACTGAGTTCTAAAGGCTGAGTAGAAGTTGCTTAGGCCAGGTGGGTAGTGTTACACAGGCAGGAAGTGGGACGGGGTGGTGGAAGACCCATAGTTCCATGTCAAGAGTTGAGGCAGACCAGGCTCCAAGGGGTGCTCAGGCAGCTGCACCTATACATGTGGTACCACAGGGAAAATGGCAGACTCTGGCAGAGGGAGGTTACTTCTACAGCAAGCAAATTAAAGGGGCTGGCAGTCAGTCATTGCAGGCAGCTGGTATTTCTAGATTCCACATTAAGATAAACCACACTCACAACTCTGTGCTTTCAGAGACAGACGGTCCAACCTCTCTGGAGCTGGGGATTCCTTTTGTAAAGTGGAAATGCAGGGCAGTGTGAAGGTCAGATGAGATGATATTTGTCAGCTCTTATCAAAGTATGTCACACAAAATAGGGTTCAATACACATTGGCCATTATTATTATTATGCCAGGGTACCGGCAGGTAGGGAAGTTGGGGGAATTTAAGTAAGTTATCTAAAAATAATTTTGTACCTCTGGATCTAGCATGAGGTAGTGAGTGTTCCTACTTCATGGATGAAGAAGCAGGTCAGTTGGGCTAAGTCACTTTCCCACACTGCACAGCTATAGCTCAGCAAATCTAGTATCTCACCACTTGAAGGGCAGCGCCAAGCTAGGGCTGCCCCTCTTTGGGCATCGGGCCCTGGCAGGATGCTTTGACCTGGTTGTCTGAGTGGAAACAGAAAGTAGCTGTGTTTAAACACCATCTATAGTAACAGCAAAGAGGAAAGAAACCCAAGCAAGCATATCACGGCAGCCTTGTCCTCCTGAGGCTCCCTGAGGCTTGGACCATCCTACTGCCTAGGCTTTATTGGTGATCAGCCTTGCAGGGTGAGAGGCAGGAAGGGCGGGGCCTGCAGGCCAAAGGCAGGCTGACCAGCCTGAAGGCTGTAGACGGCACTGGACTATGGCATGGGGTCATCTGAGTGCCTTGAGGGCTGTGAGTGGGGCAGAGCACCTGACCCAGGCAGGCACAAGGGGAGTGTGGGACCTGGGAGGAGCCCTCCTGCTGGCCCTCAGGGTGGTGGTCATTGTGGGTAATGGGCTGGGTGCTAGGGGACACCAAACAGGGATAATAAAGGTGGTATGCAAGCCAGATTCATCCTGCCAATATATTTTATTTGGCTTACAGAATGCTTCTCAAAAAATGTTATTGTCCCAACATTTTCACATAAAAATCCTAATTTGCAGTTTCTCTTAAAAAAATTGGAGGATTAGGTCACACTGCATGAAAGGAGAGCTGCTGCCCAATCTAGTTGGTGAAAGAGTGGCCACAGGCCGCATCATTTTTCTAAGGTTCCCCTTTACTGCTTATGTTCCCTGCCTAGACCCCTCTAGGTCACTTTTTTAACACTCCCCACCATTGATGGGGATGCCTTCATGAACCCTGGATGCTTGTTCATGACCCTCAGTATGGAGATGAACTTACTTGCCCTAGAGAGGAGTATGGCGGACAGAACAGACACCCAAAGTCATCTGTCTCAGCAGGCTGAAAACAGACCCAGCACTGAGTGTGGGGAGCAGGGCAAGAGCTCCCCATCACTGAAGTCAGTGATTTGGAGAGCTTGGGCCGGAAACCTGGTAGGAGCAGCCACCACAGGACCCAGGGGACTGTGGGTGGCTTGGCTTCTGGCGTCTCTTATCCTGGGAGAGAGAAAGCCAGAGCTGATTTGCCCCAGCTACACCATGGACACAGGAAAGCTCCATCACTCTGGAGGAGACAAAGGGAAAGGGTGAAATGAGGCTCCTGAGTCTAGGAGCTTCCAGACAGACCACAGACATCTGTCTCCCCAACCTGAGGGGGAGACAGGAATATTGGTTGGTGGGGGGATGGAGGTTAGGGAATAGGGCTCTGCAGCTGCTTGGGGCAGAGAGTGATGCAGGGATGGCTCCGTGGTGTCAGGACACAGCCAGGGGGAGGTGGGGCAGGACACACCCCTGCAGGCCCCCAGATGGCCTTGGGTCCAGAGCAACTGTGCGGGGGAAAATGAGTCTGGAGGTGATGTGGGGTGGGGACGGGAGAGAGGGACAGAGATAGACACATACATAGAAACAGACAGACTGACAGGAAAGCAGAGACAGACAGAGAAATAGAGAGACACAGAAAGAGAAGGAGGGGCGGAAGAGGAAGAGGGAGAGAGACAGAGACAGAGGCAGACAGAGAGCTGACCGAGACAGACAGAAGGAAATAGAGACAGACTGAGAATAAGAAAGAGAGGGGAGCTGGATGGCCATGTAGAGGCAGCTGGGCTCCTAGAGGCCTATGTGTTCTAGCCTGACTTGGGAGCAGCTGGGTGCTCCACCACCACTGGAAGACCTGACCACCCTCATCACGTCTCCCCTTCCAGGGCCTACTTCTCCTGACTCATGGCCGGTGCTGAGAAGTGCCCTGAGACAACAATGCTGGCACATACCCAGTGCTCAAGAACTCTTCTTATGATGGCTGTGGCTCTGTCTTCTGCCAGTGGGTCCCTGTTTGCCAGGGAAAGCACAGCAAGAGGCTTCAGCCAGCCTGGACTTGCTGGGAGAGAACCATCATGGTTGGGTGGGCTTCTGCAGATGGCCAGTAAGGAGAGGACAAGACCAGAACCTTCCTGAACAGCAGGATCCTGCGGGAAGGTTTGGCCCCTCTCTGAGTCCAGCCTAGGGCCACAGGCGCTGCCCATGAAGAGTCACCCGTCCTCCTCTACGACCCACAGACTGGGGCTTTAGGATACATCAATGATAAACTATATTTTCTGTATTAGAAGACTGAGCTGTGATAAATTTGGAAAATAATAAATATCAGAGCTTTGCAGACTGTTTCCCAGCATCTCACAGTGGATTGGCTTCATGCATCCCAGGTGACGTGCCCTCAAGTGTGTGTGACCTGGACCACAGGGCTGCTGTGACGGGCAAAGGTGGAGACATGGTCAGGAACACCAAGCTCATTTCATTAAAGGCTGGTGATAATTAAAGGCTGGTGATAGGGAGTATCCAAGTGGATAGTTTGGAAGCCCATTAACAGGCGATAGTGGAGCAATGCCCTCCCAGGAGGTGTGACCAAAACCAAGTCATGATTATTCATAGTGTGGTTTCCCAGCTCTTTCCGAATCTGCCATTGCCATCTGGGATGCTACACGAGTTATGCTTCCCCCCATGAATCTAAGTTTCCCCAGCTTCTCCAAGACATTGGCCGTCTTTTCTGACTCGGACATTCTTCCAAGCAAATTTAAAGTCTTCAGCCAGTGCTCCCTGGAGATGAAGCATCTCTATATCAGGTATTTCCTCCATGTCATGACCTGGCCTGAGTAATACACAGCAACAAAGGCTGAACAGGGTCTGCTCCACCTCATTCCTGTGCCTGTTGGTGTCCTTTGCTGCCTGGATAGCCACATAGAAATCCTTTCTGTGTGAAAGCCCAGCAAGGAAGATCAGAGTTTGTGAGTGCAGGGGCTCTCATAGGGTGGGGTCTGTTTGCCACACTGTGCACAGGCACCCAGTTCAGGGGGCTTCCTCTCTGACTGGTGGTCTCTGAAGTACCCTGAGCCCACCCTGTGCTTCTGACTTCCTGGCCTTCCTCTGCACCTTGCACCTTGCACCGTGACCTCTCCTGGCCCTCCTTTTTCTTTCTGGGACATTTCCTTCCTGGGTTAGGGCCCCAGGGCACCATTGTCCAGTGGAGACTTCTGTGACATTGAGTCCCAGGGACAGTCCCTTTCTAGGAGGATCATGCACAGAGACTGCCATGATAGGGACCCTAGCTGTGCTGGGTGGTGGCACCAGTCCTGTCCCTGTGATGAGGGCCAAGGCTGCTCACCCACTCCTGGAGCTGGGAGGTGATGGCCAAGCTCCCAGATTTGTTCCACAGATTGAGGTGTGAGCAAACAATATGGTGAATGTTTAAGTTTAAAAAATAATTATTACAGTAGAAGACACATTGCCATTAATCCTCCTCAAAATACTCCCCCTCACTTTGAACACACTTATCCCATCATTCTTGCCACTTTCTGAAGCGGTTCTGGAAGTCCTCTTTTGTGAGTGTCTTTAGTTGCACTGTCATGGCCTCCTTGATGTCCTAAATCGATATAAAATGTTTACCTTTCATGGTCATTTTGATTTTGGGAAAGAGCCAGAAGTAGCACCATGCTAGGTCCAGTGAATAAGGTTGTGAGGACATACAGTATTGTTTTGACAGAAATTGTCATATACCAGAAGTGATGTGTGACAAGGAGAGTTGGAGGATGATTTATGGCACACTTTAAAGTACACCTTCTCTCAACCATACCTCACACCTGATTGTCTGCACCAAAGAGGTTGAAACTTGTCACACACTGTTACTAAGATTTGACACACTGCTTCCTGTATTGAAAATCCCTGCCTTTTCATTGGATGGCACTTGGCGGCAGCATTCACCATATTTCTTGATCACAATGGAAAGACTCCATGTCAACCATCGCTTCTGGTGCGGCAATTTCTGTCAAATAAAAACATTACGGTGTGTCCTCATCCACCTTATTCACCAGATCTGGCACCATGTGACTTCTGGCTCTTCCCCAAAGTCAAAATGACCATGAAAGGTAAACATTTTGAATTGATTCAAGACATTGAGGCAGCCATGACAGCACAACTAAAGACATTCATGAAAGAGGACTTCCAGAACTGCTTCAGAAAGTGGCAAGAATGATGGGATAAGTATGTACAAAGTGAGGGGGAGTATTTTGAGGGGAATTAATGACAATGTGTCTTTTATTGTAATACATTTTTAAAATTTAAACATTCACCATATTTTTTGGTCACACCTTGTATATAGCACCAGGTATAAGCCAGGAACACAGTCACTAATATTATTTTTGGCACCTTTTCTCTTTCTCATCTCTGTTTAAAACATTACGTCAACACAGCATGTTTAGTTTATGAATTTCCATAATCACAGCCTTGTTTCAAAAGATACTGCAGGAGACTAGAGAACAGCCTACTCTCTGGGATTCAGGATGATTATAGGATGAGTAATATTGATCTGTCTAGCCTAAAGTGGAACCATGATAATCATACTGAATAGATGGTCTCCATGTCACTGCTGTGCAGCTCCCATGATACACCATTCCAGTGGAAGTGCTCAACGGCAGAACCAGGGTCCTGGTGATCTCTCAGTCTCCTCATTTCACAGAGCAGTGAGGTAAGTTTCTTTACATAGGGCAAAGGACTCCCCTGCTGGAGGAGGACGTTTCCAGGTTACTCCCTCTTAGACATCCTGGTCCATGCATCTCCATGGTTCTGGTAGACATGAGAGCCAAGGGGCCTGCCTGGCTGCCAAAGAGGCTTTGAACAATAGCCTACCACCCTGGAGTAAGTGCTGCCCCCACATTAGAATGCAAGAAATCTTGCAAAAGTCTGCTGCAGGTTTATGAGGTAATTTCTAAATCCAAGTGTCTGAGCAAAGGCTCCAGGAACCCTGAAGAAAGGAAGTGGGTGAGGCCCATTTCTTTGTGGGAGCCATTTATTGTAAAGAAAAACGAGTGACTACTAAGAAATTCCTATGGGAGCAGGTATGTAAGCCACCTGGTGTGTCTTATTGAGTCCTTCCACAACTGGTTCATTTACAAAAGGCATTTCCTCCTGATTATCAGTCATCTCTGTGTATTACACACACACACAAAGAAGAAAATAACCATCACTCCCAATTGTACCACTTTATTATTGTAGCACTTTAGCTAATATTCTGATAAATTCTTCCAGTTATGGATACCTAGCTGCAAGACACAAAACAGAGGGATTTTTTAAAAACACTGTTGCTATTGTATTGTATCATCACGGTGCCATGTAATGCCATGGGAACTTCATTTTCTTTACATAATTGTCTACATTTCTAACCATCTTTATTCGTAGATTCCTGGAAGGGGAATCACTGGGCTAAAGGGTGTGAACACGTTGAATATTTATTGCCAACTTGTCTTCCAGAAAGTTTGAGTCACTACGTTTGCTCTCCAGGAGCATGATGGTGCCCGCCATAAGTCTTTAAAAAAGAATCAGGGCTGAAAGTGAACTCAAAAGTTCATTTGGTGCCTAGATATCCAGTGGTTAGATGGCAATCTAATCCCCACTTGAAGCAGGAACTCCTTGGCAGGGGGCCTCTGCTGAAGCCTCAGGGACAGAGGCTCTGCTCCTGCAGGCTGCCAGCTGGACCCGGCGTGCTGTGCTTGGCCAGGAGACAGTTTCCCACTTAGGGTCATCTGAGGCAGTGGAGGCTTTGTGTCATGGGTGGGCTTTGTGCCCCTCCCTGTCACTGCAGACCTAAGTTCTAATATTCCTTATTCAATTTGGGGGATTTCTTTCAGAAAAAGAACATAAACGTATGAATACAAAATCAGGTATAAAAGTGAATATTTACTTAAAACTAGTTGAATCACAATCAATTAAAAGTTTTTAAAAAGCTGATAAAGAACATAAACATCACAGAACCCTTCAAAACATCATTTTTACTAACTTCTAGACATATTTCTGTCCTTACATTTTTGGCTGAGTATTCTTTGTTCTCTTCATATGACAATAATTTTCTATTGTCATAATAAAAAGATACTTCTTCAGTCTATCTTCATGGCATGGATGATCAAAAATATTTAAAATATTAGAAAAACTAACTCATTGGTAATGACATGTAAATTATAGTATTGTTATCAAATTTGGGGAACACTTGTATCATTTTCTATGATGTCTGAGCTGTCAGATTATAGGGCATTTCAAGTTTTACTGCATAGTTATTAATCTTAAATAATCTCTGAATGATGATATCATGTCTAAGTCCATGTTATAATGGCATTTATGAGTTTTGTGTTTTCATTTTTGTCAGTTTGGGTCATTCAGGAAGAAATTTAAATATCTTCCCAGTATCTTCATAGGACTCACTCCTTTTAATTCATTAGATTACTAAACACTCCAAGAAAGTATTTATTAATATTATTTTGATTAATGACTTATCTTTTCCCTTAAATGGGAACATTTAAAAATTTAATCTGATTAATGATAATTTCTATTGATTTCATTGTTCATCTTTAAAAGTTACCTTATATTTTATTTTTATCTGCTTTTTTTCTCAGTTTCTTAGTTAAAAATTTAGGTAGGACCAAATCATATTTCTGTCCAAATTGGGAAACTATAACTTACATACATTGCCTTACTTACATTGCTAGGGGCCCTCTTGATGCTTTGGAAAGGAATCTTGTGAATTGGGGCCCTGTTCTGGAAGCATCCTTAGCTTGAAGGTAAATCCACCTCTGGTATCAGTCCTGGATTGCTCCTCCCCCATCCCCATTCTGCCCTGTAGAGTATCCAAAGGACTTTTGGCCTTTCTGCCTTAATGCCTTAACCTGGGCACTGGCCAGCCCAGGAGACATGATATGGGTAACTGTGGCTTTAGCAGGCCAGGTTTGATGGGCTTGACTGCCTTCATTGTTCTGCTTCATCAGGGCAGGTGAGAAGATACCCTATAACCCCGACAAATCTGCTCTCCCCTGTTGAGGAGCACTTCCAGATCTGTGCCTGTGCATTGGTTCAAGAACTAAGAAGACTCTGCATCTATCTCAGGGATCTATCTATTTTACAAACTCTTTTAAATAGCTTCAGGTTTATTGTTGTCTTTAAAAATCAATATAATTCAAGAAAATGAGACAACACACCACAAACTGGGAGAAAATATTTGTAAAAGATGTATCTAATGAAGGACTTATTAAAGTCCTTAATATGCAAAGAACTATTAAAACTCAACAATAAGAAAATGAACAACTTGATTAAAAATGGGATATATATGTATTCTATGATATATATATGTATTCTATGATTCCAACTGTATGACATTCTGGAAAAGGCAAAACTATTGAAACAGTAAAAAGATAAATGATTTCAAGAGGCTTGTGGGAGAGAGGGATAAATGGGAGGAGCATAGGATTTTTAGGGCAGTGAAGATGCTCTGCAATGCTATAATGATGGATAAATGTCATTATCATTTATCCAGACCCACAGAACGTACAACACCAATAGTGAGCCCTATTGTAATCTATGGACTTTGGGTGATTATGATGTGTCAATGTAGGCTCATTGATTATAACAAATGTACCATGCTGGTATGGGATGTTGATAATGGGGGAGGCTGTGTGTGGGTGGGGGACAGGGCATACGGGAAATCTCTGTATTCTGCTCTGTATTTTGCTGTATACCTAAAACTTCTCTAAAAACTGAAGTCTGTTAAAAATCAGTGTAATGTTTTTGTAACTTACTTAATAGTTATTTCCAAGTAATTCATTCAATCAATATTTACTAACCCTGCTGTATGCTAGACCTGTGCAAGGCCCTGGGGACATAGTTGAGAAGCAGGCTGGAGAGATTCCTCTGTTCATAGGCTGTAATCCCACCAGGAAGACAGTCATCTAAAGTACAAACAAATTAAAATCATAATTGCAATAAGCACTTTTTCTGTATTTCACAGAAGCAACAAACTGGGGAACTCAAGCTTGTCTGGAAGGGTGGCCCTGGAGGCCTGAAAGGCGGTTGGAGTCACTCAGGTCAAGAGAGTAGGAACAAGAGGCCAGGGGGAAAAGACATGTGGAAGCCCAGAGTGAGAAGGAGGTGGAAGGATTCTGTGGCTGGAGCTGAAGTTGCAAGGGAGTAACCATGCTGAGCCCCTCTACAGAGGTGGCAGGGCCTACAGAGCCTGTAGGCCCATGTGAAGAATCTGGATTTCTTTCCAAATGTATTGGGAAGATTTTAAGGGCTTTAAGTGAAGACGTGAAAAGATCTGATCTGTGTTCCAAAAATATTATACTAGCTAGCACACAGAATGGATCTGATGGGGACAAGAGAGGAATGGGTGGCACCATGCCTGCCACATGGCTGTGGAAGTTAGAAGGGGCTCATAAATAACACCCCATTATTCCCCTCCCCAGCTTAGATCTAACTGAGAAATGAGATGCAGGAGACAGATGACTGTAGGACTAGTGACAGCATTATCACAGGCCCTTCCGATACACAGCCCTGGCTCTAGTGTCCACATGGTTGCTCATCCTCTGGGACCCTGCTGCCTTCATCCCCATCATACCTGGGGAAGCCCACCTGAAAGGCCGTGTGGGCTGGCAGAGCACTCAAACTTACCCAGAGCAGAGAGATCAGGAGGGAATGAGTCTTACAGGGAGGTCTATGTTTGATGCCCCCACCCCCAAAAAATCTAGAACTGGAGACAGTGCTGTTGCCCACCACCAGTGATGGGGGGTGAGAGTCAGGGAGTGTCCCTCTGGTGACATCTCCCTGCATGGAATCATAAGGCCTGGGGAGAAGGGGCTTGCCCTCCACCACACCCCCAATAGGCAATTGTACACACCATACTAAGCCCCTTTCCCTCATTAATGGGTAAAGCCATGGCGGTCTGGAGGAGGAGGGAGATGGCTAAGGAGCAGTAGAGCGAGCGTTTGAACACAGGTGTCCTTGCTCTAGGCCAGCCAGCCAGCCAGGTGTATGTGGTATTTAGTTGTAGGCTGGGCTTGGTGCCCCATCTCCCCTGGCTTCCAGGAACTCTGGGTGGGCTCTGAGCGTACAGTGGAGGGTTTTAACTTCATTACCCAGGGAGATCTTCTCTCTGATCTTTGCTGTGGACCCACATATGTGGCTGTGGGAGCAGCCCTTGGCTGCCTCCCAACTCTCTAGGTATTGTTTCAGAGTCATGAGGTGTGGCTCTTTTTATCCTGTTGGCCATTTCTGTCATATACAAGCTCTAAAGTCTTGGTCACAGCTGTCAGAACCTGGGGACCAGCCCCTCCCATGTACTGTTGGTCCCTGTGGATATGGCTAAGGTGTGGGTGGGGTATGTTGACCTGGGCATCCCCAGCTGGCCATTCCCAGGGGGTAGGAGACGTAAACCCAGCCCCAATGTGGAACTTGCCCACTTGAGTCTGTTTACCGCTCAGCCTGCCAGACATTGGAGCCCCTGACACGCTCACACCATCTGTCTCTAAAGTGTCCATTCCCCTCTTCAGCTCCCTGCTCTGTCCAAGGACCTCTGGACTTTGCCGGTCCTTCTCAGAGCCACACATCTAAACTTTCAGGGCCAGTTATGACAGCTGGCTCTGGGACTGGATATCTGGAACAGAGAGAAGCAAAACCCAAAGGCACCTATGCGTGTATGAGTACATTAGGATGGGGGAGTTAGAGTGAGGTTCCATATGAATTCCCTATCCTAGTCCAAGCACAGGTGAGGGGTTCTCACCTGCTTTTTGTGCCAGGCCAGTCATCAGTTATTGAGAGTACCAATGAGAATAACTTGTGTGGCAGGCACACGCTTTGTTTTTAATTTGGGGTACTTCTGCCAGGCTGGAAGGAGTTCAGTCTTGGTCATATTGGAGACTCCCTCTGCATCCTGAGCTTATGAAGGCCCTGGGGCTTCTATACAGAGCAGACGTTTGAACAAGCCCTCCAGCCACTTGTTATGGTGAGGATGATGAGGTCCCAGCCTGCATGGCCTCCTCAAGCCCAGTGGCTCTGGGCCACAAGCTCACAGCAGCCTATAATGGGGTGGCAAATTCTGTGACTGAGTGGGGCCTCCCTACACAGCCACTCCTCTCAGAGGTGTTGTCACTTCCCTGTGCTGTTGCCCTCATGCCAGGCAGGTCTCATCTCCTCTGGGGACCATGGGTTTTAGGCTTTCTCCCAGTCTGGGCAAGCTCTCGCCTTTCCCACAGGGCTTTGGCAGCTAATCCCTTTCCTCCTACCATCACACCTCAGGTCTTTGAAGAACACAGGCCAGGAATGGGGATCTGCTCCAGGCAGCTTCTGCTTGCTGCCTTGTTGCAATCCTCCCAGTAAGGAGGAAGCACAGAGGACGACTTCAAGTCTAAAACAGGAGAGAGACATAGAAGCATCACAGGTTGCATCTCAGTCAGTCATCCTGCCAATCCTGTGTTTGCCATCCCACCTTTATTTCATTGCTTTCCTACTTGTGATCTCCATGCTGCTCTGTCAGACGGATGGGGGTCCTGGGTCCTTGGGAGAACTTAGTGGGTGCTGAGCGATCCTCAGGGTAAACTTTGTGCATCAAGTACCAGCAAAGGTAACTAATTGAAAACATGGTTTATTTTTGAAATCTCTGTTGTGTACAGAGAGACCTGGGAAGAGCTGTCTGCTGTGAGTTGTTATATTGCACAGATTGCAGAATTCACAAGAGGAGGTGGGGATGGGATGGGCTTTTCCACTCTGTTCCACAAAGTTGGCCTTCCTAGTTTCTCTCACTGCTATGCAGCTGGAGTTCTAGCCCTGTGGGGTACCCTAGTCTCCCCAGTGCTAAGGCAGAAATGTCTCTTCTCCCCTGCACTGCGCATTCCCTCCCCGCTGCATTGCCTGTCTCCCTCTGCTCTTCATCTGAGGGTACCATGCCAGCCTCCTGCTGGGGGTTGATCTTCGGCTTCACCAGCACTCTGCTCAGGCATACCAGGCATGGACCTTGGGGTGGAGCAGAATGGACAAGGGGTCTTGATAGCCCTGGGCACGGAAAGATTCTGATCACCACTGCAGGGTAATGACAGGACCTCTGAGGAGTGTGGCTATGTAGGAGGCCCCACTCAGTCACAGGATTTGTACCCCCAGCATAGACTGCTGCGACCTTTGGTCCAGTCACTGGGCTTGAGGAGACCATACAGGCTGGGGCTTCAGCATCTTCACCCTCCTCAATCAACCACCCTGTGGGCACCCCCTGGACCTTATTATGTTAAGAGACTGTCTTTCTCTGTCATCTTACCCTGGTGTGTATCTTACCCAAGAGGCAGAGGGAAAAGGAGGAAAGAAAAAAACCTACCACATACTATAAAGCAAACAGGGATGTATTATGAGGGAGAATGAATACTTGTGCATGAATTTTAAAGATAATAAGCAAGACTTCAAATAATTTTCTGCAATGCAGCCCTCTTTGGTTTGTGCCCCAAATGCCCAAAGTTACTTCTTCACGCATTGGAGATAAATTGGTGAAAGCGTTTGAAATGTGCTGACTTCACCCATTTAATCAGTTCCTTGTTGTTTCTTTGGTAGTTTTTTTCTTTTTAAATTTATGTTTATCAAAGTTATACATGTACATAGTTTTAAAAGTTAAATGGCTCTGCAGGGTTCATAATGAAAAACAGAATTTCCCCTCCCCTGTCCTGATTTTCACTCCCCAGAGGCCATCACTGTGAATTCTTCCTGCTGATTCTTCTAGTGCTTTCCTCTTTCCTAAAATAACATGCTTAGACTGCCATTTCTTGATTTTCCAGTTTAAACTTTATTTAATGAATTCCTACTATGGAAGAGGAGGATTTAGCTCTTTAAACCATGTTCGCCCCTCCCCCTCCCTGCGCATATGTGCACGCTCCTCTTCTCAGCCTCGTCATGGTAGATAGAGTGTAACGTGGGCCAAATCAATATTCAGTATTTACATAGCTATGACCATGTTCATGTTATTCACAGTGAAGCCATATAGTGCACATTTCCTATTTTGTACAACTTCTTGTTTTGCTTGGAATCAGGGTTGCCAAGTTTTCCTTTGTTTAGTGTTCTCTCACTATTCATTCCTAGACTTGGGCTGAAGGGGGCTCTCCTTGCAGTGTGTACATATACCTGTACTGAGGGTTCAGCTTCCTTCCCTGCTGACACCCTCCCAGGGTGCCTGCTCAGTTGAGGACTGCCTGCTTTCTACACTATGCCTCCTTATAGTCTTGGGGTCCTGGGGGCCCCATTGTTGTTTCTGTGTTGGGACCCCGTTTGCTGAATTCGATATCCTTTGTTGGTTTTCTCCCTTGTTTTGGTGAAGTGCCTTCTCCACCAGCATCCTGAGAAATGTTCTGTGTTAGGAAACTGCTTTGAGAGCCTGTACGTGCAAAAATGAGCTACTCTACCCTCGCATTTGATTGGTAGCTTGGTTAGAGATTCTTGACCTTCAGACTTTGCAGCTATCACCCACTGCCTTCAGGGTCATAGAGCTGTGTGGAGAAGGCAGGTGCTGTTTTCTTCCCTCTTCCTTCATGGTCAGTTTCCTTTCTGAAATCTTCCAGGATCTCCTTCTTATCCTTGAGGTGCTCTGGTATGGGTTTTATTTCACATGGGGTACTCGGGTACCCAATGGGTCCTTTCCAACTGGAGGCTCATGGTTGTTACTCGCAACCTGGTAACTTTTATTATTTTCTACCTACCCCCCCCACCTCAGTATATTTTCTCTGTTGCCTATTCTAAACTTTTCTGTTTTTTAATTATGAACCTTCTGTGCTAATTCTCTAATTTTTATAGTTTTCCTCTTTAATCTTCTGTCTCTTTGTTTGTATTCTCTTTGAAAACTGTCTCTTAACCTTTTTATTTAACCTTTTTAAAAAAAGATTTTATTATGGAATTGGGGGAGGGGAACAGCATTGGGGAACTGGGGAAAGGGAAAGGCAAGTTGCTGTCTTTTTGTTCTTCAGTCTAGTTGCAGAGGACATTGCTTCACTGGCCCATGTTGGTATCATCATTGTGCTCTTCTCAGGTGAGGCAGATCGGTCGCCGGCCTCTGGATGGCCACTCACAGTGGCTCTTGGAAGCTCACACCAGCTGCCGTCCACTCACTGTAGCCTATGGCAGCCCACTGCAGCAGGGGCTGCAGCTATGCCATCCTGGGAACTCACAGCAGCCCAGCTCCAGGGGGCACTGTTGTTCACCATCTTAGCTGTAGAGGGCAGTGTCACTGGCACTCATATGTGGGATCCAAACCGGGGCCGCTGGCGTCCCAAGCCAGCTCTTAACCCACGCGCCACTCGGCTGGCCCTATTTAACCTTTTTATTAAAGCTTCTTTATGCTATTATTTTGGATATCTATCATTTTAAGTTCCAAGGATACTTTAAAATTTTTGAATGATTCTTTTAAAATTAACTTTGTTACTGTTTCTTAAGCAACCAGTTATCATTTCGTGGGTGGAATAGCTTATTTCCTAGAGATAATACTTACATTAAATATATCTAAAAATTTCTCCCTGCTCCTCTAAGTTGTCTCTGTTTCCTCTAAGTTCTTTTTTAACTCTTTGATAGTTTTTGTCTATGACTTTATGTGAAGAGTAAGGATCTAACACACACATTAGAAGCTCTGTGCGTCTGGGTAGAGCTTTGTTGGAGGAACATTGAGCTGGGTCATTTTACTGAGGGCTTCTGAACTGCCAGTGTCTATATAAATTCTACTGGGCTGGCCATTAGGCCCAGAGAAGAATCATCCAAAAACCTGCTTAAGAATTACAGGCTTGTCTCCTAGGCCTCAGCACGAGGGAGGGGAAAATGTGAGTTTTAGCATGTTAACTTTAATTTCATCCCTGTTGTCAGCCTGTGCCCTCACCTTTCTGGGCCCTACTTCCTGAGTCCAGAGGGCCCTGGTTCCCTCTCACTAGAGAGTAGAGCCTTGTCTCCTGCCAGGATGATGGGGAAGTGGTTTCTCACCTGTACAGGTTGGGGTAAGGGGCCATGGGTCCAAATATTCTCATATTAATATTTATCCAATCCTTCATTCTTAGCTTCACCCATACTGTCACTGGCAGAAATACCTGTTGCTTCCAACCTCCATCCCTTTCTGCAGCCTGGTTAAACTTCACCTTCTCAAATATGCTACATCATGACCACTCATGCAGCTGCTTCCCTGCTTCCAAGATATTGTTGCTGTTGTTTCCTCTCTATTTTCTTTGTCCATCAAAGTTTTTGCCTTATTTTTCCCTCCTTTACTGTCCTTATAGTGGACTTTGAGGAGGGACTAAGGGACTAGAGATAAACATGCCAAGGCTGCACAAGATACTGGGAGCCCATGGACCTTCCTTTGTCTGGTCTTCACCTGGAGACTCCTCCTCTGATGCTATTCTGCCCTGCCACTGCACAGCCGGGGACCAGCTGCCCTGTCTCCCTGTGACTCTCATGGATGGGAGGTGAATGATTAGGTGTTCTTTCAGCAGGTCCTGAATCAGGGGTCCAGCATTTAGACCCTGGGGGCTAGTAGGCACCTTCCGTATTGTTCTTGACATTTGGGTCTCAGCCCAAACCAAGACTGAAAGAGTTCCCTTTAGCATAAGCATTTATTGCCCTCCTCTTAATGGACTGTTCAAATTCGTTACCCATTTTTCTATTGGATTGTTTTCTTTTGTGATTTCTAAGAGCTATTTTTCGTTACTAGTGCTTTGCTTGTTAGAAAATTCTTCATGCTATTTGTTTTTTGACTTTATTATATGTTTTGACCTACAGAATTTTTTAATTTTTATGAGATTAATCTGTCAGTTGTTTCCTTTATGGCTTCTGGGTGTTGAATCTTCCTTCCTGGGGAAGGTAGTCCACACCCTAAAGTTGTAAAAATAATCCCTTTTATTCCCTAAAATTTTATAGTTTTGTTTTTTTCACTTAGCTCTTTTATTTTTATTCCTCCCCCCAGTTATATTGAGATATAATTGAAATACATTAGAGGGGTATAGCTCATGGATAGGGCATTTTACTGCATTTAACTATCTGAAACATTTATTTTTATTACAAAAAAACCCACATCATAATGTAACAATACAGAGATATATAACAGAACAGGTTATTTGTCTCTTCTCCTTTCACTTCGAGGCCAGCTTCCTTAGGTGACCAGCGTTAGCAGTTTGAGGTTTATCACACCTTTCTTTACATTGACCCAAATATGTATTCAAATATATGGAATTCTATTTTGTTTAGATTTACCAAAATGGGGAGATAATATTTAAATACCTCTGAAACAAATTTTTAACTTTAATATAGACTTTGTTGTAGTGTTTTAGAAACATTTTTAATTGAATTTTTAATTGAGATAACTGTACACCCACGTATAGTTGTAAACAATAATACAGACTTGGCCTACGAACTTTTACCCAGTTTCCTCCAATGGTAACATCTTACAAAACTGTAGTCCAACACCACAGCCAGTATAGAGATATTGAAGTGATCCAGGGATTTTATCCTTAGTTTTGTTTGTACTCGTGTATGTGTGAGTATGTGTGTATGTGCATGTGTATGTGTTATTGTGTACACAGTATTATCACATGTGAAGGTTTTCTGTACCCACCATCACAGTTAAGTCATAAAACAGTTCCATCAGTAGATGGACCCCTCCTGTGCCCTTTTAGAGCCACACCCACTTCCCTCTTACCATCTCCCCATTCACACCTTCATCCACCTTATTCCCCCTTCCCAAAATTGTTCTGGTAAGCTATTACTGTATGACAAGCCACCCCTAAACTTAATGGCCAAATGCAATAATGTAATATTATTACATTATGTGAGTATAGGATTAGGAATTGGGATGAGGTGTGGCAGCAATGACTTGGTTTTGGTCCAAGAGTCTGGGAACTCACCTAGGCTGATTCAAAGATCTGGGGGCTCAAACAGTCCAGGACTTGTCCAGCATCATCCTCTATCTCACACTTTCCCCATGGCCTCTCCATATGGCAAGCATGGACTTCCTCACAGCATGGCAGCCTCTGCATAGACAAACCTTTCACATGGCCGCTCAGGGTTCCCGGGGAGAAGGAACAGAACCTGCTCTCCCCTTTAAGGCTAAGACTAGAACTGGCATAGCATCACTTCCAACATTTTGTTGGTCAAGCAGTTAACATCCAGCCATTATCATCACATCATATCAATGGTGCATGCTATCAACCTGACTGATCACTCTTGATTTTGAACTTGATCATCTGGTTGAGGTAGTGTTTGTCAGGTTACTGTGAAGTTCCTGTTTTCTTCTTTCTCCCTTTCCATATAGTACTCTTTGGAAGAAAGTCTCTTCCCTGCCCCCCTCATAGTCATGAGGGGATTGTTCTTGAATCACCATGACAATCTGGTGGAGTCCCTAGAGGCAAAGCTCATAAAAGTGTGGGCCACCCCTAAAACTGCAGAGCCCCAGGAATGCCTCACTTTTACTCTACTCCACATTCAGCCTCTAGTAATTAGTCCAAAATAAACACTTAAGAGTTCTAACCCATTTATGGCTCTAGTGGCTTCTGCTACAGGTAAGCAGAGCTCAGTGTGACCCTGGATTCACCTGTCTATCCAGACCCTGGGTGGTGGTCTGTCCTGCAACATGGATTCCCTGATGGGTCCAGGAAAATTCATTAATCTCCAGCTTGTCCAGGTTTTTCTTATCGTGAGAATGGGAGTGATAAATTTCCAAGCTCTTTACACATTAGAGCTGAAAACAGAGTCCTCTTTTTAAGAATGTTTTGCATTTTCTCTATAATTTCCTTTTTTCTTATTAATTTGTACACACTAGTTTAAAGGATAATAATCTTTTGTGATATATTCTTTGGAGGTTGTTTCTTTTTTTCTCTCCCCTCCCCTTTTTTCCCCCCATCATTCTTACTGGGAGAGGTGATAGAAAGTTCAGAGAAAACTTCAACATGAAATGGAAGGAGTTTGCCCAAAATAACTGAATATGACAACTGGTCAACATTTTGCATCCATCAGTGTGAAACTCAAAAATCCTTTACCTCCATCCAAAACCTTAGTGGGTTTCTATCTTTTCTGTTTATTGGCTTCTAGTCTCTAAAGAAGATGCATCCCTTTTCCTGGGTGCATCTGGGGGAAATAGAGTGGAATCCCACACTACCATCTTTTCTGTGCGATTTCCAACTCCTCTTTCCTGTGGCCTCTCCAGCGCCTCGATTAGATTCCTCTACTTACACTTTCCCTCAATCCTCAGCTTTCATTTTAGATGTTAATACAATCTTGCTTCTTCCCCCTTCACATCCAAATTAATGGAAAAAAAATAGATCAAAAGTAAGCAAACAAATAAAACAAGCAAACAACTCTTCCTGCTCTCACTTCTATGCCACAGCCTTCTTCTTAAACTGTCCCCATTGTGACACCTACCCCTACTATAGCCAGGATATGCCACCTTTCACACAACAGGCCAGTGTCCCTTAAGTCTCACTCTAGAGCATGTTTCCATCTGTTATGACTTGAGTTATGGCTCTCTAAAGGATAGTGAAGTCCTAACCCCAGTACCTGAGAAAGTGGCCTTATTTGGAAATAGGGTTTTTGCAGAAAATCAAGTTAAGATTAGGTCATTAGGATGGGCCCTAATCCAATATGACTGGTGTGCTAATAAAAAGGAGAATTTTGGACACAGTGACACACATGTACACAGGGAAGACAATTTAAAGACAGAAGGAGAAGATGGCCATCTTACAAGCCAGGGAGTGCCTGCAGTTACCAGGAGCTAGGATGAAGACAGGGAACAGATTCTCCTCACAGTCTTCAGAAGGAACCAACTCTACTAAGACTTCCAGCCTCTAGAACTGTGAGATAATACATTTCTGTGTTTATGCTGCCCGCTTTGTGGTCCTTTATTGTGGGCTTATACTCACACCAAAGGCATTTTTGGGAAATGTTTGTGTGCAATGGAAGGGGTTAATTTGGAGCAAATGATCTAGTCCTGCATGAGCCATATCATCTGGGTATGACAACCATTGTAAGAAATATCCCAGAAGCAACCAGAGCCACCTCCCGGCATAGTGAAGAGAGACCCAAATCAAAGTAATGTTTGATGCCTCAGACATGCATTATTGTGAGTATTAACTGGACACAGAAGTGAAAGCAAGGTCCAGAAGAAGAGGCTATCACACCTTTGCATGGAAAGGAGCAAGCTGAAATTGTGAACCATTGTTCCCCTAAGGGAACCAATAGGTTAGAAGCTGCTTAACTAATAACAGAAGGGAAGGTGTAAATGTCTACCATCTGTTGAAGCAGGTTGCTGTTCCAGGGTGTGGGGGTGAGGAGGACCTGTGCGGTTGCACATTCTAGGCACTGAACAAGGCAAAGGTGCCCATGCCTTTAGCTTTTACAAAATGGAGAAAACAATATTTACCAAACGATAGTAGAACAGAGAGGTAAGTTAAATAAGTTGGCTCCATTAAACTCTTTAGGCTTGATACAACACATCAGCCATGAAATACTGGTACAGTAGGGTGATAAGCATTACAGACCTTTATCTCAGGCGGGGTGTGCAGAGCCAGGAAGCAGCAGGGCCTGCAGGGCTCAGATGCAGCCCACTCACTCCAGTGTGGCCAAATCAGCTGGGAAGAGCAGCTTCCATGCTGACTGGTCAGACCCATGCTGAATCCATTACTACAGTCAAGGGAATCAGATAGGGGGTTCTGTCCCATTACCACCTCTGACTACCTCTGTAGCCTCCACACGTTTGTTTCTTATTTGACATTGGCCCAGTAGCTGAAGCCTTAAATTCTCAGTTTCTCATCTGCACCCAGCTTCTGCTTGAGTTAAGTAAGATACACACACACACACACACACACACACACACACACACACACGCACACACACACACACCTCGCTCTGCCTACAGTGCCTTTCCCTGGTATTTAACCTGGTGAATTCCTCCTTTGTGCTTCACCACATCTAACACATGGATAAGGTTAAATCCCCAACATGACACAAACACTAAACAGGCACTGTTTGGTGTCCACCCCACCCCCACCCACGGGCCAGCTCCTCTAGGTCTCAGTACAATGGCATTTCCCTCAGGAGGCTCCCCCACTTCCCAGCTACACAGCCCCATGAGGTTAAGTGTGGTTCTTAGGACAATTATAACAATTATTTATTTGTGGTTATTTATTTAACGTCTCTCTTCCCCACGGAGTTGTGAGCATCAGGAGGACAGAAACACTTTGTATTTTCTTCCATACTTTTCTCGGTGCCCAGCCCAGAGCCCAATGCTTGGGTGTTCCATCAACATTAGTTGAATTAATAATTCCTGTTATCTATGTTCACCTTGCTGTTTCAAGAATAAAGATTAATGCATTAGTTTCTAGGGTGCAATAACAAATTACCATAAACTGCGTGGCCTAAAACAACAGTTCTGGAGGCCAGAAGTCTGAAATCAAGGTGTCGGCAGGGCCATACTTCCTCTGAAGACTCGAGGACAGGATCCTTCCTTGCCTCTCAGCTGTTGATGGTTCTGGCAATCTTCAGGGTTCCTTCGCTGGTAGATGCATCACTGCAATCTCTGCCTCAATTTTCACCTGGCATTCTCCCCACATGTCTATCTGTGTCTCTTCCTCTTCTTATAAGGACACCAGTTATATTGGATAAAGGGCCCACTCTACTCCAGTATGACCACATCCTAACTTAACTAATTATGCCTGAAACAGTCATATTTCCAAATAAGACCACCTTCTGAAAATTCTGGATGGATGTGACTTGGGGGCACACTATTCAACAGAGAACAACTAATGAGTCTCCCTTTCTTCCTTTAGCTATTTGCCCTGTGATGCTCCTTATGTGGCCTCCACTGCTGCTGCATCGATGGATCAATCTAGACATGCATGGGTTCCCTTAGAACAGCTCCCTGATTGGTGACTTTTGATCTATTGTAGAAAGTTATGGGGGAGCAAAAAATGGCCGATGACTCCTGAGAGAGGAAACTCAGTTTTGCATTGACAATCCAGAAGAGAACGTTCGGACCCAGGTTCCCCAGCGTCAGCAAACACTTGTTTTTTCTGTACACTCTGCAAGCCACTGGGGCATCTGCAGGACAAGAGGCATGGCTCCTGATGGGAGGCATGGCTCCTGAGTACTGGTGCGGACTCTGAGGTCTTCCCTGGTGATGATGGAGCATCTTCGTCATGGAACCCTGGCACTCTTCCTCTGGGTGCTTCCTGCATCGTGAGGTTTGAATTGCAACTTGTCTGTGGGGTGAGATACAGGTCAATCCCTAGTTTGCCAGCACAAAGGCCTGAATATATGACCTTGGGCATGGACATATTTGAAGTCCAGAGCATGTGGGCTGGAGCAGTGTAAAGTGGGCCTCAGACAGGCTCCTCTCACACCTTGAGATCAGACATGTGCCCGGGGCAACTAGCAAGCCTCTAAATAGACTCACACCCAATCACACTCTGCCATTGCCAGTCCAGGCTGGGTTTGGCTTGGTTTCCAGGAATCAAAGAGAATAAATACAAAAACAATGGTACTACAGGGGGTGGGGGTGTCAAGGCATGGGGAGGTCAGAGTGTTTTATCCGGTTGGTTCTCACCACATAAAATCTGTAGCTGGGCTGCTAGAGGGAAGAAAGTAATAACCTTGTCAAGTGAAACTACAGATATTTGAAAAAAAAAAACCAACCCAGTTTTATTGAGATATAATTCACATGCCACACAATTCACCCATTTAAAGTGCACAATTCAACGGTTTTGATATATTCACAGAACTGTGCAACCACCAACATAATCAATGTTAGAACATTGTCATCACCTTCTAAAAAAACCCTGCACCCCTTAAGCTGTAATTCCTCTATCCCCTCAGCTATAGGAAACAGCTAAGCTACTTTCTGACTCTATAGATTTGCCTACTCTGGATAGTTCATATAAATCACACCTTACAATATGTGGTCTTTTGTGACTGGCTTCTTTTACTTAACATATTTTCAAGGTTCAGCCACATTGTATAATGTGTCAGTGCTTCATTTCCTTTTATAACTGAGTAATATTTTACTGTATGAATATACCAACTTTTGTTAATACCTTAATCTTTTGATGGACATATGGGTTGTTTCTGCCTTTTCGATATCTTCAATAATGCTGTTATTAACATTTATACACAAGTTTTTGTGGGGACATGTGTTTTTATTTCTCTTGAGTATATATCTAGGGGTGGAATTATTGGGTCATGTGATGACTCTATGATTAACCTTTATAGGAAATACCTGATTGTTTTCATAGCAGCTCTGAACTGTTTGATATTCCTATTAGCAATGTACGAGAGTTCTGATTTTGTGAACACTGGCTATTCTCTGACTTTGATTATAGCCATTATAGTGGGTATGAAGTGGTATCTCATTATGGTTTTTATTTGCATTTCCCTAATGGATAATGACATTGAGTATCTTTTCACAGCCTTATTTTCCATTTGTATATATTCTTTCCAGAGATGTTTATTCAGATCCTTTGCCTATTTATTGATTGGGTTATTTGTCTTTTTATTATTAAGTTGCAGTAGTTCTTCACAGAGTCTAGATACAAATCCCTTTTAAAATAACAACCCAAAATTTGCAAATTTTTTCTCCTCTTCGTTATGTTGGTTATTTACTTTATTGATGGTGTCCTTTAAGGTAAAAAATTTTTAATTTTCATGAATTCCAATTTATCTGTTTTTTCTTTTGTTGCTTATGCTTTTGTTATCATATCTAAGAATCCTTTGCCAAATTCAAGGTCACAAAGATTTATGTGTATATTTTCTTCTATGAGCTTAGTAGTTTTAGCTTTTACATTTAAGTCTTTCATGCAGTTTGATTTAAAAACCGTAGATATGCTTTACAATAGTGAGATATTTAAAAGGAATGTATAGGACAATTTACTCAATGACAAATTTGTGATTTTTAACAGGTTAGTCCAATTTAAAATTTTATTTCTGTGTGTTCATTTATTTATTCACACACATAACAACAACAACAAAAATAATAATAATAATAGCAATACAATAACAATAGCTATAGTGGCCACATGTTAAATGGTATACTAAGAGGGTCAGATCAATAACCTGAAATAATATATTCACTTAACAATGGATTCTGCATTTTCTTGAGACCACCTACCCCCATTAAAAATCAAAGAGAGCTGCCATATTTTTAACTGACAGCATCAAAATTATGACACAAGAATATGTGAACCAAGAGATGCATTTTCTTTATATCTTAGAGAAACCTAGCACAAAGAGGCCTGGCCCAACTTCCATAAACAGAATTTTGAGAAGACCCTCCTACAGAAGCATCCTACATGATTAAATTGTAGAGGGCTAGTAGACATGGTCATTCTCCTCATCACCCCCCACCCAAATTTCCCTTGATGCCTGGGAGAAGTGGAGGGGATTCAATGGTTGACCAGCTCCGTCATTTGGGGGTTCAGGATAAAAAGAAAATTCATAAGAAATCTCTCGCTCAAAACGCAGAAAAAGGGCCATTAACTAAACATATAAAAATAAATATTTTTCTTTTTTCTGTGATCGCTCTCTTGACCTGTCAGGTGGTTTCTATTTGTATTTAATGCCCTGCTCTTCTGGGCTCCAGACTCAAGGCCTGAGTCCAGACATCACAGGTCAGGTTTCCCCTCTTTCCAGCAGCTAAACTGATGCACTATGACCCAACTGAAGGCAGGGACATTGAGCTTGACATCTTCCCTCCCCATGGGCCTGCCAGCTCAACCTATAGTGCATGGAAGACCCCAGGGCATTGGGACACACTAGTACCTGGAATGGGGTAAGAGAAAAGCTTGCCCCCTCCCATGCAGTCACCCACTGACATGCTGTGGTACTGCCAGCCTGGGGTGTGGGTTGCCATTGCCATGCCCCACCCCAGATGCCATGATGCACACATACCTGACCCTGACCCTCCCCATGCCCAGGCCTCCACTAGGGTCAGAGGATGGCAGCTATTACTGGGTGGGGGTGAGAATGGGGAGGCTGGGGGTTCATGATGTTAGGATCAGGGTGCCAGATGGCTTAGAACCCATTCCAGTAGGTAGGACCTCATGTGAGCTGAAGTACCAAGCCCCAGTTCATGCTCTATTGTCCACAAGACTTCAGTTGTAAAACACAAATTCAGAGCTAGGATTATGAAGAGTTTCTGAAGGGTGATCAGCAATGACAGAGCACTAAACCTCGAGTGGGGAGTCCTCTGAACACAGGGTTCTGAGGGACTGCTTTGGTTTCCCACCCATAATTTCAGTCCTGGTGTCCCATGAAATTAGCTGGGAGACAGAGCTGAGGTGCCAGCCCAGAGACTTCCTGATGAAGTGAGGGGACACACTCCAGCCCTCACTGTGGTGAGAAAGGTCATTACTGGATGCTCCTGAGATTGCTCCTTTCAGAGAGCTGCATGGATAATGGCCAGCTCCACAGACCTTTATGTTAAGGGACCATCCTGGGACCCAGAAGGAGATGGGATTACCCCACTTAAGATGGGCAGTAGGATGGTAGAGTGATCCCTTAGTGCCCCTGCCCTCCAATCAGAATCAGAGAGGAAGAGGAAAGGGGCAGGGAGAAGGAGAAAAAAACGTCATATTTCCACCAAAGAACTATTTACCCAAAAGGGTGGTGTTTTACAATGGAAGTGACTAAGTTACTTTGACTTGGTACTATTGCATTTATTGATCTCAAATCCAGTTGAAGAGCTTTGCTCTAAGTCAAGTTCATTGCAGAGAGTAAAACTGCTCCACATGTTTTACAGCTGGGATCTGTGGACTTTTGCAACTGCAATGTTATGTCCTCTGCACTGGTACTTCTCAGGGCTTATTCTATGCCAAGCAAGGTGCTAAGCCTCTTACACAGTCACATTTAATTATCATAACAAATGCACATAGCAAGTACTGCTTCATTGCCACTTTTAGAAGAGGACACTGAGACTCAGGAAGGTGGAATACCTTGGCTGAGGTCATGAGACTGGCAATTAAAAGTTAGAGGAGATTTTTAATCCCTTCATCTTTTTGACCCTGCTCCCCGATCCCCCTCCCATCTATCACCCCAACAAATCTAGTACCCTTCTGACACCATACATAGCTATTACTACATTATTGACTATATTCCTTATGTTATATCCTATATCCCCATGACTACTTTGTAGCAACCAATCTGTACTCCATAAACCCTTTCCCTTTTTCACCCACTCCCCCAACCTGAAATTAATATAAAATAATATTGAATGTCAACTGTAATTGAAAAATTTTTAAAAGGGGGGAAAGTGAAGGGGAATAAGAGGTGCAAATTTCCAGGTATAAAATAAATGTGTCATGGGGATGTGATGTACAGCATAGGGGAATATGGTCAATAATATTGTGATAACATGGTACAGTGTCAGGTGGTTGCTGGACTTATCATGGTGATCACTTCTTTAGCATAGGAAACATAATCAATAATATGGTAATAACGATGTACAGTGCCAGGTGGGTACTGTTGAATAACTTTGATTTATACCTGAAACTAATATAATATTGTATGTTAGCTATATTTTTAATTAAAATCTTAAAATAAAAGAGTGCTGCACAGCCAGAAACTCAGAAATACCCCAAGATGTTTGTAATTTTAATGGAATTATAAAATAAAACAGAAAACAGAGCTAAAATCAAACCTTAATTTCTCTGACCCCAACCTTATCCCCAAGTCCCCAACTTGAATCCTAATCTTTCTTTCAGTCCTAACATTTTTTTTGTGTTACATCCTTAGGTAAACACTTTGAGAATGTACCACAAGATGAGGGAGTCATTAGGGTGAAAGCTCAGAGGTGTGTTGGTGAGGGCCAGTTGAGAAAAGGGACCCTGACCAAGATGGCCCCTGACTCTGGCCAGCTGAAGAAGGATGGGGACAAGGAAGTCTGTTACATCTATTGTAAGAGAGGAGTTCCACCTCTCTTGCCTAAGAAGAGAATCATGAAGACTCTCACAACCTGAGTCCAAGGATTTGTACAGAGCTGGGGGTAAACTCTCAATGATGGCAGCCATTGTGTCAGCAGCTGGAAAAGCACTTTCGTTGAGGCAGCTATGGGGCTTCATCTTTTGGGGGGGTCATAGGTCTTTGAAAATATGATAGAAGCAATAAACACCCTCTCTCTCTAAAAAAGAGGATTATAATGATTTT
This sequence comes from Aselliscus stoliczkanus, assembly GCA_033961575.1. Classification (NCBI taxonomy): domain Eukaryota; kingdom Metazoa; phylum Chordata; class Mammalia; order Chiroptera; family Hipposideridae; genus Aselliscus; species Aselliscus stoliczkanus. The sequence continues at coordinate 121,403,606 of CM066729.1, forward strand.
GCACATTATTTCAGGGGGGTCACACATACACTATCTAAATCGACCTCAGGTTTTTCTGCACATCCAGAAGAATGGGGGGAGAACAATTGGCACTTGCACTTACTACCATGAGGGCAAAGTGATCCACAAGCAGAAAGTCTTTCGTCTGGGACAACAATCATTTGAGTAGTGTATTTCTTGTAAGGTGATGGAAGGGTGGACAGGGAACAATGCAGGGGGCCAAGGCCCTGCACTGGGGACCTGGAGCTTATGACTTCTTTATAGTCCAGTCAGGGCCTCCCCTGCTGGTCCCAGATAGTGAACTTTCCCAAGACATCAGCACCTATAGGGAAAGAATTGTATTAGTGGACAACGTATCACTAAGGATTTTTCTTTTCTCATCTATGTGTGTTTGCTTTCAAGTGATAAGAGACTTGACTCCCTTCCCTGTGTGACAAAACACTGCACACCACTTTGATTTAGTTCCTTTCCATGTATGTCTAGAACTGCCTGTCATAGGTTGAGTTCCCTGGGAACCAGATTCTGAGTTTGAGATTTGCATGCAGGACATTTATTGGTAGTGCTGTCCAGAACAATACATGTGAAGAGCTATAGAAGCAGGCTTGGGCATAGAGAGAAGTTGGACGATGAGGTAGTTTCAACAGGTGCTTCAGCCACTCACACAGGAAGGCAGGTGCCAAGATGGCATCGTGGAATAGTCCTGAGTTGGGTGAGGAGGCCAGAACTTTGTACCCTGCCACTGACTAGTCATTGAATATGGGCTGACCATAGGAGCAGATGTGGTCATCACCTCAGCTTCAAGCTGTTAGTAACCAACACTGCTGGCAGCTGGAAAATAGGGACTTGGTCTTAAAGGGGTAGGAGGCTCTAGGAACCCCACAACTTTCACTACAAATCCCCTCAAGTGTGGCACTCTGACTGGGATAAGTAACCATCTAATTCAGCATTTGAAGACCAATATGCCAGGGCTGTACTCATGTTTTCACTCCTTCTAATGAGCAAGTAGCTGCAACTATTGAGTAATGCTGTTCTGGAACTTTCTATAATTTCTGTTGCACAGGTGCAATCCAGGAAAAAAGGAAGACAGTGCCAGAGTCAAGTCAGCCAGGATTGCTGTCTCATCCTGGATTCACTGTGAAAGTGTGTCTTTCATGCTGGTCTGCTCAGGCCATCTGGAGTTGGAAACGCAAATGGAAGCAAGACCAGGGCCCCGGTAGACAACCAGCAAGCAACGGTCATTTGACACTTAGCCAGGAAGTGGGAGTCCGACAGGAACTGGCTAGTGTCTGCGCTTGGTCTGTCTGGACAAGGGGCCAGAAGAAGGCCAGGCTCTTTTTGACAGGTCCAGAAATCTCACCTCTCAGGGTACCTAGAACTGACTAAGCATAAGGGATTGACTCAAAACAAACAACCTCTTAAGATACTGATAATAATAACAATGATGGTGATGACTATGATGATTATGACAATAGCTAACATTTATTTTGGAGCTCCTTTATGTCCTGGTCTACTTTAAATACTTTTCATAAATTATCCCTACTAATCCTCTTGACAGATCTATAAAGTAGATACTATTTTTATCCACATTGTGGATGAGGAAACTTATCTTAAGAAGGCTAATTAGGTTTCCCATGTTACATAGCTAGTAAGAAATGAACCGTATTTAAACCTGGATAGTCTTACCCTAGACCCTGCGCTCCTCTGTAAGCTTTCCATTCCTCATTAAATGGTGCAAGCACTCACCCAGTGACTCAGGCCAAATTCTCTAGGGGTCATCCTTCAGTTCTCTTATTCTCAAGCATCCTATAACTCATTTATCAGCAAGTCCCATAAGTCAGACCTTAAAAAATTCTCATCAACATGACCATTTAGTTTATCTCCCAACCTACTACTGCATCAGTTAGAATGAGCTAGGTCATGCCTCAGTGACAAACAACTTCCAACTCTCAGTGGCTTAAAATAACAAGTTTAATTCTTGCTCTTGTTACACATGCATTGCAGGTCACTATGTCTGGGCGGTATGGGAGGTGGGGTGTTCTGCTTCATGTTATTTTCACTTGTTGACCTCAAGAAGAATATACCCGCCAAAAAAGACTCCTTGTAGTTAATTGGACTCAAATTCATAACCAGGTTCTCACAGTTATTGTTTACAGAGGCCTCTCATGCACACTATACTGCAGGGAAAAGCCACAGATGAGGCTGCCAAGCCTCCTGCACTGTGCTTCTGCTTCTGAGTTGACCCTGATAAGAGAGCTCCTGGGATTGAAACTTGACCAATAGGACTGAGATTTTCCCTGTCCAACTGGAGCTGTGCAGCTACATTCTCATTTGCATTTTTACTGACCAGTCTGGGCAGCTCCATTCCGACTAGTCAGGACAGTGCTCTTTGGACCAATCAGACTGTGAGGATTTGGAGTCCTTATTTACACGAGAACAGACCAATCAGGAATGGGAACTCTTTTCTATATAAGTCAGCTTCACCTCTGAAGTGGTAGAGTGCACTTTGTTTCTATTCAGGATTGCGTTTCCTGGCTGTAACACTGGAACTGAGCTGCAACACTGGAGCTGTAACACTAAGGCTGCCTCACAGCTGTGCTGTTCCACAGCCAAACTGTTTCAAAAGTGAGCTGTTTTCACTGAATAAAGTCTCTCCCTGTTCTCACCACACCCCAAATTGGGGACTCCTGTTGGCGTCGAATTGGCAATGATGACCTTTCAGTTGATACATTCAAGAACCCAGATTTTCTAGAGTTTGTAATGTTACTTACTGTAGTATGACAGAGAAAAGTCAAATTGTGCTCAAGCTCTTAAAGGTTTCTACTTCTCACATTTTATTGGTTGAAGCAAACCATATGTCTATGCCTAATTTGATGGGGGTGGGAAGTGTGATCCTACCACAGACCCAGAAGGGGACCCAGAAACACAGGTGAGCAGCATGCATTACCATCATAGTTACTGTAGATTAGTCTCCATTCTCTCTTGCACAAAAAAGTTTAACAGCCTGAAATTGGTCCTCTGCTTCTGCTCTTGTTCTACCATCCCTTCCCCATGTAACAGCCAGATAATCTAAAACATAAATCAGATCACTTTACTCTTAGGCTTAAAGTCTTAAGTGGCTTCCAGATATTAACAATCTTGGCCTAGCGGCTCCAAAGCAAGAATCAATAAACTACAGACCTCTGGCCAAATCTGGCTGACCACCTGTCTTTGTCAATAAAGTTTTATCGGAACTCAGCCACACTCATTCATTTACATATTGTCTATGATATAACAGAGATGATATGGCCATAAAGCTTACATATCTACTAACTGGCCCTTTACAGAGACAGTTTATTGACACCTGGACCCTGCTGTCACCCCAGACCTCATTTCCTCTCACTCCTACTTGTTCTCTTGCTCCAGTCACAATGAACTGACTGTTGTTCCTCAGACCACCAGCTCACTCTCGCCTCAGGACTATTACACATTCTATCCTCCTGCCTGGAAGCCTCTTCCCTCACTTTTACTACTGTCATTCTTTCTTGTCTGTCTGTTTTTTTCTCTGATAGCAGCTCATCTGGGGTCCTGCCTGACCCTGTTACAATAGCTTCTGAAGCTCATCACTCTTTAATCCAGTCATCATAGCACCCCTCTCCATTTGAAATTATATTACAGATTTCATTCATTTATGTGTTTCTGCTCTTCTTTCATATTAAGGTCTGTGAGGCCTTGAAGCTTTGGGTTAAGAGACCTGGAGTGGTCTCAGTACTCAGATTAATCGTCTCCTTATAATCTGTGCCTCCTGTGTCTCTCATTCCAAGCTAACCAGTACTTTTCTGGGGAGGAAATTTTCCATTTTTGGCCTCAGCTCTAAAGAGAATATATTTCCATGAAATTTTTAGGATATCTTTATGTCTGAGGATTTTAATTTTTGCATGTGAGGTTCAAGAACAATAGTGGTATTATTATTCCTTTTTCAAAAACACTTCAAGCAAATTCCGGTCATCTCTGGGAGGCAAACTTTGAACATCTCAGCAGTCCCCAAGGAAAACAATCTTCTGTAACTTTGAAGCCAAATAGGATTTCTGAAAAGGAAGTTACAGTCAATTGAAAATTCTCAGTGGAGCGTGAAGAGCAGAGGGTTCCCGTGGTGGGCTGCCCAGACTAGATGTGCCCTTCCTGGCTGGAAAGAGACCGCACAGACAGCCGGTAGGCAGGCTGGAGGCAGGCTGGGCCTCGGACTCCTCTGTGTGCTCAGAGACTAGCTCAGAAGATGCAACTATTTCTTCCTCATCCTTCTGTAGACTTGGCCATTTTCAAATGAGTTGAGGTAATTTAGACAAGAAAGACAGGCAGAACAGAGATGCCTGTTTCTTAACAGAGATGCTCTGAAATAAAACAGAAACAAAGAGCTGGGGTTGTTGATGGTTGGGGTGTCTCTCTGTGGGGAGAGGGTAGTCTCCCGAGTACCTGGTCCAGTCTTGCTGGTAGGAGCTCCCTGCCTTCACCCTTTCCTACTTGGCTGCCAGGAATGCCAAGATGCAAGATGCAGGGGTGCCAAAAGGGCCCTCTTCCTGACTGCCAGCCTGCCTCCCTGGGCTTCCCTGCAACACTTGTGGGACCTCATGCCACCCACACCCTTCGCAGCCTGCTCCAGTGCTGGTGCTCTGCGCTCTTCCCTGGAATCCCCTGTGCTCTGCCCTGCCTCACCCATAACAATACTCCTTGAACCACCTATCGACTGATAAAGCTTAGTTTAGCACTCCAGGCCATTTGCAGTCTTTGTGCAAGACCATCTTTGCTTTCTCTCAGCATGGACCTATCCTGTGTTTAGCCAATTGGACATCCAGCTTATCCTCAAAGACTCAGGCTCCGTCCTACACCCTGTTTTGGCTCATACTCTTTCCAACTTCTCCCTGGAGTCTCCAACTTCTGCCTTCAGGAGTATATCCACCTTGGCCCTTGGCCATGCCCACTGTGGTCCCAATAACACATGCACTCCAGATCCAGACACACTCAGAGGTCCTCCCCTCACTCCAGCCTCTTTCTCAAGGGTCTAGAAGCCTCACAGACACTGTACTACAGTCAGTCCTTTATCTCCTGGAAAGCTCACTTGAGCATAGTTCAGGCAAAGGCAGGGAAGGTTGCCTGTCTCCTGTTCCCAGAGCAGACTATTGCTTGGCCAAGCACCTTGCCCACATGTGTCCATGTAAAGGTCCAGTAGTTTCCCTGGACACACTTGAAGACTGTTGTTCTCCACAGTAGTTAAACAGAACAGTTCCATCCTGCTGAACTTCAGGAGTTGCTGTGCAGCGGGAATTAAAAACTGTCACTAAATCATGCAGAGGGGCATAGAAAAGCAGGGATAGTGAGGAGTCAGAAGGGGAGGGACCAAGGTGACCAGGTGTGGAGTGGGACAGAACAGGGCAGGCTGGCCTGCCCCTGCTGGACAGGCTTAAAATCATGGACTTCCCAGCAAATGAAGGCTCAGCAGCCAGTGCTACCCCTATGCCACCTCCATGGTACTGAAAGAAGCAAAGAGAAGAAAGGGCCCTGCAAGAGCCAGATGCAAAGAAGAAGTGACAGAAAAACCCTGGGTGAAAAATCACATTAAAAGTCAACAATCCCCCTTTCTATTAGCAAAGTCACATTTGTTTCTGTGCATCTGGTATGATGTAGCTATGGTGAAAGAGTCCTTATGGTTCTCACAGAAACGGATTGGAAACATCCCTTCTCTAAACCCACCTCACAGTGACATACTAGAACAACAGTGTGGGATCCTCCTAGGTCAAGCCCAACTCACACAGGTTCCAGCGTCACATCCTGGAGATTGCTTCCCAAATACCTCTTTGCTTCCTCTCTCCTCCAGCCTCTCCCTGCCCTGCTCAGTTCATATCCTCTCATCTCTCACCTCTCTTTCTCGTCTCTCTGAACATCACAGCTCAATCGCTGTCACATCAAACTTCTCCCCATTCTGGAAACATACAGCGCTCTTCCACGGCCTTCTCCCTTTGCACAACCTGTGCCCTCCTTCTGGAATACCCAATCCCTTTCTCCATCTGGGGCAAGGGCAGAGGTGATGGGGAAGAGGTTTGAATATTTAATGAAGGAGTTCTGACTGGATCATGTTGGTTGGTGATTCTCAGACTCGTTCCTATGGCCAAGTTCCTGGAAGACACAGGTTCTTTGCAGGACATCACAAACTATGGGTATATTTAATTCCATCATGATAATTGAAACACGTTTATTAGATTCAAATATAGCAGCTCTTGGCACATATAAAATGTTTCTAACAAAACACATTTCCAAGTTTTTCATATAATGTGCATTCTCCGTTCTCCAAATACTTTTTCTGATCTGCTTGGGTTAATAAATTGTAGCATATAGTTGTGTAAATATCTTCCTATTGGTAAGCCCCACATTTCTTTTCCTAGCAGATAAGAAAAACAATTTCACAAAGATTGAGTAGATTAAAGCCAGGAGTACACACAGGAAGTACTCACAACATGTCAGCGGCTTTTCTCCTCTTCCTCTTTCCAGAGACCTCCTCTACTCCATGCACACTGTGACCCACAGCTGCTAGTTGAGACGCTGGTTTGTTTCCGTAGCACATAGTAAATGTTGTTTTCCTCTCCAGCATCCACTTCTCCTCCTAATAGCACTGAAATATCTTTATGGTAAATTCCTCTCTACCTGAGCGGAGGGTTGAGGGAAGTTAATGTAAGTTGTGGCTCCCACTGAGACAACAGTGCAGCTTCTGAGGGCTTCCAGGTGGGCCTATTGAGGGAGCCAAGTTTATTCCCTAATTTGTCACCATTATAACTTTTTTCTTTCATACAACAGAAAGTTGTGGGGATGGCTGAAACCCAAGAATTCCTGTGAGTGTGTGCTATATATGTCACCTTCACCCATCAGGGAGGTCCTGGAGGTAAGTGATCAAGAAACCTTGGGTTCTCACAGGTCATAGGAAAGCAGAGGGATTAAAGGTCTAGAACGTTTTGCAGAGAAAGGCTTATTTTGGTTTCTGAGGGGCTAGGCTTTCTGATGTCACTCAGGAAGGAAGTCTACTTCTATAGTCTATATATATGGCACTTCCCTGAGAGGCACAAATGACTGTTCCTACTGTCACTTAAGAGCCCATCAAGAGCCACATGCAGAAATCCTCAGCAGAAGTCCAGGGCATGCTGGGGGCCCTGGAGAGAGAGCAGCTGCTGCCACAGAGTACTAGGGATGGCCTGGGGGTGTCAGTGCCCACCCACTCTCAGGCTAGGATCATCTGTCCCATTCCAGAGCCACTAAGTCTGTCTCTGAGCCTCTATTTCTTCATCTAGAAAGTAGGCGTAATGTTTACTTCTTAAGATTGTCATGGAGATGAAATGAAATCATGTATCAAAAATGCCTGGGACATCCAGGGTACTTGATATATGTGGTCCCCTTCCCCTTCAGGCCAGGACCAGCAGAGGAAGATTCCAGCATGGAGGAAGTTCAATGGCATCTGCTATGACCAGGAGACAGAAATGACAGCAAGGAGAAAGAGCAGCTGGGAAAATATTTGTAATTAGGGTTGGGTAGTCCAGCAGGAGAATAACTAGATTTGAACCATAGGGGCCGACTGAGTGGCGAGGTGGTTAAGAGCTGGCTTGGGATGCCAGTGTCCCTGGTTCGGGTCCCACATATGAGGGCCAGTGATACTGCCCTCAAAAAAAAAATACATTTGAACCACAGTGTGAGGACAGCAGACACAGGACCCAAGACCAAGCCTGAGCACCTAGCATGTCCCTGCCCTGTGTTCCTGCCCGACAAAGTTGATGCCTGTACATGCAGGTTGTCACCTGTGGGGGTACACTGTGGATGTACAGGGGTGGGTGTGTGGAGGTCGGTGGTCAGAACCAACCCACACTTGGAAATTCTTCCTCTAATTATTTGTTTCTATTGAACTTAACTGTCCACCAAATCTAATTTTGAAGTTTATCCAAGATGTGATTATGTTATGTTCATATAATCTTTTTCTGAGAGTCCCTATGAAAGAAGTCTAATTAGATGCTGTTTGTAGTAAGAATACTCAAAACCAGGTGGAAACAACAGGCTTTGTGCTTCTTGGCATGGGGTCAAAGCAAGGACTCCTGTCCCCAGTGGGGTCTGCCCATGCCACGCCCACCCAGGGGGAAGAGAACACTGGTGATAGGCCAGCCACACGCTGGGTCCAGACAAGTTTATGAGGACAGAGGAGGCAGGCCTCTCCTCCTCTCACTTGCACTCGACCCTCCTCTTGGGAAGCAGCGGCCTTCCTTCAATCAGCCTTTGGCCTCAGTCTCAATTTCCATTTCCTTTTCTGACAACATAGGTCAGTCTCCCAGAAGAAAGATGAGTTTCTAATGTAAAACAGAATCTGCCTAAACCAAGCTCAGAATTGTTTTCCAGTCCCCGTCTTTCCTCAGGCAAGGGAAGGGCTTCCATGTCAGGAAACATGGGAGGGGGTCTCCTCAGGTAAGTCAGGAAGGCTTGAGAGGGGGCTGTGGGCATTGGGGGGTCTGCTGGAAGGAGATTTGGGAAGATGGTGGCCTTTCACCCTTTGTCCTGGCCCCCATCATTCGCCTCCCTTTCATTCGGTCACAACCCCTCTGACCTGCTAAAATTGAATGTGGAGCCTTGTGGTCTGTAGCACGCCATCCTGAAGAGGTGCTGCCATTCGGCTTTTAAGACAGGTTGTAGAGACAGGAGGAAGGGCAGCTGCCCTCCGCCTGTTGAGGGCCAGTTCTAATTCAGGAAGACGGGAAAGAAAAAGGTCGAGGGAAACAGGTGAAAGGAAGGTGGGCAGAAATCTGCCACAGGAGACCCAGAACTGTGCAGAAGAACACAGGGTCTTCCCCAACTTCCTTCAGCCTCACCTTGTGGATGAAAAAATAGCCGATTTCACCAGTGAGGTGGCCTTTAGATGGGAGAAAGGCAGGAAAGAAGACCCAAAGGGTTAGTGGATCCTTGGGCTCAATTTCTCTAGTGAGAAGTATGGATGTTGCCAAAATGATGAGAGAAAACTCAAGTGCTGAGCTCCCCTAGGAGAGCAGAGAGCAGGAAGACACCAAGGATTCCTGAGAGTGTCTCTTCTCCTGTGCACTCTTACCATGGGTCCCAGTGAGCTTTGCCCATTTTCCTTCTTCTCTTTGGGAGTTATGAGGTGGCTACTGAAGAGAGATTGGAGAAGCAGAAGCTAAAACCCATAGCCCAGATGGCGTTCCTGGACATTGGCAAAGCCTTTGCTGAATTGGGGGAACATCTGAAGCATGAGTTCCCCCAGGCTGCAAAAGCGGGGTGAACCCAGACTCAGGACCCACAAAACAAAGCCACACACCCAGCTCACCCTGTGAACGCTCCAGGCTGCTCCAGCTATGCTTGTTCCATGGTAAATCTGCAGAAAATCCAGCCCCGTGGACTGTAGCTCATAGGGGAAGAAAACAGGCCTTAAACTGTGTGGGAAAAAATGTCAGGGAGGTTTATCTGTCTGTATCAGAACAAGTAGATCAAGACAAAGCCATCTGCATGAAGCATGGGCAAAATTTAACAAATGGGAAGGTACCTATACAAACATACTTTAGCAAGGAAGTTAAAGATGTTTGAATGGAAGGAAGAAAGGGAGAGAGGGAGGCAATAGAGCTTGGAAAAGATAGATGAAAAATATATTTGGAAAGAAAATGTAAACCAAGAAATTCCTTCAGGTAATCATCTATTTGTTTATTGAGCATTTCCTGTGTACCAGGCCCTATTCTTTGCACTCAAACATGTGTTATCTCATTTGATTATCATAATACTTGTATGAAAGTAGATCCCATTATAAGCCCCATTATATAAGTACCATTTTACAAATGGGAAAACAGATGTCTGGAGGGTAATTAATTTGCCCAAATGGCAGGTCCAGTATTCAAAACCATGAAATTTGGATCCAGAGTCCACTACTTTAATGGCTAACTTACACTGTCTTTTATTATACAAGCTAATTATAAAATATAAAGGAATAAAAGAAAAAATAACCCATAAACCCACTACCCAGGTGCAACAACTTCTTCTAGTCATTTGTCTGCTCTATTTAAAATTGATTTTTATAGTGCTATTATGTATCACTTAACAGGCAAATGTTTTGAAAAATGCATTGTTAGGAGATTTCATCATTGTGTGAATATCATAGAGTGTACTTACACAAGCCTAGAAGCCTGATACACACCCAGGCTACATGGCATGGGCTACAATCCTGTACAACATGTTATGGTACAAAACAACATGAAATTAAATCAAGAACAAGAGAAAATGATGTGATCAAGAGAAGCGGTAAACATGAGATATGTGAGGCTGCTACCAATGTAACACAACATATTGTTTTACAGCAAGTGTGGTGTTTTTTTTTTTGTTTTTTTGGTTTTTTTTAGCTGAGCCCTCCTGCTACCTGTTGGCAGCTCAATGGCAACTCAGCTCGGGCTGGCATCGAACCGCCGTTGCTCAGAGCTCAGCTCGCACTCTTGAAGCAAGTGTTTTTTTTATAAATAGAAAGAGCACACTGTAAAATAATGTTTAAAAGTATAGTAAATACATTAACAGTAACATAGCCTTTATTATCAATATCAAGTATGATTTACTGTATATCATTGTACCTGCTATACTTCCGTACGACTGGCAGTGCAGTAGGTTTGTTTACACCAGCATTGCCACAAACACGTGAGGAAGGCATTGTGCTATGATGCTATGACCAACAGCTACAACACCACTAGGTGACAGGAATTTTTCAGCTTCTTTATAATCTTATGGGACCATCATTGAATATATAGCCTGTCGTAGACCTAGATGTTACTCAGCACATGACTGTGGTTATTGGTTTGTTATTGGTTTATTTTATTACAAAGAAGTTCAAAGGAGAAAATTTTAAACTACCTAAAATGATGCGATCTACCTCTTTTTAGGTGCACATACATTTATTTATACTCTTAGTGGTAAGAATACAGGTTGAAGTGATGGAGAGCTGTGTATTAAAGTATGTATACGCACTTATCCAAATGTAACAGAGGTACAGTGGTGTGAAGTCAAAAGTTTAGTAACATAAATAATGAAAGTGAGTATCTCCCCTCCCTCATCTCTAAGTTTCCTCTCATCATCAACAGTTTCCTCTAATTCTTTTTAGAAAAAAACATTATTAGCAGATATTAATTAGTATTTGTATAATTGTATGTATTTGTATTTGCTTATTCTGCTTGTCAAATGTATAACTTTAAACAATTTTCTGTTTTATAAGATTCCATTTTTGACAGTATCTAGTTATTCTCTTCATTTCGTACTAAGGAAGAGGAGGAAATTAATTTACTCTCGTCTTTACTTTTCTGCTTTCCAATTTTTATTTTTTATTACTTTCATATTGTCAGGTACATAATATTTAATTTCCCACAGTTCTTTAGACTTAGTTTTGTATTTAGAATTCAGTACCCACCAAAAACCCCTTAACTGTGTATTTGTTATTGTTGTTTTGTTTTGTTCTTTTCCTTCAGGACAAGAAGTTTTGGCCCTCTCCTCAAGCAATGTTTGCAATAAGAAGAGGATGGCTTTGGGGAAATAGTAATGAGGATGACAGCTAGAATAAAAAAGGCAAGCTCAGGTACTTGTTTGTAATGACAGGGCATAGATCAGCAAACTAGGGTAATAATCCAAGGTCCAGGTTAAAACCAGCAAAACATACTGATCCTTCATCAAATCATGGCTCCTTGGGTCATGACCAGAAAATGTAGAATGCTTACAATGGCAATGATGATGGACCTCATTGATGTCGTGATGTGGATAATGGAGGAGGTCAAAATGGGTGTGAACACCAGCAGACACCTCTGGAGTTTGAGTACAGTGCTGCTGGCCATCCTCTTATTATTGCAAACATTGCTAGGAGGAGAAGACCAGAACTTCTTGGCCTGAAGGAAAAAAAGAAAACAAAACAAAATAACAATAACAAATAAACAGTTAAGGGTTTTGGGGTGGACACTGAATTCTAATACAAAACTAAGTCTAATGCCAACGACAGACAGAACAGCTAATGATGCCTCACTAGGGCACAACCCTACCTCCTTACCATATTCTGCACCTTGCTCTTGGTTATTCAAGGAGAGTAAAGATGGTTCTCAGACTTTGAGAGTAAGTGTGTCATCAAGAGGTAAAAGGCACTGGCTATCGCTTTTATACCTTCCTAATGACTTTGTATTTTAAATGAATGGACAGTGATGAAAGTTTTTTACTATGTGGCTACTGGTTTTAAAAAATGCTGACTTTGTTTTCTCATTCAGTGTTGAGGGGAAAAGGAAATTGTGTGTTAAGTGGGTTTCTGCTCCCCCAGAATCATGTTAAATATGGCTGACACTGTAGGTATGGAACTGTAGTGAGCTATGAATTTGTAGTTAGCTATGAATTTGTCACTTCACTGTTTGTTTCAAGGTTCTCTGAATTCCATCACTGAGTATATTTTGTTGTTGCTATTGCTGTGCTTATTTTTAAAGAAATCTGCTTGGGTTATAAATTTCCTGAGCCTTTTTACATTTAAAGTCTTCTTATTATGTATGATATGGGGAGAAGGAGTAGGGTGGCAAACTGGTGGAGGGGGTTGTCATTTTGAGGGGTAAAAAGTATAACTATTGCAGTGTGTTGTACACCTGAAACTAATTATTTTAAAAATGTTTATTTCACAATAAAAGAATTTTAAAAAAAGAAATATACATTTGAAACCTATATAATTTTACTAACCATTGTAACCTCAATAAATTTAATTAAATAAAAAAAGTCTTCTTATTGCCTTTATAATTTAATAACAACTTAGTTGTCTATGCTAGTTTGGGATATATTTATTTCCCCCAGCACTTTGTAGAAATTGCTCTATTCTAACATTTACTGTGGCTGTAGGAGATGCAAGTATAGATGACTTGTCCTTTTGTTTTTGTTTCTTGGATCGAAATATTATATAACTTTATCCTTTATACTCAATTTCTTAACAAAGCTCTGTCTAGATTTGCAATTATCACTTATATGATATTGGGTTGTTGGAAAAGTCATGACACATTTTTGCAATGAAAAACATAGAAAAAACACAGCATGACTTTTCTGACAACCCAATATATGCTTTTTATATGCATATTAAGATTTTCTTTCAGAAAATTTTTAAAAATTTATATCTTCAAATACATGTTTTTGTTTCTGTTTTGATTCTCTGAGACACCAACTTCCATGTTGTATTGTCTTTATTATCTTCGCCCTGATAACTTTTTGTCTCCTTTCATGCATGTCTTTCTTATATGTCAGTAGTTTGACTTTTAGCTGGATGCCCTGTAAAATTCTCAGAAACTATTCTCAGAAATATTCAAAAAATATATTATGATATTGCATTCACAAATCATGACCAGACCAAAAAAAAAAAACTTTCTATGGAAAATTTCTCTGTGCCTTAGCAAAGAGCATGCAAGCATATACAGAAGTTAAAATATTACTATCCCTAAACTTTAAAATTCAGTATAAAGCCCAAAAGAAAACGTAGAGAAAATATCCTAGGACTTGGAATGATCATATTAAAAATATTCAAAAATATTAGAGAAAAGGTAAGTGGAGTGGAGAATGAAATGCAGAAGAGTCAACAAACATCTAAGAGGCTCCAGAAAGAAAGAAAGGAGAAAATGGAGAAGAGGAAATAATAGGCTTGGTCTAAAGAAATAATAGGTTTCTATGGGTTAAAGCAAAAAAGTCTTCAGGCTGAAAGGAGTTGCTGACTGCTAAGCAAGGAGATAGAGAAAAGAGTATAGGGAAAATCTGAATAGCTTCTAGAGAAAAATAATGGAAACCTACAAAAAAAAAAAGGATTAAATTGGAATTGCCAACATCACTAAAAACTAGAATTAAATGCAGAATGATCTTGAATGTTCTAAGGGGAAATTACTGTCTACTTATAAATCTGACAGATGTGAGAATAAAAGGCAGATATTTTCAGTCTTACAAGAACTTAGGAAGTTTACCTCCCATGCACCCTAACTGAAAACAAACAAACAAACGAACAAAAAACTCCACAATGAACTTTATAAGGGGATATTCCAAAAAAAGAAATCAAGAAAACATAACCAATGGAAACTGAGAAACAATGAAATAAACCCAGGCATGCAAAGAAAAGAAATTCTTAAATGATAGCTGGCAGCAAGCTTCCAAAACATATTAATGCACTCAACAAAAATATGATTAAGAAGCTCGAAGATCAGAGAAATATGGTATCGAAGGCAAGTAATCCTCCAGCCACTAAGAAAATGAAAGGCAGTCAGTTTCTTCAAACAAACAAAAAAACCTCTAATAGAAAGGCATGGTACAAATATGAGACAAGTAAAATTTGGCATAATCTTAAGCAATTAATGGTATTGTAAAAATGGAAATCTATTTGACTTTAAACCTTGGAATATTCTCAGTAGAAGAGCAATGATTCAGTGATCTAGGAAAACATTCTTCTCTTTATGTAGATGTTTCTCTAATAAAAAACATCTGGCTTAAACACAGGAAATTGCCACATTTTTAATAGGTAAAGAAGATTAAATATAAGGAATTTCATATGGTTCATATGCTTCAACTGACTGTATAATCATAGTATCAAAAATTCTATTTAGGACCGGCCAAGTGGCGCAGTGGGTTAAGCGCTGGCTTGGGAAGCCAGCGGCCCCTGTTCGGGTGCCATATATGAGGGCCAGTGACACTGCCCTCAAAAAAAAAAAGAAAAAAAAATTCTATTTGTTGGGTTTTGATTTTCAGCATCAATATATAAGTAAAAGATGGAAGGCACACTTATAATTGCAGAGCAAGATATAAATGATTGAAAACATAAAAGCCATTTATGTTTAGGAGGTGGAATGGTGAGGATAGAAATAAATTCAGGGGCACAGAATTACTTGTTTAGTGAGGAATCCCAAAATGCTGATGACATTTCATGGATTAAGAAACAGAATAGATATTATAAGATAAAACTAATATGTAAAAATATTAATATTGAGAACTAAGATTTTCACTATAAGATGAGATATAAGTACCAACTAAAATAAAGAAACATCTACACAATCTATGGAGTGATCCCCCCATAAGTCCCATAGCCATCTGGTACACTACATAAAATGTACAAATTATTGATTATATTCCCCATATTGTATTTCACATCTCTGTAACTATTTTGTGACTACCATTTTGTACTTTCTAATCCCTTCACCTTCTCCCCATCACCCAATCCCCCTCCCATCTAGCAACCATCAGTTTTTTCCTCCGTATCTCTGAGTCTATTCTGTTTTATTTGTTCCTTTATTCTGAAACTAGTATAAAAAATAAAATTATACATATATACATATATGTATATATAATAAAGAAAAAACCCTATTCCATTAAATTTGAATTGACAATATCACTACAAATTCATGATTTTATGTGAAACCACAGTTAATCCATCCATCCATCCTAGTTCTGTCCACCAAAAGGACAAAATGCTGGTAACACGTCTACCTAGTGACTCAGAACTTGATTTCTCCATATTATTCTCCTCTAAAATGAACTATCCTTAGAGAAATGGCTGATTCCAGGTCTGAGGCAGGGAAAATAGAAGATGAGCCTGGAACATCTTGTTATATCAGAAAGTAAGTACCTGAAGAAAAATGGAAATATGTCAAAAGGATACAGGAGCCAACTTTAAGGGGCTCCCACTGGTCATACTTACGGCCATTTAACTATCAAGAACTATAACATATTGAAAAAATAAATCCATGAACCTATAGTAATGTGAGAGCTATTACTAACGTCTACATAATAAATGTATAAATGTATAAGAATAAGAGCTTTATGTATAATTTCCCAAGCAAGAAATAATTCGGTTTTTGTTAATAGGATGAATAAATAAATTGTGTTATATCCATTCAGTGAATAATACATAGCCTTGCCTTCTCCCACTGCAATAGCCTGAGGCTTCCTCCCACACAGAGTTCCTCTCAGCATCCAGAAGTCATCCACCCTCTCATCTTAGCCAGGACCGCTTCTCTCCTGCTGAGCGCTCCCAGAAACCCTGCTGAGTGGATCTCTGTCCCTCCAGCAGCCTCAATAGACCACATAAAAGCCCTTAAATTCTACATATCAACCAGGGCTGCGGTTCTTAACTGTTGCTTACAATAACGTCCAGGCCTCACCTTCCAAGACTCTGATTCAACTTTTAAAAAAGTTCCCCAAGTGAGTCTAACCTTCAGCCAGGATGAACTAGAAAAAGGTGACAAATTCTGAGACAAATGGAGTTTGATTAACGCAATCACAATTGACAATAAAACGCTGAGTGTGGCACTATTTAATCCTGAACACAGTGAAAAAGAAATATTAACTATGGCAATTTGAAATCCGAAATACCTGTTCCCAATTTCAGTTGAACTTTCCACAGTAACTGCCATCTGGTAATCTGGCATGTTCAGTGACAATATCATAAATGGTCAACATTGAGTGCTTGCGATGTGTCACCCACAATTTAAATGCTTTACATGTATTTACTCCTCATGTCAAATCCAATTTCAAAGAAGCCACCCTAAACAGTACCTAATATTTGTATAATATTAAGTTGAATCATATGAAATTGCCACCATTTGATCATTTTGGTTCTAAAAAAACAGCAACTTCATATGGTCCAATGAGACATCATATTGCCTAGAATGGGGCCTCAAGGTCAGAGGCAGGGAGAGAGGGTCCAGGTCCAATCTGCAACTGCAGAGCGTCCTCTGCTAAAAACCAACATGGAGGATTTAGATTCTTACCCCATAAAATTATTCCCCGGCCTCCAAACTGCACCAGCCAGGAGTGAGTGGGCACTAGCCTGGAAGGGGGAGGCAATTCCCCACTTCAGATGAGACTGTGGCAGGGGAAATAGACAAAGGACACCCCGCGGTTAGGAAGTGCCAGGGGCCATGAAGACAGTGGGTAAGTGGAACCCCACCTTACTGTTTAACCTGGAACTCATTCCCATACTAGGGAAGTAATCCTACTTTTGGCAAGCAGGATTTGATCATTGCTATGACCAACAATTCAGTGTTTCCTGAGAGTTTTCACTGAGCTTATCCTGTTTCTTCCATGCCCTTTATGTTGGGGCAAGATAGCTTGTCTTTGGGTTTATAGTCAACAGGCCATCAAGAGCCATGACAAGCCCTGGGCCATCACTGAGACCAAGATCAGGACTTGGATTGGCTGGTGGCACTGGTGGTACTTTGGGGCCAAGGCCTGTGGATACGAAAAGGATGTATGAATGCGGGGCAGCTTAGCAGGTGGGTAAGAAGCACAGCTGTTCTGGGTAGCCACCCGTCAGGTGTCCATTGCTCCCTCTTGCTTGCTAACAGCACCACATTCCACTGGGACAGTGATGTGCTCAGCAGAGAAACTGTTTTCTCACCTTTTGCCAACAGAAGTAGTAAATGAGACATAATCGGTGGTTATGGTGTAGGGCTCTGGGAACGTTTTTTGTGTGTGTGTGGTGGAAGTTTTACCACTCGCTGTGGCTCTCCCTTCCTCCTTCCTGACACCAGTGAGAAGCCCCCCACACCCCTCCTATCAGTCCCACAGCACTGATGTTGTTTCACAAGTCCTTTGTGGTTCTCCCTTCCCATGAGGCAAGTTCTCTCTCAGGAGGTACCTTCATTCTGAAGTACCTAGGGTCTTTGGAAGCTCACCCACCAAGTTGGGCACTTTTTGGATCATGTACAAAATAACGAAACAATAAGTGTGGAAACTGCAAAAGCAGCCAGCTTAGTATCCAGTGTCCTTGCCAAAGCTCAGAAGACATTTCCTTCCGTGACCCACCAAGTCTGCACATGGCATTCAGGACCATCAGCCCCAAGATTCTAGGTTGCAGGAAAGAACATTTACTTCTAAAGGTGGAAACCTGGGCCCTGGAGCAAAGGAGGTAGCAGGCTTTTCATCTGAGAGGACGACATGTGTCTCCAGCCCTGATATGTTGAGAAGTGAGAGACATTGTTTTCTTGTAGCAGTGCGGTGATCTGGAGACACAGAAACCTCCATTTCCACTCAAAGCTGCTGCATCTGTTCACTTAATGCTTTGCTCCAACAGCTTTTTTTAGAACACTCTATGCCAAACTCCGCTCTAGATCCTGGGCAAAAGGAGGAGTCAATCCTAGTCCCAGTTTAGCTCTTTGAAAAGTAGCTATCAAGTGAGCCCAACTCTGACAAGTCTAATCAAGGAAGGTGGGGTAGGGGAAGTGGAGACATATAAATATACCAAATGAGGCAGAGATTGATGTTGGGAAGTTGGGGAGGAACGCACTCAGATCTGCACCTGTGGAAGGGACAGAGACAGAAGTGGGGAGAGGGGAGAAATGGGCTGCAGTGTAGCTAACAAAGGCCTTGCTGACCCCACAGGGAGCTCTGAGTCTGGATGGCTCCACAGAGTTGGCAGGTAGGGTGGAGGACAGGGCTTCATATCCTGCATTGGGCTGGCATTAGATTGAGGCTTCCTAGAAGGAGTGTGACATAGGCCAAGGTGGCTCTCTTAGCTGAGACAACTCCAAAAAGGGATGGGACTGAGGATGGACTACCAACAGCTGAACCAGCAGTTTGGAGAATAAATCCTTCAGTCCTGAGGGTGATGGTAGGGGTACATTGCAGCATCCACAACCATGATCAAGTAGGCCTGGAAGATGCCTTTTATCATATGCTACTCATGGACATTTATGATATAAAGATGCTTTTCTAATACTGTTTATTCTAGTTTTTCAGAAATGCATGCTAAGCATCACACCGTGTTCTTTCTAGCTGACTGTCCAGGACACCTCAGGAGAGGAGAACTGTGAGGAAGCCGGTTTGTGGATGCTGCCCTCCAGGCTGGTTTCACAGGTACGCTCCCTGAAAGCATCACAGGTATCCTCCTGCCCCCAATCCCACATTCCGAACCCTTTCCCAATGGCACGAGGGCCTAGAAAGAGTCTTATAATCCTCAGCAATTGAATTTGGGGCTAAGGTACCTGAAATCACGCAGTCAATGCCCAGGGACTTCTAAGGCTCTGCCCACCCACAGGGCAGGCTACTTGACTGTGCCATCAGTCTCACACTCACACAAACATTGGCCACCATGGAGACGACTGGTTTCCTTGTAGTGGTCAGACTTAAGCACCCACCTGGTTTCAGTCTACTTCCCCACCTTTCTCTCTTCTACCTGAAATGAAAGCCCACTGCTAAAGTTCCCACCTGTCTACACTTATAGCCTTTTAGATGATACTGGTCAATTTCTTGTTTCTTATCTTTGAGTCACATTTTGGCTCCTTCAGAGCAAAAGGGGACTCAGAGTCAGAAGATATCCCTCAGCTCCAAATGCCCCTCTCTGTTCTCACCACCAAAATGACATTTCACAAGACGAGGAATGAGGATTATAGACAGTGTCATGGCTCTGCCACCAAAAGTCTGCATCCAGGCCCATGAAGACCTTCTCAGGAGCCAGAGAGGGGAAAGAGGGAGGGGAACGTCTGCCAGGTAATTCACCCCTGCACACATTGATGGCCTGCCCCCTCCCAGATCTTGATTTCCTAAGATGGTATTACAGTGATTTCCTAATTTCTCTTCCTGGAGAAGTTAGAGGACAAAGGACACCATTCCTCATCCATGCTGCTCCGTGTGTTCACTCAGAGGGAATCGATGTGTCATGGACGAAAGAGTATGTGTTTTAGAGCCAGGCAAACAGACCTTGATCTAACTGCACCTTTGCCACAGAAGTGTCCTAGAACTTTCTAAACCTCAGTTTATTTGTAAAATCAGGATAACAAAAATATCTGCCTGCTCTGATGCTCTTCATGATGAAATGAGATGACATTTTCGCTTATTTTTAGGACAAAACAACCATGACATATTTCTTTCTTTGGTTAAGGGACAGCCAAGTTCCTGTATGTTTTTCCCATTGAGCAAAAAATATTTATTTCCACTTTCAGCATTTATTTGTGTTTTTGCTGATCTAAGAAATTGTTACAGATTGTTTGCCAATTAAATTTGCTGAAAACGATTCATACAACTTCTTTTTCCTCGCTATAAAGTAACTTAGGCACTTTCTCACATGAAACTTCTATTTGTGTTTACCAGCATTATTGAAGTATAATAGATATACAGTAAACTACACCTCTTTCAGGTGTACAATTTGATAAGCTTTGAGACTTGCAGACATCTTTGAAATCATTGCCACGCACATCAGAACAACGAACACATCCACCACCTTCAAAAGCTTCTTCAAACCCTTTTAGCATCTCTCCCTCTCACCTTGCTACCTCCACCTTTGGGCAACCATTGATCTGCTTTCTGTCACTATACAGTTTGTATTTTCTGGAGTTTTCTACAAATGAAAGAGTGTATGCTCTTTTTTGTGTGGCCTCTTTCATAATTATTTATTTATATATACTCAACATAATTATTTTAAGATTCATTCATGTTGTTGCATATATCTATAGTTTGTTCCCTTCTTATTGGTTTTACATCATACTTTGATATATGAGATAAATGTTATAGAAATATATCCATTACATTTTTTTTCTGGAAAATCAGAAGTATAATATTATAAGAAAAGAACTGGGCTCAATTAAGAAGATATTTAGTTTACATCTTTCAGCTGTGTCACCATGGATATGTCACTAAGTTCTTGGTTCCTCAGTTTCCTTTCCTGCAGGCTAGAAATAATAATAGTACCTCATTGGTCATGTTCACAAGTACTTTAGTCATAGTCATTGATTTGAGAATCCCAGCCCACTGGACCTGTGTCTGCCTGCATACCTGAATGGTTTTGTGGACTGACACCTTCTATGGCCTCTAGTCCCATAAGAAGATGACAGGCTTGTCAAGCATCAGGCAGTGAAAGATAAAGGAAGCAGGGGCTCTTGACTCTCTTCCTGGGAGACCTACCCAAGCATGGAGCACTGTGCTTTGGTTCTGATGGAATGTCTGGGAAGCAGACCCATGTGGTGCTGCCACAGGACTAAACTCGGTTTAGCATTGGTCCCTCACCTGGAGGAGAGGTCCTGGTCTTACTTCAGAGTTGCTCCAGCCAGAAGACTGGTCTCCCAGTGAGAAGAAAGTTTTGAGAGAGTCAGGATGGTGTAGTGATACATACAGGATGCTGCCCCCTGTTTCTCAGCAGGAAGGAGATTTGGGAGAATACTAGAAAGCCATTCAAATCCCTTTGGGAAAGTGAGAGAGGCATTAGGAAGTTCACCAAACAGGCCCTTCCTTTTAGCAAAGTTAAGTGAGAGAAGTATAAAGAGGAGGACTAACCTAGCAAACAGGAGGTGCTCCTCTGAGCTGAGGAAAGAACTTGGGGCAGATTGTGTTTTACAAAATGGCAACAGCAGTAACTTCTGTCCCACATGCTCCTTTACAAACTTGCCACTCCCTCATCAAGAAGGGGCATCTATGACTCCACCTTTTGAATGGGGCTTTTGTGACTGCCTTGACCTATTGAACATGGAGGAAGTGACATTATGTGATATCTAAGGCTAGGTCATAACAATGTTGTGTACTTCCTCCAGGTTTTCTGGGGATGTTCACTCTTGGAATCCAGCCACTATGCTGTGAGGAAGCCTAAGCAGCCCATGGGATGCCTACATGAAGAGAAGCAGACCCCCAGTCTATAGTCCCAGCTGAGCTCCCAGCCAATAGCCAGAGCTAACTTGCCAGTTATGTGAGTAAACTATGGTCAAAGTTCAGCCTCTAACCCCCAGTCTAGGGGCAGAGATGAACTGCACTGCCCAACTTAATAGATTCCTGAGGAAAACATAGGCCAGTTGTTGTTTTAAGCCATTAATGTTTTGAGGTAATTTGTTACACAGCAACAGATAACTCATACAAAGCTCATCTAGGAGATAGATGTAAGTTCATAGCAATATTCAATAGCTGATGCTTGTCAATGTGAGGAGATGCCAGTTCCCAGCCCTTACTGTCACCTGGCAGCCTTCTCCACTGGGTGAAGCTCTCCCATCATTCTGACAGGTCTTGGGCAAGAAAAGGTATGAATAAGAACTGCCTGCCATCTGTTGGGCATCCAGGTTTAAAAAAAAAAAAAAGCACTTCTGATCACAACATAAATGTGTTTTGGAATGGCTTTAAAAATGTTCTTGTTATAATACTATGAATATTTTTTTTTGTAAAAGTGGGCCATTTTAATGTTCTTTACAGTAGAACAAATAGTTCTCTTGACTACTGTTTGATAGTATTCAGAAACATCATAGTAAAGGCTGTTTTCTTGATTGGTGCGTAATCTTCAACAATTATAAGCAGTTACTCGTATGAGACTGCTGTCAAATCAGTAAGACTGAATTTATGCATCCATCATTTTCAGGATTGTTGGTAACCTGGGCATATTTCCCCCAAATAACTTTGCCTCCTTGTGTTACAAGGCCCAACTCGCTCACATTCACCTCAATGACAGTACCTTTGGTAATAACACCTAAAGTTGTATAAAGTGGGGATGAAGGATTCTTCTTTACACCAAGTATTGGCCGGCTTCAGTTCAAAAGGTGGCTTTCAGTTCAGGATGTGTTACATGTGACTTCTTGAAACGTAAGCCCATTGGCCTAATGAATCTTTCATATTTAGGTGGTTTTCGAGTAAAGCCATCTCCAACAAAGCAGACTTTAGTAACCATCCTCTTCCACGCTTTCTTCTTTCTCTTTCCTGTTCGAATAACTTTTAATACCTCTGTTTCTCCCTGGGCACAGACTTTGGGCAGAGGGACTTCCCATTTCCCCCCTTTCTCTTTCCGTTTTGGTTTAATCATATTGGAAAGTACTTTAGCTCAGGACTGTCCCTCTCTGTCCAGTAGATATGCAGGTACTGCTCCTTGTGGGGTCTTTTCATCATTCTTTTGTTTGGTGTTTCTCTTTTCATGCATCTTGATAGTCTTTTTCATCTGTATTTTCTCGGCGTGGTGTTGTTTATGGTAGAGCTTAGCTTTGAGAACAATCATCTTTTTTGCCTTCTTTGAACGTTCATGAGCCTCTCGACCTTCCTTCTTTCTCTTTTTTTCATGGTAATCCAAACGATATCCGTAAAGCTTACGGTGTAACTCAATGTATTCATTTTGTGGCATGGTTACAGCTGCCCAGACGCCAGGTGCAGTCCCCCGGCGCAAAGAAGCTCTCAACTTTTGGGTCTCTAAAACTCGCGAGGCTCCTCCACCTGAATATTTTTGAATTGTGGGATTCACCAAGCACTCCAGTGTTATCTCTATCACTCTTACCTGGATGATAGTCAAACCTGGATGACTCTATCATACAGGTTTAAGAATCTGACTTGCAGGAAGCATCAGGCTGTTGAGAGCATGTAATGATGATTCACTAAGGGTTCATAAATAACAACCTGAGTATTATTTTGATGCATTTTGTAGATTAAGAGACTGAGGGTCCCAGAGGTAAAGTTCACAGAGCCCACAACTGTAGGAGTAAGGACAGGATGCCAGGTCTGTTCCTAGGTTGTGCCTCTCAAATGACTGTGTTCTCAAATCTCCTGGCAATTCAATTAAGCAGCTCTGAGCAAACCTGTGAGTCTGTATGTCCAACAAGCCTCAGACATGCTCCTGAGAATAAAGTGCTGGAGAGAGGATGGTTCTGGTTCTCAGTCACAGCTTGTTATGTCCCTGGGCAGATATAAATTCAGACAGATGACATGAAAACATCGGGCTATTTTGGCAACCTGTTGATTCTACTTTGGTCTCTGCATATTTTCTACAGGCTAAGCAAGAGTTTGCCAGAGAAAGGGTGGGTCCCATACTGAATATCACCCTCAAGTCCTTTCTGCTCTACTAATTCCCAGATGGAGTTTTGATACATCTGTTTACTGAGATGGGGCAGCCCGACTCTGCCCCTGAACTCAAACCACTCAGCATGCCTGGCACAGCAGGCTGGACGAGCCCAGGAGGCTTCTCAGGAGACAACTCTGGCCTCCTGCCATCCTCACATTGGCAGGAGGTCCACCTATAGAGCTACGCACGTCTGAGTCAACTGTCCAGCTCTGCACCTCTTATAGCTGTGTGACTGTGGAGAAGGCCCTCCGCCTTAAAAGGCTTAATTTCCCAACCTGAACAATGTGGCAGTGATACTCTCTCAGTCATCCTTGAGGCGATGGAAGTACAGCAAGTTGCTTAAAAGAGTGATACAAATATGGACATGTGCCTAAGGAGGGAATTAGAAGGCACAACTCTGGAATCTGGCATACATGTCTCATTGAAGCACACTTTCAAAATGAGAATGCAAGGTGTACATTGATCTGAGATCCAGCTGGCTGTGTGAACTGACAGAAATAACTTGTGAGCTGGGATGTGTGGACTCCACATGCAGTTTTCTCAGCTTTGCACAAAACACTGTTCTGTTTCACACTGAAACGCACAGCAGAATCAGAAACCAGAGGCCCCCATGTGTTTTATGGACACCGCTCACTTTTGAAACTGGCATTATAAAGATAAATTTCCTGAGCCCCAAATGTTTCCTCCTGACTCCACAATTTCCCAGCAGCTCAGCAGGACATCTGCAAAGCTATATATCATATGTCATGTTCCCTCATGCTTCCTGTGACCAGCTTCAGCAGGATCTTTGGGCTCCCCTGTGAGCTGTCCCAGGCCCAGCCTGCGGGCCCTCACCTGTGACAACCCCTCCCCCACACCCCTGACCTCATGGGTTCTTTGTCCCTACCTGGGTTTCCTTAAAGAAGGATAGGTTAGATCATTGCGTGGCCTCTGATTTCAAGCCCCCCTCGACCCCCACCCTCTGAGCCAGGTTGAGTCAGGAATTTTGTTGTTTATGAAGTGTGGGTATTCTCTGTAAGCTTTTCAACCATGCCTCTTTCACTTGAGAACACTTTTGTTCAGGATGTGTAGACTGGTTTGGGTAGGTTTGTTTGTGGTAAAAAATGCATGGCTTTTTTTACATACTGTATTTAATTATAAGACTAAATCTCAAGGATGTTAAAAATTAGTCAGAAATTCTGTTTTTCCTGCTGCATTACAAATGAAATCAAAATGATTAAGCTGTTTTTAGACCAGGTAGGAAGCCTGAGTGCAGGGTCCCCTGGTGGGTTGGTACACTGAGCAGGGCCCAGAGGGGGTTATGGCGCTCACAGTCACCAATCAGCGGTCAGCTCTGTGCTGGACATTGTCTGGGGCACACTCCTTTAATCTCCACACACTCTTCACATGTCCTGTCTTCTTGAATCTACTAAAGAGGAAAAATGGTCAAAGATGCTACTAAAGTGTCCAAGGTCTTGTGTTGGAAGGTGGTGGGGCAAGGAATCAAACCCAATCTCTCAGATTCCTCTCATTTCAGTCCCTGGGCCTGCCTAGCTCTGGCTCACAAATGACTCTGGGGTCCGGTGGTTCCCATACACCCATTTTGAAATTGGCATTCTAAAGAGGTTTGTCTTGGACAGAAGCAGATGTAAGTCCAGCTGTAGGACTAACAGACTTCTGATTGGAGTCACCCTCCTACGGGGCCTTGTTTTCTTCATTGTATAATGAAATAGTACTGCCTACTGCACAGAGTTCTTGGAGGTCTCAGCAAGATGGTGCATGTGCTACTCTGGGTGTCTTTCTGATTCTGTTCTGCAAGTTCAGCTGAAGTGGAATCAGAGCTGGCCAACCACGGGTTCTCCCGAGGCCAGTGCCCAAGGAGCCCACCATCCCCAGGCCTCTTTCAGGCCCTGGGCTCCTAGGTTTGGCACTGGAAACCAAATGCCTTCACGGTCATTCTGTGGAGCAGTCAACCTTTCCAAGGGCAGGCCATCAAAAACGGTTCGTTTACTTCTCTTCCTGCAGATTCTAGGGGATTCTTGTCTAGATGGAAAACATGGCAAACAGTATAACCCACAGGCTTGATCTGCTTAATATGAAATTGAAGAGCTTGGGCTCAGCTGGCTCTGGGCCCATAGCTCTTTTTAGACTGTTTTGAAAAACATAACCTTGTTAGGTTAAGTACAAACCTTTCCAGGCAGACTTCCTCTTAATTTTTAAACTTCTTTGTATGTCAAGAGAAATGCAAGCCTTATGTCTCCCACCCATTTACCCTTAAGTCACTAAAGTTGTTCTTCAAGAGTGATTGAATGTTATGATGGTTTCTTTCTCGGGAAAGGAAGTTTCATTCGCCTTGGAGTGAGCAAGCTCTGATTTCCTAAGGTCTGAGAGCCAGAGCCCCACATCCAACTGTGTTGCAAAAGACGTAAAGAATGCCTTTTTGGCTAATACTTACATTATGGTTCTTTAAGATCCTATGTCTCTTTGAAGAAACAATTCAGCAAGAGTCATTGATTTTTTTTTTTTCCCAAAAAGCAACTTCAATGCTAAATTACCAACACAACTCAACTGAGGTAGATGGGTGTTTTTGCAGTGAAATCTGAAATTGGGCAAATCCCCCAGCCACATGTATTTTTGGGGGTTTAGAATTGGATTAGAAGTCAGGGCAGACCTGGGCAATGGCTTTGAATTTTTCTGCAGCCTCCAGAGGTTTGCAGACGGTTTGAAGTTACCGAGATGGTTTTCAGCCTAGTTTGAAACAATCAGATTAATGAGAGGAGTTTACCAAAGAAAGGGACTAGTGACCTAGGGTGAAGGTGAATACCATAACACAATAGAGGGCTTAGTGACAGTGGTTCCAAGTTGTTGATTTGAGCCTTGGGTTTTCTGAGTAATTTGCTGCTATTTGGTTCTGGTTTCATTCTCACATGCCAGCTGCCTCTTCCTTCTGGTCTTCCTGTGAGGATGGAACTGGCTGGTCTGTAAGCTCTAGAAGGCCCTAGAGAGGCCCTGTCTATATTATTCCTTGTTGCATACAACTTAGAACCTGGAATGTGGTTGGTTTCCAGTTATATATTTGTCAAATGAAGAATGAATGAATGCCCAATGCCCCTTTACTTGCATTTCTTATATAAAAATGTCTCGGGTGAGTAAGCCTCCTCACTCTTCACTTCCCCTTTCCAGTGTGTCCCAGAATTTCCCTGTCTAGTCTTCAGACACTTTTCCAAACATTCCTTGTTTGCAGATGGGAATGTGTATATACATACATAAGTAAATGACAGAATGAGTGATTGGTCAAGGGCTAAATTCTCTCTGTTTTTGTGCATCTCCATTGATTCAAAGCATGTCCACCTTCTCCATGTGAAGTCCATATAAGCTGGACCTCCACCAGTCTCTGCCACTGAACTCCCCCAGAGTCTAAACACTTGGTTCCCACAACAGAGTTTTTCAAGATGCTCCTGCCCACAGTCTGCAGAGGGATCCAGGCTGCTAAGGCTACAGCCATTATAGGTTGCCTTCTTCATCCTCAGAGGTGGGTGCCCTGGCTGCTTTTGCTGACGGCCCCTGTGTCCAGCCCTACCTCTCCCACAGCTACGGCCCCTATGTGGCCTGGGGGTTATCCTACCTTCTTTCTCAGAGGACTCAACACAACTGGGACAAACCCTCAGGGAAGCGGTCCCTTGCCATCCAACATGGTGAAGACTGTAGGTAAATTTTGCAAGGGATTAAGTGTGCTCAGGGAAACTTTTCAGGCAGCCAAGGCATTCTCAGAGCAGGCAAAACTCCTAAGGTATATGTACCACATTCTGAGCCTCAAACAATAAAATCGGAAATAAGCAGAAAAGCCAGGACCTAAAAGTACCTAACCACACAGAATCTAAAAATAGTTCCCTAAATATCAACCAGGCAGAGAGGAAATTCACAGAAAGTAAGGGCATTTAAGAAAATAATTAAAATGTAGATACTCTAATGAACTGTGTGGACTCAGGCCAAACCATTCTCAGAGGGAAAGTAATTTCTTTAAATGGCAATTTAATGAAAATGCTAAGGGGCTTTAATGACCTAAAAAGTTAACAAAGAAACAAAGACATCAGTTCACAGAACAAGGGAAGAAGAAAAGACACACAAAGAACACAGAGAAATAAACTAGACAGAGAGCAGCAATTAACTGACATGGGTGAATTCCTTGAAAAAAAAAATGTGTTTACCAATTGACAAGCCATAAGATATATTTTTAAAAGAGAGAGAGAGAGAGAGAGAGAGAGAGAGAGAGAGAGAGAGAGAGAGAGAGAGAAGTTGAAATTTTTTTAAATGAAAAACAGTTGATCAGCATTTTCAACCTAATGGAAACATCAGGTTGTTTCCATATCTTGGCTCTTGTAAATAGCATGGCAATGAACAAAATAAATGAACAGAAACAGACTCATTGGTACAAAGAACACTTTGATATTTACTAGATGGAAGAGGGTGAGAAAGGTGAAGGGATTAAGAAGTACAAATTGGCAGTTACAAAATAGTCATGGGAATGTAAAGCACAGTATAAGGAATTGTAAAAACTATGTATAGTGTCAGATGGGTACTAGACTTATCGGGAGATCAATTCATAAATTACATAAATGTCTAACCACTACACTGTACACCTAAAACTAATATAAAATAATATTGAATGTCAACTATAATTAAAAAAATAGTCATGGGATACAAGGTACAGCATAGGGAAATATAGTCAATAATATTAAAATAATTATGCACAATGTCAGATGGATAATAGATTTATTGAGGTTATCACTTTGTGAGGTATACAATTGTCTAATCACTAAGTTGTTTTGTACACCTGAAACTAAAAAAAGGGTGGGGGGCAGCTGATGGAACATTTAGAACAATTTAAGGGTTTGAGACGATGGCACGTACTTTGAGAAAGTTAACAGAATGGTGTGCCTTGGACCAGAATATTAGATCTGAATCTTGCTGTTCCACTTGCTTTCAGTCAAGATGCTTAACTTCTTGTTTCCTTTTGTAAAATGGGGAGGATAATGATAACCTGCCTCTTAAGGTTTTTGCAATGTTTGAGTGCATCGATCTGTGTCATTTATAGGAACATTGTCGTGGCAGAACCAGAGAGAAAGGCACCCTCCTATCTCCACATGATATTAATCAGGGGAGTTCACAGCAGCTCATGAGGTCTGGGCTATTCTTTTCCCCATCTTACAGAGAAAGAACCAGAGCCAAAATAGGTTGAGAAAATTATTCAATGTTATTCAGCTTTTTAGGAAGATTTTCCAAATGGGGGGAGGGCTATAGAACTATCATGTAGTTGAAAGAACTGGGGATGTTTTTCCTGAAGAGAAGACTCAGGAGACCATGTTCCATGTGTCCTGTGAAATAGCTGACACCCATGGATTGGAGTTAAAGGGAGGCATATTGTGATGGTTAATTTTAGGTGTCAATTTGATTGAGCTGAGGGTACCCAGATAGTTGGTCAAACATTATTTCTGGATGTGTTTATGAGGGTGTTTCTAGAAGAGATTAGCATTTGAATCAGTAGACTGGGTAAAGAAGACCCACTCTCACCAATGTGGGTTGGCATCATCTAATCTATGGAGAGCCTGAATAGAACAAAAAAGTGAAGGAAGGGTAAATTTGCTCTCTGCTTGAGCTGAGGCATTTGTCTTCTCCTGCCCTTGGACATTGGTGTTCCCGGTTCTCAGGCCTTCAAGTTTAGACAGTTTGGACACCACAAGCCTTTCTGGGCCTCCATCCTGCAGATGGCAGATGGTGGGACTTCTCAGCCACCATAATCACATAGGTCAATCACTCTTAATGAATCTCTTAATATAGCTGCCAATTTGTAATATATATATTACAAATTGGCAGATATATATATTTCCTATTGTTTTTATTTCTCTGGAGAACTCTGAAAAAACACACATTCAATTCAATATGGGTGTGGTGGATTAAATGTTTCTGCATTTAACTACCATCATCTATTTTCTCGAGCATTTTCCCCTTTCCCTCTTGGATTACAAGTTTGGAGGTGAGGGGGGAAAGATTTTTGTGTTTCTAGAAAACTTAGCCTGTTATGCAGACAACATTCTTGTGCCTCTGAGAGAAAAATTGTCACCACTAAGGGAAAGAAGGACTTTTTCTAGAGGATAGAAAAAATCGTGGGTAGTGAGGTAGGTGTAGAAGGGGTGGGCATGTGGGTAGACCAGGGAAAATGGTAAAAAGGGAGAAGTCTACTTTTTGTTCACAGTCTTTTGGAGCCTCAAGGAGGCAGTGAGGCTCCAGGGAGTACCTGAGTGCTTGGTGGTACCACTGAGAGCTTCACAAGCTTCTAGTGCCCAGCACACCCCTCAGAGACACAGACAGATTCCTGGAACCCTTAATGATAGCATAGGTTCCATGGAGCCAGCTTGGCATCTGCTGTAGCCACAGCAATAGGGATGAGGGGAGCTCTGTGGAGACCCATGTGGATCCAAGATCAGAAGCAGGTGAGACTGTGCTCTCAAGAATCAGGTGCTGCTTCAATCTAAGCCCCAGCAGAATATACCTCAAGGGGAAAAGACAGGATTCCAATAGCCAAATTTAATTTTTCAACAACCTTAACAGTATCAACTCTGAGAAAGAAGATACCTACCAATGAGGACTCCTGGTGGCTAACATGACTAAAATAAAAAAAATAACAGGCACACACACACACACACACACACACACACACACACACACACTACAGAACTTAGCAGCCATTTCTAAACAGGGGTCTCTCATGCAAGCTGCACTTTAGGGGGAAGCCTGCACTAAATTGCCTGCTCCCTGCACTGAACTGCCTATGGTACCATGTTCTTACTTTCTTATCTAGTCCTTATAAAGGAGTTTCTGGAATTGTATTTCAATCAATAGGACTGAGGCTTTTCCCATCCAATCAGAGCTGCACAGTATATCCCCATTAGTAGCTTCAGTGACCAATCACAGCAATTCTACTGTGACCAATCAGGACAATGCTTTTTGGACAAATCAAGCCATGAGGATTTGGAGTTCTCATTTGTATGAGGAAGGAACAGAGACCAGGGGTGGGGACATCTCTATATATAAGTCAGCTCCCCTCTGACTGGGGGAACATACTTTGTCTGTCCACCGAAGACAAATGGCTGCATTTCCCTGGCTGGAGCTGAAGAAGTATCTCTGGAGCAGATCAGAGCAGAGCAGAGTCACCTCACAGCCATGCTGCTCCTCAGCTGTGCTGCTTCATAATTGAAATGTAACACTATTGAGTTTCTCCACAGCCGTGTTGGTCTTACAGCCGCGCTGTAACACAATTGAGCTGTTTGCACTGCATAAATGTTCCTTCTCCACCACACCCCAAACTGGGGATTCCTGTTGGCATTGAATTGGCACCAACAACCCTCAGTTGACAACAGCATGGGCTTTGAAAGAGAAATTAAGTAGAATTGGTTTTCCAGATTGGGAATTTGCCTATGTTAGGGAACTTTTCCCCCCTACTAGTTAGAGGTATGAAATAGAGATGTTTCCTGTCATTGGAATGTTTCAGCAGGGACTGGGTCAGGCTTTGCTGAGGTTGCATAAAAGAAATGCTCATACTAGCTTGAGACTGGCCCACCTAGATACTCTATGATTGTATGAACTCGAACAGGTGGGAAGGTGACAGTTAGCAAGAGTTTCAGGGGGAAGTCTGGAATTTTCTGACTCCAAAATGTCTCCTACTACCTAATATCATGGCTATTGATTGATTTCTGAAGGGAAAAGCTATAGGACCTATGAGGTTGGTGAAGGTAGATGAAGGATTTGAGAAGTGAAGAGAAGATGGTGGTGACAAAGAGAGGGTCTATGTGGGTGACCAGCATATGAGCAACCCTATGGTATTTGTGACTGAATGGGTTTGCACAGTTGAGGGGAGCTAGCTGTTGTGAGAGGAGGTATGTTATGGGAGAATGATGGTGTGGGGGCACATATGATGAGGGTGATTGATGGCAGATGTGTGAGGGTGTACATAACGTGGGTTCCAAAGAAAAAGGGTGAGTAGAGTATGCAATTTGGGAGTGATAGTGTGCAGAACATAAGACACCCTGTTCTGGAGTGTGTTAGTGAACTTGGTGGTTTTTCTTCTGAAAGAATAGCTCCCCTACTGAGTATTTGGAAATGTAGCAGATTAATTTTTTTTTTATTTTTTTTTTACAAGGCAGTGTCACTGACCCTCATATGTGGGATCCAAACCTGGGCCGCTGGCGTCCCAAGCCAGCTATTAACCACCGCACCACTCGACCGGCCCAGCAGATTAATTGTCTTTTAATAATCTAATCTGTGAGCTTTTTCAAACTGAGGACTTTTGTCTTTTTTCAATTCTGGAATATTATCGGTCACTATCTCTTTAAATATTGTCTTCTTTTTTCTCTTATAATGGAATTCCTGTTAGTTGTATGTTGGAGATTCTTAATCTATCCTCCATGTCTATTAACATCTTTGTCCATCTCCTATTTTGTTCTCTTTACTAACTAGGTTACAAGTAAATGAGACTTGAAGTTTGGTTTTCTCAATCATTAAGTGTCCTCAGTTCTGTTCAATCTCCTGTTTCTCTCTTCTATTATCATTTGTTTTTATTTCAATGAATATACTTCCATTTTTGGATTTCTACTTTTTTGTATGTTCTCATTCTTGTTCATAATCTCTGAAATTTGTTTCACAACCTTCTATTATTATTTTATGGATGTATTCCTTCCTTTGTATCTTTAGAATTTTAAGATTCCCAATTTCAAAGTTATTTCAGATTACTTTTTTTGTATTTTATTTTATTTATTTTTTATTTTTCAATTACAGTTTCATTTAAAATATTTTTATTTAGCTTCAAATGTACAGCATAGTGGTTAAACATTTATATTATTTACAAAGTGATCCCCTGATTAGCCTAACACCCAATTTGCACTATACATAGTTATTACAATATTATTGACTATATTCCTTATGCTGAACTTTACATCCTCAGCTATTTTGTAACTACCAATCTGTATTTCTTAATGCCTTGAGCTTTTTCACCCAGCCCCCAACCCTCATCCCCTCTGGCAATGATCAGTTTATTGTCTGTATCTACAGGTCTTGTTTGTTCATTTATTTTGTTCTTTAGATTCCACATATATGCGAGATCATATGGTATTTGTCTTTCTCAGTCTGACTTATTTTGCTTAGCATAATATCCTCTAGGTCCACCCATGTTTTTGAAAATGTGATGATTTTATTTTGTTTTTATGGCCAAGTAGTACTTCATTGTATATATGTACTGCATGATCTTTATCCAATTGTCTATTGAAGAGCACTTGGGTTGGTTCCATATCTTGGCTATTGTAAATAGTACTACGATGAACATACAGATGCATATATCTTTTCAAATTAGTGTTTTAGATTTCTTTGGGTAAATACCCAGAAGTGGAATTGCTGGGTCATAAGGTAATTCTATTTTTATTTTTTTTGAGGAAACTTCAAACTGTTTTCCTTAGTGGCTGCACCAATTTTCAATCTCACCAACAGTGTGCAAGTGTTGCCTTTTCTCTGCATCCTCCCCAACACTTGTTTGTTGGTTTATTGATGATAGCCTTCCTGACAAATGTGATGTGATATCTCATTGTGGTTTTAATTTGTATTTCTCTGATGATTAGTGACATTGAGCATCCTTTCATATGTCTATTGGCTATGTGTATGTCGTCTTTCCAGAAATGTCTATTCGGGTCCTCTGTCCATTTTTTAATTGGATTGTTTTTCTGGTGTTGAGTTGCATGAATTCTTTATAAATTTTGGATATTGATCTCTTATCAGATGTAGCATTGGCAAATATCTTCTCCCACTCAGTAGGCTGTGTTTTCATTTTGTTGATGGTTTCCTTTGCTTTGCAAAGACCTTTTAGTTTGACCTAGTCCCATTGTTTGTTTGTTTGTTTGTTTGTTTATTTTTGTTTTTCCCTTGCCTGATGAGATAAATAGGAAAAAAATATTACTAAGAGCAATATCAGCAATGTCAGAGAATTTACTACCTATGTTCTCTTCTAGGAGTTTTATGGTTTCAGGTCTTACATTTAAGTATTTAATCTATGTTTATTTAATCTTATATATAGTGTAAGAAACTGATCTAGTTTTATTTTTATTTTTTACATGTCCAGTTTTCCCAACACCATTTGTTGAATAGATTGTCTTTCCCTATTCTACGTTATTGCCTCTTTTGTCATAGGCTAAATGACTGTATAGGCATGGGTTTCTTTCTGAGTTCTCTATTCTGTTGATTTATATGTCTGTATTTATGCCAGTAACCTGGTGTTTTGATTGCTATAGAATTGTAGTATAGTTTGATATCAGGTAAAAAATACTTCCAATTTTCTTCTTCTTTCTCAAGATTGCTGTGGCTATTTGGGATGTTTTGTGGTTCCACATAAATTTTAGGATTATTTGTTCCAATTCTGTGAGAAATACCATTGGTATTTTGATAGGGATTGCATTGAATCCATAGATTACTTTAGGCAGTATGGACATATTAACAATGTTAATTTTTATCCATTAGCACAGTATATACTTCCATTTGTTTGTATCTTCTTCAATTCCTTTCTTCAATGTCTTTTTCTGAGTACAGGTCTACATAATTTAAATTTATTCCTAGTTATTTTAGTTTATTTTATTGATGCAATTATAAATAGTATTATTTTCTTAATTTCTCTTTCTAATAGTTTGTTATTGGTGTATAAACATAAAACCAATTTCTGAATATTAATTTTGTATTCTGCTACTTTACTGAAATCATTTATCCATTCTAATAGATTTTTGGTGGACTCTTTAGCTGTCTCTTTATGTAGTATTGTGTTATCTGCAAATAATGACAGTTGCACTCCTTCTTTTCTAATTTGGATGCTTTTTATTTCTTTTCCTTGACTGACTGCAATGGCTAGGACTTCCAATATTATGTTCAGTAAAAATGGTGAAAGTGGGCATCCTTGTCTTGTTCCAGATCTTAAGAAGAATAGTTTCAGCTTTTCACCATTGAGGATGATATTAACTGTGGGTTTGTCATATATGGCCTTTATTATGTTGAGGATGTTCCCCTATTCCCACGTCACTGAGAGTTTTTATCATATCTGGATGCTGGATTTTGTCAAGTGTTTTTTTCAGCATTTATTGATATGATTATATGATTTTTATCTTTCACTTTGTTTATGTGATGTATCCTGTTAATTGATTTAGGGATATTGAACCAAACTTGCACCCCAGGAATAAATTCCACTTGATCATAATGTATGGTCTTTTTAATGTATTGCTGAATTTGGCTTATTAATATTTTGTTGAGAATTTTTGCATCTATATTCATCAGGGGTAATGTTTGTCTGATTTTGGATTCAGGGTAATGGTGGCCTTATGAAATGAACTTGGGAGTCTTCCCTCCTCTTAAATGTTTTGCAATAGTTTGAGAAGACAAGCTGTTAATTATTTTTTGAATGTTTGTTAAAATTCACCTGGGATACCATCTGGTCCAGGAGTTTTGTTTGTTGGGAGTTTTTTTTATTACTATTTCGATTTTGTTTGTAGTGATCAGTCTGTTCAGATTTTCTGGTTTTTTTCTTGATTCAGTCTTAGAAGATTGTATGTTTCTAGGAATTATCCATTTCTTCAAGATTGTCCAATTTTGGGGGGTATAATTTCTCATAGTATTTTCTTAAATCCTTTGTATTTTTGTGTTGTCAGATATCACTTTTTTTCTTTCATTTCTGACTTTATTTATTTAGATTCTGTCTATTTTTTGGATTCTGAGTCTGGTTAATGGTTTGTCAATTTTGTTTATCTTTTCAAAGAACCAGTTCTTGGTTTCATTGATCTTTTGTGTTGCCAATCTAGACTCTATTACTTTTATTTCTGATCTGATCTTTATTATTTCTTTCTTTCTACTCACTTTGGGCTATGTTTGCTGTTCTATTACTAGTTCTTTTAGGTGTAAGGTTAAATAGTTTGAGATTTTTAGTTTGTTTGTTTCTTGAAGTAGGACTGTATTGCTATGAATTTCCCTCTTAGGCCTACATTAACTATGACCCATAGATTTGGGGTCATTGTGTTTTCATTTTCATTTGTTTCAAGGTATCTTTTGATTTTTTCCCCTTGATTTCATTGTTAAACCGTTCATTGTTTAGTAGCATGCTATTTAGCCTCCATGTGTTTGTAAGTGTTTTTTAGGGTTTTTTTCTTGTGATTGATTTCTAGTTTCATGCCATAGTGATCAGAGAATATGCTTCATGTGATTTCAATCTTCTTAAATTTATTGAGACTTGTTTTGTGGTCTAACATGTGGTCTATCTGGGAAAAAGTTCATGTGCCCTTGAAAAGAATGCTGCTTTAGGGTAAAATGCTCTAAAAATATCAATTAAATCCATCTGGTCTAGTGTATCATTTTAGGCCGCCATTTCTGTGTTGATTTTCTGTCTGGAACATCTGTCCATTGGTGTCAATGGGGTATTAAAGTCCCCTACTATGGCTGTACTATGGCTATCCCTTCATGTCAGTCAATTTTTGCTTTATACGAGGTGTGATCAAACAATACAGTGAATGTTCAAGTTGAAAAAAAATTATTACAGTGAAATCCACATTGCCATTAACCCCGCTTCAAAATACTCTCCCTCACTTCGAACACACTTATCCCATCGTTCTTGCAACTTTCTGAAGCAATTCTGGAAGTCCTCTTTCGTGAGTGTCATTAGTTGCGCTGTCATGGATGTCTCGATGTCCTGAATCATTGTGACTTTGGGGAAGAGCCAGAAGTTGCACGGGGCCAGATCCGGTGAATAAGGTGAACAAGGATACACCATAATGTTTTTATTTAACAGAAATCGCCATATACCGATATGTGACACGGAGCTTTGTCCCGATGGAGGATAAAACTTTTTGCCCATTTCATGTTAATGTGTTTTTGTGATCCATGATTTATGGCACACTTTAAAACACATCTTAAAATACAGCTCTCAACTGTAACTTACACCTGACTGACTGCATGGAACAAGTTGAAACTTGTCACACACTGTTACTAAGATTTGACATGCCACTTCCCATATTAAAGATCCATGATTTTCTGCTGGATGGCACTTGGATGCAGCATTTACCGTATTTTGTGATCACAATGGAAAAGCTCCATACGTTGCTTCTGATATGGCAATTTCTGTCAAATAAAAGCATTATGGTGTGTCTGCATCCATCTTATTCACTGGATCTGGCCCCGTGCAACTTCTGGCTCTTCCGCAAAGTCAAAATGACCATGAAAGGTAAACATTTTAAATTGATTCAAGACATTGAGGTAGCCACAACAGTGCAACTAAAAACACTCATGAAAGAGAACTTCCAGAACTGCTTCAGAAAGTGGCAAGAATGATGGGGTGTGCTCGAAGTGAGGGGGAGTATTTTGAGGGAGGGTTAATAGCAATGTGTCTTTTACTGTAATATTTTTTTTAATTTAAACATTCACCATATTGTTTTATCACACCTTGTATATTGAGCTGCTCCTATGTTCAATATATAAATGTTTACAAGGGTTATGTCCTCTTGGTGGATTGATCCCTTTATCATTATGTAATGTCCTTTTTTTTGACTGTTATTATAGTCTTTGTTTGAAAGTATGTTTCGTTTGATATAAGTATTGCTATGCCAGCTTTTTTCATTTCCATTCACATGAAACATCTTTATCCATCCCTTTGCTTTCAGTCTAGACAGCATAAATATGAGCCTTGTTTTCTTATCCATTCAGCTAACCCTATGTTTTTAGATTGGAGCATTTAACCTATATACAAATAAAGTGATTATTGATAGGTACATATTTATTGCTATTTTATTATTCATATTTATGTTTTTTTTTTTCCTTCTTCTTGATTAAATTTCTTTAACATTTCTTGTAATACTGGTTTGGTGATGATGAACTCCTTTAGCTTTTTCTTGTCTGGGAAGCTCTTTATCTCTCCTTCAATTTTAAATGATAGCCTTGCTTGATAGATTAATCTTGGTTGCAGGCCTTATTTTCATTACTTTGAAGATTTCCTGCCACTTTCTTCTGGCCTGCAGTTTCTGTTGAGAAATCAGCTAACAGTCTTATGGGAGCTCCCTGGTAAGTAGCTAGCTGCCTTTCTCTTGCTACTTTTAGGTTTCTCTCTTTAACCTTTCCCATTTTAATTGTGATGTGTGAGCTTCTTTGGGTGCATCTTGTGTGGGACTCTCTGCACTTTCTGGACTTGTGTATTTATTTCCTTTGCCAAGATAGGGAAGTTTTCAGTCACTGTTTCTTCAAATAAGTTCTCAATCTCATGCTTTCTTTTCCCCTGGTACCCCAATGATTTGGATGTTGATAAACTTGGTATGTTCCCAGAGGTCTTTTAAATGTCCTCATTTAAAAAAAATTCCTTTGTCTTTTTGTGTTCTGAGTGGGTATTTTCTGCTACCTTGTTCT
Source organism: Aselliscus stoliczkanus (assembly GCA_033961575.1). Classification (NCBI taxonomy): domain Eukaryota; kingdom Metazoa; phylum Chordata; class Mammalia; order Chiroptera; family Hipposideridae; genus Aselliscus; species Aselliscus stoliczkanus. The sequence goes on from CM066729.1 coordinate 121,441,857, forward strand.
TCATTCCTGACTGGTTCTTTTTAATGGTTTCTATGTACTTTTTAATGTGTACTATCTCTTTGTTGAAGTTCTTACTAAGTTCCTTGGGCATCCTTATAACCATTGTTTTGAACTCTGTATCTGGTAGGTTGCTTGCCTCCGTTTCATTTAGTTATTTTTCTGGAGTTTTCTGCTTTTCTTTAATTTGGGACATGTTTCTTTGTTTCCTCATTTTGGCTTCCTCTTTGTATTTGTTTCCATGTATTAGGCAGATATGCTATGTTTCTCTGTCTTGGCCCAGTAGCCTTTTATAGTAGATGCCCCATGGGACCCAGTGGCACAGTCTTCCTAATCACCCGTGCCGGGTGCTCCAGGTATGTTCCTTGTGTGTGTTGTGTGCACCATCCTGATATAGTCGAGCCTTGATTGCTTTTGACACATAAGCGGATGAGATTCACCTTCAGGCTGACTGACTGTGAAGATTTGCTCCCAGCAGGATCTGGTGACTGCTGAGACCACCTTTGGGTGTGCCATTTGTGAGGCTAATAGAATGGTGTTCTGTTGTGGTTTGAAGTTGGTCTCTGGATGTATTGGTTCTGGAGCCTCTTGGGAGGGCCTCCTGTGCAGACCAATTTCAACCACTGCCTTCTACTAGCCCAGGGCTACCTGGTATGAGCTACAAAACAACCCACAATTAGTCTTTGCCTGTGCTGGACCTGGAGATGCATAGGAAAGGCCACTCTGTGAACTGGCGTCTGCTGCCATGAGCACAGGGCCCGGGGCCTCAGCAAAAGTCCTAAGGCACTCTGAGGCCTGCTGCTTCTTGCCAGCTTTCCATTGTGCTCAGCCACTGAAAGCCTCATGTTATACCCAAGTTGTGTGAGGCAGGAGTCTCAGGCATTCACTAGAGTATGGCAAGTTCACCAGGTTAATGTAGACTCAGGTTTGGTTGCAGTGCTGAGCCTGGGGCTACTCTACAAAACACTCAGAGCACACTAAGGCCAGTTGTACCTGCCTGGGGCCCAGAGATCCTGGAGAACTGTCCAAGAAAGATTGTAGCATGGGCTGGGGCTAGTGCTTGCCACTGAATGTGCCTCCAGCAGTGCACAGGTCGGATGTGGTGGGGTCCCAGGGAGTCATCAGGATGGCGTGAGCAGATTTCACCAGGCCAAGGCAGATTCATATTTGGCCATGTGAGGGTAGGTTTCAGCACAGCAAAGATGGTTCCTGCCCATAGGTTGCACAGGAGGAGTGCTCAACACAGGAACAATGGTGGTTGTCCCTCAGGCCCTCATACTGAAGCCACACAACTCATTATTGCCGTATATGTTTCTGGCACCCTGTGAACTGCTGTCCATCCACCTGAGCCCGGAGCAAGTGCCTGAGAGCAAGTGAGTCTGTGCACAGGCCCTTTAAGAAGATGCATGGGTCTCCAGCAGCCCTCTGTCTCATCCAGAAGGACAGAATCCCTACTGTTTTTCAAAGTCGGATGTTGTGGAGACTCCCCTTCCCAACATCAGTCTCCAGGCTGGGGAGCCTGGTGTGGGGCTCAGGCCTCTCACTCCTCAAAGGGGATCTCCACAGCTGAGATATTGCTCCCTATTCCCAACTGCTACTTGTGATTGCAGGGCCAGCCCATTTTTTCTCTGACCCTCCTACAAGTCTTGATGTGGCTTCTTTGTTATAGTTTTAGTTATAGGACTTTTGTTTAGCTAGTCTTCAGATGGTTCTCTAGGTTGATATTTCTATAATTTAGTTGGGATTTTAATGTGGTCATCAGAGGGGGCAAGCACAGACTTTAATTACTCCACCATCTTGCCCAGACTCTTAGATTACTTTTTTATTTCTGTTTTCACTGGAGGTTAGTTCTCCCATTTATTGGATTTGTTAACTGTCATTCACACAGTTTCATTCTTTTGTTTTTGGGGCTCATATAGCTGTGAGCCTTTTGTTTGAGTTGTTATTTTAAAAGTTTTCTTTCCAAATTCTCTTCTTACTTCATGGTGGTTTTCCAGATTCAGCCAGGCTCTCTGTGATCCACATTCAGAATAAAGTCTTAGAAAAGGGCTCAGGGATCTTGCCCTTTGGAAATTACAGTCCAGTCCCTGAACCTATGAACAACAGTGAATAGCACCAAGTTGCACAATTCTAGAGGCACAATTTACATGAAATAAAATGTGAACAGTGTCCCCTGGAATTGTGCAATAAAATGGCCCTAATGGCAGCCCATTTCCAATCTTGAGATAGCTCTCTGATTGTCTTCTATCCTGGGCAAGTACCACTTTTCTGAGGCTCAGAGAAGATAAATCACTTCCATAAGGAAATTCACTGGAGAATGGTCTGAAGTCCATACAGTTTTGTGTTACACTGCACTGAAACCCAGACTGTTAAAGAATGTTACAGAAAACAAGTGAGTCCTTGAAATTTGGCATTGAAGTTATTTCTAGGATTAACTGAAAATAGATTCCTCACATTTTTCTATGTTTGTGTGAGTATGTTTGTGGGGAGAAGGGATGATGAGAATACACTAGTAGGGGCTTTATTGTCTCCAGATTGCTCCATATCTGCTGCAGTTGTTGAAGTGACTGAGTCATAAGAGGACACAAGAGACTTGGTTATATGTGTACAGGGAGATTTGTCTGTGATTCTGGCAGTTGCTTCCACCACTACTGAGACTGAATATGGCCTTTCTCCTCCAGTCAGAACTCTGGATTTAAAACAGTCCAGGGTTGGGTTGCTTCTGTTATTGGATGTGATTTTCCAAAACTACTCTTCACTTTGAGTTTGCATCACGGTCAAGCAACCCTCCCTACTTCTTCAGAGGGAGAGGATGGAGCCGAGCTGAAGACATAGCAAACACACACATAAGCCTTTGCATATTTCCTCTCTCATACATGACCTAATGGGTTCATTAACCCTGGAAATATTTGATCTTGGTGCCACAAGTCCCCAGGGTCACTGGTTTACTGGAGGCCAGTGCTTGAAGTCTCTCCTGCTAAAACCTCATCACCAAAGAAAAGATCTCAAGGCTACCATGGGAACTGACAGCATGTTCAACCAGTCAGATCTCTGAGAGGAGAGATCTCTGAGAGGAGGGTTCAAGCCTCCTCATTTGGCTAAGTGTATATATGCAGTGGGAGAGCTGCCAAGTTGGTTTTCCTCATGCTTAGTATGGTGCCTGGTACATGAGTGGCTCTCAGAGACTAAAGGGGAACACCTTAACCCATGATAATAGACCTATGCATTATAACCATCCAAGAATGGCAAAGGGATAAGGAGCAAAATCATTCATTTTCAATGGCTCCACTTTGAAAAGATGACAATCTGCATGCACTCTGGGTTTTCAAAGTAGATGGAACTGCTTTTCTAAATGTTTTATGTCTGGAATACTTCAAAAGTACTTGGCCAAGCAAGTTCTCTTTTTAAATCCTGTTCTATTTCAAAAGAAATGCAAGCTGCTTCTTTCTGATTCATTTGTACTTGATTTGTAAAAACACTCGTAAGAGGTATTTTTTGTCCAAAAATCCTTCCTTGTGACTCCTGTTAGAAGCATTGCATCCTAAGCAAGGAGTTCGTTATGGGCAATTGTCCTCAGTCCCAACCTTGATTTCAGCTCCATGTCTCATCTTCTTGGAGGGCCCTCAGGTCCTAAACAGGACTCTTGTCTTTCCCCATATTTGAGAAGTAGACAGTGATGTTAAAAGAAAAAGCTGTAGCTGGGTGTCCTCAGATCCCCAACCAAGTCTTAGAGGTTTGGCTACAGACCTTGAACACCCTTCCCAGAGGAGAGTAAATAGAGCCTTGTAAAAATACAGCATTTGTGTTCCTTTGACTTTATGAAGTTTATATACTTGAAGTGCAGCATGATAAATGAATGTGTTTTTTCTGTGGTTACCTCTATTTAGTCTGCTGTATAAGGATCTGTATTCATTCAAATGATATATAAAATGATAAATAATCCTCTAAAATTATTTTTAAATTGCATTCTTTAAAAGCATTTTAAAATTGAGGAAGAATGTACATGTAGTGAAATGTACAAATCTTAAGTATATAAATTCAGGAGACTTGAAAAATGCATATATCCATAAAACCAACAACCGAATCATTATAGAATATTTTCATCACTTCGGAAAGTTTACCTGTGTCCCCTTTCAGTCAATCACCATTACCCATAAGCAATTGCTGTTCTGATCTCTGTCACTGTGGTGGGCAACTTCTAAGATGGGCTCTAAGATTCCCACCTTGGTATTCATGCCCTTGTGTGATCCCCTACATTGGTGTATGGTCTGTGCCAAGTGACTTGTGTCCCTTCTGAGGTTAGGTTACAAAGAGAGTTATGTGTATTTTGCTCACCATCTTGCACTCTCTTCTGGAGCCCCAGCTCTGGTGGCTGCCAACTGCCCTGGGAGAAACCCATAAGGACAGCCCTATATGGCAAGAAACTGATGTCTTCAGCCAACAGCCACCAAGCACCTGAGACATGCCAACAGCTACACCCAGAGAAGTTGGGAACAGAAAGTCCCCCAGTCAAGCCCTGAGATGGCTGCAACCCTAGCCAATACCTTCAAGCAGCCTTGAGAAAGAGTCTGAATCAAAGACATCTTGTTAAGCTATGCCTGGACTCCTGCCCCTCAGAAACTGAGATAATACAAGCTTGTTTTTTTAAGCTGATATTTTTGGCTTAATTTCTTATTTAACAATAAATGATTAATACAATCACCATGGATTTGTTTTGCCCTTGAACTTCAGGAAAATGAAATCATACAGTATATAATCTTTTGTGTCTGGCTTTATTTGTTTAACAGTATATCTGAAAGATTCATTCATTTTTTGTGCAGGTCAGTAATTCATTCTTTTTCATTGATGAGTAAATATCATTGCAACAATTTCATGTGACAACTTATTTTTATCCATTGTCTTGATAAACACTTGAGTTGCTTCCAGTTTCATGGTTTGTTTGTTTTCTTAAGAAAAATTGTATAAAATGCTATGAACACTCTTGTACAAGTCTTTTTATGAACATATGCTTTTATTTTTCTTTGGTATATACCTAGGAGTACCATTTCTGGGTCATTAATCTGGGTTGGTTAATCTTAGAAGAAATTTTAAAATAGTTTCCAAAGTTTCTGTACCATTTTGAACTTCATTTTGTGAAGTATCTATTCAAGCCTTCCTCTACTTAAAGATTCTTTCTTCTTTACTGAGCTTTTTAGGTGGAAACTTAGATCGCTGATTTTAAATCTTCCTTCTTTATAATATACATATTTAAAGGAATCAATTTCTCCCTATACATATTTAAAGGTATCAATTTCTCCCTAAGTACTGCTTAATTTCATCCCACAAATGTTTATAGAATATGTTGTATTTTCAAGTATAATTCAGTTTAAAATATTTTCTAAATTCTACATTTTCTTTCTTCCCTGGTGGTAGATTATTTTTAAGTATACTACTTGATTTTCAAATATTTGGGATTTTTTCATTTATTGTGATTAATCTCACTATAGTCAGAGAATATACTTTGTTATATTTAAATATTTTTAAATTATTTGAGGCATTTTATGACCCCAGCATATGATCTGCCTTGTGAATATTCCAAGTCCACATGAAGATAATGTATATTCCACCATTGTTCAGTGTCATGCTCTATAATATCAATTAAATCAAGTTGGTTGTTAATCTTATTCTAACCTTCTGTGTCTTACTGGGGATTTTGTTCTTGTTCTATTAGTTGCTTTAAAGGGTTATTAAAATCTCTAAATGTAATCGTACAGTTTTCTATTCCTTATTTGTCAATTTTTGCTTTACATATTTTGAACCCTGTTATAGAATGCATTTATTTTTGGAATTGTTATGTTTTCTTGATGAGTTGACCATTTGATTATTATAAAATTGTACCTCTGTGTCTCTAGATTTAGTCGTCTTTTTACTTTTTTTTTTTTTTTTTTTTTTTTTGAGGGCAGTGTCACTGGCCTTCATATGTGGGACCTGAACCGGGGCCGCTGGCTTCCCAAGCCAGCGCTTAACCACCGCACCACTTGGCCGGCCCTTGTCTTTTTACTTGAAATCTCTCTTGTATATTTGTATTTTAAAGTGCATCTCTTATAGTCGCATATGGTTAGATCGGTTTTATTTTCCATTCTAAGGTCTGTGTTTGGTTTGGAGTGTTTATTTAGTTCAATTAAATTAATATAATTATTGATAGATTGAGTTTAAGTCTATCACTTTTTTTCTAGTCATCCCATCTGTTTAATTACTCCTATGTTCCTAATTTTTTTCTTTTTTTTTCTTTTTTTGAGTTAATTGAATTTTCTTTGGTACTCCATTTTAATTTCTTTATTTTACTTTTAGTTTATAAATCTTTATAATAGTTTTTAATGGCTTCTCTAAGGATAATGACATGCATTCTCAACTTATTCTACTCTACATAGAATTCATATAGTAACTTCATGTAAATTACAAGAACCTAAAACATTGAAATTCTACTCTTCATGCTATCATCACCATAATTTTACAAACTTACATGTAGTAAATATAATGTAATTAACATAATGTAATGTAATAAAATAGAAAAGAACATATATAGATTAAGAATTCAGAAAAAGGCTATATATATTGTATTTAATATTCATATATTTTATATTCTATTATATATTTTATATTGTTTAATAAAAATAAAATGTATACATAGTCTTTAATTTTTTTCCTTCTTCTTTTTTCTTTTTTTAAGGCAGTATCACTGGCCCTCACATGTGGGACCGAACTGGGACCACTGGCTTCCCAAGCCAGCACTTAACCACAATGCCACTCGGCTGGCCCAAGTCTTTAATTTTTATTAAACAATATATGGTTAAAGAAAAATGACAACAACATATTTTATGTATCTACATGTTATATTTACTATGTATAAGGATGTAAAATTTATGGTGATAGCACAAATATATATATATTCATAGGGTGCCAAAAAATGTATACACCTTTTAAAAAAGGAAAAAACTATCAAAATTGTAATACTTAATATAGACCGATTACAAAGGATAAATACAAGTCACATTTGACTTCTGCAATTACAAGAGGTGCTCAAAATGGTTACCAATCAGCGTCCAGACACTACTGATTATGAAGAACTACTCCTTGAGCAACGTTGACCAAAGTGTCCACTTATTGGGTCATCGAAAAGTCATGACACATGTTTTCAACAGATGGCACTGGTTCATTTTTGGAAGTACTAAAGTCATTCCCATCTATGTTATTGCTATGTCATTTTGACAGTTCTAGCTTCATTAAAAAAAAATTGAGTGATTTGGTTGAGTTTTGGAGATTTTACAGCAAGTTGAAGATGGAAGACAAAACTGCATTTTTGCCATATTTTACTGTTTTACTTTCATAAAGGAAAGAATGCATGTCAAAAAGTTGCATAAAGTTTATGGTGACAATATTCTACAAGAACGTCAGTGCCAATGATGGTTCACGAAATTCTGTACTGGTGATTTTGATCTCAACGACTCTCCTTGGTCAGGGAAGCCCACTGAGGTTGATGATGACAAAATAAAGGCATATGATCAAGTCAGACCCACATTACAGGACACAAGAGGTTGCAGAAACATTGAACATTCACCATTCAAGTGGTCGCAACCACCTGAAGAAGCTGGGATATGTAAGCAAGCTTGATATCTGGGTTCCTCATGAACTCAAAGAAATTCATTTGCTAGAGCATATAAACATCTGCAGTATGCTCATTAAACATGAGGAAAACGATCCTTTTTTGAAGCAACTCATAATTGGTGATGAGAAATGGATTGTTTACAACAATGTGGTTCACAAATGGTCTTGGTCCCAACATGATGATTCACCTCAAACGACATCGAAAGCAGACATTCATCAGAGGAAGGTTATGCTCTCAGTGTGGTGGGATTTTAAAGATGTTGTGTTTTTCGAGCTCTTACCAAGGAATCAAACAATCAATTTGAATGTGTACTGTTGGCAATTGGACAGTATGAATGAATCCATCATCCAGAAACATCCAGAGTTTGTTAATTATAAAGAGGTTGTTTTCCATCATGACAACACAAGACCACGCACAAGTTTGATCACCCTTCAAAGATTATTGGAGGGCCGGCTGAATGGCACATTGGTTAAGAGCTGGTTTGGGATGTCAGCAGCCCCAGTTCGGATCCCACATGTGGGGGCCATTGACACTGCCCTCTACAGCTAACAGCAGCTCTACCTGCAGCTGGGCTGTGAGAGCCCTGGCGACGGTGTAGGCTGCAGCCCCTGCCGCAGTGGGCTGCCATAGGCTACAGTGAGTGGCCAGCAGCCAGTGTGAGCAGCTGGCAGCCAGTGTGAGCTGCCAATAGCTGTGGTGAGCGACCATCCAGAGGCCAGCGACCGATTTGCCTCAACGGAGAAGAGTGCAATGACAATCCCAACATGGGCCAGTGAAGCAGTTGTGTCCTCCGCAACTAGACTGAAGAACAAAAGGACAGCAACTTGTCTGTTCTCCTTCCCCATTTCCCCAACGCTGTTATCCTCTATTCCCCTATAAAATCTTTTAAAAAAAATTATTGAAGCTTGGATGGGATATGTTACCACATCCACCATACTCGCCTGACTTTGTGCCGTCAGACTTCCACTTGTTTGGTTCTCTTTAAAACTCCTTGCATGGTATAACGATCAATTCAAATGAGGCTGTAAATCAGCACCTTGTTAATCTTTTGCAAATAAAAACAGGTCCTTCTATGAACGAGGAATTACAAAGCTCACTGAAAAATGGCAAAAGGTTATCAAACAAAACGGGCAATACATCATTGATTGATCTTTGGTTTTTATATAAATAAATTACCTCTAAAAAACATAGACAAAATACATCATGACTTTTCTGAAGATCCAATACATACATTTTTTTGGCACCAGGGGTGCCATACATAGGGTGCCAAAAAAATGTATACACATTTTAAGATATGTTATCTACATATTACTTTTCAAAGCTGAATTGAATTACATAGCAATGTAATATGATGTTCGCTCAAAGGATGGCATTAATCAAATGAATGCTAGCATAATTCATTGTATCACAATTTTAACACAGCTTCTTCCTTTCTTAAAATGTTTTACATTTTTTTTTTGCCACTCTCTGTATATTCTTCATTCCAAGATATGAGTCCATGTCTGGTGATGTTTCCTTCAGCCTGAAGAACTTCCTTTAGCATTTCTTGTATGACAGCTCTACTATTTATAAGTTCTTTTAGCTTTCTTTTATGTGAGGATATCTTTATTTCACCCATGTATTTCAAAGATAGTTTTGCTGGATATAGAAATGTGGGCTGACATCTTTTTTCATCCAGCATTTAAAAGGTGTCTCATCATCTTCTGGTTTTCATAATTTATAAAATTAAATTAGCCTCATTTTAATCATTGTTTCCTGTATGTAATGTGCCTTTTTCTTTAGCTGCTTTGAAGATTTTCACAGTATCTTTAGTTTTCAACAGTTTGTGTATGATCTAACTACAAGTGGTTTTGTTTGTTGTTGTTTTTTTTCAGCTGAGCCATCCTGCCACCTATTGGCAGCTCAGCAGAAGCTCAGCTCAGGCTTGGAATCAAACTGGTGACCCTGTTGCTCAGAGCTCACGCTCTTGAGAGAGCTCTTAACCGAGCCACTCGGCCGACCCTGACCTTAGGATCTTTACTCAGCTTTCAGCTCCATAGTCCATGATCTCCTCTAGATCATATGGAATCTCATTCTGCCTATTCATAGCCCAACCCTTACAAAAGACGTTGGGTAAACTGTATAACCTTTTGGGGCTATCTGGGAAACCCCTTTTTCTCCAATATTCCCACAAATTCTAGCCACTTCAGCAGCATGAGTCTCCCATATCTTTCATTATGCTTCTGCTGATCTTCTGCTTAAGCCTCACCTCCACCTTCCTATAATGGCTATAATTTGCTTCTAGGCAAAATATCAGTGTGAATGTGGAGCTCACCTCATGTGATTCTCTTACAGATCACAGGCTTGTGCTTTTTTTGTCTCGATACTTGAAAACAGTTTTCTCATATATTTTGTCTAGTTTTATATTTTTTTTTCCAGCAGGAGGACAAATTTAGAACAAGTTACTCTGTGATGGCCAGAAGCAGAAATCCTGACTGTTAATTTTACATTTTTGTTCAAGGGCTCGATAATTTTTTTTTCTAGCCATTTTCACTTGCCTTTCAGTTTTGGATCCTTGATATTTGTTTTTGGAAAGAAGTCATGCTCTAGTTCAGACATGAGCTACCGGAAAGGTAGCTGGTCCTGTGGAAAGAACATGGGCTTTGGGAAAACCTGACTTAAAATCCAAATTTAGTCACCTGCAAGCTTATGATTTTAGACCAATTAACTAATAATTTTGAGTTCCAGTGTTCTGATCTAAAAATGGGGGGAACAATAATAATATGAATACTGATGTTGATAGGTAACATTTATAGAATGCTAACCCCATGCTACGAGTTTTTCTAAGTGTTTTAAACTTGAGGGTTCTTTGTGAGGACAGACATAATGATATATATAATAGTCAAGTGGCCCTGGGGATTAGGAAGAGAAAAATTAAAGATTCTGGGTCTCAGTTGGGGCCTAACAACCCCAGTGAGCAATCTTTGACTGAGTATTACCACTTGATGTTCAGTCCTCATCATGGTGGTCCCATTTTGTCCTTATCATTGACCAGGGATGTCATAAGCTTCCTCAAGGCATGGGCAACTAAATGACTCCTAGATGTGTGCAAACTAATGAGCTATGGACATTAGTTGCTAATTAGTTGAATATATTGATCATGGTATTAGATCCATTATAAGTTATCATGATATTTTTAGAGTGAATAAATGTTTGAATGATTAAAAATTAATTAATGGTTTTCTGGGTCATTGAATTTTGTTTTCTTGTTACTCAACAAAGTAGAGGGTATCAGCTTTCTTGACCAAGCCTGTTGAATAAACCTTAATTCTTCTGTCAGTCAGTATAGTCTAAGTTACATTTCAGTAACAAACAATACCTAAATCTCAGGGAGATTTTTCTATAGGTGCTTCATAAGCATTGAGCTAGAGGAAAAGGAACAGAGCATTCTTAAGAGTTTTTGCACATTTTATTGGCCAAGAAGTCATTTAGCCACACATATATGAGCAGGGAAGCGAATTTTAGCATATACTAGCATTGGGGGTGGGGCTGAAATATTTGTGAATGGCCCTATTGACTACACTTTCTCTTTATGAGTCTCACCATTCTAGCCTTAGCCATTTCAGTCACATTTTTATTTGGCAATACCTAATATTCACAGGTGTTTTTGCCAAGCAACCATAATACTTTAAAAATAGTTATTTGCCTCTTGCACATACAGTTCATGTTTTATCCTTAAAACTCTCATAACTTATAAGAATGCCATTTTATCCAAAGCCTTTTCTAACAAAGATTTTTAAAACCACAAAGTTACATTTTAGCCAATTAAAAAAAATGTCACAAACATAAATCTTTTGCCACAAAATCAGGACTGTGTGCTTTCTTTGATTTCTAATAACTTTTGAAGCTATCTTAAATCAACTAATTATGACAATTCTATATAAACCTTAATTCATTTGTATACTAGTTCAACAAACCTTTTCTGCCATCAATAATTGTCATCAAATTTTCTTTCACTGCAAATGTAATAAAAGGATCACAGAAAAGTCAGGCTTACTGATATGTGAGATGTAGGGTTTATACTTTAATGAGCAAGTTTTTACATCAAAAAGAATCAGAGTAAACTGCCAATCACATCATGAGAAATGATCTGATTTGAGGGTGTTTGGAAAATGGATCTTCATTGTTCACTCAGTATAAATATTTTAGTTCTACCTGTTCACAAAGCCCCCAGGTCCTGGTTTAAAGGACACCTCTCTGCCTAGTGTTCTGGGAAATATTTGTTATTTGGGATAAGCATCAATTAGTTGTCAACACTATTAATTAAGGTTTATAGAGAATCATTTATAGAGAAAAGTATACAATAGCTACGAATTCTGTAGCTCATATGCCAAAGCTAAAAGTCTGCTCAGAGAGGACTTCCAGTAAAATGGCAGAATAGACAGACGCTGTGCTAACTACCTCCCAGGATCACACCAAAATTACAAACAAATTATACATCATTCAACCCCGGAGGTCCCCGGAACACTAGATGAACAGAACCACTAAACGAAGAACTTAAAGAGGAGGCCGTGTCGAGTGTGGTAGGATGGGCAGAGATGAGAGAGGGCAAACCCCATGAGGGAAGACCCAGCCATGGGGAGGCTTCTCCGGTTGGGGGAGAGACCTTTCAGCCCCACACCAAGCTCACCAGCCCAGAGTTCCTTTGCCGGGAAGAGAAGTTCTAATATAGCCGGCAGTACATTAGTGAGGGCTCTCTTTGCTCAGCTCGGTGAGGCTAAGAGCGGCTGGAGAATCAGTGGGGCCGGCGCCCGAGGCTTGCTCACCAGTGAGCACTTACCTGGTTCCTAGTGAAGGGAGTAGCTCTGTGAGCCTGCGGGGACGGACTTAACTGAGTAACTTTGGTGCAAAGGCTAGAGGTTTTGGGATTATTGTTCCCCTGGTGTGGAGCCTGCACACGAGCGGTGTAAGGAGGGCGCCATTTTGTCAGGGTTGGGCCCTCCCACAGAGGATCAGGTCCGGGACCTCATTGGTCAGGTGGAATTGGCGCAGAAGTGCGTGTGTACATGCGTGCATGTGGCCTTGGATCCCCACCCTCTGCCCGGCTTATACTGCTTGCCAGGGAAACGCTGAGCGGGTGCCCTCCAGCTCCAACAGGCTGCTCACTGAGACCCGGGAGTGTGCGAGCTGCCTCGGATCCCCACCCTCTGCCGGGCTTGTGCTGCATTGCCCGGGGAACACCTGGTGGGTGTGCTCTGGCTCCAACAGGCTGCTCACTGAGACGTTTGTGCAAGCCGGCATGGGTCCCTGCTCTCCGCACTGCGCTTGCAGAGTTGCCAGGCTGGTGATTGGTTGTCGGACTGCTTAGCCTGATCTGCGAGCAGCTCATTAGGACAGGCTGAGACTGGGAGTTTTCCTGGGAGTGTTGGGCCATGAGTTGTGTGCCTGCATGATCCAGCTGGGGCTCTCCTGGTGATCCATCTAATACATCAAAGCAATGCCAGAGCGACAGCCAGAATGGGGAAACAAAGAAACATGTCACAAGTAAAAGATCAGAAGAAACCTCTAGAAATGGAACCAAACAAAACAGAGGAATCCAACCTTTCAGAGACACAGTTTAGAACACTGATGATAAGAATGTTTAACAAACTTAGTGAGGACATAAGGAAGGATAGAGAAATCATAAAAAACAACCAGTTAGAACTAAAGAATACAATAACTGAAATGAAGAACTCATTCAAAGAAATCACCAGTAGAGTAGATAAAGCAGAACAGCGGATCAGCGATTTGGAAGACAAAATAGCAGAAATCACCCAGCTGGCACAACAAAAAGACCAAAGAATAAAAAACAATGAAAATAGTTTAAGAGCCCTATGGGACAAGGTGAAACACAACCACCTTCGACTCATAGGAATACCAGAAGGAGAAGAGAAGAAGCAAGGGGTCGAGAATATATTTGAAAAAATAATGACTGAAAACATCCCTACTCTGGTGAAGGAAATCAACATACATACCCAGGAAGTGCAGAGGGTTCCGAACAAGCTGAACCCAAACAGGTCCACACCAAGACACATCATAGTTAAAATGGCAAAGGTTAAAGACAGAGACAGAATCTTAGAGGCTGCAAGAGAAAGACAGCAGGTTGGTTACATACAAAGGAACTCCTGTTAGACTAACAGCTGACTTGTCTACAGAAACTCTGCAGGCCAAAAGGGAGTGGCAGGAGATATTCAAAGTGACACAAAATAAAGGCCTACAACCAAGATTGCTCTACCCAGCACGGCTATCACTTAAAGTTGAAGGAGAAATAAAGAGCTTCTCAGAAAAGAATAAGCTTAAGGAATTCATTACCACCAAGCCAGCATTTCAAGAAATGTTAAAAGGGCTTTTATAGGGCCGGCTGAGTGGCATGGCGGTTAAGCGCTGGCTTGGGAAGCCAGCGGCCCCGGTTCGGGTCCCACATATGAGTCCCACAGTGACACTGCCCTCAAAAAAAAAAAGGGGGGGTGGGCTTTTTTAAACCAAAGAAAGTGGTAAACAAGCTAACCCAAGAAGACCAGGAATACAAATAACAAAATGGCAATATATATGCACCTATCAATAATCATTTTAAATGTGAATGGGCTAAATTCTCCAATCAAAAGACAGAGAGTGGCTGAGTGGATAAGAAAATAGGACACATATATATGCTGTTTTCAGATGGAATAAGATATCTCATGCAAATGGAAATGAGAGAAAATAAAGCTGGAGTACCAATACTTATTTTGGACAAAATGGACTTTAAAATGACTACAATAAAACACAAAAAAAACACTATAACCCTAATAAACATCTATGCACCCAACATAGGAACTCCTAATTACATATAACAGATTTTGACAGACATAAAGACAGAGATCAACAGTAACACTATCATAGTAGGGGACTTCATCACCCCATTGTCACCAATGGACAGACTCTTTAGACAGAAAATCAACACAGAAAGAGGGGCCTTAAATGACACTTTAGACCAGCTGGACTTCGTTGATATTTTTAGAGCATTTCACCCTGAAAAAACAGAATATACATTCTTCTCAAGTACACATGGGACATTTTCCAAGATAGACCATGTTAGGCCACAAAACAAGTCTCAGTAAATTTAAGAAGTCATATGAAGCAGATATAAAGGAAAAACTGATGTTTGCTGGCTGGGAGGGAGTGGGGGTGAGGGAGAGGGGAAAGGTTTTGGGCAGCATAGGTGGGTGACTACAATGTTGCTGCAGGGATATGGGGGCAGTTTTGGGAATGTAATTGATAATGTTGTGAAGAGACTATTATGATAAGTGAAATAAGTCAGTCAGAGAAAGACAAGTACCATATGATCTCACTTATATGTGGAATCTGAAAAACTGAATGAACAAGTAAAGTAAACAGACTCATAGATATAGAGGAAAAACTGAGGGTTGCTAGTTAGGGGGGGTGGGGATACGGGAGAAGGGGAAGGGGTTAGACAGCATAAATAAGCAACTACAATATTGCCAGAGGGATATGAGACACAGTTCGGGGAATATAATAATGTTGTAAAAATTTTGTGGTGCATCAGATAGTCACATGTCTTGTTAGGGAGATCACTTCATGGATGGAGTAGAGGCTTGATCACTGCACTGTACACCTGAAGCTGATGTTGTATAATATTGTATGTCAAATGTAACCGAATATATAGATAGTCACGGGATGTGGAGTATACTGTGGAAGGGAGTCAAAGGAATTGTAATAGATATGTATAATATGGTGGGGTAGTGGGGTGGCGAACTGGGGAAGGGGGTTGTCATTTTGGGGGGTAAAGAGTATAACAAGTGCATTGTGTTGTACACCTGAAACTAATAAAAAAATAAAAAATAAAATAAAAAAAGTCTGCTCAAATTCCCATTCTCAATAGATTTATGCATATTTTCATAAACTCTCAGGTAGGAAAATTTGAGAGTCATCTTAGGATCACAAAGCCAGTGTTTCCATGTCTCTGGGATGGTCATGCCTATTAGGGAGCATCATTTCAATCTCACAAAAATTACTGTCTTTATTCCTCTTTATAGTGATTTCATGATTGAAAATGCTATTGTGTTCCTATAAATGCTCCCATAATTCATATTACCATGACAGCCATCTGTGTCTGCTTTCTTTCTGACATACTACGACAGTCAGGATGTCATAAACTTCTATGATGTTTTTTGCTTTTCCTTCATTTCTATTGGCAAGGGAGGCTACTTCTGAACTTAATACCATCTAACTGATACTCCAAAATCTTGACTTTGTGCACAGTCTCTTATGATATGAAAGTTAAGCTATAAATCCATAATAAAAAGAAAACTAGAGACTTCTGTTCTAGACAAGTGGCATACATCTGTTTCTCCCTGCTCCTCTCCCTAAGGACAATAAACCCTAAAAATAATGAAGAGTTCTCCTTTGATTAAAGTAGAACTCTGAAAGATGGAAAGAGGAAGTCAAACTGTTTAAGGACTCTAGGGTTGGAGGAGCAGCATGGCAGGGTGTCCTGCAAACTCCCTCACACAAGGACATCAAGACCTAGTATTTCCCAGCCCCCAACCTAGCAGCAGGAGGCAACCCAGGTACTTTTCCCCAAATGAGGAGGCCCTCCTGAGGCTACACCAGGCAAACCCTATTGACAAGTGCTGAAGGGAATCACTCTTTTTCTATGCTCAAGGCTCCCTTTCCCCAAGAGATCTCAAAAGGCCAGGCAGCACTGGCAGAGAGATCTCATCACAACGTGCTCCCAGCTCCAGAAGCCTCTTTGTCCCCTTGATTCAAGACTCCTTTCCCCCAGTGAGAAACACTGGGGTGGCAGGGCAATACCAGCAAGAGGAATCTTTTATAATAAGTCAACCAGGAAGTACTCTCCATTGACTACAGGCAAAGGAAATCTCACCAAAATGCAGTATAGAGACTTCCTTTATTCATGCAGTGGTACCAGGGGCCCATCCTGGGGAAATTCCTTCTGCTCCTTCTGGCACTTCCCATAGGAAACAATGGGAACCCCAGAAAAATGAGACAAGCTTAGCAAACAAAACTGATACCACGAAGGCCCTGAAAACTATATTATCACTATACAGATGCCAATAGTAGGACAGGCCTTTGGGCTAAACTTAAACAGTGTTACTGCCTGTCAAACTAAAATATTTAAATAGAATCTGGAGTGTTAAAGTAGTCAAACATTTTCAGAATACAATTGTATCATCTAACATAGCAAAAACCTGGAAAATCACAACTTGAATGAGAAAAGACAATCAAGAGGAATAAAACGTTGGATTTATCTGACAAAGATTTTAAAGCAACCAACATTAAACTACTTCCATAATCAATTATGAATTTTCTTGAAACAATTAAAATAATAGAACATCTCTGCAAGGCAATAGGACTTATTAAAATAATCAAATAAAAATTATGGAACTGAAAAATACAATAACACAAATTAAAAAAAAAAAACTTGCTAGTTGGGCTCAATGGTAGTGTGGCAATGACAAAGGATAGAATCAAGAACCTGAGGACAGCTGAATAGAATTTGCTCAATCTGAACAACAGAGATAAAATGGACTAAAAAAAATGAATGAACAGAGTGTCAGAGACCTGTGGGACAATAACAAAATATCCAATATTATTATCATTGTAGTCCCAGAAAAAAGTAATAAAGATAGGTGGATTGAAAAAGTATTTCTTTCAAGAAATAATGGCTGGAAGTTTTCCAAATTTAACACAGATTTTAAAAGCTAAGCAAACTCAGAAGAGGATAAACTCATAGAAATCCATGCCAAGACACATTATAACTAAACTTTTAAAAACTAAAGAAAAAAAAACAACAACCTTAAAATCAGCCAGAGAGAAACAACACATTACTTATAGGGGACCACAAATCTGATTAAAAGCAGGATTCTCATCTGGAAACCTGGAATTCAGAAGGAAGTGGCACAACATTTTTCAAGTGCAGAAATAAAACCAGTTAACTGTGAATTCTGCATCCAGTGAAACTGTCCTTCTGGAATGAGGGAGAAATAAAGCTATTCTCATACAAAGAAAAATTTTAAAGCATTTATCATCTATTGACCTACCTTAAAAGAAAGGCTAAAGAAAATTATTTAAACATAAAATAAATGATAAACAAAGGAATCTGTGAGCATCAAGAAGGTAGAACAACAGAAAGAGCAGAACTGAGGGTATATACTGTAAACTATCCTCATGAATTTTATAAATCATATTTGATGATTGAAATAAAAGCTATAACACTATCTGATATTCAAGACAGTGATATTTCAAAGTGTGGAAAGTAAAGGAATCTATTACAAGTAAGGTTTCAATGCTTCATTTAAAGTGGTAAAATACAGATACCAGTAGGCTGTGATAAGACATGTAAGTATATGTAATGCCCTGAGCAACCACTAAAAAAAACTGTAAAAAGAGATGCACTTGATAACACTATAAATAAATCAAAGCAGAATAATTAAAAATCTTCAAGTAATAGATGTGTATGATATTGGGAGTAGGGGGACAGGGGAGGGGGGAGCGGGTTGTCACTTTGTAAGGGGTGAAAAAGATAACTATTACATTGTTTTGTACATCTGTAAATAATAATAATAATAAAGTTAAAAACAAAAGAAGACAAGGAAAGAGAAATAGAGAAAACAATGAAATGGCAGACTTAAGCTCCACCATATAATAAATACCTTAAAAATAATAATCTAAATATACTGATTAAAAAGTAGAGATTGGCAGAGTGGCTGAAAAATACTACCTAACTATATGTTGCTCCTAAGAAACTCACTACAAATTCAATAACCTAGGTAGGTCGAAAAAAAAAATGAAAAATATATAACCTGCAAACATTAGTTTATAAAAAGCATAAAGGGGCCGGCCGAGTGGCGTGGTGGTTAAGCGCTGGCTTGGGAAGCCAGTGACCCCGGTTCGGTCCCACATGTCAGAGCCAGTAACACTGGCCTCAAAAAAAAAAATAAAAAATAAAATAAAATAAATAAAAAAGAAATATATATAAAAAGCATAAAGTATACTACTGAGCAGAAAAATGTTATTAGAGACAAAGAGGGACATTACATAATGATAAATAGATTAGTCCAGGGAGATATAACAATCCTATATGTACTGAACCAAACAACACAGCCTCAACATACTTAAAATAATACTGATAGAGCTGAAAGAAGAAATAGACACATTCACAATAATAACTGAGGACTTAAATATCTCCCCTTTCAGTAACTAAACTAGGTAGAAAATCAACAAGGATATAGATCTAAAGAACAAACTCAGCTAGCAATATCTAATTCTCCACCCAACAGTAGCACCCAACAGCAGGTACAGAGGGTGCCAGAAACACATACACATATTTTAAGAAAATAAAACTATATTAAAATTGTAAAACTTAATATATACCAATAACAAAAGATGACTACAAGTCATGTTTGGCTTCTGCAATTACAAGAGGTGCTCAAAGTGGTTACCATCAGTGTTCAGACGTGGACACTGTGTCTGATCATGGCAAACTACTGTTTGAGCAGCTTTGACCGAAGTGTCCACTTATATACATTTTTTGGCACCCCCGGTATATATATATATATTATATATATAATATATATATATTATAGTATATGTAAATGTATATTATATATGTATGTATGTATATATAGTATGTATGTATATACTCATGGGAAATTCACTAAGATAGATCATATCCTGAACCATAAAATATTCTCAACAAATTTAAAAGAATTGAAATCATACAAAGTATGGTCTTTGATCATAATAGAATCAACTATTATGTATGAGAAAGAAGAAAGGAAAATCTCTAAACATTTGGAAATTAAACAGCACACATAAATAATCCATGGTCAAAGAAGTCTCAAGGGAAACTAAAAAAATTAAAAAGCTGAATGAGGGCCGGCCGAGTGGCGCATTGGTTAAGCGCTGGTTTTGGGATGCCAGCGGCCCCGGTTCGGATCCCACATGAGGGCCAGTGACACTGCCCTCTACAGCTAACAACAGCTCCACCTGGAGCTGGGCTGTGCGAGCCCCTGTGATGGTGTGGGCTGCAGCCCCTGCTGCAGTGGGCTGCCATAGGCTACAGTGAGTGGCCCGCAGCCAGCGTGAGCGGCTGGCAGCCAAGCGTGAGCTGCCAATAGCCGCGGTGATCGACATCCAGAGGCCAGCGACCGATCTGCCTCATCCGGGAAGAGCTCAATGACGATACCAACATGGGCCAGTGAAGCAACATCCTCAGTGAAGCAACATCCTCTGCAACTAGACTGAAGAACAAAAAAGACAGCAACTTGTCTGTTCCCCTTCCCCGATTCCCCAACGCTGTTCCCCTCCGCCAATTCCCCAATAAAATCTTTAAAAAAAAAATAAAATAAAATAAAAAAATAAAAAGCTGAATGAAAATGAAAATACAACACATTAGGGACACAGATAAAGAGTGCTGAAAGGGAAATTTATAGCACTAATTCTCCACATTAGAAAAGAAGGAAGATCTCAAGTTATTAGTTTAAGTTCTTACTTTTTTAATTCAATTTATCGGAGTGACAATGGTTAGTAAAATTACATAGGTTTCAAGTGTACATTTCTGTAACACATCATATATATATCACATTGTGTGTTCACCACCCAGAGTCAGCTCTGCATTCATCACCATATATTTGAATCTCTTTACCCTCTTTTACCATGCGTGCCCCCTTCCCTCTTACCCTCTTGTAACCACTAAACCATTGTCTGTGTCTTTGTTTCTTTGTTTGTCTTGTTCCTTTGTTTCTTTCAGTTTTATATCCCACATAAGAGTGAAGTCATATGATTCTCGACTTTTTCTGTCTGATTTATTTCACTTAACATAATAATCTCAAGATCCATACATGTTTTCGCAAATAGCAGTATTTCACCTTTTCTTATGGTAGAGTAATATTCCATTAACATTCCATACCACATCTTCTTTATCTAATCATCTATCGAATAACACTTTGGTTGTTTCCAAGTCTTGGCCACTGTAAATAATGCTGTAAAGAACATCAGAGTACATACTCATATATCTTTATGAATAAATATTTTCAGATTTTAAGATATGAGAAAAGAAACAAAATAAACTCAATGCAAGCACAAGAAAGAAAATAATAAATATAAGAGTGGAAATCAATGACAGTGAAAACAATAAACAGTAGAAGAAAATCAATGAAACAAAAAGCTGGTCCTTTGAAAATAATCAAAAAAAATGATAAATCTCTATTAAGAAAGAAGATATGTATCACCAAAGTCAGGAATGAAATAGGGGCTATCACTGAAGATTCTTTGAGTGTTAAAGGGATAATAAGGGAATATTATGAACAACTTTCATAAATTCTACAACCTGAATAATAAAGCTATTGCTTGCAAACCACAAATTACCAAAACCAATAAAGATTAAATATACAATCTGAATAGTGCTATAATCATTAAAGAAATTCACAAAGTCTTTTAAAAGAAAGCCCGAACAATGCAGGAGAGGGCAGGGGAAGAACCATTGTGGAGCAGCCCTAACCTTTCAACCTTGACTCCAAGTTGGTGTCCTGGTCAGCAACCCCAGCCAGCCTGGTGTGCCCCCGACTCTCTGCTGCACAGGTAAGATCATGTCCCTAGGACAGAGTAAGGATAAGAATTGAAAACTAAAATGAAAATAGAAATAAGAAGCACACATTTAGATGCTTAGGTTAACTTTTTTATAACATTCCTTTTGTGTAAGGCAACTGATCAATTTGTAATCACTGTAATATTTTGTGAGTATTTTTTTATTTTAAGATTTTCTTAAAAGAATGTCATATTAGATTTCTGGTTTTAATTAAATGAAAAGAGAATGTTTGCATTTGCTGTATTTGACTGCCTAGGGAAATTTAATTTGTTAAATAATTGTCGACGTGTGACAATTAAGTTTGTGAACTTGCACCATGTGCTTACATTGGCAGCACTGTACACAGAGCTCGATAAGGTTTCATAACCTAGGTATATCTATGTCTCCCAGCTATATTCACATCGACGTGTGGCGGAGTCTTGTTGAGTGGCGCTCATTATTGTTGTTGCATGTTTTTGTGTGTTGTTGTGAGAATCAATTAGAGCAATGAACAAAATTCAATTTCTTGTTTAACTTACCAAGAGTGGGAGTGAAATCAAGGACATGTTAGTTCAAGTTTATGGGGATAATGACATGATTAAAATAGCAGTGTACAAATGTTCTGAGGAGAGAGAACGCATCACTGATAAAGAGAGATCAAGGAGGCCAGTAACGAGCAGAACTGATGAAAACATTGCAAAAATTCATCAAATTGTGCGTCCAAATCATCTGCTGACTGTGAGAAGCATAGCAGACCAAATAAACATCTATAGAGAAACAGAAAAATCTTAACTGAAAATCTTAACATGAGAAAGGTGTGTGCAAAAATGGTCCTGAAAGAGCTCACCAATGAACAAAAACAAAAGAGTCGAAGTTTGCCAAGACCTTTTAGAGAGGTAAGATGATATTTTGGGCCATGTTATCACTGGTAATGAAACATGGGTGTACTAATACAACCCTGAAACAAAGTGTAAAAGTGCACACAGGAAGTCAGCCAATTCTCTACAACCAAAAATTTCCATCAGTCCAAATCAAGAGTCTAAACGATGTCACTAACCTTTTTTGATATCAGAGGGATTATTCATTATGAATTTGTACCAACTCGACAAACAATTAACTGAGTTTATTATTTGGAAGTGCTGAAAAAGCTGCATGAAAAGTTAGACGACCTGAATTTTCATCAACAATTCATGGCTCTTACATCACGACAATGTACCAGCTCACACAGCACTGTCTGTGAGGGAGTTTTTAGCCAGTAAACAAATAACTGTATTAGAATACCCTCCCTACTCACCTGATCTGGTCCCCAATGACTTCTTTCTTACCCGAAGATAAAGGAAATGTTGAAAGGAAGGTACTTTGATGACATTCAGGAGATCAATGGTAATACAACAGTTCTGAGGGCCATTCCAGAAAAAAGAGTTCCCAAATTGATTTGAAGGGTGGACTAGGTGCTGGCATTGGTGCATAGCTTCCCAAGGGGAGTACTTCGAAGGTGATCATAATTGTATTCAGCCATGAGGTATGTAACACTTTTTCTCTCTCTTTTTTTTTTTTTAAATTGAAGTTTATTGGGTGACAATTGTTAGCAAAGTTACATCAATTTAAGGTGTACAATTCTGTAATACATCTTCTATGTATCACACTGTGTGTTCACCACCCAGAGTCAGTTCTCTTTCCATCACTGTATGTTTGATCCTCTTTACCCTCATCTACCATGCCCCTTGCCCCTTAGCACTTTTTCTAGGATGAGGTAGAGAATGTAATTATCTGACCTCGTGTGTGTGTGTGTGTGTGTGTGTGTGTGTGTGTGTGTATATATAAAATGTATATTCACTCACACCCATAAATCTAGGCTAAGACACAGGCCTGTATTAACCCTACCACCAGACTCAATATATATACAAATACTTTTTTTTTTCTTTTTTCAAGTGGATAGCATATTTTTACAAGCTTTAGAGTCACTGCTGTGGGCAATGAGAGTGTGGGCAGGTCCAGCCTCACAGATGGATGTGGAACCTGGGTAGCTTCCCACTAGTCCCATATCTAGAAGGGTTCCATGCTTGGTTTAATGCTCTGTTGTTGCTGTCTTGAGATTCTTGATAACTTTCATATAAGGGGCCCCAAAATTTCATTTACACTGGGTCCTACACATGAGGTAACCAGTCCTGTGCATGGGGCCCTGACTACTAGCTGATTTTCCTCATTGGCAGATGTGAAACCTGAGGCTTAAAGAGGTGTCCATCATCTGCATTTGGGAAGTGGAAGATGGCTGGGGCCAGCCTGGCTGATGCCTTTTTATTGTGCATGGAGGTAGCCAACATTTACATTTGAGTTTAGGGGACAGACATAATTAATTTCAATCATTTTCCTTGAACCAATAAACAGTGTTCCCCTCACCAGAAGAGCCCCATTCCCTTGTGTGGACTTTTTGAGGCCCTTTTCCAACAGCGACGGACTTCCGGTACCTCGTACCCAGGATCCAGGCCCTGGAATTGACCAAGACCCGGCCGCTGAGCTCAGAGTCAGCTGGAGCTGAGGAGGGAGGGGCAGAGCCAGTTTAGGTGGTGATTGGTGTAATACCCTGAGCATTCAAAGTGGGAAAGCCTGGATTCTAGGGATCTCACCCAGGCTGCCATTCAGAGCACCCAGAGTAGCTGCCACGCCCACATGTCGAGGCTAGAGCATGGGATCGCGTTATCCACACCACCAGGCTTATGCTAGTGGTGAGAGTGAGTAGGGCTCCTGCTCTCTACTTCACTCTTCCACTCCAGGAGCCCCCTCTCAC
Source organism: Aselliscus stoliczkanus (assembly GCA_033961575.1). Classification (NCBI taxonomy): domain Eukaryota; kingdom Metazoa; phylum Chordata; class Mammalia; order Chiroptera; family Hipposideridae; genus Aselliscus; species Aselliscus stoliczkanus. The sequence goes on from CM066729.1 coordinate 121,465,893, forward strand.
TCCCGCCACCAGAGATGCCTTCAGGGGGTCACTTATGACAGCAGTTTCATGTCACTGAGGGCCAATCCTAAGGAGTGAAATTTATGGTGAGTTCCTGGCAGATGAAAGGAAAGTTCTCCCTCCATGCCCCAGGTACCTGAGGATCTTATTTGCAGACCTGGATGTCGTTCCAGGATGGGGGCACAGGGCAGGGTCTGGGGGTCCCAGTGGCTGAGCTATGTAACTGCACCTGGCTGTCTTGTCCTCCTTGTCCTCCCTCTCTCAGAATCATAGGCTGATAAGGACTTTTATGATCCTATAATCAAACTTAGCATCCCCATCACAGGGCTGCACAGCCAGTGCCTAGATGGGACTGGGAGGGAGACACTTACTCCAGAAGCAGCCCGCTCACCTCAGGGCAGCTCCAATGGTAAGAACCGTCTTTCCTACTGTGATGGCTTAGAAGGTGTTAGCTTGGCTGGGTTGGGCTACATTTCCCAGAACTCACTTTCAGCTATGTTTCTGGTTAGGGTGGGTCACAAAAAAATTCTTGGGAGAGGAGGAGGGTCAATGAGCAGGGAGCAGCAGGAACCTGTTATTGCTGACTGCTGATTCACCAAATGAAGCCACAGTCCACCTGCTCCTCTGACTCCTGCCCAGGTATGTGTTTAAACTCATGATGGAGGGCCCAGCTTCTGCAGGACACCCTTGTCACCAGGTCAGAGGCAACAAGTCTGGCTTCCCACTTGTAGGTGTTCAGAACTGCTTGTGACCTTGCCTTCCTAACAGCCTGCTCCAGCATCAGCTATGGGGACAACAGCCCTACAGAGACTGCTTAGCCAAACCACCTCCCACAACTGGATGTGGTCAGTTCCTACTACAAAGCATGCATCTCCTGCTGGTCCTGCTTTTCTGGGTGAACCTCGATGACACACTTATATCACAGTGGAATCTGGTGCCCTTGAACTTGTACCTGTGGGCCCTAACTCAGTCTCTGGTGTCATAAGGAAGAAGTCTACCCTGGCCTCTGAGTGAGCAGTCCCACTGCATCGCTCTTTTCCAGCCCCGAGACCATCGGTACCTTCAGATGTCCTGCTGAATAATATTTGAGCCCTTTCCATAGGTGGTGCTCTCATGTCCAGTCCTGTCATCATAGTAGGACACCCAGAACTGGGCCTGATTGTCCAGGTGAGGCTTTTGCTTTCTTTAAGTCTGTATCACAGGCCCTTCACACAGTGCTCAGAAAACACAAGTATCCATGACTCCTAGTTCTCTCCTGGGTTCACAACACTTTGCTTCTCCTGACTGCAGAAGAGAGAGAAAAGCCATGGAAAAAAACCAACCCACTCTGGATTTATTTGGTTTTTCACCTGGAGACTAAATGCCAGGCCAGGCTGGTCCTCCACTGTCTCATTATCACTCATCGGGGATCTCAGGCAAGGAAGGCCATCTGCCAGCCTCAGCACTGGGCCTTCTATGGATTTTGGCTGCAAGGGGGCTGCAAGGGCCTGACAGGGACACTGCCTCCCCCAAGCAGTGCCTGCTCACCCTCCCCCTTGTTTTCAGTACGGACACACAGTGGAGCCACATTAGGTGGCTGAGGTTTTTTGGCCTGTTTCTCTGTAGTTAACTGACTTCCCAAGTCACTGAACGTTCTAGTTCCCTTACACACACGCTTCTTACCCCCATGGCTCAGGGCTCTGACAGATGTAAAGAGAGGACTAGAAATGGACCCATCTGTTTGATATGTTTTATTTCACTACTGTCATCCAGGGCCTGGGGTTCTGTGCTGTGGCCCGCTTTTCTGCTCAGGGAAATTGTTCAGCTCTCAGTTCAGACTTTTTCATTATGACAATGAGGCAGCAAAATGAATTCCCAGACAACCTTACCTCTGGATTCCTAAAAAGAGCCATCTAACACCTCAAACCGAGACAGAAGCCAGACCTCACCTTACCCCTGGTCCCCAAACTCCTTAGTTTCTAGCCACATGTGCATACTTTCAGGCACTTTTGGGAGCTCTTGTGGACGCTGTGTAAACTGACCACCCTCCACCCCCCAGACTCCCTCACCTCCCCACCAGCTATGGTTGCAGTTTGATTTCGATTCTTCAAGATGTGACGGGAAAGGCAAAGAAATCAGTTCCTCCTCCCCCATCAGCTAAAACTCACATTTTCCTGGAGCCGCCATCCTCACTGAGGGCTGGGAAACTGGGGTCTGGGAGACTGCCAACATTCATCCCAGCTCCTCCTAGATTCTGCCCAGTAGTGGGATGATCAAGAAGAATAGGCAGGATGCCACTTCTCGCCTGGGCCCTGCCAGGTACACATGAGGTCTGCTAGGGGCAGCAGGGCAGTAGCTCTGATGCCTTTTCCTTCCCCATAACCTCGCCTGTCTCTTTCTCCCACCTCCCAATCCTAGGCCCTTCTGGAAGGTGAGAGAAGTTTGGCTTAAGCTCACAGTACTCTTAAACCCCTCACCAAACTTGATTTTCACCCTGCCCTCATTTGTACTGAAAAGGACAACAAACATTACAAGTTTGCTCAACTTGTTTTTCCTTTCCCACACTATCCAGTGGACCTTTCTTCATGAGGGCACAGCTTTGGGGACAAATCTAGTTTCAATCCAGCTTTTCCCATCTGCTGATTGGGTGCCTTTGCAAGTGAATGACACCTTAGTGCCTCAATCAATTGGAGAAAATCATAGCTCTGAAGATGACTGGTGGAGATACCTGGTAGAGGCCAGCACCCTATAGACATCTTGTACATAGAGGGCCCCTTTCCTCCTGTTATTGCCCTGCTAGTTCAACCAGTTGTTCAGTAACTGCTCCCTCATGCCCCTGACCAAGGACACTGCTCTCTTCCAAGCCGGGGACCTTGGGGTTCAGTGACCCCGAGCTGCATGCTCACAAACTTCTGAGTACGTCCAAGATTGTTGGCCCATTGACGTTCCCTCCCAAGGAGGCCATCACCTGACTCCTACAGCAGTTTTCCCATGAGGTGCTGTAGTTTCAGAAACAACTTACCACATTTCATAAAAAAGTTTATTTTGTAATCAAAATTTAAGTAACACAAGAGCCTCTCCTACCTCACACAGTGGAAGCTTATCATAATAACTAAGTGATTTAAAGAAAATATTGTGTTGACATGTTATTATTCTTGAATAAAACAAAAGAGAGAAAGAAAAATACAAACGAAATTTTTACCTGAGCTCAGGAGAAAATCTGCAACCTGTTTCTCCCTTGGTTAGCAGGACTTCTGGGTTGCAATGTTTGTGGCCCTAAGGCACACATAGCCTCAGCAGGGCTGGCTGAGCACTCTCCAGTACCCTCAGCTTTGATGAAAAATGTTCAGCGAGGACCAAGAATAGGCACCGATGAATGCAGACACAGGGCACTGAGATATTGTCTCTAGCTTGAAGGGCCCAGCGCTAGGAAATGAGGCCTGGGATCCGAGCACAGCAGTTGACACATGTGTGGCCTGGGGCAAGTGACAGCCTTCCCCCTACCCCCCCCACCCGCGCCCATACCCTCTGTTTTCCCCACTGAAAGGAGTCTCTATAATCCCAGTGAAATTCGAAAGCAGGTGTCTGGTCTTTCTCTCTTTTGTCCCTCAGGGATGACAGGGGCCAGGCACTGTCTCCACCGCCACCTTGGCATCTTTTTCTTGCCCCCCACACTCATGAGACCTGTGTGTATCCTGGGAACCTGCCAGCCATCCCTCCCCGCTCAGCAATAAGAGCAGAGTACAGCAGGAGTCAGCCCATAAACTGCATTGCTGGATCAGCAGAGGGCAATGAACCAGTGGGAAAAGACCTCCCTCAGGAAGAATAGCACAAAGGGCCACTGTTTACCAAGCTTGTGCCATGTGCCAGGCACACTCTTCATCCTCACAACAGCCCTGTGAGCTTAGTGTGGAGATTGAGATCCAGAAAGATTTGGTCCAAAGTGTCCTGCCAGAAAACCCAGAGGCCTGAACCATTTCCTGAGAAAGCCCACTCCAAGAGGGATCCTGGGTACAGTGCATGAGTGTGCCCCTTGCTGCAGACAACTTGCACACTCTTTCTCCACTCTGATTTGCTTCACCTTCTCTGAGGTCAGAGACTGTTGGGTAAGAAGCACTCAGGTCCTGAGGAGCCTGTTACTGGGGCACGCAGAGTTCCAAAGGACAAGGCATGGCAGCAGATTCCTATTTCATGATTTACTCATTATACAAATGGGGAAACTGAGCCTCAGAGAAGTTCAATGACAGTCCAAGTTCACCAGACATGTGAACCCACCCTGCTGCACTTTACTGTAAAGCTGATGGATGTGCCATCCCAGCCCTACAAGGGGCAATGCTGACTTCATCCTGCCACAGTGTGACTGGGAAGCCTAATCAGCAGAGTTGCAACAGCAGTGCCCACCTTGCCCAGCTGTTGGTAGGATTCGTCAGGATGAGGGCAGAACAGAAATACACAGTACCCGGAACCTAGAAGGTGCTTGAGAAATTGCATACCAACTGATATCCTTGCCACATTTCTTCGAAGTAGGCGCCACTGTCATCTCTATTTTACAGATGAGGCAACTGAGGCTCAGAGCAGTGGGTTCGTCCAAGTTTCCATGGGACTGAGACTTGAACCCAGGATCCATGTTCTGACTGGCAGGTTCTCTCTCTCTCTCTCTCTCTCTCTCTCTCTCTCTCTCTCTCTCTCTCTCTCTCTCTCTCTCTCTCTGAGTTTGAAGGCAGAGCAGAGGGAGGCCCAGTCTGGCAGACATGAGGAAAAGACATTTCAGGACAGAATGCCACCAACTGTGGAAGGTCTGGAGGTGGGGGGATGTGGCGCATTTTAAACCTGACATATTTCACATTTGTAATTCCCCCCTGATACTCTCCAGATGCAGGAAGTGGTTGAAATGCACATTATTCAAAAGCCATCCCAGGCGAATAATCTGACACTAACACAGGAGGGAAAGTGGTTCAGGTGTGGGAGGATGCTTACCTGCAGAGAGGCATCACTATCCTTGCTTGGCAAATGAGGAAATGGAAGGCCAGTGAGGTTGTGACCTCAACTAAGGCCATCCAGCATGGCAGCAGTGACCCCAGAGCTCCTGCCCCCCTGCAGTGCGTGGGCCACATTGTGCATGAGATGTCCTTCGACACCAGTAATTCAGGAGGTCCTCCTGAGGGCTGCTTCTGTCCATATGTACTTGTCAGACAATTTTATGTTTACAGTTCTGAGACATGGATGACAGGGCAGGCCAAGAGGGCAGACCCCACCATAGAACAAGGAACCCATAGAGCATAGAACTCCGGTAATGCCTAAGAAGAGGTATTTTCTAAATAATGTTCAACAAATAATAGTTCCATTTTCAATTCTCGACCAACAGGAATCCCAAGCTAGCCTGGTCCTCAGGACCTAGGACCCCAGCCACTCAGGCTTCACTGAGGCTAGAATGTGTCAGGGGCCAACGTGCTATCTCCAGCTGCCAGGGTCAGGTCAGCAAGTGCTCAGGCCACTGCTCTGCAGGCTTGGGGGACTGCACTGTGCCTTCAGTGTCAGGAGCGAAAAAGACCTGTTTTCACTGAGGTCCTGCATACTTCCTCAGGGCAGTGTGCTGTGGGGGCAGGAGTTCTGGGGTCACTGCTGCCATGCTGGATGGTTTTAGTTGAGATCACGGCCTCGCTGGGCTTCCATTTCTTCATTTGCCAAGCAAGGATAGTGATGCCTCTCTGTGGGATGATTGCTAAGATGCTGCTCAGGGGGCAGAAGAGGAAGCGGGAACCCAGGTGGTTATTGTCCTGGAGAAGAAGGAGGCAGAGAACAAGCAGGGAAGTCGAAAAATGGGAGGAAGTTTCTCAGTCGAAGTTAAGAAGTCTTTACTGCTGAGGGAAAACAGGCTGGTTGGGGAAGTAGAGGGTGCCACCATCCACAAACAGGTGTGTCAGAGATACAGAGATCCTTGGCACCTTCTCCTCCCCTATCCCATGCCCAATCCACTCCAGGGCTGTGTGTCACCCAGTAAATTCCCTCCAAACCCACCCACCTCCCTCTGTGCCCACCACCTGTCTTGGGCCCACAGCTTGTCCTGGGCAGCAGTCACACTTCCCTGTAAATACGCTATTCCCTCTTCAACTCCTTCTGGTTTACTATTGCTTGTAGGATAGAGGTAAATCACTCCCCTTGGCCACAGTCCTTTGTGGACTGCCCTCACCTCCTCTCTAACTTCTTCCCCCACCAAGTCTTTTTTTTTTTTTTAATTTTATTTTATTAGTTTCAGGTGTACAACACAATGCAATACTTATACTCTTTACCCCCCAAAGTGAAAACCCACATCCCCCAGTTCGCCACCACACTCCCCCCCATATCATACATATCCATCACAACTCCCCTGACTCCCCTCCACAGTATACTCCACATCCCGTGACCATCCACATATTCAGTTGCAGTTGGCATACAATACTATACAACATCAGCTTCAGGTGTACAGTACAGTGATCAAGCCTCTACTCCATCCATGAAGTGGTCTCCCTAACAAGACATGTGACTATCTGACACGCCACAAAATTTTTACAACATTATTATATTCCCCGAACTGTGTTTCATATCCCTGTGGCAATATTGTAGTTCTCTATTTATGCTGTCTAATCCCTTCCCCTTCCCCCTCATCCCCACCCCCCTCCCAACTAGCAACCCTCAGTTTTCCCTCTACAGCTAAGAGTCTGTTTACTTTGATCGTTCACTCAGCTCTTCAGACTCCACACACAAGTGAGATCACATGGTACCTGTCCTTCTCCGACTGACTTATTTCTCGCAACATAATAGTGTCTTCACAACATTATCAATTACATTCCCAGAACTGCCCCCATATCCCTGCGGCAACCTTGTAGTCCCACATACACTGTCCAAAACCTTCCCTCTCTCCCTCTTCCCCACTCCCTCCCAGCCAGCAACCATCAGTTTTTCCTTTATATCTGCTTGATATGACCTCAATCTTCTTAAATTGTCTCTCTGGGTTAGCTTGTTTACCCCTTTCTTTTGTTTAAAAAAGTCCTTTTAACATTTCTTGCAATGCTGGCTTGGTGGTAATGAATTCCTTAAGCTTATTCTTTTCTGAGAAGCTCTTTATTTCTCCTTCAATTTTAAGTGATAGCCGTGCTGGGTAGAGCAATCTTGGTTGTAGGCCTTTATTTTGTGTCACTTTGAGTATCTCCTGCCACTCCCTTCTGGCCTGTAGAGTTTCTGTAGACAAGTCAGCTGTTAGTCTAACAGGAGTTCCTTTATATGTAACCTGCTGTCTTTCTCTTGCAGCCTCTAGGATTCTGTCTCTGTCATTAACCTTTGCCATTTTAACTATGATGTGTCTTGGTGTGGACCTGTTTGGGTTCAGCTTGTTTGGAACCCTCTATACTTCCTGGGCATCTATGTTGATTTCCTTCACCAGGGTAGGGAAGTTTTCAGTCATTATTTTTTCAAATACATTTTCAACCCCTTGCTTCTTCTCTTCTCCTTCTGGTATCCCTATGATTTTAAGGTGGTTGTGCTTCACCTTGTCCCATAGGGCTCTTAAACTATTTTCATTGTTTTTTATTCTTTGGTCTTTTTGCTGTGCCAACTGGGTGAGTTCTGCTATTTTATCTTCCAAATCGCTGATCCGCTCCTCTGCTTCATGTACTCTACTGGTGATTCCTTCAAGTGTGTTCTTCATTTCAGTTATTGTATTCTTTAGTTCTAACAGGTTGTTTTTTATGGTTTCCCTATCCTTCTTTATGTCCTCGCTAAGTTCCTTAAACAGGAACTTAGTATTATCATCAGTGTTCTAAACTCTGTCTCTGAAAGGTTGGATCCCTCTGTTTCATTTGGTTCCATTTCTGGAGGTTTCTTCTGATCTTTTACTTGTGACATGTTTCTTTGTTTCCCCATTCTGGCTGTCACTCTGGGATTGCTTTGATGTATTAGATAGATCACCAGGAGAGCCCTGGCTGGATGACGCAGGCACACAGCTCATGGCCCAACACTCCCAGGAAAACTCCCAGTCTCAGCCTGTCCCAATCAGCCACTCGCAGATCAGGCCAAGAAGCCTGACAACCAATCACCAGCCTGGCAACTCTGCAAGTGGAGTGTGGAGAGCAGGGACCCGAGGCGGCTTGCGCACTCCCGCGTCTCAGTGAACAGACTGTTGGAGCTGGATCACTCCCACTAGGCGTTTCCCTGGCAACTCAGCACAAGCCGAGCGGAGGGTGGGGATCTGAGGCCGCAGGCGAACGTGCACGCACGCACTTCTGCGCCAATTCCACCAGACCAATTAGGTCTCGGACCTGATCCTTTGTGGGAGGGCCCAAGACCGACAAAATGGCGCCCTCCCTACACCACTCGCATGCAGGCTCCGCACCACGGGAACAATAATCCAAAAACCTCCAGCCTTTGCACCAAAGGTGCTCAGTTCAGTCTGTCCCCGCAGCCTTCCGGGTCCGGCTCACACAGCTACTCCCTCCACCAGGAACCAGGTAAGTGCTCACCGGCGAGCAAGCCCAGGCGCCGTCCCCACTGATTCTCCAGCTGCTCTTAGCCTCACCGAGCTGAGCAAAGAGAGTCCTCACTAATTTACTGTCAGTTATCTTAGAACTTCTCTTCCCAGCAAAGGAGCTCTGGGCTGCTGAGCGTGGTGTGTGGCCGGAGGGTCTCTCCCCCAACCGGAGAAGCCTCTCCACAGCTGGGACCTCCCTCACGGGGTTTGCCCTCTCTCGTCTCTGGCCGTCCTACCAGACCCGATGCGACTTCCTCTTTAAGTTCTTCGTTTAGTGGTTCTGTTCCTCCAGTGTTCCGGGTACCTCCAGGGTTGAATGCTGTATAATTTGCTTGTAATTTTGGTGTGATCCTGGGAGGCAGTTAGCACAGCATCTGTCTATTGCGCCATTTTACCGGAAGTCCCCACCCAGTCTTCCTCAGCCTCCTAATCCTTCCCCCTCCTGAATGATCACACTTCCACCTGCCCCAGAGCCTTTGCATATGCCATTGTCACCCCTCAGTTCCCTCTCCCTTTCACATCATTTGCTATCTCATCCTTCAGATACTTGGCAGTCATGACTATGAAACCACCCTAAACTGTGTTGGTGTACATGTATCAACAGGTCAACTCTCATGGCATCTTCTTCAGCTGTATTTTTTGGGGGAAGGCTCTTTTTTTAAAATTTACGATTTGCCTCTCTTCCCCACTAGAGAGTGATCTTCGTGAGGGCAGGAGCCCCCTGTGCCCCAGGGTCCCATGTAGGCCACCGGATTTGGTGCTGAATGCTGGAATGTGGGGGACGTGGGAGTTTACGTAAGCACACAGATTCTAGAGCTTTCTATCATCCTAGAAGACCGGCTTTCATCGACTATAACTATTATGTTTCAGTGAAATGGAGTGTGCAGGGAGTTGGCCCCTCTCTTCTGGACACACCTCTGGGCATCCAGAGAAGACATGAGGATTCCTGGTTTGTGTCAGGAGCTGAAACACAGGCAGACGACTGCTGAGAGAAGCCCTCCCCGTCAGGGTCCCTGAGACCACACACTTGGGCTGCAGCTGGGATCACAAACACCTATCACACTGGAATCACAATCTAGGGCTCACCCAGCAAGTGGGTAGGACAAACTAACAATTACCATTGCTAGCTCTGTCTGGAGAGCAGGGGCAGCTCAAGCGGGTCCCAACTAAAGCAGATTTGTGAGCATTATCTTAAAGCAGGAAGGACAGTCTTGGGAAGACTCAGGGGAGCATTTAGGAGGAGTGCAGGTAAAGGTGTGAAAGTATGGAGGACAGATGTGGCATAGTCAGGATATCACATTGGTGGCCTCCTAAGGAAGTGTTAGGAGAAGGGGACCAGGCTATAAAGTAGCAGCAGAGTATGAGCCACTAAAGGATTTAAAACAGACTCTGCTATTGGAAAGGTGACCTCAACAACCATGGGGAGCTCTCCCAGAGTGTGAAGGGAAGGCCTAAGGCAGGGAGAGGGGTGGCCTGGAGGAATGCCAGCTTACAGGAGGGCAGCAGGGACATAAAGATAGATAAGACAGAACCCAGCATGTTGCTGCCATCTGTTACAGGGGTGACTGAGCCCACAGCCTGCTCACGACTGAGCTAACCTAATGGCAGGGCCTGTAATTGTCACAAATGGCCAGGGATCCTCCCACCGTGGTTCCATCCATTGGGCCCATGCTCTGGAGGGTGACAGCAGCCAGGAAGGGAGTTGAAGAATAAACACATACAGAAAAATGGACTTGTAAAGTGTGAAATGTGGGAAAGTAACCTGTGCAGTGGTGGGAGTGGAGATTCAAAAGGCAGCGAGTCCCTGACAGCACTAATGAAGTTCTGGTGAGGCCCTGGTAATGCCTTTGTGAGGCGCTGATGAGGCCTGGTGTGGCCCTGGTGAGATTTCTGTCAGGCCTGGTGAGACCTTTTTGAGTTAGGTTGCTGAGAGCAGGTGCCTGGTCTGGGGTCTCTGTGTCCCAAGTCCAGCCCAGGTCCCAACACAGAGCAGTCACTTGGTAATAACCAGCCTAGCACAGGAATGAATGTTCTTTTGGCCCCAGCACTATGGGTCCTGATAGCCCCTTCTTGGGGACTGGGGTCATGGACCTTGGAAAACCATGGCCTTGCCTGGATCCCTGCTGGCTATGCCCTGCTCACTCTGCCCTGTCTAAAGAAGCAGGACCCCCAGCAGGTAGCATAGGCCCTTTTCTTTGCTAATTACTACCTGACATTTTAACGTTTATGTTTAATTACATTTTTCGCCACTTGGTGCAAAAAAATAAAAACACATGAGGCCTTAGAGACCTATAAACTAAATAAGAGAACTTTTGTAAAGACATTTGAAGTCTCTACTGGAGCCCAAAACTCATTTTCTTTTTGAATGTGCCAATTGTGTGATGGGGCTTTTGAAATGAGGAAACGCTGTGGGATCTGGGGGCACAATTGCACTATCCCTCCCCACAAACACACGGGCTGGAGACACCCATAAACCCTCCATCACACCCCACCCCTGGCTGTCTCAAGCCCTTACATCTCTGCTCCTTTCCTGGGAAGCAGCACAAGTTAACCAGAAGAGAGTTACTTATGAGTTGAGGGGCTTCACACTCTAGCTCTGCCACCCTTTGCGAGTGACATGGCAAATGACAGTGTTTCATTTCTTCATCAAATGGGTTGCAGTGATGTCAGTAAATGAGCTGCTTGTGCAGTGCCTTGTGTGTGATACCATCTCATCCACACTGGACTTAGTCAGATGACTTGTTACATGTACACAAAATTGCAAGTTCACTTTATAACCATATAATCTTTTAAAAGGTTTTCCATGGGAATGAATGCAACCTTCCAAAAGAGTCTTTCCTCAGACACGGTGTGCTCAGGCATTCTGGCACTCAATAGTGGCTTTGAAACAGTCAGGTGGGGTGTCCTGCTCTGAGTTACCTTCAATAACTGTTTTTCTGAGCAGTTCACTGACAATTTTGCTCTTAAACCTAATAGGAAGGCCACGTGGGGAACAATAGTGAAACACTTGTACTCCTTCAAGCCAGGGGAATCAGTGGAAGCCCACTGGGAGACAGAATTCCCACTTATGCCCAGCAGTAATGAGGTGCCCCGCTTGGGTGTCAATACAAGCTGAATGGGGAACCTAGGCTTTACCCCTATGTGGCAATAACAACACAGCGTACACCCCTCTCCTTTGCCTGCCAGAGCAGTGTCAGAGGAAGTCAGCTGAAACAGAAGGTTTAAATAACATGCAGAGTCTCATAACATTATATCCACAATGCCCAGCTTTTAATAAAAGTCATATCATACCAAACCTGGACAATCTCAAACTGAACAAAAAAAAACACAAAACAATAAATGCCAACAAGATGATAGGGATATTAGAATTATCTGACAGAGATTTAAAGCAGCTATTATAAAAGTTCTTCAGTGAGCAATTACAAACATAAAAGTCTCAGCAAGGAAATAGAAATACTTAGAGCCACCACTAAACATGTTATACAAAGAGATACACAAAAAGAGCTACAGATACATCAAAATGGAATTATGAAAAATGCTTAAGTAACCCAAAGGTAGGCAGGAATAAAGGCAACAGAGAAATGAAAAACAGAGGAAACAAATAGAAACAAAAAATAAAAACACAGATGTAAATCCCTAACATATCAATTATTACATTAAATGTAAATGGGTGTAGCGTCCTTCAATAAATGATTGGATAAAGAAGTTGTGGTATATATACACAATGGAATACTATTCTTCTATCAGAAAAGATGAAATAGTGCCATTTGTGACAACATGGATGGACCTTGGGATTATAATGCTAAGTGAAATAAGTCAGAGAAAGTCGAAAACCATATGATTTCACTGATATGTGGTATATAAAACTGAAAACAACAAAGGAACAAGAAAAACAAATGAAAAAACAAACACTCATAGACACAGACAATAGTTTAGTGGTTACCAGAGATGGGGAGGGGGACAGTAGATGAGGGTAAAAGGGATCAAATATATGGTGATGGAAGGAGAGCTGACTCTGGGTAGTGAGCACACAATGTGATATATAGATGATGTATTACAGAATTGTACACCTGAAACCTATGTAACTTTACTAACAATTGTCATCCCAATAATCTTTAATATATCAATTAAAAGACAAATGTTGGCAAAATGAATTTAAAAATATGACCCAACTATATGCTGTCTAGAAGATATTCACCTTCAATATAATAATAGAGGCAGGTTGAAAGTTAAGGGATGGAAAAAAGACAGGTCATGTTCACATTAATCAAAAGAAAGTAGGAGTGGATATATTAAGATCATATAAAGACTTCATAGCTAAGAAAATTTTTAGAGACAAGGGGGATAAAAAAGGGTCAATCCTCCAAGAAGATAGCAATCCTAAATGTGTAAGCACCAAACAACGGGGAAGCACAATATGTGAGGAAATGAAATCATAGAACTGAAAGGAGAAATAGACAAATAGCCAACCAATACTCCTCAAAATTATCAAAGTCACCAAAAACAAGGACAGTCTGAGAAACCATCACAACCAAGAAGAGCTGAAGAAGGCATGACAGCTAAATGTAATGTATCCAGGATGGAATTCTAAAACAGAAAAAGCGTGTTTGGTTAAAAAATAAGAAAATCTTGGGCTGGCCGAGTGGCGTGGTGGTTAAGTGCTGACTTGGGAAGCCAGCGGCCCTGGTTCGGTCCCACATATAAGGGCCAGTGACACTGCCCTCAAAAAAAAAAAGAAAAAAGAAAAAAGAAAATCTAAATAAAGCATGAACTTTGATGAAAAATACTGTATCAGTGTTGGTTCATTAGTCATGACAAATACTGGAAACTGGGTGTGTACAAGAGCTGTAATACATTTGAATCTCTTCGGTAAATCTAAAAAGTAATCTAAAATTTAAAAGTTTGTTTTGTTAAAAAAAAATACTGCCTTTCTTTCAGGTACCGAAGCCAGAAATAAAGGTGGTGGGGTAGTTAGCTAAATTGCTTTCTCTCATTCACTTCATAGTTCCACTCATTTTAGATGAAGCCCTGTAGATTTTACCCCTAGAACATCTCTTCCAAACCATAACCCCTCAATTTCCTCTTTGGTTCCAGGTGTCCTCATCTTTCCCCTAGACTGAAGCAATGAACCCCTAATGGATTTTCCTATTTCCAGTCTTAGCCCTTCTCTTTCCACCATCACTCAAGTCCAATAGATATATACTCTTCACATAAGTAATATTTCTAAAATGCAAATGTAGTCAGTTTCCTCCTCTTCTAAAATTCCTTCAGTAGGCCTCCACTGACTTCAGGGGAAAGGTCATGTTTCTTTGGATCTTCTAAGTCTAGACCAGGCTGCCTTCCTCTCCAGTCTTATTCTATCACCCACAACACCCCACTTTGCGGCCAGTGCTCCAGGCACCTAGTGGTACTCACAGTTCCCCTAACTTGACAAACAATTGGGTCTTCACAAAAGTCATGACACATGTTTGCAACAGATGGCACTAGTTCATTTTTGAAAGTACTAGAGTCATTCACATCTATGTTATTGCTATGTGATTTCACAGCTGGCAGTTCTAGCATCATTCTAAAAAAATTGAGTGATTTGGTTGTTTTGGAGATTTTACAACAAGTTGAAGATGGAAGACAAAACTGTCCATTTTTGCCATATTTTACTGTTTTACTTCCATAAAGGGAAGAATGCACATCAAGCTTGTGAAAAGTTGCGTAAAGTTTATGGTCACAATGCTCTACAAGAACATCAGTGCGAATGATGGTTCACAAAATTCCGGGCTGGTGATTTTGATCTCAACGACGCTCCTCAGTCAGGGAGGCCCACTGAGGTTGATGACGACAAAATAAAGATACTGATTGAGTCAAACCCACATTACACGACACAAGAGATTGCAGAAACATCCATCATTTAAGCGTTCAGGACCACCTAAAGAAGCTGGGATACGTAAGAAAGCTCGATATTTGGGTTCCCCATGTTTATAAATATCTGCAAAATGCTCATTAAACATGAGGAAAACGACCCTTTTTGAAGCGTCCAATAACTGGTGATGAGAAGTGGAGTGTTTACAACAATGTGCTGCACAAATGATCTTGGTCCCGACATGATGATTTGCCTCAAATGACATCGAAAGCAGACATTCATTAGAGGAAGGTTAGGCTCTTAGTGTGGTGGGATTTTAAAGGTGTCGTGTTTTTCGAGCTCCTACCAAGGAACCAATCAATCTGAATGTGTACTGTCGGCAGTTGGACAGTTTGAATGAATCCATCATCCAGAAATATCCAGAGCTTGTTAATTGTAAAGGAGTTGTGTCCATTGCAACAATGCAAGACCACAATGCAAGATCACCCTTCAAAAATTATTGGAGCTTGGATGGGATGTGTTGCCACATCCACCATACTCACCTGACCTTGTGCCGTCAGACTTCCACTTGTTTCACTCTTTTCAAAACTCGTTGTGTAGTATAACGTTCAATTCAGATGAGGCTGTAAATCAGTACCTTGTTCAGTTTTTTGCAAATAAAGACAGGTCCTTGTATGAACAAGGAATTATGAAGCTCACTGAAAGATGGCAAAAGGTTATCGAACAAAATGGGCAATATACTATTGATTGATCTTTGTTCTTTATATAAATAAATGACCTCTGAAAAACATAGACAAAATACATCATGACTTTTCTGAAAACCCAATATTTAGATATCTACACAATTCCTTGTGCTGCCTTCACCTATATAGATTGCATCTGATTTCTCCATGTTCCTCTCCTGGTAAAACTGTGTTTTGATTCTTCTCTTATTATTCTTCTTTTATTACTTATTAGATTGTCAGAAAAGTTATGATGCATTTTTGCAACAAAAATACACAGAAAAAAAGTCATGATTTTTCCGACAACCAATAGTTCCGAAGTCAATTCTTGCTCTAAAGAAAATGTGCTACACACAAGCTGTCACTGTCCTCTGTCCCAACCATAACTGTGTGGGTCCTACCAGAGTCCTTGGGAAAATTTTGTATTACAGGACCACAAACTCTTTGAAAGTGGGAACAGAATATAGTTTGTATCTTCAGCACCTATAGCATTGAGTACATAGTCTTTGGGATGACCAACAATTAAGCTGTCGACAGAATAAGAAAAAAATTGGTAAAGGAGACTGAGAAGCAACAGCCAGAGATACAGGAAGAGAACCAAAGAGAGCGATGCTGCAGATGCCACAGGGAGGTGTTTAAGCATCTGGTTGTATTGGGCTGGATTGTCTAGGTCTATATGAGGGTTCCTCGCTGGATAACCTCTAAGAGCAGCCCAGGGTGCCCAGGAGAGCCAGCAGAGCATCTGGGTATGACTTCCCCTTGTGACTGCCCAAACTAGACAATGACTGGAAATGTGTTCAATCAAATACTTCCTATGTTCTTCTGGAATATGTCCTTTCAGCCACAGCAACAAGTGCATTGAATAATGCTCACTCATAGTGTGATCACCCTCCATCAAAGTGGTGACCCCAACACTAAAGGGTCCCTTCCCCTTCCAGATGGCAGAGAGATCTCTGGGGATGAGAACTGACCTGAGATCTCAGCCTCCTCTAGGAGACAGAGTGAGATAGCTGACACAGGCCGACAGACCTAGAATCAATTCTCCACCTCACCACTTCTTGTTGGGTAATCCTCAACAAGTTCATCTTCTTAAGTTTCATCTTTGTGGTGGGGACAAAACACTGACTACACAAAATTGTTTGGAGGGTTAAATGAGAGAATGTGTGCAAAGGGCTTCACATATAGTCAGTGATAAAGGAACTCTATTGCCTTCTTCTTATGTATTTTCTTGGTTATAAAGACACAAACCCTGAATGTAAAAACTTTATAGCTGATATTTACTCTTTGGATATTATATGACCCTGGAGCCCACTAAATATAAAATATGAACACTCATTCCTTTAATCGATATTAATGATGTTAATTGAGTTTCCATCGATGCCTAGGCAGGGGAATCAGCATGAATGAAGACAGTGCATGTAATTGGAGGGGTGAAAGATGATGAAGGTGAAGATGGAGATGAAGTAGGACAAGGAAGTAGAGGTGGACCAGAGAGGGTATTGAACGCCACTCTGAAGATATCAATGTGTGTCTGTAGCTTCCGGAGAGCATGGAGGTTGGACAGTAACAATGGTCCAATCCTCCTCCCTGTCTACTTTTCCAATCTGTTCTTAGTTCTTAAAATGCCAGTTCATGAACTAATCAAGATCATCAGTAAAAGAGTTTGTTCTAAATTTTTCTATCCTGATCTCCAATTCTGTCTGAGGAAGAGCATTGGGCAACTCAGAGTATCTGGCACATATTAGATGTTGATGAATATCTGTTAAAATGAACAAAGTGTACTCTGATAAAAGTTGAACTAACATAAAACCCTTGGGACAACTTTAGAACACAGTAAAATATCATTCTAGATGCTTAATAAAAAATCTTTACCCTTGGAGAACCTTAGGTGAGCTGCAAATTACTTATATTGAGTTCAGTAACTGGTGGTTATTTAGTTAAGTCTTGATTACATTCAAGAAACCGGAGCCAGTCAACAGATAAGGCTACAGGGCTGGGTGTCCCTCCTCCCCAGCCTGGACATGATGGGACCCTTTCCTATTTGTACAGCAGCTGGAGGCTCATATGTGAATTCTTTATATGCACTGCAGCAATCCAAGCATCTGACTTCCATTCTCTGCTCACAGCTGGGAGCAAGTTCGAGAAATCAGCAGAAAGCTGGAGGTTTGTTAACAAGGGGTTTATCTTGGCACTCAGTTGCAATTAAATCCAGTGGGTTAAAAGCTTCTGAATGTACTACCCTCTTTTAAACAGGGCACTTTTAAAGAGTGTTTCCACAATGAACAATATTCATCACCAATGTTATATATGGCTGCCTCTCACCCTCAAATAGTGCTTTCTTTCCTTGGAAGGAAAAGCAACTTTCCCATCATCATAATTGAATCCAAACATCTGTCATCCACAAAGGCATGGTTTTAGAGGTCAGCTAATGGATATCTGGCTCACAAAGCTCTCAGAACCACACTCATTTGCAACACATTTACACCCACACCCACACCCACATGTACACACCCCCAAATGTGTCATTTCAGAAAACAGTACTTTTTATGATTATTTCTTTGAATAAAATGAAAACATCAATCAAGGAAGATCTGTAGCTGAAGTAGTAAAAAGAGCATAGACTTGCGGTGAGAAGGATGTTATTCTGATCACAACCACCTTCACAAGTTATGCAACCTTTGACAAACAGTATAACCTCTCCAGCTCTCAGTTTCCATAATGAGAAATGTGGATGAGAAAGCCACCTTCACCATTTAACTCTTATAACTCACCCATAGCCTGATGTATGTGTTCATGCATTTGTGCCTTTGCGTGACGGTCTCTGCCAACTGTGTTCTACTGGAATCTTGTCATCCTTTAAGACTCAGCATATATTATGCTGCTTCCCCAAAGAAGCCCTCCCTGTCTCCCCCAGGTGGAGTTACCTGCTCATCTTCAATCATCCCAGAAACCTTGCAACTAGTTCCATTATAGTTTTCATTGCATTATATGGTGACCACTTACTTATGTGCCAATCTTTCCACCTAAACTATTAACCCACAGAGAACAGCCCAGGTCTTATTTTTCTTCATTTCACTGGTGGCAAGCAAAGGTTTCATGCCATGTAGGTGTTAATAAAAAGTTGAAGGGAAGAACAAACAAATGAACAAGGAATTACTTGACACAATGCACTACTAACAGCATCATATATGAAAGACTGTCAGCTGGCCCCTAGCCTCTACCCCACCATAATGCTGAGAGAGTGGACTTACCAAAAGCCAGCACTTGGCACGTCTCATGCACTTGGCCCATCACCTTCAGAATACAGTCCAGACTTCTCATCAAGGCAACTCATCTCTTTATGACTGAGTTTCTACCTCTCACTGCTCTCCTCTACCCTCCCACTTGCCATGTTCCAGGAAACACATCCAAGTTTCTGGACATACCAAGCCCCCTCATATCTCTAGGTCTATCCCTCTGCTCTATGACCCCACTTGCTTCTTCACCTAGCTACTCCCTACCTGTCTCCAAGGCTTAGTTAAGGTAATTCTTCCTCCAGGAAGTTTTCCTGGATCCTCTAAGTATCCGATCTATGCCTGCCAGACTGCCATCCTTGACCCTAATAGGTTTGTCTGTTTGAGGGTCTGTGAGCTAGTTGAGGGCAGACACTTGGCATTGAGTGACCACTCAATAAACATTCCTGCCATGAATGGGTGGGCAGATAAATGAAGTGCCAGGCTGATCAGCAGAGTGTCAGATCTAGACACCAACTATAAAGCATTTGAAGTGTTATGTGCACACCATACCACCAGCTTGAGAGTTTGTCTTTTTGACCTTTCAAGAAAGTCTATTTCTTGACCTTGACCAGTTTCTGAGAAAACTTTCTTAAAATCCCCCACTGTAGCTATTCACTTTTCAATTTCTCATTGTAATTCATTGTATGTATATACACATACACATTCAATTGATATACACTGAAGCTTTGTTGTTAGTTACCTACAACACAATGATCTTAACACAATGATTGATAGAGTCAGATTTTTCCTGGAATATTTCATTTTACACCTTCCTCCCTTCCCTCTCATCTTTATTTTAAACCTTTTTGTGCTGTTTAGTTTTAGGTAAATGTTTGGTAGGCAGCTTATGCTGTAATTCTTAAAAATCCTATTTGACTGTGTTTAATTGAATTACATGCATGATAATTCCTGTTTTTATTTATTTCTGTTTTTTAATGTTTTCCATTTATTTTGCTTTCTTTTCTCTCTCTCTCTCTCTCTCTCTCTCTCTCTCTCTCTCTCTCTCTCTCTCTCTCTCTCTCTCTCTCTCTCCCTCCCTCCCGCCCTCCCTCCCTCCCTCCCTCTTTTCCTGCTTTCTGCTGGATTAATAATGCTTTCTTTCTTCCTTTTCTCACCTGGCTGTTTTGGAAGTTAGAGGTTACTGTTGGGAGTAGTGTCCCCTAGCATTTTCAACTTACAAAATCACATTTATGTATTTCTAGCAATGTCTGAACTTATTCAGTATCTCTATCTTCATCCCCTGCTTTAGCTCGCTTCCAGTGCCCTCTAAACTCCTCTGCCACATTGTCTTCCACAATTTTAGTTCCACATCGATTTTTTTCTAATAAGAGTTATTGTATATGCCAACATAGTTTCTGAATAATTTTGATCATCATTTCCTCTTGTATCCTACTCTTCTCTAGATTTATTTTCCTTCTTGCCGAAACTCATCTTTCAATGAAAGTAATTAATGGGTAAACTATCCTAGAGTTATATGTCCAAAAATGCCTTTATTTCAAATACTCTGAAAAGGGAGCTGGGTCGCTGGAGAATTCCAGGCTGACAGTTCCTTTGAAGATAAGTATACATTGTTTTCTCACCCTTGTTGTGGCTGACTGGAAGCTGCTATCAGTCGGCATGATTCCTTTGTAGCAAGTCCCTCAGGTAGACTTTAAGATTCCATGTTTATCTTCAATGTTTTATTTTATTTATTTATTTTTTGTTACAGTGTATATTCCGATATAGATTTATTTCCATTTATCGCAGTATGTGCCTTGAATCTGGAGGTCCCTCAGTTTGTTACTCTTGAAGGTTCTCCCATTATCACTTTCAACATTGCCCCACTCCTTTCCCTTTACTTCTGGAACTTGCATTAGATAAATGGTGGAGATTCTCAATGCCCCTCCATATATTTTAACCTCTCTTTTAAATATTCATGTTTTGTTTTTTGTTTTCTTTTTATGGAGCTCAGACCCAGAGAGTCCAGTTAATCACACACCTCACTTCATGGCACGAAGTCCATGCCAGGTCCTTCTCCTGTCTTATTTATGTGTTTGTTTTATTCTATAATGATTTATTTCCCTCCTCCACTCTAGCAAGCAGGACTGCTCCAGTCTTTTTATGTGGTGTTTTTTTTTTTTTTGTATGTGATCTTAAAAACATTCATTGTTTCCTGAACATGCATTTTTACTTTATGGAAACGGTATTGTGTTGCTTAGATCAATGTGTTTCTTACTTTTTCACTAAGCACTGTATTTTGTAACAGCCATCCACATTGTTGTGTGTTCACCAAGTTCATTATTACTCTTTGCTGCATAACAGTGCTTGGTGTGTCTTGACCATGTGTTATCAACTTATTCTTTCTATCCATCTGTGTTATCTACCCATCTCCAGGAACACACCTAACTTAATTAGTGCAAGACTGCCTTTCATAATAGTTATAATATAGCTGCTTATGCTCCCATTAGCTATGTTTGAAGTTCCTACATCCATATATCCCTACCAGCACGTGGCTTCACCTGACTTTCGATTTTTGCTAGTATTTTTGATTACTGTGTATCTCTGTGTGGCATTCTGTGTAAATTTCCCCACACTATTTTCCATTTCATTGATTTTTATTTTTACTGTGTCCAGTTTTTATCCCATCTCTTAAGATTTCAGTTTTTGGTTTTAAGGATTATATTTTTCATTTCATGGATTTCTAATTATTTTTCTTTTATACATTCATTTGTATTTGATTCATAGTCTCCTATTTTATTTTGTAAACAGCTGGTTTTTTCTTTAGGTAACATTGCTTAATAACATTATATAAGTTTCAGGTGTATAACATTGTAATTTAAAATCTGTATACTCTGTGGTGTGCTCACCACCAAAATTCTAGTTTCCATTCATCACCACACATTTGACCCCCTTTACCCATTTCACCTTCCCCCCACCCCCTTTCTCTCTGGAACCACCAATTTGTTGTCTGTATCTATGAGTTTGTTTTTGTTTTGTTTTTCATTTATTTTTTGTTTTATATTCCACATATAGTTCTTGTCCTTTCCATTTGACTTATTTCACTTAGATCAATATCCTCAAGATCCATCCATGTTGTCACAAATGGCAATATTTCATCTTTCTGTGACTGAGTAGTATTCCATTGCATATATGCACCACATCTTTAGCCATTCATCTGTCAATGAACATGTAAATTGTTTCCATATCTTGGCTATTGTAAATAATGCTGCAATGAACAGAGGGGTGCATATACCTTTTGAATTAGTGTTTTCATATTCTTTGAGTAAATACCCAGAACAGGAATTGCTGGGTCATAAGGTAGTTCTATTATTAATTTTTTGAGGAATCTCCATACTGTTTTCCATAGTGACCACCAATCTGCAACCCCATCAACAATGTACAAAAGTTCCCTTTTTTCCACATCCTTGCCAACTCTTGTCGTTTCTTGACTTTTTGATAATAACCATTTGATAGATATGAGGTGGTATCTCATTGTGGTTTTGATTTGTATTTCCCTAATAATTAGAATCACCTGTTGTTTTTGATTGATAACATTTCTTTCATTATGTTTTAGAAAATGTTAAATATCTTTATTTTCAAGACCAACTGACATTGCAAACTACTGTCCCCAGCCCCACATTCTTGATTCACTTTACTTTGTTCTATTTTTTCTATAGCACTTATCAATGTCTAACATACTATATAAATTATTTTGTCTAGCTCCCTCCCTCATACCAAAGCAGGGATTTTTGTCTGGTTTTTGATGTGTCAATAGCATCTAGCAAAGAGTAGCTGCCCAACACATTTGTTTAATTGATCAATGAATGGATTTATCGATGTTATCTTCATATCCATTGTGAATCCTTCACTTTGTTTGTGTCTTGGTTGACTGTGATAGTTGTAGCTTCCCCATGTGGTATAAGTGTCCTTGTGTGCATAAGAAGTGATATTGTCTTTCATTTTAGTTACTTCTTTCTGTCCCCGAGATCACTTCTCCTGTCTGTCACGTTTGCTGTTGCTGTCAGCCAGCTCTTGGGACTTCTACACAGATCTTATACTGGTGGCCCAGGGTTCTTGCCACAGGCATATTACTGATCCTGTCCCCAAGCCAGGGCATGGCTTGCCTTGGCTCCCAGAAGAGTGGCTGCTCTGTTCCCTCTTGCCACCCCAGGGAAATGTTTATTGCTGTCTGTTGCCACAGGCAGCAATCTCAAGTTTGATGCCCAGTGTACTATGTGTTCAAGAGCCCAACCTATGGGCTTTCCACAGGGAGCCTTGCTCCAGATGACTCCCCAACAGTGGGGTGAGCTCAGTCACTGTTCACAGTGGCAGTTGGCTTAGTGGTACTAGCGTCCATTCCTGCAGCTTCAGCCTGATCGTGTGGGTTCACATGTTTCTGGTTCATGGAGATGCTTATCTTGTTTGTGAATTGCAGCTCTATCTTCTCAATATTTAAAAAATATTTCTGAAAATCCTTTTTTTATTACCCTATTATCACTACCATGAATTTTACAAGTCTATTTTATAATTCAGAAGTCATGCACTGACTCTTTTCCTCCTCTCTGTATTTGAGGCCCATGACCACTCTCTGAGCCATAAAGCCTGGGTGAAAACATCTCTAACATCTGAAAATATTATCCCACAAGCACTAGTGCATCTGTTCTTGCCCTTCCCAGTTCTTCACTGGGCATGTGGGCCATCGTCTCCTTTGGGCAGGCTGGTTAGATTTTGTGCTTATCTCAGTCAGCTTTGGTTGACATAACAAAATACCACAAAGTGGGTGTCTTGAACAAGAGAAATATATTTTCTCACAGATCTGAAGACTGGCAATCCAAGATCAAGGTGCTGGCAGGGTTAGTTTTTCCTGAGGTCTCTCTCCTTGCCTTCTTGCTGTGTCCTCACATGGCTTTTCCTCTGTGAGAGCACAGAAAGAGAGAGGAAGAGAGAGAGAGAGAGCTCTCTGGTGTCTCTTTCTCCTCTTATAAGAACACCATTGTATTTTATTACAGTCCCACTCTTATGACCTCCTTTAACCTTAATTACCTCCTGAAAGGCCCCATCTCCAAATATAGTCCCATTGGGTATTAGGGCTTCAATATGTAGACAGGGAGGGGGGCACAATTCAATCCAGGACATTCCTACTATTGTAAAACCTTTGTTACAACCAAACAGAAACAAATAGTGCACTAAAGGAGACTCATGCATTTGGTACTTCTTTTAGTCAATGGTCAACAAGAATAAAGTAACACATTTTGTGGTTCACGCTTCACAAATGCCATCACTTGTTTTTGTTTTTTAATTTTTAATTAATTAATTAATTAATTTTTAATTAGTTTCAGGTGTACAACACAGTGCAATAGTTATACATTTTACCCCTCAAAGTGACAACCCCCGTCCCTCAATTCACCACCCCACTCCCCCCCATATCATATATATCTATTGCTCTTCCTCTGACTCCCTTCCACAGTATAATCCATATCCCGAGACTATCTATATATATTCAATTACAGTTGGTATACAACCTCCGCTTCAGATACAGTGCAGTGATCAAACCTCTACTCCATTCATGAAATGGTCTCCCCAACAAGACATGTGACCATCTGATGCCCCACAAAATATTTACACCATTATTAATTATATTCACTTGTATACATATCCTTTCATCCTCACAAATCTCTAGTACGTGTGAAGAATGTATGTGGTAGATTGTCCATTGAGGCAGAACTTAACATTATTTTGGTAAGATCAACTGCTAGTCATCAACAGAGACATAAAATGACCTTGGAGAAGGCTTTCTTTTTTTTTTTTTTAAAGATTGTATTGGGGAATTGGGGGAGTGGAACAGCGTTGGGGAACCAGGGAAGGGGAACAGACAAGTTGCTGTTCTTTCGTTCTTCAGTCTAGTTGTGGAGGATATTGCTTTACTGGACCATGTTGGTATTACCATTGCACTCTTTTCGGGTGAGGAAGGCCGGCCTCTGGACGGCCGCTCACAGTGGCTCTTGGCAGCTCACCAGCCGTGGAGCAGACTTTCTTTATTCTGTTCTCACTACCTTAGAGTCCTTGTGTGGTAACTTGATGTTGGTGAGTAAGCACCTATTGCATATGTTTACTATTTTGCGTGAAGACCATTCTTCCCAATATTACTCATAGTTTCTGAGGGGGCTCAAGATCCCAAATCCTGCCCCTTTTGAGGTTTAATATTAGCAAGTAGATTGAGTGGACCCTGCTGGGTAGAACTGATAGAAAAGAACAAGGGATCCGTGATGGAAGATTCGTTGTGAGGGCAGAGAAGGAGGGACCGATTACCCTGGTGCAACATAGGCCATAGGAGGCTGTGAGAAGAGGATGCTAAACTTGGGCATGCCTCCTCGCCAGGCATGTCTTGGGAACGTGTGTGGTGTGAGTATGAGTGTATGCTCGTGTGCATGTGTGTGTAGGTAAGTCAAAGCAGATGGCTACCTGAGTAAATGAATGCCTGGAGTTCAGGCCCACTGAGCATAGACCCGCTGGAGCACATGAATGTCTGACAACTCCCCACCCCCACCCACACCCCACCTCCCTGCCCTCACTCAGTGCTGCTGTGCACCCAGTCACCAGGCCCAGAACTCTCTGCATAAGCCTTGCCAAAATGATGTGAAGCAGCGAGAACAATGCTCAGAAGAGAGGAGCAAGGGTCAAGGGTCAGATAAGGAAGAAAATCAGCCTGACCTGGGTCAGTGCCAGTCTCCCTGGGCTCAGGGCTGATGATCTGATCCCAGGAGGAGGGATATTCCTTGGGGTGGAAGAGAGAGGGTAAACACATGCTATTTTAAAGCAAATATTAGATACAATGTGACTTCATTTTGTACACCAAGCTCATGACTTGCCTTCACTATTTTGAAGTCAAGGAAACCAAAGCGAAAATATTTATTGATTGAACACATGTTTATTTAGCACCTATTTTGCACCAGAACCAAAATTAGGTGGTAGAGACTCAGAGAGAAGCAACATGGGCTTACCTGTGAGTTGGGCAGGAAGCACCTCAAACACCTGTGCTGATGCCGTGTGATACGTGCAGCGTGATAAAGCCTGGGGAGCTGAGAAGGAAGGCTTCCCAGGGGAGGTGGTCCCTGGGCAATGTCTTGAGGATCAACTAAGAGTTTGTCCGGGAAAAAGGAGGTGGCAAAGGCAGTAGAAGAGACCCCCTCTGGTCAGGCTGGTGGCAACCAGGTGCCTTCATTCCACCTCTCTGAAAGTCCGAGTCTCCCTTCCAGTGGGTGGGGCTGAGCCCATCTGTCACCACAGATGGTTCCAGGGAGAAACTGGCAGTCACCCACACCGGCTGATGTGAAATCTGCAGTCAGGGGTGTCAGGGTGTTTGTGCGGCAAGCTCCAGCATCGGAACTCTACGTCTGGCTCTTGGCATGGTCCCCCCAACTGGGAACGTTTCCCATGAATCTGGCCAAACTGGAGCTGGTGCTGGAGACAGAGACCTCCCCAGCCTGGCAGGCCCCCGTCTCTGCTCAAGTAGAATGCTCCCCAGGGGGAGTCCCATCAGCAACTCCTGCCTTCATCTGCTTTTCATCACCCGCCCTCCAAAGCACAGCCCTGCACGTTAACAAAACATCTTTGCAATCGCCAACTGCTTGTTGCTGGGTCAGGAAGATCACCTGCATGTGGCAGGTTTGACGGGTGAAGTTCCTAGACTGGGCACTTCAGTAAATCACGATTTATCTAGGTTTGGGGGTGCGTCCAGTGCTGGTGAGCCCTGCACAGCGTCTCAGATTTCCAGAGTAATCTGTCCTGTGTCAGCTGCGCACTCCCCAGGCCCCAGCTGTTTGCAGGATGCTCTCTGGCAGAAGTCTGGGTTCTGACGAGGCTCTGTTTGTCTACAGATCACATTTTGGTACCTACGAGGGAGACTGCTAACAGAATCAGGGAGCATCCGGGATCCTTCATCCCACAGTTTCTTAAGTTGCTGTCAATAGGACTTTGGCTAAACCTGTTCCTCATTTCTCCAAATAAGTTACAGAAAGCAGTTTTCTGTGCCATCACACATGTCAGCAATCAAGTGACAGCCCCCAGGAGGCCCCATATCCCTGGCTGAGGGTGTTGCTGGTGAGTCGGCGTTGTTTGAAGCCAGGATCTAAAAATCATTAAGATGTGTTGGAAAGAGAGGAATTCCAATCCCATCTCTCCTCTGTGGAATTAATATACCTGATGCAGCTTTCCAAGATTCAGGGGCATTGGTATGGAAAATGCCCCAGATGGTTGGTGACCATCCCCACCCCTTCCCCTGGTAGAGACAATGGCAGGGATGCTCAGGCACCTGGGACAGCACAAGGAAATATGACTGCCAATGTCCTGGGCTTTCCGAGTTGTTCCTGTGTTGTAGGAATGTCTTATGCTGATTCTCATCATCCAGACCAGGGAGAAAATAAGCCCAGCTGCATGGGGTATGGGATGCGTTCTTTCACATGAGCAGTGGCTATCATTGGCCCCTTTAAGGTGCCTACCACAGTTACAAGTTTAAAAGGGACAGTACTGAGTTAAGACACCTGAGAGAACCAGCAGAGGCCTAATTGGCCCCTGTGACCATGAGGCTTAAGGTCATGGAGTGTGCCCAGTGGGGCCATGATTATGGGGGATGGGGTGGGCCCTTATTGTTGGAGCTTTATTAACACCCATTTCTGCAGCCATCAAGAGGCTGGCTGAGGGTCAGGGACAGACCTCCTCCATTATTGGAGGAGTAAGAGGGCAAGGAGA
Source organism: Aselliscus stoliczkanus (assembly GCA_033961575.1). Classification (NCBI taxonomy): domain Eukaryota; kingdom Metazoa; phylum Chordata; class Mammalia; order Chiroptera; family Hipposideridae; genus Aselliscus; species Aselliscus stoliczkanus. The sequence goes on from CM066729.1 coordinate 121,492,953, forward strand.
GTTTTTTGAATGGTGCTCAATCCTTATAAAGGTGATATCTCTTTGTGCTCTTTCATGTTGGTGTACCTGGCCATCCAACCTTTCTTTAGGCTCTGTCAGGTATAAGGAGAACAGGGAAGCAGCCTGAAGAAAGTCTTCCCATGTAGACATCTGCACCCTGGCCAGTACCTGGGGAGGATAGAACTCTTGCAAAGGGAGAAGCCCTCTAATAAATAAAGGAGCATGAAAAGCTGAGAGGGAGATGAGATCCTGAGTCAAATTAAAAACAATAATACTGTTAGATGGGTAGGGAGAAAGGGAGGGGACTAGAAACACAAGTTGGTAACTTCAATTTTCCCACAGGAATATGAAAGACAGTTTGGGGAATGTAATCAATAATGTTGTAAAGATTTTGTAGGGTGTCAGATGAGCCCATGTCTTATTAGGGAGACCACTTCATGGGCAATGTAGATGCCTGACCACTGCGTTGTATATCTCAAACTGAATAATAGTGTATGTTAACTATAACTTAAAATATATATATGGTCATGGGATACGGGATACAGCATAGGGAATAGAGTCTATGGAATTGTGATAGATATTTACGATGTCAGAGGAGCAATAGTTTGGGGGAGAGAGGCTATCATTTTGCGAGGGGTGAAATGTCTAACTATTACATTGTTTTGTACACCTGAAACTAATTTTAAAAGTGAAGGAAAGCCAAAAGTAAACAAACAAACAAGCAAAAATAACAACAATAGTATTGAGTGGCAAAAAGAGATACCAGTGGCAAGCAAGGGGCAGAGGAGTCCATAAGCCCAGGGGAGATGCAGTCAAATGAGCTTTTGAATTACAGGTATTTTTACTAAGCCCACATCCTATGGTAGATTACAAAATGACTACAGAGCTTATAGCTTCTCCCATCCAGTGTTGGAGTCTTTCTCGACCCCCTGGAATCTGGGCTGGCCTTGTGACTTGCTTTGGCCAGTAGGATAGCAACAAATGTGACATGAGCAGAGACTTGCTGGTCTATTAGGGCTCCTTCTCTTGTTGCTGTTGGAACTCTACTGCCATGTGATTAAGCCTGAGAACCTTGTGGATAGAATACATACTAACATCTCAAAGTATGGGATATGATCATTTGGCTTTGTAGCTCATGCCTCTAGTAATGGAGCTGATATAGAGTAGGCATTCAATACACATTTGTGGAAAGAAGGGAGGGAGGGAGGGAGGGAGGGAGGGAGGGAGAGAGGGAGGGAAGGAGGCTACTTGGATCTTATGGAGTAAATAAAATAAGTAGTGTTGACAGGACTTCTTTCATTTAACATAAAATCATAGACTCTCAGAATGGGAAAGAACCTTGACATGAATAGATACTGTTTCATGATTATTTTTTTCTTATTTGAGTCTCATAACAGTATTGTGAAGTGGACATAAAAGATAATTTTCATTCTTATCTTCAGATATACGTATCATTCTCATTACTTTTAAATTTCACTTCTGTTTTAGAAAGGAGCTAAATGGCTTGTTCAACATCATGATGCTATTAAGTGTTGATGGCAGAACTCGAGCCAACGTTTCTGACTTCAAATGCTCAACACCATCCTATCTGGAGGTCATTTGGGCCAGTGCTTCCCATGCTCCAGTCATTCAAGTGATGCCTTCAAAAGTTTTGCCATATATATGCCATCTGTCACCAATGTTTTACTTACTTTTTTCCTTAAATGGGCTCGTTTTAACTTTAGTACATTTACTTCTGATAAATGTGTAGTGATATATGATAATGACTTTAATTTGCATTTCCCTAAGGGGTAATGATGTTGAACATCTTTTCACATGCTTATTTTACATCTGTACATTCTCTTCAGTGAAATGTCACTTTATGTCTTTTGTCCATTTACTTATTGGATTGTTTGATTTTTTACTGTTGAGTTTTGAGAATTTTTTAATATATATTCTAGATACTAGACCTTTGTTGGATGTGTAGTTTGCAAATATTTTCTCTCACCCTCTAGTTTACTTTTGAATCCTGTAAGAGGCCTTTTGTGGAGCAAAAGTTTTTAAATTAATGAAGTGTAATTTATCAATTTTTTAATTTACATATTGTGCTTTTGGTGCCAAGTCTAAGAACTCTGTCTAGCTCTTGCTCCTAGATACTATTTTGTATTATTTTTAAGTTTTATAGTTTTATGTTTTACGTTTAAACCCATGATCCATTTTGAGATAATTTTGATAATGAATGTAATGCTGCGGTTCTGATTTTGGGAGATTTTATTTGCTTGTGAATGTCCAGTTGCTCCAAAACCATTTGTTGAAAAATCTCTTTCCTCCATTGAATGACTTTTGCACGTCTGCCAAAAATCAGACGGGCATATTTGTGTGGATCTATTTCTTAGCTATTCATTCTGTTCCACTGATCAATATTTCTTTCTTTTTTTTTTAAATTTTATTTTATTAGTTTCAGGTGTACAACACAATGCAATACTTATACTCTTTAACACCCAAAGTGAAAACTCCCCTCCCCCAGTTCGCCACCCCACTCCCCCGCTATATCATACATATCCATCACAGTTCCCCTGACTCCCCTCCACAGTATACTCCACATCCCGTGACCACCCACATATTCAGTTGCAGTTGGCATACAATACTATACAACATCAGCTTCAGGTGTACAGTACAGTGATCAAGCCTCTACTCCACCCATGAAGTGGTCTCCCTAACAAGACATGTGACTATCTGACACGCCACAAAATTTTTACAACATTATTATATTCCCCGAACTGTGTTTCATATCCCTGTGGCAATATTGTAGTTCTCTATTTATGCTGTCTAATCCCTTCCCCTTCCCCCCATCCCCACCCCCCTCCCAACTAGCAACCCTCAGTTTTTCCTCTACATCTACAAGTCTGTTTACTTTGATCGTTCACTCAGCTCTTCAGACTCCACACACAAGTGAGATCACATGGTACCTGTCCTTCTCCAACTGACTTATTTCTTGCAACATAATAGTGTCTGTATAACATTATCAATTACATTCCCAGAACTGCCCCCATAACCCTGCGGCAACATTGTAGTCCCACATACACTGTCCAAAACCTTCCCCCTCTCCCTCTTCCCCACTCCCTCCCAGCCAGCAACCATCAGTTTTTTCTTTATATCTGCTTGATATGACTTCAATCTTCTTAAATTGTCTCTCTGGGTTAGCTTGTTTACCCCTTTCTTTTGTTTAAAAAAGTCCTTTTAACATTTCTTGCAATGCTGGCTTGGTGGTAATGAATTCCTTAAGCTTATTCTTTTCTGAGAAGCTCTTTATTTCTCCTTCAATTTTAAGTGATAGCCGTGCTGGGTAGAGCAATCTTGGTTGTAGGCCTTTATTTTGTGTCACTTTGAGTATCTCCTGCCACTCCCTTCTGGCCTGCAGAGTTTCTGTAGACAAGTCAGCTGTTAGTCTAACAGGAGTTCCTTTGTATGTAACCTGCTGTCTTTCTCTTGCAACCTCTAGGATTCTGTCTCTGTTGTTAACCTTTGCCATTTTAACTATGATGTGTCTTGGTGTGGACCTGTTTGGGTTCAGCTTGTTTGGAACCCTCTGCACTTCCTGGGCATGTATGTTGATTTCCTTCACCAGGGTAGGGAAGTTTTCAGTCATTATTTTTTCAAATACATTTTCAATTCCTTGCTTCTTCTCTTCTCCTTCTGGTATCCCTATGATTCGAGGGTGGTTGCGCTTCACCTTGTCCCATAGGGCTCTTAAACTATTTTCATTGTTTTTTATTCTTTGGTCTTTTTGCTGTGCCAGCTGGGTGAGTTCTGCTATTTTTATCTTCCAAATCGCTGATCCGCTCCTCTGCTTCATCTGCTCTACTGGTGATTCCTTCGAGTGTGTTCTTCATTTCAGTTATTGTATTCTTTAGTTCTAACAGGTTGTTTTTTATGGTTTCCCTATCCTTCTTTATGTCCTCGCTAAGTTCCTTAAACATTCTTATCATCAGTGTTCTAAACTGTGTCTCTGAAAGGTTGGCTCCCTCTGTTTCATTTGGTTCCATTTCTGGAGGTTTCTTCTGATCTTTTACTTGTGACATGTTTCTTTGTTTCCCCATTCTGGCTGTTGCTCTGGGATTGCTTTGATGTATTAGATAGATCACCAGGAGAGCCCTGGCTGGATGACGCAGACACACAGCTTACGGACCAACACTCCCAGGAAAACTCCCAGTCTCAGCGTGTCCCAATCAGCCGCTCGCAGATCAGGCCAAGCAGCCCGACAACTAATCACCAGCCTGGCAACTCTGCAAGCGGAGTGCGGAAAGCAGAGACCCGAGGCGGCTTGCGCACTTCCGCATCTCAGTGAGCAGCCTGTTGGAGCCAGATCACTCCCACTAGACGTTTCCCTGGCAACACAGCACAAGCCGAGTGGAGGGTGGGGATCCGAGGCAGCTCGCGCACTCCCCGGTCTCAGTGAGCAGCCGTTGGAGCCGGAGGGCACCTGCCCTGCATTTCCCTGGCAATGCAGTATACGCCGGGCGGAGGGTGGGGATCCAAGGCCTCAGGCGCGCGCGCACGCACACACTCACTTCTGCGCCAATTCCACCAGACCAATTAGGTCTCGGACCTGATCCTTCGTGGGAGGGCCGAAGCCCGACAAAATGGCGCCCTCCTTACACCATTCGCATGCAGGCTCCACACCACGGGAACAATAATCCAAAAACCTCCAGCCTTTGCACCAAAGGTGCTCAGTTCAGTCCGTCCCCGCAGGCTCCCGGGTCACACAGCCACTCCCTCTACCAGGAACCAGGTAAGTGCTCACCGGCGAGCAAGCCTGGGTGCCGGCCCCACTGATTCTCCAGCCACTCTTAGCCTCACCGAGCTGAGCAAAGAGAGTCCTTACTAATTTACTGCCAGCTATCTTAGAACTTCTCTTCCCGGCAAAGGAGCTCTGGTCTGGTGAGCTTGGGGTGTGGCCGGAGGGTCTCTCCCCCAACCAAAGAAGCCTCTCCACAGCTGGGACCTCCCTCATGGGGTTTGCCCTCTCTCGTCTCTGCCTGTCCTACCAGACCCGATGCGACTTCCTCTTTAAGTTCTTCGTTTAGTGGTTCTGTTCCTCCAGTGTTCCGGGGACCTCCAGGGTTGAATGCTGTATAATCTGCTTGTAATTTTGGTGTGATCCTGGGAGGCAGTTAGCACAGCGTCTGTCTATTGCGCCATTTTACCGGAAGTCCTCCACTGATCAATCTTTAAGTCTCTCCCTGCACAAACACCACACAACTTTGGTTCCTATAGTTATGTAATAAGTCTTGAAATTAGGTAGACTCATTCTTCGCACTTCATTATTCCTTTAAAATAATTGTTTTAGTGGCTTCCGATAAGTGGTGGAATAGACGGACGCTGTGCCAACTGCCTCCCGGGATCACACCAAAGATACAAATAATTTATACAACATCTAACCTCAGAAGTCCCCTGAACACTAGATGAACAGAACCTCTAAACGAAGGACGTAAAGAGGAGGCCACATCAAGTCTGGTAGGAGGGGCGGAGACGAGAGTGGGCGAGCCCCATGAGGGATGCCCCAGCAGTGGGGAGGCTTCTCTGATTGCGGGAGAGATCCTCCAGCCCCACACCGAGCCCACTAACCCAGAGTTGCTTTGCCAGGAAGAGAAGTTCTACGATAGCTGGCAGTAGAAATTAGTGAGCACTCTCTATGCTCAGCTCGGTGAGGCTGAGGGTGGCTGGAGAACCAGTGGGGTTGACGCACAGGCTTGCTCATCGGTGAGCACTCACCTAATTCCTGGTGGAGGGAGTGGCTATGTGAGCTGGGCCCAGGAGCCTGTGGAGAAGGACTGAACTGAGCACCTTTGGTGAAGAAGCTGGAGGTTTGGGGACCATTGTTCCCCTGGTGTGGTGCTTGCACACGAGTAGTATACAGGAGGGCGCCATTTGTCAGTGTTGGGCCCTCCCACAGAGGGTCAGATCCGGGATCACATTGGTCTGGTGAAAATGGCACAGGAGTGCGTGTGTGCATGCATGCACAGGAGGCCTTGGATTTCCACCCTCCGCCCTGCTTGTGCTGCATTGCCAGGGAAATGCCAGGCGGGTATCTTCGGCTCCAACAGGCTGCTCCCTGGGCTGGGGGAGTGCGTGAGCCACCTTGGGTCCCCACTCTCCGTACTGTTTGTGCAGAGTTGCCAGGCTGGGGATTGGCTGCTGGGCTGCTCAGCCTCATCTGCGATCAGCTGATTGGGACAGGCTGAGACTGGGAGTTTTCCTGTGAGTATTGGGCCAGGAGCTGTGCACCTGCATGATCCAGTCGGGACTTTCCTGGTGAGTTTGTGTGGGCTGGTTTCTGGTTCAGAGTGCATGCTGCTCTGACTTGGTGGGAGTCACTGACCACAACCAGTGGTGTCTTGGGGGCCTACCCCGCCCACATAGAGCTGTGTTGCCAGAGGCACCCTGAGTTCCTTGTGCCTGGCCCCCATGTCCGCAGGCCACAGAGGGTTTTTTGCAACAGCAGACAACCCACAAAAACCAGTGAAGAGTTTTGGTAGTGAGCACAGTTCCAGATCACACAGCAGCTAATTGCAGAAAGCTCACTGGAAGCCTGAGAGGAAAGCCGGCACATAACACATTAAGCCCTTCCTCAAAACAGTTGATGCTGAGTCACTCAGAGACTCTCTATTGCTGAGTAAGTGGTCTGCAGATGAAAGAGGACAGTGAACTCCCCCTTTTTTTCCTTTTTCTTTTTTTTTCTTCTCTTCTTTCTTCATGATCTATCCAATACATCAAAGCAATCACAGAACGACAGCCAAAATGAAAAAACAAAGAAACATGTCCCAAGTAAAAGATCAGAAGAAACCTCTAGAAATGGAACTAAATGAAACAGAGATATCCAAAGTTTCAGAGACAGAGTTTAGAACACTGGTGATAAGAATGTTTAAGAAACTTAGCGAGGACATACAAAAGGATAGGAAACCATAAAAAAACAACCAGTTAGAACTAAAGAATACAATAACTGAAATAAAGAACACACTCTAAGGAATCACCAGTAGATTGGATGATGCAGAAGATCAGATCAGCGAATTAGAAGACAAAATAGCAGAAATCACCCAGTTGGAACAACAAAAAGACCAAAGAATATCAATGAAAATAGTTTAAGAGACCTGTGGGACAACATGATGTGCAACAACGTTGACATCATAGAAATGCCAGAAGGAGAAGAGAAGAAGCAAGGGATTGAGTATGTATTTGAAGAAATAATGACTGAAAACTTCCTTACCCTGGTGAAGGAAATCAACGTACAAGCCCAGGAAGTGCAGAGAGTTCCAAACAAGCTGAACCCAAACAGGCCCACAAAAAGACACATCATAGTTAAAATGGCAAAGGTTGAAGACAAAGGCAAAATCCTAAAAGCAGCAAGAGAAAGACAGCAGGTTACATACAAAGGAAATCCTGTAAGACTAACAGCTGACTTTTCTACAGAAACTCTACAGGCCAGAAGGGAGTGGCAGGAGATATTCAAAGTGACTCAAAATAAAGGTCTAAAACCAAGATTGCTCTACCCAGCACAGCTATCACTTAAAATTGAAGGAGAGATTAAGAGCTTCTCAGAAAAGAATAAGCTTAAGGAGTTCATTACCACCAAGCCAGCATTGCAGGAAATGTTAAAAGGGCTTTTTTAAACAGAAGAAAGGGGAAAACAAGCTAACCCAGGAAGACAAGAAATACAAATAACAGAATGGCAATACCTATGCACCTATCAGTAATCACTTTAAATGTGAATGGTCTAAATGCTCCAATCAAAAGACATATAGTGGCTGAGTGAATAAGAAAACAGGACCCATGCATATGCTGTCTGCAAGGGACTCATCTCAGATCAAAAGACACACACACTGAAAGTAAAGGGATGGAATAAGATATTTCATGCAAATAGAAATGAGAAAAAAGCTGGAGTAGCAATACTTATTTCAGACAAAATAGACTTTAAAATGAAGACCACAATAAAAGACAAAGAAGGGCACTACATAATAATAAAGGGATCACTTCAACAAGAGGACATAACACTAGTAAACACCTATGCACCCAACAGAGAAGCTCCTAACATATAAAACAGATTTTGGAAAACATAAAGAAAGAAATCAACAGTAACACTATTGTAGTAGGGGACTTCAACACCCCCTTGTCACCAATGGATAGATCCTCCAGACAGAAAATCAACATGGATATAGTGGCCTTAAATGACACTTTAGACCAGCTGGATTTAATCGATATTTTTAGAGCATTTCACCCTAAAGCAACAGCATATACATTCTCCTCAAGTGCACATGGAACATTTTCCAAGATAGGCTACATGTTAGGCCACAAAACAAGTCTCAACAAATTTAAGAAGATTGAAATCATATCAAGCGTCTTCTCTGACCAAATGCTATGAAACAAGAAATCAATTACAAGAAGAATTCTGGAAAACACACAAATATATGGAGGCAAAATAACATGCTACTAAATAGCAAGTGGGTCAAAAATGAGATGAAGAAGGAAATCAAAAGATACCTCAAGACAAATGAAAATAAAAACACCACGACCCCAAATCTCTGGGATGCAGTGAAAGCAGTCCTACGAGGGAAGTTCATAGCAGTGCAGGCCTACCTAAAGAAGGAAGAAAAATCTCAAATCAACAGACTCTCTTTACACCTAAAGGAACTGGAAAAAGAACAGGAAAACAAGCCCAAAGGTAATACAAGAAAGGAAATAATAAAGACCAGAGCAGAAATAAATGAAATACAGACCAAAAAAAAGTACAAAAGATCAATGAAAAGTAGGTTTTTTTGTAAAGATAAACAAAATCAACAAACCCTTAGCCAGACTCACCAAGACAAAGAGAGAGAAGACCCAAATTAATAGAATCAGAAATGAAAGAGGAAAAGTGACAACAGATACCCCAGAAATACAGACAATGTTAAGAAAATACTACGAGGAACTATATGCCAACAAATTCGACATTCTGGAAGAAATGGATAAATTTGTAGAAACATACAATCTATCAAGTCTGAACCAAAAAGAAACCAAAACTCTGAACAGACTGATTACTACCAAAGAAATTGAATCAGTAATCAACAAGCTTCCAACAAACAAAAGTCCTGGACCAGATGGCTTCACAGTTGAATTTTACAAAACATTCAAAAAAGAATGAATACCTATTCTCCTCAAACTACTCCAAAAAATACAGAAGGAGGGAAGGCTCCCAAACTCTTTCTATGAAGCCACTATCACCCTGATTCCAAAATCAGACAAAGATATTATTAAAAAGGAAAACTACAGGCCGATATCCCTAATGAACGTAGATGCAAAAATCCTCAACAAAGTACTAGCAAACTGAATTCAGCATCACATTAAAAGGATAATACACCACGATCAAGAGGGATTCATTCCTGGTATGCAAGTTTGGTTCAATATCTACAAATCAATCAATGTAATAAATCACATTAACAAAATGAAAAACAAAAATCATATGATCATATCAATAGATGTAGAAAAAGCATTTGACAAAATCCAGCAGCCATTGATGATAAAAACTCAGCAAAGTGGGAACAGTGGGATCATATCCCAACATAATAAAGGCCATATATGATAAGTGCACAGCAAACATCGTATTCAATGGGGAAAGGCTGAAAGCTTACCCCTTAAGATCAGGAACAAGACAATGCTGCCCACTTTCACCACTTCTATTTAACATAGTTCTGGAAGTTCTAGCCACAGCAATCAGACAAGAAAATGAAATAAAAGTCATCCAAATTGGAAAGGAGGAAGTAAAATTGTCATTATGTGCAGACAACATGATTTTATATAGAGAGTATCCCAAAGACTCCACCAAAAAATTGTTAGAACTGATAAATTATTTTGATAAAGTAGCAGGATTCAAAATTAATTGTCAGAAATCAGTTGCAATTGTACACACCAATAATAAACTATCCGAAGAAGAAATCAGGAAATCAATCCCTTTTACAATTGCTTCAAAAACAATAAAATATCTAGGAATCCATTTAACTAAAGAAGTAAAAGACCTGTACTCAGAAAATTATGAGACACTGAAGAGAGAGATCAAAGAAGATACAAATAAATGGAAATACATACCATGTTCATGGATAGGAAGAATTCATATAGTTAAAATGTCAATACTACCTAAGGCAATATATATATTCAATGCAATTCCAATCAAACTACCAAGGACTTTTTTCTCAGAAATAGAACATATAATCCTAAAATTTATATGGAACTAAAAAAGATCCCGAATAGCTACAGCAATCTTGAGAAATAAGAACAAAGTGGGAGGCATCACGCTACCTGACATCAAAACATACTACAAGTCTACAGTAATCAAAACAGTATGGTACTGGCATAAAAACAGACACATAGACCAATGGAACGGATTAGAGAGCCCAGAATAAAACCATCCATATATGGTCACTTAATCTATGACAATGGAAGCAAAAATTTACATTGGAGTAAAGATAGTCTCTTTAATAAATGGTGCTGGGAAAGTTGGACTGACACATGCAAAAAAATGAAAATGGACCACCTACTTACACCATATACGAGAACAAACTCAAAATGGATTAAACATTTAAATGTAAGACCTGAACCATAAAACTCCTAGAAGAAAACATAAGGAGTAAATTTGCAGACATTACCCTGAGTAATATTTTTACTGATATTGACCCTCAGGTAAGGGAAATAAAAGAAAAAACGAACACATGGGATTACATCAAACTTATAAGTTTTTTCACAGCAAAGGAAATCATCAATAAAACAAAAAGGCAGCCTACTGAATGGGAGAAGATATTGCTAATGATATATCTGATAAGGGGTTAATATCCAAAATTTTTAAAATACTCATGAAATTCAACACCAAAAAAAAAACCCATTTAAAAAATGGGCAGTGGATATGAAGAGGCATTTCTCTAAAGAGGACATATAGATGGCCAACAGGCATATGAAAAAATGTTCAACCTCATTAATCATCAGAGAAATGCAAATAAAAACCACAATGAGATAAAACCTCACTCTGTCAGAATGGCTATCATCAATAAATCAACTAACAACAAGTGCTGGTGAGGGTGTGGAGAACAGGCAACCCTGGTGCACTGTTGGTGGGACTGCCAATTGGTGCAGCCATTGTGGAAATCTGTATGGAGGTATCTCAAAAAAACTGGAAATGGAACTGCCGTATGACCCAGCAATTCCACTTTTGGGTATCCACCCAGAAGAATCCCTGATGCTAATTCGAAAAAATATATACACCCCCATGTTTATTGCAGTGCGATTTATAATAGCCAAGACTTGAAAACAACCAAAATGCCCATTGGTAGATGACTGGATTAAGAAACTGGTACATTTATACAATGGAGTATTACTCCGCTATAAAGAAGAATGAAATTGTACCATTTGCAACAATATGGATGGACCTAGAGACTATTATGTTAAGTGAAATAAGTCAGTCAGAGAAAGATAAATACCAAATGATCTCACTTATATGTGGAATCTAAAAAACTGAATGAACTAGCAAAGTAAACAGAAACAGACTCATAGATATAGAGGAAAAACTGATGGTTGCTAGTTGGGAGGATGGTGGGGCTGAGGGAGAAGGGGAAGGGATTAGACAGCATAAACAGGTTAACTACAACATTGCCACAGGGATATGAAAGAGAGTTCAGGGAATATAATAATGTTGTAAATTTTTTGAGGGGTGTCAGATGGTCACATGTCTTGTTGGGGAGGCCACTTCATGGATGGAGTAGAGTCTTGGTCACTGCACTGTACACCTGAAACCGATGTTGTATAATATTGTATGCCAACTGTAACTGAATATATAAATAGTCACAGGATATGGACTACACTGTGTAAGGGAGTCAAAGGAATTGTAATAGATATGTATGCTATGGGGGGGAGGATTGGGGTGGCAAATTGGGGGAGGGGGTTATCACTTTGATTGGTAAAAAGTATAAGTATTGCACTGTGTTGCACACCTGAAACTAATTTTTGAGTAATGTTTATTTCACAATAAAAGAATTTTTTATTTTTATTGTTTTTTTTTTTTTTGAGGGCAGTGTCACTGGCCCTCATATGTGGGACCGAACCGGGGCCGCTGGCTTCCCAAGCCAGTGCTTAACCACCGCGCCACTCGGCCGGCCCTTAAAAGAATTTTTTAAACAAATTGTTTTAGCAATTCAAATTCCCTTTCCATATAATTTTTTTTCCCATTGGGGAATTGGGGGAGGGAGACAGCGTTGGGGATTCAGGGAAGGGGAACAGACAAGTTACTGTCTTTTTGTTCTTCAGTCTAGTTGCGGAGGACGTTGCTTCACTGGCCCATGTTGGTATCGTCATTGTGCTCTTCCCGGATAAGGCAGATCGGTCGTCGGCCTCTGGATGGTCGCTCACCGCGGCTGTTGGCAGCTCACGCTGGCTGCCTGCCGCTCACGCTGGCTGCCAGCCACTCACTGTAGCCTATGGCAGCCCACTGCGGCAGGGGCTACAGCCTACACCATCGTCAGGGCTCGCACAGCCCAGCTCCAGGTGGAGCTGTTGTTAGCTATAGAGGGCAGTGTCACTGGCCCTCATATGTGGGATCCGAACCGGGGCCACCGGGATCCCTAAACCAGCTCTTAACCAATGCGCCAGTCGGCCGGCCCTCCATATAAATTTTAGATCAAGTTTACCAACATCAAAAAAACAAAACAAGACAAAGCAAATCAATCAATCAATCAATCAATCAATCAATCAATCAATAACTTGCTGGGGTTTTGATGAAATTGCATTAAATCTATGTGTCAACTTGTGGAATATTGACATCTTTACTAGGCTGAGTCTCCAATCTGGTATGTATCTTCATTTATTTAGATATTGTTTGATTTTTTTCATCAACGTTTTATAGTTTTCAGCATACAAATTCTATACATATTTTGTTAGATTCGTACAAAAGCATTTCATTTGGGGGGAAATCATAAATGGTATTGTATTTTTTAAATAATCCTTTGTTATTCCATAAATGAAAAACAGGATCTCTGTCACAAATAAAGAATAACCACAAAAATACATAAATTTAAGTGAAAAAAGCATATTATTTTTTTTTCAACTTTGATCTGTGTATTTTGTAATCTGTGTACCAGTCATGCATGCTCTATACTTTGGAATGTAATCCAATCTTCAATGATTCATGACTAACCAATAAGACATTTCTAAAATATGGCCATCCAGACTTTATGTAAAACCCTTAGGGCTGGGAAACTCACCACCTCCTAAGGTAGCTAATTCTATAGTCAAACAATTCCAGTTGTTGAAAACTCCTTTGGTTGGGCTGAAATCTCTAGCCCTCTCCCATTCCAGTCCCAATTTTGAGAGCCGAGGGATAGATGCTATGGGCAACTTCAAGATGACTCAAAGTATGAATTGCATTGAATGCTTTCCTGTGCCAGTATGATGGCATTCCCTGGAATTGAGTGGGACACTCCAGTGTCTCACTGACTGGCTCTAGACATCTTGTCTACACTCAGAATTCCATCCGCCCTTCGGCTGGCTGGGAGGTGACCAAGGACATCCACCTCAATTGCTCTTCTGTCCCACCATTGTCACACAGATCTGATTAGCCCCAGGCATGTCCATCTTTGCAGCCCAGGTACCCTCACAAGACAAGGCAAAGGAGATAAATCACTTTCTCATTCATCCCAACCTCCCTTGAGTGAGCAGGGTACTCTTTCAGAGTCTGGGGATAGATGGAGGAATAAAACAAAACTCCTATTCCCCCGGAGCTCAGAAACACATGTAGGTGACAAATGTGAAATCGAATGGATGTCTGTATAACAAACTACAGGGATCTAGTGGCCAGGTTTCCCTGGGGAACAGAGAATATCAAGTAGCATTTTATCTACATGAGGACCCAGTAAGGTAGAGATATTTATCACCATTGTACAGTTGAGAAAACAGGGATTTTTAGATAGTTTCCCCAAGATTGCAAAGTCAGTACATGACAGAACCGGTTTGGGCTTTAGGCCAAAGCCCTAACTTTTTTTTTATTTTTTATTTATTTATTTATTTATTTATTTATTTATTTATTTTTATTGAGCAAGTGGACGGTTCTTGGTATTTATTGAATGAGTGAAAAAGGTAGAAATGAACTCTATGATGTCTGCCGAAAAGTTTCCCCAGAGGCAAGAAAGAGCCATAGTCCTTTCTGGCAAGGGCTGTTTATGCTCCTGCCCTGGGTCTGTGTAGCCTGACCTGGGAGCACCAGGCCAGCGCCAACCAAAGTTTAGGGAGGAATCCCTCCCTCCCTCCATCGTCTGCTTGTCTTCATACTCCCAGGCTGTTTGTTCAGCTCCACTCACCCGGTGAATGACTTTGAGTGAATAGCATTTTCTGAACATGGCTAGCGAGGTGAGGGGGCCATGGTGAGGGGCCTACGGAAGTGTGGGGCAGTGGAACGAGAAGCCCTGAGTTCATAGCATAGGATCTGCTGCCCAATGGGGCAAAGCAATTTGTCCACTGATACAGTTCCATCAGCTGAGAGCCAAGATTTTAATTCCAGGGCCCCTGGGCCCTTCCCACAGGTCCCTCTGCCTCTGCAGAGTCAGGAACAGGCTGGGGCAGCCAGCAACACTGAGTGTGCAGGTGATCTGAGAGAAGGAGAGGCCACGATGGGGCCCCTGGGCCAGGAAGGACAAGTGATCTGCTCTGCCCCAGGCAGTGCCCTGCCAGGACCCACCTTGCCGGCATCCTCAGAGTCCTGGACAGAGCCCCTTTCTAACTTCCTCCTGCAAGGCCCAGTGCACTGCAACATCTCAGTGCGGCTCCCAGTGAACCCGACAAACCCTTGGAGGCTTTATTTTCATTTCTTCTTGGCAGGACGAAACTTCCTGCTTCTAAGAAAAACATCTTTAAGCAAAGCCATGAACCAGTTCCAGGGTGTCCCACACAACCCCCAGCTCCAACAGAACAACAACGTGATGAGCTAAATGAAGCCCGATTGGAAGCACATGGAGCCTGTTTCCTTTCAAAGTCCCCAAGGATCTTGGGCCTGGAGGAGAGGGGTGTTTGATAAATCACGTTGGAGCTTTTATCAGGTCCATTGTTTGCAAGGAAAAGCCAGGAGAGGGAGCTGGAGCCAACACAGCCCCAGAATTCATGATGGGAGTATTAAAGAGTAAGAGCTGCCAGGCCAACTTCAGGATTGAACAAGAGGAAGTAATGGGTGTTTATTGAGCACCTACTATGTGCCAGGTTCTGGGCTAATCCAGAGGCCAGAGAGAGAAGTAAGCCAAGCATCTGTCTGGACTCAGGCAGAGAAGACTTCACAGACTGTGTTTATAAGGCACAGAGAGGAACGGCCTGGGGATTCTGACCATGCACTAACATTTACTTGGGAACCTGATGCTGAGCTGCACTAGTGCTCTGTCCTGATGCTCACCTCTATGACAAAGGGGAGGTGAATTTTTGGAAGCCAAGGTGCAGTGTTCTGAGTCATCTCCCTCTGTCTTCTGTCAGTGCAGCATACCTCTGCCTGGCCTAGAGTCTAAGGAAAGCACAGACATCCAGAGAAAGACAGAGAGGGGGCAGTGAGGATCTGGAGAAGGGAAGCAGCTGAGGGCAGCTGGGAAGGCTCCATATCTGGACCATGGGAATGCTCACCAGGAAGAGGAACCCTGCCTGGTCAAGCTGTGGCCCAAGCAACTAGTCTTGCCAACTATCATGGCCTGGATGCAGGTCACACATAGGAGTTACTAGGTTTGAAAATTAGCTTTAGTGTTTTATAAACAAATATCCTCTCTCTTCACTAAAAATTTCCTCACAATCTCTGGTACACAGCACTGCTTTATAAAAGCTCTTTCTCATAGGACAGGAAAGAGTGCTAAGACAAACGGACTTTGGAACCAGACAGACATGGTTCCAATTATATCTTCTTGGCTGATTCAGTTTCCAGTCATCAATTTTCTTATCTGTAAAGTGGGAACAAGGACACTGACCTTGCATTTGGCATGAGGCTTATTTTAGTTATTCATGTACCCCTTTTTGTTACAAAAAATTAGGGTGACTTACAAGGATACATAAGATAGACTAAAATGGTAGAAACATAAAATTAGAAGAAGGAAGAGAAGGAAAGGCGGGGATAGAAAATGAATCCAAGAGTAAGGCTTAAAAACCATATATAGGTACCATAATGGTATTTTACTTTCTAAGGTCGAAAAACAGTTTTATTTCTAAGAGTGCTTGCTACCCATGTGAAAAAGACACCTGGGTGTCCCAGAGTTCATGAAGCTCCCACAATGATGCAGAACAAGCCTCTGCGAGGATCTGAACACTTCTTGGTACCAAGATGAGGTAGGAATTAAATCTGGAAGTATTTTTAAAAAGAATGCACTGGGAGATAATGAATGATGTCCCAAGAAAATTTCATCAGTTCTTACACAGGGCAACCTCTTGGGCTGGGTAAAAAGCATCACGCAACAAAGAAATTTAATAAAAGTGATTGTCTGTGCACTCCAGGTGCCCAGCTCTTTACTAAGCTGACTTGATATAAATATAGATTTCACAACACCAGGAAGAATGACATAGCTAATGATCTTCCAAGAAATCATCCATGTTACATGCTGGCAAATTGAAGACTGTCCTCTCCAACAGATACAGGATAGGCAGCTGCTCTTGGTTGCTGATTAAATGCAGACCCCATAAGTTTGGCAAGAAGTTGAGTGGAGGAAGTGCTAGCCTCCTCTTGGGAAAACTGAGATGCCCAACAATGACTCAGGCCTGAGTTCTGCTTAGGGGAGTGTGTGTATGTGTCTGCCTGTGTGTTTCATAATCCTTCATAGAACATTATTTTGAATCCACTAGAAAACACAGACTTTAATGGAGGATCAAGGCCCTAACATATACACATCTTATTAAATGGAAACAATAGTTTTAGTCGTGAAAACGTTCAGAGCCAGTGAAATTAGTTGACCACTCCCAAATCAAATAAGCACCTTCACAGAGCATTCCAAACTTGGGTTTGAACAATGCTGCTTCCCAGGAATGGTAAGCAAATTTTTAGTGAAGTGAATGATTTATTAAAGAGATACTTGTTTATAAACTGCTTAGGTAGAAAATTGTCTACAAAACTATAACTTAAAGAGGAGCCAGTCCTGCATTCAAGCAGTGCATAGCTACAATGCATAGCTGTTTGGGCCACAGACAGACTGAGGCACCACCTCTCATCAGTAGCAGAGAGGGTGTATGTGTTTATATTATGGATATTTTCTCCCAGGCAATTATGTATTCACCTTGCCTGAACATAGGATAAGATAATGAACAAAAAAGTTGGATGGTATATTTTTCAGTGCTAGAATATATTTTCCTAAAAATTTTAATTTTATAGCAGTGATACACTTAGTAGTAAAAATCCCAACAACCCTGCAAGTATAGAGTAAAGCCTCCCTTTTCCTTTCCTTCCCCCTTTACTCTCCAAGGGTAATCACTTTTCAAAGTTTCTGGTTTTGCTTTTTCTGGTCGTGACCTCCATGCTCTAAGTAATATGTTCAGAGCTCTATTTCTTCACCTGCCTATTCGCAGCAGTGTCTCTTGGCTCCCCCATTTAACAAAAAAGTAGAAAATTTAAATTACTTCCATCATATTTTACTCAGCCCAAACTTTATTTATATATGTAATTTTATTAGTTCTCATTTAGCTCTTTTAGCTTACCTTCATGATTTTTAAATATATTCACAGCTATTTCTTGATCTCTACAGAGCACCTTTTGAATGTTCACCATGTGGATTGAAGGAATTAAAACCCCTGTTTTCTCTGCTCATCTCCTTCCTTCTCCATCTCATTTTCTGTCATTTCTATTCTTACGTCACACTGCTAAGGTTTATAGTATTTTCTTTCTCCTCTGTCAATGTATCATTCTATTGAACCTAACATGTCATCAATTCTCTGACACACCATTGTTTTATGTTCCCTTAAGTAAAAAGAAAAAAAAAAGAAAAAAGAAAAAAAATGCTGCCAATGATACTCCAATTATAAACTATATCAAAATTTCGAGGAGTCTAAAATCTGAAAAAAAATATTTCTATTAGAATTTATGAAAGATGGTAATTAGTTTCCTGTGCTTTGCCTATAGATAAATTCTAAAAATAAAACTAAAAACTTTTATAATATTTTATTGTGCAATATTCCAATAGAGTGATTAGGACCATAGAAAAAAGAGTATAAGCTTTTGTCACTAAACCAGTGCCACTCAAATAGAATTGTTCCATGTCAAAGAGATTCTCTTTTCCTATAGTCTATAATATGCCCCAAATAATGAAACATTTTAATCTTCTTCATCTGGTTTTCTTATATACCTTTCCTGGAATGTCTATTGTATATATTTTTCTTTTAATAAAAAAGAGACTACTTGCCTTCACCTTATCACTGAGACTGTCTCACAACCAAACCCAAATTTATATTATATGTTGTAAAATTCACTTTTTTCTTGAAAATATTCTTGGGACCCTCTGGTTTGACCACTACTAGTTTCTAGACCTGCCACATAGATGCTGTCCTTAGATTTTTCCAACATTGAGTACTGGTTTATATCTTTAATTTCTTAAAAGCATACATTTTCACCTCTTTATTAGAAGAATTTTCATTATTTTATAGCATATCCTCAAGTGATTTTTTTCTTTGAAGAATGAGAAGTAAGTGTGTATTTCCAGATCTGGAAATACCCAGAGCGAGTTTCTGACTACGCATGTTCATTTACCTCTGTTTCCTCACTACGCCCCACCAAAATGACCATAAAGTAATTTTTTTTAAAGCACAAACAACTTATAAAAACGGAGAGGTGAATAGTTAATATCAATAAAATGTTATAAGCTAAGAAGTAGAACAATAAATGGTAAATGGCTGAGCAGAATCCCAACCGTCAAAACCTCAAAGGGTAAGTTGCTGGCATTCCAATCCACCATTTACTCTCCAGAGGCTTAGGAACTGGTAGCCCAGCAGCCTCTGGGCCTGAGGGTCAGAAGGGGCTGGACACAGGGTTTGCTGGCAGTTTATTTGAGTTTGTTAATGGTTCCCCCAGGAGCTGATGATCTGTAGTTATTTGTTTCTATAGATAATTGAATTATGATCGTGATTAAACAGACAGGCACACACAGCTCTTTTTAGTCTGCTGACACATACGTCCTGATCTCACTGCTGTTGTGAAAAATTTTTCTCCTCTCCATGTTCCTTTATTGTCATTTCGCTAGAAATTTAGGGAGTGTGTGTGTGTGTGTGTGTGTGTGTGTGTGTGTGTTAGAGAGAGAGAGAGAGAGAGAGAGAGAGAGAGAGAGAGAGAGAGAGAATAAATGATAGATGATTGATGATGGCTAGATAGATGCAAGATAGATTACAGATAGATAGATAGTCAACAATTTTTTTTTTTTTAGGACAGTGTCACTGGCCCTCATATGTTGGATCCGAACTGGGGCCGCTGGCTTCCCAGGCCAGCGCTTAACCACCTCACCTCTCAGCCGGCCCAATGGTCAACAATTTTGAACTAGTATTACAGCTGGAAAAATCTAAGGTCCTGCCAAGAGATGATTCCTCCTGCTCACGGTAAAGGTCCTCTAAGTTTGGTCCCTGATTCAAAAGCAACACTCTTTGTTGACCTTGTGTAGTTTTGTTCATAACCAAGTTACATCAATAAGTTAAAGGCCATGGAACAGTAATTAAGTCCACCATTAAAACAGCATAAATGTGATGTTCCCCAAGTGGCAAACATTTGAACATTAGGCTCTGTGTGTAAAGCCCTCTGGCTATATCTGGGAGATATTGGCTTAAAAAACCCTGCCCTACAGTGTATCAACCAAGAAACAACAAGATTTGGCTAAAGTGTCTGTCAATTAAATTTGCAGGGAGAAGAGAGAGGTCCTTTTGGAGACAAGATTCCTTTCGCAAACCACGTGGAACTGAGACTATAGAGTTAACAAAGGTGAGTGAGGTTTTCAGAAGGAAAGCCCACCCCATATTCTGAAGCTTTTTTATGGCCTGGATTTTGTTTTGTTTTGTTTTTTTAAAGATTTTATTGGGGAATTGGGGGAGGGGACCAGCCAAGTTGTTGTTCTTCAGTCTTCATAGTGGAGGGCGCCAGTCACCATGTGGCTTCCCATTGGCAGCTCGTGGCCTCTAAGCTCAAGGTGCTGTGTTCAATCTTTGTTGCTGGTGGGCGTAGCCACCATCCCACGCGGGAGTTGAACCAGCAGCCTTGTTAAGAGTGCACGCTCTATCCTCTGAGCCATCTAGACCGCAGCTCAGCTCAAGGTGCTGAGCTCAGTTTTAATTGCAGGGAGGAATAACCACCATCCCATGCGGGAGTGAAACTGGCAGCCTTGTTGTGCACTCTCTATTTTCTGAGCCATCCAGGCAGCAGCTTAGCTCAAGGTACTGAGTTCAGTCTTAGTTGCAGGTGGGCGTAGCCACCGTCCCATGTGGGAGTCAAACCCAGCAGCCTTGTTGTTAAGAGTGCACTCCCTATCCACTGAGCCATCCGGGCGGCAGCTCAGCTCAAGGTGCCGAGTTCAATCTTTTAGTTGTAGGCGGGCATAGCCCACCATTGAACAGGCAATCCTGCTGTCACACCAGCTGAGCCATCCCACCACCTGCTGGCAGCTCAGCGACAGCCCAGTTAGGGTGCAGCATTCACTGGCCCATGTGGGAATCGAACCAGCAGCCCTGTTGCTCAGAGCTCACGCTGTAAGCCAACTATTAACCAACTGAGCCACTCGGCTGGCCCCCTGGCCTGGATTTTTAATCTCCCTCTCAAACTGAGGGACCATTGCCCAATTGGAATGTTCCTGTATTAATCTGCTTGAGCTGCCATAACAAATACCATAGCCTGAATGGCATAAGCAATAGATACTTATTTTCTCACAGTTCTAGAGGCTGGAAAGTCTAAGATGAAGGTTCCAGCAGGGTTTTGTTTCTGTTGAGAACTCTCTTCCTGGCTTGCAGATGGCTGCCTTCTCACTGTGTCCTCATATGGTATGGGGAAGGTGTGTGTGTGTGTGTGTGTGTGTGTGTGTGTGTGTGTGTGTGTGTGTGTAGAGAGAGAGAGAGAGAGAGAGAGAGAGAGAGAGAGGCCACAGGTGTCGGTTCTGATCCAGACCCTTCCATTCACTACTTCTGTGAGTTTCAGCAAGCTATTTAACTACTCTGAGTCTTACTTTACTCATCTGTAAAATGGGTATCATAGTGCCAGTTTTAAGGCTATTGGGAGGATTAAGTAGGTAACATATGTCAGGAATGCAGTGCTGTACATGAAGGAGGGTGCAGCCCACAAATATTCACTTCTTGCTTCTTTCCTGCCCATCACAAGACTGAGGACACTCTATGGGTCTCTTGTGATTTGTAATCCTGCAAAATATAAATTTCATTCCATATTTTTCAGGGTCCCTTTACTCTTTACTCAGATACAGCTGGATCCACATGGGGGCTGAGTTTCTGAGAATAAAAGCCACACTTGACCCAAGTCTCCAGGTGTTGCAGCAGTTTCTAGGGTTCTCTTTGTTTCCTCTTTCATCTTCTTCCAAGGCAGCTCTGCCACAAGTCTGCTTCATCCCACCAGTCCCTCTGATGTTACTCTCATGGGAGGATGCTGCAGAGCTTCTCCAAGTGTGCCCCAACCAGCAGCAGCATCCCTGGGAACCTGCTAAAAGTACAGTCGCAGACCCTACCCCACAGCCACTGAATCAGGAAATCTGAGCAAGGCCCACAATCAATGACATCCCCAGCCCTTCAGGAGATCTGATTCATACTTGAAAATTGCTGCTTCCGTGAGGGACCAGTAGGTGGGTAGGGCCCCTGAAGGAGACTGGAAGTCTCAGTACAACACCTGGCATGTCAGGCACTCCACAAGTTACTATAGTGTGTTTTCTACACTTTCTTGGAGTCAGCTCTGAACTGAACACTCTAAGTAACAGTTGCCCCAGGTAACTTTTGTTTTTTTCACTGCTCCATCCCTGGAACCAGAAATGGTGACTGACAAACAGCAAGTGCTCAATAGATTTTAATGAAATAAAGGAGCCAAGCAAAATCCTGAAAAGTGACTCACCTCATGGGTGGACCTTTGAGACTTTGATGGGCAGAATGATGTTGCCAAGGCACACACTTTGAAAAACATGCTATGAAACACACAGACTGAGCAGCTAGAGGCCCACTGTGGATTGAGAGATGGTGCTGAGCATGTGAAATTGGGGGTTCGTAGGAGGTCACATATATCTCCTCCCTGAAACACACTCACACTATGGCTGCAGCCATGGAGGGTAGGTGCAGTTTCCTCATTGCACCAGTGGTTAAAGCAGAATAGTGCTTATGACTGATCATGGACTGCACTGGCTACTCTACAGGCAACGGCTGGTAACAATTCTATGAGGCTGGGGTGCTCCTGTCCTTCAAGATGTCACACATCATGGTGATGGAGCTCCCAGGGGCCTTAGTCAATTGCCTGAATTCAAATCTCTGCTTTAATAAACTGTGTGGCCTTGGACAACCTGTGTCTCAGTTTTCCTGACAATAAAATGGGGTCTTGGTCTAGTTAACTGACCCTATTTGTGCTCTTAATCTCTCCATGAGCTTCCCTTAGAAACCCTGGGTTTCCCTGGAGATGCTTTCTCTTTAATGTCCCCTACATGCATGTGCGCAGGCACACACATCAACAGTGACTCTGAGCCACTTGGAAGCAGAGTCTTTACCGTTGAATGTCCAGTCCCAGCCCAGTGAAAATATACTAAGTGATACAGAGAATGGAATGCACTTCGCCAATGGTCAATCTCTACACATACTGAATGTTATCAAATATCCAGCCGAAAGCAGTACAACTAGCATGGCCCTGCCTTTGCCTTCTGGCAGTGGGATTTTTACTATGATGAAGAAATCTCCAAAATGATGGGACAGAGTATCCCACTAGGCTGGCCTGGCAGCAAACGGCCTCGTGTGCCCTTGAGAAGAGGCTCTGCCCCACAGCAGAGCCCTCCATCCTGCTTTGCTGCCATCTGAGAGTATCAGATGAAGAGGCATCCATCAAGTCTTGTGTAATCCCACAGGCTGGGAGGGGAGGGGAGCCCAGCAGGCATCTATCTCCATTGCTTAGCTGAGGTAGAAGTGCAACTGGGAGACAGCCCAAACACCAGTGATGGTATCTGTTTGATTGTCTTATGGTCAATTAGTCTTTATTTCTAAATACCCTGGGGTCACAGTGCTTCCAGCAAGCCGCCTTTCCAAGCTGCTGCCACCCTATTGAAGATAATGCCTGATTTAATGAAGATTGATGGTCCATTGAAAACCCCTGGGCCTCTTCCGCACAGTGGGAGGAGAGACAGTGAGGGGCCTGGGGCAGGCAGGTGCCATCTGGACCACTGCACTAACAACTACTACTGGCACAGACACAGACCGCTAGCCAATGGGCTGTCTCACTGTTAGCCTTTATAAGCTGGTTAAAAATAAACCCCAATAAGATTGTCTCCTGACTCCAGGCCTGTTTCCACACACCCCAAATACAAACGTGGTCCCTGGGTGAGACCCTTGCTTGGTGACCTTTTATTACTCCTTTTGGGATAAAAATTGCAGCTGGCAGACAAAGCTCTATCAGGCCCTGAACTCTCTCTTATTCCTTGGCACTGTTTCTGGACACTTTAGCAACTCTGAGCTAACCCTCGTTCCAGGCCCTGCCACCCTGTGTCCTGGGTGGGACTCAGGCTTGTGGTGCCCCTGTGTCTGCAGATGGCCTGGCAAGCCCCAGTCACCCATCCTCTTTCCCCAAGCCTCTCTTGACTACAGTGAAAGCCCTCACTTCACTATAAGGCTGTACATTTGTGTATTCCCCTGTCTTATTTTTAAGACTTAATCTTTTTTTTTTCACTAATTACCAAAAGGCTACATGTTTACATAAAATAGAAAGGACAGAAACACATGAGTGTAAGAATTTTGGTGCCCTGTAACCTCACTACCTTAGTGGGTGTGTATTTCAGTCGTTCTCTGTTTATATCTCTGTCTCCCTGAGGCAAAAGTGTTCCTGGAGGGGCTGTGTAGCCTCACTGCCCTCTGGAGCCCTGTCAGGGATGTAGAGCTAGACAGCAGATGTGAGAACCCCACTCACTCTCATCCAGAGCCTACCAGCCTTGGTTCTTCAGTCCCCCATGCTCATGTGTCTTTTTCCTGCAGACCCACCCTCCTACTACATGGTCTTGGAAAAGGGCAACAGGAGATTGATTTTACAACATATTCGGAGCTGGAGCAGCCTTCATGCTGCTCATGTTTATCTAGGAGAGACAGAGTAAGTACTCTGATTTTAAAGCCCACAGGTTCAGGGAAAATGTGTAAACCCAGATCTCTGATCCAGGATCAAGAGCTGCAGAGCCAAGCAGCTTTTTTTGAGCCATGTGCCACAAAGAGCAATTAGGAATACAGTGAGCGATGGAGCCTCCCAAAGCTGGAAGACTGAACCGAGATGAAACCCCAGTCCACTCTGGTGCCTAAACTCGTGTTCTACCCACGGACCCACACTCCTCCCATCCAGTGATGATCAAGAACTAGACTATTCTGAGGGACTCGGCAGCCAGTGCCAGACATGTAGACAGACCATTGCTAATCAGGGTGACTCATGCAATGGTGGCATCAGCTCCTGGGTGGGTCTGCAAGTGCTTTAGACAGAGCTTGCCTTCAATGTGTTTTCCACACATCTTTTGGTCCTTTGGCCATTTTTAGACAAGATGGTCATTAACCTTGAATATATAGGGTCTAGTTTTGGCTCAATGAATATAGTTGACTTGATCTCAAAGCTTTATTTGAGGTCTTCAAAATAAAATTCACTTAATCAATAGGACTTTGTTTTAAAAAGTGCTTTCAAACATCAGCCAAGTAATAGCACATGACAGCACGACCTGTGTGTTACCAGGCTTCATGGAAATGGTCCGAATGGTTCCAATCACTCTACGTGCTCTGGCCACTACAGAATGTGAATAGTTTCTAAGTGATGTGCGCACTCATTTGCAAGATCCATGGCCAGCTCAGAAGGAACACTGCCTGAAACACTGAAGGAGAAGCCAATAAAATCTGTTTGCAGACATGGATTTTAAGAACCTACTTGAGTATCATTTCAAACCTTTCAAATTGTCCACATGGCTTTATAATCCCCATGTTCACAGTCCACCTTCCTGAGGACTTTCTCCCTAACTGCTCATGTCCTCTTTGATTCCTCATTTCCTTTCCCCCTTAACAGGTTACACTAGGAGGTAAATGAAAGGCAGGGGAATTTGGCCAAAGGATCTTCTGCCTGGGAAACATTTGCTGATGCTTCAAGTGCTTGGAGATCCGCAACTCCCAAATGGACCATGCCCAGCTCTTTTCCTTTAATTTTGGAGGCCCATGGTGCAGAAAATCTACTCCATATGTTTCTGATCCATCTCTGTGCAGCTCATCCAAATGTTAGATTTTAAGAGTTTGTAGATATGCATGATGCTTTTGGAGTTAGCTTTACAAGTCTTCCATGCTTTCATTTCTATTGAGAGAGGAAGCTGGATTTTGCCAAGAGTAAATGAGTTGGCATTTCAGAGGGTTTGCAGTGGGTCTGTAATATTGAATCTATGAGGCTTAAGTGGAAGCTCAACCTCAGACTAAGAGCCCAGATTCAGAACTTCAGAAAGGAAGCTTTAGTTAGAGGGATTGAAGCCTCGACATCTTCAGCCTCTGCATGTTTCATGATCACTCGTGGCAGCTCCCCTTGGGAGTTGGGATAGAATCTAACACTGCTAAGAGGTTCTCATCAGTCATGGATGATCTTTGAGGGTGGTTGCAATGAAACTTTGGCAGGTAGTTGATGACTTTACCTTCTGGCTTTGAGGTATTGACAAGAGAGGTGCAATGGTCCCCAAAGCTAACAGGTTGAATCAGTCCCCATAATGTCAATACATAATATTCCCAGTTGTTGAGGTTCAAGGCAGAGGAACATGACTGGGGATCTGAATTCAGCTCCTTCCAAATGAATATTGGCAACCAGGAGAAAGAATAGAAGGAAAGATGGCATTTCTGGAGAGCCATGCACAGGTAAAGCAAGCTGCACATCCCTTCCAGTAGAACATTTCAAGAATAGCATGAAACATGACATTTGGGTTCTGTGCAGACCATCTACTTGGCTATGTAATTGACACATAGTGTTGATATAAAAGAAACACATGCATCGACAAGGCAAAATGCATGGTGCTAGGAACTGCTCTCATTTTCACCTGGGCCACAGGGCCTGAAGGGCAGCAACAGAGTATAGCACAAAGCTGGTAGTCTTGGAGCCAGATGAATCTGGGTTTGCATCCTGAATCTACCACCTAATAGCCATGTGACCCTGGACAATTTCCTTCACCTCAATTTCTTCCTCTATAAAATGGTATGACAATATTAAATTCTTGAGGTAATTGGAAGAAAATACCCAAAGTGCTTAATAAACAGCAATAATATTTGAAGATGGTGACAGGGCTGCCATTGTCAGGTGAGTACAATTCTATGGTTCTGCAAGCAGGTTGGCTGTGGTCTTGGGGTCTCTATTTTGGGGTTTTAGTGCATTTGAAAGGAGTAAAAGCAGAGGTCTGCAGAGCTCACACAGTGGGGCCATGCAGAACAGGAATAGAGCTTGGATGTGGGAGTCTAAGGTCTTCAGACCTAGGCTTCAGTTTCAGCTCTGTTTTCTAGGGAATGTGGCCAAACCAATCTGGGCCTCACCTTCTTTACCTAGAGAAAGGGGGATAAAGATACTGGAGCCCCCAAACTATCCCAAGGATTAATGAGAAAAGGAAGTAGGCAGAACTCTTGACAGGGTCTGTAAAGCCAATGTTTATGGGGACTAGACAGGTGCAGGAGTGAGTGGCAGCCTGTGCGAGGAAATAGAGAGTGGTGAGGATGGAGACGGGGGCTGGCTCATCAGTGTTCTGACCCAGAGCATTCTTCTTCACTGTTAACAAACAGCCCCACCACCAGCAGCAGGAACTATACTCATGTGAGAGCCAAACAGAGCAGACCAGCCACGGGTGGCTAGGATGCAACCTCTGGACAATTGGTACCTATAATTTGACATGCTACATTATTATGAAAATTCCCTCAGTCAAGGACAGAAATCTCTGCTGGCTGTCAGTAAGTCAGACAGTTTAGAAAACATGGGATGAGACCATTTACCAGAGAGTGCATGCCTCTCTGTCACAGCATCATCTTGGGCAAGTCATTTTCCTCATTACACCTTAGTTTCCTGTCTGCAAAACAGAGTATCAGTGACAATTAAAGGAGAATGCTGTCACCAGCCCCCTGGCATGTGCTAGGATCATTGCTTTTATCTTTTTGTGCCACAAAAAATGTAAAGCTGTCCCAAGTTTTTCTGATGGTTAGTGCAGACTTTTCTTAACAATGATGGCTAAATACACAAAAGAAAAGACGAGTGCAGATGAGGCCAGACTGAAGGCCTCCTGAAATAGCCCAGGGAGGAAATGCACATCTGGTCTTGGTACAGCTTAATTACTCAATTAGTACAAAACAGAAATGCACATGAATGCGAAGACTTTTCTGCCGCACTTAGGCAGAGGGCTTGTGGGAAAAAGGCCCACTTCCTTGCAGGCTCTGCTCACAATTGACTCCAGGAAAGCTGCTCTCCCATCTCCCCGGTGTGTTTTGATTCTGGAGGCCCTGCCAGCCACTAACAGAGCTCCTATTCACTGTCGTCTCCGAAGAGTAACAGAGCATTTCACTATTGCATGTGCCCGGCTCACAGAAATCAGGTTTACAAAGAGTTATTTTCTTAAGGACAGATTTTTTAAAATTCCATTTCCTTCTCTCTTGCCCTTGCCCAACCCCCATATCCTTGTGATTGGACCAGAAAGCTCTGCGGCCAAGCTTTTCTTGGATCATGTGAATCAAGATCAATAAATATCTGTGCTGGAGCATGACTTGCCCCGGCGCCTCTCTGCATTCTGGAACAAGAGCCCTGGTTGTGGGCTGCCATGCAGCCCTGGCATGTTGGCTCTCCTGCTGCACATGTCTGTGTTGTGCACAGTGCGGGCCCAGCAGGCTGCCAGCACCCAGAGAGGAAACACACCCCCAGGAAGTGTACCTAGAGGGTACCCCCCCTGGAGTATTGCTAGTCTCAAGGGTGGGGACAAGGAAAGGGCTCCACTAGTCTGGGGTTTCCAGAATGAATGTGTAGACCATGTGGTCCACAGCTTGATTTTGGGTGGTTTACGAAATGTTCCAGGTACAGATACACACTGAGCTCTTAAGTACCAGCACAATTCCTTGAAAAAGGATAGAGTGATCTCTACTCCCTGCTTCCCCTTCCTTGCTCTTAGTCTGCTCTTTAATGCACTCCAATCAGGTGTTCACCCCCAGTGTTCCCTCTAATGACTACCATCTTGTCAAACCCAGTGGTGGAGTCTTTGTCTTCATCTGGCTCCATCTCAGCAACATTTGGCAGTGATTGCTCCATCCTCTGTAAACACCTTCCCCTCTTTTTGCGTCCATAGAATCACAGAGGGCCAAGTGGGCTGCCTCCTTTCATCACCTTATCTTGGACTACTCTTCTTCCTAACCCATTAATGTGGGGCACTGAGGGCTCAGGCATCTATGACCACTTACCCCCTCAGTAATCGTATCTGCTCCTGTAGTTTCAAACACCACTGATGCAATTAACACCCTTACATTGAACATTTCATCTCCACCCTCTCCACAATGGCCTAATTCAAATCACCATGCAAAGATCTGTTGGAATTAATATATCCAATACTCAAAGTGTTCAAATAATAACTTTAATCCATCACTTTTCCCTGCTGCAAAACATACCCCTGCTTAAAATGCACTCTCTATTCTCTTTCTTTGTTATATTTTCTTCCTACAATTAGATTTTTTTCATTTATTTACTTGTCTGTCTTCCCTGTTAGATTATAGGCTCTACAGAAGAAAATACTTCATTTATCTTACATTTAATGCTGTATTCTTAGTCCCATGGACCATACACTCAGGCACCCAATAAAATTTAATGAACGAATGAATAAAATAACACTGGATTTGGTAATGTGAAGTTATTCTCTTTCCAATTTTATTTCAGTCCATAAAATCATGTCTGCAACACTGTTCTAACACATGATAATTTCCTTTTTTAACAAAGAGAATAGTTTCGGTCTGAGAAACTTGGCAAAATAGTGTCTTGCTAGAATTTAATAAACTGGTTTTATTTTCATTGTCTTTTTAATATAGTTCCCTTCCATTGATGGCTGATATTAATAATTCTATATTTATACTTAAAATATAAAATTTCCTTTTACATTTTATTTATTTAGGCAATATGAGTGAATAAATTTAAAGAAAATGTGAAATAAATAATAGTAAATTGGACATTGGCGCTTGCTGGGAAGGGAGAGTCATCTGCCTGACAACCCAGCCACATTGTCACTAGGTTTCAGGGCAACAAGGAAGGGAAGTGAGGCAGGTGTCTCCTCATCATGGGACTGGGTTGGGGGGAGATGGTAGAGAATGGCCAGTCCCAAAAGCAATTTACACTGGAAGATTCTGGATAATGGCTGCCTCTTCTCAACTTACACTGGGACCCTACCTTCCTGTCAGGGTACCAAGAAGAGGAATTTGCACATGGCCACAGTCAAATGGTCTCAAAAAACCTTCTGGGAAAATTCTGGGAAAGAAGGAAGGAAGGAAGGAAGGAAGGAAGGAAGGAAGGAAGGAAGGAAGGAAGGAAGGAAGGAAATAGAAGCAAGACAGGGAGTAAGGACTATATTAAGCATTTATTGTTTAGCACACCTTGAAAATTATCTCAATTAATCTACTCTAAATATTTTATATCAAATAGACAGAAAGGCACAATTGTCTAATTACTTCATTTTCTGCTCTGAGACCAGGTTTTTGCCAATGAGGCCAGACATCATCCCTCCTGGTATGAGGCCTCTTCTCTGTGCAGACTTCTCTCTGATACTGGGAGCTGCATGAAGGCAGAACCTCAATTCACCTTATGCCTCATAGTGGTGTCCCCCAGAAAAATCTCATGCATATTCAGCTGCTCAAAAGTCTTTGCTAAATAAGTGCAATAAAACTAAAAGTGAAGAATAAAAACTGAAAATATCAAGTCCTCATCAATAATTTAAGACAAAGTAATATAGGATAACCTTAATAAATGTGTGGAGTGAATGAATGAATTGGCTTAAAGGAAATGCTGTGAGGTGAAGGTTGAAGATGGGATGCTAGTTAAGAGGAGTGTGTTTCTCAATTCTCCACTCAGAACATCCCTTTACCAGGGTTTTCCTCCTCTTCAACTGTTGGAAATAAATGGCACAGAGATTTTACAGCAGAGACATTCTGTATTATACTAAAGTTTCTGTGAGTCAGATAGGGTTTGAACCATCAAGAGATCTATATGATGTTTAGAGTACCAGAACTGGGGCTTGCCAAGGCAGCAAACATGGCGAGCTGGCTGGTGTTGGCTTTGGATGAATTATGGTGTCATTTGTAGGAATGATATACCTGGTGTGTGGGGTTGGCAGTCATTCCCCAGGACTAAACCCCCCTACCAGTTAACTTCTCTCATAAGAGTGTTCTGAATGGAAAGGAATGTCTCCTGTCAAAGAGGAGGAATTATTCTGGCACTTGAAAAGAGGGCAAGGAAGACTTTATTCAAGATTATTGCAATAGGGAGAGAGCTCATGTCAAATACAGACAGGTACAAGTGGGGATTTGCAGCCAGTGAGCAGGGTGAGAGAGAGGATAGAAAATTACATAGAGGAACTTGTTTGACTATCAGGGTGAGAGAAGAGAAGCTTGACTGGACATCAAGGGTGGGGGGATCCTTGATAAACTGGCTAAACAGAATACTTTGCTAGAACTTGGCTTGGCTTGCCAAAGATGAGGCCTAGTTGAGATGAGGGCTCAGAGGAGCTTAGCTAAAATTTGGCTTAGGGTATAAGTTGAGCTTGAGGATGGAAGGGAGGGGATATTTTTGAGTACAGCTCTGTGAAAAGTCCCTTAGATGTCTCTCAGATCCCCAGGGGTATAAGCCAGGCCCATGGGTTAGAGGAAGAGACTGGGTGAGCTTGTAGGGAAATACTGGGCCATAGCCCAGTATTGGTACATAGCCCAGTCAAGATGCTTTACATAAATGGGTAGAGTGTCCTTCCCAAAATCCAGCCTGTGAGACCCCAGTGAGCTGCAGGCACTGCCACCTGGAGAGAGAAGCAATGGCTGGGGCCAGGGGTCTGGAAAGGGGATGTTGGCTCTGGAACTGCAGAGGGTATGGGATCCACAAGGTGGAAGAAGAGGGCTGTGGTGGGCTCTCAGGAGATACTCTGAACAGAATAAAGATGTTTAAAAAGGTTGGTGGTGGGCCCTCAGGAATTTTGCAACTTAGGCTAGAGCCACAAAGTACTGAGCTGAGGTCTTTGGGGACCCGTTTCTTGGTCAGACCCCCCAGGCTGGCTTGGCCATGTGGGGTTTGGCCCACATCATCATGGTCCTGATGAGTGATAACCAACAGGGAGGATGATGGCCAAGGCCTAACCCCATTTTCATCATTAATGAAAGAGTGTGTTATTTTCACCAACTGGCCATCCTATGGCATCAGGGTAGATGAATGCCTTATTTTTCAAATGAATGTTTGAAAAAAGGTAAGGTTTCATGACATTTCTGCTCAGGTATTCCACTTCTGGGAACTTAGCCAAAGTAAATACTATTAAACAGAAAACAAGCTTTATGCACAAAGATGTTTATTACAGTGGTACTTATGCTAGTGTAAAATTGCAAAAACTCTAACTGTCCCACCACAGTGGATGGTGATTAAGTAAGTTCTTTCATAATCCACTATGAAATATTTATTCAGCCATTAAAAATGATGATTTCAAATTCTATAACAACATGAAGAAACATTTAAAATCAGTAAAAAAAAGTGGGAAACAGAATTCATATATGGTTTGTTTGCATCTGTATACAATTAAGAAAGTAAAATCCCATGCCTTCAGAATTCTAATTAATAAATTTTATATTCTCCTATTAACCAGAAAACCTAAATGTCCCCGACAGCCTCACCCCAGATAATTCTCTATAAGTTTGCCCTGTTACATGGTTCCAGTCATTCCACCATCTCAACCAGACACCTGGGCAAGTAAGGGTGGATGTGTGCACTACGTGGCCCTGACAGACTCTATTGGTCAGTATGGGTGAGGCTGTGCTGCATAACATCAAGGTTACATGTCCAGAGTGGTCTGGGGACTCTGCTCCTCACTGTCTTCACTCAGAATGTAGACAGTCACCACCACCTAGAGTGCAGATTGAAGATTGCTCTCCACAATTAAATGCTCCATCACAGAAGTAACCACACCACTCCTACTCACATCTCATAATACAAAACTAACCCTGTGGCCTTCTCTCCTGCAGCAAAGTCAGCTTTCTTAGTGCTGGGGAAGAGAGGAGGCCAGCTGCCTCTGAGCAGTACCACTGGTCACTACAGGGTCCTTCCATGAGCCCAAGTGCCACAATGAGATTCCTTGGGAACGTTTCTTGGAGCTGATGGCTCAACCTCACCCCTCCTATTTTAATCATCACCTGAGAAAGACTACACCAAACATTCAGTCCCAGAAACCAATGACTTCTTCCTCCCCCTTTTTTCTTTTTTTCTTTTTCCCTTTTCCTTTTTTTCAGCTGCAAAATGGAGCTATTTACTTTCTATAAAAGAGCTCCATCCTTGGACACTTTACAGAGTGGGCAGCGGTTTTATACCCACACAGCCTAAGGTCCATAACTGACACAGAGCTGTATGGGCCCATGCCTAGATGGGCTGTCAGGCACAGCGTGCTTTACATCCAGTGCTAATTCTGTCTACAGGAATGTTCCGATCTCTGAAAGAAAGAGTTCTAATCAGAGGTTGTGAAGATTAATTCACTGAGCTTTGTTTCATTGTTGGAATTATTAAAAGGATTTTAAAATAAATGAATAAGTAAAGCAAGCAAGATGACAGTGTTTCTTGTAACAAAAGTACAGGACCTACTAGGAAAACTAGAGGAGCCTCTCTCCCTCTGTCCTTGTGTCTCTCTGTCGCTCTCTCCCTCTCTCATTGTTCCCACCTCTGTCCCATAACCATGTTCCAACTTTGTGTTCTAAGTGTGATGGCTAATTTTTTTCCAACTTTTAATCAAGTTTTTTTTAAACTTGTTTATACTGAGATATGTCCCTGTTCATTGAGATACCAGGATAAGCTCAATCCTTACTTCACAGGCTTGGAGAGAGCTATCAATAAGAGAAGGCTGAAAAAAGATGCATTAGTTTTTGAGTGCTGTGTAATAAATTACCACAAGGTTAGTGACTTAAAACATCTCCTCATTTCCCGGGGTTTGGTCCAGGTTACTAGAGTCCTGTGTCCAAGGTCTCACCTGGCTGAAATTGCAATGTCAGCTGGCTGCATTCTCATCTGGGGCTCATTCAAGTTGTTGGCGGAATTCAGGGCCTTGTGTTTGTGGCACTGAGGTTCCTGTTTCCTTGGGCATCATGAGCCAGAGGCCACTCTCAGTCCTAGAGTCCGCACAGTTCCTTAACATGAACATGGCTTTGACATGGGAATGACTGTTTGCTTCCTTCTAGGCCTGTGGGAAGGCTGCTGCCCCTGTCTCCTTAAAGGCTCACCTGGTACAATCAGGCCCACACAAGGTAATCTCTCTTTTTATTACATCAAATTCACATTCAAGGGGAGAAAATTATAAAAGGCATACACATCTGGGGGCAGGAGTCTCCAAAATCTGGCAACAGCAGGGTCTGCTGCTCTGTGATCACAGGACTCAATGCACAGCTAGAGGGAGCTTCCAAGCAGGGCACATTATGCTGTCCTGGACAGGGGAAGAGCCACACTTTACTCTGAGCTCTTGGTTCTTGCATTTCACATCCACAGTCAGAAGAGACCCTGCATCCCTGAGCATAGAATGGAAGCCACAGAAGACACTCTTCCAATTTGCAGGTGCTGCCTTTCTTTCTCTGTGTAGCTTTCTAAGGAAACATGGGGAAGGCCAGGGCTCATGGAGCAGGGCAATGCCACACACAGAGGGCCAGCAGACCTCACCTCCCTGCAGCAGGCACACTAATATTTTCTTCTCATCATTCAGGGGAAGCAGGGAGCAGTGGTTTGGGGGGCAGGGATAGAAGCTGCATATGGGCCCTTGGCTGACAGCTAATAACTCAAGGGGCACCAAAGAACTCCTCTCCTCTTTGGAAACTGATTCTGGCTTCTGTCCAGAAGGTTGCATGGGCCATCGCTCAGAGGTATATTTCTTGACCCCACTTTTCTGGCAGCTGGGAACCGGTGTGAAAGGGAACTTTGAGTCCCAGGGACTGTATTGGGGTTGGAGTTGGTGTCCTTGGGTTCAAGTCCTGCCTTTTTATTGTGGCTGATGGTCTGGGCTAATCATTGAATTTCCCTGAGCCTATTTCCATTTCCACAGATGATGGTGGATACAGGATGGAGTGAGGTCCACTAAATAAGGTGGCTTTATAGCCTATCTTGTACTATTGGTGCCCTCCCCATGGCTAGCCAGTCACATGGCTGTACAAACCTGAGTCTGAGCTACTTATCAGGTCTGATAAGTCAGAATTGTACTGAGGGCCTTCAGTTTTCCTACCTCAAACTGAGGAAGTTGGGGCGCTCCTAAAATACCCATTATATTGCCTGAGATCTAGAGCTGGGCCTCCCTGCCTGCTGTGACCTCCCTGCCTGCTGTGATTTTAACCATCTTTTTAAAACTAAATCTGTGGGTCAAGATAGGGTAGAGAATGTATGTGAAGAGTCTGTCACTGAAGGCAATACCTCAACTCTAGCAGGGGCCTTAGCTTGATGCCTAGCACCTTCATTTCATTAAGTCTTGGGGTGGCTCTGCCTTAAGCTGAAGTCAACCTCCCAGTCATTCTTCATGGCAGCGTTTGGAGAGTTTGAGAAGCCCACGCAATGCCTGTCATGTGCTTTCTTCGGGCTGTGGGTTCGACACAGCTGTGCTGTGATGCCATGTCGACTCCATCACTGGGTCGACTACCTGCCTTTCCAGAGGCTCAGTTTCTTGCTCTGAAAAATGGAACCAACAAACCCCATTTCTCCTGTGTAGAGTGATAATGAACTAACCTGGAATGGACATTTTACAGGGGGTTATGGTCCCCTAAAATCCATATGTTGAAACCTTAACCCCCAGAACCCCAGAATGTGACTGTATTTAGAGATATGGCTTTTACAGGAATAATTAACCCTCCATTGGGTACAATGCAAAAGCTACAAGTTTGGGCACAACGCATCTACTAGATGTGTGTATGACATTTATTTATTTAAATTGAAAATGAATGAAAATAACGTGTAAGCATGCTTATTTATTCAAAATGAAATTTTAATTTGACACAAAGTAAAAACAATATATGTTTATTACATAAATTCAGTATAAAATCAGCAGAAATTCAAAACATAAAACTAAAACAAAATTTGTCCTTTAATAAAATAACAAAAACTAATCTGACTGCTCTTCATCAGCTTCGTTGCCTTCGAATTTTGAGTTGAAACAATGTTCACAAATCATTGTCACATGTTCTAAGCACAAAAATTGTTGGCAAAGTTCACAGAACTATTTGGAATATCTTTGTCTTTTGTTTCCTATGCAAGGTGCACACCATTTCCATTTGTTTGATGACGTCGTGGCCTCAGGTTCTTCTGATTGAACTTTGACAGCAAGTGTAGTAAACTTCTGCAATTTTTGTTGAAAAAGTAAAGGAATTCCCTTATTTTTTGTGGCTCTTTGGTTCATATGTTTGGCTACCAATTCCCTACTCAACTGTTTCAAAAATAAACTTCATTTCCATTTTTTACATATAGCACTTGTGCATTAATGCCACTTACATTTTATCTTCCTCAATAAAATATTCATCTATTCTTCATTGCTACTTTCTTGATCACTTTCATAAGGAGAACTTCCTTGCTCAGTGTCAGAATTTTGGTCTCGTTCTTCAACTTGATTACCATCTGCATCACTTTCGTCTTGAAATTCAAGTTCATGTTCATCATTATCAGACTCCATCAACATCTGTTGCAATATCTCAGCATCTTTCGGGTCATTTGGATTATAAAATCTTTGAGGTTGAGCCATTTTAGAAGGTAAAACCTACAAAGAAAAAATATTACCCTAAACAGGCTCAATGAATCTGTCAGATTAATTAGAAAATAAAATACCTAATTACTAAGTTTCAATAATAAAACTATACTTACAATCTCTTTCTGGAATGTTTGAAAGGACAGTACTATACGAAAAAATCTGTTGAGAAAAATATAAAAATATCTCAAATAGGTGCAACGAATCTATGAGATTAAAGATGCCACTATGAAATATGTCTTTACTGTACTAAGTCACAAACACGACTGGCGATAGGTTACGGGAGAGGGGGAAGATACGGAAGCAATGAGTCACAATACTTAAGTTAACTTAGATATTTGAAAATTTGTGTGCAATGAATCTGTGATATCAGTTGCACCTGACAGAGGGTTAAGGTAAAATAAGGTCATTAGGTTGGCTGCTAATCCAACATGACTGATGTCCTTATAAGAAGGAGAGATTACATACACACAGAGAAAAGATGACCATCTGCAAGACAAGGAGAGAGGCATGAGAAGAAACCCACTCGGTTTCTTCTTGATCTTGGACTTCCTGCTTCCAGAGCTAGGAGACAATAAATGTCTGTTGTTTAAGCCCCCAGTCTGTGATATTTTGTTATCACAGACCCAGCTCTCCATCCCACAGGGGAAAATTTGTTTTGCATGAGGCAGAACAGGGAAGGCCCAAGGAGGCCGGAGCTCCACCTCTGCACCTCCTCCCACAGCCAATTCCTGCTCCACTTCCCCCACCCCTCTCACCCCCCATGGCCCACTGCCCAAGTGCCCAGGTCCACCCTGTGGCCTGCAGCACCCCGTGCCCAGCGCAGGGCAGCCGTCGTAGCCTCGGGCAAGGGAGCTGACAGTGTGCCACAGCAAACTTGTTTTGATGGCAGGCGGCTCTGCTGAGAGGCTTCAAACTCCGCCAACTTGTCTAACATGATTCCGCGAGAAATGTTGACTCTAAATTACAAGGACTTAATTTTTCCAACCACAGCTAGGCAGTGAATGACTCTATGAAATGACAGATGGAAAGTTCAGTTAATATGTTTATCTTTGGGCTCTAAGTGGGCCTGCCTCCCCAAGCACAGCTCAGGCCAGCTGACTGAGAGAGGGGAGAGTGATGTCTGCTGACCCCAAACACCAGCCTTCTGCCCAGGCCAAGACCCCAAGCCTGCCCTGGACATAGGATGGCTGCTGTGTGCAAGGCAGGAAAGCTGCCCTCAAGGCCTAGGTTCCAGGCCCCTCTGTCTTCTTCACCTTGGAAAATCAAGGGTGCTATCCTAAGGAGACAATGACCTGGCTTTGTCCCCAATGTGGCACATCATATGACCTCTTCAGCTGGGTCATCTACTGAATGTTAATTCAAAACTCTCCCCAGCAGCCTCTAGAGGGATGCCAGGAGCAGAATCATAATTATAACAGCCAACATCTACATAACTTCCCATGGGTTTGGCATGGTACAACACTAGGATTTAGGTATTATTATTATTTCCACTTTATTGTTGAGGAAGCTGAGGTACAGAGAGGGTAAACAATTTGCTCAGGGTCACACAGTTAGTTAGAGGCAGAGCTGAATTCTAGTGTGAGCAGGTTGGCTCCTAATTTGTGTTCTTGACCACCTCTGCACTGACCCTAAAGAGATTTGCTGTGGGAAGATAGATGCTGGGGAAAGAATCCTGCACTAGCTACTTGGCAAGTCAGTCACCACAGCTCCGGGTCCCCTGGCTCCCTGCAAACACCACATAGTTGGCTCGGGCCTGCCTGAGCAAGTGGCTGGATCTCACCTCAGCCACCCACTCCTGCAGGGATGGGG
This sequence comes from Aselliscus stoliczkanus, assembly GCA_033961575.1. Taxonomy (NCBI): domain Eukaryota; kingdom Metazoa; phylum Chordata; class Mammalia; order Chiroptera; family Hipposideridae; genus Aselliscus; species Aselliscus stoliczkanus. Next base: position 121,530,914 of record CM066729.1, read on the forward strand.
TGGGCACAACACACCACCTTCTCCCAGTGCTCCCACCTCCAGTGGCTGACCCACACTTCTGTCCTGGGAGCCCTGCCCACCAGCCCCTATGTGATGCTATTACCCAGAGGAAGTAGCCATCATCACCAGAGTGGGCCCATCCCTCTGAGACCTCTGCTTCGAAGGAAGGACTTCAGGTCATCACCCCAGGCCCACTGCCTGGCTGGCTGCCACTCAGGTAGCTTCCTGGCTTACCTTGCTGGACATCAGGCCAGCCCCTGGTACAAGGAGCTGGAGCCACTAGGAGCATGTAGGGACAGTTCCACTTTAGTAGAGAGAGAGACAAGACATGATCATTACAATTCTTTGTGGGATGGACTCCAAACATGTCAGAGCCCAGAGCGTGGGTAGGACCTGAGGTCTGGTGAGGAAAGGCCTTCTTGCTAAGGTCCTGCCTGAGCCAAGTTTTCTGGGAGAAGTTAAGGAAGGGGAGATTACAAGAGTCCCAGCAGAGGAACAGTCTGAGCTAGAAAAAGCAGGCAAAATGTATGGTGTGGTGTGTGTGTGAGAGTAAGCCCAAGAAAGCAGAGTTTCAGGGTGTAACAGGGTGACTGGCAGTGCTGACAGACTGACAGACAGATGGACAAAACTGGAAGGGGTGCAGAAGCCCAGCTACATGACCTCTATAAAGGTCATATGTGCCAAGTTAAGAAGTTTGGGCCTCTTCCTTTAAGGGATGCATACTTTTCTGTGTGTGAAAAAATATACATAACATTTACCATTTTAACCATTTTTATGTGTGCAGGTCATTGAGTGCATTCACATCATTGTTCAACCATTCCCACCATCCATCTCCAGAATTTTCCAGAATACTTAATACCCATTACACAACACCTCCCCCTCCCTCTCCTTCGAGCCCCTGGCCACCACCATTCTCCTTTCTCTAAGGATGTGATGGCTCTCAGTAAGAGAACTCGATTTCAACCCAGGAAGTGTGACGTAGTGAGGGGGCTGGTTTAGCCAGTCTCTGTAGCTGCAGAGCAGAAAGTGGGTTGGAGAAAGATCTCACCAGCAGCTGCCACAGGGGTCTGAGCAGAAGACAAGGGCTGATTGCACTCAGGCGGTGGCAGATGGGCCAGAAGATGCCCAGCGTGGAGACCAGGAGGCCTGGGTTTGAATGCCAGCTCAAACACTCAGAGCTTTGTGTTCCCCAGCCAGCTCTCAGCCTCTGCGGGCTAATGTATGAAATGGAGATGGCAGTGCTTGTGAAGTTGACTTCGGGTGATGTGGATAACGTAAACAGTGATATTTGTTGTTCTCTGTCGAGTGCCAGTTATATACCCAATGTTTTACATGATCCTTCTCAGATCAGCCTCAGGCCCTACCGAGTGAGCAACTCCAGGGAACTGAGTTTATTGAGATTCCAGGCTTATAGCCCAGCATTTGTAGCTGAGGAAGTCTTAGCCCAGGACCCAACACTGAGGGGTTGCCCATAAATGTGAGTTTACTTACAATCTCTCCATAAATGTAAATCAACCATTATGCTGAATTTCTCCCATGAATGCATGGGTCAGTCATTCGGGTAAATGGCACTTTGAACTCTTGGAGTTGCCCTAGATTTCAAAGCAACGTGGCCCCAACACAGAGAGGTTTCAGTGTAACTATGTTCCCTGGGAGGCCCTGGCTTCTGTTGAAAGGCAGGGAGGCCCCAGCTCCTGACAGCTCTGCAGAGAGGCAGTGCAGGGGCCTCTGCCTGAGGCTGGCCCAGGCTCACCATTTAGACGTGAGAGGAAGCAGAGCCAAGCAGGTTCCTAGGGACAGGGACGTCATGGGGGCTTTTGTTGAGCAGCCCCAGGCACCAGCCCTGAGTTACCTTGGGAAAGTAACCCAATTGGGAAGGCTCCTGTAAGAGAAGGATGTGTCCATGCTGAGGAGGTCCCCCATAGGACCCCAAAGCCAGGGTGGCTGGAGTCAGGAGGTCAGTTGGTTAGTCCAGGCTGCAGGATTGTTTCCCAGAGCCTGGCCAGAGGTTCCTGGCATGTCATGGCCATAAAGAGCAGAGAATGAGCTGGGGCATGGGCTCTATTCCCCAACACTTAGGCTCCCATGGGGGAACTTTTCTCTCCCCGCCACCTCATATTCTCTGCAATGCCCCACTGCAGGGTCTCACCTCCTTGACCTGGTACCCCGGCCTTTTGTTATCCATCCTTGTCCAGTGCTGCTGCATCCTGCTCTATTTACCTCTCCCTCTGTATTCTAACTTGAGAGCAGGGAAATGTCAATTCTCCATCCCAAGTCTTCCACGATTTAGCACCTACAGGTGGGCTATGCCCACCACCTAGAACCATTTCATTTTCTTCTGCTGACCAAATCCTATTCAAGACCAACTCAGTGTCATCTTCTTCAGATGCCTTCTTGGATCCTCCCCATCACATCGTCTCCTATCTGCTTCCCTCTCTCTCTCCCATGAGCCCACCCCCACACCCCCCACCCCTGACTCAAGCTCTGTGCTCTCTCAGTACTGGGTTCTACCTCTAGTTCATGTGTCTGGGCCCTGCTAGATCAGCAGGGTCTGTGCCACAGTGTCTGCATGGGCCCTAGTACAAGATGGAGTTCATGGCATGCTGCTTGTTTGAGTTAAGCAGGGTGTTCCAGTCATCTTTTCTGGGTTACAAACCCTCCCAGGTGTTGTGACACACAATTATTTCTTTATACTCAAGGATGCTGTGGGTCTGGAATTCAGTTACAATGCAGTAGGATAACTTGTCTCTTCTCCATGAGGCCTGTGACCTCTACTGCAAAGCCTAGCATGGATGAGGGTGAGGTGATAGTCGGAGGAGGCTCCTTCCCTCAGTGTCAACATGTGGTCTCTTTATGCCACCTGGCTTCCTCACCAGATGGTGTCCTCAAGATAGTCAGACTCTCCACATGGCAGCTCAGGCCTCCAGCACTGGTGTTCCAGTGGATAAGGAGGAAGCTGCATTGTTTTTTATCCCCTATCTTTTTCTTTTTTTTTTTCCCATAAGCCCACCAGATTCAAAAAGAGGAGACAGGGGCCCTACCGGTGAGGGTCCATGTGAGGGTGGCAACGTCACATTGTAGACAAGCACGCAAGATGGATGATATCATTGCAGCCTTCTTTGGAAAGCACAACCTGCCACAAAATGAATAGCAGAGAAATTGATATATAAATACTCAATTGAAATTTCCTTCTATTTCGCGCTGCAGAATGTCCCCCACCCTCCATCCTCCACCCTCACTCTCCAAAATCAGGTTTTCAGTGCAGGGAGGAAGCCAAGCACCAACAGGCTTATGAAGTTGAGCTCATTCATGGTTCCAAAACTATGCTAACACAGAACTCCTTTGCAAAGCACAGATCCTTGTGCATATTTAAAATGTGACACCTAGGGCCCTGTGACCAAATATATATATATTTCTTCCATCTTTCTACAGGGTACTTTCTAGAATCAGACTTTTTCTTGATCTAAGCTTGAAAACTAAAAGAAGAACATTAGGTCCTAATCTCCATCAGCGAATTCCCTCTAGCCAAGAACTCCCAGGTTGCACTTTGTTCATTTCTGTAGGAATTTGGACAAGCTAAAGGAGACACTGTTTTTCAACTCAGGATCTCTATCCCATCCAATTGGAATGAATGTCAGGTTTTAAAAAGGGGGGAGGGGGATAGAGATAATTTTCTTAAAGGCATGTAACATGAAGGAAAGAACAGAGAATAATATCTCAGAATAAATAGAATGATGGATGTTGAAATGTGTGTTTGTTTATTGAACACTTTTAAAGACATGAAAAATGCAATTGGTCCTATCTGTTTAAGTAGAGATGAAACCAGGAGGTTAGGATGTTCAGGTTAGCTGAAAACAGGGCTGCACTGACCTCAGTCTAAACAGAGAGGAAGTTAATGTGAGCACCAAAAAAAGCAGTTGATTATTTTTCTTTAAATGTAAATAATATTTTTGGCCAGGAGAGAGCTGAGAACAGGCTAGAACTGCCTTTGCTGCCTTTAGCAAATAAAACCCTGTTAGAGACACAGGGTAGATTCACCACCAATTTAGTCTCTTTTCAAAGTCATATGACTTATTTGAGCCTTCAATGTCATTTAAACTGGTCTGGGAACTTCAGGTAACATCTGGAAAGAATGTATATAGACAAATGCCAAAAATAACTTTTAAGTATCAATCCTCTAGAATAAACGAAGGGGAGGAGGGCTTTCTTGAGAAACGATGGTAAGGTCACAAACTCATTTCACTGGTTTAGAGAGCAGCCTAACCTTTGATGCACCCTGTGATGCTGATGTAATGTGAAGAAGAGGTATATTTCTCTTTCTTCCCTCTGCCCTGTGCCATCATTATCAGCAGAAGACACGAGGGCATCTCTCATTGATGAGCATGCTCATGGTAATGAGGCGGGTCCTTGGCTTTTCTGGGCTTTCTCAAGAGTCAGCATTGTCATTTAACTCAGCCAATAGAACACAAAGGAGGAAGTCCAGAAAATGTAGCAGCACCCACGAAGCTGACTGAGCATCCAGCCTAACCTGCTCTCTCTACACCTTCTTCCAGCAGCCCTGGTAACCCATCTTTCAGTTTGTATTTGAATACCTGCTGAATGAGGAGCTCACTGCCTCCTACAATCTCCTATTGCATTGGGAGTCTTTGTTGGGCAGCTCTTCCTAATACTAAGCTGAAATATCAATCCTCGCCAATCAGTTGCAGGACAAAATTAATGAAAGTACCAAGGTAAGCTCATTCTTACTTGTACGCTGTGGTCATGCTGTGCTCCCTGGACTTTATAGGAGACCAGGGCAGCAAAGCAGATGGATGAACATTGCCTATGGATGTGGATGGTTCTAAGTTGAGGGAGCTCACAGGGTCAGCACACAGGGTCTGTCTACACTGAGACCCAGAGCAAGATACAGTGCACAAGATGTGAGTCCTAAGGGGTCAGCTGGCACCATGCTTATTGGGATATGGAGAACCACGTTTCAGGAGTGAATCCTACAGGACATAGGAAGGTTTGCCCTACACACTGCTGCTTTGCTGAAGAGCAATTAAGTGGATATGTGGAGGACCATTAGGCTTGACATTTAATTTCTGTTTATGTCTGAGGCATGCTTTCAACATTCAGATGTTCTGTATGTTGCTCTGACTCTGTAGAAATGGAGGCCTTAGTAATTTGGGGGGAAGAGCGATACAACCTGGATTACTTGTGAGAGAAACACTCTGTGGAAAAACACTCTGTGTAGTACTGAAAATTCAAAGCATGCTTCAAACATACAAACGTTGAAAGCCACAGCTATAATCATCTCCTTGTTTATTCATTCATTCAACAAATACTTATAAAAGACCTACTGTGCATTTGGTGTTATTTGTCCTCAGAGTTGGGGACAGGACAGGGAACAAAACAGACATGCCCTTATCATCTCAAGGAGCAGAATCTAACTGAGAGAAGCAGCAATAAACAAATGGGGATGCATTTTATAAGGACAAACAGCAGTCCGTGGGGAAAGAAGAAAAGGGTGAATGGGGAAAGCCTTTTTACAAAGGGTGGTCAGCTAGGGAGACACTGGAAGAACAGCGTTTGAGCAGTTCCCTTCAGAAGGATTGCTAGTGCAGAAGTCCTGTGGCAGGAACATCCTGGGCTGTCAACGACCAGCAGCAAAGAAGCCTGTTGTTCTGGAGGAGAGTGAGCAAGAGGGAAGATGATAGAAGAGAAGGTTGGACAGGTAGTGAGGCTCTGATATGTTTCTCTGGCTTTATAAAATAGAGACCATTGGAGAGTCTTGGCAGAAGAGCCAACTGACCTGGTTTGCATTCTGAGAGAATTACTCTGTATGTTCAGAGAAAAATTGAGGTTAGGGGAGCAGGTAGGAAATAGGAATCTATTGCAATAGTCCAGGCAAGAGATGATGGTGGCCCAGACCAAGCCATCTTCAGCTACAAAGGCCCTTGATGGTGAATATGTCTAGTTGTCACCTGAATGCAATCAGAGCTCTCCTAAAGAGGAAAGTGAGAAAGGATACAGGCTAGACAGCTGCCGGGTCTGCCACTGCTCCAATGTGCCTTTGGGTCCAGATTTGGGTCTTCGATACTATTTTCCACCAAAAAGGCATAAGTACTCTTGTTCTCAAATCTTGGATTAAGAGAAGTATTAATGAGTATGGAAGATATTGTTAATGATGATAAATAAGGTTGCTTTCAAAAAATGACAGTAAGGTTACTGTTGAAAGGACAAAGGAGCCACTTTGAAAAGATCCCATCAAGTAAGCTGAGCTTGAAAAACAATAACAATGAAGGTTACCTGAAACAAGTTGATTTTGTGAAGGTCATGGATTCATAACAATATTTAAAAGAGAAAATTTAATATAATGTGTGCAAAAGAAGGATCTTATGTTAGTATGTGCTTAATTTTATTGCTTTTAATAAGTAGAAGAGTTATGTTTGTTTTTATTTTTTTAATGAAGCATATGTCTATTTACAAAGTATAGAGTTGTATTTCTGTAGATAAGAAAGAATAAACAGAAAGAACTATAAATAAACTAAAATAATCCCTCAGACATAGGCACCGTATCATGTAATAATCAGGTGGAGGGAAAATTAAACAGTTGATTTCTCTTGTGATCCTGCACAGCAACCAATTACACAGAGCACCCCACAGTGTTCCAAGATGATTAATTAGCCAAACGTTGCACACACTCCATCTCTCATCTCCTGGTAGATGGAACCTTGAGATGACCCTACTAATTATAATGCAATATTGATAAGTCATGCATAAGTTTCCAATTAATATTTATAGACTAGGCCAATTTATCATAATGACAGGACAATAGTTTAGGTATTGCCAGCCATAAGAAACTTTTAGAAATACATCATTTCTGGGAAAGACACCAAGTTTCAAAAAATTAAATCTTTAAACTTAGGTTTTGAAAGGCAGAGACTTAAAAGTCCGGATATAACAACTAGAACTTCATTATCAAAAGGAACTCAGCCAGTGACTTGGTTTGGATCACTTTAGACTATACAAACTTGTCCTAGATCAGAATCTATGACCTCTTCACTTCTGAAATGGGGTGCATGCATGTTGTTTGGAGTCTGCTGAAATTATTAGCATTCAATAGAATTACTGAAACCCTATGTGGATGTGAAAAATGAAACCTGGGAATACTAAAAATAAAGATAAAAATTTATTTTAAATGCAGGCATTTCATAATTCCATCTGGTGGAGGTTTTAAAATGTGCCCACAAATTCTTTTATACTTTCCCTTAAAATAGTAGAAACTATTACAACTCCCCTTCCTTTAAGTGTGGACTCTACCTAGTGACTTGCTTTTAATGAATAGATTGCTAACATAGTGATGACATGCCATATCTGAGACCAGATCATAAAAGGCAGTGTAACTTCTTCCCTATTTTATCTTTCATAACTTATTCTGGGGAAGCCAGCTGCCACGTTGCTAGGACACTCAAACAGTCCTATGGAGAGGTCCACATAGCAAGAATCTGAGGTCTTCTTCCAACAGTCAAAAAGGGATTGAGGCCTCATATCAACAACCATGTGAGTGGGCTATCACACGAGCAAATCCTCCAGCCTCGGCCAGCCTTCAGATGACCGCAGCCCTGACCACTATCTTGACTGTAACCTCAGGAAAGGCCCAGAGCTCGGACTACCCAGCTAAGCCGTTTCTGAATTCCTGACCTACAGAAACTGTGAGATAATAAATGTTCATTGTTTAAAGCCACTAAGTTTTGGGGGTAATTTACTATGTAGCTATAGATAACTAATACATTGGGATAAGGCAAAAAGGCATTGGAGGGTCTTATTATGAACCAGAGTTAGTGTTTTGGCCCAGAGAAGGGACATTTAACATCTGTTCTCAGCTTATTAGCCAGAATCAGCCAAAGGATCATGCCAAATTTCAAGGGCCAGGAAATCTCCTTGTATGTGTGGGCAGGGAAGGGACTCAGCTATGGGGAAATACAGTAAACTTCCACTACAAAGCATTTAAGACTTTAAAGAGAATCTTACATATTTGACCTGTGCTTTTAATTAAATGTTTAGAAATTTTGATTAATACATTTGTAATAATGTATATATATTAGGACATTTTAAACTTAGCTTAGAATTGTGAAATATTATATTAGAAATGTATACAGAAAAATATTGATTGCTAATATATGAAAATATTTATTGCCTGTTAATATCCTAAGTTTAATAAGCTTTTTTTGTTAAATCCAAGATGTACAAATATAAATACTCTTCTTACACAAAAGCCCATTGCATTGTAAAGAATCTATCAGCCTAGTGAAGAGGTAGATGGATAAATGTTGACCTGGTGTTCATAGAAAAGAAGAAAATGTTAGGTTCTAGAAGACAACACTCCCTCTTAGAAAGTTTCTAAGTGGAACCATTAAATAGGAATTTAATAAATGTGAAAGGAGTTGGCCAACATGGGCTCGCCAAGAACAAGCCATGACAAACCAACCTCATTTCCTCCTAGGGTGGGCTTCTCGATTAAGTTTAGCAGAACACATACAAAGACTATTTTTTATAACCCTTGCCTTACATGACATTCATAGCTAAAATGACAACCAAGGAGTATCAACCTGGTTAGAAATGTTAAGATATGTTTCTCATTTCTCAGTTAACTATCCCCCTCCTGCTAAATAACTTGAATAACACAGAAGCAAATAACACAAAACCAGGGTGAGGGTGGGTAGTTAGTCTGATGGATCACCAAATCATGATTCACAATGATCCTGTTAGATTGAGAAATGGCCTGAGACCAAGATGAAATAGCTTATATTCACTGAGAGCCCTTAATTAGTGGGCAGGGCCACTTTGTCTCTTTCACCCATTTCAATCACAACCTGCACGGTGGCCAGTATAGGATCCCAGGCATTTTATTTTTCCTTCTCTACTGTCTGACCATAAATGGTCAGGGCCTAAGACTTGTCTTACGTAGCCACAGTGGTCATATTGCAGTGTGGGTACGTGTGTGCACGCGCATGCACGCGCATGCACGCCTGTGTGTTCCAGCTTCTTTTTCTTAAATTAATGAGTGAGTTAAGTCAGGCTTACACTATTTTCCAGTTGTCTTCAATACAGGACGGAGAGAGCTGAGGTCACCCTTCAGCCTGGGAGAACCAAAATGAGTTCTCTATTCTGGTTTAGATCAAAGATGTCTGTGTTTTGTCAATCTTGGGATGCATGCCCAACACTAATAAAGTCTTTTCATTTTTATTTTCATCTCTTTTTGTCTACAAACCATTAGACAGAACCCTGGAAGGGAAGAATGGTAAGTCTTAGGCCTCAATCCCCAATAGGTCCAGATGGAATATAAGCCCAGAGTGTGACATGGCTGCTGGGAAAACTAATGTTAACTTAGGTGGCATTACTAGAATTGTGCAGAGTCCAGAATAAAAGCAGTGCTAACCTGTTATTTGGCAATGATCAGATGATAGCGAATGATGCTTGCTTCTGAGCTCCACACTAAAAAGAGATGATACACAGGGTGGTAATCAGCATAGTGAGAAGTTGGAGGTCACATGAGGGGTGCTGAAGGAAATTCAGGCTATACAACTCAGACTGAAGACAGACATCTTGATGGCCGCAGGCATTTGAAAAACAATGGGAGAGTGGGTGTGGACAGAGCCAACTTCTTTCAAGGGTAGAGAAATAGACCCTGAGAATTGGCTGTGCCAGGAAGACAGCTTCAGAGCAAACAAGGGTTTTCCATTTGAGCTGTCTTATCAGGGCATTTTCTGGCTCATGAGGTAGAGAGACTCCATCATTGAAAGCGGCTAAAGAGAGGCCTGAGGTTCATTTTTTCAAATTGAAGCCAAGGATCTGAACTTGGGAAAAATTGAACTAATGGCCTCCAAATTTCTTCTTCACCAAGACTCCATTCTCCTTGGTCTGTCTAACCCAAAGATAGGAGCTCACAGGTTAGCCAGATTGGACTCTTTATCTAATGAAGAGAGCTCTGTTCTATATGGGCAGCATAATTAATGTTCACCATGTTTAGTTCTCCTCTACTTTCAGTTACACAGACGATTATAAGTTCTATTCCTTGAAGCTAGGTATGAATGGAAATGACATGTCACTTCTGGGCTGAAGCAATTAACTACAGATGCTGGACCTTCTGATTCTTTCTTCATCTGCAACAGTGAGAAGTGTTGAGATGGAAAGGCCAAAAGAAGGAAATCATCTGAATTGCTAAATGTGGAGGAGAGCTGCCCGAGGGAGTCACCTAAATCTACAGCAGACTTCACAACTGTAGGAAATAACCTGTTGTAACAAGCCACTGAGAGCTTTAGGTAATTGGTCGCTGCAGCAAACTTTAGCCTACCCTGACTGATATACTTTGAGAACAGAGGACATGTGAGTTTTGAATAGGAAATTGACTCGAGAAGCTGGGAAGAGGTCTGGTGACATAAGTAAAAGAGAAAACCATGAATCAGATCTCCTGGGACTGTAAGTTCAAAAAGCATTGGAGCATTATACACATTTCTAAAGTTCCCTCTGAGGCCCTGAATAGGTATCCTTAACTGCTAAATGAGAAATATTTCACATGAAAATTTTGGAACCAACAAGCTCTGGATAGTGAAATGAAGCTAAACTAGTCTTCTGGAGTTCCCACATTTGTTCTGTGCAAAGACCAAAGACATCCCTCCCCTTTGTGACAAAAAGCCAACCTCATTGCATCTGCAAATAAATCACATTGGGGTCTACATGCAATTGGCTGATTTTACAAACTAGTTCTTTCCAAAGATTCCAAAATAGCCTTATTTTATACACTGCGTGTAGAAACTGAAGTCTCACAAGTTTCAATGAGCTTGAAACTGGGTCCTTTGGGCTCTGTCTTCTCATCAGGCCATGCCATGGCAATCACACAGTGGACTTATTTCTTCAAAGGAGAATCAAACAACACTCCCAGGCACCTTGACGACAGCCCTGGGCTGGAGAGGAAGGGCAGCACTCCTCACAGAAGCTAGATTTACAACAGGGATCACCTTTGCCCCAAGACAGCTTTGATCACTGTGAAGTTTCCACAAATACAGAATGAATGAGGAAGAAGATGGTTATTTTTTAACCTGATCTATACTGATGAGAAATAAAGGATATACAGTCTTCAGCTCAGAGATTTTCTTAGCTCCTCTAGGTCAAGTAGCCGTCAGCTTTCCTTTAAAGTGTATGCTTAAAAGAGTTGTATATTTTCTTTGCTTTTTATCACTTCTGATCACATAATTAAGATCTGATGGTGACAATCATTTATGACTTACTTAGTTCAGTAGAGTACAAGTCCAGAAAGCAGCCTGCCTGCCTTCAAAACCCAGTTCTCTGCTTTTGATTTTCTGGCTGTGTGTCTTTGGACAAGTTACTTAACCACTATGTACTTCAATTTTTTCATTAGTTAAATAGGTATCATAATAGTATCTAGGATGAAATGTGTTAATATATGTGAAGTGTTTGGAAAAGTGCTTGGCCTATGGTAAGTATTCAAGAAGTAGTATTTATGTTTTGCTAAGTTCTTGACTGGCAGCCAACCAAATTCCATAAACTGTGAACAGTCTCTGTGTACTCAAGTCTAGGGGGGTTTGAAAATAAGGCAATTCATTGGTCTCCCCGACAGGGCCTAAAAGTCCATCAGAAAAAGGGGAAAAAAAAGAAAAAAGCTAGACTAAGCAAAAATCCAAGGATTATTAGTAAGAAAAAGTTAAGAATGAGCAACAGGTCTGAATTAAAAAAAAAAAAAATGAATGGGCAGTAGACCAGAAGCTAACAGTACCTGCTACAGTCATGGTGTCATGATCACCTTTAGCTATAGGCATGCTGGGAAAAATAATTGTTTTCAGTAGCCAATGAAATGAAAGCAGAAGCCTGCAAGGACTTTCTGGGAAGTTTTGTTTTCCTGCTCAAAGTGCTGCACCTTCTTCCTTGTCTCATCTTCTTCCTCCTTCTCAGAAAACAAGACTGTCTGTTTCCAATTAAGAAAGGCCACAAGAATCTCAGACACTTCGGTCCTGACAGTCCTAGCCTTCTGAACTGCAGCTGGGTGCATAAGGGGAAATAAAAGAAAACAAAACTAGAATATGTTTATGCTACTGCTGAGTGGGTTTTGCTATTTGTGGCAAAGTGCAAACCCTCACTAATATAGTAATCATGGCTTCTGTGAAAAGGAACAAATGTTTCAAAACCGAAATTTTTTTTTAAAAGGAGTGGATCTTGGGAACTATATTTTATTGAAATTTCAGAAAGAGATGATAGAGAAGATGAAGGAGAGAAAATTAACAAAGATAATGCAAAAGAAAACATTTTTAGAAGGAAAAGGTGAGCAAGAAGAGACAAACAGCTGTTTTTTTTCTTGTACTTTCATAATGTCTAAAGCTAAAGACATGGTGATAAAGCTGATATACCCACAAGTACCGTGGAGCATAAACTTACATAATCCTTCTGAAGGTCATTTGACATTAAGAACCACAAGAAAAGTAATTTCTATAACCCAGAAATCGATGTGTAGAAATTTGTCTGAAAGAGATAATTTCAAAACAATAAAATTTCCATATGCAAAAATATTCTCTACAATACTATTTATAATAATAAAAAGGTAGAAACAACTTTAAAATATTTAATAATTAAAGAATTAGAAAGAAACTCAAAATCAAAAAATGAAAGGGGTCCATAACATATTCCAAAAGACAAGTAAATTATAGTGGCGGTGAGTTATCAGTTTTGTCCAACCAACTGGCAAAATTCTAAAAGAACAACGTCCAATGTTGTCTAAGATATGGTAAACACAATTTCATGCTCTATTGGTGAGAATGACTGTTCTTCTTCTGGGCGTTTAACATTAGGAAATAATCTGGTTATCTGATCATACAAATGTGTACACATAGGGAGTTTTCTTAAATGAGATTTATAGTAGCAAAAAACTAGAAATGATGTATGTTCTTCAGTAAAGAACTAAGGCACTAGGGAGAGTTACAACCTACAATGGTACCACCCAGGCTTCAGCAGCTCTGCATGGGTTCACGGCCATGCTTTATTAAGTTCAAAATTCAAGGGATGAAACAGTGTGTCTTATCTTATTCTGTCTGAGTGAGTATATATTATGTATAAAATGAAAATATGTATGTTGAAAGTGTTTGGAATTATACACACCTTGATTGTAATCATTGCTATCACAGACTTCCAAAAGTTTTGAGGAATTTTATTTTATTTTATATTAACCTTTATTTTAACCATTGATCATGATTTTTTTTTTTTGGAGATGCAGATTTCTGTTTAGTTTTTTATTCCTTCTACCTAATGGACTTCAATTTTTAGATAACTTTTATTTTTCAATTACAGCTGACATATAATATTATATTAGTTTCAGGTATACAACATAGTGATTAGACATTTATATAACTTATGCAGTGACCACGCCAATAAATCTAGAATCCTTTTTATACCACATTTGGTTATTATATTATTGACTATATTCCCTATTCTGTACTTTACATCCCCATGATTATTTTGTAACTACCAACTTGTACATCGTAATCCCTTCCCCTTTTTTGCCCATCCCCCAACCTCCCTCTCATCCGGCACCCTTCAAAATGTTCTCTGTATTTATGAGTTTGTATCTGTTTTGTTTGTTTGTTTTATTTATTATGTCATTTGTCTTTCTCTGTCTGACTTACTCCATTCAGCACAATACCCTCTAGATTCATTCATGTTGTTGCAGATGGCAAAATTTCATTCTATTTTATGCCTAATATTTCATAGTATATATGTACCCCTCTTCTTTATCTATTCATCCATTAATGGACACCCAGGTTGCCTCCACATCTTGGCTACTGTAAATAATGTTGCAATGAAAAAATGGATACACTTGTCCCTTCAAAGTACTGTTTTGGGTTTTTTTGAATAAATACACACAAGTGCCACTATTCGATCCTTCTTTGTCTCTTGTTTTAAAGTCTCTTTTTTGTGGTATAAGTGGTATTGCTACCCCAGTGTTTTGGTTTGTTTCCATTTTCATGAAATATCTTTTTCCATCCCTTTACTTTCAGTCTGTGGGTGTCTTTTGATGTGAAGTGAATTTCTTGCAAGTAGCATACATAAGCGTCCTGTTTTCTTATCCATTCAGCTACCCTATGCCTTCTGATTGAAGCATTTAATCCATTTACATTTAAAGTAATTGTTAATAGATACATACTTATTGCCATTTATTATTCATATTTATATTGTTTTTTTCCCTCCCCCTCTTCTTAAAGCAATCTTTTTAATATTTCTTGTAATACTGTTTTGGTGGTTATGAACTCTTTTAGCTTTTTCTTATCTGGAGAGATTTTATCTGCCCTATGATTCTAAATGATAGCTTTGCTGGGCAGAGTAATGTTGGTTGTATGTCCTTGTTTTATTTTTCATCGCTATGAATATTTTGTGCCAATCCCTTCTGATCTGCAAAGTTTCTGTTGAGAAATCATCTGATGGTCTTATGGTAGCTCCCTTGTAGGTAATTAACTGCTTTTTCTCTTGCTGCTTTTAAGATTCTCTCTTTGTCTTTAACTTTTGGCGTTTTAATTATGATGTGTCTTCGTGTGGGCCTCTTTGGGTTTATCTTGTTTGGGACTTTCTGTATTTTCTGGACTTGTATGTCTCTTTCCTTTACCAGGTTAGGGAAATTTTCCATCATTATTTCTGCAAAAAGGTTTTCAGTTCCTTGGTATCTCCCGTTTCCTTCTGGTACCCTGATGATGTGAATGTTGGTACACTTGATATTGTCCCAGAGATCCCTTAAACTATCCTCACTTTTTAAAAAATTCTTTTTGCTTTTTGCTGTTTTGACTGGGTTTTCCTGCTATCTTATCTTCCACATCACTGAATCAATTCTCTGCTTCATTTGATCTATTGTTGCTTCCCTCTAATGTATTCTTCATTTCAGTTATTGTATACTTTATTTCTGACTGGTTCTTTTTCATGTTATCTATTTCCATTTTTATGTTTTCTATCTCTTTGTTGAAGTTCTTGCTGAAATCATTGAGCATCCTTATAACCAGTGTTTTGAACTCTGTGACTGGAAGAGTGTCTCCATTTTGTTTACTTCTTTTTGTGGAGCTTTGTTCTGTCCTTTCATTTAGGACATGTTTCTATGTCTCCCAATTTTGGCTTCCTCCTTGTTTTTATTTCTATGTATTAGATAGAAGTGCTATGTCTCCTGGACTTAGTAGAGTGACCTTATGTAGTACGTGTCCTGTGGGACCCAGTGGTGTAGTCTCCCTGGTCACCTGAGCCAGGTGCTCCAAGTGTGTCCCTTGTGTGGGTTGTGTGTGCCCTCCTGCTGTAATTGAACTTTAGTTGCTGTTTGCACATCAATTGACTATCAAGCTAATTGGTTCTGAGGACTGGCATCACTACAGTGGAGGAGCTGTTGTGCATGAGCTGACCCTACAAAGCAGTATTCGCTTTAGCAGGGTTCTGCCTGTCCAGTCTGTCCTTTAGATATGTCATTTGTGCAGGCCATTGGGTGGTGCCCTGGTGTGATCTGAAGTTGGTCACCAGGTGTGTTTATTCTGGAGCCTCTTGGGTGGGGGAGCTCTGTTGGAGGCCAAGTTCAGCTGCTGCCTGGTTTCTTCTCAGGGCCACTTGATATGAGCTACATTGTGATCTGCTGATGGTTGCCAATTCTGCTGGCTTAGAAGTGTCTGCGAGAGTCTCAGCTGTAACTCAAGGCCAGCTGCTGCCAATGCCATGCTTGGGGCTGCTTAGCAAGAGGTACCAGGCATGCCTAGGCCAAACTGCTTGTTTGGAATTTGTGATGTCTTAAAGGATTTTAGGAATGTCTGCAGCATGAGCCACGACAGGCCATTTGTATGGAAAAGCCACTGGATGTGGCTTGCTTGGGTGGGCCCACAATTTGGGTGATACAAGGTCTCAGGGAATCACCAGGATGGGATGTACAGTGTTAGCCAGGTTGATGAAGACTCAGATGTGGTGCCCGCCTATGTCTGCATGTTGGCTGTGGACAGAGCAACAAAGGAACAGTGGCTCCTGCCAACACTTCTGTCTGGGAGAAAGATGCTCCTCCAGCCCTCACCATGAAGCCAGACAATTCAGTTCCTCCCAGTATGCCCCTGGAGCTTTTCGAGCTACTGCCCCTTCACTGGAACTCAGAGCGAGTGAGTCCACCAGCGAGTAAACCCATGTACAGGCCCTTTAAGAGGAATGTCTGGGACTCCAGCAGCCCTCTATCTCACTTAGCCACAATTTCCACTGGTTTTCACAGTCAGAAATCATGGAGACTTGTCTTCCCAGCACTGGAACTCTGGGCAGGGGAACCTGGTGTGTGGCTGGGACCCCTTGCTCCTCAGGGATCCTCTGTAGCCCAGATATCCCTCCCAATTTTTAACTGCCACATATGGATATGGGACCAGGCTGTTCTGAATCTCTGCCCTCCTACAAGTCTCGAGGAGGCTTCTTCTGTATGTCCTTAATTGTAGGACTTTTGTTCAGCTAGACCTCAGGCAATTCTCAATGATGGTTGTTCTGTAGTTTATATGTAATTTTGATGTGGTCATGAGAGGATGCAAGCACAGCGTTTACCTGCTCCACCATCTTGATCAGAAGCCAGGATTTTTTTCTTTTTAACTTTCAGAATTGTTAGACATCTCCTTAACAATGCATTACCATTTTAATCATGTAAAAATAAATACAGCCTTTTTTTTATGGAGTGAGGAAAAAAAGAAATAAAAAATGCCTCTCCACTGCCAGCCTCCCAGCCTCAATGGTATAGAGAGCAGAGAACTGAGTCTTCTCTTAGAGATGCTTGTTTTAAAGTCATGAGTCTGGCCAAGTTGCTCACCAGGCATCTCATTAGTGCGAGATCAAGACTGGCCATGTGAAGCCTCAGTCATCACTTTTGGAAGGTTTCCTCTTATATATGTTTGGGTAATGA
The DNA here is from genome assembly GCA_033961575.1 of Aselliscus stoliczkanus. Lineage (NCBI taxonomy): Eukaryota > Metazoa > Chordata > Mammalia > Chiroptera > Hipposideridae > Aselliscus > Aselliscus stoliczkanus. The sequence goes on from CM066729.1 coordinate 121,547,847, forward strand.
CCCTGCCCTGTGTAGGTCCAACTCATTCATTTACTTAGAGGTACTTTTTATAACTGGTTTATCTTGGAGTGTTCATCAGGAAAACATATAACTTAAAGTGAGACATCCTTTGCTAAGATTTACTAAGGCTTTTATGACTAACATGAACATTTAGTAACACCTATTTTAGATTTTCCAGCCTAGAATTATTGCTGTAACATACAAATCTTGGGCCTTGCACACACTCTTTCTGTTGATAAAGTAACCCCCAATTTAGGTCTTTATTCCTTAATTCTCCAAATATTCTTTTACTTTGCTTTTGTGACTGACACTATTGGGAACTGGAGATACAGTAGCATTATGGGTTGAACTGTATCCCCCAAAATTCAGATTTTGATGTCCTAATCCTCAGTGCCTCAGAATGTGACCTTATTTGGAGATAGGGACTTTACAGAGGTAATCAAGTAAAGGTGAGGTCACTAAAATGGGCCTCAATCCAATGTGACTGGTATCTTAATAAAGAGGAAATTTGGAGACAGACAAGCATACAGGGAAAATACATTGGGAATGTAAATACAGCCATCTATAAACCAAGGAAAGGCCCACAACCAACCCTGCCAACACCTTAATTTCCAATTTGTAGCCTCCAGAACTGAGAGAATACATTTCTATTGTTCAAGACATTCAGTTTGTGGTGCTTTGTTATTCTGCTCTAGCAAGCCAATACAGTTGTGGGCCTCACCCTCATGAAGCTACTTGTATAGCGAGGAAGAAGTAGCAACAAAATCTACACATGATGAAACTTTGCACAGGGTGGGACAGTCAGGATGACCCACTCTTCAGGCATGTGTCATGGCCTAACAGCTGTCCAGCTCACCAGAGAACTGAATCTGGGTTTCAATCTAGTCAAGGTCAGACAAGTAAGTTAGCAAACTCATCCTAGAAAAAGTGCTACATCATTGCTGACTGTCACTATGGTCATCTTTGAAGTACTCCCCTTGGGAAGCTATGCACTGACCCAGTTCCTAGTCCAGCCTTCAAAGCAATTTTGGAATTCTTTTTCTGGAATGGCCATCAAAGCTGTCATCATATAACCCTAGATGCCCTGAATGTCATCAAAATATCTTCCTTTCAATATTTCCTTTATCTTTGGGTAAAGAAGTCATTGGGGGCCAGATCAGGTGAGTAGGGAGGGTATTCCAATAATTATTTCTTTACTAGCTAAAATCTCCCTCACAAACAACGCCATGTGATCTGGTATACTGTCATGATACAAAGCCATGAATTGTTGGTGAAAAGTTCAGGTCGTTTTTGTCCAACTTTTCAAGCAGTATTTTTAGCACTTCCAAATAGTAAACTTGGTTAACTATTTGTCAACTTGGTACAAATTCATGATGAATAATCCCTCTGATATATAAAAGAAAAAAGGTTAGCAATATCATTGCAACAAGCTCACGAACTTAATTATCAGACCATGTATGTGTCCCTCTTCAATTGACAGAATAATGAAGACCTGCTTCATTCCAGGTGTCAGAGAGTAAAACCTTGAAAACATCTCTTCATGCTTAAAAATTAAATTGAGACAAATATTATTTCTTAAGGATTGAGTGAAGTATTAAACCAGAGCAGCGTGGAACAAGTCCTTTGAGCCTCCTTCCCAGGCATTCCTTTTACACATGTGTGCTTCATGATTCAAGTACATTAAAGCTAGCCAAAAGATGGCCTGGGAACACCCAGTTGCTGACCCTGTAAGAATGCTGGAAAAGGACGCTGTCCCTTGCCCTACACAGTGAGTACCATACTGGAGGCCACAGACACGTGCATCTCAAGTATCAGCAGCCGTAGCCTGAAGTGTGCCTCCTGGGTGGCTGTCATGGTTTGTTTATATTAAGGACACTGTAACTAGTGCCACGTGATCATGTTTTCCTCTTCCTGTGGGCTGCTTGGAATTTCAGAAACACCTTTAAGACCCTTCTGGCAAATGTACGGGACCTTGAAGTTCACATTCCATCCTTCATTTTATTATTTCTAGTCTCTCATCCCATCCGACTTATATTTTAATCCATATCAATTTTCATAAACACCTCCAATAAGGGTTTATGTGAAGAAGGCCATGGATATTTCTCTTTTTTAATATTTATGAAATTTATTGGGGTGACATTGGTTAGTAAATCATGTAAGTTTCAAGTGTATGATTCTATCATATATCATCTGCATATTGCAATGGATATTTCTTTATGTGATCAGGGCACAGATGTTTATTGTTTATGTTAAGAGGGGCATGGGTATTTAAAATTAAGTAGACAATTTAATCGACTCTAGTAACCATTCAAAGATATTTAGTTATTAAAGATGATATAACACAATGGATGATATAACACCAAAAATATAAATATAAATATAAATATAAATATAAAATTAATATTATATTGTATAATATTTTATAAATTTTATAAATATAAGGTAAATACAAAATAAATATAAAAGTATAAATATAAATATTTATTCATATTTAATTTGTTTATTTGATGTTAATAAAAGGAAAGTCTCTTTCCAGCTATGTCCCCTTCAGCTTTTGATGAGAAACAAACTAGGAGAAGCTCCAGGTGCCTGAGAAGAATTCTGGAACCACTCCAGGGAGCAGAAGCAGGCTGCAAGCCCAGAGCAAGGCATATGACAAAATATCCTTACCCCTACCTTCAAAAGTCGCAAATCATTACAGAAGCAGACTCTTCAAAGAGCAGGATCACAGCACCTAAGTCAGGCCCAGGGACTTGCAAGCTAAAAGGACAAGTTAGTTGTCCCCATCCCCATTCTGTGACACAATGATGAGACAGAGGAGGATAACTGCAGAGACACTTCCACCAGGGGAGGGATGAAATGGAGACACCTTACAACTGCTGAGATATGGCTGGGGTCCTGCAAATCCCCTGCTGTGGGGCCAGGATGTTCCCTGATTGGATGCTGGTTCTCTTCCCAAGATGTGTCTCCCAGTTCACTGTTCTCATAGACTCTTGGATCCACTCTCTTTAACACGCTTTTAAGTTTGCAGCTGAGTGGCTTTCTCAACCTGAATCCTGCCCATAGACATTTGGGGACCCAGAGGCCTTATGCAAGTTGCATAACCTTAGTCCCTGCTACAGCAGTGTGGTCATTTAGATCCCCTGAATGAACCTCCTCATTAGACAAATAAAACAACAGATATAAGAAACATCTCAAATGTACAACTGAGCTAGCACAGAATGATTTGGAATCCACAGAATGATTTGGAAATGTAGAGGACAATCCAGGTTCTGTGAAATCTTAAACTTACAAAATTTGGAGGCTCTTTTTAAGAAAAAGAATACTAAGCTTTAAAAACAAAATGAAATTTAGCTTTTGGGGAAGAGCCCATGCAAATGAAGAGTACTGAAATTCATGTTTTAAGAGTTTCACAGTAAATCTGCACCTAGAAAACCGTAAACCTTGAAATTCAGTGTATCATTTGAGATGGTAATGAAGATATTGATAAACTGCAGACATTCTTAAATATGCATACCGAATAGCTAAGATAACCATTACTTGAGCAGACATAGAGTCTATATCTTTAAAAGTACAGGGAAAATAATGGAATCAGATTTTAAGGCTCTTCATCCAAATTAAGGCATAAAGAAGGCATTAAAAAAAGAAAGAGTGAGACAAATAAAAATTGCACAGTAAAATTGTAGACATAAATCCTAGTCACGCTGCAGTTGACCCTTGAACAACATGGGGTTTAGGGCAGAGACCTTCACACACAGTCAAAAATCCTGGCATAACTTTTGACTTCCCCAAAACCTTGCTCCTGCAACCCACAGTTGCAGTACCTCTCATGGATACCAAAATCTGAGGATGTTCAAGTCCCTTCTATAAAATGGTATATATAAGTATACAGAGTAGGCATTTTGTGTCTGTGGACTCCAACCTTAATCAAAAATACCATTACTGATCTGCAGTTGGATGAATCTGTGGAGGAGAAACCCAGAGATACGGAAAGCCAGTATATATTTATTGAAAAATAATCTGTGTATAAGTGGACTTGCACAGTTCAAGCCCATGTTGTTCAAGGGTGAGCTGTAAAAATAATCTCTCCTAAAATATGAGAATCATCAGTCTGAGTAAAAAAGGAAAAACATATCCAACTATAATGTTTATAAGCGATAACTGTAAAACCTAAAGACACAGAATAATTGAAATCAAAAGATGGAATAAACTTTATTAGGAAATAATAACCAGAGGAAAAAAATTTCTACACTTAAATACTACTAAGAGCAGCCTCAAAAAAAAAAAAAAAAAATATATATATATATATATATATATATATATATATATATATATTTATTTATTTATTTATTTATTATTGCCAGGATAAGGAGAAATGGACAAATCTACTTTTAATAGATTATTTTAACATAGTATCTCTAAGTAAATGATATAATAAGCAGCTATCACATCTAACTAATTTTATGTATAGGAAACATTATAAAATTTGACTACATCTTGATTATAAATCTATCTTCAAAAATTAAAAAAAAATTGTATCATACAGACCACTTATTCTGACCACAATATAGTTAGAAATAAATAGCAAAGACAACTTAAAATAAGTTTTAAAATTATAAGGACACATTTCTAAATAATTCATGAGACAAAGAAGTAAAAATGAAAGGTACAAAATATTTATAAATGAATATAATAAAAATACTATGTATTGCTTTAGTGGGAGTTAAAAGGAAATTTTTAGCCTGAAATGCTTCCAGTAGAAAAAAAGACTTAAAATTAATGAGCAAAGTATCCAAAATATGAAATTAAAAGATGATAGCAAAGAATATAGAAGGAAGAAAACAATATAAGAACAGAAATTAATGCCATAAAAGCAAACATAAAGAAGATAAGCAAAATTAATTACTTGAAAATGTTAATATTAATCAAGAAAACAGGAAAGCACCAAAAATGGAAATTAAAGAAATATAGATATAAAGAAACATAACTACAATATCACAGAAATTCAATTAATAACAAATGGTATGAATATAATAAATAATAAGATAAACATATATTTACAAAAACAAGTTTATTAAAATTGTTTTAAGAAGAAACAGAAAACACTACTAGTTGCTGGAATTCTTCCACAAAGGAAAACCAGACCCAAATGGCCTTAGAGTTGATCTCTATGAAACACCAAAGTACACATAATTCCACCTCACACATATTCTTCCAAGGAATAGAAGAAGTGAAGCTCATACTAACTCAATTTATGAGACCATTTTATAACTGATACTAAGATCAGACAAGAAACTGTAAGAAAATAAAACTACAGCTCAATTTTCCTTGTAAATAGAGATGAAAAATTCTAAACAAAATATTATAAAGCACTCAAAATACTTTAAAGCAAAATGTGTAAAGAACATACTTCATGACCACTTTGAGATTATTCCAGGAATACAAAATTGATTTAAATTTTAAAATCAATTAATAAAATTCACTATGTAAGCAGATTAAAGAACAAGAATAAATACTCATGCTGATAGATGCAAAGATCTGTTTAATAAAATTCAACATTAATCATGGCTTAAAAACAAGAGAAATCTATACAAAATAGTAATAAGCAAAGAATGAGAGGAACTGCCTTAACTTGATAAAGGGTCCCAACAAAGTCTACAGCAAATCATATGTAAAAGTGTTTAAGGTTTATTTTTAAGATCAGAAAAAAATGCCAAGAATGCCTGCTTTTCACCTTTCCTATTCAGTAATGTATTAAAGAGCTTAGCCAGTGCAATAAGAAGAAAGTAAATAAAAGTTGAAAGATTAGAAAGCAACAATCAAACCTGTCATTATATTCGCAGATGTTAAAGACTTTCTACATAGAAAACCCTAAAGAACCTAGAGGTATAGTATTAGAATTAACAGAATTTACCACGTTTGTTAGAATAATTTAAAAAAAATCAATACACAAGAGTCAATTGCATTTCTAAATACAAGCAATATGCAATTGTAAAATATAATTTGTTTAAATTACCTTACTTAATGTGAGTTTCTGGCTTTTTGTCTCAATCTTCCAATATAGGTACTCGTATATGGGGATGGGGGGAGAAACAGTCTAATACAATCCTAGACAGAGCTTTCTGGAGTCGAGCTTATTAGTGATAGTCTTACATCCATTTTACAACTTAGATATCCTCGAAGTCTTGCTGACATCCCCCATTTTACCAGGGAAAAATTAGGAAAATATACAAGATATCTCTAAAAGTTTTTGCAGGTGGATCTCTGTAAATTTAAACATCACTTTCTTGGGCTGGCCCAGTGGCGCGTTGGTTAGGAGCTGGCTTGGGATGACGGCTCTGAGCAGCGGGTTCCTGGTTCAGATCCTACGTATGAGGGTAAATGACACTGCCCTCTATAGCTAAGGTGGTGAACAACAGCTCCACCTTGTTGCTTCTATAGCTAAGATGGTGAACAACAGCTCCACCTGGAGCTGGGCTGCTGTGAGTCCCCGGGGACAGCATAGCTGCAGCCCCTGCTGCAGTGGGCTGCCATAGGCTACAGTGAGTGGCCGGCAGCCAGCGTGAGCAGCTGGCAGCTGGTGTGATCTGCCATGAGCAGCCGTGAGCGGCTGTCCAGAGGCCAGTGACCGATCTGCCTCACCAGAGAAGAGCGCAATGATGATACCAACATGGACCAGTGAAGCAATGTCCTCCACAACTAGACTGAAGAACAAAAGGACAGCAACTTGTCTGTTCCCTTCCCCCAATTCCCCAATAAAAATCTTTAAAAAAAAAATCACCTTCTCATTTTACTCATGCAAACATCACATATCTGAAAGTAATTTGGCCACTTCCTACTGGCAGTATTTCCTTTTAGCTTTGATCCCCTCCTCCCCGCTTCATGTCTCCCTCTTTTTCCCATCCTACCAAGTAAAGCATTTATTTAAAGTAGGAATTCTTAACCTTGCTTTCGGGTCTGTGAACCTCATGAAGACTGCTTGTAAAATTGGGTGTGCATTTTTCTGGGGAAAGTCACTGCTCTCATCAGGTCCTCAAAGGTCTCCTATGCAGTGTCCTCTCCCCTTACCTTCTCCCAAATATTAAGAACCAGTGATTTGAAGGAACTCATAATCTTTGGCAAACTAAATAATCATTTCATGTTTGTTCATAAAATAGAGGCAGTGACTCACTTTTGATTCATTGATGGCTAATTTTCTAAGAGTCTAAGAACCCCTAAACATCCAATGTGTAATAGGTAAATGGGTCTAAAGAGAGAAAACCACTTGAAAGGGGGCATAGAGAAGAAATAAGATGGAGGAGCCTAATGACCAACATGAGAGAGATTACCTGGAGTGCGGTGGGGGCAAAGAGACTGTATTATAGGAAGGACAGTGGCTGTACTGCCTCTTCCCTTTAGGCATCTGGGTGTTGGAAATCTTGAAGGATACAGCACAGAGGGTTGGAGACTGCCCATTCGATATTACTGAAACGGACTGACCTGATGATACTCGTGTGGGGGTGGTGACTGCTTCTGCCTTAAAGACCTGTAAAATATAATTTTTAAAAAAAGATATTATACTGAAAACCATGGGGAAAAAAAACAAAAAATAATAAAGACAATATTCAAGATGACCATTATTTGGAGGGAGTAGGTGAAGTGCAGTTGGGGAGGGACACACAGGGGCTTTCTAATGCTTATGTAAAGGTTTCTTAAGCTGGTGGTATATTTTATTTTTCTTGTTTCAACTGTACAGATACTCTTTTTATGTGTGATTTATTTTTGCAATTATTTTATTATTATAAAGCAGTTTATACTCTTTTTATGTATGATATTATTTGCAATTAATTTTTATTAAAAAAAAAACCAGAGTGCCATATATCTGATGCTCTTACAATTGTGTTAGGTGTGCACATATGTGGTAGTAGTGGGAAGCGCTAAATAGCAAATGAGAAAGCTGGAGAGATTTAAGTTAGAGAAGGATATTGAAAGACACTGGGTCTCAAATTCCAAGTTAAAGAATTTTTTACTCTATTCCAAAGAAACAGCTGTATATTCTATCACAAAACAATAAATGTATATAAGCAATTGACTGACTAAATTATATCTATGCTTTAGGGAGCTAACTGGCAAAGTACTAGGATGACCATTCTGGAATTTTAGGAATGGCTTTCTATGCCACTTGACATACTTTGGTCATTTGCCAGAAGTTAAAACCGTCTCTCCTCAGTTTCCCTGAGCTTTTCAGGACACTGCTCTGTTATGAGACGTCTGTCACACTCAACTTAGCCACAGCTCCTCCTTGACCTTATAAGGCTAATAAAACGAGGTGGCCTTGTAGGACAACATTTGTTCCAACCCCCATGCCACCCACCAGCCCCCAATATAGATGAGTTTTAACTAACTTTAGGGCTCATCCCTGGCTTATCTCTGTCCTTGCATCTGCCCACAGTCTGGCCTCTTTGGGGTGATCTTGCCTCCTTCTCTCTGTCCTGCATTTTGCTTTTCTAATGGTCCCCTTATTTTGACCCTTCACACTGTGTCAGACACTGTTCTCAACCCCCCCACTTTCCTGATCTTGCCTTGTCACTGTCCTTTCTGTAAGAAGCCCAGATCCCCAGGTCCCTAGTCCTGGGCCACCAACTTACCTAACTGTCCCTGGCTGGGCTCACTCAGGACTCCCCATGGTCTCAGCTCCTCTGTCATTAAGATAAAGCTTTGGGCCCTGAACTGTGTTTGCTGACCTCCTCAGATCAGTGTTGAAATAGATCCTTACAGCCTTGATTGATTTGAAAAACTGGGTTTCAGCCATTAGTGGTTTGTGAAATCATTTTTGTGACCCATAACCAGTATTATTTTTTAATAGAATAGAATTATATTTTTAAATAGAATAGAATAATAGCAAATAGCGAATTGCCTCCAACATGGTAAAGGTAAGTGCTGTTTATTATACAAGTTATATTTCAGTTATCTTTAAGTACTGAGTTTTGAAACTGTTGTGGACTAAGTTGTGTCCCTGCAAAATTTTTGTGTTGAAACCCAAACAGCCAGGACCTCAGAATGTGACTGTATTTGGAGATATCATTCCTTTAAAGAAATGATTCAGTTAAATGAGGCCATTATGGTGGGCCCTAACCCAACATGACTGGTGTCTTTATAAGAAGAGTACATTTGGACTCACGAAGAGGCACCAGGGAAACACATGCACCCAGAAAAGTTCATATGAGGACACGGTGAGAAGGCAGTCATCGGCAAGCTAAGGAGAGAGGCCTCAGAGAAACTAAACTCGTTGACACTTTGACCTTCAACTTCTAGCCTCCAGAACTACGAGAAATAAATTTCTGATGTTGAAACCCCCAGTCTGGCATTTTGTAATGGCAGCCCTAGCAAATTAACACAGATGTGAAATGTAATTCTTATGGTTGATTCACACACAAAAATTAGTCACTGGCTTAAAGAAGTTGACAAGGATAAAGGCCTACTCTTCAGCTTTTTTTTTCTCTTAGAATTGGGGAATTGGGGCAAGGGAACAGCGTTGGGGAACTGGGGAAGAGGTACAGACAAGTTGCTGTCCTTTTGTTCTTCAGTCTAGTTGCAGAGGGCGTTCCTTCACTGGCCCATGTTGGTATCGTCATTGCTGGGTGAGGCAGATCGGTCGCCGTCCTCTGGATGGTCACTCACCGCGGCTATTGGCAGCTCACGCTGGCTGCCGGCCACTCACTGTAGCCTATGGCAGCCCACTGCAGCAGGGGCTGCAGCCTACACCGTCGCCGGGGCTCGCAGCCCAGCTCCAGGTGGAGCTGTTGTTAGCTGTAGAGGGCAGTGTCACTGGCCCTCATATGTGGGATCCGAACTGGGGCTGCTGGCATCCCAAGCCAGCTCTCAACCAATGCGCCACTCGGCCAGCCCTATTCTTCAGCTTTTAAGGAAACTTCCTGGAGTCTTCATTATTCATCAGCATTCCCCAGGAGTGTGCCTCAACACGGTGCTCACAGGGCAGAGACAAGGCATGCAGTAGGCCTCTGAGAGTTTTCAAAGCCTATACCTGATCTTATCATGAAGACAGAAAAACACAAAGCACACAGGCACTCACTGCAGGAGTCCAGGGACCATACATTGCTTATAGTAATGGGTGAGAAAAGAATTGGACTTTTGAAAGGTTCAGAGCCAGGCGTGCGGTCTCCCTGACACTGGGTCCCTTGTGTAATGAGATAACTTGAGTGAGGTAGTAAGTATTTCTGGATCCTGCTCCATTTCCATCCATCCATCCCTGAGCACCATCCCAACATAGATGAGGGTGTGTCCTACCTTAGCAGAGCAGGCCCCATCCTGGCTGGAGCGACGCTATGGCACGCTCACCACAGTGTATTCCAAAGGTGAGTCTATAAATGATGTCCCCAGAGCACCATTTGATGACAACCTCCCTTGGCAGTTCTGGTTGCAGTATCCAAGAGTCTCACTCTGATAGTCTCTATGTAACCTCCAATGCCTGCCGCTAAAGAGTTTTCCATCTCCAAAATTAATCTCTAAATGATGGTTAGCACAACCTTGCCATAATTCATCCTCTCCAAAGAAATGAAAGGAGGCCAATACCCAGCTCCTGGCACAGCCACAGAGCAGGCCTTGGAAGAAAAGGTGGCTGTGACTTCAGTCTTTGGCAAAGGGCTGTGGACTGGATGGGGAAACAGGCCAGCAGCAGGAGCACTGGGCACAGGATGCCTGGCATCCTTCTGGCTGGGGCAAAAAAAAACAGTGTGAAGCTCCTCCATCATTCCTCCCAGAGCTTTGAGAGTCTGACACCTGAACTCGCCACAACACCATCCTCAGGTCTCACCAGGATTTCACTTTTCCAAGAGGTTCTTGATGGATATTTGAGCATCAGGCAACAACAGGCTGAGTTTGGAACCTGACCCCTAATTGTGAGATGAGCATTTCTCTGTACCCCAACTTGGGCCTCCCATTGGCCCTAGCGAGAGAACAAAGATGCTTAGATGTGGTTTAATTCAAGGCTGATCTTAGGACTAGAGTTGCATTACTTTGTGTCAGGAGAGGGATGCTGGGGGCCTCTGCACACAAGCTTTCTTCACTTCCCCGCCACACACACACACACACACACACACACACTCATTCAGGGCTCTGGTTTTTCTGGAACATTTGGAACATTTTGAGGCTGGGAAGAGATGGAGGAAAGAATCTGCAATGGAATAGGAGGAGGTTATTCAGCATGGGCAATAAGTAATTAATCTTTTACAACAGCCCTGTGAGTGACAATAAATATACCCATTTACCTGTTTTGCTTATAAGGATACTAAGTCCTAGAGATCAAATAACTTGCCCTAGACGACCACCTTGGGAAGGGAATTCAAACACAGTTTATTTGTTGGTTGAAATCTATGATTTTGCATCGTTCTCATACTTAAGCTGAAAAAGATATGATAATTGGTCCTGAGAGAGACAAGTAGGAATAGAGAGGGGGGCACCAGGATGACCATGAATATGATGAGAAATCTTCTGGATCTTCCCCAGAGAAATGAGGGTGAAACTAAAGGGAAGGCCCTGGACATGGTCCATTGTCAAGCACAGGTTCACATGGTCAGCTTTTCCCTTTGAAGTAGCCATTCTTCATTAGACTTTGGAGGCATTGACCCACCAGCGAGGTTGAGTGATGTGGTAGAAAGCTCAGGAATGGGGTAGGCCCAACATCATTACTTACTGGCTGGGTGACTCTGGGCAAGTCGCAGAACCTCTCAGTGCCTGTTTCGTCATTCAGAAAACGAAAATGACACTCTGTCTCTCACCGTTCTTCAGAGGAGTCAACCCTGTGCTGGGCGTCTCTTCTCCCTCACCCACACGTGCAGACGGCATGTGTGCACATACTTCTCACCTACTGCTCACTACATTTGGAGGTGTTGAAGTTAAATGGAAAATGTATGCTTCCTTCACAGAGCTTTCCTTGTTTGAATGAACTGAATCTTTATTTTTCTTTTACAAGCAAAGAGGTTTTCATTAATTTGTGCCAGACCATTTAATATAATCTTAGGTTTCTACGGTGTTCTTGTTTCACTTAATTTTCTGGATTTCCAAGAAAGTTTCAGGATTTGGTTTGGTGCAAGACTTTGAAGTGGCTGGGAGACATAAGAAAAATGGGAAGCAATTTCTTTGCAATAATACTTCAGTTTAAGGATTTCACCAATAAATTAGTACAATTTGAATGTATACCAGGGTTTTCCTTAAAAGTCTTGATCTTGGTTCTTTCTGGACAAAGTAAAATTGGCAAGAAATCAAGCCAGAAATTCAACAACATAATGCAATTAATGTATCTGTTTTGCAGATGAGATGTACCTATTTTGTTTGTTTTTGTGGATCATTAATCAGCCATTAAAGCCCTGAATAGTGAGGAAAAAACACTTTTGAAAAAACACTCACTGAACCCATCTGAAGGCTACCTGGGAATGCTGTAACCCCAACGGGAAGGCTTTTCCACTGAGATCCAAGCTCATGCATCTATATTGTTTTTTCTGTTTTACTTAAGAAGAGGGAGCTCTAGTGACTTGCCTGAGGTCCCAGGGCAAGTGAGGGGAATCTAGCAGATCTAGAAGATTCCAAAGATTATAGTTGGTGGGGAGTAGAGAGATGGAGGGAGGGGGAGAGAAAAGCTGGGGGAGGAAAGGAGAGAACTGAGGGAGGGGGAGGGAGAAGGGAAGAGGAAAGGGAGAAGAGAGAGGAGAAGAAAAAAGGGTAGTGGGGGAGAGAGGGATAAAGGGAAAAAGATAAGAATGGAGTAATGCTGGGATGGGGAGGGAACTCAAGGGGCCTTAGTTTTCCCATCCCAATAGTTACCTTACAATGTTGTTTCAGAGACTAATATGATAAAATGATAGAGCATGATGCAGAGAAATGCTTCCCTGTGCCCACCTGAGGGAAAGTCATGAGCTTTGCCATCATCCAGCTGTGTGACCTTGAGCAAGTTCTTGTCCTTTTCTCTAGGCATTGGTTTCCTCACCCACAAAACGGGGATAAGAATAGTGCCTACCTTAGAGAAGGTATATAAAGAAGTTGACACTTGCTGGGGGACACATCAGAGATGCAGATCCATATCTGTGATTAAGAATATGATATCTATTGAGAATTTTAACATACAACATAATTAAACACTATTGTTTCAATTTGCATGAAATAGATGTATACACAGAAGCAGATGTATTTTAGTCTAGGAAATAAGGAGACTATTAATTGAAGACTTGGGAGACAGTGTCACTGTGGAAAGTCCAACATCTCAGGCAGTGAGGCCAGCACAGCCCTTGTCCTGGGTGCCCTGGGAGGTCTCAGGGGCCTTTGCTAGAAATTCCCCCACCTAGCCTGGGACTATTCACCTTCTCCTCCAGATAGGGATGCCAGATAAAAGGATGCCTAGTTAAATTTGATTTCAGATATATAATAACCACATTTTTAGTATAAATATGGTCAGGCAATATTTAGGATATACTTGTAATAAAAATTAGTTATTTATCTGAAACTCAAATGCAAATGAGCATCCTATCTTTGTAATTACTAAACTTGGAAACCCTTCCTCCAGGGATAAATGCAACTAACTTGTTAGAATTTCTTTTCTGATTATGAAAATAATACGTGTCTGTTATAGAAAAATCTAGGAAATACTAAAAAACATGAAAAGGAGAATAATAATTCATACAAAATACTATGAGCTAATGCCTAAAAGACTCCAATACTTGAAAATCGTGGTTTATTTCCTTGTATTTTACGTAGTTGACATGATGGTTTATGTATGGATTTTATATTTCTTTGGCTTACCATCATACCTAGTCTCCCTGTCACCAAACATCTTCTCCATTGAGTCCTGTCACCTACCATAAGCTCCCTCCCTCCTTTCTGAAGAAATCAGTGGTTTCCAGTGTATCTATCTATGCATAGTACTGTGTCCACATATCTTCACAAGATCTCTCAAGTGGCTTTTCAAATTATTCCAAGTTATATATATTTAAACATGGCAATTTGTACGTGATGACATTTACTATCTCATGGTAACCTTTTCCTTAAGGTATCATGGGTGCAGTCAGGGCCTCCCCACCAAGCTCAGCTGAGTTACCCTGCAGAAGTTACTCCTGCTCCCACAGCTGATGTTCCAAGAAGAGGAAGAAAAGCCAGGGCTCGCCTTAATCCCTCCTGAGTCCATAAGCACACAAATTCAGCAAATGACCATTGGCTTGCAAAACATAAAAACATGATCTATGAGATGGCTCCCTGTTTTCCTAGGTAGGAAGAATGGATTTTGTCATAGTATCTTCCACCTAATGGCTGGGATATGCAAAGAAAGAGTTCACATTTCTATAGACTAGTGGTTCTCAATCCAAGCTGTACACTCAAATTGCTGAAGGAGGTTTAAAACCTGCCCAATCCCCCAGCCCTACTGCAGCCTAGTCAATACTTAGCTCTGGGGAAGGGGCCCCAGGGTTGGTATCTTCTCCTTGAGTTCTCTGCATAACATTAATGGCAGTCAGGATTGAGACACCTCCAATAGGATACTTTGAAGACATTACTCAAAATGAGTCAAACTGGAGAGGACTGGAGACAACAGAAGAATTCTAGAGTCCTGCTTGAAGCTAGGGCTTCAAGGTCATCATACCCTTGAGTCCACCCTGTGAGGAGCCTGTCTGCTGGTCTCAGCAGGCACAGCTTCTCTTCAGTGCTTCCAAGGCATCTCCCTGAGTCGGGAAAGTGACCTGGTCTTGCTGAGGCCCAACTCAAGTGCCCCACTTTCCCAAGTTGTTTCTGACTCCCTGTCTCACCCCTATGTGCACCCCACACACCCCATCTCAGACACAGTTAGCATATCCTTTGGTTCTCTGTCTGGTGACCAGGCATGAGCCCCTTGAGATTGCACCCCACTGCCCCAGCACTCAGCTCGAAGCCCGCACATGGCACAGGCTCAGCAAAGACCAGGCAAGGGAGTGAGCCAAAGCAGCAGCTGTTACTCTTATCACTTAGTGGGCCTGACTCCTCTCTACCTAAATAGACAGCTGAGGACTCGGTCTGCAGTTTCCCCTAAGGATGGAGAACTCTGTCGCCTGCATTGCACACTTGTCACTCCATAGCTATCTGTTGCCCTGTGGGAAGCCATAGCCACTCCTCTGACCATTTATTTAGGCAGGGACACTTTGACCATCAGGCAGGGATACCAACCTTTCTAGGATGTCACAATGGTGGTATAACAGGAGGGGAACTTTATGAGTGGTGCCACGATCCAGGCCCAGGGAAACCAGAGGTGGAGACCACTGGAGGAGGCTGCCAGGGGCTATCTTAGTCAGTTCGGGCAGCTTTAACAAGATACCATAGACTGGGCAGCTTAAACAACAGACATTTATTTTTCACAGTGCTGAAGGATGGGAAGTCCAAGATCGGGATGCCAGCATGGTCGGGGTTTGGTGAAAGCTATCTTCCTTGTTAATAGAAAGCTGCCTTCTTGCTGTGTCCTCACAAGGGAGAGAGAGAAAAGGCCTGGGCCCACCCTCACAACTTCATCATAACCTAATCACCTCCCAAAGGCCCCACCTCCAAATAGCATCACATGGGAGGTTAGGTCTTCAACATATGTATTTGGAGGGGATACAAACCTTCAGTCCACAGTAGGGGTCATAGGGAGAGTTAGGGCAGGAGAACAAGGGAAGCAGAGGGGAGAACCAAAACATCTCAGGGGAGCAGCCACATTTGGGGAAATATCAAGCTGTGTCGATAGCTCCTTACCATGTAGCATTGTTGGGGTGAGAGCACTTTGATGTTGGAAGTTGGAGATAAGGCAGTGGTGGCCCCTGGGCCTCCTCATCTGGGACTTCCTGAGTTAACATGAAGAGATGAGAGGCAGCCTCTCATTTGGGGAAGTGAGGAGCTGTGAGTCACTTATTGGGAACCTCAGTGATGCTCTCCAGGCTGGCCCAACTCTCACCTGACTCTGCAGCACCAGTTTGTCAATTGGGAGATGTTTAGTGAGTACTGGATATGCCCAGGCACTGTATGGTGAACAATGTGTACAAGCTTCTTCTTTGAGGGACCCACACACTGGTGGGAAAGACAGAAAATAATCACAATCACACAGATGCTGGAGAACCAAATGTGACGTGTGCGGGTCTGAGTCCCTGCAGGACCTATGGCCTCTAGTTGTGTTCACCTGATGGGGGCACCAGGGGAGATGAAGGGTGGAGGCTGGAGAAGGAAAGTGGACAGTTTCTCCTGGCTTCCCACATGCTGCAGGCCCAGGCTGGCCATATCCTCTACTGAAGGCTCTGCTCCTCTCTGCCCCAGACTGCACCCAGGTTCTGAGAACTACTTCCTGCCTCATCTCCGCAGGCAGAGACTGATAGAGATCCCCATCCTGTGATTTAGTCCCACTGGCTCAGAGGACCATTCCACGCTTTCCAGCTTCCCCTAACCCTAGCCCACACTTTGTAGCAGTCCCTTCACTGAACCCTCTTCAAATTACCCAATTTAAATATACCATCTGTTTCCTTGCTGGATGGACCTTGAGTGACCTGGCCCAGTGACCTAGTCTGCAAGGTCACAGAAGGTTTCAGAGAAAAGGATGTTTGAGCTGGGCTTTAAAGGATGAAATTTCAATAGATTCTAGTGAGTGGTTCCAACATGTGTTTGGTCAGTAAGGAGGGTCCTGGTGAGCTCGAGACTATAATGAGGGGAGTTGTAGGAGGCAGAGGAAGACCACATGAAGCCTTCCTATGCTTAGCTTTGCCTGGCCATGGTATGCCTGGGCCTGGACTCAGCTGTAAGGAAGTACAAGAGGCAACTCACACTCTTTCAGCAGCACTGCAGGGGCCAGGTGTGTGCTGGAGCCTGCACACCTTGCCTCATGTACACCTGGAGGAGGCCAACATCTGCTGCTGCAGGCTCTGAGGGATGCTCTCTGAAAGATCAAGGAAAGCAACAGTAGGGTCAGAACACAATGTTGGGCAATCCTGTGGGAATCTCTAAACCCCATGCATCCACTTTAACTTTACCTCCCCAGAGTCAGTTCCCCAAGAAAATGTGGGGTAGAACTACTCACATAGACACATATTCTAAATTCCATTTCATAATCCTAAAGTTTTGTTATTTAGGAGTATTAGTTCCCTACAGTTACTGTAACAAATTACCATAATCTTGGTAGCTTAAAACAATACACATTTATTTTCTCACAGTTCTGGAAGCTAGAAGTCTGAAATCCATGTGTCTCCGGGCCTTGCTCCTTCTGGAGGCTCAAGGGAAATATTTGTTTCTTACCTCTCTCAGCTTCTGATGGCTGCCAGCATTCTTTGGCTTGTGGCCACATCACTCCAATCTTCAAGATGAACATTCTCAAATCTCTTTCTGCTGTCTTCATATCACCTTCTCCTCGGTGTGTGTAAAATGTCTCCCATCTCCTCTCACAGACACTTGTGTTTGCATTTGCAAGCCATGCCCCAGGCTACCACACCAATGAGACTTCATCTTTTTGGGTGACCTACGTGAGTGACAGCTGGATTGTGGAAGAACTGCTGGCTGACAGCAAAACTCAGGGTCTCTGATGTGTTGCTGCCACAAAGTCCTGTTCCCGAGCCAGTCGCTAGACATTTGCTTTGTGTTTTATACATGGACTGGTGGAAGCAAATCAGGTCCCATGAACCACTAGGGTGTCTCTAGGTGGGCCTCAAGGCCCCTTGCAAAATGGATGCTTTTGCATATGTGAATATTTCTTGGAACCCTCCCTAGTTCCTCTGAAGGCCTGGGGACAAAGAAGGCTAGTAAAGGATCAAATGAGTAGTCCTCGGTCCTGGACAGAGAGCCTGGGAGCTCTCAAAAAGTAGCCATGCTCCAGACCAATTCAGTCAGAACTTGTGGAATGGGGCTGGACATTGAGATTGTTTAATCTTTCTAGGAGATTCTAATGTCCAGGCAGGGTAGGAGCCATGAACCTTTGAAGTTCCTTCCAGGTGAGGCATTTGATGAATCAGCAGAGGCAGCACTGTGGGTCTCAATGCTGGCTTCACAGAACCATCATTTAAAAGATACAGGTTTCTGGCTCCCCCCAAGGGGTCTGATTTAATTAATCTGGGTGTGACATGGATATCAGGATCTAAGACTTCCTCTGGTGATTTCAGTGTCAAGCCTGTGTTGAGGGCCCAGTGACAGAGAAACAGGCAGCCTTCCATTGAGCTGCTATTTCAAAGGATGGCTGTGATACCTGGGGAGGTTCTCCTGACTGAGAGAGTTTCTAGACCTTAGAAGGGCTTCTTTTGCGGGAGATCGTGGTAGTCATTTCTCTGGAAATCGATGAGGTTTCTAGTGGTCAGAGGATTTAGCTTTGGCTCTGCTGCCAGAGAGTCGAGGCACGAATTAGGTGACCTTCCAAAATTCCTGACAATTCCTTGAATTTATAAAAACTGCTATCAAGTCTGCCCTTCATAGATTCTGTCGCTGTTTATACAAGAAATGTAAAAAGAATAAAAATAACCCAATAAATTCAGGATTGTGGAAAATGTCATTACTGGTAATGAAAATTACAGGAAGCCTTGCCGGCTCTTGCTCCCTCCCCAAGACTAACATGAGAACATGTTTTTTCTTCTGATGCAATAATTAAGTTTGCCCAAGAAAACGTCTCTGTGTAAGCCTCAGGGCAGGGGCTAAATGAAGCTTTTAACTGATAAACGTGGTCATCTCAGTTACTGAATACTCAGGGACAGGCAGGCTTTGAGACTGATTTTGTTAGGATATGGAAGAGGGCTGGGTGACTTCTGAAGCTAGCAGCAGCCCCAGTTCTAGAACCAGAGCCTGAGGTCAAGACGCCAATGTGGAAATAACATCTCAAAGGAAGTCTCACCAGATACCGTGGGGATGAAGACACACATTCCCTCTACACTGAGCTCAGATGAGTCACTGCCAATACAGAGGGAGCAAAACACAGTCCTCCCTGCCCTTTTCATTCAGTGGGAACAGGAATTTCATTTAGCAGGAACAGACCTTCATCTAGTAGGCTCCCAAGGTTCTCAGAAAACGGAGTAAGACTGAGGGGTGGGTGGATGATACCTGACTTGAAAGCTGAAAATCTGAGCAAAATAAATTTGGGCTGGGGGCTGGGGTGGTCATGGATCCACAGACCATGAAAGAAACAGATAATTACTTGGTTGCAAAACATGCAAATGAACATGCAGGAAAAAGGTTTAGCCTCATTAGCTATCAATGAAACAAAAAGTAAAAGCCTCTTAAAGGCTCACTCAAAGGATGGACCACATGTAATGAAGAGGGTCCTCTCCGCCCTGGGGGTGAAAGTGCAAAGGGTCACAACCCTTTCAAAGAACAATTTGGCACTCTGTGTCAGGCCCAGGTGTGTATTTCAACTCATTATTTCCACTTGTGGGAATTTACTCTAAGAAGCATCCCCGCATACCAAGGGCTTTATGTTCAAGGGTATATACTGCAGTGTTACTTATAAGCGTTGTAAACAGAAGGCAAACTCTCCTACAACCACGTAGAAATGACATTATGTCCCCAAATAGGCATACATATTTTGAAATATTATTAGACCACCAAAATGAAATTTATGAAGAAATCAAAGATTCTAATGATAAAAAAAACATAAAAAAGAAACATGCAAGATGAAAAAATATATCCACTTTGGCAGCAACTATGTAAAAATAAAAGAGCCTGCATCAAAAAAAAGGAAAGAATTTTTTGTGTGTGATACGACCCAAAGCTATTTTTCCTTATATTTTCTGTATTTTTTATTTTCTAAATTGTTTATAATGAGTATTATTTTGTATTAAAAATAGGTTTTTAAGGAAAGGGTAATTCTATTTTAGTTGCTAAATGGAAGTCATGATCAGTTATTATGGTAACTATCTTTGTCACTGCTGGTCCAGTGATGTACTCCCTCTCCCCAACACACACACAAACACACAAACCATCTCTAAGCAGAACATACATGTAGAGTTGCTCTGATTGAGCTGGTAGGGTGGCAGCAGTAAGTGGGAGCTTCCTCCTCTCTGTCCCTGGAACACGCACATGCACACATATACACACGCACACACACATGCGTGCACACACACACACACACACACACACACACACAAGTCTGACAGGCTGCTCTCCAGGACCAGGGCTAGTCTGTGGAATAGTGGGTCTGAAAGGGTTTCTTAAGCTATTGGGACTAGATACATGATGCTTAAACCCTGTATTATTAATAATTATCTTTTGCTCTCTAACAAATTACCCCCAAACTTAGTGGCTTAAAATAGTAAACATTTATTATCATACCATTTCTGTGACCCTGGAATTCAAACATGGCCTTTCTGCTTCTGACTCGAGGTGTCTCACAAGGGGGCAATCAGTGTTGGCCTGGGCTGTGGTCCTCTCAAGGCTCAATGGGGGAAGATTCACTCATGTGGTTGTTGGCAGGATTCTGTTCCTCACTGGCTATTGGTATGTGGGCCTCTCCATAGGATAGCTCACAATATGGCAGCTTGTTTACCTTAGGTGCTCCTAAGACAGAAAGCATTAGAAGGTAAGCAAGACAGAAACCACAGTCCTTTTGTAACCTAATATTGGAAGTGACTTCCCATTATGTTTGCTGTTTTCTATTCACTACAAACAAGTTTCCAGGTCCAGCCCACACCCAAAGGGAGGGCCTCCCACGAGGGCATTAATACCCAGAGGCAGGGTTCATTGGGCTCTCTTAGAGGCTGCCAACCACAAACCTCATTAAATAAACATTCTCTCCACATCTCTGCTGTGTCTATTCTATATTAAAATGGATTTAATACTCTCCACTAGTTCCTTTTTACTACACCTTTCTCATTCAGTTCTTGTATCACAGGCATTTGTCTTCTGGTATATTTTCAAGGGTTTATATATCCCTGAGTTCATGTAAGTTCAAAAACAGGATAATGTTTAAGAGAGTAGGATCTGGCTGTGGAAACCTATGTTTAAATCCTGGTTAGTCCATTTCAAGCTGTGTGAATTTGAGAAAGTTCCTTTATTTCCCGAGTTCTCAGGAACTTCATCTTTAAAATGTGGCTAATAAAGGTATTTACGGCATGCTGTTAATGAAATAATTAGATGAGATAACATACACAAATATTTGCATAGGCTCTAGAATTCAGTAAAATTAGCTATTATCACCATTATTTACTCTTAAATGCTAGCTTAGAGTGATTTAATTTATAAGTATTGTTTTATTCTCTGAAGATCATAATAGTGTCTTCTAACTTCGAAAGATTCTGCTGTGAAAACTGCCAGCTACTCTAATGGAAATTTCTCTGCTTGCAATTAGGTTGATATTTTAAAAACCTGGATGGCTGAGTTCTTTTTTTTTTTTAAGATTTTATTGGGGAATTGGAGGAGGGGAACAGTGTTAGGGAATCCGGAAGGGGAACAGAAAAGTTGCTGTCTTTTTTTTTGTTCTTCAGTCTAGTTGAGGAGGATGTTGCTTCATTGGCCCATGTTGGTATCATCACTGTGCTCCTCCCGGATGAAGCAGATCAGTTGCCAGCCTCTGGATGGTCGCTCACCGTGGCTATTGGCAGCTCACACTGACTGCCAGCCACTCACACTGGCTGCCGGCCACTCACTGTAGTCTATGGCAGCCCACTGCGGCAGGGGCTGCAGCCTACATGGTCACCGGGACTCACACAGCCCAGCTTCAGGTGGAGCTGTTGTTAGCTGTAGAGGGCAGTGTTACTGGCCCTCATATGTGGGATCCGAACTGGTGCCGCTGGCATCCCCAAACCAGCTCTTAACCAATGCGCCACTCAGCCAGACCGGCTGAGTTCTTTCTTTACATTTTAATTTCAGTGTCTCTATAAGAATGTTTCTTTATTTTTTTATTGTTCTACAATGATTTTTCTGGGTCATGTAATTTTAGGTAAATGTAGGTCTTCCTTCATTTGGGGGAAGTTTCTTCTACTATATCTTTATTTTTCTTTTTTCTTTTCTTTTTTGAGGGCAGTGTCACTGGGCCTCATATGTGGGACTCAAACCGGGGCTGCTGGCTTCCCAAGCCAGCACTTAACCACTGTGCCACTCAGCCGGCCCATATATCTTTATTTTTCAGTTATATTTCTTCTGTTGTTGTCTTCAAGAAAATCAATTATTTGTATATTAGACAACATTTGTCTGTCTTTCAAACCTCACTTTATTCTAATCCATTTCAGCTCTTTATTTTTTCATTTGATTTTGCTTCATTTTTTCAATTCTGTCCTTGTTACTACCTGTATGTTCAACAGTATACAGTATCCTTTTTGATGATTCTCACGTAACTTTTCTTTCTATGAAGTTTTAAATCTTATTACTACAGGTTCATGTTTTTTGGTTATTTTACCATCTCTTCAAGCCCTCATATCTCTTCTTTGGGCTTTTACTTCAGAGAGGTAACATTTTCTTTAATTTCATTGATTTTATGGAATTTTTTTTGTCTAAGGTCATTTGCTTACATGTCATAATGCTTCAGGTGTGTATTTTTCATTTGCCCATTGCCTTAGTGTTTTTCTTCTTTAAATTCCTGCATCATGCATAAATACCATATTGCTTTCTTCCTCATCTTTGGTTATCTTTGAAAGAAGTTCTTTCAGCTAATTGTTGAAGAAGAGCAGATAAGTGGGCTTGTTTTGGCCTGTTGTCTGTGAACATATTCTCACCAATATTCTTCCCTGAAGATATGACTGCACTAGGTCAGGAAATTTCCCAGGCTTAGAGAGAAGCTCTTAACATCATGATTGTATACATGGAATTTATCTATCTGTATCATCTATCTATTATCTATCTATCTATCATCTATCTATCTCCACATCAATATCTAACTCCATAACTGTATCTGTACCCATATTTATATCTATATCCATATCTATAACTATATACCTTTATGTTTATTTTGCTTCTGGTGACCAAGATCAGGAACTGGAAGTCAGCTGACCTTCCATGTTTGGACCTTCACATTCGCATCACATTTTTGCAAATTTCATGTCCACGTGTTTCCACAGGTTTTCTCACTAAGCCTGGACTCCCTCCCCTCTTCCTGTTATATGGCACTCAAAACCCCTCCAGTATCCTTGGCCATTGTCATTTTATTTATTTATTTATTTTTTATAAGCAGATATATTTTTTCTCAAAAAAATGGATTCATACAAAATAATCTTCATTTAAAATTCAAAGAAGTTCCTAACATTTTTCAGAATATAATTTTTGGGTTGCAAAACAATCCAAATTATTCAATTATTTGTTGTTTTTGATGTTGTTTGTCAATTACTAACTACTCTTTTTTTAAATTTATTTATTTTAATTAGCTTCAGGTGTACAACACAGTGCAATAGTTATACTTTATATCCACTCAAAGTGACAACACCCCTCCCCCAATTCACCCCCTCCCACTCCTCCACCCCATATCATACTATCTAATACAATTCCTTTGACTACCTTCCACCATATAATCCACATCCCATGACTGTCTATATATTCAATTACAATTGGGAAACAATATTATACAACATCAATTTCAGGTATACAGTGCAGTGATCAAGCCTCTACTCCATCCATGAAGTGGTCTCCCTAACAAAACATGTGACCATCTGACACCCCACAAAATTTTAACAACATTATATTCCCCGAACTGTCTTTCATATCCCTGTGACAATACTGTAGTTACCTATTTATGCTATCTAATCCTTTCCCCTTCTCCCTCATCCCCACACCCCTCCCAACTAGCAACCCTGTTTTTCCTCTATATTTATGAGACTGTTACTGTTTCTTATGCTCATTCATTCAGTTTTTCAAATTCCACATATAAGTGAGATCATATGGTATTTGTCTTCCTCTGACTGACTTATTTCACTCAACATAATAGTCTCTAGGTCCATCCATATTGTTGCAAATGGTACAATTTCATTCTTCTTTATAGTGGAGTAATACTCCATTGTATAAATGTACCACAGTTTCTTAATCCAGTCATCTACCGATGGGCATTTTGATTGTTTCCAAGTCTTGGCTATTGTAAATAGTGCTGCAATAAACATAGGGGTGCATATATTTTTTCGAATTAGCATCTTGGATTCCTCTGGGTAGATTCCCAAGAGTGGAATTGCTGGGTCATACGGCAGTTCCATTTCCAGTGTTTTGAGATACCTCCATACTGATTTCCATAATGGCTGCACCAATCTGCAGTCCCACCAACAGTGCACCAGGGTTCCATTTTCTCCACACCCTTGCCAGCACCTGTTGTTTGTTGATTTCTTGATGATAGACATTCTGACTGTAGTGATGTGGTATCTCATTGTGGTTTTTATTTGCATTTCTCTGATGATTAGTGAGGTTGAACATTTTTTTCATATGCCTGTCGGCCATCTATATGTCCTCTTTAGAGAAATGCCTCCTCATATCCTCTGCCCATTTTTAAAATTTGGTTGTTTGTTCTTTTGGTGTTGAGTTTCATGAGTGTTTTATAAATTTTGGATATCAACCCCTTATCAGATATATCGTTGGCAAATATCTTCTCCCATTCAGTAGGCTGCCTTTTTGTTTCATTGATGATTTCCTTTGCTGTGAAAAAACTTTTAAGTTTGATGTGATCCCATATGTTCATTTCTTCTTTTATTTCCCTTGCCCGAGGGGATATATCACTAAAAATATTACTCAGGGTAATGTCTGCAGACTTACTCCTTATATTTTCTTCTAGGAGTTTTATAGTTTCAGGTCTCACATTTAAGTCTTTAATGCATTTTGAGTTTGTTCTCATATATGGTGTAGGTAGGTGGCCTATTTTCACTTTTTTGCACGTGTCAGTCAAATTTTCCCAGCACCATTTATTAAATAGACGGTCTTTACTCCACTGTAAATTCTTGCTTCCATTGTCATAGATTAAATGACTGTATATAGATGGGTTTATTCCTGGGCTCTCTATTCTAATCTATTGCTCAATGTGTCTGTTTTTATGCCAGTACCATACTGTTTTGATTACTATAGCCTTGCAGTATGTTTTGATGTCAGGTAGTGTGATGCCTCCCACTTTGTTCTTATTTCTCAACATTGCCGTAGCTATTTGGGGTCTTTTGTGGCTCCATATAAATTTTAGGATTCTATGTTCTATTTCTGAGAAAAATGTCCTTGGTAGTTTGATTGGAATTGCATTGAATCTATATATTGCTTTAGGTAGTATTGACATTTTAACTATATTAATTCTTCCTATCCATGAGCATGGTATGTATTTCCATTTGTTTGTATCTTCTTTGATTTCTCTCTTCAGTGTCTCATAATTTTCTGAGTACAGGTCTTTTACTTCTTTAGTTAAATTGATTCCTAGATATTTTATTGTTTTGAAGCAATTGTAAAAGGGATTGATTTCCTTATTTCTTCTTCTGATAATTTATAGTGTATAGAAATGCCACTGATTTTTGAATATTAATTTTGTATCCTGCTACCTTACCAAATTCGTGTATCAGTTCTAGCAGCTTTTTGGTGGAGTCTTTGGGATTCTATATATATAGTATCATGTCATCTGCATATAATGACAATTTTACTTCCTCTTTTCTGGTTTGGATGCCCTTTATTTCATTTTCTTGTCTGATTGCTGTGGCCAGAACCTCCAGAACTATGTTAAATAGAAGTGGTGAAAGCGGGCAGCCTTGTCTTGGTCCTGATCTTAAAGGGAAAGCTTTCAGCCTTTCCCTATTGAATATGATGTTTGCTGTGGGCTTATCATATATGGCCTTGATTATGTTGAGATACAATCCCACTATTCCCACTTTGTTAAGCGTCTTTATCATGAATGGCTACTGGATTTTGTCAAATGCCTTTTCTGCATCTATTGATATGATCATATGACTTTTATTTTTCATTTTATTAATGTGATGTATTACGTTAATTGATTTGTGGATATTGAACCAGCCTTGTATACCAGGAATGAATCCCACTTGATCGTGGTGTATGATCCTTTTAATGAGATGCTGAATTTGGTTTGCTAGTATTTTGTTGAGAATTTTTGCATCTATGTTCATTAGGGATATTGGCCTGTAGTTTTCCTTTTTTGTAATATCTTTGTCTGACTTAGGAATCAGGGTGATAGTGGCTTCATAGAAACAGTTTGGGAGCCTTCCCTCCTTCTGTATTTTTTGGAATAGTTTGAGGAGAATAGGTACTAATTCTTTTTTGAATGTTTTGTAAAATTCACCTGTGTAGCCATCTGGTCCAGGGCTTTTGTTTGTTGGAAGATTGTTGATTACTGATTCAATTTCTTTGGCAGTAATCAGTCTGTTTAGTTTCTGTTTCTTTTTGGTTCAAACTTGGTAGATTGTATGCTTCTAGAAATGTATCCATTTCTTCCAGATTGTTGAATTTGTTAACATATAGTTGCTCATAGTATTTTCTTAAAATTTTCTGTATTTCTGTGGTATCGGTTGTCACTTCTCCTCTTTCACTTCTGATTTTATTAATTTGGGTCCTCTCTCTCTTTTTCTTGGTTAGTCGTGCTAAGGGTTTGTTGATTTTGTTTATTCTTTCAAAAAACCAACTCTTGGTATCATTGATCCTTTGTACTGTATTTTTTGTTCTCTATTTCATTTATTTCTTCTCTGGTCTTTATCATTTCCTTCCTTATGTTCCATTTAGGTTTGTTTGCTGTTTTTTTTTCGAGTTCCTTTAGGTGTAAAGAGAGTCTGTTGATTTGAGATTTTTCTTCCTTCTTTAGATAGACCTGCACTGCTATGAACTTCCCTCTTAGGACTGCTTTCGCTGCATCCCAGAGATTTTGGGTTGTGGTGTTTTCATTTTCATTTGTCTCAAGGTATCTTTTGATTTCCTCCTTGGTTTCATTTTTGACCCACTCACTATTTAGTAGCATGTTATTTAGCCTCCATGTATTTGTAAGCTTTCCAGATTTCTTCTTATAATTGATTGCTAGTTTCATAGCATTGTGGTCAGAGAAGACACTTGATATGATTTCAAACTTCTTAAATTTGTTGAGACTTGTTTTGTGGCCTAACATGTGGTGTATCTTGGAGAATGTTCCATGTGCACTTGAGAAGTATGTATATTCTGTAGCTTTGGGGTGAAATGCTCTAAAGATATCAATTCAATCCAGCTGGTCTAAAGTGTCATTTAAAGCCACTATGTTGTGTCGATTTTCTGTGTGGAGGATCTGTCCATTGGTGACAACGAGGTGTTGAAGTCCCCTACTATGATAGTGTTACTGTTGATCTCTGCCTTTATGTCTCTCAAAATCTGTTTTATATATTTAGGATCTCCTATATTGGGTGCATAGATGTTTACTAGGGTTATGTCCTCTTGTTGAATTGATCCCTTTATTATTATGTAGTGCCCTTATTTGTCTTTTATTTTAGTCTTCATTTTAAAGTCAATTTTTCCAAAATAAGTATTGCTACTCCAGCTTTTTTCTCATTTCCATTTGCATGAAATATCTTATTCCATCGCTTTATTTTCAGTCTATGTGTGTCTTTTGATCTGAGATGAGTCTCTTGTAGACTGCATATGCATGGGTCCTGTTGTCTTATCCACTCAGCCACTCTGTGTCTTTTGATTGGAGCATTTAGCCCATTCACATTTAAAGTAATTACTGATAGGTGTATATTTATTGCCATTTTGTTAGTTGTATTTCTTGTCTTCCTGGGTTAGCTTGTTTTCCCCTTTCTTCTGTTTAAAAAAGCTCTTTTAACATTTCCTGCAATGCTGGCTTGGTGGTAATGAACTCCTTAAGCTTATTCTTTTCTGAGAAGCTCTTTATCTGTCCTTCAATTTTAAGTGATAGCCGTGCTGGGTAGAGCAATCTTGGTTGTAGACCTTTATTTTATGTCACTTTGAATATCTGCTGCTATTTCCTTCTGGCCTGCAGAGTTTCTGAAGAAAAATCAGCTGTTAGTCTTATAGGAGTTCCTTTGTATATAACCTGCTGTCTTTCTCTTGCTGCTTTTAGGATTCTGTCTCTGTCTTTAACCTTTGCCATTTTAACTATGATGTGTCTTGGTGTGGGCCTTTTTGGATTCAGCCTGTTTGGAACTCTCTGTACATCCTGGGCTTGTATGTCAATTTTCTTCACCATGGTAGGGAAGTTTTCAGTCATTATTTCTTTAAATACATTCTCAATCCCTTGCTTCTTCTCTTCTCCTTCTGGTATTCCTATGAATTGAAGGTTGGTGCGTTTCATGTTGTCCCAGACGTCTCTTAAACTATTTTCATTCTTTTTTCTTTTTGTTGTTCCAGCTGGGTGATTTCTGCTATTTTGTCTTCTAATTCGCTGATCCGCTACTCTGCTTCATCTATTCTACTGGTGATTCCTTTGAGTGTGTTCTTCATTTCAGTTATTGTATTCTTTAGTTCTGACAGGTTGTTTTTCATGGTTTCCCTATCCTTCTTTATGTCCTCGCTAAGTTCCTTAAACATTCTTATCATCAGTGTTCTAAACTCTGTCTCTGAAAGTTTGGATACCTCTGTTTCATTTAGTTCCGTTTCTAGAGTTTTCTTCTGATCTTTTACTTGGTACATGTTTCTTTGTTTTTTCATTCTGGCTGTCGTTCTGTGAATGTTTCGATGTATTAGATAGATCACCTGCGGTGGGTTACCGCGACAGCTGCAGAGGTGAAAGGATCGTGGGAAACCTATGCAGTGCACAGCCTCAGGCGAGCCTCCTCCTGGTGTCCTCGTTGCACTGATTGCGGTGCAGCGACCTCCATCTCTCGGGGCTCCAAATTTCTTGTAGGAAGTCAATGCTATAAGGACTGGAAAGGAGTCTTTGAGACTTGACTGTGAGCCTTCATACCCAGCTCTGCACCATCAAAAATTCTTTACACCTGACGAGACAGAAGGGCCAGGGCATCCTCTCCATTGAGCATTTTCATCACAACTCTGGCCTCATAATCTCCAAGTTGTTAATACTTGGGTACCTGTGTCTTCTCATTACTCTTCTTCCTTAAATACAGTAAAGCTCACAGTGTGATGCGGTTCATACCACTAGAATGTCTAGAATCAAAACGACAGATAATAACATGTATTGGTGAGTATGTAAAGAAGTTGGACTCATATGTTGCTGGTGAGAAGGTAAAACAGTTCAGCTACTTTGAAAAACAGTCTGGCAGTTCTTCAAAAAGTTAAACATTGAATATGACCCAACGATTGTATTTCTAGGTATATACTCAAGAGAAATTTAAAAAATATATTTTCGCACAAAAACTTGTATGTGAACGTTCTTAACAGCATTATTCATAATAGTCAAAAAGTGGAAATAATCCAATGTGCATCGATGAATAAGTGGATAAATAAAATATGGTATGTACATACAATGAAATATCATTCAACCATGAAAAAAGAATGGAGTATTGATATATGTTGTAACATGGATGAACCTTGATAACATTATGCCAAGTGAAAGAAGCCAGTTACAAAAGGCCATATGTTGATTCCACATATAGGAAATGCCCAGAATAGGTAAATCCATAGAGACAGAAAGTGGATTAGTGATTGCAAGTGGCTAAGGAGAAGGGGGAAGAGAGAGTAAATGCTAATGGCTATGCGAGCTTTTTAGGGTTGTGATAAAAATGTTCTGAAATTAGAAATAATGGTTGCACAATTTTGTGAATACACTAAGAACCACCAAATTATAAAATTTAAAACGGTGAATTTTATGGCTATGTGAATTGAGTCAGAAAATGTAATAAAGCCCTTTAAGCCCTCTATAGTGTTCATGGATCAAATAGAGATGACTTTTTACTTCATATGGGCTGATGCACTTTCTTCTCCTTCCAGGGCCTCTCACTTGGGTTTTATACTTTATTCATATCTACTAAAGGTTCCTCTATAGGAGAATATGAAGGTAAGAGCAGCATTTGATGATAATTATGCTTGCCACCATGTGCTGCATGGCTTGGAACAATGAGAAGCTAGAGATAGTCAAAGCAATTAGAGAGAAAATTATTACAAAAGACAGAGAGCCAACGACCGATACTGAGAAGTTGCTATGGAAACAGAATAGCAGGACATGTGGAAATAGGGAAGAGCTGAAGAGCATTTCAGAACAAAGTGAGAGTGGGCCAACACAGGGACCAGGGAGTCTGCCCAGACATTACTTCTGAACCCCCAAGACTGTGGGATTCGGCCTATCAGTCATAGGTAGTATATCAGATGACCCCCCTTTGGCCATTTTGCCTCACAATGAGTGTAAAAAGAATTAAAGATTTCTAAACATCTTCAATAGTAGTCCCTCTCTTTCTACCTGTGGTAGCTGGTCTCCAAACATGGCCTCCCAATGAACCATGCCTCCCAATGTCCACATCCTCATCTAACTCACTCTCACTTGAATCTGGCTGGTCTGGCCTAATGTAACCAATGAAATGCAACAGAAGTGACACAGTGTGACTTCCCACACTATGTGAGAAGCCTTGCTGTTTCTCTTGGAACACTTGCTCTGGAGGAATCCTGACATCATGTAAGTCCAACTATCCTGAATCTACCATAATAAGAGGAAGCCCAAGCCAGCCACATGAAGAGGCCATGTATAGGGAAAGACTCCCAGCCAGCCCCAAGATCTCCCAACCACCCCAGCCCAGACACCAGGTATGAGAGTGATGAAGGTATCTCGAATGGCCAGCCTAGGTTAGGCTTTGGATAACTCTAGCCCCAGATGACATCTGACTGCAACTACTTGAAAGAGTATCACCCCACTGAGCCCAGTAAACCCACAGAAACATGGATAGGCATAAGAAAATGTTTTAATTCTATAAATTTTAGGGGTGATTTATTATATATAAATAAAAAAAGATGAAATATTAAACCAAGAAGCCATGTGAGGGCCACTCTCTCTGCATATACTCAGACCATTTCAAGGATCAGCGTAGGTGGGGAGCTGTCACTTCTCCACCTCCCCCCCGCCAGTATGCTTAATAGTTTCCCAAGATGCACAGTATCACTGGTACTAGCCTTTTCCACATTTTTCTCTTGTCCCAGACAATCCAAAGAGATTCTAACCAGCCCGTCTGAGCACAGAGCCCATGGGCCCCACTGGTTTTCCCTGCTTCTGGCTGCTAATTTCTGTGGCAGCACACAGTGATTTGGGCAATGCCCAGGAACCTGTCATTTGTTACCTGGCTGAGTCTCCATTTCTCTATCCCAGAGCTCTGGAAATACCCTGCTGCTGCCTATCCCAGGCATGGGGAGAGACCTCGCTGTGGAATCTGGAAAAAATCTGGAAAGGGAAGAGTCTGTAGGAATCAGGGCCAGCAGAACTCCCTTAGTCTAGGCTCTCCCTGCCTGTTGATAAGGGCTCTGGGTAATTTTTATTTTATTACTGGTTGCCCCAGGCCCAGGCTGCACATAAGTGTTCATACTGGCAACAGGGGGAAGAATTTCCTGGGCTGTGTTTTGGGAGAGGAAAGTCATGTTTCAAAGGTTTATTCTCTGTGTGTTGTTGGTTTTCTCCTCCTAACCCTATGCCAGGATCAAAACAGAGTTTGCTTCTTGGGGTAAAAATTCCATTCTTACTCCCATGCCTAGCCTTTTTGGAAGACACACTAGCTCACCCCATAGATGAAGCACTTTTCCCCCAACATGGGAGTGATGTGGTTCCTTGTGGGTGTGGCAATCCTGTTCTCCAGAGTTTCAGGTCCAGGATCCCAGAAAGGTACTTGCACATGACACTGAAGCGTTAGTCATCAGCGTTGTCATTATTTGGACCCGTGACTTCCAGACTGGCTGTTGTACTCAGTGTTCTCCTGACAGTGTTACTGGTGGTCTTCACCCCAATACTAGCCTTATTTAACTGAAACAAGTCCACCACCTAGATTGTTAAGACCTGGAGGAATTAGGGTAGAGACTTGAGCAGAAACTGTAAATGCAGTCTATTGATGCAATCTGTTTTAAAATGTCAACCAACTCATTAAACACACACACACACACACACACACACACACACACACACACACTGAATGATTTGAGTACATTTAGGCAAAAGAGAATTACTTTTCATATTTCAACTGGCTAAAGACCTGGGCAGTGTGCAGGTTCCACACAACTGGACACTCAGGGCTTACTCAGGGCTGGGGAATCTGACCATCACTTAGCCCCTCATTTGTGCTCTCAGTGGCCTGGAAAGGAGCAGCTCAGAGACAGCCAGAGAGGTACCAGTAGGGCCAGGTGAAAATGGCCTCTTTGTGTGCCCGTGGGCTCTTTCCAGAGCCCACTCTGTACCACCCAGGGAAGTTTTGCTTTCTCTGACTCCTTTGCATACTCCCTAGTCCTGACTCCAATTTCACAGTAAGAATGAAAAAACTGAGTCACAGGGAAGGAAATCCAGTTAGCTGGGCATTCAGCAAAGAGCAAGAGAGCCAGGTCAGAGCCCAGGAGTGACCCTGTGCCCAGGAGGCCTGGAGAGAAGCCACCAGGACTTGAGGATGCTGGGGAAGAGGATATTGAATCCAGTGAGGCTGTTCTTGCCAGGATGAGTGGGCTTTGAGATTGGGCCAGTGGCAGAAGAGTGTCATGTGAGGAAAGTCACTGAGCTGCTCTGAGCCTGTATCTTCCTCTTTAATATAGGTACACAAAAAACACTCTGCCTCTTTTTGCTCACTTTTTGGCAAATCATGTGGATATAAAAACTGCTTTGCAAAGTACATATGCGACGTGTCCTCACCATGATCACTGTTGTCAACAACAACATCAAACAGGGCCTGGAGAAAACCCTCATACCAGCTTTCCACATTCTACTTGGCAAGTCTAGGAGGAGATGATTTCAGACGGCCACCACCTTGTCCTTACCTCCCTGTAAGCATATGCTACTCTTTATATCTAGAGGAGAAGTCGAATACCCTTTCTTGAAAATGAGCTGGCCTCAGTGACTTGTCTGGCCAGTACAGCATGGTGGAAGTAACATTCTAGGATTTCCAAGACTCAGTCAAAAGGAACCTTGTAGCTTCCACCGGACCTCTTGAAGCACTC
This sequence comes from Aselliscus stoliczkanus, assembly GCA_033961575.1. Classification (NCBI taxonomy): domain Eukaryota; kingdom Metazoa; phylum Chordata; class Mammalia; order Chiroptera; family Hipposideridae; genus Aselliscus; species Aselliscus stoliczkanus. The sequence continues at coordinate 121,580,787 of CM066729.1, forward strand.
ACTTTTGGAATGTTCTCTTAGCTGCTCACTTCCATGCCACATAGAGAGGCCATAGGCAGTTGTGGACAATCCCAGCTGAGCTCCTAACCTATGACTTGCGTCAACAGCTGGCCATGTCATGCAAGTGAACCATCGTGGGTGTCAAGCCTAGCTGAGCCCTCACACCCTCCAACACAGCCACCATCAGACTGCAAGTGCATGAGACAACCTAAACAAGAGCCATCCAGCACAGCTCAATCAATCCAGGACAGAACCAGGAAAAATAATAATAAATTGTTGCTGTAAGCCACTAAGTTTTAAAGTGGCTGAAACAGTTCTTCATACCAAGTCAGACAATTAAGTTTGCAAACTCATCCTAGAAAAAGTGCTACATACTTCATTGCTGAATATCACTATGGAAGCTATGCACCAATGCCAGCATCTAGTTCACCCTTTAAAGCAATTTTGTAATTCTTTTTCTGGAATGGCGATCAGAGCTGTCATTGTATTACCCTTGATGTTCTGAATGTCATCAAAATGTCCTCCTTTCAATATTTTTTTTAATCTTTGGATAAAGAAAGAAGTCATTGGGGGCCAGATCAAGTGAGTAAGGTAGGTACTCCAATACAGTTATTTGTTTACTGGCTAAAAACTCCCTCGCAGACAGCGCCGTGTGAGCTGGTGCATTGTTGTGATTCAAGAGCCATGAACTGTTGGCAAAAAGTTCAAGTAGTCTAACTTTTTCACACTGCCTTTTCAGCACTTCCAAATATTACAGTAAACTTGTTTAACTGTTTGTCCAGTTGGTACAAATTCATAATGAATAATATCTCTGATATCAAAAAAAGTTAGCAACATCATTGCAATAAGTTTGCAAACTTAAATGGTCAGACCTCGTATACCTATGGGCCTCTGGGCCTCCTGGTTCTCCTGCCTGAACCCTAGAGTCTGAACTGCTTTATCTTCTTCCTACTGTGGCTTCTTCTCACTCTGTCCCTTGACATCACTCCCCACTATCTGCTATCCCCCCAGATTAGCCCAGGTGTCTTTCTCAATTTAGGGTTTACTACAGGTTCCCTGTGAGAACAGAGATGAGATAACAGAGTGACAAATACCGGAACTGACTTCAGGTGGGTCCAGCTGCGACCTACACACACTATTCCAAGCCTGAAGTGGTGACTTCCTCTTTAGATGATAACCAGGAGAAGACTTGCAAACAAACTCTTAGCTCCTGACCTTCACCACCACCATCCCCAACCAATCCTTCCCCCAGGAGCATCTTTGAGAAGAGAAGAGCAGGTATCTCCATGTGTAGTCCTGTGGTCTGGAGCATTTCTGGCTCTGCATGTCCATTCTCCAAACAAGAGTCTGTAGTGCTTATCACCTCTGCATGCCCTCTCTCAGCTTTGACCTTCGCAGCCCAGGAGCAGGGAGACTGACCAAAGTCATGGCTTTCAGAAGTGACCCCACTGACCAGGCTTTCTGGCTCTGACATCTGTGAAAGCACCACAGATGTTAGAGCAAATTAGCCACATTCAGCGAGACAAGGACTATCAAACATAGGAGGCAGAGAGGTTGGCTCTGGGCTGAAAGATGAGCTGTTTGTTTAAAGGAGGTGGGTGGTCTCTAGCAGGACTTTCAGATTAACCTAAACCCTCTGAAAATAGAAAATGCAAGGTTGGGCAGCCTGGGTACCAATCAAGATAAGTGCAAGCCAGGCATGAGGTCTCCTTTGATTTCAGGATCCTGGGGTAGGGTTGTGGCCTGGACGGGTGGGGGTGGGGGGAGTGAGGGTGGGGAGTGTAGAGGATAGAAGAGGAATAATGACAGAATTCTTTCTAGCTCCAGCCAGAGACCAAAGAGACAGGCTGTCTTGGGGCAGGAAAGATTCAGCAATCTCCTGCAGCCCCATGTTGCATCTCTGGGAAATTTCCGAAGCCCTTGATTGTTAAGCAGCCCCACGGGCTCTCAATTCCTTCCTATTTCTGGGAGCAGCAGGAAGTTTTTGCCCCAATGTCCTCGTTGAGAGTCCAATTTTCTCAACATCCTGTAGGACCCACACCAGACTCTGAACTTCTCTCTTCTAAGGAAGGAAGCTTGTGGTCTCCTGTGAGCCTTCTAGGACAACCTACAAAGTTTTGTACATACAAGTCTTGCTGGAAGTCTCAGGACAGGTAAGAAAACCTACGTGTTGAGGCTTCAGAATGCTCAAAAGTATAACACTGCTTTTACACATCCACGGAAAGATAAGCACAGATATCACACAAAAGGATGTCAAGACATCACCTCTATTATTGACAAAGCTGATTGAAGAAAGTGGTCTTAGATGTGCAGCAAAATGGACCTGCCATGTAGACATTTCCCCTCCCCTAATCCATATGGTCAAGAGTGCACAGAGCACAGGTTCTCTGCATGGCAGGCAGATCCCCAGACGGGAGGAAAGTCTGAACACAGCCTGATAACTTCCACTCTGAGACCCTCCACCATGGGTACTCAGTGTAGTTCTGAGTCGGGAAAGGAGATCCTCCCCATCAGCAGACAGAAACAAACTAAGGAAAGCTGGGAGTTTCCAAGATGAAAGCTCGGATTCATCTTCTTAGTAGGTTTTGAAAGTCTTCCCACACCCTCAGGAGTGACAACATGCAGTAGTGAAAAGAATATGACCTTGGACGTTGGGGACCCCAGGCAGGATAGATAGCCTCTTCCATTGCAGTGACAGTTCCCACCTTGTGGGAGTTATTGAAGCTGGGTGACAAACTGTCCCAGTATTAATGTCCCAGAAACCCCCTCATCTCAAGTAAACTGGGAGAGTTGGTCACCTTATTGAAAGCACTGGTACACAATAGGTGCTTTGGAATTATTTTTCCCCCTTCTTACTCACACTTCTATTTTGGAAGTGAGGGTTCGAGGATTCCTCAGGCAAGGAGAACAGACAACCCCTCACTCTCTCTGGGGTTCATACTGAAAGTCTCTCTATTTTAGGGCAGGAGAGGGGAGGGGAGCAGGACATTGGAATTTGGAACACACCCTGGAGCCTGGGATAAACACACTTGCACTCAGAGAAATAACCCTGTGGCATCACCTTCAAGAAAGGTCAAGTGGAACTACTTCCTGGCACACAGTTAAGTGCATATTGCTGAGAAAATGTTTAGACTTCCTTTTGTGGGTGCCAGGCAAAGCAAGGGGGCAGATGAATTGGTTCATTAACCATATCACCTTCCCAACCACTGACCCCACATGGCCCAATGCCCACCTCTCTGCCCCTTGCAACCAAGTTCAATGTCAGAATCCGCAGCCTGCTCTCTGTGTGGGCAGTGCCACGAGTGTCCATGACACCTGAATGTCTCTGGAAAATAGAATCCTCTAGGAGGTAAACTGTCATTGTCTAGAAGGTGTTAATAAAACAAAATTTAACTGAGTGAATTTGAAGATATTATTGGCTTTATCAAACAATTCATGAATCGGGCAATATCTCATCTAGCAAGCAGAGAGTTACTCCAAGGGGCTATACTAGATAGAAGGCTTTTATAGAAAGGAGGGTGGGACAAGGAAGTCACAGTCAGAGAAAAGACCATTCTAGATGGATGCTTGGCTCCTGGGTGACTCCCCACCGAGCCTCAGAGACATGAAATGGACACGTCTCTTCGTATGTTGGGTCCAAATCCTGGCAGCTTTCCCTCTGGGGGCCTTTGGAGAATCATCAGATTTCAGAGCCTATTTTGCCCCTGTAAAATGGGGGTCATAGGGGTGCTGTGGGAATCAATGAGAGAGTAACAGCACTTCATGTGTACCAAGCACAAACTCAAGCTGGTGCCTGCACCCATGTCTTTCTGAAGGGCCTCAGCAGCTTGAGCACACGATAGGGCCAGCACTGTGGTGTGCTGGGGCTGCTTTTGTACTGAGGCCCACACCTCTAGTCACATCCCCAGCCCCAGCCTCCTTGAGACAGCCAGGCAGATGGGGCCTCCAAGTGCCCCAGAGAAAGCATGTCCAATGAGCAGCACTTTGAATCCAGCACTCTGTCAGAATGGGCGCCTGGCTGCAGTCTAAACAGTGTAAGTGTGTCATTGGAAGCAGATCCCCAGACCAAAATATCTTTTCTCATCTATGCCAGACTCCTTGAGCCTTTGTGACAATCCTCCAGGACAATACAGGCCAGACAGGGCAAGGGTACAAAGAGTTCTCAGAGGTGCAGCTGGAGCCCACACAGGCTGCCCAGCCTCAACTGCAGAGAGTCCCATTCTCCCCTATGATGTCCTGACCCCCAGGCTGTGTGACCCCGAGCAAGGTCCTTTACTGTTCTCTGTGTCTCTGTCCCCTCTCCAGAGATGGATACAATAACGAGATGGCAACTAGTCAAGGTGAAGGCATTGGGCTGTGGCTGCAGAACTGTTCTGGAGCCCAGACCTTGGCCCTATCCAGGAAACTGCCAGGAGCTTTCTTGTTCAGTCTTTTCTATTCTGCCCAAAACCATAAGCGCCTGGGGCTGTCCCAAACTCACTTCCTCTCCATCCCCATCATCTTTATTTGGAGCGTGGGACCAGAACACACAGGCCCCACAGCGGGGCTCTTGTTTCTTGCAAACAGCCTCAGCCTTGTCTGCCCAGGCAGGGGTGCTGGTTGTGGAGGCCAGGCTGGCCACAGGATGAGTTACCAGCTAAAAACCCAAACCCTCCGTTAATGCACACCAGGAGGAGCTATTGTTTTTGGCCTCGGGAGGCTGCTCAAAAGCCAAGGTTGATTTTGGTCATATTTAGCCATCAAATACCCATGTGCTCAAGTTCTGCAGTCCCAATTTGGGTGAGCAAGGAGTATGAGCATTGGCCCTGAGAGGCAGAGTAAAGAGGCTGGGGAGGAGGCAGCACCCTGGGAGACTCTGACTTTGGCTGGAATTGCGGGGGAGCATCCAGCCCCTCAAAGAAAATCCTCCTTATCTCTTTCCCCGAGAGTGTTATCAGACCTAGGTCTGGCCCCAAACTGTGAATGGGAAGAATTCAGCCCTCGTATCTGCCCACCACTTGCACAGGCAGACATCGACACTGCTGCTGCTTTCCCCCCTTAATTTATTCCCCCCTGGTAGCCCACAGAGCTGCGGCAAGAGTTATTTTCAAAGAAGAATCTCTTTTCTTTGCTGAACATAGGCTTCTATTCCATCAGAAAAAACATATACATCTCCTTCCATCAAATTTCTCTTAAAAACAGGGCTTCTAAAGCACCTTAAGAAATCAAGCTCCCTGCCTCTCTTCTGCCCTACCTGAATTGGGTCCCCAGCAGGTCCTCACATCCTATTTGTGGTGTGTGTACATTCCTCAGGGGTCTTGTCAAGACACGCTTTTTTTTTTTTTTTAAGATTTTATTGGGGAATTGGGGGAGGGGAACAGCATTGGAGAACCTGGGAAGAGGAACAGAAGGTTGCTGTCCTTTTCTTCTTCAGTCCAGTTGTGGAGGAAGTCACTTCACTGGCCCATGTTGGTATCATCATTGCGCTTTTCTTGGGTGAGGCTGTTCGGTCACAGGCCTCTGGACGGCCACTCCCAGCAGCTCTTGGCAGCTCACACCAGCTGCCAGCCACTCACACTGGCTGCCAGCCACTCACTGTAACCTATGGCAGCCCACTGCAGCAGGGGCTGCAGCTATGCCATCCCCGGGGACTCATAGCAGCCCAGCTCCAGGTGGAGCTGTTGTTCACCATCTTAGCTATAGAGGGCAGTGTCACTGGCCCTCATATGTGGGATCTGAACCGAGGCCACTGGCGTCCCAAGCCAGGTCCTAATGAATGCACCACTTGGCAGGCCCCAAGACACACATTTTGTTCAAGACCCATGGTGGGGCTGAGACCCTGTGTGTCTGACAAGCTCCAGGGTGATGTTCACACTGCTGCTCTGTGGGTCACACAGTAGCCAGGGTCAAAGATCTTGTTTGAACCCTGCTTTCCAGAACATCTTCTGCTCAGACCTTTAGAAGTCAAAGTTTTCATGGCACTCCTGGTAGAGCAACCAGACACCCCCAGCCTGACCACCATGTAGAGAGCATCAGCACACCGTGACCCACCATGTGCCAGGAAGGAGGCACCCAACTGTAGTCCTTTCAGACCACGGGAGACCTCAGAGTGGACCAGGTGACCCAGGGAGGGAAGAGGTATAGGAGAGAGGATAAACAAGGACAGAGTTGGAGGGGACCCAATGGTCTAAGTTACTGGCAGAGAAAGGAACCTGCAATGGAAGTGGAAAAGGGATCTCCCAAGAGGGTTGCAGAACCCACAAGTGAAGTGCCCCGATAGAAACCAAGGAGGAAATGACCTACATACTCCAGTGTTGCCAAGAAATCACGGAAACTTAATACTGAAGTGTGCCTTTTGGGTTGGGTTCAACAACAAGACATTCACTCGGCTTATAGGTCTGTAGCCCCCACCCCAGCACAGCAGCTCACTGAGAGGGTGAGATGGAAGTCAATGAGCAGAGGAGAGGTCTGGGCATGAGGCTGGGATGTAACAAGAAATATGATCAGAAAAGGGAGAGAAGGTGTTGAAGCAGTAATTGAGGAAGTGTGAGGAAAGTTCAAGCTCTTTTCTTTTTAAGAAGGAGGAATGAAGCAGAAGCCAGCAAAGAAAGGGTAAACAAAGTAGATGCCAGGAACAAAACTGGGCCACCAAAGAGCAAAACCCCAGAAGGTGTAAGTACAAAGAGGTGTGTGGGAAATAGTCAAGAGAGCATGCTTGACTAAGAGACATCATGGCTGCAAGGTAGACAGTGAGGCCACCTGCTGAGAATGCAAAGGAAATTTGGAAGTAGCCATGATGGACAATGGGGTTCTGATGGCTCTAGAGGTCTGATTTTCTCCAGCAGCAATGAACAGTCTAATATCAACTCTGAGAGAGGGGTGGTTGGGTCAGTCCATGGCTGCTATGTTGCCAGGGGTACTCAACACAAAGATAGTAAAGCAGGAGACGTGAAGATACCTGTAAGAGAGCAGCTACCATGGTGCTTCATTAACTCGAAAAAGGAGAGGAACAGATAAAGGCTGGAGGGATCCCAGAGGTAAGGAGAAAGCAGAGGGAGCAGTCATCTGGGACATCCAATGCTGTGTTATCAGAATGGTTGAGATAATTATAAGGAAGGAGGTTATGGGGAAAGTGAGAATATTTAGTTCTGGATGATGGCATACATGAGTAGTGAAGCAAATACAATCATCAGAGCAGGAACTGGAGCCCAGGATAGCAGACCATCCCAAGAGTGGCCACCTAGGAAAGTGACTACTGAATCCCCCAGCTCAGTTGGGACACATCCAGCCTCCTGTTCCTGAGATGTGGTCCCATAGGAAATCACATTCTCAGGGCAGCACTCTCTTCTTGCTGACTAACAGGCAGATGTGAGGTGGTGATATCTGAGAACAAGTCTTTCACTAATGGGGAGAGACCCAGGGCTGGGCCCATGGTGAGACACAAGGCACTGTGGTCTCAGGGTGGCAGCCTTCCCTTCTCAAGGCAAGGGCTGTCTCTCAGGGCTAGCCTTATCCACCCAAGTGACCCAGCAACAGGAGAGATGCTACCAACACACACAGGATGGACGTGAGCTGAGATGTGGCACAGGGCTTTGAAATAGCCATAGGTTCAGAAAGAAACAAAGATAACAGCATGGGCAAGTGAAGCTTCCCTGAAGGAAGGCATTCCTTTAATTTTTTCCTGCTAAAGAATCTGATAATTTATGTCCCCTAAACTGACTATAAGTGCCACTATTAGATCCCACTTGACTCTGTACTACATAAGTGTTACATACATTATTTCATTTAATCCTCATAACAACCCTGAACTTGAAAAATGTGAATAGGCTTACATGTATTTCTATGTGGACACACTTGTTTACCCAAATAGAAAAATTAATAAAAACTCTGGTCACTAAATCAGGTTACAAGCTCCCTCTCTCATTCAATCACCCATTCAAGGAGGACATCTCAGTATCCACATACAAAAGAATGAATTTGAACTAACCCACACAATATACAAAAATTAATTCAAAATCAATCAATGACTTCAATATAAGAACTAAAGTTATTAAACTCCTAGAAGAAAATATAGAAATAAATCTTTATGATCCTGGATTTGGCAAAGGATTCTTAGATATGACAAAAAGTACAAACAACACAAGGAAAATTAGATAAATCGGACTTCATAAAATTTAAAGCTTTTGTGTATCAAGAACATTGTCAAGAATTTGAAAAAGACAACCTATGGAATGAGAGTAAATATTCACAGATCATATGTCATTAAAGGTCTAGGGTCCAGAATATATAAAGAACTCTTACAATGCAATAATAGAAAGACAAACAACCCAATTTAAAAATGGTCAAAGAGGGCCGGCCGAGTGGCGTGGTAGTTAAGCACTGGCTTGGGAAGCCAGCGGCCCCGGTTCGGTCCCACATGAGGGCCAGTTGACATTGCCCTCAAAAAAAAAAAAATGGTCAAAGAATATAAATAAACATTTCTCCGGGGAAGATACACAAATGGCCAATAAGTACATGAAAGATACTTGACATTATTAGTCATTATAGAAACGCAAATTAAATTGACAATGAAATACAATTTCACACCCACTGTGATGGCTATCATCAAAAAGTCAGATAATAATGAGTGTTGGCAAGGATGTGGAGAAATTAAAACTAATATACTGCTGGTGGGAATGCAAAATGGTGCAGCTGCTTTAGAGAACACTTTGACAGTTCCTCAAAAAGTTAAACAGAGTATTACCATATGACCCAGCTATTCCACTCTCAGGCACATGCCCAAGAGAAACGAAAACATCTGTCCACACACAATCTTGAATGTTCATAGTAGCATTATTCATAAAGCAAAAGATGGAAACAACCAAAATGTCCGTAAATAGATAAATGAATAAACCAATTCTTGTTTACCTATACCATGGAATAGTATTCAGCCACAAAAAAAGAAATGAAGTAATAATCCATGGTATAACTTGGATAAACCTCATAAATATTATTTTAAGGGAAAGAAACCAGACACAGAACTTCACAAGCTATATGTTTCTGTTCATATGAAATCTCCAGAATAGGCAAATCCATAGAGACAGAAAGCAGACTAGAGGTTACCAGAGGCTGGGCAGAGGGGAAAATATACAGTGATCACTTAGTGAGTATGGGGTGTTTAATGCATAATGAAAAACTGTTGAAGCTAGAGATAGCTGATGGTGGCACAGCATTGTGAATACATGAAACACCCGCAAATTATACATGTCAGAGTGGTTAAGGATGTATTATGTGAAATTCACCTGTCAGTGGTATGGAGAGACTGTATGGAGACGGAAAGGATGAGCCAGGTCTGAAAGGAACATCGCAGCTCACATCCCCCACCTGCTTGCTTCTGGGCAGGTGGACTCTGGCTGCAGGTGAGGAAAAGCAAGGTGGGTCCTGGTCACTTCACTGAGGCATGGTGGTAAGTGAAACCTCAAATCAGCTCCCTGGCACCCTCTACCCTTCAGCGGTTACCCGGTCACCATGATGACAGAATTCAGCTCTGACAGTGCTGTAACCCCAGGCCAGGGGGTGTAGGGAAGAGTATCAAGGAAGGGTGAACAAGAGATTTGACAGGGGGAGGAACAAACAGGCATTTCTTATACTTCCTTCAGTTGAAACTCCCTCCCCAAGATTAAACATATTTCCTTAATTAATGTTGTTCATTCTACTAAAGATCAACTCTAGACCTCTGACATTTTAGAACTGGAAGTCTCTCTGAGATCATCTCATCTAACTCTTCATTTCAACAATGAGGAAAATGAGGCCCAGAAAGGAGAAATGAGTTAGTAACAAAAACAAGATTAGAACTATGTGTTTTGTCACCCAGGCCATCCCATAGTTATTGGCACACAAGTCATTGCTTCAAAGCCAGGAGAAATAATTAATGCTGGAAGGCAGGAAGGTGTGATGATAAGAGAGGGATAATGTCAGGGAAATGTTTAGACTGGTAGGAAAGGGAAATTATGACATATGCAAGTATTTCTGGGATCCATCTATGTAATGCCTTTGAGGAGAGGCAGAAAGGGTAAGTGTACAATGAGGGAATCAGGACGCTTCAGTGCAAGCTCTAGGTCTGTAAGTTGCTACCAGTGTTTTCTCAGATGAGCTGCTTGACTCATTTCAGCATCTTGACTATCTTCGGTCACCTGGGAAGAAGTGGGTCAGCAGCATAGGTCATGTTGGGTTAGAGAGTGACCTGGAAGGCTGTGCCAGCCTCGCCCTAATCATCACAGAGGCTTATAAGATAGAGGAGCTGGACTGTGTCCTCAGGGAGAGGCAGAGGAGCCATCACTATAGCCATTTCCTGGTCCTCTCCCTCCTGCTCCCACAGTGCTCCCACTGTGGCCAACTCCTCTGCACACCATGGCGGATGTGTGGAACCAACCACCCCGCAGACACCGCACCTCCCAGGTCTGGCTGGGAGCAGCCAGCTGGCTGCAGACATGTTTTTTCCCGCAGCCGGACAGGGGCCTCTGTGGCTGTTCTGACCCGGTGGTGACTCACAGCTGGCAAGCCTCTGGCCTGGCGTTATTTTAAGATCCGGCTCTGTGATGGGCTGATGTGACAGCTTTGTTCTCTCAGGCCCCTTTGATTTGTGAATCTTCCTTTGTGGCTGGTGGGGATGCTCAGGCCCTGCTGTTTCTGGGCTCCGACGTCCCCTTGGCTGGGCAGACTAGGCTGGCTGCAGCAGGGTGGCCAACAGAGAGCAGGAGGAGCAGAACCCACGGCTGAGCAGTGTCTGGCTTGGGCAGCTCGGGCTTCACTTCCAGGCAATGTGGGGCTGCTTGGGTGGTCATGGAAGAATGATAAGTGTCTGCTCAGAGCCAGTTATGAATGGCCAGATCACAAACCACATGGCTGGACAAAGGCTGCCCTGCTGTGCTTGGGCCTGGGCCCAGAACTCTCTGCAGTGTCTAGGAGGCACAGAGAGGACCTGAGAGAAGCAGCCCAGGACTCACGGGGTAGCCAGCCCTTGGGAAAGTGTACTTGGGGCCTGGGAGGGCTCCACTAGCCAGGAAAGACTCCAGTCCTGTCAGGCAAGGTCTCTGAGACCCAGTTTAACACACTGAACTTCAAGGCAGGCACTGTTACAGAGAAAAAAGACCTTTAGAGCCAAAGTCCACTGGGTTCAAATCTCAGCTCGGCTCCTGGCTGATGCTAAGACCCTGAGCTAAGACCCTTAACCTTTAACTTCTAATCTCTCAACTATAAAATGGAATTATAAGACCAACCTCTCTGAGTTGCGCAAGGTTTAACTGAGCTATAACGCTGACAGTTAGTCTCTGCATTATATTTGCTTGGTAAATATAGACACCCACACACACACACACACACACACACACACACACACACACACACATATCTACCCCCGTAATCCCCAGCTCCCAGCTGCCTGCCTCCTTCTGTGACCCATGGGGTAGACAGAAATGGCTTGTTCTCAGTTGCTACCTGCCCAGGTGTCCCCTCCATCCTCATGGTTCCATGAATGCTTCCTAAGATTAATGTCGTCCCAGGTCAATGAAGGCCAGTTTCCATGGACTGGGGGCAGCTGAATTCAGTACACATACCCTCAATGTTGACTCCCAAAACCAACTCTGCAGATGCTTATGTCAACAGGGCCTCATTTGGATGCTGAAAATTTCATGGTCACAAGTGTTCCTTCTAGCTACATAGCCCGCTGCCACTGGGCAAAGCATCCTACAGAAGTGGGGAAATGCAGACCCCTAATCAAGTCTTGCTGAATGAAAGAAGAAGCAGGAACCAAGATCAAGCAAGCTGTGGCTTGCACTGGAGTTTCAGGGTCTCACCTGGAAGAGATAGCATGAGTCTCTTCTTATAATACGAATGCCTGAGTTGTAAGAGATCTTATATGTGTCATTGTGCCCAAGCTGCATGAGGTGGTGGACATCTACGCTGATGGATGAATAGCTGTTCACTTCCCTTTAGGCTGCTGGAAGAATCAACAAGTCCTCTAAAATGGAGATTCTTCCCCCTGTAGCTTACAGAAAATGGACCTATTCCACTGCCTGGGGCCATACAACACAGCTCTGCTCTCTGTTCCTCAAAACAAGCTGATTAACACTCCAAAACCTCTGTTGGTCTTCTTAGCCCCAGAATAAGCCATAAACCGGGGACCCACCTTTCACAGGAAATGGTTCCAGGAGCCCCGTTTCTTTCTGCTGTCCTTGGCAAAGAACAAATGGCCAGCTTTACTCTGCACTAGGAGGACTCTGAGGAGGCCTCTAGGAGCAATTTGATGGCCTCTTAAAAAGCCAGAGGCACCTCCCTTCAGTGCTGGGGTGCCCTCTTTCATCCTGCACAAGGCCAGGGGCTGGCCTGACTATCTGGGAGCCCCACCTTCACCCCCAACTTTGGCAGCTTTGATCCTATAACTCAGCTTTTGCATCAGAATTCAGAGGACAATAATAGTAACTGTTTGCTTGTAAAGTGCTTGGAGCTCAGAGGAGAAAAGGTGTCAGACAAGTGTGAAATGTTATTACTGGCACAGGCCAAATAATGGAATGGAAAATCACCAGCAGAAAGTTGGAACTCAAGGGAAGCCATTTGTCAGTTCCTCTGAACAAATGGATGCAGGAAAAGGGGTCTCCCTACTGCAGACAGGCACACCCCAGGTCAGCTGGAAGGGCTGGCGGAGAGGCAGGTGAACCCAAAGGAAGTGTCTGTCCTTCTTTCTGACTTCAATACTACTAAACTCATTCAGTACCCGTACCTTCAGCCTGACGACCCACTTATCATTGCCCCAAAGGAGACTGCTAGCCAGCCCAGGTACCCAGAGCTCCCAAGCAGCCATTTCAATCAGAGGAGTAGCCTCCTAGAGAAAAGGGCCACCATACCGACCATCTGGAAGAACAGCCCCTTCACAAACAGGAAGGCAGTAGGCAGATAAGCAAGTCAACATGTGTGACATGGACTGAGAGGGCAGACAATAGAATGAACTCCTGCAGACGTATACATAATTCAATGAACAAAAGAAAACTTTAAAAATATCTAATTACTACTCTCAGAAATTCAGGAAGATTGCACATTCATAAAAAATATTCTGGAGAGGAAACATCTCCTTAGACATTATAAATGTGATCCACCATTCCATGTCCCCAAAATAAATATCAGTAAATAAACCCAAAGAGAAAGTCAAGGAAATCTGCCACAACATAGAACAGAAAGATAACGAGAAGGAACTCCAGGTTAAAATGACCCACATATTCTATTAGGATAAATGAAAAAATAAGAATACCATATAACATTTTAAAACACAAAGAGAAAGAGAAAATTATAGACACTGAAGGAGAAAACAGAATCACCTATAAATGAGTAAGAATCAGACCGCCTGCAGGACAAACAAAAATTGTTGGAAAAATGGGTTATTTTAACACATACCATATTTCAAGATGGGAAGACTTAATATTATAAAAATATCAATCCTTCCCAAATTAACCCAAATATCAGATTATTTTTCCTGACCCCTGACAGCTAAAGCTGTGTATGAACAATAAGAAACTCTTCTCTTCTTTGAATCTGCAACCAGAACTGCAAAGGATCAGGGGACAGTTCAGAATTCACTCCATTGGAGGGGGTGATGGAGATGGTGGTGGTGGTGATGGTGAGATGGGAACATCCGATACCCAGAGTCTAGTGTAGACAATGGTAGCAGAGTCAAGAAAACTGCCTCTTGGCAGCAAGCATCAAGGGACAATGGTATCAGACTGTCCCCATGGTATCGTTTCACTGTGTTCCTAGTTCTCTGGCCTCCCTCTAAAGTTTTTTTCCAAAGCTTGTTTCCAAATACCCCATCCTTTCACTAAGATATCTAATATTCTTCTAATAAATCTCTTCCCTATTTAAGTTAAATAAAGATGGGTTTTTGTCCTTGCAACCAAGAACATAGACTAGCACAAAGGTGTTTTCTAATTTTGAGTAAAGGACAGGCTTTTGTGAGCAAAGCATGAAACCAGAAATATTATTTAAAAAATAAAGACTGACTAATTGAACGACAAGAGCTTTAAACAATCCACTAGAAAAAGAAGAAAGTCCAAGTTAGTAAGTCACAAAGCACATCATGAAGAAGAGGAACATATGACAAACATATGGAAAGATGTTCAATTTTTCTAGTAATCAAGTAACTGCAGATTAAAATAACAAAAATACCTTTTTTGCCCTTTACGTTAGCAAAAAATGTAAACGATACATAACATTCAATGTGTGACAGAGAGAAAAATGGGTTCTCTTACAAAGAATTGGGGAAAACAAGTATGGTTTTGACTGGAAAATGAGTGTTATTTCTAATATTTGAAGTGGGAATTTCTTCCACTCAAAAATGTTATTTCTAGGTATTTATCCCTTAGAAATACTTGTATAAAACACAAACATGTTAATGACTGGATTATTTATAAGAGTCAAAAATTATAGACAACCTAAATAACACCAATAGAGGAAAGATTAAACAAAATATGGAAAACACAGGAGACATTAAAATGAATTAAATTTATCTCTACTCACCTAGAAGACCACTTGATTTGTTTAGTGAAAAAAAATATTGCAAAACACCCTGTATGATATGATTCATTTTCTCTTTAATTTTTTTTCAGTTGTAAGGAGGTAGTAGCTGTGATCATGTTCATACTGATATACTTCTGTAACAAGTAACATTGTACTCACTGGGTCAAATAAATATTGTACAATTTTTGTATATGCATATGCAGCACATTCTGATAGAATATTATGAGGAAGCTGCCTATATTTTGCAATTTCTGAGCCAAACTGAAAGTACAAAGGGATCAGAGATGGCAGGAATATCCTTTCAGGGATAAAGCACCATTTTCATGTGTTTTTGTGAACCTGTTGCGAGTACTGGGCTGGGCATGGGCTAGACCTTCAGCTGTATCCTGCAGCAGTGGGTGGAAAAGTACTGGAGGAGGCTGAATGGGTGCTTCATTTTATCCTACAGCCTCAGGAACACTCCTTTGAAGCTTCAGTCAAGCTAATGGGGAAACACTGAAAAGAGCACTAGTTACCTTTCTTAAGAACTTCCAATCCCTTAATGTTCCATCAGAGGAGTGATATTAACTGAAAGGAAAGCCCTTATGCAATAGACAAAATCTGACAAAATAAAGATATTGATTAGACCAAGTAAGTACAATATGCTGTACCTGCAGCACATCCTGATGGGCCATTACTAGGGGGTTGCCTGTATTTTGCAGTCTGACTTCTCTATGATTTATGGAGCCAAAGTAAATGACAAGCAAGCCAAAAAAAAAAAAATCTTTAGAAATTCAGACTTACTTTCCATTTCATGCTATAGAGAAGGTGAAAAGACGTCCATGTTTATGATGAGGCTGAGTGAAACTCATGAACCATGAAAGGGGCATCGTACATCTGTGTCAGGGGCTTTTCTGTGATCAGAATGGGGCTTCTATCCAGAGTAGGTCCAGAGGCAGGAGCAGAGCTCCACCAGGGGTGGCCTGAACTAGATAACCATTTTGTTCATGGCTGACAGCTTGCTGAGCAGGGCTCAAGGGGACCAGTGAAGCTGGTCTAGGAGCTGAGCTCCTGAAAAGTGATACACAGCCCTGTTCCCAATGGGTCAACTTGCCTTTCAAAGGAAGAAAAGTTTCTTAAGAGAAGTCATTGTTCTCATGAGTGAATGATCTGTCCCTTCCCTAAATTGAACACTCATGCAAAGCCTTAGAAAACAATAGTCACTGGAAGTTGTGAGATGTAGTAGGCTTGGACATCACATGTATTTGGATTCAAACCCTACCTTTGAGTAAGTCACTTCTCTGAACCTTGTTCCTCTCTTCCATAAAATGGGCATGATTTCATCTTCTTCATAGGGTTGGCAGACATACTCAGTGCAGTGATGTGTAAATTTGCTAGGGCTGCCATGACAGAGTACCACAAACGTGAGGGCTTGAACAACAGAAACTTGCTGTCTCCCAATTCCATCAGTGGGAGGCCTGAGCTAGATAGATGCCTAAGGCATCATCTCAGGAGGCTAGTGTTGGAGATTAAGGTGACAGCAGGTTGAGTTTCTTCTGAGGGCTGTGAGGGAGAATCTGTTTCATGCCATTCCTCTGGGTTTTCTGGTGGTTTGCTATCAACAACGTTTGTTGGTTTGTAGAGGCATCACCCCAATTTCTGCCTTAATGTTTCCCATATGCATATCTGTCTCCAATTTCTTTCTTTTTTATAAGGACACCAGTATATCAAATTAAGGAACCACCTTAATAACCTCATCTTAACCTCATTTTAATTGCTAATTATATTAGCAATAAATCTATTTCTAAATAAGGTCACATTTTGAGGTACTAGGAGTTAGGACTTCAACATATGAGTTTTTGGAGGACACAATTCAACCACCCATACCAAGTCTCATACATAAAATTACTGGCATCGTAGTTCTTCAATAAATAGTATTTATTGTCCAGAAATCCTCCTCTTGCCAGCATCTGGGTTTAAAGAGGCAATGAAGGTGGGAAAAGGATGCCCTTGTCTGAGGCAGTGGCTCCAGATGAGGAGATGCCCACCCCACTCTGCTCTTGCCCTACCCATGTACCCTCAATGAGGTCTCCTGGTGTTCTGCCTCCTGGGTGAGTGCAGCATCTACCCCAGTCCCAGGGGCTCCAGAGTAGTTTTGTCTGTTGACAAACAATGCCTTGCTGATCTATGTTCTGATCCAACAGCAGGTCTGCCTCTCCCCTCATTCTGTCACCATGCTGTCATTGTTGAGAGACAAGATCTGCCACTCTGTCACTGTGCAGCCCCAACCTAGTCAGGGTCTGACAGGGAGTGGTCTGTAGTAAATGTCTGAAGGAATCAAGAATGAAGGAATATCAGCTTCAGTAACAAGGTAAAACCTATTCAGATGCTGCCCCCACCTCTGGCATTCCTCCCTCCATCATATGCAAAGTGATCCTGTCTCTCTGGGCACAAATGCCAATGGGACAAGCCACCAAGCACGTGACACAGATGATGATATGAAATCTGTTAAAACATTTTTTGCTGCTCAAAAAGGAACACAAAGACAACAGTATACAAAACAGAGCCCTTGCTCACCACAGTTCCCCTGGGAAACAGCAATATGTCATCAACAACTCTTCACAAAGCACAACATAGGCGAGAGCCCTGGGCTCAGAACCCAGGGTTTGAGCCCTGGCTCCTGCTCCATCTACCCATGTGATGGCCAGCTGGTCACTAAACCTCAGAGCCTTAGGTCTGAATCTCACGCACTGGGTTAAGGATACCTCCCCGTGCTGTAAGGACTGAGGAAAATAAAGATTACAAAGATTGCAAAGGTCCAGTTGGATCCAAAATCTTTATTTTGCACAGGTATTTTGGCAACATGCCAGACTCACACTGAGAGAAGTGTCCAAGTTGTCCTCATAGGTGATCCTCATAGGTGATCCCAAGAACACATGACATCACTGAGCACTTGAGACATGTTATTCAGTGATGTTGTGGACTGGATGTGTCTCCCCAAAATTCACATGTTAAAGCCTTGGCCCCCAGTGTGATGGTGTTTGGGGATGGGATGGTGCCTTGAGAGGTAATTAGGGTCAGATGAGATCATGAGGGTGAGGCACTCATGGTGAGATTAGAGCCCTTCTAAGAAAAGATACCACAGAACTTGCTATTCCCACTACATGAGGACACAGAGCGAAGGTCACTGTCTGTCAGCCAGGAAGAAGGCTCTCACCAGAACCCAACCATTCTGGCACCTTGATATCAGATTTCTACCCTTCAGCACTGCGAAAAAATAAATGTCTATCATTTAAGCCACCCAGGCTATGGTATGTTGTTATGGCAGCCTAAACTGATTAATACAAGTAAGAAACGATTTTAGTTTCACCGTTTTGGGACTTCATTGATCCTTTTTTGTAAGATTCAAATGTATTTAACATCATTAAGAAAAATGTAATTCCCTTTACAGAATAGCTAAGAGAAAAAATAAAACAGCTACTTTTATATGTAACAGCTGAGCTGCCTCATACGCTGCCACTAGCCACATGTGGTCAGTTGAGCATTTGAAATGTGGCAATTGTAAACTGAGATGTGCTAAGTGTAAACCACACAATGGATTTCAAAGACTTACTACAAAAACAGAATATAAAAGTAATAATTTTAATATTGATTACATGTTGAAATACCAATATTTTCAGTCCATTGAGTTAAATAACACATATTATTGGCTTGCTCTTGTTTAATGTGGCTATGGGAAAGTATAAAATTACATATTTGGTTCATACTTGTGGCTCACATTCTGTTTCTATTGGCTAATGCTGGTCAAGAGTCTGAAATGTAGACAAAGCATGGGCTTTTGAGTTAACAACTCTGCACTCCAATCCAAACTCTGTCGTTATCAGCTTTGTGGACATGGGCAAATGATGGAACCTCTGTGACCCTTGGTCTTTCCACATTGAAGGGTAGGTAAGATACTTTCACAATGTTGTGGGGAGGACCAAGTGGAAGCAGATCCATAGAATGCCTAGCAGGAGTTTGTTACCTAGTAGAAACTCAATAAATGTTGTTTTCCACTCCCTAGTTGTAGGAAGAGAAAGCCAGGCTGTCAACGCTCTTAATCAGCCCCAGCTGCAGGCAGGGCTGGTGGCTTTGCAAAGATGGAGTCCGGAGTCAGTATGGTGAGTGTGGGGAAGTTCAGCTACACAGAGAAAGCCCTCAGTGTTATGCTGCATGAAGTCTAAATTTGTATTGGGGGCAGGGTGTCTTTATTTAAATTTACATGTTTGTATTTCTTTAAAGCTGGCTCTACAGCATGAAATGTGTTCCTGATAAGTACAGAGCTATGATGGATCAGCATTGGTGCTTTGTGTGTTGTAAAGAAGTCACAACTGCAGAGGGAATGTTCTAGTCCTGTCCTCCTGTCCTACACATACACCTAGAAGCTCTGTGGAGGCTCATCTCTGAGTTCGCAGGCATCGCTGTGCCTGGCAGCAGCTCCAGAAACTAACATTACAACACTCACACAGACTTACCGGAAAGGACCAGTCTCAGAGAGCCAGTCTTTAAAATAGAATTGAGATGAAATACAATTGAGAGAAATTGAATATCTGTTGTGGAAAGAAGAGTCTTATCTTGGCTTAGTTGCCCAGAAAAATTCATAATAAAGGCCTCGGAGGTTTTGTTGACTGCAAGCGGGGTCTAAGGCTGTGACTTCCCACATTGCTCAATGCAGCAGCTGGAGTCTGGAGGTACAATGTGTCACAACACGGATATCAACAGTTCCTGTGTGTGTGGGTTTGTCTGAAGGATTATTTAGTTCTTTATACCACATTCTAAGAAGGAAATTGAAAAGTAGAGCTTGTCCTAAGAAGCATAAGCAGGTAGAAACCAAGCCTATGGAAAGAACTGGAGGAACGTTGTCTGAAAAGACGAGACCTGAGAAACCTTGGAATCATTACATGTGAAAAAGGTTCTAGACTCGCTTTACTGGCACCTTTGGGTGGGAGAGTGGCCAGTGGGTGGAATTTCTGGGAGAGAGATGATTCACTCCCATAAGGAAGAGTGTATTTATTTACATTTGCTTACCCTTCTTCTTTAAAACCAATGAAAAGAACAGGGTGGGGCCCCAGTGGAACAAGCTATTTTGTTAGGCTGTGGGCTTTGTATCCCTGGAGACATTCTAGTAGTTGTCACATGTGCTCCAGGGTGGAGGTCTTTGTTGAGTGAGGACCTCCAACCTGGGCTTGGAAGTGCAGACGCCACTCCTGACAACAATTGGGGTGTTCCCAGGAAGCTCAGAGGGCCTGCCCGTTCTTGTTTCTCAGGGCTGTCAGTGCTGGGGCCTACCTCGATTTTATATGCATGTTTGTGAAGTTAGAAAGATGGTTCAGAATCTTCCCCTCTCCTTTGGAAAAGTTCACTTTTCTTGTCTCTTTCTAGCCCTCAGTGACCTCAAGCTCCTGGTCCCACCATCAGGCTAAAAGGGACTCCCAAATCAGCCTACTCTTCAATGCCTAAATACAATGTAAAATTAAAGAGTGGAAAATGCAGCCCCTGGTGTGGAAGGAGGAAGGGTAAGGCTGATTGGAAGAGAGTTTCCAATGCTCCAAGTGGCTGTGGGCTGGGGCAGAGACTCTGGGCTGGGGCAGCAAACAGCTCATGCCCCTCCTGGTCTGGATGTTGTTTTTCTCAACTCTGCCTGGACTCTGGACTGAGTGAGCTCTGGGGATGGGCTTCTGTTTGGGCAAGATGGGAGGTGTTTTCAGTGTTTTTAAGTTTCAGTTGCCTTTGGGGAATGGGAAAAAATGAGTCAGACACAGTTCTTTGAACTGGGACCCCTGGCCTGAACTTTGAGGCGACAGGAAGGCTCTTCAGTTAGTCACTATTTCTGAGGGGCCATGCTGGGTGGCAAAACCTGCCCAAGTATGAAAGGCACTATGGGCTTTTCCATGGGTGAGTATCAGCATGCTCAGGAGCAACAGCTTCCAGTGGAATCATCCAAGGCTAGCAAAGCACCCTAACTCTTCAAGGCTTCGAAGACCACTGCTGCCCACAGCTCTGGACAAGAGAGGAGAGTGGAAGGAAAGGGGAGAGCGGAAGGGCTCACAGAGTACCTTGTGATCATATTCAAGCCAATCTGTTGGTCTAGGACAAGTGGACAAGGGTTTCGTGAGCAGAGGACTGTCACTGCTCCCTCTGGGTGCATGGAGGGTAGAATCCTAAGGTCGGCCTTGCTGGTAGGAGATCAAGCATCTAAAAGTGTTTAGACCCTTTGAAATAACAGCTCCAGCCTGGTAACTGACCCAAGATAATTGATCCCAGATTTAAAAAATAAACCACCAAAATATGGTCATTGCACTATTATTTATAACAGCCAAAGTTAAAATGGACTAATTAACCAACAATAGGGGATCAGCTACTTAATCTAGTATATGTCCTCAGCTACTACTTGTGATATTTAGGGAAAAAATTATAATCATGTGGGAGTATGCTTATCTCTTTCAATAAAAATATGAAATCATAATATGAACATGTACAATTGTATAACCATAGCTGTGTAAAAAAACAAAACTATACACAAGAAAAGTCAAGAAATGAAAGGTGCCAAAACTGTAGCTAACACTGGGTGATAGGAATGAGGATTACATTTTCTTTTCTTTTTGATATTTTTCAAACTGTCTGTGATGAATGGATATGTTTGATAATTACTTTGATGTTTTACAAAGTAACTTGAGGCTTAAAGCAAATCACCAGCCCTCCCATGCCTCCGTAAGTGGCCCCATGGGTGATAACAGAAAAGAAACTTTCAGTGCAGGAGGCTTCTGTGTTGATTGGACTCAATGGAATTTGAAGATATACAATCCATAGAAAGTTGCCTGAGGATGAAGGCTCTGGTTCCACAATGTGGCCATTAGTCAGAGCTTCACTCTGCTCTTCCCCACAGGAGTCCCTACAAGCCTCCAGAGAAACCTGACTGTCTTCAGGAGGAGGTCCTGTCCCCCATGGAGCTGCAAGAGAGAGAATGTTTATCCTTCTGGTGTCCCCTGACAGGACCCCTGGATGGAAAGACCCAGGGAGTGGACTGACCACGCATTCTTGGCCTTCTGACTCTTAACTCTGTCTCCTCTTCTTATGTTGAAGGTCACAGAATGAAGGATTTCTTCACTCTTTCCATGAGACTGGAGCAGGACAGAGAGACACAATTGCCATATGTGTCCCATTTACCAGTCCCAGAGACCCTCTGAACTGACCTTCATCATGCCAGAGGAGTGATGAGATGACTCATGGGTAGCAGAAATTGGCACATGTCTTGGTGTTTCTTGGTCACCACTGTTGTTTTCCTGTTATCCCTAACAAAGGAGGATGTTTATGTCCTTCAGTTGAGTGTGCTTCCGGACCCTACAGGCTTGTGCAAAAATAAAAATAATATTGTGGTCCCCAAAGAGTACCTGTCTCTTAAGGGATTAAGAGCCATCAGCAAAGTGATACACTACAAAAATCTCATACTGATCACATGAAAACTCAAATATTTGCAAATAAGACAGGTGAAAACTTTAACAGTGGCTGGGACCACTTGGGCCAGCGGATATTAAAGCTGTGTAGATGAGGTGTCTATACACTGTGCACTTGCCTCTCTTACAGGGGGAAGCTGGGGCTGGAAGACAAAGGAAGTGCCTGGCCCAAGTTACTGGCAGAACCAGAACAAGGTTTAAGATATTTCCTACAATTGGCAACCTGGTGACCTAAGAACCATTTCTCCCATGAATGCAGTCAAGCTGAAAAATGACCCAGGGAACAGAGATGTTTGGGACATCATGTATCACTTCTGGATGGTGGAGTCTTCCCAGAATTCCTGGGCTCTCCAGAGCTAAAATAACTCCTATTTTCTACCTGCAGGCTTTGTCATTCGGCAGCTGATGGGCTATCTACACCCTTCCCCTACCACTCCATGATACATAAAGGAAAGGAGCTCCTTGTTCCTCTCTCCTGTCCTCCATGATGTTCAGACCAGTAGGCTCCTACATGGAAGCAAACCCATCTTCTGCCTGAAATCTCCTGATGGCCCCAAAATTTATATGTTGGGTCTGATCTGCCTCTTCCCCTGAGCAAGGGGGTGGAACAGCTGGAGAGCCCCACCTAGATGAAACCTCAGCGGACTCTGCCCTGCTGTGGGCACCCAGCTGGATCACAGTGCCATGACTGAGCCATATAACAGATCTCCCTGTGGTGGTGCTGAGAATCCCAGGTTACATGTTCCTCAGGGAAAGAAAGCAGAAGAGAGTGATCACCTGCCATATGCCTGGAAGATTGGGAAGGGGCTGTATGAACATCTCCATTTTACTACTGGAAAAACTGATGCTCAGACAGGTTGAGAGACTTTGTCACACTTACCTAGTGAGCATGTGATGGGGCCAGGATCCAAACCGAGGACTATTTACCTTCAAGTCCCATCCTGCCTTCTCTAGCTGACTACTCCCAGAAGCTCATTTGACCATGATTCCATTGTCCCTAAATTAGGGAGAAAATTGATTCCCTTCTAAATGATGGGGTGTTCACTTCAATCAAACATAGTAGGTAGAAGTGACATTGTGTCCACTTCTTCCCCAAAATTCCAGTAAAATGGCCAAAAGGAATTAAAATCATAAACCTACAAGGGAAAAAGAAAAACAGATGACAGCAGATTAGAGATGTCGGTAGAATTTTAGGAAGTTAGAAAGGTGGAAAGTTAAGCTTACAGTACAGAAGACAATGAGAAATCAGGTCATTTATCCCAAGAAAACACTGGAAGGGCTTAGGAACTACGAATGTGGGGATAAGAAGTGGCTGCACACAGAGGTTTTGTGAAAACTCTGGATAAGGAAAGTTATATTCTCCCATCCTCTCCCCACCCAGCAGAACCAGAAGCTCTCAGAACGTGTCCTTTCTGGATAAACTGGAAAGAAGAAACTGAATCCAGCAACAGAGTTATTGCTAAGGACTCAGGTGAGGCACCTAACTGAAAAGGGGGATATGGTGAACTTCTGGGGATGAACCTTCATACCCTCAGCCCCTTCTCCCCCTTTATTTTCTCAGCCACACCTACCCCCCTTGGCAGCCACACCTACCCCTCCCCAGAGAAGATGGAAGACCTCTTGATCTGCCCAAGAGAAATTGAACTGACACTTTGGGTCTCTCAGTGGACTGGTCAGGTTTCCAAGTGATAACACTACTTGGAAGACCCTCAACTGACCAGCTCCAGCCTTCACCCCACCACACACCTTGTACCCAGAGTTTCCATTCATTCTAATGACTCAGTCTGGATTTTAATTTTATATATGATTTTTACTTTAGAAAGACAAATTTGAGTTAATCAAATGTCTCAGTTCAAGCACACTGGCACTCTTGGTCCCTGCAAGCTCCTCTTTAGTTTTTCCCTCTATCCCCAATCCACAGTCTGACCCCTCAATAAGCAGCATTCAGATGTATTTAATAAGCTTCATCAGATCTTTCCTCTACAGAAAGACCCTACTACCTTCCCATTGTCA
Source organism: Aselliscus stoliczkanus (assembly GCA_033961575.1). Classification (NCBI taxonomy): domain Eukaryota; kingdom Metazoa; phylum Chordata; class Mammalia; order Chiroptera; family Hipposideridae; genus Aselliscus; species Aselliscus stoliczkanus. Next base: position 121,604,795 of record CM066729.1, read on the forward strand.
CACTCTCCCAGATGGCCTGCTTCCTGCCTTCCTGGAGCCCTCTGCTGGAAATGGTTTCATGCTTTGTATGCTTACATCCACTAAAATATCAGCACATGGCAGGACCCTGCTGCTTCTTCCCTGATCTCTCAGGGCCTAGAATAACACTGGCAGGGGCTGGTGGAGCCTGGCTGAATGGACCAATGAAACCCTCCTGCTCCAAAATGTTTGTGGCCCTGAAGCTCCCTTCAACCCCAGATCCCAGGAGCCTACTCTCTGACTTCCCAAGAAGATACAGCAAGAGGACTGCGCCCCCCACCCCAACCAGGGGCCTGTCCACCCCAAGTCTTCCACCTCCTCAGCCTGCCTCAGACTAGCTCACTCATGAAAAAATGGAAACAAGCACCTCAGGAGAGGGAAGCCATAGAGGGAGAGGCCTGGTACCCCTGTTCCATGGCTGAGCCTGGGAGTGCAGCCCCCAGGATGGGCCTGCTGGGGTAGCCTGGTAGCCTCTACTCTTAGGGAAGGTCTAGCCAGGAGCACAGAGCCAGCCAATAGCTACCTACAGATAGCTACCTACAAGTCTTGTGAGATACAGATCTGCCTGGCCGTACCATAAAACCCTAAGAAGGCATGTAAAAACCTCCTACCAGCCTGCAGATGCCTTTGTTGGCTCCGGAGAGTTACTGATGGGCCCCCATGACAGAGAGTGAAGGTCTGGAATGCAACAGCACCAGGCTACATAGAGTCCCCAGATGCCTGGCACCTTGGCACAGAGAGGATCTGTGGCAAAACTGTGGTGGCCAGTTTGAGGAACACTGCCTGGCTGCCCTCTCACTCTGAGGCAGAAGAGACCTGGCATCATGAGAGGGATTTCAGGAATGATGCTTAAGTTTCAGGATACACCGGAGAGGGACATAGCACACCAGACAAAGACACTGTGCTTGGGGAGTTGAAGGTAAAAGGTCACATAGTCAGGCAGGCAGAGGCTAGCCCTCTACCCCTTGCTGTCTGTTTAAATGGCCACTCTCTGTGCCTGATCCATGGACTGGGCTTCTGAGAACCCCCTCCCCAGGGGGAGCAGGGAGATGTTGTCTCCAGAACCCCCAGCTTCTGCTATGATTGTGGGCTGGATGGTGAGAGCAGATGAGTCCTGCGTTTGTGTCACTTGGTTCACTGGCCTGCCTGCAGGTAGGACCCATGTCCCATGCCTCTGCCCATGAGTGCTCCTTGGGTTCCTCTGAGCTTACCTGCTATGCCATGTCTGTGCTTCAATAGGTGCCACATGACTCTTCCTTCCCTCCCAGTGGCCTAACTCAGTGGTCCTGGTGACTGTGGTTGTTTGAAAGGTCTATAAGGGCCAAGGGTATCTTTGCTTCCCACCCTACCCTGCCACTAGCACTTCCTGGGAAGACCACACCTATTTCTCTCTCTCTGCCTCCATATACTCTGAGCTGTTGGCCTGGAATACCTTTCCTTCCTCTTTCCCTGCACTGCTTCCTTCTTGGCCCAATCACTACCTCCTCTGGGAAGTAGATCTCTCCTGGACCACTCCACCCAGGCTCAGTTGGAGTCCTCCAGAGAGATTTTGGTCATCACCCCTTGCCCCACACCCCCTTCTCTATCTTCAACCTGTCCCCCACACACATACCTTGTTCACAATTTCCAGAAGCTGCTACACTCCCTCTAGCTTTGGGCACTCCTGCTCTTTGTTTCTGCATCCCCAGGACGACCTGCCCTGGTGCTCAGCTCATTGTGGGCCTTCAAGAAACATTGTCAAATGGATGTCGAAGAGGAAAATATTTCCAAACTCCACTGGACCCAGGATTCCCAAGGGCACTGCGAGCCAGGCTAGAGTGAGGGCAGGACCAGTGTCTCCCTGAGCTGCTTTTGAGGGGTGTTCTGGCATCTGCTCCAATCTCCCATCATCCGCATGCAGGATCAGAGCTTTCTTCCTTCCAACCAGGCCTCACACTGACAGAGTGGCTGCCCAGGATGGGGAGAGAGCAGCCTGGCTGCTCAGAGACCTGTGGGTGCCCCAGAATGAGGTCAGGGTTCAGGTATGCTGAGAAGACAGCCAAACCATACAGTGGGGGACAGTGTAGCTGCCCCTTCCACAACACGGCCCTGCTGGAGGGTCTCCATGGAGTATCACAGCATCTCATACTTCCTCTCAACTTTGACTGGAAGCTCCATCCCTTAACCAGGAAGAACTGACTGACAGGTTCAGAGGAGGGAGCATGGCTGAGGAGGTCAGTTATTCCTGCCATAGGAAATCAGAGCTCACCCACCTCACCTCACTTGGTGGGCCAAAGAAAACCCACCCTGACCAAACAGGCAGGTATAATAATGTATACAAATAAAAGTGAAATAAAATACACAATACAAGAGGAAACTATAATTGAATATTTAACTTACAAAGGGGAGATGTCACAAGGCTTAGAAGTATCAAAAAATGGCACAATAGACAGACGCTGTGCTAACTACCTCCCAGGATCACACCAAAATTACAAACAAATTATACAGCATTCAACCCTGGAGGTCCCTGGAACACTGGAACACTAGATGAACAGAACCACTAAACGAAGAACTTAAAGAGGAGGCCACGTCAGAGGCCACGTCGGGTCTGGTAGGACGGGCGGAGACGAGAGAGGGCGAGCCCTGTGAGGGAGGTCCCAACTGTGGAGAGGCTTCTCCGGTTGGTGGAGAGACCCTCCGGCCGCACACCAAGCTCACTAGCCTAGAGTTCCTTTGCCGGGAAGAGGAGTTTTAATATAGTCAGCAGTAAATTAGTGAGGACTCTCTTTGCTCAGCTCGGTGAGGCTAAGAGTGGCTGGAGAATCAGTGGGGCCGGCGCCCGGGCTTGCTCCCCGGTGAGCACTTACCTGGTTCCTGGTGGAGGGAGTGGCTGTGTGAGCCGGACCCAGGAGACTGCGGGGACGGATTGAACTGAACACCTTTGGTGCAAAGGCTGGAAGTTTTGGGATTGTTATTCCCATGGTGTGGAGCCTGCACGCGAGTGGTGTGGGGAGGGTGCTGTTTTGTCGGGCTTGGGCCCTCCCACGGAGGATCAGGTCCGAGACCTCATTGGTCTGGTGGAATTGGCGCAGAAGTGCATGTGTGCGTGCACGCACCTGTGGCCTTGGATCCCCACCCTCTGTTGGGCTTATACTGCATTGGCAGGGAAACGCTGGGCGGGTGCCCCCCGGCTCCAACAGGCTGCTCACTGAGACCCGGGAGTGCGCGAGCCACCTCGGATCCCCACCCTCCACACAGCTTGTGCTGCGTTGCCAGGGAAACGCCTGGTGGGCGTGCTCCGGCTCCAACAGGCTGCTCACTGAGACGCGGGAGTGCGCAAGCTGCCTTGGGTCCCCGCTCTCCACACTGTGCTTGCAGAGTTGCCAGGCTGGTGATTGGCTGTCGGGCTGCTCAGCCTGATCTGGGAGCAGCTGATTGGGACAGGTTGAGACTGGGAGTTTTCCTGGGAGTGTTGGGCCCTGAGCTGTGTGCCTGCGTGATCCAGCCAGGGATCTCCTGGTGGTCTATCTAATATATCAAAGCAATCCTAGAGCAACAGCCAGAATGGGGAAACAAAGAAACATGTCACAAGTAAAAGATCAGAAGAAACCTCCAGAAATGGAACTAAATGAAACAGAGGGAGCCAAACTTTCAGAGACAGAGTTTAGAACACTGATGACAAGAATGTTTAAGGAACTTTGTGAGGACATAAAGGATAGGGAAACCATAAAAAACAACCTGTTAGAACTAAAGAATACAATAACTGAAATGAAGAACACACTCGAAGGAATCACCAGTAGAGTAGATGAAGAAGAGGAGCGGATCAGCGATTTGGAAGATAAAATAGCAGAAATCACCCAGTTGGCACAGCAAAAAGACCAAAGAATAAAAAACAATGAAGAGTTTAAGAGCCCTACGGGACAAGGTGAAACACAACCACCTTCGAATCATAGGAATACCAGAAGGAGAAGAGAAGAAGCAAGGGGTCGAGAATGTATTTGAAAAAATAATGACTGAAAACTTCCCTACCCTGGTGAAGGAAATCAACATACATGCCCAGGAAGTATAGAGGGTTCCAAACAAGCTGAACCCAAACAGGTCCACACCAAGACACATCATAGTTAAAATGGCAAAGGTTAAAGACAGAGACAGAACCCTAGAGGCTGCAAGAGAAAGACAGCAGGTTACATACAAAGGAACTCCTGTTAGACTAACAGCTGGTCTACAGAAACTCTGCAGGCCAGAAGGGAGTGGCAGGAGATACTCAAAGTGACACAAAATAAAGGTCTACAACCAAGATTGCTCTACCCAGCACGGCCATCACTTAAAATTGAAGGAGAAATAAAGAGCTTCTCAGAAAAGAATAAGCTAAGGAATTCATTACCACCAAGCCAGCATTGCAAGAAATGTTAAAAGGGCTTTTTTAAACAAAAGAAAGGGGTAAACAAGCTAACTCAGGGAAACCAGGAATACAAATAACAAAATGGCAATATATATGTATCTATAAATAATCATTTTAAATGTGAATGGGCTAAATGCTGCAGTCAAAAGACAGAGAGTGGCTGAGTGGATAAGAAAATAGGACACATGTATATGCTGTTTACAGATGGAATAAGATATTTCATGCAAATGGAATTGAGAAAAAAGAAAAAAGCTGGAGTACCAATACTTATTTTGGACAAAATAGACGTTAAAATGACTACAATAAAAGACAAAGAAGGGCACTATAACCCTAATAAACATCTATGCACCCAACATAGGAACTCCTAATTACATATAACAGATTTTAACAGACATAAAGACAGAGATCAACAGTAACACTATCATAGTAGGGGACTTCAACACCATTGTCACCAATGGACAGACCCTTTAGACAGAAAATCAACACAGAAAGAGTTGATATAAAGAAAAAAACTGATGGTTGTTGGCTGGGAGGGAGTGGGGAAGAGGGAGAGGGGGAAGGTTTTGGACAGTGTAGATGGGACTACAATGTTACGGCAGGGATATGGGGGCAGTTCTGGGAATATAATTGATAATGTGGTGAAGAGACTATTATGTTGTGTGAAATAAGTCAGTCGGAGAAGGACAGGTACCATGTGATCTCACTTGTGTGTAGAGTCTGAAGAGCTGAGTGAACGATCAAAGTAAACAGACTCGTAGATGTAGAGGAAAAACTGAGGGTGGCTAGTTGGGAGGGGGGTGGGGATGGGGGGGAAGGGGAAAGGATTAGACAGCATAAATAGACAACTACAATATTGCCACAGGGATATGAAACACAGTTCGGGGAATATAATAATGTAAAAATTTTGTGGCGTCTCAGATAGTCACATGTCTTGTTAGGGACACCACTTCGTGGATGGAGTAGAGGCTTGACCACTGCACTGTACACCTGAAACGGATGTTGTATAGTATTGTATGCCAACTGTAACTGAATATGTGGATGGTCACGGGATGTGGAGTATACAGTGGAGGGGAGTCAGGGGAGTTGTGATAGATATGTATGATATGGGGGGAAGTGGGGTGGCGAATTGGGGGAAGGGGTTTGTCACTTTGGGGGGTAAAGAGTATAACTATTGCATTGTGTTGTACACCTGAAACTAATAAAAATAAAATTAAAAAAAAAGGAAGTATCAGTGGTACCAGAAGACTCACACTTGATTTTATTAAAAACGTAAAACTTGACGCACTAAAAAAGAAACTTCCTAATGTTATTTTTTTAGATAGTTTAAAACATGCACACACACAAAAAAAGCTCTATAAATATCGATCAAATAATGTCACTTCTGGAAACCTTTTATTTGATACCATATAGCAAATTATTTGCCAAAGCCACAATGATTCTAAATATAGAAAAATATTTATTGCACAATGATATTCCTGTGGTATTGTTTATAATTGGAAAAATTAGAATACTCAATCAGAAGAGATTGGTTAACTGATCTTAAAGTTAACCAATGAAATATGCAGTTAATTAAAATATGCTTTTGAAAAAATGCTTCTGTTCCAATGTTTAGTGACAAAAGGGAAACCCTAATATGTGAACACGGAATGATCTCAGCAATGTGAAAATAAAAGGCATTCAGGATAAGAATGGAAGAGAACTGAACAACCTACTGAGAATGAGTTTGGGCGGTATGAATATAGGGACTTCTTTCATTTCTGATTTTTGTATTTTCCGTATACAGTCAAACCTTGGATTGCGAGTATGTGGTTTGCAAGTGTTCCGCAAGACGAGCAAATATTTCTAATACATTTTAACGTGGTAAATGAGCAATGTCTTGCAATACAAGTAGTTTGTTTCCAGAACGAATTATGCTCGCAAACCAAGGTATTACTGTATTCTTCAATGAGTTTTAACTATAGTTACAATAAGTAAGCAAATATCTTTTCTCGTCAAAGCTGAAATGATGCTACCTGTGTCGGTATTCCTGCTTTATGGCATGATGCTGGGCTGACTGGGGAAGTGCTGCGGATTAATATAGGCATGGGCTCAGGGTTCTTGGTCACAGAGGGAGCCCCCACAGCAGGCATGGACACTGAAATCACACACAAAAGTGGGCAAAAGGAAACATTAAGCCACACAAAGGAGCACATACCGAGAAGCACTACATCTGATGAATTTTACCTGAAGTGGACAAATTTAATAAATGCTAGAATTCTGGGTTGGGTAAAAACAAATGCTCTGTATCATTCCAATTGTAGTGTATGTGCTGCCATTGAAAAGGCAAAAAGGAATCAAATATATGGTGATAGAAGGAGAACTGACTCTGGGTGGTGAACACACAATGTGATACATAGATGATGTATTATACAATGTACTCTTGAAACCAATATAATTTTACTAACCATTGTCAACCCTAATAAATTTAATGAAAAAATAAATAAAATAAAATGCTCACAAAACAGAAAATCAGGGGAAAACTCCTAATGGATTACCAACTAGTTACACAGGGTGATCCTATCCCATCCAACATATTAATTTGATGAATTTTAATTTGAAGCAAGGACACCACTGGGACAGCAAGGGCACTAGAAGAAGGAACTGTGTTTGCTTTGAGGGAAATTGGCTAATTCAACTCTGTCAATCAACTCAACCCTGGCAGTAAGAAATGGCAGAGGCTGGGGGCTTGAATCCTGGTGACATGTGCTGCATCCACTGCCCTCAGCAGGCACCATGGCCATAAGGAGGACAAAAGGCCTATAGCCCCAGTCCTTCCCAGAAAGCAGGTGGGGGGGGGCGGTGAGCAGGAGCAGTTCCTCATTACCTTCCTTGTGGGACCCTCAGGCCCACTCCCTCCCCAGTCAATCCTCCAGCTGACAAACCTCCGATGGCTCCCCTGTCCATAGAAGATGCAAACCTGTCCTTCTCAGTCCAGCTTTTCCCATCCTGTGTCACACAGTGCTCCCCATGTCCAGCCCACCATACCATTTACTCTTCCCTGAAAATAGCTAAATGTCAGGGAAGAGCCTGAAGCCTCAAGTCTGAACACCTGGTCCCACCCATCACAGGAGGAGAAGCAGGTGAGGGCAAAGCATTGGATCAAGGATATGTATGTTTTCTAGGAGCCAAAGGGAAGCACTGGCCTGTGATGCAGACCTCGGTCCGGGTGAACATGCAAGACCGTGAAGTGGAGTCTGAGACATCCAGAAAGGGGAGAGGAATAAGAGCAGAAGCTTGAGCTCAGAATCTAACAAGAAACTTGCCTGAGGCTTAACAGCCAGTGAGACACTGAATCCTGCCAGTCACCTGGTGAGGGAGCTTTGAAGCAGGTCCTGCCCTTGAGGTGACTGTTGAACCTTCAGATGGCTGTGGTGCTACCCTACACCTTGCTTCACTGCAGCCTTGAGGAAGACCCTGAACTAAGCCACATTCAGTTCACTGACCCATAGGAACTATAAGATAAGTATGTATTGTTTTAAGCCACTGTAAGTTTTGGAGTAATTTGTTACACAGCAATAGATAACTAATATACTCATGTATACCTTCCCTCCCCTCCCCTCATGTCTTCATCTCTGCCCCTCTCCTTCTTCTCCCCTCGGCTGGCTCAGATCCCTTCTATTAGAGATGGATCTCTCTGTGTTACAGGGAACGTGGTAGCATCAGCCAGATCTGTCCTGATATCCTTTCACTTGAGCAACCTGAAGAGTGGGGCTTTCCCCACCAAATCAGCTTAGAAAACCCCTATAGAACAGTGACTGGCTGACTTGAGATTCCACCCTGGGATGCTCAAGGAGGAATGTGACCAGAACAGGTGTTAGAACTGGCTAGGTCATAAACTTAATCCACTGGTATGGCCAGAGGGCAGCCTCTCTGGCAGGCAGCCCCACTGAGTCACATGTGTAGTTGGGGCGGGGGCGGAGAGGGGGACAGTACCCAGGAAAGTGCTGTTTCAAAATGAAGGTCAGAAGCCATGCCTGGCAGACGAAACAACAGATACAACAGATGTCCACTACAGGGGCCTCAGTTTCCTCAGTTGTGTAGATGCTGGGTCATCCACCAAGGAAAGGGCGGCTGCGGGATGGCGGAGAAGGTGTGAGACAAACGGAGAGGAAATGTTGGGGTGAAGCTGCTGGCGTCATAGGGGGCGAGTGGCCTGGTGCCAGAGCAGGGGTCTGGGAAATGCAGGACCAAGGCTGGCAGTGGCCTAGGGGAGGTCCAGTGCTGCTGGTTAGAGGTGGGATAGTATGGTGGAGGGTGGGGTAGAGAAGCCAGGCCTTTCAGGGTGATAAAGTCAGAGGTCAAGGTGAAGGACTGATTGGGCAGTGAGGGAGAGATATTCTGCCCTAGGGTTAGAGAGTCCATGAAAAGAGCAGCAGGTCCATTCCAAACCCAGCTTATACCTTGCAGGAAGGTAGGGAGGGACAGAGGGGAGTTCACTGGCAGCTGCAGTCAGAAAAGGGAGACAAGATTGTGATGTCTTCCAGGGAATGACCCAATCATGGAGTGGATGGAGTAGCCAGCACCCATTAGTGCAGCTGAGCAGGCCATGCTCAGAGGGATGCCCCAGAGATTCTTCTTTCCTCCTCATTGAGGACAATGCTATAGTCTGTTCCTCAAGTGTACCATGTAAGGTAAGGAGGCCATTCACAGGCTACAGCAGACACTAACCTTCCTTTCCCACTCACCCCGTTTCCTCTGGCAGGAAAAGCCCCACCTCTGAGGACAGACAAGAGGTCCAGAAGCTGGTGACAATAGACTCACTTAGCTTTTTAGCTGATTCAGCTATTTGCTGAGACTGCTGTGTGGGTTTGCTATTGCTGCATAACAAAGTGCCACAAATGGAGTGGAGGAAAGAGGCTTAAAGTAACACACTTTATTAGCACAACTTCCAATGGTCAGAGTCTGGTATGGCTTAGCTGGGTTCTCCAGCCAGGGTCTCACAAGCTGCTACGTAAGTGGTGGCCAAACTATAGTCCTTTCTGGAGCTTGAGGTCCTCTTCCCAGCTCCTTGTGGCTGGAGGGCTGAGGACCCTGCAGTTCCCTCAAGGGCTGTCTCACAATATGGCAGCTTGCTTCTTCCAGGCCAGCAGGAGGCACTCTTTTCATGAAGGGCCAGCCCTTCTTTTAAGGGCTTCCATTTAAGCCAGGCCCACCCAAGATAATCTCCTTTTCAATGATATCAAATCAACTGATTGGGGGTCTTCATAACACATGCCAAATCCCTTCACCTTTGCCATGTAATATAATTAAAAGAATGACATACATCATATTCAAAGGTCCTACCCTCATTCAAGATGTGGGATTATACAGGACATGCATACTGGGGTGGGATTCTGTGGGCATCTTAGAATTCTGCCCATTACACCCACTATGCTGGGTGCTAGGGTTACAACAGGGAGTAAAAGAAAGACCCAGAACTCAAGGCCCTCATTGGTCAGCTGCAGAATCAGACATGGCCACATATGATTCCACACAGTGAGACAGATTTTATAAGGAGGAATAAATATTTCCTCTTAATGCAGGTTCAGAAGCCTCACAGAAAAATGGAGTCGTGGGCTGGTTCCTGCAGAGTGCTTATTCACCTGATGCAGTGGGTGTCCCTCCAGGCAGAAGAAATTGCAGGAGTAGGTGAGTCCCATGTTACCAGCCTTCTGTTAACTACTTCCACTGCTCCTGCCACTACTATCGGTTATTTAGTATTTTTTCCTTTTAAAAAGCTCACTGTTTTTTTCTTTTTTCTTTTTTATTTTTTTTTATTTTTTATTAGTTTCAGGTGTACAACACAATGCAATAGTTATACTCTTTACCCCCCAAAGTGAAAACCCTCCTCCCCCAGTTCGCCACCCCACTCCTGCCCCCATATCATACATATCTATTACAATTCCTTTGACTCCCTTCCACAGTATACTCCACATCCCATGACTATCTATATATTCAGTTACAGTTGGCATACAATATTATACAACATCAGCGTCAGGTGTACAGTGCAGTGATCAAGCCTCTACTCCATCCATGAAGTGGTCTCCCTAACAAGACATGCGACTATCTGACATGCCACCAAATTTTTACAACAGTATTCTATTCCGCAAACTGTGTTTCATATCCCTGTGGCAATATTGTAGTTGTCTACTTATGCTGTCTAATCCCTTCCCCTTCCCCCTTATCCCCACCCCACTCCCAACTAGCAACCCTCAGTTTTTCCTCTGTATCTATGAGTCTGTTTACTTTGCTTGTTCATTCAGTTTTTCAGACTCCACATATAAGTGAGATCATATGGTACTTGTCTTTCTCTGACTGACTTATTTCACTTAACATAATAGTCTCTTCACAACATTATCAATTACATTCCCAGAACTGCCCCCATATCCCTGTGGCAACATTGTAGTCACCCACCTACACTGTCCAAAACCTACCCCTCTCCCTCTTCCCCACTCCCTCCCAGCCAGCAACCATCAGTTTTTCCTTTATATCTGCTTGATATGACTTCAATCTTCTTAAATTTACTGAGACTTGTTTTGTGGCCTAACGTGGTCTATCTTGGAAAATGTCCCATATGTACTTGAGAAGAATGTATATTCTATTTTTTCAGGAAGAAATGCTCTAAAAATTTCAATGAAGTCCAGCTGGTCTAAAGTGTCATTTAAGGCCCCTCTTTCTGTGTTGATTTTCTGTCTAAAGTCTGTCCATTGGTGACAATGGGGAGTTGAAGTCCCCTACTATGATAGAGTTACTCTTGATCTCTGTCTTTATCTCTGTCAAAATCTGTTATATGTAACTAGGAGTTCCTATGTTGGGTGCATAGATGTTTATTAGGGTTATTGTGCCCTTCTTTGTCTTTTATTGTAGTCATTTTAAAGTCTATTTTGTCCAAAATAAGTATTGGTACTCCAGATTTCTTTTTCTCATTTCCATGTGCATGAAATATGTTATTCCATCTGTACACAGCAAATACATGTGTTCTATTTTCTTATCCACACAGCCACTCTCTGTCTTTTGATTAGAGCATTTAGCCCATTCACATTTAAAATGATTATTGACAGGTGCATATGTATTGCCATTTTGTTATTTGTATTCCTGGTCTTCCTGGGTTAGCTTGTTTACCCCTTTCTTTTGTTTAAAAAAGCCCTTTTAACATTTCTTGCAATGCTGGCTTGGTGGTAATGAATTCCTTAAGCTTATTCTTTTCTGAGAAGCTCTTTATTTCTCCTTCAATTTTAAGTGATGGCCGTGCTGGGTAGAGCAATCTTGGTTGTAGGTCTTTATTTTGGGTCACTTTGAATATCTCCTGCCACTCCCTTCTGGCCTGCAGAGTTTCTGTAGACCAGCTGTTAGTCTAACAGGAGTTCCTTTGTATGTAACCTGCTGTCTTTCTCTTGCAGCCTCTAGGATTCTGTCTCTGTCTTTAACCTTTGCCATTTTAACTATGATGTGTCTTGGTGTGGACTTGTTTGGATTCAGCTTGTTTGGAACCCTCTGCACTTCCTGGGCATGTATGTTGATTTCCTTCACCAGGGTAGGGAAGTTTTCAGTCATTATTTTTTCAAATACATTCTCGACCCCTTGCTTCTTCTCTTCCCATTCTGGTATTCCTACAAGTCTAAGGTTGTTGAACATCATCTTGTCCCATAGGGCTCTTAAACTATTTTCATTGTTTTTTATTCTTTGGTCTTTTTGTTGTGCCAACTGGGTGATTTCTGCTATTTTTGTCTTCCAAATCGCTGATCCGCTCCTCTTCTTCATCTACTCTACTGGTGATTCCTTCAAGTGTGTTCTTCATTTCAGTTATTGTATTCTTTTGTTCTAACTGGTTGTTTTTTAATGATTTCCTTATCCTTCCTTATGTCCTCATTAAGTTCCTTAAACATTCTTATCATCAGTGTTCTGAACTCTGTCTCTGAAAGGTTGGATCCCTCTGTTTCATTTGGTTCCATTTCTAGAGATTTCTTCTGATCTTTTACTTGCAACATGTTTCTTTGTTTCCCCATCTGGCTGTTGCTCTGGGATTGCTTTGATGTATTAGATAGATCACCAGGAGATCCCTGGCTGGATCACGCAGGCACACAGCTCAGGGCCCAACACTCCCAGGAAAACTCCCAGTCTCAGCCTGTCCCAATCAGCCACTTGCAGATCAGGCCAAGCAGCCCGACAACCAATCACCAGCCTGGCAACTCTGCAAGTGCAGTGAGGAGAGCGGGAACCCGAGGCGGCTTGCGCACTCCCGCGTCTCAGTGAGCAGCCTGTTGGAGCCGGAGCACGCCCACCAGGCGTTTCCCTGGCTATGCAGCACAAGCTGTGCAGAGGGTGGGGATACAAGGCGGCTCGCGCACTCCCGGGTCTCAGTGAGCAGCCCGTGGGAGCCGGAGCACACCCGTCCAGCGTTTCCCTGGCAACGCAGTATAATCGAGGTGGAGGGTGGGAATCGAAGGCCGCATGCACGCGCTCGCACTCACACACGCACTTCTGCATCAATTCCACCAGACCAATGAGGTCCCGGACCTGACCCTCTGTGGGAGGGCCCAACCCTGACAAAATGGCGCCTTCCCTACACCACTCGCGTGCAGGCTCCACACCACGGGAAGAATAGTCCAAAAACCTCCAGCCATTGTGCCAAAGGTGCTCAGTTCAGTCCGTCCCCGCAGGTTCCCGGGCCCAGCTCACACAGCTACACCCTCCACCAGGAACCAGGTAAGTGCTCACCAGTGAACAAGCCTGTGCACCGGCCACACTGATTCTCCAGCCGCTCTTAGCCTCACCGAGCTGAGCAAAGAGAGTCCTCACTAATTTACTGCCAACTATCTTGGAACTCCTCTTCCCGGCAAAGGAACTCTAGGCTGGTGAGCCTGATGTGCAGCCGGAGGGTCTCTCCCCCAACTGGAGAAGCCTCCCCACAGCTGGGGCTTACCTCACGGGGTTCGCCCTCTCTTGTCTCCGCCCGTCCTACCAGACCCGACGTGGCCTCCTCTTTAAGTTCTTTGTTTAGTGGTTCTGTTCATCTAGTGTTCCAGGGACCTCCAGGGTTGAATGCTGTATAATTTGTTTGTAATTTTGGTGTGATCCTGGGAGGTAGTTAGCACAGCGTCGGTCTATTCTGCCATTTTTCTGTTTTTTTCTTATATTTATTTTAAGTAGAACCTTTATATCAAGTAAAAATAAAAATTTAGCATTCCTTTTTATAAATAGAAGTTAACCATAAAAATAAATAAAGCAACTTTAGTTTATGAATTCCTAGATCTGGACCTGTTGTTGTTTGTTGAAAAGAGGAATTAGTAAGTATGAGAGTGATGTTAAACAATCAAAGAAAAATGATATTTTCCTCGGACAGGCTGAAACAGAATTAAATGTAAGCAGTTGTCACTATGGATGCGTAGGGATCACTCTTTCACATTTAGCCACCCAGGATTCAGGCTTGGAGATGGAGATTCGCATACAGCAGGTTTGTGGAGAAGGCACTTGGGAACATCATCCATGAGGGATGAGGAGGCAGGCTGGATACAGGGCAGAGTTGGATGGAAAGAGGTTACAATGGGGGCTGTGGCTGATCCTACAGGGGCCCCTGAAGCTGGGGTGGCCCCTTGAAGTGGTCCAAATGAAGACAAGGGAGCCCATGCCTTTGTACCAGCACACAGACCAGTCATAGGAGGTGCTGGGGAAGATAAGGCATGACCATGGGCAGGGCAGCCTTTCGAGCAAAGAGCAATTCCTAGGGAGGGTCTCAGGGTGAGCCATCAGCAGACAACGCTTCAGAGAGTGGGGGGAATGAGGGATTGGGTCCTGAAGGGGTAGCTGGGCAGCAGCACCCCTGCATCTAATACCACCTTCTCTACAGCTTGGGTCTCTTTGTTTCCTAACATAATCCCATTCTATGTGGGAACAGTTCCCCCATGTTTCTTCTCCTTGATCTCCTCTCCTGGGAAAACTTATAAGAGGCAGATTAAAGGGATGAAATCAGCACTCAGTGGACAGCTGGGTTCGGAACCATTGGTGCTCATCATCTCCCTCCTCTACTACTTATTCTAGATTCTTCTCCATCTTGGCTAACACCTCTGCTAGTCCAGGGGGCTTACCTGCTAATGTGACCCAGATACTCACCCTTAGAGGCCATCATGTCCTTCTCAAGCTTTGGCTCCTGCCAGTGTCTATGTGCCATCAGAATCAGGCAGAGAGTATCAGCAGATATCCCCATGGACCACCTGGGAGCTAAACACAGCCTCCCTTCCCCAGTGTGTGACAGCACAAGGCTGATTATCCATGTGGGGTGGTGACTACTATCCTCCCCACAATGGTCTGTAGGCACAGGAACTGGAATGACTGGGCAACACTCATCACTGAACATGGAAAGGGAATCCTGCTATGTGGCCTGGTGGACGTGTTTTTTCTCTGGGCACCAGGAGCTCTAGACCTGCGGTGCCTAGTGTAATGGCTTCAGGGAGCACAGTTTCTCCTAATGGGCCACAGAGAGTGATGGTAAGCAGTGCCATTCCTAATTTTCTACCCTGGTTCCTGGACCCACATATTCTACCAGTTGAGGGCATAGCATCATGCATTAGTCATTGATTTAGAGTGTATATTATTCTCTGGGGAATGGCATCCCATTCTCTCAGAGTATCATCTCAAGATGGTGCTTTAGCTACACTTTCCAGGGCTCTACCAGGACAGAAGCTGGTGAGATGTGATAGGACCAAAGGATCCCCTGGCCCATATTCAGTGCAGTGTCCGCATTGCTGTAAAGTGAGCCCCGTGGTCCAGTGTTACATTATGTAGGATCCTGTACCAGTGTATCCAACTCTCTGTAAGTCTGGTGGTTCTGGCTGAGGCTCTGAAGGCAAGAATGCAAACCATACCCAAATACATGTAAACTCCTCTCAAGAGGAATCATTACTCCTTTCAGGGTGGAAAAAAATCCAATTAAATCATCCTTCCACCAAACAACTCATGCTCAGCCAGGGATAGTGCCATAGCAGGGGTCTGCATCAGTCTCCCTTGCTGGTAGACTGGACATTGAGAGAGGCAGTAGCTAGATTATCTGTGGTTAGTATATGCTCATCTTGTTTTATGCATAGCTTCCATTCTTCCCTTGGCTGCTACATTCATACACACAATTGCCAGCACTGGAGTGGTTGATGATAGAGGCTGGCTGACATCAATGGAACATTCTATCTCCTTGGTTGTTTAGTGCCTCTTCCATGGTGAGTGCTCTCTAATAGACACTGAAATGCAATATGCAGATTTTCTCACATCTTGCCCACTCCTGTATGTCCATCTACATGCCCCATCCCCAGGCCTCTTTATTCTTGATGTTTCAGTCTTTTATTGTCAGGTCCCCAGTAGACCAACCCAGTTATCCCCCACTGCCCACAAATCTACCTCTATTCTTACATCAAGTCTTTTTTCTTTCCACACAATGTGGATGACCAAGTGTGCCCCTCAAAGCTCTTACCATAAGGAGGAATACCTCTTATTGTTGTCTTTCAGGGCCACCCCTGAGTGAGCGTACAATGCAGCAGCAGAAGTCCATTTTCAGTTTGTACCCATGTACTGGGCCTACCCATCCATAAACCAAGCTCATACATTTTCTTTCTACATCAATTGATCATAAGGGATTCTGCATGTGACCATAGGTGTGAACTGAGAGAGAGTTACAGGTGCAACAGTGATGGATGGCATGGAAGTCTGAGCCACCTGCTCGTGCAGCTTCATTGCATCCCTGGCACTGCTCAGGCTCAATCTCAGATGGACCACATCCATATTTGAAGGATCACTGCTGCACCTGGCCAGACTTATAATTTGGTGGGTCTAAGAGAACACAGCTCATAATGGGCAGTTCTGGTTGCATGATCATCTGATGTCCCATAGTTAGCCTTTATATCCCTACCCATTGCCCAACAGCAACTCAGGAGCTGCTTTTCCAATGGCATATACTTCTTTGCTACAGATGGCTGGCCTTGCTCCAAAATCTTGCTCCTATTAGGTCTTACCATAAATTGCACATGGTGTCTTTCCTCCACAGACACCCCTAATGCCATGGGGTCTGAGAGGTCGTATGGTCCAAGCAGCAGGGCTGCAGAGTCCTTTCCTACCTTGGGTCCCATTCAAGGCTGGCAGTTTTCTGTGTCCCTCTGAGTCACAAATGGTGGGATTTATAGTCTCCAAAACCCAAAGGCCTACCAGGAATTGTGTTTCCTTCTCAGAGATGGGAAGTACAAGATACAATGTGTTGTCTACTTTGAAAAGGACATCAAAACATGCTGAAACCACTAATCCCCTAATAGTCTCACTGATACAGCAGACACCCCAAAATTTCATGGGTCTTGTCTTGCACACTCTGGAGCATATGTGTCTTACCCAGGTCTCCAAAGTACTTGTCACTTCTTGCTGATTTAGTCTGACTAACATGATGTCATCAATGCAAAAGAGCAATGTGATGTTCAGTGGAATATCCACATGGCCCAGGTCCATTTGCTCTGTTATGAAAGAGGTGATAGAGTTAACATGGCCCTAGGGAAATAAATACAAAAACCAGTAAATGTATAAGGGTGCATGCCCATACATGAATGCAAAGTGTTTCTAGGTCCTTCTCAAAAGGGATGGATAAAAACACACTCACCAGATCAAAGTCTGCAAGTTATGTACACAAGACCATGCCAATTTGCTCTAGCTAAGATACCATTGTAAGGCACCAATGCTGCAGGTGGGGCAATTAACACTACACTTGGTTGAATTTGCAGTCGTTCACTGTCATCCACCAACGTCTGTCTGGTTTCTGTCCTGGCCAGACAGAGGAAGCATCCTTTATATTTTTAGGCTAATCTCTGCCATTGCTCTTGTGACATAATACTGCTTTTGATTTTTTACTCTGGCCATGGCTGGCATGAAGGAGCAGTTTCACAGGCTTTACTTGGACTTCCCTACCATGGTAACCCTGCAAAATTTAACTTGCCTTTCCCACTATCACATCTCTTACCCTGCAGGCTAAGAAACCAATCCATAAGTTCTGGCAGCTACCAAGGATGTTCATTCTAGCTATGCATTTGAGGTTTGCAGAGATGACGATGATGAGACCATGAACTCAGTGAACTGGGCCTGGACAAGGATCCATTTATTACTTAGCCCCATAGAGCTCTAACAGGGGGTTAATGATGCTTTGGGCACCTGGTATCAATGTCAACTTAGATCCTGTGTCCATCCATCCTTGAAGAGCCTGGATGTTCCCCCTTCCTGCTTGTACAGTTGAGTAAATGGACATACAAGGAATGACCATTAAGTTTGTGAACTCACCCTAGAAAAAGTGCTATATACTTCATTGCTAAATATCATTATGGTCACCTTCAAAGTACTCCCCTTGGGAAGCTATGCACCAATGCCAACATCTAGTCCAACCTTCAAAACAATTTTAGAACTCTTTTTCTGGAATGGTCACCAAATTGTCGTCATATTACCCTGATGTACTGAATGTCATCAAAGTGTTTTCCTTTCAATATTTCCTTTATCTGCAGGTAAAGCAAGAAGTCATTGGGGGCCAGGTAAGGTAAGTAGGAAGGGTGCTCCAGTACAATTATTTGTTGACTGGCTAAAGACTCCCTTACAGACAGTGCCATGTGAGCTGGTGCATTGTTGTGATGCAAGAGCCATGAAGTGTTGGTGAAAAGTTCAGGTCGTCTAACTTTTTCATGCAACCTTTTCAGCACTTCCAAACAGTAAACTTGTTTAACTGTTTGTCTAGTTGGTACAAATTCATAATGAGTAATCCCTCTGATATAAAAGAGGTGCCAACACTGTTGCAACAAGTTCATGAACTTCATTGTTGGACTGCATAGGTCCCTTTGAGGAAGGGTGGGGAATCACCACCATTTATCCTTGCTATGTTTTGTCAGGATCCTTCTTCCTGGGGACCCAACCTCTCCAGTCAATGTTTCCCAGGCCTAAAAACTGGTCCACGTCCAGAAACTGGACAAGAATATGTGACTTTTATTAGGGTAGCTGCCCTCAGCCTCATTCATCCATCCTTGCTTTAGTTTCTGTCACACAGGGACTCCATGTTCTAGTAAGTACCTCTGTCACTCCATGTGAGTTAGGCACCCTACACTTTGTGTCTTTCATTTGATAATTGTACTCACCTTGATTTGGACTTTTAAGTATGTCATATTTTGGAATCCTTTTGTCCCATTTCTGCTAAGAATCCCAGTTCAGTAATCACATTTCCTACCCTGAGCCCTACCCCAGAGAACAGCCATCACTAAACTTTACATGATATTGGTATGTACCCCTTTCACCAATGAATTACGTGTTACTTTGGTTAATGAAGAGTCCTCTGAGCCTTCCACCACACATACATGTACAAGCTCTTGGTTTTCTGGCCTTATGTACTATTTCCACTCTAATATGTTCGCTTTTCTGAGCCTTTAATCTGTTCTTCTATCATTTACCTTGGCAATTTTGGCTTTGAAACCCCAGTTAGTGCAGGCCATTGCTTTTTCCAAGAGAGCCAACCCATAAGCATATTAGCCCCATGTTCTGGGGCCCTTGCCATAGTGTAGATCCTGCATCATCGGAGAGTGCTTCTGTATTGATAAGTTCTCCCTCATCCAATTCTATAACCTGGCCCCCTTAATCCAGCACCCCCAGGATTCAATTCCAATCAACCACATCCTGCTGGTACATGTTTTTTGTTGTTGTTGTTTCTTTTTGTTTGTTTGTTTGTTTTATTTTATTTTATTTTATTTTTGAGGGCAGTGTCACTGGCCCTCATATGTGGGACCCGAACCGGGGCCTCTGGCTTCCCAAGCCAGCCCTTAACCACCATGCCACTTGGCCAGCCCTGCTGGTACGTGTTGACTTTGTACTAAGACACTTCAATCTACAAGTACTTTTCCTGCTGATGGGCTCAGCACTTCTGTGGCTGGGTAATGTGATGCCATGACTCCAGGTTTCATCTGGCAGCCAGGAAGGGAGGTTAAGTATGGGTGGATTATGCTGTGTCTGCTTCATCCTCAATCTAGGGGGCCATAGGCCACTCCCTCAGGCCCAGAGCACAGAAGCAGGTAACAGGTTTTAAAGTTTCAAGTGCATCCACCAAGATGTCCCCACCCCAAGTCTTAGGGTCATACCCCTTCCCCCTCAAGGGCCCTGACTTGCAAAGCAGACTTGCTGGAGTTGAGAATTCAATCATCACTGAACTCTGCTACCTTCAAATCTAAGTCCTTGTCTAGCTGCATCTGATGTGAGAGACCAGGGTTTGTTTATATCCTGCCACGGATTTTCACACTTTGCCTTAAATTAGTGATTAATCACCCTCATTATCTACCATCTGTGAATCCATCTCACTCAGCAAGAGCCAACCAGTTCCACTGTCTTTCCAATGTCCACTTCACCTGAACCTTTAATAACAAGATATTGAGCTCTCTACTTCACCATTGCACATGCCAAGGGCTATCTGGACTCCAGCTACACCAGCCATACAGTCCTCTTTGCTATTAGGCAGATGTCTCAGGCCCCAGATCCCATCTTAGAGCCCACTTCCTCACATCACTCACTATCTTAGGTTAAGTGTCCTAGGAAAAATACTCTGAGATGGAAATGTGCATGCAGAGGTTTGTGGGAGAGTGCTTATGGGAACCAGATTGGTCAGAGAAAGAAGGTAGATGTGGTGCGGCTGCAACAGGGTCTCGGCAGAGCCCATGGGGAGTCCTGGAGCTGGGCGACCCTGTGCAGAGCTGTCCTGCCTTAGGGTGAGGGGCCCAGGCCTTTGCACCTAGTCACTGCATTTGGACTGTCCCGGGGAAGGGGACAGCTTTGGGTCCCCTTGGAGACAATTCCTGGATGGCAGCTGTGAGCCGTCCACAGACAACTGTCCTGGCAGCTGGGAAATGAGAGCCTGGGTCTTGGGTGGTGTACCACAGTATATCTGTAGGAAAGCACTGCAGGAGGGGGTTGGGAAGTATATTGAGAAGACTGGTAGGAAGAGACAGAGAGAGGCTCTCCAGAGACAGAGACAGACTAAGACACAGACCGGATGATAAGGGCTTGAATGTCAGGACAAAGATGTAAGGCATTTTCCCTCTTGCAAAGGTTTGGAGAAAGATTATTTGGAGGTTGTAAGGAGTCTGGGCAGCCCCTAAGGGGTCCTAATTTCTAATGTGTCCCGCTGGCTGCCTCCCCCGCAGATGTCTCCTAACTGGTGTTCTCTGGCCAACTCACACACACCACTGCCCCCTCCCCCAAATCGGTTCCCTTCAAATTGTCACTCCCCACAGTGCAGCATTCATGCGTCAGTTCTAAATAGTCCCACTGTTCAGCTTTAACGAGAAGTAATACCAATTCCCATGTTTGCTCAGAGAGCACTATATTTCATCAAACCAGAGCCCATGCCGGCTCAGATTACTGACCGAGACAATGTTCTGTAATCCTGGTTTATTCACATGTCACGGGTATTTTAGCAAAACAGAAATGAATGGCCCAAGCCACCCTAGGAAGTAACGAGAAAGTTGGGTTCCCGCCCGGGGAAGTCATGCTTTCTCCTGCCACAGTTCTCAGGGGAGCTGACTTTGATTTTCAGAGTTTTTTCTCAACTTTAAGAAAGAGAATATGGGCTGAGGAAGAGTCACAAAGTGGGTAGTTATTTCCCCATAAAATGGTAACTCCACGGATGGATTTTGCCAGACCAAAAATAAAATCTGTCATTGATTATAAAGTCCTTTGTGCTTGTTATTGTGCAGATTTATTACACTTGGGCCCGGAGGCCTGGGGCAGCCCTGGGATTCTTGTCTCTAGCACCCCAGCAAACCCTCCAGCTGCTTTTTCACAGCTCATGCACCAAATGGGAACAGGGACTTGCTGGCATTTCTTTTGTCCTAAGGGCCAAGAGCTTTGGAAATCTAGATGTAGAGCTATGAATCATCCTCCCAATCTTTGGACAGGGACCCACAGATACTGATAATAAAATCTCATTAGTAGAAGTCTATGACTTCCTAATCAAGGAAACATTGTCTGTCCTTTTCTTTTTCTCTTCAGCTTGTGACATTGTGTGCTAACAAATGCATTTCTTCTGCAGAGCAAGGAGTGGCCAAGCTGAACCTCTCATCAAATCTTCCATAATCTGGCTCCACTTTAAATAGGCTAAAACTTCTTTTGAACACAAGAGAAATGCAAAGAACAGGAACAAGAAGCCATGCTATTTATTAGTACTATCTCATGTTAAAACCTTACCAATGATCCTCATAATATCCTGCTCTTGTCCCCATTTTAGAGTTGGAAAATATGAGGTCCAGAGAAGTCAAATAACTTGCTTGAGGTCATACAGCTAGGTAGTGGTGAAAAGCGGGACACAAACTTAGTCCCAATTGACTCCAAAGAGTCATGTGGGCCCTCTCACCTCAAGAATGGGTTGACAGGAGGCCACAGACCAGACATAGAGTGCGGAAACTGAAACAGAGCCTAGGAGTCAGCCTTCTCATTTAAAGAGAGGACCCTGGGGCTCCAAAGAGGCATTGGGGCTGGCCCAGGGTGACAGAGCTAGTTAGAGCTGCAAACTGACTCTCCCCGAATTAACTGGAAAATATCATGAAGCAATTGCTCGGGAACATTTCACGTGGTGTTACTTGGGGAGAGGTTCCGGATGAAGCCAAATAAGCCTGCTTTTCAGAACTGTCCAGGATTTTCTTTCTCCTTTACTCAGGCATAGAGCTTCGTAACTCTTGAGCCTCTCCACTCCTTCTCTGGGGTTTTCTGAGCTTAAGGATCCCTGCTACCCCAGAGTATGCTGCAGAGAGGCCTGGAAGACTGAGGGCCCTCAAAACCTCTCACCTCCCTGGAGAGTGCACTCTCCGCCTTAAATGGCAAATTCAAGACCTCAGCGCTCTTGGTGAGACTAGTGTCTAATACTCCCAGAAACAGGATAATTTTAGTAGGAAGCTGTCAGAAATCACAGCTCTCGAGACTTGAATCCGTGGTCTGCCATCTCAACTTTTATTTTGAGCTGCAGCCTGAGCTATTAAAAACAAAACATTCTCATTGGCAAGCTCCACAATTAGCCTCATTTCCACGCTAGAAACACTGTTCTGCATGAGCTAAAATTGCACAGCAATTGTTTCTCATCTTAGCAATGCTGTTTGCAGACCATGCTGGGAGCCAGCGAGGATGTGACCCGGTGGTAATCTGAATTGCTTCACCAAACACATTTTTATCCCATCATCTCGGCTACATGAAAGGGGGCCATAGTGCTCCAGTGTTCAAGACTTTACAGTCCCGCTGTTCAGCAATAAAATGAGGCAAGAAATATTAGCCGTCCCTGGCTGATGCCTTAATTCTTTCCCAACAATGTCAGAGAATCTGTACCCTACAGGTTTTAGTGCAGGCTAAAGCCTGACCCTCTGGCTGGCTTGAATGGAGCGGGAATGAGTTAAGGAGAGTAAGAAGGCTTTAATGGACACAGATCGAGAATAGCCCAGCTTGTCTCGGCCTCCTGCAGACTCACTCTCCTTTTCACAGGCCTCGATTGTGTATGGACCCAGCAGAGACAAAACTACCCATGAGCAGAGGTTACCCCCAGCCGGTACAGGTCAGAGGCATTCTGGGGGAGAAGAAGAGAGGGGGGCAGAGGGGAAGTGAGGGGCACATGGAGAAGGAGGAAAGTGGGGATGGGAGCGGGGGAAGGAGCAGTAAAAGATGGTATGGATCATTTATAAGGAAAAATCCGTCAAGTCCAAGACTGGGATTTCATCATCTCACCTCCAGCAAAATGTTTTCGAAAACTTTCACAAATCAAATGAAACTATAGGAATGGAAAGTTCAATGAGACATGTGCCTATTATCAAAATCATAAAATGCTACTCTATAGTTTTCCAAAAGCTACAGGCCTGAGGTTCAGAGGATCTCAATAGGATGGCCTCTAATTTAACACAGCAAGGTTTTTAAAAATTACAAATGGGTTATATTTTACACACCAACAGAAGCTTTTTCCAGCAATTTTTCAATTATTGCATTGTGAGCCCTCCAAGAAAAGTAACCATTTTGGCTCAGGAAGCCCAAGTTACCAAGTAAAGGGAACAGCATGTTCACAAGTTTGCAAATAGTCCTTTGAAATGTAGAATGGACAGCATCCTGGACCTGCTGGAAGAAATGGGTTTGAAGAGGTCCTTTCCTTCCCTCAGAAGGATTCATACCCTTTTTGTGTGGACCTTGGACTCCTTTCAGTCTGAAGAAGGTGTGGAGCCCTCCTCAAAAGAATGTTTTTAATATACTGGGTTATAAAGGAAGCCAATTACATTAAAATATAGTTATCAAAATGTTTTTTAAACTTTGCAACATAGTAATGTATGTGCCTTTTTAATTCATTAAACAACTAGCAGAGGGCTTAACAGCTACTTTAATTTCTGAATATAGTGAAGAGCAAAAATGATATTTTGAGCCATATGATATACGTGGAGGGTGGCTACTTGTGGCAAACTCACAGGTATGATTAATACCACTGTGGTTGGCTGCCTGAGTTTCTAATATTAGGAAATGTTAAGTTTCGGCTATAGGTAAGTGACAATAAAGATGCAATTTTTTCCCCACAGAAGTTCCCAGGCCCCCTGAAATTCTATCTGTAGATAAGAAACCCTGCTAAAGACAAGATGAAGTTCAGGACCTTCTGCCCAGGGCTAAGCTAAGGGGAGGTGGGCCAGAGATTCATGACACCCTTACTTCATTGTGAAACCTTCTTGGGAAAGCCACTGCTTTCTTGCCTCCCATCCTGACGCTTTGGAAACGTTTTGTAGTCATTTGAAACCATGTCCTTTCTCAGAACAATCCTGATGACTACATGTCCAAAGATTAGCAGGGACCTTTGATGTGTTTCTTCAATAACTGGGGATCATTGTCGCCAAATCCAGGATCAGTTAATCGACTAATTCTGAACTTTAATCAAGATTTTGTTCCAGTTACCCCGGTTGCTAGAGATTTGGGGTTAGGGATTTTCTTTTCAAAGGCTGCCCAGTGCGGGTCCGTGTGCCCCTCACTCTTGCATTTTGGACACACACTGGCTTAAGGGCAACTAGTCGCATACATATCCCCTCTCAGGTCCTCACGGGGGAGCTGTCATCTTGCAACCACACAGTCATCGCATGCCATTGCAGGGGCAACCCAGCAGGCGGGCCCCCCTCCAAAGGCTGCCCAGCCCCCCCGCATAGCCCCAGGCAGGCTGCGGCGCCAACACACGGGAGCTGCCTGGGTCGCGGGTCTCCAGCTCTCCGTAGGGTTGTGGGGAGCGCGGTCGCCCACGCCCACGCCCACGCCCCCCACACTCCTGGCCTCACATTCGGGTGCACAGCCCTGCGCGCGCGCGCCGCCACATACGGGCACACGCAACCGCGGCGGGCCAGGCACGGCAGTGTAGGCGGCAGCCCCAGTGGTCAGGGGCGCGCAGCCGGGTCCCCCTGAGGGCTCTGCGGGCTGCCCCGCCCCGCCCCGCCCCTCGAACCCGCGGAGCCCGCCGCGCCTCGGGCTGCAAAGTTTCGAGGCGCGAGTCTGCGGAGGCAGCGCGCCGACTCAGGCTCTGCTCCGCTTCGCATAGCTCCGGACGGACTTGACCGCTGGCCGGGGGGCTCGTGCTGCGCGAACGGACCACGCGCTTGGCTGGCTACCCCGCTCTGCCTCGCGCCCCGAGACCCCTAGCTGTCCGTGCTGCGCGCGTGCCCTCGAGCTGCAGGGTCTGTCCGCAGCCTCGGGTCGCCTACGCTCTCCCTTCTCCTTGCCGGCTCCAGCCCTTCGCCGCCGCCGCCCACCATGGCCCGTGGCCCCGCTCGAACCAGCCCGGGACCGGAGTCCCAACTGCTGTCGCTGCTGCTGCTTTTACTACTGCTCCGGGTCGCGGGCAGCAGTCACACTGCCGCGGCCCGGTCCGCCCCGCCCGCAGCTCCCGACGGCCTGGCGCGGGACAAGGACACCCAGCCATTCCTGGGGGACGTGGCCGCCGCTCTGGGCCCTGGCGCCCAGGATATGGTAGCTGTCCACATGCTCAGGCTTTATGAGAAATACAGTCGAAGGGGTGCGCGGCCTGGAGGGGGCAACACAGTCCGCAGCTTCCGGCCCAGGCTGGGTAAGTAGAGGGCCCCCACCCCAGGCTCCTTTTTCTCATTCTCCCTCCCTCACTTGTCCATCCTCCCACCCCTGCACCCCTGAACCTCTGCTTTTCCTCTTCCTTCTATGCATTGACTCATTCATTCATTGTTTCATTAACTATTCACCAAGCGCTTTATGCTGGTCCCTGAACCTCCCGTGGGGACACCAAAGTGGCACAGGGTGACAGAGTTCCTGCTCCTGGGCTGCAGGCCTGGAAGGGTGTCACACTTGCTAGACACAGAGCACTCCCTACACAAGGCTTTAAGCACAGAATGGAGATGGGACTGGGGTGGGGAGCTCATGGGTGGGGACATCCATGTCATAGGGGTCAGTTGTGCTGGCTTTTGACAGATGAAAAGGGAATCTCAGGCAGCCCTGATGGAAGTTACAGGCATTGGGTCCAGACAGAGGACATGAACCTCTAGCTGGAGGCAGTGGGTTCGTTCGGTGGCTGGGGAAGAAGAGGGGACTGAGAAGGGCCTTTGGTGCCCAGCCTTGGGTACACAGGACTAAGGCCTGCAGGGTATTGGCATGAAGTATTCAGACTATGGGGGGTCAAGAAAGGGGTCCAGAAGCTTAGGTAGCGGCCACCCCCACCCACCTGGGCAGATCCTTTCCCCTTTCCCCACACCTTGAATGGAGCGAGACAGAGATCACTTGCACAGGCCCTCCCTGCCCTGCCAGAAAGCACCACCAGACTTCATCCTCAGCCCTCTGCCTGCCTGGGCTGGGCTACGTCTGCAGGCCTCGTGGTGCAGAAAGAAGGTGTAGCTTGGTGGCAGGGATGGTGGAAAGACCCTGGTTTTCATGGAGACTGCTCATGGTCACAGAATGCCAATATAGAAAATGTGGGTAAGGGTCCCCTGCAACCCTTGTCAAGAACGAGGCCATGTATCAGGAGAAGGACTATCAGGAACAAGCCCAACACTGGAGCCACACAGCCTAGGGTCAGATCTGCCACCTGTTGGTTACTGGCTGTGCGACTCAAGATAACATCCATGGCCTCAGACATGGGCAGCTTGGCCTCGCGTAATCATATACTGGGGAGCACCTACCACAGAAAGGCCCTGTCCCCCATCCTGTATCAAGCATTCTCATGTGGGCTCCAGGTCAACCAGATCTTAGTCCATCCTCCCTAATACCTTTTATTCACCACCTGGGACCCCTTTCTGCACCATTCTTATTAAATTAAGCCTCTCAGGAATCATCTAGCATGGATATGATCTTGGGCAAATAATTAAAGCATTGTAGACTTGAGGGTACTCATCTACAAAATGGATAAGTCATCCCAGTATCTTCCCTGTGGGGCTGCAAGAAAGTTGAGATGAGGTCATGTGTGTAAGTCCAAACCCAGCCCTGGCCAGATTGGGTGCTGGTGCATGTTGTTCCCCTGAGAGTACAAAACATTTGTGTTCATACAGATATAGACTTGACCTTGTACCCATTAAGTCAGTCCTCAGAGCCTGCAGTTGAGGAAAGCAAGGCTTGCAAGGCCACTGCTGCAACAAGAGGTGAGCATGCCCAGTGAGCCCTGCCACTCACTGTAGTCCCAGGATGGAGGTGCCTTTTGTCTCTGTTTTCACAGAATAGGAGTAATACGAGTAACAGTGATGCATAGGATGTTAGCCCTGAAAAGGACTTGGAAACCGTCCTTCAGAGGCAGGGCATGGGACTATTCACAATGGCAATGGTTGGCGCCTCCCATGTGTCAGGCCAATGCTGTTATTGTTATCTCCCTCCCTGACCCCCATCAAAACTAAGCCCAAGGCTTGGGAGACAGAAGGTGGAACAAACCATCTGGGGGATTATTCTGGACTAGCCTAGGACTGTTTAACAAACCTAACACTCTTGTTGGGAACCATTTGACAGCCAAGGGTACAAGTCCCAGCTCTGGCAGCTACTGGCTGTGTGCTGTGGTGCATGTCACTTTACCCCTCTGAGCATTGGTTTCTTGTGCGTACAGTGAGGAGGTGAAGATTCAACAGGATAAGGTGGGTTTTGTGACTGGCACAGAGCAGGCCCCGGCAGCTTAGTTTCCCACCCCACCTCCCTTGATTCACTTAAGTTATTTCCTACCCAGCCTCTTGCCAGCCCTCAGAGGTGCCTGCTTCCTGACCCAGCAATCCAGCTATGAGGACGTGTAAGCCTAGCCAGGACCTAGCCTCATCTTATGGATAAGGCACAAAAATAGGTTTCAGCACTGGTCCTAGAAAATACCGGTCCTAGAAAAAAAGACTTCTCCAAGCTGGTGGCCTCAGTGGGGTGGCACCAGTTCCTGAACGATAAGTGCAAGAGTCCCTGCAGCCCTTGTCACAGCGGAACTATGTTCAGGTCACCAGTACAGGCTGCAAGCTGGACTGGTGGGCTCCAAATCCCAGGTTTGTGATCTGGGTGAGGGACTGAACTTGCCCATAACTCAGGGTTTTCCACTTCTAAAATGGGACTAATAAGTGTCCCTTTCATATAAGGTTTTTTAAATGATCTGAGATATGTCAAGTGCTTAAAACAATGCCTGGCACATGTAAGTGTCAATAATTCATTGGCTTCCCCTCTTATTACTCCAGCCACGCCTCCCTCCCTTTCATTGCTCCCTGAAGGACATTTTGATCCTTGTTAAGTCTACATCAGTGGAGAGCGCCTCTGAGCCTAACCCTAAGGGTCAATATTAGACACCTCTGCCCCAAATGACCTGTATCTAAATTTAAGCTTTCCATCTACCTGTGTGATATTGAGCAAGGTACTTAACCTCTCTCAGCCTGATGAGTTTAATAATACATACCCATCTGTCAACAATGCCAAAAGTCACGTTCATTTCATTTCTCCAAGTCTTTCCTAAGCACCTCAGCAGGTGGCAGGGGCTGTAAACTCAGATTACAGGAAGATGCATAGATTCTTGGCCCTGCCCAGAAACATTCAGGAGCTGGTGGGGAAGGTAGAAGGCAGAAGAATGTGGACAGCAGGACAGGTGGGGTGTCCTTTGGGAACCCCAAGGGACAGCACTGATCCAGCAGGGAAGGGGTCCTGGGTAGGGGGGCCAGTGAAGCCTTGCCAGAGTGGGGGAGGCCCCAGACACTCTCAGAAAGGGCAGGTGGCATTCAGGCAAGTGTAGAAGGGAAGCGGCCCACTGTATACCTGGAACTCTGAGGACTTTGTTTTCAATGAAGAAATAAGATTAGGAAAGAGGCAGGAGATGGAAGTGGACCAGTGGGCCACGACCAAGCCATCAAGAGCCTTGAGTTGTTATCAGTTTCCTGTAGGTATTGGGGGAGTGTGTGTACAGTGAGACAGACAGGGAGAGAAAGAAAGGGAGAGGGAGGGAGGGAGGGAGGGAGGAAGAGAGGAGTAAAGGGAGAAGGAGAGAGGGGAAGAGAGAGGAAGAGGGAGGGGGAAGGAGGCGGGAAGGAGAGACTCAAGGGGAGGAAAAAGAAGAGAAGAAAGAAAGAGATTATAAAAGAAATGCATACTTACTGGGGAAAATCTAGAAATCATAGAAAATCACAATATAGGAAAGAATTCTAAAACACAAAATAAACAAAGAAATAAAACAGAAATAGACTGATAGATACAGAGAACAAACTGATGGTTGCCAGATGGGAGAGGGGTTGGAGCGGGTGGGTGGAAAAGGGGAAGGGGTTAAGAAGTACAAATCGGTAGTTACAAAATAGTCACAGGCATGTCAAGTACGGCATAAGGAATATATCAATAATATTATAATAACTATGTATGGTGTCAGGTGGGTACTAGACTAGTCAAGGGAATCACGTCATAAGTTATAGAGATGTCTAATTATGCTGTACACCTTACACTAATATAATATTGAATGTTAACTGTAGTTGAAAATATTTTGATTAAAGAGAGAAAGCCCCCCGTGACCACACATTCAGCCCTCACCGGAGCGAAGCCTTGGGGACTGTGCATGCGGCTTTGCCCAAGTAGGGGCCTCTTCTCAATATGCAGGTGACCCGTGGGATGTCCGCCTTTAAGGTGGACTTTGAATTTCTGGGCACCCTGGACTTCATGCTTATTGGCTATTTGCAGTTTGACTGGTAGAAATTACTTATTGCTATTTGGGTTCTTGTCTTTTTCTTACTGGTTTGTGGATTTCTTCATCTATAAGAGGTGATTTCCTTGTGAAGCATGAGCGTGAGTGATGTGAGGGGTAGCAGCGCTATGGGGCACAGTGCCCTGAGTGCAGCAGTGGCTCGTGGTGCCACGTGGTCAGTATGTTCTGAGCATGTGCTGGGTGTAAGCACCATGCCACGAGCCTGCAGAGATGATCTCACAAATTTAGGAGGCATGAACAAATATTCTGCCTGAATTATAGATGAGGAAACTGAGGCACGGGCAGGTTCCATGACTTGCCTCAGGCACCAAAGCTAGTAAGTGATTCAGGCACGGTTTAAACCCTGACTCTGGGGCCTGCCAGAACAAAGTCCCCTCAGAACATGTTGGTTCTCTTTCCTTGTCTGTGTGGCACAACTGCCTGGCCCACCACTTCCTCCAGCTTATGTTGCTTGTGTCTTCAGACTGGCATTCTCACTCTGGTCACCCTGATGACTGTTGCAAGGGCAATGGGTGACAAGACAAATCTCCAGGTGGCTTGGGTTCTGTTTCTATAGGGTAGATTACCTGAGGGTACTCTTGGCCTGAGGGTTAGCCATCAGGATGCCTGAGGGCACCCTGGATCTAGGAGGCCCCTACCCCACCTCTTCCACTCCAGCCCCATCCCCACTGAGTTCGGTAGAAGGCTGATTGCCCAGCAAAGTGGACCTGTTTATGGTGCGGATATTTCCAAAGATCCATAGAGAGATCAGCTTGTCAAAATAAGGTGAGTCCTTTCTTTTTTGGAGAGTCACCACTCAAAAACATCCAGATACTGACTTGTGTTTATAAAACATTTGCAATTTACAGGACATGATTGCTGTTAGACAGATCATGGTTCTATCAAAGGTCATGGGGTCAGACAGGCCTGGGTGTATGCCTTGGCTCTGCCCCTTACCAGCTGGATCACTTTAGTCAAGTTACGGACCCTCTCTGAAGCTCCATGTTTTTGTCCATATGAGTGACCTATCCTTGCTCTCCTTACAAAATGAGGAATTAATCATGCATACAAGGTCTGCAATTAAGTTCGCAAACTTGTTGCAATGATGTTGCTAACCTTTTTTGATATCAGAGGGATTATTCATTATGAATTTGTACCAACTGGACAAACAGTTAAACAAGTTTACTATAATATTTGGAAGTGGTGAAAAAGCTGTGTGAAAAAGTTAGACGACCTGAACTTCTCGCCAACAATTCATGGCTCTTGCACCATGACAATGCACCAGCTCACATGGCACTGTCTGTAAGGGATTTTTAGCCAGTCAACAAATAACTGTATTGGAACACCTTCCCTATTCACCTGATCTGGCCCCCAATGACTTCTTGCTTTACCCGAAGATAAAGGAAATATTGAAAGGAAGACACTTTGATGACATTCAGGACATCAAGGATAAATACGATGACAGCTCTGATGGCCATTCCTGGAAAAGAGCTCTAAAATTGTTTTGAAGGGTGGACTAGGTGCTGGCATCCGTGCATAGCTTCCTAAGGGGAGTACTTTGAAGGTGACCATGGTGATTTTCAGCAATGAGGTATGTAGCACTTTTTTTAGGATGAGTTTGTGAACTTAATTGACCTCATAATTGCCAGACCTTGTATGTCAGAATTTTGGGAAGTGACATAAAGGCAAATGAAGCAAGGGACAGACAGAGTGATGGGGTTGCTCTTTCAGGCATAGGAACCAACGGCACTTGGAGATGCCATTTGAGCAGAAGGAACAGCTGAGGCAGAGCCCTGAGACTGGAAGTTTCATGTCAGGGGGACCAGAAGGCCAGGGTGACTGGGGCAGAGATGGGTGGGGTTAGGACATGAAGTTGGAGAGGAAGGCAGGTCAGATCAAGTAGGGCCTCTGCAAGGGGGTGGTTTATTTTAGGACAAAAAGGGATCTCAGTGGGGCGGTAGCCTGTGAGTAAGTGCACCAACCCTTGCAGGCTCATGTGGACAGTGATTTGTCAGCTGTGACTATGCTACAGATGGACATTGCCACAATTACCTGTCTGCATCATCCCTAAGCTGAGCTCCTTTGGGACACCTCTGACCACTTTTGCTAGGACCCCAGTCAGCCCAATGCTTATCCCAGAGTAGGAGTTTCCTCAATATTTATTGGAAAAAGGGAAGGAAGAAAGGAAAAGGAGAGAAGGGAGGAAGAAGAGGGATGAGGGGAAGGGTAAAGGGAGGGAGGGAAAGAGGATCTTTTCTCACTGACCATGAGCCATGAGCCATAGACACCAGCAGGGTTCATGGGAAGTAGGGACTTCTCGTTGGGGTTTCTCCTTTGAGGCCTGGGTTCATCCAAGCTAGGAGATTTCAGGCAGATGTCTGGAGCCCTTTTCATTGCTTGCCTACAGGGCCAGTTTATGTGCCTTCATGTGGGGGGGTAGTGTTGGCCTGTCTCCAACTCAACAGTTCCCAGCAGGACGGGTCTTCATGCAGCAGGCTACGTTGTGCAGGGCAGCTCCCTATGGCCAAAGATGTTCAGCCAAATGGAGGAAGGATGTCTGCCCTGAGTGCAATCAATGGGGCTGGAAGTTTCCTGCTCCTCTGACTCTATGAGCATGCTTTCTTCTCCTCCATCGTAAAGGCGGGGCAGCATTGGCTGTGCTCCTTCTTGCACCCTGTGCAGAAATAATCTCCAGGGAAAGCCAGTCCTCTTGCCACTCAGGGAGAAAACCTCCCAGCACCTTGCTTTAGGCTACACCCACCTCAGGCCAAAGTTGCTGTCCCTGCTGTGGTGGACACAGGTGTCCTTTATACCCCATCTCATTCTTTATTACTGGAAGAGGGGGCTAAGGTGCTTTTCTCTGGGAACCCCACCTCTGCTCCTCTGATCACCCTTTTCCTCCTTGCTGAGGGCCATAGGTTTCCAATCCTGAGATGCTTGCATCCTGCTGCGATGGGACAGCTCTTTGTCCTACCACCTCTTCAGTGTTCTCGGGCAAGGAATCTGCTAGCAGAACAATGGTGTTAAGATTTGACCTGGATAAGAGAAAAGTATTTTATCTGCTGTGCTGGCTGGGCCACAACTCAAATATTTGCATCATTCAGTAGGAGGAGCCTGAGATGACGGAGGAGGAGCTCACTCTGGCAGCCCTGGTCCTTGGAAAGGGACAGGGAACCACATGTGAGGGCTCCTCCTTTGTGTCTGCACATTACATATGCTATTTATTTAACCCTCCAAAGAATCACATGAGAGATCGTGTCATCCCTCTGAAGCAGACGAGGAAAGTAAGGCTCAGAATGCTGTGTGGCCCAGTTGTGTCCTGGTTCCTAGGTCTTTCCTAGCTTGTGGGTGGGAGGGCTGAGTTGTTGGTGAACTTTCACCCCACCCACAGATCAATCCAGATGCTGCAGGTACATGGCCACTGCTCAACAGTACTTCTCAAACTTCTCTGATGGTTAGAATACCCTGAGATGCTGGTTAAAATACAAATTCTTGGGCCCATTGTCCCAGCCCTCCTAAATCATGTCCAGGAGAGAAAGGCAGTGATCAGGGAGGTCCGGGAAATGCAGGAATTGAGACCATGACAGTCAAGGCTGCAGCGTTTGGGAAAGCGAAGTTTAAATGTGCATTAAGACCACCCACTGCTCCTTATGTGTGGAGCAGGCCTCACTTAGCCGATGGGGGTGGAGGGCTGCTACACCTCTCTGTGGGTTTGTTCTGACAATTAGATAAGGTAGGGTCTTTAGAGTGTCACTTAAGCCTTGACCGACATTTACTGGGCTCTCCATAAATGTGTTTTTTCCTTCTTCTCTATTATAATCCCTTAAGAGTATGTGAAAATTCCCAATCGAATTATGCCTCCTTCCCAGTAGAAACAATTAACCTTAAACTGAAGGTTTTCATTAAAAAAAAAAAAATCCCAGCTGATCCCATAGGTGCAGGTGGCCCCAGCACATGCCCTTTAGAGAACCCAGCATTCCTGCACACATACATAGCCCTGCCCTCTGAAGCTTTGTTCCTCTCCTAGGTTTGCCCAGCAGACGACACCAGCAATAGGACATAAAGCAGCATGAAGGAGGCAGCCTACCTGGTAGCCCTCACCTCCTGCTAGTCCACAGCATCACCAGAAGGCCTGGGGAATGACTCCTTCCTCCCGTCTGAACCCTAGAGAGGACTTGGCCATTCAGATAACTCATGCTGTCAGGCCAGGCAGTCTCCTGGGGCTGCAGATGAGGGGCCTTGGCCTGGGGCCCTGGAGTATACCTGATAAAACCAGGAGAGAAGGAAGGGGTGGTGAACAGCCCCAGGGATACAGGGGCTGGATCATTCTCAAGCTACAGATGTGATATTTGAGTGATCCTGGTCCTTATCATGATTTAGGCCTCTGGAGAGCAACCTGGACATTGGAAATTTTGTTGAGTGATCTTGTGCAACCCTGATTTCTTTCATTGTAAAACCATTTTTTAAAAAAAAACTTAAGAGCCCTTGGGCAGAACAAATAGCAGACACCCAAATGGCTCTGCTCTTACACCAGTTTTCCTCAGAATATAGGAACAGTTGAGGCGGTCTACTTATTTCCCCTCATTTGGAATACTGGCTATATTTAATATATGTAAAATCGAGGGAGTGCAAATACAGGAGGGACCACTGTCAGCAGCGCTTCCATCCAACCCGAACACCTGATCCCACCTTATCTCATTAATGAAGGTGTCAGAGATAATTTGTTCTTTGAGAGGCATTGGAGTGTGAGTGTGTGTCCGGGTGGGGGCGGGGAGGGAGATGGGTGGTGAGACAGGAGTTTTAAGGTCCAGCAGATCTCAGCACCTACCCTGTCTGCTGCTACATCTCCTCTTTTGCAATGAGATGTTGTCAATCCCCAGTCTCTCTGACCTTAATTCCTCATCCCCTCATTGAGGTTAACAGCGGGTGCCCTTGTCAGTTTAACTTGAGGATTACAGGAGATGAGGACAGCCTGGCTGGCCTGGAAATTCTCCTTAAATGGGTCTTCCTCTTCCATCCCAGCCCTGGGTGGGAGACCCTGTGAGCACAGGGGCCTGTGCAAAATAGAACCTAACAGGCTGTGGTCTGTCCTTCCCTGACAGAAGTGATCAACAAGAAGGCAGTGTATTTCTTCAACTTGACTTCCATGCAGGACTCGGAAATGATCCTCACAGCCACATTCCACTTCTACTCAGAGCCGAAGTGGCCCCGGGCCAGTGAGGTGCCATGCAAGCACCGCGCCAAGAACACGTCCTGCCGCCTGCTGCCCCCAGGTCCACCCTCACGCCAGCACCTGCTCTTCCACAGCCTCTCGCAGAACACAGCCACACAGGGGCTGCTCCGTGGGGCCATCGCCTTGGCACCCCCACCACGGGGCCTATGGCAGGCTAAGGACATCTCCCCCATCGTTAAGGCGGCCCGCCGGGATAGTGAGCTGCTCCTCTCTGCACAGCTGGATTCTGGGGAAAAGGACCATGGGGCGCTCAGGCCCGGCCCCCATGCACCCTACATCCTCATCTATGCCAATGACCTGGCCATCTCAGAGCCCAATAGCGTGGCAGTGACACTACAAAGATATGACCCCTTCCAAGCTGGTGATCCGGAGCCCCGCACAGCCCCCAACAGCTCTGCAGACCCCCGCGTGCGGCGGGCCACACAGGCCACTGGGCCCCTCCAGGACAATGAGCTGCCAGGGCTGGATGAGAGGCCAGCCCAAGCCCCCCACGCCCAGCACTATCACAAACACGAACTGTGGCCCAGCCCCTTCCGGGCGCTGAAACCTCGGCCAGGGCGCAAGGACCGCAGGAAGAAGGGACAAGATGTATTCATGGCCTCGTCGCAGATGCTGCACTTCGATGAAAAGACGATGCAGAAAGCCCGGAGGAAGCAGTGGGATGAGCCGAGGGTTTGCTCGCGGAGGTATCTGAAGGTGGACTTTGCAGACATTGGGTGGAATGAATGGATCATCTCCCCCAAATCCTTTGATGCCTACTACTGTGCAGGAGCTTGCGAATTCCCTATGCCCAAGGTAGGGTGTGTTTGTTCCTCCCGCGTCTAATTGTGATTCTCAGCTCTGCCCCTACTGGCAAGTCCCTTCGCCTTATGACCTCTGTTTCCTGTCTGTAAAATGGAGACAGTGACTCTTCCCATCTATTGGAGGCGGGGCATAGGTAGACAGAGGTCCCAATGAGGCAGCCTACTGGCATAGAGTGATGCGGTTGGGCTGTGCTTTTGAAACTGTTGATTTGGTTGAATTTAAATTTTAAATCAGAACATTTCTTCTTTTGGGAGGAGGAGGAAGCTCTCCTTAAATTGAATAATCTACAGAGATTGAGTAGACACTGTCTCCCATCCACCCCTGCAGACAGGGCAGGTCTCTGAAGCACCCTCCTCACCCAGGCTCTTGTTTCTCTTCCTGGCCTGGACCGCAGAGCACTGGTGTCTATGACCAGCACAGAGCTGGTCTCCGTGGCTTCCCAGAGGACTCCCTCTTCCTTCCTCCCCCTTAGGACAGGGACCCAGAGGACAAGTAGCTCTCACTGTGCAGGAGGAGTCTGCAGAACACACAGCATGGGGCTTTTTATCCATTGTGCTGGAAATATTTTTAGATTCTCACCTTCTCTCCAGGCTGGGTTGTGGCTCTCTCTAGCCATCTCCCCACCGCCTGAGCTGTGGTAGGCTGGCTGCCAGCTGATGTCGACCCTCTGCACATAGCGCACACTTTCCTCCTGCTTAGCTCCTCTGCTGAATTCCAGGTCATGCCTCCTCTCCAAGGAAGGAAGTCAGTGCATAAATCCAATTCTAACCTAAATAAATCAGCCAGCTGGGAAACCCCAGACCCAGACTTAAGACGGCATTACCCTGTTTGGGAATTAAGGGGTTTCTCCTCAAAGCCGTACACGTGCAAGAGAGAGGAAGGGAGGTGCCCTACAGAGACAGGCGTCTGCTGGAAGGACCTAGCAGATTTAGGAAGAGTACTCAGCAGGCTCCAGCTGGCTGACCCTGCACTTACCTTGTCAGCCTGGCTGGCTACCTTCCCATCTTCCCTGACACCAGCCTGAACCCCGCAAATGAGATGTCCCTGCCTCCCTCTCCTCCCTGCTTCCCCACACAGGAGGCCTTTCTCTTCAATGCGCTATGTATAAAACTCTCTTTGGTTGGCGATGCATTGAAGTGCATGTGATTTGGTCCTGTTCATCTTGTCAGAGACGCTTAAGGAATGGTATTCTCTGTGCTTGCCACTGGGACCCTTCTGGATGTGACAGGCTGCCTGGCGAGGGGAAGAGAGCCACTGTGGCCCCAGCAGGCATGGTTTCCAAGCCTGGCTATGCTAACTGAGGGGTCTTGGTCAAGTTTTTTAGTAATTTTTAGCCTCAATTTCTTCACCAGTAAAATTAAGGTAATACCGACCCCACAAGACTGATATGATGATAAAATGGGGTTTCACAGGTGAAGCATCATCTGACACCTGCAGCCAGACCCACCTGGAAAATGTCCGTTTCCAGTCCTGTCACACTGACGCACACGAAGTGCAGGCTTTCCCCTTCAGTGCTAAGAACACAGAAGCATCATATGGAAGCATGTCTGAATTCCTCAGACTGTGAAACCTGGGCATCTGTGGCCCCAGGCAGAACAGGCTGGGCATGCCCCTCAGCCTTCCCTCTAAACACTTTCACCCAGTTCTAGGTGCTCCTCTGGATGTGTAAGGCGCAGGTGCCCCCAAGTGGCCAGTGCCATGTAAGGGATGTGGCTTCCTTCTGGGAGGCCCAAGAGTCAGGAAGGCCTGAGGCTCTTGCATACCTCCTGGGGACTCAGTCTGTGGCTGACTTGGGAAGAAAGGGGTACCAGCACTGGGATTTCACCTTTTCTTTTAGGTTGATGCCTTTTCTGAGGCCTGAGTCAAGGGCGTGCAGATGGCACAATGGGTGGGTGAGGGCACAACGCCCAGGTAACCAGGCTCCTTTTTCCTGCTTTGCAGATTGTCCGCCCATCCAATCACGCCACCATCCAGAGCATTGTCAGGGCTGTGGGCATCATCCCAGGCATCCCAGAGCCCTGCTGCGTACCCGACAAGATGAACTCCCTTGGGGTCCTCTTCCTAGATGAGAACCGGAACGTGGTTCTGAAGGTGTACCCAAATATGTCCGTGGAGACATGTGCCTGCCGGTAAGACCAGCCGCTCCAGGGTGGAAGGAAACCTCCACCCCACGCCCCACAGGGCAGCATCTTCAGAGGCCCTGGAGTGAGAGATTGACTGGGGTGCAGCTGCAAATGCAGGGCAGAGCTCACAGACAACATTGCTGGTTCCCAGGAGCATCTGTCCCCCAGGGCATCAATCTGGGGTTTTCATTGACTGAACCTCTAACATGGGATTCTGCGTACCCTGAGGGAACATGGGAATCAGTCCTGGCCTGAAGGCCGCCCCATCACCTGTGCCCTCTGCTCTGACGGCCTGCAAACTGAACACATCCACAGTGTGGCTTTTGTGATTATCATCTCGTAACCTGCGAAGGAGACTGCAATCCTGAGGGCACCCTCTCCTTTTGTGTGGAAAGAACCTCGTTTAAACAATCAGTTTAAAACACTTCCGGCCACTTATTGATACTGGAAAACAGGGCCTAAATAATGATATACACGAATGTTTTCTTTCAAACTCCACTGCAAAAGCTTTTATATGTACAATATGCACATATAACCAATTTTGGTTTCTTTTTTTTTAATATATATTTTATTTTAAAACAAAAAGGAGGGAGTTGAAACCATTCCCCATAGAGGTAATCATGCTGGTTAAGTGTGCATTGTTTAAACATGCTTATTGAAATAACACATTCAGTAATATGTTGGAATACTAAAAAATAACCAATATTTTTATATTTTTGTAAATTATACTTTCTATACTGTAGATTGTGTATGTTATGTGTTTTTATGGGAAGCTAATAAATTAAAGGTACAGTGGTATC
Source organism: Aselliscus stoliczkanus (assembly GCA_033961575.1). Lineage (NCBI taxonomy): Eukaryota > Metazoa > Chordata > Mammalia > Chiroptera > Hipposideridae > Aselliscus > Aselliscus stoliczkanus. The sequence continues at coordinate 121,643,331 of CM066729.1, forward strand.
TTGAAAACTGAATGTTACCCATTCCAAAATATTGATGGATCTCCATCCGTAAGCATGACACCAGAGTGGCTGCTGGGGACTCAGTCTTTTTTAGGACCAGCTGAGCCCCCTGCGAGGCTATCTCCACACTCTCTTATCTCTGCTCCTCTGCCTTCCGGGATCCCGCCCACCCACTCTGGGCTCATCCAGGCAGGACTTGGCCTGGGCAGCACAGTAGCCTCACAGGACTTCCTCACAGTCTTAACCTCAGAGGGAACAGTGAGTGATTTGGAGAAGTCTGCGACATCGAAGGAATGCCTATGGTTGCCCTGTCACAGACTTTTTTTTTTAAGATTTTTGTTGGGGAATTGGGGGAGGAGCATTGGGGAGTCAGGGAAGGGGAACAGACAAGTTGCTGTCCTTTTTGTTCTTCAATCTAGTTGTAGAGGATGTCGCTTCCCTGGCCCATGTTGGTATTGTCATTGCATTCTTCCCAGGTGAGGCAGTCACGCGCCGGCCATTGGTCGGCCGCTCACGGTGGCTCATGGTAGCTCATGAAAGTGCCAGCCAGCCCATGGTCACAGACTTTTCACTTGGGAAAGATCAAGCAGGAGATTCGACAAAAGCAGTCAGGCATCTCTCCCAGGGTCCAGGGCTCCTGAGGGAATGGAATGTCTGCTTCTCCCTGTGCATGTCTGTAGAAGGACCACCCTGCTTCCTTGCCAGTGGCCCAGCCCAAAATATCCTCTTCCAAATGGTTCCATTACCCCTGAGTTGGCATCACCTTACAGTTCTAGTGCCTAAAGCTGATTAACTGAATTTCTGAAAGAGAATCTGGGTACAATTTGGAGCAGGTGTCTAACAGTCTTTTGACTAGGATCTGAAAGGATGACAAGGCCCCCAGTCTTAGTTGGAGGAGATCGAGAAGCCATGAGCAGTCCTCCAGGAGGGGACTTAGAAGGAGAAAAGAAGCCCAAGGTGTCTGTCTTAGGTTGGACTCTGGAGACCTGGGCTCTGTACAGGGACTTATGAGGAAGTGCTCACATGAGATACAGGTGCAGAGCGGGTAAAGCAAGACTGGAGGGCAAGAAACCAAGCATCCCATTCTCACCCAGATCCTGTGGAAAGCTCTGGAGCTTAATTATACCTCAGAGTTAGTTTGGCCTTGACAAGGGAGCTAGATGCTCAGACCTTTCCTCAGGCTGCCCCCAGTGGGGTGGAGCTGGGCAGGGAGGGATGGAAAAGTCCAGGTCCCTGGTCCTCTGCACAGGGAGCCACAGTAGTTCCAGAAGCCCAGGGAGTCTCTGAAGAAGGCTGCAGTGGCAACTACTGGAGACAAAGCGACTGGTGAAAGATTACCCAGAACAGATAGGTCGGGGGTCCTGAGGGCACCTGGGTGGAGCCCAGAAGCATCTGCTGAGCATTTCCTTTGAGGTGTTCTAAATGGTCCTCACACATGGCCCTAACTCTTAGCAGAAATCAGGTAAGGCGAGGGGGATGGTCCTTTATCCACAGGAATTGTACCGGAACTCCGTGATTCCTTTCAAGTTGCTGTGGATGGCTGGGAAATCTCAAATGGGTCTGCAAACTTAGTGCTTGGTTTGCCATGTCTAATCTGTTTTGGAAGATGACAGGATATGAGTTAATAACAAAATAAGTACTCATAAAACATATTGGGGCCCAATGCCTTTTTTTTCTCAATACCAGATTCCTTATTTTTCTTTCTCCCCTTGAATTTTCTCTCATCACACTCTCCTTTTCCAGTTCTTGATGAAAATGGGGTGTCCTATAATAGTTCTATCTTATTTTTCTGGCATTGTCAGTTTCCTGGAGATCTTCTGAGTCTCCCTAAAAGTCTAGAACTCCTCTGTTTCAATCCTGGATTATAGGGGTAGAGGAAGCAGTCTGAGAGGGTCACCCCTGGGTCCAGCCATGGGCAGGGGCTCCACTCCTGGACTGGGATGGATGGTACTCAGTGGGGATGACTAGAGTATAGTGGAAAGAACTAGTGTCATCAATGACTTCTTATATATAGAGCACCATGTCATTTAGACATGGCCTCTCAGTCAGCCTCACAACAATCTTGCAGCTTATTACCCAACTGATGCCTCAGAAAAACGGGCTCAGGATGGGTAATTAATATGGCCACCTGTCTTATCAACTATGACACCCAAGACTGCCTGATTCAAGACCATGTGGCTGGTGCTGCCCCTCAATTTCCTGGCCAGTGACCCCACTACTGTTGACTGGCTCCCAATGGCACTGAGTGACCTCACAATAAAGCAAGGTTTAAAACGAAATATCTGTAAAACAATTTCTTTTCCTCTTAAAACTAAAATATTAACATCACACTACCATTAGAGCTAGAGGTTCCAGGACATAGCCCAGACGTGCATGGATCCCTGAGGTCACTCAGCTGGGTCTGTGTTATCCTGGAGGCTGCAGTGTGGTGGCCTGCCACCGGGCCGTATGCCTGAAGTCACATGATTAAAGATTAGTTCATGTGACAAATGTAGACAGTGCAACTGAGAGCTAGAAAATTTAAGGCTGAGAGGAAACTGCTGAACAAGTGCGGAGACTGCACCCAGGTACTACCAGGTGCCTTACCTGAGATGTCCCAATAGGGCCCTCTGTATGTCTGATTTACTCATAAAATGCCATCAGAGCTCTAACTTATCAGTAATGCTTCTTTTGTTGCCACGATGGAGACAAGGCCAAACTGGAGGAGCCTACAGAAGTCTGGGGTGGGAGAGAGAGGGTGTGACGAGGGTACTCCAGGGAAAGAGGACTAGAGATGGCTCCATGAATGGAAGAGCTGGACTTGGCTGGTGGCATAAAGACATTGCTAGTATCAGCTTGTGCAAAATGTTTTTGATGGAGTCACCTACCAAGGAGGGCTAGAGGGAGTTCAGTGGAAAGACCAAGAGAGCAGAATCAGATTGCTAGCTCTGATGTAAACTGCACCAAAACATTCAAGTTACAGTTCAAGGCTATTTCCTTTTACCAAACAAAATCCTTCACTGATAAAGTAATACTGAGATTTCCATTCCCCTCTCTCTTCTGAGCTAATGATGTTCATTCAAGCTATTGTCCACCTTTCCTTCTCACTCAGGCCTAATCCAATCCTAAATTCCTCCAATCTCTCCCAGAAGTTCTGTTTGTATGAGTAAGGAATGAGTGAGCAGAAGCATAGACCTGTTTATTTATTCAATTACTTAGCATCTGCTATGTGCCAAATACCATGCTAGGCAATATCTACATAGTTTATCTCTTGACAGGCTCATATGAATTTCCTTTTTTATTAAAACCAATGTACAAAGTTGAACGTACATCAGTGTCACCTGGAGGGCTTCAACAGGTTGATGGGCCTTGCCCCTAGAGGTTCTGACTCAGGCCAAGACTTACATTTCTAACCACTTCCCAGATGCTGATGCTGCCGGTGATGGTCCAGGGACCATGCTTTGTGAACCACCATTGTATTAAGTGTGCTAAGCACCTGGGCACAGTCCTGGACAGGGAATTTGCAGTGACAAACACTTACCCTGTGACAAATGGAAGCAGCATCTCAGGAAAACTAGGCCAAGAGCTGGGGACTGACCTACCCTCTGCTCTGCTTGGCCCATCCTCTCCTTAGAGCCTCTATGTGGATCCAGTTTTCATTCCTCTGAGCAATGTGTGGGTGAATGTGGATTTGAGAAGCTCACAGAGATTTGAGTGTCCGTATAGTCATGCCTCCTGGGACACAAGGGGTTCCTGACTCCCTGGAGGATGCCGTATCACAGAATTCAGGCAGACCTTGTCCAACCTCCACAAATAAAAGCTAAGGTCAATGTCTGCTCTACATATGAGCTTCAGCAATCCTTGAAATAAATGGATGAGGCAGTTCTGCCTCTCTTCATCATTAAGTTTTACTTCTCCCATTGCAACTGGCTGTGATGACTGTGTTTCTATAATTCACAAGTCCTGGGAGATGAGGCTACTGAGTCTCTGGTTAAAAATCACCACAGCACAGTAATGCCTAACTGTCTGAGCCTCAAGTATAGATGGGGACAGGCTGAGCTGGTAGCCACCAAAGCCAGGCTGATCAGTGTACACTGTGGAGTACCCCCATGTGTTCAAGGACCTATGCAGAGATTACTACAGTAGCCTGCCTGGAAGGAGCCTCAATTCCATTGTGAATGCAGGACTGACTCATGAACACCTCAAGTCAACAGAAGACAGTCCCAAGGCCCTGTGTAGTGCTTATCAGACAAATACAACAAGCGCTGTTGTTTAAAACACACAGGCTGGTGGAGGGAAGTCCCATGCAGGCACTGAAGGGCAGACAGGATTGGTCCAGTAGAGGGCAGTGGGCAGGAACCTGAGGCATTCCTAACCCAGAGCAAAGCCAAAGCAGGGGCTCTGCAAAAGGAAGGACAGAGCTGCCCAAGGGATGAGAGAGAAAGTGATAGAAAGATCTGACTTCGTACTAACAAGTGCAATAATGAGAACCTATGGAGTGCTTACCATGTGCCATGCTCTGTGCTAAAGGCATTCAGTGTTCCTGAGGAGCACCCAGGTATCTGTGGTTCTTCTGGTACTCTCCCCGGACACACAGTATGCCACCACATACAATTCCTGAGCACAGCCCTGGACCAGCCAAAGTGAGAAGCAGCTACAATGTACCTTCAGTATCTTTAGGAAGGCTGAAGTCCAGACACTGAGGCGTGGCTCATCAAAACATGGGATGAAATTAGTCCAGCTCAGCTAGCAATGCAAATTAGCTATTTTTGGTCATCAAATGATGATAGACTAGAGAGAACTAGTGGTGAGGGGGTGGTAGAAACACATACTCTCAGGCTCTGCTAATGAGAGTGAATATTAAAACAGCATTTCTGGAAAACAACTTTGCAATGTTTACCAAGAGCTTTCAAAATGTTTATATATACAGTAATACCTTGGTTTGTTCCGGGAACAAACTATTCGTATTGCAAGACATCGCTGGTTTACCACATTAAAAATGTTTTAGAAATGTCTGCTCATCTTGTGGAATGCTCATAAACCACACTAATCTCAATCCAAGGTTTTACTGTACTTTGATATAGATATTCCACTTCTGATGAACTGTCTGAAGATAATAATATAAAATATAGACTATAACAATGTGCTTTGCAACATTATCTTAGTAGATCGTCTCATTGTCCTACATTTGGTAAATGTTGAATACATTAGGATATATCCATATGGTTGGATATTGTTCAGTCATTAAAAATGAAGTATATGAAAAGTGTTTCATGGCATGGGAGGGTACTTACACAATCCTTTAGTGGCATCGCCTAAGGATTCATCCCAATGTGGCTCCCATGCTGCTGCCAACAACATCACCCCCACCTAAACCAACAAAGCCATCGCATTCTCCTGGCCACAGTGGTTGGCTGGCGTATGAGCAGATGGTCCAATGAGGACCAAGGACATACCATGAAACTAATTGGGATTTCCTGGAAAAGAGGCTTTTGCCACTCTTCCACAGGATACAGACCTGCTGCAGCTTTCTGGCCAAGATACAGATGGAGCGTGAAGACCACACAGTAGAAGGCAGTTCTGAGAGTGAAGAAAATATCACTACAACATTTCCTGTACTCTGGACCAGGCTGTGTTAAAGCCAAGTCGTTGCTGAACTTGTCAGCTTTCATTATTAATCATAATCCATTTTTCTTAAGCCTATTTGGATTCTGACTTTCTGTAACTTGCAACAAAAGGAACTTTATCTGGTACATTTAAAATTTTTTAATTGTGGTAAAATGCATAACAGAATTCACCATTTTTAAGTGTACAGTTCAGTGGCATTTAGTACATTCACAATGCTATGTAACCAACACCCCCAGAACTTGTTTCACATTGCAAAACTAGAACTCTGTACCCATCATCACTAACTCCCCATTTCTCCTTCCTCTCAGCCCCTGGCAACCACCATTCTACTTTCTGTCTATACACTTGATTTCTTTAGGTACCTCATATAAATGGAATCATGCAATATTTGTCCTTTTCTTACTGGCTTATGTCATTTAACATGTCTTCAAGAATCATCCATGTTGTGGTATGTGTCAGAATTTCCTTCCTTTTTAAGACTATCACATTTTGTTTATCCATTCATCATTCCATGGACACCAGGGTTGCTTCTACCCTCTTGGTTATTGTAAATAATACTGTTATTACATGGGTGTACAAATATCTCTTTGAGATCCTGCTTTCAATTAGTTCGGAGATGCACATATAAATAGAATTGCTGGGTCATATGGTACACAATTTGGGGGAGAAGAAAAGGGGGAGAAGAAGGCGAATATGATATTTTGTGGCTCAATTAGGGTAGCCCTTCTGTGAAACCCCAACAATGGAAACCTGGTGGCAGGAGAGGGGTCCTTTTGTATGAGGACCCCCACATCTTCTGGAAAAGACAGAACAAGACCCAAATCTTGTTCCCTAAAACCCAAAGTTAAGGGGATCTGTCCAGATAGACGAAGGTCCATTTATATAGAAAGGCAACAAGGTCTCTGAAATCACACCAATCTGAGTAAAGTGGGAGTCTGGGCTGTGACCCAGGCTCCCCATAAAAACCTAAAATTTTGTAGAATGGGATCAGAATATGACCACAGCTGGCCTCTTCTCTCAACCCAGCCACCTGCCACAAGGACTTGCCTTCTAGAGAACAGGTAAGCCTGAGTGTGTGCCTAAGAAAGCCGATACCTTGGTGCCCAAAGGGAGACATCATGGAGACCTGGGCAGAAACCTGGACCAAACAGGGCACTCTAGTGGCTGTGCACAAACATTTGTTAGATGTGTGTGACCCGTCCCCAACAGCAAAGCCAGGTGTCACAGAAACAACAGCAGGGGAAATCCGCTAGAACCCTTTCCTCCCTTCATGTGTCCAGCTTCTTAAGCCAGACTGATACTATCCCACCTCCATTTTCTTTGGGCTAAATAAACCTGCAGAGCACTTGGACAATTCAGGAAAGAGATGCCCTGAGAGGAAAAACTAGACTTCCCAATAATATGGATCTGGAGGCCTCACACAATTATTTAAAAACAGTTAAGGAGATGCAGACATATTGATACTCTGAATGTGTGGGGCAGATCATTAGAGAAATTTACAGGCACATTGCATTGCACAGCACTGGGGGTGCCATCCACATCACCATCTGTGTGACCAAGCCTCCGTGCCTTGGTAGTGTGCAGCCTCCATGGCTGAATTGGTGACCCCAAATGTAGACAGGCCCACAGTTATTTATCTGAGATTCCCAAACCCGAAACTGTCAGAAAACCTGAAGCTCCTTTTAACTTCTTACATGGCAAAACTTGACCTGAATGGATATATGTTTTTTTAATTTGTTTTACTGCAGAAATATTATTGGGTTTGATTACAGGGTGTTATCCCCAGCCCTATTGAAGATATTACAGTACATATGCCATACCAAATTTCCTAAATCTGAAGCTTTCTGAATCACAAAACATTTCTGGCCACAAGGTTTTAAACAGAGTACTGTGAAGCTGCATCTATCAGAAAATATTAACTGTGGGCATCACCGGACAGTGAAGGTATAGTTTATTTTTATTTCCTTCTTTATAATATTTTGCATTTCCCAAATTACCTGCACCATGTACTACTGTTACAATCAGAAAAGAAAATGTCATGTTTTTAAGAAAACATCAGGTAGCAATGCCTTGAGCTTTCCTGAGCACATTCAGACTACACCCACGCATCCCTTGGCTCCTTCTGGAGTGTGACAGATTTCTGGCTGCTTCCAGGGCCTGGAGTTGGTGGGGGATCCTGTCTTGCTCTCCAGCTCCGCCCAGACCCCTCCCGCTGCGCAGCTGCAGCTCCACTTCCCCAGCTTTGTACCCCTCATCAGTGCAGGAGTTCTTGCACTGAGCTGGCTCCATGCCCAGCATGCTTCCTGCCGCCTTTCTAAGCAGCACTTCTGAAGCTATACCCTTCCCATCCATTCTCCCTGGCAGTGTCCCCAAACGGTGGGGACAGTAAGTTCTGTCCAGGCCTGGACTTGGGGGTTCATGGTTTCACTCTGCCTCCACCAGTAATGGGAGAAAAGTTGGGCGTACACTGAAGTCTCTGACCTCAGCGTGCCATTGCCCCTCCTACCTTTCCTGAGCCTGCTCAGTTCACTGCCGCCCTCCCCAGGAGCACTGCTAGCATGGAATAACTTCATGTTCCAATCCTCTTCAGAGCAGACCCCCAGGTATTTTTAACTATGCTCATTCTTTGCCTTGTTCAAAATCACATGTGATGGAAATGGACAGAGCCTAAGTGTGGACATGAAGTTCTTAAAATAACACAGGTTCTGGGGCCTTGCAGAACCTTACTGTGTCCTGTTCTCAGACCAAAGGCATGTCTCCTGGGCATATGTTGGCCTCAGAGCTCCCATCCCCTGACTTTGACTTCCAGATTGCATGCTTCCCCTGATTGACGAAGGTGGCCTAGGCATCCACCCCTCTGACATGAGCAAAGACTCCTTCCAAGACCAGTGACATAGCTCTTCCGGGGTCCCTGCGGGCTGGGACACACAGGGCTTCCTCATCAACTCCCAGCTCAGTCAGACCTGGCTTGGAGAAGTGGCAGACAGAACTCAGCCACCCAATTGACCAGAGCATGCAGTGATTGCCATGACACTAAGCACATAATTATCTAAATCCTTACAAGTCTCTTCTGAACCAGAAGTGACTTGCTCCAGGTCCCACTATGGGGAAGAAGTGAGGGAGCTGGGATTTGAACACTTACCTTGTCTTTGTCACCTCACTGAATCATGTATCACATTCACGTGTGACCTCTAATGCCCGGGAAATTGCTTGGCAGATGAGAAGCCCACGCGTGGAGCACTGGAGTCACACTGCAGGTCCTGACCCCACAGCGAGCAGGCCTCTTACTAACCCTGGTGGGGTCCCCACTCCACCACCCACTCTAGCCCAATCTTCTGGGGGTTTTGTGTTGTTTCTCTATTTGGAGGACTTTTTGATCATGTTTGTTTCCTGGATTCTTTGTTTCTGTGGTCCAGGAGATGGAGCATATGTCACCCCGTCTTGAGCTTCTTTTGAACGGAGCTGGCAAGGAAATGAGAAAGGATCCTAATTAGAGGGCAATAACCCCATGGAGAAATTCGGATTCTTTGCAGCAGGCCATGTCCTTCCCACAAGCCCTGCATGTTTGTCAGATGTTTATAGAGCCTTCATTAACGGAGAGCTCCCTTAGATAAGAGGTTGAAGCTTAGCATTGAGGACCAGATAAGAACAAGTGGAGGACACTGTAGGACGGCGGTGAGAGCCTGGGAACTGGCCAGGGTGCTTGGTGGAGAGTGGTCGGCAGGACGATGCCGGTCGGCTCCTCCTGGGCTCCTCCCCATACACACTAACCCAAGGTGGCCGCCAGCAGTCTCCTGTCCAGGGCAAGCTCGCCGTCCCAAGATGTGCCACGGGGCGCTGTGGGTGGCCCTGCCAGTGCTCTCCCTGCTGACCTGCTCTGGGCAGGGGAAGCCTCTGGAGAGCCTGGGCCGGGCACCAGCAGCGAGAGATGCCAATCGCCTGCTAGGGGGCCCCGGAGGTGAGCATGGAGGGGGCACCTTCGACTTGAGGATGTTCCTGGAGAACATGAAGGTGGATTTTCTGCGCAGCCTCAACCTGAGTGGCGTCCCCTCCCAGGACAAAACCCGAGCAGAGCCACCGCAGTACATGATCGACCTGTACAACAGATATACCACCGACAAGTCGTCCACCCCGGCGTCCAACATCGTTCGCAGCTTCAGCATGGAAGGTAGAGTTGGCTCCACCCGGGCTCCTGTGGGTTGTGGGGAACTTAGTGGTCCACAGCTGGGCTGCCCAGTGTGGTGGCCACAGGCCACGTGAGACTCTTTAAGTTTCTATTTCAATTAATTAAAATGAAATAAAATTAACAATTTACTTCTTTAGTTTTAGTTTCACTAGCTTCAATTCAAGTGTCCAACAGTCACGTGTGGCTAATGACTACCCTATAGGACAGTGCAGATAATGGAACATCTCCTTCATTGCAGACAGTACTACTGGACAGCTCTGCTCTAGGAGATTCTCCTTCCCTGGACCCAGTGTCACATTTAACTCAGTGAGAGCTTTGGGAATGCCAGCTCCCTCTCTTCCACCCCTTCTTTTCCTCCCCCTTCCCTCACTGTCCCTTTCCCACTTAGAAATGGACAACTCATTTAGCCTCCAACCAGCTGATATAGCTTTAAACATTGAAAGAATGTCTATTTCTGTCTCATCAAACAATGTCTAACATTCAGATAAATTCCTCTGAGTGCTTAATGTTGGAGGACCACTTAATTATTTTCTAAATATAAAATAATTTCCCTGATTTAGGAGGACTAGAAGAAAACAAACATCAACTGAGAGCTTATGTTCACTAATTTACACAATGTAAGTGAAATGCTTTTGTGAGCAGAGAAGTCAGGCTTGTAGACTCTGTAGGAACACGTCCAGATCACCTACTGGATTCTGACCCAGTCCCATCCTCCTGTACAGCTCAGGCGTTTCCTGCCGCTGCTGTCTCCCTCTAAACAAGCAGCTGCACAAGGCCTCTCTGCTCCTGGGCTGGAACCCTGTAAATGCCTAACAGGCTTTGCTCAGTGCCCCGACCAGCAGGCCAGACCTGCTAGGCCTGCAGAGGGTATGCCCGTCTAAAGAACGCTGTGGTCACTGTGCATGCCCAGCAGTGCCAGCTTTTCTGATTGTCCAAAAGAAAAAGAAGAAACCTAGATTTTATGTGAACTTGCCTGATTTTTAAAACACAGGCTTTATTAATATTTTTTTAATGCCATCTGCCAGCATCTCACCAGGCCCATGGGGCATGTCTGCAAGCTCTGCTTCAGGGGAAGGCTGGGCTTCTTTGGCTTGACCTAACCCCCAAATCCCATCTGGAGGTCCAGCGCTTAGAGTCATCTTCGCGACACCCCTCCCCGCACCCTCCAGCATTGTCCGTGTCCCAGAAACAAGTGCTCTGATCTGATCCCAGCTCTGCCTGTGGCCAGCACTCCTGTGGAGGCCAATTATGCTTCCCTTCATAGACTTCACAGATGGTCTAAGTGTGGCTTCGGGGGACGGGGCGGGGGGGAGGCATTTGCTTTCTAGATGTCTGACTGCAGTCCCACAGCTATTATCAAGCATGCCACAGGAAGAGCACATTAGGTCACTAATGCACTACTCAAAGATCCCCTCATTACTCAGATATGTCACAGCAGCTCAGCACGTTCTGCAGGAGCTGGAATAGCTGTGAGGGGACCACAGAGAACTGTGTGAAAGGACATGTGCTTTGGAGGAGACAGGCATAGGTGGAGAGGAAAGTCTGGGGAGGACACAGAAATGTTGATTGAGCATCTACTATGAGTATTGGGTAAGTTCCATGCACCATCTTGTTGAAGCCTCAAACCAACCCTGGGAAGCAGGAAAGATAAGCTCCATTCTGCAGATGAGAAATCCGAGGCACAGGGCTCAAGGCGTTTCCAAAGTCTTAAGCATAAGAAAGGGCAGAGTCAGGGTTGACGCTTTCATCTGACAGACACCAAAACCTGATAGTTTTCAGAACAGCATATGGTCTCCCTTCAGTTGGCACATAGTAAGTGCTCACAAAACGCAACTTTTCTTCCTTCTTTGTGACCTTGCCATATATAACAGAGACGTGCTAATGGCCACGTTCAGCCAGAAGTAAGAAACTGAGACAGTTGTGTGGCTAAAAGGCAAGTCCCATTTTTGCGTGACATGAGAAAGCAGTTGAGGCTAATATATTTTTTCCTCAAACATTAAAAACATCATCCACTTTCACTTTGGAGAGATTTTTTGTTTTGTTTTGTTTTGTTTTGTTTAGAGGGCAGTGCCACTGGCCCTCATATATGGGATCCGAACCAGGGCCGCTGGTGTCCCAAGCCAGCTCTTAACCACCGTGCCACTCGGCCGGCCCTGGAGAGATTTTTAATATTGTCTTAATTCTAGAATTTTACCTTCCCTTCCAGGATCCCTCCTTTAAAATCATACCCTCAGGATAGCACCCCGAACTTGACAGTGTATTTTGCTGTTTTGTTTTATTTGGTTCTTTTTTTTTTTTGAGGGCAGTGTCACTGGCCCTCACATGTGGGACCGAACCAGGGCCACTGGCTTCCTAAGCCAGCGCTTAACCACCGCGCCATTCAGCTGGCCCAAGTTCTTTTTTTTTTTTTAAGTGAGGATTTTTACAGAATGTATGCACTTTGGCAGTTAAACACCCTAAACCCAGTTTCCACAACTGTGAGAGTGCAATAATAATTAGATCATCCCAGGGTCAGTATGAAGAGTCAGGTGAAATTTAGAATGCAAAGCCCTCAGTACAATTCTGGACACATAGTCGGTGCTCAATCAAAGTCCAGACCTGCTCACTGCAATGCAAGGCATCTCCTGCCTCTGCTTTTCTTTGGAAGATCCCAAATGTACCTTTCAAAACACTCTTCTACATTAAGGGCCTTCTACATTAAGGGCCCAAGTGAAACAATAGAGAGGTTTGACAATGTGATTCCGAATGCCCTTCCATCCAAGCCATGAGTCTCAGCTTTGTTGTCCTGAAACCAGACCCTCCTAGCAGATGTCCATCATTGTGTATTTGCATTTCAGATGCCATCTCTATATCTGCCACAGAAGACTTCCCCTTCCAGAAACACATCTTGCTTTTCAACATCTCTGTTCCTAGGCATGAGCAGATCACCAGGGCAGAGCTCCGACTCTACATCTCTTGTCAAAGTCATGAGGACTCTTCTCATGAGCTGAAAGGAAACATGGTCATTTATGATGTTCTGGATGGAGCAGACACATGGGACGATTCTACAGGAACTAAGACCTTCCTGGTGTCCCAGGACATTCGGGACGAGGGTTGGGAGACCTTTGAAGTCTCCAGCGCTGTGAAGAGGTGGGTCAGAGCAGACTCCACCAAGAGCAAAAATAAACTGGAAGTGACTGTGGAGAGTCACAGAAAAGGATGTGACAAGCTGGATATCAGTGTCCCCCCAGGCTCCAAAAACCTGCCCTTCTTCGTTGTCTTCTCCAATGACCGCAGCAATGGGACCAAGGAGACCAGGCTGGAGCTCAGGGAGATGATCGGCCATGAGCAGGAGAGTGTGCTAAAGAAATTGTCCAACAATGACCCAGCGGAGGCAGGTGATATCAAGGATGAGGAGGAGGACTTGGAAAGCCACGTCGTGGCCGCGGGGTCGTCCTTAGTCAGACGGAAGAGGAGTGCTGGGGCCAACAACCACTGTCAGAAGACCTCCCTGCGGGTGAACTTCGAGGACATTGGCTGGGACAGCTGGATCATTGCGCCCAAGGAATACGATGCCTATGAGTGCAAAGGCGGCTGCTTTTTCCCCCTGGCTGACGATGTGACCCCAACAAAACATGCCATTGTGCAGACCCTGGTGCATCTCAAGTTCCCCATGAAGGTGGGCAAGGCCTGCTGCGTGCCCACCAAACTGAGCCCCATCTCCATCCTCTACAAGGATGACATGGGGGTCCCCACCCTCAAGTACCATTATGAAGGGATGAGCGTGGCAGAGTGTGGGTGCAGGTAGTGCCAGCCTGCAGGCAGGGAGGCCAGGTGGGGGGGTGTCCTAATGAGAGGTCCTGTGTCCCCCCTGGGTACGACAAGGACTTAGTCCATCTGCATGCCAGCCTGAGAGAGAAAGGGAGCTGTCACATCCTCCAGGTAAAAGCCTGCTCTCCCTCTCATGGCCCACCCCAACCACACCACTGGGTTTAACTATAGGGGAAAGCGATGAAATGGGGACATACAGATCTGGGGAGAGGAGGGAAGCCTGGTAGGGTTATTGGGGTGGAAGGGGAGATGTGAGAGGCGGACAAGAGGAAAAATAATCCAGAGTCAGCAGAACACTGAGCAGAGGTGAGCCGAGGAGTATAGACTGTAGGTGATGTGCAGAGATTTATAGAAATTCAAGAGTTGAAGAGGATGTGGCTTATTCCAATAACCTCAGGGAGTACGGAGGAAAGGAGCAGGCTCTGTGCTCTATGCCCATCATTTCACATATTCCCACAACCCAGTGAGATGGGCGTTATGACCCCCAGTTTATACATGCAGAACTCAAAGCTCAGGAAGATTCAGTAGCCTCGGTCAATGGCCTGATTCCATCTCATAGGTTTATAAGTCTGCCCATTGTCAAAGCTCAAGACCTTCCCACATGCCCCATCACAGTTTAGCAGGTCACCTGGTAGCTAAAGGACAATTAGATGTTGGGAGGTAGGGAGTGTGGGGCACTGGGCTGAGACTGGCCAGTACTCACCAGTATGACTGGGATGCCTGTCACATCTAGGACACATCCTAACTGCTCAGTACCTGTGCTGAGTCAATTACCAAATGCTTTTTTATGATCACCCCCCCCCCAAGTCACTGAAAAACTACCCCCAAAAAGCAGGATGGAGAAAGTCAGGATGGCAACACTGGGTCACATCATACATTATGGCTGGAGCTACTTTGACACACTGGCACAGGGCTTGGATGGCCAGCAGTTCACATAGGGCCACTTGCTACCTGTGGGCTCCAAATGTGTGATGGTGTGGGAGGGGTGGGCACACTTTACCCTGAGGAATGGTGGCCTGTGGCCTATATCTTTGCAGTTCCTTGCTCAGCATAACCAGCTCACCAGCATAGCACACTGGACATCCATCCACAGGGACCCCATGGGATATAGGGGTCTTAGCAGGCCTCAGGTCCTTACTGGTCACAGCCAGCTCTGCCTGCACTGCTGACTTTCTTGAGCAGTGTGCATCCAGCCCCTGTCCTGGACTTGGGCCCCGGGACCAGACTCAGCCCTCACTGACCCCAAGAGATGACAGTTTCCATTTCCTTTGCATTTCATTCTCTCCTCTGACTCTCAAGACACACATGGAATGGGGTGGAGTGAGGAAGAGTCTGGAAGTGGTGACAATTGCACTCCATGGCCCTTCTGACCACCGGCCAGAGCAGCATCTATGAGAGGCCTAAAGAGACCTAGCTATTCCCACTGATAGAAGCTCCCAGTATACTAAAACAAAAAAACAGAAAGAAAAAAAAAAGTCTGTGCTAAATGTTTACATGAACCAATGAACAGCTTTAACCCGCCCCCCAAAAAAATGCAATAAAACATCATTGTTGAATTACTGGAGTTATAGAAAATAATAGTTCCTGGTACGACAACGTCACTCAATCATAAAGACAGGTGATGGATATCTTTTAGTCCTGGTGATGTACTTCTGTGCCTGCATCAAAGTTTTACTTGGAAATAAAGTCAAATGTCTAATCTGTGACATGTGACATTTTGTGCATGTGAGACCTAGGTTTGATGGTCCCCCAACCCCATGCCCTGCCCACCCCTCCCTACAGGCTCTTCTTTCCCTAAGTGGGTGGAGGAGAGGGCATGGAGATGAGCTGATACGGGGTGGTGGACACATGTGGGCAGTATACCTCCACGTTCGGGGTGAGTGGACGTGTCTATATAAGGGCATGTGTGGGGAATATGTGTAAATACAGATATTTGCAAGTGGACGAGGACAGTTAGCCAGCATGCCATTCTTGACCTCCCCACACATCAGAAGAGAGGGGCCCTGGTTCTTGCTAAGAGACACATCTGGCCCTAAGCCATCTCCACCCGGCGTCCTGGGGCCTGCACAACTCTTCCAGCATCTGCCCTCACTATGCCCCCGCTCAGTTGCCCAGCTCCAGCCAAACACCCTCAAGGACGCTCTCTGTTCTCAGCCCTCAGGTGGCTGCCCTGTCTGCCTCACTCCCAGCTCCACAGCCCAGGTCCACCTTCAGGGACCCAGCTCTGGTGTCACCTCTCTGGCCCTTCTCCTGACACGTTGGTTCTGATCTTCCTGACTTTGAGAAGTGCTACAGTGCTGCTCTCTCACAGTAGTCACAAGCCTGGCGTGGGCACCCAATGGCCTCTTGTCTTGGCACTAAGTCCCCTGGAGACAAGGCCCCGAGAGCCTCTGACCTCCGTCACTCCTGGAGAGCTGACATGCCTGCAGCTCGGAACAAGCTGTTGTGGACAGATGTGCTGGGACAGAACATGAAGGAGTGGTGAAGTTACGTGCTCTGGCTGCCATTTCACTGCAGTATTCTTCCACCAGGTCCCCCAGCGCTGACTCACCCCAGCCAAAGAATGAAAGGCAACAGCGCCATCCTCTGGACACTATCATGCTGCCAGTTAGCCTTCTGCCTAATGACCTCCACTTTTACTGCTTCAGTTGTAATGTTTTCGAAAGTGCGTGCATTTTTCTCATATCAGGGTGGTGATGTTATCACAGCCTCAGGCGTGAAGCTGAAGCTCAGCAAAGTGACAAGTTAGCAGGATTGATGGCTGCTCCCTGCCGCGTATGACCTATACTCCAGGCCAGGAGCAAGGGGAGAGATGGGCCCAGGATGGCCAGCAGAAGCCACGGGCAGACACAGAGGGACACTGGAGGGGAGAGACTGCAAGGGCAGCCAGAGAGGAAGGCTGGGGGACCTTGAGCACAAAGCTGGTCTTGGAGCTTGTACTCTGTGGCTCAGACAACAACCACAAGATAATAAACGTTCACATCCCAGCTTTTACAAATGAAGAGGAGGTGGAGTCATGTGAAGGTCTCACATTTTGCTTACAACCAGTAGCTAGGAACTACTGGAGCCAGGATTTGAACCCCAGTTGTGACACCAAACCCACATTCTCTCTGCTGCACTGGCCTCTGTCCTAAAACGTTCCTCAAGGTCAAGATCACAGTCACACTAACAGGAAGAATCAAAGCTATGGCATAAACCAGATAAAGCTATGCTCTCCTGGGCAGGCACTGCCCTACCCTGGGCTCTGCCTCTCCTGCCCTAATTGTATAGGGTCCTCGGGGCAGCTAGGCACCAAAGGGCACTATTTATGAGGGAAAGAGGAGAAGGACTCCCCTGTTCCTCTTTGGTTAATGCTCTTTTAACACAGCCACTAAACACTGTGGCTTGTGCCTCTTCCAGAATTCTGCCAAAATTGGGAGAAAGGAATTCCTGGGTTAATTCTTGTTTGCAGCCTTCACTTTTCTAAGCCTGACTTAATTCCCATGTGAGCTGAGCCCATACAGGTGGGAGTGGAAGGTCACATCCCTCCAGTACTCTTTTTCTCTCATATACTAGGGTTTTGGTTCCATATCCAGCTTGTCTGACCAGCTCCCTCTGTCCTGGACATCAGTTCCTTCCCAGAATTCCCCTTAGAATTTTGCTATGCCTGCCAATGGCACTTCCACGGGCTCCAGGCAGCTCCTATATTATCACTTCAGGTAGTCTTTACAGTAAAGGGAGGAGGAAGCAGGGTCCCAGAATGTTGGACATGCTGGCACAAGGCATGAAGTAGGGAGCCAGGGGCAAACGCACTTCTGTGGGTGCTCCTTCTGTCCAAATAGCTCCTGCAGCAGAGCCTGGTCTTTAGCTTTGATGGTACTGGTGATATGAGGAGGGCCCGCAGGGCTGTGCTGGCCTCTTACCCACAGAGGACCTGTGCTCTGAGGAACCACGAATGCACACAGGTGGAGGTGTGTGGCCTGGGCAGCCACACATGACCCGCTTGGTTTCACGTTCTGCTGTCACCATCCTAAAATCCATAACTGTGAACCAGGGCCCCGCATTTCCATTCTGTCCTTGGCCCCACAAATGATGTAGCTGATCCTGAATGCAGTTGTTTGGTCAGCATCTTGGTTTCCCAAGTGCTGGGGACACTCTGGAGGCCACGTCAGGTCTCAGCATTGACTTGATCGTGGTGGGACAGGGAACATGACAGCTTGCCCCAGCATCTGAGCGAGAGGACCACCGTGCCTGCTCCCCAGAGGCTTCTCTGATGTGTGACCAGTGGCAGGGACACTGTTCAGATCTCAAAGGTTGGACTATTCTATCCAGATGACAACTCCTTGGGGAAACCTGGCTTCCTGGGAAAGTGGGAAGCAGCCTGATGTGAAGGGATCCCACTTTTCCAGACTCGTCTTAACGAGGAGAACGGAGACTATACTTAAGGCAGGCAGCATTGCACACAGGGGGCTGAATAAATTTTTCAGAATTTCTTTCCTTTTCAATTAAGAACAGTCACCCCAGACAGAAATCTCACGCCATTGGCCTCAGTTTCCCTGACTACTTCTCACACAAAAGATCATTCCTCTTCGAAGGAGCCTGTTTCATTAGTGGAAGACTCAGGAAGATGTCCCTGAGCTGGGGCCAAAGTCTGCTTCTCTGAAGCTCCCTCCCATGAGCTTTGTTCTGACTAAGGGGCTCCTTCGCTCTGGTGAGTGCTAATATACGAGCCATCTCCATGGCTGCTACAAGGCTTCTGCTGTGACAGATATGGCCAGTAAGGGCCTACAAGGGCCCAGGGGCTTTCTCTAGTCTGGATCACAGGAAACAATGTAAGGACAATGAAGTATCAATCACAAAGCCAAATGCAGTTTCTGGGGTGTTCAAATATCTCCCCCTCCATTTTTTTTTAAAGATTTTATAGGGGAATTGGGGGAGGGGAACAGTTTTGGGGAATTGGGGAAAGGGACCAGCCAAGTTGTTCTTCAATCTTTGTTGTGGAGGGCGTAGCCATCTGGCTTCCTGTTGGCAGCTTGTGGCTTCTAAGCTCAAGGTGCTGTGTTCAATCTTAGTTGAGGGTGGGCGTAGCCACCATCCCATGTGGGAGTCAAACCAGCAGCCTTGTTGTTAAGAGTGCACGCCCTATCCACTGAGCCATCCTGGCAGCAGCTCAGCTCAAGGTGCCAAGTTCAATCTTTAGTTGCGGGTGGGCATGGCCCACCATCGAACAGGCAATCTTACTGTTACACCAGCTGAGCCATCCTGCCACCTGTTGGCAGCTCAGCGACAGCTCAGCTAGGGTGAAGTGTTCACTCGCCCATGTGGGAATCGAACCGGAGGCCATGTTGCTCAGAGCACGCACTCTAAGCCAATTCTTAACCAACTGTGCCACTCGGCCAGCCCCTCCCCGCTTCTTTAGAAATGATGAAGAGCATAGGTAATACGTTTTTGTTTGTTTATTTGTTTTATAATATGTATGTTTATAAAATACAATAGTGACAACTCTGCATTGATTCTCAGAACGATTTTTCAATGATTGTAGGTTTATGAAATCCCATATCCCTGGCTCCTTCTAGGTGTGGGCCCCACCCAGGCACCTGGGAGTCCAATGCCACCGCATCTATGGAGAGTACCATCCTCATCCAATCTCCATCTAGCACTTGTCAACCTCTGGGCCAAGCTGCAGCCCTGGTCTCCAGGGGTCTGGCCAAACCACCCCAACCTCCTACCATGCCCCTCTCCTGGTCCTCTTCCTCCATGCTTTGAGAACCCTTGGCTTCGTACACCTACTCTCAGCACCTGCCCACCACAGACACACATGTAATGCCCATTTTCTCATTCCTCTCTGACTTTAACTGTGGCTCTCGCTCTCAAATATGATTTGAGAAAAAACCTATGTATCCTCACATGATCAGACACGTCTTGCCTCCTTGGGACCCAACCAGTCCCCTATCCGCCCACCTGACTCCCTGCTGGGGAAAGAAACTGATGGGGCCCACTATGACTGAAACCCCAGGAAAGCACCCATATCAACAAGTTTCAGCCACACAGCCAACCCCAAAATGACAAGAACACCCTCTCATTTGTGCTGAAATTCAGGCCTAGAGGCCCTGAGGCGTCACCTCCAGAAGGGGCCTGGAAAATGGTTCCTGGGTCCCCAATCTAAGGTCTCTGAGGTCCAGGGTTCAGGAACTCTGTAAGGCCTCAGCAAAGGTGGCTGTTATTACCATTAATCAAAAGAATGCAGATAAGAACTAGAACATTCTATTAAAGAGTCTCACAGTGCTCATACTCTTTGATATAAGAATCCTGACTCTGAGTCTCCATCTTAAAAAACTATTAAGTATAGAAAAGTCTTGATGTTCACTGAACATTACTCTTCATAGTGAAAAACAGGAAACTATCTAAAATGACCAACAGATGGGAGAATAATTTAATGAACTATGGTTAGTTTCTTTCCTCTTTTATCCTGGGCCTGATTCACAGTAAGAATAGAAAGCATCAGATCTTTCTCCAGAATTCCCTTGGACAACAGCTGAGAGTGAACAGGTGGACACCTGCCTGCCTGCTGAGCTTGGGAAAAAAGACATGGCAGAGTGTGTAGGTTCAGGTCGTTGCTGGAGTCCAGGTTCTGTTATGCTGAAAATGACTTAGGTTTGAATTCAAGCAGGGCCAGACCAAGAGTGACAGCCCTCTACCCACACCCACCCAGGAAGAGGGAAAAGGAGGCATGAAGATAGTCCGGGTTATATTCGGGGCCAAAGTAAGATAGATGTAAATGAGAGAACTAGCCACCATCAGTTTCCTGTGCTCAGCCTTATTCATAGTCATGGAAATGATAATGAGATTCCATCCTATCCATGCTCATTAGACATGTGTAAATAAACCATGTGAGGCTATAACACGTGGGCGCTGGCAAGGGAGGAAATGAGTACTGTTATAGGTGGCTGGAGGGACTACCAGTGAATTGGTCACCCCAGGTTACAGTTCAGCCACATCAGTTAGAGCTGAGAGATCCAGAAACTCCATTTCTTTATATCTACTCTAGCACGGGCACATGAGCAGAGGCACTCTCAGAGATAGCCTTGCAACACTCCTTGTAATTATGAAAAACGGGATGGTTTTGCAGTGGGTGCCAGGTGCCCACTCAGAGCCCCCGGAAGGACCATCTGACAGCTCACAACTTGTCTCTCCCAGCAATTGTTCCCGGCTGCCTACAGGGAGTAACTCGCCCAGTTTATTTCCCCTTCCCCGGTCCAACTTCCATTCAATGACTGGTTGTATGGGGTATGAAGGCCTGGCCCCTGGCTTCAATTTGGGGTAACTCTGAAGTGCCATTCCTGCTCCAGTGCTCCCCTTGGAATTGGCTGAGGCTCCTGGCTGTATCACACTCAACTACTCCCTCTGTCCAGTCCAGTGTCCTCCCATCCCTGACAGAGGCAGCCCTTGAAGTACTGCCTGTGTGCTTCCAGTGTCATCTCAGTCTGTTTCCCTGGGAACCTGACCTGTGACGAACCAACTATCCATCAGTAGGTGAATAGAAAGGTGGCACATGCATTTGGTGGAATGATGTAGGTCAAATGAAAAGAGTGCTAGGTGATGTGCAGCAGTGTCCAGATGTCAAAAACTAAAATGCTGAGCGAAAAGAGCAAGCAGCAGAGTGAATGCACAGTGTGATATTAGTTACATATATAGAAACCCAGACAAAGTCTGTGTGTATCCTAGGGATATACTCACATATAAGAAAGCAGTTTATCAAAGTACTAGAAAGACACACAGCAAGTAGCAGGAAGGTGAGAAAGGTCCAAAAAGCATTTAGCTTTAATCTATAAAGGTCTTTTTCCTTATTTATATGATTAAACAAACATACACAGAAACGAGAATGGAAGTAAATAAACTGGTGTGGAGACTATTGGTTTGGGGTAGCTAAAATACGGGTGAGTATTTTATTTGTTTTTGTTTTTTGGTAATTTTAAGAATTATTTTTAATGTAAAAAAAAATTTTAAAGCAAGAGAAAATATTCTGCGCGGCCTCTAAACAGGCAGAAGACTCAGCTGTCACCTGAATTGGGCATTCTTGGATGTGGCCTTACTGGGTGCAGACTTGATTTCTCCTCTATTTAAGGCCCCTAAATCCTGGGGCCTCCAGCTTTCCCACAGCAAATACTCCACACGGGCTTGCCCAGGCTCTGAAGACTCGGCCTTGAAAAGGCCTTCGTTTCCCTAAAATACTTATCAGTTAGGAACGTTTTCAGCCGCAGGCTATAGGAAACATGGCTCAGTCGCTAGGAAATTTGCTTTTCTCACACAACATGGCTGTGAAGGTGGGCAGCTGCCTAGTGTTTGTCAAGAGTTAGATGATATGAGAGTCGCATCTTAGCAACACTCTGGTCTTTAGCACATGCTCCTCTCCTCATGGCCACGGGAAAAGACATCAGTACAGGGCGCTCATCCAGAGGTCCTCAGCAGGCTCTTGCTTATATCTCATTAACTAGACTGGGGCCAACTGGCCAACCTGAGCTGCAACAGAGGGAACACATGAGAGCAGTCCACTTTCCCAGCCTGTGTCATAGCAGGAACCAGGGGAAAGGAGACAGGCATGGTCACTAAGGTCTCCACGAGAGCCGCTGTCACAGCACACACACCCTGTCCAAGGCCCGCATCCAGGCCCACAGCTCAGCCCACCCTCACCTGTCCCTCTTCTCTTCTCCAACAAGGGAGTGTCCACTGGGCCCACCACAGGGTCTCCATAGCACTCGGCAGTGTCTCCATAATCATCCTCGCAGTAATTTCTTGATATATTTGTTCTCCCCTTTGTGAGCTTGTTTTGTCTCTGGGTGCCCAGCACTGAGCCTAGGGCTGGACGCAGCCTAGGTCCCAGCTGAGAGCTGGGTCTGTGGAGCTGGATGGTGAGTGTGTGAGCCCTGTGCTTTCTGAGGACTCAGGTTGTGACAGCTGTACTGGGCCCCAGCCTCCAGCGCCATCAAGGTCATCCAGGTCAGTGCCTGGACTGTCCTTTTGACTAAAACATGCTCCCATTGGGCAGTGCTTGGCCAGCCTCTTCCCCTGGCTCCGTGACCATCATCCTGGTTTGCCAGGGATGGTCCTGCTTTATGCCCGGTGTCCCTGTGTAATTAATATTACATCCCCTATTCAGACAGCATGTTATGTGGTGTCCATAGTAAAAGGCAGCTCAGAGGGCAACAGGAGAGATCAGTCAGAAAGAACAGGGGGTGTGAGGCTAGCCTGGCCTGGGCTCAGATCCTGGCCCGGTCCCTTATTGGCTCATGGTTACATCAAGGGAACAGGCTCACTGAGTCGTAATGTCCTTGCTTATCTCCCAAAAAATGACATACAAATGCTTACCAGCTGCTTAGGAAAAGTTCTTTTGGACTCTCACTTTTCTGAGCAATGCTTAGGAAAATGGTAGAACCTCTCTATACTTTCTATTATACTCTGCTTCCATTATACTCTTTTACTCTGGAAGCTTCATTTCTGTCCTCATTATCTTTTTTATCTCTCCCTCCTCATCTCCTCTCCTATGTGTCTCAGTACCTTTGACCTTCCTACCAATACCTGGGTTGGAAGTAAGGATCCCGTCTGCCAGCATGTGCCATCCGCCTCCATACATACCAGAGGTCCTCCATGTACTTGGCACCCAAACCTAAAACTTAGCCAAATGCTTGGAGCTCGCAGAGACAACCCTCCACCTCCCTGATTTGCCTGGGCCCAGGGGCCTCACAGAGAAGATCCTGACACCTGCTATTTATTGGGGTTTAGACATAAACAGACATGCCTGATGGACGTGGGAGAAATGGCAGAAAAAAGTACTACGTCTTGGAGGGAAATTATTGTGAAGATAGCATCTAGCAGGCAGGCCCTTCTCAGCAGCAGCATGCTGGTGACCCAAGACACAGGGTAAGGCCACCCCAGGCAAGACAGGCCGGGGTAAATAAGACTATGGGTAAAGCAGACTGAAGAGCACTATTGTTGTTGTTTTTTTTTTTTTTGAGAGGGCAGTGTTACTGGCCCTCATATGTGGGATCCGAACCGGGGCCGCTGGCATCCCAGGCCAGCTCTTAACCACTGTGCCACTCAGCCAGCCCTGAAGAGCACTATTGAGAGGGAAAGTTGGTAGCATAGTAGTAGGGGCACTAGCTCCCTGGTCTTCCAGAAGAAGGATGGGCAATAGAAAAAGAATACTTTTCCTTAGTGCCTGGAGGGGCAGAGAGTGAGAGAGAGAGAGAGAGAGAGAGAGAGAGAGAGAGAGAGAGAGAGAGAGAGAGAGAGGAGAGGGCAGGAGGAAGACCCCTGGAGAGCAAATGCTCAAGGGACATCAGGGATGTTCCTTCATGACCTTGGCTTTGGTGTTCTTTAGGATTCTTTAGGTATGAAACCAGAGCAAGAGCAACAAAATAAAAATTAGATTCAGTGGACATCATCAAAATTAAAACATTATTAAGGACACCATCAAGAAAGTGAAAAGACAACCCACAGAAGGGGAGGGAATATTTGCAAATCATATATCTGATAAGGGAGGAATATATAAAGAATACTTACAGCTCAATAATAAAATGAAAAATGACCCAATATAAAAATGGGTAAAGAATCTGAACAAATGTTTGCTCAGGGAAGATACATTAATGGCCAATAAGCACGTGAAAAGATACTTGCTATCTTTAGTTTTCAGATACTTGTAAATAAAAACACTTCTAATTAGTGTTTTGGGTTCCTCTGGATAGATGCCCAAGAGCAGAATTGCTGGGTCATAAGGCAGTTCCATTTTCAAGTTTTTTAAATACTGTTTTCCATAGTGGCTGCACCAATTTGCAATCCCACCAACAGTGCACAAGGGTTCCCTTTTCTCCACATCCTCTCTGGCAATTGTTGTCTGTTGATTTGTTGATAATAGCCATTCTGACTAGAGTGAGGTGGTGTCTCATTGTGGTTTTTATTTGCTTTTCTCTAATGATTAGTGATGCTGAGAATTTTTTCATGTGTCTGTTGGCCATCTGTATGTCCTCTTTAGAGAAATATCTCTTCATGTCCTTTCTTGAACATTTTTTAATTGGGTTGTTTGGGTTTTGGTGTTGAGTTGTATGAGTTTTTTATAAATTTTGGATAGTAACCCCTTGTCAGATGTATCATTGGGGCAGGAGGTTATCACTTGTGAGGGTGTAAATGTCTATTACATTGTTTTGTCAACCTGAAAATAATAATAATAACACTTCTATGCACTAGGATGACTAGAATCCAACAGAGAGATGATGATGAGTGTTGGCGAGGACATGGAGAAATTGAGACCCTTGTATATTGCTGGTGAGAATGTAAAGTGGCACTTTGGAAAACAGTTTGGCAGTTCCTCAAAAAGTTAAACATAGAGTTACTATATGACCCAACAATTCCACTCCTAGGCATATAGCCAATAGAAATGAAAATATATGACTACACAAAAACTGTACACTAACATTTATAGCACCATAATTCACAACAGCCAAAGACGGAAATAATTTAAATGCCCATCAACTGATGAATGGATAAACAAAATGTGGTACATACATATAATGGGATATTATTCAGACATAAAGAGAATGAAGTACTGATCCACGCTACAACATGCATGAATCTTGAAAACAGTATGTTAAGTGCAAGAAGTCAGACCCAAGAGACCATGTGTTATGTGATTCCACTCCTATGAAAGTCCAGAACAGGGAAATCTATAAAGACAGAAAGTAGATGAGTGATTTCTTAGGCGTAGGAGGCAGGGATGGGGGGGTGGCAGATAGAAGGTAACAGCTAAAGGGTAGAGGGTTTCTTTTTGAAGCGACGAAATGTTTTCAAATTATTGTAATGATAGTTGTTCGTTTCTGTGAGTATACTAAATAGCATTGAATTGTGCACTTTAAATGGCTGAATTGTATGCATGTGAATTATATCTTAATAGTGCTGGTTTTCAAACAAGGAATAAATAAAACTGTGTTCATAACAGTGATATAACACAAGAGAAGTGGAATAAGTGATTATTTTTCAAATCCATTCTGCCTTCAAAAGCCATCTATTCTAGGGCTGGCCGAGTGGTGTGGTGGTTAAGCACTGGCTTGGGAAGCCAGTGGCCTCGATTCAGGTCCCGCATCTGAGGGCCAGTGACACTGCCCTAAAAAAAAAAAAAAAAAAAAAAAAAAAGCCATCTATTCTATATGCCCTGCACCTTTTGCTTTTTGTGATTCTGTGCATCTCCTCCAATCCCTCCTTATTAAGCTGCCCTCAGAACCTCAAGCCAAGCTATCCTTTCCAGAGCCAGACCCAACAATAGGGACCAGATGCCCCTGCAGATCAAGCTCAGGATGTACAACCTGAGTGTCCCCAGGACAGGAATCTCTACTCAGCCACCAGAAGCTCATGGGGGTGTGACGTAGGACACTCAGGAGGAAAGGAACTCTTAGGAGTGTTCACTAGGGACTTCCTTGCCCCTGGACAGGTGTTCCCACCTTTTAGGATCAGTTCCACAACAGACACCTTAGACAAGAGAGATGGAGGCCGGTCTCCTGCTGCCTCCTGGTCCAGTCCCTGCCCTTCTCTGCTCCCTACCACCCCTTTGTCCCAGAGCCCGTCCTCATGTCAGGCCCACACCCTGGTGATTGGGCCCAGCCTCACTTCCTGGATCTGAACCATCCCTAGGCCCCAGGCTCTCCAGAGTCTGCTCCTACTACCTGTTCCCATGCCTCCCTGGTGGCTCCAGCTCTTAAATTTCCAAGTCTGTAATCCACTCACCACTCCCACCACTCTCCCCTCCTCCCCTCATGCCATTTCATCTTATCACCTGGGTTTCCAGGGGGCAGGGAGTGGTGGCTTTGCCCCAGCATCCAGCATACTTTCTGTCCTGGAGCTATTAGAGACATGACATTGCTGGGGTTACTAAAGCCACAGAGACTCTAGACCCTGCTCATGCTGCCCGCACCTCCCACCACAAACCTGTGCCTGGGGTTATGACACAGAGACAGGAAGTGAAGCCCAGGTAAGCAGGTGCAGAATCCCTAGAGGGTGGTGATGCCCTCCCTTCCTTCAGTTGGTCCATTGCTCCTCAGCTCTGTGATCTTGGGCAAATTCTGTAAACTCCCTGAGCCTCAGCTTCCTGTCTACACAACAGGTTTAGGAGAAATCACCTTCAATGAGGGGTATGAACAAGGCCTCTGACTAAAGGCATCAACCATGAATAATTAAAGCACAAAGCCCACAGGATCTGGGGCAGCAGAAAACTGACTTGACCTTGGTTACTATTCTTACCACGTTACCTTCCTGGTAAAAATTATTTGTTGGGCATGAATTCTCTCCAGATTCAAAATGTCTTCCTCATTTATTTGTGAAAATCATGCATTCACACAACCTCCTTAGGCTTTGTATTCCTGTGCTTCATCTCTAGGATGGCCCTGGACACAATTTACTCTTAATGTCTAAACTTGAATTTCTGTCCCACTGCACAGAAAATGTTCGATGCATGGAAGGGTCAGGACAACCCTGCAGAGAAAACATGTGGGCCATGGTCCCACTGATGATAAGACCTTGGTCACTATCCTGTCAGAGTTCCTGACACACCTCAGAATTGATCCCAGTTCAAAGGCCCCTGACCTTGCCAGCCTCATAGCCTGACTCACAGTGCCCCCTGGAGGCACTCGTGGGAACTGCACCTGCAGTTACTCAAGTTCCCTTCTGCCATTGTATCAGGTGAACGATGTCATCTTTAGGCCTGTGAACACTTTCAAAAATGCGTGATTAACAGCAGGAATAACCTATATTCTTGGACTTAAGTTATTGTTTTACTTTAATGGCACAAAACTACTAACATGCCCAGTTGAGAATTAGGAATAAGAAATAAAGAGAACTAGCCCTCCTTCCTTGCCTAGAGCAGTACTTTTCAGCCCTTCAAATAATTGAGATAATATCAATTCTATGTGAACTGTTCCATAAAATAGAAAAATGAAGGAATAGGAAGAGGATAAAATACTTTCCAACTCACCTTGTAAGTTCGGTATTGTCTTGATACCAAAGTCAAAAGGAAAGACTACAGATGGGTAACCTCGTGAGCATGCAAAATCCTCAGCAAAACAATAGTCAGCTGAATCCAACAACATACAAAAAGGATAATCCATCATGACCAAGTGAGATTTACACCACAGATGCAAGGCTGCTTAAAAATTCGAAAACCAATCCATGTAATCAACCATATTAACAAACTAAAGAGGAGAAACACATGATCATCTCAATAGATGCATTTGACAATACTAAATATTCATTCATGCTTTTTCTAGAAACTCTGAAAATACTACGAATATACAAGAATTTAATTTTTTAAAGTTTTAATCCTCTTATTTACATATTTTGAAAACATATTCTTCCAGTTATTTGTTTTTAATGTTTACATACTATACCCATTGTCACTATAATCAAATCCATTAATCTTCCTTTATTTGTGATTAATCCATTTGTTTCTTGTTTAAGAAATCTCCCCCTGGGCCGGCTGAGTGGCACGGTGGTTAAGCGCTGGCTTGGGAAGCCAGCGGCCTCAGTTCGGGTCCCACATATGAGGCCAGTGACACTGCCCTCAAAAAAAAAAAAAAAAAAATCTTCCCCAGATACAAGGTCATAATTATATTCTTCTGAATTTTGTTCTAACAGGTGTATAACATTTCCTTCCATGTATGGGCCTTTAATCAATTTTGATTTTAATTTTTTGTATTTGCAAAGATGAAGTCCATTTCCCAATAGAATTTATTGAATAATCCTTTGTTTTAGCTATGAAGCTACCACTGCTATGTATGTGTGTATATATACATACCTATATACCTATATCAGTCTTTCATATATACACACAAACATAATCTGACTATCTGATTGTCTGGTAAAACAATATTTTATCATCTAGTCAGATAAGTCCCCCCTCTTTGCTTTTATTTTTGTCTTAGCTATTCATTGACATTAGTCCTCCAAAAGTTTTAGTGTTACTTTGTCCAGTTCTTAAAATTATTACATTAGAATTTTAAATAGAATTTCATTATGATTATAGATTAATTTAGAAAAAACTGATATCTTTACAATGTTAAATTTTCTTATTAATGAACATGTTAATTTTCTTTTTCTCCAAATATAGATAGGAAATAATACCCCACTACCATCTCTAAAAATCCTTGGATAATGAAGAAATGGTCTAGTTAGCTTTTATGTAAGTGCTGAATACTTGAATAAAGATTTATTTGGAGGCTATTAAGACCTATCTCACTTTATTTGCTCATTTATAAAACAAAGGGTATTGACTAGATCAGTACTAGTCAAAGAATTAATAGTTGGTAGTGACTTGTTTATACCATACTCCAGAAGATAAAAAACTTGCACCAGGAAGTTCTTACTTCAAAAAAGTCTTCTAGGGAAAAAAAAATGTCAGTCTGATCACTGAAGATAATTTCTAGACCCTCTTTTAACTTTAAATGTGATCATCTGATTGATATAATTTATAAAGTATTATAATTTTATAAAAGTTCTGAATGTCAGAAGTTTTGCTATAATTTGCATAGTCCCCCTTAGTGCATAAAAGCTGTTCCTATTAATTTTTCAAATTTCTTAGATTGCTTTGATTCCTTATGGGTTATTGTTTTAAACAATTTTGTTTCTTCTCACATATAAGCACTTTCATTAAGTAATCCATCTTTACAGAAGGGGAAAGGGAAAGCAGAGAGAATACATAAATTAGAGTAGAGAAAAATAAAGTACATCATTATTTCTGTGCCCCAATGGCACAAGGATGCCAGTAGGAAAAACACTAGATTAGTTGATAAATTGTAGAGTCCAGAAAGTCAGCAAAATTCCATTTTGCTTAATTAAGCACATCGTTCTAATACATATTTCCTGGGAAAACACTTCATAGAGAAAGTAAGTTTATTCTCAAGATATCTTCTTCATCTATAACTTTCTGAATTCCTTTTTCCTTCCTCTTAAACAAGTTAAGTGGTTTATCGTTTTTTGTCTCAATCCAAACTCCTTTGTTTAGTTTAGATGACTGTTCCATTAAGTCTTGTAAGTTTGGAAAACTTGAATGCTGTAAACACTCCCTGTGCATGTCACAATACATAGGCATAATTAAGGCCCTGGGAATCTCTCTGAGATACTGAGTAGAATCAGTCTTTGCCTTTTGCTGACTTCTGGTGATGGCCATCAGTCCTTGGCACTACTTGGCCCACAGCTTCTTTACTCTGATCTCTGCCTCTGTCATCATATGACATCCCCCAAACAAGAACAAAGAGCATTTACAAAAAGCAACCTACAGAAAACATCATAGTTAATGATGAAAGAATGAAAGAATGAATGTTTCACCCTAAAATCAGGATCAAGGCACTGGAGGTCCTAATGGATACAACAAGGCAAGAACAAGAGATGCAGTCTGTAGAGGGGAAAGAAAGAAAGGAACACAACATGAATACACCCTTAGAAAATTCCAAGAAATCTCCAAAAACATACTAGGATGAATAAATTAATTTAACCTCATTGCAAAATGTAAGATCAATACATAATGAATTACCATTTACAAAGCGCACCCCAAAATATAAGAAATACTTAAACAAAACATTTACATGATCTATAGAATGAAATCATTCAAAACTGATAAAATAAATCAAAGAAGACTTAAATAAAGAGAGATACTAATTTATGAGTTGGAAAACTTAGAATTCTTAATACATTGATTGTCCCCCAAACTGATCTATAGATTCAACTCAATCCAAATCAATTGTCTGATTCTAAAATCAATTATATAAATCTAAAATTTATATGGATAATCAAAGGAACTAGAAGAGCCAAAATAATTTTGATAAAGAATAACAAAATCGGAAGTCTCACACTACATGATTTCAAGATACACTATAAACTATGGTAACCAGAACAGTGTGGTATTGATGAAAAGACAGGGAAGCAGGCGAATATAACAGGACAGAGTACAGAAATAAACCCACACATATGTGGTTAATCACTCTGACCAAATGCCAAGTCAATTCAATGGAAGCTTTTTCAAAAACTAGTGCTAGATCCACTGGATATTCACATGAAAAAAAATAAACCTTGACCTCCTACTTCACATTACACATAAAAATTAACTCATATGGATTATAGATGTTAAACTTAAAACTATAGAAGTTCTAGAATAAAACATTAAAGACAAGGTTTGTGACCCTGAGATATGCAAAGATTTCTTAGCTATGGCAATATGAATCATTAAAGAAAATTTGATAAATTGGAATTTATTTAAAATGATAATGATTTTCAAAATTCATTGTTAAGAGCATGAAAAGACAAGCCACAGATTGGGATACATGCACACGTGTATCAGGCAAAAGACTCATCCAGGATATAAAAATAACTCTTACTTTATCAATAATAAAACAACCTCCTCTCCCATCCCCAACAAATGAACAAAAGATTTAAACAGACATTTTACCATAGAATATATACAAATGGCCCATAAATATATAAAAATATTCTCAACACCATTAGTCATCAAGGAAATACAAATTAAAATCACAATAAGAAACCACTATATGCCCATCTGAATGGCTAAAATTTAAAAGTCTGACCATACCAATTGTTGGTATTGACTTGGAGGTATTGGAAGTCTCACATGTTGAGGGTAGAAATTTAAATTTTGGAAAACAGTTATGTAGCCTCTTAAGACATTAAACATGCATTTCTGTCTTAGTAAAAATAAAAACATATCCACACGAAGACTTATATTTAAATTTTCACAGCAGCATATTTATACGAGTAGGAAGCATATACTAGAAGCAAGGTCTATTGAAAGGTGAGTGGATAACAAATTGTGGTATATCTATAGAATGGACTACTGCTCTGCAATAAAATAAATGAATTAATGGTACACTTAACAACATGGGTGAATCTCAAAATCATTAAAGAAAAAGAAGTAAAAGAAGACAGACAAAAAATAGTACATATAGCATAATTCTATTTATATAAAATCCTAGAAAATGCAAACTAATCTATAGTGTTTGTCTGGAGATAGAGATACAAAGGTGCATGTGGAAAATTTGGGGGTGAGGAAAATATACAGAGGGTACCAAAAAATGTATACACATTTTAAGAAAGGAAACTGTATTAAAATTGTAATACTCAATATATACCGATAACAAAAGATGAATACAAATCATGTTTGACTTCTGCAATTACAAGAGATGCTCAAAGTAGTTACATCAGCATCCAGACACTTCTGAATGCTTGAGCAACGTTGACCTAAGTAAGTGTCCACTTGTATACATTTTTTCGGCACCCCCAGTATATTACCTTGGTTGTAGTGATAATTTCATAGGTGTATACACATGTGTCAAAATGCACCAAATCCTGCACTTCAAGTATGGGCAGCTTATTGTATGTCAATTATACATCAAGTTAAAAAAAAAAAACAGAAAAATGTGCATTTATCATATAATTTAGAATTTACTGAAAAATATAATAAACTATCAAAGGAAACAAGTGTACATTCCCTTTGATTCAGCAAGCTGAGGTTTGGAAATTTATTCTACAGAAACAAAAAGCACCAATCCTTAAGAACATGTGTTCAAGAACATTTATCACAATATTGTTTATAAGATCAAAATCAGAAACAACTTGCTCTTGCAAGAAAAAGCTGAAGGCTCCCCCTCTGCACGAGTGGTAGAAGA
Organism: Aselliscus stoliczkanus; assembly: GCA_033961575.1. Lineage (NCBI taxonomy): Eukaryota > Metazoa > Chordata > Mammalia > Chiroptera > Hipposideridae > Aselliscus > Aselliscus stoliczkanus. The sequence goes on from CM066729.1 coordinate 121,675,626, forward strand.
AGCCATATGAAGCCGCAGCAGGAAACTCAGCGGAGTTGGATTGCCCTGGCACCCCTCAGGACAATGACTCAAGCAGAAATTACACTGCACTCTTTGTTGCTGCAAGAGCATTTTGGAGAGAGAGTGGAAAAAACTGGAGTCTCCCTAATCAGAACTGGCAGCCAGCCACTAGAGTAATGGCCCATGACACAGGAACATCACTGGATCAGGTTTTTAAAAAGTCCTTTGTGGCCTCATCCAACATAACCTGGTGATATATCAAGTGCACAATCATGGTATGTTGGAGTATGAAGGCCAGTGCAGCCAGGTGTTGTAAATACTCAGGGACCTCCAGTATATCTATCTATACTGCCAACACACTGTACAGTGACACTGGGGAGCTGATTGTTGAGGAGCTGCTGTTGAATGGCAAAATGACGATGTCAGCTGTCATGAGGAAAGTGGCAGATGGGCTCACAGAGTCTATTGAGGATGGCAAGATCACGGACTATGTTGAGGAATCAAACACATTTGTGCCACTAGCAGACACACACTTTGCAGAGCACTGCCCATTGGTGCCTGCCACTGAGAGTTCAGACCCTGGGCCACCGCTACCTGTCTCACTCTTGCCATCAATGAAAAGGACATGTACCTGGTTCCTAAACGGAGCTTAACAGGGAAAGGTAAAAGGAGGAGATCATCTGAGGGTGATGGTACTGGAGATCCCAAGGCAAAGAAACCAAAACATACTACAGACCACAAAGAGCCCATTCCAGATGATGGAATTTATTGACAGGCCAACCTTGACATATCCCACCAGCCCTTCTGAGATCAAGCCATTGTCCATGTAGTTGCCAACAGGATGGACTGACCAGCACTGAGATCCTAAGGGTCATGCTCTGGGTGAGTGAGATCACCACCCCCAAACTGTCCCCCTCTCCCAGCCATTGTCTTTCAATGGGATCTTCAGATCCCTACTTGTTAGCTATAACATCTCTTAGCAAGTTCTTGATCAATATCTCACTCTGCTGGAAGATGGTCCACTAGAATTTCTTGGAAAGTCTGGTGACAGTGGAGGAATATCAACCTGCATAAGGATCCCTAGCCATAGCCACTCTGGACTCAGTTGTACAGGAGAGATTTGGGTATCACTATGCCAGAATATTCCATCTAGTTTTTCAAAAGAAACGCCCAAAGCAGAAGCAGGTAGGAGACTTTGCAATGATTCCAGGAAATGAGGCAAAGGATATGCTTTATAAGATGCTCTCAGAAAATTTTGTATCACCCCAGAGCATAGCCAACCTGATAGAATGGAGGCAATTTGCAACCAAAGAGAACAAGCCTGTACTAGAAAAGTATCAGAGGGTAGAAGCAATCATTGCATCTATGCAGGCTACAGGTGCAGAGAAGGAACAGCTGCAAGAAGTAAAGGAACTGATCACAGCCTCCAAACACCAGGAGCTAGACACCCTGAAGTGTAATGTCAACTAATTGGATGCCAGTGAGATTCAAGTGGATGAAACCATCTTCCTGGTGGAGTCATATGTACAACGAGAGCATCATGAAGACATAACGACCCAGAAGAAGAGTCTCCCTCAAAATATTTGGGGGGATAAGAGGGAAAACTAAAGGAGGTGGCTGGATGCATTTTTTGCAATGGGATAAGTTGCAGATTATTGCACTGAAACCCTATATCCCTACCACCTAGAATATACTAGAAAGAGTTTGACATTTAAAAAAAAAACAAAACAGAAACAACTTAAAATATCCCTCGCTAAAGGAATGGCTCAATAAGTTATCAAAGACTATTATGCAGCCATTAAAAGGATAAACTTTATGTATAGGCTTCAACTTGGAAAAATGTTTAAGTGAAAAAATGCAAATTATTTTGCATACTATTATGAGATGACACAAGATAGATAGACAGGTGGATAGGCATCCATAGGTGGATGAACATAGATTTCCTACATATGTTCTTCTACGTATGAACAGGGAAAGGTTAGGACAGCTACACATTAAAGTGTTAGTATTGGCTGGTCTAGAAAGGCTTTGGAAAAAGATTTTTCACATATTTATGCATTATTTAATTTGTAAAAATGAATATGTTTCACTCTTTAAAAAAAAAGAAGTTAAAAGAAAACTAATTAAAATACAAAAAAGACAAGATTCAACTTGCTTTGAAATGCATCCCCAAAAAAATATGTTGGCTTGAGGGCTAGAGAGAGATCCAAAGAGTCAGAGGTAAGATAAAGAAAGAGTAATAAAATGTTAGTGGTGGAATCTAGGTAGATAGGATATGGAAATTTGCTGTACCATTTGAAAATGTCCATAATGAGCTTCGAAGGAAAAGCTAACATGGGCAATAGATTAGATAGATGATAGATAGATAGATAGATAGATAGATAGATAGATAGATAGATAGATAGATAGATATGGCTGGGTGGCTGGGTGGGTGGGTGGATAAATAGCCACACAGACAAGGGCTCTGGCCACTGCAGAAAGTGAGGTTGCAATTGTAAGAGACAACTCACTTATTCCTGGGGTGCCCAGACTGTAGGTAAGCTCCTTTCTGGGTCATTTAATCTTATGTAGGGGTCTCTGCAGGGTGTGCTCTGGAGTGAATGTCAAGCCTGGGCATTTTTCAGGCATACAGGCTCTCCAGACATACGGAAGCCTGCAGAAGGTATGGGGCATCAGAAGCACTCAGTACCCCAGGATCCTAAAGGCAACCTGAGTCTTGGGTTATGTCTCCCCAATCCCTCAGAGGAGCTCTGATCACAGGCTGCCAGATACTAACTCCTACTGAATCCTCAGCTTCCTTCGTTATACCCACTAACACTGTTACAACAACACTAAGGCTTTTCTCCTTTGGAGGAAGCCAAGGCACAGAGCAGTTATGTCACCTAATCTTTGCCCTAGAAAGCAATAGGGTTGGGGGGTGGGGCTCCTAAGTCCACATTCTTGACACTTCTGTCCATGTAGCTGTTTGTACAAATATGGGAAGAGGTAGGGACTTCCGACTCCATCCCAATGCCAAACTCAACCCCCATGATCCCAATGGGTCTCTGTAGTCCCTGGGCCAATGGCCAACAAGGCCAGATGGGAAGGTGAAGAGCATCTCCTGACTCCGACTCTGGGACTTGCTGAGAACATGCTCTCCTCAGCCACTGCCACCTGCTTATGTTCTCCTTTATCTGGGAGCCAGGGCATACCTGGCTCATGGAGAGTATGGAGAACTCCAGGACAGAATTTCCTTCCACTGAGCTCAGGCCACACCAAGGAGGACAGGTCATCTCTCCTTGCAGGCACTGTCTAACTCAGGCACCCCAGTGACTTGCAACAGACCCCAGTTCAGTTTCTCCTCTGTGAGGCTGTGGGCCATTGACCTAAATCAAGGCACAGCAACAGCTCCAGGCATCCCATCCTGCATTGTAATAAGAGTCTATGTAGAGCACTTTCCCTAAAAGAGACTTATTGGGTAAAGGGAGAGGGGTGGTAGATGAGGGTAAAAGGAATCAAATATACGGTGATGGAAAGAGAACTGACTCTGGGTGGTGAACACACAATGTGATATATAGATGATGTACAGACTTGTACACCTGAAACCTATGTAACTTTACTAACAATGGTCACTCTAATAAACTTTAATTTAAAAAGAGAAAAGAAAAGAAAAGAAAGAAAGAGAGAGAGACTTATTCCTTAGAGAACAAGGACACATGCTCACAGCTGTGATTTCCCACGTGGAGGCAGAGCAGAAAGCCCAGACTTCCCAGCAGGGACTAAGGGGGCCTTACTATTATAATAAATCAGACTCGGTTCATTGGCTGCAACAGTGGAGTGGTGTAACCATATGTCACTGGGCATTAAACAAATCCTAATGAGCTAAAAATATGTTTCTGTTAGCTAATTGACCTCTTTGGCTTTCATAAACCACTTAGTAAACATCCTCAGATAATGGTTTCCAGAGAGCAGACTGTGGCTCTCAAGTGTGCTGAGAAAGCCCCCCTGTCCCCAAGGCCACCTCCTCTGGCTGCCTGCTGAGGCACACATGTGTACCTGCCTGTTGTCCACACAGTCCAAGAAGTGTGTGCTGGAGATAACAGGATGAAGTGAGAGTAGAGCCAGGCTGCTCCCTCAGCACTCTTCCCTGGCTGTGTGACCGTGTTTTGAGCCGTAATTGTCTCTGAGCTGTAGTTCAAAGACAATCTCATCTGTTAAGAGAGGGAAATGCCCACCCCTGGAGGGATTCAGAGAAAAAGCAGGAGTTCTAAGTTGTTTGCAGGACCCACATTGCTTCCATGTGAAAAAGCAGGAACTGGGAACCTGAGAGTCCAGCAGTTGGTTCACCTGGAACTTGCTTATGTGCTCCATGCAGGTGAGGAGAGTGATCTGAATACCTGTGGGGCCTGGGACCACAGAGACCCAAGACCTACTACTCAGTTCTCCCTGCAGGCAGTGGGCAGAGGGCCAAGCCCTCAACCAGCACTCTTCTAAATGGACACACCTTAGATCTCAGAACTAACTTCATCTGGCCTGGAATCACTGGTTCTATGATGTCTGGAAGGCAGGTTTCCTCCTCACTTACCAAACCCCACATGAGGTCCAGACATGTCATTCCTATAGTTTGAAAACTGTCAGGAGAGGAGACGCTTGTGGTTCCCTGGAGTCATTAGCAGGACATACACTTCAAGCCCTGAATTTGATAGGGGCCTTAGACTCAACCTCCACATTGTCTGAGCCGGTGACCCCACAGGCTTTTTCTCTCCACCTCCCATATCCCCCCACCTACTAAACTGATTCTTCAGCTATAAAACAGATATAATATCTACAGGGAGAGCTTATCAGTAATTCAGTGCTTCCTTCTTGATTACCACTGTGAAGTGCTTTCCACATATTTTCTCACTTAATTGCACAATCAGTGAGACACTTCCTGAAGGCCACACAGCAGAGAGTTGCAAAGCCATGCTTCCAATGAGTTCTACCTAATTCCAGAGGCATGGATCACTCAGTGTAGTGGGGAAATGCTATTTACTTGCAGGTTAATATCTCCACTTTGCAAGGATACTTGTCAGCTTGTAAAGCATGGAGTACAGTGCCTGCATGCGGAAGGAACTCAAAAATAAATGGAGTTTTTCAGAGCCAACTGAGTGGCACGGTGGTTAAGCGCTGGCGTGGGAAACCAGCAGCTTCGGTTCGGGTCCCACATATGAGGGCCAGTGACACTGCCCTAAAAAAAAAATTAAAAAAAAATGGAGTTTTTCAAATTGCTATGCCCAAAGTGACACAGCAAGATGATATTTAACATATCTTCTGGGTCAAATCACCTAGGCCCCTTCTGCACAGTCCCCTGGGATGATGCGCTTGAATTAGACAGGATTAAAGGATTACTGGATGTGGAAGCCAGAACCCAACTCCTGCATTTAGCCCCAGACCTTCTGTTTGCCAGCTGAGGACACGGAAGAAAGACAGACACAGGGCAGTGCTGTGGCCTTGCACACAGCAAAGGGAGCTTTGTGCAGGAGCCAGCCCTCCCTCTGCATCCCCATGATGAGAGAATGGACCCTGCTCTTCTCCACACTGCTCTGTGGCCTGGCTGGCCCCACACACCTCTTCCGGCCGAGCCTGGTGCTGGACATAGCTAAGATCCTCCTGGATAACTACTGCTTCCCAGAGAACTTGATGGGGATGCAAGAAACCATCGAGCAGGCCACCAAGAGCAGTGAGATCCTAGGCATCTCAGACCCTCAGACCCTGGCTCATGTCCTGACAGCGGGAGTGCAGAGCTCTTTGAACGACTCTCACCTGGTCATCTCATATGAGCCGAATGCCCTTATGGTTCCCCAGCAAGCCCCAGCACTCACCAACCTCACACAAGATAAACTGCTGGCCCGGCTGCAGAAGGTCATCCACCATGATGTTCTGGAGGGCAACGTGGGTTACCTATGGGTGGATGACATCCCAAGCCAGGAGATGGTGAGCAAGCTTGGGGGCGTCCTGGTGGCCAATATCTGGAGAAAGCTCATGGGCACCTCCGCCTTGGTGCTGGACCTCCGGCATTGCACTGGAGGCCATGTTTCCGGCATCCCCTATGCCATCTCCTATCTGCACCCAGGAAACACAGTCCTGCATGTAGACACCATCTATGACCGCCCCTCAAATACAACCACTGAGATCTGGACCCTGCCTCAGGTCCTGGGAGAGAGATACAGTGCTGACAAGGATGTGGTGGTCCTCACTAGTAGTCACACAGGAGGAGTGGCTGAGGACATCGCTTACATCCTCAAACAGATGCGGAGGGCCGTTGTGGTGGGCGAGCGGACTGTAGGGGGCGCCCTGAACCTGGAGAAGCTTAGGATAGGCCAGTCTCAAGTCTTCCTCACTGTGCCTGTGTCCAGGTCCCTGGGGCCCCTGGGTGGGGTCAGCCAGACGTAGGAGGGTAGTGGGGTGCTGCTCTGTTTGGGGACGCCTGCAGAGCAGGCCCTAGACAAAGCCCTGGCCATTCTCACACTGCTCAGGGCACTGCCGGGAGTCTTGAGGAGACTTCAGGAGGCCCCGCAGGACTCCTACACCCTGGTGGACCGTGTGCCTGCCCTGCTGTACCCCCTGGCCAGCATGGACTTTGCTGCCATTGTCTCTGAAGAAGATCTGATCACTAAGCTCTACGCTGGTCTCTTAGCTGTGTCTGAGGACCCTAGGCTCATGGTGTGGGCTGTCAGGCCCAAAGAAACCTCTTCTGGGCCAGAGACTGGAGTAAATGCCCCCCGCCCCCCGAGTCAGCCCCAGAAGTGCCAGAGGATGAAGTAGCCCGGCAAGCCCTGGTGGACTCCGTGTTCCAGGTATCAGTGCTGGTGGGCCATGTGGGTTACCTGCATTTTGACAGGTTTGCCGACGCCTCAGTGCTAGGGGTGCTGAGCCCGTATATCTTGCACCAGGTGTGGGAGCCCCTGCAGGACACGGAGCATCTCATAATGGACCTGCACCAGAATTCCGGGAAACCGTCCTCCACGGTGCCCCTTATGCTGTCCTACTTCCAGGGCCCAGAGGTCGGCCCAGTGCACCACCTATGACCGCCGCACCAATGTCACACAGGAGCACTTCAGCCACACGGAGCTACTGGGCTGGCTCTACGGCTCCCAGCGTGGGATGTGCCTGCTCACTAGCCACCTCACAGCCACCGCCGCTGAAGAGCTGGCCTTCCTCATGCAGTCACTGGGCTGGGCCACGCTGGTGGGTGAGATCACGGCGGGCCGCCTGCTCGACACCCACACTGCGCCCCTGCAGGAAACACCAGAAGGTGGCCTGGCACTCACCGTGCCGGTGCTCACGTTCCTCGACAACCATGGGGAGTGCTGGTTGGGGGGCGGTGTGGTGCCCGACACCTTTGTGCTGGCGGAGGAGGCTTTGGACAGAGCCCAGGAGGTGCTGGAGTTCCACTGCAGCCTGGCAGCCTTGGTAGAAGACACAGCGCGCCTGCTGGAAGCCCACTTTGCGTGGCCAGAGGTTGCCAGGAAGACAGCAGACCTGCTTCAAGCCAAGCTGGCCCAGAGGGCCTACCGCACAGCTGTGGACCTGGACTCCCTCGCCTCCCAGCTCACCGCTGACCTGCAGGAGATGTCTGGGGACCACCGTCTGCTGGTGTTCCACAGCCCTGGAGAGCCGGCCACACAGGAGCTGCCTCCACCACCCCACGCTGTGTTCTCCTCAGAGGAGCTCTCCTACCTCATTGAGGCCCTTTTCAAGACAGAGGAGCTCCCCGGCCAGCTGCACTAATTGCGTTTCGACGCCATGACCGAGCTGGAGACTGTGAAGGCCATTGGGCCACAGCTGGTACAGCTGGTGTGGCAGGGACTGGTGGACACCGCAGGACTGGTGGTCGACCTGCGCTACAACCCTGGCAGCTACTCCACTGCTGTGCCCCTGATCTGCTCCTACTTTTTTGATGCAGAGCCCCGCCAGCACCTCTATTCTGTCTTTGACAGGGTCACCTTGAGGGTCCCGGAGGTGTGGACCCTGTCCCAGGTGGCTGGGCAGCGCTATGGCCCCGACAAGGACCTCTACATCCTGATGAATCATACTAGCGGGTCGGTGGCTGAGGCTTTTGCTTGCACCATGCAGGACCTGCAGCGGGCCACAGTCATTGGGGAGCCCACGGCTGGAGGTGCACTCTCTGTGGGTATCTACCAGATGGGCAGCAGCCCCTTATATGCCTCCATGCCCACACAGATGGCCCTGAGCGCCAGCAGAGGTGGGGCCTGGGATCTAGCGGGAGTGGAGCCCGACATCACTGTGCCCATGACAGAGGCCCTCTCCAGAGCTCAGGCAATAGTGGCCCTGCGTGCCAAGGTGCCCACTGTGCTGCAGACAACTGGGAAGCTGGTTGCTGATAACTATGCCTCCCCTGAGCTGGGGGCCAAGATAGCCACCAAACTGAGCCATCTGCACAGCCTCTATTCGAGGGTGACTTCAGAAGAAGACCTGGCTGAGATGCTGGGGAGATGCTGTCCGGGGATCCACACCTGAAGACAGCCCATATCCCTGAGGATGCCAAGATTGTGCCCATGCAGGCGAGATACAAGGGAGACTTGACACAGCACAGTCCCAGGAGAGAGTTGACCAACTGTCCTCACATCCAGGGCTCTGTGCATGGTTCAAGACAATGGCTTCTGGACTTGTTTTCATGCTTAAGTTTTCACTAGTCACATCTTTTTTTCTCTCTCACCCTGTCATCCTATCCACTCCCCATGCCCATGGGGTCCCTGAGCATCCCTGTAGAACATTGGTACCCACAGGAACTCAGTTTGAAAACCCCTGGTATAGAAGGAGCTTCGCTCTCGGCTGAGTGGAAGGCAAGTGTGTGCAGGGCTTCTCATCGACAGTGTTGGGGAAAAAAGTCAAATAGGTCTTTGAGACCTGAGAGCACTATGATTTCCTCCTCTGGAACTGTGGGGTTTGTGTTAATGCTCACCATCTGCCTGCCTCAGGGGCCCACAGTTTGTGTGGATGAGTTGTGGGAACGCAGACAGGGAAGCAAGCAAAGGGCCCAGCCTCACAGTGCCTTGGAACTAAAGTGTGCAGCCTGAACACAGACCCTGGAGTGGTCAGGGGTACTGGTGCACACCCCAGAGAACCACAGCATGGTTTCGCTTAGTTAGGCACCGACTGCCTTCTCTCCCCTCCTACAGTGCAAAGCACTGCATCCTGGAGGAGCTGCCTCCAGTGGACATGTGGCCTGATCCAAGGGCCAGCTGGATGGGAAATTCTGAGTGAGGTTCTTGTGGTCAGAATATTTAAAGTCAGCACTAAAGCTTTGGGAAACACTGAAAAAGTGAATCAGTGAGTGCTGAGTTTTGCTGTTGAGTGGATAAGGGAAAGTTCTCCAGGCCAGCGGCCAAGGTAAATCATAGGATTCACCAGGTGCTCCCATCAGCATAGAGTTCATCAAAAGCAGCATTTACAGCATCTCTCCATATTGTTGATTATCTATGATTTCACTGCATAGTCAGGGCAGCAGTTGTCTTGGGTTCCCTTGAAAGCAGGGATTGAGACAAAGGTTTGGGCACAGGCAATTTATGTGGGAAGTAGTTGCTAAAGCAGGAGTGAGGGATCAGGGAGAGTGGGAGGAAAGGAGGAAACGCTGACAGGTGGCTGCATTATTGAGGCTGTTGCTTCTGAAGATTCCAACAAGACCTTGTCAAGTGTGAGGAATGCCTCCTGGAGCCGATCCTCTGAAGCCCCTGTTCTCCATTGGCGGAGAGTGCCCCAGGGGACATGAACTCTCTCAAACTCTGAGGAAGCTTGGAGAAATTCCTGAAGTAGAGAGTAAAAAAACAGGGGTGTGCTAGAGGCAGGGCCCTGTCAGCTGGGGTCCAGTTGCAGCTGAAATCAGAGGAGGGCTGAAGACACCAAAATCATCAACTGCAGAATTGTAATCCCATTTTACAAAAAGGGAAACTGAGACCTGAAAGGGTACAGAGGAGAGTGACCTGTGGCCAAATAGCTGTGACTGAGGGCAGAGCAGGGCCTACAGGCTGTGTGTCCCAGTCAGCAATGTCATCCCTGCCAGCTCCTTGCCTTCAGTCCAGCTCACAGAGCCTGTGGCCTTATAGCAGCCTTGGAGAGAAAGGAGGGGGTCCAGGCATGTTGGTGCTGGCACTTTACTCAGCTCACAGGATCTCCAGATTCAAATTGAGGGCTCATTCCTTTCCAGTGTAGTCTGAGTTCACATGTGGTGTCACATGTGGATTCACATTCTGGCTCCACCACTCACTGGCTGTGTGACCTTGGGCAAGTTAATTAATCACTCTACTTCAGTTCCTCATTGAAAAGATGGGGATAATGGTGTCTCCTCTACAGGGTGGCCATGGGGGTGATGGTAAGTCCTGCAAAGTGCTCAGCACAGGGCCAGGCCCCCGGGAACAACTCAGGGGTCCAGTAGCTAATGACGCTCCTCTCACTACCGTAGGAGAGGAGAGAAAAATGAGCTCAGGGACATTAAAAAGTGACTGGTCAGTGGAGACAGTGCTGGGACCTTTCCGCTCTGGACACCAGGGCATGGGGTTGGCACACATGAGTATTCTCAGTAAGGAGGCTGCCGAACACACGTGGATTCATATCCTTAGGCTACCCCCCACGTACTCCCCAACACTGTCTAAAAAGATCCTGGTACCTACTACCTTCTTCAGAAATGTTAGTTCCCTTCACATACCCTTAGTGTTTCTCATGCTGTGAAGGAAATCCATGATGTCTTTTTGCCCCATCTTTAAACTCTGCTCCTCTCCTGACACTGAGCAGGACCTCCCAATATTTCAGATCCCTTCTGCTGATGTCTTTGAAGACCTGATCAAATTTTCCTTCCACACTAATGTGCTTGAGGACAACATTGGCTACTTGAGGTTTGACATGTTTGGAGACTGTGAGCTGCTCATCCAGGTCTCAGAGTTGCTGGTAGAGCACGTCTGGAAGAAGGTTGTACACACGGACGCCATGGTTATTGACATGAGGTCAGTGGGTCGGGGGTCAGTGGTTTCTGGCTAAGCCAGGGAAGATGGTGGAAGACAGTCAAAGCTATGGGCCTAGTCAGGAAGAAAAAGGACCCTGAGACACAGGACAGCAGCTAAAAGGGACTAGGTCACCTAGCTATCAGGGCTCTGGCCAGCCAGCCCAGGGGTTCCGGTTTAATTGACTGGGTGAAAACCCAGCACTGGTAGATTTTTCAAGCATCTCCAATGATCCCAATGTGTGTTCCAGGCTGAGAATTACTGGACTGATTCAGTGGTCCCCAAATGTGCTGGTCATAGGATTCCTTGAGAGGGAGAAGGAAGGGAGACAGGAGAAACACTGCTTCCAGTGTTCCAGCACAGCCATACTGAGTCCAAATTCCAGGGTAACACACAATGATCTATATATTTGACAGGTTTTGTCCCAGGTGTTCTGATGATCAGTCATGTTTGGGACATCATACACAGTCAGCCCATGATGACCCTTGTCATCATGAGAATGAGGAAGCCAGAATCCCAGAGAGAATTTTCAAATAATAGCCACTATTGTTGCAAAAAGAATTCTTTACCTCACAAAAGGATGATTGGAGGGATGCTTTCAGCTAGCTACCTCCCTTCTGCTTCTGTAAAGGTTTGCCTCATAGAAGTGTGTTTCCCTTATAGAATGGAGGTGAGGGGGTTGGGGGAGGGATGGAAGAATGCCCACTGGCAGTGGCTTGCCCTGGGCACCCTCCATCGCATGGGGTGGGGCAGGCTGCTCCCCTGGAATGCAGACAGTTCCTGCTCCCACCCACCCCGCTACTAGAGAGCTGCACTGGGATTGACTGAGATGGAGATTCCAGCTCTGGTAGTTGGCCTGCAGCACTCCCAGGGTTCTTAGTCCTTGCTAGGTGGCTCTGGAGCCCGGAGGCTGGTTCTCCTCCCTGGAAGAGAAACAGATGTGTGCCCAGAACTGGAGCTCAGGGGCTCCTGTGTGTACCTCTGATCTCTTTATTCTTCAAATGTTCTATTAAACATCCCAACAAACCTCATGTTAAGTCCCTATCTGCTTAACTACGCCATCCACATTTTTTAAATAGGGGGAGGCCCAGCCTACATGTGTGCTTTGCTACGTGGCCCTTCCAACCTGAGGTTTAGAAGTTCAGATGCTGGGATCACATGCCCTGAACCCAGGTCAGACCATCCTAGACCATCAACTACATGAGGCTCCTAACAGACTGCCAGCCCAGCACTCTTCATTTCCCAGATAAAGAGACAGGGTCCTGGGGAGGTCACAACATGGAGTAAATCTATATGGTCTGGAATAGACACAGGCTCTCTCACTTTCAATGCAGTTCCACAACTCTGAGCACCCCACCACACTATGTGTCACATTAGGACACCTCAATTAATCTGCCTAGTGGGTTTTGTGAAATTATCGAGAATGCAACTGGGAGGACTGTGTTCACAAAATGCGATCTGCTCACAGGCAGCATGAGTTCAAGGGAGTAATCCATGATCAGTAAGCGGGGGAAATTTATCAACAAGTTCCTGACTACAGGACTTGTCAAAGCCTTTAATGTAATGTATACAATATATATCATACAATGTATTAATATGTGATCAGAAGGGGTGGGTATGGCATCCAGTATTCTAAATGAATTTGACCACAAAGTCTCTTGTTCTAAAGAGACTAGTACTCTGGGAAATGCTGACCAAAGAATTGTGTAGGAGGAGGCAGGGGCACTAGACTGAGGCCATCTGGAATTAGAACCCTCCACAGGACAAAGATCTGGGACTCCCAGAGGGGTACGTAGCGCTTCACTATGAGCTCTGCCTTTGGTGGCCTCTACACCCTTCCCTCAGGTTCAACATCGGAGGCCCAACCTCCTCCCTCTCTGCCCTGTGCTCCTACTTCTTGGAGGAAGGCCCTCCCATTCTGCTGGACAAAATCTACAGCCGGCCCAATGACTCCATCACTGAGCTCTGGACCCACACCCAGCATGCAGGTGCATGCAGAAGCCTTCCCCTTCCTGTTCTCCTTCTAGAAGCTTCCAGAAAATTAGAGAATGACAGCTTAGGTTCAGGTAAAAGTAACAATAAGTGAAATTTAAGTCCCTGCCTTATGCCATGCACTTTGCACATAAGACTCGTGCCATTTATGCCCATTTTCGAGGAGAAAAATGAGTCTCAGCTGGGTAAAATATTCTGTCTAACATCACTCAGCTAATAAGTGGAAGTACCAAAATTTAAACATCGGTTTGTCTAAAACCAAAATACCTCCCATTTTCCCCACTGCAACCATCAGCCTGCAAGACAAATGCAGAACTGGAAGGATCCCCCCTACCCATCACCAAATCCCACAGAGTTTCCAGTGCTCATCTTACTAAACTCTCAGCAGCAGCTCAGCACACCTGCCTAAAGAAAGTTCTGATGCTGATGGGGCTTCTGTTACCTTCCTGGGCCCAGAGCAGTGGCTGGAGGAGCAGTGCAGGCCCCATGCTTTACAGGGTCATGACTCTCCCAGCCCCACCCCTGGTGAATAGCATTATTCACCCTTGCCCATTGCACAAAACCAAGGAACTTTCATTCCCTTCAACAATAGGGATGTGGATATGACCAGAAAAGCACCACACAATTTTCCTTTGTACACTTCATTATCACACAAGAATTTGGGGAAAGCTTCCAAGACACACATTCAATAACATTGCAAAATGTAAATAAAAATCAGAACCAGGTGAATTCTAAATTCAAATAGACTTTGAAGACCAGAAATTAAAAATAGACTCGCTCTTCAGGTCATGAGGTCCTAGAGCTGTGATGTCCAATATGGGAGCCACTGAGCATGGATATGTGGCTCATAAGAACTGTGATGTGTAAAGCGGACACCAGACTTTGAAAACATTTTATGAAAAGGATTTAAAACATTTCATCAATATAATTTTATTGATTACATTTTGAGATGAACATATTTTGGACATATTGAATTAAATAGAATATTATTATTGGGCCTACTGAGTGGCACGTTGGTTAAGAGCTGGCTTGGGACGTCAGCGGCCCCAGTTCGAATCCCACATATGAAGGCCAGTGACACTGCCCTCGACAGCTAAGATGGTGAACGACAGCTCCACCTGGAACTGGGCTGCTGTGAGTCCCCAGGGATGGCACAGCTGCAGCCCTTGCTGCAGTGGGCTCTCATAGGCTACAGTTAGTGGCCAACAGCCAGCGTGAGTAGCCGGCAGCTGGTGTGAGCTGCCAAGAGCCGCTGTGAGCGGCCATCCAGAGGCCGGCGACCAATCTGCCTCACCGGAGAAGAACACAATAATGATACCAATATGGGCCAGTGAAGCAATGTCCTCCACAACTAGACTGAAGAACAACAAAAAAAAAAGGACAACAACTTATCTGTTCTCCTTCCTGTGTTCCCCAATGCTGTTCCCCTCCCCCAATTCCCCAATAAAATCTTTAAAATATATATATTATTTCATGTAGAGAAAAAAAACATTAAAATTCATTTCATCTGGTTTTTTGTTTGTTTGTTTTCTTTTCTTTTGTTTCATTTTTACTTGTTAATGTGCCTACTAGAAAACTTAAAATGACATCTGTGGCTCGCATTTTGGCTCATTCTGGCTCATGGCATTTCTATTGGACATCACTGTCCTAGAGGCTTGTCAAGTCAACAATTTGGCTTTTCTGAGGATCCATAAAAAGGAAACCCACATTTTTCTCAGAAAAGTCAAGCCTTTTCCCTTTACTTAGTGATTTTAAAAAACTGTGTGGGAGGTAGGGGGCTCTGAAGCACTTAAAATACTCAGGATTGGGCACACTTTCTTATCCCCATTTTACAGATGCAGAAACGGGGGCTCGGAAAGGTGGTGACTGGTGTGTGAACACAAGGATGCAAAACTAAATCTCAGGCCTTCCTCCCTGTGGGTCCAGACTGTATGGAGAACGCAGGTCTCCCAAGTTGGTGACTTGACTCTCCATCTTGAAAGGCCTTCTCTCTTGCAGGTGAACGCTATGTCTCCAAGAAAAACGTGGTCATTCTGACCAGCGGTGTGACTGCGGGCGCTGTAGAGGAATTTCTTTATCATGAAAAGGCTGGGCCAGGCACTGGTTATCGGGGAGGTGGCCAGCGGGGGCTGCCAGCCTCCACAAACCTACCACGTGGATGACACCCACCTCCACATCACCATCCCCACTGCCCACTCAGTGGGGGCTGCTGACGGCAGCTCCTGGGAAGGGGTGGGTGTGGTGCCCCACGTAGTTGTGCCTGCGGAAGCAGCCCTCACCAGAGCCAGGGAGATGCTCCAGCACACTCTGAGGAAGGTGCAGGGGAGCCCAGGCAAGGGGGGCCCACAGGAGGGCCTTCGTGGCCAGCGACCCAGAGTGGGCGGGACCTCTAGGCCACACACCAACGGCACTCAGGCATGTGGTCCTGCCTGAGTTCCCCGTGAGGTAGGAAAAGGGCCTGCTGAGCTCCGGTTAGGCTTGGAGTTGGAAGGACCATTGGGGCTCATGCATCCTGTCTCATTACCAACTGCAAGCATCCCCTCTGTTTGAGCACCTAGGGAGCTCGCCTTCTCCATAGTAGTTACTTTGGGGAGGTGAAGTCCAGATCTATCCGCACCCGTGCGTTGTAATCACCAGCCTCCCCCACCCCACCCCATGCTGTCAACTAGAACAGCTCTGTCCTATAGAGTTACAACGTGAGCCACAGATGCCCGGCACATGTGTCAATTTACAGTTCTTTTGTAGCCACATTTAGAAAAGTAAAAAGAAGCAGGTGACTAATTTTAATAATAGAACTTATTTAACCCACTATATTCACAGTAGTATCATTTCAACACATACTCACTATAAAAATTATTATAAATGAGATGTTTTTGTATAAAGTCTTCGAAATCTTATAGCACAGTACCTTCTCATGCACTATATGCCTAGTGCTCAGTGGTCAACCCATGTGGGATTGTGCAGGCCAAAGGTAAGGGCCCCCACATCCCTGGTACACTGTCCCCACTCTGCCTTCCCATCATCTGCATTTCCCCTGTTAGAGCACCTCCCCCACTCTGCCCTGGGATCATTTCTGTTCCCACCATGCTGAGTAGCCCTCAGGGGCAGAAGCCATTCTACTCAGCCTTGTCTCCTACTGCCGCCACCTAGCCTAGATCCTGGGGCAGGTGATGGGTGCCCTCTGAACACACTTGAATATTAAGCTGCACATCTTCATTTTCCGCAGATGGCAGCCCTCAGACTCTTAAAGATAGGTTAACCAAGAATCGTCTCCTCCCTGCCCCAAACCCTTCCAACCCAATTCTGCACAGCAAGTCTAGCTTTTCCTCACATGTGCCTCCCATGCCCTTGTTCACCATCTTTTGCCAGGGCCCAAAAAGCTCGTGTGCCATCCAACATCCAGATATGCCATGTTTGTACTGGGGGGCAGGGGGAGAGCAGCCCTGGGTGGCCGTCTGGGTGCCTGCCCTGCTCATTCAAGTGCAGCCTGTCACTGTACTGGCTTTGGTGACCAAGCCCACTCCTAACAGGGTCGAGAAGATTGCAACTTGCAGACGCCAAGACTTTCTCCAGAGTTGAGCAAGCCCCAGGAGGAAACAGGGAGCCCAGGGATGACCTGGGGGAATTAGGCCTCTGGCTAATGCCTTGGGAGCCATGCAATCCTGCTCTGTTGGAGTCACCTGGAACCCAAAAGTAAGAGACTTCTAGGACCCTACCCGTAGTCATGGTGGAGGTAAGGCTGGAAGAGCAGGGGGAACCCCAACCCCTATTCAGTGCTCCTGGAGCCCCAGGCTCCAAGATGTCGGAGTGAGGATGAAATACTGGTCCCTTCCGATCTTACTGTCTGGAGAGTCTAGGCTGCAGTTGCCACCAGCCACTTCCCCAGAGCACTGGGCTGACTTTACCACACAACCCTGACGTCACCAGTCCCCACCCCAGACCCTAGAGAGCTGTGGAGTCTGGACACACTGCTGGGCCACCACCAACACCAAGGAGTTTTGCCACTGGAAAACTGAACCAACCCTGTCTGAACAGGAAAGCCCAGATGAAAGGCTTTCACACCAGTTCATTTTCCTTATGCTAAATTCAATAATGATTAAATGCATGCATGATTGAATTTTAGTAGTATCATGTATTCTGCCATCTCACCTTTTTCTTCATTAGACCTATTTATGTCCATGCAAATATGTGGCCCCCCAGTATGCTTATATTCTAGGGGTTCTTTCTCCTCCTTCTCTCTCTCATATATATATATATATATATATATATATATATATATATATATATATATATATATGGCTATCTGATGATTGCCTACATCAAACAGTAATTCCTTCCAGGTTCTTGAATCAGGAGTGATATTTTAACTTTCTTCTTTATGCTTTTCTTTTTTCTTATATCCTTATAATGAGTATATATCATAGCAGTCATTATTCCAAAAATAAAATTAGACAAAATAAATGATATAATTGACTCACTAACAATACCTTAGTGATCACTAGTGGTTGTTTAATTTTTTTCCATGGGTTTTCCTTTCATATCATTTGGAGTTCCTTGATTTGCAGCACAGGCAATTATTGCCAGTTTATTTTGTTTAAGGTGTTGGGCTAGGTGCTATGGGATTTGCAGATGACAAAGACTTTGGTGGGTCTTAAATAGGAGAGGCAGGGAAGCTCTTGGGCTGGGTAATGTGTGTAGTTCTCTCTCCTGAGCTTCTCAGCACAGGGACAAACATTATCATCTCCACAGGAGTCAAATGAGATTCAGATAAACTCAGTAATCCACAGGAGGTCACACATTTAGCACAATGCACACTTGTACTGCATTTGCCCCCAGGATTTGCACCTCCTTTGAATGTTCAGAGAATGGCTCCCCATATGACCCTGTGGGAATCAGACTCACTAAGAACCAATGAGGTGGTTGAGAGCCCAAGTTCCACCTTCAGGCTCTCTGGGTGGGAAGGCAGCCCAGCCATGTGACACTAGGTGATGTAAGTAACCTCTCTTGGCCTTGGTTCCTTATCTCTACAATGGGAGAGAGAATAGCATCTTTGAGTAATACAAGATTAAATGAGTTAATCCAGTACCCAACCAATGTTATAATAGCTGTCACCATTTTCCCATTATAAAACGGAACACCCAGGAGCCTACTTTCCCAGTTCCCTGACAGCAGGGTTTGGGCATGTGGTCCTGCCTGAGCCAGTCAGAGGCTCCTGTGTGGGATGTTTAATCTAGAGCAAATGACCCAAGGGACCCAGGCAGTGGCAGTGGCCAGATGCCCTGTGTGCAAGGCAGCACATTCATACCCCTACTCAGCTGGGGCAGCAGCAAAGTCTTGTTCCCCTGCCTGACCATGGTTTGGGTCCTGCTGAGGAGCTTCCTGCCCCTGCCCATGGTCCAGCTTGGGTGCCCAGCCTGTCTGCCTGGGTGCCCAGCCTGGGTGCAGCCCAGGCTCCTCTCAAGACATCCTTTTCTGCTTCAATCAACCACAGGCTTTCTTTTCTTACACTAAACTGTACTGTCCGGTGCAGCTGGGTAGGGAGTAGGCAATATTTGAACCCATGTCTGTGTGGTTCCAAAGACCCTGCTGTTTTTATGACATTATAAAAAGGTCCTGGGCCTGATCTGGGAAGAGGGACTGAGGTGAGAGAAGCTAGAATCCTGAGCAGAGCAAGTAAAAAGATCAATTTTTCTGTGCCAGCCTTCTTACATTGTTACTTGCTTGGAGATAGAGACTGGAGAGAAAGGAAAAGGAAAACAAAATGCTACCTAGCCTCTCTTCTGGTGGTAGAGCCAGGTGACCCACAGCTGCTTAGAGCCTCTACTCTGACAGACCGCAGGCCCCTAAACTCTCCATGCCCCAGTATGAGATCATCACCTGCACCTTCCCCCATGCTGTCTGCCCAAGGCCTGCCCAGCCCTCAGACCCCATCTTGCACATAGTCATACCTCCCTCTGAAAATCAGGCCAGAGATCTAGGAGTCACCCTTTACTTTCTCCTCTCTTCCGCCTACCCCTCCACCCTGTGCCCACACAATTATCAGGACCCCAAAACAGTTATCTGAGTTAATAGCACTGTTCTAAGCCCACCTGCCATCCCTCTCTCTTGTCTTGTGGTCCTGGCTCTATGCCTAAATCCCCACCACAGCCTCCTGCCCCATTTCTGTGCCTCAGCCTACAGCCACAGCTACTGCTCTGCCATGAAATCTTCTCATGTCTCCTCCACCTTGAAGACCCCTCATGGTGCCCACTGCCTGGCAGTGAGAGGGATTGGGCCAGGCTATTATCTGTCTCCTCACTCCTGGGGTTTTCCCTGGCCTGTGGACACCTGGACCCCAACCTCAGGAAAAGTCCTGTGGTGTGTTAGGTCTTCCATGCTAACACCCCCTGCTCCCCAGGACCTGTCCAGGTGTCACCTGGTCAGATTAAGTTCCTTGACTTCTTTCTGCACTTCCTCAGCCTCCTGGGCACCTCTGCCACAGTGCATGTCTCTCATATGTCATCAGTCTCCCCAACTGTTCTATGGGGACTTCAGGGATGGAAACTAAGCCTGGTGGTCTATGCTCCTCCAGCCCCAAACAAGCCTGGCATCTGGTGAGAGGAGCTCAGCACACAATGAATGAATGAATGAATGAATGAATGAATGAATGAGGTCCCTGTCCACTGAAAGGGCATTATTATGTGAGGCAAACACTCAAGGGGTTTTATTTCTCTGGTCCTCCTAGAAATGTGATGGAGAGGGAGGTCAGCCAAGACTGAGCAGGAAGGGCTAAGGGTAGTCCCTTTGACCTTCATCCAGGGGTCCTGGAGTGGTCACAGGACTCCAGCTGAGCTGTGTTGTGACAAAATGAGTGACAAATGGATTATAAAGGACCTAAAGGACTCTCAAAGCTGGTTCTGTGGGGCAAGACAGGACTAGAGGCTTCCCTATCATTTATCAAACCCAGACCACCCTCTGGGCAGCCAACGCATGGGGTCATTATGTGGAGAAAGCAGCATGCTGGGCCCATATACTCCACCCACCCCCACCTTCAGGCAAATACTAGGGGTGTCAAGACAGAGAAGACCCAGAGGACCAGATGTGAGTAGCAGGGGGTGGGAACGAGGTACCGTGCTCTTTAGGGCACAGCAGAGCACATCTGCTCTCTGACCAGCAGCTGACAGCATAGGCCAGGGTGGGCAGGATGGAAGGATGGCTCTGGATCCTGGGGGCCCACATCCAGGTGTGTTCCGAGAGAAACAAGCTGCGCCTCTGCCAAGATCTATACAGTTAGGAGAAGAAAAGGTGACCTTCCCCATTAGGATCCTTGCTGAAGATTTGATTCACCTGACCCCCAAGGCAGTAGGGGCCAGGGACCCATCCAGGAAGGAGTGTGAAGAGGGCACCTGATGAGACTTCCAGTAAAATGACAGAATAGATGGAGGCTTTCCTAACTGCCTTCAGGATTACATCAAAATTACAAATAATGTATACAACATTTAACCTCAGAAATCCCCTGACCACTAAATGAACAGAACCTCTAAATGAAGGACCTAAAGAGGAGGCCACGTCAAGTCTGGTAGGAGGGGCATAGACGAGAGAGGGCCAGCCCCATGAGGGACGCCCCAGCTGTGGGGAGGCTTCTCCGGTTGGGGGAGAGACCCTCCGGCCCCACACTGAGCTCACTAGTCCAGAGTTGTTTTGCCAGGTAGAGGACTTCTACAGTAGCTGGCAGTAGAAATTAGAGAGGACTCTCTTTGTTCCACTCGATGAGGCTGAGGGCAGCTGGAGAACCAGTCAGGCCAGTGCACGGGTTTGCTTGCTGGTGAGCACTCACCTGGTTCGTGTTGGAGAGAGTAGCTGTGTGAGCCAGGCCCAAGAGCCTGTGGGGACAGACTGAACTTAGCACCTTTGGTGCAGAAGCTGGAGGTTTGGCAACCATTGTTCCCATGGTTTGCAGCTTGCACATGAGTGGTGTACAGGAGGGCGCCATGTTTTCAGGGTTGGGCCCTCCCACAGAGGGTCAGATCTGGGACCACATTGGTCTGGCAAAATTGGCACAGGAGTGCATGCGTTTGTGAGCATGCGGCCTTGGAGTCCCACCCTCCGCCCTGCTTCTGCTGCGTTGCAGGGAAACACTGGGCGAATGCCCTCTGGCTCCAACAGGCTGCTCACTGAGACCCAGGAGTCCACTAGCCGCCTTGGGTCCCCACTCTCTGCACTGTTTGTGCAGAGTTGCCGGGCTGGGGATTGGCTGTTGGGCTGTTTAGCCTGATCTGCAGGCAGCTGATTGGGACAGGCTGAGAGGGAGAGTCTTCCTGAGAGTGTTGGGCCGGGAGCTGTGCACCTGCGTGATCCGATCCAGTCTTTCCTGCTGAGTTTGTGTGGGCTGGTTTCTGGTGCAGAGTGCATGCTGCTCTGACTTGGTGGGGGCCACTGACCATATCAAGTGGTGCCTCGGGGGCCTTCCCCACCCACTGAGAGCTGTGTTGCCAGAGGCACCCTGAGGCCCTGGTGCCTGGCCCACACTTCTGCAGGCCACAGAGGGGTTTTTTTGCAGCAGCAGACAATCTGCAACAACCTGTGAAGATTTTTTTTTTGGTAGTGAGCACAGTTCCAGAGCACACAGCAGCTAATAGCGGAAAGCTCACTGCAAGCCTCAGAGGGAGGCCTGCGCATAACACATTAAGCTCTTCCCCCACAATAGCTGAGTCACCCAGAGACTCCCTATCACTGAGCAAGTGGTCTGCAGATTAAAGAGGACAGAGAGACCTCTATTTTTTCTCTTCCTTTCTTTTCCTATTTTTTTTTCCCTCTCTTCTTTCTAGGTGATCTATCTAATACATCAAAGCATTCACAGAATCACAGCCAGAATGAAGAAACAAAGAAACATGTCACAAGTAAAAGATCAGAAGAAAACTCTAGAAATGGAACTAAATGAAACAGAGGGATCCAAACTTTCAGAGGCAGAGTTTAGAACACTGATGATAAGAATGTTTAACGAACTTAGTGAGGACATAAAGAAGGATAGGGAAATCATAAAAAACAACCAGTTAGAACAAAAGAATACAATAACTGAAATAAAGAACACACTTGAAGGAATGACCAGTAGATTAGATGAAGCAGAGGATCACATCAGTGAATTAGAAGACAAAATAGCAGAAATCACCCAGTTGGAACAACAAAAAGAAAAAAGAATAAAAAAGAATTAAAATAATTTAAGGGAGATCTCGGACAACGTGAATCTCAACAACTCTCATATCATAAGAATACTAGAAGCAGAAGAGAAGAAGCAAAGGATTGAGAATGTATTTAAAGAATTAATGACAGAAAACTTCCCTACCCTGGTGAAGGAAATTGACGTACAAGCCCAGAAAGTGCAGAGTTCCAAACAAGCTGAATCCAACCAGGCCCATACTGAAACACATCATAGTTAAAATGGCAAAGCTTAAAGACAAAGACAGAATCCTAAAAACAGCAAGAGAAAGACAGCAGGTTACATACAAAGGAACTTCTATAAGACTAGCAGCTGAATTGTCTACAGAAACTCTGCAGGCCAGAAGGGAGTGGCAGGAGATATTCAAAGTGACACAAATTAAAGGCCTACAACCAAGATTGCTGTACCCAGCATGGCTAGCACTTAAAATTGAAAGAGAGATAAAGAGTTTCTCAGAAAAGAATAAGCTTAAGGAGTTCATTGCCACCAAGCCAGCATTGCAGGAAATGATAAAAGGGCTTTTTTAAACAGAAGAAAGGAGAAAACAAGCTAACCAAGGAAGACAAGAAATACAAATGACAAAATGGCAATAAATATGCACCAATCAGTAATCACTTTAAATATGAATGGGCTAAATGCTCCAGTCAAAAAACATAGAGTGGCTGAGTGGATAAGAAAACAGGACCCATGCATATACTGTCTACAAGAGACGCATCGCAGATCAAAAGACACACAGAGACTAAAAGTAAAGGGATGAAATAAGATATTTCATGCAAATGGAAATGAGAAAAAAGCTGGAGTGGCAATACGTATTTTGGACAAAATAAACTTTAAAATGAAGACTACATTAAAAGACAAAGAAGGGCATTACATAATAATAAAGGGATCAATTCCACAGAGGACATAACCCTAGTAAACATCTATGCACCCAATATAGGAGCTCCTAAATATAAAAAACAGATTTTAACAGACATAAAGGCAGAGATAAACAGTAACACTATCATAGTAGGGGACTCCAATACCCCGTTGTCACCAATGGACAGATCCTCCAGTCAGAAAATCAACATGGACATAGTGGCCTTAAATGATACTTTAGACCACCTGGATTCATTTGATATTTTTAGAGCATTTCACCCCAAAGTTACAGAATATACATTCTTCTCAAGTGCACAGAGAACATTTTCCAAGATAGACAACATGTTAGGCCACAAAACAAGTCTCAACAAATTTAACAAGATTGAAATCATATCAAATGTCTTCTCTGACCACAATGCTATGAAACTAGCAGTCAATTATAAGAACAAATCTGGAAAGCTTACAAATACATGGAGGCTAAATAACATGCTACGAAATAGTGAGTGGGTCAAAAATGAGATCAAGGAGGAAATCAAAAGATACCTCAAGACAAATGAAATTGAAAACACCACGACCCAAAATCTCTGGGATGCAGCGAAAGCAGTCCTAAGAGGGAAGTGCATAGCAGTGCAAGCCTAGCTAAAGAAGGAACAAAAATCTCAAATCAACAGACTATCTTTACACCTAGGGGAACTAGAAAAAAAACAGCAAATCAAGCTGAAAGGGAGTATAAGGAAGGAAATCATGAAGAGCAAAGCAGAAATAAATGACATAGAGAACAAAATAAAAACAATACAAAAGATCAATGAAACCAAGAATTGGTTTTTTGAAAAGATAAACAAAATCGACAAACCCTTAGCATTACTCAGCAAGAAAAAGAGAGGACCCAAATTAATAAAATCAGAAATGAAAGAGGGGAAGTGACAACAGATACCACAGAAATACAGAAAATTTTAAGAAAATACTATGATCAACTATATGCTAACAAATTCAACAATCTGGAAGAAATGGATAAATTTCTAGAATCAGACAATCTACCAAGTCTGAACGAAAAAGAAACAGAAACTCTGAACAGACTGATTACTGCCAAAGCAATTGAATCAGTATTAAACAATCTTCCAACAAACAAAAGTCCTGGACCGATTCTTTCACAGGTGAATTTTACAAAACATTCAGAAAAGAATTAATACCTATTCTTCTCAAAGTATTCCAAAAAAATACAGAAGGAGGGAAGACTCCCAAACTCTTTCTATGAAGCCACTATCACCCTGATTCCTAAGTCAGACAAAGATATTACAAAAAAGGAAAACTACAGGCCAATATCCCTAATGAACATAGATGCCAAAATTCTCAACAAAATACTAGCAAACCAGGTTCAGCAACACGTTAAAAAGATCATACACCACGATCAAGTGGGATTCATTCCTGGTATGGAAGCTTGGTTCAATATCCACAAATCAATTAACATAATACATCACATTTACAAAAATGAAAAATAGAAATCATATGATCATATCAATAGATGCAGAAAAAGCATTTGACAAAATCCAGCAGCTATTTATGAATAAAACTCTTAGCAAAGTGGGAATAGTGGGATCATATCTCAACATAATAAAAGCCATATATGATAAGCCCACAGCTAATATCGTACTCAATGGGGAAAGACTAAAAGCTTTCCCCTTAAGATCAGGAACACTACAAGGCTGCCCACTTTCACCACTTCTATTTAACATAGTTCTGGAAGTTCTAGCCACAGCAATCAGACAAGAAAACGAAATAAAAGGCATTCAAAGTGGAAAGCAGGAGGTTAAAATTGTCACTTTATGCAGATGATATGATACTATATCGAGAGAATTTCAAAGACTCCACCAAAAAACTATTAGAACTGATAAATGAATTTAGTAAAGTATCAGGATACAAAGTTAATATTCAGAAATCAGTTGCATTTTTATATACCAATAATAAACTAGCAGGAGAAGAAATCAGGAAATCAATCCCTTTTATAATTGCTTCAAAAACAATAAAATATCTAGGAATCAATTTAACTAAAGAAGTAAAAGACCAGGGCCGGCCGAGTGGCGCAGTGGTTAAGCGCTGGCCTGGGAAGCCAGCGGCCCCGGTTCTGTCCCACATATGAGGGCCAATGACACTGCCCTCAAAAAAAAACAAACAAACAAGAAAAGTAAAAGACCTGTACTCAGAAAATTATGAGACACTGAAGAGAGAAATCAAAGAAGATACACATAAATGAAAATACATACCATGTTCACAGATAGCAAGAATTCATATAGTTAAAATGTCAATACTACCTAAGGCAATATATAGATTCAATGCAATTCCAATCAAACTACCACCGACATTTGTCTCAGAAATAGAACATAGAGTCCTAAAATTTATATGGAACCACAGAAGATCCCAGAAAGCCACGGCTATCTTGAGAAATACGAACAAAGTGGGAGGCATCACACTACCCGGCATCAAAACATACTATAAGGCTACAGTAATCAAAACAGTATGGTACTGGCATAAAAACAGACACATAGACCAATGGAACAGAATAGAGAGCCCAGGAATAAACCCATCCATATAGAGTCATTTAATCTATGACAATGGCAGCAAGAATTTACATTGAAGAAAAGATAGTCTATTTAATAAATGGTGCTGGGAAATTGGACTGACACGTGCAAAAAAATGAAGATGGACCATCTACTTACACCATATATGAGACAAACTCAAAATGGATTAAAGACTTAAATGTAAGACCTGGAAGCATAAAACTCCTAGAAGAAAACACAGGGGTAAATTTGCAGACATTACCCTGAGTAATATTTTTACTGATATATCCCCTCGGGCAAGGGAAATAAAAGAAAAAATGAACATATGGGATTACATCAACCTTAAAAGTTTTTTCACAGCAAAGGAAATCATCAATAAAACAAAAATGCAGCCTACTGAGTGGGAGAAGATATTTGCCAATGATATATCTAATCAGGGGTTGATATCCAAAATTTATAAAACACTCATGAAACTCAACACCAAAAAAACAAACAACCCAATTAAAAAATGGGCATAGCATATGAAGAGGCATTTCTCTAAAGAGGACATACAGATGGCCAACAGGCATATGAAAAAATGTTCAGTCTCACTAATCATCAGAGAAATGCGAATAAAAACTGCACTGAGATACCACCTCACTCCAGTCAGAATGGCTATCATCAGTAAATCAACAAACAAGTGCTGGCGAGGGTGTGGAGAAAACGGAACCCTGGTGCACTGTTGGGGGCACTGCAGATCGGTGCAGCCATTATGGAGATCAGTATAGAGGTATCTCAAAAAACTGCAAATGGAACTACCGTATGACCCAGCAATTCCACTCTTGGGTATCTATCCAGAAGAATCCAAGATGCTAATCGAAAAAATATATGCACCTCCATGTGTATTGCAGTGCTGTTTATAATAGCCAAGACTTGGAAACAACTGAAATGCCTATCAGTAGATGACTGGATTAAGAAACTGTGGTACATTTATATAATGGAGTATTACTCCTCTATAAAGAAGAATGAAATTATACCATTTGCAATGATACGGATGGACCTAGAGACTATTATATTAAGTGAAATAAGTCAGTCAGAGAAGGACAAATACCATATGATTTCACTTATATGTGGAATCTGAAAAAGTGAATGAATGAGCAAAGTAAACAGAAACAGTCTCATAGATATAGAGGAAAAACTGATGGTTGCTAGTTGGGAGGGGTGTGGGGATGAGGGAGAAGGGAAAAGAATTAGACAGCATAAATAGCTAACTACAATATTGCCACAGGGATATGAAGGACAGTTCAGGGAATATAATAATGTTGTAAATATTTTGTGGGGTGTCAGATGGTCACATGTCTTGTTGGGAAGACCACTTCATGGATGGAGTAAAGGTTTGATCACTGCACTGTATACCTGAAACTGATGTTGTATAATATTGTATGCCAACTGTAATTAAATATGTAGTCATGGGATGTGGATTATACTGTGGAAAGGAGTCAAAGGAATTGTAATAGATATGTATGATATGGTGGGGAGGAGTGGCATGGCGAATTGGGGAAGGGGAATTGTCACTTTGAGGGGTAAAAAGTACAACTATTGCACTGTGTTGTACACCTGAAACTAATTTTTTTTTAAATTTTATTTCACAATAAAAGAATTTTTTTTAAAAAAAGAGGGCACCTTAGAAACCCCTCAGGTCCTCTCTCTTTAAGCTGGACTGGAGCACCAGAGGAGAGGACCAGCTCTTCCTCCATCTCACCCTCCTGCTTTCCATATCCTTGCATCTGCCCACATAGACAAACACACAGCCAGTGGCCATATTTGCATGTCAGTAAGGGCCCTAGCTACCCACACAGCTTTAATGCAAGGAGAGGACATGGCTCAGAAAAACAGTGATGTGTCCTGAAGCACATTGGTGGGCAAGGAAACCTGCCTCCGAGGTCCCCACTGGAAGGCATCCATCTCACATCTCCTGGTTCCTATAGGATTAGTGCCATCTGACATAAGGACCTATTCATTACCTTACTGACCAGGGCAGCTGAAAATAGCCTCCTAATTTGATGGCCAGGAAAGAAACAGTTGAATGTAAAGTACCTCAATCCTGCTCCTCAGTCTGCATTCAAAATTGGTTTCTAAAAGCTCTTCTGTCCTAAGAAGTGGCACAAATCAAAACACATAGGAGAATAATGTGTTTCTAAAATAAAAGGTTTATTTTTTATGGTATTTGTATCTTGCTATGTGCTTTTTAGACCTCCCACATGACTTCTACTACAAAAACAAAAATATTATGTAAATAGCCAGGGTGTGTTAACAATTTCTCTGAAGACAGTGGCCTGCAGGGGAGGCCTGCTGCCTCCAGGAGGTGTGAACACCTTCCAGAATAAGGAAGGATGAAAGGTACACCCTGGAATAACTCCTGCTGACTTTTACCCTAAGGAGAATCCTCTTCCTGTTCCCAAAGAATAGGTGGTATGATGAGGTTAGCAGTGCCAGGCCGAGCACCTGGCCTTTCAAAGACTGGGACCATAATAGAGTTAGGAGTCTCCAGCTGGTAGTACCTACCTCTCCCATCACCAACACCACTAACATGCCTCCTTAAGTCCATGCCATTTTGGCCATCAGTGTTTAAAAATCAAGTAAATTAGCTGACCTTTAATTTCACACACACTCCTGATTTCTAACCTCTCTGGAGGCCTGCATTTGGCCCGGCCTGGAGGAGCCTTCACCCGGAACATATGAGCTCCAGATGTCAGGACCACCTTTCCTCTCTCCTCCCTCCTCTCCCTGCAAATTGAGAGAGATTCACTCACTTTCATTAAACTAATTATATAATCATTTGAATAGGATCCATGGTCTAAGAATCAGAAATTGGCCAGAAGTTGAAATCTAAGATTCCAGCCTTGCCAAGGGTTTACTTCTCTTTCAGATAAAAACAGAAAGAAAAGCATACCTTGGTTAAAATTGAGAACTAAAATATATCTGAATTCTTATTTAGCCTCATCGTGTGGACTTTTATAAATCACAATTGAATGACTGCTGAACATAATTTATTGAAATATAACTAGCCATTTTCCCAGCAACTATTGGTATTTTCCCGCCCCTTCTCTAAAAGTTAGCAAAGCCTTTCTCTTCATCGACTTCGTGGCTTCTGTGTTACCTAATGACAGCATTGCCAGAAAACCACCAAGACCCAAGACTCAAAACCCTGGGAGAGGTGGAGGAGAGAAGATAGAGCATATTGGAAAAGAGCAGCAAAGACACCAAGGCAGCATGGGGAGACAGCATGATGCTTAGAAGGGATACCTCTTAGTTGGGGGGTGTTCTAGAATTTTCTCTGAACTTGAGAGGCAGGAGAGGAATTTCAAAAAGATAGATTGCATATCCTACCAAAACCATAGGATTGGGGTGCAGAGTAGATTAAATTTGATACAGAGAATTTAAGGAACATGTCAATTCTTACTCCAAAATTGTAGAAGAAAATTCATACCTGCTGATGTGATGTTCTGTGGCAACATCACCAGCCAACCCTTACCTGTTACGGAAGGTGGCAGAGAGAGCTTGGGAAAAATCATGATGAAAAGTGACTACTCTTGGGCCAGCTGAGTGGTGTGGTGGTTAAGTACTGGCTTCGGAAGCCAGTGGCCCTGGTTCAGGTCCCACATATGAGGGCCAGTGACACTACCCTCAAAAAAAAAAAAAAGTGACTACTCTCCAGTAGACACAAGAGAACAGGAGAGAAGAATGGATGAGACAGAATTCAACTGCAAAGGGGGTTTTGGGAACTCAGCCTGGTGACAAATAGGAACTGCCACGTTCATAAGCTATATGTGATCACCTCTGTATGTCATCTTTCAGTTTGTCAATTTAAATAGTTGCAAAGCAACTTGCATCTACATCAGCTTTTACCAAAATAAATTCCATCTTGAAAATTGAGTTGGGGGAAGATGTTTTGTTGTGCTTCCATAACTTTAATTAGTTTCATTAACTTTAATATTTTTTTCAAAATAACCCCATTGTTGGTAAATGGTGTGGTCACTGTTAGTAATAATTCCATTTGAGGCCATAGCCATGGTTCCTTGAAGAGTATGGGCAGGGCAGGGAAGACACACAGATCTAGGTATCTCAGGGATCTGGCCTTGACCTCCCTACTTGCCCTGCATCGCTTTGAAGGTCAGCTCATCAGTGGGCCTCAATGCTCACTGCTGCTAAGTGAGGGAATGGACTAGAACTCTACAGTCTCTTTCAATTCTAAATTTCTATTTTGTCTTAATATAGTGCATTTATGCCTTTCAAAGTGTTTCACATAAATTACGGACCAATCCAATACGTGAGAGGAAGATGGCTGCACATCATTTGACAGATGTCAAAACCATTGTAAGAAGCTGATTCAAAGCTTGTCAGTGGCGAGGCCAGATCTAGGCGTCTCATTAATTTCTTCAACAAATACCTGTTGAACACCTGCCACATGCCTGCATTGTTCTAGCTGCTGGGCATACAACAGAGCACAAAACAGCAAAAATCCTTCATGGAGCTCACGTTCTAGTGGTGGGAGACACAGTAAACAAGACAAATCAGTAAAATATCACAGAATGAAGATAGTGTAAAGTCCTAAAAAGGGCAATAGGAAATGTGGTGCCAAGGGGCAGTGAGGAGGCATGGTGCAAGTTGAAGTCAATGCCTGGTCCTAAGTCCCAGTTTCTAAACCATCCATGGTGCCACATGAGCACACACTGAGATGCATGGTAGGCTGGGAAGAATGTGAGTTCAGAGTGGGAAGGTACTGGGATCATATTCTTGCACACATGGTCCTAAGAAAGTCAGTTAACCTCTTGGAGCTTAGTTTTTTTCTGCAGTAAAATGGGAATTAAATATCTACTTCTTGGGCACATTGTACAGATTAAACGATACATGTCAGTGCCTAGTGTGGAGCCTTAGGTTCAAACACTGTGAGGTGCTCTTTCCTACCCCCCTCATCCATGGGACAGAAGGGGAGGGAAGCTCCCTGCAGCTTCAGCCCAATTTAGTCACAGCCTCTCTGTGGGCAAATTCTGCCCCCATGCAGCTCCCAAAGGAGTTGGCCAGCAGACTGTTCCTGGTCTCTCATGGAGAGGGGGACTTCCAAGCCTCCCTGTGAGAATGGAGGTGCTCCATTGGTATCTTCAGGGTGCACCCCTGGCTTCTTCCAAATACAAAGGGAAATGGCTCAGGGGTTCATTGCTCCTTCAGTCCACCCTTCATTCTACAGCTAGAGACCCCCTTAAGCGCCTCTTGGAGCCAGCCTTCCTGCACCCTGGTCCAAATTCCTCACCTCTGAGTCCTTCATGTGTCCATCTCTCCCTGAGAGCCATCTCCCCCACTCACTTCTCCTCTCACTGGCCTTGCAGCTCCCTAGGAATTCTACAGCTCAGGACCATGCCTCATCCCCAGCCACTGCCCTCCCTGAATCACCAGCCCTGCTGGACTTTGAGGCTCAGCTCATGCCCCACTCCTCAAGAGGCCTCTGGGGTACCGCCCTCCCCTCCCCACAAGTCTGACTTAAGCATGCCTCCCTCATGGTACCCTCACCAGCTCCTTCCCAACCATAAGCCTGAGCTCTGTGATGGAAGCTCCACCAGAGGACTGCAAACTGCAGATCAAATGAACAAATCCTGAAAGTGAAGTGGAGATCACTCAAAAGAACTACTTTGACTAGAAAGAACTCCCAAAACTGGCTTTCACACAAACTGACATCAGAGTTTATGATCTGAAGTTTGCAAGGACAAACATAAATAAACAGAATATATAATAATGGGACCCAGAACTCTCCCAATTCTCACAATGTTTTAAGCCTTAAGCTTCTGCTCATGTTATCTTCCTGAGAGCTAAGGGATATGTGGTGGGTGGGGAAGTGTCTTATTCCATTTTTCCCTTTTCACATATTCAAAATGTAAAGAACCATGGTTGAATTATTGACCCCAATTCTTCATGCCCCTACAGGTGTATGATATATCCGCTCCCTCATCATGACTTCACTGTGGGCAGAATGCACATTTTATTCCTTAACCTTGGGCTTCGCCATTGACTTTCTTTGGCCAAGGGGATGTTAACAGAAGTAACCAAAGCAGAGGTCTGAGGCGTGTTTGTGTATTTGGACTTGCCCTCTTGTGATCTTGGCATAACCATGAGAAATGCATGATCTGGGTAGCCCACCAGTCCCAGGAAAAAACAGCATGGACCTAAATATGTGACCTGGAGCCAAACCCAGCCAAGACCAGCTCAACCTACACACCCGCAAGTGACAAATACAAAGTGGTTGTTTGCCACTTAGATTGTGTTATGTAACAATAGCTGATTAATTGGGACAATAATAATGAATATCATTTGCTCAGTTGGTCTCACTGTGCCAGGTGCCATGCTGACCATTTCCTACACATCTTTCCATGTAACCCTAACACCCCTAAAATAGAGGTGTTATGATCTCCATTATACAGATAAGAAAACCAGGGCTCAGACGATTAAAGCAATTTGTCCAAAGTCAGGTCTAATATGTAAAAGGGCCAAGACTCAAATCCAGATTTGTCTCTCTCCAAAGACCATGCTGTGCATCAAACTTGGTTTCATATAGGGCAAAAGAAATGGTGACAGGAGCAGGGCCCCACTCTTAAAGATGTTAGAAACACTTTGTGACTAGTAGTCCCAATACTCTGGGTTAGCAAAGAACATCATTTTATTTCATGACATTATTTATTTCAAAACACATCACAGCCAAATGTGTCTTTCTCAAATTATGACTGAGCCATTCATCTACGCACTCCAATGTAGACAGACCTACAGAACTCTGCAAACAGTCTCTTTAAGGGAAGCCCCAGTGAGGCATCTCTGCCTCACTGCCAAATGCTGGACACTGCACCTAGAGATTGTTCCACAGCCTGTTAACTGTGAGAATTCATGTGCCGGGAGAGATGGTGGCGCTCCCGAAAGTATTCATGGCAAATGGGGCATGCGAGGGCCTCTTCTCTCAGCTTCTTAGAATGTAGGTCAGGCCCTGCATGTTCCCTTTTGTGGTGGGACCGCATATGGAAAACCAGGTCAGAGGTCAGGTGAAAGGAGAGGTTGCACTTTGCACACCAGTTCTGGGTAGATAAGCCCAGGGAGGTGAATGTGGGTGGCAGGAGGGCCCATGAGGGAGTGAAGGAGGATGATGAGAGTGTGGGTATCTGGGCCATGGCATGCATTAGCCACAGCGTGGGAGCACCCAAGAAAGCACTGCAAAGAGGAGCACTCTGTGGCAACATTTGTAGGTTCCAGAAATCACCCACCAAAAGCTTGGAATTTGAAAGTTGACCCAAACAAGGAACATCTACTGTCTTTATGAGTCCCAACAGCTCCACCAGGGCATCAGCAGGTCTGCCTGCCTGGAAGACAGAGGTTGACCCAGGTATCTCCAATGGACACCTGGCTGGTTTGCTGAAGGCGCTTCTCTGCTCGTCTCGGGCTCTGTTGGGCCACCCAGAGAAGACAGTGTTGCCAGCTGGTTCCCTGGGGACGTCCTGGGTCAGCTGCTGGGGGCCAGGCTGTCCTCTGAGATCATCATCCTCCCTATCCTTTGCCTGCCTGCCCTCCAGCCTTTTCTTGAGCCGAGGCACCTCAGTGAAGGCACTCTGCCCCTGTTCCCAGCATACCTTCTGGGCCAGTGGCTTTCCAGGGCTGAACTTGCCTGGGGTTGCTGACAGCACCAGCTCAGCATAGGACTTGTCCTGGCCACCAATGTCCATGGCAACCTCAGAGCCCAGGTGGTTCATTTCCTCCAGTAGCACTGGCTTGCAGCTCCAGCCCTGCTCAGGTTCACTAAACTGCCACCTGTTTTCAGCTGGAGGGCTTCCCAGAGCCCCCTTCCCAGCAGCCATGTTGACTAGCAGGGCCTGGGACAGCTAGCAAGGTGGATGATCCAACAGCTGTTGCCTTCGGGGCTTTGGCAGTCTGGGGCTTGGCCCGGGAAGAGCTGAGACTGGAGGGCTCCCCTGACAGCTGGGCCAGCCACACTTCAACCACAGGACTCTGCAGAGAGAGGAAGCAACAGGCAGTAAGAGAGGCACTCTTCACTAGTTGTTATTTGCATCCAAAGAACCCTGACTACTATAGATGCCACAACTCACCCTGTCTCAGAGCTCTATACCACCTACTTTCACCTCCAAGACTTTACCAGGACCACACTGCACAACGCTGCCACCCAGAGGCGCAGCTCAGTACTGCCTCCACACCTGTCAGCATCCAGGCAGCTGCTGCTGTATTAACAGAGCACACAAGGCCACCACCAGCCAGTTCTGATTTTGTTGACAGCTCTAACATGTGTGCCCTCTGATTTAGGGCAGTTTTCATTTCTTGTGACTCAGCCTGCCAATTTCCCCCCAAATCATCACAAGTGCCAACAACTTTAAGCACCTTGGGACAGGAGCTCCTGTAGGCACAGTTGTCCAGAGAGATAAAAACTGAAGCAATAAATACCCAGGCATGACATGGAGGGTCTGTGGCTGTGCCTGGCCTCTGCTTCTACATGTGGGGGCAGCCACTTCTCTGCCTGACCTATCCCTGGAGCACGCAGGGATCTCTTCTGTATCTACCCACCAGAAGTAACTATAGATACTTGGTTCTTCTCACACATCGATCCACTTGTTTTTCTTCTGCTCACCTGGCAACTGTCAATTGTCCTCTTGTGCCCTCTTGCTGGGCATACTCAGGTGGACCAACCTCCACTTAGCTCTTGATGTTTTGAAGGGAGACATGGAGTGGCCATATGTGAGAGTGGCACGGAGGAGGAAAGGCTGCCATCAGCACTGCTGAAGAGACATTCATCCTGGCCTTTCCCTAATCAGCTCCACCAGCAAGTTCTTGAAACTGGGAAACCCATCTGGTGAGCAGTACTGCTGGCCCACACTCCACTGAGTACTCCCAGTTTTCATCATTAGAAAATATTTATCCTCAGGTTCAGGAGGACCCTGAGAAGTGGGCAGCTGAGGTTCTCCTTTACAGGGACTTCCTAGGGCTTGCTGTGCATAAATACCGTATGCGCTCATGTCTGCTCCTTCCTTTCGCACCACCTCCTGCCCCACATGGAAAAGGAAACCCAGACAGTCTTCCCTCCCTCTCTCTATCTTGTTGGCAGGAGTCTGAGACAGGTGTTTTGCATGCATCACCTCCTTCCATCTTCCCCCTCTTTCACAGATAGGAGGACATGAGTTCTGAAAAGCTAGGCATATCAGACGTCCCCTGCAAGTAGGAGTTGGAGCTGGGATTGAAACCCAAGAGTGTGTCCCCCAAGGCCTGCTTTGGTTGCTGTGTCCATGTCACCCTCACTGTGCCCCTGGCTGTGAACACCATGCCCAAACTGTGCTTCCAGGGGGATCTGAGCCTTTCTTAACATCCTTATCAAACTAATTCCTCAAAGGGAATGCCATTGACATTAGAGATCAGTGCCGGCCAATGTTTCTTGAAAAGATAAAGGTAGCCATATCTATCCACCGAGTGCCCCTGAACTGACCATCCCACATCTCTCAGCCTCAACTTCCCATCTACAAACTAGGGTTGGGCTATATTATCTCCACAGTCCTTTCCAGATCTACCAATGCATGACTCTAATTGTGGTGAAGCCATTTCTCCCCATTTCTCAAAGAGAGTCGGCTTGAAGCCCTATTGCTAAACTCCCATGAGTTCTACAAAGACATACACACCAGGCATATTCCACCCTCACACCTACATATATACACTCACACTCATACATTCACACATATACATACACTCACACAAATACTCATGTAATGTGTGTGTGCGTGCACGTGCACACACACACACACACACACACACACTTGCATCCCCATCTCTCTTTCTCGCAGACAGTTCTCCAGATGACAGTTTAGAACCACATGCTATCTTTCCCAAGCCTGGGCAGGATCCTTCCTGCTGTCCTCCTTGTCCGGCTTTACCGAGACATCCTTCTGCATACAGCTGTGTAAAGCCTGCTGTCAGAACTGTTCAGAGTGCCCTGAGACATAGATGTGACAACCCTTTTCAGCACTGAACTTTTGGAAATGTGGTCTTACTGCAGGATGTAATATCAGGATCCTTCTTGATATAAGAATAGAAGTCACTGTTTATTGACTATGTAAGTATCTACATGCTAGAGAAAGGGGATTTTCACAACAGCCATCTGAGGAAAGTTGCATGTCTCAACCTAAGCACATTCAGCTACAATCTGCCAAATACCATGTCACCAAATTCAGCGCCGCATACCAGTATTTTGAGACTACTGTGGATCTGGATTCTGCCAATTGCTATATTAATATTCATCCAACTCCACCCTCCATCCATGCCATCAGACAAATCTTAATAATGAGAATGAGGAGGAGGAGAAAGAAGAAAAGGAGATGACATCATCATCATCATGAAGAGGAGGAGGAAGAAGAAAAGAAGGGGACAAAGATGCTGACCAGGGTCCTTTGGTATGCCTCCCAACCTCCCTGAGGGTCACACTGTCACATGAATCAGCATTGATGAGGTAAGGTCACTCAGGTAATTGCAAAGAACATCCTACAGAATATTCTTGGGCCCCATCTAACCTCAGCCCACTGTCTGCAACCATCACTAGATCTGAGCTTCTCAAAATAGAAAATGACATAAGTGTGACATAGCTTGTACCCAGTGAGTCCCTGCCCCCTCCTTATGCTCATCTTTTCTTGTTGATAGACTCCCAGGCTCTTTCCCAGGGTCAGCATTAGACTTTGAGTCTTATCCATCTCTAAGCTACATGTATCTCTGTCATGTACCCCAGCACCACCATTCAGATGACCTCTGCAGATATGTGATGTCCTCTCTGAGCCCATGTCTGGCTCTGTGTCAAGAGATCACATGCACTGTCTTACTCCTCCTTCCCTACCTGGATCTACCAATGCCCTTTGAAAATGGAGGATGGTTCTGTCTCTGGGAAGGTGAAGCTGCTCCTTCTTTCTCCATCCACAGACACCAGTTGCCCTGGCAGCCAGTAGATCTATGCAGTCCTTGTTCTCTGTGCTCCCAACCAGTATCAGTGAATCCATTGCTGTCTTTCTCTCTCTTCAATAACCTCATTTCATACTGGGCTCTCACCCCCTGACACTATTTACTGTTCCTCGTCACTCTATCGTGTGTGTCCTGAGAAGGGGCTCTTATCCTCCTTGGTTCTTTCAGTCTGACATCAGCAACATGACTCTCTAAGCCTCACAGACATCTTTCAGTACCACCCCATGTTCTTTCTATTAAAAGAACCTGACTTCAATCTCAGACTCTCCAACCTTTTCTGAACCATTAGATCATGGGATTACAGAGATTATCTGAAACTGAGCTCCCAGATCCATAGCTGTCTAACCACATCCAGCCTTCCCTACCATGGGAATGCTTCTCCCTTAGGATCCCAACCCACCTGGGCCAGCAACCAGGGATCTATTGACAAATGTGAGAAGTGCTACACCTGAGAAATGTCCAGCTATGCCTACACCCCTCCAGCATCAATATCTGCTGTGTTCAAGCAAAACCAAATGCAGGATTCCCAGGATGCAGCCTACCCAGGCTCACAATGAGGTCAGCTGGAGTCCTAACACAGCTTGGCCATATGGACCACGTTTGTATATCAGACTTCCCAGCCAGACTCCACCAGATGCCAACAATAGTGTCATCTACTAGAAATGAAAGTTACAGCCTACTTAAAGGAAATTTAAAAACAAGTTTAAAAGTATTGCAGTTCAAGACTTAACTTTGATTTTTTAAAATGGTGTGGTTATCTGTTTTTAAAAAAAGTTGTCACCTCTTGGGTTTCTGAAAAAAATTATTTAAGCAAAACACAAATGATAATTCCAAATTATTTGAAAAGCATTCCTTTCACCCTACCCCAGAATTCTAATACATTGGAAATCAGTGGTTAAAATGACTTAAAAGGCAATTTAACTCTCCAATCAAGAAAACAGTCTCCGGAATCAAAGTTCCATGCATATACCTAGGAATTTGTCCAACATTCTTTGATCTAAAAGGAAAAATTCCTTCAATAAACACACTGCAATCCTTTTCCATCATATTTAATTTTTGGTCACTTCTGTGTGACTTACCTACTGACAAATTTCCTTTTCTATATCAACTGAACAGTTAAATGAGCTGAATTATCATTAAATATCGTAATAAACTAAAAACACAGATTAAATTATTTATAAGAAGCCAAAACTTCAAGTGCTAAGTGGTAATTAATAGCTTTAAAAACAAATAAGTTTATTTTTACAAGTGTGTGTGTGTGTGTACACACACAGAGAAATATACATTATGTAGTTTGAGTATGTGTATGTTTGAACATATAACTACATAGGTTATAAAATATCATTAAGTAATGAAATCATGTCATTCTGACAAAATTAAATTTTTAATAAAAAGCAAAACAATATTTCTATTTTATTCCTCAAAAATGATCAGATTTGTTTACACAGATTTCTTCACTTAGAATGTATCTAAGACAATCTTTGATGTTAAGATGAAATATTTCCACCAGTCTTACCTAATGTATGCAAAAACATTAATTTCAAATGCCACAATAATTGCTATAAAATATCTGTCTCATTCAACAGTAATTATGTAATTTAATTTCTGCATATCAGCATTGAAAAGCATATATTTTGGAAAATACAGTGAATTTCTTATTTCAATTCTTGCCCAAAGGTTTCACATGCAAAGCCCCTGGCCTTCCTATTGTCTCTCAACTGAGCTCTAAATCCCACTCTTTTCCTCCCCACAACCTGGCCTTGCACTGCCTCCACACACAAGGATGGTGTGGGCCACAGTGTCTCCTAAATGTCCTGCAAGGTTTTGCTTCCTGGGGTGCTGTCTGTGCGTATTACTAAAGTCAAATGTCCAGAAAAGGATTCAATCAATGCCTTGTCTCTAAGCCAAGTACTTTCAGCTCACTCTGAAAACTCAGGTTTATAACTTGATTATTTATATATTTTTCCCACAACAGGCACTGAACATGTTACATGCCCAGATCTTTGGACAGAATCTGTTGGAGAAAGGAACTGATGTACCTTTATTAGCGAGCCAGCACAAGCCCTGGCTAAGAAAAACGTAGCAACAGGATGAATGGATGAGTGGGTGGGTGGGTAGATGAAAAGAATTGCAGCCCAATAAGGAGAAAGCCCAAAGTGGGAGAAGAAAAAATCCAAGGCAGACCTTGTGGCAAAGTGGTGGTGTTGGGGGGGGTGGCGGGGGGCGGGAATGAGAATGAGAGAGAGAGAGAGATTAATAGGACGGGGAAATAGGTAGTAAAAAAAGAGATAGACCAGAAAAAGTTAGTTAGATGAGAGAGACAAACAGGAAAAAACAAGGAAACAAAAGGCAGAAGCAGAAGGCAGGGACGGGGTGGCACTGGGAGAAAAAAGAGAGCGATGGAGAAAGAAGGTGACAGAGGGAAGGGAAGAAACAGGCAGTCAAAGGCGGCCCTAAAACTCTGACCCCAGGAAAGGCCTGTTTAAACAAGAGTCGACCCCCAAGCCCATTCGCAGCTTGGTCCCAGAGGGATGGACAGCGCGTCTCACCTCGGCTCTCCAGCGGCGCCTGTAGCCTGGCCGCCTCCGGGTCGAGCGCCGCGCCCCGGGTTGGAAACTTGGCACGCGAGCCCTGGAGGCGGGCAGGACCCCGCCTTCCTGGCTGACCCCGCCTCAAGGGCGGGGCCTCTGGCCACGCCCAACCCCAGTGGTCCACGGGTCCTCCTGCCCGTGCGATTGAACCTGCTCAGCCAGACGCAAAGTGGACCCGCTTCCCGGGCACTGCTGGCCAGAGCTCCGGACTCCAAGCGTACGCCTGCACCTTGGCCGCTCCGCGGGGCCCAGCCCTCTCCAGAGCGCAGCTCCGCAACCCAGTCCTGAGGTCCCAGTTCCCCTGGTCTTTGCCAGCCGCCTCGCAGCTGCGGGACTGAACTATCCAGGCTCCAGTCGCCCCACGGTGCCTTCAGCCCCCGCTGCCTCTGGAGGTCCTGCCCGGCCTTGGCCCAGGCTTTTCACTTGCCGCTTGCTATTCCTTCGCCCTGTACGTTGTGACTTCTGTCTTGGGTCTGTGTGAGCCAAGCGATAGCCAGGAATTCAGCCCAAGTGGTCTACTCCCGGCGGCTGTGGATGTTCCAAGTGCTGCTCGGAGACCTGATCAGAGCTTCAGTCTTTCCTTCCCCCTCCCCGATGAGCAGCCGCGCAAGCTGCATCTTTGTCCTGCCCGGACTCTCCCAGATTTCACTGGAGCTGACCGTGTGCCTCTCCTAGGCACCTCTGTTGTGAAATGATAGCATTATGCCAAATGACGGTGAGTTCTGAGACCTCACAGAATGCAAAGGTGTGGGGAAGTTAACTACCCACGGAGGGTGAGACAGGCTACGGCTGACAGAGGGTGGGATGTGAGCGATGGCTTCTGAATGGGTGACATTCGTGCCAGGACTTAGACTACACAGAGCTTTGCCCTGTAAGTGAGGGATTAGAGGAGATGGAAGTAGTCTCAGGTAATCAGAATGGTTACAATTGCAGCCAGGTGTGTGGAACATTATGCCAGCCCAGCGCGGGGGCGTGCAGAGCATATTTGATTGGGGAACAGAGAATCCTTGAGGGACTGAAAGGCAAATCAGTGAGTCCCAGCTCCTTCCTTCCTTCATTCAGTCTCTCAATAAATGTTCTGGAAGCCTGTGGGAGGAGGAGGTGCGGGAAAATTAGGTGACAGGCTCTGTGCTTTCCACAAAGTTTTGAAGCATGTATTATAAAGATTAGTTTGTAAAGGACAAAAATAATAAATCTGAGGTGGGGAAAACAGGATTCAGAACATATATTAGAAATTTGGGGGATGATTCCCCAAAGCAAAACTTCTCTTTTATGAAGAGAGACCATTGATGAAGATGGAAATAAGGCATCTAATCCCAAAAGTAAAACTTACACAGCCTTAGTGAAATTACAGAACATCCAGGACAACCTTGAAAAATAATCTGTGCACGTAGCATTCTGTATCTAACTGAACTGTTATTCAGCAATGCACAAAACAGATATTTTCCGACGTACAAAGCCTAAGGTTATCACCACACAACCTTACTGAAAGAACTACTGCAGAATTTGCTTCAGAGTGAAGGAAACAGAGCTCAAATGAAAAAAGAGAATTTCATGAAACAAGAGTGAGCAAAAGAGCTGAAAAAGCCCTGAAGGTTACTGGGAATACCTATATACTGAAAATCATAGGGACAATCACTAACGTAGCAAATATATTTTTTGTTTTGAAAAGAATAGAGAGAATGAAATAGGATTAGGTAGGTGGTATCTCAGAGGGCAGAGCAGTTCTAAGAAAGTTTCAGCCATGCACATGAGAGTCCTGGAGCCAACAGAGGAGCCTGAGCTCTCGTAGGCAAGTGCTTGCATCAGTGTCCCTACTGGGCTCAGTCAGTAGCTGACAGCAAGGGTATTTCTTCTATCAATTTGGAATGGATCATAGTGGTAGGCAGTGGGCCCATAGCAGCCTCCATCTTAATTATACTTCCTACTGTCAGAGATCTGAGTGGTGCATTTCCATGGCCTCCACAATGTAAATGGACTTACAACATAAAGACAGAGTTTGTCAAGTTTGTTTGTTTGTAATTTAGCTATATGCTTTTTAAAGGAGACACATCTAATGCATTAGGATATTAAAAAGTTGACTGAACATATGCCAGAGGTGCTGGGCAATCTAAAAGAAGGCTGAAATCAACAACACAGTAAAAACAGTATTAGGGTTAAAGAGGATAATTCTTAGTAATAGTTTCATTTTTCCAGAAAAGAACAAAATTTTTAAACTGGCATGCATCTAATAAAAATGAGAAATAAATATGGAGAAATTTATCAAATCCATTATTACAGTGAGAAATTTCAAAACTCATTTGTCAAGGAGACAAAATATCCCTTGAAACATATATTTAAACAACAAAATAAACTTGGTTTAATGGGTTTATAAATAATCTTCCACCCAATCATGTATTAAAACAAGTCTCAATGAAATTTAGAGACGTAGCACTATACAGACCATGTTCTCAGATGACAATGCAATTAGGATAGAAATTAATGACAGAAATAATATTTGAAAAACTGTACAATTGAAATTTAAAATTTTACATGGATCAAAAGACAAATTAAAATTAAAATCAAGTGGCAATAAAATATGACATGAATACTTATGAGATAAAATGGAAAGAAAAAATAAAACTTAGGGGAAAATTTGTGATCCAAAAGGCTTATGTTACAGAAAAGAAAGGGTGAAAATAAAAGACTTAATAATTTACCTGAAAATATTAGAAAAATAATAGTTGAATAAGCCCAACAAAAATGAAAGGGAGAAGAAGATTTTAGACAAAGAACAAATAAAAAGAATACAAAAATTAGAGTAAAAACCAGAAATTTTAAAAGTTTACTAATATAGATATTACTCTAATGAAACATCATAAAATAAGAGTGCTTCCCAACTTTCTAAAACATATAACTTCCCCAAGAGTTTTTTTTAAATACTTTTTCCTTGTAGTCACCTCATGAAATTTTAATACCACATATTTACTGTATCTCTATTCATGTACTGTGCTTTATAATTAAAACAGTAAGTATAATTTTCACCCCTTTGGTGCAATATGCTCCCTGGTGTGAATACATAAATTAAGAAAATAAATAACTAAGTAATAATAGGAATTAAAAAAGAAGATATAACTACAGATAGAACAGAAACATAAAAATCAAAAATATTTTTAATTTTATACCAACATATATGAATAAATGTCTAAGTTCCTAGAAAAGTATGTTACTTAAAATAACTGATAAAAGAAATAGAAGTACTGGGCCGGCCAAGTGGCATGTTGGTTAAGAGTTGGCTTGGGACGCCAACTCTGAGCAGCAGGGCCCCAGTTCGGATCCCACATAGAGGGCCAGTGACACTGTGCCCTCTACAGCTAAGATGGTGCACAACAGCTAGACCTGGAGCTGAGCTGCCATGAATCGCCGGTAATGGTGTGGGCTGCAGTGGGGCTGGCCGGCAGCTGGCATGCACTTTTGTAAGCTGCCATGAGCCACTGTGAGCGGCCGTCCAATGGCCGTTGAGTGACTGTCTCACCCCGGGAAGAGTGCAATGATAATACCAACATGGGCCAGTGAAGCAATGTCCTCCACAACTAGACTGCAGAACAAAAAGGACAGCAACCTGTCTGTTCCCCTTCCCCCAATTCCCCAATAAAATCTTTAAAAATAGAAAAAGAAATAGAAGTACTAAATAATCCAGTGTGTTATTTTGCTCAGGCTGCCATGATAAACAATCAAAGGCTGAGGCCGGCCGAGTGGCGCATTGGTTAAGAGCTGGCTTGGGACACCAGCAGCCCCGGATCCCACATATGAGGGTCAGTGACACTGCCCTCTACAGCTAACAACAGCTCCACCTGGAGCTGGGCTGTGCGAGCCCCAGCGACAGTGTAGGCTGCAAGCTCCTACTGCAGTGGGCTTCCATAAGCTACAGTGAGTGGCCGGCAGCCAGCGTGAGCTGCCAATAGCCTCAGTGAGCAACCATCCAGAGGCTGGCGACCGATCTGCCTGACCCGAGAGGAGCACAATGATGATTCCAGCATGGGCCAGTGAAGCAATGTCCTCCACAACTGGATTGAGGAACAGAAGCACAGCAACTTCTCTGTTCCCCTACCCCAATTCCCCAATAAAATCTTATTTAAAAAAAAAA
This sequence comes from Aselliscus stoliczkanus, assembly GCA_033961575.1. Lineage (NCBI taxonomy): Eukaryota > Metazoa > Chordata > Mammalia > Chiroptera > Hipposideridae > Aselliscus > Aselliscus stoliczkanus. The sequence goes on from CM066729.1 coordinate 121,718,930, forward strand.
GAATCAAAGGCTGGGTGGCTTAAACAAGAGAAGTATATTTTCTCACAGTTCTTGAGTCTGGAAGTTCAAGATCAAGGTATCAGCAGAGTTGGTTTCTGTTGAGGCCTTTCTTCCTGGATTGCAGAAAGCTGCCTTCTCACTGTGTCCTTCTGGCCTTTTCTCTATGCCTGCATGGAAAGAGTGCTCTAGTATCTCTTCCTCTTCTTAAGGACAACAAACCTATAGGATTAAGGCCCCACCCTTATGACTTCATTGAACCTTAATCACCTCCTTAAAAGCCCTGTCTCCAAACACAGTCATATTATGTGCTAGGGCTTCAAAACATGAATGGGGTGGGGGTGGGGGCACACTTCAGTCCATAATATTCAGTGAATTGTATCAGCAGTTTAAAAACTTTCAACAGAGAAAACACTAGGCACAGATGATATCATACCAAATATTCAAAAAGCAGATTATTGGGATCACGTTCAAAGTCTTTCCAAGAAGAAAGTAAAGAAAAACCCTAAGTGCACTTTATTAGGCTATTATTACCTAATAAAACCAGCTAAGGACATTACAAAAATAGGAAATTACAGGCCAGCCTCCTTCACAATCATAGGTTTAAAAAAATAATAAAAAACTAAACTAATAGTAAACTCATGGCCAAGTTGGTTTTAATATAAAATGTTTAACATGGTTTTACATGCATTAATGTAATTAAACATTGCTATATTATTGGAGAAAAATATACGGGGTGCCAAAAATAAGTATACAGGTGAACACTTTGGTTAACATTGTTCAAGCAGTAGCCATAATCAGAAGTGTCTGGACACTGATGGTAACCACTTCAAGCACCTCAGATAATTGCAGAAGTCAAACATGACTTGTATTCATCTTTTGTTATTGGTATATATTGAGTATTATAATTTTAATAGTTTTTTTTTCCTTTCTTAAAATATGTATACATTTTTTTTGGCACCCTCTGTATAGTCATCACAATATATGCAGAGAAAGAATTTGGATAAATTCAAAACTCATTCATGATTTGTAACAAACCAAGAATAGTAGGGATTTGATTGCAGAAAATGGCAGCATAGGAAGAACCTTCACCCACCTCCTCCTACAGACACACTAATTATACACCTACATATAAGTAGTTTCTCCTGGAAAACAACTGAGAGCCGATTGAACAGCTTCTGCACAACAAACAAGAAAGGGACTACACAGAGAATGATAAAAGATTTGGGGATGTGGTAACCATAGGAACATTGTCCTTAAGGGGCCATCTACAGTAGGGATATTACTGAGAGGGATGTCACTGAGAGGCCCATACTTAGACTCACCCGCCCTGGGGCACAGCAACAAAACTTCAATCGTAAAGGGCACCTAGACTATACATGAAAAAATAAATCAATTTACTGACCCCAAATCACTGGCCCAATGTATGGATAGCTGCAGGAACTTATTGAAATCTACAGGCTCTAAGATTGGAGGTGCTGATGAGCACTATATTTATCTTTCCCCTACACCTGGATAGCACAGAGCAGAACTGGTCCAAGTGCTCTAGCCAGCCTTGCAAGGCCAACACAGTGTGCCTTGGCCCTACTTGGCCAGCACCTATCCCAACCAGTCCACCAGGGCACCCCTGGAGACATGGGCCTGGGGCACCTTGACCTGTGCCTGCCACTGACCTGGCTACCCAACCCACTAGAGGACTCCAGAAGCTGTGTGCCCATGGTATCTGGACCCATGCCCTCCCCAGACCTGGCCAGGCAGCCCATAAGGGAAATCCAGGTGTCATAGACTCGCTTTGACTCTAGCTGACTTGCCAAAGCCATCCTCTACATCCAGTCTACATAGAGGTTACTCTTACATAAGGCCACTTCACGATTTGAGAGGTAGCTGTTTCATCTAATTTGTACAAACCAACTCAGAAAGTCAGACAAACTGAGGAGACAAAGGAATGTATTCCAAATGAAAGAACAAGAAACCCCCCTCCAAAAAAAAAAACCCTTAATGAAACAGAGATAAGTAACTTGCCTGATAAATAATTTAAAGAAATGGTCATAAGGGTGCTTACCAAACTTGGGAGACTACAGGAACATAGAACTCTATCAAAGAGTTAGAAATTCAAAGACTAAACAACCAATCAGAGCTGAGGATTACAATAACTGAAATGAAAAATACAATACAGGGAATCAAAATCAGATTAGATAATACAGAAGAATGGATTACTGACCTGGAAGACAGAATAATGGAAATCACGCAAGCAGAACAGCAAAAAGAAAAATATATATATTTTTTAAATGAGGACAGTGTAAGGGACCTCTGGGACAACTTTATGCATACTAACATTCACATTATAGGGGTCCCAGAAAAAGAAGAAAAAGAGGAAGGAGATAAAATATGGAAACATGCTGATCAATTCAGAGGAAGAAAATGCAGGAGAGGATTCAAAAGAAAATGGCAGTGGGATGGAGCCAAAGAAAGGCAGCAGTGGAAGGCAAGATGGCCTTGAAGGTGGAGTTTGAGGCAAAGGAGTTGCGGAAGAAGCTTGAAACAAAGTATCCATAGAACAGAGTGGACCTGAGGATGGAGTCGGAGACAATGTAGTAGTGGGTGAAGGGCAAGACAGAGCTGCAGAGGGAGAAAACATGGTTTCAGGTGCCTTTTTCTCTCTTTTTGAATTTTTAGTAGCCTCTATTAACTTTAAGACTTTATTTTGCAAAAAAAAAAAAAAAAAAAAAAAACAGATTCAAATTCCTGGTCTCATTTGGAAGCCTCAACATATTTTTCAAAATGGGCAATCCACTCAACTTCATCAGTTTTAGTGCTGCTATTGTCCAATTTGGTTTTAAGTTTGGGGAGCTCAAAAGTTCCCTAGAGTGGCCACTGATCTTTTTTTTATTTAATTACTTTTAGTCAGATAGATCTGTCCATTTAGTTAAATATGCACATGAAAATTCCCCATGGCTTTGAACCAAGTACTCAGCCAGTGTCCTTGGTGAAGGAGGGACAGTCTTTAAAAATTTAGTTAGCTGAGATAGCATTTTTTTCAGAGGGCCCAAAGACACTTTAAACTTGAGCAACCTGCAAGTCAGACACCAGCCAGCCTCACTCTAGAACAGTCTGATCACAGAAGTCCAGGCCAAAGGTTAACAGACAGTTCTAAGAAAATAACCAACTCTCAGAGAGTCGGCTGATGTGCGGGGCTCTTCTCTTAATGAGACAGCACAGTCTAATAATGGGCAAAACTGACAAATTTCAGGAGAAATAACCTTTGTCCACAAAAGGATCTTTAGGCAAAAATCAGTTTTGTCTCAAAGGACAACCAGCTTCCGTAGAAATTAGGCCAATATTCTAAATTGAGTACTCACAAACAGCAGATAGACAAAGAAACAAGGCCTTTTTAATACATGCACACCATGCATACATACACACACACACACGCGCGCGCATACACACACACACACACACACACACACACACACACACACACACCATTCAACAATTCCGAATAAAGCACGGAGAGTTTCAAAACACAAAAAGGAAGAAACTCAAATCCAGGGGAGAACTTACCCTAGGCTTCTGCATCAGAGAGCAAGCAGTGAGCCAAAATGGCTTTTTGTGAGGCACCAGGAGCTGGCTGCTCACCTGTTCTGAAGCTGTCGGGGTTTTTCTTCTCTGGATCCTGGACCAGGCCCCAAGATATCAACTTAAAAATAATATTGATGAGCTATTCTGTCACCAAAAAAGGTTTATTCGGGAAAATGAAAAAGAAAAGAAAAAAGGGCTGCAACAACAGCAGGTACAGTCCAGGCAAGCCACGTGCACATTCTGGCTTGTTTGCTGACAGGGTATTTAAGGCAGAGAGACAAGAAGTTAGAACCCTAGAGTTTTATGAAAAAGGAGTTAGGACCATAGATTTTGACTAGGTGTTCTCATGAACTTCCATGAGCCCAGCTCTTCCCATAGACCTCCCAGCCTGATCAATTTCTTTAAAGTCCCAGTTCATCTTTATCAACACCTTACATAGTTATTACAATATTATTGACTATATTCCTTTACTATACCCTACATCCCCATGACTACTGTGTAACAACAAATTTGTATTTCTTAATCCCTTCTTTTTCACGCAACACCCAACACTCCTTCCATCAGGCAACCATCAAAATGTTCTCTGTATCTATGAGGTTGTTTCTGTTTTGTTTGATTTTGTTCTTTAAATTCTACATACATGTGAAATCATATGGCATCTGTCTTTCTCTGTCTGACTTACTCCACTCAGCACAATACTCTCAAGGTTCATCCATGTTGTTCCAGATGACAAGACTGCATTCTTTTTCTGGCTGAGTACTATTCCATTGTATATATGTACTGCCTCCTCTTTATCCATTCATCCATTGATGGATACCCGGGCTGTTTCCATATCTCGGCTATTGTAAACAATGCTATTGGGCTGTCAGAAAAGTCATGATGCATTTTTGTAACAAAAAAAACATAGAAATAGTATGTCATGACTTTTCTGACAACGCAATACAATGAATATATGGATGCACATGTCCCCTCAAAGTAGTATTTTGGGTTTCTTCAGATAAATACCCAGAAGTAGGATTACTGGGTTCTTCTTTGTCTCTTACTATAGCCTTTGTTTTAAAGTCTATTTTGTCTGGTATCAGTATTGCTACTTCAGTCTTTTTCCCCCATTTCCATTTTCATGAAATATCTTTTTCCATCCCTTTACTTTCAGTCTGTTTGTGTCTTTTGATCTGACATGAGTCTCTTGTAATACATATGTAAGGGTGTTGTTTTCTTATCCATTTAGCTATCCTATGTCTTTTTATTTTTATTTTTTATTTTTTTTAGCTGAGCCATCCTGCCACCTGCTGGCAGCTCAGCGGCAGCTTAGCTCGTATCCTATGTCTAATCTTGATTGGAGCATTTAATCCATTTACATTTAAAGTGATTGTTGATAGATACATATTCATTGCCATTTATTATTCTTTTTTTTTTTTTGAGGGCAGTATCACTGGCCCTCATATGTGGGACCGAACCGGGGCCACCGGCTTCCCAGGCCAGCGCTTTAACCACCGCGCCACTCGGCCAGCCCTTATTATTCATATTTATATTGTTCTTTCCCTCCCCTTCTTCTTCTTCTTAAAGAAGTCCTTTTAATATTTCTTATAATACTGGTTTGGTGGTATTTAGCTTTTCTCTTATTTGGGAAGTTCTTTATCTGTCCTTCAGTTTTAAGTGATAGTCTTGCTGAGTAAAGTAGTCTTGCTTTTCATCACTTTGAATATTTTGTGCCAATTACACCTTCCCTGAGAAGTTAATGTTGAGAAATCAACTGACAATATTATGGGAGCTCCCCTGTAGGTAAATACTTGCCTTTCTCTTGCTGCTTTTAGGATTTTCTCTTTGTCTGTTAACCTTTGTCATTTTAATTACAGTGTTTCTTAGTGTGAGTCTATTTGGGTTCATCTTGTTTGGGACTCTCTGTGCTTCCTGGGCTTGTATGTCTATTTCCTTCATCAGGTTAGGAAAGTTTTCAGTCATTATTTTTTCAAATAGGTCCTCAATCCCTTGCTTTCTTGCTTATCTTTCTGGGACCCTGTGATGTGAATGTTGTTATACTTGTTGTCCCATAGGCTTTTTAAACTATCCTCATTTTTTTTAATTCTTTTTTTCTTTTTGCTGTTCTGATTGGGTGTTTTCCACTACCTTATCTTCTAAATCACTGATTCAGGCCTCTGCTTTATCAAATCTATTGTTGATTCCCTTTAATGTATTCTCTATTTCAGTTATTGTATTCATCATTTCTGACTGCTTTTTTTTAATGCTTTCTACCTCCATTTTTATGTTTCACATCTCTTTATTAAAGTTCTCACTGAGCATCCTATAACCACTGTTTTAAACCCTGTATGTAGTAGATTGCTTGTCTCTATTTTGTTTTCATCTTTTTCTGGTGCTTTGTTTCATTCTTTCATTTGGGAAATATTTCTTTGTCTCCCCAGTTTGGCTGCCTTCCTACGTTTGTTTCTATGTATTAGGTAGATCTTCTATGTCTCCCAGTCTTGTTCAGGTGGCCTTATGTAGTAGGTAACCTGTGGGGCCCAGTGGCACAGTTTCCCTGGTCACCTGAGCTGGGTGCTGCAGGTGTGTCCCTTGTATGGGTTGTCTTGTCCTCCTTTTGTAGTTGAGTCTTGGTTGCTGTTTGCACACCAACAGGAGGGATTGACCATCAGGCTGCTTGGTTGTGAGGACTGGCCATGACTATAGTGAAGGAGCTGCTATGCAGGGCTGACCCTACAGAGCAAGATTTACTTTAGCCAAGCTCTGGTGCCTGCCCAGTCTGCTTTTTGGGTGTGTTGTCTGTGGAGGCAGCTTGGTGACACTCCAGTGTGGTGAGAAGCTTGACACTGGGTGTGCCAGCTCTCGGGTCTTCTGGGAGGGGCCCTACTGCAGGCCAAGTTCAGCTTCCACCTGTACCCTACCCTGAGTCACCTGGCATGAGCCATAAAGCAATCCACAGATGTCTTCCACCCATGCTGGGCTTGGAGATTCCTGAAAGAGGCTAAGCTGCAAACCTAGGCTGGCTGCCACTAGTCACAGGCTTAGGGCTACTTAGCAAGAGGTATAGGGCATGCGGAGGCCAGATATTTCTTGTCGGGGTTTGTGAACCTTTTGAGAGATTTTAGGAAAGTCTGCAGCATGAGCCCAGACAGGCCACTTGTATGGAAAAGTCCTGGGAAGAATTTCTTAAATAGGATACTCAACAGTGCAAATTGTAAAAGGTTTTTGTTTGTTTTTTATGACAAATCAATTAAATTAAAACCAAGAACTTCTGGTTTATTAAAAGACAATAAATAGAGTGAAAAACAAGACACAAGACACACACTGAAAGAAGCAACAGCTGATGAAGGATTAGTATTCAGAATTTATAAGGAATGCAAAAGAATCAATATGAAAAAGAGAAACACCTGAATCAGAGAATGGATACAGGCAGAACAGGCACTTCACAAATGAGAAAAATGAATGACCCCAAATCTCTTGAACAGAAGACCAATCCCATCAGTAATTAAAGGAATGCAAACTAAGACCACAATGAGATGTCTAATTAATAGGTAAGTATAATATATAAAAGTATGACAATACCAAGTGTCATGAAGGATATAAAGCAAGAAAAAGAAAATATGCTAATGAAGATGTATATCAATTTCATCAATTCCAATATATCATGTATTTAAGACATTCCATTATTTTAAATACCACTGCGAGAAAAACCCAGACAACACATGCTTTTTATCACTTGTAATTTTAGTTATACATGTTGAAAGATCTATTTTAGACTTACTAAAGAAGGGTGTTTACCATATATCATTCTTCATTTATGCATTCAAAAAATAATGAAATAAAATGAATTGGTTAAGGGATTTTTAAATACTTTTTACATCCTAGTCTGAGTATTTGAATCACTTTTGATTCTGAGTTTCTATACCCATGTATTTCCATGGGGCAGAGACAAGCCATCCCCACTCACCCCTCTCTGAATTTCTGGTCCACAGAACCTGTAAAGATAATAATTTGATTCTTCTTTTATGTCATTTAGTTTGGGGATATTTGTTACACTACAGTAGATAACGTTAATGTCCCTCATGCCCAAAGGACTTTGGTATCCTTGTGTGACCTTCTCCCCCTTCTAGACCCTTCTATCCCATGGGTAACTTCAGTTTTCACACGAATGACCATTACAATACTCTAGTCTCCCAATTCCTTGACTTCCTCACCACAGTAATGTCCTTATCTAATTCACCTCAGCTGCCCTCTTTCAGTTTACAAAAAGGCAAGTTTTTCCAGAACTTTAAGGGCCACCTGTGAGTGGTATAAGGGAAAATAGAGGCTTCCTCTTACATCCCCTCAAAGATCCCATGACTTCCACCTGGGGTTGTCAATATGCAGGACACTGAGCAGAGCTGCAGACCACTAAGTCAACCATGCCAACCTCCCTGTCCATTATAACAACAAGGTGTTCTAACCTCCATGCAGCTAGTGAATGCCTGAGCAAGTTGGGGGCCCTTGCCCCAGAGTCAGGTGCTGGTCTCTTCCTATCTGTAGAATAAGTACTGGATGGAGGCTCGCAGCTCACCTTGGTGAAAGGGCTTGAGGGGCCCAGGCCCCGGAGTACAGGCGGTGGCCTGAGGTGACCGGGGTCTCCACACTAATCACACTTTTCCCTTAGGAGAGTTAGGAGCGGCCAAAAAAATGGGGAGTAGTGGCTGCTGAGACTCTGGTCTTGGGCTCTTCCTGCTGCTGCTGCTGCTACTGCCAACTCCACTGCTGAGCACAGGGAGCTTCTTATCATGATGGAGAAACTTCCTCCAGGGTACCAGGCAATACAAGAGTAGTGGCGAGAAGCTGAAATCCTGCGAGGGAGCCTTTGACCTCTACCTATCTTGGATGTGTGAGTGCCTATCCCGCCCTGGCCCTGGGTGCCCCTAAAGGCTCAGTTGTCCCTGGAGTCAATATGTGCAGGACTTGGTGGAAGGGGACCCCAGGCTCTGAGAGAGGGGAGGCAGGGCCAGTCTTGGCCAGACCCAAGAAAGAGACCCTCTGTGGCTTCATTGAACCTAAGGCAGAAAGAACACCCTTGGCATTTGTTCTCTGAGCCATTTTTGTTGTTGTTATTGCTGTTTTGTTGTTGTTTTGTTTCTTTTTTCTTTGGAAAGGAAGAAAGGAAACCTTGGGGTTTCTGGATGGCTCTCAGTTTTCCATTAACTTGGTCAGGATCTGGGGCCTGCATGGCTCTTAAAGAGATACAGGTTATTGCTAAGAGCTTCCTCTCAGCAGTTGTTAGAAGGTCACTGTAGGTAATGTGTATTGTTTGGGTTTTTTGTTTGTTTGTTTGTTTGTTATTGTCATTTTGTTTTTAACCCAAATGACTTCCACTTTTACTGGGCTCCAGAGAGATTGCTCTATACTTCTATGAGGCATTCCCATAGTGTCACTGCTTAGAAAGTCCTTTGCTTTGTTGCTGCTAAGTGTTTTGCTTTCTTTAACATCCTGGAGACCCACATTACAGTTTGTGTGCACTTTCACACGTTTTCTCTGTCTGGATGTGTCCCTTGGAAGCGGGGCGGTGCATTGGGTACCTTCTGGGCCTCAAAGATAGAAGGGCAGGAATGGAGCTTCAGGCTTGGAGAGATATTCTTTGTTCTTCTTTTGGGCTAAGAATAAACCACACTTACTCAATGACAACAGTGGTATGATGATCAATAGTAACTTGAATCACTTTACAGTTCCCAAAGCCCTTTCACTGCACTTCTGTCATCCTCAAAATACTGGTATGTAGAGTAGGGAATGTGTTTGCATATGCAATCTCCTGAATAGGAGACAGCTACTAGAGGTTGGATGAAGTAGCCCAGACGGTGGTAGTGGTGACAGGACTCAGGCTTCCTGTGCTGCCCTCATTCCAGTATCCCAGGCTGTACTGCCTCTGAGTTCTCTGATTATCCATGGAGACTGATGACCGGGGGGATGTGTGTATAGCCCACCAGATGCTGAGATAAATCAGCAGAGCTGGGAGCTACTATGCCCACCAGAAGAGAAGTCCTTCCTCACTGTCCATGACCAACAATTTGGTGTTAGCACCACTCTCAGTTACCACTAGAGTTAAGTTCCTCTTGTTGTGAAACTTGTACGTTATGTCAGGTCATTGGAAGAATTGTCTTGTTTTTCATCTTTTGTTCATCTTGTTTCTGTTTCTCCATGTGCAGTGAGACCATCTGATGTACTGATGATGGCTGTGAACTTGGAATCAAGATACTTGAGATCACACAGAGCACCAGGAAGACTACAGTGATGACTAGGAGGAGGAGAATACCAAGAAACTGAAGTATGTTCCTTTAATCAGGGCTCCCATGAACCAAACCTGTTGGTATCAAATAAATCAAAGAATACACCTGAAGACACACCAACCTGTCATAGCCAGGTGGCTTGTTCATTAATTTCTTATATTTGAATTTCTTCAGTATCATTGGTGTTGATCCAGAAGGTATAGCAGGAGTTAATTGCTATGGCACAGACTGCTTGTTCTTCCAACAACTAATCTAAGCCAATTCTATTACCTAAAACCATCCTATCAGCTCATAATAATCCTTGTGCCAAAGAGGCATATTGTGGGATGGCATATTTTGCTACCCCTCATTCACCACCTTTGAAATCTCCCTAACAAGTTTCAGAGCCTAGAAGTTGAGTTGGCAGATTGCTCCATCTCATTCACCCATCTCTTAGTCCTGAGCAAAGGTCAGTTCAGTTAAACAGTTGTATCTCATTTCAGGAGGCAGTGTTGCAGGAATTAGGGTGATACTCTGTGAGCAATCAGGTATTTGGTAAGAGGCATTTCTATGGAAATGAAAGAAAAGATTAATGGTTGGAGCAGAGTATAAATCAGTTTCTGAGTCCAGAGGGCAGATAGTAAAGAAGATTTCTAGACATTGGGCTCCTAGGCATTAGGATTTTGTAATTTATAATGTCTGGTGATGTCATTATGTGTTCGAGTGACCCTTCTGAGTGACCCATACAACAACAGGCACACAGGTTGTCTAGGCATGAGCCAATGTGGTGATTTCTCTGAAGTTTTATCAGGTTATCCAGCTTCAGTTTGCAAAGCTTTGGGAAGAGGGCAGTTTTTTATCTTATTCATTCCAAGTTAGAAGGGTACAAGAAAATTGGAAAAGTCCATTTGGAGAGCTGTAGGTAGATATTAGTGGAAACTAGAGGAAAGGATCCATTCCATTCTACAAGCAGGTAACAAAACCTTGAAAACAATGAACAGGACTAAAATCTAATATCCACAAAGTTGTGTTACATTTTTCTACTGAAACGTAATTGTTCTCTCTACAATTACGCCAATCATTAATAAAAATAATCACAGTAATGCTAATTTGTTGGCAAAGCAAGTCTATTCTCATTAAACTTGGCCTGATTATTTACATATGATTTTATGTGTATTATCAAATACGATAGTCTGGTTAAAGCTGTGTCAATATCTAAGGGGATTTATTATCTCCTTAAAGTCCACCTTGGTTCCTTAATACTAGTAATAAGGAATCTCATAATTAAAAGCTTTGAGGGCCGGCCGAGTGGTGCAGTGGTTAAGCGCTGGCTTGGGAAGCCAGCGGCCCCGGTTCGGGTCCCACATATGAAAGTCAGTGACACTTCCCTCAAATAAATAAATAAATAAATAAACAAATAAATAAATAAATAAAATAAAGCTTTGTAAGGTAAGCCAAACTAAGCACTTGCCTAATTTTATCATGTTATAAAAACATATTCTTATTAAACTTATGCAAATTCCTATAATGTCATGAAAAATAAGAATACACAATAATATTTTTAAGTAGAAGGATTGAATAGACAGAAAAAGATAAATATTCCACTGAAAAAAGGTTGCTTAATCAAATTGCTGTAAGTTATAGATAAATTAAAAGAAAGGAGAAAAAAAGTTCTTTAAATCTGGAAACTAAAACAAAGTAGTGTTTCAAAATCATAAGTGTTATAATCATCTTCATCAGTTCATTCAGTCCCATGTAATTAAGTTTTTATTAATGCTTTAGCTTTGCTTATCAGATTTTTTAATCCATTATCTTCTCCATTAGAGTTCAGAAAGTTGCTACTCAGTTTAGTGTTGTGATCTAAAAGTTATTCGAACCAGTAGGGCCTTTTCCATGAATCTGAAGAAGAAGCACTTTTGTAAAAGTATTAGAATAAAAAATAACTGTCTGTAGGTGTAAAAATACTTAAAACTGGTAAAGGTTATAGATCCAATGAGAGTATATTACAGTGCAATTGACAAGGAAATTTACCTTTTTCTGCACATTTTACGATTAGAATTAGAATTATGACATTATACCAAGACAACAGATTTCTAGCAATTTCATGCAATTTCTGTAATATTTATATCAGTAATATATATCCATAGAAATATTACCTAATTAAGGTTTAGCATCACTTATTATTTGATAATGCTTCCCATATAACCCAACATACCAAATAAACCTAATTAGCTTAATATGTCTCTTTTACAAGTAGATTTTTTTTAAAAAGTCTTTTGAGATGTTCAAGGGACCTTCTGGAAAATACAAAAGTTAGTTTGATGTCAAAAAGACTTTATTTAGAACTTGATTATGGGAAGTTTGTAAAAATATTAAAATGTTTGAATACATGATTAAATATGATCTTAGTTATCTATTCAACCGAAGTGACAAAGACTCTAAGACAAACACAGAAAGTTACATAGTTGTAAAAATCCTTAGCTCTTGTGGAAAAAACCCCAAAAACTTTAGTTCTTTTAATAGAGAAGACTCATTTCTCCCAAGTAATCAAAGATCTGAAAAAAGTCAACATGAAACACAGGAAATTATTTTGAGAAGACACAAAATCTTTGCTTTCCAAATAGGAAAGCTTTCCAAAGATAAAGAAAAACATTTCATAATCTCTTACAAATAGACCAGTAGTCTAAGAAAACTTTGTCTAATAACTGAAAGAGAATTAAATTTTAATTTTGCGTAGGCTTATTATTGATATTAAAGCTTATTTTTAAAACCTTCATAATAAATTCATTCAATTTTAGCCAGCTTATCAACATAAGATTTTCTCTCTCACTCTTCTGCTTTCTATTTCCACTTAATTTTTATCCTCTATTTCCCATTTTCATTCTGAAATGACTATAGTCATTCTATTGGGTTGTCAGAAAAGTCACGACATATTTTTGCAATGAAAAACATAGAAAAAAATACATCATGACTTTTCTGAAAACCCAATAGTTTGGAATAAAATTACCCTTTTCCCTTAACAAATGTGCAGTTCTATATAGCTCATAGCTTTCTTACCAAAACACATCCTATATACAGAGTTGTGTTCCTTATTATTTTTAGTGGTTTTAATTACATATGTTGATTAGAATCACTAATGCTTAGAAATCTTTATTTCTACTGAAAACTAAAATGAGCAATTATGGATTGTTACATCAGCTTTCTGTAGATTAGCAAATTTGTCAATACATTTCATAATTTCCAGAAGTATATTCTTCCTCATAGTAAACTTTTCAATGTGACATTACATGTTTATGAACAAACCCAAATATCTTTAGTTTTTCTGTAATAAGAAGGTGAACATAGATACACCTAAGTTAAGTAACTAATGTTTCAGTATTTCATCTTATTTGGAAATTGTTTGGAAAAGGCAGCCTTATGTGTAAAGTCTTTCTACCCCCATTCAGCTGTATAAGATTCACCTTTGGACCTGGAACATTTCCTTATCAAGAGATACAGAGCCCATGCAGCCTGTATCAGGCTTATCATCTTGCATGGGAACAACCTTTCCTTCTCTAACTTTCTGAACACTTTTGTCTCTGCTTAAGCATGTGCATCATATGGTAACCAGCCAATCCATTAATATCTCTCCTCCCCTAGAAAGAAGCAAGATTCCTTCCACTGTGGCAGAAGAGGGGTGTGCTTAAGCTAACTGCCTGCCTCAGCCATTAGGAGATACCAACCAGCCATGGCAGACCAATGCACATTACTGAAGCTGGTCTTGCTGTGCCTCCTTATGTAAGTGAATAGTTATTCCATCCAGTGCTTGACTATTGTGTTTTCCTTGGTGACTCTGATACCAAGATCCAGTAGTCAGAAGTATTATAGTCTTCCCTTGGGAGTGGTAGCTAGTGTCCAACACTCTACTCCCATGGGATTGATAAAAACAATAGGGGGGGCTTTGAATTGCTTCTAGAGTACATTTCTGTAAACATACAATTTGTAAGATGAGTACAGGTGGTTTCAATTCCTCAAAGAACTGGATTGCAGTATGAATGATATCAAGGGGATGATCCACCCTCTAACTACATCTTCAATTTGCTTCTTTATATCAGGGGAAGATTTCCCCCATATCCTCAACAGTATTTATCTCTGGTCTTTCTGATGGTAGCCATTCTAACAATCATGAAGTGACACCTCTATGTGTTTTTTTATTTTTGTTTGTTTGTTTGTTTAATTCATTAGTTTCAGGTGTACAAAACAATGTAAGTTATACATTTCATCCCCCACAAAGTGATAACCTCCCTCCCCCAATCTATTGCCCCATATGACATCATATATATCTATTACAATTCCATTAACTCTATTCCCTATACTATACTCCATATCCTGTGAGTATATATATATATATATATATATATATATATATATATATATATTATAGTTGACATACAATATTATTCAGATAATATATTATATGGATAATATATTATCCATGTATATATAAAATTATAGTTGACATACAATATTATTCAGCTTCAGCTTCAGGTGTACAATGCAGTGGTCAAGCATCTACATTATTGATTATATTCCCCAAACTCTCTTTCCTATCCCTGTGGCAATATTGTAGTTACCTATTTATGCCGTCTAATCCCTTCCCCTTCTCCCTCATCTGCACCCCCCTCCCATCTAGCAACCATCAGTTTTTCCTCTATATCTCTGAGATGATTTCTGTTTACTTTGCTCATTTCTTCAGTTCTTTAGATTCCACATACAAGTGAGATCATATAGTATTTGTCTTTCTCCAACTGACTTATTTCACTTAGCATAATGTTCTCTAGGTCCATCCATATCATCGCAAATGGTAAGATTTCATTCTTCTTTATAGCTGAGTAAATTCTCCGTTGTATAAATATACCACAGTTTCTTAATCCAGTTGTCTACCGATGGACATTTTGGTTGTTTCCATGTCTTGTCTATTGCATAGAGCTACAATAAACATAGGGGTGCATGTATTTTTTCAAATTAGCGTCTTGGGTTTCTTTGGATAGATACCTAAGAGTGGAATTGCTGGGTCATAAGGTAGTTCCATTTCCAGTTTTATGAGATACCTCCATACTGATTTACATAGTGGCTGCACCAATCTATGTGGTTTTGATTTGAATTTCCCTAATGATTAGTGATATTGAGCACCTTTTCATACTCGTGGTCATTTGAATTTCTATTTTGGACAAATGTCTTGTCAGGTCTTTTACCCTTTTTATAATTGGATTGTTTCTTTGTTTTTGTTTTTGTTTTGCAATTGAGTTGTGAGTTCTTATATATTTTGGATATTAACCCCTTATCAGATATGTGGCTTGCATATATTTTTACCATTCTGTAGGTTGCCCTTTCATTTTGTGGATATTTCTTTTCCTGTGCAAATACTTTTTAGTTTGGTGTAGTCCAACTAGTTTATTTTCTATTTTGTTTCTTGTCTTTAGGTGTTATAACTAAAAAAAAAAATCATTACTAAGACCAATGTCAAGAAGCTTTGCTTCTATGGTTTTTTCTAGGAATCTTATTGTTTCAGGTCTTACATTTCAGTCTTGAGTGCATTTCCAGCTAATTATTGTGAGTGATGTAAGAAAGGGGCCTAGTTGCATTTGCTTTATGCTTTTAAGATTTTTATTGGGGAATTGGGGGAGGGAAACAGACATGTTGCTGTCCCCCTGCTCCCCAGTCCAGTTGCGGAGGACATCGCCCCACTGGCCCACTCTGGCACCATCATTGCACTCCTCCTGCCCCTGGACGGCCACCCACCATGGCCCCTGGCAGCTCACTCTGGCCAATGGCTGCAGGCCACCCACCGCAGACCACAGCAGCCCACTGCAGCAGGGGCCGCAGCCTACACCATCACCTAGACTGGCGCAGCCCAGCTCCAGGTGGAGCCGCCGTTCACCATCTTAGCTTCAGAGGGCAGCGTCACTGGCCTTCATGTGGGATCCAAATCGGGGCCACTGGCATCCCAAGGCAGCTCCCAACCAACGTGCCACCCCAGGCCCTCTAGTTTCATTCTTTTGATTGACAGTATCCAATTTCCCAGAATCATTTCTTGAAAAGACTGTCTTTTCTCCATTGAGTATTCTTAGCTCCCTTCTCAAATATTAGTTGATCATATATACATAGGTTTATTTCTGTGATTTTCAATTATATTCCATTGGTATATGTGTCCCTTTTTATGCCAGTGTCATGCTGTTTTTATTACTATAGCTTTGTAGTAGAATTTGGAATCATAAAGTGTGGTGCCCGCATCTTTGTTCTTCTTTCTTGGGATGGGTTTAGGGTCTTGTTTGTGGTCTTTTATGGTTCCACATGAATTTTAGGATTGTTTTTTCAATTTCTGTGAAAATGCTATTGGAATATTGATAGGGGTTGCATTGAATCTATAGCTGTCTTTGGTGGCATGGATATTTCAATAGATACATTTTTCCATTCAATGAACACAAGATTTCTTTCCATTTATTTGTGTTGTATTCTATTTCTTTTATAAATGTTTTCTAATTTTTAATGTAAAAGGGTTTCATCTCCTTGGTTAAATTTATTCCTAAAAATTTTATTGTTTTTAATACTGTTGTGAGACTGTTTTCCTTATTTATTATTTTTTAAATTAAGTTTATTGGGGTGACAATTGTCAGTAAATTGCATAGGTTTCAGGTGTACAATTCTGTAATACATCATCTATATATTCATTGTTAATGTATAGAAATGCTTCTGATTTTTATATGTTGATTTTGTATCCTGCCACTTTACTGAATTAATTTATTATACCACAGAGTTTTGGGGTGGGGTCTTTAGGATTTTCTATATATAAAATTACATGCAAATAGAGCCAGTTTTACTTCTTTCTTTCTAGTTCTGATACTTTTTGTTTTGTTCTCTTGCCTTATTGCTCTGGCTACAATTTCCAGTATTATGTTAAATAGGAGTGGTGAGAGTGGATACATTTGTCTTTTCCCTTATTTCAGAAGAAATGCTTTTAAACTTCCACCATTGAGTATAATGTTATTTGTTGGCTTCTTGTATATGGCCTTTATTATATTGAGGTTTGTTCTTGTTTTACCTAATTTCTGGAGTGTTTTTATCATAAACAGGTGTTGAATTTTGTCAAATGCTTTTTCTTTACTTGTGGAAATATGGTTTTTCTCTTTCATTTAATTAATGTGATATGTTACATTATTGATTTGCATATATTGAACCATTCTTGCATTCCAGAGATGAATCCCATGTGATCAGGTGTATTATCCTATTGATTTGTGGCTGAATTCAGTTTGCTATTATTATCATGAGAATTTTTTATCTATATTCATCAGGGATATTGATCTGTGGCTCTGTTTTCTTGTAGTATCCTTATCTGGCTTTGGTATCAGCATAATGATGGCCTTATAAAATGAGCTTGGAAGCGTTCCCTCTTCTTCAGTTTTTTGGAGAGTCTGAAAAGGATTGATATTAATTATTCTTTAACTGTTTAGTTCGGTAAAATTCACCAGTAAAAATAACTGGTATTGGGCTTTTCTTTTGGGGGAGGGTTTTGATTACTAATTCAGTCTTCTTTCTCATTATAGATCTCTTTAAGTTTGTTATTTCTTCCTGATTCAGTCTTGATAGGTTGAATGTTTCTAGGAATTTATCCATTTCATCTAGGTTTTTCAGGTGTTGGCATACAGTTGTTCATAGTAATCTCATATGATACTTTGTATTTCTGTGGTATCAGTTGTAATGTCTTCTCTTTCATTTATAATGTTATTGATTTGGGTGTTCTCTTTTTTCCTTTGGTTAGTTTAGTTAAAGGTTTTCAATTTTGTATACCTTTTCAAAGAAACAACTCTTAGTTTTGTAAATCTTTCCTATTGTTTCCCTGTTCTTTATTTCATTTATTTATGCTCTAGTCTTTATTATTTTTTTCTTCTCCTAATTTAAGGCTTAATTTTTTTGTCTTTTGCTAATTCTTTGAGGTGTAAAATTAGGTTGTGTATTTCATATCTTCTTTTTTTTTTTTTTTTTTTTGCTTAAGGGAACTTTAATGAAAGCAACAAAAATATGTGGGGCAAGAAAAATGCAGAAGGGTTCTGTTCCAAGCAGTTTTGCCTTGTACAAGTACAATGAAGTAATCGAATCAGGTTTAAAGCTGGCATTATTTCAGGCATCATTCCAACCCCTTCACTTTACAGTAATGAATCTGAAGCCCAGATGTTAAATGACATGGTTCAAGGTCACACCATTGGAAGCAAAGCTGTAGCTAGAACTCTGGTGCCCAAGCTCTCAGGCCAGATTTCCTTCTACTACATTATACTACCATTGGGAGGTTTAAAAAAAGAAATGGAAAGTATAAAGGGTGATTTTTTTCCCATAAATTAAATCAACTTTAAAGAGCTAAACATATTTGGACAGTCAAAGACTACTAACATTGTTAGAAAGAAAAGAGGTTTAACAAGTTGGTTAAATCTGAACAATAAAAAATATCCATATGTACAAATTGTAAAAAAGAGAAGGAAGATGGATGGCATTTATGATTACTGAGCCGGCAGGTTAGGGCGCAGTTGCATGTTGGGGGTGGGCTGCATGGGCTTCCAGCTTTCCTGGGTTTGGAGGATGCGATACAGCTGCTTCAGCTGAGCAACAATATTATCTTTGATATCTGGAGTTGAGATCACCAGGCGGACACTGCCACTGTCAAAGGATCATGTAAAATCACCAGAAAACATCTCGTAGATCATTTGAGCCACAACCGGAATGACCTGAACCAATATGAGTTTCCTTTCCAGGGGTTTCCCATCTGGCCATTCTTCCCCAAAGCATAAGTAGATCTCAAATGGTGGATGCTTCTCTATCTGTCCTTTCTGGTGGGCAATGAGATCACTAAGGAATGTTTCCAGACAAAACAGTTTGACCTTCTTTTGTCTCTCAATCAGGTTGGGGGCAACAAGCAATGGGGCACATGGCCCAGACCAATACACCTTGCACTGGCACAGCCTGATGGCATAAATGGCATGACCGCTGACATCCAGGATCAGTCCTCTGTCCATGATGTCTAACAGCTTGCTGGTAAATAGCTTCTGCTTCTCATTGGTGATATGCTCTGGACCTGGGAACTTGACCTGCTCCAGGCTGACAGGACCAAAGGGCTCCTCCTGGTCAGGCATGGGACCCAGGTCCCCATAGAAGAGCCGGCACCCCTGGGGGTTGCTTACAGTCATGGTCTGCCCATACTCCTTCCCACGGTACTGAAACTTGATGTCCAGGTCAGTCATTGGAAGAGAACTGATCCACAGCTCTGGAGAGCTATAGAAGGGCTGTATAGGTGTCTGGGGTACTTCCATCTCCAGAGGTTCAGTTTTGGGCCACACTGTTTCAGAGCTGCAGTTGCCCATGCTGCAGCTGCCTATGCTGCAGTTGCCCACACTGGCTGGTGCCATGGGAGAACCATTGATGTTCAGGAAAGGGAAGGTGTCCTGGATGGGAACATGGTGCTGTGACTGATCGAGCTCATCTTCCTCATCTTCTTCATCCACGTCATTATCCTTCTCATCCCATGGAGCAGATCCAGTGGATCCTGGGTTAATGATCAAGCCCTGGGGCTGGGGGATGTCACACACTTGATATAACTTCACTGGGTTCATGGGCACCTCCTTAGTGCCATCATACATCAGATTGAATTCCCTGCTCTTGTTGAGAGCACAGCGGAGCTGAGCCTTCCATTTCACCGGGTCAGGGTCATCCACCCCTTCCTGGTACTTCCCTGTCTCCACAGCCCAGGCCTTGAAAATGGTGTTTCCTTCCTCTTGTTGGGGGCTGTGCTGGGTGGCATGTTTCCATGGAATCTGGAAGCGTTTGGAGTCCCTGTGGAGCCAGATGAGCCCAGGGTACAAGCCACTATCCACCTGGGCCACCAGCCAGGGCTTCAGCCGAACTCTGCGGGGATGGAGGGCCATGATACAAATGAGCAGGCAGTGTGTCCACGGGCTTCTCAAGAGCTGGGCCTCAACTCAGCTCTCCCCTCTCTGGGCCACCCAAAGATTCTTTCCTCAATCGGGCAACCAGAAGAGGACGTCCCTCCGAACCTAGTCCCCCGTTAAGATCACCGGTCGCCACCGCACTCTTCAACAAGTTGGGCAAGCAACACCTGGCTCTGCGCAGGTAGTGCGGGCTCCTTTTTTCTTGATGTATGCATTTATTGCTATAAATTTACCTCTTAGAACTGCTTTTGCTCCATCCCATATGTTTTAATGTGTTGTGTTTATATTTTTGTTTGCCTCAAGATACTATTTTTTTCATTTGTATTTTTTCTTTGATTTATCGGCTGTTCAGGAGTGTGTTTTTAACTTCCTTGTATTTGTGAATTTTTTAGTTTCCCTCCTGTTACTGATTACTAGTTTCATACCTTCATGGTCAGAAAAGATCCTTGGTATGATTTCAATGTTCTTGTATTTCTTAAGACTTGTTTTGTTTCCTAACATATGATCAATCCTAGAAAATTTTCCCTTTGCACTTGAGTTGAATGTGTATTCTGCTGATGTTGTATGGAATGTCTGTATATGTCAGTTAGGGACTTTTGGACTATACTTTTATTCATATCCACTGTTTTCTATTGATTGTTTGTTATCCATTGTTGAATGTGAGGTATTAAGGACTCTGACTATTATTTATTACTGTTTATTTCTCCTTTATTTCTGATAGTATTTGCTTTATGTATTTAAGTGCTCTGAAATTGGGGGCATAAATATATATAATTGTTATATCTTCTTGATGGATGATCCCCTTATCATTATATAATGAGCTTCTTTGATTCTCTTGGCCATTTTTTGCTCAAAGTCTATTTTCTCTGATATAAGTATAGCTACTGCTGCTTTCTTTTGATTATCATTTGCTTGAAATATCTTTTATCAACACTTCACCTTGTCCATGTTTGTCTTTAAGGCTAAAGTGAATCTCTTGAAGGTGTCATACTGTTGGATATTGTTTTTATAATCCATTCAAGCGTTTGGTCATTTGATTATAAAATTAAATATATTTACATTTAAGATAATTACCGATATGTAAGGACTCATTATTGACATTTTGTTAATTTTTCTTTTCTGTTTTGTAAATTCGTTGCTCCTTGCTTCTTATCCTGTTGTCTTCTGTTGTTATTTGATGATTTTTTTGTGTAAATACTGTAGGTTTTTCTTAGAGGTTAAAATGAGGTTTACATAAAATAGCTTATGTTCATAACATCTTATTTTAAGCTGATAACAACTTAACTTTCATAGCATGTCTAAACTTTACCTTTTATTTCATCCTCTCACATTTTAGGTTGTTGAGAGTATATATATAGATATAGATATAGATATAATTTTATAGATATATAAATAATTTTATAGATATATAAATAATTTTATAGATATATAAATTTATATATATAATTATATACCTTATAAATTTATATTATATATCTTATAAAATTATATATACATAATTTTTAAAGATTTTTATTTAAAAATATAGCTAACATTATTTTATATATTATATAACAATTATATTATATAACAATATTATATAACAATATTATATAAGTTTCAGGTGTACACCATAGTTGTTCAACATCTATGTATCTAAAGAAGTGATCACTATAAGTCCAGCAACCATCTGACACTGTACAATGCTGTTACAATGTTATTGACTATATTTCCTATGCTGTACATTACATCCCCGTGATTTACTTGTTTCATACCTGGAAATTTGGATTTCTTATTCCCCTTCACCTTTTCCCCCTTTTTAAATTTTTCAATCACAGTTAACAATCAATATTATTTTATATTAATTTCAGGTGTATAGCATAGTGGTTAGGCATTTGTATAATTTAAAAAGTGATCCCCTGACAAGTCTAATACTTACCTAGCACCATGCATAGCTATTACCTGACTGTGTTCCCTATACTTTACTTTACATCCCATGACTATTTTGTAACTACCGATTTGTACTTCTTAATCTGTTCACCTTTTTCAACCTGTTCCCCAACTCCCCTCCCATCTATCACCCTGATAAATCTAGTACCCATCTGATACCATACATAGTTATTAAACTATTATTGACTATATTCCTTGTGCTATACCCTACATTCCCATTACTACTTTGTAACAACCAACTTGTACTTCTTAATCCCTTCCCCCCACCCACTCAAAACTCCTCCCATCTGGCAACTATCAAAATGTTCTCTTTATCTATGAGTGTGTTTCTGTTTGGCTTGTTTATTTTGTTCTTTAGATTCCTCATATAAGTGAAATCACATTGCATTTGTCTTTATCTGTCTGACATACTCTACTCAGCACAGTATCCTCCAGGTCCATCTATGCCACTGCAGATGACAATAACCCATTCCCTTCCTTGACCAAGCAGTATTGCATTGTATATATGTACCAACTTCTCTTTATCCATTCATCCATTGATGGACGCCCAGGCTGCCTCTGAATCTTGGTTCTTATAAATAATGCTGCAATGACCATAAGGATGCAGACGTCCTCTCCAAGTAGTATTTTGGGTTTCTTTGGATAAATACCCAGAGGTGGAATTAATGGATAATTCTTTGTCTCTTGTTATAGCCTTTGTTCTAAAGTCTATTTTGTTCGGTATAAATTTTTGTTAAGCCAGCTTTTTTTTTTTCCATTTTCATGAAATAA
Organism: Aselliscus stoliczkanus; assembly: GCA_033961575.1. Classification (NCBI taxonomy): domain Eukaryota; kingdom Metazoa; phylum Chordata; class Mammalia; order Chiroptera; family Hipposideridae; genus Aselliscus; species Aselliscus stoliczkanus. The sequence continues at coordinate 121,741,419 of CM066729.1, forward strand.
GTTTTTTATCCATTCACTTTCAGCCTGTGTGTGTCTTTCAATCTAAAGTGAGTCTCTTGTAGGCAACATATATAAGGCTTTTATTTTCTTATCCATTCAGCCACCCTATGATTTTGACTGGAGAATTTAATCCACTTACATTGAAAGCAATTGTTGATTGATATGTAGTTATTTCCATTTTATTATTCATGTATATATATGAATATAGCTTCAAGTATACAAAACAATGTAATAGACATTTACACCCCTCACAAAGGAATAACCCTCCTCCTCCAATCTACCACCCCTCTGATAGCATATATAGGTGTTACAATTCCATTGACCCTATTCCCTATGCTGTACTGCACATCATATATATATATATATATATATATATATATATATATATATATATATAAAATTATAGTTAACATTCAGTATTATTCAGCTTCAGGTGTACACTGCAGTGGTCAACCATCTACACTGCCCATGAAGCTGTCTCCCTAATAAGACAAGTGCCCATCTGATACCCTACAAAATCTTTACAACATTTTTTTATTTTTTATTTTATTTATTTATTTATTTTAATTCTTTTATTGTGAAATAAATTTTTTTTAAATTAGCTTCAGGTGTACAACACAGTGCAATAGTTATACTTTTTAACCCCTCAAAGTGACAAGCCGCTCCCCCAATTCACCACCCCACTCCTCCCCCCTATATTATGCATATCTATTACAATTCCTCTGACTCCCTTCCACAGTATAATGCACATCTCATGACTATCTATATATTCAATTACAGTTGGCATACAATATTATACAACATCAGTTTCAGATATACAGTGCAGTGATCAAACCCCTACTCCATCCATGAAGTGGTCTCCCCAACAAGAGATGTGACCATCTGACACCCCACAAAATATTTACAACATTATTATATTCCCCGAACTTTCTTTCATATCCCTGTGTCAGCCAGGCCCAGGAGCCTGAGCTGAGCACCTTTGGTGCAGAAGCTGGAGGTTTTGGGACCATTGTGTGGAGCTTGCACATGAGTGGTGTACAGGAGGGCCCCATTTTTTCAGGGTTGGGCCTGCCCACAGAGGGTCAGATCTGGGATCCCATTGATCTGGTGAAATTGGCGCAGGAATGAGTGCGTGCGTGCGTGAGTGCGCATGCGGCCTTGGATTCCCACCCTCCGACCTGCTTGTGCTGTGTTGCCAGGGAAATGCTGGGCACGTGCCCTCCGACTCCAACAGGCTGCTCACTGAGACACAGGAGTGCACGAGCCACCTTGGATCCCCACCCTCCACCATACTTGTGCTGCGTAGCCAGGGAAATGCAGGGTGGGTGCTCTCCAGCCGCATCAGTCTGTTCACTGAAACTCAGGAGTATGCGAGCCGCCTTGGGTTCCTGCTCTACACACTGTTTGTGCAGAGTTGCCAGGCTGGGGATTGGCTGTTGGGCTGCTTAGTCTGATCTGCGGGCAGTTGATTGGGAGAGACTGAGACTGGGAGTTTTCCTGAGAGTGTTGGGCCGGGAGATGTGCACCTGAGTGGTCTGATCGAGGCTATCCTGGTGAGTTTATGTGGACTGATTGCTGGTGGAGAGTGCATGCTGCTCTGACTTGGTGGGGGCCACTGCAACATCATGTGGTGCCTTGGAGGCCTGCCCCACCCATCTAGAGCTGTGTTGCCAGAGGCACCCTGAGCCCCTGGTGCCTGGCCCACATCTCCGCAGGCTACAGAGAGTTTTTTTGGCAGTAGCATACAACCTGCAACAACCTGTGAATACTTTTTTTTTTGGTAGTGAGCATGGTTCCAGAGCACACAGCAGCTAATTGTAGAAAGCTCACTACAAGCCTGACAGGGAGGCCGGCACATAACACGTTAAGCTCTTTCCCCCAAGAAATGGTGCTGAGTCACCCAGAGACTCTCTATTGCTGAGCAAGTGGTCTGTATATTAAAGAGGATGGAGAGTGCCCCCCTCCTATTTTGTTTATCTCTTCTTTCTAGGTGATCTATCTAATACATCGAAATAGTCACAGAATGAAAGCCAGAATGAAGAAACAAAGAAACATGTCCCAAGTAAAAGATCAGAAGAAAACTCTAGAAATGGAACTAAATGAAACAGAGGTATCCAACCTTTCAGAGACAGAGTTTAGAACACTAATGATATGAATGTTTAAGGAATTTAGCAGGACAAAAAGAAGGATAGGGAAACCATAAAAAACAACCAGTTAGAACTAAAGAACACAATAAATGAAATGAAGAACACATTTGAAGGAATCACCAGTAGATTAGATGAAGCAGAGGTTCGGACCAGCGAATTACAAGACAAAATAGCAGAAATCACCCAGTTGGAACAACAAAAAGAATAAAGAATGAAAATAGTTCAAGAGACCTGTGGGACAACATGTTTCACAACAACCTCACATCATAGGAATACCAGGAGAAGAGAAGAAGCAAGGGATTGATAATGTATTTAAAGAAATAATGACTGAAAACTTCCCTACCCTGTTGAAGAAAATCGACATACAAGCCCAATATGTGCATAGAGTTCCAAACAGGCTGAATCCAAACAGGCCCACACCAAGACACATCATAATTAAAATGACAAAGCTTAAAGACAAAGACAGAATCCTACAAGCAGCAAGAGAAAGACAGTAGGTTACATACAAAGGAACTCCTATAGGACTAACAGCTGACTTTTCTTCAGAAACTCTGCAGGCCAGAAGGGAGTGGCAGGAGATATTCAAGTGACACAAAATAAAGGTGTACAACCAAGATTGCTGTACCCAGCACAACTATCACTTAAAATTGAAGGAGAGATAAAGAGCTTCTCAGAAAAGAATAAGCTTAAGGAGTTCGTTACCCCAAGCTAGCATTGCAGGAAATGATAAAAGGGTTTTTTAAACAGAAGAAATGTGGAAAACAAGCTAACCCAGGAAGACAAGAAATACAAATAACAAAATGGCAATAAATATGCACCTATCAGTAATCACTTTAAATGTGAATAGGTAAATGCTCCAATCAAAAGACACAGAGTGGCTGAGTGGATACAAAAACAGGACCCGTGCATATACTGTGTGCAAGAGACTCATCTCAGATCAAAAGACACACACAGAGTGAAAGGGGATGGAATAAGATATTTCATGGAAATGGAAATGAGAAAAAAGCTGGAGTGGCAATACTTCAGACAAAATAGACTTTAAAATGAAGACTACAATAAAAGACAAAGAAGAACACTACATAATAATAAAGGGATAGATTCAACAAGAGGACATAATCCTGGTGAACATCTATGCACCCAATATAGAAGCTCCTAAATATATAAAACAGATTTTGACAGACATAAAGACAGAGATCAACAGTAACACTATCATAATAGGGAACTTCAACACCCTGTTGTCACCAATGGACAGATACTCCAGATAGAAAATCAACACGGACATAGTGGCCTTAAATGACACTTTAGACCAGCGGGATTTAATTGATATTTTTAGAGCATTTCACCCGAAAGCTACAGAATATTCTACAGAATATTCTTCTCAAGTGCACATGGAACATTCTCCAAGATAGACCACATGTTAGGCCACAAAACAAGTCTCCACAAATTGAAGAATATTGAAATCATATCAAGTGTCTTCTCTGACTACAATGCTATGAAACTAGAAATCAATCATAAGAAGAAATCTGGATGCTTACAAACACATGGAGGCTAAATAACATGCTACTAAATAGTGAGTGGGTCAAAAATGAGATCAAGGAGGAAATCAAAAGATACCTCGAGAAAAACGAAAATGAAAACACCACGACCCAAAATCTCCGGGATGCAGCGAAAGCAGTCCTAAGAGGGAAGTTCATATCAGTGCAGGCCTACCTAAAGAAGTAAGAAAAATCTCAAATCAACAGACTCTCTCTACACCTAAGGGAACTCGAAAAAAAAAAAAACAGCAAAACAAGCCTAAAGGGAGCATAAGGAAGGAAATAATAAAGACCAGAGAAGAAATAAATGAAATAGAGAACAAAAAAAAACAATACAAGAGATCAATGAAACCAAGAGTTGGTTTTTTGAAAAGATAAACAAAATCAACAAACGCTTAGCATGACTAACCAAGAAAAAGAGAGAGAGGACCCAAATTAATAAAATCAGAAATGAAAGAGGAAAAGTGACAACAGATACCACAGAAATACAGAAAATTTTAAGAAAATACTATGAGCAACTATATGCTAACAAATTCGACAATCTGGAGCATATGGATAAATTTCTAGAAGCATACAATCTACCAAGTCAGAACCCAATAGAAACAGAAACTCTGAGCAGTCTGATTACTGCCAAAGAAATTGAATCATTAATCAACAATCTTCCAACAAACAAAAGCCCTGGACCAGATGGCTACACCGGTGAATTTTACAAAACATTGAAAAAAGAATTAGTACCTATTATCCTCAAACTATTCCAAAAAATACAGAAGGAGGGAAGGCTCCCAAACTCTTTCTATGACCCTGATTCCTAAGTCAGACAAAGATATTACAAAAAAGGAATACTACAGGCCAATATCACTAATGAACATAGATGCAAAAATTCTCAACAAAATACTAGCAAACCGAATTCAGCATCTCATTAAAAAGATCATACACCACGATCAAGTGGGATTCATTCCTGGTATGCAAGGTTCGTTCAATATCCACAAATCAATTAATGTAATACATCACATTAACAAGATGAAAAATAAAAATCATATGATTATATCAATAGATGCCGAAAAGGCATTTGACAAAATCCAGCAGCTATTTATTATAAAGACTCTTAACAAAGTGGGAATAGTGGGAATCATACCTCAACATAATAAAGGCCAAATATGATAAGCCCACAGCATATATGATAAGCCCACAGCAAACATCTTACTCAATGGGGAAAGGCTGAAAACTTTCCCCTTAAGACCAGGAACAAGACAAGGCTGCCCGATTTCACCACTTCTATTTAACAAAGTTCTGGAAGTTCTAGCCACAGTGATCAAACAAGAAAATGAAATAAAATCATCCAAATTGGAAAAGAGGAAGTAAAATTGTCATTATATGCAAATGACATGATACTATATATAGAGAATCCCAAAGACTCCACTAAAAAACTGCTAGAACTGATACACGAATTTGGTAAGGTAGCAGGATACAAAATTAATATTCAGAAATCAATGGCATTTCTATACACCAATAATAAACTATCAGAAGAAGAAATCAGGAAATCAATCCCTTTTACAATTGCTTCAAAAACAATAAAATATCTAGGATTCAATTTAACTAAAGAAGTAAAAGACCTGTACACACAAAATTATGAGACACTGAAGAGAGAAATCAAAGAAGATACAAATAAATGGAAATACATACCATGCTCATGGATAGGAAGAATTAATATAGTTAAAATGTCAATACTTCCTAAAGCAATATATAGATTCATTGCAATTCCAATCAAACTACCAAGTACATTTTTCTCAGAAATAGAACATAGAATCCTAAAATTTATATGGAGCCACAAAAGACCCCAAATAGCTACAACAATATTGAGAAATAAAAACAAAGTGGGAGGCATCACACTACCTGACATCAAAACATACTACAAGGCTACAGTAATCAAAACAGTATGGTACTGGCATAAAAACAGACACATAGACCAATGGAATAGAATAGAGAGCCCAGGAATAAACCCATCTATATATGGTTATTTAATCTGTGACAATGGAAGCAAGAATTTACACTGGAGTAAAGATAGTCTATTTAATAAATGGTGCTGGGAAAATTGGACTGACATGTGCAAAAAAATGAAAATAGACCACCTACTTAATCATATACGAGAACAAACTCAAAATGGATTAAAGACTTAAATGTAAGACCTAAAACTATAAAACTCCTAGAAGAAAATATAGGGAGTAAGTTCGCAGACATTACCCTGAGTAATATTTTTACTGATATATCCCCTCGGGCAAGGGAAATAAAAGAAAAAATGAACATATGGGATTACATCAAACTTAAAAGTTTTTTCACAGCAAAGGAAATCATCAATAAGACAAAAAGGCAGGCTACTGAATGGGAGAAGATATTTGCCAGTGATATATCTGATAAGGGATTGATATCCAAAATTTATAAAACATTCATGCAATTCAACACCAAAAAAACAAACAACCCAATTAAAAAATGGGCAGAGGATATGAGGAGGCATTTCTCTAAAGAGGACATACAGATGGCCAATAGGCATATGAAAAAATGTTCAACCTCACTAATCATCAGAGAAATGCAAATAAAAACCGCACTGAGATACCACCTCACTCCAGTCAGAATGGCTATCATCAACAAATCAACAAACAACCAGTGTTGGCAAGAGTGTGGAGAAAATGGAACCCTGGTGCACTGTTGGTGGGACTGCAAATTGGTGCAGCCATTATGGAAATCAGTATGGAGGTATCTCAAAACACTGGAAATGGAACTGCCGTATGACCCAGCAATTCCACTCTTGGGAATCTACCCAGAGGAATCCAAGACGCTAATTCGAAAAAATATATGCACCCATATGTCTATTGCAGCACTATTTACAATAGCCAAGACTTGGAAACAACCAAAATGCCCATCAGTAGATGACTGGATTAAGAAACTGTGGTACATTTATACAATGGAGTATTACTCCGCTATAAAGAAGAATGAAATTGTACCATTTGCAACGATATGGATGGACCTAGAGACTATTATGTTGAGTGAAATAAGTCAGTAGGAGAAAGACAAATACCACATCATCTCACTTATATGTGGAATTTGAAAAACTGAATGAATGAGCAAAAGAAACAGAAACAGTCTCATAGATATAGAGGAAAAACAGGGTTGCTAGTTGGGAGGGGTGGGGATGAGGGAGAAGGGGAAAGGATTAGACAGTATAAATAGGTAACTACAGTATTGTCACAGGGATATGAAAGACAGTTCGGGGAATATAATGTTAAAATTTTGTGGGGTATCAGATGATCACATGTTTTGTTAGGGAGACCACTTCATGGATGGAATAGAGGCTTGATCACTGCACTGTATACCTGAAATTGATGTTGTATAATATTGTATGCCAACTGTAATTGAACATATAGACAGTCACAGGATGTGGATTATACGGTGGAAGGGAGTCAAAGGAATTGTAATAGTATGATATGGGGGGAGAGGAGTGGGAGGGGAGAATTGGGGGGGGGGAAGGTTGTCACTTTGAGGGGTAAAAAGTATAACTATTGCACTTTGTTGTACACCTGAAGCTAATTAAAAATATATATAAATAAATAAAATTTTTAAAAAAGTGACAAATTCAACTATGTTAAAATCAAAACAAAAAGACAAATTAAAACCTTCTGTTTTATTAAAAGGCAATATAGGCCAGCTGAGTGGCACTGTGGTTAAGCACTGGCTTGGGAAGCCAGTAGCCCTGGTTCGGGCCCCACATATGAGGGCCAGTGACACTGCTCCCCCCGCCCCAAAAAAAAACAAAAACAATAAACTGAGTGAATAAAACAAGCCACACACTGGAAGAAGATATTTGCAACAGTAATGAAAGGATTAGTATCCCAAATATATAAGGAATGTTAAAAGAATCAATATGATGGAGATTGAACACTGGAGTCAGAGAATGGATACAAGCAGGAACAGGCACTTCACAAATGAGAAAAATGAATGACTCCCAATCTCTTGAACAGTAATTGGGGGAATGCAAATAAGACCACAGTGAGATGTCTAATTAATAGGTAAATATATAAAATATAACAATACTAAGTATCATGAAGGATGTCAAACAAGGTAAACCTACTATGCTGTTGGGAGGAGTATACCAAATTTCATCAATGCTAAAATACCATTTATTTAAGATAGTCCATTATCTTATATACTCCAAAAACAATAACAACATCTGCCAATGCAATGTTTTTATCACTTGTAATTTTAGTTATACATATTGAAAAATCTATTTTATGCTTATTAGAGAAGATTTTTTTAGCATATATCACTCTTCTTTTTGCTAACAAAAACAAAGAAATAAAACAAAATAAATTGGTTAAGATACTGTTAAAAACTTTTTACAATCCCAATCTGAGTTTTTGGATCACTTTTGACACATATTTCATTTCTATGCCCATGTATTTCCATGGTGCAGAGACAAGCCATCCCCATTCAGCCCTCTCTGAATTTCTGGTCCACAGAATTTGTGAGCATAATAATATGGTTCTTGTTTTATGTCACTAGGTTTGGGAATGTTTCACAACAATAGATAACTGGAATGTCCGTCATGCACAAAGGACTTGGCATCCTTACATGACCGTCTCCTTCTGGACACTTCCATCCCTGAGTGTGACAGTGTCCACACAAATGACTATTACAACACTGAAGTCTCCAATTACTGACATCCTCACCCACAGTGAAGTCCTTATCCCATTCACCTCTTGCAGTTTACAAAAAGGTAAGGTTTCTTCTCCAAGATTTTAATAGTCACCTATGAGAGTTTGGGATAAGGAACAAATGGAGGCCTCCTCGTATTGCCCCTCCGAAGATGTCAATACGAGGGCAATTGACACGACTCCCCTCTGGAGTTGTCAATAGGCAGAACACTGAGCAGAGCTGCAGGTCACAAAGTCACCATGCCAACCTTCCTGTTCATCATAACAACAGAGCATTCTCCTTCTGCAGGGTGGGGGAAGGGTGGTGCAGGTAGTGGGGGCCTTGCCCCAGAGCCAGCCACTTGCCTCTTCCACCCACAGGACAGGTACCAGGTAGAGGCTCGCAGTGCCTTGGTGAAAAAGCTGACGCGCCAAGGCCTCTGGACATGGGCAGAGGCCGCAGAGAAGGAAAACTGTGGTAGCCTGAGGCATCCTGGCATTCAGTGTGGCAGCATAAGCAGCCAGGAAAATGGGAACCAGTGGCCCCAGAGTGCCAGGCCCTGTATTGTGCCTCCTCCTGGTGCTGCCACCTTTCCTGATGAGCAAAGGGAGTTTCCCATACAGCGTCCCAGGATTCAGAGATTTCCACCGCCTTGGCCTGAGTTGGGGAAGCCTCCATAGCCACCTCAGCCAGGAGGGGCGAACCCTTTACCACCGCCGTAGCCCAGGTGCCTGGCAGCAGAACAAAGGCACAAAAAAAGAGAATCCCTGTCACAGCTCATATGACCTCTACTTTGTCTTGGACAGGTGAGTGGCCCTCCTGACCTGGCCCCAAGTAACCTTTATGGTGCTGCTTTCCTACGGGGCAGGAAATGGTCAAAGGGGACCCCAGCATCTGAGAAAGGGGAAGCAAGGTTAGTCTTGGTCAGACCCAAGAAACAAACCTCTGTGGCCTCCTTCTTCCTGAGGCAAAGGGAATACACTAGGCATTTGTTCCCTGGGGCTTTTTCATTTAGAAAGGAAAAAAAGGACACGTTGGGGTTTCTGCATGGCTCTCAGTCCTCCATCAGCTTGGCCAGGATCTGTTACCACATGCGTCTTGAACAGTTGGATGGGCAGGCAATTGTTAGGAGCTTCCTCTCAGCAGTTGTTAGAAGCTCAAGGTGGGGTTTGGTTGTTTGGTTGTTTGGTTTTGTTTTTCACCCTAAGGACTTCATTTTTACTGGACTCCAGAGAGATTACTTTGTGCTTCTATGAGGGATTCCCATAGTGTCACTACTTAGAAAGTTTCTAAGTGTTTTTGCTTTCTTTAACATGCTGAAGACCCACATTACAGTTTGTGTGCACTTTCAGAACATTTTTTTCTGTCTGGGTTTGTCCCTGGGAAGCAGGGCTGTGCATTGGGCAATAGTATCATTGAATTACTTTACAGTTCCCAAGGCCCTTTCACTGCCCTTCTGTCATCCTCAAAACACTGGGATATAGAGTAAGGAATGTGTTTGCATATGCAATTTCCTGGATAGGAGACAGCTCCTAGAGGTTGGATGAAGTAGCCTAGAGGATGGTGGTAGTGACAGGACTCAGGCTTCCTGTGCTGCCCTCATTCCAGCATCCCAAGTTTTACTGCCTCTGAGTCCTCTGATTCTCCAAGGAGACTGATGACTGAGGAAATGTGTGCATAGCCCACCAGCTGCTGAGCAAAGTCAGCAGAGCTGAGAGCCACTATGCCCACCACAAGAGAAGTCCTTCCTCACTGTCCATGGAGGGACTTCCGAGATGCCCTGGGCAAGTCTTCAAGGTTGATTCTTACCAAAGGGGGTGGTGATTCTCCTCTTGGGTACTGGGGTTGGTGATTGGTGGGCATAGTGGGGGCTCACAGCTTCTTTGGCTCAGCCTGTCCAGAGAGTAATAATGACTCAAAGAGTCCTCTCAGCTTTCCTCCTCTTACAGTGCCCCTACCCATGCCCTTCATCTTTGCTGTTAGGACCAATCTGGGCACACTCTAGCTCTGGGATGGGTGGGAAAGGGCTGTGGGCACAGGAGGGGCATGGAAATTATATCAATTGAACACTTGCTATGTGCTAGGCAATGTGCTGACCACTGGGGCCTCCCAAGAGCTTGAGGGAGTAGATTGTATTTCCTAATTTTAGGTTGATGAAAGTGAGGTTGGGAGAGTCTAGTGATTTGCTCACTGTAAACCCAAGCTAATTTACTACGAAACACTAGGCTGTAGGAGAATGCTCCCCTATTCACTCTCCCAAGGAGGGTGTGAGGTAGGGGACTAGAAAGGCTCCACAAAAATGGTTTCCTGAGCCAGAGTATCCTCACTCCTCACCTCTCTCATCCCCCCTCCCCTACCTCTTGCCCCTTTGGCTTCTTAGATGCTGGAGCAGCATGGATCCCTCAGTACCACAGATGGCTGTAGCTGGAACTCCATGTGAAGGGCATGGGCCTTGTCCTGAAGGCTGGGAGGACAGGGAAGGAAGGGGAGCAACTCAGGTCCCTTGTACCCCATCAGGCTCCAGGACTGAAGCTGTTCCATAGACCCTCACTTGTTGTCAATCTTGACACTTGCCATTCTCCTGGAAGGACAGAATCCTCCTGGTGATTCTGCAAAGCGGAAGAGGTGCTGGGGATGTCCCAGAAAGAGCCCTTATACTCCCATTTCCCAGCCCCAGGCCATCAGTGAGGCATATGTTGAAAACGTGGCACAATGGACCAGGCAAGGTCATGTGACACTACAACACACCGCTTGGACCAGGAAACTAACACCATCTCCCTGGAGCTGTGCCCACCCCTGTCACTGAAGGCCTTGCTGTCCTGGAAGCCCAGCTTGATGAGAAGTTCTTAGAGAGTGAGACTTACTCCCTCCTGAGGCTGCTCCCTGCTGCTCTGGGAAAAGGGAATAATAACCACTGAGGAGGCAGCCACAACTTTGCACGAGGCAAACTCCACTCACCAGTCAGGCAGTCTTGTGCAAGTCGCCTCATCTCCGGTGCCTCAATGTCCCATTTCTACAGGGGGACTTCATACCCACCTCACCAGGTTGTGAAGAGAATAAAGGGGCCTTTGTAGGTAGTTTGTCCAGCATAGCATCAGATACAATCATGGAGGATGAGTATGAAATGAACTGCCAGGTAAGGCAGAGTCAGACACTCTGGGAACTCCCCTGCACTGCAGAGACCACCGATCCAGTCCTAACTCCCTGGCTTTCTTCTCATGGGCTCTTTGGGAGTGAGGCAGGGTTCTAGTCAGACACCTGGGCTGGTAGCACTCCATGGTTCTCTGGGAACTTTCACCCATGTGGTGAGAAGTCCTGTTCATTCCTTTGTTCCATTATTAATTCGCCCACTCCCAAATATTAACTACTGAGCAACTGCTATTTGTCAGCCACTATTTGGGGCAGTGGGGATATAAGGTAGCAAACAAAACTCAGCACTCAGCAAAGTCCTTGCCCTCTTGGAGCTTCCATTTGGGTAGAGAGACAGGAAGTTGATAAAAGGAGAGAAAGCAGTGTGTTACATGGGGATAAGTGCCAGGAGGAAAATCAGGGCAGGAGGATGCACAGTCCTAATGGAGGGTCTGTTCTACGGGTGCTCAGAGCAGTGGCCCTGCACTGACTGGAAGGTAAGGGGGTGAGGGCCTGGGTGTTTTTAAACAGGGGAGGTGTTTGATTGGATCTTGTTCTAAAAGGACCACAGTTGAAGGGTAGGGCAGAGCCTGTGGGGAGACTAGTGAGGGGACTCGTGCAGGGATCCAGGGAGGAGAAGCTGGTGGTGTGGACCTGTAGGGTAGGAGTGGAGATTATGAGTGAGCAGAGTCTGGATCTGGTTTACGGATCCAGGCCGTAAGGTTCCTGAAGGGTGCCAGGTGTGACCCTAGCCTGGGGTAAGCGCAGAGGAGCAGGCAGCTTCATTACTGCATTTCCTTATAACTGTGAGTAAATGTTATCACCCCTATTTTACAGATTAGAGAAGGAGGCTCCTAGGGCTAAGATTTGACCCACCAAAGTCCTCAGACAGGAAAATCAATCCAGCAATGAAACTGGAATTTCTGTTACCTAGGCTAATTCCAAAAACTCTGAGGCTGTGTGGTTCCCTGAGAATCCCTGTGGTGGCTGGGGGGGAAAACCAACCTGTCCTCTGCAGAAAGGTTTTGAGTGGTTTGCTCCCAGGTCATTCATTAGATTTTTTATTCATTTGTTCATTCATAGCATTGAATTGAGTGAAAATGAATGAGCCCTCCCATGTGCCTGAGTATTGGCCAGTAGCCTTTGAGGGCAGGGCTACCCAGGCTGAGGGAGTGGCCTATACCATGAACTGAGCAATAATGTCCTCAGGTGATCCCAGAGATCTGAGTGTGAGGAGGGACAGGGAGAAAGTCGAAGAAAGAGGGTGGAGCCCATGTAGGAGGTGTGTTCTTCACCTCTAAGGCATTTGGGGGTCACTGAAAGAAAGGCTTTTATCAGCAGAGAGTGGATCAGATCTGTGTTTTAGAAGGAGCCTCTTGGCTGCCTTAGGGTTGATGGACTGGAAAGGGGAATAATGGGAGTATGGCTAGAGTAAAAAGGGGCCTGAAAGGCCAGGGAAAGACAGATAGGAGCCCAGGCAGTTTTGCCCAATGAGAGGAAAATGAGGAGACCAAACCCAGAGGAGCATCCACATGAGCTGCAGAGGAGAACGTGGGGCTGGCAGAGGAGAAAAGCAAAGCTTCGTGATTCATCCCGGCCAGGGACAGAACCTGTGCAGGATGCTCATTAGAGAGTGCCGGCTCATCAACACCTGGGCACAAGAATGGGCAGAAATAGGATTAAGAAGAGTTTTGATGAAGGCCTGACAGCCTCAGCTAACAAGTGTGGAGCTTTAGAGCTTCAAGGTGCTCTCAAAGCTCTCTAAATATGGACCAAATGATTGAGCCAGGTGGATGCCCCGGAAAAGGTATGGTCTTGGGCAAGGTAATTCTGCCGGTTAGGGGTTCTCAAAGGGGATGACAGCTGAAGGGGGCATCTTCAAAAGAGCACCTGGATTCAGAATGTTTGTGTCCTTCACAGTGGCTCCTCAAGCCTGGGTCAATCAAAGAATAGGGTTGTGCAGGCCAGGCTGTTGATCTGTGGTCTCCTTTTGGAGGGTCATCCCAATGTCTCTTGTTTTCTCCTTCTCAGGACCAGTCACAAACTTTCACAGACGTATGCATGGTTTATGTGCTTTGGCGAGTGCAGAGGGCACTGAAACCTGTACATATTAAACAATATCTCCCCATTCATTCCTCCCTAATCACTGATAATCTGTATTCTGTTTTGTGTACTGTGAATTTGCCTATGCTAGGTACTTCATTCATATAAGCTGAATTATACAATAATAGTTGGCCATTGTGTATGGTTTTTTCACTTAGCAAAATGTTTTTGAGGTCTATCCATGTTGTAGCATTTCTCAGAATTTTATTTCTTTTTATGGCTGAATATTCCATTGTATACCACATTTTCTTTGTCCATTCATCTGTCAATGAAAGCTTGCGTTGTTTCTACTTTGGAGCTATTGTGAACAGTGCTGCTGTGAACATTGTTGTATCTTTATCTCTTCGAGTCCCTGCTTCCCTAGGAGTCAAATTGTTGGGTCATATGGTAATTCTGCATTTAACTGTATTAACTATGCCATGCTGTTTCCACAGTGTCTGCACTATTTTACATTCCCACAAGCAATGCACAAAGCTTCCAATTCCTCTACATTCTCTACAACACTTGTTATTTTCCAAGTTTTTTGTTTTGTTTTGTTTTGCTTTTGATAATAGCCATCCAGTGGATGTGAAGTGGTATCTCATTATGGTTTTAATTTGCATTTCCCTAATGTCTAGTGATGTTGATTATCTTTATATACTCATTGCCTGTTCTATTTTATTTATTTTTTTCAGAAATGTCTGCTTGTCTTTCGTCCATTTTTTAATTGGGTTTCTTGTTTTTTTGTTACTGAGTGTAGGAGTTCATTACATATTTTGGAGACCATTTCCTTACAGGTATATGATTGCAAATATTCTCTCTTACTTACACTTGGGTTATCTTCCATTTTGTTAATAGTGTCTTTCACACAAAATTTTTATAAACTTTGATGAAGTGGGTTTCATTCACTTTTTAATTTTATTGCCTGTGGTTTTGGTGTCATGTCTCAAACCATTATCAAATCTAAAGTCATAAAACTTTTCCTCTACATTTTCTTCAAAGAGTTTAATAGTTTTAGATATTACACCAGGTCTTTAATCAATTTTGAGTTCATTTTTATATATGGTGTAATGTAAGAGTCCAACTGCATTTTGTTGCATGTGGACATCTAGTTTTCCTAGCACTGTTTGTTGAAAAAACTGTCCTTTCCTACACTGAATGGTCTTGGCACACTTGTTGAAAATTAATTGAATGCTAGGGTTGATTTCTGGGCTCCATATATAACTGTATTGGTCTATATGTCTGTCCTTATGCCAGTACCACATTTGGTTTGTTATTGTAGCTCTGTAATAAATTTTGAAATCAAAAAATTTGAGTCTGCCAATTTTGTTCTTGCTCAACATTTTTAAAGCTATTTGAAATCCCTTGAAATTCCATATGAATATTAGAGTATATTGATCAATTTCTGCAAAAACAATGCTGTTCAGATTTTGATAGAGATTGCACTGAATCTCTGAGTCACTTTGGCTAGTATTGCCAGCTTAACAATAGTAGTTCTTCTAATCCATGAATATGTGATGTCTTTCCAATGGTTTATGCTTTTTTAAACGTCTTTCAACAATGTATTGTAGTTTTCAGTGTACCAGTCTTTTGCCTTCTTGGTTAAATTTATTCATAACATTTTGTTCTGTTTTATGATATTGTAATAGCATTGTTTTATTAATTTCTTTTCTGGAATATTCATTGTACTATATAGAAATGCAGCTGATTTTTATATGTCAATTTTGTATCCTTCAACTTTACTGAATTTCTTTATTAGCTTAAATAGTTATTTTGTGAAATATTTGGGGTTTTCTACGTGTAATATCATAGCACCCAAGAACTGAGATAATTTCGCACCTTCCTTTTCAATTGGATGCCTTTATTTCATTTTATTGCCTAGTTGCTCTGGCTAGAACTTCTAATACCATATTGAATAAAAGTGATGTAAATGGGCACCTTTGTATTACTCTTGATCTTAAGGGAAAAGCTTTAAGTTTTTCACCACTGCTATGTTATTTGTAGATTTTTCATATGTGGACTTTATCATAATTATTATAGAACTTCTCTCTATTCTAAGTTGAGTGTTTTTATAAAGAAAGTGTTGAATTTTATCAAATGCTTCTTCCACATCAATTGAAATAATCATGTAGTATGGTTTCTTCAATCAATTAATTATATTGCATTCTATTAATTATATGTATTAATATTGTATGTGGGACCATCTTTGCATTGTAGAAATAAATCCTACTTGGTCATGGTATATAAACTTTTTAATATGCTGCTGAGTTCATTTTGCTAGAGTTTTTGTTGAGGATTTTTGCATCTATATTCATATAGGATATTGATCTGTACTTTTATTTTCTTATAGCGTTTGTCTGGCTTTGCTATCAGGGTAATGCAGCATGAGTTTGGAATGAGTTTGGGAATGTTCCTTCTTTTTTTCAATATTTGGAAGAGTTTGAGAAGGATTGGTGTTAAGCCTTTTTAAAATGTTTAATAGATTTAACCTGTGAAGCCATCTGATCCTGGGCTTTTATCTGTTGGGAAGTTTGTGATTACTAATTTAATATCCTTACTAATTATAGGTCTTTTAAAATTTTCTGTTTCTTCATGATTCAGTTTTTGTAGGTTGTGTATATCTAGGAATTTTCCCATTTCATCTGCATTATCAATTCGTTGGCAAACAAATGTTCATAATATTCTCTTATAATCCTTTCATTTCTATAAAATTAGTAGTATTTATTTTCTTTTTTAAATTTTTTTTTATTTTTAAGACTTTTTAACTTAATTTTTAAGTGTTTAAAATTAAAAATTTTAAGGCTGGCTAAGTGGCTCAGTTGGTTAAGAGCTCATTCAAGAGTGTGAACTGAGCTCTGAGCAACAGCAGTTTGATGCCCAGCTCAAGCTGAGCTGCTGCTAAGCTGCCAACAGGTGGCAGGATGGCTCAGCTAAAAAATAAAAAATAAAAAATAATTACAAATTTTATTATTAAATTAAAATGTAAGTGTTTAAAATTTAAAATTATTGGAATGACACTGATTAGTAAAAATATACAGGTTTCAAGTGTACAATCGTATAATCCATCCTCTATATATTGCATTGTGTATTCATTACCCAAAGTCAATTCTCCTTCTGTCACCATATATTTGACCACCTTTACCTTCTTCTACCACTCCCTCTTCTCCCTTACACTCTGGTAACCACTAAACTGAGGTCTGTGTCTATGAGTTTTTATTTTTTTGTCTTGTTTGTTTGCTGCTTTCAGTTTTATATCCCACATGACTGAAATGATATGGTTCTCAATTTTTTCTGTCTGACATTTTTTGCTTAGCATGATAATCTCAAGGTCTATCCATGTTGTTGCAAATGGCACTATTTCATCTCTTCTTATGGCACAGTACTATTCCATTATGTATCTATACCACATCTTCTTTATCCAATCATCTATGAAGGGCACTTCATTTGTTACTATGTCTTGACCACTGTGAATAATGCTGCAATGAACATAGGGGTACATATAGCTGCAATGAACATAGGGGTACATATATCTTTATGGATAAATATTTTCAGATTTTTTGGGTAAATACCCAGAGAAGGGATTCCTGGGTCATATGGTAATTCTATTCTTAACCTTTTGAGGTTGGTTTGTTTTATTCCATTCTGCCAATTTAAACCTTTTGATTAGAGTTTAATCCGTGTACGTTTGAAGTAATTACTGATAGGAAAGGTCTTACTTCTGACATTTTCTACTTATTTTCTGTATGTCCTCTAGATTTTTGTCTTATTTTGTCTATTTCTGCCTTCTTATGTATTTAGTTGTTTGTTTGTTTTTGTAGTGACAGATTTTGATTCCCTTCTCATTTTCTTTGTGCATATTCTATCACAGATAATTTCTTACATGAGCATTAATTGTTACAAGTTAATATTCTCATTTTGTTCATGTATCATTTTCCTGGTCTCGTTTATTCTTTTCTTTTTAAAAATTATTTTTATTGAAATATGTTTGACATACAACATTGTGTAAATTTAAGGTATACAACATATTGACTTGATACATTTGTATCTTATAATATGATTGCTATGACAGTAGATAGCACCTCTATCACATTACATAATTGACATTTTTTGTGCTGTGGATAATTAACATCTAGTCTCTCAGCAAATTTGATGATTATATTACAATATTATTGTTGGCATTCACTAAACTGTGCATTAGATTGCCAGGATTTGTCTACTAGTTGCAATTTTGTACCCTTAGACAATATCTCTCTTGTTTATCCACCACCACCACCCATCCTCTCATAACCATCATTTGCTCTCTGTTTTTACAATTTTGGGCTTTTTAGATTCCACATATATGTTATATCATACAGAATATGTCTTTCTATGTCTGACTTATATCACTTGCAAAATGTCCTAAAGATCCATTGATGTTATCACAAATGGCAGGATGGACTTCTTTCTCATGGCTGAAATATATTCCATTGTATACGTATACCACATCTTCTTTATCCATTCGTCTGTTGATGGGAACTTAGGTTGTTTTCATATCTTGCATATTGTGAATAGTGCTGCAATAAACATTGGGAGTGTATATCTTCAATATCCTGTTTTCATTTCCTTTAGGTATATACCCAGAAATGGGATTGCTGGCCATATGGTGGGTCCGTTTTCAATTTTCTCAGAAACCTCCACATTATTTTCTATAGTGGCTAAACCAATTTACATTCCCACCAGGAGTGTACAAAGGTTCTCTTTTCTCCATATGCTCACCAACACATGTTATCTCTTGTCTTCTTGATGATAGCCATTCTAACAGGTTGAGGTGATATACCATTGTGGTTTAGACTTGCATTTCCCTGATGATTAGTAATGTTGAGCATCTTTTCACGTACCTGTGAGCTATTCAAATGTTTTTTTTAAAAACAATGTCTCTGCCCATTTTTTAATCAGGTTGTTTTGTTTTTTATATATTGAGTTGCTTGAGTTCTTTATACATTTTGGATATTAACCCCTTATCTGATATATGGTTTGCAAATATTTTCTCCTATTCTAGTTTCCCTTTCAATTTTGTTGACTGTTGCTTTTGCTGTGCAGAAGCTTTTAAGTTTGATGTAGTCCTACTTGTTGATTTTTGCTTTTGTTCTTTGTGCTTTTTTATGTGATTTCCAAAAAATTATTGCCAAGGCCAATTTTAATGAGCTTCTCTACTACATTTTTTTCTAGGAATTATATGATTTGAAGTCTTATGTTTAACTCTTGATCCATTTGACATTAATTTTAAAGAATGGTGTAAAGATGGGTCCATTTTAATTTTTCTGCATGTATTTATCCACTTTTTCCAGCATAATATGTTGAAAAGACTATTCTATCATCATTGGGTGTTCTTGGCTCTCTTATCAATTATTAGTTGAACCTGTATGTGGGGATTTAATTCTGGATTCTCTATTCTGTTCCATTTGCCCAGTGTCTATTTTTATGCCAGTTCCATACTGTTTTAATTACTATATCTTTGTAATATACTTTGATATCAGGAAGTGTGATGCCTCCTGCCTTCTTTCTCAGGATTGCTTTAGTTATTTTTGGGTCCTTTGTGGTTTCATACAAATTTTAGGATTATTTTTTTCTCTCTCTGTAAATGCTGTTGGAATTTCGATAGGGATTGTATTGAATCTATAGATGGCTTTGAGTAGCATGGACATTTTAACAATATTAATTCTTCTGATCTGGGGACATGGGATATCTTTTATTTGTTTGTTCCTTATAGTTTTCATTTTACAGACCTTTTAATTCCTTGGTTAAATTTATTCCTGGGCCGGCCGAGAGGCGCGGTAGTTAAACGCTGGCTTGGGAAGCCAGCGGCCCCAGTTCAAGTCCCACATATGAGGGCCAGTGACACTGCCCTCAACAAACAAATAAACAAACAACAACAACAACAAAAATTTATTCCTATGTATTTTATTGATTTTGATGCTATTGTGAATGTGATGATTTTCTTTATTTCTCTTTCAAATATCTCAATATTAGTGTATAGAAATGCAACTGATTTCTATGTATTGATTTTATATCTTGCATCTTTATTGGATTTGTTAATTAGTTCCAACATATTTTTGTTTGTGTCTTTGAGATTTTCTATATATAAAGTCTATCATTTGCAAATAATGACAAGTTTATTTCTTCCTTCCTGATTTGGATAACTCTTATTTCTTTGTCTTCCTAATTGCTCTAGCTATGACTTTCATTACTATATTGAATAAGAGTGGTGGGCATCTTGTCTTGTGCCTGATCTTAAAGGAAAAGCTTTCAATTTATTAACCATTGGGTATAAAGGGTTTGTCATATATGGCCTTCATTATGCTCTAGTACATTCCTTCTTTATCCAATCTGTTTAGAATTTTTTCATGAAAGGTATTATATTTTTGTCAAATGCTTTTTCTGCATCTATTGAGATGATCATATAATTTTTATCTTTCATTCTGTTAATGTACTGTGTCCTAATTATTGATTGGCATATATTGAAACATTCTTGCATCTCACAGATAAATATAACTCGGTCATGGTAAATAATCCTTTTACTGTTTTCTTGAATTCAGAGTCCCAAAAATTTATTGAGACTTTTTGCCTTTATGTTCATCAGAGATTTGTCTATAGTTTGTTTTTTTGAAGTGTCCTCATCTGGTTTTGTTATCAGGGTAGTGCTGCCTTCTTGAACAAGTATGAAAGTGTTCCCTCTTTTTCAATTTATTGCAAGAGGTTGAGAAGGGTTGGCTTTAATTCCTCTTTCAATGTTTGGTGTATTCACCCATGAAGTCATCCAGTCCAGGGCTTTCTACATTGGAAGTTTTTGGTTACTGATTCAATCTCTACTCATTATTGGTCTATTCATATTTTTTCTGTCTTTCCAAAATCAGTCTCCGTAGGTTGTGTGTTCATAGGAATTTATCCATTTCTTGTGGGTTATCTAATTCATTGGCATATAATTTTTCAGAGTAGGTTTTTATGATCCGTTGTATTTGTGGAGTACCAGTTGTAATGTTTCTCTTCTATTTCTAATCTTATTTATTTGATTCCTCTCTTATTTTTAATTAGTATTTCTCAATTTGTTTATTTTTTTAAAACAACCAGCTCTCAGTTTTGTTGATCCTTTCTATTGTTTTACTGTTCTTTATTTCATTTATTTCCACTCTTATCTTTATTATTTTCTCCTTTTGCTAACTTTGAGCTTATTCTGATATTGTTTTTAATTCCTTGAGGTATAAAGTTCGGTTTATTAATTTCTTAATGTATGCATTTATCACTATAAATTTTTCTCTCAGAATTGCTTTTGTAGGATCCCATAGGTTTTGGTATGCTGTGTTTCCACTTTCAGTTTCAAGATGTTTTTATTTCCCATTTATTCTTCTTTCAGTCATTGGTTGTTTAAAAGTGTGTTGTTTAATTTTCACATAGATATAGATTTTCCAGCTTTCCTCTTGTTGATTTCTAGTTTCATACCATTTAGTTGGAAAAGAAAGCTGGTATGATTTCAATATTCTTAAATTTGCCAAGATGTGTTTTGTGTCCTATCTTATGATCTATCCTGGAGAGTAATCCGTGAGGACTGTGTATGATGTGCATTCTGCTGCAGTTGGATGAAATGCTCTAATACATCTATTATGTCTCTTTGGTCATAGTATGGTTCGATTCCAAGGTTTCCTTGTAGATGTTTTGTCTGAATGACCAAGTCATTGCTGAAAATCGGGTATTGAAGTCACTTACTATTATTGCCTTTTCTCCCTTCAGATCTGTTTGTATTTGTTTAATATATTTAGGTGTTCAGATGTTGGGTAGATATATAATTATAATTGTTGGATCTTCTTGATGTATTGACCCCTTTATGATTCTATAATGACTTTCTTTGACTTCTGTTACACTTTTTTTTTTAAAGATTTTATTGGGGAATTGGGGCAGGGGAACAGCATTAGGGTATTGGGGAAGGTGAACAGACAAGTTGGTGTTCTTTTGTTCTTCAGACTAGTTGTGGAGGACGTTGCTTCACTGGCCCATGTTGGTATTGTCATTGCACTCTTCCCGGATGAGGCAGATCTGTCGCCAGCCTCTGGATGGTGGCTCACGGCGGCTCTTGGCAGCTTATGCTGGCTGCCGGCTACTCACTGTAGCCTATGGCAGCCCACTGCAGCAGAGGCTGCAGCCCACCATCGCTGGCAACTCACAGCAGCCCATCTCCAGATGGAGCTGTTGTTCATCATCTTAGCTATAGATGCAACCAGCTGGAGCTGTTATTCATCACCTTAGCTATAGAGGGCAGTATCACTGGCCCTCATCTGTGGGAACCGAACCGGGGCCCCACTGCTCAGAGCTGGCGTCCCAAGTCAGCTCCTAACCAATGCGCAACTTGGCCGGCCCAACTTGTTGCACTTTTACTTAAATTTTATTTTAAGTAAAGTATGGCTGTCTGATATCTATATAAGTATGGCTATCTGATATATTTTGCTTTTCTGTTGCATGGAATATCTCCTTCCATCCCTTCCCTTTGGACCTACATGCATCTTTAAAGCTGAATTGGTCTCTTGTAGACAGCATATAATTGGGTCTTATTGTTGTTGTTGTTGTTGTTTGCATCAAGTGGCTGTGCAGTTTGATTGGTAAATTTTATCTATTTCTATTTAGAATGATTACTGATATGTGAGGAATTGCTACTGTCATCTTATTGATTGCTTTCTGGTTGTTTTGTATTTTCCTTGTTTCCTTTTCTCTCCTTTTCTGCCTACTTTTGTAGATTGGTGTTCCATGGTGGTATGCTCTGTGTCCACTTTTGGCCTCTGTTTCTTTGTTGAATGATGCTATTGGGAAAACAGGGCTTGGAGCTTCTGAGTCTGCCATTTTGCTGACATCACTTCATGCTACAAGTTTTTGTTTGTAATTTTATTTTTGCTTTTATGAGGAAATGCTTGAGCATAAATTTAAAATCAAACCCTATTACAAAGTTCATAACAAAAAACTCAATGTTTCTGCCCCACTCCTCAACACTTCTAATCCCACTCCCCAGAACAGCCACTTAGAAATCCTCTACACTTTTCTCCTGGTATTATGACAATGATTTTAATACCATGCTTGTACTAACTGCTGTTTCTTGCTGTTTGGGGTTGAGCATTCTCTATTAACTTCTTACTATGGAGGAAAGGATCTTCTTATAGCTCAGCCCCCCCTCATAATTTTGTTCCCATCATTTCCATTCATCCAGCATAGTACATCACTAGGATGTTTTGACCTCAAGTTTTAAAGTAGAGATGTCCTCAAATGTCTGGTGATCTTACATTCTCATTTAAGAGCAGGGCACAAAAACATGATTGGCGCTTCATGTGGTTGCTCTCTCCCATACAGACTTCTTCAGGATGAGTAAGTCTCTGTGGTATTTTCCACTTCCCATAAGAACTTGTGTTCTCCTGTGTTCTAAAATCTAGAACTTCCATCAAAATCATTACAAACTGGAAACTTTCCCAGAGTAGATGGATGAGTTGAAGACTCTTGTTTTTTGTAAATATTCTTTGGAAGACCTTTTTCACTCAGGGAAAACAGTGGAGAGAAGTAATAATAAGAAAGTGTCATCATTAGTTAGGATAACAGTTGCCTTGAACTTTGGCATGGGAACTTCCAAGACAAAATCTGTATTGTTGGTGGGTTGTGAGTGTCTAGTGCTTTGCTATCCAGAATCTCTGACTCAGCGGTGCCACCCCCAGGTGCTTAGTGTAATAGGTAGATCCATGGGTTTTGAAGCTGGAGCTGGGTTCAGATCCATGATAGCTATGGAAATTGTGGCAAATTTTATGACCTGTGAGAGCCTCAGTTTTCTCATATGTAAAATGGAAATAATGCTGATATCATAGGGTTGCTCTGGAATTTGAAATTCTGTATGTAAATTTACTACCTGGTAAGTATGTGCTCAATAAATGCTAACCTTAAAATTCTTAGCATTATCTGTCATTAGTTTCCTCACAATCTGTTGACACTTTCAAAAGCAGCCTAGATGAGGCAGAAGGAATGATAGAAAAAGCCAGGAGTTTCTGTTGCAATGTGGAGCCAAAAAATCCTGCACCCCACCCTCCCCACACACCTTCAGGGGTAGGAGAGGAGTAGACTGCTGAAAATGTTTATTTCCAAAAGGAAGTGGGACCAGGAGATGCAACATATAAGAATCACTAGAGGTTTTTTAAACCAAGGCATCCTACCTCATTTCTTGTCTAACAGGCCCACCTAGCATGACCAACCATCCTGGTTTGCCAACAGAAGTCCCTGATCCCTGGAAGCCCCTCAGTCCCAAGCACACAGGTCTGGTTGGTCAAACTTCCCACCACTCACACTGATGTAAGTCACCACCAGGATGACCCACTGCAGTCGCTGAGGGTGTGTGGCAGCCTTCAGTTACAAGAAGTGGGGAAGAGCTTGATAAAAACCCTGCTGGAATGGGAAAGACAGAAACTATGCCCATGTGATGGATTCTCCTCATCCCTCTGACGCAAGCCTTCATTTCAGGTCTGGCAGTGTGAACAACAACTGGATACATGTTTACAATCTTGTGGAGCGTGTTGTACAGAAGTTTGACAAGTATGGCTTCTTCACATTGGAGGGTATTTTCTTCTTCCAGAAAGAGTAAACAGCTATTTAGACTCAGTGTCCATTAGAGTCTATTGGATCAGAGTCACAGAACCCTGGGTGGTGTTCTGATGCAGGGAGAAAAGACAGATCACATGGGCTCCATTGGGTCTCAGCATCTTTACTTGGCTCCTCACTGGAAGACAGGTCATAGGACATGGACCACAAACTTTCATTGAGGACCACACAGATTAGAAAACAGGCAAATCAGTAACACAGTGACTAAACACTTGGTTACACCATGCTGAGAGTCAAAATAAAAGGGCAAATGACTTACAGGGCAACTTGAAGGAAAAACAAGAATTCCTAGGAAACAAAGGTAAGGATGGGTTCACAGATGATATGGAAATTTAAACTAGGTCCTGAAGGATGGTGAAAAAATGGATAACAGGAACCATCAAGGAGACTTTTGTGGAGTGAGTGGTATGTATGGCTAGAGAGTGGGGTTAACCCAGAGGAGGGCTGGGAGATAAGGCTAAACCAGATATCTTGGCACTAAGGCCATAGAGGCTCATAATGCCAGGCTGAGGGTCTTGGATTTTCTGCTGTGAGCAATAGGGAGCTATGGATGGTTCTTGAGCAGGAGGGTGAAATGACCAAAGTTGTGTTCCAGGAAGAAAAGTCTGTAATTGTTGGTAAAATGGAATAAGAGGTAGGAGCAGTACCAAACAAAGCTAGTGACTTATGGTAGCTATTTAGCTAAGGGATAATGAAGCTCAGCAGATAATAAAGATGGTGTCCAGGGAGAGAATGGGAGATGTATATGAATGGTTGCCAAGAGTGAGAATAATTTAAGATGAGATGAGGCAAGGAAGACAGGCAAGAAGAGAAGGGTAGTGAAGGTCAAAATAACTTTACAGTAGAAAAGACCACTTGGAAGGCCCTCATGCATGCACTGAGTGTGGGCACGTGTGTGGTGTGGTGTGTGTGTGTGTGTGTGTGTGTGTGTGTGTGTGTGTGCATGTACATGAGCACACATAAATGTGAGACACTTTGGGGATGTTGGGAGTATAGGATGGAGCAGAGTCCCATCCTGGCACTCTCTTCTAGGAAGGACCATCATCTCCAAAGTCTTCAGAATCCTTCACTACAGTTATGGGAACTTCCAGGGTTTGGGAAATGGGCCCCAAAATGGAAGAGTTGGGGTGAGAAGCAGGAAAGTTGTTATGACCCCACATACACACACACCTCTCTGGTTGTTCATTGGTATTATATATTTATGGTATCTCACGAGCAGTTCTTCCTCCCCAGCCTAGAAACACGGATATCCTTCATCATCTACTCCTCACAGGGCAGAACCCTCATGGAGCTCACCTCAGACAAGTAAGTGCTGCTTTGATCTTCCAAGGCGAGCTGGTGGGCAAGGCTGCAGGAATAGCCAGGGAGTAAGAGGTTCTCTGAGACCTCAGTGGGGGGCCCACAGGTGTGTAGGCTGGGTGGCTTGGGCTCCCCCTAGGGCCACCTTGACTCCCCATTCCTGGCTCCCCAGCCTCTACCTGTCCTGAGCCTTTCCCTTGGCATTCTTCCATTTTCTTAGAACAGGCTAGCTGTGAGGACTCCTGGAGTCTGGTAGAATAGATGTATGCATCCTTTGCAAATGCTGGCCTGTGTTCGGCACCTGCTATAGTGTTTCACTATCTGCTCTGGGCCTGAGGTAACAAAGTCAGAACCAGGGTGGAAGGGATATATGGTTTCAGGGGAAGGAATCTACATCCCCTGGTGTATCTATGACAAGGGACTCCATGGGTGGGGTCTTCAACACAAGGCTAGGCTAGGTGCTTGATGAAGGCAAGACAAGCCTGCATCCTAGGTGGGCCATAGGTAGGCCCAGTGGTGTGCCTTAGGCCAGGTTATGAGAAGTTATGGAGCTTCTGAGTAGCCGGGAAGTTAAGATTCTCATGGATTCAAAAGACTAGAACCCGGGCCAGCCGAGTGGCACGGTGGTTAAGTGCTGGCTTCGGAAGCCAGCGGCCCCGGTTCGGTCCCACATATAAGGACCAGTGACACTGCCCTCAAAAAATAAAAAATTAAAAAAAAAAAAAAAGACTAGAACCCAATTCAGAATGGGTGAAGCATCAAAGAGAGGTTAAAGGACACTTACGAGTAACACAAAAGGGTCCCAAGATGTGTGGCACAAGGTTGCTGTTTGGGACCTTGGAGAGAATCAGGAGCAGCAGAGTGAAGCAGGAACAGCCAGGCTGCACGGAAGGGGGTGTGGTGGTGTCAGTACATGGAGACAGCACCCCTAATTCTAGCCCTGAGGAGAATCAGAGAGGGGACTGGCTGCTCTCTCAACAATGGAAGGCATAGATTTTTGTGCGCTTGTGGTTTATGTTTATAGAGAGAAACCTGAGCGGGTTTGAGGTAGATGAGACAGGTGGCAGAGAGAAAGGCAGAGGGGGATGGGTGTGTGCTTCTAGTGGAAGTGTGACCCCTGGGCAACAGGAAGACCACTGTCTCCTCTAGGCAGGGGACTCAGGGCCAACCAGGACAAGCCACGGAAAGGTTCATGGAGAGCCTCCAATGTCCTCTCTGAAAGGTGAAAGTGGGGCCATCTTACATGAGGGTGGATGTCAGGAGTGGAAAGATGTGAAATCGTGTGTGTGAGAGGGTGATATTTTAAGAGGAAGAGTGCTTGCTGAGGGCACCAGGAGTCTGGTGTCCCTTCCAGGAGCAAAACTGGGAGTAGAACTGGACCAACAGCACGATGGAGAGCTATCAGAAAGAACAAAGTCTGGCGAGCTGGTTTCTTGGTCAAAGCTGGGGAGGGCTGACAGTTCAAGCATGCTGTTGACAAAAAAACAAATCATCTGAAGTATGGTGAGAGGAGGGGAGGGTGTTTGTGCTGGGCTGGGCAGGGCCTGGCTTGGCCTGCACTGCCATGGGTCCCAGTCCTCCTAACCCCCTTGGCTGGATCAGACAGGGCTGGACATGGGCCTCTCAGATCAAACCCCAGGGCAGCATCTCTTCTGCCTGTGGTGAAAACCAGCCTTCAGGGTCCAGGCTTAGCTTTACCTTGCTGATCCAGCTCAACCCTGTCACATTGGATTAGCCTGCACATAAGTCCCCACCTTTTATGTGTCCCAGCCTCAGCCCATGCATGCTCTCCCCTTTAACAGCGGCTGACAGGCCACATACCCGAGGCACCCTGTGGTTCCTGCTCTTCCACCTACATGGACAGCCCTCAGGGCCACTTCCCCAGCTTTTGGTCTTGTTCTTCAGGAGCTCATGATGGCTTAGAGCCCTAGCACTGTAATTAAGCAGCTTAGCTGCTTCCTGTAGCACTGATCCAGAAGGGAAAGGGGCTTCTGGGACTGAGTCAACCTCAGAGTCTGTGGCAGAGGAAGAGAAGACAGGGCAAGAGATTAGCAGGATGACCTTTCCCAAACTCAGCTTCACCTGTTGAAAGAGAGTGTGCCCACATGAGAGGGCTCTTAAGAGCTTCACATGCTGCCAGTCATGTTATAGGTGTGGGGTTCACACTACAGATCTATGGATGCCCCCCATTCTGACCAGGAACAGTCAAGATAGGGCCGTTGGTGAGAGCCCCTGAGGTCTGTATGCCTGAGACAGGAATGAGGACACAGAAAGCCAGGCCATAACCTTGGGATCAGCAAAGCAGCATCTCTCAGCCCCATCCAGTACTCACCAAATGGGGTACAGAGTGGGCCTGAAGGCCTGTCAATGTCAAAGACACAGGGCAAAAGGGCCATGACATGGCAGCTTGTCTGTGTCCTCTCCTGTCTAGGCACGTCTGCAAAACGGCATCAGCACAACTCAGGGCTGTTTTTATGGTCAACTCCTCATTCTACTTCAACCCTTTTTTATTGCTTTTTCAGAAAAGAAATAGAGGAAGGTCTTAACAGACTTCGGAGTATAGTGCCTTCAGGAGCCACAAACATGCACGAAGGACTTAAAAGGGTACAGGCTGCTAGAGTTCTGAGTATTTACTCTGCTTTATCAAGTTTTTAGAGTATTTTAGGGCATCACTGCCCTCCCCCAACATTTCTTCATTTTGTTTCAGGCAAATGAGCAGATTGAAAAAGTGAACTCTGGCGGTAAGCTGCCGGGTAACCTCTCTATGGTTGGGCCCAGCCGGGCAGGGCCTCCGTGAGGTCTGGGTGCAGACCCACCTCTGCCCCTTCCGAGTGATGACATTGGAGCAAGGTGCTTGCCCTCTGTGTGCTGCAGGCTCCTCCCCTATGCAGTGAGAATAAAACCCACCCAGGGATGTTTCTCAGAACTACAGGGATGTGGGTGTACTCTTGGTTCTTAATAAATATGAGGTGCTTTGCCTACAGTGGGCTGCATGAAAAGAGAAAAGCCAGAGGACCTAGAGCAGACAGATTCAGCTTACAGAAAAGAGAGCTGGGTTTCCCCTTACTGACTGCACTTCTGTCTCTGGCACAGTCTGGCTCTCACTCCTGTTCCTTCAGCTTCTTCCCTTTTGTTGACTCTCATACTGTGCCAGTGTCTCAGAGAGGAAAAGGCTGTGTTCAGCCCAGAACCATCTGCACTTAGACTGTAGGGTAGCAGCTCTGGTCAGGGAAGCTGTGTGGGGTCTGGTGGGGAAAGGCATTGAGTTGGGCGCAAGATCTGCTGCCCAAGTGCCTCTGACCTTGAGTTCAGAGCCACTGGGCCCACAGATATCAGCAGGAGTGCCCACAGGCACTGTCTGGAGTGGGACTCTGGCCTTCCACTCATGCCGAGGACACCTGTACAGTTGGGTCTGGCTGCTCCTCCCTTTGCTCCTCTGAAAGGATTACACTTGTCCAGTGGACTACTTGGAGTTACCTTTCAGGGCAAAGGCTGAACCTTCTGGTAGTAGTGACAGTTCAGTAGGAAAATCCCTGAGCCAGACTCAGCTTTCCCATATGCAAAGAGGGTTTGGGGCAAGGCCTCTTCTCCCTCTGGAGTTGGCTGCAAAGCCCTCCAGGAGTTTTGAATGTTGGTGTGCAGATCTGGGCGGCCTTTCTCCCAGAAAAGGAGGTGTGGGGAGCAGTGCCTGTGGCCCTGGCAGCCTGTGGCAGGTCACCTCAGGTGCTTTTGTTGACCAGGTCACTCACCGATTTCTCTGCAGGAAAAAAGGTTCCCTCCATAATTATTGCTCAGACCGATGGAGCACTGATAACAGGGCCATTTCAAGAGGCAAAGATACAAGTGAGTCCAGTCCATCATTACCAGCATTTTGCTCTTATATTTGGTGATTTATACTCAACAATTTTATTCTATAGGCTGCGAAGTCTCGCAATTTGGGGGCTACTGTTTTCGGCGTGGGTGTACTTGGCTATAAGAAAGATCAGGTAATTCTAAACAGGTATTCAGAGACACACCTGAGCCCCTTTGCGGAACATTTTCAAAGACAGCTTTCCCAGGGTCCCCCAGATGATGGTCTCTAACTCAGCCCAAGTGTTCGGACAACAGATATCTACCACAGAAATGAATAACAAGTGTTGTGTCCAACCTACACACCAGAGGTGCTGGTGGAGCAGCTTTCCTGCTGGCTGACCCCAGGGTCTGTCCCTTGGAGTTCAACATGGCCTGAGGCCAGAGACTGTCTCCTGGGATGGGGATCTGCTATGTCCTCAACTCCTGGCTGAGGCTCATGCGGTTGCCTCTGCCTTGTAGCTAGGGGCAATCGCAGACAGTGATGATCATGTGTTTGCAGTGAACGGTGGATTTGAGGCTCTACCAGAAATTGCTGATGCAGTGAGTAAGGAATGGATATGAGAAAAGGGTTGGGGTGGCTTCCCACCATGATCTACCACTCACCCTTTCTGACCCTGCCACCCCTTTCTCTATTGCAGCTCGTAAGTAAGGCCTGTATTGAAGTTACAAGTGCAAAGGCTTCTAAGACCTGCTTAAAAGGTAAGATGTGAAGTTGCTATTACATATACTGGAGTGTGTATTGTGAGTCTGTGCTATGTGTGCAGTGCGTGTGAGTGTGTTGTGTCGGCGGTGGAAGTATAATCTGAGTGGTCTGAGTATATATGGTGTGGATGTGGATATGTGCTGTGTGTGTACATGGGGTGCTTGGATGAGAATGTGTGCTGTGTATTTAATTAAGTGTATTGTTTGTGTGCAGTATGTATGCCATGGGATGTAGTATAGGTAAATATGTGTAGTTACTTTTTTTCCCGTTTTATTGAGATATGATTGACATACAGCTATGTAAAAATTAAGGTGTCCTGCATAATGATTTGACATGCATATATTGTGAAATGATTGCCACATAAGTTTAGTGTAATTACTTTTGAAAATCACAGCTAAAAGTTTAAATTAAAAATAAGAAAAAATATATTGGAAACCTGCAACAAAACACTAGGAAAGAAAATCCAAAAACATATATAAAGGACAATACATCAAGATGAATTAGGGGTGACCCCAGAAATGCAAATCTGAAACCATATTTGAAATATCTGTTTAATTAACCACATCAGCAAAAATGAGAAGAAAAACATGATTATCTTAATGGATGAAGAAAAAGATTTGGGCACAAGTCAACATCCGGCGTCATACTAGGAACCCAGCAATACAAAAGGCATCCATCCACACTGATACTCAGGGCAAACATCACACCCAGTGGTTAAATGGGGAATGCCCTCCTTGAGATCTGGAACTTGAAAAGGATGCCCTCTCTCCCACTCTGAGGGTGCCTCCATCAGTGTGCTGAGGGCCTCTTGTGCATTGCTTTCCTGATAGAAGCCACCTCTGTAATGAGCTCTGGATGTACAGACTCCAGAGTCCACATCATGGAGATTTGAGCCTGTAAGGTGGATGAATTAGTGCACTGGTCCACTGATAACAGCTCAGTTACATCCAGCTGGATCCACACATAGGCAGCTGGCTCTGGCCTCTGGGCTCTCTATGTAAGGCTATAATGCAAAGGCCGTGGGGTCAGACACACTGTGTGTGCATCTGAGCCCTTACCCATGGGCGGAAAACCTACAACAAATGTCACATCAGCGGGCTTCACTTTTGTGCCAAGAAGTAGAAAGAACAATCCCCACTACCAGATGTGTTGTGAAAGGAAAGGCTAGTGCAATTTGCAGTGACTGCCACAGGACTAGAAGCTGGGAGGCCCTAACCAACATTGGCCGGCACTAATGTTTCCCTCATTGATCACTGGATCTCCATGCCTGCCATGCTGAGCCCAGGCTGGGAGGGGAGGGTTAAAGACCTTACTACATGACAGCCTCTCCAGCTGAGCCAACTGTTGGTGGTAGCTGTCTGACTCCTCCTGTATTCTGAACCTGACACCTGGAGAAGCAGGCATTGAGGTGGGCTAGAGACCACCCCCACATGAAAGGTCTTTACCTGCTTCTCCTAGTTTAAAGCATCCAGTTGTGCAGCCGGCCGGCAGAAGCTGCATTTCTCTGATTATGTCCCCTGGATACAACAGGCCATGATGTCTGAGCAGCTTGTGAAACTGAAGGTGAGGATGCCAGTGGTCTTTCCTCCCCCATGGCACCTAACTGAGGTTTCAGCTGCCCACCACATACCCTCTGCCAGCCCAGGGTGGCCCAGCAGTCTCCACATTGACCTTTTAAACTGTTGACATCTTATGGCAAGCTTCCACACAGTGTGACAGTCACTTAAAGGGAACACTCAAGGCAGAAACCTGGACCCTAAATGACATGAAAGAAGCCCTTTCATCAGGCTGTCACTGAATAAACGAGTGGAGGGGAGGGCAGAGGGTGTGTGCCTGAGGACGCTGGCAGAGAGAGAGTATGAGGCATAGCCTCTTCAGCCTCTGGGGATTGCTCAGGGGCCTCCTGCCCCTACATCTGTGCTCCAGCTCATCCTGCACTTAGGGTCCTAGATGCTGAGAAGGTCACTTCCCTAACCCAGCCTGGCCATGGAGTCTTAGACCTCTTAGCAGGACAACCCGGCTCTCCAAGGTCCAACTCTGCTCTAGGCCCCTCCTGCTGCAGAGGCTGGAGTGGGGGTGGGGCCTAGACTTCCTGCAAGCCCTTCCTCAGCTTTACAGGGTCCAGCCCATCCATTCTGTGAGGCCTTCTCACAGGGCACCCACCATCAAAGACATTCCTAATAGAATGGCCCCTCTGGCTCCCTGCAGCCCCTGGTCTGCCCTTCTCATTAGTCATTTGTCACCCCATATGTACCATCGCTTCTGATTGGATATGTTCACAGCTTTATTTTTATCATTTTTTAAAATTCTTTTATTGTGAAATATACATTTTTTAAAAAATTAGTTTCTGGGCCAGCCGAGTGGCACAGTGGTTAAGAGCTGGCCTGGGATGCCAGCGGCCCCGGTTCGGATCCCACATATGAGGGCCAGTGACACTGCCCTCTCAAAAAAAAAACAAAAAAAACACATTAGTTTCAGGTGTACAAAGCAGTGCAATTGTTATACTTTTTACCACTCAAAGTGACAATTCTCCTCCCCCCTCATAATTCATATCTATTACAATTCCCTGACTCCCTTCCATAGTATACTCCGCATCCCGTGACTATCTATATATTCAATTACAGTTGGAATACAATATTATACAACATCAATTTCAGGTGTACAGTGCAATTTTCAACACTCACAAAATATTTACAACATTATTAATTATATTCCCTGAACTGTCTTTCATAACCCTTGTGGCAATATTGTAGTTACCTATTTATGCTGTCTAGTCCCTTCCCCTTTTCCCTCGTCCCCACCCCCCTCCCAACTAGCAAACATCAGTTTTTCTTCTATATCTATGAGACTGTTTCTCTTTATTTTGCTCCTTCATTTAGTTTTTCAGATTCCACATATAAGTGAGATCATACGGTATTTCTCTTGCTCCGACTGACTTATTTCACTTATAATAGTCTCTAGGTCCATCCATATCATTCGAAATGGTACAATTTCATTCTTCTTTATAGCGGAGTAATACTCCATTGTATAAATGTACCACAGCTTCTTATCCAGTCGTCTACTGATGGGCATTTCTGTTGTTTCCGAGTCTTGGCTATTGTAAATAGTGCTGCAATAAACATAGGGGTGCATATATTTTTTTGAATTAGCGTCTTGGATTCTTCTGAGCAGACACCTAAGAATGGAATTGCTGATTCATACAGTAGTTCCATTGTCAGTTTTTTGAGATACCTCCATACTGATTTCCATAGTGGCTGCACCAATCTGCAGTCCCAGCAACAATGCACCAGGGTTCCCTTTTCTCCACACCCTCACCAGCACTTGTTGTTTGTTGATTTGTTGATGATACCCATTCTGACCTCAGTGAGGTGGTATCTCATTGTGGTTTGTATTTGCATTTCTCTTATGATTAGTGAGGTTGAACGTTTTTTCATATGCCTGTTGGCCATCTGTATGTCCTCTTTAGATAAATGCTTCTTCATATCCTCTGCCCATTTTTTAATTGGTTTGTTTGTTTTTTGGTGTTGAGTTGCATGAGTGTTTTATAAATTTTGGATATTAACTCCTTATCAGATGTATCATTGGCAAATATCTTCTCCCATTCAGTAGGCTGCCTTTTTGTTTAATTGATGATTTCCTTGCTGTGAAAAAACTTTTAAGTTTGATGTAATCCCATGTGTTCAATTTTTCCTTTATTTCCCTTGCTTGAGGGGATATATCAGTAAAAAATATTACTCAAGAGTAATGTCTGCAAATTTACTCCCTATGTTTTCTTCTAGGACTTTTATGGTTTCAGTCTTTCATTTAAGTCTTTAATCCATTTTGAGTTTGTACTCATATATGGTGTAAGTAGATGGTCCATTTTCATTTTTTTGCACATGTCAGTCCAATTTTCCCAGCACCATTTATTAAATAGACTATCTTTACTCCAATGTAAATTCTTGCTTCCATTGTCATAGATTAAATGACCATATATGGATGGGTTTATTCCTGGACTCTCTATTCTGTTCCATTAGTCTATGTGTCTGTTTTTATGCCAGTACCATACTATTTTAATTACTGTAGCCTTGTAGTATGTTTTGATGTCAGGTAACGTAATGCCTCCTACTTTGTTGTTATTTCTCAAAATTGCGGTGGCTATTTGGGGTTTTTTATGGTTCCATATAAATTTTGGGATTATATGTTCTATTTCTGAGAAAAATGTCCTTGGTAGTTAGATTCGAATTGCATTGAATCTATATATTGCCTTAGGTAGCATTGACATTTTAACTATACGAATTTTTCTTAATCATGAACATGGTATGTATTTTCATTTATTTGTGTCTTCCTTGATTTCTCTCTTCAGTGTCTCATGATTTTCTGAGTACAGGTCTTTTACTTCTTTAGTTAAATTGATTCCTGGATATATTATTGTTTTTGAAGGAATTGTAAAAGGGATTGATTTCCTGATTTCTTCTTCTGATAGTTTATCATAGGTGTATACAAATTCAAGTGATTTCTGAATATTAATTTTGTATCCTGCTACCTTACCAAATTCGTTTATCAGTTCTAACAGTTTTTTGGTGGAGTCTTTGGGATTCTCTCTATATAGTATCATGTCATCTGCATATAATGACAATTTTACTTCCTCCTTTCAAATTTGGATGACGTTTATTTCATTTTCTTGTTTGATTGCTGTGGCTAGAACTTCCAGAACTATGTTAAATAGAAGTGGTGAAAGTGGGCAGCCTTGTCTTCTTCCTGATCTTAAGGGGAAAGTTTTAGCCTTTCCCCATAGAGTACGATGTTTGCTGTGGGCTTATCATATATGACCTTTTTTATGTTGAGATATGATCCCTCTATTCCCACTTTGCTAAGAATTTTTATCATAAATGGCTGCTGAGTTTTGTCAACTTTCTCTGCATATATAGGTATGATCATATGATTTTTATTTTTCATTTTCTGAATGTAATGTACTATGTTAATTGATTTGCAGACATTGAACCAACCTTGCATACCATGAATGAATCCCACTTGATCATGGTGTATGGTCTTTTTAATGTGATGCTGAATTCAGTTTTCTAGTATTTTGTTGTGGATTTGCATCTATGTTCATCAGGGACATCGGCCTGTAGTTTTCCTTTTTTGTAATAACTGTCTGATTTTGGAATCAGGGTGATAGTGGCTTCACAGAAACGGTTTGGGAGCCTTCCTTCCCTCTGTATTTTTTGGAATAATTTGAGGAGAATAAGTATTAATTCTTTTTTGAATGTTTCGTAAAATTCACCTGTGAAGCCATCTGGTCCAGGACTTTTGTTTGTTGGAAGCATGTTGATTATTGATTCAATTTCTTTGCTAGTAATTGGTTTGTTCACAGTTTCTGGGTCTTTTTGGTTCAGACTTGGTAGATTGTATGATTCTACAAATTTATCCATTTCTTCCAGATTGTCAAATTTGTTGGCATATAGATGCTCGTAGTATTTTCTTAAAACTGTCTGTGTTTCTGTGGTATCTGTTGACATTTTCCCCTTTCATTTCTGATTTTACTAATTTGGGTCCTTTCTCTCTTTTTCTTGGTGAGTCTGACTATGGGTTTCTCAATTTTTTATAACTTTTCAAAAAAACAACTCTTGGTTTCATTGATCTTTCGTTTTTTGTTTTTTTGTTTGTTTTTTTTTTGGTCTCTATTTCATTTATTTCCCACTGGTATTTATGATTTCCTTCCTTGTACTCCCTTTGGGCTTGTTTTGATGTTCTTTTTCCAGTTCCCTTAGGTGTAAAGATAGTCTGTTGATTTGAGATTTTTCTTCCTTCTTTAGGTAGGCCTGTACTGCTATGAACTTCCCTCTTAGGACTGCTTTCACTGCATCCCAGAGATTTTGGGTATTTTCATTTTTATTGGTTTCGAGGTATTTTTTGATTTCCTCCTTGATCTCATTTTTGACCCACTTGCTATTTAGTAGAACGTTATTCAGCCTCCATGTATTTGTGTACTTTCCAGGTTTGTTCTTATAATTGATTTCTAGTTTCATAGCCTTGTGTCCAGAGATAATGCCTGATATGATTTCAATCTTCTTCAATTTGTTGAGACTTGTTTTGTGTCCCTACATGTGGTCTATCTTGGAAAATATTCCATGGGCACTTTAGAAAAATGTATATTCTGTAGCTTTGGGGTGAAATGCTCTAAAAATATCGATTAAATCCAGCTGGTCTAAAGTGTCATTGAATGTCACTATGTCCGTGTTGATTTTCTGTCTGGAGGATCTGTTCATAGGTGACAACGGGGTGTTTAAGTCCCCTACTATGATAGTGTTACTGTTGATGTCTGTGTTTATGTCTGTCAAAATCTGGTCTATAGATTTAGGAGCTCCTATATTGGGTGCATAGATGTTTACTAGTGTTATGTCCTCTTGTTGAATCGATCCCTCTATTATTATGTAGTGCCCTTCTTTGTCCTTTATTGTAGTCTTCATTTTAAAGTGTATTTTGTCCAAAATAAGTATTGCTACTCCAGCTTTTTTCTCATTTCCATTAGTATGAAATATCTTATTCCATCCCTTTACTTTCAGTTTCTGTGTGTCTTTTGATCTGAGATGAGTCTCTTGTACACAGCATATGCAGGGGTCCTGTTTTCTTATGCACTCAGCCAATCTATGTCATTTGATTGCAGCATTTAGCCCATTCACATTTAAAGTGATTACTGATAGGTGCATATGTATTGCCATTTTGGTATTTGTATTTCTTGTCTTCCTGGGTTAGCTTGTTTTCCCCTTTCTTTTGTTTAAAAAAGCCCCTTTATCATTTCTTGCAATGCTGGCTTGGTGGTAATGAACTCCTTAAGCTTATTCTTTTCTGAGAAGCTCTTTTTTTTGTTTTGTTTTTTTTTTTTTTAATTTTATTTTATTAGTTTTCGGTGTACAACACAATGCAATAGTTATACTCTTTACCCCCCAAAGTGAAAACCCCCTCCCCCAGTTCGCCACCCCACTCCCCCCCCATATCATACATATCCATCACAACTCCCCTGACTCGCCTCCACAGCATACTCCACATCCCGTGACCACCCACATATTCAGTTGCAGTTGGCATACAATACTATACAACATCAGCTTCAGGTGTACAGTGAAACAGAGGGATCCAACCTTTCAGAGACACAGTTTAGATCACTGATGATAAGAATGTTTAAGGAACTTAGCGAGGACATAAAGAAAGATAGGGAAACCATAAAAAACAACCTGTTAGAACTAAAGAATACAATAACTGAAATGAAGAACACACTCGAAGGAATCACCAGTAGAGTAGATGAAGCAGAGGAGCGGATCAGCGATTTGGAAGATAAAATAGCAGAACTCACCCAGTTGGCACAGCAAAAAGACCAAAGAATAAAAAACAATGAAAATAGTTTAAGAGCCCTATGGGACAAGATGAAGCGCAACCACCTTCGAATCATAGGGATACCAGAAGGAGAAGAGAAGAAGCAAGGGGTTGAAAAGGTATTTGAAAAAATAATGACTGAAAACTTCCCTACACTGGTAAAGGAAATCAACATACATGCCCAGGAAGTGCAGAGGGTTCCAAACAAGCTGAACCCAAACAGGTCCACACCAAGACACATCATAGTTAAAATGGCAAAGGTTAAAGACAGAGACAGAATCCTAGAGGCTGCAAGAGAAAGACAGCAGATTACATACAAAGGAACTCCTGTTAGACTAACAGCTGACTTGAGAAGCTCTTTATCTCTCCTCCAATTTTAAGTGATAGCCATGCTGGGTAGAGCAATCTTGGTTGTAAGCCTTTATTTTGTGTCACTTTGAATATCTCCTGCCCCTCCCTTCTCGCCTGCAGAGTTTCTGTAGACAAGTCAGCTGCTAGTCTTATAGAAGTTCCTTTGTATGTAACCTGCTGTCTTTCTCTTGCTGCTTTTAGGATTCTGTCTTTGTCTTTAAGCTTTGCCATTTTAACTATGATGTGTCTTGATGTGGGCCTGTTTGGATTCAGCTTGTTTGGAACTCTCTGCACTTCCTGAGCTTGTATGTCTATTTCCTTCACCAGGGTAGGGAAGTTTTCAGTCATTAATTCTTTAAATACATTCTCAATCCCTTGCTTCTTCTCTTCTCCTTCTGGTATTCCTATGATGCGAGTTGTTGTGAAACATGTTGTCCCACAGGTCTCTTAATCTATTTTCATTCTTTTTTATTCTTTTTGCTTTCTGTTGTTCCAACTGGGTGATTTCTGCTATTTTGTCTTCTAATTCGCTGATCTGATCCTCTGCTTCATCTAATCTACTGATGATTCCTTCGAGTGTGTTCTTCATTTCAGTTATTGTGTTCTTTAGTTCTAACTGGTTGTTTTTCATGGTTTCCCTATCCTTCTGTATGTCCTGCTAGGTTCCTTAAACATTCTTATCATCAATGTTCTAAAGTCTGTCTGTGAAAGGTTGGATCCCTCTGTTTCATTTATTTCCATTTCTAGAAGTTTCTTCTGATCTTTTACTTGGGACATGTTTCTTTGTTTCTTCATTCTGGCTGTCATTCTGTGATTACTTTGATGCATTAGCTAGATCACCTAGAAAGAAGAAAAGAAAAAGAAAAAAGAAAAGGAAAATAGAAGAAAAAAGAAAAGAAAAAAATGGAAAGAAAGAAGAAAAGAGGAAAAAGAAAAGAAAGAAAAAGAAATGGTGTTGGGGTTCTCCATCCTCTTTAATCTGCAGACCACTTGCTCAGCAATAGAGAGTCTCTGGGCGACTCAGCACCAATTGTTGAGGGGAAGTGTTTAACATAATATGCACTGGCCTTCCTCTCAGGCTTTCAGTGAGCTTTCTGCAATTAGCTGCTGTGTGCTCTGGAACCGTGCTCACTACCAAAAATCCTCACATGTTGTTGTAGGTTGTCTTCTGCTGCAAAAAACCTTCTGTGGCCTGCGGAGATGGGGACCAGGCACCAGGGGCTTAAGGTGCCTCTGGTAACACAGCTCTAGGTGGGCCGGGCAGGCCCCCTAGGCACCACTGGATGTGGTCAGTGGCCCCCAGCAAGTCAGAGCAGCAGCACTCCTGCACCGGCAACTAGCCCACACAAACTCTCCAGGAAAGCCCTGGCCAGATCATGCAGGTGCACATCTCACAACCCAGTGCCCCCAGGAAAACTCCCAGTCTCAGCCTCTCCCAATTGGAAGCTCGCAGATCAGGCTGAGCAGCCCAATAGCCATTCCCTAGCCTGGCAACTCTGCACGCACAGTGTGGAGAGCAGGGACCAAAGGCAACTCATGGTCTCTTGTGTCTCAATTAACAGTCTGATGGAGCCATAGCACACCCACCCGACGTTTCCCTGGCTACACAGCACAAGCAGTGTGGAGGGTGGGGATCCAAGGCTGCTCACTCACTCCCACGTCTCAGTGAGCAGCCTATTGGAGCTGGAGTGCACCTGCCCAGTGTTTCACTGGCAACACAGCACAAGCAGGGAGAAGAGTGAGGATCCAAGGCAACATGCGAACACATGCAGACATGCACTCCTGGGCCAATTTCACCAGACCACTGTGGTCCAAGACTTGACCCTCAGTAGGCGGGCCCAACCCTGAAAAAAATGGGACCCTCCTGTACACTACTCGTGTACAAGCTCCACCCAGCGGAACACTGTTCCCAAAAACCTCCAGCTCCCGCGCCAAAGGCGCTCAGTTCAATCCATCCTTGCAGGCTCCTGGGCCCTGCTCACACAGCTACTCCCTCCACCAGGAACCAGGTGAGAGTGTTCACCAGAGAGCGAGTGCATGCGCTGGCCCCACTGGTTCTCCAGCTGC
Source organism: Aselliscus stoliczkanus (assembly GCA_033961575.1). Taxonomy (NCBI): domain Eukaryota; kingdom Metazoa; phylum Chordata; class Mammalia; order Chiroptera; family Hipposideridae; genus Aselliscus; species Aselliscus stoliczkanus. The sequence continues at coordinate 121,781,276 of CM066729.1, forward strand.
CCTCAGCCTCACCGAGCTGAGCAAAGAGAGTCCTCACTAATTTCTACTGCCAGCTTTCATAGAACTCCTCTTCCCGGAAAAGTAACTCTGGTCTAGTGAGCTTGGTGTGTGGCCGGAGGGTCTCTTCCCCAACCGGAAAAGCCTCCCCACAGCTGGGGCATCCCTCACGAGGCTCGCCCTCTCTCATCTATGCCCCCACTACCAGACTTAAGATGGCCTCCTCTTTAGGTCCTTCATTTAGAGGTTCTGTTCATTTAGTGTTCAGGGGTCTTCTGAGGTTAAATGTTGTATAAATTATTTGTAATTTTGGTGTGATCCTCGGAGGCAGTTGGCACAGTGTCCGTCTATTCCACCATCTTACCAGAAGTCCATATCATTCATTTCTTTACCTTCCAACATTTTATGGAAATGTTCAAACCTACAGCTAATTTACAATGAACACCCCTATGTCCACTACAGGATTTTACATTTACAATTAATACATGATCATATTTTCATTCTCTCTCTCTCTCTCTCTCTCTCTCTCTCTCTCTCTCTCTCTCTCTCTCTCTCTCTCTCTCTCTCGCAATCTCATTTTTTAAAATGTATGTCAAAGTAAATCATAGTCATCAGACTAGCTTACCCCAAACCTTTCATTCTGCATGTCTTTAATGAGGACTGATTCTTGTTAACAGTTCTCCATTTGAAATGCACAAATCTTGTGTATCATTGCATGAGTTTTAATAAACACAAATAAAGCCTGTGTAACTCAAACTCCATGAAGACACTGAACATTACTGTTGCCCCCAGAAAGTCCCCTCAGGCTCCTTGCCTGGCATCCCTGCCCCTGTCCCCTAGGGCAGCTACTCTTGTGATTTTTCCATCCAGTTTGCTGCATTAAAACGTGTCCTCAGCAGACTCATGTGGCGTGAAAGCTGTCTGCCTGCTGCATTCTGCCCAGTGGTTTGGAGATTCATCCTGTGTGTTTGCTGGGTATGGGCATAAAACTGTACATGGGAAATCCTGCTCTGTAGAAGCTGATTTTAGTCCTACCTGTGGCTTTTCTTTCTGTGGCTGTTACTGTGGGAGGAATTGGTGATGCAGGTACTGTGAACAGAAGGAGCAGCTTTGTGGAGAAAGAAAAATCGTTTAACTCAAGGTCTCTCCTGTCAGAAATCTGGAACCCTCACCCTGCCTCCCACTTCCCAAGACTTGCAAAGTTAGCTAGACCTTCAATGGGAGCTGTGGTATCTAAGGACAGAGAGGACTCTGCCACAAAGGTGAACTGGCAACTGAGTGGGACCTGAAGGGCACTAGGGAGCACCAGGGAAGAACTAAGGGCATTTGAGCAGACAGGCAGCGTGCATGGTTCCTGAGCAGTGCAGGCCCAGGCTGTTTTCTGGGCTGTCAGGTGGCCCTGCCCTCAGTGGCCTCCTTCCTTCCCCATTACATGCATGGAGGAGGAGGCTGAGCGCGTCCTTCACCATGAGGCTGTGGCTGCCCAGGTCCCCTCTCAGGGTATTCTGGCTCCACACTCACAGCCTGGTGTAGCTGACAACCACAGACAATGTCTCTGGGTATCAGAGAGGGCCTTTCCATGGAGGAGCCATGTGAAAGTACTCAGAATTTACACAAGAGCAGCAGTTGTTTAAGTGGATCCTGAAGCTGGAACTTGAAGTCAGATCCTGGCCCTGTATACCTCAGGAATCAGAGAAACCACTTGCCCTCTCGAAGTCCCAATTTCTCTCTCTGTAAACCTGGGATAGTAATGTCTAGTTCATGGGATTGGGAGGTTTACAGGAGGAAGTTAAAGAATGATACCTAGTAGATGCATAGTGGGGAATGTTACTCGAATGGACACAGGAGTTCAATGCCTTGACCTGGCACAGATTTGCACATTTCTGGTTTCTTCTGGCTTTTTGTTGTACCAGGGGGGCTAGGCTCCTACTTTTTGCCACATTTATGGCTTCATCTCTCCACATTTAGGCAGCAAACCTTTCATTTTCTGATTGTATCTAATTATAATATGGGACCTTATTAATTTAGGGTCCTGCCTTGCAAAGAAATTTCTTTGCAACAAATAATCCTAGAATATAAATTGCAAATGACCTTCTGTGAGACTGAGGTGCAGCTGCCCTGCTCAGGGTGGCACATGTGTTGCCAGCAAAAGGGGCTGTGTAGGAGACAAGACCTGCTGGTCCTTCCAGGAAAATACAGAGCCCCGTGTCATGGTGGGCAGGGCTGTTACGAACAATGAGCAGTAAGCATGCATCCTGGAAGAATTGGGTTCAGGAGCAGCATTGTCCTGTTGGCCACCATGCATGGGAGAAGACACATCACTTAGGGACATCAAGCCTGTCCTGGGTGGGCCACATACCTGATTTCTTAGCACAGGGCCATCAGCTGGCCTTTCCCAATCTCTCTCAAAGCCTCAGTGCTCTTCCCAGGCTTTCATGTGGCTCAGGCTATTCCTAGGTCATGGTAACTGCTATCAGGTACCCTCACACCAGGCAAGTAAGGTGAGCAAGAGGAGTGGGCCAGGCCATGCCAAGGGTGATTGGCTGTAATGTGAGGGCTACTGGAGTGAAGGCAGGCTCTGGACCATGGGGAGCTCCTCCATCTAAGGAGGGCAGTGACCCCTTTCCCTCTAATGGTTGACATGCAGAAATAAATCCACTGATGCCAGGTGTTCCCATTTTCCAAAAAAGTTAGAAATCTGAATTATTAGGGAAAATGTGCCGACTTTGCAATGTGGGATCTCATTTTTTTTGAAAACTTGAAAGACTAACATGTCAACAGGGCAGCTCTAGACCACAGCTCAAAAACCTGTTTTCTTCAAGGAAGAGGATTTGCAAACATGGCCTTCATTGGATGGGTGCTGCAGGAAAACATGAAGCTGGGGGAATCAGGACTGCCAGGTCCAAGGTTGTACTGGCATTTCTGAGATATTGTTACTGAGTGACCTGAGCTGGGCAAATCAAGCATCTGGGATTGAAATTAGGCAGGCCTGAGCTAGGAGGCAGCGGTGGAGGTCAGTGACCTTTGCCTTGCAGCTGGAAGTCCTGCATGTTCTCCTGGCTAACTCCCCAGGGGCTGGGCCCACTAGCTGCCCACCCTCTTTGTATCCCCTCGTATTTACTTCAGTAACTGCCAGGGGCCCTGCATCCTGGGGAAGAGCTAGGGCTCAGAACTGCACCTTAGCATACCAATGTCTCCACACTGGCACAAGGAAGTGCTGGATGAATCCAGAGTGCGTGGATGAGGTCTATGGAGGGTCAGGAAGAGGCAAGGGGAGAGCAGTCATCTGCAGACTTCTGGAACCACAGCTAAGACAGGATTTTTCCTTCCATGGCAGAGTCTCTTGTGCAGGGGCACACAAAATGACAGGGAGAGGAGTATATCCCCAAGTGTCAGAAAGTCCCAGAGGCACCCAGGCAGCTCAGACATGAGGCACGGATGCCTTCAGACTATGTTGTCTCCCCCTGTCTCATTTATGTGAGGGAGAGAGTCTGAGGGAGAGTATTTACCTGGGGCTTCAGGGTCAGAAACCCATGGCTGGGTTTCTCCCTGTGAAGAGGATGATGCTGGGTGTCTGTAATGTGCTCCAATGGGTCAGGGACCATGGGAGAAGACTCCCAAGTGCTCAAGGCCCAGCCCAGCTTCCTCACAGTGGACCCTCAGGGACACCAGGTGAGGATCTGGCCCAGGAATGCACAGATCTGGGATCAGACAGAGCCATTTCCTCATGGGAGTCCCCTGGGGTTTCCATTTTGGGATGACCTGCCATAATTATGAGATCAGAGAGAAGACAGCACTCAGCCCCTCCTCACACAGAACTTTGGATGTTGCCTTTGCAGAAAACTATGAATTGGTGATTTCTGGGAAAGGCTTTAACAAAACAAAGAAAAAGGACGAAGTTATTTGTAGATTCAAGTTCAGCGAAAATAAATTCTTTGGTAAGTAGTGCCCTTTGTTCTTCCATGTGACAAATTCCCCACACCACACTCACCACACTGCATTTATTCCACTCAGCCAGTCTTCAAACCCTTGCTGACCATGGACGCTGTAAGGATAGAGGCAGCATGAACAAATGGAAGGAGGGGCTGTCTGGGAAGGCTGGCGACCTCTTTCTTCACATGCAAAGCAAGGAAATAACCAATCCTCCAGCACCGCAACAGCATCTTGGAGCAGGGCTTACCTGGCCAAGGATGGGTTTGTGTTCTGGGTCAGCCTGACAGATACATTTCCCCACTCTTTCCTCAACTTTCACTTCCTTTCAGAGATGAGTACCTAAATCCCTGAGTCTGCTGGTGAGAAATGGAGGCTGCTCCCAGCTCTGAGTCTGCGTCACGAGTGTATATTCACCTTGGAATGAGAGAGGATGCCAATTGCCAGGCCTGGGCCCTGGAATTTGGCACAGGCACACATCTCATGTGTGACCTTGACCAAATGAGTCTTCTACTGTCAGTGTCTCTTTTCTCTTCTGTAAAATGGGGCGAGTAAGGTAGTTGCACTAAGTTCTATCACATAGGTAGAACAGTAATGTATGGAAGGGCTTAATTTTAAAATAAAATCACACATGTTAATTGGAAGTACTCAGGCATCAGGTGGGCATACATGATGGGTGAGTGGCCTGAGGAAGCACACAGTTGGGGCGAGCAGATAATGTACCCTCAGCACTGAGGTGGGTGTGACCTTCCCCACAGAGTGCTGGGTATAGCTGGACTTTCTGCACCCTCCTCACCTTTCCCACTTAGCCCCTTGATACATTCATTTAATATGACTACATTATGTTCAATGACTTCTTATTCCAGGGCCATATGGTAAACACTGAGTGACTTCTCCCCCACCCCAGCACACTTCTAGGCCAGCTCTCCTCCTTTCCAAGGGTGCACAGAATGGGGCAGGAGACTGTCATTGCCATACAGGGTGTAGATGGCCTCGGGGAATTAGGTTTCCCTTGATCTGTATTTTCTCAGGAGTGGCTCAGGACTGAGTATCTCCTTTGCATGGAAAGCTAATGTGTATTGAGCACTTACTACATCACATAATATGCTCAATACCTTACATGTATTATCACAATTAATTATCAGAGGAGACCTGTTGTTATTCCTTTGTATGAATTTGGAACCAGTGGGAGGAGCCATTAAAGAGTTTGTCCATGGTCAGCAGCTGATGCAGGAAGAGATGGAAAGTAGACACAGGTGATCTGACTGCCCAGTCTGGGCCTTTAGACTCACTGAGATGACAGGTCTTGAGAGAGGCAGGACACAACCTATCCCCCAGGAAATGTGTTCAGATGCTACCTCTGTGGTCTATGGATGTGCTGGTTCACACTCTGGGTACCAATAGTGTTTCTCTCCAAGGAGATACCAGCTCCAGAGTCTCACACTGGACAGCCCATCACGCAATTCTGGGCCCTTCAGCAGACCCCAAACCTGCACCCAGTCAGAGGCTTGCAGGAAGTGGCCGAGCAGGGCTGTTTATTGCCAGGCGCTCTGAGGCACTGATGAGGATTGATTTCATTGTTTTTAATTACATTGTTCTCTGATTAAAACATCCAGGAAAATAGTTTATAATATATAATCATAAAAATATTTTAAAATCAATATTTCTATATGTTTTCTACTGTCTGCTTTAGTGTAATGTTTTTATAACTTAAGAAATCTTTAAAATATGGCAACTGAAGAATTCTGTTTAATCAATATTGTTTTGAAAACCCCTTTCCGGTGAAACAAGTTTTGCTGGGCCCTCGCGGGGTATCAGGTGCCTGGCATCACCTTTTTCTCCTGGCTCTGGACCCTGAACATCTTCCTGGAAAGATAACTTGTGCCTCTTCTGGATTTTTTTCCACTTAATCCCAAGCATTCAAACCATTAGATGAAAATCTTTCCACTAAGATATACTTGGTGATTAATTTTCATTATCAGGACTGGTGAAGGAGTAACACTGTTCAGAAGTTCATAGCTAATCTAATAATAGAGTTAGGGCCAAAAAACTGGATTTTTCCAGTGGGAATGAATCATTTTAGAGAAAATGACCTGACCTATGGCAAAAATGAGAAAAACAATACAAATTATTAAATTGTTAGTTATAAAAATGATACAGAATAGAAAGCAGAGAAATAAAGAATAAAACATTACCTCTAATTCCAACCCACAGATAAATACCTTCAGCACTCTCAAATATATCATAATAAACCTCATTTTCCTTGAATGATGGAAGAAAAAAACTGATGTGGAATTAAAGAAACTATTGAGCGTCACACAAATCTTTCTTCATGAGACATTTTCGTTTCTAAAAGATGCTTTCAAAGTTGGAAGGAGGCTATAAAATGTTAAGAGATTAAGGCTATAAGTGGAGAATCTTTTGTTTGAGTTTGATCTGTGTGTTTTTAAAGTATCCATTTAGTGACACCTGGACATCTGTCTTATAAAAATTAGGCAATATTTCTAAACAAACAATAAGACTTTTTTTTTTAATTTTTGTAGAACAAAACCTATCTCCATTTTTAGGAAGATATCTCCTAAGAGTGTCCCTGGAGACTTGGCCTGTGCCTGAGCATGACCTCTCCTGCAAAGCTTCCTTCCCACTGCCTGATGACAGCCCTGGGGGTGCAGGTCTGGGAGAGAGCTTGCCTTCCTCCTACAGAAGGGAACATGCAGGCCACATCTGTCCACACGAGTCACCAGGTGCTGAGCTGTGGTTCCAGCCTCTGGCAGGCAGAGGCGCTAGATCCTAGGGCTTTGGGAAGCCTAGGTCTATAAGAAGGCCAGGGAAAAGACTGTGATCTAGATTCACAGATGTCAGAACAACCCAGCCTCCTGAAACCATTGATCCCAACTTTCAGAGGGGAAGTCTGGGACCCAGGGAAGCTTGAGTAGGGTGGGTTGCTCATAGCAAAGCCACCATACATATGCAGTTAGGGATTCCCCACTTTGCCACAGTTCAGGGATGTAAAAAGAGTTTGGACTCAGAGTGAGATGGTACTCCAGATACAAGTTGTGGAATTGTTCTGAGCTTCATGAGTGCCATCTCCCAAGCTCCCATAAAATAATGGAAAGCAAAAAAAAGAAAGCCCCAAATCTATGCTCAGGCTTCCCTATCTCAATGAATGGCACCACCATCCACCCAGTTCCTCTGGTCAAAAACCTGCATGCCATCCTTGATTCCTCTCTGCTTTCATCCCCACATCCAGTCCACTGGCAAGTCCTACTGCCCCTGTGTCCAAAACACATTGTATCTGGCCATCCCCTCATGCACAGTACTTAGAGTAAAACCTGAACCAACCCTTCCCAGGGACCTCCTCGCTCACTTTTTTTCCTGTTCAACAAACCCACCCAGTTATGCCTCAGGGCCTTCGCACATGCTCTCCCATGGCCCAGGCACTCTTCCCTTTGATCTTTCCCTGCCTTTCCCTTCATCTGGTTTCAGTTCCAGGATCACCACCTCTACTGTTTTCCATCGTGACTACACCAATTAACAATCCCACCATGTACGAGTTAAATTTTCTTCATACCCTTGCCAGCACTTGTAATTTGTTGATTTTTTTTTTTTGAGGGCAGTGTCATGGGCCATCATACGTGGGAACCAAACCAGGGCCGCTGGCTTCCCAAACCAGTGCTTAACCACTGTGCCACTCAGCCGGCCCATTTGTTGATTTTTTTGATGATAGCCATTCTGACAGGTCTGAGAATATATCTCAGTGGTTTTGATTTGTATTTCTCTAATGATTAGTGATGTTGATCATCCTTTCAGATGACTATTGGCTACCTGTATGTCCTCTTTGGAAAACTGTCTACTCATGACTTCTGCCAATTTCTTAAGTGAATTGTTTGGGGGTTTGGGGTGTTTATAGTATGAGTTCCTTATACATTTTGAATGTTAACCCTTTATCAGATGTATCATTTGTGAATATCATCTCCCATTCAGAAGGTTGTTTTTTGGTTTCACTGTGTAAAATCTAGAAAAAGTGCTACATATCTCATTGCTGAATATCACTTATGGTCACCTTTGAAGCACTCCTCTTGGGAAGCTATGCACTGATGCCAGAGCCTAGTCCACCCTTCAAAGTTTTAATTTTTATGTGAATATACTTGTGGACTGCACCACTGGCCTCAATCCTCTATCTTCCCTGTTACACTTCTTTAAAAAAAATAGTCTCTGTGAGGTGGTGATCCTGGAACTGAAACCAGATGAAGGGAAAGGCAGGGAAAGATCAAAGGGAAGAGTGCCTGGGCCATGGGAGAGCATGTGCCAAGGCCCTGAGGCATAAGTGGGTGGGTTTGTTGAACAGGAAAGAAAGTGAGCAAGGAGGTCCCTGGGAAGGGTTGTTCCACCTTGTGGGTGGAGCTCTGGTGCAGGCCAAGGTCAACCACTGCCTGTGTCCAGCCTGGGGCCACCTGTTAGGAATTACAAAATGATCTGCAGTTGGTAGCTGCCTGTGCTGGGCTTGGAGGTATCTAGGAGAGGTTATGTGGTGAACCGTGCCCAACTACTGTTAGTGCTGCTCTTGGGGCAACTTAGAAAGAGATACATGGCATGCCAAGGACAGCTCCTACTAGTTTTCAGTTTGTGAAGTTTTGAATGATTTTAGAAAAGTAGGCAGCATGAGTCCAGGCTGAACTCTTGTGAGGAATAGCCACTGAAAGAAGTTCAGCAAGTAAGTGAGTTCTGTGGGGCAGTTTCTCAGGGAATCACCAGGGTGGGGCAAAACCAGTGTTGTCCACATTGATGGAGACTCAGATTTGGCCCCCTCCTGTGCCTGCAGGCTAAGTAGGGGAGGTCTCAGCAAAGGGACTGCAGTGCCTGCCTCCAGGCTCTGTGAAGGGAAGGATTAACAAAGGAACAACAGCTCCTGCCAGCACTTTCGTCCCCAAGAGAGTTATCCCTGCAGCCCTTGCTCTGAAGCCAGACAATTCAGTTTCTTCCCCTTATGTCCCTGGTACTTTTCCAACTGCTGTGTTTGTGAGTAAGTCCATGCATGGGCCTTTTAAGAGGACACCTGTGTCTATAGCTGCCTTCTGTCTCACCCAGACAGAGTTCCTGCTGATTTACCAGTGAGCTGTTGTGGGTCACTCCTCTCCCTGGCACTGGAGCCCTGGGCTGGGAAGCCAGGTGTGAGGCTAGGAGTGCTCATTCCTCAGGGGGGACCTCTGCAGCCAAGATATCCCTCCTGATTCCAAACCACCAAACATGGATGTAGAAGCAGCCTGTTTCAGATCTCCGCCCTTCTATCAGCCTCAACATGGCTTCATCTATATATTCTTAGTGATAAGAATTCTGTTCAGCTAGTCTCCACGTGGTTCTCAAGCGTGGTTCTAAAGTTATAATTTTGAGGGCCGGCCGAGTGGCATGGTGGTTAAGTGCTGGTTTGAGAAGCCAGCGGCCCAAGGTCGGTCCCACATATGAGGGCCAGTGACACTGCCCTCAAAAAAAAAAAAAGAAGGGGTAAAGTTATAATTTTGATGTGTTCATGGGAGGAGCTGAGCACAGCATTTACCTATTCAGCCATCTTGACCAGAGGTCAATGCTTTTCTGTGTTTAGTGTTGTTGATCTTTTCTATTGATTTTTAACTTTCTGTTTAATTTATTTCCACTCTAATATTATTTGCTTCCTTCTGTTTACTTTGGATTTTGTTTTTTCCTCTTTTTCTGATTCCCTTACCTGTATAGTTACATTGTTTATTTGGGGTTTTTCTTGTTCCTTGTTGTAGGCCTTGAGCTATGAACTTCCCTCTTAGAACTGCATTTGCTGCATCTCATAAATTTTGTAAAGTTGTGTTATTATTTTCATTTGTCCCAAGGCATTTTTTAATTTCCTTTTTGATCAATTGGTTATTTAGTAGCATGATGTTTAGTCTCCATGTATCTGTGGTTTTTTTCCAGTTTTCTTCCTGTAGTTGATTTCTACTTTCATGCCATTGTTGTCAGAAAAGATACTTATTTCAATCTTATTGAATTTATTGAGGCTTGTTTTTATGGCATAATATGTGGTATATTCTGGAGAATACTCTATGATCACTTGAAAAAAATGTGTATTCTGCAGATTTTGTATTAAATGTTCTATAAATTTCTATTAAGTCTAAAATATCTAATGTGGCATTTAAGGCCACTATTTCCTTATTGGTTTTCTGACTATCCATTGATGTGAGTTATTAAAATCTCCTACTATTGTTGTATTACTGTGACTTTTTCCCATTATATTCATTAATATTTGCTTTAGATATATAGGTGCTCCTATGTTGAGTATGTAGATATTTACAATTGATATATCCTCTTCATGGATTGACCCCTTCATGAATATGTCTTCCTTGTCTTCTTTTACAGTCTTTGTTTTAAAGTCTATTTTGTCTATCCCAGCTCTCTTTTCATTTCTATTTGTATGTAATATATTTTTCTATCCCTTAACATGCATCTATATGCATCTTTCAATTAGTAGAGTGAGCCTCTTGTAAACAGTAGATAGAGGGGTGATGTTTTTAAATCCATTCAGCCACCCTATGTCTTTTTACTGGAACATTTAAACTATTTACATTTAAAGTAATTATTAGCAATATTACTTATTGCAATTTTGTTAATTATTTTTAGTTGTTTTTGTAGTTTTCCCCTCTTTCTTTCTTCTTCTCTTGTTTGCTGGTTTCCTTTAGTGTTTTGTTAAGGTTCCATTCTCTTTATTCTTTGTGTATATTTTGTAGTTTTCATTGTTTGTGGGTACCATGAGATTTATGCATACCATTCTTTAACTATAGCAGTCTATTTTAAACTGACAGGAATTTAAATTCAAATATATTCTAAAAGGACATTTTTACTCCCCTCTCAACCATTATGATTTTGATGTTTTGATTTTATATCTTTTGGGTTTGTGTATCTCCTAATTACTTAGAATACATGGAGTTGAGTTTAATACCTTTGTTTTGATCTTTGTAGTAGCTTTTTAAATGTCTGACTTACTGTATTTATTAAATATTTGACTTTACCTATGAGATTTTTTTCCTTTCTCATATTTTCTTACTCTGGTTATTGCATTTCCTTTTTTAATTAAAGATGAACACTCAACATTTCTTGTAAAGCTTGTTTAATGGTAATGAATGAACTCCTTTTGTTTTTGCTTGTCTGGGAAAACCTTTATCTCTCCTTCAATTCTGAGTGATAATTTTGCCAGATAAATTATTCTAGGTTGTATTTCCCTTTCTTTCAGCACTTTAAAGATCCTGTCACTTCTCTCTGGCCTGTAAAGTTGCTGCTGAGAAATAAGCTGATAGCCTTATGGGGTTTGCTTTGTATGTAACTAGTTGTTTTCCTGTTGCTGCTTTCAAAATTATCTCTATCTTTAACTTTTTCCATTTTAATTGCGCTATGTGTAGGTATAGGTCTCTTTAAGTTCATCCTGTTTGGAACTCTCTGTGCTTCCTGAAACTGGATGTCTGTTTCCTTTCCAGGTTTCTGTTCCTTTTGCTCTTTCTTCTCCCTCTGGAATCCCTATAATGTCAATGTTTGTCTGCTTAATACTTCCCTACAGGTACCTTACACTATCCTCATTTTTTAAAAATTCTTTTTTTTTTTAATTGCTGTTGTGATTGGTTGACTTCCACCAGTCTGTGTTCCAGGTCACTGATCCATTCTTCAGTATTAGATAATCTGCTGTTTATTCCTTCTAGTATATTTTTTATGCCATTTGCTTTGTTCTTTATTAGATTTTCTAACTCTTTGTTGAAGTTCTCTCTAAGTTCCTCTATTCCATTGTCAAGTTTGGTGAGCATCCTTATGACCATTTCTTTGAATTCTTTATCAGGCAAATTACTTATCTCCTTTTCATTAGGCTTTTTATTAGGACTTTTTTGTTGTTCTTTCATTTGATATTCTTCTATCTTTTCATTTTGTTTGACTTTCTATGTTTGTTTACATCAATTAGACAAAACAGCTCTCTCTCCCATGCTTGAAAAAGTAACCTGTGTGGAAGCAACCTCTGTGTAGGCTGTATGTGCCAGATGGTTTTGGCAGTCCAATTGGAGGTGAGCTGAAGACTACAGCATCCTGGAGGCTGGCCTATAAAACTGGAGCAGCTCCAAGCAGAGGGGCCAAATGCAGTAATGCCCTGTTGATCCTGCTTGCTCCCTTTGTTTGGAAACTAAATGAGCTAGGACAATGTATCCAGGAACACGCTCTGACAAACTTGCACGTAGGGCAGAGCACCTGTATAAAGCACCCACTGGCCCTATCAAGATGGAGGGATAGTACATACAATGGCTTCCACTGGCACCTATGACCCAGGAGAATTCCTAAAGTTCCCAAAAAGGTCCCACAGCTCCCTAAACTTCTTTATATGGTATTTTTCCTCATATGTTGTACAGGATGTGGTTTTGTGTAGAAGCAACCACTTTGTACAGGTTGTGTATGCCAAGTGGTTTGGGCAGGACAGCTACGGCTGGGTGGGCACTTATGGTGGCTAAGGTGGTAGTCTGCTGGCCTGTAGCAGGTCCAAGCACTGAGGCCAGCCAGGTATGTTTGCTGATGTCTTGTTGATCCTTCTTGCCCTCTTTATTCAGAGCTGAAATGGGCTCCAGGCAGTGTAACAGGGAATGTACTGCAGCAATCTTACAGGTAGGCCGAAGCACCCAGATAGAAGTCCCACCTTCCTGGATAAAAGTAGAGGGGACGTAAACACTGGCACTCACTGGTGGCTCTGATCCTGAAGAGCTTATACAGATCCTAAAGAGGTCCTACCATATCCCAGATTTCTCTATTCGGCGTCTTTCATATTTGTTGTTCAGAAGTTTTTCAATCACCTGTCACTTGTCTCGCAGAAGTAACTGCTTTATACACAGGTGTATATATTTCAATGTGCTCATGGGAGGGTGTGAGTTAATCATCATCCTACACTACCACCATCATGGATCTTTCCTCTGAGAGACGTTACTTTTATTGGGAATTTTCAACAATATATACAGTAAAAAGAATTGTATAATGAGCTTGAAGCATACATCACTTAATTAAATAATTACCAACCCTGGGTAATCTGGTTTGTTGATATCCTCACCATTGATTATTTTGCAGCAAATCCCCAACACCAAAGTGTTTCTTTTATAAATATGTTAGTTTCTCTAAAAGAAAAATTGAATCCTTAAAGATAGGACATGTCACCAGTTGCTAAGCCATATTCCTTCTCCTTAATTCTCTATACTTTCCCTTGTTTATTAATGTCACAGCATTTTTTTCATTTGCTGACATTTACTTCCTTTATTGTTATTTATTTTCTGTCTCCCTCTCAAATCCCTGAAATGTAAGGCTCCTGAGAGCAGAGACTCTGTCTGTGCTTGTTCCCATTAAACACCAGAGCACTGAACAGTGCCTGGGGCATGGTATGTGTTCAGAAAAAGTCAGAGAAGAAAAACTGGCATCTGCCAGTGTTAGGTCTGCTTGCCAAGGGCAGGCAAAAGGAAAGGTGGAAAGATGGACATGTATATTGATTTTTTTTAATTTTAATTTTATTTTTCAATTACAGTTGACATACAATATTATATTAATTTCAGGTATACAACATAGTTATTAGACATTTATATACCTTACAAAATGATTACCCCAGTAAGTCTAGCATTTATCTGACACTACACACAGTTATTACAATATCATTGACAATATTCCCTATGCTGTCATTTACATCTCCATTATTTTTATAACTGGAAATTTGTACTATTTAATCCTTTTCATTTTTTCAACCATTCCTCCCTTCTGACAACCATCAATTTGTTCTCTATATCTATGAGTTTGTTTCTGATTTGTTTTTTCATTTATTTTGTTTTTTAGATTCCACATATAAGTGAAATCATACTATATTACTATATTTGTCTTTCTCTGTCTGACATATTTCACTTAGCATAATACCCTCTAAGTCCATACATGTTGTCACAAATTATAAGATTTCATTCTTTTTTATGGCAGAATAATATTCCATTGTGTACATATAACACATCTTTTTTATCCGTTTATTTATCAATTGGCATTTAGGTTACTACCATATCTTGGCCATTGTAAATAATGTTGCCATGAACTTAGGGTGCACATATCTTTTCAAATTAGTGTTCTGGATTTCTTTGGATAAATACCCAGAAGTATTATAAAATAGTTCTATTTTTATTTTTTTTGAGGAAACTCCATACTGTTTTCCATAGTGGCTGTACTGATTTACAATCCTACCAACATTGCATGAGGGTTCCCTTTTCTGCATATCCTTGCCAACACTTGTTGGTAGTTGATTTATTGATGATAGCCATTCTGACAGGTATGAGGTGATATGTCATGGTGGTATTAATTTGCATTTCTCTGATAATTAGTGATGTTGAGCATGTTTTCATGTCTTTTGGCCATCTATATGTCCTCTTTGGAGAACTGTTTATTAATGTCCTCTGCCTTGTTTTAGTTGGATTGTTTATTTTTTGGTGCCTTCAATTTCTTATTCACCACACTGTGGATATTAGACCTACCCATTTCATGTCTTCAATATGGCTTCTTTTTTATATCCTTTGTTATAGGAATTCTGTTCAGCTAGTCTTCAGACGGTTCTCAGTGATGGTTGTTCTATATCCGTTGACATTTTTATGTGATTTTTTTTCAGATAAAAAAGCCACATCTGTGGAAGATACTGCCATAAAGTGCCCAGGAATGAATGTAGAAAAGCCAGACCAGTAAGTGCCAAGTTTGGGGGTTTGGTAGGCAGTTGCTGCCACCATAAGATGTCCAGAATGTGAGATACCACCTTTGCTGGGGCAGCACCTGTCTTTTTCCAGGAAGGTTCTGGGATTCCTCTGGAACCACCCTTGTTGGTGGTCCCCCAAAGTGCTTGGGGATCTGCTGTGGCCTGGCTCTGTTGAGGAAGGTAGGATGCAGGAGAAGTTATGACCCAGGGATGGTACCTTTGTTGCTGGCAGCCTTTCAGAGCTAAGCCAACATATATTATGAATACAGAAGAATGGGAATGGTGACACCAAGCAGCTATCCCTGGTCACTCAGATCATGGCTACAAGGATATCTGACCCCGTACAGGTCTCCTCACTGCCTGTCAGCCTTTCTTGCAGAAGTTGACCTCGTAGGACTTAGGAATGTCCCTTCCTAACCCATGCTGTCTGCTCTCTAGTGGTCTTAATGCCTGATGTTCAAAGTCATTACAATGATGACAGCTGTGGGCTATGGTTTGAGCCTAACACAGAACAATGTCAACCTGGGATGGTGGTCACTGTTTTCCCTTTCTGTGTTTAGGGAGGTCTTCATTGAAGTTAGCCTGGACAATGGCATCAGCTTCAGCAAGGAAAATATTAGCATCACCAGTAAGGACTGTGTGAGTGTTGGGTGGGCTGCAACCTCCCTCCAGGGCTATATAGATTCCCTGCACTGGAGGAAGAGACACCCTATGGAAGCAGGAGATGGGGGACATTACCCTGGGAAGGTCCAGCAAGTAACTTGTGTAGCACCCATCTTGTGATAGCCACCTCATTTAGCATCTCACAGCCAGCTCTGAGTTTTAGCCCTTAATCAGGGACCTGTCCCCCCATTCAGGCATGGAAAATACACTGCGAGTGCATCTACAAGACCCTTGGGTACAGCCAGCCATCTAGGCCTTGCAGAATCTCTGTTCTTTCTGTGAACCAAATGTCATTGTGGAACATAGAAGAACCAACTGGAGCTCTAAGCAGACTCCAGAAAAAGTGCTGACACTCTGCCTACTGTTGGTCAACTTGCAACATCCCGTAGCCCAGATCTAGTGTTGGGGGGTTCAGGGTCCATCTAGATTCCAGCTAGGTCAAGTGGGAGAGGCTGGAAAGCTGTGTGCTAGGGAACAGAGTTCATGATCTCTGGACCACCTAGGCCCTACAAATCTGGGTACATATACAGTGGATCTGGGGGTGGGACCAGCTGTTGCTCTGCTCAGTCAGGATGTGTTCCCCTTGCATTTATGTAGCTGTTAAAAGGCTCTGAACCCACTCATGACCATGACATGGCCCCCAACCCTGCCTGGGGAACACCAGTTGTCATTTTGCAGATGTAGTCAGTCACCCTCCTGCCTCTCCTCCTTCTGCTCCTCAGCTGTCCCTCTCTGCTAATGCTCTCTGACCTCCACAGGAAGGTTGTCTCCTCTGTGAGTGGGGAAGCCTCAGGGCTGTGAGAGGGGCCAGGGATTCAGCCCAGGGAGAGCCACCTAGGAATGAGGTACTGCTCCCCAGGTGCCTGCCTTTCAGAACTCCACATCATCTGGGCACCTTAGCCCAGGAGCATGATGTGGGTGACATAGAGAGTTAGGAAAGAGTAGAGGTGTGCCTGGGAGGAGGGACGACTTTTCCTAATTGCCACCACTCTGTAACCAGTATCCACTTGTAAGGGTTCAACAGTGCTGACAGTCCTCCATCTGTGTCTGTATTTGTTTGTCCCTGGACATCCACTCACAGAGAAGCAGACTGAACTGACACAGTTGCCCATCAGGAGTCCCACCTATCGACAGGCACCTTTAGAGAACTCAGGAGCAGCCTGTGGCTACGGGCCTAGCACAGCAGCATCACCATCACCATCTCTCCTCTCAGCCACCCTGTCTCCTGAACACAGGCTCTCTCTCTTTTCCCTCTCAGCCATCTCTGACAGGATAGCATAACTCTGGGTTTAGGGCAGACCTGTGCAGCACATGGGTCCACAGATGCAGCACACTTGGTTACGAATAACAATGAGACAGTAAATCCCATTCCTTAAGCCCCCACTCAGGCCTGTCCTGTGCTAGGAATTTCTACAAACTTTCTCTAAACCTCACAAGTGGCTGCCCATTTCCTCCTTACAGATGAGGAAATGGAGGCTCAGAGAGAGTGAGTAGCTTTGTCCCAAACTGCAGATCCAGGAGGTGGGGAGAAAGACGATGGAGAGATAAAGCAGGGTCTCCCACCTCTGCTCCTGCACCCCCACTTCTCAGTGGGCCCCAGCAGCCCTCCCTCACCCATCTGAGTATCTAGATTTTGTGGTCCTTACAAAACCCCTGTCCTGTCAATCGAGGCCTGCAGTGAGGGCTGGTTTGTCACTCCCAGAAAGACTCCGAACATCCCTGTCAGGACTCTGGAGCAGAGCTTCTGACCTGGGCCAGTGGTGGGTTTATGGGGAATGGCTCTGGAGTGGCTGCAGTTCCAGCCCTAGCCACTTAATCCCGCTGTGGTCCCTACAAGTGGGGTTACCTGAGGAGAAGGGAAATAGTCAGACAAGGCTGTTGATGGGTGGTACATGGTGGTGGTAGCCTGGGGAGACACAACCCAGGCCCACCCCAGGCCTTTGGTATGTGTCCTTTCTGCAGGTTGAGAAGCAAGCTCAACCCCCAGCTTCACCGCCTCCTGATCCACAACCTGACTCGCCACCTGAACCACCACCTGAACCCCCACCTGACACACCACCTACCCAGAAACCTGTCCCATCACCTCCCTCACAGTTCACAACCATCATCAACCCTCTATATTTCCTTGCACTCATCCCGGCTCTGCTTATGTTCCCATTGCTGTTTTGTTGCATCTGGTGCTACAAAAGGGTGAGTGACTTCTGCCCACAGAGCCCTGTTCCATCCCTACCAAACCCCCAAGGGAACCAGGAGCCTACCTACTCCATGATCCTGACTGTGGGTAGGTTCCCATTAGCTCTGAGGTCGTCTAATGAGCAGAAAGAGGTGACAGTGTCCTCTGTTCACAAGCACAGGCATAGCCTGAGCTTCTAAGGGGCCTCCTGCCTCGTGCTTGTCTCAGGGAGGCAGCATATGAGCCGCCCTGGCCCCTGGGGAGAAGAGAAACCGCCCCTCTCCCCCCCAAGAACAAGACTGACTCACAGTACCCAGGCATCTGGAGGATTCAGGTAGACGGGCCTGGAGGAAGCCCCTGCTGGTGAGGGAAGAAGTGGTCCCACAGGAGGCATGAACGGCCCCAGAGGGAGAATGATGCTGCACAGGAGGATTTGTAACCTCTGGGGCAGCTGTGCCTCTGAAAACCAACATGGGCCTCTACACATCGTTAGTGCCTTCCGTCATTTCTTCTTCAGTCATTACTAAGTGCCAGGATATGCTGGGCCCCATGCTGGACACAGAGAGTTGGAAATGAAGTTGCCGCCATCCTTGTTCTCAGAAGCTCAGAGTCTGGTATCTGGTCTGCTATTGGTACTGGGGGAAGTTGAGGAGGGAAATCTCAACTTTATAGTGTATGAAAGTGACCTATTAACCAGAGCAACAGCAAAGGACAGAGAGACTGGCCCCAGGGAGTGAGGGAGGCAGAGGCACTGGTTAGCTGGGTTTGCAAGGATATAGGCCAGAGAGCTGGATGAAGAAAGAGGAAAAGAAGAGATCTAAATGGACAAAGCAAACCAGCAAGGTGCACACAGGTCAAATTTCTGTTGACTGAAAAGAAGGGAAGAGAGAAATCCCACAGGTGGGAGACAATGTCATTCCTGAGGCCAGAGGGCTGTGGGTGGAGAGGGAGGGGAGAAAGGAAGCTGAGTGGGCTGGGTGCCCAGTCTTCATATGATGCTGGGCAGTGGAGGAAAACTGTCATGTGCAGTGCCTCTACCAGGGACCACGTTCCTTAGTCTGGAGGTCTCCCCATCACCCCCACAGCTGTCGATCCCCTTTGATAATGAGGAGCCTGAGGCTCAAGGAGGTAAAGGCACCCAGGGAGTGGGTGCGCTGACTGAAACCCCAAAACTCAAACCTGTCCTGCTGCTACACAGCAGACTGCCCCCCAATCTGCATGACCAAGCCAGTACCCTCCACACCCCTCCCAGCTGTGCTCATGTCTCTTTAACATTCTAGACCTTCAAGGAGTCACCATTGCAGAAACTAGAACAGGTAAGTCATGGTTTGGCCCTGATGTTTTCAGCAGACCTGATGTGCACACTGACCTTGACAATGAGGCCACTTGCAGCGTATGGGGATTTTTCCACTTCTCATCTCACCAGCTCCACCTAGCAGGGCAGAGAGAGCAGGGCGGGGAAAGGATAATAGGGGGCAAAGAGGAGCCCCAAGGAGAATCTGGGATTCACAAAATGTCACCTGGACAACACCCTTCCTGTGCTCCCAACACAACCTGATCCAGGGCCCTTGTCTCTGCATTAGCAGCTTGGGGGAGCCTGTTTCAGCAACTGCTAGGATCCCTACTGAAATAAAAGGGGCATTACTGTCAATTCCCAAAGGACTGTCTGTAGGATGGTCCTTGCTCAGGACAAAGTAAGCTTTTGGAAAAGGAGTCTCAGGTCAGGGACCCTGTCCCACCTTTGAGCTCTGGTGTACATTGGGCTCCATTTCCCTGGTCTACTTCCTGTCTCCTGTCAGGGTGAGGGGCTCAGAGGGGTGGTCTGTTTGGACTGCAGTGCTGAGGAGGGTGGAGTGAGTCTCTCCTGGCACTGAGCTGTGAGGGAGGCCCAGCCCAGGTGAGCACAGGGACTGAAGGTCAGGTGGGCATGTTGTGGCTCACCCAGAAAGGGGAGCCAAACCTGGGCCCATAAGAAGTAGTTGTACCTGGGGCACAATGTCCCAGAAACAGGAGGACCTGAACCTGGGATTTGGGCTGGGGCAGGCCTCACTGTTCTGGGCATCCTCTGTGCTAATTTTAGTGTGGCCTGGAGAGGATGGACCTGCAGGAATCAGGTGACAGGAACCTGTCACCTGCTAATGTTTGCACCCCTGACAGCCCTTCATTACATCACAGCCCAAGACCAGGCTTCTCCAACAAGGGCAGCCTAGGGGAAACCAAGGGCACAGGAAAGAATTTTCTGGCCTTTCTGGAAACAGTACATTTGCAAACCACAAGGAGTTTGCTTGTATTTCCTATGGAAAGCACTTTTATAGCACAGAGTGTTACTCATTTGTCCTTGACTTCTTCCACAAACGTGCTGAATGGCCAAAGCCTAATAGGTGTGGGGGCAACAGATGGCATGTGTCTGCACCCAGGAGCTGCAAGACAAGGAGTGTTTTCTCTTTCCAGGAGCCAGAAGCATGTTACATACAGACATGTCCCACGGTGATTGTCCCATGTTGTGGGTGCCAAGTAGGCAGGATAAGAAGGATGGAGGTGAGAAGCTTTCTTAGAGAGGGAGCTGTGACAGCCCCCACAAGCTGGGGTGGGGGAGGAGAAGGGCTCCTGGTTCATGCGACACAAGCCGAGGCCCCAAAGTTGTAGCTTGTTTCAGATTAGCTTGATGGGTACTGGATTTTAAGCATTTGGGTCCCCATCCAGAGTCTCCCCCTTGGAACAGGTCTGGTTTTAGAGTTGTTGGTGGCAGCTTACAGCTGGCCAGTCCCTAGCTCTCACAAATGTTGTGATCAGCTCCACCAATGGCTTGGGTTTCACTGGCCTGTAGGTAAATTTTTAAAGCAAACAAAAAAAAAGGAATCACAAAAATGCTTGCCCAGGGCCGGCCGAGTGGCGTGGTGGTTAAGCTCTGGTCTTGGGAAGCCAATGGCCCCGGTTCAGGTCCCACATATGAGGGCCGGTGACACTGCCCTAAAAAAACAACAACAACAAAAAAAAAAAAAAACGCTTGCACAGGTCAGGAGAAAAAAAAAGAAAGTTCTGAGCCGAGTTCTTATCCATCATTAAAGCTACCTAGAAATGATTGTAGAACCTGCTATCCTTACAGAAGTCCCCTCAGCAAAATGAGGCACAAAGGTCACTGCATTGTCCTTATGGATACTTTGATGGGGCAACAAGAGCTGCCTGGTAGAGGGGACCTGATGAAGGGGTGTCCTTCCCCCAGGATGTACGGTGGCCCATCCTGGTGAGGGAGAACCAGCCTAGCAGGGGGACATCAGGTGAAAGGGGTACAGAAAGCCCAAGGGGGCTGGTTTGAGGAAATACAAGCCCCACAATAGCTGCCTCGCTTCGTCCTTCTCCCCTTCAGTCCTGCCTCTGTCCCTGTCAGATCCACTGCTTCCCCCTTGAGGGTCAGATGTCAGCTGGAGAGCCAGCCCTGCCTCATCCCTGACAGTCAGTGTGGAAGCACAGAGAAGCCAGAATGCACCTTCCAGAGAGGGTGGAAGCCACTTGCCAGGGGCGTGTTCCTGCTCACAGAGCCCAACCCACACCCACACTCACCAGGTCCCAAAAGGGCCTGAACTACAGGATTTATTCTCTGCCCTCCTCTTCTCCTCCCACCCCAGGATCAGAAACCTGCCCCTGAGCAGGGAATGGACCCTCTTCCCTGCCTTCCCTTTATCTGTCCCCCAAATGCAGGCTCTCTTTCCCCCTCTTTGAGTTCCTGCCCAGGTCCCCAATACCCACCTATTTCCCCTTCAGGACCTTTCCTTGGCCACTGCATGTCTCCTTCTACCTTGGAATTTTCCTCTGAAAGGAGCCCTTTATTTCTCCTCCTACACCAAAAATAGTCATTCATTCCACATCCCAAACAATCTGTGACCCACAGTGAACACCCCCGCCCCAAACACACAAGCTAGGTCAGGGGGACTCTGCAGTGATGTCTCAATGAGTTCCTGGGGACAGAGAGCTCATGAAGCACCGCAAGACAGAGGGCCTCTACCCTCCAGGCAGCATCCATGCCTAGAGCTTCCTCACAGACACATCTGCTTTGCAGGGCAGACTGGATACCTTGTGTGACTTTGTTCAAAACTGCAACCAGGTGCCACTGATGTGTTGTCAGCCCAGGGACAAGGTAAGCAGGGACACAGGGATGCCCCCCATGGGCTAGGGGTCTTGCTTTTTGCCCTTGACACTTGTTCTCTGGGATTGTGGATCAGAGAGCCCTGTCCAGGCATCCGCCAAGGAAGATGCTCAAGATATGGAGAAATAGTGGTCAGGAGCACCCCCCAGACCAATGCTAGATATGGCACCCATGCACTTCCCTTGCACTGTGGTCTCAAGTGTCAGGAAACTCTTATCCAAAGCATTACCCTGCACTTTCTAACTTAAGTAAAGAGGGCTGGAAAGGCATGTAGGCCAGCGAGTTCTATTGGACACTCAGTAGTCCATCATCATTCTCAACCCTGTGGATCCGCTGGCACCATATCATCTACTGAGCCTCTCCTGGGCTGGTCACACAGGGCCATAAGTGTTGCTGGGCAAGATGACCCCTCCCAATGTTGTCTGACCAACACTCACTGGTTTTATCAGGTAGTAAAGAGTCTCTCTTTGTGTCATTGAATTTGACTCATGGGTAACCCAAATTGTTACATTGTCCTCCCTGGAATTTAATAATGACAGCTAATTTTTATTGGGTCCTTCCCATGAGCCAGTTGCTAGCCTAAGAACTTCACATGATTTTACTCTTTGAATCATTCCAGTAACTGTACAAGTAGGTACTTCTGTTATCCTAGTTTTACCATGTAGGGAACTGAAGCACCGAGAGGCTGAGTGGCGTGTCCTAGGTCACAGTGGCTGGGAGTGGCAGAGCTGGAATTGAACCCTGAGACTTGGCTCTACCCTTCTCATTGTTCTCCCCCATTTTGGGTCAGCACACCTGATCTCCTGATGATTACCCCCAAACCACCGGAAGGCTACCCTCCTCAGGCTCCAGGTCCCAAGGAGAGAGGTGCTCCTGGCTCATGTGGGAATCATTTTCCTGGGCTTTTCCATGCTTAGACCCTTTGCACAGACTGGGACAGTGTGCCTGGATGATGCTGTCATCTCTAGCTCTGTAGTGAGGGCTGCATTGGCCAGAGAATACTGGTTCTCAGTAGATGGGCAGGTGGGCATTTAGAAGCTCTAGGCTGTATCGTTCTCTTCCCATACCAAGAGGCCCTATGTGCTACAGCCTCCACAGCCTGTCACTGATTCGAGGGTGCCCCAACTGCCCTTGGCCTGGGGGCCTGGAACCAGGCCTAAGTGCTGTAGAGAAGCTCATCCCCTTCTCACCTAGAAAGACTGGCACCGCTGGGGCTGTGGGAGCATTCAGAACTTGTCCTTGCTTTCCAGGCTCCCAGTTGAGAGAGGGACACACAAATTCCACATCACAACAAAGGGAGACTAGAGTCAGGACACTGGGGCTGTCTCAAGAAGGCAGGGCTCACTTCCAGCTTCTGAACTGAATCTCCAAGGAGCCCAAGCTGGAAGCCAGCACCCAGAGAGCAGGAAGGCATCACAAAGGCCCACACTGTGGTCCCAGTGGGTCCTGATCCTGACCCATTTGAGCCAAGGAAACCAGTGCCTTCTGGTCCCAATTCCAGTGGCTTCTCAGTGACCTCTCTCTTCTCTTCCCTACAGAGGAGATGCATCAACTTCGCACTGATGAAGCCCTACCTCGGGCAGTTGCCCTGTAGCCAAAAAATCTGCCTTGGTCCCAGCCAGGAGTGCTACCCTTTCAGCAGCTGCTGCTCTTGGTGCCATCAACCCCTACCCATATCTGCCCAACCTCCTTCCAGGATGCTGCCGCTAATCCCTCCCACTGCCCCGGCACTCTGCAGAACTACCTTGTCACTCCCACCCACACAGCCCAACCTCTAAAGCACCAAAATCCCAAGATAAATACGTATCTTTGTGTACTAATTGGACCTATATATTGAGATGTGATTTAAAGCCAAAAGGATTTGGATTTTGTTGCTGATTAGCATGAAAGTTTGTTGCCTGGTAAGCATTTTTCCTCTGAATGAGAAGTACCTGTACCTGCAGGACAAAGTGCCCTGGTGTCCTGTGGCTATAGACATGGATGATTCCTACTCTCCACAGCCTGGTCATCTGTCATTAATGCCTGGGACACATAGCACTTTAACCAAATTCTGCTCTTTAAAAAAAGCTTAGGAAGCCAGCGGACCCGGTTCGGTCCCATATATGAGGGCCAGTGACACTGCCCTCAAAAAAAAAAAAAAAAAGGCCCAAACCATCTTTGAAATAAGAATACAATCCTGTGTCTCCTTTCCCTAATTTTATGCAGAGAGGAATTGAATTTCTTACCTCCTTTACTCCATGTTCCTGGTTTCCATGTTTAGCTGTCCACATTCCAAATGTGTCACAGAAAGAGATGAAGCCCTTAAATTTCACCCTCTGGAAGTACTGGAATAGAAGTACCAATATGTCTCTAAGCCCAGAAGAAGTTTAGGGTAACCTTTTCATTTCCCTAGAGAAGGCAAATCTCCCCCTATTTGTCATTTGCCACCATAGAAGGCACCATGGTCCTGACAGAGATGCTTCAGCACACGGTGCCCTATGACCCAGTGTGTGCCCATGGTTCTATATGATGCCCCAAGTGCATTGCACAAAGCTCACAGAGCCTGAGGACTTCAGGAGGGGTCCCCCAGAAGTGACCATAACCAGTTGTCCGTATTGTGTGTTGATAACTAGTATATTAACCTACTCTCTACTCTCACCCCCATCTCCTTGAATGTTATATTTATGCCTTTCAGTTGAATTTCTGTAAGACAACTATAAGTATATCAGTTTTGGGTTTTTAATCTGTGTTAATTGAAGTGTATGGGTAAGTGATGACCATAATTTTTCCTACAATTAAAAAAATGTTTTGCTACAGTGACTTGTATATATGCATGTAGGGGGGTTGTTCGCAGGATTACCCTAGGTCACGTGACTTTTAACCTTCAAAGCCCTTTTCCCTGGAGTTGCTTTCTTGTGGACCCCTCTGCTAGTTCTCTGTCCAGTCACAGCTTGGGCCCCAGATCTGGGTCCTGCCAGCTGCCAGGACAGAGCCCTGAGAGAAAGGCTCTCCCACCTCCTGATGGGCCTATTCCATCTCTGCCAGTATTGTCCATCTCCCCAGCTGATTCTAAAGTCTTTCTCTGGCACAAAATGCCAGGCACAAGGCATTTGAGAGAAATAAGACAACTTGAAATGGAGGAAATAGAAGAGAGACCCATTCAGAGACTCATTCCCAGAACAATGGTAGGTACTTAAAGAGAACAAAGAGGGATAAACTCGGCAATGCTGATTTCTTATTTTAGACTAGGACAATAAAAATGCACATTTTCTGAATGTCTCTTGGTGTAATGTCTAGCAGCCACTGTAGACTCAGAATGGACCTTCCAAACCTGGGCCAGAGCTTGTGCTCTTGGAAGCCAGGAACCTCCCTCAGACACCAACAGAGTCAGCGCAGGCCTTCTTCACAAGCACACAAGTGCACCCTCTGTTGGAGCATGCATATCTAACAATCTGTGGCCTTAACAACATCTTCCCCCACCCCTTTGTCTATGCACCAGGACCCCCAGAGTGGGCTCGGGTGTAGAGAAGATCAGGGTGCAGAAGGGAGCTCCATTACTCAAGTGCTGCCTAACGCTGTCTCCTGCTGTGCTGTGTGATCTGCACACGTGGTAAAGTAGTCTGCTGAGATGTCCACTCAGTGCCACTGGCCCTCTCTTGCTTCCATTTCGTGTCCCAAGTAGGTAGCCAGGTCCTTGGTACTGCCTGGACATTTGAAGAGAGCAAAAAGTGACCTGAAATCAATCTCTCTTCCATCTAGATCAAGGTGTCTGCAGGATTGGTTTCTTCTGATCCCTCTCCTTGGCTCATGGATAGCTGTGTTCTCCCCCTGTCCTCACATGGTCTTCCCTCTGTGAATATCTGTGTCCTAATTTCATCATTTTTTTTCTTTTTAAATTGGGAATTGGAGGAGGGGAACAGTTGGAGAATTGGGAAGGAGGACCAGTCAACTTGTTCTTCAATCTTAGTTGTAGAGGGCGCCAGTCGCCATCTGGCTGCCTGTCTCAACTCGTGGCCTCTAAGCTCAAGGTGCAAGTTCGGTCTTAATTGTGGGCTAGCATAACCCACCATTGAACAGGCAGTCTTGTTGTTAGGAGCATGTGCTCTCACCTGCTGAGCCATGCTGCCAACTGATGGCAGCTTAGCGGCAGCTCAGCCCTGGCGCAGTATCACTGGCCCATGTGTGAATCAAATCGGCAACCCTGTTGCTCAGAGCTCACGCTCTTAAGCTAACTCTTACCCAACTGAGCCACTCAACCAGCCCCCTAATTTTCTCTTCTTATAAGGACACCAGTTATATTGGATTACAGCCTACTCTAATGACGGCATTTAAATTTAATTTCCTCTTTAAAGGCCTTATTTCCAAATAGTCACATTCAGACATACTAGAGATCAGAGCTTTGACAGATGAATTGGGGGAGGACACAATTTGACCCATAATAACCATTATCAGCTGCCACCATCAGGAGTCTCTTTTCAAGTTGTACATTCTGTGGAACAGTGGAGTCCTGCAAAAATACTCCTACAAGCTTTGAAGACAAAAAGTCCACAGTTCCTACTAAACTCCATCATTACAGACAAGTTGAATGACTACAGGCAGATCACTAACCTCTGTTAAGACCACAGCTATGTGAAGATTGAATGTTCTGATGTACATAGCTACACACACACACACACACACACACACACATACACACACACTGTATGGGGGAAGGGGAACTACTAAGAGGCAGCTCGTGAATGATGAGTTCCTAGGAATTTGAGGCAATGCTGGGTCAGAACCCAATTGTTCAGGCTGCAAAATCAGGAAGAGACCTTGAAGACTCATCATCTCCTTTGAAAAATAAGCTGAGCAAAAGCATGTCACAGCTCCTTGCTCATGGTATTTGGGGAGGTTCTGGGGCAACAACAAAATCCAGAATGCCCAGCATTGTACCCTATCAGCTCAAAGGTAGCCTATGATTCTCAAACCCAAAGATAAAATTATTTGTCACTGGAAATCCTGAATCTTCATTTCTTGTTTCCCTGCTACCCATAGGTTGTGGCCAAGAGAGCAGATGGCTGGTCACAGAAGTATTCTTCATGGAGTCATGAGGCCATGGAGGGGAGGCAGGCCAGGGGTTCTGCCTGTCTTAGAAATGAGCTGGAGCTAAATCAGCAGAAGTCAAACCTATAAGCCCAAGGGACAGAAGGCACAGGAGCTGATGGGCATCTCCTGCAGGAGCCCCCAAAGAAGCTACCCCCCTTGTAACCTCAGCATTCGGTGTCCAGTTACTTCCTTTAGGACAGGGATGATGATGACCTGGAGGCCAGCATGATGTCACCAATTGTCCCAGAAGATGGCACACAGAGCTTACATTTGTTTATTAGCTTAATTTAGAAATCCATTTTAAAACATCAGTGTTAGCAGAGTTATGGAACAAATATAAGCAAAACTTCTGTTTCACTGCTTAGTTGATTACACACCCATTATGGTCAGGTTCTATCACATTTTCAATGATGAGAGCTGTTTTCCCTTTTCTGGAGCCTTGAGATTTTTTTTTTCATGAAATGTTATTTTATTTGGCTTTAAAAAAAAGATTTTTATTAAAAATATAGCTAACACAATATTATATTAGTTTCAGGGTACAACATAGTTATTCAATATTTATATACCTAAAGAAGTGCTCACCACGATAAATACAGCAACCATCTGACATTTTACCATGCTGTCACAACAATATTGACAGTATTCCCTATGCTGTACATTACATCCCCATGACTTATTTTGGAAATTTGGACCTCTTATTCCCATTTACTTTTCCCACCCTTTCTTAACTTTTCAATTACAGTTGACATTCAATATTATTTTATATTGTTTTCAGGTATACAGCATAGTGATTAGACATTTATATAACTTAAGAAGTGATCCCCCTGACTAGTCTAGTACCCATCTGGCACTATGCATAGTTATTATCATATTAACTATGTGCCCTATTCTTTACTTTATACTCCCATGACTATTTCGTAACAACCAGTTTGAACTTCTTAATCCCTTTACCTTTTACATCCTGTCCCCCAGTCCCCTCCCATCTATCACCCCAACAAATCTAGTAACCCTCTAACACCATAGATAGTTATTACAATATTTTTTACTATATTCCTCATGCTATACCCTATATCCCTATAACTACTTTGTAACAACGAATTTTTACTTCTTAATCCCTTCCCCTTTTTCACCCACAGTCCCAATTTCCACTCCCATCTGGCAACCATGAAAATATTTGCTGTATCTATGAGTTTGTTTCTGCTTTGTTTATTTTTGTTCTTTAGATTCCACAAAGAAGCAAAATCATATTGTATCTGTCTTTCTCTGTCTGACATATTCCACTCAGCACAATATTCTCCAGGTCCATCCATGCCCCAGCAGATGTCAAGAACATATTCCCTTCCATGACTGAATAATATTCTATTGTATATTTGTACCAACTCCTCTTTATCCATTATTCCATCAGTGGACACCCAGGTTGCCTCCACATCCTGGCCATTGTAAACAATGCTGTAATGAACACCTGGATGCACATGTTCTCAAAGTAATGTTTTGGGTTCATTTTGGGCCTGCTGCCACCTGCTGTCTCCCTAAGGTTCAGCCATTGGTAGGTTCAGCCACCTTTTGCAGTAAGCAAGTAGGATGAGGCAGGGTCTGAGGCAGTCACTAAAGTGGGAAGAGTTGTATTTACCAGGTTAATGTTGATGCTGGTTTGGTGCCAGTGCTGAGCCTGAGCCTACTCAGCAAAAGTCTCAGGATACCAAGGTCAGTCATCATCTACCTGGGGCCCACAGACTCAAAAATTTTCCAAGAGAGAGTGCAAGTGGGTAGGACTGGCTGCTCACCAAGAAAATATCTCCAGCACTGGAGGAGTTGGGTAGGGCCAGGTCCCACTGAAGCTCCTAGACCAATTCATAAAAAAATTTGTCCACAGGCATGGGGGAGGGCTCAACACAGAAAAGATGGCTCCCGCCTGCTGGCCCCACAGGAGTAGGACCTCACACAGGGAAAATATCAACTGTCCTTCAACCTTCACCCTGAAACCACACAGCTCAGTCTGCCCTCAATACATCTCCAACACCCCCTGAGTCACCATCCCTCTGCCAGAGTCCAGGGTGAATGCCTGCGAGTGAGTCCTTGCTCAGGCCGTTTAAGACAATGTCTGGGTTTCCCATTGCCTTCTGTCCCACCTGGATGGTCAGAATCCCCATTGTTTTCTACAAACAGATGTTGTGGGAGCTCTTCTTCCTGCCACCAGTATCCGGGCTGGGGAGCCTGGTGTAGGGCTGGGGTCCCTCACTCCTCTGGAGAGAACCTCCACAGCTGACATATCTCTCCTGATTCTCAACTGCTATACAGAGGCTTAGAGCCAGCTTATTTTGCATCTCTGCCCCTCCTAACAGTCTCAAATTGGCTGTTTCTTTATATCCTTAGTGATAAAACTTCTGTTCAGCTAGACTACAGATGATTCTCCAGGTTGATTGTTCTATAATTTAGTTGTAATTTTAATGTGTTCATGGAAGGAAGGAGGCATAGTGTTTATTTACTCTGCCATCTTGGATCTCTCTCTTGATATATTTTTTTTTAACCTGAAGAGATGGGAGAATACTTGGAAAGGGGTAGGTAGGACCCTGCACTGCCCTAAGCCCTCAGCACACACTTTTCCAAACCACAGGCCTTCCACCAAACATGTAGCCTCCTTCTTTGAACAGCAGACTCATAGTTGTTGTTGCTAGGTCTGTGTCAGAGACCAGTGTTCCCAAGTATATGGGCCTCACATGCTGTCAGGAACCTTTGGAAGAGCCCTGCCACTCTGCTTTGCTGCCTTTTGCCCTTCTCCCCATGATCATCCATTTACTCCTCATTCACTACAGACTTGGGCACCTGGCTGACACTGCCCTACAACCCAAGGCCTGTTATTATCCCAGGAACCTCAACATCCATGTGATGAGCCATCCAACATAATGGATCTCTTTATCCTTGTCCTCCAACTCCCTGCACTACAAACCATCTCCCTATCCATGACCACACCCTGAGCCATGCCATCCGCTAACCACACAATTCACCAATCTGCTTTTGTGCTTGGCTCTCCCATCTGCCCTAGCTGCTCTGGTCAGCCAGCCATCCTCACAGGGTCACCTCTTCTGTTCCTAGGAAAGAAGGGATGATGTGATCAGATTTGTGGATCCCCAAGACTGGCCCTTCAAGATCCACAGATAGGGGCAGCCAGGTGGCTCAGTTGGTTAGAGTGCATGCTCTTAACAAGGCTGCCGGTTCGATTCCCACATGAGATGGTGGGCTGTGCCTCCCTCAACTACATGGAAAATCGCAACTGGACTTGAAGCTGAGCTGCACCCTCCACAACTAGATTGAAACAATGACTTGACTTGGAGCTGATGGGTTCTGGAAAAACACACTGTTCTCCAATAAAGTTTAAAAAACAAAATCCACAGATGAGGGTACGCCCTCATGGGCTTCTGCCTTGGTCCTACCCTCTGTCATCTAGACTTCAGGGTCTGATGCCGGGCATCCCCACTAACCGCCTCTGCCATAGCTTCTCTGAAGCTAAGCTGGCTAAGCTGCGACCCAGCTCAGCTCCCTGTAAGTCTTTACCCCCTGATATCTAAGGAAGAAAGTGGGGGTTTTGGGGAGACTCAGAAATAGGCAAAAGAGTGACTTGAGTGGGCCATACTGAAGCTCTGTCCTGACAAGAACAACCCACATGTATTAGGCTCTCTATAGGACTGCCTGCTGGCAGAGTGTCTGGAGGTGCAAGGAGAGCAAAGCCCCAGGTTAGAAGGACTTCTTAAAGAAGCTTCTGGCCTGGTTATTGAGAGGAGAATTTAACCTCTTGGGGAGAGTGAGCTCCCCATGAAAAAGGAGATAAAGCAGAGAATGCTGACCTGGAGAGTGGATAGGGGCAGTCCCTCACCTCCTTGCTCTCATTCCTTGGCTTGCTGTGGGCAAGAAGATTCGTGGGACTGATGAGATGAAATTTATCTTCATCCTGTGCATTCGCAGTGTTACACATCTGATGAGAAATACCAGGGAGGGTGGGAGGGGGTGTTGGAACCACAGAGGGGTGTCCTGGCCACAGTGCCTCTCGCTTCAGGCTAAATATCCAGTGTGTGGCCTTGTCAAGTCCTGGAGTTGTGGAGAAAGCCAAGAAGCCCTTGTCCGAAGACTTCCAGTAATATGGCAGAATAGACAGACGCCGTGCTAACTACCTCCCAGGATCACACCAAAATTACAAACAAATTATACAGCATTCAACCCTGGAGGTCCCCTGAACACTAGATGAACAGAACCACTAAATGAAGACCTTAAAAAGGAGGCCACATCGGGTCTGGTTAGATGGGCAGAGTCGAGAGAGGGCAAACCCCGTGAGGGAAGCCCCAGCTGTGGGGAGGCTTCTCCGGTTGGGGGAGAGACCCTCCGGCCCCACACCAAGCTCACCAGCCCAGAGTTCCTTTGCCAGGAAGAGAAGTTCCAAGATAGCTGGCAGTAAATTAGTGAGGACTCTCTTTGCTCAGCTCGGTGAGGCTAAGAGCGGCTGGAGAATCAGTGGGGTCGGCACCCGGGTTCGCTCTCTGGTGAGCTCTTACCTGGTTCCTGGTGGAGGGAGTAGCTGTGTGAGCTGGACCCGGGAGCTTGCGGGGACGAACTGAACTGAGCACCTTTGGTGCAAAAGCTGGAGGTTTGGGGGCTGTTGTTCCCCTGGTGTGGAGCCTGCACGTGAGTGGTGTAAGGAGGGCGCCATTTTGTCAGGGTTGGGCCCTCCCACAGAGGGTCAGGTCTGGGACCTCATTGGTCTGGTGGAATTGGCACAGAAGTGCATGTGTGCATGTGCACGCATGCAGCCTTGGGTCCTCACCCTCCACCCAGCTTATACTGCGTTGCCAGGGAAACACTGGGCGGGTGCCCTCCAGCTCCAACAGGCTGCTCACTGAAACACGGGAGTGCACAAGCCGCCTCGGGTCCCGGCTCTCCGCACTGCGCTTGCAGAGTTGCCAGGCTGGTGATTGATTGTCGGGCTGCATGGCCTGATTCGCAAGAGGCTGATTGGGACAGGCTGAGACTGGGAGTTTTCCTGGGAGTGTTGGGCCATGAGCTGTGTGCCTGTGTGATCCAGCCAGGGCTCTCCTGGTGATCTATCTAATACATCCAAGCAATTCCAGAGCAACAGCCAGAATGGGGAAACAAAGAAACATGTCACAAGTAAAAGATCAGAAGAAATCTCTAGAAATGGAACTAAATGAAACAAAGGGAACCAACCTTTCAGAGACAGAATTTAGAACACTGATGATAAGAATGTTTAACAAACTTAGCAAGGACATAAGGAAGGACAGACAAATCATAAAAAACAACCAGTTCGAACTAAAGAATACAATAACTGAAATGAAGAACACACTCAAAGAAATCACCAGTAGAGTAGATGAAGCAGAAGAACAGAGTAGCAATTTGGAAGACAAAATAGCAGAAATCACCCAGTTGGCACAACAAGAAGACCAAAGAATAAAAAACAATGAAAATAGTTTAAGAGCCCTATGGGACAAGGTGATGCACAACAACCTTTGACTCATAGGAATACCACAAGGAGAAGAGAAGAAGCAAGGGATTGAGAATGTATTTGAAAAACTAATGTCTGAAAACTTCCCTACCCTGGTGAAGGAACTCAACATACATGCCCAGGAAGTGCAGAGGGTTCCAAACAAACTGAACCCAAACAGGTCCACACCAAGACACATCATAGTTAAAATGGCAAAGGTTAAAGACAGAGATAGAATCCTAAAAGCAGCAAGAGAAAGACAGCAGGTCGCATACAAAGGAACTCCTGTTAGACTAACAGCTGACTTGTCTACAGAAACTCTGCAGGCCAGAAGGGAGTGGCAGGAGACATTCAAAATGACACAAAATATAGGCCTACAACCAAGATTGTTCTACCCAGCACAGCTATCACTTAAAATTGAAGGAGAAATAAAGAGCTTCTCAGAAAAGAATAAGCTTAAGGAATTCATCACCACCAAGCCAGCATTGCAAGAAATGTTAAAAGGCCGTTTTTAAAGAAAAGAAAGGGATAAACAAGCTAACCCACGAAGACCAGGAATACAAATAACAAAATGCCAATATGTATGCACCTATCAATAATCATTTTAAATGTGAATGGGCTAAATGCTCCAATCAAAAGGCAGAGAGTGGCTGAGTGGATAACAAAATAGGACACATGTATATGCTGTTTACAGATGGAATAAGATATTTCATGCAAATGAAAATGAGAAAAAAAAAAAGCTGGAGTACCAATACTTACTTTGGACAAAATAGACTTTAAAATGACTACAATAAAAGACAAAGAAGGGTACTAAAACCCTAATAAACATCTATGCACCCAACGTAGGAACTCCTAATTACATATAACAGATTTTGACAGAAATAAAGACAGAGATCAACAGTAACACTATCATAGTAGGAGACTTCAACACCCGATTGTCACCAATGGACAGACTCTTTAGACAGAAAGAGGGGCCTTAAATGACACTTTAGACCAGCTGGACTTCGTTGATATTTTTAGAGCATTTCACCCTGAAAAAACAGAATATACATTCTTCTCAAGTACACATGGGACATTTTCCAAGATAGACCACGTTAGGCCACAAAACAAGTCTCAGTAAATTTAAGAAGATTGAAGTCATATCAAGCAGATATAAAGGAAAAACTGATGGTTGCTGGCTGGGTGGGAGTGGGGATGAGGGAGAGGGGGAAGGTTTTGGACAGCGTAGGTGGGTGACTACAATGTTGCGGCAGGAATATAGGAGCAGTTCTGGGAATGTAATTGATAATGTTGTGAAGAGACTATTATATTAAGTGAAATAAGTCAGTCAGAGAAAGACAAGTACCATATGATCTCACTTATGTGTGGAATCTGAAAAAGTGAATGAACGATCAAAGTATAAACAAACTCATAGCAATAGAGGAAAAACTGAGGGTTGCTATTTGGGAGGGGGGTGGGGATAAAGGGAAAGAGGAAGGGATTAGACAGCATAAATAGACAACTACAATATTGCTACAGGGATAGAAACACAGTTTGGGGAATATAATAATGTAAAAATTTTGTGTGGTGTCAGATAGTCACATGTCTTGTTAGGGAGACCACTTCATGGATGGAGTAGAACCTTGATCACTGCACTGTACACCTGAAGCTGATGTTGTATAATATTGTATGCCAACTGTAACTGAATATGTGGGAGGTCACGGGATGTGGAGTATACTGTGGAAGGGAGTCAAAGGAATTGTAGTGGATATGTATGATATGGGGGGGAGGAGTGAGGTGGCGAACTGGGAGAGGGGGGTTGTCACTTTGTGGGTAAAGAGTATAACTATTGCGTTGTGTTGTACACCTGAAACTAATTTTAATTAATTAATTAATTAATTAATTAAAAAAGAAAAAACCCTGATCTGCCCTGGTCCAAGTGGAGGTCACGGGTGATGCACTGATGCACAGTCTCTGATCTGAGAGCCTAAGAGCATCATGCTGTGATCCACAAGTCCCTAAAGGAAAGCCTCTCTCCACAGTGTTTGAGGACTATGAGAAAATAATCAACAAGAGCACTGAGGACAACATGAAGAATGAGACCCATGGCTCAGGGGAGGAGGCTATTCTTCCAGTGGATAACACAAAGAGCTCGGTCCTCAGACTCACATGTGTCCTCAGGCCACAGGGCTCAGCAGTGGGGCAGTGCTCAGGGTTGCCATAGCAAGCGCCTGGGTCCTTATATATACTTTTGAGGGATGCTCCCTCTCCAGTTCACACTTTCACGATGTAACCTTCAGCTCAGGAAACTGGAACTATTATACTTCCAGTGCCTTGGATGTACTGTATCCTGGAGTAGTTGTTCTCTGTGCTGCCCACATAGCTCCCCATGCTGTGTACATGAGGGTATATGCAACTGTATGAGTGTGTGAATGTGTGTGCATACGCACTTGTTTGCAGGACTATGCCACACCCAGGGCCTGTGCTCACTTTCAACAGCTACACAGGGAACATTCTGGTTCGGACTGGGAAACCCTGAAAAAAGTCATCTATTAGGAGACTTCCGGTAAGATGGCAGAATAGATGGACGCTGTCCCCACTGCTTCCCTGGATCACATCAAAATTACAAATAATTTATATAACATTTAACCTCAGAAGTCCCCTGAACACTAGATGAATGGAACCTCTAAACAAAGCACCTAAAGAGGACGGCACATCAAGTCTGGTAGGAGGGGCACAGGGCGAGCCCCGTGAGGGATACCCCAGGTGTGGAGTGGCTTCTCTGGTTGGGGGAAAGGCCCTCTGGCCACACACCAAGCTCACTAGCCCAGAGTTGCTTTGCCAGGAAGAGGAGTTCCACCACAGCTGGCAGTAGAAATTAGAGAGGACTCTCTTTGCTCCGCTTAATGAAGCTGAGGGTGGCTGGAGAACCAGTAGGGCCGGCACACATGTTTGCTCACCGTTGAGCACTGGTCTGGTGAAATTGGCGCAGGAGTGTGTGTGTGTGAGCATGCGCATGTGGCCTTGGATTCCCACCCTCTGCCCTGCTTGTGCTGCGTTGCCAGGGAAATGCTGGGTGGCTGCCCTCTGGCTACAACAGGCTGTTCACTAGGATGCAGGAGTGCACAAGACACCTTGAGTCCCCACACTCCTCCCTGCTTGCACTGCATAGCCAGGGAAACGCAGGGCAGGTGCTCTCCAGCTCCATCAGACTGTTCACAGAGACTCAGGAGTACGTGAGCCGCCTTGGATTCCTGCTCTCTGCACTGTTTATGCAGAGTTGCCAGTATGGGACTTGGTGTTGGGCTGCTTAGCCTGATCTGCGAGCAGCGGATTGGGACAGGCTGAGATGGGGAGTTTTCCTGAGAGTGTTGGGCTGGTAACTGTGCGCCCACGAGATCCGATTGGGACTTTCCTGGTGAGTTTGTGTGGGCTGGTGGCTGGTGCAGAGTGCATGCTGCTCTGACTTAGTGGGGTCCACTAACCACATCCAGTGGAGCCTTGGGGGCCTGCCCTGCCCCCCTAGAGCTGTATTGCCAGAGGCACCCTGAGGCCCTGGTGCCTGGCCCACACCTCCGCAGGCCACAGAGGGTTTTTGGAAGCAGCACACAACCTGAAACAACCTGTGAAGATTTTTTGGTAGTGAGCATGATTCCAGATCACACAGCAGCTAATTGCGGAAAGCTCACTGCAAGCCTGAGAGGGAGGCCGGTGCATAACACATTAAGTCCTTCCCCCCAATGACTGGTGCTGACTTGCCCAGAAACTCTCTATTGCTGAGCAAGTGGTCTGCAGATTAAAGAGGACGGAGAGCCCCCACCTCACCTCTTTTTTTTTTCTTTCTTTTTCTTCCTCTTCTTTCTAGGTGATCTATCTAATACATCGAAGCATTCACAGAACAACAGCCAGAATGAAGAAACAAAGAAATATGTCCAAATAAAAGATCACAAGAAAACTCTAGAAATGGAACTAAATGAAACAGAGGGATCCAAACTTTCAGAGACAGAGTTTAGAACACTGATGATAAGAATGTTTAAGGAACTTAGCAGGATATAAAGAAAGATAGGGAAACCATAAAAAAAAACCACTTAGAAGTAAAGAATACAATAACTGAAATGAAGAACACACTCGAAGGAATCAGCAGTAAAATAGATGAAGCAAAGGAGTGGATTGGTGAATTAGAAGACAAAATAGCAGAAATCATCCAGCTGGAACAACATAAAGAAAAAAGAAAAGAAAAAAACAGTGAAAATAGTTTAAGACACCTCTGGGACAACATGAAAGACAACAATATACGCATCATAGGAATACCAGAAGCAGATGAGAAGAAGCAAGGGATTGAGAACGTATTTAAAGAATAATGACTGAAAACTTCCCTATCCTGGAGAAGGAAATCAACATACAAATACAGGAAGTGCAGAGTGCTCCAAACAGGCTGAATCCAAACAGGCCCACACCAAGATACATCATAATTAAAATGGCAAAGTTTAAACACAAAGACAGAATCCTAGAAGCAGCAAGAGAAAGACAGCAGGTTACATACAAAGGAACTCCTATAAGACTAACAGCAAACTTCTCTACAGAAACTCTGCAGGCCAGAAGGACATAGCAGGAGACATTCAAAGTGACACAAAATAAAACCTACAACCAAGATTGCTCTACCCAGCATGGCTATCACTTAAAATTGAAGGAGAGATAAAGAGCTTCTCGGAAAAGAATAAGTTTAAGGAATTCATTACCACCAAGCCAGCATTACAGGAAATGATAAAAGAGCTTTTTAAACAGAAGAAAGGGGAAAACAAGCTAACCCAGGAAGACAAGAAATACAAATAACAAACTGGCAATAAATATGCACCTATCAGTAATCACTTTAAATGTGAATGGGCTATTTTGAGAGGGAGGGGCAAGATGGCGGCTGTGAGGAGGGCTCCATGAAATCTCCCCTGGAAATATCCACAATTTGAACTTCTAATACGCTTCAAAGAGACATCTACTCATCACACAGAGCAACTAAGAGTTCCACACAAGGATTGCTGGAAGGTGGGCAGGCCAGGCGAGTAGCGGAAGAAGGCGGCAAGATGCGTGAGGGGCAGCCCGCACCCGCGGCTCCTGAGTCACGGTGAGTGTTGCCCGGGCCCACCTAGAGTTCAGCAAGAGCGCATTGGTTTGCAGTCTGAGGCATAAGCTCAGGCCGGGCAGGTGCAGGAGGAGAGAGAGGAGAGGACTGTGCAGAGGTACGAGCTGCACCCGCGGCTCACCGGGTCCCCAGGAAGCAGGGTGCAGAGCCCTGCAGCGACAGGGCAAGATCAGTCCCTGCACCCTCCCGGTTCAGGGATCAGTCTCTGTGCCCACCGGGTCCCACGGAGCGCAGAAGCCTTAAACCCGGGAGCACGGGGAAACAGAGGACTCGTCGCCCGCAGAGACACAGCGCGCCGGCCGGAGTCACAGGTCCCGGAGAGACGGAGTGGGGATGGGAGCCACGCAGCACGGTGTGCGCAGTCCCCTAAATCCCGGCAGACCGTTTGGGAGAGTAGCAGGAGATCCGCGCGGGCGCGCCGGCTCCAAGGCAGAAGCCTGAAACCCGGGAGCAGGGGAAAAAGAAGACTCGCTCGGACAAGCAGCGCGCCGGGTGGAGACGCAGGTCCCCGAGAGACGGAGCGGGGATCTGAGCCTCGAGGCAGGGGACTTGCAGTCCCTTAAACTCCGGCAGTCTCTTTGGGAGAGCAGCAGGAACTCCGCTGGAGCATAAGAGGCAAAGGCCTTAGCTTAAAACAGTGTTGGAACTGTGGCTTTGTTTATTTTTATGTTTTTTATTTTTTTTCCCTTTTTCTACTCTTGAACAGAAAGCAAAAAAACCCCAATAACTCACCCACTCCCACAAACTTTGGCCCCCGCCAAGACAGTCTTAAACTGACTCCTGAAGGGAGCAATAGGGGCAGACTAGGAAGATATCCTTACCTGCAGGGGGTTGAGAATTTCCACCCAGTAAAGGCAGCAGAGTGAGACTACCTACCCCGCCCCCACCTTTAGGCAAGGCTTGGGAGGCAGGGCAGGTTCACCTGCTGAGGCACTAATTAACAGATTCTTAGCAGCTGGCTTTTGGTAGTGAGGAATTCTTTAATTCTCCACAGCTGTCAACAGAAAGGGTGCCCAGAGACACTCATTGAGCCTTTGGGGGTGCAGCCTGCCTTGGGACAGGCAAAAGCAAAAAGGCAGTGACTTTGTAAAAACCACCAATCACACGTCACAACCACACTCAAGTACAGCAAACCTGCAGTGCCAGGATTACACTAGGCATCAGGTGGCCTACTGTTCCCACAAGATGCACAGGAATTTTTGTACAGCAGACAAACTGAAGAGAGCTTGGTGGACTTTAGCCTAGACTGGCACGGGTATTTTTTGTTTATTTGGTTTTATTCTGTTTTGTTTTCCCTTTATTGGCTGCTTATCTTGGTTGTTTTTGTTTTTTATTTCTATTTCATTCTAATCATATTGTAGTTTTTAATATAGGCATATATATATAGGTGTATATAGGTGAATATATGTCCATATATATGGGTGTGTAGACAAATATATATATATATATATTTTTCCTTTTTTCTTTTTCTTTTTCTTTCTTTTCTTTTTCTTTTTTCCCCACCCTCACTTTCTCTCTTATTTTATTCATCATTCTTCTCACTGCTATACTTTTCCACTTTTCCTTTTTTCTGCAAATTTTATTTTTTTAATTTTTCTTACTTTTTTATTATTATTTTAGTTTATTTTTATTTTTTATTTTTTAGGTATAGCTAATCGGTTTCTCATGTTTATTCTATTTTTTATTTTAGGATATTGTATTTTATTTTGTTTCCTCTTCTGTTATTATTGAATATGTGGTTTTTGTTTTGTTTCTGTTTGTTTTCTTCATTAGTATGATTGATATTTCTGTACAAGTTGACTGTAGTTTGATGGTTGGTTTTTTTTTACTTGTGCGAGCATTTGGTTTCCTTTGGTGGCTGCCGAGGTTGTTCTTGTTGATCTGTTATGCTCTAAAATCACTCTGCAGCAGTGGGTCCAAACAAACAGACACAAGAATCATCATACCCGGAGGCCAACTTTAGATAAAACCAGAGCATTTCTGGGTTTGACATACAAGAGTCACACCCAAAAAGAAGTTGCTACAGTTACTAAGACCCATAGGATCCAAGTTTCATCAGAGGGGTCAATTGTCTCACAGCAGCTCATAAACTGCAGAAGCTGCTGATTCTCACAGCTAATCAGTCTGGGAGTCAATCCCACCTACTGACAAACCAAAAGTAATCAAAACTAAAACTTCAACAAGTGAGGATGCACGACACAAGGAACACCTCAGATACAAGCACAGGAGAATAGGGAGACTGAGTAATTCAAATATAAAGGACACACACCATATAAGTTTACCCAGAAAAGACTGAGAAACCTGGGGGATCTATCTGTTATATTGAAGCAAACACAAAGAGTAAGCCAGAATGGGGAGACAAAGAAACATAACACAAATAAAAGAACAGAAGAAACTTCCTGAATCAGTGGAAATAGAGGAAATAGAGGTAACCAACCTATCGGAGACAGAGTTCAGAACACTGATTATTAGAATGTTCAAGGAAATTAATGAAAATATAAAGAAGGATAGAGAAATCATGAAAATCAACCAGCTAGAACTTAAGAACACCATTACTGAATTAAATAACAAACTTGATGGAATCACTAGCAGATTGGATGAAGCAGAAAAATCGAATCAGTGACTTAGAAGACAAAATAGCAGAGATCACCCATGCGGAACAACAAAAAGAAAAAAGAATGAAAAACATGGAAAATAGTTTAAGAGAGCTGGGGGACAACATCAGACGCAATAACCCACGGGTCATTGGAGTACCAGAAGGAGAAGAGAGGGAGCAAGGGATTGAGAATACATTTGAAGTAATAATGTCTGAAAACTTCCCTAACCTGGCAAAGGACATTGAAATACAAGCCCAGGAAGTGCAGAGAGTTCCAAACAGGATGATTCCAAACAGGCCCACTCCAAGACACATTATAGTGAAAATGGCAAGGGTTAAGGACAAAGACAGAATCCTTAAAGCAGCAAGGGAAAGGCAGCAAGTTACTTACAAGGGTACCCCCATAAGATTATCAGCTGACTTTTCTACAGAAACTTTGCAGGCCAGAAGGGAGTGGCAGGAGGTTTTCAAAGTGATGAAAAATAAAGGCCTACAACCAAGATTGCTGTATCCAGCAAGGTTATCATTTAAAATCGAAGGTGAGATAAGGAGCTTTGCAGAAAAGAATAAGTTAAGGGAATTCATTACCACCAAGCCAGCTTTGCAGGAAATGCTAAAAGGGCTTCTTTAAGTAGAAGAGAAAAACAACCTATGAAAGACTACGAACACAAATAATAAAATGGCAATAAATACACACCTATCCATAATCACATTAAATGTAAATGGATTAAATGCTCCAATAAAAAGACATAGGGTGGCTGAATGGATAAGAAAGCAAGACCCCAGCATATGCTGTATACAAGAGACTCACCTCAGATCCAAAGACTCATACAGGCTGAAAGTAAAGGGATGGAGTAAAATATTTCATGCAAATGGTACTGAGAAAAAAGCTGGAGTAGCGATACTTATATCAGATAAAATGGACTTTAAATTGAAGAATATAACAAAGGACAAAGAAGGACACTTCATAGTAATGAAGGGATCCATCCAACAAGAGGACATAACTCTAGTAAACATCTATGCACCTAACATAGGAGCCCCTAAATATATAAAACAGATATTGTCAGACATAAAGACAGAGATCAACAGTAACACTATCATAGTAGGGGACTTCAACACCCCGCTGTCACTAATGGACAGATCCTCCAGACAGAAAATCAATGTGGAAACAGCGACCTTAAATGACACATTAGACCAGCTGGATTTAACAGACATTTTCAGAGCATTTCATCCCAAAGCTACAGAATATACGTTCTTTTCAAGTGCACATGGACATTTTCTAAAATAGACCACATGTTAGGCCACAAAACAAGTCTCAATAAATGTAAGAAGATTGAAATCATTTTAACTGTATTCTCTGACCACAATGCTATGAAACTAGAAATCAATTATAAGAAGAAATCCGGGAAGCTGACAAATAAATGGAGGCTAAACAATATGCTATTAAATAGTGAGTGGGTCACAAATGAGATCAAGGAGGAAATCAAAAGATACCTCGAGACAAACAATAATGAAAACACCACGACCCAAAATCTCTGGGATGCTGCGAAAGCAGTCCTAAGAGGGAAGTTTATAGCAGTGCAAGCCTACCTAAAGAAGGAAGAAAAATGTCAAATCAACAGGTTATCCTTACACCTAAGGGAACTGGAAAAAGAACAGCAAAAGAGGACCAAGGGGAGTACAAGAAAGGAGATAATAAAGACCAGAGCGGAAATAAACAATATAGAGAACAGAAAAACAATTCAAAAGATCAATGAAAGCAAGAGCTGGTTTCTTGAGAAGATAAACAAAATTGACAAACCTCTAGCCAGGCTCATCAAAAAAAAAAAGAGAGAGGACTCAAATTAGCAAAATCAGGAATGAAAGAGGGGAAATGACTACAGACATCACAGAAATACAAAAAATTCTAAGAAATTACTATGAGCAACTATATGCCAACAAATTTGACAATGTGGAAGAAATGGATAATTTTCTAGAAGCATACAACCTTCCAAAGCTAACGCAAGAAGAAACAGAAAATCTAAATACCCTGATTACTACCAAGGAAATTGAATCAGTAATTGACAAGCTCCCAAAAAACAAAAGCCCTGGACCAGACGGCTTCACAAGTGAATTTTATCAAACATTCAAAAAAGAACTATCACCTATTCTTCTCAAACTATTCCAAAAAATCCAGAAGGAGGGAAGGCTCCCAAACTCTTTTTATGAAGCCTCTATCACCCTGAT
Organism: Aselliscus stoliczkanus; assembly: GCA_033961575.1. Taxonomy (NCBI): domain Eukaryota; kingdom Metazoa; phylum Chordata; class Mammalia; order Chiroptera; family Hipposideridae; genus Aselliscus; species Aselliscus stoliczkanus. The sequence continues at coordinate 121,823,423 of CM066729.1, forward strand.
TCCAAAACCAGATAAAGACATCACAAAAAAGGAAAACTACAGGCCAATCTCCCTGATGAATATAGATGCAAAAATTCTCAATAAAATATTAAACAGAATTCAGCAATATATTAAGAAGATCATACATCATGATCAAGTGGGATTCATCCCTAGTGCGCAAGGCTGGTTCAACGTCCGTAAATCAATTAATGTGATACACCACGTCAACAAAATGAAGGATAAAGATCACATGGTCATTTCAATAGATGCAGAAAAAGCATTTGACAAAATCCAACAGCCATTTATGTTAAAAACCCTTAGCAAAGTGGGAATACAGGGATCATATCTCAACATAATAAAAGCCATATATGATAAACCTACAGCTAACATCATACTCAATGGGGAAAAGCTAAAACCATTCCCCTTAAGATCAGGAACAAGACAAGGCTGTCCACTTTCTCCTCTTTTATGCAACATAGTGCTGGAAGTTCTAGCCGCAGCAATCAGACAACAAAAAGAAATAAAAGGCATCCAAATTGGCAAGGAAGAAGTAAAATTGTCATTATATGCAGATGACATGATACTGTATATAGAGAACCCCAAAGACTCCATCAAAAAACTATTGGAACTGATAGACGAATTCAGTAAAGTAGCAGGATATAAAATCAATGTTCAGAAATCAATAAGAAACTAATGGAAAGAGAAATTAAGAAAACTGTCCCATTTACAATTGCGTCAAGAATTATAAAATACCTAGGAATAAATTTAACCAAAGAAGTGAAAGATCTGTACTCAGAAAATTATAAGACACTGAAGAAAGAAATCATAGAAGATACAAATAAATGGAAACACCTACCATGCTCATGGATAGGAAGAATTAATATAGTTAAAATGTCCATACTGCCTAAAGCAATATATAGATTCAATGCAATTCCTATCAAACTACCAAGGGCATTTTTCACAGAAATAGAAAATATAATCCTAAAATTTATATGGAATCATAAAAGACCCAGAATAGCCTCGGCAATTCTGAGAAATAAGAACAAAGTCGGGGGGATCACGCTACCAGACATCAAAACCTACTACAACGCCACAGTAATCAAGACAGTTTGGTATTGGCATAAAAACAGGCACATCGATCAGTGGAACAGAATAGAGAGCCCAGAAATAAATCCAGGCATGTACGGACAGTTAATCTATGACAAGGGAAGCAAGAATTTACACTGGAGTAAAGATAGTCTATTCAATAAATGGTGCTGGGAAAATTGGACTGACACACGCAAAAAAATGAAACTGGATCATCTCCTTACGCCTTATACAAGAACAAATTCAAAATGGATTAAAGACTTAAATGTAAGACCTGAAACCATAAAAATCCTAAAAGAAAATATAGGGAGTACGTTTGCAGACATTACCCGGAGCAATATTTTTACTGATACATCCCTACGGACAAGGGAAGTAAAAGAAAAAATGAACATATGGGATTATATCAGACTTAAAAGTTTTTTCACAACAAAGGAAACCATTAATAAAACAAAAAGGAAAAAAAAAACAAACAAAAAAAACAAAAAAAAAAAAACCAAAAAGGAAGCCTACTGAATGGGAGAATATATTTGCCAACGATATATCTGATAAGGGGTTAATATCCAAAATTTATAAAACACTCATGAAACTCAACACCAAAAAAACAAACAACCCAATTAAAAAATTGGCAGAAGATATGAAGAGACATTTCTCTAAAGAGGACATACAGATGGCCAAGAGGCATATGAAAAAAAGTTCAACCTCACTGGTCATTAGGGAAATGCAAATAAAAACCACCAAGAGATACCACCTCACTCCAGTCAGAATGGCTATCATCAACAAATCAACAAACAACAAGTGCTGGCAGGGCTGTGGGGAAAAGGGGACCCTGTTGCACTGTTGGTGAGACTGCAGATTGGTGCAGCCACTATGGAAGTCAGTATGGAGGTATCTCAAAGAACTGGAAATAGAGCTACCGTTTGACCCAGCAATTCCACTCCTAGGTATTTATCCTGAAAAAACCAAGACACTTATTCAAAAAAAGTTATGCACCCCTATGTTCATAGCAGCACAATTTACAATAGCTAAGACTTGGAAACAACCAAAATGCCCGTAAGTAGATGACTGGATTAAGAAACTGTGGTATATTTATACAATGGAGTATTATTCCGCTATAAGGAAGAATGAAATCGTGCCATTTGCAATGATATGGATGGACCTAGAGACTATAATGTTGAGTGAAATAAGTCAGTCAGAGAAGGACAAATACCATATGATCTCACTCATATGTGGAATATGAAAAACTGTATGAATGAGCAAAGTAAACAGAAACTGTCTCATAGATATAGAGGAAAAATCAGGGTTGCTAATTGGGAGAGGAATGGGGATGAGGGAAAAGGGGAAGGGATTAGACAGCAAAAATAGGCAACTACAATATTGCTACTGGGATAGGAAAAACAGTTTGGGGAATATAATTAATAATGTTGTAAATATTCTGTGGAATGTCAGATGATCATAGGTCTTGTTAGGGAGACCATTTCATGGATGGAGTAGAGGTTTGATCACTGCACTGTATTACTAAAGCGGAGGTGGTATACCTACTGTAATTGAATATATATAGATAGTCACGGGATGTGGATTATACTGTGGAAGAGAGTCAGAGGAAGAGTAATAGATATATATGATATGGGGGGCAGTGGGGTGGTGTATTGGGGGTGGGGTTGTCACTTTGAGGGGTAAAATGTATAACTATTGCACTGTGTTGTACACCTGAAACTAATTAAAAATAAAATAAAATAAATAAATAAATAAATAAATAAATGTGAGTGGGCTAACTGCTCCAATAAAAAGACAAAGAGTGGCTGAGTTGATAAGAAAACAGGACCCATGCATATGCTGTGTACAAGAGACTCATCTCAGATCAAAAGACACACACAGACTGAAAGTAAAGCGATGGAATTAGATATTTCATGCTAATGGAAATGAGAAAAAAGCTGGAGTAACAATACTTATTTCAGAAAATTAGACTTTAAAATGAAGACTACAATAAAAGACAAAGAAGGGCACTACATAATAATAAAGGGATCGATTCAACAAGAGGACATAACCCTAGTAAATATCTATGCACCCAATATAGGAGCTCCTAAATATATAAAACAGATTTTCACAGACATAAACACAGAAATCAACAGTAACACTATTGTAATAGGGGACTTCAACACCCCGTTGTCAACAATGGACAGATCCTTCAGACAGAAAATCAACACAGACATGGTAGTATTCAATGCCACTTTAGACCAGCAGGATTTAATTGATATCTATAGAGCACTTCACCCGAAAGCTACAGAATATACATTCTTCTAAAGTGCACATGGGATATTTTCCAAGATAGACCACATGTTAGGCCACAAAACAAGCCTCAACAAATTTAAGAAGATTGAAATCATATCAAGTGTCTTCTCTGACCACAATGCTATGAAACTAGAAATCAATTATAAGAAGAAACCTGGAAAGCACACAAATATGTGGAGGCTGAATAACATGCTACTAAATAGTGAGTGGGTCAAAAATGAGATCAAGTAGGAAATCAAAAGATACCTCGAAACAAATGAAAATGAAAACACCACGACCCAAAATCTCTGGGATACTGTGAAAGCAATCCTAAGAGGGAAGTTCATAGCAGTGCAGGCCTACCTAAAAAAGGAAGAAAAATCTCAAATCAACAGACTATCTTTACACCTAAGAACTGGGAAAAGAATAGCAAAACAAGCCCAAAGGGAGTACAAGGAAGGAAATCATAAAGACCAGAGCAGAAATAAATGATATAGAGACCAAAAAACAATATGAAAGATCACTGAAACCAAGAGTTGGTTTTTTGAGAAGTTAAACAAAATCGACAAACGCTTAGTCAGACTCACCAAGAAAAAGAGAGAGAGGACCCAAATTAATAAAATCAGAAATGAAAGAGGAGAAGTGACAACAGATACTACAGAAATAGAGAAAATTTTAAGAAAATACTACAAGCAACTATATGCTAACAAATTCGACAATCTGAAAGAAATGTATAAATTTCTAGAAGCATACAATCTACCAAGTCTGAACCAAAAAGAAACAGAAACTCTGAACAGACCGATTACTACCAAAGAAATTGAATCAGTAATCAACAAGCTTCCAACAAACAAAAGCCCTGGACCAGATGGCTACACAGGTGAATTTTACAAAACATTCAAAAAAGAATTAGTAGCTATTCTCCTCAAACTATTCCAAAAAATACAGAAGGAGGGAAGGCTCCCAAACTCTTTCTATGAAGCCACTATCACCCTGATTCCAAAATCAGACAAAGATATTACAGAAAAGGAAAACTACAGGCTGATATCCCTAATGAACATAGATGCAAAAATTCTCAACAGAATACTGGCAAACCGAATTCAGCATCACATTAAAAAGATCATACACCACCATCAAGTGGGATTCATCCATGGTATGCAATGTTGGTTCAATAGCTGCAAATCAATTAACATACTACATCACATTAATAAAATGAAAAATAAAAATCATATGATCATATCAATCGATGCAGAAAAAGCATTTGACAGAATCCAGCAGCCATTTATGATAAGAAAAAAAAACTCTTAGCAAAGTGGGAGGGAATAGTGGGATCACATCTCAACATAATAAAGGCCATATATGATAAGCCCACAGCAAACATCATACTCAATGGGGAAAGACTAAAAGCTTTCCCCTTAAGCTCAGAAACAGCCCACTTTCACCACTTCTATTTAACATAGTTCTGGAAGTTCTAGCCACAGCAGTCAGACAAGAAAATGAAATAAAAGGCATCCAAATTGGAAAGGAGAAAGTAAAATTGTCATTATATGATGTCATGATACTATATAGAAAGAATTCCAAAGACTCCACCAAAAAACTGTTAGAACTGATAAACGAATTTGATAAGGTAGCAGGATACAAAATTAATATTCACAAATCAGTGGCATTTGTATACACCAATAATAAACTCTCAGAAGAAGAAATCAGGAAATCAGTCCCTTTTACAATTGCTTCAAACACAATAAAATATCTAGGAATCAATTTAACTAAAGAAGTAAAAGACCTGTACTCAGAAAATTATGAGACACTGAAGAGAGAAATCAAAGAAGATACAAATAAATGGAAATACATACCATATTCATGGATAGGAAGAATTTATATAGCTAAAATGCCAATACTACCTAAGGCAATATATAGATTCAATGCAATTCCAATCAAACTACTAAGAACATTTTTCTCAGAAATAAAACATATAATCCTAAAATGTATATGGAACCACAAAAGACCCCAAATAGCCATGGCAATCTTGAGAAATAAGAACAAAGTGGGAGGCATCACGCTACCTGACATCAAAACATACTACAAGGCTACATAATTAAAACAGTATGACACTGGCATAAAAACAGACACATAGACCAGTGGAACAGAATAGAGAGCTCAGGAATAAACCCATCCATATGCAGTCATTTAATCTATGACAATGGAAGCAAGAATTTACATTGGAGTCAAGATAGTCTATTTGATAAGTGGTGCTGGGAAAAATGGACTGACATGTGCAAAAAAATTAAAATAGACCACCTACTTACACCCTATATGAGAACAAACTCAAAATGAATTAAAGACTTAAATGTAAAACCCAAAACCATAAAACTCCTAGAAGAAAACATAGGGAGCAAAATTTCAGCCATTACCCTGAGTAATATTTTTACTGATATATCCCCTCAGCCTAGGGAAATAAAAGAAAAAATGAACATATGGGATTACATCAGACTTAAAGGTTTTTTCACAGCAAAGGAAATCATCGCTGAAACAAAAAGGCAGCCTACTGAATCGGAGAAGATATTTGCCAATGATATATCTGATATGGGGTTAATATCCAAAATTTATAAAACACTCATGAAACTCAACACCAAAAGAACAAACAACCAAATTTTAAAAATGGGCAGAGTATATGAAGAAGCATTTCTCTAAAGAGGACATACAGATGGCCAACAGGCATATGAAAAACGTTCAACCTTACCAATCATCAGAGAAATGCAAATAAAAACCACAAAGAGATACCACCTCACCTTGGTCAGAATAGCTATCATCAATAAATCAACGAACAATGAGTGCTGGTGAGGGTGTGGAGTAAAGGGAACCCTGGTGCACTGTTGGTGGGACTGCAGATTGGTGCAGCCATTATGGAAATCAGTATGGAGGTATCTCAAAAAAGTGGAAATGGAACTTCCCCATGACCCAGCAATTCCACTCTTTGGTATCTGCCCAGAAGAATCCAAGACACTAATTCGAAAAAATATATGCACCCCTATGTTTACTGCAGCGCTATTTACAATAACCAAGACTTGGAAACAACTGAAACACCCATCAGTAGATGACTGGATTAAGAAACTGTGGTACATTTATACAATGGAGTATTACTCTGTTATAATGAAGAATGAAATTGTATCATTTGCAACGATATGGATGGACCTAGGGACTATTATGTTAAGTGAAATAAGTCAGTCAGAACAAGACAAATACCATATGATCTCACTTGTATGTGGAATCTGAAAAAGTGAATGAACAAGCAAACAGAAACAGTCTCATAGATATAGAGGAAAAACTGATGGTTGCTAGTTGGGAGGGGGATGAGAACAAGGTAGAAGGGGAAGGGTGACTTTAATATTGCCACAGGGATATGAAAGACAGTTTGGAGAATATAATAATGTTGTAAAAATTTTGTGGCGTGTCAGATGGCCACACGTCCTGTTAAGGAGACCACTTCATGGATGGAGTAGAGGCTTGATCACTGCACTGAACACCTGAAGCTGATGTTGTATAATATTGTATGCCAACTGTAATTGAATATATAGATAGTCATGGGATGTGAAGTATACTGTGGAAGGGAGTCAAAGGAATTGTAATAGATACGTATGATATGAGGGGGGAATGGGGAAGCGAACTGGGGGAGGGGAGTTGTCACTTTGAGGGCTCAAAAGTATAACTGTTGCAGTGTGTTGTACACCTGAAGCTAATTTTTAAAAAATGTTTATTTCACAATAAAAGAATTAAAAACATTAAATTTCATTATCTGGACTTTAGCCAAGGGCCTGGTGTCTGACTCAGTTTGAAGAAATGATGTGTAGTTGGAGACCAAACAGAGTGACTGATGGTCTGACTCTGGGGAACACTGAGGACCTTCCCCAAAATAGGCGGTGAGTCCACTTAGAAGGACCTGTTCCAGATCACATTTTGCGGTCCAGAGCTGAGATCACAATAAGAGGAGTCATTTAGAGGAAAGAGAGGGGCCCAGAGGCAGAGGGACTCCTTCCATCGTCCCTCCCACAATGGCGCCAATGTCAGGGTCCCAGAACTAAGGCACTCAGCTCTAACCTGGCTGTCCCCATTAGGTGCCAGGCAACCAGAGGAGCTCTGCGATGTATTTGGGTGTCTAAGAGTGGACTGGGACATCTGAAACCCTCCAGCAGATTTTGACCGTTGTGATAAAATCCAGTTTATGTCAGAAATCCTAACCATGTCCCCCGCTCCAATCTCAGAACCCAAGTCAGCCCCAGGATCCGGTTTGAACAACCTCCTGATTAAATCTTCGCAGGGAAAAGCAAAGCTGTGCAGTGCCCTACTGTACCAGGCACTTTCTATTCATTTCTCCGTGAAGACTTACATCATTCATTTTACAGCTGAGAACAGTGCAGGCAATGAGGTGAAATAATGAAGTCACACAGTGCCAGCAAGTTGGGATTTGAACACCTGCCTACCTCATGAAAAGCCCTTGCTCTTTCTGCTGCCCTGGGCTAAAACACCAACTTGCCCCACCCAGATGCCACATCTGTGAAGCAGCATCTATGAAAGCAAGCAAGGGGCCCACTCTCTGCACTGGATGCCCCTAGGTGCCTTAGTGCTCCAGGGCTAGGCCCACTTGTCACATGGAAATTCAAAGGCAGGGCCCTTGCTGGTAAGTGACATGTAAAGTGGGCCTCCGAAGCCAGTGGTCACTAGAACTGTGGCTTCTCTGTCGATCGGAGTGGCAGTGCTATCTCTGGTGTGTGAGAGCACAAGGGCTGCCCTGGGTGGAGCTGTGCTCTAATGGACCAGCCCTGTGGGCCTCAGACCATTTCGTACTTCACCCTTCTGCCTGCCTGCTCTGGGGCTTCGGACTGTGTCCAGTGCCCCAGGCTTCCTTTCCTGTCTCACCTGGACTGACAAAAACTAGGTGAAACTAGGCAAGGCACAAATAAATAGACCAAGACTTGCACAACATTAACCCTTAAGGCCAGAGGCAAGACATAAATCAACATGCACACAATGCTGCCTACCCCTTAGAGTTGTTAACAGAGTTTTCCTGCTTCCGGTGAAATGCACCCAGAGCCCCCACAGCTACTTTGCAGAATGTCTTTACTACACCATGAAGGTGACTGCTCTGTCTTCTGCCCCCTTACTATCAGTGCTGTGAGGTGCCAACTCCAAGTTGTTCAGAGCCATCACTGTCTTTTAAGAAAAAACATCTTGGTCCCTTATCCCCGTGTCTTGTGATCATACAATCTTAGTGCTCAGAGGGCAAATCAAGTGTAGGGGGAGGGAAAACCCAGCTTCTGAAGGCTGCATTTGAGCAGGTGCTTTCACAGGTGTTCACTGCACTGAATTTAACAACAATCCTGTGAAGCCCAAGCTGTAAGTGCCATCCTAAAGATGGTGAAACTAAGGCCTGTGGTCAAGGTCACACAGCTGGTGAGTGTCAGAGCCTTGATTTGAGCCCAAGCCAATCCAATCATCCTTTTTGGCCTCCCATGTAGTCCTCCTTGAGGGAACAGGGTTTGCTGCTGGAGATCATATGCTGGAATTGACAATGGGAGGTCATGGCACCCATTGAATGGACAAATTCAAAGGAAGATTGACACACACATCGACTCAATTTTCCTTATGTGCTGGGATACCAACCTGGATTTGTCTGTCTTCCAATAGGCTAACTAGCCAAAAATGTCCAAGCCACTCGTATCAAAGGGAGTTTCTGATATCTGGAACCAAACTGAAAGATAGATGGTAAAATTAATTCCCCAAGACTAAAGTCAGTGCCCACCTTCTCTGGCTTATGGCTGCTGACACCACCTGAGTCAGAACCCCCAGCCTCTGGCCAGGGAGTGAGAGAGTCCACAGGCTTCCCTTGTCCATGTGTCTCCATCTGACATGAGCACCAAAGATGAAAGGTGCTGCTTGTGAACTGTCAAGTTAAGCTGGATTTCATAATGTTGCTGTCCTAAGAAGAAGTCTTATTTCCGGAGCAGTGTGTATTTTGTGTCTAGAATCTGATTGGCAAATCAGATACTGCAATTTGGGGCATTTGGCTTCCAACGAGGGAGGAGACATGAGCAGTAACGGAGGAGAGATTGAGAGAATGGAAACCCTAAGCCACTAAAGCATCCCTCTCAGTGCTTCACCCACTGAAACAGGCTCATTCCTGAATTTCCATCCTCTGTGAAGGGCCCCTAGACCCAACAGCACAGATCTGTCCATTAGAGATGGACCACAAAGATAAGAAGTGATCCTTGATTGCTGGTCTTATCCAGGAAGCAGGGACATATGGTGGGACCCTGATAAGAAACATTGTTTCCAGGAGTGAGATTGACTTAAATCTTATCAAGTGTCAGTTCCAGGAGGTGTATGGCAAGACCTTCAGGAGCACAATCATGGCAAGCCATGAGTTCCCAACTCTTAAATCAGTTTGAAACAGTGATATTACTGGGAATACTTGGGTGTGTGGTCAATGTTCTAAGTCACACACTTCCATCCCTTCCTTCCCAGTGGGCATCGCACTCCTGCATTCATTGCCATGTGAGATATGGAGGGATCAGGAAGGAGGGGAATGTGGCTAAAGCCCAGAAGGGAGCAGGAGAGGCAAGTAGAGACCAGATGATGGAGGCCCCTGTACGTTGCACCCAGAAAGTTGGCTTTGCATTTGGCCCCCTTTGAAAACAACACACTAAATCCTTGCAGAGGGAACCATATCTGAAGAAACAGTGAAAGTAAATGGTTAAATAGGAATTGAGGTGTAGCATTCAAATCCAGATTTATAATAAGTAGTCCTGGCAGCAAAATTTTAAGGAGATAAATCAGATGGGCTCCAGTGGGTGCCTAACCAGATTCCAGGTACTAAAAGTTCTGGAGCTAAGAAAATGCAGTGACTATCACACTGCTGTAACTTTGAGAAAAATAGCTCTTCTATATATTAATGCAAACGAGGGTTTGACAATTTCATTAACAGAAGTCAAATCATGAAAAATATATCACTATCTTCACTGGCTATTAAATCAAGTTCAGTTATTCTACAAGTGTCTATTGTTAACTACACTTTCCAAGAAACACATAGCTTACAATATGTTAAAAAAAGACATTTCTGCTTTAAGGTGTTTCAGAATGGAGCAGTAGGTAGGCAAGGGTCGGGGAGGAAGGAATTAGTCTTTGTTTTGTTTTAGGCCTTTCAGGCAGTCTTCTCAAGAAAGCTAGGCACAAACCCACTACTGCTGTGTCATCCACACGATGGCTTTTCCAACACACAGCCCCAGACTAGTGTCATGAATTCCTTTAACCATACATGATTTCTGTGGCATAGGGGAGATTTCTATTCCTTTTCACCATTCCAGTTAGATGGAGCCACCATCAGACTTTAGAAGAACAAAAGCACTGTGGAGTGAAAATGATCACTTTGACCATCTAAGATACCAATTCATCATGAAGATAGACTCAGCAGGTTACTTAGTGCATAATCAATATTATAGCCCCTTATCTAGACATACATGAAGCCCATCCTTTATATTTTGCCTAAAGTTGTCACTTAAAAAAATTCATTTGTAATTGTAAAAAATTTCCCAAATACTTTCATTTTAGCTTAGACCACTCTCTGTAGATGTCATAAAAAATGATTTCTAACAGTGATACCAGCATTAAAAACTCCTGCATAGAAATTTATAGAAAAACATATAAAAACCCATGTATAACTTTATAAACACACATTTGAAAAGGCAGACAAAAAGAATAGTTTTATTTAAAATATATACATATATTACCAAAACTGCATTGTAAGTAGTAAATAAAAATAATAATAAAATAAGAAGCCTAAAATCTACAAGAAAAGTTCAGGCCCAAATGATTTACAAGCAAATTTGACTAAATAGTAAAGGAACAGATAATTCCCAGTAGACATAAACTGCTACAGAACATAGAAAAATGGAACTAATCCCTAGCCCTACTACTTAGTGAGTGGCCTTGGATAAATCCAGTCTTATCTCTTAGTCCCATTTCCCTTAACCACATCAAAAGGGTGTTTGATGATATGCCCTTTTCTGTCTCTTGGCTTTGTAGGCAGATCCTTGCCTACTCAGTCCTATCAGAACCAGCTATTGACTCTACTCCACATCTCAACAAGGTTCATAGCATCAACATCATTTTAGAGACAGGAGGATGAGTCTCAAAGTGATGAAGGGACTTGCTTCAGCCCTGGGGTCGGTGAGTAATGGAACCATGGTCAAGGTGGGCCCAAAGAGAGACAAGGCTCCCTCCCACCGTACCTCTAAGTGTGTCAGTGGGCATCCTGCTTTGAGCTTCCATTCTCTGATCTACATTTTGCATGTCAGAATAATAAAGATTTCTACATTCCAATCAAAATGTCTTTGGATTTTTAGCAGTGACCAAAATAGGACCAATTTAATTTGTCAATGGACATAAAAAATATGTAATTTTGAAAAGATTTGGGGCACGGGCAAGATGAAAAACCTGAGCATACAGGTGGGTATTTTCCTGTGTGAGCACTCTGAGTGAACTGTGCCCTCCGTCACCCTGGGGACAACTCTTGTAAATGAGGATACTTTCTATTCGCCTCCTGATTTATAGCCTAAATCCTGATATCTCAGAGTTGGAGGGGGTTTAAAGCCTATACTAACCTGTTGCTTGCCTTTCCTTCATGGCACTTGCCCAGAAGAACCTAGCCATCCTTGGCTGCCTCTAGTGATGGGAACTCACAACCTCCCTGGACAGCCCTGTCTTTTTCCAACAAGTGTCATCAACAGAGTTCTTCCTTTCAATGAGCCAAACTCTGCCCCCATGGAGCCTGCTCCTCTCAACCCTGTAATCCAGGACCACAACATTTATACTTTCCCCTTAATATTTCTGATATCTGAAGATGGCCCACATCTTCCACCAAGATGTCTTCTGTTGGAGTTAAACATCCCCAGTCCATTCAACCTTCCCTCCTGGAGCCCAGTGTGAAGCCACATTTTCTGAATATGGCCTAGATTGCAAACTCCCTCTTAAAGTGCTACCCAGAGGAGCCAGAGCATACCCAGGATCAAGGAATGAAGAAGATCAGTGAGACAGCAAGAGGGGGCTTTGAGCTCACACAGATGGAAGGTAGATTCTGGTTGTGCCCTATTCTGGCTCTATGACTCTGACCTAATAACTCTCTCTCTCTCTTTCTCTCTCTCTCTCTCTGCCTCAGTTTCCTTACCTTTAAATGCAGGAGTGGAATCCCAGTTACAATTGTTGCATTTCAGACCACCCCAAAGCTAGTGGTATAAAACCATCATTTTATGATGCCCATGGGTCCTGTAGGTCAGGAACTCAGCTGGTCACAGTTCTGATAACTTGTCTCTGCTCCAACAAGGTTGGGGCTCTGTCGGGAAGATCTGAAGTTTGGGGGAAGTCTAGGGCAGAGCACTGGAATCATCTGGAGGCTTCTTTTACTCACATGCTGAGTGCCTAGGTGAGACGGCTGGAAGAGTGGGCTCAGCTAAGACTGTCCCTCAGTGCACATCCATGTGGCCTCTCCAGCAGGGGGCCTCAGGGTAGTGGGACTCAGGGCTGCATTGCCTTCTGTGACTTAACCTCAGGAGTCATGCAGACCACTTCTGTCATGCCTGATTAGTCAAAGACATCACAAGCCAGCCCAGCTTCAAGGGAAGGAGATACAGGCCCCATCTGTCAATGGGAGGAAAAATTAGGGGGCCATTTTCTTAATTCCCCAACAAGTAGTTTATAATATTGGACAACTTATGCACCACTACTGTCCCGTGTGAATGGCTGCTGTCTGTAGGGCTGGAGCCAGTCCAAGAGGCCCCCTACAGTGTCAGGCGGCAATCCTTACCCCTGGGTTTGGGGTTGTCTGTGGGGCCCCAGGCAAGACTCTTGGCTAGTGAGGGTTCTTTTTCTTTTTTCTTTAGTTCAAGTCCTGCCCTGGACTTCTTTCAGTGTTAAGTCACTGAGTCACTTTCTGCCAAAGCCCTTTAGAAAGGACTTAGAGGGTTCCTTTACCCTGCAACCCCTTTGTAATGCTGGTCCTCCAGATACCTAGAGAATCTATAGGATTCTCTTGAGACCCACCCAAAATCAGCCTGAAGTGCCAAACAGGAGCCTCGAGAAAAGCTGCACCCAAGGAGACAGAAACGTGTCCAGGAAACACCTTTACCTCCCCAGCAAAGAAATTTGTCTTAGCAGAACCATGCAGCTCATCCACCACTTCTGATGAAGCAGAATGCAACTTCCTCATCCCTGCTGGTTGGAAACAGGAGGCCTCCTCAGATTAGAGAGATGTTCTCGCCCCCTGGGGTCACAGCTAGAGTAGAATGGGGTTCTTGTGGCCACACTTTGAGGTGGCTTTGTTTTGGCTGAGGACATTCTCCAGAAAAGGGGCCAGCTAGGTGTTATCAGGTGACTCTCATGGCAGCTGGGGAAGGGGACACTGGCTGGCAAAGCAACTGGGCCAAGATTCTGGTAGTTTCCTTGTAACAGAATGAAATGTTAGATCTCTCTGACTCCATCTTGTTTAAACCTGCATGGTTCCCACGACCTTCAGTCTAACAGCTCCTGCTTTAGATATGCTAATCATGAGAGAAATTCTATTGTACTTGGGACTTGAAGTTTACAAAAAACAGCCCCTTGTTTCCCCTTCTCTTGACATAAAAGAAGCTTGAACTTTGTACTTTCTTTAAAAGGATTTGAGGATTAGAACCCTCATCTTCTAGAACTGGCATGTTCTTGATCAATTAATCTTTATTTACTCTAAACTCTGACATTTTGAGTTTTGGCGTTTTTGGAGTTTGAGCATGACTTTTGGACCTATGACATCCTCTGCACCTGCAAATCATTTTTTGCTGAAATGATCTTTTGGGCACTTCTGATAAGCAGACACATTTCTGAGGTCCTTTTGCAAATGCTCTTTGGGATTTTTTTTACACATTTGTATTCTTAAAGATTATTGGGAGTTTGGTTAGTTTGATTTCAGTAAAGGAGTAGGCTACATATCTCCTTCTTGTGGCCTTGTCATAGTTCTATAATGAAAGTGTTGTTTCATTTTGTTTTGTTCTGTAACCCTCTACAGGAGGTTATACATTCATGTACTCCCTCTCTGTCCTCAGCTCTGAGGGTTCTCATTTTGTACAGCTAAATTCGTCTCCTTCCTTTGTGATGCTGGCTGGTTGGGAGGGCAGGACTTGATCTACTAAACTGAGTTTGGCGTATGTCCTGTGTTGCGATTTGAAACATAGTTTTCATTTGGCACAGGATTCTGTGGGCGACCTAGTGGCCTTTCATAAATTCCTTTTCTGCTTCAACCATCCAGAGTGGATGCTCTTGTTAGCAACTAAGAAGTCTCTCTATTACATACAGTCACTACCTTACGGTATCAAAGGATAATAATCTGTTTATGTGTCTCCCTCAAAAAAGCTGAGAGTATATAATAAAAATAAAAAAAAAAAAAAAAAAAAAAAAAGGCCCGGCTGAGTGGTGCGTTGGTTAAGCGTTGGCTTGGGAGGCCAGCAGCCCCGGTTCGGGTCCCACATGTGAGGGCCAATGACACTGACCTCAAAAAATAAAATACAAATAAGTTTTATAAAAAAGCTGAGAGTCCCTTGAGGGCAGTCCCTTGGTTTCATTCATTTATTCATTGTGAACATTTGATACCTAGCATATAGCAGGCATTTTATGAATATTTTTGAATGAATAACAACAGGGAAAACTACAAACTTTGGAAATGGAAGACCCAACAGGTGAACCTAAGCCAATCCCTCATCGTCTCTGATTCTGAGAAGACATCCTGGGTTTCTTGGACTCCCCAGTTGGGGTAAGCCTACTTGGCCAACCCTAATGAAAACAGTCCTGAAAAGGATCTAATTGGGAAGGCAGTTTCTCTCAACTCTTTGGCAACTATTTGGCACCAGGCCTTGTTTCAGGTGTAATGCAAGTCCAGCAGAACTGGTCCCTGCTTGAACCACTTTGGAAGAGCTCACCACCCTGACTACCAGTGGGGCATACAGGCAATGGCCAGAATCGGGCACATGCCCACTAGTGTTGGTTTCATGCTGTCAGGGGGATAGGGCTAGCATATTTGTCGTGG
Organism: Aselliscus stoliczkanus; assembly: GCA_033961575.1. NCBI lineage: Eukaryota > Metazoa > Chordata > Mammalia > Chiroptera > Hipposideridae > Aselliscus > Aselliscus stoliczkanus. Next base: position 121,838,853 of record CM066729.1, read on the forward strand.
CCTCTTTAGGGTTTATCCTTGAGCAGGGAAACGGTCACCTTGCTGAGAGTTAAATATTTGGGCAAAATCAGGATTCTCTTGGCAAGTAGTAAAGAGGGGAATATATTTGTGGTTAACACCTTACCTGGTTTGTTACCATGGCCAAGCATTCTACTAGCAACCTGGTTGACTGACTTCATAAGGAAAGCGAAGCTTGAATGGTCTAGGAAAATGACTCAATGCATATCAGGTAGATAAGCCAGGGAAGAATATTCCAGGCAGAAGAAGGAATGCAAATAGTAGCAAGGAGCCTGATCTGTGCCAGACTACAGGAATGGTAGGTATGTTCATGTCACCGGAGATGGGAAAGTCAAAAGATAAATATGTTGTCCAGGGCCAAGTCAGGGAGGGCTGGAGTTGTCAGGCTGGGAGGACCTTGTAAGAGGTCAGGCAGGGGAGTTCTGGCAACATTTCAAAAGATGAGTGTGCCTGTGTGAGTCTGAAGGCAAGAAGCTCAGCATTGGAGCTGTTGCAACTACTGACAGCAATTTCCTCCACCTCTCAGTCTAGCATATTGAGGGTCTGGGACTAATTTCCTAGGAGGAGGCTGGCCTTGATCACCTTCTGTCCTGGTCCTGGAGAGTCTATCTACATAGTTGTGATATAACCCAGGCCACTGTGTCTCTGTCTCTGTGGTGAGGAGTAGGCACTAATTTCCACAGCTCCTACCCTCAGCCCATAAAGAGCTGAAATAGCGTTGTGAGCCCAATGCCTGAGCATGAGGTTCCCAAGCTTTCCTTGGTTCCATGTAGGTACCCAAATTCTCTCATGGTGCTGGGCCAAAATGGGGCCTGGCTGATGCCCCAGTGGACTGTGGCTACTTTTGTTCTGCAGCCAGCCCATTCCTGGCTCTGTGCTTTGATGGAATTCTGGGGCCACCAGCTTGGAGATTAGGGCATGCACCATCTCTGGATGCTCTGAAGTCAGACTCTTTTCAGTGTCTCCCAAGCCCAAACCCTGTGGTATCTGACATTCAGCCTTGGCTGGGCATACTCACCTTACTCTGTCTGGGCCAGTCAGCTCCTCCCCAGAGCAACAGCCCTTTAGCCAAGTCTTACTCCCCAAAATTCATCATTTCTCCTGCTCCCAGAATGCCTTACTGCTGGGATGAATAGGTTGGCCATGGGTGAACCATAACTTCCCATTACCTCTGTGTCTGCTGTCTCTAGCTCCTCACAGTTAAGTTCCCCATCCCCCACCTCCACCTCATCCTGTCATAAATGGATCTTAATTGAAATAGGAATCAGTCATCTAAGATCTGCCCTTGACCCGGTGGGACATGGGACATCACCCTCCTAGCCTGGAGTGGACTGACCCACCACAGATGCCAGATTCTGCCATGTTCCACATGTCTCTGTATGCCAAGCTGACTAGGACCCATTGGTCCAGATTGCCATTCATTCCAGTCCCTTCTCCCCTTCCTAAGTTGCCTTTGTTCCCCTGATAGCCCCATTCCCAGGTCTGTGTTCCCAAAGGACATACCAGCTGGGGGGACCCTTCCGCATCTTGGGTGAAGTCACTGCTCTGTTGTCCTCTCTCTACCACAGCCCCCATGACCATACTTGACCTATAAAGCTTCCCCCTGCTGTCAGAGGCCCAATCCACCCTTCCACAGGCAGTCAAGGCCCAAAGTCACATTCATACGGCAGGCGGTGCCAAGCTGGTGAGAAACCTGCTCTCACAATGCTCTCTTGTGGCTTACCCCAAACAGCAGAAAGGCTAGGCTAAATGTCAACTGGGGCTGACACCCACTGCCCAGGCAGGGAAGGCTGAGGAGCCTTCCAACATGTTGTCTTATACACCAGCTTTCTGGAGTTCCCTGTGTCCTTGCCGCTGAGCAACACGTTTCTCCAATTAGGTTTCAAAAACACGTACCTTACCGACCCTCAGTGGGTCACTGCTGCCCTTCCTTGGCTCACTTTGTTCCCTAGGAAATGATTTGCCGAAGGCCACACGGCTGGACACAACAAGGATACGCCTTTGTCTTCAAGGCCGATGCTATTTCCCCCGACTCCTCCATGTTTTCTTTAACTAGTTACTTTTGAAATATTAAATTTAACATATGCATCTGGTAAGAAAAAATCAGGGATAGATCACAAACATAAACTTAAAAGCTTCTTGAATAAAACAGAATATCTTCACCTTAGGGTAGGAAATATTTCTTAGAAGAGACACAGAAAGCAGTAACTACAATAGAAAAAACATTGATAAATTACACCTCATCAAAATTTTAAACTTTACCAGTAAAAAAAATTAACAGACAGTCAAAGACTAAAGAAAATATTCACAAAACATACCAAATAAAGGATTTGATGCCAGAATATTTAAGAATTCCTACAAATTGGGCCGGCCGAGTGACGCAGTGGTTAAGCGATAGCTTGGGAAGCCAGCGGCCCTGGTTCGGGTCCCACATATGAGGGCCAGTGACACTGCCCTCAAAAAAAAGAAAAAAAAAAAAGAATTCCTACAAATCTTAGTCAAAGAGTATAAACTTCCAATTATAAGATGAATAAGTTCTGGGGATCTAATGTACAGCATGGTGATTATAGCAAATAACACTCTATATATACTTGAAATTAAGACAGTAGATCTTAAATGTTCTTACCACACACAAAAATGCTGATTATGTGAAGTGAAGCAGATGTTAGTTAATCCTATAACAGTAATCATTTTACAATATAGAAATGTATCAACTCAACATTTTTAACTTACACAATGTTATATGTCAATTATATCTCAATAAAGCTGGATAAAACATCCTACAACTCAATAATAAAGAGCTTAATTTTAAAAATGGGCAAAAGGCTTGAGAAAACACTTCACAAAGCAATATGTACAGATGACCAATACGCACATGAAATTTGTATGAACATTTTATTATTATTATTTTTTAATTTTAATTTTAATTTTTTAGTTTCAGGTGTACAACACAATGCAACAGTTATACTCTTTACCCCCCAAAGTGACAACCCCCCTCCCCCAGTTCAACACCCCACTTCTCCCCCCAATATCATACATATCCACTACAATTCCTTTGACTCCCTTCCACAGTATACTCCACATCCCGTGACTATCTATATATTCAGTTATAGTTGGCATACAATATTATACAACATCAGCTTCAGGTGTTCAGTGCAGTGATCAAGCCTCTACTCCATCCATGAAGTGGTCTCTCTAATAAGACATGTGACTATCTAACACACCACAAAATTTTTACATTATTATATTCCCCAAACTGTGTTTCTATCCCTGTGGCAATATTGTAGTTGTCTATTTATGCTGTCTAATCCCTTCCCCTTCCTCCTTATCCCCACCCCCCTCCCAAGTAGCAACCCTCAGTTTTTCCTCTATATCTATGAGTCTGTTTACTTTGATTGTTCATTCAGTTTTTCAGATTCCACATATAAGTGAGATCATGTGGTACTTGTCTTTCTCCAACTGACTTATTTCACTTAACATAATAGTCTCTTCACAACATTATCAATTACATTCCCAGAACTGCCCCCATATCCCTGCGGCAATATTGTAGTCACCCACCTACGCTGTCCAAAACCTTTCCCCTCTCCCTCAGCCCCACTCCCTCCCAGCCAGCAACCATCAGTTTTTCCTTTATATCTGCTTGATATGACTTCAATCTTCTTAAATTTACTGAGACTTGTTTTGTGGCCTAACGTGGTCTATCTTGGAAAATGTCCCATGTGTACTTGAGAAGAATGTATATTCTGTTTTTTCAGGATGAAATAAATGCTCTAAAAATATCAACGAAGTCCAGCTGGTCTAAAGTGTCATTTAAGGCCCCTTTTTCTGTGTTGATTTTCTGTCTAAAGGGTCTGTCCATTGGTGACAATGGGGGGTTGAAGTCCCCTGCTATGATAGTGTTACTGTTGATCTCTGTCTTTAAGTTTGTCAAAATCTGTTATATGTAATTAAGAGTTCCTATGTTGGGTGCATAGATGTTTACTAGGGTTATAGTGCCCTTCTTTGTGTTTTATTGTAGTCATTTTAAAGTCTATTTTGTCCAAAGTAAGTATTGGTACCCCAGCTTTCTTTTTTCTCATTTCCATTTGCATGAAATATATTATTCCATCTGTAAACAGCATATACATGTGTCCTATTTTCTTATCCACTCAGCCACTCTCTGTCTTTTGATTGGAGCATTTAGCCCATTCACATTTAAAGTGATTATTGATAGGTGCATATGTATTGCCATTTTATTATTTGTATTCCTGGTCTTCCTGGGTTAGCTTGTTTACCCCTTTTTGCTTGTTTGTTTAAAAAAGCCCTTTTAACATTTCTTGCAATGCTGTCTTGGTGGCAATGAATTCCTTAAGCTTATTCTTTTCTGAGAAGCTCTTTATCTCTCCTTCAATTTTAAGTGATAACCGTGCTGGGAAGAGCAATCTGGGTTATAGGCCTTTATTTTGTGTCACTTTGAATATCTCCTGCCACTCCCTTCTGGCCTGCAGAGTTTCTGTAGACAAGTCAGCTGTTAGTCTAATAGGACTTCCTTTGTATGTAACCTGCTGTCTTTCTCTTGCTGCCTCTAGGATTCTGTCTCTGTCTTGAACCTTTGCCATTTTAACTATGATGTGTCTTGGTGTGGACCTGTTTGGGTTCAGCTTGTTTGGAACCCTCTGCACTTCCTGGGCATATATGTTGAGTTCCTTCGCCAGGGTAGGGAAGTTTTCAGACATTAGTTTTTCAAATACATTCTCGACCCCTTGCTTTTTCTCTTCTCCTTCTGGTATTCCTATGAGTCGAAGGGGGTTGCGCTTCATCTTGTCCCATAGGGCTCTTAAACTTTTTCATTGTTTTTTATTCTTTGGTCTTTTTGTTGTGCCAACTGGGTGATTTCTGTTATTTTATCTTCCAAATTGCTGCTCCGCTCCTCTGCTTCATCTACTCTACTGGTGATTCCTTTGAGCGTGTTCTTCATTTCAGTTATTGTATTCTTTAGTTCTAACTGGTTGTTTTTTATGATTTGTCTTTCCTTCCTTATGTCCTTGCTAAGTTTGTTAAACATTCTTATCATCAGTGTTCTGAACTCTGTCTGTGAAAGGTTGGTTCTCTCTGTTTCATTTGGTCCCATTTCTAGAGGTTTCTTCTGAGCTTTTACTTGTGACATGTTTCTCTGTTTCCCCATTCTGGCTGTCTCTTTGGGATTGCCAGGATAGCCCTGGCTGGATCACGCAGGCACACAGCTCACGGCCCAACCCTCCCAGGAAAATTCCCAGTCTCAGCCTGTCCCAATCAGCAGCTCACTGATCAAGCCGAGCAGTCTGACAACCAATCACCAGCCTGGTAACTCTGCAGGCACAGTGCGGAGAGCGGGGACCTGAGGTGGCCTGCACACTCCTGAGTCTCAGTGAGCAGCCTGTTGGAGCCAGAGGGCAATCGCCCAGTGTTTCCCTGGCAATACAGTATAAGCCAGGTGGAGGGTGGAGATCAAAGGCCACAGGCGCACACTGGCTCGCACACACGCACTTCTGCACCAATTTCACGAGACCAATGAGGTCCCGGATCTGATCCTCCATGGGAGGGCCCAAGCCCGACAAAATGGCGCCCTCCCTACACCACTCGCGTGCAAGCTCTGCACCAGGGGAACAATAGTCCAAAAACCTCCAGCTTTTGCACCAAAGGTGCTCAGTCCAATCTGTCCCCATAGGCTCCTGGGCCCGGCTCACACAGCCACTCCCTCCACCAGGAACCAGGTAAGTGCTCACCGGTGAGCAAGCCCGTGTGCCGGCCCCACTGATTCTCTAGCCGCTCTTAGCCTCACCGAGCTGAACAAAGAAAGTCCTCACTAATTTACTGCCAACTATCTTGGGACTTTTCTTCCCGGCAAAGGAACTCTGGGCTGGTGAGCTTGGTGTGCGGCTGGAGGGTCTCTCCCCCAACCAGAGAAGCTTCCCCACAGCTGGGGCTTCCCTCAGGGGGTTCGCCCTCTCTCGTCTCTGCCCATCCTACCAGACCTGATGTGGCCTCCTCTTTAAGTTCTTCGTTTAGTGTTTCTGTTTATCTAGTGTTCCGGGGACCTCCGGGATTGAATGCTGTATAATTTGTTTGTAATTTTGGTGTGATCCTGGGAGGTAGTTAGCACAGCATCTGTCTATTCTGCCATTTTACTGGAAGTCCCTCCATGAACATTTTAAAACTTTAAGTGGATCCATCTCCTATTTTGCTGGTGAGAAAGTAAATGATGTAAACTCTTGAAATTAGTTTAGTAGTTTCTTATAAATTTAAACATATATTTTGCTGTATGATCCAGCAATTCTATTCTTTAGTATTTACCTAAAAGAAGTGAAAACTCATCTCTAATACACACACAAAATTTATACATCAGTGTTCATAGAAGCTTTATTCATAAGAGACAAAAGTGAAAAACAGTCCAAACATCTATCAACAGGAGAATGAATAAACAAATTGCAGTGTATCCCTACTATCCAAATAGTACATTTCCTTTTTATTGCTAGTAGTAACCAATAAAAAAGAAATGTACTATTGATGCATAATCATTCAGGAATTGAACAATCTGATACAACTCAGAACAATCTCAGAAACATGTTCCTGAGCAAACGAAACCAGACATAAGAAACCTATAATGTATGGTTTCATTTATATGAAAACTAATCTATAGTGAAAGATCAGACTAGTAATTGCTCTGGTGTTTGGGGGATGGAGTGATGTGGTAGAGATTAACTAGAAGGGGCACAAAGGAACTTTCAAAGGGTGCAAAGGAACTTTCTGTGGTGTTAGAAATGTTCTAAATCCTACAAAGGGTGGGTTATAGGAGTATATGCATTTACCAAATGTTGAACTGTAAAACTTAAGATTTGTACATTTCATTGTATGTGAATTATTCATCAATAAAAATATTAAAAATAAAGCTGCTGTGAACATTTATGAGCAGATTTTGGTGTGGACTTATATTTTAATTTCTCTGATAAATTCCCAGGAATGTAATTGCTGTGTGATGTGGTAAATGCAAGTGGATATTTAGGGGGGTTGTTTTGCTATGGTAAATAATGTTGCAATAAACATTCTTGTACAACTTCATACAGCACAGTCATAGGATCAACTTCTAAAATACTCGTATTTCCTCCTTACTCAGATTCTCAACGTCAATCAGAGGTTAATTCCTACGCAGGTCTTCCTTGGACAGGTGTACAATCCAGCACAAGCATGTGGCCTTCTAGAATTCCAGGAATATGCCAGAGCTTTTCCAAGTCCCTATTTCCAAGCTCTCATTCCCCAGTTTTTTCATTCAACAAGCCTCTCAAGTGGCTTCCAGGCTGCTTGTTTTCATACCTTCTATGGCTGTGAGGTCTTTGCTTTTCAAGTCTATCATGGGTCTTGAGAGGAGGATGGGAATAAGGCAAAGTAAAACACAATAAAACCTGCTATTTTTACCATGATTCAATCATTTTCTTGAATAAATGATGATGCTCAGATCGTTGAAACCCTTTGGTTAATTTCCAGGGCTCCAAAAAAGTTGATTTTGACAATTTCCACAAGCGTTTTCATTGCTTTTATGGAGGAGCATATTTCAGAAGTCCTTATTCTGCCATTCTGGAAGTGCTTCCCTTGATTTGAGACTTTTTGTGATTTTTTTTGAGGGGGCGATAGTTTTGTTCTGCTTGTTTTTACTTTGGCTTTTTGGAGGGGAGATTTTTTACTGGATAACCTTAGAGTATTTTTCTTTGAAGTCAAAACATTAATTTATTAGGATCTGTCTCAGTGTTGATTACTTTGTATCAATATACCTTTCAGTCAGTAAATTTGTCTTCCTTTACTTCAGGAAAGTTGTTTTGAATTTTGATCCTAATATTGTTTTCTATTCCACAGTTTAGTTTTTCCTAACCAAGGGGGAAGAATGTCCTCCTCTGTGTTGAATGGCCTCTGTCTTCTTCCAGTGAAAGCTGCCTGTGTACCCCCTGCAATTCAAAAAAGGCCTCTCTGTGAAAACCTCCCCATACCCAAGACAAATTTCAGAGGTTTGTCTGTGTTTCAACACCAATGGTAATTATAATAGTAATCATTATTATAAGATAAGCATCTAATGATCTAAAATCTGATATCATTTAATGATCATGCTACCTTATGAGATAAGTATTATCTTCATTTTATAGATGAGGATACTGTGACTCTGAACATTTAGATGACTAGTCTACTGATACCCAGCTGTAATGTGTCAGAAGCAGGAATACCCAGGGCTAAACTCCATGTGCTTAGACAGCATGGCATACTGATGGCTTGCATCTGCCTCAGTCAGGGTGCCATCCATTGACCTGGGAGCACTGGCCAGCTCATTATCATTGCTACACTGAGAACAAGACTTCAGGGCTGGATCCATTATCTTCTTTATCAGGACCCCTCTCAGAGCTTAGAATTGTTCAGTGCAAAGAAAGCAAATCATGTGACACATGGGCCACCTCTCACCCTCTCGCACAACAAGGGCTTTGCTAATTAAATATAGCATTCTTAGGGCCGGCCGAGTGGCTCAGTTGGTTAAGAGCTCGCTCAAGAGTGTGAGCTGAGCTCTGAGCAATGGCAGTTCCATGCCAGCCCGAGCTGAGTTGCCGTTGAGCTGCCAACAGGTGGCAGGATGGCTCAGCTAAAATATATATATATATAGTATTCTTACCCTCTATGCCCAGTTAGGACTCAGAATCCTTCTAGACCCAATTTTTAGAGCAGTCACTGTCAATATATTGGAGCTGAAATGCAAGTTGAAAGATTATGTGCTGTCCCTTATCTAAATAGTTCATAAAACAAGGAGGCTAAGTTGAGGAGGACATGTAGTAGGACAAATGAAGCCCTCATAAAATGAGGAGGCTGAGCCCATGGAACAAGTATTGTCCATCAGAGAGTTCCAGGGGGGAAAATCCTCAATAGTCCTAGAATTTTGGAGGTAAGTGTGAATCTCAGAAAATCCAGAAATTTCTGGTCTTATGGCCTGATGCCAAGCCACGTAGCCCTGATCTAATAGCACATTTGCATTTTAGCATGAATGAAGCTGACTCAACCTCTTTGGGGTCTGCTTTCTGTATTGTTAAAAATCCTCATGTCTGATTTTTCTAACACTTCCTCCTTCAACGTTTGTTGCCAATGAGCAATCCATGCAGCCTCATGAGAGTGGCTGTCTGGGTGAGCTTTGAAAATACCCAGGACCTACAAGACTAGTGGGGAGTGAGGTAATGAAATGCTTTCATTCATTGAAAGCCTGGAATTGTCCTGAGTGCCCCAGTTCCAGGGACCAAGAAGAGCCTCCCCCCTCAAGCTTTGATTCCAATAGCTGTGGCTGCTGTAAGGATCAAGAGAGCAGCCCAGGCCCCCCGTGGGAAGGTCAGAAGTTTGTCGTGCAGACCTCAGGGAGCCTTCAGCTAAGAAAGATGGATGCCCAGGGGCTGTAGAAGGCAGGGTAAGGGATGAGAAAGGATGCAGCCCTAGTCTTAATTGGATTCTGGGTTTCCGTGGGGTGTGCTATCACTGCTTACATATTTGGCCCAGCCGCAGAATTGAGTTATCAACCAGGCAGATTCCTGAGTCACAGATCATCCTGTCCTCCACAGCGTGATAAAAGACCGATCACTGCTCAGGAAGATGTCTGCAGCTGTGGGCTTGTAGGAATTTTTTTTTTTTCTGTTAATGCATGAGAAAGAAGGAGCTGGCAGATATTGTCTTAATTATTATCATATAGCTACATTCCTCACTATCCCCAAAATTTTGAGAAGTCAGATGTGTGTGTGTGTGTGTGTGTACATATACACATGTGCATGCAGGATTATATCATCAGAATGTGTAGCTACAAAAGAAACTGCAGCATTAGTAATGCATTCCTTTGGGTCCCTGTAAGTTCCCTAACAATATAACCGCAGCAGTGAAAAGAACATTGGGAGACCCCTTGAAACACTACTCCAAGTCAACTGTGTGACCTTGGTCACCCTCTCTGAACCTGTTTCCTCCTTTATAAAATAAGGGTGGTGTTCTCCAAGTTCTCTTTTAAAATCTGATTTCTCCTCTGTCATCATTTTGCAAAGAGGAGGTCTCACTCCTGAGCCCACCCAGATTAGATCCAAGAAAAGTCCCAGGTAGTGGGGTGGGAAAGAGGACACTGGACTCTGAGTCATTTCTTTGAAGGCTGAGCCCAGAAGGCTTAGGCTCTTGCCATCCTGGGGCTCCTTAATCTTCTCTATTGGTATCATAGTATCCCCCAGTATCATAGTTTCTACCCTGTCTCATACCCTGGTGCCAACAGATTGACACAATGAGGAAGGATAGCCCACAGCAGAGAGAGACAGCCTACTACCTGTCATGGCCAGGAAGTAGCTTTGGGATAAGTAACTTCAATTCTCTGAGACTCAGCTGCCTCATCCTCACTCCTTTGAAGAGACCACTCCTCATTTCCCTTCCTAAAGTCTAACTACCCCTTGTCACCATTATTTTCTCTCGGTCCCTTGGTTTTTCTCTACAGGGAAATTACGCATTTTGTACTCATTATCTGTTTATTAGGGGGAAAGGGTGTCTGTCTCCCCCTAGTATATGATCCTTATAAGAGAGGGACTTTACCTGTCGTGCATGTTTAATCCACACAGAAGTCCATGTGTATTTCTAGTACTAGCAATAATAAAACAGCAATAACAATAGTAATATCCTTTCCATCCTGATCTTATACCTGGACCTCACTTTCAAAATAGAAATAATCCCTGGCATGGACCAACCCTTACTGAGGTGTCAGGAGAGGCACCCAGTCCATGGCTGCACTGTGAACCTGGATTCTGGCTCCTGGCCATGAAATTGTTTGAGACATGAGAAACCATGTCTGAAATAACACTACAAAAATGTCTTATTCAGGGCCGGCCAAGTGGCGCTGTGGTTAAGCACTGGCTTGGGAAGCCAGCAGCCCCGGTTCAGTCCCACATGTGAGGGCCAGTGACACTGCCCTCAAAAAAAAAAAAATGTCTTATTCATGAAATGCCTTATGATATATAGGCATTTTAATTACATGCCTACAATTAGTTAAATGCCTACTACAGTCAGTAACATTATGTCAACTAGTGAACTTGTGGTTTTATAGTAGTTATGTATATAACATGTAGTTATATATAAACTACATGTAATTATGTTTGATGTGGTGGTTTTATTATTTAAAATGAAGTGGTGGAGCCTCCAAAAGATAGAATATAGTGGCCAATTACTTTCTTATAGTGGCCGTGACCCATTCCCTTACTCTTAGCTCAGCCACCAGGAAATTGTCCCTTCCAAAGTAGACATACCTCCTTTCCCGGGACTTTCCTTGGTGCCAAAGGTGGCTTAGTCAAACCTGTTTCAGGAGTTGCCAGTGAAAGAGACCTGTGGTTACCCCAGATGGATGTGCTGCACCCTCCCAGCACTCAACTTGGGACCATGGTGCAGTCATACAGATAACAAGAGCCATCTATTAGGCACTTGCTCTGTGTCAGGCACTGAACATGACTCCTCACACATGCCATTTTACTTGTTCTCTCAACAACACTGTGTGCTGCCCAGGAGGATGCTGGGGTTTGGTGTAATCACACCTCACTCAGGCTACATGGTAAGTGAGTGAGCAGCGCCAACTCAGGGCTCAACAGGTCTGCCCAGAGTCAAATCCAGACTCATTCTACTGTATGCCTTTAAAGAGCCCCTTGAGTTTTCCATGCCTTTATTCCTTCACCACCTGTTCTTCTGAAGACATTACTGGAATTTAAGCTTGTAAATTTAAAATGAAACAAAACCTATAAGGCAGAAGCAAAAGGAGAAGAGGGCCATTAATGAATGCGTAAGTCCCACACATTTCTGGAAGATAGAATGTTCATGGGAGAATATGGAGAGAAAAAATAGAGTGGGAGAATCTGTAGTGACAAATATATTATTGAGGATTCCAGAGGAGTTGGGAGAGGCTCTCTTCAGACACTCAATAGGCAGAAGACACAAACAGGCAAGGTTTTAACACTTCACTCAAAGTGGTAAAATGTTCACACTATTAGATTTTGATAAGACATATATATGTGTATTGTAATGCCCAGAGCAACCACTATGAAAACTATACAAAGACATACACTCTTAAACATGATAAATAACTCAAGATGGAATCCTAAAAAGTGTTCCATTAACTCATAAGAAGGCAAGAAAAGAGCAACAGACACATAAGAACCACAGGAAATAAACATAAAACAAAAAATAAAATGGAAGATTTAGTCCCTAGCATATCAGAAATTACCATAATATAAATGTAAATACACTAGGCATGGCAGAGATTAGCAGAGTGGATTAAAAAAAAAAACACCCAACTACATGCTGTTTATAAAAATCTCACTTAAAATTCAAAGACAGAGGTTGGTTGAAAGTAAAATGATGAAAAAGTGTACACAATACAAACATTCATTTTTAAAAATTAGATGTGGTTAATATTAATATCTGATAAAGTAAACTTTAGAACAAGGAAAACTACTAAAAAGGAGGAAGGACATTACATAATGATAAAAGCATCATTTCAGGGAGAAGACATAACAATCCTAAATGTGTACACACACTAAACAACAGAGCCTCAAATACATGAAGCAAAACATGATGAAGGTGAAAAAAGAAGTATATAAATCCAAACTTATAGTTGAGGATTTCAACATCTCACTCAGAACCTCATAGAACTGCTACTCAGAAAATCAGTAAGGATATAAAAGACCTGAACAACACAATCAACTGATGGGATTTAATTAACATGTATAAAACAATCCATCCAACAACAACAGAATAAACTTTTTTTGATTTGCCCCTGAAGTATTCATAGACCGTATTCCGGATTATAAAAGAAATCTCAACAAATTCAAAAGAATTGAAATCTTACAGAGTGTGTTCTCTAACCACAATGAAATCAAACTAAAAATCAAAAACAAAGACAACAGGAAAATCTTGGAAATTAAACTTCTAAATAATATATATGTCAAAAAGGAAGTCTTTAAGGAAGATTTTTTAAAACATAGAACAAAAAGGAAATTAAAATACAATATATCAAAAACAACATCTCAACATGGCATAGATTAAAACATGTCCTAAGCAGTGCTGAGAGGGAAATTTATAGCACTAAGGGCTTAGATTAGAAATTAAGAAAAGTCTCAAATCAATAATTTAAGTTCCTACTTCAATAATGTAGAAAAATAAGAGAAAAATAAACCAAAAGCAAGCAGAAAGAAATAATAAAGATCAGAAATTGGAATTGAAAATATGAAAACAATAGAGAAAATCTAAGAAACAAAAAGCTGATTTCCACCGCCCCCCAGATAAACCCAATAAAATTAATAAATCTCTAGCAAGATAAAAATAAATAAATAAAAAGAGAGGACACACACAAATCATAAATATCAGGAATGAAACAGGAGACATCAGTACAGATCCTACAGCATTTAAAAGGTAATAAAAGAATGCTATGAACAACTTTTCATTTATAAATTTGAAATTTAGGACAAATGGACCAATTACTCAAAAACCAGAAACTACCAACACTAAGCCAAGTTGAAAATGACCACCTAAATAGCCCTATAACCATTAAAGAAATTTAATCAATAAATTAAAATCTCCAGAAAAGTAAATAACCAGGCCTAAATGGTTTCCCTTGAGGATTTCATCAACCATTTAAGGAAGTATTAACACCAATTTTACACAATCTCTTTCAGAAAATAGAATGGGAGGGAACACTTTCCAACCCATTTTATGAAGCCTGTATTACCTAGATACAAACAAGACAAAGACCAAAAAAAATGAAAATAATAGACTAATATCCCTTATGAATTTAATGTAAACACCCCCAACAAAACATTAGTAAATCCAATCCAACAATATATAAAAAGAATTATAAACCACAAACAAGTAGAATAAATCCTACAAACAAGTAGAATAAATCCTACTTGTTTGTGGTTTATAATTCTTTTTATATATTGTTGGATTCAGTATTTGAAAATCGATCAATGTTAGCCTCCACATCAACAGGCTAAAGAGGACAAATTATATGATTCCACAAATCAACGCAAAAAAAGCATTTGACAAAATCCAACACCCATTTATCATTTTTAAAAAGAAGACAAACAAAAACCTCTCAACAAGTTAGGAATGGAGGAGAGCTACCTCTCATTGATAAAGAGAATCTACAAAAAAACTACAACAAACATCATATTTAATGGTCAAAACTAGATGCTTTTCTTCTAAGATTGGAAACAAAACAAAGATGTCTACTCAGAATTTGTATTCAGTGTAGTACTAGAAATTGAATGGCTGCAATAAGTCAGGTTAAAAAAGGAAATACAGATTGAAAACAGGGAAATAAAACTGTTCCTATTGCAAATGACATGATTATCTACATAAAAAAAAAAATCCTAAAGAACGTTAAAAAAAATAAAACTTCCAGAAGTAATCAATGATTTCATCAAGGCTACAGGAAACAAGATCAACACAAAAATCAATCTTAAAACTCAACAGAAAACTGCAGTAAAGATTTGGACAGAAAGAGATACAAATGGCAAATCAGCACATAAAAACATACTCAACCTCATTGGTCATTAGAGAAAAGTGAGTTAAAACCACATTGCATTTAATGTCTTAAATTTTTAAACCTAATATTTGTTGCTGGTGAGGACATCGGACCACTTGAAACTGTCATATACCGGGGGTGCCAAAAAAATGTATACACATGGTTTATATTTATCTTTTGTTATTGGTATATATTAAGTATTACAACTTTAATCAGTTTTTTCCTTTTTTAAAATGTGTATACATTTTTTTGGCACCCTCTGTATTGCTGGGATTTTTTACATCTCTGTTCATCAGGGATATTGGCCTATAATTTTCTTTCTTTGTAATGTCTGTCTGGTTTGGGAATTGGATAATGTTGGCCTCATAATATGAGCTTGGGAGATTTCCCTTAGAATAGTTTGAGAAAGATAGGTATTAACTCTTCTTTGAATGTTTGGTAAAATTTATTTGTGAAGCCATTCAGTCCAGGACTTTTGTTTGTTAGGAGTTCTTTTGATTATTCTTTAGATTTCATTAGTTATTATCTAAATTCTGTTTAGATTTTCTGTTTTTTCTTGATTCAGTCTTATGGAGAATTGTATGTTTCTAGGAATTTATCCGTTTCTTCCACATTTTTTAATTTGTTGGCATATGATTATTCATAGTGTTTTCTTATAATCCTTTGTATTTCTGTGGTGTCAGTTGTCATTTTGCCTCTCATTTCTAATTTTATTTATTTGGGTCCTCTCTCTTTTTTTTCTTAATGAGGCTGGTTAAAGATTTATCAATGATTTTTATAATTTCAAAGAAACAGCTCTTGGTTTCATTGACCTTTTGTATTGTATTTTTAGATTCTATTCATTTATTTCTGCTCTGATCTTTATTTTCTTCCTTCTACTCACTTTATGCTTTGTTCTTGTTTTTCTAGTTACTTTAGGTATAAGTTTAGATTGCTTATTTGATACTTTTCTTGTTTCTTGGGGCAGACTAGTATTGCTATGAATTTCCCTCTTAGAAATGCTTTGGCTGTGCCCCAAAGATTTTTAGATTTTTGGTTCATTGTGTTTTCATTCTCATTTTTCTCAATATATATATATATTTTTAGCTGAGCCATCCTGCTACCTGTTGGCAGCTCAACGGCAACTCAGCTCGGGCTGACATCGAACCGCCGTTGCTCAGAGCTCAGCTCGCACTCTTGAGCGAGCTCTTAACCAACTGAGCCACTCGGCTGGCCCTCAATATATCTTTTGATTTCTTCATTGATCTCATTGTTAACCCATTCATTGATTCGTAACATGTTATTTAGCCTCTCTGTGTTTCTGTGTTTTCCAGTTTCCTTGTTGTAATTAATTTCAAGTTTCATATCATTGTGATAGGAGAAGATGCTTGATATGATTTGAATCTTCCTCAATTTTCTGAGACTTGTTTGTGGCTTAACATGTGGTCTATCCTGGAAAATGTTCATGTGCACTTGAAAAGAATATATATTCTGCTGCTTTGGGGTGAAGTGTTCTAAAATACCAGTTATATCCATCTGCTCTAATGTATCATTTAAGGCCACAGTTTCCTTGTTGATTTTTTTTGTCTGTATGATCTATCCATTGATGTCAATGGGTGTTACAATCCCCTACTATGACTGTATTACTGTTTATCTCTCCCTTTATGTCCATCAATATTTGCTTTATATATTACATGCTCCCACATTGGGTATGTAAATATTTACAAGGGTTAGAGCCTCTTGTTAGATTAATCCTTTTATCATTATGTAATATTCTTCTTTGTCTCTTGTTATATCCCTTGTTTTAAAGTCTATTTTGTCTACTATAAGTATTGTTACCCTAGTTTTTTTTTTCATTTCCCTTTGCATGAAATAACTTTTTCCATCCCTTTACTGTCAATCTGTATGTGTCTTTCAAGCTGAGGTGGATCTCTTTTAAGTACAACATGTATGGGTCTTGTTTTCTTATCCATTTAGCCAATCTATGTCATTTTCTTTTTACTTTTACTTTTTTATTTATTTTTTTATTTTTTTAAGATTTGTATTAAAATCCATGTCTTAATCTCTGGAACCTGTGAATACATAGTTAACATGGCTGTGGTGATTTTAAAAATATATTGATCTTTCCCCTGGTTTTTGGCACAGATCTCCTAAAATCATTGGAATTTCCTGAAGGATAGGGGTGGTAAGAGTATCTTTTATTATTCATAACACATCCCTTTCAAACTTACCTGAGTTTACCCTAATGAAGTGACTTTTGGAGAGACTCCAGATAGCTTTGGGATGGGGCTGGTTACCAGAGGAACCAATCTGATTAGAGAGTTGAAACTTTTAGGGGAGTGGAGAGAAGCTGGAGATTGAATTCAATCACCAGTGATTTAAGATGTAATCAGTCATGCCTCCTGACTGAATGAAACCTCCATAAAAACACCTAAACAAAGATGTTTTGAGAGTTTCCAAATTGGTGAACACATCAATGTTCTGAGAAGGTGGGGACTGCATCCCAACACTGGACACATTCAGGGCCCCTTTCAGCACACCTTTCAGCTCAGGATCCTTTCAGACCCTGCCCTATGTACCTCTTCGCCTGCCTGTTTATCTACATACATTATGATAAACTTTAATAGTAATCAGGGCACATTTCCTGAGTTCTGTGAGTTGTTCTAGGAAATTATCAAATGTGCAGGTGGGTGGGAACCCCCAAATGAATAGCCAAGTTTGACAGACTTGTCAGTAACCTGGGAACCTGGTACTTTTGACTGGTATCTGAAGTAATGGCAGTCTTGTGGGAATGAGCCCTTAATGGCGTCTGACGCTAACTCCAGGTAGTTGGTGTCAAAATTGAATTGAATTGTAGGACACCCAGTTTGTATCAGAGAATTAGATATTTGGTATTGATGTCAGAGAATAGGAGAATTGATTGGTGTTGGAAAAAACACCACACATTGGGCATCAGAAAAGGTATCAGAAAAGAACATCACAATGGAAAAGGAAAATTAATGTATAAGATGAAATTAGGTGGCTAATGAACTGACTTTAAAATAGCAAGAGTATCCTGGATTATCCAGGTGGGTCCAATATAATCCAAAGTATCCTTAAATGGGGAAAAGAGAGGCAGAAGAGGGCCCTGGTCAGAGTGATGCTATGTGAGAAGAACTCAACTCACTATTGCTAGCAATGGGGATGGAGGAGGATCACAAGCCAAGGAAGGTAGGCAGCTTCTAGAAGGAACAAGAAAACAAATTCTCTACTACACCCTCCAAAAGGAACACAGCCCTGCAGACACCTCAAAATCCAGTGAGACATATTTTGAACTTCTGACCTCCAGAACTATAGATTTGTGGTGTTTTAAGCCACTCAGTTTGTGGTAATTTGTTACAACAGCTATAGGGAAATAATATGGGAACCATAGTCATTGATTTTCATGTAATATGCAATGAGGTATTTAATATGCCATGATTAGCCCTGTATTAGTTAGAAAGCTAATACAATTGGTTGAAGCTAATAATGAAATGTTCAGGCCTATGAAGGTGAAGTGGTGAACTAAGCCTCAGGTGAGACAAATCCAGTAGTCTTTTCCATCATCAGAACTCAATCTCTTTCTCATTAGCTCCCTCTCTCACCATTATTGGCCTCTGTCAATCATCTCAGGCAGGATCTCTCCACATATATGTAGATGATGGCTCAAAGAAACCCTACAAGAGCAAAGGTTCTATTTCCCTCGCAGAAGTAATCCCAGAGAAAAATAGAGCAGTTTTAGTAGTGAAAGTTCTGGGAGGGTTGCTTAATGGCTTGGGTTAGGCAACATGTTTAGACAGTTGCCATGGCTACAGAGATGGACTGCACTGATTAGCCAGCCAGGAGCATGCTGGCTCACCCAAGGGAGAGAAAGAAAGATTTCTGCCCAAAAGAAAGAAGGGTGGAACATATGGGGAACAGACCCAAACTGGCTGCCATAATCCATTACCCTGAGATTGATGAAGTGCAGAGTCAAGGCATAATTACACAGTGTAAAGTTATAAAAGTAAATAATGAAAGAACTGAAAATAATTATGGGAAAGCTATAAAACTTTGGGAGAATGAAGAAAAACAGGATAGGCATACATATGAAACAATACCTTATTTTCCATTGTAAGGGGTCAATAAATTTTCTACAGATGATGAATCAAGAAATAAGAATATGTATACATGCTATTTAAAGATATGGAGGTACCCACCAGAAGTACTAAAAATGGAAATGTTTAAAACAAGTTGCCTCTGGAAAGTGAGAGCAGGGTTAGGGAGAGATGACATTGGAAATGGTTTTCTTTCATCATAAACCCTTCTCTTTTATTTGATTTGTTCCTATTTACATATATTATGTTGATAACAAGACATACTGTGCTAATGAAAGATGTTTAAATATTTGGATGAATGGCCTAGGCTTTGAAAAGGATCTAATCAATATCTAACATTGCAACTCCATTTGGGATGAAATTTCAGGGTTGTGAGAAAAAAATTAAATTAATTTGGAATGATCTTTATTAATATTTAAATTATGATTTTTATGAAACAAACTACCTTATTTCTTATCTTCTGAGCTAACTAAACCTCTGTGAGTTTGACTTGCTATGGAACAGGTTTCAATAAAAGACAGATGTTACAAGGCTGTTAAAAAAAAAAAAGCTACTTCCAAAAAAAAAAAAAAAAGCTACTTCCGGTAAGATGGCAGAATAGATGGACCCTGAGCCAACTGCCTCCCAGGATCACACCAAAATTATAAATAATTTATGCAACATTCAACCTCAGAAGTCCCCTGAACACTAGATAAACAGAACCTCTAAAAGAAGGACCTAAAGAGGAGGCCACATCAAGTCTGATGATCTATTTAATACATCAAAGCAATCCCAGAAAGACAGCCAGAATGAGAAAACAAAGAAACATGTCACAAGTAAAAGATCAGAAGAAACCCCTAGAAATGGAACTAAATGAAACAGAGGGATCCAATCTTTCAGAGACAGAGTTTAGAACACTGATGATAAGAATGTTTAACAAACTTAGTGAGGACATAAGGAAGGATTGAGAAATCATAAAAAAACAACCAGTTAGAACTAAAGAATACAATAAATGAATTGAAGAACACACTCAAACGAATCACCAGTAGAGTAGATGAAGCAGAGAATTGGATAAGCGATTTGGAAGACAAATAGTAGAAATCATTCAGAACAACAAAAAGACAAAAGAATAAAAAACAATGAAAATAGTTTAAGAGTCCTATGGGACAACATTCAGTGCAACAACCTTTCGCATCATAGGAATCCTAGAAGAAAAAGAGAAGAAGCAAGGGATTGAGAATGTATTTGAAAAAATAATGTCCGAAAACTTCCTTACCCTGGTGAAGGAAATTGACATACGTGCCCAGGAAGTGCAGAGGGTTCCAAACAAGCTGAACCCAAACAGGTCCACAGCAAGACACATCATAGTTAAAATGGCAAAGCTTAAAGACAGAGATAGAATCCTAAAAGCAGCAAGAGAAAGACAGCAGGTTACATACAAAGGAACTCCTATAAGACTAACAGCTGACTTGTTTACAGAAACTCTGCAGGCCAGAAGGGAGTGGCAAGAAATATTCAAAGTGATGAAAAATAAAGGCCTAGAACCAAGATTGCTGAACCCAGCACGGCTATCACTTAAAATTGAAGGAGACATAAAGAGCTTCTCAGAAAAGAATAAGCTTAAAGAATTCATTACCACCAAGCCAGCATTGCAGGAAATGTTAAAAGGGTTTTTTTTTAAACAGAAGAAAGGGGAAAACAAGCTAACCCAGGAAGACCAGAAACACAAATAACAAAATGGCAATAAATATGCACCTATCAATAATCACTTTAAATGTGAATGGGCTAAATGCTCCAATCAAAGACAAGGAATGGCTGAGTGGATAAGAAAACAGGACCCATACATATGCTGTCTACAAGAGACTCATCTCAAATCAAAAGACACACAGAGACTGAAAGTAAAGGGATGGAATAAGATATTTCATGCAAATTGAAATGAGAAAAAAGCTGGAGTAGCAAAACTTATGTCAGACAAAATAGACTTTAAAATGAAGACTACAATAAAGAAGTACACTACATAATAATAAAGGGATCAATTCAACAAGAGGACATAACCCTAGTAAACATCTATGCCCCTAGCATATAAATTCCTAAATATATAAAACAGATTTTGACAGACATAAAGACAGAGATCAATAGTAACACTATCGTAGTAGGGGACTTCAACAGCCCATTTTCACCAATGGACAGATCCAGAAGACAGAAAATCAAAACAGACATAGTGGGGGTGTGAGATGGTCGCATGTCTTATTGGGGAGACCGCTTTGGGATTTGGTTAGAAACTTGATCACTGCACTGTGCGCCTGAAGCTGATGTTGTATAATATGGAATGTTAACTATGATTGAATGTATACATGTAGTCACGGATTAGGAGTACAGTGTGGCAGTGAGGTCAGGGGAGTTGTAATAAATATTAAGATATGGGGGGGAGTGGGCAGCGGATTGGGGGTGGGGGTGTCACTGTGAGGGGTAAAAAGTATAACTATTGCACTGTTGTAAAAAATAAATAAATAAGTTAAAAAAAAAAAAAAGGACACACTGGCCTTCAATGACACTTTAGACCAGCAGGATTTAATCGATGTTTTTAGATCATTTCACCCCAAAGCTACAAAATATACATTCTTCTCAAGTGCCCATGGAACATTTTCCAAGATAGACCACATGTTAGGCCACAAAACAAGTCTCAACAAATTTAAGAAGATTGAAATTTCATATCAAGCATCGTCTCTGACCACAATGCTATGAAACTAGAAATCAATTATAAGAAAAAATCTGGAAAGCACACAAATACATGGAGGCTGAATAACATGCTACTAAATAGTGAGTGGGTCAAAAATGAGATCAAGGAAGAAATCAAAAGATACCTGGAGACAAATGAAAATGAAAACACCATGACCCAAAAACTCTAGGATGCAGCAAAAGCAGTCCTAAGAGGGAAGTTCACAGCAGTGCAGGCCTACCTAAAGAAGGAAGAAAAGTCTCAAATCAACAGACTATCTTTACACCTAAGGGACCTGGAAAAAGAACAGCAAAACAAGCCCAAAGGAATTACAAGGAAAGAAATCATAAAGACCAGAACAGAAATAAATGAAATAGAGACCAAGAAAAACAATACGAGAGATCAATGAAACCAAGAGTTAGTTTTTTGAGAAGTTAAACAAAATCGACAAACCCTTAGTCAGACTCACAAAGAAAAAGAGAGGACTCAAATTAATAAAATCAGAAACAAAACAGGAGAAATGACAACAGATACCACACAAATACAATTTTAAGAAAATACTACAAGCAACTATATGCCAAGAAAATTGACAATCTGGAAGAAATGGATTAATTTCTAGAAGCATACAATCTACCAAGTCTGCACCAAAAAGAAACAGAAACTCTGAACAGACCGATTACTACCAAAGAAATTGAATCAGTAATCAATAAGCTTCCAACAAACAAAAGTTCTGGACCAGATGGCTTCACAGGTGAATTTTACAAAACATTCAAAAAAGAATTAATACCTATTCTCCTCAAACTATTCCAAAAAATACAGAAGGAGGGAAGGCTCCCAAGCACATTTTATGAGGCCACTATTACTCTGATCCCAAAATCAGACAAGATATTAAAAAAAAGGGAAACCACAGTCCGATATCCCTAATGAACATAGATGCAAAAATCCTCAACCAAATACTAGCAAACCTAATTCAGTACCACATTTAAAAAGATCATAAACCACGATCAAGTGGGATTCATCCCTGGTATGCAAGGTTGGTTCAATAGCTGCAAATCAATTAACATAATACATCTCATTAAGAAAATGCAAAATAAAAATCATATGATCGTATCAATAGATGCAGAAAAATCATTTGACAAAATCCAGCAGCCATTCATGATAAAAAACTCTTAGCAAAGTGGAAAAAGTGGAATCGTATCTCAACATAATAAAGGCCACATATGATAAACCCACAGCAGACATCATACTCAATGGGGAAAGGCTAAAAGCTTTCCCCTTAAGATCAGGAACAAGACAAGGCTGCCCACTTTCACCACTTCTAAATAGCGCTACAATATGCACTATGTAAATAGTGTGTGTGTGTGTGTGTGTGTGTGTGTGTATATATATATATATATATCTATATATATATATATATATATATATATATATATATATATATATATTTGAATTAGCATCTTGGATTCTTCTGCGTAGATACCCAAGAGTGAAATTGCTTGGTCATGTGGCAGTTCCATTTCCAGTTTTTTGAGATACCTCCATACTGATTTCCATAATGGCTGCACCAATCTGCAGTCCCACCAACAGTGCACCAGGGTTCCCTTTTCTCCACAGCTTCGCCATCACTTGTTGTTTGTTGATTTATTGATGATAGCCATTTTGACCAGAGTGAGGTGGTATCTCAATGTGGTCTTTATTTGCATTTCTATAATGATTAGTGAGGTTGAACGTTTTTTCATATGCCTGTTGGCCATCTGTATGTCCTCTTCAGAGAAATGCCTCTTCATATCCTCTGCCCATTTTTAAAATTGGGTTGTTTGTTTTTTTTGGTGTTGAGTTGCAAGAGTGTTTGTAAGTTTTGGATATTAACATCGTATCAGATGTATCTTTGGCAAATAACTTCTCCCATTCAGTAGGCTGCCTTTTTGTTTTATTGATGATTTCCTGTGCTGTGAAAACACTTTTAAGTTTGATGTAATCCCATATGTTCATTTTTTCTTTTATTTTTGTAGCCTGAGGGGATATATCAGTAAAAATATTACTCAGGGTAATGGCTGCAAATTTGCTCCCTATGTTTTCTTCTAGGAGTTTTATGGTTTTAGGTCTTACATTTAAGTCTTTAATCCATTTTGAGTTTGTTCTCATATAGGGTGTAAGTAGGTGGTCCATTTTCAGGTTTTTTGCAGTGTTTGCCCAATTTTCCCAGCACCATTTATTAAGTATACTATCTTTTCTTCAGTGTAAATTCTTGCTTCCATTGTCATAGACTAAATGACTGTATATTGATGGAGTTTATTTCTGGGCTCTCTATTATTTTCCATTGGACTATGTGTCTGTTTTTATGCCAGTACTATACTGTTTTGATTACTGTAGCCTTGTAGTATGTTTTAATGTCAGGTAGCATGATGCCTCCCACTGTGTAGTTATTTCTCAAGATTGCCAAGGCTATTCAGGGTCTTTTATGGTTCCATATAAATTTTAGTATTCTGTGTTCTATTTCTGAGAAAAGTGTCCTTTGTAGTTTGATTGGAATTGCATTGAATCTATATATTGCCTTAGGTAGTATTGACATTTTAACTATATGAATTCTTCCTATCCAGGAACATGGGATGTATTTCCATTTATTTGTATCTTCTTTGATTTCTCTCTTGAGTGTCTCGTAATTTTCTGAGTACAGGTCTTTTACTTTTTTGGTTAAATTGATTCCTAGGTATTTTTTTTTGAAGCAATTGTAAATGGGATTGACTTCCTGATTTCTTCTTCTGATAGTTTATTATTGGTGTATACAAATGCAACTGATTTCTGAATATTAATTTTGTATCCTGCTACATTACTAAATTCGTTTGTCAGTTCTAACAGTGTTTTGGTGGAGTCTTTGGTATTCTCTATATATAGTATCATGTCATCTGCATATAATGACATTTTTACTTCCTCCTTTCCAATTTGGGTGCTTTTTATTTTATTTTCTTGTCTGATTGATGTGGCTAGAACTTCCAGAACTATGTTAAATAGAAGGGCCCACTGACTGGATCCAACTTATGATAGCAAGAAAGCCCTGGGGAGGCAACCTGAAGAGGCCAGGTTCCCGGACTAAATGGTCTGGAGAACGACAGCAGGAGGTGGAACAGAGGGTAAGTGCACAGGTGGGAACAAAAGCAGAATAGCAGCAGCACAGAACCCAGGGCTATCAAAAACATTCTTACTCCCTGAAATGCTGCCTCACCCAATTTGCATACCACAGAGGCTTTATCAGTGTCTGAATCTTATGGGAGCCAGAAGGTGACAATGGGCCTTGGGGTGTCCTGGATTTTTGTGAAGCTGCCCAAGGCCTGGTACTGATGGCAGCCATCCTCGATTCACAGCGTGACCTCTCCCACGTGCCCCTCCAGGTTTATTTAGCACAGGCAGTGAACAACTGTGAATCACTTTGTAGTTCCTACCAGGTAGTCCCCTACTGGTCACAGGCAGTGGGTGACGTTGGCCTGTACTGGAGTCACTTCCAACAGTTCCAGAACCAACATACTCAGAAATTGGCTTCAGACCACAACAGAGCACTGTCCAATTAACCCCACAAGTGGCACACATAAACACCAGTCTCAATAGACACCAGAGCCTGCTAGAGTGAATCTGCACAGCAGCGGATGAGCTGTGGGCAAGTCCAAACCCCACAACCAGTCAGCCTGAGGGTCAATCCCACTCGCTGGCATGCCAATAGCAATCAAGGCTCAACTATAACAAGCGGAGCACACACAACCCACACAAGGAACACTCTAGAGCACCCAAAACAGGTGACCAGGGAGACTATCCCAGGGCCCCATAGGGCACCTACTACATAAGACCATCTGGCCAAGACTAGGAGACATAGCACATCTGCCTAATACATAGAAACAAATACAGAGAGGCAGACAAAATGAGGAATCAAAGAAATATGTCCCAAATGAAAGAACAGAAAAAATCTCCAGGAAAAGAACTAAACAAAATGGAGGAAAGCAACCTACCAGAGACACAGTTCAAAACAATGGTTATAAGGATGCTCAAGGAACTTAGTGAGAACTTCAACAAAGAGATAGCAAGCCTTAAAAAAAAGGACATAGAAACCATAAAAAAGAACCAGGCAGAAGTGAGGAATATAATAACGCAAATGAAGAATGCACTGGAGGGAATCACCAGAAGACTAGATGAAGCAAAGGATCAAATCAGCAATTTGGAAGATAAGGTAGCAGAAAACACCCAATTGGAACAGCAAGAAAAAAGGAAAGATTCCCCCAAAAATGAGTGAAGTTTAAGAGAACTCTGGGATAACATCAAGCATAACAACATTCACATCATAGGGGTGCCAGAAGGAGAAGAGAGAAAGCAAGGGATTGAGAACCTATTTGAAGAAATAATGACTGAAAACTTTCCTAACCTGGGAAAGGAAATAGACATACAAGTCCAGGAAGTGCAGAGTCCCAAACAAGGTAAGGCTGAACAGGCCCACACCAAGACACATTACAATTAAAATGACAAATGTTAAAGACATAGAGAGGGTCTTAAAGGCAGCAAGAGAAAGGCAACCAGTAACTCACAAGGGAGCTCCCATCAGATTGTCAGCTGATTTCTCAATAGAAACTTCGTAGGCCAAAAGGGATTGACACAAAACATTCAACATGATAAACAGTAAGGGCCTAATAACCAAAACTACTCAACCTAGCAAGACTATCATTTAAAATCAAAGGACAGATAAAGAGCTTCTTCCCAAACAAAAAAAGCTACAGGAATTCATCACCACCAAACCAGTATTTTAAAGAAAGTTAGAGTGACTTCTTTAAGGAAAAAAAATCAAAAAGATCAAAATTATGAATAATAAAATTGAAATAGCTACATATCTATCAATAATTATTTTCAATGAAAATCGATTAAAAACTCCAATAAAAAGACATAAGAGGGCTCAATGGATAAGAAAACAAAACCCTTATATATGCTGCCTACCAAAGACTCACTTCAGATTGGAAGACACATATAGACTGAACGTAAAGGGATGAAAAATGTTATTTCATGGAAATGGAAACAGACAAGCAAAAAAAGCTGGGGTAGCAATACTTATACAAGACAAAACAGACCTTAAAACAAAGACTAAAACAAGAGACAATGAAAGACCCAGTAATCCCACTTCAGGGTACTGATCTGAACAAACCCAAAATGCTACTTTCAGGGGACATGCTCATCCATATGTTCATTTCAGCATTGTTTACAATGGCCAGGATGTGGAGGCAGCCTAGGTGTTAGTCGATGGAAGAATGGATAAAGAGGAGGTGGTACATATAAACAATAGATATTCCTCAGCTAGGGAAGGGAATGGGTTCTGCCATCTGTAGTGGCATGGATGGACCTGGAGGGTATTGTGCTGAGTGGAGTATTCAGACAGAGGAAGACAGATGCAATGTGATTTCACTTATGTGTGGAATATAAAGAACAAAATAAACAAACAAAATGGAAACAAACTCATAGATACAGAAAACATTTTGATGGTTGCCAGATGAGAGGGAGGATGGGGGTGTGGGTGGAAAAAAGGGAAGGGATTGAGAAGTACAAATTGGTTGTTACAAAGTAGTTATGGGGATGTAGGGTATAGCATAAGGAATATAGTCAATAATATTGAAATATCTATGTATGGTGTCAGATGGGTACTAGATTTGTTGGAGTGATAGATGGGAGGGGGTAGGGGTAGGGTGAAAAGGATGAAAGGATTAAGAAGTACATACAAATTGGTAATTACAAAACAGTCGTGGAGAAGTAAAGTAAAGCATAGGGAATATAGTCAATAATATAATTACAACTATGTATAGTGCTAGGTGGTTACTAGACTAGTCAGGGAGATCTCTTCTAAAATTATACAAATGTGCAACCACTATGCTGTACACCTGAAATTAATATAAAATAATATTAAATGTCGAGTGTAATTGAAAAATTAAGAAAGGGGGGCAAAAGTTGAAGGGAAATAAGAGGTTCAAATTTCCAGGCATAAAACAAATAAGTCATGGGGATATAATACAGCATAGGGAATATAGTCAATAATATTGTGATAGTATACCAGTAGTACGGTATCAGATGGTTGCTGGACTTTCACAATGGTCACTTCTTTAGGTATATAAATGTTGAGTAACTATGGTGTGCCCCTGAAACTAATATTGTACATTAGCCATATTTTTAATAAAAATCTTTAAAAAAAAATAAAGATAGGGCCGGCCGAGTGGCGCTTTGGTTAAGCGCTGGTTTGGAAAGCCAGCGGCCCCGGTTCAGGTCCCACATATGAGGGCCAGTGACACTGCCCTTAAAGAAAATAAAGATAGTTATAAAAATAATTAATGTCAATAAAAGGAGGTAAAAAAAAATTTTTTAAAGTAACCAAAAAAAATCTTGGAGTCCAATTCCCTCATTTTGCAAACAGGGAAACTAAGGCTGGAAAGGGTTGGTGATTTACCCTAGTTACACGGAACTCGTGGCCAGGCTGAACCCAGACCTCAGTAACCATGTCTCCTGCTGCCTGTGACACAACAAAGTCCATGACTCCAACACTCCCTTCTATGTAGTCTCTTGAAGTGTTTATGCACTAAAAATAATTTTAAACCATTTTAATTGGGTACATTGCTTTGAATCCCTTCTCCGACAGGAAATATGCTGGCTCACTGGAGGGAGGCTTGGCAGCTGGCCTTGAACTCCCTTGACCTCCCTACACACAAGCTGAGGTTTTTCATCCAGTGTTATTGCCAGAGCCCAAGCTGGATAGTGGAGGCTGGAAGTCAACAATAATAGCCCCTTCCAGTTATTGCCCTGTAGCCAGAAGCTGGGTTAATATTTAGAGAGGATTGGAGGAGAAATCTAATTGAATTCAAAACATAATAAATTGAAGACAACTCATTCGATTTATGGCAGTGTCTTCTGGCATCTTTTAATTTTGCATCACATTCATTTGGAGCCAATCAAATTAGGGTGCTCATTGTGCTGCCAAGGTGGATAAGGCTGGAGCCACACTCCCTGCTCCAGGCATAATGAGATCTGTGCAGGATAACTCAGGAGTCGGGGGTGGGTAGGCGGGGGAGGCCATGAGGGCACAGTGGTCACCACCTCATTATCAGGAAAATTGACTTGGCAAGAGGTGAGTGGGGACTCCAGACCTGGCTACTTGCTTACAGGGTGGCCTGGGCCTTCCTCTCCCACAGCCCGGGTCTCCTCATTTGCATAAGAGTAGCAGTGCCTACCTCTGAAGGCTGAGTATGAAAAGGGATCATGATATAATAAGTACCTCCTCCTCCAGTTTCTCCAAGTCTGACCACTGCTCCCTCCTCCCACCACGCTGCACAGCCTCATTTTTTTTTGTTTGTTTGTTTTGTTTTGTTTTTTGAGGTCAGTGTCACTGGCCCTCGTATGTGGGACCCGAACCAGGGCCGCTGGCTTCCCAAACCAGTGCTTAACCACTGCGCCACTCGGCCGGCCCTGCACAGCCTCATTAACAGTGCTCCCCAGGGTCCAATTCTCCCCCACTGGCCTCTGGCTTAGATGACCACGTTGGATTCACCCCACCTCTCAAGGGAGCCCTGTCAAAGATTTGGTGGCCATCTTTAGTCCTCCACAAAGGTACTCAGAGCAAACTTGTGAGCTCACCTAACTGGAAAACCTATGACCAGAATTTGAAGTATGGTTGAGCCCAGGAGTTCAAGCAAGATCCTCAGACTTTCCCCCTCCAACTCTAGACCCTGCAGGCCTCTGCGTGGCTTCGGACAATTCTCCCCATGAGACAGCAAGTCAGTGCACAGAGCTCCAAGTTCACATAGCCCTCACAGTACATGTAGAAGGAGACAGAGTAGTCCTCTCCCAGAATTCATTCTCAGTTCCTAAAAATAGACTCTGGTTGGCCCTGCTGTGTTACATGCGAACCCTGAGCTAATAAGCACCTTGAATGTTATGAACACTCTGATTGGGCAGTGTCATCTGACACCCTGTGGTGGAACAAGGGGAGTCCCTTTATTATTATCCCCACCAGAATCACAGAATGTTGGTATGAAAGGACCTTTTTCTTACAGCAGTGTTCCATGGAGATAACTAAACCAGAAGTTCTTGTCATGCCATGTAAGGGGCTATACAACCAGCATCTAGGTGACAAAGAGAAACGTGCCTCTGAAATTTCCTAGATCCCCTTTTCCAGCCGCCAGATATCCACATTTCACTCTACCCCTAGGTTTCCTCCCCATCATCCCAGACCTCCCAGGTCATCTACCTTCCTTGGCTTCTGTTACCTCCTCCAGAAGACTAAACAATTCTACTGGTACCCTAGAACCTCACATTGCTTTCCCTCTGACATCTGCATCCCCTGCTTTGCCTCCAGATGGACTTATCCCCAGCCCTCACCCTACTCTCACCCCTCCTTTGAATTCTAAGAGGATAAACAACATCAGGAGGACTGGTTTCTGCCCCCATAACTTCTAGGGAAAACTGAAGGAACACATCTGACATAGGTCAAGAACCACATGGATTCTGACACCTAGTGGTCTTCTTATAGGAGGGTGGGAAGATTTTGGAGAGAGGCACAAAAAGGATCAGAGTTCTTCCCTGCCTCTCTGTGGCATGGAGAGACAATAAATGAGCTGCTATGCCTGTAAGAGGAGTCCTCAAGTTTGGGAGGCCATGTGAGCCAGACCCTGGCCTAGCACAAGGAGGCATAGTAGGGTGGAGAAAGGGGAGCGGCTTCTGCCCTATGTGACAGAGGAAATGGGCAGTCTCCTCACATAAAGTAAAATCCAGAGTCTTCAGTCTAGATGACTATATACCCTAGTTTGCAGGAGACAATCCTGGTATGATAATCAGTAAAATCCTGTTGGGATGAATTATATCCCCCCAAAAATATTCCCTGTCCTACAGAATACAATATTTGAAATCATGTATATGATAATGGTTTAATACCCAAAATACATAAAGAACTCCCAACACTCAACAACAAAAAGACAAACAACCTAATTTTTAAATGAGCAGTTAACTTTAATAGACATTCTTTCTAAGAAATGACACACAAATGGCCGATAAGTGTCTGAAAAGATGCTTAACATCTTTAGACATTAGGGAAATGCAAATTAAAACCACAATGAGACATCACTTCATACCTATTAAGATAGCTATAATTTTTTAAAATACAAAATAACAAGTGTTGGCAGGGATGTGGAGAAATTAGAACGCTCATATATTGCTGATGAGATTGTAAAATGATACAGCTGCTGTGGAAAACAGTTTAACAGTTCCTCAAGAAGCTAAATATAAGGGCCGGCCGAGTGGCTCAGTGGGTTAAGAGCTCGCTCAAGAGTGCAAGCTGAGCTCTGAGCAACAGCAGCTCGATGCCCAGCCCAAGCTGAGCTGCCGTTGAGCTGCCAACAGGTGGCAGGATGGCTCAGCTAAAACTAAAAAAAAAATTAAAAAAAAAGAAGCTAAATATAGCACAGTGGCCAGGCATCTACACAATCTATGAAGTGATTCCCCCAGTGAGTCCAGTACCCATCTGGAACCCTACATAGTCCTTACAACATTAATGATTATATTCTCCATACTATATTTCTCATCCCCATGATTATTTTGCGACTACCAATTTGTATTTGCAGAACCTATCCATAGTAGACAAACACGAAACAACCCAAGTGTCCAGTAACAGATGAACAGATAAACAAAATGTGGTATATACATACAATGAAATATTATTCAGCCATAAAAAAATGAAGTTTTGATACATACTACATCATGGATGAATCGTGAAAACATTATATTAAGTGAAATAAGCCAGATATAAAAGGACAAATGTTGTAGTTGTATGTTGCTATTTACATGAAATATCTTAACTAGGAAGATTCATAAAGATAGACAGTAGATTAGGGTTTACCAGAAACCAGGGAAGAGAGGGATGGGAAATTAGTATTTAATAGTTACAGAGTTTCTGTTTGAGATGATGAAAAATATTTTGGGACAGATAGTGATAGTTACACAATGTGGATGTACTTAATGCTACTGAATTGCACAGGTAAAATGGTTAAAATGGTAAATATTATGTTATATGTATTTTAACACAATAAAGAAAGGACTATGCATGAGAGGGGATAGATCACCTGGTCCTCAGACACCCAGCAATATTCTATTTGGAGGCTAGTTGGGGCTTTGGGTCCGGTCCATCTTTTATCCTCTGAGGCCCAACTGACAAGCATGTCAGCCCATCCTCAGGCTGACAGTCCTGAAAATCCTCTCCTCTGAGAAAGGAAAGGAAGTTCATGTTGGAATCAGAGCACAGAGACTCGTGAATATTCATAACATGATGTCAATGGTCCACTCATCAAAAACATTGCTCCTCAGAGTACCACCAGACCCAAAGTCATGCAAAATCCATAAACCTGCAGCAAGGGCACATCCAGTGTGCCTCTCTGTAGACAACTGCTGAGACACCAGGGAGGGATGGAGTTCAGAGACTTTGGGAAGACAGAAAAGTAAAAATATTTCCATATCTTTTCCTTTGGAGAGGCTGCACCTGTATCTGGGGTGTACAGGTGAGTTAAATCACCAGGGCATGCTTGCATGGTGCCCATGCTGCAGTCACAGCAGGGTAAACAGCAGCCCCATGCTCTGAATGCCCAAGCAGATGTGGGTACCCACTTCAGGAGGCAGTGTCAGGAACTATGCTGTGTGAGGGAGAGAAGACAGAACACAGGAAACCGGGGACAGACACATGGCAGTACTTAATTAACCCTCCCCTATAGGTTAAACAAAACTGATGTACAAGTTGGTCCCAGGAGAGCAACCAAGAAGGATTTAGCAGGCAAAGGGACTGTGGACACCAATGGGGACAGCAGAAAATTCTCTAGCCTGAAAAGAAAGTGAAAAATAGGAGAAATTAGGAAGTAAATCACAGTTGAGAGTAAGGTGTTTCTTACTCCCTCTGTATGAGACAGGGTTCTCCAGAGACCAGAAACTAGAGGATATCTCTATATATTGGGTTGTCAGAAAAGTCATGACGTATTTTTTCTGTTTTTCGTTGCAAAAATGCATCATGACTTTTCCAACAACCCAATATAACTGAGAGAGAGAGCATGAGAGAAAGAGACGAGAGAGAGAGAGAGAGAGAAGAGGAAAAAAAAGAGAGAGATTTACTTTAAGGAATTGGCTCACGATATTGTGAAGGCTGCCAAGTCTAAAATCTGCAGGGTGGCCAGGCCAGCAGACTGGATACCGAGAGAGTGGATGGTGCAGTTCAAATGTGAAGGCTGTCTGTAGGCAGAATTCTCTCTTGCTCAGGGGATGTCAGTCTTTGTTCTACTCAGGCCTTCAATTGATTGGATGGGGCCCACCCACATTATAGAGGGCAATTTGCCTTACACAAAGTCCTGATTTTTAAGGGTTAATCTCATCCAAAAACACCCTCAGAGAAACATCCAAAACATGCAGAATGGCTGGATGTTTAAGCTGGAAGGACATAGGTGAGAAAGGATGAGGTGACACCTGATGCAAACTTCATGTTATCACTCTGAAAATAATAGACCATTCAGACAGACTCCAACACTTCTGACAGAAGCAGAGGAAGGTTCCATAGCGATGGCAGGACTCTTTTGCTCTGGGAGATAGTATTGTTCAGGGTTGATTGAAATGTTTTCCAGTCCTTTGTCAAAACACATGTATTTCTGATCTCTTAAACAGGCCTGGATGTTTGGGAATAAGATGGGAAATGAGCAGGAGTCTTTGTGATTAGATCAGCAAGTGTCCTATGGGAAGAAAGTAAGCCTGCCACTAAATGTCACTAGATAGAACACTCGTGCCCTCAAAACCAAGGTGTCCACTCCAAACCTTTGCTCCTCTCACATGGGCTTTTGGAGGAAAAGGAGAATCACCACAGCCTCGCTGGAAAGTAGTAATGCAAAATGTATCAGAAGCTTAGAAATGTGTATTGACTTTGAAAAGAAATATGCCTGTGAACAAGGACTCTTTGTGATTAACTGGGCCCAAAATTGATAATCAGAGTCTAGCAACAATTGTTGACAGAGTCCTTTCATCCTCGCTGCATTTCAGGGAAAAGCCATAGACTGGGCTGCCAAGTCTCCTGCACTGTCCTCCTGCCATTTGAGTTGACCTGTCTAAGGGAGTTACTAGGACCAAAATTCGACAAACAGGACTGAGACTTTTGCTGTCCAATCAGAGCTGTGCCACCAGCTATATCCTCATTTGCATCTTTACCAACCAATCAGAGTGGCTTCATTCCAACCAATCAGGACAGCATGTTTTGTACCAAGCAAACTGTGAGGATTTGGAGTTCTCATTTGCATTAAAGTAGACCAATCAGGAACCAGGGGTAGGAACTCTTTTCTATATAAGCCAGCTCCACCTCTGCCTCAAAAACTGCTTTTCCTGGGCCAGGCCGAGTGGCACATTGGTTAAGAGCTGGCTTGGGACGCCACCAGCCCTGGTTCGGATCCCACATATGAGGGTCAGTGATACTGCCCTCTACAGCTAACAACAGCTCCACCTAGAGCCGGGCTGTGTGAGCCCCAGCAACAGTGCAGGCTGCAGCCCCTGCTGCAGTGGGCTGCCATAGGCTACAGTGAGTGGCCGGCAGCCAGCGTGAGCTGCCAATAGCCATGATGAGCGACCATCCAGAGGCCGGCGACCGATCTGCCTCATCCGGGAAGAGTGCAATGACGATACCAACATGGGCCAGTGAAGCAATATCCTCCATAACTAGACTGAAGAACAAAAAGACAGCAACTTGTCTGTTCCCCTTCCTGGATTCCCCAATGCTGTTCCCCTTCCTGGATTCCCCAACGCTGTTCCCCTCCCCCAATGCCCCAATAAAAAAAATTTTAAAAAATTTTAAAAACCTGCTTTTCTCTGGTAGGAGCTGTAATTCCAAAGCTAAAGCTGCAGCACAGGTGCTCTAACACCTGAACTGCCTCACTCAAGCTGTCTCATGCCTGAGCTGTCTCACAGCTGAGCTATATCACAATTTGAGCTGTTTTCACTAAGTAAAGTCTCCCCCTTTTACCAAACTCCAAATTAGGGAATCCTGGTGGCATTGAATAGGTGGCAGCAACCTTCAGTTGGCATCTGCATATTTTGTTTTCCCTTCACTTCACTTTTAAGTAGCTCTTCTGAAGGAATTATTAGAACCAGGCCATCCTAACAAAACAGAACCCAGAGGACCCTGAGAAACTTAATAACAGTCTTTTCCACCTAGGCATAGAGACTTTTTAAAAATAGCTTATTATAATTATAAATATAATGTCTGTTTATTGTAGGAAACTTGGGAAATGTGGAAAATATAAAGAGAACCAACAAAAATATCACTACAATCCCATCATAACTGGTGTATTTCCTTCCAGGGTTGTGTTGGGTTATTTTTTTTTCCATGAATGAATAAGTGCACTTACAAATAGTGGGGAATAATCTCCCCATCAAATTTAGGTCTCCATTATAAACAGTGAGCTCCTCCAGATTCCTTATACACATTTGCCTTCTGTAGCTCCAAGTCTTGGCATGTGTCTGTCATCTGGTAGGCACAGGTGTTTGATGATGTTGGCTGAAGACCCTCATTGACTGATGAGTCAAATATAACCCATTCCCTATCATTGTTAAATACAACATGAGTCCAGGGACCTGGCACACACCAAAGAATATGTTATTTTCAAAGAAGCAAATGACAGTGACCATTGAAATGCTCACAGCACAGCAAGGGAGACAGATGGGTCCAGGCACCTGGCCACCAGCAAGAGGGTCCAGCAGCTCACATCTTGTCTGGACCTGCATTTGTTAAATATTTCTAAAAACCAAATTTCTCAGCCAAATGTCTGCTTACCCCTGTCTGCATAAGAAAGTTTGCATATTTACACAGGACCACAAGCAGTTATTATTTGGTTTCTATGTTGATATATACAAATGTCTGCCTGTGGATAAGTGGAAGTATGACCAGGTGATAAAGCACCGAAACCAAGACAGAGGACTTGCTTCCATCATGTCGAAGGAACTTAGAGAAGACAGTGCTCGGCCATGGTTCTTCCATCCCTCCCACTCACGCTCCCTCCCTACCTACCTACCTCCTCCCCCATCACCCTATTTTTCCCTCCTGCTCCCTTGAGCTTAATTTATATTATATGTCCTGCTTTCTTAAATATGAAAAACAGACAGAAGGCCTCATTTCCTTAGATGTCAAACCCTAGTTTAAATGCTCTGTGTAGAGTTGTTCTGTGCAGGCCATTGCTGGGTACCACTGTAGCCTCGACTAGCTGCACTGCAGGGAAGAAAAGGTTGCTGACCCAGCTCTTCCTGGTCCCTTCCCAGGGGCCCAAGTCACTTCCAAGCTCCAAGATTCAAAGCTCATTTGTCTGTACTTCACTGTGAACTTCAGCGTACCATCCTTGCATGGGGGCATTTATTCAGGGCCAGGCACTGTGCTGGCTAACAGGAGATAAAAGCCCAGTCCTCCTGCTTGAGGGAGCTACAGCCAAGTGGAAAGGAAGAGAGGCACCTTTTCTTCTTTCCAGTCCTAAGACTCCCTAAGTGCCCAAGAGAGCGATTGCAAAGTGCTCTGGGCATGCAGATAATGAGACAAGAGAGCCAGGAGGAGTTTTCAGAGAAGGTAAACTTAGAAAGTGCACACAGATTCAATAAGTATCCACTTGAGCAAAGTGTGGTGTGTTTAAGAAAATAAGTCTGGTAGATGGGAGGCCAGTTAGAGGCAGACCATGAATTGTCCAAGGGTCATGTAAAATCATTGGGATTCCATCCTGTAGAAGGTGGGACCTACCAAATGAGAGTGTTAAGGTCAAATTTGTGACTGGAGTAGAGAAAGAACACTATACAGAAAGATCGGAGGTGGAGATACCTTTGAGGGAGGTTCTTGCAATAGTCCAGAGGAACGGGAAGGAATCACATGCTACAAATTAGGCAACCAGGTAATTGGCAGTAGGAGAAACTGATGGGAAATCCAGCAGGAATTCAAGTAAAGGGCTCATATTTTGCTTTGAACTTGCACTTCAGGTGTGTGTGTGACACCTAAGTGGTGATGTCCAATGGCCAAGTAAAGTTTAGAAAAGGCCTAATTTGGGAACTGTCAATTTGTAAGTGGTAGCTGAAGGCACAGGAACATAATGCAACACTGGGAGTGTGTCAAGTAGGAAACAAAAGCCAAGGCAGAACCAAGCAAAACCTGACATTTGAGGGACAGAGGAGCCTGAGAAGGAGCAGGTAGTGTTAGGAGAATGAGGCTGAAGTCATTTCACGGACGCTAACCAAAGAGGGAATTTCAGGGACATGATGTCAAGAATGAAATGCTGCAAAGATCAAGCAAGGGGAAAACCCAAACTACGTGGTGATTAGCATGCCATTCCTGATTTTATGGACAGCAATTTCAGCATCTGTGGATAAAAAACCCATCAGTTGAGAAGCAAAGGCAAGAAAGTGGTGGCCATGAGTACAGAATACTCTCAGAGGAGCTTGGCTTTGAAGGGAAGAAGATCAAAAAAAAGGGGTTGGCAGAGTCATGGGAAGGATTTTTCCAATGTGGGGCTTCCCCAAGTATACAGGTTGAAATGACAGAGCTTGTAGAAAAAGAGAGCATGAAAATAACTTTGAGAATGCTAAGCTGGGAGACTAGAGAATTGAAATGTCATTAATTATGGAACAAACATTCCCAAAATAAGTAATCCTCACATGCTTTGAATTTGTCACCCTCCTACAGGCTCAGATACTTTCACACTCCCCAGTCCTGAGTTTCAGGCCAGTTCAGGATAGGAAGGAGGGACGAGGGGGCTCAGGGCCCCATGGGAAAGCTGCCTGGCAAAGCTCAAGCACTGACACTCTGGGTCAGAGAGCATCATGGAATGCAATGCTGGACAGAGGCCTAAATGCTGGAGCCAGGCATGGCAAGCTGGCAATAGTATGTCATGGGTTGCTGACATTTTCTCAACATTTTGGACA
Source organism: Aselliscus stoliczkanus (assembly GCA_033961575.1). Lineage (NCBI taxonomy): Eukaryota > Metazoa > Chordata > Mammalia > Chiroptera > Hipposideridae > Aselliscus > Aselliscus stoliczkanus. The sequence continues at coordinate 121,876,195 of CM066729.1, forward strand.
TTTATGGCTTGGTGTCTAGCACCACGTGTCCACCAGTGGTCAGTAATAATTCTGAGGGAATTGTCTGGCTTTTAATAGCCAATTGCATTGCTCTTACATGGCTAATGCTAATTTAAGTGGTTAAATTAACTAAACGAGCCATGGAATCAAGTTGTGGCCTGGGTATGTTAGGCCAGAAAAATCAGGACAGTCCTCATGAAAGAAGACTATGAATTTAACAGAAGTCAGGTAACTCTCACTATATATTGAGAATTATACTCATTGGCCCCCATACTGACTCTGCTTCATTTCATGGAGAGGTCAGAAGGCTACAAAATTACTCTACTTCCCACAAATATAAAGAAATCATGGACCTTCTAAAAGAGCACAGAATCCTGAAAATATTCGGGTCCAAATCCCCTGTTTGACTAATATGGAAAGTGAGACTCAGACTCAGTGACTTCCAGACCTTTCTCAGGGAGTTGGTGACATGGAATCCATTAAACAATGAAAAAATGGCTACCATGATGTGACAAGTCTTCTATGACATTCAATCTCCCCTTCTGGACAAGTCACACCCTGTGGGACTCAGAACTTGACACAGCCTTTAACTTCTGGGCTGGAGGACGGGCCTGAATAATGTGGGAAGGGGGTCTGGATAGGAGAGAGGAAGCCTGAGGACAAGGCAGAGGGACAAGGCAGTAAATGCCCCCATCACGATGCCCTACATAGCTTCATTATCCTCCAAACCCCCATTTGTTAGGACACTGTGTTTGTGAGTGAAGGCAGCCTCCATTTAGCAAGCTCAACCAAAAGCCTGTGGAAATGGCCTTAGGGCCCCAAACTCCTTAAGCAAACAAGGGAAAATTACCTGGCAGCACACACACTGCCTGCTGGAACAGGGTTAAGTGAGGGGAACCCACAGAGATAAGCTCAGGAACAGCTTGTTGACCCATTCCAGGGCAATACATAGGGATCTAGCTGGGCTGCTGTCAGACTCCAGGAGAGGGACCCGAACCTTGGGCTTGTATGATTAGGGAGACACCAGCCCCTCTCCTGGTGGGATCGGGACTCAGGATATGATCCTGTGGTGTGACAGAACTCTGGCTATCTGCCCTGCTCTTCCAGGTCAGCATTTATAGTTAGGGAGTAGCAGCCCCATTCTTGCATGGTCAAGAGTTAGAGTTCCAGCTTATAACATGGCAGTGTTCCCCCAAGATCGATCATCTTCAAGATTTAGCTACAGCCAGCTTCCCTGAAGCTCTGCAGGAGACCAGCTTCTTTGTGAGGCCAGCCTATAGAAAATAGCTAAAGCAGGAATCAGCTGGGCACATTAGTTATCATCACCAACCCCTTCACACTGCAGCCAAAGGCAGCTTTCCTAACCTCAGACTTACCCATGGCACCCCCCGCCCCAACTAAGGGCTCTTAGTAACCTCCCCTTACTGGCCCAACATAGTCAAACAGCTCATCCTGGGATGCAAGCCTTCCACACCCATCTCACCCCTCCATCCAGGCTTGCCCTCAGCACTCTCACTCCCAAATGCTCTGGATCTGCTGCCTCCCACCATTACTCACTACAGTGTGAGCCTTTCCCCATCCTGCCTGCCCAGTGAACTCTCAGACACATCCTCCCAAATGCCTCAGAATGACTGACAGCTCCTTGGTGCCCTGACTGCATTAATCATTGCACATGGTGGCTGTTTTTACACCTATCCATCTGGAGGTATTTCAATCATGCCATCTGCAAAGAAGGTGCCAATGAATAAGGATGAAGTGCACCAATACATACACCCCCCTCCCCAGAACTCAAGCTCTAGGCCTTTCTGCCCTGCCCACAGCCATAGACCCCAGATCTCACAGATGGTGAAACATCACTGCCTTACATAAACCATGTTGCATTTAACTGTTTTAAAGCTATGTGCTGGACAAATGTGGTGCAAGCCATTATGCCTGAAGAGTTAAATATACTGATGAGAAACTTCAGCATTCCCTCTACTAGGTTGTGACTGAGGCCCCATCGCCAACTGGTGGAACATAACAAGCACCCAGGAAACTAGGGAACAGACTTGTGCTCATACCTGCCCAGTTAAGGCACAGGTCTCCTACTTGTTCCAGTTATGTGGGTTGAACATGTAGGTGGGTCTATAAAAGAAAAGGTAGGAAAAGGAGGTCTCTCTTTGGGAAATCTTTTGTAGATTCACAACCCACCTATCCCACCACCACCACCACCACCACCTCACCTCTCACCCCTTGTGCCTCAAAGTCATAAAACCCAGAAGGGGCTGCAAATGACATTTACAAGGTGGCAACAGGCTGCTGGCTGTCACAGAGAACACTATCTGTGAAGGGAGATATGGTTATCACCAGTGAGTTCAAGTTCTTTGTTCTGAAAGCATGCCCTGTTTTCAGTATGGTTTCCTTGGCAGTCGAAAGAATGATTAATCAAATGTCCCATTACTAGCTTTATGAATGAAAAGAAATGTATTTTAAGAGAGCTTTGTGCTGGTACCCAACTGTACTGATAAACTGTTTTCAGAGTCAGATGGGAATCAGTTTCAAACAAATGGTGACATTTAAACAACTAGAAACTTCAAGGGCCACAATTACACAGCCACGTTCACAAGCACCCTCTTGCTCTGTGGTTCATGGGCAAGTTCACCCTACAGGTGCCTGCTCAGATGCCCAGGTAGGAAGTGCTTGGTTGCTGTTGGCTAAGAAGACACCTTAAAATGTTCTTCAAATCTGTTCCCAGTGTCCTCTCAAGACCCAGGATCCCCAATCTGGTCTATGTCTATAGACCTGCAGCAGTTGTAAGATGTATCGAAACCTTAAAGAGATACTCTGGGAAGAAGCCCCACCATCAGGTCAGGCCAAGGGCTTTGTCACTACAGGCTATCTGTCTATGTCGGCATTACCCACTTTAAGACAGAGATGACAGCTGTGCTCATTTCTCCACTGCCAGACCATTTCTCAGCAGATACATGAATCCAAGATTTCTTCCTTGAGGATCTTCCAGGTCTTTTCAGCATTTTCTCCAGCATCATTGTATCCCTGCAAAGCAGTAAGTCACGGCAACAATTCCCAACTTCAGCCAAGTAGCCTGACCTTGAAGGTGTACTCGATTTTCTAAAGAAGTGAAGCCACACAATACAGGTGAAGGGCAATTTATCTTGTGTCATCTCTCTTAAGTTCAGCTCTGGGGAAATAGCTCCTATACCTGGCTTACTCCATCCTGCCACCAGGGCCTCTTTGCTGGACACTGTCTACACATGTTCCAGGACCCCAGCTTGTTTGCTGACCTCAGTGTCCTATCACCAGACTCAGCTCTGGGAAACTGAACTTCCTTTGATTCATGCCCAGCTTCGGATCAGCCCACCCTTTACTCTAGTCTGGCCACACCCAGCCCTGCCCTCAGCACAGCTCAGTGAGGCCTTAGCCAAAGCTCTCAGCAGAAATCCAGACTCTAGTATCTGACAACCCATCCACATGCCCAAGAGTGCCTCAAATACAACATGATCAAAGAAAGACTACCTGCCTCCCCACCCCCCCACACACAGGAAACCCTGCTCTATCTCATTAAATGAACCAGAACAGACATCCACTCACTTTCCCAAGTCTGGAACCCAGGAATCATCCTTCTCCCTCCCACACCCAAGTCATCCTGTCCATTCGACACTTAAATATCTTTCCAATCCATTCTCTCCTCTCCAAGTCTACTTATGCTCCTGTGTTTTTGCCTGCCTGGCATCAATTTCTCTGGGGGACTCCCTCTTTGGCCCTCACCCCATGATAATCCTGTCACATTCATGTGATGCAAGTGGGGCTGACCCCACCACCCTGATCCAGGGACCCAGGCTGGGTAAAGAAAGTGTAGCAACTTGGCCATGGTCATAGGTTGAGGCCTGAGCTATCAAAACCCTCCCCAGAGTTCTGACCAGGCACAGAGAGGAAGCTATGCTCCTTCCTGGGCTTGTGAGGAACAAGGTAAAGCAGGAGCTGTGGGGCCTCTTACTGTCTCATGTAGAAAGTTTGAATCCATGAAGAGATCAACAGATCAAGGGATTAGAGTGAATGGTGGAGACAAAGGGGGAAGGAAAGAAGAGCCCTGATGTTATTGTTTGATCCCCTGAATCCAGGCTAAAGCCAAAGAATTTCCTTTGGACAACCCCATTACATGAGTTTATAAATTCCCTATTTCATTATAAAAAGTTTGAGTTGGGGTCTGTCTCTACAACCGAGCACCTGTCACACAGCTCACATGGGTAGGTCTCCCTGTCTTCAATCTTTTCTTCTGTGTTAGTCTGCTAGAGCGGTCATAATGAAATATAACAAATTTAGCAACAGAAGTCTATTGTCTCAAATTTTCTGGAGACTGGAAGTCCAAACCAAGGTGTTGGCAGGGTTGGTTCCTTCTGAAGGTTGTGAGGGATAATCTGTCCATGCCTCTCCCCTAGCTTCTAGCGGTGTGCCTGCAAGCTTTGACCTCCCTTGGCTTATAGAAGCATCACCCAGATCTCTGCCTTTATTTTCACATAGCATTCTCCGTGTGTGTGTGTTTGTGTGTGTGTGTGTGTGTGTGTGTGTGTACCCAAATTTCCTCTTTTTATAATGACACAAGTCATGCTGAATTAGCGGCCCACCCTATTCCAGTAAAACTTCATCTTAACTAATTACATCTGCAATGCTCCTATTTTTAAATAAGGTCACAATCTGAGGTACTAGGGATTAGAATTTCAACTATGAATTTCTTTTTGTAAGAGACACATTTCAATCCATAACACTTCCCATCCCAATTCCAGCTCTTCCCCACATGAGCGGCTGCATATGCCCTACTTCAGATCCTCTCATCTTCACCTGCTTTTTAGACCAGTGGCCCTTGCAGCATCCAGCTCCGTAAGGCTCTGACCAGCCTCCCACAAGTGCAAACTGATGCCACCTCACCTCATGCCCTCATAACACATCTTCTTACCTCTCCTTGAGCTGCTCTGTTCACGTGAAGGGGTGTTCAGTGTCTATGAATGCATAAACCCATGGGGTGAACCTTTGACAAGTGGAATACAGGAGCCGATGGATAAATTCTTACTATGTTCTCCTTCTAGACACTGAACTGAGATAGTTACACAAGAGATCGAGTAACCAGCTGCCTCTTAAAAGCGTCCCGTTCAATAATACACCTTTGAACTGGCCCTCCATCCTTCCCTGTCTCATTCCCCTGGTCCCTCAATCTGTTCCCTGGGATTGCATTCTTTAATAAAGGAGAAGCCCAAAAGCCTCTACCTCAGCTTCTGCTTTTAGGGGAACCCAGGGCAATTCAGCCTACTCACTCTACATGGAAACTGACCATCCCATTCTCCCGCTCAAAACCCTTCAGTACTTCCGAAGTCCACACTCTCTAGCTAAAAGCTAGAGGATAGCTCAGAGGTCATCTGGGCAACCTTCTTTCATGCTTCTTTCAACCTTCTTTCCAACAGTCCAAGTCCTGGATTTTGGAATCCATCAGATTGGGTTTCAAATCTAGCTCTTTTTGAAAACTTGGGTAGTTTTTCTCCTCTCTAAGCTTCATCCCAAGGTTGAAAGGAGACAATGAACGAAATGTCTAGCACAGTGTTTGAGACACTAAATACATTACAGTCAGTATCACTATAGGTGAAGAATCAGAAACAAAGATGCAATGGGGGCTCTCAGGGTCACACAATCAGCTACCAATGGCTGTGAAACCTGGTACCCAAATCCTACAAAACCAAATGCCTGCACTCCACTAGCAAAAGGTTGAAATATCTGATCTACTATAAAAGTTGTTCAATGCATTTACTCTACAGATATTCAGGCACTCCTCTGAGAGCCAGATGATGAATAAAATATACAAGGTCCATGCCTTCATGGGGTTTACCTTCTAATGAGGTAGTGAGACACTCAATAGGGAAGTATGTAAGTGTGTGTGAGTATGTCAGATGCTGTTAAGTCCTATGGCATAAAGTAGGAATGCAGAATGGGGCAGGGGGGTGTATTATTATAGCCTGGTCAAGGAAATAATCATCTGATAAAGACTCACTTAACGTTGGGCGCAACTGGTCTCACAGATTCATTGCACACAAATTTTTAAGTATCTAACAGTGAACTTAAGTATTGGACTCATTGCTTCCATATCTTCCCCCTTTACCATAACATATCACCAGTCATGTTTGTGACTTAGTACATACAGTAAAGATGTATTTCATAGCGGCATCTTTGTGTGCAATGAATCTGTGAGATCAGTTGCGCCCAACGGAGGGTTATGGTGAAGGGAGAAAGGGAGTGAAAATATTGATAGCAGTAGTAGCATTCCAAGCAGCCAGAGTGGGAAGTACAAAGGACAGAGGTAGGAGCAATCTTAGAGTGTTCAAGAAACAGCAGAGAGGCCAGCACTGCTGAAGGGGATGGGCAAGGGGAAGGGTGGTAGAAGTGAAGTCAGAGAAGGGCAGACAGCCAAGGCCACCAGGGTCCATTCTCTGCAACTGGATGTGCTAACCACATAACACAAACCCCACTGTCTTGCCACCAAAGAATTTTTTATCACTTACAAAACCCACTCACAAACATCATTTCTCACAGAAGTTAGGGGCTGACCAAGGTCCACAGCTCTGACTCCACGTGCTCCTTCCTTCACCTCACAGTGACCTTGCAGCCTCATTGGTAGGGGTGAAACCTCTGGGTTCGCAGGCAAGACATCTGTTGCTGAGTTACCAGAATGAACCCTGCCTGCTACTAGCAGACCATCTTCAGCTCTGGCATCTGCTCAAGCTGTGAGGTATACTGTGACCTGCAGAATCCAGACACAGAATCCCCCCAGGAACAAATAGCTGAACCGTCTGCATATCAGGCTTCACAATGCAAATAGATGCAAAAACGATCTCTTGCCCACCTATTTGGACCCTAGAAAGCCAGTAATGATGGAGGGCCACCCTCAGCTTGCCCCATGCCCATTTAGCCAAGTGAAGGAGCCTGGCAATGGACATGGCAGGGAGAAGCCCTATACCTGGCTAAATGGGGTTGGACCTGCCACTGAGCTTTAGGGACACTTTGGAGACTTCCGTGTGTACTGTGGACAGGGGCAGATGCTCAGCCTCCTCCATGGGAGCACTTTGCTGGCAAGTCAGCACCAGGGCCTTGACCTCTTTCTTGAAGTTGGTGTTGAGAAAGCCATAGATGAAAGGGTTGACACAGGTGGAGGCCATGGCGAGCAGGTGACACAGTAAGAAGATGAGGTTGCCATGACAAACGGGGATGGCCTCATGGTACCAGTCCTCCAAGCTGTTGAACACATGCAGGGGCAACCACAGCAGGGCAAAGGCAGCCACCATGGCCACGAGGATGCCATTGATCCGCCTCATCTGCCGCGCCTGTGAGCCGTAGGTGCCCTTGTGGAACAGCCGTCCCTGTCTACGCAGGCGCTGGTAGATGCGCACATAGCAAGCCAGGATGAAGGCCAGCGGGATGCAGTACTGGAAGAGCAGCAGCAAGATGGTATAGATGACACGGTGGTGGTCCAGTGGCCAGGACTCAGTACAGACCACCTTATCTGCCAGGAATTCCAGAGCCTTGGAGTGGTTCTTGTGGAAGACGTTTTCCAGAACGCTGTTGGCCAGGAAGGGCAGGGAGAGGATGCAGGCAATGAGCCAGATGACCACAATCCCCAGGTAAGCCTGGGAGACACTGGGCTTCCAGCCTGTTGGGTTGATGATGAGCTGATGCCTCTCCAAGGCCACAAGGACAAGTGATAGGATGGAGACTGTCACTGACATACACTGGATGAAGGCCGACATCTTGCAAAGAGCCTCGCCAAAGACCCAGTAGTCCATGATGGTGTAAATGGCTGTGAGCGGCTGGCAGATGAGGCACATGAGGAAGTCAGAGAAGGCCAGGTTGGCGATGAGCAAGTTGGTCACATTGGCCTTCTCCTTCTGCTTAATGGTCACACATATCAGGCAGAGGTTGCCCAGGACCCCCACAATGGTCTCGATGCTATAGGTGGTGACAATGAAGACCATCGGATCTACAGAATCTTGGCAGTGGTCAGAGAAGTTGTACAGGATGCTCTTTGGCTTGCTCCTGTTTTGACCCTGCAGGGATGGGAGCAGCATGGACAGGAAGTGAGAGATGTTCATGGTGTGTGTGGGTAGATTCCAGAAGATTCAGTAAAGACACCTGCAAAGCAAAGAGACAACCAGTACTCAGGGATTGTGCCTCCTGGGTGTAATCCAGGGAGGAGCAGGATCCAGATAGAGATGTTACGACTTCTTCAACCCCAGCACTGGGAATTATAGGACCTGAGACTCAGAGATGTAAAACAACTTGCCCATAATCACACAGCTAATAAGCAATGGAGCCCAGATTCAAACCTAGGTCTGTCTGATGCCAGAACTTGCTCCAAAAATTCCCCCTGTCCTGAGGATTTGATGCAATTTTGATGATAAGAAAGTTAGATGGTTGTATTCCAAGTTCAGGGACAGAATTCTTCAGGGAGCATGGAAATCCCCTTGTCATATTTTATCCAAATAGAGGCAGAAGCAAATGCCACCCTATGCTCAGGTCCTTCCATGGCATACCATGCCCTTTAGGATAGAACCAAAACCCTGGGGCTTGACATACAGTGACCCCTCCTGGTTTCAGTCACTACCTGCACCACCAGCCTTATTTCTCTTATTTTTGCCAGGTATGCAAAAACTGGATCATCAGCACACTTGCTCTCTCCTACTGCCCACCATGTGTACACACATGCCTGGCCAAGTTCATGGGATGTCCACCACCCTCCCTATGGGCCCTCTCCATGCCTATGCTCTAGCTACTTGAAACAGCTTGCAGTTCCCAAACACTCCAGCCTGGCCCACACCTCCATGCTCTGCCACAGCCTGTCCCTTTTTCTCTAGTGCCTCCTCAACATAATGGACCCTCTGCCATGAATAAATTGAAATTTGGACTCTAGGGACTCCAGGAGGTAATACCGATGACAGATATTTTGACACGGAGAGCCACCATGTCATTACACACACCATTGTGACTCACCTTCCTCATGAGTCCTCTGGTCATCATTAACCCCACAAGCAGCTCTCAACCTCCGGGGACACCAGAATTACTCCAGGAACATGTCGAAAGTGCAGATTTCAGAGCCTCTTACCAGGGACACAGTTAAGTGAGTCTGGGATGGGGCCCAGGAATCTGTTTTAACAAGTGGCCCATATGATTCTGATGGGCCATTTTGATAAACACTGTTACAGAAGAATACCCCATTTCAGATTTTCTTTAAGTCCCATTTAATAGAGAAGCAGTTGTTACAGAGTATGGCCAAAACTAACCAGAGATCAGTAAAATCTATTCATCAGCTGTCATATGAGGAAATGAAACCGTGCATTTGATCTGGCTTATAAAGAGAGTAAGTACCCTTTGACCACTTACAAGATCAAGGCATGAATTCCACTGCAGTTTACAGTCTGGTTACTTTGGTTAGTGAATTTCATAGCAAGAGGGTTTTTCTTTGTCTATGCCAGTTATCTGGCAAGAAGAGCCATTTGGAAGTGAACATGACAAAATGAAACATACCAGGGCCAGATGTAAGGTCCAGTATTTAAGTCAAAACATGGCCACAGCAGCCTGAAACTGTGGGGGATGCATTGTGCCCAGAGCAGCAAATGGGACAGAAACCCAAGGCTCTGTTTGACCATCAGCAAAGACTGGGTCAATGGTGGGGAACCAGGGCTTCCAAACTGGCCAAGTGCAGCATGGTCAGAGCGGAGTGACCAGATGGACAGGGCCCCAGAAATTCCCCCCAACTTCATACATTCGTCCACTCAGTAAACATGTGCCAAGACCCATGCTACTAACAGGGCTGCAAAGATAACATGTACAGCTATGTCCCTCCCTGACCAGAGGAAGTGACCACCAGGAATGCAGATACACCTCAAAGCCACATTGTCATCACCAAAACCACTATAAATGGAATGCCTGTGAGCACCAGAGCTTGTTGCCAGATAGCTCTCAAGACAAGGTGGAAACATCTGAAACCCTGAGGGAACGCCTCCACCACAGTCTGCCTTCCTCATCAGTCAGAGGAACACTAACAAATAATACAAATGTTATCAATCTCCCAATGAGGTAAGCATGGAGAGAAGGACATCTGCTTTGTTTCCTGGAATTTCAGCAAACAGCTCCTGTCTCCTAATGCCCGTGGTGTCCAGACACTTCCCATGCACCCCTTACCTCCTCTCCACTGGCAACTCACAGGGCGAGGGAAGGTGCCACCCAAGTTTCAGGTGAAGACACTGAGGCTGCGGGAGTCCAAGTCTACAGAAGACGCAGGGTGCTCTTCCCCTCCCCCACCCCCTGCTCCAGCCCTGGTTGTGCTACGCTGAACCGCGGGGCTCTGTGAAGCCCATCCCATGACCCATTCTTAGTCTACAGGCGGCGGGCGGCAGGCGACCTGCGAGGCTTTGGGAGCGAGAGTTGCGGAAGAGGGACGGAGCGAAAAGGGGGGGGGGGGGATGTCGGACCCCGGCCTGGGTCCTCTAGGGCCGCAGGACCCAATGGGCACGCCGTAGGGCCCGCGCCAGCCTCACCTGCTCCGGGGTCCCGCGGCACTCTCTACTTTGAAGCGAAGCTGCCCTGTCAGTCCTCTGGCTGCCTTCTGGGCTCCCTCCTGCGCTGCTGCCGCCTGCGCCTGCCCGCCGAAGACGCTTGGCTGCCTGGGGACCCAGGCAGCTGCCCAGGGAGCCAGCCCACACCACCGGCTGCACGCCAGCAGATTGGATCTCTCTCTCTCTCTCTCTCTCTCTCTCTCTCTCTCTCTCTCTCTCTCTCTCTCTCTCCCTCCCTCCCTCCCTCCCTCCCTCCCTCCCTCCCTCTCTCTCCTTCCCTCCCTCAGTTTCCTCATCCATGAAGTGAAATGGACCTAAGAAGACCTGCCTTTCACAAACTGATTCATAAATAGGAATTGCAGGCCTCCTATCCTGCTGAGCACACAGAACTGAACAAGACAAGATCCCTGTCCTTGTGTCATCCTGGAGCTCCCAGCTCTGAGGGAGAAGACAGACAAGGGACAAGTAAACTAGTGAATAAATCATTACAGAGAGTGAGATGCTGTGGGGAAATGGGTCAGCTTTAGATGGATGGTCCAGGCACAGCAAAGCAAAGGCCCTGAGGCTAGAGGCATTTGGCCCCCGGAGACCATGGAAGGGCAGTGTGGAGAAAGTCAGCAAGAGGGCTTCCAGAGGTGTGGGTGGGGACAGCCAGGGAAGACACTGTGGATCCTGGAAGGGTCTCCAAGGTTGTTGCAAGGAGAGATTAAATGAGAAAGTGCTTCTGCACTGGAACCCAGGTGACACAGGACTTGGCTGAAATGCAACATCATTTGTTACTAAGGGTTGCTCCTATTTTAAATACAACTAACTTATACTTTCCTTCCCAGGGCAGCTATGAGGCCCCAAGGATGGTACAATCACATACAGGCTTGGAGGACCTTCTTTGAGTTACAGATCTGCTTCAAGGGCACTTCCTAAATCTTGGATATGCATAACTCTCCTATAAAACCTTCTGTGGTTTGAACTTATAGAAACAGGTGAGCAGTTGTTTCCAGGGGCTGTGGCATGGGGGAAATGCGGTGATATTGGTCAAAGCGTACTAACTTCCAGTTACAAAATTAACAAATGCTGGGGATCTAATGTACAGCGTGGTGATTATAGGTAATAATACTGTATTATATACTTGAAAGTTGCTAAGACAGTCAATCTTAAATGTTTTCACCAAAAAGAAAAAAAAGGAAATTACGTGACAGGGTGGAGGTGTTAGCTAAATCTAGTATGGTAATCATTTCATACTACATAAATGTATCAAACCAACACATCTACACCTTAAACTTATATAATGTCAATTATACCTCAGTAAAGTTGGGGGGAACCTTCTGTGGCTCCCCAGGAGCCACAAGACATAACCCAGGTCTCCCAGCCACTCCCTACCCACACTGAGTAACCCCAGACGCACCATTCATGGTGCTATGGAAATAGCCTTGGAGTTGCAGGCAGTGGCCCTCTTTAGAATAGTAGCTGCCATTTATGGCACATGTGGACTCTACGGACATTACCCTATTTGATCATTACCACAGCTCTGAGAGGTGGGCATTTTACTCCTGTTTTATTGTGACACTCAAAGATTGAGCATTTTCTCCAAAGTCACCAACTAAGAAATGCTCAGATCCAGACTGCCAAACACCCAAGCCTCTGCTCACTGGACGCTGGGGTGGCACTTGTTCTTCCTTCTTTAGGGATCACTCTCCTCCCTGCCTTGATTGCCTGCAAGACCTCTTTGTGCCCCAGGTCCATGTCCCCTATGCCATGACACATTCCTGCAGCCGTGTGTGCTCTCTGGCAGAGACAGGTGGTGCAGCCTGGTTGTATGTTTGCACAGGCATCCTTGTCTCCCTACTCCCCATGTCTAGGACACCATTCTTGTCTTTGCCTCCAAAGCCGAGCACAGGTTCACACACAGTGGCAGCATCTGACAAAGGAAGGAAGGAATGCATTTAACAGGACCTAATTGTAATGATGGCTTCCTGGAGTCCAAAGTGGAGAATATTTCCTGTCCAGAAACCACTCAACTATAGATACCTGTTCTCTGTGCAGGCAAGAACTGACACTGTCACCTGCTCCTCGTGGGGCAGCTGTTTGGTGTCTAGGCTGCCTGCAGCCTTTGAGGCCTTGTTGATGAGCCCTATGAGGCAGGCTGCCACATGGGCATGTTTGAGAACAGCTGCCAGGGGCTCACAGGCCTGAACCCTAGTCCCATGGTCAGAGCACAGCCAGGGAACTGAGAGGGCAGTGAGTGTAGTAAACAGCTTCCATGCCAGGCAGACCACCTGCTCTTATTCCATCTTCATACCTACCTGGTGAGGTATGATCCTCCCATTTCACAGATGAGAAAACAGAGACTTGAAGAAGTAGAAGGACTTATCTCAGTCACCTAACTTGTAGATGATGAAGCTGAGACTTGAATCCAAAGTTCAAGCTTCTTCTCTGGCACCATAGTGCCCCTGACAGGGAGAAGGAGCTGCTCATAGTAGCCATTCCCAGTTAAGCCAACACCACAGAAGATAGCTGTCAGACCCTTTGCATCTGCTGGGGAAGGAAACAGCCCCCCCCTGGCATCAGTGGAGCCCCACACCAAGCACAACTGGAGCATCAGAAGCTCCCCAAGAAAGCAGAGGCCACAAGCAAGAAGCTGGGTGCTGTACTTCCCCACTCACTGGATCAGATGGCAAGCCAGGACCCCAGTCTGGGAGGTCCTGCCAGCTGGCCTGGCTGCATTCTGCAGTTCCTGGGGAAGGGGCTCAGTGGAGTTTTCCCTACACCATAAAAGTGGGGCTTTGTCTGACCTCCTAGACATTGACCCTGCTTATAGCTTAGTGATAGACCTCACTTAACCATGCCCTTGGGAATGCTCCATGTGAATCACCTTGGAGTCAAACAGGAGCACTAATCCCTCAGGCTTGTTTGGCCCTTAACAGCTTACAAATTGATTTGTCAATCCACTATAAGGTCAGTATGCTCCTTGGTCTGATGAGATAGCTGAGAGTCAGGAAATGGAGATGGACCCCCAACAACCCCCTATCTGGCAATTCACTGTTACTTTCACTACATGGGAGCCAGTATAGTGTTGTCACAAGCTGAGCATGGGAGCCAATTCGCCAAGCCTCAGATTCTCTTTTGTAAAATGGAGCTAATAATAAAATCCATCTCCAGGGCTGTTGTGAGGAGAAATGAGTTGATATGCGAACAGCTCCTAGCACAGTCCCTGGCAGGAAACAACACATCCTGGAGGTCTGACTGCTGTTATTCCTGTGTCCTATGTGTTTGCCCATCTCCCTATTAATTCTATAATAGTTTGAAACCTCTCCAGCCCCAAGCACACTCTCATCCAGATTTATCCAACGCTGCCCTAACAGGCCCAACATGCTCAGCCATGGTGAGCTTCTAAAGTCAGTCTGACTCTATTTCTCCTTTAGCCCTTCCAGGTTTGCCTCCCCAGACTCCTTCTCCACTTAACTCTTTATTTATTGGGAATACCATTGCCTTCACATATCCAGGCTTGTGTAAATGTTTCTTCCACACCCTGGACTCATTAAGCTCATTTTCCACTTGGAAAATTCCTACTCATTCCTGGAGACCCAGCCCTCGGTGAAATGTCCCGAACCCTCCGCCTGTTCATTTTAAAGGAATGCTAATAAGTTTGTCCCTTCACACAGAGAGATCCTGGGTAGCTGTCCTGCTTTTTTCTTGGAAGACACATAGCAAAGGAAAGCCTCATCAGCTATCCAGGAAAATCCACTTCATTTCCCATTCTTATGAATGGAGAACCAAAGAGTTCCATACAGTTATAACAGGGGTCGGCAAACTTTTGAGACAGAAGAGCCGCCAGTGGTCGGCAAACTGCGGCTCGTGAGCCACATGCGTCTTTTTGGGTATGTACCTGTGGCTCTGAAGTAAAATTGAAAATAAAAATAAAACTATCATAGTTTCATTTGTAATATTACTTTAAATTTTCCTCATTTATTAAAAATATATTTATGGCTCTTGGATAATTTTTAAATTGTTGTGAGGGACAGGATTAGCTCTTCCAGGAGTCGGCAAACTTTTGAGACAGAACATGCCCAAAGAGCAGAATGTGGCTCGCAAGCCACAGTTTGCTGACCCCTGGTTTAGAAAATCAGCAACCCAAAGAAGATAAGTCAAGATTAATAATAATAATAATAATAATAATAATAATAATAGACCTCAAAAGAAAATGAAATAACTCAGGGAATAGAAAACAACTTTAAGAGATCAAAAACTTCCATTAATCCTTAAAGAGATTATAGCAAAGTTGTTGATCCTATAAAATAAGTACTGATTGCTAGGAAACAAGAGACCAAAAAAGCAAAAAAGGACCCTTGAAAATTAAACATATGATTGCTGAAATTGAAAAGCATTTTATTGGAAGGGATGGCAGGACAAGGAAAGGAAATGTCTCATAATATATAGCGAAAACACAAAAAGATGGAAAACCTAGGAACAAAATTAAAAGACACAGATGCTGAATGCAAATGATCCATCATCCAATTAATAAAATCTCCAGGAAGGAAGAATCTAGAAAATGAAAGGTAGCATATCAGTCATCGTCTAAGCAGGAAACAGAATTCAGCCCCACATAGTCAAATGAAGAGACATTAATAGGAAGCTAACATACAGAGGTTTGGGCAGGGTTAAGGGAAAATACAAGAAATGGTGAGGCACTCAGAAAATAGCAGAAGCAATTACCACCCTACAGCTAAAGGAGCCAGAGGAGAAAACCATGCCATTTGAGCCCGGGGTCTGAGGAGGAAGAGCCACCCTATAAGCTGCTATAATCTGGATGTCACCATCACCATTGACTCAGCATTGAAATAGGAAGTAGGAAAAGTATACCAACACTTCTTCCACGTCCACCCTCTTATGAGTTCCTGCCATTGACCACATCCAACTGGAATCCAGCTAGCAAAGGATCATCCAGCCTCCTGGGCACTGAGGGGCAAAGAACAATGGTGGAGAATAGATCTGTGTGGGGCGTAAACAGGAAGCCGCCAGCACAAGGAATTCTCAATAATAAAAGTCTTTCCCAGGGAGGTAGAAGGGACCCTCTGAGTACTGCTCCACACCTAGAAAGGTCACTGTACAATTTCTGAACACCAAGGATAAAAGGAAGATTCTAAAATGTTCCATGGGGGGGGGAGTGGTGTACAAAAAAAGATAAGAATTGATCATTATTCTTATCAGCAACACAGGACGATGAAAAACTATGATGAAAATATATTTTTAAGGATCATGGAAATATAGTTTGAACTTAAAACTCTGTTCTCAACCATAATATCATCCAGTGTAAGTGCAGAATAATGGTATTTCCAGATTTGCTAGAACCTTTTTCATGAACCCTCTCTGAGGAAATTTATTAATTTAAGAAACATTCTAGCATAACTGATATTGAAAGCAAGAAAGGAGACGTGAGATGAAAGAAGTAGCCTGGAATCAGCCTAGGAGCCTGGATTTTTCTCTCCCTACCCCCCAAAATAAACTAGTATTACTGCATCCTGGGGTTAATTTCAGAGATCTATGACATCATCAAAGACTTAAAAGCTGCAGAGATGGGATACGTATCACACTCCCACTTGACTCATCACTTTAGCCTGAGCAGAAATTGCTGAATCTTAGAGAATGACTGTGGATGACTATCAAAGTAATCAGGTGTTGGCTCCAATTTTAGCTTCTTGTCCAGATGTGATATAGTACAACTTAACCACCCCTGGCACTTTGTATGCAGCTATTTATCTGGCTCGTGCTTTTTTCCCTTCTATATCAATTAGGAAAGACCATCAGAAGTTTGCCATGGTAAGGACAGCACTACAAATTCAATGTTTTTCTCAGGCTGTATCCATTCTCCAGCTTTCTGTCATGGACCTTGATCATCAAAAACATCCACAGGTATTATGGCGCAGTATACTCACAACATTTGCTGATTGAACAGGAAAAACAGAACCAGAGGCTTTCTTTTTTTTTTTTTACTTTTTAGAAGGCAGTGTCACTGGCCCTCATATGTGGGATCCGAACCAGGGCCACTGGCGTCTCAAGCCAGCGCTTAACCACCACGCCACTCAGCCGGCCCCAGAGGCTTTCTTAAGATACATGCATTCCAGAAGACGAGAGATATATTCCACAAAAATGCAGGGGACTGCAATCTACATGAAGTTTACAGAGGCCAACCACACAACCTGACACCATAAAGTAGGTGTCATCTGGCTCTCATAGTAAAGTTGAGTATGCAAGTGCCACTCGATTACCATGTGAGAGTGGTGTCAATGAGATCAGGCCTCCACAGGTTCTTAAGTCATAAGGAAGTTCAGGAGCAAGCTACTCAAACTTGCACAGCCTCTTGCCCTGGCCCGATTCTGCCTCTCCTTCAGCCTGTACCAGCAACTGCAAATAAAACACATGGTTCTGGTGACACATGGCTCTGGAGAACGTGCTGGGAACAACCAGGCACAGACTGTTGCAGCTCACAGTCCCACTCAAGTTTCACCTTAAAAGACATTGGGGGGCTCCAGGCAGGAGGATCAACCAAGTAAAGCAAATATATTAAAGATAATGGGCAGCGGCCCCGGTTCGGTCCCACCCATGAGGGCCAGTGACACTGCCCTCAAAAACAAAACAAAAAAAAGATAATGGGAGCCAATTTTCTCACTGATGGAGAGAGCAGTTACAAATACAGGAAAGTAGAAAACCAGAATGGATCCTGCAGTTTGACTTAGAATTGAAGGTATTGGTGTGAACTTATGGTTTTCAATAGATAAATATTTATGTAATTGTGAGACATACACACAAACACATACATGCATGCGCGCGCGTGTGCGCGCACACACACACACACACACACATCTCCTTGCTCTGTCCACTGAGAGGGCACAGGAGCAGTGACACCCCAATAGAAATGAGAATTCCTAGCACATATATTTGGCTTCTAAATGCCATTCTCCATTAAAAGAATCCAAGGATCAGAGAAAATACAAAATGAACCCAAAAGATTTTTGGGGGCTAATAAGTAATGAAGTGCTCTAAGAATGATGAGCCATGTTAAAATGACCCAGAACCCAACTTGAAGGGGCCCTCACTGGCCAAATCTGGGACAATATGAGCATTAAAATAAATAATGAATGTAATAGATAATAACCCATTAAGTAAAATAGAAACCTATGAATCTATTCCAATATAAATGAATGAATGAGTAAAGTGAAAGTTTGAAGAATGAGATATTTGCATGGCTTCAGTGTACCTCACCACAAAATATGTATAAATACAAAGAGAAAAGAAGTTTCTTTATATCAATAGTAGAGAAGTCTAGAAGATGCCACTTTAATTAAATGATCAACGAGACCACCAAGACAAACACTACGAACTGTAGTGTTCATGTACCCATGATAGGATGCAAGAGAACATAGCATTGCCAAGAGGGCATCAAAATGAATTCAATCCTGAGGAAGTATCAGACTAACAAAGTAAAAGATATGCTACAAAAATATGTCAAAATCATGAAAATCAAGGAAAGACAGAAGAACTGTTTCTAGAATGAAACCAGAGACATGGAGACGTGAGAGTTAAGTCAAAGTATCTTGGAACAACTGCTGACACTTAATGAAGCCTGGAAATGAGTGGGTAATGATGTGACAAGGCTTGTCACCTGAGTCACAATGGTTGTGTTTTGGGTAAGTGGAGAATGTCCTTTTCTATAAGAAATATAAAATAAAACTAGTCTTTGGAGAAATGGCACCTTGTTGTCAGCTAACTCTCAACTGGTTCAGAAAAAAAAAATGTTCTTTATCTTAACTTGTAATTTTTTGTAAGTTTAAGATTGTTTAAATTATATTTTTAAAAGAAAATTTTTCTCACCTTCATGGAATAAAAAAGAAATAAAAGTTGAAAGTAGTGACCTCTAAACATAGAATCGGGAGAAGGAGGAATGTTTACATCAGTTATCTGAGCAATAAGAGTATAGGCCACATGTTTGTTTCCTTCTTTCTACTAAAGAAGGATTAATAATTCCAATTTTACAAAGAAAAGAATAAATAAAAGAAATGAAATGACATCCCACAGCAGAAAGTCATGAAGCTTGTTAACAACCATTCCAGCCTCCGCTTCATCACCTATAAAATGGAGCCAAGACTGATTCAAGCTCATGACAAGCAAAGGATTAGTGGGTAAGGATTCAATTTCAGCCTTTTTCAAAGCCCCATGGAAGGGAGATGTGATGGGGGGCACGGGGTGGGCAGGACTTTGGCTCAGGCAGCAGGTGAGGGTCTGGTCTTCCAGGAGGCCCTCTCAGTGGGAGGCAGGTCTACTAAAGAGAGCACACCTGTTGTGGGATGTGGCTCCCCAGGCCCTGAGGAAACAATGTCCTTTCTTTGTTTTTGCTCCCTGCTGAGGCCATAAAGAGGCTAGGCTATAAAATAACCTTCCCTGGCCACAGTGGGAAAAAAAGATAAGGGATGTCAGGTGGTGGCCTATACCTATACCTCCCACCCCAGACAGCAGGCTCTGCCCTGGCTCCCTGTTCCTGCCTCTCTCCAGGGTAAAGCTGGGCATCCCAGTGCCTTTTTCATACCCCTCTTTACTCATGCCTCCCTCTTTCTCTACTCCATTCCAAGGAAGGGCAATGCAGAACATGCCTACCAGCCAGAGAGAAAGGAGGAAGAGGGCTCTATTGCCACCTGCCACTAAAGCTCCATCCCCAGAGTCCAATCCAGGATCTTGAAGGTGACCAGCCAGAATGGCATTTTTCCTCCTTAATAGTGAGTAAGAGAAAGACAAGAACAAAATCTATAGTCCCTGTCTTCTGTTAGCCCAGTAGACTTACCAGCCCACAACAGGTCAGCTGCCACTCTTTGTATCCACTCCCTCAGTACCTGTCCCTACCTTCTGGGACTTTCTGGAATTCATTCAAATAGCCCAGAGTCATTCAACAAATATTTTAAAGCATCTGCATGTGCTGGACACAAAGTTCAGTTCCACAGGGCAGGTTATAAAACGGCTTTGATCCAGAGACTCCCAAAATGACTGCAGATGGGATATTAAGTAAAATATTCACCAGATTACCATACACCTTGGATGAGGAATTCACCCGATTCTATTCCCCATCCCAGATTGTGTTTAGTTGCTAAGTAACAAACAACCACAAATCTCAGTGATATACAAACATAACTGCAGGTCAGCTGGGACTCGGTGGGTAGCTCTGCTTTGAGCTGTAGGTCCAACTGGATTTGACTCCTCACTGAGGTTTGACTCCTCTTCCTCTGTTCATTCTGGGGCCCCAGCTGAAGGGGAATTTTAAAAGAAGCTTTACTCATGGAGGTGGCAGAAGTGCAAGAGGATAGCCCAGCCATGCAAGCTCATTTCCAGTCCTACTTGAGTCACATCTGCCAACATCCATTGGCCAAAGCAAGTTGTATGGCAAAGCACAAAGTCAAGGGGCAAGGAAATGCACCCCACCCACTCTGAGGCCAAAACAGGTCACAGGGCCACACCCAACATTAATAGGACCAGGAACTACACTCTTCTAATGAAGCAGGGTGGGGTGGGGAGAGTAAAATATGTTTAAACAATAATATAATCTATCACAGACAACAATACAATTCCAGAAATACAAAAGGAACCAATATTTGCTTCTGTCGCATGAAATTTCCCCCATTCTCCATTCTCAAGTCCAGTTCCCTTTTTCCCATGATCATTTTAAATCTTCTCCCAAAAAAGAAGCCCCATTCCACTTCCTCATGGAAAAAGTAAGGTCAAAATTTCCCTTTCCCTGGAGTAGTTTCAACTCCAGTGTCTGAGTCAATCACTATTTCCTTGGTGTCTCTATTCAATTGTGATTTTTTTTTTCCACAATTGTTTGGTAAGTCTTGTTTGAAGGTCTACCTTAGATTTCAGTTCTCTCAGAGACAGCAATGAGCATCACTTTTGTTACCCAGAGGTAGTGAGGGCTGGGAAGGTGCAGGAAGCACTGCTGGTCTGGGTGTGCCAGAAGTTAACCTCATGCACATGAACTCACAATTGCAGCTGAATAAAAGTCAAATTAAAGAAAGATTGAATTTTGATAATGAGCCAGGCTGAGGTAGGAAACTGGCATATGTGATCCCTGTTTGTTTCAGGGGCGGTCCAGACCTACATCATCCAGCTCTTTTGATCATGTTTTCCTTCAGCCTTCTGTGGGTTCATCTTTCCTTCTTGAGGAATTTAGTCAGAAATAAATTTGTAGCTATATACAATGTCAGAGGGGTAGTAGATTGGGGGCATAATCACTTTGTGAGGGATGTAAATGTCTAACTATTACGTCGCTTTGTACACCTGAAAGTAATGGAAGGAAGGAAGGGGGGCCGGCTGAGTGGCGTGGTGGTTACGCGCTGGCCTGGGAAGCCAGCGGCCCCAGTTCGGTCCCACTTATGAGGGCCAGTGACACTGCCCTCAAAAAAAAAAAAAAAAAATTAAGCAGGAAGGAAGGAAGGAAGGAAGGAAGGAAGGAAGGAAGGAAGGAAGGAAGGAAGGAGAGGGAGAGAGAGAGAGAGAGAGAAAGAAAGAAAGAAAGACGGAAGACTGGGGAACTTTTACAGATTAAAGGAGACAAAGAGATATGATATCACAATACTATATGTGATCAATCTTTTACTAGAAGAAAAACAACACTATGAAAAGACATTGTAGAGGAGTTCCGGTAAGATGGCGGAATAGACAGACGCTCGCCGAACTGCCTCCCAGGATCACATCAAAATTACAAATAATTTATGCAACATTTAACCTCGGGAGTCCCCTGAACATTAGATGAACAGTACCTCTAAACGAAGGACCTAAAGAGGAGGCCACGTCAAGTCTGGTAGGAGGGGCACCAATGAGAAAGGGCGAGCCCCATGAGGGAAGCCCCAGCTGTGTGGGGAGGCTACTCCGATTGAGGGAGAGACCCTCCGGCCCCACACCAAGCTCACCAGCCTAGAGTTGCTTTGCCAGGAAGAGGAATTCCACAATAGTGGGCAGTAGAAATTAGTGAGGACTCTCTTTGCTCGGCTCGGTGAGGCTGGGGGCAGCTGGAGAACCAGTGGGGCCAGCGCATCGGTTCGCTTGCCAGCGAGCACTCGCCCAGTTCCTGTCGGAGGGAGTGGCTGCATGAGCCGGCCCAGAAGCCTGTCGGGAGGGACTGAACTGAGCACCTTTGGTGCAGAAGCTGGAGATTTTGGGATAGTTGTTCCACTGGTGTGGAGCTTGCACACAAGCGGCATACAGGAGGCCGCCATTTTTTCAGGGTTGGGCCCTCCCACGGAGGGTCAGAGCCGGGATCCCATTGGTCTGGTGAACTTGGCACAGGAGTGCGTGCGAGCGTACGTGCGTGCGTGCGTGCGCATGCGGCCTTGGATTCCCACCCTCCGTCCTGCTTGTGTTGCGTTGCCAGGGAAACACCTGGCGGGTGCCCTCCAGCTGCATCAGATTGCTCACTGAAACGTGCATGAGCAAACTTGGGTCCCCACCCTCTGCCCTGCTTGTGCTGCATTTCCAAGGAAACACCGAGTGGGTGCCCTCCGGCTCCATCAGGCTGCTCAGTGAGACGCAGGAGTGCGTAAGCCGCCTTGGAACCCCACCCTCCGCTCGGCTTCAGCTGCACTGCCAGGGAAACGCAGGGCGGATGTTCTCCAGCTGCATCAGTCTGTTCACTGAGACTCAGTAGCAGACAACCTGCAACAACCTGTGAAGATTTTTTTTTGTGGGGGGGAGTGAGCACGATTCCAGAGCACACAGGAGCTAATTGTGGAAAGCTCACTGCAACCCTGAGAAAGTAGTCTGCAGATTAAAGAGGACGGAGAGCCCCCCCACCTCTTTCCCTTTTTTTTTTTTTTCTTTTTCTGTCTTTTTTTTCTTTTTTCTTTTCTCTTCTTTCTAGGTGATCTATCTAATACATTGAAGCATTCACAGAACGACAGCCAGAATGAAAAAACAAAGAAACATGTCCCAAGTAAAAAATCAGAAGAAAACTCTAGAAATGGAACTAAATGAGACAGAGGTATCCAAACTTTCAGAGACAGAGTTTAGAACACTGATGATAAGAATGTTTAAGGAACTTAGCGAGGACATAAAGCAAGATAGGGAAACCATAAAAAACAACCTGTTAGAACTAAAGAATACAATAACTGAAATGAAGAACACACTCGAAGGAATCACCAGTAGAGTAGATGAAACAGAGGAGCGGATCAGTGAATTAGAAGACAAAATAGCAGAAATCACCCAGCTGGAACAACAAAAAGAAAAAAGTATAAAAAAGAATGAAAATAGTTTAAGAGACCTCTGGGACAACATAAAACGCAGCAATCTTTGCGTCATAGGAATACCAGAAGGAGAAGAGAAGAAGCAAGGGATTGAGAATGTATTTAAAGAAATAATGACCAAAAACTTCCCTACCATAGTGAAGGAAATAGACATGCAAGCCCAGGATGTACAGAGAGTTCCAAACAGGCTGAATCCAAACAGGCCCACACCAAGACATAACATAGTTAAAATGGCAAAGGTTACAGACAGAGACAGAATCCTAAAAGCAGCAAGAGAAAGACAGCAGGTTACATACAAAGAAACTCCTATAAGACTAACCACTGACTTTTCTTCAGAAACTCTGCAGGCCAGAAGGGAATGGCAGGAGATATTCAAAGTGACACAAAATAAAGGTCTACAACCAAGATTGCTCTACCCAGCACGGCTATCACTTAAAATTGAAGGAGAGATAAAGAGCTTCTCAGAAAAGAATAAGTTTAAGGAGTTCATTACCACCAAGCCAGCATTGCAGGAAATGTCAAAAGAGCTTTTTTAAACAGAAGAAAGGGGAAAACGAGCTAACCCAGGAAGACAAGAAATACAAATAACAAAATGGCAATAAATATACACCTATCAGTAATTACCTTAAATGTGAATGCACTAAATGCTCCAATCAAAAGACACAGAGTGGCTGAGTGGATAAGAAAACAGGACTCATGCATATGCTGTCTACAAGAGACTCATCTCAGATCAAAAGACATACGTAGACTGAAAGTAAAGGGATGGAATAAGATATTTCATGCAAATGGAAATGAGAAGAAAGCTGGAGTAGCAATACTTATTTCAGACAAAATAGACTTTAAAATAAAGACTACAATAAAAGACAAAGAAGGGCACTACATAATATTAAAGGGATCAATTCAACAAGAGGACATAACCCTAGTAAACATCTGTGCACCCAATATAGGAGCTCCTAAATACTTAAAACAGATTCTGACAGACATAAAGGCAGACATCAACAATAACACTATCATAGTAGGGGACTTCAACACCCCATTGTCACCAATGGACAGATCCTCCAGACAGAAAATCAACACGGACATAGTGGCCTTAAATGACACTTTAGACCAGTTGGATTTAATTGATATTTTTAGAGCATTTCACCCCAATGCTACAGAATATACATTCTTCTCAAGTGCACATGGAACATTTTCCAAGATAGACCACATGTTAGGCCACAAAACAAGTCTCAACAATTTTAAGAAGATTGAAATCATATCAAGTGTCTTCTCTGACCACAATGCTATGAAACTAGAAATCAATTATAAGAAGAAATCTGGAAAGCTTACAAATACATGAAAGCTAAATAACATGCTTCTAAATAATGAGTGGGTCAAAAATGAGATCAAGGAGGAAATCAAAAGATACCTCGAGACAAATGAAAATGAAAACACCACGACCCAAAATCTCTGGGATGCAGTGAAAGCAGTCCTAAGAGGGAAGTTCATAGCAGTGCAGGCCTACCTAAAGAAGGACGAAAAATCTCAAATCAACAGACTCGCTCTACACCTAAGGGAACTCGAAAAAAGACAGCAAAACAAGCCTAAAGGGAGCATAAGGAAGGAAATAATAAAGACCACAGCAGAAATAAATGAAATAGAGAACAAAAAAACAATACAAAAGATCAATGAAACCAAGAGTTGGTTTTTTGAAAAGATAAACAAAATCGACAAACCCTGGGCCGGCTGAGTGGCGCGGTGGTTAAGCGCTGGCTTGGGAAGCCAGCGGCCCCGGTTTGGGTCCCACATATGAGGGTCAGTGACACTACCCTCAAAAAAAAAAAAAAAAAAAAAAAAAAAAAATAAAAAAAAAATCGACAAACCCTTAGCACGACTAACCAAGAAAAAGAGAGAGAGGACCCAAATTAATAAAATCAGAAATGAAAGAGGAGAAGTGACAACAGATACCACAGAAATACAGAAAATTTTAAGAAAATACTATGAGCAACTATATGCTAACAAATTTGGCAATCTGGAAGAAATGGATAAATTTCTAGAAGCATACAATCTACCAAGTCTGAACCAAAAAGAAACAGAAACTCTGAACAGACTGATTACTGCCAAAGAAATTGAATCAGTAATCAACAAGCTTCCAACAAACAAAAGCCCTGGACCAGATGGCTACACAGGTGAATTTTATAAAACATTCAAAAAAGAATTAGTAGCTATTCTCCTCAAACTATTCCAAAAAATACAGAAGGAGGGAAGGCTCCCAAACTGTTTCTATGAAGCCACTATCACCCTGATTCCTAAGTCAGACAAAGATATTACAAAAAAGGAAAACTACAGGCCAATATCACTAATGAACATAGATGCAAAAATTCTCAACAAAATACTAGCAAACCGAATTCAGCATCTCATTAAATAGATCATACACCACGATCAAGTGGGATTCATTCCCAGTATGCAAGGCTGTTTCAATATCCGCAAATCAATTAATGTAATGCATCACATTAACAAAATGAACAATAAAAATCTTATGATCATATCAATAGTTGCAGAAAAGGCATTTGACAAAATCCAGCAGCCATTTATGATAAAGACTCTTAACAAAGTGGGAATAGTGGGATCATACCTCCACATAATAAAGGCCATATATGATAAGCCCACAGCAAAAATCGTTCTCAATGGGGAAAGGCTGAAAGCTTTCCCCTTAAGATCAGGAACAAGACAAGGCTGCCCGCTTTCACCACTTCTATTTAACATAGTTCTGGAAGTTCTAGCCACAGCAATCAGACAAGAAAATGAAATAGAAGGCATCCAAATTGGAAGAGGAAGTAAAATTGTCATTATATGCAGATGACATGATACTATATATAGGGAATCCCAAAGACTCCACCAAAAAACTGCTAGAACTGATACACAAATTTGGTAAGGTAGCAGGATACAAAATTAATATTCAGAAATCAGTGGCATTTCTATACACCAATAATAAACTATCAGAAGAACAAATCAGGAAATCAATCCCTTTTACAATTGCTTCAAAAACAATAAAATATCTAGGAATCAATTTAACTAAAGAAGTAAAAGACCTGTACTCAGAAAATTATGAGACACTGAAGAGAGAAATCAAAGAAGATACAAATAAATGGAAATACATACCATGCTCATGGATAGGAAGAATTAATATAGTTAAAATGTCAATACTTCCTAAAGCAATATATAGATTCAATGCAATTCCAATCAAACTACCAAGGACATTTTTCTCAGAAATAGAACATAGAATCCTAAAATTTATATGGAGCCACAAAAGACCCCGAATAGCTACAGCAATGTTGAGAAATAAGAACAAAGTGGGAGGCATCACACTATCTGACATCAAAACATACTACAAGGCTACAGTAATCAAAACAGTATGGTACTGGCATAAAAACAGACACATAGACCAATGGAATAGAATAGAGAGCCCAGGAATAAACCCATCTATATACGGTCATTTAATCTATGACAATGGAAGCAAGAATTTACACTGGAGTAAAGATAGTCTATTTAATAAATGGTGCTGGGAAGATTCGACTGACACATGCAAAAAAATGAAAATAGACCACCTACTTACACCATATATGAGAACAAACTCAAAATGGATTAAACATTTAAATGTAAGACCTGAAATTATAAAACTCCTAGAAGAAAATATAGGGAGTAAGTTTGCAGACATTACCCTGAGTAATATTTTTACCAATATATCCCCTCAGGCAAGGGAAATGAAAGAAAAAATGAACATATGGGATTACATCAAACTTAAAAGTTTTTTCACAGCAAAGGAAATCATCAATAAAACAAAAAGGCAACCTACTGAATGGGAGAAGATATTTGCCAATGATATATCTGATAAGGGGTTGATATCCAAAATTTATGAAACACTCATGCAATTCAACACCAAAAAGAAAACCCAATTAAAAAATGGGCAGAGGATATGAGGAGGCATTTCTCTAAAGAGGACATACAGATGGCCAATAGGCATATGAAAAAATGTTCAACCTCACTAATCATCAGAGAAATGCAAATAAAAACCACAATGAGATACCACCTCACTCCAGTCAGAATGTCTATCATCAACAAATCAACAAACAACAAGTGCTGGCGAGGGTGTGGAGAAAAGGGAACCCTGGTGCACTGTTGGTGGGACTGCAAATCGGTGCAGCCATTATGGAAATCAGTATGGAGGTATCTCAAAACACTGGAAATAGAACTGCCGTATGACCCAGCAATTCCACTCTTGGGAATCTACCCAGAGGAATCCAAGATGCTAATTCGAAAAAATATATGCACCCCTATGTTTATTGCAGCACTATTTACAATAGCCAAGACTTGGAAACAACCGAAATTCCCATAGGTAGATGACTGGCTTAAGAAATTGTGGTACATTTACACAATGGAGTATTACTCCGCTATAAAGAAGAATGAAATTGTACCATTTGCAATGATATGGATGGACCTAGAGACTATATTATAGTGAGTGAAATAAGTCAGTCGGAGAAAGACAAATACCACATGATTTCACTGATATGTGGAATTTGAAAAACTGAATGAATGAGCATAAGAAACAGTAACAGTCTCATAGATATAGAGGAAAAACAGGGTTGCTAGTTGGGAGGGGTGTGGGGATGAGGGAGAAGGGGAAAGGATTAGACAGCATAAATAGGTACCTACAGTATTGTCACAGGGATATGAAAGACAGTTCGAGGAATATAATGTTAAAATTTTGTGGGGTGTCAGATGGTCACATGTTTTGTTAGGGAGACCACTTCATGGATGGAGTAGAGGCTTGATCACTGCACTGTATACCTGAAATTGATATTGTATAATATTATATGCCAACGGTAATTGAATATATAGACAGTCACGGGATGTGGATTATATGGTGGAAGGTAGTCAAAGGAATTGTAATAGATAGTATGATATGGGGGAGAGGAGTGGGAGGGGAGAATTGGGGGAGGAAGGTTGTCACTTTGAGGGGTAAAAAGTATTACTATTGCACTTTGTTGTACACCTGAAGCTAATTAAAAATATATATAAATTTAAAAAAAAATTTTTAAAAAGACATTGTATGTTGTAAAGATTTTGTAGGGTATCAGATGGACACTTTTTAATTAGGGAGACCACTTCATGGACGGTGTAGATTCTTGACCACAGCAGTGTACATCTGAAGCTGAAGCTGAATAATAATGAATGTCAACTATAATTTAATATATACATACATAGTCACAGGATGTGGTATACAGCATAAGGAATAGAGTCAGTGGAACTGTAAAAGCTATATACAATGTCAGAGGGGTAGTAGATTGAGGGTGGGGGTTATCATTTTGTGAGGGGTATAAATGTCTAACTATCACATTGTTCTGTACACCTGAAACTAGTGAAAAAAAATTATAAATTGACAAAATTGAAATATAGGCAGTATATTAGATTTAAGTTCTGTATTAATATCCCATTTACTGAAGCCAGTAATATTGTCAGTATGAAAGAGGGTATTTCTTTCCTTAGAAACATACATTAAAATACTTTAGGGGTGAGAGTTCATGACATATATAACTTTTTTTCAAGTACATGTCAGTTTAAAAATATGTATGACATTACATCTAGAGACACAGCAAATGGGTGTAAAAATCTTTAAAATAGGTGAATCCAAATAAAGGGTGTAGGTGTGATTCTTTCCTATTGCAAAAAAAAAAAAATCCAGTTGTGAAAAGGCTTGGCTACTTTTATTATCATTATTTATTATCTACAATTTGGATAGCCTTGCTAATAATATAAAACAAAATGTCCAAGTTTTTTAAATGGCAAACCTTGTAATCAATCTGAATTAAAATTTTATAGTAGTATCATGTTATTAATGACAAAATGTTCATTAATAAATAATAAACATTTTGTTGATTGTATTATTCTTCCATCCTGGGATTTTGGGTTTTTAAATTTTGCACATGAGTTGAAACCTCATTGCCACCTGCAGCACTTCCAGTAGAGGGACCCCAGCCCGAGGCAGGAAGGGACAGTGGTGTCCACCTGGGCAGGCCCAGCCAAGGAGCAAATGCCCTGAAACAGTTGCTCCCTTTGTCAAGCACCTGGGTATGCTGAGGACAACAGCCCTGTCGGTCCTGCCACAGGGATATGCCACTGAGGGTGTCCTGGGGCAAGAAGTCAGTACATTGGTGCTTCACTGGGGCCTGCGACCCTGTCCAGCTCAGGCATTGGTTTGATTTCTCCAGCACAAAATTATAAAAACTCAGATTTCTGGTTTCTCCTGAAAGAACTTGAAATTCTGGCTACATGCTGGACCCTGTTTCCACGTGGCTACAATGGCTGAGCTGAGGATCTATTGCCCTCAAAAAGCATGGGACCCAGACCCTAAATGACCCACTTCTCCCAGCAGCTCCTGCTGCATCCGAACAGGGTGCTGTGGCCCCATAGGCTTTCTAATCTAGGTCCCTAACTGGAACCTAACACAGCAAACCAACAAATTTCCTGGGTTCTCTGTCCCAAAAGGAGACACCAAAGCTGTAAACAGAGGTTTTCTAATGTGGCACAAGAACACAATGAAAGACAAGGAGCTCGAGCTCAGGGTCCTAGGGCTTCCACACACCTGGCCACTCACCCCTGATTCTTTGGGTGACCTCATCATAGGTCACAGTGCAGTCCAGTGGCAGTGATATTGAGTATTACCCTCAACTTTCCCACTCTGTCCTACCCACAGCCATTCAGCCATGGGGCCATCCTGATCTTGGCTGTGGGCTTGTCTGTCACATTGAACTCTGTCCCAGCTCTGACTCTCAAGTTCTGAAAAGGACTGGCTCCCAAATCCTGGTGCTGGCCAAGGACCTAGCTTCTAGCTGTCTCAGTGGAGGCCACCCACACCCAACACTACCCAGGGGACATCTGACACAGCCAATGAATCAGCTACCTCCTTTGTGCCACAGACAAGAACCTACCTGTGTGCCTCCCAACACACACATACACACACACACACACACATATCTGTGGGCAAGGCAAGGCTTAAGGCTCTGCCCACCAGGAAGAGCAGCCCCAGCCAAAGCGATGATGGGCTTTGGGAGGTCTACGTGATGCTGACGTTCCCCCAGGTCACTCCAAGACCCAGCCACCTGATTCTTCTTTACTGGGGTCTATAGAGCCCCAGAGGATGCTGACTGCACTTCTGACATACGTGTCTCCATGGATCCAGGAATGAGTTGAATTCCAGTGCTGTCAGGAAAGGCCTTTGTGTTGGGCCCAGGGAGCCAAGCTAGACTGTCCACCTCCAATTCGTCACAAGGGGGAGGACAAGCAGCAGGCCCTGGGGGTTCCACATACAATTTCTTATTTTTCACAGCAACCTCATGAGAGAGGATATGATGGGAAAACTGAGACTTGGAGAGATGATGTGACTGAAGAGTGACAAGAATGTGAACATGAACCACATTTGGGAAGCTCTAGGACCTGAGGTCTCTCCACGACCACAGTCAACCTGTCAGGCTCACAAAGCCTTTATTCCTGATGAAGCAAGGAATACGGATACCTAAGGATCTGTAGGCAAGTTAGAGGCTCCTTCTCACAGGGCCCTGTGTGTGCCCTCCTTACACACACACACACACACACACACACACACACACAAGCAGCAGCAGCAGAGTGGTGGAAGGAGGGCTCTCATCTCAGATGTTCCACTTCACTGCTCTGAGCCTTGGCTTCTTCATCTGTAAAATGGGGCCATGACGTCTGCTTCCCAGGGGTGCTGTGCAAGCTGATGAGCTAATGTGCATGAAAGCCCCAACAAGTGAAAAGGGCTGTTCAGGGTGGGAAATTCCTGATCCATAGCAGGAGAAGTTGCCTAGGTAACGTTGAGGAAGAGTCTCTGGTCAGTTGGGAGCAGGTGAGGCTGTGGTCAGCAAGCAGAAATGCTGCACTGAAAGCAAGAAGGCCAACCCTGGGATACCTCGGGACATTGTACAAAGGCCCAGGCCACTGCTAGCACTTGGCATGCAGAGAATGAAGTGAGTGTGGAGCATGCTTCGGTCTGGGTTTGAGTCAGAACATAGAAAAAGCCTGTGTGGCCTCCCTCTCACCACCACCCCATGCCCCACAGCACAGTGCATGCCTTCACCTTCCACTCAGTTCCCCAAACCAGAACCCTCATTGACTCTTCACTTCCCACCCCAAGGCTTGTGAATTCTATGCCTCACCCATCCACACTGCACCATGGTTCTACAGGTCCCCTCCCCCTCTGTACCCCAGCCTCCCAGCTGGCCCCTTACTCATGGGCTCCCCTTTTTTCATTCTCTATTCTACCATCAGAGGTGTGTTAACAACCAAACTTCACCAAGTCCATGCCTCTCTTGCAGTGTGACTTTGCCACCCACCTTGTTAAGGGGTAGAATCTATTCCCGCCCTGTGAATATGACTCACTTGTAATTTATAAAATGTGATGTGGTATCAGCTCTAAGTCTAAGCCTTAAGATGCCTTGTGGCTTGCACATCTTGAGATCCTGTTGCCATGGAAAGAAACTCGGGCTCAAGTACTGAATGATAAAAGGTCACATGGAAAGGGAGATTCCAGCCTCAACCTCAGACATGCGAGTGAGGCTATTTTAGACCCTCCAATTTCAGGCAACCCACCAGATGACTGCAGCCATAGGAGAGAACCCAGGAGAGGTCAGCAGAAGCCCCACCCAACCAACCCATAGAATTCAAAAGTAATAATTCATTAGAAGAGGGTGGAATACTTTCTAACTCATTCTGAGACCAGTATTACCCTGATACTGAAACCAGACAATGGCATCACAGGAAAATAAAACTACAGATCAATATCTCTTATGAATATAAATGCAGTTATACTCAACAAAATACTAAAAAATCAAATTCAGCAATATATGAAAAGGATTATACACCATGGTCAACTGGGACTTATCCCAGGAACGCAAGCTTAGTTTAACATCCCAAAATTAATCAATGTAACCCACCATATTAATAGAATAAAAGAAAAAAAAACATAATTATCTCAATATATACCAAAAAAATAACATGACAAAATCCAAAACTCATTCATTATAATAAAGACACTCAACAAACTAGGAATAAAAGGAAACTTGATAAAAGGCATCTATTAAAAAAACAACAACCCACAGCTAACATTGTACTTAATGGTGATTAAAAAAAAAAAAGAAAAGAGAAAGACAAGGTTGTCCACCCTCACCACTTTTATGCAACATTGTACTGAAGGTTCCAATCAGGGTAATTAGATAAGGGGTAGGCAGGAAACATCCAGACTGGAAAGAAAAATGTAAAACTATCTCTATTTGCAGATGACATAATCTCGTACACAGAAAATCCTGAGGAATACACACACACAAAAACAAATAGAACAAATGAATGAGCTCAACAAGATTTCAGTATACAAGACCAGTATACAAAAAATAAACTCTGCTGTACATTGGCAATGAATGATCCAAAAATTAAATTAGGAAAAAAATTCAATTTACAATAGTATCAAAAAGAATAAAACACTTATGAATAAAGATAACAAAATAAATGCAAAATTTATACTCTGAGAAATACAAAACATTATTGAAAGAAATTATAAAAGATCTAAATAAATGAAATATATATCATTGTTCTTGTATCAGAAAACTTAATATTGTTAAGATGACAAAACTCCCAAATTGATCTATAGATTCAAAGCAATCCTTATCAGTCCCAAAGGACTTCTTTACATAAATTGACAAGCTTATCTCAGACTGTTTTGACCTGCCAGGCATTTTACTACTATTATTGGTTTATTTTTATTTTTGTTATTTTGTTTCATTGGCATCAATAAATAAAAAAATAGTGAATCATTTGAACTGCTCCATGAAGAAAGTTTTTAATGAGATTACCAGTGACATCCTACAGCGTACTTTATATGGAAAGTCAAGGGAGCCAGGATAGCCAAAACAAGATTCAGAAAGAACAAAGTTGGAGGACTCACACTTCCCGATTTCAAAACTTACTACAAAGTTAATCAAAAGAGTGTGGATAAACATATAGATAAATGGAATAGAATTCAGAGTCCAGAAATAAATCCATACATCTATAGTCAATTGATTTTCAAGAAGGGTGCCAAGACCATTCAATGGCAAAACAATAATCTCTTCAACAAATGGTGCTGGCACAACTGTATATCCATCTCCAAAAGAGTGAATTTAGAGTCATACCTCACGCCACATGTAAAATTAACTACAAATGTATTGACAATCTAAATATAAGAGCTAAAATCATAAAACTCTTAAAAGGAAACATAAGGATAAATCTTCATGACCTTAAATTTAACAATAGATTGTTAGACACTACACCAAAAACATTAGCAACAAAAGAAAAAGTAGATACATTGGACTTCATAAAAATAAAAAGCTTTTGTGCATCAAAGAACATGATGAAGAAAATGAAAAGACAACCTACATATAGAAAAAAATATCTAAAAATCACATATCTGATAAGGGTTTAATATCCAAAAATGTATTTAACTACTCTTACAGCTCAACAACAAAAAGACAACCCAATTAAGAAAGAACTTGATTACACATTTCTCAAAAAGTTATATATTCAAATGCCAATAGGCACATGAAAAGTTGCCCAACATCCTTAGTCATTAGTGAAATGCAAATCAAAACTACAACGAGGCACCACTTCACTAGGACACACATAATCAAAAAATAGAAAATAACAAATGTTGACAAGGATATGGACAAAAATAGAATCCTCATACATTGCTAGTAGAATGTGAAATGATGTTCCTGTAGTTTGGTTGTTTTTCAAAAAGTTAAATATAGATTTATCATATAACCCCTGAGTTCATACCCAATAGAACTGAAAACAATGACTATTCTAGTACATGTCCATGCATGTTCATAGCTGCATTGTGCACAACAGCCAAAATATGGAAGCAGCCCATATGTCCATAAAGATGAAGGGATAATCAAACTGTGGTATACAATGGAACCATATTCAGCCATAAAAAGGAAGAAAGTATTGTTGTGACTTTGCTAAACTAGCATTTGTTAAGTAGAGGCCTTGGGGTAATGGATAGTGAACTGCAGTTCACCAAGAAACCACAAGGGAATTTTAAATAGAGAGATGTACTCTTCACAGGTCCTGCAGGAAGTACATGGCATATCTCAAAGCGCCACCTAAGGAGGAAAAGGCAGGGTGCCGGCAGAGCACATAAGGCATATGCCTTTATTGGGGTCTGTGGCTGAAGCGCTTTGGGGTCCCAGTCTAAGGATGGATTGGTCAATTCAATTCAAACCAAAAAAAGCAGAGTTTTAGTAAGTTCCACAGGAGCCTTACCTATGTGGTGCCCAAGAGGAAGGCCCTGTGAGATGGGGGAGACTGTTGCTCACAAGGGCAGCTGCGGGTCATATCAGGAACTCCCATTTGCTTGAGACTCTGGCTGTTATCTAGAGCCTGTGCTCCTGGAAGGGGCTAGTTTCATTTCAAGATCGCTGCAAGCCACTTGGCCACACAAAATGGATGCCAAAACAGCATTATCATGGAGTAGTTTAGCTACATTCTAAACATACATGCTATATGCAGATGTGCCTCTGGATCTTGCTACCAATTTACATTAACACAGAGGACAGAGGGACATGTTGAAGAACATAATGAGAATGCAATCAGCAAAATGTAGATTGTGAGAAACTCTACAGGTCAAATGATCAGGCAAATTATAAGAATACAAAAAAAGATGTAGGGGGACTCTATATATTAACAAGCATTAAAAAATATATATCATATTTTGGGCCTGCTAAGTGGCGCATTAGTTAAGAGCTGGCTTGGGATGCCAGCAGCCCCAGTTCAGATCCCACATATGAGGGCCAGTGACACTGCCCTCTACAGCTAAGATGGTGAACAACAGCTCCACCTGGAGCTGGGCTGCTGTGAGTTCCTGGGGTCAGCATAGCTGCAGGCCCTGCTGCAGGGGGCTGCCATTGGCTACAGTGAGTGTCCGGCAGCCAGCGTGAGCAGCTGGCAGCCAGTGTGAGCTGCCAAGAGTCGCTGAGAGTGGATGTCCAGAGGCCAGCAACCGAGATCTGCCTTACCCGGGAAGAACGCAATGATAATATCAACATGGGCCAGTGAAGCAACGTCCTCCACAACTAGACTGAAGAACAAAAAAGGACAGCAACTTGTCTGTTCCCCTTCCCCGGCTCCTCAACGCTGTTCCCGTCCCCCAATTTTTATAAAGTGGGTAAGACAACTATAGTGTATATGGGTGCACTCGAGTAATAAATTATAGAGCACAGCAAGAAAGTGATTATTATAAATCACGACAGTGATTACTTTGAGAGGGGAAGAGAAGGATGAGCTTGAGAGGGGGCATGGGCAGGTGCGAAGTTCTATTTGTTGGTCTGAATGGTGGTTACAGTGTTCCCCTTATAAAAACTTATTAAGCTGTATATTCTTTTATATGGCTTCCTATAGCTTTGTTTTATTTGCAAACAATGCCCTAGCCCAGTGATTCTGATTCAGGGGGTGTGGGGCAGGGCCCAGGTATGTTTTTTTTAAAATCAAAATATAGTTAACATACAATATTATATTAGTTTCAGGTGTAAACATAGTGACTCAACATTTATATGTCTTGGGATGTGTTCCCCATGATAAGCCTAGTAACCATCTGTCACCGTACAAATGTGTTATGATGTTATTGACTATATTCCCTGTGCTGTACATTACATCCCCATGACATATTTATTTTATAACTGGAAGTTTATCATTCTTATTCTCTTTCACTGTTTTCACCCATCTCCCCACACCCCTTTCTAATAACCATCAATTCATGTTGTTGAAAATGACAAGATTTCATTCCTCTTTATTACTGAGAAATATATATTATACCTTTATCCAAGGAAAAAAAAAAACATAGACAGTAAACTCTTTGACAGCAGACTTAGCTGTATTTTTTTTGGATATGTCTCCCCAGGCAATGGCAACAAAAGTAAAAATAAACAACTGGGACTACCTGAAAATAAAAAATCTTTTGCACAGCAAAGAAAACCATCAACAAAAACACAAATTACTGATTGGGAGAAGATATTTGCAACTGATATATTCAATAAGGGGTTAATATCCAAAATATATAAAGAACTCATACAACTCAACATCAAAAGATATATACATATATGTTTTTAGAATTCCGCAGCTAATTGTAATGTGCAGGCAGGGCTGAGAATAATGAACAAGAGCACCCTTGGATCAATCTTTTACTTATTGATTTCTAATTACAATTGACATTCAATATTGTTTTATTAGTTTCAGGTGTATAGTATAGTGGTTAGACATTTATATAATTTGCAAAGTGATCCCCCCAACTAGTTTAGCACCCACTTGGCACTATACATAGTTATTAAACATTATTGACTATTTCCTATGCTGTACTTTACATCCCTGTGACTATTTTGTAACTACCAATTCGTATTTCTTAATCCCTTCAACCTTTTTCACCAGGCCCCCAAATCCCCTTCACATCTGGCAATCATTAGTATCTATGTATCTACAAGACTGTTTCTGTTTTGTCTGTTCATTCACTCTGTTCTTTAGTGTCCACATATAAGTGAGGTCATATGATATTTGTCGTACTCTATCTGACTTATTTCACTTAGCATAATACCATCTGGGTCCATCCATGTTGTCACAAATAGTAAGATTTCATTCTTTTTATGGATGAGTAATATTCCATTTTATATACAATATGTACTGATTCTTCTTCATTTAATCATCTATTGATGGACACTTAGGGTGGTTCCATACCTTGGCTATGGTAAATAACACTGCTATGAACATAGGAGTGCATATACCTTTTTGAATTAATGTTTGGGATTTTTTTTGGATTCATACCCAGAAGTAGAATTGGTGAGTCATAATGTAGTTCTATTTTTAATTTTTTGAAGAACCTCCATACTGTTTTTCATAGTGGCTGCAACGATTTGCAATCCCACCAACAGTGCAGGAAGGTTCCCTTTTCTCCCTATCTTCTCCAGCACTTGTTTGTAGATTTATTGATGATAGCCATTCCAACAGGTGTGAGGTGATATCTTATTTTGCTTTTAATTTGCATTTCTCTGATGATTAGTGACATTGAGCACCTTTTCATATGTCTATTGGCCATCTGTATGTTCTCTTTGGATAAATGTCTATTCAGTCCTATGCCCATGTTTTAATTGAATTGTTTGGGGTTTGTTTTGTTTTGTTTTTGGTGTTCACTTGTACAAGTTCTTTATAAATTTTGGATATTAAGCCCTTATTGGATGTATCATTGGCAAATGTCTTGTTCCATTCAGTAAGCTGTCTTTTCATTTTGTTGATGGTTTCTTTTGCTGTGCAAAAGCTTTTTAGTTTAATGTAGTCTCATTTGTTTATTTTTTCCTTTGTTTCCCTTGCCCAAGGAAATATATCAGAAAAAAATATTACTAAGAGCAATATCAGGGAGTTTACTGCCTATGTTTTCTTCTAGGAGTTTTATGGTTTCAGGTCTTGCATTTAAGTCTTTAATCCATTTTAAGTTTATTCTTGTATATGGTGTAAGAAGATGGTCTGGTTTTATTTCTTTGCATGTAGCTGTTCAGTTCCCATCGCCATTTACTGAATAGACTGTTTTTTACCCGATTGTACATTCTCACCTCTTTTGTCATAGATTGATTGACTATTAAGCATGAATTTATTTCTGAGTTCGCTGTTCTATTCCATTGATCTATGTCTGTTTTTATGCAGTTCCATGCTGTTTTGAATGCTATAGCCTTGTAGTATAGTTTTATATCAGGTAGCATGATACCTCCAACTTTGTTCTTCTTTCTCAAGATTGCTGTTAGCCATTCAATGTCTTCGTGGCCCCATATAAATTTTAGGATTATTTGTTTTAGTTCTGTGAAAAATGCCATTGGTATTTTCATAAGGACTGCACTGAATCTATAGATTGCTTTGAGTAGTATGGCCATTTTAACAATGTTAAGTCTTCCTACCCATGAGCACAGTATATGCTTCCATTTATTTGTACCTTCTTCAATGTCTTATAATTTTCTTAGTACAGATCTTTTACTTCCTTGGTTAAATTTATTCTTAGGTATTTTATATTTTCAGATGCAATTGGAAATGGGATTGTTTTCTTTTTTTTAACTTCTGTATAATCATTTATTATTTGAAATTGTAAACTATTAGAAATGGGACATACACATAAATAGGAGATGCTTTAAATAGACTAAGGTTCATTCATACAACAGTATGTGTATTATTCCATTATTAGTTTTTAAAAAGGGTGGTAGAATGAATATTATATGTAATATATATATATATATATATATATATATATATATATATATATATATATATATATATATCACTGTTTATTTCTATTTAGAGGGAAAAAAGTGAACACATCCACTCACCTCTATTCTTTTTTTTAAAATTCCTTTATTGTGAAATAAACATTTTTTTAAATTAGTTTCACGTGTACAGCACACTGCAATAGTTATACTTTTTACCCCTCAAAGTGACAACCTCCCTTCCTCAATTTGCCACCCCACTGCAACCCCATATCATACATATCTACTACAATTCCCTTGACTGCACTCCACATCCCATGACTATATACATATTCAATTACAGTTGGTGTACAATATTATACAACATCAGCTTCAGGTGTACAGTGCAGTGATCAAGCCTCTACTCCATCCATGAAGTGGTCTCCCTAACAAGACATGTGACCACCTGACACCCCACAAAATATTTACAACACTATTAATTACATTCCCCAAACTGTCTTTCATATCCCTGTGGCAACATTGTAGTTACCTATTTATGCTGTCTAATCCCTTCCCCTTCTTCCTCATCCCCACCCCCCTCCCAACTAGCAACCATCAGTTTTTCCTCTGTATCTATGAGAATGTTTCTGTTTACTTTGCTCATTCACTCAGTTTTTCAGATTCCACATATAAGTGAGATCATATGGTATTTGTCTTGTTCCGACTGACTTATTTCACTTAACATAATAGTCTCTAGGTCCATCCATATCATTGCAAATGGTACGATTTCATTTTTATTTATAGTGGAGTAATACTCCATTGTATAAATGTACCAGTTTCTTAATCCAGTCATCTACCGATGGGAATTTCTGATGTTTCCAAGTCTTGGCTATTGTAAATAGCGCTGCAATAAACATAGGGGTGCATATATTTTTTCGAATTAGCATCTTGGGTTTCTCTGGGTAGATACCCAAGAGTGGCATTGCTGGGTCAAAGGGTAGTTCCATTTTGTTTTTCGAGATACCTCCATACTGATTTCCATAGTGGCTGCACCAGTCTGCAGTCCCACCAACAGCGCACCAGGGTTCCCTTTTCTCCACAGCCTCGCCAGCACTTGTTTGTTGATTTATTGATGATAGCCATTCTGACCACAGTGAGGTGGTATCTCATTGTGGTTTTTATTTGCATTTCTCTGATGATTAGTGAGGTTGAACATTTTTTCATATGCCAGTGGGCCATCTGTATGTCTTTTTTAGAGCAATGTCTCTTCATATCCTCTGCCCATTTTTTAATTGGGTTGTTTTTTTGGTGTTGAGTTGCATGAGTGTTTTATAAATTT
Source organism: Aselliscus stoliczkanus (assembly GCA_033961575.1). Taxonomy (NCBI): domain Eukaryota; kingdom Metazoa; phylum Chordata; class Mammalia; order Chiroptera; family Hipposideridae; genus Aselliscus; species Aselliscus stoliczkanus. Next base: position 121,915,700 of record CM066729.1, read on the forward strand.
TGGATATTAACCGCTTATCAGATATATCATTGGCAAATATCTTCTCCCATTCAATAGGCTGCCTTTTTGTTTTATTGATGATTTCCTGTGCTGTGAAAACACTTTTAAGTTTGATGTAATCCCATATGTTTATTTTTTCTTTGATCGAGGGGATATATTAGTAAAAATATTGCTTAGAGTAATGTCTGCAAATTTGCTCCCTATGTTTTCTTCTAAAAATTTTATGGTTTCAGGTCTTACATTTAAGTCTTTAATCCATTTTGAGTTTGTTCTCGTATATGGTGTACGTAGGTGGTCCATTTTCATGTTTTTGCACGTGTCAGTCCAATTTTCCCAGCACCATTTATTAAATAGACTATCTTTACTCCAATGTAAGTTCTTGCTTCATTGTCATAGATTAAATGACCATATGTGGATGGGTTATTTCTGGGCTCTCTATTCTGTGGAATTGTTTCTTAATTTCTCTTGCTGATAGTTTGTTATTGGTGTATAAAAATGCAGCCAGTTTCTGAATACTTATTTTGTACCCCACTACTTTACTGAATTTGTTTATCAGTTCTAATAGTTTTTGGTGAAATCTTCAGGGTTCTCTGTATATAGTATCATGTCATCTGCAAATAATGACAGTTTTATTTCTTCCTTTCCAATCTGGATGCCTTTTATTTATCTTTCTTGTCTGATTGCTGTGGCTAAGACTTCAAATATTATGTTGAATACAAGTGGTGAAAGTGGACATCCTTGTCTTGCTTCTGATATTAAGGAAAACACTTTTAACTTTTCCTTGTGGAGTATGATGTTAACTGTGGGTTTGTCATATACAACTTCTTATGTTGAGGTATGTTCCCTCTATTCCCACTTTCCTGAGAGTTTTTATCACAAATGGATGTTGGATTTTGTCAAACACTTTTTCTGCATTTATTGATGTGATAATATAATTTTTATACTTCAGTTTGTTTATGTGGTGTATCAGGTTAATTGATTTGCGGATATTGAACCAACCTTCCATCCCAAGAATAAATCTCATTTGATTATGGTGTATGCTCGTTTTAATGTATTGCTGAATTTGGTTGGCTAATATTTTGTTGAGGATATTTGCATTTATGTTAATCAAAAATATCAGCCTATAATATTCTTCTTTTTGTTTGTAATATTTTTGTCTACTTTTAGAATCAGGGTATTTGTGGCCTCATATAATAAGCGTGGGAACCTTCCTCCTCTTCAATTTTTTGGGATAGTTTGAGAAGTATATGTGTTAGTTCTTTGAATGTTTGGTAAAATTAATCTGTGAAGCTACCTGGTCCAGAACTATTGTTTGTTGGGAGTTTTGTTTTTTGTTTTTAATTACTGGTTCCAATTTGTTAGTAGTAATTGGTCTATTCAGATTTTCTTTCTTTTTTATTCAGTCTTGGAGATTGTATGTTTCTAGGGAATTATCCATTTCTTCCATGTTGTCCAGTTTGTTGGTATATAAATGTTTATAACTATATTTCTGTGGTATCAATTGTCACTTCTCTTACATTTCTTATTTTATTTATTTAGTTCTTCTCTCTTTTTCTATTTTTTGTAAAGATTTTTTAATTGGGGAATTGGGGGAGGGGAACAGCATTGGGGAATTAGGGAAGGGGAACAGACAAGTTACTGACTTTTTTGTTCTTCAGTGTAGTTGTAGAGGAAGTCGCTTTACTGGCCCATGTTGGTATTATCATTGCGCTCTACCTGGCTGAGGCAGTCGCTTGCCAGCCATTGGATGGCCACTCACGGTGGTTCACGGCAGCTCACGAAAGCGCACACCAGCTGCCTGCCAGCCCCACTACAGCCTACGCCATCACCAGCGACTCACAGCAGCCCAGCTCTAGGTTGAGCTGTTGTTTGCCATCTTAGCTATAGAGGATGCAGCATCACTGGACCACATGTGGCATCTGAACTGGGGCATCCCAATCCAACTCTTGATCAACAGCTCCACTAGGCCGGCCCTCTCTTTTTTTTTCTTGATCAGTCTGGTTAAAGGTTTATTTATTTATTTATTTATTTATTTATTTTTTTTTTTTTTGAAGGCAGTGTCACTGGCCCTCATATGTGGGACCTGAATCGGGGCCGCTGGCTTCCCAAGCCAGCGCTTAACCACCACACCACTCGGCCAGCCCCTATAAGGTTTATTAATTTTGTTTATCTTTTCATAGAACCTCTTCTTGGTTTCACTGATCTTTGTATTTTTTTAGACTCTAATTCATTTATTTCTACTGCAATCTTTATTGTTTCCTTCCTTCTACTCACTTTGGTTCTTCTTTACTGTTCTTTTGCTAGTTTCTTTAAGTGTTTAAGGTTAGACTTTTTATTTGAGATTTATCTTGTTTGTTCAGATAGGCCTGTATTGCTATGAATTTCCCTGTTACAACTGCTTTCACTGTGTCCTATTGATTTGGGATTGTTGTGTTTTTATTTTCATTTGCCTCAAGGTACCTTTTGATTTCTTACTTGATCTCATTGTTAACCCATTCATTGTTTAGTAACATGTTTTTAGCCTCCATGTGTTTGTTAGTTTTTTCCTTGTAATTGATTTTTAGTTTCAAAGCATCGTAATTGGAGAAGACACTTGATGTGGTTTCAATCTTCTTAAACTTATTGAGACTTGTTTGATGGCCAAACATATGGGCTATCTTGGCAAATGTTCAATGTGCACTTGAAAAGAATGCATATTCTGCTGCTTTGAAGTGAAATGCTCTACAAATACCAATTAAATCCATCTGGTCTAATGTTTCATTTAAGGTCACAATTTTCTCATTGATTTTCTGTCTGGAAAATCTATTCATTGATGTTAATGGGGTATTAAACTCCTCTACTATGACTGCATTACTGTCTATCTCTTCCTTTATGTCTGTCAATATTTGTTTTATATATTTCATTGTTCCTATGTTGGGTGCATAAATGTTTACAAGGGTTGTATCCTCTTGTTGGATTAATCCCTTTATCGTTGTGAAATGTCCTTCATTGTCTCTATTTACAGGCTTTGTTTTAAAGTCTATTTTGTCTGATGTAAGTATTGCTATCCCAGCTTTTTGTTTTCATTTGCATGAAATCTCTTTTTCCATCCCTTGTTTGTCTGTGTGTATCTTTTGATCTGAAGTGGGTTACTTGTAGACAGTATATGTAGAGCCCTGTTTTCTTATCCGTTCAGCTACTCTATGCCTTTTGATGGGAGTATTTAATCCAAGTACATTTGAAGTAAATATTGATAGATATGTAGTTATCGCCATTTTATTATTCATATTCATGTTTTCCCCCCTTCTTCTTGAAGAAGTCCCTTTAACATTTCTTGTAATACTTGTTCTGTAGTGATGAACTCTTTTGACTTTTTCTTGTCTGGGAAGCTCTTTCTCTCTCCTTCAATTTTAAATGATAGCCTTGCTGTAGGTGCTTGCTTTTCATCACTTTGAATATTTTCTGCCAGCCTTTTCTGACCTGCAAAGTTTCTGTTGAGAAATTAGCTGACTGTCTTATGGGAACTCCCTTGTAGGTAACTAATTGCTATCTCTTACTGCTTTTAAGATTCTGTCTTTGCCTGTAACCTTTGAAATTTTAATTATGATGTGTCTTGTTATGGGTCCGTTGGGTTCATCTTGTTTGGGACTCTCTGTGCTTACTGGATTTGTATGTCTATGTCTTTCATTAGGTCAGAGAAATTTTCAGTCATTATTTTTTCAACTAGATTCTCAACACCTTGCTCACTCTCTTCTTCTTCTGGTACCCCTATGGTGTGATTGTTGTTATGCTTGATGTTGTCCCAGAGGTCCATTAAACTACCCTTAGTTTTTTTTATTCTTTTTCTTTTTTTCTGTTTCAATTGGGTGTTTTATGCTACTTTGTCTTTAAAATCACTGATTTCATCCTCTGCTTCACGTAACCTGCTGATGATTCCTTCTAGTGTATTCTTTATTTCAGTTATTGTATTCTTCACTACTGACTGGTTCTTTTTTATGGTTTCTATACCCCTTTTTATGCTTACTATCTCTTCACTGAAGTTCTCACCAAGTTCCTTGAGCATCCTTATAACCACTGTTTTGAACTCTGTATTTGGTAAGCTACTTGCCTCCATTTTGTTTAGGCTTTTTCCTGGAGTTTTGTCCCATTCTTTCATTTGGAACATATTTCTTTGTCTCCTCATTTTTTCTGCCTCTCTTTTTTTTTGTTTCTATGTATTAGGTAAATCTGCTACATCTCCCAGTCTTGTCAGGGTGGCCTTATATAGTAGATGTCCTTTGGGGCCCAGTGGTGCAGTCTCTCTAATCACTATGCCATGTGTTCCAGGAGTGTCCCTTGTGTGTGTTGTGTGTGCCCTTATGTTGTATTTTGGCTTTGATTGCTGTTGGCACATCAATGGGTAGGATTTACCCTCTGGCTGACTGGTTGTGAGGACTGGCCACAACCACAGTGTAGGAGCTGCTGTTTGGTGACTGACCCCACAGAACAAGATTTGCCCCAGAGGGCTCTAGTGCCTGCTTGTATATGTCAGTGTGAATCAGCTGGTGCTCTGCTGGTGGTCTGAAGCCAGTCACCTGGTGTGTTGATTCTGGGGCCTCTTGAAAGGGACTTGGGTATAGACCAAGGTCAGCTACAGCCTGTGACCAGCCTGGGTCTACCTAGTAGGAGCTACAAAGTGATCCTTCATTGGTCACTCCCTGTTCTGGACCTGGAGGCGCATGGGAGAAGCCACGCTGCAAACCAAGTCTGACTGCAACCAGTACTGGGCCTGAGGTAGTTCAGCAAAAGTCCCAGGTCACCCCATAAGGCTCAGCTGCTGAAAGAGCCTTGGGTGGTATGCAAGTTGGGTGAAGTGGGGTCTCGGGGAGTTACTAAGGTGGGGCAAGGGGTGATCACCAGGTTAATGCAGATTCCTATCTGGCACCACTGCTGATCCTGAAGCCACTCAACAAAAGGCACAGAGCACACTGAGGCCAGCCACTGCCAACCTGGGGCCCACTGACTCTCAAGACTTCTCCAAGAAAGACTGCAGTGTGGGCCAATGCCAGCTGCTTGCTGAAAAAAAGAGCCTCAGGCAGTGTACAACTTGGGTGGGATGGGGTCCTAGGGAGTCACCAGGATGGAAGAAGAAGAGTTCATCAAGCCAATGCAGATTTAGATTTGTCTGTGTGGGAGAGGGCTCAACACAGGAAAAGTGGTGCCCGCCTGCCTGCTGCACAGGAGGAGGGCTCAATACAGGGACAATGGTGACTGTCCCTCCAGCCCTCATGCTGAAGCCAAAAATCTCAGTCTCTCCTTGTATGTCTCTGGTGCCTTCCAAGCCACCATTCTGCTGGAGCCCAGGGTAAGTGCCTGGAAAAGAGTGCGTCTGGATTAAAAGGATGCCTGTGTTTCCAGCAGCCTTTCACCTCACCCAGATGGATGGAATCCCTACTGATTGTTCACAGCCAGATGCTGTGGAGGTTCTTCTTCCCAGTACTTGTACTCCCAGCTGGGGAGACCAGAGGGGTTGGGACCTCTCATTCCTCAGAGATGACCTCTGCAGCTGAGATATACCTCCAGATTCTCAACTGCCACACATGGTGTGGGGCCAGTAATTTTGCAACTCTGCCTTGCCTATCAGTCTCAATGTGTCTTCTTTATATCCTTAGTTATAGGACTTCTGATCTGCTAGTCTTTATATGGCTCTCTAGGTTAATTGTTCTGTAATTTAGTTGTAATTTTAATGTGGTCCTGGGAGGAGGCCAGCACAACATTTACTACTCTGCCAACTTGACCAGAACCCTATCCTGATCAATCTTAAATAATATTCAGGAGAAACAAAACAAGAGCCAGGGCCCAAAACCATTTAAGTCAGTCAAAGACCCATATATTCACAAAACAACTCTGAAGATTTTTTTCAAAGATTCATACATAGGAAGGACTTAGACCAAATATACTAGAGTGGATCCTTATAAAGAGAGAAGGGAATGAGAAGGGCAGATCAGGAAATATGGAGAAAATAATAATAAAATTTAAGAAGAGAGCAGATTTGTCTCAAATGATGATGATGAGTGCCATGCATTGAGGATTCTGATTTTAAAATATTGCTAATTCCACTTTACAGATTAAAAAATATGGTTCAGAAAGAGGAAATGACTTGCTCAAAGTCACACAGCTACGATGTGACATAACCCAGACTCAGGCCTCTTTTGATTCCTAGTCTTGTGCTTTCCACTCTTTCTGATCTCTATATTCAACATCCAATAATACCACAGCAAACCACAGAGCTGATCACACTTGTGAGTTTGCTCGCATTAGAGCTCAATCATCATACATCTGTGATGTCTCCTCCAGGGGGTCAGGCCGACAACACATAATGAGAGCTTCCATTTTGTGAGTGTCTGTACTTTAATCTGTATTTCTCACTTAATCGTCACATCACCCTGGGAGTCAATGTTATTGTTCCCATTTTACAGGTGAGGAACCATATTCAGTTAACAGAAATGATATGCCTAGGTGCAGTCAGTAAGTGGCGCCAATGGAAGTATGGCACTTCAGCCACCCTCTGTGCCAAAGGCACCAATAGTGTTCAACTCCCTGCCACCTGGGCCTTACAACCAGCAAGACCGCCTTCTCTATTCCAGGGTCACTACTGTTGCTCCTACCTCTCACCTGGCACGGAAGTCGTTTGGAAAGAGCCAGCATCTCCACATTTGGCCATGAGGAAGGAGGAAGGGGAACAGGAGCCTGGGAGGGAACTTCTGGGTGATCCAAAGAAGAACAATGCCGAGCACGTTCACCTCATGGCTATAAGCATTTATTTACATGCCCTTTGGATAATCCCTTGTACTTCCCTCCATCTCGCCCTCAGCAATTCTGCTGGAACACATCTGGATCCTGTTCCTGAACTGAGACTCAGAAGGGCCCCAAAGGCTGATACACACTAACGAACAGTTCATTAACTCTAGGAAGTTCTAAATGTCCCAAGAGAGGTTCAGGAAGCCCTGTGGGAACTGAAGGTCGCCACCATCACTCAGCCCCAGAGGTGAGAGATGACTTCCCAGAGGAAGGTATATTTGTGCTGAGAAGAATTTCCAAAAAACTGTTTGAAAATTACATCTGAAGGCCAGTTAACATAAACTTGCCAAATGAAACTTCATTATTTTCAAACCTGCAAACAAAAGGGATTCATCCTGTTGTGTAGCTCTGTCAGGCAGACAGATCAAGAGCTTCTTTCTCTCTTAAAACAACCCAAGAACTATACTGCATCCTGCCAAGCTCTCTCAGAGTAGCAGAGGATAACTCGCCACTGGCCGAGGGGATCTTCCTGTCTCTTCTTCCACTGAATCTGCTGCCTTTTTCCTCCTCCCAGCTGCCCCAAACCCGCCTGACTACACAAGCACTTTCTTTCTCTTATTCTAATTTCACAGAGTAGCAGTTTCTCTGTGAGCAAAACTACACTAATTTAGATGAAGCAGAGGAAGTCCAGTCTGAATTTCAGAATCTGTATATAGAAATACAGTGAAAAGCAGAACCTCACTCAGAAACCACAGCCTTGGGAGGGTCCCCAAGGGAACTGCTCCAATCAATAGATGGTGATGAGCTTTAAGGACATCTATAATTTTCTACCTACTTTCTATGATTTTTCTGGCTTGGCTGTGAGCCTCTTTGGGGTGAGTCATAGTTATTTTCCAGGTGCTCAAGCACAAAATAAACATTTGCTGAATGAGTAATTCACAAATAGATCAATTCTTGATTTTATAAATGAATGATTTTGGAAACACAGCCGTCATCAACTTCCATACATTCTACATTCAAACAACATGCCCTTTAGTGTATTTTGTATATGGTCTTGAGATACCTGTTTCAGACTTTTACTCACAGCTGTGAGGAGAAGTGTTGAGTTTGGCATGGCCCTGCTGAACCAGACAAAAAGACTCTGTCTGTACAGCAGTATTTGTCCATTATTCAAATGCTTCATCTTCTTTTTCCCTGGTTTTATTAAAATAGTGGAAAACAATAAATGGACATGCTTAGGACTCAAGAACAATTCAACTGAAATGAGAGTATAGGTTTTTGGGTGTGCCCACACCAGAAATCCTTAGCCTCCACTGTGTACCCACAGGTCTTAAGCCACTTGGCTACATTCACATGTGAAGGAAAAGAATAAAATGAAAGCATATGTATGATATGCTAGCAATATAGCCTTGAATGCTGTATCCAGACGTGGAGGAGGAAGCAGAGATCGTACTATCTCTCATCTCCTTCTTACCTCTCCAAGAAAGGACACACACATACACACACCTTAACAAGTTAATCTACTCAGCCGCCATACACTCCACTTACCGCTGGCTCTACGGAGGTGGGCAGGGAAGCTCTGCTCCGTGTTTGAAGATAGGTTGTTCCTGGGAGCACATCACGTGGGGCCTGCTGTGCAGTGTTGTGTGCATTCTTCAGTTACTCAATAAACATTCTTCAGTCACTCAGTAAACTGTTTCTGGAAAGCAAAGGTCACTGGCAGCCCAACCTCTGCCCAGACAAGAAGGGATGGTGGCCACAGGATGGTGTCCAGAAACCGAAGCTCAGAGCCGTGAACCTGCTCCTTAGGAGCTCAGGGATCACAGGCAATTTGCTCCAATTCTCAAACTTAGTTTTTCCCATTCTATAAAATGGGAACAAAAATAATATCCTCTCCAGATGTTATAGGGATTAGATAAAATAACAAATATGAAAGCTCTTTGGAACCCATAAAGTGCTCTATCAATATTGGTTGATCATGCTGTTATTGAGGTTATCTTGTATTAATATCCCTAATCACATATTTATAGAAAATGAGTTTGTGCCTCTGTGGAGCTGGCCACTCTCCAGCCAAGGAAAGATCTCATGGGAAAGCCAGTCCCCACACCACCCTCCTTTGCAGGGCTGAGCCCAGCCTGAGTGAGCTTCTCTCAGAGGGTGCCCCAGCTCTCACACACACACACACCAGGCACTCAGAGCAGCTCTCCATGAGGGCAGCAGGCCTGTCAGGCCCTCCAGAGAAGTCCATGGGCTTTGTCCAAGACCATTTCTCAGACTCTGCTGTAGTGATTCTGATGTTCACTCGCCCTGGCTATGTACTGGGCCATGTGCACTGGCTTCACCCAGTACTGACTTGCTCATCTGTCGGTTGTTCAATCGTTTATTGATGCATGTTTATTGAGCACCTTCCAGGCACCAGGTACCAGAGTCAAAATTCAACATGTAAAATTCAGTCAGACATGGAGCTAGAGTCAGCTCTTGAACATGCATGACCAGTATCACTATTGCTACAAAAGAGAAGAGGGTGACCCAGGGGAGGGGACTAACCCAGTCTGGGGGAGTCTTTCTCAATTTCATTATGTTTATCTGGCTCAGCATCCTATGCATGCTTTTATTCTGCATCCATGTTCTTTTTCTCAAAATTTGAAAACAGAACAATCTTTTAATCATTTAAATAATGTAGAGGACAGAATTGATTTAATCTAAAAATTTAACAGTGAAACTTTCAGAGGCTGGATTACTATATCTAAAATGCAAATGGGGGCCAGCCGAGTGGCGCAGCGGTTAAGCGCTGGCTTGGGAAGCCAGCGACCCCGGTTCGGGTCCCACATATGAGGGTCAGTGACACTGCACTCAAAAAAATAAATAAATAAAATAAAATAAAATGCAAATGGTAAATGATAAAATGACAAGATAATTTGGAATTGAAATGAGCTTATATTATGAGATATGTATTTTTTTCTCTCTTTTTTATTATTATTTTATATTAATTTCAGGTGTACAACATAGTGGTTAGACAATTACATAATTTAAGAAGTGATCCCACTGACTAGTACCCACCTGGTACTATACATAGTTATTACCATTTTATTGATTATATTCCCTATGCTTTACTTTACAGTAAACCCATGGCTTTCCTGCTCTGTGCTGTGGACCTCAGAGGACAGAGCCACTAACTTCCCAAGGGAATGAGGGAGACTGAGAAGAGAAGGCAGGTTGGTATAAAGGCCTGTACTGTGGGCCATCGCCAAAGCAATTGTGACCTATGAAATGAGCCTATTAGAAGCACATCAAGGGAGATGTGAAAACCAGGAGTGCTTGTTTGTCAGTCCCTGGATAGGAAAGAAGCATGAGCTCTTTAACAGTCTAGAGTTAGAGGGGGTGGGGACGAGGAGTCATACAGGCCCCTTTAGCCAGGTCACCTGCTCAAAGGCCAGAAGAGAAGAAAAAACCTAGTTTATGAAAGCTGACCCAAAGGCACACTGGCGCCACCATGAGACCAAACCGTAAAATTGCATGATGAAAACAGCCCTTCTAGCCTCAGAAACCTTCCTTCATCATTGGACACATCATCTTGGGCAGAACCTTGGTCCGAAGGGGCACAGTGATATCCGGGATAGTTACCCAGGTCACTAACATCAGTAAATAACATGCATGTGTCACTGGTCATCTGTCATTTGTATAAACACTTTTTTTGAATTGTATATGGGTCAACAGCCATTTGGGAAAGATCTAAAGGATAAATAGGAGTTTAGATTTGGGATGGTGCACCCAGGAGAAGAGAACACCAGGACTTAGAATATTAGGAAATGATGGGATTAGAGAGGAGCAGTGTGGGGTAAGGAGGCTAAGACTGGAGAAGCAGGCAAAATTCAGAATTTTCAGATTCAGCCTATGTTGTTGAGAAGACTTCAGACCCTTTCTGGGAAGGAAATAGAAACATAATATTTACATTTTAGAAAGAAAATTGGTGGGCACATGGGTGAGCTCTTGGAGAGGGAGAGAAGGGAGGTAGGGAAGTTACCACGGTCCAGATGAAAGTTGCTGAGAGCCCACAATTCTAGGGATTGGGGGACAGAAAAGGAAGAGAGAGGAGGAAGGGGAGAGAGACAGAGAAAGAGGAGGAGGAAACTGAAGGAGGAATAGAAGAGAAGAAAGTTAAGATGAAGTGCCCAATCCTGTATCGGACCATGCAGCAGATACTGTGTTCATTTTCCCTTACTGTCCACACCTTGTGTCTCCCCTTTATTTCTGGTGTCGGGGCACGTAAAGCAGCTCCCAGGCTAGCCGACATTGGAGAGTGGCCCATCACCTGCCTCTCTCTGGAAACTGGCTCTGGGTCAACGAATCAGACCTGGAAAGAGATGACATTCCTCCAGTCATGTCTTCCAACTTCATTATGCTCTAACCAGACTACTAGTGAATAAGGCCATTTTCCAGGTTCCAATTTTATACCCTTGGTAGGTGCCTTGGTTCAGACCTTGAATCTAGGCCCAGTTCTCCCATGTTCCTGCTGACTCTGTGAACTAAATTCCTCCTTAAATTTATCAACGTTTCCTGGCCTGAAGTCAAGGTGATCCAATAGACAAGTACATTATGTAGATTATCTCTCTTAACCATCAGCCTTTACAAAGGAGGAACTCGAAGCTGGAGAGAGCAAGTCACTTGGCCAAGGACCCAACAGTCAAATAGGCATTTAGGATTCCGAATTGATGCATCATTCTTCTCTCTCCCTGAAGCAGGATGCTGAGAACAGCAAGAGAGGGGTCTGAAATGAGTGACGTGGCTCCCTGCTGCAACTCAAGGCTCCCTTTCAGCTCCAGGTCCTGGTATTGAACTAAAACCTAGGACATTTAGGGAGGCCCCGATCAGCCTCCCAGCCTCCTCTCCATTCATGACCATTTATACCCAGCCTAGCTAGCAGTTCTCAGGGAACACAAGTCCCCACCTTTGTGCTTTGCTTGAATATTCGGACTGGGCTGCCTTCCCCATCTGGATCTCCCTGGAGAACTCCTGGGTACACAACTTCTGTTATCAGATTCTAATGTGGGGAGGCAGCAGCTACATGTGTGGCTTCTCCAGTCAGGTGTGAGTTCAAATACTGATTCAGCCTCCAAGTAGCAGTGTGGTCACAGTCAAGTTATTTTACCTCTCTGAAACTCAGCTTTTTCATCTGTAAAAGTGAGTAGCAGAAGCTCTCCTAAGGTTGTTTTCAGAAATATATGCAATGGCTGCTGCAAAGTGCTCAGTATTTGCCAAGAATGGCTGGCATCGGCAAAGTTCTGAATCAAAGTTAACAGCTATGGTGGGTGCTGCTTGTTCATGCACAGGTTCCCCCTCCTCCATCCACCTGTGAGTCCTTCAGGGTGAAGAACTTCATGTGACTCATGTCTACAGCAAGGCACACCTCAGAGCTGCTTGTTAAACAAATCAAGGAAAGTACAAATGAATGATCAAAAGTCTCTTTGCTTGGGCCAGCTGAGTGGAGCAGTGGTTAAGCGCTGGCTTGGGAAGCCAGCGGCCCCAGTTCGGGTCCCACATATGAGGGCCAGTGACACTGCCCTGAAAAAAAAAAAGTGTCTTTGCCAAACACTCTACCAGTCAAAGCATTAATAGTGACTCCTTTGGGAAAATGGTGACTGCAATATGGTGAATTCGATTAGCCATCAGAACTCATGCCGGCTGTTTCTGCCACACTCTGGGTGGGTAAAGAGCAAACACAGACAGGGACAGAGAATGAGGGCCACCCAAATCAACAGCCTCCCTCCACAAACTCTTCTTTCTCTATTCTCCCCAAGACTCCCTGACTGGAACTTCGGGAAACCAAGTTCTCAGAGGGTTCAGAGCTTCTCCTCCTCCTAGCTGGCCCCAGAGTGACCAGGCTCCAGTTGTCCCTCCCCTGACTCCCATCTGTAGAGAAGGTAACTGGCTCCCAACTTGTCTGCTTCTGGGCGGAGCAGTACCCAGGCTGGGCCCTGACAAAATCTCTCTCCTGGACCAAACTCTAATCAGCTCCTCTAAGCCCTCTAGACCTCAACCTTGGCATCCATCCTTCTCAGGCTTGCATTGCCCAGTGAGCAAGACTTGCTAAGTCAGTTTAGCAATAATCCCCCACCCTTAATATCTGAACCACCTCGCTGTCTGATCAAATTCCTCATTCCCTTCACTTGGATCTGATCACTCTAGCCTGCCTTCAGCAAGAATCTTGTCAAGTTGTTTAACTAGAACCCTCCCTACCCCTGATATTTCCTCTTAGTAATTTTCCATCCACTGACCCCCAACTCTGCTCCTTGGTAATAAAGTCCCACTTGTCCATGCTGTATTTGGAATTAAACCTAGTTCCATGTACCAAAGTGCCTTCTCTCTTGTGATAGTTCCTGACTAAAACCTGTTTTCTAACTACTGTCCAGTTCTGATTTTCTTTAACAGCCCCCACAAGCTCTGCCCAAGGGATTCTTTTGACAAAACCACAGCACCCTCCTTCCCCCTGCCAAATGTGGTGTCCCCAGCCTGTGGCAAGAGAAAGTACCTTCCATTGAGGACTCAGGCAAAGGCAGCCCAACCCCGCCAGGTGTCCTGGCTCTGCAGAAGGCACTGGCCTCTCCAATAGGACAACTGAGCCAAACTCCCGACTTGTCCAGCTACACCCACCCAGGGCAAAAGTTCCCCCTTGTGGCCTGCCTCCCACCCTGGCTCCACGCCCCCCCCCAGCATTTTCCCTCCCCTAGTTGTCCAACAGGCAACATTGGCCTCCGTTTACCCACCAGCCCCCACCACCAACACTTTGACCTCTCATTGGCCTCCAAGCCTCTGCATGTTCTAAGCCCTCTCTGTGGAACCCTCCCCAGTCTATCTCTGCATTCCACAAGGGTCTGTCTCCTCCTAGAAGCCTTTCTTTCATCAGCAGGATCAAGACCTGCTTTCCATGTGGTCAGAACCTCCCTGGCCATTGTCAGAGTGGAGACCATTTCAGTGTTTGTCAAGTAGGCTTGTCACCTTGTCTACCTCTCTGGAGGTTGCCCAGAGCCTCAAACACCAGCAGCCTCCCCACATCTGCAGCCAGGGCACTATGGATAAGCCATAAAATGTGTTTACACAGAGATTCCCTCTCTACAACCTCAGCTGTCTTGTACATTTCCAGCTGTCAGGGGGTTGCTGCAGCCCATATGAGGTTGGACATTCCTTTTAATCCTGGGGCCTCAACCATCATACCTGATTCACCTGGACATTCCACCAGGACATCCCACCTAGGCCCGGCAGTCTCTTTATGGAAAGCTGGCAGTTGCTATCCCGGTGTCATTTGCTTTTGAATGGGATCCTCTCTCATGCCTGCCATTTCTCTTTCCTCACCTAAATGATTAACTAATTGCCGGCAAACCCAAAGCAGAGCCAGCAGGTGCCTTCTTCTCTGTCCCTCTGCCGCTGTTCATACCACACATATCACTCCTGCTTGTGATCTATCTTGGGAACAGCTGACCTGTGGGGACTGCCTGATTCACCCCAATGTCCCCACCACCATCCCAGGGCCCAGACACCAGGGCACCAATAAACAACTTTAAATGAGTAAAAACATGGGCCAGCCGAGTGGCTTATTGGTTAAGAGTTGGTTTGGGAGCGCAAGCAAGCTCTGAGCAGCAGGGCCCCTGGTTCAGATCCCACATGGGCCAGTGACACTGCCCTCTACAGCTAAGATGGTGAACAATAGCTCGAACAGGAGCTGGGTTGCCGTGAGTTGCCAGCGATGTCGTATTCTGCATCAGGGCTGCAGTGGGCTGCGGTAAGCTACCGTGAGTGGCCGGCAGCCAGCCTGAGTGGCTGGCAGCTGTCCAATGGCCAGCGACCGATCTGCCTCAGCAGGGACGAGCACAATGATCACAACACCAACATGGGCCAGTGAAACGACGTCTTCCACAGCTAGACTGAAGAACAAAAGGACAGCAACTTCCCCAATTCCCCAACACTGTTCCCTCCCCCAATTCCCCAATAAAATCTTTTTTTTAAAAATGAGTAAAAACATAACTTGAGTGAACTTTTGTGTGGTGCATCCATGCTCCTGTGACTAACAACAAAGAATGAAGATCTGTTCCCATGGAAAACTAGCCACCTCCAGATTGCAAATTGAATTAGTTTCCTGTTCCTGCTATAACAGATTATCAAAAACCTAGTGGCTTAGAATAACACAAGTTCATTATCTTACAGTTCTTAAGATCAGAGTCTAAATTGGGTCTGCAGAGCTGCGTCCCTTTTGGAGGCTTCAGGAGGTCTTTTCTAGCTTATAAAGGTACTCATGGTCCCTTCCTCCACCTTCAAGCAAGAAGCATAACATCTTCAGATGTCTGTTTATCTCATCTCTGCTTCTGTTCTTCCATCTTCTCTCTCTGACTCTGACTCTTCTGTCTTCCTTTTTTGAGGACCCTGATCATTCAAGATAATCTCTCGTCACAAGACCCTTAACTGAATCATATCTACAAAGTCCCTCCTGCCACATATGGTAACATACTCACAGGATCTGGGAATTAGAATATGGACATCTATGGGAAGACATTACCAGCCTGCCAGAAGTTCTGAGTCAGGAAGAATTGAAGGACTCCTAGCATACCATCCTCTTGTGCCAGGAATAGCCTTGCATGGTGCTCTCAGCATCAGGCTCTTTCCACACTCTTCCTTCCTAAACCGCACCAAGCACGTTAATATGTTCATGTTGTCCTCAAAAGCACTGTCTGAAGAACCAGCCAGGAACTCTCCTGACACCCCATCTAACCCAGCTCCAGCTGGCCTGCCTGCAACCAGCCCCATCCTCTCAGTAGGCCACCCATGGGCCCTTGAGCTCCCCAGTGGTCATCATGCCCAAGGGTAGCAGAGGTGCCCAAATGCCAAACATGGGCATCCATTGTTGAGAACCCTCCCCATCTAGCCTCACTAAGGGTGCCAGCCTTGACACCGTGGGCTGTGCTCTTCAGCAATCAGCGTGGACCCCCTTTTGACCACCAGCTCCCACTTCTGGGTGTTCTAGATGTGAGAGCCTAGAAATGTGTTCTAAGCTGGACTTCCTTTCTTGGCTTCTGGGAACCCAAAGATTCAGGAGTTTAGTGATTCCTTCCTCTGAGCTCCCACACACCCTGGGTTTACTGTGCTGTAGTAGTTCTTGGTACTATTTCGTTGTGTCTTCATTCCACCTCCTCCCTTACAGTGTAGCTCGTGAAGGACAAAAAAGGTATCTTACTCACCTCTGTTTTTTAAGACCTAACACCTTGCCTGTCATATTACCAAAATAGACATATTTGCTGAATGGATGGACTATTGGGGCAGATAGCATTGGATGGATGGATGGATGGATGGATGGATGGATGGATGGATGGATGGAACGAGAGCTCAGGCTGCATATGGAATGGTGGCTTTTCCTCTGTGCCCAGGTGACTCTCTTTGGGTGTCATAGAGGAAGGACATGCAGGATCTGCTTTACTAGGCATCCTGTTTTAAAATAAAACATGCTGGAAGCAGAGACTTTTAAACGCTGCAAAGGGCCTTATTTGGGCTTCTGTGCCTCTCCACCTGGCAGCTGGCTCGGTTCCCAAGTATGAAAACCCCTTTGAACTGGGTCTGTGCTCATCTGCAGACCCACCCGCCTCTTTCCTTTCGCTGAGATAAAGATAAAGAATAAAGAAACCAAGATGGGCCAGAGCTGGGGAGTGAAGAGTGGTGGGGTGACCGTCTTCTGAGCAGGTACTGGCATTTCAAGCTGTCTCTCCTCAGTGGTGCTCAGTTCCCTCATGGGTCAGGTAGAGGGAGAGGAGCTGGGATCATAGAGTCAGCGACCCTGCTCCCAATCTGGCTGTGTCACCTCCTGGCCTTGGGAACTCAGGCCAACTGGTCAACCTCCACAGCTTCTTCTGCCTCAGCTCTAATGGGAGATAATACAGCTGAGTCACCCAGGTGAGGACAGGAAAGGAATACACATGCGGCCATGGGAGGAACATAAGAAATTTGACCCCTCCAAAACATTTTGGTGTTGGTCCTTCATGACAAAGTGTCCTGGTTGCTGCTCATAGTGACTTGAACAACCATAATGGCTGACCTGCAGGCTGCAGCCATCCCAGGTACGGGGGAGATTCTCTTCGCAGGTTTTCATGCAGAGCTTCTTGCCCAGACTCTTGAGGTATGAGGGACAGCCCAGCTTCCTCATTCACTCATGATTCCTCCTTCTGAGCCCACTCCATCCCCAGTTCCCTCAGGTTCCCTCAGCCCCTTCTGTGGCCACCTGATTCCTGCTCCTGACTCTTGGCTCTGGGCACGACCTGAGCCTCTTTTTGTCTCTGTAGAAGGGAGCTGGGAGCCCCCCGCAACCCCCACCTACCTAGTAAAGGCCCTATGGTAAAGCCCCCAGTGCCCTCCATGTAGCTGTGCCCAGAGAAGCAAGGCAGCCAGGTAGGATCCCTCAGGGACAGGATGGGGTGGGATGGGAGTCCCCACAAACCCTCAGATTCATATGGTGTAGCCATGCAGCTGCCTTGGGCTGCAGTAGCATCTGTAGCACTAACTGGTCTTACAGGTGGCTCCACGTTTGTAGAAATGCTGTCTTGAGGCATCCTGCAGGCGGGAAACAGCCAGCATCACTGTTGTTGTCTCAGCCAGGACCTCAGGGCTAATGGTGACCCCTCCCACCTCAGCCCAGGGCCTATTTCCTACAGAACTGTGTGCTGTGATTGCCCTACCTGGGGCCACTGCCCTGCCTGCGTCCAGCAATTTCCTGGTTTCACTCTGTTCCCCTGGTTCTCATCCGCACCCTCTTGCTCATGCCAGTCCCTGTGCTGGGTGGCCCACACCAGATTTCCCCTCTCTTCTCTGGTATTCCCTGCTTTGTCCCATAAAAGCTCTGAAGGTGGCCTTCACATCACGGTCACTCTTTATAGCTGGAATTCTTTATCTGGGGGCCCTTGAACGCCCTGAACTGAAAGTAAAAGGGGGTGTGTCTGACCACTGGGCAAAGGTGTAATGGCCACCTTAACAAGAAGGTATCTTCAGTCAGAAAAAATGAAGCAGGCAACTCAGTAGAATATAACAGAATTTATTATAGGGTAATTTACTTACAGAAAGATTGGATCAGAATGGAAGAGACAACCAAGCAATTCTGAGAATATTTGCTGCTAATAGACCCCTATTACAGTACTTTTTTTTTTTCCAGAAATTTTATTGGGGAATGGCATGTTTTCCCCAAGACCCATCAGCTCCAAGTCAAGCAGTTGTTTCAGTCTAGTTGTAGAGGGTACAACTCAGTGGCCCATATGGGAATCGAATCGTCAACCTTGGTATTATGAGCACTGTGCCCTGCTCTCTAACCACCTAAGCTAACCTGCCATCCCAGTACTTTTTAAATAGTGTAGTGCAGATGCTAATGTTTGACAAGACAAAGGGACCAAGAATGCAGTGGCACCAGGGGACCAACATCCTGGTGGTCTTGTGATGGATGATTGTTTATAATCAATACTATCACCAATTTGATATTTATCTTGCTTATCATGCTATTATGGCTATTAGGCTATTACTAACAAAAATATTTATGGTTACATTTTAAGGAACACAGATATGCTTGCTAAGGAGGACAGTGAGGTTGGTCAATGGTCACAGCATGAAACTTAAAAAATGAAATGACATCCAAAACACAAAGATGGAGTTAGTTTTGTCCACCTCTACATCTATACAGGGTGTTTGTGTCTGTGTGTGTTTCTCAGGGAAACAGCTCACAGCCTTCAGAGTCTCAAAGGGACCCATCCGAGAGGGCTCAGGGCCGTGACCCAAAGAAGGCCAAGTGCCCTACCGCAGGAAGCTGCTCTGCTCAGGCTGGATGAGCCTCTCTGTCTTTGTAACTGTCCCCCACACAATGGCATTAGCAACTGGTGTTGGGGTGACCTGCCCTGCCATCCACATCATCTCAGCTGTGTGCAGCGTGGGGTGGGGGCTGGACCTCCACAGGGCCCTTTCAAAGGCAGTGGGGACAGTGTGGGAAGAACCATGGCCAGGGAGCAATGCTGGCCGAGTTCAAGTCCCAGCCCTGCCACCAGCTCATTCTGCCTCCACAGGCACATGTTTCACCTCTCTGAGCCTCCAATTTCTTATCTATGAAAGAATACTAACCTCCCAGGATTGTCGTGACAATTCAATGAGATGCTGTAAGAAAAGTCACTTTGCCACCTGCAAATGCCATCTTTTTAATTGACTGAACTGAAAACATTTTAACGTTTTAAAGACCTTCAACCCCATAGGTAAGTCAGAAGCCCTGCGGAGCGATGGTTATTAGCTCTGTGACCTCTAGTATTGATGTTCTTAAGGTGACCAGGGTCAGAGCCTAGAAAGCACACGAGCAGAACCTGCATCTTACAAGGCCTCTCGTAGCTGTTGTTTTGCTGGGAACGCTGGCAGGTGGAGAATCCCACCTTAGGCTGTGCCTGTGAGCTACTTAGTCATTCCTTTCACTGCCAGCCTCACCGCAGCCCATAACCCCAGCCAGCTCACACATCCACAGACATAGGCCCCTCGGGCCACCAGAATCTCTCTTCTGTTTCTCACCACTGCTCAGCCTAGACAGCCGCTCGGAGACAAGGCCAGAAGACACACTTTGCTTAATGTGGAGCTTTTTATTTCTCAACCAAGGAAGAAAGCAGGGGCTTGAGGCCCAGTGACCCCAAACTCAGCCCTCACATGATTGGTGGGGAAGAGGCCCTGTTCAACAGGCGTGTGCTCCTTGCTGGCTTCACATTCATGATGTCTGACCCTATCACAACCTCTGAGACAGAGCCAGGAAGCCCATTTCTCAGATGAAGAAACTGAGGCTCCAGGAGGTGAATGCTTATCCAGGTTGCACAGCTAGCATAGGGCAGTACCATGGTTAACAGCACAGGTCTGCCTGAATTCAGTGCCCCGTTGTTCCTTCACACTGATGCTCTCTCATTGATCTCTTAACAAATGCTTCTGAGACAAAAGTATCTGAAATACAAAAGTATCATAGATCCAGGTGGCATCTCTATGGGGCTGGAGGGGCCATCACTGAGAGGGCAGGAGGTGCTTGGTCAATGAGACACAGATGGAGTTTCAAGGAGGGAGGGCAGCAGAGGACCCCAGGCCAGTTCAGGGACCACTCGACCTGCCTCTGAACCAAAGTCCCTACATGAAAGCTACCGGCTCTCCCAGCCCAGCCTGGCTCTCCCTAAGGCCTCAGTCTGCCTTCCTCTTCCAGGAGAGAGGCTCCTATAGGGCAGGCCCGGGACTCACAGAACCCAGCAAGTGGTTATGTGAAAAATAGTGTTGCAAAACAGAACTTATAGTATAATCCAGTTTTATAAATAAGTATCAATACATATAAAATACCCACATAAATTTTCATAAGAAAACTGACCAAAACATTAACAGTTTTGGATAGTGGGATTATGGGCAATGTTTATTTTTTTCTTTGTAATTTTGTGTTAAAAAAAAGTTCCTTTCTGAAGATGCATCATTTTTGTGAGCAGAAACATGACACTTGGAAGGAAAAACATTCTTTATTAAAGCAGTTACTTGCTTTACAGTAATGATCCACAGACCCCAATGGGCCAATGTTGGGTGTGGCTGGCCTCCAAGAAATCCCCCCTGACCTCCCTACTCCTTTCTGCAGGCCACATTCTCCTCCAGGGAGCCATATCCCCTGTAGATCTCCCCTTATTTGCCTCCCACTTTGAAGGCCCCAATGGCGCAGGGGCCCCAATGGCGCAGGGTGGTATATAGACGGGGCTGAGGAACAGCCTGGGGACTCCAGGCACTGATGGGCTGCCCCAGGCTGTAGCACACCTGGCTGTGGGCCCACATGTAATGAAAGTTCCTCCTTCCTCCCTAGGTTTGCTGCAAAGCAGCCATGCTGAGCTTCCATGCCAGCTGGGTGGCCTTGGTAGAGAACTACCCAGGAAACTCCATGGTGACGGATGGGCCCTCTCTGAGAGGACTGGCTACATAGGAAGCACAAGCTCACAGGGACCCTCAGAGGGGAACCCCGGACTCTGCCCAACCCTCACGGTCCGCTGGGTCATGCACCTCCCTGCTGGGATGTGTTTCCTTTCCTAGCAAACCTCTCTAGAGCTCAGGATGTGGGTGCAGGCAGGGGACACAGAGCCTGCAGACTGGGCTGGCAGCCTAACCTCCAATGTTCCTCTGTGCTCCCTGGTGTAACAGAGCCAGCCTCAGCCTGGGAACAGCAGGAGGAGCAGAGGGATGCATCTGTGAGAGGAGGAGGGGAGAACTCAGTCCTGGGACGGCCTGAGCATCCAGTCCCAGGGCACACTGGGCCCAGAACTGCCTCAAGGGGCAGGGCCATACCTGGCCAAAAACCCTGAAAAAGAGCAGCAGGAGTTACAAGTCTGAGTCGCTTATCTACCTTTCTACCCACCCTTTTCCACCCAAGAGGGCTCAGAGCCCTGAGGCAATGAGTTGCTTAAAGTTTGAGGGGAGGCCAGCTCTTTCCAGACTGGGATTCCAGAGAAAGTGGGGCCACTGAAATGCACCTGGAGCCTTGCAATTCAGAGTCCAAAGCAGCCTGAGGGCATGAAAGAACCCTGGCCTGGGGGTCAGAAGGTCCAGCTCATGTCCTACTCAAAAGAGGCCCAGTCCCTATCTCAGCCAGGTCTCACCAACAGCCAATGAAGCTTCCAAATAGGCTGTTTTCAGCCCAAGGAGCCTGAGGAAGCCACACACATGAACACATACTCACACGATGCATGTGCACACATGCACACAAACACACGTGCACAGACACACAGGCATGCTTCAACAGGAAGAATTCCTAATTCCTCCTTTCTCCTCTGTCAGATATTGATGGTTGAAGGCAAAAAAAAAAAAAATGCATCATTTGTGGATTGAAAAGAGCCTGCAAAATGACCCCTCAGGGCTGGTTTGTGACCCAAATGGCGACTGTCTCTCTCTCTCCTGTGGCCAACGAAAGAGGCTCCCTCCCTTCCCCACTGGACAACCAGGTGGATGTGTGGCTGGACCTGTGCATAAATCCTGCCAATCGTGTGTACTGCCCAACCTCCCTAACTTCCCTGAGCCTCAGTTTCCTCACTGAAACCTACAGAGGCTTTTCATTCCTCAGGGTTGTTCAAGGATGACAGAAGGAAACATACCCACGGACCTGAGAGGCCTGAAGCCTAGGACAGGCTGGATTTGCCCAGTGATTCCTTGGAGAATTGGACTTAGTGGACCCCTGCAGGCCAGGAATCTTCTCCTTCTAATATGCTCCTCAGGTGATTCCTAGAGTCTAGAAAATTGGAAAATGCTGATGGAGGGAGAAACCCAGAGGGGCTGTAACTAGCCTACAGTCCCCAGTGAGGGTGCCCAGTGCCCCAGCTCACAGACAGTGTCCTGCGGCCACAATGAACAGAGCCTTCCAGCACTAGGGGAAAGGCAAGGACCAATCTCCATCTCATCTCATAATCCTAGAGCCTGTCCCAGACCTGCTGCACTCCACACCCACATACACACATCTAATAGATGGGGTTGAATGAAGGATGTTGGATGGCCTACATGCCAACCCCTGGGGTTAAAGCAATTAAATTTAATAAAGTTGGGCCTCAGTCTCCACCATCCGTTAAATGGGTCTGACAATTAAGTTCGTGAACTTGTTATTATGATGTTGTTAACTTTTTTGATATCAGAGGGATTATTCATTATGAATTTGTACCAACTGGACAAATACTTAACCAAGTTTACTATTTGGAAGTGCTGAAAGGCTGCATGAAAAAATAAGTCTACCTGAACTTTTCGTCAATTCATGGCTCTTGCAT
Source organism: Aselliscus stoliczkanus (assembly GCA_033961575.1). Taxonomy (NCBI): domain Eukaryota; kingdom Metazoa; phylum Chordata; class Mammalia; order Chiroptera; family Hipposideridae; genus Aselliscus; species Aselliscus stoliczkanus. The sequence goes on from CM066729.1 coordinate 121,938,262, forward strand.
CACGACAATGTGCCAGCTCACACAGCACTGTCTGTGAGGGAGTTTTTAGCCAGTAAACAAATAACCATTTGGGAACACCCTCATTATTTGCCTAATCTGACCCCCAATGATTTCTTTCGTAACCCAATGATGAAGGAAATATTGAAAGGAAGACATTTTGGTGGCATTCAGGACATCAAGAATAATACTATGACAGCTCTGATGGCCATTCCAGAAAAAGAGTTCCAAAATGCTCTGACGGGTGGACTAAGTGCTGGCGTCAGTTCATATCTTCCCAGGGGGTGTACTTCAAAGGTGACCGTAGTGACATTCAGCAATGAGGTATGTAGCACTTTTTCTAGGATGAATTCACTAACTTAATTGTCCAACCTTCATAAATAACTTCTACCTTTTAGGGCTGATGGAGGAATAAACAAGTAGCAAACGTAAAAGGTTGGGAGGAGCCAGGTGATTTGTGGCACCCAATAAACACTGCCTCGAATTATCCTTGTGGTTGTGAGTTTTGTCAATCTTGCTTCTATTGATTTCTACCACGATCTGCTGTCTCTTCTCTCAGGCATAATATATAGTCACAACAAGAGAGCTAGGAATTCAGAAGAATTCCCTCATTTCCAAATGGAAAAGACACTCTGACCACATCAAAAGTAGACATTCATCTACAATATTTATGATACTCCTCTCAGAAGTTCAAGGCACAGTTAGTTCCTCTTCTGTTGAAGACATAGTTCTATATACAGGAACTGTTTCAACAAAGACCTAAGACTCAAGATCCTTAATAACCTGTAAGTTCTCCATTCCAGTTGATCTGGTCTGCAACCTCAGGCAGTTGATTTTACCTCTCTGAACTTAATTTTTTTTAAAATAGAAATGGGGATAATACTTATTTTGCTGTTTCTTGATGAAAGGCAAATGTACTTAGTATAGTGCCTGGCACATATAATAACAACTGTGCTGAAAAAAATGACTGCTAAAAACTATTAATGTTGTGGACCCTGAGAAAGAATATACCTACCGAGAAGGGCTCCTGATAGATAAATGGGCTCAAACTTAAAAACAGAGCCTAGGAGCCATTTCTAAACACGAGTCTCTCACACAAACTGTACTCTCACACAAACTGCACTTGGAGAAGCCTGCATTGAAATGCCTCCCTCCAGCACTAAACCGCTTGTCTGCACTGTGTTCCTGCCATCTGACCCAGCCTTATCAAGGAGTTCCTGGAATTGTATTTCAATCAATAGGACTGAGGCTTTGTCCAATCAGAGATGTGCAGTTATATAGTCCATCAGCCTCTTCACCCACCAACCAGAGTGGCTCCATTCTGCCCAATCACGACAGTGTCTTTTGAACTCTGGTTTTTTGGGGGTTTTTTGAGGGCAGTGTCACTGGCCCTCGTATGTGGGACCGAACCGGGGCCACTGGCTTCCCAAGCTAGTGCTGAACCACCGCGCCACTCTGCCGCCCCGATAGTGTCTTTTGGAACATTCAAATTGTAAGGATTTGGAGTCCTCATTAGCATGAGGATAGACCAATTAGGGACCAGGGGTGGGGACTTCTGTCTATATAAGTCAGCTCCCCTTTAGTTGACAGAGTGCTCTTTCCTTTTCCATTGAGGCTGTGTTTCCTCAGCTGAAACAACCAGATATCTTGCCAGCCCAAACCAGACCAGCATGGAGCAGAGGCAGAGCCAGAGAGGGGCCTGGCCCCAGGGCCACCTCACAGCTCTGCTATTTCACATCTATATGCTCCTTCATACTTGAGCTGTAACACTATTGAGCTGTTCCACAGCCATGCTGTTCTTACAACTGTGCTGTATCACAATTGAGCTGTTTGCACTAAATAAACTTTCCTTCTTCACCGCACCCAATTTGGAGATTCCTGTTGGCATTGAATTAGCATCAACAACTATCAATCAGTTGACAGTATGAAGAGGTGGGATGTGTGGTAAACAGACACTGATCCATTTAGAATTGAGATCCATGAATGAACAGGGGGCTTGAAGGAATGCAGTGGTATCTCCCTGCACCTGTGATCAGTCAGGCCCATGCCCAACCAGAGCCCAGTCCTCTCATGCCCTGAACTCAGCACTGCCTGCTTAGTGTGGCCAGGAAGAGGAGGAGGGGTGCCAGAAAGCTCCTGAAAAGGTGGTGGGGAGGGTGCACTGAGACATCCAGCTCTCCTCTCCGTTGTGTTGTTCAGACACAGGGGCGCCCCTGCTGGATAAACCAGGAATAGTGGCAGTGCACTGTAGGAGGTGAACACTGTATTAGCTAAGCCCCTCCTGTATATTGCCCCTGGCTATAAGGCAACAGGCCTCAGGAATACCCTCTACCCACAGGCACCCTGCTTATCACTGCCAAGATAATCTCGAGGCCATCCAAGGCAGCAAAAGGGAGGAGCAAAGTAAGGAGGCCCTGTCACCTGTTCCCTCACAATTTGTGTGCTATGGTGGGAAAAGGCCAACCACACAGAGCCACTCAGTGAGGGAAGCACCCTGCATGAAGAGAGATGCAGGCATCAGGGCCCTGGAACCCATACACACCTCCAGTCACACTTCTGCCCAGCGCCTATGGGAGCGTGGAGCCTAAAACAAGGACACAGGCTTGTCCCACAGCTCTGGCCTTAGAAAACATCTCCCATTACCTGCTCAGTGAATGACGTACTATGGCCTTGGCAGGGCTCTTCCCATTCAAGGTCAGGCCGCAGACCCCATACCCCACTCCCTACTTGAACCATACAGGTAACTTCTCACAATCAGTGCTTTCTGCATAGGCAAGAAGCCTCTCTTTTCTGCCTGGTGAATTTCACCACCTCCTTCAGGCTTATTCATCAACCCCAGGAAGTTGGAGACTTTCTTCTCTGACAATCATAGCATTAACTAACACATGCCCTTTCCATTTATGCTGGTTTGTGATTACTTATTTGCATGTCTTTCTCCCTGCATAAACTATGAGTTTCTCCACAAAAACAATATCTGTCTATGTCTCCTAGCACTAGGTAGTGCCTGTGTCAGAGCAGTAAAAAATTAGAGGGATGGAAGGTGGGCAGTGGACAGATAGATGGATAGATGGGTGGATGAGTCAATGGAGAGTTGGATGGTGGATGCATGGATGGATGGATGGATGGATGGATGGATGGATGGATGGATGAAATTTGGACAGATGAAAGATGGAGACATTAAATGGGTAGACAAATAATTAAGGATAGACGGTGTTTGGAGAATGTGGATGATGGGTGGATAGATGACTAGACTCATGGAAAATCTGAGATAAAACATCTCCTTTCCAGTCTAACAAGTTCCCCTGGGATTGTTCTGAACCATCTAAAATGGGTCTCTCAACCACTTCATGGATGGAGTAGAGGCTTGATCACTACACTGTATACCTGAAACTGATGTTGTATAATATTGTATGCCAACTGTAATTGAATATATAGATAGTCATGGGATGTGGATTATACTGTGGAAGGGAGTCAAAGGAATTGTAATAGATAGTATGATATGGGGGAAGAGGAGTGGGGTGGTGAATTGGGGGAGGAGAGTTGTCACTTTGAGGGGTAAAAAGTATAACCATTGCACTGTGTAGTACACCTGAAGCTAATTTTTTAAAAAAATGTTTATTTCACAATAAAAGAATAAAAGAATAAAAACAACCCCAAGTATAATAAAAGAAGAAAGTCAAAAAAATAAAAAATAAAAAAAATAAAATGGGTCTCTCAAACACTGAGCTAGAGATTCATACTTTTGCCATCTACCTAGAGCTAGACTTTGGGGGGCCTTTGTCAAGTTTTATCATATGTCTTGGCCCAGAAATAGTATTTTTTTTTCTGCCTAAGAATTGTAAGTAATAGAATCCAGATCCCAGTGCAGGAAGGGCCAATGGAATCTCCTTTCATAGGAAGGTAAATAGATTAACAGAAATGTGATAGAACTTGTTTCAATGTCACCCACTAGAAGCCCCTCATGAACTGAGGACCAAAGAGGGCCATCACCTACATCCATGTTCACACCAGTGATATTCACAGCAGCCAAAAGATTGAAGCAATCCAGGTGTCCATCAAGGGATAAATGGATGAACAAAATGTAGTATAGTCACAGATATGGAGTACAGCATAGGGAATAGATAGAGTCAATGGAATTGTAACAACTATATATGATGTCAGAGGGGTAGCAGATTGGGGGAGGAAGGTTATCACTTTGTGAGGGGTGTAAATGTCTAACTATTACATTGTATTGTACACCTGAAACTAATAAAAATAAATAAATAAAAATAAAAAGATCAGTGGTTTCCAGGGTTCAGGGTGAGGGAGTGATGAATAAAAAGAACATAAAGGATTTTTAGGGCAGTGAAACTACTCTGTATAATACTATAATGATGCATATTTTTCCCTATACATTTGCCTAAACCCATAGGATGCATAGCACCTAGAATGAACCCTAATGTAGATTATGGTCTTTGGGTGATAATGATATGTCAATGTAGGTTCATCAATTATAACAAATATACCACGCTGGTGTGGGATGTTGGTAATGGAGGAAGCTGTGCATGTGTGGGTGCAAGGGCATATGAGAAATCTCTGTATCTTCCTCTCAATTTTGCTCAACCTAAAATTGCTCTACTGCCACTGAGCTGCCAGTGGGTGGATGGCTCAGTTGTTTAGAGCACGTGGTCTTAACAACAAGGTTGCCAGTTCGACTCCCTCATGGGATGGTGGGCTACGCCCTCCCCCACCCCCCACCCCCATCCCCTCAACTAGATTGAAAATAGGGAGCTGAACTGCACCCTCCACAACTAAGAGTGAAGGACAACAACTTGACTTAGAGCTGATGGGTCCTAGAAAAAACACACTGTTCCTCAATAAAGTTTTTTTTTAATTTTTTTAAACTGCTCTAAAAAATAAAGTCTATTAAAATATAAACAAACAAAAAATACTTGTAACATATATAAAAGGAACTTATGTTATTAATATAAAAAGACTTCTAACAAATCAATAAGAAAAAGAGGTATCTGATGAAAATGGAAAATAGATATGAATAGGCAGATCATAAACATTCAAATGGACGTAAATATATTAGATAATAATAATAGCTAACATTTACTTAGCCCTTATTTTGAGCTAGAAACTATACTAGCACTTTACATGTATGATGCCATTAAATCCTGAAATCCAACTAATAAGGCATTTACACATCCCCATTTTATAGATAAAGAAACTGAGGTCCAGGGGGTTCAGCTACTTGCCCAATATCACACAGCTTGAGAGTACCAAACAGAAATTCTCACCCTGGAAGTCTAGCTAAACACAACCTTCCTCATAGTGAAGGAATTGCAAATCATTTTGGAATTGCAAAAACCATTTTTCACTTATCAAAGTAGACAAAATATTAAAGTTTGATAACACTCAAATGTGAGCATGCATTATTGGTGCAATCATTTTGGAGAACAATTTACCAATATCTATAGACATTTATACATCCATCTATTGAAAGTGTTATCCTACAGATATTTTCACACATATAACATATACACAAAACTATACATATAAGGATATTTATTTTTACATGGTTTATTTTATTTTATTTTATTTTTTTGAGGGCAGTGTCACTGGCCCTCATATGTGGGACCCGAAAGGAGGCCGCTGGCTTCCCAAGCCAGCGCTTAACCACCGTGCCACTCAGCCAGCCATTTACATGGTTTATATAATAGCAAAAAACATGGGAAATAACACAAATCCAGCAAAAGAGCACTGGTTTAATTTTTTAAAAAGCACTTGTATTCTATGTAATACAATTATGCACATGAGAAACACGGAAGTAGAATCTATATATGGCAATAGTATCTGTAAGATACATTAAATTTTTAAATAAATACAGACTAGTGTCTAAGTTGATCTCATTTGTATGAAATATTTAGAAGTCTGAGCAGTGATTACAGAGGAAATTTCCTAGAGGACCAAGGGAAATTACAGTGATTACTGTGGAATCTGCAAAGGGGGGAGAGAGGCAGATTTTCACTGTACTCTTTACACTATTCAAAATTCTTGTAATGAACATGTACAGTGTTTAAAAACAAAAGGCAAGGTCTCTACTGTTTGAAATTCTTATAGATACGTGTTCCTTTCATTTTTAAAAAGACAAAAAGCCAAGCCTAACAGGGACTGGCGTTTGAATTCTAGTTCCATTTCCTGGTAATAAAACAGGGCAAGTTACTTGACCTTTCTGAATCTCAGCTGTCATTGTGAAATGGGGCTAACTGTGAGAAGTAAAGAAGATAATGTACGGAAAAACATCATCACCGCTTCTGCTGTTTGTTTAGTGTCAGAATGTGGCAGCCATAGTTTCATTGCCTTCATTCATTGACTATGAAAAGCCAATGTTTTACAATTAATTAATTGTGTGTAACAATAGTCTCTTGTGGCAGATTTTACATTTCTTCCTTACTATGAAAATGTGATGTCTGGAGGTGCACAGCCATCTTGTGACCATGAGGACGCCCTAAAGATGGCAGAGCAAAATTATGGAAAGAATCTGAATCCTTGATGTCTTCACCGAGCCACTGAACCTACTCTAGAACAGTGACCTCCTAAATTCTTAAGTGAAATTAAGAATTAAGTGGGAAATTAAACGTTCTAACTGTGTAGAAAACTTTGGGTTCATAATTCAGTTACTTGCAGCCAAAAATGTCCTAAGGGAGATCCCACCTCAGAGAGGCCTTGTGGGCATGGAATGAGAGAGGACTGCTTGTCCTGACCTGAACACAGCCCCTTTTTCTCCCCCACTGAAGAAGAGAAGCCCACTCCTGTGTAGGCTCCATTCTTCCAGTTCCATGTGTGTGTGTGCGCGCGCGCACACACACACACACACACACACACACACACACACACACACACACCCATAGCCACTCTTCAATCACGAGGCCCTCTGCCGTACTCCTGCCTGACCTGCTGTCAGGAATAGGCTCTCCCTCCAATCTCTCTCTTGGCTGCCATCACCCCAACTGGCCTTAGGCACCAGATGGAGCTGGTGGAGATCATGCCACGTAAGGAATGAAAGGGGAAAAGATTCTCAGAATAAGCCCGCACAGCAGTGAACTTTTGGCCTCCAGGTCCTCTGTGACAGTCAGCTCTAGCTCAGACCCCCTCCTCAGCCCACTGCACCCCACACTCCCTCCCTGTGGTGTCTTCTGCCAGACAGGGTCAGTCCCCTGTAAGGGGAGGCCCAATCCTGGCTGTCCACACCTGCTCTCCCCCTGGCCCAGAAAGAAGACCCTCTTGGGGGTGGGACCACCCACAGTTTAGAGGCTTTAGGTAAATTTAAAGACAAAGGCAAGCCAAAGAAGGGTTACAAAAACACACCAAGATTAGGATGGAACCACTGAAGACCCCTAGATCCAGCCCCCTCGGGGTGTGTAACTCACATCCGGAATCAAAGGTCTAAATAAAGTGAGGCTGTCTCCTCCCCAAAGGCCGCCTTGTCACCTGTCTGTACTCCACCTGCTCCACCTTCTATATCTCTGCCCTCCACTGCGAAATCGGCCCAGCAGACCTGGTTGGTGGGGAGCGTCCGAAAGAAGGGAGGAGGGGGAAAGGAAGGCGAAGGAACGACCTGGCAGGAACTGCCGTTCCCCTACCCTGCCCCAAGTCTCACCCGCCCCTCCACCCCAGGACCAGATCCGCGGGAGTTCGCTCGAGGCCCCTCCCGGCCTGGGCAGGGTCGGTGGCTCTCAGCCTGAGCTCCCAGCTGCTGTTGACCGCGCGGTGGCCATTAGAGGGCGTCTGGGCTCCTCCCATGGGCCGCGCTGCGGGGTGACCTGCTCCTGCTCCCGAGGGGTGACCTGGACTGGACTCTACCCGGCCACCTGGGACCATCGCCGAGGCCGAACCTCCCCACCAGCCCTTAGGGTCCTTTCCTCCCCAGCGCTGTTCAGCTCCCGCCAGTGGTGAGGATATGGGGTGGGAGAAGGAAAAGAGGCCTCTTTGCTCCCAGCCCCAATTCCATAACCACAGGGGACTGAAGGGATCTAAGGCCCTGGGAAAAAAGGAGGCCAGGCAGGGACTAGGTGCAAAATTTAAGGGGCAGGCAAAAAAACTCAGTGATCAAGATAAATAATGTCATGCAATAATTTTAAATCAAAATTAATGCAAAAAATAAATGATAAAATATCAAAAAGGCAAATAATGGCAGGATCCAACTTCCCACCTGGTTGTCCTGCCCTTCAGCAAGGTTCAGGCAATGTTCCTGGCACCTCTGTAGTGCCCAACCCTCTTGGAACCACAGCCCTATTGGTACCTCCCCTTCCCCAGCCCTGTGGGTCATGCCCAAGGGGAAGCAACAGGGGATTGCATCTGGGAGAGTTCAGGAGTTGGAATCTTTGCATGAAGCCCTTTCCCCTCTCATTAAATCCCCCCAACTATGAAGGGAAAGAAAATCAAACCAAAGAGTCTTCCTCAAGAGACGAAGGCTGGGCTGATAAAAGCCACAAAGCTTATATACAAAATCGCACCTAAGTCACCACCTTCCCAAACCCTTGACTGCTGAAAGTGAGAAGTGACCAAAGGAAGGGTGATACAGAATGTTAAAGGTGAGGGGCCAAGAGGGCCTGGGGTGAGGGGACAATCCCATTCCTCCCCAAGTTTAGTTCCTTGGTGAGCCAAGGAAAACTCCCACCCCAACAAGGTCTCCCTATTTGAGCCTTGTTCAGGCCTTCTCAGTGGACACCTTCTCAGGTGTCCACTTTGCGCAAAGACAAAACTCTTCTCCCTCTACCCCCAGCCCTGGCTCCTAGACACAAGTCCAGTCCCACACAGGAGAGAGGCCCAGAGATGGGACAGCACAGTGTGTCCCCCCCACTGAGGTCCAGGCCTGGCCCCAACCTAATTACAAGCCACGCAAAAAGATTCTGAAAACTTGAAGAGGAGATGGCCTACCTAAAGCCAAAATATGGGCAACACTCACCTAGTACCCCTCAGGTGACCTAGCCAGCCAGGCCCCAATAAGGGTCACCAAAACTGAGGACTGATGGGGTACCCTTCCAGCCAGACCAAAATCTCTCCAACTCACCCAGCAGGACCACTGATAACCATTTTCTCTTTTAGGACAAAAGTGATGGAAGCCTGACAAAGCAACCCCAGGGTGCCCAGAGAGTGCTGTCTTCTAGGAAGATGCTCAAAAGCTGTCTCAAGTTCAAATGTTTTGGTTTTCACCCAAAGCGAGAAAGGACAGATGGGGAAGAAGTGTCTAGCTTCATGTAAAGCAGGAATGCCAAGAGCCAGACCCAGTGGTGGCTGGCGGAGAAATGGCATGGACCAAAGAAAGAGAGAGGGCTATTGGAGCAGAGGGATAAGGCAAGGCAGACCCTTGGCATAAGGGGAAGGAAGCAGGGCAAGGATGGGGACAGTGGGGAGACACAAGGTTTCTGGGGGGCAAAGAGGACATGAGACAGGAAAGGAGAAAATGGGGGAAAGTGAGATTCAGAAGAAATAGGGGATGGGGGCGAAAGAGCCCCAGGGCAGTGGGTGCAGGACCAGCAGAGCCTCCCCGCTTGTCCCTGGCTGCACATCCATGGAGACACTGCCCTCTTGCGGCCATGTTCACAGGAGGCTAAGAAAGCACCCTATGTCTATTCTCAGGAAAGAAGTTGGGGAATGAAAAGTTCCAGACCAGGACAGACTGGGTAAGGAGTACATGACTAAAAGCCATGACATTAATACTAGACACTCACCAACCCTGAGCTCCATACTACTACAATTTCCACATTCTGTCCTTTAAAGTGGGGCCATGGAAAACGGATTTTAAGAAACCCATTTGGGGGCTGTTTCAGGGTCCAGTCCTGCCTTCTTGCTGAGCCATCTTGGGCTTGGAGGAGGAGAAATGAGGCATGAGTCCTGGAGAGTCACTGAGAAAATGAGAAAGGCCGCTGGCATTTTCTGCATTTCAGGAACCAGGGTCCCTTAGCATGGACACAAATGAGACGAAGCAAAAGTCAGACTCCAGCTGTCCATTGTCAGTCCTATATAGGCCATTGCAACTTTGGTATGCTTTGGTTTTCTTAAATAAACGTCGACTTTTCCAGATGTTTTTCCTGGTTTATTTTCTCTCTATAACCACAGCAACAGAACCGACCCCAGGCTCTTCCACAGAGGAAAACCTTTCAGGGAGACCTCCAGCCGGCCTCGGAAAGACTCCCATCATAAGGATGAGCTGCCCTGGGGCTAGTCTCTGTAAGGAAGGTGCTAGAGACTGGCTGTGATGAGCATCAGCCCCTCCCCCTCAAATCACCTCCCAGAAAATGTAAGGGAAGCCCCAGGGTGCCAAAGAGGAGGGGGTGCCAAGGGCAGGGGCAGGGCAACTCCCAGTCTCCAGAAGGCTAAGAAAGTAGAGTCTGCAAATAGCTTGCTATTGATCTCAGGCTTCTCAAACAACTTGTTGAACAGAAGTAGCTAAGATCTTGAGAAGGGAAGCCGTGAACACCAGAAACAGCCCTGCTGAGAACCAGGACTGATGCCAGGCCCTGCTTCCCTCCTTCCTTGTTTGGAAGAGAGAGGCCTTGGGCTGCAGTTAGGGGGAGAGAGTGCTACTGAGGTTGAAGATCTGGATTTTAACAAATTTGCCTAAAATGAATTTGCCCATGATGACTGTGATTCATAGGGATGTGGGCACCAGTGCTGACCTCAGGACAACCCAGTGACAAGCCCCAGGCTCCCTCTGGCCCTGAGCTGCCTAACAAGTTGGATGGAAACTGATAAAGGACTAGTCATAGCTTCAGATGACAAAACTGGGCAAGGCCAAAATGATGACTAAGAAAAGACTTAACATGGGCACATGCAAAGCTCTGCATATCAGGAACTAGGGTCCCATGGCATGAACACAAATGAGACAGAACTGCTTCAAAGCAACTCACAGACAGGTCTGGGCATTCTGTGGGCCTCAGGCTCCACACAAGTCTACTGGGTAAGGAGCTGCTCAGGACCTGAATGCAACTGTCCACAGGTGTGCCTCAAGACTCCTTGGACACCCATGGTTTTATGCACCTCTCCCCTGGGATAAGCCCTACAGCCCCATGCAGAGACCTGCCCCAGGGCTACTGGAGCTTCCTAGCCTGCATGCCAGAGCCAGAAGTGACTGGAGTTTACTCCACCCCCACCCCGTGCCCTGAGGTAGAACCTGTCCCCCAGGTCCCTGTGGGGCCTGGGTGAGGCCAGGACTTTACCTGAAATCACACCCTTGGCTTGGTTTCTGGCCCTTCTGTACCTCGTGCTCCTCATTTCCCCTTCCTTAATAAATCCGCAATCCTCATCCCAACACAACTGGGGAGCCCAGCCCCAGACCAGTGCGGCTGAGAACTAGTCTCTGAGTGCCACGGCCGGAGCACTCATGTCCCAAGCAAGGTGTGCAAAGTGGAGGGTGGAGGACTTGGAAAGAGGCTCTGAATGAGGAATGGTCAAGGAGACAGGATGTGGACAAGAGCTAGCCCCTGCCTGTGGCTACAGAGGTGACCCCACATGTGCTGAGAGCTCAGTGCCAAGCACTTTATGTGGGTTATTGCATTTAATCTTCACAGCAAGCCTGAGGAGGCACCTTTATCATACCCATTTTACAGATGAGGAAGTTGATGATATGCAAAGTTAGTAACTTGCCCATGATCTCAACAACTATAGGTGAGATCCAGGATTCAAATTCAAGTTTTAAACCACTAAGCTACAGTGCACCCCACCCTCATGTCCTAAGTGCCAGGACCTGCACAGGGAAGACATGTCTGTTGGCCCCTATGAAATAAGAATCCAGCACTTCTAGGGCACAGAGACCCAATTCACTGACACAGAAGGTGACGTCACAGTGGGACCGGGCCATTCTCTGCTTTGCCCCCTCGCACTGTGTCCTCGGGCAGCAGTATCCTACCTTCTGCCAGGAACAGCTCTCCCCCTCCCACCCCCCGCAGGTAGACTGGTGATTCCCTGCAAGGGTGATCGCAGCCTGGGGCTTGGACAAGAGATGCATACCGTGTCCTGGCCAGGCCTGGAGGGGACATACTCCAGGAAGCCAAGACCCATCTGTTGGCATCTGGAAGGCAGCCAGGCAGGAGGGCCATGGACAGAAGAGAGGGGGATTCCTGCCTGGGCAGGAAGCTCTAGTAATCTGGGATGAATTCTCCAAAGCACAGAATCTACCAGAAAAAAACAAACAACACCGACCAGGACAAGTGACCCTTCCCTGGCAAAGCTCTGATCTCCAATACTTTATTTCAATTTCAAAACAAAACAAACATATAAATAATGAAATCCACCACCTCCCAGAGCAGGGCTTAAAGGGGACCCAGAAAGTCATCTGGTCCTAAATCTGGAGTGTGAGAGAAGACCTGTAAACTAAGCTGGTGGCCATGTCCTGAGACCCTGAACAACTGCCAGTCAGGCCTGGGCAGGGAGGGGCCACTGGATGTTTCTATTTCCAGGGCAAGTTCAGAAACTAAGCTGCTGTCGCTCTAGGTAGACTGCTAGCTGAGGCTGTGCATCCTGGCTAGTTCCTGGATGTCTCAGGGCAGCAGGTTTAACCAGAAGGGTGTTCTGGGGGCCTCAGCCACGTACAGCCCCAAGGCCAGGCTGGATTCCAGCACCACCCTGCAAATATTTATCTTGGTCAAGATGAGGGGGGTGGGTGGCTTCAGCTATCCCATTCCCATTCAGGGCCCAGCCCAGCCTGTCAGCCAGGCGCACCAGGTGCAGCCTGGAAGTGGCACAGATTGGCACACATCAGCCAGAAGTGAACTCATGAGAATCTGTTTTTGACACAGGAGAAAGTCTCCTCGTGAAGGGTTTCACTGGTCCCAGCCAAACCGCACAGCATGTGGGCCTTCACTTGCCCCTCCTGAACCTTCCATATGCCTCCCCTTATCCCAGGTGGTGACCTCACCTCCTGCTCAAACTGGAAACCTCAGCCTCCTGAAACTCCTCCTTCCCAAATCCACTGCACATCGTCTGTGCGTGTGTGCATGTGTGTCCTGCTAACAGGCCCCTCCGTGGCTCCAACATCCCCATTCCCCCTAGGCTCTTGCCTTCCACACTAATCTCCTCTCCAATGGCAGCCAAAGGGCTATTTCTAAAATGAAATCTGATCCTGCCACCCCTTCCACAGCTCCCCAAGTCCTTTCTTTCACTCACACCAGGATCGTCACAATGGGGACCCTCTTGCCAGTCTCCCAACCCAATGAACACCCCAACACAGCCTACACTGCAGTAACTCAGAACAGCAGGCCAGGCAGCTCCAAGCCTCTGACCAGGCTGTTCTCGCTCTCCCTCCGCCCTGCCGTGTCCTCAAGACCCTGCGCAGCTATGGCCCTGTGGGAAGTACCCTCCCCACTCCAGTTCATCACCTCTCCCCTCACATCCCCACAGCCATTTGATCTCTCCAGTCTGGCCCCAGTGGGCTGGGGCTCCCTGTGCCCCTGTGCAGGGCCAAGCATGAGGACAGCCCAGTACCCATGTGCCATTGCCCAGACAGTGACGTGCCTGTCCTGTACCACACACAGGGGGGCAGACAGGCCCAGGCCCAAGGCTGGACAGAGCCTCATGACTCCTTGAAAACCTGTTTGATCACATTTTAAAAGGGGAGCAAAATCAAGTCTCCTCCAGCCCATCACACCCACCCTCTCTGCCCTGCCCCACTGGCAGAAGTGGTTCTGATTTGCTGTCATTTTTAAGCAGGACTGGCATTTTCCCAGACCCACTTAGGAGTGGGAAAGGCATGGTTCTGGGTAAGAAAGCCCACTGAGGGACCTTGGCAGGCATTCTGACCTGAAGCATGCCTTTATCACCCTGCTCCTTTTGCCTGTTAGCAAGTCAGTCCTGCTTTAAAAATTAGCCCGTTGTTGTCTGAGTCATTTCCACCTCAGTGAGCACCAGGTCTCTGGGGGTGGGAAAAAGAAAGCTAGCTGTCAGGTCCCGGGTTCCCAGGTGCAGAAGGGGGCCAGGAATAGGGCCAGATTACGCGCAGGGCTGCGTGTGAGCCCAGGCTCCACCCTCCATGTGGGGTGATCCCGGGCAGGACACTAACCTGGCCCTCACAAGGGTGGGCATCTGGCTTTTGTCCCAGGAATTTGGATTTTCAACACTAAGCCCCAGCACGAGGACACACCCCTTCCCATCCTCCACAGGCCTTGAGAGATCCTTGGGCAAGGAAGTCAGGCTGTGTCCTGGTGTCTGAGCTCCCTAACACCCAAGATCCCCGGGCCCTCATGATCCCCGGCCCATGTCAAGTCACATGGGCAGGACCAGGCAATAGGCCCATAGGCTTCTCTGACCCCCACAGCCTCTCAGCTTCTGCCATTTCCCACCAGGTGGGAGACCCCACCTCAGGCTCCTTCCCTTTTCCCATCCATTCCTGCCCTCCCACCTTTGAAGAACTGCACCAGCTAAAAATAAATCCTTAAACCAGAGGAATGAGGTGATAATGGTGCAATTTCAGGCACTGTGACATATTCGGGGGCAGGTGGCCACCCGTTCTCTGCTTCCTGAGGCCACCCCTTGACACAGTGGCCTACAAGGGAGCTGACACTTAGAAGCATGCTGTGGCCCTTCTGAAATGCTCAGCACCCCAGCATTGAGGTGTATCCCCCTTCCACACTGTGTGCTCAACGAGGACACAGGCAGCCTCTGTCTCATTCCCCAAGGAATCCACAGAACCTGGCACAGAATGTGGGCTCAATAAATTCTTGTTCCTGGCTGCCCTGCACTGACTGGCCATGTGCTACAGGAGAATGCCCCAGCCTTTGGCCATCCCTGCTTTGAATCTGAGCCCACCACTTCAAGCTGTCCAACCTGGGCCTGTTGGCCATAGCCATGCCAAATGTCTGTGGTTTCACCTGTAAAACAGGATGAAGAGGTCAAGACTCAGCAAGGTCAGGTGAGGGGCACAGTGTATGGCATGCAGGCGGCCTCTGACAGCATCAGTTCCCTTCTCTAAACACCCAGCCATCCCTGTCCCTTGGGGCCCCACACTTTATTTCAAGGATTCAGTATATCTCAGCACTGCTTTAAAATAAAGCCACCAAGAGTCCTAGGGGAAATCATGGCAAAGTTCTGAAGAGAGACTGAACAGAAGGCAAGTATTTTCACAGAAAATTCAGGATCTCCTTCATGCACAGTGCTGAAACTCTGTCCCAATGTTCAGAGACTGGATGTGTAGAGATGTGGCTCTTGGGAATCAAGCCCTTAAAAACCAGCGCAGCTGCAAGTAGCAAGAAGTCCCAGGCTGTAGTCTTGTGGTATGCTGGCAGCCAATAACAGACGTGTCCATGGCTGCCAGTGGGTCTGAGGAGGATGCGGTCCCCACTGTCCCTGGCCCTGGCCTGGGGCTGAGTCCATGGGCCCAGGACAGTTTTTCGGGCTGCAGCCCCTCATTCGGGGGCTGCACTGGCGCACCCACAGCAGCTGGGGCGCCGCAGAGACTGCATGACAGCTCGAAGCGGCCCCCTCCGGCCCTCGGCAGACAGGCTGTCCTCGCTGGCAGGACCTTGCTGCAGCTGCTCAAACTGCATCTCCAGGTGCTTCTGGATGGCCACACCGAGCACCTCAGGGTCCACAGCAGCTCCATACACCTCCCATGTCATGCCCTCAGCATCCCATCGAACATCCCGCACAGGAGACGACTCCTCCTCCAGGCTGGACCCCAGAGTTACCTCTGGGAATGTGTGCAGGGCTATGGGGACTTCCAGGGGCGGGCTGGTGGCCACAGCCTTGCACACTGCAATAGGGGCCACCTGCACACCAGCATCCTGGGCTGGCAGAGGGGATGCCAACATGGGACCCAAGTCACTGGCTGAGGTCATGGTGCACACATCCTTGGTCCTGGCGCCAGTCTCCATAGCTAACCCACTGGGACCCCAAGGGTGGGCACAGCAGTGGGAATACCCAGGAAGTGCTCCAGGCAACCTACACTGGAACTTCATCACATGCTGAGCCTGTAGCCCAGACTCACTTACTGATGCTACCAGTTTGGGAAAGGCCAGGATCCCTGGGGCAGGCAGGGCATGGCAGTAGCCACCTGTCCCCACCTCCCCCACATTGCAGAGTAGAGCTGCTGGGGGCAGAGCATGGCAGGAGGTGGTAGCCAACTGCCCAGCGGCTTTGGGCCCAGCCTTGGGACTGCTGCTGTGTGTGGTTGTGCTGCCCAGGTCTAGTGGTGGCACCTGACTCTCTCCTAGTGTCCAGGCTGAGTTTGAAGTCACATCCTCCAGAGCCAGGTCCCTTTCCAGATCTGCCGAGATCTGACATCCCTGGCCAGAAGTACTGCTGGGCTGCAGCTGAGCCCTGCGGACTGGTGAGTTGCCAAGAGCTGAGCAGCTGAGACTGGCCTTCCGAGTACCACTGTGGCCCCGGGTCTGGGTGCTACGGACCAGGTCTGAGTGGCTCCTCTGTACAGCAGTGGCACTGGGCGTCCGCAAGCGACACAGGTCACCACCACCCACAGTAGACACATTGCCCACAGTGCTGCTCCGCCAGTGGCCCATAGCACTGGGCCATTGCTGGGGGCTGGCGGCCTGTGTCTGCTCTGTGCTTTCAGCCGGGAGCCCCTCTTCCTCTGGGACCTGGGGACTGGCGCTGGCCTCATCCGGCTGAGCCTGCCATACAGTGCTGCTGGCACTCTTTCGGAGCTCTGGCCTCTGTTCCAGGCCTTCACCTAGCAGGCTGGAGGAACTCCGGGACAGGGACTGTGGGCGGGGCCTCAGGGGTGCCCGGGCACCCGGCTCAGGATGGCTGGTGGTCATGGCTGCCTGCAGAAGAGAGGGAGGGAGTTGATTTGGGTGACAGCACTTCTCCTGGACTCTGCTGTGGGCTCACAGGGTGCTAGGCACACTGTGGGGACAAAACAGTGACAAGATACCAAACACTTCAAACCAAAGTCATCACACATTATACACAGGAATGACAGTACAAATATCTAATAACCAGTACCAAGTGATTAGAACCAGCCTGCCTAAAAGTAGAGTCCTGGAGACCACCCACCATGCCAGCTGTGGACTCTTCACTGCTGGATTATCGAGGTGGAGGGAAAATCAGGGGAAAGGCCAACTTTGCTGGGGCTCTGTGGGTAGGGGCTTTGAGACAATAGCTCTTAGTCAATCAGCAGAGAAGTATTGCAGTATTTTAATAACCAGTAAAGCTTGACAGGCAAATACTAGCCTGGTTCCTCCCAAGGCTGTCAGTATCCATCTGGGTCAGGACTGGGGCCTCCTTTGTATGGAGTGGGGGCCCACAGAAGGTCTGAGATTGAACAAGCAGTAAACAGAGGACACACTGAGAGCTGTCCTGGGTTCTCCCGTGACCTAACCCGGTTCTCTCTGGCTCAGGTCGGCTGAGCTGTCATGTCTCTGAGACTCAGTCTTGGCAGCTGTGAAGGGACAGGGGTTTCCTGACTCCCATCTCTGGCTCTCAGGGTAGGGAGAGGACCCACATACCAGCCCTTCACATGCAGGACTCACTCAGCATTTGTTCATTCATTCCACAGCCATATTCTCTACACCTACTGCATACCAGGCTCTAATTTAGATCTGCCTGTGCCCTGGGAATGGGATTCCATACCACTAATCAGACACACCCTCCATAAAGTTTATACGCCCTCTTACCGAGTATGCCTGCACTGTCTTTGCCCCCATCTCCCTGCCATTCCTGAGCCTTCCTCCAGACACACACACCCCTCTGGACCTGTCCACTGACCCATCTGGAGCCTTGAGTCAGCACTGGCCCCTTCAACTTGTGTCTCATCCTGGGGAAGCTTTCCCAAGCTGGACTGACGCCATGTCTGGCTGAGCGCTGTCTGTCCTGGATCGAAGATTCTGGCCAACCGTAGGCCTCGCACCAGCCTGAAGCTGTCAAAGCAGGCCTGGGGCCTGTTCCCCTGTCTGTCTAACACCCAGCACTGACCTGATACATACCTGGCACTCAGAGAAAGTCTACTGTATGCCTGACTAGAGAACAAGCAAATACAAGAATAAACTACAAAGGAAAAGTGCTGAATGCCAAAATCAGGGTCTGAGGAAGGGCATTTCTAAGGCAGAAGAGTTCACTTTGTGTGATGGATAAGAAAAGGCCAGGGGCCGGCCGAATGGCTCAGTTGGTTAAGAGCTCGCTCAAGAGTGCGAGCTGAGCTCTGAGCAACGGCGGTTCGAGGCCAGCCCGAGCTGAGTTGCCGTTGAGCTGCCAACAGGTGGCAGGATAGCTCAGCTAAAAAAAAAAAAAAAAAAAAAAAAGAAAAGGCCAGGCCACGTAAGTCAGGCCTGGAGAGAGACGAAGGAAAGGGTGCTCAGGGGGAAGAAATAGGGTGAGCAGAAGGCAGGAGGCCATATGTTCAGAGCACCCAAGGGGAGAAGCAGGCTGGAGGCTGGGCAGGTCCCTAGAAGAAGGAGGGTCAGGAAGACAGCTGGGCCAGCTAGCCCCAGCCAAAGCTGTGAATTAGGAACATCGCTCTGGGACTCCCTGCGCAGCAGGATGGGCTGGAGAAACACAGCAGGGACGGCAGGCAACAGGTAGAGTTTGGGCAATCCAAGTCCTGCCCTTCCATCCCTGGGCTGATAAGAACGCCAAAAACCAAACACCTGGGCCAGGAGAGCAAGGCCACCTGAAAGGGAATGTGGGAAAGGCCCTCAGGAACTCAGTTTCTGTATAATGACAAACTTCTTGCTGTCCCAACGCTCAGCAGATGGCTGGTGGCTGTCCATGCCAACAGTAAGAATGTTTCTGGAGCTATGGTCCCCTGAGAGCTCAAGACTTGCTATGGAGTCCAGTTCAGTACAACTTCCTGCAGTGATTAAAAATTCTACTCTGCATTGTCCAATACAGTAGGCACTGGCCATGTGTGGTTAATGATTACCATACTAAACTGCAGTTTTAGACCCAGCAATAGCCTGGGCAGGAGTGTCCCACCCTGGCTGCTCTTTGAGGCTGACACCAGACTGGTCCCTGGAAGGGTCAGGAAAAGGATGAGTAGCCAAGAGAGACTATGACTAGGCCACCCTCAAGGAGCTGTATGATGAACATATAAACAGAGAAGGGCAACAAAGCCAATAAAAATCATAGTGATGATGATGATGGCTCCCAGTACCAAATCACCCACCACATGCCAGATGTGCCACATCCCTTCCAGCACATTTACTTGTCAGAGCAAATTCATGAGATACCTCATCATCTCCATTCAATAGACGAGAAGGTCAAAGCTCAGAGAGGTGTAGTGACTCGCCTAACGGCAAACAGCTGGTGAGTGTCTAAGCTAAGAATCAAACCCAGGAGTATCTATGGTTCTCTGTGCCCCACCCACTCTGGGCAGACCTCTATCCTGGATGCTGTCACCCTCCATTGTCATCATCTTTTTACTTACCCATTGCCCTGACTTAACTGGAGCCCAGCACCCAGCAGTGTCTCACAGTCGCAATGGTGCCCAAGACATGCCAGTGAAACAAGTGAATCAGTGGGAACAAAGCCTGGACCCCCACACCACCTGCTTTTAGCAGCTTCTTAGGCTGCCTGGAGTTAGGAAGGCAAGAGGTGCACCTGCAGGCTGGGAAGACTGTGCTCTCCAACAGCCCCTAGAAGCAGACAACCCCCCAGGTGCAAGATGCTAAGGAGGCTTCATCCCGACAGCTTGCATAGCCTCTGGCTGAGCTCCACCTCCCTCAGGCCCTCCTAGGGAGCAAGACCATAAAGAGCCAAGTCAGGGCCTGGCCACCCTGAGGAAACATGTGGAATGAGCCTGGGGTGCCCTCAGACCCACCAGGAGCAAGTGAGAAGCCATCAGTGACAAGGGTCCCACTGTGCCTGCCTCACCAGGTGGCTGTCCAGTGCCTAGGGATAGCCATGACCCAGAGAAAGTAGTGACCACAAAGACTCCAGGATCGCAGGGGATATGGATCTTTCGGTTCTCTCCCTCATCCTAATCCACAAATGGCAGGTGACAAAATTGAGAAATGAAGCTGCTCAGAAATGTCAAAAAATCCACAGTTGAACCCCAGCAGGGTGGGTATTCCTCTTATAACCTGGCCTTCCCAGCCCTGAGAGAGGGAAGGACTCTAAGGGAAGTCACAGCTTATCCCTCAGGGAAGGAGGTTTCCCATGCCTCCTATCTCAAAGAGGGGCCTTGCACGGAGTGATGGGAGCTGACCAAATGTGCCTTGGAGCCATGGGTGAACAGGTGAGGCAAGGGTTCTGCTTCTAAACCTGGCTCTTCCCCTTCCTGCGTAAATGCCTTCAGGTAGACACCTAGCCTCTCTGGGCCTTAGTTTCCCCAACCTACAAAACAGAAGTAAACCCCACCCTGCAGGGTTATTGTGAAGACTTACTGTGATAGTATATGGACTGTCTAGAATGGTGATGGTTAATAATAATCTTTTCTTCCCCCTTCCAACAGGAGTGACTTCTGCTCAAGGTATCATAGGAGTTAGTACTAGGAGGAAGGGGGGGTACAGAAAGGCCCTTTTAGGAAGCCACTGAGACATCCCACAGGTTAGCCTAATCTTGCTTCCCACTCCCATCCCAGGACATAGTCACCAGCGGTGTCCCCAGTGTCTTCCTCAACATACTAAGTTACCCAGTCTATTTCAAACCTTAATTTGGGAGGATACGCATGCATATGCTGGCATCCATGCATGGAGACACACACACGTTTTCAAGTCTGCATTCTAAATGCCCAGAAAACCATAGAAAAGGCTCTTGTTTTACCCCCAACAAGCCCTTGGGAAGATGTTTTAGCACAAGATAAAAGACAGGCACATAGGGTATCCAAGGACCCCAGTGTTCTTTGGATGGCTTGTTAATGTTCTCTCTCCTGCCCTATTTGATGCCAAAGTTGGGGAGTGGCCAATGCCCTGTGGCCAATGCAGGACTGTCCTGTTGCCTCGGTTCTGCTTGTCAGTAAGTGGAGGAACAGCCAGCTTCACATGCAGCAATCAACCAATGTCATTTTCAGTAAAAGTTCCCAGTTCTGCAGAAACTTCCAGACTGGCCCAACCAAACAGACTGTTCAGTCTCTTGGTCAAATTCCAACTCTTGCTTTGTCACCCCAGCACAGGAGCACAGGCCTTTCGGTGTGTACCAAGGGGGACAACCAAGGCCAGTACAAGCAGGCCCCCTCTCAGACCACACTTGTGGCATCCACATTAGCCAAATCCTAAGGGACAGGCAATTGGATGATGAGTTCTGCTTCCAACAAAACCAAACCAGGAAAGGCAAACTCATGTGGTCAGGAAGGGAAACTGCTCAAATGTTAAGATATGGACCTTAGCACCCAGGGACCAGGTAAACTAACACACCTCAAAATCCCTCATTGCAGAGTGGGGGCGTGGCAAGCTTCAGCAGGTGGTCTGATCCATGCCAGCAGCGAATGGGAGCATGGGAGCTTGACAGGGGGCTCTGGGCCAAAGCTGGGCAAGGCCACAGGGAACATTCCTGAGAGGGAGTGTTTACAGGGGACAAAACTTGCCCATCACAGAGAAGAGCCTTTAAGAACCAGATGCCCAGAAACAATCTGTGCCAGGAAAGAGTTCTAGGGTAACTGTGGGTCAGTAGACCCAGGGACCCAGCTCTGTTCACCAGAGAGAAGCCCAAGCCCCCATCAGTCCCAGAGCTGCTTCCCCTGAGGAGGGTTTGTCCACACTTCCCAGGAGGCACCTGGGGTGGAGAAGATAAGCTTCTAGGCCCTGCTGCCCCAAACCAGAAGCTTCCCCAGTGGCTGGTGTGTCCCTACCTGCATGCTCATGGGCACCTGCACCTCCATCGGCCCCCATCCCACCCGCAGATACACCACAGATAGACACACAGGTCCTTGTGCTGTGTGAGCCTGCAGGAAACTGTCCACACAGCTGCATCTACACACCAATCGTACAGGCCGCCTCTGGCTACCGGGCCAAAGGCCTCAACACACACCAGACCACACATCCTTCCCAGGGCAGGGCTCCCTTCTCTGCCCCTCACGCTGAAAGCCCACCCGGAATCAGGGAGAAGGTCCTCAACACGATCCCCACACTAGGCTACAGACCTTCCCAGCAGCAAAGACAGTAACTGAAGAAAGATGGATGGGGCTGTGAGGCAAGGAGGAGGGTAGGAGAAATAAGAGGGAAGGGAGGTTTGGGGCTGAGGGGGAAAAGTGCGGTGGTACGGAGGAAGGGTCACGGGAGGAGGATTAGGAGCGGAAAGAAGCAATTAGGGACAGGGGTGAATGCAGCAGGAGCCTTGGTCCTGAGCAGAGTAAATGGGAGGATGGCAGAGGAGACAGACGAGGGCATGGGATAGGCAGTGAAAGGAGACACGGAAAAAGGGACGCGGCCGTGGGGGGCGCCGAGAACCGGGCAGGGGCCGGGATGCAGAGGGTCTGAGCTCAAAGGGGGCTCCGGCGCGCAGGAAGGGGAGGCACCGCCCGTGTCAGCCCGCCCCTCCGCTGCCCCCGTCACTGGCACGCTCGGAGCCGGCCTCTCACCCTCTCGCCCGCCCCGGCCGCGCGGGCCGGCGGAAGCGCTGCTCCTGCGGCCGCCACAGGTGCCGGTTCAGCGGCCCAAGATGGAGCCGGACCTGGCCTGGCACGAAGACGCCGCCAGCCACCGTCCGCCCGGCCCACGAGGGTGCCCGGGAGGAGGGGCGGAGGGGGCGGCGGCCCTGCTCACCTGGGCCCGCCCCCGCGCCCCACCGCCGGCGTCAGAGTCCGGCCCCGCCCGCTTCCTCATGGCCCTGCTCCTTGGCCCTGCTCCCCTCCCGCCTCACCCCGTACTGAGGTCTGCCGCCGCGGCCACCCACCTCCTCACGGTCCCGCCCCAGGTCTTTCGTCACCCTGGCTCCGCCCTGCACTCGCTTGGGCTTCCGATTCTGTGCTGAAGACCCCTAAGTTCCAGGGCTCGCCCTCCCGGATACAAGGCCCCGACCCTTCTAGCCCCACCCCTACAGACCCCCATCCTCCAAGCCCTGGACTTCACAGTCCCAACCTCCTGGACCCCAGGACTGACCCTGGTCCTTAGCTCTGCCTCCATGGCCCCTCCACCCTCCCGGTCTGGTACTGAGCCCTCCGCCCAACCTCACAGGCTCCATCCTGAGTTGCATCCTCAGCCTTGCCAGCAAGGCCCATATTCTCCCATTCCTTTCCTCGCCCATGTCTCTTTGCACCCCAACCCAACTCTGGACATTCAATCTCCAGTCCACCCCCATGGACCCCCAAGGGTCGGCTGGGCAATAGCCGTATGGGGATGAGACGACCCCACCCAAAGCTCGCACCCCTTCCTGCAGCTCCTGTAGCCCCAAAACGCCCTCCCTCGCTCCCATCCGGCCCCACAACGCCTGGAGCCAGTCCAGACCCTTGGAACACCGGGCCATGTCCTACCACGCAGGTGGCCTGAGGGCTGCTCAGCCATCCAGGCTTGCCCCTGACCCCTTAAACCCCTTCTTACACCCTCGAGGGGTTCCTACCACCTACTCCCAGGGGCCACGTGGTAAGAAGAGCTTGTCCTATCTCTGGGCCCCAGCTGAGATTTGGGTCCCAAAGTTGGCTCTCCTCTGTTGGCCCCAACCCCGAGGACCCCTGATTTGCTTGACCAGCCATTTGCTGAGAGGTCAGCACCTCCTCTGGTCCAGTGACCTGGGAGCCAGCACCATCTCAACACCTCCAGTTTGGGAAGTCCTCAGCTCCAGCCTCAGCTCTGGCAGCCCTGCACTGCCACTGGAGCATCCGGATGGGGTCTACAGAAAACTCCCCAGCCCTGAGAGCGAAGCTGAGAATGGAAAGCCCAGACAGGAACGTGCACTATTCATTTCCCCATAGACCCCCTAGCCTGGCACCTAGACCAGGAGAAGAATGTGTAGTGCGATGCTGCAGGTGTAGATTGGACCTTGCACCCAGCCACCCCATGCCTTGGTGTGTTCTCTGCATGTGTGATGCCCCCAATCCTTGTACCCCTGTATGTAGCTCTGAGCAGCTCCTCATTGGTTTGCCTCATGGACCCAAGGTGACAACAGATACTACCATGTCAGGCACAGCATTTGGCCCTGCGGTCATACCCTCATGCTTCCCTGCATGACTTTGAACCACAGGCACCACTGCCTGCTCCCCACAGCCTGAGATCCTGCTTCTTAAGTCCTGGAAGCCTTGGTCCTATCTTCTCTGTCCCTCCACCCCTGGTGAGTTACAGCTCCAAGTTGGGGGCTCACTCACTGGTATAGTGGATGGGTTCTGTTCAGGAAGACTCTTTCCAGTAGGGCCTTAGCATACAATCCTAGAGCCGGCAGATGGCTGCCCTGGGGGACTGAGCACTGGAGGCCAATAAAGGTGTCCAAGTAGAGGCTCCCAAGACTTGGCCTCCCTGCCACACACAGCCTGGCAGGAAGAATCCTGCCCAATAGGGCAAATATGGGATTTGTTTGCTGAGGACACCACCCACTCCTGCCCATGCCCAGGAATTAGGACCCCTCCTTCCTCCACATCTCAGAAGTTTTACGCAGTCTGTTTTTAGGGAAGTCAACTGAGCACCAAGAAGGGATGAGCTATATGGGGTTACACAGAGTTGGTGCCAGATCTGGGACTCAAACCTTGGGCTCCCAGCTCCCTGAGCATCTGAGAGCCCTTCAAGCTCCTCACCTGAGCCTGTTTGGAGCTCAGTGCCAGCAAATGTCTGCCACACTGCAGAGGCAGCCTGGCTGGACCAGTCACCAGGGTCTCTGAGCATCATCCTGGCCTTGGCTCCTTGTCCAACTGGTTTTCTTCCATTTGTGGCTTGTCAAGGAAGCCCATTTGGCTGCCCAAGGAGAGACCAGGATGAGGAGTCAGACATGAATTGCAATCCCAATTCTCCCTGTGCACCTCCCCCCACACACACACACACACCCATTCCCTGGTTTTTTGATCCCACACACAGGCAACACTGTTCATCTCTCTGGGCATCGGTTTCCTCATCTGCAGAATGACAATAATTATACTTGCCTCACAGGGTTGTGAGGAAGATGGGATTTGTGAAAGTGTTCGTGCTGCTATCAGTCATTTGATCAAATATTTATTGAGCTCCTCCTGTGTCAAGTTCTGGAGATGCAAGCAAGGCTGCATGGCCTGGGGGTAGGAGTGGGGTTTGTTGATTGCTTTGGTGGAGAGAGGTGGCACTGGCTTAGGACCCCAAGGGCCAAGTGCCATTTCCTGAGACTTGGAACCCTGACAGAAGAAGAGCAAGTATGGTGTGCTCAGGAGTTCAGTGAGGACTCCCTGGGATGGAGGAGACACCAGATGGAGAGGCAGGTAGGACTGGAGTTTCCTAGAGGTCTGGGCATCCCAGGCACAGGGGTCCCTGAAGTCACTGGAGTGGATAAGGTCTTCAGGGAGAGTGTAGAGCAAAGGTCCTACGACCCAACTGTGAGTAACAAGACAGTAAAGGACTGAGCGGGAACAGCCAGAAAAGAAAGAGGGAAACGGATAGTGCTGTGACCCGTGGCACTCAGTTTCAACAAGGTGATGGAACAGAAGCTACTGGAGTGAATTGAGGGATGAGTTGGAGGAGAGAATCGAAGATAGTGCAGGTGAAGAAAACACTTTTAAGCATGACCATAAAGGAGAGAAGAAATAAAGGTGTCACTTGAGAAGGATGTGGGGTCAAGAAAGAGATTTGTTTGTTTGTTTGTTTGTTTTGGTTCTCTTTTATGGTTTGCTTTTTAATATGTGGAACCCTTCCTTGCCTATAGATCTGAGCTGCCCCTCATCAATTTGCCTCATGACTCATGTAGTGGGATTCCTTGATTTCAAGCAGCAGAAAACAACTCTGGTTAAGTTAAGCAAAAAGGGAACGTGTTGGAAGCCTGCAGGGAGCTCAGAATGGAAACTAATGCTGGAGAGTTCCCCTTGGTTCTTCAAGACAGGATCCAGGTGACTCCAGAGCTCAGCAGCAGTAACCACTCCACAGCTTCACCCTGTCACCACCACAGAAGGAAGGATTCCAGTTGTTTGTCCTTTGTGTGCCCATCAGCTCAAATTCAGTGTCCCAGGGGAGCAAGAGCTCACTTGGCTGAGCCACAGCCATGTGCTCTCTATCCTTGGATGGTGAGAGGAATAGCTGACCGAATGCATCTCTAGGAGCACCCAGGGCCCACCTGAACAGTACACACAAGATGGTTTCCCAGAAGGAGGAGTGGAATTTGTGTGGCCAGACACAGACAGATCCACTGCAAGTTGTAACAAACTGAGCATATTTGACAGTGGGAGAAAGACCCATGGAGAGGGAGAGGATAAATTATGAACAGGAAGGAGTGGGAACCACAACTGGCACAAGGTCCCCAGTGCCCATGGGCTGGGATCCAGGTCACATGAAACAGGTAGGGGGTGTTTCTCTATGAAGCGAGAAGAAATGATAGGGGTAGTTCTAGGTAACTTCCTAGGTTTCGAAATTGAAGTTTGATGGTTTACGTTTCCTCTGTGACATCAAAGGCAAGCTCATGTGCTGAGACAGAAAGGGGAAAATGGAAAGGTTGGAAGAGTGAGGAGACTGGAAGAGATCTGGAGTAGTCATTGATGAGATGGAATTGCCTGTTGGCCAAAGGAGTCCAGTTGCTTGCCAGGCAATATTGTAGTGTATACAAGATTTGTGACCAGCAATAATATCCCCCAGAAATACTCGTCATCAAAGAAAAACAAATTTTATTAGGACTCACCGTTTTAAGAGAGCAAAAAAAGAGAGTCCAAGGCTACAGGCTTCTGGATGTTGGTGGCCAGGAGGACACCTTTGAACTGGCTGAGCACTTCTGCTCTCACCAGTTGAGCTATTGGCTTACCAAGAGTCAGTTGCATTTGTACCAAAGTTACTTATTTTAACTGTATATATCGTAATTATGCAATTTAACTAAATAACACACAAACTGATGGAATATGAATATGGAAAGAAAGTTTTGTTCCTGTGAAAACTAGGAATACTTGGAAAGTGAATCACAGAAACTGATGTCCTTTAAGTGTGTAAGTGTAGGAAAGGCAACTAGAAAAAGAAAGAATAGGAAGAAAATCATATCAATCTGGAAAAATTCTGGATCAGATTTCTTCTCAGCTGTCCTTAAGTTACATGACTTGTTTACTAACCAATCATTTACAGACTTGAATGCTGGATAAAAGGGCTAATGTTGTATAGTTTAGGAAGTGAGAGAATTTGTTGAACCCAGCTTCAGACATTGCTGAAGCCAAAAGCTCAGGTGATGTGGACAGAGCTCTGTCTTGCTCACTCCTTCCCTCTGCCTCCCACTGAACTAGATTCATCCTGACATGGGCTCTCTCCTCTTGGGAACCAGTTGCTGGCAGCTCCAAATCGACATCCTCACATCTCTGGATCCACAAATCAAATCTTACCGACCCTGCTTGACAATACTGGACCAGAGGGAGAGAGCTCTTAGATTGGCCAACCTGTGGCACCTGCTCCCTCCAGGAAGGTGGGAGCACTATACTATGACTCCGCCCCTTCAGGGTCACAGAGCAGTGGGAGGACAAGAAGCTGTTGCCAGACAATAGGAAAGTGACAATGAGCTGGCCCCAAACACAGATGACCACTGTGGGGACCACCTCTGGGACTCTCAGAAAAGGAGACACTGAAAGTTCAAATGTGTCAGTGTGTCCTCAATGCCTAAGGAAAAGAAAGTTTTGATTAGTTGAACAGTATCTGTTCTTCAGACCAAAAATTCCCTAGAGTATGAGAGATTCCTCTAGCCATAAGATCCTTGAGTGAAAAAGACACTGGCTTCTGAGGGCTGGCATTTCATAGATACTCACTGAATGAAAGAAATAAAGAGGGGAACGGAGGAGAGGAGAAGTAGGAAAGGAGGGAAGGAAGGAAAGGAGGGAGGAAGTTAATTAGTTTATCCAGGAATACCTATGCGTATGTGTATTACCATCTCAGTTTCATCCACAAATATTTTACTGAGTCCCTAGTAAGTGCCAGTCCTAGACTATGAGCTGGGAACACAGGCTGAATCAGAGGTGCCTTAACCTCAAGCACGTGTGATGAGGGATTCAAAGACAGCAATGACAGACACACAGACAGATCAGTGCTTAAAGGAGACAGAAGGGGATAGGGCACACACAGGAGAGACCCTGTAGTAGACATCTGTTGCTTTTTAGCTCCCCACAATTTATCCCCCTATTTCATGCAGGGGATCACTCCAAGACAGAGGCTGCTAGTCGTCCCCCAGAGGCTGCTAATTATCCTGTTCTATAGTAATAGAACTCCTCTAGCTGAGAACATACAAGTATTGCTCAGAATAGAGACCACCTGCAGACAGGTGGTAAAGAAACTTCTATCTTGCTCAAGCCAATCTAACTTGAAGTCTCCCAGCAGCTTAACCTAGATTCTAAAAATTATTCACCCTCTCTCCTCTATGCCCACGTGCTTCGGGTGGGTCTCAGAGGAGGAGCATATGACTAGGTCCGGTCTCTGCCCCCATTACCCTGGCCACAGAGATCGTTCAGGATAAGGCATGTGTCCCACTTAGAGCCAATGATATGCAGTAAAGCATTTATCTGGAAGTTCTGAGAAGGAGACTCATTCTTTCCCATAAAGGGATGTAGAAACTGAAGCCACCATCTTACACAAAGCCTGATATTGGAGCCAGCCCGGGAATGTAAGAGAAGTCAGGTCCTTAGTACATACCTGAGTCTTGCATCCAGTAAAGGCTAAGGCTGGTCTCATCCCTTGACTTCTCATGTAAGGAAGCCAATAAATATCCTTTTTGTTTAAATTAGTTTGGGTTAAATTCCCATCCTTTGGCCCAAACAAAAGCAGCTTCTGTGACAGTGTCCAGCCAAGCCTGGTAGTATTGTGGAGGCAATGTGGAAAGCAGATGCCTGAGTTCAGTCTTGCAAGGTAAGTCAGAGAAGCTGCTTGGGGGAAAATGGGTTTGTTATAAGGATACATGTAGATTTCAGCCAGAATTGGAAAGTCATCAGGAACAAGCAAGACAGACCCAGAAATACCGATTGCTGCATCGCAGCCTTTCTGGAGCTGTGTGCACCATCTCCCTCCTGATGGTCCCCTGCTTGGCTGTTTCTACCAGCTAGCTAGCATCCTCTGCTGACACAGAATTCCTGCTATTTAGCTACCTTGAATCACCAAGGCCCCAGCACCTCCTGGAGGCATTTATTAATGCATCCTTCTCTCTTCTTCCCCTGTGGCTAGCTGCCTTTCTCCTGCCATTTGTTCCAATTCCCAGTTCAAACAAGAGGAATCTGATAGACATAGGTCATCTTTAATGTCCAAGGAAAACTCACAAGTCCTGGCCAGCTGATGGATTTAGGATTTAGCGCCTGGTTCAGGCACCCTCTGTCATCCAGTGGTCACATGGTCTAAAATATTTCCACCTACTGGCTGTCCCCTCTGCTAGGGCTGTGGGCATGACAGTTACCACTGCTGACATGTATTATACATCTACACAGAAATATGTTAGCCTATTCTCTTTCGAATTCAAGGAGCAGAAACTCCACTCAAATTGGCTGAAGCTCCAAAAGGATTTTTCTTTGGTTCTTGTAAGTCAAGAGTTCAAGGCACTAAGGCTCGGTTGGAGCCACAGGCCTAAGAGATGTCATCAGAACCTGGCACCCCTTCATCTCTTTTAAATACATTTTGAATACATAGTTGGCTGTCAGCAGCTCTTGGATTATATCCTCACAGCCAAATTATTATATAGCTATTATTGTTATAATCTCTCCCAACAGTTTCTCCAAAATTCTAGGTCTGAGTCATGGTAAACTAATGTGAGTCACTGCCCAGCTCTTAGCCCTAAGGGATGTGATGCTCTGACTGCTGAGCTCTGGATCAAGCCTAGCTCTGTAGTGAATGCCTGGGAACATGTGAATTCCCAATTCTTGTCATGAGGCCTCTAACATAGCACTTGGTTGGAGGGGAATTTTTTGTGCCAATTCAGACCGAGGTCTTGGCTATTCACTGATCTGATCATGATCTTGACTGAGGACCAAACAGCAAGCACTGCTAATTACCTACCTATATCAGGATAGGCTGGGTTATACTACAATAGCAAACCTCACAAAAATATCAGTGGCTTAACTAAACAAAGGTCTATTTCTCACTCGTGCTTTATGTCCATCATAGGTTGGCAAGAGCATGCTATTCCTCTGCTCCCTCAGGGACCCAGGTAACTAGAGGCTTCTTGAAACATGCTTTTACAATTGCCACATCAATAAAGAATAACTTGGGGGATTGTGCAGCAATTCTTAAAGTTTCCACTAGAAAGTGATACATGTCACTTCTGCTCATATTTCACTAGCCAAAGTAAATCCATGCCTAAGCCCCAAGTAAGGCTTTATACCACCAGCATGAGAAGAGGAAAACCAAATATACTGACCCAATACATGCTGCACTAGTGACAACCCACTACTCAATTCCTCTCTCTTCTTCTTTCTGCCTAACAGAGGCCCAGTTTTGTCCAGGATGACAGTGCACCCAGCTAAATATAATATATTCACCTTTCCAGACTTCCTTGTAACCAGGGGTAGCCATGTGACCCTGTTATGACCAATAAGATGTAAGAGAGAATCATCAGTAGAGTTCCCAGGAAAGTTAGATGTGATGCCTTGAGATACAGCAGCCATGCTGTGAGCATATGGACAGAAGCTATACAACCAGGAAAGTGAAGGAGGAGGATGAGGGAGCCTGGGATCTCAATAAAAGCCTTGAGCTGGGCTGCTTGTTTCATGAGAGCAATATACCCACTGGTGGTTGGGTTATCTGGTATTTACATTCAAACACATTCCTTACTATTTACTTTCTAAGTGTTTGAAGTTCCTCAGTGTTCAGTCTTTAACATACAAATGATTCATGGTGCAATGGAAATAACATAGGCTTTTGGATTCCTCAATACTGGCTTAAAATCTAGGGTTGGCCAATTCCTAGTAATGTATCCTTGGGTGGATAATTAAGAACACAAAACTAAGGCTCTTTTGGTCTTATTTTGCTCCTCTGTAAAATGGGAATAAAAATCCTGTGGCATAGACAGACATTTCTGATGTCCCTTTCCCTTGCTTCCCTCCCACTGTAAGGCTGAAAAGGTCCGATACTCACTCTTGGTCTCTCTTGAAACCAGCATAGCTGTGTGTGGGTCTGGCCAATGAGGCATAAGGGTTAATGTGCAGGGGATTTTGTGATGAAAGGATAAAAATTAGTGAGGAAAGAAACACTTATTCCACACATGTTCCCTTCCTTCTTTTCCTGCCTTTGAATTTGGTATTAGAGGATAACAAACTTGGTGCTGTAGTAGCTAGCTTGCAACTTTAAGGTGACACATGCTGAGATGGCAGAGCAAAAAGACACAAGCAGCCCGAGTCTTAGATGACAATCTTGAGCTGCCAAACCAAATCTGACACCATCTAACTACAAGTTTCTTGTTAAGTAATACCATATTTCACCAATTCTAAGACCCACTTTCTTTTTCACATTTAACACCTCTGAAATCAAGATACATCTTGCAACTGATTTGTTAGGAAAGAATTGCATCATAGTTTCACAGCATGTTTTCTTATGCAAAGAAAGTTGTGCAATAGTGGTGCATTTTACAATCAATGGCATCTTAGAGTTAATGAAATACGATAATAAAACTCCTTATGGTTTAAGTCACATTTAGTCTGGTTTTTTGTAAGTTGTAGCCAAAAGAATTTCCAACTGATAAAAAATACCGACTATAGAGGGTGGTTATGAACAATGAATGAATAAAATAATGTAAGTAAACTACTTGGTGTAGATTATTTTAAAGGGATAGTATTTGGTCAGGAGCTCCTATATTTTTAAATAAATTCTTTTTTCTACTATGTCCAACTCTACACACACACACACACACACACACACACACACACACACACACACAGGTATATGTCCAGAAAATAAGGACAGGTAAAGAAACACTGAGTTACAAGCTTGGGCCACAGAGAACTCAAAGCAGGTGGGTAAATTTGTGTCACTGAGATTTTTTATTACCAATGGCAGATACCTACTCAAATTGGCTTAAGTACAAATGAGATTTTGTTGACTCACCTAAGGCAAAAGTTGAGTGATGTTTTGACTTCAGACAAGGTGTGATTCAGCTGTCACCAGGACCCAGCATCTCTCTCCCTCTCGTCTCTGTGCATCACTTGCTCCAAGCTGATCGTGTTCTCAATCAGGCTTTTTTTCTGATCATTCTGATCATGCAAGCTTCCCTCATTAGATTCAAGGCCCTCAGGAAAAGCACTTGCCTCTGTCCCGGCACTGTCAGGAAAATTAGTGTATTTCATTGGCTGTGGTCAGTCCTTGTGCCTATGTCTTCCTAAACCCATCACTGCAGCCAGGAGAGGGAGCTGCCGAAGAATCAAGGTCATTTCAAAGCAGAGGGTTGGATCAGCCACACCTGAGCATGGAAGGAAGTGAGAAGGGCTTTCACAAAACACACATGAGGTACCATTTTAGCAGAAGGATGAAGGATGCTGTGTTACAACAATCCCAGATGTCCTCTCTGAGCCTTCTTCTCTCTCTTTCCTAAGCCCACTGCCATCACCCAGATGTCAGCACTTTATCACTCCCACAACAGACAGAGTTGGTCCAGAGAAGACCCAAGTCAACAGTAAAGAGAAGTGGCAAGCCCACCCACTCCAGACCACAACTTCAAAGTGTATACAGGGTGAGAAAGGCGAGCCCTGCTCAGCTCACCACTCTGGTCTCATCAAATGAATCAACAAGAGTGGCTGTTTCAGCCAACTTTTGATGCTTACAGAATCTGTATGGCAATTTACATCTCCCTTCTGTGTCTGCAAGTTGGCTGGGGTAGGTTGGCTAGGCTAGACACATTGATTCCAGGCCCCCTGTTGGGTTTGGATCTGTTCCACAGATCTCCCATTAGCCTGGAACCAGCAGCTCTCTGGTGCACACTCTTCTTACTGCGATGGCAGAAGCACAAGAGAGCAGGGCACTTCTAGCCTCTGTGTGCATCATCCCTGTTAGCGTTCCATTGGCGCAAGCAAGTCACAGGGCCAAGCTCTAAGTCATCTGGTAGGGAGGCATGTTTCCCCACCATCTTGCAAAGATGGAAAAGTATTGTACAATACCAGTACTGGGAAGAGAGAACTTGGGACCAAGAATTTAACCTGCCATAGACGGTAACCAAAGAATAACCTTCCCCACAAGTTCAGCCCTTTTAACTGATTTGCCTGTTATAGCGAAAGTTCATCCTTGAGCACTAAAGCCCAATAAGAATGCCTTGACCATGATCACATGATCTATTTGGAGTAAAGGAGTAGGATATGAGAAGCCCTGAGCTCTCTGTGGAGGCCACACCTGGAACGGAGCAACAGTCAACAGAGATTACTTCTCATCTGTTCACTCCTCTCAACAGTCCTGATTCAATCATCAAAAAGCCCAGCCCAGGTGATAATCAAATATGAAATGTGAGTTAGAGTTAAGTCTTCCTGACTCCTGCAGCTAAGGCCAGCCTCAGGTAATCCCCTGCTCTCTGAGAAAATGATGTGGTCAGCATCTTCTCTCTGCTCTCACCTTGCCTACTACAGACTTCTGAGATCACAGCATAAGGAGAGAGGAAAGGAAGGGAGTATGGAAAGTTCTTTCTTGATAGTCTCATGGATGGCCTTATGCTCCCTGGATCTGGAAGAGGTTTAACACTCTCATGGGCACTTTGAAAAGTTTCTTAAAGATCTCCCATTTCCCACTTCCACGCCCCCACCCCCAACTTAAGAGCTGTGGTTCGCTTGATCCCAACAAATGAAACAGAAGCCGCTTGCTCTCTCCTCAGTTCCTGAAATGTTTACTCCTACCTTCTGCTGCAGTCCCATCAGCTCTCTGGCAGGCATTTGGGACAGGATCTGAGGCGATCACATACCAGCTCTTTTATTCACATGGTCCACACCTGGTCGTGGGAGATATACACATATTTCATATTCTGACAAGCCTGTAGGAGCAGGACAATGGCAATTCCTCATCACACTCAGGCCTACACTCCCACCACAGGTGGCACATCTAGTCCCCAAGATCCAGAAGCCTTTGCCCCACCATTAGAGGGAGTGCTTGGCTACTTCCCAATGCAGCAGCAGCTTGCTCTTGTCTCTCAATCTCTCTCCACCATCCCAATCCAAACCCCTAATTGCCTGTGTGCATCAGCCACCAGTCCATTTCCTCCCCAAATTCCAGAGGACTCAAAGCAAGCTCTCGGACTGATCCTGTTG
This sequence comes from Aselliscus stoliczkanus, assembly GCA_033961575.1. Classification (NCBI taxonomy): domain Eukaryota; kingdom Metazoa; phylum Chordata; class Mammalia; order Chiroptera; family Hipposideridae; genus Aselliscus; species Aselliscus stoliczkanus. Next base: position 121,972,448 of record CM066729.1, read on the forward strand.
AGGGAAGCCAACACACTCTGGGCTTGAGGGAAGAGTGTAGCTACTCCACCGGCCCCTTGGTGGAGGATCCCCCATCACAGACCCAGCCCTAATGAAAGGAATATCACAAGTCCTCTCTCTCCTCCATTTTCTCAGCCTTTTCTTTCTCACTATGGGCCAGTTGTCCAACTGGTTCTCAGTCACCTTTAAAAATCTGCATCATGGGCAGACCGAGTGGCGTGGTGGTTAAGCGCTGGCTTGGGAAGCCAGTGGCCCCGGTTCGGGTCCCACATATGAGGGCCAGTGACACTGCCCTGAAAAAAAAAAAAAATCTGCATCATGGTCTAGCAACACTTTTTGGAATTTGATAGCTAATTTCTTAGTGTTTCAGCCAACACATCAATTCAACATCTTGATACAAAAAAAAATATCTTTCCCAGCAGCCCCCTAGAAGATGTCCTCCTTATGTGTCCCATTGACTAAAACACTATCATGGCCACCCCTAACTGCAAAGAAGTCTGGTCAAGTCAGAATCTAGGAAAGAGAGGGTGAGAGTGCCATGCATGGCTCGAGGCATTCAGATTCATCCCTGGGGCTTGAGCACATTGCTGCCCCCAACAAAATCTGGATTCCGCTTTGGGCAACAGAGAAGCTGGCGGAGGGGCAGAGGTGGGTGATGGAGGCTGAGTAGTAAATTAACGGCTATTTGCCACAATGGCCCTGGTTGATAAGACCGCCAGCCTGAGTGGCCAACAATCATGGGAACAGCTGCATGGCCAGGGGAAACGATTCAGAAAGGACAGGCCTTGCCTCAGTCCCTGACTTATGTTCTGTCTGAGGGACAGCCTAGGTGGTGAAGAGACCAGAGGCTAGAACAGCTGATGTCAAACCTGGTCAGCCACTTCCTAACTGAGTGGCCTCAGGCAACTCATCACCTCAGTGTCTCTCATTTTCTGCCTGTGTAAAATGGGAATAAGCATCTCGTAGAGCTCGCCCCACTCCCTCTCCTGCCTTGACTAAGACTCTTAGTTGCAAGTGGCAGAAATAAACACATACTGGCTTAGGAAAAAGAAGGTAATTTATCAAATCAGCCAGAGACAGATGGCTGCCAGAACAGCAGGACCAAGTGTCAGACAGCCCCACTAGGCCCCCTACTCTGCTCTGGGCCCCTGTGCTGGCTTTGTCTCAGATGCGCTCCTGCACACGGGCGCTCCCAACTGCCCTGGACTGGGTTCCTTCAGCTCAACAACTCCCACAACAAAGGAAGTGCCTCTTCCCCTGTAGATCCCACAAAAATTCCAGGTTTGATCCTGACTATGGCCCATCCCTGAACTATGTGCAAAGCCCCAGAACAGAGGTGAACTGGTGATGTGTGCTGGCTTCAGCTATGTGGACAAGGGGAGGAGAAACTAATTCCCAAGGAGGAAAAGGCAGGATGTTGTTGCCAGTAGAGAGAAAGGCTGCCAGGCAAGGGCAGGAAGGAGGGAGAGCTAAGCAAGGAGCAGAGAACACTTCCAGGAGGCTATTGAGGTATAATATACATAGATATCATAGGCATAAAGTTCAATTAATTTTCACGAAATGAACATTCTCAATTAAACCTAACTTTAACAGCAACTTGGAAGCCCAAGTAATGCATGGGTAACCATGCTTTCACATATAGATTACTTTAGCCCAGTCTCATATTTTATATAAGTGGATTTATACTATATGTATTCTTCTGAATCTGGTCTTTTGCTCAATATTATATTAGTAAGACTCAACCGTACTTTGTCATGGTTTTAGAATGTTCATTCTCATTACTGTATAGAAGTCTATGTATGAATTTCTATTGAGTATATGTTTAGGAGTAGAGCTGCTGCATCACAGAATATACATATTCTCAGCTCTACTGGCTACTGTGAACTTTTTCCAAAATGTACCAATTTACATGCTGAACAGGAATTTTGGAGATCTCACATTCCTCCATATTCTTTTCAACATTTGGTATTGTCTTTTTATAGAATTGATTTTAGCCTTTTAGTAGAGGTATAATGACAAATGAATTGTGGTTTTAATTATCATTTTCTTATGAAGAAATAAGTTGAACACCTTTTCATCAGCATACCAGCCATTTAGATATTGTGAAATTTCAAATCTTTGGAATAAATTTTTAATTGGGCTGCTATATAGATGATCTTTATATATGATGAATACAAATGCTTTGTTGGATATATGTAATGCAAATTTCAAACTCCACAGTTTGAATTTTCACTCTTTTTGTTGTGTCTTTTAATGAACAAAAATAGTTGATCTTAATGTTGTTCAACTTTTCCCTTTATGAACAGCAGTTTTGTCCCCTATTTAAAAAAAAAATTACCAACTCCAAGGTCATAAAGATGTTGCATATTTTATTCTAAAATATTTATTTTAACTTCACTTTTAGATCTACAGTCCATCTGGAATTGTTTTTTTGTAAATGACATTATGGTCCAGATACACTTTTTTTTCCCATAAGGACATCTAATTGATGCAGTACCATTTGTTAGAAAAGGCCATTCTCTTTTCATTACACAGCAGTTATCTTTATCATAAATTAGGTGACTGAAATGTATAGATATGATTGTGGACTCTTCAAAACTGGGAAGTTTTCTATCCTTGTGCCTATACCATACTGTCTTAGTTACTGTAGCTTCATGAGTCTTGGTGTTTGGTAGTGTTAATACTCCAGATTTGTTCTTTTTCAAGATTGCTTTGGTTATTCTGGACTCTTTACATTTCTGTATTAACTTTAGAATATGTTAGTTTCTATCAAAATTTCAAAGATTTAGATTTGGATTTATACCAGTGATCTATTGCTACATGATGAATCACAAATTTAGAAGCTGAAAGCAAAAAGTATTCTCTCAAGCATCTGATTGTTCTGGTATAGTATCTCTCATGAGGTTGTAGTCAAGCTGTCAGCTGGGGCTGCCTTCATATATTTTAATGAGACTGGACTATCCACCTCCTCTAAGGCTCACTGTTGGCTAGGCCTTCTACAGGGGTTCCTGAGTGCTCAGAAGACAGGGTAACTTGCGTCTCTCAGAGCAAGTGATCCAAGGGAGAGAAAGTGATCAAGATGTAAGCTTCAGTCTTTGATAGTGTAACCTCTGAAGTGATAAACAACCACTTTCATAGTATTCTATTGGTAACATAGACCAATGCTGGTATGATGTGTACAAAAGAGTATGACTATCAGGAGGTGAGGACCATTGGAAACCATTATAGAGACTGGTTATCATAGGATTTTATTAAATCTATAGATAAATTTTGACAATGGGTATCCAAATGGTATTGAGTCATGTAACCAAAAACCTACATGGGTAGTATATTTATTTAGTTTTTATTTAGTGTTTCTCAATAATTCAATTTTGTTTTTAGTATAGCATTCTAACATATTTTTGTTGGATTTATTTCTAAATATTTGACTTTAATGCTATTTTAAATTTCACTTTCTATATATCTATTGCTGCTGTAAGAAATCATTTTTAGTACACTGATCATGTATGTAGTGAAGTTGCTTAATTTTCTTATAAGTTCAAAGCTTTTTCTAAATAAAATTTTAGATATTCTGAGTACACAATTATGTCCCCTGTTAATGATAATACTTTGGTATCTTTTTTTCAGATCCTTAATGCTATTTCTTCTTGCCTTATTATATGGGTTTAGATTTCCAGTAAATATTGACTAGAAGTATTGATAATGGGGATCCTTGTCCCATTCTTATTTCTTGATTATTGAGGTATAATATTACATATGTGCTTTTTTGTATGCATAAATGTACAACTTGAATAATTTTTACAAAGAGAACACATCCATCCAAACCTAAAATTATCAGCTACTAATAAGCCCCCATGTTGGAGAGGTAATCAATTTCTTCACTTTAATTGCCATAGATTAGTTTTAACTGCTTTTATATTTATATAAATGGAATCAACAGTATGTAATCTCTTGTGCTTCAAATTTTTGTTTCACAACTCATGTAGTGAATTTGTAGAATTTGTAGATATTCTTTGTAAGATAAAGTAAATTCCCTTCAATTTCTAGTTTGCCAAGAGGCTTGTTTTCTTTTTAAATAAAAAGGTGGTAACTTTTGTGAAAACTTTTTATTTCATCTATCAAAGCATTTATATAATTTTTTTGGTAATGTGGTCATACTGATTTATTTTGATTGTTAAACCAGCTTTTCATCTATAGAATAAGTCCCACTTAGTCATGGTGTACTCTTCCTCCTCCTCTTCCTCCCCGCCCCGTCCCCCTCCCCAATATCACTGAGTTTGACTTTCTTATATATTATTTAGGATTTTTGCCTCTATGTTCTTGAGAAAAATCCCTTCATAATTTTCCTTTCTTATAAGGTCTTTATTAGATTTTGATATCAAGATTATACTGGCCTCCTAAAATGAATGAAGAAAATGGTGTTCCTTCTCTTTCTATTATCACAAAGAATGTAGTTTCACAAAGAAAATAGTTAGTATTATTTATTTCTTAAACATTTCAAAGATCTCACCGATGAATGCACCTAGAAAGGGTTGTCTTTGTGAGAAAGTTTTTAATAGAAGATTCAATTTCTTTACTTGATGACAAGTAATTCAGATTTTCTATATAAGCTCTCATCTTCCTACAGTTTTATTTTGAGTAATTTGTACATTTCATTCAAATATTCTAATGTATTGCTAATTTTTTTTACAGTATTTTCCTATGAACTTTTGATGCAGCTAGGAACAGTGTAAATGTGACCATATTGCCATTTGTTATTTTTGATACTGGTTCGTGTTTATTCCTCTTGTTTCCCCTTGCTCTATAGCTTGTAGGGAGTTAATTTCATTCATATTTTCAGGAGTTTAAAGTTTGTCGCTGTTGAATTTTTGCATTATTGATATTTTGTCCTTATTATTTTCTTCTTTATTTTTAAGTTTGATTTGTTTCTATTTCCAATTTCTTGAAAGAAAAGCAATATTGCTTTATATTTTCCACTACATGCATTTTAAACTATAAACTTTTTCTCAAAAACTACGTTTGCTGCATCCCACAAATTTTGTAATGTTTTATCTTTAATTGAGTTTACAATATTTTGTAATTTGTTTCAATTTCTTTTGTACCATGCATCATTTTTTTTCAAAAAAGTATTGTTTAATTACCAGAAATTTGTGAATTTCTAGCTCATTTTCTCTAGCCCCTTCTCTCTCTTTCTCACTCTCTGTCTCTCTCTGTCTTTCTCTATTTGCTTCTCTCTCTATTGATTAATCCATAACTTCATTTCACTTTGGTTCGAGGACACATTCTGAAAAATGTAAGTTCTTTGACATTTGTTAAGGCTTGCATTATGACATACATTGTTAATTTTATTAAATATTCAATTTACACTTAAATTCCTCATTATTGGATATGGTATTCTGAATATGCCAACCATGTTAGTTCTGCTGTTTATGTATTCCATAGTTTTACTCATTTTTCATATCCCTTCAAATTCTTACTGATTATCATGTATTAATACTATGTTCAACTCTTCCATATTGCTAAAGGATTTAACTTATCTTAGTTCTGCCAGTTTTTGCTTTATATATTTTGAAATAATATTAATAGGTGCAAATAAATTTTAGATTGTGATAGTTTTCTTTATTACTATTAATTATTATTCTCTACCTCCCATAATGATTCTTTTTTTTCTTTTTTTAAAGATTTTATTGGGGAATTGGGAAGAGTGTTGGGGAATTGGGGAAGGGGACCAGCCAAGTTGTTTTTCTTCAATCTTCATTGTAGAGGGTGCCAGTCGTCATCTGGCTTCCCAGCAGCAGCTCATGGCCTTTAAGCTCAAGGTGCTGTGTTCAATCTTAGTTGCGGGTTGGCCTAGCCACCATCCCATGCGGGAGTCAACCCAGCAGCCTTGTTAAGAGCACACGCTCTATCCACTGAGCCATCCGGGCGGCAGCTCAGCTCAAGGTGCTGAGTTCAGTCTTAGTTGCGGGTGAGCATAGCCCACCATGGAACAGGCAATCTTGTTGTTATACCAGCTGAGCCATCCTGCCACCTGTTGGAATCTCACCAGCAGCTCAGCTCAGGCGCAGCGTCACTGGCCCATGTGGGAATAGAACCAGCGGCCCTGTTCTCAGAGCTCGTGCTCTAAGCCAACTCTTAATCAACTGAGCCACTTGGCCAGCCCCCATAATGATTCTTAAATTCTACATTTTGAATATTAATATAGGTACATTAAGTTACTTTTGGTTGTTATCAATCACTTTTTTTCAAAAACTTAAGATCCTCTCTCTGCTTTGTTTATTGAGCAGATGTGATTGTATTTAAAACCAAAAATGCTTACTCTGTTTAATTTTGATTGCTGCATGAACATCAAAAAGAGCTAAGAGAGCTAACAGTGTAAAATAGAAGCATTATTTGAGGATGACAGGGCTTGATTGATGTGTCTCTGAAGTTGTAAATCCTTGGGAGCTGAGAGAAATCTTCTGCAGTCCATGAAATGTGTATACTTGCTTATTCTTTTTCTTTTTTTCTAGGACATAAACTCCATTTTAAAAAAATTGTCTTTTCCATTGATTGTTATAGTGCACAGTAATTAGAATTGCGCTTTGCCTATAACAGAAGTCTACATTTGTGTAATGTGCAATGGAAACTCATTTTTCTTCCCAGCCTCTCTCTGAGGAGGGTTTCATTATCTCCATTTTGCTAATAATGTAATTGAGTCTGGAAAAGCTTATGCAACGTTCTTCAGGTGAATAAATTACGGAGTAGAATTAGAGTAAGGCCTGCCTGATGTAGGAGAGCATTGTTCCCTAGTCTGTACAGCAGTGGGGAACTTTAGCTGAGAGACAGTGTGGTATGATAGCTAAGGGCTCATGCTTCAGAGTCAGACTTATAAACTTTCTCATCTCCTGTTACTTTGGGCAAATTACCTAACTTCTCCCTGCCTCTGTTTCCTCATCTATAACTAAGGACGTCAATTTCTATCGCTGAATTGATCACTTTGAGAATTAAAACATTTAATATCTGTGTGTAGGAAAAAGTCAAATATTTTTTTCTTTCCCTGTAAGGAAAAACCCAGTTCTTTCCATTTGTGTTTCTCTCTTGTACTGTGTATCTCCTTTATTAGTCACACAAAATACTTCTGGTTACCAAATGTGTGGTGGCTTTTTCCCACACAAAGTAATTCTCTGCAACACCAGCCACGTGTCTAAAAATTTAACTCATTTTTGACACTACCCAGACATAGCGTCAGATCCCACAGGTTGTCTCAGTCCCATAAATCTGCCTCCAGCCCACTTCAGATGTCAGTCACAAGGAGGAAGTCTCCAGATTACCCACAACTTTTGTCTGATTTGGCTACACATCAGAGGTTCCCATGACCCCCTTCCCCAGGTTTGATTAATTTGCTAAAGGGACTCACAGAATTCAGGGAAGCACTTATTTATGTTTACCAGTTTACTGAAGGATAAAGAATACAGACGAACATCCAGATGAAGAGAAAAACAGAGTGAGGTTTGGGAGGGTCCCACTTGCAGGAGCTTCCATTTCTGGGGAGTTGGGGATGTGTGGATGTGTTAGCCAGCCTGGAAGCCCTCTGAAGCCTGTATTTTTGGGATTTTATGGAGGTTTCCTCATACAGGTATGATCAATTATTAATTTCTTTATCAGCCCCTCTCACCTCTCTGGAAGATGAAGGGTGGGGCTGAAGATCCCAAGCTTCTAATCCTAGCTTGGTCTTTCTCATGACCACCCACCAACCAGGAGCCCTCCAGGAACCCAGTCAGACTCACTGCAGTAGAACAAAAGATGCTCCTAGTACTCTTATCATTTAGGCAATTACAACAGTTTCAGGAGCTCTGTGCCTGGAACTGGGGGCACAGACCAATATATACTTTTCCTACTATCTCACAACTTGGAAAATATTTATTACTTATGTGGCAGGTTCACTTCTCTCCCCACAGATAATATCAGATGCTACTTTAGAGGAAAAAGAGAAACCATCCTATTAGAAATGCTTTCACCTTCTCCAAACCTTGTACACTTCCTTTTGGGTCAGTATTTTCCAGTTTTCTCCTGTTACAGGAAGGAAAGGAAGCATTCTCTTTTATGGCATCTGTTCCCTCTCCTGTTCTCTGGATCCCAGCTCCTCATTGAGTCTCTGGTACCTTAAGAATGGACTTTCCCTTTTTTCTAATCATACTCACAACCTCTCCCTTTCTGCTGGGTCTTTCCTATGAGTATTTACATATCTCAAAGTATCTCTTGTCTTTAAAAACTCTTCCCAAACCCATATTCTCTTCCAACTACCACTGCTTCTACAGCCAAGAAACTTGGTTCTACTTTCAGTCTCAATTTTCTAATTTCCCACTTATTTAAACCATCTCATCTCTTTTTTTTTCTTTTTTTCTTTTTTTTTTTTTTGAGGGCAGTATCACTGGCCCTCATATGTGGGACCCGAACCCAAGCCGCTGGCTTCCCAAGCCAGCGCTTAACCACTGCACCACTCGGCCGGCCCAAACCATCTCATCTCTTGATTTCCATTCCTTCTTCACCTCTTCATCATCTGCAGTACAGCTTTTAAATAATACTGGAGTTCGTAAAGAATAAGTAATCTTTTCTTCTGATTTAATATCAGTATCTCTCAAACCTCGTGGACCATTAGAGTCATCTTAGGAGCTTTAGAGAAATTGTTGATTCTAATGTCCATCCAAGTGTGATACTCAATGTTTTAAACACTCCAGTTAATTTCATTCATAGCTGCAGCTTTATTTAATATATATATGAAGATAAACTTCTATCTATATTTTAAATTTGGGAACTTTCAGCATACGGCTATTGGAGTTTTCAGGAAATCTGAGAGCTTGAACCTGACCATGAACATCATCCTAACATTTGGCATGTTCAGTGTAAAAAAAGAAAATAGGGCCGGCCGAGTAGCGCATTGGTTAAGAGCTGGCTTGGGACGCCAGCGGCCCGGTTTGGATCCCACCTATGAGGACCAGTGACACTGCCCTCTACAGCTAACAACAGCTCCACCAGGAGCTGGGCTGTCAGCCCCAGCGACAGTGTAGGCTGCAGCCCCTGCTGCAGTGGGCTGCCATAGGCTACAGTGAGTGGCCGGCAGCCAGCGTGAGTGGCTGGCAACCAGTGTGAGCTGCCAGTAGCCACCATGAGCGACCATCCAGAGGCCGGCGACCGATCTGCCTCATCCAGGAAGAGCGCAATGACGATACCATCATGAGCCAGTGAAGCAATATCCTCCGCAACTAGACTGAAGAACAAAAAGACAGCAACTTGTCTGTTCCCCTTCCCCGATTCCCCAATGCTGTTCCCCTCCCCCAATTCCCCAATAAAATCTTTTTAAAAAAAGTAAATAAATAAAAATAAGAAGTGTTTTAGCAATGCTAGAGATAGGTCTAGCAGTCTTCTTAATGCCTCATTTCCCCTGAGCCCAACCTTGGTGTTTAGAATTCTGCAATAAAGAATATAGCTTCAAAAATGGTGGCCTTATGGGGACGAAGGAAGGAACCTAAGGGAAAGGGAGAACTCTAAGAAAGGAAGAGACCAAAAAGAAGATTTCAAGACAGCAAATTACAGAGAGGGGAAAACTTAGAATCTTTTTCTTTTCCCCTGAAAGCTTGTTGCCTTGCTCCCTCAATCCCTTTGTGTTTCTTAGGATATCATGATATGAAAGCTTGGTAACCATAGAGATAACATGAAGCTGGTGTGAAACTTTCCTGAAGGTTTAACCTGACCCTAGAAAATGTTTCTGACAGGGTGATAGTGAGGGGAAAGTGAGTTGCTAAGTGTGAATGAATCTGATATAGCGCTTGACAGAGTGTACGGACTTGCCAAAGTAAATTTGCCTTTCCTGAAGAAACACCTATGGACAGTCTCTCTCTGCTGATCTTTTGGCCTGTCAATTTCAAAATTCAGTAGATGTATATGTCCTATACATATCATAGAACTATAAATGTTCCTCTTCCCCTTCCACATTCTTGGGAAGGATGCTTTAATTCGCCATATAGATTTTTTACAAAGTAAGTAATGGAAGGGAGATAAAGATTTTTCAGAAATAGACATTAGATAACTTTTTGTTACTAACTCAAGTTTATTAAACTTTAATGCAGTCCAATTGCCATATTACTTTCACAACTTTTTTTTTTAAGCTTGACTCCTTAGGCTCTTTTGGATGCCAACTCACTAATGAAATACCTTAATTGCAGTCATATGTTCTTCCCTAAACAGTGCAACACAAAACCCTCCAGACTGTACTATCATTATGACCCAGAATAATTCTTATTTCCTCTGGGAGAGAAAAGCTCTCCTCAATGTTATAGTCTTCACTGAAGATCATACTAACACCTTAACATGTCTACATTATGGGAAAAGGGATACTTTAGTGAATATGATTTTGTGATTCTGCTAATTTACTATCAGCACAAAAGGGGGGAAGGCAGATTTTAAAGTCAGTAGCTAATCTGCCTTAAACTACTTAACAGCTAAGATAAATTACAGTTAGTTCACACTGGTTTCCACATTGCTGATATGGGAGAAGAAGAAACTTTCCCCTTTTAAGCTCTTTTGGCTAATCGAATAATAAAATGAACATGAGACAGATTAAAAAGAGAAAATAGCCAAATTTAATTACATAAAGCCCCAATACATGACAGGTTCAGAAACAGAAAGGTTAAACCCGTTATATATGACATTCTGAGGTAAGGATGAGGTAGGGCACCTTGGGGCTTCAGTGGGGAGAAAGGTCATTCACAGGACGATAAGAACAGATGTTCAGTAATTAGATATTTGGCTTTGCCATATAGATAGATCATAAAAAAGTGATAATTCTTATTATAGGCAAGGCCCAGAATTTAAATTCTGTAAGTGACAAGTAAAAATGACAAAAAAATAGTACACATATCTATATCTACATATAGATAAACAATTAAAAGAAAAAAATTCTAAGTAAATGCTAAATCCATAGTATTTAAAAGTAAAAATAAGGGACAGCTGGTTAGCTCAGTGGGTTAGAGTGTGGTGCTCATAACACCAAGGTTGCCAGTTCAATCCCCACATGGGCCAAGGAGCTGCGCCCTCCACAACTAGATTGAAGATTACTACTTGACTTGGAGCTGAGGGTCCTGGAAAAACACACCGTTCCCCAACAAAATAATTAATAAATAAATAAGTGTAAAAATAAATTTGGTCACTTAATTTTTAGTTAATTTGTAATTGAGTGGCCATATTGCCTGTTGTTTAATCTAGGTTGCTAGAGAATTCTATAATCAAGATGAAATTATATCACTGTTCCCTATGATCATTTGAAACATCCTTTCAAGGGTCCTGAAAGAATGAATTAGTCTGCATCAAGTATTCAGGATATGGTCATCCTTAAGATGTACAGCAGAGCAGAACGGAGCTACTCTGATGGAGGTGGGAAGGGGTAAGGATTGGTGTTTCGCCCATTGACTCCCACCTTCAGCAAACTTTCTCTTTGCTACCCTGAAAAGCACAAATTTGGGGATTTGATATACCTGGGTTGAATCAGACACTCATTTAGCTAAGTGAAAGTGACCTTGAACGTTACAATTCAGTGTTCTTTCCGCAAACCGGGGGCAATAACATCTAACACTCAGAGTTTTTGTGAGCTTGGTCTTGACCTGAAGCCACTCCCTAGGTTAGCTGGGAGGTTCATGGGAGGAATGGGCAGGGGGTAGGTTTAATTAATTACTGTTTAGTTAGATTTCTGTCACTTCAGAGACTTATTCACTACAGAGTTCTGTCCCTACAACCAGTAGCCCTTCACATTTTTTTTTTTTTGATAAGCTGGTCTAAGGAATATTAGTGCTGTAGGCTGAAACCTGGCTTATAGTGGCTGGTAGGAAGTGTTTTGTTAGTTTGGAACTAGGAGACTAACATTCTTTTTAAAATCCCAATTAATAGCGTCCAATAAGCTTTTTCTTGAAATAAAAACAATGAAAAGGACAAAAACCAAAACACAACTTGACTCAAAGTGTTTTCCAGGAGAGAGTGTTGCATAGGTAGGGGAAAGTGATACGAGCACCCTGTGAGGGATGCTTTCTAATGTGTGTTAGTGGAGAGAGATTTCTGGGCTGGCAGCTCACCGGGTACCAAGACAGCAAGCGGTAATGCTGAGCACACAAGGCTGGACCAGTCTGTGTTGTCGCCACCTGAGTGGTGGTTCTCTTTTCCCCTTAGCAAAGGGAGAGGGAGAGAACACAGCCTAAGTCATGGTCTTCTCAAATCTTGTCTTAGTTTACTTGTTTAATTGTTCAATCTAGACATTTTCTTCCTTTTTAAAAGATTTTCAAGAGATGTGTTGATGTTTTCTTGTATAGTTTCTATTTAATTCATTTTCTGTTACATTCTTAAAGTCAGAAGTGCATTTTTTGCTAATAATATCAAGGCATATAAATATAGTAGTTTCCTCCCAAGAATTCAAAGATCAAACAATTGTTTTTCTTGCAGGTTAATTTTGTCTGGCAGTATAGCATCTGATCGTTGCACATGGTATCAGAGCTGTGAACAGGAGGTACCTAGTGAGAATGAGAGCCCACTGGGGTTTTGATATAGTGAAGAATTGCCTGAGAAAGTTAAGATTGAATAGATTCAAAGAGGGAGGAAATCTTTCTAGGCTGCTAGAATATCGCTATGCAGGGTTATAACTTGGCACATTATGGGGAACTAAAAACTAGAGAAATAAGTACTTTCCCTAAGATATCCAGGCCAGGTGAGGGGGTAGAAAGGAAGGAGAGTGAGAGAAAGAGAGAGGGAGAGAGAGGAAGACAGAGGGAGGGAGGGAGCAAGGGAGGGAAGGAGGGAAGAGATGAGGGAGGGAGGGAGGGAGACACACAATGAACATGTGGTAAGGAAACACTGTGATCACACAAGCTGGGTTTGAATCCTGGCTAAGCCACTACCAACTGTGTATGACTTGAGGAACAGTCTGTTTAAATGTTGGTTTACCTTGGGCTGGCCGAGTGGTTCAGTTGGTTAAGAGCTCGCTCAAGAGTGCGAGCTGAGCTCCGAGCAATGGCGGTTCGATGCCAGCCCAAGCTGAGTTGCCATTGAGCTGCCAACAGGTGGCAGGATGGCTCAGCTAAAAATAAATAAATAAATAAATAAATAAATAAATAAATAAATAAATAAATAAAATGTTGGTTTACCAAGTTTCTAAAAAGGAGTGAAGAAAGAACCTACCTGCCAGGAAGGGATGTCACGAGCTGCAGCACCCTGTCAGGTCAGGGCTTCCTGTCCACACCTCAGAAACCTTTGCACCTGTGACCAGATGATGCTGGCAGGCAGGGCAGCCATGGAGAAAGTGCACCTGGCTCCAGGTCTCACATAGAAGTTGGGGAGGTCCCCGGGGGAGGTGGGCCACACTCGGACTGTGGCCTCCTGGACCTGGGCTTTGTCAGGCTGTGGCCTCCTGGACCTGGGGAAGGCCTGCAGAGACATTGCCCAGGCGAGGTGAGCTCTGACAGATGGGGCCTCCGTGGTGGATGGGAGCTCTGAAAGGACCCCACATGGTGGCCCATCTGGTGCCAAACATCTGTACCCCGCTGCAGGAAGTCCCAGGCTCTGGGAAGTCCAGAAAGGGTTAGCTGGTCATGGAGGCCTTGCCCTTTGACCTTTTACATCCTCTCTTCACGTGCTGGACTCGTGAGTGCAGCTTTCTCTGTGTCATGTTCCAGGGAGACGTCACAAGCTCCTGGCTGGACAGTTAGTTCAGTACGTTGTTAGAGCTTGAGCAAGTCAGAGAAACTGAGAGAAGCTGTTCGTGTTCATACTCTTGTCTCAGGTTCATTTGGAGCACAACTGGCGCTAGATGGGCAATTTGCTTAGCAAATTTTTGCCCCCATTCCACTGCCTATTCTGCCTCCGCACCTTGCGTGGTAGCCGTCACAACTTGCATGGTGGACGTTGCCGAGTGATTTTCCCAGTCCGCAGCACCGATGGCCCATCTGACCGGAGCCACCCTGCTGCTCCAGCACTTGCCCTCCACCCTGGTCTCAGCCACCCGGACCGTGTGTGGCTACCAGCCACATCGCACACCCAGTGGAGGAAGGAGTAACTTTCCCCGCAGGGAACGTATTCCTCTCTGAGGAGCCTCCCATTGGTGAACTTAAAGGACCCTCCAAAGAAACCTGTTCTACCTATCTCCAGGCTGGCCGGACCCTCGGGAACCATACGGATCCCTCCTCCAGGGCGAAAATTTACTCTTCCCGCATTCACCACCTGAGCAGGTAGCCAAGCCTGTGATGCCAGGACCATTCAGTACCATCCTGCTTCCATGCTCAAAGGAGATGGGGGTGAAAGTCCAAGAAAAGCCCCCAAAAAGCACTGGCAGAAAATGAAAAGGATCACGTGGAGACCAACAGATAGAATGATCTGAACAGCCCCCACAGTAGTGGGAATCTCCCTTTAAAAACTAGGCCCCCGAAGTCCCATGAAGCTATCATTTCTGACAAGGGAAGCCCTGGGCCTCTGGACAGTGGTCCAAGCACCCAGAATGCAGCTTGAGTGAGAATGCTCAGGTGTCTCGGGTGAGCTCCTCCTCTGAAGGCCAGGTGGCCTCGAGCTCAGGCAGCCCTGCTGGAGATGTCCTGCCACCTCCAAAGCCGGATCCAGAAGCAGCAGTGCTCTCTGGCCCACCCCATGCTGCTCCCTGCTGCCTGAGGGATCCACAAAGAAAGTACAGGGTGAAGACCATGCACAGGTTCATCCAGACTCACTCATGTCTGGTAAGGAGATGCACAACGAAAAGCCTCCGAATATCCCCCCTGTGAGTTCCTCTTCACTGGTATCTGCAGGCAGCAGGCTCCTCAAGCACAAAATTCCCATCCCACTTTCACCACCGATGTGGGATCAAGGGCAGCTGCCCATACCATGTAAACTTCCTTGCTTAGCTATTGACAAAACCCCTGACACCTTGAAGTATCTTACTTGTCAGTGGAATAAGATCGTAGAAGATAAAACGAAGGTCATGGTCAACAGCAGTGCCACTCAATCTTCCCCTTCTTTTACCCCACCTGGGATGGCTGCAGACTCCCTGCCCCGTGCTACTCACACTGGTCATGTCCCAGCTACTGCCAACTCGGCTGACCTATCAGCCAGGCCTCCAAACTTGTGTGTCCCTACACCTCCTCTAAGACAAAACATTGATCAGAACACAGGACACACAGTCCCTCCCTTTTCTCTTCCCCCACGTTCTCGTTCTCTGCCACCTCCTAGTTCTAACCCCATGTTGGGAATTTCACCTATAAAGCATGGAGGCCATTTCCATCCAGTCATAACTACAACATCTCCTATTTCAGATGGCTCCACACCGCACCCCTCCTTCCAGCTGCCCTCCTGCAAAAATGAATCCCTGACCCATATGTGTATGGATTCTCCCCCTGCTTTACCCTTATCCACCCCTCTTCCAGTCCCTTCTGTCAGTCTCTTTCTTCTCATTGCCCTGCCTGTCAACTCTGTGGCCGTCCCTTCCACTTCAGCCAATGCATCTGCAAATCTGACTCGTCAGCCGCCTGTAGATCCTAATGTCACTGACATGGACACAACTCCGCCTTCAGATGTTTTTGCATTCACAGCTCCCCCACACCCCTATAAGAGATCGTGCAGACTTCCCAGAGCTAGGTCACCCCCATTCTGCTCTAAGAGATCTCACAGACATCCCTGAGCCTACTGCCGGGTGGAAAACTCTCCAAACGAAGTCGTCTCCTCCCCTGGCCCACCTGCATCGATGTACCTGAGGCTTGCACACTGCTATTCAGGTGGCCCCCAAACCATCCCTCAGCCCACATCAGGGACCTGTTGTGATCGCAAAGCAAAAACCTCTGTTGCCACTGTTGCAGTAGGCTGCAACCAGGCCCCCGTGAATTCTGCAGGCACCCATGCTCCAGCAAACAGCACCTCTGCAAAGCCTGTGGATGACTCGAGCCTGTGGACACCACACCTCTTCCCTAGGCTGTCATTTTCAAGTCTCTGCCTGGCCCCTGGAAGAACCACTTCCCATTTTACATAGCACCACCCAGTGTCAACATTCATGGGCTTATGTCTCCACCCACAGACTGAGTAGGCAAAGGAACCCAAGTTTCAACCATGCATAGTCTTTAACTCTGGAAAGGGGCTTAGCCCCATAAGCAACATTTTACCTATTTTTCTACAGCAAGCCAGAGGACCACACCTCAGGAGTGTGTGTGTGCTGTGTTGTATGTGTATTGCCTCTGTGTGTGTGTGTGTGTGTGTGTGTGTGTGTGTGTGTGTGGTTAAGAGGTAGATAGCAACTGCTATCTCTGGTCTCATCCCCCAACCCAAGCTCTGGAAGTTTTCTGTAGTCACGGAACTGTCAGGATGCCCACTGCTGTTTATAGGTGCTTCCTTTTTCCCCTACCCATTTGCCTCAATAGACCCTTATCTTTTCCACATTATGTGTGTGTGTGTGTGTGTGTGTGTGTGTGTGTGTGTGTGTGTATATATATATATATATATATAAAATCTTGTTAATTAAAAAAATGCAATAGTAGACAATATGATTCAAACCTCTAAAATCAGAAACCCCATGAATAAGGTGACCCAGGAGTTGCTGGAGGTATTCCAGAATTCAGTAACATTTGTATCAAATGGAGGTGAATGAAGCGAAATCATCCCAGATAAAACTTGTCAAAGCAGAGTACAAAACAGATTTAACACACACTTAACCATTCTATGGATGATATGCAAATGTGGTTTTTTAAGATACCGAAGTTTAAAATAGTCTATTGTTATGGGTTTTTTATGAGAAATAAAGACAGAAATGAGAACTGAATTTAGAAAACTAAATATGGAAATTTACCAAGACTAAAAAAGGCAAGACCTAGTCCCTGCTGCCACAAACTGCTGTGGGAGAAATAAGCTAAAATCCTAAGTTTTCATAAACAAATTGTTTATGTTCTGTGCTCCTGTAACAATTAAGTGACTGCAACCTGCTTGCTTCATCTAATCCTGAATCATTACATTCTGTTCCCAAATCACTCAAGCTCCAAACCTAGGCTGATAAAAACCCTTTTGTAAGGGTTTGCATGTACACACACACACACACACACACACACACACACACACGCAGGGTTTATTAGTGATACATTTTCAAGGAAGAGAATGGCCAAGGTTGGGGGGAGAGGCCAAGGCCCAGTTATGTATTCTCAGGGAGGACAACAGGCCTAACTGAGGGGGTGGGGTGTGAAAAAGAGAGGGGAGGAGAGAGGGGAGGGGGAAGGAGAGGGTCAGGGAAAGGTGTAATTCTGTTTTCCAAACACCTTGAGACTTTGTACTTACGAGTTGTCTCCCTTGATTGGACAAATAAACTGGTTTTTATGGTTGATAGCGGCATCCCCAGTGATCTTTGAGGAGTCTACAACACATAGTAGCTGTCGTTTCATTCTTATTTGGTGTTATTTTTCTTCCTTGGTTTGTTATGGGTAGGGTTTCTTTATTTTTTTTTTATTATGGTAAGAAGACTTAACATGAGATCCACCCTCTTAAATTTTTAAGTGCATGATATTAACTACAGGCGCAATGTTGTTATATAGGAGATCTCGAACTTTTACATCTTGCACAACTGAAACTCTATCCAATGGATCAACAACTTCCCATTTCCCCCTCCCCTGAGACCTTGGCAATCACTGCTCTACTCTCTGTTTCTTTAAGCTTGACAATTTTAGATGATATCTCATGTAAGAGCAATCATACAGTATTTGTCCTTCTACGACTGGTCTATTCCACTCAGCATAATGGCCTCAGGGTTCATCCATGCTGTCACATATGGTGGCAGGATTTCCTTTTTTCCTTCAGTCTGAATCATTCACTGTATATATACATCTACCACATTGCCTTTATCCATTCATTGGCTAATGGGCATTTAGGTTGTTTCCACATCTTGGCTATTGGGATAGTGCGGCAGTGACTATAGGAGTGCATTTATCTCCACGAGACCCTCATTTTAATTTTTTTGGATAAATATTCAGAAGTGGAATTACCTGATCATATGGTAGTTCTACTTTTTTTTCTTTTTTAAGATTTTATTGGAAAATTGGGGAAGGGAACAGTGTTGGGGAATTGGGGAAGGGGGAAAATTGTGTTTTTCCAGGACCCATCAGTTCCAAGTCAAGTTGTTGTCCCTCAATCTTATTTATGGAGGGAGCAGCTCAGCTCCAAGTCCAGTCACTGCTTTCAATCTAGTTGCCAGTGGGGGGGACAGGAGGGGGCGCACCCTACCATCCCATGTGAGAATCCAACTGGCAACCTTGTACAGCTGAGCCATCTGGCCACCCGTTGGCAGCTCACTGGCCTTTGTGGGAATCGAACCAGCGACACTATTGCTCAGAGCTCACGCTCTAACCAACTGTGCCACCTGGCCAGTCCTGTAGTTCTACTTTTAATTTTTGAGAAACCTACATACTGTTTTCCATAGTGGCTGCACCATTATACGTTGCCATCAACAGGGTGCAAGAGTTCCAGTTTCTCCACACCCTGGCCAACACTTGTTGCCTTTTGTCTTCTTTTCTTTTTGATAATAGCCACTCTGACAGGTGTGAGATGATATCTCATCATTTTGGTTTGCGTTTCCCTGATGATTAATGATGTTGAGCTTCTTTTCATATATCCGGCGGCCATTTCTATGTTTCCTTTAGAGAAATTTCTATTTAAAACCTTTGCCCACTTTTTAATCAGGGTGTTTGTGTGTTGGGGGGGAGGGTCATGGGGGCGTTCTCATCCTGCTCCTCCTCTCCTCCCTTCTCCCCCCTCAGGCCCCTACCCCACCCCCTCAGCTCCTCCTCCTCCTCCTTCTCCTCTCCCTTCCCCACCTCTCAGAGAGGGCCCTGGGATTGACATAAATGTGAGAAATGCAGTCCTTCACATGTTTCTCAGCGTGGCTTTATCCTGCACTGGCTTCTGTTCCTAAATGATGAGAGATGACACTTCCTCAGATGGGGCTGATTCTTAAGGTTAATTGAAAGTGGCCTTTCTCGTGAATCACCCATTACACTGAATTATTAATACCTACAGGCATTTACAGGCCTTTAAACACTTGGACTTCCTGCAATCCTCCTTGGGAATACTTTTGCCAATGAAAATATGACTTCCTTTTGGCCACAGAAAAGAGAAACCATGTCCACTACTGTTTCCAGATTTCCCAGCTCCCAGAGTCCCAGTAAGGAGCAAGATCTGAAAACAGGAAGCAGGGTCAGGGCTGCAGCAGACCAGGAGACCATTCTGTTATGTGGAGTTGGCTCCAGGGCAGCCTGGTCTCAGAGCCCCATGGGACAATGGAAAGAGGGGAGACTGACCACAGTGCCTGTGGCTCTTGGCTTAGTTCCTGGTCATCTCCAGAACATAAGGAGCAGCAAGATAGGTGAGTTCCTTCCTGTCACCTGCTCTCATCTTCCAATGGAGAAATGGCTGGATGTGTAAAGTGATTCTAGCAACATGAGTTTGTGCAAGACCCAGCAGCTGGTCTCCAGAGCTAGGCTGGAGAGCTCCTGTCAGGCCCCAAAGCCTGAGCCCAGAGTGTACATGATGCATGGATAGTGGTGGCAGAAGCCAAGAGGCAGCTCATCCTAAGGGCACAAACCCCTCATCCCATTCAGCACAGCCTTGCCCCAGAAGTGAATATTGGGGATGCTGAGCTGAATAAGATATGGCCTCTGCCGTCATAGAGGTCCTGATCTGCTGGAGAGAGTGAGGTGGGGTGGCAGTTACAAGCAGAGGGATGGGGGAGGTTATCCGGGTGGGAGACCATCAGGGGGAGGTCAATGAGGAGGGGATCCTGGCAGACATAAGCTGGGGAGGAAGAAGAGGATTGAATGTGAAGACCAGAAAGGACATTGATGCAGTGCTCTAGGTGAGGGATGATGGAGACCTGGGTGGAGGTTTTGCTGGTGATGGAAATGGACAAAGGAAGAAGAGCTGGCAGGACTTGGCTACTGCTAAGACATAGGTAGTAAGGGAAGGGAGCTAGGGAAGGTGATGAGGACCATGGAAAGGCACAGGATGGAGCTAGAGGAGGATGGGCAGCTCTGGGTCTGGTGATTACTGACTGGCCACAAGTTTCCATTTCCCAGGAGTCTGCTTCCTCAACCCACACCCAGAACAGCTGAGTGCATCTCAAGCCCAGTTGCAGAGGTGGCTGGTTGTGAATGGATGTCATGGCCTGTCAGGAGCGGCCAGTGCAGCAGGACAGCTGGGGTCTGGGGGCTCACGACAGCTGAAGGGCTACCATGCAGGGGGCATATGGACCTTGCTACCTGCCTGGTCCCAGTCTTGGGGTGCACTGAGAGCTCCAGGCAGCAGAAAGAGGGAGATGTAAACCATCCCACCTGGATGGCTGTATGGACACTGTGGTCAGCACAATAATGGCTCCAAAGACATCTGTGTCCTAATTCCTGGAACCTGGGAATCGGTTACCTTACATGGCAAAATGGACTTTGCAGATGTGATTAAATTAAGGCTCTTGAGATGGGAGATTATCCTGGATTATCTGAGTGGGTCCCATATAATCACAAAAATCTTTATAAGAGGGAGTCAGAGAGATTAGAAAATGCTGCTGCATTTGATGACGAAGGAAGGGGCTACTTGCAAACAGCTCCTACAAGGTGGGAAAAGCAATGAAATGGATTTTCCCACAGCCCCCAGAAGGAATACAGCCCTGAAGACCCATTTTACTCTTCTGCCCTCCAGAACTGTAAGATAATAAATTTGTGTTTTTAACCACAAAATTTGTGGTAATTTGTTACAGCAGCAACAGGAAACTAATACAGACATCCAACTCATACCTGAGGGGGGAAATGGGGAGGTTTTTAAGGGACCCAGGTCCTGTTTCCTGAGACACCACCACCATTGCCAGCCTGGGGGGAAACAGAGGTCACTGCCCCAGATTCTCCAGACCCTCCAGCCAATAGGACTGAGGGAAAGTTTGCAGGAGGAGAAAGGTGAGTGGAGGAAATGCTCTGCCCACAATGGGTCCCTAGCAGGGTGTGGGAATGGAACAGAGAGATAAGAAGTAAAGAAGTACAAGGCGGGCCTTATCACCACCTCACACCCATCCAGACCCAGGAAAGAGAATTGCCATGCTTCCTCTGCTCACAGGGAGGCGGAAAGCTCCCAGCCCCCGCCCCTGTGCGAAAGGACCCCAGTTCACAACCCACACCTGCCACAGGTCATCCACGGTTCAGGGTGGGCGGAACCTCACGCGCACTGAAGGTCTGGGCTGCTCTCTATCAGGTCCACCCCTCCTCCTCCGTCTGATGAGAGGCACAGGTACCACAGGGAGCAGGGCCCAAGCTGCCCCCTACCACCCACATATTCCTTTCATCCCCACAAAGAGGCTCCTGAAGGTCTTAGACGCTCCCACAAGAGTCTTCTGCAGGGTAGCTGTGTGGGCGCCGCAAGGGTGCACATCCCCCAACAGGGCACACGCAGAGTGAGAGCAGACGCAGGGCAGGGCCCGGAGGCCCCTTACCTGAGCCTCTCCGGCAAGGTTGCGTCCACCAGCTTGGATCGGCATGGCCCCTGTGATCTAGTAATAATCACTATAATAATCGGGGCTGTCGGTGCCGAGGGGCCCCAGACGACGCCACCCTCCACGGTCAGATACCATAATAGGGTTGGTATGTGATGCATCCCTCTCCCTTGGGCCAGTCACCGTTCTAAGTGTCTTACATATAATCACCCTAGAGGGAGTACTATCATTAGCTCAGTTGAGGAAAGTGAGCCCAGAGTATTGAAGTACATTGTCCCCAGTGGCACACCCAGCGCGTGGGGAGCCGGAGTTGGAACTCAGGTGGTAGGGCTGCAGAATCTGCGCTCTCCAGGCCTTGTTATTCTGTCTACTGAGACCGCGAACCGCAACATTTTGGCGCCGCACCATTCGCCCAGTCAGGCAGGCGGGAAGCATGG
The DNA here is from genome assembly GCA_033961575.1 of Aselliscus stoliczkanus. Taxonomy (NCBI): domain Eukaryota; kingdom Metazoa; phylum Chordata; class Mammalia; order Chiroptera; family Hipposideridae; genus Aselliscus; species Aselliscus stoliczkanus. The sequence continues at coordinate 121,994,384 of CM066729.1, forward strand.
GGCCCAGGATAGGGCTCCTGGACCACACCCTGAGACCCCGAACGTCCCCTGAAGCAGGGGTCGCAGCGGGTCCAGAACCACGCAGCCGAGGAGCTGCAGCAAGTGAGACGCAACTCTAGATGGGCACGTGCCCAAGCCACCAGGTGTAACGGGCCAGGCAGCCCTCGATCAGACGCGGGAGGAGGCTTCGGCTCTGTCCCCGCGGGCAACAGTAGGGAGCCCCGAGGGCCCGCCCCACTCGGAACCCTGCAGTTTCCGGGAGCTCTCGGTTGGCTCCGCGCCCCTCCTCTGCCACAGCTAAAGCCAGGGCCAGTCAGAAGCGGAACTGCAGCCTCCAGCCGCTGGGTCCCTGTCCCCACCGTCCACCGCTTCAGGGCTAGAGCGCGACGAAGGACAGCTCTGCCGCCGGCCTGCGGCCCCTTGCGGCGCTTTAACACTCGGCGGCGGTAGGCAAGGAGAGCCGCCAGACAGAGCCCCAGGCCGCGCCCCGACGGCCGCCGGAGCAGCCCCATGGTTGGTGAGTACCCTCGCCTCCCTACCCTTGACCCCAGCGCGGCTCTCGGCCCTCAGCGCCACTTTCTCCTCCCTGCCCGCTCGCGCTGCGGCGTAGACCCTGCCCTACCCCAGTTTCCCAGCGGGGCCATACTGGACAAAGTTTGCGGGTCAGGAGGCGTGAGGGCCTCGCCTTGTCAACACCTGACCCTGTCCAGAGCCCAAAGCCCGGAGCCCGGAGCCCTCCATGTTACCCAAAGGAGGCCCCTTCTTTGCCCAACCCGGGCAGCAAGTGGGCGCCTGGGACCCCGCATCCGAACGCCCTCAGAGGGTGCCCGGTGAAGCCTCCCAGGTCGCTGCAAATGTGGGGGTTAAGTGCCAGCAGCAAAGGGTCCGTGGGTCTCCTTTTCTCACACCTGCTGCCCCCAACCTTCTCCACAATCTCTCCAGCGCCTCCCACCGACTCCCAGCTCCCATAAGTGAGCTCACCTTCATAGAGGGGTGAGGGAAGGAACTGGCTTTAGAGAAAGCTACAGAATTCAAACAGGAGTCCGGCCTCAGCAGGTTCCAGGACCCCAAAGGACAGGGCTCTGAATGCCACCCAGGGCATCACCCCTTCCTGGGCTTTCCTTAAGTGCATGGTGCCCAAACCCACCTCACCCTCAAGCCTGAACAGAAGCCCCGGGAAAATTGAGGTTCTGGTAAGACAAGGCTCTTTTCAGCCAGAATCTCAAGTCCAGGGCCAGGTACTTTCCAAAGGAAACCAGAAGGTGCTGCTCAGGGCACTAGGGCCCCAAGGGAAATGGCTTTTCCCCTGAGACCCAGCCGAGCCCAACTAGCAGCCCCCCTCAACAAACCCAAAAAGCCTGCTTCTGTCTCACTCCTGGGGTCCAAATCAGTGGGTGGGGTTGCTACCCAAATTCTGCCCCCAGCAGGCCACTGGTGTGAAGGAGGTGGCTTTCCCTAGCATCACAATCTTGGTGGTCTCTACCCCCAGAGCAGGTGGCCCTGGTGATTGGGGGTATCGCTGGGGGGCTGCTGCTGCTGCTGTTAATTGGGGTCAGCTGCTGCCTCTGGAAGCGGCTTTGTTCCAAGTTCACCTATGAGGAGCTGCCCGGGACCACCGCTGCCTCCATCCCACAGGGAGACCAGCTCTGCCAGCTGCATGCCAGGACCCAGACAAGCAGGTGAAGAAGGACGTGGGGCCCAGCAAGCTCCTGGCCCTGCTTAGGGCCCTCGCTGTGGCATTTCCCTTGAAGTGGGGTGGGCAGGAAAGGTGTGTTTGTGGAGCACAACCTCTGTACTGTGGGCATTCTGGGAGCTATGACAAGGAAACCCCAGAATCCTTGCCACAGCCATGAGGCAGGTATTATAAAGCCCATTGTCCAGCTGAGGAAACTGAGGCTCGCAGACATAAGTAGCAAGTGGGAGAACAAGTGTTCAAACCCAGGCAGGCTGGCTCCAGAGGCTGTGTTCCTTCAACTCACCACTGCAGTGGGCAGCCAGTTGTTGGCTTTGGTTGTGTGAGTGTGTGTTTGGGGGGGGGATGCAGGGGGGCTAGTGTGGGGCCAGAAAATGGTACTCTTGCCTTCTCCTGACTCCCACTGGTTTTTCTTCCTCCAGCACCTGGCACTCAACCCATCTGGGCTGAGTGCTCTGAGGCTGAATGATTCACTTGACATCTCTATGTTGTCTCCCTGCCTCTGGACAGGCTACTGGGTGTGCCATTTGTGGTGCCCCCTTCCCTCCAAAGCCAAGACTGGGTGCCCCTGCACAGCAGAGAGTGGGCCCAGGTGCCACAGGGCCCCTGCCTAGCCCCGGAGGTCCTGCCCCACACCACTGGCAGCAACCTTGGTGAGTGTGCCTGCCAGGGCCTGCCCAGGGGTCAGGGTCTGTTTAGGCCAGGGCAGACCCATCTGCTTTTACTGGCCTGGCTGCAGAACACAGCCTGGATGGGCCCAGGGATGCCAGAACTGGCCAGTACCACTCTTTTCAGGTACTTCTGTTTACCAAGTACCTCCTGCGCCCCAGCCCAGGCCAGATATGGCCTCATGTGCCATTTTGGAGTTAGACTTCACCACGCCTCTGTGGAGAGAGGGACTCTCACCCCATCTGATACACTCATAAACTGAGACTCAGAAGGTTAATCATACCTTGCCCAAGGTCACAGAGAAAGTAAGCAACATATCTGAAGAATGGAGCCCTGGTGTTTCTGGGTGCAGAACCTGTGCTGGGTCCTGTTCCAGGATGATGGGTGGACTGATCCACAGGGCAGAATGGAAGGAGGTGGGCACATAGCTTTATGTCCACCTCTTTATTCTGAAGGCCTCCAAAGAGACCTTCCCAGGAACCACCCAGTCATCACCTCGGCCCTTCTAATTTGCAGAGGAAGAAAAGAGGCAACATTTTATCACTGAGACATCCTCTGAACACCACAGAAAGAGGCCAGGCCAAGTGCTGGGTGCTGTGACACCCTTCCCCTCTAAGTAGCCCCTGACCTCTGGGGATGGGGGTTGATCACAGGGGACGGGAGTTGAGTGAATACTGTGGCCTCTGCTAGGAGCCCCAGGGAGGAGCAGGCCTGGGTGTACAATGTCTTAGTGCTGAGAAGGCTTCCTAGAGGAACTGCACTAGAGAGGTCTGTGTTTAGTCTGGAGATGAGAGTAGGGTGGATGTGGTGAGGAGAGGCCTAGTCAAGGCTCAGCTAAGGGATGGGCTAGGAGGGGATGGTGGAGCACAGAGCTTGCTGTGCCCAGGCCTCTGCCTTCCTGGGCCTGCCAGACCTTCCAGCTCTTGTGTTGTAGGAGATGTACGCCTGGTAGGGACCATCAACCCAGAGCTGTACAAGTTCCCAGAGGACGACAGTGAGACCGACTTCCCTGAGGGCTGCCTGGGGCGGCTGTGGTTCTCTGTGGAATACCAGCAGGAGGCCGAGCGGCTTCTGGTGGGCCTGATCAAGGCACGGCTACAAGCCCTCTCAGAGACCTGTAGTCCCCTGGTGAAACTCCACCTGCTGCCAGATGAACGGCGCTTCCTCCAGTCGAAGACCAAATGCAAAACTACCAACCCAAAGTTTGACGAGCACTTCATTTTCCAGGTATGGCCTCTGAAGCAGGCAGGGTCGGGAAGGAGCAGGCATTATGCAGGAGAGCCCCAGCCTCCTGTGCTAGCCGGGACCCTGCAGCCCCCAGAAGCCCTGTGCCACAGGCTCTGCTTTATGCTGCCTGCCAGATTAGGGTCTATCAGTGTCCTGAACTCCAATGGATGGGGCAACGGAGACACTTGGAGTGTGAGGGGGCAAAGGGCGGACTCCTCCTATCCAGGCTGTCTGGAGCAGATAAAAAGAATACACATTATTGAAGCACCTACTGGATGCCAGGTCCTGGCCCATGGGGTGTGGAGGAAGCACCCCAAAGCCCTGTAGCACTATGGGGTTTCTAGCAAGGTTATCCCAGAGGGTGAGACCCCCAGGCTTCTGGGAGTGGAGTCAGGAACTCGCCTATCCTGAGCTGGCGCAAGAGCCGTGAGCCATCCTGGGCAGGTGGTACCTTTGCTGCATTGTAGTGGGCTAGCTTGCACAGGATATGAAGATACAAACTTTTTCGGGACACTGAGCCAAGCTCACAGTGGCCTGGGAAACTGAGCAGGTGACTGGGGGCCCTTATGAGAAACCAACCATCAAGAGCTGCTGAGAGGCTTTGGGCAAACATTTCTAAGAGGTAGGCAGCAGGAAGGCTGATATGGGAAGGTGAGACAGTCGGCATCGGCATCCGGGAAGAGTGTGATTGCAGAGGCCAGAGCCTCAGTTCTCGCCTTCTTCCAGAGCTGAGAGCTGATAAGAGAGGTGGCATGGGGCCCAGCCCCCGGCCATCCTGCTGGGGCCACGGCTGTGAGAACTCACAGGTGGACCTGCTCTTGTTGAGACATCAAGACCCACATTGCACAGGCTGGCTGAGCAGCATGCCACACGTCATGCCCACATATTTATTTTACTTCACTCAATTTCTTTACTTCACTGTGCTGTCCCTGTCTTAACTTGATCCTGGCCTCTCTGTGCTTTAAGTAGGAAAGGAAAGGAGAAGAGGAAGAGAAGAAGATCAATATTAATTGACCATCTGCCATAGGTCACACACTGTGATTGGGGTTTTACAACCCAGAGAGTAAGAACCATTGCCCCATTTCACAGGTGAGGAGACTGATTCTCAAGGAGAGGGAAGTTGGGGTACCCAACTCAGATAGCAGAGACGGGCCAATTCCCTGGGCTCCAGCGTGGGACCTCTCATACTTCCATGTGCAGGCATATCAGTGGGCAGTACTGTGAAGCAGTAGATTCCACTTCATGGGTCTGGAGTGGTACCCAAGGTCCTGAATTTCTGACAAGGATTCTGCTGGTCCTCAGACCACAGTCTGCATGGCAAGGCTTTGAGACACAGTCCCACCTCCCCAGGGTACCAGCCCTGCTGCTGCGAAGAGTCCTCAATGATGCCTGGATTTGGGGTGTGTAGGTCCCTGGTTCAGAAACTTTTCACCACAAGCTCCTATGTCTAGAACAATGTCCCACACTATCCTACCTCTTGTGCCCACACCTGACCCAAGCCCAACCCTCATCTCCTCCAGGTGTCCAGCAAGAGCATCAGTCAGATGGTGCTGAGGTTCTCAGTGTACCATGTGGACAGGCAAAGGAAGCATCAGCTCCTGGGTCAGGTGCTCTTCCCCTTGAAGAACGAGACCCTGGCAGGTGACTGCCAACGCATTATCTGGAGAGACCTGGAGGCTGAGAGCCTGGAGGTAAAGGTCAAAGTCACCAGACAAATGCCACTGAGGGTCAGACTACCATGAGCAGTCAGCAGGTGTGGCCCGGCACCTGTTGGCCAGCATCAGCCCTCAGCATACTTCCCCCCACCCCTACAAGTGGGACTCAGGGTGGGGGCCTGGGTGGAGCGCATGGGATGAAGGGAGGGGGCATGGAATCACTCGTAGGCAGGGAGAGCCCACCTGAGGTTCTTTTGCCCTGAAGGTCAGATTGCCTGGAGCAACTTGAAAAATCTATGTTTGGATCCCCATCGAGATCAGATAGCTGTGAAAGGCAACACCCCAGATGAACCTCAAGGAAATATTTACCCTCCTTCCCCCAACCCCAATGAAAGACCCTATGGCTCAGAATAGGCTTTGGAATGCCCCAGATCTTGGTTTGAATCCCCAACTCTGGTCCTCACCATGCGTTATCTTCAGCAGCTCCCTTCAACTCTCCAGACCTTAGTTTCCCCATCTATAAAATGGCAGGTGGGCATAAAGGAGGGGATGTGGGTATGTCACGCAGTACCCCATGGCTGACTGGCGGGAGGAAGGAGACACGGGCTCCTCCAGCACCTGCAGTGCGACAGGGTGCCTTCTTCTCCGCCTCTTCAGCCTCCCTCAGAGTTTGGCGACCTCCAGTTCTGCCTCAGCTACAATGACTGTCTGAGCCGGCTGACAGTAGTCGTGCTGCGAGCCAAGGGCCTCCGGCTGCAAGAAGACAGGAGTTTTGTCAGTAAGCTTTCCTCCTGGAACAGGGCCAGCTCCGTGAGCTGGGGGGGGGGGGGGGCTGGAGTCTGGCCCTTGCCCTTGGCAGTCCAGTTTCTGCCTGCATACTGCCCATGACAGAGCACTACAGTCTGAGCCACGCACTCCCGCCATGGACACTGTGGTATAAGAAACCACTTCCTTACGTTGAATCCAAGGCTGCATTCCCTTGATCTCCAGCAAGACCTCCAAGGCCCCTGAAACCAAGCCAGCCCTTCCCAAGGCAGCAGCTGGGCGCCTTGAATTGTGCTGCCCACCTCTAGTCCTGCCCTTCTGTGAAGAGATCCAGTTCCTCCAAGGAGAGGCCTGAGCCTCCCTGCCCCCAGGGAGGGCTCCCCTGCACATGGGCACGACACCCTCTGGAAGAAGAGGCACCCCACGGCAGCAGGCCACGCAGTGCTCTGCTTCCTCCAGCCTCCTAGGACCCAACAGCTGGAGGAGCAGAGGTCCTGCACTAACTCACCCCACGTGTCCCACCCCTGTGGGCCCCAGCAAGGTGGTGGATGTCTCTGCATCTGAGCCACCATAAGCAAGCTGGCATTCAATCTTCCACTGCATATCCAAAACTCATCTGAGCCCACCCCCCAAAACTTGGCCCTGTGCAGGAGAAAGTGTATAAGGAGTCAGGGGGCCTGAGCACCCAGCAGGCAGGACATACCCACCCCCCAACCCTGCCCCATGGGGAGGGAAAATGGGCACGTGGTGCCAGGCTCTGGTAAACAAGGGCTAGTAGAGCTGTGGGTAGTTCAGGAAGCAGAGAGGAAGGAAGAGGAAGGGAGCCGAGTGTTTCCTCGGGGCCCTAAGGCGGTACACTAATCAACCGGGTTTCCTCTTACAATGCCCTCTGGCTGCAGCGCTGTGAGTAATGAGGTCCTGGCCCCTGGGTGGGCATGTACACCTCCCACAGGCCAGAGGGTGGGCCCCTGCCTGCCCCTCCCAGCTCACAGTCTGCACTTGCCCCTCAGGTGTGTTTGTCAAAGTGTCCCTGATGAACCACAACAAGTTTGTCAAGTGCAAGAGGACGACGGCCGTGCTGGGCTCCGCCAACCCAATGTACAGCGAAACCTTCAGCTTCAAGGCCGAGCCCACCGAGCTGGACACTGCCAGCCTCTGCCTGACAGTGCTGCAGAGCACCCAAGGGGACAGTAAGGCTGCTCCCCAACCCGCAGGCTCGGGCGGGGGGGGGGGGAGGAGACAACAGGCAAAGGAGGGGCCGCTGAGCATTCAGGCAATGTGGGCACTCAAAGGGAGCTGGATAGTTTCTGTTCCCTGCCTCGTGAAACTAGCGCTCAAAGAGGCTGAGACACTTGCCCAAGGACACAGAGCTTGCTAGTGAGAGAGCTGGAATTCACATCCACCTTTATTCCAGTTTGACTTTCTGTGGCACCCTAGAAAGAGGATGGCCCCTGCCACCCACTCCTGGGGCAAATCAGTATGGCCAAATGACCTGATGTCCAGTGTCACCATGTGCTCTGCATTGCCTCATGCCTTCAGACAAGGCTTTAGGTCCTGGGTAAGGTTCAGGGTGAATGACAGGGTGGAGTTATCCCAGCCGGCTCTCCCACACTGCCCCATACCCCAGTGTCCTCTGCCACTGCCTGGGTAGTGGGTGAAAATTGTCGTGAATGTTCCCCTTGAATGTATAAGCGGGCTGATGGAAGAGGGCTTCTTTCTAGAGGGACCCCTTCTTCCCTCAGCTCTCTCACATGAGGCCGGCTTAAGATGGCCCACAGAATGGGTACCCTCAAGGGACAGGATATCCACCTGGGCTTCCTTCCCTGCCATCTCCAGCTCCAGAACAAAGCTCCAAACAAAACCCCCCTGTTTGGGGGCTGTCCGCTCTGTATTTAAAGAGGAAGGGGGCTGGCTACTTCCTGGAGGGCAGGAGTGAATGGCGGGGAGTGCCTGAGGTGACATGGCTTCTGTGCTTCTTCGCAGAGAATAACAGTGCTTTCTGTCCCCTGCAGAGAGCCACCAGCTGGGCCGGGTGGTGGTGGGCCCCTACATGCACGCCCGCGGCAAAGAACTGGAGCACTGGAACGAGATGCTCAGCAAGCCCAAGGAGCTGGTGAAACGCTGGCATGCCCTTTGCCACGCCTCCGAGTCCTGACTCAGAGCAGGGACCTCGGTCAGCCTCAGGAGCCCACTCTCTCACCACCATGTGTGACAGCCATAGGCCTGGATGCTTCTTCCAGAATCTCACTGGGCGCTAAGCCAGCCAGCCAGCCCATGCCAGGGGGATGTGAGTGCTGATGTACAGGGGAGCAGAGGGGACAAGGGAGCCCTGGCCTGGGTCAGCAGGGTGGCGGCTCACCAGTCTGAGAGATCCTCCCGACTTGCTCTGTCTTGCTTTACCCATGGGGCTGCCTAGGCTTGGAATCCTGGCTCCTGGTGGTCACAGTCCCAGTTTGCTGGCTGTTCAGGAGAAATAGTCTGTTGAGCAATAGCGTGGCTGTGTGTGTGCTGAACGAAAGTGCCGGGGAAACTTAAGTTTCACCAGCTTGCAAAGCTGATGATGTGTTGATGTTCAAGCTGCAGTTTTTGGCTGTGGTTTCTGTCTTCTGCCTAGCAGGGAAAACAAACTGTCCTGGGGAACATGAGGGGAGGAGGGAACCTCCCCAAGCACTTATTTCTGTTGGTCCACAATAAACAGCACAGTCTGAGAATGGGGTTCCGTGTGTAGGTGTGGGACAGTCCCAGGGTGTCTGGACCACATGGCGTTCCCACAGCTCAGGACAGAAAGCTCCCAGGGATGGGGACTCACTGCCTTCAGGGCCTGTGGGAGAATATTGTGAGAGGGCCCCAAGTGGCAGACAGGTTCTCTGCATTGGCTCTCTGTGCCAGCTTAGGAAGGCACATCTGTGTGTTAGGTCTCTCCTTGGGCTATGCCAAGTCCTGCCTCCACACTGTGCCAAGTCTCGCCCACAGCCTGCCCTCCCAGAGTCCAACGCCTCACACCCAGGTCTCGCAGGTGCTCTGCTGCTGGTTCCTGTGGTCTCCTTGGTTCATGACTTTCTGCTCTTTAGGCAGAAAATGAAAACACACGGCCAAAATGCAGCCCATGCGGCTGAGAGCTTTGCCTGTAAACCTAGCAGTTCTGTTATGATTATTGTGCTGTGGTAGGTGTCGGTGTAAAATTCATTAAGATGGAAGTTCCCACAAACCATGCTCATCAACCCCTGTGAAGTTGTACTCAAGGTATTGAGCAGGGATCACATTTGTCACTGTTACTTAACAGCCAGTTTGTATTTTCACCCTAATTCTATTGAACTTGTAGCGTCAACATGTTGTTACTGTATAACCAGAACAAAACTTCAAACCAGCATTGTCTCTTTTCTTATGCAGTGACGCACCTTCAGCAAAAGGAAGTAGTGAAGCTTATACTCAGTTTCTGCCTCTTTCGCTTGACTTCCAGTCTCAGTCGAGGCACAAATACAAGCTTTCCCCAGCTGTGGTCCATACAGATAGAATATCTTGTCTTTGCTTTCTCTCACTTATTTCACGGGCACATTTTGAATGTAGTCCACGCTCCAGTCATTTTTGTTTTCGTTTTTTTTTTTTTGAGGGCAGTGTCACTGGCCCTCACATGTGGGACCGAACCGGGGCCATTGGCTTCCCAAGCCAGCGCACACTCCAGTCATTTTTAATTAGTGTCATAGCTCACACATAATAGGAGTTCTCTAAATGTTAGTTTGTTTTTTAATTTTATTAGGGAACAGTGTATTTTTCCAGGACCCATCAGCTCCAAGTCAAGTAGTTGTTTCTATCTAGCTGTGGAGGGCGCAACTCAGTGGCCATGCAGGGATCCAACCAGCAAACTTGGTGTTATGAGCACTGCACTGGAACCAACTGAGCTAACCGACCGCCTCTCTATATGTTTTTATAGCAGGTTACCTAGGGTCCTGATACAGTAGGTGCCAACCACCACCACATTTCAAGGTGAGATTCATGCCTATCGGTGGCCTTTCCAGGGCCACTTGGAAAAGCTGGAAAGCATCCCTTTTGCAGGACAGAGTGGACTGGTGTGTCTGACTCACAGCTGAAAAAGCTCAATGTCAAGAGACTGGCAGGCTGTCTGCTCTGATGGGGAGGAAGAAGGGGATGCTGTGTTGGGGTGGCCCCTGTCTACAAACATGGTCAGGCCAAAACGTACACAAGTGCTTCCTGTGGACAGAGAGAGCTGGCCTGGATTGTCTCAAATCCTTTCCACAAGGTGACCCCAGCGGGAAGAAGCCCTTTGTATTTCCAAACAACATTTTAGAGTCAGCCTGTCAATTTCCACACAAAAAAAAAGTGCTAGGATTTAAATGTATCTCATTGAATGTATAGTCCAGTTTGGGGGCCTCATGACACCTTTGCAATATTCGGTTGCAATACACCGATCCATTGCCATGGTGTATCCCTCCATTTGTTTAAATCTCTTGCAAGTTTTCTTAGAATTGTTTGGTGGTTTTCAGTGTTCTCGCACATCTTTCATTAGATTTATTCTTAGGTGTTTTTATGTATTTATTTCTAGTATATAGAGACTTTATTGATATTTTTGTATGTTGATGTCATATCTAGTGAGTGGCCTTGCTAAACTCACTTAAATTGTAGTAGTTTGTCAGTAGATTCTTTGTATTTTCTTTGCATATAATCATGACCTCTGCAAATAGTTTTATTTTTCCTTTGCAATCTTCATGCCTTCTTTATCTCTTGCCAAATTGCTGTCGCTGGGCAATCAGACCAAGAAAAAGAGATAAAAGGCATCCAGATTGTAAAGAAAGAGTAAAACTATACTTGCAAATGACGTGTTCTTATATAGAGAAAATCCTAAGGAATCTACAAAAAAATATTAAAGCTAACACACGAGTTCAGCACAGTTGCAGGATACAAGGTTGATATTCAAATTGCATTGGCTAGGGCCCCCAGCAGAAAGCTTACTGCAGTAGTGATGTGGGTATACCTCTCTCATTCTCAATATTGGAGGCTGGCAGAGCTTTCAGTATTCACTATTAAATATGATATTTGCTATAGGACTTTTAATGTACTAATGATCATGTAGTCTCAACTTGTTAAAAGTTTTTATCATAAACAGTGTTAGATTTTATCAAATACTTATTCCATATCTTTCAAGATAATCATATTTTTCTCCTTTATTCTTCTAATGTGATGAGTTATATTGATTGATTTTTGACACACATACCCTTCTGGTTTCTGTTATAGGAATGTAAGTTTGGATTTTTGATTCACAGCAAAATTGAGAGATTTCCTACTGACCCTATGTATGCATAAGCCTCCTCCATTGTCAGTACTTTTCAGTTCTTAATTTCGCTCTTAATTTCCATTTGATACTTTGTTATAGAGTTCTTTGATGAAAGCATTTTGTCAATCACACCAATATCTGGGTCATTGATGGATCAGTTTTATTGTTGTTGACATAAGAACGTCCAAACTTGTAGAGAATTTTTATAAAATTTTATTTGAGCTACACAGAGGATACACCTGGAAGCAAGATCTCAACAGAATGAGAAAAAAAGCTACCTAGAATAACAGTTTGTAGTTTCTTTTATGCATTTGGAAGTTAAGAAAAAAATAAATGAAGATGAGAGAAAGCAAGGTGGGGATTGGATTACAGGATAGTTAACAAGACCATGTGCCCTTTTGAGGCTGGTTATGCTTCTGAGGGGTCTGAAAAAGAGAATTACACTGGCATTTCAAAGGTGTGTTAAACTAAATGCACAGAAACAATGGACAGGGCTTGCTTAAGGCAAAGATAAAACTTTTACTAAAGAAGTTATATTCCCCCCAAAAAAGAAAAAGTTATATTCCTGGGGCATGACTACCCACCATGACCCACCCAGTTTGGAATTTATGATCAAATCACCCTGCAAGATTACTTTCCATAGAACCCCTTTCATCCACTTTGTGTATACGAGGTCAGACAATTAAGTTCACAAACTTGTTGCAATGATGTTGCTAACCTTTTTTGATACCAGAGGGATTATTCATTATGAATTTGTACCAACTGGACAAACAGTTAGCCAAGTTTCCTATTTGGAAGTCTTGAAATGGCTGTGTGAAAAAGTTAGATGACCTGAACTTTTCTAAAACAATTCACGGCTCTTGCATCATGACAATCCACCAGCTCAAACAGCACTGTCTGTGAGGGAGTTTTTAGCCAGTAAACAAATAACTGTTTTGGAACACCCTCCCTATTCACCTGATCTGGCCCCCAATGACTTCTTTCTTTACCTGAAGATAAAATATTAAAAGAAAGATATTTTGATGACATTCAGGACATCAAGAGTAATATGCAACAGCTCTGATGGCCATTCCAGAAAAAGAGTTCCAAAATTGCTTTAAAGGGTGGGTTAGGCACTGGCATCAGTGCATAGCTTTTCAAGGGAAGTACTTCGAAGGTGACCATAGTGATATTCAGCAATGAGGTATGTAGCACGTTTTCTAGGATGAGTTCGTGAAATTAATTGTCACACCTCATATTTTTCCCCCTTTGGTCCTGTTTCTTGGAATGCTGGATAATTTATTTTTGACAATTATGATCAATTATAATGGCTCCAGGAGGAGGTAAACAGAGTGGAGCAAGTCACTTCAATCCAATCTGGTACTGACCTGACTGGAGTCGAGGTTGCAGTTTTTGTAAGACTCTGTCTCTACCTATGGTTTGCCCTCATTTCTAGAGTATAGTCTTCCAAGGATTCCCAAATGAGAATCTGGGTGTTTACTAGGCTTCTTTCCCTGGGGGTCCTGAACTCCAATTTTTATCTCTTTAGTGTCATGATATTGCAAAGAAAAAAAAAACCCTGCTGTATTTCATAGGCTTTCTACATAACTTTATAAATTACAGCTTTATAACTTAACAAATGTTTCAAGGGGAAAACCTATACGTGTCAGAATTTCTTTTCCGTGTCTCTCTTCTATGTGGCTTCTTGGCTCCTCAAGTCCCACCTGTCTTGGCAACCCCAACCTTCAATTTCTTGTCTCTCCAGGTCCAGAAACTCTGCTACCGTTTCTGACTATTAGCCATGGCCCTCTGCCCAAATTCTCAATCTCTTAGCTACAATCAGCAAATTTCCTGAAGGGAAAAATGGTTCGCAGAATGTCAGCTCACCTCATTGTGTTTTCCTTCTTCTGAGATCATGGCCTATCAAATGCTTGTCAACTTGGCAGCTGTTTAATACCTCAAAAAAGAGGTTTTCCTGTATTTTATTCAGCTTTTCTAGTTGTTCTTGGCATGAATATTAGTCTGCCTCAAGCAGAAAAATAATTATTTTCTCAGAACTCTTTTGGAGAAATAGAATTCTCAGCTAAGAGTGATTTTATACAGGAACTTTGATTACACAATTCTTGAGAAGGCTGATGAAGTCAAAAGGGGAAAAGTTGCTTGTATCAGTTAGCTATTTTTGCAATAATGATGTATAACAAAGAATCATAGCATCTCAGTGTTCTACTAAAATGAGCATTTATTTCTCACACATGTACGGGTCAGTTGAGTGTGGGCTTCTCTAGGTTAGGCAAATCACCTTCAAGCTGTGGGTCTGGCTGGGCTCAGGTCTTCTTCACCCAGGCTTGCTCCATGTTTGTTCATTCTGAGCACAGGTTAAAGGGGCAGCAGCCACCCAGGGAAAGTTCTTTTCGTGGTGAAGGCAGAAGAAGGGCAAACACATTTCTACCCACTGCTTGTGTTTTGTCACCTAATATCCCATTAGCCGAAGCAATTCATGTGGCCAAGCTCAAAATCAAGGGACAGGGAGGTAAACTATGACTTTTTGTGAACTGCAAAATTGTGTGACAATGGACATAGTTACATGGAGGGGTGAAGAATTAGGGTGCTAATTCGATGTACCATGTTGATGTTCCCTAGAAATGGGGAATTCAGGGGCCTATGTCTGGCTATGTAGTCACTGAGGAGCGTAAGCTGCAATGTACGCTGCTGCCGTGCCTCAAAGCCACTGCTTCCGATTTGGTATCCCATAGTGATTATGGGCTGGAATTTTCAAAGGCATTTGCCAATTATGTTTTTTTCTGATTTTTCATTGTGGTATTCTTTGCCCAAATTACTGTAAAAGCCTTCCAGCACCCTGCTGTCATCAATTCAGAGTTAAAGGAAGAAAAGGATGGGTTTTATCTTTCTGCTTTCTAGTCTCACATTTGGCAAACTCAACCTGGAACCCTTTTTGTAACAGTGTGAGAGAAATATAATTTCCAGACTTCCATTTTTAGAAAATGTAATAAAGACCTTTAAAGGGGATGGGAACAGTGCTGTGTGCCAACTGACACTCTGGGGCCAGCCTGGGTCATGGAGGTAAGGGATCCACACACAAAGGAAGCTCTTAAAGAACCCACGTGAGCACTCCAGCTCAGTACTGAAACTCTCCTGCCCCTTAGGCGGCCTCCTTCCTGTCCCCCTTCCCTGCCCCTGTTAGCAAGTCAGGGAAGGAGGAATGGAAGCACAAAATGGAGAAACAGGAAAACTGCTACGCGCCCATTTCCTGTTGCAGCCTCACACAAGCATGAACCAGGATGAGGGAGGAGTAAATGGGGAAGCTTCAACTTTAAATGAAGCCGAGAGTGTAAACTACTACATGAGACTGGACATTTTCAGTGCTGAATACCGCCTGTTTTTGTAACTAGAAGTTACGGGAAAAATTTATTGTTACCTAAGAGTAATCAAAAAAGTCATGGGACTTGCCCTAGATTTTATCCAAAGGGCAGGGAGAAGCAGAGCAAGTTTGAATGGGTCGCTGGAAAAACAGGATGAAGTAGTTTGCTGATTACATTCCACAAGCCTGACTCTTTCAACATAATGAATGTATTTCTTAAATGAATTTAATATGCCATTAAGAAGACAGATTGTACTATCTGCCTATTACGTTTTTTCCTACATGTAAAGTGTGGAATTATTTGCCCAAATCACTCTACCACTCCCCATTTTTCACCAGTATGTCAAGAGGTGTGTTTCTCAAAGTGAAATGACTCTCAAGGTGGAGAAAGGAGCTAGCTCTTGAAGCTGTGCTAGGCCTTAGTAAGGCAGCTCTGACATCTGCACCGCTGTCCAGGAGGAAACTTTCCCACACTTAGAAATGAGGGAAGTGAGCGGCAGGGTGGAGATGCCATTTCTGAGAGCCCCAAAGCAAGGAAGAGTGGTGAAGCTGTAAGTGGAATCAGATTCCGGGTGTCCAAAAATGGTTTCATTATTGCCAGAAAGACCTCAAAAAAGACAGAGGCGACGTGTAGTGCCGTCACATTCCCACAGCCCGGCATCTGTTTCCGTGCCTTTTAGGCCTCTTCTGTTCTACCACCTTTAGCTGCTGCTAGTGAGGTCGTGCCTTTCTCATTTCCTCCCTCTCCCCTTTCCCCGCTCTCCCGTCTTTCTGTCGCGTCTCTCTCCCCCACTCCCAGCCCCCTTTCTTTCTTCTCTCCCTTCCTTCTGTGTAATGGTCATCTCCAGTGATGAGGTAGTATAATCCCAAAAGTGACCAGATTTGATTTTTGTTGTCTCCTTGTTTTTGAAAATATGCTTTTATCAGTTTGTTGACTGACAAACCTAGTAAGACAGACATCCAGGAGGTGGATAATTCGAGGGAGTAGGAGCGCCCGTGCAGACCGGACCCAGAGGCTTGCAGCGCGTGGCGTTCACGTCAGGAGGGCCATGCGAACATGACTGGCAGGCCGGGCCGGGGGACAAGGTCGATAAGGGACGGCGAGTCCAGGGCGCGCGGCCGGCGCAGAGAGCCACCCGGCGTCTTCACGCCCGCACGCGAGGCGACTGAAATACAGCTACTGGAACCAAAAAGAACAGCACCTGCCTTCCTCATTGCGACTCTAGCGCCCTCTATTGCTTAGCATCGTACTCACTTGCGAAGAAGAGCCGCTTAAGGGAATTGCATCTGCAGAGAACGCATTGAAGAATGAATTTGGAGCTGCGAGGGAACAGATGATTGACAAACCAGCTTTCCAAGAGTCTTCCCTTGGAACCCCTCCCAAACACTACCTCCGCCTCCCCACCAAAATAACCCTGGTTGGATGACAATCATTTCTTTGCTTTTAATCACCTAACCGTGCAGCCTTAAACGCTACAGGTTTGGTTTGGTTTGGTTTGGTTTGGTTTAAAGGTTATGTCGGGAATCAGAAAGCAAGCATCCTTTTGTGGCTGTGGTTTCCTTCACTCCATATGATGTTTTGAGATTCATCATACATTGGGGGTGGGAAGAGTTATAAAGATAGAAGTGGAGTTGCTGGGTCATAGGGGTTTGCATATCTTCCAATTTAGTAGATAAAGCCAAACAGGTCTTCAAAATCGATGCACGGATTCACATTCTCACCAGCGGAGTATGAGAGTTCCCATGTCTCTGTGACCTTGTCAACCCTTGGTATTGTCAGCCTTTTTATTTTAGCGATTCCTTTCAGTATGTAAAGGTATCTCCTTGTGGATTTAATGTGTACTCCCCTGATGACTAATGAGGTCGAGCAATGCTTTTCCATGTTCATCAGCCATTCCTCCTCTGTGAAGTGCCTGTTCATGGATCGGATACATTTTTCTATTAGGTTATTTGTGGGATTCTTATTGATTTGTAGGAATTTCTTTTGATTTGATGTATTGCAAATGTTTTCTACCATTCTCTTCTTTAAATGATTAATACATTTTTGTTATACATTTTTGGTTGATTTCCTCCCATTTTATGGCTTTCTTTGGATAAACAGAAGTTTTTTATTTTAATGTAGTCAAATAAAGCAATCTTTTATATTACTGCTTTTTGTGTCTGGTTTTTTAAGTTTTTCCATACCTTGAGATTATAAAGATATTCTATGCTTTCAAGAAGCTGCATTATTTTGCCTTTCACATTAAGATATAGAATCTACTTGAAGTTGTTTGGATAAGTTATAACATTGGGCTCGAGTTTCTTTCCATTTTTCCAAAAGAATATTTAATTTTCCCAGCACCGTTTATTGAAAAGACCTTCTTTGGTCTGCTGCACCACCTAGGTAATAAATCAAGCATTCATATATGTTAGTTTCTGGGCTCCTTCTGTTACATTAGTAAATTTGCCTCCCTTTTCAGTAATGCCACCATGTCTCACTGATTTTTAATATCAATATCTGCAGTCCTCAATCTAATTCTTCATCTTCAAGAGTGCCTAGGTTATTTGGGCACTTTGCATTTCCATGTAAGTTTTAGAATCAGCTTGCTAAGTCCCTCCCACCTCCCAAAGAAGAAGCCTGTTGTGATTTTGATTGGGATCGTATTGAGTTTATAAGTCAGTTCAGACATCTATAAAATAGAGTCCTACGTATACACTTCCATTTATTTAGCTCCTCTCTAATTTCTCTAAAAAATTTTCTAATGGTATGTGTAGAGGTTTTGTACATCCTTCATTACTGTTATCTCTAAACACTTGATTTTCTTATGCTATTGTAAATTAAATTGTTTTGGCATGTTTTATCTTTTATACATAAGTTTTATAACTTATAGTTTTTTAAAACATAGTTTTATAACTCTGTTATACATAAAGTTGGTTTTCCTATATTGACCTTATATCCGGCAATTAAAATCACTAATTCTAATAATTTATCTCCAGATTCTGAGCTTTCAATATACACAATCATTGTTTTATATCTTAGTTCCAATCCTTATATTTTTTATTTTAATTTTTTGCTTTATTACTCTGGCTAGGAACACCAGAAAAATAGTGGATATAAGTATTAACAGTAGATATCCTTGTCTGATTTCCATTCTCAGAAATTTTCCCCATTTCATCAAGTAAAATGTACTGTTATCAGCTCATGATAAACATTGTTAAAATTTGTTGACCACTCTCCATTGATTTAACGTATGTCTTTACAAAAAGGAAATAGTTTACATACTATTTCCTAATATGAGTTTCACTTAATATATTATCAACATCAAAACGATGTTCTTTGTTCATTGTTTTGCTTACCTTATTTTTATTTTATTTTTTTAGATTTTTTATTGGGGAATTGGGGAAGGAGAACAGTGTTGGGGAATTGGGAAAGAGGAATAGCCAAGTTGTTGTCCTTCAGTTTTAGTTGTGGAGGGTGCAGCTAGATCAATTCTCAAGTCCAGTCACCATCCAGTTGCCCATCCGTAGCTCACTGTGTTCAATATTAGTTGCGGGTGGAAGTAGCCCACCATCCCATGCGGGAGTCCAACTGGTAACTTTGTTGTTAGGGGCATGTGCTCTCACCAGCCGAGCCATCCTGCCACCTGTTGGTAACTCAGCAGCAGCTCAGCTCTGGTGCAGCTCACTGGACCATGTGGGAATCCAACCGGCGACCCTGTTGCTCACAGCTTTCGCTATTAACCAACTGCGCCACTCGGCTGGCCATGCTTACCTTATTTTTAAAATGTCAGCTTTAGAAAAACATTTTCTGTTTATTCTTTTTTAATAGCTTTATTAAGAGGTAATTCACATACCATACAATTCACCCATTTAAAGTATACAATTCAATGATTTTTAAAATATTCATATTTATTTTTTATTCTTCTCTATTAATTTTCAGATCAATTAATCAACATCTATATGTGATCCTTCAAGGACTTTGGTTAATATTGAATCAACTCTGCATATCAAATCTTTTCAACCAGCAAGAGCATGTATAATGTTTAATAGATTCAGCTATAATGTCTCATTGATCCTTTTTTTTTTTTTTTTGAGGGCAGTGTCACTGGCCCCCATATGTGGGACCCGAACCGAGGCCACCGACTTCCCAAGCCAGTGCTTAACCACTGCGCCACTTGGCCGGCCCAGATCCTATCTCTTTTTATTTCCTTCATGGTTTTAAAATCATTCCCTTTGAGTAAATAAAGTTTCTAATGTTTTTGGTTTATCTGTAACATGATTATTTTTATTTTATTTAGAACTGTATATTATTGGTATATAGGAATATTGTTATAATACAAATTTTAAATTGGTAAATTTATATTATATTTAATTAACGCAATATGTGATAAATGTATTACCAATATATTTTTGGTTGATTTCCTAGGATTAGTTTTCTGGGTATGTATATTATAGTTACTCAAAATGGTGACATTTTAATTTATTTAAGACTTTTTGTGACAACTACATATTTCTTTTTCTTCTCAAATTATATGATTTCTAATGCTGAACAGATACTTAAAAATATTAATAGTACACACATCTGACTTTTATCTAAAACATATATATGACCAGTAAAAAAACCCAAACAACTCAAAAAAGTAAATGTACAAATGACTGGAGCAGACACTTCACAAGTGAAAATGTACCGATAGCAAATAAGCAAGTGAAAAGTTACTCAACATCAATAGGCATCAGGAAACTGACTTCACATGCAGTAGAATGGCTAAATTGGAAATAAAATGACACGCTCAAATGTTGACAAGCATGCAGAACAACCGGAATCCTTATACATAGCTTAGAGCATGTAAAATGTACAGCTTTGGAGCAATGTTTAGCAGTTTCTCATAAAGTTAAATCTACATCTATCTTATGAATCAGCAATCTCAATTCTAGGTATTCTACCCCCTCCAAAATGAAGACATATGTATCCATTGTCAGACAAGTCCACAACAAGACTTGTAAAAAGATGTTTATAGCAGATGTTCATAATAGGCCCAAAATGGAAACAACCCAAATGACTCTCATTAGGAAAATAATGTAATATATTCATACATTGGTGTATTACTCAGCAATAGAAAGAATGCACTACTGAGTCACATAAAAATTTGGATGAACCTCAAAAACATTGTTGTGTGAAAAAAGCAAGTCACAAAGAAGTATGACCTGGATGATTTCATTTATATGAAGTTCAAAATTAAAACTAATCTATGGTGATAGAAATTAGAACAGTGGTTGCATATTATGGGTGGGGATTGACTGGAAGTAGACATCAGGGAAATTTTTAAAGTGATGTAAATGTTCCAAATCCTGATTGGGGCATTGGTTACACTAATGTATATATTTGTCAAAACTCAACAAATTATACATTTAAGATCTGTATATTTTGCTGTATGTAAATCTTAACTCAATTTTTTTAGTTCCAGGTAAAAGAACCTGATCAGCCCAGCTTCCCTCAGGCATCCTCTCTCTCTGAGTAATCAGTGTTTCCCAAGGGATCAAACTAAGTACAATAGATATGGCCAAAGAAGAGGCATCATTGCTGCTTGATTACCATACCATGAAGTATCTACATCTGTTATGTGGTGTTAGTTCCTGTGATCAAAATCGTATTAGGTTTTGCTATATTTGACAAGTGCTCTTTTTAATATACAGAATTTGTATCCTTAAGAAATTAGGGGAAATTTCCTAGTTAATCTATCAGATAAAAATAATAATGAAGGAGAAAGTAAAACTAGGCCCTAATTCCCCACCCAGGATAACCATTACACCATTTTAGCAAGATTTTTCCAGGCAGTATGATCACAATGTCACATACACTGAATTGTACTACATATTATGTAAATAAGGACAATTGCTTAGCTTGTCTAATGTCTGATTACACAGAGAATTTGTTGAGAATGGAGTGAATTGAATCCGAGAGAGATATGAGGATGGGGGGAGGAGGAGACATTTGGAGGGAGGTGAGGGTGGAAGAGACCAGGCAGGAGCTTGATCTCCCATGAGAAGAAACTGCAGTGTAAGAAGTCTCAGCCCTGCACAGAACCCTCGTATGTGCTCCAGAAGGGGGAGTGCTGGATGCCAGCTGCACGGAAGGCATCAGCAGGCAGGATGGCCTAGAAGAGCAGAGACCAGCAGAGAGGACCATATTGGGTGCCAGTTTGTAAGGAGACCCTGGTCCCCTTTCCTTCTTTCCTCCCTGCCCCCACTCACTGGAGGAGCTGGGCATCAGGGAACTGGGGAGGAATGCGAAGTTGTCTCAGTGCCAATGTTTGCCCTCCCTCCAGCTCCTCCAAGGAGTTACAGTGGAAGCAGAGAGGTCACCCTTAGTGAATACATTACTTAAGTAGGTGGATGAACTTCTTAATAACAAACCAGGTTCAAGACATTCAAAGACTGAATGACAACTCACTGGCAAACTTCATTCCTTCTCACATATTTCTCCCCCTGCTGACATTAAAAAAGGAGCCAGTACTAAACTCCCAGGAAGGATGAACACTTTATTCTAATCATCCTGATTCATGACCTGTATTACACCATCTAGAATCCCTCCAGGATACAAATTTATCATTTAATATGAAAGACATAGGGATGGTTAATTTTTCTGTTTCATTCTATATTGTTCTGAGAAACTACAGATATTTTCTTCTAGGAAAACCATGTCATAGCCCATGTAGGTTGTGCTGCTAAGGGACTGTAAGACTAGTCTTAAACAACTTAGGGCCTCATATCACAGTAATTTAGGAGGATTGTGGGGATAATTTATGACCACTGTGAAAGTTATCCTATCCAAACTTTATAGAACTGTCTACTCTTGCACAACAGCATATGGAATAATAACCCTCTTCTGATCTGCTCCAAACCCAATGAATGTGAATTTTAGAATATGAAGTGTTACAGTAAACTTATCATTGATGTCTTTAGATTCAATTTCTAGATTCATTTTAATTCATAACAAACCATATTTCAAATACTGAATTACAATGGTAAGTCATATATTTGGGATATGATAGAATTTGTCTGTGGTTCCCCAGCATTCCAGAGTTATATCTGGGGATCGCATAGTAGGCATTTTAGGTAAACCAAAGAATTAGCATTCCAAAGAATTGGTATGGCATCTCAGTCACATAATTGGTGTCCACTAAAAATGTAATTCAGTGCTTTGCACAAATCAGTATGTTTTCACATACTAAATTGAACATGTGGATAAAACCTGCATTGCTTTGTGAGTTAAGATTTCTTCAGAAATGTATCATCTTGGTCGCACTGTCTTATGTCTCACCTTTTCATTCAGGGCGTGGGGGATGGTATTCACTTTTTTCTGCCCCATTTGAGATGCTCCATTTTTCCAAATATGCTATTATATGCCCATCATTCTGTTTTTGTGGTGAAGATCCCCCATATTTTTAAATGCAAGTTAAATATTTCCTCTTGAAGCCTTCTTGCATCTTCCATTGCCACGGACATGTTTGTGCCTGCCTAGGGTTCTCCTTCCATCCTATGTGGCTCTGGCCCTTTCAATGCGTGTCCCACTCATCCCTGGTCACAGGGGCAAGGCAGGTAACCTAAGCAGAGTCCGTTGGAGTCCTTCCATAAAATTTGCTATTGACACCAGCAAAAAGAGTTTCTCTTTCTGTAAAGAAGAAAGTATGGTGCTTCCTACAGTCACATTTTCTCCATGAGCATAGGTGGGAAAGATAGAAAGAAAGAAAAGAGGGAAAGATGAAGAAAGGAAAGGAGAGGGGAAAAAAAGAAACACATAGTGGGGGAAAGAACAAGGCAAGAAGAGAAACAGGAGAGAAATAGAAAAGAAGGAAAAGGGCCGGCCGAGTGGCGCATTGGTTAAGAGCTGGTTTTGAGATGCCAGTGGCCCCGGTTCAGATCCCACATATGAGGGCCAGTGACACTGCCCTCTACAGCTAACAACAGCTCCACCTGGAGCTGGGCTGTGCGAGCCCCGGCGACGGTGTGGGCTGCAGCCCCTGCTGCAGTGGGCTGCCATAGGCTACAGTGAGTGGCCGGAAGCCAGTGTGAGCTGCCAACAGCCACGGTGAGCGACCATCCAGAGGCCAGCGACTGATCTGCCTCATCCGGGAAGAGTGCAATGACGATACCAACATGGGCCAGTGAAGCAACGTCCTCTGCAACTAGACTGAAGAACAAAAAGACAGCAACTTGTCTGTTCCCCTTCCCCGATTCCCCAACGTTGTTTCCCTCCCCAAATTCTCCAATAAAATCTTTAAAAAAGAAAAAAAAGAAAAGAAGGAAAAGAATTAGGGAGTTGGGGTAACCAAATGACATAATTTAAGCCAATGGATTCAACTGTATGTTAAGCGAGTACTACCTTCAGTTATATGAACCAATATCTCCCCTTTTTTGCTCAAGCTAGAGTGAGTTGGGTTTTTATCACTGCCACCAAGAGTCCTAATAAATCTGTTCTATTACTTCGGCCTTTTCCACACAGCTGTCATCCCAGCATTATTATTTTGTTTAAAAATTTCTTCACTAGCTTGTGCATGAACTCACTGAAGGCAAGCCTTCTTATTTGTCTTTGTATTCATGGTGTACTCGGCAAGTGTCTGCAGGATGGATCACGTGTCCAATTTTGTCATCTCCCTTGAAGATCAGAATCCCTTGCTCCCCAAAAAAAAACCCAAGAAGTAAAAGGAAATTTAGTACATATGAATGCCTCTAATAGCTGTTCAAGAAACTATACATTTGGGAAAGCTAAGTTAATATGAAGTACCAATGGTTCTCTAAGATGGGAGAGCATCCCTCTCAGCTGAAATATCAGGAGATGAAGAAGGAGGTCTGCCTAAAATGCCTATCATGCGATTGCGAGATATAGAACTGCTGAATTGGCTGATACTCTTAGGCTACCCTAAAATGAAAATGTATGGAATAGGTTAAATATACTCACTTACATTCCAGGCAAATAAAACAGCTAGGAGTTATAGCTCCCCTGATCCCAATTAAATAATTTCTGGGGATAGATCAGATTCCTCAGGACAGGAGGCAATAGTTTGCAAACTAAATAAGGGTTCTTGGAAATACGTGTTAACCCATGAAATATATACCAAAGGCTGTGAAGAGCTGTTGGTGTGACCTGGTGTTCTTTGTCTCACTTGGAATGGCTTAAACACTTCCTCCCAATAGGATGTGAAGAGCCATCTATTCCAGGGGACTGTTTTGGTTGATATAGGAATTAGGCCACATCTTGGAGACAAAGCAGGGAAGGGCAAACTTGAGAGAATAGCTCTCTCAACGGACATACACAGATTGGGCAAAATTTTATGTCAGAACTCTGAATTTGCACCTACTCTGGTTATGATTGAAAGAACATGGATTAGAGGACATCAGCTTCAGGCTCGAGTTTCATCACCCATTACATGAATATCCAGGGGAACCAACTATTTTGTTTGAATTCAGTATCTCTAGATACAAAATAGGACAACTCTTTCTCTACCCACCTTACTAGCTGCTAGATAAAACTTTAGCAATCCCTTTTATCTAATCTCTTTATCTTCCCCATGAATTAATGCACAAAGTACTTGTTTCTACGTTTATTTATTCATTCATTCATTCATTCATTCATTCATTCATTCATTCATTTTTGGTCAAAGATCCCTCTGAGGATTTGTTGAAAAGTAGGGACACTTCTCCACAGAAAACGTACTTTTCTGTGTGTGCACTCTCACACACACATTTTTGTGTATTATTTTTGGGAGAATCACGAAACTCCCAAGATTATTTTTAGGGAAGCCAAGTTTAAAAAAAAAAAAGTCTGAATTAAAGAAAACAGTTTCAATAAATGAAAATACTTTAACAAAACATACACATAGTAAAATAAACTTGTTCATTTCATCATAAATTTCATTATTTTCAAGCAATATTATTAATCTATTAACTCTCAGCATACTCCAAATTTACAGGGTAAGTACCGCTCCCTATTTCTTCATCGATGACTACCATTCTATACAAGCTTCTAAAACCACAATGAGAGAACAAACTGCTAAATACCTGTTGGTAAGTAAAGTCAGTATGGCACTCAAATCCTAGAAATGAACTAACAATGTGACTCTCTTCCTCCCTTTATAAAATGAGTTGAAGCATGACCTTGTTTCCTTCATTTTCAATGGTTCTTTATAGAGAGACATTTTTATCTTGGATTTATCTAAACATAGGCTTATACAAACTAATCCATTATCATGTACAGTTATAAGCAAGGAAATCATTTCATGTTGACAATTTATCAAAGTAGGAATAAGGGAACACTTAGAGCTTGTGAGTAGAGCAGAAAAGCAATTCCTGAGGAAATGTCTTCCACCTACATCCCTAGTATTTGGTACAGGAATGGAGCAGGGACTGCATACAGTGAACCTTTGATTCCTAGAGAATGTATTGCCTTTGTTGCTAGATCATTTCTCTAGAAGCAAGAAAGGAAAAGACCAAACAAACAAAACTCATAGAATTTTCTTAGAAAAAAGTTTTAATTTATATATTTAGCTCTTTATAAGATATATTTATTGAGCTCTTTATAAAATATATTTATTTAGCTCCTTATAAAATATATTTTAAAACCCTAAGCAAAAGCCCTGTAATTTTAAAACCCTAAGCAAAAGCCCTATAATTGGTGCCCCCATTTTCACTTATGGTTACAATTCATTTGTGTCAGAACACAAATAATTTCTGTAGTCTTCCTTGAAGTGCCTGCAGTTTCTTCATCTGGTCTCAGGGAAGGGCACAGGTTGCATGCTTTACATTGTCAGGATAAAAATCCAGTAGGGAGAAATCTTGTTGCAATGGGTAGCTGTTTTCATCTAACACAAAGAGGCTCTGCATCTTCATTACACAAGGCGCCCCGCCCCCTGCCAACAGGGAGTGGAACAAGTCTGCCGCGACCAAGCCGTAGGTGACCTCTGAGGAAGGGGCTGAGAAAGATGCAAATACACACACACACACAAAACTCTCAGTGTCCTTTCCAGATTGACAAAAATGCACACATTGAAGGATTCATTGTTTCCCTTGGTTTCTCAAGTCCCACCCCCACTTAAATTTCTCTTGCTATCCCTTCTCTTTCTAGTCACAGGTTGCTGAAGCTACTCTAGAGATGATGACACGCAATTCCTGTTGATCTTGGAGAGAGGGCACAGATAACACACTATTCACACTGACAGCATTTCCTGCTATGGCAGTTACTGGCTTCTTAAAACAATAGAGAAAAGAGCTGAAACAAAAAGGGTATGTCCATATCAGAAAAGGACTCTTATATTTATCCAGTCTACTACAGTTCTTATCATAGTGAGATTATATATATATATATATATATATATATATATATATAGAGAGAGAGAGAGAGAGAGAGAGAGAGAGAGAGAGAGAGAGAGAGATTGCCAAAAAAATGTGTACACATTTTAAGGAAAAAAACTGTATTAAAATTATGCTGATGATAACCACTTTGCATACCTTTTTTAATTGCAGAAGTCAAACATGACTTGTATGCATTTTTTGTTGTTAGTATATATTGAGTATTACAATTTAAATACAGTTTTCCTTTCTTAAAATGTGTATACATTATTTTTGGCACTCTCTGTATACGTGTGTGTACATATAATATATTTATATATATATATATGTATACACACACACACACATCTATACACACACACACACGATATATAACAGAACTGTGAATCAGTTACTTAATGAATATCAAATCTTGATAATACAAAAATACTAAAGTTATAGACAGATATGTCATTGTATTTTGCATTTGTTCTAGATTCTTCCTCTCATATTTTAGGAGGTCTAATCACATCATTTAGCAGGTTGCTCAATACTAGACTAACAGGACACTATTAATGATGCTTACATTATACTAGTTTCCTGACCAACACCACCAGCCTTCCTTGGATTGCGTCTACAGACTCCTGGAGGGCCAATGACATATGTATGGAGGTGTGAGAAGTCTCTACAATAATGCAAATTTTTAATGTTGTAAATATTTTGTAGGGTGTCAGATGGCCACATGGTCACATGTCTTGTTAGGGAGACCACTTCATGGATGGGGTAGAGGCTTGATCACTGCAATGTGCACCTGAAACTGATGTTGTATAATACTGCATGTCCACTATAATTGAATATATATATAGTCACAGGATGTGGAGTATAGTGTGTGGGTGGAGTCAATGGAATTGTAATAAATATGTATGATATCGGTGGGGGGGAGTGAGGCGGCAGATTGGGGACAGGGGTTGTCACTTTGAGGGGTAAAAAGTATAACTATTGCACCGTGTTATACACCTGAAACTAATAATAGAAATTAAAATTTTTGTATTTTCACTTTGATCATCTTAAAAAAAATCAAGATTAGTGATTGAGTGATCTGATAACCACTTTATAATTGGTGCCCCCATTTTCACTTATGGTTACAATTTAATTAATGCTGAGAAATATGAATTTGTCTCAGGAATGGACAAAACAGACAGGTACTTGATAGGAAAATGATGCTCTCTGAGAAATAAACACTAATTGACATTGCACAAAAAAAAAAAAAGAGAGAAGACTGAAAATATAATAAAGGACATTGAGAAAAGCAAAGAAAACAGCCAAAAGAATGAAAATTAATAAAATGAATTAAAAAGAATAGAGAGACTTCCAATATGGATGTAGAAAGCTGAAAAGAGCATAGCTCCTACCCTAACAATTATTAGAGAAAGCTGAATAAATACAAAATCACAATTCTCTTGAACCAATAAGAAAGCCGAGGTTGTACAGCAGCCAAAAAGATTGAAATGTAAGGAGAGATGTAACGGGAGCACAGGTTTACCTGGGGCAGAGCTCAAAAAGAAGACAGGTCCTGGGCCGGCTGAGTGGCGCAGTGGTTAAGCGCTGGCCTGGGAACCCAGCGGCCCCGGTCCGGTCCCACATATGAGGGCCAGTGTCACTGCCCTCTTAAAAAAAAAAAAAAAAAAAAAAAAAAGAAGACAGGTCCACCAAAAAGCAAAAAAGAAAAATATGCTTAAATTTGTAATGAATTGCTAAAAGCCAAGTATGGGCCAGTACCACAAACAAGAGGAGTTTGCCCCCTCGCAGCTCTTCTCATCTCCACCAGGTGCTCACAAGACTGGACAAAGGGAAGGTATCAGAGAAAGCTTCCAGCTATGATGAAGGCCTGGAGAAGGGAAGAAGCTGCCACTGAGAAATGCACTGAATACCACTCAGGACCACTCCCTTAAGGAACAAAAGCCTTAAACTGCTGGAGGAAGGATAGAAAATCCTGTTGCCCTAGGGTACAGGTGAGAATCCACTGAAGACTGAGAAAAGGTAAGAGAAAAATCCTGCTATCCCTGGAGTGGCAGAAAAATCACCCTGATCAAGACCATGAGTGGTGCCCTACTGCAGGGAGAGAAGCAGGACCATACAAGACCCACCAAAGATACACAGAAGAGCCTGGCTGCCATGGCAAGAAGGACAGGGTCACTGAGAAAGCTAAAGTGTCACATCCAAGACCCAGAGACACAGGGCCTATGTAGGACTGGGGCTGACCAGAATCAAAGGGACTCATTCCTGTTCCGCCTACCAGGCTAGGATGTACCAAATAACAATCAATAGAGCCTGTACTGCTTGGGATGGTGCACGAACACGAAGAGAAACTGTCTCTGAGGCCCAGGTGCAGAGAGAAGGTTTAAAGCTGGCAGTGGAGCAGGCTTACTGGAGAAGACTCTGTCTGGCAAACAGCTCCCCATCACAAGCACAAGATAAGACTAGAGGAATTTGAAGCCAGTGGTAACCTGAAGGTAACCACGGCAGTAACAAACTTGAATCCAACTCCACGTCTGACAAGATTACTCTGCCCACCCCTCAGCTCCCAGTGAAAATCTAGGAAAAAAGGCATGTCTATTTCCAGGTAAAAAACCTGTTTATCTTGGTCTGTATTGTTCTATATGTAATGTTCTGCATTCAAGCAAAAATTACTAGACACACAAAAAAGCAATAAAATAAAAATCCACTGTTAAAACAGAAAAATCAATAGAAACAGATTAGCTCATTTGCTTAGAGAGTCTGAGGCTAATGAGGAAAAGTATGGAGTTTGATCATCTGACCAATGGGTTATCTTCACTTTGTTGTTAGCCACCAACTATACTTAGCATTATAGCTGAAGTTAACGAAAATCCACTTCACTGACAGTAGACTATCTTCATATTATAGTGTCACACATTCATTTACTTAACTATTATAAAACTAAAGTACTAGCAGTATGGTGGTTAGCAGAGGGGAAGGGTGATACGGGGAGGATGAAGAGGGTAAAGGGGGTAAAATATATGGTGATGGAAGGAGACTAACCTTTGGGTGGTGAGCACACAGTGCAATATGCAGATGATGTATTATAGAATTATACACCTGAAACTTATATAGTGTTATTAACCAATGTCACTCCATAAATTTATTTTTTTTAAAACTAAGGTCCTAGTGTTTTTGCTTATCAATTGAGAATTTAAAGTAAAAAGAAATTAGTGCTTGCTTCCCTCTATTCATGTGCTGAGACAGATGTAGAGCAAGTCTTACCTTCCAACTTGCATAATCCTGTGCTTCACTCAAGCTAAATTATCCTTCTGCTTTTATACTGACAGAAAGAAACCTTAGTTTACAGTCTACTTTCTTTCTGTTCCAATATACACTCCCAAAATGAATGGTTTCACCAAGAATAACCTCTCGATGACGTGTTGATATCTTACCTATAAGTTTGTTGAGCCAGTCAGGAGAAATGTTGAGAAGAATCTTCTCTATGAGCTTCGATCCTACATGGATGCAGACCTTATATATTCCATCAACTATGGTCATTAAAGCTGGCCTATAAAAGAGTAAATAGCAGATGACCTTTAAAAAAGATTTTCAAATTTTAAAAAATGCTTAAATTAAATATAATTTCAAAAAGTACTAAGTTTTTATGCAGGGTTAATTTTAATTTCTAAAACAACTCTA
Organism: Aselliscus stoliczkanus; assembly: GCA_033961575.1. Lineage (NCBI taxonomy): Eukaryota > Metazoa > Chordata > Mammalia > Chiroptera > Hipposideridae > Aselliscus > Aselliscus stoliczkanus. The sequence goes on from CM066729.1 coordinate 122,024,044, forward strand.
GGATGTTCTGAAACATCCTAAAAACAAGAGAAGGGCTTTTTAAAAAGTTTCAAATGATAAAACAATAAATTAGATTTATTCCATTTTCATTTTAAAATTTCAGATACTAATATAAGAAAACACTGATTTACACTGTTGTGTAAATTAGTTTTTGAAAAAAAAATTAAGATGATAACCATATATTTCACAATCGCAATTTCAAGTTATTCTTTTCCACTGGATTCTTTCCTATCAAAAACAAACTCTTTCTCATGTCAGTAAAAAGGGAACTAGATAAATATGCAATGTGGCATGAAAAAGAATGAGGGAGATTGTAAGAGCTATTAGAAAAGGTATGCTCTGATATGCTCTAAGCAACAAAACAATGTGAACAAAACAATTATTCTATCTATGTACTTTTTTTTTTATTTAAAGATTTTATTGGGGAATTGGGAGAGGGGAACAGCGTTGGGGAGTTGGGGAAGGGGAACAGACAAGTTGCTATCCCTCCGTTCCTCAGTCCAGCTGCGGAGGACGTTGCTTCACTGGCCCATGTTGGCATCATCACTGCGCTCCTCCCAGATGAGGCAGACCAGTCGCCGGCCTCCGGATGGTCACCCACCGCAGCCAATGGCAGCTCACGCTGGCTGCCGGACCCTCACTGCAGCCCAGGCAGCCCACCGCAGCAGGGGCTGCAGCCCACACCGCCGGGGCTTGCACAGCCCAGCTCCAGGTGGAGCCGTTGTTCACCATCTTAGCTGTAGAGGGCAGCGTCACTGGCCCCCACACGTGGGATCCGAACCAGGGCCGCTGGCATCCCCAAACCAGCTCTTAACCAATGCACCACTCGGCCGGCCCTCTGTCTATGTACTTTTAAAGAAAGGGATATACGTTTGTTGGTATGAACATAATAAATACTGGAAGAATATAAAAAATCTTCCAACTAGCATGAAAATAGCATTGATGGTGGAGGGAGTAGATGGGGAAAAAGACTTTTCCTTTTTTCTCTTTTTTTATACCTTTCCTTTATAGTTTGCATTTTTATCACAGTATGTATTACCTCTTAAAAGTAAATTAATTTAAAAAATAAACTGAGAACAGAATTTAGAAACAGACTCATGAATATAGGGGAATTCAGTGTACAGCTAAAACAACCCTACTGATCTTCCCTGTAAAAACTTCTTCCCCCTGTTCCCACATGATGATTCTAGGTCCTCTCCTCTTTTGCACTCTACACTCTATCTCTGGGCTATCTCTCTTCCTCCATTCTTTATTTCAACAAATACATACTCAACAGCGATTATGCACCATCTACCACGCTAAGTACTGGGTACTGTAAAAGAAAAATAGCAAAATGAAGTCGATATTGTCAAGAGGGCAATTTAAAATGGAGTCAGGAGACCTCCAGGAAGCTGAGCTAACACACTCCCTCCATGTGAAACTGAACTTTCGAACTAAAACACAAATGGCTACATCCTGATACAGTTCTTGGAATTGGCACTGCATCACTGAACACTCTATTAAGAAATAAATCTTTCACATAGCAAAAGACATAGGCAATTAATCACGTATAACATAGTGTAAGTCTGCTTGCCAGCACCAATCACAGCTCTTTCAAAACAATTTGTATAATCCCTCAGGAAGCCCCCTTTTTCTGTCTTTCTAAACTCTGTCCCTTTCTTTCCTCTCTCAGGGCACATTTGGGTGTCTACCCAAATCTGTGTCTTTAAAATTGCAATTCCTAAAAGACCCTGAAATAAACCTTTTGTTTGCCTTGCAGTACTTGGTCAAAATTGATAGACAGTATACACTAGTGAACAAGACAGATCTGGTATCTTCACTTGAGGAACTTCAGAGTTTATTGGGAGAGAAAGGCAATAAGCTTTATGGCAATGGTGCCAGGATGATTCAAAGGGATAGAATAGTCTTTTCAACAAATAATGCTGGGACAACTGGATAGTTACATACAAAAGAATGAAGTTGGAACCCTCCCTTACACTATACATAAAAGTTAACTCAAAATAAATCATGGACCAATATGAGTATGTACAAGTTAAAACTACAAAATTCTTAAAAGAAAATATAGGAGGAAATCTTCATGATCTTGGCCTTAGGAATGATACCTTTCTTAGGTACGATACCAAAAGCACAAGAAACAAAAAGAAAAACAGATATAAAGTGTTGGCAAGGATGTAGGGAAACTGCAACTCTCATACATTGCTGGTGAGAATGTAAAATTGTACAGTAGCTGTGGAAAATAGTTTGCAGGTTCCTTAAAAGGTTAAACATAGACTTACCATATGACCCAGCAATTTCATTCCTGAGAGAAATGAAAACACATATCCACACAAAAATTTGTACATGAATGTTCACAGTAGTATTATTTATAACCAAAAAATGGGAACAATGCAAACGTTGAGGTGGAGAAAGGGGGAATGAGAAATGACTGCTAATTGGGTATGGGGCATTTAGGGAGGTAATGAAAATGTCCTAAAATTGAGTGCTATTTTGCAAAAGCATTTGATTTATAAGGTAAAAAGAAAAAGATTATCCAAGACTTTGAACATTTGTTATTTGAAAAGCAATGTGTTTTTCACTGAGTTGGTTAGCCATTTTACCATAGAACATTTACCATCCTTAATTTCTAATGTGAAGTTGGGAAAACTGAGGTACAGAAAGGTACACCTTACTTCCACAACTCAGAGGTTAAATCATATAATACTTTTAAGCTTTAAATTCCACTTATATGTTAAGGTGGGGAAATGAGTTCCCTCTGAACCATTTAGATCTTGATTAAAAGCATAAACAAGTAAAAATTTTCTTAAGGGGCCGGCTGAGTGGTTCAGTTGGTTAAGAGCACGGGCTCTGAACAACAGGGTCACTGGTTTGATTCCCACATGAGCCAGTAAGCTGTGCCAGAGCTGAGCAGCCATGAGCTGCCGAAGGCTCAGTGTGCAACAAGGTTGCTGGTTCAACTCCCGCATGGGATGGTGGACTACACCCCCACAACGCTTCATCCCCCTGCAACTAGACTGAAAGTGGTGACTGGACTTGGAGCTGAGCTGCACCCTCCACAACTAAGACTGAAGGACAACAACTTGACTTGGAGCTGATGGGTCCTGGAAAAACACAAGGTTCCCCTTTCCCAATTCCTCAACACTGTTTTCCTCCCCAATTCCCCAATAAAAATCTTCAAAAAAAAATAAATTCTTTTCTTAAGTATAGCTGCTTCAAGACAATAATCTCCCAATTACTGCTTTTAAACACTCCTGTTATGATTACTGAGCAATTTTTGCTTTCATAAATAACTATTTATCACTCAGGAGAAAAGTTTATTCTCTTGGGTTAGTTCTAGTAATAGTTAGTCCTGTTAAAAAGAGTTGATATATGTAATTTTGGGGGGTCATTTCAAGTTCTATAAAAATAAATATTTTCCATCCAATTGGCTTGCTTAGTTGCCTCACCTGTAGTATGTTTTCTTGCTAGTACATGGCAAACAGCTCAAACACTGATTGTAGATCTTGTTTCCATCTGTGTCTAGTTCCAATCCACATTTAGCACAGCCAGTATATATCATGTTGGGAAGAGAACAGAAAATGCTCTTCAGAGAACTGCGGGCATTTAGAACTACGTTCTGAGCTGCTGTAGTAGAAAATGCTAGCTCTAAAATCCGGGCTTTGATTAGAATCACTCCTACAAAAGGCAAACAAAAAGAAATGTTATAAATTAGAGGACCAAAATTATAACTTTAATTTATAAACACGATTAATTACATAGTTGATGTACAGCTACTTATGCTAAACGGTACACCCAAGGTCTTGGTCTTGGTCTTCTCTTCATTATTTTCCTAGATAATCTCACTCACTTATGGCTCCATATTAACACTGGAATATAGTGGTGACTGATTGCAATTTAGAGTGAAAATTTATATGGCTAATTTGGCTGAGCAGGTGGATGTTGTCTTTCTCCCTGTCCCCTGAAATCATGCAAAATTAGTTTAATCCCTCTTTTAGGAGAAATCCATTCAAACACTTGAAACTAGCTAACATACCCTCTCTCCCTGCCCTCTCTTCTGTCTTAATTGATCATTGTAAAAAGCCAAATAGGAGGTAAGTTATTTTTCTATTCTCTATTTTGTCCACAAATAATATACCACTAGTTATCCTCTTTTTAAACTTTCTTTTTCGATTTTCTGCTCATCATCACCCATATTCTAGGTGTTCGTTATACAGCCGCATGAGCAATACGTGTCCTCATTTACTAAGTGTATGACCACCAGCAACCTCAGGCATGCTCGCTGGCTCATGGATTCACCTGTTACACAAATACTGAGTATCTATTACCCACCAGACATTCTTTTTTTCCTAATTTATCTTTACCTTATTGTATGATGAGGTCTATGTCTAGTTTATCTGAGCTTTCTTCTCCTTTCCTCTCCAGGTTCAGTTTAAAGCTTTTAAGTTTGTTCTTCATCCTTTTAGCAAGTTATATACTCCAGGTCAAGAACTCATCATTCTGGGCCGGCCAAGTGGCACGGTGGTTAAGAGCTGGCTTGGGATGCCAGCGGCCCAGGTTCAGATCCCACATATGAGGGCCAGTGACACTGCCCTCAAAAAAAAAAAAAAATGCACCAAGTCCCACGTTGCGCAGCAAGAGCACCTCAGTTCACAGGCTCTGAGGCAGAAGCCTGAAACCGGGCAAGCAGGGGAAAAAAGAATACTCGCGTGGGGGGATGCAGGTCCCCAACAGACAGACTTGAGATTTGAGCTGCGGCAGGGTGCACGCAGTCCCCTAAACTCCGGCAGTCTCTTCGGGAGAGCAGCAGGAACTCCTCTGGAGCGTATGAGGCAAAAGCCTTAGCTCAAAACAGTGTTGGGACTATGTTTTTTTGTTGTTGTTTTGTTTTATTTTTGCTTGTTTGTTTATTTATTTTTCTTCCTCTCTTGAACAGAAAGCTAAAAAAAAAAAAAAAACAACTACAGAAATAAAAACCCACACCCACCCTCCCTCAGAAACCTTGGCCTCTGCCAAGCCACAGTCTTAAACTGACCCCTGAATGGAGCAGTAGGGGCAGACTACAGAAGTATTCCTACCCATAGGGGGTCGAGAATTTCCGCCCCAGAAGAGGCTGCAGAGGGAGACTACCTAAGCTGCCCTCACTTTTCCAGCAAGGCTTGGGAGGCAGGACAGGTTCAGCTGCTGAGGCACTAACTAACAGACTCCTGGCAGCTGGCTTTTGGCAATGAGGAACTCTCTCATTCTCCACGGCTGTCAATGGAAAGGGTGCCCAAAGACACTCATTGAGCCTTTGGGGGTGCAGCCTACCTTGGGATAGGCAAAAGCAAAACGGCAGTGACTTTGTAAAAACTACCAATCACACATCACAACCACACTCATGTACAGCAAACCTGCAGTGCCAGGATCACGCCAGGCATCAGTTGGCTGTCTTTGTTCCCACAAGACACAGAGAAATTTTTTTTTTTTTTTGAGGCCAGTGCCACTGGCCCTCATATGTGGGACCCGAACAGGGGCCGCTGGCTTCCCAAGCCAGCTCTTAACCACCGCGTCACTCGGCCAGCACACAGAGGAATTTTTGTTCAGCAGAGGACAATCTGAAGAGAACTTAGTGGACTTCAGCCAAGACCGGCACTGGGTTTGTCTGTTTTTTTCGCTTTATTGGTTGCTTGTTTTGATTGTTTTTGTTTTTTATTTCTATTTCATTATTATCATTTTCTAGTTTTTAATACAGGCATATATATGGGTGTATATAGGTGAATATACGTCCACATATATGGGTGTGTAGACAAATATATATATTTTTTTTCATTCTTTTTCCTTCTTTCCCACACTCACTTTCTCCCTTCTTTTGTTCATTCTTCTCACCACTATACTTCTCCTCCTTTCCTTTTTTCTGCAAATTTTATTTTATTTTACTTTTATATTTTTTTCTTTGGTATAGCTACTTGGGTTCTCGTGTTTATTCTGTTTTTTATTTTATGATATTATATTGTATTTTGTTTCCTCTTCTGTTTTTTTTTGTGTGTGGTTGTTGTTTTGTTTTTGTGTGTTTTCTTCTTTAGTATGTTAGATATTTCTGTACAAGTTGACTGTAGGTTGTTGGTTGTTTTTTTTTATATGTGAGAGCATTTGGTTTCCTTTGGTGGCTGCAGTAGTTGTATTGTTGATCTATATTTGCTCTAAAATTGCTCTGCAACTGGGCCCCCACAAAGAGACACAAGAATCATCATACCCAGAGGCCAATTTTAGATAAAACCAGAGCATTTATGCGTTTGTCATACAAAAGTCACACCCTGGGCCGGCCGAGTGGCGCGGTGGTTAAGCGCTGGCTTGGGAAGCCAGCAGCCCCGGTTCAGTCCCACATATGAGGGCCAGTGACACTGCCCTCAAAAAAAAAAAAAAAAAAAAAAAAAAAAAGAGTCACACCCAAAGGAAGTCGGTACAGGTGCAAGGGCCCAAAAGGTCCAAGCCTCATCAGAGGGGTCAACCCTCACACAGCAGCTCATAAACTGCGGACACTGCTGATCCTCACAGCTAATCAGTCTGGGAATCAATCCCACCTACTGAAAAGCCAAAAGTAATCAAAGCTAAACTTTAACAGGTGAAGACACACAACACAAGGAACACCTCAGATATACATGCACAAGAAAATAGGGAGACTGAGTAATTCAAATAAAGGACACACACCATATACGTTTACCCAGAAAAGACTAAGAGACCTAGGGGATCTATCTGTTATATCGAAGCAAGCACAAAGAGTAAACCAGAATGGGGAGACAAAAAAATACAACCCAAATAAAAGAACAGAAGAAACCTCCTGGATCAGTGGAACTAGAGAAAATAGAGGTAAACAACCTATCAGAGACAGAGTTCAGAACACTGATTATTAGAATGTTCAAGGAAATTAATGAGAATATAAGGAAGGATAGAGAAATCATGAAAAGCAACCAGCTAGAACTTAAGAATGCAATTACAGAATTAAATAACAAATTCAATGGAATTACTAGCAGATTGGATGAAGCAGAAAATCGAATCAGTGACTTAGAAGACAAAATAGCAGAGATCACCCAAGCGGAACAACAAAAAGAAAAAAGAATGAAAAACATTGAAAATAGTTTAAGAGAGCTGGGGGACAACATCAAATGCAATAGCCTCCGGATCATCGGAGTACCAGAAGGAGAAGAGAAGGAGCAAGGGATTGAGGACATATTTGAAGTAATAATGTCTGAAAACTTCCCTAACCTGGCAAAGGACATTGAAATACAAACCCAGGAAGTGCAGAGAGTTCCAACCAGGATGATCCCACACAGGCCCACACCAAGACACATTATGGTGAAAAGCACAAAGACAGAATCCTTAAAGCAGCAAGGGAAAGGCAGCAAGTTACTTACAAGGGCACCCCCATAAGATTATCAGTCGACTTTTCTACAGAAACTTTGCAGGCCAGAAGGGAGTGGCAGGAGGTTTTCAAAGTGATGAAAAATAAAGGCCTACAACCCAGATTGCTGTATCCAGCAAGGTTATCATTTAAAATTGAAGGAGAGATAGAGAGCTTCCCAGAAAAGAACAAGTTAAGGGAATGCATTACCACCAAGCCAGCTTTGCAGGAAATGTTAAAAGGGCTTCTTTAAGCACAAGAGAAAAACAACCTAACTAAGGAAGACTACGAACACAAATAATAACATGGCAATAACTACGCACCTATCAATAATCACAAATGTAAATGGATTAAATGCTCCAATAAAAAGACATAGGGTGGCTGAATGGATAAGAAAGCAAGACCCCTGCATATGCTGTATACGAGAGACACACCTCAGATCAAAAGACACATACAGGCTGAAAGTAAAGGGATGAAGTAAAGTATTTCATGCAAGTAGAACTGAGAAAAAAGCTGGAGTAGCGAAACTTATATCAGATAAAATGGACTTTAAATTGAAGAATATAATAAAGGACAAAGAAGGACACTTCATAATAACAAAGGGATCAATCCAACAAGAGGACATAACCCTAGTAAACATCTATGCACCTAACATAGGAGCTCCAAAATATATAAAACAGATATTGTCAGACATAAAGACGGAGATCAACAATAACACTATCATAGTAGGGGACTTCAACATCCCGCTGTCACCAATGGACAGATCCTCTAGACAGAAAATCAATGCGGAAACAGTGACCTTAAATGACACATTAGACCACCTGGATTTAACAGACATTTTCAGAGCATTTCACCCGAATGCTACAGAATATACATTCTTCTCAAGTGCACATGGAACATTTTCTAAGATAGACCACATGTTAGGCCACAAAACAAGTCTCAACAAATTTAAGAAGATTGAAATCATTTCAAATTGTCTTTTCTGATCACAATGCTATGAAACTAGAAATCAATTATAAGAAGAAACCCAGAAAGCTATCAAATAAATGGAGGTTAAATAACATGCTACTAAATAGCGAGTGGGTCACAAATGAGATCAAGGAGGAAATCAAAAGATACCTCAAGACAAACGAAAATGAAAACACCAAGACTCAAAATCTCTGCGATGCAGAAAATGCAGTCCTAAGAGGGAAGTTCACAGCAGTGCAGGCCTACCTAAAGAAGGAAGAAAAATCTCAAATCAAAAGGTTATCCTTACACCTCAGGGACTGGAAAAAAAACAGCAAAAGAAGCCTGAGGGGAATACAAGGAAGGAGATAACAAAGACCAGAGCGGAAATAAACGATATAGAGAACAGAAAAACAACACAAAAGATCAACGTAACCAAGAGCTGGTTTATTGAGAAGATAAACAAAATTGAAAAACCTCTAGCCAGGCTCATCAAAAAAAAAAAAAAAAGAGACAGAAAGGACTCAAATTAGTAAAATCAGGAATTAAAGAAGTGAAATGACTACAGACATCACAGAAATACAAAATAATTTAAGAAATTACTATGAGCAACTATATGCCAACAAATTTGACAATCTGGAAGAAATAGATAATTTTCTAGAAGCATACAACCTTCCAAAGCTAACTCAAGAAGAAACGGAAAATCTAAATACCCTGATTACTACCAAGGAAATTGAATCAGTAATCAACAAGATCCCAACAAACAAAAGCCCTGGACCAGACGGCTTCACAAGTGAATTTTATCAAACATTCAAAAAAGAACTATCACCTATTCTTCTCAAACTATTCCAAACAATCCAGAAGGAGGGAAGGCTCCCAAATTCTTTTTATGAAGGCACTATCATTCTGATTCCAAAACCAGATAAAGACAGCACAAAAAAGGAAAACTACAGTCCAATATCCCTGATGAATATAGATGCAAAAATTCTCAATAAAATATTAGCAAACAGAATTCAGCAATATATTAAGATCATACATCGTGATCAAGTGGGTTTCATCCCTAGTATGCAAGGCTAGTTCAACATCTGTAAATCAATTAATGTGATACACCACATCAAAAAATGAAGAATAAAAATCACATGGTCATATCAATAGATGCAGAAAAAACATTTGACAAAATCCAACAGCCATTTATGTTAAAAACCCTTAGCAAAGTGGGAATACAGGGATCATATCTCAACATAATAAAGGCCATATATGAAAAACCTACAGCTAACATCATACTCAATGGGGAAAAGCTAAAACCATTCCCCTTAAGATCAGGAACATGATAAGGCTGTCCACTTTCTCCTCTTTTATTCAACATAGTTCTGAAGTTTTAGCCACAGCAATCAGAGAAGAAAAAGAAATAAAAGGCATCCAAATTGGCAAGGAAGAAGTAATATTGTCATTATATGCAGATGACATGATACTATATATAGAGAACCCCAAAGACTCTATCAAAAAACTATTGGAGCTGATAGACGAATTCAGTAAGGTAGCAGGATACAAAATCAATGTTCAGAAATCAGTTGCATTTGCATATACCAATAATAAACTAACAGAAGGAGAAATTAAGAAAACTGTCCCATTTACAAGTACTTCAAGAACTATAAAATACTTAGGAATCAATTTAACTAAAGAAGTAAAAGATCTGTACTCAGAAAATTATAAGACACTGAAGAAAGAAAGAAAAGAAGATACAAATATATGGAAACACCTACCATGCTCATGGATAGGAAGAATTAATATAGTTAAAATGTCCATACTGTCTAAAGCAATATATAGATTCAATGCAATTCCTATCAAACTACCAAGGGCATTTTTCACAGAAATAGAAAATATAATCCTAAAATTTATATGGAACCATAAAAGACCCCAAATAGCCTCAGTAATCCTGATAACTAGGAACAAAGTCGGGGGTATCACTCTACCAGACATCAAAACATACTACAAGGCTACAGTAATCAAAACAGTATGATATTGGCATAAAAACAGGCAAAGAGATCAGTGGAACAGAACAGAGAGCCCAGAAATAAATCCAGGCACATACAAACAGTTAATCTATGAAAATGGAAGCAAGAATTTACATTGGAGTAAAGATAATCTATTTGATAAATGGTGCTGGGAAAATTGGACAGACACATGCAAAAAATGAAACTGGACCACCTCCTTACACCATATACAAGAACAAATTCAAAATGGATTAAAAACTTAAATGTAAGACCTGAAACCATAAAACTCCTAAAAGAAAATAAAGGGAGTAAATATGCAGACATTACACTGAGCAATATTTTTACTGATACATCCCCACGGGTCAGGGAAGCAAAGAAAAAACGAACATATGGGATTATATCAGACTTAAAAGTTTTTTCACAACAAAGGAAACCATCAATAAAACAAAACGGAAGCCTACTGAATGGGAGAATATATTTGTCAATGATACATCTGATAAGGGGTTAATATCCAAAATGTATAAAACACTCATGCAACTCAACACCAAAAAAATAACCCAATTAAAAAATGGGCAGAGGACATGAAGAGACATTTCTCTAAAGAGGACATACAGATGGCCAACAGGCATATGAAAAAATGTTCAACCTCACTGGTCATTAGGGAAATGCAAATAAAAACCACAATGAGATACCATCTCACTCCAGTCAGATTGGCTATCATCAGTAAATCAGCAAACAACAAGTGCTGGCGGGGCTGTGGGGAAAAGGGAACCCTGCTGCACAGTTGGTGGGACTGCAGATTGGTGCAGCCACTATGGAAATCAGTATGGAGGTATCTCAAAAAACTGGAAATGGGGGCCGGCCGAGTGGCTCAGTTGGTTAAGAGCTTTCTCAAGAGTGCGAGCTGAGCTCTGAGCAACGGCAGTTCGATGCCAGTCCGAGCTGAGTTGCCGTTGAGCTGCCAACAGGTGGCAGGATGGCTCAGCTAAAAAAAAAATAAAAATAAAATAAAAAAATAAGAAAACTGGAAATGGAACTATCTTTTGACCCAGCAATTCTACTCCTAGGCATTTATCCTGAAAAATCCAAGACACTAATTTGAAAAAATATATGCACCCCTATGTTCACTGCAGCGCTATTTACAATAGCCAAGACTTGGAAACAACCGAAATGCCCATGGGTAGATGACTGGATTAAGAAACTGTGGTACATTTACACAATGGAGTATTATGCAGCTATAAAGAAGAAAGAAATAGTACCATTTGCAACGGTATAGATGGATCTAGAGAACATTATTCTAAGTGAAATAAGTCAGTCACAGAAAGACAAATACCATACGATCTCACTTATATGTGGAATCCAAAGAACTGAATAAACAAGCAAAATAAAGAGAAACAGTCTTAGAGACACAAAGGAAAAACTGATGAGGTCTAGATGGGATGGGGGTGGGCATGAGGGAGAAGGGGAAGAGACGAGGCAACATAAACTGGTAATACAATACTACTGCAGAGACAGAAAAGACAATTTAGGGAATATAATCAATAATGTTGTAAATATTTTTTAGGGGACCAGATGGACTCATGTCTTGTCAGGGAGACCACTTCATCGACGGTGTAGTGGCCTGACTACTGCACTGTACATCTGAAGCTGCCGCTGATTAATATTAGATGTTGACTCTAACTTAACACATATATAGTCATAGGGTGTGGAATATAGTGTGGGGATGGAGTCAATGGAATTGTAATAGATATGTATGATATTGGGGGTGGGGGGACAAGGGAGGAGGAGGGGGTAGTCACTTTGTAAGGGGTGAAAAAGATAACTATTGCATAGTTTTGTACATCTGTATCTATTAATAATAATAAATAATAAAAAATGACAGCATTTCTTTGCCATATAAAATTAGGTTTCCAGTGAAAAATAGAATCTTAGAAAGCTTGTATCAGCTCCCCGATACTTAAGACTACAGATGATATTGGTGAATACGATTATTCATATTGTAAAATGAAATGTGTCAACATTCGGAAGATCTTCATAGGTCATTGAACCCATAGTTTTCCAAATAACCAGAGCATAATGTTACAACATCATGCATGAAACAACGATTTAATGTGCAAGTTAGAAGAATGGATTTTAACGTAATACAGCAAAAAGAAAGTTTACCTGTGTGAAAAAAAATAAAGACCTCACCCAGGACTGGAATGGGGAAGGCCTGTATGGGGAGCTCACACTGCTACATCCATGGCAAAGCCCAGGCCCCACAGGAAGAACCTCTTGGTTATAACAACTCCACACTCCTTTCTAGAAAAGTATTTCCCCTTTGTGCTGGGGACTTGCAGCACGGTTTTCCACGGCTGCATGTTCTGGGTGGCAATTCTTTCTTTTCCCCTCAACAAACCATTTTTTTGTTGTTGGAAAAAAAAAAAGAACTCATCATTCTGGTGTCCTAGTCTCTTTTCTGGTCATCTCTTTGAGAGTCCCATTAATGGTGACTTTCCTATTCCTAAGTCCTTCCATTTGCTTTAGTCTTTTACTGCCTAAATATTGCTTTGGGCCGGCTGAGTGGCTCAGTTGGTTAAGAGTTAGCTTAAGAGCGCAAGCCCTGAACAAAAGGGCAGTCAGTTGCATTCATTCCCACATGGGCCAGTGACGCACCCGAGTTGAGCTGCCGCTGAGATGCCAACAGGTGGCAGGATGGCTCAGCTGGTGAGAGCACGTCCTCCTAACAAGACTGCCTGTTCGATGGTGGGCTACGCCCACCTGCAGCTAAGAATGAACTCAGCACCTTGAGCTGAGCTGCCACCCGGATGGCTCCGTGAATAGGGCGTGTGCTCTTAACAACAAGGCTGCCGGTTGTGGCTATGCCCACCTGCAACTAAGATTGAACTCAGCACCTTGAGCTTAGAGGCCACAAGCTGCCGACGGGCAGCCAGATGGCGACTGGCACCCTCTACAACGAAGATTGAAGAACAACAACTTGGCTTGGACTGTTCATTCCCCAATTTAAATAAAATAAAAAAAAAGATTGTTTCATCATCTCTTCCAATCGTGTCATACATCCTACATGAATGAATAACAAGAGTGTGCAATGGGCAGCATATCCAATAAACTATAGCAGACTCTATATCACACCTTTGCACAGACATGTTGAATCACTAAGAAATTATGTAATGAAAGAATTTAAGAATTTTAGAAGGTTACATAACTCCTAACATTTTGCAAATTTACACACACTTCTTTAAAAGAAAAGTTTCTTATGAATGTGGACTCTGCTTTCAAGGGCCTTGCAGCCAGCTTGGCAGTGATATTCTGCTGATAGCAGGACAAGATGCTCAGTGAGCACCTTCAATTCTTTACAAGGAAGGAGTCAGGCACAGCCTCCTCCCTCTCTGGCTTTTGTTATGCTTTGTCAAGAGAGCAAACCCTGTTAGGAAATGCTCTCATGTTGATTCCCCTTTCTCCCTCCTTTTATTTAACCATGGAATAGGTTAGGACAAAATTGCTTATACTTCCATGTGCTCTCTCCACTTCTGTCTTAAAACACATAAACAACGATGGAAACTATGAATTCAGCCCTCATAGTTGAACACAATGAGAATGAAAATGGCTAAAAGGGCCTCTCTGGACACAACCTACCAGGGATCGATTGCAACAGTACAAAGCTTTTGCATGGTTTCCCAATGGGGAGCAGCTCTCCAGGGTTTGCAAGAAGATTCCCAATTCTCAGTCTCATCAGTTTGGGCGATGAGGCTATCTATATATGTGGTACCATTAATCATCAGAGCTGTGACCACCTATTTTGTTGTCATTCATGATGTTGTTGATTTTTATTTTAAAATCTAATTCTAAGTCTTCAATCCAAGCAGGTAGCTGTTCTGTGTAAGCTGTAGGTAAGAGGGTTGACTTTCTCCATAACATCAAATTAAATGTAGCCCCTCTACTGCCTATGGCTTTCCCTCTTTCAGTGACCAGCTCCATAAGTCTGTGGGGATTTTGTGGGGGAAAGGGAAGACACACAAATATAAACTGTTTTAGAAGCTTACGTGAGACTACAACATTTCCCAAGATTTCACCAGTTAGTATAAATCTAGAGTCTTCTGTGGCCACAAATAATTTACTTCCATTTTTGAAAGTTGTATAAAAGTTTAACAGTATAAAAATTTGTAAATTTTCTATGACTTGTGTTTATCTTCCAGAAATATTAATTTTAAATTAACTATTATTATTAATAATGTTTCAATGCAGAACTGGGTATATGGAGTTCTCCTCTGAGAATAAATCTCTATATTCCATTAAAAGTTGGAGTTTTTGAGAGGTACTATTGTTTTTGTTTTCTACTTGCATTCTTCTTATTCTAGTTTTATGATATAATAATGCTAATGCCTATAATTATATCTTGTAAAACATATATACATACGTATGTGAATTAAAACAACTTAGTCATTTTGCCAAGGTGGACTAAGGGACTGGATTTATGCTCCAACCTTTTTATATAATAAAATACAAATATTTGGTCTTTGTTCCTAGCTCTGGCACACAGCTCCAAAAACCCTTGGAATCTCCAGAGCAATAAGAGTGTCTTTTGTATGCTAATGAGATGACAAGTAGCTGGGGCCCCATAGGTAGCTTCAAGACTTGGGGGGGAGGGGGGCGGTTCCCAGAAGGACCAAGGCATGATTTGAGGATTGGAATTTTCAATCTCACCCCACAACCTCTGAAAGTTTGAGTTAATCACCAATGGCCATTGGTTTAATCAATCATACCTACATAATGAATCCTCGATCAACGCCTTAAACAACAAGGTTTAGGGAGCTTCTGGGTTGGTGCACACATGGAGGTGCTGGGAGGGAGGTGCACCTGAGAGGGCACAGAAGCTCCAGGCCTTCCCCCACACCTTCCCCTATGCGTCTCTCCCATTTGGCTGTTCCTGAGGTGCATCCTTTCTAATAAATTGGTAAATGTAAATAAAAAGTGTTCCTGGGTTCTATGAACAGTCCTAGCAAATTACTGAACCTGAAAGAGGTGTGGGTTGTGGAGCTCCCAGCTGTGTAACCACAGCAGACAAAAGTGGGTGTCCTGGGCACCTCATACTTTCAACTGGCACCTGAAGGGAGGAGTGTTATTTATGGGCAGAACTCTTGAACCTGTGGAGTCTGACATTAACTCTAGTCAGATCTGAACTGAGTTGTGAGAAAACAAGTTGGTAACCTGAGAGTTGGAGAACTGGATGTTGGATGGAAAAATAAAACCCATACATTTGGTGTCAGAAGTGTTGTGTAAAAAAAACAACAGTTCAGACACTTGAAACAATTGAAAAACCAAACAAAATGTATGAAATGACAATTCTCCAAGACCTTGGATCTCAAGCAACAAAGGACAGTGATCCTTAAGAGATGAGAAACAAAAGAAGTGAGCTGGGGGACAACTCCAGCTTACAGACAAGAGTTTCCTAGCTCTGGTGCAGGAAAGGGGTCCCCTGGCAGAGCCTGGCTGGTTTCCTCGAGTTGAGAGAGGACAGAGCTTTGAGTCTGGGAGGCTGAAATAGCTCGAGTTCTCATGGCAGGGTACTAGACAGATGAGAGCAGCCAAAACAGAAAGCTCTGGAGAGCTGCAGAGGGTTTCCCCAGAGAATTCAACCGAGTACATGTGACCAGGTGCCAAAGAAAGAACCATCTGAAAAGATTTCCGGGAAAAATCCCTTAAGTTTGCCCAAAGCTGGGAAAAATGTAGTATTTTCCCTTCCCACCAGCTAGAATGGAAAAGCTCATGATCCATAAGGCATGGGATAGAGAACTCAGGAGCTGTGCTTAGAGGGAAATGCCTACACTGGAAAAAAAGATAAGTCTCATATCAATGACCCCGATTTCCACCTTAATAAATGAGAAAAAGTGCAACCCCAAAAAAGCAGAATAAAAGAAATAATAAAAATCAGACCACAAATCAATAAAATATAAAACAGAAAAATTGGGGTGGGGGGGTAATCAATGAAACCAAAAGGTAATTATTCAAGAAGATCAATAAAATTGACAAACTTCTAGCCAAATTAATCAGGAAAAAAAAGGCAAGGAGACACAAATTAGCAATATCAGGTAATAACAATATCACTACTGATAAAATAGTATGGCAGTTTCTTACAAAAGTTAAACATACACTTCCCATATAATCCAGCTATTTATTCAACTCCTAGGTATTTACAAATGAGAAAAAACAACAACAACTATGTCCTTATAATGCCTTATACATAAATGTTTATAGAAGCTTTATTTATAACAGCGAAGAACTGGAAACAACTCAGCTGTCATCAACAGATGAACAGACAAACAAGTCATGGTAAATACATACAACAAAATGAAAAGGAATGAATTACTGATATGCACAACAGCATAGAAAAGAATTTGCTACGTTAAAGATGCCAAACAAGACTTCCGGTAACATGGTGCAATAGACAGATGCTGTGCTAACTGCCTCCCAGGATCACACCAAAATTACAAGCAAATTATACAGCATTCAACCCTGGAGGTCCCCGGAACACTAGAGGAACAGAACCACTAAACGAAGAACTTAAAGAGGAAGCCGCATTGGGTCTGGTAGGAGCGGTGGAGATGAGAGAGGGCAAACCCCGTGAGGGAAGCCCCAGCTGTGTGGGGAGGCTCCTCTGGTTCGGGGAGAGACCCTCTGGCTGCACACCAAGCTCACCAGCCCAGAGCTCCTTTGCCAGGAAGAGTAGTTCTAAGATAGCTGGCAGTAAATTAGTAAGGACTCTCTTTGCTCAGCTCGGTGAGGCTAAAAGCAGATGGAGAATCAGTGGGGCTGGCGCCCAGGCTTGCTCGCCAGTGAGCACTTACCTGGTTCCTGGTGGAGGGAGTGGCTGAGTGAGCCGGGAGCCTGCGGGGACGGACTGAACTGACCACCTTTGGTGCAAAGGCTACAGGTTTTTGAACTGTTGTTCCCGTGGTGCAGAGCCCGCACGCAAGTGGTATAGGGAGGACGCCATTGTTGTCAGGCTTGGGCCCTCCCACGAAGGATCAGGTCCAAGACCTAATTGGTCTGGTGGAATTGGCGCAGAAGTACGTGTGTGCATGCATGTGCATGCGCGCGCCTGCCACCTTGGATCCCCACCCTCTGCCTGGCTTATACTGCGTTGCCAGGGAAACACATGGCGGGTGCCCTCCGGCTCCAACAGGCTGCTCACTGAGACACAGGAGTGCGCAAGCCACCTCGCGTCCCCGCTCTCCGCACTCCGCTTGCAGAGTTGCCAGGCTGGTGACTGGTTGTCGGGCTGCTCGGCCTGATCTGCAAGCGGCTGATTGGGACAGGCTGAGACTGGGAGTTTTCCTGGGAGTGTTGAGCTGTGAGCTGTGTGCCTGCGTGATCCAGCCAGGTCTCTCCTGGTGATCTATCTAATACATCAAAGCAATCCCAGAGCGACAGCCAGAATAGGGAAACAAAGAAACATGTCACAAGTAAAAGATCAGAAGAAACCTCCAGAAATGGAACCAAATGAAACAGAGGGATCCAACCTTTCAGAGACACAGTTTAGAACACTGATGATAAGAATGTTTAAGGAACTTAGCGAGGACATTAAGAAGGATAGAGAAACCATAAAAAACAACCAGTTAGAACTAAAGAATACAATAACTGAAATGAAGAACACACTCGAAGGAATCACCAGTAGAGTAGATGAAGCAGAGGAGCGGATCAGCGATTTGGAAGATAAAAATAGCAGAACTCACCCAGTTGGCACAGCAAAAAGACCAAAGAATAAAAAACAATGAAAATAGTTTAAGAGCCCTATGGGACAAGGTGAAGCGCAACCACTTTCGAATCATAGAGATACCAGAAGGAGAAGAGAAGAAGCAAGGGGTCAAAAATGTATTTGAAAAAATAATGACTGAAAACTTCCCTACCCTGGTGAAAGAAATCAACATACATGCCCAGGAAGTACAGAGGGTTCCAAACAAGCTGAACCCAAACAGGTCCACACCAAGACACAGCATAGGTAAAATGGCAAAGGTTAAAGACAGAGACAGAATCCTAGAGGCTGCAAGAGAAAGACAGCAAGTTACATACAAAGGAACTCCTGTTAGACTAACAGCTGACTTGTCTACAGAAACTCTGCAGTCCAGAAGGGAGTGGCAGGAGATATTCAAAGTGACACAAAATAAAGGCCTACAACCAAGATTGCTCTACCCAGCACGGCTATCACTTAAAATAGCTGACTTGTCTACAGAAACTCTGCAGTCCAGAAGGGAGTGGCAGGAGATATTCAAAGTGACACAAAATAAAGGCCTACAACCAAGATTGCTCTACCCAGCACGGCTATCACTTAAAATTGAAGGAGAAATAAAGAGCTTCTCAGAAAAGAATAAGCTTAAGGAATTCATTACCACCAAGCCAGCATTGCAAGAAATGTTAAAAGGGCTTTTTTAAACAAAAGAAAGGGGTAAACAAGCTAACCCAGAGAGACAATTTAAGAAGATTGAAGTCGTATCAAGCATACATAAAGGAAAAACTGATGGTTGCTGGCTGGAAGGGAGTGGGGAAGAGGGAGAGGGGGAAGGTTTTGGACAGTGTATGTGGGACTAAATGTTGCCGCAGGGATATGGGGGCAGTTCTGGGAATGTAATTGATAATGTTGTGAAAAGACTATTATGTTGCGAGAAATAAGTCAGTCAGAGAAAGACAGGTACCATGTGATCTCACTTGTGTGTGGAGTCTGAAGAGCTGAGTGAACGATCAAAGTAAACAGACTTGTAGATGTAGAGGAAAAACTGAGGGTTGCTAGTTGGGAGGGGAGTGGGGATGTGGGGGAAGGGGAAGGGATTAGACAGCATAAATAGACAACTACAATATTGCCACAGGGATATGAAACACAGTTCGGGGGATACAATAATGTTGTAAAAATTTTGTGGCATGTCAGATAGACACATGTCTTGTTAGGGAGACCACTTCATGCATGGAGTAGAGGCTTGATCACTGCACTGTACACCTGAAGCTGATGTTGTATAGTATTGTATGCCAACTGCAACTGAATATGTGGATGGTCACGGGATGTGGAGTATACTGTGGAGGGGAGTCAGGGGAGTTGTGATGGATATGTATGATATGCGGGGGAGTGGGGTGGTGAACTGGGGGGGGGATTTCACTTGGGGGGTAAAGAGTATAACTATTGCATTGTGTTGTACACCTGAAACTAATAAAGAAAAAAGATGCCAAACAAAACAGTGTACATGTGTGTAATTCCATGTATATCAAATCATAGGAAATTCAAACTAATCTCTAGTGTTAGAAAGCAGATTGAATTAAATGATGAGCTGCTGGTAACTATACACAAAAATATTTTATGTGATCCCTAATAATTACAAATTAACCTCAAAGCACTGTAGGCAAAAAGCTAAGAAGATGCCACTATCTGGTTCAGTTATTTACGAAGATCTATATTTCACTCTTATATCCAATTATATATTTTTCCCACAAATGGTAGGTTCCTTGCTTATATTAAAACAAGCAATACTTTAAGCATATAAAGATCTTACCTGAATACTTATTCTCTAGATGTGTTGCTAAATCTGACATCTTCACAAAAGAAGGCATGCTGTTTTGGAATGTTGCTTTAAATGTAATTGCTCTTATATCATCATCAAACAGGCACTCACAGGATGACCAAGGTGTTGTATGCAATTCTAGGTTTTCTAGGATGCAATTGCGCTGAACGAAAAGATACTTAAATTCCCAAACATAATCTTAAACAAACAAATAAAAACAAAAGGTTACCAAACAGAAGACAATCTAGGCTCAGACTAAATAGACTAAATCAGTTAAATATAACTTTTATCACACTAAGGAATTGGGATGTAAAGAGACAAATTATGACTATTGTATTAAGGCAATAGGATAAAGATGCTAGAAATAATTTTAATAAAAATTTTTTCTAAATATTTCTTGGTCTCCTAAACAGTCATAATTTATTATAACCAACTGCTTTTCAGAGTAGCACATTCTCATTTTGATATCTACAGATTTTTTTAAATAATAGAAATGGACATGTTTGCCATAATCAATATCTCTCATTGATTGTCAACATTTTAGTTTTCTTATTTAGCTAATTTTTCCAGAACAAAAGATACATTTAGATAACCATTGCACTTTATTTTCATTTATTTTTTTTTTAAACATTTTATTGGGGGATTGGCTGAGGGGAACAGCGTTGGGGAATCGGGGAAGGGGAACAGACAAATTGCTGTCTTTTTGTTCTTCAGTCTAGTTGCGGAGGACATTGCTTCACTGGCCCATGTTGGTATCATCATTGCTCTCTTCCCAGATGAGGCAGATCGGTCACCGGCCTCTAGAGGGTCGCTCACTGCAGTTAATGGCAGCTCATGCTGGCTGCCAGCCACTTAGGCTAGCTGCCGGCCACTCACTGTAGCCTATGGCAGCCCACTGCAGCAGGGGCTGCAGCCCACACCATCGCCAAGGCTTGCACAGCCCAGCTCCAGGTGGAGCTGTTGTTAGCTGTAGAGGGCGGTGTCACTGGCTCTCATATGTGGGATCCAAACCGGGGCCGCTGGCACCCCAAAACCAGCTCTTAACCAATGCGCCACTCAGCCGGCCCTCATTGCACCTATTTTTAATTCCCTCAGTAATAATTCTAATTCTTAAGACCACTAGCACAGTTTTTCTTGCCAAATATTCTGTATTAATAAATACCAATATTAACATTTCTATATTCTATATTAATAAGGTCATGATCTATATTAATAAATTATATATTAATAAATTCAACTTTATTAATAAATTCAACTTTATTAATAAATTCAACTTTAATGTTCATATAAATAAATACATATTATATTAATACATTCTATATTAAATTTATGTTCTATTATATATTAATAAATTCGACTTTCAAACTACGATAAAACAAAAACAGGTCTCTTAGCACCAAGTTTTCTAATAATAACAGCTGTCTTTTTAGTTTTCCACTTACTTCAGATCATAATCTAATTCACACATCCCACCTGCTTCCTTAGTTTCTTTCATTTGACAGTTTTGTGTGCGGAGAATCTTTGAACAAGTAAATCTATATAAATAGAGCATCATTAGGAAAACTAAAGTGTATATATTCCAAGTTGTTACTTAAAACCAATTACTACTTTTAAAATAGCTTTCTTGTCTTATTACAAAATACATGCTTAGAAATCACAGATAAGCTAAGTAAATAAATAAATACTAGCCATAATTTCAGCATCCCTAAAATAGTTAACATTTGTTTTCAATTTGTTTAATTTTTACTTTATATGTCAAACATATCTTTACATCTCATTAAGTATTATTCTACATTATTTTGTAATATGCATAATATGCCATTGCACAGCTAGATCAAAATCTTAAAAATGATTACAGCAATTCTCTACTTTGGAGCATGTTGGTTGGTTTTTAGTTTTTCACTATTATAAACAGTACCATGATAATTATATTTTTAGCTATAATACATATTTATGCATAGCCATGATGAATTCCCATCAGTGTAATTATTAGGCCAAAGGTATGATGAATTCTAAGCCTTTCATAGCATCATCCGCAAGAAATATTTTGCCAGTTTACATTTCCAATAGTTTATGAGAGTGTCTACACATCTCCCCATATTCTCTCTATAATTTCTTAGGAGAAAAATCATCTATCATTATTTTATTTGTATGTCTTCAATTACTAGTAGGCGTACTTTTTCTTATTTCTTTTAGCCATCTTTGTTTCTTATTTGGGACTTTCTTGTTCATATCTATTGCCTACTTAGCCTTACAGATATTTGTCTTTTGCTCATTGCATTATTTTCTGACAAAGTGTATTTTTTTTCTGTTTTTTTTTCACTTGTCTTTTAAGTTTGTATATATGGTGATTTTTATGGATAGCATAGCTTCTGTTACTGTATTTTATTTAACCTACTAACTTTGGATTCCAACTAAGTTTGCTTTTTTTTTTTTACTACTTATTGTTTCTTTTTTAATAAATGTATTTGAATCTCTAATGGATCTGAAATTTATTCTGGCACAAATAGGAAATATTAATTTAATTCTATTTTTTCTCAAACTGATAGCTAGATATTCCAAACATTACCTACTCTTTTTTTTTAAAGGAAAAACATTTGCTTTCATTTTTTAATTGTAAGATAAAATATGTTTATTGTAAAATATTTTAGACAGTAAAAGAGAAGGGAAGCAGTAGGTGAAGTAAGATTGGTCATGTTTTAATAAGCTGGATAATGGTACTTCAGTTCATTATATTATTATCTCTATATACTGAGGGCACCAAAAAAATGTATACACATGATTTATATTCATCGTTTGTTATCAGTATATATTAAGTATTACAATTTTAATACAGTTTTCCTTTCTTAAAATGTGTATACATTTTTTTGGCACCCTCTGTATGTTTAAACATTTTCATAAAAGTTTTAAAAACTAAATGCAGTTTTCACACACACTTAAAATTCAAACTAAAAGTAAAGAAAAAACAAAAGCCACATAAACTACCATAAAGAGAGAGCCACTGCTACCATTTTAGTATCTACAGCTCCAGATTTTAAATGTATATACATATACTTAAATATCCACTTTTATTAAAATGGATCCTAGTGTATGCACTTGAAGTTTTATCATCTACTTTTTAAGCTAAATAATACATCACATACATCTCTCCAGGCTAGTGAACACACGTATCTTTGGTAGTGAATATCTCTGTGTGCCCACCCAAACTACAAATGACCCTCTTAACTGTTCCCTCAACCTCCGAAATAAGCTCAGGCGTTCATTCCTATGTGTACTTTTCAACCCTGTCCTCCAGACCACAGATGATTGAGACAAATTCCATCTGAGCAATCAGATTTTCTTTGCCGGGAATTTGGAAACAGGGCTGGTCTCTTAAAAAGAAAAGTAAAACCAAGATCCACAGAGTAACCATCTGCTTTCCACATGGTGGAGAAACAGAGAAAGTCTGCACAGAATGCAAAAAGCAGATACATGGAGAAGTTGCCTGTGACCCACAAAGCTTTTCAGCGCCTAGTTCCAAGTCCCCCCAAAACCCATAAGTAAGCCCTCTTGCCCTGCGTACTGCGAGATACTCCTATATATTTCAAATACATCCACCTTAATTGTTTAAGTTAACCAAAGTAGAGCTCTAGTTCTAAATACAAGCCTCAGTAGCCAAGTTTAATTATAGTCTCCCAAGGGTTGCAAAATCTTCATATGCATGCATTTTTGACTCCATATTTTTTTTCTCATCATTTGATACAAGCAAAGTTATTTCCTCCTCAAAGTTGAGTCTCTTGCTCCTTAAAGATGAGGAATTTTGAATGGTTGTCTGATCTTTATTTTACTCTTCACTCATTCATAAAGAATATTTACAGGGCCGGACGAGTGGCATAGAGGTTTAGAGCTGGCTTGGGACGCCAGCAATCCAGGTTCGGATCCCACATATGAGGGCCAGTGACACTGCCCTCTACAGCTAAGATGGTGAACAACAGCTCCACATGGAGCTGGGCTGCTGTGAGTCCCCAGAAATGGCACAGCTGCAGCCCCTGCTGCAGTAGGCTGCCATAGGCTACAGTGAGTGGCCAGCAGCCAGCATGAGTGGCTGGCAGCCAGTGTGAGCTGCCAAGAGCTGCTGTGCGAGGCCATCCAGAGGCCAGCGACTGATCTGCCTCACCCAAGAAAAGCACAATGATGATACCAACATGGGCCAGGGAAGCAATGTCTTCCGCAACTAGACTGAAGAACAAAAGGACAGCAACTTGTCTGTTCCCCTTCCCCAGTTCCCCAATGCTGTTCCCCTCCCCCAATTCCCCAATAAAAATCTTAAAAAAAAAGAAAATATTTACATGGGCAGGCACAGTAACTGTGTCATGGGGACACAATGGTGAACATGCTAGTCAGGGTGCTTGTATGCACAAAACTTAAAATCCACTGAGAAAATTAGTTCATTATCAAGCAAGCAAATAGCTAGATAATCTCAGTTAAGTTAAGTGGCAAGAATGGAATACAAAGAGTGATCTGATAGAGAGAGGTTATGTATACACATGTGAGGCCTCCCTGAGGATAGGAAATTGGAGCTGAGAGATAAAGGAACCATGCATGAGGGAAAGGAACCATGAGGGAAGGGAACCATGCTTAAAGGAAAAAGCACTCTAGGCAAAAGAAACATGTAAATTCAAGGTGCTGAGGCAGCAAAAGGATTGGCATGTTCAAGTAACAGAAAGGAGTCCTGCACAGGTCAGGCTAGGAAGTCTGAGGGACTATGTCTAATTGGCATAGAGACAATTAGTGATACATTTCTGTTTTTGAATCATGAATTAGGGTGTGAATGGCTTTCAAACCTCCACGCAAACATAACTATGATTGTGCATGAAAATCACTACAGAGTCGGGGTTATTTGCATTTATTCTGTGCTTAATGTCATGAGAGTACTTCACTGTTATTTATTTATTTATTTATTTATTTATTTATTTATTTATTTATTCATTGATTTATTTTAAAGATTTTATTGGGGAATTGTGGGAGGGGAACAGACAAGTTGCTGTCCTTTTATTCTTCAGTCTGTTTGTGGAGGACATGGCTTCACTGGGCCATGTTGGCATTATCATTGCACTCTTCCTGCATGAGGCAGATCTGTCGCTGGCCCATGGCAGGCACTCACACTGGCTGCCGGCCACTCACTTTAGCTTATGGCAGCCCACTGCAACAGGGGCTGCAGCCTACACCATCGCTGGGAACTCACGGCAGCCCAGCTCCAGGTGGACCTGTTGTTCACCATCTTAGCTGTAGAGGGCAGCATCACTGGCCCTCATATGTGGGATCCGAACCAGGGCCCTGATGCTCAGAGCTGGCGTCCCAAGCCAGCTCTTAACCAACATGCCACTCGGCCAGCCCTGTAGTTTATTTTTAAAATATTAGACTTCTATTACATAATTTCAGGAGGATATTGCAAGGAATATCATTTAGTTCTGAATAGCTTATTTTATGTGCACCCAATTATTCTTAAGGAATATAATTTAGGGCCGGCCGAGTGGCTCAGTTGGTTAAGAGTTGGCTTAGAGCATGAGCTCTGAGCAACAGGGACACCGGTTCGATTCCCACTTGGGCCAGTGAACTCTGCACCCGAGCTGTCACTGAGCTGCCAACAGATGGCAGGATGGCTCAGCTGGTGTAAAAACAAGATTGCCTGTTTGATGGTGGGCTACGTCCACCCACAACTAAGACTGAACTCGGCACCTTGGGCTGAGCTGTCACCCAGATGGCTCAGTGGATAGGGCATGTGCTCTTAACAACAAGGCTGCTGGTTTGACTCCTACATGGGATGGTGGCTATGCCCACCTGCAACTAAGATTGAATACAGCACCTTGAGCTTAGAGGCCACAAGCTGCCTACAGGAAGCCAGAGAGCGACTGGTGCCCTCCACAACAAAGACTGAAGAACAACAACTTGGCTGGTCCCCTTCCCCAATTCCCCAACACTGTTCACCTCCCCCAATTCCCCAATAAAATCTTTAAATAAATAAATAAATATATATATATATATATATATATATATATATATATATATATTAGACTTCTTATATATATATATATATATATATATATATTAGACTTCTAATATAATATATATATAATTTAGGTTCCTAGTACACCCTCATTAGGACCTAAACTGTGACCAATGTTTGCCACATATGAGGTACACCATACGTGAACTTGGAATTATTCTTCCCAAAAACATCAACTCCGTTATCTCCAGTGTTCAGTGATAACTGCTTGATAATCATTTCTGATTGTTATCACCTAAATGTTAGGTTTTTGGTTTTTTTTTATTCTTGGGAATAAGTAAAAACAGGGTCTAGTATAAAGGTTAATAAGAATGCCTCAAAAATTACCAAATGATTAGACAGAATGCTACCAATATCTGAAAGTAGAAATAACTTAGTCTCACTCAGATGACTGTTCAAAATTGGTATTGTCCCATTTGAAAAAGAATAATCTTGGGTCTGCTGAGTGGAGCGTTGGTTAGGAGCTGGCTTGGGACACCAGCTCTGAGCAGCGAGGCACTGGTTCAGAACCCACATATGAGGGCCAGTGACACTGCCCTCTACAGCTAACATGGTGAAAAACAGCTCCACCTGGTTGCCTCTATAGTTAAGATGGCTGGGGACGGTGTGGACTGCAGCCCCTGCTGCAGTAGGGCTGCCACAGGCTACAGTGACTGGCCGGCAGTCAGCGTGAGCCGCCGGCAGCCGGCGTGAGCTGGCAAGAGCCGCTGTGAGCAGCCGTCCAGAGGCCGGTGAGCGACTGTCTCACTCAGGAAGAGCACAATGATGATACCAACATGGGCCAGTGAAGCAACATCCTCCACAACTAGACTGAAGAACAAAAAGGGCAGCAACTTGTCTGTTCCCCTCCCCCAATTCCCCAATAAAATCTTTTTAAAAAAAAAGAAAAAGAAAAAGAATAATCTTGAGATATTTAGATATTAAAAGTTAAAAATGGTGGTTATAAATAAAGTATGCTGAATGAGTGCATGAACAAAGAATAACTACATCTTAATTCTTGGATCCATAAATTTTCAATATTACCCTAAATACCATAGAATTATCTACAGACAACTATAATTTCTCTTCTATCAACCAAATAACTACTCATTTTAAAAGAATATTCATATTAAGCATGGAGCCGTCTGCTTTGCTATAGCTCTGTGAGAACTGAAATAGTACCTTTGACCTACATTTTCATCAGCATGCAATACACTCATGCTCCCGGCTAGGAAACTGGTCAATAATCTCAGTCTCTCACTGACACATGTTTGTCAGGTTTCTCAACCAAACAAATATTTAACACTGATTTTTAACATAAAAGTCAAAAGTCAGGTTTATTCCTAGTCATAGGCTGTTAATGATTAAGAGAGACAATGTGGCAGATCCTATGTTTTCGTTAAGTATTTTGTAGGTAAAAGTTTGGGAAGAGACATTAACTTTCAGGAAATAAGAATAGGTCACACACTTAATCATCTCTGAATTAATTTAGCAGGGTAAAGTAACTCATGAGCCATCAGTTATACTATCTCTGACTGTTACAACTACAGGATGTCACAATATCAAAAAGAAAATATACTATTTTATTGAAACATCAATTCCATTTAATTCAATACATCATAAATTATTAATTTACGCTTTAAAGAAAAATGTGATCACGGGTCATATTTTAAACATAAACATTCTTTGGGTGGCTAATAGCCCACACTTTTAAATAACTGGAATTAAAACCTGGAACACAGTAATTTATTAAACAGTAACATTGTGACTTGAAAGAGTTAATGCAACTCCCCTAACATCTATCTGCGTTATAATCAGAAGTTTATTTATCAGAGTACTTTGGCTGAATAAAAACTGTACAGTTT
Source organism: Aselliscus stoliczkanus (assembly GCA_033961575.1). Classification (NCBI taxonomy): domain Eukaryota; kingdom Metazoa; phylum Chordata; class Mammalia; order Chiroptera; family Hipposideridae; genus Aselliscus; species Aselliscus stoliczkanus. The sequence goes on from CM066729.1 coordinate 122,051,796, forward strand.
CTCCAAAATTAAATTTTTAAAAGACATTATCCGAAGGAGATAAGGTCTTCACTGGAAAGGTAAAGCAGTACACCTGGAAATAAATAGAAGCTTTTATTTTGCCACCATCAATCATAGAGGACTTTTTAGATTACTGAATTGCTTACAGGAGGTATAAAATTACAACAGGAGAAATCTGCAGAAGAATATTCAATCAGGATCACTTATATTTCAAAAGTAATCTAATCTCTTAAGAGTCTCTTCATCTTAGGCTCATAAGCATTAATCATTTACCCAACTATAAATAGATTAAATGCTTTTTGGTGTATTTACTACCTTTTTTCCTTTGAAGTTGAGGGTACCAGGCTGCTCCACGACCCCATAATACAAGCACATAATGTTGACCTTGGGCCTGTTCCACCCTTAACATAACTTTCCTTTGCTTCTGTCCTCTATAACTATATAATGACTCTGGAAAAGGAAAAGAATATTTTAGTTAGCATTACTCTATCACATGTGATACCATACTTTAATACCTAATGATAAATATATAATGATAACCAAACGGTACACTAAGAAGGTTTTGTATCTTTGTTTTGTAATCTAAACTTAAAGAATTGCCCAAAATGATTACCTGTCAGTATAGTGATATCAACAACTCTGAGTACTGCATGGACTAACACGTCAGGCTGAAGCTGCTCCAATTTTACAAATTCTATTCTGTTCATTTTCTGAGGCTGCCTTGGAGGAAGATCTCTGAGATAGGAATGTTTTGAAGCCACATATGCTAGTAAGTCTTGAAGCACAACATCGCTAACTATCCTGGAATCTAAGAAAGAAAAACACACATACACACACACGTACAAAAGATGACAAAATTATATTTTCTTGACAACACAGTATTTTCTTAGAACTATATTTTATGTTGTAAAGTGTGATTAAAAGTAAAACATTTGGGCCGGTGGAGTGGCGCGGTGGTTAAGAGCTGGCTTGGGAAGCCAGCGGCCCCGGTTTGAGTCCCACATATGAGGGCCAGTGACACTGCCCTCAAAAAAGTAAAACATTTCATTTCTGCAAAACATGTAGCTTATTCTTGAATCCGTTTAGATGCAAAAATAAGCTTGATATTTTTAACCAATAGAAACAGAATCATTTACCATCTCCAAAAAACTTGCCCTATTCCCTCACTTCTCTATTTTGTTATTAATCCTTTTTCCACCAATTAATCAAGACCAATACTTCAGCTATTGCTTTTTTTTTTTTGTCTCCTCCTTTACCGTTATATCCAGTTGGTTCACTAATCCCTGGAATCTGATTTGATCACGTCTTCCCCAACTATCCCAACCACTGCCATTCTTCCTCAAGACTCTTAGCATGTCACATCTGAAATACTCTAGGAGTCGTCTAACTGGCTCTTTCTCTGAACTGCCTCATTCTTTCCCACTGTCCTCACTGTTTCACTGGCTGTAGTGCTGTCACCCTCCTCTCTACCCATCCAAACACTGCACTCTAACAACCACTACAGGCTCCCAGGGATTTCTCTTTTTATCTCTAATTCTCATTGGCATTTGAACATGTGATACATTATATTATTTCTCTTGATGATAGATCAGTCATTTACTTCATCAATCATTATGCGGTTTAGATGTTTTTGTTTTCCAGTCTCAAATATTTTTCTAGTTTTTTATTGAGATATACTTTACACACAATAAAATACATACATTTTAAATGCACAGATTGATGAATTTTGGTATTAAATTTTAATTCCCCTGAAGGAAAGGGAGGTATGTTTGAATATGTGATTGACTGTTGATCAAAATAAGATCTTAGCAAAAAACACTATCTAGAAAAGTACTTTTTAGAAAGCAGAGACTATTAACTGATTTCAGCAGAAAAAAAATCAAAAGATTCTTCTTTCCTTCTCTCAGCAACATTCTCATCCTAATGTATTTCTTATACTACACTAAGTCCTCATTTTTCACTCACTCAACAGTAGACCATCCACTATGTAACAAGTATTACACCCAGTACTAAGGATACAAAGACATATCATGTCACCATCTAATACTGAAGGGATTATCAACCAGGAGACAGTCAATAACAAACATTGGGCTCAAAGTATAAGAGATATATGTAAACATTCCTAAAAACACACAGAAAGAACTGCCAGGGAAGTTGCAAGAAGCTTTGAGAGAGTATTTGAGCTGGATTTTAGAAAAATGTCTAATAAGAGTTTTCCAGGTAGTAATTGAGGATGGAGGACATATTTCCAGGTTAATAGAAGGGGTTTGCAATCCTTTATATATCACAGATGCTTTTGGTAGTCTGATGAAACATGTGCACACATTATCAGAATAGAATTTTTATAACAGCTTTACTGAGCTATAATTCGCATACATAAAATTTTATGTGAATACACCCTTTTAAAGTGTACAATTCAGTGTTTTCAAATATTTTACAAAGCTGTGCAACTATTACCATTATCTAATGTTAGACTATTTTTATTACAGAATAATGTTTTACATGCATAAAAAAACAGGATTACAAAATCAATTATATGGAAATATAGTAATAAAAATACTTTAAACTGTGAGATAATATATGTGTCTCATTACTACATTAAATAACAAGATATAGCAGAATACATAATAACTACTGCAGTTTCAAAGTATGCAAGTGTATCATGGGCAGAGATGACATTCAAGTTATCTTCAACAACTATAATGTGATATGAAAATCTGTGTGCTTTCCACTGGTGACCAAGTCACAAGTACTGCTAATATTATTGTGGATTGCTGTCTTATTCATAATGGAAGGAAATACTAATTTTCAGTTAGCAATTAGCGAAAATAAAGATGCAATGTCTTCCCATCCAAGCTTATGGACACTTTAATGTACAGGAATTGATTTTCACAGAAGAGAGAGCAGGAAGAACATTTAGGAGGCTAGTGACTATCCAGCAGGCGATGAAGGAGCATTGGAATCAGGCAAGACTGCATGAAGGGGAAAAGGGTGACAGACATGTGAAATAGCTCAGAGGTAGATGGAGGGTGAAGAAAAGATAAAAGATGACATCAAGATTTCTAGCACACCTGAGTGGATGGATTAAAACAAATGTTTTAGAGCTTTTAAAACCTGATACATAATATCTATTCTAATAAAGATTACTGAATTCCTAAATGAATTTTATAAAACAATGGTATAACAGTAACAAAGATAATGAGCATTAAAGAAAAGAACAGAGTATGAAAGATGTATGAGAGAAAGAGGAAGAATGTAGATAAGGAGATCATTTAGATTACAGTGAAATCCAACTCTAAATATCTCCTTCCACAGCTCCAATTTATTCACTAGACCTTCTGATTCTTCTTTCACAATATTTCCAGCACATCTGGAATCAGAAGAGCTGGATTCAAATTCTGATTCTGTAAATAATGAACTTGTACGTAATTTCTCTGGGCTTTATTCTTTGTCTACAATATGGAACTTTTGGAGGAGGGGAAAATTCTGAAATCAAATTATTTTCTTATCCCTGCTTCATAAAAATTAATATGGAAACATCTGATTATTTAGATTCCAAATAAAATAGTCTATTTCATGAATCACTCTGTTAACCTTTGATTTATTGGGTTGCCGGAAAAGTCATGACGCATGTTTGCAACAGATGGCACTAGTTCATTTTTGGAAGTATTACAGTCATTCGCATCTATATTATTGCTATGTCATTTGAGAGCTGACAGTTCTAGCTTCATTCTAAAAAAAAAATTGAGCGATTTGGTTGAGTTTTGGAGATTTTACAAGTTGAAGATGAAAGACCAAACTGTGCATTTTGCCATAGTTTACTGTTTTACTTCCATAAAGCAAAGAACGTGTGTCAAGCTTGTGAAAAGTGACAATGCTCTACAAGATATGGTGACAATGCTCTACAAGAACGTCATTGCCTACAATGGTTGACGAAATTCTGTGATGGTGATTTTGATCTCAATGACGCTCTTTGGTGAGCGAGGCCCACCAAGGTTGATGACGACAAAATAAAGGCATTGATCGAGTCAAACCCACATTACACGACATGAGAGATTGCAGAAACATTGAACATCCATCATTCAAGCGTTCACGACCATCTGAAGAAGCTGGGATACATAAGCAAGCTCGATATTTGGATTCTGCATGAACTCAAAGAAGTTCATTTGACAGAGTGTATAAACATCTGCAATGTGTTCATTAAATGTGAGGAGAACGATCCTTTTTTTATAGAGGGCAGTGTCACTGGCCCTCATGTGTGGAATCCAAAGGATCCGAACCAGGGCCGTTGGTGTCCCAACCCAGCTCTTAACCACCGCGCCACTCGGCTGGCCCCAGACTTCCATTTGTTTCACTCTCTTCAAAATTCCTTGCATGGTATAACGTTGACTTCAGATGAGGCTGTAAATCAACACCTTGTTCAATTTTTCGTAAATAAAGACAGGTCCTTCTATGAACAAGGAATTATGAAGCTCACTGAAAGATGGCAAAAGACTATTGAACAAAACAGGCAATATATCATTGATTGATCTTTGTTCTTTATATAAATAAATGGCTTTTGAAAAACATAGACAAAATATGTCATGACTTTTCTGACAACCCAATATATATTTAATAATATTTAATTTAATATTTAAATAAATTTATATCCTATCACATTACCAGGGCTAGGTTTGTAACATATGTAACACCTCACTATAATAAGAAAAGAACAGAAGTCTCTTCAAAAGCACAATGTATTAATCAAAAGTAAGAATGCTCTCGACTTTACTTGCAAAAGAGAACAAAAAGTTAATCAAATTGATTTATTCTTTCAGAAGAAAAACAATTGCAATATTCTCAAAGTATCAACTGATAACCATTTGCCTAAATCAATTTGCCTACAGCCAAAAAGCCTGAGAATATACTTTATTTAGCTAACCTCTGAAAAACAAGCAACACAAATTCCTATGGAAGTATAAAAACAAAGACTTCGAAGTAACCTCTAGAAGTTATCTAATTATAATTAGTTCAAGGCTTTTTCTGCATTGTTCTACAAAAAACTTAACCTCCTCCAGCATTCCATTGTCTATTTCCCACCAGAATTAGGTCCTAAGATTTTTATGAAATTACTAAACTAATCCAGCCTTACTTGAATCTAGATGGCCTTAAAACCAGAGCTATCTACACCTATCTCCCAAATCCCTTGCAAAATATTTGCATACCATGCTATTTTCATTATTTCAAACCACTCCATACCCTTCCATTGTATTAACATCTGTAAAATATGATGAATTTTACTTAAATGCCATTTAGCTCCTCAGAAATATGCTTTCCAAATTGTGGCAACTTCAAATATTCATAACAAAAGATTAAACTTAAATCTTCTAAAGAAATCCCCAAAATAAAAATTTACTGTTTAAAACCAACTGGCACAGCCACTGTGAGTGGCCGTCCAATGGCCAGTGACCGACTACCTCACTCGAGAAGAGCGCAATGATAATGGCAACATGAGCCAGTGAAACACCATCCTCCACAACTAGACCTGAGAACAAAAGGACAGCAGCTTGTCTGTTGCCCTTCCCTGATTCCCCAATGCTGTTCCCCCTTCCCCAATTCCACAATAAAATCTTTTTTAAAAAGTAAATAAAATCAACTGGCCCAAAAGCATACTGTTTTCAATTATTATAATTTCAAACTAAATCCTGATATCTCATAGGGCAAATTATTCCTAACTGCTCCTCTTTTTCAAAAATGCCCTGGCTGTTTTTGGCCATTTACTCTTCCACATATCAGAATAATCTTATCAATTTCATACAAATCTTATTGGGACTTTGATTGGATTCGCACTGAATTTATAGATAACTTGGGGAGAACTGAAATCTTCACAATGCTAAATCTTCAAAGCAATTCATAAAGTATGTTTATTTAATTCTTCAATTTCTCTTAATTAAAATTCTTTTTCCTTTAACAATAAAATTGTTAAATTTATTACTAGATAATGTCTTATTATCACATGCTAATATTGTAAATGGTACCTTCTTTTTTTGTTGCTCCAGTCTAGAAATGCAACTGACTTGTGCATATTAATCTTATACCCGGCCACCTTGCTAAATTTTCCCATTACTTCTAATAATTTGCTTGAGTTTCTAGAGAAGGAAGATCCTATGTAAGCCCCCATGTCATCTATAAATAATGACAGCTTTGTTCTTTTTTGCCAGTCTTTCTGGAAATTTCCTTTTCCACATTTTTTCACGCTGATTATTATCTCCAATACAATGTGGAATAAAAGTAGTAAGAGGAGCACTCTAGTCCAATTCCTAATTTTTAAAAGGAATGTTTCTAATATTTGTCCAATTAGGATGACATTTGCACTGGATTTCTTAAAGACACTCTTTATGAAGTTAAAATAAATTTCTTTGTATCCTAATGAATGGGTGTTCAACTTTTTTTTTAAAAGCTTTCCTTTAATGTATCTACTGAGATGACCATACATGGCTTTTTACAAACTTTTGTTTAAGCTAATGTTAGATTTAAAAAAAGATGCTTAAAAAAGATGCAGAATAGTCGAGTTCCCTTTTGTTCCTCTATGTCCTCTAATGTGAACATCTTAAATAATCATAGAATAATTACCATGAACAGGAAATTAATGCTGGTTAAAATTAACTAAATTAGATGTTATTCATATTTTACCAATTTTCCCACCAATATCCTTCTTCCACCTAGGATCCTATCCAGGATTCTACATTACATTTAGTGGTATTGTAAATGAGTTTTTCCCATCCATTATGCCCTCTGTTTAGTGTTCATGTATATGAAGGCTATTGATTTTTTTTAACATTAATTTTTATATCCTGTTACTCAGTGAATTATTTTATTGTTTGAATCGGTTTTCTCTTTGATTCCCTGGAGTTTTCCTAAGATGTTATCAGAGCATTTGTACATAGAAGTATTAGTTTTCATTCTTCTTTACCCATTTAGGTGCTGCTTCTTTTCTAAATGCATTGGTTAATAACTCTAGCATAATGATGAAGAGTATCAGAGACAGTAGACATCCTTATCTTGTTCCTAGTGGAAATGCCTTTAATGTTTCTCCATTAAATAAGATACTGGCATTAGGAATAAGTATATCTTTTTTTTTTTTTTTTGAGGGCAGTGTCACTGGCCCTCACATGTGGGATCCGAACCAGGGCCGCTGGTGTCCTAAGCCAGCTCCCAACCACCGCGCCATTCGGTCGGCCCATATCTATTTTATTGATATGGTGTCAATTGTATTTATAACACTGTACTGACACTGCATTTATTGATACTGAAGGAGACAGTATCCCTAAATTTCAATTTCATGGAGTGCTTTTTATAATAAATGGATGTTGGATTTTTCTCAAGGGGTTTCTCAACATCTATGGAGATAATGACATAATTTTTCCTTAGATTTATTAATATGGTATATAATATTCATGGGTCTTCTAATATTAAACAACTCTTCCATTTCTGAAAAAAAATCTCCCTTTGCCATTATTTCCTTAATGTGGTGTTAGATTTCATTTACTAATATTTTGTTTAGAATTTTTGCATCAATAATCATGTATAATATTAGTCTGTATTTTTATCTGTAGTGCCTCCATTTGGTTTAGATGTCAGGTTTATATTTACTCTATAAAAGAAATTAGGAAGTTTCCTTCTTCAATACTCTGGAATAATTCATTGAGAACTGGAACCATCTGGTCTTTGAAGGTTTGGTATAATTCTCCTGTGAAACTATCTGGGCCTGGCATTTTTTTGTATGATACTTCCTGAATAACGTTCTCTATTTCTTCTTTAGAACTTGGTCTCTTTAAGCTTTCTATCTGTAATGGGGTCAATTTTGGCAATCTGTATTTCCCTAGAAAATTATACATCTAGATTTTTTCAGATTTATTTGCATAAAATTCTGAAAAGTAGTTTCTTGTTGGTTTTTAACTTCTGCTTCAACAATTATTTCCTCCTTATCACTTATTTTGTATATCTGTGCTTTCTCCCTTTTTTATTGATTAAATTAACAATTCTGTTCATCTGTTTTGTTATTTTTGGAAACAGGATTTTGATTTATTAGTTATACTTATGGTTTTTCAATTCTTATTTGTACTGATTTCTACTTTTATATTCATTATTTTATTCCTTGTGATTTCTTTAGTTTACTTTGTTGTTTTTCTGCTGATTTTTAAAACTATATTTCTATTATTAGAAGGTACAGTTTAATTTATATCCATAAGATCTCTTATTCACTATGTTGTTTACTAAGTTTACCTCCCTAGTTATATTCTATTAGATCTTGTGCCATTAGAGAAATGCAAATTAAAACTACAATGAGATATCACTGCACACTGATTAGAATGGCTAAACTAAAAAACAGGATAATACCAAATGTTGACAAGGATTTAGGGAAACTAGAAGATACATTGTTGGTAGGAATTTTAAATGACACAATTGTGGAACATAGTTTGGCAGTTTCTTATAAAACTAAACATGTACTTATCTTACAACCCAGTAATTGCACTCTTAGATATTTATGCCAGAGAACTGAAAATATATGTTCATACAAAAACTTATATACAAATTTCATAGCTGCTTTATTCATAATAGCCCATATAGGAAAACAATCCAAATGTTCTTCAGTAGCTAAATAATTAAACTTTGATTGACAGAAAGTACCGCAACGTAATAAAGGCCATATACACTAAACCCTCAGCTAATATCATACTTAATGGTGAAAAACTGAAAGCTTTTCCTCTATGATCAAGAATAAAACAAGGATGCCCCCTCACACCACTGTTATTTAACATAGTATTGGAAGTCCTAGCCAGAGCAATCAGGCAAGAGAAAGAAATAAAAGGCATTCAAATTGGGGATGAAGTCACTTTTTGCAGACAACATGATTCTTTATAGAGAAAACCCTAAAGACTCCACCAAAAAACTATTAGAACAATAAACAAATACAGGATCCAAATCAATGTACAAATATCCATTGCATTCCTACATACTAATAATGAAATTTCAGAAAAAGAAATGAAAAAAAAAATCCTTTTTCAATTACAGCAAAAAGAATAAAATACCTAGAAATAATCTTAACAAAGGATATGAAGGACCTATACACTGAAAACAATACGACATTATTAAATGAAATAGAAGAAGACACAAAGAAATGCAAAGATATTCTGTGTTCATGGATTAGAAGAATCAACATAGTTAAAATGACCAGATTATCCAATGCAATACACAGATTTTATTCAATCCCCATAAAAATCCCAATGGTATTATTTTAAAGAAACAGAACAAAAAAGCAACAGATTTGTACAGATTTGTATGGAATCACAAAAGATCTGAATAGCCAAAGCAATCCTGGGGGGGAAAAAAACAATACCGGAAGTATCACACTCCCTGACTTCAATTTATACTACAAAGAGACAATAATCAAAACAGCATGGTATTGGCAGAAAAACAGACACACAGACCAATGGAATAGAATTGAAAACTCAGAAATAAACTTACATATGTATTGACATGGGCAGATAATTTTCAACCAAGGAGCCAAAAACATACAATGGAGAAAAGAAAGCTTCTTCAATAAATGGTGCTGGTAAAATTGGAAAGCCATGTGCAAAAGAATGAAACTAGACTGCTATCTGTCACTATATACTAAAATTAACTCAAATGGATCAAAGACCTAAACATAAGACCTGAAACAATAAAAATACCTCCAACAAGGAGCTAATATCAAAAATATATAAAGAACTCATAAAACTCAACAGCAAAAAACAAACAATCCAATTTTAAAAAATGGACAGAGTACCTGAACAGACACTTCTCCCAACAAGACATACAAAACAGTTAACAGATATATGAAAAGATGCTCAACTTCACTAGGTATAAGGGAAATGTAAATCAAAACCACAATGAGATACTACCTCACACCTATTAGAATGGCTATCATCAAGACAAGTAATAACAAGTGTTAGAGAGGTTGTAGAGAAAAAGGAACCCTCACACACTGTTAGCGGGAATGTAAATTGATACAGTCACTACAGAAAACAGTATGGAGGTTCCTCAAAAAATTAAGAATAGAATTATCATACAACCCAGCAATCCCTCTTCCGAATATCTACCAAAAAAAATCTGAAAACATTTATCTGTAAAGGTATATGCACCTCTATGTTCATTGCAGCTTTATTCAGGGTGATAAGACAGGGAAACAACCAAAATGTCCTTCTACATATGATTTCACTCATATGTGGGATGTAAAACTGAAAGCAACAAACAAAAACTCATAGACACAGACAACAGTATGGTGGTTACCATAGGGAAAGGGGGATGGGGATAGGAAAGGGTAAAGAGGGTCAAATATATGGTGACAGATGGAGATTTGACTTGGGGTGGTGAACATACGATGCCATATAACAGATGATGTATTATAGAATAGTACACTTGCAACCTATATAATTTTATTAAACAGTAACCCCAATAAATTTAATAAAATTTGAAACAGTAACGAAGCAAAAGTGGATGTCATAGAAGGATGGCAGTTTTTCCTAGCAGTGGTAGTTAGAAGAACAAGGATTCAAACTACAACTGTCTGACTATAAGACCGATGCTTCTTTTAATACCTCAAGGATTCTTAGTCAGAGACTCAGCAATTCCACAGAAGAACTTCAGAAGTCCATGGAATCACTTGGTACTATATGCAAAATTTTGTGCCTATCTACTTACTTAAGTCCATTTTTCTGGAGAAATGGCCCCACAGCTTCTCTAAGAAGTCTATGACTCCCCAAAAGGTTAAGAACCACCACTATACTGACTCTCTAATAAAAAATAAGAAAATGAAACATGAATCCCAATATTTCTTAAAATACATATAATTTACAATGTAGTTCATTTTTGTAAATTCTATTTTCATTCTAACTAAATAAAACAATGCTCTCCAGCAAAGTTGTTTACAAAACATCCTGTAAAATTACCATTTTAACTCTAGCTTTTTCTAATGTGTGTATATACTTTAAATACTAAGAAATTATTACACTTAAAAATGTGTCTTACATTCTTCAGGCTGGACAGATGAATAACTCCCAAGATTTAATAACTGACTGGTAAATGTTGATTGTAGTATTTTCTCACCAACCCAACGATCTTCGTGAATAGTAACATCTAGGAGGGGGAAAGCAAAAGTCTCATCATGCCACTGTTGCATAGAGAATGGTTTAATGGATTTTATTTACATAAGACAAGTGTTATAATGTATATTTCTGATGAAAGTAAATCATTCAGGGTCAAGAAGCAAAGTAATGGTTCCAAAGCAGTAGTGCTTAGAGGATTAAAAATATTCAGCATGTATTTACCCCTTTTGCTATAAACATAGATGAATATAATTAAGGCATTCTTAAAGAACTTTGAATATTTTTCTCTAAGTAGCATGGTAATCATCTTCTCTGGATATTAAAAGGGAAAGACTTTAGAGGTAAGGAACACTTTTCAACGGGGAAAAAAAGCACTGTACGATCTAAGATAGAGAAGAATCATTTAGTGGAACTAAACATACCAGCAGGTAGAAAGAATCCTAAGTACAGCAAAAATTAAGTCAGAGAGATTGATCCCAGGTGGGATATAATCAGTGTATAAAATGTTAGAGGTATAAACATATACTAACAGCAGCAAAATAATTCTGAGATAATAAGAAAAACAAGGATGCATAAATTCCAAGTAAGTATTTCCAAATTTATATTCCAAACCCTCTCCTCAGCTCAAACCCATTTATCCTGAACTGCCTAATCGACATTTCTGACTGGATATTGGCTCCCTAAACTCAGCATTGCTCAAACCTGCTTTTCTTCTTCTATTACCCATCTCATTTGTTGGCACTATGCTGCTAGCCAGGTAAATTAAAATGTAAAGTCACCCTGAACTTCTGTCTCTCCCTTCCCACCTGTCACCAATCTTACTCTGCCTCCTGACTCTGCCCACAGCCCTGCCACTGCTACTGTTGACATCATACACTCTCCTCTGTCTTAGCAGGTCCCTCCCCCCACCTCCAATCCATGTCTCACAATGCTAATGAGGGATTTATCAGGAACATTAATGTGATCTGCTGCTGACTTGCTTACAAAACACTCAGTGGCTCCCCACTGCCTACCCAAGAGTAGACAGCACAGCATTCAAGGCTTTTCATAACCTGACGTTCAGAATGCCTGCTCTTCAGAAAGGAACAGGTACGAAATTTCAAGGAGTGCCCTCTGAAAACTAGACTGTAAAACCTAAGTCAATTAGTGGCATGTTAATTATTAGTGATAGGGTGAGGGAATGAACAGTCCAGCCCTTGCCTCCTGGTTCTCTTGCCCACTCACTGATATGCCCCAGCTCCTCTTTTGTTTGTTCTTTAAACACTGCAGTTTCCCACAGTTAAGTTCCAGGTCCTCTTCTCTCTTAACTCTAGTCAGTCATCTCCCTTAGACAGTCCTTGCTTATAGGGTACCTTTATTCTATTGTTAAAAGTATACGAGTAGCAGCAAAACATCATTGTGTTACTGAATGGAATGTGACCTGGCATATATTTGTTACACAGAATTTTTTGGTTTGGTGTGTATAATCTGCAGGTAGCATGAGATAGCCAACACAGAGATTAGAATAATGTACAATTGGATGCTACTAATTACAATGGACCCATAAGTTTCTATGTAAATGTAATTTCACTACTTAATTGGGACAATGGAAAAGTAGATTTCTCTTTTTTCCACAAAGTTTCCATCTGTTCCACACAAACAAAAGAAACTTATTCAGAAATTGGTGAATTAGATATCTTTATTTATAAGAAAATTTGGCAAAACATTAAAAAAATGATATTTAGGGGCGGTGGGTTGACTCAGTTGGTTAGAAGAGCACAGTGCTCCTAACACCAAAGTTGCTGGTTCAATTCCCACCACTGAGATGCACCCTCCACAACTAGACTGAAATGACTGCTTGACTTGGAGCTGATGGGTCCTGGAGAAGAAACACAATGTTCTCCAATAGAAAAAAAAAATGGTATTTAAAAAAAGGTGCTCAAATAAATAATCTAAATATCCTATAAAAAGAAAATGGTTAAGTGGACTGTGGTAAAGTCACTTAAAAGAATGTTACTTAACCGCTGACAACTGTATGGAAACCAGCAAAAATACAGACGTAACAAGGTTGAGTTTCTACCTGCTAAGAAAAGGCCTCCCATGAGGCTCTCAAAGTAATTGCCTTAGTAAAATAACCTTGTCCAGAGTCCAGCCCTCTCTTTACAGTCTGGGGAACCTGAGTTTGTCAGCATTCCAAAAACAGATTTCAGCTCTGCAACAAGAAACTCACATTAAAAAAGTTAATGAGACAAAAAACAAAAACAGAACACTTTTTTTTTTTTACGGTGGGGCATTAATTACCTAAGAAACAATAATTGCAGCCTATTCTCACCTTACAGGCAGTTTTACACCTGGGAAGCCAAATCATGATCCAAGTTGCTGCTCAGTGAAGCACTGAATCCAAACAAAAGGAGTTAGGTGGACTGACTTGCCGGCAAATCAGATAATATTGCCTGTGGGATGAGATTCTGTTAAGCCTGTTACAACCCCGTGCTTACCTTTGTATCAGAGACTGCACCTGACAACCTTACACAAATATGAAGGTATATTGGCTAAGGTTCTCATTTCCCCAGCAAACCATTTGGAACTATCAATGATTGCCTTGGTGTTTTCTATTTCTAAGCTTCTAAGGCTGACCTCCACCTCTCCTCTATCACATTCTTTCTTTATATATGCTATTAAGCTTAATCAACTTCCTCCTGGTCTAAGATTCAGCCTTAAATGAATCTCTGCTCTAATACTGTGTGTTGATTTTAAATCAAGAAAGAAATGTAACAAAATGTCAGATTTCTTATGTTAGGCAAAAAAGCAAGATAAAAACTGTTTATTATTAAAACAATAAAATATCTAGGAATCAATTTAACTAAAGAAGTAAAAGAGCTGTACTCACAAAATTATGAGACACTGAAGAGAGAAATCAAAGAAGATACAAATAAATGGAAATACATACCATGCTCATGGATAGGAAGAATTAATATAGTTAAGATGTCAACACTACCTAAGGCAATATATAGATTCAATGCAATTCCTATCAAACTACCAAGGACATTTTTCTCACAAATAGAACATAGAATCCTAAAATTTATATGGAACCACAAAAGATCCCAAATAGCCACAGCAACCCTGAGAAATAAGAACAAAGTGGGAGTTATCACCAGGGATCAAAACATACTACAAGGCTAGAGTAATCAAAACAGTATGGTACTGGCATAAAAACAGACACATAGACCAATGGAACAGAATAGAGAGCCCAGGAATAAACCCATCCATATATGGTCATTTAATCTATGACAATGGAAGCAAGAATTTACATTGGAGTAAAAATAGTCTATTTGATAAATGGTGCTGGGAAAATTGGACTGAAACGTGCAAAAAAAATAAAAATGGACCACCTACTTACACCATATATGAGAACAAACTCAAAATGGATTAAAGACTTAAATGTAAGACCTAAAACCATAAAACTCCTAGAAGAAACCATAGGGAGTAAGTTTGCAGACATTACCCTGAGTAATATTTTTACTGATATATCCCCTCGGGCAAGGGAAATAAAAGAAAAAATGAACATATGGGATTACATCAAACTTAAAAGTTTTTTCACAGCAAAGGAAATCATCAATAAAACAAAAAGGCAGCCTACTGAATGGGAGAAGATATTTGCCAACGATATATCTGATAAGGGGTTGATATCCAAAATTTATAAAACACTCATGAAACTCAACACCAAAAAAACAAACAACCCAATTAAAAAATGGGCAGAGGATATGAAGAGGCATTTCTCTAAAGAGGACATACAGATGGCCAATAGGCATATGAAAAAATGTTCAACCTCACTAATCCTCAGAGAAATGCAAATAAAAACCACAATGAGATACCACCTCATTCCATTCAGAATGGCTATCATCCACAAATCAACAAACAACAAGTGCTGGTGAGGGTGTGGAGAAAACGGAACCCTGGTGCACGCTTGGTGGGACTGCAAATTGGTGCAGCCATTATGGAAATCAGTATGGAGGTATCTCAAAACACTGGAAATGGAACTGCCGTATGACCCAGCAATTCCACTCTTGGGTATCTACCCAGAGGAATCCAAGACGCTAATTCGAAAAATTATATTCACCCCTATGTTTACTGCAGCGCTATTTACAATAGCTAAGACTTGGAAATAACCGAAATGCCCATCGGTAGATGACTGGATTAAGAAACTGTGGAACATTTATACAATGCAGTATTACCCTCTATAAAGAAGAATGAAATCGTACCATTTGCAACGATATGGATGGAACTAGAGACTATTATGTTAAGTGAAATAAGTCAGTTGGAGAAAGACAAATACCATATGATCTAACTTATATGTGGAATCTGAAAAACTGAATGAATGAGTAAAGTAAACAGAAACAGTCTCATAGATATAGAAGTAAAACAGAGTTGCTAGTTGGGAGGGGGGTGGGGATGAGGGAGAAGGGGAAGGGAGTAGACAGCATAAATAGTTACTACAATATTGCCACAGGGATATGAAAGACAGCTCGGGGAATATAATACTGTTGTAAATATTTTGTGGGGTGTCAGGTGGTCACATGTCTTGTTAGGGAGACCACTTCATGGATGGAGTAGAGGCTTGATCACTGCACTGTATACCTGAAATTGATGTTGTATAATATTGTATACCAACTGTAATTGAATATATAGATAGTCACGGGATGTGGATTATACGGTGGAAGGGAGTCAAAGGAATTGTAATAGATAGTATGATATGGAGGGGAGGAGTCGGGGGGAGAATTGGGGAGGGAGGTTGTCACTTTGAGGGGTAAAAAGTATAACTAGTGCACTGTGTTGTACACCTGAAGCTAATTAAAAATAAATAAATAAACTGTTTATGATTACAGCAAATAGTAAGAGTGTGAATTCAGGACTCCAGGGTAAAAAGTTGATATACATATAAAATCTAAAACAGGGTCTGACACAAAGTAAATTCCCAGTAAGTTTCAACTTGTATGTATGTATGTATGTATGTATGTATGTATGTATAAGTATGTATGTATGGATACACATTTTAAGGAGCATAGGGAAGATTATTGGAAGTTAAATTATCACTCTAGGGCCGGCCGAGTGGCGCGGTGGTTAAGAGCTGGCTTGGGAAGCCAGCGGCCCCCGTTCGGGTCCCACATATGAGAGCCAGTGACACTGCCCTCAAAAAAAAAAAAAAAATTATCACTCTAAAACTCTACTGTGGTTATATGAGGTTGGCATGATATCAGTTTTCCTTTCCATATTTCCAAATGTGATTTATATAATTTCAAAAATTGTAAAATGCAATAGAAATTCTATATCTGTTCCCTCAGGAAAGTAATATACACAGCATTATTAGGAATTAAGTAGTAGAAACACTTCCTTTCATCATAAAATGCTAATATAGTTTAAAAAAAGGAGTTAAAAATAAGACAGACAAAACCATAAGAAAACAAAGAGCGAGCTTGACTGTATGACTTGAAAGCTAACATAGTGAATGAATAGTAGGGCACATGGAGATTTCTGAGGGAGATGAGTGGAATGGAGGGGCAGAACTAAGAAGGCTGGTACAAAGGCCCAGAAACAGCAACGCACAGGACACTGGGCAATGGTAAGGAGGCCAACAGTGCTGCCAGCAAGGAATCTATCACACTGGTGCCCAGACAGGCCAATGGGAAAAAAGAGTCCTCAAATGGGAGGGGGGAAAAAAGAGTCCTCACGTGGGAGGGGGGAAAAAAGCCTACAGCTATAAAATAGACATTCGCTATACCATGATGACCTTACCTGTCAGTAAAATTATATCTCCAAGAAACACTGTAAGTGCCCAAAATGCGGCAGTCCTCCACAGAAAAACTTTCTTTTTAATTTCTGATTGGTCAATTACCACAATCGTTGCTAAAGGCACTTTAGAGCCAGAATTTGGTCCAGATTTTATAGTTATTTCTTTCACATGGCATGGAGATAACACCATGACTAAACAATTATACTTCTGATTTTCAGAATCACAGTTTTTTATTAATGATGCTTTTTTCATACCCTTAAATCCAAACACATTCCTCTGGTCTCTTGCTACAGCAGGACCTGCTTCATTAGAAGCCAACTTAATTTTCTTAGATACTTGAAGGACTTTTGAGAGAGCCTTAGGATGGCCCAATTTATCTTCAGGGGTCCCATTTCTTTTACTAGAACATTTGTGGGAGGTATTTCGTTGGGAACATAGTATCCCTGAGCTACATGACTCAATACATACTTCATTTGGTGGCAGCTTATCTTCCAAACGGCAAAGTTCTTGAGATCCTATATTTTCTTGGAGACCTTTATCAGAGTTTACGTGACTATGGCTACTTTTTGTTTCGGGATAGACAGGACTAAAAAGTTCAAGGGAATGTGTTTGGTTTTGTCCATTTTCGTATCCTCCTGCAAAATCATCATTAGGCTGAATCAAATTATCTTTGGGTATTTTTATTTCCCTATGACTTGCTTTTGGTTCAATCTCCATATTTGTGGTTCCTTTATTCATAGAATTCTCCCCTATATGCTTCCTTTGAGCTAAAAAAGCAACCTGGCTGGCAGTCATTATACTGAGAAATTCAGTATCAGTAGATACCTTGAGGTCGGAGACCTCCCTAACTGCTCCTTCAGACCCTGGTTTACCTGCTGTGTTAGAGGAGAAGACCTCCAGACACTGGTTTTGTATTTCATGATGTTCTGTTGGTACACACTTTGTTTCCATAGTTCCTGGCCCTATATTAATCTGTTCAGTACTACAGACCAAATCCAATATAGCTGCACACTTATGGTCTAACTGAAAGGAATTTTTTTGGATGTTTTGACCACATATATTTGATTGATCTTTATGCTGTTCATCTGTGATTTTCTTATTTTCACTGGAAAGCTTTTGACACTTTTCTTCTTCAGTTAAATGCTGAACTCTGCCCTTAAATCCACATATTTGCACATCAGAGTTAATTATATAGCTCCTCCCCAAGGGGTGATTCTTCTCAAATTTTATAGTCTGTGTTTCAGAAATGCAATGTATAAAGTCATCTTTCACATGAACAGACCTATTCATGGAGTTTGCTGGAAAATGACCATTAAGAGGATCTGGAGGGCCAAGAGCTTCCAGGATTTGATAGTCTTCAAGATTTTTGTGCTTATAGTTTTCATTCTTTAGATGTAAAAAATGTGGATTATATAAGAGCTGAATTTTTTTCCAGGGGTCAGCAGTGGACATCAAAGGAGTTGATTCCCGTGATACTGTCATTTTCAATGGACCAATTGGAGCACCCCAAAAAATGTGGACTTCAGATCCTCTACTCATGGTTTCTGAAAAAAAATGAAAAAACTAAGCTGAGTATTTTGGCAGTATTTTACATATTAATATAAACAATAATATAACAAAAGGAATGTAATATAAACTATTATTCAAAAACACAATAGAGGTAATTTATACTGATACTCTACTTAACTATAAAATTCATAAATATATAAGAAATTATAAGGAGAAATCAAAATATCCACACATAAAAAATCCTCATGTAAAGACTCTAATAAATTAGATAACTAAAAAAAAAAAATCTCTTGGGCCGGCCAAGTGGCTCATTTGGTTAAGAGTTGACTTAGAGCGCGTGCTCTGAGCAACAGGGCCGCCAGTTCGATTCCCACATGGGCCAGTGAATGCTGCGCCCAAGCTGAGCTGTCGCTGAGCTACCAACAGGTGGCAGGATGGCTCACCTGGTGTAACAACAAGATTGCCTGTTCAATGGTGGGCTACGCCCATGCACAACTAAAAAATTGAACTCGGCACCTTGAGCTGAGCTGCTGCCCAGATGGCTCAGTGGACAGGGTGTGTGCTCTTAACAACAAGACTGTCGGCTTGACTGTTGGGTTGACTCCCACATTGGATGGTGACTACATCCACCAGCAACTAAGACTGAACTCAGCACCTTGAGCTGAGCTGCCGCCCAAATGACTGAGTGGATAGAGCGTGCACTTTTTTTTTTTTTTTTTTTTGAGGGCAGTGTCACTGGCCCTCATATGTGGGACCCAAACCGGGACCACTGGCTTCCCAAGCCAGCGCTTAACCAGCGCCACTTGGCCGGCCGTAGAGCGTGCACTCTTAACAAGGCTGCTGATTCAACTCCCACATGGGATGGTGGCTATACCCACACACAACTAAAACTGAACTCAGCACCTTGAGCTTAGAGGCCACGAGCTGCCGACGGGCAGCCAGATGGCAACTGACACCCTCCACAATGAAGATTGAAGAACAACAACTTGGCTGGTCTCTTCCCCCAATTCCCCAACACTGTTCCTCTCCCACAGTTCCCCACTAAAATCTTTTTTTTAAAAATCTCTTTAAGGAAAATGAAGCTAAGTATACTAACAGCAAATGGGTAAAGAAATTCTTAGTATGTTCATTTCTTGTATTGTATAAACTTGCACCATTTACTCGTAAATAACAAGTTAGTAAAGAAGTGGGGAAAGGCATTTGTTTAATTGTATTATAGTCACCTTTAAATTTCTTGTTTTCTTTACTACATAGATTATTTCAGGGCCTCCTTCCTTCAACTGTTAACTCAATTCCCAAGACCAAAACAAAAAGTTCAAACCAGATGGGAAAGAAAATAAAGAACTAAGGCGCTCTTCAAAATGTACAAGTGATAGCACTTGATGGATGGAGTGGAAGCTTGATCACTGCACTGTACACCTGGGGCTGATGTTGTATAATATTGTATGCCAACTGTGGTTGAATGTGTATATGGTCACAGGATGTGGAGTATAGTGTGGGTGGGGTCAAGAGAATTGTAATGGATATGTATGATATGATAGTGGAGTGGAGAATTGGGGGAGGAGGGATTGTAACTCTGAGGGGTAAAAAGTATAACTATTGCACTGTGTTGTACACCTGAAACTAACTTTTTAAAAAATGTTTATTTCACAATAAAAGAATTTTTTTAATGTACAAGTGACTATACTCCTATTATCTATCATCAGACCACTCTGTTAGCACAATCATTAATTACTTCTGTATTTTTTAATGTTCTCTAAAACACAAACAGAAAGATTAAGAATAGTTATTTTGTAAAATGCAAATAAAAGAAACATTATAATTTAAATATTTTTCATTAACTGTGGCACTTGATATAAGCATCATATTTACTGAGCTAAAAAACAATCATACCACTATTTACTTGATAATAAATGACTTTCAAAAAGTATATATTGGGCCTGCTGAGTGGCGCAGTGGTTAAGCGCTGGCTTGGGAAGCCAGTGGCCCCGGTTCGGGTTCCACATATGAGGGCTAGTGACACGGCCCTTAAAAAAAAAAAAGTATATATTAAAAAATAGATCTATTCCCAGAGTTTCCTGAAAACTTTTTTAACAGTGCTACAAGGACAAAAAGATTGTTCCTGGTCTAAGGAAACTGTCAGCCTGGTTTAAAAGAAAAACAGAAAGGAGAGAAAAAAAGTGAATGTAAAAGTTTCAAAATAACGTGATACTATAAGTTATAAACAAGAAACAATCTACTGGGAAGAACGCTAGTACGGAAGGCCAGCACTGTGGCTAAAAGCATTTAAACAAAAGAAAGAGCATCAGTAAAGGCAGAGTTATGAAAGACCCTAGTGTGATTAAGGGTTTGTGATTAGAGGACTTGGATCACCCTCTGTACTCATTCCCTAGGTGATTTCATTCAATCTCAGGGCTCTAAATCCCTTCCATACGCTAATGACTACTATGGGTATGTCTCCATCACAACCTTTCCTCTGAACTCGACTATCCAACTTGCTATTTCTTAGTGCCACAAAAGTCAAATAGGTATCTGTGCAGAAAAGAATTAACAAGGGCAGGCCTGAGATCACCGTCTTTAAAAAGCCCTGCTTGGGGCCAGCCAAGTGGCGCGGTGGTTGAGCGCTGGCTTGGGAAGCCAGCGGCCCTGGTTCGGGTCCCACATATGAGGGCCAGTGACACTGCCCTCAAAAAAATAAAATAAATAAATAAAATTAAAAAAAAGCCCTGCTTGTAAGGTGGGCCCTTGGCTGGTATCCAAGAATTTAGATTTCAGGAGGGTTCACACTATTCCTTGATAACAACAGCCTGCTGTGCCTAAACTGTGTATACAAACAGTTATGATGAACACTTGCTTTCCTTCTGAGAAACTGGAATTTTGCTATGTATTAGGCAAAGGGTGGCTATATGACCAGAACTCCTTAGAGAAATGGCTGGTTCTAGATCTGGCATAGAAATGTACAAGATGAACCTGAAATATCTCATCATACCAGAAAGCAAGAAAACTATTAGAACTGTGTGAAAGAACTCAGGACCCAACTTAAAGTGGCTCCCACAGTCAAAGTTGATCAATCTGAGCATCAATAAGAATGATTACTAGGGCCAGCCGAGTGGCGTGTTGGTTAAGAGCTGGCTTGGAATGCCAGCTCTGAGCAGCAAGGCCTGGGTTCAGATCCCACACGAGGGCCAGTGATACTGCCCTCTATAGCTAAGATGGTGAACAACAGCTCCACCTGGAGCTGGGCTGCTGTGAGTAGCCGGCGACGGCATAGGCTGCAACCCCTGCTGCAGTGGGCTGCCATAGGCTACAGTGAGTGGCCAGCAGCCAGCATGAACGGCCGGCAGCCGGAGTGCAGTGAGCTGCCAAGATCCGCTGTGAGTGGTCGTCCAGAGGCCAGCGACCAATCTGCCTCACCCAGGAAGAGCGCAATGATGATACCAACATGGGCCAGTGAAGCAACATCCTCCACAACTAGAATGAAGAACCAAAAGACAACAACTTGTCTGTTCCCCTTCCCTGATTCCCCAATGTTATTCCCCTCCCCCAATTCCCCAATAAAATCTTTAAAAGAAAAAAAAGAATGATTACTATGTGGATTGGAACACATCAAATATGTTTAAACCCATGAGTTCATTAGGATAACTAAAACAAACTCACTCAGTGATCACCTTTGTAGGCTACTAGGTGACTAAATGTTTTAAAAGTTAGTGAATGAAAGGAAAGATTTATTCTTTCTTTACTAACAGTATCTCAAGATGACCAACTACTTGATGAGAGGCAGTCTTTCTTTATAGATGTATTCTTCTAATTAACAAACAAACAAAAAAGGAATGATAGGGGACGGCTGGTTAGCTCAAGTGTTTGGAGCACAGGGCGCAGTGCTCATAACACCAAGGTTGCCAGTTCGATTCCCACATGGGCAACTGAGATGTGCCCTCCACAACTAGAATAAAACAACTATTTGACTTAGAGCTGATGGTCCCTGGATAAACACACTGTTCCCCAATTAAAACAACAACAAAAACAAAACAAAACAAAAAACCTACTCAATTAAAATTTAAAAAAATAAAATAAATAAAAGGAATAATAGAATAGCACCATTTTGCCATTCCTAATAAATCAGTGGGTTTTCTAGGCAATGATCGTAATGGCAGCTAACATCTCAAGGTAGATGTTGTAAGGGAGAGGAGAGGGAATCTGTATATTGCGACCAATTACAATGTATGGACTTTTTATTTGTTTGTTTGTTTACAGATTTTATGGAGGAATTGGGGAAGAGGAACAATATTGGGGAATTGGGGAAGGGAAACAGCCAAGTTGTTGTCCTTCAGTCTTAGTTGTGGAGGGCACAGCTAGCTCAGCTCCAAGTCCAGTTGCCATCCGGCCGCCTGTGGGTAGCTCAGGGCAGCTCAGTTCAAGGAGTCCTGTTCAATCTTAGTTGCAGGTGAGCGTAGCCACCATCCCCAGGGGCAGTTGAACTGACAACCTTGTTGTTAGGAGCACATGTTCTCACCAACTGAGCCATGCTGCCACCTGTTGGCAGGTCAGCAGCAGCTCAGCTTGGGCGCAGCTCACTGGCCCATGTGGGAATCGAACCAGTGACCCTGTTGCTCAGAGCCTGCACTCTTAACCAACTGAGCCACACGGCCGGCCCCATATGGACCTTATTTAGATCCTGATTTGAAGACACAAATGTAAAAATAGCATAAGCCAATTAGAGAAACTAAAACTTTGATATTTTATAACATTAAGAGATCGTTAATTTTCTAGTGAGCCAATGTTATTGAGGTTATGTATAAAAGAGCTATGTGCTAGAAATGTATGAGAATTTGCAGATAAAGTGATGTGATATCTCAGATTTCTTTAAAACACCGGGAGGGGAGAGGGAGTGAGGGTATAGATAAAAAAAGATGGGCCATGTGTTGATAACCGCTGAGGCAGGGTGATGGGACACATAGAGGGTCACTGCACTAATCACTCTACTTTTGTATATGTTTTAAATATCCTATAACACAAGTTTTTGTTGTTGTTGTTTTTAAGAAATACTGTTTCATATCCATAGGACTGGTACGAGATTTTAGCAGTCTAACAACACCCTAGATTGGAGAAATTTTACAGTGTTGGTAGAACAGTAAATAGGTATAGCCTTTGAAAACCAATTTGGTAAAGCTGAGGATGAACATCCACACAACCAAATAATTCCACTTCCAAGCTTCTGCCCCGGAGAACTCTTGTACATATATACATAAGAAAACATGTACAAGAATGATCATGAGAGGCTATAAGCAAAACATTTAGAACTTAAAAGTCTATGAAGAGGAGAATGGATAAATCACGGAACATTCAGAGAAAGATTACTATATGCGGATAGCAGCAAAAATAAGTGACCAAGAGTTACATGTCAACATGGATACATCTTACAAATAACTTTAAATGAAAGAAGCAATTTGAAGAATATATAACTTGTATCAATATATTGAGTTCTAAAAGTGCCTGAGAATAAAATACCAAATTCATGATGGTGGCTACCTTTGGGAGGGAGGTATGGGGATGTGATAGGTAAAAAGGGTACAGGAAGGGCTTCAACTGTACTGAATATGTTTTATTTTCTTTTTGCTAGGTATGGTTACAGAGGTGTTACCTATATTGTTCAGAAACATTTTATAATGTTTTTTAAATCCTATAAAAAAATTGAGAAGCAACATTGAGGATAATTTTTTTTAATTTCTATATTTTAAAAGTTTGTGATGAGGGGCCGGCTGAGTGGCCCAGTTGGTTAAGAGCTCACTCAAGAATGCAAGCTGAGGGGTGAGCCAAGTGGCGCATTGGTTAAGAGCCGGTTTTGGGATGCCAGCGGCCCCGGTATAGATCCCACATATGAGGGCCAGTGACACTGCCCTCTACAGCTAACAACAGCTCTACCTGGAGCTAGGCTGTGCGAGCCTCGGCGACGGTGTAGGCTGCAGTCCCTGCTGCAGTGGGCTGCCATAGGCTACAGTGAGTGACCAGCAGCCAGCATGAGTGGCAGGCAGCCAGCATGCGCTGCCAATAGCCGCGGTGAGCGACCATCCAGAGGCCGGTAACCGATCTGCCTCATCCGGGAAGAACGCAATGACAATACCAACATGGGCCAGTGAAGCAACATCCTCCGCAACTAGACTGAAGAACAAAAGGACAGCAACTTGTCTGTTCCCATTCCCCAGTTCAATCAAATCTTTAGGGGAAAAAAAAAAAAAAAAGAGTGCAAGCTGAGCTCTGAGCAACAGCAGTTCGATGCCCAGCCCGCGCTGAGCTGCCGCTGAGCTGCCAACAGGTGGAAGGATGGCTCAGCTAAAAAAAAAAAAAAAAGTTTGTGATGAATAATGTATTATTTTCATAATAATCAAATCTTATTTATTTGGTAATTCAGGATTTTCTCTCACAATCTTCAAATAAAATATGATGTTACAATAGTTGTATAACAATGGACCTAAATCTAACACTGCAGCTACTAATGTATTAGCAGCTAAAACAAAGATATACTGCAATGTTCAAACAGTTAATAATAAGGAATTATTACCAAGGAAACAAAATCATAGTAAGTGTCAAGTTTTGACCCATAACAAATCAAAGAGTTGATTAAGCATCATTAATTGCTATAACCACATATCCCACTCTCATTTAATCCTCATAGAAAGAATAACCTGCATAAGAAATGATACATTAGATCTAATTCAAGTTTTACTATTTATATGTCATTATTACATTGGCCACTAGAGGACCCCAAACAGTAGAGCAAAAACCTTCAATTTCAAAAGATAGATATCAAAACCAAGTGAAAGAGCAAGAAATATATTATCCTGACATGTAGGTGGGAATACTTAGTATATTCAAATCAAATGCATAAACTTACAATGATAATGAAGTTCCCTGTCTCAAATCTTTGGGTTTCTCTCCAAAGCATCAAATCTTTAAAATCAAAACAAAACCAAAACCAAAATTCTATGTTGATTTTTTGTTCTCATTTTCCATTTATTCTTCAACCCTCTTAAATACCGCTCTTACTCTAATCATTTTGCTATAACGCATTTTACCATAGAAACCAATGACCTTTAATGGTCAAATCCAAAGGTTAATTTTCAATCCCTGTCTGACTGCCATTTGAAACTGTTTATGAAATCCTCTTTTTGAAACATTCTACTTCTTTCATTCTGTGAGATCATTAAATGGGAATTTTTTTGTGCTTAAAGGACAGGTAATTTGGTTTATTCACTCAGTCATTCATGTGACAAATATTTACTTAATGCCATGTGCCAGGCATTATGATAGATACTGGGAGCTTTACTAGTCTAATGGGAGAGATAAAATGACAATTATAAAATAGTAATATTGGGCTACCACAGATTTAAATGCAGGGTGTGCCTGAAAGGGAGAACCCTGGCGCAGATCAACCAAAATGGGACTGCCCATTATCTGCAATTTTCATAGGCTCTTTGGACCATGGTTAACGAAAAAATTTTGAAACCAAATTTAAATAATATTCAGAAAAAAAGAGTACAGTACAGCCCCAGTCATCCCTCTTCCCCCACAACACAGGATCCAGGAAGGCAGCCTAAGCTGGCTTACCCAAGGGCCACGATAGGAAACCTCCAAAGTGATTAACAGGAGTGTAAGACACACACTTTGCCTGTGTCCTCACTTATCTTTTCTCCTAAATGTCCTGCAATCTGACTTCTATGTCCCATCTCTGTTAAGATAACAGCGAAGTCCAAATTATCAAATAAGTACTCACGGCACTTGACTACTCCAATTGTGAAATACTCCTTCCTGAGTTTCTAGAACACACCTCCTTCCTAACTCATTCTTTTACCTTTCTGATTTTTCTTTCTCCATCTTTTCATCCGTGGGTCATTTCGTCTTTTCTTTCCATAATTTGACAGAATTTCATCTAATCCCATTCATTTAATTCTTAAATATCCAATTATGCTTTACCAATCTATATTGAACCAACCACTCGACCTAACATCAGACATGTTTCTAGTACATTATATTTGACACAATCACAGTAGATTTTTTTTAATGTTCTATTTAGCCTCTTTCTTGAAGGGAAAATCTGACTAAACGACTCGTTCTCCAGATTATATTACAGAGTCCTTGGATTCAGTCTGGTGCGGTTTATGGTGATGAGGCCAGGAGGCTAGGAAGCAGCAGATTCCTAAGCACCAGAGCTCTCCTTGCTCTCCAGGCAGGGGAAGATGGCGAGACACACAGGGGTGACACAAAGCAGTCTTGAGAGCTCAGAGAGGATCTCCTAGGATAAGAGATGACTGAAAAAAGAAAACTCTATAAAACACAGGTTATTTGTATATATTAACTACTTCAGTGTGCCTTCACTTATTTGTCTAAATATATACCAATGTAAGTGTGGGATGCCCCTTACAAAACCAAACCAAACCAAAACAAAACAAAAAACAAAAAAATGGCTAGGAAGTATGGTCCTGTTAATTCAAAACATTTTTTAAAATGTTTGCACCTAAAGCTGCTTCTACTAAATGCTCTAATTCATAGGGAGTATGAGCAGGGTGGGGAGGTGGAAGGATGGGATGTGGTGAGGGCAAGGGAAAACAAAATTATTTCTCAGAGCAAAAATACACAGATTGAAGAGTTAAATTATAAACAACTCATAAATTTCAATGACTCTAGATATGTTTCGGGTGTACTCAGAAGGTTAAAGCTCATTAAGATACCAGATGAAACTTGCAAGTACATATCCATTACCGTAGTTAATAATTATACAATTTCTCAATCTGCAGAAGGCAATTCAGTCAGAAAGACCAATACAACCACAATTCTTTATCTTTGGAGTGGTCAGAGTCTGATGAATGGGTCAAAGATTTATAAAACAGGATGAACTGTATGTATCAGCAGGTTTGTCTTTGCAGAACACTGCAACTAAAAATGCTTATTACAAAATATATGTAGTTAAAAGAGAGTGCTTTCTCCATGCTATTATCAACCTAAAAAACTCACTGTTATAATGCCTTTCCATGTCTATTTTACCAAAAACACTAAGCATCATAAAATTACTCAATAGCATCTAGGGATGAAATGAAAAAGCAGCATAGGATTGTAATAAAAAGCATGGGTTTTGGAGTAAGATAGATGTGGGTTAAAATCCTACTCTGTAACTTACTAGAAAATGTAAACTTGAGGGCCGGCCGAGTGGCTCAGTTGGTTAGAGCTCGCTCAAGAGTGTGAGCTGAGCTCTGAGCAACAGTAGTTCAATGCCCAGCCCGAGCTGAGTTGATGCTGAGCTGCCAAAAGGTAGCAGGATGGCTCAGTGCTAAAAAAAAAAAAATGAAAATGTAAACTTGAAATTATTGAAGCTAGGTGATAGCTGCTTGAGGTTCAATATACTATTCTTTCTTTTTGGGTGTATTTTGAAACTATCCATAACAAAAAATTAAATTTCTTTATATGTCAAGTGAGGATTAAGTTTCTTTATCTGTCAAATGACAAAAATATCAATCCCTATGTGACAAGTGTTTGTGAAATGAGGACGTAGCAAATACTCAAAAAATGTTAGAGTTGACAGTCAAGATGGTGGACTAGGTAAACACTGTGCCTGCCACCTTCCATGACCACATTCAAATTACAACTAAATCACAAAACAATCAACCTCAAGAATCATCTGAAGACTAGCTGAACAGAATCCCTATAACTAAGGATATAAAGAAGAGACCAGGGCCGGCCAAGTGGCGCATTGGTTAAGCGCTGGTTTTGGGATGCCAGCGGCCCCGGTTCGGATCCCACATGAGGGCCAGTGACACTGCCCTCTACAGCTAACAACAGCTCCACCTGGAGCTGGGCTGTGCGAGCCCTGGAGATGGTGTGGGCTGCAGCCCCTGCTGCAGTGGGCTGCCATAGGCTACAGTGAGTGGCCGGCAGCCAGCGTGAGCGGCTGGCAGCCAAGCGTGAGCTGCCAATGGCCGCGGTGAGCGACATCCAGAGGCCAGCAACCTATCTGCCTCATCCGGGAAGAGCGCAATGACGATACCAACAGTGAAGCAACATCCTCCGCAACTAAACTGAAGAACAAAAAGACAGCAACTTGTCTGTTCCCCTTCCCCGATTCCCCAATGCTGTTGCCCTCCACCAATTCCCCAATGAAATCTTTAAAAAGAAAAAAAAAAAAGAAAAGAAGAAGAGACCACATAGGGGCGGCCGAGTGGCTCAGTTGGTTAAGAGCATGAGTTCTGAGCAACAGAGTGGCTGGTTCAATTCCCACATGGGCCAGTGAGCTGTGCCCTAGCTGAGCTGCCACTGAGCTGCTAGCAGGTGGCAGGATGGCTCAGCTGGTGAGAGCACATGCTCCTAACAAGGTTGCCAGTTCTACTCCTGCACGGGATGGTGGGCTATACCCACCCACAACTAAGATTGAACACAGCACCTTGAGCTGAGCAGCTGCGAGTTACTGACAGGCAGCCGGATGGCGACTGGACTTAGAGCTGAGCTAGTAGCACCCTCCACAACTAAGGTTGAAGGACAACAACTTGGCTGTTCCCCTTCCCCAATTCCCCAACACTGCTGTCTTCCCAATTCCCCAATAAAATCTTTACAAAAATAAAAAATAAAAAATAAAGATGAGGCCATAAAGACTAGTAAGAGGGGCAGACATGTAAAACGGGCCTACCAAACACACGGGTAGTGGTTGAGCACCAGGAAGGATACCTCGATGACAGACGCACTCCCAGTAAGAGTGGGGAGTCCCAGCCCACACCAGGCTCCCCAACCCATGGTCCTTGCTGGGAAGAGCGGTCCCTACAACATCTGGCAGTGAAAATCAGCAAGGATGATCTAGTGAGCCAGAAGGCAGCTGGAAACTCAGACATTCACTTAAAGGGCCAGCATACAGACTCACTCACTTGCAAGCACTCACCCTGGGCTCCAGCAGAGGGGCAGCAACTCTATAGAGGTGCCAGACACATACAGAGAAAGACTGAGTTATGTGGCTACTGGGTAAGGGCTACAGAAACAGCCACCATTATCCTGCTTTATGTGTAGCCTACAGACAAGTGACATTTTTCATTGTTAACCCCTCCCCCACAGAACGAAATCTGACACCACATTGGCCTGGTGAACTCCACACACACCCCACACTGGTGGCTCTCTGGGACCCTGCCCTGCCCAGTTAGTGTGACATCACCGGAGGGCACTCTAAGCTCCTGGGGGCCAACCCGCCCCTCAAGCTGTAGGAGGCTTCTACAGCAGTGAACAGCCCAAGGTGGCATGGGAAACTCTTGGTGGTGGGTGGTCAGCCTCAGCTCACATGGCAGCCTTTCATAGGCAGCTCCCAGAGATGTGTGGGCCCAAGGAGAGCGGCAGCTGGCTGTGATGTTCTCCGGGCATTTTGTGAAATAGCCACAGGCTCAGCACTGGAGCAAGAACTGAATCTACATTAACTCTGTAAAAATCACCAAACCCACCCTGGTGGCTCCCTGGAATTATTCCCTGCCCAATTTGGGCAGCACTGCTGGGGGCACCGCCAGAACCAGGTCAACTAGCCTGGCTCACGCATGTAAGGGGCTCTTTCAGTGGCTGAGCCTTAAAGGCAGCTGGAATGTGGCAACAGGCGTAGAGGTACCCGGGGCCTTTTGCTCAGCCTTTTGCGCCAGGCCCAATACTGGTGGCAGCTGGCCTCAGTTCACAGCAAGGCCACCCCCACATGCCTTGAGGTCCAGGACAGGCAGCAACTCACTACATCTAGCTTTGTACCTCCTACCATGTGGCCCCAGGCTGGTCAGAGGCAAACCTGAAATTGGCATGCACAGGCGCTCCTCCCAAGAGGCACCAGAAACAACACACCCAGAGGCCAGCTTCAGACCACACCACAGCACTACCCAATTAGCCCCACAAGCAGCATACCCCAAAAGTGGTGTCAACAAGCACAAGAGCCTACTGGAGCAAACCCCTCTGAGAAATCAGCCCCCACACAGCAGCTCATACACTGTGTGTGTAGCCAGTCCTTACAGTCAGCCTGGGAGTCAATCCCATCCACTGATACACCAAAGGCAATCAAGGCCAACTACAACAGGAGAATATACACAACACACATGAGGGACACTCCTGGAATACATGGCACAGGTTATCAGGGAAACTGTGCCGCTGGACCAGACAGGACACCTACTACATAAGGCCACTGGGCAGACTGAGAGACATAAAAAAATCTACCTAATGCATAGAAGCAAATACAGAATGGCAGCCAAAATGAGGGAACAAAGAAACATGTCCCAGATAAAAGAACAGGAGAAACCTCCAGAAATAGAACTAAATGAAAGAGGGAACCAACCTATCAAAGACAGAGTTCAGGGCCGGCTAAGTGGCGCATTGGTTAAGAGCTGGTTTTGGGCTGCCAGCGACCCGGGTTCGGATCCCACGTATGAGGGCCAGTGACGCTGCCCTCTACAGCTAACAACAGCTCCACCTGGAGCTGAGCTGTGCGAGCCCAGACGAAGGTGTAGGCTGTAGCCCCTGCTGCAGTGGGCTGCCATAGGCTACAGTGAGTGGCCGGAAGCCAGTGTGAGCGGCTGGCAGCCAGCCGTGAGCTGCCAATAGCCGCGGTGAGCGACATCCAGAGGCTGGTGACCGATCTGCCTCATCCAGGAAGAGCGCACTGACGATACCAAAATGGGCCAGTGAAGCAACATCCTCGGCAACTAGACTGAAGAACAAAAAGACAGCAACTTGTCTGTTCCCCTTCCCCGATTCCCCAACGCTGTTCCCCTCCCCCAATTCCCCAATAAAATTAAAAAAAAAAAAAAGACAGAGTTCAAAACAATGGTTATAAGAATGCTTAAAGAATTTAGTGAGAACTTCAACAAAGAGATAATAAGCATAAAAAAGGACATAGAAACCATAAAAAGAACCAGTCAGAAATATAGAATACAATAACTGAGATAAAGAATACACTAAAGGGGCCGGCCGAGTGGCGCATTGATTAAGAGCTGGTTTTGGAATGCCAGTGACCCCGGTTCGGATCCCACATGAGGGCCAGTGACACCGCCCTCTAGAGCTAACAACAGCTCCACCTGGATCTGGGCTGTGCAAGCCTCGGTGATGGTGTAGGCCTGCAGCCCCTGCTGCAGTGGGCTGCCATAGGCTACAGTGAGTGGCTGGCAGGCAGCATTAGCAGCTGGCAGCCAGTGTGAGCTGCCAATAGCCATGGTGAGCGACCATCCAGAGGCCGGCAACCGATCTGCCTCATCTAGGAAGAGCACAATGACGATACTAACATGGGCCACTGAAGCAACGTCCTCCGCAACTAGACTGAAGAAAAAAAAGACAGCAACTTGTCTGCTCCTCTTCCCCCATTCCCCAACGCTGTTTCCCCAATTCCCCAATAAAATCTTTAAAAAAAAGAATACACTAGAAAAAAATCAACAGAAGATTAGATGAAGCAGAGGTTCGAATTAGCAAATTAGAAGGCAAGAGAGCAGAAAACACCCAATTGGAACAGTAAAAAAAAAAAAAAAAAAAGGATAAAACAATTAATATAAAATATCAAATAAAAATTTTTCTTCAATATACTTATATGTAAAATACAAAGACTATAGAAAATTATATATGGAAATATTTTATTTTCCATTAAAAAACAGTATTCAATTTATCACTGTTTACCTTGAAGTTAGAAACCATTTCTTCTCCTAAATAATAAAAAAATATGTGTTCTCTATAATGACTGGTGCAAGTGGTGGTAAAAAAGAAGTTATTTTATTCTTTAATCTAATTTAATTAATCAACATTGTTATTTTAATTCATCGTGCTAATATCTGAATTTCCTATTTAAAATGATATCACATTGATACATTTTTTTATTGCCATTGGACCATTTGACAGTAAGTCACAGACTTTTTTTTTTTTTTTTTTTTTTAACTGAGCGATCCTGCCACCTGTTGGCAGCTCAGCTTGAGCTGGGCATCGAACTGCTGTTGCTCAGAGCTCAGTTCACACTCTTGCCTGAGCTCTTAACCAACTGAGTCACTCCGCCGGCCCTAACACCGATACATTTTATGTGACTTATGAAAGGATATAAGATGCATTATTTGTCCCCCAAGAACAAAAACAATTGAAATTTAAAGCTATTACACATTTTTGCAACTGAAGCAATAGTTACTCAAACAAACCTGTGAGCAGACAATTCATTGCTTAAAGCTCTTTGCATAAACTGGATTTCCTTTGCAATAGACTTTGGTTTTCAAGTAAGGTATATGTAATCAAGTTCTCATTACCGCATGAGGCTAGTGCAGTCGAGTGAGCCTCTTGGTCCCGCTGGCAAATACAGTGGGAATTTCTCCCTCGCACCCCTCTCTAGGCACGGGCCTTCTCCCAGTAAAGGCCAAGCATTTAAACAGGAAGTGGACCTTAATCTAGCTGCATTTTTGCCTTAAGAATCAGGTGACCATACATTCTGATTTGCTCAGAACAGTCCTAATTTAAGTATGCTTATCTGGTATCCTGTTCAGTCAGTTACCCTTTTTACTTTTATAACTGTCTTGGTTTGGAGATAAATTATATAGTCACCCTAGTGAAGAACCATATAAATACATGAATAAATGTTCTATTAGTGAAGAGTGTGCCTCCTAATACATTTTATCAGTAACATTAAAATAATAGGAACACCTTAAATGGTAAAGGGAAAAATTCTGTTCAATTTTCCTGTAAAAATTTTTAAATAATGAAATACTAATTGAAATTAGGTTAAATTGTACCTAAAAAATCATAATATGCATTTTGTAATCTCACAACAGAGATAAGAATTAAATGAGGTAGAAAAGAGAATTAACCTGTTTGGTAACTAAAAGGAAAATAAGAGTCTGGCTGTCAGGTTTTGGGTAATAAAGATGCATAAAAACTTTTGGATCCAGTTTTCCTAGGAAACGTCAAATGACAAGACATCAACATGTCCAAGGCCCACCCTTTCTAAGGAAGGTCGTGGGAGAGATCCTAAAATATCATACTTCACTTCCCTCCCCCACACAATGTACGATCAACAGAACCAAATTACTCATCAGGATCTTATAAGCATAAGGAGGTCCCAGGAGTCTGCCTGCCAATCCCTCTGCTTGTTCATCTCCACCCACGGCCAAAAAAAAGATGAAAAACAAAACAAAATCAAGAATGAAAAAAAATATTTTGCTTTTTTTTGCTTTTTTTTTTTTAAAGACTTTATTGGGGAATTGGAGGAGGAGAACAGCGTTGGGGAACCTGGGAAGGGGAACAGACAAGTTGCTGTCCTTTTGTTCTTCAGTCTAGTTGTGGAGGATGTTGCTTCACTGGCCCATGTTGGTATCATCATTGCACTCTTCTCGGGTGAGGCAAATTGTTCGCCGGCCTCTGGACAGCCTCTCATAGCAGGCTCTCGGCAGCTCATGCTGGCTGCCGGCCACTCACTGTAGCCTATGACAGCCCACTGCAGCTATGCCACCCCGGGGACTCACAGCAGCCCAGCTCCAGGTGGAGTTGTTGTTTACCATCTTAGCTGTAGAGGGCAGTGTCACTGGCCCTCATGTGTGGAATCTGACCAGGGGCCGCTGGTGTCCAAGCCAGCTCTTAACCAACACACCACTCGTCCAGCCCGCAACTTTTTTTTGGTGTAGAATTTGATCTGCACCGGAATTGCCTAGATAAGTTCCTCCTGAGTTCCTGACACAGGGTAACTGTAATGTAATAAATATTTGTTGCTTCCGGCCACTCACTATTGGGAATTTATTATGAAGTGAGAAATAATACAGAAGTTGTATGGGTTTTGCTTTTGCATTTTAAACATATGATCCATTATAAATGTTTCCATGTATGGAGTGAGTTGTGGTGGAAGTTCATTGTTTCCCATATAGGTATCATATTAGAGCAACATCTGTCTCTCTTTCTCCCAATGGATTGATTTGGCACTTTGCTACAAAAATGTGTGAGTTCATTTCTGAGCCCTCTATTATGTACCATTGATTTCTATGTCTATCCTTATGCCAACACCACACTGTAGTATTATGGAAAATCGTGGTATCAGGAAACAAAAGGCCTCCAACTCTGTCCGTTTTCAAAATTATTTTGGCTATTCTTAAGTCCTTTGTATTGGAATAATTTCATAAAATCAGCTTACCTATTTCTTCAAACAAAGCCTACTAGGATGCTAATGAGGACTTCACTGAACCCATAGATAAATTTAGAGAGAATTCCAGTTCAGGGCCTGTGGCACAATGGATAACACATCTGACTACAGATCAAAAGATTCTAGACAGAATTCCATCTTAACAATGCTAAGTCTTCCAACCCACGAATGTGGTACATCAAAATTCATCAAAGTCTTTTTAAACATACATCAGCAATATTTTCTACCTTTTAGTGTTGAGAGTATATCCTTAGTTAGATTTATTCATAAGTACTGATTTTTTTTCATGCTATCAGAAATAACAGTTTTTGGGCCGGCGGAGTGGCGCTTTGATTAAGAGCTGGCTTGGGACACTGGCTCTGAGCAGCAAGGCCCTGGTTCGGATCCCACATATGAGGGCCAGTGACACTGCCCTCTACAGCTGAGATGGTGAACAACAGCTCCACCTGGAGCTGGGCTGCTGTGAGTCCCCAGGGATGGCATAGCTGCAGTCCCTGCTGCAGTGGGCTGCCATAGGCTACAATGAATGGCCAGCAGCAGGTGTGAGCTGCCAAGAGCCACTGTGAGCAACCGTCCAGAGGCCGGCAACCGATTTGCCTCACCCGGGAAGTGCGCAATGATGATACCAACATGGGCCAGTGAAAGCAATGTCCTCCACAACTAGACTGAAGAACAAAATGACAGCAACTTGTCTGTTCCCCTTCCCCAGTTCCCCAACGCTGTTTCCCTCCCCAATTCCCCAATAAAATCTTTAAAAAAAAAAAAGAAAATAATAGTTTTTATTTCAGTTTTCAAATTGTTCATTGCTCATATAAAGAATTACAAATGATTTTTGTATACTTACTTTGCTATATTCATTTATTAGAATTTTTTGTCGATTCCATAGGGTTGTTTTATATACACAATCAGATTTGGACATTTTTCAATCATTATTTCTTCAAATAATTCTTCTGTCTACCCTCTTCCTCTTTCCTAGGGCTCCAATTATACATATATTACACAACTTGATATTGTTTCATAGATGTTCTATTAATATCATTGCAGTCTTTTTTTTTTCCCTTCTTTGCACTCCATTTTGAATAGTTCTTTCTACTACAAGGTTTGACAATTAAGTTTGAGAACTTGTTGCAAAGATGTTAACATTTTTTGATATCAGAGGAATTATTCATTATGAATTTGTACCAACTGGACAAACATTTAACCAAGTTTACTATTTGGAAGTGCTGAAAGGGCTGCGTGAAAAAGTTAGATGACTTGAACTTTTCACCAATTCATGGCTTTTGCATCACGACAATCCACCAATTCACCTGGCTCTGTCTGAGGGAGTTTTTAGCCAGTAAACAAATAACTGTATTGGAACACCCTCCCTATTCACCTGATCTGGTCCTCAATAACTTCTTTCTTTACCTGAAGATAAAGGAAACATTGAAAGGAAGACATTTTGATGATATTCAGGACATTAAGAGTAATACGACAGCTCTGATGGCCATTCCAAAAAGAGTTCCAAAATTGCTTTGAAGGGTGGACTAGGTGCTGGCTTTGGTGCATAGCTTCCCCAAGGGGAATACTTCTAGGTGACCATAGTGACATTGAGCAATGAGGTATGTAGCACTTTTTCTAGGATGAATTCGTGAACTTAATTGTCTGACCTCATATATCTTCAAATTCAATGCTCTCTTCTCCTGCAGTGTCTAATCTGATATTAATTCCATCCAGTAGTTTGTTTTTCATTTTGGATATTGTATTTTTCATCTCTAGATGTTCCATTTGAGTCTTTTTTTCTATCATTCATTTCTCTCCTTATCATACTCATGTTTTCTTATACGTTCTTCAACATATGGAGCACATTTATAATAGCTGCTTTAACATCCTTGTCTGATAATTCTATCATCTGAAATATTTCAGATGATTCTTCATTTCTAGGTCTCTTACAATTTATTGGTTGTTCTCCAGTTTATGGGCTATTTTCCTATTTTATTAGTATCCCTAGTAATCTTTCATTTGATGCTGGACATTTTCATTGCTGGGTGCTGGTTTTTACTGTATTCTTTTAAAAAGTGTTAGACTTAGTTTTGACACACAGTTGAGTTACTTTCTATTAATTTGATACTTTAAAAATTTGTTTTTAAGCTTTGTTAGGGTAGGTTTAGACAGACCTTCAGTCTATGGCTAATTTAATTCCACTCGAAGGTCTCTAGTCAGTCAATGCCCCATATATGAAACCATCTCTTCACTATGCCTAATAGAAACACAAACTATGCCCAGCACTGTGTGAGCTCCTGGAATTGTTCAACACACTAATTTCCACTGTGACTTTCCCCAGGATTGTAGTTTCTTACTTTACATGTATAGACAAGTATTCAACAAAAGATTCTACAGGACCCCTCTGTAGATCTCGAGATCTCTTAGTTCTGTAGATTTCTGTACAGTTCCCTCTGTTCCAGCTTTCTACCCCACAAATTCTAGTTGCTTTAGTTTCTGCAAACTCTCCTGGGCTCTATTTGGGTTTCCTTACTCTGTACTGCAACCTAGAAATTGCCTGTAGGCAGTATGCTGGGGCATTTATAGGGTTCATGTCATTTATTTTCCTTCTCTTAAGGATCCGCATCCTGCATTGACTATTGTCCAATATCTGAAAACAGTTGTTTCATATATTTTTATCCTGTTCCCTAGTTGTTTACAGCAGGAGGGCAATTTTTATATCACTTAATTCTACATAGGCAGATATACTATTTCTATAATATCCTCTCTTTGTGTTGTTTTTTAGGGATTTCTCTAGAGGTTAAAATATGTATCTTGAAGTTATTAAAGCCTATCTTCAAATATTAGTATACTAGTTCAGTGCATAAAACTTAAGACAGTTTAATTCCATTTCCCTCCTTTTGCATCTCATAGTTTTAAACTCTACATCTATATATACTGTAAACCTCACATATCCTCCTTTTGCATCTCATAGTTTTAAACTCTACATCTATATATTCTGTAAACCTCACATATATTAATATTTTTGCTTTAAACGGTCAATATTACATGCATATATACTATAGGTGACGGTACCAAAATATTTTCTCTATATTTATACAGATATTTACCATTTCTGGTGTCCTTCATTCTTTTCTTTTCTTTTTTTTTGAGGGCAGTGTCACTGGCCCTCATTTGTGGGATCCGAACCGGGGCCGCTGGCTTCCCAAGACAGTTCTTAACCACCGCGCCACTCAGCTGGCCCCGTTCTTTTCTATAGACCCAAGGTTCCATCTGGTGTCTTTTGTCTTTATCTCATGAAACATTTTTTAGCATTTCTTGGCAGTCCAAGTCCACATGAGACAAATTCTTTCACTTCGTAATCTGTCTAAAAATACTTTGTTTTGCCTTTATTTTTGAAGGTTATTTCTGCTGGATATAGAATTCTAGGTTGACAGATTTTCTTTTTCTTTCATCCCTTTTATGGATGTCATTCCATTGCCTCTAAGCCTATTTTTTCAGGTGAGAAGTTAGCTATAATTCATGTTATTCCCATGTATATATTACAAGCATATCTGTTACTTGTAAGATATGCTCTTTAGTTTTCAGCAGTTTGATTATGATGTGCCTAAGTCTGATATTTTGTTGTTTACTTGTTGGTTTGTTTTGTTTTGTGTTTCACCTGCTTGGAGTTTGTTGAACTTGAATTTGTGAGTTTAGTCTTTAATCATTATTATAAGTTCTTAACCAATATCTCTTCAAACATGTCTTTTGCCATATTCTCTCCTCTCTTTCTAAAGCTCCAGTTATACGTATGTTCGAGTATTTGATATCACACCACAGATCTGGGAGCTCTTTTCTGCCTCTCTGTTACTCTTTGTTCTGTTTTTTTCATTAATTTGAATATGTTCTGTCAACATTTCTTCACATTCACTGATGTTTTCTTGATATGTTAAGAAGCTATTAAGCCTATGTAATGAAGTCCTCATTTCTAACATTGTATTTTTCATTTATAAAATTTCAATTTCGTTTTTTGGTATAGTTTCCATGATTCTACTGAAAATGCCCATCTTTCCATGCATGTTGTACACTTTTGCCATTAGATCCTCTGGCATTTTTTTTTTCATTGTTACCTTCAAATCTCTGTCTGATAATTCCACCACCTGGATTACTTCTAGGTCTCCCTCTACTGATTGTTTCATCTCTTGATCTTTGGTCACATTTTCTTGCATTTTGCAATTTTATTATAAGCCAGACATTTTGTATAAAAATAATCAGTAAGTGAAATACGTAATATTTTACTCCTAGAAAAAGACATGATCCTTCTGTCAGACCACTAGAATGGGGTCTGAGTCAATCTCATCTGTAATAGAGCTGGGTCTAGGCTTTGATGCAGCTTGAGTTTGATTCAATTCATCAATGGATTCAAATATTTAGAGAATGGGAATAAGGACTTTCACCTCAGCAGGATTTGAGATCTGGGCCCAGGCAGAATTCCAGAGATCTGTCTATGCTTCATAGCTAAGCCACCAATTTTCAAAACTGTGGGAGTGTTTTACATGTATACTAGAGCTGAATAATTAATTAAACAGGTGGCAGATGGTGTAAGCCAGTTTTCTCACTACTAGAGTAGGAGTTTACAGATAAGCAAGGGTGGGGGAGGTTATAATGATCTGTGTGGTAATGGATTAGAGTTGGATACCTCAGCATGAACTCACATTTAGCATAATATAAACACAGATGGGTATATATGGAAATATTTATAGATAAGTGCATATATACAGATTAGTAAATGCACATATATTTCCTGGCACTGTCAGCTAAAGGACCTACAACCAACACTCCAGTAGCAATAAGCACATCTAGATCTTGGTTTCTCCATTCTCCAGTCAAAGGAACCAAGGCTCCTTGGAGAAATGGCAAATTCTAGGATGGAGGCAGGAAACATACAAAATGAACCCGGAGCATTATGTAGTACCAAAATGTAAGGAAGTACATTCTCATTCTCTCTCTCTCTCTCTCTCTCTCTCTCTCTCTCTCTCTCTCTCTCTCTTTCTCTCTCTCTCTCTCTCTCACACACACACACACACACACACAGATGGGGTATGTCAAAGAGACATAGGAGCCAACTGAAAGAGCTCCCAAAGGCCAAAGCTGGAACAATTTTGCCAACAAAATAAATAAAGTAGTAATTGTGTTATAACCTCAAGTATAAAGTAAATATCCATGACTCAATACTGATCTAAAGAATGACTGAATAAAGAATGGAGGAGAAGAGACAAATCTGCACAGAAGTCCAAATATTTATGCAGATGCTCCACCCTCGAGGAGGGGGACATAACTACCCACTCCGTAAGTGTGAGCTGCACACACGACTTCTTTCCAAAGAGTACAGTACAGAAAGAATAAAAGAGTAAGTTTACAGTTGAGAAACTTGGCAAATACTACCATGACCAGGTGCTCAAGGTCAACATCAATGCTGATAAGTCATGCTGACAGTATCTACTCTTAGTAAAATATAATGAAAATGGTACTTAACCGCTGTGGGCTTCCTCCAAAAAACCCCAAACCCCAGTCGAATCATGAGAAAAACATGAGAAAAACATGAGACAAGCAACAATAGAAGGGCATTCTACAAAATACCTGAACAATACTCCTCAAAACTGTCAAAGTCATCAAAAAGAAGGGGAGTATGAGAAACTCATAGCCAAGGGGAACTTAAGGAGACATGACAGATAAATGTAATGGGGGACTCTGGAAGGGAAGAAATGACATTAGGTAAAAACTAAGGATGTGTGCATAAAGTATGGAATTCAGTTAAACATATGTATCAATAATGGTTCATTACTTAACCTACAAATGTAGGTGTTATAGGGGAAACTAGGTATGGGCATCTGGGAACTCTCTGTACCATCTTTGCAGTTTTTCTATAAACCTAAAACTATTCCAAAAAAATAAAATCAAAAAAAAAAAAAGAAAGAAAGAAAAACAACTGGGAGCTCTCTGTGTTTTAAGCATGCCTGCCCATTTTTTCACTTGCTAGGGAATTCTCTTCACGTTCCAGTCCTACTCCTTGCTTTCTGCGTCTGGGGTGCTCCTTCAGTACTCCTCCCCAGCCTTCCTGTTGGAGACCAGCTTCCCTACATGATGTGAAGGCCTGGAATGAACTGGAAGAGCTTCTCTCACCTCTCTTGCCCTATCCCCAGTCCTTGGTGATTGAAAGGACTGAGTGCCAGAGTATAAGGTGGGGTTCGTCTCCAGTTCCTTCCTAGACTTCAGCCTTCCATAACTAAAAGACTAGCGTGCCTCTGGTGGGCTTCTCTCAGCTCTCCTGCTGTATGCCTTCAGCCTCCCTCAACCACCTGCCTTCTAAGGATGGCTGCTGTACACTTGGGGGAAGTTCCATGTGTCTCAGGTAGGATCTATCAGCCCAACTTCCTTGGCCCAGGTTTGTGGTTCACTCCCCTTGAGCATTCAGTGAAGACCTATGGGTAAGAGCTGGAGGGCAGGTGCAGATTTGCCCTTTGGTGCAAGAGCAACTGGGGCTCTTCAGGACTTTAGCTGGTCACACCAGCCCAGGTATGCCCATTCAAGTCTGTTGAAAGAGTGGCTCGTTTCTCTTTTCCCCCATCTATGGCAGATTCCTCATCTTTGGGCTGTTTTATCCCAGAGCAGCCATGGGTTTCTTCTCTACTATGAAGGTTTCATTACTTTCTAGAGTTTGGTTCATTTAGGTTCCCTTATGTCCTCAGCTCTTTTAAGGGTTTTTTAAAACAATACTTATTTGGCTTCTGTTACTTTTCAGGGTGACAAAGACACTATCTTGTAACTTTGTACATCTGAAGTAGCAGAATTTTCCCCCCAGATTTTTGATGGTTCAGTTCCCAACTACATTAAGGTCTCTTCTCAAATATTACCTCTTCAAAGAGGCATTCCCTGATTACCCCATCTGAAAAGTCTCTTTTTTTAGAAGGATCCAAAGTAAAATCCTTCCAAATAACCAAAGAAGTAAACACAAATGATACTATTTCTGTCAATATTACATCACAACCATAGACTACATAACTGTTCATGGGGGAATAAAAAGTACCTAGAGGGCCGGCCAAGTGGCGTGGTGGTTGGGCCCTGGCCTAGGAGGCCAGCGGCCCTGGTTCGGGTCCCACATGTGTGAGGGCCAGTGACACTGCCCTCACACACACACACAAAAAAAAGTACCTAGAGGAAAAAAAATATTTGCAAATCATATATCTGAAGAGTATCTAGTATCCAGAATATATAAAGACCTCTTACAACTCAACAACAAAAAGACAAACAACTCAATTTTAAAATGGGCAAAGCAGTTGACATTTCTCCATAAAAGATATTTAAACAGCCAACAAGAACATGACAAGTTGCTCCATGTCATTAGTTATTAGGTAAATGTAAATCCAAATCACAATATGATACTACTTTGTAACCACTAGAATGGCTATAATGAAAAAATTTCGAAGGAAAATAACAAGAGGTGGCAAGGATGTGGAAAAATTGGAACTCTGTTGCATTGCTACTGGAAATGTAAAATGGTGCAGCTGCTGTGGAAAACAGTTTAGCAGTTCCTCAATAAGTTAAAATGCCATGTGACCCAGCAATTCCACTCCTAGGCATATAGCCAAAATAATTGAAAATAAGATTCTCCCGAGCATTTTGGATGTTGCTCCCTGGCATGTGACATCAGTTTGGCTCAAATAAACTTAGGGAAAAAAATTTTACAGAAGAATTGAGATGAGCCAGGAATTATGGACAAAGAAAAAAAATATATGAGAAGTATGTTTTTGATCATCTGACCAAATAAATACATTTTAATAAATCACAATATCGTATGCATTGAGCATGTGCTGTGTCAAGCACTGCACTGGGGGCCTGGTGCCAGGATGAATGAGTGCCAAGAAAACTATGAAGAACCTGGGGCCCAGAGAGGGTCACTCCCAGAAGCAAGACTGCTATAGCTAATTTATGTATTGAAGATGTAATCACAGCCACTGATGGGGAATACACCAGCAAATAACACACTGGAAGCTCAGAACAAAATCAAGGGCTGCATAGACCATATGACTCTCACAGTAACCAGATCTGAACATAAAGTCTGGTCTCCTCTGGTGACATAAAAAGGAAAACATCATCCATACAAGATGAATTTAGCCTTTGAACTGCAAGAGGTCCTGTACATAGGAAGCGCCCACAATTGGAGTGCCATGCCCTTCACCGCCTTGCCTGCCCCCAGCTCTGTCCCCAGGGTCATCACAAACCAGTACAACAACTCCTCTAGTCTCTACTCCTCTGAAAACATCTCCAACACCACCTTGGAGTCAAAGGCAGTGGACCAGAGACAAATGGCAGTCTTAGAGCATTCTCAGCCTCCAAGCGGACAGCCACAGACAAGGAATCTGAAGTTTACAAGAGGCTGCAGGAGAAACAGGAGTTAAATGAGCCTCCAAAACAGTCCACTTCATTCCTAATTTTATAGGAAACCCTGGAGTCCGAGGAGAGAGGGGATCCCAAAAAGCCCTCAGGATTCAGAAGTGTTAAAGCTCTGACCACCAAAGTGGCTGCATCTATTGGAAATGCCCAGAAGTTGCCCACGAGTGACAATGTGGCACCGGCACTGCTGGTGTGTTTGTGAAGCTGCAGGACCGTCACCCCCACCCCGAGTGGTATGTGTGCACCGACTGTGGCACAAACCGGAAACAGAAGGGCCATTTCTTCGTGGAAGGTCAAATCTACTGTGAAAAAGCATGCCCAAGGGTGGGTCAAGCCACCAGAGAGCAGGTCACGCCACGTGGCTACAACGTGGTCACTGTTCCCAGAGTGAACCAGCAGATCTTCATGAACACTCTCCAGCTAGCCCCCATTGTAACTTGTTCTCTAAATGCTCTGGCCCTCTCCTCCTGGCATTTCTTGCTTACTTTGGTTTTATCCCTGCTCATGAAACGTTGCTTCCACAGCCTTTGCTAACTGACTCACACTGCTTTGTGATGCCTAATAGAAGACTGTTCTGTTCAGTGTCCCCACCCAGCGTCACGGTGTCTTCTCACCTCAGTTCATCTCTCCCGCAAATGCAAATGAACGTCAGCCAAATTTGAACCAAACTGAACTTAATATGTCTGACACTGATTTTGTTTTTACTCAACAAATTAATAGACTAAAAAACAAGAATTGAAAACAAGTGTTCAAACAAAAATTTGTACACAAATGTTCACAGGGCCACTATTCACAATAGCCAAAAAGTAGAAATAACCAAAAGCTCATCAACTGGTGACTGAATAAACAAAATGTAGTATCCGTACAATGGAAATTACTCAGCCATAAAAAAGGAAGTACTGATGTGTGCTAACTGCTGGTGCTACTAATGTGTGAACTTTGAAAACGTTATGCAAAGTGAAAATCTGAGATTCAAAAGCCACATAGTGTACAATTTCATTTAGATGAAGTGTCCAGAAGAGGAAAATACATAGGACACAGAGCAGATCAATGGCTGCCAGAGGCTGGGGAAAGTAGGGAATGACTGCTTAATGGATCTAGGGTTTCTTTTTGGAGTGGTAAAAAAGTTCTGGAACTAGATAATGGTGATGGTTGCACAACATAGTGAATATACTTAAAGATACTGAATTGTACACTTTAAAACGGTCAATAAATTTTATATGCATTTTTATCACAATAAAAAATGAATAAATAAAAGCTTAAAAAATCTAGAACTAGATTCTGGATAAAAATGGAAGATTGAATACATATTTAATTTCATTCCTTCTCAAAATTGTGCTAAAATATTAATACTTGTAAGGTATTTTTAGGGCATAAACAAAAGTTTGAAGGCTAGAAAGCATATGGTAACAGAAGATCTAAGAAAGCTAAATCGTAAACCAGCAATGTCAAAAGCCAAAACCAACCTGACTTAGTCCACAGAATTCTCAAAAGGTTCAGGAACTGGTAACAGATAGAACCTCCAGACACAGGTAAACGGAGCACTAAATTAGAAAGGTTGGCCAAAAACTCTTTAAGAAATGGCTTAATCTCTCAGTCTCTATCATTCCATTTGGTTGGCTTACTATGCTTCTGTCAACAAACAAAAATTCTAGAGGATTATTCTCTGAAGAGGATTTCTGAACAGAGGCACACAAATCACATCGTGGGGAGAAGACTTAAAGAAACCAGAGGGATTAACTAAACATGTTTATACTT
Organism: Aselliscus stoliczkanus; assembly: GCA_033961575.1. NCBI lineage: Eukaryota > Metazoa > Chordata > Mammalia > Chiroptera > Hipposideridae > Aselliscus > Aselliscus stoliczkanus. The sequence continues at coordinate 122,096,521 of CM066729.1, forward strand.
CCCTCACTCAGCTCCCAGAGAACCAGCTTTCACACACCAGGCAGGAGTGGAGCACTGGTTAAGAGTTGGCTTGGGAACCAGCTCTGAGCAGCAAGGCCCTGGTTCAGATCCCACACGAGGGCCAGTGACGCTGCACCCTCTACAAATAAGATGGTGAACAACAGCTCGACCTGGAGCTGGGCTGCCATGAGTCACTGGCAACAGTGTAGGCTGCAGTGGGGCTGGCTGGTAGCAGGAGTGAGCTTTCGTGGGCCGCCATGAGCCACCGTGAGCAGCCGGCGAGTAACTGCCTCACCCAGGAAGAGTGCAATGATAATACCAACATGGGCCGGTGAAGCAACGTCCTCCACAACTAGACTGAAGAACAAAAGGACAGCAACTTGTCTGTTCCTCTTCCCCGATTCCCCAACACTATTCCCCTCCCCCAATTCCCCAATAAAATCTTCAAAAATATAAATAAATAAATAAATAAAATAAAAGGCTCTTCTCTTTTGGCAAGAGGAAAGAAATGAGAAGTAGATATCAGGGCTCCCAATTAAATGGCAAAGCCAGATTACCTTACAGTGAACTCAGTCAACAAGTACCAATGATGTACTCAAAGCTTCCAGTAACTTTTAGGGCCACAACTATAGGCAACTAAGGTTCACGAACCACTCATCTGAGGAAAGCCTCTATTAGAAAGCAAAGGAAACAAACAGGAAAAAAAGAACTTGGAGGAAACATGGACAGTGTAGGGAGTAGAAAATGTTAATTTAAAAAAAATTTTTAATCCTATCAATATCCTTGGAGAAGAGCAATATTCCATCCATGAAAAAAAAAGATTCTTTTTAAAAGAGACCTTGAAAGTTAAACTTAAGTAAATTTATCAGAAAAAAATAAAGAATAAAATAGATGAGGGCCGGCCGAGTGGTGTGGTGGTTAAGCGCTGGCTTGGGAGGCCAGCGGCCCCAGTTTGGGTCCCACATATAAGGGCCAGTGACACTACCCTCAATAAAAAACAAACAAACAAACAAAAAATGAAAAAAAAAGAATAAAATAGATGATATTAAGAAATCAGAGGTCTAGTCAAAATAATTCAATATCTATACAACAGAGGAGAAAAATCAATGAATTAATTCTGGAAAATGTTCCACAATTAAACAATGCAAGTTTACTATTTGAAAACACAGAATGCACAGCATAATGAATTTTAAAAGTACATCAATAATAAAGCATATCTTTTCAAAACTTCAAAACAGTGGAAACGAAGAGAAGATCTACAAGCTTTCAGAGGCCCTATATCTATTGGAAAAATAGGTCATAATAGGTGAAGAATCAGAATGATTTTGAGCTTTCAGCAGCCACATTATAAGCTAGACAACAATGCAACAAAATCATCAAAATTCTGAAGGAAAATGATTCCCAGTTTGAATGTTATATACAGGCCATACTATTAATCAAGGTTAAAAGGAAAATAAAGACATTTTTTAAAATTCAAGGTATCAAATAACTTGGCTCCCATTCACCCTTTTTTCAGCAAAATGTGGTAGTAAACTAAGAAAGAAGATATAGGACAGAAGAAATAGAAGATCCAACACAGGAGAAAAGAAGAGACTACCAGATGGATCACTGGACACCATGAGGACACAGAAACCACTTCAGGTTGGAGCACTTGGTTGGGGAGGGACTTTCTTCAATATGACACTGACAGAATAAATGATGTGAAAGAAAATAGGAAATTGAGGCACTTGGTAGAAAATCCTGAGTTAAGTTAGTGATAAGGTCACAGAGAACCATATAAACAATGTCGTAAACTGAAAACTCAGTAACATCAATTCAAATGTTACTCGAAAAATGACAGGAAAACACCAACCAGCTAAGAATTGAGAATGATTACCTCTGAGAAGGGGAAATGAAGGTGGGAACTGAGAATTACTGTTTAAAACAATCCCTGACAAACTACTTAACTCCTTAAGCTGTAACTTTGGGGAAAAAATGAAGATATTTTTATATGTGGAAGATAGAGACATAGGTATGTAAAGATTTCCCAAGGGCATAAAACCCACCTTAGCAACTAAATCTGACCTCTGGAAACTAAGAAGTCTAACGAAGTTGTCCTGCAAAACAAAAAAATAACAAAACAAAAAAATGAGTTTGGGGTGGGGGAAGGCAAGAAAGAGCAGCAGTATTACTCTCATGCTATCATAACTTGCCAAATGCATGACATCAGTAGCAGAAATCCTGAGGTTTCTGGGCATCAGTTCCCCAATTTGTGAAGTAGGTATAACAGTATTTCTCTCATAGGATTCTTATGAGGCTTAATCAGATAAAGAACATAAAATGTTGGATACAAATATTATTAACTAGTTAACACTTTACTTTTTTTAAATAACTGAACTTATTTTTATATCAAATAAGTTAATTATCAAAATGATACTAAAGAGTTTACTTTAGGGGCCAGCCGAGTGGCTCAGTTGTTGGCTTAGAGCACAAGCTCTGAGCAACAGGGCCACCGGTCAAATTCCCACATGGGCCAGTGATGCTACGCCCAAGCAGAGCTGTCGCTGAGCTGCCAACAGGTGGAAGGATGGCTCAGCTGGTGTAACAAGATTGCCTGTTCGATGGTGGGCTATGCCCACCTGCAACTAAAGATTGAACTCGGCACCTTGAGCTGAGCTGCCACCTGGATAGCTCAGAGGACAGAGCATGCGCTCTTAACAAGGCTGCTGGTTCGACTCCTGCATGGGATGGTGGCTACACCCATCCGCAACTAAGATTGAACACAGCACCTTGAGCTTAGAGGCCACGAGCTACCAATGGGAAGCCAGAGGGCGACTGGCGCCCTCCACAACGAAGACTGAAAACAACTTGGCTGGTCCCCTCCCCCAATTCCCCAATAAAATCTTTAAAAAAAAAAAAAAAGTTTACTTGAATGCTTACCTTGTCTACTCAAACATAAGGCCTCTAACCCTTCCACATGTCATCTAAAAAGGGCTTGGAGGGAGAAAAACTGTCTGATTCTCCATGAGAAACAGAAACAATTAATGAAAATTGTTTATAAAGATGCTTATCATACTGAAGAATTGACTGTACCTGAAAAATGACTCAGGCCACCCTGTTTCCTCTTATACTTTTTAGTTGATTATGATCAATCATTCACTCACTAAGCAAATCAGGAATTACAATGAAAACTTTGTACCAACTGTACATTAACTCAGTAATATTGAGGCAAGCATATCTCCATTTCAAAATGAGTAAAGTCTCTAATTATGCATAATTGTGTTCACCAAGTTCAGTTATACTTTGTTATAAAACTTGAGAAATATTTTTCCAAAGAAACAAAATTATGAGATAAGGTTGAGATTTTGGGCAACAAGCAAAGGCCAACTTAGGGCCAGCCGAGTGGCATGGTGGTTAAGCGCTGCCTTCGGAAGCCAGCGGCCCCAGTTCGGGTCCCACATATGTGGGCCAGTGACACTGCCCTCAAAAAAACAAAAAAAAAAACAAAGGCCAACTTAACCCATAAGTACCTCAGATCCATGGAGAAAGAAAGGAATAAATATTACCATATTAGGTAACTTTCAACCACTTCTTTTGTGCTCCCACAGCTAACAAAAAAGTAGCTATTTAAGATTAAGGATTGTGTACTTTTTACTCATCTTTGTATCCTTGTAAACATAAACAGTATATAACAGAGTACTTCTATCAAGAGCTAAAAATATTTATTTAATGAATGAAGAACTCGAATTAAGAGTGCTACTTGAACCATTCTCTTTCTATGGAGAAATGCATTATAATTTCTAATTAAGGAAACAATTGAAGGAACTCACAACAAGACCACAGTTTGAACACCAAAAATAATAAACCTTGGGTGATACTCCATCTATATAACAATCACTCTAGAAATTACATTCTGGTCACAGATAATTCATATTGTTTCTAAGTATGTATAAATCACTAAGTTGGGTTTTCATTATATATAACTTGACCTCCAAAATTTCCTTGTCTTCTTTCCCTTTAGCAATACCTTAAATTAATATAAAAGCCATAATGTTTTATCTGGGAATATATTTTTCCCCAGTTTTACTGAGACATAATTGACATATAACATTGTATTAGTTTAAGGTATACAATATAATGTTTTCACATATGTAGATATTGCAAAATGGTTACCACACTAAGTTAACATCTCTCACCTCACAAGTTACGATATTTTTTTCTTCCTTGCGATGAGAACTTTTAAAAACCTACTCTCAGAAATTTTCAAGCATACAATATAGTATTGTTAACCACAATCACCATGCTGAACATTACCTTCCCAGAACTTGTCTTATAACTGAAGGTTGTACCTCCTTTTGACTACCTTTACCCATTTCCCCCAGCCCCTACCCACTGCCTCCAGCAACCACCAATCTGTTCTCTGTTTCTTTGCTTTTGGTTTTGGCAGCTCAGCAGCAGCTCAGCTCGGGCTGGGCATTGAACTGCTGTTGCTCAGAGCTCAGCTCGCACTCTTGAGCAAGCTCTTAACCAACTGAGCCACTCAGCCAGCTAGCTGCCTTTGGTTTTGTGAGATCATACAATATCTGTCTTCCTCTGTCTGATATTTCACTTAACATAATGCCCTCAAGGTCCATGTTGTCTCAAATGACAGGATTTCCTTCATTTTTACGGTTAAATAATACGTGTGTTGTGTGTGTATGCGTGCGTGTGTGTGTACACAAGTGTGTATATATCTCACATTATCATCATCCAATCATTTGTCGACGGACACTTAGGTTGTTTCCATGTCTTAGGAATTTAAATAATGCTGCAATGAACATGGAAGTGCAGATAATCTCTTTAAGATAGTGATTTCACTTCCTTCAGATATATACACAAAAGTGGAATTGCTGGATCATATAGTTCTTTAATTTTTTGAGGTTGATTTTTTTTTTTAATTTGTAGTGTTTGTACTATTTCTAGTTAGTACAGGTTATCAACTGCAAACTTAATATGATGGTCCCAAAAATGCAAATATATATATATATATATATATATATATATATATATATATATATACACACACACACACACACACACACACATACATATAAAAGGAGTCAATATTCAGACAAAATTCCTGGTTAAAATCCAATATTTCTCTAGCTCAAATGCAACTGCCTATACTTACATATTCCAGAAGTGAAGTAGATAAAATTAACGAACACAACATAAATTATTTTAGGCACCAAAATAATTGCAAAAGTAACTGAAAATTATAAGTTAAAATTATAGAATTTAGTAAACAACATATCCAATAGCCCCAGTGATACTGACTTGTATTTTAAAACCTGATAGAAACAAACCTTAAAAAGAACTCTCTCAATGTTTCATTATTTACAGAAAACAACTCAGTCTCTATATCATTAAAAAAATACAGATTAATTTATCCTAGAGAGCCTGAGCTCACTTCAAGCTGTATGGAATGAAAATTCATATGGATTGTCACCTTAAATGACTTAAGGTGTGAAGAGCACTTAAGCTCTAATCCAGCCTTAGAAACTACTCCATAAGAAGTATTTCTCTTGAGTACCCTTTCTGCTTTGAAATTCTATACCACCAATGAAACCAATTCTTCACAATGATATAATTTTATGTAAATTTATGAAAGCTATATAAATATTTATGGGAATGAATGTGGGAGGCTGAATAGTTGATGATGACTTGTGAGCAACAGAAGAGACATGGGTAGTGTCAGCAGAGGAGACAAAAGTATCTCTAAACCATCTACTACAACACAGTATCTTCCACATGAAAATTTTTTTAAAAGATTTTATTGGGGAATTGGGAGAGCGGAACAGCCAAATTGTTGTCCTTCAATTTTAGTTGCAGGTGGGCATAGCCACCATCCCATGTGGGAGTCGAACCAGCAGCCTTGTTGTTAAGAGTGCATGCTCTATCCCCTGAGCCACTGGGGGCAGCTCAGCTCAAGGTGACGAGTTCAGTCCTTAGATGCAGGCAGCCATACCCCACCATCTTGAACAGGCAACCTTGTTGTTAGGAGCACATGCTCTCACCAGCTGAGCCATCCTGCCACCTGTTGGCAGATCAGCTAGAGCACAGCTCACTGAACCATGTGGGAATCGAACTGGTGACCCTGTTGCTCAGTGCTTGTACTCTTTAGCAAGCTCTTAACCAACTGAGCCACTTGGCTGGCTGGCTCTACATGAAAATTTTTAAGTGAAGTCTTTATGTGATATTTTTGAAAACTATTTTTACATCCAAAATATTTAATCATAATTAAATCTATTTTGAATTTTGATGCAAGAATGTTTTTTGTAGAAAGCACAATGCTCAATCTGTCTGAATTAGTAAACTATGTAATAAAACATGAAACTCACCAAGGAAAGCAAAGCAAGGACTTTAATAAAGGCAGAGATCTATCTTTGTTTGAAAATAAACATCATCAATTTGAAGCATATTCCAAACATTTAGAAGTGGGTAGGTGGAGGAATAAGAGAACATAAGAAATTGACACTATTTCTATGGCGTAGGTTTATATTTTAATGTTTTCACTACGGAAAGTAAATGAAGTAAATTGAGGTCTCTACCTGGCTTGCCAGAAGGACTGTCATGAGTACTAATATTCTTAGGTTAACATTTTAATAAACTTTTCTCTCATTTCTTCCAAGTGTCTTAGATAACATTAAAATCTATGTAAATGATATAGCTGCTTTGAAAAGAGAGTTTGGCAGTTCTTCAAAAAGTTAAACATAAAGTTACCATATAACCTAATAATTCCATCCCCGATATATACCTCAGAAAACAGAAAATATACGAGTATATCCACCAAAAAAAAGTACAAGTACACAAATGTTCACATAGCATCATTCAAAATAGCCCGAAGGTGGAAACAACCCAAAAGTCCATCAACTGATGAATGGATAAATAAAATGTGGTGTACCCTTACAATGAAATATTATTCAGCCATAAAAAATGAAGTACTGATATAAATTACAACATAAACTTTGAAAACACGCTAAATGAAAGAAACCAGACACAGAAGACAATATATCTTATGATTCTGTTTATATAAAATACTCAGAATAGACAAATCCATAGAGAAATAAATAGACAGTGGCTTCCAGGGGCTCGGATAAGGAGAAAATGGGGAGCAATTCCTTCATGGATATGAGGTTTCCTTAGGGGGTGATGAAAAAATTCTGGAACTAGATAATGGTGATGGTTAAGCACATTATGACGATACTGAACACCACTGAAACTTTTATATGAATTATATTTTAATTAATAAATGAAACCCTACATAACAGAAAATATATGTTAACATATTATCAGAGAAACTTTCAAATTAAATGTTGATTATTTTGGCACCTCTTTAAAAACCTTACTGCTAATTTGATAAGGACATTATAAATATTTTCAAAATTAAACCTTTTTCTATAATGCCCAATGCCATCCTTAAGATTTTCTATTTGTTAGGAATTCTCATAAAACTCTTAGCACCAATTTTGCAATGCTTAGTCAACCAAGGCAGGAATCAATTTTATATAATATCTAAACAATTCAAGTGAGTTTTAAAATGGGGAGAATTATTTTATTAAATTTGGCTTATCAATATCATATCTTGAATTTGAGTACAGGAGAGGAACATGCTTATTTCTAACAAACAAAATCAGCAAAAGATGCAAAACTTTGTATTTATTTATTTATTTATTTATTTTAAGATTTTTTTTATTGGGGCATTAAGGGAGGGGAACAGTGTTGGGAAATTGGGGAAGGGGAACAGGCAAGTTGCTGTCCTTTCGTTTTTCAGTCTAGTTGTGGAGGACGTTGCTTCACTGGCCCATGTTGGTATTATCATTGTGCTTTCCCAGGTGAGGCAGCCACTCGATGGCCATTAGACAGCCTCTCACAGCGACTCATGGCAGCTCACGAAAGCTCATGCCAGCTGCTGGCCAGCTCATGCAGCCTATGCCATCGCCAGCGATTCATGGCAGCCCAGCTTCAGGTCAAGCTGTTGTTCACCATCTTAGCTGTAGAGGGAGCAGCGTCACTAGCCCTCATGTGGGATCTGAACCAGGGCCCTGCTGCTCAGAGCTGACATCCCAAGCCAACTCTTAACCAAAGCACCACTCGGCCAGCACCTTGCACCACTCAGATGCAAAATTTTTGTTGTTGTCGTTGTTGTTGTTGAAGGCAGTGTCACTGGCCCTCATATGTGGGACCCGAACCGGGGCTGCTGGCTTCCCAAGTCAGTGCTTAACCACCACGCCACTCGGCCGGCCCAGCAAAACTTTTTAGATAGCAAAATTTACCTAGTCTGCTTTAGCACTTGTAAACCTATTTCTGACATTCGTTTTTTTCTTAAAATTTGATATTCAATAGAGAGGCAACATCAAAAAAAAAAGGCCATTCCAAATGCAATAACAGTCCATTCGTTTATTTCACTTCAAACACAATAGAAAACATGACTTTTACTGAACCTGATTCTAGGCAAAGACAAATTTAGTCACCTATATAATTATGAAAGCCCAACATTCATTCACAATCTTCCTGCCTGCTTTTAACAGGGTTTGCTTAGAGTAGGCTCCCAATATACATGAAATTATGTAAATTGTCAGTTTAAATAACAGTTTCAACTTAAAATAATATCATCTATTTGGGGCCTGCACAAACCAGACAGTGAACTAGATGCTTTACACATATTATTACTCACTTCAAGCTCATAACGCATTATTCAGGTTAAATAACTTGCCTAAGATCCAATACTAGCACTAGTACATTGCAAAGCCAGGGTTCAAACCAAAGTCAGACATACAATCATTTTTGTATTCCAAGTGTGGGCTACAAAGGAACATATTTTCAGTTTAACTAGCAAACGTTCATATTCTCTCTGAATAGAGCTTCTAAATATTTAGGGAATGAGAATGAAAAAGAGTACTTGAAAAGAATATTACTGAGGGATGAAATGAGGTGTCCGGGGAAACATGCAATGCATTGTGTGCCTACTATGTGCCACATGCTATGATGGCCATTTTGACTGCATGAACACTTAATTGTTACAACAATCCTGGGAGATAAATATTGGTACCTCCTTTTTCAAATAAAAGGAAACTGAAGCTCAGAAGATTCAAGAAGGCTCAAGATTACAGAAATGATAAGGCACAGAGTTAGGATCAGAAATCAAATTCAGTCCATTAGTAAATATTTACTGAATATTTACTATGTAACAGAGCTAAGAGGCACTTAGAATAGAATATCAGAGATTCCCAAATACCTCACAAACCAAACCCATTTTCTTTTTGTTTAGGCAGTAAGCCATTGTGAAATTGAAAAATCCCCATATTTTCTTTTAATAGCTTTGTTTTCAATGATTATTCATGCTTTGGTGATAAACGCTAAGTATCGCCCATAAAACCCGGGAGGTTCACTGCCATGAAAACCAAATAAATCTCCAGTAGTAAATGTGAAAATATAAACAATTCTGTCCAACATGCACGACTGTGAGCATACTGCCAGACAGAGAAGACCACTTTGGAAAATACTCTTCATATGTTCTGGAGGATGATTTAAACCATTAAACATTCTAGGACGCTTTTGAAGGTCTGTCAGATTTTAAATGACAACAGTGAAATTTCAAAAAGAACAGGAGAAGTCAGCACCAAAGCTAGTTTAACATTAATAATAAGTGATCTAATAAATAGGTCTATGTTTGCCCAGTCAGGTTTTGCTTATTATGTCAGCTGGAAAGTGGGAAGGAAACCGGTTTTAACTCCCATACAACCTGTATCTTGACAACATCACTTTATCGGAAATGTAGCTGATGTCAGCATAACACTAAGACAGTTCAAATTTAAAATTGCTTTCTTTTCCAAGCATTTTCATAATTCATTCATAGTATAGAATTGAGACAACCTCCTTAGGGGGGAAAAAAAAAAGCATAATTAAGTTTTACTGAGAGCCTCTTATATGCCAGGCACTACATTAATTAATTTTCTCATTTAATTCTTATAGCCACCCTGCAAGATATTCACCTTGCCTTTTAGAGGAAGAAACAGAAGATTTCTAAGGTCACATACCTAATAGAGGGCAGAGCCAAGGTTCAAACTCAGGATGTCAATTATTATAATGCTACATAGTACTAAATAATGGTCAGTTTCTTAACTTTTAAAGAAACTTTTTTTTCTAAAAAATCATGATATAATATTAGAGCAGAGAAAGCAGAGTAAAATAGTGATTTGGATTACAAACTGGTTTAGTACTGCAAAAGTACTATAGAGTGATATTGACCTTTTAAACATTCCTGGGAAGGTCATTGTGAAAGAGAATATAAAATGCCTTGAGATCAAAATACTAAGCTTTCAAGTAAAAAAAGTAACAAATAAATAAATAAAACATTTAACATCAACAGAGAGCCACGTTAAAAACAAAAAAACAAAAAAACAACCAAGTTCCATTCTAAAACAGTGGTATTTAAAAGACTGCACATCACCAGTATAGGCTGGCTCAAAGCAGCTCTCCCAGAGATAATGGGTTTCCAATAATCAAACAAATCTGAGAAATGCTGGACTTAGCACTGAACCAGTTTCTTTACTGGGTATAAATACTAGTAAGAATAATGTACAACTTGAAAGCCTTCTGCATTCAGTCTATTTGGTTTCAAATCCTGGTTCTTCTACCTACTAACTTAGCCATGTGACTTTGGGCATGTTATTTCACCAGTCTGGGCCTCAGTTTTCTCATGTGGAAAAAAAAAAAAAAAAAGGAGATAACTGTAGAAAATAGAGTCGTTGTAAAGATTAGAAAGATTAACACGTGAGTTGTTAAAACACTCTTAAAACAATACGTGCTCAATAAAGGTTAAATGATTAGTACAAATATCATTTCCCTAAGCCTTTATTAAGCTGACAAAAGTAGATGTTCATAGTGAATCGCCACGGTGGGAAGAGATATGACATGCAGTTTCCCAAACTTATATGATGGAACCACTTTTTCACAGACCTCAAGAAGACTAGTTAATGTTAAAAAAAAAAAAAAAAAAAGAAATAGAGAATTCCATTCCTAAAATAAAATCTGTTTTCAAACAAACAAGGTTAGTGCGTCCCGCCTGATGCACACAAGGAGGTGCTTGCTGGAAGGGCAGCACCTGGAGAGGCCACGGAGCTCCCAGGCCTCGCCACACCTTGCCCTAAGCATGTCTTCCATGTGGCTGTTCCTGAGGTGCATCCTTAATAATAGCCTGGTAATGTCTCATTCCAGATTCTAGCACATGGATTCAGTGCCTGGAACATGTGCAGGTAGTGGAAAGGAACATCACTCTGCTTGCTTTTCTTACAGCCCTCAGCGATCGGCTGCCTTGCGAGGGTGGTCATTCCATTATCCCAGACACTGTGTGGCACCTATTCAGTCTCATCCACCTGGAATCAACGGAACACTTTCCATTATCAAGATATGGCCATCCATCTAAGTCTCATCATATCTACTATAGAGACTTGAAGTCAGTATTTAAATGATGGAGTTTTCTTCATTTGGTATTTATTGTGCCCATTTGTGAAATTCACAGTCATTACTGGAAGTGCCAATTATGCTCTACCCTTTCGTTTAAAATTTTTTTCTAAGTAATACGTGTCAGGATTTTCAGAAATGCGTATACCCTTTCATCAAACCAATCCATCTCCAAGAATCTATACTATGGGAGTAAATAAGGATACAAGATAAAACTTAATGCAAATACACATTTTGCAACATTGCTTATTTGTGGAAAATTAGAAATACTCAAAAAAGTCTAATTTTAGAGGAAGGATTAAATAATGAGTGGTACATTAGTTGTATTATACAGTCATTACAAATGATATTTCAAAGATTATGAATAATGCTATGTGAAAAAGCAGATTACAAATTTCTGTTCATAGTATAAACATAATTATCTAAAACAAACCAACCAACAAACACCAAATAATCATAATTTAAGACAAAAAGTATATCTAGAAAGAAATACACCAAAATGTCAACTGTGATTGATTTGAGCCATAGATCACTCTTATTCCTACTCTTCTATATTTTCCAAGTTTTCTTTGTTCAGCATGTCTTACTGCTAAAATAAGTTTAAAAAAAAAAAAAGAGTAGAACTTTCTCCCCACAATTTTCCTTAATTCTTCTTACTTGCTATCACCTGCCTTTGAGTTAAAGTTCCAATAGATGATAAAAGAAACAATGTAAAGCAAATTGGCCTAGTGGTCAGAAAGATGGGGAAATTGTGACAAGTTCTTTCCTTCCTTCCTTCCTTCCTTCCTTCCTTCCTTCCTTCCTTCCTTCCTCCCTCCCTCCCTCCCTCCCTCCCTTCCTTTCTTTTGGTGGGAGGGGAATTGGGGAAGGGGAACAGTGTTGGGGAATTGGGGAAGGGGAACAGCCAAGTTGTTGTCCTTCAATCTTAGTTGTAGAGGGCGCAGCTAGCTCAGCTCCAAGTCCAGTCACTAACCGGCTGCCCCGCGGCAGCTCACAGCTGCTCAGCTCAACGTGCCGTGTTCAATCTTAGTTGCGGGTGGGCATAGCCCACTATCCCATGCGGGAGTCCAGCCGGCAACCTTGTTGTTAGGAGCACGTGTTCTCACCAGCTGAGCCATCCTGCCACCTGTTGGCAGCTCAGCTCGGGCGCCACTCACTGGCCCATGCAGGAATCAAACCAGCGACCCTGTTGCTCAGAGTTCACACTCTTAACCAACTGAGCTGGCCTGACATGTGCTTTCTTTTAAAAGTTGTCTATTATTTTGAGAGACAGAGACAGTTAAACATATAATGCAGTCATATTTTCTGCTAGCTACATTGTTCTTAGTTTGTATAGTGAAATCATATATATAAATATTTCTTAGTGTTCTGCAGAAACACCATGCATCATGATTCCAAGTATCCCATGACCTAAAGAAATCTGAAAGTACATTTTAAATATGGGAAAAATTAATGTTGTATAACCTTTGGTTTTAAGATAGGCATTTTAAGAGAATTATTTTACAACTTTATGAATTGACATTTTCTAACTCTTAAAAATAAATGTTTACTTTGGGGTTATACTTTATAATTTAAATGTGACTTAAATATTGTTGCAATATTATTAAATTTATATGTCTTGAAAGGGGTCATGAATCATTCATACTGCTATTCCCTCCTTTTGGGGCTCAGAACTTTTTATACTCCCTCTCATCCTGGTGTCGAGCTTTTCAAAGGCCTCACTCCAATTTGGACTCAAGGTCATCTCTACCCATCTACCCACCCCTTAGGGACAACTTTGTCAAGGCCAAAAGATCAAGTGAGTACCAGTCACTTCCACCCTTGCCTTCCTCCTCTCCCTAGGCCTTGCCAAAGAAGAAAACAACCCCAAGCTAGGGTTCTTTATGACAAGCTGAGCAAAGGCCACAGATTGCTAAACATGCTGAGCAGACCTGAAAACAATAGTCACCTAGGTTTGTGCAGAGCCAGTATCGTAGTCTGTCAGCATAAACACATTTTCCCACAAAATTAATAAAAATTTTGAAACCAGTTAAGACCACGATGCTCTTCATCATCACCACAATCATCTGAAATGTGAACCCCTCCAATAATTAAGCCCCTCTAATTAATTCTGCTTTCCTGCTGCACTGTGATCGCATCTGCCATGTACTCTTCTCCCCTCCTAGACCACCACACATCCTCCAACAGCTGTATTTCCTGATAACCCTTCCCATGGTTCCATGGTGAACAAATACCCTAGATCCTAAGCCTATTTAAATAACACTCTAGCAATCTCCTTATCTAACCTGACACCTGAGTGCAAACTATTCTTTCACTCAGCAAACGCAGAGCATGGAAGTCATTCCTGTTCACCATTCGCTCCGTACCCTCATTTAAAAGGACCTCTGTGAGGTGTATGTTATGTGTTGCTACCTCTCTCTCCGTGTTTCTGTCATCTGTGACCTCTTGGTCACTCTTCCACATTCACTAGACTCTGGAACCTGGTTCAGGATCTCTCCACTGATTGCTCTGCCACCACTTCCTGTGTAGCTGACTCCTGTAACACCCTAGCTTTACAGCTCCCTTATCTCAACTCCAATAATCTTCACTTTCTCTCCACTTCAGAAACCCATTAGATACCCATATCTCGCATTCAGTCATAAACAGCAACCATTCCTCCTGTTTAATCCTAAATTCCAATGTCCACCTTGACCACTTCATGTTATAGCAGCTACTTTCTGGTTTCATTTGCTCCCTATTTAGTCATGGTCCAGGGAACTGCAAGACTTTTAGCTAAACCTTGTACCTAATTCTACATCAATGTGGTGGGGGAGCAATAGCCCAGGACGTATTCTGGAAAAGCTGCCTCAAGATCCTAAACTGAACAGCACAGTGTAGGAACCATTAAGGAATTTGCTTTGGGCCAATGGGCTCAAAAGATTCTAAGATTAAAAGGGGTTCAGCTTGGGCCGGCCAAGTGGCGCATTGTTTGAGGGTTGGCTTGGGATGCCAGCTCTGAGTGGCGGGGCCCTGGTTCAAATCCTACGTGGGGGCCAGTGACGCTAGGCCCTCCGCAGCTGGGATGGTGGGCAGCAGCTCAGCCTGGAGCTGGGCTGCCAGGCATTGCCCGCGACAACATGGGCTGCAGTAGGGCTGGCCGGCAGCTAGTGTGCGCTTTCGTGAGCTGCAGTGAGCGGCCAGCCAATGGCTGGCATGCAACTGCCTCGCCCCGGAAGAGCACAATGATAGATAGTACTAACATGAACCAGTGCGGTGACGTCCTCCACAGCTGGACTGAGAAACACGGGGGACGGCAGCTTGTCTGTTCCCCTACCCTAATTCCCCTCCCCCAATTCCCCAATAAAATCTTAAAAAAAAAAGGACTCAGCTCATACAGGCCTGCTGACCAGAGGCCATGGGAGTAGCAGGGACAGCAACCTCAGATGCAGCAGAGCCGACAGTGCCATTCAAGACTAAGCCAGTGAAGGTACAACTCAGCAATGGACAAGAACAAAGGATGGCACAAGGAGGAGATGCCCCCTTCTCAAAGCCAGTAGAAATTAAAAGGCTTCTCTACCAGTACCCTCTATCATAGGGAAAAAAAGGGGATGGGGGAAGAGCTACATGGGACAACTATTTATCCAAAGGACTGATTATTTACCCAAGGGCTTGAGATATTCTAGAATTAACTAAGTTAAACCAGAAGCTACTGACTTTATCCCAAATTGACAAGATTGTTTTCTACTACTCAGTAGATCAGAAGCTCCATAGCTAAGGAATTTTTAATTATAAAGAAATAGGGGCCGGCCGAGTGGCAGGGTGGTTAAGCTCTGGCTTGGGAAGCCAGCGGCCCCGGTTTGGGTCCCACATATGAGGGCCAGTGACACTGCCCTCAAAAAAAAAAAAAAGAGAGAGAGAAATAAAATAACATCTTTGCACATTCAAATTTTTTTTTTTTTTTTAAATTTTAGCTGAGCCTTCCTGCCACCTGTTGGAAGCTCAGCACGGGCTGGGCATCGAGCTGCTGTTGCTCAGAACTCAGCTCCCACTCTTTTTTTTTGAGGGCAGTGTCACTGGCCTTCACATGTGGGACCGGAACGGGGGCCGCTGGCCTCCCAAACCAGCAATTAACCACCACCGCGCCACTCAGCCGGCCCTCAGCTAGCACTCTTGAGCGAGCTCTTAACCAACTGAGCCAGTCAGCCGGCCCTGCACATTCAAATTTGTCCTTTACAAAATGTATGCTTGCTATTCTTTCAGTTGGGTTTTCTGCAACACAGAAAAGTAAAATGTAAAGCCCTTGCATAATAATCTACCTCTCCAAATCATAACAGGCTGTTTTTCACCTGGACAATCACAGCCATACTGGTGTCTGTCCATTCCTAAAATACGTCGAGGTCTTTCCTAAACTGGGGCTTTTCCACATGCTGTTTCCTTCCCTCGTTCCAAGAGCTCTTTATTCAAGCTGTTCCAACTCATCCTTTAGTTTCAATTTAAATGTTTCTTCCTGGAAGAGGCTGTCTCTAACTATCCCATATAAAGTAGGTATTCCCTGTCCTCCTGCAGCATGGCACCCTATTATTTATCTAGCAATACTCCCACTGTAATCTCCCCAATAAAAATGAAAGCTCTGTTCTTGTGTGTCTTGTTCACCGACTACCCCAATGTCTGGTTAATAATAGTTGCTCAATAAATAGTTCTTACATGAATGAGTGAATCAAAGTTAAGTGTGATAGATAAAATAAATTTTAAAATCTCCTGATAAATCCAAGTATTACAGAGCTTCAAAAAATTAAAAGTAGACAACCACCATATTTTAATTTAGATATCAGGGTCAAATAAAAGACCATAAATAAGTTTCTATTTCTGTTGTAAGAACAATGCAATTATGGCATTTTAGAACGATGATATGTAAAATCATAAGGTGACTTCTTCAGGCTAAAGCCCTTTAAAACAGAAACATGAAACAAATCATCAAGACAGCTTCTTTAAAATATATAGAGACAGAGAGATATATAGATATAGATAGATGTAGATATAGATATACAGATATACCTATTACACAAGAATAAAATTTAGCCTATAAAAACTTTATATTCAAGGGCCGGCCAAGTGGCGCAGTGGTTAAGAGCTGGCTGGGGATGCCAGCAGCCCTGGTTCATATGAGGCCCAGTGACACTGCCCTCTAAAAAAAAAAAAAACTTTATATTCAAGAGACTTTGAATATAATGAAAGATGTTCTATATGCTTTTATGGTTAAAAAATTAATGTAAGATATCATTCTTTCCATATGAACCTAGAAATCCAATACATCTTCAGCAGATTACAAGAGGATATTGTGTATTTGTTTCTTTAAAAGTTAATCATGATCAATATTAGACATACTTAAAAATATAAATAATGACATAAGTTTCAGTTTTCCAAAATGACGAGTGAGATTTAAGCTAAATCTTCCTGTGACAACAACTAAAAATGTAAGTGAAATACAAAAAAACAATTCTTAAACATCACTAACAGATAACAAGATACAAAGAAATTACCCAGCTAAAACTGTAAGCAAAAACCAAGCATCTAGAGTAAGTTAGCATTGGAGCTGCCTTTGATCTGAGGGCATTTGATCATGAGAAAAAAATATAAATTTTTGTTTGATGGTCTTATGGGGTATGGGGAACATAGGCCAAAGCACAGGACCCACATAAAATGATAAGTCTAAAAACAGTACCCCCACAATAATCCATAACCCTAAAGGACAACACCCTTGGGGTAACAGTCATCAAAAGTAAACCAGTCCCTGAAGTCTTGTAACCAAGGCCAAGAATTGCAAACCTTGGATAAAGGCGGCATTTTTCCTGACCCTAGGCACCTATAGAATAAGGCAGAGAAAAACGAAAAGTTGAAAAACACAAAAAGAGTAGGTAAGAAACAAAGGAGATAAAGTGAGGGAGGATACAGAATGGGGTAGAAACAGGATTTGAAGAGGCAACAATTGAAAATGTTCTAGGACGGATGAAAGATACCCATCTCTAGATTCAAAAATTGCAAAGAACAAATATACAATACAGGGTATCAGTAAAGTCAGTAAATTGGTCCGATGAAGAGACATAACCATCTGGTGAGCTGCCCCACCCGATCTGCCATTTCTTCTCCTGCCCCTCCCTCCTTCCCCACAGATACAAATACAGAGGGGGCCAAAAAAATGTATACACATTTTAAGAAAGGAAAAAAATGTATTAAAATTGTAAGATTCAATATATACTGATAACAAAAGATGAATATAAGTCATGCGTATAAAGCTTTTTGGCACCCCCAATAGATACACACCCCAACCACAATGAACTACGTACGACATAGTTACCTGACACATACCATTTTAATCAGGCTTTTTTGGCTTATAAAGAAGACACTAGGACTACTTTTAAAATGGGTGGAGGGGTGATATTATAAAGATACACATAGATTATAAATGAAATTAAAATTGGAAAGCCATCTTTCTGACCACGTCACACCATGGGCTTCTGGCCAGCGTTTAGACTGCACATGGCCGGGCACCTGCCCGAAAGGCAGTCAGTCATGTGTAGCCTGAGGAAAAGGGAATTAAGGTCACAGTGTACCAAATAAGACCACTCAAAAGGGTTGAGGGCATAGCAGTGATCGTGAGTAACACTGAAAGTACAGCTCCAGGAAATGTGGCAAAAAGCATGTCGGTCAACATGACAATTTGGCAGACATGACAATCAAAAATAAATACACCAGTAACCAAAGGTAACTTCCTAGTGTTGATATACATGTGTCGTGGCTATGAAAGGTTTAACATTAGAGAAACTTGGGTAAGGGAAGTACAGTATATTTGTAACTCTCACATAAATATAAAATTATCCCTAGGGAAAAATTATTTCCAATCAAATTATTATAATTAAAATTATTTCAAAATAAAAAATCAATTTTAAAAAGCAGAAACTTGAATATACCTAGTCATTGGTTTTCAATTATTAGTACCTTAATTACGTAATGGAGTGCTGCTATGATCCTCAATACATATTTTAAAGCATTATTCTTCCATTTTTCAGAATTTTCAGGTTTTACCCTGCTTTTTAAAATTCTAATTTATTTTTTTGCCGGGTATTACTGCTTTAACTGATTACTATGAAGAAAAATTAGAAAAACTTAAATGTTCCATAATGAGAACCAATATGAAAGAATGGTGATGAAGAATAGAAATAATATGAATCTACAGAAATAGGTTAGGAATAAAATCTAAACATCCCTTACAGCTCCATCTACTCTGGTTCAGACAGCAAGAGCTGGGGTCAGTGAGGAATACCTGTAGTTGAAAATACATTTTCAACAATACAGTTATTCCAGGGTTATGGGGTAGTCTTTCTATTATTCTCATTTGTACACTTAATTTTTCTAAAATGTTAAAATAAATGAAAATCATAAAAGGCAAGGAACTGGAATTTCTCAGGGCTTCGGTTTTTTCGTTTTTTACACTTAAAATTTTTCTAATTAATTTAAAACCAGTTATGATTGCTTCTCTAACATAGTTTGGTTCACATTTTTTGGTGTTTCTGTTACATTGTAAGAGGCACAAAAGAATATAAAATTACAGAAGACAGTCAAAGTCTATCATTCATTAGGACAGACATAAAAATATACCAATTATTCTTCAAAATAATTCCATTTTATACTCAACCTAGAAAAAAACACATGAAGGTAGGAATAAATCTAGTTGAGCCTTTCACCACAAACTTCCCTTATTTTTTTGTTTTGTTTTTTATTATTATTATTAATAGTTACAGATGTACAAAACTATGCAATAGTTATTTTTCACCCCTTACAAAGTGACTACCCCCTCCTCCCTACACCCCACCCCTGATATCACACATATTTATTACAATTCCATTGACTCCATCCCCACACTATATTCCACATCCCATGACTATATATGTGTTAAATTATAGTCAACATCTAATATTATTCAGTGGCAGCTTCATATGTATAGTACAGTAATCAGGCCACTACACTGTCGATGAAGTGGTCCCTTATTTTTGAGGTCCTGATACTTCTCCTATCTTGGTATTAGCCCTTTCCCACTGACATACTATTTTTTCATACTATTCAACATAAAGGCCAGACTAGTCCTCTTGTTAATTTAAGCCACTTGCCTATGTGTTACACCAATGAAAATAAATTGCTGATGGCAACTTCATCTGAAAACCTACTGAAATCATTTGAACATTTGACATTTCATCATAACTCCCAGATTTCCCCCAGATGTTGATAGGTTTCTGTTCTGTCCACTTGTCTGGCAACAGAGTAAACATCACAGGTTGGAGTTACTGCCTTACAAACTGTCGGTGGTAAAGAGCTGTTCAAAAAAAGGAGGCATAATGTTAAAACTATCATCACTATGAAAGATCCCAAAGGGGAACCGGGCTGCAAATTTCTCAATGTAGAGAACATGAAACATAATGATGATAGTTTTCAAAGGGAACTGGAATCTATAGATTTCTCAACGCACAAAATATGAAACTGCAAGCATCATAATTCCCAGTGTCATATTTAACAATGTTTTATGCCTCTTGAATTCTAAGGAAATAGATTATCACAATAAGATAGCACAGAGTAGGTCAGTTATTTTCTGTGGCACATACCGCAAACACTGTTGATTGCCAATTTAGCATTCGTCTCTTAACACCTTTTTCTTTGTTGGCAGAACCTGCCTGTAGTTTAGAAGCTAAAAGTATCAGGAAGCCCTCTTTCTAGCCTCCCTCACAGCAAGGGCCTGGACATCAACCCAGGCCTAGCTCCTGGGGCCTAAAAGAACAGAAACTGGCATGCAGTCTTTTGCAAAGGTTTTCTTAAACAATAAAGAAACTGCAGGAGAGGAAACTGCTGTTCTTCTATACAGTACTTAGCTGTGTTTGCATGTGACCCCTGGAACTGCTGTAGCAATTTTACAGCTACGAGGAAAGATATCACACAACTTGCTGAGTATAACACAGAGAAAAGCACTTAGGTCCTGGGTGGTGTCACTGAGCTCTGTCCCAACAACAGAATAGCCTTGCCTCCTAACACTTCTTGTTAGATAATAGCTATCTTAGTTAGTTTATGGCTTTAGTTTAAGCCATTTTTATTTGGATATTATTACTTGATAGTCAAAGCGCCCTAACTAATACTCATCGCTAGCAAGTATCTGTTCACTCCATGCTATCTAGATCAGGAAGTTAGGTCACTGCTACTTAAATAACCCTAGCCATTACCAGTGTCTACCTTCATCCCTATGGCTTCATTCATGTTTTCCTTTTGTACCTTTCACTACGGAGCAAACTCAGTATAATTATACTCATATCTGTGCTTCACAATAAAGTCTGTTTCTTCCACAATTCTTCCACAGTGTTCAATGGAAAGGTACTTTTTGCTTCTACAGTATATTTTTCAGTTAAGTCTGCTTTTTTTTCTTTTTTGAGGGCAGCGTCACTGACCCTCATATGTAGGACCCGAACCCGGGCCGCTGGAGTTCCAAGACAGCACTTACTTATGTCTGCTTTTAACAGCATCATGGAAGTGTCCCAATTTTTAGCTTACACTTTCTTACTGTACAAATTCCAATCCCATATTGAAATCACAACTGATCTAAAATTTCCAAAGAGAAAATGCTAAAGATAGAATAAAGATATGCTTTCATAGAGAGTCACCCACATTAATCAACAAATAGGGCTGAATGGTGAGTCATCCTGAATGATAAGTGAATGTGCTACCCTTTTTCCATATAAGGAAAACAAAAAAACTTAACTTTAATTTAAAAACAAACAACAACAAAAACATAGAGACATGAGTTACATACAGGTGAGTTCAGAATCCTTAGTACAGTTAATTTTTAAGAGACCTCACTGGTTTCTACAAGCTACACTTAAAAGGATAAAGGTACCACTACGATTTTTCATGTTTACTCATAACATGGAAAGAGCCCTTAAGCAAGCTGATAAAACCTTTGTTGACTATTATTCAACAATGCAGCAAAATGAAAACTTAACCAAACTAGCCACGCATATATAACTGACATTTGATTTATTAGGAATAAACCTTCTTTTAAGAGGAAAAAGACTACAAACCCTGAAAATGTCAGATCCTTTTCTTTGATATTTTATTCTTTGTTTTTTTGCTTATTACAAAAACATGCTTACAGGGCCAGCCGAGTGGCTCAGTTGGTTAAGAACTCGCTCAAGACTGCGAGCTGAGCTCTGAGCAACAGCAGTTCGATGCCCAGCCCGAGCTGAACAGCCGCTGAGCTGCCAACAGGTAGCAGGATGGCTCAGCTGAAAAAAAAAAAAAAAAGGGAAAAAATCAAAATTACAAATTTTTCTGAAGTCAATTATAAACACAAAAGCAGATATTAGAAAAAATTTTCCTGAAAACAATGGCACAAAGGCTCTGAAAGCAATCTATAACTCACCTAAATTATAAATACCTGAAAAAACTAGAACTAAGCAATATTCATTTTCAATCAAATTGTTGTTTAAGCCATAATGAGCAAATTGCTTTCAACCAAAGTATATGCTACCCTATATTTTCAAACCATGGTCTCATTTATTTCTAATCTTTTGGATATGATGTATAATCAAACAATATGATGAATGCTTAAATTTTAAAAAACTTTATTACAATATAAGACACATTGCCATTAATCCCCCTCAAAATATTCCCCCTCACTTCGAACACACTTATCTCATCGTTTCATTCTTGACACTTTCTGAAGTAGTTCTGGAAGTCCTCTTTCATGAGTGTCTAGTTGCGCTGTCATGGCTGCCTCGATGTCCTGAATCATTTTGACTTTGGGCGAGAGCCAGAAGTCTCATGGTGCCAGATCCAGTGAATAAGGTGGATGAGGATACACCGCAATGTTTTTAGTTGACAGAAATTGCCATATACAAGAAGCAATGTGTGACACGGAGCATTGTCATGATAGAGGATGATTTACAGCACTTTTTTTTTTTTAAAGACTTTATTGGGGAATTGGGAGAGGGGAACAGCGCTGGGGAACCGGGGAAGGGGAACAGACAAGTTGCTGTCCTTTTGTTCTTCAGTCTAGTTGTGGAGAACGTTGCTTTATTGGCCCTAGAGAACATTTTAAAACACACCTTCTCTCAACCATAGCTCACACCTGACTGACTGCACAGAACAAGTTGACTCTTGTCACATATTGTTACTAAGATTTGAGGAGCTGCTTCCCGTATTAAAGATCCCTGCCTTACCTGCCATACCATTGGGTGGCATTCGGCAGTAGCATTCACAGTACCTTTGATCACAATGGAAAGGCTCCGTATCACACATCGCTTCTGGTATGGCAATTTCTGTCAGGTAAAAAAAAACATTACTGTGTGTCCTTATCTACATTATTCACCGGATCAAATGCCGTGGGACATCTGGCTCTTCCCCAAAGTCAAAATGATTCAGGACATCCAGGCAGCCATGACGGCACAACTAAAGACACTCACGAAAGAGAACTTTCAGAACTGCTTCAGAAAGTGGCAAGAATGATGGATAAGTGTATTCAAAGTGAGGGGGGTATTATGACAGGGATTAATGGCAATGTGTCTTTTACTGTAATAAATTGTTTTTTACTTAAACATTCATTGTATTTTTTGAGCACACTTCGTATGGTGTTCCCTTATGCAGGGTACTCTTCTCTCCCCACACTCAACTAAGTGATTAATGAAGTACTGACACTTATATACTAAAACCTATTAAAATTAGTAACACGGGAACTGGATTTTTTTAAATAAACAAGATTTGGGACAGCCGAGTGGCATGGTGGTTAAGAGCTGGTTTGGGATGCCAGCGGCCCCAGTTCAGGTCCCACATATAAGGGCCAGTGATACTGCTCCCCCAAAAAATAAAATAAAATAAACAAGATTTTTTTTTATCCCTGTTTTTTCTTAGTGTTTTTTTTTCTGCTTTTTGTTGTGTGTTTTTTTTAATTGGAGAATTGGGGAGGGGGACCAGCCAAGTTGTTGTTCTTCAATCTTGTGGAGGGCACCACTTGCCATCTAGCTGCCCATCGGCAGCTTGTGGTGCTGTGTTACAATCGTAGTTGCGGGTTGGCATAGCCACCATCCCATACAGGAGTCGAACCGGCAGCCTTGTTGTTAAGAGCGCACGCTGTATCCACTGAGCCATCTGGGCGGCAGCTCAGCTCAAGGTGCTGAGTTTAGTCTTCATTGCAGGCAGGCATAGCCCACCATAGAACAAGCAGTCTTGTTTTTAGGAGCACGTGCTCTCACCAGTTGAGCCATCCTGCCACCTGTTGGCAGCTCAGTGGCAGCTCAGTTCGGGCACAGCATCACTGGCCCATGTAGGAATTGAACTGGTGGCCCTGTTGCTCAGAACTCACACTCATACTCTTAACCAACTGAGCCACTCAGCAGGCCTTAGTTCGCTGTTTTAAAAGCTCTTGTTTGGGCCGGCCGAGTGGCGCAGTGGTTAAGAGATGGCTTTGGACGCCAGCGGCCCAGGTTCGGATCCCACATATGAGGGCTAGTGACACTGACCTCTAAAATAAATAAATAAATAAATAAATAGAAGCTCTTGTTTAATAAATTAAGTATTTGATTGGTGATATCATTTGGTTTTATATTTTTAATATCTAGATATGGTAACAATTTTTGTCAAATATAAACTAAGCAATTTTACAAGAAAACAAAATTGAATTCTTTCAATGACTATTGAATTCTTTCTATGTTCAAATTCACTACTCATATTTAAGAAGGTAAAGTAGTCCTGAAATGAAAGAGATTGAAAACTGATGTTCTATATAGTAACAGGGTATTCACTGTAGCACTGCTGTAACTACAAGATACTGAAAACAACCTACATGACCATCAATGAGACACTAGCAAAAATAATTTTGGCACATCCATACAATGAAATACTATGCAACAGTAAAAGAGAATGAGGAGCAATTAGGCAATAAAATTTAAAAACACATCCAGATTGGAAAGGAAGAAGTAAAACTGTATTTTCAAGATGACATGATCTTACATAGAGAAAATCTAAGGAATCCACTAAAATAATTATCTGAACTAATAAATTAGTTCACTAAGGTTGAAGCATAAAAGATCAATATACAATACTATAACCAATTGTATTTCTGTACACTTGCAATGAACAATCTAAAAATGAAGAAAACAATTCATTATAACATCAAAAAGAATAAAATACTTAGTAATAAACTTAACGAAAGTACAAAACTTATATTCTGAAGAGATAAAACATTGCTGAGAGAAAAATTTAAGACCTACAAAAATGAAAAGACAGGGCCAGCCGAGTGGCGCATTGGTTAAGAGCTGACTTGGGATGCCAGCGGCCCTGGTTCGGATCCCACGTATGAGAGCCAGTGACACTGCCCTCTACAGCTAACAACAGCTCTACCTGGAGCTGGGCTGCACGAGCCCCGGCGACGGTGTAGGCTGCAGCCCCTGCTGCAGTGGGCTGCTATAGGCTACAGTGAGTGGCCAGCAAGCAGTGTGAGCAGCTGGCAGCCAGTGTGAGCTGCCAAGAGCCCCAGTGAGTGGCGTCTAGAGGCCGGCGACCGATCTGCCTCATTCAGGAACAGCGCAATGACGATACCAACATGGGCCAATGAAGCAATGTCCTCCGCAACTAGACTGAAGAACAAAAGGACAGCAACTTGACTGTTCCCCTTCCCCGATTCCCCAACACTGTTCCCCTCCCCCAATTCCCCAATTAAAAAAAAATCTTAAAAAAAAAAAAATGAAAAGACATCTCATGTTCATGAATCAGATGTAATATTGCTCAAATGGCACTACTTTCCAAATTAATCTACAGATTCAACATAATCCCAATCAAAATTCCAGCCAGCTTCTTTGCAGAAATTGACCACCTGATCCTAAAATTTATATGACAATTCAAGGAATGCAGAATAATCAAATAATCTTGAAAAAGAACAAAGTTGGAAGACTCACACTTCCTGATTTCCAAACTTACTGCAAAGCTACGGTAGTCAAGGGAGTGTGGTACTAGCATAAGGATAAACATATGGACAAGTCGAAAAAAACTGAAGAGTCCAGGAATAAACAGGAGCTGGGCTGCTGTGAATCCCCGGGGCAGCATAGCTGCAGCCCCTGCTGCAGCAGGCTGCCATAGGCTACAGTGAGTGGGCAGCAATCAGTGTGAGCGGCTGGCAGCCAGTGTGAGCTGCCAAGAGCGGCTGTGAGCGGCCATCCAATGGCCAGTGAGAGACTGCCTCACTGGGGAAGAGCACAATGATAATACCAACATGAGCCAGTGAAGCGCCGTCCTCCACAACTAGACTGAAGAACAAAAGGACAGCAACTTGTCTGTTCCCCTTCCCCAGTTCCCCAACGCTGTTCCCCTCCCCCAATTCCCCAATAAAATCTTTTATAAAAAAGAGGATGTGATGAAATGGGGACCCTCATACGCTGCCAGTAAGAATTAAAATGGTTCTGCAGCTGCTGTGAAAAACAGTTTGGCAGTTCCTCAAAGATTAAACATAGAGTTACCACATGACCCAGCAATTCTACTCCTAGGTGTATACCCAAGAGAAATTTAAAACATATGTCTAAACAAAATGTGTACAAGAATGTTCATAATAGCATTATTCAAAATAGCCGAAAAGTGGAAATAACCCAAATCCCATCAATAATGAATGGATTAAAATAATATAGCCACACAACGAATACTATTCAGCCATAAAAAGAAATGAAAGACTGATACATTCCATAACATAAATGAATTTTTAAAACAATATGCTAAGTGAAAGAAGCCAGTCACAAATTGTATGTTTTGTGTAAATGTAAATTATAATCACATATTGTACAATTCCACTTAAATGTTTAGCATAGATTAATTTCAAGATACAGAAAGAAGAAACTATATATTACCTCTTCAAATAAAATTATTTTAAAAAACGATTATGTAGTTCATGTATTTATTGTTATACCCTTCTAAATACTAAAATTCTTCTAAAGTACTTTTAAAAGCACTTGGAAGCACAAAAGCATGCTATGGGTCAAGGAGAAAAAGAGCTGGAATTTTAAAACTAAGGAAACTCATAAACTTCAAAGGCAGAAACCTGATTTGTCTGTTAAATGCTATCAAATGACTAAAATTCCCTTCAAGTTCAATTCTGGCCTCCTTATGAACTGGAAATTACTAGTAATAATTAAACTTTAATTTGCAAAATAGCTGTGTATTTTATAAAGGCAATCATTGATGTAAAGCTGAAACTCACTGAACTTTACATCACAGAAAATAATTTAAAACTAAATGCAGTACTACTTAAAATATGTCTTCAAATAGTCAAAATGGCATAACTTTGGATTCAGACACAGCAAGTCCCTGACTTACAAACAAGTTCCGTTCCAGGAGAACACTCGTAAGTCACCTTCATTCCTAAGTCCAACAAAGTGAGTGTTATACATCTTTGACACAAATATACAATGGAAAGCATAAAAAAACTAAACACACACACAAAAACACTGTAAATAAACTATTTTTACTTTTACAGTTACCTTAAAATGGTGGTGCAGTACAGTACAACAACTGGCATATAGGGGATTGCATGGAGTGAGCTGACAAGAGCAGACACGCCAGCTACTTCCACTATTTGTTTGCATCTAGGAATGTTCGTAATGCGAGGTCCATTCATATCTGTGAAAGTTCGCAACTCGAATGTTCGTAAGTCAGGGACTTACTGTGTACACAGGTTTGAATCTTAGCCAGTTATTGACCACCTAGGTGATCATCAATTTACTTGGTCTCTGTCAGTCTCAGTCATCCCATCTTCTGCTAAATCAGGAATCAGAATACTGCCTGCTTTAGTGTGAAAAGAAACACTCCAACTACTCACAAAATGGGGGCTGGGGATAATTTCACTCTTTTTTATCAACCTATCTGTATGGTTTAAATTTTTTTTACAACATGTATATAATTAAAAAAACATAATGAAGATTTTTAAAAATAAAAACATCTATTTTAGGGGTCAGCCGAGTGGTGCATTGGTTAAGAGCTGGCTTGAGACGCCAGTGGCCCCAGTTTGGATCCCACATATGAGGGTCAGTGGCACTGCCCTTTACAGCTAAGATGGTGAACAACAGCTCCACCTGGAGCTGGGCTGCCATGAGTAGCCAGTGATGGCATAGCTGCAGCCCCTGCTGCAGTGGACTGCCATAAGCTACAGTGAGTGGCCGGCAGCCAGTGTGAGCGGCTGGCAGCTGGAGTGCAGTGAGCTGCCAAGAGTTGCTGTGAGTGGCCGTCCAGAGGCCGGCAACAGATCTGCCTCACACAGGAAGAGCGCAATGACGATACCAACCAACATGGGCCAGTGAAGCAACATCCTCCACAACTAGACTGAAGAACAAAAGGACAGCAACTTGTCTGTTCCCTAATTCCCCAATAAAAATCTTTAAAACAAAAACAAAAACAAAAAAAATAATCTATTTTATAGGGTTCTTGTGGAGCCATTTTGTGAGATATCTACACACAGGAGACTCCCAATTAAAAATAATTTCCTCACTCCTTCCTTAGCCCTTCCACCTTCTTGAATTCAGATGAACAAGACTTGGAAGAAGCAAAGTTAAACATTTATTGTTCTGAAGGCAATGGTTATCAAGAAAGAGATAAATAAAGGCAATGAAACTAAGCTTTTAAACCACTTTCCTCAAAACTACCAAGGAATTTTATCTTTAGAGAAAAAGATATCCACATGTTTACTGATTCCACTTACTTTATTCTGAAACTAATTTAAAGTTTTTTGGGGGGAGGGGAGTGCAATGTAAATGATAACACTATCAAGTGAAAAGGAAATTCGGGATTCAGTTCAGAGGATATTTTTCACTGAGAAACACAATACAAATATAAACGACTATCATTTATCTAGCAAATAAGGTAAAAGATCAGCTCCATCTTTTTTGCTTCGAGAATATACTGAGATAGATGAATGTAATTTCATTGATCTAGACTGTCACCTTATATTTTGCAGAATATTGTGAGAATTACGAACATTCTCTTCCATATTCTAATAGATGAGTAAAGTGAATGTCAGGAAGCAAAGTATTCCAACAGGTCAAAAAGTTGAGTTTTAAAACCACTAAAGTATCATCCTTATAAGAGACGCCTACAGGAGAGACACAGGGACTAAAGGAGAAGGCCACATGAAGACAGAGGCAAAGGTTGAAGTTATGCAGCTACACACTAAAGGATATGTGAAGCCACCAGAAACTAGAGGAGAAGGATCTTCCCTTGAGCCCTTCGAAGCTCAGCCCTGCTGACACCTTAATTTTGGATTTCTGGCCTCCAGAACTACGAGGGTAGATTTCTATTGTTTCAAGCCACCAAGTTTGTGGTAATTTGTTGCAGCAGCCCTAGGAAACTAATATACCCTTCCTCTGATATTCATGCACAGTTACTGGAAAGAATGACACATCAAAACATTTACTCAGTGCCTGAGAGAGACCAAGCAACACTTGTTTTTCTGCATTTTAATTATCATGCATCCAAGAAGACATCTGGAGGGAAATAAAATACAGGATATGAAATAAACATCTCCTAAGGCAAAGTGTTCGCTAGCTAAAACAGGATAGCAACAAAATGTTAACCTCACCTTCTGAAGTAATTTTCTGACAAATTGATATAACAACTTTGGACTTGGTTTTTTGTCTTTGTCCATTCACTTAAGTATTTTATTGGATTAAAGTTCTCTCTTATGAGTTAATTAAATGCAATTTATAAAAAACAGGGACAAAAATCACCGAAGTATATACATTGGGACCACTAAAGCTGGTAATGTGGTTTTCGGTAGCGTGTCTTAAAGACTGAGACATTAGACTTTACAAGCACCAAACTTACCATTACAAGTGTAGAATGCCAGCATTTCTCATCGTATGCTTAAGTACTTAAAAGTTTACTTCAAGTTTACAAATCCTGTCCTGGGCCATTTAATATATACATTACTGAGAATTTCCTAGAGTATTACTGCATTTCCATAGTGTCTTTGATTTTAGACTATTTCAAGAACATATTTCTGTCAACATAAGGAATGTCCAAACCTGAGGAGAATTTTTTTAAGAGTTTATTTGCGCCAAAACTGATGACAATTGCCAGGAAGCGAAATCTCAAAAGCTCCTGAGAAAAACAGTTTTGCAGTTTTCTTTTATGCATATGGAATTAACAAGCGAGAGGAAGAAAGGTTACATGAGTGTGGGAGAAAGCAAGCATTCTGTGCTCTCTTGAGGGTGGTCACCCTTTAGAAAGACGGGGTTTGAAACAGGATTTCAAAGGTGTGTTAACCTAGATGCACAGAAAACAAAGGGCACGACTTCCTTAAGGCAAAGATAAGCATTTTACTAAAAAGTTATATGCCTGGGGTATGACTACCCACCATGACCTGCGTAGTTAGGAATTTATGATTTATTACGTCACTTTTCTTGTCCAGAAAAGGGAAGCACAATCAGTAAATTTTATAAAGCTACCACTGTGATTTACGTAACTATTTTATCTCCACGTCACTGAGCGGTTGAAAGGGACAAAGTTAAAAATTGAAAGTGGTAAAAGCCAGTTTATAAGGGATTCCCCAGCTCCCAGGCTTTGTCCTTCCCAGTTCCTGCAAACCACCTCAAAAACCCCACTCAGAATGGCATTCAGTTCCCCGCCGTCCTGGTGCAAACAGCCGAGCTCTCAGCCGGCCCTCGGCCGCCACTTCCGCGGCTCGCGTCAGCACTGGCCCGGGGGTGGCCGGATGGCGCCCCGCCCGACGAGGGAAGGAGGGACACCCATGACTCAGTCTCCAGGCCCGCCGCCAGACCGCACCACCTTCATCCGGGCGCCATCGCCAGGCCTGCCTCGCAGCGCCCCCGACAGGCAGGCACGCCCTTTCCCCGGGCAGACCCCCTCCCCAGGTAGGGCCCCTCCCCAGAAAACACCCCCGCCACCCCTCTCCCCCCCAGCACGGCGCGGGCCGCGCACAGACCTGAGACACCGCCTCCCTGCAGATTCCGGCAGCCTGCGGGGGCCCTCGCCCCTTCCCCGCGGCGCCGCGAGCATGCGCAGTGGGCCGCCACCCCGCGCGCGCCCGTGCGCGCCCGTGCGCGCCCCCGCCGGCACGCGCCGCCGTCTGGGAGGCCGGGCGAGGTCTAGGCGGAGGCGGAGGCCGGGCTCCCTGGGCGGCGCGCGCCCCCCGCCCCAGCCCTGCGATTCACCGGCGAGGTTGGCCCACGGCCCCAAAGTCTGTCCTCCTGGTTAGGCGGCGAGCGCCAGAGGGGAGGGGACAGCTATTAAGGCAGGAAGCTGCGGCTTAAAAGGGCAGCCCGCGCCGGGCCCTTTCTCCCTCCCTCCGTCCCAGAGCCTCCTGGAGCGCCTCTGCTCTGCGGCCTCCGCCCCGCCGCCATGTACCGCTGCCTGGGTGAAGCGCTGCTGCTGTCCCGCGTGGGGCCCGCCGCCCTGGGCTCAGCGGCGGCCGACTCGGCCGCGCTGCTGGGCCGGGCCCGCGGGCAGCCTGCCGCCGCCCCGCCGCCGGCGCTCGCGCCGTCATCCCGGCGACACTACAGCGAGGCGGCGGCCGACCGCGAAGACGACCCCAACTTCTTCAAGATGGTGGAGGGCTTCTTTGACCGCGGTGCCCGCATCGTGGAGGACAAGCTGGTGGAGGACCTCAAGACCCGGGAGAGCGAGGAGCAGAAGCGGAACCGGGTGCGCGGCATCCTGCGGATCATCAAGCCCTGCAACCATGTGCTGAGCCTGTCCTTCCCCATCCGGCGCGACGACGGCTCCTGGGAGGTCATCGAGGGCTACCGGGCCCAGCACAGCCAGCACCGCACGCCCTGCAAGGGAGGTGAGCGCGGGCCCGAACCCCTTGCGCCCTCGCCCGCGGCCCGGCCTCCTGCCTGCCCCGGGGCACAGCTCGGCCCGGACGAGCGGCGCTGGCCCCTCCCCCACGTCCTCTTGCCAGCCCCGGCCTAGGATGTGTCAGGCTCGGGTGGGTCAGTGATTTTCCGCCTTAACCCACCCACCACAACGGTGGTCCTGTCTCCTTGCCCCGTCAGGCATCATCTGGGCTTCTGCCTGTGTTGATGCTGTGTGCAGAATAGACGCCGCACCCCTCTTTCGGTCCTAGTGTGTGTGACACACAGGGTGGGTCCTGACGAAATGCACATCTAGAAAAGATAATGACCGGCCCATCTGTGCCCCTTGCAAGGACTTCTAGGACTCACCCGAAGGCAAACGATGAAGTAACTATTTGTTGATTGATTTCACTCCTTTTTACATCAGTGACAGATGGTACAGGAACATACAAAATGGTCTTCTAGATTTGAAATCTAAATAGTCTTATTAACCAAATAAATGCACTAATTACACGTTGACCTTTTAAGTTATTTTTCTACCCTGAGAAAGTCTGTTTCGCACAAAATAATAGTAATAACACCTGAGCAGCATAACATCTCTGACAAATAAACACCGGGCGTCCTGACAGTAAATCTAAAGGGTGTAGACTGCACGATGGCCCGCCAGCCAATGGAATGAAATAGCCCTGGGGGTGTGTGCCGGTCCCGGCTAACTCCAGATTTGAGCTTGGGGAAAAGATAAGTAGGAGAAGAAAGGAGTTGAGTCGGTTACATTTGGTAACCACCAAGTTATCCAGTACATAGTTTAAGTTTTTGAATGTCGATTTGGCTTCTGCATTCGGGTTGCTTTCTTTGAGCAAACTAAAGCCTTTTTTTTTTTCTCCAATAAATTGCACAATACATCTTGAAAGGTGCTTAAAAGTAACCTAAAATAGAACGGGAGGTGAAGAGGCTTGCTGGAGGTTACACAGAGGCTATAGGGCTGTGCCCTTTATCTCGGTAAGCCTGATACTGGGTTCTGTTATACCAACTCACTTATAAGGATAATTTTTAGGAATCTCTCTACCAGGAAAAATTGAGCTCGGCTGGCATTCTCATCGGGGAACAAAGGTGGCTTCAAACTGTTTAATGATTTACTTTTACTTGCTAAATTCGAATTGACCCCACCCTCTTGTACAAACCTTTAGAGCCTAATTGTCCCCTAATTCTGTTTCCTCTTCTAAAACCACTTTGACCTCTAATTTCCCTTTCCAGCTCCAAAATTATATAAAATGTACATTGTCCATCTCCTACATCCCCTTCCTTATTCCTACCACTCCGATAGTCTCTAAACCAAGAATACAAGTTCAGTATCACAAGAAAAGCAAACAAGGATGTTGGAGGAAGAAGCAAACTTAGTAAAACTAAATTGCAATGATTCTTTAAAATGGATGTCAAGTTGGTGTTACTATTGTGTTAGCAGTGTTTTTGTTTTCCACTCGCTTAAAAGACAAACTAGTATATTTGTTTTTTTCTGCAGGGTCTGATTTAGTTGGATGTTCTCTTTTTTTTTTTTTTTTTAAGGGCAATGTCACTGGCCCTCATATGTGGGACCCGAACTCTGGCCGCTGGTGTCCCAAGCCAGCGCTTAACCAATGCGCCACTCGGCTGGCCCAAGTTGGACGTACTTTGTATTCTTCTGTTCTTGATATGCCACAAGCCTTCTCTCCTATCTTTATAAATCACAACTCCACAAACTTGCTGAAGTTTACCATAGTTTGTCAGTCCTCTTCATCTTGTTGCCACAGCAGTTTTAATACCAAAATATTGAACCTATGAACAAATTGCATCAGCCATCCTGAAGCACTGTTACTTGTAGACTCCGTATTAGAGTCTTGTACTAGTGTGTGATATACAATTCTGTTAGATTATCCCATTTACAAGAAGGCATGCTACTGAAAGTACTATTTATTCTCAGCATATAAACATGGAGAAACTGAATTGCAGCTAATAAATAGTAGCAAGCGTTGCAAGATAATATAAATGAAAATTGGTCTCTTTATATAAAGTGATAGGTTTATTCTCGTTAGGAATTCGAAAGACTGTGGAGAGAATAGGAAGGGGGGGGGATTGTATCGCTATGAAAGTCTTCAAAAATATTTTAGCCTGCTTAAGATAGTCAACAGTATGCTAAAGGGATGATGAGCAAAAATTTGGATACTGTAGGCTTCCTTGCTTTGCTTCCATGACATTTAAGATCTTCCTACTCATTTATCACCATTGTCTGATTGCATGGAATGTATATTCTAAGAGGAACTTACTTTCAATGGGGTATTGTCTCCAAACAAACACTTAAAGCATTTTTTGACTCATAAGAAAGTTGTTAACATCGTTGGTTCTACTCTCTGGTCTTAGAAATACAGAATATGTTAGGTAATTGAGATTTTAAAAGATGCTTTGGATAATCCCTATATACTTCACTAAGTTTTCCTTCTGAAAGCATACTTTAAGCATACCTTAAGCACGCTTTAGCACACTTTTCTCTCACCATCCTCACTCAGCTGCCTTCCCTACCAATGTTCTTTGCAAAATAACAACAACCTGTCTGTTCATCTTTATCCTTTTCCCAACCCTCAGCTTTCTGTATCTAATCTTTCCTCAAGAGTGTGACCTTATACCTGAGCTTTCTGAAATAAAATTCTCAAGGTTGAAGCAAAGCAGCAATCCAATTACAATCACTTTAAGGGAAACAGGTGGTTTTAAGACCTGGGGGTGGCCGACATGTACTTTATACCAGGTAAATATTTAATAATACATATTGTTTTTGTGCTTCTCTTTTCCCACAGACCAGAGATCGGCAAACTGTGGCTTGTGAGCCACTTGTGGCTCTTTGGGTACGTTCCGTCTCAAAAGTTTGCCGACCCCTGGAAGAGCCAATCCTGTCCATCACAGCAATTTAAAAATTATTCGAGATCCATAAATATATTTTTACCTAATCACCATTATGTAAAATATCCTTTAAAAATTTTATAAATGGGCCGGCCGAGTGGCGCATTGGTTGGGAGTTGGCTTGGGACACCAGCGGCCCGGGTTCGGATCCCACATATGAGGGCCAGTCATGCTGCCCTCTAAAAAAAAAAAAAATTTTTTTATAAATGAAACTATGATACTCTCATTTTCATTTTCAATTTTACTTCTGAGCTCACGAGCCCCAGGTTGCTGACCCCTCACAGCTCCTCAATCTCAAAAGTTTGCCGACCCCTGCCACAGATCATATTTAACTGAAGCCATTAGATTTGCATCTAGTTTGCAAGAGTGTGCAGCAGGCTTTGAAGGGACCCTGTATGGGAGGCCTAAATATTTTCAGCAAAGAACATTGTGGGAATTTCTGCTTTTATTTAGAATTTTTTCAAAAGCTCTTATTTATGTGTTTGAAAACATTCATTCCTGTTAACTTTCTCAGAATAAATTATGGTTCTGCCTGAGACCAATCTAACTTTTTAAAAGGAAGTTTATCATTGAAAGTCTATTTGAGGGGAAGCACAGATTGATAATAGCAATTCATTGCTGTATCATAATTTAAATAGAGTTGATGGGTTGTAAATAGAATCCTCTGATACATTAACTCTAAATCATTTATTATTTTAATTTATTTTTTTTTAAGCAGAAGTACAGTTCTATTACAAGAGGGGGTACCCAAAACTGGGATGCCCCTAAATCTTTTATTTAAATACAAATACCAGTACCAAAAAAAAAAAAAAAAAAAACAACCTTTCCTCTGTTAACACATTCACTTGTTTTATAAGAGCCAAAATGCGAAAAGAAGCAGTAGGAGGTAGGTGGTCTTTGTTCTTGTCTTTCGGCAGCAGGATGCAGGGGTGGAGGGCCTGAGGGGCAGCTAAGGTTTGGAGACAATGCGGATTAGGCCCCCTCAGCCTCTGGGATATAATTGTGTAGTGCATGATAGTGCTTTGGAAAAGACTGCAGAAAGCACTGATACG
The DNA here is from genome assembly GCA_033961575.1 of Aselliscus stoliczkanus. Lineage (NCBI taxonomy): Eukaryota > Metazoa > Chordata > Mammalia > Chiroptera > Hipposideridae > Aselliscus > Aselliscus stoliczkanus. The sequence continues at coordinate 122,131,844 of CM066729.1, forward strand.
TCTTCACTGAAAAGTAAAATTTGACTTCTCTATGCTGAATTGACAACCATCAACACTTGGGGAACTTTGATAAGTGTGAGTGTGTATCTGTACCTTCTGCCACAAGATAAAATGTAGACTTTGTAGGTAAGTTAAATTTAGGATTAACTCAATTTAAAAGTTAAGTTAGATGACAGGTAACTTGTATGTCTTTTACCTTTTAGCCCTGAGGTTTTATTGTTGTTACTATTGTTTATAATACTTTTTAATTAAATAAGGAACTGTGTTGCTATTATAAAGGCCTTTTTACTTCAGAAAAAAAAAGGAGGGGCCAAAAACGGAAGCCAGATGCTCCTAAACACCCTCCACCCCCACCAAATATGCTAAGGAAGGAAATAAAAGCTAAGATAATGGTGGAGACCTATATCAAATTGTCATTCAGTCTCTCGGTTTCTTTGTGTGAATCCATCTAGCTAGTTTGCTTTCCCAGTAAAAACCCCACGTGCAGGAAGACAAACACTTACTGCTCACTTACTATGCAAAGTACACTTTGCAGGAATTGGGGCATCAAAAACTGGAGAACAAACACAAGTACGTATTAAACTCCAGTAAAACTGGCAGTGTTGAAATTTTAAGTACAAGAAATAAAAATTGAACATGGACTTTCTGGCTTATAGTGGGGAAAAATTGGGTTCAACACTTGTTTTTTTGTTTGTTTGTTTTTGTCCAGTTATGTTAAAGATACTGAGGGTTCTGCCAGGAACCAGTGAAGACTAAAAATAACTTTTGGAGGGCCGGCCGAGTGGTGCGGTGGTTAAGCGCTGGCTTGGGAAGCCAGTGGCCCCGGTTCGGGTCCCACATATGAGGTCCAGTGACACTGCCCTCAAAAAAAAAAAAAGATCTCTGACTAAAAATAACTTTTGGATGTTGAAAATTTCCTAAGCAGTAGTCTCTGACATGAGACTTCTATTGGTTTGTCAGGCTTTTTTTTTTTCCTATTTATTTTGCATAATTAGGTTTTCATAATATAAATAATAATTTTAAAAAAGCCTCTAATTTAATGTAGCACATCTACTCATAAATGGCCCATGATTGCTCCACCCAACAAACCCCAGTTAAAATACATATGTATGATTTCAATATTCAAATAGCAATGAAAGTTACAAAATAAAAAGTGAGGCAGGTCTACCCCCAGTCCTTTCCCACAAAGTAATGAACAATCTTAAATCCAAAACTTATCTAAAACTGGACTAGTTATCCAGATGAATTAATATTTTTCCCTTTCCAGAGGCAAAAATTAATGGAGATTGAAGTTCTCACCATCAAGACTGAAGTGTGTGACATACTGTTGATAAGGCAGGAAAGATTTTATGAAGGGCAAGAAGACCACCTGGGTGGGAGAGGGCTGCTCAGACCTTTTCAATTGCCACTGACACAATGGTCATTTGAAATTTGTTAAAAGCTTTAGAAGACCTACCTTCCTTCCAGAAAATAAGTGCACATTCAAACAGCTGTGTACATAAAACACATTCATAGATGATATCTTTAGAGGCCCATTTATTTAATTATTTAGTCAATGAAATAACAGTTTAAAGAGAGTTTCCCACTGAAAGTTTTGAAGATCTTTGGTGTTTATTATGTAGCCAGAACAACACATTTCTCTACCGAAGTGTTACTATATATATCTGTTTTTCAATAGAAACATTTTTAAATGGCTTTCTTCCAGTGTCTCTTCCTTCTTCCAGTATCTCTTCCTTAAAAACTAAGAAAAGTTTTTATCAAGAATTGCTATTATTGGGCCGGCTGAGTGGCGCGGTGGTTAAGCGCTGGTCTTGGGAAGCCTGCGGCCCAGGTTCGGGTCCCACATGTGAGGGCCAGTGACGCTGCCCTCAAAAAAAAAAAAAAAGGATTGCTATTATTTCTCCTGATTATTCTTGGAGAAAGTCTGTGAGACCTAAGTTTTCCAAATTGCTTCTTGGCCAGAGGAAAATGTGAATGTAACACAAAGGAAAATTATAAAGGTGGTCAATAATATGATTCCTTTTACCTTTTATCATTATCACAAATATGTCAACATAGGCCTTTAAAAAAGCATTTTGTACATATCAGATCTTAAGACTTACATGAACTCTTTTTAAATCCCTTTTACCAAGAGAGAAACAGCAAAGAAATAATCAAGGGTAATAGTACCCATGTTAGGGGTTTACTCAATAAGAACTATATTCATTACAAACTATAGACTATATTCCAACTCAGTTTTTCCATTATGTGTTTTTTCCCCCTGCAAGCAAGACTTTTTAAACTTTATACTTAAAGAACATTGTTTAGTTCGTAAGAATTTCTGATAATTAATGTGTTCATTATATGTCCTTTTTTTTTTTTTTTTAAGATTTTTATTGGGGAAGGGGAACAGACAAGTTGCTGTCTTTTTGTTCTTCAGTCTAGTTGCGGAGGATGTTGCTTCATTGGCCCATGTTGGTATCGTCATTGCGCTCTTCCCGGATGAGGCAGATTGGTCGCTGGCCTCTGGGTGGTCGCTCACCGCGGCTATTGGCAGCTCACGCTGGCTGACAGCCACTCACTCTGGCTTCCGGCCACTGTAGCCTATGGCAGCCCGCTGCAGCAGGGGCTGCAGCCCACACCATCTCCAGGGCTCGCACAGCCCAGCTCCAGGTGAAGCTGTTGTTAGCTATAGAGGGCAGTGTCACTGGCCCTCATATGTGGGATCCGAAACGGGGCCGCTGGCATCCCAAAACCAGCTCTTAGCCAATGCGCCACTCGGCCGGCCCCATTGTATGCCTTTTAATTGCCTACTCTGTTAAGTACGATGCTCTGTGCTGGGGAACTATCCTTAAGAGTTATTTTTAAAAAGTTGTTTTGTTTTGTTTTTGAAGTCGTTTTTCATTGGTTTCCCCAAAGTAGAGCAGAATCCATAATCTCTCCTGTCCTTGGCTCTAAGCTCCATATTCTGTTTCTCCATTTTCCTTTTCCAAAAATTGTCAACAAATGACAAGTTGAAACACACCAAACAATATGTTGCTGCAGTAGCAGTTCAAAGAAGATACCAGGGAGCGGTTCCTGCTCTGGGAGTAGGGAAGGCTGTATAGGAGCTGACTAGGGGAAAGGTCATTTAAGAGAGTAGTAGAGAGGGCAGGAGGTAGGGCTGTGTGTGATGGGGTCATGGGGACAGAGTGTATGTTTGTAAATAGTGAGAAGTAAGGTTTTGTGAAATAATATTTATTTGGCCTCTTGCACCACCCCCTCCCTTCCTAACAGAGTTCCTAAAATCCTTGTGATTCCTGAGTAATAGAGGTGCTAAGAGTATCTTTCGTTCTAATATTTGGTCTTTCACTCCAGTTCCTAATGCAGAGCTCCTAAAAGCCTGTAATTTCCTGAGTTATAGGGGATGATAGGAGCATCTTACACTGAGTTCCTACATCTCTTGGGATTTCCTGGGTGATAGAAACATCTTTTGATCTAATGAAGCAACTCTTGGTGGGCTCCTGGATAGATCCAAGATGGCGGCCGGTCACCAGAAAGAAAGCCATGATTAGAAGCTTGGAACTTTCAGCCCCGCTCCCCTATCCTCCAGAGACGGAAGAGGGATAGAGATTGGTTAAATTAATAATCTGTCATGCTTATGTGAGAGCCTTCATAAAAATGCCTAAATTACTGGATTTGGAGAACTTCCCAGTACACATTCAGGTACCAGGAGAATCATATGCCCCAACTTCTTGGACAGAAGCTTCTGCACTCAGACCCTTTAATAAACCAGTAAACATAAATGTTTCCCTGAGTTCTGTGAGCCATTGTAGGAAATTATCAAACCTGAGGAGGGGCTGTGGGAACCTTCAATTGTAGCCAAATTGGGCAGAAGTGTGGGTATGCTGGGCACCCAATACTTCTGACTGAAATGCGGGGCAGTCCTGTGGGACTGAGCCCTTAAACTCTGGGGTTTGCACTAAGTCTGGATAGTCGGTGTCAGAATTGAATTAAATTGCAGGACAGAGAACTGGAGAATTGCTTGATGTGGAAAACCCATACGTTTGGTGTCCAAAGTGTGTGAGCAGAAAGTTTTCCTTTGAAGTTTGTTGGATAGATCATGATAAACCTAGTAGGGCACAGAAAGCTGTGCAGCGGCACAACTGGGAATGAAATGATAAGTAATAGAGGAAATCAAAAGTAAAGGGCAGATAAAACTTTAAGATTTTATTGGGGAATTTGGGGAGGGAACAGCATTGGGGAAGGGGAACACACAAGTTGCTGTCCTTTTTGTTCTTCAGTCTAGTTTTGGAGGACGTCGCTTCACTGGCCCATGTTGGTATTGTGATCATTGCACTCTTCCTGGGTCGCTCCCTGGCCATTGGACGGCAGCTCACATCAGCTGCCGGCTATTCATGGTAGCTTACAGTAGCCCACTGCAGCCCCACCTACGCAGTCACCGGCAACTCACAGCAGCCCAGCTCCAGGTCAAGCTGTTGTTCACCATCTTAGCTGTAGAGGGCACAGTGTCTCTGGCCCTCATGTGGGATCCGAACCTGGGCCCTGCTGCTCAGAGCTCATGCTCCCAAGCCAACTCTTAACACTTTGTAAGCGGGCATAAAAAGCTATATGATGAGTTTACTCGTTTCCCGCAAAAAATGTGTTAACCAACGCACAACTCAGCTGGCCCCAGATAAAACATTTTGAAGAAAGGATAGTGTTACGCAACAGGTAGAATATATAGAATGAAGAGAAGAGTCATAAGATAACTCAGAATTCTAGCCTGAGACACTGGAAATAAAAATGGTATCAGGGATAGAAAAACCTTATTAGGAAAGGAGAACGTTTTGAAAACAAAGGAAATCTGGTTTACTGTGATCCTTAGGCAAATTGGAAACATAGGCATATATTTTCTCAGTCTTATCCTTGCACAGTACAGTCCCTGCCTGGTGCCTGTCCATACATTATCTGCCTCTATAATTCTCTTCCTCTCTTAAGATCCATCTCAAATGACACTTAGACTTGTAAATAATTTATATGTAACTGGATATCTGAAATTTCAAGTCATTACCCCTTTGAACCTTTTTATAGAAAGCTACTGTTAATCTTTTGCTAGATGTTATCCAACTTCATATTCACTGATTTAACTAGCATCATTTCCAAGGCCTGTTTGGTATGGTGTGATTTAAGTTTACTCTTAGAATTATCAGAATAAGAAATCTATTAAAAAATGAACAAGAGCTCCCTTTAAATGCATATTCTTTCTTCCATTGATTGGGCAGTTAGTTCAATACTTCAGCACAAAACAAAGTTACAGTTCTGTAGATATGTATGTACATAAATGCAGGGAGGGCTGGCTGAATGGCTCAGTTGGTTAAGAGCTCGCTCAGGAGTGCAAGCTGAACTCTGAGCAACAGCGGTTCGATGCCAGCCTGAGCTGAGTTGCCATTGAGCTGCCAACAGGTGGCAGGATGGCTCAGCTAAAAATAAATTTAAAAAATAAATAAATAAATGCAGGGAAATGATTTGGGAGGATGCATATACATTTAGGTTGCTAAGAATGGTCACCCTGAAGGAGAAGACTGCAGTCATGAGTGTAATCAGGGGAGATCAGCTTTTTCTATATTAAATTTTGATGAAAACATATACATATGTGTTATATAATTTTAATATTTTAATAAAAAGTATTTTCCATTTCATTTTTCAAACATCAGTTAAATATTTGTTTCCCAGAAAGCTTAAGTTTGTCTCTTCAAATTGCTTAACATAAAGATTTTGATAAGGGATTAAAACATGTACGGTGTATTTGTTTCCCAGTCTAATATAGAACAATACATGGTTACTGTCAGAAACAAAGTGTATGATTATGCTTAGCACCTATATGAAATGTTCCTTCCCATTGGTGAATGAATTTTTATCTGAGACTGTTAGTATTTTACATGATCATTACTTGCTGATGGGTACTAGTTTCTCACTGTTTGTCTCCTCTCCTTTCTTTTTTTTTTTTTTTTTTAAGATTTTATTGGGGAATTGGGTAAGGGGAACAGCATTGGGGAACCAGAGAGGAGAACAGACAAGTTGCTTTCCTTTTGTTCTTCAGTCTAGTTGTGGAGGACATTGCTTCTCTGGCCCATGTTGGTATCATCGTTGCACTCTTCTTGGGTGAGGCAGATGGGTCACCTGCCTTTGGACAGCCACTCACAGCGGCTCTTGGCAGCTCACACCAGCTGCCAGCTGCTCAATGTAGCCTATGGCAGCCCACTGCAACAGGGGCTGCGGCTATGCCGCCCCGGGGAATCACAGCAGCCCAGCTCCAAGTGGAGCTGTTGTTTACCATCTTAGCTGTAGAGAGCAGTGTCACTGGCCCTCATGTGTGGGATCCGAACCAGGGCCGCTGGCGTCCCAAGCCAGCTCTTAACCAAGCAGCCGGCGCTCCTCTCCTCGTTTTTAATTAAGTTGTGCTGTGCTGTTGCAAGTTAGGAAATTATATTAGTATTAAGTGAGAAAATAGATTCTACTAAGTAAATAGAAGAGTGTTACTGCATGAATTTTGAAGCGTTCTAAGGCTTTTTGCTTTTCTGGGGTTTCTATGCTTGTGGTTATTGAATAAATAGTTTCTGAAAGTGAGAGAATACAGTTGGAAATTTGATTTCTGATGACTAAATCAAACCCTATTAAAAGATCCAGGTTCACATAATTTTAAAAACCATTTGAATTATCATGAGTGTTTAATGATTCATCATAAGAAACAATGGTGACTTAGTCGCTAGGAGCTTTTTTGTATGTTTCTGCTTTTGAGTCAGCTAGCGAGAGGAAAAAAAATTCAAGCTATTCAGTTGTGGTTTTCACTAACTTTTTCAAGCTGGTGTGTTTTCTTCATCACTATAGCAATTTCAGCTAGTATTTGCTTTTAATTTTGACTCCTCCTAGAAAAACTTAGTGGATACCAATCGTTAGACTTTTGAGGATAGTAAGGAATATCTTTGGTAAATAAGTTAAAAGGCAAAGAAATGCTTTGTGCTGTGTATAGTTTGCAGATGTCTTCATTTCATGAATGTTCTTTTGAAACATCTGGATACCAGTTAGTTCAAAATAACACTATATGGTGAGTTAATTTCTCTTGAGAATAAAAGGGATGATTTCAAAGTTGCCATTGTAGTAGGTACTTAATTCTACACCAGCCCTTCCCCTAACTTTACCAAGTTTGATAAATAATAATCATTGTCATGGGTGGTGTTTCTTTAGTTTCCTGTGGCGAACTGAAAGCACTGATGACTCGATCAGCCCATCAGAATGTGTCCCTTGATCTGTGTAATCACACCATCACTTCTAGTTAGTCAACTTTTCATTGACAGTATCTACCTCCATTCGTTGAATCTCTTACACCTGCCAGCACTGTTCGAAGACTCAGTTGGTTCCTTCTCAAACATTAGTAATGCTAATGTCAGCAGAGGCTAACAGATAGTGAGTGCTCTGAGACTTCAAGATACAAAAAAAAAGTTTCTAGAATAAAAATTTTGTTCTGTTTTCTGTTCCTGTGCCCCCATCCGATCTGTTGGTCCTGCTCACCTTTAGCCTTCTCTGCCACACCTCCCATCTCACAGGAAAGGAGGAAAGGAGCGTTTCATATAGATGCTTATAAAAAGTGAGACTATGCATACTGCAGGCATGATCCTTCTTGCTTCTTTGTGCTTTAACACATTTTAAGATTTTTTGGTTTTCATATATGTATGCATATATTGCCTGTTACTTGGTGTTATGGAACAACTTTGTTTTAAAATTGAGTATTCTTGATACACTTACTAGTAGGCATTCAAAACTGTTAGTTTTTTGGGCCGGCCGAGTGGCGCATTGGTTAAGAGCTGGTTTTGGGATGCCAGCGGCCCCGGTTCGGACACTGCCCTCTACAGCTAAGATGGTGAACAACAGCTCCACCTGGAGTTGGGCTGTGTGAGTCCCGGCGACTGTGTAGGCTGCAGCCCCTGCTGCAGTGGGCTGCCATAGGCTACAATGAGTGGCTGGCAGCCAGCGTGAGCTGCCAATAGCCGCCGTGAGCAACATCCAGAGGCCGGTGACCCATCTGCCTCATCCAGGAATTACGTGATGACGATACCAACACGGGCCAGTGAAGCAACATCCTCCACAACTAGACTGAAGAACAAAAAGATGGCAACTTGTCTGTTCCCCTTCCCCAATTCCCAAATAAAATGTTTTTTTTTTAATGTTAGTTTTCCCTTTTTTTCAGAACTTGGAAGTATGTCACATCATTTTGTCCTTCAGTACTCCAATTCTGCTAATTTCTCCTAATCTGCTGAATTTGTAAATTTAGTGGAGAGTATCATCTTTTTTGCAATCATATTCTTAGTGTCTGTTGGAAAGTGGTTAAGAATTTTCAGGTGACAGTATATTTTCAGTAATTATCTTTGGTTCCCAATCTCCCAGCAGAGGAAGAGCAACTAGCTTTCCCTGGGTGTGGGTAACTCCTTTATTACTGGAGTTTGTTTTGTCTCAAGTATTGCTACAGAGTATTTATTTATGAGGATACTTTAAGACTTGTTGTTTTTCAGATTAACAATTTAACTAACCCTGTACTGGTGTATCTGCCAACTTCCAGAAGTAAAAACGTTTAAGTACCACTGATTAGTTAGAAAGTTGGAACAAAAGCCTGTTTCTTTTTCAGCCCAGACCGCATTTGCTTCCGGGTCCCTCTGCCTCCCTACCCTGGTCTGCTCCAGGGCTTATTCCCCTGACTTGTCCCTTATAGCTCTTCCCACCTCGGTTCATTAGAAGTTTTCATTGGTTCATAGCCTGCAAGAAAATGCCTGTGGTGTGAAGTGATTTATGCAACTTTACTTATTCAGTCTTGGCAGTTGAGCTCTCTAATGGGTGTGGCTAGGAAAGAAATTTTCGCTTTACAAACAAGAATTTCCTGGGTTCTATCCAGTGGAAACATGTTTTTTGTTATACACGCACAGTTTCTGACTCATCATCCCAGGACTTTTACTGTAAACTAGACATTTTACTGACACTGTTTTGTGGCAGGAGGGGTCTAGTTTCTAATTCGCATCTACAGCTAGTATACAGGTTTCTATCGCTATCTGAAAGTAGAGCGTTCCTAAGCTGAAAATGGCAGAAAGTGAAGAAGCAATGGCCATTAATTTATACCAAAAATGTTTGAGCCTTCCCAGCCACAAAAAATAGCCTACCAAGTCATACCAGATAACACATAAAAGTTAAAACAACACTAACAGAGAGAGAGTAAAAGCAGTACCTCTCTAACCCAGGGTGCACACTGCCTGTATAGCAACTCGTTGCAAAACAAACGCTGAGCGCTTGTTTTCATTTTTCATAAAAGCGCAAATCTCTTCAGAATTCTTTTGGTTAGTGTACTAGGTACTAGGGTGGATCTTCTGTAAAAGTGGAGCAGCGTAGCTCGAAAAGCAGGGGATACTTGTAGTATTAATTAAGATTGCTGTCTGATTTATGCATATGGCTATGCCAAGACATTTTTTTAGTTTCCGACTGAATGCATTGTAAGCCCTAGATAAGGCAAAGTAACTTTTTCTCTCCACTTAAGAAAACAAGGAAAATTAAAATAACTTAGTGACTACTTCCACAGGCTCTGAAAAAGTAATGAAAAACATCCCTTACATGTCATAGAAATACTAATTAATAGTAAACTATTATCTCCATGAAATCAAGGTTCATTAATTTGTTTATTTAAATTTCTATCAGTTGGATTTTTTTAGTCCTTTCATAAGCATGGGCACTTATGGTGGTGAATTGTGTAGAACTTAACATGTATATCAAAAAATTTAGTGGCCATGGCTTTTCTTTTTCCACCTTAAGTTTTGTTGTTGTTGTTGTTGTTTTAAGATGTTATTGGGCAGTTGAGGGAGAGGAACAGCATTGGGGAATCGGGGAAGGGGAACAGACAAGTTGCTGTCTTTTTGTTCTTCAGTCTAGTTGCAGAGGACGTTGTTTCACTGGCCCATGTTGTTATCGTCATTGCGCTCTTCCCAGATGAGGCAGATCATTCGCAGCCTCTGGATGGTCGCTCATCATTGCTATTGGCAGCTCACACTGGCTGAGAGCCACACTCAACTGTAGCTTATGGCAGCCCACTGCAACAGGTGCTGCAGCCTACACTATCGCTGGGGCTCACAGCCCAGTTCCAGATGGAGCTGTAGTTAGCTGTAGAGGGCAGTGTCACTGGCCCTCATATGTGGGATCTGAACTGGGGCTTGCTGGTGTCCCAAGCCAGCTCTTAACCAATGCGCCACTCAGCCAGCCCTCCACCTGAAGTTTTAAGAGTCAAGAAATACATATTTTTCAAGCCGGCCGAGTGGTGCATTGGTTAAGAGCTGGTTTTGGGATGCCAGCGGCCCCGGTTCAGATCCCACGTATGAGGGCCAGTGACACTGCCCTCTACAGCTAACAACAGCTCCACCTGGAGCTGGGCTGGCGAGCCCCGGCAACAGTGTAGGCTGCAGCCCCTGCTGCAGTGGGCTGCCATAGGCTACAGTGAGTGGCCAGCAACCAGTGTGAGCAGCTGGCAGCCAGTGTGAGCTGCCAAGAGCTGCTGTGAGCGGCTATCCAATGGCCAATGAGAGACTGCCTCACTCAGGAAGAGCACAATGATAATACCAACATGAGCCAGTGAAGCGACGTCCTCCACAACTAGACTGAAGCACAAAAAGACAGCAACTTGTCTGTTCCCCTTCCCCGGTTCCCCAACGCTGTTCCTCCCCCCCAATTCCCCAATAAAATCTTTAAAAAAAAAAAAATACATATTTTTCAATGTGTATTTGATTGCCTTAATACCTGCGATTTTCTGTTTTAGGCACCAGGAATTAAAGCAGTAAATAAAACAAAGTCTGTTCTCATAGTAGGGAAGCCAGACAGTAAACAAATATGTAATAAAGTCGATAAGATATTAAATAAGGTAGTGGGGGTGAGCAAGATGTGCTATTCTAAATAGGGTGGTCTGGGAGAGCTTCTGGGAAGGAAGAAAGTTTTTAACAGAGACTTGAAGGAAATGAGGAAGGAAGCAAGGTATACACATAATTTCTGTATATTAAAAAATAATCATCACCTGTCATTTCTTATTCCTAAAATTTTAATAACAAGTAAATTTATTCCACAAATATTCTGAGAACCCATTATATGAAAGATAATAGTTGTTCTAACAGCTCACTTTTATAAATGTAATCATTTTTCCAGTAGGCCAAAGAAATATGTTCCACTTCAGAATTTGCTCTTTATGATCACATACACGACAGGAAATTCTCTTAAAGCATAGCGTTGGGCTGGCCGAGTGGCACAGTGGTTAAGCGCTGCCTTGGGATGCCAGTGGCCCCGGTTTGAGTCCCACATATGAGGGCCAGTAACACTGCCCTGAAAACAGACAAAAAAGAACATAGCGTTATGGGGCCGGCCGTGTGGCTCAGAGCATGAGCTCTGAGCAACAGGGCTGATGGTTCGATTCCCACGTGGGCCAGTGATGCTGCACCCAAGCTGAGCTGCTTCTGAGCTGCCAACAGGTGGCAGAATGGCTCAGCTGGAGTAACAACAAGATTGCCTGTTCTATGGTGGACTATGCCTACCCGCAGCTAAAAAAGATTGAACTCGGCAGCTTGAGCTGAGCTGCCGCCTGGATGGCTCAGTGGATTGGGCTTGCACTCTTAACAACAAGGTTGCTGGGTTAGACTCCCACATGGGATGGTCGCTACACCCACCCGCAGCTAAGATTGAACACAGCATCTTGAGCTTAGAGGCCACAAGCAGCTGATGGACAGCCAAATGGTGACTGGTGCCCTCCACAACGAAAATGGAAGAACATCAACTTGGCTGGTCCCCTTCCCCAATTCCCCAATAAAATCTTAAAAAGAAACACACTCAAAAAAACACACATAGCATCATATATAAATAGAATTTTTGGAACATATAAGAAATTAGCTTTTAAAAATGGTTAGGGAGGGCCGGCTGAGTGGCATGTTGGTTGAGAGTTGGCTTGGAACGCCAGCTCTGAGGCAGCAGGGCCCCAGTTCAGATCCCACATTAGGGTCAGTGATGCTGCGCCCTCTACAGCTAAGATGGTGAACAACAGCTCCACCTGAAGCTGGGCTGCCGTGAGTCGCAGGCTACCCCATAGACTGCAGTGGGGCTGGCCAGCAGGTGGCATGCGCTTTTGGGAGCAGCCATGAGCCACCGTGAGTGGCCGTCCATTGGCCGGCGAGCAACTGCCTTGCCTGTGGAGAATGCAATGATAATACCAACCTGGGCCAGTGAAGCAACGTCCTCCGCAACTAGACTGAAAAACAAAAGGACAGCAACTTGTCTGTTCCCCTTCCCGAATTCCCCAATGCTGTTCCCCTAACTCCCCAATAAAATCTTTTTATAAAAAGCTAGGGAAATTATCTCACATTTTCAGTTCATAAGGTGTTGTATATTTCTAACTAAAAAACTTTTATTCCCAGAATTCTTTAGAAGTCCCTGGATCTCCCATTTCTTGTAACTCTCAATGGAAGTTGTACCCAGCTTCATCCACATACCCTTCATCACACAAACACACAGTGTCAGAGCACCCTGAGCAATGTGCAGTCAAACAGCAGCCTCACTCAGACCTTCTTCCTTGGGATTGAAAAGCAATGGGCTGGGGCTGGCCAAGTGACGCGTTGGCTGCCAATAGCTACCGTGAGCGGCCGTCCAGAGGCCGGCAACCGATCTGCCTCAGCTGGGAAGAGTGCAATGATAATACCAACATGGGCCAGTGAAGCAACGTCCTCCACAACTAGATTGAAGAACAAAAAAAAAAAGGACAGCAACTTGTCTGTTCCCCTCCCCCAATTCCCAATAAAAATCTTTTAAAAAAAGAATAAAGAGGGGCCGGCCGAGTGGCTCAGTTGGTTAAGAGCTCGCTCAAGAGTGCGAGCTGAGCTCTGAGCAACAGCTGTTCGAGGCCAGCCCGAGCTGAGTTGCCGTTGAGCTGCCAACAGGTGGCAGGATGGCTCAGCTGAAAAAAAAAAAAAAAAATTGTAAAGGGCCGGCCGAGTGGCGCATTGGTTAAGCGCTGGTTTTGGGATGCCAGCGGCCCCGGTTCGGATCCCACATGAGGGCCAGTGACACTGCCCTCTACAGCTAACAACAGCTCCACCTGGAGCTGGGCTGTGCGAACCCCGGTGATGGTGTGGGCTGCAGCCCCTGCTGCAGTGGGCTGCCATAGGCTGCAGTGAGTGGCCCACAGCCAGCGTGAGCGGCTGGCAGCCAAGCGTGAGCTGCCAATAGCCGCGGTGAGCGACATCCAGAGGCCAGCGACTGATCTGCCTCATCCGGGAAGAGCGCAATGACGATACCAACAGTGAAGCAACATCCTCCGCAACTAAACTGAAGAACAAGAAGACGGCAACTTGTCTGTTCCCCTTCCCCGATTCCCCAACGCTGCTCCCCTCCACCAATTCCCCAATAAAATCTTTAAAAAAAAAAAAAAAAAAAGAATAAAGAAAAACAATGGGCTGTAGGACTATAGAGGACACAAGGTGACTAAACCCTGCAAAATTTAGAAGCGTGATTGACCAAGAAACCTGAAACCAAAACAGTGGGTATACCTACGTACTTTTTCTCTACAAAACACCTAGTCACTCCTAAAAGTACAGGGACCTTAAGACTCAGAGTTGCCTATCTACTCGCATCCTTGCAGAAAAAGGGGAGGGAATTGCTTTTTCAGCTTTCATCTCTTGGTTGAAAGAGGCTAGCAGTGGGGGAGGATAGTAACAGGTAAGGATCTCTGGGTACACCTGTTTGAAGCCACAACCTCTATTTAGACATCTGATACCCAAGTTAAATCTGTCAACCTGTTGACTGTCCATTTGCCCATAGCTGTATGTTATCAGAAAGCAAAATTCATGAACTCCCTGCTACCAAATCACCCAAACCAAAAAGTAAAAGAAAAATTTTAAAAAGCCTTCCCTGAGTTAGTTGCCTTCCGAAAAGTGTAGAAACCATTCATTGGAAAGTAATATTTGTCTTGTGAAATCATACTTTCTGTTACTTCCCACTGACTTGTGAGTCCCCAAAGGACAAGACTAGTTCTTACTCTCTAAATTCCCAGGAACTCTGATGCTCTTTACTATCTACTACCAGAAAACAGAAACTGGACTTTGACACCAGTCTTTTCTCTTAGCTTTCAGAATACTTAAAATCCAATTCAGTACTCTCTCTGTAGCCCTTTCTGGGTGTCTACTCAGCAGCGTTTCCTTTTGACCTTTCACATTGACTTTCCTTCATAAGCTACATGGTGTTCTTAGAAATAACCAGGGTGTGAAATATAAAAAGTGTGGACATTTTCAATTGGTAACATTTTTTTAACTTGTCAGAAGGCTGTTCTCAATACATCCCCTTCTTTCTCACCCCTCTTTTTTTAACCACCACCAGGTATCCGTTACAGCACTGATGTGAGTGTAGATGAAGTAAAAGCTTTGGCTTCTCTGATGACATACAAGTGTGCAGTGGTTGGTAAGTGATTTCCCCTGTTGCTACCTAATAAGAACTCTTTGGGGAAATACGTTTACATACAAGATTACTTTTAGGCTAATTAGAGAAATAGACTATAGCAGAACTGATCGTTTTTTTTAAGTTGCACAGTTTAAGGCTTACATCATTTTTTAATTAGTCTTAATTAAGATTTAGTTTTTTGTGTGTGTGGTTATTTTTCAGGGCAGTGTCACTGACCCTCATATGTGGGACCAAACCCTGGGCCGCTGGCTTCCCAAGCCAGCACTTAACCACCGCGCCACTCGGCCGGCCCAGATTTAGTCTTTTTTTAAATGGGGAACTTTTCATAGCAGTTACTTGGATTTTCTTCCAGTAAAGATCTTTGTTTAATGCCTTTTCCATACTCTGTAAATAAGACCAAATCATAGAAGAAAATAAATATGCTGTTACCTTTCAGAAGTAGTAAAACACACTGATTAAACATGCATTATAATTTGCCTGGATTTATAACTTCTGTTCATTAGATTTTAAAGTACATTTTAGAAAAGGTTAATATGAGTTGATCGCTTAAATTTTCTGAAATTAAAGCTTAAAACATCACACATCTTTGTAATGTTCTGTGGTGCTTTTTCCCTTCTTAATTTTGTTACCCTTTATATGGAATAACAACTTTCAGTCGTCTATTACAGATGTGCCATTTGGGGGTGCCAAAGCCGGTGTTAAGATCAATCCTAAGAACTATACTGTAAGTATCAAAGTGACATTTGCATGCAGTGCGTTTACAAAGGACTCGAAATTACTAGATCTCTATTGCTTTTAAAAGGAATGGAAAAACAAGTAAATAATTAACTCATTGAGTGTTTGCCATATAAAAGGTCACCTGCTTAACATGTCCTTTTTCATTTTCATACTAGGTTAAAAGGTAATTAATATCTCCATATTCTTGGGCACTTAATCCATGTTTATAAGTCACTATCATCTGAGATTTTTGTATCAGGATCTCAAGATTCTAGTGACAATTATCTTAACTAATCTGGTAAAAATCTTAACGTTTATGCTATCAGTTCCAAGATAATTAAAGCCAGTTATTAGTTTGTTTTATAGTACCAAATTAACATCTGTATACATACATAATAAACATCATTTTATTCTTTTAAAAGTTCACAATTTAAATGAAAATATACCATAAGGATGCTCATAGGATCTTATATTATTACAAAGCACAGAAATTGGGTTTTGAACCGTAGTTCTACTCAGTTGTTTATATAACCTAAATTCTGATCTCTCATTTTCTTATTGTTGAAATGGAAATGCCTGCCTGATGAGTTGTTCAGAGAACAAGAAGATTATAAAAAGTTCCTATAAATAGAAAAGATGATGCAACTGTTATCTTCACAAGTGGCTTTTCTATCAAAATTTTTTCATTGTTTTTGTTTTTTGTTTTCCTCTTCGCAGGATAATGAATTGGAAAAGATCACAAGGAGGTTCACAATGGAGCTGGCAAAGAAGGGCTTTATTGGTATGTGTTGCCATGTAGGTTTCCACGTGGAGTGGGAACATCTAAATATTGTTGTCTTAATTTGAACCCCTGCTTTTATCTGTACATTAATGGATTGAGTTGCCCTTTTTACTTTGAGAAACTGGGTTCTGTGATAAATATGGTGAAATACCTGGGCCTATTTATGATACATCTCTAACAGAAAAGTTCAAGTTCCCAGTCTGCAGAGTGAACACCAGGAGAGATTAGTTCTACCTCTTCTCCTTGTACACAGTAAAGTCTTTGGATCGCTGTAACAGCGTTGCACAATCTGTATTGCGACTTCTAGATAGACCAAGGCCATACTTTCAGGAACTAAATAATACCTGTATTAGAAACATTTTTTAAAGCATAAAAAGCAGTTTTACAACAGTAATCCTGTTGTGATAGCAGTGAGAAATCGGATCCCTTTTAGAATTGGAGGCTTAAGCAGGCCTGTCTCCAAAGCAGCTGGCACAGGCAGGGAGGTGGAGGGGCCCCTTGCTGATGACTCCCTCTGCCATCACCAGCTGGTTTGGGAATCCCTACAACTCATTATGCTTTACCAGAGCTTTTGCCAAACTGATTAAATTTCTGAGGCACTGATCTTTGTTTGCTTGATGTTTTTATATCATACTAATTATTATCTGTGTCATATGTTCTTTTCATAAGATAGGAATATTTCCTGTGATGTATAATTATTTATTAGTTAATCTTTAATTTTCAAACACTGAGTCTTTCTATCTTTTCTTGTTCGAGAAGTATTCTGATGTTTAATAAAATAAACCAAATTATTTATTAGAATGTTTGCCCTTTCAATTTAGTTGAACTAAAATAAAGAAAGCTAACATCAAAAAGATAAGCTACTTTTTCTCTTTTCCTGCCCATGTTTTTCTTCCCCAGTAGTCCCCCCACTGTTGATAAGTTCCTGTGAACTTAGAATATCCTTATTTTGAAGTTTCCGCCCTTTTTAGGAAATAAAGCATGAAATGAATAAACTAATAGAGAAATAAGTGTAAGTGATACTAGAGCTTACCAGATTTGGCTTATCTTACATAATTTCAAAGGCATTTGGATTCTTGGCTTGCCTGCTCTTCCTCCGCACCACTGTGGACTTGAACTAGTTGATGAATTAATTATCTCCTTCACAGGGATGCCTACTAATCCTGAAATTTGTGAATTGAAGTCATATTAGGCCGATTGATAGCCTTCATAAATTTTTATACCATATTTCCTCTTAGCCTAAATCTCAAAAGTGAGTGGTTTCAGACTTTTATCTAATGTAGAGTCAGCTTGATTTTCTCTATATTGACAAGTACTTTACAGTTCCAAAGGTTAAAAAGTGATTTATTGTAGCAGGGAAGCTTAAATACTAGCAATTTGGTTTCCTTGCTTATATGCAAAAGCCTCGTTAACTCACAATACAACTAAACCGATCTCTGGGCCCAGAAGTCTTTGTAGCATAAGACGGAGGCCAAAGGATTTCTTTCTCTCCCTTCAGGGCATGGAACTAGCTCTGAGCAAAATGTTGGAATTGATGTCATTTCTCTATTATTTTTTTTTTTAATTCCCTTTCTACAGAGAATTTCAGATTGCAATTTTAACCAGAGTCTGAGTCCTTGCCCTGTCACGTTGAATGAGTTTAGGATCAGCTTTTCAATTTCTGTTAGGAAAAAAGTCATCTGGGATGTTGATAGGGTTTGCATTGAATTCTGCAGACCATTTTATGGAGTATTGCCATCTTAACCGTATTAACTCTTCCAGTCCATGAATACTGGATGTCCTTCCATTTGTTTAGGTCTTTAATTTCTTTCAATGATGTTTTGTAGTTTTCAGTATACAAGCGTTACACTACTTTTCTTAAGTTTGTTCATAAGTATTTTGTACTTTTTGATGCTGTTCTAAGGGATATTGGTCTACAGGATTCATTTCTTATAAGGTCTTTGTTATCAGAATAAGACTGGCTAATAGAATGAGTTGTGAAGTGTTCTTTCCTCTTCTTCTGTTATTTTTTTTTAAGTCGTGAAAGGTTGACATTAATTCTATTTTGTGAGTTAAGATATCACCTTTTTAAACTGGTTAAGTTTGCAACCATTTATTTTGTAAACTTTGTAAAAAGTTCCCTTGCAATAACCTGTTGTCTCCATTCCTTCCATTCCCCTATATTTCCGTATACCAAAATTACCCTTTCAGCTCTACCCATATGCTCATGTTCTGTTAAAGCAGTTATTTCTGTTAGCCAGTTTTTCATCTTATTTATATACTGTTAGGGGATTGAGTGATAACAATTTAATTTTCCTGAGGGTGATTACATGTTTTTAAAAGGATGGACTTTCAGACCTGTTCTCTGTAGGGTATTTAAGAATTTATCTGTAATTCAGGAATTCAGAAAAACAGGTACAATGCCCTTTCCCTGTGCCCCCAGGTCCTGGCATTGATGTGCCTGCCCCAGACATGAGCACAGGCGAGCGGGAGATGTCCTGGATTGCCGATACCTATGCTAGCACCATAGGGCACTATGTGAGTACCCGCCAAAGGCCTCAGGGCTTCCTTTGCTATATACGAAAATAACAATTTATATTATATGTGAAACAAGAGAATTCAGTGGTGTTTCTCCTCACCTTTAATTACATCTTGATTTGCATCTTATTTTACTTCTATTTCTCTTCTTAAACTATAAATGTAGTGAACATGGATTGAACTTTTACTTACATGCCACCCTATCCTGGATGCTGAGACAGGACCCTCGAAGAGTGATCACTGGGCCAGCCGAGTGGTGCGATGGTTAAGCGCTGGCTTAGGAAGCCAACGGCCCCAGTTCAGGTCCCACATATGAGGGCCAGTGACACTGCCCTCAAAAAAAAAAAAAAAAAAAAATTATTACCTACTAGGGCATGACATTAGTAAAGAAATAAAGAAGCATTCAGTTCTGACTTTTCCCTTAAGAGCTTTCATTTAAAGAGAAATTAAGGCACATAAACAAATAAGTTATGGTGACCATGTGATACAAAGGTGGAGAGTTATGGTTTCTAAAAGAAGGCTTTTTTTGAGGAGTTATTTGGGCTAGACCTTGAAAATGGGTAGAATTTGAACATATGGAGATTTGGAGGGTAGGAGGAGAAAAAGGAGAGCTCAGCTTGTCTGAAAATGAGGCATGTTTAAAATGTTACAGAAGCATGAAGAGGTAAGTGGACTAGGACAGATACCAAGCCCCATGTTTTGTTGTACTTGCTGGTCCGAGGGGAGCCTTTGGTGCTGTCCGACCGTTCCTTGGGGGAGAGGGCTGGAGGCAGTGGTGGCTGTGCTAGAGCAAAGAGACAACCTCCACATGGTGTAAGCCCGTCCTCATAGTCCGGGAGCCATGGGCTGGCTGGGAGGAGCATTGGCACCTTGCAAGGACAGACTGGATGTGTGAGCTCAAGGAGAAGGACAGTGTTGAGTCAGAGGGAACCAGAAGTTCTTGATGTCAGGGACTGAGTGAAGTGGAGCCACTAACACAGAACACAAGAAGGAAAAGTAACTTTCGGTCCCTGAAAGGGATGGAACCCTGAAAATCAAACATTTAAGGAGTAGGAAGAGGGCCGGCCGAGTGACGCGGTGGTAGGGCGCTGGCTTGGGAAGCCAGCGGCCCCGGTTCGAGTCCCACATATGAGGGCCAGTGACACTGCCCTCAAAAAAAAAAAGGATTAGGAAGAGAAAGGAGTTGGAAAAGTCATTCATTTAAAAATATGTGTGGAGTACCTACTATATGCAAGGCTGAGTGTGGGCATGGTGTCAGTACCATTGAGATAAATACTAGAAGACGTTCCAGTGCTATGAGAAGAGTAACTGGAGCCTGACCAAACCTATGGAGGCGTCACTGAAGATGTAACCTTCTGGTCTACCCTCTCTGAAGATGAGCAGACATCAACTAAGGGAAGGGCCGGGCGAGTGTTAGAAGCAGAAGGAAGCACCAGGGTAACGGTCCTGATGTGCAGAAGAGGTGAACTTGAGAGGCTGAGGGAAGACCTTGGTAGCCAAAGTAGAGAGCAAGATAATAGGGCAGAAGAGAGGCCAGCAGAGGAGGGTCAGACCAGGTTATCTCCCTGTAGGTGTCAGCAGGACTTTGGCCTTTGTTTTGAAAATAGAAGCACTGATTGTGAGCAGGTGTATGACAGCTAAGTGCTTTCTCAGCTTCACTCTGTGTGGAAGACAATGGGATTATTGGAGGCAGAGGCCTATAAGGAGCCCAGAAAGAGAGGTGATGTTAGCCTGCCCTAGAAATGGACAGATTGAAGAGCGATTTAGGCTAAGAAAGCAGTCAGTTATAAAAGAATGAAAAGCACTGAGGACCAATTCAGCAGCTGGTTTGTTTGTCGACTAGTGAGATGGGAACCAGGCTTCAGGAGTGTGTTGAGAAAGGGAAGTAGGGCACAAAGAGTAACCTCCACTTAAGAAAAATACACCAAAGAGAAAGAGAGAGAAGACCCCTTGAAAGATGGTTATTATCCAGAGAAAAAGATTTTTGTTGCTATTTGGCATGTTGATTGGCTTTAGGCTACAGATTCATTGGTGCAAGAGATAGATGATGTAAGAGAAATGTGGGATGGTAGATGTGGCAAAGTCTTCCGAGGGAATAAAGGTCTAGTGAATTTTTCCTTTTAAGGGCCCTAGTGGAAAGATCAGCCTTGGAAAAGAGGAAGAATATTTCTTCCTCTGAGAGAGAGGGAGGAAGGGGGATGCAGCCTCTCGGGTACAGGAGTGTAGAGAACAGTCTCATTTCCTGAGGAGTGCAGTTCGTAATAGGGAACATGGGCAGATAGCCTGGATTCTAGAACTGCCTCTTTCATGCACCAGCTCTGTGACCTGTGGCAAGTGTCTTGAGTGCTCTGTGCCTTGGTTTCCTCATATGTAGCATGACAATAATAATAGTACCTACTTCATGAGACAGTCATGAGAATTAAATGAATAATAATGTAATGCACTTGGAACAGTCCCCAGCCCTTAGTAAGCACCCAAAAAATAATATTTATAAATACCACATCAGGTCAATTGCACAAATCACCTGAAATACAAGAGAGCAGTATGAGGCACTTCAAAGAATTTTTAGTTGTTTTCCATTTCACCTTTTTATGTTAAATGAGCTCTGTGTATGGTTTCTTATTTTTTTTTGGTGTTTTTAATCAAGAGTCTAGATTGAGGAGTACAAAGTGGTAGGCAATATATTGTTATTGGTAGCTCATTCCCAATGGTGACAGCAAAAGAAAGTATTGTGAGGCACTGCCAGCTAAAACCTTGGACTGTACTGGTAGACTTTTCTTTTGAATGATAAGAAATTCAAAATCAGGACCTAAAGTAAGGAAGCCATAGTTTTTGTTACTTATTTCCAGACGTGAACCTAAACCACACAGCTCCTATTGTCTGGCCCCCCCTGGAAGAGCCAGTGTTGGAGGGAGAGTGCATCCTCCTGCCTGGGCTTCCAGGACAATTAGGTATGCTGAGGCGCTGGTAGCTGGCTCCACGCCTGACCTCTGATGGACAAGACTGCTGTCAGCTCCAGCATTTGCATTCCCACTGTTTAAAAGCACTTGGCACTGGGGTTACAATTCTGTATTCATAAGTGTTAATTATTCGTGAAAGAAAACTGTGGGAAAATCACTAGTTCTGTAAATCACTTTACTAGACTGCTTTTTTTCTACTTTTATTCTTTTTGTTGGTGATTATATTAATACAAGTAATACAATTCTAAGGTCTTTCTGTAAAAATATTTAAACAATACAGATAAAGACAAAGTCACTTTTTAACTCAGCTAGGACATACTTTGTGGGGTAGCGGATAAGGTATGAAGTAAGCACTTGATCTTGTTTCACATGGGTAGCAAATTGCCTTAATGAGTTTATGAAATAGTCCATGCTCAAGCCACTGATGGAAAATGCTTTCCTCATTTTATATTGATTTCCTATGTATAACTGGATTGTTTCGTTTCTCCTGTCCCACTAAATCAACTTGTCTATTCTGCACTGTTTGCTGCATTTTATATTTAATGCCTTGGAAGGGAAGCCCTCCCAAGCCTTTCTTCTTTTTCCTAATTATACTTGTTTCTGAACAAGAATCTCTGCACATCATCAGTTCAGAGTACAGAAAGGTGGCGGTGAAAACTGTTCCTCCCCCACCCACTTCACATCCCCAAGTTAACTGCTGATACCAGAGGTTCTCTTCTCACACATAGGTGTGGGCTTCTGTGTCTTACCCCCAAAATGATACCATACTAAATAGACAAAAAAAAATGAATTCTAGAAGTAGAGTTTCTGGGTTAATGGGTATTTTTATTTTGGTAGATATTCCAAATTTCCTTGACAACCCCTCATTATTTTGTTGTCTTTATTTTCCCCCTTGAGTATTTACTGTTGCTGACCCACTTCTTTAGGTGAACTTGAATATTTTAAAGTTCTTTTTTCTTTTATTATTAAAATTTATTGGGGGTAACAATGGTTAGTAAAATTACATAGGTTTCAAGTGTACATTTCTGTAACACATCATCTACATATCACATTGTGTGTTCACCACCCAGAGTCAGTTCTCCTTCCAAAAAGCAATGGTTAGATGCCATGTAGGTGGCAATGTCTTAACCATATGCATGTTTTTAGGCCCGAGGGCCTCTTTCCTCCTTGTCAAGGGGAGTGTGAACCTTCTCTCCTCTCATACAGCTCTTAAAGTGTGTTTTTTCAGGACCCATCAGCTCCAAGTCAAGTCATTGTTTCAGTCTAGTTGTGGAGGGCGCAGCTCCATGGCCCATGTGGGAATCGAACCAGCAACCTTGGTGTTATGAGCCTACGCTCTAACCACCTGAGCTAACTGGCTGCCCCTTAAAGTTCTTTTTAAAAAATAGCATTTTTAGGACCGGCTGAGTGGCTCAATTGGTTAAGAGCTCGCTCAAGAGTGCGAGCTGAGCTCTGATCAACAGTGGTTCGATGCCAGCCCGAGCTGAGTTGCCGTTGAGCTGCCAATAGGTGGCAGGATGGCTCAGCTGGAAAAAAAAAAAAAGCATTTTATTGAATTTGTAGATTAGTTTCACAGAAGGATATCTTTACAACATTGAATCTTCCCATTCGAGAGCTCCACTATGGCTCTTCTTTTGGTGACATGCTCATCTTATGGTAGATTTCAAGACACTTAAGGATGGGATGTACTCTGACTTAGTAGGTCTTAAATATTTGTTGAAAGAATAATAGTTTTAAGATGAACTATCTGTACTTTTGTGACACTGTTATTTGTATTTACTTGATTTTAAATTCCTAAACACCCTGTTTCTCTCATCGGGAAATATAGTCTACATGTTTTCTAGGAAAAGAAATCTGGAAAGGTGAGGCATTCCCTACTGATGAAAGTGTACGTTAAACACACACACTCCTAATGAGCATATTTTAGTTAAACGAGAATATGTTTTAGCTTTAATATTTTGTTACACTAGTTCTTTGTAGAAATTGTCCTTGACATTTCATTTTTGAAGTTTTGGCTCTCTCTTGCAGGATATTAACGCCCATGCCTGTGTCACTGGTAAGCCCATCAGTCAAGGTGGAATCCACGGAAGGATCTCTGCTACTGGCCGAGGAGTTTTCCATGGGATTGAAAATTTCATCAATGAAGCTTCTTACATGAGCATTTTAGGAATGACACCAGGGTTTGGAGATAAAACATTTATTGTTCAGGTAAAAATTGTTTTCTTAAAGAAAAACTGATATACATAAAGTAAATTTTTAAATTTGTAATTTTAGAAATATGATTCTTTTGAATCTCTTAAGTTTTAGAATGGTTGTTTTCTTATATCCTTTATTGTTTGAACTTGGTACAATTCATGTGACTAGAACCGATTTAGGTATCTCTCAGATAAATATGAAGCTATCACCAACTTCTGTTGGTCAATATTGAAACTGTACATTGAAACTGTATCCAGAAGGGGCTGTCTCTTAAACTATTAGGGGTATACATAAAGGTTTGCACAGTGATCCAAATTTCAGCTTTCAGAAAGAATTGGCTTGGTATTTGATTATTTTACTTAGAGAAGTTTAAATGGAGTACTATTTTAAAATAGAATTCCTATTCCTCCCATTTAGTGACTTACCTTTTTACAACCGTAGCACATCTGGTCATCAAGGACTGACCTGGGTGGTATGGTTGACAATACTGCCATTTCTTTATAAATCAACATGGCTGCACCTAACTAACTTCTTCAGGATTCATTATTACAGATAACAAAGGATTGAGTTCCACATTCTTAAACATAGAAATTTATTGTTGAAGAGAAGCCATTTAGTTCATTGTTTCTTTTGGCAAAAGGATTTTGAGAATTACTTCTAACACAATGTCAGTTGCATCGGTCAGAATATGAATGACTCTTACCATCTATCTGCACTGAGAGTTTGTTTTTTGTATCATGTATAATTATTCTGTACAGGGATTTGGTAATGTGGGCCTGCATTCTATGAGATACTTGCATCGCTTTGGTGCTAAATGTATTGGCATTGGTGAATCTGATGGGAGCATATGGAATCCAGATGGTATTGACCCAAAGGAATTGGAAGACTACAAATTGGTATGTTAATGTAACATCTGAGCAGTTTGACTATTCTGAATATTGTAAAGTGAAAATGTCATATTGAAATCTATCTACATCACTTTTTTTTTTTTTTTTTTTTTTTTGAGGGCAGTGTCACTGGCCCTCATATGTGGGACCCGAACCGGGGCCACTGGCTTCCCAAGCCAGCACTTAACCACTGCGCCACTCGGCTGGCCCGCTTATTTTTAGAATATAACTTGAAGAGCTTTAAAGATAACTGAGTTTTTATATCATAGGCACTAAACATAAGAAGCATTTAAGTTCCGGTATAGTTGATCATTCTGACTTTCAATCAATTGCAGCAACATGGATCCATCCTGGGCTTTCCCAAGGCAAAGCTTTATGAAGGGAACATCCTGGAGGCCGACTGTGACATACTGATCCCTGCTGCCAGTGAGAAGCAGCTGACCAAATCCAATGCACCCAGAATCAAAGCCAAGGTAAGGACAGAAGGGAGACTGGGTTCAGCCTTACTAATGTGGATGACATTAAGAGTCATAGAAAAGTGCTCATTTAACAGCTTTATTGGCATATAATATACATACCATACAATTCACCTACGTGTACATTCCAATGGCTTTTAGTATATTCACAGAGTTATATAACTTATCACCATGGGTTTCCTCTTAAACCAAACTTCCAAAAAGTAGTTATGGATAGAATGGTGAAGAATAATTTTATATACTTTATATAGAACAAAATAACTTACCTTAATTTGATTTAAACTGGAATTATACTTGTCCCCACAACTCCCTGCCCATATATGCATTCAGTGGAGGGGATTTAGTGGTGTTATTGGCATTTCTGTATTTTCTTGACTCTTAAAAGATCATCGCTGAGGGTGCCAATGGACCAACAACTCCAGAAGCTGACAAGATTTTCCTGGAGAGGAACATTATGGTTATTCCAGTAAGTTATCTGTGTTTGCTGTTTCATAATAACTTGGAATCATAATTGTCTTTTGGAAGAAATTGAGGGGAGTAGAGATCGTTAGTTTCCCAAGCTGTAGTGAATTCTTCATCTTAATGTGTTTAAGAAAATAAAGTCGAAACATGGTTAGTATAATAAGCCTGTCAATTCTCACTTTGACCTGAACATTTTCTTCCAACTTCAAGCTATTAAGCTATTTCTTTTGTTTTGTTTTGTTTTGTTTTGTTTTTTTGAGGGCAGTGTCACTGGCCCTCATATGTGGGACCCGAACTGGGGCCGCTGGCTTCCCAAGCCAGCGCTTAACCACCACCACGCCACTCGGCTGACCCCTGTAGCTGTTTGTTGAGCATGTATTTAATATATTTAGCCTTAAGGACCCAATTATATATATGTATATTGTGCTACAAATACTATTCTAACTTAAAGAATTTTTATGATTCCTAACCTTATGCATTTCAAATGTCCCTGCTGCTTTACTCAGAAAGCTAATATGACGAATATATGTTAGGTTTTTCAGTGGTTAAACATGGGGCTATACCAAAAGGTTACTGGAAATTGGAAGTTAGTGTGGACTTGTGATGCATTTTGAAGAACCCCTTTTGCTGAAAGCACTTAAAAAATTGAATTGACCAGAAATGACTGCCCTTAGGTGGTCGGAGAGGGAACGCCATTCTGGTGCAACGCACTGTGGACAATCCAATCCCATGGTTAGTGGGCAAGCAATTTTGTCTGAAAACTTTTTTGGTGGAGAAGAGGCTCTAACCTAAGTTGATCAAATGCTTGATTAATAAACCAAAAAAGTATTTTTTTTCCAAATGGTAAGGATTTTCCATGGATTGGGAAGGGGGTTTGTTAAATTTAAATGTAAGATTCCTGATGCTGTCTAAGCTATATTTGGGAAGTTTGAAGCTTAATCTGTTTTGATATTAAAATTGAGCGCTTATGTTTATTATAAGCTTTTATTGAAACCATCATCTTCTCATTTCTTTGATGTATTCCTGTGGTATTTTTGTGTCTAGGACCTCTACTTGAATGCTGGAGGAGTGACAGTATCTTACTTTGAGTGGCTGAAGAACCTAAATCATGTCAGCTATGGCCGTTTGACCTTCAAATATGAAAGGGATTCTAACTACCACTTGCTCAGTAAGTTCTGATTATCTGGTTCTCCAAAAATAATCTTTTGGGCCAGCTAGAAGGCTGGGAAAGCTTACACTTATGAAGACTAGTTACCTTTTTGTAATTCTAAAGAATTTAAATTAAGTTCAGAACAGAAAACTATATTATCCTGTCTCATGAGTCCTAGACCAAAATGTACAATTTCTTTACAGGTAATATATGAGCTCTCTCACATATATATTTTTATGTTCAAATATGTGTTCTGTGAAGCAATGTTCCTAAAACATAACCTACAAGTTACTAGTAGAAAAAGTATCATTTTAAACCAGAACTCCAATTGATACACACCCATTTCTACCTCTGGTTGCTCTTAATAAAGGCCTATTTAGAGAATGTTTCCAATCTTCTGATGAGAATACTGTTTTTCTTTGACTAGAGTAGACTCCAGATTTAACAGTAGAATTTTCATCAAGCTGAAATAAGACCAAGACCTCCAACTGAGCTTCTCTGCTCAGCCCACTCAGATCTGGGTGAAATGATCCATCTATTTCCGTTTCTTTTTTCCCCCTGCATTTTCTTTTTTAAAGAGCCAAGGAAAAACCCTAGTAATGGGTGTTATGGAAACAGAGCAGTGACCTAAATTCACATTTATGTAGGAATTTGGCCAAGTGCTGTATTCCTTTTTAACAGAGTTTTAAATGATTAACTCTTTCGTGTCATGAATGTTGAAGATTTCTAAAACTGTTAGTCTTTTGGGATTGTGGATATAGTTTGGGACAACTTTTGGTTCTACTTTATATTTTTTTCTACTTAGCATTGTCTTGATCTCTTGGCTTTTCTTAGTGTCTGTTCAAGAGAGTTTGGAAAGAAAATTTGGAAAGCACGGTGGAACTATCCCTGTTGTGCCCACAGCAGAGTTCCAAGACAGGATATCGGTGAGTGTGCTTGTGACAGTTGGTATCTTACACACACTACCTGCTCTCTTTAGACTTAGGTCAAGTAGATTGAGTTGACAGGTTGTAATCACCCTGATGGTAATTATATGACTTGGCTGTGTTTTATACCTTCCTCTTTCATTATGTTCTAAAAATGGAGTAAGAATCCTAATTTAAAACAAATAACTAATGGTTCTGCTTTTGGTACCTTCTCTATTCAGGTGACTCAACAAGTGATTCTAACGTAATTGCCAAGAATTATTATGTATTTTGACTCTTAAGCTTCAGAGAAATGAAAACAACATTAGATAAAACTACAGGAAAAATTGGAATTGCTATATGGATACAAATAAGAGAGTTAAAGAAAACAGATTAGAAAGGTATTTTATATGAATTAGCTATTGACGGGGCATGTGAATAGTATATAGGCATCACAGAGAACTTCTTCACCAGTAAAATGGTGGAAGACATGAAAAACAAAGTCAGGGGAAATAGGCCAAAAAAATATGTTTAACCTTGCCGTGAAAGAAATACAATTAAATAAGTTTTCTTTAATGTATTGAACTAGCAATAACAATTCATGAAGCCTACACTCCTCTTGTCTGGTGAAGCAGCAGCTGTACCCTTATTCTGATAGTAATGCAGATTAGTGCAACTCTTTGGAAAAACTGAAGCCTTAGTAAAGTGTTCCTAAAGGCTTTTAACATTATAATAACATCCCCTCTGGGAATTTATGCTAAGAAAATAATTCCAAAGGGGAGGAATGAATCCATCCATGATGATGTCACTAGAACTGTGTTTGCTGTCAGTTTTTTAAATTAAGTTTGATTAACAGTCATACATATATGTGGCAGGAAACTAAGTTATAATATATCTTCTCATGAAATGAAATATTCAGTCATGGGAAATAACTTCAGACTGTATTGAAACATGGGAAAAAGTTAAGGGTTTTATTTTGAAGAAGATGCTTTTGCCACTCTAGATACTAACTATTCCCCTAAATGAGCCTTCTTCTTTCCCAGAGCCATGTCTCTGTTAGCTCTGGCCCCTCTATCTGAAATGCCCAGACCGTTGCCCTGCCTAGGCATCACTGCATCTCTGTGGCCTTCCCTGAAAGTCCCCTCTACGTGCCAGAATTGCCCACATCCTTCCATCACACAAGTAACTACAGTGCCTTGGCAGGACTGCTGCTGCTCTTCAGTAGGCCTCTAGCTCTTCCCTGTGGTCACCCATGTCCCAGCACCTGCCTGGCACATAGCAGTCACTCAGATGGAAAAACCTCAAGAGGGAGTGCAGAAAGAAGAGAGCCAGTTAGTTAGGAAGACAGCTATGATGACTTTCTTTTTCACTTTTTCAATAATCTTTACCCAGTGTATTGGTTTCCCAATTCTCAAATGCTTTCATTGCTTTTAATTTTAGATTTTAGTGCCATTTCTCACCTCTTACTGACTTGCCTATTACAGGAGTCTTGTAATCAAGTGTCAGTTGAAAAACCAGTGTTTTCCCAGCTCCTTCTCTCTGCTTACCCCTCCCCAACTATGCTGTGGCCCTGCCAGGACCTGCATCACGTGCCCTGCCATCTTTTCACTGTCCCTCCTCACTCTAATGTCCTGAGTTCTCGCCTTCTCTGACTTCAGTTCCATGCCCCATCATTACAGTGACTCCCACTCTTGTTTTGCATCATCATATGAACCCTGATGAAGCCCAAATCTCTGCCCCCTCCATGCCTACACCCCTGTAGCAGGAGGCCCTGTTGGCTATTCAGATCCTGACCACTAACCTCAAGTAAGTTCTCAGCTTCGAAGCAATTATACTGCGTTTCCCTGTTCCATTATTTTCTCATTCTCCTGGTTGATTATATCATATTTTCTCCTCTCCCCTGCATTCCAGAGCATGACCTGGTGTATTTTCACAGGGAAAATGGAAGCAGTCAGAGAACTTCCACATGTATCCAGCTCCTGGCATCTGTACCTGTCTTGTGTCATCTCTCCTCTTGTTACAGAACAACTCTCTGTGCTTCCATCTAAGCCCAAGTCTTGTTCTGGGCATTGGATGGCCTTTTCTCATCTCTCAAATGCACTGCTCCTGCCAGTCTTCCCCTCTTCTGCATCATCAGTCCTCCTTCTGTTCAGTCTTTTCTATCAATGTATCAAATGCTGTCTTAAAAACATAAATCTTAATCCCACTTCCCCTCCCACTTTTATTTCTCTTGGAGCAAACTTCCTTAAGAGTTGTATAGACTCTGTCTCCAGTTCTTCTATACTCGAAACCTACTCTTATGCCCATTAGTCCACCAAAACTTTCATTCTTACCGAGGTAACCAATGACGTTGGCATCACCAAATCCTGTCAGCAACTCTTGTCACAGTGATCACTCCCCCGTGAACTACTTTCTTACCTTTCAGGATACCACGTTGTCCTGTTTTCTTCCTACTTCACTAGCCATTCCTTCTCATTGCCTTGTACTCATCCTGTCAGCTCTCCACTAGCTTACCTTTGGAAGGTCTTGTTCCCTGGAACAGTTCTCTATATGAATTCAAAATGGTGGTGATCTCACTCAGCCTCGGGGTTTTAAGTCCCAAGTATATGCTGTCTCTTCCCACTATGATATAAACACCATGAGAACAGGATTTTCATTATTTTGTTCTCTGCTGTGTCCGCAGTGCCTAGAAGTATGCCTGGCACATAGTAGGTACTCAATAAATGTTTGGTGGATGAACGAATGAATGAATGAATGAATGAGTCAAAGAAACAGTAGTTTTTTTCTTCTTCCTAACTTGGTGGAACAAAACAAAGTATAATCCAAATGTTTCTTAGTTGATATAAATGTTATATAGAAATGTATCTTCTTAATTGAATAGAGTATTAATTGGCTGAAGTTAAACACAGATCATTTTTGTTGTGACCTATTTTTTAAGTTTTTGTCTGGCATATTGGGATATGTGTTTGATAGCTATATATGTCATACTATAGTGGTAGTGATAGTTAATTATTCTAAAATTTTAGAAAGCGATCCAAAACACAAATTAGAGGAATCTATTGAAAGGAATTGACTATTGGGAATCTGTTGAGATAACTGGCATGGGAAAGAAATGAGCTGGCTTGGTGGTTGAGGTACCTGAGTTATATCCCTGCTCTAAAAATAGCTATTGGCCAACTTCTCTGATCCAATTTCCTCATCAGTAGGTAGAATTAAGGGGATTACTTAAGCTGCTAACATTCGCCCAGCTTTAAAAGGTGATGGCACTGCTGAATACTGTCAGGATTCTACCCCAGAGCTGTTATTGGAGGTGGCCAGATGCCTTTCTTTGCCTGTGTCTTGTCCCTGTTCTGCAGAGGAACAGAAGTGAATGCGCTGTGATGAGAACTGTGTAACGTGGCGGTATGCGACTGCGTCTCAGATGGGTGGCCGATGCTGATCTCACTACTTGCCCTCATGTTTCTTGGTTCATACTTTTCTGCGTTGTTTTACCATTATCTTATTTCATGAGTATTTGTTTGCTGTCAAATATAATGAAAACTAAATTGTGATTAAAATGCAACTGCTTAACTACGTATGAAGATATTGTACAGAAATTACATATATCTTTACAATTCTGTCTAGCTATATATTGACTTTAGAATCCTTTGCTCACATAGATGCAGGAAAGCATTTGTTTGTGTAGCTTTATTAAGTTTATGGTTTTTTTCCTCATAGGGGGCATCCGAAAAAGACATCGTGCACTCGGGCTTAGCTTACACTATGGAGCGCTCCGCCAGGGTACGTGTGTGTGTGCTGTTGGCATCTCGGCCGCCAGATCGTGTGCGCACGTGCAGCAATAGAGAACAGCAGCTTGTTTACTTGTTCCTCAGTTGTGACAGCAAAATGCCTTCTTTTTCAGTCTTAAATTATGGGCAGTGTTTTGGAGGTCTTCAATCTGTTTACACGCTTATGGAAATAAATAATAATAAGTTAGGAAAGAGTGGTGTTAGGTGGTTAGCTAAAAATCAAATAGCCAAACGGGTTTACAGACAGCTCAGTGCATCACTCCATTATATTGTGTTGTCGGAAAACTCATGATGTATTTTTTTCTATGTTTTTCGTTGCAAAAATGCGTCATAATTTTTCTGACAACCCCGATATTATAACTACAGGAAGGTGCCTCACTATAGAATTTGGTGTAAGTAAAAGGCTTTTTGACCATTTACCTCTAAGTTGAAATAGCACAAACAGATATTAAAGAAGTTGGTGTTTTTATTTTTTTATTGAGATAAAATTGACATACCATAAATTCACTCTTTGAAAGTATATAATTTAGCAGCCTTAAGTATATTCACAGGGCTATGTAGCCATCACCACTAACTCCAGACCATTTTCATCACCCCATTCTTAGTTCTTTTAAATTACCAGAAAGTGTATCAAATGAACTGACTCCGGATAACTGGATGTCTTAAGGGCACAGAGACAGCTCATACCTTCCTACTGCTGCTACACAGTGGTTTCTTTAATTCTACAGAAATAGTCCTTCCTGACTAGAGGTTATTCTGCCTGAGTAGTTTCTCTTTGGCTGCCCAAGTCCTGCACTGAAATGGTGACAGGTAACTGGCACGGGTCCATAAGTGCCTGTGTGTTTGTGGCCCGGATGCTTGAATTGGGGTGGTCTTCACTGTTTCTCCTTCTTTTCAGCAAATCATGCGCACAGCCATGAAGTATAACCTGGGGTTGGACCTGAGAACAGCTGCCTATGTCAACGCCATTGAGAAAGTCTTCAAGGTGTACAATGAAGCCGGTGTGACCTTCACATAGGCGGATTGTAGCTGACTTCTTCATACCCTCTTCACCTCTTCATCTGTAGACCTATCATCACAAGTTTACGTGTAACCACAGAAATCTTTCTCTCATGACTTCATAGGTAATGGACACCATTCTCAACAAGTCGATCCAAATCAGCCCCATAATAAAAAGATTAAGATTAGGGGATCATGTACAAAGCTGATGAGTGTGAAAGTAGAAATGATCAGTGCCACAAAGCTATTGGATACTTTGCCTTTAAATAAAACGCCTCTTCGGTCTGGCCACGCTGCCGTGCTTCTGGCTGCCCCCCAGCAGTCAGAGCTGAGGCCAGGAGAGGACCTGCTGGCCAGGCACAGTCACTTGCTGCTTCAGCTCTGGACAAGTCTGAGGCAGGCTGTAACTTTGACATGCTTCAAAAGTAGGGGTGTGGCATTTTCAGAAGGTGGCATGGTCCTCAAGTGAGTTATTGGTATTTTATATCAGCAAAAGAACTCAATTTTACAGATTGCAAACAAAAATAAAAGCTATTTCTCTTTATACATTTTATTCTTTTAGAATAAAATAAGTACATGCTGCTGTAATAAAATTGCCTTTAATCATTCAATAAGCCTAACCTGACTCAAGCAGTGAATGCCTATAAACATAATGAATGAAAAAAGCTAGTATTTTTATAACAAAACAGTATCATTTATAGTTTAGCAATAGTATATTGTCCGGCAAAACAAAAAGCCCAGTGGAGAGTTATCTTCGTATATATCATCAGTAGCAAATGATGGAGGCTATTTTTGTTAAGACTGTTGGAATTTACTAACCACAATTATGACAAATAGTCCAAAGAATGCTGTAACCTCATTATCATGTTAATTAATTGGTCTTCTCTTTTGAATATCTATTGTGTTAACTGATTGAACAATAATTCACATAGAGTCCCAGAAAAAACCACATGGGCTCCCTCTGTGGAGCCTGGCTGGCGGCACTGAGCTTTGCCAGTGGCCCGACTTGCCCTGATTCTGTGTCCTCTACAGAGGCCTCGCATTCTACACGCAGCTTCCTTAACAGTGGCCTGAAAACAACCTGGGGTGGAGTGTTGTGTTTGGGAGTTATTTTGCCAGGGCCTTTTGAAGTAGTGTTCTAATGAAGTGCTAGATATTATTTATGTAAGAATGAGCTTTTTTCTTTTTTTAACAATAATATCCTTTCAGAAATTTCTAACTACTTTGTAACTGCATGAGTTAACCTAGTGATAAAAGCAGTTATTAAAAGTCTACCTTTTCCAAAGCTTATGTTTCTTCTCTGTGTCTTTATATTTAGTAATACCTCTTTTACTAGATGGCAAAAATACAGTTGGGTTTCTGAAATTTTTTGAAACAACCACCTATGTAACGTTACTTTCCAGTATATTGCAAGCTGCCCAAATTTTATTCTTGAATTCTTTTGTTCCATTCTATTAAATAACATCAATGTCTATTCTTAGGGAAGAGTTTCTAGTAATTAAAGCTGATATACCAAAGTGATTTTTTTAGTACCTTTTCTTTAATGAAAGAAGGTTTCATTTACTAGGGTTTTGTTTTTAATTGTTTAGCCACAGAATGTATCAATTTAAGACAGAATACTAACTGGAACGAGCAGAACTGGAATCTAGACCTAGTTACTTAGCTACCAAATCTGGAGCATAACTTCCTGCTGGATTGCTTTGTACTGATTCTGCCTGTCTATGGCTCTGAGCATCACATCAGGCAAGCCCCAGGACAGGGAGCCCTTCCTGAGCTGCTGGTGTCTGCTTGCACTCTAGGTGGAACAATAAATAAAGTGTGTTTTGGGGGAAGGGATACTAAAACAAGTTCCAGAATATTTGGAACAAGACTGGGTGGGACAGGAGACTTAGGTCTTGTGAAATCAAGATAATAAGTCTTAGTGTTGGTCTTTGAAGTATTTGTAGTGATTTTTCTAAAGATTTGATAACAGATATGTTTTATTGATGTTTGTGCTAGAAAACGTATTGTCCATGTTAGCTATCCATGCTAGATAACATAGCACTAGTATCAACTTTGGTTCCTGGAGCTTTGAGGTAGAATGTTCTGCTCAGTTTAACTGTTGCCTCATGAACTTCTACACCAAAATGTAGAAGTTTAGGGAACTTCTTGTAAAGTTTAGGGAAATGAGAATGAAAAACTTGATTTTTTTTTTTAAATCAGTGCTGTAACTTAATTACCAGGATTGATGATTAATTTAAAAATTAAAAATAAATTAAAAATCTGGAATCTTAACTCACAAGCTTTAAGTAAATTCCCCAAACATTCTTGGCAAGTTTTCTTAGCCCTGCTACGCATTAAGGCAGTCAGCATGGCACATGAAATAAACTATTGCTGTGCACTTTGCACAGAGACCTCTACAAAAGAATTTTTTTTTCCTTTGTAATATGGGCATTATGATTTTAAAGTTTTTTTTTTGTTTTTTTCCCACAAATATATTGGCTTGTGTTTGTTTTTTTATACATAGTTTGGATGGTTTCTCAGCCTCGGCACTATTGACATTTTGGGCCAAGTAACTGTTTGGGGAACTATCCTATGCAATGTAGGATGTTTAGCACCCCTCAATTGTCACAGTCACCAGGCCGAGTGGCATGGTGGTTAAGCACTGGCTTGGGAAGCCAGCTCTGAGCAGCAGGGCCCCTGTTCGGATCCCATACATGAGGGCCAGTGACACTGCCATCTACAGCTAAGCTGGTGAACAACAGCTCCACCTGGAGCTGGGCTGCCATTAGTTACAGTGAGTGGCAGGCAGCCAGCGTGAGCTGCCAAGAGCCGCCATGAGCAGCTGTCCAGAGGCCGGTGACTGATCTGCCTCACCTGGGAAGAGCGCAATGATAATACCAAAATGGGCCAGTGAAGCAACGTCTTCCACAACTAGTCTGAAGAACAAAAGGAGAGCAACCTGCCTGTTCCCCTCCCCCAAT
The DNA here is from genome assembly GCA_033961575.1 of Aselliscus stoliczkanus. Classification (NCBI taxonomy): domain Eukaryota; kingdom Metazoa; phylum Chordata; class Mammalia; order Chiroptera; family Hipposideridae; genus Aselliscus; species Aselliscus stoliczkanus. The sequence continues at coordinate 122,167,120 of CM066729.1, forward strand.
TCCCCAATAAAATCTAAAAAAGAAAAATGTATTCAGATAGCCAAATGTCCTGTCCACCCCCACCCCCCGGAGCAAAATCACACCCTTTTGAGAACTACTGGGTAGAGAACCAAATGGTTCTTACTGTGAAAATTGCTCGTCCCCTCCAATTCATATACCCACCTCACCATTCTCCCCAGAGGCAACAATTTCAGATGTTTTTATTCTATTCAAATCCTTTGCCCATTTTTTTTTTTTTTTTTTAGAGGGCAATGTCACTGGCCCTCACATGTGGGATCCGAACCGGGGCTGCTGGCTTCCCGAGCCAGCTCTTAACCACCGTGCCACTTGGCTGGCCCTGCCCATTTTTTAATTAGGATATTTATTGTTGTTGCAAGAGTTTTTTATATAGTCTGGATATATATACATCCTTGTATATTGCTAGTGGGATTGTAAAATGGCACGGCCACTATGGACAACAGTTTGGCAGTTAGTCAAAATGTTAAACAGAATTACCATATGACCCAACAATTCCAATCCTAGGTATATACTCAACAAAATGTAAATATATATCCATAGAAAGTTATACATGAATGTGTATAACCAAAAGATGGATATAATCTAGAATGCCCATCAGTGGATGAATGGATAAACAAATTGTAGTATATACATACAATGAAATAACCATAAACAGGTAAGAAATACTGATAACATGCGACAACTTGGATGAACCTCGAAAATATACTAAATAAAAGAAGTCAGACACAAAAGTTTCCATAATTGATTATTTTTATGTGATATATCCAGAATAAGTAAATCCATAAACACATAAAGCAGATTAGTAGTTACCAGGTTATGGGGAAGTGGATGAGGAGTGGGATGCGGGGTGTTTTTCTGAGGTGGTGACAAAGGTTTGAAACAAGAAAAGTGATGGTTGCATACCATTCTGAAAGCACCAAACATCACTGAATTATATACTTTTAAGTGGTTAATTGTATGTTATGAAAATTTCACCTCAATTAAAAAGAACAATCACCATCTTAGTGTTGAACCTTAGCAACCATTCAGGGAGTCTAGTTGCCTATTGGCCAAAGTTTATGAGAAAACATAACACAGCAATTTTATCCTGTGAGTTGAGTGGAGATGTGGTCTGCTGTAAGCCCTCTCCTGGGAAGCCTGAAGTAGAGAGTGCTAGCAGAGAGCAATGTCCTCTGGGAGTTGCAGGAACTGAATGTTCAGGCTTTTATAACCCTGCAGCAGGTCAGGAAGCTGGTGGAGCAGGCCAGGGATGGGGCATGCAGGTCTCCCCTGACGACAGCAGGGTCACCCACATGAAGTGGACCGTGCCAATGTGAGGTGAGGCTGAGGTTGCTGGATATAGAATTCTTGGCTGACAAATCTTTTCCCCTGACACTGACTGGGTCATCCCACTGTCTTCTGGCCTCTGGTTTCTGGTGAGAAGTCACTTGTTCATCTTATTGAGGCTTCCTTTTATATGATGACTTGTTTTTCTGTTTCAGGATTCTCTGTCTTTGAAAAGTTTGATTAGGATATCCCTAGATGTGCATGTATTTGAGTTTATCCAACTTGGAGTTCCTTTTAGCTTTTTGGAAGTACAGATTAATGTTTGTTACCAAATTTGTTTCCAGCCATTGTTTCTTCAAATAATCTTTCTGCTCCCTTTTCTCTGGTATTCTCATTATGCATCAGGTATTACTCAATAGTGACTCAAAGGTCTCTAAGTCTCTGTTCTGTGTTTTTATTTTTTCATTTGTTTTGCTTTATGTTCAATTTGGATATATCTTCAAATTCACTGATTCTTTCATATGCCTGCTCAAATGTGTTGTTGAGCCCCTCTAATAAACTTTTTTGTGTTTCAGCTGTACTTTTAACGCTAGATTCTATTTTGTTATTTATTATAACTTCTGTCTGTACTCTATTTGATATTGGTCTCACTTCCTTTCATTCTTTAGATGATTTCCTTTCGCTGTTTGAACATGTTTAAAATAGTTGATTTAAAGTTTTTGTCTAGTCAGTCCAATTTCTGGGCTTCATTCAGACACAGTTTCCACTTTTTTCCCCCTTTAAATGAGTCATAATTTCTTGCATATCTTTATGGGGTGATTTTGTTTTGTTTTTGCTGAAAACAGGACATGTTAGATAATACAGTGGGACAACTTTGGAAGTCAGATTCCACACCCCTCCACACAGATTTGTTATTGCTGTTGGTTTAATGAATTTTCTGAACTAATTCTCTAGTCTGTTTTCTTTGTTGTGTGTGGCCACTGAAGCTCTACTTAGTTTAGTGATCAGCTAATGATTGGACAGAGGTTTCTTTAAGTACCTAGAGCCAGTAAGTCTCTCATCTTTGCAAAGGGACTCTATGCCTGTTGGGCCTCACCTTCAACACTCAGCCAGGAAGTTTACATTTCCACCTGTGTTTTCACTTCCTACTTGCACAGAGCTTCAAGAATAGTCAGAGGTGAGAGTCTGAGCCTCCTCAGGTCTTTCCTGAGCATGTGTGCAGGACTACACATGGCCTTTCATTTTATTTATTTTTTTTAAAGATTTTTATTGGGGAATTGGGGGAGGGGGTACAGCATTGGGGAATCGGGGAAGGGGAAACAGACAAGTTGCTTTCTTTTTGTTCTTCAGTCTAGTTGCGGAGGACGTTGCTTCACTGGCCCATGTTGGTATCGTCATTGCGCTCTTCCCTGATGAGCAGATCGGTCGCCGGCCTCTGGACGGTGCTCACCGCAGCTATTGGCAGCTCACGCTGGCTGCTGGCCACTCCCTGTAGCTTATGGCAGCCCACTGCAGCAGGGGCTGCAGCCTACACCGTCGCCGGTACTCACAGCCCAGCTCCAGGTGGAGCTGTTGTTAACTCTAGAGGGCAGTGTCACTAGCCCTCATACATGGGATCCGAACCGGGCCGCTGGCATCCCAAAACCAGCTCTTAACAAATGCGCCATTCGGCCAACTACACATGGCTTTTTAGATTCCCAGGAATATGTTGGAATTTTCAAAGCCTCTATGGACATTTTTACCCGTTTTTCTTTTTACACTTTTTGGTTAGCCCAAACTGTTATTCTCCACCTCATGCAGCCACCAACCTAAAAATTTGCCTCTAAATGTTTCATGAGAAACATCTCCAGGAAAAAGTCGTTTTGCAATAGGTGAGCTCCTCCTCATAAGGACAAGGACAGCCTTGCAGTGGGATCTTCCTAGGAACCCAGTCCAGTCGACTAATGACAGCTCTCTGAGAATGAGGCTTTGGAGGAGCTCCAACCCTATTCTGCTGTTTCCAGTAACGACCAGACTCTTGGTTTTCAAGACTACAACGGAGCTGGAGAAGTGGGATGTGGGGGAAATGAGAATAGAATAAGAAGAGTTAAACACATCACAAAGCGGGCCGGCTGAGTAGCGCGGTGGTTAAGCACTGGTTTGGGAAGCCAGCGGCCCAGGTTTGGGTCCCACATATGAGGGCCAGTGACACTGCCCACAAAAAACAAAAAAAAGTACTTAGGGCCAGCCAAGTAGCGCATTGGGTTAAGAGCTGGTTTGGGGATGCCAAGCGGCCCCAGTTCAGATCCCACATATGAGGACCAGTGACACTGCCCTCTACAACTAACAACAGCTCCACCTGGAGCTGGGCTGTGTGAGCCCTGGCGACGGTGTAGGCTGCAACCCCTGCTGCAGTAGGCTGCCATAGGCTACAGTGAGTGCCCGGCAGTTTGCGTGATCTGCCAATAGCCATGGTGAGCGACCATCCAGAGGCCAGCGACCTATCTGCCTCATCCACCTCATCCGGGAAGAGCGCAATGACAATACCAACATGGGCCAGGGAAGCAACGTCCTCTGCAACTAGACTAAAGAATAAAAAGACAGGGCCGGCCAAGTGGCGCAGTGGTTGAGTGCTGGCTTGGGAAGCCAGCGGCCCCGGTTCAGGTCCCACATATGAGGGCCAGTGACACTGCCCTCAAAAAAAAAAAAAAAGAATAAAAAGACAGCAACTTGTCTGTTCCCCTTCCCCAATTCCCCAACGCTGTTCCCCTCCCTCAACTCCCTCATAAAATCTTTAAAAAAAAAATCACAAAGCTTGCTGTTCTTAATGAGATTTTGTTTGTTTTTAATTTGTTTTACATAAGTGCTTCAGTGATTGCTGTTAAACTGGTTAATTTCCAGAGTTTTGGAAAAAGTTCATTTTGACTATATTTTTACCAGTTTTCTCATTTACCAGTTTTATAGAGGAGAGAGTTTTTGGAGGTCCTTTCTCCCCAATTTTTTCTGACATCACTGTCTATTGCTTTTTTTTTTTTTTTTTTTGAGGGCAGTGTCACTGGCCCTCATATGTGGGACCCGAACCAAGGCCACTGGCTTCCCAAGCCAGCGCTTAACCACCACGCCACTCGGCCAGCCCACTCTCTATTGCTCTTTATAACATGCTTAGAGTTTGTCTGAGGTTGCTCAACACAACACATACAGTAAAAAGAAAATGAGAAATGCCAGAACAGCGCACTGCAAGGTAAAGATAAGGGAATGTGGGCAATGCTGCCCCAATTCTGGTGAATGGCCAGTTTTGGGGGGGTTGTTTGTTTCTTAGTCTAATTCATCGTGTTATGTGATCCTACATCATGTGTCTAGTTCATGTACAACTAGCCATGCAGGTTCACTAACCTGAGATGATCTGTACCCTGTTCAGCAGGAATTAACCTCTGGGCACCCTCCTGGAGGTCCAGGCAATGTCTAAGAGTTTATAAATGCTCTGTTTGCCGGTAGTAACAAAGGTTGCGGACCAGCAAACTTTGAGTAGCTCTACACTAGGAAACAATCTTGAATAAGCTAGTAGGGGCACTCCATGACCACATTTTAAAATATTTCTGTATTGGTTTTCTCTTAAATTCAAACATCATAGAAATACACTACATAATGTAGAAAATTAAGATTCCTCATATTCTCAGAGAGAGATGAATTCTCTTTATATGTTGGCTATATATATATGTTATGAATTTTTTTTTTTATAGAGTGTGTTTTTTTGGTTTTTTTGTTTGTTTTTTTTAAGTGATTATGGTTTTGTTTTTTTTAGATTTTTTTTTTAAATTGGGGAATTGGGGGAGGGGAACAGCATTGGGGAATCGGGGAAGGGGAACAGACAAGTTGCTGTCTTTTTGTTTTTCAGTCTAGTTGCGGAGGATGTTGCTTCACAGGCCCGTGTTGGTATCTCATTGCGCTCTTGCTGGATGAGGCAGATCGGTCGCCGGCCTCTGGATGGTTGCTCACCGCGGCTATTGGCAGCTCACGCTTGGCTGCCAGCCGCTCACACTGGCTGCGGGCCACTCGCTGTAGCCTATGGCAGCCCACTGCAGCAGGAGCTGCAGCCTATACCATCGCTGGGGCTCGCACAGCCCAGCTCCAGGTGGAGCTGTTGTTAGCTGCAGAGGGCAGTGCCACTGGCCCTCATACATGGGATCCGAACCGAGGCCACTGGCATCCCCAAACCAGCTCCCAACCAATGCGCCACTCGGCCGGCCCTTTTGTTGTTGTTTTTAGGGCAGTGTCATTCACCCTCACATGCGGGACCCGAACTGGGGCCGCTGGCCTCCCAAGCCAGCGCCCAACCACCGTGCCACTCGGCTGGCCCGAATTTTTTCTGTTTTTATAGTTATGTGTTTGCCATACAAAAATGAGCTTATAGGGCCAGCCAAGTGGCTCAGTTGGTTAAGAGCTCGCTCAAGAGTGCAAGCTGAAGGGCCGGCCGAGTGGCGCGGTGGTTAAGCACTGGCTTGGGAAGCCAGCAGCCCCAGTTCAGTCCCACATATGAGGGCCAGTGACACTGCCCTCAAAAAAAGAAAGTGCAAGCTGAGCTCTGAGCAACAGCAGTTCGATGCCCAGCCCGAGCTGAGCTGCCGCTGAGCTGCCAACAGGTGACAGGATGGCTCAGCTAAAAATAAATAAATAAAAATGAGCTTATTCTACATATACCTTTTACATCTTAAATGATGTTCCCATATGACATATATACATTTCTTCACTCTTTAACAGCCGTGGAGTATTCCACTTCATACATATGAAGTCCCTAGAGGTAGCCAGCTAGACACAGGTCCCATTTTTCAAGCTGAAGCATTACAATACATTAGAAGTAATAAGAGGGCCGGCCGAGTGGCACATTGGTTAAGAGCTGGTTTGGGGATGCCAATGGCCCCGGTTCGGATCCCACGTATGAGGGCCAGTGACACTGCCCTCGATAGTTAACAACAGCTCCACCTGGAGCTGGGCTATGCGAGCCCCAGCGACGGTGTTAGCTGCCTCCCCTGCTGCAGTGGGCTGCCATAGGCTACAGTGAGTGGCAGGCAGCCAGCGTGAGCTGCCAATAGCCGTGGTGAGCGACCATCCAGAGGCCGGCGACCTATCTGCCTCATCCGGGAAGAGCGCAATGACAATACCAACATGGGCCAATGAAGCAACATCCTCCGCAACTAGACTGAAGAACAAAAAGACAGCAACTTGTCTGTTCCCCTTCCCTGATTCCCCAATGCTGTTCCCCTCCCCCAATTCCCCAATAAAAATCTTTAAAAAAAAAAAAAAGAAGTAATAAGATGTCATCTCTGTATTGTATCTCAAACCTAATAAGCAGAGCAAAACTTGCCATCCAAGTGATTTCTGATCAGCATTTTAGGGTGTTTCCAATCTCTTGCTGTTACAAACATGCCACAATGAATCTGGTCACCCTTTGGGCATCTGCATGTACGTGCAGAGGAAGTGCCATTCAACGAGTGTGTTCCAGTTTATACTGCAGCTAACAATGCTCATCCTTTTGAGAGTGGATTTGAACTGGGGGGATTCAAAAGTTATCAGAAACCAAACCAGGATATAAGGTATATATTGCTGGGCAGTGGCAGATGTTCTAAGCCAGAACACTGGCTTCCTGGGCTGTTCAGAAACTTGTGAAGCCAATTCTAAAAGAAAGCCAGAAATATGGTGAGCAACTAACTTGTTTCTTAAAACAACTTTTCTACTAATTTCTGCTGGGAACAAATAACTTTCAGCAAGATAAATAAGCAATACCATTCCTTTTTTTAATCCAATGTTGAGCTAAACACTGCTTAAACATGTTAAACCTTTCTGGTACTGACTCACTCATAGCAGGAAGGCGAGGAGGACAAGCATTCCTGCCCTACCTCCAATCAGGCCTAACAAATGTCGGAGGGGAGGTCCGACAGCAGCTTCAACAGCAAATAAGCAGTGGACTTGGCCTGATTTTGTTACTGTCCAGCAGAAATGCTTCCCTGAAGCCTCAGTATGAAGCATCTCAAGCTGTCTGAGCCTGTCCAGCTCAGTCCAGTTATGTTGGTCCATTATCTTCCCTAACTCCTGTACGAACATTTCAAGGAAAACCCAAAGAACATGTAAGCTGAATTATGATCCTCCCTTGGGGTGTCCTTGAAGCACTGAGGTATCTGAAACCTATATATAGTTTCTGAGAAAATAATCTTTTAAGAAATGTAGCACAGACCCTAACAATTTTTCCAATGGTCCTTGGTGACATGAGACATCTTTATGTGAGAGCAGCACATCTGATTATTCAGGAGACCTATCTGATCCCCAGAGGGTGTCAATGTGTGAGAGCAGGTGACAGGAATAAACAGTGCTTCCATTCAACCAGGAATAAATCCAGGGATCGGTATACACATGTCACAGATTTTATTGAGATTCAGGAAGTCTGCCAGTGGTGGGCGTGTTCACTGTCCCAGTTTACCCAGGCCTTCTGCTGCGTGGGTGACAGCATTTGTGACGGTGTGGGTCACTGACTCAGTGACTTCCTTTACCACTTTGTCGCCTGTCTCCTGAGCCTTCTTGAACGCTTCGGCAATGGCTGTCAGGAAGAAAGGAATAATGTCTGGTGAGCAAAGTAAACATTTCAAGCCACTTGCTGGGGCAGTGTCACCTGGAGTGGCCTCTGGGACGTGGCAGTCTTCCTGGATTCTGCCCTGGAGGAGCCACAATGGGATGGAAGGCAACAGAGTTGGAGGAAGGCATTCCACTTTTGTTTTATTTCTCTCAATGACCTGCATTTCTTCAGCTATGAGTGAGGCTGAGCATCTGCTCAAGGGTGTACTGCCTACCAGGCCTCGTTTCCCTGTGAACTGCCTGTTTATATTATTCGACCATTTTTATATTGGGTTGTAATTTCTACTACAGATATTTTTTTCTAAGTTTGTGTTTTTTCTTTTGGCTTAGCTATTTGTTTGTTTGTTTGGTTGTTTATAAAGAATTTCAAGTTTTATATTGTGAAATTTGCCTAGTATTTCCTTAGTGGCTATTGGGTTTTCTGTCACAGTTAAAAGGTCCTCCTTTCTCTGAGATTTTGCTAAATACTCCTCTGCTGTTTTCTAACAGTTTAATAATTTCATATATTTATATGTAAGTCGTGGGTTCATCTAGAATCTGTTTTGTCAAAAGGAATGAGGTATACATATTCTTTTTACATAGTTATGCTCACAGCACACATATACATATAAACATTATGTAAATATATATTTATATAAATATATAATTAAATGTCTTAAATGTTTTGCCCCAGTGTGTTACCACATATAGTCTTTTGTAACATCATATTTTTTTTATTTGTTTCTTTCTTCCTTTTTTTTTTTTTTTCTTTTGTTTTTTATTTGTGACTTTGTCTTCTTAACATTCCAGAGAGAGGACTATCTAGCTGGATCTTGCTTCAACAAAGTTTGGTCTGTGGCCTCAGCATAGATAATTGCATACCAACTGAAAGGGTACAATATCCGGTCAGTGTTTGACCTGCTTAATCAAAGAACAGGTTGCTCCCAGCACCTCCTTCCCTCCTTCCTTCCTTCCCGGCCCCACCATACCTTTCTCTCCAGCCTCCTTGGCGTGCTCCACCACTTCCTTCACCACGTCCTCCACGGCATGAACTGAAAAGATGAGACAAGCCCAGAGTGAGAGCACAGTACAAGCCAGCTGCTCCCCACAGTGTGGTCCACACAGTGCTGGGTATCCCAAATGGAGCTCTGGGATGCCGCCCCAGCCAGAACAAGCTGGCTCACAGGAAGGAATCCCAGCTGGTTCCCTACAGAGATTTAAGTGGGTCCTGGCGACCAGGAAAAAAGCTGAGTGAGCCAGACAAGGGCACAGGGCCCTCCATGCCCCTTAGCCTGGCAAGGTCTGAAATGCCTATGAGCAGGCTCTCCTGCCAGCTGAGAACCTGGCAGCAAGGCTAAGCTTGTTTCGCAGGTAACCACACCTCTCAGTTGTGCTGCTGTCCTGCCTCAAACAAGATGGGGGCTGCAGCCAGAAGCCAAATCCTGAAGCCTCCTCTAGCAAAACCAGTTCCCCCAAGCCATTCTTCCAACAGAGCCTCTCTCTGCCCACCTACGAGCTGTTTAACGTTTGGGTGATAGTGTGCTAGAGACGGAACATTCTGGAGTCAGAAGAGCTGATTCTAAGTCCCCCTCCACTGCTTGGTTCCTTCATCTATAGAATGGGAATAATACAGAATTCAGTAACTCAGGAGGAAAGAGGGAAGTCAACACAGCCAAGACTTAACCAATGTAACACAGATGAGCTAGCCATTTAGAAAAAGCAGCAGACTTAACCGTCAGACAGGTGGGACCTGGAGTAGCCTCCCCTCATACAGTTGCTGATGTCTGCGTACAATAAAGGATTTCTGGGGACTTTGAAGACATTGCAAATGTCTTTTGTATAAACCCCGAACCCTGGGGGCCGACTTGGAACAGAATCAGACTTGGTGGTTTCCTAATAAAGAAATCTTTGAAGCTTTAAAGTTATGGTAAAAATAAGAATCCATCTTCCTTTTCCTGTATAGGATATTCAGAACAGGCTGCTTGGATATGGAAGGGCTCCCAGGTTTCCAGAGGGCAGGATTCAAGCCAGCAGCTGCTCACCCAGCACCTGGGCTCCCCTATGGCTCTCTGGGGCCTCCTCTGAGCTGGCCTCCCTCCTACCTCAGCCACATGGAGTCGGGCTTGTTTGAGGCAGTCAGCTCCTCCAGGCTCTGTCTGAGCTGCCCTCCTCATCTTCCTCACCCCCCACACACACCTCCATCCTATTTTTGTGGGGCTGATCCCCGGGCCAAGGCCTGCCTCAGACCTGCTGGGATCAGCTTTGGGCAGGCCCAGTGGAGTCAGACCCCAATCCCCCAGCCTGAGGGAATAGCCCAGGTGGAAAGGAGCCTCAGGTCCTTACCAGCTTCCCCAGTGGCCTTCTCGGTGCGGTGGGCCAGGCCCTCAGCAGCAAGTTTCCCCAGTCCTCCTAGCATTGTGCAGCGACAGGTTACGACCAAGCAGGATGCTGGGGCCTGGACCAGTGTGCTTTTATAGATGCCTCATGCCTGGCTAGGCTTTGAGGCACCAACCTTCACCCCAGCCAAGTAGTAGGTCAGGCCGTGAGTCAGCGCAGGCGGTGACAGTAGGAAGAGGCTGGGTGGGGCCACCCTAGCACTCTGTCTAGGGCAGCCAGCACGTGAGGGAACCTCCCTGCACCTTGCGGAGGCCCTGTGAGGTCAGCAGTGGGGATGGTCAGGAGGTCAAAAGGTCCTGGAGGAGTAGAAGACTCTACCACCACCTGGGGAGGTGCTTCTGGCCTTAGCAAGAATTCCCAGAAAGCTGTTCTACTGGCCCCTGACACATCACATGCTTAGGGAGCCAGGCTGCCTCCCTAGTTACTCAGAATGGAGAGAGATACCTTAAGCCCCATGCCACATACTACTTTTCTTAGTCACTAGCCTAAACTGAGCCTCAGTTTCCTCATCTGTAAAATAGGGACAGTCATGCCTTCCTGGCTGTGTCACTGATCATCGGTGGGAATCATGCACATAAGCTCATGGTAAACTTCTGTTCCATCATCATCATCACTGATGTGACATGGAGAGGCCACTGGGCAATGAGTCCTGACCAACCAGTGGGTAGGCCCAAGAGTGGAAGGGATATGAAGCTGCCTTGGAGCCAGAGGGCTGGGGGATGTGACCCCCACTGGGCAGTAATCATCAAGGGAAGGTCCTCCAAGTCCTGGTTCATGCAGGCAGGCCTGGGGCAGGAGCCCAAGTCCGCCTCCCCCATGCAGGCTCTCTCATCCTTCAGAACTGCCCACGAGGGTGTGGCAGGGCCTAACCGGTGTTTACCTGACCACAGGCCTTCTGTTATAGCCAAATACCAGAATATTCTGCTCAGGACCCCAGGAAAATGTTGCCGAGGGTTGGGAGACTTCTGGGACACGGCTGCTAGGAATTGGGCTGACACACAGGAACATTCCCTGGACTCATCAAAGTCCCTTCTCTGTTTCTCCTGAGGTTGTGCGTGTCTCCCACCCCCCACAGGGTCCTTTCTAGGCTCGTTCCTCTCACAGGATGACGGCATCACCCACCAGTTCTGGGATGGCTTCCAGACCCCGCAGACCCTTTCCCACCAGCTCCCACCCTGGGATACTCCACAATTCCTCCTCATCTCAGGAGATCACCAGCCCCTCAACAGGCCCTTGTCAAGCCTTGGCCACTCAGCAGATCTCTGGCCCAGCGCCAGACTAGAGCCCAGCCCACTACAACCTCCAGCTATGCTTTTCCCTTGTTGTAAGGCTATTGCTGGCCTTACCACATCATTTCCGGGCACACGAGACCCTCTTTAATGCATTGCCCTGCTGTGAGCACCCTGACTCCAGGGACAACACACCACGGCCCCAGATCTCCTGGCAAGGCTGGGTCCAAACATTAATCCCAAATGTCCAACGAAAAAAGCAACAGGCCTCGAGACACCAAGCTGCCCAAGACCGGACGTGGGCACCAGACCTTGGCGCTCTGTCCCGGACCCTGGCCCCCTTGGCGCTCCAGCTCCAGCACCTGTCCTCTCAGCCCAGCCCTTGGCTCCCTGAGGATGGACTCCTTTCCAGCCTAAGACCCTCCTAGCCAAAGCTGGGTTCCTATCTGAGGGATTGGTGACTCCTGCAAGGAACAACATTGCTAGCCTTGATGCAGTTGAGGATGACTCAGGTGGGAACTGCCCTATCTTGGAAGAGGCCTGGCCCATGCTGGGCCCCAGTGGAGCAGCCCTTGAACACAGTCACCCATGTCAGCTTGTCCTGAGTCAGAAGGTCGAGTCCAAGCCTTAGGGGCAGGAAGAATCAGGCCTTGACAGGAGTCAACTAATTCTCCAAGTGTAATTTGCTCAACAACCCAGTTTGGCAAAGGGCCAACAACCTGCATTATCAAGTCAAGGACAGTGAATTTTCAAATAGCAATTTGCCAATTTAGCAGTTACCAATTCTGAAAAAAAAGGATTTAAATACTTAGGGCTATCTTATGTCTTAAGCATGATGGTTTCTTGTATGATTTGAATAGGAGATATTAATACCATGAATGTCCTGAGTTTCATGATTGCCTGTCCTACCTATGCTTTCTCCAACTTCTGCTTCATGGATTTTAGCTTACTGTATATACTGAGCCCACATCTCCTGCTCACACTGATCCCTCCCAGCCACAGGGGAGCCAAGCCTAGGCTCCCAGAGACTTGGTGTATCTGTCACCAAAGGAGGACTTCCCCATTATGTCCACACCCACATAGCCATGGGTATCAGTCAGTAGGATTAGACCTCCTACTGATATACCCCACTGGTGGAACCCAAGGGACCGAGGCTGAGGGAGCCTGGGTGATGCAGTTCAAGAGGGCAGGTTCCCAGGGCGAGGGCAGGGAGGAACAGGTGGGGAGTGGATATGGATTCTCTGTAAACAGATGATACCAGCTCAACCTGCCAGACTTCAAGGTCTGGAAGTAACATGGCATCAGCTTAATTCTAAATGGTCCCCTTTCTTCTCAAAACTGTAGAAGGAGAAACAGAAGCTGGAGCAGGAGCAAGAGAAGAAGGAGAAGAGGAAAAAGAAGAGGAAGAGGAAAAAGAAGAAGGAGGAGAAGAGGAAGAAGGAAGAGTAGGGGAGGGGATAAGGGGAAGAGGAAGAGGAAGAAGAAAGCCCATCACCAACACACACACACCAAACTTCAGAGAAAGTAGGAGACTGGGAAACCATAGGGGTGGGGGGATCAGTCTCAGATGTTGCCAAGCACCATTCAGTCCCAGGAGGAGACGAGCCTCTGAGTGAGAACTCCCTGGAACAGAGCTAAGATGTGGGGAGATGAAGAAGAAGAGAAAGGTGACCAAGGAAGTCCAGAGTATGTCAGATCCCAGAGAGTACCACCTTCCCAGACAGAAGGGAGTTCTTGGGAGGGCAAGGAATGACTGAACCCCTGGAGGCTGCAACTGGAAAAAGAAGGCTGCCCATAGAATCTTCCCACAGCCAGCTGGGTCCTGAGGGGCAGAGGGTCACCACTACATAGATGAGTCCAACACTTTTGTAAAAGAAGCACAGGCTCCTGAGCAAAGGAGCCTGGGTAACGCCCCTGGCCTCACCCTCTCTCCAGAGGACCTCCCTCTGATGTCTGGGAAATCCACTTCAGATTTGAACTTCAGATTCATGACAGCCTCCCATATATCATGAATACAAGGGTTTTATGAATGATAGGGTAGGTTTCTCTCTTCCAACTCAATGTTAATTAAGTTGCAAAAATAGTACAGTTTCCATATCTTCCTCACACAGCCTCCCCTGATGTTCACATCTTACATAGCCACAATAAAATGATCAGAGCTAGGGAATTAACATTAGCATATTTAGCTAACTTAAATGTAAAACTATTTAATTAAATAATATGTTGAAATAAATTTAAATTATTTCAATTAGCTAAACTAAAGGTCTTATTGGAATTTCACCAGTTTTTTTCACTAATGTTCTTTTTCTGTCCCAGAATTCTATCCAGAATCAAACACTCCTTAGTCTTCTGCAATTTTGTTAGACTGCAATAATAGTTCCTCCATTTTTCCTTGTCTTTCTTGAGTCTTTTTTCTGTTTTAAAGATGTTTATTGGAGAATTGGGGAAGAGAACAGTGTTGGGGAGTTGGGGAAAGGGGACAGCCTATCAGATCCAAGTCAAGTTGTTGTCCTTCAGTCTTAGTTGTGGAAGGCGCAAGCTGCAGCTCCAAATCCAGTCACCGCTTTTCAATTTAGTTGCGGGGGGAGGGGGTGGGAGGGATGGGCGCAGCCCACCATCCCATGCAGGAGTCAAACCAGCAACCTTGTTGTTAAGAGCACGTGCTCTCACCAGCTGAGCCATCCAGCTGCCTGTTGGCAGTTCAGCAGCAGCTCAGCTCTGGGCACAGCTCACTGGCCCATGTGGGAGTCAAACCAGCAACCCTGTTGCTCAGAGCTCACATTCTTAACCAACTGAGCCACCCTGCTGGCCCATAACCTTAAGTCTTTTAACCAGTACTCATCAGTTATTTTGTCAAATGTTTCTTGTTTGGGTTTGTCTGATATTTTCTCATGATTGGACTGAGGTTATGCATTTTGGGCAAGAATACCACAAAACTGATGTCTTTTCCAGTGTATCCTATCACAGGGTTCCTGATATTTGTATATCTTAATTACTAATGATGTTAAAACTTGATCATTTGATTGATCATTTGATTAAGGGTTTCTCCACAGTAAAGCTACTCTCTTTCCTTTGTAGTTAATAAACATCAAAGAAGAGATACTTTGATGCTATATAAATTGTTTCTCTTCAAAGTTAAAAATTATGTGGTAAAATACACATAGCATAAAGTTTACTATCTTATTTGTAAGTCATACAGTTGAGTAGTGTTAACTATTCACATTGTTGTGCAACTAATCTCCATAACTTTTTCATTTTGCAAAACTTAAACTCTATATCCATTAAATAACTCCCCATATCCCTATCTCCCTAGCCCCTGGCAACCACCTTTGTACTTTCTGTTTCTATAAGTTCGACTATTCTATGGGCCTCATATAAGTGAAATCATATAGTATTTGTCTTTTTGTAATTGACTTATTTCACCTAGCATAACGTTCTCAAGGCTCATTCACATTGTAGCATGTGTCAAAGTTCCCTTCCTTTTTAAGGCCTAACAATATTCCATTGTATGTATATGCCACATTTTATTTATCCATTCATCCATCAATAAACATTTAGGTTGCTTTTATTTTTTGGCTATTGTAAATAATGCTGCTATGATCATGAGTTACAAACCTTTATTTAAGACCTTACCTTCAATTCATTTGGATATATACCCCTAAGTGCTATTGCTGGTTCACATGGTAATTCTGTTTTTAATTTTTTGAGGCCATAATGTTTTCTATAACAGCTGCATCATTTTGCATTCCCACCAGCAATGCACAAGGGTTCCAATTTCTCCACATCCTCGACAAGTGTTGTTTTCTGTTTTGTTTTGTTTTGTTTTGTTTTGATAACAGCCTTTCTAATGGGTATAAGGTGATATCTCACTGTAGTTTTGATTTGCATTCCCCAATGATTAGTGATGTTGAGCATCTTTTTATATTCATATCAGCCATTTGTATATCATCTCTGAAGAAATGTCTATTCAAGTTCTTTACCCATGTTTAATTATATTATTTTTTTGTTGTTAAGTTTAGGAGTTCTTTACATATTCTGGATATTAACCTCTTATCATGTGACTTGCAAATGTTTTTTTCCCATTCCATAGGTTGCCTTTTCTCTTGTTGGTGTGTCCCTTGATGCACAGAAGTTTTTAATTTTGAGGCAGTCCAGTTTATCTAGTTTTCCTTTTATCGCCTGTGCTTTCAGTGTCAGTGTCATAAACAATAAATCATTGCCAAATCCAATGTAATCAAGCTTTCTCCCTATATTTTCTTCTAAAAGTTTTATAGTTTCAAGTTTTACATTTATATCTTTGATCCATTTTGAGTTAATTTTTGTATATGGTACAAGGTAAGGATTCAACTTCATTCTTTTGCATGTGAATATCCAGTTTTCCCAACACTATTTGTTGAAAAAATTATACTTTTCTGATTTAGTCGTCTTGGCAGCCTTGTCAAAAAATCATTTGACCTCTCCTCAAAACTTTGCACATTAATCTTAGCATTTATCAGTGGATCTTATCTTTAGTAATTATTTCTTGTGTTTGCCTAATAGTGATTCATGATTTCCCCTTTCCTTCTACATTAATTAATTAATTAATTAATTAATTAGAACTCTACTGTAAGAGTTGCCCCTTCTCCACATTTATTTAATTTACTATTTACTTATACCAGTATGGATTCATGAATAGAATATTTATCTTATTCTATGGGTTAAAACCTGATACCATCATTATTTATTTTTTTGCTCAAATTAGTCCAGCTTGGACCATTAAAAGCTCCTTCAGGTTGGCTCCTGTGTTTTTTCTATAAACCTCCATCTTTTCTTTCTTTTTGTTTTCTTTCTTTCTTTCTTTCTTTCTTTCTTTCTTTCTTTCTTTCTTTCTTTCTTTCATCTATCATCTATCTATCTATCATCTATCTATCTATCTATCTATCTATCTATCATCTATCTATCTATCATCTATCTATCTTAGCATTTCCTTACTTTCTGGCACTATAAGGATGTTCCAAGCTGATCTTGTATTTTCTCCACCCCAGCCCTACAATCAACTATTTTTTCTCAGAGCTCTGGTTCCTTTTATTAGAAAATGGTATTTAGAGATCAAGAGCTGGGTGATAGATGTGCTCATTGCTACTGGGATGTCATTGCTTCTAGGAACTCTCAGCAGATAGATCATGGAAGCATACGTATATATTTACATACATGCGCGCGCACACACGGTGCCAAAAAAGGAAACATTTTAAGAAAGGAAAAAACTGTATTAAAATTGTAGTACAATGAATCACGCTAGTATTTATTTGATTAACACCATATTTTGAGCAAATGTCATACTACACATTGCTACTGTAATTCAATTCAACTTCAAAAAGTAATACATACAGGGCCGGCCGAGTGGCGCGATGGTTAAGCGCTGGCTTTGGAAGCCAGCGGCCCCGATTTGGGTCCCACATATTAGGGCCAGTGACACTGCTCTCAAAAAAAAAAAAAAAAAAAAAAGGGCCGGCCAAGTGGTGCATTGGTTAAGCGCTGGTTTTGGGATGCCAGCGGCCCCGGTTCGGATCCCACATGAGGGCCAGTGACAATGCCCTCTACAGCTAACAACAGCTCCACCTGGAGCTGGGCTGTGCGAGCCCCGGTGATGGTGTGGGCTGCAGCCCCTGCTGCAGTGGGCTGCCATAGGCTACAGTCAGTGGCCTGCAGCCAGCGTGAGCGGCTGGCAGCCAAGCATGAGCTGCCAATAGCCCACTGAGCGACATCCAGAGGCCGGCGACCGATCTGCCTCATCCGGGAAGAGCGCAATGACGATGCCAACAGTGAAGCAACATCCTCCGCAACTAAACTGAAGAACAAAAAGACAGCAACTTGTCTGTTCCCCTTCCCAATTCCCCAACGCTGTTCCCCTCCGCCAATTCCCCAATAAAATCTTTTTTTAAAAAAAAAGTAATACATACATAACATCTCTTAAAATGTGTACATTTTTTTGACAGCCCCAGTGTACAGTAGCCCTTCCCTTATCCACGGTTTCATTTTTCATGGTTTCAGTTACCCACAGTCAACCTTGGTACAAAATATTAAATGGAAAATTCCAGAAACAAACAATTCATAAGTTTTAAATTGCACGCCATTCTGTGTGATGAAATCTCACACCATCCCACTCCATCCCGTTGGACATGAGTCATCTGTTTGTCCAGTATATCCACACAAGAGTACTGATGCTAGCAATTTGGATATGCCAAAGAGAAGCCATACAGAGCTTCTTTAAGTGAAAAGATATATATGTATATGAAAAACAATATACATTGGCTTGAATATTCTCTGTGGTTTAGGCATCCACTGGGGGCCTTGGAACATATCCCCTGTGGATAAGGGGGACTACTGTACATAAATTCTGGTATTTTTTCAGAACTAATAACTCACAATCCTATAGAAACACATTTACTGATCAGTTTACAGAATTTTCTACAGTTCTTTTTGCCTTTAGCCTTACAGAATCCAGTCAACACAGTTGTATGCCACATAGTGACATTTTGGTTAGTGACAGATCACATATATGATAATGGTTCCATAAGATTGTAATGGAGCTGAAAAAATTCTAGTGCCTAGTGACATCACCACTGTAACATCATAGTGCAATGCGTTACTCATGTTTGTGGTGATGCTGGTGTAAATAAACCTACTGCTCTGCCAGTTGTGTAAAAGTATAGCACATACAACAATGTACAGTACATAATACTTGATAGTGATAATAAATGACTATACTACTGGTTTATATATTTACTATATCATACTCTTTATCATTATTGTATAGTGTTCTTTTTTTTTTAGCTGAGCCATCCTGCCACCTGTTGGCAGTTCAATGGCAACTCAGCTCAGGCTGGCCTCGAACAGCTGTTGCTCAGAGCTCAGCTCGCACTCTTGAGCGAGCTCTTAACCAACTGAGCCATTCGGCCGGCCCTTCATTATTTTATAGTGTACTCTTTCTATTTGTAAAAAAAAGTTTGCTGTAAAACAGTATGCTTGTTAATGCCAGCTGCAACCTCATATATCTAGTGTTTAACGCATTTCTTGATTGCATCATTTTCTCTTGTGCTTGATTTAATCTCATGTTGCTTTGTACAGTAACATGCTGAACAAACTTGTAGCCTAGGAGCAATAGGCTATACCACACAGCCTGGTAGGTAGTAAGCATTACCATCTAGGTTTGTATAAGTGCACTCTACAATGTTCCTACAAAGAAGAAATTGCCTAACGGCACATTTCTTACAACTTACACCGGTCATTAAGTGATGCATGACTGTATACTATTTTCCAAAGCTTCTTAGTTTCTTTCTTTTCTTTCCCCTTTCGGTATGGTCATTTTCTTCATTTGTAATAGAGTTAGGATCACTTGTTAGTGTTTGTATTCCACTTGGGGATCCCCTTCTACCACATTCTAGTTGATTTTAGTACTTGGGGGTATGCAAAACATTGCTATGGTTCTTCAAGTCAGAATTACACAAAAAGATATACTCAGAGAAGTATCACTCTCTTCTCACCTCTGCTACCCTGTCCCCATTCCCCCTTTCCACTAGCTTCCCACCTGCTCCCTGTACATAATCAATCCCCTTGGATTCTGGTTTACCCTTCCCGCATTTTCTTTCCATAAATATGTAGATATGTATATTTTCTTACATCTTCCTTCTGTCTTTACAAGAAAAACAGCATACCATACGAGGTTTGACAATTAAGTTCGCAAACTCATCCTAGAAAAAGTGCTACATACCTCATTGTTGTATATCACTATGATCACCTTCGAAGTACTCCCCTTGGGAAGCTGTGCACCAACACCAGCACCTAGATCACCCTTCAAAGCAATTTTGGAACTCTTTATCTAGAATAGCCATCAGAGCTATCATATTATCCTTGATATCCTCACTGTCATCAAAGTGTCTTCCTTTCAATATTTCCTTTATTTACGGGTAAAGAAAGAAGCCATTGGGGGCCAGATCAGGTGAGTAGGGAGGGTGTTCTAATACAGTTATTTGTTTACTGGCTAAAAACTCCCTCACAGACAGTGCTGTGTAAGCTGGTACATTGTCGTGATGCAGGAGCCATGAATTGTTGGCAAAAAGTTCAGGTCATCTAACTTTTTCATGCAGCCTTTTCAGCACTTCCAAATAGTAAACTTGGTTAAGTGTTTGTCCAGTTGGTACAAATTCATAATGAATAATCCGTGTGATATCAAAAAAGGTTAACAACATCATTGCAACAAGTTCATGAACTTAATTGTCTCACTTCATAGAAGTTCTGTTTTGCACTTAACTTTTTTCTACATAACAGTAAAAATACACTATTTTTTAAATACGCAAAAGAATACCAAAACTACATTACATATGAAGAAATTCCACCAGAAAAGTTTACCTCAAAGAAGGCACATGAAAATTATTACTTAACATGAGATCAATTCTAATACTTAAAAGAAGACTCTTAATAAAGCATTAGTAATTATGAAGAAGACCATGAAACAGAAATACCAGAATTCTGGGATAAGATGGCAGAACAGGAACTTGTATATCTCTGGAATAAAACAGAAGAAAAAAGATAAAATAAGCCATTGCAAAAATGTAGACTAAACTATAAGGAGCCACCTATGGAATAGAAATTAAAAAGAAAAGGAAAGAAATCATATTAAAGAGATACACAGTGTTTCGGAAACAATGGCAGATTTGGAAACTAAGTAGAAAAAAACTTCATACCCATAACTGGAATTCCCAAAGAAGAAAGTTAAGCAATGCAATAGAGCAAATAGTTCAAAATACAATTAAGAAATATTCCTGAAATAAAAGAAATCTAGACTCAATATTGAAAAGGAAAATTGCATACTAGAGAAAATTGAACTAGAACAATCATCACTGAGACAAACCCCAGAAAACTCATTGTCACTTTTTAGAAATTTTGGTGAATTAGAAATCAAACTTCTAGGGACTGCTCAACCTTCCATGCAAGAGGTCAGCAACACTTAGAAGTTACTCAAGGAAAATAGTGCAAACTGTAAATTTCAAACCCTATATAGACCAACAATACCACACATTTAAGAACTCAGAATATGGTTCACATGAGCCCTTCTTTATTTTAACTTTTTAACCTTTTTTTACAAAAAAGTAGAAAATGCCATACACAAAAGTAGGAAACGATGAACCCTCGTGTACACATTACAATAACCCAAGGGGCCTAGGCATAACAATTATCAACTCAAGCCCAGATGTCTTCTCAGTTCATCTGTAAATATCTCAGTCTTGAGGAAATTTCTAGAGGACTAATTCCAACCAACCAAGAGATAGCAGAAAACATTTCAGCCAAAGGAATGGCAGAGAGCTTTCAACATCTTCAGTTGCAGATCTAAGAAAAAACAAGGTGTGGCTCAGAGTAGAGGAATGGAATGTAAATGCTACATGTTTTCAGAAAGTGGAAATGAGACCTCCAACCAAAAAAACAAAAAGAAAAAAAGGGGAGTACTCTTGTTCCTAAGAAAACTAAGGAGCCATGAAAACATAGAGTAATTCTGTTACCCGCCACTCGAGCAGCCCCCTCCCACCACGAGCAGCCCCCTCCCACCACCACCACTGAGAAACGTTTTCTTTCCTATAGAAATGTTAAGGCTCTTCCCTAATTTCTTAGTTCTTTAGCTCCTACTTGTCTAATCAGTTTTTGAATCCTGAAGAGTAGATTGTTCATAGAAGTCTCCTACCCCTGTTTCAGATAGCTACTTGAAAGCCTGTGACTTCCTAAAATCCCCCAGGCCAGTAAGCTAAATGCCAAACCCATTCTGGGCCCAGACAACGGACACCACCTGAATGACAAGCTGAATGGCCACAGGCTTCACGAGAGCTAACAGGTTTATTAATTAAAATCTATTTTTCCTCATTCAGGAGCCTTCGGGATACAGATGATACCTCAGCAAGATTGCCAGTCACAACCAAAGAAGCCAACACAGTCTTCCAGGCGGAGCTCCAGACCCCTTCCTCTCATCTGAGATCAGCTACGGTGAGAGTTTTCTGAAACTCCCATAGGCAGGGACAGCTCTACACTCCGCCCAGCAGGAAACAGATACAGAAGAAGAGACCTCCTGTCCCTCAGCTTCCCATAGAGATTTTATGGGGATCACGTCTCTCAAGGGTAAAACTAGGCAGGCAGTTACAGGCAGGTATTGGGTATCTGCATTCCTGCACATCCCACAGAGTGCAACTGCCCAGGGTACCTCCCCTCTACACCCAAAACTTCTTTTCCTTATAACTTTTCCTTATAACTACCCCTAAAACAAATGGTACAAAATACCTGACTGGATTAGACCACTCACACCTGCCCAGTAATGGCCATTATGACCTTGGTTTCACCCGGGCCTCATTATACCATTATTATAATATCATACATATGCTCAGAAGTTTGTTAGTATCATTATAACAGACTGAATTCTGGGAAGGAACATGTTCAATTTAAAGAAATGAACTAATAGCCTCTTGTCAATTACAGGTGCAATCAAGTGGTCCCACGCCCAGAGGGGAACAACCCATTCTAGAGAGAAAGGGATTAAAAAGTTCTGGGAAGGAGCCGGCTGAGTGGCACGTGGTGAAGCCAGCGGCCCCAGTTTGGGTCCCACATGAGGGCCAGTGACACTGGCCCCTCAAAAAAAAAAAAAAAAGAGGGCGGACTTCCCAGAACAGCTGGCCCTAGTTTGCCCTCTTTTTGACTGCTTCTTCCCTTTTGACCCCATGCCTGCCTTTTCCAGCCTTTTGGGCCTCGCCTTTGCGTGTGGCCCACTCCATATGCTCCAAACTCCTTGAAATAATTTATCTTCTGATAATGGGCCCTTGAGCCATTCTCTACTGCTCGGGCCTACTTCTACTTCTTTGAAATTTACTACCTCTTCTAATAAACTACTTTTTCACTGTTTTACTCCAATGTCTCATTCAATTCTTTGCTCGAGTTGCCAAGGACCTGGACTTTGCACCGAGAAGAGCCCACTATCCGACAACAATTCCATTTACAAATGTAAATACTGAATATGTCTGTTAAATAAAATACAAGAGCAGAGATAATAAACTATAACCAACTTTCAATTTCCTGTGTTAATTAAGGGAGACTGTTATGAATAATCAAACACAGCAAATAAATTTAAAACATCAAAAAGCGGGGGTGGGGTGGGGGAGGAGACAAGATAGCAAGTAGAAAACTCTGCCCCTTGTCTCTTATGTAATTTGATGTAATCAGAGCTGAGAAGTCCAGTGGAACCAAAATGTAATGCTAAGTGATTGTGTTTGGCTAGTTGGGGAATTGGAATATGGAGGATTGGGAATTTGGGGGAGGGAGAATTGCTAACCTTTGGAGACTTGACTGAGACCCAACAGGTATAGTGGCCACAGCCTTCTCCTCTTCAGTCTGTGCTCAACTAGCTTTCTAAACCTTGTGGACACAGGCCCAGCCTCCTATAGGCTTCCATGGGGTCCCCTTGGTGCCGTGCCAACTGTGTCCCAGACATGGGGCAAAAGACAGGTCCCACCTGGTCCTGCTCCTCAGGACCCACAATGCTGGGGGAACAGAGGCACACAGAAACAGGTATTTGCACAGTGCCATGGGAGCACGGGTGCACGGGGGTGGGAGGTAGTGTGAAAGGGGCCACACTGGCACCATGGTGACTGACAACGTGTGAACTCGTTGTTATCACATAGGAGAACCAAAGGACAGTTACTCCCGTATTCATTTAGAGATGTTAGCAGAGCACCACTCTAGGCAGGGTGTGCACCAAGCAATAGAAGGGCCTTGGTTGCAGCCTCATGAACAGTCGTCATTGAGATGCACACAGGAAAGTATCACTTGGAAAAGAAGTATAGAGGATGTGAGAATATAGCAGCAGTGGCTGGACCCATTCTGAATGTTTGTGCGCTGGGAGCTGTTGGGGAAGCTGAGACCTGAAGGAAGAAAAAGCAGGAGCCACCTGGACAAGGGTGTTTTATGGGGGAGGATGGAGAGCATTCCAGGCAGAAATAAACAGCATATGCCAAGACTCTGAGGCCAGCAGGGCACGATGTCAAAGGAAATGAAAACAAGTCCATGTGGCTGAGGCAGAGAGGAGGGGGTGTTGTGAGAGGAGTTTGGGGAGGTGCGTAAGGCCAGTAAGTGGCATCCAGGCAACATGAGGAGGACTTAAAGTTTTGTTTGCAACAGAAAAACTAATACACAGTGCCTCAAACGGTGAGGGAACTGTGTCCTTTCATCTAGCGTGTGGCAGCTGCAGGATTGACTTAGGGACTGAATAAAGCAGCCCCGGACCCAGATTCTTTCTATATTTCTGCTTTGCCATAATAGGAAGTTGGCTTTTCCTTCTTAGCTTGTTCTTCCTGTGGTGACAAAGGCTGCCACAGTTCTAACCATCATTTTCAGCCACAAAAATGTCTGGTGGAAGAAGACGGATTGCTTCTTCATTTTCTGTTTGTTTGTTTTTAGGATGAAAATACCTTTCCTAGAGGCCTCCTGGACCTCAGACCTGACCTTTCCTCCCTTTGGCCAGAGCTGTTTCACACACCCATACCTAAAAATCACTCAAGGGAGCTGAAGACAGCTTGTTAGACCAATTGGGATTTCTCCCTTAGTCACAGGGGAAGGATGCACTCCAGGAAAGGTGTGCGGGATCTGCCAGTCTGGGCTAGCCTGCCTCCCTGCGTGGTGCGAGATAGTCTCTCCGCACCCTGGCAGCAGCTCCTGGAGATGCTGGAAGCGCCTCCGCAGACTGTTCCAGTTGTCTCTTCAAGGACCTTCCCTTTGAGCCAGGTTGGGCAGCCTTGGCCCATTTTGCAGACTAGGGGACAGCTACAAGGAACCAAGCACAGAAAGTGGGCTCAGCCTTAGGGTAAGGCTGGGAGATGCTGAGCGTGAGGGAAGAACCTGTTGGGAATCTCAGACTGGAGAAGTGAAAAGTCACCTTAGCAGACCGTCACCCACAGGCGCGGTGGCGATGGTGCGGGTGGGGAGGAGCTCACCGTCACCTGCTGGCAGGCGGTGGAAGGCCTCCCCGAAAGCCGGCCCTGAGTCCGCGTGCGAAGGAAAGACAGTGCTTTTTCCTCTCAATCTCCCCAGAACTGG
Organism: Aselliscus stoliczkanus; assembly: GCA_033961575.1. NCBI lineage: Eukaryota > Metazoa > Chordata > Mammalia > Chiroptera > Hipposideridae > Aselliscus > Aselliscus stoliczkanus. Next base: position 122,191,716 of record CM066729.1, read on the forward strand.
CAAGTGCCGTGTAATCAATATTGTGAATTGAAACGGCACGACTATGTATGTACCCGACTAGAGGCCAACTAGATCATTATGATGGAGGGAATAACGTTTGCAAAGACGTGGCGGTGGGGAAGGAGAAAGGGGCCTCACCAGCCCCGGGGTGGCAGGGGGTTCAGATGATGCATCTGCAGGAGCCAGGGTGGAGCCTTATCCTGTGGCTTCTGTGAGTCACCCATAAGCAGGGCGTACCGAGGGCTGGTGTCACATGCTGGGACCCGTGCTAAGGGATGGAAAGAAATTAAGTCTGTCGGAACCCTAGGCCAGACAAAAATTCACGCCTTCGTCAAGGGGCAGAGGTGCGGCTGCACCCGGGAGCGAAAACGTGCATGAGGGAGGGCTCTCACACGCGAGCAAGCACACTGGCAGGTCCCGCGCCTCACGCCCACGTGCGCAGCCCCGTGCTGTGAAGGCCCCTCCCACGGGGCGTCTCGCGGGCGGGGCTCCTCCTGGCGACCACGCCCCAAACTGGAAGTCCGGCCGGCAGGGCCCTGCCTGGTAACTCACTGCTGAATGCGGCCCGCGCACAAACACCCCGCGGGATGGGCCGGGGTAGCTAGGGCGGGGACGCTGCTCGCTGCGAGTCGTCCCCACGAGCTCCCGTCGCTTGAGGTCCTCGCTGGCGCCAGGACCTGGGAAGCCCGAGTGTTCCAAGCCTCTCCATTCAGTCTCGCGCGCGCGCGTGTGCGTGTCTGTGTGGGGGAGGGGCAGTTCCCCGGCCCTTGGAGCTCCGCCCCCCGCCCAGAGCAGAGCCCCTCGACCGTCTGGGGACTGAATATCCTCCTCCTAAGGGGACTGGGTTCCTGGAGTTGGGAGAGCCACGATGGCTTCTGAATTGAGCTGGAAGGGGCAGGTACCTAGATGGGGGTTGAGCTTCGGATATATGGAAGCATCTGGATCCGCGATTGACACGTGGGGAAACCAATTTTTGAACAGTGGGTATGGGTTTCCGATATGGAATGCCAGGACTCGGGATGTGAGGGCTGGGTTTCTGAAGTGGCCGTTCTGCTCTTGGTGAGGGAGGACTGGGCCCAGCTTGCGGGGAGAAATGAAGTGGACACAGGGTGGGAACATGTGCTTTAATGAGGCGTTTAGGCCAAGGGGGCGGCCGCTGACCAAAGCTCAGGGCCTGGAGGGGAGTCACCCATGGTTCCCTTCTGTCATTTCAGGAGGCCTAATTTTTTCCCAAAACCTGAGAAACTCTCAGAGGCCTGGTTAGCAGTCTTGTCGATGGTTTCCTGGGTAGATTTGGTCACCTGGTCCATGGCTGGGGAAGGAAAGGAGAGGGCAAGTGAGGGTGGTGCCCTGGGGAACCAGAGCCATGCAGAGTTAGCCTGGCCTGGGTCTCCCTTCCAGGAAGACGTGTGGGCAGAGGGGCTGCAGAGGAGAGGGTGTGCTGGGCAAGGGCTGGGTCTGGTGGGGAGTGCTGGAGCTGCCCACCCTCTTGCTTCCCTCCCCCATGTCCCACCAGACCTTTCTGCCCTGCTTCTGTGGCCTGATCCACCACTTGCTGAGTTGCTGCTCCGGCCGCAGTCACTGAAAGAGAGATTTAGTCTTTAGCCCCTGTTGAGGCACCATGGGCCACAGGGGCCGGGCCATTGCCCCTACCCCCATCTGTTCTCTGGAGTAGTCTGTCCTATAGGTCATAGGGACAGATGCCATCAAGGGAAGGCCCTTTGACCAAGGCGACCCAGCCAGTGAGGGGCATGAGCTCTCCTTTCCCATGCCTCTGGGTTGTTCTTGTTTATTTATAACTCGGGGCCCCTCCCCTCTAGCCTGCTTCAGTCCTATCCCCAGGAAGGCTGAGAAAAGGAGGGGTAGGGCAGGGCAGGGCCAGGCTGGAACTGGCATCTGGGCTGTGGCTGCTGCTGCTGGGCATGGCCCAGGAAGAATCCTGCTCCCTTTAACAGCTTTTCCCCCAGATGCCTGAATTCTCACCGTTAGTGAACACTCAGTGCACTGGGGCCTCTACTATTTGCAAGGCCCTCTCACCACCTTGGCTTTCCCGTGCCTCACCCCAGAGGGCACATAGCAATGATGCCAATGCCTCCATGGGCAGGCAGCTTAAGGCATTAGGAACAAAGTGCAGAAAGGAGGTGAAACTTCCAAGGCCAGGCTATCTCCTCTGGACCAGAGTTTGTACCCGTGGTGAATAGCGTTGCAAGAGCCTTGGGTGGGCAGACAGGTGGCTCTGGCCTCGAGAGATCTGACTCATCCTTGCTGCTGAACAGGAAAGGGCCTGCCTTACCCACACCTTGTGGTCCCTGTCTGACATAGCTAGCTCCACATAACCTCTGAATCCAGCTTACAGATGAAGAAAGTGAGGTTCAGAAGGAAGGGCCGTGTACATAGAGGCTTTCTAGTAGCATTTTAGTCTCAGAGGAGCAATTGTGGGCTTTCCTTGGGGCATTGGTGAAGGAGGAGGTTGTTTTGGGTATTGTCTGTTGACTGGGATATGTGCAGGACTGATTGGGAGCAGCAGTCCCAAGGGAGAATGAGCTGGAATTGACTGGAAGAGCTGACACCAGTGGGCCCTACGGTAGCCTCACATCTTCCCCCCATTCCATCCATCCACCCCCCAACTGTGTAACCTCAGGTCAGGGGAGGAAAGAGCTGGAGGTGGAGACACTAAGGCTGGAGACTTGCTCTGTTGGGGCGAGGGTGGGAAGACCCTCTGGATGAGGATTTACAAGTAAGGAAACAAAGCCCAGTGGGGGCCTGGAGCCCCTTCCACCATCCCATCAGGTCCTGTGCGATGAGCCGCAAGTGGGTAGAGATGGGTCTCAGGGTGGCAGAACCTACTCTCCCCATGGACCTTCACCCTCCCCTAAGCAGTGGCCGCTCACTGCCTGCGCAGCCTTCTCAGATTGACTCTAGCAATGCCCAAAGTGCAGCCTGGGCTCCTGGGAAACCGCTGTCTCCCCTGCCCCCATCAAAGGATCATCTCCGGGGTTGGTCAGATGGGCGTCCTAACCAGTCCCCGCATCTCAGGGGAGGGCCCCCTCGGAGCCTAAGAGGCCTGCCAACTTTTGGGCTGCGAAGACCCGCGGCTTCTGCCCGTAAGCGTCCAGCCGGTGCCCCTGCAAATGCCTCAGGTCGCGCGCTGTCCTCACCTGCATCCTGGGCCACCCCTTCCACTTGTTGCTTCAGGTCCTGCAAGCCCTTGTTGGCCATGGCTGCGGGTTCTCTGCGAGGTCGTCAAGGGTAGCCGAAGCAACGTTGGATCCTGCTCACAGCAGCGGAAAAACAAGAGCACCAGCTCTGGCTTTTAAGGCGCCCCAAGGCCGGCCCGCCCTGCGGAGGGCGGGGGTGAGGGGGTGCGGGGCGGTTCCCGACCGACGGACTGGGTGTGACCGGGACCTGCTCCAGGCTCTGCGCTCTCGGGAAACACAGTCTGGCCTCAGGCGGGCTACGGTGGGAACGCGGCGGCCCCAGTCGGGGTCCGAAGAGAGGCTAGGAGTGGCAGAGGGGCGGGTCAGGAGTCCAGAGAGAGGCTGGGGACAGGAAGGGGGCGCACACACCTCTTGTACCCTGACGGCCTGCTTCCTGGCTCTGGGACCCGGAGAAACCCCAGTCCGTGAGCGTGGGGTCGGCGCCAGGTCGGGATTTCCAGGCTAGAATGGAAATTAGTACTAGCAGCTACTTTTTATTTTACTTTGTTCCAGGCGCTGCCCCAACGCTTTCCAGCCTCTTGTATAATCTTTACAAGCTCGTGAAATGGGTAGTATCAGTTTATAGGAAGAAACAGACACAGAGAGGACAAGAAACTACAAACAGGCCACAGGCCAGCCGCCACTGGGGCCCCGCGGCCAGAGGGGTGGGGAGAGTCGGGTAAGTTCTCCCTCCCCGCAACCGTAGAGGGTGCGTCACCAGCTTGCACGCCTGGGGACTGTCAGTTGGGCTCTGGGAGGGGGGTTAGAGACCTGAGCATAAATGGAGGAGCCAGGATCTTGAGGACGACAAAGCAACTCGCGAGGCACAACCTCCCGGCACTCAAGGGCGCAGCTCGGGACCCCATCCCACCCCCGCCCACTCCGGAGTCCGGCTTCCGAGCCTGGAGGCCGCCGCAGCACACACAAGCCCTCCGTGTCTCTGTAGGACATCTCGACCCTCTCCAGTGCTGCTGTCTGATTCTTCTCCAAGCCTGTCTGCACGTCTGTCGGAATTTCCCCTATTCTGAAGCTCTGGGAAGCTCCACCTACTCAGCTCTGCTCCACTGGCCCACGCCCTACCTCTGATGGGGGTGGGAGACGCAGCGGGGAGGGAGAGGATGGGGGTAAGCAGGTATCAGCCTCTAATGTGGCGTAGCTGGAAGCGCGCGCGCGCACACACACATGCTGGGAAGGATTGCTGGAAGATAAGGTCAACTCTGGGCAAGAGAAAGGGGACCACTGCTGAGATCAGGTAGGGGGAGGGGACACCAAGCGCAGCTAACAGATCAGCTGCCACGCCTGCTCCCTCCCTTCCCCACCCCTCTGGGCTTTGAGCCTGGCCCCGCTTCGAGCACAAAGGCACTGTAGAGAGCTGCCTAATGGCGGGTTCCGGGACTCCGGGAGCCCTGTCTGGTCACCGCCCCAGGACTGCCAGCCCTCTTGAAATTTCACCAGAAGCACCAGTCCCTTTATCCTGGAAGGCCTTTTACACCGCTCCAGTTAGCTCCTCGGAGCTGCTGAGGCTACTTGGCGTCAGGCCCATAGTGCGCAAGGAGCAAGACTGGGAGACTGTCCGGCTGCAGCAGGTGATAATAGAGACAGCTCCGAGAGGCCCTAAAGCACCAGGCACTGGAATCAGACCTCTTGGGTTCAACAACCCACTAGCAAGACCATTGATCTCTCTGAGCCTCAGTGCCCCTATCGTTGATGGTGGGGGGACAGCAACGGAATTTCCCCAAAGTGTTACTATGAGAATTGAATGGGCTGAAAAGATGCCCCACACTCAGCTAGGTCCCTTCAAGAGAGGGCAGGGCATCGGGCAGGGGACTTCTCTGATAAGGAGAGGGATAGAGAAAGAGCAGTTACTCCTTTAGGGAAGTCAAGTGCAGCCCCACGGAGAGCACATATGGGGGCTTAAGGGCAAAGTGCACTGCAGGTGCCAGGGGATGGGGAGGATCTTCCTGGACTGGGCAGGCTTTGATGTTTGGCATTTTACTCCAGGACGGGCCCTGAGTATGTGTCTAGGGTAGGGCCAGGCAGCAGGGCCCCTTGCAGGCTTCTTCAGCTGAGTCAGGGCACTGGGAGCATGGTGAAACACTGCCCCCAGGGGCCAGGTCTAGGTGTCCTCTTACCCCAGTCACCTGAGGGGCCTGGCTCCTCACTTTTTCTTACAACCCAATGAGCTCTCTGGCACACCCAGGCCCCTCCTCGGGCATGCACAGGCCCGCTGATATGCACATGTCTAGGCTGCAGCCTGGGAGAAGGAACACCCCTGACTGCCCCCGCCTCTTCCACACCCTTCATGCCTCCTATAGCAGAGTTTAGGGGGCTGGGGGACAAGCAGCCCTCTGCTCCTTTTTACCTCTTCAGCAGTGGATGCCCATGGCCAAACAGGCTGAGATACAACCCTGCTCAGCTATGCTTGACTAGGTTCCCAGCCCCCAGGGCTCCACTTGACCCCTGCTCCCCACAACAGAGGCTGGATGGGAAGGGGATGTGGACCCGGTAGTGTCTGAAGTTGGGTGTGCACTCTGGCTCTGACACCCAGGGCTGGAGGCCTGGGGCAAGTCACTTAAATGCTCTGAGCCCAAACTGTCTGGGTATCAAAAGGGAGGGAACCTTGGTCTCTGCCCTGCCACCTCTGAACAAGCCTCCAGGGTGTGATGCCAACAGCCGTTTGTGTAGGACACCAACCAGCCTGATCCCAGCATGTTTTGAAATCTGGGGTGTGGCAGAATCTGTCATAAGCTCACTGGAGCCCATGCAGTCAGGGCATCCATAGCAGAGCATGGGGGTTAAGAGAAAACCATGGGTCCAGAATGGCATCCCTTGTGCTATTGGGTTGTTGGAAAAGTCATGACATACTTTTTCTATGTTTCTCATTGCAAAAATGCATCATGACTTTTCCAACAACCCAATAAAAGCCTATGATACCAAATTTAGATTTAATACCTGATCTATTGCAGTTTCAACCTCTCCCAGAAACATAAACAGTTTGGAATTTTCTGGTCAAGCACCAGTAAGGTGATCTGTCACATGGGCTCTCTCTGTCCCCTGTAGAAAGAAGAGACAATATGCATGATAAAAAGCCTTTCCGTGTTCTGTTCTTCCATTCTCTTCACCCAAAGAAAAGATGTCTCTGCCAAAAACAATCTTTTCTTTTGTCAATAGCTCCCTGGCCCCACCCTTCTTCCTATAAAAATCTTCCATTTTGTACAACCCCTTGGCGCTCCCTTCTAGTTGCTAGATGGATGCTATCCGATTCATGAATTGATTACTAAAGCCAAGTAGATGCTCAAATTTAATTTTGTTTTTTTTACAGAGTCAACTGGGTGGCTCTGGAGCCAGGCCACCTGGGCTTCTGCGCAGTCCCAGGCTTCCTAGCTCCATGCCCTTGGGCAAGATGTTTAACCTCTCTGTTCCTCAGTTCATTCTCAGTGAAACATCAGAACAACTATTTGTTCTGAGGATTAAATGAGGTAAAGCACTCAGAACTGTCTGACTCCTGGGAGGAGCTCAACATATATTTGTTTTTACCATTTTTCTCTCAAGGGGGGAGGCTTATTTTCCTGTGTCTCAGCTGCTGTGTTTTCTAATGATACTTGACAGACTCCTTGGTGAAAGAAGGGAGATCCCACTGGGTGGGAGCTTGACACTGGGTGGGGCCAGCTGGAGGAGTCCTCAGGTCTGGTCCTCTATAAAGAGGAGGAAGAGGATGGAAGACTCCTGACTATGGGTTTAGACTTCACAAATTTGAAAGATACCATCTGCTCCGGGGAGGGGTGTTAGGTGTCCCTTTCCCTGCAGGACACTGGAGCCAAGGACACACCACAAAGGGATGGCCCAGGAGGCCCCTCCTCACCTCTGGTTTCATGGGCCCATCCCCGGAGGTGTGCTACATCTCAAACCTGGAGGCATCCCTCTCACCTTCAAGGATAACCTAACCTGGAGGTTGTCCTGGGAGCCCAAAGCAGGGCCACCTCCTCCACATTAAAAGGCAATAATGGATAGGTTGGGGGTGGGAGGAGTCCCCTGAAGGCAGTACCTACTCTCAGCAGGTTCCAGCAATGCCCAGGGTGTCTCTGTAGAGCACCTGGTCCCAGATATTCTTCCCTGACCCATCCACAGACTGGCTCAACTCTGTTCCTGGGAGGGCCAGAGAGCTTCTTCATGAAATGAGGCAGCATACAGAGGAAGCAGGGGCGAGTATGACCAGGAGTGGGGACTTGAGTTTTATTTGAAATCATTTTAAAAAAAATTCACAGCAGCATCAGTGGGGTCAGAAGAACCAGAGGCTGGGAGGGGTCGAGGGAGAGAGGTGAAAGTGGCAACAACACAGGAGATCAGGCATGTGGTGGCTGGGTGCGGCACAGAAGCATGGGAGACCCCAAAGGTCACATTCCAGGACCAGGCACTCCTGTCCCAGGAGAGGATGAGGGCCAGGCAGAGGGGTGTTGCAGTCCTCTAGTCTCCTCCACTCTTGGCCTAGGAGAGAAAGTGACCGTCACACACAGCTTTGGGCCCCCGCCCCTCAGTGGCCACCCTGAGGGGTTGGGGATAGGAGTTACCTTTGCCCCCCTTCCCTGAGGTGGACATTCATAGGGGGACCTCACACTTAGGCTCAGGGCTGCCCTCAGGGCTCTGTGACCCCAAGTGGGAAGCAGCAAGTCTATAAGGGATGGGGTCCCTCTCTGGAACCTTCTCTGGAGGGTGGCTTGCCCCAGGACCCCCAGTGTAGCTCGGGAGCCCAGCTTCTACCTCCTCAGCTGCTTCCTCTTCCACTTTGGCTGCCTCATCCTCCTGTGGGGAGGCAGTCTCCTTCAGTTCCTCCTGTGGGGAGCAAAAAGGATGTGGGACCATGTGGAGCCCAGAGCCCCCAGCTGCCCGGCAACCAGGGCCTCATCCACCTTGGGCTCAAAGGTGAGCCAATTGGCTCAGTTGGTTAAGAGTTAGCTTAAGAGCACAAGCTCTGAGCAACAGGGCCACCAGTTTGATTCCCACATGGGCCAGTGACGCTGCCCCCGAGATGAGCTGCTGCTGAGCTGCCAACAGGTGGCAGGATGGTTCAGCTGGTGACAGCTCGTGCTGCTAACAACAAGACTGCCAGTTGGATGGTGGGCTCCACCTGCCTGCAACTAAGACTGACCTCCGCACCATAAGCTGAGTTGCTGCCTGGATGGTTCAGTGGATAGGGTGTGTGCTCTTAACAAGGCTGCTGGGTTCAATTCCCACATTGCATGGTGGCTATGCCCACCCGCAAGTAAGACTGAATTCAGCACCTTGAGCTGAGCTGCCGCCCAGATGGCTCAGTGGATAGAGTGTGCACTCTTAACAACAAGGCTGCCAGTTTGACTCCCACATGGGATGGTGGCTACATCCATCTGCAACTAAGATTGTAACACAGCACCTTGGGCTTAGAGGCCACGAGCTGTGGACAGGCAGCCAGGTGGCTACTGGTGCCCTCCACAGTGAAGACTGAAGAACAACAACTTGGCTGGTCCCCTTCTCCAATTCCCCAACACTGTTCCCCTCCCTCAATTCCCCAATTAAAAAAAAAAAAAAAAGATACACATTAAAAAAAAATGGTGAGCAGAGGTCTTCATCACCTTGCTGTACATTGTGGGCCAAGGTGTGAGGGCCAGACTGACTACGGGGGTGATAGAGCATCACGTAAGGGCCCGTCGGGGGGGCTCTGTCTGATGATGCCAAGGCCTTTTGGTGGTACCAAGTACTCTGGAACCCAGCTTCACCTCTGCAAGCTGATGCTGAGTCCCTGGGCAGGCCCTGGTTGGACCTCGATGAGGAAGCCAGGTGAGGTGGGTGGCTGTGGGCAGTGGTCCCTGATGCCTTAGGCCTGACCCCTCCCTCAGTGTCCCGGAATCACATGATTCCTTGTCCTCCTGAGCCCACAAAAAGCCTTAGGAAAAGGGATGTGTCATCACTGTTTCCATGGGGACCCTGAGGCCAAGGAGGCCAGGAATCCAGCTTGAGACATCAGAGCTCAAAACAGTGGGAATGATAGGGATCAGGTCTGGCTTGCTCCAGGCCCACCACTATCCCCAGCAGCATGACTGTCTCCTTCTCTCCTTCCTGCCTCCTGCGTGGGCTGGCTCTAGACTCAGGCTGGTCAGATTGGGGCTGGCAGGGGTTATATAGTCCTCTCCCATTTCCTGTCTCCTACCCCTATACACCCAGCTGGATGCTTGCCTGAGATGGGGGCCTGCCTGGGGATAGTCTTGTGACAGCTAGTAAGCAGGGTCAGACTGGGTGATCAGCATCTATCTCTGGAGGTTCTGTCACCTCCATGCTACCACATGGCCATCCTGCACCTTGGTGTTTTGGGGCAAAAAAGGGCACTGAATTCTGTCAGCCAGAGTTGGAGCAGTCTCCAGGTGAAGGGTGAGTGGCCACCTGCCTAGCTAGTCTTGTTGCTCCAAGTCAGTGGTATGAGGCCAGTGGCACTAGCAGTCAAACATATAGGTGCATTCTTCCACAGTTCACTGGAGGGTGAGTCGTGACTGGCTTTGGGTGTCACCAGGAAATGTCTCCTTTGAGGTAGCCACCCCATCCCCAGGGCTGGGGTAGCTCCAAGGGATCACCAGCCCCCCTCTAAGGAGTGGGGAAGGGAGGGGCCTGGTCTCTACTGGACCACATGGGTCTTGCCCAGGGGCACTGATGACGATGACGATGATGATGATGATGATGATGTAGTCACCTCCCTTTGCTGGGTGCTCACCATAAGCCAAGCATAACCCCTTCATAGGGGCCATGTCCCTGCATCATCACACAACCTAGTGAGGCAGATACCCTCACCCTCCTCCCCGTTATAAAGATGAGGAAATGGAGGTCCAGAGAGGTAGCTTTCCAAGGTCATACAGCTAGGAAGGGACAGAGCTGGGAACTAGGAGAGGGAGCAGCTGCCTCTGCAAGGACATGGAGACCCTGTGTTGGCCCTAAAAGCAGACTCCTTGGTGCTGCCCCCAGAGCCTGGGGAAGGGCAACCGGCCCCCTCTCTTGCCCCCCGCCCCCATGTCTGGAGCAGGGATTCTGAGTGCTGGATGCTCTGGGTAGCCTGTAGGGGAGATAGGGGAGCTCTCCAGAGGACAGCCTCAGACGGAGCTGGGGACAGCTCCTCGGAATGCCCCCAGTATGGATCCCACTCTCACTGAGACCTTACACTCATATAATGGCTCCCTGTCAGAGCACAGGCTTGGAGCCTGGCTGCCCTGGCTGCCCTGGGACTTGCACGCTCATGCAGACTAGCCATGGGACCTCGGGCACAACGCTTAATCTGTCTGGGTCTCATTCCCTCGTGGGATTTTGTAGCGATTAAATCAGTTAATGCCTAGCACGCCTGGCTAGCTCAGTCGGTAGAGCATGAGACTTAAATCAGTTAATGCCCCTAAGTGTAAAATGCTTCGAGCAGAGCCTGCTGTGTGGTGAGTGCTGGGATGGCTCACCGGCCAGCCTCCACCTCCTGCGGGGGCCGGGGGGTGGGGGTCCCACTGTTCCTGTTGCCGGGCAGCACACAGGCTAACACACATATGCATACGCACTCACACAGGCACACACTCAACACCGTACACAAAGGCAGAGGCAGAGGGCGGGGTCAGAACCTCACTGTTTTTCCATCACCAGGGGGTGCTGCTTCCCTGCTACTCCTGGGAGGAAGCTGCTGCCCACTAGGGGGTGGGGAGTGAGACCAGACACCAGGGGAGTGGTGACTCCCTTGTGTCCACTGCCCCGAGGCTGCTTGTCACCACGTGGGGCCCACAGGACTCGGCCTTCACGGCTCAAATGTCGTATCTCCTAAATGCTGAACACCATCAAGAGGGAGTTTTGAGCCTCATTTTCCGATTGGTCCCCAAACTGGCCCCCTCACAGGGATAGCTGTGAGGGTCCTAAGTGTATTGGTGTGAAAACACCAAGCACAGACCACCACAGCCCCTAAGTCTCCGTTTCCCGGTACGTCAATGGGTTGATAATACCTCCTCCCCAGCTGGCCTCTCAGGGGCCCAGGGGAAAGGGTTTGAAAACCACGGCTGGGGACCAGTCTCACCTTGTGCACCACTCCTGAGGTGACCGCGATGTTCTCCACCTCCTCCACGGTCTTGGTGGCCACGGTGTTGACACTGGTGACCACGGCCTCACTCACGGCATTGGCCTGCTCCTTGGTTTTCTCAGCCACTGTGGGAGGACTCTGGCTGGCCTTGGCCCTGACCTCTACCCACCCGTGCCTGGCTTGCCCAAGTAAGGCCTGAGCAGCTCCTTCCCAGGGCGCTGTAACCTCTGTCTCTACCTGAGAGCCTAGGCTGCCCCCTTTCTGATGCCAGGGGAGCTCTGATGACGATTGGGGTGGCCAACCCTGGGCCTAGCCTCAGGTTCTGAGGGCTTTGGTCCATGTACAGCTTGGGACCCCAGTTTGGGGCTAAGGAGGACCCGGGCTTGGGCCTTTACTACTAGGGTGCAGAAGTCCCTGGAGATCCCAACCCCTGTGTTCCCAGGTCACGGGGCTCCTTACCTGAGGTCACGCTCTGCACAACACCCTCCTTGGTCTTGGCTCCTGGGGAGGAAAGGGAGACATCAGCCCAGGCCCACTCCTTTCGGTGTTGGGAGTGGGGTGGTCAGGGCAACAAAATAGCTGGACAAGCTTCAGGGTCGGTATTAGGTGAGGATGGTGTCTGGAAGCCGGCAGTCCCTTCAAAAGCCACTTCCTGCTGTGTCTGGAGGAAGGAGATGGATGGGAAGTGGACAGGACAGGATGGGGGGATGAGAGAGATCAGGCTTGAGCTGGGGTCTGGACCCCGACTGGGTGTGGCCTGGGCCTCAGAAGCAGCCACAGGGCGGGGCTGACAAGAGCTGAGTCATCAGCTCAGCCTCCTCTTCAAAGGAAGCTGAAGGAGAATGAGGTTGGACAAGACACTGACTAGCCAAAGCACTGAGTCTGGTATCATCCCTCCACCCTACTCCGTCCCTCTGAGTAGGGTGGGGACCTGTAGCCTGGTTGCTGAGCACCTGTCAGCTCGGCCTGTGGGGGCTTCAGGCTCCGTGTGGTTTAACTGAGTCAAGGGGCCTGTGGGTTAAGGAGGGTGGGGGGCGTCTGTACCTGTGTGTGCATAAACAGGTGTGTCCCAGAGCCACTTGCTGCCCTGCCCCCAGAGACCCCTGGGGCCCTGAGGAAGCTGAAATGGACACTGGTGTATGCAGGAGAGTGGAGGTGACCCTGACTCAACAGCCAGGTCCTCATCCCTTCCCAAAATGCCAGCCTGGGACTGAGGGAAAAGGTCAGACCCAAAGTAACTGGGCATCCCAGGCTCTGGCCACCAAGCTGTTCCACCCTGCCCCGCCCAAACTCACCCACATACATGACACCCTCCTTCGTCTTCTCAGCCGCTTCCGTCACCCCCTGCTTGGTCTTCTCCACAGCGCCCACCACACCCTCCTTGGCGATGGAGAAGCCCTTCTTGAAGACATCCATGGTGGTGGCAGGAACGGATGCCTGACTCTCCCTGCAAGCTGTGGCTGGAGCTGGCACGAGTGCTGCCGCAGCCGCTGTCCCCACTGCTGCCTCTTATTGACGCCGATGAAATATTGATGATGCAGCGGCGGCGGGCCTGTGGGAGCCCAGCCAGCCGGGGAGGCGGGAGCAGGCAGGCGGGAGGGAGAGAAGGAGGAGGCCGGCAGCAGGTCTGGACACATCCTTATCCGTCACTGCCCCTCATTCATTCACTGCCCTGCCCACCCACAGGGCAGCCTGGCCAGGGGCTCTCAGGCCTGGGGTGGTTGTGTCTGTGACATCTGGTGCAGAGAGGGGTCAGAGAGGGGAGACGCCTGTGCTACCAGTATCCCAGATAGGGTACGGGTCAGGGCCATGTCAGCCTGTCAGGCAAGAGTGGCCATCCTCCTAGACCTGCCTGGGCTGCCCAGCCACTCACTGTGGGGACCCCATCCCAGGGCGGAGGAGAGGCCAAGTGGAGGAGAGGACCCACAAAGGCTCCCCTAAGCTCTGGCCTCTGGCTACCCTGTGTGGCCCTCAGACAGCTCCCTTCTCCCTGTGAGCCTCCACCCACCTGCTGGTTCTCACAGCCCAGTGATGACAGGCACTGAGCAGGCATAAAGTGTCCCCTACTTCCTGGCCACCAGCATGGATGGGTAGCAGGTTCCCTGAGACTGACCAACCACTTCCTGCAGCATACTGCAATCCCTGTGCTCTTCTCCTAACTCCCATGGGGATATTCAGTGGGGCCACTTTCCTGCGTCTCCCACACCCCCAGGGGCCCAACCCAAGTCCTCTCAGGGCACAGGAACCAGCTGGGTTGTTGGCTGCCTCTGTGGGGGCCAGAGGGTGGGGGTATGTGTGAGGGGGCCGGATGAGACGCACTGGTAGGCCGGCCCAGGCCACTTCCTCTCTTTGTTGTCCCCATGCTTTCTTTTCCTTCTGAGACTTAACTTGAAGCAGTTTGTGGAATCACTGGCAAAGGCTGAGTCTGTCCACTGCCAGCATGATCCTGACACTGCTGCTCGGTCTCGCGGGTACCCTGGGCTGGGGGGTGCTGGGGGCCCGGGCGCAGGCCCCCGGTACCAGGTTCTCTGATCCACGCAGCCCCAGTCTGCCTGGGGTCTGGAGGGGAGAGGCTGAGGACATCGGCAGGGACCCCATCAGACGGTAAGAGGGATCTGGTTCTTAGGGGACACTATGGTGCTGGTTCTGAATCCCAGCTCAGCCAGAGCAGGGGCTCTCTGGACCTCGGTTACCCATCTGTAAAATGGGCTAATATTTTCTATCCACTGCACAGCTGTGAGGCTGAATGAGGTGCTAGGTGCCAGGCTCCCCTTCAAGAGGCACCCCCAGCCAACCTGGACTGGGCACCCTAGGGCCCAGCTTGAAGACCACAGAAAATTCTGTCTGACCTGTGGCAGGAAATGGGCCTGGAGATTGGGCAGGGTGGGAGCATTTCTTGCCATCAACCACCCAGCATGGGGTGCTGAGGGGCTATGGCTCCGGAAGTTTCCAGGTGACCTGGCAGTGGCTCCTATTCTTCGAAGTCAGTCAATTCTGAAAGCTGAGCTGTGGGGCATCCAGCGAGCCCTGCTTCAGTGCCCCTCTGGGAATGGGCAGAAGGACCAGAACACTATTTTCCAGTGTTCCATTTGTCCAAGGCTAGGGGTCCTCCTGCTGATAAGGTGTTAGGCCTGTGGTTCCCTCCTCAGGGTACCCCACAGTCTCAGCAGCAGGTGCCATTTATTAGGCCAGGTACTTTGCCAAGTGTTATCTCAGTTAATCCTCCCAACAGCCCTAGTTACAGAGACATCTGCAGCTCAGAGAGGCTAAGCATCTGTCCCAAGGTCACACAGCTAAGGAGAGCCTGAACCAAGACCTGACTCCAGAGCTCAGGTTCTGATCCCTGGAGTACTCAAAGGCAGCCTTGGCCTCCAGATGTGCCTACTGCCCCACCCGCTGCCAAACACATACACACACACAGGCGAACACCCACGCACCCATGCACATGCACGTACACTCCAGACTTGATTGAGGGAGGGCATCTGTATGGATTTAGAATGTGAGAAGGGTCAACTCACACCCACCCAGTGTCCCATGTGGTTGTCAGCAATTCACCATCTCGTTGGCTTACAGAACGCATCTGCCTGGGACAGTCTCCTACATAGCTCTGACACTTCAAGGTGAATGTGTTGTTGGACACTTTCCCGAACATGGATTTGACTAGGGAGAGGCAGGAGGGTGAGAGTAAGTGAGTGCACACCCACCCTCAGTGAGGGAGGGGCTGGCCGTGTGGGGAGGAGTGGCCCCAAGGTGGACCTAGACAGACCTCATTCTTACCTTCCCTCAGTTCTGCTCAGGGCTGGGAGGCACATGTGACTCTGGTGGGGAACCTAGACACACTGGTATCAGGGCCAAGCCCCTCCTCCCCCAAGCCATTAGCTTCATGTCCCTGTCTCTGGGCCTCCTGCCCCCTTTCATGAAAGGAAGAGTAAAGGACACAAGTGAATGGGAAGAAAGTGGGAGACACTCCTCTTTGTCCCCACCCTCTCAGCTGTGGGGAGGGATGGCATTTTCTTAGCCCCAGGGAGGGTGGGCCTCTGGACTGCTTGTGGGCTATCCTGCAAGGGTCACTCAGCCATTATCTGGGTGGCTGTGGTGTGTACAGAGCGAGCGCAGGTGCACACAAGGGTGCCTTGGCCCAGGCATGCCCAGGCAGGCATCCCAAGCCCTAGTCCCAAGGGTCTCCGGGAGTCCCAGCAGGCCCACGGTGTCTCCTTCCCACAACCCGGAAGCTTCAGTCCCCACTGACCAAGCCCAGGTCGTGGAGCCTCCAGAGGGACTGGTGAGAAAGGAAGGAAATGCTGCTCAGCTTCCTCAGGCTGATTGCTTCCCGTGCAGAGAGAGGAAACGCTGCTTGAATCTCCCTCCTGCAACAGGGGAAGGGGAGGTGGAACAGGCGCTCCACACTCCAGCAGAGGCACCAACACCATCAGTCACAAGCCTGGTGGACCCACCACCCTTGATTTCCAGAGCCAGGTCTCCTGTCCTGCATTTGCCCTTCACACCCATTTCTGGGGCCTGGGGTCAAAGAGGGCCACAGGATACAGACTCAGATAAGTATGACCCTTTGTAAGGAGAAGGTTGAACAGAACAACTTGGTGCCCTGTGCCAGTTCTGGGGTGGAGGAGGGACATGGTTGAGTGCTCCCTAGGTCCCCGGAGACCCATGGAGCCAGCAATGTGGGTACTGAACTCCATGGGGCAGGAGGCTCTTTTGTGCTCCCTGGGAGGGCAGCAGTGTAGGGTGTGGGCTCCTCAGACACAGCACTGAGCCTGCAGAGGGGACCAAGCTAAGTCCCATGTCCACATTGTTGTGACAGTGTTGAGGTCACCACTGTTCTCTCCACTTTACATGTTGTGAGGCTTGGGGCAGGGGGTGGGGAGCAGATGAGAGCCAAGGACCACATCTGCTGGGCTGCCAATCCCAGGCGTCCTCTGTGCTGTCTCCCCCGAGACGGGTGGGAGTGTCTCCCAGCATCCCAGCTGGCCCCAAGCCTCTAGCATCAGCTTCTCCTGACCCATGCTCAAGAAGCACTTGTGCTTTTTGCATCTGGGGCCCAGAGGAGCCAAATACATTGCTGGGGGTCATACAGGAGTAGGGTGGAGCCCAAGCCCTCAGGGGCACCTCCTATACCCGTTCCTGCTATCTGTGGCACAGGGCCCTGGGCACAAAAAGGGAAAACCCCCACTGGCGCGAGTCACACTCAGGGAACCTAGGCTCTGGGCTGGATGCCGAGTGGGCCTCAGCTCCTCTGCTAAGGCCAGCTTTCTGGCTCAGAGACAAAGCCCTGCAAAATTCACTCCTAGAGTGGTCACATTCCCCGCTGGCTGCATTCAGAGCCTCAGAGAGCAAGGATGCCCAAGAACATGCCCTCCTTCCGCTGGAAGGCTTCAGGGGCAGCTGGAGGTGGGTTTCACTGGCTAGTTAAGAGGCACTTAAGTGTCCCAGGGGGCCATGGGCAGCAACGCATCCATAATTCAGGAGGCCCCAGCTAACAGCCTTTTCCCTGTGACAGGCTCTCCGCCTTACCCGTAGCCCCTCCCCTTGCCCCCAGGGAGGGTCTGGAACTAGGAATCTTCTCTACCTTTCCAGGACTCCGTGTGTGTGTGTGTGTGTGTGTGTGTGTGTGTGTGTGTGTACACACATGCACGCCTTGCTCAAGGTCACCCTGAGTCCAGGGAGGGGAGGGGAGAAGAGCCCAGGCCTCATAGCTCCCATTATACGCTCCAAGGGTTTCAGCTGCCTCTCCCCTGCCTGGGGCTAGGTATCAGGTTGGGCCATGTCAGAAGCCCAGGGCAGGCCCAAACGGGGCTGGAGGACCCCCACACTCATTTCTAGGCTGGCGCCTCCCTCTCAGTGCACCACTGTAAGATGAGGGCACAAAGAGGGTGCAGGCCTGAAACCAGGAGGCAGTGAGAACAATGGGGAGCCTCAGCAAGCTGGGCTGGGGGCATGGGCTCAGGGGCCAGCAAGAAGCTGCCAAGAGCTGGAGGAAACCAAAGCAAAGGTCAGGAATGTTCCCAGGGCTTCTGGGCCAGCAGCCTGTACTGTGCCAAGGGTATGGTGCTGCTAGGGGAGGGGGAGTGTAGGAGGGAGAATAGCAATTCTGGAGCCCGAGATTCGGGTGGGTCAGGAGAGAAAGTTCCTGGGCAGGAAGGGTGGGCAGCATTCATTCCAGTGCCAGGAGCTCGAGGTGGAAAGTCCCGGTCACTCCCTGGCAGGTTGGACCAGACCCAGTACGCCCAGGACCCAGGCCTTCTGGTCCCTTTGGAGCAGTTCAGAGGGTGTGCAAGGAGTACGCTTTGTTCTCAACCTTGGACCTATTGACATTTGAGGCTGGCTGACTCTTTGTTGTGGGGGTACAGGGCTGTGCAGTGTGCATTGAAGGGTGCTGAGCAGCATCCTTGGTCTCCACCCACTAGATGCCAGTAGCACCCCTACCCTCCAAGTTGTGACAACCAGTAATGCCTCCAGAGGTTGCCAAATACACCTGGGGAGAAGCCCCCTCTCCCCAGTTGAAAACCACTCATTCAGAGAAAGGGCTGAGTCCATGTTCCAGGAATTTCCTTAAGGCCCAGGGTAGAGGTTGGGTGGTGGCTGAAGTTTCTGGTCCTTGGAACAGTCTGTGCAGGCTGAGCTCTGGGCCCAGCACTTTCATAGTCTGCTGTTTCAGAGTGTTCTCAACTTCCTGGGCATGTGACCTGGGCAGTCTACAGAGCACGCGACACTCAGAAGAGCCCCACACTCGGTTTAATTTCTATCATTGACTCATTTTCATCTGACACTGGAACCTACGAATGATGTAGTCAATCTTGTGTAAAATATTTACTATCTGTCCCTTTACAAAAAAACTTTGCTGACTCTCTGGGGGTGGAGTCAAACCTGCTACACTGTTTGTTAAGACAATCAGAAGCCCCAGTCCCCTCTGGTCCCCAAAAGCAATGACTTACAACTCTATAGGTGATTCTTCCGGCATTTGCCCCTGTATCTCTAATAAAATGCTTACATGGCTGCTTCTTGGGAAGTAGCATTACCTATGATTCAGCCCTCATTCCTACTCCATACCCCAACCCCACATGCATGCATATGTGTGTATGAGCATGCACGTGTGCACATACACACATTCACACACACTCGTGCACACACTTCCCATCCATCATTTTCCCATATTGTCATTTTGAGTATTTACAGTCAGACGACTATGTATGCTATTTGGAGTTAAGGTTTGAAAAAAACTATGAATCATGTTTTACCCCATGTGTACTTTTGATTTTCCCTGAAGAAAACAATTGTCTTTTTTTTTTTCTTTCGCTTAGTTTTCTGTGTCTTTGTCACATTCCAAACTCTCAGCCAGTGTCCCACATCTGAGCTCACCTTTCATCCGTGTCAGGTGTTTAACCATCTGTGTCTCCTTGGAGACACCTCCTCTCTCAGAGCTGCAGCTGTGCTCCAGCCTGGATGGGGCTTCTCACCCACCGCCCATCATTGTCCTGGTCCTGGGCTCTCCCTGCACCATCTCCTTGGGGACTCCCTGCTGGTGCTCCTGTTTCCTAATCCCATGGTTTCTTCCTCGTGGGTGTTCTCTCTAGTTTTGCTGGAGCACTTCTGGCACAGTGGCACTCGGTCCTGGACAGTGTCTTAGAATGACCCAGAGAGCTTTGAAGTACTGACCCAGGCCCCAACCTGAGAATCTCATTTAACTGGCCTGGGGTGGGGCCCAGAAGCTCTTATGTTTAAAGTGTCACACAACAGTTTTAATGTAAAGATTTGGTGGCAAGATTGAGAACCACTGCTCTAGTAGCTCCCTGATGAGGGGTTCTGGGGAAGAAAATGTTTTGAAACCGGGCATGTTGGAAATGTCTATTCTGCTCTCCTTACCTTGATTGACAATTAGGCTGGGTGTTGGATTCTAAATTGGAAATAATTTTCCTTCAGTATTTTGAAGGCAATTCTCCACTGTGTTCTAGTTTTCCAGTATTGCTGTCAAGAGGTTCAAGGCCATTCTAATTACGTGTGTGTGTGTGTGTGTGTGTGTGTGTGTGTGTGTGTGTACATGAGCATGCATGTGTGTCTGTCTGGGTTTTTCTCTCTGGAGTGTAGACTCATTTTGATTCCCAGAGTTCTAAAATGTTATGATGATGTGCTTTGATGTGAGTTTATTTTCATTGTATTGTGGGCCCTTTGAATCTGAAAATCCAAGTCCTTCACTTCTGAAGTATTTGGTGTTTTTCATCAATGATTTCGTTCTTCTGTTCTCTTTGTTCTCTCTTTCTGGAACTCCTATTGTTTGGATGTTGGATTTCCAAAACTGGTCCTCTATTTTTCTGATTTTTTTCTCCTATTGTCCATCTTTCTGTTAGCTCTTCTTTTAGGGAAATTTCTTTAACTTTACCCTCTGACATTTTTATTACATTTCTACTGACATATATATATATATAGCAGCCCTCTACTGTTATATTTTTAATTCCCAAGGGTTCTTTTCTGTCACTTTCTGTTCTTGTTTTGTGGATGCAGTGAGCTCTCTTTATCAATTTGGGGGAAGCTGTCTTCACCCTGCTCAGTCTTGGATTTGTCCAAGTTGATTTTTTTTCGGTTGCTCTTTTTTTTTTTTTTTTTTTTTTGAGGGCAGTGTCACTGGCCCTCATATGTGGGACCCAAACCGGGGCTGCTGGCTTCCTAAGGCAGCTCTTAACCACCGCGCCATGTGGCCGGCCCCGATTGCTCTTTTTTACCTCCCGTTTTTATGATAAAGATTTTCCTCAGGGGTCATCCTTGGATATCTGCCATTCAGGAGTAAGACCGAGGGCCAGCCGAGTGGCGTGTTGGTTAAGAGCTGGCTTGGGACACCACTCTGAGCAGCAGGTCCCTGGTTCAGATCCCATATATGAGGGCCAGTGACACCTGCCCTCTATAGCTAAGATGGTGAACAACAGCTCCTCCTAGAGCTGGGCTGGTGAGTCCTGGCCATGGCGTAGCTGCAGCCCCTGCTGCAGTGGGCTGCCATAGGCTACAGTGAGTGGCCGGCAGCCAGCGTGAGCGGCCGGCAGCTGGTGTGAGCTGCCAAGAGCCGCCATGAGTGGCTGTCCAGAGGCCAGTGACTGATCTGCCTCCCCCGAGAAGAGCGCAATGACGATACCAACATGAGCAATGAAGCAACGTCCTCCGCAACTAGACTGAAGAACAAAAGGACAGCAACTTGTCTGCTCCCCTTCCCTGATTCCCCAACACTGTTCTCCTCCCCCAATTCCCCAATAAAAATCTTTAAAAAAAAAAAAAAAAGAGTAGAGACTGAGAAGCCGATTGGAAGCTGGGTGTACAGATGGGGCTTTCTGATCTGTTTCGTTATAGGTTGCTCTGCAGGGCTATTTTATTGGTGGAACTTGTGATGACACTGTCTTTAGGGCTTTCCTCTTGAGCTTTTTCAGCCTGCTGCCAAGAGGGTAAAGGCTGGCTGTCAGGCTTCTGGGAGCTGACTGAGAAAGCAGGCTGGATGGGGAGGGTCTCTACACTCAAACTAGATATGGTCACTCAGACCTCCTCAATTCTTACCTGCCCTCCCCAGTAACACCCCTGTGTGAGGATGCCTGATGGTTCCCGGACATAGATCAGCTCCAGAAAAATAAAAGCCCAGCCCTGAAGCCACTGCCAAGACTCCTGAACATTGGTTCCTAATATCTCATAAATGTGGCCATTTCTCTCTATATTGACCACCATCATCCAGTGCAAGCTGCCAGCATCTCTGACCTAGAATCCTGACACAACCACCTATGTCTTGCCCCCTCCTGTCCCTGCTGCACCCATGAACAAGAGAGGGTGGCTCTTTTATGTCACTTTGCAGGTTAAACTCCTCTGTGACTTCCTATGCCTTCAAGTTCAGCACCTCAGCTGGCACTCAAAGCCTCCACGGTCTGGCTTCTTACCTTTGCAGCCTCTGTAGGGCCACACACCTCTGTCACAGCTCCTGGTGCTTCTCGCAGCCCAATTTTCACCTCCTCTTGAAAGTCTCCCCAGGTCCTAGCTCCTGTCACACCATCTGAGATGGCCTACTCTCACTTGGGTCCCCAAAGGGAAGGTCTGCATTTTCCTATTGGCACTGAGTGCTGCTGAGCTTAAGCCCAGCACATGGTGCCCAAGAGGTGCTGAGCTGAACTGAACCCTGGAGGTCATTTGTCACTTGCACCTCTGGAGAGCTCTGCCCTGGGAATTGACTGTCAGGGAAGGGCCCATCAAGTCTTCCACTGGGTCAGTGAGATCAGGCTTTATCAACAGTGAGCCTCTCCCCACTGCTGGACCTGGAAGGCACACAGAAGCAGGGGTTATCTCCTGGTACTCAGGTTGCTGAGCACTACCCCCAAACCATCCTGTAGAGCCCCGGTGTGGGTGGCCTTTCCCAGAGAAGGGACCGCTCAGCCCAGCTGCCTTCCCCTACAACTCTTTGAAAGTCCATTTCCATAATTGTCATAATGCGGCATGAGCAGGGAGCTGGTGCCCTCCCTGCTGGGTCTCTGGTGAAGAAAGATGTGAGTGGTAATGGGGAGGCTGCTGGGTCAGTGCTGCTGTGTCCATTAAGCACTTGTCAGGGGCCAGGCATTGGATGTTCATCTGCCCACTTGGAGGAGGATTTTACAATCTCCTCTGGAGAGATGGAGCATGGAAACTCCCTAAATTCCTCGCTCAAGATCACACAACCAGAAAGCGTGAAAGATTCAAATCCAGGACTCTCCAGGCCCAGTGGCCCCATGCTGCCTCCCTGGCACTGAGAGAAACAGTGAGAGCCCTTCCTGCCTCTGTGGATACTTTTGCTGTGTGCCTTTTGGGGGGCTCCTCAGCCTCTCTGTGCTGTCCCTGAGAGGCATTCTGGAAAGCAGTGGAAGAGATGCTCTTGCAGGCAGGGTTTGTGGAGCTCTTCCTCTGGAGCTGAGGGATGAATAATGCAGAACACTCCCTTCTCAGGCTAATGGATTCCAGAATTCCTGGCATGGGTGGGGCAGGGAGCTGGGGTGGGGCACTCTGCATTGGCATTCCCTTTGGCCTTTAGGAAGGGTTGTGGGGTGCCTGGATATGACTCAGCAGCCCTCTCCTCTGGCTCGATTTTTCCAGTAACTGGTGCCCATACCAGAAGTCCAGGCTGGTCACCTTCATAGCCGCTTGCAAAACAGAGAAATTCCTCGTCCACTCGCAGCAGCCATGTCTACAGGGGGCTCCGGACTGCCAGAACGTCAAAGTCATGTGAGTGGTGGCAGGGCGGGATAGGCCATAGGTCCAGCTCCTACAATGGCTCATCCTGGAATCACTGAGCTGGCCCTCTTCCTCCAGGTACCACATGGCCCACAAGCCGGTGTACCAGATCAAGCAGAAGGTGCTGGCCTCTGTGGCCTGGAGGTGCTGTCCGGGTTTTGCTGGATCCGACTGCCAGCACCATGGTAGGGTTCCCTGTGGCCTCCTCCCCCCTCAACTTATGACCCCAGAGGCCATGCACTCCTCTGACCTCTTGGGGTCAACATCTGATGCCTCCTTTCTGCAGATCCCACTGTAATCCCTGAGCCTACAGATCCAGATGATGACCTCCAGGAGCCTTGGGATGGACAAGTTGGCTTTGAGCCTGGTATGTTGCTTTCCTGGAAGGCGCAGGAGGGGCAGGCAGGCAGAAAGAACCCATGTGCCCAAACCCTTTCTCCTCTGATAGGGTGGTGCCATTTCAGGAAAACTTTGCCCCCAGGATCAGTAGAGGCCTCTCACCCTACCCCACACCAGGGAAGTCAGGTTCACAGAGCCCTCAGTGACCTGCCTGCTGGCGAGGCACATGCACCCTTTTCTTGACCCCATTTTCTGGGAAGGGCAGTTTTATCTGGCACCTTCCTTGCCCCCTGAACTGCACAAGCTCCCACAGCCTGGAAGAAACCCTCCAATAGCCCTGCCCCCCAACAGCCATGAAGTCATGCTGTCCCTGTTCTTGAGTCAGCATAGGGGAACTGCCAAGAGACCCCATTTGTGGGGCCTTTCAAGGCTGGGCCAAGATTTGGATGGCAAATAAGTTTTATCAGGTGGTGAACCGCTATCCATTGACAAGGGCTGTCTAGAAAGATGTTGAGAGGCCACGTCCATGTGACTGAGGAGAAAATTGTGTCATGATTGATTAGTCATGTCTCCTGTGGCCGTGGGTGGCAGGGTGAGGGCTCATTTTCCACGTATTTGCCCTTCTGGAGCTAAAAGCTTCTAAGCCCTTGCTCAGAGGACATCAGCATACACCGCTTTCTCTGCTCTCAACCCTGAAATCTTCTCTGTACTTCATGATCTGTGTAGGCCTGTGGAGTTAGCCGTCAACGTTTATTTCTCATGTATCTTTAGACCACCCATTTGCAGAGACCAGCAACCGTGTGGTGCAGCAGGAAAACCTACTGGGAGATCTCCAGAATGACATTCACCACATGGCAGACAGCCTCCCAGGCCTGGCAAGCAACTTCACAGCTGCAATGACTGAGGCAAATCAGACAGAGCCTGGTGAGTGGCAGGTTCCATGGGCTGAGGAAGAACCTGATCGCATCCAAGGGGATGAGTGGGAAGGGAGGCAGGAAGGCCCCAACCTCAGAGGACCCCCTTCTTTGGCCCTGCCTGGGGGGAGGGGGAGGTGACTGCTCCAGCAGGGCTTGGTCAAACTGTGCATCTATTGCAGAAGTTCCTGGCAGATCCTTGGAGCAAGTGCTACATTTCAACCCCATTTGGAGTAGCTTAAATGAAAGTCTACACAGCCTCTCCCAGGCCATCAGAAACCTATCTCTTGAGGTGGAGACCAACCGACAGGCCATCAAAATGGTTCAGGAGAGTGCCGTGCCCAGGGCTGATGTCCAGGAGCTTGGTGCCAAATTTGAGACCAAAGTCCAGGAGAATGCTCAGAAGATAAGTCAGCTGCAGCAGGACGTGGAGGACCGCCTGCATGCCCAGCACCTCTCCCTGCACCAATCTTTCTCTGAGGTCCAGGCCGATGTGAACACCAAGTTGAAGAGGATCCTTAAGGCCCAGGAGCATCTGGGGTCCAATAGCAGCCTGATGGCTGCAGTGGCAGGGGCTGCGGCAAGGCCGGAGCCCGAGAGCCTGCAGGCCAGGCTGAGCCAGCTGCAGAGGAATCTCTCGGCTCTGCACCTGGCCACCAGTCGCAGGGAAGAGGAGTTACAGAGCACCCTGGCAGACATGAGGGCAACTCTGGCCCGGCATGTGGATGAGATCAGGGAGCTGTATTCGGAATCTGATGAGACCTTTGATCAGATCAGCAAGGTGGAGAGGCAGGTGGAGGAGCTGCAGGTAAACCATACAGCACTGCGCGAGCTGCGTGTCATCCTGATGGAGAAGTCGCTGATCATGGAGGAGAATAAAGAGGAGATTGAGCGGCAGCTCCTGGAGCTCAACCTCACCCTCCAGCACCTGCAGGGTGGCCACGCAGACCTCATCAAGTATGTCAAGGATTGCAACTGCCAGAAGCTTTACTTCGACCTGGATGTCATCCGAGACGGCCAGAGGGACACGACGCGGGCCCTGGAGGAGACCCAGGTAAGCCTGGACGAGCGGCACCAGCGTGAGGGCTCCTCCCTGCACTCCCTGAACAGCACGGTGGCCACCCTGTCGCTGGCGGTGGATGCACAGCAGGCAGAAGGCGTGCGGGCGCGCGCCGATAGAGCGCGCCTCCGGAGCCAGCTCCAGACTCTGCGTGGCGAGGCGGTGGCGTTGAGGGCCGCCGAAGGCGAGCTCCGCCGTGAGGTCCTCCAACTGCACAGCTCCTTCGCAGCCCTGCTAGAGGACGCGCTGAGGCACGAGGCCGTGCTGGCCGCCCTCTTTGGGGAGGAGGTGATGGAGGAGATGTCCGAGGAGGCACCAGGCCCGCTGCCGCTGCGCTATGAACAGATTCGCACAGGCCTGCAGGAAGCAGCCAGTGGGCTGCATGAGCAGGCACTTGGCTGGGCCATGTTGGCCGCCAGGGTGACAACCCTGGAGCAGGTGGCAGCAGGTGGCGGGCAGGGCCCCGAGCGCCTGGAGCCCCGTCTCAATGCTGCGCCAGAGGAGGCCGGTGAGACGGACCCGGCGCTGCTGGCACAGGAGCTCCAGCGCTTGGGCTCCGACATCAAGCATCTGGGGCAGTGTTGTGAGAACTCCGAGGCCACCGCTGCCCTCAACAGCTCCCTGGAGGACCTCCACGCAGCGCTCTCTGCCACCCAGCGCGGCCTGGAGCAGCACCTGCAGCTCTTCCACAGCCTCTTTGGGAACTTCCAAGGGCTTGTGGCAGCCAGCGTCAGCTTGGACCTGGGGAAACTGCAGGCCATGCTGAGCAGGAAAGGGAAGAAGCAGCAGAGAGATCTGGAAGCTCCTCGGAGGAGGGACAAGAAGCAAGTGGAGCCTTTGGCCCATGCCCATGTCAAAGCGCCAGTGCTGGATGCCCTGGGAGCTGAGCTCCACAAGGCAGGTGAGTCCACCGCCCAGGGAGACTAGGGGAGCCTAAGAGGACAGGGCTGCCTGCAAGCAGCTCTTCTGCCTCAGAGGTGGCGGGGATGACAGAGCAAGAGGGTAGTCATGACTATGCAGGGCTGGCCTTGCCCTTGCTCCACTTTCCATTCAGGGCGAGGGACATCTTAAGCTCCCCGGAGTATAGGAGTTAGAAATCACAAGAACCAGGCCTCAGTGAACAGGCCGAGCCCCTCCATGTAAACCGGAGGCTCATACACACACGGCTGGCTGCCTGCCACTCTAACTGTATAGCACTTCTCCCATGCCACACCTCAAATCCCTGCACCTCAGCTCTCTACCCACCCCACCTCAACCCCCATGTGTCTTTAATCCATGGCATCACCCCACAAGAGGAACCCTGAAAGGAGCTCATTCTGTTAACAGCTGACCCATCTTTCTGCCTTGCACCAGGTCCCCTGCAATGCTCTTCTTGGGCTTTGCCATGTTGAATCATCACAGCAGCTCAACGATGCAATATCACTACCATCTTACCTGAAACTGAGGGAAGTATCCTGCTCACTCAGCTAGTGAGAGGCACAGAGGAGCCCCGAGCCCAGTCCAGCTGTCTCTAAGGTGCCAGCTCTTCCCCTGGGAAAGGCCCTCGATGGCTGGTCCCTGTAGGGCCCTGGGTACCTGGGCCTGGGAAGCTGCTTCTGGGATGAAGCGATGTGCAGCCAGCCTTCCCACCCCCTGCCCAAGTGTGGCCCTGGGAAGGGGCCTACTAGGCTCTGTGCTTCAAGTGACTTTCCCCTGCCAGGGACTGACCTTGGACTTATGGCTACCTTCTCAATATGGAAGCTAACATGTGGGCCGTGTGTACCCTGCTGTAGCCTGTCATGTGGGACATCCTTATTGAAGGTGCCACCCCAAGCAGGCCCTGCTCCCATTAACCCTCCATTATGGCCCCAGACACCTGGGTCTCCCTGGGGGCAATGAACAGAGCACAGGCTCTAGTACCACTTGTCTCAGTTTCTCCCTCCATAAAATGGGAGAATCGCACTTACATCAAAGGGTTGTTATGAAGATGACCAGATGCATTTACCAAATACCTAGTACAAGGGTTAACATTTGGTAGAAACCAGTTAATGTTTTCTCATTTCCCCAGCATTTTCAGCGCTGAGGTTGAGTCCACAAACTCTTCCATCTTTTTTCCACTTGGGAGTGGTACAAGGCCCCAGTTGCCTGATGGTTTAGGAATCTGAGTTTGCCACTACAATATTTTATTTCAAAAAATTTTTTTTTCTTAAAATAGACAACTCCTCCTTATTTGTCTTGCAGGCAGGCCATAAGGGCTTGAATTTGTGCCCTGCAGGGAAGTCCATTCTTAGTTTGCCTGCTAGCAAATAAGGAAGCACAACTCTTCCTCCTTCTGAGAGCACGTTGGGCCCACTGGTTGGGTGGGGGCTCACTCTAAAGCTCAAGCGCAGACCACAGTCAGGCTGGCGCGAACCGGAAGAGGGCGCTCCTAGGCCCGCCTTCCTTAGGCTGGGCGAGCGCCCCACCTCCTGGTTGCTGGGGGAACTGCAGAGCCAGCAGCGGGACTTTGAATATGACACAACCTTTCACAAATGGGAACGCTATTCTGAACTTTAATTCTCAGAAAATCTTCCCGAACTAGAGAAGGCTATCCACAAGGCTATTGCTGGACTGGGAGCCAAATAGCTGGGGCTCTAGTTCTGGGACCTAAGTCACCAACAGCTATGCAAATTGTTCTTCCTCTGGGCCTTGGTATCATCTCCTGAGAAATGGGGAGCTTCCTCTCAACAAAGACAGAAACAGAGGGAAGGAGAGGGAAAGAGAGTGAGCCCGTGTACCCACGTGTTGAAGGAGCACTCGAGAAGCACGACCTCATCAGTGCCAAGGCCTTTGCTGTGGCTGGAAGCCCAGGGGGACTCACCCTGCCCGTCCCATCTGCGTTCCCGTCCCTGCCTGAGCATCTTGGCCAGGCAGCCAAACCGCTCCTTCCTCACCTCACCTTCACCCTCTACACAGAGGGTTCCACCGGCCCCATGCCTGTGTTCTCGGTGGTACCATCTGCCTAAGGCTGACTAAAGTGTTTCTTCAAGTGGGAACAGCACCAGAAATAAGGCCATCCAAGGACAGCTCCCAGTTTGGTACTTTATCAGTGTCATCTGGAGCAAGCTTTCCCTTTCTGGGCCTGTTTCCCCATCTCTAACCCCAGGGCTCTGTGAAACATTTTGAGAATATTAAGATGACCAGCTTGAAAGGCTTTTTTCCCTGGTCCCACCTGCTGTTTCCTTCTCTCTCCAAGGTCCTGTGCCAAACATCCAGTAGGAGCCACTTCTCACTCTTCCTTAGTTATCTCACAGTGTTAGCATTGTCACCTTGAAGATAGGTGTATTTTCTCTCTTTCCCTTGGGTATCTAAAGATCCCTAGCAGGTGGCAGTAGTATGGGAGTCAGAGACCTGGGTTCCTGTGCCAGCCTGCCATTGACAAGCCACGTAGCCTTGGACCAGTTAAAAACTGGTCCAAGAAACTTCAAGACTCGAAGTTTCCTCAGTCAGGGCTACTTACGTCTCAAGGATGTTGGAAGGAAAAAGGATCAAACAAGATAAGTGCTTTTAAAAAACGTACACCATGGTCACTCCAATAAACTTTATTAAAAAAAAAAAACAAAAAAATGTACACCAGTAGGGACAACAGACTTGTATTTTCCTTTCTCTCAACTAGTGAAATACTAAGAATTGACCAGTATGTAGCTCCCACTGTGAGATACATTGCTATTAGGAATATATAGGTTATCTAGCAATAATGACCTATTTTTCATGTTAATAAGGTGAGGAAGGCAAGTCTCAGGGTTTAATTTCCCTTCCAAGGGAGTGAGGAACTGAGTCACTGAGCACTTTCCTCTTGTGTTCCAGGTTCCCCTGTGGCCTTCTATGCGAGCTTTTCAGAAGGGACATCCGCCCTGCAGACAGTGAAGTTCAACGCTACTTACATCAACACTGGCAGCAGCTACTTCCCTGAAGATGGCTACTTCCGAGCCCCTGAGCGTGGGGTCTACCTGTTTGCAGTGAGCGTTGAATTTGGCCCAGGGCCAGGCACCGGGCAGTTGGTATTCGGGGGTCACCATCGGACCCCCGTCTGTACCACTGAGAAGCAGAGGGGTGGAAGCACGGCAACGACCTTTGCTATGGCTGAGTTGCAAAAGGGTGAGCGAGTGTGGTTTGAGTTAACCCAAGGATCAGTAATAAAGAGAAGCCCGTCGGGGACTGCATTTGGGGGCTTCCTGATGTTCAAGACTTGAACACGGGGTCCAGCTCTGACCAGACGATATGGACTTGCCCTGCTCTCCTTGGTCTGGAGACCATTGGTTGGTCTAGCTCTTCTCTGGAGACCTTCTGCAGACAGTGGGCCTCCCTCTAGATGCACTGGGTTTGGGTATTTCTTAACAATGAAGGCTGGAATGCTCTGGGCAGGACCTGGTTCGGGCAAGCATGCACTGTGATGTGGTGTGCCTCTGGGCAGCATGGCCTGGCTTCTGCCATTTACCACACCCATTCTTCTCCAGCTTCTCTGGTGTTTTGCTTCTCCTGTGGTTGAAAACTTCTGTACAATACTAAACCTTTCACCTACTTCCTCATCTCCCTAATTTTATGCTAGAAAATCATTCTGTCCCAGAAAGAATATGTTTAAAATAGAGGTGACATTTTGGACAATATTGGAAGCCAGTCTCCAACCACTCTAGGGCAGTAGGACAAAACCAACCCATTCCGTTTTGGAGACAAGAGTTGGTTGAGTGAACCAAGGGAGACACAATTAGTATCTTTTCCGTAGTTTCAGTCCTTCCTTGAATTTACCTGTCACTTTCATTTCACCTCTTTTTCTCCCTGCCTCATACAGGATAAAGGCCAAGACATACCAAACATGAACTGAAATGTGTATAGCTTTCACCTTTTTACTTCTTCCAATAGCTTATGACCATCCTAATTCTTATTAGCATCTCTACCAGGAAGGGAGCTGAGGGGGCAGTGAAAGCAGACTGTAAAAATCACCCTCCATTTCATCACCTTTGGAATAAAGCAACGTCCTTCAAATCTCTGCTGGTTTACTTAGGGAGGGCAAAAAGATTTGGTAAAGTAGATAGAAACGTGGGACAAAAGGAAACTATTTGGGGTAAATGTGACTTTCATTATTCCAGGCGATATTTACTTCACAATTTCAGCGAATTCTACATTAAAACACTCAGGGGCCTCTGTAGTAGACATTTGCATTAATATTGGATTAGACATACAGCTCAGGGTTGCAATTATTCCGGCAACACCAATATATGGTTTTCAAAAAATTACGGATTGCAGAGATAAGAGGCTTGAGAAAGCAGTCATCTAGTTGGCAGAAAATGTTTGTATTTGGCAGTAGGTATTCAATATTTGTTGCATATACTCTTCTTCATAAGAATATCAGATTGGGCTGGGTAATGAAAAAGGACAGGAGTTGGTTGTCAGGGTTAACATGGTTCTAGCCCTTCTCATATTTTCTAGGGGTCATTCATTCAAATAATTGTCCTTCAGAATTTATTTACCACTGAGTTTGGTGTGCTCAACGTGCTAAACCCTCAGTGTTAGAAGAACAGTATGCCAAACCACTCTGCCACTGACAGTTTGACACTGGGCTAAATCATGACCTTTTATGAATGTTTTTCCATCTGTAGTATGAGGTGGTTAGTCTAATAGCTTTCATTGAATATTTTGTATTTCATTATCTTGACCACAGGGTCAGTTCTCACTTACCTGCCCTTCCCTCTGGCCAGGGCCTCTCACCCAGTGCAGCGCTCAGCTGCCAAGACCAATCTGGACCCAAGGCATGGTGTATGTGGGCCACTCCAGACCAAAGATCAGAAAGGCAGTACCATGTCACCCTCGCTGCTCGAAAGCCCACGCCATGTGTGCTTTCTACCCAATATTGCTATTATTGGTCAGGCCATGCTGATGACTAAGTGGAAACATTAGGGTAATGAAATCTTATCATTTAAGATTTTCATTTGGAATTTATTGCACATAATAAGCAGAGTGAATTGGTCTCCTCCAGAGAGGGCACACATCCTCCAACCCTCATACAGCGGGTGCTCTTCTTCAAGAGAAGGGTTATACAGAGAAGTGCTAACTGGTAAGCTCCGCTAGCAGCATGGATGAGTCACTCCAGAAAACTTAATGGAATGAGAACTAGAGAAACAATGGTTCTTTTAGGTAGGGTCTTTTGCATCCAAATTTCACAAAACCTTAATATCAAGTGCAAATTTTCGGTTTTAATACTTCTATCATTAGGATTCCAGATCAGTATGAATTCTAAAGTTCATTTGCTAGATTACTTATCTCCACTAAGGCATCTAATACCTCTGGGTGGAATCTTTTTCACTGCCTTCCAAGTCGATGCCCTGTTACTCCCAGTCAATGTTAAAATACCCTTCACTTGTCTCATCCTAAACAAGACATCTTACTGAGTACACAGTAATATCATACCTCCCCAAACCTGATGAAAAAAAAAATCAAATACCATTGAAAAACAAGAAAGGGGACCATAAGCAGATCAGGAAATTTTAGTAATTCCTAAAAAGTAGGAAGTAGAAGGGAACAAGAATAAAATGAAATAGCATTAGGAAATCACAACCCAAAACAGTTGAATCTGTTGGAGAGATGGGAGATATTTCAGGGGAGCCCCAAACTCAAATTCAGCCCCTCACACACTTGCAGGGAGAGGCGGGGTGGTCAGTGGAGAAGAGGCAGTTAAGGCAGCGGGGAGTCAGTCCCTCCATCCTTGCCTGTGCTAAGCCCCCGGCCTCGCCTTAAGAGCAGTACAGATCGTCCTGAGTGCCAGTCGGGGTAGCTCCTGACCCTCTGCAGGCAGGAAGCTCCCACACCCAGACACCTGTAACCTTACTGCACTTGAGACCCCAAGGATTCAATACAGAGGCATGTCTCCACAAACTACAACATAATGTCAAAATAACTCCCAACCTTTATTTCAGAAACACCATGCCGGGGATAGATATGGTCTATAAAAAAATGTTTCTTAAAATTCTCCTCTCCTCTCCTGAAGCTTCTCTGGTATCCCATCATTTTTATCTGGAAAACATCAAAAACTTGTCTCGGGGCCGGCTAAGTGGCTCAGTAGGTTAAGAGCTCGCTCAAGAATATGAGTTTGATATCCAGCCTGAGCTGAGCAGGATGGCTCAGCTAAAAACAAAACAAAACAAAAAAACACTTGTCTCATAGCTCTAGTCTGAGCATCATCCTCCCACTCTCCTCCATGAAGAAGCTCCCCCAAAACCTTGTCTGAGGGAGAGGGGGTGGCAGGAGGTAAATAAATGGAGTGGGGAAAGCCTGAACCTTCAAGGATTTAAGAAGAGATTAAAGGATTACCTCTTTATTTTTTTATTAATTTATTTTTTTAAAATTAGTTTCAGGTGTACAACACAGTGCAATAGTTATACTCTTTACCTCTCAAAGTGACAAACCCCCTCCCCCAATTCGCCACCCCACTCCTCCCCCCCATATCATATATATCTATTACTCTTCCTCCGATTCCCTTCCACAGTATAATCCACATCCCGTGACTATCTATATATATTCAATTACAGTTGGTATACAATATTATACAACCTCAGCTTCAGGTGTACAGTGCAGTGATCAAGCCTCTACTCCATCCATCAAATGGTCTGGAAGTCAGTATGGAGGTATCTCAAAAAACTGGAAAAGGATTACTTCTTTTTTTTTTCTTTCTTTCTTTTTTTTTTTTTGAGGGCAGTGTCACTGGCCCTCATATGTGGGACCCGAACCAGGGCCGCTGGCTTCCCAAGCCAGCTCTTAACCAACACGCCACTCGGCCGGCCCAAGGATTACTTCTTACTTGCTCCAACAAACAGCTATTATCCCATTATTGCCTAATAAAAACAGGAAGCTGAGGAACATGGAACTGAGATG
Source organism: Aselliscus stoliczkanus (assembly GCA_033961575.1). Lineage (NCBI taxonomy): Eukaryota > Metazoa > Chordata > Mammalia > Chiroptera > Hipposideridae > Aselliscus > Aselliscus stoliczkanus. The sequence goes on from CM066729.1 coordinate 122,224,410, forward strand.
AGGATTCACTAATACAAAGATGAGCAACTAGTCCCAAATTGCCAAACATTTATGGAAAACTAGCATCACAAACAAGAAGATCCGAAACTCAACAAACTGAATATTTTGGAATAAATAAATCTCTAAAAAATACAGAAAATTGTAAACATAAATCTTGATGATTTGCCACCAAGATCCCGGTCTGTAAATATCATCTCCCCTAAATGGAACCAGAATGCCTTGGAGAAATGGCTGACTTGGGCAAGGAAAGTACCACAGGAGCCGGGAACATCTTCATGTGCCCAGAAGTAAGAAGTGCTTCAACAATGATGGGCTCAGTCAAAAGAACTCAGGAGCCAGTTTGAACTCCCAGTAGGCAAGTCTGGGTCAATTTGAACATCAAAACAATGTACTAATAAGATGATAACCCATTGACTAAAATAAGAATCCACGAGTCTATAGTGACAAGAGGACACACATAATGCCCTCCTGACGGGACAGCCTGAGGACACAAACATTTCATCCACAAATTCCCTGTCCTGTATTCTAGAAACTGTCGGTATCACAAAAGACAAAAGCTGGAGAACTGTTTCAGAATGAAGGTGAGTAAAGAGACATGACAACTGAATACAAGATCCCAGATAGATTCTGGACCAAGAAAATGTGCTATCGAGGACTTTTGTTAAAACCCCTGACAAAACCTGAATACACCTGCAGGTTATAGTTTTGCTGGTAATTGTTATGGTATCAAGGTTAACATTCCTGATTTTGATAATTGTACATAATTGACTATATAATAGAACATACCTGAAGTATTTAGGGATAAAGGGCATAAGCTCTGCAATTTATTCTAAGTAGTTCAGAAAACAGTATGGGTATATATGTGTGCATACACAAATTCCAAGATGAGCCTTTATAATTCTATACATACACAGGATGAAAAAGCAATTGTGGCAAAACGTAAGTTTATGAATCTGGGTAAATGGCAGTTTTTTATACTTTTGCAACTTTTCTGGAAGTTTGAAGTTATTTCAAAATAAAGTTTGGTTGTTGAAATGAAAAAGAAAAAAACTCAGAAGGCGAGCTGGAAAGTGGAAGGTAAGATGTAGCATAAGAGAGTCATGCTAGGAAATTTGGAAGAAACATCCGGGAGGCCTAGTATTTGTCTAATAGTATTACAGTTTTAGAATGAGACAAGTAAAAGAAGGGAGGAAATAATGGAAGGAAAGTTCCCAGAACCAAGCAAAGATTAAAAAGACCCAGTTAGTCTGAGTAACAGAATGAATGTATCCAGACATACAAGTTTAAACTTGAAAACATCAAAAAGAAAATTTTGTTTCTTGAATGAAAGATTAAATTAAACTACAAAGAAATGGATTAGACCTGTCCCACTTCTCACTGGCAATAAGGAATGCTGGAAGGTCATTAAGTGCTATCTTCAGAGTTAGATTCTATCTCCAGCGAAAATGCTAGCAAAGTATGAGGACAGAATCAAATACAAATTGCTTTTAAGTGACTGAAATGCCTCCCACAACAGTGTTGATCTTTTCTGTCACAGCCTTTCAATTCTTCGTTGTTGTTTTTTTTGTTTGAGGGCAGTGTCATTGGCCCTCATATGTGGGATCCGAACCGGGGCCGCTGGGGTCCCAAGCCAGCTCTTAACCAATGCGCCACTTGGCCGGCCCTCAATTCTTTCTTTTAATGTTTTCAACGCTGGCTTGGGCCTTAGTACAGTGGAGTAACAGAGAAAAAGCAACAGATGTGTTTCAGCAACTTGATTCTGACTTTGCTTTAAAGAATGGCTTCATCCAGGGCCAGCCGAGTGGCGCGGTGGTTAAGCGCTGGCTTGGGAAGCCAGTGGCCCCAGTTCGGATCCCACATGAGGGCCAATGACAGTGCCCTCAAAAAACAAACAAAAATGGCTCCATCCAAAAAAACAAAAACAAAACCCAAGTTCTTTCTTCCTCTAGCTTGAAAATATTTTCAGTATAAGCATTGCTTATTGACTTTTAAATATTGGTAATATTTCAAGTTCCCTGTACAAAATTGAGGGCATGAGTAGTGAGGTGGACACAGGGAGCACTGGGGCACCTGTAAGCCCTTGCATTTCATTCTGAGCATACATGGGACACTCACAGTGGAAGTAATTGGAGAAAGACCAGGAAGATAAAATTCAGAGGAGTAATAAGTAGGCCACACATTCCATTAAAAAATGAGAAAAACGATTTCTATTTTAAAGGGTGATTATGGATTAACCTTTCAGCCAAAGTCTCTGCTTGTATTTGAACTATTTTTCATATTTCCTGTGCACTTGAATTGTTTCCTTTTCCAGATTCCCAGCCTCAGGATGACTTGCCAATTTCTGCTCATACCTGAGCTCACATTATTGAACTCCCATGACTAGAACAGTGCCACTGCCCTTTGGTGGCTTCTGCCTACATCACTGGCTGGCCACCTTCAGTGACCCATGTCCACCTAGTCAAGGGCTGAAGCAAGGCTTTATAGGAATATGCACTTCATAAAGTGTGAAGTACCAGAGGGCCGGCCGAATGGCTCAGTTGGTTAAGAGCTCGCTCAAGAGTGCGAGCTGAGCTCTGAGCAACAGTGGTTCGATGCCAGCCCGAGCTGAGTTGCCGTTGAGCAACTCATTTATTTATTAAATTTATTTATTAAAATAAATTTAATAAATAAATAAATAAATAAATAAATAAATAAAGTGTGAAGTACCAGAAATGGTCCATGCACTAGCAACAGGCAGATAAATATTTCTCCAAGTGAATGAAGATTCAGTGGCTGAATTAGCATCTGCTTGCAAATTACTGACAAGGATTGGACTATTCTGAAAGAACAATACCCTCATTTCTTAACGTCTACTCTATTAATATTACTAGTAATATTAAAGAAACCTTGAAAACAGTCCCTCTTCCAACTGACGAGTGAGAATAATAGATTATACTGGGAAGGAAAAATGAACGTATCCAGTTTTGGGGTTAGCCTTTTACATTTTATACATGGAAGGAAAGTTTGCAAGTATTTAATAAGCCCAGGAAACCCGATTCTTCAAGCTGCATAAGAGTGTATGCTATTATTTTAAGAAATCATCAAGGTCCGGTCAAGACAGCAGAATAGGTAAACATTGTGTTTACCTCCTGTGATGACCATCACAATTACAAATAAACCACAGAACTGCCTGAAGTCTAGCTGACAAGCTCTACAACCACGGACATACAGAAGCAGCCACCTTGAGACTGGCAGGAGGGCCAGAAAGCTGGTCCCACACCTGAGTGTGATCATTAAAAATTGGGGTATCTCAGTCGCAAAGGTACGCCCTGAGAGGAGTGAGGGGTCCCAGCCCCACATCAGCTTTCAGTGCCAGGGGGAGAAGTACTCAAAACTTCTGGCTGTGAAAACAAGCAGAGATTGTGGCTGGGTGAGACAGCAGGCAGCTTGAGTTCCAGGCATTCCTCTTAAAGAGCCCTGTGCATGAACTTACTTGCTGATGGACTCACTCGCTTTGAGCTGCAGAGCTGGGGCAGCAGCTTTAATGGCACCAGGGACATAAGGGGAGGAACTGAATTGTCTGGCTTCAAGCAAGGGCTGGAGGGGCAGCTTTCTCCTGGACAGAGGAGCTGGTGGGAGCCACTGGGTCTTTGTTGAGCCCGGGCAGATGACCTAGCTGAATTTCCATCAACCTGGCCAACATCATTCATTCACTGATTCCCAGAGACCCTGCCCCATCCAATTTTTGGACACACCCATTCTTCCAGTGGCTTTTCCATATAAATGGCCTGCCCTGGCTCATGCCGCAGACTTTCCTAAAATCTCTCCAAAGTTCACAGAACCCAAACAAGCAGCATCTGGCTTCGGCATGTCCCACACCTCTGGCTGAACAGCCCTAGGTCCAGCACTAGAGACAGCGGGCCTTCGTTTATGGCTTGACCTCATGAGGCACCTCCAGGCCCAGCAGGAGCAGTGGCCATCTCCAGATTGCTTTGTGGCTCATGCCAGGTGGCCCTGGGCAAGGCACAGGCTGTGGTTGGACTTGGCCTGTGGTGGGCCCCCTCCCAGGAGACCCTGAGATTGGCACTCCAGGTAACCAGTTTTGGACCCAGCTGGAGTATCACCCAGACACTTCCCAGGGCACACTGGGTAGGCATCAGAGCCTGCTAAAGCAAATCCTGCTGCATAGGGGTCAGCCACTGCACAATAGCTGCTCCACTGTAGTCACAGCCAGTCTTCACAACCAATCACCTGGAGGATGAATCCCTCCCATTGATATGCAAACAGCAATCAAGGCTCAACTACAATGGAAGGGCACACACAACCCACCCAAGGGACACACCTGGAGTACTCGGCTAACGTGACCAAGGAGACTGTGCCACTGAGCCCCACAGGACACCTACTACATAAGGCCACTCTACTAAGTACGGGAGACATAGCAGCCCTACCTAATACATAAACACAGGGAGGGAGCCAAAATGGGAAGACAAAGAAACATGTCCCAAATAAAAGAACAGAACAAAGCTCCAGAAAAAGAACTAAACAAAATGGAGACAAACAGTTTACCAGATGCAGAGTTCCAAATACTGGTTATAAGGATGCTCAATGTTCTCAGGGAGAATTTCAACAGTGAGGTAAGAAACATAAAAATGAAGATAGAAAACATAAAATGAACCAGTCAGAAATACAGAATACAATAAGTGAAATGAATAATACATTAGAGTCAACAGATTAGATGAAGCAGAGGATTGAATCAGTGATTTAGAAGATAAGGTAGCAGAAAACAGCTAATCAGAACAGCAAAAAGAAAAAAAGAAAATCCAAAGTAATGAGGATAGTTTAATGGGTCTCTGGGACATCAAATGTACCAATATTTACATCATAGGGTTATCAGAAGTGAGACAGCAAAGAATTAAAAAGCTATTTGAAGAAATAATGACGGAAAACTTCCCTAACCTGGCAAAGGAAATAGATACACAAGCCCAGGAAATAGATACACAAGCCCAGGAAGCAGGAAGAAATATACATCTTGTATGTTTCTTACAAGATGAACCCAAACAGGCCCACACCAAGACACAGCACAATTAAAATGCCAAAGGTTAAAGACAGAGAATGTTAAAAGCAGCAAGAGAAAAGAAGTGTTACCTACAAGGGAACTTTCATAAGACTATCAGCTGATTTCTCAACAGAAATTGTGCAGGTCAGAAGGGATTGGCTGAAATACTCAAAGTGATGAAAAGCCAGGACCTCCAACAAAGATTACTCTACCTAGCAGAGCTATCTATCATTTAGAATCGAAGGACAGATAAAGAGCTTCCCAGACAAGAAAAAGCTAAAGGAGTTCACTTACACCAAACCAGTATTACAAGGGATTATAGAGGGACTTAAGAGGAAAAAAAAAAAAAGGATAAAAAAATGAGTAATAAAATAGCAATAACTACATATCTAACAATTACTTTCAATGTGAATGGACTAAATGCTCCAATCAAAAGATAGGGTGGCTGAATGGGTAAGAAAATAAGACCTTTACATATGCTGCCTACAAGATAACTCACTTCAGATCAAGAGACACACAAAGACTGAAAGGATGGGAAAAAAGGTATTTCATGAAAATGGAAACAAACAAAAGCTAGAGTAGCAATAGTTATACTACACAAAATAGACTAAAACAAAGGCTATATAACAAGAGACAAAGAAGGACCCAGTAATCCCACTTCTGGGTATTTATCTGAAGAAACCCAACACGCTACTTTGAGGGGACATGTGCATCCGTATGTTCATTGCAGCATTGTTTACAATGGCCAAGATGTGGAGGCAGCCTGTGTTTGTTGATGGATGAATGGATAGAGGAGGTGGTACATATATACAATGGAATATTGCTCGGCTAGGGAAGAGAATGGTTTCTTGCCATCTGCAGCAGCATGCATGGACCTGGAGGGTATTGTGCTGAGTGGAGTACGTCAGACAAGGAGAGACAGAGGCAATGTGATTTTGCTTGAATGTGGAATCTAAAGAACAAAATAAACAAAACAGAAACAAACTCAGATACAGAGAACATTTTGATGGTTGCCAGGTAGGAGGGAGATGGGGGATTAGGGGAAGGGATTAAGACGTACAGATTGGTTACTGCAAAGTAGTCATGGGGATGTAGGGTATAGCATGAGGAATAGAGCCACTAATATTGTAATAACTATGTATGGTGTCAGATGGGTACTAGATCTATCAGGGTGATGGATGGGAGGGGGGGTTGGGAGGCAGGGTGAAAAGTGAAGGGGTTAAGGGTTACAAACTAGTCATGGGGATGTAACATAAAACATAGGGAATATAGTTGATAACATAACTATGTAAAGTGCCAGATGGGACTAGTTAGGGGAATCACTTCTTAAATTATGTAAATATCTAACCACTGTGCTACTATGCTGTACACCTGAAAATAATATATTAAATGTCAATTGTAATTGAAAAATTAAAAAGGGGGGGGAGTGAAGGGGAATAAGAGGTCCAAATTTCCAGGCAGAAAACCAGTAAGTCATGGGGATGTAATGTACAGCATGAGGAATATAGTCAATAATATTGTGATATCATGAGATGGTGGCTGGACTTATCATGGTGATTTCTTCTTTAGGTATATAAATGTTGAAGAACTACGGTGCACACCTGCAACTAATATAATGTTAGCTATATTTTAATAAAAATCTTTAAAAAATCTGCCTCACCCAGACACTAAATTGATATTCCCTTAAGGACTCTGTCATAGGCTATCTCCAAACATGCATTTTTGGGGAAACGTCAACTAGTTCTAAATCTTCTATGATGATGTAACATGTTCACCTGACTGCATGAATTTACAGACAACTGAAAACAGCTCTGACAGGTGGTGAGACCAAGTGCAGGAGGGAAAAAGCAGGAACACCACTAACTTCTCTAAGTAAAAGACAAGAGACCAGGCAGTATAGTAGCAGGGGGAGAAAAATACTTGGAAGAAATTACCTGCCCATGTGGTTGAGATGAGTGCTCTCTGACATTGATAGTGGGAGTGTGAATGAGAAATCCTCTGGGCAGCAGTATGGCAATATTTCTTTAAAATCTTAGATATTTTTTTTCCATCTTAAATAAAGAATCTTTTAAAAGTTCATACCCACTAGGCCCATTTTTAGAAAGGTAATCTAGGAAAATATACAAAGATTTATATATAATGATGTTCAATACACTGGTTATATACTCCCAAACAATGGAAATTAACCTATGTATTCAATAGGGAATTTACAAAAATAAATTATTCCATCTGCTTGATGGAATAGTCAATTAAAAAAAATGTTTTCAACGGATATATAATGACATATTGAGATCTTAATATTGTAAAAATATAGGCAGCAGAAAAAAGATTGAAAAAGAAACATTCACATGTAAATAGTGGTAACATCTGGCAAAAGATTTTGAATGATTTTATTTGATTTTTTTATTCTTTCCTGTTTTCCAAAATTTCTGCAGTAAGTACATATTTTTAGAACTAGAAAAAAATGTTTCTTTTTTTGGGGTTCTTTTTGTAAAGAAAAACAACCTTTACTTCTCTATCTACACAAAGGAAAGAGTATATGGTTGCACCTTCACTTACCTGCTCTGCTCTGTACTGGGTTTTTGGGAGCTGAAATGCACATCTCAGGGGCATATGTATGTACACTAACTTATTTGTTGTAAAATTTCACCACGCATGTGTGACATCTGACACACTGTACAGTCCAAGTAGAGGATCACAAAACACATTACTAAAGTGTACTAAAATAAGGTTATTTACTTAAAAATGATACATTGGATGTAATCTATATATAGAACAAAGCAATTAATGGTAAAATTAATAAGGCACCTTTTAAACCAGATGCTGTACAAAATACATTTAGTGTGTTACATACCAAAGATGAATCTATACTTTTGGTGTTTTACAATTGCGTAACAAAACTGCTTGTTTTTTAACCCTTCTTTCAATGTCTATGTACAACTTCCCTAATTAAACTATAATGGTATTTTCATTTTATACAATATATACTACATTTTAGTTTTTAAATGGGCAAGAACAACAGTCACTAAAAAGGGCTTAAATAATTCCACTGAAAGCATAGTACAGAGCACAAACTAAAATTACAAATATTTAATCCTTTGCAAAAGCAGTATTCACATACTTTCCTTATGGGATGATCATTACATGTGGCTTCATTTGATGCTGCCCTAGGTTTAATTTGTTTTTTTTTATGAACATGTCAGCTGTCTGCAATTTTCACTGTGACACTTATAACAGCACTGAGACAAGAAGATGAACTGCTACACTGCTATTTTAACATCTGACCCAAGCAAATAATAAATATTAGCACTCTTCCACAGTACAAGAGCTGCAACAATCCTTTTTAAAAAAAAATCAATTAGTATTTCTGCTATTGAAATTATTTTAGATATTAGAAACATTGCAAAACAATATGTATGAAAAGAAATATATGTTATTTAATTTATAAAATTTTCCCTGGAATAAATTATTCAATATCAAATATGATCTTGGGCCAACTTAGAGATGCATGATTCTTTAAAAATTGTATTGCATTTTTGTTTTACACAGAAGCAAAAAATGTGGATAAAAGGTACTATTTTTTTTGAGGGAATAAATCTGGCACATTTTAGGAAAACAATTTTCAAAAACTATAGGTCACTTTCTAAGTTTAGAAATACTTCTGGACACTGAAAAGGCAACGTATGTTACTTGAAATAGTTTTTTCTAGAGAAATTAGATTAAAATTGTAGGCTTCAGAAACTCATTCAGAAAGAAAGCACAGGGCAAGCTTAGAATAAAAGCATTGAGGCCAATCCGAACATGCTTGTAATTCTAGAGAAATTTACCAGGATAAAGAGAATTCACAAGAGGAATTTTCTTTGAGGTTTAATTTTTGTTATATTCAGGTAGCTTTGGTTTTTTGTTTGTTTTGTGTTTTAATTATTTAAAGGGATGACAGACCGAAGCCACATGTTTTTAAAATATGAAATTGTGAGATCAAATCATGGCTTGTAGGATTTTACAAATTATTAACTATGGTACTATATGGTATTTCCTTCCTCTTTAAATATTTCACTTACTGTCGAACTGTGAAATTTAAGAGTACAAGTAAGAAGGAGAGGACAAAATAAGTTTCGTGCAAATTTTTTTACATGTTAGGATTTTAAATATGGCATCATTTGCTTTTTAAATAACATGTTATACTAGAAAATATTTTTATTTTTATTTAACAAGTCTCTAACATTATTGATATTACAAAATCATTACAGTGGTGTTGTACTTATAAACTATCTGTAACGTTTTGCTTCCACATATTTTAACATTTCTAAGAACAGAGCTTGCCTTTCCTTAGATATTTTGTTATTAAGATGACAAATGATTTAAGATTTATAGTTTATCAAATAAAAAAATAAACCAAGGTTAACCTTAGACTAAGTAGATCAGAGCTCATAAGTATTCTTAAATCACATGGCAACTTAGATAAAAATATCTATAAATCTTAGTATAGAGACAATCAAAACATTCGGAAAGAGCAAGTTATTGGGTACATGGGCAACATGTAAATTTACTTGAACATTTCAAACTGGAATTACGTTAGATGAAAATTATTAAACAGTTTAAAACTGTTAAAGCAAGTTTCAAATTTGTGAAATTTGATATACAAATACATAAGTTTCATACTAACTGCCAATCAAATTTTTGCTAATAAATGGAAACGCTCTGATTTCTCCCCTTTAAAGTGTTTTGATCATGTGATATAATAATCGCCTTTATATTATATTCGAAGAAAATTGTTTCACTTTATGCACCCATGAGTTGTATGATCAGAATAAGATATTAATATTTAAAAGGCATTATTACAGAAGTATAAAAGGTTTAAATAAATCAGAATTATTTCTTGGGATAACAAGGCATGCATAAAATATGTAGCACTTGCCTGAATAACAGCTATACGGTACAGATAGAGGTACTGACTAGATACTGAACTTTTGTGCCTGAATCTTCATTGTCTTCACAAGTTATGGAACAGAAATCATAAAATAAAAAATTTCAAATGATTTAAATGTCTAAAACAGTTGATAAATTTATATCAGCTCTGAATAGAAATTTCTAATTAGACAATCCTAAAGAAAAATTGAGATGATAGTATCTTAACGAAAGTCTATGCCTTAAGTTAACAAAATCCTAGGTTTGATATCCTGCTTTGAATGCTGTTCTGAAGATTCATATGTAGTTTTACTTTACAATATTTTCTTCTGAAGATATTTTTTTTCCCCTTAAGGATTGGACGTGAGGTACATGTGAGCTGGTTTCTACAGTATGAATGTATGTACATACATAAAATATTGTTGTCAAAGGAGCAAGTGTTTTGCAAATAAAGGATATTACACACAAAATATAAATAACTTCCCTTTTAAAAGTTACTGAGAATAGAGAATACAGAACACGGTTATAGGCACTTAACATTGCTATCAAATGCAGTAATTAGTAATTCACTTCAATAAGAAGTGTTTTCTTTACAAGGTTTATGGCATAGGAAGTTCCAACTTTGGACAGAATGCTTTTCATGACAAAATAATAATTACCAAAAGAAAAAAAAAAAAGATGGTGGTCGGAGAAACAGTCCAAATTTACGGGCACTTTAAACTTCTTTTGGCTTTTATATAAACTTTTATGTTAAAAATAAAGTTGGTGGAGAAGCTAGCTCACCTGCAAGGTAAATGGCTTTTACGTGATTGGCAAATCTGGTCAGATCATGCATTTTTAAAGCACAAAACCAACAGCCACTAATATCTTTCTGTGCATTCATAAATTATTTTCTTCTAATTCAAATGGCAGCAGAGGAATCCTGGCGTGCCTGTGTACACACACACACACACCATTATCAAGGTATGATAAACTATCATAAACTAAGCATTATCCCAAACAGATCGTAATCCATAGGCTGTTTACAAAGGTAGAATACAAATAGATTAAAATTTTTCAGGTAGAAGGCAAGTGTATATTTCTCCATCTCTGCTGAATTCATTTATCTTCTTAAGGCTTTCACAGAAAGCACCATTTTATGAACAGGTAATTCAGTACCCAGAGCTTGACTGGAGGATTATTTATCAGGATTGAAGTCTTGATGCAGTTCATAAAAACCCAATAAAAAAAAGGCATCAAAAACCACATTTGAAGTGAAGCTGTCCATATACAAAGAATGAAGTGTTTAGAAGTTCCCAGCTTGTGTTCTACAGAGTACTGAAAGGTTTAATATTAGCAGCCTGTGAAGGTGTAGTGAGGAAAGAGTCTGAGAACCAAGTTATCCTTATTCTACTCTAGTTCCACCCATTCCTTGGGTGAAAACAGTTCTTGTAGTCTAGAATTTCTCCTCACAATTGTTTAACTGTCAAATCTTTACATCTTGAGATTCAACCATCTTGGCAAGTGTCTTCTTGATTCTCAAAGCTGTAAGTCTGGAGGCTGGATTGTGGGCCCAGCATTCTGACATTAGCTTCAAAACTGCTCGTAGACACTGAAAAGTAAAGAGAATGTCGTGAGCAGGCAAATACCTTTGGCAACACTCACCAAACACTTCCTCAGGGGACTGAGTTCCACTTACTTCATCACTGTTCCATCGATTAGACACAATTGGCCGCAAACGTTTGACACACACAACCTCACGCATATCTTCATAGGATGGATCATTGGGTACCATGTTGTAATACGGCAACTGGTATTCTTCTACTATCCCTGTGGGGAGTATGAAAACACAGTGGGCACAAGAATGGTGGCTGGACAAAATATATCAGTCTATTCAGCTTACTGAACTAAGGAACTAAAACCGATTCTCACATAGAGAAGAAAAAAATTATAGAATGGATGATTCACTTTTAATAGTAAATGTATGTTCTCTTTTTTGTCTAATTATTTCCCCTACATTCATTAGGATCCCCATCACAGCTGTGGACATACCACTATCCTTAAAAAGAGGCTGCTCCCCTTAAAAAGGCCTGCTTGCCAGGCTGGCCCTTGATTGGTGTCTGGGAGCTTGTCTGGTAAACAGTTCCCTACACTGATATCAAGTTTCCCTAAGTGATACTATTGGCTCACTGTGCCTAGAATATTTGTGCAAACAGTATGGTTCATGCTGACGCTTGTTTTCTGCGAGTTTGGGATTTGGTGCATGCTAGAGGGGGCATATGTGCCCAGCCTCAATAAAACCTTTGGGAACTAAGTCTCTTAACAACTCCCCTGGATGGCCGTGTTCACACACTGTCACAACAGATTGGAGGAATTAAGTGCATCCTGTGTGACTCCACTGGGAGAGGACTTTGGAAATTTGTGTCCAATTTCCTCTGAACTTTGCCCCACGTACATTTTCCCTTTGTTATTTGGCTGGGTATTCTTTCACTATAATAAATATTAGCTGCGAGTACAACTAAATGCTGAGTCTTGTGAGTCCTAGAGAAATCAGAGCCTGGAGTGGTCTTGGGGTCCCCTGACATACATGACACCTAAAATTATGTAACAAGAGCTTTTAGTTTTTTGGTTTTTTTTGTTTTGTTTTTGAGGGCAGTGTCACTTGCCCTCATATGTGGGACCCGAACCGGGGCCGCTGGCTTAGCTTAACCACCACGCCACTCAGCCGGCCCGCTTTTAGTTTTTTAATGATGTGGATACAAACAACCAGAAACACACTCCCTGAACTACCTACCTCCTGTGATACAACGACGAGCCATTTCCCAAATGATTAGGCCAAAGCTATAGATGTCTGCCATTATGTAGGGCTGGAAATGGTTTTTATTCAGGCTTTCATCTAGCACTTCTGGAGCCATGTAGCGTTTGGTGCCCACCCTGGTATTCAAGGGTACATCAACTTCATTTGTATCGCTGAAATAGAAAACAGATAATGTCCATGTTGATGATCAAGAACAAAACAGTTTATCTTCCAATCTTGTATTTTGTAAAAGTCAAGTCTCAGTCTTTCTCTCTCTTATATATAAAATACATGTATTATATATATATAATACATATTATATATATAATATATACACATATCTATCTATCTATCTATCTATCTATCTATCTATCTATCTATCTATCTATCTATCTATCTACCTACCTACCTACCTACCTACCTACCTACCTACCTACCTACCTACCTACCTACCTACTCAAAATCTCTACATTCCTTCATCAGAAATCATTGGGGCTTGGGGCCGGCTGAGTGGCGCCGTTCCCAAGCGTTGGCTTGGGAAGCCAGTGGCCCAGGTTCGGGTCCCACAAATGAGGGCCAGTGACACTGCCCTCAAAAAAAAAAAAAGAAAGAAATCATTGGGGCTAGATATTAAAATTTAATATCTTTCGAATTTGGAAAAGTAATGTGCCCTTTGAATACATGCCATATCTTATTTACCATCCCCAGCAGGGCCTAGAGCAGTCATCTTAATCAAGAGGAATCATTTGCTTTCACGATTCTTACGTGATGATACAGGATTACATTTTCTTCTTTATGGGTCCAACCAACCTAGTTCTGTTATGAATAATGTTTACACAATCATACTAACAATCAGTAATAAATGTTTGGTTTTTTTCAATTTTTGGAGTAAATTTTAGAGTTGAAAGATGTGAATGCTTTGTTGCATTCTGGTTCTGGCAGGTTCTGGAAACTACTCTGAAGCACAGATTATGTATTTCATATTTTCTTATATGGCATCTGATGAGTATTTAAGCTAATAAACACTACATTGATTGTTTATTTTTATTTTTTTTTAGCTGAGTCATCCGGCAGCTTAGCTGCAGCTCAGCTTGGACTGGGCATTGAACAGCTGTTGCTCAGAGCTCAGCTCGCACTCTTGAGCGAGCTCTTAACCAACTGAGCCACACGGCCAGCCCTACATTGATTTTTTTTTTTGAGGGCAGTGTCACTGGCCCTCATATGTGGGACCCGAACCGGGGCTGCTGGCTTCCCAAGCCAGTGCTTAACCACCGCGCCACTCGGCCGGCCCCCTACATTGATTTTTAAGTGCTTTTTTTTTTTTTTTAAGATTTTATTGGGGAATTGGGGGCGGGGAACAGCATTGGGGAATCGGGGAAGGGGAACAGACAAGTTGCTGTCCTTTTGATCTTCAGTCTACTTGCGGAGGACGTTGCTCCACTGGCCCATGTTGGCGTCGTTATTGCGCTCTTCTCGGGTGAAGCAGATTGGTCTCTGGCCTCTGAATGGCCGCTTTTGGAGGCTCTTGGCAGCTCACACCGGCAGCTGCTCACGCTGGCTGCTGGCCACTCACTGTAGCCTATGGCAGCCCACTGCAGCTATGCTGCCCCGGGGATTCACAGCAGCCCAGCTCCAACTGGAGCTGTCGCTCACCATCTTAGCTATAAAAGGACAGTGTCACTGGCCCTCATATGTGGGATCTGAACCAGGGCCACTGGCATCCCAAGCCAGGTGCACCACTCGGTTGGCCCGCCTTTTTTTTTTTTTTTTTTAGCTGAGCCATCCTGCCACCTGTTGGCAGCTCAGCGGCAGCTCAGCTTGGGTTGGGCATTGAACTGCTGTTGCTCAGAGCTCAGCTCACACTCTTGAGCGAGCTCTTAACCAACTGAGCCACTAGGCCAGCCCTTCCTTACACTGATTTATTTTTTGTCGTTTTTTAGGGCAGTGTCACTGGCCCTCATATGTGGGACCCGAACCGGGGCTGCCGGCCTCCCAAGCCAGTGCTCAACCACCGTGACACTTGGCAGGCCCTTACATTGATTTTTTAAAAAGAAACAGGATTAGAACACCAGGGAAAAAGATTTAATTTTTTTTTTTTTTTTGAGGGCAGTGTCACTGGCCCTCGTATGTGGGACTGAACCGGCGCCGCTGGCTTCCCAAGCCAGCGCTTAACCACCGCGCCACTTGGCCAGCCCCTAATTTTTAAAAATGCTTATTTTATTAAGGACTAGCACTTTTATCTTACAGCCTGAAATTAATTCTGAAATGTGAAATAGCTGCTGTATTCTAGACTTAAACCAGTTTCAATAGTTCTCTAAAAATTTTATAAATGTTTAAAAATATTAACAACATTTTAAGTGGTGATGGAGAAATGGCATATTTATACCATTTATGGGAGTGTAAATTAATGTATGCTCTCTCAAGAGGTAACTTGCAATATACCTTAATTTAATATGCACATACTCTTTGTCTAGACCCCTCTCTAGGAATCCACCATGAAGAAATACTTGTATAAGTGCTCAAGGATATAATATATATGGATAAAATACAGTGTTCATTAAAGCATTTTTTAAATTATAGAGATAAGCTAGAGACAATTTTAATGCCTATCAGTCATGGAATATCACAGTACATCTATATTTTGAAAAACTGCATCGACACTGTTAAAAAGAATGAAATAGATCTACATAAATAGAAATAGAAGGATGTTTAAGGTGCGGCCGAGTGGCTCAGTTGGTTAAGAGCTCCCTCAAGAGTGCAAGCTGAGTTCTGAGCAACAGCGGTTTGATGCCCAGCCCAAGCTGAGCTGCCACTGAGTTGCCAACAGCTGGCAGGATGGCTCAGCTAAAAAATGTTTAAGACAATTAAAAAGGGAAATCAAGAATTAAGTAGAGTAGAATGCAATTTTTGTAAACAAAACCCACCAAAACAAACCAATCCAAGACAAAAGCTCTAGTTATATATTTATGTAACTATATAAGCTCAAACACATGCTTGGTACTCCACTGTCCAGAATATAAATTTTCCAATATCTTTAGGAGATTAACGTATTTCAGAACAGCCGGCAAAGAACCACACTCACCTGTTGAATTTAACAGCAAGACCCAGGTCAGCAATACAACAACTTCCATTTTTCTTGATGAGGATGTTTTTGCTCTTTAGGTCTCGGTGAGCAATTGCAGGCTTTCCTTGGGTGCCATAAATTTCTGTGTGGAGATGGCATAGACCACAGGCAGCTGAATAGGCCAACTTGAGGAGAGCTCTGGTGTCTAGTGTTGCACATTTCAGGAAATCATAGAGAGATCCATTTTCATGGTAATCAGTAATTAGATAGAGCTGAGTCCAGGAACCTGTACCCTTAATGTCTGCTGCTATGAAACCTGTTCAATTAATGAGTTTAAAAGGTTAGTTATCAGAGGTGGCTATGAAGAATAATGAATGATCATCTAAGAAACTGAGAATAAGTCAGGTATCATGTATAGACAATAAACATTAAATTTGCCTAATAAAACTTCTTGAACATGTTCCCCAGGTTTACACATATAACTCTATAATTCTGCAATAAACTTAAAATAATATTAATGATCATCATGAAATAATATTAAGGATCATCATGAAAATGACAATAATAGGACTAGAAGATCACATACCATATAATACATGGTTCTCTGAGCATGAAGAACTATAAAGAAGGAATGTGGAAAAGGCTCTCAATTTCAAATTGAAAAGTGGACATATTAAAATAATAAAGTTAAAATGCTCAACTAAGAGTTTGTGCTTAACTAAGCCAATTCCATTTGCCCATCAATGTGTCCTCGCATCTACCTTTGGTCTGGCTGGTTGACGAGCAGGTTGATGATACTGAGCCCCTTTCCTTCTCCTCTCTCCCTTCAGAGAAAGGTCAGCAAAGTGCTGGGTTGAATAGTGTCCCCCCCGCCCCCCAATTCACATCCATCTGGAACTGTAAACATGACCTTATTTGGAAACAGGGTCTTTGTAGATGTAATCAAATTCAGATATTAGACTAGGGTGGGTGCTATAATTCAATGACTGGTGTCCTTATAAAAGGGAAATTGGACACAGACAGAGGGGAGGCCATGTGATGACAGGGATAAGAATGTTGTTTCCAAGCCAGCAACACCAAAGGTTGCTGCCAATCACCAGAAGCTAGGGAGAGGTAAGGAAGGGTTCTCCACTAGAGCCTCCAGAGGGCCAACACTTTGATTTTAAACTTCAGGCCTCCAAAACCTAGAAAGAATACATTTCTGTTGTTTTAAGGCAACCAGTTTGTGGTAGTTTGTTGTGATACAGCCTTAGAACTCTAATCCAAATGCCTGGCATTGTGCTACGCACTGTCTAAAGAGAAGGGAAATCGTAGCTAAACAGAAAATTCAGGAAAGCTAGATGAGTTTCTGTACACTACTGATCAGATCATACCTGAATTATTTTGCTGTTGTGTCAGTGGGGTGGGGTGGGGAGGGGAGGGAGAGACCTGCTAAGCATAGACACTAAGCTATGTCATATGGTGGTAGTGGCCTAGCTTACAAAAGGCAAAAGATATTATAGTTAAAGTTACCCCAGAAAATTGCTTAAATTATCTATAAAATACTTGGGTTTTTGTTACTATATGAGTAAGTCCAATAAACTGGCATTACTTCCAATTTGAAAGTCACTCCTCTTTCCTGGTTGGCTGGCATTCAGGACTGGGTTGTATCTAAGCTGTGTATTCGGCTGGATTTCCTTTAACACACTTCACTTAACAGAATTCACATGCTTTCAGAGCCCAGGTGGCAGGCTTCCTTCCACCTGCACCCCCGCTAACCTTGTCAGAATATGGAATTGACTGAAATCAGATGTGTACCCACCAAGTATATTTTCATGGCGCATTAGCACAGTTTGATAGATTTCTGTTTCTCGAAACCAGCTAGCTTCTTCAGTGGTAAAAAACACTTTGACTGCCACTTTTTCACCACGCCATTTACCCATCCACACTTCTCCATATCGGCCTTTACCAACTTGCCGAACCATCTGAATCTGTTTGGCAATAGTTCGCTGAACCTTCAAAAAAAAAAAAGAAAAAGAAAAAGAAAAAATGTTTTGAGTTCTTGATGAGATGAACCTATTAGGACTGAGAAAGTGGTCTGATAGTCCATCCCATCCAAAAGGATGGTAGATACAATCAACCAACTCCAATGTTAAAAATTAAAATGTATTTAAAAGAAGATAAACAATATACAACATATTCTAAAATTACAACTAACAGTTGTGGCAGACTGTTCGCAAAAACACTCAAATAATTCTCCTCCCAGTATACACACCCTTGGGTTGTCTGCTCCATAGACTCTGGGCTTGGCTACATGACTTGATTTGTATTAGTAACAGAACAATACAAAATGTGATGGAAGAGAAGGCTTGGCAAGTTTGTGTGTGCACTGGAGCTGGCCCTTTCTTGCATTCTGGAGAGCTCTGTGACCAATGAACAGTATCATGTGAACCACTCACTGGCCATGTGCACTGGCCATATACTATCTTGGTTTGGCTGAGCAAGCCCAAAAAATGAACTACCCAGGAGACCCACAGAATCATGAGAAATAATGATTGTTGCTTCAAGCAACTAAGGTTTGGGGTGGTTTATTATGCAATAAAATCTAAGTGACAGTTAAAAATCTTCAACTCAAGTCTATAAGACCCTACCTGATTTGGCCCCTGCCTAACGCTCCAGCCTCATCATTCACTATAATCACACTGGCCTTACGTGACCCTCTTACATCAACTTTTAGAATTTACTCAAGCTCATTCCCGTCTCAGAGGTTTTGTGCACATGCAGTTTCCTTTACTTAGGAGCGCTGTTTCTGTTCAGCGTCTTCATGGCACACATACTTTTCGGTTGTTGCATTTATCACAATTATATTAATCATTTTATTATTATTCATATATGTATTTTTTTGAATTCCATCCCACCCTGCTCACAGAATATAGGTATTTATTTAAGAAAATACCTGGAGTACACTAAGTGCTTTCGTTAATATTTCTTCAATGAAAGATGTACATTATTGCTACCTGTCATTTTCAGAAGCATAGTGGTCATTCTAAATTAAAAAGGTCCAGATCGAAATGCACATTAAAAAGGGCTAGATTTTGTGCACACCTAAATTAACTTCCTTTATGTATCATTTTATTACAGAATCCTTTTATAATTTTTTTCAAAGTCTGGATTATTGAGGCATAATTTACATACAATAAAATTCACTGTTTTTGAGAACTCTGTTTTGACAAATGTATACAATCATGTAACCCCCAATACCACACAATTAAGATACAGAGCACATCCATCACCCAGAATAGTGCCCTCTTACCTCTTTAAAGTCAATCCCCTCCCTACCTATCCCCAGTTCCTGGCATCATTGATCTGTTTTCTGTCCCTACAGTTTTGCCTTTGTAGAGTATTACACAAATGGAAACAGACAATATATAGCCTTTTGTGTCTCAATTTTTTCACTTAGCATAAAATGCCCTCAAATTCACCTATGTTGTTGCATGTATCTGTAGTTTGTTTCTTTTTATTGATGAGTCAGATTCCACTCTATGTATGTACCACCAATTGTTTATCCAATTACCAGCTGATGAACTTTTGGGTTGCTTCCAAATTGCTAGACACTTAGCAGGAGGGATGACTTCACTGTGTGTGCTTAAGTTTATAGTCAACTGTCAAATGATTTTTCAAAGTGGCTGCATCACTGTGCATTTCCATCAGCAATGTATGATTTCCAGCTGATCGCCTCAGTCTTAGCCACGTGAGGGATGCGTGGTAGCACCACACTGTGATAGTTTGCATGTCCCCATGATGCTGAGTATCTTTTCATATGCTTATTTGCCATTCTTATATCTTCTTTGGGAAAATGCCTGAATTATTCAAGTTCTTTATGGATTAAAAAATTGAAATTGTCTTATTACTGAGTTGTAAAAGTTCTGTATATATTCTGCAACACAAATTCTTTTTTCTTTTTCTTTTTTTTTTTTTTAAAGGGCAATGTCACTGGCCCTCATATGTGGGATCCCAACTGGGGCCGCTGGCGTCCCAAGCCAGCTCTTAACCACCGCACCACTCAGCCGGCCCAATTCTTTTTTTTTTTTTTTTAGCTGAGCCATCCTGCCATCTGTTGGCAGCTCAGCTTGGGCTGGGCATCGAACTGCTGTTGCTCAGAGCTCAGCTTGCACCCTTTTTTTTTTTTTTTGAGGGCAGTGTCACTGGCCCTCATATGTGGGACCCGAATCAGGCCCGCTGGCTTCCCAAACCAGTGCTTAACCACTGCGCCACTCAGCCAGCCCCCAGCTTGCACTCTTGAGTGAACTCTTAACCAACTGAGCCACTCGGCCGGCCATAAGCAACACAAATTCTTTATCAGATCTCCTTTGCCAATTGGTGACCTGTGTTTTTCATTTTTTTAACAGTGTCTTCGGAAGAGATAGTCTTAAATTTTGAGAAAA
Organism: Aselliscus stoliczkanus; assembly: GCA_033961575.1. NCBI lineage: Eukaryota > Metazoa > Chordata > Mammalia > Chiroptera > Hipposideridae > Aselliscus > Aselliscus stoliczkanus. Next base: position 122,244,617 of record CM066729.1, read on the forward strand.
CCCAATTTATCATTTTAAAAAATGATTCATGCCTTTTGTGCTAAGAAATCTTTGCTCAACCCAAGGTCACAATGATTGCTCTAAAACATTTTCTTTTAAAAGTTGCATGCTTTAACTTTTCCATTTAGATCCATGCTCCATTTCAAGGTAATTTTGTATATGGAGTGAGATAAGGGTTGAGATTTACTTTTTGGCAAATGGATGTCCAATTTTTCCTGCACTATTTGTTGAACAGACTGTCTTTTCCCCATTGAATTATTCTAGCACCCAAATCAATTGATCATATATACTCATATGTGTGCCCATTTCTAGACTCTCTAGTCTGTTCCTCCACTGATTCATATATTTCTCCTTATGCCAGTTCAACAGTGTTAATTACTGTAGCTTTACACTAAGTCCAGAAATCAGGTAGAGGGATCCTCTTTTGTTTTCTTTTTCAAAATTATTTTGGCTCTTCTAGGTCCTTTCATTTCCATACACGTTAGAATCAGCTCAGCAATTTCTACAAAAGTTTGCTCTGATTTTGATTTACAGAGTTGAAATTATAATTTTAGGAAAACTGAAATCTTAATCCTGAGTCCTCTGATTCACAAACAGGATATACATCTCCACTTACTCAGGGCTATGTTAATTTTTTTGGCAACATTTTCTCATTATCAGTGTACAGGTCTTGTATATAAATTTTGCTAAGTTTATTCCAAAATATTGAACTTTTCTTGTTGCTAATCAAACTGATACAGCTTTTAAAATTTTAATTACTAATTGTTTTTTTTGCCAGTTTACATAAATTCAATGGTGTTTGTACAATGACATTATATTCTGCAACCCTGATAATCTCATTTATTGGTTGTCATAGCTTTATGGTATCATTCTTGAGATTTTGTACATAGACAATCATATTGCCTGCATATAAAGACAGTTTTACTTTACCTTTCCAATTCAATTACAGAATTATTTAATTCAATGAAATTTTAAATTAGAGATTAAAAGTATTTAAACAAATGTACTTAAACAAATGCCTGTCTGAATATCTGGTATTTATTATAAGGGTCCTCTCGACCCCTAAATCTGAGTATTTCCTTACATATAACCCTCTTAGAATTATTAATAACTCTTTAAAATTATTTTTATGAACTGTGCTTGGTAATATGGTATTATATTGAGGGAAGTATCCTCTGTATGAAGATATGTGAGACAAACTTCCCTTTGATTTCAGAATCTGAAAGTTATACGTCTCACAATAATCAGTTTAACCTTACCGATATAAGGAATCGTATACCTGACTCCTGTTTTCAAGTTGGCTGTTGAAAGCAAAGCTTGTGAGCTAACTCACTTCATGACCATACCTTCTTTCCTAACCTTGCTTGTGGCTCTATCTTACTTGCCTATTTTATTTTTCTTGTTTCATATTTCTTATGTTTAACTAATTTCATCTTGTATTACTGCAGCCATCTTTCTAAGAAAGAAAAATATGTGTAACAGTGTTAGCTAATCTGCAGTGATTATGATACCCATCATCTGAGGACACATTCTATATCAATAAACCACTCACATTTATATGATAGTTTATCTTACCAGTAAAGGTAGTCCAGATCCACTACCAGAACTTTGTGACTGGTCAATAAGGTCTTTTAAGGATTCTCCAACAGGAATAAATGCTTCATCCTGTTCCAAATCACGATTGTAACGACGTCTGCTTGAGATGCTCTTGCAATAGTGTCTTTAAAAAAAAGCAGAAAATAGTCTACATTGAAATCCTAAAACTATGAAGATCAAAGAAAGAAAATCTTGAGGTTGTCAACACTATTATCCTTCCTTCAGACATGATCATATCAAAATCAGTCTTATCATAGGCTCATGTTAAAATAATGTCCAGGAATGGAGTTTATGCGGTAGAGTTCTATGTATCACGTTACAATGAACAGATGTCGATGGTGTATTCACAAGTGAAAAAACTAGATTAAAAAACAGCATGTAGGGGACAGCGAGTGTGGCTCATTTGGTTAAGAGTTGGCTTAGAACGTGTGCTCTGAGCAACATGGCCGTTGGTTTGATTCCCACATGGACCAGTGAATGCTGTGCCCTAGCCAGCTGGTGTAACTACAAGCTTGCCTGTTTGATGGTGGGCTATGCCCACCCGAAACTAAGACTGAATGCGGCACCTTGAGCTGAGCTGCCGCCTGGATGGCTCAGTGGATAGAGGTGCACTCTTAACAAGGCTGCTGGTTTGACTCCTGCATAGGATGGTGGCTACGCCCACTTGCAACTAAGACTGCAACTAAGATTGAACACAGCATCTTGAGCTTAGAGGCCACGAGTTGCTGATGGGAAGCCAGATGGCGACTGGCATCCTCCACTACAAAGACTGAACAACAACTTGGTTGGTCCCCTCTCCTAATTTCCCAACACTGTTCCTCTCCCCCAATTCCCCAATAAAATTAAAACAAAACAAAACAAAAACAGCATGTAAAGTGTGATCCTAGCTATGAAAAAAAATTTAAATTATATATTTTTAATTTAATATTAAAATATCTGGTCTAAAAAGACCAGAAAGGATATATAGCAAGATGTAAATAAGTTATTTCTGGGGATGCAGGAATATACACTTTCTACTTTACACAAGTATTTTCATTGGAATTTATAAGTATGTATTTTATATCAACATGAACAGTAAACATATTTCCATTTAAATAGGGAAAAGAAATCAAACAAGTTCTCTTAATTCATTCTGATATTTTTTAAGGTTTCTCTTTAAAATTTTGAATTATGAAAGATTCAAATATATGGGAAGGTAGAGATTAATTTAATTGGCGCCCATTTGTACACCATTTAATAAATATTAACATTATGCTATGTTTATTTTAGATGTATTTAAAATAAACATTATAAATATTTAAAGCCCTGATAATTCTATTTCCCTCCTTTACTCTTAAAAGACAAAAACTATCCTGAAAGTGATTATATCCTTCTAATGTATGTATTATGTATGTATACTTTTACTGTAACATATATATTTATAAACAACATTGTTTCTCTGGATACAAATTTACATAAATGTCATGCTGTATTAATATTTTATACCTTGATTTTTAGTAACAATGAAAAAAAACTCCTTACGTTTTACATATTTATCCATGTTGATACATGTAAAACACAACAGCTCATTTTTGTTGATGCTGTTATCAGGCATTGTGCTATGACTCACACACACTTCATCTTTACAAAACTCCTAAGAGGTAAGTACTATTGTTCCCATTTTACAAATGAAGTTCATCATTTGTCCCGAGTCACACAGGTGGTCAGGTAGAGAAGTTGGGATCCAAACCCAGAGGCCTGGATTGGGAATCCATGGGCTTAGTCCCTACTATTCTGTCAAGGAAATGGTTTAAACGGTAGGTAGTGTTCCTGTTATGAATTGGCCACAATTTATCCTGATGCTGTACTTAGTTATCTCCAAAAGTTTGTTAATAAAACAGGGCTGCAAAAAATATTTTTGTGCCTGTCCCGTGGGCAGATGTGGAAGAATTTCTGGAAGGTATGCACACTTCCAATTTGACATCCACCAAATGGCTCTCTGAAGTGTAATAATTTATACCTCCACCAAAAGAGTAATATGACAATCTCCATTTCCCCACCTTCCAGTCCAAAATGGGGACTGCCATATTTTTTTACTTTTGCCAACCTGATGGGTATGAAATAGTGACTTGTTTTCATTTGTTATCCCCTGATTACGAGGGAGGTTGAGATTTTGTTTTTCACAGTTTAGTTTTCTCTATGCACTATCTATTCATGTTTTTTTGTACATTATTTAATTGAGGCGACTTATCTTTTTTTATTGATTCATAGTTAGTTCTTTATGTAACCTGGATACAAATCTTGGATAACTATGTTTTATAAGAGTCTCTTCTCAGTTGTCACTGTCATGTCATTTCATTTATGACGTTTCACGTCAGTTTTTAATTTTAATGTTGTCAAATTAAATTCATCAGCCATTTCCTCCTTTTTCACGTATGGTTTTGTGTCCCGTTTAAGACAACTTTCCCAACCCTAATGTCATAAATACATTTTCAAGATTTAAAAATCATGTTTCTCTCCATTTGGAACTTACAGTATAGAATGGAAATTAGGGAATTAGTCAAATTAATTTTCCATATGGATAGTCCAATATACACAGCCATGTTTGTAATTTTATTTTTATGTTAATATGGGTAATTGACTTAAATGGTTTAAAATTCAAAAGGCACAAAAGGCACAGTGAGAAATTTTCCTGCCACCTCTATCCCCAAGCCATCAGCTTCATTTTCCTAGAAGGAACCCAGAACTGGAACTATTTCCAGTTTCTTGGGGAATCTTATGAAGACCATTTATGCATATTCAAACAAAAACATATTCATTGGTGCCCATCTCCCCCTTTTTTTTCTTCCAGAAATGGTAGTGCACCATACATACTGTTCTGCGTCTTGCCTTTTATTTTTTATTTTTAAAAATTTTTTTTTTTTTTTTGAGGGCAGTGTCATTGGCCTTCATATGTGGGACTTGAACCGGGGCCGTTGGCTTCCCAAGCCAGCTCTTAACCACCGCACAACTTGGCTGGCCCCTGCATCTTGCCTTTTAATTTAGCGTTGTGTCTGGGGGATCATTGTACAGCAGTGCATAAATAGCTTTCGTTTTCTTTAATGGTTAAACAGTATACCACTGTATGGCTGTTAACCATTCCCTTACCGGTAACATTTATAGTTTCTAGTCTTCATACAAGGCTGAAATGAGAAAAAGTTCTGGCAAATCTGCAGTCCAAGTTAGAACTGAATTTGGAATTTTGATGGAATGCCCTATTCACCTCCTTGAAGGTTATGCCAGTTACTGTCTCTCTCCATCATTATTTGAGAGCGTCCATCTTCCCATACTCTCATCCACACTCTTCTAATACTTTTAGAACTTTGTTTTAAATTTTATCCAAGTTCTACATTGTTTCATTATAATGTTGAAGAGGTGCCATAGGAACTTAACTCTTGTTTATATTAATTAGCCTATGGTAAAACTGATTTTATTATACTTCATTTCACTTAAAGTCAAAGAACCTATCAACTACATTAGGTGAGGACTTACTGTAGTTCTTCCTGGTTTAGTAACAAAGCAGTGGTTCCCATCTCATCTCCTCCTCAATGGGTCCTCTCGCACCCATTCTGCACTTCTCAGAACCAAACATATGCAATGTTTCTAAGCTGATTTGTTTAATGTTTACCTCACTGTTATTAAACAACATGCTTATATTGACATTTTCAGTTTTTTAGTCTTTGTCTTTAACTATTGACTTCACACTGTGGAAGATGAGGATTTAACTTGGCATTTAATAGTCCTGACTCTTCCCCAAACAGAAATACTTCTCATATCCTCCCAATATAGTTATAGCATAGTATTTGTTTAGCTCAATATTCAATGTTTGCATTATGATGACTAGAAGTCATGTGTGGATCTCACAGTATACAATGATTATTTTTGCTTTCTCAAAAACCCTGAGATATATTCTTTTAAATCTCAGTCTCTGTAATACTAAACCTGATGTACAGCATTCAATCCAAAGTTATGATACACACTTTTAAAAAGCAAGGAAACACAGCCCAGAGCCAAGAGGTAGGGCAACCAATAGAATCAGTCTCAGAGATGACTCACGTTAGAACTTCCAAACAGGCTCCCTAAAGTAACGAGGATTAAAATGGTAAAGCATCTAAAGGAAAAGGTAGTCAACATGAATCAAAGGATAGAAAATTTCAGTAGAGAAATGGATGGAGTAAAATAGAAATGCTAAAAGTGTAAAACATGTCAGAGATGAGGAATTCCTTTGCTAGGCTCATCAATGGACTGGACACAATTGAGGAAAATAAAAAACTAGCTTGAAAATAGATGAACAGAAATTACCTGAACTAAAAAAAAAACAAAGAGGAAAAATAATGAGAAAAATTCAATAAAGAATAAAAGAGCTGTGGGACAATATCGAATAATCTAAAATATGTATAATCTCAAAAGGAGAGCAGAAGGAGAAAGGAAAAGAAACTATTTGAAAACATAGTAGATAATAATTTTGCAAAAATGATGAAAGACATCAAGCCATAGAGTCAGTAAGCTCAGTAAATCTCAAATGAGAGTAAATACCAAAAAAGAAACACACATCTTAAATATATTGTAGTCAAATTGTTCAAAACTAAAGGTAAAGGGAAAATGTTAAAAGAAGCCATGAAAAAAATAATTACATACAGTGGACCAAACATAAGAACTATGAAAGAAATCGTGTAAGTTGGAAAATAATGAAGTGACACCTGTAAGGAAAAAATACTCAACCCAGAATTCTATATCCAGTGCAAATACCTTTGGAAAATGAAGGCAAAAGGTTTTTCAGACAAATAAAAGCTGAGAGGAGTTATGGCCCGTAGACTTACATGCATGAAATTAAGTAAAGGAAGTTCTTCAGACAGAAGGAATGTATCACATGAAAACTTGTACCTAAAACTTGGAGCTAAACAAATAAAAGGGAGTGTGAAAATGATAAAAATAAACATGAATATAAAGGACTTTTTTATTATTTTTAATCACTTTAAAGCTGATTGGCAATTCCCTTTTTAGGTATACAATAAATGCTTATTATCTTTTTTATTAAATGAAACATTACATGGCAATATTTTTTGCAGTAATTACTTTCAAAATCATTATTTTTAACATTGAACTGCTGTGGGACTGAGATGTCCCCTATAGGCAGAGAGGATGATGGGCCAATTGTAAAGCTGGTTTTATATCTGATAAATTAATCTGTGTTACTGCTTAAAAGCAGACATTCTGAGTCAAGGGGAGGTTGTGTGCCAAGCAAGGGGGACACACTGTTTCACCACGTTCATCCTTAATACTTCAAAGGAAGAGTAGTAATTTATCAGCCAGCCATCATCAACATCGACGGACAAGTAAACTCTGCTATCACTATTGGATAGGAGGTTCCTATCCAATGGGAAAGGCAGACTTCAGGCAACTGATTATAGGTAAGTAAACAAATAATTGCAAATGGAAAAGTGTTAGGTGAAAGTACAAAATGTTTTAGGGATAGAACATGGTATCTAACCATTTTATTAAGGATCCAAGAAATCATTTACAAAAAAGAACAAATTCTATGTCCAAGGAAAGTACAAAGAACTGGCAGAATGGAACAGACATGATAGCAAATCTAGAAAAAAGGGAGGTTAGAAAGGTTTTGGAGAAGGTATTGATTTTGAGGACCATGATATCATGACTGTAAATCAGATTCAAGAAGAATTCACAAATTTTTTTAGATTAGAAAAAAACAGTCATCAGAAACGAAGTGGAACAAAATATTAATGAGATACATAAAACAGACTAATCTCATTATGTGGAAATACATACTCCTCTTTAACTTTAATCTTATCCTTTATGGCTTGTTATAGATAGAAATTTGTGTCTTGTTAAAACTGAGTTAAATGTGAATGAATACACTAAATTACTAAGCTTGTAAATATGCTCAATAATTGATCTTCAAGTAGATACAACTAGTACATAAAATTCAAAAGCTACATATACAGGGCAATCATGAAGTTCTGTGTAATATTTATCTTAAAACTATAAAAGGAGCATAAAGGAACAGTTTGTGGGGTCTGTATATTTTATGAACAGCTCTAGGTGCCCAGGGCTTGATTGTGAGACAAGTGTTCTTTTCAGTTAATCTTAAAAGACATTATTAGTTTGGGTCAAGGTTCCCTTGATCCCCATTTCCAGTGCTTTTCATTCTTTTGTATAGCTTCATATCCTAGCGGGCATAATTTTTTTTCTACTTGAAGAATTTCCTTTAACATTTCTTCTGCAGATCTGCTGGTGATGAATTCTTTCAAGTTTTTGTATGTCTGAAAGTCTTCATTTTGCCTTCATTTTTGAAAAATATTTTCCCTGAGTACAGAATTCTAGGTTCATGACTTTTTCCTTTGAGTACTTTAAAGATGGCGTTCCATTAGTATTCTTCCTTGCACTGTTTCCCAGAAAAGTTGGCTACCATCCTTAGCTCTGTACATAATCTGCCTTTTTTCTCTGGTTGCATTAAAAAATATTTCTCTTTAATACTGGTTTTGAACAATTTGATTATGTTGTGCCTTGGTATAATTTCTTCATGTTTTTTGTACTACGAGTTTGCTGAGCTTTTTGGATCTATGGGTTTATAGTTTTCACTAAATTTGGAAAAATTCTGGTCATTACTTCTTAAAGTATTTTTACTGTCCCCTCTTCTTTGGGAACTCTAATTACACACACACACACACACACATACACTCTTGAAGCCATTTCAAGTGCCACGGCTCAATGGTGCTCAATTAATATTTTAAGTTCTTTTTTTACTTTTTTTTACTTATGTTTATTTACTTTCTATTGCTGTCTTCATGTTCACTGCCATTAATCTCACCCAGTGTATATCTGACCTCAGATATTACGCATTTCAATGGGACCTTCTGCAGATCTCCACACTCTCGTCTGTGAGGCTCCATCCTCTCCAGTACTTTCTCCTGTGAACCACAGCTGCTGTTCTCTCCCAGACTCCCAGCTGTGTCTCCTTGATTCAGAGTCTGCTAGGCTACATCTGGGCTCCTCCTGTGTACTGCAGCCAGAAACTCTCGTCAGGCGGTAAGCTGCGCAATCATAAGGCTCAGCTCATTTATTTCCTGCTTCGAAGGGATCAATATTCTTTACTGCCTGAATGGCAGCTGTTAGTGCATGAGTGGGGCTTACCAATTACAGATTTCAATATAAGATAATCTGCCTGAGCCCTAATGTCAATATGTTTAGGCTTTTTCTCTTGGACTGGGTGGATTTCCCTAAGAAGAATCTTCCTATCTTCTTGTTGCCTCGATGGAACAAGCCTGGTTGACAGGTTCTGGTAGGATTGTGGGGCCACCAATCAGTACATAAATGGTTCACTTTACCTCGTTTTCACTATGATACTGACCCTCAATAATAGGGTACCACAGATGAGAACCTTGTTTTTGTTCTTTCCAGAGAATACGGTTCTAGCCTTTTGTTAGGAGGACGGTGGGCAAGTCACATGATTATTCAGAACAGAGTGGAGACCTCAACGTCTGTGGTACTTGGTATCCAAAACGGCCTGCAAAGGTCCTTACCTCTTGGTGTGCATGTTCTGTTTACTTCCCTTCTATAATACACTTAGGGCTGACCTGTGTGACCATCAGAATATGGCAGAAGTGATGATGTGACTTCTGTGTTTAGATCATGAATAGTATGGCAGCTTCCACCTTGGTCTCCGATCACTCCATCTGGGGGAAGCCAGGCTTCATGCTGTGAGGACACTCACACAGTCCTGGAGTGACTCAAACAAGAGGAACTGAGGTCTCCTGCCAATTGTGAGCCTTGGAGGTGAACTACCTTGGAAGGTGATCTATCAGCTCCAGTCGAGCCTTCAGGTGAGATCCTGAGCCAACCAGTCAAGACACTGCTGAATTCCTGACCCACAGAAACAGTGAGAGATAATAACTGCTGTTTTAAGCCGCTAAGTTTGGGAGTGATTTCTTAATGCAGTATTCGGTAACCAATACAGCCTCTGACTTTCTAAAAATAGCCTTTCAAGCAATTTTCTTGGCTTTAATGCCACTTTCAGAGATAAACGGTACTGTCAATTCCTGAACTTCTCGGAGAATTAGATAGTATAAACTGGTTGCTTTTTGGCTTTCAACTTCTAGGATTTTTAGGTCTGTAAAGTTACTACTCATCCATATACTTCACAGGTTCCAAAATTTTTTGCTGTCCTGGTTGGACAAAGAAGTTAAAAACTATTGCTGTTTAGTAGGGGGAGCAAAAGTGAGTACGTATGCTCAATCTACCTCTTTATCTAAAAGACCTATTATCAAACATTTCAATTTTTGCTAGGAATAACAGGTGAAAAACAGTATCTCAGTATGATTTTAATATATATTTTTTTCAAGTTATGAGCATTCTTGAGGCATTTTTTCATTTTTTTTTTTTTTTTTTAAGAACCACATGTATTTTGTAGATAAATCATGTGTTCATTTTTGGGTCCTATTTTACCAGTGACTTGCTACATTTTTTTCGTTCTGATTTATAGAAGCTCTTTATGTTTGAGAAAATCAGCTCTTTGTAATATGAGCTGCCAGAGTTTTTCACTGGTAGTTGGTCTTCTGACCACTGATGGTGGTTTCTGCCACGTAGTAAAGTTTTATTTTTCTGTAGTTGATACCATCTATCTTTTTTTAATTTTAAGGGTTTTTGGCTTCTAAGTTTTTTTCCTAATAGGGTTGGAGGGAGATTTCTTTTTTAAAATAATTTTTCAATTACAGTTGACATATAATATTAAGTTAGTTTCAGGTGTACCACGTAGTGATTAGACATTTATATAACTTATGAAGTGATTACCCCAAAAAATCTAGTACCCATCTGACACAATACATAGTTATTAAAATATCATTGATTATATTCCTTATATAATTTTTACATCCCCATGACCATTTTGTAACTACCAGTTTGCACTTGTTAATTCCTTCCCCCATTTCACTCATCTCCCAACACCCCTCCCATCTGGTAACCATCAAAAAGTTCTCTGGGTCTATGAGTTTGCTCCTGTTGTATTTGACCATTTATTTTGTTCTTTGGATTGACCACTGTAAATAATGCTATAATGACATATGGATGCAGATGTCTCTTCAAAGTAGTGTTTTGGGTTTCTTTGGATATAAACCCAGAAGAGGAACTACTGGGTCCTTCTTTGTTTCTTGTGATAGGCTTTGTTTTAAAGTCTTCTTTTCCTGGTATGTATCGCTACTCCAGCTTTTTGTTTCCATTTTTATGAAATATCTTTTTCTATCCCTTTACTTTCAGTCTATGTACGTCTTGCAATCTGAAGTGAGTCTCTTGTAGGCAGCATTATGAAAAGGTTTAATTTTCTTATCCATTCAGCCACCCTATGTCTTTTGATTAGAGCATTTAATCCATTTACATTGAAAGTAAATGTTGCTAGATACGCAGTTATTGCCATTTTATTAGTCACAGTTTCTATTTTTTTGATTTTTTCTTCTTAAAGAAGTTCTTTTAACATTTCTTTTAATGCTGGTTTGGTGGTGATGAACTCTCCTTTAGCTTTTTTTGTGTGGGAACCTCTTTATCTGTCCTAAATGATAGCTTTGCTGGGTAATCACCGTTGTAGGTCCTTGCTTTTTATCATGTTGAATATTTCATGCCAGTCCCTTCTTGTCTGTGAAGATTCTGTTGAGAAATTAGCTGACAGTCTTATGGAAGCTCCGTTGTAGGTAACTAATTCCTTTTCTATTGCTGCTTTTAAGATTCTCTCTTTGTCCTTTAGTTTTGGCATTGTCATTATGATGTGTCTTGGTGTGGGTCTGTTTGGTTCATCTTGTTTGAGACTCTGCAATTTCTGGGCTTGTATGTCTATTTCCTTTACTATGTTAGGGAAGTTTTACATCATTATTTCTTCAAATAGGTTTTTAATCCTTGCTCTCTTTTCTTTCTGGTACCCCTATGATGCAAATGTTGGTAGCCTGATGTTGTCCCAGAGGGCCCTTAAACTCTCCTCATTTCTTTGGACTCTTTTCTTTTTGCTGTTCTAATTGGCTGTTTTCTGCTACCTTATGTTCTAAACAGCTGGTTTGATCCTCTGCTTCATTTAATCTACTGCTGCTTCCCTCTAGTGTATTTTTCATTTCAGTTATTGTATTCTTTGTTTCTGATTTTTTTTTTTTTTTTGAGGGCAGTGTCACTGGTCCTCACATGTGGGACCCGAACCGGGGCCATTGGCTTCCCAAGCCAGTGCTTAACCACCGTGCCACTCAGCCGGCCCTGATGGTTTCTTTTTTATGTTTTCTATATCCATTTTTGTTTCCTATCTCTTTGTTGAAGTTCTTGCTGAGATAATTGAGCACCCTTATAACCACTGTTTGGAACTCTGCGTCTGGTAGGTTGCTTGTCTCCATTTTGTTTAGTTCTTTTTCTGGAGCTTTATTCTATTCTTTCATTTGAGACATGTTTCTTTGTCTCCACATTTTGGCTGCCTCCCTGTGTTTGTTTCTGTGTATTAGTTAGGGCTGCTATGTCTTCCAGTCTGAGTGGCTTTATGTAGTAGGTGTCCTGTGGGACCTAATGGTGCAGTCTCCCTGGTCACCTGAGCCAGGTGCTCCATGTGTGTCCCTAGTGAAGGCTGTGTGTGCCCTTCTGTTGTAGATGAGCTTTGGTTGTTGTTTGTATGTTAATGGTAGGGACTGATTCTTGGGCTAATTAGTTGTGAGGACTGGCTGTGACTATAATGGAGGAGCTGTGGTGCAGGGGCTGACCCTATGGAGGATTCACTTTAGTGGGGCTCTGGTGCCTGCCCAGTCTGCCCTTTGGGTGTGCTGTTTGTGGAGGTGGTTGGGTGGTGCTCTGGGGTAGTCTGAAGCTGGTCACCAGGTGTATTGGTTTTGCGGCCTCTTGGGAGGGGCTCTGTTGCAGGTCAAGGTTAGCTGCTGCCTGTGCCCTGTTTGGGGCCACTTGGTGTGAGATACAGAATGATCTGCAGATGGCTGTCATTTGTACTGGACTTGGAGGTACCTGGGAGAGGCTAAGCTGCAAACTGAGGCTGGTTGCCACTAGTACCAGGCTTGTGGCCACTTATCAAGAGGTAGGGGGCACGCCGAATCTAGATTCTGCTTATCTTGGATTTGTGAACCTTTGAGAGATTTTAGGAAAGTCCACAGCATGAGCCACTGGAGGTGGTTTGGCTGGGCCCGCAAGTTGGATAGGCTCTCAGGAAATCACCAGGGGGGGTGAACAGTGTTATCTAGGTTGATGGAAACTTGGATATGGCGGCTACCCGCATCTGCACAGAGAGTGGGGAGGCTCAGTAAAATAAATGGCTTCTGTCAGCACTTGTCTGGGAGAAAGCTGTTCCTCCAGCCCTTGCCCTGAAGCAAGATAATTCGGTTCCTCCCGCTATGTCCCTGGCACCTTTCGAGCTGCTGCTCCAGAGATGGAGCTTAGAGTAAGTGAATTCGTGCATGCAGTAAGTCCATGCATGGGCCCTTTATTAGGGACTCCAGCCACCCTCTGTCTAACTCAGCCACAATCTCCACTGGTTTTCAGTCAAAAGTTGCAGGGATTTCTCTTCCGTGCACTGGAACCCTGGGCTGGGGAGCCTGGTGTGGGGTTGGGACCTCTTGTTCCTCCAGGGGGTCCTCCGTAGTCAAGATATCCCTTTGGATTTTTTAACTGCCACATGCGGTGTGGGACCAGCTCATTCTGCATCTCAGCCCCAATACCAGTCTCGAGGCGACTTCAGTTACAGGACTTAGTTACAGGACTTCTGTTCATCTTGACTTCAGGCAATTCTTGTGTTTTTTTTTAAAGATTTTTATTGGGGAAGTCGGGGAGGGGAATAGCGTTGGGGAATGGGGGAAGGGGAACAGACAAGTTGCTGTCTTTTTGTTCTTCAGTCTAGTTGTGGAGGATGTTGCTTCATTGGCCCACGTTGGTACTGTCATTTCGCTCTTCCTGGGTGAGGCAGATCGGTCGCTGACCTCTGGACAGCTGCTCATGTCGGCTCTTGGCAGCTCACACCGGCTGCCAGCCGCTCATGCTGGCTGCCGGCCACTCACTGTAGCCTATGGCAGCCACTGCAGCAGAGGCTGCAGCCTATGCCATCACTGGAGCTCGCGCAGCCCAGCTCCAGATGGAGCTGTTGTTCACCAGCTTAGCTGTAGAGGGCAGTGTCACTGGCCCTCACATGTAGGATCCGAACTGGGGCCGCTGGCGTCCCAAGCCCGCTCTTAACCAATGCGCCACTCGGCTGGCCCAGGCATTTTTTTTTTTTTTTTAGCTGAGCCATCCAGCTCAACGGCCTCTCAGCTCAGGCTGGCAACGAACCGCTGTTGCTCAGCACTCAGCTCGCACTCTTGAGTGAGCTCTTAACCAACTGAGCCACTCGGCTGGCCCCCCAGGCAATTCTTAATAATGGTTCTTCTGTAGTTGTAATTTTGAGATGGTCGTGTGAGGAGGCAAACACAGCATTTACCTACTCTAACTTTTTAGTCAAACTCACGAAGGTCTGCCACACACACTCAGATTATTTTAAAAAAATTTCTCCATGGTTTGTTCTAGTACTTCATTTTGTATATATCTAGCTCTGACATGGTTAAAATGTATTTCATAATATTTATAATATTATGAATAATATTCATAATAAATATTTCAGTTGATCCAACTTCATTTTCTTCCATATAGCCACCTACTACCAAATCTACTTGTTGAATAATTTATCTTTTCCTCAGTGATTTGAAATGTTACCTTTATCACACACTAAATCTCTTTACATACTCGTGTCTATTTATGGGTTTAGTAACCTGTTTCACTGATGTTTCCATATTTTCATATGCTAGTAAGATGATGTTTTATTTTTGAAGTTTATACCCTCCTCTCATCACTCTTCTGACAACTTCTTCTGAAATCATGACTAATTCCAAACAATTCTTAAGCCCCAAATAACTAAAAAATGATCATATAGTTGGTTTCTTGGGACAGGCTTTAAACATTCAGACATAAAAGTTCAATATACCATAAATAAGAAAATCGTAAGTACTGATGAACATAATGAGAGGTATAAATGATTGGTAGTAAGATCCTCTTTTCCCTTAAGAAAACTGTAATCTAGTTAATTAAAGATCTAACCAGAGAATACAAGTTAATGGTTTCTGCCCACTGACTTTAAGAACAACTGTTTATATCTAATGTTCAACAAAATATTTTGCATCAAAACAATTATCTTCTTACTTGTAACAAAAGCAGCTGGAGAAGATGATCATAGCAATTATGCAGATAGCCATAGAAATTAGCACAACCAGCCATCGAACGCTGCCATCGAAAAATGGACCTGATAATGACAGTAAACAATGAAATGAACATATTATCTTTTACATCTTATTAAAAGGGAAAAATAATTTGTAGTGTTCAATTCTAGAAAGCTCGCTTATTGTTAAAACCAGAGAAAATATTTTACCAAGAATCATAATCACACTTTTCTTGACTAACCTACCTATAACAACAGGGGGCAGTGTAGGTTGTAAATACTGGTTACATAAATTGGTCCGACAACATTCTATTGTCCGGCGTAGCTGGGCTTTTGGTGAATCCTAGAGGAAGAGTAATGATAAAATTAGAAATGGTTTGACAAACTAAATTGATAAATGAATTGTTTTTAATATTCATAAAATATAATTTGTAATTCAGTGAGTTAAAAGGACCTGCACTTTTTCTTTTTTTTTGAGGGCAGTGTCACTGGCCCTCACGTGAGGGACCCAAACCGGAGGCCAGCGCCCAACCACCATGCCACTCGGCCGGCCCAAGGACCTGCACATTTTATGTGTAAAAAAGAAAGATTACTGAAAAATTTGAATTCATGCTGAAATAGTTTATAGTTGTAAAGACTGTGAAATGGTTTTTCTTAAGGACTACGTATGCATGTGAATGATAAACCCTAGACCATAACTTAATTGCAGATAAACAAAAGTTTATAAGTATTTTTCACCAAACTTTGGCATATTTTTTAATGTATTACCATTCATTTGTTTTTAGTTTAGAAGTATTTAAAGTCATGAAATCTTTTCCTAAAAATCATGGGTAACACATTTTAATACAATGATAAACTAGTAGGGTAAATACGATCTCCTAGTAATGCTGAGACTTTAGATGGATGAAACAAGATCAGACTAAAAAGTGGAGACTGTCTTAAGCCAAAGACAAGACAAGTTAGCAAAGGTATTCGAGCAGGTAGAAGATACTGTGGATTCTGCATAAAACTATGTTGAAACTAATGAACTGGATGTGGAAGTTGAGGCATACGCGTATGTGGTGAGGAAGAGGGCAAAATATAAAAACATTATTCCTGAGAGTTTTTTAAGACCACCAACCAGATATGAGATGTGTCCTAACAGATCAGAAAATAAGCGCAGAGAAAAGATTGTAGTCATGGGAATAGATTATCACCAATTATGTGTGAAGTTTTATTGGACTAACAGTGAGGTACTTGACAAATTCTTAACTTGAACGCTGACATTTCAGGACTACCTGGGAGAACTGCTCTGTACCACACAAAGGAACTGTTTGTCATTATAAAAGTAGCAAGAATGTAAGCAGAAATTGACCAGGTTATTCTTAAATAGCAGCTGGCCAGAAAAGAAAAACCTCAGTATAATCAGGTATATCTTTAAATGTGAATGTTGGTCCATAACTTGAGATTTTATCACAAAAGATGGGTCAAGATCATTGGAAACTTTCAAACGGACAAGTTTTATATTTAACTAAGTTTTTGTCTTTTTAACAATTGATCATAAAGAGAAAAAACGTTACGAATTACATTGAATTGACTCTGAAATAATCCAAGATCACTTACATGAAGGATGAAATAAAGAGTATATAACTAAAGATGAATAAAAGAAATGCCAAGCATCCAAGAATCATTCCAGGAAGGCTAAAGCTCAAAATGAGCATAAGACTTGCAGGACAAAATGAGCATAAGACTTGCAGGAGAGAAAATGTAAAGAAAAAAAAACAAGAAAATTTCACTTTGTTCACTTGGGCGGTGCTAGAAGACAAACCACCAGGCAATGGGTGTTCCTGACAAGACAGTCGGTAATGAAGGAGAACGAAAATGTTTTTTTCAACTCCTGTTTGGTTTCTGCCTTCTCTATCAAGGATGAGTATAGGAATGAAGAAGACAGACCAAACACCAGTAAGTGAGCACTGACATCCCAGAGGTATGAAGAGATCCTACAACATTTCTGTTTTCTGCATGAGTTCATATCTTAAACTGGGTGAATTATATCCCAGGAAGATTAGAGCACTTGTGAGATGGCTGAAAGACAGGTATGATTTAAAGACTTTCAAAAGAAGGGCGTTGGAAATTAGATAGCTAAAGATTATACTCCTTTTCTTTAAAAAGGAAAGAAAGGAGACTGTGCCAATAACAGATTGGAGGTAGCCTAGTTTTATGGAAAAAAATGAGGGCTTTGGATTAAAATAGCGTAAATCCTACCTTTGCCACTTATTAACTCTGTGACCTTGAACAATGAACTTACTTCTTTCTGGGCTTTAGTTTCTCCTGCTTTAAAGCGGAGGATAAAAAAATATGTGTCTTACAATGTAACTGGGAGGAAATGGTGTACAATATACCAAAATTGCATGTTAAATGCAAACAGTAAATATTCAATAAATTAATTCTTCCTCTGTGAACTTGACATGGATCCTGGTTAAGATTCTAGAATAAGCCACAAATGCTTATGTGGTTTCACTAATAAGCAATAGCAAACCCACCTTGTATCTTTCTTTTATGCAGGAAACTGGGTTGGTAAAGGTCAGGTGTGTCTAGATTATGAGGTTGGTGACACAACCTTCCCCACTCCCTTCTTCCAAGCAAGTCCATTTGTATCTCCAGATTTATATGGGTAATAAAAATCCTTATGGGGAAAAACTCACTTGGCATTCATGACATAAGAGATTTAGTGAGCTTGGGTGGGAGGAGGTGAGGGAGTCTTACATTAAAAAGAAACTTAAGCCAAATTATAAGGAATGGCAGAGTAGTTTCTGAGAAATAATTCATCCTACAGGAAGAAACGGAATAACCTGCATTTAACAACAGAAACTGGGGGAGGGTGGAGAGGGGAGGGAGGGTGGGAAGGGAATTCAAAGTCTGGGCTAAGCATGGTGATTGTCATTTGAATCTGTTCTGATCCAAACCTGGCAGTATGTAAAGCAGTAGGAGAAAAGGCTTAGGATGAAATTAAAAGAGCTGTTCTCTTCAGATTAGGTGCTAGGGAAATGGGTAGTGATATCAGGAAGATACACAGAAAGTTAGACGAGTGAAGTTAAAATTTCTTGTTTGTGTCACCACTAAACAAGTTTTGAAAAACAATGTATCCCCTCACATATTTTTAGGCTGACACCTAACACTTTTCATCATAAATTGCTGCAAACAATGTATTAATAGTGTTTGGCTTATTGTACAAAATGACATATAACATAAAACTGTTACATCATTCTTAAATCTATACAGTACAATCTAAATAACATAGCAACTTCACACTCATTACCATTATTTACAAAAATGAACAAATGCTTCAACAATTAGAAATTTTAATGTTCCTTTTTGTTCTTGAATTCCTTTCCACATCTCCCAGAATAATTATGTCCTAATGTAATATATTTTGATATATAATTCTCCACATTAAAAAAATATATATATAATTGCAAATTAGTGTATTTTATTTCCTGTGACAGTATGTCTTTAAGTTTAAAAAAATTATTCTGGTTTGATTTATCATCACAATTGTTAGAATAAAATTGATCAAAACAATACATATGCTATCCATATTAAAATACTAACAGTAAAAGAACATTTTATTGGGAAGGTATGAGATGAATGGAAATTAAGAAAAGAAGGTAGTTCATAAATTTCCATCCATTTCATACCTTTCCAATAAATTTTTCTTTTACAGTTAGTATTTTAATGAAGATAAATATTACTTATTGCTAGAATGAGAAGGGTCAGAATTAATTTTATTCCTGTTTTTCTATTTTCCTTTTATTGAAAACTGAAAACCACCTGACATGCAAACATATTTGATATTCCAAAGTGCCCCACAGTAATACTCAGATTTCAAACTACAACACTGATTGGAAACTTGAGGTTTTGCATCCCACGCCTTTGATTTGTAAACTGTGAAAAGGGGGGAAAGAAAAGAGAAATTGCTTGAGAGGTTCTGTTCTCAGGCAGATCAATATTAAGCAATATGACATATGGAAGTTTAGGATTTGTAAAAGGATTCCCTGAAAACTACTCCCGTGTCTACGTGATCCTGTATAAGGCGGTCTGTGTGTACCCAGAAGGTGTAACTCAGCTTAAAGACTGCTCGGTTACATCATAAATATGGTAAAAGCTAACTATATTAAGCCTTACTATGTGCCAACTGTGCTAAACTCTTAACATATATGCTATCCCATCTGATCCTTATCATAACTTCATCACAGAAGAGAAAACAAGAGTAAAGCTATTTGCCCAAAGTTTCATAGCTACTAAGAGACAACATATGGATTTGAACACAGACTGTCAAGCTTAACAACTAACTAATATTGGTGAATTCAGTTTGGGACACTCCTAGTTCAGGGGGCCTGCAAGACACTGGTTACTACTGCTGAGCTCACTGCTCAAACCATAGCTCTTTCTCCAATGTTTTTTTTTAAAACTTTTTTTTTGAGGGCAGTGTCACTGGCCCTCACATGTGGGACTGAACCAGGGCCGCTAGCTTCCCAAGCCAGCGCTTAACCACCGCACCACTCGGCCGGCCCTCCAATGTTTTTTAAGTGATTAGAAATGTATATACTATATGTGGTTGATAAATACTCAAATAGCATAAAACTGGAAGAAACAACGAAATTAGCATCCCCCCAAATCCTGACAAATTACAGCAAAGGACTAATTCTAATATGATGAAATATGACACAGACTAGTATGTGACAACTATATAACAAACTCATTCCATGCCTGTCTACTTATCTGTGTCAAGAAGCCAACAGCACCAACAGAGAATGGAAGAGATGTGGCTCAGTGGCAGCATGAGTGAAAGACATGGGGATCTCAGCTGACAAAACGCTCGGTATGCTTCAATAATATGGGGTAACAGTCAAAAACCTAATATGAGATTTGGTTGTACTTACAAAAACGGAAAGGAGTTACTCATTCTCTGCTTTTTTCCTGGTCAGACCACCCTCAACTATGCATATTACACGGAGAAAATGGAGAGTAAAGCTGATTGTATAAGGAGCAGCTGAGGTCACTGTGAATTATGATTTTCATTGGGCCACGACTAGAGGGTATGGGGAGGAAAGCAGGACAACAAAAAAACTTTCTTCATACAGTAACGGGCTATCATGTTAAAGAGGGATTAGATTTGCTCTCTGTGGACCAACAAGGCTGAGTGAGGAAGGAAGATGATGTGGAGTCATGGAGAGGAAAATCTGAAGATCAAGTCGGATCATCTTACAGGTAAAACGGGTGGTCTCAGGAGGCAATGAGCCCTAGCATGAGAGGTGTAGTACCCAGAAAATACATGGGGTGCATTGTGTGTGTGTGTGTGTGTGTGTGGTGATTGGGATGGATTCCAAACATTAGCCAAAAGGTTGACGCATATAACCTTTAAGGTTTCTATCAATCCTGAGAATTTCTTAATAACTTGAATAATTTTCTAAAATAGTCAAGGCTTAAACGTGTACACAAACACTGCTATCTGAAACTGCTTCTCAAGAACATTGGCAGGATGCCCTTAGGCAAAATTACTACACAGAATTTTGAAGAGATTTGGTTTATAACCCAGAGCACCATCAAGATGTGCATAAACTATTACCAATCCTGATTTCTTTTCGGTTGCTATGAAAATAACTCCATTGAGAGCTCCTTAGAAGGACCTACCATTTCTCAATTGTCTCAGAGTCACACAAAGGTTACTGCCATCACCTTAGAGGTTATTGCCCATCAATTTTATAATGCACAAACAAGTATGACAGTGTCATTTTCTGCAGCCATAACAATTTAGAAACAGGATGATTGAAATCTTTTTTTTTAAAGTAAAACAAGCTGGAACTTCAATGACCACAATCATATTACTTAAATAAGAGCTAAGCTTCCCCTAATATATTTGCTGATAAGAACACACATTCTCCTAGGGGAAGTCAATGTTTTTCATGTGGACCCCCTGCTTTCTTCCATAGGTCCCAAATTCGATCTTACCTTGCACTGAAAATCAGATCCTTCATATTTCATACACCCTGAAGCTAATGTGGTTTCTCCCTGGTCATCTTCTTCTATGATGGCAAAGCAATGCCCATTAGTTCTAAAAGACAAAAACAAACAAAAAATTAAAAACTAAGAAAAACCAAAATATCTAACTTCATATCAGAAAGTACTAATTCAATCTGAGTTTGAATGGGACCAGATACTGACGGTCTTTTTTTAAGATTAAAATTACATTCACATGCGATTTTTTTGGAAAATTACATGGGTTTTAAGGCAAATGCAAGTTGTCACACTGGAACTAACCTAAAGGTCCAGTAAGAACCCTATAAAGGTAGAAAAGGATTCCTATTAAACAAGTCCTCCAAATATGAATTATTAGGCAACTTCTCTCTGTTAATCAGTCTTGTGACCACAGAAAGCTCATTTGAAAAATTTTATAAATTAAACACCTTAATTTTTAAAAAATATACTTAAAAATAACTTTTTTTTAAAAAAAAGATTTTATTGGGGAATCGGGGGAGGGGAACAGCGTTGGGGAATTGGGGAAGGGGAACAGACAAGTTGCCGTTCTTTGGTTCTTAAGTCTAGTTGTGGAGGACATCGCTTCACTGGCCCATGTTGGTATTATGATCATTGCACTCTTCCCAGCTGAGGCAGATCAGTTGCAGGCCATTGGATGGCAGCTCATGGTGGCTCTTGGCAGCTTACGCTGGCTACCAGCCACTTAAGCTGGCTGCCGGCCCCTCATGGCAGCTTATGGCAACCCACTGCAGCCTTTGCCGTCGCTGCCCACTCATGGCAGCCCAGCTCTCGGTTGAGCTGTTGTTTAACATCTTAGCTGTAGAGGGCACAGCGTCACTGGCCCTGATGTGGGATATGAACCAGGGCCCTGATGCTCAGAGCTGGCATCCCAAGTCAACTCTTAACCAACATGCCACTCGGAGGCCTGAGAGGCACTTTTTATTGAACATAAAAAAAAGGGAACCCTTGGGCCGGCCGAGTGGCTCGTTGGTTAAGAGTTGGCTTGGGATGCCCAGCATCAGGGCCCAGGTTCAGATCCCACATACATCAGGGCCATTGACACTGAGCCCTCTACAGCTAAGATGGTGAACAACAGCTCAACCTGGAGCTGGGCTGCTGTGAGTCGCCAGCAACACTGTAGGCTGCAGTGAAGCAGCAGGTTGCCGTAAGCCACTGTGAGCGACTGGCAGCCAGTGTGAGCTGCCAAGAGCTGCCGTTAGCTGCCATCCAGTGGTCGGCAACCCATCTGCCTTACCTGGGAAGAGCACAATGATAATACCAACATGGGCCAATGAAGCAACGTCCTCCACAAATAGATTGAAGAACAAAAGGACAGCAACTTGTCTGTTCTCCAATTCCCCAATAAAAATCTTTAAAACAAAAAACAAAAAAACAAAAACAAAAAAAAAAAAAAAAAAAGGGGGGGAAGATCTTTTGTATAGCTGAATTTTTAAGGAATTTACATAAATGTATTTGCATTTAATGAAATTTTATAATTTTAATAGTAGCATGGTGGAGTATTTTCCTAATATATTCATTTAGACTTTAATGGATAGGAAGAAACTTCTAAAAGCTTTTTGTGTGCCCCTACTTATTGTTCATATAAGTAAGTGTATTACTTCTACTTAAAAGAACCTTGCAGGTAAGTGTATTACTTCTACTTAAAAGAATCTTGCAGGACCAGCCAAGTGGCGTGTTGGTTAAGAGCTGGCTTGGGAGGCCAGCGGCCCCAGTTTGGATCCCACATATGAGGGCCAGTGACACTGCCCTCTACAGCTAAGATGGTGAACAACAGCTCCACCTGGAGCTGGGCTACCATGAGTCCCGGCGACGGTGTAGCTGCAGCCCCTGCTGCAGTGGGCTGCCATAAGCTACAGTGAGTGGCCGGCAGCCAGCGTGAGCGGCCGGCAGCTGCAGTGAGCTGCCAAGAGCCACCGAGAGTGGTCGTCCAGAGGCCGGTGACCAATCTGCCTCACCTGGGAAGAGAGCAATGATGATACCAATGTGGGCCAGTGAAGCAACGTCCTCCACAACTAGACTCAAGAACAAAAGGACAGCAACTTGTCTGTTCCCCTTCCCCGGATCCCCAATGCGGTTCCCCTCCTCCAATTCCCCAATAAAAATCTTAAAAAAAAAAGAATCTTGCAGGATTATTCATTTTCTATTAAGGAAAAAATGTTAAGTGTGGGATGAAAGCTGTTAAAATTGATGAGGTAGTTATACTCTGGATTACTTAACCACTAACAAATATTCTACATGTATCAGGCAGGCAGCACAGACAAGAATTTTGGCAAGAAGTTACTTGGCAACATAGTGGGGAGCATTCCCCTATGACAGATCACCTTGTCTGTCACAATAAAGATAATCACCACCAGAGGACAATCAACACATTTAAGATGTGAGGAACGGTAGTATAATTTCAAGATTTCACATGTAATCATTTATGCTTTATATCTGATCATATTCAAAGATGGTACAATAGTTAGGAAAGTATAAAACAAGACATCAATTATAACCTTTATAAAAGGGAGACAATTAATTGACTGATGAGACTGAGCTGTTCAGGGAATTCTTTCTATGGCCAATTAAAACAATTCTTCAAATATGGAATAGAATTACATGATCATATATAAATGTGTTGAATAGCTAACATAAAATTAAGTAAGAAAATTAAAATGGTCATAGAAATCAGAATTAGATTGGGGAGTTTGCTTGTAAGAAGATAATATAAAATTAATTAAATATCACATTATCATTCTCATATGTCTAAAATATTTCAGCCAATTTAGAATTAATTACAAGGCTTTAGTGGAATTTTCATGTTTTCTTTTTGGTAGTCTCAAAGTTTTTTATAAGGAGCATCAATAACTTTATGACAAAAAGATCATTAAATAAACTCAAAATGTTAAACAGCACATTCCTTTTATCTGGTTTAAAAAGCTATATTACAATGTTACTCTAAGAAAGTGGTTACTTAATAGTAATAAATGTTCCTATTTACAGTACAAAAAGCTTTTTGGCTCTTTGGAAAGACAGGATATAAAGTTAAAGGGAAAAAAAAAGCCCTTAGACAATGTAAGCAATTCTTAAAATAGCACTAACTGCAACCCTGTTCCCCTAACTTTAAGAAAGGCAGCATAAAGTCCTTACATGCACGTGTTATTAATAGCATCATCCGGGCAGTGTCCTGAGCAGTAGCACTTTAAAAAAGGCAAGGTGTCCTCTGGTGCTAAGGTTACTCCATTTTCTGACTTCTGCTGGTCGGAGTCTGATTTCATCCCAGTACCATGGAGCATACTGTCTAGATTCTGCCCTGTAATCATATATGAAATTTGTAAATAAATCATTTCTGAAAAGCTAATTTTTTTATTTTAGTTTTTAACAAGGAAAAGCTTCTAAGCTTTCATATCACAGTAACTAGCTAATATGCTTCCTTAATTAAAAATAAATTTCAGTCACACAACAGACATTTATGAATAACCTATTATACACAGAATTACTATCCCATATAAAACTGAAGGCAACAAAGGAACAAGACAAAAAAATAAAGAAACAAAAACTTGTAGAGACAGACAACAGTTTCGTGGTTACGGGAGGGTAAGGGGGGAGGGGTGGTAGAAGAAGGTAAAAGGGATCAAATATATAGTGATGGGAACTGACTCTGGGTGGTGTACACACAATGTGATACATAGATGATATATTACAGAATTGTACACTTGAAACCTATGTAGTTTTGTTGACCATTGTCACCCCAATAAATTTGAATAAAAATAAAAAAATTACTACTCCAGGTGTTGTGGGATATATGGAGGTGACTATGTCACAATTTCTAAACTAGTGAAAGACGAACAAGAGTGGCACAAGGAAGAATATGGTCCTACCTTTTTAAAAAGGTATGTGGAAGCAATTTCAGGGAAGGCTGAGATTGCTTCCAATCATTAAAACACAGAAAAATTATGTTTCTTTTCTCATATTCTTTAGTTCAAAACTTGTGACTAGCTTAAAAACAATAAGTCCTTTATTTGTGCCTCTGTGTGGAAGTGGAGTTACTAAGCTTCTTGCTTTGGACTTTAACTGCTTAAGTAAGGTGAATTGTGAGAGCACGGGGACTAATCATATTATCTGGTGCCTTTTATCTTAAGGTCATTGGTTCAAATCCAAACTATGCTGCCAGAAACTGAAGGTTATTCTTGCATTAGAGTCTAGTAGCTTCAAATGACAGATACTGTCATATTTGGTACTGAATCTTTCAGGCTGAAAGTAGAATAGAACTAAAGCAGTGTTTTAGTAATTCCTTCCTCCCTCTGAATCAGCTGAAACTGACCAGGCTATTCCTTGTAGGGTTGATCTCAAGGGAATAAAATGTAGAGCCAAACAAATATGAAGTATTAAGAAAATTGGATATGTATTTAATTATAAATGTTAAATAAGTGGTTCAAGGCTTAATAATGTGGACTTGACTTTAAATTTAGCCATACTGGTGAGAAGAACTATTGAAAAGAGAAAAAAGTAATACATATATACACATTGATAACAGGAAAAGAATGTGCTGCTAAATAAGTTTTAGTAGTTCCACAACTTGAATTTTAATAAACTTCAGTTAATCCTTTAAATTACTACAAAACTTAAAGACCTCATTTATGTAAAGAAAGTCAACTGTTAAAAAAAAAAAAAAGCAGGGGTGGAGCAGGAAGGGAAGAAATCCACTGAACTGGAAATGAGGAGACCAAGAGTCTGGTGTACTATGGTTCCACCATAATTTAGCTAGCTGGATGATCATGGATAAGTCATGTTTTTTCTCCAGGCCTGATTTCTTCAGTAAAACCATAGGATTAGAGGACATCTGAGGACTATTAATAGCTTTAAAATTCTATTATAGTAACAGAAAGAAATATCAATTCAGCTACAGAGAACAATATATCCCAAGCAATTGATTTTTCAAAAATCTAATGATACATAGAAAAAGCAGTCTAGTGTGGAAGAAATAACACTGAAATAACAGTAAGAATAAAAAGTCAAGGGTTCAAGTCCCGATTATGTCCATAGGTAAGTTACTCTCTGAACCTCAGTACTTTATTAAAAATGGTAATTTCAATTCAAACCCGCCCAATGCAAACCAGGAGGCTATATACAGATCAAATGAATGTATAATAAATTAAATATAAAATAGTATGCAAGTGAAAATATTACTAATAACTGATGTCATATTAAAAGATCACTGATACCTAAGAAACTCAAAGTTATATGATGGTTGGTACACATAATTTCCTAGAAAACTATCTGAATTTAGTAGATAAAAATCTTAATTACAATAATAATTTGCATCTGCGATTTATATCATCTCAAATATTTATTTAACAAAGCACTCAGCAGAGGCTTACTATGTGCAGGCAAGGTACTGAATTCTGGGAACTGATCTCGTCCTTGAGAAACTTGGAAAGAGGCAAAGTGGGAGGGGTGACAAGTACGAAAATAAACACAATGTGAAAAGTAATATAATACAAAGGTGCCATGTAAACGAAGGAGACAATAACACAAACTCATCCTAGAATGTCAAAAACAATGAAATCTGAGCCATACCTTGAAGTTGTAAGGTTTCACCAAGCAGAGGCATAGATGCAAAGGCACATACCAAGCAACGGCCCCCCTGCACTCTCTCCCTAGGTAACAACACCATTTCAACCATCTCCATGGTTTAAACAAATCTTTTTGTTGATGGTTCCTCGATTCACCTATCCCTCCAGCCTTGACTTGCTTAAGTATCTCAAAATTAATTTGTCCAAAATGGAACTCTTGTCTTTTCTCCTCAAACCTGATTCTCCAGGCTTCCGGCTCAACATCCTCAATGGATTTCCAGCTCCACTGCTATTACCTGGGCCCATTATATCATGCCACTTCCAAAATAAGAATCTCCATACTGATCTTTCTACTTCTTTCTTGGCCTCCCCAACCCATTTCCCACATAGCAGCAGTCAGTTATCTTATAAAAATAAATCGGATCCCATCACTCCCCTCCTTAAAACCAATTAATGGTTTCATATACACTCAGAACAAAACCCAACCGCCGTCACCAGGCCTACTGAGGCCCAGCAGGCTTTGGAGCCGGAGTGCCTCTCCATCACCAACTTCTAGCACCTCCTCTCCTCATGCTCGGGCACACTGACCTTCTGTCAATTCCTAGAACATGCCCATGTCTTTCTAGGCACAAGTCCTGTTTTTACAAACTGTACAATTAAGAGGTCTGGGTGGGCTGTAGCTGCAGGTTATATTTCAAAACAAACACATGTGAAAAATATTTAATAGCTTACATGCTTAGAAACACACACACACACACACACACAAAATATATAGAGACAAATAGCTGAAAGACACAAGTGACTCTATGCAGAGAAATTTATACCATGCTACTTTGTCATTAATAATAACTGTTAGCATTGATGATTTTATTAGACTTTCATTTCTGGCTAAACGATTTTTCCTACTTTCCCAGCAATCTATACTGGCTTCCTTTGTATATAGAAGAGGAACTTCCTCCCCGATTCTTAAGATAAAACATCTACAATAGGAATCAGAAGTCAAAAGACTGAAGAGTTGGAGACTAATGGGCCATCAATGCATTGCATGTACGAAGTCATCAATAGAGGTAGCGGTCACTAATCTATGTGCAGTGAGCAGTGATCACTAAAGGGTTTTTCAAGTCTTCCCTCCTCTGAGTGGGAGCTTATCTAGCACTTATCCTCTGTGTTCTTCGTCATGCAATACTGGGTGTGTCGGGCATTGATAAACTCTCTTTCAGCTGCACACTATGGACCGTGAAGAGTCCATCTGGACCTGACTGAGAAGGACACACGCCACCCCCAAGTCCTGTATTAGTAGCTGAGTATAGTAAGGGATGAAACTGGGCTACCAATCCCTTTGAGGAGGAACTGAGAATTTCACACCAACACGAGCACTTTTAGAAGATGCATGTGAGAGAGTGTGTATGTAGGTAGACAAATGTGGTGCTCTATAGCAGATATTTTAGTTATTCTACTCCCTTTTATCTTGCTGGCAACACACACATGCGCACACGTGTGCACGTGCACGCGTGTTTTTTTTTGTTGAACTGTTTGTCCCTCCTTCATGTGATTCAGAGAAGCACAGCCCTACCTTCAGTAGAGACAAGCCTGACAAATCTAACAGTTTTAGTTCCAATTCCCCTGCCATTGTTTACACAAGAGCATATAATAAATTCTGCCCAATAAAATTAGAAGTCTGTTGGGGGGAACGTGGGGGAGGTGCCTGGGGAAAGATATCTTTACCA
Organism: Aselliscus stoliczkanus; assembly: GCA_033961575.1. Taxonomy (NCBI): domain Eukaryota; kingdom Metazoa; phylum Chordata; class Mammalia; order Chiroptera; family Hipposideridae; genus Aselliscus; species Aselliscus stoliczkanus. The sequence goes on from CM066729.1 coordinate 122,272,777, forward strand.
AGTAAAGAGTCATCTATCTCTCTTCCTCCACTGAATGCTGTCAACTTGAAGCTGCTACATGTGCATGTGATGTCTGGTCCCTCAGCAGCCACAGCATGGCCACGAAGTGCGTTAACCTGCAGCTAAATTGCTATGCAAGGACAGCACAGTGAAATAGAAAAATAATGTGATAAGCCAAAGAATTAAATAACTGGAATACTCGTATGTTCAGAGCTTTTGATGTGTGATATAACATTTTCCTTATTGTTTAAGCTTTTGTTTACTCTGGGTTTTCGTTACTTATAGCTGAAAACATCTTAATTAATAAAGGAGATAAAATACTGTTAAAGACCCTTTTAGTTGCCCAATGGATAACTGTTTTCTCAGTCTTCCTAGCTAACAGAACTCTGATTTTGTGTGTGTGGGAAAACGTGTCAGCCCTAGGGAATGGATTTAGATATTAACCTAAGCTGACTGTGACAACTCTGTTTCCCAGTTTTCCAGTAGCCCTAGCAACTGTCTCAATTTGACCAATAAAACAAGATAAAGTCGGGGGTTAGTTTTTGGGGACACTTTTGCTTTCTTGATATAAGAGGTCCGGCTGATGCAAGTGCTGGCCCTTCTGCCATTTTTCCTTCCTCCAATGCAAATAACAGCAGCCATGATGTAACCGTGAGGGAAAAGGCAAGGAAAGTACAAAGATGTCAATCTCGATATGACTCAACTACTGAATGAACACCAGAAAATACCTACTATCTATGTAAAAAAATAAGTCTCTATTTAAGTCGCTGTTTGTTGGGTAATTTTTACTTAAAGCTAAAATCCATTTCTAAAATTTGTGACCAAGTCAAAAACAAGGGCTAAATATCTATCAGATGTTAATATCAGGTCACTTATTCTTCTGTTACAACTTGAGTAACTTTATCTCAGTGTAAAAGCACTTCAATCTATATCATAACATTTGATGCTCAAAATACTCCTGTTTGTATCTATTTTTCTAACAAGGAAACCAAGGTACAGAAAAATTTACTTTCCCAAGACACAATTCAAGATAAAGTTAGAGCTAAAGTCACAGAAATTATTTTCATTAACACTAATCTGTAATTCTTCTAAGTAATCTCTCAGAAATAACATTTTTCCTACATTGGTTCTAGTTCTTTATTTTCTTTAAGAGCAAATATTTTTATCTTACCATTTGAAGCAACTACAAGCTAATCTTTTTTGAAAGGATATATAACAAATTTTGCTCTTTATCAGATAAATTCTGAGTAAGACTTTTCACTTATGTGTGATAACTAATCATCAATTTATTTCATCTAAAAAAGCTCATTATAAAACCACTGAATCAGGGTGGGGAATGAGAATCTTGTATTATATTGCCTCTGTGTGATCCATATAGATTTCAAAATTTTTAAATACCAAATGGAGATTACCTGAGAACGAGATAGCAAATATAAATGTTACTATTAATTTCACTCATCTTCAAAACTATGACAGCTTTGGTTGATGCTACTCAACAGGCATATAACAGTAAATACCAAAATAAAGGTGTTTTATTAAATAATGTGGCGTTTCATTTAAAAAGTAGCTTTTTGCAAGAGGGCTCTGTATTCTAAGCATGAAAATAAGGGTATTTATACCTACGACAAAATACAAGGAAGCTACAGAATTCAATATTATGTTCATGCTTTAAAGTGAAAAATATAAAAAGATTTATGCTGTTAATCATATTTCTTCTTGTTAGTAGACATTAATCCATTATCACTGTGAATAAAACATTATGAAATAGCAAGCTGTAAAGTCATAAATTTAAGATAATGAAGATGTTCAATAAGTCTATCTAAAATACTTTTGTAAAACAATACTCTCTCTTCAGTATCAAATATTGTTCTAATTAAACCATACAGGAAAAACTCATGTGCAAATATAGTCCATCTGATCCTAAGAGTTACACAATAACTTCCTGCTCGGGAGTTCTAAGCTGTGAACACACAATAGTAAAATTATAATTCTGGTCATAAATAAAACTTTGAGAACTTTATGAAGAAATTTTAGTATTCAGCTTAATAACCCACAGCCTTCGGACCAACTAAGAAATTTTAGTATTCAGTTCACGCAAGTGCCATTTATATTTCTGAAGTCTTTTAACAACAATGAAATGATTTTTTCAATTATTCATATTTACTCTTTACTGTATTTTAAAGGAATAGGAATTTTAAGACTAAGTCTTGAGTACCTATTACCCTGTGCCTTAGACAGGAGATCAGGTACTTTATTTTATGCTTGATCTCATTTAATCCTTATACAACACCTAAGTTATGGATAAGAGGATAGGTTTAGAGAGACCGAAATTTTACAAATACTTGAAAATTTTTCTATCACAGTCAAGTTAAAAAATTATTTGGCATATTTGGTTTTTGCCTCTTTATTTAAAAGCTATGCTGCTATACTGGGCCTAACTGCTTAAAAAGGGTACAAGTTAAAAGAGCAATTGTAAGAATGAGTGCTCTTTTATATATAGAAATAAATCATTTGAAAGATATAGGATAGCTTAAATGAACACTGGGTTACCTTGAACTTGAGAAATGATGAACATATAGGCTCCCAATAATATGATGTAAATATATAGCTGAGTCATTGTTCAATTTTAATGTTTCGTGTACACTGTCACCTGGTCTTGTTATGTCACTAATTGAAATGACTTTTATTCAATGAGATTTTCATGTAAAAGGTCTCAATCACTTGACAATGACTCCAACTTCCACTGCTTTCTCCTGATCCTGAAAGATAAAAACATGAAGAAGGTAATGAATATGACTGAATTCTGAGAAGTTGTCAAAAACAAGGAGAGGGAAACAAATGCACGAACATCACTTTAAACAATAAAATATATTTTTAAAGATTAAGGTTATCTTTTTTTTTTCCAAAAAAGGCATTGTAATGCAAAAGCTTAAATAATTTAGTAATAGGTTATTACCTCTCATGACCTTAAATTAACCATATGTAAAACAAGATAAGTGCACTAAATAATAGTCTTTTCTGGCTCCTCTAAAGTAATTACTTTGTTATTACCAAAAAAAAGTTTTCGGGCCAGCCAAGTGCCACAGTGGTTGGGCGCTGGCTTGGGAAGCCAGCGGCCCTGGTTCGGGTCCCACATATGAGGGCCAGTGACACTTCCCCCACAAAAAAAACAAAACAAAACAAAAACAATTTTTTTTAATATATTAAGAGTAAAACAAAAAAAGCTGAATTTAAAATAGTAAACTGTTCATTAATAATCTTCTAAATCTTAGGTGTGATAAAAATAACTTGAATCTTTCTAATAAATAATTTATTCTATGAATAGGTGAGAAAGACTATCTAGAAAACCACACATTTAAGTATGCTGTGTGCTTTATCATTAAAACAATACCAATAGAAATGTATTATTTTTTTAAAGATTTTTTTTAATTGGGGAATTGGGGGAGGGGAAAAGCGTTGGGGAATCAGGGAAGGGGAACAGACTAGTTGCTGTCTTCTTGTTCTTCAGTCTAGTTGCGGAGGACATGGCTTCACTGGCCCATGTTGGTATCGCCATCGCGCTCTTCCCGGGTGAGGCAGATCGGTCGCTGGCCTCTGGATGTCGCTCACCGCGGCTCTTGGCAGCTCACGCTGGCTGCCGGCCACTCACTGTAGCCTATGGCAGCCCACTGCAGCAGGGGCTGCAGCCTACACCTTCGCCAGGGCTCACACAGCCCAGCTCAAGGTAGAGCTGTTGTTAGCTGTAGAGGGCAGTGTCACTGGCCCTCATATGTGGGATCCGAACCGGGGCTGCTGGCATCCCAAAACCAGCTCTTAACCAATGCGCCACTCGGTGGGCCCTAGAAATGTATTTTAAATAAAATTATTTTCCTCAAATACTGCAAATCTGACTTTATTAGGATAAAATTGAAATTTGGTATCAATGAGGTGAAATATAAGCTCTCTAATTAAGGTTCAGCAATTATAAACGTTAGATAGGTAACAGAAAAAAAGGCTAGTCCGTACAAAGGTGAATATAACTGTTTCCCCCCCATCCTATTGATTCATGCATTCTGAATTTACTGACTTCGGCCTGAATTATTCCTGAATAAAAAATATTTTATTCATTTACAGCACAACTACCCCTGGCATAATTTATCATAAATATCATAAATAACCTAGCTTTCTATTTTATCTACCTAAGCATTTCTTACGTTAATTAGCACTCCAAAGGCACTTACAATATTAAGGAAACAAGGTTTAACAGTGAGATGTCATTTGTATTGTACATTTTATATATGGCTTAGTTCTAAAATTTCTCATGTCTCTACTATAAAAATAATATGCTTCCCATCTACATAATGCTAAAAGATTAAGATGCAAAGTCTAAATAAGTACAGAATTACATCTATAATGTAACAATAGCATTTCTTTGGAAAACTGGACTTTGTAAAATTATGATTGTAGGGATATTTGTTCCAGGTTTCAAATTCAAAAGAAATTTCCAGTATATTTCCAATTCTGATGTCTTTTTATTTCTATTTGCCTGGTAAATATCTCTAATAGGATTGCACTCCACCTGTGTAAATCAAACCCATTCAAGTTCCTTCTCACGCCTTGAGACCTGTCTCCGCCCACTTGCTGTCCCAGGGATGGGAGGTGCTCTCTGGCCAGTCACTCATACCAAAAACCCTGTAGTCGCTTCTGCCTGCCTTACTAGCTCTAGCTCTCACCCCCTCACAATCTTTTCCCTTATTTATTCATTCACTCACTTATTCACCAACAGCATTGTTTGAGTACATATTACAGATAAGTGTAGGGTGGTAGAAAAACAAACATGAGCACAACAGTTTCTGCTTCCAGGAGCTCAGAGTTTTGGGCAGAAAACTGACTGCTATGACTGGTTCGATCTTTGTGTCAGTTTCTTCATCAATTTATTTAAAGCTAATATATGGTCTTGTCTCATCAGAGGTACAACCACGTCATCTTGCAGGGCGGTGGATGAGATTCTAAGCACCTGCCACACTCACAGTCCCTTTCAGAGAAAAGGGATTATGTGTGATTCCTTTTAAAACATCTGTGACTGCTACCTTGGGCCCAGTTCAAATCCTGGATCTGCCTTAAATAGGTAACCTAACCTCTCCAGATAAAACTGGAATTCTATTATTAACACATTTTTTGTGGGAAACGAGTAAACTCGTCATATAGCTCAAATGCCGGCTTACAAAGTGTTAACTTACAATTATTTTAAGAACTAAATGGATAATACGAACGCATATTCACCTCTAATTACCCACTGGCACCATTATAAATGATTTGAACATATTAATCTATCAAATAATCCCAACTACCTTATAAGATAGGTACACTTGTTACTTTAATTTTACAGACGAGGAAACTGAGGCAAGTAGAGTTTAAGAAATTTATCGAAGATCACAGAGCTGATAAGTGGAAGAACTGTAATTTTAATCAAGATAAGATTCCAGAGTCCAGATCTTAACTGCTAACCCTATACTGCTCTGCTAGCTATTTTATGTATATTATATAATGTAAACTATACATTATAAAGTATTTTAGAGGGCCTGCTACAGAGTAGATGCTCAATATAAATTCCTTCATCTCACACATGTTTGTAACACAACTTGCCAACTAGGCACAGGAAGTAACAGGTGCTACCCATGACAATCCCATCTGCAAGAAATTTTTATAGAACTAGAAAACCATAGTAACATATGGAGAACAGCTATCAGGCAAGGAAAGGCTAAAGGTACAATGGTTTCAAATGTCTCATTTGTAAGCTAACAATGGAAATCCCTAAACTTTAAAAGAAAATGGTTTTAGCTGATTACAACAAACTCATTACACATCAGCACTTACGATAAGTTGCTAAGACATGATGGCAATCTTATCAAGCACTGATTGAAGCACACTGCTATAATCAAAGACAGTAAGGACCCATCTTACTTTATTCCACCTGGTCAGGCCTCTTAAACACTTTAGAGAAGAATGGCAGGAATGCAAAGGACCGAGAAATGACTATATTTGAGATACCGCTGAAAGAACTGGGGGTCTTAGTGTGAATGCACCTCTGTCTAGGACACAGCAGGCATGATGGAAACAAGATGAGACTAATTAAATGATTCATCAGATTCCTTCCAACTCTGAAGTCCTGTGTGAATGGTGTTCTTGCCGTTGAATATTAATTTATTTACTAAATATTTGTTAAGTGCCTATTGTATGCATGATTCTGTTATTAGACACTGAGAATATAGTGATGAAAGCATAACAGACTCAGCCTTCATGAAGTTCAGTCATTAAAGAAGACAATTGAGATATTCAGACATCAAACAAGAGAATACAAATGATGCTCAAAACCTGTGGTACATACAAAGAAAGCAAAATGCCAGGTCCTGATGGGACATGGGGTAGTATTCTAATCTAAACTAGATGGAGAGGTTGAGGGAAGCAATGCTGAAAAGTGACATTTAATTTGAGATCTGAAGAATAAAAGGGTTAGCCATGTAAAGAAAGGGGGGTGGGGGTGGGGTTAGGCTTAAGAACGGCCTGTGCAAAGATCCTGAGGCACAGAAGAGCCAAGTAAGAAATGTTGAAGGGGCTGGCCGAGTGGCGCGGTGGTTAAGCGCTGGCTTGGGAAGCCAGCGGCCCCAGTTCGGGTCCCACATATGAGGGCCAGTGACACGGCCCTCAAAAAAAAAAGAAAAAAGAAAAAAATGTTGAGAATGAGGGGTAGTGTGATGGGAGATAAGGCTGAAGAGACAAAAGACAAGGACCAAGTCAAGCAAGATGGTATGAAGGAGTTGAAATCTAAGTGGGATGGGGAGGCAGTTATCCAGCCTCTATGTAACAGACTGGAGAAGACAAAAGCAGAAACAAATTGACCAGTGAGAAGGATACTGTCATTCAGGAGTGAGGAAATGGCAATTAAGATTGGGGGGTGGGGGTGGGGGAACGTGTACACTGGATGAATTCAAGATATACTTCACAAACAAACTCAACAGGACTTGGTAATGGACTAGATGTGGGCGGGGGTGAGGAGTCAAAGAAGGTTCCTCCATTTCTGGCGTCAGCAATTACTGAAGTGAGGACAAGTGGATTTTTAAAGGAGTGAGAAGAGATCTAGGGTTCAATTTTGGACATTTGAGATTACCCAAAGGGAATGTCTAATGTGCATTTGGTTCTGAAGCTTAAAGGAAACATTTGGGACTGAAGATATAAATCTGTTATGTCAACAGTATAAAGATATTTAAAGCTATAGCTCTGTTATGAGATGGTCTTCTAAGAATGAAAAGAGGAGAGAGCCCCAGAACACCAACATTCACTTAAAAAAAATTGGATTAATGAAAGCATTAACACCACATATATTTATTTGGCATTCACTGATAAAATAAATTCAAGGTCCAGAATTCATCATGAACAGTATTAATGTGGTTTATATTACCACAGCTGGAATATAAACTACTGTTCACAAGTGATATATTTTTTCACAGTTAAAAAAACCTAGGGGCAGCCAGTTAGCTCAGTTGGTTAGAAAACAGTGCTCATAACACCAAGGTTGCTGGTTTGATCCCCACACAGGCCACTGAGTTATACCCTCCACAACTAGACTGAAACAACTACTTGAGTTGGAGCTGAAGGGTCCTGGAAAAACACACTATTCCCCAATAAAAATGAAAAAAAAAAAAAATCTAGAACCATCCAACTAAGCCCCTGGTGGATTTCCAACCCTCAAAAAAATGTATGAAATAAATGTTGGTTGTTTTAAGCTGTTAAGTTTTGGGGTATTTTGATGGGCAGCAACTGATAGCATTCATTGCTATAATACAGTCATTATGAGAAATGTGCTGAAATAATAAAACCTAATCACTGTAAGTTATTGCACAGTCAACCAAAGACACAAGTCTGGAAAGCATAGTCAAGTCAGAATATAACAATACACGTACAAGATAAATAGTAAATAGTCTAAAAGAACTAACTAGATAATGTAACTGACATCTTTCTTTCAAAGGAGTAACCAAAAGTATGCTCTGTTTTTAAATTATATCAACAAGTAAGGCTCATTTTGTGGGGGGGACGGGACGGGGACTGTCCCTAGTTCTACACCATATACTGTTCCATATGGATTCCATAAAGATGACATCAGTTTTGTATTCTAGGTAAAGGCACTTATCAGTCTAACGCTCTTCCAACTGAGCTATTTCGGCTGCTTAAAGGCACTTTTCATATAATATCCTGACAAATTTAAGACAGTGAATTCGAATGTCAGTTTATTGGTTTTGTGGGGTCAGGAGTGAGTGTCCCCAGAATGTGCGAAGCTATTTAGAGCTGAAAACAAGTAAAGCCCAACAAACTCAAGATGAGGACATGAAGATATGTGTGTGTATGTGTGTTTACTTTCCTCTTACCTGTCTAAAGAGATTCAGATAGAAAAACTTGCTTCAGGAAGGGAACCTTAGCATATTCACCTCAGGACATATGCATTAAGTATGGCAGACTGACAGGATCCAAGCAAAAATTTGTTCCTAGGTTCCCCTTCTGTGTCTGTTTCTGGGTGGCCCTGCAAGAATTTGTTTACCAAGTGTTAGCTCTTTCCCATCTCCTGTAAATTGCCTACCTCTCACTTAGTACAAAATGACATACAGGCCATATATACCTGATTCTGACTCACTGCCTTTGCAGTTCTCACGCTAACGTGAATTCCCCTTGTGAATATATTGTAAAATTTGATTTTCTCTTATTAATCAGCTGTATGTCTTTTGAATTATCTGACCAGTCAGAAGAACTAAAGGGGTAAGGGGAAAGTTTCTCAGGTCTCAATGATTTCAAATATCAGCTCTAGTATTTATTTGCTATGTAATTTGGGAGAAATTACTCAAGCTATCTTGATAGGTCTCAGTTTCCTTAGCCACAAAATGGGGATAAATTACTAACCCAAATGAGTTAGTGCCTTGAACCTCATTATTAAACATTCAAAAAATAACAGATGTAAGTTGTTATTATTATTATTAATATAAATGCCGATGATCTCCTGTCTATTTGTCCTGTCACATTAACTGTTTCTATAATTATGATATAGCAAAACAATAATCTTATTTTGCAACCATTCTTGAAAATGAATATTTCATAATTCTAACATCTGAAAATATTTTTTTTTTTTTGAGGGCAGTGTCACTGGCCCTCATATGTGGAACCTGAACTGGGGCCGCTGGCTTTCCAATACAGTGCTTAACCACCGCGCCACTCAGATGGCCCTAAAAATATTTTTTAAAATCCTAGAATTCATCAGAATTTTTATATTAAAAGTATCTAAGCTTGCAATGTTAAGAATGTAAGGAAATACAGACTTGAAATGCTGCATAATCAATATTTTAAAATGATACTGGCGTTTAAAAGGTGTCATTAAATAGTACAAATAGGCATCTAGATAAATTTCCTTCACTAGATACACAGATTGGTGCAGTCTCTTCTTCAGGAAAACAACACTAAGGCCATGTCACTCAGTAAAATATAAAAAATTTTTTAAATAAAAAAGTGGTAAAGCTTTGCAAAGGGTAAGAAGGCTGAACCAATAGTTCAATCAGAATTAAAAAAAACAAAACAAAACCCAACAGGAAAAGGCTGAAGTCAGCTGAAAAAACAGACTAAGGTCATTCTTTCCTTTTCCCGTTAAGCTCCCAGTCTTAATTTTGTACTTTTTACTCCTGAGGTCTGGGAATTTCAACAAGCTGGCCTGCTGCCAAGTCCATCGAGCAGGAAGGAGAAGACCCTCCAGGGTCCTCCCCCCCACCCCACCCCCAGGCAGCTCCGGGCGCCAGGTCTGACAAGCTCTCTGAGAATGCCTAGACTCACTGCAGACTTTCTGGCTCCATGGCCATTGTTTGCATGGCTGCTTTGCTCCTTATCCAGAGCTTGGATTAGCATAAGAATATTGTCTTTTCCCTTAACCAGCAACTCATCCATTCCTTCCCCATTTCTAAACCCCACCCTCATCAATCCCTGAGCTAACATATACACTCAGGACTGGAGAAACACTACTCACGATTATTTTTATGTCAGTGTAAAAAAACAATCTCACCCAAATCTAAACATAAACCCTGAAGAACACAACATGCTTCAAGAATTCCGGGAGTGTGTCTGCAGTCCTAAACAGGAATCTCACCAAAAGCCTGCCTTGGAGTTCATGCTGTGGGAACCTGTGATAGGTGAGACATTCATAATGAGGTCTCTGGCAAGTCTGAAAAAGGAGCAAAGAAAACCAACCATCTAGCTAAATTCTGACCTACAGTAGTGATGGGGCAAGTTCCACTTTCTAAAGACATTTCCAACTGCCATGTTTTCAATCACCTATAATGGGTCACTAATTTCATCATCACCCCTGAAATTACTTTCCAACTACACTTTACCTTATCCCAGAACTCAATTATTAACTCAAAACAAATTTAATACATTAACCTTTGCATTTCTGTTTAATCACCCCTTCTTCATTCAAAACCTTTCATTTTCCTTCTGTGCCAAGAGACTATCGTCCCCAACACAGGTAGAAATTCTGTGGACGAATAAAGGGGTTCTATGGAAAGTAGCCTCACGGAGTGATCTGATCATAAATTCCTCCCTGGGCAGGTCACAGTGGGTAGTCTGCCCCCAGCCTATAGTATTGAAGGGTTTTGAGCCAGCCCTGTTCATTGTTTCTGTGCATCTAGGTTAACACATCTTTGAAATGAGCTTTAACAAACCTCAAGCAAGCACAGAATCTTAACTATCCTGTAATCCAATCCCCCCCCTTGCCCCACCTTGCTTGTTCCTACCTCCATGCAATCTTCCTTACATTCCCTCCTTAATTTCAAATGCATAAAAGAGGCTGAAAAACTGTTATTGTCTGGAGCATTTGAGATCTTCCTCCCCAGCATACGTCATCAGTTTGACTCAAATAAATTCTTATGAAAATTCTCTACAGGTTTGGCTGTATCTTCTGTCAACATTCCAAAAAAACAGAGAGGCAAGACAAAGGAGTATGGCATTATATATACTTGATGCATTTATATGTTTAAATCCCTCTAGGGGTGTGTCAATATTAGATGCACAATGAATGTTTCTTGGTTTATGCAGACTTTTAAAAATCTGGAGATAGGGGCCAGCCGAGTGGCGTGCTGGTTAGGAGCTGGCTTGGGGCGCCAGCTCTGAGTGGTGGGTCCCTGGTTCGGGTCCCACATATGAGCGCCAGTGGCACTGCCGTGTCGCTAGGTGGTGAACAACAACTCCACCTGGAGCTGGGCTGCTGTGAGTCTCAGGTGACGGTGTGGGCTGTGCTGCAGTGGGCTGCCATAGGCTACAGTGAGTGGCCGGCAGCCAACGTGAGCGGCTGGCAGCCAGCGTGAGCTGCCAAGAGCTGCCATGAGTGGCCATCCAGAGGCTGGTGACTGATCTGCCTCACTCAGGAAGAGCGAAATGGTGGTACTGGGCTTGGGCTGGTGGGGTGGTGTTCTCCACAACTAGACTGAGGAACAAAAGGACAACAACTTGTCTGATCCCCTTTTCCGGTTCCCCAGTGCTGTTCCCCTCCCTCAATTCCCCAATAAAATCTTAAAAAAAAAAAAAATCTGGAGATAATCTATTTTCAAAATACCATTCAACTTTGTACTACAATTTCCCTAACCTTTAGTTTCTCTGAGACTTTTTTGTTTAATTACATTAAACAAAAACCTCACAAATAATTAGAACTACATGATGTTATATAGCAAGTTTTGGCACATCTGTGCTCAGAAGACATTCTTAATGCCAGCTGTTAATTGAGGGGCTCTTGAGTGTTTTTCTTCTCTCTCCTCTGGAAAAGGCACAAATAACTAAAACAGGTGAAGTCAATCAGTGGTTGCAGAAATGCCTGGGAGGGAACAGTTTGGTCATCCTTATAGGTGTATTATAGGTAATGGTAAACAATACTGTGCTTCTGCACAGTATTTTTTATATTTTTTTCTTTATTGAATTTATTGAGGTTACTGGTTAATAAAATGATATAGGTTTCAAGTGTACATTTCTATCATACATCATCTATATATTGCACTGTGTGTTCACCACCCAGAGTCAGTTCTTCTGTCATTACATACTTGATCCCTTTACCCTCATCTACCAACCCCCCTTGTCCCTTACCCTCTGGTAACCACTAAACTGTTGTGTCTATGAGTTTTTGTTCCTTTATCTTGTTCGTTTGTTGGCTTTCAGTTTTATATCCCACATATGAATGAAATCATATGGTTCTCTACTTTTTCTGTCTGATTTATTTTGCTTAGCATGATAATCTCAAGATCCATCCATGTTGTCGTAAATGGCATGAAAAAGATGAAAAAAATTTCATCTTTTCTTATGGCTGAGTAATATTCCATTTGTATATATATCACATCTTCTTTATCCAATCATCTATCAAAGGATCCTTTGGTTGTCTCCATCTCTTGGCCACTATGAATAATGCTGCAGTGAGAATAGGGGTACATATATCTTTAAGGATAAATGTTTTCAAATTTTTTGGGTAGATACCCAGAAGAGGGATTGCTGGGTCATATGGTAATTGTATTCTTAATTTTTTGAGGAACCTTCATACTGTTTTCCACAGTGGCTGTACCAACTTACATTCACCAGCAGTGTGTGAAGGTTCCTATTCTTTCAAAACCTCGCCAACACTTGTTATTGTTTGTCTTGTTGATAATAGCCATTCTAACAGGCGTGAGGTGATATCTCATTGTGGTTTTGATTTGCATTTCCCTAATAGCTAGTGAAGTTGAACATTTTTTCATGTATCTGTTGGCCGTTTGTATGTCTTGTTGGAAGAAATATCTGTTCAGGTCCTCTGCCCATTTTTAATTGGACTGTTTTCTTTTTTTCTTTTTGTTGTTGAGTTGTATGAGTTCTTTAAATATTTTGGATATTAGCCCTTTGCAAAGTATTTTTATACAGATAAAATCAGTATAATGTGATAGTGAACAATTTGGGGTCTAGCATAGACATATCTAGGTCTTCTGTGCAGATTAGATGAGAGGAACTCATATATAGTATTTAAAGGTAACTTGACGTTAGTACATAACCATCTTTGTAATCATCTGTATGACCCTTACAGTAAGTAAAGTTATTCCTACTTTTACGGAGAAAGGACAGGCTCAGGGAGTAAAGTGACTACTGAGTTTCACATAGCTAGAAACTTGAAGGACAAGCTAAAACCCAGACCTTCGAACCCCAAGTGCAGAGTTTTATCCAGTTAAGTACATGAATAAATTCATCAAAAGAGAAACAGGAAGTTATTTTTTATTGAGCCACGTAAGACTTTATTTCATTTTCACAACTCTAAAGGCAAAAGTGAAGCTCAGCAAATTTAAGAAACTTGTCCAAGTTCACACAACCAACAAGTAGCAAGTCTGCTGTGGATAAAGGCACAATTCCACTCATTACTGCATAGTGAGGAGCTGCTAGGTAATGAGAAAAAAAACACAGAAAATACAGTGCTCCTGAATATTATTACTACTGCTTTTAACAAAACAAAACCAAAACAAAAAACTCACACTCTATCTAAATACTACTCTGCTTTGTGATGCTGAGCTGGGAAACTGCTAATCCATCTTTCACTAGCTAACTCCCTGATAAATCCTGCCTACCAGGAAACTACAGAAAGCTAGAGAAGGGGAGAAGAAACTTCCTTCTTTTTAACTTTGTTTGCTATTCCTGTCAGAGTCACCTGAACAACATCCTTTGCCCAGGCAGCAGCAGAAGGTTCCAGTTTCCAGCATCCTTTTACAACCCCAGAAACAGCCTCCTTGCCCCCCCCATTCAGACCCAGTGGTGCCTACGCCTTAGGATATGAGTGCCAGCTCCTTAAGACAGCTGCTATAAGCTCTTAGAGTATTCTAAGATATTTTGAACTGAAGAATGAATTCTAAACTTGGTACATTTTACTTTTTCTCAGGGCAAATAATTTTACCCTATCAAGATTAGGAATTTATTGAAGATTGGTTGGACCTTCTATTCTAACCTATATGGCCCAAATCAAAATGCTTGAAAGCGTTTCAAAGCTTAGAATTAGTAATTCTGAATAAAGTTGAATATTTTACAAAACATACTTGGTAACACATATGCAAAAAAAACAGAGACTGGTATAAAAAAGGTTTACTTTTAAGATAGCTCAAATAGTATAAAGATTGACTTCATGTGACAGCAGCTATAAAATGGATTACTTCTGGTCTTTCTCCTTTTGACTCCCAAATCTGCTCGGCCCTCAGTCTTTCCCAACTCAGCCTCTCTACTCTTTTAGTTTCCCATTTCTAAAATCTCGCAGTCATTCTTGACTACTCCCTCTTTCCTTTTCATATTCCATATACTTTCTGTCAGCAAATGCTGTTGGTTCTACCTTCAAAATAGATCCAGAACCTATGCACTCACTACCTCCAGCTGCTATCTCTCTGGTACAAGCCACTAACAACTTTTGCCTGGGTTATTGAAATAGCCTCCTACTGGGTCTCCTTGCTATCCATGTTCACCTACAATATATTCTCAACACAGCAGCCAAACTGAGAATAAAAAGCAAGTTCAATCACATCATTCCTCTGTTCAAAGCCCTCCAATGGCTTCCCAGCTGTAGCCGCACGGGCCTCCTTGCTTCTTAAACATGCCAGGGCCCCGCATTTGTAGGTCCCTCTGCCTGTAACATTGCTCCCCAAGATAGATATCTGCATGACTTAATACCATACTTCTTCCAAGTGCTCATTCAAATATCCCTTTCTTATTTCCAGTGTTCGCACTGCATACTTAAAATCTGTAATACCATCCTTTATCTTCCTTCCCTCATATATTTTTTTTCCTATTTAGCACTGGTCATCCTGTAATGTTACATATAATTTACTATTTATATCGTTTATTGCCTGCCACCTGCTCCAGAATGCCTGCTCCATAAGGGCAGAGGTGTGAGTCTATCTTTTTCACTCTGTACTTCTAGCACCTAGAATGGTGTTTGGCACATAATTGGTACTAAATCAATATTTGCTGAGGGAATGACTGAATATAGCAGAAGGAATTAAAATGTTACACTAATTCCTTTTGCTTTCATATATACACAAGTCTTTTCCAAAAGGGCTGTGGATAAACTATTCCATTTCCTTATCTCAACACAACTGAAATGATACAAAAACCACACCACTTCCTTTTGCTCCCTTCGAGCCCTGACTTGTGTCAAGATCCCGAGAGGAAAATTTTCCACTGTTCTCACTGCATATACTCAAGTATGAGACATAAATTCAAAAGGCTTGTATAAGTAAACATCAGCTCCCAAGTGATGCTTAAGGCAAAAAATGGCTTATATTCTCATAGTACCACAAAGTTATAGCAAGTTAAATAATTATGGAAATAATCACAGACAAAAAGAAAATAACAGTCCTTTCTTTGGTACAATGTGGTCTGGCAAAGGGAGCTTCAAAGTACCATCTAAACTCAACTGCAATCTTTCAGGAAGTAGACACAAGGTTCAAAGGTTAACATTTATATGTAAACTGTAAGTTACCAAAGGCCTGAATAAGACCAGGGGGTGGTAAAATCAGATGTTAACAATTCTTCCCTGCCAAGCATAAACCACAAACTATAGGAAACTAAACCTTGCAAACCTTTAGGTCTAAAAAAGAACACCCTCAAGATTACAAATTCCTGCTGATTAATGTGAAGCACTTGGAAATCCAGGAAGAATTTCCCCCCTTGTGGATGAAACATCTAGATGTTCTTTTCTTTAGTCTGTGTCAGAACATCTCTTTAGGTTATGTTGCTGTGTTAGAAGTATTTTCATGAAGAAGTTCTGTGACATGAGATGGACTTAACATTTACTTGTTTACAATATGCAGCATTGCTTTGCATATTGTTAAATTTTCTACAGATGTATAAAAATAGTATCATTCTATATGTATATTTCTATATGTATATATTTATTCTATATGCTTATTTTTCACTCAACATTGTGATTTTCATAATGGATACATATAATTCCTTATAATTCAATTTCATTGTATATAGTGTTCCATCCTAACAGTATCTTAAGCTGTATTTATTTATCCTCCTGTTGATGGACATTTTAGATTTTTTGTCATATTTTGGTATTATAAGCAATGCTGCAATAAATAAATTGGAATAGATGCTTTTGTACTCATTGCTATTTGGGCAAATAAACCTGTAGGATAGATTCCCAGAAGTGGAATTCTGGGTCTAATAGTAATTTTCGTAGATATTTTGGTAGTTCCCATTGAGATTATACCATTTTGCACTTCCAAATGCACAACACTGACGTAAGAACAATGTTTAAATTTTTTTTTAATTTAATTTCTTTTTTTTTGAGGGCAGTGTCATGGCCCTCATATGTGGGACCCGAACCGGGGCCGCTGGCTTCCCAAGCCAATGCCCAACCACTGTGCCACTCGGCCAGCCCTTCATATATTCTTGAAGGACACAAGAATAAACTTTAACATATGGAAAGATTGCATTATATAAAGCAAGCCTCAATATCATGCATGTCAATTCTTCCTAAGATAATTACAAATTTAATGATACTCTTTATTACATTAGTGTTTCCTTCTATTCTTAGTTTGCTAAGTTTTCATCACAAATGGGGTTGAATTTGTACTTTTTCTTCATCTATTGATATGATCACAGCTGTGATTCTCCTTCAATGTGTCAATAAATTAATAATAATACATATTAAGAGCTTTCTTAAAGCGTAAACCATTTGTGGAGGTTTTTCAATACATCCACAAATTCTTTCATATTCCCCTCTTCAAGAAGTGGAAACCTGACTACTTTGACTGTAGGCTAAGCTGACTCCCTTCTGACAAACAGAATAAAGTTAAAGTGACAAAGTATAACTTCTAAGACTGCGTCTTAAAAGGCAATGCATGGGCCAGCCGAGTGGCGCAGTGGTTAAGCGCTGGCTTCAGAAGCCAGCAGCCTCGGTTCGGGTCCCACATATGAGGGCCAGTGACACTGCCCTCAAAATAAATAAATAAATAAATAAATAAATAAATAAATAAATAAAAAGGAAATGCTTTGTCCCTGCTCTCATTCTTGGATCAACCACTCTAGGGAAAGCCGGCTGTGAATGGTGTGAGACATTCACCGAGTTTGTGGAGGGGCCCATAGATGACGAACTGAAGCCTCCTGCCAATAGCGATATAAGTACGCCATCCTGGAAGTGGATCCCACCCCGATCAAGCTTTCAGATGACTGCGGCCCCCGCTGACATCTTAACTACAGTCTTATGAGATATCCTGAGCCCAAACCATCCAATATACTGCAACTGAATTCATGTATGTTAAATTAAAGTTTTGTTGTTTCAAGTCACTGAGTTTGGGCATAGACTGTTACGTAGCAATGATAATTAACAGCTATCCTTGAATTCCTGTGATAAATTCAAATTTTTCATTATTAAATAATAAATAATTTGTCTGGTCTCTGTCCCTGGTTCCTGGGAGGGAACCTCTGAATCCTTGGAATTTCTTGGTAACAGGAATAACTTTGTTTTAGAGGAGTCTCATGGATCATATCTGAGTTTATGCTAATGGATGACTCAGGATGGGAGATAGTTACCAGAAAGGCCATATGAGGAGAGGGCTAGGGTTTTGAGCCAGCCTAATTCCACGGAGGAAATAGGGCTGAAGACTGAGTTCATTCACATGGCCAACTAACTATTCAGTCATGCCTACACAATGAAACTCCAATAAAAACTCTGTATACAACGGCGTGGATAAGCTCCCTTGTTGGTGCACATATTGATGTGCTGGCAAAATGCCACACCCTGATTCCAGGGGAGAGGGCATGGAAGCTCCACCTCCGAAACCCTCCCAGACTTCACTCTATTTATTTATTTTTATTTATTCATATCTTTTTTAAATATGAGTACATAAGCCTTAACTGTGTCACACAAGTTTCAATATATCCTAATTTTCTTTATTATTTAGTTCTAGGTATTGTCTGATTTGTATTATCTTTTTCATTTGGCTGGTCCTAATCTGTATCCTTTCTAATAAAACTATCATATTAAGTATACCTCTTTCTTGAGTTTTATGAGTCATTTTTCATGATTGTCAAAGGCTGTCGGAATCCTGGATTCACAGCCTGTAAAAAGTGTGCGTGGCCTGGGGACCCCCAGACCTATGATTGGCATCTCAAATGATGGCAGTTTTGTTGGGGACTGTGCCCTTACACCTGTGAAATCTGATGCTAACTCTGGGTAGGTAATGTCAGAATTGTATTACAGTATTGTAGGCACGATAATGTTTAAATATGCTACTGGATTTGTTTTGCTAATATTTTGTATATTCATAAGTAAGACTGGCCTATAATTTTTTCTCATTTATCCATGTCTGGTTTTCATATCAAGGTTATCTAGCCACATATGATAAGCTAAGGGACTTTCCTTATTTTGCTATCTCTGTATCAGTCGGTGAATTTGGATGTATCTACCACCTGAATAGTTTGACAGAACTCATCTTCAAAATCATATGGGTCAAGAGCTTATCAGCGAGTATATGGGAGGGGACAGATCTTATACTACAAATTAAATTTCTCTAATAGTTATCTATTTATTCAAAGTTAATTTTATTAAGTTACTTTTTTAAAGAAAAGTTATTTTGAGTTGTAAAATTTATTGGCATTATTCAAGGTATTCTATTTTTTTAAAAAAAAATCTCTTCTATATCTGAGGTTATGTCACCCTTTACATTTCTAATACTATTTTTGCTTTCTGGGTTTTTCTTTTTCTTTTTTGAGGGCAGTGTCACTGGCCCTCATATGTGGAACCCGAACTGGGGTGGGTTTTTCTTGATCAGTCATTCAAATGGTTTTTCTTTATTTTATCAGCCTTTTCAAGAAACCAACCTTTGGCTTTATTAATCATTTCCACTGAATCTTTAAACAACTTTTTCCCATTAATTTTATACCCCAATTCTATCTCTTATTAGCTAGAAGCTTCGATAAGTTTCTCTCTGTGCCTTAGTTTTCTCATCTGTAAAGTGGGAAAAACAACCGCATCCGTCTTACAGGGTTGGTGTAAAGGTTAAATGAGAAAAACTTTGTAAAGTACATGGAACCGTGCTTGGTACATAACAAGTGCTCTACAAGTATTGGCTTTAGCTTTATCATCTACTTCACTTGAATTTATTCTGTTGTGCTTTTCCTAATTTAAATTAGATGCTTAACTTATTGATGTTTAATTTTTATTTTTAAATATTGAGTACATAAGCCTTAACTGTGTCACACAAGTTTCAATATATCCTAATTTTCTTTATTATTTAGTTCTAGGTATTGTCTGTTTGTATTATCATTTTCTTTTTGACCAGTGGGATTTATAGAAGTTACGCTTTTAAACTTCCAAATGTGGGTTTGTATATACTGTTTGTTATTCATTTTTAACTTAAGTGCATTTGTTGATAGAAAATACAGTTGACATAATTATTTGAAATGTATTAGAACTTGATGTACAGACTAGTTAATGGTCACCCTTAATAAAATGCTAACTTCTAAAGCCAAACCTAACTTCTAAACCCAAATGAGCTTTTCATGCTCTCTGCTTAGAAAAACCTATAAATATTCTCATTTTATAGGATGGAATCAGCAAGACGTAAGCAGCAGTGCTATGTTCTGGCCCTGCTGGGCTAATACCATCCTCCCACTCCTCCATACCTTCACAGTGATCCAACTCTACAGAAATCACGGGAGCCTCTCTATCTTCACAGGTGCTCCCTTTTAGACTTCTGTTCCTTTGCACATCCCTCGTGCTCTTCTCTCTCTTCGACCAGGTTAACTCTAATTCATTCTTCAAGACCTGATCTGGGAGTAGTCTCTGTAAGTAATCCCTGATCCCCACTAATCAGGACAAGTGAGGTGTCCCATCTCTGTACTTCCAGTGTCCCCAGAACATGCACCATAACTACTTCACAGTTCTTAACTGACATCATTCAAAAACTATTTATTAATTACTTGGTATATGCCACAGACTGATTATACAACAGTAAATATGACATGATTCCTCCGCTTATAAGGCTTATTTTCTCATGCGATTATTTTTACTTATCGTGAAGCACTGCATTCTCCATTTTCTAGCACATTACTAGGCAAAGCAATAAATGTTTACGAAATGAATGAAAGGAATAAAAAATAATATTAATTTCTTGTTAAGGGAAACATAACTGGGGAGTTTAAGCAACTATAAAATCATATAATGTCTTCTTAATAGTTCTTTGAAGTACACTGACGCGTAAAAAGCATCTCCCAAACATTACGGATATGACCAGTCATTACTGACCCAACAATGTCTAGGTCAGTACCAGCTCAAGAACTCTGCTCCCAGAACACCACCCTCTAGTGATTTCGACAATAGGTGCCAGAGGATTTAAGAAATTTAGATGTGAGTCATAAAATGAGGAACCTCAGTATACTCAAAAAACCATCTTCCCAAAACATATCTGGCTTATTCCATATTTTGAATGACTTTAGCTCTAAGTTTATTAGCTTTTTTTCTTAAAATACTGTGGGGTTTTTTTAATGAAATAAATCTAACATGTTCTATATACTTTACATATATTAACTCATTGAATCATCACACTAACTTTATGAGGCAAGTATTCTCATTAAGTACAATTTTATAATAAATCTGAAAATCAAGAAGTATTGGGCCGGCCGAGTGGCACATTGGTTAAGAGCTGGCTTGGGATGCCAGTGGCCCCAGTTCGGATCCCACATATGAGGGCCAGTGACACTACCCTCTACAGCTAAGATGATGAATAACAGCTCGACCTGGAGCTGGGCTGCTGTGAGTCCCCGGGATGGCATAGCTGCAGCCCCTGCTGCGGTGGGCTGCCATTGGCTACAGTGAGTGGCCGGCAGCCAGCGTGAGCTGCCAATAGCTACAGTGAGCAGCCGTCCAGAGGCCGGTGACTGAGCCCATTGATGATACCAACATGGGCCAGTGAAGCAACGTCCTCCGCAACTAGACTGAAGAACAAAAGGACAGCAACTTGTCTGTTCTCCTTCCCTGATTCCCCAATAAAATCTTTTTTAAAAAAGAAGTATTCCATGATTTCTTAAGAAAGATATTAAACAAACAAAATTAACTCAAGAGGGAATAACAGACGAATAACTGAGTATGACGTGCAGATCAAAGAGATGGAAGTGGAATGAAGGGGAAGGAGGTGGGAGGGCAGTGGGCGGGAGGGTACGGAGAGGGAATTAGACTTTGATGTATACTGCTCAAAATTTTATACAGGAGCTTATTCATGTCTTACTTATGTAATCTTTTAAAAATTAAAAAGTTGTTCTAAAGTGAGAAAACTATCAGACCTCCTCTAACCCCTCACCCACAATGGATGGCTAAAGGGAGAGAGAGGGAAAGCAAGAAAGGAAGGAAAGGTTGGAAGCAGAGGGAGTTCAGAAGAACTGGAATTTTTATATGAGAGACACAGGTTGGAAATGACCTTACAAACAGTTGAAAATATAAGATGGTAGAGCGGGAGAGAAGTATCAGGATGGAGGATAAAGATATGAATTGAAATGTCACCGTGGAATATGAAAAGATGCTACCATAAATCTTGTGGCATGCTCTCTCCACAGTATCATATACAGTTGCAATAACACACACAAAAAAAACCAACCTGAATCTAAAAGCATCCAAATGAGAGAGTGATCAAGTAAGTATGCCAGGAGCATATCCATCAAACTTAAATTAAGAAGAGTCATATTATCTTAGCTATAAGGAGGCAGTCTGAATTGAAGAGAATGGGAATAATCTTTCTCTGTCTCCCTTTCAGGAGAAGCATAATAACGAAAGAGTTGAGGGCAAAACCTGTAGGGTGTTTCTGAGACCATGAGTTCTAGGTTTCCCTATGGAACAGAGTAGGTATGGGACTAGATTTTCAATGGGGTCCAAGGAGAGACCAATAGTAAGGATACAGCTCAGCATTTCCTCAAGCCTGGAGCTATATTGCTTTGCTGCAAAGCAGGCCCTCAAGAGGCTGCTAGATCTAACAGATTTCAGCAGACCTAGAGGCAACCCTCAGCTGCCACAATGCTAAAGGATCTTGGGAGGGTCTGGAAGCATTGAGGACTCCTCCCAGGGCTTTAAGAGACAGATCACAATCTGGTGGCTCCTTTGTTATCAGTCCAGAGGAGAGAAAACATTCTGCTTTCCATGCTTGCTGGTTTGCCACTGAACAACAGAGGCTTACAGTCAGAACTAAGTGAGTGCTTAGGGAACCCCAAGTCCCCAGGAGTGGGTATGAAAATATATAATTCATTTAAAGGGAACCCAGTAACTGGAGTGAAGGCTAAGGTTAAAATCAGAACAGGTGGCTTCTATTTAAGCAAAACTAACAAATGAGTTCGGGTGACAGTGGATATCCATGACACCTAAATGACATCAGTCATACAAGTGAAGGAGAAGAAACTCATGGTTGTCAAAACAAAGGAGCTGCCAAACTAGACAGTGATGTGAATCTCATCTCCAAAGGCACTGCGGGAGCGTTTCAAAGAGATTACAACCACTATGACAACAAGTATGTCACTGTGAAGACATGGAACATTCCTGGGGTTTCCATGGTGCTGGCAACTGACATGCTTTTCAACTACTGCTTTTCTTACAAGGAACGCAAACATGAAGTCTACATAAGAGCGACTGCCCAGGGCCCAGCGTGAGGGATGCACTCTGAGTCCTCCCCAGGGCTTCCTGTGCCTGCACCTTTCCTAGGAGAACTCAACCTTTGATGAATCCTTTTATACACTAATTGAGAATTAACACCTAATGAAAGATGGCTGGTACATTTAAAAAATTTAAAAAACCAAAAGATGAGACTGGGTGATTCAGAAGGCTGCCAGTTTTAGATTAGGACCCAGAGGAGAAGATGTCTTCAGCAGATCAAGCACCAATGCAGCTACCCTGATGCTCAGACTCAACAGACTCGAAGGCACTGGAGACACCTGGGATGGACGGAGATGCTGTGTAGATTCCCCATAAGTCCCAGAGGAGAGCTGCAGCACAGATCTCTACACTGCCTGAAGCGAGGACATGCCTTCTGTTACACTGTACGAAAAGTGTAGCCCCCGGCATGATACTGGGCCCTAACATAGAACCCAACCATGGAACATGACCAGAGCAAGCCATCATGGTCCACCGAGTCACAAGTTCAGGTGGGGCAGCAATCCAGTGAATGACGGAATTGGGTGTGTGTAATAGGACCTAGGCAAGTCCAGAGGACACTAGTAAACTATAAAATGTTGCCCAGAGGCTCATGTCACCTACCCTTATCACATTGATGTCTTTACTTCTCCTCATACCAATGACTTTATGGTAGGTTTCTGGTGACCGAAGACAGAAAAAAGAAAAACCTGGGCCTGGTTAAGAGATACAAGTCAAAAATGGACTGCTACTGCTCTACAGCCTTCCGTGGATGGCTCTGAAAGACAATGATCAGGTGGAAATTCTCTCAGTGGATACAGTGAGGGGAGAAGAATCAAGAGAAGACAAAACATGGAATGCTCAGGAGTGGCAAATGGTATGGCTGATTGGTTAGGAGGGTGGAAGGAGCAAAATTAGAAAATAAGAGACAAGAAATCTGGAGAACAGCCATGGTGATGACACAAAGTGCCAAACTTTATGTCTTATGTTAGTGCCCATCACAAAGCACCAACAACAGAGGAGGCATTTAACTACATTCCAACTACAGATGGAATGACTTAGTGCACGTCTGCCAGCTCCTGCTCTAATTACTGCTGCTGTAGAATGCCAACTGTCATGGTGGGTGCAGAACTGACACTCCAAATGTGGGTCTGCCTTCCCACCCAGTACACCGCGCTGCCAGCACCACCATCCCAAGGTTTATGAAGTATCTCGAAGAGAACATCAAGTGAATGTCCTCAGGGGACTGCAGCTTGTTCCACTAACCCTCCTGTGTTAGAGATTTCTTTTAGCAATTATACCAGCTACCACTTTGAAGGGTCAGTCAGTGACAGTGTCTTAAAGAGACGAGGTGATCTAAGTAATAAAATGCATGAACTACTAGCACAGACATTTGTGGTACCCTGCCACACATCCCCTCATTACAGCTACCTTTTCTCACTGCAGCCACAGTGGACAGTTCCACGCACTGTCCGACAGCATCTGACATCCACCGTAAGCCAAAGCACTGCTCTGTTTTGCTCCTCAGGGTTTTCTCTAAAGCTAAAGCCTGCTCAGCAGTATGTATGTACAACCACACAAAGGCTACAGTTAAAGCTATAGGAGCAACCTTCAACTAACAAAAGGTGAAAGTCAGTGGATAAATGTCCCAAAGGTCTTTTGATGAGAAAATACTGAGGTCCATTCAGGAGGTCCCCTGGGTGACTGAACCCCAGTTGCCCATAGTGATAACTAGCTCAATTTACTCTTCTCTGTCACATATTTTCCCATTCTCCAATTTCTGTTTCCTCTGGATCACCTCCCAAATAAACTACTCAGCCATAAGTTCTTCTCTCAAGCTCTACTTTCAAAGGAACCCAAACTAAAAAGTGCTGCAGTCAGGACTCAAATGAAGCAACTTGGCTCCACTGTCCATGCTTTTAACCAAACTGTGTCGTTGTCTTTTAAAGTAGTAGTATGTGGGATACTAAAAATAAGAAGCAATGAACAAATGAACAGACAACAACATGGAGAGATCATAACTTTCCAGTGTGGAAGAAAATGGGAGTGGAGATAAAAAATCAGAGACAGTTGAGGCAGGGCGAGAGTGATGGTGGAATGGCCCTGAGGCGACCCTGACAAAATCAGTGCAGTGGCTTTGGGCACCAGCACTCCTGGACTTTGCGTGGGTGGCCCTGACCATGGGAGCCCTGGGTGGGGAGCTGCCCTTGTCATGTCAGGAGGTCCTGTGGCCACTGCCCTCCTACTTGCTGGTGTCTGCGGGCTGCTATGCCCTGGACACTGTGGGCTATCACCTGGCCACTTTTCATGACTGTGAGGAAGCCGCCCGTGAGTTGCAGCGCCACATAGAGGAGGCCTGAACCAACTTAGCCATCATGGGGATGTGCTTCTGATACCCTGACCCCATTTGCCTCACTTCCACACCCCCACAAAGAGCAAGTTTACTTTCTAAAAAAATTATATAAATAAAGGAGACAAAATAAATCAATGAGGGGCCTCATAAAGAACAAAGAAAATAATTTTACTGCCATAAACTGAATGCCAGCTTAACTCAATTTTCTGAATCATAGTTCAAAATAGAACACAAAGGGAAGATATTGTTACTATCTTAAATGGAACAGTCAATATTACTTGTAATAGAAGTTATAAAAGAAACTATTTTGAGAGAAGAATGGTAGAGGGGATGTTAAATACATACATAATACATATATTTGTATATATTTTATATATATAATAAACATAAACACATTATTTAAAAGCTAAATATAAACAGAATATTTATTTCTTTAAAAAGTGCTCTTCTGGGGGGCCGGCCAAGTGGCGCGGTGGTTAAGGGCTGGCTTAGGAAGCCAGCGGCCCAGGTTCGGGTCCCACATATGAGGGCCAGTGACACTGCCCTCAAAAAAAAAAAAAGTGCTCTTCTGAAAGAAGCAATACTCTCTATTTCAATATGCTACAGCTTGCAAAAAAATATTTGTTGTATGTAAACAAATGAAGAGACCAACAATACAGTAGAACATCAATTTTAATATTTTTTTAAATTTAGAAAACTCAGATCCGATTGGATTTGAAGAATTACTTATGTTTGCTGTTAATGACGCCCAACATTGTCCCTACTATCCAAATAAACAATGTGGGCATACTCATCTCTTTCCAACACCTAGTCACAAATCAGTGTTCCTTTTATTTCACAACAACTGTTCCATTTAGTCTTCCTTTTCTATTTCCACTAGTATCCCTCTGATTAAATACTGATGACTTCATGCTTAACTACTACTACAATTTTCTTTTCTTTTTTTTATGATTATGTCATTTATTTGAACTGAGTTTTTTATAGACAGCATAAAGATGGGTCATGATTTTTAATCCACTCTGCCAATTTCTTTCTTTTTTTTTTTTCCATTTTGTTTTTATTAGTTTCAGGTGTACAACACAATGCAATAGTTATATACTCTTTACCCCCCAAATTGACAACCCCCTTCCCCCAGTTCACCAACCCACTCCCCCCCATATCATACTATCTATTACAATTCCTTTGACTCCCTTCCACAGTATACTCCACATCCCATGACTATCTATATATTCAGTTACAGTTGGCATACAATATTATACAACATCAGCTTCAGATGTACAGTGCAGTGATCAAGCCTCTACTCTATCTATGAAGTGGTCTCCCTAACAAGACATGTGACCATCTGACACCCCACAAAATATTTACAACATTATTATATTCCCCGAACTGTGTTTCATATCCCTGGGAGGGTCTCTCCCCCAACCAGAGAAGCCTCCCCACAGCTGGGGCTTCCCTCATGGGGTTCGCCCTCTCTCGTCTCCACCCGTACTACCACACCTAACACGGCCTCCTCTTTAAGTTCTTCATTTAGTGGTTCTGTTCCTCCAGTGTTCCGGGGACCTCCAGGGTTGAATGCTGTATAATTTGTTTGTAATTTTGGTGTGATCCTGTGAGGCAGTTAGCACAGCGTCTGTCTATTCCGCCATTTTACCCACTGCTACAATTTTCTAAACTCCCTGACTCCTCACTCCATTTCTCTAATGATGTGTGTTCATATATCACTGCTAGAGTCATTTTCCTAAAATTCAATTTTCTTTATGTCCCACTTCCTACCCTCACCAAGACCTTTACCATATTCCTATGAAAATATTGATATTTTATTAGTTTTTCTAAAAATATCTTTTAGTTCTTTCTTTACCTATCCAAATTTTACTCATCTTTCAAAGCCCAGCTCAAATAACCCCTCCTATGTTCTATTTGTACTTCTCAGAGCTATAGAACACTGATTAGAAGTAATAATTTACTCCTTTGGGATTTATCATGTTTACCTAGCAATGTTAGTTATCATCATCATTATCATCATCATCACCACACACACACACACACACACACACACACACACACACACACACACACACACACCCCGCTTACTAATATGACTACCCAGAGGATGGGGACCATGTTCTGTTTTCTGATTCTTCCTCTGTGACTTGCTGTTACATAGTTTAACAGGGGCCAAAAAAAGTAATATCCTGTAGAACAAAAATAAGTGCTCTGAGGCCTTAAAGTAGGAAGGAACATATTCTTAGAACCAAAGGAACAGAGATCAGAAG
This sequence comes from Aselliscus stoliczkanus, assembly GCA_033961575.1. NCBI lineage: Eukaryota > Metazoa > Chordata > Mammalia > Chiroptera > Hipposideridae > Aselliscus > Aselliscus stoliczkanus. Next base: position 122,300,075 of record CM066729.1, read on the forward strand.
GAACCTTAGGAATCAACTGGCACTTGAAATGGAGTTTTAAAAGTTTATAGTCCTGGGGTGGGTGAGTGGCGCATTGGTTAAGAGCTGGCTCTTAACCAATGCGCCACTGAGCAGCAGGGTCCCAGTTCGGATCCTACATGAGGGCCAGTGACACTGCCCTGTACGGCTAAGATGGTGAACAACAGCTTGACCTAGAGCTGGGCTGCTGTTGAGTAGCTGGCGACGGCGTAGGCTGTAGTCCCTGCTGCAGTGGGCTGCCATAGCCTACAGTAAGTGGCAGGCAGCCAGCGTGAGCGGCCTTCAGCCAGCGTGAGCTACCAAGAGCCGCCATGAGTGGCTGTCCAGAGGCCAGCGACCAATCTGCCTCACCTGGGAAAAGTGCAATGATAATACCAACATGGGCTGGTGAAACAACGTTCTTCCACAACTAGACTGAAGAACAAAAGGATAGCAACTTGTGTGTTCCCCGTCCTGGATTCCCCAAGACTGTGCCCCACCCCCAAATCATTGGCTGATGAGTTTTGTACAGATAGGGGCATAAAAGAAGAAATAAATGAGGATAGTTTAAGGGGTTTTTGGGACATCAAGTGTACCAATATTAGCATCAATGGGGGTACCAGAAGGAGAAGAGAAAGAGCAATGAATTAAAAATCCAAACAAGCAGCATCTAATTTCTGTGACCCCCATACCTCTGGCTGAGCAGCCCTAGGCCAGCACTAGCAAAAGCTGGTCTAGGTTCATGGCTTGGCCTCACAAGGCACCTTTAAGCCCAGCATGGGTGGTGACTATCTGTAGATGCTTTGTGGCTCATACCAGGTGGCCCTAGACAGGGCACAGGCAGTGGCTAAACTTAGCCTGTGGTGGAGCCCCTTCCAGGAGGCTCCAAGGCTGTCACATTCTGTCGCCAGCTTCGGATCAATCTGGAGCATGACCCAGCCACTTCTGGTGATGACACATCCAAAGAGCACAATGGCAGGCACAAAGAACCTGCTATACGGAACCCCACAGGCCGGCCGAGTGGCTAAGTTGGTTAAGAGCTCACTCAAGAGTGCGAGCTGAGCTCTGAGCATCAGCAGTTTGATGCCCAGCCTGAGCTGAGCAGCCGCTGAGCTGCCAACAGGTAGCAGGATGGTTCAGCTAAAAAACAAACGAAAAATGGGATCCCGCTATGTAGGATCAGCCTCTGCACCACAATAACTCCACTGTAGTCATGGCCAGTCCTCACAACCAATCAGCCTAAGGGTCAATCCCTCCCAATGACCTGCAAACAGCAATCAAGTCTCAACTACAGAGGAGGGCACACACAACCCACACCAGGGACACACCTGGAGCACCTAGATCTGGTGACCAGGGAGACCACACCACTGGGTCCCAACGGACACCTACTATATAAGGCCACTTTATTTCGACAAAGAGGCATAGAAGCCATACTTAATACATAGAAACAAACACAGGCAGGTAGCCAAAATGTGGAGACAAAGAAATATGTGCCAAATAAAAGAAAAGAACAAAGTTCCAGAAAAAGAACTAAACAAAATGGAAATAAGCAGTCTACCTAGATGCAGAGTTCAAAAAACTGGTTAAAAGGATGATCAATGATCTCAGGAAGAATTTCAACAGAGAGATAACAAACAAACAAATGAAGAGAGAAAACATAAAAAAGAACCAGTGAGAAATAAAGAATACAATAATTTAAATGAAGACTATATTAGAGACTATCAACAGCAGATGAGATGAAGCAGATGACTGAATCAATGATTTAGAAGATGGTAGCAGAAAACACCCAATCAGAACAATGAAAAGAAAAAAAGAATCCAAATAAATGAGGATAGTTTAAGGGGCTTTTGAGACATCAAGTGTACTAATATTAGTACCAGAAGAAGAGAAAGAGCAATGAATTAAAAATCTATTTGAAGAAATAATGACAAAAACTTCCCTAGCCTCGTGCAGGAGACAGGTATAGATATACAAGGCCAGGAAGTGCAGAGTAGTAAACAAGATAAACCCAAAGAGGCCCACATCAAGACACATCAGAATTAGACTGCCAAAGGTTAAAGACAAAGAGAGAACCTTAAAAGCAGCAAGAGAAAAGGAGTTACCCACAAGGGAGTTTATAAACTATCAGCTGATTTCTCAACAGAAACTTTGCAGACCAGAAGGGACTGGTATGAAATATTCAAGGTGATGAAAAGTAAGGACCTACAACCAAGATTACTCTACCAAGCAAAGCTATCATTTAGAATCAGAAAAATAAAGAGCTTGCCAGACAAGAAAAAGCTAAAGGAGTTCATCACCACCAAATCAGGATTACAAGAAACGTTAAGAGTGTTAGAGGGGGACTTTTTTTTTTTTTTTTTTTTGAGGGCAGTGTCACTGGCCCTCATATGTGGGATCCAAACCGGGGCTGCTGGCATCCCAAGCCAGCTCCTAACCACCGTGCCACTCGGCCGGCCCTAGAGGGACTTCTTTAAGAAGAAGAAAATAAAGCAGATAAAAAATATAAATAATAAAATGTCAACAACTACATATCAACAATTACTTTAAATGTAAATGGATTAAATGCTCCAATCAGAAGACATAAAGTAGCTAAATGGATAAGGAAACAAGACCCTTACATATGCTGCCTACAAGAGACTCATTTCAGATTAAAAGGCACACACACTTAAAGTAAAGGGATGGGGAAAAGATATTTCATGAAAATGGTAAAAAGAAAAAAAGAAAATGAAAGCTGAGGTAGTAATACTTATACCAGACAAAATAGACTTTAGAACAAAGGCTATAACAAGAGACAAAGAAGGACCCAGTGATCCCACCTCTAGGTATTTATCTGAAAAAAAAAACCAACATGCTACTTCAAGGGGACATGTGCATCCATATGTTCATTGCAGCATTGTTTACAATGGCCAAGATGTGGATGCAGCCTGGGTGTCCATCGATAGAAGAATGGATAAAGAGGAGGTGGTACATATATACAATAGAATATTGCTCGGCCAAGGAAAGGAATGGGCTCTTGCCATCTGTGGCAGCATGGATGGACCTGGAGGGTGCTGTGCTGAGTTGACTATGTCAGATAAAGACAGATGCAGTGTGATTTCTCTTATATGTGGAATCTAATGAACAAAATAAACAAACAAAACAGAAAATCACAGACAGAGAGAATATTTTGATTGGAGGGGAGTTCAGCAGGTGGGTGAAAAAGGGGAAGGGATTAAGAAGTACAAATTGAATGGGAATGTAGGTAACTGCATAAGGAATTTTGATCCTTATCTTAATCAAGAGCCTCATTATTTTTTCCTTGAAACAATAAAGATTGTTTCTCTGCCTAATTGTCTCTCTGCCTTTGGTATCTCCCCTTCCTAACTATCATTATATCACTGCCAGATTAATTTTAACAAAATACAATTGTAATCCAAAATACCTGTGTTAAAATTTTTCAAAGACAGCATCTACTCACAAAATAAAATCTAAACACCTAACCATGACATTCAGTGTCCTTCACAATCAAGATCTCTTCCAGCCTTGTCCCTCAAACCCTTTCTTATGTTATGAATTCAAACCATACAAAATGATTTCTTCTGGCTTTTGTACACTGTATACATTTCAAGCTTCTCCTGCTTATGTGCACAAAATTTTCTTGCCTCTAAAATTTCCCTCAGCAACCTTCTACTAATCCTTTAAGACTCGACTCAAATGTAATTTTCTATGTGAACCCTCCCTGATAATTCTCTCCTCTAACAATATTGGTGGAACTATTCTAGGTGATGCCAATATATTTTTTCAATTTCATATAGCATTTTCCAAACTGCACTTCAATTAATTGTGTATATTCATCTCTAAATATATTCTTTGGAAGCAAAGCAAGAAACGTTTTGTATTCTCAATGCCTAACATGGTGCCTGGCACAGAGTAGGTGTTTAGTAAGTTAGCTTTAAAGGGGGGAAAGAAATGGATGCAGGCAAAAGTGTCACTCACTGAACGCTATACTGTTGAGAGGCTTTAATATTAGGAGTTTGTTCTTACTTTGGCAGGCTGACAAAGAGGCACTAACAACACACGCAGAACGATCTTTTAGAAAATTTAAGCTGGCAGCAACATGTAGAGGGAAATAGAGTGAGGACAGGAACAAAGACAGGAGTGTCTTGCAATATTTCAGGTGAAATGTAACATAAAGGACCTGAACTTGGATGGTGATGGGGGATTAGAAAAGAGATGATGAAAACATTCATGATACATTATAAAGGTAAAACTGAAAAGACCTGATCTCTAAGGGAAGGAAAGAAAAAGATGAGAAATCAGATTCAACACTGACACTTCAAGCGTGGGTGACAAAAGAGGTCACATAACAGGAGTGGGAATATTGTGTATGAAGCAAGCAGTTGAAAAATGGGTCTGAAGCTTAGAGAAAGTGTCACAAATGAGATGTAAGGTTAAGAAAGATCATTTTAGAGGTAGCTGTTGAAATAATGAGATTAGAAAAGCCAAAGGAAAAATGGGAAGGAGAAAGAAAAGAAATCATGGAGGAGTAATTTAAAAAGTAGAATCAGAAGAGCACAAGGTGACAGAAACCAAGGGAATATCAAGAAAGGAAAAATGGCAACTACTGCAGTGATCAAAGAGTATGGAGCCTAATGAAAAACAATTAGAAAGTCATTAGTTTTCAAAAGAGAAAATACAGCAGTTTGGCAGGGGAAGAAAGGAAATGCTATAAGGAAGCAGAAGCAGTGAGCAAAGCCTGCTATTTTGAGAGGAAAAAGTATAGACCACTTCTTTTTTAAACTGTAGATTCCCTGAAGAATTCAAACCTTTTGCCTGATCATTTGAATCTCTAAATGGATTTGAAAATAATGAATGTGATTCCTCTACACACACTGTCTTACAATGGCTTTTTCTCCCCTATCCCTGGTCTTACATCAATTCCTACTTCTTTATATAAATTGTCTCCAAAGACCTATTATTCTAAGATAATTTTATTATAAATTATAAAAAGTGTGAATGTTTCAGAATACAAACATTCATTTTAATATAATCTTCCATTCTGAACTCTGCTTAGTCATCTTTAGAAGGAAGACATAAATATATACATCAATTAATGCTCATTTTCTATAATTAGAGTACAGAAATTGTTATTATTAATAAACGAATACTTGTTACTCCTGAAGAGGTTCAACATTATTAGAAGAGATGAATATATTAGAACTACTACTTCTTTTTTTTTTAGAGGGCAGTGTCATTGGCCCTCATATGTGGGTATTAGAATTACTTCTGATTCATAAGGACGGCGATTAAAGAAACTAAAGTTAAATAAAGTTGTACCAGTGATTCAGAAGAACTATTTTCAATTGTTAAGAAATGAGAATTTGCACAGTATTCTAATTATTTTCTTAAAAGTCCTTCCCTTACCTCAGAGATGTGCCTTAGATAAAACTGGACTTCCAATTTTCTCCAAACAGCTTTGACCTATGCTTCCATCTCATGAATTCCAAGACAGTATTAAACCGATGCATATTTTCATAAATCTGTTTATGGAAAAAAAAACTTATTTCAGACTGAAAGAACAATTATTTGTCAGAATAACACATGTACAAGTAATACCAAAAATTTATCATTGTAAAAACTATATATTTTCAATGTAAAGTCAGGGAAAAGTAGTACAGTATGTTAGAAACTTATCAGTTTACCATTTTCCCAAACTGTGCCCAAACATGTTTCCTACTTTGAGTATTTTCAACTTTACAAAGGTAATAATAGTTCTGTAGAAAAAATTACTCACATGTAAAATATCTGTATTAGCTCAGGCTTTTGAAAAAAAAATCACATCTCAAATTGAAAAAACAAGAACAGCTAAAAGCAGCACTAAAGTGTACAATTCTACTATATTCAGATTCCTACTCAGGCAAAAATATATTTGAACACCCAGCTAGTATCTCTATTTCTACTTTTTATCACAAAGTCTCAATAAACAGATTTAATGTCAGTCAAACTTCTACCTAAAATGTTAGGAATTGTGAGGGTCAAGAATGAATTGTGGGCCGGCTGAGTGGCGCGGTGGTTAAGTGCTGGCCTGGGAAGCCAGCGGCCCCGGTTTGGTCCCACATATGAGGGCCAGTGACACTGCCATCAAAAAAAAAAAAAAAAAAAAAAAAAGAATGAATTGCACTGCTTGGTCTAAGATCATGGGATAGGTTTCGACTACATTACCACGGTCATTAGAGCCCTCTTGCATTAAGAGGCAATGTTTATAAATCTAAACATTGGGAACCATTAACAATTTTAATTTACTTAAAGATCAGTACGCTGTTTAGAGAGCTTCAGAATCATTTCTTCATCTGTGTCTTTTAAGTGAAACTTCAAGTATTCTGTTTCATGTTTCAAAAGGAAAAAGCATAAGCTGTATGAACATCACCTATGTCCTGCTGCAAGGTCAAAGTGCCTTTGTCTTCAAGTGCAGTTAGAAGTATCATGTGTGGCACAGTGAGGTTCAGTAGTCTTGGCAATAATGACTAAATTCATGTAAACTGGGGCAACCTGAAACGGTCTAGCATATCAGATAGCAGCCTTTCTTAAAGTCAGGAGTCGCCACTCAGCAGACAGGCTGCCATAGGACCATGCTAAATCTTTCATGGTCCAACTAAAGATAGGCTGACCCTGAAAGCAATTAGTAACACTTTGTCTGCATTTTGGAGCCTTTAACAGGCTCCTCAATGCGCTAGTTACCACAACTTAACCAGGTCCCTAACATTTTTCAGGATACTCATACTCATACACCTGTAAAACTCAGACCACCACTCAGAGAAAGGATGGAGGGCAGGGATGGAGAGCTGGTGTTTGTTTTTTTCCTTTTTTCTGAGACGCTCATAGTCTTAAAAATTTCTCTTATACTAACCAAAATTTTAATACATTGTGTTTCCATTTTAGATATAGCACGAAGATTTTCTTCTAAAGCCATTCTTTGCCAACAACACCATTCTTCTCTAAGGGTATGTGTGGAAGGCAATCACATTAACCTATTCTCGTCCAAGTGACTATGTTTAAAAATACATGCCCTAAGGGCCGGCCTAGTGGCTCAGTTGGTTAAGAGCTCGCTCAAAAGTGTGAGCTGAGCTCTGAGCAACAGCAGTTCGATGCCCAGCCCGAGCTGAGCAGCCGCTGAGCTGCCAACAGGTAGCAGGATGGCTCAGCTAAAAAAAAAGGATATATAAAATATAATATTATATATATATATATATATATATATATATAGCGCCTGATTTGAATTCTACCAGATAGTTCCAATGCATCAAATAATAAAATTAATATGCAAACCACTTAACAATCATTGTTTATTATAGCACTATTTATTATAACATTGCTTCCTTGGTATGGAAAAAAAAGTTTCGGGCTCTAGGCTAAATCTAAAGTTAATTTAAAAAAGGAAACTACATAAACAAAAGAATCTTCAAATACGCCATCTTCAAAGTTCAAGACCCTGAATCATCTATCCTCCTTCCAATATCTTATAGTACAAATACACGACAAAATATAAACTTCAGAAAACCTTTTCTAAAGACTGAATTTAAGACTAAGAAAAACCAAGTAAATAAAAGACAATTAAAAGGACAGCAAGTGCTTCATGGTGAAGTATGATCAGCAAATCACTTTTTACATATTAGAAATTCTGTGAATAAAGTAAACTTTCCCTAACTTTGCAATACAGTACTCCAGAAGTATAAGTAGAGATCTATAAATATGTACATGCATAGAAATAGGATTTACATAGGCAAAATACTCCCAGCAACTTTAATCACTTAACTTACAAGGTAATTTACCACAAGATTTCCTAGTCAAGATGGGGGAGTATGTAAATGCTGTATTTGCCTCCTTGCATGACCACATCACAATTGTAACTAAACTACCGATCAATGATCATTGAGAATTGCCTGAAGCCTAGCTGAACTGAAGTCCTACCTCTAAGGACATATTGAAGAAGCCATCTTGAGACTGGTAAGAGGGGCAGAGATGCGGAATAGGCTGGTTCCACACCTGCCTGTGACCATTACAAATCAGCAGGGATATCTCAGCTGCAGAGATCCCCCAGGAGAAGTGAGGGGTCCCAGCCCTTCCCCAGCCCAAGGTTGCAGTGCTGGGGAGAGATGTCCCCATAACTTTGGACTGTGAATACCAGCGGGAATTATGGTTGAGTGAGATGGAGGGCAGCTGGAATCTCAGGAGCTCCTCTTAAAGGGCCTGCACAAGGTCTTACTTGCTGATGGAATCACTCACTCTGAACTCCAGTGCTGGGGTAGAAGCTCGAAAGGAGCTAGGGACATATGGGGAGGAACTAAACTATCTGGCTGCAGGGCAAGGGCTGGAACGACAGCTTTCTCTCAGACAGAAGTGCTGAAAGAATCCATTGTTTCTTAGTTGAGTCCTCTCCCCTCCCAAGCACAGACACAGATGGCTACCATATCTGAGTCTCCATCAACCTGGCTAACACCCTATGTCTGCCACACCCTGGTGATTCCCAGACCCTACCCCACCCAACTTTCAGGCCCATCCATATTGTTTCCAGTGGCTTTTGCATATAAAGGGCCTGTCATGGATTATGCTGTAGACTTTCCTAAAATCTCTCAAGTTTCACAAAACCTAAACAAGCAGCATCTTGCTTTGGCGTGCCCCATACCTCTTGATGAGCAGCCCCAAGCCTGGCACTCGCAGAAGCAAACCTCGGGTTTGTGGCTTGGCTGCTTGAGGCACCTCCAAGCACAGCGCAGTGGGAGCCACCTGCGGATTGCTTTGTGGCTCATGTCAAGTGGCTCCAGGCAAGACACAGGCTGAGGCTCAAGTGGGTCTGTGGCAGAGCCCCTCCGAGGACTCCCTGGGGGCTGCCACATCCAGTGGCCAGCTTCAGACTGAGCCAGAGCACCACCCAGATGCCTCCAAGGGTGACACTCAAATGGCAGTCTGGGCAGACACCAGAGCACCACTAAAGCGAATCTGAATCTGTAGGGTCAGCCCTTGTACAACCACTACTCCGGTCATCATAATCAATCAGCCCGGAGGTCAACCCCTCCCACTGACATGCAAACAGCTACCAAAGATCAACTACAACAAGAGGGCACACAAAACCCACACAAGGGACATACCTGGAGAACCTGGCTCAGGTGACCAGGGAGACTATGCCACTAAGCTACACAGGACACCTACTACATAAGACCACTCTAGAATGGCTGGAAGAAACAGCAGCTCTACCTAATACATAGAAACAAACACAGGGAGGCAGCCAAAATGGGGAGACAAAGAATCATGTCCCAAATAAAAGAACAGAACAAAGTTCCAGAAAAAGAACTAAACAAAACGGAGACATGCAATCTACCAGACGCAGAGTTTCATACAGTGGTTATAAGGATGCTCAATGATCTCTGGGGGAACTTGAACAGAAAGATAAGAAATATAAAAATGGGGATAGAAAACATAAAAAAGAACCAGTCAGAAATAAAGAACCAATAAAGAGAATCAACAGATTAGATGAGCAGAGGATCGAATCAGTGATTCAGAAGATTTCAGTAGCAGAAAACAGCCAATCAAAACAGCAGAAAGAAAAAAGAATCCAAAAAAAATGGGAAGAAATTCAGGGGCCTCTGGGACAACATCAAGCACAACATGAGCATCACAGAAGTACCAGAAGAAGAAAAAGATGAAGGAATTAAAAACTTATTTGAAGAAATAATGACAACAAACTTCCTCATTCTGGTAAAGGAAATAGACACACAAGCCCAGGAAGCACAGAGAGTCCCAAACAAGATGAACCCAAACAGCCCCACACCAATACATATCATAATTAAAATGCCAAAGGTTAAAGACAAAGAATTTTGAAAGCAGTAAGAGAAAAGCAGTTAGTTACCTACAAGGGAACCACCATAGGAATGTCAGCTGATTTCGCAACAGGAACTGTGCAGGCCAGAAAGGAACGGCACAAAATATTCATAGTGATGAAAGGCAAGGATCTACAACCAAGATTACTCAGCAAAGCTATCACTTAGAATCGAGAGACACATAAAGAGCTTCCCACAGAGGGTAAGGAGGGAGAGGGATGGTAGAAGAGGGTAAACGGGGTCAAATACATGGTGATGGAAGGACAACTGACTCTGGGTGATGAACACACAATCTAATATATAGATGATGTATTACAGAATTGTATACTTGAAACCTAGATAATTTTACTTATCATCGTCACCCCAATAAATTTTAATTAAAAAAAAAAAAAAAGGCTGGCTGAGTGGCGCATTGGTTAAGAGCTGGTTTGGGACGCCAGCAGCCCCAGTTCAGATCCCACATGAGGGCCAGTGAAACTGCCCTCTACAGCTAAGATGGTGAACAACAGCTCCACCTGGATCTGGGCTGCTGTGAGTCCTCAGGATGGCATAGCTGCAGCCCCTGCTGCAGTGGGCTGCCATAGGATACAGTGAGTGGCCCGCAGCCAGCATGGGCAGCTGGCAGCCAGCATGAGCTGCCAAGAGCCGCTGTGAGTGGCTGTCCAGAGGCGGGTGACAAATCTGCCTCACCCGAGAAGAGCACAATGATGATACCAACGTGGGCCAGTGAAGCAATGTCCTCCACAACTAGACTGAAGAACAAAAGGACAGCGACTTGTCTGTTCCCCTTCCCCGGATCCCCAACGATGTTCCCCTCCCCCAATTCCCCCCAAAAATCTTAAAGAATAGCTTCCCAGACAAGGAAAAGCTAAAGGAGTTCATCACCACCAAACCAGTATTATAACAACGTTAGAAGGACTTAAGACCAAATAAATAAAAAGATCAAAACTATGAATAATAAAATGGCAATAACTACATATCACCTATTACTTTAAATGTAAATGGATTAAATACTCCAATCAAAAGAAAGCACAGCTAAATCGATACGAAAACAAGACCGTTACATATGCTGCCTAAAAGAGACTAACTTCAGATTGAAAGACACACAGGCTGAAAGTAAAGGAATGGGAAAAGATATTTTATGAAAATAGAAACAAACAAAAACAGCTAGGGTAGCAATATTTACACCACAAAATAGACTTTAAAACAAAGGCTATAGCAAGAAACACAGAAGGATCTCACTTCTGGATATCTATCCAAAGAAACACAAAACACTACTTCAAAGGGACATCTGCATCCATATGTTCATTGCAGCATTGTTTACAATGGCGAAGATGTGGGGCAGCCTGGGTGTCTGTCGATGCAGGAATGGATAAAGAGGAGGTGGTACATATATACCACATATACATTGCTTGGCCAGGGAAGGGAATGGCTTCTTGCCATCTGCAGCAGCAAGCATGGCTCTAGAGGGTACTGTGCTGAGTGGAGTACGTCAGACAGAGGAAGACAGATGCAATGTGATTTCACTTATATGTGGAATTTAAGGAACAAAATAAACAAACAAACAAAACAGAATCAAACACATAGATACAGAGAACATTTTGATGGCTGCCACATGGGAGGGGCGATGGAGGCAGGGTGGAAAAGGTGAAGGGATTAAGAAGTACAAATTGGAAGTTGCAAAATAGTCATGGGGATGTAAAGTATAGCATAGGAAAAATAGTAATATAATAATAACAACTATGTATGGTGCCAGGTGGGTACTAGTCAGGGGATCACTTCTTTTGAAAACAAATCTTGTTTTTTTAAATTTTTTTAATTTTTATTGGGGAACAGTGTTTTTTCGAGGACCCATCAACTCCAAGTCAAGTAGTTGTTTCAATCTAGTTGTGGAGGGTGCAACTCAGTGGCCATGCGGGGATGGGAACTGAGCTCGAACCAACTGAGCTAACTGGCCACCCCAGGGGGATCACTTCTTAAGTTATATAAATATCTAATTACTATTCTGTATAGCTGAAATTAATATAATATTGAATGTCAACTGTAATTGAAAAATTAAAAAAGAGGGGGAAAAGGTAAAGGGGAATAAGAGTTTCAAATTTCTAGGTATGAAACAAATACGTCATGAGGAGGTAATGTACAGCTTAGGGAATATTGTCAATAATACTGTGATGGCTTGGTACAATGTCAGATGGTGGCTGATCTTATGATGGTAATCAATTCCTTAGGTATATAAATGTTGAGTAACTATGGTGTACACCTGAAACCAACATATTTTAATAAAAATCTTTTTTAAAATAATTTACCATAATATTCTAGCACTACAAATGTATTCAACAACCACAATGGATCCAGTCAAAAGGAACACTAAACAAGCAATAAAATTTTCACCACAGATTTTATGTCTGAAATTTTCAAGCCTGTATGTTCTAGGGAACATAATAAGAAAAAGGTAATTCAGGCCAGCCGAGTGGCGCGGTGGTTGGGAGCTGGCTTGGGATGCCAGCGGCCCCGGTTCGGATCCCACATATGAGGGCCGGTGACACTGCCCTCAAAATAAATAAATACATACATACATAAAATTCAAGAGCACTTAAAAAACAAGGTTTAATTCTTTTAAAAACACATGAGAGGTTCTTTTTTTTTTTTTGAGGGCAGTGTCACTGGCCCTCCTAAGTGGGATCCGAACCAGGGCCGCTTGCTTCCCAAGCCAGCGCTTAACTGCCGCATCACTCGGCCGGCGAAAAACATATGAGAGGTTCTTAATGACTCAGAATTAATGAAAATCAAATCTTTCTAGACATACTCTAACATTTTGTAATTCAGAAGTAACATCAGCATTTTCTCAGATAGTATCTGCAAACAAATGTGAAAAATTCATTTTAATTCCACATTTCCTTTACAAAATACCTTCTTTTGCCCTCAAAATGTACATATCCTTCTTGGTTTACAAATTTTTTTTTTTTTTTTTCCCTTTGAGGGATGCGTCACCAGCCCTCAGGGCCACTGGCATCCCAAGCCAGCTCCCAACCAACGCGCCACTCGGCCGGCCTTTGGTTTACAAATCTTAAATCACCAAGGTACTTTAAAGATCACTACTGAGGTACTTTAAAGGACCCTTCAGTGACAAACATTAACTGTGGATAGTACAGTTATCTTTGGCTCTGAGGTGTTAAAATTTAACCCATTAACTCCTATATTAGTAAGATTTACTTTATAAGAAAGAATAGCATAAATATGCTTTTGACAAATATACTCATCTAAGGCATAGTTTAAGATTACTTTTGAGTTTGTACCAGATGTCAAAAGGGTAGATTTCTTAATATTCACAAAATTTGCTATGTAGACTATACATTTTTTTCCTTTCACCACTCCAAATTCCTTATCATCTTCATTTTTCCTCTCTTAGCACCCATAAATGCATGCCACAAGTACTGTACACAAGCTGCTGTATACACTACAGATGCCTTCATATAACCATTTTTAAAAATCAGAAACAAATTACAAAATATTGCACAAGACATTTCATTTGGGCTTTTAAACTAAAGGTATTGCTGTTAAAACCCTTGGTACATTAACTGGAAAATTCAAACATTATGCTTTAGAAAAACTCAATACAGTTTTAGATGTAAGTAAGTAACTCAAATGAATAGTAGAACATGCACTTCTATAATAAAGCGGGTAACCAACCACATAACACGGAAAGAGGTCAATTTATGAATAGGTTGTGTTCTAAATGTTCCAAAAGTTCATTTATAAATCGAATACATAAGCTTGATTTTGAAACTCAAGATGCTTGTCTTCATAAAACCAAAGGTATAAATAACGTGATTAAACCCATAATACAAATGAACCTCAGTGCACAATTCTATCATAGCACTCTTCTGCTTAAGCATATTTCCATACCAAACTGTAAGTTTCTTATTCACTGCTGTATCCTAGAATTTAACACAGATTAACAGAGTAGGATTTCAACAGATATTAGCTGATCTGAAGCACTGCACTGTCTAGAAAACCTTACCTATCTGAACTACAGCAGAGAATCAAAAGGCAAGGGGGAAGAATAGCTTCTTCCAGAAGAGAGAGAGATGAGATAAAAGTGCTTAACACCAGGGTTAGACCACTCTGGTCTAAGTCAATGGTGGCAATTTCCATTCCCCTTGCCAATGAGTGGTTTTGCAAGAAGCATCTGATGTAATTCTGGCCAATATTCATAAGACAAGAGATTAAGTTTGCTGGGGAGCTTCTGGGAAACGTTATCCTGGACAATGAAAAAAAGACACCCAGGTGAAAACACCCATTTTTTCCCCAGGCAACTCTGGGTTTGAATTTGTCAGGCAGAAAGAACTACGGCCAATGTAGGACCATGAGGAAAGAGATAGCCTAAGAGGACAACCCAACAGATAAGGAATGGCAGCATTTAAAGATGGAAAGAAACTGTGTTCTTTTTTTTTTTGAGGGCAGTGTTACTGGCCCTCATATGTGGGACCCGAACTGGGGCCGCTGGCTTCCCAAATCAGCGCTTAACCACCTGCGCCACTCGGCCGGCCCAGAAACTGCGTTCTTAGTGATGGTCTTATGAATGAATTAATCCTAGAACCATCTTATTAATTTGGATCTTTTTATTATATTAAACCCTTATTGTTTAAGCAATTTTCAATTACCAAGAGTAACCCAGTGGGAATGGCAATTTAAGAACAGATACACCAGTTTCTGGTCAAAATGGCGGAGTAGAATATTATATGTAAACTCTAACTGAAAAATTTTAAAAACGATTTAGAAAATAAAATACAGTAATGATGTTGATAAGGAAAAAAAGAAAAAAAGAACTGATATGCCCTTTATTTCCATGAATTCAACTGCTATTTATGACACCTCCTCTAAATTTATATCTCAATCCTGATCCTTCTTTTGAACTAGATAAATATTTCCAAACTACCAAAAAGCAATCTTAAATATTTTTCTAGTGGCACATCATTAGAACAGGATTAATATAAAATCCATCTTCTAACAGCACAAAAATTGTTTACACACCTGTATTCTGACTAATGGCAGCATGATCCACCCAACTGTCCAAGTTGGAAATCTGGGGTCTAGCCCCACCTCCCTCTGCCTCACCTATTACATTTAGGCAGCTACTAAATGCTGCCTATTCCAACTCTATATATCTTTAAAATCTGTCTCGCTCATCTTCGAACACATCTAGTGCAGGCTCTCATCTTCATGTAGTCTGCCTCTATTCTCATCTCTTTCACTTTACTCATGTTTCTAAAATATAGCTGTGCCTCATGAAAAGATTATAAACATAATAAGTCATTAGGAAAATACAAATTAAAACTACATACCCAGTAGAATGGCCATCATCAAAAAGACAAATAGCAAGGTGTTAAGAACATGGAGAAACTGGAACTCTCACACATTGTTGTAAAATGTGGTCACTCTGGAGAACAGTTCTGCAATATCTTAAAAAGTTAAATATAAACATAAACTCACCACCACATGGTCAAAATTCCCTCTATAGGAACCTACCTAAGAGACATGGAAATATGTGTCTACACAAAGACCTTTATAAATGTTTTTCAGCATTATTCATAATAGCCCAAAATTGGAAATAATCTAAAACTTAAGTGAGGTATAATCATACAATGGAGTACTATCAGGTAATAAAAAGGGACAAAATACTGATACATATTACAACACGAACATATCTCAGTAACATGCTAAGTAAAAGAAGCTAGATGCAAACTACTACATGTTCCATGATTCCATGTACAGCAGGTGCTCTAATAATGTCATTTCATTATAATATTAATGAGATGCCACAGGAACTTAATTCTTCTTTATATCAATCAGCCTATCGTAAACTGGTTTTGTTATACATAGTTTCACTTAAACTCACAGAAGCTGTAACAACATTAAGTGAGGACTTACTGTATGTGAAATGTTCAGAAAAGGTCAATTTAGAGAGAAAGCAAAGAGGTGGCTGTCTAGAGTAAGGGGTGGGAGTGGGAAATTTGGGGCAGTGATGGAAATGTTCTACAATAGTCACAGCACAACTCTAAGAATTTACTAAAAATAAAAAAATACAAGTTAAACTTTTACAATGATTTCCAATTATGTACAAAATGGAGTCCAAAATCTTTAGGAGGGCATTCACAGCTTGCTGTAATCCACTTTCAATCTATTTAATTTAAAATCTATTTCAATCTATTTATCTTCTGCTACAATCTATTTGCTATTTCCTAAGTATGTCAGGTTGTTTGATGCCTCTACCTTTCTTCAAACTTGCTATTAGAATTCAGAAGTCAAAATGTTCTCATCTGTATCTTTTGCCAAGTGAACATCCATTTGTCCTCACAAAGATCCATCCAGTATGTCCTCTTTTGTTGAATCTTCCCCACTATTTACATAGCTACTTATTCCACACTGAGTCTGGTAATTACACATTGTAGCATGTATCACACTGAACTATGATTACCTATTTATAGGTATATCTTCTTTACTAAGATAACCTGAGTATAGCAACAGCAATTTACCAATGTTTGTGTTCCTTTGTGCTTCAAGTACAGTGCAGTGACCAGCACATAGATCATTTCTAGTTTTTTGAATAAGTGACTGATGAAGAATGACTATGAAGAGAAAAATCCAAAAGTAGATAAAATAAACTCTGCACCACAAAGACACTTGTTAAGGATAGTTACTGCCAATGTTATACAAGAAAAACAAAAAAAAACAGGAAGTCACTAATGTCACCTAAATGGTTATCAGTGTGGGATCAGCTAATAGCCACACTGAACACTATACAGTCATTAAACAGAATGAGATCATCTTATTTATTTGCACTGACAAGGAAAGATACCTCAAATACCCTTAAGTTAAAAAAAAGATTATAAATCACTCCCCATTGGAAAGAAAAACCAAACCTATATACAGACACAGGAGCATTTGTGCACGTACATGTATGATGAAGGTGAAGGGCTGGAAGGGCCCACACCAGCTGTTCTGAGTGTAGGCAAAAAAGTGGGAACCTAAGTGTCCGTCAACTGTTTAGGGTACATCCACCCAATGGAATAATACTCAGCCATGAAAATAATAGAAACCATAAAAAGAACCAATTCTGACACAACATGGATGAGCCTTGAAAACATTAAGCTAAGTTAAATAAGCCAGACATAAAAGGCCACATATTATATGACCCCCAGTTATATGAAATACGTAATTCCATAGACAGAAAACAGATTAATGGTTGTATGGGACTGGGGGAAGAAGGTGAGAATGGAAAAATACACCAAAAGAACGATCCATAAAAGAAAAAAAAAATGGATAAATTATATATAAATTAGACGTCTATCAAACTTTAAAATGTTTGCTTTGCAAAAGGCCCTGCTAAGAAGATGAAGAAACAAGGTACAGACTGGGAAACTATATCTGCAAACCATATATGTGACAAAGGACTCATCTAGAAAATATAAGGAAATCTCAGAACTCAAATTAAAAAAAAAAAAATTTCACCTAGAAAATGGGCAAAGAATATGAGCGTTATTTCACTGAAGGTATTTGGATGGCAAATAAGCACATGAAAAAATATGCTCAACAACACTAGCCATCAGGGAAATGCAAATTATGACTATGCTGAGATATCACTATAGACCTATTGAACAGCTAAAATACAAAAGTGATAATACCCAGTTCTGGCAAGAATGTGCAGATAATGGATCTCTCATAAACTGCTGGTGAGAATGTAAAATGGAACCACCACTTTGGAAAATGGTTTGGAAGTTTCTTTAAAAAACTTAAATTCATACTTACCTGTTACCAATTGCACTCCTGTTCCAAAGAAATGAACACAAATATTCATAGCAGCTTTATTTTAAATAGCCCCAAACTGGAAAAAACAAAATGTCCTTTAAAAGGTGAAGGGTTAAACAAATTATGGTACATCCATACCATGGAATCCTATTCAGCATTAAAACGGAATGAACTGAGTCACACGACAACTTGGATAGATCTCAAAGGATTAGGCAGAGGAAAAAAAGATACTATGTGATTCCATTTATAAAACACTCTCTAAATGACAAAATCCTAGAGCTGGAAAAGAGATGAATTGTTGCCACGGGGGCGGGTGTATGGATAGCACAAGCTTCCTTGGTGGTGATGCAATCTATTTCTTAATGCTGTGATGGTTACAGGAAATCTACATGTATGTTTAAATGGCAGAGAACTAACTATACACACAAAACATATCAATGTCTATTTCGGGTTTGACTTTGTGCTTACAGGTATGAAGTAACTACTGGGGAAAGGTGAAGGGTACAAGGGACCTCTACTAACTATTTTTGCCATTTCCTATGAATCTGTATTTCAAAATTTTAAATTTTAAAAACCCCACTTTGTTTACCTTTGCTTTACATTAGATTCTGAATAGAAAATATTGTTCAAAGACTATTCAAGATACATTATTTCTTTCAAATTAGCTAGGAACCTTCAATTCTGCAGTGGTTTCTGGTATCCTGTGGGAATGAAGAGTCTTCATAACAGAGGTCTAAAGAAAGCAGCAGTTCCTGGACCAAATTCGGGATCTTCAGTTCCCTCTGTATCCCTCCCTTCTGGCTCTGGGAAGCAGTGGCTACTCTGAGGTCAGAGTCAATCTGTTCTAGAGGCAGCAAACGCAGCAAGTTTGATACAGCCATCTGTAGCAGAAGGAACCCCCAAATAATCCCCTGCCAGCATGTTTTTCTCAATTTAGCCTTCCTAACAATGAAGCATGAAAAACACTTCTATATTTTCATTTTAATTTTTTCCGTAATTTATTAACACTATAATTCAATAACATTCATAGTACAAAGAATTTAAATGACTTGATACATCGTCCTTCCCTTTCCAAGTAAACCCAATTTAGTCAGTAGAGAAAAATATATCAGCCATTTTTTTTTCTGTAGAATTCTGAAAAATTATCAATAGATCATCTGTCTCATTGGCTGACAGGTAAAAGCACCATGGAGCAAGTTCCTCTGAATAGTTTCACTACATATAAACAATAAAATTTCTACTATCAGGAATAGTTAAGAAATGATTCTAGACTGCTTCGGATTCACCAATTCTAAAATGTGCATTGTTGCCCTTTCTCCAATGAAGTATAAAGATTACTTAGAATTAACATTAAATGAACACCAATTACAGTTACGCTACAATACAGTCAAACCATCAGGGACTAGTGATACGTTTTGCTGTTTGCTCCAGTTCTAAAAGGTCCCAGAGAGTGCTGTTTATTTACTTTATTTACTTGCTTGTTTGCTCATCTGTTTGTTTTAGCTTGTGTCTCTTTTTTGGTTAAGTTTTCTTCCCCTTGCCAAAAGCTACCTAGAATGCATGTTTGCTAATGTAATAACAGCACCCTTTCCCTACATTTCATTTATATCATCACCGTGAACCAAAACACTAGCTTAATGCAACTCTGTGGTTCAAGGTCTATTTAAAAGAAAGAAAACCAAAAAGCCTGCATATGACAGCCTGAGATGGAGGGTATAAAAACAACACATCTTCCATTATGATCAAATAACTTTTATGCTGTGATATTACAGTAATTTTTAAAAGACTACTTCAAGGACAAGAAAAAGGTGAGACACCTGAGTCAACTCAAAAAAAAAGATGGGTGGTGCTAAAAACTGTAAACATATCTCAAAAGCCTACACTCCAATGAGATGCTAAACCTCAAAATACATGAAACAGAATTCATCATCTTATTTTTCCATCCTCTCTCAAATCTGTTCTTGAATATCTTATTTGGCTTAATGCACAACTGTTTACAAGAAAATTGTCTGCCACCACCTTGTAAAGTTGACACTGTACATTCCCAAAGACCCCAAAATTCTAGCTCTAGGTGCATAAATTATGAAACCTTTTGCATATATCTACCAGAAAGCATGTATAGGAATATTTACAGCATCATTTTCATAATAGCGAAAACAAAAGGAAACCCAAATCTCCAACAACAGTAAAATGGATAAATTGTACCATATTCATAGAATGGAATTACCAGATAGTAGTGAAAATCAACGTACCTCAGATAAGTTATGTCAACATGAGTGAAATCTCGAAATCATAATGTTGCACCAAAAAAAAAAGCCCAAGAAGAATTCAATCCATTTAACCTGTTGTATAGTATTTGACTTAATCATTATTTACTAAGAAATTAAAACTACCTTCATTAAAAACCCAATTGTCATTCACCCAAATGTATGCCTTAATGAGACTAAACAAATGACATTCTAGAAATTACAGAAAATACAATTATTTTCAATTAACAGCACCCATATAAAATCTACCACTTGTACAGGAATATGTAAACTAATCACTTTCAAGGAGAGGGGAAATGAGCTACAGACATTTCTCCAAAGCCCAGGGGTGGGACAGAACTGCTGCAATGCTGCAGGTGGGTAAACACACAGGGAAGGCAGTTTTAGCTGGGAAGCCTGCATTTAAGTCTTCATCTCAGTGTGATGAGAGGCAGGTAGTTAATTACTGAACAGCACTGTCTTTTAAATCAGTGAGTCACATGCCTAAGGGAGGGGCTTGTAAGCAGGATGAGCAACACCAGAGCAATCAAGTAAGATTTCAAAAAGAAGTAACAACAAATTTTGAAGTTTGAGACAATTACAAGCAACCATCCCAATATAATGCACCAACAGCCTGACTATGACTTATCTGCCTACTTGCAAAACATACTGTTGACTTCTGGGACTAAGTTTGTGAGGCGAGATATATTTTCATCTCAGAGAACAGCTCTACTATCAACTGGCAAGTGAGCCTGAAAGAGAAAAA
This sequence comes from Aselliscus stoliczkanus, assembly GCA_033961575.1. NCBI lineage: Eukaryota > Metazoa > Chordata > Mammalia > Chiroptera > Hipposideridae > Aselliscus > Aselliscus stoliczkanus. The sequence continues at coordinate 122,320,747 of CM066729.1, forward strand.
GAATCACTCGATAATACTTCTGAGAGCACCATAGCAAATTTTGAAACATGTAAGACATAGTTCCTTGCAGGCAAGCAACATTTAATCAACTTGGGGAGTCAAGCCCATAAATGTATTAAAGCTTAAACCATAGCACCAGATGACAACATGAATATTTTCATACCACCACACATGATGATTAACAGAGAAGTACAAAAGACCAGTGCTTCCCATACAGAGAGATCACTGTGGGGTGAATTTAAAGTGGCACTCCAAACAATGGCAGGGTTTGATAGTATGCAAGGAGGGGTTGGTACAGCTCAAATGGGCATTCAACTAGAAGAGCTGGGGGGCCCAGGGAGGGTGCAATGTGCCTGACCATTGTCCCACCAGGGGCCTAGACTAGAATGGTGGTGACCCAGATGATACACATACAGCCCCTTGGAAGCCCATGTCCATGGCCAACATCAATACTCATTGTGGTTCTCCTTCCAATCAAAGATCAAAAACTCTAAACTCTCACCTTGAGACATTCTGGTCAAGATGGCAGAGTAGGGAAGCACTGTGTTTGCTTCCTTCATGACCGCATCAAAATTACAACAAAATTACAGAACAATCAACCTGGAGCACCACCTGAAGACTAGCTGAATGAACTATAGGTAAGGATATAAAGAAGAGGCCATCTCGAGACTGAATTAAGAATAAAATTGGGCTGGCCGAGTGGCACATTGGTTAAGAGTTGGTTTTGGGACGCCAGCATCCCCGGTTCGGATACCACATATGAGGGCCAGTAACACTGCCCTCTACAGCTAACAACAGCTCCACCTGGAGCTGGACTGTGCGAGCCCGGGCGACGGTGTAGGCTGCAGCCCCTGCTGCAGTGGGCTGCCATAGGCTACAGTGAGCGGCTGGCAGCCAGCATGAGCTGCCAATAGCCGTGGTGAGCGACCATCCAGAGGCCAGCGACTTATCTGCCTCATCTGGGAAGAGCGCAATGATGATACCAACATGGGCCAGTGAAGCAATGTCCTCCACAACTAGATTGAAGAGCAAAAGGGCAGCAACTTGTCTGTTCCCCTCCCCTGATTCCCAACGCTGTTCCCCTCCCCCAATTCCCCAATAAAATCTTTTAAAAAAAAGAATAAAATTTAGTTTTCCCAATATTTGGATTAAAGACCTCACAGTCCTATCACATGACCATAAAAGAGGAAGTTGGGAAAATCATTTCGTCTCCACAGTTAGCGTACACATTAAGGCGCACCACTGAAAAACAGGAAAATCCGTGGTATTCCTGAAGACTACTGCCTTACTAGTAAACTCTAGGATAAAAACCACTATAATAATCTATAAATGTGGTGTTATAAAGTAACATTATTTTTAGATAACATATCATCAAAAGAAGCACCAGAGTTCAAGTGTAAGTTTCTAATTTGACAATAAGAAGGCAGTTTTCTAGGAAAAATTGTGTTTCAAGGATCTGAAACTTTGTAGAATTGAAAAGTTTCCCAAGACAGGTAAATTGTTACAAAACATGGTGTTTTTAGTAGAGATACACAGACCTTTCTAAAGCAGCTTTAAAAAAATAAGCAGCAATCAAGCTCTTCACCTTATGCATGAGGATAGAGTGATACAAAAGGTATCAGATGAAGTTCAGTACTTAGTATGTGGATAGCTTTACACATATACATACTTGGAAGCCCAGGCTTTAAATATACTACTGCATTTAACCCTCAAAATAAATCTAAGTGGTAGGGACTCTTCATTTTCATTCAATGTACATTTACACAGTGCTAGCTATGTGTCCCATGAACTGGCCTGGGTATGTAGCAATGAACAAAAAGAACCAAAAAAAATTCCTGCCTTCTGGGAAATTATATCGTATTTTACAGTCTGTTTCTTAATGGGGTTAAAGTGCTTTCCTTTTGGTGTCTCATCGGGTAGGTGGCAAAAACAGGATTCAAATTCAGATGTTAGATCACAAAAGTATGTACTTTTACTCAAACTATAATTACAGCATATATAAACCACTACTCAACAGAGGGAAAAAAAATCTATATTTTTCAATAATCACACTAATTTTTTTTTTTAATTGGGAGACAGTGTTTTTTTCCAGGATCCATTAGCTCCAAGTCAAGTAGTTGTTTCAATCTAGTTGTGGAGGGCACAGTCTGTGGCCCATGTAGGGATCAAACTGGCAATCTTGGTGTTATGAGCACTGCGCTGTAACCAACTGAGCTAACCAGCCGCCCGTAATAATCACACTCGTTTTGACAATTTTGAATGTTGTCCCATTTTGCTTATATTGCCCTCACTATAGGTACACTTTTTCTTCCATCAACTTCGTAAATTTTTTTTTTTAAGATTTTATTAGGGAATTGGGGGAGGGGTACAGCATTGGGAAATCAGGGAAGGGGAATAGATAAATTGCTGTCCTTTTGCTCTTCAGTCTAGTTGTGGAGGACGTCGTTTCACTGGCCCATGTTGGTATCATCACTGTGCTCTTCTCGGGTGAGGCAGTCGGTTGCCGACCTCTGGACGTTCCGCTCACGGGGGCTCACGGCAGCTCTCGCCAGCTGCTGGCCACTCATGGTAGCTCACAGCAGCCCACTGCAGCCTACACTGTCGCTGGCCACTCACAGTAGCCCAGCTCCAGGTCGAGCTGCTATTCACAATCTTAGTTGTAGAGGGCGCAGCATCACTGGCCCATGTGGGAACAGAACCAACGGCCCTGCTGCTCAGAGCTCGCACTCCCAAGCCAACTCTTAACCTACTGAGCCACTCGGCTGGCCCAACCTTTTATATTTTAAAACAAAAGAACAAGTTAAAAGAAATCAGATCTTCTCACTTGCTCCCTTAAATTATGTAACCAAAGAACTGTTAATGCTTCAGTACACTCCTTCAAATAATGGGGTAAAGGGTGTGGGGGTGGAGAGTGGTATTGGAGATGAGCCTTATCACAAAGATTATATGTTGATTTTTTCCCTTTTACTTGTATTCTCATTAACTGCACTGTCTTAACATGTCAACAACTCACTGCTACTGTTATTATTCTCTTTCCCTTAAGGAGTTGCTTTCCTGTTAGAAGTTGCCAAAAAGTATCTGATGATGCTTGGGTACTGTTTATATCAGAGTGAAGCAAAGGAACCCCAACTGGGCAACGCTGTGCTATAGGAAGACCATGCAAACTCATGGGCTTCACCATAGGGTAACTGGGCAGCCACCTGCCTGTGCAGATAGCGAGACCCTCAAATGTAGGCTCTGTTGCTCTTTTCCCTGGAGTTTCTTTAGAAAAGAGTCCTCCAATCTCCTAGATGGAGGGTATACACCTCTGACAGTGCTCTGCAGACAAGTGCGGAAGGGGACATGGGACAGAAAGTAAGGGCATATCTCCTAATCCAGTAAGTAGACTTATGCTTAATCCCCATTTACAGTGTATTCCTCTACCGTATTCTCTCCAGATCTGGAGTTTCACTGGTTTAGTATTTCTAGACAATCAAATACCCAATTTCTGCTGAATCAGCCTAGGTAGGGTTCTGCACTGTCCCAGATAAAGTAATGCCACAAGTGTGACGACATGTGATAGCTGCAAATTTTCTAGTACCCTCATGAAAAAAAGTGAGAGCTGAAATTTATATATTGTATTTAATTCAATGGGTCCAAAATGTTATTTCAATGTCATAAATATAAAAATTACTGCTAAGAGACTGCCTGTTCTCCTTTTTCATATTTAAGACTTCCAAAAACCTGGTGTGTACTGTACAATTACATCACATCACCATTAGCACTATTAGCACTAGCCACATGCTAACTAAGTGCCAACAGCCACTAACATATTACAGCCCAGTCTAAATTATGCTTTGGTAACAACTCCAAAATTTCAATGGCTCAACAGAACAGAAGTTTACTTCTGTCTCATGTAAAATGTCCAACATGGTGTGTGTGGGGAGGGCGGCAGGGTATGTTTCACAGTCATCCAAGGACCCAGGCTGACTACTGTTCCTGAATCAAATGAAACACAAGGTTAGGCATTTTCCAGAGGATATTCATGGGCTTTTCACTATGTCAAACAGAAGTAACACACATCCCTTCAAAGTCCACTAGCCAGAACCTGTCACATGACACCACCTAACTTTAAGGAGACAAAGGAATTAAATGTTCCCATATGCCTGGGATAAAAGGAGAACCGAAAGGAAATGAGCACAACTCAGTCATTACCACAGGCAGGTACCTGGCTACGTGGAAAAGTGTGAGACAAAGGGTCTAAGCCCTAGATTCATGGTGTAACTGGTTCTTTACACAGATTTTTAAACAGTTGGAAGCCTGAACTCTTATTCCTACGTTAGGTCAAACTAATACCTGCACAATTACGGGGACTTGACAGGAGTGAAAACTGGTTTGCTTGTTAGCATGTACCTCTACAGCCAAACAGGAAATAAGTATACATGGGAAACAACAGTAGGCAAATCTGAAAATACAAGTAAAACTGGGAACGGTGGGAGAGTTGATCAATCCAATTGCAGACGATGGCAAAGGGGCCATATATTGGGATGTCGGAAAAGTCATGACGCATTTTTCCAACGGAAAACATAGAAAAAATACATCATGACTTTTCCGACAACCCAACAGAATAAGGTTTGAAGTTGACGCCATAGTCAAGCCTCTCTGAAGTTGCAAAATGACCAACCAGGCCTCCCTTCCAGGACAGAGTCTCATATAGAAGGAGAAAACTACTGGGAGTGAAAACAAAACTGAACAGGAAAGGTACAACAGAGACAATGGAAAGAGAAGGCTCACGTTAAAGAAAGGGACATTGACCAGATTAGGAGATCTTGGAAGGCAATCAGCCATTTTCTTAAACATAATCAAAAACAGTTCTGTCAAGTTAAAAATGCTATCCTGAATCACTGTATTTCCTTCTAAAAATTCAGGAAAACTAATTTTTATATGACTCATAGGAAAGTTTCTGGATCGAAATCTTATACAAGTTAATAAAAGGTAAAAAAAAAAAAAAGGCAAAATGACATTCCTACATATAACTAAAGCATGTCATAAGGGTATAAATACAAAACTGATAAAAGGCATTAGGGAAAACACAAAACTGATAAAAAGCATTAGGGAAATTATAGAAGGCACGAAAAACAACAACATCAGAACTGACGAAACTCAGAAATGTGAGAACATGATTCAAAAAAGAGTTAGAATTAAAATTTTTTAATTTCAGAAATAAAGACTAAACCAAAAAAATGCAAGAGTGAATAAAAACAACAGATAATGCCTTAAGAGAAATAGAAAGTGAAAAGGAGTCTAATCTTAAAAACCAAATAAGAAATGAAGAAACAAAAAGGTTCTAGGGAAAATGACAGAAATTGTTCTAATTTTTTATATAATAGAAATCACTGAAGAACAAGAAAGGGAACGAAATACTAAAAACTGTACTAAAACACTAAAAAATAATTCAAGAAAATTTTCCTAAAATAATAAAGATTTGAAACTACATGCTTAAGGCATACAATGCATACTTGAGAACACTGACACAGAATAATCAACACCAAGACACACTACAGTAAGATTATGTGCACTGGGAAACCAAAAAATTCATGATGCTTTGTTGCAATATTCGCTTTGCAGCAGTGGTCTGGAACCAAACCTGCAGTATCTCCAAGGTATGCCTATATTTTAAAGTGGACTTAGATTGCTGTAAATGTATATTGAAAATTCTAGGGCAATCACTATAAAAAGTTTTTTTTTAAAGTATAACACATATTTTAAGAAGACACTACACTCCTTAATGTGTATGCACCCAACAACAGAGGATCAAAATATATGAGACAAAAGCTGATAAAACTGCAAGGAAAAACAGATAAATCTACTATTATATTGGGCTGTCAGAAAAGTCATGATGTATTTTTTCTGTTTTTCATTGCAAAAATGCATCATGACTTCCAACAACCCAATAGTTGCAGACTTCACCGCTGCTCTGTCAGAAATGGATAGATTCAGCAGGCAGAAAATCATTAAGGACATGGTTGAATTCAACAGTACCATCAATAAACCGAATATAACTTAATCTATCAATTAATTCATCCAACACTGGCAGAATACACATTGTTCTCAAGCTCACAGGGAATACTCACCAAGACAGACCATACTCTGGGCCATAAACTATACCTTAACAGTTGTAAAGGAACAGAAATCATACAATGTCTCCTCTTAAGACAGCAATGGAATTAAACTAGAATCAAACACAGAAGGATAGCTGGAAAATCCAAAAACACTTGGAGATTGAACAATGCACTTATAAATAGGAAATGTGCCAAAGAAGAAATCTCAAGAGAAATTTAAAAATAATTTTAAAATGAAAATGACAAATACAACTTTTTAAAATTCGTACGATACAGTGAAAGCAGTTCTTCAAGGGAAATCGGTGGCACTGAATGCATATATCGAAAGATCTAAAATCAATAACCTAAAGCTGCCATCTAAAGACACTACAAAAAGAAGAACAAATTAAATCCAAGGTAAGCAGATGAAAAGAAATAAAGAAACAAGGAAACTAAAAACAGGTAATCAACAGAGAAAAATCAATGAAACCAAAAACTGGCTCTTTGAAAACAGCAATAAAATTGATAAAAAGAGAAATGACCCAAATTACTAATATCAGAAATGTAAGAGGGAATATCATTACAGGTTCCACAATCATGAAAAGAATACATCAAGGAATACCATGAACAAGTCTGTGCCTGCAAATTTAGATACCTTAGATGAAATGGACCAATTCCTTTGGATACAATCTGCCAAAACTGACACATGAAGAAACAGACAATCTAAATAGGCCTATATACACAAAGAGGGATTGAATTAAAATTAATAACCTTCCAAAACAGAAAGAAGCGGGCCCAGATGGGTTCTCTAGTGAATTCTAGAAAACATTTAAGAAGATATTATACCAATTCTCTAAAATCTTATTCAGAACATCTCTGAGGCCAGTATTACCCTAACACCAAAACCAGACAAAAGCTTTACAAGAAAACTACAAACCAATACCCCTCATGAACATATATACAAAAATCCTGAATGAAATTTTAGCACAAAAAATCCAATAGTGTATAAAAAGAATTATTTGTCACAACCAAATGGGACTTATTCCTGGTATGCAAGGATAGTTTAACATTCAAAAAATCAATTACTATTATCCATCACCTCAACAGACTAAAGAAGAAAAATTACTAGATAATCATCATATCTTTAGATGCAGAAAAAGCACCTGATAATATTCCATACCCATTTTATGATAAAAATTCCCAGCAAACTAGGAACAGAGGGGAACTGCCTCAGTTTCATAAAGAACATCTATCAAAAACCTACAGCTAATATGACACTTAATGGTGAGATATTCAAAGCTTTTCCACTAAGAGCAGGAACAAGGCAACAATACGCCCTCTCAAACTCCTTGATGCCTTAGCTAATGGAATAAGACAGGAAATAAAAGGTATAAAGAGTGGTAAGGAAGAAAGAAAAAAGAAAATAACTGTCTCTGTGCACAGATGACATAATCATCTATGTAGAAAATCCAAAAGCATCAACAATAAAAAAAAAATTCTAGTGGCCAGCCGAGTGGCGCGTTGGTTAAGAGCTGGTTTGGGATGTCAGTGGCCCCAGTTCAGATCCCACATTATGAGGGCCAGTGAAACTGCCCTCTACAGCTAAGATGGTGAACAACAGCTCCACCTGGAGCTGGGCTGCCGTGAGTCACCGGTGACGGTACAGGCTGCAGTGGGGCTGGCAGGCAGTTGGCGTGAGCTTTCATGAGCCGCGGTGAGCAGCCATCCAATGGGGAAGAGCACAATGATAAGACCAACATGGGCCAATGAAGCGACGTCCACCACAACTAGATTGAAGAACAAAAAGGACAGCAACTTGTCTGTTCCCCTTCCCTGATTCCCCAACGCTCTACCCCTCCCCCAATTCCCCAATAAAATCTTAAAAAAAAAAAAAAGAATTACAACAAAGCTACAATAATCAAGACACGGTGGTCTAGGTAAAAGAATAGACAAATAGATCAGTGGGGCAGAATAGAGATCCCTGAAATAGACTCACATAAGCTGATCCTTGACAAAGGAGCAAAGGTCATACAATGGAGCAAAGACAGTCTTTGGTGCTGGACAAAAGCACCTCCACGTTAAAAAGAAAACAAAAGAAATCTAAACACAGACCTTTCATCCTTCATAAGTAACTCAAAATGGGTTGTAGATCTAACCATAAAATGCAAGACTCTTAGAAAATAACAGGAGAAAATCTAGATGACCTTGGATTTGGCAATGACTTTTTAGATAAAATACCAAAAGCACAATCCATGAAAAAAATAATTGATAAGCTGGAGTTCATCAAAATTGAAAACTTCAGCTCTGCAAAAGACAATGTCAAAAGAATGAGAAGACAAACTAGACTAAAAGACAGTATTTGCCAAAAACACCTCTGAGGACTGTTATTCAAAATATACAAGGGCCGGCCGAGTGGTGCGGTGGTTAAGCGCTGGTTTGGAAAGCCAGCGGCCCTGGTTTGGGTCCCACATATGAGGGCCAGTGACACTGCCCTCAAAAAAAAAAAACACAAAACAAAACAAAACAAAAAATACTCTTCAATAAGAAACTAATCCAATTCAGAAATGAGCAAAAGGTTTGGATACCTTACCAAAAAAGCTGTACAGATGGCAAATAAGCATTGAAAAGATGTTCAACATCACCCATCATTAAGGAATTGCAAATTAAAACAATAGATGTCACTAAACACTTATTAGAATGGCCCATATCCAAAACACTGACAACACCAAATTGTAGTTAGGATATGGAGCAAAGGAACTTTCATTCACTGTTGGTGGGAATGCCAAACGGTACAGTCACACTGGAAGAGGATTTGGCAGTTTCGTACTAAACATACTATTAGCATACAATCCAGAAATCATGCTCCTTGGTATCCTAAATGAGTTAAAACCTTATGTCCACACAAAAAGCTGTACAAGGATGTTCACAGCAGCTTTATTCATAATTGCCAAAACTTGGAAGCAACCAAGATGTCCTTCAGTAGGTGAATGGAGAAGTAAGCTGTGGTCCATCCAGACAATGGACTATTTTTCAGCATTAGAAAGAAATGAACTTTCAAGCCACGAAAAGACATGGAGGAACCTGAAATGCATATTACTAAGTGAAAGGAGCCAATCTGGCTATGTACTGTATGATTCCAACTATACGGCCTTCTGGAAGAGGCAAAGCTATGGAGTCAATAAAAAGATCAGAGGTTGCCAAGGTTATGTAGGCAAGAGGGATGAATAGGCAGAGCAGAGGATTTTTAAGGCAGTGAAACTATTCTGTATGATTCTAAAATGGTGGATACATGTCATTATACATTTGTCAAAACACACAGAATGTACAACACCAAGAGAGAACCCTAATGTAAACTATGGACTTTGGGTGATGATGTGTCACTGCAGGCTCATGATTTAACAAAATACCACTCTGGTGAGGGTTGTTGATAATGGCGGGGAGGTGGTACATGGGAAATCTCTGTACCTTCAGCTCAATTTTGCTGTGAACCTAAAACTGGTTTAAAAAATAAAATCTATTTAAAATGTGTGTGTGTCTTAGGTGTATTTTTCGTTTTTTACATTTTATTGATATAATGTACTTCTCAATTTTAGCACACATCTTTTCACATTAAACAACTGTGAGATCAGGATACATCTTAAAATCAGTATCATGTCATTAGTAGGTACATTTTTTTCTTTCTTAATGATACACAGAATAGCAGTACATCAATACCTGTAGATTACACAGAGATATGTATCTTAGGGTTTTTGAAATACATTCCAGAGTATATAGCTTAACTTGAGAAAGAGGTGCTAACACTAACAACCAATTGTTTTTCATATACAAACCTCATCAGCTGTAATAAGTGACTAGCAGACTGACTTCTAATTAAGTCATCAGTTGATTAATGTTTTCAAGATCCTCGTCAACTTTAGCACTATTACTTTATATGATTCATCATCTCTATTTGCCAGTTTTCTTTCTTCCTAAACAGAAAATTTCTTATGCTGTCACTAAGATACAAGAATTATCATCTGTACATCCCGTGGGTGCATTAAAAGCTGGTTTCATTTGTTGTGCTAAGCATGTTTTGTAAATTCATCCACTCTAAAACCTTCTATCAGATTTGTAAAGCTATTAAAGTTAAATACTTTCTTTAGTATTTAACTAATGGATAGTTCATTTTTGGAATCCTATAAGATAGAGTCTGGCTTTTTATTCACTACTGTTCCTTCTACCATAATTATTAATTTTTTGCCAATTCTTTTATTTTTCCTTTTGGTCATTTCTCCAGTCCTCCAAAATTTTACTGATCTGGCTTTACAAAGTCACCTGTAAAATTAATTTTAAAAAACTGGAAAAAATAAAAATATAACAAAAACATAATAAATATTAAAAAACTGGACACAGTCTCCACTAGAAATATCCTTTTCAAATCAAATTTATGCCATTTCATTGACAATTAATCAACTGTCCATTTCTATTCCACCAGTTTAAAATAAGATGTTATTGAAAGTTATACATTTCTATGGGCAGTGCCACCAACTGATAGGAGAGTGCTAAGAACCACATAGCAAAACCCCAAAAAACCACAATGTACTTCATCCATTCAGAAGGAAATAACAGTTTTCTTTATCACCACAATTTACAATTAGAAAAACACAGTGATACAATGCTTGAAGAAATGTCAATGTTTTCTCAGCCCAATTCTAAGAAAATAAAATGCAAATGACTGGTGAGAAATAATATCTACATTAAACCACAGTATATAAAGGACCTTTGATTGTTTCACTGGGGTTAATACCAGTAAACTTACTTTTGTGTATGTGTGTTCAACTGAAGTACAAATGAATTTGTGAATGAGTACATTCAAGGATCAAGTAGCTAAAAGTTAACTAATTGATATTATCCACAATGAAAAAGTCTTTAAAAATTACAGATCAGTATTTGATAGGGGTGTGGATTAGAGGTGTACGCACTTTTCCAAGACTAACTGAACTGCATACATAAGATCTCTGCTTTGCACTGCATACATATGTGTATGTATATGTTTTTAAACTTAATAAATTAAGCCTATGAGACAGAAAAAAGCCAAAAAAAAAAAAAAAAAAAGACAAAATCCTGTGGGGTTGGATTGGAATTGGAGATATTAGTATAAGCTAAAATTATTTAATAATTTAAAACGCAATAAATTTCCTATGTTCACTGAAAGGGACTCAAAGCAGTGACATCCAGTACCAATGCGAACACCTAGCTGTCAGATCTTGGTTTCTATAGATGATTTCCCCACTAAAAAAGACCTGGCCAACTTAGAGATATGACTGATTTTGCCCCATAGACAAAGCAAGGAAGGTCCAACATGAATGTAGAATGTTACTATGTAAGAAAGTAAGGAAGTGCACCCACACAAAAAGATAGGGCCACATCCAAAAGGCACCAGGGCCAGGATGAAGGGACTCTACTGTCAAAATGTGGATAATATGAACATCAAAAACCGTAAGGGTTGTAATGGATTGTAACCCATTGCAATAGAAGTCCATTAGTCCATACGGATGATAGCTAGCTAGCTAGATAAAATAAATAGATAAGAGAGTAAGAAGGGTTCTTACAGTACAATGCAGAATGATAAATATAGAACTGCTGAAACTGGAAAATCACTATATTGCAACTATAAATAGCAAGTACCAATGAACTCTAACGGGGGATGGGAAATTGTATGAGGAAAAAGAAAACTGCATGGTCTTTAAGTAATCTCCCCACAGATTGCTTATTAGTTGTAAAGGGGATAATAGTAACTATATAGTGGAGAAATTGGACAACATTTACTGGGTAACCAAAATTACATTACCGATGACAACTACGACAAACATATTATGCTTCTGAATATGATGCCAGAGATGCACCGCCTAAATCTAACAATGAAAATGTCAGACAATTCCAAACTGAGGATCACTGTATAAAATAACTGACCTACATTCTTTAAAAATGTTCAAGTCATGAAAGACAAAAGACAGCTAAAGAACTGTTCCAGATTAGAGGTGTAACAACCAAATCCTGTACCAGAGGAAATAAAGTCTAAAAAGGACTTAGGTGGGCATGCTCCGAACAACAAGGTTGCCAGTTTGATTCCCACATGGGATGGTGGACTGTGCCCCCTGCAACTAGATTGAAAATGGCAACTGGACTTGGAGCTGAGCTGACCCCTTCATGATTAGACTTGACCTCGAGCTGATGGGTCCTGGAAAAAACAAACTATTACCCAATAAAAAATTTTTTGAAAAAAGAAAAAAGAAATCTCCCCAGCTTTAATAAATAAATAAATAAATAAATAAATAAATATAAAAATGACTTAGCTGAGACAACTGACAATAGAATACAGACTGCAGATTAAAGTACTGCATTAGTGATAAATCTCCTGAATTTGATAACTAAACTATGACTATATATGATTATCCTTGATCTTAGAAAACAGAAACTGAAATAGTAAAGATAAAAGGGCATAATACATACAACCTCATTCTCTCACAGAGTTCATCAAAAATAAATTGTGTGTATGTGTGTGCAGATAGGTAAAGGAAAGGGAGAATCAGAGAATGATGCAAATGTGCAAAAGTGTTAAAAAATCAATGAATGTAGGTAAAGAGTATATGGGAGTTCACAATGCTATTCTTGCACCTCTTCTAAGCATGAAGTAATTTCAAAATAAAAAAATAAGTTAAATTCATGTGTTGAAGTCCTAACCCCCTAGTTCCTCAGAGGTCATTAAGTTAAAATGAAGTCATCTGTGTGGGCCCTAATTCAATATGATTGGTATCCTCATAAAAAAGGGGAATTTGGGACACAGACATGAGAAGAGAGACAGGAAGAAGATGGCTACCTACAACCCACAGAATGCTGAGGCTACCAGAAATTAGGAAAGAGGCCTGGAACAAATTGGATCCTTTCTTCCCTCGAGCCTTCAGAGGCAGCACGGCTCCACCCTCAACTTGATTTTGGATGTCTAGATTCCAAAACTGGGAGAAAATAATTTTCTGCTATTCTAAGCAGAAAAAAAAAGAATTGGAACAGTAAAACAGACAAACAAACAACAAAAAACCCCCACCAAAAACCCACCTACAGAATACTATGCTAAAATAAATACTTTTTACAGGTATCTGAGATACTTTCACAAAATAAAGATGCGTAAGAAACACAAATATTTGGATTATTCACTGTTGTTCACCAAATAGAGATTGAAGAAATTATCAAACATAAACCTTACACTTTAAAGAAAACCATATGATATAAAAATAAAAATACTAACCAAACCCAAAGCACTATCCCTATAAGTGTTTTTAATGTAAACTAAATCCCAACCAAGAATATACTAAAATTGATTTAGCAAAGTCATCATTATTTAAAGGTCATAGTACTTATAAATTTTTAAATCCACCATTAGAATCAACTGAAGAGTTTGTTAAAACTAAAAAACAGGGCCGGCCGAGTGGCGCATTGGTTAAGCGCTGGTTTTGGGATGCCAGGGGCCCCGGTTCGGATCCCACATGAGGGCCAGTGACACTGCCCTCTACAGCTAACAACAGCTCCAGCTAACAACAGCTCCACCTGGAGCTAGGCTGTGCGAGCCCCGGTAATGGTGTGGGCTGCAGCCCCTGCTGCAGTGGGCTGCCATAGGCTACAGTGAGTGGCCCTCAGCCAGCGTGAGCGGCTAGCAGCCAAGCGTGAGCTGCCAATAGCCGCGATGAGCGACATCCAGAGGCCGGCAACCGATCTGCCTCATCCGGGAAGAGCGCAATGACGATACCAACAGTGAAGCAACATCCTCCGCAACTAAACTGAAGAACAAGAAGACAGCAACTTGTCTGTTCCCCTTCCCCGATTCCCCAACGCTGTTCCCCTTCACCAAATCCCCAATAAAATCTTTAAAAAACAAACAAACAAAAAAAAAAAAAAACTAAAAAAACAATTAAATACATTGAATGGTTGAAGTATATAACAATACATTGTATACTAGCAAAACAGATTACAAAATATAATGGAAAATAATCTCACTCACGATAGTACCTAAAAATATACTACAAAGCTTTAGTGAAAGTCAAAAAAGACTAATAAAAGTATGCCGTTTTATGTGTAAGAAAACCATATACTGTAAAGACGTCAGTTCTCTTCAAGTCAGTCCATAAATGTTAATAGGCTTGGAAAAATAAACTTTGGAATATCTCTAACTTGGAAAAGTAACAAGAAGGCTTTGCCTTACCAAGTATTAAAATATATACCAAGTATATAAAAAATATACCAAGTATAAAAAGCTGTATCAACATAAACGGTGTGATTCTACTGTCAAGAGACAGATATAAGGAGACCAAAAGTAGATCCAGATATATACATATATATGAATATAAAAAAAGCAGCATCTCAAATCAACAAAAGGTGTTGACAGAATTGCTAACCATTTTGGAAAAACTAAGCTGAATCCTTACCTCATACCACCAAATTAATTCCAGATAAGCAAAAGGTTAAGATGTAAAATGTGAAACCATAAAAAATGACGTACTATTGCAATGGGGAAGGAATTTCTAAGTTTCACATCAAGAGTAGAAACCACAAAGGAAAAGGCTGATGTAAATTTTTATTAAAGATAATGCTGAATATAATTCTTGTTTTATATAGCAATCTTAATAAACCTATAATATTATTACAATTATGTTGTACTTTCAGAGTTGTGGCTAGGGCAGAAAGATTAAAATATTTTATTCTATTTTTCTGACTTCATTTTTTTCTTCTAACTTCATTTCTAAAGAGTACAATATTTTACTTTGATTTGACAATTGGCTTTTTCTGTAATGGTTAGGAGGTTACTGAGTAAGAAAAAGTACTGAACTCCTTTTTCTTCACATTTCTGTGATCGCTATCTTTAGTTGGAATGAAAAAATATCTAAAATTTGGGTAACTTCTTACATACAAGTTGGTATTGAGTTATTAAAAAGGATTAAAAATGATTCAAGTTAATATTCTAGGTCACGGGTTGGCAAACTGTGGCTCGAGAGCAACATGCGGCTCTTTGGGTATGTTCCATCTCAAAAGTTTGCCAACCCCTGGAAGAGCCAGCCAATCTTGTCCTTCACAACAATTTAAAAATTATTCAAGGGCCGGCCGAGTGGCGTGGTGGTTAAGCGCTGGCTTGGGAAGCCAGCGGCCCCGGTTCGGATCCCACATGAGGGCCAGCGACACTGCCCTCAAAAAAAAAAAAAAATTATTCAAGGGACCAGCTGAGTGGCTCATTGATTAAGAGTTGGCTTGGGATGCCAGCTCTGAGCAGCAGGGCCGCTGGTTCAGATCCCACATGGGCCAGTGATGCTGCGCCCTCTACAGCTAAGATGGTGAACAACAGCTCCACCTGGAGCTGGCCTGCCCTAAGTGGTTAGCAATGGCGTAGGCTGCAGTGGGGCTGCGGTGGGCTGTAGTGAGCTACTGTGAGTGGCCAGCAGCCAGCGTGAGTGGCCAGCAGCCGGAGAGAGCTGTCATGAGCCACGGTAAGCGGCCGTCCAATGGCAGGCGACCGATCTGCCTCAGCCAAGAAGAGTGCAATGATCACAATACCAACATGAGCCAGTGAAGCGACGTCTTCCACAATTAGACAAAAGAACAAAAGAGCAGCAACTTGTCTGTTCCCTTTCCCTGATTCCAATAAAATCTTTAAATAAATAAATAAAAATTATCCGAGAGCCATAAATATATTTTTACATAATCATCATTATGTGAATAATATCCTTTAAAAATTTTATAAATGAAACTATGATAGTTTTTTCATTTTCAATTTTACTTCAGAGGTTGTGGCTCTGAGCCACAGTTTGCTGACCCCTGGCAGCTCTCCCGTCTCAAAAGTTTGCCGACCCCTGTCCTAGGTGAAGGAATAAGAGGTATCTACAAGGATTTTTTTTTTCCCACTCAAACTAGTACCACTGGATCTGAGTGTTACTCGCACATCGAATGGTTAAATCATCTATGTTATACGCAAATGTTTGCTCTACAGAAAAAAACCCTGCTTATTTAAATGTGATATTCCATGTCAAATTCCTAGATTTTTCTCCTTTTCCTTTCCATCAGTCATTCAAGCATTTTATCAGCAATATAGAGGCAAGATGTATTCCTAATGTAGTTCAGATTCCTTAACATGAGTTTTACTTTCCAAGTCCTCTTTTTTGTCCTTTCATAAATGACCCTAAAATGCAGGCTACAAGGTAAAACTTCAGTTATGATACTGAATTTATACAGGGCTTAAGTGTAAGTGCATAAGCCAACAAGAATCCTTCCTCAGACACCATCAACTCAGCTGAAAGATGTGGAAGGTAGTCAAGTCATATCAAACCAGGCAAGAGTTGGAGGAGGAGTCAGTTCTGTGAAATGCCACCGAGAGGCTGAAGATGAGGGCAGAAAATCTGGCACCACAGGGCCCTCAATGACACTGACAAGAATGGTTTCTAAGACATGTTGCTGAGGAATAAAGATTGGGGCACGTTTCATAGGTTAGGGATGGTAAGGGAGCAAGTAAACACACCCTGAAGCACATGGCTACTAAGCTACAGGGTGGAAGATGACCGTTTCTTACCTAAGTTTATACTAGTGGCTGTTTGCTGATAGTATAAACCAATGAGCAGACAAAGACTAAGTAAGAGAGGAAGAAACAATCAAAATTCTCACAGGTATCAGAAACAAATAGAGTTAAGTGAGAGATACTTATCTCTGTGCTTGTATCAACTTCAATAGAAATAATTTAGCATTTTTTTTTTTTGAGGGCGGTGTCACTGGTTCTCATATGTGGGACCCGAACAGGGGCTGCTGGCTTCCCAAGCCAGCGCTTAACCACTGCGCCACTTGGCCGGCCCTAGCATTTTTGTATAAGCTGCTCTGTAAATTTTCTTGGTCATATTTTTAACACTTAAGAAACAATTTCCAAATTAATGGTGTTCAAAACACATCATTTTCTTTGTTCTCTAAACATTCTAAGTAATTCAACATATGCATAAGTAAGCGATTTTATGCCCTGGAAATTTCTTACTTATTGGGTTGTTGGAAAAGTCATGACATATGTTTTGTATGTTTTTCATTGCAAAAATGCGTCATGACTTTTCTGACAACCCAATATATATACACGAGTTCTTTTTTTCTCATAGCGCCATCACTTATTTTATTCTCATTAAAAAAAACAAAATCCCTGTTAATGTTGGAGTTCCTGTTCTTGCTAAAACTTTCACTGTATCTTTTCCACATACAAAATAATCACAGTTGTTACTATAAATTGTTTCTTAAACCCTAAACTGTGGCTTTTTGACAGATACGTGTAGAAATGTTCTTTATTTTTTCAAAGAATTATAAGCTCTCCTGTCTTTCCCAAACCTAAAAGACTCTCTTTTTAGGTTTCCCTCTTTTGATAGAGCCATTAGAACTGTCACTTGAGGATTAGGGACACAACAGTGAGAGCCAGATTACAGCATCCTCTACTTGGCTCCAAGGATTTTTGCATTTGGGAAACACAACCATGTTTTGTGCAACCTTCCAGTTTTTTGAGACAATCCAGAAATCTGGATTTTTTTTGTGAAATCCCCTAATTTTTATTTGTTTGCAACTAATTTTTAAAAAATACAGGGTAATTGGGCCGGCCGAGTGGCGCGGTGGTTAAGTGCTGGTTTGGGAAGCCAGCGGCCCCGGTTCGGGTCCCACATGTGAGGGCCAGTGGCACTGCCCTCAAAAAAAAAAAAAAAAAACCGGGTAAGACAAACATAACTTGCATGCAGGCCAAATCCGCTGACAGGCCACTAGTTTACAACCTCTAGGTTAAAGAATCATTGCTTATTTCTCTTCCACTTTTTCTTGTTTTTAGGTAGTTCTTCCAGCCAAGCAGAGATACCATCACAAGTCGTTCTATAATATACCCATTCAGAGATTCAAAGTGAGGTTAAATGACCCACTGCAATCACCAAGTGCCATTAAACAGCTCTCTTTTTTAAAGCAATAGACCACATTTGCATTTTGAAACTAGTTTGGGATGGGAAATAAATTCATCTTTAAATTTACAATTGCTCTTGTAAAGGGAGGTTGTCTTTTCTTCTATCTACAGAAGTATAATAATATTTACAGAAGCACCTACAGTGCGCTGGGCTCATTAAAAGTGCACTCCGATATTTCACTAAAGCCTAGGTTATCTTGAGGTAGTTTTATTATCTTGTTTTACAGATGACCTGAGCTAGTTCACAAATGCCTCAGTTTTTGTTATTCAGCACTCAGAATCCAGCAGAAATGGTTGGTTAGGGTTGCTTTTGGACAGGTATCATCAATCAAGATTATAACCATTTTAAGTCACAATAACAAAAATGCAAAGTAAAAAGGTTGAAAAAATAGCTAAACCTTAATTTCAACTCCTGAATTTCTTCAGGTTCACTGATCTTCCAATCACTAAAATAGTCACAGTTATTTTCAAGACAAATATTGAGGTCTCAGCTCTTTTGGGCTAATATGTTTCTTTCCAGGGCCTCTAAAAACACTAAACATTTTACAAAAACCAAAGCTTTGCTAATTTAAAGAGGACTATAAAGAGAACATGGACTGCTGCGACACCCAAGTTTCTGTGCACGTGCGCTAGGCAAGGCACTACAAGCCAAGAGAGACTCCCCACTCACACAGAGCTTACAGTTTCTAAGAATGGAAACAGACCTTAAAGAAAAGTTCATACAGGGCCGGCCGAGTGGCGCATTGGTTAAGAGCTAGTTTTGGGATGCCAGCAGCCCCGGTTCGGAGCCCACATATGAGGGCCAGTGACACTGCCCTCTACAGCTAACAACAGCTCCACCTGGAGCTGGGCTGTAGCCCCTGCTGCAGTGGGCTGCCATAGGCTACAGTGAGTGGCCGGCAGCCAGAGTGAGTGGCTGGCAGCCAGCGTGAGCTGCCAATAGCCGCGGTGAGCGACCATCCAGAGGCCGGTGACTGATCTGCCTCATCCGGGAAGAGCACAATGACAATACCAACATGGGCCAGTGAAGCAACGTCCTCCACAACTTGACTGAAGAACAAAAGGACAGAAACTTGTCTGTTCCCCTTCTCCGATTCTCCAACACTGTTCCCCTCCCCAAACTCCCCAATAAAATCTTTAAAAAAAAAAAAAAAGTTCATACAAATTATAACTTAATTACAATCACGGTAAGTGCCACAAAGGAAATTTAAAATAGGATGCTAGACAACAGATTGGACAAAGTTGTGTAAGTTCAAGTAAAAAGACATTACTGAACAAAATCTCAATATAATCAAGGAGAAAGGCAAACTGCTCTGTTATCCTGAAGCGGCTCCTTTCAAAATACACAGTCTGAAGGCTTACATTAAAATCTCAGAAACAGGGCCGGCCGAGTGGCGCATTGGTTAAGCACTGGTTTTGGGATGCCAGCGGCCCCGGTTCGGATCCCACATGAGGGCCAGTGACACTGCCCTCTACAGCTAACAACAGCTCCATCTCGAGCTGGGCTGTGCGAGCCCCGGTGATGGTGTGGGCTGCAGCCCCTGCTGCAGTGGGCTGCCATAGTCTACAGTGAGTGGCCCGCAGCCAGCGTGAGCGGCTGGCAGCCAAGCATGAGCTGCCAATAGCCGCGGTGAGCGACATCCAGAGGCCAGCGACCGATCTGCCTCATCCGGGAAGAGCGCAATGATGATACCAACAGTGGAGTGACTCCGCAGCTAAACTGAGGAACAGAAGGACAGCAACTTGTCTGTTCCCCTTCCCCGATTCCCCAACGCTGTTCCCCTCCGCCAATTCCCCAATAAAATCTTTAAAAAAAAAAAAAAATCTCAGAAATACATAACTCTATTCATATTTTATGTATCCTAGCATAAGTTCTTATGTTTAAGTCAATTTTGATGTTTTTAAAGCCATTCATTTCCCTATAAAACATACACACATAAATAATAAACCTCACTATTTTAAAAAGTAAAATCCCTATCAGGATTTAAGTCTAAGGCTCAATGAATATTTAAAATAATTAAAGTATATTATATATTTATTAAAATAACAAAAACAAAATAAATAACATCTATCAAATAATGTATAGAGAATGGTTAAAATGCTACTTTTACTGATAATGTGTAAAAAATTAATATTAATTTTTCAAGAATGGAAATTGTGATAAATGGGTCAATTACTTGGTTTTTTAAAAGATATAAAAATAACATGGGTTAGGAAGCTACAAAAGAACAGAACAAAAGCGGGTCATAGTCTTCTAGTAAAAAACTGGTACCATAAGGAATAGACATAAAAGTTTTCAAAATATACTTAAGAAAATGTGTCAAAAATGTGACTCAAATCTCACTAACAATTAATGATTTTTATGTCAAAATAGCAAATGAACAAGTGTTAAAATACAATAAAAGATTGAAAAGTCAAAAATATCTCTATTTTCTCATTTTGAGGTTTAACTACATATAATTTTTAGAAGTATAAATATATTCACTGAATGGTTTAAGTAACAACCTTCTACAGCAGCAAACTCTATTATCCCTAGTCACCTTCAAACACCTTCCCTGCTGCACTCTGGCATAGCTTTTTTTATCAATATAGGGAACCACACCTCAGTTTTTTTGGAACAAGGTCCATACTTAGACACATGTACGTTTAGAGGAGTGCTTGATAATGCTATCTGAGTTAAAAAATGAAAAATTCACTAATCCCAACAGTCTCAGCTTCTCTCCCCTTCTAAAATCTACCTTTAAAACAAAGAGTGAACCAAAATATGAGTCATCTAATCACCCTATATTTATTATGAATGTTTAATGAATATGTACCCAATGTGTCTAATAGGAGCCAGGGAAAAACACATGTGACTAAACTTCTAGTACAGTGTAGGCTAATAACCGCCTTCCCAGGTTATTTTAAAGATTCACAATACTGGCGCTACTTAGCACACCAGAGGTACACAAATAATAGCTAGTATAATTATTTTACATCAAATTAGAGATAGAAAACAAATACTTCGGAAGAAAAATAACAGTACGAAGCGGCATTATGCGCGGTCGGACAATTAAGTTTGCGAACTCAGCCTATAAAAAGTGCTACATACTTCATTACTGAATATCACTATGGTCACCTTTGAAGTACTCCCCTTGGGAAGCTGTGCACCAATGCCAGTGCCTAGTCCATCCTTCAAGGCAATTTTGGGACTCTTTTTTCTGGAATGGCCATCAGAGCTGTCTTTGTATTTATTACCCTTGATGTCCCGAATGTCATCAAAATGTCTTCCTTTCAATATTTCCTTTATCTTCAGGTAAAGAAAGAAGTCACTGGGGGCCAGATCAGGTGAGTAGAGTAGGGAGGGTTATTTTGTTTCCTGGCTAAACACTCCCTCACAGACAGTGCCGTGTGAGCTGGTGCTTTGTCATGATGCAAGAGCCATGAATTGTTGGCAAAAAGTTCAGGTTGTCTAACTTTTTCATGCAACCTTTTCAGCACTTCCAAATAGTAACCTTGGTTGACTGTTTGTCCAGTTGGTACAAATTCATAATGAATAATCCCTCTGATATTAAAAAAAAAAACGTTAGCAACATCATTGCAACAAGTTCACGAACCTAATTGTCAGACCTCGTAAACCCTACAAAAGCACAAAAAAATGGAAGAAATGACCAAAAGCCCAGATGAAATTAAGGCTTCATGGAGAAATTAAGATTTAGGCTGAGCCTACCAAGTCGGATTGGATTTACTAGACAAGAAGGAGAGGGAGGGGATTAACATAGAAACATAGACAAGACAGAAGAATTAAGACCACAACATAGAAAGCCAAATCCAACATAGGATTATTGAGCAAGAATATGTAAATAAATAAAAACTCAGGAGCTAGAGAGAATAAAACCTGTATGAACATGACCAAACAGAACATCAAGTCTCAATGCTCAACCACAAATTTTTATCAGCTGTATCTTTTTTCTTTTTGGAAAGAGTGTGTTGGGACAGTATGTTTAGAAAATATGAGACCCACTCTCAAATTAAAGATTGGTACAAATGTGACTATATTTCTATGATATAATCTGATTACTAATTATAGTGACTTTCTCCAGAAGAGTATTATATAACCTTAATACAAATGATGGGGGAAGAAAATCAATAATTTTTAACGGTAATGTTTAACAGAGGTAGAATAAGTTTACAAATAATGCTTACGTTTCTTAAACCTTCAGAAATGGGACCAGATACATATATATTTATGAAATATATTCAAATTTTAATAACTAAGATTTTTAAATGATTGCTTAAAGGTTAAGAAAAAACCCTATATTCTAATTAAAACTGAACTGGTAAAAATTACAACATAAAACAAATTAACATTCAAAATGCGGCACTGGGAGTTTTATGACAGTGTTTACATGAAAAGTCTTTGGTAGGTCTTCATTTATCTAAGAGAAGCAAAGAATTGGAACAAAAGAAATACTGTAACTGCTATGGGGACTCTTTAACCACCAAGTTTCTGAAACATACACACAGTGTAATTCATGCCATTTTATGACAAGAAAGTCATTTTTTCTCAAAATACAATTTCAAATACTCTCTAAATTTAATTCAATATTAATTTGAGTTAAATTTATGTTTAATTGCAATATTAAAATACAAACTGTAGGCCTCTCAAAGAAAATATCCTTCTACCTTAAGATACTCAAAAAAACAATCTTTAGGCTTACTTTGAAGCTGAACTATATAAAAGTAAAGCCTTTAAAAGAAAAACTAAGCAGTGACTTTTACAAATATTTAAGTTAAAATGGTTTTCTTTTGGGGGCCCTGCCGGGGAAAATGTCTTCAGTCTCTCGCTCCCTAAGTGGGGGCAGGGCTGGAGGTACTGTGGCAAATGCATATTCTAGCCTCCCCAGAGCGGCTCCAAACTTGAAGTGCAGTGGTAGGCTCTGGAACAAAGAATGTGTAACTTGATCTCTTTCCCTTCTCTCCTCCTTCAAGGCAACATTTAGAAAGTAATTGAACCTCTCAAAATGGCATCTTTGTGCTGCTGAGGGGAAAAAAACATCTATTCGCTATTACAGTGTAAGGGGGAAAAAAAGAAATCAAATCACTTGTAAAAAATGGTTTTTGCTTATAGTGATATTTATGCCTCGAACATTGAGTACATAGACAAGCCAATTATAAATAAAGGCTACATTTTTGCTACTTGAATGGCTACTACCCAAGATTTAAAAATGCAGCTCAGGTTTAAGAACAATTAGTCTTACTAATAAAAGGTAGACTTCGTATTTATTTTGCTTCTACAACAAAGATAATAATTAGCTCCAAAAAAGTTTTCAGAAGAGGAAATACAAAAAAAATCTGCATAAATTGAATTTTTAATCTCAATGGCTAAAAGACTCATGCAAATTATACAGTTTAATGCTCGAATTATCTTTTCATTTATCCTAATTTAATAAAGGAGACAAGTAAATATGAAAATCTGGAAAACAACAATAAAAACCTGGAAACAAGTTTGTTAGCCAAGAATCAAAGATCTATTGGACATTCTCACAACTGACAAAAATTTTTCAAGTTATTCTAAAATTAGTACCACCAAAATTTTATATAGTTTTTATAAATTTCTAAGCACTTCTACATTCATGATGTAAATCTGATCCTTACAACCACCTTGGTGGTCACAAACCTGTTTAGTGGAGATAGTCACAATAGGTTTGGTAGAAGTCGCTTGACTCCAGTGTACTGCCCTAAACTGTTCTTCTTATTTCAATATGTACTAGTAAGCATATTACCCCATTCTACCAGGGAGGAGGAAGGTTCAGAAGTAAATAACTTACCAAAGGTCACTATGCTGACACACAGCAGGTCCAACTCCAGTCCTACCACTTGACTCCTACTGTAGTCCTTACATTTATCAAAATAAATAGACAGGGCCGGCCGAGTGGCAAGGTGGTTAAGCGCTGGCTTAGGAAGCCAGTGGCCCCGATTCGGGTCCCACATATGAAGGCCCGTGACACTGCCCTCAAAAAAAAAAAAAAAATAGATAGATAAAATGAGCAGTTTAATGTTATGTAACTGACTAAAAACCAACTGTGGCAGCAGAACAACGGTCCCCTCAGAGACAGCCATGTCCTAACCCCTAGAACCCAAGAAGGTCACCTTGCATGGCAAAAGGGACTTGGCAGATGTGATTAAGGGTACAAGGCTTCCAGCGGGGGAGATTATTCTGCTGAGCTCAATCCAATCACATGAGTCCTTAACAGCAGAAACCTGTCCACTTGTGGTCAGAAAGAGAAAGATGACAAAGCTTCCGAAAGATGAGACCTTGTCGGCTTTAAAGATGAGGAGGAAGGGAGCTACTTAGGAGCCAAGGACTGTCTTCAGCCTCTAGCAGCCTGAAGAGGTAAAGAGTCAGGTTCTCCCCAAGAGCCTCTACAAAAGGAATTCTGACCTACAGACCTGCAAAGTAATAAATTTGTGCTGTTCAAAGTCTGTGGTATGGATAGCCCAAACTTATTCTTACAGCAGCATTAGGAAACTAATACACCAACTGTACTATATAACTGACTACTATAGACTGAACGTTTGTGTCCCTCCGAAATTCCTGTTAAATCCTAACAAGGCCCAAGGTGACGATTTGGAGGTGAAGCCTTGGATCCCTCATCAATGTGACTTGAGCCCTTACAAGAGATGCCAGAGAGCGCCCCTGCTCCTTCTGTCCTATGAGAGTACAAAGAAAAGATGGCCTCTATGAACCAGGAAGTGGGCTCTCACCAGACACCTAATCTGCCAGCACCTTGATCTTGGACTTCTCAGACTCCAGACTATGAGAAGTAAATTTCTGTTTTTTATAAGCCACCCAGTTTATGGTATTTTGTAATAGTCACCTGAACAACTAAGAGAATTGACGATTTTATATTGTAAATTAACTGAAAACTGTCTTATAATACAAAAAGCAATCTGTCAGCAAGCAAATGTGTAATCAGAAATCCTGCCCCCTGAATAGATGAAATACAAATCCAGGTACCAGTCACTATACACCTGGATGTGATTTTGTTACTAATGACATTCTGGCTCGATGCTCTATACCTTTTAACTCTTCTTCCTCCATTACTAGCACGTCAACTGTAAATACAAAACTCTGAAATCCCCAAACACAGATCCCACTTCTGCCTTGTCCACAGCAGCATGTGTGAGCAGATGGGAAAGTCAGAAGGATGATCAGAGCAACTGGGAAAAGACGAAGTGATAACCAAAAATGAATGGGATCAATTAAGTAGAGGCAGCAGAAGAGAGTTCAGAAAGAAAGGAGGCAGTGGGCTACTGAAGAGTATGGAGTACTGAGTAAAGTTCAAAGAATATTTGCCAAGGAACTGTGCTAGATATAGTAATCAATGTTAGTCCTTGATTTAGTGCTATTATTATCCATCTTACAGGTGGGGAAACTGAGCACAGACCATTATACAACTTAGCAAAGTCACACAGCGAGTCAGTGGCAAAGACAGGATTCAAATGCAGGTACCTGAGCTTCAGAGCTAGCACACTTAACCAGTAAATTATGCTACTCTCCAGAGCGTAAGCCTCTTGTTTAAACCCCTGTAGGCAAAAAAGAAATAATAATTTCTTCCTCAAAAATCTGGGAAAGATTACAGAGATAATGTTTAAAAAGCACTTTGAAAAGTGCCTGGTATATAGTAATCAGGAAATAAATGTTAGTGATGAGTACTAAGTGCTAGGTGCTGTGCTAAACATTTCCTTACCTGATCTTATTTAATCCTCACAACTGTCCAGGGAACTGTATTTTTGTTTCCAGTCAAGGGAAAACTGCTTAGAGATTAAGGTTACACAATCAATAAATGACACAGACAATTCAAACTTGGGACTTAACCTAACCATTGGTCAATAGTTCTTTTGGCTTGAGTATCACCAAATATAATTGTGAAAACCTACATAATACCTCACACATTTTTAAGTTGACATCTAAAATCTTTCACAAGAGGTAACTGCAAAGAATATGATTTATGGTATATTGTAAATACCAACATTTTAAATAAATTTAGTATCACTCTTAAATCTGTTCAAGAGAATCAAAATACCATTGTGATCTGACACCCACCCATGATCCATTTTAAAAAGACAATTTCACATTTTCTTCTCCTTGAACTCATCTTATTCCATTTGCCCTCTAAGTGATAATTTGTTTGAAAGTCTGATATTAATCACTGTCATACATGTCTGCAGTTTAAATGGAAATCTTTTAAAAATTACCTTTGACCACAAATAAGCCTCTGTTTAAAAATTATTTGGGATCCAATTATCATCACTATTAGCATATACAATTGACTTAAATGAGACATTAAAGATTTGATAAGTAACTAACATTAAAGGTAAAAATTTTACTAGAAATGTATGAAGATGGATGGGGCTTTTTTCCAACTAGTTCACTCATTTGAATCGGTATTGCTAAAATGAGATAATACGGCATATCCTCATTTTTCTCTTTTTGTTTGTTTTTTAAAGAAAGCACTGAGACATTTGTTCACATAAATAGGTGGAGAATGGGTTGTCAGTTGAGTTGCACAGTTTTAAATTTTCGTCTGAGTTATTTGTAGAAAACTCCCACAGTGATTTAGCATCAATGACCCTCTGCCGCGGCAGCCAATGAGAAGCAGCAGCCATAGCTCTGCGCCAGCCCATGGCCGTGGGCCTCAACAAGGGCCACAAGGTGACCAAGAAAGTGAGCTTACTGAGGCTCAGCTGCCGCAGGCGCCCCACCAAGCACACCGAGTTTGTGCAGGACATGAGAGGTGTGCGGCTTTGCCCTGCGTGGGGACCATGGAGTTGCTAAAGGTCTCCAAGGGCAAACGGGCCCTGAAGATCAAGAAAAGGGTGGGACACACTTCCGTGCCAAGAGAGGAGCTGAGCAGTGTTCTTGCAGCCATGAGGACGGCAGCAGCCAATGACTGAGCCCCATCTTTCGGTGTGTAATAAAACCTTCTCAGAACAAAACTATTTTTAATGACTTAGCAGCTAAAAAACTGATTATTTTTGAGGGGTAGAGGGGAGGGCAGCCGGTTAGCTCAGGTGGTTAGAGCGCAGGCTCATAACACCACGGTTGCCAGTTCAATTCCCACGTGGGCCAAGGAGCTGCGCCTTCCACAACTAGATTGAAACAACTACTTGACTTGGAGCTGATGGGTCCTGGAAAAATATACTGTTCCCCAATAAAATTTCTAAAAAAAAAAAAAAAAGATTATTTTTGAATACTGGAATTGAAAAAATCTTCAACTTTATTAGAAGCAAAAAAAATGGAAACCTCCCTTGAAGAATAAAGCTACTTACTTTCTCAGTACTAACACCAACATTTGGAATTGCCATTTTAGGAGTCCCTGAGGTTTTGTACCATAAAATTCACTTTTTAAAAGTGTACAATTCAGTGGTTATCAGCATATTCACAAAGTTGTACAACCATCACCACACTCTAATGCCAGAACATTTTCATCTCCCTTTTAAAAAGAACCTAGTAACAAACATCAGCAATTACTTCTGGTTATGGGAAACCCAACTCCCCCTCCAATGAATCCACTAAACCACTTTCTTTCTCTATGAATTTGCCTATTCTGGGCATTTCATGAAATGGAATCGTACAATCTGTGGTCCTTTATGATGGGCTTCTTTCACTTAGCATAAAGTGTTCAAAGTTAATCCGGGTAGCATGAGTATTTCATTTCTTTTCATGGGTGAATATTCCATTGTATAGATAGACCGCATTTTTTCTGTTTGTCACTTTAAGGACATCTGGGTTGTTTCCACTTCTTGGCTGTTATAATGCTATGACCTTTCATGTACAAGTTTTTCTGTTAACATGTTTTTAAATACCTTGGGTATAAACCTAGGAGTCGAACTGCTGGATCATATGGTAACTCTAACTTTATGAGGTAATGCTAGTCTCTTTTCCAAAGCAGCTGCATCATCGTACATTCCCATAAGCAGTGTATGAGGGGCTCCATTTCTTCACATCCTTACCAACACTTGTTATTATCAGTCTTTTTTATTACAGTCATCCTAGTGAGTGTTAAGTGGTATCTCATTGTGGTTTCGATTTGCACTTTTCAGATGACCAATGATATTGACCATTTATCTGTCTTTTAATCTATCTTACTGACCACTTATACATTTTCTCTGGAGAAACGTCTGTTCAAATCCTTTGCCCATTTTTAAAGTCTGGGTTTTTTCTGTTAGTTATTCTTTCATATAATTATGTATATATATTTAACTATATACTTGTATATTTCTTTATAAAGTTAGTGTTCTTTATGTGTTCTGGACACAAGTCACTTATCAGACATATGATTTGCAAATATTTTCTCTCATTCTGTACGTTCTTTTCACTCTCTTGATAAGTGTCTTTTGATGTACACAGGTTTTTAGTTTTGATGAAGTCAAATAGCTTTCCTCTGATTGCTTGTGCTTCTGATGTCATATCAAGGAAATCACTGCCTAATTCAACATCACAAGGGCTTACATCTGTTTTCTTCTAAGAGTTTCAGTTTTAGCTCTTACATTTAGATCTTTAACTTTGGTATATGGTATGCGGTAGGCGCCCAGCTTCATTCTTCAGCAAATCTCCAGTTGTCTCAGCACCACTGTCTTGGTGTCTTGGAATTGTCTTGATATTCTCCTCTCTCCTGAGGTATATGCACTGTCACAGGGCAAATACATCATGGTTAAGAGTTGGGACCGAGGAAGAGTTATGCCATTCTTTTGTAAAATGGAAAAGGGCAAAGGTGGAAAGGAATGTGAGAAAGAAAATACTGCTCAAAAGACTGGTTCACAGGAAGATCAACTTCAGGAAAGGTACACGAGAATGTTTAGGGTCTGAAACTAATTCACTTAAAACTATCATATGCTTGTATACCTCCAGGAGTTTGTATTCTAGGCCGAAGACTAATGTTTAAATACTGCTCTATACTACTGCTTCCCCTAAACTCTGGGGGGTATGGAGTATCATTTATGAACAATTTTTTATATATATATACATATTTTTTAAAGATTTTATTGGGGAATTGGGGGAGGGGAACAGCGGTGGGGAATTGGGGAAGGGGAACAGACAAGTTGCTGTCTTTTTGTTCTTCAGTCTAGTTGCGGAGGACGTTGCTTCACTGGCCCATGTTGGTATCCTCATTGCGCTCGTCCCAGATAGGCAGATCGGTCGCCGGCCTCTGGGTGGACGCTCAATTTTTTATATTTTTAAAAATAAATTTTATTAAATTTATTGGAGTGACACTGGTTAATAAATATATAGGTTTCAAATATACCATTCTATAATACATTATCTGTATATTGTATTTATTGTATGTTCACCACCCAGAGTCAGTTCTCCTTCCATCACCATATATTGGGTTGTCGGAAAAGTCATGACACATTTTTGCAACGAAAAACATAGAAAAAATACATCATGACTTCTCTAATAACCCAGTATTTGACCTCCCTTACCGTCTGATAACCACTAAACTGTTGTCTGTGTCTATGCATTTTTATTTGTTTGTTCATTGTGTTTTCAGTTTCATATCCCACATATGAGTGAAATCATATGGTTCTTGACTTCTTCCATCTTACTTACTTCACTTAACACGATAGTCTCAAGATCCATCAATGTTGTTGCAAATGGCACTATTTCCTTTTCTTATGGCTGAGTAGTATTCCATTGTGTGTGTGTGTGTGTGTGTGTGTGTGTGTGTGTATACACAGATATATACACATATATACATCTTCTTTATCAAATCAACTATCGAAGGACACTTTGGCTGTTTCCATGTCTTGGCCACTGTGGATAATGCTTAAGATGTTTCAATGTGCAGATCTCTCAGACATGTTTGTATGTTGAGTAGGGAATCCTTTGTTGAATTACGGCTGTTCAACTTGTAACTTCAGTGAGAGAGACCAGGAGGACCTCTCATGATGCCATGCTGCTGATGTCACTCTAATCTTTTATATTTCAATTGTGTGAATAATAAAATGAGATAAGGCTTAGTCGATGAAGCTAGTGATAAGAGGAAGCCTATGGGTTTTCGATCTACACTACACAGCCAAAATAGAAAAGTTCATTTCCATTCCCCATTTACATGAAACATGTTTGGTTCAATGCAATGTATGCATTAATGCAATGGAAATCTTTTTTAAATTTTGTTTTATTAATGCAAGAGTAATAGTAACAAAAAAAAACCTAGGAAATTCTACCGTGAGTCCCACTAGACTACTCACCTTATGCATAGGCTCCTTGAAACAAACACTAGCTAGAATAGGGATATAATATGCCATCAATGAATAGAAATTTTAAAGTCAAATCCTTAACTCCAAGGTACATCACTTCCCTTTCCCCTAAAACATATGTTTAGTCAAATGCTTTTCTCCTGAGACTGATCCAATTTATGATACTGGCAAAACAGATGTGCTATCTATTTCCTCTTATCACATAACTGCCAGTTTAATAGGTCTGCAGTGTTCCCAAGCCCTTTATTGGGATTAAACACAGACAACATTTTTGAATGCAATGATTTACTAAATATTTCCACCTATTTAAACTAACTGTTCACTGCCTTTTACTCCTAACTTAAGTACTTACCCAACAAATCTGTAGATTTTATTTTGGATTAAAAGCTTCCATCTGGTTATATATTTCGTACCCCACTGCTACCTTCCATTATAAATTTATTTTATTGGTTTTTACAGTATGAGTCAATTCTTTTTTAAACTAAAATCCAACTATCCAAGCATTAATTAGTGACCTCATTTTCTACTGGTATGTTGTTCCTGGTATATTATACGCCAAATTTAAAATATGACTCTGTATCTGTTTTATTATTCAATTTAATTATTCCATTTTTAAACCCAGTTATCAGTTATTCTACATCACATGGTTATGCTCTGAATTGAAATAACATATATTTTAAGAGTGTGAAACCTATAATGCAAACATTATATGGTGTTTTTATTGTAATTTTAATCCTTATATCATTCACAGAATGAACAAGATTATATTTCAACCAAATAAAAACTAATTATTTAATAAAGAGTGTTGGAAAACTGGCCAGCCATCTGGCTTAAAAAAAACAACAAACCCCTATCTAACTCCTTGGACAAAAATAAATTGTAAATCGTAAAATATTTAAAATAGAAGAAAACAGTTTTGCTTTGGGATTTTTGTTTTTTAATATTCTCAGACAAGGAGAGGCCATTCTAAGCCCGACACATTAAGTTAGTGAGGGAAAGAATGATACGTTCCTTTTAGGAAAAGTCATGCATCAGTTGCTTATTACTCATTAAGTGGAGTATATATCTGCATTTCTGAGGAAGCATTCAGGCCAGAGATTAAAAGTTGGGCATTATTAACACACAAATGGTTTCAAAGCCTTAAGGTCAGATAAGATCAGGGAATGAGAATGACTAAAAAAGAGATATAAGAACTGAGCCCAGAAAGCACTCCAAGACAAAAAAAGACCAAGATGCAAACTAAGAAGAGTAGGCAGTTCTGGAGGCCAAGTGAACAAAGTATTTCCAGAAGGATACAATAAGTGACCATCTGTGCCAAATACTGTTAATAAGTCAAATAATTCATGGATGAAAAGGAAGAGTCATGAGTAACATTCACAAGAGCAGTTTAGGCAGGGCACTGGGAGGGAAGCCCTAATGAGAGTGGGCGGACTCATAAGACATTGGGACAAGAGAACTGAAACAAAGTACAGACACTTCTTTTGGGAGAAAAAAAAAGAGAGGAGAAAAATGGAGCAACAGTTTGAGGGGAAAGTGGAGTCAATAGAGGTTGTGTTGTTTTTTAAGATGAGACAAGAGCACGTTGGTGTGCTGATGAGAATGATCTTGTATCATGTAAGAGAGAAGAGATAGACTTAAGAGAAGAGTGGAGGCTGTGGCCGTTGCGAGAAGCATGATCAGTTCATTCCATAATAATAGAGGAAAATCAGAATACATGGAGCACAGACGAAAACATGGTTAGATGTAGTAGCAGCAGCTTAATGGATGTTATCTTCTTACAGCATCTATTTTCTCAGTGAGATGAAAAGTAAAGTTGTGAACTGAGCATAAAGAATGCAGAAGGTGGGGGTCAGAGTTTTGAAGAGGTGAAGGTTTAAATGGTCATCCCATCAGTCAGGCTGGCAAAGTAAATGGACTAGGAACTACTCATAGCAACATTAAGGGCTCATCTGACCTTTGTGGTCTTTAACTGGAAGTAAGACCAATCAGCAAAAGTAATTCTCCAGCCACTTTCACCAGCAACAGTGCAAGTATACAATCAGGGCACCCAAAAATGAAGCAAACTTTGATAGGATTGGACAGAAATGGAAAGTAACATAATAATAGGAGATTTCAATATTCCAATTTCAATAATGAATGAACAGAACAACCAGACAGAAGATCAATAAGAAAACAGGATTTGGGGCCGGCCAAGTGGCGCATTGGTTAAGCGCTGGTTTTGGGATGCCAGCGGCCCCGGTTCGGATCCCACATGAGGGCCAGTGACACTGCCCTCTACAGCTAACAACAGCTCCACCTGGAGCTGGGCTGTGCGAGCCCCGGTGATGGTGTGGGCTGCAGCCCCTGCTGCAGTGGGCTGCCATAGGCTACAGAGAGTGGCCCGCAGCCAGCGTGAGCGGCTGGCAGCCAAGCGTGAGCTGTCAATAGCCGCGGTGAGCGACATCCAGAGGCCAGCGACCAATCTGCCTCATCCGGGAAGAGCGCAATGACGATACCAACAGTGAAGCAACATCCTCCGCAACTAAACTGAAGAACAAGAAGACGGCAACTTGTCTGTTCCCCTTCCCCGATTCCCCAACGCTGTTCCCCTCCGCCAATTCCCCAATAAAATCTTAAAAAAAAAAAAAAAAGAAAACAGGATTTGAACATTATGAACCAATTGGACCTAACAGACATATATAGAAAACTCCAGAATACACATTCTTATCAAGCACAGAGGGAACATTCTCCAGGAGAGATCACATGTTATACCACAAAACAAGTCTTGACAAAGAGTGTTGAAATCATACCAAGTATCTATTCCAACCACAACAGAATGACAATAGCAAAACCGGGCAATTCACAAATATGTTGAAATTAAACAACACACTCTTGAATAAATAATAGTTCAAATAAGAAATCACAAAGGAAATTAGAAAATATCTTTAGACAAAGACAAAAAAGCACAACATGCCAAAATTTATGGGGTGCAGCAAAAGCAGTGCTGAGAGGTAAGTTTACAGTGGTATATGCCTATAATTTAATAAAAAAGAGATCCCAAACCAACAATCTAACTTTGCACTTTAAAGAACTAGAAAAAGAATAACTAAATTCAAAGTGATAAGGAAGAAACAGAGATCACTGCAGAAATTAACAAAATATAGAACAAAGTAACAATAGAAAAAAATGAATGCAACCCTAAGAGTTTGTTATTTGAAAAGACCAACAAAATTAACAAACTTTTATAGTCAGACTAAAAGAGAAAACACAAATAACTAAAAGCAGAAACGAAAGGGGACATTACAACTGTCACAGAAATAAAAAGGATCTAAGAGACTGACTATATCTAGACCAGGTTAGAATTTAATATCATTATACTAACCTAGAATTTATTCCTAGAGTAATTCCTAGAAACATAAAGTGCAGCGAGTCCCAAACAAGATGAACCCAAGGAGGCCCACCCTAAGACATCATAATTACAATGCCAAAGGTTAAAGACAAAGAAAAAATCTTAAAAGTGGCAAGAAAAAAGCACTTAAGTACAAGGGAGCTTCCATAAGACTGTCTGCTGATTTCTCAACAGAAACTTTGTAGGCAAGAAGGGATTGGCACAAAATATTCAACGTGATGAAAAGAAAAGACCTACAACCAAGGTTCCTCTATCCAGCAAGGCTGTCATTTAGAATCGAAGGATAGCTAGAGACCTTCTCAGACAAGAAAAAGCTAAGAGAGTTCATCACCACCAAACCAGTATTACAAGAAATGTTAAAGGGACTTTTTTAAGATGAAAAAAAAAAGATAAAAAACAAGAATAAAATGGCAGTAACTACATACCTATCAATAATATTTGAAGTGTAAACAGATTAAATCCTCCAATCAAAAGATTCGGGTCCCACATATGAGGGCCAGTGACACTGCCCTCAAAAAAAAAAAAAAGATATAGGGCAGCTGAATTGATAAGCAAACAAGACTCTTACATATGTTGCCTATAAGAGACTCACTCCACATCAACACACACACACAGAAACTGAAAGTACAGAGATGGAAAAAGATAGTTCATGCAAATAGAAACAAATGAAAAAGCTGGAGTAGTAATATTTATATCAGACAAAATAGACTTTAAAACACAGGGGATAACAAGAGGCAAAGAAGGACACTTCATATACAATAGCCAAGATACTGAAACAACCTAGGTGTCCATCAATAGATGATTGGATAAAGAAAATGTGGTGCATATACACAATGGAATATTACTGGGCCATAAAAAAGAAAAATTTTACCATTTGCAACAACACAGATGAACCTATAGGGTATTATGCGACATGAAATACGTCAGACAGAGAAAGACAAATACCATCATTTCACTTACATGTAAAAATCTGAAAAACAAAATAAACAAAACAGAAACAAACTCATAGGTACAGAGAACAAACTGATGGCTGTCAGATGGGAAGGAGGTTAAAGGGCTTGGTGGAAAAGGTAATGGGATTAAGAAGTACAAATTGACAGTCACAAAAGTCACGGGGATGTAAAGTACAGCATAGGGAACATAATCAATAATGTTGTAGTAACTATGTATGGTGCCAGGTGGGCACTAAATTTTGGGGGAGAATCACTTCATAAGTTATATAAATGCCTAACCACTATGCAGCACACACCTGAAACTAATATGATATTGAATATCAACTGTAATTGGAAAAAAGTTCATTAAATAAAAAGGATACAATACTTAGGAATAAAGTTAACCAAAAAAGCAAAAGACTTGTACACTGAAAATTATCAACATTGCTGAAAAATACTAATGAAGACACAAATAAATGGAGGGACATCCTGTGTTCATAAACAGAAAGACTTTCTTGTCAATGCCCATATAATCAAAGTGATCTACAGATTCAGTCCAATCCTTATGAAAATCCTAATGGCATTTTTCGCATAAATAGAAAAAAACCCTTAAAATTCATATAGAATCTTAAAGGACTCAAATAGCCAAAACTATCTTGAGAATGAAGAACACAGCTGGAGGCCTCCTATTTCCTGATTTCAGAACATATTACAAAGCTATAGTAATAAAAACTATGGTGTTGGCATGAAGACAGACAGACCGACCAATGGGACAGAATAAAGACCCCTCAAAAAAACCCTTGCAAATATAGTCAAATGATCTTCAACAAGAATACCAAGACTACAAAATGGGGAAAAGACAGTCTCTTTAACAAATGGTGCTGGGAAAACTGGGTATCTACACACAATATAGTGAAGAGACATCCTTTTCCTTACACCACATTCAAAAATTAACTCAAAATGAATTAAAAACTTAAACTATAAAACTCCTAGAAGAACATATAGGGACAAAGCTTCATGACAGTGGAATGGATAATGATTTCTTGGACATGACATCAAAAGCACATGAAAAAAAACCCAAAAGAGATAACTGGGACATCAGAACTTAAAAACATTTGTGCAGCAAAGAAAATAATCAACTGAGTAAAAACGGCAATCTACAGAATGGAAGAAAATATTTGCAAACCATATAATGGATAAGGTGTTAATAACCAGAATATACAAAGAATTTCTACAACTCAATAACAACAACAAAATAACCTAATTTAAAAATGGGCAAAGGACTTGAATAGACATTTCTCCAAAGAAGATACAGGCACACTTTGGAGAGATTGTGGGTTCCGATCCAAACCACCGCAATAAAACAGGATGGCAATAAAGTGAGTCACAGGAATTTTTTTTGGTTTCCCAGTGCATATAAAAGTTATGTTTACACTATATTGTAGTCTATTAAGTGTGCAACAGCATTATGTCTAATATATATATATACCTTAATCAAAAAATACTTTATTGCTAAAAAATGCTAACCATCATCTGAGCCTGTTCAAAAAATGGTGCCAATAGATTTGCTCAATGCAGGATTGCCACAAACTTTCAATTTGTAAAAAATACAGTATATGGGAAGCACAGTGAAGTGAAACACAATGAAACAAGGTAAGTCTGTATACAAATGGCCAACAGGCATGTGCAAGATGCTCAACATCACTAAGCAGCAGTGAAATTCAAATCAAAACCACAAGGTATCACCTAATACCTGTCAGAATGGCCACTATCAGAAGGACAGAAAATAACAAGTGTTGTAAAGACATGGAGA
This sequence comes from Aselliscus stoliczkanus, assembly GCA_033961575.1. NCBI lineage: Eukaryota > Metazoa > Chordata > Mammalia > Chiroptera > Hipposideridae > Aselliscus > Aselliscus stoliczkanus. The sequence goes on from CM066729.1 coordinate 122,357,192, forward strand.
AATCAAAGCTCTGTGCACTGCTGGTGGGATGTAAGTGGTACAGCTGCTGTGGAAAACAGTAAGGAAGTTCCTCAAAAAATTAAAAATAGAACTACCTTATGACCCATTGATCCCACTTCCGGGTATACAGTCAAAAGAATTGAAAACAGAACCTTGAAGGGATATCTGCATACTCATGTCCATTCACTGCAACATTACTCACAACAGCTAAGAGTGGAAGCAGCCTACATGTCCATCACAAATGAGTACAAAGAAAATGTGGTAGACACACGATGGAGTATTATTAGACCTTAAACAATAAAGAAACCCTGTCATACGCTAAAAACAAGAATGTACCCCAAGGACATTATGCTAAGTGAAACAAGCTAGTCACAAAGACAAATGCTGCATGATTTCACTTACACGCAGTATCTGAAGTAATCAAACTCAGAAACAGAAAGCAGAATGATGGTTGCCAGGGCTGGGGGGAGAGGAAAACAGGAAGTTGTTTAGTGGATAGTTTCAGTCAAGCAAGGTGAGAAAGTTCTAGAGATCACTTGTACACCAAAGTGCACATAATTAACAATACTGTACTGTATACTCAAAAATTGTTGAGGGTAGGGTGACTGGTTAGCTCAGTTGGTTGGAGTGTGGTGCTGATAACACCAGGATCCTCGCATGGGCCACTGTGAGCTGTGCCCTCCTTAAAAAAGAGTCAAGGGGGCCGGCCGAGTGCTCAGTTGGTTAAGAGTTGGCTTAGAGCGCGAGCTCTGAGCAACAGGGCAGCCGGCTGAATTCCCACATGGGCCAGTAATGCTGTACCCAAGCTGAGCTGTCGTTGAGCTGCCAACAGGTGGCAGGATGGCTCGGCTGGTGTAACAACAAGATTGTTTGATGGTGGCTACACCCACCTGCAGCTAACACTAAACACAGCACCTTGAGCTTAGAGGCCACAAGCTGCCGACGGGAAGCCAGAGGCGACTGGTGCCCGCCACAACGAACACTGAAGAACAACAACTTGACTGGTTCCCTTCCCCAATTCCCCAACACTGTTCCCCTCCCCCAATTCCCCAATACAATCTTAAACAAAAAAAAAAAAGTCAACTATGCCATTGTAACATGAAAGCAATGTGTAATCAATGACCATGGCTGTTCCCCAATAAAACTTTTTTAAAAAAATTGTTGAGGGTAAATTTATATTATGCATCTTGTTTTTTACCATATAAAAGGTACAGAGTAGGCAGAACTGGAATTATCCAGCACTGGAGCTTCTCAACTAAGCAATGAAGCAAGTGAGGGCAAGGGTTGTTGAAAATATTTGCAACTGAACCATTATGGCTGACCATAGAATTTAAACTGAATGGAAAAAGGGGAGAGTGGTGAAGAACAGTGAAAAGGTCACAAGGTCATTGGGTTGCAGGTACCAGTGAGGTAAGGATTGTTTGTACTAGAAGGCGTGAGCTGGAAAGGTGACAAGCAGTGATCAGAGAGTAGGTACCTGAAATTATAGAGGGGGTGACAGTTACTATAATTATAAGCATAATATTATTGTATAAGAGGTCTGAGGTATGAAGGAGAGTGGAGGAACCTGGAGGAGGTCAAGAAACTAAGAGGCCACGAAGGCAGTGGAAGAATCACCCCCTTGAACAATGAGACCATCAAGAATTAGAACGACAGCGGCCAAGTGGCGCACTGGTTTAAGAGTTGGCTTGGGACGCCAGCTCTGAGCAGCAGGACTGCCGGTTCAGATCCCACATAAGGGTCAGTGATGCTGTACCTTCTACAGCAAAGATGGTGAACAACAGCTCGACCTGGAGCTGGGCTGCCTTGAGTTGCTGACGACGGTGTAGGCTGCAGTGCGGCTGCAGAGGGCTGCTGTGAGCTACCGTGAGTGGCCGGCAGCCAGCATGAGCGGCCAACAGCCAATGTGAGCTGCCAAGATCTGCCATGAGTGGCCGTCCAGTGGCAGGCGACCGACTGCCTCACCCGGGAAGAGCGCAATGATCACAATACCAACATGGGCCAGTGAAGCAATATCCTCCACAACTAGACTGAAGAACAAAAGGATAGCAACTTGTCTGTTACCCTTCCCCGATTTTCCAATACTGTTCCCCTGCCCCAATTCCCCAATTTAAAAAAATCTAAAAAAAAAAAAAAAGAATTAGAATGAGAACTGGAGATAGTGAGCAATATAAGACAAAATCTTCATGGGATAAGGGTGGCACAAGGGGAGAGTGACCCAAGGTTCCAGGGAAAACTGCAAGGAGCAGTAGCAGTAAGTGGTCCTGTCTGATGAGGACATTCAAAATCATGGTTTCTGTTTGATGTTAAGTAGGGTCGGAGGTAGCATGGTGTGGAAGCAGCAAAGATGGACGAGGAGGATAACTCATCTTCCGGCTCAAACAAGAGGTGGTCTGGAAAATTCCACCACCTGACTGGACTGCAAAAGACTGTGTCCTCCTGAATCAAGTTTCTGTTGCAGAGGTTCTCACAAGTTTCAGGAGGTCCATGAACTCAGAGGGGGGGGGGGGGGAATTACATCTTTAGTTTCACTAACCTCTAACTGAAATTTAAATTTAATTATTTCATTATGAGAGTAGGCAAAACCCAAAGTAGTATTAGCAGTACCTGTAACTTTGTAACCAAAAGAAACTGGATATTCTCATCAAATTACATTGTTGCAGAAAACTCAAAATATTACTTATGCTCATAATTTTTAAAAAGGGCATTTAAACTGCCACTGGGTTAATAAAAGAACATACTATATCCAAAAATTTTTAAATTATTTTAATAGCTGTGTTTCAATATAGTTGGTTTCCTTTGTAAACCAATGTATTTTACACATTTAAAAGGTGGACACAGACTGCCCAAGAAACTTAAGAACACCTGAGAGCAAAAAGGTGAACAGAATGGTCAGAAAAAGAGGCACAATGCAAAGCCTTCAGGGGTAGGAGAAAAGTGTCTGCCAAAGAGATTATACATAGGGCCTTACGGGGCATAAAGTTCAATATGAGGTTAGAAAGAATGAGGGCGGTATAGAAAGTGCTAACTGAAAAAGGCAAGCTGTGACACAGAATGCATAAAACAAAACAAAAAATTTTTTTTTGTAAGTGGAAAGGGAATTCTAGGACACAAAGTAGCCCAACGGGGGTTACCAATGAGAAGTAAATTGAGATGGGGGAGAGCAACAAGAGAGAAGAGAAAAAGTCACTTTTCTCTTCTATATTGTTTGTTTATTGTTATTGCAAGCATGTGTTACATTTTTTAAGTTATTTTTAGGGGAATCTTTTTCTATTTTCCTTAGTATATTCTTTGCAGGACACTAAGGGCTGGACCTCCAGGCAGGGAACTGTGAAACATTCTTTCAAGGAATGTTGTCCAAAACCAAACTTTATTGCAAAGTGAGATGGACATCAGAGGAAATAGCTATCAGGAGGCTGTGATGAAGAAGTCAGCCTACCGTTTGCCCTTCAAACTTGACTTTTGGGTTGAGGCAAGCCAGAAATCGGAAGCTTCTTGTCCTGGAGCTCTCTGCATGATTCAAAGCATGTCTGGGACAGGAACCTGGCAAGCAGGCCAAGATCAACAGGCGCTTCTTATCAAACAGAGCAAACACTGATGGTACATCTCAAGTTGAATGGCTATTGTTGGTATATAGGGCACTTAACAATGTTTTCCGTTCACCAGGTACACAGCCATCTTACTGAACTTATTAGTTTTCAAGCTTGTTAATTGATTCCCTTGGTTTTTCTAGGTGGATTATATGCTCTACAAAGAGCATATGCAAAGAGTATAAGTTTTGACTTTCCCTTTCAAATATTTATATCTTTTTTTCTTTAGCCTCTCTTATTCCATTGGGCAGGACTTCCAGCTAAATGTTTATTTTAACAGCAGCTCATTTAAAAATGAGTATTGTTGGGGCTGGCCGAGTGGCATGTTGGTTAAGAGCTGGCTTGGGATGCCAGCGGCCCCGGTTCAGATACCACATATGAGGGCAAGTGACAGTGCCCTCTACAGCTAAGATGTTGAACACAACTCCAGCTCCACCTGGAGCTGGGCTGCTGTGAGTCCCCAGGGATGGCATAGCTGCAGCCCCTGCTGCAGGGGGCTGCCACAGGCTACAGTGAGTGGCCGGCAGCCAATGTGAGTAGCCAGCAGCTGATATGAGCTGCCAAGAACCGCTGTGAGCGGCCGTCCAGAGGCCGGTGACCGATCTGCCTCACCCAGGAAGAGCACAATGATGATACCAACATGGGCCAGTGAAGCAATGTCCTCCACAACTAGGCTGAAGAACAAAAGACAGCAACTTGTCTGTTCCCCTCCCCCAATTCCCCAATAAAATCTTTAAAAATAAATAAACAAAAATGAGTATTGTTCTTTTTTCTCATGGAAAATACTGAATAGTTGGTTTCACTATATGCCTTACCTGTTATCAGGTTGGGAAAGTTTCATTTTTTTCCTAAACCCAGTCTATCAGAAATGGTTACTGAATTTTATCTATAATAGTATCTTCTTGCAGATTTCCTGGTGGTCTAGTGGTTAGGATTTGGCGCTCTCTATAATAGTATCTTTTTTTGTGATCGAGATGATATTGTTTTCCTTCTTTATTAATACAGTGTAAATGACACTAATAGATTTCCTAAAGTCAAATCATCCTTGACTCCTTATAGCTTTAATATGCTGTTGGATTTGGTTTGCTATTTTGGATTTTGTAACTAGGTGGTAAATGAGAATAGCCTATCATTTTCTTTTGCTGTCCTTTTTGCTAGCAGAGTTATGCTAACTTCGATGACAACCTGCTCTTTTGTATTTTCTTTCTTTCTTCTGGAAATCTATGTAACACAGGAATCATCAATTACTTTAAAATCTTATAAAATATCTGGCCCTTTTAAATGGTATATCTTTGACAGTATTTCCATTTCTTCATCAGCTACTGGATTATCTTTTCCATTCCTTCTACTTCAGTAATTTATGTTTTCCTAGGAAATAATCCATTTCATCCAATTTCTAGGGTGTGTGGCATAAAGTTATACATAATATTCTAAGGCTTTCATCTCAGTATTTATGGAAATATCCTTAGTTCGCTTTTAATAATTCCTCCTAGTTCATTTTCCTCTTAATCAGACTTATCCAGTTGTTTTTGTTAGTCAAAAATGTATGATTTTATATTTATTAATTCTTTCATTCTACTTTATTTGGGTTTATTTTTTATAAGCTTGAATTGAATACCTCATTCTTTCAGCTTTAATCTTTCTCGTTTACTAATTGATATGTAATTATTATGAACTTCCCATAAAGTGTTACATTCGCTACACTGATATGTAGCACTCTCAGTATAATTAACTTCTAAATTGTGTGCCTTCAGTTGATTGTCTCTCTAAGCTATTTAAAAGGTAGGTCTCCTTCCCCTCCCCCCCAAACAAAGTAGGTGTTTTTGTTTTGGATTTATGTTTTGGTTTGTTCTGTACATTTGTGGGGTTTTCTGGTTGGGGGGGGGGTTGAGGTATCCTATTGTTAATTTCTATTTCACTTGTGGTCAGAAAATAAAAATATTAAAATATTTGATTTTTGCTTTCTGAAAATCCACTAATTTTCTTTGTGGCACAAAACATGCGCCTACTCATATTCCAACTACTCATATTCCATGTGTTGGGGAAACACACATATTCTCAAGAAATCTGCTGCAGGAACTATAGCAACTCTTTGTTAAGAATCTAGATCTGAGAAATGGGAAGCTACTGAATACTATCAATAGAGTTATTTTTGTTGCCTCAAAGTTACACAATACCTTTTTTCTGCAATACATCTGATTCATTCTTCTCTCTATAGAGCAACTTCTGATTACCCAGCAACTTGAACCGCACTACCCCTAAGTAGGAGCCAAGCATCTTTTATCTAATGGTCTGAGAGCTCCCATGATAACTTTGGTCTCCAGTGACTCCCCCCGAAGCAAATTCCTAGGCAAAACAATCCATGGACTCACTTGGATCAGAGGTCCAACCTGCTCTACTCAACTATGGCCAGGAAAAACAAGGTTTTTGTTGTTGTAAAGACTTTTTGAAGCTTATCCGTGGCCAGGTTTCCTAATTCCAGGAACATGGAAGAACTACACTCCTCTATCCCCTTGCAGTTAGGTACGGGCAAATGACTAGTTCTGACTGATGAAGTTACATAATTGCTGGTTACAAGACCCGCCAGTGTTCTCTTCCTTCCATAGCAACCAAGAAAGCCATGTGTTAGACGCAAGATGGTAGACCCTCTTATAGGCTTTATCTCAACTACTTGACCCAGACTGGACAGGAAAAATAAACTTTCGCTCTGGCAAGCCACTGAAATTTGAGGGTTCTGTTCATTAACAAGGCAAACGTTAACCTAGCCTGGTTAATAATGTCCTGTTAGGGCTGGCCGAGTGGTGCAGTGGTTAAGAGCTGGCTTGGGACGCCAGCGGCCCCGGTTCGGATCCCACATATGAGGGCCAGTGACACTGCCCTCAAAAAAAAAAAAATAATAATAATGTCCTGTTAGCCAACACCATCCAGAGCTATGGGGAGGTCAAATTATCTGATATATTCTCTATTTATGATAAAACTGACATCTCTAGTACAAATGAAACTTGAGGGAGAGTGCTTTTCATTGCCACAGTCTCCAAATTTTTCTAAAAATTATATTGTTTTCACAATCAGAAGAAAATACTCTTTAAAGAGCTACTAAAAGTTTCAATGGCATTAGCACTTTGAAACTGGAAGCCTACCATTCCCTAGTCTAGTTTAGAGCACTTTCATTCTATGGAACAGAGAACTGACATCCAAAGCATGTCCTGAATAAGACTATCCAACTCATAAGTAATGCACTAAGGATAATTACTCAGGCTTCTGGATTGTTTCAGGCAGTCAAGATAACACATTTTAAGATTTATTCCCTCATTTTTTTAAAATATACTTACTAAGGATTCTCCCAGGATCTATTTCACCACTTTATTCTAATCAGTTTTTTACATCTCATCACATTCTCATCCTAAAAAAGCTTAGGTCCCTTGATTCACTCTCCTCGGCGTAGATCTGTACATTTGTGGGGTTGTTCGGTTTTTGGTTTTTGTTTTTCTTTGCGGGGGGGAGGTAAAGCATCCTATTGTTCCTAATTTCTACTGCACTGTGATCAGAAAATATAAAAATCCATTTGATTTTTGCTTCCTGAAAATCTACTAATTTTCTTTGTGGCACAAAACATGCTCACTTTTTGTGACTATTTCATGTGTTGGGAAGGCATACATATTCTCAAGACGTCTTTTCTTGCTTAGTACCAAGACCACATGGTAATCACACAACAGGGTGGGTGTATATTTTAATGCTGGTCTACCCCACTACAGCATAAGCGCCTAAGAGCAAAACTCAGGGCTGTTTTATTCATTATTATATCAGCAAGTCAAGACAGTCTCTGTTCTGTAACAGGTGGCCATTACATATTTATCAAGTTTAATTATACTTTCCAATCATTGAAGACTTGGAAATTATTATCAAGAGTAAAACTAATCATCTCCGAGTTCTTGTCTCTGCTTCCTCAGAAAGGCTGTTCCTTTCTCCTTAGAAAAGTTAAGGGTTGTATGAAAAGCCCAAGAATATGGAAGGTTTTCATAAAGGGTGTTGAGATAAAGCCTCCTAGAAACCAAGTAAGGCAGGAATCAAGCTTGAGGGCAGAGGGAGTTCAAACATACTAACAGGAAAACAAAGTAAACCTATTTGCATCAATCATACCTTTCCTCCTGTCTTGTTAAAAAAGAAAACATAAAACCAAAATTCCCCCACATTCCATCCAATCAAAATTGAAAATGAAGAAATCCCAATCATTTTAATTCCTTACAATGAATGCTTAAATCATGGATTTTTAGCCATTCTACTTTTCTAATATTTTTAAAGCTGTAACATTTCCACTAAGTATAGAATTAACTGCATCCCAAAATTTGGCATGACATATACTTTATTATTAAATCCAAAATAATTTCTAATTCCTTTGTAACTTATTTGATCCATGGGTTATTTAAAAATACACTGCTTAGGGGGCCGGCTGAGTGGTGCGGTGGTTGGGCGCTGGCTTCGGAGGCCAGCGGCCCCGGTTCGGGTCCCCCATCTGAGGGCCAGTGACACTGCCCTCAAAAAAAAGAAAAAAAAAGTACACTGCTTAATTTCAAAGGTTTTCTCATTATCTTTTTTTTATTGATTTCTAACTTAATTTCATTATAGTCAGAGGAGAGTGTGTATAATTTCAAACCTTTGGTATTTGTTGAGGCTTGCTTTATAACCCAGTAATGGGTCATTTTCTATCCTTATTGAGTATGGTATTCCATATGTATATAAATTAGGTTAACCTTTTTCATTGTGTTGTTCCATTTTCTACATCCTTACTAAGTTTTTATCTGCCAGTTCGATCAACAGTATCATTATGGTTCCTCATCAAAAATTATAAGTTTTAGGTAACTTACAGTGCTTACTATGGGTCATATACAGTTCTAAGATACACACACACACACACACACACACACACACACACACACACACGGGTGTGTAACAACTACTCCAAGAGGTAAGAGCCATTATTTCCATTTTACAGATGAAGAAACAAGCCAAGATATCAATTTTCCAAAATTGCTAGTCGCACAACTACGAGGAAGCAAAGTTGGGATTTAAACCCAAGCAGAGTCCATGCTCTTAACCACTATATATATATATACTAGTGTGTATGTGTGTGTGTGTAAAATGATCCTAGGTTAGAATGTTTATCTCAAATAGAAAATTTTTTTTACTGAAACAGTACAAAAAAAAATGGTTAAGAACAATTTTTATCAGAAATGCTTAAGATATAAATTTTAAAAGGACACAAATATTGCATCCTCAGTATCTGGGCAAACTGGAAACAAATATGAATAGAAAAAGACTGAAAATTATTACACTGACATTAACAATGGTCATTATGAGATGTTGGGGATGTTTTTCCTTTTTGTTCTAATATTCCGTGTTTTCTAAATCCTGTATTCTATCACTTTTATGGTAAGGAAAAACTAAAGAGTGTTCTATAATCACTGACTGAATTGACAGTGCTCTCTTTTTATTTTTATTTTTTTTTTGAGAGCAGTGTCTCTGGCCCTCATATGTGGGACCCGAACCAGGGCTGCTGGCTTCCCAAGTCAGCGCTTAACCGCCACGCCACTCAGCCGGCCCGACAGTGCTCTCTTAATTTTTAAGTTAAGAAACAAAAAAAATGTTAGCAAGACAATGAAAATCATAGGCTATAAAGGATGTAAAGTGCTTTGTAAAGTATCAAGTTGTACAGTACAAATATTAATAATTATAAAGCATCCTAGGACTTTTTATTTAAATAGATATTTTATTTAAAATAAAAGCTCTTTCAAGCCTCTCTGTGCACGCGTGCATTAGTTTCAGGTGTACAAAACAATGTAATAGATATTTACACCCCTTACAAAGTGATAGCCCCTCCTCCCCCAATTTACTATTCCTCTGACATCGTATATAGCTGTTACAATTCAAGCCTTTCCCTTTTTAAATTTCAACTGCTTTAAAATACCTGGTCATTTTAAAATTTAAATAGTTTGTTTATTAAACAAATTCAGAAGAGTTGATTTTTGAAGGGCAAACATTACAGTGGCACATATTGAATCCTAATAAAAACGAAAACAACAACAAATGTACAACATCACTTTCTTCAGTATCACTGAAAATCATCTGTAATTTAATAAAATGTTGATTCAGTGCTAAAGATAAATATAGGAAACCTAAATGTAACCCCCAAAAGTGATCTGCTTTTTTTGGAAAAGAATTTTTCTAACTCCTAAAAGAGGAATGATTCATTTAAAGATGAATTAAATACACATTATTTAACTAAAAATATACATGTCATAGTTAGTAATAAGAATACATGCTCAGTGTATTTACAATGTTTTCCTTTCAAAGTTTCTTTTGCTATTTCTGCAGCAGATCCTACGAATAAAGAATGCACAGCTGCCTAGCAGATGTATAATTTCAGTGTTTAGATTCCATTCTTTCTAGCTTCATTTCTGCTAGAGGTTTGGATTTTCTATTTCCATATGGTTTTTGACCTCCCCCAGTTTAGGTTCTACCTCCCCACATCTTATTCTATTTTTGTCCATTATTACGGAAAAACATCAAATTTGAAACATCTTAACTTTTTTAAAGCTTAAAAATTACAAAGCTGAAAAAAGTAGAAAGAATATAAAGAAAAAAAAACGATCAGATTGCCTAGAACAAGACAGCCAAATTTCAAAAACTTTATATTTCTATTTAGTTAACTCCCCTTCTGGTCCCCTTAATTCTAAGTTTCTTATATTTCAAGGTCTGACATTCAGGTTTAATGCATGAACAGAATGGTAGCTTTACTTAACCTGCTAAAAAAATGTTCAATTATGATAGAAACATTAAGTAGTAAGACTTTTTTTTAAACTTACACACTGTGTATACCTAAAGGTTTACAGATGTTATCTTTGAGTAGTATGAATATGAGGGATTTTTACTTATTTCCCTGGGCTTTTCTGTATTTTTACATTTGTTCAGTGAGTATTACTTTTGTAATCAGGAAGCAAAAAACACTTTTGTTTTCAGGAGAAACCTGCAAGGACAGGGATTATTTTTATTGTCTACATAACCAATTATGTTTAAATAATTTTTATGGAACAACATAAGCAATTTAATAATATGAGGACAGTCTCAGCATCATTAATGGGTAAAAACTGGTTTCATTTCACAACCTGTTTTGGCTCCAAAACTGCCCCATAGATGGATTTACTCACTTTCATTTTTAATTGATGTGACAGTATTTTTAGTCTCTTTTTCTTTCTGTTCTCTCACAGGGTAGATTTTAAATGTATTCTAAGAAACAATACAAATAACAATTACCCTATGCAATAACTATACAATTTCAACAACTTTAAGAGTAGCAGCCATGGTAAAGCTATTAAAAAAAGGCTTGTCTGGGTGATCATCAACAATTACACAAAATGGAGAGTGCCAAAAATTGTATGCACGTTTTAAGAAAGGAAAAAACTGGGCCGGCCAAGTGGCGCAGTGGTTAAGCGCTGGTTGGGGAAGCCAGCGGCCCCAGTTCGGGTCCCACATATGAGGGCCAGTGACACTGCCCTCAAAAAAAAACCAGACAGGATTTGAAGAAAGGAAAAAACTATTAAAATTGTAATACTCAATATATACCAATAACAAAAGATGAGTACAAGTCACATTTGACTTCTGCAATTACAAGAGGTGCTTCAAGTGGTTACCATCAGCATCCAGACACTTCTGAGTACTGCGAAATACTGCCTGAGCAAAGGGACCCAACTGTCCACTTGTACACATTTTTTTTGGCACCCCTGGTACGTACACACACACACACACACACACACACACACACACACACACATCGGAAATGAGATACTATATAACTGAACACCAATTTTAAAAATATTTATTATAGGAAAGGTTCTGGATAAATGTTTAAAAGGCAAATGTATTCCACTAACCTTTTAATATTCTTTTCGCTACAATGCAAAGGAAACATTAGGCAAGTCAAAGTGGATCAATCAAAAAGTTACCCATAAAAACTTTCAAACAAATTATAATATTAAAAAGAGAAGTAGGAGTTAATATTTTAAAGTCAATCAAATTTAACCCATCAAATATAGAGGTGCCAAAAACATGTATACAAGTGGACACTTCAGTCAGCATTGCTCAAGCAATGGTTCGCCATAATCAGAAGTGTCTGGACGCTGATGGTAACCACTTTGAGCACCTCTTGTAATGGCAGAAGTCAAACGTGCCTTGTATTAATCTTTTGTTATTGGTATATATTGAGTATTACAATTTTAATAGTTCATTCCTTTCTTAAAATGTATATACATTTTTTTTTGGCACCCTCTGTATATATATTCAGACCTTGTATAGAGACAGTGTTTTACCAGGTAACTCAGGTAACAAACACTAAAGCAAACACAGGCAAATGCATTTATTTTATGGGAGAACAAGGAATAAAAGGCAAAAATAGTGTGTGTGTGTGTGTGTGTTACACAACCTCATCTTAAAATAACCCTACTCCTTTTGAGAACGGATATAAATTCTGCAGTTAAGAACATGGACTCTAAAGTCAGACTACATGGGTTTGAATCCCAGCTTTGTGACTTACTAACTGTGCAACCCTTGACAGTTATTTAACCTCTGTGGCCTCATTTTTCTCATTTGTAAAAGGGAACTGATAACAATACCTACTAAATGAACGCCTCACAGAATATTTGTAAGGATTAAATGGATTAATATGCATAACGTATTATACTTAAAATAAAGCCAGGAGCACACTAAAGAAAATATTTTAGGCATAATCTAAAATCCACTATGATCTTGTATTTTATTGCTCTAGATTAAACAAAAACCCACTTACCTCTTATATGGGAATAATGGCTGAAAATTAAAACTCATTAACTCGGGCCGGTCGAGTGGCGCGGTGGTTAAGCGCTGGTTTGGGAAGCCAGCGGCCCCACCCGGTTCGGTCCCACATGTGAGGGACAGTGACACTGCCCTCAAAAAAAACAAAAAACAAAAAACAAACAAACAAAAAAAACAACTCATTAACTCAAAATCTCCTATACTAATAAAATATTGGGTTGTCGGAAAAGTCATGACGCATTTTTGCAACAAAAAACAGAAAAAAATACGTCATGACTTTTCCTATAACCCAATATATTAAACTAGTGCCTTTTATTGAGTGCTTTTTATTTTATTTAATGTTTCCAAGGTTTGAAAAACTCCAACAATTCCATAAAAACTAAGAAGATATTTTATTTAATATCCAATTAAAGAGGTTAACAAATACTTTATAAATTTAGAATAGACTGAATAAATTATATAAATGTCTAAACACAATGCTGTATACCTAAAACATATAAAATAATACTGAACGTCAACTGTAACTAGAAAAAGTAAATTAAATAAATAAATAAATATATTTGGAATTTGGAATAATTAGAATAAAATATGCTTAAAGCAAAAAATCATACTGAGCAGAACTGTAATCCACTTGAACACAGAACCATTAGGATCAAATGGTCATGTTACAGCAGCAGGTCTACAACTAATGTCATTTCAATCAAGGCCCTGTCATTACAACGTTAATGAGATGCCACAGAAACTTAACTCCTGTTGATATCCATTAGCCTATGGTAAAATTGGTTGTTATACAGCATTTTGCTTAGAGTTGAAGGACCTATCCACATTAAGTGAGGACTTTCTGTATAATACTCTAATAGCCTTATTAGAGAAGTGAATGGGGCCTGGTGTCACAGGGGCTTTAGAAGGAACTAAGCTGATATTTACGTAATTTTAATAAAGGGTCTGAAATTGGTACAAATATGAGAAAGGTTTTTATTTTTCTCCAGTTTCTACGCCCAATTATGGTTGGTCTGATTTCCCCTTCCTACCCCTCAATGACATCTGGAACAATTCCTACAGCTTTCCAGTAGCTTTTGGTTATTAAAAAGTCCAGTCCAATTTACTTCTGTATAAAAGTTTAATCTCCAGTCTTACAATCATTTCCTTCCTCTCCAAACTCAGGCTTGGCCCGTGGTCCAAGAAAGGGGTGTGGTCTGATCTATTTTGGGGGGTGGCAAGCATGTGGGAGAATAGAATAAACTGTCTCCACATCTGAGCGCTTCTGTAGTCTTCTTTGGTGTTGCCACTTCCTTAATACTGACTATACTGTTTGTATCACAGGCAGCCAAATGATGGCTTTTCTTCTGGGAAAAGCTGGAGCTCTTTGGTGACTGAGGGGTGAGGGGCTCTAAACCTGCTGCACATTTCCCTCCTTAAAGATCTGCTTCTGCTCAACCTCTGCTAAACACTTCTGCTCCCTTCTCCAGCAGAGCCAGCCCTGTCAAGATGGCCGAAACCTAGTTGCCTTCTGCATTACCCACGTGAACTCAAAGAAATTCAAAACAAATATAGGCTGATCCACTGCCCCCCGCCTGTCCACACTGGTATTTCTTTCCAATTTTCTTTATCTCTTGCTCAAATAAGCACAGATAAACCCATCAGCTGCATAATGACTATCTTTTAGGAAACGAAATGCTCCGCTTCATTGTTTTGCTAGTATTCCTAACCTTGAAGACTTGTTCTTTTAGACCTCCCCACACTAAGCTTCTAAGGGAAGGGCAGCACCAAAGGCAGAAGAAGGGAGCAAAACTACAGTGCTCTTCCCCAGACAAGCTAACTGCAGTGACACTGTGCACATTCCCTTGCCCTCCAGCTTGTGCCGGGTTTGTGTCTCATCTTAATAAGCCCTGGTGAGGAGTCAGGCCACCAGGTACTTCGGCTTTCGTCAGAAAGTGGAGTCTTCACTTCATACTTAACTCGGAGGTCCCTGTCCCCAATCTGAGATAACTAGGAAAAAGTCTGATTCTACTTATTTTCTATTTCTACTCTTACTTATTTGACCTGGATGGAACAACTAACTTTTATTAGCCTCAGATTTCTGACATACAATAGAGGAAAAGCAACAAAACCTCCTATGTCAATTTGCCAGTTGAAATTCAAATGTTAACATACACAAAAATAACACATAATTTCAAAAGGTACTGGGATTAGATTTAATTTTCAAGGACCCTATGTATGCAGCCATTCAAATTTGCTTTTGAAGATAAAATTGACCTCAACTTCTCACACACAAATATTCCTCTCCATTAACATTTATTAAGCATTACTATATAGCAAAAACAGTGCTCAGTGCTTAAGAGAGCTCATTCATTCAGTCTTCACAGTAACCCTATGAAAGAGGACTATTATTCTCCTTTTATATATGAGGAAATAAGGCTTAGAAAGATTAATTACTTTGAAGCAAGGTCACAAACCTAGTAAGGTGCAGAATACAATAAATATCTAAATAACTAAACATAAATAATTCAAGGTTTAATGAATCTTGTAAGTTATTTGGAATCCAGATAAAGGGAAAGTCACTGTAATCATATCAAGATCCCTTTACTCTTTTACAAAATTAGCACTTCCTTTATAAAATGATATTACGTTACTTAACCTTAACTGAATGAATTTTTGTTGTTTCTTCTCAATGATGTGACCAGTGGAACCTGTTACAAACCATTTTCTATGCAAACTGATAAGAAGGCAAGAAAGAACAGGAAACAATGAATAACTTTACAAAGAACAAAGGCTTATCAATACAATTAGAATAAGTATGCCACTCAACAAATAACATTATTGTAGGAATATACTTAGGGAGACAGAGTGCCTTTCTAGTAGTATATTCTACTTCATCTAACAGATATTAATTTTGGAGAATACATTTTGAAAAATGTAGCTTAAAGAAATCTGACTTATGCCCTTTATATTTAAATAATTCACTTTGTTTTCAGACAGATATAAACTTTACTTGCTTATTGTCCTTTGCCCTAAAGTCAGAAACAATCAATCTGGCCACTGTCAGAGAGGAAAAACTCTATGCTCTTAGGTTCTGAATCTGAGAGCCTGTAAATTAAAAGACAAATCTGCAAGAGAAAAGACCGATTTTTATTCCCCTAACCAGAGTTTACAGAAAAATGTGACTCAAGAAGGCAGTTAGAATTTGGGGCTTATATATCATCTTAATAGGGGTAAGGAAAGGGAAGAAGGGCACTTACAGGAAAACAAATGACTTTTAGGAAAGATAAATGGGTCCTTAGTGAATAGCTGGAAGATGTGATCCTTTTGTGACAATGTCAGATTAGGTGCAATACCCATTTTTCCTCTCTTCTCCTCTCTAGTGAGAAGAGTCAATCTTCCCTGGTTTTGAAATTATGGGGAGTGAATTTATGATAATTGAGTTCTTCTGAGAGGCTCTGATTTTAGGCAGATAGGGGAGTTCAGGGAAAAAAAAAGCCTATCTTTAAGTGCCTTCAGTTCAAAATAATTTTTATGCCACAGTAGTGTATTCTGTATTCATTCACCATCAACACATACAGATAGCTGAACACAAAGCACTGAATTAGTTAGCAAAACAAAATACTTTAGAGCAAAATTCAGTGACCAAGGAGCTTATAAAATAAATTGAGCGTATAAGACAACTTAAACTTTCTATTTTTTGTTTTTTAATAGTCTTACAACAGCAAATGGAACTTTTATATATCATGAACAAAAACAATAAACAAATGACAAAGTTAAAAAAACAACACAACATGCCAAAGAAAGAATTCATACCCATACCTCAAAAAGAGTTCCTACAAATGAGTAAGAAAAAAATAAACAGATTAGAAAAATGAACAAAGGACAGAGAAATGCAAAGAGCCAACAAACATATAAAACCCTGCTCAACCTTACTCATAATCAAGGAAACACAGATTAAAACTATAATACTGTTTTTTCAGCTGGCAGACTGGCAAAGATTAAAATAGACTGATGTTATTATGTGTTGGTGAGTGGGGGAGAGAATATACTCAAACACTGCACTGGTTGGAATGTGAACTGTTGCAAAGATTTTGCAGAGCAGTTTGGCACTATATCAAATCTGCATGGCTTCTCTTACAGTAAATGCATTTCTAAGAATTCATCCTATAAAATAAAAATAGTCTTACAGGATATGTACAAGCATCACAACATAGCAATACAAAAAAATGGAAACAATCTATTCATCAAGAGGGGATTGGTAAATAAAATTAAGGTATATTCGTAAAAAGGACTACTACTTAGCTACTAGAAAGAAATTAATGAAGTGACATTTACTGACATAAAAAGAGTCCTACATATTCAGCAAAAACAAAGTTATAGACAAGGATGCATAGTATGGCCCCATTTTGGATAGGGGATGAGAAAGAAAGAAATGAAGACAATGGAAAAGAAAGACTGTACTTATCTCTATACTTTCAACAGTTGTAATCTGTGAGGGGCGTGGTAAGGTTACAGAAGACTTTCACTTTCTACTTCACAGCTGTACTGTTTGAAGTTTCAAACACAAATATATGTTAACTTCTGTAAACAGAAGAAACAAAGTAGGGTTTTATGGTGATACAAAGTTAGGGAAATTATTTGAAGTTTCACTAGATTAAAACCTGAGAAGGCTGTAGTAAAGAAATCTAATATATTAATAGATGGTACAAGAAACAACAAACACTACCCAAATTGAAGATGCGGAAGAGCTAACTTTTAGGCTTAGACCACTGTGGGAGGTTTCCTAGAAGAGATACGATGTATGCTAGATTTTGAAGCATTTTGATAAGCAAAGAACAGGAGCAATAAAAGTCCAGAGGCAGCACTGTCCAATATAATGCATAATTTAAAATTTTTAGTAGCCACATTACAAAAGCAAAAAAAATTCAGTTAAATTGATTTTAATGATACATTTATT
The DNA here is from genome assembly GCA_033961575.1 of Aselliscus stoliczkanus. NCBI lineage: Eukaryota > Metazoa > Chordata > Mammalia > Chiroptera > Hipposideridae > Aselliscus > Aselliscus stoliczkanus. The sequence continues at coordinate 122,374,565 of CM066729.1, forward strand.
TAACCCAACATATTCAAAACAGTATCATTTCAATATGTAATCAATATTTCTAAAGCACAGAGATATGTTACATTCTTTTTTTCTTTTTGTATTTACATCAAAATCTAGTGCGCAATTCAGCCTAGCCACATTTCAAATGTTCAACAGCCACATGTGGTATTGATTACTACAGTAGACAACAGGCCTAAGGATTCGGAGTCCAAACCCAGCATTGGATATTTAGGTGATACAGGCTAATGAAATAGTAAGAAGTGAATGAGGCAGAAAAGGCAGACAGGGCCAGAGCTGAAGACCAGTCTGAGATCATCTGAATTTTAAATTGTAAGCATGTAAGAAACAAGAGAAAAATATTTAACAAGTAGGAATGATTAAAGCACTATTTCAGGAAAATTAACTGGTTTTTCTTTACTCGGATACACGTATAAATTCAACATGCAGTTTTTCCCCTCAATAGTCTTATTGCATGAAAGATTACTGAAATGGAGATATAAAAAATAATCTGTCATCAAACAACTGTATTTTGTTGATTTGGTGTATATTTAAGATACTTCTGGATAGTTACTGTTGAAATATTTTTATTTCATTTCATGACCATTTTAAGATGACTTTTTCAAAATTATATAAGTTCTAAGAACTTCACCAAAATTTAACTTTCTATCAAGGGCTCCATTTAGCCAGATATCTAAAATACTTTTTTTTTTTTTTTAAGCTGAGCCATCCTGCCACCTGTTGGCAGCTCAGTGGCAGCTCAACTCGGGCTGGGCATCGAACTGCTGTTGCTCAGAGCTTAGCTCACTCTCTTGAGAGAGCTCTTAACCAACTGAGCCACTCGGCTGGCCCTAAAAATTATTTTAAATTAAATACCAATCTGAAACACTCAAGATCTTATACTCCTGAAATATATTACAAAAGTTTTAATTGCTAATAAAAAACTACCTACAAATTTCAATATACATTATCACAACCACGCAAGTCTTTAGATTTCTTAATTTCACAAATGAGAGCCTATAACATTTCAGATCGTTTACCTACAGGCCGAAGGAAAAAAAAAATTAGCGCTGAAAAATGATAAGAAAGCAGGGCATGAAAACACATTGGTCATAAGCCATTCCCTTCGTTACTTACAGTGACTTTCAGCCAAAAGTCAGAAAGCCAGTGGTGTCATCAGGACCAAAAGCATTATGTGAACCTGCAATTTCAGCAACTAACTATTCTGCACTAAAGTCATGGAATTCTCTTTAAAAAAAAAAAAAAGGCAGAAAATGATCTATTTTAAAGCAGAAATGATCTTAAAGTTCATCAAGTCCCTTTCACTTTTTAAGATGAGGAAATGGGAGCTCCAGACAGGTTTCAAGTAATATCCAAGATTATACAGCTAACTTAGTACTAGATAACCAGTACTAGATGTTAGTTTATAAAAAGTTAGAAACCAAAACTTGTCTTCTGCTTCTTCATAATTTTTCATATTTCCCAAATTATCCACAACAGATGTATTGCTTTTATAATTCTAAACAAACCAACAAGGTTTGCTCTAAAAACTATTGAATACTTTCAGAAACATTCTCCCTCTTCCTTTCTGGTTCTAAGGACCCGCTCTATGGCCACGATCTCAGGAAAGCCTTCCAAAATTACGTGCACCCTGAACAGACCAGGTTCGCTTATCACACACTCTTATAAGCTCCCTGTACTTTCCCTTCTGTAGATCTTAATATAACAATTAGATAATTATTTGTAGTTATTTAATGTCGATCTTCTCTACCTAGGTCTTCAATTGGTGTTTCTCAGCGCTATTCTAGGCTCTTTGCTGTATATACCTATATTGTAATCACTCCCAAACGGTTATCTCCAGCCCAAACCTCTGTCAGACTCCTACCTATATATGCAATTGCCAAGTAGAAATCTCTACTTGTTTGTTGCAGACATACCTCAAACTCCATATTATCAAAACTGAAGCATTTCCCTCCATTAACCAGCTCTCCCTCCACATTTTTCATTTCAATCAACAACACACATCTACCCGACCCAGGTTTCCAAGTCAGAAACCAGGGAGTCTTTCTTGACTATCCTATTCCTTCTCTCAACCAAGGCTAATTACCTAGTCCTGTCCATTCTAGGCCCTAATTATCTGCTACCATACCAGTCTGGGCCAGGATGGAACAGCTTCCCTAAAGTTTAAGCATCTTCAGTTTTCCTTTCTTCAAACTGATTCTCCACTATATAACTAATCTCCCGAAACTGCAAATCTGATTATTTTATCTCTACACTTGACATACCCCGTCCTCCTTCTTCAGTGAACAGCAATTATATACAGCTAGAACAACAGCCAAGCTTCACTGTTTCTGATGTTTTTAGTGGTATGACGAATGTATTACTATAAAGAAAACTAGGTTCACTAGAAACAAAATTATAAAAGAGTAACACCTACCATATCAGAGTAGCTCAGATTCACCTGTTTTTACAAGATACTCAAGAATAATCTCCTTATCTTTTCAATGTCTATTCATCAGTTCTGTATTTAACTGCCCATGTGAACTTGGTTTAGGGATCCACTGGGCCCACTATGAGTTGGATTCCACTCTCTGTCACCTGCTCTCCCTAAACCCCTATTCTAACTAATGCTCTCTTCAAAACACACTACTAGGGATCGCCAAACATATCGTTTTGTTTCTGTTTTTTAAGAACTGATAGCCTTTAAAATATTGGCTTCAAAAACTGATACACATAACTATGATTTAGTAAAACAGCCAAACATCTACAATGATTTTTGTATTTCCTTTTTTTTTTAAACTAAGTATGTGATTATTGATATATAAATACTGGGTATTTTTTAAATAACCTATAAACTCTCCCACAATTCTGCCCTTACATAATCTGTGCCATTTTGTGAAAATTACCAGCTCTTAGAGAATCTGTGAGTTCAAAAAATGAGCAAAAGAAATCAAAGGAGAAAAATACTGAAAGCTGTGGGTCAAAGTGCCTTGCAATTAGACTGGCATATCTAGTTGTGGGAGACCCCCCATCCATAAATAAGAATTTCTCTATACTGCTTAAAATATTTTTCTTATTAAATTTGACAAGCACCCTCTTTTAAAAAAAATAACTTTTCATAATAGCAAAGCTATAAGTCACTCCCACATAAGTATGGTTTAAATTCTTCTTCACAACATCTACACTAAAGGAATGGTAGTTTTGATAAGTGAGAGAACCCCTTTACATCAGTACTAAGGTACATATATTTTTCATATTTTAGCATCTCTGAAATTAGGGTACATCTATAATCAATGATTTAAAATTAACTAGAAGCATCTTTTCTTTATAAAGAAAAGAGGGTCTAGGGCCGGCGGAGTGGCGCAGTGGTTAAGCACTGGCTTGGGAAGCCAGCGGCCCCGGTTCAGGGCCCAGTGACACTGCCCTCAAAAAAAAAAAAAAAAAGAAAGAAAGAAAAAGATGGTCTATAAAATTATGCCGCGTTGGTTAAGAGCTGGCTTGGGACGTCAGGAGCCCCAGTTCGGATCCCACATATGAGGGCCAGTGACACTGACCTCTACAGCTAAGATGGTGAACAACAGCTCCACCTGGAACTGGGCTGCTGTGAGTCCCCGAAAATGGCACAGCTGCAGCCCCTGCTGCAGGGGGCTGCCATTGGCTACAGTGAGTGGCCAGCAGCCAGCGTGAGCGGCTGGGAGCCAGCGTGAGCTGCCAAGAGATGCTGTGAGCGGCCATCCAGAGGCTGGCAACCAATCTGCCTCACCCAAGAAGAGCGCAATGACGATACCAACATGGGCCAGTGAAGCAACGTCCTCCACAACTAGACTGAAGAACAAAAGGACAGCAACTTGTCTGTTCCCCTTCTCCCGTTCCCCAACACTGTTTCCCCTCCCCCAATTCTCCAATAAAATCTTTAAAAAAAAAAATTATGATGCATGGTATAATTGACATGATTCAATGCAACTCAACATTTAATCTTGTAAGTATTCAAGAATTGAGCTGAAGGGCCGGCTGAATGGCTCAGTTGGTTAAAAGCTCGCTCAAGAGTGAGAGCTCTGAACAACAGGGTCACCGATTCGATTCCCGGCCCGAGCTGAGCTGCTGCTGAGCTGAAAAAAAAGAATTGAACTGAATTGGTCAATTTGGACCTTGAGGTATTAAGAAGGCATTCTAAAAGCATGAATACTAATAAAAGATGGAAGAGGGAAGAAGGAAAGACTTTCTGGTGCAAAATTTAGCCTAAGAAGAAACCCATTTTCCTTTATTTCCATGGTTCCCTGCTCCCAAGATCCAAACGTGAGCTCAGTGCTACTGTCACTGATGTCCAGCCACTGCCAGGCGAGACAGGGCCTTTCTCCATTTATTCATTTAGTATGCAACGAAGTCAGTTACAGACCCAGTATGCAGTCTAGTAGCAGAACTAATATTTGTATAAAAATTGCTATAAAATGACTCATACTTAACATGTGTGCATATAATTGTATATGTTATACTTCAATAGTTTATTTTTTTAAAAAGACAAATGAGTAAGCGCAGTAAGAAAATATTAGATAAAAAACTTCATGCCTTAAAAATATCTCTTCTTTCAGAAGGGATTCCACCCAGAAGAAAATGGGGAAGACTGCAAAAAGAGATGGACTTTATTTAGCTTAGTTTTCTCACTGTCATTTTATTTTACAAAGCCTTTGAATTGCAGATTATTTTTTTACCTTATTACATTTTTTTGAAGTACAACTGACATACAATATCCTATTAGTCTCAGATGTACATCATAATGATGCAATATTTATATACATCCCCACAATAAGTCTAATTACCATCTATCAGCATACAAAGTTATTACAATATTACGAGTTACAGATTTTTTCAGAGTAATATATGCATAGGATAAACATTAGCATTCTGAAGGACTATAAAGAAAATTAACCAACTTCTGTCCTATCCATCTCCACTGAAGTGCCACTAATCAGTGAAAGCTATTTTAACCAATTTTGTTTTAATACATACCTCAAGTGACAGTCTATCTCTAAGGATCGCTAAACTTCTATTTCAACAATCACATAATTTAGATATCATCTATTGACTTCTTGTTTTGGCAGGTAAGTATTTAATACACTTTTATCACAGAAAGAGACAGAATTTGAAATGGACCTTGAAGAATGTGATTTGGACACATCACAACTGGCCATCTATGCAGTCCCAGCAGAGGGAGGTACAGCACAGCAACAACAGGAGCAGTAGGAAAGAACATGCACAGGAAGCAAAATAGTGGACAATAAGAATAGTTGTATCTGGGCCAGCTAAGTGGCGCAGTGGTTAAGCGTTGGCTTGGGAAGCCAGCAGCCACGGTTCGGGTCCCACAAGTGAGGGTCAGTGACACTGCCCTCAAAAAAAAAAAGAATAACTGTATCTGAGGCAAACCTCATGGAAAGAACTCCATTTAATAGAAGACCCTGGAAACTTCTGAGGAGAGAAAAGTTGATCAGTTTTTAGGCAGAAATGAAGACAAGGAGGTCATATTAGTCCAGGTGGGATGAGAACCTGATTTAGTTAGAAATAAATAAATAACTGATTGATTGAAAAGGGAAAATGATCACACATACAAATATATACACAATATATAATACTGTATACAAATATATATCAAATCATAAAAATTTAAAGAAAAAACAACTGTGTGAAAACCATATACCACTAGATGAGAATAATCGATAAATAAATTTCTGGATTAAACACTAAAATTCACACAATAAAAAATCTAAACAGAAAAACAGCTATTAAATAAATTGAAACAGTACCCAAAAGTCCTCTGCATGGAAAAAAAAAAATTGAAACCTAAATTGGCTCACAGGTGAAGTCTGCCAAGCTCTCAAGTAAAAGATAATCCCAATCTAAACAGCTCCTGAAAAGAGAAAAAGGAAAACTGTCCAACTCATTTTGGTATCATAACCTTGATATCAACATGTAGAAGAATTGTACCAGAGTTAGCAGGAAAAGAAAAAAGTGACAATACCATGAAACTGGAACCAATAGATGTTGGCTACAGACAAGATATGACAGAATGGGGGAAGGTCTGAGTTGAGTATGACATCAACAGAAATAAGGAACACCAGGGAAACAAGTTTGGTAAGGAAGAGTTCAGTTTGAACCAGAATAACCAGGTAGAGATGCGCATAAAGCAGCTGGAAAAAATACGGGTTTGAGTGCAGAAGAGAAATAAAGAACAAAGGCTTGAGAATTATTCGGACAGAAGGGTCTAAACAACGTCAAGGGACTAGAATATGGGAAAGTGACCTGAAAGGTGAAACTTGGAGAATACATGTTAAGCACAAAGAAGGAAAAGCAATAAAACAGAAAAAGGACATCGAGGAACAAAGGCAGTACAAGGTCACAGAGGCTCTCCTTTTTTCTCCTTAATATCTTACTCATCCTTCAGAATTGTCCCAGGTTCTGAAGTAACATTTTTTAAAAAGGCCTTCTCAGATCCTCTTAGTACCACCAGCACCAGGTCAGGTCCCCATGCTAAGCTCTTATAATACTCTGTGCTTCAATTACAATCATAATCATATTTAATTATAGAATTCATTCTTCAACATATGTCTCTTCCGCTAGACTTTTAGCTCTTTGAGGACAAGAGCCATATCTGTTGTTGCAGCCTACTTGCCTTGTAGTGTGTCAGAATACAGCATTTCTTGAATGAAATGGATAGATGAACGAAAGCCAAGAAATGGCATTTCAAAATGCTACAGAAAGCTCAAGGAGTTGACTCAGGAGGGGTTAAATGTGATTAGGCTATAGCTGACCTTTATAAAGTTGAAATCCAGAAACCAATGGGTTAAGAAGTGAATGGATGGCCAGGAAGTAAAGATAATCACTAGAAATGGGATTATAAAGAGCTGAATTTTAGTTTTTCTTCAGTTTTGCTCTATTTCACTATTATTTTTAATGAACATGTATTACTCTTATAAGGACATAACTTTTTTTTATTTTAATGTTTATATGAGTTGAAAAGATAAAGCAGAAAAGACCGCTTGAGGGAGTAGTGGACTCAAGGAAAGGTTTTTCCAAATTGAGGGAAACTTTTTTATTTTTTCTATTTTTCAATTACAGTTGACATTTAATATCATATTAGTTTCACATGTATAGCATAGTGGTAAGACATTTATACAACTTATGAAGTGATCCTCCCCCATAATTCTAGTTCCCACCAGACACCATACATAGTTATTACAATATTATCTACTATATTCTCTACGCTTTACTTTACATCCCCATGACTATTTTGTAACTGCCAATTTGTACTTCTTAATTGGAAACTGAGGGAATCTTAAGAGCATTTGGACTAATAAGAGACCTAAGACAAAAGAGAGGATAATTCATACTCCATTAAGTAGGAAAGAAGAGAAAAATGAGACAAAGTGTTAACTAGTAGAAAGAAAATATATTCTTCCACTGAGATGGAAGGAAAGAAGCACATGATAGAAGGAATCCAGTAAATTCTGGAAGGAGCTCCCACTGAATGCCTCAATCTTTTCAGTAAAGGATTTGGAGAAGTGAAGAAAGTAGAAAAAGTTTGAAATGAGCTCCACAGATAATGTCCAAGGAGGAAAAAAACAAAACAAGAATAAGAAAGCTTCTATTAACAGTGCATTCTGAATTTCAGTTAGCCTTTTGGAAACTCAACTTATTTCTACTTCAGAACTGCCAATATTTTAGCTTTAAGTTTAAATATTTAAATCTAGTTCACGAACTTATTATTTCAACAACTGAAAACAGTGATAAGCATTAAGTTACATTCTACTTTAATTCAAAATTGAGTTCCTCCTAAACTAAATACAATAAAGGAGTTGTTTTCAACTCAAGCAAAAAAATAGTGATCATTTCAAGTATGAGTAACTGAAAAGTTCTAAACGTCCAAGTGTTTGCAGAAACAGGGTTTTTGTTGTTAACTCCCCCTATGCCTCACTTTAACAGTTCCCGAATAGTAGTAAAGAAAACCCTGGATTCAAATCCCAGCTCACTCAAGACAATTTATTTAACCTCTTTTCGTCTCGGTTTCCTCGTCTAAAAAATGAGGACTACAATAACTAGGGTTATCATAAAGATTAAATGACGTAACACAGGTGAATGTGCCAAGTTCGTACTATGTACTCAGAATAATTTGCTAACCATTTAAACGGGAAAACCTGCAACACTTTGACCAAATTAAAACATCCGAGAGCATGGAAGACTACAAGTAACAAAACGCCAGACCCTAACACATAGCACATTATTTTTCTTCCCTGAAGCAAGCTATTTTTTTTTTCTTTGCCAACCTTTCCACTAGGAGTCTGAAGAAAGAAAAAAAGGGTTACATTCGATCCAGCAGAAACTTTGCTGAAACTGAAGTGCAGAATCACAACAGACATGGCAGCGGAGGCAGCGCGGAACAACAGGTGAACCTCCGAGAAGCCTGGCATCTTCCCGCGGACAAGTTTGGAGGGAGGGCTTGCCAACTCCTCCGGGCTCTACCACCCCACGAAACAGACCTTTTTTTTTTTTTCTTTTTCTTTTTGCAGAAACGTATAGAGACAAATCGCGAATCTCAACCTCGCAGCCCCTGAGCGAGGGAGGTGAGCGCCTTTCCCATTTAAGGATTCAAGAAGCGTCCTTGGAGGCGGCTTTCGCCCACACCGCCTCCCCAAACTCGGCCTGAAACCCGGGGGTGGGGAACAAAAGGGGCCGGGAGGCAGGGCGGCCGCCAGGGCCCGACGTCGGGCGTCCAGGGGGCCCGGGGCCGCGGCGGGCTCGGGCCCGGAGCAGGGGCGCAGGGCGCCGGGGCCCAGTCGGCCGCGGCCTGACACACTCCGGGCGCCAGGGCCTCCCGCACGCGCCCGGCCCCCTCCGAGAACTCGCCCGGAGCCCGCGCTGGCCTCTCCCCGCGCGCATACGCACTCCTATCTACCCAACTCACCTGGACCCCGGGGAACTCATCCTCCAGCCCTCGGAGCACAGCAGAGCGGGCGCGGCGAGCCGCCGGGACGCGACAGGGGCCCCGCTCGGCCTCCGCCCTGGGCTTGCAGCGGCCCCGGCCCGGTCGCCCCTGGCGCGGCCGTACGATCCTCGTCTCGCGCGGATGGACCCGCCGGAGCCCGAGCCTGCCTTCCTGCCCGCCCTCCTCCCTCCTCCCTCCTCTCTCGTCCCTCCTCCCTCCTTCGCCGAGCGCCAGCAGGCGGATTCCAATCTCGGCAGCCGCCGCCGCCGCCACTCGCACTGGGGGCGCGGCGCGGGCGCGGGGCCTGGGGGGAGGGGCGGGCCTCCGCGAGACTCGGCTCTGCGCGCGCGCGCGAGCGCACTGGCACCCCAGCCGCGCTCCGCCCCGGACGCGAAAGGAGCCGAGCATGTGGCGGAAGCGCCCGAAGGGTCAGCGACACTGGCGCCCCGCTGCCGGGGAGGAGGGCCTGCCGCCGGCAAGGGGACGCCGGGCTGCCGCTGGGGGGGCTTCTCCTCCGCTCCGTCCCGCCGGCCCCTCCTCACCTAGCAGCTCCGTCGAGTAGACGTTGTGCGAGACGCACGGATGCCACAGCAGCGTGCTGCGCGCGCGCCGGACCCCCTTGGACGGCCTCTTTTGGGGCGTCCTTCGCATAACCCGTTCTGGACAAACTCCACGTGAGCGGCAGTCGGGAGCCTAGTGCAGTAAGCCCGATCGCTCAGAACCCACACACCACGGCGTGGCGACAAAGAAAAGAGCAGTGGAGCCACACTGCATCCATTATTCCCCCACCGCTCCTGAGCTCTTTCTGGGCGCTTTGCCAACAAGCCGGGGCACGGGTAGGAGGTGGAGGTGGACCGGCTCCGAATGTGCTGCCAGCGCAGGCATTTCCGCGATGGGCCAGGAGCTCCGAGCCCAGCGCCGCCCGGGGCCCTGAGATCCGCGAACGCGTGAATTCCAAAGGCAAAGATGAGGAGCGGCGTTCCCCCAACAGAACTGAAGTCAGCGCACTATAAATATTGCTCCCTTCTCCACCTTTGGCTCACTCTAGTGACCTCGTGTACCCTCCGGACTCTTATTCCCCCATTTGGAAAATGTAAATAATTATCACTACTTCTTTTCTGCCATTTCCCCTCACTCTTGGTGGAAAAATGGTTCAAGTATTCAGGGCCCTGTATGTGAAGAAAGAGTATAAGCCCCTTTTTAACACCATATGTCATACCTTAATCTCTGGTAAGTATTTCAACAATTCTATTATATAAATTAAATCTCTACAAAGGATGCTTTTTTTTTTTTTTTTAGGTCTCTTTAAAATCAGTTTTTAAACTATGGGTAAAAGAAAAGAATGTGCCAGGGACTCATACTTCTTGTACGCGTTTTTTTTTTGTTTTTTTTTTTTTTTTAGCTGAGCCATCCTGCCTGCCACCTGTTGGCAGCTCGGCTGGGGCCAGGAATCGAACCGGGTGACCTTGTTGCTCAGAGTTTGCACTCTTGAGTGAGCTCCTAACCAACTGAGACATTTGGCCGTACTCATACTTTTTTTATCTGTATTCTCCCTAAAGAGATGTTTAGATTTCAGAGTAGTCCCTTATATTCTTGTTTAAATATCTGAATTCCCTGACGTTCTTTTTTGAAGATTTTTTTTTTGGTTCATCCTTCATTCTGCACCCCCCACCCGTTTTCTGCTTTTACCCACTTTTGCCCTTAATACCTGAGATACCCTCCGTTAATTCCAAATTCTTTTTCAATTCTATTTACTCTTTTTTTTTCTGAGCCAGTCTCAGGTTTGAGAGTCATGGATTACAGTATCTTGTTATGCAGGAAGAATATATGATATGGTGAGTTTTCTTACATCAACTAAAATCTGTCACTTTTTCAAGTTTTCTACATACTACACACTGCTTCAATTTTGGGAGAAAGGCTGGACCTTTTGCTCAAGGAGATTCAGACTGATTATCCAAAAGGAACTCATTGATATATACTGAGCAATGTATTATGGCCAATAAAACCAAGGCAGCTGTGTTTAGAGCAATTAGCTCTAAAGCCTAATTCGATTTTCAAATATATGAATCATTCTGTAAAATAGACGAGACTCAGGTTAGAACTTTAGTACAAGTTTCAGAGATGTACGAATTGATGTTGCCTGGGTTGTGTTTTATGCCACTGTAAAAATGAGCAAAATTGAGGCATCAAATTTTAAGTCATGGTTATCTTTCTTTTCTACAAAAGGTTCTCCTTTTCAAGTCTTTGGGAATTGACATCCTTTGGCTGTCCTTCGATAAGGCCTACCTAGTGCCCAGGCTTAAATCCTTAGTGTTATCACAGTGGGCTACCGACCTACTGACAGTTGAACAGGACACGGTGTTCTCTCTCGTTCCTGGCATGTGTATGCATGCCATCCTGTTTCTCCAGTTTGCCTGTCCACTAAATGAAGAGAGCAGCCAAGTAGACCAAGGACACATCTGGAAACAAGTGGTCTGGCTCCCAATCTCAAAGGCAACTCCTCAAGGTCCAAATTTAATGTTGTCTAATGTGATGGTTTTCCTTTACGTAGATTAATAGAGTGGGCTGAAATGGGCCTTTTTTCTCTGCACAGTTAGTTTAAGGTATAGGTCCCAAGAGTGGTAGTCACATGCCCAAATCACATGGCATTAGTTTGGAACAGAAAACTATCCTTCCCTGATCACCTGTCTTAAGTTAGCACCCCAACACATCCAATTTCGTTTTCTTTATACCACTTTTTACTCTGAAATTACCTTGTTCTTTTAGTTATTTGTTTATGGTCTGAGTTTCTCTGTCCCACCAGATTGTAAACTCCATGAGAGCAGACCTTGGCAATCTTGTTCTCAACTCTCCTTGGAGCCTACTTTCTGGCTTATATAACAAGTACTCTATATTTGTTAAATGGATGAGAGAGATAAGGATAGAATTTCCTCTAAGCATTTCTGAACCTTGTCATCAAGACCCAGTTTTAGAGGGTGACATGGACTGTGTTGAAAAGGGTGAGGGTGCATCAGGGTAGCTATGGATCACCTTCAGTGAAATGGAGACTTCTGCTTCCAGGAAAGGCAGTAGTTCGATTGATTAATGCAAGTTCATCCATCCAAAGTCGTTTTCCTGTTGTAAAGACTTTATGAGGCGAAGGCAGCACTGTCTTAGTGGGTATGGAGATAATTTAGAGCTCAGTAAGAAAGGACAAGTAAAGGAATGCCCTTAGAAGGCTGATGCTTGAAGTTGAAACCCAATATTAAGTTGACAAAAGCATTGTGAAGACTATAAGAACATTTTTCAGCATGGATGCTGCTACATCCTTTTATTGGTTGACAGTACCCATCATGGTTTAGAAGGACCACGCCAAACCAGAAAGAGATGATTACATATAAATATAATTTAATGCACAAGCAGAGAAAAGTTTTAAAATCTTTACTTTCCCTTCTATTTTTACTTCTAAATAACTTGCTCCTTTTCTCATTTCCATTTCCAGTTTGCTTCAAAGCATCTGTTTATTTTGATTGAAAGATGCTTGGTTTACTGAGGCTCTTGCTGCAAAGTTGCCGCTACCACTTGATCCTACTTGGTCCATGGTCGGTATTGTCCTCCTCTCCCTATCAGTAAACACTTTATCATAAAACCCAATCCTTTCCTGGCCCTGTGCCAGGAAGAATTTTCAGAGCTCTAGTCCCAGGCCCAGGACTCAGCCTCCTGCTGCCTTTGCTACTTACTTGGGAAGCCTTCATTCTGGCCCCTTTCTAAGAACTGGCTCACAACCCTTTACTTTTGCTTGGAGCTCTAGCCTGCATAGGCTTGGTTTCTCTGCCCTTTGTTGGACTCTGCTCTCTAGAGTCTGCCCCAGCCCTGCAATATCGACTCTGCTGTGCACTAATAGATACCCTTGGTGGCAACACTTACTTGCCTTCAGCTCTATGCTCCTACTTTCTCTGTGTTTATATCCTATCCATCTGTCAGGCCTCCTTTCCCCCATTACCTGATGCCTACTGCTCTCCTGGACTACCACCTGTTGTTTGCTCACTGCTGTCTGGCTATCAGGTACTGCCTAGAGGTTTCTTCTCCGTCCTGTAGCAGTTCACCACCCTCCACCCTGCCTCTCTCTCCTGAGAGCAGTGGGTTTATGACCTATTACACTTGGATTATTTTTTAACCAGGTAAAAATTAAACAATCAAAGTGTAATAGGTGTGTTTATATGTGTGTATCTATACATGTATTTGTATTTATATATATATATGTGTAACCCATATGTGATTCTACTTAGTACTCCTAAACACTAATTCTACTCAAGAATTTCTCTGGGACTAGTAGTCCAGAAATCCCAGTAGATGGAGCTGAGTATAATTACCTTGTGAATGACTAGTCAAAGAAGGGTATGGTGTCATGATAAAGATTCAAGCCGAGATAACTGGGAAGATACAATCTTGGATAGGGAATGCTGAGTCGTTAACAGCCATGCTGTACCTAGTGTACAGGGTACACTGGATGTGTTCCTAGGTGTGGTGTGGCCACCAGTGTGACCAGGCATACTAGTTTATCTACCACATATGTTGGAGGTACCTCTCCCTCTGCTGGACGTGAAGTTCCAGAGGACAAGAACTGTCTTTTTCTCACTCCATTGTATCCCTAGGATATAGTGTACTGCCTGGAACACTAAATGCTCATTGAATGAATGATTGAATATACTAGGCATTATAATGGACCCTGTCCTCTAAAAGCTTAAAATCTAGTAAAAATAAGACATGTACATAACTCCTTCATTTGATGTTTGTTTCTGAGTCAAGATTTCTTGTCCTAAAGATAGTTGATACTTCATTTTTTTCCTCTGTTGATAGTTTGCCCTCACTAATATATTTTTATCAGCCAAGGCAGGGTTTGGTTTGGTTTAGGGTTTTTTTGGTTTTTTTTAGTATTTTTGAGGATTAATGATAAAGCATTTAACTAGATGCAATGAGAGTCTAACAAATAACATAGAGTCATCATTGACTTTAAATTCTAACAACTGGAGGGCCCGCCGAGTGGTGCAGTGGTTAAGCGCTGGCTTGGGAAGCCAGCGGCCACGGTTCAGGTCCCACATATGAGGGCCAGTGACACTGTCCTCAAAAAAAAAAAACTAACAACTTGTTTTCAACAAATAACGCTTGAGTTCTGGAGTTCCATTTGCTGTTTAAAACCACTTTCTCAATTCTTTCATGAGGAAGCATAATCATATATTTAACCAGTAACCAATACCTGTCAGTGTTCCTTTTAAAATTTAGATTATTTTACATGTAGTTTGCTACCACCTTAAAATCTGTCTTCCTCACCATATACCTCAATCATATTAGCTATCCTAATTGGTTGTTCCTTCTCTCAACTGATCTTGCTCAGTTTTTCCAGATTTCTCTTAATGAGACACCATTCTTATAAAAATCTGGGAACTGCTGACATATGACAACATTCTGTTACTGGTCTCTCCACTTCCTGTAGTATGGAACCCATTCATTCTCTGTTAATGCCATCCTCCTGCCTGCTGTGTCCAAGTACCACCTCTCACAGGAAGTCGTCTGACTGCTCCATTTAAACTCAGGCTCTTCTATGGTCTATATCATTGTCTTTTTTTGCTTAGTTTAGCTGTTCCTATGTCTTGATCCCAAATAAGATTTCCTACCTTTGTTCACTTACATGTGAATAGGGGTTTCCCAGCCTCCAAGCTTGAGGAAGTACAATTTAGATGGTATCAAAATGCACAAGCCATCAAAATAGTAGCCCCATTGGGGCCTTGCATTGTAATTATCAAAATCCTCACTTTATTAATCCATTGGTTTTCAGGGTCCAACTGGAGATGGGGGGTGGTCACAAACTCCACATACCTTCTGTGCTGCTCTCTCCCTCAGGGTCAAAGAGCACCCTCCTGTTCCTCCCTCCTTTCTACTCCCCCCTACCCCAGTTGTTACCACAGTTGCTATAGTCACTGTGCTGAGCATCAGGAGGACTACATTGCCTGACTCCAAGAGGCACCTTTCATGTCAGGCTCTGTGTGAAAGGTGCTTCCTGGAGCTGTGCTGTGCAAAACCTGTAGCTGGCCCTATTGAACACCACAAAAACGCCACTCCAGATGCAAACAAGGAGCCTGGACCCTGGCTTACTTTTTCCTTTTTTTTTTTTTTTTTTGAGGGCAGTGTCACTGGCCCTCATATGTGGGACCCAAACTGGAGCCGCTGGCTTCCCAAGCCAGCGCTTAACCATGACACCACTCAGCCGGCCCCCTGAAGCAGCTTTTTTATTGTTTACCATTATATATATTACATTATTATATATTATGTATGTACATATATATTATTATATATGAGGTGTGATTTTAAAAAAATATGGTGAATGCTGCTGCCAAGTGCCATCCAATGGAAAGGGAGGGATCTTCAATAAGGGAAGCAGTGCATCCAACCTTAGTAATGGTGCGTGACAAGTTTCAGCTTGTTCTGTGCAGCCAGTTGGGTGTGAGCTATGGTTGAGAGAAGGTGTGTTTTAAAGTGCGTCATAAATCATGGATTACGAACAACGCATGAAATTTTGTTTCAAATTGCAAAAAAGTGCTAAAGAAACTCGAAATGTTAAAATTAGTTTATGGTGATGCTTCAGTGACTGTGACATGGCACTATGTGACTTCTGGCTCTTCCCCATGACAGCGCAACTAAAGATACTCACAAAAGGGGACTCCCAGAACTGCTTCAGAAAGTGGCAAAAATGATGGGCTATGTGTGTTTGAAGCAAGGGGGAGTATTTTGAGGGGGATTAATGACAATGTATCTTTTACTGTAATGAATTTTTTTAAAATTTAAACATTCACCATATTTTTTGATCACACCACATATATAACATTGTGTAACATACCTTTCAGAGCATTTGGGAGAAATGAAAGTGGCAAAGTGCATATTTGTCAGAATTAAGTCAATTAGGCTGTCCTATGAGAATATTCTTTTTTTTTTTTTCTTTTTTGAGGACAGTGTCACTGGCCCTCATATGTGGGACCCGAACCGGGGTCGCTGGCTTCCCAAGCCAGTGCGCTTAACCACCCCGCCACTCGGCCAGCCCCTATGAGAATATTCTTAATAACAAAAGTTACTCTAAAAAAAAAAAAAAAAGTTACTCTGTTGTTATACTTGCAATAATGCATCATAGTAATCAAAAAAGCACTGCCAATTAAATTAGGACATATCATCGGTTGTAGGATTAATTTCAGAGATGATGGAATGTCCAAAAGTGTGTATCTAAGAATTGATGAAATATTGTGCATTTTAATGCACCCAAAAGGCAGAACAGTGCCATAGAGGCCAATAGTTTGAAATGTTGAGTTCTAGGTTTTTGACATATAATTTTTTTTTTTTTTTAAATTATGCACAATCCTCAACTAGCCACACCATGAATGCTAACCACAAAACCAGAGACAGTACAGTTTAACTGTTTATAAACACATAAAACAAAAGTGAACAATGTATGATTTAGTCACATAAAGTTTAGAAGAAATACTAGCATCAAGTGCTTGGGTTATATTACAAATAAAGAATTAATTTTCTGACTGCTGCTTATTATACTGAAAACGTGTCATGACAAGAAAAATTGAGTTTTAGATGTTCTGTGTGTTTTTATCTTTGGAAGAGTCAAACTAAACAATCACAAAAATCTCGGCAGTGCAGTAGAATGACTATACATCTATCCCGGAAGCGGAACAATAGTGCTTGTTGCTTATGGGGCCATCAGGAAAAGCCAGCTGTGGATTTGTTTCTAGTACAATTAATTGCTTCCGCTGTATATAAAATTGAAAGAATTGGGTGCTTCAGTGCGGAAAAAGGATATCCTGCTACACTGCTCCTATTTCCTCACAAAGGCTATTATTGAGCCTTTCGCCATTAATTCACATGCATTGGATTATCCTGTGATGAAAGACTGAGAGGCTTTTCATTTTTATAGTCTCTTATCTCCTATTTATTTGGCACCTCTCTGGAGATACCTGCTCTTCTCCCAAAACTGGTTAATTGCTAGGATGGCAGAAGGTAGCTAATGACTGACTTCCTTTTCAGAGACTAATTGTGAGCCCATCTCTGTACTTTTTCTTGGAGTGGCCTTCCTCATTGCTGAGAAGTATTCTGAGTTCTGTCATTTAAAATGACAGATGTGGCATTTCTAATGCCAACTTTCAATTCCTGCTTACCATACACTTTGAGATCAGCAAGTGACTGTATTATAAATCCTCTGGGTAGACCTGTACTGTCCAATATACTGGCCACTTGCCATGTGTAGTTATGTAAATTTTAAATTACATAAAAGTAAGTAAAATTAAAATTCAGTTTTTCAGCCCAAGCTCATTAAGTGCTTGATAGCTGTGTTGGAAGAATGCAGATACAGAACATTTCCATTTTCACAGAAAGCTCTCCTGGACCACGTCGTGTAGACTGACCTGCTCAACTCAGGCCTCACGAGCAGTATCTGAGCCCATCTCCCAAACTGGTGTTTCAGTTCTCACCATTCAAACCAAGTGGTAGAAAGACTAGTACTTTCAGGGATCATTCCTACAGTTCATGACTGGAGTTTCTCCGGACCGACAGAGCCCCAGAAATGGGGCAGTTGCTGTTCGACAAGTGTAGAGTTACAGTTATGTTAGAAGTGTTCTTACCACATAAAATACAGTTTTGAAGTGGTAGAAAATTGGCCAAGATGCTAATAGTGGTTGTCCTCAGGTAGTGGGACTATGATTACTTTTTTGTTTTTCCTATTTATATGTGGGTTTGGGGGGGGGGTTTATTCAATAAGCATATATTCCTTTCTTAATAAAAATTACATTTAAGATACTTAAACCCATTCATTCCTTTTATCACCAATTTCAGACTGACGTGGTTTTATCCAGCCCCTGTCACTCAGCGAGGAAGTAATCATTTTGAGCAACTGTTTGTTTAAATATCTCAGTGAGCCACTTTTAGTTAAGAGATCTGTGTTCCTTTCTATCCTAGCATGAAAAGCATGAAAGAGCCTGCGTTGGGGTGCCCAAGAGCCCTGCTGAATAATAGAATCACAGAACATCCCTCTGGAAGAGATGGCTTGTGAGCGCCAGCAATCCTCCCACCCAGGCTTTTGTTGGGCATTTTGCCAGGATCCACACGTTTCTAGACTAGAGTCTGGGAGTCAAGGCCCAACAGGTTAAGGAGGTTCGTGGAACTGAAGAGGGCTCTAGTTTTACCTCTGCAAGAGAACCATAAAAAGAAGTCCTCGTTTCCTAAAAGTTCAGGCATGATCATACAGGTTTAATTAGGAACAGCGAGCTGTTTACAGCAAATTATAAACTGTATAAAGCAGACTTCAGTGGACACTCCTAAAAGATGTCCCAGGAACCCTTACTTCTCCAAGATTCAGCAGATCTGGCTTGGTGAGGTACGATACTGCAATGCCAGACAGGGGAGTAGCTCAGAAGTCCCCTTCCAGAACTTTCCATGACCAAAGAGCTCATGGAAAGCCTGTTTTTCTTTCCTTTCGTCCTTGAAACCTGAAGCCAATCCACTGTTTTCTTGACTGCTATTGCACCCACCCTGTAGAGAGACACTTCAGAAACAGGCTAAGCAACACGATCCTGTGGGAAGAACACCAGATTTGGAGTCAGAATTCTGGCTGAACTTCCCAATTTTTGACCTTGGGCAGAGTTTGTCAACATCTCTGAATCCAAATTTCTTCATCTATAAAATAACGATAAATAATCTAATGAGATAAGTGTGAGAATTAACTGAGAATATATAGAAAACAGTTGGCACAGGGTCAACAGGCAATTAATTTTAGTTACCTCTCCTTTTCCTTCCAGAAAGGGATTGGTTATTAGTGTTTATGTTGAAAGGGAAAGAAAACAAACTGTAAAACTCTTAATGATCCTTACTTCAAATACAGCCCAGTACAGTTCAGTAATTAGTATATGAGTTCTGCTTCAGCTTAGGCTGGGCTCCAGTTCTTCGTTCCAGCTTCAGCTCAGGAATTTCCTTCCCCAGAAGCCTCCATCACCTACTCCCAGGCTGAGTTAGTGTCCCTCCTGAGTAGTCCCATAGTACTTCTGTCCTATCACTTTTCTTTGTATTCTGTTTCTCGAACCAGGGTACCATTGAGCATGGGGTATCTGGTATAATAAGGCATCTTTTCCCAGGCATGAGTTCTACCTAATAATAAAGAACACAAAGGGAATAGTTTTTTCTTAGCCAAAATATTAGATTATAAAAGAAATTCCACAATTGCAGAGGGTGCCTAGAGGACTGTGTTTATTGTCCTTTGCTTTTTAGGTCTGCTTTGCAGAAAAGTTGGAGAAACGTTTATAGTCAGATGACAGTGAAATTATATGGTAACTTGTCTACTTCTTCCACCAGACTATGAGCTCTGTTAGGGCAGAGGTTGTGCCTCATTCACCTCTGAATTCACAACACTTAGCTACTACCACAAGGCCTGGCTCAATGTAGAGGCTCCAGAGTGATTGTGACTCAACTCAACTCTCTGTCCGCTCCCAGTACTTTGGGAAGATAGTATTTCCATCAAGGAGAGGAACTTCGAAACTGTTTTAACTGACAGGACTTCACATCGAGTGCCTACTGGAGAGAATACAATCCTAGCTATATTTTTGGGAACCAGTATGTAGCCTATCTGATCTTTGGCTTCCCAACCTGATAGGGTTGTGAAGATTCAGTGAGAAAAGATTCATAAAGTGCCAAGCACTGTGCTTGGCATATAGAAGGTGCATGAAAAAAAGCGTCTTTATTTTCTTTTAAAGTCACATTCTGGTTATTAAACTACAAGCTAAGAGACCATTCTGGTCATTTTAATCATCCCAAGCAACTCAAAAAGGACCTCATACCCATGGCTCAGGTCTGAGCCCACTGTCTGGAGCTTTTTCTGCAACACCCTGGTCCTTCCTCTGAAACACCCAACCTATTACCTCCATACCGTTCAACAGATTACTTACTGTCTTATTTACCTTCAAACCTGGGCTTCTAAGAGGGGGATAATTCAACTAGAAGGTGGAGAAAGGTAACCCGATGTTGCTAAACTTTTTTTGATATCAGAGAACCACCTGTTAGAGTCAGGGCCCCTTTCAAGCCTTGCCTTGTTCAGTAATCTGGTTTCTCTCCCAACTCCAAGGCATGTCTTGGTCATGGTCCTGGGGACAGCCCTGGACAACTGCTGCCAGTTCCCAACGTAGAGTGTTAGCCAAAGAATAATCAGGACCCCCAAATGGCTATGTACTTTACTGGCCTAAGATCAGAGTAGCTTTACCAGGAAACTAATGAAACTTAAGCTTCAGGGCCCCTCACTTTCAAAGGCCCCTGCGAATGCTGAGAGTTGGTGGAATGTTCTAGGTTGAGAGGAGAAATCAGGTTGCCATCAGGGAGCATTCTTCTTTTTTTTCTTTTTGAGGGCAGTGTCACTGGCCCTCATATGTGGGATCCGAACCAGGGCCACTGCTGTCCCAAGCCAGCTCTTAACCAATGCGCCACTTGGCTGGCCCAGGGAGCATTCTTATGTAAGCTTTTCTGATAACTTGCCTAAAGAGATTTCAGAAGAAAGAGACCTAGAGATCCATGATTTCAGTAATTTGTTGTGATTCTTCTCATTCTAAATGGATACTCAATTTTGTAATTAATTTTGTGTTAGAAATTTTATATTTTTCTTAAAGATGGCCTCCCAAAAGCTGCATCCCAGGCTGTATCAGGCTCTTCTCCAATCTGTGGCTACTTTTCTCCAATGCCTCACAGGCCTGTAGTTCACCAGAGTCACAAATATGGGAGGAGACTACAGGGGTCTGTGCAGCGATGACTGCCTGCAGGATAGAATCACCCTCACTACTTGTAATCTATCTTCTACCACAGGCACACGTTGGATGTCTTACACCCACAAGTCGTCTGGACCCTATAGCATTCCCAAGTGCTTCATTAGAAGGAAAAGATAAAACCTCAATTACTTGGCTTCTACCCTGAATCTAAAAACTATTTTGAAAGTCTTTTTTTTTTTTTTTTTTTTTTTTTTTATTGAGGGCAGTGTCACCGGACCTCACATGCGGGACCTGAACCGGGGCCGCTGGCTTCCCAAGCCAGCACTTAACCACTGCGCCACTCGGCCGGCCCTCGAAAGTCTTTATACCTACATTTATGCACCAAATAGACTTTGAACTAGAGTTAGATAAGGGAATAACTGATTTGTAAATGGAAAGGTAGTTTGTAAGAATTTACTTCATAAAATGTTTTAGATTTTTTTAAATAGAATTTGTGAAAAAAGAACCTTTAGTTCCCAGATAAGTGATAAAAATGGTGGCATCCTTTTGTCATTTCAGTTGTGAATCTGTCCAGTCTAATACCTAATTGTAGATGAAAAACAAAACAAAAAATATAATTCAATGCATACACTGCTTTGGGAAAGGATTCAGAGTTTTTCAGTTTGGTTCACATGAACGTGCTCCAAATAGTCATTCCTCATAGCTGCTTCTGAGTAAACAGGTAAGAAAGACAAGCATAAACAGTCAATTATAAAATAATGTGAAAATGCAAGATTGTTGTGGAAATACTGAGGGAATGCTGACCCACAGAGTGGCCAGACAATGTTGTATTATGAGAAGTTAGGTCCACAATAGCTTAAGAAGCTAGAGAGGTCTTGTATGCAGGTTAATTTGGGCTCTATCGAGGGATATTGGGAAGCCATTTATGAATGTTAAGCAGGAACATTTTATGGTCAGATTTATTTTGGAAGAGATCTCTCTAGCTGCAGTATGAGGGATGGGTTAGGGATAGGTAGGGACAAAATAGAGATAAGGTCAGTTAGGAAGCTGCTGAGATAAACTGCTCTAAAGATAAAGTTTAATATATGTGCCCAAGTTGTTGAAATGGTTTAAGCCTGTGAGTAGAACAGCAGGAAAGATGTTTGAAGGCAGGAAAGAGTCCTGAGGATGGAGAGAAGAAAACAGATTCAAGGCAGATCCAGGAAGTAAATTTGGCAGCCTGAGGTAATTATTGGTTGTCAGAAAGAGCAGTTGTGGGAGAAGAAAGACACTTAGATGACTCCCAGATTTCTAGTTCAGTGACTGGGTGGTGCCTGCAATTCACCGAAACACAGAATATAGGAGAAGTGGGTTGGGTGGTAGGATAGTAAATTCAATGAGTGGCAGTCCAGAATTCCTACACAGAAGGGGTGGAGGGTGGCAGGACTGTGGGTTTGTTTTGAAATGATGTTTACAATGCACTCTGTATGTTTAGATGGAATAGCATGGGTAAGATGAGTGATAGGCTATGAGTTCCCCCACCATCCTGAATTCAGCATTGGGCAATTGTATGTACCAGAAGGAAGCACAGGAAAAATAACATATGGCCATTCCTCGAACCTGTGAAGCAGGCAGATGCGGAGGTTGCTGTAGGACATCAGGTGAGGCAGCAGAGAAAAACCTGGATATGCAAACCTGATGCATAGAGGACAACACTACAATGAAGATGTAGACATCTAATGGTTCAGAAAAGTAGCCCATTTGCCTGGACAAAATGGCAGGGTTAATGCCACAAGCTCAGTAAATAGATTAACTCATGATTACTATTACTCAGATAATCCTTAATACATATTTTATAGAGATTTCAGTAGGATCAAACAGTGAAGTTCCCAGTTTAAAATGTTTTATTTATTTCGGCCGAGTGGCGCATTGGGTAAGAGCTGGTTTTGGGATGCCAGCGGCCCGGTTCGGATCCCACGTATGAGGGCTAGTGACACTGCCCTCTACAGCTAACAACAATTCCACCTGGAGCTGGGCTGTGAGTCCCGGTGATGGTGTAGGCTGCAGCCCCTGCTGCAGTGGGCTGCCATGGGCTGCAGTGAGTGGCCGGCAGCCAGCGTGAGCTGCCAATAGCCACGGTGAGCGACATCCAGAGGCCGGCGACCGATCTGCCTCATCCGGGAAGAGCGCAATGATGATGCCAACATGGGCCAGTGAAGCAACGTCCTCTGCAACTAGACTGAAGAACGAAAAAGACAGCAACTTGTCTGTTCCCCTTCCCCGATTCCCCAACGCTGTTCCCCTCCCCCAATTCCCCAATAAAATCTTTAAAAAAAGTTTTATTTATTTTAATTTTTCAATTACAGTTGAAATTCAATGTTATATTAGTTTCAGGTGTACAGCATAGTGGTTAGACATTTATGTAACTTACATAGTAATCCCCCCAAATAAATTGTTTTTAAAAGAAAGCAAATCTCAAAACAGTATGGATAGTATGAATCCAATTAAGTAAGACACATCATGTATGTGCAGTTTGTGTGGGTGTGTGTGCAAGCAAAGGGCTGTGTTTCCTGGATTTCGGAACACACTTCTGTCTCACTCATACAAAACTGAAGTTTCCCACACTTCAACAACTGCATTCAGCCATGACAGTTTTACCATATTCATCTAGAATTGCTTGAGGAACAGATTTGAAATTATTTTCAAGTGAAAGCCTCATAGGAAAAATAAAATTCATTCTTCAATCAAAAGTGAGGTTCTTGTAGTGAAATATTTATTTTATCTCTCTGCAATTGGCAAGCCTTTGAAGGCTTTATCTGGCGTTTCCTACCATGGCCTGCAACGTGCGCCTTCCATGCTTTCCACCTCCTCTCCTACTTTCCCCTCCTTACCTCGTCTCTCAAGCCTTATGCCTTCTCTGTGCCAAAAATTTTCCCTTAAAGCCTTCACATTTATTTCCCCTCTGTCTGGAACACTCTACCTCAAACTTTATAATGGTTGGTTGCATACCATTCAGACCTCAGCCCAACTGTCACTTCTTCAGCAAGGTCTTCCCTCACCACCCTCCAAAAGTAGCTTACTCCAGCCCCCAATACATCACTCTATTCATTTTCCCATAACACTCAGTATCTCAAATTATATTGATTATGTATTACTTGTTTATTGCTGATCTCTTCTCTTTAAAGGGAAAACTCTATGAAAGCAGGAACCTTGTCATCCTCCATCCCTACTGAATGTTTATGGAATGAAAAGATAGACTACTGAAATATTAGTCAGCACTAAAAAGAAATGAGCTACCAAGCCATGAAAAGACATGGAGGAAAGTTAAATAAATATTGCTAAGTGAAAGAAGCCAATCTGAAAAGACTGCACACTGTATGATTCCAGCTATATGACATTTTAGAAAAGGGAAAACTATGGACACAGTAATAAGATCAGTGATTGTCAGGGATTAAGGGGGATATAGGTATGAATAAGTGGAGCAGAGAGGATTCTTAGGGCAACTTTGCATATTATAATGGTGGATACATGTCATTTGTTCAAACTCACACAATGTACAACACCTAGAGTGAACCCTAGCAAAGAAGAATTTAAAAATTTTAAAAAAGAGTGAGGCCGAAATGTAAACTGTAGACTGGGTGATTATGATATGTCAATGTAGACTTACTGATCATAATAAATACACCACTCTGGTAGGGATGTTGACGAAATATTACAAAATATTAGAATATATCTAGAAAGGTTTGCTTTTCATTAATTCTGAGTCATTAAGAAGCTCTGATGTTTTTGTTTTGTTTTTCAGTTTCCAGTGTGCAAACAATGTAATAGACATTTACATCCCTCAAAGTGATAACCCCCCTCCCCCAGTCTACTACCCCTCTGACATCATATATAGCTGTTACAATTCCATTAACTCTATTCCCTATGCTGTACTCCACATCTTGTGACTATGTGTATATTAAATTATAGTTGACATTCAATATTATTCAGCTTCAGCTTCAGATATACAGCGCAGTGGTCAGGCATCTACACCGTCCATGAAGTGGTCTCCCTAAAAGGAGATACCACCTCACTCCAGTCAGAATGGCTATCATCAATAAATCAACAAACATCAAGTGCTGGCAAGAATGTGGAGAAAAGGGAACCCTGCTGCACTGTTGGTGGGATTGCAGATTGGTGCAGCCACTATGGAAAACAGTATGGAGGTATCTCAAAAAACTGGAAATGGAACTACCTTATGACCCAGCAACTCCACTCTTAGGTATATATCCAGAGAAATCTGATGTGTTTTTAAAAGAATTACCTTGTCTTTAATATGTTCTCTAGAACATACAGGCTTGAAAATTTCAGACATAAAATCTCTGATGAAAATTGTATTATTCTTATTTAGTGTTCACTTTTGACTGGATACATTGTGGTGGTTAAATACATTCATAGAGCTAAAACCTTGTGGTAAATTTTTTTAAAAGATTTTTATTAAAATATATTGGTTTCAGATGTACACCATAGCTACTCAACATTTATATACTGAAAGAAGTGATCACCATAAGTTCAGCCACCATCTGACATTATACCACGCTGTCACAGTATTACTGACTATATTCCCCCTGCTGTACTCATTCCCATTACTTATTTTATAGCTGGAACTTTGAACTTCTTATTCTTCTTTACCTTGCCCCCCCCTTTTAATTTATTTTTTAATTAAAGTTTATTGGGGTAACAATTGTTAGAAAAGTTACATAGATTTCAGGTGTAGAATTCTGTAATACATCCTCTATATATCACATTGTGTGTTCACCACCCAGAGTCAGTTCTCTTTCCATCACAATATATTTGATTCCTTTTACCCTCATCCACCCCCCCCATTATACTTGACATTCAGTATTATTTTATATTAATTTCAGGTGTACAGCATATGGTTAGACATTTATATAAGAAATGATCCCAACTAATGTAGTACCCACCTGGCACTATACATAGTTATTACCATATTATTGACTATATTCCCTATGCTTTACTTTACATCCCCCTGACTATTTTGGGGGGGGCAAGCCCATTTCACATCTCTGCCCCTCCTACCAGCCTCAGCGTGGCTTCTTCTTTATATCCTTAGTTATACAACTTCTGTTCAGCTAGACTTCAGATGGTTCCTAGGTTGATTGTGCTATAATTTAGTTGTAATTTTAATGTATTCATGGAAGAAAGGAGACACAGTGTTTGTCTACTCTGCCATCTTGGATCTCTCTCCTAGAGAAACTTTTAAGTACTCAAAATATTTCTCCTTAGAACTAATCCAACATAATTTATCTATCTTGTTTGGCTGATTCCAAACTGCTAAACCCTAAGTTCCATGAAAACAATATATTTTTGTCTGTTTTATTCAATATCATGTTCTCAGTTTCCAGAGCAGTACCTGACACATAGTAGGTGCTCAATAAATACTTGTTGAAAGAATGAGTGAGAAAATAATTTTTATTCTGTCCACGAGTCCTCAATGAAGAGGGCAGAAATTTTGGTACAGTACCTAGTCCCTTATGCATGGTTTCACTATCCATGGTTTTAGTACCATGGTCAACTGCAGTCTGAAAATATTAAATGGAAAATGCCAGAAATAAACAATTCATAAGTTTTAAATTGCATGAGTTGCATGATAAAATCTCACCTGAGCCATGAATCATCCCTTTATCCAGCATATCCACACGATATATACAGTACAATAAGATATTTTGAGAGAGACCACATTCACATAACTTTTATCACAGTACATTGTTATAATTGTTCCATTTTATTAGCTATTATTAATTTCTTACTGTGCCTACTTTATAAACTTTATCATAGGTGTGTATGTATTGGAAAAAAACATAGTATATATGGGGTTCACTATATATAAGCATCCAGTGGGGGTCTTGGAATATATCTCCCACAGAGAAGGGAGGACTACCATAATTACAAATTCTGATCCATGTGGTTCATATTTCTGGGCTATCTGTGTAATCTTTATTCTTGCTGCTGGTTTTCCCAATGTATTTTTTCTGGATGGAGAAGTTGAAGGAGTGAAAAAAAAATGAGGGCTTAGGGTTCTGACCCCACTCTATCGGTGATAATAATAACTAACATTTTTATTGCAATTTTCTTCCAAAAAGTTATTGCATTTGGTTCTCAAAATCTCACTGTGAGGCAGGTGTTATTACCTTCATTTTCACATAGATAGGCAGGCTTAGAAGGACTCTCGCAGTATCACTCAGGTGGTATTTAGATCAGTCTTGATATAAACCCTGGTCTTACCATGTCAAAGTCCATGTTTATTCCATTGCACAGCTGCCACCCTAGCTGATTGTGTATGCTGGGAAGCCACTTCCCCTTTCTGGGCCTCAGTTCCCTCATTTGGAAAATGCCCAGGTGATCTCTGAGATTCCCTCCCAATGTAAATTCTGTGATGAACCTTATTTTCCTCCATCACCTATTTTCAAAGATGCTATAGCTTTAAAAAGTACTAAAATAATGAGATTTTATTTCTATTTGTAATTGCACAGCTCTTTCAAAATCTGACGCAGGTGCTAAAAATCAAATTATGAAAAAGTTTCCTTTCTTTTAAAGTAATGCCTAGAAACAGAATACCTTGAAAAAGAATGAGTTGGTTTTGTTAAGCATAATACCCTCAGGAGGGTCTTCATTATTTAAAAGGAAAAAAATTACAGGAAAGGATTTTTCTCCAAGCTTATCTCAAAACTAAAGATATGGAAGAAAATACAGCAACTTTTTAAGGCATTAAGTCATTCAAAGAAGAATAAAAATTAGTTAACATGAAATATTTAATCACCAAGTAGCTATATAAACTTTTTCAAAAACAAAAGGCAAAGTTTGGTCTTCAGTTTATTATTCACCTGGAAAATTCTCTTCGCATGCAAACAATTTGCTTTGTATTATTCACATATAAACTGCCTTTGGGCCACACAGCCAACAGAGCAAGTGAGTTGTATCTGTTTCTTCTCCACAGGGTATTTTGTTTTGTCTAGAACTTTTATTTATGGCCATATAGAAAAAAACCTGCTTTTGGTATCACATGCAAAAAACTTTACACAGAAAAATCTGTATTTGCACAGCCTTTTGGGTGGTTTTTATTTAGCTAAAAAGTAGAATTCACACAGGCTAAAAAAAACAAACATGCAAAATATTTTTGTGCACACCTCTAACACACTATCTTCCACTTCTGAAATCTTAAAAAAAAAAAAAAAAAAAAGCCCAAAGCAAAAGTACATGGGTTGAAAAGTTAACATTATAAAAGCTAGATTCCTAACACAAGCACTGCAAACACAAGTCATTCAGTTGCAAAAAGGTAATGTTTATAAATGTGAAATAAATGTCAACAATGAGACAAGAACTGTAGATCCAACCAGTACTCTCCACCATGAACTGTTAAAAATTATGTTTGCTGTGGTAGGCCATACATGATGTTAATTTGAAATAGATACAACCTTAACCCTGATGCTATGCCACACTTGCAGACATGGAAGAAACTATTCAAAATTACTTCTTTCCCTGCTACCTTTAAAATTTTGGTTTGTTTGTTTTGTGTTTTGGTAAATATTTTTGTGTTTTGGTAAATAATAGTCCCTCAGAATCTACACTTGCTCTGAGATATAAAAAAAAAAACTATTCAATAAACGACTATGATGAAATTCTCCTTTGAGATAATGATCACACGCTTTTTTATGATCGTGTGCGCGTGCACGCACTCGCACTTGAATTTTTTTAAGTTTTGGACGCTTAACTCTAGGGAACTTTTTTCCTTTCCTCAAGACTAGTCCTTGATAATTTAATAGTTTTGGAGGTTTTGTTTGCTTGTTTGTTTGTTTTTTAAGAGAAAACCTGCCTAAAGCCTTTCTGCAGTCAGCAACCTCCTTGTCCTGTATATTTGAATTTCCCAAAACTAACAGAATGCTCCAAGGTACTTGTTTGCAACTCCTAAAAACTCTCCTGGCACTCCCCACAGATTTTACTCTGCCTGGTGTCTTATATTCACCTCCTCACAGCACCAAGTTCAATTAGGGCCCTGTGGTAGAAGCACATGTGCATCCTTCTGGGTGCTCCCTGGGGAACATTGGTGGCTTTACCCTTGGAAAGAAACACAGTCCTCTTACTGTGGACACATCTGGCTGCTTCCCTCTCCCTTGGGGAGAAGGGACATATTTAGGTAGAAATGCAGTCCCCTGGAAGCCTCAGTTGTCAGAAGAAAAAGTATTCTATAATATATTCTCATAAAAGATTTCAAGTGTGCAAAGAGAAAAATCCAAAACAGGAGTGAGAAGAGTAGCAGTGAGTTGGAAGAGTGCCTAAGTATTGTGCTCAAGTGAGAAACATCCACTCACACTATTCGCTTCAATGCCATGTTCAACGAGCATAATAACAGTGCTCCCTAAAAGGGAAAGAGACTATGTACATACCATTTCCAACCTCAGAAACTAAAGCTTCTCTCTTTATCCTCAAACATCTTTAAAATGCTTACTTAACACAAACTATCACTAATATTTTAAAGAAGTGTGAAGACACAAGTCTATTTCAATACATATTTAAATAATTGTTAGATCAAGCCAGCTCATACATTTTCAAAATATTGGCCCAAATAGCAAATGAGTATATACCAGCACATCTTTTTCTTCCAGCTGTCAATGCGGTGGTACATAATCAGTGCGCTGCATTTAAAGGAACACATGAGAAGGATGGTGCAGATCTGATGGGGGGGGGGGGCTGCCAACTCATGCATTCTGACCGAGGTTGGCAGAATAGAAGGTTACTCTTCTCCACCCAAAGTTTGGGCATGTCCTCAGCTTATTCTGCCATCCTGTTTCAGACAGTCTCTTCTTCTCCACAGTTCACTAGCGTGTTGGGGAAAGGGGTGCTGAGGAAGACATCATAAGTGAGTGGTCATACCACTCACTGGGAGTGAAGTACATGCACATGACTGGACATTCATGCTAACTAACCTCATAAAGCAAAACAAAGGCCAAACACAACCCAGAGTTGTTTTAAAATCTCTCACACACAAGCAAAGTAAAACTGGAAAAACCCATTCCACTTTCCTGTCGCAACTCAAAAAAGAGCTAAGCCTTCTGGGACATTGGATGTTTCAGACTAAAAGAGGGAGCTGAAGAGCCCATTTTTCCTCAGCTGGCAGCAGTGTGAGCCAGAGCCCCTCCAGAAGCCAGGTCAATTGCCCAGGGGCTCCAGAAAACAACACTCTGGATGTCTGGGCTCCCTTTAGAATGTTCAAGTCTTTTCAAGGTCTGAAGTCTGATGCACAGAGGTAGCTCCATGACGTTAGTAATGGAATAACACTTCCTTTTTTGGTGAGGAAAGCCCAATTGGTCTTAGCTAACAAGCTCTCAGCTCCGGCTCTAAAAATACCCTGCAGCGAGGACTATTTGGCACTTCATTTTGTTTGCCGGAGGAGCTCTAAAGAACTCACAGAATGCTTCAGATTCTCCACAGCTGCTCTGAGCTCTGTCCCTGCTCTGGTGACCGACCTCAGGAAGTGTATCATTTTGGGATAGTTACTTTTTGTTTTTCACTTTTGAGTTCTTGGAATTCTGTCCTAAACGTCCGAAGTACAATTCCAGTCTTGGATTAATTACCAGCTTGGTTTAGGAATCTTCATTTGGCTTCTAGTCTGAACTATGCAAATACACAATCTGTGTGCAGAAGAAAGGACTAAAATTATACTTCAAAAGGTCTCAGTTGCTTCCTGTCTCCCCCCTTCCCCCCAAAAGAAATGTCAGCCTCTTTGAATCCATTGTTGCCAGCGACAGGAGCAGCTCCCCGCCTGTCCGCATCAGATGCCCTAGGCATCCTACACATTGATGGCGTGCGCGTGCTTCTTGCACAGAGGTTTGTCCTTCTTGGAGTAGAACGGCTGCCCCTCCAGATTCACGTGGCAGACCTGGTACAGAAAACAGACCAGCATGACACAGGGCCTTGCAGCCTGTGAGGCAGGGGGACATGGGCAAATGATTTCAGTCACCCCTTTATGAAAAAGCGCTGTCACATGCCGATGGGAGGAAAGGCGACAGCCTATTTCTCCCCACTATAAATTCTTAAAGATTAAAGCAGAGTAGATGGGTTGAACTATATAAAATTTAACACATCCAAAGAGGAACATGGAATAAAACTCAACTTAAATTAATTAAATTTAATGGATTGGAAAAAATATACGTGACGAAGACCAGTTAATGCTCTCCAAAATATATAAGGAACCAATACAAGTTTATAAGTCAATATCCACAGAGATGATTAACACCTAAAGAAATACCATTAGAACTAACAAACAAATCAGAAAAATTATCCTTACTAATAATTAAAGAAAAAAATAAATTAAAACCTCCATAAATACCACTAGATACATGTGAATATAACAGAAAAAAAAAAGCTCAATGACTTATCACCTTTAACCTTATATGACTATAGCCAAAAAGTGAAAAAAAAAAAAAAGTGATCAAAAGTGCAATGCCAAAAGGGCCTTTTGCACTGCTAGGGACACATGAATCAGCTCAGTCCCCTGCAGGGGATGTGGCAACACTGAAGAGGAGCCATAAATATGTGTCTGCCTTGTACCCCAGTAACCCCACTCTGGAGAATTTTATCTTGAAGAAACTATTGCACAGACCAAGCAAGTAAGTGTGCTCAACTAAAACCTGGCAACCACTAAAATTTCTCTGAATAGGGAGATGATTATGTAAAATGTTTACAGTACATTTTTCCAATGTAATGGCACCATGAAAAAGATACATCAAATATGGAAAAGTGAATGCAGGGAAATATGTTAAAAAAAAAAAGGAGGCAAAATTATATACTCCCATGATGGCAACATATGAATGCAGTTTGAAGGCAAAGACGTCACAGAAAAAAGAGAGCTGAGTAATACTTGTTGAGGTACTGTGGGTCAAGCAGGGTGCCAGACACTCTATGTACATGATCTCATTTAATTTTTACAAAAACCTTACAGGATAGGTATGACTTTTCCCCATTTCACAATTGAAAAATTGAGGCTCAGCAAACCCAAGTGTCTTGTTTAAGTCACAGACCTAGTAAGTTGTAGGGCTGGGCACCCATGTCCAGGTCTGCAAGACTCCAATTCTAAGCTCATTTTCTCCACAGCCCACAACAGAGAGGGGCTATGTTTACTTGAAATTGTTGTGTAGAGGCAGCCCTCAAAATCTGTTCGACTACCAATATGTAGGCTGGCACTGGGTGGGCAATAATGCCAATATGTCAGAGTCAGCTGAGAACTCACCTTGGCTGGGATGGGCCCCAGCCTCAGAGAGAGCACTGTGGATCGCAGTGGGGAGTAAAACTGGGGGCTACACTGAGAGAAATGCAGGTGGAGCTCCCATGTTTGAATAGGCATGATAATAGAGAAATCACCCTACAGAGATCAGTGAGCATGTGTCCACTTGCAGAGGTGGAAAGAAAAGTAGCATCATGGTTGCCCCAAGTGCACGGCCCTGGTGGCCAGCTGAGGAGGTCATACTTGTGGTCACCAGGGCTGCCAATGAGCTCTGGAAGCCAATGACCTGCAAGCATCGCATCCCAGGGGGCTGCAGTCATGTTGAGTGTAACCAGACTCTTGTGGTGGCCTTAAGATGCTGACGACAACTTCAAGATGGTGGCACTCAAGATCCAAGTGAGGATGGGTTTCAGGGGACACAGAAGGGCAATTCTGGAATGAGTTGGCAAGGAGATGGCCACCAACTCTGCCTGATCTGGAACAGTGCTGATAGCTTGTGAGACCTTGGGGATGAGGCAGGCTGGAGAGGGGATTGGGAGACTAAGACCAGCGTGTGAGGAAGGGCCAGAGCCTCAGAGATGGCTCACTGATAAGAGATAGGTGAGGGCAGGAGCTTTCATGCAGAGGCTATGCTCAGTGTCTTTGGCCAGGAGACTGCAGGTGGGATGCAAGGTGGCTTCATGGTGGAGGAGGCCTCCAGCCCACCCAGCAGGGGCACAGCAGCGATGATCCATCTCCCAGGCTCCGTGGTCAAGTGGCATCAGGGCCTGCCTGGCTGGGAAGGAGTGGTGGCCATGGACAGTGCTGACCACAGAGTGGAAGGCCAGGTGCAGGGCCCTTAGGACTGCTCCCAAAAGTGATACCTCCACCCATCCCCACCTGATACCCACACCAGGGGGGAAGGGCTAGAAACTAAGAACACTTAGAAGTAGGGGGCCAATAAGACATCTTCCCCCCACTAAGGTATGACCGAAATCCTGTCCCTAGAACCTAAGTGCCAAAAGCAGATAGAACCATCAACTTGACTCTCACTGTGCTTTCTCAGTCTCCGTTTTATACACTTGGACATAGGAGATGCTGTCTTGTTCTGTTCTCTAATTGCTTGTATATGTTAGCTTTATTTTCCTTTCAAGGTTCTAAATTCCTAGAAGGTAGAGACATGTTCTGGAATATTCTTTTATTCCCAAAACTCAAGGAATATTTGTTAATTTGAATTAGTCTAAAGGATGTGTTTTCCCAAGATATGACTGACGGGAAATACTGCACGTCAGCTGGGAGGACTAGTCCTAATCTTCCTATCTTACTAGCTTGTTTTTGTTTTTGTTTTTTAAGTTGTCGGAAAATTACACGCTCATTAGAAGTGATTTGGAAGTATAAAGTGATAGAAAGAGGACCCAAAAAAGCCCTTTTGGAAATATAAAGTGATATAAAAAGGACCAAAAAAAAGCCCTCAGAGTTATCCAAGGAAAAGATTGCTTTCCAAAAATCAAAACCATGCTCCACTTTGATATATACTAACGGAACAGTGAGTGTCACGGAGGGTTAGTTTAGGGGAATACATAATGATTCTCCATGTTGATTCTCCAAAGGATGGGATCTGCCTGGTTTCTTTGGACAGGTCCCTTGGGCAGTGCTGTGGGTGTCTCACACCTAACTAGAACTTATTTGTAATTTCTGCCTGAACAACCCTAAGCTTTATTGCTTCTTTTGAGCTCCCTCTGGGCCTTGTGCTGTTGTGGCTCTCAGCCAAAGATGCAGGCTCGAGGGAGCTGACCTATGCTCAGCTTTGTCATGGTTCCTTCTCCATGTAATATCAGCCTGTCCTCAGAAAACAGGCCTTCTGTGCTACTGTTTTCCCTGGACCTTATCCAAATCTCTTGGATCCTTCTAGAAGTTGGATAACCAGACTTGCAGGCAGCATCTTAGGATCAGACAAGCCATGGTTTGAATGTAAGGGTCAGAGGGCCATATGCTGTGCCTTGCTGAGCTGTGGCTCTGCAGGGGACAACCTCAAAGCCAGTATACTTATAGCATTGTCCCTTTTTGGAGTGGAGGCCCTGGTGTATTCAAAGGACCCTAAAAAGCAACTAGAGAATCTATTTTTTTTTTTTCATGCAGGAGTCGAGCTGGCAACCTTGCTGTTAAGAGCTCACACTCTATTCACTGAGCCATCCAGGTGGCAGCTCAGCTCAATGTGCCCAGTTCAGTCCCAGCAGTGGGAGGGCATAGGCCACCATCGAACAGGCAATCTTGTCATTAGGAGCACGTACTCTCACTAGCTGAGCCATCCTGCCACCTGTTGGCAGCTCAGCGGCGGCTCAGCTCAGGTGCAGCTTGGGCAAAACTCACTGGCCCATGTGGGAATCGAACCAGCGACCCTATTGCTCAGAGCTCGTGCTCTTAAGCAAACTCTTAACCAACTGAGGCACTTGGCCAGCCCTAGAGAATCTATTTAAAGAGATAGAAAATCAGTGTTATGGGTTGAATTGTGTCCCCCCCAAAATTCATGTTAGTACCACCAGCCTACCCAGCATGGGGACACAGCAGTGACCTCATTTGGAAATAGGGTCTTTGCAGATGTAATTAAGATGTAAGTTAAAGGGCTGGCCTAGTGGCACATTGGTTAAGAGCTGGTTTTGGGATGCCAGCAGCCCCGGTTCGGATCCCACATATGAGGGCCAGTGACACTGCCCTCTACAGCTAACAACAACTCCACCTGGAGCTGGGCTGTGCGAGCCCCAGCGACTGTGTAGGCTGCAGCCCCTGCTGCAGTGGGCTGCCATAGGCTACAGTGAGTAGCCAGCAACCAGCGTGAGCGGCTGGCAGCCAGCGTGAGCTGCCAATAGCCGCGGTGAGCGACCATCCAGAGGCCGGCAACCAATCTGCCTCATCTGGGAAGAGCGCAATGATGATACCAACATGGGCCAGTGAAGGAACGTCCTCTGCGACTAGACTGAAGAACAAAAAGACAGCAACTTGTCTGTTCCCCTTCCCCGATTGCCCAATAAAATCTTTAAAAAAAAAAAGATGTAAGTTAATGAGGTCATACTGGAGTAAGGTGGGCCCCAAATGCAATACGGTCTTATATTCTTATAAGGATATAAGAAGAGGAGAAGCACACAGAGACAGGCACACACAGAGGAGAATGCCGTGTGAAGACACAGACACACAGAGGAAAGACAGCCATGTGATGACAGAGCCAGGGTTATACAGTTATAAGCCAAGAAACACTGAGACTGCTGGCAAACACCAGAAACTAGAAGAGAGAGGATGGCCCTGCTGAGGTCTTGAATTTGGACTTCTAGGCCCTAGAACTGCGAGAAAATCAATTTCTCTGGTTTAAGCATTCGTTTGTGGTACTTTGCTATTGCAGACCCAGCAGACTAATACACAGTGTGAACACAGTACTCCCCACTAATGGAGCAGGGACAGTATAGAAATGAATTTTAAAACCTGAAGTGTATTGGAGTAAACTTTATGACTAGGGTTGTCCTCTGTCATAAGTCTATAAAAATCCTTAAAGTTTAAACTACACAGATCTTTCATACATTCCCAAAATTTTCCTTAAGCAGCTCTGGTAAAAAAAAAAAAGAAAAAATCGTAGTAGTAGCACATTAATTTACCCAAATAGAGTTTAGTCAGTGACAGACTGACATGAGAGGGCTTTATCAGGGATGACTATTTCTTAACTCTCATGCAGAATCTAAATGTCAGTGGCTCATTACCATGTCTCCTCCCCAACCAACCCGAAGCTCTCTCAGAAGGAAAATGCCAATCTCCCATGGTAAAAATGACCTGGTTGTTTAGCAGAAAATAAATTACACATAGTTAGCAGTTAATCTTGGGCTTATCTCCTGGCAACTACATATCAAGAACAAGACCGTTTAGGAAAAAGAAATGAAACCCAGTCCTGCTTTCTAAAGGTTCTGTCAAAGCCTTATCTCAGCTTTTCATAGGATTAGTCAATAAGCTCCAATCTAGTGTTATTTGAGAAAATTTGGAGGAAAATGCTTGAATCACTTCATCATATCTAAAAGAACCTGTAACATAAGAAACCATCCCCCCTTTTTAAATCCAAGCATCACTTACTGCTCCCACCTACTGAGAATAATGCTGGTAGGGCTGCTGGACAACCCCTCACATCACTGGGCTAGGAGCAGTGGGTTAATCCTCATTGGTGACTTGTCATCTTGCAGACAAAATACTTAGTTACACGATTGGTGGTTGTTGTTTTTTTTTCCTTTCCCAATAATTTGCACTGGTATATAAATTCAGGCTTAGTCACCACCCTGTGCTGGTTTGATTTGCAAACACTATCTGAAACTGTCATTAACTTTGTGCAGGGTCATTTTCTCCTCTGTCTCTGTCACCTCTTATAGCCCAAACAGACCATCCCCCCAAAAGAAAAAAAAATCATATTACCCAGATCCTGGCAGTCTGTTGTCCTTAATGAAATGGAGAGTAACACAGCCACACTAGTTTACAAAAATTATTAGTAATGAAACTTTGCTTGGGCTGAGAGAGTGGCACATTGGTTAAGAGCTAGCTTGGGACACCAGGGCAGCAGGGCCCCCGTGAGGGCCAGTGACACTGCCCTCTACAGCTAAGATGGTGAACAACAGCTTGACCTGGAGCTGGGCTGCCGTGAGTTGCTGGCAACACGTAGGCTGCAGCCCCTGCTGCAGTGGGCTGCCATAAGCTACAGTGAGTGGCAGGCAGCCAGCTTGAGCAGCCAGCAGCCGGCGTGAGCTGCCAAGAGCTGCCATGAGCAGCTGTCCAGAGGCCAGTGGCCGATCTGCCTCACCCAGGAAGAGCGCAATGACAATACCAACATGGGCCAGTGAAGCAATGTCCTCCACAACTAGACTGAAGAACAAAAGGACAGCAACTTGTCTGTTCCCCTTCCCTGATTCTCTAACGCTGTTCCTCTCCCCCAATTCCTCAATAAAATCTTTAAAAAGAAAAACTTTGCTCAACTGTGACATATCAAGGCATCATGGTATTTGCCAGCTTTTAAAAAACGATCAGATTTGAATGTCAGAGTTGAAAGGATGTAGAGTGTGAGTCATTTGACCCACTTGGTCCCTCCTGCCCCTTCTCAGAAAGTCAAAACCCCAGGCTAAAAACATACCGCACAAATGAAGCACGTGTCATGCCAGGTATGCCCCAGAGCTTCGATAAACTTGTCACCAGCCTCCACGGGGAAATCGCAGCCGTGACACTTGGTGCTGAACAGATTGACATAGTCTGAAACAAAAGGCAGAGTGAGGACCAGCCTCCAGGCAGGCTAGGAGGGGTGTCCTGGCCATATCAACCCAATGCCAAGACAACCCCCCTAATAACTGGGCTAGGAGCAGTGGGTGAATCCTAACTGGTTGTCATGTTGCAGACAAAATACTCAGTTACATGATTTTTTTTTTTGACATTTCCAATAATTTGCACTGATGTATAGAGTCAGGCTTAGTCACCACCCTGTGCTGGTTTGACCTGCAAACACTTTCTGCAAGGTCATTTTCTCCTCTGTCTCTGCCACCTTTTATAGCTCAAACAGGCTGAATCGCTTCATCATATTTCCCAGCAGCTATGCTTATTTTGAAAGAATGAGAGCTCTTACCATTTTTAATAGTTATAGAATGTTCTTTGCTTGGTCATTCTTGTGTCATTGGGCATTTGTATTAATAACAAATTTTAACTACTAGAAACAATATTTGAGCTGCTTTGTTTGTTAGGACATGTCCCCTCCCCCTTAACCAAGGAGATAATAATACCAAATATTCTTTGTACAATGCTTCGTAATTTACCAAGCATTCTCACATAGATGGTATGTATTATTTACTATTAATAGTATCTCAATGTCAAGGTCTTTGTATTCCTGGCACAGTGCCTGACACATAAGACAGTGCCTAACACATACACATTGAATGAATAAGTGAATGGATGAATCAATGAATCAATAAATAAATCAATGAATGAACTTAATCTTTGCAAAATCCCTTGAATGTTGAACTACCATTGTTTTTCTGTTTTGTTTGGTTATATTTTGTGGATGAGAAAACTGGGGAACAAAGAGGTGAAGGGCCTTGCCAGAGTCACACAACTGTGACACAGTGGGCCAGGTCCCATGCTTCTCCATCACAGGAGCTGTCCTCTTTGGGTCACAGGGGCAGTAGTTCTACTGCACTCACTGTAGAACTCTTCCAGTTTCTTTCTAGAAAAGCTTGGTGACTTTTCCAAAGCCTTCATTTCCCCAGAAGTGTATTTGTCTCTCCACAGCTCTATCACAGTTGGCTTTTTCTTACAGTGATTTTTCTGCTCAGATTTCCTTATGGACAGTATGCCTGTTCACTGTCTTAGCCCAAATGCTAAGAG
Source organism: Aselliscus stoliczkanus (assembly GCA_033961575.1). Lineage (NCBI taxonomy): Eukaryota > Metazoa > Chordata > Mammalia > Chiroptera > Hipposideridae > Aselliscus > Aselliscus stoliczkanus. The sequence continues at coordinate 122,412,930 of CM066729.1, forward strand.
GCAGAGTGCTGTGGGGGTTAGGAATTTGGATTCTGAAGAAAGAAAGAGCTGGGTTCAAACCCCAGATCTATTAAGGAATTGTTCAAACGCGAGGCAGGTCGCCTACCTTTTCAGCCCCTCAACTTTCTCATCTATATAATGAGAATAACTATAGTACATAACTCATGGGGTTATTACACAGATTAAATAAGATAATGTATGTGAAGTTCTTGGGACAAATACTCAAAATGTTGACTCTAACTTTGAATGTCTTTATAAATGATGAAAGGAGGGAAAGGAACCGATTCAAGTGCCTATGATGTGCCAATCCAATATTAGTGCTTTACTGTGTTTCTTTTTTAATCTTTACAGGAGCTCTGTGAAAAAGTATTATTCCCATTTTAAAGACAAAGAAACTGTCTGTAGAGGTTCCATCACATGAGTAGTGAGGAGCCTGATGGACTCCAAATTTATCACCCTCTTTCCATGACCTCATGCTATCTCCAGTTATCCATTTGCCATTGAGCTTTGCTAAGTTATAATTCTTGCATATTTTTCTGATATGGTTTCCCTTTTTGTGTCTAATTAGTTTGTCATGCAAATGTTTTTACCTGTATCACAGTCTGTGAATCTTGCTTCTGACAGAATACTTAATTTCTTCTGTAGGCAGAAATCTATCACTTCACCAGAGCTAAGAAAACATTATTCTGCTTTCTTTAGGAAGTTACAGCAGGTTTGTGGTTCACTCTGCACTCTGCTGGAACTTAGCAGCGTGGGGGGAGAAACAGGGTTCTGGACTAACCCATCCCCACTGGAGGGCGAGCCCTTCCCCCACTCCTGACTCCTCTTTCCTTACTCCCAGTTAGTCTCCAGATGCCTGGGCGCTCTCCTCCATGTCTATGCCTCTGTCTGAACCAGGCCCTGGGCTTGGAAAACCCTCCCCACTTTTTCTACCTGAAACTTGGCAATCCTTTGGGCCAGGCCTTCCTTCTGGGAAGTTGTCATCCCTACCCCAACCAAGAGGGCTTCTCCTGGGCATCCCTTCCTCTTCATTTATTATTTCTTAACTGTCCATTTATGCGCTGACACGTCACATGCTGATGAGTTTACTGGAGGTTTTTGAAGGCAGAGACCACCTTGTCTATGCTCAGCATCTTACACAGGAACTGGCTCACATTTGATGGATAAATGATGAATTGACAAAGAAATGGTTTAAAAAGACTTATTAAACAGTGATTCCTTCTACTGTTGTGCAGCCTATAGTTTTTCACAGTTAAACTCTTACAATGGATTGATTTTATTTCTGGATTATCTAGTCTTCCCTACTGGTCGACATTCCTGTTTTAAACTTGATTCTATAAGATATGGAGAATTGCCACTTTGTTTTAGAATTTGGTAGCACAGGTCTAACCCCAATACATTAAAAAAAAAAAGAAGCTGATAGTTTTCCTCATTTATTCTACAAAAGAAGAATTGCATTAAGTTTGTGCATGGGCCTTTCCCACCAGGATCATAATCTAGTTCCTCGTTTATTTATTCCTTCTTTTATCTCTCCTATTAGGTCTTTATAATTTTCTTTGATTAACTCTCCTATGCCCCAAGTTGAATTCGTACCGTGTATTTAATGAATTTTATTGCTATTGTAAAAGCAATCAAATCACAGATGCTCTGTGTTGAAAAAGGGCTTCTGCTTTACCAGAGCAGTGGTTCTCAAATGTTAGAATCATCTGGATGGTTCATTAAAACACAGATTTCCAGGCTTCACCCGCAAGAGTTTCTGATTCAACAGATCTGGGGTGGGGCCAGAAGATCTGTATTTCTAATAGGTTACCAGGTGATAGAAATGCTGCTGGTCCTGGGACCACACTTGGCTTCCCAGACCTAACTGAATATTGGAATCACCTGGGTGGGGGAAGTGCACCCCATGAAATCCAGCTTCTGGAAGTCTGGGAATTTATCTTCTCTATCTCATTAAGGTTCCCCAAGGTGATTGTGACACCTTGACAGGCCTGGGCAGTGCTCGGCTGCAGGCCCATCTGGGAGGGGCTGACGCTCTGACCTGTCTGTCTTATATACAAGATACCATATATAAAGTGTCAGCTCATCATGGCAGCCAACTGAAATTTTGCGAGCCTAGATCCTATCTTCTGTCTTTTTCCAAGTTGTTGAGAAAAATGATGACAAAGTACCACAACGAGGTACTACCTCACACTCATTAGGATGGCTGCTATCACACACACAAAAAAAAAATATCAGAAAATAACAAGGGTGGACAAAACTGTAGAGAAATTAGAACCCTGTGCACAGTTGGTAGGATGTAAAATGGTGCAACTGCCATGGAAAACAATATGGAGGTTCCTCAAAAAGTTAAAAATAGGGGCAGGCCGAGTGACACGGTGGTTAAGCGCTGGCTTGGGAAGCCAGTGGACCTGGTTCAGGTCCCACATATGAGGGCCAGTGACACTGCCCTCAAAAAAAAAAAAAAATTAAAAATAGAACTACCATATGACCCAGTAATCCTACCTCTGGGCATATACCCAAAAGAGCTGAAAACAGGATTTTGAGGAGATATTTGTACACCTATGTTCATCGCACCTCTATTCACAATAGCCAAGAAATGAAAGCAACCCAAATGTCCATCAATCTTTTTTGGAGGGTTGCTATGGAGAGAGGCAATGGCAGTAGTGGAAATCTATCATTTTTTTTGCAAACCTGAGACACAAATTATGGCTTATAACAAACTTTGAAAGTTATAATACTTTCAGTTAATAGCAATTTGCATTGGAATAATAGCACTTTTATTAATTACCAATCATCACCATATGCTCATAAGCAGGGAAAAGACAGGTGTTACCTTCTCCCTTTTACAGATATGGAAACTGAGGCACAGCGTTACTAAGTGACTACGTCATTCAATTCACTTCGGAGCTGGGAAGAGAATTCCCCAATATATAAGGACACAATAAATCGCTTTTATAATTTATTGTCAGGGGAAAAAAGTTTCATTTGTTTTCTTTTCCCCTTGAGGAACTGGAATGTTTTCTCCTTTCTGATCTTAAAGTAAACTAACTAACTGTGTCTCTTTTTGCCCTCAAATATGCTAACTCAAGTCACTGCTTCTCTGTTAACCTTCATAATCAGCATGCTTGCTTTTCCTTCCTCTACTTCGTACTGATTTTCTATTTCTAGTGTCTTCACCTTCAAGTTTATGTTACCTTTGTTGGAACCTGCCTCAAATCCTTTTCTGAAAGAGACAGGCTGTGACTGAGTGAGTGAGTGAATGGCTAGTTGGCCAGTAGAACCCATTTTTTAGTACAGTGCTTTGTCTTCAGAATTTCTCCAAGTTTTAAGATAACGTACATCATTTGGGGAGCAGAGAAACTCTGAATTCAGACAGGGAGATTACAGGACTCTGAAGAAACATCGTAGGAGCAGGGAGAGGGACTTTCATGTATTTACTTTACATATTTTCTCTGTTCTAATCCTCACCACAACTATGAGGCAGGTGTTCAGTCCCCCCATTTTACAGATGGGGAAACTGAGGCTCAGAGTTTTGTAACTCACTCAGGGTTGCAAAGCCAGCCTGAAGTGGAGCCTAGAGCAGAACCTGGGATGAAGTCCAGAGCCAAAGCCTCTTCAGGCTGGACCATGTGGTCTTCAAATCATCTGAAAGATTTCCCATGGTGTTACAAGATGCCAACTTGTGATCCACATATTTGGAGGGGAGCAGACATTGAATACATAAAAAAAACCCAAAACAACCTGCAACCAAACGGGCAGAGGAGATAGTTCAATGAACTTCCTTTGTGTAGTATTAGCACGATTCTGCCTTGGAGCCTCCTGATGGTACCATGTGAATGGACCTAGGCAGGATTCCTCCTGCCTGCCCATGTCTCACAGACAGGGGTAGGGGGATGGGGAGCCTCCCTGTAGCACAGCAGCCCTACCTTTCTCACAGTAGGGCTCCCCATCTTCCATGTGGAAAAGGCTGTTCCCGAAGGGCTTCTTGCAGGCAGCACAGATGAAGCAGGAGGTGTGCCACGTCTGTCTCAGGGCATGCATCACTTCCTGAGGGAAAGACCCTCAGCTCAGGACAGAAAGGTCCAGGGGAGCAGGGGAGCTGGGCTTGACTTCCCCATTAGGCCCCGGCCACTGCCAGAGCATCCCATCTGGGAGCAGGGCAGGAGAGCCCAGAAAGCAGAACTTGGGTGCACTGAAGAAAGGCCTGGGTGGCAGAGGAGGGGTTCCTACCCATGCAGCTCTTGCTGGCTGCCAGGTTCTGTGTGCGCTTACATAACTGTGATGCCAAACATTCCCATCAAACCTGGGAAGGAGGTACTGTTTGTTACCACTATTTTACCAAAGGAGCACAAAGGGTCAAGGACACATGCAGGTGCATGGTGGGGTCAGGCTATGAAGTGATAACTTGCTTGGTAGAAGCTCCACCACCACTTCAAAGCTGTGCGGCCCAGGTCAATAATCGTCTTTCACTTCGAGTGCATGTGTTCCCTAGTTCATGAATGCTAAACCAACTCCCTTCCAGGTTAGAAATGGAGTTGCTCTGTCTCTGTTAGCAGTAACTTCTGTCTTCCTAATGGTAGCCCACAATCCTGGGGAGGGTCAGAGGAGAAGGATGCTGCCCACTTACCCCCATGATTTTGGTGTTGCACTTGGCACAGATTGGGGCAAAGAACTGCTCATAACACCGCTCGCAGTAAACGTTGTTCTGCTCTTCCACAAAGCACACATCTGCCAGGGAGGTCTTGCAGTAGGCACAGTTGAACTCTTCTGGGTGCCAGGAGCGGCCCATGGCTACCAGAAAAGGGCCCCTGGGAAACAGAGATCAGCACCTTCTAAGGCAGCCCCAAAAACTGGAGAAAAGGTAATGTGAGACCCCCAAGAATGCCCATATTTTGACCCAACACCCTGACTTTTGTGGCTGTTCTAAAAAAATTCAAATAAAGCTCCATGCAGAAAGATGTTCGTTGTTGTGTCACTTACACCAAAGAAAACTGGGAAGCCACTCAAACATCCACAGTAGGGGATGAGGGAAGCATATTATGGAATACCCACTCAGTTGACTACTGATAATTAAAATAAGAAGAGCAGGGGTGGCCGGTTATCTCAGGTGGCAGGCTCACAACACCAAGGTTGCCAGTTCAATTCCCACATGGGCCAAGGAGCTGTGTCCTCTACAACTTGATTGAAACAGCTACTTGACTTGGAGCTGATGGGTCCTGGAAAAACATACTGTTCTCCAATAAAATTTCTTGGGGGCGGCTGGGTGTGGGTCAATTGGTTAGAGCATCAAGGTTGCTGGTTCGACTCCGGCATGGGATGGTGGGCCAGGCCCCCCACAACTAGATTGAACACGGCACCTTACACTGAGCTGCCACTGAGCTGCCAATGGGTGGCCATAACAAGGTTACCAGTTCGACTCCTGCATGGGATGGTGGGCTGCCCCCCCACCCCCGCAACTAGTTTGAAAATGGTGACTGGACTTGGAGCTGAGCTGCACCCTCCACAACTAAGATTGAAGGACAACTTGACTTGAAGCTAATGGGTCCTGGGAAAAACACACTGTTCCCCAATAAAGTTAAAAAAAAAAAAGTGTTAAAAAAAAAAAGAAGAAGAGCAATGATGGTACTGATGGCTAATATTTATTAAGTACTTACACAGTGCCAGGCACTAGTCAAGAAGAAATTTGTATTTATTAACTTGTTAATTCTCATGACAATCCTATGAAGTAGGTTCTAGTAATACCCATTTTCAGATGAGGAGCTGAGGCACAAAGATTAAGTAGGTTGTTCAAGGCCATCGGGTTGGAATGGTAGACCTAGGACACTAACCTGCATAGTCCAGTTCACATTAGTAGTCAGAAGAGAGGGACTATGAGGAAATGCTTTATATTTTTATCTTTACTTTCTGATTTTCGAGTTCTTTTCCAATGCATGTTACTTAATTTATGTTTTTTAAAGTGTAGTTTTCATATACTCATTTGTAAGCTTACCATCCCCAATCCCCCTACACACAAGTACTATAAACATACTATACTGGGCAAACAAACTGAACCCCCACCCTTCCAGGACCCCAGCACAGGGGCACAGCTGGACCATACCGGATGACATTGTTGCAGTGGCCACAGAGCGGAGTCCGACTGCTGGCTGGGAAGCGCTCAGCCCTCTGGAAGGTGCCCCTGGCAAGTGGGGGCACCTGGGAACCTGTCGGGGTATAGGCGGGGGTCCCTCGGGGCACAGTCTGCTGGCTGATGGAGCTGGTACTCTTGCTAGGGGCAAACTTCTGAGAGAAGCTGTCATCTGTCACCCATGGGGGGCGGCTGGTGGATTCTGTAGGGCCCCCACTGTAGGCCACAGAGGGTGTAGGGTTATAGCTTGGGGCAGGTGAGGAAGTATACGCTGGTGCTGGGGAGGGGGAATAGGTGGGGGCAGGAGAGGGAGTATAGGCAGGGGCAGGGGAGGGGGAGTAGGTGGGGGCAGGTGACGGGGTATAGGCAGGGGCAGGGGAGGGTGTATAGGCAGGGGCAGGGGAGGGTGTATAGGCAGGGGCAGGGGAGGGGATATAGGCAGGGGCAGGGGAGGGGGAGTAGGGAGCTGGACTGTAATTGGCCCCCGGGGACGGGCTATAAGTAGATGCAGGCACTGCAAAATGAAAAGATCCAAAGAAAATGTGTCAGGAATTCATTTCCCCCAAACCCCCCCACCCCAGCCAGAGAAAGGTGAGTTTAACATTAGACTACCCAGTTTTTACCAGAGACACAGTCTTGAACTTCTTGATGCCCTAGATTTGAATTTGCAGTGGGATACAAGGGAGATAAAGGGGGCTCATAGCCGAGCCCCCAGGAGCTCCCATGGCTGGGAAAGGGATATAGCTATAAATATCTGCAGCTGCTTGGGGTGGGGCTGCTGGAGGCCTGCAGAAGGCAGGGAGTGGGGGCAGGGGGCAGGACCAGGCTCCTATCTGGGTCTCCTGGGATTGGGTCAGCTTGGCCTTGACTGGAAGATGCTTTGGTTGCACTCTGACCTGTGATTTGACATCCTAAATGCCTCAATCATGTGCATTTGCTGAACTTGAACCTAGTCCAATCATCGGAACAAAGCAGGTGACAAGGCAGTAGTAGGGTTTTCAGGTTCAGGTTGCAGGATTAGCTACAACCATTTTCCTGGGAAACATCTTGGCTTGATTTGTGCTGGGGGGGCGGGGGATTCGATCTTGGTTTGATTAGGTTGAGGGGTCTTGAAGGAGTCACTCAGAAGCCTAGGCAGAGATGTCAGAGTGACCGACACAGCCTAAGTCTAGCTGTTTTGGGGGCACCCGTGCTCTCTCACATTAGCTTGGTGGAAAGTGAGAGTGGGTCTGAATGCCTTACAGAGGTCACCAAGGAAGTCAGAGTGTAGGAGGAGAACGCACTACCTCACTTCTGGAACCCCGTCCTCCAGTTCACTGAGAGCTGAAAATCTTTTTTGGGTGACAGCACAAAGGAACATTGCAGTTACTCACCCAAAGCCCTCCAAGGCCTGGGCCCTCAAAACCCAGGAATCTTAGTGCTCTATTGCTTCTGCTGTGGAACCAGCGGGAGCAGACCCAGCTGCATCCTGCACACACCATCCAGCAAGCCTCCTCTTCCAGAGAAGTTTCCAGATGCCTCACTTCAACTCAGTCTGCTCTTATGGAAAGAGGCCTCATTTCCCCACCCTAGAAAGCAGCATATCCCTTCCTATTCCTGAGTCTGGCCTGCGTGGATTGACTGTGCTGAGGGGTATTGAGGCAACCCCCACCAGTGTCCAGCCTAGAAAGTAAGGCCTTTCTCAGGGGGAAAGGCCCTGGCCTGGCCTTTGGTCTCTCACCCCTGCTTCCCCTGGACCACTTTGGGTGGCTTGTGGCCTGCTGCTCCAACTCTGTACCTTTTACTCCTAGACTGGCCCTTCAGAGATGGGTATCGTAGAAATCCCTGCACTGGGGATGGGGAGGGACCAGGCCTTTGTTATGGAAGGCGGAGGGGGTAAAACTCTCCACAACACTGCCCTGGAGCTATCCTGGGATGATGCCATGCTGGTCTCACCCCTAAGGAATCTTCTTCCCACTTACTAAGGGGATAGACTAGGCACTTAATAACAGATCATCTTTGTTAATCCCGTTTACAGTTGAGGTCACTGAAGCTCAGACAGAGCCAATGAGTGGCAAAGCAAGTCTCCAAAACCATTTTTTCTATCACCCCAACCTGCATTTGCAAAGAATACTCCTCAGTTCAAGGTGCCATCAGGAGTAATTGTCAACGTGTAGGAGGCCCTATGCTCTGGCATGTAGCAGAACCTTTAGTAGCACAGTTCTACTATATCCTGGCTGTACGTCCTTGGGCAAGTTCCTTAACATCTTTGGGCCTGAATTTCCTTGTCCGAAAATGACAATAATAATTCTTAGTACCTTACAGGGTTGTTATGAAGATTAAGAGAGCTAAGTACCTACCACAGTGTGTGTCACTGAAGATGGTAGGGATAGTGACTCCTAGGTCTCAGAGTCAGGATGAACTGTCAGCTCATCTCACAACCTGGTGGTCACCTGGGGGAACACAGCCCAGGGAAACTGTGGGGTGTGAGGGGTGGGAGTTGGAGATGGGACACCCTGAAGTTAGATAACCTGGGACTAAGTCTACTTACCAGTGGTGGAAAGCATGACACTCTTGCCTGCCTCACAGGAAGTGGTGGGAACCTACCAGAGTGACATGGTGCAGCACTTGGTAAATTTGTGAAGCTCAAATTCAAGGTGTTGTCACCCTCCCTAACAACCTTACCTAGCTGCCAAGTGCTGGGGCACTCTCACAATGCTGGGGGATAAAGGTGATGGGGGGATTGCAGCAGGGAGAGGGTGTGAAGAAAGGTGATCTAGCAGAATCCCCCTCTGTTATGTATAATGGGGTTCTGTCCAAGATTTTATTTCTTTTTTTTTTGTAAAGGGGGGAGGGGGCGTCTCCGCTAAAAGGGATTAAGAACCAAAGCCCTAATCCTGTGCTGTCCAAAACATCCGTCCTATGTGGCTATTGAGCACTTGATATGTGGCTTGTCTGAATTGGGAAATGCTATCATGGTAAATAAAATACACCCCAGATTTTGAAGACTAAGTACAAGAAAAGTTTGCAAAATATCTCGATAATTATTATTTTATATTGATTATACTGAAATGATGTTGTCAGTATATTGAGTTAAGTAAAATATATTACAATTAATTTCACCTACTTCCTTTTACTTTAAAATGTGGCCACTAGAAATTTTTTTTTTTTTTTTGAGGGCAGTGTTACTGGCCCTCAAATGTGGGACCGAAGCGGGGCCGCTGGCTTTCCACCGCGCCACTAGGCCGGCCCACAGAAAATTTATTTTTATTGGACAGTCCTGTCCTATTCAGAACAGAAGCTACCAAGTACTGACTGCTTCCACATCCACGCCCTTTATGTACATTGCTTCATCTAATACTCGCTGCAGTCCAGTGAGGCAGATAATATTTTCAAGTCCATTTTACAGATGAGGAACTGAAGTTTGGAGAGCTTAAGTGACCACCTCCAAGTCCCTGAACTAGTGAAATACCTGGCTGACCTGGAGCTCAGACCGTGGGACTCAACGCAAAAAACCCCAGTCTCTGACCACTCCCTAGGCAGCACAACAAGCCCCTGCCCACTTTTCCTGCCTCCCTCCAGCAATACGAACCCTATTCCCTCTGCCTGGCAGATATCTCTTCCCTCCTCCGGAAGCTCCTCCAGACTCCCTGATGCAACCCCTTCTTCTAAGCCTCCACAACACGAAGCTCTCAGCGGTCAAAAGCAGGCCAGAATCCGGACCCAGGTTTGGCCGTTTCCTTGCGCAGGGCTACTGCCAGCCAGGGCCGGGGCCTTTCCTTCCTCGAGGCCCGGCCTAGAAGCTACCCTCCCCCATGGCGTCTTCCCATCCCTGGGAGGGGCGCGCAGGGAGCAGCTGCTTCCCGGGCCCCTTCCCTCTCCTCCCTCCAGCCAGTTCGCTGAGTCGCCCCCAACAAGCCAGGAGACTGGATATCCCAGCTCAGAGCCCCGGGCTGTTGCTATTTCTGCATGACGGAATTCAGCCCGTCCAAATTAGAAGGTGATATTTCATCTCTAATTGGCAAGTTCAAAAGGCCCCTATCGCACTCGGCGGCCTGGGGAATGTGTAATTAAACAAGGTGATTTCTGACTCACTGCAGGTCGGGCCCGGCTCCTCGCCAGCGCCCGGCCCGTGGGGCCGACGTGGCCGCCTCCGGCCCGGGCCTCTGCGTTGCCGCCGCCCGGCCCCCGCCCGGGCCCCAGGTGCTGTGGGGAGCAGCCGCCCGGCCCTGGGGCCAGCGATAGCATCTGGGCTGCGAACGCCCCCCTCGGACCGGAGGCGGGCCGGGGCGGGCCGGGGCCAGGGTCGGCTCCGTGTCCCGGGCCGCCTGCCAGCCGCTCCTGGACCCCGCCGGGGAGCTGGGCCTCCCCGGGAGACAGGGTGCAGGCGCACCGCTTCCTTCCCTCTGGGCAGGAATGAGTTAACGTCTGCCGGGCCTGGGAACGCGCGGAGGCCTGGGACTCCGGCACGTCCAGCCCGCCTGGACCACGGCCCGAGAAGGAGACGGAGAAGGGCGCCGCGCGGGCCAGGCCCTGCGCTCCCCGGAGCCCTGCGCTCCCGGAGCCGGGCCGCCCCCTGGCGGCCTTGGGAGGAGACCCGGCGGCCGGGGCGGGGGCGCCGAAGTCCTGGGCACGCCCCGGAAGGTGCTGAGAAGTACTCTCCGGGGAGGAGAGGCGCCTCCAGCCGAAACGGATGTGTCCTTGCGCTCCGGAAGACCCTCATGTCCACTCGCTGCTCCTCCAAACTCCTCTCTGCCCTCCCTCCGGTTGTTACCCGTTCCCGCAGTGCAGCTGCTTCCTCCAGCGCCCTCTGAGATGGTTCACCTTTGCAGCCCTCTCAAAAATTGTTCCCTAATCCTGTGGGCTTTTAACCTAAGAACGTTGAGTCCTCCCTGCTTCTGAAGAGGCAGAGAAGGGCACCTCCTGTGTTCCCAGCACCGCGCTTGGTGCTTCATTTCATCCCCAGAACACGAGGTGTACACAGTCTCATGCCCAATTTTCAAACGAGGAAATTCCAGCCGAGGAGAAGTATTTTGCCTTAAATAGCAGAGTGGGCCCTGGCAGAGGAGTCTGCTAAGGCTCCTTCTACTGCCCACACGCAACACTGCTGTCAGAGTGAGTTCTGTGAACAGAGCTGATGGGGCTCCTCCGCCCTACAAATTCCCCAAGCAAGGCCCTTTCTGACTCAGTCCCTGTCTTGTCTCCCCTGCTCTCAGGCCACAGTGAGAAGACTCACTGGGGTCTCTCACTTTCCTTAATAATGCTCCTGAGTCCAGACTGCCGTTCCTATATTTACCCCATCGCTGCTTGACCAATTCTTTCTCTTTCATGACACAGAGAAGCCTCCTCCCTGCCCTCTGAGAATTAGCTACCTCATTCTTTCCCAAACAAGACATTAACTTCCTCACCCCCTATCTGTTGCAAGTGGGGAGATACTTGTAATTCTCACCAGCATTCATTCATTCATTTGTTCCTATTCACCTCCTTTGTGGAGCGTCTCCTCTGTGCCAGACCTGAGTCAGGCACTGGAGATACAGTGGAGACAATCTGCCATAGCCCTGCCCTCCTGGAATTCAGAGTCAGAATCCCGGAGGAAGGAGATCAATGGTGATATTAGCACTCCAAGCCTGGATGCCGGGAGCCCACCTATGGGCATATCTTACAGAACAGGGTACCCGGAACCTCCCCCAAGCCTGGGAAAATAGCTGTTAAAGAGCTCTTAGGTTTACTGAACAGGGATGGGCAGGGAAAGGTGGGGTGCAAACCAGCCTGAGAATTGCCCTGGGACTCTGGAGAGCAGGCCCAACTTTGGCTAATAAAGAGAGAGTCATGAAGCTAAGCCCTCATCCCTGCAAGGGGGTCCTAGGCAGTGAAGAGAATAGAGACCAGAGAGAGGGACAGGCAGCTAGTGAGCTCAGTTACCAGTGAACCCTGTGCTGGCCATTCTGCTGTCTCACCTATGCTTTCCATGCCTGGAGTTATACTGCCTCAGCTGAGGAAACCAAAGGTTGAACAGCTTGCCCAGGGTCACACCATGATGCAGTAGGTCTGTCCTAAGCCCGCGGCATCTTTGGTAGAGCTGCCCGTCCTCCAGCTTGAGCCAGACTCAGACTCCTAGAGGAACACACTCCTCCCTCTAAACCCTCTTCCCTCAACCTGAAAATCCCCAGCCAGGAGCACCTTCTCCATAAGAGCTGGGAGGCTTCATCCCTGCCTGGCACTGCCCACGTGTCTCCCCAGGGCCAGAAGCAGGCTCAGTAGGATTCTGGCCCACAGTTGGGGGAAGGAGGGCCAAACTTCATTAGCAGGGCTTCACTGACCACCATCCTTCTGGGGCTGTGGCCTTGGAGCCGACTCCTGGGGCCCATGCTCAGTCTGATAGCCTCCCCTCCCACTCTGCCTCTCACCTGGCTGGTAGACAGAAGGCCGAATGCTGGCAGTGGTGACAACACGGGGCTTGGGCTCAGGGACAGCTGGGGCCTCGCTGTATGTATGGGCTGCAGGTGCTGGAGAGGTCGCCTTGGCAGGACTGCAGGCAGAGGCCTGGGGTCTGGAATCAAGTGGGGAAGAGTTAGCAGCCAGAAAGACAGCCCCACCTAGGCCCTAGGGCCTGCAGGCATGGCAGGTTGACTCTCCAGTCTTCAGGTGCCTCTGTGAGGAGGAAACCTGACAGAGATGATCTGGGACAGCTGCCAGAGGCTGTGAAGGAAAAACTCCAGCGGGTCTTAGAGGGGAGGACGCTGTTCCTTGGGTGCTAAGTTTCAGTGAGTTTGGTAAAAGCAGCAGAGACACCTTGAGAAATACAGCACATTGCTGGTGTCACCGCCTTGGAGAGAGGGAGGAAAGCCACCAGCTGGACAGGAAGATGCAGGGAAAACCCTTTACACACCCCCTCCCCAGAGAGACTGCTAGGGTGGGTCTGGGACTGGAGGCGACAGAGGCAGGAGGGAGGAGAGAGATGGAGGTGGTTGGAGCTGCCCCAGTCCCTCAATATTCTGGCCTTTTGGGGCACCTCACAACCACAGACCACCTGGCCCTCCCCTACCTCCCATTCTATTGTTGCTGGAGAGAGCAGCAAAGTCTCAGGTTTCTGGGCAAGAGTCCTCCATGGAGGGCTCATGAAAAGCCAGGAGACTCCGCCCTCAACACACACACACAAACCCACACACGTACATGTGCTTCTCTTCTGTATAGAATTCCTATTGCCCTCTTCCTACTGGGTTAGCTGCCAGGAGGCTTAGAACAGTCTTTCCTACTTATGATCCAGGGACCATGGGACCAAAGAGATGGAAAAAAAAGGTATCCCAGTTCATTGCCCTCACGAAACGCTGTACTTGGCCTCTCCTCTTGGAGAGCTAAAGGCTCCAAGAACCCTGCAGTTAAGCAGCCCGTTAAACTGATCCAGTGTTTCCCAGTTTCATTTGTCTGTCATATTTTTTAAATTTTAATTTAAAACTAATAACCACCCTGCTCTCTCTCTGCATCTTTCAGAATCCCAACAGGGACTACATGACCACTCCCAGGGCAAATGGGTAGTTGATGGGGTGCTAGAGAAGTGAGCCTCTGGAAATATTCTGCCCCTCACCAGCCCATGGCTTCCTGCCTTCCTCCCACCTGTTCCCCATGGGCCCAGGGCGTGTGCATCATTCTGGGCAGAGTTATAGGATAAGGATGTAGCTTCCTCTCTAGGGCTCTGGGAGGTGGAGGCCCCAAGCTAAGAATCTACTGCCAAGATCGAGAAGGGCGTGCGGTGCTGCCCCAGACAGTGTGGAGGTGGAATGAGCCAGGCAGCCAGCATCCCAGACATGGGCGGTGTGCAGACTTGCCCTGCCACGTTACCATGTTTCTGGTTGAGTGAGGCCATTGTCACCCCTCCCTGGGCCTGCTTGCCCTTCTCTCATCAACCTCTGTTAAAACCAGTGGAGTAGGGGCCTCAATGGAAGAGGAAGAGGCAGTGTCCACTGGTGCCCAACTTCCATTGTGGTGGGAGATGGCCAACTCAGTGGGTGTTAGCCAGACTTTCCCACCAGTGGAGGATGCCTTCCTAGCATCCCAGGAGCTACAGGTCCTGTGTCAGGGTTTGGTGTTGAGGGAGGAAGCAGAAGTTTAAGATGTCCAGCAAGAATACTGAGGCCATGTTCCAATGGAAGCTGGGTGGCCATTTGCCTCCCACTTGCTCCTCTAGCTCCATCTCAGCCCTTGTGCAAGATGGAGACATAGCTGGGCCCCAAGTGTGGTCCCCTGATCCCTTCTACTCCAGCCTGATGCTGGGAGTGCTCCGGGTCCCTCTGCAACCTCCACGCAGGCCCTATCTCTCTTTGCAAGGCAAAGTGAGGGAAGGATTTGCCTTGTTGAGGGAGTCCCGAGGGCCCCAGGATACAGAGGCCTGGGGTGTGGTGCTGGAGCCCGCCCTTGAGCAATGCCCCAGTATCTAGAGCTCCCCCATCCAACTGGGGAGGCATCTTCCCACTCAGCGACAGAGACATTTCTTACCCTCCTCTAAGGCCTCTTCTTTGTGCCCTTACTTGAGGAAAGTCTGGTGTGCAGACAGGCACTTGCTAAGTGTCTCTAGGAAGCTGGGATAGAACAGCCCCTGGAGGCCTGGGCAGGCTCACCCTTGAGGCTTGAGTTGGGCTGGGGAAAGGCTAAGCTCAGCACCACCTGTGTCATTATGCAGCCCTGGGGGTGGGGGTGCAGCCCACAAGCCTGTGGGCCACTCTGCCCACCCTTTGTCCACCTCAGGGACCTATGCACCCTGACTCTGAGAGGCCATATCCTTACCAGCAAAGCCCTGGGAGGGGAGCTTGGGAGACTCAGAAAGCTGGCTCTGACCCTAATGCCAACTTGATTGCTCCACGTAGCCCACAAAGAGCTGGGTTTGCCCAGCCTGTTACACTTCCTGGCCACTCCAGAATGACCTGTCAGCCTGCCCTCTCCATCTCCTAGCACTTCCTGCACCCCTCTCACACTCCGCCCCTGCCTTTGCTGGGTATCCAGGAGGGCAGGTTGGAAAGTGGTAACTTGCAATATAGGAGAGCATTTTATGTGTTAGATGTTTTATGTACAGTTTTTCTATCCCAACCCTATAAAATAGGTGTTGCATTTAACATTTCAGCAGATGAGGAAATGGAAGTTCAAAAAAGTTCAGTCACTTCTGAAGGTTATAGACAGTAAGTGGTGGAGTAGAGATTTAAATCCCACTGCACCAGATGCCTCTGGGGTTAGCATGCTTCTCCATCAAGAGAAAAGAGGCTAAGGGACAAGGACAAGTTAGTCACTAAATATCTGACCTGCTTTCCATGCCCCGGCCAATGCTCCCTCCTCCATGGAGCCTTCCTTGACTTTCCACAGGGACAACTTTCATTCTCCCTCATCGCAGTTCCAGGAACAGAGACTTTCCACACAGTTTCCCTTTGTTATCTCTGTGTGTGTGTGTGTGTGTGTGTGTGTGTGTGTGTGTGTGTGTCTTTTACCGCTCTCACTAGAGCATGGAAAGCAGGGCACACATCCCTGCCTCTGTCCTCAGCCCTACCATGTACTCCCCTTTACTTTCTGCAGCAAGCAGTGCTAGCCTTGGCTTCCCTGGGGCCCCAGGCTCCTAAGCACCTTGGATTGGCCTTTCTGAGGGCCAGACACAGCTGCCAGCAGATGGATCCAGGGTGAGGTCTTTCCTGTCTCCCTTCCCCATGGCCATGGCCAGCACCTGTGGGCCAGTTACCTTGGACTGTCCTCAGTGCTTGAGGCAGGGGCTGAGGCAGAGGCGGTGGCAGCATGGGCAGCGGCTGTGGCCAGGGGTGGCGAGGCTGCGTTGGGAGAGGCAGCAACAGGTGGCTGGGCAGAAGCGGGCAGCAGCGGGGTGGCGGCCTGGCTGGTGCACACTGGAGCATGCTCAATAGGGGTGCTGATGAGGCGGGATCGAGAAAGACAACAGGTCAGGGGATCCCTCTGCGTGGGGGTGGTGGCAGCAGCTGAGGCAGGCTGGGCGGAAGGCACCATCAGTACTGCAAACAGAGCAGGATCTTCCAGAAGGGGTGTCCCCAGGCTCAGGGAATGAGCCTCCCCAGGACCCCAAGAAAGAAAGGCTCAGACCACAGGGAGGATCACAGTAACATCTAAATTATTCTCAAGCCTGGTGAGATCCCCCCATCCATTTTTGTGTATTTCCTAATGTTTCTGTCTGAATATGTATTATAAAAACACAGTGTGGTAGAAAAGTGGATTGAATTATCAACCAACCCTGTTTTCCTTTTTCTTTCTCCCTTCTCCATGTAGTCAGAGAGAGGCATGCATTGCCTTTGAGAAGGTATGATGGATGAGAAAAGCAGAGGTCAGATATTTGAGTGTCAAGAGCTTGGCTCTGAATTGGTGAAAGCCTAGACTTTGGGCTGCGAAGGACTCAGCACTGACAACACATTTGGAAGAAGAAAGCTACCATCCCAGGCAGATCAAGGTTATTTGGACCAGGAGGGGGCAGCATGGTGTGGGGGATTTGAGAATAGAGGCAGCCGTGCTCCCTTTCTGGGTAAACTCTGGGGAGATGGCAGGACCCCAGGGTCTCCTATGTCCGTTGTGAAGGGGCAGGTGGACCCAAACAGCTCAAAGATTCCCAGGCAATCCTGTGCCCTAGCCGCTGTAGAGGTTTCCCATACACCCAAGAGTGACATGGACATGACCCATGTGCCTGCATATCTGAAAGGCCCTGTAATTGGGGGAAAAAGAGGTGGCTGCTGTGCCAGTGAAGGCCAGTGTGACCAGATGGGATGGGGATATCACCGCAGATGCCAGCACAGGTGGACCATGATCAAGGCCAAAGGAGGCATTAGATTTCTGCCAGCTGTGAAACAGGGCAGAGACTACAAAACAAATGACGAAAGCAAAGATATGCACATTCTTTGTTTATCCAGGTCAGTGGATTAAGATGTGTACTTGCTACAATAGCAACAGGATACGGCAGCTCCTGCAAATGGGAATGCCTGTCCCCATGCTATGTAATTCAGTTACTGACCTGGCACATTGAGGTACACATCTGCAGTTTCCCACAACTTCCTTCTGATGTGGGTATTAGTGACTCTATTTAATAAATGAGGGAATGGGGACAGAGAATGGCATGGCCGAAGCTCCTAGAACATATGGGTAGTAACAGCAGGATCTGACTGAGGGGCGTTTGGATTTGAAGCCTTACCCCGGTACCTCAAGTAGCTGCTCATGGAGGAAAAAAGAAAACTTCTTACAGTCAGGCAAATAGAATCTTTCCCCAACTAAAGGTATTATTCTTATTGGAAAGAAGTAGAATAATCATCTTCCCTCTGTGAGCGCTTACCATATGCCAGGCCTTGTGCTAAAAGCTGGATAAGCATTACTCCATGTGATCCTTTTAACCTTGCTGGGCGATTGGTATAT
Organism: Aselliscus stoliczkanus; assembly: GCA_033961575.1. Taxonomy (NCBI): domain Eukaryota; kingdom Metazoa; phylum Chordata; class Mammalia; order Chiroptera; family Hipposideridae; genus Aselliscus; species Aselliscus stoliczkanus. The sequence goes on from CM066729.1 coordinate 122,430,433, forward strand.
CAAGATCCTGATTTTACAGCTGAGGAACCTGAGGTCCAGAGAGACTGAATCTCTGCTAAAACATCACCTAGCTGCCAAGTGTCAGAGAAGGGTGTGAGCCCTAATCACTATAACGCTTCTCAGACTTTAATATGCAGACGAGTCACCTGGGAATCTTGTTAAAATGCAGCTTCTGGTTCAGTAGGTCTGGGTGGGGCCGAGAGTCTGCATGTCTAACAAGCTTCTAGGTGATGCTGATTCTCCTGGTCCGTGGACCACACTTTGAGTAACAAGGTGTTTACCAAAGCATCGCCGAGGTGCTCTCCTCCATCTAGCATGGTGTATGGCAGAGAAAGGCACGAAATAATGTGAGAGGGTTGGGGAAGAAGAGAGCTAGGGAACTGGCATGGTTGTGGGTTGACTGCCCCATAAGAGGGAGCACTATTCTTCTCTGTGATTGTGTGGGAGGCATCCAGGAGGGACAAGGACAGCAGCCTTGTCCTAACCAGCCCTTTCCCAGTTTAGCAGTAGTGGAGATAGAGGCAGCCCCGTTCTTAGGCCTGCAGCAGTGCCCAGCCCTGACCTTTCTATGAGGCTACTCACTCAACCTCCATGAAAGAACTTGGCTTCTAGAAGCTACTCCTATGAAGCAGCTGCCTCAGAGAAGTAGCTGCAGGTCCTGAAGCCATATCGCTGAGCTGGTTGCTCGACTGTCCTCAGAGCATGGGCAAGTATGGCCTAGGAAGGCCTAGGCTGACAGAGGACACCCAGTCTCCATTATTTGCTTCTCCCTGACCCTGTTACATGCTTCCAGTGGACTTCTGGGGACTGAGGACACCGCTCAGGACAGGAGTGATGACAATGTCAGGCTAGAGACAGTATTCTACAGGACAAAGAGGAAGTTGGCTTTGCTTGCCCCTTTGCTCCAATTCCAGGTCAGACCAGCTTACCTGCTGCTATCCCCAGACACTGTTCCAAATGAACCCTGGAATCTGGGGGGTGGGGGTGGTAGTGAAGTTGGAGCTGAATGTGGGTCCTAAGAAAACTCATGCTCTACTTCAGGGCCAGGTTGAAGGGCATGCACGTGAGCATGCCCTGGGGGCTCATGCTGAGTGGCGTCCTATCTAGGACCACAGTCTGCAGACACCAAGCAACCAGGGCCTAGGGGAGAGAGGGGCAGCAAGGAAGGGAATCTTGAAGGATCTTGTCTAGGCCAATTCCTGCCTGAAGTTTCATGAGCCCCCCAAACCGAAGAAGGACGTCTCAGAGAGCCAGCATGAAGATAACTTGCTTGGCTCTGGCTTCAGTCCTAAAGACAGAGCTCGTGAGATCACTTCAGCTTGGTTCAGGATTTTATTGCTACCTCCTGCCTTGGTCATAATTCACTTTAAATATCTAAGCAAAATCCAAACCAAACCAACTATATTCAAATGCTCATGGCTGCATGGGGAAGGTGCGGCCAGACAAGAAACACAGCGCCTGGCTACAGTCCCCTTTTCCACCCATCTCTTTCCTCAACCCAGTTGGCATCAAGGTGGACTATGCCAACCCCATGCCCTGCTCTGCTGTGGTGGCCCTTGGTTGATGCTCTTATTGATGGCAATTATATGCACGGAAAGGGCTTGTATTGGTGGTGCTGCTGGGTCTTGGAGTATGCAGTCATTGAACTCATGCTGGAACTGTTGGTGATGGTGGAGATGTTGTAATTGATAGTGTTGGGGGGTGGGTGCCATTATTGGGGTGATGGTGCTATTTGTATTAGTTATGAGAATGGAATATGAGCATCTCTGTTGGTTGAATGATGACAGAACACCAGTCAGATGATTGCTCTTGAAACTGTTCCCGCTGCCACCCACCTACTTGGTGTCCCATCTTGCAGCCTATTGCTATTACTTAGGGCGGGCCTGACCACATCACTCTGTAGCAGGGTCACTGCACTGCACAATTCCAGGGGCCCCGTGGACATGTAGTCTATGTGAATGACATGGCTCAGGCACCATGCACAGCAGTTCCCACAGGCTGCATGTGAATGGTGCCCTGCAGTCTTCACTAGTTCAGCATTGCCTTCAGAATCAAGTCAAAATCCCATAGCCAACATCCTAGCTCTGGACCACTACTAACCAAAACATCCTCTGCTATCCCTCCATTCCAGCCAAAATTATTAACGCAGGATTCTGGGACACCTCTTTGTCTCATCAGTAGCTCTGCTCCCTTGGCTTAGAGTACCTGTCCAGCCTTCCCTAACTGCACATGCTCCAATCTTAACTGTTCTTGAGGATCAGACACACAGATGCTTTCTTTCAGGAAGCCTTTTCTGGTCCTGTAGTCGGAGGTGTGCTTCCCGTCTCTGGACCTCACCTGAGCAACCTTGTACCATGTCAGTCACATCCACATTAGCCCTTTTGGATTTCTTTGGCACCCACAGCAGCCACGTATGGTGACCTGACTAATGCCCGTGGACATGGAATGCCGAATGAGGACATCTTCCCTGTTTACTCCAGAGGGTTTCATGCAGACCCCTGGCCTGGGGCCACCTGAGGCACTGTATGCAGGGGCTGGGCTCACTGGGAGGCACCAGGCAGACTGGAAAGCGAATGAGAGCCTTCCAGAGCTTCAAGAGGGCTCTGACAGGCTGGGGGCCAGGGATAGGGGATTGCCAGGCTACCAGCTCTGACTGATTGGCTCAGGTCCTCTGCCAGACTCAGGACAACCACTGCCTGGAACTTCTCACCGTCTGGCAGCCCCCGGCCCCAGAACCCACCATTGGAGCTTGGAAGTCCTCAGTAAAAGCTCAGCTAAATGTGGGTGTGCTCCAGGAAGCCTAGATGTAAGCAGGAACACATACCCCCATCATCTCTGTTGATCCTCGGCCAGCTTGCCCTGCCTGGCCCTGGCCTTGGCTCTGGAGTCAGACTGCTAGAGGCAGGAAGAGATGGGAAGCCAAAGTGAAACAGGCTGGTGGCGAGTTCTGGGAAGCATCTCAGGGTGGTGGGCAGGACAGAGCCGTCTCCCTGGCCAGCCCTTCTAGATGGGATTGCCAAGGTCCCTGGAGGCAGAAAGAAAGCCTGTGCCCAGACAGCAGGAGTGGGAGTGAGGCTCTGGCCCAGTTCAGCCACAGCGGTAAGTTCTGAAGGATTGGCCTCAGCATCTGTCTTTATTTGTTAAATGTTGTTGGTCTCATGCTCTCAGCCGGTGGTTCCTGCAACCAGGGATCATGCTGATGGGTAGACAGGAGGTGGAGAGGATGTGAGCTTGCCAGCCTGGCCCTTCCTAAATGCCCAGGACTAGGACAAGGCCACAGGTGGGTGGAGGCCAGGAGCAAGACCCAGCTGGAGGTCTTCCCTGCATTCTTGCCATCTGAGCAAGATTCCGCCAGGCATATCTACTGCCTCTTCTCCCCTGAGCCATGGCCCTGGCCCACCAAGAACCCCCAGCAGCTCCCCTGGGACCTCCTCCTTAGTCCAAGCATGCCTTCCTAAGCCCCTAACCCACCTCCTGGAGCAGGGCTGAGCATGAGCAGCATGGGAGAGGGGCTTGTGGCTTGCTTTCTGATGGGAGGAATGGGTGGCTTGGCCTGCTGGTTGCAGCTGGGTGTGGGAGCAGAGGCAGGGGGCATCCGGGTACCCACTGATACACACTTCCCCGTGGGAGACTAAGGCTGCCCACCTGGCCACAGCACAGATTCCCACCCGCCATTTGCCAGCCTGAGCTCACAGCTCAGGCAGTTCCCTCAAGGCGGGAAATCAGTGGAGGGCAGAGCTTCACTGGGTCCTAGCCGGGTGACACTGCCCCCGCGTCTGTCCCTCCTCTGAAGGTGCCTGTCCTCTCCTCGTCTTAGACATGCTCCTCTCAGGTGGTATGCACACAGTACAGCATGACTGGGGCTGCTTTGGTTCATTTCAAATCCTCTTTATTTCAGAACAAGCATGCATATATGTACAGGAGAGAGAACTAGGGAGCCAGTACACACAGTACAGCAAGGAGAGCACAAGGCCCGCTCTCGCCACAGCCAGGAGGGTCTCTGCCTCATCTACCTGGGACTTCCATTTCCTCCGCAGAGAGCCTTGTTCCAGGCTGTTGGGGCTCCAGAGGGCAGCGAGGGAGTAGGTGGGGACAGGGAGTCAGCATCTTCCCAGGACCCTAATCTATGGGCAACTCCTTTCATGATTATACTAGGCTGGGCTGCCTCTCCCAGGAGCTGAGGTTGGTAGGAAATTGATCAGTGGCATGTTCTATTTCCCTTGGTTCTGGGGTGTTATGCCAGCAAACCTCATCACATCCTCTCTGATCTATGGCTAAGGCCCTGGGCAGGGGAGCAGAGGCTTGGGCTGTATGACGGGGGAAGAGCTGCACTGAAGGGTGGGGTGGATGGTGCAGTGCTGCACGGGGCTGTCAGCTCTGGGGTGGACAGAGAGCAGGACTGCTGCACTTGACTACTAACAGTGTCCCCAGCACAGCTCTACATCCTCAAGCATCCCCATGGGGCTCACATGCCAGATCTGTGGGGAGGAGGTGGGGTGTGGGGGACTCCACACAGCCTTTTAGCTTTTAACATTAAGGATTTGGGCTGAAAGGCCATGGTGCCAGTTGCGCAATTTGGCAAAACGTGGGCTGTTACGTTCGGTTTCAAACCTTTCCCTGTGGCACAGAGAGAGAGAGAGAGAGAGAGAGACAGAGACAGAGAGACAGAGAGAGACAGAGAGACAGAGAGAAAAGAGAGAGAAATAAAGGGGTTAGGGGATGTGTCTGCCATTCCCCTATCTGATAGCTGGGGCAGAGGGCATGGGAGGGGAGAATTTGGCTTGGAGAGGCTTTGCCATCCAGGGGGTACTTTCCAGGTGGTCAGCCCTGGGTTGAGGGCAAGATCAGAGTCCCAAGGACCAGGATGGAGGGACTAAAGTCCCTGACTTGAGTGAAAGGCCATGGAGGAGCCTGGCTAGAGGGCCTGAGGGCAGGCTGGGCAAAGGGAGCTCTCCCTAGCCTGGTTAGGGCTAGGCAGGGCTGCTTTGGCTGTGGGCTCTCGGGCTGAACCATATAGGCAGGTGGGCCTAGCATGACCTCTGTCCCCCAGCTGGGCATAAAGGAGAAGCACCTATCCCTGTGATGAGGCTTGGTGAGCAGACCTGTCATTTCCCAATGTTGCCCCAGTCTCTGCCAACCATTTTCTGTCCCCAGAGAGAAGTCTTCCAACACCACCAACTGGCCCTGCCCTCCGTGGCCTGAGCATAGCCAGGCACACGTGTTGCACACACATACTCACAAGGCTGCTGGCACACATACAGAGGACCAGGACTTCCTGCTACTTCCCACCAGCAAGGCCTCTGTGATTCAACCCATAGCCTGCTCAGCCGAGGGCACAGGACAAAGCAGGCAAGGAGCAGCCAGAAACAAAGAAATGAAGAAGAGGGTGTGCCTGGGGAAGGCCAGTGACACAGATGCCAGAATCCTGGAACCACTCTCTGCCTTCCCCACCAGGCTGGAGGGGCCTCTGACATCCTCCAGACCAGAGAGGCACACACCGCTGGCCCAGGGGCCACATCCAGCCACAAATGCCATGTATTTAACCTGGACAATGTTTAAAACTCATTTTAAAAATTCATTGCTACATCCAGACCATGGAATACCACTCAGCGATAAAAAGACATGAATGAACCATTGGTACACTCAGCAACATGGGTGAACCCCCAGGGAATTTGGCTGACTGAAAAATCCAGTCTCACAAGGTTGCAGGCTTTACGATTCTATCTATACAACATTCTTAAAATGACAAAATTATAGAAACAGAGAACAGATAACAGATTAGTGGTTGCTACAGGTTAGGGAGAGGGTGTGCGGTAGGGAGGTGGGTGTGGTTATGAAAGGACAACAAGGAGGAATGCTTGGGTGATGGAACTATTCTGCCCTTGGCTGTATCAGTGTCAATACCCTGGTTGTGATATGGTGCTGTAGGTTTGTAAGACACACCATTGGGGGTAAAGGGTACATAGGATCTCTCTGTATTATTTTTTACAACTGCATACCAATCTGCAATAATCTCAAAATAAAGGGTTTAATAAATAAATTGCCAGCATATAAAAATCAGGAAGATCAGCTCTAAGTCTTTAGAAATCAGAGAATAGGGCAGTGCTGGTCTTACATTTCTCCATGGTAACAATCCTGTGTCCCCACATTTACACCTGGCCACCTTCCCGCGGCTGTATTACCTGGTGGACACACACACACACACACACACACACACACACACACACACCTTGAGTCCTGCATACTGGGTTCTGTGTAAGATTCTGTTGGACAAAAGGGGCCCAGTGATAATATATTTGAAAAACACTAGTCGAGTCCAAACTTTCCTAATACCAAGAGGAAGCCAAAGCCCAGAGAAATCATGAACGGCCTAAAGCCACCTGGACACTCAACATCAGAACCATGATCTAGGTGCCGGCATCTTCACTACTTGCCTCTCTGAGGTCAGGGAGAAGGGACAAAGACAGAGTGAGCAGAGGCCCTGCGGCAGGGCCCACACAGCCCTGCTGACAGCACAGAGACAGCAACAATTGACCATCCCAGAAAGACCCACCCAGGACACAGAGGTGGCCACTTTGTCCAGCCAGGCCTGCGGCCATTGTATCAGTGCTCAGTGACAGGACATGGACAGTCCTGTAGCACCAGAAGTCTAGTGAGCCTGCTTTGCTTAGAGCTGTTTGGAAATTCACAGCCAGCCAGAGAGAAGAGCAAAGAGGGGAAGAAGAGAGAGGGGAAGAGAGAGAGAAAGAGGGAGAGAGGTCCCAGGACACCCACTACAGCTGCTCAGGGGATACCTAGGGCTGTCCTGGTCTCTCCAGCTTCGATTTTCAAACTTGCTAGGCTGGCAAAACACTGAGGACAAAAAAAAATCCACAAAACGCAGGTAACTTTTGTTACCCCTTAGCTGCCCATTGCTCCTCATGAGGGTTCCCTCTGAGAGAGGGCCCAGAGCCATGTGGCACCATGAGAACCAGCCAGGCCACGGGAGCCGGGAGCCGGGACAGAGCTGACTATGAACAGGGAGGGAAGAGGACACTGCAGGAGGAGGAGGGAGGGACCAGGGAGTCCCATTTTCTGTTGGAAGGGGAAGCAGGGGGAGGAGAGAAAACAGAACCTTGGATGGTTGCACAATGGAGAAGGGACTTGGGAGGGTTTTTATGTTGTCTGCAGAGGTGTGTGCAAGGCAATCCTCATCTTCAACCCCTCTGTGAACTCGTCACTCAAATCAACTTTGTTCCTAAACACTTGGGGACTCAGAGAGGTGCAGATTCTTTATGTAGGTGAGCATCAGGTAAACACAGAGATTGCACCTGTAGATAGTTGCGCCACAAGGTGGGGGCCAGGGGATGTCTGGGCTACACACTGAGGTCCTCCAGGACGGTTACCCAGGCAGTGGGGTCCAGATGCCTCACAGATTCAAGCCCTGCTTAGGACAAAGCCAGGCTTGTTCTTACTCCCAGCCCCATCAGGGCTGCCACACGTGGACCTGACCTTCCAAGCCATGAGTGCCCAGAATGCCTTTCCAAAGTCAGAGGGAAGCTGTGCTGACCTCTCTGAGATGGAGGCTCAGCTTTTGTATGGAGGCAATGTTGGTGCTCTGCCACTGCAGAGGACAGAGGAGGCTGGGAGCCACAGCACTCTCCCGTGGGGAACCTGGCAGGGGGCTAGTGTTTATGCCCATCTGGGCAGTTTGCTAAGGTGCTGGGTCTTTCCTGGGATGGGAGCCAAATCCACGGCTGATGCCTGGGCTGTTCAGGAGCCCACCCTGTACAGTTGAGCCCACCTCAACTGTAAATACAGGGTTCCTGGAGATTAGGCTCTGCCTTGGGCTGGCCAACAGGTGGGCACTAGAGCCTCAAAGGGAAGCTACCTGCTCCCAGGTACCAGAAACATCATCAGAGCATAGGGAGCCAGAGCCCAGGGAAGGGAAGGGAGCGGAGGGCAGAGCTGTGGGGTGCTCTGGGACTCTGGGGGGGGGCGTGAAAGACCCAGGAGGCTGAACAGCCACAGGTGAGGGGACAGTTTGCAGGGTTGTCCAACATGCAGACTCACACTTGCCCTCTAGCCACCAGTGCCACTGCCTGGTACAGAACACCTGACACCACTCATGCAGCATTGCTGCTAGCTTCGCCAGCACCACAGCAGCAGGAAGGAGAAGGCGCCTCTGGACGTGTACAAGCCCGTGTAGGCTGTCACTGTGCGCAGGCTGCTGGGCCCAAGGGCTGGCAAGCCAGGCTCTGCTGGAGCAAGACACTTGGAAGGCTGAAGCCCCTCTGGGGAGACTCGGCCTCAGAGAAACCCTTAGGCTTCTCGTCGTGAGTACCACCGAATTGGGAGAAAGAAAAGGAGGCTGTGGGAATGGGGACAGAGGGAAGTGGGGCTCAGGCCCTTTGAGGAGCAAGACCTGTGATCAGCCTGGACTCAGGGAGAGGACAAGCATATATTCCCTTCTGCTCAGATGGTCTCTTGGGTGAGCCCAGGGCCCCAGCTGGGACCAGGAGCCACAGCCACTACTTTAGGCTTTGATCACAAACAGAGTTGAACCTCTGCAGCCACTGCACCCCCATACCCGCCCTCAAGATTCACAGGCTGCTTGGGATTTTGTGAAATGAAAATGCCCGCCCTCTTCCTGTGGTCATGGGGAGGATGATCATTTCAGGGGAGGCTTTGAGGACAACCCTCCAGAAATTAAAGTCAGGAAAAGGGAGAGGAACAGGAGGCTTATTCTCCGTAGTCCTCAGCAGAAACCTTACAGGAGGGCCCCAGAGCCTTCACTGCACAGCCAGAGGGAGGTGCTGATGGTGGCACAGTGTCTGTAGGGGAAGATGCTTTCTTGGGTGGGGGCCTGGGACTAAGGCTGGAGCCTCTTCTTTGGCCCTCTCTCCAGATTTCCCTACAACAAAACCCTACAATAGCTGTGGGAAAGGCTCTAAGACCTGAAAGAGAGTTCTCAAGATCCCAAGTCCCCCTGCCTTCTGCTGGTGACTGAACTAGGCTAGTGTGGGGTTAGGCCCAGGGGGACGGTCTAACCTCCCCACTTATTAACAGAACTAGGCAGAACACACCCCAGGAGATGCTTCTGAAAGCTGGGAAGGGGGAGAGGCAAAAGACAAGGCCTGGGGACCATCCTTAATACTTCCTTTCATGTTCTCCTCACTCCTAACTTTGCAGTGCCTGCAGATATTCCAGGAGAAATAGAAAAGACAGAAGTTCCCTGTCATCTACCTCCATGAATACATGCCTGCCTTCTAAACAGTGTCCGGTTAACAAGGTACAAGCTTAGAGTGACCGGCCGGAGGAACATAAAGTGACCAGAAGTACTCGAAAGGAGGTACAGGCGCCAGGAAGTCAGGGTTGCCTCGTGGGAAGGAGAGAAAACACCCCTGCTGGCTTCCTGATGGAAGGAACCTGGGGACTTTTTAGCTGTTTGCTATGGGGTGTGTGCTGTAAAGCCCCTCTATCTTTGGTAAGGCTGCATTGTTCACTGGAGCACCTATGTGAGTGACGTCAGAGGGGAGATGGGACAAACACAGAAACAGCACACAGGAGCAGCAGAGCATAGGAGCAGGGAGAGCTGGCAGCTCAGTCACACTTAAAAATAACTAGATACTAACTTGTGAGCTAAATCAAACATTATCTCATTTCAGGCGCGTGTAGACACATTGCAGGCACTGACAGGTTAAGAACTGTTACTGGAACTGCATGCTCATTAGGAGGCCTTGGGAGGACCACACTTTAGGTTGGGAAGCCCCAGCCAAAAAGTGGGGGCAATTTGGATTGGCAAAAATACAGGTTCTAGAAGAAAATCCACATCAACTCCAGCTGACCCCAAAGTCCCACTCTCTGCACGGTTCTGTGGCCACAACACGCAGGTTAGCAAGTACAGAAAGCTTGGCCCAAGATGGAAGAGTGCCTCTGAGCCCCAGCCTCACACAGAGGCCACCACAGGATGCACTGACCCAAGGCAGAATCTCCCGGGAAGAACATGCAAATGACACATTTGCCTCTGGAAGTATCAGCACAATGACACTGGGCTCCATGCCTTACCATGGAAGGCCCTAGTGGGTTCCAGTGGGTTCCAGGGCAGCATGACCCCCTCATGCCCAGGTCCATGAGCACCCAACAGGCCGCAGGTAGTAAGTTAGTGGCTGTGGCCTCAGACCTGCTAGGGTTGCGGAGACTGTACCTTGACCTTGAGATACCTAGCCCTGCACAAGCCCCTCATGCCCAGGGCTTGTCCTTCCTTGCAGAAGCTGTTGTGCTTTGAGCAATTTAAGGAACTTACACCTCACTGTCTGCACAGGTGAATCCAGGGCTTAGGCGCCTGAACCCAGCACAGCCCTCTTCATGCCTGCTTCCCAGAGCCTAGCCTCCAGACTCACAGGGTGGGTAGGTAAGGCAGCAGGCCCGGTGCCCTCACAGGGAGAGATGCCCTCATTCTCAACAGCCCAGCAAAGGCCAAAGCAGCCCTGCCCCCTGCCCAGGGACAGAGCCATGAGAGCCCAGAGTCCTGACTCCTGCAGCCTGGGCCCAGGGGATAGAGACTCAGCTCTAGGCCCCCACCTCACTGAACCGGGACAAATGCCCCAAGTCAGCATCTGCTGGAGCCCTTTAGGGGCGAGGAGTTTCCAAATACCTGAACTTGAGAGTCATGTGACCTGGGGGGCTGCCCGGGAGAGGGATGGGGTTAGGAGGGGCAAGGCCACAGAGCCTGAGTCCAGGCACTTACCTTGACCTTCGCAAAGCTTCTTCGTCAGGGTCTTGCACTGTGGGTAAAAAGTTGCTGGTCAGGAGGAATCACAGGAAATACAAGGAAGAAAAGCCACTAGAGCTCTGTGGGTACAAAGTCCCCACCAATCACTGAACAGTTAGTGCTCCCTAGCCTAGGGAGGGAAAGGCTGTGTGCTGAGCAGAGGGTAGGGAGAGAAAGGGGACAGGAGACAATATGGTGCAGTTGGGTTGGAGTGGTCAGAGGTATGGCCTATGAAGTCCTCTTATCCCAGCTCTGGACCATAATTTCACCATGTTTAGCCAGCTGCCTGCTGTTGAGTCTGGGAGCTGAGCAGAAGGCTGATCTCATTGGCCTGCCCCACGGGCCCAGAGGGGCTCTGCAGGCCACTGTTTATCTATGAAGGCCAGCTCATCTTCCAGGGCAGGGGGCTTGACCTCCCTAGCTCCTGTGGGACTGTGGGGTAGGGCCCAGGGCCCTCATGGCCCCTCAGCAGCTTCCCTTCCTGCCCCACCCCCCACAGCCCTCACTTACTGAATTCTGTCCCTGTCATCTGGGCCAGGATGCGGAAGGAGCGAGACTGCAGGTTGGAGGAGCGGCGGGCCCACTCATCAGCTTCATCTTCCGGCTTGTTCTGGTTCTTAATCACAGCCTGATACACGGGAGAGGCGCTGTCTACAGCAAGATCTTTAACAGGAAGGCTCCTGTAATGTAGACAGAGGCCGTGGGCGAGGGCTAGGCTGGAAGCCCCTGCTCCAGATCACTTACATCCCCCCCACCACATTGCATCCCCCTGACACTCCTTTGCTCGTGGTGGCCCCTACTTGTCTGAAGCCACCATGCCCTTTACCCATCTGAGAGCTTGGGGCGAGTGCTTGGCTAGGTCCCCAGTGCTCAGGTTGGTCCCAGTGAGATGGTGATTCCTTTCATGAAGGATCAGGAGACTCGGATCCCTCCTGCCAACACCCCTCCCCATGCTAACTTCATACATGAAGACACCCCTACCCCAGGGGCTGGATCTCCTTTAAGGACGGAGGAGGCAGATGTCTTCTTGAAGTAACTTCTGCCTCCCTGTGCAGGCCCTGAGCTTGGGGTTTTGTGAGAACAGGCCAATCAGGGGCCCAGAGGCTTCCTCAGGGTCGTTTCCTTGTCCTCACATCTTTGGATCCAAACAGGAAGCCGCCAATGCTGTGACTGCCCTAGAAAAGGACTGGGGGCTCTCGCTCAGCTACAAACAGTCAGGCCTGGTGGGGAGGTAGTATGAGAAACTGACAACAAGGCCATGTGGCCGGGTATTAACTGTAGGCAGGGGGTTCTGGCCTAGGGGAGCTGGGAGTGGAGGTGCACTAGTTCTAGTCCTCTGCCCCAACCTACTGAGGGGTTTCTGGTGACCTTCCCCTAGACTTCCAGGGTCTGGCATATAAGAGGTGCTCAAAACGTCATTGAATGAATGAATCCTAGATCAGAGTCAGAGAGCTCCCAGAGCCCCCTGGGTCCAGTGCCTCCCAGCCCAACCCAGACTGCAGGGAGGATACATCAAAAGCTTTATGGGTGCCCACTCATCCTGGCCAGTGAGGGCTGGATGATGAAGGCAGCCCAGCCCATGCTGTCAGGAATCAGGATGGACTCGGGTGGAGCTCACAGCAATAACAGCCTGCCTCCCCAGCCTATGGACCAGGGGCCCAGCCCTCTCCTCTTACAGATGCCGAAACTGAGGTCCAGAGAGGCAAGCCAACTAGCTCCAGGTTCAGCATGCTCCACTGAGTAAAAACCCAGGTTTCCCCTTCCCAGCCCAGCGTCCTTTCTATCAGACCCTCTGCAGTGACAAGGGCTCAGAAAGGCCACTTCTGCCCATTGAAGCCTTGTACACCGCAGGTGCTCTACGCCTGGAGACTTGGCCTAGCCCAGGTGCTCGTCCTGTCCGGCATCCCCTGCCTGCCTCTGTGGCTGCTTCTACCTGCCCCTCCCCGAGGGCCGGCCGGCTGGGAGAGGGGCCTCCCCAGTGCACACATCTTCTACACTCTCTGCAAGGAGCTGGATAGAAGCATTGGCTTGGTCTCCAGGATTGGAGTCTCTCAGGATTGGGGCCCTGTGTCTAGCTCAGTGTGGGCTATGACAGCAGAAGTAAAGAAAGTGGCAAAGAGGGCTGGTCGAGTGGCGCGGTGGTTAAGCGCTGGCTTGGGAAGCCAGTGGCCCTGGCTCAGGTCCCACATATGAGGGCCAGTGACACTGCCCTCAAAAAAAAAAATAAAATAAAAAAGAAAGAAAGAAAGTGGCAAAGGGTGGCCAAGGCTTAGTGGAGCTGCCTCTCCTTCCCTGAAACCTGTGCCCCAGCCTGAGAGCTACAGCTACTGGAAGCCTATGGTTGGGATCCGAAGGAGAACACCAGCAGATCCTTCTGGGGGCCAGGCAGGGAGGAGCCTGGGGCTGCCCAGGAGCAGAGGAATGGGTAAGATCTAGCTGGGGAGGCCATTTCCAGCTCAGGGAGGCATCTCAAGCGTTCCCAGGGCAGAGGCTGGGCCTACAGTTTTTGGGTGGGATGGGAAATAGGAAGAAACAACCAGGACTCCCTGGTCTGCTGGGAGGACTGTGCCATGGGCAAGGAAAGGTATAGACACAAGCCCAGGCCCTGCCTGTGAGCCTACATCAGGCTTTATGGGGGCTTTGTGGTCCAGAAAACAGATAGGAGGTGTTTGCTGCCATTTTCCTGGAACGTGCCCTTCAGGTGCTTCCTGTCTTTGCAAAGCTCCCCGGGCTCCAGAAAGCTGCCAGGAGTGAGTCCTCTAGGCTTCACATTGTTGGCTCATTTCTCACTACACTGACTACACTGTGCAAAGATGGGGACGAGTGCTGCCACAACAGAGAAACATGCCACAGTCACCACAACATCAAGGTCCCCTCGGAACATTGACTCTGCTGTACTGCCCCCAAATCTGACTCATCCTTCGTCGCCTTTGGGTGGTCTTGCCAAGTACCAGGTCCTTCAGATCCATCTTCAATGAGGATTCTGGGTAGTGGCCTCTAAGAGGTCCCCTTATCACCATCTCCCCTAAATAATGGCCCAGTGTGGATGCTGACACTCAGGTATCCACTGTCACAGTGCAGTCAGGAAAGGCTGGGGAAAATGCCTGCAAAGCATGGCAAAGAGAACGCAGAGACACTCCAAGCCTTGCGGGGGAGGCAGCGTGAGTGTTTTACTCTCGTCTGTGTCCATAGTGACATTATTTGGGGAAAACTCCAAAAGGCAAGTCTGTGTAGGCTGCAGGGCATGTCACTTGGCTGTGAGGTGGGTATGAAGATCGCAGACAGAGGCACTGTCCTCAGATACATCCCACCAAACCCACACACCATCCCGCAACCGGCCAGACAACGGGACAGACAGTGTGGGGATCTACTTACGCCAGTGGCGATGCCCTGCCAAGCAGAGGAAAGCCCAGCAGGGGGCGCATGTCCATCAAGGGGTGGCAGAGGGGCGGCACACACACAAGGGATCAGGGTTAGGATCAGAAATGAGTTATGGGAGTGGGGCGGGTAAAGAGAAAGAGAGAGAGAGAGAGAAAAAGAAAACTGTCAGTGAGGAAGGAATCATGGACATTAACAGCAGAAACGGAGCACCTTATGGCAGACAGGGGCAGCTCTTACCCACTAGCACCACGGCAGCACCAGCCCAGCAGGGCCAAGTTAGAAGGAAGGGGAAAGCATGTTGCTTCCCAGGCACAGAAGAGAAGGGAAAGGGAGGGAAGGGAGATGGGAAAGGTCCCTTGAGAAGACTTGATTAGATCAATGGTGCATCATGTTAAAAAAAATCAGGGGTGCCCTAGTGGTAAAATCAAGTGACAGCAACCTTTGCCCAAGGTACAGAGCACAGAAAGTAAGTGAAGAGCAGTTCTTCCATTATCTTCCACTGAACTTCCCCTTGGTGACCGTTACCACTTTTAGAGGCACACCAAGGACACACTTGCCACATTCTGTGGCAAACAAATGTTAACAGGAAATCCCTGGTAACTCTTTGGCTTAGTCAGGCAGCCTGTTTTTCAGGGTACACATGAGATAACGGTTGTGTTTTTAACCTTGGGTGGTCATATTTTCTGCTTTGAACGATGGAATTAAATAAATCAACTCTGTCTAGAGTTCTGCAAAGAGCTGCAGCCCAGAGCCTGGCCAGTTTGAGACCCATGGCTCCAGGGCAAGCAACCTCTGTCCCCTGGTGGCCCAAAGAAAGTACTACCTGCCTGAAGTACTCCAGGACCAGGAGAGCCAGGAAGTCCACACAACCTTCCATCCTTTGGCCTCTGGAGCCTCCCCCTTATAACTTGCATGCACCTTATAACTTGCATATATAATTCTGACCACACGGGCTGGGTTCTGGAAAAGCCAAACACTACAAGAGCTTTCTGGGACTTTTTAACCGCTCTATTCCTCTTATAACATCTGTTTTTCTTAGCTTCAGACACTATCGTTTTAAGATTGAGTTGCCTTGAGTTGCTGGGGATAATGACTCAGGGATAGAATATTGCCCAAAGAAATAATCAGTGAGATCTGAAAGTTAACACTAATGGTATTCCCAAGTAGAAAACAGTAAGAGACCATGTGTGTGTATGAGAGAGAGAGAGAGGGAGACAGGGAGGGAGAGGGAGGGAGGGAGGGGGAGAGAGAGAGAGAGAGAGAGAGAGAGAGAGAGAGAGAGAGAGAGAAAGAGAGAGAATGAATTATTAAGGAAGAGACAATAGAAAGACAGAGACAGAGAATACAGACTGAAAGAGACAGAGGCACACACAGAGATACAAAGAGAGAGAGAGAGAGGGAAAAACTAAGAGAGAAAGAAGAGGTCCCCATTAACGTTTGCACTATTAGCAATGTCATCCGCAAATGATTTTCAGCCAACTCTTAGCCGACTTAGCCCTCAAGTTCCTCAACCATCAATAACAGGCAAATTCCAAGGATGTCCTCAGCCCCACTGCCCTAAGGCCAGGCTTCCTTGGGGCAGACAGGAAGTGGCAGGTGCCCAGTCCTGGGTGCTCCCCAGGCTCTGAAGTGTGGCGACTGCCAACAGCACCCTGAATGGTTGGTAGGGAGGCTCCTTCCCAAACAAGAAGCCCAGTCACCTATTTGAATTGCTCTCTTCTTTGGAAGAACACAGCAACCTCCCCACAAAGAAAGGCTTAGTTATGAGAAGATTGGGATATCCAGAATGCCTCCTTGGTCAACAGGATTCCAGAAGTCTCTTTTTAGACCAGCCGGCTCACAGAGCCTGGGGAAAATGCAGAACTGTGACAAACACTTAAAGGAACCACCATATTCTGCATTTCTCCACCCTTTTACAGCTGACCATGAGACTGATTCTGAAGCGAGAACGCCATGTTCTGGAAGGCCTTGGCAGAGGCTGGCTCCCCTCCAAGGGCTATGCCCCAGGAGGCCCGAGGTGAGAAAGGAATGCTCGTTCTGTTCCGATGTCTAAAGTCTCTGATGGCGCCAGGAGGCCTGGTGCCCTCAGCCTCCGCAGGGGATGAGGCCAGGCCCGTGGTGGAGGAGGGGAGGCGCTTACCCACTGAAGTCACTGCCCTGAGCCTGCGCCTGCCCGGCGATGGCATCCATAATGGCGTCCTGGGAGTACATGCTGATGGGCGTGTTGTACTGCGCGTGGATGATGGTGGCCTTGCCGCCCAGCCCCTTCACCTCGATGGGCTTGTGGGTGGACAGGGCTGAGTCCTTCAGGGCGTTTGGGTTGAAGCGTTCCTGGTAGTCCGCGCTGGGGGAGGGGAGCAGGGGGAGCAGGGGAGGGAGGTGGAAGGAGAAAAGGGCAACAGGTGGTGTTACATGGGTCCAGGGGAGGGCTAGTGGTGGAGGGTGTCGAGAGAGATCTCCCAAAGTCAGATCCCAGGTAGTCTTTCCAAGTCTCCCCAACTGTGGTGGGGCTGGGTCTGGTCATGAAAACCCTCAGCACCCTCTCCAAAGCCCTTTGTGGAAGGTTTTTCTTGCCCATCCGGGCTTTCCCAGATCCCTGGACACCCCGGCTCAGCCTGAGCTACCGCCCAGGGTCAGCAGGGGGCGCCAGGCATTGAAAGCTCTCTCACCACATCAGCAGAGAAGCAGAGACAAAAAGGGTTGAGGAGTGGGGGTTGGGGATAGAGGACAGGAGCTGGGCTACATGTGACAGGCAGCAGCAGCCCAAGCGAAGTCCAGGACAGAATGCCCAAAAGGCGAAAAGCAGCCCCACTGGGCACCCAGAGATTCTGAACTTGGTTTCTCTACCAAAGGGCTGGCTCATTCTGCTGGCTACTCCTGGTGGCTGGGTGTTCTGTTCCTCCAGCCACTTCCATGCATGTGCTTCTTCCTTGGCGCAGGGCTAAGGCTGCTCCAGCACCTTCGTGTCCAATTTGTTTTGTAGTCCGCCAATCTCTACCCATTGGGGTTTTCCCCTCCAACAAGCAGGTGTGCTCCCAGGACAAAGACAAGGTCTGGCGCCGCCCCTCTGTGGGGTCCCACCAGGACAGAGATGAGATGTCTTCAGGTTCACACAGAACCCTGCTGTCAGCGCGACACTCCACCCACCACCCATCAGAACCAGCCTGCTGATCTTAAGCAGCCACAGCAGGAAATTGGGAATCAAAATGCGGTGGGTATCAGGTGGAGCCCTGGCACCCCTCCCCAATGCCTCCACTCCATACTCACAGCTTCACACCCATGCAGGCTCATTCAGGGACACAAATGCACTCCGTCTCACACATGCACGCACATGTACACATGCTGACACAGGCACACTCTGTCCAGACTGACTGACACACAAATGCATGCTGGGCTATGCAAACAAGCGCACACACATGCTTTCCTTCATACTAACTTGGCTGGAGAGTTGGCTACCACCTGGGGAGGAGAGAAAGAGCAAAGAAGACAGGGCTATCAGAGTGAGACTTCTGCCAGGGGATTTGAGCACTGGAATCATCCTCTGACTGGCCATTGAAGAGGCAAAGCCAGCCTGGACTGGCCCTGGGTGAAGAGAATGCAGAGTGAGGAGGGGAAGAGCTTAGAGTTGGGCCACAGCCTCTTGGTTTGGATCAGAGATGCCTACAGCAGCTTTTCGCCCTCAGTAGGTCCTCAGTACCCAAAGATTTGCCAGGAAGAAGGGTTTGCTTGTCCATCTTTATGGGCACTCATGTGCACAAATCCCCCAAATACAGCAACCTGGCTGTAGACCCTGGGAGAAGAGGCTAGAGACAGGACCAGCTGCAGCTACCCAGGTCCCAGATACCTCCCGGCCAGACAGCAGGTCTGAACTTACCCTTGCTTAATGGGGGCAGCTCTGGGAGTTCTGCTCCCCAAGCAGAACTTGTAGTGGTGTTGGAGTATATGTGTGACAAGGTTACCCACAGCCCCCAGGAACTGCTCTCCCTCTTAGAGGAGGGACAGGCAGCTGTGGCCACTCCTCCTGGGGCACAGGGGTAGGGGTCTGTGCAGTCCCCAGTGACTGATCCTAAAGGCCCTGTGGACAGGCAATGAAGAAGTGTAGGTCGAAGGCTTATTGCTGGAAAGTTCCCTGTAGCCAGAGCGGCCCATTTGGACACTACTATTGTACAAGGATCCCCCTTCACTCTGAGAGTGAGCCTTCTGGATGCAGGCATCTCTTTAAATGCAAATTCCTTGCAGCTGCAGATCCTGGCAGGTGTGATGGCCCTGTCAGAAACCTGAGGTGGGGGAAATGCTGGAGGCAGCGTCCTTGCCCCCAAACTCAGCCACCTTCTCAGACCTGACTACTGTGGGCTCTGACTAGGAGCCTGAGCCCCAGCAGGCCAGGACCCCAGGGAGCCAGACCAAAGCCAGGCCCCTCTCACCCCCACCCCACCCCCGAGCCTCAGGCAGCCTCACAGTAGCCCTGCTCAGCCCCAGGCCCCTGTCTCAGAGCTGATAAAATTTCCTCTGTCCTCCCAGGCTCAAAATAGCTGCAAATGGAGCTATATTAGGAAAGGGCCAGCACAGATCTTCCATTCCTTCTCCATTTTTGGCTGGTGCTGACAGCTGCAGGGTCAGCTTTTGCCCTGACCAGCCGTGCCCCCTGCAGAGGGTAGTGTTAGCCTCTGAGGCTGCCTCTGCCCTGCCCTGCTTGGGCAGCCAGCTCCTTCTTTGGCATTGATTCCTGCCCCCTGCATAGCTTGCACCTGAGGCTCTGGAGCCTGGATGCCTGCAGCAGACATGGCTCAGAGAGGAGGCAGCACCCATGTCTACGGGAGGATGACCCAAAGATGTAAGATGCGCCCAGGGGCCCTGACACCTAGTGGCCTGAGAGGCGCTGCCCTTTAGTGCCAGCACCAGAGAGGACGGGGAGGGGACTGCAGGGACACTCAGGCCCATTGTCCTTGCCCCCCATCTGTTCCTCTCCGCACCTCCCAAGAGGGTAGAAGCTGCTAAGGAATCATGCTGCAAACTGCTCAAAGAGAGAGTAAGGAAAGGAACTTCCTTTTGGAGCCAGACAGGACAGAGTTCAAATCCTGACCTTGCCCCTTCCTAGCTCTGTGACTCTGGGCAAGTTACCCACCTGTCTCAGCCTCTGTCCCCTCATTCATTAAATTGGGATGGTGGTGCCCACTGCACAGACAGGTTGTGCAGACTAAAGAGAACACTGAGAGTAGAGTCCTTGGCATGGGTTAAGTGTGCAGTGGATAGACCTCAGGCAGTTAGACACTCAGCCCAGCAGAGGCTGCCCAGGCTGGCCCATGTCAGAGGTTCTTCCCTTCCTGGGCAGTGCCCAGGGACAGCAGCACTAGCCTTCATTTGAATGAAGCACTCCCTCCCCTAACCCATATTACCTTGGAAAAAACTATTGGACCCTAATGGTCTGAGTGTCAAGTAATAATGTAACACTTGTCAGGTTCTGAGAAGTCCCTGTGCCAATGGGAAGGCACCTTGGGAGTCAGGGATGGGGCTAGCCCCTGACTTCCCCAAGCAGGTAGGTGGGTCCCTGTCTCCATGCAGGGAGGAGTTAGGCTCACGTGGGTGCCAGTCCTATCTGCCACTCATTAGCTGTGTGACTTTGGGCAAATTGCTCACTTTCTGGGCTTCTGTTTCCCAGCTGTAAAATGGGGGGAATGATACCCACCTCTGAAGTTGCTGAGAGAGTTATGTTAGTTAAAGCACATGGGCTGTTAACAGGCGTCCAGCCCAGACTGAGGGCTCAGTAAGGGGAGACAGTACCCTCACTGCAAGTGGGCCTCATGGAGGTACCAGTCCACCAGAGGCTGACCTCCCTGCTGAGGGCAAGTCCCAGCGGGACCAGAAAGAGCTACGAGCCCTTCCAAGGCAGAGAAGAAGGCTATTTCTCCTCTGCCATTCCCTGGGTTTTCTGGCAGAAGCTCCTGCTAGAAAAAGCCAGGGACATATGGCTTTGCCACCTTGGTCCAGGTCAGGTGCTCAGACCATGGAGTGCCTGAGGCCAGCTTCACTCAGGATCTGAGAAAGAGCTGAGGGGCTGGAGTGGGGGAGGGGCTAGGGGGCTCAGAGGTGGAGATCCTCAGGGGAGAAGTGAGCTGGTGGAGCCCAGGTACCTTCTGTGGCAAGGGCAAAGGCAGGGCACAGGCTTGGGTCAGACCATCCTGGGCTGTGTGACTCCAGGCAATGATGACAGGTAGCAAGTACTGAGTGTGCCAGAACAGAGCTCAGTGCTATGCACATGCTGTCCCCTTCAGTCCTCCCAGTAACTCCAAGATATGGACAGTCTCGTGTCCATGTACTCCTAATCACTGGCCAATATTGCTTTGACTCAGCCTGCTCTGCTTCCAGCACACAACCATTAGAGATAATTATACCAATTGCATGGGATCATGGGAGAAGTTAAAATGAGATAACAAGCATGAAGGGCTTACAAGCTAATGCGTGCTCTGCCTGGGGGCTCCTTCCCCTCACCCCTGCCATGATGCCTACTGGCTCTAGGTTCTTTTAATCTTATAATCCTACCAGCGAGATCTCAGGGGGCAGCGGGTGGGCTGCTGTTCTGCACAGCCCCTTTCTCCTTGGGGTCTCGCTTCCTTACTGTCCTATCCTAGCCAGGGTCAGTCTTACAAGCCCACTCCCTTCATACTGTTGCCAAGTCTCTCGGCACCCAGCTTATGTGCTCCCTCTCCAGGCAGCCTTCCCAAACCACTCCCAGCCTTAGAGAACTTGCCTTCCCACCTCTCGAATTCTTCCTTGCTCCTGCCTCAGGGGTCCCAGAGAGGTGGGAACCAGCCAATACCCTTGCCCCAGAGCTTCTGGAGGCAGCAGGTTTTGTTCTGTCCAGGGGAGGGGGGTGGCTTGATGTGATAGTTTTGGGATTCAGAGTCTCTTGCATTCAGGACAGCTGGATCTCAACTTAACCTTCTCTGAGCCTCAGTTTCCCTCTCTGCAAAACCTGACACATCACCCAAGGGTGGCGTCATAAAGCAATGATGTGGCCAGCTCATGGCAAATGCCAGTAGGATCACTGCTTTCACGGCTCTAATGGGGTTGGGGTTGGCAGGTTGAGGCCAGCTCCTCACTCCGACCACCTGCCCAGGACTTCACTGAGCACTGAGGACCCAGGTGGCCCTAGACCACCAGTGGAGAACTGTGCGCCCGTTACCTACCCTCCTGGGAGTCCAGCACCTGAGGCTTTCCCTCGGAGGCTCATCTGATACATCTGAGCCATCTCCCTCAGGGTCTCTGCCGAGTACAGGCCAATGGGGTTGTTATACTGCCTTGGCTGGCTCGAGCCCAGTGGCACTTTCGGGCTGAGTGAGTCCAGAGCCCCCTCTGGGCTGGTCTTGGCCCCTGGGCTGCCCTGTGGAGGGCCAGGGTCAGAGGCCTCCATGTGTGAGGAGAAGACGGAAGTCTGGGAGAAGGAGGAGCTAAGGGTCTGCCTGAGCTCCGGGGTGCCCGGGCTGGCCCTCGCCTCGGGGTTGGGGCTGGGTGCCGCCAGGCTGCCGTTCGTGTCCAGAGCAGGGTCCTGGCACAGGGTAGCCACCATGCAGGGGAGAGAGAAGAGAGCAGTTAGAGGCCACACGCATCCCAGTGCTTCTGAAACAGAGGTGTTAGTGCCAGTGACCCCCAGCCTGCAGCCTGCTGCACTGAGCTCAGGAGGGACCAGACAGGTTACCTGGAAGAGAAGGGTTTTGTCAGGAAGAGCGGGGGAGGCATACAGCTGCTGGCCCCAATGCTGGCATCTACCTGGACAAAATGCAAAGCCCCACACAGAAAGCCAAACCAAGCCAGCCTGCCTGCAGGGTTGGAGGAAAGGTCCAGAACAAGGGGGCTGTGGGTCTCAGGGTGTGGGGGGAGCCACCTCCATTCTATGTCTGTTCCCCCTTCCCCTGAGTGGGGGTGCTTGGTGAGCACTGCTCAGCCTCCTGTTCTGCTGACCACGTACTGAGATGCCCCCACACAGCCAATGAGAGGGGGCCCGCCAGCTGGTGGTAGACAGGCAGTATGGAGGTACAGGAGAGGAAACTGAGGAAATAGGGGGCTGACATTTGGTTCCCTTGGTTCACCTCTGCAGCTTCTCCCAAGTAGCCTTCTGCCTATTTCCCCAATCTGTCACCCACCCCAGCTCCCATCAGCCTCTTGCTCTCCCCTTTCCTACTTTGTCCCCTGCCCACTCTGCTTCACTGAAGAGACAGGGGTCAGTATGAGATCATACAGGGGAAGGTGGGAGTAGACCCCAATAGGAAAGGTGGGGCGGGCCTCCCATGCCTTGGGCCCACAGGGTTGAGCTGCTCATAGGGAGTTGGCAAGGGGCCTGGGGCTTGGGGGCGAGGCGAGGTCAGCAGCCGGGACCCCACCTTCTCTCCTGCGCCTGCCTCTTGGCCACCACCAGCATTTCTGATTGGGCTATAGGGGCGTGCAATTGGGAGGAGGCAATGAAATCAGGGTGAGCGAGCCCAGGTCAGAGGAGAAACCCCAAGGGCCAACAGGTCCCTCCAGGCCTGGGAGCTCCCCATGGGTGACCGGCTCAAGCTCGGGCCTCCAGCTTTCATGCCACAGTCCCCCCACTTCCCTAGTACCTTTGGAGGATGAGGGTCAGAGCTTTCTGGACACTTGTCCCACCTGGCTGGGAGGATGGAGCTCCCTCTCCTGAGAACACTGCTGCCTAAGCTGGTATTGCGTCTGCCCAGCTACAAGGCCCAGGCAGGTGGCACCCAGCCAGGTACCCCATACTCAGTATTTCCCAGGGACTCAAGCAACTCTCCCGGAGGCCTGCCCCACCTCCCAGGGTTAGCCATGGCAGGGCTGGGCTGGTCCCTGGCCCCACCCCAGGTGGGCTAGCCAAGGATCAGACAGGCAGACCAGGGGCTGCACCCCAGGAACCGTGTGTGATTGGGGTGGAGCCTTCCACTGACAGTCAGCACTTACCTTCTGGTGGGGGATCACTGGCAGAGGGGACTGGATCGGGGGTGCTGTAGTAGAGATGGGAATAGGACGCTTCGACCTGGGGAAACCAGAAATTAGGCCAAGTAAAGACAGTCATCTGTGAGGCCAGGAGCTCCTGCCTGGGCAGGATTGACCAGGGGAAAGCAATAGAGTACTGGGGAGCCAGGTAAAGGGCCTGAGACCCACTGTCCACCCTGTGGGCTGGGTGTCCCCAGGAAGGCACTGGGCCTGACCAGGATGAACAAGCCATGGCCCTTGGGCACTTTGTAGCCACAGGCCTCTGCTAGGTCCTTGGGAGGCTGCCTGGGTAAAGAGGAAGCAGGGAAGACACTGGCTTCTAGGCCTCACAGCCCACACACTGGCAACACCAGACCTACTCCCTCAGCCTCATCTGTAAAGTGAGGCGCAGACATTGCAGATGCTCGACAGCCTTTGGGCCTGGTCTTTTACCTGCTTCAGAGGCTATCCTTATTGCCCTCTGAGGCCTTGTAGCACAGGACTGGGCCCACACAACTGCTACTGGACAGCCCCTTTCTCAGGCCTCTGATGCCCACACCCCAGCCTCCCCTCAGCTGCCACCTACTTCTGCAGTGTGAGGCTCAGGTTGTAGCTGGCAGACTTGATCTTGTTCTGGGCCTCCAGGTGGGTCATGGTATCTGTGTTGACACCGTCAATGGCTACCACCAGGTCACCCTGGCTGAGCTGGGACTGGGCCGCCTTGCTGCCGGGGGTGATCTGAGAAGATGGCAGATGAAGAGATGAACATTAGGATGGAGAGCCTGAGGATGGGCCAGTCCTCAGGGAAGAGTCACCTGGGATCAACCAGTGAGGACTTTCACTCACGGTGGCCAGTGCCTGCTGCTCACCACCCCTGATTCTTCTTGCTGGCACACAGCCACCGTATCTCCTAGTGCTTTGTATCTGAGTGTGGCTAGAGGACTAGCCCTCGCTAGAGGAATGTGGATGGAGGCAGTGCACACCACTTCCAGGCCTGTGCTGAGCAGCCATTCTTGCCATCCTACACTCTCTCTGCTGCTTGTCGGCTGACTGGGTGCAGAGGACGCAAAAAGGACCCCCAAGCCACTAAAGGGAGGGACCTGGATCCTGGAGTCACTGCTTAGGGGAGAATGAGTAAGGAGCACCACATCGGATGTTACATGAGTGAGAAATAAACTGTCTTTTTTTTAAAGATTTTATTGGGGAATTGGCGGAGGGGAACAGCATTGGGGAATCGGGGAAGGGGAACAGACAAGTTGCTGTCTTTTTGTTCTTCAGTTTAGTTGCGGAGGATGTTGCTTCCCTCTTGGTATTGTCATTGCGCTCTTCCCAGATGAGGCAGATCGGTCGCTGGCCTCTGGATGTCGCTCACCGCGGCTATTGGCAGCTCACGCTTGGCTGCCAGCCGCTCACGCTGGCTGCGGGCCACTCACTGTAGCCTATGGCAGCCCACTGCAGCAGGGGCTGCAGCCCACACCATCACCGGGGCTCGCACAGCCCAGCTCGAGGTGGAGCTGTTGTTAGCTGTAGAGGGCAGTGTCACTGGCCCTCATGTGGGATCCGAACTGGGGCCGCTGGCATCCCCAAACCAGCGCTTAACCAATGCACCACTCGGCCGGCCCGAGAAATAAACTTTCATTGTGCTAAGCCATTGAGATTTGGGGGCCAGTTTGCTTATTATAACACCTGTACCTCGAAAACCCATGGAGCACTTTCCAGGCTCCAGAAGGAGGGTATACACAGGAGCTAAGACTCAGCGCCTCCACAGAGGTGCTGCCAGATCAGCAGGCAGGTCAAATGCCCCCTCACAAAGCATCCTGATGTGAGTGCCTAGTGCTGTCATGGCAGGGGTACAGCAGACTGGGGAGCTGTCAACCCTGCCTGGGGGAGCAAAGCTGGGATGGGGTAGGGCTCAGTGCTCTGAGGTCAGCTTCAACCTTCCAGAAGGGGAGGTGCAGGTGTTGGGGCAAGCTCCCAAATTCTGCACTCTAATGACATCACAGAATGCTAGAGCCTGGGGGCTCTACCCCCAATGTGATCACACAGAATGCCAGGCATGCTCCACCCTGGGAATACTCTATGCAATGTCAGGAAGGCCACACCCCCAGAGACATTACTTGAGATGCCACAATGGCTCAGATTCCGCTCCCAATGACATCATGCGCAATGGCCAGACTACACTCCTGGCTCCTAGTAATGGAAGCCTGAATACTATGGCGGCCCCGCCTGCAGTGATATCACATGAAATGCAAAATTCTGGAAGGTCTCGTGATATCACCTAAAATAGCTTGATGGCCTGCCCTTAGTGATATTCCATAGAATGGAATGAAATCCCTCCCCTAAGGATGTTTTCATGTCAGGGAGACTCTGTTCTACCCCCCATGATATCACCATGGAAGCTCCACCCACTGCTGACATCACATAGAAAGACTTTGTGACCTGACCCCAATGACATCATATGAAGGTCCCCATGACATCATGTGGACGGCCATGCAGGCCCCACCCCCATGATACCATAGGAAAGAATAGCCTCTGGGAGCCACTGCATGGCAAGCTGTGACTGGACAGAACCCCTTGGCTTTCCCTCCCTAACTGCCCACCAGCCAGTCCTTTTGGCTTCTCTAAGCACAACTCAGTCACCTTCTGGCTATACCCCAGGGACAAGTCCAGCTCTAATGCTGGCGGAAGTCGTTTTCTGGCCAAAGCCTGGGGACCATCCTAGAAGGAGCCCAGACAGAACTTGAGGACAGTCCCATGCCTTGGGTGTCAAGTTTGAGAGGGCCTCTGGCCAGGCCCTAGGCTCCCAGACATAGATAGAAGCCTCCTGCCAGGCCCCTCATGGGGAACTCACATCTAAACAAGAGACTCCAGTCCTTCCCCAGGTAAGCTGGGTCCAAGAACCACGTGTGACAACCCGGTGATAACAGCAAGACCGGGATAGCCCTTGCCGACTCTCTTCACCAGACATTTCAGCCCCGGAGGCTGTGTTACCTGCTTAAACACTGGCCACCTTTGCCCAGAACAGCCTCCCCACACCCTGAATCTTCTAAGACAGTCAAGGAGAGGGGAGAAATAAACCCCTAGATTGCCAAGTAGCCATGTTGTCTGTTTGCAGAGTCCAGCCTGCTCTCCCAGCTCCCATAGGGGCATCTTAGAACTACTCAGGCCTTCTCAAAATGTGCATAGCCCTTCTCCCCAAATCCAAGGCCACAGGGAGCCCCTACTGATGGCAAGAGTGTGCTGTTTCCTTCAATTTAAGGGATTGAACCGTGGGTGAAAAGCAACAGTGAAGAAATACAAAATACTTTGTAGGCTGAGTTAGGACTCCTGAGGGCAAGTGAGCTGCCCAGCTAGGCCTGTCCTTTCTCTACACCTGGCTTCACACTCAGACTTGTGCTTTCCCCAGCATTTTATTACAAATATCTTCAACCATAGAAAAAGCGAAAAGAGTTCTACAGTAAACACTCAAATACCCACCACTGAGGTTCAACTGTAACATTTCATTCAATGTGTTGTATCTATCACATGTCTATCTCTCTCTCTCCATCCACCAATCCATCCTAGTTTTGAAGCACTTCAGAGAAAGTAGCAGACGCTCGTATACTTCCATTCAGGATGAAGTGTGCAATATTTCTGCCTTCCTAGTGGACTGCCTGCAGGGCTCCCCACACCAGGGCTCCCCCACACCAGGGCTCTCCAGATGCTACTAAATATCTACAGAATAGGGGCCATCACCCGGCAGCAGGAAGCTCCCAGGTGGAGGGGTGAGGGTAGTGGCAGCACAGACCCCAGCCAGAAGGGCAAGCCTTCTGCCTACAGAGGTGATAACTGCCAGGGAGGACCAGAGTCGTGTCCAGAAGATCAGGGATGACAGTGAGCAAGGACACCAGAATGACATCCAAGAGAAGTTAGGGCCACAGCAGCTCAGGCAACCTGGCTGGGTGGGGTGGGGGTGGGCGCTGGTGAATCTGGAATGCCCTTCTTTGGAAGCTGCCCCGGGGGCATCTTTCTCCCTCAGGTACAGGCTAGCTCACACCAATGCTTCCCACTGGGCCTCTTACCTTCCCTTTGCCTGGCCCTGCCTTGCACGGACTAGGGTGATACTTGTTCCCAGGGAAGAGCTCAGCTTCCCCCCAGGGAAGCCTCCGAGCTGGCTCCCACCTGCCCCTGGAGCCTTTCTCCCTGCACCTGCATATGCCCGTCAGGGCTCAGCTGGCCTGGCCTTTGGCTGCCCTGAGCAGGACCCAAGAACTCTTGGTCTGGGGGTGAAGGGTGCTGTCATCCTCTCATAGGGAGGCAGTCTTCTAGTTTGGCCCAGCTCTCCTTACAGAAGGAGGCAGGATGGAGGCAGGGATCCCCAGCTTGGCCCAAGGGCCATCAGATCTCCTTCCCCCACCACAGGAGTGGCCTGCCCGAAGAGGTGTGGGGCCACCCTCATACTTTTAGCCAGAGACCAGGGACCAGGGCAGTGAAGGGTACAGTCCAGGCTTCATGTATCCATGGATCTCTTATCTGACTCTATTCCTCTCTGCTTTTCTCATCCCAGAAAGGACCCAAAGCAGCTAAATCCTTGGAGTTTTTTTCTTTTTCTTTAGTCTTTCCCCTTTCAAGGATTTAAAAAACTCTATAAAGTTGTTTCATTCCACATCACTTTTCAGTCTTCTCAGGTCACCAGCTACCTCTCAGCTGGAAAACCAGCCATGGGCAGAGCTCCAGGCATGAGGTGCGCTAGAATGGGCTCAAGGTGTTTGAGGGCCACAGTCACCACCTGGCCCACAGGAGTCCTCTCACCTTGCTGGGCTGTGGTCGTAGGGCACCCCAGAGGAGGCATAGGAATAACCACTGCCAGTAAGCAGCAGTGGCCCCGGCCACCTGCAGGTGCCTGTGGGGGAGGCAGCAAAGGGAAGAGTGGGGACTTCAGTCTGAGCCAGAGCTGAGGTTGCCGTGCCGGCCTCATGCCCTCTGTGTTAAGGGAAGCAGTGATGCCAGTCCCTCAGATCGCTGCGAGCATTACATTATGAGATAGGGTATTATGTAAGGAGGGTGAGAGCTGAGAAAGCTTTCAACTAAGGAGGTACAGGTGCTGCCCCTGACCCCTTCCCCCTGGAGGTGCCAGAGGGGCCAAGGCTAGGAGCCTCCCTTGCTCCATGGGAAACAAGATCTGGAGCTGGCAGCGAGGGGGGTGCAAGGGCTGCCCTGACTGACTAGTCCTGAGCCAGCCTGCTGTCCCTACAGGGGCCTGAGCATTAGTTGGAGGGGAGAGAAGCTCTGTACAGATTCCTGGGGAAGCAAGACGCCAG
Organism: Aselliscus stoliczkanus; assembly: GCA_033961575.1. Taxonomy (NCBI): domain Eukaryota; kingdom Metazoa; phylum Chordata; class Mammalia; order Chiroptera; family Hipposideridae; genus Aselliscus; species Aselliscus stoliczkanus. Next base: position 122,458,831 of record CM066729.1, read on the forward strand.
CTGGACTCAGGCACATCCATGCCATCAGCTGCTATTTCTCCAGCTCTCGGCAGCCAGGAGGGCAGCTGGGATCCCTACAGAAGTTCCTGACCATCCCCCCCAGGGCTCAGAACCAGTACTCAGAAGGCCCCTGCTTTCCTTCCCCTCTAGATTTGCCTTTGTAGGTGTGGAGAGGGGCAGGGAGCATGAGCAGCTAGTGGATGCCTTGAATGGTGTGGCTTCCAGCACCTCCTCCCCACCCTTCCACACTGACCACCCCAGGGGATTTCTCATGGAGCCCTAAGTGCGTTTAACATTGTGTGATTAAATTACCATCATGCTGTGCTCCGCTCCCATCCCATCTGGCCTCCCTTGGGTCTTGCTCTATCCCTCACACTCTCACTGGAAATTCTGTCTGCCCATGGCCCCACTCTCAACCCCACCCTGGCCGATGAACAAGCCAGAGTCTTGTCTATGCTCAAAAAGCCTCTCCTTGCACAGAGGGTTTTCAGGGCAGTGAAAATACTCTGCATGATACTATAAGGTAAATATATGTCATTATACATTTGTCCAAACCCATAGCACACCACCACCAGTGAACGCTAATGTCAGCTATGTGAGTGAAAATGATGTGTCGATGTAGGTTCATCAATTCTGATAAATGTACTGCTCTGGTGGGGGATGCTGAAAATGGGGAGGTTGTGCATACATAGGGGCAGGGGTACATGGGAAATCACTGTACTTTCCCCTCAATTTTGCTATGAACCTAAAACTTCTCTAAGAAAATAGTCTTTAAAAAAAAAACAACACATCTCTCCCTCCCTTGTCTTAGCTGCTGTGGCTAGCTCGTCATATTTCTCTCCATTTCTTCATTTCCAGGCTTCTCCAAGAAGTGGTCAGCAAGTCCTGCCTCTACTATCTCCCATCCTTCTCACACCCAGCCATTTAGCTCTGGCCCCCACCATCCCACACAACCAGTATCCTCCCTGTGCCCACAGCCAGGTTCACTGGTCCCCTCTCTAGCTGACGGTACCCTTCCCTGGCTTCCTGAGCCTCCCTTTTCTCCTCCTCTTGTCCAGGCTGACAGTTCTGCCTGTGTCCTGGATGTCACCTGTAGAATGCTCCCACAGGCACATCACTCTCATTGGGCCCCAGAGAACAACAGGACATGGCAAAGTTCACTTCATGCCTCTTAGGATGGTTCCTGGGTAGAGTGGAGGTAGGGAAGCTGTGTTTGGGAATGGGATGGTCTTGGGTGGGGGGCCTTTGCAATGATAGACCGACCAGCCCTGGATGATGGGGACCATGTAGAGGGGGACAGAGACTCAGGGAACCGGGGAGACTTCTCCCAGGCCACCCAGCAGGGCCCTGGGACCTTACTCAGGAAGCCTCCTCAGACTTGTTGCTGTCCCACAACACCTTCAGCCCGAGGGGCCTGGGGCTGCCCAGGAAGCTGCCCGTGTCCTGTGTCTCAGCCTAGGGCCTTGGAGGGTCTGCTCCCCAGGACCCAACCAGCTTCATAGTCATGCCCTTGAGGGTCCTCACAAAGGTCAGGGACAGCTCTGAGCACCAGGGAGGGAGGGTTAGCATGGGAGGCGAGGGCCTGACTGGGGGACCTCTAAGAATGCCTTCGCCAGCTGTGGGCCTGTCAGTGATCTTCCCCATTTGTTCATGTGTCATGGTGGGAGCTGGCCCAGCAGCCCCACAGGAGCCCTCCAGAGGCTTGCCTGACCTTCAGGGTGGCTATAAACAGCACGACCTGTCAGCACTGGGAGGTGCTGCCCCAGAAACAGCTCCAGCAGCCTCAGAATTCCAGGAATCACCAGCACAGTTGCCCCAGAATAGTCTTTGCCTTCCTCCTCCCTGGGGACCCTCTGTCCTTTGCATCCCCATTGTAGCTGGGGGAGTCTGACAAGTACAGAAACAGAAAAGTGCCAAGGGACTGGTGGGTGGAGCAGAGAGACAGGCCCCACCCAGCTCAGCCCACCATGCCCAGGGCCTCGCTAGCAGTGCTGGAGGAACAGGTGTAAAGCATTTTCATAAGTGCAGGTTAGGAAGCGTTCTCCGGAAGGTACTAGCCTCATTTTACAGATGGGAAAACTGAGGCTCAGCAGGTGAACTGACATTTCTAAGGTGACACAGCTGTGAGTAGCAGAGCTGAACGAAGTCCACACCAGAACAAAGTCCACAACTCTTCCATAAAGTCGAGGACCACATGTGCCAAGGGGCAAGGCCCCAGACTATGGCTCCAGTCCTGGTCTAGTGATTGGCTGGGGTGGGGGCTGGGCCTTTGGAGAGGCTCCCACCCCTCCCCCACATCCTGGAGAACTGGCTGGGGTTGGGGAGGGTGGCTGGCTCATGTTGCAGGCCCAGCCGCACCTGTCCAGGATAAATAAAGGCATTTCCCCCTCCGCCCTCTGAGGCTCCCTCGTGAATCTCCTCTGTGGGTCCTCAAGCTGAGACTCACTGACAGGAGGCCTTGAGGGGCTGCTGCTGCCCCAGGATTGATGCTGTGGGGCCCATGGGCAAGGTGGAATGGGGACAGAGCTATCACCCAGCCTGCAGGTGGCCACTTTCTTACAGAAGGTGCTGCAATCTGCACCTACAGCTTTCCTACTACCCCCTACCACAGGGGTGAGAGGACAAGCCTGGACGTTAGGGGTTACCACAGGAGCCCGTGTGCAAATTCAAGACTCAGCTTGCCTGGCTCCAAAGCTCTGCCTCCCTGAGCACCCCTCAGGATTGCAGTGCACGTGCAGAGGTACCGGCCCCTGCTGAGAATGAGCAAGCCCTGCCTCTGCAAATCCCCCTCTACAACATGCCACCTGGCACCTGAGCACCCATGTGGGAAGTGGATCACGGCTGGGGTGGGAGCAGGGTCTCTCCAGAGAGCTGTGGCCCCGCATCCCCTTGGGAGAGAAGTTCCTGGAGCAGAAAGGCCTGGAGAGCCACAGCAGGAAATGCCACCTGGCCAGCAACACTGAACCTGGGATGCCCCAGCCCAGGGGATCAGCAGCCCACCAGAGGAGTTTATCAAGAGGCTCCAACCCTGGGGAAGCCCGAGTGCCCACCTGGTCCAGCTTGCTCATGGCCTTGGTGATTTGGTGCATGCCCCTGTAGAAAGCAGAGAGGCCATTATGCCCATCCCCCGATGCCCTGCCTGAGCTGTGGGTTCTATTTATAAAAGTACCCCCCAGTCATTGGCTCCAGTACATCCCAATACATGCCCTTCCTTGCAGTGAGGACATTCTTCCTGCTGTCTAGCTTAAGGCCTCTATGCTGCAATTTAAGCCCTGAGCTGGTCAGGCCAGGTGGCACATAGACCCTGGGTGAGATAATTGGCTATCCTGGGTGCCACTGGGCCAGGGGTCTAATATCCGCCACAGAGATGGGGCAGGGAGCACCAGGTGGGGCTGCGGGAGAGTTGGGCTCAATCCTCGGTGTGTGTCACTGGAGGACCTATTAGAGTGAGGGTGCACAGCCCCGTCTCATGCAGAGAGGAGACCTGCAACCATGTGGGTGGGAGTTGCGCAGGGTCCGGGGGGAAGGGTGTCCACTAGGGTTCAAATACCCATGTGTCAAGGTATCATCAGGCAGGGTGTGCAAGTCTCTCGGTGTCCTTTCAGTATGGGACCCTGCGGTCTCCTGGGGAGTAGGTCTGGGGTGCAGACTCAGGTTAGAATGAGCCACCTCTCCAGTAGGAAGATGGAGGGCAAGGCCTTACTCTGGGCAGGAGCCAGGCCAGTGCCCCGCCCCAGAGGAACGTGGCCTCCATGGCTATTTTGAGCCTCCTGTAGTACCCCTGAGTGAGGCTTCTCCTTGGGGTCCCCCTAAATGCCCACATCAGGTTCCACAACCAGGACTGCTCGCCCAGTGGGGTCATTGGCTCCCTGCCCCCCATGCCAAGCACCTTTCAGGCCTTCCTGGCTGCCCACCTCCCTGCCCCTCTCTATCCCCAGGCCCAAGGCAAGTCTCTGCTGTGCAGGAGAAGAAACTGTCTTCCTGTCCCTAGGTGAGCAGCAACCCACATACTCCTGCCCATCCATCACCCTCCAGTGACAGCCTGGGGCCTCAGCCTTCCCCCTTGTGTTCATAGCAGCACTGCAGGTGGCCACCTCAGCCTTAGCCCACCCAGCAGGGCTTGTCTATGCTCTCACACACCTCACATTCCCCTCTGAGCCTCGGCGCCTTCAGCCCCAGCTCAGTCAGACTCGTTGGAGTCCTTTTGCTTGGCAAATGTTGTCTGAGTATCTACTATTGTATGTTCTAGGCTCTGTTGTAGCTGCTGAGGACACAGCAGTGGTTAAAACAAAGTCCTTTCCCATAGACAGCTTTCTCTCAAGCAAATCTAGCTGCTCAGCTCTCTGGGTTTCAGTGTCCCCTATGGGACAATAGAGTTACTCATACATTCTCCAATGTTCTGTGACATCCCCATTAGGCAGTGCTGTTCCCTGATCGCAGACACTGCAGGACTCGGCTCATTTTCCCAGGTAAGCATGGGAATAAGATGTGAGACAGACAGGCAGAGCAGCCATGGGTGAAGGGGTAAGGGCTTGGGCAGGTGAGGGAGGAAGCCTGGCTTCACAAGGCCAGCCAGTGCCGACCCAGGAAGGGGGAAGCAGGGGCTGTTATCTTGGATCTGGGATGAAGTGGGTGCTGGAGCCCCATAACCAGCCCAAACCAGCCCCAAGCCCTGACAACCGAGGTCAGCAGTCTGTCCATCTGTTCATCTCCCCTCCTGTCCCCTGCCCTCTCTATTCTAGGAGTGCTCTCTCCCCAGAACAGTTCCCATTTCCAGGGGGATGTTCCAAGCTTGAGGGTACCCTGAGCCCACTCTGCTGAGGAAGAGCTTAGGAAGGCGCTGCTCTGTTCACCTGCCTGCCTGCCATGAAAACTTGGCACTTTCTTCTCTGCTCAAATCACCCGCCACTTGCCCATGACGTTTTACACTCATAGCACGCCGGCCAGTTTGAGTGGGCACACAGTTGTGGCTGTGATCAGAGGTCTATGGTTGGCAGCATCCAGTTGTGTCTAGTCCCAGCCCCAAATTGGCGGTCGGGCGTTCTCTGCTTTTCAAGAGTCTTGAGGAGGACCGATGGATGGACACACATACCTCACTCTGAACCCTTGAGAGCACTAGGCCGTGGGCAGCACACACTTACCCGGGAGATGGTGAGCGGCATGTTGAAGTCCTTGCCGCCCTGCAGACGGAAGCCCCAGGGCCCAGGCCCAGTCAGGGTCACGCTGTAAGACATGCTGGTGCTGACAGTGGCGGCCTCTGTGGACAAGAGAAGGGTGGAGTGAGAGGGCCCTCAGGGGCCCCGCCTCCCCAGCCCATACCTCTGCCCCTGCCCCCGACCCCCGACCCCCAACCCCCAGCCTTGCCTGCTCTGTCCCTTGCTGTCTAGTCAGGCTGTGTGGAGCTCCTAAGAGACTCCTAAGAATAGCTGGGAATGAATGCCATCGACACTGATATCTGCCCTCTGCTGCGCCCATAAATGGACTGTAACCCTACACTGTGCCCGCCCGCGGAGGCCTCCCAGCCGGTCCACCGTGACTCACATGGCTAATATAGCCCCTGGGGAGGGGTGTCCGGCACCCAGTAACCCCCAAGGATAGGGTACTGGCCAGGTCAATGATAAGGCCCTCTCCTCCCCGCTCTCCTTTTCTTGCTGTCTCTGCTGTCTGGGAAGCCTCGATGCATACTCTCTCCACCGCTGCACCCACCCCTTTGCTCAGAAGACCAGAGCTGAGTTTCCTTGGGCAGGGGCTTTTCCTCTTGGCTTATTGCTGTACTGTGCTTACTGATGAGAGGTTGTGCCTGATCCAGTTTGGAGCCCTGATGGTCCCTAAGACTGAGCTGAGCCTCCAGCTGGTCTGGGCAGAGCTTCAGCGCAGGAAACTAGCAACTGGCTCGAGGTTGTCCGCCATAAAAATGATCGTCATAATAGAAGCAGCTCTGAGAACAGCCAACCTCAGTTCCAGGCCCTGTTGTCCCTCAGATCTTGAGAGGCTGCTGACTTGGCAGGAACCAAGGCTCAGAGAGGTTAAGCGACTTTTCCAAGGTCACACAGGGAGTAGACTCAGACCACACTGGACCCTGGGCTCATTCTGATGGGACTCGAGCCAGATAATGGGCTCCCAGTGGCTAAAGGTGCCTCCCAATGCCAGGACCTGGTGGGGGGTTGTGCCTGCACCCCTCAGCACAGGATCTGAAAGCAGGTCTGGGGCAGGCCCACATCCTTCAGACCCTCTAGTGGCCCGGTGGTTATTCCTGGCTCTTCTGTCTCTCCTGTCTCATTTGTGCTCTGGAAAACTTGACGGCAGCATGGAAAACTCCAGCTGCCAGTGTGGCACGCCAGGCCCCTGTGCCCTTTGTACTGGAATGGCAAGGGGCAGGGAGGAGGGGAGGGGATGCCATTTGCTCAGCTGCTGGGACACAGGGCCAGAAGAGGTAGCGAGAGGGTGCGTGTTCCATGTGTTCAGCCTGTAACCTAGAGACAGTGTGTTCTGGGAGGGGACCTGGGCCCCTCGAGACTCCTGCCAGTGAGATCTTTGGGCCAGGATACTTCCAGAAACACTTCCTCAGAAGGGACTTCAGACCTTGGGTAGTCTGGAGATATATCAAGGCCCACCCTGGCTCCTGGCTGGGGAAACTGAGGCTCAGAGAAGGCAACCTGGCCGGCTGCTCTCTGGCCCTCCCGGAGGGCTCTGGCTGAGCTGGGGCCCAAGGACTAAGTGCAGGCCTGGGTGTAAGTAACTTCCCAGCTGCCAGCATCCTGCCTCATACGCTGGGGCTGGCACATACAACATGCAGGGGAGAAGGAGTCCCTCCATCACAGGCACATTTGGCAACTTTCCTAAGGTCACAAAAATGTGAAGTTGAAGCAGCCAGAGATGGACCTGCATTCTTTCTTCCACTTCACCACCTCCTCTGCCCTGGGTCATACAGACCAGCCTGTCCTCCCTGCTGGGGCCTGGCCCAGGAGGCCAGCGGTTTATGGCCAACACCCTGTCCTTCCCCCATCCCATCCCTTGCCCCTCCTCCAGGCCCCATCCCATCCATCCCTCGTCCATCCCTGACTCCAGCCTTATCCCCTTTCCTAGGGAGGTCAGTCCTGCCAGGCTGGAGAGGAATCATCGGCAGGACATGACCAGTGTGGGAAAAGGAAGGAGGGGGAAGAGGGAGAGTCCCAGGCTAGGCTGTACCTGGAGCTGCAGGCTTTCTCCAGACTCGGGCACCCGCCTGATGCCTGACGCCTGATGCTGCCTAGGGGAAAGGGAGGGGTAGTGGGAAGGATGCTCTTAAAGGGAAAGGCCAGCCTCCCTCCATCTGCCTCCCCGGGGGACCCAAGCCAGCCAGAGAGCAGCTGTTACCTACCAGCTGGTCAGGAGCCACTTCTCAGTAACAGCAGCTCATTAGGGAGTGGGAATGGGGGCAAGCCTGGTCTTTGTCCCTCCCCTTCTCTGCCCCCCACCACAGCTTGAGATGGGGCTTCAGGAGAGTCACAAGATAGGGAATAGAGGGATAGGGAATAGAGGGAAGGGAGGAAGAGAAGCTGATGTGGGCATCAGAAGGCAGGCCTGGGGATTCTCTCCTATTGCAGCATGAACAGATAGAGACCATGCTTGTCTGAGACCTTTTAATTTTCCTATATCCCATCAGAGCCACACAGCCCTGGGTGAATTTAGACCACTAATTTGCAAGAAATCACAGATGCAGTGTGTGCACACATGTGCTTGGTGTGCATGCAAATATGTACTTATGGGAGAGCGCGCCTGCAATTGTACACGTGCACAAACTTGCGGGCCGAACTGGAAACAGTACATTGCAGGGAGAAGCCAGAGGTGAGTAACAGTTTCCAGGGCATGAAGGTCCGTGCTCAGCTTCAATTGCTGGCCTTGGAGATGCAGCGCAGGCTTTCCTGTGCCAGTTAAATGCCCAGCCTGGGTACAGATGCAGCTCATAAATAGCTGGTGTGTCCCACAGAGCCATCACCATTGTCATTGCCTGGACAATCACAGCACACAGCGTTTAAGGAGAGGCAGATGGCTCTGGGAAGCAGCAGCGCCTGGGCTCCACTCTTCAGGCTGAGCCTGGGGTGCAGGCTGCCGAGATGAGAAGTGGGAGCAGACCACTTTGCAGGGCAGGAGTCTTGCTTTGGAAGTGCGAATCCAGCATATGATGGGTGACAGGGCCACTTCCAAAGCCCACAGGCTTGCGGGGTAATCCTGGGTTTGTGCGAGTGAGGGTTTGTGAGGGGGCGGATATGTCCCAGAAGAAAAACAGAGCCTAGGTTATTCTACATCCTGGGGTCCAGGCTAGGAAGCTGTTCCTTGGTCTGAAAACAAACAGTACACATCTGTTTAGCCCGAGGAGTGAGCCCATAGGAGCAGTCTCCCAGTGACCCTCTGTGTTTAGGGTCACCAAGGGGTAAAGGGAGGTTGCATGGAGAGCCATGTGTGTCCTGAATCACACCACCGCAGGCAGCGTGGCCTGGAGGATGGAGCCAGCAGGCCCAAGGCTATCTTGTCTGCAGGACATCCCCTGAGATATCCTCCGGGCCCTCAGGCTTCTGGGGTCCAGACTGAGCTCTCCTCATCCCACCCCCAAGTTCTCCACTTTCCTCCTCTTGCACAAGGCATGTGGCATCTCTGCTCCCCCTGCTGCCTAAAATGCCTCATTCCTTGCCTGTCCCTACAGCACTGGCTTCCTCTGGTCTTTGCCCTGCAGCTTATTCCATTCAACCTGTCCTTCCCCAGTCACTGCATAGGGGACCAGCTACTCTGCAAAGCTGACCCAGCCCTCCTTAAGGCCCCCACTAAGTCCCCCAAGGGCTCCCAGTCCCCCAGTGTCATGCCTGAAGACACCTCCTGCCCCTTTTCTTTCCCCAACAACCCCACTGCCAGCTCCCAGGGTCCCTTTGACTGCTTCTGAGGTCAGAGAGTAACCTTCTATTCCAGGACACTGAGCTCCCCTGCACTTGTACAAGCTGTTCCCTCAACCTGAACCCCTCAGCACACCCATCCTGTCTGGCAATCCCTACTTCACCTCCACCTTCCTTGGGGAGCCCACAGGGACTTACGTCTGCTTTCAGCACCCTGTGCACTGATACCCTGATGGCAGTGCTTGTCACACGTTCGGTGACTGCTGATGTGCTCTCCCTCTCTGCCCCGCGCCCCAGCCCAGTATTCCCCTCAGGACAGACATCATGCCTTTTGTCATTGCCCTGCTGGCCTGAGGGGCACCGCTGGGCCTCTGTCCTGGCCTCTACGGCCATGCACAGTATGCAGGCTCAGGGCATCACGGGGATACTGTTCCCTGGGGCACTGATGCTGGGGGTTGGGCAGAGGCTCCACAACTGTAGGGAGCAGCCCAGGGCTCCCCCTCTCTGGGACATGCAGGAGAGCAGCCTTGGGAAAGAAAGGCAGGAAAGTGCCTCTGCTGTTGGGCTTACTGGGGAAGCCCCTGGGAGCCCAGGAGCTGGGGGTGTTGTCCAGGTGAGAATGGAGGGCCAGGGTGGGGAGCTGTCAGCTGAGGGGGAGGAGCAGCCTCAGGGCCTGTACCCACGGCATTTCCAGTGTTCCAGAATATGGCCTTCTCTAATCGCCATCGACATTCCGTTCCATAGGCTCTTAGGCTGACAGCTGGCCTTCTTTTAATAGCCACAAGTATTCTGGGTGACGTCCTAATCTCAGGGCACTCACAGAGAGCACACACACAGCTTGCAGCACCCCCACCCAGGTATGTATGCCCAGCCTCCAATCACACGGAGAGGTACACACCACCCATACTTGGTCACACGCACAGCTTAGAGCAGACATGTTGGGACACACTCAGTCCCACACCCTGTGGTGTCACAGTGACAGAGAGCATGTGCCCGACACATGGTCACACACAGTTACACACAGAACACTTAGCACAGCATAGCCACCACCACCGGCTACCTGAGTGCAGTCACACATTGTCACCCAGACATTCTCAGGGGCAGTCACAGACCATACTCAGGCCTGCTCAAAAGATCTGGGAGTTACAGACCCCCAAGCCTTCTAGGCGGGCAAGAGAAAGCTGGGAGGTGCTGGGAAAGAGGAATTCTCAGAGGGCACTGGGCCTGCCCACAGGTAATAAGCTCCCCTTTTCTGGCCACTTTCTGGGCTACTTGCCCCTTGTCTCCACACTTTATAGTTTGGCAGGTGCTGGGCCCAATCACCTTCCTTGGAGCCTCTGCTTCAGATCCCTGGGGCTTGGGAAGGGCCTTTTTTTCCACATCCACCAGGCCCAGGCTGCAGGGTGATAGGCCACTCCCTTGCTGGGCAGTCCCCCAAGTAGCTGCTGCCTCCGTGTCTGTCCAGCCCTGGGGGAGATGGGAGAGTCACTGTGAGGCGAGAGGGACATTCTCCAGTCTTGCTGCAGCCCCCTCTCCCACCAGGCCTTTCTCCATTTGCCCCAAGATATTCACAGGGGTGAGGCCCATGGCATTGCTTGCCGGGTTGATAGTCACAAATCTCTGCACAGCATAGCCAGGGTGAATGTGCCAGAGTGTGTGTGTGTGCGTGTGTGCATGTGTATGTGTGTGTATCTTCTAAAGCATATGGGATGGGTCTATCTTCATGAGGGTCTCAACCTCTGGTAACAGGTAAGATTCCCTCCTGATGTCTTTACAGTGGTTCAGGGAAGGGGCCTCTGACAGCTCCTTCCTCAGCCCCTCAACTGAGACTCCCAGGGATGGGGGCAGTGGGAGGTCAGAGGAGGCTCTCAGCAAGGCCCAGAGTGGGCCTTGTAGACACAGTATGGAGGAGCCTGAGCATGGCTGGGGACAGGAGCCCATGCTGCGGGAGCTCTTCTGGGGACATCAGGGGGCATCACAGCCCTGGGCCCTAAGGAAGGGCTGGCAGGCTGATAGCTCCCAGGACTGACAACAGTGGGGTTCGCATCCACCCATGGGCACCCTAACCAGACTTGGATGTAGAGGTGACCATTTTCCCTTTCAGAGGAGAACATAGAGGCTGAGAGGGTGAGTGACCTCCCCAAGCTCACACAGTGAGTACATGGTAGAGTTGAGGCTTGAACCCAGGTCCCCTGACTCCAAGGCCTGTGCTACTTCCTCTGTATCCTGTGGGCTCTTCACGGCTTCCAGGAGGAGGGGACTTAATGCTGAGAGCAAGAGGTCCTGAACTGGCTCCTGTCTATTTCTCTGTTAGTCATTTGGGGCCAGAAATGCTAGTCTTTTTTATCTGTGGCTGTAAGGGACAGTGCCAGGCTAGAAGAGTTGGCCTGGAGTTGGAAGACCTATGTTCAGTCCTGGCCTTGCTGCTGGGTGACCTTGGGCCAACCCATTGCCTCTGTGGCCCTCATGCCCTTACCTGTCAGGGAGGATGATGCATAGAAAGACCATAGGAAGGTTGGGAGGGGCTCTTCCTGCCAACAACCCACGGCCCTGCGAGTCCCTCAGTCTCAGACACAGCCCTGCTCAGAGGCTGAGACTAGCCTGGTTGAGGAAGGGATGGCCAGACAGGGAGGGCCCAGCATCCTTACCACTTCACTCTCAGAGCCCAAGGATGCCTGTCGCCTCCGTCTGGAGATCCAGCTGAGGTCCGAGGTTTGGCTGCTGCTCAGTGTGGACCGGTGGGTGGAACGGTAGCTGGTGTATGGGCCCGTGCGCTGGCCTGACACACCTAGCAGCACCCCCAGGCAGGGCAGGTGTTGGGCTATGGCCATTCTGCAGGGACAGCACACCTGGTTAGAGCAAAGGGGATGGACAGACAGACACAAGGAAATGGGGATAGGTGGACAGACTGATACAAGGCTAATGGGAATGGATAGAAAGCCACTGGGGATATAGGGAGGTTCAGACATTGGGGTTATGAGGACAGACAGAGAGATGATGGGGTAATGGGAACAGACAGAAAGACACTGGGAGTCATGGGAAGTGATGAGGAAGGAAAGACAGATGCTGGGGTGAAGGGGTCTGATAGGCTCACAGGGCTGGGGATGGACAGGCAGACACTGGGGATATGGGCATGAAGAGAGAGCCTTGTAGCAGGTTCAGCCAGGTGCTCGGTTCCAGCCCTCCAGCCTAAGCCATATCTCTGCAAATGGGGTCCTCTGAGCTGGATAGGCTAAAGCCTGAAGCTGGCCTCAGCAGGGTGGTGAGTTACTGACACCACCAGGCAGAAGGAAGCACTGAAGGCCCTCTCATGGGAGAGGCCAGATGCTGGGATTCTATCAACAGAGAACATTCTGGGCCAGAACCATCCCAGGGCCTCTGTCAGGGCCCCTGAAGTGGAGCTGAGCTCTTCCTGCTGTGGTCTCTCCAGGATGTCACTGTCTAGGGGCTTCTTCTCTTTGTGTGTGTGTGTGGGGGGGGGGGGCAGCACTGCTGATCAGCCATTATGGCTGCCTTTTGGCCTTGACTCCAAAAATCCCTAGGACTGGACACTGCCCGGGGAGCCCTGATATCCATAAAGCTGAGCCCCCTGGGAAGCTGGAGCAGCAAAGGGGGTCACACCGGCTCCAGACCTCACCCAGTGTCACTGGCTGCTCCCTGCTGCCAGAGGCCCCCACCCAATGCGTATGCAAGAGACAGGAAAGATGGTGGCCTCTACCCCCATTCACAGGCCCAGGACCCCCATGGCCATGAGGGTGGGCCTGGGGACCTGGGGCTGGGGCCTGGAGGAGGGTTGCACCTGTATTTGGGGTGGGTGATGGCATAGATGATGGGGTTGTGGATGGCAGAGGCCTTGGCGATGATGGCTGGCACCGAGTTCATGTAGGGCGTCAGGACATGCGAGTACCTAGGACAGAGAAGCTGTGGTCCCCCTGCCAGCTGGCCCTCCCCAGAGACGCTGCAGCCCACCCACCCTCTCAGGAATCTTCTTCCTCTAGGCCACGCCCTGTCAATGGCACAGCACAGCCTGGCCCAAACCATCATGGCCAAATCAGCCCTATGGGACAGACTTCAATACCAGGGAGAATTCTGATGTGAGGTGAGTGGGAACCCAGAGAGCAGTTGAGCAACGGGCTGGGAGGAAAATATGCCAGGTTAGGGGGTTTCGCTGTCCCCTGGACCCTGTGCTGCCAAAAAATAAACCCTCTCCAACCCCAATGGCGTGTCCCTCTGCTCAGCGCTTTCCACGCCCCACTCCAGCCCTGATGCCCGTGGCTTTCCTGGCTATCTAAGAGTAACTTCACAGGAAGGCCCACAGGGGACCCTTCCTGCACAAGAAGGTCTCATACCCAAACACTTTCAAGGATTAATAGCTCTCCCTGTCCCACAAGTGTTTCTGAAGTCTGGCCCACATCCAGACTATTGCAAATGTCAAAGTCCCCACCTCTCACCACGAAAGACTAAAGGGCAGGAGATGAGCAGAACCTCTGGCTGTGTGCCCAGGTGGAGAAGGTACTAGAACTGCAGCCATGTATTCCCAAGGGATCTGGGGGGACATGGGAACACTTGCAGCCCCTCAGGCCAAATCCAGTGTGGCCCAGTCTCCTCTGGCCTGTGTTCTAGTGCCCCCAGGAATCAGCCAGGCTCAGTTCCAGTGGAACAAACATCTCACAGCAGGGGGAAAAGAAGGCTGGTGAGGCCAGACTTAGGGTGTGAGGATGGCTGGCTTGGACTTGGGCCGGAAACGGAGAGGCTGCCCCAGAGCCCCCTTACTCCTCCCCACCCCTCTTCCCCAACCCCAGCCCTTTAGCCATTGCTCACCCAGCAAAGGCCATCAGGGCCACAGTGGAGTAGGGGGCCCAGGACAGCACGAAGAGAAGGATGACCAGCAGCACAATCTTGGCCATTTTCCACTCGCTCTGCAGCCGCTGCTGTTGCCTGGGCAACTCACTGAGGCCCTCACCGGCCCCAAAAGTCTGAAGAGCCCTAGGAAAGGTGCAGAGTCTGGATCTGAGCCCACTCGGGTTGCAGTGAGTGCCAGGGTCATGGCCGCTGTTGGGGAGCCTCCCTGGACCTGGCTACCCCTTCCAGTGCAGGCGGATTTGACACCCAGAAAGTTCTCCATAACATCCAGCCTAAGTTTCCTCCCTGGAGTTCCACCTGCAGTGTCTTCTCTGCCCCCACACCCAGGCCCACTGACATGCCTAAAAGCTTCCTCCTGAGAAGACCCTGTCTCCTGAGGATTCTCTAGGCACCAGGCTGTGCTGGTCTCAAGGCACCTACCCCATAAGCACAGGTACTCAGCTTGTCTTTGCCCATCTGGAGCTGGGAGTACCTCTGGGTGGATGCAGATGTGAGCCTCTGGGGAAGGGGAATGGCCCCCCTCCCATCTAGCCCCTCCTCCATGCCCAGCTCTTACTGGCCTGTCTCCCGGATGGCCCTGAAGATGAAGATGTAGCAGTAGATGATGACAAGCAGAGGGAGGAAGAACACGAAGCAGAAGAGCAGCATGGTGTAGGCACGGACTGATGGCGTGAAGCTCATGTAGTCCCAGGAGCAGGAGGTCAGCAGCCCCTCGGGCACATAGGCACCTGGGAGCCAGGGGCAGGCGCTCAGTGTTCTGGGCAGTGCTGCCTCAGATTCCTCATCCAGTAGGAGCTTCGGATGTGGCGTCTGGGATCCCGAAACCCCGGCCCCCGCCCTGCTCAGTGCAGTGAAGAAGCTGGGGCCTGTGGAGGGGAGCTTTCTAAGCTGCTTCTGACAGGGCACCAGCTTGGAGACAGCTGGCAAAGCCCACGGTTGCCCATTCTTGCCAGTTTGGAGTAGAGCACTCACCAGAGCCCCAGGATCCCACTCCTCCGGGCTTCAGCTGGCTCCCTGATCCCACCCCAGAAGGGCAGGGGCCTTGCTACTAAACCTTCTAACTGCTGAGGCCCCACACCCTACCCCCTGCCAGTCTGACTCACTGCAAACTCAGCACGGACCTATTCCCGCCACTTTGGAACCACATGGTCTTCCCCTCTGTACTGAGGGATGGGAGCCCACGTCATCCCTGATAGCTGATGATGCAGCCTCAAGTTCCCCTGATGCTAACCATGCCCCTGAACATCCGTCTTCCTGAGGCTCAGGCAGCTCCTGGCCCTTCCGGCCAGCTGGTCAACCTATGTCTACCAACCAGCCCCTCCCAGACGTCCCGATTTCCCGGCCCACTTACTCCAGCCAAAGAAGGGTGGAAGACTCCAGGCCAGGGCGTAGAGCCAGACGCCCAGTAGGACAAGCGCCGCGCGTCTCTTGGACACCACCCCGATGGCAGCCAGTGGGCGTGTGATCACCAGGTATCGGTCCAGGGCGATGGCCGTCAGGGTAATCATGGAGGTAATGCCAAAGAGAGCTCCACAGAAAGCATAGAACTCGCAGCCTGTGGGCACAGCTTCCTGACCTCAGCCCTTGGTAGAGAGCCTTTCAGGTGCCCCAGGGGAGGGAGGGTATGGGGATGGCGTGTACATGGCTCCTGCCATCTCAAGAAAAGAAGGCTGAGCCCCTCTCCACCCTGCCTACTTTCCACATCTATCTGACAAAGGCTGGCGGGGACCTCAGGACTGGAACCTGAATCTTCACTGTTGCTCACTCATGAGATGAGGGCAGCTACCCACTCTCTGCCAAGGGAGAGCAAATCACCTCCTCACCTGGGCCACCCTGCACTGTGGGAATCCCCTACCTCAAACCTCCCCTCTCCAGCAAAAGGGAGCTCTGAGTGTCTACCTGCCTCCCCAAAGAGCCACCGTTTATAGAGGCTGCTGGCGAAGACAACGGGGGCCTGGGTGAAGGACATGAGGAAGTCGCTGACCGCGAGGTTGATAATGAACATGTTGGCAGGTGTCCTGAGTCCTCTGCTCCTGTGAGGGGTGGGAAACTGTCAGCAGGCGCTTCTGCCGGGGAGCATCCCCACTAGGCACGCACACATGCATGCACATGTGCACACATGCCCATGTACAAACACATGCACACATGTGCATGCACACAGACATGAGCCACTGGGCCATTTCATGGCCCAGCAAGTACCAGCCAAACATCTCTAGTGCCTGGCAATGCAGCCTGAGAAGTGAGACCCTTGCCTTTTGAGGGCAGTTCCTTCAGAGTGAAGTGGAGAGCAATGCCTCCCCCGAGTTTCGCTCAGCCCAGAAGAAGCTGGGTTTTGGTGGCATCCATTACTTCTTCCCACCCTTTGCATGACCCATACTCTCTCCTTGGACACACTCCTCATTTCTCTGAGCCCCTCCAGGCCAAGTTCTCCTGAGAAGCTTCTCCCTAGGCTCATCTCCCCCCTGTACCCAGACTGTGCCTCCTTCGTCCTCAGGCACCCTTCTCATTCCCCTTCTTCCAGTGTCATGGTCTGGGCCTGGCTCAGCACGGCTGTGTCTTCATTCCTTACCCTCAGGGGTGGCAAAGGGCAATGGAGTTGATGACTGTGCTCCATGGACTAGGCATTTTCATAGACTTCATCTTCTGTAATCATTCATCTTTGCATCTACCTCCACCCCCACTTTCCAGGTAAGAACAGTGAGGTTCCCATTTGTGATGTGGTTCACTCCAGATCACAAAATTCAGTAAGTGGCATAGCCAGGATTTGAACACATGTGCTGAGCACTGCGAACATAAGAGCCTAATATTACATTGACTCCATGAAGTAAAATACAACTCCATTTTGCAGACGAGATATGTGGGCTCAAAGAGGATAGATGACTTGCCCGCAGTCATTCAGCTAACAGGTGATAGAGCCAAGGCTTCACTTGTCTGCCTGCCTGTCTCAGCTATTCAGCCTGCAAATAGGGCAGATGTGGAAGTTGCTGAGGGGTTTTAGGACTCAGGGCCTTGGTGCCAGGGCTGCTCTTTGAGGCAGAGTGAGGGTGCTTACCGGGGGCAGGTGATAGTGGAGGTGAGATGAGAGCAGTGCAGAACTGGCAGAGACCCAGGTGTCCGAAGGACTACCACCCTATACAGAGGATGTGCCTGGGGCCCAATTGACATGTGCCACTTGAACTGCCCTAGACTACCTTTTAGCCTCTTCCCTGAGTTTAAAGTTTGATGCCTGGGCCTGAGACCATTGAGGGCTTGGCCCTGGCCTAACTGCCCAAGTTCAACAGTGCCCTGGCAGAGCTAACACCAGCATTCCTGCCCTGTCTCTGTGGCTGACCATCCTGAGTGCCCAGGCCCCAGCCCCACCGACCACGCACCTGCAGAAGGTATAGATGACTGTCAGATTTCCCAGCATCGCCGTGAGCCCCACCAGCAGGATCACCGTGCCTAGGGTGTAGTGGGCGTGGTCTGGAACATTAACCGTGGGGAAGGAGACCCAGGCAGCAGCCTGAGCCCCGGCTGCCTGTGGAGAGACAGAGAAACAGAGGCATCACGAATTCTATCACCTTCAAATAGCCCTTAGAAAGGAGGGTTAGGGTTCCCAGTAGGGCAGGTGGGGAAACTGAGGCTCAAAGTGCCAAAGTCACTTGCCCACACAATTAGCTAGTGGCTGAGCTGGAATGGAAATGTAGGTCTCCCTAAAGTTGAGCCCAAGCTCCTACACCATCGCACAGAGGCATATGTCTTCTAGGAGCAGGCTCAGATCACCAGCTGGAGGCTGATAGGACAGACTGCCACATGTCTGGCAAGTGGGGACATGGCTAGGATGACTCTACCTTTCCTCAGGTAGAAGGCAGAGCCAATTCTTGGGTGGGATCCTCTCTGCTATATGGTTTTGTCCCAAATGCCAAGATATTCAGCAATAGTATTCCAGGCCCCCTTGACTCTGGAGGCCTGGTGGGAGCGGCCCACCTACTCCCGAACCTCAAAGAAGAGGTTGTATTCCCCCAGAGTATAACTGGGTCGGGCTGGCATGAGAGAGAGGGAAAGAATTCCCCTTTTTAAAAAAAGGTTAGGCCTCCCAGGGTCACTACAGGGAGGTCATGACACTATGAAACCAGTATAAAGAGGTTTAAAGACACCTCCCTCCCCAGCTCCTTTCGGGGAGAGTAGTTTAGTATCTATAGTTACCTGCCCTGATCTCTATAGCTACCGGAGCCTTCTCATCCTGTCCAGGCCCTAGGCCAGCATCCCTGAGTCCTGAGGGTGCCCTCAGCCTTCCCCAGTTACTGGAGGGGTTGGTCGGTATGGCCCTGGGGCCCTGGCTAGAATGATGGAGGCAGCGGACCATGCCTCACTCTGGACTGGACAAATCCAGAAACCCAGAGTATGCCTTCTTCTCTGGAATGCCCCATGGGGGCACCCATCACCCTCAGAAAGGAGCGGATGCAGCCAAGGACAGGTCTGGGCGATTCCGGCCCCTTGTCCTTCAGGGCTGGCCTTTCTATTCCTCGGATGCTCTCCTCCAAAAAAAAAATGTTGCCCACATTCTCCTCCAGTGGCCTCTGTGTAGGGCAGGCTCAGAGAGGACCAGCAACCTGCCAAAGTCCCACAGCAGAGTGCAGGCCTTTTCCATCTCCCTATCTAAGCCCCTGTGAGTCCCAAGGAGGGGGATCTGAATAGGGGAGGCAAGGCTATGTGCTGGCATGTGCTCTCCCCAGGCTTACCGTGGGGCTGATGGGCAGAGGTTGGTCCAGGTTGGAGGCACTGCCCTGGGAACTGTCCCACCTGCTGAGTGAAGCTGGGGTGGCCGTACAGCTGGGTTCCTGTGTCGGGTCCGGTGGGACTCTTGGCCCCGAAGGAGGGTTCATCCTGAGGTGAGGTGGTCCTTTCTTGAGCCGACAGAGAAGTCAAGAGCACGAGAGCTCGGGATGTTAGCTGTGCCCGGCGTTCCAACTTTCCTCCATACTCGGCCCCCCTGCCCAGTCTGCTGGCCTCCTGCTTCCACAAGCAGCGTGGAACCAGCTTGGGGCTGATGGCTG
The DNA here is from genome assembly GCA_033961575.1 of Aselliscus stoliczkanus. Lineage (NCBI taxonomy): Eukaryota > Metazoa > Chordata > Mammalia > Chiroptera > Hipposideridae > Aselliscus > Aselliscus stoliczkanus. The sequence goes on from CM066729.1 coordinate 122,477,597, forward strand.
CTCTGTGTCCAGTGAAGCACAAAGGAAGAGTGTCACAGTTATGGCGACTCACAGCCACAGAGTGTCCCCACCTTTAAGTAGCAGTGCTGGGAGTGCACATGCCCAGTCACTTGGTGCCACCACCCCCTCAAACATAGGTCCCTGATGATGGTGGCGTGTGGGTGTGGGTGTGTGTGTTGTGTGTGTCAGGGGAGATTTTAGGCTCAGGCTCCTGGACATTGGGCAGAAGTCTTTGTCCTCCCCTCTGACCAGGCTCTCTTTCTTCCATGAGCTCAAGAACAGCCTCTGCTGCCCCCCAAAAGCCCAGGGCTGTACAGTGGGCAGGTGAACCTGGGGAGCCCAGAGTCACCCTTTCCACAGTGCGCCCTATCCTCACATTCAGCCCACATGAGCCCATCGCATCTTCACAACCACCCTGCACAGAACCAAGACAAGTCATTCATTTCACAGATGAGGAAGCTAAGAGGATGAGCCAGGATATATACAGACAGAGATCTTACAATCAGGTGAGATCAGATCACAAAACATTTTTGTTTGTTGTTTTTTTGATAATAAACCTTTTTTATTGAAATATATTAAAACAAGCAAACAAAACCACCAAAACACAAAGCTAATAGAGACCTGGGAGTTCACCCAGGCCTGTAATCCTGGCCCAAGACAAGTGAATGTCAGAAGTGGAGGGGAACCCAGGTCTGCATTTTGCCCCTCAGCAGAGGCAGCAGGAGCAGCTGTGAGCCCCAGAGGTGGAGAGGGTGGAAGCTGTGTACGCTCTCCAGGGGGTCTGCTGGCTTCCGTGGACATCCTACCTGGGGGCTGTGTCCTGAGGCACCGTGAGGACATTTGTGAGCCCTGGAGTGGGGAGATACACCATCTTCTCTTCTATGGGTCCCCTCCAGTCTTCAGAGCCTTCCTAGAGCTGAACACTCAGAAACTGCACTCCCCATAGGTGCCAGCTTGTGGCTCAGACGCACTTTCTCTTCCATTCCAGATCTTCACAGAGGCTCACCTTGGGCAATGGGTGAGGCTGAGGGGCTGGCTTTATTTTCTCTCCTTAAAGCCCAGCGTGGATTGCCAACTGCTGGCTTTCAAATATTGGCATTTACCTATTAATCTCAGCTGGGACCCATTCTGAGCCAATACGAAGTCCCTCCCATTCCACTTTCCAACCTGATAATCAGGAGAGAATGCAGGTGAGGTAGCCAGCACCAGACTGAAGTGTTTGTCAGGTGGACAGCCAAGGAGGGACCACTTATCCAGAGGACCAGGGCCTCATAGCAATGCCTAAAGGCCCAAGGAATTGAACAGGGCCTTCGAAGCCCATTTCTGCTTAGTGTCCTCTCTCCGTGGCTGACACACAGCTGCCCTCAGGGCGAAGCTGACTTTCCTTAGGGCCTGAGTTCCCGCCACTTCCTCCTGTGCTGCAGCCCCTCTGGGCTCCTTATCTCTGCACCCGACACCCGCCCAGAGCCTGCTGTCCAGGTGGGGCCAGGAGGGCTGTGTGTGCCTCAGACTCTAAGGACAGAGTGTTGAACTCTTCCCTCGGGCCACCGCTCCCCCAGCTGTCTATGCAGTAGGCCACAGGTGTGAGATGGGGGAGCCCAGGCCTTCCATTGCTCTCCTCAAACTGGGCAGCTCCTGTCTTCCCAGGTGCCCAGCTGTGTCCCACCCCTAAGCACCACTTCTACTCCCCACTCTGCCCCTCAGGTCTCTCCCCAAGTTTGGCCCAAAGTGGGGTTCAGCCTCCTGATGGCCCTCCTGGCTGCCTCACCAACAGTCCCATGTGCCCCACTCCATCCAAGAATCGCAATGCAGAGACAAACGGAATGGATCTTCGAATCGTCCCCCGCCTCCCCTTCCTGGGCTAGTGGTGGCTCCCTCAGAGACAGGCCTGGTGGCTCTTCCTCTCCCAGCACCATGGCTGAGGGCAGGCTGACCTCAGCACTCAGAGCCAGCCACTGGCTCCTGGTGCATCTATGGCCCCATGGCCCCTGAGCTGGTAACAGGGCTGCTGTACCCACACACAGCTCCTCCCTCCATGCTCCCCCCTTTCTCTTGCCCCTCTCCTTTCAGTCCATTCTTCATGCTGCAGCCCTAAAGGGGTTTGGAAACACAAATTCTGTCAGACAACCCTATGCTTAACACTTCAATGGCCTCCACGGCTCTTAAGACATAAAAAAGCCCTAATGTGGAAGAAGGGGGGGAGGGGATGCTACAATGTCACTGGCATATGGGGTTAAGAAGTGGGTTTTATTGGGGAAACTAAAACACAAAAGGTCAGCAAGCAGAGGCATGTTGCCCCCCTCAGTGTCTGTATACGTGGGCCAGGCTGCCATCACACCAGGGGCGGGGTGCCAGGACAGGGATCTGCCCCTGCTACCACCCCTTTGTAATGCATGACCAGAACAGCCTTGTTTGGGGGAAAGAGCAGCCAAACTCAGGCGCCAGGCAGTCTGGGTGTAGCTGCCAGTTGAGCAGAGAGGTGTCTGACAGCACCAGCTGCCGGCACCTGGAAACCTTGCTGGAAGCCGGATTCAGGCGCTGGGGAAAGGAGAGGCCTGATGGGTGCAGGGAGTCAAGTCCAGGTGCAGCCCCTCTTGCTAGAGGAGGAGGAACCAGCTCGGTGCATGGGGACTCGAGCTTCCAGGGCCCCATCACGGGGTTGGGGGTGGTCCTCACTGTGCTCTAACTAGGTTGGCCTCCGCTCAGAGAACAGAATACACACAGTCCCTCTGCCACCATCCTCTGCTCACATACTGCTGCTGAAAACTTCCCCTGTCCGTTCTCTGGGTCTCGGCTCTAACACAAACCTCAATAAGGAGTCAAGGAAACTATCCTGAGGACCCCACTGTTCACAGCCTCCATCCAACTTTTAGAGCACTCACAGTAGTGTCATTTATAGTGACTGTCCTCTGATTGTGTGTGTGTCTCTCTCTGGTCCACAAACAGGTCGACTTGTTTCGCCTTTGTGTCTCATTGCCCAGCAGAGTGCCCCGCATATTATATCAGAAAAATTAAAATCTCCCTGGTCCTTGCTTTTCAAAATGCGGTCCAAGGACCAGCCACATCAGTATTACCTGGAGCTTGTTAGAAATACTCCAGACCTACTGAATCAGGTGATTTGTCCACACATGCTAAATGAGAGAGGTGCTGGTCTAGACTCCTCAGAGGACTTGGGAACTGGTATTAGGTGGTGGAAGCCAATCAGAGGGGACACTGAGGCAACAGCCAGACGCACTGCCTTGCCCAAGGCTGGACAGATGATAGGAGGAAGGCGATGCTGGTATCCCAGGGCCTGTGGCTGTTCAGCAGGGTACCACAGAGAGATGGTGCTCATGGGTGGGAGCTGGAGCCTCCGTGGGGACATGCCTGCTGGCGGAGGCACCATGGTGAGCAGAGCTCAGGGTGTGAATTCCCACTATTCTCTCTGGTCTCCTGCCTTCTGCAGATGTCTTCGAATGGCAACACCCACCTGGAAGCCAGAGGTAGGCAGTCTTGCGAGAAGTGATTCCCTGGGACAGAGAGCAGGGCAGGGAAGGGTGATGGAGCAGACACGTGTCACCCCTCACTGCACCCCCACCTGCCACTGTAGCCAGTAAACAGTGTGGGTCCCTCCCCCAACACAGGCCAGCGGGACAGCCTGGGGCTGTGCCTGATCACTGATTTCCTCACACAGGGGCTGCTTATGGAGGGATGGCCTGGGCCCTGGGTTGGCATCAATGCCAGCTCTCTGCCTGGCAAGCTTCTGGATTCCATTGACCAGCCCCAGCCACCCTTCTGCTCAGCCTGGCCTGGGGTCTATGGGAGATCACACTCATTCTCCATCACTCCCACTCCCACCCACTGTGCCAGGGAGATCTGAGAGGGTTGAGTGTGTGTTGTGGTACCCGGGGCCCTCACCCACAGCTCTGCACTGACAGTTGCCGGCTCTTCACACCTCACTGGCATGGCTGGAGGTGGGAAAAGCTTTCCAAGCCTCTCACCTGTGGGGGAGTACCAGGGGTATAGGAAGTGGGAGGCTTAAGAGCTTCCCTGGGGTGGCATAGAGGGCCTGAGCGTCTGCACAGCCGTGGGGAGATGGGGCGGCAGGGGGTGTGATGTTCTTTGTTAGATCAAGCAGGAGTTATAAACAACTCAGCTGTGGGCTCTCAGCAGACACTAACCCATCCTTGTTGAGGGACCAGAATCAACCAGCATCATGGCCACTGTCCACAGGCCCCCAGTGCCAACTTTACTTACAGGTTTTCTGAGCCCCAGAATTCCCGTCCTTAGTAGAGAAGTCCTGAAAGCCTTTGTACGAAAAGCTGATAGAAAAGCCAGAAGGATAAGAGGCCCCGGGCCCCTGCATTTCTATATTTCTGGCCGTAGCACCCCGCGTCCAGGGAAGCACGTCTCGCTGCCCTCAAGCCTGGCCCAGTAAGCAGCTCTGTAGTGCCATTGCCATCCTGTCTGCTGCTGGGGATCAGTTTCTTCATCCTGGGGCTGGCAAGGGCTATCTGGTTACCCAGAGACTCCTGGGAAACTCCTAGGAGCTGTTTCCCGGGGAATATTAAATGTCTCAACAAGCATATTCCCGTAGGCACCTGGCCAGCAGCTCACCTGGGCCCTCCATCACCTGAAACTTACTGGGTTCCAGGCAGACCCTATCAGGACAAGGCCCTCCTTCCCATGGCCTGAAAAGAGGGACATAAATGTAGAAACTCAGAAAACCCTTGCTTTCCTATTGCCTTACACCATAGGGCAGCAGGTGTAGCTCTGCCTTCTTACCTGCCCTGGGTCTAGAGGTGCATCCATATCCCCCACCCCCACCAGTGCATACCTGCTCTCCGGAGCCAGCCAAGTGGCCCAGTGGTCCTGCGAATGTCCCCAGAGGCATCCAAGAGTCCTTTGGTCCCTGTGGCCCACCTCTCTTTCTGTGGCTCCTCCTATCCTTACTCCCCACTCCAGGATGCTCCCACTGAGTCCCCTCCTGTGCACCCTATGCTAGCAAAGGGGGGCAGGTGGGGAAGAGCCATGGGGCAGCATCATTGGGGACTGTTTCCTGTCCCCACAGGAACACCTGTGGTGGCTCCTGGCTTGGCATCTCTGGGTGCCCACATGCCTGGCCCAGGGTCCTGCACCAGTACATTACAGAGTTGTCCCCTATACCCCTCCTGCCTGGTCCCTGTGTGTTGTTTCAGTGAGTCCAGTCTGGGGCCTCCAACTTCATACCCATCCAAGTACCATGCACTCATGAAACTATAGCAATGTGCCATGTTCTGTGCCATGCTGGCATCAGTCACAGCAGCTGCCCTGGGTGAGTTTACTGCATAAGCAGGAGGGAAACGATAGTCACCCCCCAGAAAGTAGCCTCTTCCATCCCTTAGCTGGAGGCTTCTGTTGATGTGGTCAGGGCCAGTTAACAGGCACGGCAGAGGAATTAGGAAGCAGAAAGTCAAGGGAAACATGAGTAAGGCCAAAAGAACAAAACTTTTAACTTGAAAATTGACTATACACCCTAGAGAGGCACGTGGGTATAAAACCTACTATCAAGTGGGCAGCCCTGTATTTTGCATAGCTTGGGCACACCCAGCAGCCCATCGAAAGCAAGAACTTCTGGATTTAAAAAAAATTCAGGGTGGGCAAAATGGGTGAACGTGGTCAAAAGACATAAACTTCCAGTTATAAAATAAGAAAGTCCTGTGATGTAATGTACAGCATGGTGACTATAGTTAATAATATTGTATTGTATATTTGAAAATTCCTGAAACAGTAGAGCTTAAACGTTCTCCACACAAAAACAAAAGTTTGTAACTATGTGTGGTGATGTATGTTAACTAGACTTACTGTGGTGATCATTTTGCAATATGTACAAATATCAAATTATTATGTTGTATACCTGAAACTAATATAATGTTATATATCAATTATATCTCAATTTTTAAAAACCATGAAATTTGTTCCTTTAGACCTTTGACATTTCCTAGTTGGCACACAGAGTCTTCTAATTGGGACACACAGAGAGGCTCCATCTACCCTGGGAATTATGTGCTTTTTCTGACCTTTTGGTAACATGCTAGATAAGTAGGAGAAACAATTTTCTTCCTCAAAATGCTTTAGTTGATCTCAACCACGTTCCTGAGCTGTTCCCTACATAGTGAGGCATTCCTCTGAGGGAGAGAGGAAGGGAGGAAGGCACCCACTTTGATTTATGACAGCCCGGAGTGATTTCTGACTGCTCAGAGAGGAGTATGGAAGACAAATGAGGCAGGAGGAAATCTACATGAAACAGAGATATTCTTAGTGAAGAGTGATGTTCACATAATGGGTGTCTGGGTCTGTTCTCAATGATCACCCCACAAACCCTCATTTAGCTGAGTATTGTATGAGTGGCACTGGAAGATTTCCAAATAAAAATGCTGCATTTGTTGTTTTTGTCTTTTGACGTGACTGTAGACATGTCAGCTTTGCAGGCAGAATCTCAAAGCTGTAAACATTGTACATTCCCTCTCATGTCAGCATAGCAGGTTGGGGGACCTCGGCTGGCATTCCATCCTTGCCCTATCTGCTGTAAGGATGTGGGAAGTGACAAGGAGTCGTGCATCTCTGAGACTCAGTTTCCTGACTTGTAGAATGAGGGTCCTAACACTGGCTTCATTCATGAGAAAGTGTGTGGAGTGCTCTAGCATGCCTCCCCTGTTAGTGCCCCAAGCTTGTAGGGGCTGCTGAAGCAGGGGAAGGGACATCCTGGTCTCACTTGGGCTGCATTGTTTGTACAGCACAAATGCCTGCACCATCCCCCGAGGACACTGAGATCAGTCAGGCCTGCATCACCGTGTGGAGCCTTGTGACCTAGGCGACTCCATCTTGCCCTCTGAGCCTCCTTCCTTATCTATAAAATGGAGATAGCAATGCCAGCCTCATTGGGTGCAATGCTTTAAATTGACAAGAAACATGAATCCCCTGCATGGTGCTGGAACACAGCAGGCTTCAGCAGTGTCAGCCCCCTTCTCCTTTACCTGGTCTCTGAGGCCTTGGGATGGCAATAGGGCTTCCCTTCTCCCTGTGGAGCCAAGGCCGTTCTTGTCGGTTCATGGCACACTTTGTTGCAGAATGGGCCCTCCCCAAGCCTTCTTGGGGTGGGAGCAGAGGGTCAGTGGGAAACAAGACAGGTACAGGGGTCATAGTCCCTTTCCCAGAGAGGGGAAATGAGCTCCCCACCCAAGCCAGCCGGTTCCCCCCAGCTTCCCCGCCTTCGGGGGACATTGGGGTTGGTTGTTGTAGGGCAGTGGGTTGGTAGGGAAAGGTGCTCATTCTCTCCTTTTAGAAGACCAGCTAACTCCAGGAGCTGCTGGCCATTTCAGGCAGCCAAAGTCAGGGACTGGTCATGGCTGGCACCCCCCACATTGAGTTCTCAAGCTCAGCAGAAAACGTCAGGGGACGCCAGCCTTCCCTCCTGTCTTTCCTTCCCCACCCAGGCCAGTTGCTCTGCCTGAGCTCCAGGCCAGCTCACAGATGCACCTCTGCGAGACCTCAGGGTCCTCCCTCCTCTCTCTTTCTGCCCACCATTCTGTCCCATGCCTTCACATCAAGTCCCTAAGGCACACTGCAATCACCTAGGAGTTTAACAAATTAGGGTGCTGGAGCCTACCCACAGAGACTGATTTAGTTGGCCTGGGGGATGATCTAGGCACTGGGTTTTTTTTAAACGCTGCCTAACATAAAGTCAATGACATCCGACCTGCATCTTTATGCCAGTGCTGTTCACCCACATACTTGGACTCACAGGCCAGCCTCGCCCTTCCTCTCCCACGCGCTCCAGATCCCCTTAGCTCCAAGCTCTGTCTGCTCTGCATGTTGCCACTGCTTTGTAGCCTAGGCCTAGGAGCAAACTCTCCCACCTTCTCCAACCTGCAGCTGCGGTGGGCAAGGTCTGGATTCAGGCCCCAGTGAGGCCTGCCTGAACCCCTGAAAAGTGGGGAGAAGAGCTGGTGATGGGGAGGGACAGGTACTTATTGCTTAGGGGCAGAGGGGCACAGGAGAAGAGCCTGGTGGCAAGAGCTGTGATGAGCCAAAGCTATGAGGTACAGGGCCATGTAGACAGGGCAGCATGCTTAGCCTGGTGTCTGCAGGTAGAATTCAGGGCATCCATGAACTCAGGTGAGAAAAGAATGATATTGTTCTTTGCATTAACCTCTAGCTGAAATGTAACATTTCCCTTCATTATAAACTCAGGCAAAACCCCACAGACTTACCTGCAACTTTGTCACCAAAGGACATCACTGCCACTTTTATATGACAGTAGAGTTGTTGCAGATAATGGCATAATATTGGTTTTGTTCATCACTGCTTCAAAATTACGGCCTTGCTCAGACCTGCCACCAGATCTTGTTGATTTATTAATAAAGAGTCCTGCATGTAACTCTATCATAAATGTATTATTTAATACTTTAGTAGAACTATTTCACTGTAACTAGTTTCCTTTGTAATCCTGTGTATTTTATTTTATGCATTGAATACATTCCATAGGCTGCACCAGAATCCAAAGGAATCGCAGCACAGAAAAGGTTAAGAACTGGAGCAGGAGGTAAGGCAGGGGCTGTTCAGAGACCAGGAGTGGGAGCCTCCCCTGGCTTCCCCCAGGAGCTGCTTGGGGGTCTTCAGAACTGCCCTTCTGCTGGAAGACTCCTGGCTATGCAGAGCCAGGTTGTTAGCTTTGCCTGAGTCCCCCAGCCAGCCACGCCAGCCGGGCTGACAAGAGCTGCCAGGCCTTGAGGCCCCACCATGCATCCCAACCCATGAGCCCTGGGGCCTGCTGTAAGGCCTTGCCTTCCCATTTCCTCAGGTAAACTGATTCTTTGCAGCCAGCAGAGCTAACCAACACTGTGAGGGGTGGAGTCTGTGGGAGGCTTGGGCCACCCAGAGACCAGGGCACCACAGTGTGGCTCTTAGCTGCCCCTGAGACAGACTCTGGACAGGTGAGCTCTGCTTGGGGCAGCCCTCACTGGGGAGACAGGAGCAGCCTTAGCTGCAGACCAAGCCCAGGAAGAGCATGCAAGTGGAGACAGAGACCAAGAGGTGGGAGCCAGCAGCAGGGCTGACCCCAGTGCCTGGGCTCCTCCCCTCCCTGCCGTCTGACACAAAGGGAATGGACTCATGCCCCACAGCACGCGGACCCTCCAGCCAGCCTGTCCCTCTGCTCTTTTCACTTCGAGAGGCTGTAGTCTCCACCAGGAGCCTCTCTGGTCTCCACCAGGAGCTTCCGCCTTTCCCTGATCATCTAAAAGCTTCTCGGAATCCTAATTCTGAAAGCAAACACTTCACACTTCTCCCCTAGGGCTAAGGACCAGAAAGCTTACAAGTTCACAGCAGTGGAAGAGCACTGCTCCCTCTGCCCCTACCTCCTTCCCTGCTCAGGGACTCTGGACTGTGTCTAAGCTGTGGGAAGGGATGAGTAACTGCATGATGGAACTGAAGAGTGGGCACTCCTCTTGCCCCCCAAATCCCCGAGGACAGGCCTGGGCAAGAGAATTCCTGGATTTGTTTTGTAGTTTTTATTTGTGTGATCTAATTGATATCAGCACATCCTTTAAAAATGAAATCATACAAAAAGACTTATGAAAAATAATGCCCTGTGCCATCCCTCCTACTCAGTTCTACTTCCTGGAAGTGACAGTTTTCGACCTTTTAGTATTTCCTCTGCTATTTACCTTCATTTATATAAATAAACACCTTATGCTGCTGCATCTTGTTCAGAAAGATATGGAAAGAGATTTTTCCTACTGTTGATTAAAGCCCCAAAGCGGAAGTCAAGGGACTTAAGGGTCCCCACATTCTTGAAAGAACATCACAGAGCTGGTTGACAGCTCTCTAAAGCCACCTCAAAGGAGGCTGAACTGGACCGTGGACACCAGCCCCCAGCCAGCCCCAGAGTTTTCAGGGAGTGCACTGGTGGTTTCCCTGCCATGGGGCTGGAGGCTGGGAGACCCCCCACCTCCACTTCTTCTAAGGGATGTCTGGCTAGGCTACTTGTTGCGGGTCCCCTGGTATCAGTTTTCCCAGACAAGAGCCAAGTAGAGAAGGGGGCTGGTGGGGAAGAGAGATCTCAACGTTCCCTTAGCCTCCTGTTTCAGTTCGGTACCCCCATGCTCACCTTTGCCTGATGCCCAGTACAGCAGAGACCCTCTGATTTAATGCACTCCAGGGGAGACCCTCCAGTCTATTGTGATGGGGAGACAGCTGAACAGAGAGGGGAGGGAGCCACAGCTTCTGAACAGCATCCTGCAGTCCTCTTTGTTGGCCTCCCTCCTCTCCTTCACCTCCTCCGAGGTACCAGGTGCTGCTCTCAGTGATGCCCTTGGTTGGTCCTGCATGACTATAGATGGATTATGGTGGTTCCATTGCTAGTTTAGGACTTGACTTTCTTGCGGCTACTGAGTCAGTTTCCACTCATCCACCTGCTTTTAGGTTCCAGATTTTTTGTTATTATTTCCTCTGCCATTCTCCCATCTTTGGGGGTGTATGCCTTCACAATATCCACTTACTGTGATTATAATGGAAGTTTTGGAGAGAGAACAAAATTAGATGCGTGTGCTCCATCTGCTATCTTTATCCAGAAGTTCTCAGTTTGGTTTTTGCTCCAAGATACAATATGAGGCTGTGTATTGTATGTTCTTTCCCATTCCCTGTAGGCTGGGAGGCTGGGAGCCAGGGCAGGAGTGAAACAAGAAGGCACTGGAATGCCCCTGTAGCTTTACAAGGGGAGCGACTGTGGCTGGCACTGAGTAGGTCCTCACCCCCACGAGATCCTGCCCCCTGCCCGCCTGCACAGAGTCCCAGGAGCAGGGGCACTCTTTGCCAGCTCTTGAGGACCCACCCAGATGATGCCCTTGCAGCTTTTGATTCAGAATTCCTAGGACTTCAAATTCAAGAACGCTGAAATGTCAGGGTGGGAAGGACTCCACCAGACCCAGGAGTGTGGAGAGCAGAGTAAGAAAGGGGAAAGGCAGCCACGGTGCATTTCAGGCAAAGTCCCAGCTTCGGCCTAATGCTTCTGGGAACACTGGAGTATAAACAACCCCTGGGAGTTGATCCAGACTCAAGGCAAGGAGCTGAGCTTTTCCTCACTAGCAGCAAGGCATTGGCTACAGGCTACTTGGAGGTGCATAAACATCCAAGCACTCCAGAGCCCAAGGGGTGAGGAGTCCCAGGCACCAGCCCTGAGAAGGGGTTCAGTGCACAGGCCTGGTGGACAGAGACCACTGGACCTGGGCAGAGCACCAGAAATGAGCAAGTCATTGGAATGAGATTCTCTGAGAGACAACTGGTGCCCAGTGAGGCACAGAAGCCCAGAGTGGGGAGGAAAGTCAGACGTCATTACAGGTAGACTCCCAGCTTCTGCTCCACCCTCTCTGGGGACAGGGAGGCTCCAATTTTGTCATCCTCTCTAGTCAACCAGGGTATCTGTCTTACCCATGAGCTGACCCACAAGCTGCTAGACGCTCCTTTGGCCAGCATCGTCTCAAATGACAGTTGGGACCCGAGTACTCACCTCACCAGCCCTGCCCATTCACTCTAGAAGACTTTCAGGAAAGAGGTAGTCTGGCATGGAGAATTTCTAGTGAATCTAACCACAGCTCCCTTTCTCCATGCTCACAGGTTTTAGAACTGGCCAGCGGAGGAGCTCAGACCGAGCCACCCAAGATGTGCCTCAGTGGTATGTGGATTATTTTGTGTTAAAAGCAACAGATGGATTGCGAGTAAACATGGTAAAAAAAAAAAAAAGCAACAGAAACCCTACGAGCTCAAGAGAAACCTGCCCCACTCCCAGCTGAACTATCTAGAAGAATTTAAATTAGGGGCCTTGCCCATGATAAGAGTTATCACCAGAAATTACTTTTTTTTTTTTTTTAAGATTTTATTGGGGAATTGGGGGAGGGGAACAGCGTTGGGGAATTGGGGAAGGGGAACAGACAAGTGGCTGTCTTTTTGTTCTTCAGTGTAGCTGTGGAGGACGCCGCCCCACTGGCTTATGTTGGTATCCTCACTGTGCCCCTCCCGGATGAGGCAGATCGGTCGCTGGCCTCTGGATGGCAGCTCACCGCGGCCACCAGCAGCCCACGCTGGCTGCCAACCACCCACGCGGGCTGCCGGCCACTCACTGCAGCCCATGGCAGCCCACGGCAGCCACTGCTGCAGGGGCTGCAGCCCAGCTCCAGGTGGAGCTGTTGTTAGCAGTAGAGGGCAGCATCACCGGCCCTCACACGTGGGATCCTGGGATCCGAACCGGGGCCGCTGGAGTCCCAAGCCAGCCCCCAACCAATGCACCACTCAGCCGGCCCACCAGAAATTACTTTTTACCTATCTATATGGCGGGGCAAACTGCTAATTCCTGAATATGTGCTCTCCCTGCAGTGGCCTTCTGATGCCCCAAGATGCCTTACCTCATCCCTAGCTCAGAATGTCTTATATATTGGGTTGTCGGAAAAGTCATGACGTATATTTCTATTTTTCTTGTTGCAAAAATGCATCATGACTTTTCTGACAACCCAATAATTCAATTCCCCTTTCTGTCTCTGACTCTTTCATGTATGATAGGTGGGGTTCCCATACATATGTATATAATTAAACTTGATCATTTCCTCTTGCTAATCTGTCTCATGTGTGTTTGATTAGACCAGCTGAAAAAACTTGGAGGTAGAGGAAAGTTTCCCCCATCTCCAGCAATGGATGTAAAGTCCGGAGGCTTCTAGAACTTGTCTTTCCTGCTTTCTATATAGTGGGATATTTGTCCTCCCTTGGCACCTCCCCCATCCCTGAGACTCTGGGGGCAAGGACCACACCTGCTGTGTTCACCACTGCATCCTGAAGTCTCCCCTGGTGCCCAGAAACAGAAGGAGGTACTAAATGACTGTGTGTTGAGCAGCACTGATGTCACAGGGCAATTTTGGTAAAAACAAAGTATGAAGAATGAGCTTTGTCTTGGTCTGGATTCCCTGGAAAAGAGTCAAAGCTTATATGCTAACACTTTTAGGGGGAGTAAGTTCCACACAAGCAGGAGTGAGCCAGGCAGAGAGGCAGGGAGGCCCAAATAGGGTATGACTGAGCTGGCCACAGTGCTGTAATAAGCATAGCGATTGCTTAGACACATAAGATGTCTTCAGAGGGGCTATACCAACCACCATGGTGCCAAGAAGTCTGCTTTAGAAGAGGAAGGGAGAAGACTTGACCCACCCATTCCCATCTCCCTATTGCTATGTTTACTCGGTCGCCTTGTCAGGAGCCTCTCCACCCTGCACTTATGTGTGGTACACCCCTCCCCAAGGCCCAGCAGGCACCAGTAGAATTGAGTCTCAAGGCCATGGTAGTACTGGCCATACCATGTGGGGTAAGCCAGCCAGTGGGCAGAAGCCAGTGGCACTCCACACTTGCCGTCCTGCCACCCGCAGCTCTGCAGGCTGGCCCAGCAGGCCAATAAACATGTATAGGCGCCCTGTGATTCTGCAGCTGCTTGCATCTCAGTAGGGACAAGGTCTAGTGAGCTTGAATGTAAGTGGGGGGTGCCCACGGTCCGGTGGCTGGGCAGGGAGGGTGGGGGCACTAGGCGGCCATGACAGTGCCCAGCTCAGCGAACTCTTTCCAATGAAGACCCAAACCTTCCCTGTGCCTCAAGGAAGTGGTGGTGCCAAGTTGCTCTCCAGAAGGATTACTTCCAAAAATGACACCCCAAGGAAAAAGAGGGATTTCCTCTTATTAGGAAGGCCACAAATATTCTTGCCTAAGATAGAATCAAATGCCCTTTACTAAACCAATTGCTGATAAGGAAAATGGCATTATCACCACAATTGGTTTAGACCTACGTCTAAAATGGTAGCCTCTACTACATATAATGGTTTAAATATAGTGATTCTTATTTATTGTTTTTAGCTGAGCCATCCTGCCACCTGTTGGCAGCTCAGTGGCAACTCAGCTCAGGCTGGGCATCGAACTGCTGTTGCTCAGAGCTCAGCTCGTCGCGCTCTTAAGAGAGCTCTTAACCAACTGAGCCACTCAGCCAGCCTTATAATGGTTTAAATATAAATTTAAAATAAACAAAATTTAAAATTCAGTCCCTCAGTTGCACAGTCATATTTCAAGTGCTCAATAGCCACACATGACTAGCAGCTGCTGTATTAGACAGTACATATATAGAATATTTGCATCATTAAAACATTTTATTGGGGCCGGCCGAGTGGCGCATTGGTTAAGCACTGGTTTTGGGATGCCAGCGGCCCCGGTTCGGATCCCACATGAGGGCCAGTGACACTGCCCTCTACAGCTAACAACAGCTCCACCTGGAGCTGGGCTGTGTGAGCCCCGGTGATGGTGTGGGCTGCAGCCCCTGCTGCAGTGGGCTGCCATAGGCTACAGTGAGTGACCCGCAGCCAGCGTGAGCGGCTGGCAGCGAAGCATGAGCTGCCAATAGCCGCGGTGAGCGACATCCAGAGGCCAGCGACCTATCTGCCTCATCCAGGAAGAGTGCAATGACGATACCAAGAGTGAAGCAACATCCTCCGCAACTAAACTGAAGAACAAAAAGACAGCAACTTGTCTGTTCCCCTTCCCCGATTCCCCAACGCTGTTCCCCTCCGCCAATTCCCCAATAAAATCTTTTAAAAAAAACAAAACACTTTATTGCACAGCACTGGTTTAGATGAATCATGAAGTGGGTTGGGAGGGTCAATTTCAAGAACTCAAGCACAATGGTTACTGCACTGGATGGGGATCAAGGGAGGAGTAGGAGGAGGCAGTGGTTGCATCTGCCTCCCCTATTTCAGCAGCAAGTTACATCTATAATCCCCTGTAAATATCAGAGCCTCTTAAACTCTCCCTAAGCCAGGACTCAGAAAAATATAAGGAAACTAAGGACTAACAGCACATATGAATGGTAAAGCAAGAATCCAAATTGAATCTGGCAGTACATCAAAAATTAATACACATCAGGTCCTCCAATTATGTCATTTTGTTCAACGTCATTTTGTTATAACATTGATGAGATACTGTAAAAACTTAACTCATATTTGTATTAGTTAGCTTATAGTAAAATTGGTTTCATTATAAGTCATTTGCTTAAAGTCGCAGAACTTATCAACATGTTAAGTGAGGGCTTATTGTACTGTGACTAAGAATGGTTTTTACTGGAATTACACGGATAGATGCTTAGAAAATGAATTAATATAACAGGCTTATATTGATTGTTTAAAATGAAAAAAAATCATATGATCACCTCTATGGATAATTAGAGGACATTTGATAAAATCTGACATTTATGCATATTTTAGCTGTTTTCTGGTATGAGCTCTGTTCCTACCTGGGGGCTGATCAGGAATGTCTCTGCCGTGTATTCAGATAGTGAAGGTAGTTTGATGGGGTGTGGGGAGGGACTCTGGGATGCTCTCAAAGAGCCTGGATATAATGGAAATAATGTTGCACCTGACAAATGAACTAATAAGTCTTCACACACCTGTTATCCAATGGCCTCCCTGTCTGTGGTAGTGTGGTTAAGTCTTGGGGAGTTGCCATCACTCCTCCTGTTGATCTGGTGTCTCCTTGGCAGGCAGTACTGCTGTGTGACTGTGATGTATGAAGCCTAGCTCAGCATCACGTGTCTGACTGGGAGGAGATGTGGGAGCAGAAGGGCTCCCACTGTCTGCCTGGACTATCAGCCCTGAGCTTCCAAAGTGGGCTAAAGGAAGCTCAGAAGTTGAGTTCCTCGGCCTTCCTGGAACCAGGCATGGCCTAAGCTTGATGGAGAGCCTGGGCTGTCCTGGGCTGTCCCTCTGGCCTTCTACAGAGCCTCATTAGTTTAACCTTAGTGTCTCTTACAGAGATTAGCATGTTTTCTGGATGCTGTGATGAGACAATGGTCGGGAAGCCTGCTCTAGGTAACGTGACCCTGACATGGGAAAACGTTCTTCCAGGGGACAAGCATCCCAGGCTTTTTGACCTGTTTCTGGTGGCCTGATGGAGTAAATCCATTCACCTCTGGGAGGGTCATAGGCACCTACTGCTGCATGTACCGAGACTGTGGCACCCTGAGAGTGCCTCAGTTGATAGCACCCGGCTGCTCTTGGAAATACCCAGCCCACCCGTCCCTGTGCACTGGCACCAATATAAACCTATTTCTCTGTCCCAAGGGAAACTCTTTTCCCCAGTCCTGATCAATAGCTGTGCTCCTCATATTCCCCATTGTACGCATACTTCCCCACACCCAAGTTTCATTGAAGCATCCTGGACTCTGTCCCTGACTCCTGACCAACCCCTGGAGACCACCAACTCAGCCCCCATTTGTCGTCAGTCTCACCTTTATCTGCCCTGAAAGTCAGGGCTGATAACAAAAGCTGAGGAGATAAGGCTAATACACCCCAAACAACCACAGGCCATACAAGCCAGAAAGCTAGAGTGGGATGGTCAATAGGAAAAGACTAGGCTGTACTTCCTGGAGGAAGAGGGGCTGAAGTGGGTTCTGCTGGCATCTATCATGTAATGGAAAACATTAGGTGTTCTGGCTACTGATGAATGCGAGGATACTGTCAGGCCAGTCTGGAGCTTCTGAGGTGACTTCCTCCCACGGTACCTGAGCAGACTCAGGGCTGCACACCTGGATCCCTCCCTGAGCAGGCAACAGAACCCAGCACATGCAGCAACTACACAGACCAAGCCAGGCCCCAGGCACAGCGAGCCTGGCTGGAGGGCCACCTGGACCTCTCTCCTCAGCCTTCTGGCTCCCGTTGAGAGAACTGTAGGTGATATAAGCAGTATGTGGCAGTATGTGATATAGGCAGAAGTGGTTGGCTCTGCCTCTCTGCACTGCCTGGCCAGGCCCATGGATGACCAGCTGGCTCCCTCAGGGCCCCTACCAGGAGCTTCTGACATCTTGTCTAGAGGTCTGCTCTGGGCTGGGCGCTGGTCAGACAGTCACTAGGAGCAGTCCCAGGAGACTCTGAGATGTTGGACTCACCCGAACCCAGCCCCAGCAGTGAAGATGCCTGCTCACTCTTCAAACTCAGGACGCCTGTCCCTTCCCAGGTGACACTGTCATTCTCTCTCTGTATATTTTATATAGTCCTCCATCATGGACCTTACCTGATTGTTCTGCCCCTTCTCTCACCTGCAGGAGGTGAGGTCCACCAGGGTAAGATCATGCTTCAGTCATTGCTGCAACCTCAGTGACCAGTAGAAGGTCTGGCAGGCCACTGAGCAAGCCCACTTGGATGGGGTGGTCTCCCACCTGCTGGCTCAGCCATTCCTACACCATGGTTCATGGAACTGGAACTAAGGTGTTCCATGAGCAAAGCTGGATGATACACATTTGTTTTCTTTCAGATGATAGATACTGTGCTAGCACCATTTATTAGATACACCTTCCTATTCCCACTACGATGAACTGCCATTTGATTTATATGTTCTATTCTCATGTATGCTGCAATGCATTTCTGGGTTCTCTAATTAATCATTCCATCAATCCATTTATCAATGCCTATGCCAGTACCATACTGATTTGATTATAGGGACTCTAGAATATGTTCTGATGTTGGCTAAGCTAAGCCTTGCTTCCTTATTCTTATTTATTCCTTGGCTGCTCTTGGGCATTTATTATTCCAGAAAAACTCTAAGATTATTTTATTATATCTCCATTCCCCCAAAAGAAAAAATCTAGGAGGACAAGGGGAGGCAGTCTTCTTAGAAAATGGGTGTGCCCTTCTGTAACTGGAAGAGCACTTATATAACCCAATGGATGATAACTTCTTATCAAAATACCTCAATTTTTCCAACTTTTGTTCACTGTGAATATACAAAATTTTGAGATGTAGCAGAAATAGTTATATCTGTGTTCATCTACTGTATTCATTTATTCATATATATATATATTTAAGATTTTATTGGGGAATCTGGGAAGGGGAATGAGAAGTTGCTGTCCTTTTGTTCTTCAGTCAAGTTGTGGAGGACATCATTTCACTGATCTATGTTGGTATCATTGCGCTCTTCCCGGATGAGACAGATCGGTCGCTGGCCACTGGACGGCTGCTTACAGGGCAGCTCATGCTGGCTGCTGGCCACTCATGCTGGCTGCCAGCCACTCACTATAACCTATGGCAGCCCACTGCAGCAGGGTCTGCAGCCTACGCCGTCGCCCCCAGGGACTCAGGGAAGCCCAGCTCCAGGTGGAGCTGTTGTTCACCATCTTAGCTGTAGAGGGCAGTGTCACTGGCTCTCATATGTGGGATCTGAACCGGGGCCCTGCTGCTCAGAGCTGGCATCCCAAGCCAGTTCCTAACCAATGCACCACTTGGCCAGCCCATTTACTCATACTTTAAACCATATATTTTATAAAGCAATATTTCAAAATATAAGTGTTTCTTTTTTCTATTCCACATTTTGTGAAACAACCCATGTTTTGTTCACCCCTGGAACCTCTTGATGACTCATCCAACAGGTTCCTTGAAAAAGTCATTTCTCAAGAACAAGAAAATCAAAAAGCCTTGAGAATTCCAATTCCCTACTTACCATCAAAAAAGTCTCAAGGAAATAAGTTTTCAGATGGTGCACTTATTGTAGGTGGAAATGGGGACCTGTTTATCCACTCTTTGGAGGTGTGAGGCTGGTATAACACCGAGGGAACACCCAAAGTGCTGTCTACCAAAGGATGGGAAAAGCAAATGGCCCTGGGACTGACTTGTGACACAGTCACAACAGATTAGGTTACAGACAAAGAATCTAAAAGTGCTGCTTAGGTTTAAAAATAAGGAAGGAAACTTTGATAGGGTAAAAGAGATGTTAGAAGTCATATCTACAGAAGGCAATGTATGACTCAAACCAACATTTGGAGACAATCAAGGAAATTTGATCCCTGACTGGATATTAGATGTTTTTAAGAAATGGTTGTTTATATTTAAAATGAGATAAATGGTATGGTGTTTGTGTTAAAAGAGTCCTTTTCTTACAGACACATAGTGCCTAGAATTTACTTTAAAATAATCTAGTAGCATGGGTTGAGGAGGAGACTCTGTGTGGTGTGGTGTGGGGTGTGTGTGTGTGTGTGTGTGTGTGTGTGTGTGTGTGTGTGTTTGAGAGGGAGAATAAAGAAGAAATAAGATTGGTCACAGTTATAACTGGTCAAGCTAGGTGATGAATACTTGGGGGACAATTACACTATTCTCTGCTTTTTTGTGTTTTTTTTTTTTTGAGGGCAGTGTAATTGGCCTTCATATGTGGGACAGAACCGGGGCCGCTGGCTTCCCAAGCCAGCGCTTAACCACTGTGCCACTCCGCTGGCCCTATTCTCTTGGTTTTAAAGTATGACTTTCTCTATATTAAAAAACAAAACAAATACAATTTTTGCAAAAGTTTGTTTTTCAAACTCAGGTGATATAGAGAATATCCTACAGAACTTGGAGTGTTTTTTAGGTAATCAGGCAAAAGTGAGCACTCATGCTGGAAAGTGACCTGCTAGCCTTGAATATTCTGTGTGCCCTGGGCATTGTCAATGTTTTAAAAAAGGAAAGGAGAACAAGTGTTAAATCTGAAAAGTCAGTTAAGTGGAGTTTAGTTAAGAGAGCTGTTACTATTTTTAAAGAGAGAAAGATAGAGCTGCTATTGTATTTTTAAGGAAATAATGCATTAGTCAGCTTTTCTGTGATAACAAATACCCCCCCTACCCTAATCTTAGTGACTTTCAATAATATACATTTTTTTTTTTTAAGATTTTATTGGGGAATTGGGGGACGGGAACAGCGTTGGGGAATCAGGGAAGGGGAACAGACAAGTTGCCGTCCTTTTGTTCTTTAGTCTAGTTGTGTAGGACATTGCTTCACAGGCCCATGTTGGTATCATCATTGCGCTCTTCTCAGGTGAGGCAGATTGATCGCCGGCCTCTGGACGGCCGCTCACAGCAGCTCTTGGCAGCTCACACCGGCTGCCGGCCACTCACTGTAGCCTATGGCAGCCCACTGCAGCAGGGGCTGTAGCTATGCCATCCCAGGGACTCACAGCAACCCAGCTCCAGGTAGAGCTGTTGTTCACCATCTTAGCTGTAGAGGGCAGTGTCACTGGCCCTCATGTGGGATCCGAACCGGGGTGGCTGGCATCCCAAGCCAGCTCTTAACCAATGTGCCACTCGGCCGGCCCAATAATATACATTTCTTTGTCATATTGCATGTTGGTGTCTGGAAGTCAGCGGTGGTGGCTCTGCTTCATGTATCTTCTCATTCCAGGACTAGCCTGAAGGAGCAGCCACGGTTTAGGACATGCCATTCTTATGACAAAGGGAAACAAGCAAGAGACAGACCTGAATCATCTAGTGGCTCTTAAAGTTTCTGCTTTACTGTGATGGATATTACTCCTGCTCACATTCCAGTGGTCACAGCAAGTGTCATGGTGCCAATGGAGTGGGGAAGTACACTCTACCTTTGGGAAGGCACTGCAAATCACTCACATAATTTTCTTATGGGGAAGAGAGCAGATGGCTGGAATCAATAATCAAATTGCCAGCATATTCTAAGATGTTAACTATTTCTGCAGTAAAGTATAGGAACGTTGCTGTTATTTTCCCATTCTCATAGTTCCCATTTCTGAATTATTTATATAATTTTCAGAATTCAAAATCTGTTCTACCAGGGTGAATTGTAGTGTCCGTTATAAGGCCTTTAATCTGTTGGAGAGATATGCTGACTATGAAAATCACACCATTCACCTTGTACGAATCAGTCTGTTCACTTGATTTGTTTTTGACAGAGCCCAGACAGCTTTGCTTTTACATTTACTGCATTTGTGACTGAACCTTGAATGCTATGAGCATTAATGAAAAGGTATGTATGTAAGAAGCTGGCAAGTACTAAATATTCATAGACTTCTTAAATCTAAATTATGTGCCATTTATGTTGATAATATTTTCATTGCAACATAATAAAAACATCTGGTTTTATTTGTAGTATTTCATTTTGTAGTTCATTTTTTTGTTACAAAAGTAATAAATGTTAATTATAGGAAGTTACAAAAATATGTAAAAGCAAAAACCAATGGATAAAGTCACTACTTATCTCATCACCCCAAAATAACCACTGTTAACACTTTAGTGGATACACTTTCAGTGATATTTCTACCATATGTAAATATGTAAAAAGGGATCATGTTGTGATAGACTAGTTTCACTTATCAATATGGTGTGACTATTTCTCTATACCATTAAGTATTATCCTACATTTTTAATGGCTGCAAGATATGCCATCCTATGGGAGCAGCATAATTTATTTAACTAGTTCTCTATTAATTATCAATAATTCTATTATAAATTTCCTTATAAATGAGTAATTTCAAACATCCACAATTAATTATTTCCATAGACTGGTTTTCTAGGATAAGAAATTCTGAAACAAATGGTTAATTAGAATTTTAAGGCCACAGTATTGAATTATAAGGAAAACACTCAACATCGTTGTAATTTGGAAACTAACATAGGATTGCAGATCATCTGTTGAATCTTCCTGTATTCCTCAATCCTCTAGAGAAGTACAAAGGTATTACACAAATTTAAAACAAGTAAAGAATTCTCACTTTCAGAAATAGTGAACTAGGTAATTCAGAGCTAACCTCACACTAAAGACAACTAAAAAATTCATATGAAATAGTAAAAAGCTTATTTTCACCGGAATTACCTTGCCAATTATTGGCAAGGGAAAATATCCTACAAAAGATGAAAATCCAGAGAGGAGAGCTTAGTATTTGGGCCACTTTGGTCAATCAGAAATGGTAGCTAAAAGGCTGAGGAAGCTAGAGACACATAAGCTAAAATCCAGGGCTTTCCAAGGCCAGGAATACTCTGGAAAACCACCCCATGCTTAGTATTATAATCCTGATTGCCTGCATCCTGAAATTAAGAGTAAACTGTAAGTAAATTAGCTCTCCCCTGTACTTCAGCTCAATTTCCAGTAATCTGGATAACTCACAAAAAAACTTAAGTACTGAGTAAAGTAGTCCTGGAATGCTAATGCCCCTATACACTTGCAAAGGTAAATAAAAATCCTTTCTGTAAGAGATGATAGCCCAGTCTTAAAATTACTCCAATACATTTTTCAATTTTTCAAAGATAACCAGACATAGGAGGAAATAAGAATAACAAAATTCAAAATGAAAAACAGACAACAGAAAGAGACCCACAGACACTCCAGATAGTGGAATTACTATGGACACAAATGGAAACAAACAAACAAACTCTTACTATGGTCATAGGGATTAAAAACTGAGCTTAAAACTTTTGGTAAAAAATTGGAAACTAAGAAAACCCATAAATTGAAGATTCAGAAATTGAAAAAATACCAACATACATTAAGAACTCAAGGTATAAATCTAAAAGCAGACTAAATGAAAAGGATAGCTTTGAAGAATCCATTCAGAATGAAGCACAGAGAGATGAATGGATAGCAATAGAGAAAAGAAGGTTAGAGACATAGAGGGCCCAGTGAGAAGCCCTAGCATATATTTAATTGGAATGCCAGAAAAAGAAGACAGAAGGAATGAGATGAAAGGAGTGTTTGAAGAGATAATAGATGAGGGCCAGCCGAGTGGCGCATTGGTTAAGCACTGGTTTTGGGATGCCAGCGGCCCCGGTTTGGATCCCACATGAGGGCCAGTGACACTGCCCTCTACAGCTAACAACAGCTCCACCTGGAGCTGGGCTGTGCGAGCCCTGGTGATGGTGTGGCCTGCAGCCCCTGCTGCAGTGGGCTGCCATAGGCTACAGTGAGTGGCCTGCAGCCAGCGTGAGCGGCTGGCAGCCAGCGTGAGCTGCCAATAGCCGCGGTGAGCGACATCCAGAGGCTGGTGACCGATCTGCCTCACCCGGGAAGAGCGCAATGACGATACCAACAGTGAAGCAACATCCTCCGCAACTAAACTGAGGAACAAAGAGACAGCAACTTGTCTGTTCCCCTTCCCCGATTCCCCAACGCTGTTCCCCTCCACCAATTCCCCAATAAAATCTTAAAAAAAAAAAAAAGAGATAATAGATGAAACTTCCACAACTGATGATGCAAGAACATGATACAGAAATGATGAGGAAAGACATCAGTCCACAAATTCAAGGAGCCCCTAAATTACAGAGCATTACAATAAACCACATCTAGGTACTTCATTGTGAAACAACAGAAAACCAAAAACATAGAGGAAATCTTAAAATCAAGGATGGGGGGTGGGAAAAATTACCTTCAAAGAGGAAAAGATAGACTGACAGCTTATTTCTAAAAGCAACTACAGAACCCAAAAGACAGTGAAATTACATTTTCCATGTGATGAAAGAAAATAAACTATCTACCTAGTATTCTATACCTAGCAAAAATATACTTCAAGAATAAAGATTAGTCCTTTGAGCCGTGGCCTCGTGCTGCTTTTTTCTGTGTGCTCAGTCCACTCCTAATTCTTTGGAGTGTACTATATCTTCTAATAAACTTCTCTTTCGCCACTTAAAAGAAAAAAAAAAGAATGAAGATTAAATGAACCCGTCTTTAGAAAAATTAAAACCAGAACAATTTGCTTTCAGAAGACCAAAGAAAAAGCTAAGCAGAGCTCTTCAGACAGAAGGAAAATTATTCCAGAAGAGAGACTGGCAATGCAAGAAAGGATGAAAAACAATGACATGGTATATATTTGGATAATTCTAATTAACATTGACTATATAAGAAAAAACAATAGCTGTGGGGTTAAAAATACGTAGAGCTAAAATACATGACAATAATAGCACAAAAATGCATGTAGTGGTGGTAAATGTAGTTAAAATAATGTGAGGTCCTTGCCTTCCTGCGAGGAGGGTAAAATGCCAATTAATATTAGACACTGATAAGTCAAAGATGCATACTATAATGTCTAAGATAAACATACATATCTTAGTATAAAAAAAAACCCTCAACCTAAAGAAGGAAAAAAGACAAGACAAATAGAAATCATATGGTTAGATCATAGAGTTAAACTCAAATACATCAATAATTACATTAAATGTAAATGGCCTATATGCACCAGTTAAAAGACAAAGATTGTCAGACTGAATAAAAAAGAAAAACCCAAATATATCCTGTTTACATGAGACACATCTAAAACATAAGAATGTAGAAAGCTTGAGAGTAAAAGAATGGAAAAAGATATACTATACTAATATCAATCAAAAGAAAAGAGGAATAGCTATATGTGGGAGACTGTATGTTTCCAAAAATAGGCAAAGAAATATTTCTGGTTACACATGCTTTTCCAGAAAATTTCCGACTTCTTCATTAAAAGTTAGAGTCTATTTTCCCCCACCCCCACCCATCCTTACCCCCCTTGAACCTAGGCAAGGCTTTGTGGCTGCCTTGATTAATAGAATGCAGTGGAAGTGATGTTGCATGACTTTGGAGGCTAGGTCATAAAATGCAATGATACAGCTTCTGCTTGGCTCTCTCTTGGGATGAACATCCTTGGAACTAAGCCAGCATGATATGAGGAAGCCCAGGCCACATGTAGGTGTTTTGACCAATAGCCTCAGCTAAGATTCTAGCCCACAACCAGACTCAACCCCCAGATATGTTAGTAAATGAATCTTCAGATGATTCCACCCCTCAGCCTTTGAGTCACCCCAAATGATACCAAGTGGAGCAGAGATCAACTGTCCCCACTGAGTTCTGCCCAAATTGTACTTTTGCGAGCAAAATATATCTCAAATTGTTATACGTCACTGTTTTAGGGTGTATTGTTATATAACAATAGATAGCCAAAACAGTATTTTAATATTAAAAGAAATAAATTTACATGTAGCTAATAAGCAGTGCTTTAAAATATATAAAGCAAAATTAAGAGAACTGTAAGAAAAAATACATAAATCCACAAACTCAGTAGGAGATTTTAACACGTATCTCTGTAATTGATGAAATAATCAGGAAAATATCAGTAAAGATATAGATTTGAATAACACAATTAATTTGATCAAATATGGATAAATGAGACATTGCACTCAACAGCTGCAAAATTTACATTCTTTTCAAGAACACAGGAACTTTTATAAAAATTAACCATATGCTGAGCCATAAAACAAATCTTGACAGATTTCGAAGGATTGAAATAACACAGAGTATGTTCTCTGATCACAAAACGATTGAGTGCTCAATAACAAAAATATAAATAGAAAATTTACATGGGTTGGAAGTTAAGAAATACATTTCTAACTAATTAACCAACTCATGGGTTAAACCAAATAGAACAACACATTTCTCTTACTTTGGGTTCCTATAAGACCAGAATGTGAGAAAGTACTTGAGAGATGATACCAGGAAGTAGAAAAGAGGGAGAGAGGAAGAGACATTGAGAAAGCTATCAAAGGATGAGGTCATGAACTGGTTACTGCTTTGGCAACTGAGGCTCAATCTCACTGAGGATCCTCAGAACTATTTGTAGAATAAGTCCACCAAAGTTAGGGAAGTTAAAAAATTCTGCACTGATTATATGCCCTGAGGTAGAAAAACAGAGAGACCTCAGTGCATAAATGAGATTCTGGTAACTTGTATGGAGCTGCCCATCACAGCTTCACTAAGAGCAAGGATGCAGTAAGAGCATTACACTGCCTGATAGAATCCTTTGGCCTTTGTGGCCAAGGGCTGCAGTCCTCATAGATCCACTCTGTGCCCCAGGAGGTGGATGAGCTGGAGCACATGTTCTCTGTAAGAGGCCAGATAGTAACTATTTTAGGCTTTTTGGGCCATATGGTTTCCTTGGCAAACCTCAACTCTGTGACTGAAGTACAAAAGCAGTCACAGACAACACGTAAACAAATGGATGTGGCTGTGTTCCAATAAAACTTTATTCATGGACACTGACATTTAAATTTCTTGTAATGTTCATATGTCATAAAATATCCTTCTTTTGATTTTTAAAAACCATTTGAAAATGTCAAAACCATTCTCAGCTCACAGGGCATATACAAACAGGTGACAGGATGGATTTGCACCACAGGCCATAGTTTTGTTAACCACTACACCAGGGACAGGCAGACTTTTGAGACGGAAGAGCCACCAGGGGTCAGCAAACTGCAGCTTGTGAGCCACATGCGGCTCTTTGGGTATGTACATGTGGCTCTGAAGTAAAATTGAAAATAAAAATAAAACTATCATAGTTTCATTTATAATATTACTTTAAATTTTCCTTATTTGTAAAAATATATTTATGGCTCTTGAATAATTTTTAAATTATTGTGAGGGACAGCATTGGCTCTTCCAGGGGTCGGCAAACTTTTGAGACAGAATGTACCCAAAGAGCTGCATGTGGCTCTCGAGCTGCAGTTTGCCAACCCCTGCCCTAGATTATAGTAGCCCTTGCTTCCAGTTGCAGGTGTGGGCCAAAGACCAGAGGGCAGGAGGGGAGTGATGTAGGGGCCCTCCTAACTCCCTCATGCCCAGTTGCCATGTTGCTGCATCCCCTTCTAAGGGGACCCCCTTCTACAGTGAATCCACCCAGGTTCCATTCACCGTAGCCAGTTCAGGCCCAGGGATGCTAATAGCTTCCTGCTGTTGTCTGGCCCAGGATACAGCACCATCCTTGTGGGTTGCCTCTAAATTATCCATTTCAGTGTGACATCTGTTTCCTGCCTGTGTGACACCCTGACTGGTTCAGCCCCTATCTTCCCCCATCCCCACATTCCTGTCCTCCCAGGCTTTCTCATTCTAGCTTCTGCATAATTTCACCAGCTCAGAAAATCCTTTTGAGCTCTACTTTCTGTAGGTACATTACAAATCACGGGTTTATTTAATGATTTTTCAGCCACTATTTCCCCCAAGATATTGGCACCTTTCAGCAAGCTAACTTCCCTCCTTGCCTGCAAATCTGCACATCTGTTACAGGGTTTCTGATCAGTACCTGACAGTCTGGGAAGCTACACCTGGCTCAAAAACCACATACACTAGAGTAGACCCACTCCCGCCCATTTCCTCCCAGGAGTAGCTGTGGTGGTTACCCCTTTGTCCCTCAATATGAAACAAGGTCTGTTCTCTCTCACCTAACCCTGCATGAGATTGTCTTTCCTGAAATACAGGAGCTGACCCTCCCCCTCTTCCCAGGGCTCACCCTCTGTTCTATCAATGCCATTTCTCTGGAACACAGCTCTTCTCACAGGAGCTTAATATAGAGGTCAAAGGCTCTCCTGAGTTTAAGCAAGATGGCCAACTACTGGGGGTGCCAAGACAGACATGGCAGGGTATCTCCCAGAGCTCCAAGAGCTTGTGGTGGGGACACAGACACCTAATGACTCTGAACAACAAAGTAATGGCTTCAGTTCGTTGCAAGAAGTGATTAGTCCCATTAAGAGAAGGAAGATGCCTTTGAGCTGAGCTTTGAGCTAGGATGAGTCAATAGGCATGTAAAGCAGTGTGAGCAGGGCTGTGCTGTTGGCTCCCAAGGCCAAAGGTACATGCCAGGAGGGACAGAGCAGCCCCCCTGTGGCTCAGCAAGGGTATACTGGATGAATTAGTGCCCAGGAGTTTGAAGCAGGAGCCCAGGGCCTCAGAACAGCCACACTGCAAGGTCTCCAGCAAAAGTCACTTTGAATTTTGGGGGAACTTAAAGAGTTAATTCCAAATGAGACCGAAAAGCAGTAAGAGTATGAAAAATAATGAGTGGCAACATAATTAGTCATTGGGGAAATTCAAATCAAAATCAAAATGAATTACCACTTCATACCCATTGATTTGAGGGATAAAAAGGAAAGTAACAAATGTTGGCAAGGATGTGGAAGAATTGTTGGAACTTTGTATGTTCCTGGATGGTACAGCCACTATGGAAAACAGTTTGGCTCTTCATCAAAAAGTTAAAGGTAGGAATACTATTCAGCCTTTAAAAGGAAGGAAACTCTGGTCCAGCCTAGTGGCGTGGTGGTTAAGGCTTGCGACGCCAGCGGCCCTGGTTCAGATCCCACATAAGACGGCCAGTGACACTGCCCTCTACAGCTAACAACAGCACCACCTGGAGCTGGGCTGCGAGCCCCGGTGACAGTGTAAGCTGCAGCCCCTGCTGCAGTGTGCTGCCATAGGCTACAGTGAGTGGCCGGCAGCCATCGTGAGTGGCTGGCAGCCAGCATGAGCTGCCAATAGCGGCGGTGAGAGACATCCAGAGGCCGGCGACTGATCTGCCTCATCCGGGAAGAGCACAATGGCGATACCAACATGGGTCTATAAAGCAACGTCCTCTGCAACTAGACTGAAGAACAAAAAGACAGCAACTTGTCTGTTCCCCTTCCCTGATTCCCCAATGCTGTTCCCCTCCCCCAATTCTCCAATAAAATGTGAAAAAAAGAAAAAGGAAGAAAACTCTGACACATGCTACAACATGAATGAGACTACAATACTTCCTTTTTTTTTTTTTTTTAGCTGAGCCATCCTGCCACCTGTTGGCAGCTCAACGGCAACTCAGCTCAGGCCAACATCGAACCACTGTTGCTCAGAGCTCAGCTCACACTCTTTTTTTTTTTTTTTAATTTATTTATTTATATATTTTTTAATTAGCTTCAGGTGTACAACAAAGTGCAATAGTTATACTTTTTACCCTTCAAAATGACAACCCCCCTCCCTCAATTCTCCCCCTCCCCCATATCATACTATCTATTGCAATTCCTTTGACTCCCTTCCACCGTATAATCCGCATCCCGTGACTATCTATATATTCAATTACAGTTGGCATACAATATTATACAACATCAATTTCAGGTATACAGTGCAGTGATCAAGCCTCTACTCCATCCATGAAGTGGTCTCCCTAACAAAACATGTGACCATCTGACACCCCACAAAATTTTAACATTATATTCCCCGAACTGTCTTTCATATCCCTGTGACAATACTGTAGTTACCTATTTATGCTGTCTAATCCTTTCCCCTTCTCCCTCATCCCCACTCCCCTCCCAACTAGCAATCCTGTTTTTCCTCTATATCTATGAGACTGTTTCTGTTTACTTTACTCATTCATTCAGTTTTTCAAATTCCACATACAAGTGAGATCATATGGTATTTGTCTTTCTCCGACTGACTTATTTCACTGAACTTAATAGTCTCTAGGTCCATCCATATCGTTGCAAATGGTACAATTTCATTCTTCTTTATAGCGGAGTAATACTCCACTGTATAAATGTACCACAGTTTCTTAATCCAGTCATCTACCAATGGGCATTTCCGTTGTTTCCAAGTCTTGGCTATTGTAGATAGTGCTGCAATAAACTTAGGGGTGCATATATTTTTTTCGAATTAGCGTCTTGAATTCCTCTGGGTAGATTCCCAAGAGTGGAATTGCTGGGTCATATGTCAGTTCTATTTCCAGTGTTTTGAGATACCTCCATACTGATTTCCGTAATGGCTGCACCAATTTGCAGTCCCACCAACAGTGTCTTTTTTTTTTTTTTTTTTTGAGGGCAGTGTTAATGGCCCTCATATGTGGGACCCGAACCGGGGCTGCTGGCTTCCCAAGCCAGCTCAGCTCACACTCTTGAGCGAGCTCTTAACCAACTGAGCCACTCAGCCGGCCCTAGAATGAGACTTGAGGACATTAACTGAAATAGGCCAGTCACAAAAATATAGTCAGGTTCTATTTATATGAGGTATCAAGAGAAGTCAAATTCATAGAGACAAAAAGTAGAGTGGTAGTTACCAGGGGCGGGGAGTAGGGGGAAACAGGGAGTTGTTTAATGGGTATAGAGTTTCAGTTTTGCAAGATTAAAAATTTCTAAAGATTAGTTGCACAACAATGTGAATATATTTAATACTACTAAACTGTACACTTAGAAATGGTTAAGGTGGTGGGCCCGCCGAGTGGTGCATTGGTTAAGAGCTGGTTTTGGGATGCTAGCGGCCCCATTTCGGATCCCACATATGAGGGCCAGTGACACTGCCCTCTACAGCTAACAACAGCGCCACCTGGAGCTAGGCTGCGCAAGCCCCGGCGATGGTGTAGGCTGCAGCTCCTGCTGCAGTGGGCTGCCATAAGCTATAGTGAGCAGCTGGCAGCCAGCATGAGCTACCAAGAGCTGCTGTGAGCGGCCATCCAAAGGCCGGCGACCCATCTGCCTCACCCGGGAAGAGCGCAATGATGATACCAACATGGGCCAGTGAAGCAACGTCCTCTGCAACTAGACTGAAGAACAAAAGGACAGCAACTTGTCTGTTCCCCTTCCCCAATTCCCCAACGCTGTTCCCCTCCCCCAATTCCCCAATAAAATCTTTAAAAAAAAAAAGAAATGGTTAAGATGGTAAATTTTGTTATGTGATTTTCTTACCACAGTATTTTTTAAAATTTAAACATGGAATTATCATATGATCTAGCAATCTCACTTCTGCTTATATACCCAAAAAAAACTGAAAGCAGAGACTCCAACAAATATCCGTACACCAATGGTTGTAGCAGGACCATTCACAATAGCCATAAGGTAGAAACAGCCCAAATGTCCATCAATAGGTGAATGGATAAACAAAATGTGGTATATAAGGATATTGGAAGATTATTCAGTCATAAAAAGGAATGAGATTTTGATATATGCTACAACATGGTAGACCTTGAAAACATTATGCTTAGTAAAATAAGCCAGACAGAGAAGAACAAATATTGTGTGATTCCACTTACATGAAGTACCTAGAATATGTACATTCATAGAGACAGAAAGCAGAATAGATGTTACGAGGGGCTAGAGGATGAGGGCAAGGGGACTTATTTATTTATTTATTTATTTATTTATTTATTTATTTATTTTGAGGGCAGTGTCACTGGCCCTCATATGTGGGACCCGAACTGGGGCCACTGGCTTTCTAAGCCAGCGCTTAACCACTGTGCTACTCAGCCGGCCCTATTTATTTTAAAGTTAATGTTCTTTTTTTTTTCTTTTCTTTTCTTTTCTTTTTTTTTTTTTTAATTGGGGAACAGTGTTTTTCCAGAACCCATCAGCTCCACGTCAAGTAGTTGTTTCAATCTAGTTGTGGAGGGCACATCTCAGTGGCCCATGTGGGGATCAAACCAGCAACCTTGGAGTTAGGAGCACTGAGCTCTAACCAACTGAGCTAACCGGCCGCCCCACAGCGGGACTTTTTTAAATGTCTACAGAGTTTGTTAGGGATGATGAAAAAGTTTTGGATATAGAGAGTGGTGACGAGAACACAGCATTGTGAATATATTTAATGCCACTGAATTGTATGTTTACAAATGATTAAAATGATGATGATTATTATATGCATTTTACTGCAATTTTTTTTTAAGTTAAAAAAAAATGAGTGGAAACATCGGATCAGATTCAAAAAAGCTAAAACAATCAAAGCAGTGTGGTGCTGGGACGGGGTGGGAAACAATATCAGTGGCTTAGAGCACCAGTTCAGAAACAGAGTCCTGTGCACACATGACTTTAGCAAGGCTCCCTAGGGCAGAGCCTGATTCGGATTCTGGCGCAGTGATTTGCTAAGGAGAGCTCTCTGAACACTTGGGCAGTGAGAAAAGCAGGATAGGATGGGGGAAAGAAACTATGCAAAGCTGTGTGTTCAGGAGAAGCCTAGCTTCAGCCTGATCCCTCAGTTGTTGTCCCCAGCTTCAGTGGCCTGGTACGCTCTGCATCCAGTCAGTGGCAGGCACGGGATGGGGTGTGACCTTCCAGGCATCTCTGCACTAGGCAACTCCCATCAGCTGAGGTCAACCATCCCAAGAACAATCCAAGTGTGAGCTGTTAGCAGCAAGTGTGAGCTTGCTAGCCCCAGCAGCAAGGAGGAGGGTATGCCAGCCTGGAAAAGGGAGCCTGGACACGAGGGCACCCAGGGCCTCTCATGGTATAATAATATAATATAATATAATATAATATAATATAATATAATATAATATAATATATAATACAACATAATATGTAATAAATAAAATGTAGCATTTCAAGTCAGAGTGAAAAGGGTGGAAATTTCAATAAGTGCTGTCAAGACCATTTGAAAAAAAGAGTTTGATCTACACCTCATTCCGTGAATGAAAATAGGTTCCAAAATGGACCCAAGATTTACCCAAAGAACGACAAACTGGATTAGTTCTCTGTTTCTGCATAACAAATTAACCCCCAATTTAACAGCTTTGAACAAATACTGGGGGTGCCAGAAAACTATACACAAGTGGACAATTTTGGTCAACATTGCTCAAGCAGTAGTTCGCAGTAATCAGAAGTGTCTGGATGCTGATGGTAACCGCTTTGAGCACTTTTACAATTGCAGAAATCAAACGTGACTTGTATTCATCTTTTGTTATCAGTATATATTATTACAATTTTAATATAGTTTTCCTTTCTTAAAATATGTATACATTTTTGGGCACTCTCTGTGTTTATTGCCTCAGGTTCGGTGGACCAGGAATCTGAGAGTGGCTTAGCTTGATGGCTCTGGCTGAGGGTCATGACGCTGTAGTCAAGACATCAGCCCAGGCTGTAGTGATCTGAAGGTGAGTGGAAAACAAGGATATCCTGGCACCTAAGATGTCCTAGGTGTCCACCTTCACTCCTTCCGTGGAATACAGCTCCTGTCTATTGCCCTGAGCAGGAAAGCTTTATCCTGTAACTGAAAGTCTTGCCAATCCAAGAAAAAGCTTGAGGGTAGGGAAGGTTCATGGAGAGAAAACTGCATCCTCTTCTGAGATCAGGAGTCCTGGGACCCCAGGAGAGTCAACATGACCTTGTAAGAGTGTAGCCTAACCCCCTTGACTGTCTCATGAGGAAACTGAGGCCACACAATGAGAAAGTGTCACAGCCAGGACTGGGATAGGGGTTCTCCTGCTCCCTCTGCTCACTAAGACCCAAGTCAAAGGCTAACTGTTTCCATGCATTTGGCAGGTGCAGCACCTCTGAGCTCCTGCCATGTGCCAGCACTGTAAGGATAAAATGGAGCAGACCCCGGGCTTGCCCCAGGGAAGTGGGGTAACTGACTGATAAACGATAGTACAAACTAAACAGGCACTACACTTGCTCGCAGTTTACCTGTGTGGATTCATCTGTTCCTCACAACCCTTCTGGGCAAGTATTCTTATTCTCCATTTTACAGATAAACAAACTGAGGCCAGTTTGTGAAGTAACTTGTCTTTAGTCTCACAACAGATAATGGGTGAAGTTGGGATGTGAATCTAGGCTGCATAAGCTAGGTATTTGCAGGTGCATGCATATGAGGGGCAAGGGAAGGGGCAGTGTCTGAGCTGAGTCTTAGAAGTTTTGATAGACTGGGAAGGGAGAAAAGTCAGCAGGACAGGGAGAAGAACCACACAAGCCTCAGGCAGATACGGCAACACGGAGCCAAGTCTCTGTGCCCAAGGATCCGAAAGGCACTGGGAGCGCTTCTCTGCCGTTCCACACCCATTTTGACCTTAGCTGTGGAGTGCGGGAGGACCCTGAAGGGAAGGTGACCTTTGGTCGCCTTCAACTCCTGCAGTAAGAGCCCCTACCAGCAGGGGGTGGGACGGAAGGGCCCTTAGAGAGCCGCCGCAGTACAACCAGCTTGCCACAGGGTGGCACTGCAGCTCCTCAGAAAGGGAACAGCGCCCAGGGAGACTGGCTATAAAACAAGAGTGTGAGCTCCACTCCGGCCCTCTATGCAGGGCTTTGAGGTTACAAGAGGTACAAGAAATAGTTCTTGCCTTCCAGGAGCCCACAGTGGGTCAAATAGACATATGGGTAACTAATTAATTGCTCCAATAGTAGACCTAATTGTTTCAACAACTGGTTCCAACTGAGGGCCCTGGGGAGGAGGAAGCATTGGAACCTTGATGTAAGATTCGTGGACAGGGGAGTTGTGATGACAGGGCACTGCGCACCGACGTGGGGTTTGCAGAGTTCCTACGAGGGCAGCGGTAGGGAGCTGGGGAGCTGGGAGCTGGAGGCGGCAGAAGGGTGGGCCTCTGAACAGCTCTGCCACCCGGGGGCGTGCTCTTTGTCTCCATAAAGCACTTAACTCAGGGGAAGAGGAGAGGCCCCGGTATTAAGATGACTAAAAAATGCTGGAAGCCCCGGGCAGGAAGGTAAGACCACCTACCTGTCTTCTTGTGCCTCCCTGGGGCTCAGCCTCCAGTGCCTGCTCTGGGCCCACCTTGCTGAGGAAACCGGGTCCAGACACAGCAGCTCTTGGGGCTCAGTGGCTGCATTTGTAAGAGTCTTTCATGTGCACAAGTGTGTTGAAAAATGAAAAAAAGATGGTCAGAAACCACAGGGTGGTAAAAATAAGCCCAACAACATCAAGAACAGTCCAATGTTTCCTGCTGACCTGAGACAGGCCCTGGAGTAGCAGGGGAGAAGGGCCCAATGGAAAGCAAGAATATATCCTTGTCCTTGGAGAACAATTCATTTCCATGGAAAATGGCTTAATATCTGGTAGATACATTTTCATTAAATGTTTGAAGATAGAACAAAGACTCTCTGTTTTCAAGTTTTCTATTCAGAAATTAACCCACTGTGGTGTTGAAATCCACATCCAAATGGTTGAATTAAATCGGCTTCTTAAAACAAAACATGAGGGGTGATGGACTGGCTGCCATTTGCCACTAATGGCTTCAAACCTGAAGGGGCTTCTGTTTTTGTCCCCAACATTCCCACAGGAACTGGAGGGGCAAGGGGGCTGGAGGCTGGGGGCTGCGGGCCATGGTGAGTGTATGATTTCAAGCAGATCTTCCGCACAAGTGATGCTGGTGAGAGGTGATAAGGATGCTTGGAGAGCCCCAGGATTTGCCAAGGAGTGGGGGCTCCCCCTCACACTCCCCTCCACCAGTGTTCAGCCCCAGAATCAGGCTTGCCTACCCGAGGTCCCAAGTCACCTTTTATTTATTTATTTATTTATTTTTAAAGATTTTATTGGGGATTTGGGGGAGGAGAACAACATTGGGGAATCAGGGAAGGGGAACAGATAAGTTGCTGTCCTTTTGTTCTTCAGTCTAGTTGTGGAGGATGTCTCTTCACTGGCCCATGTTGGCATTATCATTGCACTCTTCCCGGGTGAGGTAGATCTGTCGCTGGCCATTGGATGGCAGCTCACAGCAGCTCACAAAAGCGCACCTCAGCTGCTGGCCAGCCCCACTGCAGCCTACACCATCACCAGCGATTCACAGCAGCCCAGCTTCAGGTCAAGCTGTTGTTCACCATCTTAGCTGTAGAGGACGCAGTATCACTGTCCCTCATGTGGGATCTGAACTGGGGCCCTGCTGCTCAGAGCTGGTGTCCCAAGCCACCTCTTTTTTTTTTTTAAGATTTTATTGGGGAATTGGGGGAGGGGAACAGCATTGGGAGTAAGGGAAGGGGAACAGACAAGTTGCTGTCCTTTTGTTCTTCAGTCTAGTTGTGGAAATCATCGCTTATCATCATTGTGCTCTTCCCAAGTGAGGCAGTTGCTCGCCGGCAATTGGATGGCCGCTCACGGTGGTTCACAGCCGTCGCCGGTGACTCATGGCAGCCCAGCTCCAGGTTGAGCTGTTGTTCACCATCTTAGCTTTAGAGGGTGCAGCATCACTGACCCTCAAGTGGGATCTGAACCGGCACCCTGCTGCTCAGAGCTGGTGTCTCTTAACCAATGTGCTACTCAGCCAGCCCCCAAGTCACCTTTTAGAGAGATTGTTTCCCTCCACTCAATGGCAACTCCAAAAGAGGCACTCAGGACTTTTCTCCAAGTTACATGTGTATGCCACACACAGCCTTTTTATTTAAATTGTGTATTACAGATAGATTAAATTGTGGTTTTTCCAGGGCCAGCCAAGTGGCTCGCTGGTTAAAAATTGGAGCTAGCTCTGAGAAGCAGGCCGCCAGTTTGGATCCCACATGGGCCAGTGACACTGCACCCTCTACAGCTAAGATGGTGAACAACAGCTCAACGTGGAGCTGGGCTGCTGTGAGTCACTGGTGATGGCGTAGACTGCAGTGGGGCTGCAGCGGTCTGCCATGAGCTACCATGAGTGGCCGGCAGCTGGTGTGAGCTGCCGTGAGCCGCTGTGAGTGGCCGTCCCATGGCCAGCAACAGATCTGCCTCAGCCAGAAAGAGCGCGATGATCACAATATCAACATGGGCCAGTGAAGCAACATCCTCCACAGCTAGACTGAAGAACAAAAGGACAACAACTTGTCTGTTTCCCTTCCCTGATCCCCCAATGCTGTTCCTTTCCCCAAGTCCCCAATAAAATCTTTTAAAAAAAAAAGACATATAAAATGGTGAATTCAAGTGATATATAAGACAAAGAACGCAAAACTTGATTACAAATAATTTATGGAGCAATGAATGGAGTCTTCTGCTAGAAACTAAAGGCATTGTGTTGATAGATGGCTGTGAGAAAGCTTTTGTTGATGATACTGGAAAGTACAGAACCAAGTTGACCAAAAGGGAGTTGATCCAAAGATGGTGAAGGCATTAGGAAAACAAGTACGTGTTCTGAATGATACAGGTCTCCTGACCTGATGAATTACATTGTGGAAAGCTTGCAAATAAGCTAGCAAAACTACAGTTGGTTACCCTTTCCAATTTCCAAAAAGAATTCTCTGTAATGAACTTCCTGTAGTCCCTGGGCCATGTTCTAGACCCAGTTTTTGGAGAGGTTGGTTTGTGAGCTCACCTAAAAAGGCTGGACCCCTAGCATGAAGAACAACTAGTATCAGACTAGGATTATTTTCTCTTTTGTTGGTGTTACCGGGCTGGTGGGTCAGCAAGTGCAGAGGACACACAGTGTAACAGAAGCATATAAGTATGTTGCAATATTAATCTTGTGCTTTTCCCTGCTTACTTCCAAGTAACTTCTGACCTTACCCAGCCCAGTCAGCTAGGAGAGGGCAATTACTTCACATGGGCACAGATATCAAAGAACTCTTTGAGTTTTAAAATAGACTTTTGGAATTCATAACAAAGACAACACTTTGATAGAAAAGGTTCTGGAAGTCCCAAAGCTTTCCCTTGCCTTGTATGACAAAAAATAAAACACCAAAGAACTCAGGACCTATAACTTAGGCAATAAATAACTATTTGAGGAAGTGTAGATAAAACACCAAATTGGCCCCACTTCACACATATGAGATAAAAGTTCTACTGCCTAGGGGATGGGTAGGACAAACTGACCTAGGAAAGAAGCTAGAAGGTTTTTTTTGTTTTTGTTTTTTGAGGGCAGTGTCACTGGCCCTCATATGTGGGACCAAACTGGGGCTGCAGGCTTCCCAAGCCAGCGCTTAACCACTGCGCCACTCGGCCGGCCTGCTAGAAGGGTTTTCAAGTCAAGCATTCATGGGCATGACTGTCATGACAAAAAAGGTTAGAATCAGCATGAAGACATGGCTCAGAATGCCTTCCTAAGTTTGGAGTGGGGAAGTCCTTTCTAACTTCGAAGTTCTCCAAACTTCAGAAGTCACAGAATAAAAAGTCCATCAATTGATTACATAATATTCAGATATTTCTGTGTGGCAAAACAAAAAACAAAAAAACAAACAAACCAACTCTAGAAACAAATTGTCAAAACAAATGACAGACTTCCATTTCAGGTCTTTATGGAATAAAAAGGACCAGATTTAGCATCTCACCAAAAAACAAACAAACAAAAAAACTGGACAAAATATATGAAACAATTGCTTTCAGACATCATGTTACAGGCAACACACAACTATTTGAAAGAAAGGAAACAAAGGATTTGAGCCCTATGGTCACCACAGCTTTCTGCCTGGAGGCATATTTCCAACCATGGAAGGGGGAGCCAAACAAAGCCAAACAATTTTGCTTAGCTGAAGAGCTAGAGACAGAATTCAGGATATCTGAGGTGGCTAGAACTTGCAGGCCAGAGTTCAGAGAGAAGTGAATTATGCAGAAAAGGAATTCTAGAAATCTCCATAAATCCTTGCTGAATATTAAGATATGAATACATAGGATAAAACTCCACAAGGCTGGGTAGAAAGCAACCAGAAAACTATGAGCTCAGTGGTTCCCAGAATCAAAGGACTGAAATCCATCTGAGATCTGACCAGCCAGAGTAGAAATCTGTAATTGGTTACTTGAGGCATTCGGCTGAGGTCATAGGTGGGCCATGCCTTAGTAAAAGGGCAAAACTATCCCTAGAATAAACACCCACTTTAAGAGACTTTTTAAAAAGCCCCAAAAGGATCAAACTGAACTGCAGGTAGCTTCATTGAATCTGAGAACAAAGCCCAACACCTTGTAAAACAAGACAACAAAATTCAGGGACTCAACAACTTACATCAATTTCCAGTTTCCATTCAAATTTGCTAGGCATTGAACAAACCAGAAAATGTGATCTATAACTAGGAGAAAAATCAGTCAATGAAATGGAGTTTTGACTTTCTTTTAAGGGTGCCAAGCATATGAACCTATCTATGACTCTTGGTGGAAGTCAGAGACCATCATTTTCCATTATGGAAGCTGTCTTGTAGTAGAATTAACCCCTGGTCATTCACAGAATATAAAAGGATTTATAAGACTGTACAAGAGTAAGAAAAGATTTATTAAAAGTCAAAGAGAGAGGGCCGGCCGAGTGGCACAGTGGTTAAGCGCTGGCTTGGGAAGCCAGCGGCCCCGGTTCAGGTCCCACATATGAGGGCCAGTGGCACTGCCCTCAAAGAAAAAAAAAAAAGGCAAAGAGAGAGAAAGTTCTGGCAAAGGGACTTTTGCCAATGTAGAGCCCAATGGGGACAGCTGCACCGATGAGAAGGAGTGCTGGGGTTTTATATTTTTCCATGCAGGATGTAGGGTGTTTGTCAGCTTGCAGGGGGGCTGCAATTACAATCGTCTTCTCCTGGGAATTGTCCTGTTTCCATCTATGATGGATGTCAACTTGCCAGGGGTTGCTGTTGCAATTGGAAACTGTTTTGTGTCTACCTATTATGGATGTAAGGTGCTTGTCAGCTTACAGATGCAGTGCTAGCCAGGGGATTCAGAGCCAAGCGGTTAATGTTTAGTTGGTTCCTGTTAGCCCACAAGCTTGCTCCTGTTAACTCTTTGCCTGTCCCATCCTACCGGCCCACAAGCCTGCTCCTCTTAACTCTTTATTTGTCTCATCAGAAACCATAAAGACCAGGTACTCACTTTCCAGCTTCCTTTGCAAATAGGGCATGGGCACACATGACACAGGCACAAGTCAATTTGCATCCTCCCCAGAACCTGAAGTGAGAGCTAGTGATCTGAAGAATCATTTCTAGGGTCAGTAAGGGCACAACTGCAGGTCCTGGGGGGCAGTGAAGATATCCTGGAACTAATGTGATTGTCCACAGCTGACAGTGTGTCCAGCAGTGATGTGTCAGGTTCCATGCTGATAGACCAAGCAGCTACAGCAGTGGTCTCATTTTACATCACTGGTTTCATTTTACAGTATAATTTTTGCTGTGACTCTTTCAGCATAGCTTCCCTCGGACTTTCCTATTTTCTAGGACTGGGTCTCCAAGTTTCCCATATTTATTGTATAATTCCATCTTTTTTTGGGAAATGTATATTCAAGTCTTTTGCTCATTTTTAAGTTGGGTTTTTTTATTGTTAAATTAAAAGAGTTCTTTATATATTCTGGATGTAATAAGTCCTTTATCAGACATATAATTTGCAATTATCTTCTCCCATTCTATTGTCATTGTTGGTGTCCTTTGAATCACAAAAGTTTTTAATTTTGATGATGTCCAATCTACCCTCCCTCACCCATATTTTCTTGTGCTTTT
The DNA here is from genome assembly GCA_033961575.1 of Aselliscus stoliczkanus. Lineage (NCBI taxonomy): Eukaryota > Metazoa > Chordata > Mammalia > Chiroptera > Hipposideridae > Aselliscus > Aselliscus stoliczkanus. Next base: position 122,517,270 of record CM066729.1, read on the forward strand.
GATGTCACATGTAGTGAAGGTCATGAAGGTTTCATTCTGTTTTCTTCTAATTGATTTATAGTTTTAGCTCTTACAGTTAAGTTTGCCATCCATTTTTCCATATAGTATGAGGTAGAGATTCAACTCCATTTTTCTGCCTGTCGATACCCAGTTGTCCCAGCAGCATTTGTTGCAGACAGTATTCTTTCCCATTGAATTGTCCTTGCATCTTGTTGAAATCAGTTGATCATACATGTAAGGGTTTATTTTTGGATTCTAAATTCTGCTTTCAGAATTATTATATAGTTGTGAGCAATGGAAACCAACTCTGACAGATTTAAGGAACATGAAATAAGGGAAAAGCCCAATGAAATGAACAAAAACGTCACAAAAGAAGATATATGAATGGTCAATGCACACAGGAAAAGATGATCACCATCTGCTACCATCAGGGAAAGGCAAATGAAAACCACAATCAGGTACCACTACACATTAAAAAGACTGACAATTGTTTATAATTATAGAAATAAACCATGTATTTCTGGTATGAATGTTAAATTGTTAAATGCTAAAACCGATTAGGAAAAGAGTTTGGCAGGGTTTTGTTTTGTTGTTTGCTTGTTTGTTTGTTTTAGTTTCAGATGTACAAAACATTGAAATATTTATGCATTTCAACCATCATGAAGTGATAACCCCCCTCCTCCAATCTATTGCCCCTCTGACATCAGATAAGTTTGGCAGTTGTTTAAAAAAATCTAATTAAACATAATCTTGCCATAAGATTCAGCAATTGCACTCCCAAGAGAAAGATATATGTCTACACAAAGACTTGTATGTGAATATTCATAATAGCTTTATTCATAATAGCAATATTTAGAAACAATATAAATGTCCATCAACTGGTAAATGAATAAACAAATGATGATGTATCCATACAGTGTGTCCTACACATAAAAAAAAAAAAAATCCAGGCGTCTGGATTGTGCCAGGGATTCTCTAGCTGGAAATCAGAGCAAATAAGGGATAACCTAGTAGGGATCTCTTCTCCAGGTCTGCACCTCTGGTGGAAAAGAGAGCAGAGAATACAGAAGTCCCATCAATCTTAAAGTGGGGAGGGGAAGCAGTGTGGGTGGAACTCAGACATGAGAACACAAGAGGCTTCCCTGGGAATAGGCTGCTGGACCTGGGTCTTGGCTTAGGCTGGTACCTGAAGCTTCCTAGGAAGTGCTGACAGGTACACACAGGTGATGGTTTCAGCCAGTTAGCAAATGGAAGTTAAATCTTGAGAGTGGGAATAGGATAGAGAATCTGTGAAAGTGAACTCAACAGTTACAATTTGAAATTGAATGCTTTTCCGTAATAACAACTATGAATTCCTATTCTATATTCCTTTAGAAATTTAAGACAGAAAAAGGGCTTCAGAGGTGAATGTTTGTGTGACTACTCCTCTGATATATCTGAAAGACTTCTCCTAGATCTGATTCATATGTTCACTTAACACATATTCACTGAGCAGGTAAACAAGTGAATTCAACATGTGCATCTAACTTAAATCTTCTGGAAACTGCAATAAAACTACAATAAAATGATTTATAACTACTTTTTTTCATTTGAATCTATATATCTTTTTTCTTGTAAAATATACATAATATAAATTTTATCCTTTTAACTACTTTTAAGTGTATAGTTCAGGGGCATTAAGTATATTCGTAATGTTGTTCAACCATCACTACTATTCATTTCCAGAACATTTCATCATTCCAAACAGAAACCTAACACTCATTACACAGTAACTCCACATTCTTCCCTCCCTCCATCCCTGGTACCTCTGTTCTATTTTCTGTCTCTATGAGTTTGCCTGTTCTACGTATCTCATATAAGTGGAATCATGCAATACTTGTCCTTTGTGTCTGGCTTATTTCACTTAGTTTAATGTTTGTATAAGAATCTCCTTTCTAAGGATGAATAATATTCCCTTGTATAGATCTACCACATTTTCTTTATCCATTCATCTGTTGATGGACATCTGGGTTGTTTCCACCTTTTAGTTATTGTGAATAATGCAGCTATAAGCATTGGCATACAGATGTCTGAATGCCTGTTTTCAATTCTTTGGGATATATGCCCAGGAGTGGCATTGCTGGATCATATGGTAATTCTATATTTTGAGTGCTACCACTGTTGTTTACAGAGACTACATCTTCTTATATTTCTACCAGTAATGTATGAGCTTTTCCAAGTTCTCCACATCCTCATCAACACTTCTTTTTCTTTTTTTTTCTTTTTATTGGGTAACAATATGTTTTTCCAGGACCCATCAGCTCCAAGTCAAGTAGTTGTTACAATCTATTGGTTTGTCAGAAACGTCATGATGGAGTTTTTCTATGTTTTTCGTTGCAAAAATGCTTCATGACTTTTCCAACTACCCAATAGTTGTGGAGGGCACAACTCAGTGGCCCATGTGGGGATCAAACAGGCAACCTTGGTGTTATGAGCACTGGGCTCTAACCAACTGAGCCAACCAGCTGCCCCTTTTTTTTCTTTTTTTTTAATGGTAGTGTGGGGGTGGAACAAACTTTCCTCTGCCCTCAAGGTTCTTCTGGCTGGTCTCATAATCAAATAGACATGAGACAGATTAGCAAGAGAGAAGAACCAAATTCCATATGTAGGGAACCCTGCATCCCTGAGAGAGTCAGAGACCCCATATGAATGAGAGGTTCAGAGGTGGAAATGGTGATTGATGTATATAAGACATCCTGAACCAGGGATGAGGCACTGCACCTTGAGGGCTTCCAAGGTCATTGCAGGATAAGAAGAGCAGGTGTTTAGTAAATAAAAGCTTGCCTTGCCCTATAGGTGGGTCAAAAAGAGATTATCACTATTAGGCAAGGCACTAATTTAAGTTCTTCCAGGTAATTAAAGGGAGAGGCAGAAGTTTCTCTTGAGCCTGAAGCTAAAATTGCTTTTAGCTCAAAATAATCCACATACCATTGAGGCACATCTTGGGGCGGCTCATTCTAAGACCCCACAGTTGCTATCCTAGAGGATGAAGTGGTATCTCATTGTAGTCTGATTACTTTGTGATGTATAACTTCACAAAGCAAGGACTATACACCCAAGCCTGTCTGACTCTCAGCTATCTACTCCATATCCTGGCCCTTTTGAGAACTAAGCACATTTGCTTTAGCAAAGCAGAAAATTTCCCCAACATTGCAGGACTTAGCTTAGATAGACAGTCTTTTGTGTTGATACCATGTATCTCATCTTTAGGCCCACATCCTAGAATCTCACTTGAGGAACTTTGGGAAAATCAGCCTCAAGGAGAAGCAACTTTGATATATAAAAATGTATGTCCATGACATTTTCTTATAAAAGCAAAAAAAAAAAAAATCTAGAAGAGCATAACTGTACAACAATAGGGGTATGCCAGAGAAATTACAGCATATTCTCTCAATGGATATTATGCAATGATTAAAAATGATAATTACATGGTTTTTGTTGAACCATTGAACAACCAAAAAGACTTGAGGGGAGACAGTGGTCTATAGTTACACAATAATATGAAGTTATACGAGCAAAGACCAGACAACACACTCTCTAAAAAGTTTCTGTGTTAGGGTATGGGATTATAGGTGATTTTCTTCTTTTTAAATTTTATTTTAGTTTTTTTTTTGTTTGAGGGCAGTGTCACTGGCCCTCATATGTAGGACCCGAACCGGGGCCACTGGCGTTCCAAGACAGCTCTTAACCACCGCGCCACTCGGCCGGCCCTCAGTTCTCATTTTTTTAATTGATATAGTTGACATATAATATTGGGTAAGTTTACATACCATATTGAGTTGATACATTTATATTACAATATGATTGCCATTGTAGCATTAGCTAACCCCTCTGTCTTGTCACATAATTATCATTTCTTTTAGCAGTGGAAACAATTAAGATTTAGTCTCTTAGCAAGTTTAACATTTATAATAGTTATCTAAATCACTATACTGAATGTTAGATCTCCAGCACTAATTTATCCTCGAGTTGCAAGTGTGTACTTTTAAACAACATCTCTCCCATTCCCCCACCTCTCAGGCCTTGGTAACCACCATTTCACTCATGGACACTAAAATTGTTTCCATGTCTTGGCTATTGTGAATAATGCTGCACTGAACATGTTAATGAAGATATCTCGTCCATATCAGTTTTCATTTTTGTCAAGCAGCACATCTCACTATGATTTTGAAATTTATTCTGAATCCTCTGCTAGGGCTTTTTTCCTGGTTCCCTTTTCAGATGGGTTTCAGGAAACATGTGATTAAAAATGTGGTGTCCAAGGCCGGCTGAGTGGCGCTTTGGTTAAGAGCTGGCTTGGGACACCAGCTCTGAGCAGGAGGGCTCCGGTTTGGACCCCACATATGAGGGCCAGTGATACTGCCCTCTTCAGCTAAGATGGTGAACAGCAGCTCCTCCTGGAGCTGGGCTGCTGTGAGTAGCTGACGATGGCATAGACTGCAACCCCTGTTGCAGTGGGCTGTCATAAGCTATAGTGAGTGGCTGGCAGCCAGCATGAGCAGCTGGCAGCCAGCATGAGCTACCAAGAGCCGCTGTGAGCGGCTATCCAAAGGCCAGCGACCGATCTGCCTCACTCGGGAAGAGAGCAATGACAATAACAACGTGGGCCAGTAAAGCAACGTCCTCCACAACTAGAACAAAAGGACAGCAACTTGTCTGTTCCCCTTCCCTGATTCCCCAATGCTGTTCCCCTACTCCAATTCCCCAATAAAATCTTTTTTTCTTTTTTTTTTAAAGATTTTTATTGGGAAATTGGCAGAGGGGAACAGCGTTGGGGAATCAGGGAAGAGGAACAGACAAGTTGCTATCTTTTTGTTCTTCAGTTTAGTTGCGGAGGATGTTGCTTCACTGTTGGTATCGTCATTGCGCTCTTCCCGGATGAGGCACATCGGTCGCTGGCCTCTGGATGTCGCTCACCGCAGCTATTGGCAGCTCACACTTGGCTGCCAGCCGCTCACGCTGGCTGCGGGCCACTCACTGTAGCCTATGGCAGCCCACTGCAGTAGGGGCTGCAGCCTACACCATCTCCGGGGCTTGCACAGCCCAGCTCCAGGTGGAGCTGTTGTTAGCTGTAGAGGGCAGTGTCACTGGCCCTCATGTGGGATCCGAACTGGGGCCGCTGGCATCCCAAAACCAGCGCTTAACCAATGCGCCACTCGGCCGGCCCCCCAATAAAATCTTTAAAAAACAAATGTGGTGTCCAAATTCTAGGACGTCTGGACAAATTTGAAGCCATTACTAAGGTTTATAATATTTGATTTGATAGGAATATCCCAAACCCTCACATTTTTCCATGTATTAAACAACCACTAGATGCTGCTATAAGCTGTGATATGCCTCTCAACTGGGCTATGTTTGCCTTTCCTGCATCCTGTGGGAAAATGACATTCATTTTAAATGTTTTGTGTTAGGACACACTTGAATGCATTTTTTATGCCAAGAAAAGCCCAGTGAATTGGAAGCACAGCCTTATCTATATCTTCTGAATGGGGAGTTGGAACTAAGGTCTAAGGAGTGCCTTCTCTGGGCCAGGCAGTTTTCATACGTTTTTTCATTTAATCTCTGTGCTGGATGTCTTGTTTCCCCCTCCCCACCCAGACCCCCTTTTCCACTCCTCTCCACCCACTGTGCACCCCAGTGGCTGAACTGAGACAGCATCAGCCAGTTCTCTCCTCCTCTGGTTTCCCTTGGGTTTGGCCAATGAGGAACATCAGCAAGAGATGGCACATGGAGGAGAGAGCACGTAAGGTATATGTTCCCTGTCCCTCTGCAGAACCTCCACTGGCTGGCTGTGTCCTGCCACCAATGGTCCCACCCTCATAAGGTGGCCCTCCACACAGCCTCTCTGTCTCCAGGTTTTGTCCTCTAGGCCCAGGGGAGGTGACAGCCCTATTGTTCTGAGTCCCTCGCCCTGGAGTACTGCAAGCCTCCCTTGTGGTTACGCTACACCTTATTTGCACCTTTGTAAATAGTCCCTTTATTAAATGCTCCTCAAATTACTCAATTGAGTGTGTCATCAGTCTTCTGCCAGGACCCTGACCGATATAATCCCTAAAGAGATAGGGAGTAATTCATCTAAATTTAAGAGTTAATCGGTTGCATAACCGGGCTGGGAAACAGGTCTGTCTGCATCCTTTGCCAGATCAAACTGCACTGCCCAGGAAGGAGCTTGCTTGAGGAGTGGGCAAGTTGGGAACCCAAGATGAGGTCTAGCACTAGGCCAAGGGAAAGGGCACTTCTCCTGTTTCCTGCCCTAGACCACTGCACGTCCAGGGCCCATTCCCACTTCCTTCTTTCCTGAAGTTGGTGTGTGTCCTCCTCATTGTTCAGTGGCCATTGCATCTGTCCAGGAAGCTTTTGCTTACAGAGGCCAAAGTATTCTCTCTAATGGCTCCTGTGATGGTTTTTTTAAACCAATTTTTGGAAATTTTTCCCATCCAGAGTGGGGTCTAATCCTCCTTTCCTTGAACACGGGCTGTCCCTAGTAATTTGCTTCTAACAATTAGAATACAGAGGAAGTGGTGTGGCATTCCTTCCCAGGCAAGGTCATAAAGGCAGATCAGCTTCTGCTGGCCTCTTTCCTCTTGGGAGGCCCATGCATGAAAGCCAGAGCCATGCTGTGAGGAGATGTGGGCCACCTGGAGAAGCCACCTACAGGAAACCCAGCTCACCCCAGCTGAGGTTCTAGCTGTGAGAAAGCCTTTGATTTGACAACAACTGCATGAGATAGCCCATCGAGAACTGCGCAGCTGGAATGAGTGAGCCATAGGAATGGAGAGTGACAATGATGATGGTGATGATAATAATTATTATTATTATTATAATTATTATTATTATTATTGTATTTCCATTGTTTTAACTCACTAAGTTTTGGGATGATATGTGACACAGCAGTAGAAAATTAATAAACTCCCTTTTGCATAGAAGTAGTGGAACCACAAATTGATTTTCTTTGGGGTGTCCAATATGTTCTGGGATATTATTTTTCTCTAATTCTCTCAAAAAATTTCCAAATCTCCCACTTTTAGCTCCATGAGCTTGTCCTAGATTTTGCTCCTGGATACTTTAAAAGTGGATAACTTCTTAGAATCAGACGTCCCTGAGTTACTTCTATGTTTGCACACTTTAATGAAGCAAGCTGACATGTTGGAGAGATCCAAATGACAAGTAACTCAGGGTGATTTCTGACCAACAGATCTTAAGCTGAATCCTGTCAACAACCATGTGAGTGAGCTTGAACATGGATCCTTCCCCAGTCATGCCTCCAGATGAAATCACAGCCTCGACTGATACCTTCATCGCTAACCTGTGAAAGACCCTGACATAGAGGATACAGATAAACTGTACCCATATTTCTAACCCACAGACACTGTGAGATAATAAGTATGTGTTGTATTAAGTGCCTAAATTATAATTTTTTATGAACCAATAGATAACTAACACAGTAATTATTTAGGGATGGGAACTTGCAAGTCATGGCATGTGGTGACGAAATAAGTAATTTAATTATTGCTTAGAGTTTTCTGTAATGAAGTATACATTGAGTCAAGGCTCTGGGGGACCCAGTGGTTGCCACCAAAAATCATATAGGAAACAAGGAATTCAAGGACTAGGGGTGTAGCCACTGCTTTGAACTCTGCTGGACAATTGAAGGAAAAAGACTGAAAAACACAAGGTCATACATTCTTGTTCATCTTCCACTTCCTTTTCCTTTTCCTCTTCCCTTACCTGTCTGAAAAATTCAATCTTAAAGGCATTAAGTAGGGCAGAGTAAGCAAGGCATTTGTGCCTGGAGAGGAAGGAATGATGGAGGCACTGAGTGGAGTATTGTGACTGAATTGGGTAAGGAGAGCATTTGTGGAGGAGGGCTGCCTGGCACGGAGAGTCAGAGTCTGAGTTGGCTGAGGAGGGCAGTTACACAGGAGAGTGGCTTGGCACAGGTGTCAGAGCCCAAGAAGGGAGAGAAGGGCAGCACTGAGGAGGAGTAGCTCAGAGAGGGTGTCACAGCTTGAACAAGGTAATAAAAGTGGGGTAGTGATCTCTTGCAACATAAGAAATTACTGCCAGGGCCGGCCGAGTGGCGCGGTGGTTAAGCGCTGGCTTGGGAAGCCAGCGGCCCCGGTTCGGGTCCCACATATGAGGGCCAGTGACACTGCCCTCAAAAAAAAAAAAAAAAGAAAAGAAAAGAAATTACTGCCAAACTTAGCAGATTAGAACAATAATCTTTTATTATCTCACAGTTTCTATGGGTCAGGAACTCAGACAGGGCACATAGGGAATGGCTTGTCTCTGTCCCGTGACATTTGGGCCTTGACTGGCAGACTCATTGGCTGAGGACTGAAATCATCTGAAGGGTTGGCTGAGGCTAGGGATCAGCTTCTGAGGTGGCTCACTTCATACCTAGAAAGTCAATGCTAATAACTTGATTTCTTTCCGTGTGGGCCTATCCACATGTAGAACCCTTGTTCCACAACATGGCAACTGGCTTCCCTGAGAGCCAGTGATCCCTGAGACTGAGCCAGGAAGAACCTATGCCTAGACCTAGCCTAGAAAGTCATATGACATTATTTCCATCATATTTTATTCATCAGAAATAAGTTGCTAAATCCAGCCCACAGTCAAGGGAAAAGTACCTTTTGAAGGGAAAAGTATTAAAGAATTTGCAGACCTATTTCCAAGCCACTACAGAAGAAGTGGAAGGGCAGCCTGGTGTGGGGTCTCAGAGCCTGAGCAGGGTGAGGAAGGCACACACACAGAGTGGGAGCGTGGCATGGGTTGTCAGACTCCCAGCAGGATAAAGAAGGCATCAGTCTTGGCATGGGGAGTTGGAGTTCAAGTGTATTTGAGGAAGACATCTGTGTGTGAGGGGTGGGGACAGTGTTGGAAGATGGTTTGCATACAGGGGATTGATCATATAATTAAATGTATGATGAATAATTGGAGCCAGCTTTCTCAGTGTCAGAAGAGTGAGGTACAAATACAGAAAGGGAGAGAAAAAAAAAGTAAATCCTGTGATATTGGATTGGGAACTGGAGGTATGAGTGTGAACTCATGTTTTTCAAGATAGGTCGATAGGCAGGTGTTGTCGGAGAGTGGGCCTTTCTCGGTGCAAAGTCCAGGTCCTTGGCAACTCGAGCAAAGAATTGAACGAGATACCAGAGTAAAGCAGTAGAATTAGTAGTTTATTAGAAGAGATAGTACATTTAGAAGTAAAAGTAGCTGAGCAGGAGAGGATGGCTCAAGGGCCCATTACTAGAAGTTACATTCCAAAGAGTGTGGAGGGGCCACATGCAAAGGTGAGTCTCAAAGGGAAGAAGCGGTCAAAAGGAGCAGGGAAGAAGCAGCAGCACTGGCTTCCCAGGACTTGGGGTTTTTATCCCTTTTTCTCTAGAATGGGCTGTTCTTTTGGGCATAGGACCACTTGATTGGCACCTGTGATTGACAAGAGGTACTGCTTAGGTGCAAGTGACTGGTCTGATCTAGTTGGATATTTTGTGTCCATTTGCTCTTCCTGCTGGGGTAGGTAATTACAATACAACGGGGAGTTTGGGGTGGAGAGGGGAAGTGCCCCAGGCGGATGCACTCTGTGGAATGTGTAGGAATGCAGAGACCCAATGCCTGTCTCTAACTGCCTGCCTAGTTTTTCCTTGAGACGTGATCCCCATAAAATCTCTATGGGAATCTGAGGGACAGGAGGTCTCTTCTTCTGTATCTGCTTCCAGCTGGGCAGGGGCATAGAGCTGTCCCTGCCTATTGGGGGGTTCACGGAACTCTCACCCTAGCTGATCTCAGATGAGAGGAAGGGGTCTCAAGCGGCACCTGAAAGACTGTGTTGGCTTCTTTGCTTGTTGGGGTATCCCCTGCATCCTCAAGGCTCCTGAATGAGGACAAAAATATAAATCTGTTAGTTCTTATGAAACTTGTGGCTATTCAGTCCGTCACTCAGGTGGCGTCAATTGTCTGGACACAGAATGGGTTTGACATCTAGCTTACTGGCCTGGGGGATATTAGGAAGTCTCAGGCTTTCAAATAGTTATCCGAAGCAGGGGTAGGAGACTTCTATTGTTTCAGATTCAGAAACTGATTTACAAAGCAATTAAGAAGCAAGGGGGATCTTCCGTCCAAGATTCACAAACTGGTTAGAAGAGCAATCAAAGCCCAAGAGCTAAGAAACTAAAGAACTAGGGAGGAGACTTAACATTTCTATAGAAAAGGAAACATTAAAGTTTTTCAGTGGTGGGGGTTGGTGCTGCTCAGTTGGCAGGTAACACAGGTATGTAGATAGGGCTGTGTGTGTGTGTGTGTGTGTGTGTGTGTGTGTGTGTGTGTGTGTGTCCTGTTGCTGTCCAGGGGATTTGGAAGAGCAGAATCCTACTCACAATGAGCTCACATTGCTCAAGCTTTAGCCACTGGGAGCTCTTTCAGTTGACTGCTGTGTCTCTTTGACATACCCCCAGCATTGTGTATGTTTGTCTGTTTGTTTTTCAGCACTTCCTTACTTTTAGGCACTACAAGATGCTCCAGGATTGTTTTGTACAGTTTCTTGCCAGAGTCCTAGAATCAGCCATTTCTCCAAGAGGCCTGGGTTCTTTCCATTAGAAAATGATATGTGAAACCCAGATATGAGAGCTAGGTATAATTTTTCTATACTGCTTAAAAAAAAATGACCCCTCCCCCCAAAAAAAACCTGTTAAAGTCCTTAAGTCCCCAGGACTTGGCATGTGATCAACCTTGGGATCCGTTTCCTGGCTGTCCTTTGGGAGCCAGGTTTTGGAAGCTGTCCTGACCATCACCTGTTTGGTTGCCTTCCTTCAGGTGGGTACCAGCCTGGCTCTGGTGGGCACTGGTCAAACTAACAAATGATAGTGTAGTAAGTGCTCAAAGAGAGGAAGCTAAAGGTGAGAAGACAAGGAGAAACTAATGCAGTAGGGAAGACCTGAAGAAGTTTCAAGCCTTGAGAGTGGCTCAGGAGGTGACACTTGAGAGCAGACACTAAGGTTGTCATCTTTTAGACACTATGCTCTAGGTCCCTTAACCCCTAACCTGTTGCCTGGCCCACAGCAATCCTCCATCCACACCTGCTGATGTCCCACTCCACTGAACTCAGAGCAGCCCACGGAATATGAGCAGAGCTCTCAACTTGGGAAGTCCCAAAGCAGTTATGCAGCCGAGCTGCTAGTTCCAAGCGGAGGAATCCTGCGAAATTTCTGCTGCCTAAGGATTCATCTGGGAATTTTTGAACCATCCTTGGTGGCATCTCCACTTAAAGCAGAGTTTGGGAGATTGCCTGGGAGGTGAAGTCATCAAAGGGGTCCTCCAGCCAACAATGCAACCCAATAGATTCTGAGATGGGGCTGGACTAACAGGTGGGGAGGGGACAAAGAAGAGCGAAGTAAAAGCCATATCCCAGTCAGTCACGGAGACTAAGAGAAACCCAATGGAGGCAGCGGGTCCTATGTCAGAAGGTTCAACCAGTGGCTGTCCCTATTGGGAGGTGATGACCCCTGGCTCCGGTGGAGGGAGGAGGCAGAGAACTTCAAGGGGGAGCATTCCAGTAGGCAGCTCACTGCTAACGAAAACACTGAGGGGAATAACTAGAAGGCCAGCTTGGCAGAAAGGAGGATAAGCAGGGAAGTGGAGTCTGGGAAGGGCCTGGAGAGGGATCCTTATACCTGGGCCTGGACATATTTCATGGCTTGGAGTTTGAAACGTGGCAAAATTGGGAGACTGCGTGCATTTTTCAAGGCACAGAGTAAACAAATCGGGGGTATCCTTTTCTCAAAGGTTGAGATTCCCAAGAAGTGGTATAACGTCAGGCAACTCACTGGGGCTTCTGGGTAGAGCAAGATAAAACTCAAAGTTGCCTGGGATGGGCCTTACAGTTTATCAAGACGGCCTAACTTAACATGGCCCTTAACTCACCGGTGCCTCCTAAAACCCTTTCGGGAGTGGGGAGGGAGAAACTGGTATAATTGTCCTCATTTTACTCAAACTGACACCCCATTCCCTGTTCACAATCCCAGGGATACTCTTGGAGGTATCTCCATGATTCCACAGAAAAGGGTGCGCAGCCTGAATTGAGTACGAGGGACCCTGTATGCAAAAACATTCATTCTCCAGGGGAGACTCTGTCCCGAGGGAAGAGTGTGGGAGAAAGGCGCATGCAGCAAAGACACGCAGGTACCTCGTATCTGGAGGCAAGATTGCCCGAGAGCAAGGCTCGTGATTTGGCTGGGCACTGCAGCCGGTGACGCGCCACTAGGCCCGCTCCCCAGGGCGGCTTCGCGCCCACGTTTCCTTCCTCTCGCGGCACTGTCTGCACCCCGATGGGACACAGCTGGGGGGGGGCGGCACGGAGGTGCCAGGGTTTCCACTTCGTCGAGACTGGCGCAGTGCCTGTCGCTGCTAAGCACTTTTGGACTCGAAAGCCTCTGATAAGGAGATCAAAGCCAAGATGGGGGTGGACAGGCCAATCCCGCCGCCGCTAGTCGGTCCCCAGGGGCTCCCGAGCAACCCACAGCAGTCTGCTCTCGGGCGAAGGCGGTCCCAGCTCCCTCCCCGCCGCGCGCGGGAGTCCCAGGGTCGGCCTTCACTCCTCGCCCAGCAGCCGCAACGCATCTCGGCCGCTGCCTTTCAGCTCCGCTTAGTGAAGGGGCCATCGATCAGCCCAGAAAGGGGCCGCGAGGTCATCAGCACAACAAAGGCGGCCCCCAAGAGGCGCCTTTGGTCTTTTAAATGCAGGGTCTGGCCCCGGGCATAGTGAAGCCCCGGGGTAGAAGCAGCCGGAGGTACCCTGCACCCACCCACTCCGCCCCATTCCCAGCTCCAGAGCGCATTCTTTTGAAATGTTAATGTTTTGAAGCTTCCTTCTTGACCTGGATCTGACTGAAGCCTTTAGGATTAATAAACAAACCAAACCGGCATTTATTTGGCAGGGGTGGGAATCGGGTAAACATTTGTTGGCACAAAAGACGCAGGTGGTACGTAGGCAAACGCGGGTAAATTATTACACAGCCCCAGCAACTCGTTTTAAAAAGACTCCTTTGTACACCTGGATTTCTGGAGTTGGAAAAGTTTTACCTATCAACAGACCCTTATTTGCACCCTCCAGACTCAGGCCCCCCACACCCCCGCTGGCACAGAGGAAACCAGGTCACAGGTGGAGAGCAGGGTGAGGCCGCGGTGGGGCGGAGCCAAGCCTAGGCCCTGCCCAGGTCCTGTCCCGCTGGAGACCAGCCTGCAGCTCTGCTGAGGAGTAGCGGCTAGGGCTTCAGATCTCCTGGGGTAGCAGCCCTGAGCATGGGAGGCTGGCCGGTAGGCCCGAACCTAACACGCCCGGCCACCAAGCCCGCAGGAGACACAGAGGGATGTCACAGCGGGTGTGTTTGAAAAGTCTTGGCATGCGTTTCCCTGTCCACATTCGATAGCTTATCGGGTTATTGCCAAAATATTATCAAGTCGGATTCCTTGTCCAGTCCAGCTGCTAGCAATGATAATAGTACCTCAGAACACTTTGGGAGCTCTGACACTCTGCCAGGCACCGTTCAAAGCCCTTCACATGGATTAACCTGTAATGAGACGTTAAGTCATCTACTGGCTTCTTTCTAGAAAGGGCATATCATCTGCTCTCCATCCATCCTGGTGGGCGCAGGCCCCTGCTGTTTATGGGGTCCCAACTGTGCAGGTATGACTACCAGGGCCCAGAACTTGTGTATGCTGGGGAGGGGCTGCAACTGTCACCAGGACACACCATCGTGGTGGTCCTGAAACACTGCCAGACCCCCACAATTCTCCAACTTCAAGTTTCTTTAATCCCCTAAATCCTCCAAGCACTGTCCGGACTTCCAAAAGCTTTTGCTTCAAGCTGGGAAAACCCAATGGAGGAATGATCATTTTTTAACTATGGGTGCCAACAACACTCATACATAATGTAGCAAGTCCCACAAAGGACAGAATCTTTCTAACTCTCCTGGGAGAGGCCCCTCAGCTCAGGGAATCTCTAGAGCTGCCCAAACTATGGGCAAGGCTGGCATATATACAGGGTGATAGGGGCTCGCTGAGGAGCCCTCCTATGCACCCAAAAGCTGGAGTTGGTCACACAAAGAAATCCCAGCCCAGGTATTCAGAAGCATTTCTTAGAAATCCAATTCCGTCCATTTCTCTGTCCCAAGGGCAGTTTGTGGATGCCCGGGGACAGTTGAGGGACACAGGAAAGGAAGAACAGCTTATAGTCGAGGAACCCCCTACAACCTAGTTATAGCATGTGGGTGCTGTCAGAGGACCCAATGGGCAGGGTGAGAAGAGATTGTACATCACCTACTTAAGAAAAGGTGCTGTGGCCTTGCATTGGTGAATAAGCCTAGCTTTGTAAGCACATCTGTCTGTCCTCTACCCTTGGAGCTCACAGATACATTATCATCTGCTATACCTCACGGCAGGTACTAGACCCTTCCTGACTCCCCCAAGCTGGTCTCTTCCTCTAAACATCCGAGTTCTCAACTGGACCTCTGGCTTGAAAGGACAGTAGAAGGATGGGGTTCCTCTACCTGGCATGGTATTTAGGGCCCAGGATATCACATGTTTCATGCCTGTGACCCTTGGAAAGACAGACACCTCCTAAGTAGTTGGGTGATCTTGGGCAAGTCTTTTATCTTTTTTCAGTATTCCTTAAGTTTCCCATCAGCGAAGTGGTGGGCTAATACAACAACTCTGAAAGGGAGGAGGTGTAGGACACTCTGCACTGTAAACTCAGCACCTGAAAGCCTGCTCACCTGTGTTAATGCACACTCTCCTGAGGCTTCACTATAAGATGGTAGAGAGAGGGTATGTCACTGCCACACTGTCATCTGCCCTAGAAGCGAAATACCTGAAACTGAATCCCTCTGGCATCCTGGTTTGGGTGAGCAGCAGTCAGAGGCATATTGGCTTTCAGAGCAGGTGACAGCCCAGAGGCCTCTCTCCTATCGGGGGAGGGAGGCAGTCAGCTAACACCATCTCACTGCTGGGATGGATCTTGCGTCCAGAAGGGTATCCCACTGCCTCCTGCATAGGAGGTAAGCCCAAGCAGATCTTCAGACATTCAATAGCCTTGTTCTGCTTCCACTGTTTCCATCTCAAGGATATTAATTCCTAGCCTGCCCACAGTTATCAGAATTCCTTTTCAACATTTCCAAAATTAATAAACTCATTATACATTGCCAAAACTTTAACTAGAGAGGCACACAATGCCAACATGATCAAAATGCCATATGTGTGGTTTTCTGTATTGGCTTTTAATTTAGAACCTATGGAATTAAGGAAGAGAGGATGATGAACTTATATGAGACAGTGTGTGACACATAAGGTTGCACAAGTGGAGAGGGATGATGGTAGAGGGGACTGCATGTGTCCTGCAATGTGTCTTGAGACCTTTGGGGCGGTAGGGTGACAAACAGCTATAAATGTCCATGCAAATACCAGTTGATATAAATTTATTTCTGGGAGGTGGGGGAAGACACCAAGGTGTTTTTTTAAAAGAGGGAAGTAATTTATTTTTTAGAAATACCACTCTGGTGGCTATACAAGAGTAGATTCATTTTTTTTTTTTTTTAAAGATTTTATTGGGGAATTGGGGGAGGGAACAGTGTTGGGGAATCAGGGAAGGGGAACAAACAAGTTGCTGTCTTTTTGTTCTTCAGTCTAGTTGCGGAGGACGTTGCTTCACTGGCCCATGTTGGTATCGTCATTGCGCTCTTCCCAGATGAGGCAGATCGGTCGCCGGCCTCTGGATGTCGCTCACCGCGGCTATTGGCAGCTCACGCTTGGCTGCCAGCCGCTCACGCTGGCTGCGGGCCACTCACTGTAGCCTATGGCAGCCCACTGCATCAGGGGCTGCAGCCCACACCATCACCGGGGCTCGCACAGCCCAGCTCCAGGTGGAGCTGTTGTTAGCTGTAGAGGGCAGTGTCACTGGCCCTCATGTGGGATCCGAACCAGGTCCGCTGGCATCCCAAAACCAGCGCTTAACCACCGCGCCACTCGGCCGGCCCAAGAGTAGATTCATTTTTAAAATACTTTTTTAAAAACAGTTTGCACAGAAAAATTGAGCATATAGTACAGAGAGCTACCATATGCCTCCCTTCCTACCCCCATATCTTATTATTAACGTCTAGCATCAGTGGATTATATTTGTTTCAATTAATAAGCCAGTATTGATAATTAACTAAAGTCCACAGTTTACATTAGGGTTCACTCTCGTGTTGTACAGTTCTGAGTTTTGAAAATGCATATTATGGACCCACCATTACAGTATCATACAGAATCATTTCACCACCCTACGAATTCTTGGCGCTTCGCTATCTCATTACTCCTCCTCCCACCCCGTGAACCCCTGGCAACCACTGATCTCTATAGTGTTATCTTTTCCAGGACCTTATATAGTTGGAACCATACAGTACATAGCCTTTCCATACTGGCTTCTGTCTCTTTAGTAATACTCATTTACGATTCTTCTATGTCTTTGTGTGGCTTGACAGCTCATTTCTTTTGCTAAGTCTATGTTGTATTTTCATTCAATAAATATTTCCTGAACTTCTTATCAGTACTCTCCCATAGAAATATAAAGCAAGTCACAAATTTACTTTTTCTAGTAGCCACATTAAAAAGGTCGAGAGAGATGAAATTATAATAATATACAAGTATTCCACTTAATATTATTGACATTTAATTAGTATAAAAATTGAGGTACTTTATATATTTTATGTACTAAGCCTTTGAAATCCAGTTTGTATTTTATACTTTCAGCACATCTCAAGGTGGACTAGCCATGTTTCCAATGCCTAGTGTACACACAGCTGGGCAGTGCAATACTGTGCTGGGGATAGAGCAGGGATCAGAACAAACAAGGTCTCTGCCTTTACATAGCTGACAGTTTCAGGTGGGAGACAAATAAAGAAGTAAAATCATGTCAGAGAATGCTATTGAGAAAATAATGCACCAGGATTATACACAGACTGGGAAGCTGATTTAGATTGCCTAGGCAGTTGGAAAAGCCTTTCCAAGGCTGAGATCCAAATGAGGAGGCATTAACCATCAATTATCTATTGCCACAATAATGCTGTAGAACAAACCACTCCAAAATTCAGAGGCTTAACATAATAACTAATTATTATTGCTCATGAGTGTACAAGTCAGCTGGGCAGTTCTTCTGGTCCCAGGTGGGCTCACACATGCATCAGTGGGAGGCTGCAGGTCAGGTAGGTGGCTATGCTGATCCAGAGTAGGTTCACATTTTTGGGGGCTGTTGATTGGTGGTGGATGGCCTCAGCTCTTTTCCATGTGGCTTCTCATTCTCCAGCCGGCTAGCCCAGGCCTGTTCTCATAGAGGCAGGGATCCAAGAGAGAATGTGGAAGCGTTCAAGGATTCTTAAGGCTCAGGCTCAGACGTACTGCCACATTCTTTTGGCCAACACAAGTTACAAGGCCAGCCCAGATCCTGGGAAGAGCTGCAAAGTCACATTGCAAAAGGTGCATAGGGGAGGGATGGAAACTCAGGCAGTTTTTGCAATTAATCTCCCATATTACTTAAAAAGCTTTCAATTCCACCAGGAAGTTATAAAAAGTCTAAACTTATATGTACCCAATAAATTATCCTAAAAATATAAAAACAACAATAGAACTACAGGGAGAAATTGATAAATTTACCTTTAAAGTGGGAGGTTTCAAAATACCTTTTGTAACTGTTGATAGGTCAAGCACACAAAAGACATCTTAGTAAAGATACAGAAGAACTGAACACAATTTACGAGGTTTTCGGTCAACAAATATTTATGACACACTTTCTGTGTCTGAGGCACTATTCCAGATGTGCTTGGCATATAGTAGTGAACAAAAGCCAACAATCCCTGTCCTCATAGCATTTATATTATAGTGGAAGAAAACAAATGACAAACAATATGTAAAATACACAGATGACTACTAGAGAAAAACGACAGGGAAAGGAGATACAAAGTGCTGGGATGGCAAGGTAAGGAGCTGAACTTAAATAGCAGTCAGGGGACGCACTACTGAGGAGACACTAGAGGGAAGACCTGGGAGGTAAGGGAGCAGGTCATGTGCATACTCCCATCTCCAAGACTAGTGGAGGGAGCATCATCTACAAAGGCTCTGAGACAGGAGCTGGTTTGGCAGGTTCTAGCCTTAGACGGAAGCAGGCTTGGCACTGTGGGAAGGGATCGGAGTAGTCATGGGCCAGATCATACAGGACCTTGTAAGCCATGATAGGGATTCTGGATTTTAGTCTTGGTGAGTGGAAGTCCCAAGAGGGTTTTGGTTTGGGGGTGGGGGAAGCGTGAAAAACCTGAGGCGAAGAGGGCTATTTCAAGACAAGAGTCAGGTAGGCGGACCTTTAGAGGTTGCTGTGTACCAGTCCTTGTCAGGCAACATGTCCCCAGGGAATTCCCCTAGCTTTGTCTTTGAAGTACCTAGACGATTTATTTCCCAAAGGATATCACTATCTCTGGAGAATATATTCCAATTATCCTGGAAAACAAAGTAATTGGGATTATAGTATTCATTTTCTCAATGCTCAGGATAAAAACTTATCCAAAGCAAAAACAAAAGGTAATTCCAGAAAGCATTCCCCTCTCCATTGGGAAAACCATCAACAATTTATGGAGCCACAGGTTATATGGAAACTATTGTTAAGCTTCAAGTCACTGATAAATTTTTTCTCCAGATAAATGCCCTGGAGAAAAATAAAGTAGGAATAGTGAGCATTTGGGAGTGGGGGTGTTACAATTGGAAACTGGCTGGCCAGGGGGAGATTAATTGAACAGTCACATCTGCCCAGTAGGGAAAGGGCAGGGTCTGGCCCACACCTTGTAGGACGTCCTAACACAACCACTACAAGGTCCAGTGTATGATTTATGACTTTATTCCAATGTATGACAAGGAAAAATTTTCTGTGGCCAATGTGCCAATTGTGGCCAATTTCTGATTTACAGTTCTCTAAACTGAATTTTATAAGTTGTAATATATTTCACTACACATTATTAGAAAAAGACTAAACAGCTCTAATTAGTAACTCCAGTTCTGACAGTTTCCATGCACTTGCTAGAACAAAGTCACAGTAATGTCAGAACAGATTCTTCTATTAGTTTTCTTTGCAGAATTTTCTTTTTTCAGCTAAAGCAAAGGATGAGTCCACCTCAGTGGAACTCAAGGTCATGGAACTCTGCCCTCCTCCAGGCAGCATACAGGAGGGCAGCCTGCAGGATCAAAGGGTACAAGCTTAGCTCAGATCCAGGATTTCAGTTTCTGGCATAAATATAACATGTAAGAGGGAAAAATATCAGACATCTGAGAGCTTGCATAGAGACATTCTAGCAAAGAAGAAATCACTTATTGAATACCTGGTGTGTGTGTGAAGCTGATTTGAATGCAGTGAAGAGAGTCAATCTAGGCGGTAGAGTATAAACTGAGAGAGCCAAGAAAACAAAAGCAATAAAATAAAAATAAAACAAAAAGCTATCGGGGCTGGCTGAGTGGCTCAGTTGGTTAAGAGTTGGCTTAGAGCGCAAGCTCTGAGCAACAGCCACCGGTTTGATTCCCACATGGGCCAGTGAACACTGCAACCGAGCTGAGCTGTCACTGAGCTGCCAACAGGTGGCAGGATGGCTCAGCTGGTGTAACGACAAGACTGCCTGTTCAATGGTGGGCTATGCCCACCTGCAACTAAGACTGAACTCAGCACCTTGCGCTGAGCTGCCGCAGGGATGGCTCAGTGGATAGAGCGTGTGCTCTTTAACAAGGCTGCTGGTTTGACTCCCGCATGGGATGGTGGCTATGCCTACCTGCAACTAAGATTGAACACAACACCTTGAGTTTAGAGGCCACAAGCTGCCGACGGGAAGCCAGATGGCGACCGGTGCCCTCCACAACGAAGACTGAAGAACAACAACTTGGCTGGTCCCCTTCCCCAATTCCCCAACACTGTTCCCCTCCCCCAATTTCCCAATAAAATCTTTAAAAAAACAAACAAAAAACCCAAAAAGCTATTTGCCTATGTGTTACCCACTTGGAATCCAGGTCACTCACTCTTGTGTGGAACCCAGGGTCATGGTAGGGGAATGGGGTGGCTTCTTTGGGACCTTTGTTTGGCCACACTGGAACCAAGGAGGTAAAGGGTAAAGATGGTGGTACAGCCTAGGGTCTGGACTTCCTCCAGGAGGGGCCCTAAAGTGGGCAGGCCTTCCACTTGTCTTGGGTGTGGGGCACATGAGGGTGGGAAGCCTACCACAGCTCTGCTCAGTATTCATATACTAAGCTTCCATATACTTTAACACACACAATCTTTTACTTTTCAAATCATGTACCATTTCCTCCCAGATTCAAGAATGTCTACAAGTAATAAGGGAAATCCAATGTTTAAGAAAGTTTGATTCTCTCATTAGTTGAATGAATGCCAACCTCTCCATTTCCTCACCTGTAGTACAATAGGAATAACGGCAAGCATGCAAATGAGGCTTTCCAGAAGGGCCTGGCATCATACCTGATTCTTAAGGCTCTCCCTTCCCCTCCCTTATCCAAATGAAAACTTATCAGGTTGCTGACAAATGCTATGGGTATACTTCAGTGCTTGTCAACCTTGAATGTGTGGACTAATTTCACCTGGGGGAATCCTGTGAGTGCAGATTCTGATTTGGTGGAGTTGGGATGGCATAGGGGTGCTGTCACACTCCCAACAAGCTCCCAGGTCAAGCATATGCTGCTGACTGGCAAGAATCTAATATTACTAAATTCCATTACATAACACAACTATCTCACAAAGAGCCCCTCAAAGGGGCCTCCACAGACTATTTCTTTTTAAAAATAACTCTTCCACTTTGGCTTAGTGCAATCACTGACCCAGCCACATGCCCAGCACTAGCCAGGCTATGGCACAATGAATCCATCCTTTGGTCCTGGAAGGTTCACAGCACTCTTCTACAAAAGATCTTGAAATTGTCTTTCCACCACTTTTGGCTTTTTTTTCTGTTTAAGATTTTTATTTATTGGGGAATCGGGGAAAGAGAACAAATTGCTGTCCTTTGTTTTTCAGTTTAGTTGTGGAGGACGTCGCTTCACTGGCCCATGCTGGTATTACTGAGCTCTTCCTGGGTGAGGCAGATTGGTTCTGGCCATTGGATGGCCGCTCACCGCTGCTCCCAATAGTGCACGCCAGCTGGCGGCCAGCCCCACTGCAGCCTACGCCATCGCCTGCGGCTCCAGCGCAGCTCCCGGTGGAGCTGTTGTTCACCATCCTAGCTGTAGAGGGCGAGAATCACTGGCCCGCATGTGGGATCTGAACACCAAGCCCTATTGCTCAGAGCTGGCTTCCTGGCCAACTCTTAACTAACGTGCCACTCAGCTGGCCCCACTTTCGGCTTTTTGATCTTAGCTTTTGCCTCTGATGATAATTATTCCTGAATTAGCACCCACCACTGTGTCATTTAAATAATTATAGTAAGTGCAGCTTGCACCTCTGCCGGCAATCTTCAAACAACCTGATAAAACAAGATTCTATGCTGATTTTTAAAAAAGACAAAACTGACCCAAATAAGTTATGTGCACACCACACCCAGTGGAATACACAGATCTGTTATAACTTGCATTCATATCAGCTACTTAAAGAGTTGATGTAGTTTGAATCAAAGAAAATAAGAACTTGTAAATGTCAGAATATTAATTTTGCAAGCAGTGGCGGGAAAGTAAAACAATTCAGCCACGGTAAGATCCGCCTTAAATTCCTATTGGGAAGAGCTGCAGGGTCTCTGAACTATTTTTTCTTTATTCGGAGTTTTTGGAGGAGTTTGGTAACTTCTGGGTGACTTCAAAGCAAATAATCTATTTATGCAACAAGGGGCGGACTTTTCACTGAAGCAATTAGTAGTTTTCTAATTTCCCGGTGAATCTCCATTAACCGCCCACCACACAGGGCCATAGGAGCCCGATGAATCATGCACCTCTCTTGGGAGATTACCGATCGCGCTACTCTTTAGAACGCCGTTTTCCCAGAGCAGCCTTAAAAAGCAAAACAAAATTTAACCCCCATCCCCCCCAAAATTTCTCCTTTTCTAAAAAGGTAATACACTGACTCGAAAAAAACTTAATTGGCACAGAAGAAGTGTACAGCGAAAAATAAAAACTCTTTCTTTCCATTATCTCCCACTTCCCTGTCTCCCCCAGAGGCAATCGCTGGTTCATTTCTTCAAACTTTTTATTATTGAAAATTTCAGATATACAAGTAAGAGACTGAAATAATGAGCCCGTTGGCATCCCGCTGGCTTGTTTCATTCTTCCTCCTTCAGTTTTTATAGTAGTTATTTTAAAGTAAATTCCAGACACCACATTATTTTGTAAAAACTTTAGTACGTCTTTTTTTTTTTTTTTAAACATAACCATATTGCCGTCATCACACCAACAAGGTTAACGATAATTCCTCAATAGGTCCAATATTCTCGGGGTCACTTTTAACGGGTGCGGAGCAGACGGAGGGGGAACTACGAAGGTTAAGGACCGAGGGGTTGGAGGGGGCGCATGAAAGAGCTGCGGCCCCATGACTCGTGGCTGCGGCAGCCGGGTGCCTAGCGTCCCGGGCCTCCCCGTTCCCGATGGCGTTACCTGTGCCGAGCCAGCACGGGCCAGGCCGGGTCGAGGGCAGCTCCGAGCCGCGAGCTCCTCGGTCCCGGGAGGAGGCTCCAGCAGGCCTGGCGCAGCTGTAAAACCCACCGTCCCCAGACACAGGCGGGTCCCTCGAGGGGAAACGATTGACACAGCTGCCTGCACTGCGCCCCCGACCCTCCCCCGCGACACCTGCGTCTCCCAGTGGGGTCAGGAGCTGAAGCTGGCTCCCGAGCCGGGGGGAACCAAGGCCGCCAGAGCCGCTACGCCCGTAGCCCACTCCCGCTCGGGGCTCTCAACACGCGCGACCTCGAGGACCGGGACTACAACTCCCGTCGGGCCCCGCGGCCGGGCCAATGGCGGGCGCCGGAGCATGCGGGGCGCGGCGCCTGCGCGGCGGTTTGAGTAAGCGACCGCGCGATTGGCTGCGGGGTCAAGCAGCCGCGCGGGGCCTGTGGGAAGCGGAGTGACGGAGCGAGCGGCTGTTGGAGGAAGGAGGTGGGGGCCGGGAGCGCAAATGGCGTTGAGATGGTTCAGGGCCCTGTTCAAACTCCAGCGCTGACCATTCACCGGCGGAAGCGGCGGCGCAGGAGGCGACGGCGGCCCAGCGGGGGCACGTAGCGGGCTCCAGTCCCGGCTCCGGTGACCAGGGAGGCCTAGGCCCAGGCCCGGCTGGCGGCGCTCAAGGCGGGGAGGGAAGTTACGGTGCCGCTGCTCCTCCCCCCCCTTCCACCGGGTTCCTATTTACCGCGAGCGGAGCCGCGGGTTCTGACGGTGGCGGAGCCCCTTGCCCTGCTTTACGCAGCAGCCCGCCCGGTCCTCCCGCGCAGGACTACTCCGGCACCCGCCTGTGGGCCTTTGGGGGCGGGAGAGGCGGAGGCGGCCCGAGGCCAAAGCACCCGCCAGGCGCCGAGGGTAAGTGAGGTCTCGGGTGGCTGCCTAGGCCCGGAGCGAGCCGGTGAGGGTGGGGGAGGCAGGGGTCTGGCGGGGTGACGGAAGTCTTGCTGTCTCCCCTACCCGGCCTCTAAGGAAGTTGGGCAGGGGAGCGACCTGAGAACTCTTTTTTTTCCCCCTCTCTGTCTCTTTTATTTGTCCTTTTTCTGAGTTCTTTCCGGGCGGCTGCTAATTCCCTCCCCAAGCGCGGTCGAGTGTGTTGGTTTCAGCCCGAGTCCTTGGCCGCCTTTCCCTCCGCCCCTGGTCGCCTCCGAGGCGTCACCCTGCCCTGGGGATTCGGTGGCCGAGGCTTCCGGGGCGTCGGAAGCGACATCCCTTTCCTGGGCGGTGGGGGCGGGGAGCGGAAAAGTTGCGGGAGCCTCCAGCCGTGGGGGGCCCGCGTCCCCTGCCACCCCTGGGCGCACAGACCGCCCGCAGGTGAGGATTGCTGGGTGCTTAGTTCTGCCTATTCTGGCGTTCACGCCTAAACCCTTCGGGAGCCGAAAGGCTAGATTTGGACGGGGGTTCAAGTGTGAGTACTTTTTATCCCAGTGCGCTTCCCTGAAAATTCCATCTGCCTCTGGGCTAACGAAAAGGCCCAGCGACCGAAAAGACTTAATTTTGAATCATTCTTTCCTTCATAGTTAGGATAATAGTCTTTGGAAGAGGAAGCCTGAGCAAAACAGCCTTGTGTACTTGAAATATTCTTACAATAGTATGTCCACACACTTATTTTTGAATTTTTACGCACTTTACGCTCTAGGCTTAGATAATGCCATCACGGTAATCTGTCTAGTGACTTTAAAAAAAGACATTACGGAAAACGATAAAGGAAGTCAAAAGTAAGGGTATATTATGTAATGAACTCCCATGTCTGTACTCATCTCTCAGATTGACTTCACGAAAAATTTTTCTGTTTCCGTGCTTTACATTCCACTGTCTTTGAAGTTAGAGAATCGTTGGCTTTATTTCATCAGCATTTCAGTATGTATTTGTAAAAGATGTGAACTCTTTTAAAAAAACAAGCATGATTTTCTTATCATGTAAAATAATTAACTTTGTAACACCAAATACTCACCTGCAGACTTTCAGCTTGGAACAGTGAATGCTTTGTGGTTCTAGGACCATTTTGCAATGAGTTTTTCTGGTGTGGGCCTAAAGGAGCTCAAGTATAGATTTTTGGTTTGGCCTTCAGTCAGCATTTTTAGGTCATTACGGTGTAAGTGATGGAACAAATTGTTCCAGCTTTGTTGGTGTATGTAAATGTAGGTCTGTAGATCAGGGCTTTACATTCTTAGAGAAACGAAAAGAAATATTTTATAGCTGTCAAGTAAATATAGTTTTGTTTAGGCTATACTTTAGAAAGACAAGATTCTTAGTGTAAGTCTACAGTAGAAGAGGAAATAGATCTCCCTTAGGAAAATGTTTGGTGACATGTTAAAAGGTCTTTTAAACAAACTGTGTACTCTTAATGCACATGTGTATGATGTCTAAATTAATTATTTTGTCAAATTAGAGTTGGCTTCTAACCAAACAAGAAAGGGGAAAATCCTCTACTGAGTATATATATAAAACTATGTTTATAGTGATTCACTATAAATTGCAAGAATTTAAGTTAATAAAGGGAAAACATTTAAAGTATAGATCAACACATTCAAATGTGTAAGTCAAATATCACTCCAGTTGTATTGTAAATTTCAAAGTATGAAGATTTTTTCAAGCCCTTATGCAATTGTTTATTTTTTCTAGTTATATTTATTATATTGATATTTAAACTTTAGAAGGTCAAAGTGTAAGTAATGGATAAGAATTAATAGTGATTAAAAAGTACTATAATTAGTTTTTAAAATTGTTTGACCCTGATTTTTGTCCTGAAAATTTTTTTGTCTTAGTATTTATTATTAATACGTAGATTCATCAGATGAATCTTATCTTTTATGAAGTGGAGAGGAAAATAAAGTTAAATGTTTCTGTTGCTTCATTTAATAATCCATGTACCACAGTGATATGCCAGAGTTCAACAGCTCCAGAAAATGTAACTCAGCAAATGAGCACAGTACTATAGGGATAAAAAAGATAGATTAAGAATGGTTTATTGTGCTAGGGAGATGACCAACTAAGAAATACTTTTTTTTTTTTTTTTTAATTTTTTTTTTAGAGGGCAGTGTTACTGGCCCTCATATGTGGGATCCAAACCGGGGCCACTGGCATCCCAAGCCAGCTCTTAACCAATGCGCCACTCAGCCGGCCGTAAGAAATACTTTTCAAATTATGCTTCAAATTACATTAGACCAAGAATCAGGATTCTTTTTTTTTTTAATTAGCTTCAGGTGTACAACAGTGCAATAGTTATACTTTTTACCCCTCAAGGTGGCAACCCCTCTCCCCCAATTCTCCACCCCACTCCTCTTCCCCCATATCATACTATCTATTACAATTCCTCTGACTCCCTTCCACCGTATAATCCACATCCCATGACTATCTATATATTCAATTACAGTTGGCATACAATATTATACAACATCAATTTCAGGTGTACAGTGCAGTGATCAAGCCTCTACTCCATCCGTGAAGTGGTCTCCCTAACAAGACGTGTGACCATCTGACACCCCACAAAATTTTTACAATATTATTATATTGACCGAACTGTCTTTCATATCCCTGTGACAATACTGTAGTTACCTATTTATGCTGTCTAATCCCTTACCTTTCTCCCTCATCACCACCCCCCTCCCAACTAGCAACCCTGTTTTTCCTCTATATCTATGAGACTGTTTCTGTTCCAAGAATCAGGATCTTTAAGTTTGAATTAAAAGCTGCAGGTTCTAATGCATGAGGAAATAGCACAATTTTCCCAATCCCCTCACCCGTCCGTGATTAAGTACTCTGAAATTACAAAGAATTAAATTTAGTCAATTATTTGATATTTCTGAGGTCTTGTAAAACATGAACATTTTGTGCTTAAGATTTTTGCATTAGGGATAATTACCTTATTAAGATTATTTTTTAAAGGTAAAAGTGATTTTTATGAGAATAGTAAGCAGATTCATTTGAAACATAAAAAAATTGATGTTCCACTATAAATTGGTTTTGTGTACGCCGTATTATGAGTTGGTTAGTCTTACTTTGTAATCAACATATGAATATGTGCTCATTGTAAAAAAAAGTTGACATGGAAGTATATAGAGTAAAAAATGAGCCCCTCTCTTTATACACCCTCCCCATATTTATTTAACAATTTTAAAGATTTGTATCTTGAATGTTGAAAAGCCACATGGGGAGAATCCCTGAGTTCTTATTTTTATATTCAGTGTTAACACTTAAGTATGTGGTGGTTATATATTTTCTTACATTTTTTTTTTTTCCACAGAGAATATGAAACAGGTGTCAAAATGACATCCAGATTTGGGAAAACATACAGTAGGAAAGGAGGAAATGGCAGTTCAAAATTTGATGAAGTCTTTTCCAACAAACGGACCACCCTTAGCACAAAATGGGGAGAGACCACATTTATGGCTAAATTAGGGCAGAAGAGGCCCAATTTCAAACCAGATATCCAAGAAATTCCGAAGAAACCTAAGGTAGAAGAAGAAAATACTGGTGATCCTTTTGGATTTGATAGTGATGATGAGTCTCTACCAGTTTCTTCAAAGAATTTAGCCCAGGGAAAGGGTTCCTCTTATTCAGAAACTTGTGAAGCTGCTCAGCTGGAAGACTCCACTTCTATACTTGAAGCTAATAGCAAAATTAGTCATGCAGTGGGTGAAGACAGTGTTGTTTCTGAGAAATGCTTATATTTGGAGGATACTTTGCTTGAGAAAGAAAAGAGCACAAATCGAATCTTAGAAGATGATACCAGCAAAAGTAGCTGTACTAAATTAACAACTTCAGGTAAGCTTTGGTTTTCTTTATTCTGAGCCAGAAGAGCTTTGTATAAGCCATTCAGTTAAATGATGTAAATTCTAAAATATACTACTTGGGTTTTCTTTCTGCATTTATGATTAATGGGAACCATAGATAACTTTGTGGAAAGATTTAAGAACTTTAAAGAAACCAGTGGTGGGGTTGAAATTTTACTTAAACAACTTGGATAATAATGTTTCCAGACTGTTAACTCATTGTACATTTGGGAACAGTCTTTCATAAATCCCTAACTTTAATTCCAATAAGAAACATCTCTTTGTTGTGTTAGGATTACACAGTATCTCATTTCTATTACTCTGGGGGATTTGGATGGTTACTGATAATGAGAATGAGGTGAACATTTACAGTGAGGATTAAGTTTAGGAGTGCCAGCCTTTCCTTCAAAACTAGTTTAGGAAGATTAAGGAGGTATTGAATGCAAACATTGAAGAATTGAACATCATTGCAAATTGAGATTAGTTTGTAGTCTGTATTTGGCGCTGGCAGCTACTTGTATTAATAGATTTTAATCCATAAAACCAGCTGTATTTTTAAAATGTTAATTTGTAAATCTGGCATCTAGTGTTCATTCCTAAAAAAATATATTTTATCAGGTGTACCTCTACTCCTTTTGTAAAGGATTTGAGACAAAAATGTTAAGTGTGCAATTAACTAAAAGACTGAAGAGCTAAGATCGGATATGGTGGGGAGACTGTGTAAGTCTTATCAGCAATAGGGCAAGGATGGCACTGTAGTTGAAAACAAACCTTAGTTCTTGACTTCTTGGCAAAGTTTAGTAATATGAAAGATTATATAGATCCCATATTTTGAAAAGAAGTACAGACAAAACTTTCTTAGTACTGAGTTCTTAAGAGGAATTTGTCCTGTGGAGGCTTAGTATAAGGTGCTTCAAACAGTATGATAAAAGACTGCCTTGCATAGTTATAGTAAAAATGCTGAACATTTTTCACTCTTTTGCGCCCTTGGATGAGAGGATGAGCCAGCTGTTATTGTCATTCCTTTGATTTTCCTGGTAAATTCTAATTTGGCAGTCCTTACGCTTTGCCTACATTTCTCCTGAAGCATTGTTCATATCTTAAGGTTAGTTTAACTTTTCATAAAACGGAGCATAAAAACTGTTTCCTGAATCAGCTCCTAAAAATGTGTTATAATCGTAGAACTTGGAGCCAAAATGAACTTCTAACTCAGCTCTCCTCATTTTATAGATGTAGCTAAAAGAAGAGATCAAGTGACTGTCCAAGGTCAGCTAGTGACAGAATGGGAATGAGATTGATTTTCAACATGTTGAGCACTGTGCTAGGCTTTGGGAGTGCTGTTCACTACATTTGTCTAGTGTTCTTACTGCCCTCTCTTGCTGTCACAATGTAGGGCAGATAGGCTGGAGGAGGGACGATGAGGCTGGGGAAGTGGTGAAACTGGTCAGGAAGGCAGACACAGGCTTCCTTAAGTGCCATCTTTTGGAGAACAGCGCATCATTGGCAGGCAGAGGGTATGAAACGGAATGAATGTTTATGTGGAGGGAGAACAGGAACTGGAAGTTAAATATTCAAAGGCAGCAACTGCATAGGTAGCTTTACTGGTGTTAACATCTATAATATAAAATGTTCATTCTGCCATGTGAAGTTGTTTAGTGTGAACTGGAAACAATTTTCTGTAGAAATGACGTAATAGCTTCCCAGTCTAATGTAGCTGAATTGCAATTCTGGTGCTGATACTCTGGCCTGACAGAATCCAAACTCCATTATAATGGGTTGCAAGGAGAAAATATATACTAAGATACAGATAGAGATGTTCAAGAACATCTTGTCCATCTTTCCTCCTCCACAAGGCACCCTTAGTGGGAAGGGAATGGTGTGGCACTATGAATATTTCATTTTTTCTCCTTTTCTTTGGCCACCCAGAGCAGCCCCCTGTAGGATAAGAAGGAACTCTGAGGGAGTGCTTTTAATTCTCATGGTAGTCTTGTCCTAAGTTGTTCTCACAAATATTTGTAAGTCCGTATGTTTATAGTTGGGTATAGTTCTGGGAATACTTCTGTACGTTATGACATTTTCCCCTTTGCTTGTCCCCTCTAAAATTTGTGCACTTCCCCGTGCCCAGGTTATTTTCTTGCATTATGTCTCACATTGTCATTGCCTTTACCCTCATTCGGAAAGTCTTCAGATTTTAGTTGGAAGTTTAGGAACCCAAACCTAAGTTTTTCATAAAAGGGGTTTCTATAAATCTAAAATGATTCCTAACCTCTTGAATTAGAGATCTTTTTGAGAACGACAAAATTTTGAACTTAGATAAAAGTGCTTTATACAACCTACTTGGGTCTCAGAAATCTCTGAAATCCTTTGCAGGTGAAGTTCAAGCATTTTATTTAAGAACCTTAGAGAAATTTTATGATCAAGCTTTTCAGAGTGTATAAGTTAAGTTTCATAGTATCCTTCTAGTGGAATGTTCCTGCTTATTCAGACCATTTTTCACTGTAATTAGAGTACTACTCCCTTATTTATAAGGGACACATACTAAGACCCTGAGTGGATGCCTGAAACCGCAGATAGTACCAAACCCTATGTATAGGATTTTTTCCTACACATGCATACCTAAGACAAAGTTTAATTTGTAAATTAGGCACAGTAAGAGATTAACAACAATAATAAAATCGAACGATTATAATATATTGTAATAAAAGTTATGTGAGTGGCTTTGGGGTCATTATTAAGTAAAGTACTTGAGCACAAGCATTGTGATATTCTGACAGTCATCTGATAACAGAGAAGGTACTAAGTGACTAATGGATGCGTGGCCTATACAATGTGAACACGCCAGACAAAAGGAAGATTCATGTCCTGGCAGGTTGGAGTGGGATGGCGAGTGTTTTATCACACTACTCAGAATGGCGCGCAATTTAAAACTTACGAATTGTTTAGTTTTGTAATTTTCCATTTAATAATTTCGGATCATGGTTGACTACGGGCAACTGAAATTGTGGAAAACAAACTGTGGATA
Source organism: Aselliscus stoliczkanus (assembly GCA_033961575.1). Lineage (NCBI taxonomy): Eukaryota > Metazoa > Chordata > Mammalia > Chiroptera > Hipposideridae > Aselliscus > Aselliscus stoliczkanus. Next base: position 122,547,804 of record CM066729.1, read on the forward strand.
AGTGGGGGACTGCTGTACATTACATCAGTGTAAAGGACTTATCCAAGCTCAAACTTATATAATTTTTCCTGGCATTAAGTTTTAAAGGGATCTCTTTCTCTATAGGGGAGTTTGTGGTTAATTTTTAAGTATTATTAAAATTCTTTGAATATTTCATACCGGATAGTACTTTTAAAAATTGTGGCTTATTTGAAGAGGAAATTCAGAATGAGGTCATGATAAAATGTGTAATATGGTTGCCTTTTTCCAAATAGATGTTTGATGCGTAAGGGAGCATGAAGCAAGATTACAAACTGAATGCAAACTGCAAGGAATAATTGAGTTGGTAAAATGCCCCAACTCTTGATTTAAATACCAAAACCCGAAAAACTTACCAGCTTTAACGGTTGTCAGAATATGGCAAATCTTGTTTCATCTATTTTGCACATTACTCTTTCCACTTCGCATTCTCTACCCTCTGGATTATTTTATTTTTTAAAGATTTTATTGGGGAATTGGAGAAGGGGACCAGCCAAGTTGTTGTTTTTCAATCTTAGTTGTGGAGGGTGCCAGTCGCCATCTGGCTTTTGGTTGGTAGCTCGTAGTCTCTAAGCTCAAGGTGCTGAGTTCAGTCTTAGTTGTGGGTGGGCATAGCCACCATTCCATGCAGGAGTCTAACCCAGCAGCCTTGTTAAGAGTGCACTCCCTATCCACTGAGCCATCCGAGCGGCAGCTCAGCTCAAGGTGCTGGAGTTGAGTCTTAGTTGTGGGCAGGCATAGCCCACCATTGAACAGGTAGTCTTCTTGTTACACCGGCTGAGCCATCCTGCCACCGGTTGGCAGCTCAATGGCAACTCAGCTCGGGCTGGCATCGAACCGCCGTTGCTCAGAGCTCAGCTCGCACTCTTGAGCGAGCTCTTAACCAACTGAGCCACTTGGCCGGTCCCCTAGGCTTGCCGTTTTAACAGATCTCGGAATATTCTTTAGTGTGGAATCCAGGGTTGTGTTCAGTAAGGGTAAAGGAAGGCTTCTTATGCCTATTATATGAGGCTACTTCCATTTTCCACCTTTGTGCTTTCTGCTGCAGGTTTTTATTGTGGACTCGAGAATAAAGTGTGCAAAGACTTATGTTTCTTACTTGGCACACTTTCCTTGCTAGCCAACTGGGATTCACTCTACACATCCTGCCAAATATTGAGATAACTACTGCATAGGCTCTTAATTTGCACGACTGGTTTTGTAGCCAATGAATTTTTTCCATTTGCTTAAAGCTAAACTGAGTATTTGTGTAAGTTAGATTGATGTTACTGTCAGGAAGTTAAGAACTTTGATTTAGAACTGAGGGTGATTTTTATAAAGGGAAATGAATTGTTCTATTCTTGAAAGCTTAAAATAGGCCAGGAACTTGTGACCTGAGATGAGATTGTCATCTGCTTTTTGGATGAAGTACAGGTGGTTAATGAGGATTATTAAAGAATTCTGAAAGTATAGCATCAGCAAGAGTTACTTGCCTTTATTTAGATATTGAATGTGTTTGTTATATAGACTATACCTGAGTCATACCTAAATAATCAGGTTCTTTTAAGAGAAGTGGGTAAGAGACCTATTATTATTAAGTTCGTACTTTGTGCTGAGCCCCTTATATATCAGTTGATCCTTAATCACAACTGTGTAAGGCAAGTTTTACTCCCGTTTTATGGAAGGTAAAGCACAGTTCAGAGAGGCTGAATAACTTGGAACGATCAAGTGGAAGATCTGAGAAACATTCAAAGTGTTTTCATACAGTGCTCCTGTATTCTGATGTGAATAAACTTGATTTTTATCATATTTAAAGCCTTATCTTTAACATACTCTCACTATATTACCTTGGTACTATCTTGAGGTGGGAGATAACCTTATTTTGACAAAGAACAAATTATGGATTACCTCTTGCCTCTATTTAAATTTTTTAAAAATACGAATGATGTCCAAACTACTGACAATACTTAGCGAATAAAACTGACCTTATTTTTACAGCTAATAAGTATCATACTTTTTCATTTTTTGTGCTGTATAAAAATGAAAATTCAGCAAGTAAATTTTGAAGGAAACTAATTTTTTTTAAATTTATTTATTTTAATTAGCTTCAGGTGTACAACACAGCAGTAGTTATACTTTTTACCCCCAAAATGACACCCCCTTCCCCAATTCTTCCCCCCACTCCTCCCCCCCATATCATACTTTCTATTACAGTTCCTTTGACTGCCTTCCACTATATAATCCACATCCCGTGACTATCTATATATTCAGTTACAGTTGGCATACAATATTATACAACATCAATTTCAGGTATACAGTGCAGTGATCAAGCCTCTACTCCATCCATGAAGGAGACTAATTTTAATTAAATTCGTTTTATTTTAAAGTAGAACTTTAATTTCCTGTAAATGTTTTTCGTAGTAAAAGAATCATTCTTAAGGCTTAAGCAAAGTGTGGGTAACAACACATTTGTATAGTACTTGATGCTTTCCAGAGCATTTTCCATATGGATTCCCTTGTTAGGATTTGGAGCAAGATGATACATCATCATAAATTTTCCTAGTCCAGCCACTGACTCTTCAGGAAGCAGTTCTCAACTTTTTCAGAACCCTGATGGTGGAGGAAGATGAATTGTTTATAGGAAGGTCTGGGGGATGCCTTCCTTCCAACCATCCAGCTATTTTGGTGTCTTTTATATGCTGAGTGTTGGGTATGTGTCCATGGATAAAATCTTGCTTATTCACATTCTAGTGGGCAAGACAGAGATTGAATAAAGAGTAAGATTGTTCTGAAAGTTACGGGAAAATATATAGGATGCTGTGAGTGTGTATAATAGGCTCGTGTACCTGGGAGGGGTGAGGCGAGGCTGGCATTGAACTTGAGACCTACTGGTGCACTGAGAAAAGATTAAAGTGGCAGAACTTGGTGACATGAGCAGTGAGGAAGAAGGAGACATCAAGAATAATTCCCAAGTAACTAATATGAGCAACTGAGCACACAAGGGGATGTCATAAATAGGATGTTTTGAGGTAAAGTCCATTAGTTCAGTTTTGAGCACATTGCATTTGAGATGTTTGTGGTATGTTAAAGAGGCAGTAGGATCTGCTGGTGTGGAACTTAGATAAAAAAATCTTGGTTTGAGATTCAGCATACAAGCATAAATGCTATATGAAAGTATAGGATTAGATGAAGTCACGTCACTAAGAAGAAAAAGAGGGAAAAATATGAGCTGTGAAGAATTTGCAATACTTCATAGATGGAGAGAAGAGGAAGAAAAACTAAAAGGAAATCAAATAGGAGAAATGAGAACACCTGACGGACTATCAAGCAAGTGATATTTTATAGAGGTCAATAGAAAGGTGTTTCATGAAGGGTCAACTGACTTGGAATGCTGCTGCCAAGTCAATGAATATGAGGATTGCAAAGCAGTCATTGGAGTTTGCATCTTAGATTGAAGTGGTCTCTGAGTGGTGAGTACACAGTGAGGAATTAGGGGTAGCAAGTGTACACAACTTGTTACAGATGTTTAGAGGTCAGAAGAAAAAGGGCAGTTAGAGGCTCTGGAAGGTTTGATTGCATGGGAGAGCCTTGTAGCATAGGATCCAAAGCACAGAGGGAAAGCCATCTTGGGAGAAGGGATACTGCATTTACTGGACAGGAGAAGGATGGGTGAAAATGTGAGCTTAGTGGGAAGATGGAAGATAAGATGCTTTATGGATGGAAACATTTTTTTCCCCCCATTATGTGACCGAAGAGGTTATCTCTGAAAGGGAGAAAGTAGGGCAGGATAATATGGGGGCTTGAGGGGAGAAATACAGGGTTGAAACAGATATTGCAGAAAGTAGAAGGAACTGTCTAGAGAGGATTTCTGGACATACATCGTTGGGGCATTAGTTGAAGTTCGTGTCACTAAAAACTCATGGTCACTAATCTACCCATTATATAAGTGATTGTGTTTTCCCCCTTCCATTAGTAAGTCCCATTGGCCAGAACCTACATAGACTATAGAACATTGGATAAGATAATTAGAATTATCCTGGATTGGCATTTTGCCTAACAAGAGGTGGAATGAACAGATAGAAAAGAAAGCAGTTAGGATATTGCTCAGAGAGTGATTGAAACGATGGACTGGGGAATTTAAAATGTTCAGGAACTGGACAAGGCTACTAGTAGATAGGAGAAAGGAGAGAAGAGGGGTCAGTATACTGAGTCTTATTAAGTAAAAGTCAAGAATGGGACTATTGGAATAAGCAAGTTGGATGTTGGTAGGTTGTGATTCAAATATGGGTTATTTGATTTTAATACTTAAAGAGGTGAAGCCTTTTAGGACATGACAAGTTTCTGATGAAATTGTGAGAAGTAGTGGCCAAGATGGAATGCAGAAGATATGATGGGAGGTCAGAGAACTGGGAAGTCAGGAGGCTGGGATTTGGTGGAATTGAGGATGATAGCCAAACTGGCATGGAGGGGTAGATTGTAAATCTTGTGTAAAATCCTTAAATGAATAAGAGGTTGTTAGATAACAGATATGGAGAAGACTAGAGGGTAACTAGCTAGATGGCACAAGCTTCAACGAATGGGCTTTTATAAGAGGAGTAATAGTTTTATAAAGAGGCTCTGAAGGACCAGCATACCAGTGACCCCAGAATCATCCTTCTCTGAGATACTGGGGTGGGGGCCTGCAGGAGAAAAAATTCTTAGCTTTTAGCTAGGACAGGGAAGTGGGAGAGGGAATGAGCCCTCAGGTATATGTGAGCATGCCAATCACTGAGGGCTGGGTACTCTGGACTTAAGAGTGTGGTGGGGGGGAGGGGCTTGTTGGATTGAGGTTGGAAAGACGTACAGAAACATTTTGAGTATTAGAGCACAGGAGAAGGTAGATGACAAGATAGTTTACATTTTGGACCTGACCCAGAAAAAACAGGTAAGAGGGATGGTGGCTTTAGAACCAAAATTTCCTGGAGCGGTTTTCACACCTTTGTTCACAAATCATCTGAAAAGTTTTTGAAAACTCCATTGCATACACTACCTGCCATATATATATATATATATATATATATATATATATATATATATATATATATTATTTTTTTTTCCCTCCCACCCCCGCCCCTATATATTTTTAAAGTTTGCATCTTGATTTATCAGTCAAGGTCCCTGCAGGAAACAGATGGCATACCCCAATTAGGCTAATACTAGGAAGGTTTTTGTAAAGGGGCTGTTTACAAAGGTGAGGGAGAAATGTTGAGAAAAGCACATGAACTGGTGCCCTGACGTTGGTTAGCTGCAGTGAAGCGATTATCACCCCTTTTCACAGGGACAAGGGATTATCTGAGCCACATTCTGAAGCCACTTTAGGAGGAGCAGTATCCTTTTGTTGAAGGGCCTTATAAGGAAAGCATTAGAGGAGTAAGCCTGAATGCAACTCTCCTAACTTCCTTTGTCTTGCTTGGGCTCCTCTTGGGTGGAACCCAGTGGAAGCCTGAGGGTAAGGAGAGTTGAATACAGGTCTGTCTCCTAGGGCTGAGATAAGAGTGGAGAGTGATCTGGAAGGATAAGGGGAAGATACCTGGTGTAATATCTAAAAAAACCCCAAAACACCAAACTGGAAAATTCTGTGGAAATGCATAAAATTATATAATCACTATCAAGATCAAATGTTTCCATCAAGTCAAAAGTTCCTTCATACTTTTCTGTGGTCAGTCCCTTTTCCTGTCTCCATCCTTTGTCATCCACCCATCTGTTTTCTTTCTCTGTAGTTTTGTCTTCTCCAAAATGTCATAAACATGGGATTATTTAGCATGTAGCTTTATCAGTCTGGCCCTTTACATGTAGCATAATGCTTTTAAGAGTTGATGCATGCATCAGTAGCTCATTCCGTTTTATTGCAATAGTATTCCGTTTGTGTATATGTATGATAGGCCCATTCTCTGGTTGAAGGACATTTGGATTGTTTTCAGTTTTTGGCAATTATGAATGAAACTACTATAAACATTCATGTTTAGGTTTTTGTATAGACATGTCCTCATTTCTCTTGGGTAGTGAGCACGTAGGTGTGGGATTGCTGGACATGAAAATATTGATCTTAAATTTCAGTGCTTGCAAAGGACATAATTTCCTGTAAAATAATAAATAATTTCTTGTAAATATTGACATTTTAAAATAAAACTAACATGCAGTTTGGGTGTCATAGTGATTTGTTTTAACCTTTTGTTGTAAAAATAAAGCAGATACAGAAAACCTTACAATATACAGAAATATATAAGTTTAGCTTAATTATTTATAAGAGCGACACCCACATAACCGCCACCCACGTCAAGAAATAGAATTTTGCGGGTTGACTGGTTAGCTCAGTTGGTTAGAGCCTGGTGCTAAATAACACCAAGGTTTCTGGCTCAATCCCCATATGGGCCACTGAGCCTCGCTGTCCTTAAGAAAAAAAAAAGTTTCATCCGCCCCTCCGGAAGCTCTTTCTTTACCCCCAAAATAACTGCTGTCCCGTGTTTTATCATAATCCCCTTCTTGATTTCAAGTGCCATAATTATTTACTGTTTATTTTCATACATTAAAAAACGTTAAACTTAACAGCCCAAACATTTACAATGCCTTTTTCCTTTTTAAAATTGTATTTCTATCACACTTCCCCTTTAGAATTTTATCCTAATGAAAATACTGGGGTGCCAAAAAAATGTAACATTTTAAGAGATATTATCTATGTATTACTTTTCAAAGTTGGATTACGATAGCAATGTGTAGTATGACATTCACTCAAAAGATGGCATTAATCAAATGAATGCTAGTATCATTCATTGTTACTTTTTTTTGTTTGTTTGTTTGTTTTTTTAGCTGAGCCATCCTGCAACCTGTTGGCAGCTCAGCGGCAGCTCAGCTCGGGTTAGGCATCGAACCGCCGTTGCTCAGAGCTCAGCTCGCACTCTTGAGCGAGCTCTTAACCAACTGAGCCACTCGGCCGCCCCATTATATTATAATTTTAATACAGTTTTTTTCCTTTCTTAAAATGTGTATATAATTTTTTGGCACCCTCTATTTATGTTTAGTCTTTTAATGGTCATCCTTTTCGTAATTCTTTGTACAAAAATATATATAAATTTAAACTTAAACTTTTAAGAACTTTCTGTGATTATAATGCTCTAAGTATTTAAAAATTCTAGATTGTTATGGCCACAAATATTAGTGCATAATTAATCAAATATGAATGGTATACATTTTAAAGGAAAATTTATTGGAATGTACGTCTTTATGACGTGTGGGGCTTTTTTCAAAAATCAATTCATGTGTATGTGGATAGATGAATATCATTGCTAGGATAAGAAAAGGCTTTGGCATCAGTCTATTCTCATTTTTTTAGTACATGTAAATACAGAGGGTGGCAAAAAATGTATATACATTTTAAGAAAGGAAAAAACTATTAGAATTATAATACAATGAATGACGTTAGCATTTATTTGATTAACACCATCTTTTGAGCGAATGTCATACTACATATTGCTACTGTAATTCAATTCAATTTCGAAAAGTAATACATAGGTAACATCTCTTAAAATGTGTACATTTTTCTTTTTTTGGCACCCCCAGTATAGAGAAACCATATTGACAAAATTAATGTAAAGAGTTTTGTTAATAGCTTCTATTTTGGAAAGCAGTAATTGGAAACCATCTAACATGCAAAGGATTTGTTACCTAGACGTTAGTTACTCAGTTATTAAGCACAAAAGCCAATATTCTATCACATTATTTCTCTATAGGTCATGTTCCACATTTGGAGCAATGGACCATAGTAATATTAGGGATAGGTGAATGATACGGCATTATTTATAACGTGGGAGAGTGATTACTCCCTGGTGGGTTGTTTTTGGACCTGTGTATGTGTAGAAGTGAGTTGCCTTAAAACTTAATGCCTGTATATGCTTTGGGACGTGTTAGTGTAACTCGAGGGGTTTGAGGGGCCTGTGTTCCTAGTTTAAGGAGTTAATTGCCAACCTGAAAGGGAGGCCGACTGGTTGAGGAGTTGCTGGGGTATGTGGTGTGTTTCCTGATCTCCTGGTGGGTACAGATGGGCAGCTTGAGCAGGAGACACCGGAACAAACCGTCTCCTTGGCGTGTGGGTAGCCTAAGACATTTGCCAACAGTCTCAGCAGTTATGGGTTAGGGGAGTGGAGTTGACTTTGACTGCTCTGTGTAGTGAGCCCAGTTGAGTAGCACTTTTGAAGTTGTTTTACATTTATGTTTTATCTTTAAAATAACATATAAAATTTGTGTTTGATAGGTTTGCTTTATAAAATATTAAAATGTTTTAAATTATTGGTTGAAATGCTTAACATTTTTTAAAGTACTTTTTACCTTTCAAATCTCTGAGTAAATTGATCCACTGAGGAAGCTGTGCCTCAGTTTTTCCTGTGGTTTTTTTAGGTGCCTCTGTTAAATAGTTACATGCCCGTGTTGACAGTGAAAAAAGTTAAGTCCTCTCCCATGGAAGCAAATAATTTCTTATATAGATTTTCACAATCTTTAATATGCATAGCATCAAATCTTTGTATCCTTAAAAACACCACACAAATGTGTGTGTGTGTATAAAATACACGACACACAGCATTGTGCCTTTAAAAACACTTAAGGAAAGATCTTTAAGATGTATACTTATCGGGCAGGCCTGGTGGCTCAGTTGGTTAGAGCGCGAGCTCTGAGCAACAAGGTTGGCGGTTCGATTCAAGCATGCGCCAGTGAGATGCTCCTGAGCTGAGCTGCTGCTGAGTTGATGAGAGCCTGTGCATTAGGTTGCTGGTTCGACTCACGCATGAGATGGTGGGCTGCTCCCCCCCAACTTGATTGAAAGTGGTGACTGGTGTTGGAGCTGAGCTTGTGCCCTCCACAGCTAAGTTTGTACAACAACTTGACTTGGAGCTGATGGGTCCTGGAAACACTTTTCCTTCCCCAATTCCCCAATAAAATCTTTTTTTTAAAAAAGGCACTTTTAGATTTATCTTGTTCTATTTTGGCAGTTTCCTGGTTTTCTATTGCATGAATGTACTTTATTTTTTAGTCTCGTTAGGGATATTTTGTCTGTTTCTAGTCCTTTGCTATTAAAATAAATGGTACTTTGATAGATCATCTTTCTACTTATGTTTTTGAGCATCATGTCTCAGTATAGTGATGAGATGTTTTTAGAGGTGGAATTGAAAGGGCATATACATTTAAGTTTTCAATTGATATTGCCAAATTTTCCACTACCAATTGACTTTTTTTGCTTCATCCTCCTATCAAACTTTGGACTTTGTCAGCTGAAAGGTAGAAAAATGTTTATTTTAGGAATTTAAATTTTTTCATGTTAGGATATATGCTTATTTATTTATTTAAAAAGACTTTATTGGGGAATTGGGAAGGGGAACATTGTGTTTTTCCAGGACTCATCACCTCCAAGTCAAGTTGTTGTCCTTCAATCTTAGTTGTGGAAGGTGCAAGCTGAGTTTCAAGTCCAGTCACTGCTTTCAATCTAGCAGTTGCGGGGTCGGGGAGCGGGGGTTGGCTGGAGCGGGGTTTAGCCCACCATCTCATGCGGGAGTCAAACCTGCAGCCTTGTAGTTAGGAGCACGTGCTCTCATCAGCTGAATCACCTGGCTGCCCATTGGCAGCTCAGCTCAGGCGCAGCTTATTGGCCCATTTGGGAATTGAACCAGCAACCTTGCTGTTCAGAGCTTATGCTCTAACCCACTGCTCCATCTAGCTGGCCCTTTATTTTTTAATTTAGTTAAAATTTTTATTTAGAAGATTCCCAAACCTTTCCCCATTCACACCATTTCTTCCTGAAGTGACCATTTATTGTTATTTCAGCCTTTCTGACATATGCTGTCACAAGCAATACAAACAGTTACATAAGTGTATGTGTATTTAAATAAAATGATAACATGCTGGTTTGTACCCTGCTCTTTCACTTAATGTATCTTGGGGATAATTCTATGTCAGCATATAAAAGTTTTCTTTCTAACCTCCCTCCCTTTTTTATTTAAGAAACCAGTGCATGGTGTGTCAATTTCTATGTGTGCTTAACCAGTTTCTTGTTGATGTCAGACTTTTGTGTGTCTTCCATGGTTTCGTTTTCTTTTCAAGTTGCCTTATTTTTCAGACAAACACTACCTAATAACTTTGTGACTGTTAACTGGGTTACTGTTAACTGTGTTACTTTCCCTCATCTATAAAATGGAATTCACATTTTGAATGTGCATACTGGTTCACATTTCCTATTTGATCACTTCAGGGCCAGATTTGTTTTGGAATTTGGGATTATTTTGGAATATAGAAAGTGTATGTATTTTACATTAACACCCAATCTAGGTCTCAGGTGGCACACTAATCAAAGACAGTGTTTCTTCATAAAAACAAAATACCATCCTAAGTAGATAGGATACGTACTATAAATAGCCTCACTTAGATGAGGTCAGTTTTTGCTTCAGAATGTATTATGAGACAACTTTTAGTTTCAGAACTTTTTGGATGTTGGAATTGTGGATAAATTCCACCACAATTGTGGAATTGTGGTGAACTTGTAATAGTACCTTCCTCAGATGTTTGCTATGAGAACAGATCAATTAATAGATGGAAGTATTTATAACAGTACCAGGCATCTACTGAAGGCTTAATAAGTATAAATACAGTTCAGCTTTGTTTTTTACTTTGATACTTTCCCCAGCTTTATTGAGATATAATTGACATATAAGATTATATATTGTACTTTGATTTTAAATTGTGAATGAAATAGAGTATCTTTTCATAAGTTACTCATTTCTATTTCTTTTCCTATTAATTGCCTTTTTATGTCTAGCTTTTTCTACTGGGATGTTGGCTTTATTGATGTGTAAGAATTCTTAATATATTAAGAAAATCAGCCTTTTGCATTTCCCTAATGACTAATGAATGCTTATTTGATATCAGTATAGTTTCTTTGATGATGTGTGTTTAAATTTTTTGCTCAGTTTTTATTGGGTTATTTTCTCATTGAACTTTAAGAGTTCATTATATATTCTGACTTTTTTTTTTTTTTTTTTTTTTTTAATAAGAGGGCATTGTCACTGGCCCTTATATGTGGGATCCAAACCGGGGCCACTGGCTTCCCACGCCAGCTCTTAACCACTGTGCCACTCGGCCTGCCCCTATATATTTTGGATACAGGGCTTTTATCCGATATATTTATTGCTGACATTTTCTCTGAGTCTGTGGCTTCTCTTTGCATTCTCTTAACAGTGTCTTTCATAGAGCAGAAGTTATTAATTTTATTCAAGACCCATTTTATCAAGTATTTCTGAGAAGGGAGCACACTCTTTCCTAGGCAACTCTTTTGTTGGAAGCTCTAAGTGATCTTTGGTGTTCTTGCTTATCAGCCCTTATAATTCTATGAATTGAATGATTTCTACACATTGAATAAGCTTGTCCCTCATCTCTTGACAGCTACTCATATATTTAATTTAAAAGTAGCTTTCATGTAATGGTGGCACCCTCTTATCTCCCAAGTTATTTCTATGTTTATAGTCTCCAAAGCTACTTCATCTGTATAGTCTCCTTAGCAGAAGTTGAAGATTTTGTTTAAATTTAGTCCTCAGCACATCATGTAATATAAATTTGCCCAACATATGAGAACTTTTAACCTTTCATTTGGACCTCTTTTATTAATGTGGATTAAGATGGTTTATCTGCTTTAGTGTTTAAATTTTTAGCAGCCACCACTATAGGTAGTGTAATATAATAGAACTGGGTATGGGTTTTTTTATGAGGTCTTTTGGCCATTGGTTTAATTAAGTAAACTTTGCTGTTAGCTCTCTAGGCTTTTTTTTCCCTCATCTGTGTAATGATGGGTTTGGTGCAAAGTGAAAGGAAATATCTTTACTTTTTTATAAGAAGAGTGAAGGAAGTATGTATATTGTTAATGTATACAGAAGAGCATAGTTACAAAGATGTATACCTCTGTGTGTGTGTATCCAGCTTCAATAAACCTTAATTCATAGCCAGTCTTGTTTTATTGGTTTGTCGGAAAAGTCGTGACGTATTTTTCCTTTTTCATTGCAAAAACGTGTCATGACTTTTCCAACAACCCAATATTTTTATCCCCACCTACTACTCTTTCCACAGTGGATTATTTTGAAGCAAATTCCAGACATTGTATTTCATACATAAAGGTAATTCTCTAATAGATTAGAACTTCAAAAAAGGCAACTACAGTACTACTTTAAGGTACTTTATATGTACCTTTGCCAGATTTTACATTTTAAGCTTTTGAACAGACTGTTTACAGACAGTATATACAGTTCAAGAGGTCCAAAAGTCTTTTCCCTCATCCCCATCCCTAAAGACAGTACATGATGTAGACCTGTCTTATTCTTTTTTTATCACTGTGTAGTGGCTGTATGATAGTTTATTTTATTTTTTTTCTTTTTAAGATTTTATTGGGGAATTGGGGAAGAGGAACAGCCAAGTTGTTGTCCTTTAATCTTAGTTGTGGACGGCGCAGCTAGCTAGCTCAGCTCCAAGTCGAGTCACCATCTGGCTGCCCGTCGGCATCTCCCTGCCACTCAGCTCAGAGTGCCGTGTTCAATCTTAGCTGCGGGTGGGCGTAGCCACTATACATATGGGAGTCGAACCAGCAGCCTTGCTGTTAAGAGCGCACACTGTATCCATTGAGCCATGTGGGTGGCAGCTCAGCTCAAGGTGCCGAATTCAGTCTTAGTTGCGGGTGGGCATAGCGCACCAATCCCATGCGGGATTCGAACCGTCAACCTTGTTGTTAGGAGCATGTGCTCTCACCAGCTAAGCCTTGCCGCCATCTGTTGGCAACTCAGCTCGGGCACAGGTCACTGGCCCATGTGGTAATCAAACCGGCGACCCTGTTGCTCAGAGCTCACGCTCTTAACCAATTGAGCCATTCGGCTGGCCCTTGCAGGAGCTCTTTTTAAGTTATGGAAATGGAACTGTTCCTCCCCCCCACCCCACCCCCAGATTTTATTGGGGAATTGGGGGAGGGAAACAGTGTTGGGGAATGTGAAGAGCCAAGTTGTGTCCTTCAGTCTTAGTTGTGGAGGGCACAGCTAGCTCAGCTCCAAGTCCAGTCGCGCCACTCAGCTCAAGGTGCTGTGTTCAATTAGCTGCGGGTGGGCACCATCCCATGCAGGAGTCGAACCAGCAGCTTTGTTGTGAAGAGCACATGTTCTATTCACTGAGCCATTCCTGCGGCAGCTCAGCTCAAGGTGCTGAGTTCAGTCTTAGTTGCAGGTGGGCATAGCCCACCATTGAACAGGCAGTCTTGTTCTTACACCAGCTGAGCCATCCTGCCACCTGTTGGCAGCTCGGCAGCTGCTCAGCTTGGGCTCAACATCACTGGCCCATGTGGGAATCGAACCAGCAGCCCTGTTTCTCAGAGCTCGCGTTCTTAAGCCAACTCTTAACCAACTGAGCCACTCCTCTGCGCCTGTTTGAGTTTTTATTTTGAGGGGAACCATTATTTCCATTCAAAGTTAAGAATCTTGGGCTGGCCGAGTGGCGCGTTGATTAAAAGTTTGCTTGGCTGGGGCCGGCCGAGTGGTGCGGTGGTTAAGCGCTGGCTTCGGAAGCCAGCAGCCCTGTTTCGGGTCCCACATATTAGGGTCAGTGACACTGCCCTCAAAAAAAAAAAAAAAAAAAGTTGGCTTGGGACGCCAGTTCTTTTTTTTTTTTTTTTTAAAGATTTTATTGGGGAATTGGTGGAGGGGAGCAGCGTTGGGGAATCGGGGAAGGGGAACAGACAAGTTGCCGTCTTCTTGTTCTTCAGTCTAGTTGCGGAGGATGTTGCTTCACTGTTGGTATCATCATTGCGCTCTTCCCGGATGAGGCAGATCGGTCGCTGGCCTCTGGATGTCGCTCATCGCCGCTATTGGCAGCTCACGCTTGGCTGCCAGCCGCTCATGCTGGCTGCCGGCCACTCACTGTAGCCTATGGCAGCCCACTGCAGCAGGGGATGCAGCCCACACCATCACCGGGGCTCACACAGCCCAGCTCCAGGTGGAGCTGTTGTTAGCTGTAGAGGGCAGTGTCACTGGCCCTCATGTGGGATCCGAACCGGGGCCGCTGGCATCCCAAAACCAGCGCTTAACCAATGTGCCACTCGGCCGGCCCAGGGACGCCAGTTCTGAGCAGCAGGGCCCTGGTTCGGGTCCCACATAGAGGGCCAGTGACGCTGCGCCCTCTACAGCTAAGACGGTGAACAACAGCTGGACCTGGAGCTGGGCTGCTGTGAGTCCCGGCATAGGCTGCAGTGGGGCTGGCTGGCAGCTGGAATGAGCTTTCGCGAACAGTTGTAAGTGGCCTTCCAATGGCCGGCAAGCGACTGCCTCACTCGGGAGGAGCGCAATGATAATACTAACATGGGCCAGTGAAGTGACATTCAATCCACAACTAGACTTGAGAAGAAAAGGACAGCATCTTGTCTGTTCCCCTCCCCCAATTCCCCAATAAAATCTTAAAAAACAAACAAAAAAGGATTTTTTTATTTTTTATTTTTTATTTTTTTTGAGGGCAGTGCCACTGGCCCTCATATGTGGGACCCAAACTGGGGCTGCTGGCTTCCCAAGCCAGCACTTAACCACTGTGCCACTCGGCGGGCCCTAAAAAAGAATCTTAAATGATTAAAGGGGCATTTAATGTTTTATGTGAGGTGGATCACTGCTCTTTAGATAAGCAGGAGGCTTGAGAAGTACTATGACTTGTCAAATTTTTACACGTATGGCTATTGCCTTAGCTATATGGTTTCAACCCCGTACTACTCAACACTCCCAAATTCCATGTTGTTGTCTTCTCCCTTATATATTACCTAATATACTAAAGATCGACTAACTAGTGATTCTAAAATCTAGTGATGTTAAAAGGCATTCATTGAGTATCTGATTGTAGATGGTGTTCAGCTAAGTCTTTTTTTTTTTTTTTTTTTTTTTTAAGATTTTGAGGAATTTGGGGAGGGCAACAGGCAAGTTTCTGTCTTTTTGTTCTTCAGCCTAGTTGTGAAGGACGTTGCTTCACTGGCCCATGTTGGTATCATCATTGCGCTCTTCTCGGATGAGGCAGATCGGTCGCCGGCCTCTGGATTGTTGCTCACCACGGCTATTGGCAGCTCACGCTGGCTGCCAGCCACTCACACTGGCTGCTGGCCACTCACTGTAGCCTATGGCAGTCCACTGCAGCAGGGGCTGCAGCCTACACCGTCGCCGGGGCTTGTGCAGCCCAGCTCCAGGTGGAGCTGTTGTTAGCTGTAGAGGGCAGTGTCACTGGCTCTCATGTGGGATCCGAACCAGGGCCGCTGGCATCCCAACAAGCCAGCTCTTAACCAATGCGTCACTCGGCCGGCCCTCAGCTAAATCTTATACTGAGAACTTTCTACACTTCCAGTCTTTACCCTCTAGTTTGAGGAAGAAAAAAAGGCCTTGAAATATGATTTTGGATTCCTTGCATGAAGGTGATAGACACAGGACATAAGGGAGTATTGATGAACTTACAAGTTAGATTCCACTAAGAAAAATGTTGGACTAGACAGGGACCACTTCATAAATTATACAGATGTTTAACCACTGTGCTGTACACCTGAGATTAATATAAGATAATATTGTATGTCAACTATAATTGAAATTTTTTTAAGGGGGGAATAAGAAGTCCAAATCCAGGTATAAAACAAATAAGTCATGGGGATGTAATATACAGCATGGGAAAAATAGTAAATAATATTGTGATAGCCGGTACAGTGTCAGATGGTTGCTGGACTCATCATGGTGATCACTTCTTTAGGTATATAAATGTTGAATAACTGGTGTACACCTGAAGCTAATGTATTGTATATTAGCTGTATTTTAATTAAAATCTTTTAAAAATTATATATTGTGTATTATGGCAAAGTTGTAATAGCTATGATAATTTGCATCTGTGTGATGCTCTCTAACCTGAAAAATATCTTCAAGTATATTATCTTTCTTTTATCTGTTCAACCTGCCCTTGAGACAGATTTTATTAGTTCTCATTTTCCAGGTGAAGAAACTGTTTGAACTGCTTAAAGACCTCATTTGAGCCAGTAAATGGCAGAGCTGACATTAATCCAATTCCTAAACAGTTATTGCTAGAAATATATTTGTTTATAATCAGATATATATGTATCATATATGTGTTTTTATATATAGTTTAGATTTTAAAAGTAATGTGTAGCCTCTCTTTAAGAATGCATCTTTATTTAGGTCTTTTTTCCCCCCACTATATATACTTGATGTTTTGAGATGTTAAGTGGGTTTATCTGACAGAAGGTGAGATGTTTGAGGGAAGAAGGCAGTTGAAAGTATTGGGTTGTTGGAAAGGTCATGACACATTTTTGCAACAACAAAAAAGTACGGCATGACTTTCCTGACAACCCAATAATTGCTGTTCTGCATTTTAGGATAAGATAGCCTTGCTCTCTTCTGAAGATATAATTATTATGAATATTTATTGGAGAGCTAAACGAGGAAAGACTGTAGAAAGCATTTATTTTATATGTTATTATAGAATATTGTTGTGGAGAACTTGGACAGCTTTTCTTATGCAGAACTCTTTGTTGATTAAATTGGCTTTTATTTGAATGTATTTCAGAAGTTTAAAAATATGTAGGGCCGGCCGAGTGGCGCGGTGGTTAAGCGCTGGCTTGGGACGCCAGCGGCCCCGGTTTGGGTCCCAAATATGAGGGCCAGTGACGCTGCCCTCAAAAAAAAAAAAAAATATGTAATGTACTTTAATAATTAATCTGCAGGATTGTTTATGCTATATAATTGAATACATGAATAGATTATACTTACTTACATAACTTAAGTATATAGCTTTTAGATATAACTTTTAGTGAGAATATTGCTTTCTAAGTGCTCTCTATTACTCTTTGCACTTGAAACAAATGTACAAGATAAGTACACAACAATTACATGAAAGGCAGCCTATAAAACACAACGTGGATTCTTTCTGATTTTAGGGGAAATGGGAGTAATATATAAAACTCGAAGTGGTAATTTTTAAAAACATGGATAATAGTTTTATTTTTGTTGTTTTTTGTTTTAAATTGGGGAATTGGGGGAGGGGAACAGTGTTGGGGAATGGGGGAAGGGGACCAGCCAAGTTGTTGTTCTTCAGTCTTCATTGTGGAGGGCGCCAGTGGCCATCTGGCTTCCTGTTGGCAGCCTGTGGCCTCTTAAGCTCAAGGTGCAGTGTTCAGTCTTAGTTGTGGGTGGGCGTAGCCACCATCCCATGCAGGAGTTGAACCGGCAGCCTTGTTGTGAAGAGCACACGTTCTATCCACTGAGCCATCTGGGTGGCAGCTCAGCTCAAGGTGCCGAGCTCAGTCTTAGTTGTGGGTGGGCATAGCCACCATTGAACAGGCAGTCTTGTTGTTACACCTGCTGAGCCATCCTGCCACCTGTTGGCAGCTCACTGACAGCTCAACTCAGGTGCAATGTCACTGGCCCATGTGGGAATCGAACTGGCGGCCCTTTGCTCAGAGCTCGCGCTCTTAAGCCAACTCTTAACCAACTGAGCCACTCGGCCGGCCCAAGGATAATAATGTTTATTGTTCACATAAACTTTTTACTTTTAAGTCAGAAGGCAGCCTACTTTTTACTTTTAAGTCATTCCATAAAATAATTAGAAATAGCCTAAATAAATTTTGTGACATTAAAACAACTATAAAAATAATGTAGCATGACATTCATTGACATCTCATAGACCTCTGTGTAGGTAAGCATACTAAGCATTCCCATAGGCATTTATTAATAAGTAATTACTTCAGTAACACTTCAAAGTAGTCTGTGTCAGTGGCTTCCTTTTTGAACAGATGAAAACTGAAAAGTTTCAAGGAAAACTCCCTTAATAGTTGTGGGGGCAGGTCTTACCTAGCTTAAAGAGCTAGCTTAACCTAACTAGTAGGCAACACTATTAGTCTCCAGCCTCAGCTACCAGCGTTCTTTCTACTTCTTATGAAAGCAGCGGTGTTATTTCTTCAGGTTTGGCTTTAGACTTGACTTTTCTTCTACCCCATTTAAAGTATCAAATGTCAGTCTTAAATTTTTAGTTTTTCAGTATTTTATGTCTACTGATTAGTACTTCTGAGATTATGAAAACTATAGTTCCTTGCCTTTAGCTGGGAAATAGCTAAGAATAAAATAGATATACTATAAATTAGATGCCTTCTAAAGGTAAATAAATATAAGTCAGCAAGTTAAATATATTTAAATCTATTGGGTAGCATTAAAAATGTAGGTGCACTTTTTTTTTTTTTTTTTTTTTTTTGAGGGCAGTGTCACTGGCCCTCATATGTGGGACCAAACCGGGGCTGCTGGCTTCCCAAGCCAGCGCTTAACCACCACGGCACTCGGCCAGCCCTGCACTTTTTTTTTTTCTTAAGTAATTTTATTTTTGGCATAAACATTTTGCTAGTGTTTTTCTACCAATAAGTCCTGGGAGAATTAATCATAATACCAGTTTGACTCATTTCCATCTCATTTAGAAAGGTTAATAAAAATGTTTCTGATGATAAAAATTAAAGACATAAATGAATTCCTCAAATACAAAATTAAGAGGCAGTTTAAGATATACTCCTGGTTGATATGCATAAATAGCCATCGTAGCCACTTAGGCACCACAGCCAGTGTATAAAAAACGAAAATCTTCAAGTCATATAGCTTTTAGGATTAGAAGAAATGATGGAAGGCAGAAATAGCTAAACCTGACCCTGGGACAGGTTTCTAGACAGAACTGGCATGCCTGATGGGCACCCCTACCCTAGAGAAATAGACACGCTGGAATGTTTTCATTTATTGTGTTATACTGTTTATATTCTACTGAATAAACTTTAAGCATTTTTATTTGAAAAATCCATTATACCTCTGAGGTTTGGCTGAGTCATTTCTATGTCATTCTGAATTGATCCAGTTGCTTAACACTATTGAAATCTCTTGAATTTAGTTGACAGATTTAAGGGACTTGGATGCCTAGGGAGAGATCACTAGAAGAAATGAGAGTTATATACTAAAATGGTGGGAGGGAAATTGTCAAATATGTAAACATCAATTTCTTCACAATTTAAAATTGTTGCAATTATTTTAAGATTAATTCGTTCTATACTACTAGTCATATATCCTTGTTATTTGTTAACTTTTACATTGATGTCGCTCATGTTTTTTATCCTTTGACCTGTTTTTAATTTTTATAGATAAAGTGGAGATCTTTAATGAAGAGTATGAAAAGAATAGTCACCATATTTACAAAAATGCTGAAGACAGTACTAAGAAACTCAATGCAGAAACTATAGTGGCCTCTGGATACAAAGCAGATGAAATCAAGGAAACAAATGATACTTGGAATTCCCAACTTGGGAAACGGTCAGAATCTCCATCAGAAATATCTCTGATTAAGGGATCTGTGAGAACTGGTTTGTATGAATGGGATAATGATTTCGAAGATGTCAGATCAGAAGATTGTATCTTAAATTTGGATAATGATCCTCTTGTGGAGATGAAGGATGAGGATTTAAAAAATCGGTTGGAAAATCTAAACGAAACCATTGAAGAAGACATCGTACAAAGCGTTCTTAGGCCAAGCAACTGTAGGACGTATTGTAGGGCCAATAAAGCAAAATCTTCACAAGGAACGTCAAATTTTGATAAGCTATTGGATGGCACCAGTCAGGCCTTAGCCAAAGCAAACAGTGAATCAAGTAAAGATGGCCTGAATCAGGCAAAGAAAGGCAGTGTAAGTTGTGGGACCAGTTTTAGAGGGACGGTTGGACGGACTAGAGATTACACTGTTTTACATCCATCTTGCTTGTCAGTTTGTAATGTTACCATACAGGATACTATGGAACGCAGCATGGATGAGTTCACTGCATCAACTCCTGCCGATTTGGGAGAAGCTGGCCGTCTCAGAAAAAAGGCAGATATTGCAACTTCTAAGACCACTACTAGATTTCGACCTAGTAATACTAAATCCAAAAAGGATGTTAAACTTGAATTTTTTGGTTTTGAAGATCATGATGAGACAGGAGGTGATGAAGGAGGTTCCGGGAGTTCTAATTACAAAATTAAGTATTTTGGCTTTGATGATCTTAGTGAAAGTGAAGATGATGATGAAGATGACTGTCAAGTGGAAAGAAAGACAAACAAAAAAAGAACTAAAACAGCTCCATCACCCTCCTTGCAGCCTCCTCCAGAAAGCAATAATTCCCAGGACAGTCAGTCTAGTAGTAATAATGCAGGTAAGACTTTAACATCAGCTACTTAGCTTCCTCCTAGGTATCAGTATTAACTTAAGTTTAGTTTTAAAAGAAGTACTATTCAGAACCACAGATTACTTTATTCAAAGGTACAACATTTTAAATGTTAACAGTCAAGTTCCATGTTGTAAGGAGACAATTTACAGATTAAAGAGTCTTTTCATATTTGGTTTTTAATTCTACCATTAGTACTTGAGAGAGAGAGTGAGAGAGAGAGAGAGAGAGAGAGAGAGAGAGAGAGAGTGTGTGTGTGTGTGTGTGTGTGTGTATATGTGTGTGTTTTCAGGGTTCCCAGACATCTTGATTTCAATTTTGAAAATCCAAATAAAATGGAGACATAAGAATAGATTTTGGACATTTAGAACTACACGGATAGTAGATGGTTGTAGTGTAGGAAATAATAGAAATTTAAAATTGATAAAAGCCTTTGCAGTTGGCTCAAAACTAATCAACTAACGTTAAAAACATTCTTAAGAAATCTTTAAAGGTAAGATTAAATCTTAAGAATTATTCTCTTAAATTAATAAAACTGAAAAGTGCTAGTTAAGTATTTGTTCAAGCTTAATGGAAAAAATGTAATTTGTCGCTTAAGATAGTCGGACCAGAGGTCCTCAAGGAGTTGATAGTCTCCTTTGTGAGAGACAAACAAGAAATAGGTTAGCTTTGCTATAATTAAGTCATTACCTGACAAGGGCTTTGTGAAGTGGATTCATTGTTGAGGGAGGAAGAATATGTGAAAGCCTCTGGGATATAGGGGCTATATTTATTTGTATTTGACCAAATAGAGTTTTTATGGCTTTATTTGTTAAGTAAGCTTTTGTCCTGTTAGGGTCATAGAGGAAGTGTCATTATGGTGAATTAGAATTCTGATAGTATTCTTACACATAAATTTACTCCTAAGTCATACTTGAGACTTCTACCATTTTGCCTACTTGACCTAAAAATAGTTTTCCTAGATTAGAATCACTCTTATCTTCAAAACTAGAGTTATAAGGAGTAGCCCCTAAGGGTCACCCCTGACTCCCCTGTGTAAAAAATAAATATAATAAGTATGTTGTCAGAATTGTTCATGTTGTCTTGAATCTCTTCTGGAGATCAGAAGTTTGCAGCAGCCTTGCTAGTTACTTGAGACCTGACCTGGCAATCAATCAGCTTTACAGTTGCTTTCTCAGGGGGATGGTAAGTAACAGTGTATGAAACATGAGCTCCTGTCCTGCTGCAGTTTACTTAGCTCTTATGCTAACCTTGATAGCTGATTATTTTAATTTGCAATTGAAAAATCAGTGGCTGAAATTTACATCTTTGGGTAAGGTTAACTTTTTTCAATTTTAAAATTTGAATTCATTAGACTATCTTTCAAAAATTTCAGGTTGATACTAAATGAAAATTTAAAATTAGAGACCATTTGAAGGATACACTGAAAATTGGAATTTGAGTCTTCATATAATATGTAAAATAGCAAACATTTTTAAAGTTTGGGCTAGAGAGAAGTCTACCTGTTTTTCTCTTCAATTTTAGGCTAGAAGAAAAATAAACATTTATAACCATTTGAGACGTAATCTAATTTTTTTGTTAGTTTTGTGTGAAGACCCGCAAATCATTGAACTCATTGCACTAGGTCATTTTATATCTTTTGCCAAGGATAGCAGCTTCTTTTTTTTTTAAAGATTTTAATGGGGAATTGGGGAAGGGAAACAGTTAAGTTGTTGTCTTTCAGTCTTACCTTTGGAGTGCGTAGCTATCTCTGCTCTAAGTCCAGTCACCATCCGGCCACCTGTGGGCAGCTCACGGCCGATCAGCTCAAGGTGCCATGTTCAATCTTTGTTGCAGGTGGGCATAGCTCACCATCCCATGTGGGAGTCAAACCGGCAACCTTGTTGTTAGGAGCACATGCTCTTACCAGCTGAACCCTCCTGCCACCTGTTGGCAGCTCAGCCTGGGCACAGCTCACTGACCCATGTGGGAATTGAACCGCCGACCCTGTTGTTCAGAGCTCGTGCTCTTAACTAACTGAGCCACCCGGCCAGTCCTCTTTTTTTTTTTCTTTTTGTTGTCTTTGTAGATATAAGTGGGCATTCTTTGAAGACCAATATGATGCAGTGTCCTTAAATTCTAGAAAAGTTATCAAGGTAGACAAGCACCTGATATTGTGTATGTGTGTTTAAATGAGACCATATCAGTGTCAGTGTTCATAGATACCCAGCAGTTATTTTCTAAAAGAACTGATTTTGCCATTTACACAAAACGAGTACATATACAGCAACTAGGTTTCTGATTTTCTCTTGGTGGGGCAGGGTTAAGACAAGCAGGGTGAGAATGGGAGAATGAGACTTAATATTTTTGGGAGTATTTTGTCAACACGGTGCTTTTATTCATTTATTATTTTCCCCCCACAATATGCCCCTTCCCTTTCCATCAAATGTTTATAGGTTGTTTGTTAGATAATTTGAAATATTAGAAAGCTAGTTAGTTTTGGTTACCATTTCAGAAAACTTGGATTTTACAGAGGACTTGCCTGGTGTGCCTGAAAGTGTGAAGAAGCCCCCAAATAAACAAGGAGACAAATCAAAGGAAAATACCAGAAAGATTTTTAGTGGCCCCAAAAGGGTAAGTAAAGCATTATCAGTGATTTGTATTTTAATTTTTTTTAAAAGATTTTATTGGGGAATTGGGGGAGGGGAACAGACAAGTTGCTGTCCTTTTGTTCTTCAGTCTAGTTGTGGAGGACGTTGCTTCACTGGCCCATGTTGGTATCGTCATTGTGCTCTTCTCGGGTGAGGCAGATTGGTCACCGGTCTCTGGACGGCTGCTCACAGCGGCTCTTGGCAGCTCACACTGGCTGCCAGCCGCTCATGCTGGCTGCCGGCCACTCCCTGTAGCCTATGGCAGCCCACTGCAGCAGGGGCTGCAGGTGTGCCGCCCTGGGGACTCACAGCAGCCCAACTCCAGGTGGAGCTGTTGTTCACCATGTTAGCTGTAGAGGGCAGTGTCACTGGCCCTCATATGTGGGATCCGAACCAGGGCCGCTGGTGTCCCAAGCCAGCTCTTAACCAATGCGCCACTCGGCCGGCCCTGTATTTAATTTTTGTTGGAGGGAATCACCTCTTAATATTTTATTTGAAAATGACTAACAAATATGGCAATTAAAATTTCTGGCAAAGGATATATATGTCATTTTTTTAAAACATTGTAACCATTTTTTTCGAAGTGTGATAAAAATATATAACATAATTATTATGTGCAAGTGTACAATTCAGTGACATTAAATACATTCACAATGTGTGTAATAATATGTACCCCCAAACATTTTCATCTCTCAAGAAAATCTCTGTACCCATTAAACAATAACTTAAACTCCCCTTTTACCCTCCACCCTCATAAACACTACTTCTGTCGCAATGAATTTGTCTATTCTGGGTACCTCAGATAAGTGACTTATTTCACTAAGCATAATGTTGTCAAGGCCCATTCATGTAGCTTATATCAAACTTTCCTTCCTTTTTTGTGTCCGAATAATATTCCATTGTTTATCCATTCATCGGTTGGTGACTACTTGGGGTTTTCACCTTTTGGCTATTTGAGTCCCTGCTTTCAGTTCTTAGGGATATATACCTAGGAGTAGAATTTGGGAGACATATGTTTTCCACCTTGGCTGCTCCATTGTACCTTCCCACCAGAAACACATGAGGGTTCCAATGTCTTTACATCCTCACCAATACTTTCTGAGTTGTTTTGATAATAGCTCTTCTAAGGTTATGAAATGGTATCTCATTGTGGTTTGATTTGCATTTCCCTAACTAGTGAGCATCTTTTCATGTACTTAATGACAATTTGTATATCACTTTTGGAGAAATATCTATTCAGGTCCTTTGCCTATTTTTGAAATGTTTGTGTTTTTGCTGTTGAATTATAGGAGTTCTTTATATATTCTACATATTAATCCAGTATTACATATATAATTTGCACATAACTTTCCCCCTTTCTGTGAGTTGTCTCTTTACTCTCTTGATTGTGTGCTTTAATACACGAAAGTTTTAATTTCAGCGAGTCCAGTTTTTTCTGTTGTTGCCTGTGGTTTTGGTGTCCTATCCAAGAAATCATTGCCAAATGCAGCATTTCCTCTGTGTTTTCTTCTAGGAGTTCTATAGCGTTAAGCCTTACATTTAAGTCTTTGATCCATTTTGAGCTGATTTTTGTATGTGGTGTAAGTTAAGGATCCAACTTGATTCTTAATGCATTATGTAAGTCATTTTAATGCGATTTGGCTTAGGTATTGAGAATAATTTGCTTGACTTTACCTTTTTATTAAAATATTTCTTTACTTAAATAGCTTGCTATAGTGTTAAATAGTTTCATTAATGAAAATTACAGTTAGAAGTTCTCTACACGTTTTGTAGATTGAATTGTTTTTAAGCAACTAAAGAAGGAGTGTTTTTTATGGCTTTATTTTATTTTTATTCTTTTCCCTCTGTAAAGAGCAAATTGGGAATCTTGTCAAATTAATTGTGCTGTACTTCTCCCCCAGATGCCTCCCACCCCCATGAGAAAAAAAAGTGCTTAATGCAGATTTCAACAGAGCTAACTTGCTCTGGAGCCAATGGCCAGGGGGTATCATGATGTAAAGACTGTAGTCATTAATGCCTAAGTGAGATTTTTGGTTTATATAAAATTGTGTGTGGCAAGTGTTGATTTCCAGAGCAACAGTTACCAATTTTTTTGTTTTTTTTTTGTCTCAGGACCACTTTACAATCTTAAAATTATTGAGAATCCCAAAGAGCTTTTGATTATATGTTACATCAATATTTATCAAATTAAAAGTAGAAATACATTTCAAAAATACATTAGTATCTCACTTAAAATAACTCATTACATGTTAATACAACATTTTTATGAAAAATTTTTTTTTAAAAAACAGTGAGAAGAATAACATCTTTTTACATTGTTTGCAACTCTCTTAAAGTTGCACTTAATAAAAAGACAGCTAGATTCTCATATCCTCTGCATTCAGTATATTTTATTATGTTGTTTTGGTTGAGATGTATGGAGAAAATCCAGCCTCACACGAATACGTAGTTGTATTTTAAATAGCTTCAGGTAATTGTAGACATTCTTATTTGATAATACACCAAAACTCAACAGATACGTTCTTCTTAAAGATTAGTTACAACTTGGAATCTAAAACCATGCCTTGAACCTTCCATTCTGTTCCATTAATATCTAAGTCTGCCTAGCACTTTGAATGGATCTTCTACCACATGCTTGCTTTGTAACATCAAACATTGGTCATTTGGAAAATTTTGGCTACCCTGATTTATGTAAATCTTTCAAATGGTGACAGACCTCATTATACAATATTAAAAAATCACATTAATATCGCTGCCAAACTCTTCAGAAAAGCCTGAGTATTGGGAAGCTATCAAGTTCACAGTGGCAGATAAAAAGTTTTCTAACATTTTAGGATTTTTTGCTTAAAAGTTGAAATTCTTTCTTTGGTAGAAAATACTTCAAAGAAAATGACTGACTGCAGCTAGCCTACTTTTTTCAGTTTTGAGAAAACGTTTGCCTAATACCCATGTCTGTACAAGTACAGTTTGTTAGTAAAGAATGATGTGCCAGGAAAAAAGGGGCTAGTTCAGCTCAGAACTCAAGCAGTAATGTTTTTTCCTTTGACACAACTACCATACCTTGTATACAACAGAGGTGTTTTATGCATACTCCGCACAGGATATTAGTGCATTCAAGGATTGCGATTTGATCAAATTAATACTTTCTACTCCTTTATCAAGGGTTTTTCCTTATGAGACTGACATTTTATTTTTTAACTATAAAGTATGTGGCAGTGAAGAATATGACTACTTAATACATTTCAGAGTCCCTACCCTGAGGTGTGTGTGGTAAGGCACCAGCGGTTTTACCCAACATTGCTTTTGTATCATCTGTACAAATGTCAACATTGTGAAAGGACAAATCACATCTTATTATTGTGAAATGGTTTTGACTTTGTAGACACCCTGCAAGAGTTTTGTGGGTCCCTAGGGCACATGGACCACACTTTTGGAACTGCTGATTTATATCATTCTACTTGATTTTTCACCCTCTCAATTTTTTTATTATGAAAAACTTAAAATATACAGAAAATGTGAAAGCAGTATGATGAATACTCATACCCCTCTACCTAGATTGATTTTCAGTTAACATTTTGACATACTTAATTGCACACTCATGGAAGTTAGTTGTAGATAGCATACATCTCATGCCTAACTGGTTATATGACTATAGTACTTAAGAAAATTAGTAGTTCTTTGATACACAGCAAAACCTTGGATTGCTAGTATCTTGGTTTGAAAGTGTTCCGCAAGATGAGCAAACATTTCTACTAGTTGGGTGCAAATGTAATGGCAAAAACCGCTATTACTTTTGCACCAACTTAATAATACATTTTCATTTGTTAAATAAGCGATGTCTTGAAATATGAGTAGTTTGCTTCTAAAACGAATTATGCTCACAAGCCAAGGTATTACTGTAATCTGATGTGTAGTCCATATTCAGTTTCCTCCAGCTATCTCCAACAGGTACTTTATTCCCCAAACCATAATCATTTAGATGTTACATCTTTAGTTTTGAGCAGCCTTCTCTTCCAAAAATTTCCCATAGAACTGAATTTTTTTTTTTTAAAGAGCCCAGGATATTTGTCCTGTAAAATGTTCCATATTTAGAATTTATGTGCTTGTTTCCTGATGATGTAGTTTAAGCTGTTATTCCACTATGTTAAAGTCATATAATGTCAAAGAACTCTGGAGGCTATGTCTGTTAGCTTGAGTAGGTTCAGGTTAAACATATTTTGGCAAGAATACTTCAAAGTGATATTGTATATATGTTGCTTCACATCAGAAGCTACACAACACATGGTTGGTTATTCTACTGTTAATATTGTTTGACCACTTAGTGAAGGTTGTGATCACTGGCTCTCTCTAAAATAAAGGTACATTTTTTTCCTCGTATAATTTAATTAGCACATAAGCTTGCAGGTGCTGCTCTGGCTCCATATCTGAAGATCCTATTCTCTGTATTGTTTTACCTCATCATTTTAGCACCCGTTGGTTGATCTCTGCCTGCATCACTGATTACACTGACAGCTGCACAATACAGTGTTCTAATAGCTGTTTCTTCCCCATTTAATAACAGGAATTCTGTACAAGAGCCCTCCCTCACTATGTATCACTACAGACTGAAGAATTTTTACGTTCTAAATGTATTTACAATAGATTTGGCCAGTGTGAACCATGTTAAGATGTGTCTTGTGTCCTTTTGATAATACCCCATCGTCTTTGAGCACTTCCCTTGCTTTCTGCACATAAGATGACCCAGACTCATCTTGTCTTTTACCTGTTTCAATCATGGAGTTATCTTTTTTTTTTAAAGATTTTATTGGGGGGCCGGCCGAGTGGCGCATTGGTTAAGCGCTGGTTTTGGGATGCCAGCGGCCCCGGTTCGGATCCCACATGAGGGCCAGTGACACTGCCCTCTACAGCTAACAACGGCTCCACCTGGAGCTGGGCTGTGCGAGCCCCTGTGATGGTGTAGGCTGCAGCCCCTGCTGCAGTGGTCTGCCATAGGCTACAGTGAGTGGCCCGCAGCCAGCGTGAGCGGCTGGCAGCCAAGCATGAGCTGCCAATAGCCGCGGTGAGCGACATCCAGAGGCCAGCGACCGATCTGCCTCATCCAGGAAGAGCGCAATGATGATACCAACAGTGAAGCAACATCCTCCGCAACTAAACTGAAGAACAAAAAGACAGCAACTTGTCTGTTCCTCTTCCCCGATTCCCCAATGCTGTTCCCCTCCGCCAATTCCCCAATAAAATCTTTAAAAAAAAAAAAAAAAGATTTTATTGGGGAATTGGGGGAGGGGAACAGACAAGTTGCTGTCCTTTTGTTTTTCAGTCTAGTTGTGGAGGACATCGCTTCACTGACCCATGTTGGTATTATCATTGCGCTCTTCCTGGGTGAGGCAGTCGTGTGTCGGCTACTGGATAGCCACTCACAGTGGCTGATGGCAGCTTACGCCGGCAGCCAGCCACTCACGGTAGCTCATGGCAGCCCAGCTCCAGGTCAAGCTGTTGTTCACCATCCTAGCTGTAGAAGGCAGAGTCGCTGGCCCTCTGTGGGATCCGAACTGGGGTCCTGCTGTTCAGAGCTGGCACTCGCAAGCCAACTCTTAACTAACATACCACTCAGCTGGCCCTGTACTTTACATTTTTCAATCATGGAATCATCCATTTATCCAAGGGTCCTTGATTATTTTTTGTGGGGATTAGTCCTTGAAACCTGGATCTGAGTGCTGGGTGTATTTATTGCTTCTAGGCTCTTTTCATTGGTTAGAACTGTGAAATATGTTGAAAAATAAACTGAGTTCATATTGATAGTTTCATTTCAAATTTAACATTAAAGAATTTTGTATTTAGTGTATTACTTTATCCTACAGCATACGTTAACTTTTGAAATTATAATACCAGTATTACAGTGAACAATAAAGATTTCTTTCCAGTTCTTTTTGTCTTTAGATTATTTCACTAAGGATGAAGTCATAGTGATGTTCAAAAGTTTTGAAATAATTTTATCTTGTGTGCTTATGTTAATTCAATATTAATTTGGGTTCATTTGTACTTGTGTTCAGTTTTTTAACTTAGTTTCAAACTTAATATTAGAGTCATTTCTTTGCTACTGAATGGCTTAGAAGGCAGCAGTGTACATGTACTTGACCCGATTATGAAGGAATCTCTCCGCCTAAACTAAATCAGGTCACGAAACCTAGTAGACAGACCTATTTAGTGTTGATAATGTCAGAGGGCTATTGCTTAGTTATAAAACCAAAAGAACCATGAGATGGAACTCATTTGACAGACATAATATGGGTAAAGCCCTACCTTAAAACAACAGTGCTAAACAACATTTTTTTCCTTGAAGAGACTCACTTCAGTAAGCTTCAAAAATGAAACTGATCTGAAGTGTTCTAGTCCTTTAATAAAAAGTAATAAAAAATGCTTTAGCTCTCATGGAAGTTATGTGTCTTTATGAAAATATCTAGGTAAAGAATATGGAAGCTGGGCCGGCCAAGTGGCGCTGTGGGTAGTGCTGGCTTGGGAAGCCAGGGGCTCCGGTTCGGGTCCTACATATGAGGGCATGACACTGCCCTCAAAACAAAAACAAAAAAAGAGGAATATGGAAGGCTACTTCAGAAAGAGAGCAGCAAGAAGTTAAGCAGTGTAAAATCCCTAGCTCTCATAAGAAATAGGTCATCCATTTGCCTTTAGGACACTTAAAGACTACTTAAGAGGTGTTAAAAAGAAGAGAACCACTGAAACAGAAATAAGAGAAAATTTTATCTATTTAGTTTGCATGAGTGTAAAGGGATAGAGGAAATAAATGGGATCAAAGTTTTATGCATTAAGTTAAGTGGCATGTATAAATCAATATAGTGGAAATGATAAATTTGTTTTATATTGAAGAAATTAACATTTGTGTTTTCTGTGCAAAAATAATGTAAGCTCAATTCCCCAAGGAATTTTTATGTAGGTTATTCCCGAAATCTCCAGAGAAAAAAGAAAGGTGGGGGGAGAGCTAAGGTACAAGCAATGGTCTCAGCAGTTGTTCTAGTTGTCTGTTAACAATAGAAACATAGAAACACCCTCATGTAGCTGATAGGCCAGTGGGAGGACCTGGATCTTCTCTAATCTGATTAGATTTAAAGACACTAATGACCTCATTTTCAAGTGGTTAAGAGGTAGCCCATGGCTTTTAGTGGCAAGAATTTCCCTCCCTCCCTCCCTCCCTATCAGGCTTTCTTAGCCTCAACACTGTAGGTAAGTTTT
This sequence comes from Aselliscus stoliczkanus, assembly GCA_033961575.1. Taxonomy (NCBI): domain Eukaryota; kingdom Metazoa; phylum Chordata; class Mammalia; order Chiroptera; family Hipposideridae; genus Aselliscus; species Aselliscus stoliczkanus. The sequence continues at coordinate 122,577,972 of CM066729.1, forward strand.
GTGCTGAAAAGTCTTTGCGGTGGAGGGTGGCCCTGTATATGTATGTTAGAGGATACTCAGCAACATCCCTGGTCTCTGCCCGCTAGCACCCCTCCCCCCCATTGTTTCAGTTGTCTTCAAACATTGCTAAATGTCCTTTGGGGGTGTCAAAATAGACACCACATCCCTTTGGGGAGGTGTGTATGACTTGAGAGTAAGTTGCAGACTTGATGTCCATTACTCCTAAATAACCTTAGTTTGTACTTTGTAAACACAGCTACAGTATACCCATGAAAACCAGGAAGTTAATAACATTGATATAATAGCATAATCTAATCCTCAGATCCGTTCAGATGTCACCAGTTGTTTCAATAATGTGCTTTATAGCAAAACAACTCCCCCCCCAGCCCCAACACACACACACATACACACACACACACACACACACACACACACACACACACACACCTCTCCCAAAGAGCCCATGATCTAACCCAGAATCATGTTGTCACAAGTCCCTACTCCCTTTTAGTGTGGAACAATTGTGTCTTTCCTGGTCTTTTCATGGCTTTGACGCCTTTGAAGAGTTAAGATGAGTTATTTGTAGAATTTCCCTCAATTTGTGTTTGTCTAATATTTTCTCATGATTAGATTTAAGATACGCATGTTCAGCAGAAGAGATGCTGTGTTCTCAACTGCACCATACCAGGTGGCACAATGTCAGTTTGTACCATTTCTGTTTGTTTGTTTGTTTTTGTTTTGTTTTGTTTTTTTGTTGAGGGCAGTGTCACTGGCCCTCATGTGGGACCCGAACCGGGGCCGCTGGCTTCTATACCGTTACTGTTGACGTTAAGTGATCCCTTGGTGGTGTCTGTCGGATTCCTCAACTTTCCTCATCGGACTTTCATCCACTAGTTTGGCATTGAGTCTTGCCTGAATCTCTGTTTACTATGATGGTTGTTAAATATTTTTTCTAATTATATCATTCCTTCTACAGTTATTAAGTTTTGGTCTTCTACTCTAAGGTAGATCTTTTTCTCTCCTCCATGTTTTTATGTGTTTTTATATGTTAAAGAATACATGTTTTTATATGTTCATTATATATAATATGTAAACATTCATTTATATATTTACATATTCCTTTTTGTCAGTTTTATTCACTCATTTGTTGCTGTTTAACTGATAGTAGTATCATTATTTTGATACTAAGATTTTCTTAGATTTGGCCCATGGATGTTTCTTCAAACTGACTTTTGATGTGTCTCACCATTTTGCATTTTTTTTCTTACTGACATTGAGATGTTCAAGGCTTGTCATATACATTCCTAGCCCTGTAATCATCCATTTCTCCAAGGACCCCTGTTTTCTCTTAATGGAGAATGGCATTTAGAAATACAGATGTGGTCGTTTCTTATGAGGTATTAGTTCTTCTAGGCCTTCTTTGAGTTGACAGAGCTAGAAAGATTAAATGCATGCTTCTCTCTCTCTCTCTCTCTCTCTCTCACACACACACACACACACACACTCTTTGTGTATGTTTAGAACCATGAGTTCAAATTGATACCGCCAATACTAGTTCAACACCACCTTCCATGCCAACAATGCATCTGAAATCAGGTTCCCATTATCCTCGACATGTTTGCCTGCTTGCTCAATCCTCATGTATATAACCAATTTCCCGACCACACAGGTCATCTCCTTAACTTTAGTGCCACTAGCCAAGGTCCCTCTTCCCTTTCCCCTTCTCCCAATGTTAGGAAACATTAACCTTTTAAGCTTGCCAGCTGAGAGAATCTTCTCCAACACCTCACCAGAGATACAGGGAAGGGTTTATAACAGAATTGAGAGCTGGTTGGGGGAACGTGGGAGGCAGCAAAGATAACTCCTGGTGAGGATGTAGTTGAAATGATTACTTAGAAATGTCACTTGCGAGGGAGAAAAAAAAGGGCTTGAGAGATTAAGGTTGGAACATACCTGGATTTAAGTACCTGTTTCTATGTACAGTTTTATTGATAATTTGGCAGTTTCAAAGCTTTTTTAAAAAAATGCTTCCTTGCTTTTGATCACTGGCTTACAGCTTCCTTGCCTCCTGTTACTTGCAGTTGTCATATATGTGCTGATATACTTAGATTATTCCTTCTGCCTGCCCTTCTTTTTGTTTGATATTTAGCTTCTCCTTCAGCTTCTGCCTAGCTGCCCTCTCCATAAGCCATTATCTGTATAATCATCCTAACTAACATTAAGTGTTTGGAGGAGGGTTTTATTTTACCTGGGACTTTGGCCATCTTATTTTGCCGGTTAAAACTGTTCTGGGTCATTGATGAAACTAACCATAATGTCAATCTTAGTTTCAATTCTCACATATTTATATCTTCACTTTCATTATTTCCCTGTTGTTTAATGCTGGGCCTGTCTGGCACTATGTTTTGTCTGACTCTCAAACATTCTAGACATTTATTTTTTTCTTCTTTTCTGTCATTCCGTATGACACTGATTAGTGGACTTCTGGGCAATTGAAACTTTCTTTTTTTCTTTTAGCTGAGCCATCCTGCCACCTGTTGGCAGCTCAGTGGCAGCTCAGCTCGGGCTGGGCATCAAACTGCTGTTGCTCAGAGCTCAGCTTGCACTCTTTTTTTTTTGTTTTGTTTAGAAGGCAGTGTCACTGGCCCTCACATGTGGGATCCGAACCGGGGCTGCCGTGGCTGCCGGCTTCCCAAGCCAGCATTTTAACCACCGTGCCAGTCGGCCGGCCCATCAGCTCGCACTCTTGAGTGAGCTCTTAACCAACTGAGCCATTCGGCCGGCCCTGGGCAATTTAAACTTGGTTGTCAGTATAAATCATAGTTATAGATTTATTTGTATAAGAAAGTTAAAATTGCATAAAGCTACAGTTTTAAAGTTAAGTGTAGCTTTGTAGTTTATAAATTCATTTTTGTTTTGTTTCATAAAATGAGTTTATATTGGTTGTCAATTTAAAAACAATCTTCCAGTTAAGAAATTTTAAAGGACAAGTAGTTCCACCTCTCACCCAAAAGTATGTGTTCATTCCTTCCAGATACTTCCAGAGTATCTTTCTCTGGCAGTTAGAATTCACTCTCATGAAGCATCTTATTTTTCTGTCAGGTTGTTTTACTTCATGGTTATCTGTGTCCTATATCTGGGGATTCACTGACCATCCTAGGTCCAGTCATCAGGAAGGCAGTGTCAGATTCACTATATTCTCACAAGCTAGAAGTCGGAGACATAGACGGATATGAAGTCTGAAAGAAAAGAGAGACTCTAGCCATTGGTTTGCTGTTGAGGGATACTGGCCAAAGTGTGAAAGTAAAAAGCCACAGCTCCCCATTTTATAGCTCCTGGGTTGGTGACCCAAATTGCTGTTCAAGCTGAGCACGTTCCGGCAGAGCCTGGGCACTGAAGACAGTCAGTTTTAGGTGGCTTTTTTTGGTTGTTGTTTTATTCAACATGTACTACAGGTCTTGCACTGTGCTGGGTACTGGGGATACAAAAAGGAATACAACAATTAATTGTCTTTAAAAGACTGGTGAGGTAGAACGTTTCTCCTCTGTGTAAACTTTTGAGTAGTCTTAGTGCTTCCTCAGGTGTTTGTTCCAAAGCGGAAGCACCTAGCTTTCTTTTATGTAGATGGCATTTAACTTAAATATTAAGCCAGGTACTTAAATCATTTATCTGTGTTACATAAAGACTTAGGAAAATGTGAATTATTTTCTGTATGTGATCTAATTCTTGTTTTTTTTTCCCCCCATGGGATGCTTTATTCTAGAAGGATTTTAATAAGAAATAAAAGTACTATTAATATTTTATTTCCTTTAGTTCAGGTGCCTTTAAAATTTGAAAGTTCAAAATATTTTCATTATAACTTTCCAGAAAATGAAGTTAGAAATGAGAAAATATAGCTGTACATTAATCAGAAGCCTGAAAACTTGGACGTACATTTGACACGTAGCCAAAGAGTGTGTATGGTGTGTATTAGGGTGTTTATAGTTTGGAATTTGTTTTTCCAATTATTATTATATTTTATTTAGGTTCATTGGGATTGAGATATCCAGAAAACTCTTTGCTCAGCTTTCTTTGTACTCTGATGACTTCATGCTAATGATTACCACAAATTAACATAAGCTGTGTAATACTGGGAATTTTTTTAGGTTGGGAACCATATTTTTTTTTCACCTTTAAATTCCCAGTGTCTGAGATACACAAGGAGTTCATAAATGTTTATTTCTGGGATTCTTGGAAGTATCTTTGAACAAAGAGTCTTCATTTAGTTCATACTTGTTTTTTTAATATTTGAAAATTGGTAAGCCTATCAAATTTGGAAAAATTTCTGCCAGTATTTTTCAAATATATTTTGTGTTTCTGTTTCTCTTTGGAGATTCCAGTTATGCTTGAGATGCATCTAAGTTATATTTGATCCAGTTGAGGCTTTTAAATTTTAGGTGGGATGCTCGAGCAGCCTTTAGGATTCAGTTCCTTTGCTTCCCAAAATATGTCACCTGTTTCCCCTGAATACAAGGTGTCTACTGTGGCTAGTCGGAACACGAACTTTTTCCATCACTGGGGGAGAAAACAGCCTAGGGATTCTTTATTTATTTTTTTTTTTCCCCTTTTAGGGGAAAGGCCCTTTCCCTTGTCTCAGGTACTTTTTTTTTCTTTCACACATTTGCTCATCAGTACTCAGCTATGTATTTGAGGCGGGGCTTTGTAGATCTCCAGAGTTCTTTGTCAGCTCTCAGAGGAGAGCTGTGCTGTATGAACTCCTGCCACCGTCATCCCCGGGGGCTACCAGTTCCAGCCCCTCAATCTAGAGTAGTGCTACCGGCTGGACTCTGAATTCTCCCTCAGGCATTTGGAGGGCTTATCTCATGTGTTTCTCCTTAGGGCTCATGGTGCTATGCTACCTGATGTCCAGTGTCTGAAAACCATTTCATAGATTTTTGTCCAGCTTGTTAGTTTCAGATGGAAAGGTAAATTTGGCCTCTGTTATTCCATCTTGTCCAGAAATGGAAACCCCTAGATTCCTATGTGTTATGATAATCACCATGTTCTATAACTTTATAGTCTAGAAAATAAGTTTTTTCATGAGGACCTAAGAATATAATGATTACCTCCAAAACTGATGCATTCTTGTTTCCTTTTTTTTTTCTTTCTTTTCTGGCCTGACTTATGACTTGATGTGGAATTCCATATTAAATTGAAATACAGTTGTATCTACTTATATTTAGTTATGATTTATATGCTGCCCATATAAAAAAACATTTGAGAAAGTATACATAACAAATTTGGTAGGACCAGGTTGAAAATAAATGAGGAAATTGTATTAAGAAAAAGTAAGAATAGAATGAGATGTAGCTTAAATTTAAGCCTTTGTGTCTTGATAGATTTCCTAGGCACCTACCAGAAATATAACTTGGAGCTTCTCAAAGCCAGAGCAGAGAGGGTTGTCAGTGTAACCTTTTGCATTATAGGAAGGACCGTTAAAAATAGAAAATTCTCACTACCCTTGGCCAAGTTTGGCTTATGTTTTCATCCTTTTCTATGCCTCAATCAAAAAAGTATTGCTATTAAACCTGGATTTGTAATTGATAGGTTATTTAATTAACTATTTAGTTTCTGAATATAAATGGAGGATATCTTTATCGCTCCCCACTTTTTAAAATATTCTGTATTAAGATTATATTCATCTTCTATTAGTCTTTGATTTGTTATTTTTTTACTGTTGTCTGCATTTGATATAGTCGCTTCATGAATTTAAAATTATTTTAACTGATAGAATGATAAATGATTTATACTTTTTGATTCAACATGTACATACCTTAATAAAGTGATCACCACACTAGTTCAGTAACCATCTATCACCATATACAGTTATCACAATATTATTGACTCTATTCTTTATGCTGTACTTACTTTACAACTGGAAGTTTGTATTTCTTAAACCCCTTCCTCTTTTTCACCCGTTCCTTTCCCCATCCATCAGTTTTTTTCTCTGTATCTATGAGTTTGTTTCAGTTTTGTTTTGTTTGTGCATTTGTTTTGTATTTTAGATTCCACATATAAGTGAAATCATATGGTATTTGACTTATTTCACTTAACATAATCTCTAGGTCCATCCATGTTGTTGCAAACAGTAAACTTGGTCCTTTTTTTGTTAAGTAGTATTCCATTGTGCACATGCGCACCCATGCGCGCGCGCGCGCACACACACACACACACAAACATACATCGTTATCCTTTCATCTATCAGTAGTCATCTAGGTTGCCTCCATATCTTGGGTATTGTAAACAATGCCACAGTGAACAAAGGGTTGTATACATCTTTTTGAATTACTGTTTTCATTTTCTAACAATAAATACCCAGTAGTGGAATTCCTGGGTCATGTGGTAAATCTATTTTTAAGTTTTGAGAACTTTCCATACTGTTTTCCATAGTGGTTGCACTAGTTTGTAATCCTGTCAATAGTGCATGAGGGTTCCCCTTTTCTCCACATCTTCAGCAACATGTTACTTGTTATCTCTTACCTGATTTATCTTAACATTTGCTTTTCCATTTGTTCTTTCTCTGTATTTGTGTGTTGTATATACCCATATACATACACAGTATTTTAAACTAACGACTTCCTTTATCCCTAAATACAGTGTGTATTTTTTAGTCATTACATGTCCAAACCACAGTAATCAACTTCAGTAAATTTAACATTGTTCCTGTATTTTTGCCTGCTTTACTGTTGTGTCATTTTTCTCTTCCTTGGTACAGGGTCCAGTCTAGGGTGAGGTATTTCATTTAGCTGTTTTATCTCTTTATTCTCGTTTAGCTTGCGACGTTTCCATAGTCTTTGTCTTTTATGACGTTGACATCCTCTGATCTTTTTCACAAAAAATTTCTCGGGCCGGCCGAGTGGCTCAGTTGGTTAAGAGCTCGCTCAAGAGTGCGAGCTGAGCTCTGAGCAACAGCAGTTTGATGCCCAGCCCAAGCTGAGCTGCCAACCTGTGGCAGGATTGCTCAGCTTAAAAAAAAAAAAAAAGTCTGAAGCTTTCTCATGCTTGGGTTCAGTTATTCATTCTAGGCCTGGATTCTGTGTAAGTTATGATGTATTCTTTTCAGTGTACTATGGCTGGAAGGTATTAATTATGATCACCCAGTCAAGGTGTTGTCTATTGCTCTGTTATATAATTTTTTTTTTTTGCCTTGCAGCTACTAAAAAATAGTCTTAGAAGAGATACTGTAAGACTATTCAAATATCCTGTTCTTCATTAGAATACACTCTTAGATTTATTATACAATTCCTGATCTAGTGTTTACTATGCTGGTTGCATATTTTGCTGGTTGCAAAATAATCATCTTTCCATTTTCACACTCCCTCCATGTTCCCTAGTCAGTTCTCAACACCGCTGTAATCATGAGCCTCTGCCCTGCCCATTTACTTATTTTTCTTTTATCAGTATGGACTCCTGAATTCCTGTTTTGTTTTGTTTTTAAAGTTTCATGATTCATTACTTATTTTGTAATTAAATTTGTCCTGATTTTGCTAGTGGAGCCTCTTCAAGCTGGCTCTGTTGTCCCTGTGACCTGCCATCATTCTGTGAACACATCCTTCCTGGCATAATACAGTGTTCCAAGTTCATCTTGTACTTGCTTTGCTCCAGCTCTGGAATCAGGCCCTTTCTCTGAGGAGTCTTCATTCAATATAGTGGGATTAGAGACCAAGATCTGGGCTATAGATGCGCCCATTGCTTCTTGGCCCATTTAATAGATGGTGCTAGGAAACATGCATGTATATGCATGTACACGAACATACATTCACATATGCATATAGTGTATATATATATATATACCATATATATATATATATAGTATATATATATAAATATTTGTTCCATAAGTCATGAGTTCACACTATATCCTATATTAATCATCCCCACAGGGTTCTTTCTTGCTTTCTCTCTTAACCGAACTCCCCGCAGTATCAACACATTTACTCAAACTTATAATACAGTAAAACTAGTTACAGAATTGCTTTGTCTGTTCCACTACAATAAATAAATTTAATGTGTTCAGGATTTGTTTGCGGTCCTGCACTTACCCCACTTTACTCTGTCCCTGACAGAGAGTATAAAGACAAATACTGTGTTCATAAGTTGCTTAGATTAGGTCTGTCTGCCTTTATTTTGGTTTGCCTTTCTGTCTTTCCTTTAGTGTGTTTATTACTCATTTGAATTACATGTAGGTTTATTCTAGATTGCTTTCGGTTTTAGTTTTTTCTTCTTCTATTCTTACTGATTTATTTTTTGGGTATTTACAACATTAACATGATCAAAATTATACAAAAGGGTAAATTCAGTGAAGGGTCACTTCATTCAGATATATTCCAGCCCATCACCTACCACTTGTAGGGAACCAACTTCATAGTTTTCTGCTTTCTATTTTCTGTTTCTTTTTATAAAAATTAGTACAAATTTTCTTATTTTCCCTCATCCTTATATAAAAAGTAGCATCTATCTGTGCTCTTTTGTGCTTTGTTTTTTAAAATTTAGTAATAACCCTTGGAAATCACTCTTTGGGTTTATAGAAATCTTCCTCAAAGTATGTATATTTATAATTTTTTTAAAACTTGGCTGTAGATTATATTTTTCCTTAATTTCTTTGTTTTTTCCATTCTTTTACATGTTGCTTGTATCCTGTAAATTGTTTTATTTTTAGGGTTATATGTGTATAGGTTATGTATATACACTAGATCCTCAATGCTGGCGATAGGCTCTGCAATTTGAAGCTAAACAACACATAGTGAGACCAGTATTACGTTACCATAGGTTAATTGATAAAACAAGAGTTAAGTTCCTATGGCATCTCATCAGTCTTATAATGAAATGACGTTATTTGAGGACCTGCTGTATACATATCCATTGTTGGCAAAATTTTGTATATTTAGCACATCCCTATTTTATTTATTTGGTCCTAATTCATTTGAAGATTGTTCAGAGATTGTTGTCTTAAGATTTGGTTCAGTTGCTGTAAAAGAAATCCCGTTAGTTTTTAAATAGGTAGCTTATTTTTTTCTGGCTTACCAGTTCTCAGGTGTTTGTCTCTGGACTATTTTCAGGCTGTTGTATTGTCAAGGACCAGCTTCCCCTGTGGTGGTGGTCTACCATTTCTAGATATTGAAGAGCATAGAAGGAATGGGAAGGGGGATGCAATGAACCTTACTAGAAGGCCAGGACCCCAGCAGGTTACCACACTTCTGTTCCTACATCATTGACTAGGACTTAGTCATGTGCCCACACAAACAGCAAGAGATGTTGGAAAATAAGGACGAGCCTGTATCCAGTTAATTCTTAAAGGAAAATGAAGGAAGGGGAGAATAAATTGTTTTCTAGCCATAGGTATCTCAAGATATTTATGGTTTCCTTTTTCAGAATTCTAAGTTTGATAATCATCTCCCTAATTCATTGAGTCCATTTTATAATTAATGGTATTTTTAGTTGTAAAAACTGACCCCTGTTTCAGCTGATATTTTCATCATGACTCATTTTAGTATCTTATTTTATAATTGTTCAATTAAGGCTAAGTTGTATTTTCAAAAAGTGCCAAGTATGGAATTTTATGCTGTTACCTGGATATTTTAGAGTTTATTCTCATTATGCTGTTTCAAGGTGGTATTCTGATGTGATAATGGCTTGCTTTTATAAAATTTTCACTGCCAGTTATACTTCTGAAGTTATAATCACAAGCAAATGAGGAGTATTGGGTTGTCGGAAAAATCATGACATGTTTTTTTCTGGTTTTCATTGCAAAAATGCATCATGACTTTTCCGACAACCCAATAGTATATTGTAGTATATAGTATTCCTCATATATGAGGTGTGATCAAACAATACAGTGAATGTTTAAATAAAAAAAAATTATTACAGTAAAAGACACATTGCCATTAATTCCCCTCAAAATACTCTCCTTTGCTTCAAACACACTTATCCTATCGTTCTTGCCACTTTCTGAAGCAGTTCTGGAAGTCCTCTTTTCGTGAGTGTCTTTAGTTGCGCTGTCATGGCTGCCTCAATGTCCTGAATCATTTTGACTTTGGGGAAGTGCCAGAAGTCACATGGAGCCAGATGCAGGGAATAAGATGGATGAGGACACACCATAATGTTTTTGACAGAAATTGCTGTAGACTAGAAGTGATGTGTGACACGGAGAGTTGTCATGATGGAGGATGATTTATGACACACTTTATTTTTTTAGAGGGCAATGTCACTGGCCCTCATATGTGGGATCCGAACCCTGGGTTGCTGGTGTCCCAAGCCAGCTCTTAACCACCGCGCCACTCGGCCGGCCCTGTGGCACACTTTGAAACACATCTCTCAACTGTAGCTCACACCCAACTGACTGCGTTGAACAAGCTGAAACTTGTCACACACTGTTACTAAGGTTCGAAGCACCACTCCCCATGTTGAAGGTCCCTGCCTTTCCGATGGATGGCACATGGCAGCAGCATTCACCATATTTGTTGATCACAAAGGCGCATCACTTCTGGTATGGCAATTTCTGTCAAAAACATTACGGTGTGTCCTCATCCGCCTTATTCACTGGATCTGGCATCATGTGACTTCTGGCTCTTCTTCAAAGTCAGAATGACCATGAAAGGTAAGCATTTTTTGAATTGATTCAAGACATCCAGGCAGCCACGACAGCGCAGCTAAAGTCACTCATGAAAGAGGACTTCCAGAACTGCTTCAGAATGTGTCAAGAACTATGGGATAAGTGTTCAAATCTAGAGGGATTAATGGCAATGTCTTTTACTGTAATAATTTTTTCTGTTTAAACATTAATTTTTTTGATCACACCTTGTAGATAAGAGTTTACAATTTTCTCATAAACATAGCAGCTATATCTTTAACTTAATTGAATGAAGTGGAAAAGAAAGATTTTCAGCTCTACTTCTCCCTTGTACCTGTGGATTATATTTTTTTCATAGTGCTCTGTGTTAATATATTCTAAATGTCTAGTTGTTAGCAGTTCAGACATTCTTGATTTTAGTTTAGAGGTATCTACAGTTTTCCATCAAATTTTTAAATCCTGGGATTATATAACAAATTATGAGAATTTAAGTTTTTTTGTCATTGTTTATGACAGTTTGAGACAGTATCTTAATTTTTGTAAAACTTTCTCCCTCAAACTCTGTTTCTAACATGCATCTTTAAAAAAAAACGCCTTAACAATTTTTAAAACAGTCAAATCCAGATTAATTTTTCCCTTTTGAATCAGCACTAAACACACACATTCTCTCTCCTTCCCACCTTCCCTCCCTCTTGTGCATTACAGCCCTTTGAATTTCCAAAACTCATTTAGTTGTGGAGCATGGTGATTGAATCATTGGTGAGAATGTGAGTCTGTTCTCATGATGTTCTTGTGTGGGTAAGACTGGATGAATTCTAATCAGTTTACTGTGTCTGTCCTCATTTAGTATATAGCTGTCTTTGAAACTCAGAAATAAATTCGGTGATTTTTTTTTTTTTTAAATTATATGACTTAAAAGCAGTTATTCCAACTTTTTTTTTTTTTCTTTTGGGAACCAGATAATTGGAGGATAGCATAATACTGTCATTTTGTCTTAGTTTTTCATGAAGAAACTCTACTTTATAATTATGATTCAACAAGCCAATCTCTTAACTGCAGCCTTTGCGTGGCAATTGTAAAACCTGATTTTTATCCATTGTTTTCATAGGAACTGGATTTTCTCTCATGGGTTAATGCTGCATAGGTCTGTTGTTGGCAGATTTTTTCCTTAGCTGTAGTAGGGTTACATTTGGGGTTCTCCTTGTTTGTTGTGCCCTGGATAATGGAATTCTATGTTTAAGATGACTAAGACTGAAATATGCTAAAATGATTCCAAATCTTTAGACTGTTAGAGTTGTCTTAAAGAGTTTTCTGGTAATTTCGTTCTAAGTGTTATATTTGCAGAACAAACAGAATTCACAAATAGTTTAACCAGAGAAAAGTTAAGGAATCTGATTAATATAATGTATGTGCTTTTTAAACCAGAATAAAACTAACAAGATTAAAGATAAGGCTGGTAGTGCAGTCAGACTCACTTAAAACTTAGCTAGGTTGTTAAATGGTAAGGGTGATTTTCATTTTCTGTGAAAAGTTGATTGCTATGTGGTATTTCTGCAGATACTGGGCACGATCAATTTCACTGAGTGACATAAGCATGTGATATAGTAGTGTTATGTGGTTTCCATATAAAATTCATTTAGGTGCATGTGAATTGTCATACCATTTTGGAATGATGTAAAGCAGTCCGAGTCAGTCATCATCATGTGTCTGTGGGCCTCCACAACCACCCCTCCCCCGAGTGTATTAGCCGCATCCAGATTTTTTTTTTTTTAAATAATTTTTTTTAAAGGTTTTATTGGGGAAGGGAAACAGCATTGGGGAATCGGGGAAGGGGAACAGACAAGTTGCTGTCTTTTTGTTCTTCAGTCTAGTTGTGGAAGATGTTGCTTCACTGGCCCATGTTGATATCATCATTGCGCTCTTCCCGGATGAGGCGAATCAGTCACCGGCCTCTGGATGTCGCTCACTGCGGCTATTGGCAGCTCACGCTGTCTGCCAGCCACTCACTCTGGCTGTAGGCCACTCACTGTAGCTTACGGCAGCCCACTGCAGCAGGGGCTGCAGCCTACACCGTCGCCGGGGCTCGCACAGCTCAGCTCCAGGTGGAGCTGTTGTTCACCATCTTAGCTGTAGAGGGCAGTGTCACTGCCCCTCATATGTGGGATCCGAACCGGGGCCACTGGCATCCCAAAACCAACTCTTAACCAATGTGCCACTCGGGCCGGCCCCGCATCCAGATTTTTTTAATAAACTGATTTTTAGATAGTAGGATGTGTCTTCATCTTGCCACCCTTCCTATAAGAAACCCTATATTAACAATGTAAAACTTTCAATTAATAGTCAAGAAAAAGTTCTTAAATGGATCTACTTACTTTTACTCATTAGCATTAAAATGGTATAAAACATCATCAAAAACTTTAATAATAATAGTATTATTAAGTTTCTTTGTTCACGAGACTAAACAGAAAGTTCATTGAATGTGTCCTTTTAATGTAACTTATTCAGTTATTCTGTATACTGTTTTCAAGAGCTTTTTGAAAAAGATTTTCATTTGATAAAAAACACAACATGAGATCTACTCTCGTAGGAAATTTTTAAGTGTACAGTACAGTATTGTTAGCTATAAGCACAGTGTTGTACAACAGATCTCTGGAACTTTTTCATCCCGTATGACTGAAACTACACCCATTGAACAGCAGCTCCTCACTTCCGCCTCCTCCCCAGCCACTGGCAACCATGGTTCTTTCTATATTTATGAGTTTGACTACTTTAGATATTTCATGTAAGTGGAATCATGCAGTATTAATCCTTCTGTGACTGGCTCATTTAGCATAACATTCTAAGGGTTCATTCATGTTGTAGCATGTGATAACACCATGCTTTCTTTTTTTTTTGTGGCAGAATAATACTCCATTATGTGGATATAGTAGTTAACATTTTCTTTATCCATTCATCTGTTGATGGACAGTTTTGTTGTTTCCCTTTTGGCTATTGTGATAAAATGCTGCAGTGAACATGGAAATGCAAATATTTCTTCAAGATCCTGATTTCAGTTCTTTTGGATAAATATCCCAAAAGTGGGATGTTAGGATCATATGGTAGTTCTATTTTTAATTTTTTTTGGGGGGAACCTCCATACTGCATTCCATAGTGGCTGCTCCATTTAAATTCCCACTCACAGTGCTCAAGGAACCAGTTCCAGTCTCTCTGCATCCTTGCCATCTCTTGTTTTTGTTGTTGTCCTTTAGATAGTGTCCATCCTAATGGGTGTGAGACAAATATCTCATTGTGATTTTGATTTGCATTTCTCTTAATGATTAGTGATCTCGAGTGTCTTTTCATATACCTTGTAGCTTTTTTTGTGTGTGGGTCTTCTTTGGAAAAATTTCTGTTTAAGTCCTTTGCCCATTTCTTAATCTTTTTTTTAAATTGAATTGTAGGAGTTCCTTTTATAGTTGATCTTTGAACAACGTGGTAGTTAGGGGCACTGACCTTCTCTCCCACCTCTCCCCCTGAGTCAAAAATCCATGTATAACTTTTTTTTTTTTTTAAGATTTTATTGGGGAATTGGGGGAGGGGAAGAGAGTTGGGGAATCGGGGAAGGGGAACAGACAAGTCACCGTCTCTTTGTTCCTCAGTCTAGTTGAGGAGGATGCCGCCTCACTGGCCCATGTTGGTATCGTCACTGAGTTCTACCCAGATGAGGCAGATCAGTCGCCGGCCTCTGGATGGTCGCTCACACTGGCTGCCGACCGCTCACGCTGGCTGCTGGCCACTCACTGTAGCCTATGGCAGCCCACTGCAGCAGGGGCTGCAGCCTACACCATTGCCGGGGCTTGCACAACCCAGCTCCAGGTGGAGCTGTTGTTAGCTGCAGAGGGCAGTGTCACTGGCCCTCATATGTGGGATCTGAACTGGGGCCGCTGGCATCCCCAAACCAGCTCTTAACCAATGCGCCACTCGGCCGGCCCTCCATGTATAACTTTTAACTCTCCGAAAAACTTAAGTGTAGTCAGCCCTTTGCATCTGTGGATTAAACCAACCCCAGGTCAAAAACAGTATTTCAGTACATATTTGAGAAATGCAGGTAGGAATCTGAAAATGCTGTTTTTGATCCACCATAGGTTGAATTCACTGTTGGTTGGATATGCAGATGTGAAACCTACAGATACAAAGAGCCAGCTGTATTTATTGAAGAATCATGTACAAGTGGGCCTGTGCAATTCAAGCCTGTGTTGTTCAAGGGTCAATGTATTTTGGATAGTAACCACGTGTCAAATATGTGGCCTGCAAAGATTTTCTCCCATTCCATAGGTTGCCTTATCACTCTTGATAGTTTTCTTTGCTGTACAGAAGCCTTTTACTTTGATGTGGTCCTACTTGTCTGTGTTTGCATCTGTTGCTTGTGCTTTTGGTGTTATATCCAAGAAGCCATTGCCAAGACCAGTGTTATCTGTCTTTGGCATTTTCTCTAGGAGTTTTACAATTTCAGGTCTTATGTTTAAGTCTAATTCATTTGAAGTTAATTTTTGTATAATCCAGTTTCCCAGCACTATTTGTTGAAGGGGAACTATCACCATTGGGTAGTTTTGGCATTCTTGGTGACGGTCATTTGAGCATTTATGTATGGATTGATTTCTGGGCTCCATTCTGTTCCATTGGTCTACATATCACAAGGTATCACATCCTTGATACTACTCTGCTTGGCAATACTATATCCTGTCTTTATGCCAGTACCCTGCCATTTTGATTACTGTAGCTTTGTGATATGTTTTGAAATCAGAAAGTATGAGTCCTCCAGGTTGTTTGTTATTTTGGCTATTCAGGGTTGTTGTGGTCCATATGAATTTTAGGTATGTTTTTTCTGTTTCTATAAAAACTACCATTGGGATTTTGATAGCAATACATTGAATCCGTAGATCAATTTTGGTAGTATGGACATTTTAACAATATTATCTTCCAGTACATGAACACAGGATGTCTTTCTATTTATTTGTGTCTTTAGTTTCTTTCAATATTGTTTTTGTAACTGTCAGTATACAAATCTTAGGCATCCTTGGTTAAATTTCTTCCTAAATATTTTATTCTTTTTGATGCTATTGTAAATGGGACTTCCTTCATTTTCTTTTTTGGCTTGTTTTTTGTTAGTTGTATAGAAAAAACTGATTTTTGCGTTTTGATTTTTGTATTGTACAGCTTTACTGAATGATTTATTCTAAAAGTTTTTTTTGTGTGTGTGTGTTGTGTGTGTGTGTTTTTCAGGGTTTTCTACATATAACATTATATCATCTATGAACAGAGAAAATTTTATTTCTTCCTTTCTGATTTGGATGCCTTTTATTTCTTTTTCTTGCCTAGTTGCTTTTGGTATGTCTGGCACTATATTGAATAGAAGCAGTGAGAGAGGGCATCCTTGTCTTGTTCCTGATCTTAGAGGAAAAGCTTTCAATTTTTAATTGTTGAAGATGATGTTAGTTGTGTTGTGTGCTTTTCATATATGACCTTTATTATGTTGAGGTAATTTCCTTCTCTTCCTAGTTTGTTGAGTTTTTACCATGAAAGTATGTTGAATTTTGTCAGGTGCTTTTTCTGCACCAGTTAAGATCATGTGATTTTTTTTTTTTTTTTTTTTTTTTTGGTCCTTTCTGATAAATGTCGTGTGTCACTTTGGTTGATTTTCATGTTGACCCATCCTTGCTTCTCAGAGATGAATCCCACTTTGTCATGGTGTATGCTAATAAATTTGGTTTTCTAGTATTTTGTTGAGGATTTTTGCATCTGTATTCACTAGGGGTATTGTTCAAGAGATGAGTTACAACAGTGTATCCCTGTCTGCTTTTTGTAATATTTGTTGACAGAGTGTTTTCATTTCAATCATTACACTTGTTTATCACAGTCTCTCTGTTAGGTGGGTAGATCATGTATTCCAATTTTCTTAAGATGCTGGACTCAGAATTGCACATCATCATATAATATCATTAGTATTATCAGTAATAATACTTGTGTAGCACATATTGTTTCAAGCACTCTTATAAATGCTTTACATATATTTTAGAAATCTTCACAACAACCCATTGCAGTAGGTAGTTATTAATCTCATTTTACAAATGAAAAAAATGTTGAGTAACAAATAGTAGTAGAGCATAATGTTTATTTGGATTTGAATCCAGACCATTTGGTTCCTGAATCTCCTTTGTTAACTGTTTGGTATGTTGCCATTCACAATTAACTAGAAGGGTATCAATTTAAATTAGAACCTTGACCTGCCCTGCTATATTGGTACCTCTGGAACCAGATGCCCTTTTTATTATTCCAAAGATAGTTTATTACCTGAAATCAGTGCTTTTTAAGAAGAAGTAACATGCTTGAGCTTTGAGGCACCTCTTGTTTCCAAGTTGGTTATTTTTCTGGGCTTATGACTGTGCTTTGAGTATTAGAGGTTTCTTAAATATGGGATCTAATAGCTAGTAGGCATTATACTCTACTACAAATAGTAGTAGAGCATAATGTTTATTTGGATTTTAATCCAGACCATTTGGTTCCTGAATCTCCTTTGTTAACTGTTTGGTATGTTGCCATTCACAATTAGCTAGAAGGGTATATAGCTGATGTTTGAGTGCCTATATGGTTGTGCCTCAAGAGGCCTAGTTAAGTCATTGCATGAGTGCATAAATTGCTTCAGATTACCAATACATCATCACTATATGCAAACATGTTATGTAATAATGGGTCTTTTATACAGAATACAAATGAGAATTTCTACTTTATGTAAATTTCACAGTAGGATTCCTTTTAGCATTAAGATTTTCTAACACATTTAATTTGTAAATCAGTTTAAACTTTATTTTTTAAAGACCAATTTTTATGGAGTTTCCACTGTTGTCTTAATGTCACAACACGGTTTTTTTTTGTTTGTTTTGTTTAGTTTTTGAGGGCAGTGTCACTGGCTCTCATATGTGGGACCCGAACCGGGGCTGCTGGCATCCCAAGCCAGCGATTAACCACCGCACCACTCTGCCGGCCCTTGTTTTTTTTTTAAAGCCTGAGTACATTTTATTTATTTATTTATTTATTTATTTATTTATTTTTATGGTTTTTTTTGAGGGCAGTGTCACTGGCCCTCACATGTGGGAACCGAACCAGGGCCGCTGCTTCCCAAGCCAGTGCTTAACCATTGCGCCTCTCGGCCGGCCCACAACACAATTATTTTAAAGATAATTGTATATAAAGTTAGCTTTGCATGGTGCTTAATTCTGGTTATATTAGTTCACTGCAAATAGAAGGACAATGAGTAATTTTTTGATGTACCTTTTTGGCTCATCTTGAATTATGTTTCTCCATTTGTATGCTTATTCTTTGTATGCAGTACTGAAAATACAAAGATTATTGCACTCATAAACAAAATCTCTAATAAGATTCAAACCATTTATTTGAAGGTTAAAGGACAAAATTTAACATCACTTTTGTAAAGAATGAGAAATCGTTGGTCTTTGTTTAATCAGCCTCCTTTTGAAAGTGAGGGTTTGTTCCCTTTTGTACAAATTTAATCCTGTGGATTTGATTATACAGGCTCATAGCTCTTTTTATTTTCAATTCTGAAATTCAAAGTGTAAAACTGAAAGTTTTTTTCATTAAGTTTATAGTAAATTGATAAGCCAGCAAACTACACTGAACTGAGGTCGAGCAATATCCCACTTAGTGTGTGTGTGTGTGTGTGTGTGTACACAAACATTTTGCTGCAGAAATCATGAATGTTATTAGACTCCACTGTGTTTTATAACATGTGGTATATGTACCATATTTACCTTTATAAAATTTGAAAACTTCTGAATAATGGCACTCACCTCACTCCAACAGTTTCACTGAAATGAGTATGGGCCTTCATCACTTCTCATAAGCTGCTTGATTTCCATTGTTGGAAGAATGTGGGGCATGAATCAGTAGCACAAGGAATAAAGGACATGTTGAATTAACTGTATTGATTAATAAGTTAGTACAAGCCTGGCAAGAGGTATCATCATTTCTTCTGTTGGTCTGGTATAGTTGCCCAGAACACTGATTGTCATGTCTGCCATAGGCACAGGAGCATGGTGAGAATAGCAGCCAGATACTATATATCCTGCTCCGTCTGGGATATACATTATGCCTTTAAATTATCCATTATGATTTTTATTTGTTAAGTGAGACAGTTTTGTAAAGATGCAAGTAAGATGGAAACAATCTCTTTCTCATTTCTCTAGTCTCCTACAAAAGCTGTATATAATGCCAGACATTGGAACCACCCAGACTCAGAAGAGCTACCTGGGCCACCAGTAGTAAAACCTCAGAGTGTCACAGTAAGTGAACTGTACTTTTTAATTTTGTGTTTGTTTAATTTCTTAATTTGACGTCTCTGACTTTCCTGTTTAATAGTTTATTTCAGACTTCCTCACTAAAATTCAGTGGCACCAATTTAATTCATTGGGCAAGTGGGGATTGTGGACAGGACTACAGAAATTCTGGTGCTGCTAGGTTATAAATAAAAGCCTTAAAAATATTGGGCCAGTTTTTACTTCCAACTCACATTTTATGGAATTATAGTATTTAGTGTTTAAGGGCAAATTATTCCATATTTGAAGTTTGTATTAAGAGCTGTATTATAAATTACATCTTAAAGTGGCTTTGAGTGGTTAATTTACAATTTAGAGAGATTTTTTCCTGCATTTCAGTAATACCTTTCAATTCAAAACGCATTTGAAAAAGATTCTTGATTTGTCAAATTATTATTATTTTTTTTTTTTTCAGAATAACTGGTAGGACCATATGTTAATACTGCTAGATTAGTGTTAACACCTCAGTCATCTGGAGCTATCAAGGAATGAGTTCTTTATAACAAGAAAAGTTAGGGATAGAGGTCCTTCTAAAATATAATGTACAGTCCCTTGTTGTCTTAAATTGAATATATTAAACTCCTTTTACTAGTATAGAACCATCATTGTGTATATTAGTAATTATATACTGTGAGCTTATTATGGCTATCTAATTCTGCCCTAATCTACAGATTCCTGTGCTTTAAAATTTCTTTTGTCTGTCTGTTGTAGTTTTTCTGTCCCATACCCAGCTTCTTATCAATTCTATTTCTGTATATAATTGTGGTTCTTTATTTCTTGTAATGGTCCCAGAAGCAAATAGCAAATTGTGTGAAATGTAAGGTTAAAAAAGAACAGAAGGAATTCCTGAGTGGTTCTTGTTTTAAGTAAAACATGTATTAATCTTACCTAGTAGTGTATGGAATTTTAAAGTATCCCTTATAACCATTCACAGTGCTCCTTCCCATCTTTTTTTCTTAAGCTAAGTTTGCCAGGTAAAGGAGATGTTAACTATTTTTATATATTTATTTAGAACACTGATTTAGTACCTTTTTTCAATAGGTGAGGCTGTCTTCAAAGGAACCAAATCAGAAAGATGATGGAGTTTTTAAAGCTCCTGCACCACCACCCAAAGTGATAAAAACTGTGACAATACCTACTCAGCCCTACCAAGATATAGTTACTGCACTCAAATGCAGAAAAGAAGACAAAGAAGTAAGCAGCCATATAGTCTTCCTGCATGTGGACAGATTTTTGTATGTAACATTTAGCCTTTTAATGTCCTGAACAAATGTAGTACACTGGTGTTTACAGTTTTGAGTCATGAATTTATTTTGTTAGTATTACCAGTGTTTTAAAAACATTTCGTTGCCATCTAATAAACTATTTTATACACTTAAGTAAAGTACAGCAAGCCCATAGATTTAACTAAATATGCTAATCCGTAGCTAAAAAGAGGTGGACTTATTTTTCTTGGCAGTTATATACTGTTGTTCAGCACGTGAAGCACTTCAATGATGTGGTGGAATTTGGTGAAAATCAAGAGTTCACAGATGACATTGAGTACTTGTTAAGTGGCTTAAAGAGCACGCAGCCTCTAAACACACGTTGCCTTAGGTAAGATCTGTTTTTATATTTGATAATTGTATGCACATTAAAATTTTCCAGGTGGGTAGAGCCAAACATTTGTGATTTTGTTACCATGGATGTAGTTTATAGCCAGTGATAATAAGTTAAAAGGTGATTGATTTCTTATAAGGAACTTCATTCTACATAGAAGAAGGCAAGTTGAATGATCATAGCCTTTTAGTATCATATAGGCTTCAGTTTCCAGATGCTTGACAGAGTGTTATGTTAATGAATCTTTAAAGTTCTTTTGCAGCCCAAAATTTTAGACATGAAAGTGATAAATTTGATTAAACACTGTAATTTGGATCATCTTTTCCATACTCTAATGGATTGAATATCTTGACTTGATTGAATTGTCTAGTCAATTAGAATATATCCATTCATATTATTTATAATCTTTATCAAAAGCTCTGAAAAGTAGCTGAGACTTTTTGCTTTCAATGGTAGTAATATATGAAATAAACTAAAGATGATCATTTGTTATATATTTTAATATAGCATACCTAATCAAATATGTTATGCATGAGTAAGTTTTTAATAATTCGGTTTGCCCATATTTTTATATTGTGATCTGTATATAGGCAATACTTTGACACACCCTATTCCCCATTTGCTTGTTTTGGTATCGTGCAAACAAAAACTAATGCATTAGCTATTTTTCAGTCTCCCTAACCTAGTCCATTTTCTTCTAGTGTTATTAGCTTGGCTACTAAATGTGCCATGCCCAGTTTTCGAATGCACCTGAGAGCACACGGAATGGTAGCAATGGTCTTTAAAACTTTGGATGATTCCCAGCACCATCAGGTATTTTAAAGTTTCTGGGATTGAGAAGCATTGTTTAAAAATTCTAGTCTATTTGGCTACTGAAAAATATCTTCATTGGATATTTGTATAGAAATAGTTTTTAATTATGGGTTGAGTTTTATTTGCTAAGTATATAGAGTCTCATGACAGAAGTGTTTGAGATGATTTTCATTGAGGATGATTTTCTCATGACATCTTTTCCCTTTAACATGTCTATTTATACTGTTAAAATATTACACTATTAAAATAACTATCAGTTACCATAGCTAACATATCATACTGGATATTTAATTCCATAAGCTTTGATTCCCTCTAATCAGAAAATACAGAAGAAAATCTTTTTACTCTTTTGTAAAAATCAGTAGCATGAAAAAAATTGGTCTGAATTTTTTAAAGCATTTTGTCTGAATGTTGAATCTAGGATATAGCCCATTTTCAAAAGGATTGCTTCATCTTCATTTTGACTTTGATGCTTTCTCTTAAAAATACGTAATAAAAGTCAGGTTTAACATTTTCGAAGTTAAAAAAAATAATCATTCCGAATCATTTTCAATAGTGGTATTTTGAGATGACTTTTTTATACTTGTGTTTAAGGAAATTATGTTCCAAATGCAGATTAGGTGACAGAATCTAATACTAAACCTTCTGAAACTGAAAGCAGTGTGCTTAATTAACCCTGAGTGAGGATAAATCCATTATCACATTGGATTGGATACAGAACAATGAGGGGGAATATAAGAGACCTGTTAGTTAATTTGCTTTGTTAAACAGTTCAGAGAACAACAAGGATGATGTGTGTTCTTGGGGGCAGTGGATACCCCAAAGCCTGTACTGTGACATCCTAATTTCCAAAAGTAATTTGCTGTGTAAGCATTTAATTAGTCACTTAGTCTGAAATTTCTCTCTACTTTTGGGGATTCAAAATTTAAACCTTCAGATAGTAGTTAATTGTTTCTGTGCATTGAAATAAATAAGTGTAAGTATAGTTTATCTCATATATTGGAATATCCTAACAGACCTTTTTGTTACATTAATGTTTACTTAAACTGTATCACCTTCATTACTTGTAGATTTTAGTACCTATTATAAGTAGAGTATAGTAACTACCTGATTTGAATGCTTTTGAGAACACATATTTTATTTTTAATTACTTGTTGCAACCACCTGACTGGTTTATTTTAAAGAAATGAGTCTAAATGTGTTTATTTGGGCATTTTAAATGTTTTATATATTGACACAAACTCAGCTATGTTTATTTTACAGGGAAAAAAAGTAGTCGAGTTTCTGATGGATTTCAAAACACTTGATTTTAAACTGCAATATGACTTGATCTACTTAATGATAAAGAGTGATGTATATTGTAAAATAGGATTATATATATGTAATTTTATATATATATATATATATGAAAAAACAGTTATGTAAACTCTTCATTTAGCATGGAATGACCAAAGAAGTATTATTTCCACCTACATCACTCTAGCTTTGGAGGATTCATGTAGGAATGATCTATAGAAAGGAAAATTTTATTTAATTCACATTTTCCTAGAATATTTTAAGGGGAGGTTCACTGAATAAAACATTTTCAGGGTTTCCACCATGTGAAAAAATGTCAAAATGATCTCTTCCTGAAATTGCTGCTAATTGATTATGTTAATTTTTCCCCCCCTTTTTGGGTCTGTTGAAGAATCTGTCCCTTTGTACAGCTGCCCTCATGTACATACTGAGTAGAGATCGTTTGAACATGGATCTTGATAGAGCTAGCCTAGATCTAATGATACGACTTCTAGAACTGGAACAAGATGCTTCTTCAGCTAAGCTACTGAATGAAAAAGACATGAACAAAATCAAGGAAAAAATTCGAAGGCTTTGTGAAACTGTACACAACAAGCATCTTGATCTAGAAAATATAACGGTGGGTTCCTTCCTTCTTTCCATTATAAAATGAAAATTACTTTCAAAAAGTTTTAAATTAACAAGTGTGGCTTTGGACAAATCATTTTAACCTCTTGGTTTACAATTTGTCAAATTTTTCTGAGCATAATTCTGTTCCCTGCTTGAAATTCCTAAAGTAGCTCATTTCTATTTAGTTTTTTGCCAGTAAATTTTTTGTTGCATTTTTGCGTAATCCATTTCTTTTGATTTTTTTTTTTTTAATACAGAAACTATATTTTGGCAGTGAGGAATTAGAATTCTTATTCTCTGTGGGTTTCAGGAATAAAGATTCAAAGGATTTGCTAGGGCCATTTTCAGTGAGCATTTATTTATTCCAGAGTATATGAGGGTGTCCGAGTAACTACTTCAAGGGAATCAAGTCTCAGAAGGAAGAGTCCAAGGCATCTTCCCTACCTAGAGCAAGGTCCCTCATAATTAGGGTCATGGCTGGTAGCTACCCTTAACACTCAACACATCTCTCCACGGTTAAGATACTGTTGCTTTTGGTTGATTCCAGTTCTTCTTTCTTCTTTTTTACTTGTAGAATCATAATATCCTCCAAGTTTACTAGGCCAATAAAAGATAATTAGCCTTGTCATTTTGAAAAAAATAAGATTGTTTGTTTATATATAACCTGACTTTCAGATATTTCCAACATCAAAACTGTGTCAACATTGTTCTTTTTCTACTGCCTAGTAAACTAAAGACTGCAGCATTTGCCTCAAAAATTATGAAATGCTATGTGCTAGCCAGAAATTACTTAGGAATATTGTTCTGTTTAGTTAAGGTAAAGTGGGGAATAGATTTGGGGAAAGTGGGGTTGAAGGGAAAAGCAAGTTGACATTAAAAGGCAAGATTCAAGGGGCCAGCTGAGTGATGCGTTGGTTAAGAGCTGGTTTGGGAAGCCAGCGGCCCTGGTTTGGGTCCCACATATGAGGGCCAGTGACACTGCCCTAAATAAATAAATAAATAAATAAATAAATAAATAAATAAATGGCAAGATACAAAATTGACATGTATTTAGTACTTTCACTTATTAAAATTAGAAAAATACTTTTTATGATGGTGGGTAAACAATCCTCTGTCTCACCAAACTATTCTTACTATTTGTAATTTTTATTTGCTTTTAACATTTTTACAACATACACAAATTTTTTTGGTATAAAGAATAAATTTGAGCCTATAATTTTTATTTGTTGCATAATTGAATAAATGTACCGTTATTTGTTTTGTCTCCCATATTGTTCTACATTTAGATTCTTTCCTGGCATTTGGTATTAAAAAATAACATGATAAACTTATTCATTGAATTTTCTCCATCGGTTGTTGAATTTATGAGGATGATAAATGCCAGCATAATAACTTTCTTATATTGTATTTGTTTACTCATATGATCTAATCAGAACACAGTTGTTAATTTTAGGATCCCATTTTTTCCTCTCATAACTTCAGCTATTTTTGAATATTGTGTTTGTTTTAAATCTTAGACATTGCTTTGTACAGTGACTATCCTGTATACATGTTGTGTTTGTTATGTTAATTGCTTAATTTCTTTCCTGAAATATATTGTTACTCCTGATGTGCCATAGGAAGATAATTTAAAATATTAGTGTAATATTTTCAGATATAATTCAAATAAATGAGAGCTAACAGTTCTTGAGTATATTATCCTGATTAATTATTTGGCTATGTTTTAACTCTTTGAGGACTATTCTAGTTTTCAAATAAAATGTTTGAATTGTAAGCTGTTTTAAAATGCTAGCTTATAATATACTGAAAATAGCCTAAAAATATCAATCTTTTTATGCCAATAGAAACAAATAATAAAGTTCCTTTTTAGCATAAAAACTTAGGAGCTGTTGCTATATTAACATCAAATTACTATCCCCTTTCTTCTTAAAGAAAGCCTCATTAAGTAAGCTTCAGCTTCACTACTATGAGTTATGAGCTATATACCTGAACCAATCTCATTAAATTACTCTTACAGAGACTCAGAATGAGAATTGGGCAAAATTGAATCTGTGTTTGTAGTGTTGAAGTTTAGTTCTACATTTGTTACCTTGGACATCTACTTGTTAAAGGTTAGACTAAAATATTCTAGATCTCTTCTAAATCTGTAATACTAAGACTTACTGGTAAGATGTTTTTTGCGTTTCTAAATAACTAATTCATATCGGTTCCAAATAGGCCAGGAGGACTTAATACATAAACTTGTATCTTTCAAAGGAAACAAGCTTTGGGAAGAAAACCAGGTCTTTTCAGCTTTGCTAATTAGAGCATTTTGTTATGCTGAAGTTCCTTATTGCAACAGGAACCAGATTGCTCCTTTATGTGTGTGGGAGGCACAGTAGGAGCTGTTTGCTTTTAAAAAGAAATACAATAGAAAATAAAGATAATAAAGTCAAAGAGAAAGAAAAACTATAGTCTGGGTGTAAGTGTAACTCTTACTGTTCAGTGCTTCCTCAAGCGGTAGTCCTTAATCATTATTTATATGTAACTTTGCCATGGTGGCCACTGATGTGTATTCATACCGCTAAGCCTGCAGTATCAAATTTAAGCCTGGTGGATCTGAAACACTAAAAGTAATAAAGGATTTTTATTTGGAATACATAAGAAAATATATGGAACAATAAGAAAAAGACAAGCAACCTTGCAGGAAAATAAGGAAAGAAGAATTGACTGGGAGAACACTGTTAACTAATATGTGAAAAAAATGCTGAAGTTTAGTGTCGTTAGAAAAATACAAACCAAAGCAATAAGATGTCATTTTTTACCCTTAGGCAAAAATTTAAATCAGTACTTGTGCTTTTGAGGATTCAGGGCAACTGACACACCCATATTTTGCTCCTGGAATGTTACTTATTACAGCCTTTGTGGTAAATTAATCCAGTATATTGATTTACAGTTAAAGTACATGCACACTTTGATTCAACAGTCCTACCCTTGCGCATCTATACTGTAGAAATAACAGTACCAATATAAACTCTATTGAACTGATAAGTGATGAGCTACTTTTTTAATTTTTTTAGCTGAGCCATCCTGCTACCTGTTGGCAGCTCAGCAGCTGCTCAGCTTGGGCTGGGCATCAAACTGCTGTTGCTCAGAGCTCAGCTCACACTCTTGAGCGAGCTCTTAACCAACTGAGCCACTCGGCCGGCTCTGATGATGGGCTACTTTTAGTAGTGTGTTTTCTCCATAAAAACAAACCAATGGTTAAAAACATGAATTTAGTCTTAGATTATTCTGATAAAAATTAAAATCAGTTCAGTTTTACTTATAAAAGTACTTACTGTATTATAAAGAATGCTATGGGCTGGCAGCATGCTGTGAACTTTCTAAGGAAAAACAATCTCTAGAAGTGTTGCCACAGAATTATGAAGAGTCAATATTCATTAATGGTACTTCTGATTTTTAGACTGGGCATTTAGCTATGGAGACGTTACTATCCCTTACTTCTAAACGAGCAGGAGACTGGTTTAAAGAAGAACTCCGGCTTTTGGGTGGTCTGGATCATATTGTAGATAAAGGTATGATATATACACATGTAACACTTTTATATATTATTTAAAAGCTTGAAGAAAAATTCAGTACATACTTCAAAAAACTGCATCAGTTTGAAAAGATCTGTTCTTTTTAGTGGCATCTTGTAAATCTCTTAAGTTTTAAAGGAAATGACATTGACACTTTGAAATTAGGGAGTTGAGGAAATAAAATAATTAGAATAAATTATACTCTCATATATTTTAACATCTCCTAGTATAAAATTTATAATAATGTTCAGAGAGGTTCCAGCATATTTATAGCATGTGTACAGATGCCTTTTAATGTTAATTAAGGGAGTAGTAGGTATTGAGAGGGGACATACTAATTATATCCATTTCTTCTAGTGAAAGAATGTGTGGATCATCTAAGTAGAGATGAGGATGAAGAGAAACTAGTAGCCTCACTGTGGGGAGCGGAGAGATGTTTACGAGTTTTAGAGAGTGTAAGTATGGATAACTACCTGGGCAGAATTATTTAATCTTAATTGTGACTGTGTGTGTGAGGTGGCCAGATAGTTTATATATCCCTAGAGTTTTACTTCTTTTAATCCAAATTGAAACTGATTCTTTGATCCACCAATGTTAAACAAGTTAACTGAGCAATTTAGTCTTTCAAAAATATGTATATTGTTGCTCCTTATGAAACCTTGCATGTCAAGTTTGTTTATATTGCCAGATGTCACTGTTCTTTATAATGGGGATTTCTGCTTAAATATATTAACTTGTTTGTAGAAAATGATAGTTAAACGCAGTCAGGTTTTTGTTTTGTTTTTTTAATAAGGATTTTCTTGATTTAGCTATTATCAGATTATCTGTAATCACAGTTTATAAAAATATTTGGCTTTGAAGAATGATATTATTGAACTTTATGCCATAAGTATGTTTTTCTTTGGCTTTTATGAATAACTTAACCAAGTTCAGTGTAGATTGGAATTTATGTTGCCAGTGAATTTCACAATGCATAGATTGTGTGTTGACCAGATTAGATTAGCTAGGTGCTTTTTGACACATGTATCGGAAAATAATCTAGTGTGAATTTAAAAAGTTCCTGGTATAGTTGAAATTGAAATTATTCCTTCTCTCTTCTAGAGTGCTCCAGGTACATTAGATAAACAGATGTAAATTTTTTTATTTTAAATGAATCCACTTAAGAGCTTTAAAGCATTAGTTTATTTATAAGTTAGAAAATGGTCTTTTCTGACATTCAAAGTACTTGGTATTTCACTACAGTGAATGTATAGCACAAAATACATTAATTATGAGCAAGCAATTATGACAGTGATGTTTTAATTTTGTAATAAAGCAGTGGCCCTATTATTTTAAATCTGGAACATCCCTTAGATGACAAGGGCTGAATCCTCCTCACCTTTATGTCTTTTACAGCACCAAGCATAGTATATTGTATGTGAATGAATGAAGGTTGTGGTTTGCCACAATCATTTCAAATGTTTTCACTTTCAGGTAACAGTGCATAATCCAGAGAATCAAAGCTATTTGATAGCATATAAAGATTCACAACTCATCGTTTCATCAGCTAAGTAAGTTTTTCTGAAATATCATGTTTTTTATTTAAAGGATTTGGGTTGACCATAAAGGAAATATGATTGTATCACCTTCCTCTGTTGAGTTCTATGAACCAAAAGCAGTACAGTATAGTACAGAAGTTAGGAGTACAGATCTGGAGCCACATGCCTGAGTGTGGACCCAGCTTCATAACTTCAGCCCTGTTACCCTGGGCACGTCACTTACTTGCTACAAGCTCTTCAGAGGGGGGTTAATAATTATATCTGCTTATCCAAGGTTGTTACAATAAAAGTAATGAATATGCATGTTATCTTAAATTTTGTAACATTCTTAAAATGTGTATTAAATAATATCTATATATAAAATATATTTTTTAATCATTTAGAATCCTTAGATGCAGCTGATAACTTTTATGTCTGCCAGGAGACATGTTAGCCAAATGACCTCATGTCCTTTGCTTTATGATTTGCTCTCATGTTTATGAAGTATTTAATACCCATCTATACAGTTATTTATTATGCAATATTAATACTAATATAATATAAATAATACTCTCTACCTGCTTAAAAGCATGTATTCTGAATGAAAAACATCTAAATGAAATTCAGAAGTGTCCAGTGTTAGCTCTTAAAAATTTTACCTTGTTTGGAGAGGGATTGTGATAAGTCTGTTGTATTGGAGAGACTGGTAAAGTGGGGGACAGTTATAGATAGGTATAAATTTCTGTATTGAGTTTATAATTTTAACTTTGCCTAGAAAAATTTAAATTATCAAGTTTTTCCAAAATAAAACAAAATTTAACAGCTAATATGACATCAGACATACTTGGTATGTGATTGAATAATTAATACATTATAACTTTGGGAATAGAAAAGTAAAATAATTTGGCAGTATTTATAACATTTAAAACATTAAGGCCCAAGTAAGTAGAAATTCGTAGTATAACTGTTTTTGTTTAGCATAATAATTACATTTTGTTTTCTCTTAAGAGCATTACAGCATTGTGAAGAATTGATTCAGCAATATAACCGTGCTGAGAATAGCATATGCTTACCTGACAGTAAGCCTCCACCTCAGCAGAATGTAACTAACCACGTGGGCAAAGCAGTGGAAGACTGCATGAGGGCCGTCATCGGGGTGCTGCTCAATTTAACCAATGACAACGGTAACGAGTGTTCTCAGCAGACATTCTCATTGAAGGCTGTGTAGTGCATGGAAAAATAAGCTTCTCCCTTTGTTGTTTTCTTGACATAGCGATTTTTCAAATTGTACCATGTAATTCACTTACTCATATATACGTTTAACTGGTTTTTAGAAGTTGATATTTTTAGAACTAGTCTGGTAGCTTGGCTTGGAAATATTACAGTTAAGAATGTATTTCAATAAAGAAATAGCTATAGATTTCTAACTCTTAATATCTGTGTTTATAAATATTGATTGTTAGTGTCATAAAGAAGAATCAGTAAGTTTTCATACGCTTTACATTTCCTGTTTCAGAGTGGGGCAGCACCAAAACAGGAGAACAAGATGGCTTGATTGGCACAGCGATGAGCTGTGTGCTTCAGGTTCCAAAGTACCTACCTCAGGAGCAGAGATTTGACATTCGAGTGCTGGTGAGTCAGTGACTGTTTCAGCAATGCGCACTTCATTTATTAGGGTGATAAAAACTTAGTCTTAGTTTTGTGGTTAGAACCAGTTGTTTGGTATATTATGGGTTTCAGTGGATTCCTGATGAACATAATTCTTATTGTACAAAATGGAGCCATGAAGGGCCCTGTGTAAAAATGAAAAGTATAAGAACCAATAGTGGTGATTTTAAAGTGGTGAAACCATTCTTGGGAAGACCTTGATCTTACATACTGGTTTTTAACCATTTTGTAGATGATGGAACACTGAGTAGGTTTCTAGCTGCCAGTAAAAGTTATATATGGTCTGTTCATTTGCTTTTAATTCTCACCTGTGGTAATATGCATGTTTTAATTTTTGTAGGGCTTAGGTCTTCTGATAAATCTAGTAGAGTATAGTGCTCGGAATCGGCACTGTCTTGTCAACATGGAAACATCGTGTTCTTTTGATTCTTCCTTCTGTAGTGGAGAAGGAGATGATAGTTTAAGGATTGCTGGACAAGTTCATGCTGTTCAGGCTTTAGTGCAGGTAAGCAATGACTTAAAGCATGCGAAACACCTTCAGTTCGTTGCATCTGTCCAGTCACTTTATCAGTTGCACCTTCTCTCTCCCTCCCCTTCCCTGCTCCCACTCTCACCAGTTCAGTGACGGGTACACTGGGTTAGAATGAATACCCTTGCTTTACTCTGCTACCATCTTCAACTGCTGTGATCATGCCTTAGGCATTGTTAGGGAAAAGTAGAAACAAGGCATATTTGTTTATTAATCAAAAGATTTTTAATAACAAATTAGGAATCAAGCTTCAGCCCCATCCCATCTAGTTTAAGTCCTCCTGCATTTACGTACTGTGTGATCTATGCTCAGGACTGTGAGTGAGCACCTAAATACTGGGCCTTACTTTTTTTTTTAAGCTGAGCCATCATGTCACCTGTTGGCAGCTCAGCAGCAGCACAGCTAGTGCTGAGCATCGAACTACTGTTGCTCAGAGCTCAGCCAGCTCGCACTCTTGAGCGAGCTCTTAACCAACTGAGCCACTCGGCCGGCCCTGGACCTTACTTTTCAAAGTATGTCTAGAGTAATTTTCTGGCTTAGGAATTCTCAGAATATGTAAATTTAAAATCGATGTTGACCTCAACTCACACCACCACAATCACTAAATGCAAACTCCCTCTCCCTTCCATTTATACTTCCCCCAAAAAACTGTATGTGAATTCTTGTTTCTTATTTTTTTTTGAGGGCAGTGTCACTGGCCCTCATGTGGGACTTGAACCGGTGCCGCAGGCTTCCCAAACCAGCCCTTAACCACCGCGCCACTCGGCTGGCCCTTTGTTTCTTAACAGCGTTGGGCATTACAGTTTTTACTTTTTGCCAGTTTCATAGGTTCCTAGCTTTGTCATTTCCTTAAAGGACAGTTTGCATATGTTATGAAGTGATAATGAACCATCCTTTTCATTGTTTTGAAATACTTTACTAACCTCATAATCCTTTTGGCCTTTTTGAAACTGATAATACTTGAACTTGTGTCTTTAAAAAGTAGGGTCGGCCGAGTGGCGCAGTGGTTAAGCGCTGGCCTCGGAAGCCAGCAGCCCCGGTTCCGTCCCATATATGAGGGCCAGTGGCACTGCCCTCAAAAAAAAAAAAAAAAAAAAAAAAAGTAACCCACAACAATTTGATCTTTTCCTGAATCATAACTAAGAGCCCATCATTCTTGTTTCAAACATGTTGGTCTCAAGACTTCTTTATACTCTTAAAAATTACTGAGGACTCAAGAGAACTTTGTTTTATGTGTGCTATATCTTTCCATATTTACTGAATTAGAAATCAAAGCTGAAAAAATTGTAGATCACAGGCATTAGAACAATAATATAATTGAATGACATGTAGATACTGAACAACTCTAGTCATGAGAGAAGGAAAGAAGTCAGTTGACCTCTTTAGTATCATTATGAATGCAGTTGTAACCTCACAGACACCCTGAAAGGAACTTGGGGACCCCCAAGGGATCCTATCAATTTTAAGAAATACTGCTTTATATAAAACTTAAATTTTATTTTTTAAAGGGTATTAAATTTTCACTCTTCTATGTACTAAACAAACTTTTGACATCTGCTTGGCGTTTGATTTTCAGGTAGTTGTCTTTGGTAACTTTGGGTTTTCCCCAAATCATCAATATATTAAATGCTTTCTGTATGTTCAGCATTGTACCAGCACAGGGAAAATAAAGTAAGTCAAGCAAGAGTTTAGTGTATTCCGTTTTTTTTTTTTTTTTTTTTTTTTTTTTTTTTTTTAGCTGAGCCATCCTGCTACCTGTTTGCAGCTCAGCGGCAACTCAGCTCGGGCTGGACATCGAACTGCTGTTGCTCAGAGCTCAGCTTGCACTCTTAAGAGAGCTTTTAACCAACTGAGCCACTTGGCCGGCCCAAGTGTATTCCCTTCTGACTTAAGAGTTTTCACTGTGTTCTTCCACTGACAGTTGTAGTTTTTTAATTATATTAGTTGAGATCCAGTTCTGGACCTTTCTTTGAGACCTTTTGCTTTTTACTTTTACTAGTTCTTGTGTAGCTCTTTAAATTTCTTTTAAAGAAGCCATATTGCTTCCCAATGTATGTAGTTTAATTCAGAGTCCTTTCTTCCTTTTAGTGAATTTATCCAGCCTGCTTAGGTTTAAAATTTTTTTTTTAAATCAAATTTGTATTTTTTACATGAATTTCCTGTCAGTATTATTCAAATTAAAGGAAAGTGTTGAGATTTTCATTCTTAGAAACAATACCTGCATCATTAGTAGACAGACATAATTTATTGATTGAATCCTCACAGCATTTACTTACACTTTTGTTTTGGCCTTTATTAGGATGTAGACAAAGATGGCTAGAGCAAGGGCTTTTATTGACAACCTTTCTATCAGACAGCATGCTTTCTAGGCTTAGTGATGTTTAAAAGCAAACAGAACCTTATGTTTGGGTATATATATGTTGGTTGGTGATCTCTTTTTAATGATCTTCAAAAATAATTTGTATCAGCTATTTCTTGAGCGAGAACGAGCAGCCCAGTTGGCAGAAAGTAAAACAGATGAGCTGATCAAAGATGCTCCTACCACTCAGCATGACAAGAGTGGAGAGTGGCAAGAAACTAGTGGAGAAATACAGTGGGTATCAACCGAAAAGACGGATGGCACGGAGGAGAAGCATAAGAAGGAAGAGGATGATGAAGAACTTGACCTCAATAAAGGTATATTTATTTTGACTGGTGTGTTCAAATAGAAAATAATGGCTTGTTTTTTCTTCAGAACGTACTTTTCATGGGTTGTCATAATCTTTCATTGAAACCATTATTTTATGGACAGATGAGCTTTGATATTTCAGTGTTCATAGGAGTTCTTCACTGGCTTCCTGGCCATGAGGAGGCACAAATATGGAGCAGGAAAGGTCTGCCTTCTTCCCCAGCCAGCCTTTCTATATTCACCTGTAAAGAGAAGTGGTTGAACAGTGTGACCCTTAAATATTTTTACAGTTTGGAAATTTCAAGATTCTTTTATCAGCTTCGCTTTATAAACTGAGATTTATTGTCGTAAATTACAGTAATGGTTCTCAAATGGTAAGTAGTACGTTGCAAACACAGTGAGGCGTACACTGACGGTAACATCTTCACTAATCAAACATTACCTTCTGTTGTCAGCAACTGTGATACTTGATCTACTCTTTATGCAACTTCATGTCACTCAAGTTATGAAATTCAAGTAACATGTTTAGCTTCCCCCAGCTAGAAAGCAAGCACCAACAGTGTTTGATTCTGAGTCTCCTCTCTCTCATGCCCACTGCTCCCCAAATCTAATGTCATTACTTCTGATATTGTAAGAAGTCTCTTTCATTTTCTCATTTACTAAGTTTTGATGTTTGCATTGGCATGATATTTTTGGTTCCTTGGCAGTCTTTTTTAATAGCTTTATTTGGGATAAGTATTAGCTTGTGAAGACTGCCATAACAAAGTCCATAGACTGAGTATCTTAAACAATAAAATTTATATCCTCACAGTTCTGGAGGCTGTAAGTCCAGGATCAAGGTGTCTTCAGGATTGGTGTCTTCTGAAGCCTTTCTTTTTGGCTTGCAGATGACCACCTTTTCCCTGTGTCTTTACATGGTCTTCCTTCTGTGTGTGTCTTCGTTCTAATTTCTTCTTCTTATGAGGGCAGCAGTCAGATTAGATTAGGGCTCACCCTAACGACCTCATTTAAATTAGCTACCATTTTAATTAAACGGATGTCTCCAAATGCCGCCATATCCTGATATACTGGGGGTTAGTAGCTCAACATGAATTGGGGGACAGGGTGGATACAATTCTGCCCCATAACAAGATAAATTCACCCTTTTGAAGTAGTTTTTCAGTAAATTGAATAGTTTTTACTCAAAAGGTTGTGCAATCATCACCATGGTCTAACTTCAGAACATTTTCATCAACCCCAAAAGAAACCCCATACCCATGAGCAGCCATCAGCCCCTGTCCTCCCCTCGCCACTGGAAGCTAGTCTGCTTCTGTCTCTGTATTTGACTATTCTATAATTATCCCATTTATATCTCATATAAATGGGATAATTAATACATTGTGTGGCCCTTGGTGACAGACTTCCTTCGCTTAGCCTAATGTTTTCAGTGTTCGTCCATGTTATAGCATGTGTCAGCACTGAATTCATTTTTTTTTTTTAAAGAGGGCAGTGTCACTGGCCCCTCGTGGGATCCGAACCGGGGCCGCTGGCGTCCCAAGCCAGCTCTTAACCACCGCGCCACTCGGCCGGCCCCTGAATTCATTTTTATAGCCAAATACTATTTCATTGTGTGTGTACACTGCATTTTGTTTATCTAATCATCAGTTGATGGACATCTGCGTTTGTGTCTACCTTTGGTGGTTAGGAATAATGCTGCTATGAACATTTTATTACAGGTTTCTGTGTGAACATATATTTTCAGTTCTCTTGGGTATGTACCCAAGTGTGGAATTGCGGGATTGTTTGTTAACCCAGTATTTAACATTTTAAGGAACTGCCAAATTGTTTTCCAAAGTGGCTACACTACAAGGTGACATTCCTACCAGCAACATACAAGAATTCCAGTTTCTCTGCATCTTACAGTTATTTGTCTTTTATTTTAGCCGTTCTAGTGGGTGTGAAGGTATATGTCACTTGATTTGCAGTTCCCTAATGAATAAATGGTGTTGAGCATCTTTTCACATGCTTTGTGGTCCTTTACATATATTCTTTGGAGACATATCTATTCAAATTCCTATATTTCAAAGTGGCTTGTCCTTTTGTTGTACAAATTCTTTATATACTCTACAGTAGATACCTGACTTTGATTAGGTATATGATTTGCAGTTATATTCCAGGGTTATCATTTCAATTTCTTGATGGTATTTTTTGAAACACAAAAATTTTTTTAATTTGATGAAGTCCAATTTATCTATTTTTATTTTGCCACTTGTGGTTTTGAAGTTGTATCTAAGAAACGATATCCTAACCCAAGGCCTCAAAGATTTAGTCTTATGTTTGTTTGTTTTTGAGAGGTTTATGGTTTTAACTGTTACATTAAGATTCATCTTCCATTTGAGTTACTTTTGTTAATTTGTGTGGATAGCCCATTTTCCTAGCGCCATTTATCAGTGTTTAACAGTTTTGTAGAAAAGATAATTAATGGAGTTGTTGGTTGGTTTTTTGGGTTGGATTTTTGGATGTCCTGTGAACAGTGTTTTGTTTAAATGCCCTCAGCGCTTCAGCACGCAGGCAAACACATGGAGGACTGCATCGTGGCCTCGTACACAGCGCTGCTCCTCGGGTGTCTGTGCCAGGAGAGTCCGGTAAGTCGTGGCGCAATGTGACAGCTTCATACCATCATTTCATTAACTTGTTATTTTATTTTTCCCCTCATGTTAAAAACTTGCAAATATTTGGTGAACTTTTAAAGGTACATTCCAAAGTAAGAGACAGTTCTTGACTAATAATGGATGATGCATCAATTCATGTGCCTTTGGTTGAAGCAAAAGAGAGCATAATTCAAAACCTATGTGCTCCGCTGGCTTAAGATGGACAAGTATAGCCTTAGTGATATCAGGGACTCAGATCATTTCTGTCTTTAAACTGCTGTCTTCTGCATTGTGTCTTGTTCTTGCTAGCTCTCCTCATGGCCCTGTGCTGGCTCTAGCTACGTGTCTCATCTAGTTAAGTACTGTCCAGCAAAAGAAGGTGGCATTTTCCTGTGTGTGTTGTTTTTTTTTTCTTTGAAGGCAGTGTCACTGGCCCTCATATGTGGGACCCAAACCGGAGCCGCTGGCATCCCAAGCTAGCGCTTAACCACCGTGCCACTCGGCCAGCCCTCCTGTGTATTTCTTTTTAAGAGCAATGTTCTTTTGTCCTTGGACTTCTCCACATCCACTACACCAAGTAGACTTCCTTCATCTTGGCCAGCATTGGCTCACATGCTTTGCTTTGAACTACTCACTGGCCAGGAAAATAGGATTACTGTGTGAGATTTAGATCGTCGCGATTTAACTACAAATATGAGTGTCCAGGCAATTGGGCTCAGCACAGAAGCGGACA
Organism: Aselliscus stoliczkanus; assembly: GCA_033961575.1. NCBI lineage: Eukaryota > Metazoa > Chordata > Mammalia > Chiroptera > Hipposideridae > Aselliscus > Aselliscus stoliczkanus. Next base: position 122,614,572 of record CM066729.1, read on the forward strand.
GTTCTGGCTTTTGGGACAGTCTTCTTTAAAATTGGGGACATGTGGATTTGTTTTAAGGGAAAGGTTCAGTAGAAGAGCGAATTTTTAAAAAGAAAGGCACATTTTTTTTCCTTAGTCGCAAGGGCATTCAGCAGACATGAAAGAGTGGAGGTCTGTTGTATAGTGGGAAGGTTAGCTTCTCTTTTCTGAAGCTAGAGAATTAGAAGAAAAAAGCACAATAATATGAAAGGCTTTACAAGGAGAGGCACTCATGCTGTGCCTCTGTGAACCCACCCACACTTCATTTTTGCTATCACGTTTTCGTTTTGCTTTCTTTTTTCTGTATCCGTTTGTGCCATGTATTTTCTGACTCTTTCTTGTCCATCACTTCCATGTTTACATTGTGGTCAAGCTCTGATCTGAGCACACCTGCTTCATTGTCACCCTTGCTGGCATCACTGCTTTTAGGATCAAGAACAGAGTTCTTATCACAGCTCTGGAGGCCCCAGCCCCACAAGATCTTCATTTCCTCTCTGGGAGTCTCTTCAGCTCAGCCCTTTTCCTTATTAAAACCTAGGGATTTCTAAGGGCAAGTGAGAAACACACCCAGCAAAGGGAAGAGGCAGGTCTTCTCTCGGCCTCCCAGAAAGCAATGGGCATACTGTTTAAAGATTTGAGAGTATTCTGATTTGTGCTCCCAAGTATCATTGTGCTTTTTTTTTTTTATTCCCCCCCCCCCAAATTTTATTGGGGAATTGGAGGGGAACAGACAAATTGCTGTGCTTTTTTTCTTCAGTCTAGTTGTGGAGGACGTCGCTTCACTTGCCCATGTTGGTATTATTGCTCTCTTCCTAGGTGAGGCAGATCGGTCGTCATCCTCTGGACGGCAGCTTTTGGCAGCTCACACCGGCTGCTGGCCACTCATAGTAGTTTATGGCAGCCCACTGCAGCTTCACTGCAACCTACACCATCGCCTGAGGCAGCCCAGCTTCAGGTCGAGCTGTTGTTCCCCATCTTGGCTGTAGAGGGCACAGTGTCACTGGCCCTCATGTGGGATCTGAACCAGGACCCTGCTGCTCAGAACTGGCGTCCCAAGCCAGCTCTTAACCAACGTGCCACTCCGCCGGCCCCATGTGCTTTCTTACATAATGGTTCTTGAAATGAACTTGTTTTATTATCGCATGTGGTGTCTTGGAGCATCTTTCCATGTTAATAAATTTCTATTGGGGCCAGCTGAGTCGCGCGGTGGTTAAGCACTGGTTTCGGAAGCCAGCGGCCCCGGTTCGATTCCACATATGAGGGCCAGTGACACTGCCCTCAAAAAATAAAATAAAATAAAAATAAATTCCTATTTATTTATATCTTACCTCTGTAAAGAGATGATAAGGTTTCTGTGTTGTGGGGAATGTTGTGAATTCAGAGAGTCTAGGTGTTTTTGTTGCCTTAGGGATCATTATGATTAACCCCAAAAAGTCATCTGATACCACCAAATGTGAAGAAAATTGGTTTGCCCAGTGTGTAAGTGGAAGAGAGACAAGAAAGCAGGTGGTTGTGTAGAGTAAATGCTTCCTTACAGAGAGGGCATCATGCTTAGGAAGCCCACGATACAGGGTGTCATTTTCCACCACCTACTAAGCGCCTGTGTGGGCAGTGGTCAGTGACCTCACTGGTCTTCCTCTCCTTCCAGGTCTCTTGCCTCTCCATTCCTGAAATCAATCGTGCACACTGCCACCATAGCTGCCTTCCTTCAGAGCACATATGATCACCTGACCGCTCTCTTACCAGTTTTCTTTGGCTCACCATCACTTAGGGAATGATGATGACTATTTACGGATGCAAGACCCCAAACTTAAAACTGCTTCTCCAGCTCCTAAATCTGTTGTACCCTGAGTACTTTCTCAGTTTTCCAAACGGGCCATGCTGTTTCACACCTTTTCTTCTTGTACCTACGGCACTACGCTTGCCACCACTGTACTCTCATGCCTCTTACCTAGAAATTGGTTAAAGACATGCTTAAATCCAGCTTGCCTTGAACCCTGCAGTTATTGTAGCCTTGTCCCTTACATTCTCCACTTCACTATACTTTTTAAACATTTTCTACGATCTGTTACTCAGTAGTAGGAGTATGTTTGCACTCTGGCTCCCAGCTGGGGGACCTGTGGTGGCGTTTGGTGGGGAGCCTCACTCAGAATATGGGGATTGATGTTGCATACCTTAGTGCATTGTTAGTTTAGCAGCGTTTTTATTAGATCTTTTCTGAAACTATTTGTACCATTATTTTGCTTCTTTATAATTTGAAAAGTACCCTTTTGAAAAAAAAAAATTTGAAAAAAAAAAAAAAAACGGGAGAGAAGGGACTGACTGGTGGCAAATTTCCCACAGGAGAATAATTGTAGTCTCTCCTTCCCTGCCCCCATCAACAAAACTCAAGTCAGAAACACGCCTGCCTTGGCACCCCTTTCCCTCCTCCCCACCATATTTTCTGCTGTGCTTTTTATTACAAATTTTGTTTATATAGAACCTTCTTAGAGGACCTTTTCCTTTCATTCTTTATGAACCTGTAAAGCATTTTAAAACATACTGAAATAGAAAGTTTTTAAAGCAGGTCATATATTTTTCTTGCAACAGATTAGTTTATGGAGCGAGTTAGGCTGTTTCATGCTAACAATGAAGGGAAACGCCTCTCTTGGCCGCCGACATTCTCCTTCTCATGGATATTCTAGATTGATTACCTTTGGAAAGCCTTTGGAAAGGTCCAATTAATTCCTAGCCTACATAGTTGAATTCAGCTGTGGAACATGAGGAATTTTCTTTAATCTTTTTATTCCATTAAGCATTCTGAGGTACAGCATTTTAAGTCTGCATTCTTTCCCCTCCTCTCCCAGCACCCCCCAAACACACACACACACACACACACACACACACACACACACACACACACACACACAGCACATTTTGTTATTTCAGGTATTTTTTTTGCACATTTTCTAAAGTAAGTATGTCTACATGTTTCTTTGTAGCCATTGTGAGCGTTTCCCTTTTCCCTTCTCTCTGTGGCTAGGATGGGGTAGGGGATGGGGACACACGAACAGCGCTGACGAGTGTAGAAAGAAAGTCGCTTGCGTCTTTACTAAGGAGTTGGTGGACCCTGTAGAGATTGGGAATAGGACATGGGCCAAAACCAGCAACACAGTGCAAGGTGCAGGCTCACGTTTTTCTGCCACGTGACTACTATTTCTTTTATCTGTTTCCTCAGATCAATGTGACCACTGTGCGGGAGTATCTGCCAGAAGGGGACTTTTCGATAATGACAGAGATGCTCAAAAAGTTCCTGAGCTTCATGAATCTTACTGTAAGTAGCTTGTGTCGTGTCTTCTGTGGTTATAAATATACATACTGACAGTAGGAATAAAAAGACTGTGGCCATAGTGAGTGGAAACAAGTGGTCCTCTTAGTAACTGTGCTTTGTTTGTAAGATAATTGTTATTATAGCCAAATATATTGATAACTATTGTCAAAGCCCCAGTTTAATCTCTGTTTTGATTCATAGTATTCAGCTTAGTAAAGCTAAAGAATTTAAACTTTGATCTAATACTTATTAAAATTTGTAAATTATTAACTATTACCTCCTCTCTTCTCACTCCCCCTCCCCCTTCCAGTGTGCTGTTGGAACCACAGGCCAGAAATCTATCTCTCGAGTGATCGAGTACTTGGAACACTGCTAGCTGCTTTCCCTTTGCTTCAGGTGCTCGGTAATGTGGAGCTGTTCTCAGACAGACAAGTCATGAAAGAGGTCCCTGAAGATACACCCGGAACATCATCAGTATCATTCACGTTTGGATTTTTAAGGCCTCCTGATTTCTTCGTTATGCATTCTGCATTTGCTAAATGACAGTTACTACATCAATCTGCAACTATCAAAAATGAGGGAAAAGGTTCAGGCTGTTAATTCCATGCAGTATTTAAATACACTTACTTTAGCAGAGTTTATCCTCTCCCCTGTTCTCTTGCTTTATTCTGGGCAAGTTTTAAGGGGGAAATTTGTGCTGCTGTTAGTGCAACTGCTGTGTATGTTGAGCCACTGTTGTCATGCCAGCCAGGTGCAAAGGCAGCTTAGCTACTGAGGTATTGAATGTTCTGAGGACATTCTAGACAACAGCTTAGTTCCTTTTTCAGGCTCATTTGCTTTTGCTTTTTTGTTGAATGATTCCAATCGTAAATAAAGCTTTTAATAATTTTGTGAATTTTTTTTGTTGTTGTTCCCTGAACTACTGTCTATATTTAAAATTAGATGGAATCCAAAGACACAAGGGATTAATAGCATATTTTTTTATTCCTGATTTGATTTGGGTTGTCGAACTATTTTTCACTTTTCAGACCATGACCCTGACCATGTCCATTATGATACCACAATGCATCATAGCTATAGGTGCAAGAAAACAAATACCTGTTAGAGGGACTATTATATAAGACGATGTACCCTGCTAAAGGATGAAGAAGCAAAACAGACAAACCCAGGGTAGTTTACGCTTAATGCTAGGGGAGGCTCTTGAAACATTATTAAGTTTTGAGGGAGGACTCTAGATATATTTTCTAATGCTCAGTACAATAAATATAAGGAAGCTAAAACACCAATGTGGAATTCATGTTTCCAGATAACGTGTATATTCTTCTAAAGAGTGACAGGATCAAATGCATAAACGCAAAGCCTTAAATTGCTGGTGTAGAAAAGATCCATTTTTTCATTCAGATCCTTAGTTCATAGAGCAGTGTGTTGTTTGGAAAACAGTCACGGAACACACAAAACACATTTTATATGTTTAATTTCACAACATTGCGAATTTTTCTTGTGTTATTGTTCAGACCACTGGTTATACATTTTTTTTTTCTTTTCTAATTGATTGGGCCTGAAGACAGGCTTTCCAGAGATCGGTTTCATTAATACTTTTAAATACCTTTCAGGTAGTTATATCGTGTTTCTTCATTGGATTTGTAAAACTTGAAGCCATAAAAATATTAGTTTGGTGTGTACTCGGGAAAATAGCTAAAAGTCTAATTTTTACTCATTTAGACTTTGTTATTTCCTTGTATAAAGTGACAAATCGGGGCTCTTGTATCAGTGCCAGCTGTAATGTTTTTTAATGCAGTGGCTGCCTTCTAATGTCTTCCTATTTTTGATAATGCAGATTGTTGGGAAATCTATAAGGAAGTAACTGGTTCCAGGCAAATTGTTTTCTTCTTCCCCCACCCACCCTGACCTTACCCATCACCTTTTGAGAGCATAGTACGCCAGTGTAACTTGGGAAAGATTGAGGTTGTATTTGCCCTGAGTATAAAAGCTAGCTTAGCAAAATATTTAAAAAGCATATCAGTAAATGAAATCCATAAAATTGAATTAGATATATTTTGTTTAATTATTTTAAAATACATTGATATTTATTCATTGGATTAGGAAAAGGAACAGATTTTTGGTAAAACTGACTTGTGGCAGGTGGTAAGAAATATTATAAAACATTTGGATGAGAACAATCAGGGCGAACTACATTTTTTCTGTTACACTGGTAATCATTTGAGAATTGATTTACCTCAGTGTTTAACAGTTTTTTGTTTTGTTATTTAAATAATAACTAATTGTGAAGCACTGATAGAGATGCAGGTTTTGGTGGGGGATGGTGGGGGAGAAATCACCTCACCAACTGCAGTGCATTTGTGTGTTTTTAACCCTCAGAGAACTCTGCATTTTAGGGTACTTGAGGCTGACTTACAAATTAAAGTTTTAAAGTAACCTTTTTTTCCATTGTAAATATTTCTGTAAATACTACCCATTGGAAATTAGAACAGTAGAGTACTTTTCTGAATCCAATCTTTATTTTATACAGTATTTCTCAGCTGTGATCTTTGGAGCAAAAGCCAACGGCAGGAAAAAAATAGTTTGTACCAGTTTCATGAAGTATGTCTTTGGGTTTTGTAAATAATTTTAACTCAAATAAAATTGCTACTTTCAATACACATGTTGTCTTTAACATAAATCTGTTTCAACTGTTGAAGGAAGAAGTCTCATGAACTTGACACAGCCAACTAATGGGAAACACAATGTGTCATGCAAGTGAATTTCACACTTTCAACATACACAAAAATTTAATCAGTTTATGTTAAATGTTATGTATGTCTCCATGTTTTTAAGAAAACTCTAACTCAGGTTCATTAGGGATAGTGGTTTTCTGGTTGTGTAGTTAGGTCCTTGGTGTGTTTATTAAGTTGCTTTAGTCTTTTTGCCTCTGAATATGACCCAAGGCCTCTGCTTTTGAATTTTTTCAGTTTCTTCTTAGTTGTCAGTCTTGACATTTATTTCCTGCATTTACCACAAGTGGATTTTTCCTTTTAACCATAAAACTAGAATGAAGGACCTCTCCTGGGAGTTCCCATTTACTCTTCCCTCTTATATAAGCACAGTGCGTAACCATGTTTAAGAGTGCAGGCTATGGGTATAGAAAGGCCTAAATCACACATAAATTCTGAATATTAGTGCTGATGTTTATTTTATTGATTGATCAAGTTCCTAAACTATTACTGTTTACTCAAGTAGAAGATGGGAATAGTGTATACTTCCCTCAAGGTTGTGAAAATGAAAGACTGCCAGCAAAGCGTTAGCTTATTGTTACAAACTCAGGTCTTGGTAAATAGTAGCTTTTACCAAATCTATTTCTGTTTTGTTGGGAAATTTAAAGGTTCTAAACAACAGAAGAGAATACTGTGACTATTTCAGACACTTGAAATAATGTTTTTCGTATCACTGAGGTCATTGAGTTTGGTTTAACAGCAAATCTCTAAAATTGTTTCCAAAACTGGGATGGTTAATAAAGCGGGGAGATGGAACAAATTTCAGTGATCACTAAAATGTTTTAAATACGTCCCTTATATTTTTTTCTTGCATTAGAAGGAAGGACTAGGGAGAGGTTTGCACAGTTCACTGTCAGTTAATGGTCTGATGTAGATGCATAGATAATAACTTCGTATAGAAAGTCTTTAAACTGAACAAAGATTTAGAAAAAATAACTTCAGTTTGTTAGACCTCTATTTCCTTAGCTTTTGTGTTTGCAGTTTGACTGCTTTTTAATTTTTTCCTTTGTCTGACGAGTATTGCAGATATATGGGAAAATCTCATAGAGAATTATTTGAGCAGTATTCCCCCTTTGCTTTCTCAGTAAGTCTACTTAAGATTAATGTTGACTATTGCTGCCTTCTAATTAAATACAAATATACAAATAGCTTGAAAGAAAAACGATTGGAAGTAATAATACCATGCAAGCACTAATCATGAAGTTGGAGTGACTGTATCAGTAAGAAAGAATATGTCTGTGCATCTGTACTGAAAGGGAAAAATTGACAGTTACAATCGTTTGATATTTTAACGCCTCTTGACAGGATATGTTTTTAAAAATAATATCTGAATGACAGTATTAACTACCTTGACCTAACATTTATGGGACACTACACTCAACAATGTTTCAAATGCACATGAAAGTTTCATCAGGATAGACTGATGGGACACCAAACAAGTCTCAGAAAAGTTCAGGTTATTGAAGCCTTGACCACAGGAATTAGGATTCAATACAATATCTGGAAAATATTTGAAAATTAAAATACATTTCTAAATAACAGTCAAAACGAAGGGAAATTAGAAAATATTTTAAACTAACAAATTTATGGGATGCAGCTGAAGCAGTGCCTAGAGGAAAATTAGCTCTAAATGCTTACGAAGAAGGCTTAAAATCAACTGTTTTAATTGCTACTTGCAGAAGCTGGAATAGTAAGAGCAGAAATAACAAAAACCAATAAATTTTAAACCAAAGCCAAAATTTGATTCTGTGAAAAGTTAATAAAATTGATAAACACTTAGCAAGAATAATCAGTAAAGAGAAATTATAAATTACCAATGTCAGGAATGAGAGATGGAATATCTATATATTCTACAGACCTTTAAAAGAATAAACAAGCCAGTAAGTTTTATAACTTAGGTGAAATTAACAAATTACTTGAAAAACAACTAAGCAAGACTGACTCAAGAAATAGGAAACCTGATTTGCCCCATACCTAAAAATAGCAATTTATATTTTTAAATGTGCCTACAAATAAAAGTCCTGTCCCAGGAAACCACTGGTGCATTATAAAATAATTAATATGACCTGTCGATCTTCCCTTTTTAATTTTTTAATTACAACGACCATCCATATATTAATTTCAGGTGTACAGCACAGTGCTTAGACATTTGTATAATTTAAGATGTGATCATCCTAGCTAGTACTTACCTGACACTATACATAGTTATTACCACATTATTGACTATATTCCCTATGCTTTGTATCCCCAGGACTACTTTGTAACTACTAATCTGTACTTAATCCTTCCTCTTTTTACACCGTGCACCCTAACCCTCTCCCATCTATTACCACAAAAAACCTAGTACCCACCTGACACCATAAAGTTATAATATTTATTATTATTATTATTATTATTATTATTATTATTATTATTTTGTGAAACTGGGGAAGGGAACAGTGTTGGGAAATTAGGGAAGGAGAACATTGTATTATTCCAGGACCCATCAGCTCCAAGTCAAGTGTTGTCCTTCAATCTTAGTTATGGAGAGTGCAAGCTCAGCTCCAAGTCCAGTTGCCACTTGGCCCATGTCGGAATCAAACAGGCGACCCTGTTGCTCAGAGCTTGTGCTCTTAACCAACTGTGCCACCCAGCGGGCCCACATTATTATTGACTATATCCCCTATGCTATCCCCTACATCCCCATGACTACTTTGTAACAACCAATTTGTACATCTTAATACTGGCCCCTTTTTTACCCACCTCCCATCTGGCAACCATCAAAATATTCTCTATATCAATGAGTTTGTTTCTGTTTTATTTTGTTCGTTAGATTCCATCTATAAGCAAAATCACATTGCATCAGTCTTTATCTGACATTCTACTCAGCACAGTACCCTCCAGGTCCATCCATGCCGCCACAGGTAGCAAGAACACATTCCCGTCCATGGCCAAGTAATATTCCATTGTATATATGTATGACCTCTTTATCCATTCATTGACAGACACCCAGGCTGTCTCAATATCTGGCCATTTTAAACAATGCTGCAATGAACAAATAGATGCACATGTGCCCTCGAAGTAGCACTTTGGGTTTCTTCAGAAGTTTACTGGGTCCTTCTTTGACTCTTGTTAGAGCCTTTGTTTTAATGTCTATTTCATCTGGTGTAAGTGTTGCTACCCAAGTTTCTTTTTTTTCTTGTTTCCATTTTCACGAAATAACTTTTCCATCCCTTTATTTCAGTCTGTGTGTGACTCCATCTTTTGTAGGCAGCATATGTAAGGGTTTTGTTTTCTCCCTTCAGCCACCCTATATTTTTTATTGGAACATTTAGTCCATTTACATTGAAAGTAATTATTGATAGATATATACTTACCGTAATTTTATTATTCATATTTTTTACTTATTTTCCTGTCCTATAAAAGTTCATCTAGGGCCGGCCGAGTGGCGTGTTGGTTAAGAGCTGGCTTGGGATGCCAGCGGCCCCAGTTCGAATCCCACATATGAGGGCCAGTGACACTTAGCTCCCTACAGCTAAGATGGTGAACAACAGCTCCACCTGGAGCTGGGCTGCTGTGAGTCCCTGGAACAGCATAGGCTGCAGCCCCTGCTGCGGTGGGCTGCCATAGGCTACAGTGAGTGGCCAGCAGCCAGTGTGAGCGGGCTGCAGCTGGTGTGAGCTGCCAAGAGCCGCCATGAGCGGCCATCCAGAGGCTGGCAACCTATCTGCCTCATCCAGGAAGAGCCAAATTACTATACCAACATGGACCAGTGAAGCGATATCCTCCACAGCTAGATTGAAGAACAAAAGGACAGCAACTTGTCTGTTCCCCTTCCCCAGTTTCCCGATGCTGTTCTCCCCCAATTCCACAATAAAATCTTTAAAAAAAAAAAAAAGTCCCTCTAACAGTCCTTGTAATACTGGTTTGATGGTGATGAATTCCTGTAGTTTTTTCTTGTCTGGGAAGTTCTTTATCTGTCCTTTGATTTTAAAGGATAGCCTTGCTGAGTAGAGTAGTCTCAGTTGTAGGTCTTTGCTTTTGAATATTTTGTGCCAATCCTTCTGGCTTGCAAAGTTTCTATTGAGAAATCAGCTGACACTCTACGGGAGCTCCCTTGTAAGTTACTAGTTGCCTTTTTCTTGCTGCTGTTGAATTCTCTTTGTCTTTAATTATAATGTATTTTGGTGTGGGCCTGTTTGGGACTCTGCATTTCCTGGACTGCAATGTCTGCTTCCTTCACACTTCAGTTAAGAAAGTGTTCAGTCATTATTTCTTCAAATAGGTTCTTTTTTTTTTTTTTAATTGGGGAATTTGGGGAAGGGAAGTGTTGGGAAATTAGGGAAGGGGAACAGCTCCAAGTCCAGTCACGCTTTTCAGCTCAAGGTGCTATGTTCAATTAGTTGCAGGTGGGCATAGCCACCATCCCATGTGGGAGTCAAACCAGCAGCCTCATTGTTAAGAGCGCACGCTCTATCCACTGAGCTGTCTGGGTGATAGCTCAGCTCAAGGTGCCAGGTTCAGTCTTAGTTGTGGGCAGGCGTAGCCCACCATCTCGAACAAGCAACCTTGGTAGGAGCACATGCTTTCACCAGCTGAACCATCCTACCACCTGTTGGCAGCTCAGCGGCAGCTCAGCTAGGGCACAGCTCACTGGCCCATGTGGGAATTGAACCAGCAACCCTGTTGCTCAGGGCTTGCACTCTTGAGCAAACTCTTAACCAACTTAGCCACTTGGCCGGTCCATTAAGTAGGTTTTTTTTTTTTTTTTTTTTAAGATTTTATTGGGGAATTGGGGGAGGGGAACAGACAAGTTGCGGTCTTTTTGTTCTTCAGTCTAGTTTTGGAGGACATTGCTTCACTGGCCCATGTTGGTATCATCATTGCACTCTTCCCGGGTGAGGCAGATCGGTCGCCAGCCTCTGGATGGCTGCTCATAGCGGCTCTTGGCAGTTCACAACAGCTGCTGGCCAGCTGCTACCACTCACTGTAGCCTATGAGAGCCCACTGCAACAGGGGCTACAACATGAAAGTTCCAGGAGCTTTCAGCATCCCAGCTCCAGGTGGAGCTCTTGTTCACCATCTTGGCTGTAGATGGCAGTGTCACTACCATGTGGGATCTGAACCCTGGCCGCTGGCATCCCAAGCCAGCTCTTAACCAACACACTGCTTGGCCGGCCCCCATTAAGTAGGTTCTTAATCTCTTGCTTTCTCTCTTCTCCTTCTGGTACCCCTATGATGCAAATGTTTTTACATTTGATGTTGTCTCTTAAACTATCTTCATTTAATTTTTTTTCTTTTTGCCATTCCAATTGGGTGTTTTCTACTATCTTGTCTTCCAAATAAATGATTTGATCCTCTGCTTGTCTAGTCTGCTGTTGATTCCTTCTAGTGTATTCTCATTTGAGTTATTGTATTGTTCATTTCAGATTGGTTCTTTTTTTAATGGTTTCTATGTCCTTTTTTTATGCATGTTATCTCTTTGTTGAAGTTCTCACTAAGTTCTTTGAACATCCTTATAACAACCATTGTTTTGAACTCTGTCTCTGGTTGGTTGCTTGCCTCCATTTCGTTTAGTTCCTTTTCTGGATTTTTTCCCTTGTTCTTTCATTTGGGATGTGTTTCTTTGTTTCCTTATTTTGGCTGCCTCTCTGTGTTTGTTTCTATGTATTAGGTATATCTGCTGTGTTTCCCAGTCTTGGCCGGGTGGCTTTATGTAGTCCTGGGGAGCCCAGTGGCACAGTCTCCCTGGTCACCTGAGCTGGGTGCTCCAGGAGTGTTTCCTGTGTGGTTTGTGTGTGCTATTCTGCTATAGTTGAGCATTGATTGCTATTGGCACGTCAGCAGGTGGGTTTGACCCTCAGGCTGATTGGCTGTGGGGTTTGGCCATGTCCACAGCTTATGTGCTGCTGTGCAGGGGGCTTACCACACACAGCAGGATTTTCCCCAGTGGGCTCTGGTGCCTGTTGAAACCACCCTTTGTGTGTGCTGCTTGTGAGGGTAATTGGCAGTGCTTTGCTTTGGTCTGAAGCCAACCTTCAAGTATATTCATTCTGGGGCCTCTTATGAGGGGTTCTGGTGCAGGCCCAGGTCACCCACTGTCTGTCACTGAATGGGGACTACCTGGTAGGAGCTGTAAAATGATCCATGGTTGTTTGCTGCCTGTACTACAACTGGAGGCACATGGGAGAGGCCTCGCTGTGAACTGAGGTTGGCTGCCACTAGTATACTATGCTTAGGGTAACTCTGCGATAAACCAAGACACTGGTAGCTTGGTGCCACCTGCCAGCTCTGTTAAAGTTCAGCTGAAGATAAAACCTTGCATGGTAAGCAATTTGAGTGAGGCAGGGTCTCAGGGAGTCAATAGAGTGGGAAGAGTTGTGGCCACTGTGTTAATGTAGACTCTGGTTTGGTGCCAGTGCTGAGCCTGGTGCAACTCAGCAAAAGTCTCAGAGCACACTGAGGCCAGTCACTGCCCTCCTGGGGCCTGCTTGACACAATAGTTTTCCAGGAAAGAGTGCAATGTTGGCAGGGCTGGCTCCTCAAGGAGAAAGTGCCTCTGGCGGTGCAAGAGTTGAGTGGGGCTGTATCCCCGCTGAGTCAGCAGGGAGGAGCAGCAGAGCTCGCCAGGCCAATTAGATTCAGATTTGGCCTGTGGAGGGGTGGGCTCAACACAGGCAAGATGGTGCCCACCTGCTGGCTGCATTTCCGTCACTGGAAAAATACCACTGTTCTCCAGTCCTCCACGTGAAGCCACACAAATCAGTCTACCCCCCAACCCCTGTATGTCTCCAAGACCCACTGAGTCACCAGCCTTCAGCTGGAGCCCAAAGTGAAAGCCTTCGAGCAAATAAGTCTGTGCGCAGGCCCAAGAGGACTTCTGGGTTTCCCTCAGCCTTCAGACCTACTCTAATGGTCGGAATCCCCACTTTTATTCACAACCAGATGTTGTGGGATCTCCTCTACCTGACACTAGTACTCCAGGCTGGGGTGCCTGGTGGTGGGGTTGGGGTCCCTTGCTCCTCCTGGGGGAACTCCTAGGCCAAGATGTCCCTCCTGATTCTCAACCGCGAGACGGAGGTTTGGGCCTGTTCTGCATCTCTGCCCCTACTACCAGTCTCGCCGTGGCGTCCTGTTTATATTTTTATTATAGGACTTCTGTTCAGCTAGACTTCACATGGTTCTCCGGGTTGATTTTTCTATAATTTAGTTGTAATTTTAATGTGTTCATGGAAGGACGCAGGCACAGTGTTTATTTATTCTGCCATCTTGGATCTCTCCAGCACCTATCAATCTTAAATAGAATTATTCAGGAAGCAGAGAAGGAAATACTGCTCAAATAGTTCTCTATGAGGCTTACTCATATATCCCCAATACTAAACAGGCAAAGGAAAAAAATAAAAGCATCTATAGACCAACACTTCATGAATATAGATGCAGAATTTTAAACAAAATTTTAAAAAATAAAATCCATTATATATAAAAATGATAATACATCACAACCAAATGGAATTTATAAAAGGAGTACAAGGTTTGCATAACATTAAAAAAATCAAGATAATAAACTTAATATAAAGGACTAAAATTATATGATCATCTCTTTAGATAGAGAAAAAGTATTTGACAAAATGCAACACCCATTCATGATTAAAAAAATACCCAAATTCTGAGCAAACTAGAAATAGGAACTACATTAATTAGATAAAGAGCATATATGAAAAGTGGAACAATCAATGTATAATAACACTTTACTTCTAAGCAAGAACAAGACAGAGATGTCCAACATCAACACTTCTTTTTTTTTTTAAGTAGAATTGCCAAGCTCACCTAAAATTCACATGGAAATGCAAAGGTCCTAACATAGTCAAAATAATTTTGAAGAATAACAAAGTTGGAGGAGATGCACTATTGAACTTCATGCTTCACTATACAGCTACAGTAGTCAAAACCATGTAGTATTAACATAGGGACAAAATAGATTTGTACAACAAAACGATCCTAGAAATTGACCTGCACATATATGGTCAGCTAATTTTAGTAGAGGAACCAAAGCAATTTAATGTACAAAGGAAATTATTTTTAAGAAATGGTTCTGAAACAATTGGATATCTATTAAAAACAAAACAAAGCTTGACCCCTACCTCATGCCAAACACAAAAAATTACTTCCCAATGGATCATAGATTGAAATGTAAAGGCTAAAACTATAAAGCTTTCAGGACAAAGCATGAAAGAACATTTTCATGAATTAGGGATTGGCATTTTTTTTAGACAAGACACAGAAATCAATAATGATTAATTAGACAATCAAAATCAACTTCTGTTCATCAAAAGGTGCCATTAAGAAAATAAAAAGGCAAGCTTCAGACTGGGAGAAAATATTCACTAATCATATGCTTGACAAAAGACTTGTTTCGAGACCATATAATGCACTATACCTCAATAATAAAAGCAAACAATCCAATTTTAAAATGGGCAAAAATTTTGAATAGTTACTACACAAAGGATAATATATGAATAACTAATAAAAACATGAAAAAGTCCTCAACATCATTAGTCATCATGGAAATGCAAATTTAAATTATGAAATATAACTGTATATTCAGTAGAACAGCTAGAATTCAAAGGAGGATAATACTTTATATTGGCTCAAATGAGTAATTGGAGCTTTGTTAATGTTTGCAGAAATGTAAAATCATAATGCAACTTTGAAAAAGTTTTGGCAATTTCTTGTAAAATTAAAGATACACCTGTCCTTCAACCCAGCTTTTCCATTTTGTCTAGGAAAAATTAAAACATTCAACACATTAAAAAACATTCAACACATTAAAAATTAAAACATTCAAAAAATGAAAAAATGTTCCCGCCATTATATTAATAATAGCCAAACATTGGAAACAACCCAAATGTTCACCAACAGGCAATGGATAAATTGTGGTACATTTGTGCAAAGAATACTACTTAGCAATAAATAGGAATGACTTCCACTTTCAATCAATAATGTGATAAATCTCATAAAATGCTGTGGAAATCAAAAAAGGATACATTATAACATGAGTCAATTGATATAAAATTGTAGAACAGGCAAAACTAGTCAAAGGTGAAAACATTCACAACAATTCATTTAAAAGACAATAAGAAAAGTTAGATGAAAATTTTCATATGTTTAGAAATTTTGAAACACACATCTTGATAACTCACGGGTTACTAAAGCTGTCTGAGTGGTTCATTGGTTCTGCCGGGAAGAGTGCAATGATCACAATACGAATGTGGGCCAGTGGAGCGGTGTCCTCCACACCTAGAATGAAGAACAAAGGGACAGCAACTTGTCTGTTCCCGTTCCCCAATTCCCCAACGCTGTTCCCTCTCCCAATTCCCCAATAAAATATTAAAAAAAAAAAGAATTAGAACTAAATGATAACAAAAACAAAATGTATCAAAAGTCCTGGAATGCAGCATAACAGTACCTATAGAGAAATGTTTAACCTTAAATATTCATATTTGAAAAACTGAATAGCTGAAAATTCTAAAATACAAACTTTCCATTTTAAAGATAGAACAAGAGCTATAGAATAAACCTCTGCTAAGTAGAAAGAAAGTAACAGAAATTTAAAATTAATAGTGAATATGAATGTATTCTCTGCAAAATCATATTGTCAGAGGGGAAGTTACGTTGTGCAGTAATATGTACTGTGTATTAAAATCAGTTAAAGTATACATATAATATTTACATGTGTTGTGTATGCACAGATAGAAAAATTCTGGAAGGCTACCTATCAAACTGATAACAGTGATTATTTCAGGGGGAAGATGAGATAAGAGGAGATATCAAGGTGGCTTTGCTTAATGTGTATTGATTTGGATTTCTTTTTTTTTTTTTTTAACTGAGCCATCCTGCCACCTGTTGGCAGCTCAGCAGCAGCTCAGCTTGGGCTGGGCATCGAACTGCTGTTGCTCAGAGCTCAGCTTGCACTCTTGTGCGAGCTCTTAACCAACTGAGCCACTCGACCAGCCTGGATTTCTTTTAAATGAGAATATATTTCTTTCTTTCATATGTATAAAAATAAATTTAAAAGGATAGAAAACCAAATGAAAACAAAAAATTGGTATTATTGTCATTTCTACTTAGTAGCTGCCTGCAGAGGGTGCTAAATATTGAGCTCTGCCTAAACGATCATCTGGTTACATTCAAAAGTGTGTCAGCAGTTACAGTACCATCGACTATCTTCACTATGTTGTACTGAGAGAGAGCTGAAATAATGTATATACATTTTTTTTAAAGATTTTATTGGGGAATTGGGGGAGGGGAACAGCGTTGGGGAATCCAGGAAGGGGAACAGACAAGTTGCTGTCTTTTTGTTCTTCAGTCTAGTTGTGGAGGATGTTGCTTCACTGGCCCATGTTGGTATCGTCATTGCGCTCTTCCCAGATGAGGCAGATCGGTCCCCAGCATCTGGATGGTCATTCACCACGGCTATTGGCAGCTCGCGCTGGCTGCCGGCCACTCAGTGTAGCCTATGGCAGCCCACTGCAGCAGGGGCTACAGCCTACACCATCACCGAGGCTTGCACAGCCCAGATCCAGGTGGAGCTGTTGTTAGCTGTAGAGGGCAGTGTCACTGGCCCTCATGTGGGATCCGAACCGGGGCCGCTGGCATCCCAAAACCATCTCTTAACCAATGCGCCACTTGGCCGGCCCTGTATACACATTTTAAGAAAGGAAAAAACTATTAAATTTACACTAATGGTAATCACTTTGAGCACCTCTTGTAATTACAGAAGTCAAACGTGACGTATATTCATCTTTTGTTATCGGTATATATTGAGTTATTACAGTTTTAACACATTTTTTTTCTTTCTTAAAATGTGTATACATTTTTTTGGCACCCTCTGTGTACACACACACATGAGGTCTGACAATTAAGTTTCTGAACTCATCCTAGGAAAAGTGCTACATACCTCATTGCTGAATCGCACTATGGTCATCTTTGAAGTACTCCCCTCGGGAAGCTATGAACTGATGTCCACCCTTCAAAGCAATTTTGGAACTCTTTTTCTGGAATGGCCATCAAAGCTATTGTATTACCCTTAATGTCCTAAATGTTATCAAAATGTCTTCCTTTCAATATTACCTTCATCTTCAGATAAAGTAAGAAGTCACTGGGGGTCAGATCAGGTGAATAGGGAGGGTGTTCCAATACAGTTATTTGTTTCCTGGCTAAAAACTCCCTCACAGACAGTGCCGTGTGAGCTGGTGCATTGTCATGATGCAAGAGCCATGAATTGTTGATGAAAAGTTTAGATCGTGTAACTTTTTCATGCAGCCTTTCAGCACTTGCAAATATTTAACTTGGTTAGCTGTTTGTCCAGTTGGTACAAATTCATAATGAATAATCCCTCTGATATCGAAAAAGGTTAACAACATCATTGCAACAAGTTCACAAACTTAATTGTCCGACCTTCGTGTGTGTGTGTGTGTGTGTGTGTGTGTGTGTGTGTGTGTATTTAATGATAGTTGACATTCAATATTATTCCACTTCAGCTTCAGTACAGTGTATTGGTCATATCTACACAGTCTATGCAGTGATCCCCCTGATAAGTCTAGTGCCCATCTGGCACCTCACATAATCTTTACAACACTCTTGATTATATTCCCCAGACTGTATTTCATATCCTGTGACTATATTATGACTACTAATTTGCACTTTGTAATCCCTTCACCTTCTCCCCCATCCTCTCCCCTCCCACATCTAGCAACTATCAGTTTTTTCCGAGTATCTCTGAGTCTATTTCTGGTTAGTTTGCTCATTTATTCTGTTCTTTAGATTCCACATATAAGTGAGATCATGTGGTATTTGTCTTTCTCAGTCTGACTTATTTCACTTAGCATAATATCCTCTAGGTCCATCCATGTTGCTGCAAATGGTAAGATTTCATTCTTTCTTATGACAGAGTAATACTCCATTGTATAAATGTTCCACAGTTTCATTATCCAATCGTCTATCGATGGGCATTTCAGTTATTTCCATATCTTGGCTATTGTGAATAGAGCTGCAATAAACATAGGGGCGCATATATATATTTTTTGAATTAGTGTTTTGGATTCCTTTGGATAGTTACCCAGGAGTAGAATTGCTGGATCAAAAGGTAGGTCCATTTTCAATATTTTTGAGGTATCTTCACACTGTTTTCCACAGTGGCTACACCAATCTGCAATCCCACCTACAGTGTGCCAGGGTTCCCTTTTCTCCACAACCTCTCCAGCACTTGTTTCTGGTAACAGCTATATACAATATTAGAGGGGTAGTAGATAGGTGTGTGTGAAGGGTAGTTATCACTGAAGGGTGTAAATGTCTAACTACTACATTATTTTGTACACCTGAAACTAAAAACAAAAAACATGTCCCAGCAAACCGCACTTAGTTAAAATAGTCCTAATAGCTGAGTGGAAACTTGACCTTTGTGGGAGCAGATTATCATTATTTATTGGCAGTGGCAGGTAGTGAATATAATTAACATGTTACCTGTAACTAAGAGTTGTTGAGGGGTTAACAGGTAACATACATTCCAACAAGCATCATGTGAATAGACTAATGCAAAATTGGGAATGGTTCTTAGATCTTTTTACTGAAAGCTTCAATCCTTTAAAACTACCCTGGAAAAGAGTGAATACTATTGAAGACAGAATTGATTTCCAAATAGTTTAAGGTATTTAAAGTGCTTTAAAACACCGCGGCAGAGCATAACTCAAAATGTCTGTGTAGGGCCGGCCGAGTGGCGCATTGGTTAAGCGCTGGTTTTGGGATGCCAGCGGCCCCGGTTCGGATCCCACATGAGGGCCAGTGATACTGCCCTCTGCAGCTAGCAACAGCTCCACCGGGAGCTGGGCTGTGCGAGCCCCGGTGATGGTGTGGGCTGCAGCCCCTGCTGCAGTGGGCTGCCATAGGCTACCGTGAGTGGCCCGCAGCCAGCGTGAGTGGCTGGCAGCCAAGCGTGAGCTGCCAATAGCCGCTATGAGCGACATCCAGAGGCCAGCGACCGATCTGCCTCATCCAGGAAGAGCGCAATGACGATACCAACAGTGAAGCAACATCCTCCGCAACTAAACTGAAGAACAAGAAGACGGCAACTTGTCTGTTCCCCTTCCCCAACGCTGTTCCCCTCCACCAATTCCCCAATAAAAAAAAAAAATCAAAAAAAAAAAATGTCTGTGTAAGGCTGTGGTGAGACGTATTTGCTGATAAACAATCAAGACTTGGGGAGGAAAAGCAGGAGCCCAGCCTCTGATGGACACCTGAGTGGAGGGAGGTGCAGAGGATCGCCGCAGTTTTAAAACTGTTCTTTTAGCTTTCAAGTAATACTAACTGATGATTGACTGAAAGTGTATACTTCTTTTAGTATATGAAACATCAGAATTTTTACTGGAGGAATTTTTCTCACAACCACTGCAAGGAATTTCTGACACATAAAGCTTAAGTCATGCTCCAAAATGGGACTGAAATGAAGTTATTACCTTCAGGGAAATTGAGACTTTTACTCCCCTACTTACAAAACTGTAGAAGTACCAAAAAATTTTATCATGGTTTTGGGAGGATGACTGTAATATGCAATTCATATTGGCATAAGTCCTAAGGTATGTGATCCTTGGATTTTTATTTGGAGAGTTTTTCTGTGACTGCACTGCTGAGGTTGGGAGGTGCCATTTGAAGGGTCCAACGTGGTACCAGGTGCTTTTGCATGTCTCTTCTTGGACATAATCTCTGCAACATCCTAGAAGGAAGTGGTGTCTGTTTTTCATAGAGAAATCAAGGCCCCAGAAGGTTGGGTCCCACAAGGGGTGGAATCAAGATTCAAATCTAGGTCTGCCTGATTCCAAAGGCAGGCAGAGATCCCAGCACACATGCTGCCTCCCTTGGGTGGCCTCTCCCCATCTGCCCTGCATCTGTACTCATAAGTACATCTTGCATCTTTCTGTTTCATCGGTTTCCCAGTCTAGACTGAGTTTGTTGAGGGCAGGAAGCAAAACTTATTCGTTTGACTATTCATGGTCTTGATGAAATGAGCTTAAATAACTTTTTTTTATCTCCACCAATTCCTAAAATAAAGTTTGATTTTTTTTACAGCAAGGAAGAAACTGTTTAAAGTTCTGAGGAAGAGAGTAATTAGGAGCAGGAGGAGTCCAGGCTGGACATAGTTAAGAAAAAAATTAAGCTGATAGGATACCTCATTGGTTTGAATGTTTTGAGAAGCAACTGACATGTCAGTTGGCAATTTTGGATAAATTAGAGATAGGTACTTAGAAAGCTGAGCAAATTATTAACTTAGAGGTGACAAAAATAAATGCAATCATGGTGCATGAGTAGTATATATGGGGGTAATATTACATAGCTGTGATAATGACTACTGATACTGATCACACCAAAACTTGTGATATAGCTATATTGGGAGAACAAGTATATATGTGTGTGTGGAGGGAACATAACAGAGAGAAATCCTAGATTTCTAGGGTATCTAGTCAATGGAAAAACCAGGAAATAGCACTGTAAGCATATTATTTGGCAATATGGAGGTAACAGGCAGAAGAAACAGCTCAAAGAGCTAGAAGTGGGTCTTTCTGGAGAACAGGACTGAGGTACATTGGGGGAGAGCGAGGGAACCATTATTTTTCATTGTGAGCTTTTTTATTGTAAAACTTTTGACTTTTAAGGTATATGCACATATTACTTTGAAAGAGATAAAACGCAGATTATAAGTGAAGTGAGTGGCAGCTGGGATGGGCTTCAGCCTGGAAACCACATCCTGAGCTGAACCTTTAGACCGTGAAGCAGTTTCTGAAGTACTCGCGCATGAATTCTTGCCTGATTGGCCATGTGGAAGCATCAGATCATTTTTGGTGCCTAAACTGAAGTAATAAAAAATAAACTTTCAAGTAGTTGTCAATACTTGAGCCATGTAGCATATCATGGAAAATAAAATAACCCAAAGCAAATATTACCTAAATACATATTGCTTAAGCACAGTTTTCATAAAAGTAGCTCACCTGTACTGAGCTTCACTATGTATATGCCGGACCCTGCATAAGCCACATCCTGCCTTCAACCTTGGATCACTGAACAGTTTCTAAAATGATGAGCATGAATGACTGCACAGTCTACCATGTCCAGCCAGAAATAGTTCAAGTGGGCTAATTTTAAATACAACATTTATTTTTAGGGTTTTAGGTGTAAATGACATAGCAAAATCACATACAAGAGAAACCAGAAGGGAGTTAAGCAAGCCATCTTCCTTAGACACTTGACACTTGTTATTTTCCAGCTCCTGCTTCATCTTGCCTCTCCAACCTAGGATGACATTTTCAGGGATGTTTCAATATAAATTACTAACTTTTACTGAGCACCTAGGATGTGCCTGGCACAGCCTTCAATTTTTAGATGTGTCCAGAAGAGCTGATGTTCCAGTTCCGGAGTTCCAGATCTATTTAAAAAAGTACAGCCTAGGGAATGGAGTCAATAATATTGTAATAACTATCTGAGTGTCAGGTGGGTAATAGAATTATTGGAGTTATCATTTTGTGAGGTATATAAGTGTGTAATCACTATGTTTTGTACACCTGAAACTATTAAAAAAATAAAAGAAAGATGCAACTAGACTGAAGAACAAAAAGACAGCAACTTGTCTGTTCCCCTTCCCCAATTCCCAAATAAAAATCTTTAAAAATAAATAAATAAATAAAAGAAAGAGAAAAGTTCATAGAGTGTGAACAAACTATTAACTAATTTTCAAGGCAGTGTGAAGTTAAAAAGAAAAAAAAATGGTGTACCTTGGGCCTTGCCTGGAAGTTAATGAATACAGGCTATGATATAGCATGTAGGTCTCTTCAAATTAATACGGCATTTTCATCAAAACTTCTACCTGGTGAAATGACTTGATAGTGATAAACATACTAGGAATGAGCCACAGGTGTGTACAGCCTTGTGTGGCAGAAAAATGGACAACGCCTTTGCAGGGGGCACTGCTGAGTGGGGACAGCCTACCAGGTTCCACGATGGCTGATAAAGTGGGTGGATATAGCCAGCTGTCTGCAGGGCTGGGCCATTCCAGTTGTCCCAATAGAAGCCAATGTCTACTGAACACCTATCAAGTGCTATGTATGGTGCAAGGGGCTTTAAGTGCACTCTCATTAATCGTGACACTGGCAGATGTGGGAGCTGTGGCGTGGAAAAGGCCAGATTCCCTGGTAGCAGGTAAGGGCTAACTCAGAGCCGTAACCCAGTTCTCCAAGCCCATCCTGTAACAGCGATGCCCCCTGCCTCTGCAAGCTCCGGAGGGCACAGGAATTTCCTGTCTGAGCTTGCTTGGGTGTGCCCAGAATAATCTGGCGGGTCAGAAGATTGACCGATGTATTTGTTTGTTTTTTGTTTGTTTGTTTATTTATTTGTTTGTTTGTTTATTGAGGGCAGTGTCACTGGCCATCATATGTGGGACCTGAACTGGGGCCGCTGGCTTCCCAAGCCAGCGCTTAACCACCACGCCACTTGGCTGGCCCCTGATCGATGTATTTGATCAGTACAGTCTTGGACATTTATTTCTGTGTTGCTCCACCTACATTGTACTGATGCTTTGGTGTTACAAAGATCTAGCCTGAGTGAGAAATCCAGGAAGCAGCTGGGTGTAGTGTGGAACAGTGTCAAGAGGAGGAACTGACTTAATTTTCCAATCTGGGGTTTACCCAAGATAGTTTCCTTTCCTTTCTTAAAAGACAGAAAACATTTTTCGACCAGCCTTTGTCTCCTAATGGTAGGGTGGGCAGTATCTCGGTGCATTTCCTTAGGCATGTTTTCTTCCAAACACCAAGGATAACTGAGGTGGCTGCAAAGCCCAAGGCCCTGGTTTAGCATTTGTTTATGTTTGTTTGGGGGATGTGGGAGCCATTATCTGACCGTTTTACAAGAGCTCAGTGGGAAAGGAGATGATGTGTTAAAGTAATTCCTAATGAGTTGGCATGTTAAGAAGAGGAAAGCCCTAGATGACACCATGTGGAGGAGAAGCCATGCCCACTGAGTCCTGCTCAAATTCCTGACCCACAGAATCATGAGTGACACAATGACTGTGGTTTTAAGCTACTAAGCTTTGGTGTACATTGTTACACAGCTATAGCTGACTGAGACACTTAGTAGGAACAGCCTAGGTTCATAGGCAAGGTTGAATCCAAGTAAGTTAAACTCATGAGACACAAAAGGTTCACAGAGAAAAGAGTGAAAAGGTGAGAAAGTCAGGCAGGTACAGAGGGAAGCAGTGTCATGATGAAGGGGCAGATCAAGCCAGTTTTGTGGTAGAGGGGTAAATAAGATGTCTGGATCCTTTAAGGAGAACTTTGCACAATGTCTGCACATGGCAGAAGTTCAAAAGTGTATTTGTTGAATAAACAAATTCATGAGTCAGTCAGCTTTCCTGCTCTACTTATCTCCATTCCATCAGCAAAATACATTCCTCTCAACCGTGTCAGCTGGTTTCTTGCTTATCTTGTGAGCCATTTTGTGCTCCTAATAATACTCAGTTCCTTTGCTGTGTTTGTTCACTGTGATTCAAGTGGCTTTTCTCAGGAAAAATGTCAAGCATTCCAGAATTCTTATAGAGGACATGATGGAGAGGAGAAAACTGGTTGAAAGGGAATAATACCAGAGGACTTTTTTTTTTTTTGAAAGGTATAACCTATATATAGTAGAAACACAAATCTTAATTGAACAATGCTATAAATACTTTCACATATGTACACCATGTAACTGCCACTCAGATCAAGACCTAGGATATTTCCATTATCCCAGAAGTTACCCTCATGCACCTTCCAAGGCAACATCTTCCCACACCAGCAGGTAACCTCTATCCTGACGTCTACCATCATAGATTAATTAACCTGTTCTGACTCTTCATATACATAGAATTATTTGCTCAACATAATGGAGCTTCTTCCATGTTGTTGTATCAGTAATTCGTTCTTTTTTATTGTATGAATATACCACAGTTTACCTTGTTGATTAACATGTAGGTTGTTCCAGTTTGGGGCCATTGTGAATAAAGCTGTCATATTCTCATATATGTCTTTTGTGGATATATGCATTCATTTCTCTTGGGGAAATATCTGGGAGTGAAATTGGTGCATCATAGTATTGAGCATAAATTTAACTTTGGTAGTTAATGACTATTTCCAGGTGCTCCATGTCCTTGTCAACACTTACTATTCTCTGTCTTTTACATGTTAGCTGCCCTGTCTAGCATGTAGTGGTATCTCATTGAGATTTGAATTTGCATTTCTCTGATGAGAGATAAAGTTGAGGACTTTTTTCATGTGCTTATTGGCCATTTGGATATCATCTTTATGAAATGCCTATTTAAGTCTTTTGCCTATTTTCTAATTCAGTTGTTTGTCCTTTTGTTATTGTTATGTAGGTATTCTTTTGTTAGATATATATATATATATATATATATATTGTGACTCTATTCTCCCAGTCATGTGCTTGTCCACCAGTGATGTCTTTTGCTTAATGTAAGTATTTAATTTTAATGAACCAAGATTTATCTTTAAAAATATAATATAAATTTAAGTTATAATAATAATAAAATGAATACCTACAAACCTACCCAAAACTTCAACTCCAGGACATGACCCCTGCTTTGGAGCAGCAGGCTCCTCTGTAAGCAAGCCACTCCCTCTCCCCACCTCACACCCTCAGAGATATAACTACTGCCTTGAATTTTGTGCTTATCTTTCTTATGCTTTAAAAGAATGTCACCTAATATGAATACATCTCTCAACATATTGTTCAATTTTGCTTCTTTTTGAGATTTATAAAAATAGTGTCTTAGTGTGTTGTGTTCTGAGGCTTTCTTTTCCCACTTATTTTATGTTTCCAATATTCATCTTTATTGCTGCATGTAGTTATAGGTCATCCATTTTTCACAGCTGAATAATATTCCATTACATGAATTTTTCAGTTTATTTATACATTAGCCCACCCATGGAAATATGGGATGTTCTCAGTGTTTTCTTTTTTAATTTCAAAGAATGCTGTTATGATTTATCTTGCAAATATCTCCTCATGCACCTGTGCAAGAGTTCCTCTAGTGTATGTACCTAGGAGTCAAATATCCAGCTCATGGAATATGTACATTTTCAGATTTACAAAAGAATGTCCAATTGTTCTCCAAAGTGGCTGTACCAATTTATGCACCAAAGGTGATCCCATCGCCCCATGTTCCCACCAACACTTTGACCTATCAGATTTAATTTTTTCACCCCCAATTTGGTGGGTATACAATGGCATCTCACTGTCATCCTGGTTTCCATTTTACTCACTATTTGTGAGCTGGAGCATATTTATGAACCACTGGTCTTTTGCTCATTTTTCTATTGGGTGGTTCACCTTTTTCTTATTGCTGTTTATTTGTTCTGAACACTATTCCTTTGCTGGTTATATCTTCAACAAACATGTTATGGATATCTTCTCCTAATTTGTGGCCCTGAGTTTTCACTTTCTTTACAGTATCTCTTAATAAACAGAAGTTCTTAATTTTAATGTAGCTGCATTTATTAATCTGTTCTTTTAAGATTAGAGCTTTTCTATATTGTCTAATAAATACTTTTCTACCCAAATTTATACATTCTCCTATATTATCTTCTTTGCTTTTTACATTTAAGTGTTTGATCCTTTTGTAGTTGATTTTTTAAATTACAAATACCAAATTCATTTTTTTCATATGAAGAACCAATTGTCTCAGCACAATGTCTGTCCCTTCTGTGTTGGTCTTTGTGGTAGGCTGAATAATGGTTCCCCCAAAATGTCCACTAATGACTCTTTGGGAACCTGTGAATATGTTACCTTCTATGGCAAGAGGAAATTTGCAGGTATGATGAAGTTAAGGATCTTGAGAGGGGAGATTATCTTGGATTATGTGGGTGAGCCCAATGTAATCACAAGGCTCCTCTTAAGAGGGAGGAGTAGATGTAGAGCCAGAGAAATATAGGACAGAAGCAGAGTTCAGAGGCGATATACTTTGAAGACAGAGGGAGGGATAATGAGCAGAGGAATGTAGGCAGCCTCTAGAACCTGGAACAGGTATAACAACAACACATCCTTCCCTAGAGCCTCCAAAAGGAATACAGCCTGTGGACACACTTCAGAATTCTGGCCTGCAGAGCTGTATGATAGTAAATGTGTGTTGCTTTTTTTGTTTTGTTTTTTTAAAAAGATTTTTATTGGGGAATTGGGGGAGGGGAACAGTGTTGGGGAATCGGGGAAGGGGAACAGACAAGTTGCTGTCTTTTTGTTCTTCAGTCTAGTTGCGGAGAACGTTGCTTCACTGGCCCATGTTGGTATCATCATTGCACTCTTCTCGGGTGAGGCAGATTATTCGCCGGCCTCTAGATGGTCGCTCACCGTGGCTATTGGCAGCTCACACTGGCTGCTGGCCACTCACGCTGGCTGCTGGCCACTCACTGTAGCCTATGGCAGCCCACTGCGGCAGGGGCTGCAGCCTACACCGTCGCCGGGGCTTGCACAGCCCAGCTCCAGGTGGAGCTGTTGTTAGCTGTAGAGAGCAGTGTCACTGGCCCTCATATGTGGGATCCAAACCGGGGCCGCTGGCATCCCACAAGCAGCTCTTAACCAATGCGCCACTCGGCCTGCCCTGTGTGTTGCTTTAAGTCAGTAAGTTTGTGGTGATTTGTTGCAGCAGCAATAGGAAACAAATATAGTCTTCAGCATCACTTCTGACATATATCAAGGTTTCATATTCTTCAGAGGCTGTTTCTGGGTTCTCTGTTCTGTTTCATTAATCTATCATTCATCTTTCTGCTAACACCATACTATTTTAACTACAGTAGCTTTATAATAAATATTGGTACCTGATAAAGCTGGTCCTTCATTCTCCTCCTCTCTATGTCTTAGCTATTTGTCTTTTCTTAGGCCTTTGCTTTTTCAGACAAATTACAGAATCTGCTTATCAAGTTCCTCAAAATACTCTACTAGGGCTATGTTTAGAATTATACTAATTCCATAAATAGTCATTTTGGGAAAAACTGACCTCTTTCAATATTGAGTTTTCCTAAGAACATGGTATACTCATATATATATATATATATATATATATATATATATATATATATATATAGTTTTTTTTTTAAAGAATTTTATTGGGGAATTGGGGGAGGGGAACAGTGTTGGGCAACCGGGGAAGGGGAACAGACAAGTTGTTGTCCTTTTGTTCTTCGGTCTAGTTTGTGGAGGACATTGTTTCACTGGCCCATGTTGGTATCGTCATTGCGCTCTTCTCAGGTGAGGCAGATTGGTCTCTGGCCTCTGGATGGCTGCTCATGGCGGCTCTTGGCAGCTCACGCTGGCTGCCGGCTGCTCATGCTGGCTGCGGGCCACTCACTGTAGCCTATGGCAGCCCACTGCAGCAAGGGCTGCAGTCTATGCCGTCCCCAGTGACTCACAGCAGCCCAGCCCCAGGTGGAGCTGTTGTTCACCATCTTAGCTGTAGATGGCAGTGTCACTGTACTTCATATGTGGGATCCAAACCAGGGCCCTGCTTAACCAATGTGCCACTCGCCGGCCCTATACTCCTATATTTTTAAAAAGTCTTTTATGTATTATAATAGAGGCTTTAAAATTTTCCATAATGGTGTTGCACATCTTTTGTAAGGTTTTTTCATAGATATCCTGTATTTTTTTTCCTAATGGAAGCAGTATTATTTATTTTTATTTTTTCAATTAATTTATTTCATTAGTTTCAGGTGTACAAAACAACATAATTATTAGACATTTACACACCTCACAAAGTGATAACCCCACCAAGTGTACTACCTCTCTGACATTGTATATAACTGTTACAATACCATTGACTATATTCCCTATGCTGTACTTTATGTCCCATGGAAAAAAAAATATATATGCATATACAATTATAGTTGGCATTCAATGTTATTCTACATCAGCTCCAGGTGTACAGTGCAGTGGTTAGGCATCTGCACAGTCTGTGAAGTGATCCCCCTCAATAAGTCCAGCACCCATCTGGCACCTGACATACTCTTTACAACATTATTGACTTATTCCCCATACTGTATTTCACATTCCCATTACTATTTTGTGAGTACTAATTTGTACTTCCTAATCCCTTCACCACCTCACCCATCCCCCAAACCCTCTCCCATCTAGCAACTATCAATTTTTTCTCTGTATCTCTGAGCCTATTTCTGCTTTGTTTGCTTGTTTATTCTGTTCTTTGGATTCCACATGTAAATGAGATTATATGGTTTATGTCTTTTTCAGTCTTATTTCACTTAGCATGATATCCTCTAGGTCCATCCATATTGTTGCAAATGAAATGGTATTATTATTTTATTTATTTATTTTTTTTGAGGGCAGTGTCACTGGCCCTCATATGTGGGACCCGAACCGGAGCCGCTGGTGTCCCAAGCCAGCGCTTAACCACCGCGCCACTCGGCTGTCCCAGGAGTACTTTTTTTTTTTTTTGAGGGCAGTGTTACTGGCCCTCATATGTGGGACCTGAACCGGGGCCACTGGCATCCAAAGCCAGCGCTTAACCACCGTGCCACTCGTCCGGCCCTAATATAGATTTTTTAAAGTTACGACCTGGTGTTGAACTTCATCAAATGCCCTCCCTCAGTTTTCCCCTCAGCAAAATGCAGCAACATTTTCCAGTAAGAATGGATTGTCCCTGCTGTTGTCTTTTTTTTTTTCTTTTTTAGGGCAGTATCACTGACCCTCCTATGTGGGACCCAACCGGGGCCACTGGCTTCCCAAGCCAGCGCTTAACCACCGCGCCACTCGGCCGGCCCCCTGCTGTTGTCTTTTGATTGTTTCTCTTTGGCATTTCTACCAGACATGTCATTCAACTGCTCACCTAATCTGTTTTGCCAAAGCTCAGGAAGGGGCAGGCCTGGATGACCTCACCCAAGAGTGGATACATGCCCTAATGCACACATGGACTAATGCTGGCTAAGTATTCCAATGTCAAGACCACAAACTGTGTTCACAAGTGTGGAGGGTGGGAACTTCCAGGTCACATAGATTAGAGGTCAGAATTGGTGCCTTGGCAATCCTGGATCACTACCAGATGAAGTCACAGGGAGCAGAAACCTGGAACTATGGAGCACAGGGTAATCATGGCAAGGAGAGACATGGACCTCACACATATGCAAAGGGGAGCCTCCTCTGATCTTAACAATTTTCAGATCCCAGCTTTGTTTCCAGGAGGCCCAGCTCTGCTTCCTTTCTGCCCTTACAGAAAACACCCCTTCCCCAACTCTTAGTAGCCCAAGTGGGCTTCTCCACATGATTAAACAAGCCTGACCCGTATCTCCTCCCATACCAGTTCCTATGACAATGACCTTCACAGCATCTGTCACACTGACCCCTGCTTTTCCATCCGTACCACCTCATTCAGATCCTTCTCATGTCCCACTAGGGCTTCTATGCTAGTGCCAAATCAGTCTGTAGGCTCACCCTTAGGCAAACCATGTTCCCTAGCTTCTAGATGCGTCAGTCTTCAGTCCATCTCTAAAACTATCCCTGTCTTACCTAACAACTGGCTGCCTGCCCCCTCTGGAAGTCTGAATATCTTACCTTGACCTTCAAGGACACACATAATTTGTTCCTATTACCTCTCTAACTTATCCCTCCACTCATCTGCAAGTGGCCCAAACTGCAACAGAACTGTACTGGCTTCTCACACTCTGGTCCGCAGACCAGACCGTTTCTGCCCCTGCTCTTCACTCCATCTGCTGGGCCATCTCCTTAGGTCCTCTCAGGCTGCACACAACAACGCTCTCAGGTCCCTTAGAGACAGAGACATGGGGAAGTCAGGACACTTCTCCGTGGTGGTGACCAGCCCTCAGAAGCACATATGCATTCTTCCCCCTCCAGTGGACCCTCTATTCCCATAACTCCGGTGTTTTCTGTCACTTCCTTCCTGCTGCTCTTCTGCTCCATCTATGGCCCCTTCTGACCTCGCTTCAGAAGGCCCCTTTGAGCACCTGGGATTTGGCCAGTCAGCTGAGCTGCCACTTACCAGGAAGGTTCTGCCCACGCCCCTTTCCTTAAACACGCCTGTGGGTATGACAGCCACCCACACTTCTTAGGGATCCCTCTCCAGGAAAAATGCCTTTTCCTTTTTTTCTTCAGGTTTCCTTACCGGATTCACAGTTTCACAAATTGAGTAAAATACATTCCTTTTTTTTTTCTTTAGTAAAAATAAAAACCACAGTGATAAAGCTACAGTCCCATTGACCCTCCCCTCTAATCTGGCTCCCCTTCTCAGCATAACCATTGGAATGTCTTCTGGCCTTGAAATCAAGTTTTATAAAGAAAGTTGTGCTACTTTTTAATGTAAATGTATGTATTGACGACCCCACTGACTTATTGTTATTTTGAAATATTTTCTCTTCAAAATAATATTTGTAATAAAAAGAGATGTACGTAGTCCAACATTCACAAGGTAGAAACAGACAATGAATAATCTGTCACCATCGTGGCACCTCTCCCTTCACCCTTTACCCAGATTAACTCGTTCTCAAGGCAGTCGTTACCAGCTGACATAAGTAGATAGATGTGCCAGTTTCTGCTGTCTCCCTGGTTGTTTGGAGGCCACAGATGAGCAAGTTCAGCGTCTGCCTCTCAGCTGGCGGAACCGCACCCGACGCCCAGTCAGAGGCGGATCTAACCGAGCCTGCAGCAGGAGGCGGGAGGAGGGAGAGCTCTGGAAGGCGGCCAAGAAGAGCGGCAAGTCCTGGGAGTGGAGAGCTGTACGTTGAGGACGGGCACAGAAGACAGCTGAGGACAGAGGTCCAAACAGAAGAAGGAAGGAAAGGATGTGGCGACAAAGGACGTCATGGGTGGGATGGAGAGAGGCCTCTGGTCGACCTGCTCATTTTCTAAGGCACGTGGCTGCTCAGGGTCCCTGGGGTTCCTCCCTCCCATGTGCTGCCCCGTGCTGTAACCTATTCTGAAGACAGCCCAGCCCGCCCGACTCGCCCTTCTGCCCCCAACACCAGCCCAAATCTGTCAAGGAGCAGGGAGAGGGCTGGAGGTTGCCTTTGGTGGACTCCCAGTCCTGCGCCTGTCCCTAGGCGCGTCTCTATCCTGGTAGGAGGCGGTGGGAATGCGCCGCTGACCCCAGCCAGCCCCTCCGGCGATGGGATGGATCGGAGGCCCCGGGAGAGGCGCACCGCCCAGGGGCTACCTAAAGAGGAGGCGGGCGCTGGTGGGCCAGGGGGCCACCTTCTACCCGGCACTTGTCCTCTGGAGTCTCGCCAGCACCCTGGGGTGGGTGGTGCAGGGACAAGGTTCGCGGATGTCACTTGCTTGGGTAAGCAGGTGGGCGGAGAGACGCTGGGCGGGCACTCTGCCCGGCGGCTTCACAAGGGACTAATGGAAGCGGCCTTTGGAGGCACCAAAGCACGTCTGCGGCCTCAGTCTCCTAATCCTTGAAGTGGGTGGTCAGAGAAGGGAAGCTGGGCCGAGCCGCCTCTCATGGTCTCTAGGGAAGTCCATCAGCCCCGAGCCCGAATTCCTCAGCCCTGGCCCATCTCGTGGACCGGGATGCCTGGGAGCCCAGACCTGGATCCTCCCTGACTCCTCGCCTGGAAGGTGTGCCTTGGTGGGAGCTGGGGAGGCGAGGCTGACCTAAACCCAGAGGGAACAGCCCACAGCCCAGAGCCATGCTGGGAGCCCGCGCGTGGGAAGTCCACTGGGGTTTCCCCGAGCGATCGCGAGCCAACGCCTGGACAGAGACCCACAGGGACGCTGCTAGCTAGCCAGCCCCGACGGGTGGGCCGCCTTCTCCGGGACGCCCACTGCTGGCGGATGCCAGGCCTCCGTCCCTGTGCCAGGCTGCCCGCGGGCAGGTTCCTCCGGTCCTCGGTTGCATGCCCGGGCTACCAGCCGGACTCGGGAGCCTACATCAACCCGCTGCAGGGCTCGGACACGCGTAGCCCTCCCGGCTCCGACCCCCATGAGCACGCGTGTCCAGCGGGCTCGGCCCGGTCCTGCACAGCATGGCTCCTGCTGACCGCCAGCTCTGCTGCCTCCACGCACCATTCCTAGTTGGACGCCCGAGAGAGGCCTCTGGGAGGCCCTGGGACCAGGTCCTGGAACTGCAGCCCTTTCAACGGTCCCAGTGTGCCTGCAGCGCCCCCTGTAGTGAATATTCTGCAAGGTAGCCAGGACACATCCACAAACCCAGCTGCAACTAGAGTCCCTTAGAGCATGCCTTTCTTCTGCCTGGCTGATCCCACCTCTGCAGGCTGTAGTCTTTCGTGTCCTAAGATGGAAGTTCTTAGGTTGAATCAAATCTCTAATATACAGAAAAAAAAAACCCACAAAACAAATGTGAATCTTAGTGAATTATTATAAAACGAACACCCTTGTAGCCACCATTCAGGCTAAGAAACTGTACTTTCCCAGCCACCCTAGAATACCCACCCTTGTGCCCCATCCAAATCTCAACCACCTCCCTCCTTCAAAAAGTACCCTGACTCTTAAAGTAATTACTTTCATTGAGTTTATAGTTTTGAGCACCTAAGTGTGTCTCTCTGGACACTATAGATTAGCCTTATTTATACTGTTTGTCTTTTAAATCTCTTTTAATCTGCAGGTTCCACCTCCATCTTTTCTTTCCTTACAATGTATCCATGGAAGAACCTGAGCCATTCCCCCTGTAGAGTTTTCCAGTCTAGATCTTGCAGATTGCATTCTCATGCTGTAGTCTGACACATTCCTAAGTTCTCTGCATTTCCTAAAAATTGACAACTAGATCCAGAACTAGATCACACTCAGGTCCAAGATTTTTGATGAGACTTTGGGTGTTGATGTGCTTTTTTCAGCAGGGGGCACATAATGTCTGATTGTTTCTCTTTTTTTGAGATGTCAGCAGAGATGATATTCATTAATTCATTTGGGGGTGGTAAAAGATGGTACTATTCTTATGTAATTTTTTTCATTTATAAGCTGGATTAATTTTATAAACAGACATGTCCCTACTTCATCTACTATTTAATTACCCAGTTGAAGAGTTCATAGAGGAAAGATATGATGAATGATTGTTTCTTTTCATTTAGTTATCCATTTTTTTTTATTTAAGATTTTATTAGGGAATTGGGGAGGGGAACAGCATAGGGGATTCGGGAAGGGGAACAGACAAGTTGCGGTCCTTTTTTTGTTCTTCAGTCTAGTTGTGGAGGACATTGCTTCACTGGCCCATGTTGGTATCCTCATTGCGCACTTCCTGGGTAAGGCAGGTGCTCGCTGGCCTCTGGAGGGTGGCTCACAGCAGCTCTTGGCAGCTCACACTGGCTGCCGGCCACTCACTGTAGCCTATGGCAGCCCCCTGCAGCAGGGGCTGCAGTCCACACCATCATCGGCCATCTTAGCTATAGAGGCAACCAGGTGGAGCTGTTGTTCACCACCTTAGCTGTAGAGGGCAGTGTCACTGGCCCTCATATGTGGGATCCGAACCCAGGCCCCGCTGCTCAGAGTCCTAAGCCATCTCCTAATCAACATGCCACTCGGCTGGCCCAATTTATCCATTTTTAAGATAATGAATTGCTACTTTGTCACCCTGCAAAGACGAATTAGTTAAAAAATACCATGATGAAATCAAGGATTTAAACATGCTTGATGGATTTTAATACAGCGTAGTTATATTATCATTACTGGTGTTCAAATTATCCCATCTTTGGCCAGTTGGAACCTCTTCAGGTTAACTCTGAAGTCTTCTGATGTGACTTTAGCAGTCTGAATGCTACCTTGCTATCTGGTTTGGCAAGATGTTTCAAGCTCATCTTATATATTTCCTTCCTAAGACTAGAGTCAGACATTTCTTCAAGAAGCCTTGGTTTATTTTAATGGGGAATAATATGGAAGACCACATTTGGAATGTTAGGAGTCCTCCTGGCTTCTGGGTTGATTAATGTTTCTAGGTCTTTTCAGTGGGAAAAGCTAGAAATTACGTATATGATATTGGGTTGTTGGAAAAGTCATGAAGTATTTTTTCTATGTTTTTTGTTTCAAAAATGTGTCATGACTTTTCTGGCAACCCAATAAAATACTCTGGGAATTTAAACTGATACATTGCATTCGAATTGGAGACTGTAGGGTTTTTACTTAACCTCTTCTGTTCCATCTATATCTCTTTTCTTCTATACTGGGAAGCATGGTTCTCAAGGACACAGGGAATAATTGAATTAAAATATCCATTTGTTTTATTTCAATTTATGCACACACAGGTTCAGAATAACGATATCAATAATATTATATAAAACACTGATGAAAGAAATAGAAAAAGACACAAATAAATGGAAAGATATTCCATGCTCATGGATTGGAATAATTAATATTATTAAAATGTCCATACTACCCAAAGCAATATACTGATTCAGTGTAATCCCTCTTAAAACTCCAAT
Source organism: Aselliscus stoliczkanus (assembly GCA_033961575.1). NCBI lineage: Eukaryota > Metazoa > Chordata > Mammalia > Chiroptera > Hipposideridae > Aselliscus > Aselliscus stoliczkanus. Next base: position 122,649,128 of record CM066729.1, read on the forward strand.
GGCATTTTTCACAGAGGTAGACCAAACAATCCTAAAATTTGTATGGAATCACTAAAGAACCCGAATAGCCAAAACAATCTTGAGAAAGGACAAGGCTGAAGGCACCATGTTTCCTAATTTTAAACTATATTACCAAGCTATAGTAATCAAAACAGTATGGTATTGGGCCGGCCGAGTGGTGTGGTGGTTAAGTGCTGGCTTGGGAAGCCAGCGGCCCCAGTTCGGGTCCCACATATGAGGGCCAGTGACACTGCCCTCAAAAAAATAAAAAAATAAAATAAAAAAATAAAAAAACCCAGAATGGTATTGGCATAGAAACAGACACATAGATCAATGAAACAGATTAGAGATCCCAGAAATAAACCCATACATATATAATCAATTAATCTATGACAGGTGTTGGCAAGCTATGGCTCACGAGCCACATGTGGCTCTTTGGGTACATACATGTGACTCTGAAGTAAAATTGAAAATGAAAATAAAACTATCATAGTTTCAATTACAACATTTTTAAAGGATATTATTCACATAATGGTGATTTTATTTGTTTTATGGCTCTTGAATAATTTTTAAATTGTTGTGAGAGACAGGATTGGCTCTTCCGTCTCAAAAGTTTGCCGACCCCTGGTCTATGACTAAAGGAGGGAAGAATATACAATGGGAAAAGGACTGTCTCCTCAATAAGGGTGTTGAAAAACTGGACAGCCACATGCCAAAGAATGAAACTGGACCACTATCTTACATCATACACAAAAATTAACTGAAAATGGATGAAGACTTGGATGTAAGGCCTCCAATCATAAAACTCCTAGGCAGTAAGCTCCTTGACATTAGTCTTAGAAATGATTTTTTTGGATCTGACACCAAAATCAAAGTCAACAAAAACAAAAATAAACAAGTGAAACTGCATTAAACTAAAAAGCTTCTGCACAGCAAAGGAAGTCATCAATAAAATAAAACTCAACCTACCGAGTGGGAGAAAATATTTGCAAAGCATATATCTGATAAAGGGTTAATGCCTAAAATACACAAAGAAGTCATATAACTAAGTAGCAAAAAACAAAGCAATCCATTACAAAAATGGGCAGATCTGAATAGACATTTCTCCAAAGAGGACATACAAATGGCCAACAGGCACATGAAAAGATGCTCAGCATCACTAATCATCAGGGAAATGCAAATCAAAACCACAATGAGGTATCACCCCACCCCTGTTAGAATCAGTATTATAAAAAAGACAAGAAATAATAAATGTTGGTGAGGATGTTAAGAATTGGGAATCTTTGTGCATTGATGGTGGAAATGTTCATTGGTACAGCCACTGTGAAAAACGCATGGAAGCTCCTCAAAAAATGAAAAATCGAACTACCATTTGATCCCACAATTCCACTTCTGGGTATTTATCCAAAGAAAACTAACTCAAACACTAACTCAAAAAGATATATGCATCCCCATGTTATTGCCGCATTATTTTCAATAGCCAAGATATGGAAACAACCTAAGTGTCCACTGATAGATGAATGGATAAATAAATTGTGTGTGTGTGTGTGTGTGTGTGTGTGTGTGTGTTTGTGTAAATATTATTCATTCATAAAAAATTTGCCATTTGATACAAAATGGATGAAACCTTGAGGGCATTATACTAAATGAAATAAGTCAGACAAATACCATATGATCTCATTTATAAGTGGAATCAAGAAAAAAAGACAACAACAAAAAAACCCAAACTCATAGATACAGAGAACAGATCAGAGGCAGGGAGTGGTGGGTGGGTGAGATGGATGAAGAGGTCTAAAGGTCCAAACCTACAGTTATAAAATAAATAAGCCAGGGGGATATAATAAACAGCATGGTGACTACAGTTAATAATAATGTACTGCATATTTGAAAGTTGCTAAGAGAGATCTTAAAAGTTTTCATCACAAGAAAAACAAAGTTTTTGTAATTATGTATGATGATGGATGTTAGCTAGACTTACTGTGATGATACATACAAATATTGAATTATTATGTTATACACCTGAAAGTAATATAGTGTTATATACATTAATTATACTTCAATAAAAAATAAAGTAACTACAATGTCTTAGGAAAAAAAATACCAGGACTAGGTATGATTTCTGAAAGCAGTGAAAATTTTTTTCATATGACTTTTCAATTCTCTCCTCCCCCTCTCCAATTTTTTGTGCCTTATCTACATTCTCAGAACATAAAGCCATTAATACTATAATCTCTCCCTTTTAACTCTTTTAATCTTAATTCTACAAGTATAACTTGAGACTCACTTCAAATTGAAAGACACATACATACAGAAAGTAAACAAATGGAAAAAGATATTCTGTGCAAATAGAAACAATAGGAAAGCTTGGGTAGCAATCCTCATGTCAGACTTTAAAACAGAAAATGTACAAAAAGACAAAGAAGGACATTACACAATTATAAAGGGGTCAATCCCAGAAGAGGATATAATAACTGTAAATATCGATGTGACCAACATAGGAGCACTTAAATATATAAACAATGATTAATGGACATAAATGGAGAAATCCACAGTAACACAATAATAGTAGGGGATTTTAATACCCCACTCACATCAATAGATAGATCATTCAGACAGAAAATGAATAAGGAGATAATGGCTTTAAATGTCACATTAGATGAGATCAACTTAACAGACATTGATAGAACATTTTATCCCAAAACTGAATACATACTTTTTTATTCAAGTGCACATGGCATAGTCTCCAGGACAGATTATATATTAGACCACAAAATAAGCCTCAATGAATTCAATAAGACTGAAATCATATTGAGCATCTTTTCCAAACACAATGGCATGAAACTAGAAATAAACCACAGGAAGAAAACTGGAAAAAACACAAATACATGGAGACTAAACAACATGCTACTAAACAACCAATTGATCAAAGAAGAAATAGTAAACTGCCTTGGAACAAATGAAAATGAAAATACAACTTTTTAAAACTTATGGGATGCAGCAAAGGCAGTTCTAAGAAGTTCACAGGTACACAGGTCTATCTCAAGAAACATAAAAAATCCCAAATAAGCAATCCAATTCTATACAACAAAAGGAACTAGCAAAAGGAGGACAAACCAAAGTAAACAGAAGAAAAGAAATAGTTAAGATCAGAGTGGAAATAAAATAGAAATTAAAAAATAATAGAGGTGTGGCCAGTTAGCTCAGTTGGTTAGAGCCCAGTGCTCATAACACCAATGTTGCTGGTTCGCTCCCCAGATGGGCTACTGAGCTGCCCCCTTCTCAACTAAATTGAAACAACTACTTGACTTGGAGCTGATGGGTCCTGGAAGAACACATTGTTCCCCAATTAGAAAACAAAAAACAAAAAACCAAAAGATCAATAAAACTAAGAGCTGGTTCTTTGAAAGGATAAATACAATTGACAAGCATTTAGCCAAATTCATCAAGAAAAAAAGAGGACGCAAGTAGATAAGTTCATAAATGAAAGAGAAGTTACAAATGACACCACAGGAATACAAAGAACCATTAAAGAATACTACAAATAATTATATGCCAACAAATTTGACAATCTAGAAGAAATGGATAAATTTCTACAACTATATAACCATCTGAGACTGAGCCAGCAAGATATACAAAATCCAAACAGGCCAATTATTAGCAATGAAATTGAAGCAGTAATAAATAATAATAATAATAATAATAATAATAATAATAATAATAAAAACTCCCAACAGATGAAAGTCCAGGATGGTTTCACAGGTGCATTCTAACAAAGAAGAATTAATAGCTATCCTTCTTAAACTATTTTAAACAATTGAAGAGGAAGAAACACTTCCAAACTCATTTTATGAAACCAGCATTACCCTGACACCAAACCTAAACAAAGATATTAAAAAAAGAAAAGAAAAGAAAAGAAAGAAAATTATAGGCCAATATCCTTGATGAACGCAGATGCAGAAGTTTTCAACAAAATATTAGCAATCTATATTCAATAATACCTTAAAAAGATTATATGCCATGACCAAGTGGGATTCATCCCAGGTATACAAGAATGGATCAAAATCTGTAAATCAGGGCTGGCCGAGTGGCTCAGTTGGTTAAGAGCTTGCTCAAGAGTGTGAGCTGAGCTCTGAGCAACAGCAGTTTGATGCCCAGCCTGAGCTGAGTTGCCGCTGAGCTGCCAACACGTGGCAGGATAGCTCAGCTAAAAAAAAAGAAAAATCTGTAAATCAATCAACATGGTACATCACATTAACAAAATAAAGGATAAAAACCATCTGATCATCTCAATAGATGTAGCAAAAGTTGACAAAATTCAACATCCTTTTATGATAACAACTCTCAACAAAGTGGGTATAGAAGTAACATATTTCAACATAATAAAGGCCATATATGACAAACCCTCAGCTAAAATCATACTCAATGGTGAAAAGCTGAAAGTCTTTCTCCTCTAAGATCAGGAACAACACAAGGATGTCCACTATCACCACTTCTATTCATCATATTATTGGAAGTCCAAACCACAGCAATCAGACAAAAAAAAAAAGAAATAAAAGACACGCAAATAGGAAAGGAAGAATTAAAACTGTCATTATCTGTGGATGACATGGTAATATGTATAGAAAACCCTAAAGACTCCATGAAAACACTACTAAAACTAATAAATGAATTTAGTAAAGTTGCTGCATACAGAATCAATATATAGAAATCTGTTTCTTTTTTTTCTGTTGCATTTTTATAGAACATTCAAAAGGAGAAATTGAAAACAATCCTATTTACAATTGCATCAAAAATCATAAAATACCTAGGAATAAATTTAACCAAAGAGTTGAAAAGACCTGGACTCTGAAAACTAAGACCCTGAAGAAAGAAACTGAAGAAGACAGAAATAAACTGAAGGATATACTTTGCTCATGGATTGGAAAGATTAATATTATTAAAATGTCCTTATTATGTAAAGCAATATACAGATTCAATGCAATTCCTATTAAAATACCATGGCATTCTCCTTAGAACTGGAACAAACAATCCTAAAATTTATATGGAACCACAAAAGACCCTGAATAGCCATAGAAATCTTGAGAATGAACAAAGTGGGGGGCATTACACTCCCTGGCATCAAACTATACTACAAAGCTACAGCAACCAAAACAGTAAGGTACTGGCATAAACACACACACAGACACACACACACACGAGGTCAGACAATCAAGTTTGCGAACTCATCCTAGACAAAGTGCTACATACCTCATTGCTGAATATCGCTACGGTCACCTTCAAAGTACTCCCCTTGGGAAGCTATGCATTGACACCAGCACATAGTTCACCCTTCAAAGCAATTTTGGAATTCTTTCTGGAATGGCCATTAGACATGTCATCGTATTACCCTTGATATCCTGAATGTCATAAAAATGTCTTCCTTTCAGTGTTTCCTTTATCTTCGGGTAAAGAAAGAAGTCACTGGGGGCCAGATTAGGTGAGTAGGGAGTGTGTTCCAATACAGTTATTCTTTTTTTTTTCTTTTTTCTTTTCAGAGGGCAGTGTCACTGGCCCTCATATGTGGGATCCGAACTGGAGCCGCTGACATCCCAAGCCAGCTCTTAACCACCATGCCACTCGGCTGGCCTTCAATTATTTGTTTACTGGCTAAAATCTTCCTCACAGACAGTGCTGTGTGAGCTGGTGCATTGTTGTGATGCAAGAGCCATGAATTGTTGGCGAAAAGTTCAGGTTATCTAACTTTTCCATGCAGCCTTTTCAGCACTTCCAAATAGTAAACTTGGTTAACTCTTTGTCCAGTTGATACAAATTCATAATGAATAGTTCCTCTGATATCAAAAAACGATTAGCAACCTCGTTGTAACCAGTTCATGAATTTAATTGTCATATCTCATACATATAAATAATGGAATAGAGAGCCCAGAAATAAATCTTCACTATATGGTCAATTAATTTATGACAAAGGAGTCAAGGCTATCCAATAGGATAAAGACAGTCTCATCAATAAGTGGTGTTGGAAAAACTGGACAGACACATGCCAAAAAAAAAAAAAAGAAAAGAAAGAAAAGAAATTGGACTACTGTTTTATACCACATACAAGAATAAAGTAAAAATGGATTAAAGACTTACATGTAAGACCTGAAACCATAAAACTCCTAGAAGAAAGTATAAGCAGTAAACTCTTTGATATCATTCTTAGCAATATCTTTTTGGATATGTCTCCTCTAGCAATGCAAACAAAAGAAAAAATAAACAAATGGAACTACATCAAATTAAAAAGTTTCTGTACAGGGCCGGCCGAGTGGCGCGGTGGTTAAGCGCTGGCTTCAGAAGCCAGCGGCCCCGGTTCGGGTCCCACATATGAGGGCCAGTGACACTGCCCTCAAAAAAAAAAAAAAAAAAAAAAAAAAGAAAAAAAAAAGAAAAAAAAAAAAAGTTTCTGTACAGCAAAGGAAACCATCATCAAAACAAAAAGACAACCTACAGAATCGGAAAAGATATTTGCCAATGATACATCCAATAAGGGGTCAATATTCAAAATATATAAGGAACGTATACAACTTAACACTAAAAACTCCAAACAATCCAGCTACAAAATGGCAGAGGACCTGAACAGACATGTCTCCAAACAGGACATCCAAATGGCCAAGAGACATATGAAAAGATGCTCAACATCACTAATCATCAGAGAAATGCAAATTAAAACCACAGTGATGGACCTAGACAGTATTATGCTAAGTGAAATAACTGAGGCTGAGAAAGACAAATACCATATGATTTCACTTGTATGTGGAATCTAACAAAACCAAAACAAATGCAAAAAAAAAAATAAAAAAATGAAATAGACAAAGTAGAACAGAAACAGACCCATAGATACAGAGAACAAGCTGATAGCTTCCCAAAAAGGGGGTGGCAGGATGTGCTCACTCAGCTCCAGCATCATGCCCTCACATTCCCAGAAACCTGCTGCTTCCTTCTGATTTCCCCAACACTCATACTCATGTGCAGGTCTCATGACCTGTCCACCCACTTGTACTTTGGGGTGACGGGGGATACCTTGTCAGCTTGTCTTGTAAATATTGTCCATGGGTTTGGTTTCAATATTTTATTGCTTTGCGTTTATGTGGAGATTTTGCAAGACACAAAAGTAAGCTTCCACCACCACTTGCATCTTCCTAGAATTCTTAAATTTATATTTTAAAATGATACTTTAAAGACAATAGACAGCCAGAATTATTTTTTCATATACAGAAAGCACTAAAAAAAATAACCACGTACATTAAAAGCAAAAACAGACTGTTGTCTGCCCAAGGTCTGGGTCTGTTCTCATTGTTAACGAGGGAGATTGCAACATGGCAACTGCTAGAGGTGTAACAGCTGCTGGTCCAGGCAAGACGGTGGCCCAGTCTGAAAGCCTGTGTGCTGCAAACACCCAGGCATTTGATGGCCTGGCCAAGCTCAGAAGGAAGGCAAAGGCCCTCTGAGTGAAGAAAGGAGAAAAGAAGAGAAGGGGTGGTAAAGGAAGGGATGGGGCTCAGCTATTTCTAGAATGATTTATTTCTATTATCTGGAGAGGGCAAGTCCTCCAAAGCAAAAGGATGTGTGTTATTTCTGCAGAATGGGTACAGAGGTGTCTGTTATATCTTTACTTCTCTGCATGTTTAACATTTTTATAATTAAAATATATTAGCTTTGCATTGGTACTTTTTTTTTTTTTGCCTGTGAAGTGATCAGAAGAGTTGGAGAGGAATTAAGAGGGAAATAACTTTGTCATGCTGTGGTTCAGTGCTGTGTCCCTGGTGATCTGAAAATCACCTCCCAGGTTGGCAGCCATTGGGCAGAAAGCCAGAGATGAGGTGTGGGATGGCTGGCATCTGCAGGTGTGTGCCCAGCAGGTGTTTTTCCTGATGTTCCTCTTGCTACTGGCTTTGTCCTCCACTGCTGGGCCCCACCCCAAATCCAGCCTGATGTTCTGCTCAGAGGCAGTGCCCTCTGCTCCCAGCCCTGGCCACTTGTCTAGCACTGCTAGACATATACATGTGAGGTCATCAGGGGTCTCACTGTCAGAATACAGTAACAAAGTGAGTATTTTAAGAGAAAAACTGGCATGACCCCCCCTTCCTTGTTTCACCCCAATAGCTGTGTTTCTCCAGGTACGTCCACATTCCTGGCCCCCATCTCAGCGCTTGAATGGGACTATGCTCACTGACCATTATGATATCACTTGCACACTTTTCTGCATCTTAAGTCCACCTGAGTGGGCATGCAGGGGACTGTGTGGAGTCCCACTCAGGGGGAGGATGCAGGGCAGAAGGTTGGCAGGAGTCAGCACTTGGTCTTCCCATTTCATTTGACTTGGAAGCTCTTGTGACCTTCACCCGTTCTGCTCAGTGAATTCCCTGTGACACCCAAGCATTATCTTTTAAGCATCATTCACTTGTTCATTTTGTTTATCCATCCATCCTGGTCCCACCTCAGAAATGTCTGACTTGGGCTGCAGGCGGGCATGGGCAGCAAGGTGATTCCTATCAGGACCTGCAGGAGCACAGCTTTGTTCCAGAAGGCTCCATAAGGGAACAATAGGAATTGCAGTGTGGCAAGATTTCCAGGAGGAGGAAGGGCCTGGCTGGGCCTGGCAAGGTGGGGCTGGGGGGCTGGAGGTGGCCAGGTATGCGGGGAGGTGAGGAGGTATGAGGGCCTCCCCCTCCCTCCTGCCCCGCCCCCCCCCCCCCCTGCCCTGTTTCTTCTCCCCTTACCAGCGAACTGGTCCTGAGGAATGGAATCTATGTCTTCCTTGCTGTTTTTGGAGCATTTCTCCTTTCCTTCCAGGCTTTCTTTCTCTATCAGCCCCTGACCCTTGCACTCCAATCTTGTCTTTGGAGGACAGGAAAGCCATGGTGGCACCCCCTCATCTCCCCAGCTCCGCCCTCTTCTCCTCACTCTGAGGTGGGCCCACAGGGCTTGGCTGCATTGTCTCACCTCTCAGGGACCTGCTCCCACACCCTTTCCTTCTCTCCCCTTTTTCCTGGAGGCTTTCCCCAGCACCCCAACATGCACCCTAAAAGCAAACCAAACTTCCCTTGACTCCACATCTCCCTCTAGCTGCTGTCTGCTCTCTTTCTCTTTCCACCTACAAGCTTCTAAGAGGAATTGTCTACACATGACCTTCTACTCACCTCTTCTCTCCCTATCTTCCTTGGTGCCTCCATTGTTTGGTTTTACTCTCGATCTCCACCTAGTGTCCTGTCTGCTAAGGTCACTGGGGACCTCCGGGGACCATGTCCAAGTCCTGCAGCCGGTGGCCTCCGCAGTCCACACCCTGCATCTTCCTTGGTCTCAGTGATGCCGCGAGCTCCTGGATTTGCTCCCACCTCAGGAGCCACCTGCTGGATGGATCCTCTCAGCTTCTCAAATTGCCGCCCCCCCACCTCAGCTCTTGCCTGCCCTCCCTAGACCAGAGGTTCTCAGCCTCGTCTGTGCACTAAAATCACCTGGGAAGCGCTTTAAAACGCTGATGCCCAGGCCGACTGAGTCCCAGCCCCGGGGCGGGGGCGGGGAGGGGGAGGGTTCACTGGTATTTTTTTCAAAGCACCCAGGTGATTCTGAGGCCCAGTTTGCCGTCCAGCCTGATCCCTCTGCTGAGCACCAGCTGCCAGTGTGATATTGCCATCTAGTGGCATCTAGGGGTGGAAAGACAACTGCTGTAAAATCTGGTAAATTTTTGTTAGAAATCTGTGGCTGCAGTTTGAGCTGGTCCAAGGGACTCACTGCTCCCACACCATCACTGTCTCCTAATCAAATGGCAAATTTTTTACAATATGCCCAGCACTGTTTTAAATGCTTCACCACAATCATATGACATAGATATTATTATTCCCATTTTACAGACAAGGAAACTGAGGCACAGAAACTTGCCCAAGGCCACGCAGGTAGCAAAGCTGGAACTAGGATTACAAACCCAGACAGTCTGGCTCGACTGTCCACTCTCATAACCACAGCACTGGCTGCAGCGGGGCTGCTGCGTTCCTGGGGCACAGAGGTTGGCAGGGTTGGCTTCTTCTGCTGGGCATATGTTGGCACAATGACAGGCAGGCAGATGATGGGCTGCCATCACCATATACACTTGAAAATCTCATTCGCTGCTGCCTTTATATTCCTGTCCTTAAGTGCCTCTCCCCAAGCCTGAAGCTGGCTGTAACATTTTATCCAGGCCCAACCCCAGTATAAACAGAGTCCAACTTCACCAGGCACAAGAGCATTTTTAGTCAGCTGGAGTGAAAATATCCGCAGCTTCTCTGGAAATCCCCTGCTAAGTAGTTTCTTTAGGTGACTTCATTAGGGAAGCAGATCAGATTTGATTTAATATCAAAGTGTCTACGTTTTAATTAGCCCCAAATTGCCCTCTGGAACTCTCTTCCCGCCGCTCACCCCCATGATCATGCCGCAGCTCCATCTCCCCAGCTGCTCAAACCAGGACCCTGGGGGTCTGTCTGGCTCCTCTTTCTTCCTCACCCCACATGCAATCAACTTGTCCTCACCTGCCATCAATTCCAACTCCCAAATAGACTGACCGCCTCTCTACATCCCCCTCCGCTCCCCTGGCGTTGTCCCACCACTGGCGCTGTCCCTGATTCACACTCTTTGCTTCCATTTCTCACTCCTTCCTATCTAAAAGAGGGATTTAAAAGAAAAACCTTATCGTGTCCCTCTGCTAACAAACAGTAAAACTATCAGCGGCACTTGGGTAAAAAGCCCAAATCCTTAGCCAGACCCGAAGCCCTCCTCCTCCCAGCAGCCCTCCCAGCCTTGCTCTCCTCAGCCCAGCTACACCGGCTTTCTGTTCTATTAAAGAACACCCCCCGCCCCAGCCTTCAAATGCCCCAGGCTCGGACACCGTTCCGCTCTTTCCCTGGATACTGACTCATCTTCAGGTTTTAGCTCCAATACCAGAGGTCCCTCTGTCCTGGGCCCGCGGTTCCTCCGCATGCCTCGGCCCAGGGTCCCGAGCGCTGAGTCCCGCCGGCTCGACCCCAGTGGTCGGACCAGGAAGGGGCAGGAGGCAACTTCAGGCGCCGAGCCAGCGGTGCAGCCCGCTGCCTGCGCCCAGATGCGCCCCGCGGGCTCTTTCGCCCTCTGGCGGCAGCCACAGATCTGGCCCTCTGGTTTCTCCACAGGGCCCTGTGACGCCTGGCGCCACCCCAGACCCCCGCAGAAGAGGCCCCGCCACAGGCTGGCTTAACGCGTGGGGTTCAGAGAGCCCCACCGCGCGGAACCGGGAGAACGCGAGCCTCGAGCTGGGCACGTGGCTCCCCGCTCCGCCGCAGGGCCGCCTCCTTCAGTTTCTTCGATGGTAAGTAAGCGGGTGGGTCTTCTTCGCAGGATGGGTGGTCAGAGACATCTGGGTGCAGATCTTCAGTTTTGCCGCGTTACTAAGCAGCGCGTGTAAGTCACTTTTATTCTTTTAGTGAAGTTATTTTTTTTTTCTTGAGGGCAGTGTCTCTGACCCTCATATGTGGGACCCGAACCGGGACCACTGGCATCCCAAGCCAGCGCTTAACCACCGGCCCCACTTTTATTCTTTTAATAAGCAGTGACCGACTGCGTTCTATGTGCCAGTCGCTTGCAGGCACTTCAGTGAATAAAACCGACAAAAGCCTGCCTGCTTGGTGCTTACAGCCTGGTGTCAGGAGACTGATAATAAACAAAGTAAAAAGGTTTTAAAAACGTATAATATGTTAAATAATAAGTTCTTATTATTATTTAAGGGGGAAAATGAAGCAGGAAAAGAGGAAAGGGACTTTGGGAAAGAGGTTCACAAACCTAAGGAGGGTGGTCTGGGAAGGCTTCCCTGAGAGGGTATGTGATTAAAACTTGGTGCGGATATCTGTCAGGAGAAGGGGCATTCCGGGGGAACGAACAGCGAGTGCGCAGGTGTGTTCGAGGGACGCAGACAGGCCAGGGTGCTGGAGGCAGGGGTAAAGAGGAAACCCTTGTGAGGAGGTGGGCTTTTCTGCTGAGGGAAGGGGAGGCGGCCCCAGAGGAGTGACAGGATCCACACACAGTAACTGAATCTCTTTGGCTGCTACTGTTGAGAACGGAATGCAGGGGACAAGACAGGAGTCCGGGACCAGTTAGGGGCTATTGCGATGTTAGGAAACCATGGTGGTAGTGGCGGTGGGGTGAGAAATGGCTGGATTCTGGATCTAAATTGCAGTTACAGTAGATAGGATTTGCTGTTGGATTGGGTTTGAGGGAAACTCACAAGTTTCTGAACATCATAGAGGATGGGATTATCTGGGGTAGGGTAGGCTGAAGATGAGGCAGGTTTGGGGGTAGGGAGATGAGGAGCTCACCTTTGGACATGTCCAGTGAGAGCTGAATATTTGACCTCTAAGTGGTGATGCTGGTTAGATGCTGACTGGATAAAAGAGATAGGAATTCACCGGAAGGCTAGGTTAGAAATCAAGATTTGGGAGTCATGCATGTAGAGTTAGTGTTTAAAACCTGGAAACTGGTTGAGATCATCCACAAAGAGTGTGGAAAGAAAAGAGCAAAGGTATGTGTGTGTGGGGGGAGGTGGGGATGTGTGTGTGGGGAGAAATGGAGGAGTCTGAGCAGGAGCAGCCAGGGAGGTAAGAGAAAAACCAGGAAGAGTAGGCACCCTAAAGCCAAGAGAAGAGAGTGTGTAATAGAGAAGGGGACAGTCAGCCGTACCAAATGCTGATGAGTGAGATGAGGACTGAGAGATGACCACTGGATTTAGCAACCAGAGGCCATTTGTGACCTTGACAGAGCAGTGTGGGTGAATGGTGGGGATGAAGCCTGATTGGAGTGGATTCTAGAGAGAACTGGAAGAGAGCAAGTCAGGGAAGTTGAGTGTAGACAAGCCTCTAACACTGTTTGCTTTAAAGGGAAGGAGAGAGATGGTGTAGAGGGACTGGGAGGGGTCTGTTGATGCAGGAGAGATGAGAGCCAGAGTAATGTCCTACTGTGGAGAGCTCGACTTTCCAGGAGCTTGGGCACTTCCTCCACAGTAACAAGACAGAACAGTGTGTGTGCACAGATGCAGCTAGGCGGGAGCTCTGCTCTCTTTTTTTTTTAACTTGTGAAATATACAGAGGGTGCCAAAAAAATGTATACACATTTTAAAGAAGGAAAAAACTGTATGAAAATTGTAACACTCAATATATACTGGCAACAAAAGATGAATACAAGTCATGTGTATACCTTTTTTTTTGGCATGCCTGTTATTCACAGAAAAGCACATAAAACAGGCATGTACCATTTTATGAATAAAGTAGGTACCTATGTAATCATCACCTAGGGTTAAAAAAACACACCAAAAAAGGACATTATTAATACCCTAAAAAAATCTTCCCAGTGCTACTCTCCAATCAGAATCCTTTCCTTCTGCCCTAGATGTAACCACCATTCTGGCTTCACTGATAATATTTTAAAAAATAGTTTTACCATCTAAATGCATTCCTAAACCATTTTCAGCTGTTATTTAACTTCATTTATTTTAATTTAAGTTTTATTTTTTCTAGGTTTATTGACGTATACTTGACAATTTAAATTGGAAGATATTTAAAGTGTGCAGGTGATGATATGATTCATATGTACATTGTGAAAGAATCCTCAGGTTAATTAACACACCCATCACCTCATACAGTTTCGCTCTCTCTGTCTCTTTGAAGAGAACATTTAAATTCTACTCTCAGCAAATTTCAATTGTGTAATACAGTGTTATCAACTATAGTTACCATGTTATACATTAGATCCTCAGACCTTAGTCATTTTATAGCTGAAAGTTTATACTGTTTTACCAGCATTTTCCTGTTTCCCCACCCTCAGCCTCTGGCAACACTTTTCTACTCCTGTTTCTATTATTTTAACTTTTTTTTTTTTTTTTAGATTCAACATATAAGTGATACTATGTGGTATTTATCTTTGTCTGGCTCATTTGAATGGAATGCTACTGCATATAGTATTCTTGTTTTGTTTTGTTTTTGTCTTCTTTGGTTCAACGTTATGTTTGTGAATATCATGTTTTCTGCAGTTGTAGCTTATTCATTTTCATAACTGTGTAGTATTCCATTGTAGAAATAGATCACACATTATTTATGTATCCTACTGAGATGGAAATCTGGGTTGTTTGCAGGTTTCGGCTATCACAAACAGTGCTGCAGTGACTGTTTGTGAATCTGTCATTTGTTCACATGTGTGTCTCTCTAAGGGACAGTGAAACTGCTAGGCCAGAGGGTGTGTGTATCTTCAGCTTGAATAGATGATGCCAAACTGTTTCCAAAGTGGATGTATAAATTTATATTCATACAGTTTGATGGGTGTGTAATGGTTTCTCATTCTAGTTTTATTTTGCATTTCTCCCATCACTAATGGATTTTCTCTTTTGAAAAATGCCTGTGCAAATCTTTTGTCCACTTTTCTATTGGAACTGCTTTTCCAGTTTTTTATTGCTGCATAAAAAATCACCCTGAAACTCAGTGGTTTAAAACAGCAACATTAATTTACTTTGCTCATGAATCATCAATTTGATAAGGGCTTGGCTTCAACTGAGGTGATTCGATGGTTGGATTACCGACCAGCTAGAGAATGGCTTCCTCAGCATGGCAGTCTCAGGGTAGGCAGATTACACAGCAGCTGTTTTTCCCCCAGAGCAATCATTGCAAGAGATTTGGGGGGAAGCTGCAAGGCTTTCTCTGACCTGGTCTTGTATGTCCCAGATGTGTTCTATTTGTTAAGCAAGTCACTAAGGCCAGCCAGATTCAAGGGAAGAACAATTAGATTCCACCTTTCAATGAGAGGGATAGCAAGGAATTTGTAGTCAGCTTTTATCTCCTGCAGTTGTTTATCTTTTTCTTATTGATTTGTAGGAGTTCTTTGTATATTCTGTACTAGTCTAATGTCAGTTCTTGTTTTGGAATGATCTTTTCCATCACGGCTTTCTTTTCACTCTCTATGTCTTTTCCCCCTTTTGTGGCTAATGCCTTTTTGAATCTTGTTTAAGTTTCTCTCTCTCAAGATCATGAAAATATTTTCTTTATAACTTTCTAAACCTCTAAAAGTTAACTTTGTCTTGCCTTGTTAGGTCTTTAACCCACCTGGAATTACTTTAGTTTGTGGTGTGAATAGCAGTCTTTTTCCCATGTGGATACTTAAGTGCCATTTATTAAGAATAAGGTAATTTCCCACTGCTCTGCAGTGCCACTTCTGCCAGACATCAACTGTGTGTGTGTGTGTGTGTGTGTGTGTGTGTGTGTGTGTGTGTGTGTCTTTTTTGGGATTCCTGTTTGGTTCCATTTTATTTTTCTATCCTTAGGTCAATACCACAGAGCCTGGTTATACTAGGTCTTGCTATCTGGCAGTGTAAGTTTTCCCATCTTGTTCTTTAAGAATGTCTTGGCTATCTCAGCTCTTTATACTCCCTACAAATTTTGAAATCACTCGACAAGTTCTACAGAAACATCTGTTGGAATTTTGATTGGGATTGACATCCATACCATATTTACTTTTCCAATATTTATTCATCATATGCCTTTCCATCTACTTGGGTGTTCTCTGATATTTGTCAGTACAATTTTATAGTTTTCTCCCTGCACACTTTTTGTTCCATATAATCCATAGGTTCATCACAGTTTTTTTGTTTTTGTTTTTGTTTTTTTAAATTTTATTGGGGAATTGGGGAAGGGGAACAGACAAGTTGATGTCTTTTTGCCTTCAGTCTAGTTGCGGAGGACGTTGCTTCACTGGCCAATGTTGGTATCGTCATTGCGCTCTTCACGGATGAGGCAGATTGGTTGCTGGCCTCTGGATGGTCGCTCACCGCGGCTATTGGCAGCTCACGCTGGCTGCCAGCCGCTCACGCTGGCTGCCAGCCACTCACTGTAGCCTACAGCAGCCTACTGCAGCAGGGGCTGCAGCCCACACCATTGCCGGGGCTCACACAGCCCAGCTCCAGGTGGAGCTGCTGTTAGCTGTAGAGGGTAGTGTCACTGGCCCTCATATGTGGGATCAGAACCAGGGCCGCTGGCATCCCCAAACCAGTTCTTAACGCCACTCGGCCGGCCCAGGTTTTGTGGTTTTTTTGTTTTTGTTTTTGTTTTGAGGGCAGTGTCACTGGCTGCTGGTGTCCCAAGCCAGCTCTTAACCACTGCGCGCCACTCGGCCCGCCTCATCATAGTTTTTGACATGACTGTAATTGCTGTCTCTTCTTCTCTTTCAATTCATTACAATGTGGTGAATATCATTGGTTGATTTCTAAAGTTAAACCAACTTTCATTCCTAGAATAGACCAGATTTGGTCATAATGGATTATCCTCTTGATGTGGTTGGCTAATGTTTTGTTTAGAATTTTCATATTTACTTTCATGAAAGTGGTTGGCTTCTAATTTTCACTTTTCTGTCTTTCTGAAGTTTTAATGTTATATTGGCTTCATAAACAAGCTGGGATACCTTCTTTTCTATTCTCTGGAAGGGTTTGTGTAATAGGGACATTATTTCTTCCTTAAATGTTTGGTAAAATTCACTGGTGAAGTCACTTGGGCCTAGAAAGTTTACACTTCTTTAATAATCAGAGGACTACTCAGGTTTCCACTTCTTTTAGTATAAATTTTGGTAGTTTGTATTTTTGAAATAAATGTATCATTTCCTATAAATATATGTTCATGATGTTTTCTCATTATTTTTATTAAAATTTTTTTAATTTTTCAATTATAGTTGACATACAATATTATATTAGTTTCACATTGTTTACATTAGTTTCCACATAGTGATTAGACATTTATATAACTTACAAAGTGATCACCCCAATAGATCTCATATCCATTAATATCATATGTAGTTATTACAATATTATTGACTATATTCCTTATGTTGTACTTTACATCCCCATGATTATTTTGTAACTACAAATTTGTACTTTAATCCCTTAACCTTTTTCACCCATCCCCACCCCGCTCCCAGCTGGCAAACATCAAAATGTTTGTATCTCTGAGTTCTATTTCTGTTTTGTTTGTTCATTTATTTTGTCCTTCAGATTACACATATAAGTGAAATCATATGGCATCTGTCTTTTTCTGACCTAGCCCATTCAGCACAATACCCTCTAGGTCCATCCATTTTGTGGCAGTTGGCAAGATTTCATTTTTTTGTTATAGCCGAGTAATAAATAGTCCCTTGTACATATATACCACCTCTTCTTTATTAATTCACTCATTGATTGACACCCAGGCTGCATCCACATCTTGGCCATTGTAAATAATGCTGCAATGAACATATGGATGCATATAACCCTTCAATGTAATATTTTGGGTTTCTTTGGATAAATACCTAGAAGTGGGGTTACTGGGTCCTTATTTGTCTTTTGTTATAGCCTTGGTTTTAAAGTTTATTTTGTCTAGTATAAATATTGCTACCTCAGCTTTTTGTTTGTTTCCATTTTCATGACATATGTGTTTCCATTCCTTTACTTTCAGTCTGTGTGTGTCTTTCAATCTGAAGTGAATCTCTTATAGGCAACATATGTAAGGGTCTTGCTTTCTTATCCTTTCAGCCACTTTATGTCTTTTGATTGGAGCATTTAATTCATTTACATTGAAAGTAATTGTTTTTAGATATGTAGTTATTGCCATTTTATTATTCATATTTTTTCAAATCTTTTTTTTTACCTTCCTCTTTTTAAAGAAGTCCCTCTAACACTTCTTGTAATACTGGATGATTCAGCTTTTCCTTGTCTAGGAAACTCTTTATCTGTCCTTCAATTTTAAATGATAGCTTTGCTGGGTAGAGTAATCTTGGTTGTAGGTCCTTGCTTTTCATCACTTTGAATAATTTGTGCCAACCCCTCCTGGCCTGCAAAGTTTCTGTTGAGAAATTAGCTGACAGTCTTATGGGAGCTCCCTTGTAGGTAACTGACTGCTTTTCTCTTGCTGCTTTAAAGATTTTATCTTTTTTAACCTTTGGCATATTCATTATGATGTATCTTGGTGTTGGCCTCTTTGGGAATTTTGTTTGTACTCTCTGTGCTTCCTGGGCATATTTATATGTCCATTTCCTTCACCAAGTTTGGAAAGTTTTCCATCATTATTTCTTCAAATAGGCTTTCAGTTCCTTGCTTTTTCTCTTCTCCTTCTGGTACCCTTATGATATGAATGTTGTTACACTTGATGTTGTCTGAGAGGCCCCTTAAACTGTCCTCATTTTTTGGGATTCTTTCTTCTTTTTGCTCTTCTGGTTGGGTGTTTTCTGCTGCCTTAACATTCAAATCACTGTTGATTCACTTTAATGTATTTATTTCAGTTATTGTATTCTGCATTTCTGGCTGGTTATTTTTTATGTTTCCTATCTCTTTGTTAAAGTTCTCACTGAATTCATTTACTCTTCCCCTAAGTTCATTGGCATCCTCATAACAAGTGTTTTCAGCTCTGTATCTGGTAGATTGCTTGTCTCCATTTTATTTAGTACTTTTTCTGGAGCTTTGTTCTGTTCTTTCATTTGGGACATGTTTCTTTGTCTCCTCATTTTGGCTGCCTCCCTGTATTTGTTTCTATATATTAGATAGGGCTACTATGTCTTCCAGTCTTAATAGAGTGGCCTTATGTAGTAGGTGTGCTGTGGGGCCCAGTGGCACAGTCTCCTAGGTCACGTGAGCTGGGTGCTCCAGGTATGTCCTTGTGTGGGTTGTTTGTGCTCTCCTGTTCTAGTTGAGGCTTGGTTGCTGTTTGCATATCAATGGAAGGGATTGACCCTTGGGCTGATTTGTTGTGAGGACTGGCTGTGACTACAGTGGAAGTGCTGTTGTGGAGGGGCTGACCCTATGGAGTAGGATTCACTTTAGCAGGGCTCTAGTGCCTGCCCAGTTTGCCCTTAGGGTGTGTTGCCCACAGAGGCAGCCGAGTGGTGTTCCACTGGACCTGCTGGCCCTGGGACATCCTTGGCGGGATCCTGCCACAGGTCAAGTCCACCTGCAGCCTGTGCCCTGCCTGGGGCCACCTGGCATGAGCCACAAAGGAGTCTAGTGCAACTACCTGCACCGTGCTTTGAGGTGCCTGGAAGAGGCCAAGCCACAAATCGAGGCTGGCTGCTGCTAGTGTCAGGCTTGGGGCTGCTTAGTAAGAGAATGGGGTATGCTGAGGTTAGATGCTGGTTGTCTGGGTTCTGTGAACCTTTGACAGATTTTTAGGAAAGTCCAAAGCATGAGCTGAGACAGGCCATTTGTATGAAAAAGCCACTAGGAATGACTTGGGTGGGTCCAAAAGTTGTGTGGGGTATGGTCTCAGGGAATCACTAGGGAGGGGTGAACAGTATTAGCCAGGTTGATGGGGACTCAACTATAGCAGCCACCTGCATCTGTGCACTGGGAGGAGAGAGGGCTCAACAGAAAAATAATGGATCCTGCCAGCACTTCTGTCTGGGAGAAAGTTACCCCTCCAGCCCTTGCCCTGCAGCCAGACAATTCAGTTCCTTCCCATATGTCCCTGGTGCCTTTTGAGCTGCTGCCCCAGTACTGGAGCTCAGAATGAGTGAGTCAACCAGTGAGTAAGTCCATGTGAAGGCCATTTAAGAGGAGTACCTGGGAGTGCAGTAGCTCTCTGTCTCACTCATCCCTGAAATTGTGGGAACTTTTCTTCCTGGTACTGGAACCCTGGGCTGGGGATCCTGGTGTGGGTCTGGGAGCCCTTGCTCCTCTAGTGGGACCTCCACAGGTGAGATATCCTTCCTGATTTTTTTTTAATTTTTTTTTTTTTAAGATTTTTTATTGGGGAATTGGGGGAGGGGAACAGCACTGGGGAATCAGGGAAGGGAACAGACAAGTTGCCGTCTCTTTGTCTAGTTGCAGAGGATGCTGCCTCACTGGCCCATGTTGGTATCGTCACTGCGTTCTTCCCGGATGAGGCAGATCAGTCGCCGGCCTCTGGATGGTCACTCACCGCGGCTATTGGCAGCTCATGCTGGCTGCCAGCTGCTCACGCTGGCTGCCGGCCACTCACTGTGGCCTATGGCAGCCCACTGCAGCAGGGGCTGCAGCCTACACCATCGCTGGGGCTCGGTGGAGCTGTTGTTAGCTGTAGAAGGCAGTGTCACTGGCCCTCATATGTGGGATCCGAACCCGGGCCGCTGGCATCCCAAAACCAGCTCTTAACGAATGTGCCACTTGGCTGCTGGCCCTCCTTCCTGATTTTTAATGGTCACATGCAGGTGTGAGACCAGCCTATTCAGCATCTCCGCCTCTCCTACCAGTCTTGAGATGGCTTCTTTTGTATGTCCTTAGTTGTGGGTTATCTGTTCAGCTAGACTTCAGGTGATTCTCAGTGATGGTTGTTCTGTAGTTTGGTGGTCATGAGAGGAGGCAAGCACAGTGTCTATCTAGTATGCCATCTTGTCTGGAAATTCCTTTTCTCATTACTTTTTATTTTTTAAAGATTTTTATTGGGGAACTGGGGAAGGGGAGCAGTGTTAGGGAATTGGGGAAGGAGAACAGCCAAGTTGTTGTCCTTCAGTCTTAGTTGTGGAGGGCGTAGGTAGCTCAGCTTCCAAGTCCAGTCACCATCTGGCCACCCGTTGGTAGCTTAGGGCAGCTGAGCTCAAGGTGCCATTTTCAAACTTAGTTGCAGGTGGCATAGCCCACCATCCCATGTGGGAGTTGAACCAGCAAACTTGTTGTTAGGAGCATGTGCTCTCACCAGCTGAGCCTCCTTCAACCTGTTGGCAGCTCAGTGGGCGCTCAGCTTGGGCGCAGATCACTGGCCCATGTGGGAATCGAACTGGTGACCCTGTTGCTCAGAGCTCACTCTCTTAACCACTGAACCACTTGGCTGGCCCCCTCTCATGGCTTTTAATGTCTATATGATCCATAGTTAGTTTCTCTTTTTCTTAATCTTGGTTATTGTTGTTGTGTGTGTTTTCTTTCTGTTTCCCCATTTTTCATCATCCTTGTCGGGTTTTCAACTTTATTAGTCATTTTAAAGAACCAATTTTGGCCTTTTGTTTTGCTTTGATCTCTCTATTGTATTATTTGTATGCTTGTTTTACATATTATTAATTTCTATTTTATATTATTTTCTTTATTTCAACTTTTTGAGTTATTTTACTTTTCTTTTTTTAGTGTTTGGAATGTATGCTTTCCCATTAATTTTCTGCCTTTCTTCCTTCAAGGCTATATAAATCTCCTTGTAAATACTCTAAGGACTACTTAGGCAGAAGCACAAATCTTGACATGTAAAGTTTTTGTTACTACTCTGTTTTAAATGTTTTCTTTACTTTTTTTTTTTTTTTGAGAGCAGTGTCACTGGCCCTCATATGTAGGACCCAAACCGGGGCCGCTGGCCTCCCAAACCAGCGCTTAACCACGGTGCCACTCAGCCAGCCCAATGTTTTCTGATTTTCATTTGCCATTCCCTTTTTGCCCACTGGGTGGTTTAGTAATGTATTTCTTATTTTTCAAATATATGGAGGTATTCTAATTATCTTTTTATTATTGATTACCAAGTGAATTACATTATTGTTAGAAATCATGTTTAATATTACTTTAAGCCTGGTCTTCTTATAAATGTTTCATGTACACTTAAAAAAATGTGTAGTCTTTTCTCATTGGGTGCATAGTTCTATATGTATCCTTTAGGTCAAATGTATTAATAATAACATTGTTCAAATTGTCTATTTCTTCTCTAAATTTTAACTGCTTTTCACTGCTTTTTCTATCTATTATTGAGACATTTGTGTTATATTCTTTCATTATGATGTTGGATTTGTCTATTTCCTTTTGTAGATATACAATTTGGGTTTTATATATTTTGAGACTGTTAGTAAGTGCATGCAAATTAAAAATTGTTACATCTCCTTGGTAAATTGAACCTCTTATCATCATGTAATAACTCTCTTTAGCTCTAGTAATACGTTTTTGCCTTAAAATCTATTCTGTCTGATATTCATATGATGGCACTAGCTTTTTTTGCTTACTATTCACGTAGCATATTACTTTTATTACTTTTACTCTCAATCTTTCTGTATCTTTATGTTTAAATGTGACTTTTGTAAACAACATATCATTAGATTTTTAAAAAATCTAGTTTACTACCTTTTGCCATTTAACTACAGCATTTAATTCTCTTACATTAATATAATTATTAATGTATTTATGTTTGAAAATACCATATTATTTTGTACTTTCTATTTGTAACCTTGTTTTGTGTTTCTTTTCTTCCCTCTTTCTTGCTTTCTTGGGTTTGATTATATTTTATCTTTCCATTTTCCTCCTGAAGTTTTCTCTCTCTCTCTCTCGCTCTCTCTCTCTCTCTTCCCTCATAATTAAAGTGTGTATTCTTAATTTACCAAAATCCACAGTTGCTCAGAATTTTTGCCATACTCCTCGACAATATAGGTGTTGTTTTGTATTTTAATTCTGATTTTCTTGTAACTCTGTAGACATTATTGTTGTAGACAGTGTTCATTTATATTTATCCACATATTTAATGCTCTTTGCTTTTCATTCCTCCTGGTCCATCAGTCCTTCCATCTGGGATACATTCTATCTGCCAGAAGTATCTCCTTTAGCATTTCCCTCAGTGAATATATGCTTCTAAATGAACTCTGAGTTTTTATTTTCCCCAAAATCTTTATTTCATCATAATTCTTGAAAACTATGTTTTCCTCAGTCTGGAATCCTAGGTTGGAAGTATTCTTTCAGCTCATTGAAGCCACCATTTCACTATTTTCTGCCATGTGTATGCCTGTTGTTAAGAAGTCAACTATCAGGGCCGGCCGAGTGGCTCATTGGTTAAGAGCTGGCTTGGGACGCCAGCTCTGAGCAGCAGGGCCCTGGTTCAGATCCCACATGAGGGCCAGTGCCACTGCGCTCTCTACAGCTAAGATGGTGAACAACAGTTCTGGAGCTCGGCTACCTTGAGTCACTGGCGAAGGTGTAGGCTGCAGTGGGGCTGGCCGGCAGTTGGCGTGAGCTTTTGTTAGCTTTGGTGAGCTTTCGTGAGCTGCTGTCCAATGGCTGGTGACCGACCTGCCTCACCCAGGAAGTGCGCAATGATAATACCAACATGGGCCAGTGAAGCGACGTCCTCCACAATTAGACTGAAGAACAAAAGGAGAGCAACTTTTCTGTTCCCTTTCCCCAAATCCCCAACACTGTTCCCCTCCCCCAATAAAATCTTTTCTTTTTTTTTTTTTTTTTTTTAAAGAAGTCAACTATCAGTCTAAGGAAACTGTTTCTTTCTTTCTTTGTCAGCTCGGGCTGGGCATCGGCATCGAACTGCTATTGCTCAGAGCTCAGCTCGCATTCTTGAGCGAGCTCTTAACCAACTGAGCCACTCAGCCAGCCCTAGGAAACTGTTTCTTTTTCCTCTAGCTGTTTTTAAGATTTTTCTTTGTGTCTTTGGTTTTCTGTTGTTTTGCTATGATGTATTCAGATGTAGATTTCTTATTGATTATGTGATTGACCAGGAGTTCCAAAGGGGTAGTGGATGGATTTTAGGAGTTGGGAAGATAGGATTAGACAATGGGATGTATAGGGTTTGGCATTCCACATCTCGGAGCCTCAGTTGTTGGTTCTATAAAAGAGTGTTGGTGATATTTACTTTGAATTTATGTATTCATTAAATAAACATTTACTGAGCACTCAGTAGGTGCCAGACCCTAAACTGGGTAGTGGGGACACAAAGATGAGCCTCTGCATTTGAAATTCTTCCAGCTAGTTGGAAGGCAGACATATAAATACATATCTGTAATGGGGGTGCTACAGCTAAAGGCAGTACCAAGATGGACAGCTTTAGTTGGGGGTGTGGGTAACAAAGACTTCTTGGTTGGCGGAGCTTGAATTTATCTTGAAGACTGAGTACTTTCTCACTGGACTACTCAGGAAAGAAGGCATTATGAGGGGAGGAACTGCATGAGCAAGGGCTGGGAGCTGGGAAATAGCGAGCTCATTAGTGTTACTGAATTGTTTTGCATTGGGGGCCCCTTGGAGGATTTTTGTTTTAGGCATTATTGTTTGGTTGACTAGAACACATGACAGAAACTCACTGTCACTGCAGGGTGGAGATCATGTCTGCCCACCTCGCCTGAGTTCATATTGCACATTTACTATCCCTGAGAGGGACTGATTCTTTCTCTTCCAATTGAAAGCAACCTGGGGAAGGGTGCTGATTGCCCTGGTTTGGAGGAGGTGGCCATCCCTAGACCAATCAGTTGTAGCCTGGGGCAGGGTCTTGCAAGAACTTGGTTAGTCCTCCCACAGCCCCTAGTGCTGGTGCAGTTCCCAGGGGAGGGGCCCTACTGGGTGCCAGTCCTGCAGAAGCTCACTTCAGTGTAAGGAGTCTGACCTGTGCTCTGCAGTCAGAGGGCCGGCCCAGTAAAGGGTTTATTTAATTTAATTTACTTTTGTTTTTAATTGTGATAAAATGCACATAAAATAAAAATTACCATCTTAACCATTTTTTTTTTTGAGGGTAGTGTCACCGGCCGTCACATGTGGGACCGAACCGGGGCCGCTGGCTTCCCAAGCCAGCGCATAACCACTGCGCCACTCGGCCAGCCCCCATCTTAAAACATTTTTAAATGCACAGTTCAGTGGCATGAAGTACATTCGCATTATTTTGTAACTATCCCTACCATCCATCTCCAGGCCTTTTGATCTTTCCAAACTGAAACTCCACACGCATTAGACATCAACTCCTCATCATTCCTCCCTCCCTCCCCTGGCAACCACCATTCTACTTTCTGTCTCTATGAATTTGACTTCTCTAGAAACCTCACATGGGTGGAATCATACAGTATTTGTCTTTTTATGACTAGCTTATTCACTTAGCATTATGTCCCAGGGTTCATGCATGTTGTAGCATGTGTTAGAATTTCCTTCCTTCTTAAAGTTGAATACTATTTCATTTTATGTGTATGTCACATTTTAAAAAACTACTCATCTGTCAATGGACACTCAGTTGCTTTCACCTTTTGGCTACTGTGAATGCTATGAATGTGGGTATATAAATATCTCTTTCAGATCCTGCTTTCAATTCTTTTGGGTACATACCCAGCAGTGGAATTGCTTGATCTTATGGTAATTTTATTTTTAATTTTGTGAGGAACTGCTATACTGTTTTCAGTAGAGGCTGCACCATTTGACATTCCATAGCACACAGGGTTCCAATTTCTCCACATTCTCACCAACTCTTGTTAGTTTTTATTGCTTTGGCTATTTTTTTTGATCTAATGGGTATGAGGTGGTATCTCATTGTGGTTTTGATTTGCATTTCCCTAATGATTAGTGATGTTGAACATTTTTTCATGTGCTTATTAGCTATTTGCGTATCTTCTATAGAAAAATGTCTACTTAAATCTTGTCCATTTTTTTGAAAATTCTCAGAGATAATGCATTTATAATTGCAGAAATGGTTACAACAAAGATGGTGTTGATGAGTGGATATATACGAATATATATGAATATATATGAATATATATATATATATATATATATATATATATATATATATATATATATATATACACACATATATATCTGTGTCCAGCAACTGACCGTGGCAGCTAGGGAGCTAAGTCCAGTCCTTGTGTTTGCCCTGAACTCTCCATTCTCTGCAACACTCCTTGTTTTGGGATTTTATACAGAAAACAAAGCTCCCACAGTTCCTTAGATTTTGGGATGGGGAAACAGAGAGAGTACAGGGCCTTGGCTGGCAGAGAAGAGGAGAAACTCCAAGGAAAATTGTAACCCACACTTCCAAACAACCCTCAACCATTTTGGGGATGCTGGTCCCTGGGGACCATATCTCAGCCCATGCCCCTTTACAAATAAAAGGGGTCTAACCCCCACCCAGATCTCCTTCCTCCAGCATCATGTCAGCACTAAAATAAGACCACAAGGGGAAGAAAACAGCTCCCAGGGATCGGGGCACGTGAGAAACCTGTTCTTTTGCGGGCAAGATTCTAACAGGAGGCTGGTTGCATTTAGGGCTCCCTCCTCACTGATATCTGGGAGGGCCAGCCTCTAGGCTTCTATCAGCCTGAACTTTGAGGGTTATGAGGATAAGGACAGAGTTAAGTGCCCACACTGGAAAAGTTCCTATGAGGTCATAGCAAATCCTTCCCTTGAGCACCAACCCCCAATTTTAAAAAGCTATGCTTGGGAGGGGAAGCTGCTGGTTTATACTATCTGCTCAGTATTCCTTTGCCAATCAGGAGGGCTGAGGTTCCTTTTGAAGAGTTGAAAATAAGGATGGTACCCTATGAAGGAAGGCCGGGCCTGAGGCACAAGGAGATGGAGCCAAGGCCTGTCAGGGAAGAGAGGACTTTTCCCACCAAGACGAACTGGAGGAAGGAGTCAGAACTTCTTTCCCTTCTCCCCAGTGTGGGGCAGCACAAGCCTCTGTTAGCTGGCCAGGTGCTCCACTTGGATGGTGACCGTGAGGCAGATGTCTTTATGATGTTCCACCGTCTTATAGGGGGTCAGGTCAAAGGAACACTGGGGTGGAGGGCTGGGGTTACTGTCCCCACTACTCCCACCTTGGGGGACTGCCCCAGGGGACTGGAAGTGTGGTGGTTTTGGCTGCTGCTGCGATGCTTGAGAAGCCTCGGCTTGCGCCTGGGCTTGGGCTTGAGCTTGGGTCTGTACTTGCTGCTGGAGATCAGGAGGGTTGTGTTTGCTCATATATTTCATACAGTACATTTCTGACATATATGTCTGACTACAGATAGTGCAGGTATACACCTTGGCATGCTTCACCGTGTGCGTAGATAGGTGCAACTCTAATGAGGCTGCGTCTGTGTATGCCCGATGACAGTGGCGATACTTGAAAGGTTTATCTTTGTTGTGCTGCTGTCTGTGGGACTGCAGATTGGAGAGCTGTGTGAAAGCTTTCTCACAGTCTGGGTGTGCACATTCGTATGGTCTATCACCGGTGTGGAATCGCATGGGCCGCTGGAGGTGGGAGAGCTGGCGGAAGGCTTTCTAGCATAGGAACCAGTTGTAGGGCTTGGCCCCCGTGTGGTCACAGAGGTACTGGGCCACTAGGAGGTACTGATGAAGGTCTTGGAGCAGTGGGGGCACTTATGGGGCTTGTAGTCTCCGTATGCATCTTGGAGTAGATCCGGGTGTGCTGCTGGAGGTGAGGGACCTGGCGGAAGGATTTCTCACAGAAGTTACAACTGTAGGGCTTGGCCCCTGAATGGATATGCATGTGCTGGGCCAGGTAGGAGCTGGCGAAGGTCTTGGAACAATGTGGGCACTTGTGGGGCTTGGCTTCAGTGTGTGACTTGGAGTGGATCTGCATCTCCGACTTTGAGTAGAATGTCAGTGAGCACATCTAGCACCTCTCCATCTTTCTGATGGTCATCATCCTCAGGGTATGGGACATAAGGGTCATTCATTTTGGACAGCCCTGATTCCAGCATCCGCTTCTTTTTTCGCCCCTGGGGCCACACTGCCACCTCCATCACCGTCTCTGCCTCCTTCCTCTGTTAGGGCTGTTAATACCTTCTTGGAGAGGTCAGGGACCACCTGCAGGGCTTGTGAGCCAGGGGGAAGAGCTGAGACAATCATGGGAGCTGAAATGGGGAAGGCCTGAGCTGATGAGGTTGTGGTCACAAGGGAGCCTGAGGCGGAGGTGATTACCACACCAGGACTCCTTGATTGACTCCCTTCCCTTCTCCACCTCAGAGAACAGGAGACTCCAGCAGCCATCAGTCCTATAGACAGCACAGGGACCACCACGATATTCTGGGTACCGTACGCCTGGCTATGTGGGGCCAGCTGGTCTGATACTGATGCCTGAAGGCAGGGCCACTGAGGCAGGCACTGTCAGCAAGGTGGGATAGTGGGGTGGAGCCAGCCCACAGTCCTCCTCTGACAGCAGTTGATCCTTCATTTTATTGACGAACATCGTGTTCTCAATCTGTCCTGAGGCTGAGGGGACGGAAGGCCAGAGTATGGGTTAGAATTGAAGTGAGATTCTTCTATTCTACCCTCTCTCTCTTTTCTTCCTGTAGTTTTATTCTTTCTCCTTTCCAGGGCTCCTGAACTTTCTGTAAACAAATTTTCTGAGTTGCAGGAGCCAGTCAGGGTGCAGCCACCAGAGCCCTGTGAAGAATCTTAGGAATTCTCTGACTGTCGGCAGTCAGTGGGAAAGGCAGGCAGGCTGCCAACCAACAATCCAAAGGTATAAGTATATAATAACAGGAGTGCAGTGCCACCCCCTATGTGGATACAAGGGAAATAAATTCAATTCCCAGAAACCAGGTTGAACTCTGTCACCAGTATTTGGGTTACACTCCTGGGCTCAGACACTGGTCCTTCTTCCTTCCCCAGGGCCACAGGTACCCAGGGGTCAGAGAACGGAAGAGTTGGAAGAGAAGGGTCCCTGACACCTGAGGATTGGCACAAAAGGCAAAGCTGAGTACTGGGGAGATGCACAAACCCTTGTGTCAGGCACAGTGCCAGTTCACGCCCAGCCACTTCCTCTGGTCTGCCCCACACTTCTGCGAGGACTTTGCCCCTGCCTACCCAAGGCCTTGGGCCAAGAAGTACCTCTCTCAGCCTGCACAGTGGTTTATCTATTGGAGACCCCAGCTATCCCCCCAAATCCCCTGAGACAGCCTCTGGGAGCCTTCTCCTGATGTCTCCGTCAACCATGTCCTCAAAAACCCTTCTTTGGGACGTCCCTCCTTCTCCAGGGAGCTGAACTCTGCCACCCACCAGACACGCACTTCCCCCAAGCCCCCCCCCCATTCCTCCCAAGTCTTGTCCATTTTAAAATCTTGTTGTTGTTGTTGAGTTGTAGTAAAGGGTTTTAAACAGGGTGTCATAATTTGACCTGTAGTTTAGAGAATACTGAGTTTGAAACTTGAAGTAATCAGGATGAGAGGAGAGGAGGGGCAGGGCTATGGTTGTGGGGAGGGCAGATGCTGCACACAGAGGCCTTCACAAAGGCCCACCCAGGCCCTCTTCCTGCCCGTGACAAAGGCCACCCAGGTCATTTCCTTGGATTCTGGGATCTGCTTGGATACTAGCCCTTTGCAGACTCAGGGAGACTCAGAGCAGTTTGTTAGGTAGGCCTAGGGGAAATCCAGGACCTCAGTCCTTAAACATGGCTCAATCAGAGAACGGTTTATAATTGAGGATATATTCTGCAGCGGTGGTCTGGCCATAAGATTCCATCCCTAGAATTTGTAGAAGTGACACTGTGTTGGGACATGTAAATGCAGAGGCTCCCTCTCTGCTTTCTGACAATCAGATGGTTCAAAGGTTGTGGGGCTGTGAAGCTAAACTGCCTGGGTTCACATGCTACTCGGCCACTTACTAGCTGGACAAGTTAAATAACCTTCTCGTACCTCAGTTTTCCCCCTGTGTTATATAGGAAAAATTAGTGTGCCTCCCTTATTAAGGACTGAGTGAGGATTAAATGAGTTAATGATGTAAAGCATTAGAATAGTGCTTGGCTCATGATAAGTATTGGCAATTATTTCTGTTATTTTCATTGAGGTCAGGCCCTGTGCGGCTTCCCACTGACCGCCCAGTTGTCCGCGGCTCTCCCTGTCCCAGTCAAAGCCTCCTGTATCCTTGAGCCCAGTCCTTTCCTGGGGTCTCTTGGTGGCCACAGCCGGGCCTGTTCCCCAGGCCGCCGGCAGAGGACAGCATTGCACCACGGCTGCTCCTAGACGGGGTAGTTGGTCTAGCCCGGGAAACCTGTCGTTGCGTCCCTTACCCGGTAGCCACGGGGCAGGCGTGGTGGGCACGAAAGCGGGGAAAGGGCGGTCTCTGGTTGGCCCGGGGCACCTCAGGGCCTGGGCGCCCAGCCGCCTCCTCCTCCCCCAGCGCAAGGGGCTGTTTCTTGGCCCCTTGCACAGCTTGAAGGTGCTCGGTCTTGCCTTTATCCAGTGCGCAACCTCCTAAGCTGTGAAATGGGGTAACTGCGAGGTGTCGCTGGCCTTGGGCCTGGCCTGGTGCAGAGGGTGAGGGAGCTATATTAACGACTTCCACCAGGGCCTTCTTTAGGGAGTGAGTTGGGCCTGACGGGCCTCAGGCCTGGGGATTATCTGGGCATGTGTGACTGACTTGAGCAGAAGTCTGGCCTTGAAGGTGTGAGCATGTGTTTCTGCTCCTGACTGTGGCTAGCTGTGTGGTCCTGAAGAGAGGGCTGATCTGGGCATGAGCACACCCCATTCTTGAACCTGCTGAGTGTCTTTGCTTGTGCAGGGTCAGCTTCCTGGAATGCCTCCCCAATTTTTCTTCTAACCACACTTGGCCTTCTCAGAAATTCTTAACTGCTTTCTAGGTTTCTCAGGGCTTGGCATTAGCTTCCTTGGCCCCTGCCAGCTCCCAGCAGCAGTTCTGTTGCCACACCTGGGCCTACCCACAATCCTGCTGTCAGACTGGGCCTCACACCAGGAAGTGTCTTTCCCACTATATCCCTTAGCAGGGACCAGGGGAGTGGCCTAGCTTCCTGTAAAGGAAGGTCCCAGCTCAATGATTCCAGTTCTGGAATCTCCTGGACTCCAAGGGTCTAGTTCTTGGCTGCTCTCCCGCCCCGCCCCCCCAATTACTGGAGGAGCTTGAACACTGGCCAAGGGGATCCACCTTCAACATCTGTGGTCACACACCTCCAGCAGGTGATGGCAGATGCAAGTCACCCCCACACACACACACTCTTAGAAGCCCCCGGCAGGAAAAGACCTGCCAAAGAGCCACAAACTGGCAAAAGAACACTCAGGGACCCCAGTGTTCAGGAAATGCACGTTAAAACAACTTTGAGGTCCAACTTTTCATTCATCAAAATTAAAAAAGCATTAGAAATTAATAATGCCTAGTGTTGGTAGAGGTGCAGAGAAACAAACACTTTCATGAACTGCTCATGAAAATGTAAATTGGTTTTAAAAAGCAGCTTTCAAGAGCAATTTTGGAAATATGTATTAAGAGATTTAAATTATGCATAACTGTTCTAGGCATTTATCCTAAGAAAATAATTGCATAAGAGCTGAAAATGCCTGTATAAGTATTTTTATGGTGGCATTATTTATGATGATGAAAATTGGAAAAAAAATCCCAAAGCAAGTGACTGGTTAAATGAACTTTGATAGATTCATGGGATAGAACTGTAATTGGCCATTAAAAATAATGTTTTCAGGAAACAATTTCATGGCACGGGGAAGTACTCACATTAAAATGTTCATTCACACATTAATTAATTCATTGATTTAACTAACATTTATTGAACATCTCGACATGCCAGGCATTATTCTAGATACAGGGAATAAAATTATAAACAAGATGGACAGCATTCTTTTTCTCATGTGGCTTATCTTTTATAGGGGGAAACACAATAAACAAGGGAAAAAGAAATTATTCCAGGTAGTGATACGTTACTCTGCTTCTATTTAAAAAGTATACCTGAGTAGAAAAAAGGACAGGAAGAAAACATCATATCAAAGTGGTGATTTTTGGTTGGTGGTATCAGTTAGGACTTGTGTTACAAATATCTGAAAACTTTCAGGTAGTCAGGGGCTTTACTGTCACATGTGCCCAGGGCTGAGAAAGTCCACCCCTGTCTTCTAGTGGCTCTGCCATCTGGGATGAGGCTCTCAGTCCCATGCTTGGCTTCTCAAGGTCACGAGATGGGCAGCCTCTCTTCTGAATCTCCTCTCCACGTTTCAGGTGGGAGGGGGCAGGTGGAGAGGAACAGATTTTTAGCCAACTTCTCATTGGTCAGAAAGGGCCAGGCCACTCCCAACTGAAGGAAAAAAAGGAGGTGGTGCTATGAGTGATTGTAATTTCCTTTCTCATGTTTTCTGGCATTTTCTAAATCAAACAAGATATCAAAACAATCTTTTGCATAGAGGAAACAAAGGGCTTTTTCTGTCTTAAGACACAGGGTAGGGGTGGCTTTCTGCATAGGAAGCCAGAGTAGAGTGAATGCAGATGCAGCTGGGCCCAGACAACCTGAGAGGCCAGGCCTTTCCTATTGCTTCCTGTCCCCTTTGGTCTTGTGGGTTCCAACAGGTAAACACAGCAGTGAGAGGATGAGGTGAAGTGCAGGTCTGTGGCTGCCCCAGTGAGGGCTGCTTCCTTCCACTGGCCCCTTGCCGGCCTGCCCTAGCTCTCTCCATTGGCAGTCTGCAAAAGTGGTGGATGTGTGCAGTGTGGGCTGATGCAGGGCTGGGCCCAATGGCCCTTGGGCCTTTCTCTTGAAACAAGCTGGAGTTTGTCCCTATGCATAGGCCTTCGTGGCCTGTGCCAGACCCACATGGGTTTGCATTCTGGCTTCCTTATCGTGTTCATCTCCTGTGACTGCTTTATCAACTCACCACAAATTGGGTGCCTTACAACAGAAGTTTACAGTTACAGCTCGGGAGGCCAGCAGTCTGAAATCTGGCAGGGCTGGCTATACTTCCACAGTTTCTAGGGGAGAATCCATCCCTTCTGGTGGTTGCTGGCATTTCTTGGCTTGTGTCTGCATCATCCAGTCCCTGCCTACATGGTCACACTGCCTTTTGTCTCTGTCTACCTCTGCCTCTCCTACATGGACCCCTGTGATGGCCTTCAGGTCCCACTCAGGCAACCCAAGACCATCTTCTCATCTCAATCACACCTGCAGAGACACTTTTTCCAAATAAGATCACATTTACAGGTTTCGGGGATTAGGACATTGATATCTTTTGATATATGTTTTTCAGCCTATCACATTCATTAACTGTCCAGTGACCTTACTGCTCTGAGGCTCAGTGATCTCATCTGTAGATTGGGGATGAGAACCCGTTTTCAGAGGGTCTTGTGTGAATCACCAGCCATTTGAGCAGGTGACAGGCAGGCTGGGCCTCTCTGTGGTTGAGCCCTGTCCCTCCCTTCTGACCTCTGAGGACTGTTCACATCCCTAGGGCAGCTTCTCCCTGCCTCCCTTGTGGTCATTGGCCTATTCTGATCCTGGAGGCAGTTAGAGAAGACTAGGGAGGCCTACATTCTCAGGGCCTCTGTTCTACAGCCCCTTGTCCCCATCTCCACCCACTTCTTTCATTGCAGCTCCCTGCACTGAGGTGTGTGTGGTGCTGCGGTGCACAGGTCTGGCACATGCAGCTTCCCTTCCTGCCCTGGGGGACTTCCCTTGGGTCTCTGCTTCCTCCTACTCCACTTGTGCTCTCCCACACCCAAACCCTGGGTCTCTCCATTTTGTAGATGAAGCTCCTTGAAGTTAGGGACCTTGTCCAAGGCTGCCCAGCATGTCAGCAGTGGACCCAGGGTCTGTGCCATCTCCCCGTCTCTTCCAAAGGAGTACTGGGCAGCCTCTGCTCCAAGCTGAGTCCCAGGAGCATCCCTGGAAAGTAGCACCTTCAGCCTTTGGGTATACAGAGTGTTAAATGCACCGTGACACCCGGAGAACATCAATCACATTTCATTTCATTACTAGATAAAAAAAGAGGTTTACAGCCCAGAAAGCCTGCTCTTATAAATGGGCGTGTCCATGAGCAGGGTGACCAGATCTGCTTGGGGCTACAAAGCAGGAGGGCTAGCTCTGGGGAAGCGGCTTTTTACCAAATGAGCGAGGGCTCCAGGCAGATGTAGCTCCCCTGCTCCCTGCTCCCCTGGGAGAGTGGGGGCTCAGCTCTGAGAGGCTGCAGGGCCAGGCTGGTGGAAGCTGCTGTACCTGACTTAGGGTGGGAAGAGGTAAGACGGGCCGGCCTCTCACATTCATTCAACCAAGCATCTGGGGTCTCCACTGTGCAGTTCCCAGCCTGGTGTGCAGGCTGACACTTGGGTATCTCATCACAGATGTGGAGCAGGCTGGAGTGAGCCCGAAGGCCCTACCTCACCTGTGGACACCTACAGGCACATCCCTGGGGATGGCAGAGGACATATGACTGGCATAGAGCGTCCCGTGCAGAACCAAGATAGGACAGTCTCCTACGAGCATCCTGGTGGCCAGGGGGACAAGGATCTCTCCCTTTTGTCCTGACTATTGTGGATCAGCAGCCCTATGGTTTCCTCAGGATGCCCACTGAAGACATGATGGTTGACATGACTCTGGCTGCTATGGGGCCGCCCCAGCCCCTGCTCTGTAGAGACCTGTCCAGGAGGGAGTGGGACTCCCAGCTCCTCTTCATGCCTTGCTGCTCTCCCCTCTGTATTCCTTTAGGTGCTTCTACCTCCATGCCTTTCTTCTTGCTGTTCTCTCTGCTTAGAATGTGCACCTCTTCCTTAACTCAGTTCAAAGGCTCAAGTCAACCTGCAGGGAGCCCACTGCAGGGACCCACTTCGACAGGTAGCAGGGGGCACAAGGAGCTGTGGGCAGTGGAGGGAGGGTCAGGGAGTCTCTATGACGCCCATGTCCTGGGTCAGCGAGGTTGTGGCTGATGAAGGTGTGGAGGCCTGATTTTGGCTCTGGGGACAGGCATACAGGCCAGGATTTGGGTCCCTGCCACTTGGTGCAACCGGGGGAATCAGGAGCTCCGCAAACACAAAAAAGTGAAGCATTGTAGAGCCCAGGAGCTAGAGAAAGAGGGGAGAAGTCTCCCCAGGCCTTGTAGCTGGGAAGCAGGGACCCCAACAAGCAGCCTGAAAGGGGGCTGGGCCAGCATTTGGTCTCAGGGAGAGACTCTTCATGGCTGTGATTTTCGAGCTTTAGACTCTCAGCCACAGAACCCTTTCTTCACACAATGGTCTCAGGGCATCCATGTGCAGGACTGATGGAAGCTGGGTAGGTCTAGAGTCCCAGAGGCCCCTGGAAGGAACGTCTTAGATCTAGGCTGGGGGATGCACACTTGGAGGGTCATTGCGTTAGGAGGAGGTTGGGACACAGGCTGCCCCAAGTGGCCTGGGGCTGAGAAGACAGATCACAGGGGTCCTTCTTGGGAGCTTTCTTCCTTCTCTTCTGCTTTCCCTTGGTATTTGGTTATGCCTTTGTGTACACTCTGACCTACCTCTTCTGGCCTTGGGAGGAGTCTAAGGAAGGGATAGTCCTTGCTGGATTCTGAGGGCCAGGGGAGCCACCTAGATGTCAGCATGAGAGCCCCAGCCGGACCTGGGCTGGTGTTTTTGATCCTACCACCCATTTTGCCTTAGAGAGCTTGGGTTCAGCGACCAGATTTCTGTGGTTCTAGCTTGTTTTTGAGAAGGCAGCAACTTGTCACACAGGTGACTTTTTGGACTACCTTGGTTCTAGGCAGACTGAGCACCCCATCTTGGGCCTGTTTCTGGACTGTATAATGGGAATAAAGAGGGGTCTTTGGCCTGCAGAAACGAGGTGCTCCTCTCTAGGGAGGAAACACGGTGTGTGATTTCCTTCCTTCTCATGGCCCATGGGGCATGGCTCCAGCAAGTAGAAGCCCTCCCCACCTGGGCTGCCTGCCCTGTGCCATGGGTAGTGCCATGCAAAGGGTATCTGGAAAAGGTGTGAAGGCTGGGTATGGGCAGGGGGCAGGCTACTTCCCCCAACCCCTGCTGTGGGGAAATCAAAGATTAAATGAATAGAAAGTTGGAATAATAGAATGAATGATGCAAAATATTGCCAGTCTGGGAAATTGAAAATAAAACCCATGAGGCTAACCAAGAGTAAAAATAAAATAAAAAATATGGAAATACAAAAGAAGATCAAATAAAGTAAATACAAGCTGAGAAACAGTAAAAATTAGATGAAAGAGTTTGACAAAAAGGGGTAAGGAAGACAAAGTAGAGGTGGGCAGTTAACAGACAACAGAAGAGCCAAAGGCAGCTACTGAAGGAAGGGGTGAAATAAGCAATAAACAGTTTTTTGGTTTTGTTTTTTGAAGAAAACACTGGTGGGGTAAGAGGGATTTCCTGAGCTTGGATCCTGGGAGAAGGTGGGTTACCTGGAGTCCAGGGGTTGGGCCCAGGCTGGAACTCAGGCTGCAGGGCCCCAAGACTGGCTCCTTCTAAGATGCTGGCTAGCCTCTCCCTGGGGGTTGACACCAGGACTTGGGTCAGCCCCCTCCTGTGTACTTGAGAGAGCTGGTCTTCCACGCCAAAGCCTATAGAGAATGCCCCCAGCTGGGCCTTGGTGTCTCTTGCTGACAGTAACCCTCATGCAGGGTCCTGGGCTAAATTGTCTTAGAAATCTTGGCTGGGCTCTATGCTGGGCAGAGACGAGGAAAGGCAGTCTTTCAGGGTATGGTATCATGTCTAGTCTGGGGGCTCTCTAGGAGGAACATGATTGGGCGGAGGCACCAGGGATTGGGCATTGGTGATTCTACGTGAAGCAGGCAGCTCCTCAGGGACTATGCCAGGGCAACAGGTCCCTGGCAGGGTCAGGACTCCAGCTGGCCCTTCCTTAGTTCAGTTATTGGTGGGGTGAGAAAGAAGGCGACAGAGAAAGGAGAGGTCTGCAATTCCGGAATGAAAAAGCTTTAAGTTACAATGACTGCAGCTTCCAAGTAGACCACCATGGCCTTTCTCTTTGCCCTGACATTTCATTGGCAACAATGGCAGAAATGCTTAGCTTCCAGGAGTGCTCCAGTTGAGATTCCTGATGGACCCAGTTTATTTTTTTGCACACTTCTTGTTTCCTTGCGTGTGAAATGGGAATACCATCTCCTAGGTAAGATGTAGGGTGCTGAGCACAGGGCCTGCATGTGGTAAGTATAGTGAGAATCAGTGTAACAGAAAATCTTTAGAAAAAGCAACCATCAATGTTGGCTGAGCTCTGTGCAAAAGAAGGATTTACTGACTCAGTTTTTTTTTTTTTTGAGGGCAGTGTCACTGGCCCTCACATGTGGCACAGAACTGGGGCCGCTGGCTTCCCAAGCCAGCGCTTAACCACTGCGCCACTCGGCTGGCCCCCTGACTCAGTTTTAATTTCTGTGAATACACCTTTGTGTAATGAGGAGCAAACCAACAGGACTGAGTCCTGGGTCTGCCAGCAACTCACCAGGAGCCTTAGGCAAGTCCCTGCTTTCTTTGAGCCTCAGTTTTTCCTTCTGTGAAATGGGAATGCATCATATGACCCAGAGACTGCTAATCTAACTTCTCTAGCCAGATGTTCCAGTTGGGATTGTTCACTGGGTACAATTGCTTTCCCAGAAGCCTGGGTTTGGGCAGGCAGCTTTTGCAGTCCTGGAGGTTATCAAGGCTTAAAGGGACTGGGCTGGCCAGGATCAGTAGGTAGTTAGGGACTTGATGAGCCTGATAGTTATGTCTCTGAATCTAGCAATCCCAACTTCACGTGGCAGAGAGGATTCAAATGGTCTTGCCTAGAGGTGGGTGTGCAGTGCACTCCAGTGATCCCTGGGCCTTCCTCCCTGCTCTAGGAGAAATGGGACCTTTGCAGAGTGTCCCTTGTGGCCAGGCAAGGGGGTACCCAGGGCATTCCAGTCTGGCAGGGGAAACTGGCCTAGCTTGGGAGTATAGGAGGATGAGCATGAATTGATGAGCATGTGACAATGGTGAAGGACCCCACAATGTAGGAGATGGAAAGGAAGGGGGGACCCAGGTCAGGAGGTGAGGTTGCCCCAGGCCAACTGCTTCCGGGACAGGGGTCCCAACCTGAGTTATAACCCCTCAGCGCCCAAAACAGAGGGACCTCATCATCATCCACTTCATCATCCAAACTAGAAACCGACAGTCTTTCCAAAACACTGTCTCTCTGTTGGTGGGCTACCTTCTTAAAATTTGGAAGGGGGTCTTCAGGTTTGTCCCACTGCAATCAGGCTACCTCTACCTAGCATAATATACATCAAGGAAAACTTCTCACTGGGTTAGAAGTATCACATGCCTACTCTACTCACACATCGCAGTGGCCCAAACAAGTGAGTCTGGGAGTCCTTGACCCCTGACAACATCCACAGTCCTTCCAGGGTGGGAGCCCACAGGAACCGAACTGTTATATCGTAAAAACCACCTTTTATTTCCCTACAACGTTTCAGCCAGTGAATGGTGGAATTTTGAGGGAATGAGAATGGATGCATGGGGTCTGGAGAGCCTGGGTGGGGCATGTTTTATAATCCAGGGCCCCCAAGACAGGTTTCTTGAGGAAGTGCTTTTGTGTGGGCACCACACACATCCAGATAGCCCAGCCTCCTGCAAGCATGGTCATTCCCTCTCCTCTCACCCACTGGCCCCCTCATCCTGGAAGCCACTGCCTTCCCATGTGGTTCCTTTTGATTTCTCCAACCCAGCTTCTCTCCAGCAGGCTGTCACTGCCCAGCTCAGCCCCATCAGCCACTGCAAAGTCGGCCTCACTCCTCTCCAAGCCTGGCCCCCTCTGCACAGTCTCCTTCCCCACCTTTCCAACGTAAAATTTGCCAGTAACTCCTCTGAGGCTCACAGCTTGGGGACACACACACACACTCACACACACACACACACACACACACTCACACTCACACTCTCACTTCTTTTTCTTCCTGCCTTGGCTTGTTAATCAGCATTTAATCCTGGAAACCTCCCTTCCTTCTCTCTTGGTAACTCCTACTCAGTCTTTAGAAGTGTCACCTCCTCCAGGAAGCCATCCCTGGCTCTTCCTCCTAGGCCGTCTCAGAGCCCAGGGTGCACCTGTGCGTATGTATCTTTTAACAATCTGTATAGGTGCCCACCTCTCCCACTGAGCGAGGAGTTCCGGGCCAGGCACGTCGCTGAGCTTCTTGGAATCCCGCGCATCCAGCTTATGGCCTAGGGCACAGCAGAGGCCTCGGGGCTGGGCCATCAACAGGGCCAAGGGGGCGCCCCCCCCCCGCTCGTGGGAGCGGCCCCTTGCACGAGGCTCTGCCACATGCGCCTGGACCGAACTTCCGTGGAATCCCGGTCTAGGAAGGCTCAGCTGTGACCCTGAAATCTTGGGTGTGCCACGTGGAGCCCAGACCCTCTGGGACTTGGGCTGGGGTGGGGTGGGGGTGGGGGGGACGGGGTGAGCTGTGCGTCCGGCTTGCCACCTTCTCACAGGCTCGAGACCAAAGAACCGAACGCTAAAATTGGTGGCAGGAGGCATTCACCAGGCAGCGGTCAGAGCCTCGCTCAGCTCTGGCCGCGAGAAGCCGGCTCTCCGCCCGGGCTCGCGCGTGAAGGCTCCGCGCAGAGTCGGAGTCTGAGCACACCGGCCTCTTGGAAGGCTCCTCACGTCCAGGCGCCGCGGTCACGGCTGCGCCGGTTTCCGGCCATGAATTGGGCTTCAGAGTCCGAGCCTCCTGCCGGACTGCCGGCTGAGAGCGGGGCCCGCGGGGCGGGGGGTGGGTGCCGGCCGAGGTCCGCGAGGCTAGCGAGGGTTCGAGGCAGCGGTCCGGGTTCTGCTCGGCGACGCTCGGCCGCGGCCGGTCCCCTTTGACTCCCCTTGCATGCCAGTGCCCGGCTCAGCGTTCCGCCCCGTCTCCCTCCCGGCTCTCCCGGATCCGGCTCTGCGAGGGGCTCTTCGCCCGAGGCGGGGGGCATGGTCGAGATCGGCGGGCGCCGGGGCGCTCCGGGACCCTCCGAGCGCAATCGGTGGCCAACCCTTCTCCATTCTCCCGCCCTTGGCGAACGGGCAGCGCGAGGCCCAGCGCCGCCTAGTCGTCTCTGCTCGCCGCAGCCCTGGCCGGTCCCGCCGCGGGGTCAGCCTCCGAGCGTCCCCTGGGCTGGGCGCGCGGAGCACCCGGCGCCCCCTCCGAGCCGCGAGCGGGCGAGCGCCGCGCGGCCGGGCTGAGGCTCCGCAGTCACGTGGTGGAGAGAAGGGCGGAGGGGCGGGAGGCGGGCAGGCAGGGGAGGGGGAGCGCCGCCGAGGGGAGGGGGAGGGGAGGGGGCGTCCTCCGCAGTTCGCTCCTCGCCGGGGCTCAGACACACAGCGAGCCCGGAGCCGCCGCGCCGGCCCGGCCGCCGCCGCCACCGCCTCCGCCGCCTCCGAAGCCGCCCGAGCCGCGGGAAACGCCGCCGCCGCCGGCCGCCCCCGCCGCGCCGGCCTGGGCTTGGGCTGCCAGCGCCACCGCAGCCGCCACCGGAGCCGGAGCGGGCGCCCGACCGCGCGGGGCTGGGCTGGGCTAGGGCGGGCGCCGGGCGCAGGGGCGGGTGTGCGGGGGAAGACGCACGGGCGGGCTCAGCTCTCCCGGGGAGCGGCCCGGGACTGCACCCGGACGGGCATCTCCCCGCTCCGCGCTGCCCTCGGCCTCGCCCCGGGCCCGGGCGGATGAGCCGCGCGCCCGGGGGACATGGAAGCGCTGACGCTGTGGCTTCTCCCCTGGATATGCCAGTGCGTGTCGGTGCGGGCCGACTCCATCATCCACATCGGTGAGCGCGGCGGACGGCCTGACCCAGGCTGGGAGGGGCCTCAGCAGAGCTGGGGGTACGCGGCGTCCAAACTTGGCGGTTCCCGGGTCCGAGGGGCTCGGCGAGCCGTCCTCTCCGGAAGGGCCGCGCCACGCCACCCCGCGGAGGACCTGTACACGGGCCGCGCCGCGCTCCCGCGGGCTCCTCGCCGCTCCCCGGGGCTTCGATTCGCGCGCGGGGCCCCGCGGCCTCTGCCCACACTTAGGGCCGCGGCTGCGGAGAACCTGGGGCTGTGACACGCGTCCAGACCCGCGCCCCTAGCGGGCCGTCGGCGGGCTCATGCCAACCCTTCCGCGCAGTTTAGAGCAGCGGGGAGCAGGGGGGGGGGCGGACACGGCCCCGGGGTCTCACCAAGTTGGTGGGGCAGAATCAAAAGAGGCCCAACCGGAACCGTGTGTGAATGTGGGTAGGTGGGTGTTGTCAGCGTGTGTCGCTGTGTGTGCACCTGGCACCGTGTTGGTGTCACTGCGAGAGGGCGTCGGAGTGTGTGGGGCCGTCTGAGCCTGTGTTGGAGTGCACGACTGTCAGCCTGTTAGAGTGGCCACAGTGTCTGCTTGTTTCTCCGGTGTGTGTCTGTGTATCTCTCGGTGTATGTGTGGGTGTGTGTGTGTATCTGGTTGTGGCGACTGCAGCCGAAACCTAGACAGTCCCAGAGTTTCATGTGGCCCAAGTCTTGGGGGCCGGTAGACAGTCCGGGCGGTGAGAGCCTAGGGAAAAAGAAGCGTGGGCGGCGGAGGGTGGGGGGAGGAGTGTGTGTGTGTGTGTGTGCACTGAGCGGGAAGAGATGGATGGAGGGAGAGAACCGGGAGAGAAGATGAGCTAGAGGAGAGAAGGAGGGGTCGTGCGGAGGGGGAGTGTGTGGGAGTGGATAGCTGCACGGGACGAATCCCAGGAAGTTGAGCTGGGTTGGGGGCCTGACAGCAGTTGATTTCGGGGAGCCCCTCTGCAGTCACCTTTCCGGAAGTTGGGGAAGACCAGCGAGCACACAGAAACCGGGGGCTGGGAGGTGTGAGAAGGCAGTGATGATGGGACAGCGCGGGGTATGGGGAGGAGTGGTGAGAGACCAGGCCTGGGTTTGGTGAGCTGCACCGCCACCCCTGCCGCCCCCACCCCAGGGGGCCGGGTCAAACCTGCTTTCTGCGGGGTGGGTATGGGTAGGGGCTCAGGTCTCACGGTCAGCATTGCGGCTCTGGTGTAACGTGGAACGGGGCCTCCCTCCTTTAGCCCTGTTAACAGCTGGGGGGGGGGATCATCGGGCCCAGCCTTGGGGCCATGGGGACCCTCGGGCTCTGGCTAGGTGGGGAGGGCTCCAGAGTTGCCTAGGCTGCAGGGCCAGGCTCTGGCCAGTCGGAAGAACAGAGTGGGCCGAGGCGGTTCTAAGCGTGAAAAAGGCCAGCGGGAGGCCGCCCTGGAGGAACTGTTGGCTTCTAGAATGCCCTTTGGAGAGCTGCTCCTTTTGGGCTCCTGGGCCCTGCTGGGTCCGAAGGCAAAGGGTCTAGGGGACAATTGCTCCCCGCCCCCAACATATACGCAGGAAGAAGCAGGGAGGGATGGAGAGCAGAAGGCGGAGCCCAGGGCACCAGTCTGGGCAGTGTTGCCGGAGCCAGGCTGGGACTGAGATGCCTTTATTCAAGAACCCTGAGTAAAGACGTCCTCTGGCACAGGAAAGCCACCCTGGACCGGCTTGCTCAGCTCCACTCAAAGGGGA
Source organism: Aselliscus stoliczkanus (assembly GCA_033961575.1). Taxonomy (NCBI): domain Eukaryota; kingdom Metazoa; phylum Chordata; class Mammalia; order Chiroptera; family Hipposideridae; genus Aselliscus; species Aselliscus stoliczkanus. Next base: position 122,691,103 of record CM066729.1, read on the forward strand.
ATGTGCAGGGCAGAAAGAAGTCATCATTTCATTTTGGGATTGGGACAGGGGACACACTACCCTGCAGGGGAACTTTCTGGCTCCTGGGATGGGAACTCATGGGGCCATGTCAGGGCATTTGGGTACTACATGAGGCCACCCCCGCTTGGTTCAGTGCATCATGTGGGGCATGGTCGGGTCGTGAGGTGGTGCCTTGGGTGTGAGACGTGTGCGACCTGGTGGCAGCATTTGCGATGTGCATGTGTAACTCATGTAAACTGTATGCACATGTCGGGGGCACGTTGCTGTGCTGGTCGAGGAGAGCCTTAAACTGCTGAAACGCCAGTTGCAGAACTCCCACCACCTGGCAACCAGCGGTCCTGATAGCGCCATGACCAAGGCAGCGGTGGGGTGGGGAGGGAGAGTTTCTCTCTAGTTCAGGTCTTGACCCCTCCTCTCCTCCAGGTGCCATCTTCGAGGAGAACGCGGCCAAAGACGACAGGGTATTCCAGCTGGCCGTATCCGACTTGAGCCTCAACGATGATATCCTGCAGAGCGAGAAGATCACCTACTCCATCAAGGTCATCGAGGCCAACAACCCGTTTCAGGCTGTGCAGGAAGGTGAGTGACCACGGCGCCCAGGGATAACCGGGCCGCCGCCTGCGAGGCGGCGCAACAGAGGAGCCGGCGGCATTACGACGGGCTTGGCCGCTCCGACGCTCCTGTGCACCTGGGCAGCCGCGGTGCCACGCATGGTGCACGCGCCCTCCGCGGCGAACCAAGGCAGCGGCGCCAGGAGTGCTCTGCGCGGCGACGCCAGGCCGGAGAGGTTTGGAGCGAGGCGAGCCTAGCTCCTTGCAGGCGTATCGGGCGTGCAGCTCCTTTCTAGCTCGGTTGGCGCGGTTGGCGCGTGTTGCGCCCGGCGCTGGCCGCGCAGGCGTGTGTGGCTCGGGGCTGTCTTTGTTTCTCGAGGGTTTGTGGGTGGGCGGGTCTGGGTACAGGGTCGCTGTGTCGGTGCACATCCCTTGGCTTCTATGGTCCGGTATCTTCCTACGCTGTCAACTGAGGAGTGCGTGGCGCCCAAGCCCGCAGTCTTCCCTCTCCGCAGTACAACCTAGTACGGCTCATTTCGCGACCCGCGCCTGTCAGTTCCTCGTCCGGCGGCGTTTCTAAGCCGCGCTCCGCCGCCGGGTTTGAAGAGCCGGTTTCTCTCTCGCCGTACCCGCCGCGGGCGGAGGCGCCGCCGTCTGGGCGGTGGTGGGCGCTGTTTGACCAGGAAAGGAGTGGAGTTGGGCCAGGCCTGGCTGCACGGAAATCCAGCCGGCGCCTGGGCCACCCTGATTCACAGCCTCTGCCTCAGGTCGGGCAACAGGTGTGCGGGGGCAGGGTGGGGGCGTTCATTTCAGCGGCACCCTCTGCTTTTTCCTCCTCTCTCATCCCCTCCTCTCCCACCTGGCTTGGGGCTGGCTCTTTGAACCCGGGTTCCTCCCCGAGTCGCCAGCTACAGTGGACAGGGCCTAAGGCTCTCTCTGCCCCTTGACATCTGCCCAGCCCAGGTCCCTTTTCCTGTCCTCTGCCTTCCTCCTCATATCTATGGGCTGGACTCTGCATTCTGGCTAGGAGTGCTGAGGATAGAGGGCACAGCTGGTGGCACAGAATGTGAGGATTTCTCTCAGGAGGAACTGGCAGGACTGGGTGTGGGAAGAAGGTGAGCTGACTGAGGGCTCCAGGCCAGCTCTCCCTTGCCCAGCCCACTGGGCCATGGATCCTCCTCCTGCCATGAGGTTTAGTTCAGCTGCGGGTTTCTGGGGTACCTGCAAGGTTGGGATGGCTCAGTGAAGGCTCTGGTCTGGGTCTGGAAGGTTGCAGCTCGTGCTAGGAAGAACTTTGTGCTGGAAGAAGGTCTTTTGGGAGTCTCCTATTCTTGGTGCAGCAGAGGAGGGAAAAGGCCCAGCTCGGGGGCCTGAAGGTCCAAGTATGGCTTGAGGTGGTTACATAAACCCAGAGTTCTGAATGTGTTTTTGGGGTGGTAATGGAGTGGGGTGAGGCTGGCATTGCCTATTATGGGGACTTGGAGCCTTGGCAGATATCCATGGTCTGATGTTCCGGGAGGAGGAGTCCTTGTCCTTCTTGGTGTCTGGCCATGTCCCACCAGCAGTCCCTGCCCCCACATTCCCCACCCTTGGACTTCTTGTGTGCCCTCAGGAAGGTGGGCTCTAGCCGGGGGAGGATGGGCGTCCTTAGGCAGAAGTACCCTAACTGGGGTGGGGGTCTGGGGTAACACAAGCTTTTCCAGTTATGTGCCACAATTTTCATAACGCCCTTTGCTCCCTTCATACTGTCTCCACACACTTGTCTCTGTGGACATTCGTTCTTTGTGCTGTGGGGGTTGAGGGCGCAGTGGAGAAGCACATATTTCCCGCACCCAGGAGCTCACAGTGTGTGGATACCCTGCCTGTGTTCCATGGGTTTAGCCGATTTTGCCATCTGGGAATGAAAATCCTAGTGTTGTAGATGTGCTGATTTTTTCTTTTTAAATTAAAGTTTATTGGGGTGACAGTTGTGAACAAAGTTACATAGATTTCAGGTGTACAATTTTGTAATACGTCATCTATATATCACATTGTGTGCTGATTTTTTAAAAAAGAGCAACCCCAAATCTGGATTTTAAAGTAAAATCTGATTTCTAACTATTGTCAGCTAATCAAACAATTTACCAACATACTACAAGCCAAACAAAAAAGCTATGGGCCATTCAGCCTTTAAGCCCCAGTACAACTTTGTCCTGCAAACACAGGGCTCCACGAGGGGCTTTTTCTGATAGAGAACTTGCTTGTTTGGGTCTTAGTTACTCTATTTGTGTAACTGGAAAAACGGCTCAGGCTCCAAGGCTGGCAGGCTGGCACAGTCTCACAGTGTGTGAGAGTTAAGTGTGTGAGAATAAGCACATCCAGACAAGGTGATTGGATTCTGATGGCTGACAGTTGTCCAGGTAGAAGGATACTGACCAGGTGTTGCTGAGCTGCCTGCTGCCCAGAGACTGTGTGTTGATTAAAGCAGGCATGTGCTTTCAACTTATGGGCCATGTGAGCAGAAATCCACAGTGTTATCCCTCGACCTTGCGCAGCCCTTGCGTGTCTGCAAGGGATGGGAGGAGTCAGCCCCTCCAGGGCCTGGGGGAGTGCCAAGCAGTGCTCAGAGGCTCCTTGTCCCTAGCCTAGGGCTCTGCTGGGCGGGTGCTCTGCTTGCTGGGTATGCTTCCTTTTGTGTTCTGTGGGGTGTTGTCCATCTGTGGCTTGGCCCTACTTAATGGATATCTTATCTCTCCCCTGGGCCTGGATGTTTACTGCAGGAGGACATGAGTGGTAAACGCAGTTTGGGTGGGAAAGAAAATTACTTCTTCAGGGGTGGTGGGTGGGTTCAGTCTCCATCATGGACTGGAGAAGCTCCCAGTGACCTCCCCTCCCCCCGTTGATTTGGGATTGAGTTGATGCTGCCCCTCTTTTGGCCCAAGAGACAGGACCATGCAGGCATAAAAGCATGGTTGCTGGAACCTAAGGAACCCTTTCCAAACCCTGCTTGCCTCACTTGCATTGTAACCCTGGGGGAGTCCTGGCCCTGCTCTGAGCTTCTGTTGCCATACCTGTTAAAAAGGAACAGTCATCGTATCTGCCTCATAGGACTGTTTTGAGGATTAAACGAGTGAGAGGTGCATAAATTGTCCTCAGAAGGCGTGCGGTAGGTGTTCAGAAAGTTCCAATTCCGTCTCTGTTCCTTACCCAGCTGTGAATTCATCTCAGCTTCTCTTGAGGCCGTTGATATTTTCAGTGGCATCATTTCTTAGGCTAGTGAATTCCTTGAGAGTGGACCCTCACTGACCTCTCCATTTTCAGCTTTTTACTTAGCTTTCTCCCTCTGATTAGGAAAGAAATGCATTGCTACAATGAGCACAAATTAATTTAAAAATGTAAAAAGAGAAAGGGCAATCAATGCATGCTTGTTATATAAAATGTGGAAGGTACAGCAAAGTGTCAAGAGACAGGAGAAAATCATTCTGAAGTCTACTTCTGTCATTTTCTTCCAGTCCTTTCTTCCTGTTGTAGTTTGTAAAAGTTGAGCACTCTCATTCTGTTAAGTTGTAGATCCTGCTTTTTTCATTTAACATATCATTGACTTTTCCTGAAATCATTGTGAACTATTTGTAAATGTTACTGTTAGCATCTGCATATATTTTTCAATATTCAAAACAGCTTATTTTTAAAAATTAGTTTTAGGTGTACAAAACAATGTAATAGTTAGACATTTACACCCCTCACAGTGATAACCTCCCTCTTCCAATCTACTACCCCTCTGACATCGTACATATCTGTTACAGTTCCACAACACAACTTATTTTTTAAAGAATGGAATCATTTATGCTGAGATATGCTTAAGTATTACTGAAGAAAATAAGAAACGACTTTGATTTGTGGTCCTACAATTTATATCTACAATTTCTTCAGGCTGATTTTGCATAAGTTCCTTACAAGCTACCTTTTAAGACAGTTGGTTAGTCTTTTTACATTTATGTACAAGAATGGGTGATACTTAATGAAATATGCATTTGATGAGGCTTTAAAGTTAGCAAATAATAACATTTAAATCTCTAAAATGTTATATCCTAGGTTTAGTTGACAAAGTCCATGATAAGAAAAGAGATACTAATTTGTTAAATTAAAAAAAATCATGCTATTACAAAGTGCCTGCTCAAGGAAAAGATTATATAAATGCTAACTAAGTGCATAAAAGAACTGGCAGAACACGAGTCTTCTTCATTCACAGGGTTATCTTTTACTGTAAGCAAAAGACTTGAGTTATAGGTTATGCTGTAGATATATCTGTCATAGAGTAGGAAGATAACAATTTAGGGAAGAGGAAATAAAAAGGAATGTATGTAAGGCAGTATTCATTTTAGTTACAATAAGCACAAAAGTGTTTTAGGAAGACAAGGTAAAAATTACCCTAGTATAGCTTGTTTTTTGCAGAATAAAACAATGAAATGCAATGAAAATAAAGCTCAGTGAGCTTGTTGATGGCCATCTGATGGTCTTGGTCATTTTGGGTTGGTCACTCCTAGGTGGTCACCCTGCTCTCACAAGCCGTCCTGGTATATAGACATTCTGTTAGATGGCCTCCCTCCCTGAGCTCCAGCATGTTCCTTGGCTTCCCTTCAGAATTCTAGGTTGTGCTGTGGCGGTATCCTTGCAGCCCCGTTTGCAGACCCACAGTTCCCTCTAGGAGTGGCCTTATTGGTCTCTGCCCAGGAGATACCGTCAGGGCCTCCCTGAGTGTAATTTAATGTCATAAAAGATGCCGGAGGCCCAGTGCCATCATTCCCATTCACTTGGCTGTACTAGTTTTCTCTTGGTGTTGAAACAGAGTCTGCCAAAATTTACTTAGTTAAAATGGAAATTTATTATCTTACAGTTCTGCAGGTCACGGTTCTCATCAAGGTGTCAGCAGTGCTGATTCCTTCTGGAAGTTCTGGGGGAGAATCCATCTCCTTGTCTTTTCAGCTTCCAGAGGCTGCCTGCCTTCCTCAACTCCTGTCCCACTTCCTCCATCTTCAGACCAGCAGTGGTAGGTGGGGTCCTTCTCACAGCCTCAGCTTCCTCTCCACTCCTGACTTTTTGCCTCCCTCTTCCTAGGGCCCCTGAGGTTCCTTTGGACCTACCTACATAATTCAGGATAATGTCCCGATTTTAAAGTTCGCTGATTAATAACCTTAAAAGCATCTGCAACCTTAATTCTCCACATAGCCTGGCATGTTCATGGTAGGCGACTTTGTGGGTCATTATTTTGCTTCCATGTTGGCTCACCTGTCCATGCCCTTGTAGCCAGTGCACGTTGTTCACCCTTCCCTTTCTTCTGCACGGTCGACTGCACTTTTATTTACTGGGTGGCATCCTCTTGTCATAGCCAAACTGACTAGAGCCACTTGAGACCTATAGCTATGTTTCCATGCCGACCACGCTTGCTCTGGAGACGGCACACTGTAAGCCCGTGGGCCTCTGCAGACTTACCTGTGTGCTGTAATGACACACCAGTGTCTTTCCTGGGCCTGGAAGCTGCTTGTGCCTAAAGAAGTTCCTAGAAAATCTGCTTTTGAAGAGCCAGAATGTGAGTTTGTGTCACTATTCAGGTCAATGACCTCCTGTTATGCCTGGACAGGTGTTTCTTCAGACCCCTCGCTCTCCCCCCTCCCCGTTCTCTACCTCACCACCCACGCAGAGCCCAACGTGGGATCTTGCAGAGGTCATCTTGTTTGGCTGTCACACCGAGCTTTTCTTACTGTGCCCCTCAGGGGCTGCTGCCAGTGATGCTGCCAGCCTGAAGACTGCTGTGGCCTCTGCCACAGGTGCCAAAGTTCCTCACTGGGATGGGGCTGAGGCCGGGGAACCACCTAGTTCTCTCTCGGGATTCCTCACAAGCCTGTGGCTGTGTAAAGGGATGACTGCCGTCTTCTCTCAGCTGAACTCCCAGGGTTCAGAGTTCTCCCTCATTCCAGGGTCCCCTGTGTCTGTACACACATGCACATACTCTCTCACTTTGTAAACTAGACTCCGGCCCCACCCATGTCTCCTATTTTGGGTTCTAAAGGCTCCTCTTTCGTATTCCTACTGCCATGGCCTTGCTCCCAGATTGGGAGGTTGGGCTTAACTGGCAGTGATCAGATGGATACCTCATGCCAGGTGTGTGGGTATGAGGCCATGGGTCTAGTGAGACATGTGTCCTCACATTGCCCCTGAGCTGCCACTGTTCCCGTTCCTGGTGATATGGGAACTTGAACAACCTTCCTGTTTGTAGCGCATGTTGAGGCCATTTCTTCAGATTTCTCTTGGAGGACAGCTAAGGCTGCCCCTTGGCACTCAGAGCCACATCTTGTATGGGCACACAGAGGGTCTTCCCAAATTCTTGTAGATACCAGGTCAAAATCCTCATCCTTGTCCTGTCCAGCACCCTTTTCCCCTCTTTACTTGGCCTTTTCACTACTCAGAAAATGGTATCACCTAAAAACCTAGAGTATTCAGTCTGCACTGCTTGTTCCCAAACCATTTCTAACCCAGCCTGATCCTTGGATGTGAATCTTTTTAAACTTGGCTACCCAGGGAGATCCTTACCCCTTGGTTTTGTTCTGTGGTCCCCTTTATCAGTCAGGATAGACTTAAGTTATCTGTAGTAACAAATAATCCCCAATTCTCAGTAGCTTAACATTGCAAAAATGTATCTTTTGCCCATGCTGAATGTCCATCACTGGTCATTTTAGGGCTTGTGGTCAGCCAGCTCGAACATTGCCAGTTGCCGTGTCACAGGGAAAGAGCTCTGCGGGGATTCAGCCTGGATGTGACACACATCCATGTCACTTCTGCTTAAAACTCATTGGTCGAAACTAGTCATGTGGTCCCAGCCAGGCATCAGGGATCCAGGAAGCACAGTCCTTCGGTGTCCCTGGAAGGGGGACATGACACAAATACCTACTGCCCTAGTCACGTGAAACAGCGCTCCCATCGCCTCAGTCACTCATTAAAGCAACAACAGTAACAACAACAACAACAATGAAACAAAAAGCCAAAAACAATTTAGGTATTGGATCCTGGTTGGGTCAAATTCATGGCTCCCATCAGTTCCCCTTTGCCCACTCACTTACTTGTCCCTCTGCTCCAGAAAGCTCTGGGCAGCCCTTTGGTGTGGCAGGAAGTCAGGAAGCCCAGGTCGCCAGCCCCAGCCAGACTCTCACCTGTGTATTCCCTGTGCCTACCAATCTTGTCCTCTGTAAACTAGGGCCTGCACAGGCCCAGCTCTAGAAACTTGGGCTGGATGCTTCCTAAGTAATAATATGAAGATTGGCTTCCAGGCCTGGCCATTGTTGGGGCCAGCACCAGTGAGCCCCCTGTGGCCGGACTTGGCAAGTCTCTGCTTCCTGTCATCAGCAGGGCTGCCTGTTCCTCCTGCAGACACCCCCCCACCCCCACCCCACTGCCCTCCTCGCCCTGCTTTCCTGCACAGCAGCAGCTCTCTCTTTTGTTACAGCAGTGAGCTGGGTAGAGACTCATCTGTCTGCCATGGGAAGGCCTGTGACAGCCCCTTTCTCTAGGGTCTGGCCTTTCTGACAGTTGTGAGTCTTAGGAAGGCACTGGGTCTGTGTCCAATATCCCATTAGCTGGGTTCTCGAAAACCCTCCTCCCAGCCTATAAAACAGCCAGTTTTCTGCCCAATGGCAGTGGGTTAGGATCAGAAAGACTCTGGGTTCTCCCTTCCAGGCCTGAAGCACAGGGAGGGTAGCTGTGAGGTGATTAGGTGGTCCCTTCTACATGTTTCTGGGCCCAGCTATGGGCGAGGCAGGTGCCCAAGATAGTGAAACCAGGGGCTGCAGCTAGGGGCCCAGGGTAGCCCTCAGCCTAGGCTGCACTTCCACATCCTGCCGGATCCGGGACATACCTAGTTCCCTACCCTTACATCAGTCCTTCACCAGACCCAGGCAGAGGCAGCCAGAAGCTCAGCTCCATCTCTGCCTGCCCTGGGTCTGTCCCCTGCTAGCACTCAGCCAGCACCCACACCTCCTCACGACAACAGAACAGTGGAGGTGCTCAGAGGTTGGGAGCAGGAGGAGTCTTGTTCTCACTCACAGACCGGGGCTCCCATCCCTTCCCCCGGTTTCTTCAATTGGAAGATGGGAATGATGACACAGAGACAGCTGTGAGGGTCAGTTGAGGAAATGCACAACAATGCCTCGCTAGGGCCAGGCAGAAAGGTAGGGATGGTTGTCATATTATCAGCCTGAGTGGTCCCGAAGAGCTTTTGGTCTCCTGCACCTCCTGGCCTGGCCTGAGCAGGCTCCCCGAGCCCCTGCATCGTTTAGGGCAGCTGGGAGCTGAGTCTCAGCCTTCCTGGGTGTCCCAGGGGAGCAGAGAAGGAGGTTGGTACTGACAGTATGAGTCCTGTGGAGGCTGCCTGGCCATCTGTATGGGCTGGGGCTCCGGGACTGGACTGTCACTGCACAGTTTGCAGTCTTGTTGCAGCCTCACTGTTCTGAGTACACAGAGAGCCCGGAATCTGGCTGGCGTGGCCCAGCACCCCCAGGAGCCTGTCATATGGCAAGCATAACTTGCTCCATTTGGTGGAAAGGGGTCAGGCAGGTCCAGGTTCAAATCCCAGCTCTGGGGTCCTAAAAGGTCACTTGCTCTCTCCTCCAAGCCTCAGTTGAACATCTGTGAAGTGGGACCACTGTGGCATTGTGCTGATGAATCTAGACGGGTGATGTGTACCTGGCAGGGAGAAGGCTGTCAGGCAGCAGTCCACTGGGATGCCCAACAGAGGTGTGCTCAGCCTTGTGCTGGGGTTAAGGGTGTGGGTAGTGGCACATACTATGTACCCTGGTCACCATTTGTTATGTTCTTTTGGACCCCAGCCTAGATCACATTACATACTTTTGTGCTACCAACTTCCAGGTCAGGGCAGAGACGGGGCCCCACTGGTTGGGCACCATTCCCACTCCACTCATGGCTGTAGCTCTGCTCCGGCTCAGCCCGTCTGTGTGCCAGCCCTGGCGTGGCCTGAGCCTCTGCACACTCGGCTTCAGCCTGGCCAAACTGGCTGGTGCCCCTTCCCATGCAGTTCCTCCTGCTCTGTGTAAAGACGGAGCGTGGAGGTCTGGCCTTAGCTCTGCTCCTAGACTGGGGCTGGGGAGTTTCTTCCATCCAGAGGCAGGGGGAGGGGCAGACTCAGGGCCCTGGTCTGGGCTCCCCATACTTGTCTCAGTGGTGCTCATTATGGGGGCTGGCGCCAGGCGCTGAGGGGGCCCTGACTTGGCTCAGCTCTAGGGCTCTTGCTGCCTTTCCTGTCATGGCTGTTCCTTAACCCTAGGTGGCCCCCAGGGCACCTGCCCTCACTTGCCTCTACCCAGGGCTACAAGTAGCCCAAACAACCTTGTGGGCTTCCCCTGAGTCCTGCGGGCTGCAGCCTGGGCCTGGCTTTCCAAGGGTGCGTCTCCCTGTGTCACTGAGCCCCAGTTGGAGCTCAGTGACACTGTACAGCCCACAGCACTGAGCCAGGGCTGCACAGGGTACCCATGGGCAGTGCTCCCACAGGGACTGTAGGCAGGGTGCCCATGCCTCCAGGGGTGGGTGGTGTGGTGGGAAGTGCTGAGGACAAGGAACCGTCTAGGAGGCTGGGTCAGGTCCTCGGCATTCTGTGAATCTAGGCTGGGACCCTTGTCCTGTGTATGCATGTGCATGTGCATGAGTGTGTGTGTGTGTGCGCGCGCGTGTGTGCTAGTGCATGTGTTGCCATTACCCGTGCTTCCTGGGCATGTTTAGCTGAAAGATGCAGCAGTGTCAGCTGCTGCTCAGACCCCCTTGATCCCTCCCTCTTTGCCCTTCTCCCAGATTTCCTTCAGGTCTCAGTTCAGATGTGGCATCCCTAGGGAGCCCCCAGTGCCCAGAAGGGGCTGGCCTAGTCATGTGTTTCCCATCGCCCTCTGTTTGGTGATATCACCGGAAATTGGGCTGCGGGAAGGGAGGGACTTGGTCTCTTTTGTGCCCTGTTGTATCCTCAGCTCTAAGACAGGGCAGTTCATGGGGCATCAAAAAGTATCATTTCCCTGGCTTGGGAAGCTGGCGGCCCCGGTTCGGGTCCCACATATGAGGGCCAGTGACACTGCCCTCAAAAAAAAAAAATAATTTTCCCCTCACGCCTGGGGACAACCCTGGACCCAGATGTGTGGTCCTGACTCTGGGCCGTTCGGAGGTCACCCCAGTGAAGTGGTTGGTCATTGTGGTGGTGGCAGCTCAACTTGGCCAAGGATTGGGGGAGGCCTGGGACCTTCCTTTTTGTTGGCATCCCCTTTGGCACTTTGGCACCATGTCAGTGGGGTGAGGGTGGGCACCAGGGATGGTCCTCTTGGGGCCCCAGCGCTGTGGACCAGCAGGCGTCACAGGGTCCTGGTGTCCAGAGCTGGAGGAGGGCCCTGAAAGCCAAGGCCAAGCCCAGGGAAGGGCTGGAGGTGATATGAACTGAGTGGATGTCCCCCTCCAAATTCATACGCTGAAACAGCAACCCCCAATGCGATGGTATTTGGAAGTGGGGCCTTGGGAGGTGATTGGGTTTAGATGAGGTGCTGAGGGTGGAGTTCTCATGATGGGATTAGTTGTAAGAGGGAACCAGAGAGCTGCTCTCTCTCTCTACCATGTGAGTTACAGCAAGAAGGGGGCCGTACAAGCCAAGAGGAGAGATCTTATCAGGGACTTGATTGGCCAGCACCTTCATCTTAGACTTCCCAGTGTCCAGACTCCGAGAAATAAATGTCTGTTGTTGAAACCACCCAATCGATGATATTTTGTTGTGGCAGCCTGAGTTAACAAGGAGGGCATTGGCTGTGGGCAAACCCTGGCCTGGGGCCAGACTTGGCTTGGATGGACTTGCTGAGGGAGTTGGGCCAGCCCTGCCCCTCCTAGGACTTTGGGGCCCACATGTCAGATGAGATCCCTGCCCCTCTGAAGATTCAAGAGTCTCGTCTCTCACCTAAGGTTAGACTGAGCCAGGCTGTCTCGACCCACAGCCCTTTAAATGTTTAAAGACAGCCACTGTGCGTGTCAGAGACTTTTTCAGTCTGCACATCCTGGAGCCTGACTCCTCACTTGATTCTCTTGTGGATGCTTCCATTTGTCACTGCCCTTCTTAATGCTCAGCATCACTGACGGGCCTCAACAAAGAACTTAACTTGCTGATCTCAGCTTTCCTGCTGAGGAAACAGTGGGGACAGTGACACCTCCCTGTCACAGGCTGTCTTAAGGACGAAATGAGGTAATGACTGTAGAGAACTTAGCTGGTGCCTGGCCCCAAGGAGGTGCTCAGTAAACAGAAGCTACAGTTATTGTCCTCGTGCTGTCGCCTGGCCAGTGCACAGTGGGAGGGATGGTCACTGCTTGTTCTGGATGCTCTGCTGATGTCGATGAACCTGGCTGGCTGCACTGCCTCCCCCTGTGGCTCTGCAGAAGCCTGTGGTTTCTCCAGCCCCAGGGCTTCAGCCCCAGAAAGGGTGATGTGTGTGCCATTGGACTCCAGTGTGTGACTTCACACCGACTGCTTTAAAGCCCAGTTTGCACAGAGCTTTGGGAATCTTGTGCTTTTCTGAGGGTAGTTCTGCCTCCCAGCCCAAGCCTGCTCTTTGGAGCCTGTGCTGCCTCTAAAGCTCTCAGGCTGGGCCCAGCTCCCCAGTCTGCTCTGTGCGTTGACACTGGGTCACTGACCAGCACCCGGGGGACACAGGGTTGCATCAGGAGGAATCACTGACATCCCACTGGCCGACTGCATCACTGTACCTGACTGGGTCATGTGCACTGTTTCTCTGCATGCACACTCTCATAGGTGTGGGTTTCAGGGAATCACAGCACACAGGCTTCGGCTGGGGGCCTGAGCCTTTCAGCTGATCCTCCCTTCATTGTAGAAGCCTCGTGGCCAGTCACCTGGGCGGTGCTGGGAGCCAGCCCAGGAAGCTGACAAAGGGAAGGAGTGCAGTGGGCTTGGCAGGGTTAGTTCTGCTACAGGCTCCTGGCGGTGGCCTGTTTAAAAGCAAAGGAACCTGGCGATACCTGGGGTCTACCGACACCTTGTGCCCAGGGCTGGATATGCAGCAGCTCAGGCCAACCCTGGGCAGCACTGGGAATTATACAGGGAGCAAAGCTAAGTGGGGATTGCTTAGGAAACATGAAGGATTGGTAGCCATGCCAGCACCCTCTTTGTTACTTAATAGCCTCTCAGTATTTGTGTGACCCTCCCTTTATCCTTGGCCTTGGTCTGTTTCTTTCTACCTCCACTGCCATTTCCGCAGTCTCAGCCTGGATGCTTGTGGTCATTTGCTCACTGCTCCCTGCCTCTCTTCTCCCCTCCAGGCTGCTGTGCTCACAGCTGCCAGAGTTATCTGCAAAATCGATCCAATAACTTCCCTCTCCTGCTGAAACCCTTCAATGGCTCCCTGCTGTACTAGGAATAAAATCCAGACCCCTTGTCAGTGCCTGCAAGCCCCCAAGTATGCCAGCAAGGGCTGACCTCACCTTGATCTCTGTGCTTCAGCCACACTGGCTTTCTTCCTGTTCTCCTACAGACAAAGTGTGTTCCTGCCCCAGGTCCTTGGTACATGCTGTTCCTTCCATCTGGAAGGCGCTGGGCATGACAGGCTGCTTCTCAGCCTCCCCCAGATCTCACCTTGGAGAAACTCCTCTGTGCTCCAAGTAGGACCCCTCTTATTCTCTGTCAAGCCGTCTTTTCCTCCTTTATGTGCTCTGCGCCCCTGCAATTGTTATTAATTTATTTCTGAGGAATGTCAGGTCTGTGAAGATAGGTAAGTCTTGTTTACTGCTGGATTCCCAGAGCCAAGCCTGGTGTGCTGCTGGTCTTGGGTACTCAGAAAAAGTACCTGGATGGATGGTAGGATGGATGGACACACACGACCTCCACCCTGAGAGCCCTGCAAGCTCATGCGGCCCCGCCTTCATGCCCAGGACCACTTGGGCCCATGACATATGGGGCCTGGAGGCTTGTTGCCCTGACAGCAGACCAGTGCTGCCACCTCAAGCCCACTCGTGCTGGCCCTTCCCTCCTGGTCAGCCTCTGGATTTGAAGATCTTTTCTTAGAACGAAAACATAGGAGCTGATGGCACCACCTCTCCCTGGCATTTCTATAGGTCGGTCAAAGGCTCAGCATGAAGGGTCCTCTAGTGGGCTTGGGAGACTCAGTCTCCACGTGTGTGAAATGGCGATGACATTGCTCTAGCCGCTGGCCCCTCCAGGCTAGGACAGGAGAAGGGGCTGGGGGTGGGGGCAGCAGCCTGCAGCTCTGAGCTTGATGGGGAGGGGCGCCGCCCGACACACTCCTACCGGCACCCCCTTGGTGGGTGCGCCAGGGCCTGGAGGGCGGTGCCCATGTGCAAATATATAGCCGGCACGCCTGCTACGTTGGCCCCTGAGGAAGCAGGAGCTAGAAACCTACGCAGGGGCTGGAGGGGCTTTGAACTCTGTTGTTATTAATGATCAAAACCTCATCAGGAAAAGCCCCCTGAGTGCGGCTCAGGAGTCCACCTGTGTCAGGCTACTTAGCCCCTGCCAAAGGAATTAGCTTTACCAGAGGGAGGACAGCAGGCCTGTGATGAGTGTCAGCACCCCCTGATCAGTACTGCTGAGTGTCGAGGGGAGCTCCTCGATGGCGGGGTGCCGCCCGCTGGGGAGTGCATGCTGGCTGTGTCCTGGCCGCTCCTCTGGGATCCTGTACATGCACACAGACATGCCATGTGCTCGCCAGCCCGCATACCTGCACATAGCAGGTGGGCTCCTGCCAGCTGTGCCCCTCAGAGCCCACCAGGACATCTTCCTGACACTCATGCCTGGGCTGGACCCCTGGGCACCTGCCTGCAGGATGGTGTCTGGGCTCAGCGTTTGTGTCCTCAGGACCTGGCCCCAGCCGGGTGTCCGGTCTCGTCCCCGCTGCATGCTCTGGTGCCCTCCCTGTGCCAGCAGAGAAGGCCTTGTCCACCCACTTGCCCCTGTGCCTCAGTCTCTTCATCACCTCACAGTCTCAGTTTCATGTGCTCTTCATGCCTGCTCTGCCCCCTTAGCTGGGGCTGGGCCTCCTCTTTGCTGCCACGCTGCCCTGCATGTCTCCCATCATGTTTCAGCTGGCGCCTGGGAGGTCTGTGGGCCCTGCATTCCGGGACTCGCGGGCACATGCAGTGAGTGAGTGTGTGTTGTGTGGCTATCTGACTGTACCTATGGCACATACTCGTTTGGGTCTGCACACACAGGAGTGCATGCCTGTGTGTCCCGGTGAGGTCACAGACACACACCTGCAGACGGGGTGAAACCCCGTGGCAGGTGGCTCCAGGGGTCATCTCCCCTGAGAGCCCGTTCCTGGGAGAGCCTGTCAGGTGGGCTGTTGGGAATGTGTTATGAGGACCCTGCTGGAACTGTGGCAAAATGGCTGAGGACTGACCCTAGGGTGTGTGCCCCATTTTATATGTTGTCACAACCCACGCCGTTGGCTTCTGATTCAGTCTCCCCCACATGGGTGGGTCTTTCCTATCCCCACACACATATGTGGGCAGGGGTCTCTGCTCCCTTCTTCCAGATGGTCCATTTGTGGCCACTGCTGAGAGCTCCATCCGGGTTCCAATGGAGGGAGGGGCTCTGGGCTGGAAGCCCCATGACCTGGGCCAGCTCTGCTTATCCTTCTGCCCCATGGGGACACTGCCCCAGGCCGGCCCTGGGAGGCTGGGTGGCCAGGGCAGTAGTAGGAATGGCAATGCCTTATCAGCAAGGGCTCCGAGAGCTTCCTGGGTAGCGTCTGCCCCTCTCTGCACGGCTAATTGAATAGAAATCCTCCACAAAGTGAGGCAGAGCTCGGGCCCTGCCTAATCTTGTTAAGAAGTCCCCTGACAGTCTCATTAGGCGGCTGGCTGCTTGGAGAAGTTTATCTCTGCCAGGGGTTAGTCAGGCCCCCACAGGCTGGTCTTGGGATCAGGTCCCTGCCCATCCGCCCTCCAAACACAGGTTCAAGTAGAGGCGAGACTGCAGCAGCTCCGCAGGCCACCAGTCCTTACTTAATCAGTTACGGTTTGCTGGACTTAATTGCTTTAAAATTACTAACTTCAGCTGGAGAATGCAGGTGACGGGGGTTGAGGAAGACATGTGAGCCTCCTTATGGGGTGTGAGTTGGGTGCGGGCTAAGAGGATGCTTTCCAGCCCACTCATGACCTTTCTCTGTGGGAACCCTGGCAGGCTGCCCAGCAGCGAGGACCTGGCCTTCCTGGCTGTGCATGCTGTGGCGACGGAGCTGGGTGTGTCAGGGACAGACAAGTGGACTACAAGAGAACAAAGCCAACCCAGGGCTGCGGGAGCACAATGTGTCTGACCTAGCCTGGGCTTGGGAGCAACCAGAGGAGGCTTCCTAGAAGAAGTAACTCGTGAGCCAAGTCTTAAGTGGAGAACGGTGTTGGTCAGGTGAAGCAAAGGAGGCCAGATCTCCAGGTGGTGGAACAGCTTGACCAAATGGCAGGATCTGTGAGCTGTTCCGGTTTGCTGGGCATAGGTGGAGAAGGAGAGTGCCGATAGCCTGGTAAGGTCTGCAGGGGTCTTAGATCTTTCTCTCTGTGGTGACAAGTGACTCAGTCTCTGGGAACTGAGCCCCTATGGCAGGCAGATGGTGTAGGCTGTAGACCAGAGAGGGGTGTCAGGGCCCCGAGTCATACACCTAGGTCTAGCCTTGAGCTGTGAGGGGAGAGACCCGTGGGGATGTGGAAGCTCCGGGGGACAGTCAGCCCTACCAGTAGGGACCTAATGGGGGCACTTGTCACCCCTGATTTACATCATCACAGCTCTGGACATGCTCCTCCAGTTCAAGCTGAAATGCATACTTTTGCCTCACAAAGAGGCTTCCCTGGGCCAGGCCGTGAACTGTCATTTGGTCCATCTTTCTATCCTAGGCCCCTTGGTTTTCCCTCCCCAGACACTAGCCTCGAGTGCAGTAGAGAGAACGAGGTGAGCCAGACATCACTAACTCTGAGACTGTGGTCTCCAAAACAGACCCCCTCCCACATTGGCTGAAGTGGGGGTCACCTCTTTTCCCAACTTGGGGGCTTCAGCCACCTGATGCTGTATGCATGGAGCAGAGCTCTGAGCTGAGGATGGCTTACGTTCACTGTAAGGAATATCTCTCTGCAAGAAGTATTTCATCTCATCAGTAACATGACGCAGTGGAGCGGTGGTACATATATGTTCTAAGTCATAATTTTACAGTGATTTAAAAAACTCAAGGGCCGGCTGAGTGGCACGTTGGTTGGGAGCTGGCTTGGGACGCCAGTGGCCTCGGTTCACATCCCACATGAGGGCCAGTGACACTGCCCTCTACAGCTAAGATGGTGAACAGCTCCACCTGGAGCTGGGCTGTGTGAGCCTGGGCGATGGTGTAGGCTGCAGCCCCTGCTGCAGTGGGCTGCCATAGGCACAGTGAGTGGCCGGCAGCCAGTGTGAGCGATCAGCAGCCGGTGTGAGCTGCCACAAAGTTGCTGTGAGTGGCCGTCCAGAGGCCGGCGACCCATCTGCCTCACCCAAGAAGAGTGCAATGATGATACCAACATGCGTCAGTGAGGTAACATCCTCCACAACTAGACTGAAGAACAAAAAGACAGCAACTTGTCTGTTCCATTCCCCAATTCCCCAAGGCTGTTCCCCTCCCCCAATTCCCCAATAAAAATCTTAAAAACAAAAAACAAAAAACCCCTCAAGATATTGGTTTTCTTTCCATTAGTGGGATGGTGGCAGGCAGTAAAGTCTTTTTATAATCAAATTTAAATATTTTAATTATACAGCCCATATTCTCCCAGTAACATACCATCTCTGTGAGTTAATGGGCTTTGAAATCTCCCTTTGTTGCATACACTGTAGATACAGATTTTTTTTTGTTAAATGATTTATTTTATATATAGAAATTCAAAAAATTAGCTATGAGGTAGCTTCAGATGAGTACTGGGAGGTTCTATTATGTTAGAAGAAGGCAGATTCCTGGATGGAATTCAGAGCATCTCCCCCTCTTCAGAACAAGGTTTTAAGAGCACGAGTGAGGTACAGAGCTATCTGTGTTGCTTTGACCGCAGCAGAGAGACCATTCGTGTGCTGTATAAATTTCTCTGTTGATTCTTTAGTGAGGATATTACAATAGAAAGGGAATGTCCATGCATTTATTCATTCATTTATTTCCTGAGCACCTACTGTGGGCATGCCCCTTAACTTGCGGATACACAGCAAAGAAAGCCATGATCTTTATACTTGAGGGGCTGGTGCTTTCCAGAGAAACAGACATTTGTACATAACATTCCCAAACAAGGCCTTTTCAATGGTCGCTGCTTCCACAGAGTGGACTGCAGGGCAGAGCTACATACAACATGTGGACTCACCCTGTGCTGCTGTTCAGTGCTGAGGAGGGAACATGGAAAGGAAGCTGTGTAGGCTCCCGGGGGCTTTCTGGAGGGCAGGTTGGGCCAGGCCAAATCACCTGTGCTCCAGACCCAGGGCATCCCTCAGCCCTGCCCTCCCTATTCTGCGCTGGGGCCTGGCCCTGTCTTAGGACCTGCCGTGGCATCTACTAGGGCCTGGCCTTGGCTAGCTGACCTCTTAATCGGATGGGGCTGCCCCAGTCAGGCCATTGGACTTGCCAGAAAAAACTCCTGGGTCCTCATGGTCATTGGCTGAGGACCCGAGTGGTGTGTGTGTGTGTGTGTGTGTGTGTGTGTGTGTGTTGGAGCATGTGGGATTCAGCCTTCTTGTTTGCCCTGGCCTGGGCCTGAGGCATCACTGGGATCAGGACCTGGCTGACCCGGAAGTGCTGTGTGACCTTTGTGATTCGGTGCCCTCTCTGTTTCTGATGCTGTCTGTGGCAGCATGTGTGGTGGTTCCTCTACCATATATTGTGGGGTACTTGCCCTTTGGTATGAGGACAAGGCGACCCTTTCCCTCTCCAACGCTCTGTTCTTGTCTCTGCATCTGGAATACACACAGCTATTTGGCACCCACTGGCTAAGGGTCACTTAACAGTGGTGTGAGGGAAAGTCCAGAATCTCCTTAAGGGTTCAGGAGCAAGCAGTGTAGGCAAGGCTCAAGGTCTCAATGCCCCTCACGCACCAGCCCTTCAGTTGGGAAGGCCCAGAGTGACTCTCCTGTACAAGCCGCCCAGCATAGAACCTCAAGCTCAGAACCCTCTTGCAGCCCATGAGAACTTACAGAATTAGTACCCTTAAATCTGGACCCCCTTGCTTGGCTCAGAAACCCTGGCAGAACACCCAGGGGATCCTTAAATCCCCAGAGCAAAACCCCAGGGTCCAAACCTCTAATTACAATAAGAACCGCAGACTCAGAGCTCTTGGAGCCTGGAGACGCGCTTTGGCCGCCTCCGGCCCAGACCCTGCAGGCTGAGGTCCTGAGCCCTGTACATTCCCAGCTCTTCTGCTGCGGTCAGATCACTGGCACGTTATTGTTTAGAGCCTTTGCCTGTTTCCTTCCACATTTTGTTTCCCCTGAAGTTAATGACTGACTTTTTGGTGCTTCATCTTCCACCAACTCATCATCATGCTGCAACCAGCCATCTGAATTCCCTCTTGCTTGGCTCATTCATGGTGGCTTGGCTCATTCATGGTGGCTTGGCTTCCATTCCACCTCATGACCTATGTTCTGGAGCCTTTCGGCTGCTGCAGGGGCACTATCCCTCAGACGGCCTGCGGGGCTTGCTCTTACTCCGCGGCTCTGCTTGGGATGTCACCACCTGTATGAGATCTCCCCTGACCCCCGTTTAGAATTTCAGCCTGCTTCTCATGCCACTCCCTAGCACTCACGACGTTGCCGTTTTTCTCCATGAAACTCACCTCTTTCTCATGTGCCATCTGTCTAGAGCTCTACCGTCTCAAAAGTTTGCCAACCCCTGCTCTAGATGATTGATCTTATTGTTCGCCCAGCCCCATGCTAAGTGGAAGCTTTAGCAGAGCAGGCTGCTGTCTTTGGCATCTCCCATCTCCTGCACAGTGTCTGGCACACAGCTGGTGCCCAGTCAAATCAGCCTGCATGAATGATTGCATACTTCTGAGCTGATTGCCACACCCTGGCGCAGGGTGCTGTCCTGTCATCTCCTCGGAGTTCCTCACTCCCCCTTCCTGAAGTCACCTTCCTCCTGAGGTCACCTCTGGTCTGTGGACTCCCAGCCTCCTTCCTCTACTCCGGCGCTCTTTTGTTCTCATGGCTTCCTCAGCCAAGTGTGGCTGGCCTCATCCCTGCCCATCAGGGTGCTCAGTGTGCCCATTCCTGAGGGCCAGCTCTGGGCTGTCCCCAGGGGGAGACCTTCATCTCCAAGGTGCATCCTGCAGCGCAGTTCTGCCTGCCTGGCCCAGCCTTGGGGTGCAGCAGGTTAATTAGTGCAGCTGGAGCCAACTCTCAGTAATTACCAAATCTGTCCCTAAGGGCAGGCATGTGCCTGCCCCAGCCCTCCTGCGTGGGGCTCAGTGGGCCCAGGCCCAGCCTCTGCCAGCCTTGCTTCTGCTTTCTCCTCCTCCCCTGCTTTCCCCTGCAGCTCTTCCCAGAGGCTTTTTCTGGAGGGTAAGACTCCTGAGAGGCTCACGGACATCCATTAGTGTCTCATGTGGGCTAGGCGCTGTGTTGGGTGCTGGGGTGGGTGGTGGGCATGGAAGGTATGAGGATGGAGCTTGCTGTCTAATGGGGAGAGGGGATGAGAGACTTTGGAAGCAGACCAGCTGGCTTTGAACCCCACCTGTGCCACTTATCACCTTTTGTCCTTGAGTAACTTACTTAAGCTCCCTGAGCTTCACTTTCCTCATCCATAAAATGGGGATAAACATAGCACCTGCTACCCAGGATTTGTGTGAATTAAAGTGGAAATAGGATGCTAGGAAGTGGTCACGGGGTGGCCCCATCCAATCCCCAACACATCAGGGCAGCAAGCACATGTGAGGCAACTAGTGTGTGCTGGGTGCTGTGAGGAATGGTGATCTGGCCTCAGAATTGCAGGAACTCATCATGGAGGGGAGAGGAGAAGGGGAGAGGGCAAGATGAGAGCCATGCTGAACGAGGTATCAGAGGAGCAGGACAGAGTTGAAAGTTTAGGTAGGAATGGCCCTGGGGCCATGGGGCCCTGAGGGACCCTGGCAGGGAGGTCCTTTGTACTGGACTTGAAGCGATGGCCTGAGCTTGGAAAAACAGGGCAGGGAGATACCCTGTGTGTGTTGGGATGGGCATCTTTATGGGGTTCTTATGGTGGAGAACCCCTGGCATGGTAGGGAGCATCAAGCTTCTTAAATGAATGCCAGCCAGCACTCCTTCAGTTTTCCAGGACAAGGATCCAGCTCACCCTGGCCTTTTGGGACTTGGGAAAGGCTAAATTCTGGGCTTTGGAGTGAACTCTTTGTGGCTGTGCTTGACTTTGTTCTTGTGCCATGGCCTCACTCCTCTCCAAGACTGCATGGAATTGGAAGAAAGAATTCCAATTAAAAGGGAAGGAGAAAGGCTGTTAGCAGAATAAGGGGAATGAGTAGATGTGCTGGTCATTCAGAGCCTTCACTGCCATGGCCACCCCAGGAGCAATTCTGCCTTCAGAGCTCTCCTCAGGGCCCTCTGCTGTCCTCACCACGCTGGTTTCTGGGAGGGCCTGGGTCTCTCCACTGGCGGGGAGATCCCATAGTTTAGAGCAGCACCTGTCTCCTTTAGAGCTCCAGGGAGAGTCTCAAAGCTGGGCCAGTGTCTGCCTCAGAGGCTTCTGTAGTGATGTGGCTGGGGCACAGCTGTGTTTAGGAGCTGCCAGCCCCTTACAGGACACTGTCCCTGGGGGTGCCCTGGCCACAGCCTCCTTGGCACGTGGGTCAGGGATCAGGGATCCACCCCCCCACCCCCCCGAGGCAGCCTCTGGTCCTGTCCTGCCCACACCCAGTTTGGAGGGGTGGGCTGGCTTGTTGTGGACCTGTCTTGTGGGGGCTGGACTGTATTCCTGGTGGCTAGGCTTGTGGTCATCCATTGTTGATTGATGAACCTGTCACCTAGAGTGGTCTAGGCAGTCAACTGGGCTGTGTGATAGTCTTTCTAGAATGTGTACAGAAGAATGGTTGAGGCTCACATGAAACAACTGTCAGAAACAATTTATAGCCGTGCTCCCATGGAGCCAGGCCTGGTTATGACTTTGCATGTTGCCTCCTGGCAAATGGGGTTTGTCACCCAGTCATTGCACTTAATTACTGTTATGAAATCCAGCCCTGCAGCCGGGCTGGGCAGCGGCACCCCCAGGGTCCAGGCACCCAGGGGATGGTGGGGGGAGCCGGTCCACGCCTGGGAAGGTGTAGAGTCAGTGTGTTTGAGAAGCAGCCTTAGTTGTCACAGTGCAGAGGCCAGGCTGTGGACACACGCTGGGATTCCTTCTTCAGCTCCCGGCTTGGGCTCTAGAAGAGCCCCAGAGCCAGTGGGCTCCGTATGCTGCGACACTGCTTTCAGACCGCTGACGTTCCTGGGAGACCCTCACTTCCTGCCTTCCTGTCTTGGAGGTGTCATGGTTCTTTCACTCAGTCACCAAACCCTTTCTGTTGCCTCAGTGTGGGCGTAAGGCTGGAGATCACAGTGGACAACTAGCCTTTAGTGTCTGCATCTGCCATCTCAAGCCCCATGGTGTTTTCTTCATGTGCACGTGTACATGTATTGTAAGCACAATGCAAAAATCTCCTTAGACACAGCATTGGACCAATGATCACACTCCTAGCAGGACAACCTAGAGCTTTCTATGACCACCCCAGGCTTCTTGTCTCCAACTAGGGCCTACAGGTTGTGATCAACTACTGTGATGTTCGCGTGACCCCTGGATTCCTGTCCCATCATTGGCTGGAGAGGGCCCCCAGAAACCATGATCAGCTGAACATAGGGGAAGCCCCTGTAAGGGTTTGCTCTGGGCCTGGACCAGGCCAGAGCCAGATGCCTATACATCCTGTCCCATCTTATTTTCACAGTCCCTTGAGGGAGCTGCCCTCTTGTCATCTTGGGAGAAGTGGCCAGGGAAGTGCAAGGAGTTGGGAGTCAGGTAGTTCCAGGGGGCTGTCCTAGCTCTCCCCTGCATGCCATTCGCTTGACATCTGTTTTTAAAAATTGTATTGGGAAACAGTGTGTTTCTCCAGGACCCATCAGCTCCAAGTCAAGTTGTTGTTTTCAATCTAGTTGTGGGGGGGCACAGCCCACCATCCCATGTGGGAATAGAACCGGCAACCTTGTTAAGAGCACACGCTCTAACCAACTGAACCAACCGACTGTCCTGCTTGACATCTCTTAATGCAGCTCCCAACTGTGTGGCGCGGGCCTGCTGCGTGTTGGTCTCTATGCTGGGTGCTGGGGATACAGCAGTGAATGGGAGAGTCCTCAGGAGACTGCTGTCATCATTCTTAAGATGGGGACAGCCATAACTACTTTCCATAGTGGTGAGAAATGAAACGAAGTAACAGCCTGTTTCAACCTGAGTTCTGCACAGCTAGTTCTAGGAAATGTGGTGGGAGAAACCGACTCTGTGGCTGCATCCATGTGACCCAGCTGGATGCTTCTCTTCGAGACATTGCCATGCACATTGACACATTTAAGTCTCTGAGCTGTCCCGCAGTCAAGAAGTCTGTTAGCTTTTGTGAATGCAGCATTTGCAGGCTCTGTTGAACATGGTTTCTTTGGCAGACCACCTAATGCCACCCTGTATAATTACTGCTTCCCCAAACTCACTTTGGAAATGCCAAGGCAGCATCTACAAAATACTGCACAGAGTGCCCTGCACCTGGGATGTGCTTGGTAACTGTAGGTGTCTCATTCCTCCGTGTCCTGAAGGAGACTCAGGGACAAGGCAGGCCCTGGCTGCCCACCGATCAACTTGGTGGAGCTGACAGCACTGAACACATGCGGGTTTTAATGATTATAGCAATGAGAGTCAAAGTGAGTTTAATTTTAAAAAGGCAAGGAGGAGTGATTTCCCTCATGCTCTGCCAAAACAGGACTTCATAAATACTGCAGCGTGGCGTGCAGGCTCTGGGCACAGCTCCTGGTGGGGCATAGCTGCAAAGCACCATCCAGTGTAAATGGCTCCACCCAAGATGCCCTCCTGTTCTTGTTAGCGGGACATGCTGCTTGACAGATTTACCTGCTGGTGCCACTGGCTAGCCAAGGAACAGCAGCAGATTTAACAGGCCAGTGTACCTGCAGCCACTGCAGTGAGATGGGGCTGAGGGCATGAAAGTCCCTGCAGACCCAACCACATCCTCAGCCCCCCAGCCATGGTTCAGGATCAGGGAGCCTCAGTTTACTTCTCTGGAATACGGGGACCATCATGCCCAGAACTGTGTGTGCCCTGAAGTAGGAACTGCATCTTTCCCTCCTGTGTCCCTATAACCCAGCTCAGGTGAAAATCAGAACTGGGTTTTGAAGGATGAATAGGCGTTTCTTATGCACACAAGAGAAGAAGGGCATTCTAGGTAGCTAACACTCCATATATAAAGATGTGGAGGTCTGACGTGTGCCATGAACCGTATACAGTGCAGCACAGGTAGTGTGGAAGGACTCAGCGAGGGACGGAAAACACTTCTTGCTCAGGGTGGCTAGGGCAACCTAGGGAATCCGCGTCGTGTGCTGAAGAGACACTGGGCAGGGAAGCACGATGTATTCAGAGACAAGAGTGATCACCCCACTCTGGAGACCTGGTTCACTTGATCCTGACAGCCAGTAGCAGCAGTAAACGCAGGAGATGGAACATGTTATTTTAATTATATACTCTCACCACCTAATTATAATTTTAATTGATACGTGAACAGGTGTTGTCCTCTTCAAAGCAGTTTAAGGCAGTGCATTCCCTGGAAAAAGAGCACCGGTCGTTCTGTTCATTAGTCATGCAGTTGGGTGGGCTGGAAGGTCTGGGCCGGGACCAGGGGTCCAAGAGGAGAGGGAAGGCGCCTTTGCCCTGAGTGACACAGGAGGTGAGGGTCCCGCCCTGCAGGGACTGAGCACAACATGAGAAAAGAGAAGGAAGGGGAGTATGGAGAAGGGAGGAGAGAGGAGGGAGGGGAGGAGAGGGGCTGGCTAGAGTGGATCTATTCATTTTATTTACTCAGTTATACTCTCAACAAACACTTATTGAGAGCCCTGTGCTAAATGCAAGGGATTTCAGAATGACTCTCGTATTGCACAAGTCCTTCCCTCAACATGCACCCAGTCTGGTGGGGGAGGGAGGATATATGTGAAAATCAATAATTACAGTTCATGGAGTAAATGGGAACTTATACACTACTGGGAAAGCTTTGCTCACTAGTGAACTCAGAGAAGGCTTCCTGGAGGACACTTGAGTTGGGGTTTTGAAGTGTGAATAGGAGTTTTCTGAGATTAAGGATAGGAGATGGTGGTGGGGGAATGGCATTCTAAGCAAAGGTGGGAAGCTGGATGGGATGTGCAGGGAGTGCCTAGTGGTTGGCTGGATCACTGGCATAAGGGAAGGTCTGATAGGAGATGAGGCTGGAGATTTGGGTAGTGAGTGGGTCTTCCAGGGACAGGAGCTGGACGTCAACCTGATGGCAGAGAGGAGCTGGGAGGGATTTGAAGCTGGGGTGATGAGATGAGGTTTGTGTTCCTGGGAGATCATCCTGGTGGAAGGTGGGATGGAGAGGCTGATGATGCAGCCAGGGGGAGAAGTGGAGAGGGGTTTCGTGAAGCCCAGGGCAGAAGCATGGAGGTTGGGTTCCAGATATTGGAGTGAGAGAAGGGGAGGGTCAGAGTGAAGGCCAAGTCTGGGCTCAGGCCCCTAGGGGAGGCCATCCTTGGGGTGGGAAGTTGGGAACAGCGGGGGAAGGCAGTGAGTTCAGCCCAGACCATGGAATCTGGGATTCCTGTGGGACCTCCTGAGTGATACATCCAGGAGGGGGCTGTGCTGGAGGCATTGCTAGAAAGCAGGGGAAGGGAGCCCCAGAAGGGATGAGGCATGGACCTGGAAAATAACTTAAAAAATATTAAATTATTTTTTTATTGTGGCAAGAACAGCTAACAGATTTTTAAGTGCCCAATACAGTGTAATTAAATGCAGGCACAATGATGTATAATCAGTCTTTTTCACCTTGTGTAACTGAAGCTTTTACCCCCTGAACAGTAACTCACCACTCCCCTTCCATCCAGCCCCTGGAAGCTACGTCCTACTCTCTGTTCCTATGAGTTGCACTGTTTTAGATACTTCATATAAATGGAATGATGCAGTATTTGTCCTTGTGTGACTGGCTTATTTCACTTAGCATAGTGTCCTCAAGGCTCATCCATGTCACATATTGCAGGATTTCTTTCTTTTTTTAAGGTTGAATTATATTCTATTGTAAGGATCTACCACATCTTCTTTATCTATTCATCCATTGATAGATATTTAGGTGGCTTCCACATCTTGGCTATTGTGAGTATTCTGCAATGAACATAGGAGTGCTAATATCTCTTCAAAACCCTGATTTCAGTCCTTTTGGATAAATACACAGAAGTGGGATTGCTGAGTTATAAGATAGTTCTATTTTTAATGTTTTGAGGAACCTCTATATTGTTTCCCATAGCAGCTGCACCATTTTCATTCCCACTAACAGTGCACAAGGGTCCCAATTTCTCCACAAATCTCGCCAACACGTTTTGTTTTATATATATATATGTAAATAGCCACCTTAACAAGTGTGAGGTGATATATCACTGTAGTTTTGATTTGTGTTTCCCTGATGACTGGTGATGCTGAACGTCTTTTTATGTATCTATTTGTCTTCTTTGGAGAAATGTGTATTCAAGTCCTTAGCCCATTTTTAATTGGGTTATCAGTTTTTTTGTTTATTTGTTTTTGCTATTAAGACACATAGGCCAGTGGAACATAGTAGATACCCCAGAAATAATCCACACACATATGGTCAAGTGATCTTCGACAAGGGAGCCAAGAATACACATGGGGAAAGGATGGTCTCTTCTACAAATGGTGCCAGGAAAACTGGGTATGCAAAAGCAAAAGAATGAAATGGGGCCATTATTTTACACTGTTTATACAAAAATCACCAAATCAACTCAAAATAGATTAAAGACGTAAACATTTACCCGATACTATAAAGCTCTTAGAAGAAAACGTAGGGAAAAAGCTTCATGGCATGGGTCTTTACAGTGATTTCATGGGTAGGACACCAAAAGCACAGGCAGCAAAAGCAAAACTAGACAAGTGGGGCTCCATCATACTAAACACCGTTGGCACAGAAAAGGAAGTAACTAACAGAGTGGAAGGCAGCCTATGGAATGGGAGAAAATATCTGCAAATCGTGTATCTGATAAGGGGTTAATATCAAGTATATACAGAGTTTGGCTTTTAAGGCGCTTCTTAGTGGGTGCTCTGGGACCCATATTTTGGGAAGGAAAGGAAAGGAACAGCATCAGGCCTGGGCAGGGGGACAAGGCAAGGAGAGAGGCCACCCAGGGGAAGCCCCGGTAGACATCCCAGGAGCTCTGAAGATGAGCTGCGATGATCCTGCAGAGTGTTTTTGAGGGCAGAGGACCAGGCCCTTCATACCTGGTGGATGTGGCTTGGGTTCAGGGTTCCTCATCTGCTGGGGAGATCCCCTTCGGGGCTGACCTAGAGCATCTGAAAGCAGCGTCCCAGGGGTCCTTCACTCCCCAACAGGGGTTGGGCACCTCCCAGCGTCCTCCACACACAGCATTAAAGGAGACCAGAAGAGGGTCCCAGCCCGGCTTCTCACCCCTCACCACCCCTTGCTCCTTCTCGCTTCCTGGCCTCTGGCCACCTAGTTATTTTGTCCTGGAATGCGTCCCTCTCCTCTCCATGGGCTATTCTTACCTGTCCTTCACCTGGGCGTCCTCCCCTCCTCTGGTAGGAAGCCGGCCTTGATTCTGGAGGGGTGGGGGAGGGCTGTGAAGGACGCAGTCCCGCCTGAGAGGGAGGAAGGCCAGAGGCAGCCAGCTCCATGCCCCACCCTGCCGCTGTCTGCTGTGTGGCTTGGGGGGAGTCACCCCCTCCCTGGGCTCCTGTTTTCCCATCTCTGAAGTGAATGGTCTGGATCTAGCGTGTTTCTGACATTTGCAGGGGATCTGGTGTTACAGGCCTACTCTAAGCTCCCCCAGCCTCCATCTGGTCTGCCCCCTGCAGTCAATTTCTGCTCTGTGTTACCTCCATCCACCGAGATGGCCAGTGTCTCGGGCAGTGGACCTGTGTCAGATTCAGCTCTGCCCGCCGCGCAGTGTCCGGTAAGATTCGGCAGCGGGCCTGATACCTGTCTCTGGAGCAGAGGCTGCCACCTTGTTTTACCTATTTGTTGCCAGCTGCATTGCAAGTACCCAGGCATTTATTTCTCAGAACAACTTGTCTGCAGATGAAGAAGCTGAGACAGACTCTCAGTACCTGCCGCAGGGAACAGAGGAGTGATAACTGGTTTGGGAACCCAGGACGAGTGACCCCAAAGTCTGGGCTCCTTCTGTTCTACCTGCTTCTGGGATCCTGAGGTAACACTGGGGAAATTGGAGATCTCTGTCCCTTCCATCCCTGCCCGGCCAGGGCCACAGCTGGGAATACCCAGCATTGTTGACCCTAGTCATGCAGGGGTGAGAGAGGGGGGCAGCCGGGTTTCTGAGCACCCCCTCCTGGCTGTGCATGGAGCTGCTCAGGCTCAGCTGTGCACTGACCTGCCTTGGAGGGGAACCTGTCAGGGCCACTCTGGGTGTGCTTCCTACCCCATTCAGGGAGCCAGAAACCAGAATGCCCAATGGGAATTTGGAAAGGTGCTTAAAGGGGCCACAGGGCTCTGGCAGCTGGGGAGGTGAGGGATGGGGGAAAGATGGGAGTTTGTAGCACATCCCACAAGAACAAGCCAAGCCTGCAGCTTTGTGTGGGTGACAATGATCGTCTGCCAACTCCGCCTGCTTGTGAGTTTCCTGCCACAGCCCACCCTGACTGCCTATAGCAGGACTCTTGCCCCCTTCTGTGAAGGGGTGTTCTTAGAGGAAGCCTGGGTTTGAGCCTGGCCTGGGATACAGAGCCTGTCATTGCCTCCTGCCAACCCTGCTTTTCTTCTCTTCCCTCTTTGCTCACCAGGTTGAGTGGGGGTTGTAAGCCACTGTCCTGCCTTCCAAGCCCTAGGAGCCTGCCCTTTGCTGTGCATGTCCTTGCACTGCTCATCCAGCCCTCTGTGACATGAATGTGATGACTGCCCCTGATCCCCAGCCCAGGGCTGTGCTGTGGTGTTGGTTAGCAGGTGTGCCTGGCACATGGCAGTCTCCCTGTACTGTCGATCCATCCCACTGTTTACCAGGAAATCCTGCACCTACCCCCATCTGGACTTTGCCATGAGCCACACCAGGATTAATTCCCCGTTTCTCCTCTTCCTGGCTTTGTGGCCTCACACCAGCTACGAAGACCACCTAGGCCCGTCCTTGTTGCTCAGCCAGGTGAAGACCCAGACAGCAAGTGTCTCACTTGATGGGGCAAGGACTGCATGAAATGGTGTGTGGTGCTCAGGCAGGGCTGGGAAATGGGTGCAGCCACTGTTGTGGCTAGTGTGCTGTCTTTGGGCATCTGCTCCAGGTGGCTTCTCTCTCTCTCTCTCTCTCTTTTTTGAAATTTAAATTTCTTTTTAAAAGATTTTTATTAAAATATAGCTAATATACAATATTACATTAGTTTCGGGGTATATTATAGTTATTTAACAGTGCTGGCATTATACACATTTATTGCCATATTACTGACTGTATTCCCTATTTACATCCCCATGACTTTTGTAATTACCAACTTGAACTTCTTAGTCCCTTCACCTTTTCCACCCACCTCCCCAATCCCCCTCCCATCTATCAACCCAACAAACCTAGTACCCATCTGACACCAGACATAGTTATTATAATATTGATTACACTCCTTATGCTATACCCTACATCTCCATGACTACTGTGTAACAACCTATTTGTACTTTTTAATCCCCTCCTTTTTTTCACCTTCCTTCCATCCCATCCTTCCATATGGCAACCATCAAAATGTTCTCTGTGTCTATGAGTTTGTTTCTGTTGTATTTTTTTGTTTATTTTGTTCTTTAGATTCAAATTATAAGTGAAATCATACAACATTTGTCTTTCACAGTCTGACTTACTATACTCAGCACAGTACCCTTTAGGTCCATCTATGTTGTCACAGATGGCAAGATTGCATTCTTTTTATGGCTGAGTAATATCCCATTGTTTATTCATTCATCCATTCAGGGACACCCAGGCTGCCTCCACACCTTGGCCATCGTAAATAATGCTGCAATGAACATATGGATGTATGTGTCCCCTCAAAGCAGCGTTTTGGGTTTCTTCAGATAGTTACCCAGAAGTGAGATTACTGGGTCCTTTTTTGTCTCTTGGTATAGCCTTTGTTTTTTCCTTTGTTTGTTTGTTTGTTTGTTTGTTTTAGCTGAGCCATCCTGCCACCTGTTGGCAGCTCAGCCGCAGCTCAGCTCAGGCTGGGCATTGAACTGCTGTTGCTCAGAGCTCAGCTCACACTCTAGAGCGAGCTCTTAACCAACTGAGCCACTCGGCTGGCCCTAGCCTTTGTTTTAAAGTCTATTGTGTCTGGTGTAAGTATTACTGCTGCCGCCGCCTCCTCCTGCTCCTGCTCCTCCTCCTCCTCTTCTTCTTCTTCCTCTTCCTCTTCTTCTTTTTGTTTCCATTTTCATGAAATATCTTTCCCATCCCTTTATTTTCAGTCTCTGTGTGTCTTTCAATCTGAGGTGAGTCTCTTGTAAGTAGCATGTATAAGGGTCTTCTTTTCTTATCCATTCAGCCACCCTATCTTTTGATTGGAGCATTTAATTCATTTACATTGAAAGTAATTGTTGATAGATATGTAGTTATTGCCATTTTATTATATATATTTTATATATATTTTTTTGTCTTAAGGAAGTCTCTCTAAGATTTCTTGTAATACTGGTTTAGTGGTGATTAACTCCTTTAGCTTTTTCTTGTCTGGGAAGCTTTTAATCTGTCCTTCGATTCTAGATGATAGTCTTGCTGGGTAGAGTAATCTTGGTTGTAGGTTCTTGCTTTCCATCACTTTGAATATTTCCTGACACTCCCTCCCGGCCTGCAAAGTTTCTGTTGAGAAATCAGCTGACAGTCTTATGGGAGCACCCTTGTAGGTAAATAACTGCTTTTCTCTTACTGCTTTTATGGTTCTCTCTTTGTCTTTAACCTTTGGGATTTTAAATGTGCCTTGGCGTGGGCTTATTTGGGTTCATCTTGTTTGGGACTCTGTGCTTCCTGGGCTTGTATGCGTATATCTAGTTCCTTCACCAGGTTTGGGAAGTTTTCTGTCATTATTTCTTCAAATAGGTTTTCAATTTCTTGTTCTCTCTTCTCCTGGTGCAAACCCCTATGATGTTTCCTATTTCTTTGTTGAAATTCTCACTGAGATCATTGAGCATTTTTATACCAGTGTTTTGAACTCTGCATCTGGTAGATTGTTTATCTCCATGTTGTTTAATGCTTTTTTCTGGAGCATTGTTCTGTTCTTTTATTTGGGACATGTTTCTTTGTCTCCCCATTTTGGCTGCCTCCCTGTGTTTGTTCCTACATATTAGGTAGGGCTGCTATGTCCCCTGGTCCTAGTAGAGTGAAGTTGTGTAGTAGGTGTGCTGTAGGGCTGAGTGGTGCAGTCTTCTTAGTCACCAGGTATGGGTTTTGTGGGTTTCGTGTGCCCTCCTGTTGCCGTTGAGGTTTGGTTGCTGTTTGCATGTCAATGGGAGGGATTGACCCTCGGGCTGATTGGTTGTGAGGACTGGCTGTGATTACAGTGGAGGAACTGTGGTGCAAGGGCAGGATTTGCCTCAGCATGGCTCTGGTGCCTGCCGAATCCACTCGTTGGGTGTGTTGTCCTTGGAGGTGGCTGGGTGGTGCTCCAGCTCATTTCGAAGCTGGCCACTGGGTGTGCCAGCCTTGGGGCAGATCAAGTTGGCACCTGATGCTTGGAGGTGCCTCGAGAGGCCAAACCACAAACCAAGGCTGGCTGCTGCTAGTGCCAAGCTCAGGGCTGCTCAGCCAGAGGAGCGGGACATACTCAAGTCAGATGCCGCTTATCTGGGTTCCGCAAACCTTTGAGAGACCCTAGGAAAGTCTCAGCATGAGCCAAGACAGGTGGATTGTATGAAAAAGCTACTGGAATCAGGTGTGCCCAAAAGTTTGGAGGAGCAGGGTCTCAGAGTCACCAGGGTGTGGTGAAACAATGGTGTCAGCTAGCTTGGTGGAGACTCAGATATGGAGGCTGTCTGAGTCTACACGGCTAGAAGGGGGAGGGCTCAACAAAGAAACAATGGCTTCCACCAGCTCCTCTGGTCTGGAGAAGGCTACCCCTCCAACCCTCATCCTGAAGCCAGACAACTCAGTACCCCACCCCAGCTCCTGTACGTCCCTGCTCCCTTTCCAGCTCATGCCCCAGTGCTGGAAGTCAGAGCAAATGATTCCATCGGTGAGTAAGTCCATACGTAGTCCCTTTAAGAGGAGCGCCTGGGACTCCAGCTGCCTTCCATATCACTCAGTCACAGAGACTATGGGAAATTCTCTACCCAGCACTGGAACTCTGGGCTAGGGAGGGGCTGGGACTCCTTGCTCCTCAGCGGGCAACCTCTGCAGCCGAGATGTCCCTCCTGATTTTTAATGGTCACACGTGGGTGTGGGTCCAGTCTCTTCCCTGTCTCTTTCCCTCCTACCAGTCTTGAGGTGGCTTCTTCTGTATGTCCTTAGTTGTAGGGCTTTGGTTCAGCAGATTTCAGGCAATTCTCAGTGATGGTTGTTTTGTAGTTTAGTTGTAATTTTGATGTGGTTGTGAGAGAAGGGGAAGCACAGCATGTACCTACTCTATCATCTCAACTGGAACTCCCTGTAGGTTGCTTCTCTTGAGCCCTGGGCTATGAGTGAGCTTGTGGAAGGGGTGCTGGCAGTGGGGAGACCTGCCCAGCCCTGATGGTACTGCCAGCTTGCCAAAGCAGGGGCCAGGCTTGTGGTGGTGGGCAGTACCTCCTGTTCTCTGCAAGGGGCAACCTGTGCCTACCTGAGGCACTCCAAAGGAAAGGGACCCTGAGCTTCCCTGGGAAGGATGGAGAGGCTGGGGGATGAAGGGAAATTTTGTGCACTCCAGGAGGGAGAGGGTGTGCATACAACCCCCGAGGTGGGTATGAGGTCACAGGTCAGGGCTGGGTCCCTGGTTCACTTAGCAACATTTGCTGAGCTTCTCCCTGGGGCTGGAGACTGAGATGAAAGAGAAATGTGGTCCTGTCCTAGGGGATCTCACAGTCAGTCCATGATACAGACCCTGATGCCTGACTGCCTCTGGGATGGGGGTAGGGGGGTTTCAGGGATGGGGAGTAAGAGGGAAGGGCAAGGCCTGCTGGCCAGCTCAGCTTCTGGGGGAGGCGCATCATGGAAGCAGGAGCATGGGGTCTGGACAGGAGCTGAGGAAGAGGCCCATAGTGGTCAGGCTGTGGGGGTCCATCACGGAGGCTAAACTGAAAGGGAGGGCAGTGAGAAACCCCTAGTGATGAGGCTGCTAAGCCGTATGTGGCCCGGTTTGTGCCATAGGAGGCTCCGTCCAACTTTTCTAGGCAGATCAGGCCTTGGGGTTGAATCCTGAGTTTTCCAAAGTATGGGTGGGGAGGAGACTGGAATGCTGGTGGACCAGAGAAAGCCCAGTACGGCCCTGTCTCCTGGGCGTCTGCAGTTGGAACCTCGAGTTTCTGCCAGTTGGCTAGTCGGGGTGAGTGGGGCAGTGGAGGGGATGGGCACAGAATGTGGCATACATGTGCTGGAGGTTATTTGGGTCATTCTGTCATTGCCAGATGGGGGAATTCACTCTCCCTGGCCTGCTCCCATCCTCTGACCCAAAGGCAGGAGATCCCTTGCCCAAAGCCCTTCTCAGGGAAGGCTGCCCACAAGCTTGGGTTCGAAGACATCAGCTGTCTTCTCTCCTGTTGGTTTTCATGGTGACATATTGGGGTACTTGTCCTCCAGGCACATGGACCACAAACCTCTGACTGGTTAGGGGTTGGTGGCCCTTTGTAACCACAGAGGATCCCTGAAGTCCTGACATAGTTGGGGGTACTCAGGAACATGGTGGGGCTGCAGTGGCGGGGCAGAGGGAGCCCAGCCTCAGCAGCCTGGTGGAGCCTGCAATGGGCAGTGTGCATGTCTGCGGCTGGCAGGTAAGCCAAGCAGCCACCTTATAACTTCACTTCTCAGGAACTGAAGGGATCTCCTGCCTCCATCCCCACATGTGGGAGATTTGCTGAGGACCTTGTGCCCTTGCTTCAATCCCTTAGTTGGGGCTCCTTGGATTTGTTCACCCATCCCAGGGTGGCAGGACTTCTGAGGGGCACTCAATCCTTTCAGCCTGCAGGGTCTGCAGTTCAGCTCTTGAATCCAAGGCCCTGAACTCATTCTCTTGCAAGTGCCTGGCAGTATAGGGAGGTTCTAGGCCCCATGACAGGTAGAGGGCTTGGAGTGAGGGGATACCTGGGGGTCCTGGAGAGAGCTGTAAACAGAGCTAAAGGGCTTCATGCAATGAGTCCCCAAGTCCAGCAAGTCCAAGGAGCTGGCACAGCCAGCAGGGGTCTTGCCAGGTGCACAGAGTTAAAGGTTGCCTCGTGACCCTGAGTTAATTCTCAGAATATGAGAGAACCTGTAGGGACTCTGTCCCAGTGGGAACAGTGGGCACCAGCTATCTGCACATAAAAACGTTTCCTCAAATTTTCTGATTGTATAATAAGAGTAATGCATAGGCATTACAGAAAGATTTGCACCGAAAAGCACAAAAAAGTAGACAAACATTGCCAGGAACCCAACCATGCAGAGAACCGCTGTTCACATCTTGCAGCATCTTGTTTTGCAGATTTCCTCTTCACATGGTTGAGCTCAAAACCTCTTGGTTTTGTCTTCAACCTTCACACCTGTTTCTTTAAATATCACGAATACATCCATTTAAGAAATTTAAGAAATAATGAAAAGAAATAAAAGTCCCATTTCCCCCCTGAGGGGGAAAACTGAAATCCAGATGTTCTATATCCTCTGTGTTTACACTTATGTTCACACAAAATGGAATACAGAGCTTTGCTTTGTGTGTTTTAAATACGTAGCTAACGCTGACTACACATATTATCCTGGACCTTGCTTATTTTCACTCACCAACGTGTCTTGGCAAGCTCACTGTGCTATTTTGTATAAATCCACTGCATTTTTAACCGATTCTCATATTTCCCTATTAATAGATATTTAGGTCATTTCTGATTTTTCACAATTACAAACCATATTGTGATTAACATTCTTTTATATGCCTAGGAATATTTATCTAGGTAGGTTCCAAGATGTGGAATTGCTTGGCTGAAGGGCATGCTTTGTTAATTTTTAAATAGCATCTGCCCAGTTGCCTTCTAGAAAGCTGAATCAATTTGCACTCACACCTGACAAGTGCATCTTCTTCCTCAGGTTCTTGGCAACACTTGATATTATCAGCCTTTTGATTTTTGCCAATATGGTGGCTAATAGGTGGTATTTCATTGTTATTTTCATTTGCATTTCTCTAATACTACAAACCTTTTCATAACAACTACATGACACATGCCATTCTAGCAGATCTTAATTGTTAATAAGAATATTATCATTTCAATTCAATTATCCAAATAGTTCATTGCAAACACAATTAACAAAGGCAGCTTCCTCTGATAGAACACTTAATGAGCTCAGTGAGGAGAACACTCAGCAATGCCAGTGATGGATTGATTGGTGTGGTCCGATGTGTGCACTTTGTTCTCGTATGGATTTGCGGCATGCTTTTGGTGCTTGTGTAAATTCTTTAAGAGGCTGTTGTGGAAGGGCGAGGTCTGTGGCAGTGAGCAGAGTAACTGGGTAATGCTCTGGGTGTGGCTAACCAGTGCCTAACCAGGGTTACAGTGAATCCTGGAATTTAAGCCCTGGGGTTTTAGGCTGCCCTACCTCCATATCTAGTTCACAATAAAAACAGTGCCAAACGGTAACATAAACATAAGGATGTCCAACGCAGGTGGTGATTTTCTCTGGATGACTTCCTTTGAAATCAGGTTCTTTTATAAATATGTTCCTGTTTGTCCCCCCCTCCCCCCCACTCTCCGCCCCTCTCCTCCAGTCTTTGCTGGTTGTCTGCTAGGTAATCTGGCATGTGCTTCAGTCTTGTGACGTGCGCACACTTCCTGTGTTAGGGGCATCCATGGGATTTGTAGCATGACTGGTTACTGGAATTTGGCACCATCATTGCTTGGTCCAGTAGTGCTCCGTTAATGCCCTTCCAATGACCACTCATTCGTCTCTTTCTTTTATGCTCTTTGATGTCTTCGTGGCCCTAGATTTTAATTGCAATCTCCTGGTCTCTTTGAATTGTCTTTTACTATTTCATCTTTTTCCCTCTGATTTCTCATTTTGTCCATTTGGCTTAGACCATTTTACCCTTCTTAAAACTTTCAAACATTTGATTAAGTAAAGGACTGCTCAGAAAATGAATGAAATTTTTATAAGTAATTATTAGCTGCTTGTCATCTGCCAGTGTTGGCAATTGTAAATGGAGAGGTGTGTCTGTCACTGGATGCTTTGGATATATAGGTTAATAAAGCAAGAGCTGTCATCTTCATGTACTGATAGTTACTGTCCTGGGACATAGTGTCTCAGTGTCCCATTAAGACTCCCATTTATTTGGAGTCTTAATAGTATTTTAGTATAGTTTCATGTTTTTATTCATATAGGTCTTGTATATGTCTTGCACATTTCTTTTTAGGTGTATCCCCAGGGATTTTATGGATATTTTTTTCCCTACAGTATGAATGAGCTTTCTTTCGGATTGCGTTTTTTAATTGGGAGTGCTGGCATACATGAAAGCTATTGATTTTTGCATATTGATTTCATATCCAGGAGTTTTACTGAATACCCCCTTAGGAGTTCTAATAGTTTATTAGTTGGTTCTCTTGGAGTTTATTGGTAGATGCTCATATTTTCTGCAAATCATGCCAATTTGACCTTATTTCTTTGTCAGGTATTATTGCATTTTCTAGGACCATGCTAAATAATCATAGTGGTAGAATATTCTAAAGTTTCACAAGTAAATGTGATGTTTGCTGTAGCTTTGTAGGAGATGCTTTCCATCTTGAATTCTATTTGTGTGATAAACATCTTTTTCTGGCTTTTCTTTTACTTGGTATTGCCTTTCTCATCCTATTATTTTTAACCTTCCTGGGTATTTATATTTGTATCTTTTGTAAAAAAAAAAAATCTACTTTGTTTATTGCGGTATTTATTAGGGGAAATTAACCTATTTACATTTAATGAAATGACTGATAGGCTTGAACTTTTTTCTTGTCATTTCATTTTGTGTTTCTCATTTACTCCGCCTTCTTATACAGTTTCCCCATTTCCTGCCTTTTGTTGGGTTGATTGGAGTGTGGTTTTCTTTTTTTTCTTGTTCCAGTTTTTGTTCCTTAAAGCAATGTTCTCAGCAGGGGCACTACTATCATTTTGGGCAGGGCTGACCTTTGCGATGTGACACTCTTCCCTGAATTGTAGGGTATCCAGGACTCTGGATATGAAATGACAGTAGACCTCTGCCTGTCACTGACAACTCAAAATGTTCCCTTCCTTTTGTTCCCAGTGAAGAACCATCTACTAAGTGTTCAAATAATAAGCTTTTGTTTTCTAGTGATTACTTATATTTTAAAGATATATTTAAGCTTAGATTTGAGTCTGTAATTGTGTTTCTTATTGCCTACCTGAACAAATCAAGAACTTTAATGTGCCTTAACTGCTTCCACATCTGAGCCTTATCACCACTTAAAATGAGACCAACTGGGATTTTAGTTCCAAATTTTAATAGTTATAGTCAATAGATGGTTTTAACTGTGAATTTTAAAATTTTTGTCACTGCTGCTTTTGTATTGTACATCCTTGGATTCATTTTGTTGTTGTTGAGGTAAAATGCACATAACGTAAAATTCATGTTTTTAACTTTTTTTTTAAAAAGATTTTATTGGAGAATTGGGGGAGGGGAACAGCGTTGGGGAATCGGGGAAGGGGAACAGACAAGTTGCTGTCTTTTTGTTCTTCAGTCTAGTTGTGGAGGACGTTGTTTCACTGGCCCATGTTAGTATCGTCATTGCGCTCATCCCAGATGAGGCAGATCAGTCGCTGGCCTCTGGATGGTCGCTCACTATGGCTATTGGCAGCTCATGCTGGCTGCCAGCCACTCATGCTGACTGCCAGCCACTCACTGTAGCCTATGGCAGCCCACTGCAGCAGGTGCTGCAGCTTACACCATCGCTGGGGCTCGCACAGCCCAGCTCCAGGTGGAACTGTTGTTAGCTGTAGAGGGCAGTGTCACTGGCCCTCATATGTGGGATCTGAACCCAGGTTGCTGGCGTCCCAAGTCA
This sequence comes from Aselliscus stoliczkanus, assembly GCA_033961575.1. Taxonomy (NCBI): domain Eukaryota; kingdom Metazoa; phylum Chordata; class Mammalia; order Chiroptera; family Hipposideridae; genus Aselliscus; species Aselliscus stoliczkanus. The sequence continues at coordinate 122,729,133 of CM066729.1, forward strand.
GCTCTTAACCACCGCACCAATCGTATTTTTAGTGTTTTTAACTATTTTAAAGTGTATGATTCAGTGGCTTCCAGTGTCTTCACAGTGTTGTACAACCGTCACCGCTATCTAATTCTATAATATTATCACCGCCCTAGAAATAAACCCTGTACCCATTAGCAGTCATTCCCCATGCCCCCCGGCCCCTGTGACCACTCATCTGTTGTCTGGATTCATTTCCATGGTGGCTGGAGCATACCATTTGCTAATTCTTTCCAAGTGGGTGATGAACTTTCTGTGTCCTCACGTGCCTGAAAATGCCTGTTCCCTTCCTAAAGGCTGAGTAGAGATTTCAAGGCTCATATGGTCTCCCCCTCAGCAATGAGACACTGTTTCACTGCCTTGTGTGCATCTGACAGTCTCACAGCAGGACGTGCTAAGTCTCCTCTAGTGTGCTTTCTGTGCCAGGGCCTTAGACATGTCAGCCTCTAACTCCGACATCACCTGGGAAGTAGATGCTGTTCCCTACACAACTGATGGGGACAGTGAGACGTGGAGAGCCCCACAGCCAGGAAAGCGGGGCTGTGGCTTACACCCAGGCCGCCTGCCTTTCGAGTCGACATTGTTAACCCTGACTTCTGTTCTGCTGTAGGCAATCTGTGTCGGTTTTTTCCACTGGAAGAATTTGTCCTTTTTCCTTTTTTCTTTGGGTTCTTAAATTTCACCACTCTGTGCCGAAATACTGTCTTTTTACGTAATCCTGCTTTGCATGTGGTGAATTCTTTCAATCCGAGGACTTCTGTCTTCCTGGACTGATTTATTTTCCTAGTTTCCTGTATTCTCTCGGCGTGCCCTCTGGAACTCCTCTTGGATGATGGTTGAAGTTTATATTCCCCATTTCCCTTTACCTGACTTTCATCTTTCTATCTGGGTTTTTGTGCCGCCCTCTGGGAGAATTCTTGTCACAGTTGCCAGGTCACGAAATTGACCTTCATCTGCTCCATGCTGTTATTCAGCCCCTTTTTATACTTTAACAATGAAGTGTTTGCTGCCCAGATCTAGTTCACTCCATTTTTGTGGATGTGATGCCCTTCCCATCATTTTGCGTTTTCTTGTTCTCAGGTGTTGTTCTGTTTGTCCCAATCCCTCTGTGTCCTCGGGTTAGTTCTCATACTTGATGAATGTGGCGTGCCTCTCAATGTGTAGGCCTTCTTTCATACAGGTGGATGGTTCTGGGCTGTGTACTTGTCTTTGTGTTTCAAATTTCCTGTTGGCCTGTCTTTGAGGCTGAGCCTGTCCCCAATGGTGGCTGGGTCGGGTACTGGGGGTGCTGCATCAGTGGCACCAGATTCTACTGTTTGGGGGTGTGTGGGGTTTCCACTTTCCTCCTGTGTCTTGGTGCTCCCTCTGAGGCATCAAGTACCTCTACTCCTTGCTCCTATGGGCTGTCGCTTTTGCAGTTCACTGCTTGGCATTGTGGGGAACGGAGACCTTTCCCAGGAGCCCACATTTAGCCACCCTCACATTTGATCTGGGCTTCTTCCGTGTCCCTGTTTCCGCGGCTTCCAGCTTGGAGCTGCCAACTTCACGACAGCCCTCTCTTGAGTGTGTTTCGGGCTATGGTGCCATTTCCAACCTGAACCCTTCAGCCTTCTGCCTTTCAGTGATTCTTCATGATTTCTGCCCTCCTAAGAGCATTCTTGTTTTCTAGCATGGCTAGAGCTTTTAAAAAATTATTTACTTTCTATGTCATTTTAAGGGTTTTGTGTTGGGAAGGAGAGGCTGACCATGTCCTTAGGTCACCATTTTGGTCCAATCTGTTTGCTTTTTATGGATAACCTTGTTCCAGAAGGACCTTACAGTGTTGCAGACCATTCCATATACTTATCATGAATCACTGAAAGTTCTGTGTCATTACTGTTTTAACAACTGCATAATATTTTTTCTAGTGACTATATCTTACTTAAGTCAATCATTTCCCTTTTCTTCCCAACATTTTGTTATCATAAAAAATGCTGCAGTGAACATCTTATCCACTTTTGGGACTATTTTCTTAAGGTAGAGTCCTCAGTGGATTAGTGTGTATGTTTTATAATTTAAAAAATTTTCAATTACAGTACACTCAATATTATTTTATATTAGTTTCAGGTGTACAGCATAGTGGTTAGACATTTATATAATTTACAAAATGAGTCCCTCGATAAGTCTAGTATCCATCTGGCACCATATGTAGTTATTACACAGTATTCCCTATGCTGTATGTTACATCCCCATGACTATTTTGTAATTACCATTTTGGACTTCTTAATCCCATCACCCTTTTCACCCATCCTCCCTCCCATCTGGCAATCATTAGTTTGTTCTCTGTATCTATGAGTTGTTTCTGTTTTGTTTGTTTATTTTTTCATATATCGGTGAGATCATATGGTATAATATTTTTCTTTCTCTGACGTATTTCACTCGGCACAAAATTGCACTTTAGGCCCATCCATGTTGTCACAAATGGTAAGATTTTATTTTATTATTTATTTTTATGACAGAATAATATTCTAGGGCCAGCTGAGTGGCGCGGTGGTTAAGAGATGGCTTAGGAGGCCGGTGGCCCTGGTTCGGGTTCCATGTGAGCGCCAGTGACACTGCCCTCAAAAAAAAAAGAAAAAAAAAGAATAATATTCTACTATATATATCACATCTTCTTTATCCAGTTGTCTATTGGTGGGCACTTAGGTTGCTTCCATATCGTGGCTATTGTAAATAATGCTGCAGTGAACATAGGGGTGTGTATAACTTTTCAAATTAGTGTTTTGGATTGCTTCAGATAAATACCCAGTAGTGGAATTTTTGGATCATATGGTAGTTCTATTTTTAACTTTATGAAGAACCTCCATACTGATTTCCATACTGGCTGCACCAATTTGCAATCCTATCAACAGTGCATGAGGGTTTTCTTTTCTCCACATCCTTACCAGATAAGTGTGTATGTTTATTGTGGTAAAATATACATAATAAAATATGTCATTTTAACCCTTTTTGGATGTATAGTTCAGTGGCATTAATGTTCGCATTGCTGTGCAACCATCACCACCATGTGTCTCCAGGACTTTTCCTCCATCTTGAACTTGGTACCCAATAAACAGCTGCCCCCAGCCCCTGGCAACCACTATTCTACTTTCTGTCTGGATGAATTTGACTACACTAGGTACTTCATATCAGTGAAATCATACAGTCTTTGTCCTTTTGTGATGGGCTTTTACACTTGGCATAATGTGTATTTTAAAATGCCCATCTGGGGGCCGGCCGAGTGGCGCGGTAGTTAAGCGCTGGCTTGGGAAGCCAGCGGCTCCGGTTCGGGTTCCACATATGAGGGCCAGTCACACTGCTCTCAAAAAAAAAAAAAATAAATAAATAAAATGCCTATCTGTCACCCTTCCTCCCTGAAAGCTCCCTCTTCCCTCCCCTCGCAGCGCCTCCCCTCCCCCCATGTTTGGGAATCAATGGTGCTTTCAGGAGGAGGCCTGGGTGTCTCTCCTCATTCATGTGCAGAAGGGCTTTTCCAGGAGACTCTGCCATCTTCATGTGCTTAGTGATTCATTTCAGAGTCAGAGCCAAATGAAATGGAATTTCATTCCCAGCAGGACTGCTCCGAAAGTTTGCGCTCATAAGCTTGCTTTACAGTAATCTGTACATTGAGTTTTCGTGCTCTGCCTGCTGTGCTTCTTTTGCCTCTGCCCAATTGGGCTGTGGGGCCCAGGCATGAGGGGAGGCCCCAGGACGCTCTGTGCCTATGGGGTGCAGTTTAAGCATATAATTGCATTTTTATTACTTGATTACTGCTGCTGCTGTCACTGAAAGAGGGAGGGCTTCCTGGTACAACAGGTTTTCACCGAAGTTCATGGTTGAATATCTGACCCTAGGAGGGAATTCGATAGATTATGACAGTGGGGTGTGTGTGTAGCAACACCTGTAGTTCCCTGGGCACCAAACCCAGAAAGTCCCCCTTAAACTCATCAGCAGTGTCTTTGCCACGGTCACTGTCCTCATTGGCAACTCCTACAGATCCCAAGACTTCCCATCTCCCAGATTATCTCAGGGAACCCTCTGAGGGAGCTGTGACCATGACCGTTTTATAGATGGGTAAAAGGAGGCTCCTTCCCAATGTTACAGCTTGAGTTTGTTCCTTGGGCAGGTTACCTGTGCTTTATCCATGGGAGTGAGGGGAGAGGTGTGGGCAGCCAGAGGTCCATGGGCGTGGAGCTGGCGTAAGGATGCGGAAGGAGGGGGCCTGCTGCTCATCCTTTCCCTGAACTTCTCCTGCTCACCACTCTGGGGCTCACCCTGAGCAGGCCTGGAAGGGAAGTGAAGCTATGCCAGTTCAGGCACCACCTCCCCTCCTTCCCTCTGTGGGGCTGTCCTGGGGAATGTGCGGGCACAGGCCAGCCATGTGGCGGTAGACAGGGTCTTTGTAGGGTCCTGGAGGCAACAAGCTGGAGACCCAGATTGGATATCGGCTTGCAATCCTGGCTGAGTGACCTGGGATCACCTACTTAACTTCTCTGGGCCTGTTGCTGAAACACTCCCTGGGTTATGGTGAATTTTGGTATGGTTAATATGTCAGTCTAGTCTCTGTGTTTCTATTCCCAGCACAACTGTCAGAGTGAGACTTGTAAAACCAAGGCAGATCACACCACTCCTCTTATATATAACCTGCCATGGCTCGCCATTCCTCTTAGAGTTGAAGCCCGTGTGGCACTTCATGGTCTGGTCCTGTTACCTGTTGGGCCTCATCTCTTCCCTCCATCCTCTCCAGCCACACTGTCCTCCTCTGTGCTTAAGCACCCTAGCCATGGCCCAGCCTCAGGGGCCTTGCACTCTCTGTTTCCTCTGCCCAGAGTGCCCTTTCCAAGACATCCATGTTGCTTCCCCTCCCACCTTTTCTGAGTATTGGCTCACATGTGCCTTCTTGGCGAGACCTTTCCCTAACCTAATTTTAAATTAAAACCCACTCGCAGATCCTGATTTCTTTTCCCTTGCTTTTCCCATAGAACACTTATCACTTTTGTTTGTTTGTTTGTTTGTTTTGTTTTTGAGGGCAGTGTCACTGGCCCTCAAATGTGGGACCCGATGGCTTCCCAAGCCAGCGCTTTACCACCGCGCCACTTGGCCGGCCCTAATTTCACAGTGAATGTTTTTTTTTTTTTTTTTAACTTATCACTTTTAACACACTCTATGTTCTATGTGTATGTATTTACTTGTTGTTTATACCTTCTCTCCTGCTGGAATGCTTGGAACAGAGTAGGTGCTCAGTTGAGTGAATGAGTGAGTGACTGAATGAGAGTGTCTAGCAAGTTGTCCTGCCTATGTGAGGGTCTCAGGAAGAGAGTGTTTCTTTCCTCTCCCACACTCCCTCCTTTGGCCATGACCTCAAGCCCAGGCCCCTTGGCTCAGATGTGTCCCAGTCGGGGGAGAACAGGCAGGACACTAGGCCTGACCTGGTTGGGTTCTCTCGTCCTCCTGCCTCCAGTACATCCCTGGGACATCAGAAATGGGGTTTTCACAGCAAGAGGAAGAGCAATGTGGGCTTTCCTCTCAGCCTGTGTGGTCCTGGGGTGGGCTGTCCCTGGCAGGTGGGGAGCAGGGGTTTGGAGTAAGCAGTGGAGCAGAACACAGCTTGACTAGGTAGGGGCAAAGGGGCATTTTCCAGCCCAGCTTCTGTGTGGTAGTCATGGCCGTCACTATGTCCGAGTTAAATGCAACGTGCAGAATTAAAGCCACAGTGAGACATGATTTCTGGGGTCAGCCTTGTGTCATTATCAGGAGGGACTTTGGCCCACAGCGGGGCTGGCTGCTTAACTTCTGTGTGCCCTTTGGGCCCAAAGCCCCTGCCCCCTGCCTCTCTCACCCTGAGGGTTCTGCCAATGCCTGGCTGTGCTGACGCTTAAAAAGGGGGCATGGTACTATGGGGAGAACCAGCTCCCTGTGATTGTTCAGGAACAATGGGCACAGCTGGAAAGAAGGGTCAGAACTCGCAAGGCTGGCTACTTCCCGCTGTAAGGGAGAGGCCTAGGCACCTTGCTGCGGCGGAGGCTGGGAGGAGGCTAAGCCCATCAGAAGGGCCTGGTGGGTACCTGTGAAAGGCACCTCTGCCCATGGGTTCTTCATAGCAGTGGGGGTAGGATGGCCACACTTGGCACCACACTAAGGTGCTGAGTCATTGCTAGTATCTGTTGTGTTGAGGGGAGTTGAGGTGCCCCAAGCACCTGGGGCCTTTTTTTCCCACTTGGGAAACCCTGCCCATCCCTTTAGACTGTATGAGCCCAATGGACACACCTCAGGAGATGTCCCTTGGCCTCCTGCTCCCTAAGTAAGAGACAGGGAAGGGGTCCCCTTGCCCTTGTGGCCTTGCCAGGAGCCCTGGCTGAGATCTCTGGATGTAGGGTGCTTGCTTCCTGTGGCCTCCCTGCCTCTCCTTGTCATTCCAGTTGAGGCAGAGTGTGAGGATTCATATGGTTACTCCTAAGAAAAACGGCAGTGTGGAGAATCCGTTTCAGAAGGTGAGATGTAATTGTGGATAATTGAAAACACTGTCAAGCTATTTGTCATAGTTTTTACAAGTGCCTTCTCCTTGGGTCATTCACAGCACTCGCAGAAACTCACAGCCCACAGAGCGCCCCTCACTGCATTTCTCTACTCTGAGGAGTCTCTTGTTCAGGGTGAGTGGGCCAGTCCAGCAGGAAGGAGTATGCAGGCCTGGGTGGGGAAGGTTCCAGAATTGGGGTCTGAGCACTGTGGGACAAGGCACAGCCTGGGCCTAGCAGTGAGTTGCAAGCCCACCATTTAGAATCAGAACAGAGGGCCAGCTGTGCTCATGTGGACTGAGCTCTGGGGCCCTGAGCTGGGACCCAGGGTGGGCTGAGTGTGGGGAGGTGTGAATGTCTGCCCTCTGTATGGAGGTGGAGGCAAAAGATGGGAACTCGGGCAGTTCTCTCCTGAGGGGATTCAGATGTGTAGTGTTCTTTAGTGAGTGGCCCTGGGGCCACCTGTGTCAGAGTCATGAAGGCTGGATGTTTATACTTCTTGCCCCCACCAGCTCCACCTGGTCTCTTGGGGAAGGGCCTGGGGATATGGGGTGGTTCTTGTGACCCCTGTACACTGTAGTGTGAGAAGCACTGGCGTGGAACAAAGTGGTTCTGAACTGTAGCCTGTCTGTCTCAGAGAAAACTGCATGGTGCCAAGACAGGCGCCTTATCTGGAGGCTGAACAGCCCCGTTTGGGGTTCCTATCTTTGTGAGCGGTGTTCATAAAGATGACTTTGGAGTGGCAGGGGCTGGTGTCCAGTGGCACACAGGTCTCACGTACTCACTGCCGGTCCTTCCAGGCTGGGCCCCGAGCACCAGTCTTCCATCGAGCCCAGCCCTCCAAAGCCCGGAGGTCTTGCCGGCTGTTTCAGTTTGTCTGGAGGCAGTTTTGAGGGGCTTCTGGGTCCCGCATTGGGAAAAGGCCCTTTCATCCGGTCTGGGAGTGAGCAGAGCCTCAAGGCACAGGCTGGGCCTGCTATATGGGGCTGCTGCGCTCTGGAGACTCTGGGGGGCAGTGCCTTATGATTGGGCTTGCCAGCATGTCACATACTCGCTAGCTTTAAAGTCCCTGACACGGAACAGCTGGCAGTCCTGGCTTATGGGAGTGTGGGGAGCTGCAGAGTGAGCGTGGCATGATCCGGCCAGAGCATGCTGGAGGCGCAGCATCTGCCTGCGGGCCCGACGAGGCTTCAGAGAGTGCAGTGTCTAAAGGTGTGGGCAGTGTGGGCTGAGCAGGTCCCACTGTGGACCAGAGTGGACAGGGCCACCAGGGGCTGGGTTTGTGCCCGTGCTGCCCTCCATGTTACATTCTGTGACATGCTTGCTCAGTCTTAGGAGGAAAGCAGTGGAATGGAGGTTGGCTGGATGTGTAGGTGGGTATATAATGGCGGATGGGTGAATGTGTCGATGGATGAGGACGGGACGGATGCGTGGATGGAGGTGATAGGTAGGATTTAGAAGGATGGGTTTGTGCATCTGTATGTCTGGGGAAAGGTTGATTGAATCTATGACTGGCTGGCTAAGTGGGTGGGAAATCAGTGGGAGGATATGTAGATGGTGGATTGATGAGATTGGATAGGTGGATGGATGGGAGGCCTGGAGGATGAAGATGGCTGGGTGGATTGACAGTGTGTAGCTAGGAGTATATAGATGGGCGGGTGGGTGATTAGAGGGAGATATGAGAGTGGCTGAAGGAAAAGGCGGAGAGGTGGGGATGTATGTAGTGTGGGTAGAAGAATGGGTGAATGGATCTACAAGTGGATGGTTCATTGGGGTGGAAGGATGGGTTACTGCGTAGGGGCAGATCAGGTAGGGGGAGATGCTAAGTAATATAAACCCAGATTCCTTGTGGGACTCAGAGAGGCTGTAGGGGTGCTAAGAGGAGCTGTTCAGCTTCACACCCATTCGGGGAAGCAGCCCTGCACTCCTCCTTGGGCCATGCAGACCATGTTCTCCCCTGGGAGATGCTTTTTTCCCTGTGGCTTCAGCCATCCTTGCCTGGTGCGTGTGCCTGTCTGGAGTCTGGGAGTCCTGCCTGGGATGTGGCTGGGTCTGGTCTGGGTGACAAGGTGAGAGTCCTGACATGGGGCCTGGAGGACAGAGGTTGAGGAGAGAGCATGACCTTGGCTTTATGGGATCCCAGCTCGGCACTATGCCAAGCACTTTGTAAATTGTCCATTTCATTCTCTTTACAGCTGACGAGGGTCGGCTCCATAGAAGAGGAGACTGAAGCTGAGGGAGAGTGGGCAACTGACCCAAGGGCATGAAGGGGTGGAGCCTGGAGGTCCTGCAGAGGCTGGGGGCTTTGAACTAGAGATGTCACCACGGGATCAGATCAGCAGTGGGTCTGGGGCAGGAGGTCAGTCCTGCCAGGGACAGAGCGGGTGGAGGGTCCTGACTGTAGGCACATATAGAGGGTGGGTCTTGGGGGGGGCGTCTTCCTAGGAGATGAACAAACACAGGGGCTTGGTGACTCAGTGATGGGGCCCTGGGTTCTCTGTGAGGGTTCCACCCCCACATGGCCTTTCTGGTATTCCTGGAAGAGGCCTTAGGGGACTGGGTCAGGCTCCAGAATGGCAGCCCCATATTCCAGCTCATCATGGAGGACTGGGCAGCTGGCATACCTGTGACAGGTGCTGGGAAAAGGAACTTGGCCCAAGAACCATGGCGGCTTCATAATAGGTGCTGCCTTCAGAGATCTGTCTCCTCAGGGGTCCTCTCCTGGTGAGCAGCAGGCTCTTCCTGCAGCCCACTGACTGTTTCATTACCAGGGCACCCTGTTGCGATTTCCCAGGCCTGGCAGAAAGCATCCCCAGAGCCCCTGAAATTTCCTTGCCCCTGTCTCTGGGCTGGTCAGGGTTTCCTCTGATGTCTTCCCAGGTCAGGTTCTCGAGGCACAGCTGATCCCATCCTGAGAGGTTGGGGGAACAGATGGCTGCTGGACACAGGAAGGAGCCCAGGGGGTGGAAGGAACTGAGCTGCCTCCATGTCACCTGCCCTTGTCTGGAGCTTCTGACATCAGGACTGGGGCAACCTTGGGACCTTTCACATCTAGGCTCCTGTGTGGCTTATTTTATGGTGGGTTTCAGGCTGGGGAGGCGGCCCTCATCAGTTCAGACTCTGAAGCAGCCAGTCCCATCTTTTGGGGGAAGCGCTCAAGGGGCCAGGCATGGAGCCTCAGGAGTAAAGAGCAGGAAGCCACCCTGTTTGGGAGGAAGGAAAGGAAAGGAAGCTGGACCTGAGATAAAACAGGAAAAACAGAAAAGTAATTTTAGTGCATTAGCCTAGAGATGGGAGAGAGTGTTCATGGATCATTTAGTTTTCGGATGGTGATAGGTTAGTGGTTAGATTAGCAGGAAGCCAGTCAGCTCGAAAGGAGGGAATTAATTTATGAGATTGCAAAGGGGAAAATTGTTTGCAAGAAATACAGGGTTTTTTTCTTTGTAACAGCATCAAGTTTAGCAGAAACAATAAGTGCTGGCAGACCTGGCTGTCTATCAGGGAGCCAGGAACGCAAGTCTGTGGGTGTGGGGTGTGGGGGCAGAGGGACTCCCAAGCTGGAGGACAGCCCAGCTCTTACCTGTTCCCCAGCTTGGAGAAGGCTGTTCCTTTCCCATGAATTTTCTGGGCTTTGGCATTGAGGTTCCAGAGCTTGGAACCTGGACTGGGGTTGGGACTCGGGGAGACCTTGACAACTGGGCTTGGGGGCCAAGACCCAGGATGCCACCAGTTGTGGGACATCATTGCATCCTGTGCCAAATGCTACATTGCATCTCTAGGGGGGAGACCTTCCTGCCATGGAGACCCAGAAAAGGAGGCTCGCAGGTGGTTCTTCCTGCTTCTGTGCCACACTGTTAGACTGGGGGGACAGAGAACCTGGCAGGGGATCCCAGAGGCCTGGCGAGCCCTCCGTTCATTACATAACTGTTCTTATGCTCAGCTCGTGTGTTCAAGAGAAGTGCACGGCCACCGGGACGGGGCTCCACTTCCAGTCCCACCACTAGGAGCTGAGTGATTTAGGCAGGTTGTGGAGCCTCTGAGAACCTCTCTGTATCCTCATCTGTCAGCATGTCAGGGTTGTCATAAAGGTACCTGAGTAATGTGTATGAGGAGCTTGGCCTGGTGCCTGGGACATGGTTAGGGCTCGGTAATGGCAGTTGCCAGTATGTTTACTCTATTACTAGTAGCAGGAGAGTTAAAGGGAGCCTGCCAAGCCCCAGGTTCTCATGCACCCCCCTTTGCTGCTCACCCTCAGCCCTGGGTTTCTCCTCCCAGGTCCTGACGGGCTGTTCTGGCCCGTCTCTCTGCCTCTCTGCCTCTGCAGCTGAACCTGGTGTTCCTTTCACAGCCCCTCGTGGTACCATGGAAAGAGCCCCTGATTTAGCATCCTCTATCCTGTCCTATGGAGCTGCATTAGGTTACATCGTCCTCTGAATGAGATACCAAAATGGGTAGGTCACTACTGATGTCACTAGTTTGGTGGTCCACCCCTCCCTGCAGGGGCACGGCTGGCACACCGTTCATTGCAGTCTTGGTGGATGGCGCCCTTGAGGTTGGCTTGGGGCAGGTAGCAACTCTGACAGCAGTTAACACTTTGTAAGCGGGCATAAAAAGCTATATGACAAGTTTACTCGTTTCCCACAAAAAATGTGTTAACTGTTTACAAAGGGCTCAGTCTCCTCAGCCACCTTGTGAAATGTGGCTGGTGGTGACTGCCAGGTGAGGAAACGGAGGCCAGAAAAGTGGAGCATCTCACCCATGTTTCAGGGCTAGTAAGTGATGGAGCCAAGATTTGAGTCTTTTTCCTCAGCCCGGCCCAAGCCGCCTCAGGGCTGAGCCTGGCCCTGGGGTCTGAGGTCAAAGGTGGGCCCTCCACCATGGCCAGTGGAGAAGCAGGACAAAGGCCTCTAAATCCGCTGCTAGTGGAGGAGTAGCTTGGAAGGGAAGTGATCACTCTCCCTTTGCTGACTAATGAGGGAGGCACCGAGTGGGCGCCCTTGTCATCACCTCCAGCAGAGAGAGGGACAGCTTATTGAGGGTGGGTAGAGGACCAAAAAGTGCCTTTCCACCATTCATGTCTCAGCACAGCCATAGAGAGTTGTTTTTCCAGGTTGAGGGAAAGTGAAATGACTTTTTTGAAAAGTGAAATGACTCTGATGTCATATGGGCGTGACAGAGCTAAATCACCTGGAAACATTAGGATATAGTATTGCTTTGTTTTCACCCACGTTTAACTTAACAGTAGCCAAGGCAGTCTGAACTTCACAAAAGTGCCCTTGTCAGCAGAAAGAGCCTGCACAGTGGCACTCAGCCAGTAGGCACTTTGCACAAATTACAAGTGCTGGGAAATGGAGGCCAACCCAGGGGAGAGGCTGGGCTCCGCACCTCGGTAGAGGTGGGGCAGGCACCCTGGACTGAGCATTAGGACCCTTGGAATTGTAGACCCAAAGATTGCAAAAGCAGCTAATGGAACAGATCGTGGTGCAGCCAGTGGGTTTTTGACTTAGCTTCTGAACCCCGAGCTCAGGCTGGAGGGATGGAGGCACAGGGAGAAAGAGCAAAGGATCATGGTGCTTTTCTTCACTCTGGTGGCCCGGTCTTTTCAGGAGCTGGGAAGCCCCTGATACCTCTCCAGGTGTTGGGTCAGAAAGGTGTGGTCTGGACATTTCGCCTGCCTGGCTGGGTGGGGAGTGTGTGTGTGGGAACCAATAGCACCTCCAGGTTTTGACAGAGGTAAGTTTTATTGGAGGGAGGTCACAACTTATGCATATGGTTGAACATTATGGGAGGCCATATATGGGTGAGGCCCATCTGCTGTGACTGGGTCTCCCAGCTGCCTCGGGTTTTCTCCCACTCCCTGATGGAAACTGCAGATAACAGAGCAGAAGGGATCGTCTTTCACGTCTGACAGAGTTTGCAGCTTATTGGCTATGTGATTTCAAGGACACTTCATAACCTCTCTGAGCCTTGGTCGCACTGGCAAAGGGAATATGTACCTAACAGGTTCTTGGGGGAATTGAACAATATATCAGTACCTGATATTTTAGCTCGTTGGCTGGCACAGAGGAGATGCTCAGAAAATGTTAGCCTGTCTTCCTAACCCTCTTCTTCCTCCTCCTCCTCCTCCTCCTCCTCCTCCTCCTCCTCCTCCCCTCCTCCTCCTCCTCCTTCTCTACTGCCCCCTTCTCCTTCTCTTCCCCACCTCCTTCTCAGACTGCTCCTCCTCCATCTTGACCCATGAGGCTCTTTCAGGATGGATTGGCTGGAAATCTATTATGCTCACCTTCCTGTACCCTCTGCTGTCTGGGATGGGAGATCTGAGCTCAGAGATAACAGGCTATTACTGTGCAGACTGCTTCACAGTGTTGGCAAAACTGGCCAAGTTGTAAATCCCCCTGACTTTGGCTTTTTGGAAGCTCCAGGAATAAATATGGGGAAATTTCAGGCTGCAGCAGAAATTTTAGGAGTACATCTGGAGTTTCTGATGTAAGATGACAGAAGGGCAGCAGGTGTGTTTGTCTGGGTTTGAGTGGGATCAAGTGCCTCTTCTGGAATTTCCAGCCTCTTTGCAGAAACCACAAGCTGGACAGTGGGAAGCGGGGAGTCTGGACCCATATATTCACCTCCTTCCAACATTCAGACACCTGGATCCCATGCAAGGGCAGTGGCAGGCTGATGAATCAAATTGTGGTTGGAGTCCTGGGGACCCAAGGTTCATTGGTGGGGTCAGGCACAGGCCGAGAGCTGATGGAGCCCTGTTTCTACCACCTTACCCTGCCCAGGGCTGGGAAAAACCCTTGGTGAGAGCTCTGTGGGGTGGGGAGGCACCGAGTCCAAGCACATAAAGATTCGAGCAGTACCTTGGGGTATGGTCCAGCGAGGAGGGAATAGTTGGGAAAGATGTGGGGTATCGGGCTGTGCCTGTTTACAGTGGGAATCCACTATAGCTGTGGCCCTGGTGAGAAGGATCTGATCTTGGGAATGGGGGAAGGAGAGTGTGAGGGCTGTCCTCAAATTGCTCTGGGTGAGGGCAAAGCCAGCAGGAGAGTGCGATGGGTGGCAGGACGGCCCTGTGCACTTGGGTTCTGGCTCAGGTGACAATAGAAGGGATTTCAGGCTGTGCAGATGGAGATATGGCTGCTGGCCCTGGCAGGTGGCCTCAGGCCAGCCAGCTGGGACCTGACATGGTGGTAGTAGGCTTGAACAGATGAGACAGGTTGTAGTTAACTTTGCCCTAGATGTGGGGAGACAGAGTGGAGTAGACCCTGTCCTGGATGTGTGCATATCACAGGGGCTGGGATGGAGGGCAGGATTTAGAACTCCAGAGGCTGAGCACATTGAGGCACTGGCTTCAAAGAGGCACTGGAGAGGATGGTCTCTCCAGCAAGGGAGCTTTGGAGGGGGAGGAACTTCAGTGCAACCTTTGTGTGCAAACTGTCCAGATATATTTCAGAAGGAAGGCTATTGAAGGATATTGACCCTACACCACTTATTGGACTCCCCTTGGGTGGGTTCTTTGATGGCAGTAACCATGGAAGCCAGAAGTCATGCTGCTGGTAATTCAAGGCCCTCAAAAGAGTCCCCAGGAGAACAAATGCTGCCCTATCCAGTCCAGGGTTCCTTTGAGGTAGGGGTGCTGCCAAGTAGAACAGATGAGGCAGCATGGTCTCCTCCAGTTCTTTACCCTGGCTGAAACCATGAGTACAGGGGACACAACAGGCAGGTACATGTCCAGAACTCTCCAGAATGCAGGCTCAGTTGATTCCTTTCATGGATCAGCTGACCCTCATCCATACTCCCTTTTTCATTGTCGACTACTCAGCCCCTTCACTCTGCCCCAGCAACACCTTCAGGGTAATTCTTATAGGACCAAATATTGCTGGTTACTTCCTTTACTATGGTTTTGTTAATTTTCATTCATTAGTATAAGAAGGGGACCCCCTTATGGACGACTGAGGATGGAACCTGCAGGTTTTTATGTCAGCCGGATCCTCCTTTTCACTTTGTCAAATTCAGATGTATTTAGGACTCTTGACACTCTTGTGATTTCAAGAAAATTAATGCTCTGTAGCTTCCCCCCTTCCCTCCCCTGTACTTTTATAAATCCTAAGATCTAAGACAAGTTGTCCTAAATCTATTAATTTACTATTAATATATCATCTTTGTACTAACACAAAGTATAGATTGTTTCTAAACATAAATAACCAAATAATTATATCTTTAGAAACCCTACGAGGTTGAACAATTAAGTTCGTGAACTCATCGTGAACTCATCGTAGAAAAAGTGTTACACACCTCATTGCTGAATATCACTATAGTCACCTTCGAAGTACTACCCTTGGGAAGCTATGCACAGATGCCAGTGCCTAGTCCACCCTTCAGATGAATTTTGGAACTCTTTCTCTGGAATGGCCATCAGAGCTGTTGTATTACACTTAATGTCCTGAGTGTCATCAGAATGTCTTCCTTTCAATATTTCCTTTATCTTTGGGTAAAGAAAGAAGTCATTGGGGACCAGATCAGGTGGGCAGGGAGGGTGTTCCAATACAGTTATTTGTTTCCTGGTTAAAAACTCCCTCACAGACAGTGCCGTGTGAGCTGGTGCATTGTTGTGATGAAAGAGCCATGAATTGTTGGCAAAAACTTCAGGTTGTCTAACTTTTTCACACAGCCATTTCAGCACTTCCAAATATTTAACTTGGTTAGCTGTTTGTCCAGTTGGTACAAATTCATGATGAATAATCCCTCTGATATTAAAAAAGGCTAGCAACATCATTGCAACAAGTTTGTGAACTTAATTGTCAGACCTCTTATAACAAGTATATTTTATATACTTACTATTGAATCCAATGCATTCTCCTTTTCTAGCACAGCAGATTTCTGTTTGGATCAGTACCACCCTACAGGAGGGTTTAGGACTTGTGAACAATGACACAAGGTGGCTATGAGGCTGGGCATTTTGTGTTCACATTCTACCAATGCATTTGTGCATAGACTCTCCAACTTGTCAGAATGTATAGGAACAAGTAGCCTGTTTGAACTAAATGTCTACAGATTCTGAACTGGCTCTAGGACTGCTTCCAAGGGTCACGTTAAAGTGTGGTGGGCCATAGTTCAAGTCTGGGGGTGGAGAGACCCAAGTGGCCACATAAAGGTGGGGTCAGTTCAGAGGTCCAAAAGATAAAGGTAAGCCACTTCTTGGGCAGGGGTCCGGCTGGAAATTTAAGTGTTTGGGGAAAGTAGCCAAGAAAGGCAGGTGGCAGGAGATAAGGCAAGACCTGGAACCTGAACTTTGGATGGTAAAATTCACTCCAAGGTGACATTGAGGTGTGGGCATAAGGAATGGTGACTCTTCCCTCCCTGCTTTGTCCAAAGCACGCTTCAGGAGTGCAGGTCAGAACCACGGACAGCGCCAGGGCAGTGCTAGCATCCTAAGCACTGCTGCATCCAAACAGCCACCGCAACTTTTAGTTGTTGAATCTCTTTATGTCAGCATGTCCCCAGGACTTTGGATCTCTGTTTCAGGGGAGGCCCCTGTTTTCTAACCTGAGAAATGGACCTCATTTCTCCTTGTCTCTCTGTTTATCTTTCTCTTCTTGCTGAAAGGCAGACTGATGGCAAGGACAGGAAGGAGAGAATGGAGGGAATTGAGCCCGGACACTAGGGACTTACCATCTTGGATTTCCTTTGGATTCTGATCCCAGGTTACCACAGGTTTATACTTGGGAGTTTCCAGATAGCTCCTCTGTCTCTGCCTGCAATTTGGAAGACTCCTTGCAGCAGATAAGGGAGTGCCAAAGGTTATTAGGAGCTATTTTAAATCAGTGAGAGGAAGGTGACTGGGGAGGGTTACCCAATCAAACAGGCTTCTCTGTTGCCTTAGCTCAGGAGAGCCCTAGATAAGACACCAGGGCCCAATAACACTCACAACCAGGGCCAGAGCAGGGGGCTAATAGGGGCTTGGGTGTAGTGGGAAAGGCCCCCAAGCTGGGCCACTGGGGTGGAGGACTCTTCTTTGCAGGTTTTATTTGCCTAAAGATTTGCTTAATGTGGGATTTGCTTAAAGATTTCTTGGTGGGATGATTCCTGAAGGTATTTTCTCGTCTCTTCATTCACATGTCAGTATTTCCCATGGCCGGGAGACATCTGAGGAAAGAGCATTTCTAAATGTAGGCAGGGTAAATATTGGGGTATGATCACACCCCCCCCCCCAAATGTTGGTGGGAGGAAGTTGGGCTGGAACACACGAGCATACATTTTGAAGTCAGAAACACTCATTTGTAAGCCAGGCTTCCTCCTATTTCATTGCAGGGTCTTTGGAAGGAAGGCTGCAACGACTCCCTGAGCCTCAGCTTTGTCAACTGTAAATGGGGACAGTGTTGCCTACCTTATAGAATTGTTGTGAAAATTAGAGACAACGTATAGAAAATGCTCAGTGAGATTCTGAGTTCTCCCTTTCTCAGAGGATACCAGACACTGTGTGATCCCCTTGAAATTCTTAGAGGGAGCCACTGTGGCCTGGCCCTGGGGAAGGATCTCACTGGAATTCCCCTGGTTTCTGAAAGCTGATGCTGGGGCTAAAGGAGACCCCCACCCTCTTCTCTCTGCCCCCAGGAAGCTGAACTGAGGAGCCTCTGTGAAAGCCGAGGTTCTCCCAGCTGTGTAACCCCTCTGCCCACCCTGCCCCCACAGCCCTTAGAGCTTCTGATCTAGATGTTAGACATTCTCCTGTTTCCTAGGGCAGGAGGAAATGTGGGGTGGGGAGTGAGGGCTGAGAATCACATTGTTTACAAACTAACAGCTCTTTCTTTTAGGTTTCACACAAGCATAAAGCTAGGATCAATCCTTACCCATGTCACTTCCAGTCAATTTAAGAGAAATAAAGAAAGGTTTATGGGACACACCTCAGGGCAGGCACAGGCCGGCTTCTCTGCTTGCCTCTCACCAGTGGCCGGATCTTGAGGGAGTGCTTCTCCCAGGAGATCATGTATTTGTCAGGTTTCTCCAAAGAAACAGAACCAGTAGCCATGCATATTTCTCAATTTCTCCATTCATCCATCTACAGAAAATGGGAGAGAGAGAGAGGGAGAGGGATTTTCAAAAAGGGATTAGCTCATGAGATTGTTGGCACTGTGAAGTCTAAAATCTGCAGAGCAGGCCAGCAGGAGAGGTTGATTTTTTCGGTCTTGAGTCTGAAGGCAGTGTGGAGGCAGAATTTCACTTCCTTGGGTGTCCTCATCTTTCTGTTAAGGCCTTCACCTGATTAGATGAGGTCCACCCGCATTATGGAGGACAATCTGCTTTACTCCAAGTCTAGTGACTTAAATGTTAATCACATCTAAAAAAATACCTTTACAGAAACTTCTAGACTAGTGGTTGACAAACAACTGGCCACCATAGCCTAGCCAATTTGATACATAGAATTAACCATCACAGATGGGGACAATGTCATCCATGGTTTATAAATGCTCCTGAACCCATGTTTAAATCCAAGAGGCCCAGACCTGAGAACATCCCACACCTTCACGGTGGAAAGACTGTGGGTGTTGAGTGTGCCAGTCCGGGTTCTGATCTCTGCTTCTCCGTGTTCTTGGCAATGACATATTAACTTGTCCTTCTTTGAGCCTTAATTTTCTCATGTGTAAAATGAAGATAATAACGTACCTTATAGAAGTGCAGGAGGTGGACTGAGGTCATGGATATGGCAAGGCCAGACACAGTGTTGTTTCCTCCCAATTTTTCTTCCTGCCTTTGGGGACATCTACCTGCAGCCCTGGTACCTGCCATGCCCTCTGAGCTGAGGGGAAGCGGATAGAGGCTGAGTTATACAGGGCTCAGAAGGTGCCTGCTGGGTCCATTCCAGGGGTCCAGGAGCAGGTGGGACCCTCAGAGGGATCTTGGCAGCAGAGCTGTGGGTAGAGGAAGTGCCAGAGTTCATGGCAAGCCACACGTGTCAGGTGAGTTCAGGTATAAGAAGAGGTGAGGAATCATTTCTGCTGATGTCGTCCTCGTCTTAATTGGGTCCCTACTCATGGCCTCCCTTTGTCTTGGTGCATCTTAAACATGCAGCTACTAGGTTCCCCAGGAAAGGTTGTGTGGCATGCCAATGGGTAGAGTGCATTTTGAAGCAGGTTATTGAGGCAGGACAGAGAAGTGCAGTGGGGTGAGTTGGGGACTGGGTCCTCAGGACCCTCTCAGCACCTTCTCTGAGCAAGGAAAGAGCAGAGAGGGTCACTGCCAGGGTCAGGGGCTCCTATGGCCTGCTGGGTAGGGTGGTTGAGATCATTTAACATTGTATCTTCTCATGGCAAGCATCCCGCCGAAGGGGAGGAAATATTGATGAGAAAGAGTACTGTAATGAGAAGTAATGATCTGAGACTAAAAAGGGTAAATTTGTTGGGTCTTTAAAAGGTCAACAGCCGTGAGGCCAATTAGCCTGGAGATGACTTGCAGAGGTGGGTCTTGAAGGGGATCTCCAGAAAGGCACTGGCATGGGCAGGGATAGCTGAGGACAAGCCTCGTCCCCTCGCTGGCCAGCATTGGGGTGCCCAGAAGAGAATTCAGGTGAGGCTTCTCACATGGCTCTTTTGTGGAACCATGTGGGCTGCTTGCTGGTGGGTTGAAAAGAACTGGGGTTGTCACTGAAATCCTGACCCCAGCCCGTATAATCTGTGTGATGTGGGGTGATACGGTATCCATTAGGCAGCTAAGTCTTAGTACATTATCTATACAATGGGGCTAATAAGGCCAGCCTCCGGAGTGGTGTGAAGATAAATGAGGAAAACAAATATCAACTACTCTCATGCCTGCTAGGTAGTAGGTGCTTAAAAACATGTTTGCCTCTTGCCTACCTATCCTCCCCTCACTACCAACCCGCTGAGCCTAATCCCTGCCAAATCGAGAAGTCACCCGAGCTGACTCTACATTTTGTTTAGAAAACCTCTTTTATGAAGTAAAAGATTCTTCCCTTTTATTTCTCATTTGTATTATGCAATTCCTTTCATATAGACAGAGAAGCAGTAGCATAGCATAATGGACACCCACACCCACATACCTATCACCTAGATTTAATAATTGTTAACATTTTGCTATGCATCTGCTTTATCTACTTTTTTAAAAATACTTTAAAGTAAATTATAGACATCAGGACATTTCACTCCCAAATAATTAAGTGTATATCCCTAAAAATGTAAGTACATTTTCCTACAGAGTCACAATACCATTATCATGCCTAGCAGAATAGTCATGATTTCCTACTCTAACCTAACAACCCATAGTGATTTCCCTAGTGGCTCCCAAAGTATCCCTTACAGCTGATTGGTTCAAGTCAGGATTCAACAAGGACTATATATGGCCATCGATTGTTATTTCTCATATATCTCTCATCTTTAGGCTAGGGCTTGTCAGACTTTTGTAAGTGCATATGATTTACATGGAGTTCTTGTTAAAATGCAGATTCTGATTTGAGGGGCTGGAGAGGGGCCTGAGACTCTGCATCCCTATGAAACTCTTAAGGGTGCTCCTGCTGGTGGTCCTTGCAATACACTTTGAGTAGCAAGGGGCTAGAACAATCCCACCACTTCTTTCCTATGACACTCCAGTTGCCCTCTAGAATGTTCCCTCTGCTGGATCCAGCTGGTTGTTTCCTCATGGTGTCATTTAACTTGTTCATCTACCATCATATGTAAACTGGAAGTTAGGTCTGGAGGTGAGTGTGATCCAGGTAAGACATTTGTGGCAAGAATACGTCACTGGGACATTGTGTGCTTACTATTACATCCTGTCAAGAGGCATATAAAAAACATCATTCACTGTGATTCATGGTTGGGCATCAAAGGTCCCTGATCATTTGAAATGGTAGCAGGCATTATTAGCTGTGAGGATACACATTTGGAGAGGCAGGGGAAGGATTCATTAGCTGCCTCAGCTTCTCAAAGAGGTGTTAGAAGTTTTTGCTCACAGAAAACACCCAGGAGTGCTTCTCAAACTCTAGAGGAACATCAGAGCTGTCCCTGCTGCATCCGCCTGTCCCCAGCTCCTCACCCATTGAATTGCTGTGAGGACCTTTGCCTTTTTCTGTTGATGTGTCTCCCAAGGATGGGTGTTTGTGCCTGTGGACTGAGTCCCAGGAACTTGGTCACAGGCACTGCCATTTGTGTCCAGGATCCGTGTGCAGGGGCCCTGGCTGTGCCTGGTCCTTGCTAGATGCCAGGGTAAGGAGTGAAATGAAAGGTCACAGATACGGAGCTGTGCAGAGCAAGGCAAGGCTTTCAACAGAGAAGCAGGGATGTTGGGAAATGGAGTCAGGGCCAGTCCAGGTGGTGACTCAGGAGAGACGTGGAGAGTGACAGTGACGCCCTGTGTGTGAAGCCCATTTTGGGGTGTGTGGGGACAGCTTGATGGCAGCAGAGGCTTCTTAAGTGCAGACTGCCCTATGACTGTAGAATGTGTTTATTCTATTGGGTCAGAATAGCTGGTATCCAAAGGCTGGAACAGCCGCGCTCTTTAACGGCAGTGAGGTCTTAAGAAGGGTGAAGAGTCGGATGGTAGAAGGGGACCCTGGAGTTGGTTATCAGTGACAATTGTGAACCCCTGGGACCAGTGATGCCAATGGTTCAGGCAAACACAGTTAAGGGCTGATGTGTCAGCTCTCTCCTTCCGAGGCCTCTGGGGTCAGTCCCCGCTGCCCCTTTCCTTGGAAAAGTTGGGCTATGGGTTGGAATGGAACTACATATCTGAAAGTCCATCTGCTGGACCAGTGGGCCCCTTGAGAAACGGGTCTAAACTGGGTGAGATTTACGCCTCTTTTTTAAAGAGTCAGCAGAGCTGGAGAGACAAGCACATGTGCACAGGCTCAGGGGAAAGATAATGCTGTATAATTTTATATCTTTTATACTCGGGCTTAGCCACACACCATTAGCACAACGGGAAGAGAAGTGAAGGGTGTCAGTGGCAGAGATAGATAGATGGGGCTGATTGATTCTGGGCTTTTCTTCAGTGCATCCTGAAGCGGAAAGTCCATGGGGCGCCCTGAACCAGAGTTGGCCAGGGCCCGGCAGCAGGGCCACGCCGGGGCATCACGGCCCCTGGGTCGTAGGCCTCTGTACCTCTGAGCTTACCTGTGACCTGCTGCAGCTTGGCCCCCATGGTGAGTCGGCCCAGCGGTCTCCTTTTTGCTTCTGTGGGGTATTTCTTTTACTTTTCAAATAGGATTTATCCCCTTTACCTTCTTTGGAGGGCAGAAGGACTCTCTAGGACCTGCCCATGTTTTAGCTCTACAGAGCGGACTAGTGATAGAGGGGAGCAGGGGTGCCATGCTGCCCCTCTCACATGATTGCTCAGTGTCAGCACCTTCTCTAAGACCAGCCAGTTGGTAAATGGTGGAGGGGGAATTTGAACTCAGTCTTCCTGCTTCCAAAGCTCCTGCTCTTCCTGCTGCCCTGTGATGATGTGGTTCTGTCGTCGCCAATCTTTTCCTCTAGGCCCAGGCCCCTGAGTCCCCATTTGGACTCTAAGCCCGTTCTCCAGGTGGGGATGGGGAATCGCTGCCTCCACTGGGGCATAGCCCGGACACATGCTTGAAGTCCCAGGGCCTCAGAGGCTGTGCCTTCCCCTCATTCCCCACTCCAAAGTTACTGCATCTTCTTTCATAAGTGTTTGATGGCCCCTTTGGGATCTTGAAGAGGCTGGTCTGTGTGGCTCTGAGAGGTTGGAGCCTCCAGGAACTTCATATAAGGAAACGCTGTTTCCAGGCAGACTGGGTCCAGTTATCCTGTTTGAGTCACCTAAGAATCGTATTACCAAAAACTGGGTGGCTTGAAACAACAGAAATTTCTTCTCCCTGTTTTGGAGGCTACAAGTCCGAAATCAAGGTGTCAGCAGGACCATGTTCTTTGTGAAGGCTCCTGGGGACCCTTCCTTTCCTCTTCCCAGCTTCTGGCGGTTCCCCTCAGTCCTTGGCTTCTGAGGGTTGTAGGTGCGTCCTTCCGGTCTCTGCCCCTATCTTCACAGGGCCTTCATGCCTTGTGTGTCTTCTCTGTGTTGTCCTCTCATCTTCTAAGGACACCAGGCCTTATAAGGATTTAGGGCCCACCCTAATCCAGTGTGACCTCATCTTAACTGACTACTTCTGCAAACACCCAAGCAGGGTGTTTCCCCAAACAGGTCACATTCTGAGGTCCCATGGATGTGACTTTTTGGAGAGCCCAGGCAGAGGTGGGTTAGTGGTGTAGGCATTTCTCGGTTCTCAAGACCATCTCTAGCCCATAGGTCTGTCCCGCCATCCAGCGGGGTGACCACTGATACTCTGAGAGTGTCAGTGACCAGCAGTCTCTTTGGGGGCAGGGAATGTAGTCAGTGGCCTCTGATTGCTCGAGGGCCCTGGGGGGCAGGGCTAAGCCCTGGGTATTCTGCTGGCTTTCTGCTGAGCCCTCACAATCCACCTGAGCAAAGTGCTATTGAGCTCTTATTGCTCAGGTGGAAAGCTAGGCTCTGCCCTGCAGGTCCCCGTGCGACAGACAGTCTGAGTGAGGCTGTAGGGCAAAGGTACAAGCTTTGTATCAACAGACTCCTGTGCACCTCCTGGCTGTGTAGCTTTACCTCCCTGAGCTTGTCAGGGCGTGTATATATAAAGTGAAGGTGATGGAAGTCCCCCTTTACAGGGTTGGGCGAGGACGGGCTGGGATTAAGTGTGGAAACTACCCCATGGTGCCTCATAAATTCGAGCTACCTTTCCTTTCCAGCTAACCCTGGAGCCTCTAGATGGCGGAGACGCTGTCCCCTCTTCCTGTGGACTTTTCCACATGTCCCCCAGGGTTTGGCATAAGATTGGAGGCCACTGATGTGTGAAAGATGGGTGACGCTTTGCTGACATCCATTCTGTCCCTGGTCAGAGTGCAGCGCTGGGCCTTGAGGCCAACGGCACAGACTCACTGCCCTCAAGGAGTCTGCAGGTGAGGCAGGAGGACAGATCAGGGCGACTCTGTGTCTGGGAGAGTTGTAGGTGCTGAATGGTGGATTTTGTATGTGGTACAGGGAGGCAGCTGAGGAAGCTTCCTGGAGCACGTTAGGCCCGTGGATGATGAGTCCTGAACGATGGGGAGTTTTCCAGGAGGTGGGATGGGTGGTTCAGGCAGCCAGGAGAAGCAGGGCCGAGGTCTGGGGCTCCCACAGAGCCTGGGTAGAATGGCCAGTGGATGGTATGATTTTTTTTTTTTTTTGAGGGCAGTGTCACTGGCCCTCATATGTGGGACCGAAACGGAGCCGCTGGCTTCCCAGGCCAGTGCTTAAACACTGCGCCACTCGGCCGGCCCTGGATGCCATGATTTGGGGAACTCAGAGGCAAGTGTCAACTGAGACTGACCAAATAGCCAAAGAGATCCCTTTGTCCAAGTTTTTATTTAATACACAAAAATACTATTACATTGGAATGGAAATAACAGAGCCAAACCACATGGTTCTATTTTCATTTTCTGAATTCCCTTATAGCCCTCGTCCATAGGCATATTTTTAATCACAGCACAGTGACATTTTTGGTTACAGCTTTCTTTATTATACTGTAAACATTTTTCACTGGACCTATAGAGTTTTCAGAATTTTAATTTCAATAGCTGCATAAATTGGCCATTAAGTTGATGGGGTTTTTTTTGTTGTTGTTGTTGTTACTTTATGTAGTTTTCTTTTTTTTTTTCCCTTCAGTTTTATTGAGGAATAAGTAATATAGCATCATGGTATAAGTTTAAGGTGTACGAGGTTGATGTTTTTACATTTATTGAAATATGCCCTTTTGTTAGAGGTTTAGGTTGTTTTCTGTTTCTGGATATTTTAAGTCATGTAATGTTGAACATCCTGAAGCAGCCTTTTCCTTCTAATGAATTATTTTCTTAGAAAAGATGAGATTATCGGGCCAAAGACCATGGGCATTTCCATGGAACTTCCAATGTTGATGCCAAATTGTTTTCAGAAAGGAGCATTTCTCCATCAACTGTGTGAGATTAGTTGTACTGTAAGTCAACAAGCATTTGGCATTGCATTTACAAAGTTTTGTTTTTCGTCTGTTGCTATTGTAATGGATGTGAATTGACTTCCCATTTGATTACCAGAGCAGTGGAGCCTTCTTCTGTATTGTTACTAAGGATGGATTTTCACATGTGGATTTCCTGTTTAGTTCATTCACCTGTTGGCACCTGGAAGTTTTCATAACGATTTGTGAGAACTCTTTAGGTTATAGAGTTAGCAACACACTGTCAGACATGTTGCTGCAAATATTTTCCCCTACACTATTTTTATTTTAGTTATCTTGTTTCTTTTCTACAAAGCTTTTGTACTTTTATATTGTTGAATCTGTTATTTTTTTATTTGTGCTTCCTTTTATCAGTATGAAACTTGAGAAGTTATCATTTCCTCCAAAGAACAGATAGTTTTCCTGCTGTTTTTCTTTTATTTGACTTTTCTATTTGATTCTTTTATCTCTCCAGAGTTTATTTTTGTTGTGTGAGGTAAAGTGTGTTTCTGAATTAATTACCTTTCCTCAAAATTACCAGTTATCTTAGCACAATTTATTAATCAAAAATTCCTTTCTACATTGTTTGGTGAGGCCTACCTTGTAATACATTAAATTCTTATGTGCAAGTAAGTCTATTTATGGATTTTAAAATTCAGATCCATATTTCTATGTCTGTGCCAGTTCTATAGTACTTTAATTATTATTGCTTTATATTGTATTTTTATATCTAGTTTCCTCTCCTTATTTTCCTTTTCAGAATTTTATTTAATATTCTCATCTGTTTATTTTACAAATGAATTTAGAATAATTTTATTTAATTCCTTGAAGAAATCCTTTTGAGATTTTAATTAGTGTTGAATTAAATTTATAAATGCACTTTTAAGAAAATTGCCACTTTTAAAACATAGCCTTCCCATCTGGGTATGGTTATTTTCTCTATTTATTCAAGTCATCTTTTAAAACTCCCAATAAAGTCTGGTAGTTTTTGTAGTAGGTCATGCACATCTCAAGTTAAATGTATTCCTAAGTAGTTATATTCTGTTGCCTTTGTGAATGAGATCTCTTTTTCTCACTTTATTTCATATTTATGCCTGGCTAGAATACTGTAGTAAAATAATTTTTAAAAATTATTTTATGTATACTTTGGGGCTGGCCGAGTGGCTTAATTGGTTAAGAGCTCACTCGAGAGTGCGAGCTGAGCTCTGAGCAACAGTAGTTTGATGCCCAGCCTGAGCTGAGCTGCCGCTGAGCTGCCAACAGGTGGCAGGATGGTTCAGCTAAAAAAAAAAAAAATTAAAATAAATAAATAAATAAATACAATTATACTTTGATTTATTGTATACCCAAGATGGCAATAACAACTGGAGAATTCAAAAAGAAAGCAAGGGAGTAACCCACAATCTCACCATTTTAACAAGCAAATGGTTTAATTTTTCTGTGGAACCTCTAGAACCTATTCTCAAATAGACGTTGTGCACAGCTTTAACCGCAGTTGTGATCCGTTTGGCATCCCGTGGCTTGTCTTATATTACATCATAAGCATTTTTCCTTCTTGCTGCAGAGTTTTGTTAATGATCCCATTTAATGACGAACCATGGGGACTGCACGCTGGTTCTCAGATGTCCTGAGGAGCGTATGGGGGCGTGGAACACTGGCCGTGGCGCTGGCCATAGTGGGGATGTGCTGTGATTAACACAGGGCAGGTGGAATGAGCTTTAGAGGGAGGCTGGCCTGGTTCCCAGCAGGGCTTGCCAGAGCAAGGCTGATCCCAGCTCCATGAACCTCCCTGGAAAGAGGAGTGAGGTACCAGAAGCACCATTTGCAGGTGGGAGGGGAAGGCGATTTGGAATCAATGATGGAAATGAGGGCAATGAGGGCAATGATGGAAATTGTCCTCTCGAGTCCAGGTGACCAGGATACTTTCCAGATCTCTTTGGCTTTGGTGTCAGATGGGCACAGTGCACATCTCTTTGGTATGTCTGCCCCGCCTCATCGCTCCTTCTCTCAAATGTTTATGGAGGCTTGTAGAACATTGGTAGGTGTGGGAGATACAGCTACAAGGCAAGACGAACAAGGCAAGCTCAGTTGTGACCTGCAGAATCACTGGGCAAGCCCCCAACCTGCCGCTCCTGGTGGAGAAAAGTGAACATCCACACTGCCAGTCTCACTTTAAATCCACTACTTCTGGAAACACCTACTCTTGCCGGCTCCATCATGTTGCATTTCTCTAGTCCATTCACCCTCCCATTTCGTTTGATCTCTCTTTCCAGGTCTCTAACACTTCTCTCATCTGTGCTGCCCACCCGCACTAGCAGAAGACTTGCTTCCCATATATATCACTGAGAAGAGAAGGCGACAGAAGGGAACTGTCCCACGCTCACCACCACGTCAGCCTGCCCACCAGTCTGCACCCCACACGCTGCTCTGGATCCCTCCTGACCTGCCCACGCCCACCTGAAGCAGCCCCTCTCGCTGGGCTCTGGGTTCCATCCCCTCTTGCTCACTCATGGCCACTAGTCCAGCTGTTCTCCCTTCTCTCCTTCATTGAGTTTCTTTCTCCGCTGCCCATTCCCTCAGCTTGCAAGCCGACTGTGCTATCTCCTGCCGAAGGAGCGCCCCCTTGGTCCCACTCCCTCTCCTTTGCTGCCCCATTAACCCCTCCCCTCTACAGCATGATCTGGTCTCTGTCTCCAAACACTTCCCTCCGTTCACTCCTGAGCCTACTGCAGTCAGGCGTGTGCTCTCACGATGATGCTGCCTCTGAACTGCTCTTTTCTTGTCCTGAAAGCTCCCAGGTCGCTCTGTCCAGTGATCCCATCATCTCAGTCCTCCTCTTCCCTAACCAATCGGAAGCATTTTGGAACACCTGACAAGCCCCTCCCCCCTTTCCATCAGGCTCCATTCTCCCAGCTGGCCACCTGGTTGGCCTTCATGGTTCTATTGCTGGGTCCCTCTCATCCCCTTACCTCTACACATTGCAGCGTCCCATGCCTCAGACCTTGAACATCTCTTCTCCGTCGCTGGTGACTTGGGTGCTTCTCATACCTTTAAATATTACATGTACACTGATGACTTCCAAGTGTTGCCCTCCAGCTGGCCTCTGGCTTCAACTCCAGACTCGCTCATCCAGGTGGATGGCCAACGGTCTCTTCAAACAAGGAAGTCCCCAGCAAAGCTTGGTTCTCCACCTAAGGGGCTCTCCTAGTTTTCTCCATCTAACCATCGTTCCAGGTGCGTAGGCCCAATACTGTGGGGTCCCCCTTGCTCTCTTCCTTTTCCCTTGAACCAGCAGCCTGTCCTCCCAGCTCACCCCACTTACCATGCCCATAACTGCTGCCTTGTCTGGTTCAAGCCACTACCATCTCTCACCTGGATTATTGGAATGGCCTTCTGCCTCTGTCCTTATCCCTTCAGTCTGTTCTCAGCCCGGCAGCCAGAGTGCTGATAAAAGCAATTCATGTCACACCATTCCTCTGATTAAAGTTCCCAGTGGCTCCCCATCTCACTTGGCAAAAGCTAACATGATGGTGGTGCCAGGCCCAGTGCAGCCTGGCCTCTCCGCCCTGACCCATCTCTGCCTTCAGCCACGCCAAGGCTCCGGGGTGCCTTCAGCACCTGTGTCCCTCCCTTAGGGACTCTGCCCCAGGTGTTCTTCCCAGAGCTCCCCAAGGCTCCCTCCCACACCACTTGGACTTTGCTCAAGTTTTCTCTCCATGAGGCTTCCCTAGCCTCATTTTAGTACTCCTTTATCCTGCCACCCTTGGCTCTCGAGATCCCCTCCCGGATTTAGTTTTATCCACAGTGGTGATCGCCAACTCAGTTATTTTCTGTTGTCTCCACTAGAGCATAAGATGCAAGAAGTCTGAGCTCTTTGTCCAGGGTAAACCGACCACACCAAATGGGGGGACCAGAGTGAGTGCCAATGATGTCTGTGAATGAATGAGTGGTGAATGAATGAAGGCGTTACACTGTGCTTGCATCTCCCTGTTGCTCATGTGTCTCCCCTCTCATGGTCAGGGATCACGCTCCTTCTGAGGGCAGCATCTTCATGCTGTAGGTGCGATGTGGAGGCAGGTGATACCTGCTCTCCCACTCTCAGAGGGACCACTCCCCTGACCTGGGCCTGGGCCTGCAGACCACAGCTTGCCCTGTGAGAACACAGAGGGTGTGCTCTGAGCACTGGTTTGGGGTTTTTGTTTGAAATGTAATATGTAGAATAATAACAATAAAAGAAAAAAGTCATTAACATGTATGTGGCTTCTTGGGCAGAGCCAATTAAACAAATCCGATGGCTCTTCTTTCAGGCCCACCTCGATTCCCAAGGTGTCTGTTGGCACTGAGAAGTTCCTCTGGGGCTTTGTGAGCAAGCTAGTGGGGCAGCTGTGGGGGCCAGGGCGATGGGACCTCAGGGGTGACCCTCGAGGGCTGGGGCAGGACCTGGGGAGGGCTGTGAGGGCTCCTGAAGGGGGTCCAAAGAAGGGGGGAGTAAAGGCCAGGACTGCAGGAGACCCTGGGCTTCACAACAACTGGGCATGGTGCAAGGGCTGGGAGCACACTGAGACCTGGCTCTGCCCCAGGGTGCTTTGTGGCGGCCTCTGGACCTTAGGCCTGTGGCTTCTTAGGCCTGTCTGCTCTCTTGCACTATGTCCTGTGGTCTGCCCCCATCCATCTTTAACACACATACACTCACACCTACATTTACACCAACACTCATGCACACTCCACATTCACACACCCATATACACACTCACACATGTACACCTGCACCCAAATTCACACACATTCACACTCACATACCCACAGTCAGACTCACACAGAAACACCTTGTGCCTGAGGAGAGGGAAGAGGGACTGGGATGAAGGCATGGCCCTGGGCACAGGTGGGTCCCCTCTCAGCCCCAGGGGTAGCTGATCTAGGTTTGCTCTTGAGGCCCAGAGGAGGTGCCTGAGGCTGGCACTTACTCTGAGCCGTCAACATGAGCTTACCAACAAATGCAGCAGATTCTGCCTGTCTGAGAACTGAGCCTTTTCCCCCAGTGTGGTGATAGTTCCCTGGGGTGTGTGGCTGCAGGGAGACACAGGAATCCATTTTCTTTGTCACTCTGTCACCCTGTACTTCTTGGCTGCCATCTGTCTTGAAATGGAGCTTGCAGATGAGCAGATGCAGAGCTTCCCACAATTTGGAGCCCTGGAGGGTCCACCCTCCCCGCACAGGGCTGGGGGTGGAGCAGGGCTAGGGGTGGAGCAGGGCTGGGGGTGGAGCAGAGTGGGAGTGAGTGTGACTGTGTAAGACCCCTGAGTGTGCTGCTGGCCTGCCTCCTTCCTGGGACCAACTTGCATCCTCTGCTTCCACTGGTCCTGCCAGGGAGGGAGGGGGCGTCTGTGGAGGGGCTTCCCCCACAGTGTGGGCCCACAGCCTCAGTCTCTAGGGGTGGCAGCCAAGATTCCAGGTGACCATGACAGTGAAGGAGGAGGCTCTCCGCTGGGTTTGAGTCCTAGTTTCGGGGTCCTGGCTGGGGTTACTGCCTTTGGTTTTCTCTGTCAAACGAGGACACTAACCCTCAGGGGCTGTGTGTCGGATTGCTACCACCCTCCCTTGCCCACAGAACCTGGGTTTGTGTTGTGGGTTTGGGGTGAGGTGCTAGCATTTACTGAATAGCACATTGTCCAGATTTGGGGATGAGCTGGATGGGGTCTTCGCTTCCACAGAGCTCTCAATCTGCTGGGGTGACAGGCATGGAAACAGAAACTCAGTACTGCGTTCATCCTTGTGCTAGCTGAGATGAACTTGGGGGTCGGGGTGAGGCAGCCCCTCAACCAGGAGGGCTTCCTGGAGGATGGTGACCTATGCCGAGGCCTGAAGGGTGAGTGGGCGTCTTGTCCCATGTCCCCAGGCAGAAGCAGTGCCGGTGTGGAGAAGGCTGCTGCAGGGTGAGCCGGTGCTGCCTAGGGGTGTGGTCCCCGACTCAGCCTGCCTCTTACCTGACACCTTCCCACTTTCCTTGGCCTCCTCAGCTCCCCTTCCTCCAGCTTCTGATGCTGTCTCTGGGCCAAGCCTGGAGCTGGGTGGGGGCGTAGAGTCTCTGGGGCCTGGGGGTGGGGATATAGGTTCTGACCTCCCTCTGCTCTGACTTGCCATGTGGGCTTGAGGCTTCTGGGCTCCCCTTCCCACCCCGCAACCACCTGTCCCCTCTCTGGCTTGTTGTTGGGCCTGTGCCTGTGGCCCAGACTGGCCACACTCCTGGTGGACTCTGAGCCGCTGGCAGCTCAGAGCCCATGGAGTCTAGGACTCCGATGATCTTTACAAGCTGTCCTGGTCCTGTGAGTTTCCCGGGGCCTGCACCTTGGCTGTTCCTCCCAGTGCCTTGCTGGGGCTGGGAGCTCGGTGGTCAGGATCTCACTGCCCTTCCTGGGTGCGTTCTTTCCAGGCTGCTCTCTCTCTGGCCTGGGCCTCAGGGATGCAGTGTAGCCTAATGGCAAGCGCTCTCTCAGTTGTCTAAGGGATAAAGTATACTGCTTCCTGTTTCCTGACACGTGTGGCTTTTCATGCTTTGTCTTTGCTGTTCCCTGAAATGTCCTATGAGGGACAGCTTGCTTGCCTCCCTCCCTAGGGAGCACCCTACTACTCCCTCTACAGTGCTGCCAAGAGCGCTTTGCAGTTCTTCTTTGTTGTATCAGGTATCGAGTTCCAGGATAATTACTTGTTTATTATTCACTGAGTCCACTTCTTTTTGGAGTCATGGGAAACTAGTAATCAGGACTATTTCAGTTGTAAGTGACAGAAATCCAAGTTAAAATGGTTTAAGCAAAAAACGGAATTTTTTGAAACTTAAAGACAGAGTGGTCCAAAGATATGGCTCACTTCAGGCACAGCTGGATCTAGCAGTGAAGTGTTATTCTCAAGCCTCTTGCTCTTGCTTTCTCTTTCTTGCTTCCTCTGTGTGTCTTGCTTCTCTTCTGTCATGTGGCTTCACTCTCAGGAATGCCCTCCCTACCTGTGACAAAGATGACTACGAGATGCTCCAGCTTATCTGGTCTCTGGAGTCTACAGTCTCAGCAGAACTGAGGGTTTCTGCTGTGAAAGCTCCAGCAAAGGCTATAGGGATATGTGTTGCCCAAGCTTGGGTCATCAGCCCATCCCTGAACCAATCAGGTGTGGGCAGGCACTCTGGTTGGGGTGGGCCACCGCTGGGGTAGGGGAGTAGGGACAGCCCACCAGAAGTCATGCTCTAGGGCTGGAGGCAGATGTCTCTGCAAACGAAACTTGGAGATGGGAGGCTGGGCAGGGGATAGCCTGGCAAGAGCCATCAGAGTTTGGTAAGCAGTGAGCCAGCAACAATTGGGAGAGAGGCTTGGTCTGGGTGGGGACAGCATCTTGGGTCCTTGGAAGCAGGGGTGGAAGAGGCTGAGGTGAGAGAGCTTGATTTTGGCCTGTGTGGAATCACTAAGAGCAACAAAAGGGTCTGAAGGGGATTGTAAATTATAGACGGTTCAGATTCTTGATGTTCTGTTTGTCAGGGATTCCATGCGAGTGAAAATAATGCCCTAAGTGGTCTCATGACACCTTCCTGCCTTCCTCACGCAGGTGCTTTGAGAGTTCTATTCCTCATTGCCTGTGGCTGATGTGCCTCGGTGCTAATTGGTCTTTTCAGAGAGCATGAGGGTTGAGGGTGCTTTGGGCCTCATGGATTCTCCCTGTCAGCATGATTGGGTCCACTAGTCTATCTGTCTGTTGACCTTGAGTGACCTGGACTTAGGAGTCGGCCTGCCAAGCTTGTAGTTCTAGTGAAGGTAGGCTCTTGGGGCACAAGGAGAGTTGTGGGACAGCCTATTTTCATTCACATCTAAGTACAGACATAAGTGAGCATGGTGTGTGGAGGGCCAGCTCCTGCTGCTGACCAGGGAGGTGGGCTGAGGCCTGATGTTCTCCTGCAGACTTCGTCTTGGAGCTTGTGTGGTGTGTCCTGGTGCCGGCATTGCCTGTTGCTCATTAGGCGAGTGCAGCCATCTGCGATGCCTGAGAAAGACCCTGGCCAAGATTTTTGGCAATTGATGTGCTGCCGCTTCGGGGCTGAGGGTGGTAATGGCTGCAGTGAAGCTTGAGAGGGAGCCTGAGGACAGGCGCCAGTTTGAAGAGGCTACGACGCAATCAAGGTGCTTTTAGAATGCACCTGACAGGCCAAGATGGGTGTTCAGCAGGCTTCTGGGTCCTCATAGGGCTCAACCTTGTTTCCAGTTTCCGAGTCAATTCAAGAGCGAGTTTCTAAAGTGAATGGTGATCATGTACTGGGATAATATGCACCGTAAAAGCCTCCCTCGTGGGCATATTGCCCGGGTCTTGAGCTGACCATTGTGAAAGAGAGGCTCCATTATTATCCTTATCAAGTCCTGACTGGGGACAATGTGTACTCTCCTCCTTGAGCAGGGTCTTGGCAGGCCACGCCTGGTCCTTCCAGCTGAGGGGGTGATTGTTCAGGAGACACTGGGTCTCTGGGTGTTTTCTGCTGAACGTAGATAGCCCTGGCAGAGCAGGAAGGTGCATCAGCCGGGAGGTTCCAACCTGTGTTCGGGAGTGAGAGTCCTGTCCTGCCTCCACCTGTGCAGACGCGCGTCCCGCCGAGCATGACCTGCAGCCCAGGAGAGCATCTTCTGGCTGCCTTGAGCACAGCCACGGCCTGTGCCCCAGGAGGCAGTGGCACAACTCAGCAACCAGCACCTTAGGTGAAGGCAGCAGTGGCAGAGCCTGGGCAGCCACAGAGCATGGCCCTGCGAGGATGGGAGCCCGGGAGTGCTGGGCCACGCCCCAGCTGAGAGCAGACCGAGGAGGAATTTCCTGGGGTCCGTGTGGACATCCTATACTGACCCGGACCAGCCACCTTCTGACTTGGGTGGCTAAGTAGCCTCGGAAAATCCCAGAGCGACGGGAGAGCTGAGTTAAAGGCACATGGCTCAAAATGAGGTTGATCACGTGAGATACAATCCAAACTGGGACGCTTCTGAGAGTGAAAGGTGGTACCATCAATAATTACGCCAAACAACAAGTGCAACCAGGCTGTGCGGGGCAAACCAGGACATGAGGTCACCCTGCCAGGGAAGGTCTCCTGAGGTCTCTCTGATGGCCCAGCTGGTTGTGGTCAGGGGCCGGGGAGTGAGGACCTGATGTGCTGCAGGGTTGGCTGAACGAGCCTCATGCCACTGTCTTTGGGTTGGTCCTGGCACAGTCCACACAGCCCATTTGAACCAGAGGCCTGGGCCAAGCACAGTGTGACTGTTCGTTTGCATTGTTTTTCTCTGTGGCAAAAAGCACTTGATAAATAAGAGCAGCAGCTACCTTTAATTGAGCTACATTTCTTGGGGCCAGGTACCATGCCCTGGACTCCTCCTTAATCGTGTCTTGATTTGGGATGGGCACCCAGTTGTCAGTTGGGATGAGCAGCCGCAGCCCCCCAGGAATACCTTGGAGAATTTGTGGAGCCTCTTGGATGGCGTGCCCACATCTGTCTGGCTTGTTCCATCACCGCCCTCACCAGGGCTCCTTCCTCGCTGGGCCTCCTGTGGCCCAGGTATACCAGCTGTTTCCATGGTTTCTGGCCGGGCTCATGTATCCTTCAGGATCTCACCTTCTTATCCTTGAGGGTCCAGCTCTGTGGAGCCTTTTGGTCTCTGGACAGAATGGTCACCATGCCCTGCTCACTAAGCCCCTGCTGCATGAGCAGGAGTCGTGTGTCATGTGTCCTCTTCCCCCATCAGCCTGGGGTTTTCCTGAAAGCAGGGAGCATGGCTGACAGCCTAGGTGACTCAGCAAACACATGTGGTACTGTCTCTGACCTGGGAGCTGGGACCTTGAGGGTGCTCAGGCAGTGGTGGGCCAGTCCTCAGGGGCTTTCTGCTGGGGCGGGGTCCCCAGGGCCCTAAGTTCTCCCCCTCTGGTTCTCCACATGGGCACTGCTTGCTTCGAATAACAGGGAGAGTAGGCAACACTGGTGGAGCACTTGTGAGTGCCAGGTCCTGAACAGAGAGCTCTGTCGACCCCATCACATGGCATAGGTACTGCTGTCAGTCATCCCTGCTTCGTAGACGAGGAAGCAAGGTTAGAAGTCAGTATTTCTGTCATGGTCACAAGCTGGTGCTTGGCAGAGCTGTGATTTCACCCTGTGTCTGTCTGATCTGATTCCAGGATCGTAACCCTATTCTGAGCTGTTGGGAAGCATTCTCTCTCTGCCCATTGTGGAGGGCATTCCATGCCGCGGATTCCTGCCTGGTTGTGAGGAAGCTGGGGCCAGAGGAGCCCATGGTGGGAGGGACAGCTACCAGGGCTGGCACTCTTTTCCCTGATGGCAGAGCCATGGTGACTAGATGGAGTCAAGGGACTCCATCTCTTGACCATCAGAGATGGGGTACACAGGCAGTTCCCCAAGACATCTTTCCTGGGTCCTTGATGAGGGCCAAGCTCCTAGGGTCACTGCTGGGTGGTGGTCCAGGCTCATTGCTATCCTGTTTCCTCATCTGTAAAATGGGGAGATTGAATATATAGAGAGAGGATTGTGGAGAGGATTAAGTTGAGCAGTAATACATGCATTTATACCTCTACTTCTATCTGCATTTGCATTTATATCTAATCTATATTTACATTTATACCCTTATATATGCATATATCGAACGTATACCTATGTCTCATCTACATGTAATCTGTGGCTCCCTATCTCAGAACAGTGCCTGGCATACAGTGAGCAGTGGGCATGTGTCAGCTGGCTGACAATTATTACTGAGAGCCAAGTGCTGGGTGTGGTGTTGGGTCTCTGAGGACCTGACAGCATGGCCCCCTGGCTGCCCTCTGCCTCCCCCTCACCTGACCTGCAGATCATGTGGTCCGGCTTTCCCATTTTATTGCCCTGTTCCACAGGGACCCTGGTCATTTAAACAGCATGTTTATTAGAAGCTGCTCCTTTTGTTTCTGTGTCTGACGTCTCTGCTGGCTGCACCCTCTTTGTGGGCCATTAAGAATGTCTCATTTAGTTTAGGCGAGCATGTCACCGCAGGGCTTCTCCGTGAGCATCACGTAGAGGGCAGTCCTCAAGGTGCCATCCAGGAGCTCCGCCACCGGCAGCTGGAGATCGAGTAGGAGAAGGTGTCTGGCCCCCACGTCATCCTGATGGCTCCAGGCCCTGGCTCCGGGGATGCAGGGCCCTTCCCAGCTGCAGAGTCTTATGTTGCTGGTACTGGGGTGCAGTGTTTGCAGGAACACCCTGGACCCTCGCCCTGGCCTGGGAGGTCAGAGGCAAAGGTCCTTGATCACTAGGATTGCCCACCCCTCTCCTCATCCTGACATCGCCTTGCCACAGAGGGAGAGCTGTCGACATGTGGGGCTGGGTTCAGGAATAGCACAGCCTCATTGTGTACTCCAGCCACCACATGCCATTGTCCCTGTTGTGTAGGTCATGACACTGAGGCCTGAGAGGGATAGATTCCAGGCCACCTTGTGAGTCGGGGCAGAGCCAGACTTGAATGACCACAGGTCCACTTTTCCTCCCATGCGACAGTGTGATCCCACCTTGCTTGGCCATCTAACCTCGCTCTTTGCCATGACTCTGACCAGGATTTGGGTGCCTGATGGCAGAGGGTTTCCAGCCTCCTCTGTGGCATCTGCTGCTTCTGGGGGGTGGCTCACTTGGCTTTTCTTCCCACCTGCCACACTTGTAGCCCTTTGGGCCATGATGCTGAGGCATGGCCTGAAGGGCCCATATTCATTACTTCAGGCTTTTTTCAAGTGACCTGGGTGTATGAGGGTGCTCGGTGGCTTTCTTTACTCCTGCTGTCTTCTGGGAGTGGGTAAAACAAGGGCTGATTCATCCCATCAGTGTAGGGTGTCCCAACTGAGCAGTGGTAAAGGTGGGTGCTGTTACATGAGCTCTGGGTTTGTTCACAGGGGAGCATTTGTAGTTTCCATGGCTGGAGATGGAGCCACCCAATTTCTGTGTGCTTCTGTGAAGCAGAGCCTGACTCCAAGGTAGCTGAG
Organism: Aselliscus stoliczkanus; assembly: GCA_033961575.1. Lineage (NCBI taxonomy): Eukaryota > Metazoa > Chordata > Mammalia > Chiroptera > Hipposideridae > Aselliscus > Aselliscus stoliczkanus. Next base: position 122,765,706 of record CM066729.1, read on the forward strand.
CTGTGGGTGGGGTCTCCATCTGTAATTGGAAATGCGGCCGTGATTGAGGGATGGGAGGGCAGTATGTGTGCATGTGTGTGGGAGGGCAGGTGTGCGTGTAAGTGAGCACATGTGTGTATTACGCAGGAAAGCTGCATAGCGACACCTTGTTCCAACCAGGTGCCTGAGCCCAGCTCTCGTTCTCTAACCAGGCAGGCTCTGCTAACATCAGCTCAGCTCTGCTGAAGCCTTCCCACTGGTTAGCCTGTGGGTTTGACCCTGGGTACATCGCTGCCTGTGGTGAGCTGAATGGAGTGAAAGCCCTGGGCCTGGCCTTGAGGGGTCCGAGGCCACCTCTGCCAGCAGCACAGTTGAAGTCATGGCATGGGGGCTGGGCTGACCCAGAGGCCTCCTAACCCAGCATGGGGAGGAGTCTTCAGGGAAAGCTTCCTGGAAGAGGTGGGGCCAAATCAGAGAGTTGGAGGATGAACTGGAGGAGTTGGCCAGGCACACAGGAGTTGGCGGAAGGCTTTCCAGGCCAGGTGGGCAGCATGGGCGGGCACAGAGGTGCCTGCGGTGGGGGTGCTGGTGTTTTAGATTAAGGGCAAGCAGTTCAGCATGTGTTGGGGGTGGAAGGAGGTGAGGCGGACTGGTAGGCAGGGCCTGACCCTGACCCTGAGGAGCTCTTATACCACGGCAGCCAAATGGGTTGTTGTTCAGTAGTTTAGGCAGAAGAGTAACATAAGCAGACTCAATTTTTGGAAGGATCCCTCAGGCTGGAGGCAGCACTGGTGTGAATGTCTGGGTGAGAGACCAAGGAGGTCACAGGAGATGATGACATTGGCAAGGTAGGCAAGGGACTAGGACATGGCCTTGAAAGCTGTGCTGGAGTCTGGACTTGGTTTCATGGTAGGGGATGTGATTTTCAAATGTTAAATTAGTCCTGGATTCCTGGGATTAAATTCCACTTAGTCATGATGAATTATCATTGTTATGTATTGTTGGACTTGATTTGCTAAAGTTTTAAAAAATCTATTTTCATGAGGAATATTGACATACACTTCATTCTTTTTTCTTTTAATGTCTTTGTGGTTGTCCAGATAATTTGTTATCAGGGTTATTTTGGCTTAATTGAATGAATTGGGAAGTCTTTACTCCTTTACATTTTTCTGGAAGAGTCTATGTAGAATTGGTATCATTTTTTTTTTAAAGATTTTTATTGGGGAATTGGGGGAGGGGAACAGCGTTGGGGAATCGGGGAAGGGGAACAGACAAGTTGCTGTCCTTTTTGTTCTTCAGTCTAGTTGTGGAGGACGTTACTTCACTGGCCCATGTTGGTATCATCATTGTGCCCTTTCCGGGTGAGACAGATCAGTTGCTGGCCTCTGGATGGCCACTCATGGAGGTTCTTGGCAGCTCACGCCGGCTGCTGGCCTCTCACTGTAGCCTATGGCAGCCCACTGCAGCAGGGGCTGCAGCTATGCCATCCAGGGGACTCACAGCAGCCCAGCTCCAGGTGGAGCTGTTGTTCACAATCTTAGCTGTAGAAGGCAGTGTCACTGGCCCTCATATGTGGGATCCGAACCGGGGCCGCTGGCATCCCAAGCCAGCTCTTAACCAACGCGTCACTCGGCCAGCCTGAATTGGTATCATTTATTTCTTAAATGTTTGGTAGAATTCACCAGTGGAGCCACCTGGGTCTAGAGTTTTGCTTTTTGGAAGGTTTTCAACTACAATTTCCATTTCTTTAGTAGATATTAGCGCTGTGCAGGGTATCTGTTTTTTTCTGGAGTGAAGTTTGGTACTATGTGTCTTTCAAGGCACTGGTCTGTTTTATCTACATTGATGAATTTATTGTTGGTGGACCATAATTTATCCATCACCTACTGAAGGACACCTTGGTTTCTTCTAAGTTTTGGCTGCTATAAACATCTTTGTGCAGGTTTTTGTGTGGATATGGTTTTCAGTTCCTTTGGGCAAATACCAAGGAGTATGATGGCTGGATCATATGATAAGAGTATATTTAATTTTGTAAGAAACTACCAAACTGTCTTCCTAGGAGGCTGTTCCATTTTGTATTCTTACTGGCGTTATATGGGAGTTTCTGTTGCTCCACATCCTTGTCAGCATTTGGTGGTATCAGTGTTCCAGATTTTGGCCATTCTAATAGATATCTAGTAGTATCTTACTGTTGTCTTAATTTGTATTTACCTGATGATGTATTATGTGAAGCATCTTTTCATATGTTTATTTGCCATCTGTATATCTTCTTTGGTGAGGTGTCTGTTAAGGCCTTTGGCCTAATTTTTTGTTTTTTGAAGATTTTATTAGGGAATTGGGGAAGGGTAACAGCCAAGTTGTTGTCCTTCAGTCTTAGTAGTGGAGGGCACAGCTAGCTCAGCTCCAAGTTCAGTCACCATCTGGCCACCCTTGGGCAGCTCGTGGCCACTCAGCTCAAGGTGCCATGTTCAACTTAGTTGCAGGTGGGTGTAGCCCACCATCCCATGCGGGAGTTGAACTGGAAACCTTGTTGCTAAGAGCCCATGTTCTAACCACTGAACCATCTGGTCGCCCGGTGGCAGCTCAGGGCAGCTCAGTTCAAGGTTCCGTGTTCAATCTTAGTTGCAGATATACGTAGCCTACCATCCCATGTGTCGAACCGGCAATCTTGTTGTTAGGAGCTCGTGCTCTTACGAGCTGAGCCATCCTGCCACCTGTTGGCAGCTCAAGTGGCAGCTCAGCTCAGGCGCAGCTCACTGGCCCATGTGGGAATCAAACCGGTGACCCTGTTGCTCAGAACTTGCTCTCTTAATCAAGTGAGCCACTCAGCCGGCCCCTGGCCTATTTTTTAATTGGGTTGTTTGTTTTCTTTTTGTTGAGTTTTAAGAGTTCTTTGTGTATTTTGGGTAATACTCTTATCAAATGTGTCTTTTGCAAATATTCTTTCCTGGTCTGTAGCTTTTCTTCTAATTCTCTTGATACTGCCTTTTGTTTTGTTTTGTTTTGTTTTTTGTTTTTTGTTCTTTTTTGTTTTTTGAGGGCAGTGCCACTAGGCCCTCATATGTGGGACCCGAACCAGGGCCACTGGCTTCCCAAGCCAGTGCTTAACCACCGCGCCACTCGGCAGGCCCTTGATACTGCCTTTTGAGGAGCAGAAGAATTTAATTTTAATGAAGTCCAGCTCATCAATTATTTCTTTCATGGATCGTGTCTTTAGTATTGTATCTAAAAAGGCAACACCATACCCAAGGTCATCTAGGTTTTCTCTTTTTTTATCTTCTAGGAGTTTTATGTTTTACATTTACACCTATGATCCATTTTTGGTTAATTTTTTTGAAGAATGTAACGTCTGTGTCGAGATTCATTTTTTTTCTGCCTGTAGATGTTCAGCTTTCCAGCACCATTTGTTGAAGAGACTATCTTTGCTCCATTGTATTGACTTTTGCTGCTTTGTCAAAGATCAGCTGACTATATTTATATGGGGCTATCTCTGGGCCCTCTATTCTGTTCCATTGATCTACTATTGTGCTGGTACCATCTTGTCTTGATTACTGTAGCATTATAGTAAATCTTGAAGTCGAGTAGCATCAGTCGTCCAACTTTGTTCTTTTCCTTCAATATTGTGTTGACTCTTCTGGGTCTTGTGCCTCTCCATATAAACTTTAGAATCAGTTTGTTAATATTTATAAAATAACTTGCTGGAATTTTGATGGGGATTGCATTGAATCTCTAAGAACAATTTGAAAAGAACAAACGTTTTGACAATATTGAGTCTTCCAAAGGGATAGGAACATGGAATATCTCCCTGTATATTTAGTTCTTTTGATTTCATTCATCAGAATTTTGGTTTTCCTCATATAGACCTTATACATATTTTTTTAGACTTATACTTAAGTATTTCATATTTTGGATGCTAAGGTAAATGGTATTATATTTTAAATTTCAAATTCTATTTGTTTGTTTTGGCATATGGGAAAGCAGTTGACCTTGTATATTAACCTTGAATCCTGCTGCCTTGCTATAATTGTTTATTAGGTCCAGGAGTTTTTGTCAGTTCTTTGGATTTTCTACATAGGCGATTATGTCATCTGTGAACAAAGACAGTTTTATTTCTTTCTTCCCAAACTTCAGTTTTCTTTCCTTGCCTGATTTCATTAGTGAAAACTTCTAGTACGATACTGAAAAGTAGTGGTGAGCGGAGACATCCTTGGCTTGTACTTGCTGTTTGTGGATAAGCTTCAAGTTTCTAACCATTATGTATGATGGTAGCTGTAGTTTCTTTTGGGGCGTCTTTATCAGGTTGAGAAAGTTCCCCTCCATTCTTAGTTTACTATGAGTTTTTATCATGAATAGGATTTGTATTTTGTCAAATGCCTTTTCTATCTATTAATATGATCATGTTCTTTTTCTTCTTTAGCTTGTTGATGTAATCGGTTATAGTAATTGACTTTCAAATATTGAACCAGTCTTGCATATATGGAATAAATCCTACTTGGTTGTGGGTATAGTTTTTTAATACATTGTTGGTTCGATGTGCTAATGTTTTGTTGCAGATTTTTTTTTTTTTAAAGATTTTATTGGGGAATTGGTGGAGGGGAACAGCATTGGGGAATCGGGGAAGGGGAACAGACAAGTTGCTGTCTTTTTGTTCTTCGGAGGATGAACAAGTTTAGTTGCGGAGGATGTTGATTTGATTTTAAAAATTGATATAGGCCTACTCAGATCATCTGTTTCCTCCTGTGTGAGTTTTGGCAGGTTGTGCCTTTCAAGAATTGTCCATTTCACCAACGTTATCAAATTTGTAGGCATGGAGCTGTTCATAGTATTCCTTTATTATCCTTTTAATTTCCATTGGATCTGTGGTGGTGTCCCACTTTTATTTCTGATGTTAGTAATTTGTGTCTTCTCTCCTTTTTTCTAGTTAGCCTGGTTGGCTAGATATTTATGAATTTGACCGATCTTTTCAAAGAACCAGCTTTGGTTTTGTTGACTTTCTCAATTGATTTCCCGTTTTTAATTTCATTGGTTTCTGTTGCAATTCTTATGAATTATTTTCTTCTGCTTGTTTTGGATTTAATTTGCCCTTCTTCTAGTTTCCTAAGGTGTAAACTTAGATTATTGATTTTAGATCATTCCCCTTTTCTAAAATATATATTCAATGCTATAAATTTCCCTCTAAGCACTGCTTTCTCTGCATCCCATTAATTCTGATAATGTGTGCTTTCATTTTCATTTAGTTCAAAATATTTTAAAATTTCTTTTGAGATTTATTCTTTTACTTATGTGTTATTTAGAAGTGTGTTGTTTAATCTCTAAATATTTTGAAATTTTCCAGCTATATTTCTTTATTGATTTCTATTTTAATTCCATTGTGGTCTCAGAACAGACATTGTATGATTTCCGTTCTTTTTTTTTAAACAATACAGAGATCTTTTATTTTTTTACGTTTATGCCATGAATTCATAGGGAATGGGTTCCAGCAGCTCAGGCTCCTTTCCGTTGGTTCTCATGAAGTGTGCTTCTCTGAGTGGCGTAGGCTGGCGTTTCAGTTGAATGCAGGTAACTTTCTCTTTGGCTTTCTTCTTTTTCTGATCATTTTCCTTCACCCATTTCAGGACGCTGTCTCAGCTCTTAGAGTGCTTAATATGCTCAGTATGAACATTAATTCTCTTGGTAAGAATCTTGCCCTTAACTTGTTTGTTTACAATGCCAGCCGCATGCTGAGTAACATTGTAGACCCTTCCAGTTTTGCCATGGTAACATTTGTGGGGCATTCCTTTTTGAACAGTGCCCATTCCCTTGATGTCTACAATATCACCTTTCTTGTAGATTCGCATGTATGTGGCCAAAGGAACAACTCCATGTTTTCTAAAAGGCCTAGAGAACATATAGCGTGTGCCTCTCCTCTTTCCCTTTGTGTTGGTCATCTTGACGAATTACTTGAAGATGGTGGTCCCAGCCGAAAAACATGATTTCCATTCTTTTAAATTTGTTAAGGTATATTATATGGCTCAGAATGTGGTCTATCTTGATGAACATTTTATGTGAGCTTCAGAAAAATGTGTGTTCTGTTGTTGGATGAAGTAGTCTATAGATGTCAATTATATTCAGTTGATTGATGGTGTTGTTGAGTTCCACTATGTCCTTATTGATTTTCTGCCTGCTCGATCTGTCCATTTTTGAGTGAGGGGTGTTGAAGTCTCCAACTATGATAGGGGACTCATCTATTTTTCTTTGCAGCTCTTTCAGTCTTTTGCCTCACATATTTTGATGCTCTGTTGTTAGGTGCATACACATTAAAAATTGTTATTTTCTTGATCTCTTTATCATTATGCAATGCCTTTTTAAATCTCTGATAATTTCCCTTAATTTCATTTCTGCTGTGTCTGAAATTAATATAGTCACTCCTGCTTTCTTTTTATTGGTATTAGCATGGTTTGTTTTTCTTTATCCATTTACTTTACTCTATATGTGTCTTTATATTTAAAGTGGATTTCTTGTATACAACATATGGTTACATTTTGTTTTTTTGATCCACTCTGACAATGTCAGTCTTTTTTTTTTTTTTTTTTGAGGGCAGTGTCACTGGCCCTCATATGTGGTACCCAAATTGGGGCCACTGGCTTCCCAAACCAGTGCTTAACCACTGTGCCACTCGGCTGGCCCAATGTCAGTCTTTTAATGCGTGCATTTAGACCATTGATTCAAAGTGATTTTTGAGATAGTTGGATCAATATCTACCATGTTTGTTACTCTTTTCTATTTGTTTCCCTTGTTTTTGTTTCTATTTTTGTCTTTATTCTTTTTCTGCCTTTTGTGGGATTAAAAAAAAGATTTTTATTAAAAATATAGCTAACATACAATATTATATTAGTTACAGGGGTACACCATAGTTATTCAACATTTATGTACCTAAGGAAGTTATCACCATGATAAGTCCAGCAACCATCTGACACTGTACCAGCTATCACAATATTATTGACTATATTCCCCATGCTGTACATTACATCCCCATGACATTTTTTTTAAACCAGGAAATTTGGACCTCTTATACCCCTTCACCTTTCCTCCCTTTTTGAATTTATCAATTACAGTTCACATTCAATTTTATTTTACATTAATTTGAGGTGTACAGCATAGTGGTTAGACATTTATATAATTTAAGAAGTGATCCCCCTGACTAATCTAGTACTCACTTGGCACTATACATAGTTATTACCATATTATTGACTATATTCCCTATGCTTTATATTACATCCCCATGACTATTTTGTAACTACCAATTTGTACTTTTTAATCCCTTTGCCTTTTTCACCCTGATCCCCAACCCCTTTTCATGTATCACCACAACAAATCTAGTACCCATCTGACACCATACTTAACTATTAAAAAATTATTGTCTATATTCCTTAGTCTATACCATACATCCCCATGACTACTTTGTAACAACCAGTTTGTACTTCTCAATCCCTTCCCCTTTTTCCATGCACACCCCCATCCTCCCTCCCATCTGGCAACCATCAAAATGTTTTCTGTATCTATGAGTTTGTTTCTGTTTTGTTTGTTAATTTTGTTCTTAGATTCCACATATAAGTAAAATCTCATTGCATCTGTTTTTGTCTGTCTGACATACTTCACTCAGCACAGTACCCTCTAAGTCCATCCATGCTGCCACAGATGGCAAGAACCCATTCCCTTCCATGGCTAAGAAATATTCCATGGTATATATGTACCACCTCCTCTTTATCCATTCTTCCATCGACAGACACCCAGGATGCCTCCACATGTTGGCCATTGTAAACAATGCTACAATGAACATATGGATGCACACGTTCCCTTGAGGTAGCATTTTGGGTTTCTACAGATAAATACCTAGAAGTGGGATTACTGGATCCTTCATTGTCACTTCTCAGATACTTTGTTTTAAAGTCTGTTTTGTCTGGTATAAGTATTGCTCCCCAGCTTTGTTTGATTTTTTTTTTTCCCATTTCCATTTTCAGGAAATAACTTTTTCCATCACTTTACTTTCTGCCTGTGTGTATCTTTCAATCTGAAGTGAGACTCTTGCAGGCAGCATATGTAAAGATTTTGGTTTTTTATCCATTCATCCCTATTTCTTTTGATTGGAGCATTTAATCCATTTACAATGAAAGTAATTGTTGATAGATATGTAGCTATTGCCATTTTATTATTCATATTTTTGATTTTTGTTTTTCATTTTAAAGAAGTCCTTCAAACATTCCTTGTAATACTGGTTTGGTGGTGATGAGCTCTTTTAGCTTTTTCTTGTCTGGGAAGCTCTTTATCTGTCCTTCAATTCTACATGATAGGTTTGCTGGGTAGAGGAACCTTGGTTGTAGGTCCTTGCTTTGCATCACATTGAATATTTTGTGCCAGTTCCTTCTGGCTTGCAAAGTTTCTGTTGAGAAATCAGCTGACAGTCATGTGGGAGCTTCCTTATAAGTTACTAGTTGCCTTTCTCTTGCTGCTTTAGGGATTCTGTCTTTGCGTTTAACCTTTTATATCTTAATTATATATTTAGGTGCAGGCCTGTTTGGGTTTATCCTGTTTGGGACTTCCTGCACTTCCTGGACTTGTCGTCTATTTCCTTTGACAGGTTAGGAAAGTTTTCAGTCATTATTTCTTCACATAGGTTCTCAACCTCTTGCTTTCTCTCTTCTCCTTCTGGTGCCTCTCTGATGCGAATGTTGTTATGCTTGATGTTGTCCCAGAGGTCTTATAAACTATTTTAATGTTTTAGGTTTTTTTTTCTTTTTGCTGTTCCAATTGGGTGTTTTCTGCTACCTTGTCTTCCAAATCACTGAATCAATCCTCTGCTTCATATAGTCTGTTGTTCATTTCTTCTAGTGCATTCTTCATTTCAGTTATTGTATTCTTCACTTCTGACCATTTTTTTTATGGTTTGTATGTCTTTTTTATGCTTGCTATCTCTTTTTTTTTCTTAACAGATTATGTTTTATTTATTTATTTATTTATTCATTTATTCATTTATTCATTTATTCATTTATTTATTTATTTATTTATTTATTTATTTATTTATTTATTTATAGAGGGCAGTGTCACTGGCCCTCATATGTGGGATCCGAACTGGGGATGCTGGAGTCCAAAGCCAGCTCTCAACCAAAGCGTCACCCGGCCAGCCCTGTGCTTGCTATCTCTTTGTTGAAGTTCTCACTAAGATCTTTGAGCATTCTTATAACCTTGTTTTGAACTCTATATTTGGTAGGTTGCTTGCCTCCATTTAGTTTAGTTCCTTTTTTTGGGTTTTCTCATTTTCTTTCATTTGGGACACATTTCTTTGTTTTTTCTTGTTGTCTTCCTCTCTGTTTTTGTTTCTATGTATTAGGCAGACCTGCTGGTCTCCCAGTCTTGGCTGGGTGGCCTTATGTAGTAGGTGTGCTGTGGGGCCCAGTGGCACAGTCTCTCTGGCCACTTGAGCGCGGTGCTCCAGAAGTGCCTCTTGTGTGCTTTGTACGTGACCCCCTGTTATAGTTGAGCCTTGATTACTGTTTGCACATCAGTGGGTGGGATTAACTCTCAGGCTGACTGGCTGTGGGGTTTGGCCACGTCCACAGCTTATGGACTACTGTGTGGAGGCTTACCCTACTGAGTGAGATTTGCCTCAGTGGACTCTGGTGCCTGTTGAGACCACCTTTTGTCTGTGCCACTTGTGGGGCTAATTGGGCAGTACTTTGCTGTGGTCGGAAGCCACCCTCCAAGTATGTTTGTTCTGGGGCCTCTTGCGAGGGGCTCTGGTATAGGCATAGGTCAGCCACTGCCTATGACTGTTCAGGGGCTACCTGGTAGGAGGTACAATGTGATCCACAGTTGTTTGCTGCCTGTGCTGGACATGGAGGTATGTAGGAAAGGCCACACTGTGAGCTGTGGATATCTGCCACCAGTACTGGACCTGGGGTAGCTCTGCAAAAAGCCAGGACACCTCGAGGCCTGCTGCCACCTGTCAGCTCCCTTAAGGTTCAGCCACTGGTAACGCTTCATGCAGTATGCAAGTTGGGTGAGGCAGGGTCTCAGGGAGTCAGTAGAGAGGGAAGAATTGTGGTCACCAGGTTAATGTAAATTCTGGTTTAGTGCCAGTGCTGAGCCTGAAGTCACTCAGCAAAAGTCTCACAGCACACTGAGGCCAGTCGCTGCCCACCTGGAGCCTGCTAGACTTTGATAGTTTCCAGGAAACAGTGCAATTCGGGCAGAGCTGGTTGCTCCCGGAGAAAGTACCTCTGGCAATGCATGAGTTGGGTGGGGTGGGGTCCCAGCTGAGTCAGCAGGACTGAATCTGAATCAGATTCAGATTTGGCCTGTGGGGGTGGGTTCAACATAGGAAAGATGGTGCCCGTCTCCCAGCTGCACGGGAGGAGGAGTCATCTTCAGGAAAATGCCGACTGTCCTCCAATCCTCCCTCCAAAGCCACGTGCTTCAATCTGCCACCTCCCCCTCCCCCCATGTCTCTAAGGCTTCCTGACTCACCGTCCCTCTGCTGGAGCCCAAGGTAAGTGCCTGCGAGTGAGTGAATTTGTGTGAGTGAATCTGTGTGCGGGCCATTTAAGAGGACACTTGGTTTTCCCACCGCCTTTTGGCACACCCGAATGCTCAGAATCCCCAGTTTTTCATAGCCAGATGTTGTGGGAGCTCCTTTTCTCGGCACCAGTACTCCGGGCTGAGGAGCCCGTTGTGGGGGGCTGGGCACCCTTGCTCCTTCAGGGGGAACCAAGGCCCTGAGAGCTATCCCTCCTAGTTCTCAACTGCAACACACAGGTGTGGAGCTCATTCTACATCTCCTCCCTTTTTACCAGTCTCAATGTGGCTTCTTCTTTATATTTTTAGTTATAGGACTTCTGTTTGGCTAGACTTCAGATGGTTCACCAGGTTGATAGTTCTATAATTTAGCTGTAATTTTAATGTGTTCATGGAAGAATGAAGGCACAGTGTTTATCTACTCTGCCATCTTGGATCTCTCCACTGCCTTTTGTGGTTTTAATTGAGCATTTTATAGGACTCAATTATCTTTCTTTTCCTAGCTTATTGGTTATACTTCTTTTGTAAAATCTTTTTTTTAGTGGTTGCCCTAGTATTTTCAATATACATTTGCAGCTAATCTAAGTCCACTTTCATGTAACACCATATCACTTAATGGTTAGTGTGAGTACCTGATAATAACAAAATAATACCAATTCTTCCTGTCATTTGTTTCACTTATGTATAAGCATACATATGTATACACACACATAAGATATAAAGCATACTTAATTGAATATACTGTTGGTATTATTATTTCGAACAAAGTGTTTTCTGTTAGATGAATTAAAAATAAGAAACATAAAAGTTTTAATTTTACCTTCACTTATTTCTTCTTTGATGTTCTTCCTTACTTTATGCCTGTCTGAGTTTCTGATCTATATTTGTGTTCTGTCTAGAAAACTTCTTTTAACATTTATTGCAAGGCAGGTCTACTGGCAACAAATTCCTTCAATTTTTGTTTGTCTGAGAAAGTCTTTATTTCTCCTTCACTTTTGAAGGATAATTTCACAGGATACAGAATTCTAAGTTGGTGATTTTTTTTCTCTTAACATTTTAAATAATTCACTCCACTTTCTTCTGGCTTGCTTGGTTTTTGAGAAGTCAGATGTAATTACTATCTTTGTTCCTCTTTAGGTAAGGTGTTTTTTCCTCCATCTGGCTTCTTTCAGGGGTTTTCCTCTATGTCTGATTTTGTGTAGTTTGTGTACGTTTAGCTTTTTTGGCATTTATCCTGCTTGATGTTCTCTGACCTCCCTGGCTCTGTGATTTTGGTGTCTGACATTAATTTGGGGGAAATTCTCAGTTATTATTGTTTCAAATATTTCCTCTGTTATTTTTTTCTTTCTTTTTTCTTCTGGTATTCCCATTACATATATGTTGTGCATTTTGTAGTTGTCCCACAGTCCTTGGATATTCTGTTTTTCATTTTTCTGTCTTTGTTCTCTTTGCTTTTAGGTTTTCAGAGATACTATTGATATATCCTCTAGCTCAGAGATTCTTTCTTCATCCATATCTGGTTTACTAATAGGCACATCAAATGCATTCTTCATTTCTGTTACAGTGTTTTTAAATTTCTAGCATTTTATTTTTGTTCCTTCTTAGGATTTGCATATCTGTTTTCATTGATTATCTATCTGTACATGTATGTCCATTAGCGTCCTTACCATTAAAAAAAAATTCTTGGTCTGATAATGCCAGTATCCCTGTGATGACTGGTTCTGATAATTGTTCTGTATCTTCAAATTGTGTTTTTTGCTCTTGGCATGCCTTGTAATTTTTTCTTGATAGCTGGGCATGATATACCTGGCAAAAGGAACTGCTGTAAATAGGTTTTTCGGAATTTGGTGTTGACAGAGGAAAAGTGTTGTATAGTCTTTTGGCTAGGTCTCAGTCTTTCATTGATCCTATGCCTCTGGGCTGTGAATTTCACAAGTGTTTCTCTGTTTTTTTCTCCCCCCTTAGCTGGGATAGGATTGGTAGAGTGGGCTGGAGTAGGGTATTTCCCTTCCCCATGTAAGTTAGGCTCTGATAAGAATTCAGCTGGTTAGTCTCTGGACTTAGTTTCCTCTGAAGGCAGGCTTTGATAAGAAGAACAGAGTACACTGGTATATTTAAAAACGGTTCCTTTCCCCTCCCCTCACCAGAAGACCCAAGGAGTTTTCCTCTGATATTTACTGTGGGAACCTGTTTGATCTGGAGATAAATCTCACAGGATTGTGGAGGCTCTGCTATGATTGGGTTTCCCTAGAGTTTTTAACTCAGAGTTGTCCACCCTGAGCTTCCAGCAATTTATTAATTATAATTCAAATTTTCCTACCCTGGCACTGGTTCCCCCAGTGGTTTTCTCTTATGAGTCTTTGCTCCAAAAAGCTGCAGTTACCTGTGTTCACCTGTCTTTCCAATCCTGGGGGCAGTGGTTTGCCCTGTGTTCTTCCCTCTCTCATGGATCCAAAAAGACGTTGACTTTTCAGTCTGTTCAGCTTTTTACTTGCCTGTAAGACAGAGCCACGACTTCCAAGTTCCTTACATGCAGAACAGAAAGCTGGAAGTCTGCTCTTCTTTTTAAAACAAATTATTTCCAGTGTGAGCGGCTGGCAGCCAGTGTGAGCTGCCAATAGCCGTGGTGAGCGACATCCAGAGGCCGGCGACGGATCTGCCTCATCCGGGAAGAGCGCAATGATGACACCAACATGGGCCAGTGAAGCAACATCCTCTGCAACTAGACTGAAGAACAAAAAGACAGCAACTTGTCTGTTCCCCTTCCCCGATTCCCCAATAAAATCTTAAAACAAACAAATTCTTTTTTTTTAAAACAGATTCTTAAGATAGAAACGGAGGTCATTGATTTGACCCTTTTATAAATATATAATGCTCTTCTTTGTCGGTTGTAACAGTTTTGACATAAAGTGTATTTCTTCCTGATATTAGTATAGTCACCCCATTTATGTTTTGGTTACTGTGTGTGGAGTATAACTTTTTCTTTTCTTTTTTTTTAAAATTTATTTATTTTAATTAGCTTCAGGTGTACAACACAGTGCAATAGTGATACTTTTTACCCTTCAAAGTGACAACCCCTCCCCCAATTCTCCCTGAGAATAGCTTTTTCTGTCCTTTCATTTTCAGCCTACTTATGCCTTTGGATTTAAAGGGAGTCTTTTATAGACAGTATATAATCAGATTGTGTTTTATAAAATCCATTCTTCCAGTCTCTGCCTTTGATCAGAGAGTTCAACTCATATATATTTAAAGTAATTTTTGATAAGAATTGACTTCTGCCATTTCGCTATTTGTTTTTTGTATGTCTAGTAGCTTCTTTGTCCCTCATTTTCTTGTATTACTGCTCTTTTGGGGGGCATATGTATATATGTTTTGTAGTAAACCACTTGATTCTCCTTTCATTTCCTTTTGTGTAGACAATTCCTGTGGTTACCATGAGAATTACATTTTACCTCCTAAATTTATAGGAATGCAATTTGAATAGATTTTTTTCTTTTTTTTTGAGGGCATTGTCACTGGCCCTCACATGTGGGACCCAAACCGGGGCCGCTGGCTTCCCAAGCCAGCACCCAACCACGGCGCCACTCGGCTGGCCCGAATAGATTTTAACTTAATTTCAATAGCATACAACTATATGCTCCTGTACAGTTTCATCCCCCTTTCGATGTTATCATAAATCCCATCTTTATACATTCTGTGTCCATTACATAGATTTACAATTTAAAAAATTCATTTGTCTTTTAAATCATGTAGAAATTAAAAAATGGAGTTACAAACCAAAAATACAGTAACAATGGATTTTATATTTGCCCAGATAGTTAACTTTTTCCTAGCTTTGAGTTACTATCTAATGTCCTTTCATTTCAATCTAATGGACTCACTTTAGCATTTCTTATTGTGAAGAGCTAGTGGTAACAAACTCCCTCAGCTTTGTTTATCTGGGAATGCCATAATTTTGCTTTTTTTTAATTTTTATTTTTTTTAATTTTTTAATTTTTTATTTATTTATTTTTTTTTTTGAGGGCAGTGTCACTGGCCCTCATATGTGGGACCTGAACCGGGGCCGCTGGCTTCCCAAGCCAGCGCTTAACCTCTGCGCCACTCGGCCGGCCCTGCTTTTTTTTTTATTGTAGTAAAATGTACATAACATAAAATTTATCATTTTAAGCATATTTAAATGTACACTTCAGTGTCATTAATACTGTACTATTTAATACATTATTGTGCATTCACCAACCTCCATCTTGAGAACTTTTTTCATCTTACCAAACTAAAACTTTGCACTCATTAAGCAATAACTCCTCAACCACGCTTTTCCCCTGCCCCTGGCAACCACCATTCTACTTTCTGTTTCTATGAATTTAACTACTATATGTACCTCATATAAGTAGGATAATACAGTATTTGCCACTTGGCTACTGGCTTATTTCACTTAGCATAATCTCTTTCATTTTTTGAAATACAGTTTTGCTGGATATAGAATTTTTGGTTGACAGCTTCCCCCCTCCCTTCTTTCATTTTAAATATACCACCCTCACTGCCTTTTGGCCTCCTTGATTTCTGATGAAAAAGTGGCTGTTAATCTTACTGTGTATTAGGGGTTGAATTGTCACTCCCCCCACCAAAAAAAAAATTCATATATTAAAGTTCTAACCCACACTATTTCACAGTGTAACCTTATTTAGAAATAGGATCATTGCAGGTGTAAACAGTTAAGGTGAAATCATTAAGGGTTGGCCTTCATCAAATATGACTGGTGTTCTTATAAAAAGGTGAAACTTAGACAGAACTAGATACAATGTGAAGGGACACAGGAGAAGACAGGCATCTACAAGCCAACGAGAGAGGCTTGAGAAAAATCTTTCCCTTACAGCCCTCAGAAGGAAACAATCCTGCCAACATCTTAATTTCAGACTTTATTCTCCAGAACTGTGAGACAATAAATTTCTGTTGTTTAAGCCACCCAGTTTGTGGGGCTCTGTTACAGCACCTCCAATAAACCAATACATTGTGTGTGATTAGTTGCTTTTCTCTTATTGTCTTTAAGATTCTCTCTTTGTCTTTCAACAGTTTGATTATAATGAGTCTCTGTATGGGGCTCTTTGAGTTAAATCTACTCAGAATTAGTTGAGCTTGGAATTTTAAATTTATATATAAGTTTCATCAAATTTGGGAAATCTTTGGCCATTATTTCTTCAAATATTCTTTCTCCCCCGCTTCTCTCCCTTCCTTCTCCTTCTGGGATACCCATAATCAGTCTGATGATGTTCTACAGATTACTGACAGTCAGCTTGGGCTACCACAACAAAATAACTGTAGACTGAGTGGCTTAAGAAACAGAAATTATTTTCTCACAGTTCTGGAGGATGAGGAGGTCTAACAAATTGCCAGCAGATTTGGTTTCTGGTGAGGTCTCTCTTCCTGGCTCACATGGTGGAGAGATAGAGCTAGTTTTCTGATGTCTCTTCTTATAAGGACACCAATCCTATCAGATCAGGGCTTCATCTTTATGACCTCATTTCACCTTAACTAACGTTCTTATTCCAAATGCAGTCACATGGCGGGGGGGGGGGGAGGGAGGAGGGAACGGGGTGTGTGTGTGTAGGGCTTCAACATATGAATTGGGGGGACACAATTCAGTCTATAATAGTGACTTAGAAGATTGTTATTCCTCCATAAAGCTTGGGGTTTTTATCTAATGTCCTTTCATTTCAACCTTAAGGCCTCCTCCCCATAGCATTTTTAACAAAGAAGATCTAGTGGTAACAAACTCCTCCAGCTTTTGTTTATCTAGGAATGTCTTTCACTTTTATTTTTTTATTGTGGTAAAATATACATAACATAAAATTCACATTTTAAAATTCTTATTTCTTTCTGATAATTTCATTTGTTTTGTCTTCAATTTCACTAAGTCTTCTGCCTGTTCAAATCTTCTGTTGAATGCCTCTAGTGAGTTTTTCATTTCATTTATTGTATTTTTCAGTTCTAGAATTTGTATTTGTTTTTTTTTTTTTTTTTTTTAATTTTATGGGGGAACAGTGTGTTTTCCAGGACCCATCAGCTCCGAGTCAAACAGCCACTCCAATCCAGTTGTGGAGGGCGCAACCCAGTGGCCCACGTGAGGATCGAACCGACAACCCTGCTGTCATGAGCACTGCGTTCCAACCAACCGAGCCAAGCGGCTGCCCCTATATTTGGTTCCTTTTAATAATCTATTTGTTGATCAGATTTTGTTTATATATAATTTTCCCGACTTTCTTAGTTCATGTTTTTGTTAAGAGCTTTGAGCAAACTTAACACAGTTGTTTTAAAGTTATTACTAGTTATTCTGATGACCAGGCTTCCTTAGAGATTATTTCCGTAAATTAATTTTGTTCCTTTGAATGAGCCATACTTTCCTGTTTCTCGGTAGGCTTTGCGGTTTTTGTTGTTGTTGTTGAATACTGGGATAGTTCAATATTACAGTGCAGCAATTATATTCTGGAAATTATATTCTCCCTCTTTCCCAGAGAGTGATATTTTTTAAATTGTTGTAGGCTGCGTAGTCCATTTTTTTCAGACTCTGAAAACATTGTATACATTGTTTTGTGTGATCACTGAAGTCTCTGTTTCTTTAGCTTATGTTCAACTAATAGTTTGACAGATTTTCTTGAATGCCAAGAGTTAAAAACAAAATGATGCAAAGCAGAACAACAACAACAACGTAAAAAACCAAACAGGGCCGGCCGAGTGGTTCAGTGGTTAAACGCTGGCTTGGGAGGCCAGCGGCCCCGGTTTGGTCCCACATATGAAGGCCAGTGACACTGCCCTCAAAAAAACCCAAAACCAAAACCAAAACAAAAACAAAAAACCCAAACACACACAAACAATGAAAAAAATCCCAAACATCTCTCCCAGAGATGTTTGCAGATTGACTGTGTGCTAGAGAATTTCTTTAACACTTAGCCAAGGTTGCACTGTCTAGGGATCAGTCTGATTTGAAAGCTTAGTGTCTTTTCAGGAGTTTTCTGAGCATGCATATTTCCCTGTGATAGTGTGGCTTTCTAAATTCCCTCAAACAAACAGGTGCTTTTGAATATCCTAGTTTCCCAAAGAATCTCCCCCAGGTTTTCCTCCTGGGGCTCAGGCAGACTATTCTGTGTCTCAGCTGTGTCTTTTGCCTCAGGAGTCTGTAGGTTGGTGTTCACCTTGCAGTTTTTCTCAACCAATGTCTGCTACTTTTTGGTCTAGGTTTTGAGTTAGGCAAAACATAAACTAGTTCCTAGTATTTCAGGTAGCCTCCAGACAGTCTGTAACAGACATACACAATAATTTGTAAATAAAGTCTACCCTGCTCCCTCTGGACCCAGGCAAGGGTCAGGGTTCTACAGGTTGCCACATTTTAAGACTGCTGCTGTGTTGGAGGGGGAGTGGGACAAGGGCAAGTAAAAATGTCTCAGTGCTTTTCTACTGTTTTTATGTCTTTTTCTTGATTAAGAGTTCTCTCGGTTTCTGTAACCCTTTGACTCCTTTGTAGAGTTCTAATAAAGTTGGTTCTGGCAGTTTCTGTTTGTGGGATTTTTATTTTGATGTTTCTGTAGGGAGATGAGAGCTAAGAGCTGCCTATTCTGCTATTTTGCTCCATTTTCATTTTTGAAAGATATTTTTGCTGGATATAAAAATCTAGGTTGATCGTTTTTCTCTTTCAGCAACTTAAAAATATTACTTCATTGTCTTCTCTTTTGAAATTTGCTATCATCCTTATCCTTGCTCCACTGTACATAACACATCTTATTTCTCTGGCTACTTTTAAGATTTTCTCTTTATCTTGGTTTTGCACATTTTGATTATGATGTGCCTTGATGTAAACAACTTCTTCATGTTTTTTGTGCTTGGGATTTCTTAAGATTCTTGGATATGTAGGTTTATAGTTTCTATAAAATTTGGAAAATTTTCATGACTTATTTCTATACATATTTTTTCATTTCCCTCCTCCTTCTGTCCCCTCCCCTCCCCTATTCTCCTCTCCTCTCCTCTCGGACTCGAATTACACATTGGACCAATTTGAAGTTGTCCCACAGCTCACTAATTTTCTCTCTCTCTCTCTCTCTCCCTCTCTCTTTTCTCTTTTTTCTGTATTTATTTTGGATACTTCCTTTTGCCATGTCTTCAAGTTTGCTAATCTTTATTTCTGCTATATCTAATCTGACATTAATCCAATTCAGTTTATGTTTTATCTCATACATATTTATCTCTAGAAGTCTAATTTACATCTTATTTTATATCTTTCATGTTTCTATTTAACAGTTGAACATATGGCATGTAGTAATAATGACTGTTTTAATATTCTTCTCTACTAATTATGACATCTGTGCCAGTTCTGATTCAGTTTTGATTGAATGATTTTCTCTTCACATGGGTAGTATTTTTCTGCTTTTTTACATACCTCATGATTGGATTACAGACATTGTGATGGATATTTCTGTATTTCTAGAAATATTCTTGAGCTTCATTCTGGGATGTAGTAAGTTATGTGGAAACAGTTTGATCCTTTACAGTCTTTTATCATTTGTTAGGCAGGACCTATTACTGCCTCAGCAGTAATAGGCACTGTTCTTGGCCTTGGAAAAGATTTATTCTGCTGAGTACTTAAGTGGAACCTTCTGAAAAATCTCTCTGTGCACATCTCTTCTTTTCTCTGGTATCTGCCCTGTGAACAATGGCTACCTTGGTCTCCCTGGACTCTCAGCTCCAAGGCATCTTCTGGACTTTGCCTGTGTGCCCCTCTTCCTGTGTCACCCTGGAAGCTCTCTTAAGACAGTAAGCTGAGGCAACCATAGGCCTCACCTTGCTTTATTTTAGTCTCTTAGGAATTACTGTCCTTTGCTGCCTCATGTCCAGTGCCTTGAAAACTATTGTTTTGTATACTATACTCCTTTTTGTTGTTGTTTGTTTCAGGAGGGAGGGCAAATCTAGTCTCTGCTATTCCATCTTGGTTGGAAGTAGAAGTCCAAATTATTATTATTTTTAATATTGATAATTTGATTTTATTTAATGATGGAGGGAGTGGAGAGAATGAAGATGTAGGGGATGGTGGAGAGGAGACAATTGTTGGAATGAGGTGGGAAGGGACAATTCCTTTAATCTGCTGTTGATTAATACTCTTTACCAGGATCCTGTGGGCATTGGGTAAATAATTTGTAGCCCCTGCCTTAAATGAGTCATGACCTGAAGAGGTGGGGAGAATGGTTTACAGTTGTTTTATTTGGGAGATACAGTTACTGAGACAAAGCAGATGTTTCACATTTCCAAACTATGAAGAATTAGATTCATTGAAAACATTTTCCATTTAATGCAATTATAAATACTCTTCCAAGAATGCCTACAAATCAGGATAGATTTGTTCAGCCTTTAAGGGAAGAGGATGGTTAATTTTGTGAAGAGGCTGTAAGAAGAAACTTGATATCTGAGGTCAGAAGACCCACATGTGAGCCTCCTTGGCCCTTTCCCAGGGAGCTTTGGTGCCTGCATGTATCAGTAAAATGGATAATGGCAGGCATCTTGTAAGGTTTTTCTGGGGTGCAGATGTAAAGCACCCAGCAGGGGGCCTAGCACCCAGGAGGCGATCAGCAAATGCGGTTCCCATGTCTTAATGCAGAATAAGTCCTTGGTGTGTGTCTTTATACAGCATGACTCTCTGATGGACACATCTTCACAAGTCCTGAAACTCCACACCTTCCAGAGTTGGACCCTCCCCAGATAGGAACTGTGGGGGCTTTGGTTTATGCACTGTATTCTGAAAGATGCAGTTTATAGTTCATATGGGTCCCCTTGTTTAATAGGATTCACCCCCTGTTATGGCCCTTAATCAGGCAAGTCTGAAGGCTTAGAGTGACAGCAGGAAGCAAACAGATGTGTCCCTGTCTCCAAGACTTGTTGCCAACCTGCCTCAAAAGTGGCTTCTGGGGCCGGCCGAATGGCTCAGTTGGTTAAGAGCACAAGCTCTGAGCAATAGGGTCGCCGGTTCAATTCCCACATGGGCCAGTGAGTTGTGCCTGAGCTGAGCTGCCACTGAGCTGCCAACAGGTGACAGGATGGCTCAGCTCGTGAGAGCACGTGCTCCTAACAACAAGGTTGCCGGTTCGACTCCCGCATGGGATGGTGGACTACGCCCACCTGCAACTAAGATTGAACACGGCACCTTGAGCTGAGCGGCAGTGAGCTGCCGATGGGCAGCCAGATGGCGACTGGACTTGGAGCTGAGCTAGCTGTGCTCTCCACAACTAAGACTGAAGGACAACAACTTCGCTGTCCCCCTTCCCCAATTAAAAAAAAAGTGGCTTCTGTTTGGGAATTGAGACTAACATACAGTGAAAGGAAGCCTAGATGGGGTCCGAGGAAAGGGCCATGTAATTCCAGGGAGGAAGAGAGGAAGGACTGAGGACCAGGAGAGGCATGAGCACGAGGACAGGAAGACGTTTTATGAACAAGGTGTCAACGCAGGCCACAGAGTTCATGTGTCCTAGAGGAGCCGGAAATGGGACCTCTCAGAATCCTGCCCTTTGCCTTTGTGTGTGTGTTGGGGCGGGGGTGTTGTAGGGGTGGGGCACAACCTGGAGCATTGCCTTGGTGATTTCAGTGGGTCCAGCACACCAGGAGCCTGGGGCCTCCCTGTACCTCATGTGGGTGATAGGTGGCATCATCTCAAATACAGCCTGTCCTAAGTTGGCTACATGGTACCTGAGCCTGTCCATGGCAGGGCTTAGGGCTCAGGCTGGCTCCTTCTGCTTCCCACCCCCCAGACATCTTGGAGTTAATCAAAGGGACTGACAACTACTAGCAATGGAAGACTTCCAAAGTGCTGGGCACTTGCCCTGTAATGTTTGTACTCCCGATATCTTAGGAATACCCTGGCGGGATAGGTATTGTTTTACCTTAAGGAAGTGAGGTTCACAAAGGTGAAGGCACTTGTCCAACATCATGGATGTGCCTTAGCTTGGATTTGAACGCAAGTCTGTCTGCTTCCAAACCTCAGTCTTTCTGACATGCCCTACAGTTTTTCTTCCTTTTTTCAGATTTAGTCATGTGGTCATCACTGACCTCTGAAAGACATCTGGAAGTAGCCTACTTAGAAAGCCAGCGAGGGTGTGTCCTGCAGAGTCCTGACAGCTGTGCTGTCCTGGGCAGATCAGAGAGCATTTGCATTGCCTAAACAGACTAGCCTATGTGGCAGTAACAAACAGCCTCCAAATCTCAGCCTCCATACTCATCATGGGCTGGCTGGGGGCGCTATTAGCCTGTTGTCATCATTCTCACTCCAGGGATCAGGATGAGGAGCCGCCACTGTCTGAAATGTTCGTGGTTTAATAATATTGGTAGAGAAGCAAGAACCAGCTGTGCAACTTCTGTTTGGAATGAATACATATCACAACTGCTTACATTTCCTTGGCCAGGGCAGGTTGCCTGCCAGGCCTGGCTCAGTGGCATGGGGGAGCTTATCAGGCATGGGCTTAGCAGTCTACAGTGGGTACTCTGCGCTGTCCCCATCAGGAATGACATTCGGAGCCCCAGAGGGTGCCCCCTTTTGCCAGAGCTGGGCTTCTCAGGTCAGAAGGGCCCTGCTCCTTGCCTTTGGGAGCTCATGGTCTAATGGAGGGACAGTTATAACCCCAGGAAAGGGATGCCTCCGAGTGAGGGGAGTTGTGTGTGACACAGGGCTGGGGGTTCCCAGGAGCAGTGATGTGTTCTGCCTATGGAGCTACAGAGGGGCAACATCTGAACCCTGAGTTCAAGATAAGAAATCCCCAGCAAGCGACCGGAAAGGAAGGGGTTCTGCAGCCTGAAGGACAGACAGGGTGTGCAGAGGAATGGAAACCAGGGAATGTGGTGCTGGATGAGCACCAGGGGCCTGTGTGTTTAGAGCCCTGGGGACCCATGGGAGCATGCGTAGTGGGAAGGGGAAGGGCTGGAGAGGTCACGAGTGAGGCTTCCAGGGCCTTTGCTGTCTCCTTGTGAGCTGCTGTTGTGGAGTGCTGGCCAGTGGAGATGGTGGGCACTGGGAATGGCTGCCCAGGAGCTCCAGCTGGGCCCCCTCCCACCTGCATCAGCCCAGCCTGGGTGCTCCAGGCTGCAGTGCGGTCTAAACCCTGCTCCTTGCCGGTAGCTCCTGCTGTTAGCCCTGGGGCATGAATCAGCCCCATTCTTTGGGAACAAAAGCTCCTGGGTTGCCAGGGAGATGCAGGAGCTGCCGGCAGCACTTCCTGGAGCTGCTGCTGGTGTCAGGAAGAGATGGGCACACAGCTCTAGGCCTGTGCTGAGCAGGGCGGGGCTGCGGAGCTGCCTCTCCCCTGTCGTCCTGGTTGAATGGGGCTCTCTGTGGGTAAGCAGGGGCTCTGTACAGACTTGGATTTGAATGCAGCTCTGCCAGTCCGTGGTTGTGCAAATTTAGATTTCTGACTTGCCCTCTGGTTCCTCTAATTGTTTGGGATAATAATACCCAGCTTGCAGGGTGGCTGAGATATTTCATGAGAGAGTAGGTGGAAAGCCCTCCATCCGTTCATATATTCAGTAAAGGCTATTGCTGTCTGCTGTGTGCCAAGCAGGTCACAGGGCTGGAATCCGTGCTCTGATGTGCCTCTGACATGGCTCTGTGCTGAGCGGACAGCCTGGCTGGCACCATGCTAGGCACACAGGGCCATTCACTAAATGGTATTCGCTACTGTTCTTGAGGTCAGAAGCTCTACGGTGACCAAGAAAAGAGTCCCCTCAGGTTTTGAACATCTCTGGGAAGTGGAGGAACGGGGAGCCCACCCCCTGGTATTGTAGCCCTGCTGAAAATGGTGGTGGTGGGGGTGCTCATGGGAAGACCCTGTGGACTTAGGCTCTGTCCTGGCTGTGAGTCCCACGGTGTCCCCTGGCTTTGGGGCCCACCATGGAGCCATAGTCCAGGGCCCAGTGGGCCTGTCTCCATCTCTCCTAGCAGACCACACAGCTGGGGGCAGGGAGCCGGTGGGCAGAACTCTGATCTGAGCTGACACCCTTTCAGGGACCTGGGCAGGATTGGGGGAAAAGACTCTTCCCTGGGAAAGGCTTTGTCTCATCTGCCCCTGCTGCCTTGACCCTGCCACCCACTCACACTTGGAGAGAGGAAACCTTGAGCCACATTCAGGCAGGACAGGGGACAGGCACAGAACCTGGGGGTTCCCTAGCAGCGTGGAAGTGCTGGGAATCTGTGAAGTGCACTTGGAGACCAGATGTGGTGGCTTTGAGATTGCTGATGGCATTTAGGGAGTTAGAAGCGTGTTCTTGGGGAGCTTTCTGTTGGGGTCCTTGGTGCTGTGCATTGTGGATTGACGGCAGGTCCTGGGCCATAGCTGGGGTCATAGGTATGTTGGGGAGTCGATGATGATGGGATATTTGGAGAGGATCAATGATAGTGTACTCAGGGGTTGGGGCCAGAGAGGATGGGTGGATATTGTTGCCCTGAGGTTATCGGTGCCTGTCCCCGCAGCTCTGTACTTGAGTTCTGAAGTGTCAGTTTTTAGTCTATGCATCCTCAGGGGAATGTCTTGGGCCTGAGCCTCTTAAAGGGGTTCCTGGGCAGAAGGTCATCTCTGTGGGCGAGATATGGGGGGCAGGGGGAGGCCAGGGGTGATGACCGAAGGGGAGGTGCTGAGCCAGGGCAGCCAGGAACAGCAGTGGGAGGCAGCTTCTCAGTGACTTTGCAGATCCTCAGGGTCATTACTTGCTATTGTCACCAGGAAAAGTTGCAAAATGAAAATTAACTGTCGGAGAAGATTGATTTGTTTGATGTCTAACCAGGAACAGCCTTTTATTGCTGTAAAATGTTGATTTCCTCTTGCCGCCAATGACAGGTGAGCCTTGGTGGCACTGAAGGAAGACAGAACCCTGTTTAGAATCTAGAGAAAATGTGCCTGTGGGGCCCAAGAGGGGCCTACTCCCATGGCTGTTGGAATGGATGCTGTCTGATTTCAGTCACAGGCCAGAAATGGATCAATGGGCATGCCAGCCATGGGGCAGGGCTGGTGGTAAGACTTGGGCCTCTGGATTCAGACACAGCTGGGTTCAAGTCCAGGCTGGGCCACTCAGAAGCTTTGTGCCCTGGGCAAGCCTCAGTGTCCTCATCTGTGAGATGGGATGTGGGTCTCTAAGTGTTCGACTTTGAAGCACTCAGCACAGTGCCTGGATGGGTTATCAGGGGGTTGGGCTGAGTCTGGTTGAAATGATCAGTAGCTGATATGATCCAGGACTCAGATTAGTTTCCCAGTAGCAGCATCCATCAGGAGTGAGCAGGAGATTGCAGGCAGGATACAGGTCAAAAGAGAACACAGGCAGGGAAATAGGAGGCTAGAGAGGACAATTCTTTAAGACAAGACTTCACCCAACACCGGGATGCCAGGTGCTCATGCCTACTGACTGGGGGCTGGGCCAACCTGGAAGGCATGAGCACCCCTAGTCTGTCCCAGGGTGTGGCCAGCGAGCTTCTTGCCCATGGCACTCTACTTGCTTAAATATGTTAGGAAGTAAAAGGCTGGGCAAGTGTGGGTCTGGCGTGGCTGGTCCCAGGCCTCTACAGCACATGACAATGTTCAGGGGACTCCCTGGGGGTTAGGAAGCAGCCATCCTCTCCTGGAAGCTTCTGGATGGCACAGGGTGCAGTGGCTGCAGGTTGGAGAGGCTTCTTCGTCTGTGGGGCCAAGGAGAAAGGGGCGGTAGTGAGACCACAAGCATGTGGGAGGTCTCTGTGATGGGCGTCTGTCTGCCCGCATGCCTGCCTCTCTGTTGCTCTGAAGGAGGCAGGGGCTGGGCCTGCAGCTGCCTGGGCAGAGCGGCTCCTGCCTCCTGCGTGGGACACAGCTCCTCTCTCTGGTTTCACACTCACCACTTCGTTCCCCACCCACCTCCACAGTCTGCATGGAGCACTGGGCCATCATTGAGCCAGCCTCACCTGAGAAGATTGTGGAAGTCTCAGTCTCCAGGAGGAGCAGCCAGCTCTCTGGGAAGTGTTCAGGGGACATGCCTGGTTGGGGACAGTCCCTAGAGGGGTGTGGTGAGCTCAGGCTGGGTGTGAGGTGCGTCCAAGGGACCTGCACCCAAAGTCGTGTGGTGGTGGTGGGAACAGCAGGGCCCAGGTGTCACCCAGCCCTGGGCTGGTCTCTAGCCCGTAGGGAAGGTGCTGACTCTAGGCCTAAGGGTGGGGTACAGAATGCCAAGGGACAGACAAGATACAGGGAAGCCAGGCAAGCTGTTCTGGCAAGTTTCCAAGCCAAGGAGATGCTGCAGAGAACTGGAGGATGAAAGGAAATGACAAATGAAGGACAAATAGGTAAGGGGCTCCCAGCCTCCAGGGTCTGAAGGTCATGGGGTTTCACCTGCTTGTGGGGCTGGGCTCTCAGTTCCAGAGTGGAGTGGCACTGCAGTTGGGTAGAGAGGCTGGTAAGACATTTACTGAAAATGAGGTGAATGGGCATGCATCCTGAGGTCCAGTGCTGCGCAAACCAAGAAAACTTGATGGGGAGTGTGGGGGAGCAGCAGAAAGCCGGATGTCCTCTTAGCTCTGCCATGAACTTGAGGGGGGCCCTGGTCAAGTTCCTTTTCCTCTCTAGCTTTCAATTAGCTCCTTTGTAAAATGCAAGCCATGGAGTAGAGAAAGGGCTTTCAAACATTTTCAAGCAGTGGGACTCTTTATTTAAATGAAGTATTTCATGACCCCTCCTATTCTTTTTTTTTTTAGAGGGCAGTGTCACTGTGTCACTGGCCCTCATATGTGGGATCCAAACCGGGG
Organism: Aselliscus stoliczkanus; assembly: GCA_033961575.1. Classification (NCBI taxonomy): domain Eukaryota; kingdom Metazoa; phylum Chordata; class Mammalia; order Chiroptera; family Hipposideridae; genus Aselliscus; species Aselliscus stoliczkanus. The sequence continues at coordinate 122,792,020 of CM066729.1, forward strand.
ACGCCGGTGTCCCAAGCCACCTCAACCACCGCACCACTCAGCCGGCCCTGACGCCTCCTATTCTTAACAGAGTGAAGGGTGGGGGCAGCCAGTCAGTGTGCTGCTTACCTTTCCCCTTATTGCGGGAGGCACTTAGGACCCAGAGGTCTAGCATGTCTCCAAACCCTGCTTACAAGCATTTGTCCTAGATTTAAAAAATTATATACATTTTAAACTCACCTTTATTGAACACTTGAGATGTGCCAGGCACTGTTCTAAGCATTTTATGAATATTAACTCATTTAATTCTTACAGCAACTCTAGGAAGGAGGTAGGGAAACTGAGACACAGAGAGGTGAAGTGACATCTCAAGGTTACACAGCTCCTGAGTGGCATAGGGTTAGGGTTAGGGTTAGGGTTAGGGTTCCAACCCAGGCAGTGGGGGTCTAGGCTCGGGTTTCCTGCGGCCTACAGGTGGATGGTAGCAGAAGGAGGTGGCTTGTTCTGCTGGGAGAAAGGCCATCTAACACGTGACTCAGGGGCTGTTGCTATGAGCCCCGACCCCAGACATCTGGAGAACTGTCCAGTGGGGCCTGGATCGGGATGAGCTGGGAGCTGCGGGATCCTCGCTGCTGCCCTCCCCATTTCCCAGCTGGGACCACCGAGGCCCGTCGGGCGAGTTCATAATGGCGACATCGAATGCATTTGTGCGTCGGAAATTGAATGCGGGAATTTATCCGCCAGGCACCACCGAATTTATTTAAGCAGATAAAATGCAGGGGGGTGTATTGTCAGATTAATGGATAAATAACCGTTCTGGTTTGGGCAGGACGGCGGGGAGCGGCAGTGAGAAGCCTCATTATGTGTTGCTCTGCCTGGAAGAACAAGCTCGCGCAGCAGCCCCAGCACCCAGGCCCGGGAACAGAGCATTAAATTGTTGGAAATGGCTTCCCTTCACTCGCAGAACAAAGATGTTTTCTCCAGAATAAATTGACTCCCTCTCAGCGCGCTGAGCCCCGGTTTCCCACAAATGCAGCCTATGCTCCAGGCTCGGCTCTTTGGGGAGGGAGGACGAGCGGGCCTGGGAACGCAGCGCCGCGCCGCGCCGGGCGCTTCCTGCAGGGGCGGGGCGAGGGCACGGCCGAGGGGCTTCTGCTCCTGGGCTCTCTGTCGCCAGGCCGCTGTGGCTTTGGGTAGAGGAGCCAACCTGCGGTTGTGTGGAAAATGCAGCAGTTTCTGGAGGAATGGGGTTGGAATTAGTGTGCCTTCAGCGGCCGTGTGTGTGTGTGTGTGTGTGTGTGTGCGCGTGCGCGCGTGTGTGTGTGTGTGTGTGTGTGTGTGTGTGTTGTGGTTCTGGCTTTGCGTTTAACGTTCCCGGGTTTGCATGTTGCTCACTATCTGTGATTTCAGGCAAGTTATTTAACCTCAGGGCTCAGTTTTCATCTGTGAAATGGGGATGATGGCCCCTCCTACCTGGGCTGTGGGCGGAGTCATGACATAACGCAGACAATGAGTCAAAGACTTTGGACAGTGCCCTCTGCAAACGTGACCCCCAAGGTGGTCAGAGTGTGGGGAACTAGGGAGCTGTTGTGCAGCTGGGCCTTGACCAGGTGGCTTGGACCAGGAAGCTGGGCTAAAGGATCCAAGATCCTCAAGGAGGCTGAGGGAACAAGGCCCTCTCTAAGCTCCCGAAGGTCAGCCCTGTGCCCTGCAGGCCCCTGGCTGGTGGGACCAGAATCTCAAGGGAGACTTCCTGTTCCCTGGGGTAAATTTAAAGGCAGCAATTTTGGGCTGCTGCCCTGGGCTCAGTCGGAGCAGGGGTCAGAGAGGCCACCCAGGGGAGATGAACTGCTCTCTCTTCCAGAACAGCCCTTTGCTCCCTCTCCTCCCTCTTCCTAGAGACTGTGGAGGGCACTGGAAAGAGTACAGGCTTTGACCCCAGACTCACTACTGTCACCTCCTAGCTATGTCACTCTGGATGAATTGCTTCCTCCCCGAGCCTCAGTTTTGCCTCCTGTAGACACTGGAATAATGCTTCCAGTGGTTGGGGAGACTGGATATGAAGTGCCTGCAGCAGTGCCTGGCACAGGGTAAGCTCTGGGCAGTAATGCTGTAACAGATATTTGTGAAACACCTACTCTGTATCAGGCCCTGGGCTGGTCCCCAGAGATGCAACGTTGAGCATGGCAGCCATGTTATGGCCTCTGGGGGTTGCACTGGGAAGCAGGAGCTGTGTGCTGGTGCCAGCCTGGAGGCATACATGTTCCTGTGTGCTACATATATACACCTGTCCTGGCCAGGTGTAGTTGACCTTGGGTTCTGCTGAGGACTAGGGAACATGGCTAGGACAGGGGACCGATTGTAGCAGGATCTGGCCTTTGGGGCAGTGGGCTCTCTGTCTTGTTCTGCCTTTTCCTTCCTCCTTCATGCCTTTCCCTTCTGCCTCACCTGCTCCTCCAGTTCCCTATTCATCCGGCCTAGAGGTTGGAAAAGTTCAGAAAATGCCCTGGGTCTCGGCTCGGTCAGATGAAGCCTGCTGCAGGTCCATGGGACGCAGACCCCTAATCATTGATGGAACTTCTTCTAGTAGGTGTCATCAGGCACTCTGTAGGCACCAGAGTCCCAGGTGGGCAGAGTAGATAAGGTCCCTGTCCTCACAGAGCTTTCAGTGTTCTGAGAAATGATAGTTACTGAGCACTTTCCCATGTCAGGCTCGGTGCTATGCTTTTTCACATCTAGCCCTCACCTTGGAATGGACAGTGTGGCCAGCTTTGAACCCCGCCCCTTCCCATGCTGGCAGGCCTGTGTGCCCTCCCTCTCTCCTAGGGTCCTGCAAGCCCTGCCGAGACAGAGCCCTGTGCGGCTCAGGGTGCATTGGAACTTGACTCTGTCCGGTTACGTTGCAAGTCACATAACATGTTTGAGCTTGTTTCCTCACCCACAAAATTAGGATAACACTCAGAAGACCTCCCAGGGTGGGAGGAGGACGCGCCAAGCACAGAGTCTGGAATGTTGTGGGGCTTCTCCCATGTGGCTGGACGTTCTGTGCCCTGGGGCGTGGGCTTGGAGGTTCCCGGCTGCACCCCTGGGTGGCAGCGATGGCCTCTGCCCCCCAGCCACTCCTCAGATTTTGGAAACATGAACTTGGGAGGCATGGAACAGGCTCCCAGGCAGCATTCCATCTACCACCCGCAGGGCCTTTGTTTAGCTCCAAATTAAAGCCCAAGCAGAAAACACAAAACATTTCCTTCATTCACTCGCCATGTGAAGGAACTGTCTGTCTTGTCAGCTCCAGAGCTGCCGGTGAGTGCGAGGCGGGGCCGGTAATTGTGGAGTCTGGCTGTGAGGGCCTCCCTGGGGAGGCTTGCTTTCCATCACTGTCTGCGTCTGTTATCACATTCCCAAACAGACGCTGGGGAAGCGGGGCTGACCGGTGATTTTCTATTTTCTGAAAGTGCAGCTCCCACCCCTGCTTGCCTGCTTGTTCTGCTGGCCCAGCTCCTTATGGTCCTTCCTGGAACCCCTGTTGAGCCTTCTGCGATGTCACCTGGTATTGCTCTAGGTCATACCAGTGTGTCTGTGTCCCCACTGAGATCATGAGCTCCTGAAGACCCAGCTGGGGTCCAGGCAGCAGTGTGCTGCAGGGACCATTAAAAAAAAAAAAGAGAGAGAGAGAAAGAGAGATCTAGGGACGGCTGGTTAGTTCAGTTAGTTAGAACATGGTGCTGATAACACCAAGATTGCCAGTTCAATTCCTGCATGGGCCACTGTGAGCTGCACCTTACTTTAAAAAAAAAAAAAGATCTAATGAGGAAGGCAGTAGGGCACTTGTGGGGAGCGCAAATCTCAGAGGCAGACCTGGAGCCTAAATCTAGCTCCATCACTTGCTATGTGACCTTGGGAAAGTTACCTAACTTCTCTGAGCCTCACTTTCCTCATTTATAAAATGGTACCGCGATACCGGTACCCTCTGGCTCTAAGGGTTGGTATAAGGATTATTATGAAGTAGTATCCACGGTGTAGCTAGCTAGTGCCTGGCACATAGTCAGTGCTTAGGAATGCTGGCTCAAAAGGGGCAAGAGGTCATGTGGACAGTGCCCGAATTCTCCTGTAGAAGGTAGAGCGGAGAATAAGGCATAGGAGAGGAGGGGTGGTTGCCCAGGCCACTCCACATAGGTGTCCTATGGGTGGGGGCGGGCTCATGGTTGTCTCAGGGCCAGGTGGGGCTGAATCACACTAACCAAATTCACAAGAGACTAAGTTTTGGTTGACTACATGCCAGCATGTTAATGCTCCTCCAATGAGATATCCCTGTAGGGAGTCCAATGCCTCAGCCAGCTTGTATGGGAGCCAGCTGATCAGGTTGTCCCACTGCCATCTCCACTGGAGGGATCCTCCCGAGTAGGTCTAAGGAGACTTCTTGATCACCACTGGGAGTATGCTCAGCGGGGAGGGCAGGGCATGGCCTCTTACCACTCTCTTCTGCTCACTCCACTTCCCTACTGGCCTCTTTCCATCCTTCTCCCTTCTCTTATCTTTGCCTCCTTCTCTCTCTCTCTCTTCTCTGTTCTCCTCCCCCATGTGTGCGCACACACACACACACACACACACACACACACACACAGGCACTATTATGGATACAAGTCCAGCTGTACTCTAGGCTTGATTAACTTGGAAAAAATTAAGTTTTTTTCTGATTTGAAACTTCCAGAACTTTTTCTCCTCTGCTGGTGGTACCCACGTTTCCCCTGTTTTTTTTTTTTTTTTACAACTTATATATTAACATTTATATAATTATGTAGATGATTTAATAATATCGTGTAATGATTCTAATGATTCAGAGACATTTCGTTTTCTGCACATAAGTAGTTTCCAGTCACATAATAGGAAGGATGGGCCCCTGGAATGTCCTCAGTGAACATGGGCAGATGCACAATTATGAGAGTGGAGAGAAAAAGACTGTGAGCTCTGGGAGCAGCCATTTCTGTTTTTACTCATTTTGGGGAAAACTATTGAACTGACAGCTTGCAAAGAAGTCAACCTTGGTTGTCCCCCCTGGGCAGGTGGCTGGGCTCCTCAAATGAAGTAAATCCGCCTCTTAGGGGTTCTCCGGAGGCTGAGAGGGCAGGGCTGTGGGCCCGTGTGACAGACTTCCGCTTGTGGTGTCACTGGCACTCACCTGTCAGCACACACCTGTGTGAGGCTACAATGGCATCATTTCCTCATAGGAATATGTCACCCTCTTTTCCTTTGAAATAGATACAGGATTCAGCCACAAAACCGCATTTCTTTCTGTGTAGAGACTTTTCCTTAGGCTGTGCCCTTCCGATTTCTAATCTCAGTTGTTCGTGCAGTTCCAGGAGCTCCTCTGCGGGGCTTCTGAAGGTAGCTACTGTCTGTTTCTATGCCTTCTTTGGGAACCCTAGCCCCTGCAGGTGGGTTCTTCCTGCTTTTTCTCTTATATTTGTCATCTTTCTCATAAAAAAAATGCCCCCACTCATTTGTCCTATATTCTGGATATGTGTGATTGATAGTCTTATTGTTCAAAATATCCACTGCTTCTCTCTCTGGGAGAACTTACAGGCTGCTCTGATGATATTGTCCCTTGCCACCTGGCTTGCTTGGGCCAATGAAATACGGGTGCGAGTAACATAAGCCTCTTCTGAACAGAAGATTTAAGAGCTGTCCCATGGCTCTGGCATGTTTGTTTTTCCTTCTGCTGTGAGAGATGGGGCTACTCCCTCAGCCTGGATAAAGATGTTATGGAAGAAAACTGCAGCTGACTGGCAATAAACATGTAGTGTGAAGGGAATATAACTTCTGGTTGATTTAAGCCACTGAGATTATGGGGTTACTTGTTATGATAGCATATCGTAGCTTAAACTGACTAATACAATACTATCACAAATGTTTCTCAAGTGTATTTTTTGTTTTACTAGTACAGTTTTTTGGGCTGTACCAATTCTGTTTTTTTTTTTTTTTACTGCTCCCAATAGTGGTTTTATTAGAACTGGACTTATTAATTTTGTTTTGATCTCTGTTATTCAATTGATATAATTTCTTTTTTTGTCTTTGAAAATAACTGGTAGCATTTTTCTAAAAATCTTATGCTCTATATGTGAGTCTATTTTAGGGTTAGCTATTCTGAAGTTGTGCTGCTTTTTTAAATTGGACTGTTGGAATTTTATTTTGTACCTATTTACTCATCTTTTGAGTTTTCTCTGTTGTCTGTTTCTGTTTTGCTGAGGGATTTAGTAGCCTCGTGGGGTAGAAAGCTAGGTTGTAAGGTTAGAGGGGGACCCCCACCCCCGGACCCTGATTGGTGGTAAGAGGTGTGTAGTTTGAAGCTGAGCACGCTTTTAGCTCATCACTGTTGGTCTTGCTGATACTCTTTGTTTCAGTAATTGCAGACGGTTTTAATTGGATCAGAGGGAGAAAGTCCTTGGCACTGCTGCCCTGTTCTTTATCTTCCTCGAGATAATCTCTTTAGGTGTCTGGAGCTAGCTCTCATGTCACCTTGTACTTGGCCTGCCTCTCCCCAGGCTCTCTCTGGTTGCCTCAGCCATGCTCTGTGATGAGTCCCTAGGTCCACTACACTTGGCTTGGCAGTCCCCTTTCAAATCTTCCCCGTATGACCACTGTCCCTACTGAATGTGGGGCCCAGAATGGAACTCAGCTGTCAGCTGGCGTCTGGCCTGTTCTTCATCCTTATCCCTGGTTGTCATGCTGTTAATCCCCCAGTGGTGGCCATGTGAGTTTATTGGCTCATATTTATTTTACAGGTGCCTAAACCCAAGTCTGTCTCTCACAAGCTTCTCGCCGAGTCTTCACCTCTTCTTATGCCTTTGATCTTCTAAATCTCCAAGCCTCCAGCTATCTCTGTTGAGTTATATTTTGCTGAATGTGGCCCATTATTCCAGATGGCTGAGATCATATTGTATCCCAAACACTGTCATTCAGTGTATTAACTATCTGTGCAGTGGTGTCAGTAGCAATCAATATCCTCTGCCAAGTCACTCATAAAAATGTTGAATGGACTGGTCTGAGGACAGAGCCCTTAGGCATATCACTAGAGACACTTTTCTGGTTGTTATGAACCATCCTACTTTGGATCTGGTTAACTCAATCTCTGAATCCACCTAATTGTACTGGCACCCAGCCCACCTCAGAGAGGACTGTGGAGTATTTCACTGAAATCAAGCTGTACATCAGACCCATAAGGGGCACCATCTCTAGGTGAATTCATGTTGGGCAAGAAACGGATCCCATATTCCAAGGGTTGCTGAGCAGAGTGAATGAAGAGGAACCAGCCAGGGAGAGGGAAGCACGCAGGGACTCATGGTGTCAGGGAGCTGCACCATTCCTGAGCCTGAAGGGGCAGGGATAGTGATACTGAGCCTGCGAGAAGGATGCAGCAGGCAGAGAGGGCTGCCCAATGGGAGCTGTGTCCTCAGATGGGGAACACAGCCACTGTCAATCCAGGCCCAGCTCAGTCCTTCATCACCTGCTGATGCCTCCGAGTGGTTGAAGCCAAATAGAAGCCAAGAGCAAGGGACCCAAGAGTGGAGTCCCTGGAGGCCAGTCACCCAGAGCACACAGCAGGGTGGATCGGGAGGTGTAAGCAGAACAAGCAGCTCCCAGGTCAGGCTGTGACCATGTGCCCTTCTACAAAGTACTACCTGACCTTTAAGTGGTGCTGCACCCAATTACTTAGTAATATCCCAAACAATCCTGTGAATTCAATATTTGTTTTGGGGGCTGATCCCCTCTAACAGAGAGAGGGCTTCTCTCTCTGTTGACACTTGCAGAGTCTCTTGCAAACAGCGTGAGTTTAATTGCATTGGAAATATGATGACTTCTACATAATTTTTGCAAATTGAATGCCCATGGGTGCCGGCTGGGATATTGCTGGTGTAAGCAGAGGCCCAGCCCTGGCCAGACTGGTGGCCTCAGGCTGGCAAGAGAGGGAAGAAGGACAGGTAGAGCCCCAGAGTGAGAGGGTTTGGGTGGGTGCCCACGTAGTTGCCCCTCTGCCCAGGGCTGTCCTGAGCAAGGCATGGGCAAAATTGGGACCAGAACTGTGTCAGCTTCTGAAGAGCTGGACAGCTTCTGTTCCATGCCTGCTTTTGAAGGAACGGAGGGGCTGCGATCTGAATGACACTGGTTTCTAGAAGCTCTGGTTACCGGCCATTGTATGCATCCTGGGGGGGGGGGCGGGCATTGTAGTGGCTGGGATGACGTACGACGCAAGGAGTTTTCTCTAGCTGCAATATCCAGGACCTCTGCCTGACGAGGCCAAATTGGACATTTATGGGGAGCGTGCTGAGGATACCCCAGGATGTCTAAGGGGCAGTGCAGGACCCCTCTGAGGCCAAGTCTGGCAAGAGAACTGGCGACGGCAGGAGGAGGGCCTCCCTAGGCCTGGGTGCTCCAAGCCTGACCAGGTGTTCATACAGGCTGCAAGGGAGCTCGACCAAGGCACTGCAGTGGTGGACAGGACAGGGAAGGTGTCGCTGAAGGGGCTGGTGAGTGTGACATTGACCTAGGCTATGAGGTATGAAGACAATTTGTTTTAATTATTAATTTTAAAGTATAAAGGCGATAAAATTATATGACAAAATCCTTGGAAAAGAAAAAAATCCTCTTAATCCCATACCCTAACCTAACCAGGGTTGCAAGTTGGCTGTTTCTTTTAGACCTTTCTCAAATATTTGTGATTCCTCAGGGAATAGATGGCAGGAGTCACAGTGAGGTGACATTTGGTGAGTGGAGGACCCATGGAGTGGGAGATATGGTGGGAACATCAGGGAGAGAGATTGGTTACCATGGACAGGCCTGGCCTTAGGCTTCAGGGCCAGGCACAGGCAGGGCTTGTCCACAGTGCATCCCTCACACAGCCTGTGCCTGAGGCTGGTCCTTAACTGGATTTTCTGTGTTGTTGAGGCTTTCCCCTGTCAATGCATGTGACTGTCAGGTAGGTAATGAGTGGTCCAGGTACAGCCCCCGTGGGTCCCCCTGCAGCATGGCCTGGGTAGTGCAGCAGGTGTGCGTCTAGCCAGGTCTGCTCGCAGAACCTCTGGTCTCCTGGGCATTTTTGTGGCCTAGAGAGTTGCTGTTCAACATCAGGCAGAGGTGGCCAGTCTCAGGCATTAGGTGGCTCTGCTGGCAGCACAGGTGGGAGCTTGCTGGGCCCTGTCTGCCATTCTGGAGAGGCGGAGAAGGCCAGAGCGTGGCTCTCAGCCCCAGGTGCATGTTAGAATCACCTGGGAGCTATAAAATCAGCGATGCCAGGGCCCCTGCATTCTGGGGGTGCAACCTGGGTATCAGAGCTCCCACGGTGGTTCCCAAATTTCATGTGTTTCAGAATCACTGAAAGTCTTCTGAAAAACAGAAATTTTAGGGCCCCATCTGAAAAGTTTTTGATTCATTAGGTTTGGGTGGGGCCTGAGAATTCCCAAGATATTGAATTCTATCCAGTTCCTAGGAGATGCTGATGTCTGTTGGTCTGGGGACAACACTTTGAGGACCACTAGCCTAGAGAGGGAAATCGGGAAACTCCTGAGACGGCCAGGTGGTGATGGAAGGTATCAGCCCTCTTAGGTGGGGAAGGCAGGCGTCATCTCTCCCAGGTGGGGAGGGCTGTGTTGACTGCCACATAGAGTTGGTGAGAGGAGATGTTTGTCAAAGATGGTGAGGGAATGGCTTGGCTGTCCTAGGTGGTGAGGGAGGGTGCTGCTTGCTACCCAGTGGTAAGGAAAGGTGTTTGCTGTCGAACCCATAGGAGGTGTGGGAAGGTGTTGGCTGACACAGGTAGTGAAAGAAGGTGTTGGTTGGTATCGGGTAATGAGGAAAGCTGTTGACTTTATGTAGTGTTGGTGGTGAGGGAAGGTACTGCTTGTCCCAAATGGAGAGGGAAGGTACTGGGCTACCTACTAGGTGGTGAGGAAAGGTGTTGGCAGTAACACACGTGAGACAGGGAGTGTGTTGTCAGTACAGCTAACAGGGGCATCAGCCATTGAGGTTGAAGTGACTGGCTCCAAGTTCAGTTGTGTGTCCCCTGTTTTCCGCTTTCCCAGTGCGCTCTGGGCCTGGTCGTCCGTCCCTGTAGTGCTGTGTAGCTGGGGCCTGAGAAGGCAAGTGGAGCTCCACAGCTCCTTTCCGGGTGGGTGTGTTTTTTGGCCTCGGTGGGAGGGGTGTGAAGGTTGGGAAGCGGCCTTGGGACTCTGTGGCGGGAAGGGCTGTGCACAATAGCATGCTGGAGGCCATAAGCAATGTGCCCCCAAAGAAGGGTGGCACAGGAAGCATAACTTCCCGCACCTTCAGAGGCACATTTCACTGCAGAAGCCCCAGGAAGAATAGCCTCTGCCCTGTCTTGTGTCATCAGTTTCCAGTTGAGAGTCACAGCAGCTCATGTCCCTGGGCACCAGCCTGGTGAACTTGGGGAAAGCCGTTCTCCCAGAGCAGGCTGCCAGATGCGGGATTTGGAGCCCAGTCTTTGGAGCCAGCGACATGCAGATGAGCCATTCCTGGGGGAAAAGACAGAGTTGTCAGCTGGGTTGAGCCTGATGTCCCTCGTTTCTATAGCTACAGTAAATGTAATTACCAAAGAGTAATCCATTGCGGATTTCATTGTAACCTCAGATAGCTAATGACATTTACTGGGTTTCTAGCAATCTGGGACAAAATGCTCATTTTGAATTTAACATGAGTAATGCCATTTTCCATCTTAGTTAAGTACTTTGTGTCATAAAAGAGTTATCTGCACAGAGCCCCTGGTCCTGTCAGTAAACATATTACAAATATTATCACCACTTATTTTCTGGATGAAAGATGTGGCGAAGGCCCAGAGAAACACTCCTCCTTTACATTATGACTCTGCTTGGAGACTCAGCAAATTCAGCATGAAATCATTGTGGAGGTAATTCAGACTGTACACCAATATTGCACACGCAGCCGGGGGCCCCCAGAGATGGTAATGTTATCTCAGGGAGCCCAAACTATGTAAATACATCTTTGCACCACTGGCCATGGTAGGTGTCAGACAGTGTCATTGGCTACTAGCACGGATGATGGATGCTGAGTGTCTTTGTCTAGGAAAATGGAAGTCACTGACTGCAGCTTGTTAGGAGGAAGACATGTCTCCTCTCTGTTCCTGGAGACATAAAGAATTTGCACACCAAAGTAGAGCTGGCACTGAACTACACATTCGTTTGCTCATCCATTTATTCATGCGCCTTGTGGAGCCCATCAATAATCATTATGGTGCAGTGTGATGGGGTTCTGAGGGAGGGGTTCTAGGAGTGCTGGGGCAGGAGGAAGCACAGGAAGGGAGGCATGGAACCCCCTGGGGGCACCCTGCAGGCCCATGGGGAAGTGCCATTCCCCCAGGGTCTGGGTGGCCATGATGGAGTGGGAAGCCTGAGGCTGAGGGAAGGTGCTCCAGGCCAGGCATGACAGCGAAGCTCTTCTTGGGCCAAGCCCAGTGTCTCTGGCTGGAGAGAGGTCTGGCATTGGTCTGTCTCCCCTTGGGCCCATCAGAGGTTGGTGGGATGGAGGGAAGAGTCCCAATGAGCTCAGAGGTCAGCTGGCTCTACACCTGGCTCTGCCACTAAGTAGTGGGGCCACTTCAGATAAGGCCAGAGCCTCAGTTTCCCCATGTATAAAGTGGGACACACATACCTACCTCCTAGAGAGTAGTGAAGATGACACAAAGCAATACACCACGATGCCGGTGCTGCTTTGGGTTTTGATCAAGGTACCTAATTTAGGAAATGAGAACACCCGTCAGGATACTCCCCAGGGAGGTTTGTGCTCACAGAGATTTCCAGGACAGCCCTCGGCCTGGGTGGACCTAGACAAGCCTCAGCAGGTGCCTGGCCCTGAGCCATCTCTGGGCTGCACAGGTATGTGGGAGGTGTCTGTACCAGGGTCCATGTTCCCTGATCCCTGCTGATACCATTGAGTGACCACAGAGGCAGCTGGGCGATGGAGGGCCTTTGTCACTCCGGCCACCACCTCATCCTGACTCTGCCTCTTGTCGGGAGTGATTGGCAGACAAGTTCCAAAGTGGGAGACCTTTGGAGGAGGCATTCCTGGCAATGACTGAGTGCATTTAGGTGGCAGTGCCCACTCCGACTCCAGAGTCACAGTCCTCTCTCTCTGGGGTCTGACATTCTGGAGACCCAAGCAGAAGAGTGCAAATACAGGATTTTCCAGGAAAAGCTGGGTGGTGGCCTTATAAGGCTTGTGGGGATGAGATCCTGGCAGCCTGTGAGCTGTGCGTGTGGGGATTGGCCATAGCCTTGAAGCTGTGCATAATTTGGAGTAATTTTGTCATATTGTATATAAAAATACACTTAGTTTTTAAATGTTTCAAGTATGCTGAGTGCCCCTGTTGTGGGGCTGAGAGACTCAGTACTCACCTGAGCTAGTTCTGTAGAGAAAATTGGAGGCCCGGCTCCCTGCTGCTCATTGAGACCATTTACCTTTGCCCATGACGCTAAGGCCTCCTTGACCTGCTCTTCTTGAAGGCTTGTGCTCAGAGAGAGTAATGGTGGAAACGAAGGGGCTGCTCAGAGGCAGCAGGAGCGGGGAGCTTAACGCTGAGGGGATGCTGGAGAGGTCATCTCATCCATCCCTCTGCCTCTGCATAGGGCTGCCCTGAATGCCCTGAGCAGAGGGACATGCGCCATATTCTCAGTTTGATGGAGACTCTCTGCATGGAGGGAATCTTAGCCTCTGGAGACAAAGTCCACTCTGGCCCTGCCTTTGCTTCTTCGAGTGGCATTCTTGTGGGCCCTCTTCATCCATCCATTCATGCAATCATTCTTCCATCCAGTTATCCATTGTGCATCCGTTCATCAAGCACTGACGAGGCTCTAATGAGCCGGCCCTGTACCAGTAACTGGGGAATGGAAAGGTCCATTGTGAAGAGGCAGACACATAAGCACACGTGCCTACGAGGACCTGGAGGCCCAGTAATTGAGTGGTTATTGGAGACTTTCTCAAGGAGGGGGTGCCCAGGCTGAGTTTGAAGTGAAAGAAGGCATTAGCTCGGCAAAGTGGTGGTTGAGGGAAACAAGTTCCAGACAGAGGGGACAGCCTGAGCAAGTGCACAGAGGCTGGGACAGCTGTCTACTTGCGGTGGGGAAGGGGGTGGAGAAATGCAGGAAGACAAATGGAGGTGGCGGTGGTGGGAGAGGGGCCTGGGTGTAGGTAGGACCCTCAACGAAGGTGTGAACTGTTGGCCTTTTGCTCTGAGGGCTGAGCGGGGGGCATAGTCAGGTGTGTGTTCAGGTAGATATGTCTGATGTCAGCGACTGCAGAGATTGAAGTGGGGGTGTCAATGGGAGGAGGAACTAAATTCTAGAGGGGGCCTTGAAGGTAGGACCAGTGTGGTGACACCAGCTGGCCTGTGGTGGCCAAATGCTGGGCCCTTTCCTTAGGGCACAGGTTCTGTTGTCAGGAACAGGTACCCTGGGAACCCTCCCTCCTCTGAAGATTTGAATAGGGGGGACCCTCTCCCCGACCTGATGGCATCATGGCAGTCAGAAGGGGAAGGTATTAGGGGACAGGAGGGTTTTCTGGGGGCCCCTATGGGCTGCTCTGCACCAAAATTAAGTATAGGCTTCAGCCCCTTGTGGTTTAGGCCTTACCTCTGCAGAGAGGGGTAGGTATGGGGAGACCCTTGCCTTCTCCTGGGAAAGCGAGGGTGGGTATGGTTCCATTTTGTACTGCCTGTAGGTGTGAGGGTGCTATGAATTGATGTACTCTCTCCAGCTCCTTCAGTCCTGACAACAATGGGCAGGTGGGGATTGTCACACCCATTTTACAGACAGGAGCTGAGGCCTAGACTGATTTATTCCAGGTTCTGTGACCAGCACAAAAAGTAGGGATTTCTTCCAAGTCTGCCAATTCCAGAGCTCATGGCTGTTTTTTTGTTGATTCATACAGTATTGTTGTTTCAGCCACTCCAGGCAGTACCCCCTTCTTCTCCTCCCATTTTGGTTCTGCAGATTTGTCTGAATGTGCGCCCCCACCCCCCTAGCTGAGGCCTCAATGCTCCTCAGCCTTCAAACTGCTGGGGGCTGAAGGTTGGTGAAGGTGACTGGGCGCTGGTAGAAGCCACCTTATTAGACATCGTCTTGCATTCGAAGCCACTCTCTGCGCCATCTCCTTGCTTTGCTTGTGGGTTTTTGGGAAGGAGTTTAATAAGCAAGGATGGGAATTCCATACATTCTGGGTGAAGTGGGAGACAATGTGAGGGATGGGCAGCCTCCTCTATTGGTCCCTGGGTCCAAGGATTTATTTCTCATGCTTCAGAAATGGGTTCCAGATTGAGGCCCAAGCCCCTTGGGCCTCCTGATACGCTCAAAGGAGGGTTTCTAGCTCTGTCCAGGAGGCACCATCCCCTGTCCCACTAGGTCAGCACTGGCCTCACCTGGGCCCCGGGACAGTGCTCCCCCACTGCCCATCATGCCAGGGACTCTGGGACAGGATTTGTTGATGAGCCGTTTTCACAGAGGGTGTGGTGGCATTTGGCTCTCAGAGTGGCGAGAGTTACATTGTAGGCCTGCCTGTAGGGCTTCGAGATGGAGAGACAGCTAATTCCTGCTTGGTGCTCAGGGGTCTGGCATCAGCCCATGTTGGGCCCATCCCATCTCCCCAGCTCATGGCTTGGTGTTCCCTGGGTTCTCCTGGGGCCTAGCCCCACTGGTCTCTGGGCCACCAGTGCCACCAGTTCCTTATTATTACTTTTTTTTGAGGGCATATCACTGGCCCTCACATGCAGGACCCGAACCCGCTGGCTTCCCAAGCCAGCGCTTAACCACTGTGCCACTCGGCCGGCCCTAGTGCCACCGGTTCCCACACTCCTCCGCCCCTTCTCCATGACCTCAGACACCAGCTCCTGCCTTTCCCATCTTGGCTCCCCCACTTTGGGGAGAGCAGACCTGCCAGGTATGACCCCTTATTGATACCCCAGGGATTCCCTTTCTGGCCTGTTGCCCTTAGAGACAGTGTCTAATCAATGCTTTGGATTTGGAGGGTTGGTTGGGGTCTCTTTTTGGTGGTTAATTTGAGAGTTTATCTGTTCATTTTTCTCTGTCCATCCATCCCTCTATTCTTATATCCTTCCATCCATCTATGGATGGGACAAACCCATCCATCTGTTTGTCCATCCATTCATTCTTTCATACATCTGCCCACCCTCTTACCCATCCCCCCATCCATTTGTATATCCATCCATCCATCCATCCATCCATCCATCCATCCATCCATCCATCCATCCATCCAACAAGTATTCATTGTCACCTACAGTGTTCCAGGCACAGTGCCAGGCACCGTAGCCTCTAAATTAAATGAACCTTTCTGTAGCTGGAGAGGTAAGCCCTTTCCTCGTCTGTGCAGAGGGACCATCAATCATGCCCGTGGGGCTATTGTGAGGCCTTAAGTAGTGACTCAAGGCTGTCACGGGTTTGGCCAGCTGCCCAAGGGCTCTGAACAGGTGGAATCACTACAGTAGTTACTGCTGAAGGCCGTGTGAGCTGGGTGTAGAGGGACAGGCAGGAGCCAGGACTGGCTAGGGGACGCCCTGTATAGGATATGGCTCTAGAGAGGCACAGCGTGCATGGGGCAGGGGCCCTGGGCATTTGTGACCCAGCACCCCTGGGAGGAGGGATGGGCCTGAAGGAGGCAGGAGCAGTGGGAGCTGGGTGGACAGTGGGAGATGTCAGCCAGGGGATACTTGGCTCCAGGCTCCTCCCAGGTCACACTCCACTGCTCTGTGAGCTGGCCCAGGGATGGCCAGGTTTGCGGGGAGCTGGCTGGAGTCATCAGCAGCCCCATGCTTATTTCTTCTGGTCGTGGCCAGAGCCCAGTCCCAGCCTGGGCTTCTCTGGAGCTAGACATCACCAGAGAGGCCACAGAGAATGAGGAAGGGTGTCCATGCCAGGCCCTGAGTGAGGCCATGCGCGTTCACACAAGCCTCTGGCTTTGCATGAGCAGCCCTGTCAGAGGGTGGTGGGAAGTGGCAGGGCCAGTGAGACAAGCTGAGGGCAGCACATCCTCTGCTCCCAGACTGACCCTGAGCTGAAGCCAGAGAGGCCCAGGGCGAGATGGTTCTGGCCAGGCCTGGTGCCCAGATTATGGTACCTTAAGCATCTGATACATGTTAAGTATGCGTAACAGAGCAAAAGCTTATGATAATAGGAGTCAGGGTAATAATAATGAGTCTTGGGAATAGTTGGCTGTTGGAGGGATGGGGCAGGTGCTGGGATGTGAGCGCCTGGGTGGGCTGCATTGGGACCTCCCAGGACACTAAGCCATATCACAGGCCCCTTGACCTGAGGGGTTCCTGTGCCAGCCCCAGGATGGGTGGGCGGGGAACATCTTCTTCTCAGTCACCCTGGGTGGAACCTCGAGAGCCTGGGAGAGGAGTTTCCAGGTTGTTAGGAGCTGGACACAGACCTGTGGTCTTCAGGGAGCCCTAGGCCAAGTTCCTAATGCCTAAGGTACCTGCCATTGCCTTGGGAAGAGAAGGGTAAAGATGAACACACTGGTTTAATGAGATGGGGGCTAATGGCACTGGGTAGTATCAAGCCTCCAGGTTGGGGCCTGGTGCTCCCTTTAATTTGGGTATTTAAATATTTACTTGAAATGGAGGGGTAAAATCTTTGGGGCTGCGAGGCTATTCTGGCAGCAGTGCGCTGAGAAATTCATTCAACCACAGTTAATTAGGGGATGAAAGATACATATATAGCTCATTAGTTCAACCCACATCATTTACATCTCTGAGGATATTTGAGGACTAGCTCAGCTCAGCCTCCCTAAAACGATGTCTTGAAACACAGCTTCTCTCTGTGGCTGCCTTTCTGGGCCTGTGGGTCTAGGGAGGGGCGGCTGTCCTCCATCCATCTCTCTGTCCAGAGAGGGGAAGTGGCTGCAGGCCTGGCTGCCCCTCCTGTTTCCCACGGAGTGGGTGGTGGTTGGCTGGCTGGGCTCCTGCTGCAGGCATGGTAACCGGGCTGCACAGCCCCTTCCAGCTGTGCTGCTTAGCATAATGATGCCCAGTCTGAGCAGATTTTAAACTGCATCGAACTCAGTTCCTAGATGGAGGACATTATCCGCAATTTAATCTGTAGCCATCAGAGAAATCAGGGCTCGAGCATCAAAGCCCCAAGTCTCTTTACCAGACAATAGTTTTTGTTCTGGTGCCTGCCTGGGCCTCTGGATGGGGGCCGGCGGGGGCTGGCTTGGCCCTGCTGAGTCCTGAGCCTGGCCTTGGCCCCCAGCTGGCCCCTGGGAGAAGAGTCTGCTCCTCCTCAAGACCCCTTCTGCCAATTTTGGGCTATGATGGGCTTACGGGCCTTGCTGAGGTTACTTCCCATGTACACACTGTCTCTTGTGGGGCCAAGCGAAGGTGGTGGTGGTGGGACGTGGGGTTGGTTTAGAACAATTCCCGTCTGGCCCCACCACTGAGTGCCCAACCTGATTATACCTCCAATTTGGGAACAGAGACACAGAAAGAAAGGGAGGAGCTCTGTGTGTGTGTGTGTGTGTGTGTGTGTGTGTGTGTGTGCGCGCGCGTGCGCGCGCACGCGCCTGTGTGCAGAAGGATAGCACAGGTGCAGAGGCAGGCTGGATTAAACACCCTAAAGGTTGGGTGTGGCCCTGCTCCACCCTGGCATCTGCCCAGGTTGTGGGGCGCGGGGATGTGAGTGACAGTCATGAGGTTTGTAGGTGGGAATTCCACATGGCTAATGAGTAGCTGTGGCATTTTTGCCAAGTTAACTTTCATCTCCAAGCCTCAGCTTCCTCATTTGCAAACTGGCAGCAGCGATCCCAATGCCAAGGATATTTTTGAGAATTCAGGGAGATACTGCAACGGGAACCCTTTCTTCAAGGCCTAACATAGAGCAACTGCTCAGCAAGTGTTAGCTCTTCTCATTATTTTTTGTTACTTTTTCTCTCAGAGCCTCAGTTTCCTCATCTGTTAATTGGGGTGAACATTGCCTGGCTCACAGGGTGGTGTGAGGAGCTGAGTGCCTGTTGACACCTGGCACAAAGGACCCAGCCAGCCAGGTGTTTTGGGGGTCACGTGGATGAACTGGGAAGGGTGGGCAGGGCCTGGCCGTGTTTGGGCCCCAGGCCTGTGGTGGGACTCTGGAGTAACTGAGCCCTCAAATGTTCATCTCGGGACACCTGTGCCCCTGAGCTATAGTTTATCAAGCCAGACCTCTTCCTGTACGTTGGGAGTGGTGCCTGTTCCTGATGGCACCACACCTGTGCCAGGTTCCTTGCTGCAATGCGTTATTTCCATCTGCCCATGTCATGTCTCTGTGTCTCCTCCATGTGAGCCCCAAGGCAGGGCCTTCTTTGCGGCTGGGGGCTGCTAGACCCCTGTGTCCCAGGGCCCAGCATAGGCATCAGCACATGGGAGGTGCTTCGTGAAGATCTGTTCAGCTCAGCAAAATGGCATCCTCCAGGCTCTGGCCACGCTGGGTGGGGTTAGGGTATCTCCTGCACCCTCTCAGGCCAGGCCGGGCTGTGTGTCCTAAGGATCCTGGCAGGACACCCCCATGCAGGTTCTGGTCTCCCTACAGCAGTGGCCAGGAGCATGTCTTAGCAGGATTTTGAGAAGGGACTTGCATTTGAACACTGAACACTAATTAATTATATTGTGGAATTGAGACTCATTCCCATTACTCACTGATGAGAAAATCAAAGGTCTATTGATATTGTAATAATTAATTGAAAAAAAAAAGTGTAAATAGCTATGCAAACTCTGGGATTAAGTCAGTGTTATTAACTCCCTGATGGTCAGATAGTGGTGAAGGAGAGCCCTGCTTCAGGGGAGTGTGGACCAGCCAAGGCCAAGGGCCCTGGTTGTCTACTGGGGAGGGCGTGCCTGCAGGTAGAAGTTGCTCTCTCTGGCTGGGGTGCTTCCCAGAGGGACGGGTTCCATGCCTGAGCTGTGGGGGGGTCCCGTAAAGAAGCCTGATTCCTAACCTGCCTGGGAGGCAGGGGTCCCCGTGGTCAGGGCCAGCCAGAGGGCAGAGCCTTTCCCCAGAAGGGTTGGGGTGGGGGCCGGAGTCCCCAGAGAAGCCAGAGCCAGCACATGGCTCAGAGCCCAGGGCAGGTGGGCTGAGAGTGCAGGAGAAGGGCGAGTGAGCGAGCAACTGGCCCTGGTGTGGTGGGCAAAAGGGGCGGCTTAAAGCACAGGTCCTGGACCCCTCATAGGAGCATGGAGCACCCTCTGAGCAGGAGGGCCGGGTTACCTGGACTTCGGCATCAGACTGCATCCGTGTGTGGATCTGTACAGAGATGGTGTCCGCTCAGGCTCTGTCCTCAGGGGCTTGAGGGGCTTCTCACGGGCTCTGACCCGGCCTGGCAGATAGTGTTTGGGGTACTCATGGAAGGCAGAGCGCCTGGCAATATGTGGAATTCAAAATTATTCCTGAATGCATCTTGCCATGTCACCGTGTCAGCGGAGGTGCCCCAGGGGTGCCAGGACGGCGGGGCCCCCACCTTCTTGCTGATCCTGGTGGCCGGGCCGGCCACACTCTGGGTCATGGCTGCAGCTGTGCTCTGGGCTCCCAGAAAGTGCCATGCACTTCGTCGTTCTCTGTGCTGTGCTCATGCTGTCCCCTCTGGGGACATCTTGTCTTCCCCGATAATATCCCGTCCCCTTTAAGACCATGTTCCCTTCTCGGTGCTCACACAGGTCCTCGCTCGCCTCCTGCACTTTGCAGGGACCAAGGCTGGAGCTGCTATGGGTGGACAGGGTCCTGAAGAGAACGTGCAGGCGGTGCCAACACGGCGGGGCCCCACGTGGCTGAGGTTCTCCTCTGCACCAGCCAAGTCAAAGACAAGGCTGGACCTTGACTTCTAGGGGCGATGGTAGTGGCGGCAGCTCTAGTGACTGAAGGCCTACTGTGCTGCAGGCCTGTTGCCAGGCACTTTATATACACCATTCCTGCTCTTCACTGGCATGTGGCAAAGTTTTAGGATGAACTCCATTGTACAAATGAAGAAATGGAGAGTTGAAATATTGCCTAAGGAGAAGTATTTTCAAATAACCTATCTGATAATGAATTTGTATCTAGAATATATAAAGAACTCTTACAACTCAATAATAAGAAGACAAACCACCTAATACAAAATGGGCAAAAGATTTGAATAACTATTGCACCAGAGATGATATACAGATTGCAGATAAACACACAAAAAGATGGTCAACATTGTTAGTCATTAGGGAAATGAAATCAAAACACAAGCTACCACTTGACAACTACTGGGATGGCTAAGATGGAGACAGACTGGAACAAGTGTTGCAAGGCTGTGGGGCAACTGGAGCCCTCCTACACTGCTGGTGGGAATGCAGACTGATGCAGCTGCTCTGGGAAGCGGCTTGACAGTTTCTTAAAAAGAGAAGCAGATTATTTAGCAATTCCACTCCTAGGAACTCACACAAGAAAAGTGGAAACATGTTCGTACAAACACTTGTACAAGAACATTAATGGAAACGTTATTTATGATAGCCCCAAACTGGAAACAACCCAAACGCCCATCAACAAGGGAACAGATAAGCAAAACTGGGCCTGTCCATGAGCAGTCCGTGGCATAATACCCAGCAATAAAATGGAACAAAACACTGAGACGTGCTACAAGATGGATGAACCTCAAACACATTGTTCTATGTGAGATAAGCCACAGAAGACTACCTATTGTATGGTTCCATTTCCGTGAAATTTCTTGAAAAGGCAAAACTATGAAGAGAGAAAGCAGCTTAGTGGTTGCCTGGGGCTGAAGGTGGAAGCAAGGACTGACTGCAAATAGGTGCGAGGGAACTTTTTGGGGATGAAAGAAGTATTCTAAAATTGGATAGTAGTGATGGTTATACAACTGTATAAATTTGCTAAAAGTCAAAGAAATGCACATTTAAAATGGGTAAGTTTCATGGTATGTAAATTACACCTCAATAAAGCTGTTTAAAAAAACCTTGCTGAAGTCCACAGAGCTTGTAAATGACTGAGATAGAATTCAAACGAAGGCTAGCCTTCTCCAGAGCCCCTGCCTCTGGCCCCCACTGCCAAGTAGGGACGGAGAGGTCAGCCTGGGCAGGAGTTGAGACCTCGGCCCTCGGCTGGGTGGGAGCCATTTGGCGGGAGGTGGAGGACCGGAAAGTTGGAAAGTGTTTTCTGGAGAGTCCCGATTTTCTGGAAGGGTAGAGGCGTAGGTGTGTGTGAGGGTCTGGACCAGGGATCAGCAAACTGCGGCTTGCGAGCCACATGCAGCTCTTTGGATACGTTCCGTCTCAAAAGTTTGCCGACCCCTGGAAGAGCCAATCCTGTCCCTCACAACAATTTAAAAATTATTCAAGAGCCATAAATATATTTTTACATAATCACCATTATGTGAATAATATCCTTTAAAAATTTTATAAATGAAACTTTGATAGTTTTATTTTCATTTTCAATTTTACTTCAGAACCATACGCTAGCGAACTGCAGTTTGCTATTCCCTGGTGGCTCTTCTGCCTGAAAAGTCTGCCGACCCCTGGTCTGGACTTAGGGGTGGGGAGGCTAAGTGGGCTGGCCCCGCAGCTCCAGGTCCTTTCTGCAGTCTGTATTCGTGTCCCGTGTGCTGTTTTTCCTCCCCGCTGTGCTGTCTTCTCCCTCCTGGGTTTCTCTACTGCGTTGATTGAACTGGAGGTTCTGCCGTCAGTGAGCCTGCAGGTGGGGAGTGCAGCGATTTCTCCCAGCTCATTAAGGAAGCCGCGGTGCCCGGGGCCTCCAGGACCCCTGCCTGTGGTATTTTGCTGATGGGTGGAGATCCGGATGGATCCGGAGACCTCTTTCTCACCCTCCCATTCCCATCATTAGCATTCCAAAGTGCAAAACAAGCCTGGTGTTTGCTGCCTAAATATTTATGGAATACTACTGGGGTTGGAGGATGGGAGCAGCAAATGAAATTAAAGATTTACACCGAGATACCAGCCAGGGGAGGGTTTGGGCCATGGCTTGTTTTCTGTGTTTGTTGGAGAAAAGGCTTTTCTTTTTTCTTCCAAGAAATTAGTTTTTATACACTTTTGAAGCAAAATGCATGAAATTTTAATCCATTGCTTTACATTGCGTCTTCAAAAGTTGTTAGTTACTGAGGAGCAGATGAGCTGAAGGTGCAGGCACCTCAGTGAGTCTGGATGCACACATGGGGAGTTTGGGAAAATCAGTCCCATTGCTTGGCTTTCATTCTCATGGCCTGCTGGGCAGGAGGGCCCGTTAGATAGTGTGGGTGCTGCGGCCCATAGGAAACTTAGCAGGGAACAGCGGTGTGGCGCTGGGGGCATTTCAATAACCCTGGCAGCCACAGGCTTCTGTTTCTGGGGCTGCCTCTGAGGAGAATACCTATTTTACACTGATGAGGGTAAGCGGGGCTGGAGCACTGCTTCCTGGCCTATCCAGGGCTGGCAGGAGAAGGAGGGTCCACTCAGGGAAATCCGAGCAAGCAGGGTCAATGAACTGTCTTTACAAAAGTGTGGGCAAGGTCAAGGAGACCAATGCAGACTTGCTAAAAACAGACTTGTATTAAATACAGCAACATACAATGTTATATTAGCTTCAGGTGTACACCATATTTCTTCAACATTTATATACCTAAAGAAGTGATCACCGTGACAGGTCCAGCAATCATCTGACACTGTACCAGCTATCACAGTATAATTGACTATATTCC
This sequence comes from Aselliscus stoliczkanus, assembly GCA_033961575.1. Classification (NCBI taxonomy): domain Eukaryota; kingdom Metazoa; phylum Chordata; class Mammalia; order Chiroptera; family Hipposideridae; genus Aselliscus; species Aselliscus stoliczkanus. The sequence continues at coordinate 122,814,733 of CM066729.1, forward strand.
CCATGCTGTACATTACATCTCCATGATTTATTGGTTTTATACCTGGACATTTGAACCTCTTATTTCCCTTCCTTTAAAAAATTTTTGATTACAGCTGATGTTCAATATTATTTTGTATTAATTTCAGGTATACAGCATAGTGGTTAGACATTTTTATAATTTAAGAAGTGATCCCCCTGACTAGTCTAGTTCCCACCTGGCACTACACATAGTTATGACCATATTATGGACTATATTCCCTATGCTTTACTTTACATCCCCATGACTACTGTGTAACAACCATTTTGTACTTCTTTTTTTTCTCTTTTTTATAATTGGGGAATTTGGGGAGGAGAACAGTGTTGGGGAATTGGGGAAGGGGACCAGCCAAGTTGTTGTTCTTCAATCTTTTTGTGGAGGGTGCCAGTCACAATCTGGCTTCCTGTCAGCAGCTCATGGCCTCTAATCTCAAGGTGCTGTGTTACAATTTTCGTGGCAGATGGGCAACTCCCCTGCAGGAGTCAAACCAGCAGCCTTGTTGTTAAGAGTGCACGCTCTATCCACTGAGCCATCCGAGCAGCAGCTCAGCCCAAGGTGTCGAGTTGAATCTTAGTTGTGGGCGAGCATAGCCACCATCCCATGCGGGAGTCAAACCAGCAGCCTTGTTGTTAAGAACGCATGCTCTATCCACTGAGCCATCTGAGCAGCATCTCAGCCCAAAGTGTCGAGTTGAATCTTAGTTGCAGGTGGGCATAGCCCACCATCTAACAGGCAGTCCTGTTGTTAGGAGCACGTGCTCTCACCAGCTGAGCCATCCTGCTACCTGTTGGCAGCTTAGCGGAAGCTCAGCTCTGGTGCAGCATCTCTGGCCCATGTGGGAATCAAACTGTCGGCCCTGTTGCTCAGAGCTTGCGCTCTTAAACTGACTCTTAACCAACTGAGCCACTCGGCTGGCCCCCATTTTGTACTTCTTAATCCCTTCACCTTTTTCACCCTCTCTAACCCCTTCCCATCTGGTACCCATCAAAATGTTGAGATGGGGCCGGCAGAGTGGCGTGTTGGTTAAGAGCTGTCTTGGGACTCCGGCTCTGAGCAGCAAGGCCCCGGTTCAGATCCCACATATGAGGGCCAGTGACACTGCCCTCTACAGCTAAGATGGTGAACAACAGCTCCACCTGGAGCTGGGCTGCTGTGAGTCTCTGGTGACCGGGTAGCTGCAGGGGGCTGCCATAGGTTACAGGGAGTGGCCGGCAGTCAGCATGAGCGGCTGGCAGCCAGTGTGAGCTGCCAAGAGCTGCTGTGAGCGGCCGTCCAGAGACCGGCGACCGATCTGCCTCATCTGGGAAGAGGACAATGACGATAACCACATGGGCCAGTGAAGCAACGTCCTCCACAACTAGACTGAAGAACAAAAGGACAGCAACTTGTCTGTGCCTCTTCCCCGGTTCCCCAACGCTGTTCCCTTCCCCCAATTCCCCAATTAAAAAAAAATCTTAAAAAAGAAAAGTGTTGAGATGTGTTGAAGTGCCCGGGCCGGTGCTACCAGGGACCTGTTGCCTTTCCTGCTCCCGAGGCAGCAGAGGAAGGGGACAGTGGCGAGCAGAGCATGGCGGCAGCCAAGCCAACCCAGCAAGGAGCAAGCAAGCGAGCACCCCCACCTTTTCCCTCTCAGCCTCTCATTCCTGCCTGGGTCCCCCTTGGCCAAATCCCAAAGGAAGCAGGACAGGGAGTCCTGGCAATGCCAGTGGTCAGCCTTCCCTGGCATGGGAGTGCCATGCTGTCTGCTTCCCTAGGAGCAGAGCCTGGAACTGGGGTAGGGTGTGGGGTCTATTGGGGGAAGCAAATTAGAGGAGGAGAAAGAGCCAGGCGAGGATGTGGCGTCACAGAAGTCTAGCCTGTCCTGGTCTGGGGACCCTGGGCCAGGGTTGTTCCCTCTGGGAGTAGGATAAGGCAGTCTTCTCTACCACCAGGACAGCTGGTCATTGTCTGTGTGCTGCCCTTAGGTGGGGAGTGGGCCATCACCTCCGGACAAGGTGGCTCCCTCACACGAGGACAATTTGCTGGACAAGGGGGCAGCTGTAACTCTCAGTGCCCCAACACTCAGAGCAGATAGGAGGGCAGCAGGCTCTGCTGGGAGAAGGGCTGCCACACCACAGCGTGACTGTGTCAATTAGGAAATGCCTTGGGTTATAGAAACCAGCGCTGCGCTGCTAACTGGGCTCACCTGGATATTTAATCTGAACGCCAGTCTTCTCAGAAGCTGCACTGAGCCCAGATAAGCTTGTGACACGAGAGCCAGAGCCTGCTCTGAGGCTGATGGATTTCCCTCTCAAGGTGGCGGGGCTGTTCAGCTCACACCCAAACACTCCTGCCTGCCACTTCAGTTGGTCTTGCTTCCTGCCCTCCTGCCACCCACAGAGACACCATGCCTCTGCCAAGGTCTGGCTGAAGTGCTCCTTCTGGGTATCCTGAGAAATTATACTGAAGGGCTCCTGTAAGGGAAGAATTTTTGATGAGGATATTTATCAGAGCCACGCATTAATAATAAATGCTGCATGATTTTTTTATTAGAGGAGCCACATAAATGTGGCCGCTTCAACTTTTTAACTCTCCAGAAAGCTTGAAGTTACAGGGAGCTTGTCTGTGGGAAAGTGCCTGGCTAATCAGTTCCCATTCATATGCAAAGCACTTGCTTAGCTGCATTCATCAAAATTCAGTCGTTTCTTAAAAAATATATATATTTATAGACTTCTCGCCCTGCAAAGGACTGTGAGGAAGACTGATAGTGAAAAAGACAAATTGTTAATACCCTGAAAAGGAGGACTTGCTCTGAGCCCTGCTAAGTGTTCTCTAGTCTTTGAGAAAAACTTAAAAATGGGCATTATACTGTACAGCCTTCCCTACTTGCCTTTCCTAAACCCTCTCCCTCCTCTTACTTCAACTGTGTCCTTCTCAGTGTTTCCTTTGGAGCCTGGCCTGATTTGTCCTGGGGGTGGTGGGGGCAGCTGTGGGGCAGGCGGAACAAGGAGCAGGGCAGTAGCTATTATACCTGCATCAAGTCCTGTCTCCCCCACGCCGAGTGCTCTGCAGGCCCTAGTCTAGTGAAACATTATTGCGCCTTTGTATCAACTCTGTCCCCATTATAGAGAGTAGAAAAGGGAGGCTCAGAGAAGCCCCACGATTTACTAGCTCGAGAACATACAGAGGTACTGGAGCTGCTTACCTTTCCCTTTCTCTTGGCCCCAGTGTGATGGCTGCTGTGTTACTCTGGGGCCCTTCCTGGCCTCCGAATTGTTGCACTTTTTCAGGGGAACGCTCCCATGACCCCTTTCTCTATCCTTTCTTACCTTCTCTAATCCCAAGTGCAGGGCGAACAGAGCACCCCTATCCTCAACAGGGAGAAAAAAATGTCAGTGCGGATATATGGGAGGGTTTGCAGTATGGGGCCAACCCTCTCTCCCCTGCTCATCCCATGAGCATTTGCTGAGTATGGTAACAGGGCCTGGACTGCATGCCTTCTTGGGGAGACAGACTGGCAAATGCGGAGTTCTGTGCAGGGCTTTGCCAGTCAGTAAACGAAGCCACAATACTGACAAGGAAATTCAAACAGTGTGGGTAGACACAGATTGGGAGCCGGATCAACCTCAGGTCCTAATGACTCCCGTGGTTGCTCACCCTCTGCTACCTTCCATCGTAGCAACTGGTTTTGTTTTTTTCCAGACAGAGTTGGAAAGGTTATTTTTCCCATTTGTCAAGTGGGAAAACTGAGGTCCTGAAAGACACCACAACCCAACTGTGCTTTTCTTACAAGGTTCATTACCTGAACACCTACCTGGGAGATGGTCTCTTTGGGGGCCCTCGGGGTATGAGAGAATGGTTGAGCAGTGGACCCCGTGCTCAGCTAGGCCTCCCTGTTCCTTGCTCAGGGCACTGGGGTTTCTGAGTGGGGCTGGAATAAGGTTTCAGGTGGCCTGCTGGCCCAGGGGCTGTTGGAGCTGGAACCTCTGTCCTAGGTTCAGAATGACTGGTTCCCAGGCAGAAGGGCTGTTTCCCTGAGCACTCGGAGACAGTGGGAGGAGGTCAGGTCAGGAGGGCATCTCTGAGCTCTCAGGAACCAGCCATGGGCTCTTCTGTTCCCTCCACGAGGCACTCTCTTCAGATTTTCAGGCAAATTAGCAGGGAGCTAAGCAAAACAACCATTTCCATTTGGAGTTTGAAATTGATCGTGGATAATTTTCTGACACGCATGTCTCCTGCCATTTGCAAAATGTGCATCACAGCTCCCTTCTGTAAGCCTGGCTACGTAGGCAGCATTTCTTCTGTCCCCAGCCTCACCACGGGGTTCCAGTTCTGACAGAGGCAGCGTTTTGTTTAGAGACCTTGTGTAGAACCCAGTACTGAGAAGCTCTGTCCTCAGAGAGCTTGGGATGGCAGGTTGGACAAATGCAGGGCCACCTGGGGCCTGTCACTTTCCACACTACAGGGCAGAAGTGAGCGTGCATCTTTCACATACCCATCTGCAGAAGGAGCCTATCTGCTGGGGCTCCTTTCTGCCTGCCTTCTTGGGGAGACAGACTGGCAAATGCAGAGTTCTGTGTCCTCCTGGGCAGGGGATGAATAGGTGACTTGGACATGGCCCTGCCTGGAGGAGCTCACAGACCGGAGGAGGAGGCAGCTCTGGGATCACAGAGGAGGGACGTAGGAGAAATCAGGGAACACTTCTTGGAGGAGTTGACAGCTGAGCAAATTTTTGAAGTATGAATAGGAGTTTATAGTGGCCAGGGGAGAGTTTTTCAGATGGAAGAAACGGCATACAAAAGTACAAAATCTTGAAAGGTGAGGTGGTTTAGGCAACTGAGAAATTCAGGCATGGAGACAGAAGGAGGATCTATTTTCTTGCTCCAGGCTTGGTACTGATGGTGGCTCACCCAGAGTTTACCAGGAGAAGCCTTATGAGCTCTGTCTGCTGACCAACTGGCTTCTAGGAGGGGTAGCACAGGAATTCCTGGTGTTCTTGTCCCTACTCAGATTCATTTCCTCATCTGTGAAATGGAGATCATGCTCAAAACTCCCACAGGTGATTGAAAATGTCATCAGAGACAAGTGGAGACCAGTGTTGGCCTCTCTCCTCTTTCATTCTTGTTATTATCTCCCAGCCTGGGGGCTGGTGAGGTAAGCAGAGGCTCTGGGATGGGGCAGGAACTGTAGGTGAGGCCACGTGGGGGTCTAGAGCCAGGCTTAGCAAGCAGGGAAAGGTTGGGCTGTGTGCAGGGTGGGTGTGCATGACAGGCAGGAGGGCCAGGGCAGGAGGAGGAACATCTGTAAGCTGGGCCCTAGGAGTCAGGACGCCTGGAGAAGTGCTCCATCACTCACTCATGCTCATTTTTTCAGTTGACAAACACCCTCGGTGTCTACTCTGTGTCAGGCTCTGGGGCTTCTGAAGTGAGCCAGATAGGTGAGGCCATATGCTGAGAGAGCCTTGGGGACAGGGGCAGTGTGAAACGGTGGCATTCTCCAGCCTAGACTGGGGGCTGGGGTAGGTCAGGGAAGGCCCCTGGGGAAGGGTGGCTAGGTTGGACTCAGCGAGGGGGGAGGCTGCGGAGGAGGCTACAGAGGTGCCAGGGCCTGAGACTTGATCTGGTCTGCAGTCCCTGCTTTCTGCCCTGGCCAAGGTTTCAAGGGGATGATGAGGGCACTGCGCCTACCTGTGCTCTCTGGCCAGTCAGCCCTTTTTGGAGCCTCCCTGGAGCCCCCACAGTAAAGCAGAACCCAGGAAAATTCAGTGATGCTGAGCAGCGACAGGTGGTGTCGAGGAGACATTTTGGATAATCCTGTGTTCCAGATACCACTCCACAACAAACCTGCTTGGAATTAAGCTCCCATGGCTTCTGGAATGCCGGGAGTCCACTCATTTCCAGAAGTGCCCCCGCTGCCACCTCCAGATCATAGCTGAAGTATGTGGAGGACACCCTGTGAGTCAGGCTCTGTTCTAAGCACATCACACAATTTACTCACTCAGCCCTGTGAGGTGGGGCTATCACCAGCCCATTTTGCTGGTGCAGAAATTAGGCACCAAGAAGTTTTGTGGCTTGCCCAAGGTCACACACCTCATTAAGTTGCAGAGCTTGGCTTTGGGCTGCCATGTTCTTTCTCTGAACCCTATACTCTCCTTGCCTGGTGCCTGGTGCTTGGGGGTCCTCCCTTCTGCCCAAAAGGGGCACTGGCCATGTCAGCCCCATGCACTGGCTGGGGCTGAGTGACTGGGTTACGGTGGGAGGCATGGAAGGTGTACGACTGCAGAGATTGAGGGGTCAGGGGATGGGGGAGGGGGTCCCATAGAAGAAGGCCCAGAGGAGATCATATGGGGACCCTTTCCTGAGCTTCAAATTGTCCCTGTTTTGGGGGCACAGAACTCTCCTCTCGACCAAGGTAGACCCTCCCCACTGGGTGTGCCAGTTGCCTCCATACTGCCCAGCCTTGTTTGGGGCACCCCTGGGCAAGCAGAGGACCTGGAAGGGAGGGACCCCTCTCCCTCACTCCCTCACGTAGTGATTGAGATGCCTTTTTTATTTTTTGGTGTTGAAGAGAATCCTTATTTCAATAAATGAGGTCCCTCCTGAGGGATCAACTCTGTGGAGCATGAACTGTGTCAGGCGAGTATGGCCAGGCAGAAGGGACCCACGTCCGTTTCCTGAGGCTGACCCAGCTCCTTTGGGGGTAGATGTCCTCCTGAGGTCTCCAAGCTCTACTCTGGGCTGCCACTCATGGGCTCTGTTGACCCTATTGGGTGTTGGGAACTCAGGGGAGTGACTTTGCTCTAGCCTTGGCTGAGCACACCCAGCCCCTGGGATCCCTCATATCGGGCCAACACCTGGCAGCTTGGCGTTTCCTGACTAGGGTGTCAGGTGCAATTAACTGGCAGCAGGGATAGGTGGGTTCTAATTGAGGCTGTTTTCTGGGAGGCAGTGGCTGCAGGCTGCACGGAGTTATTTCCAGCAGCTCCAATTGGATCAAGGAGGCTTAATCTTTTTGAGTGTCATTGTGTGAGGAAGCACTGAGTAAGGAAGTGGGCCACAGCTGGAGCAAGGGTCAGATTTCCCCCGGTTGTCTGCATTTCCCTCTCTTGCTGCCCACACATCTCCCTGTCAGCCCACTCATCTATCCATTCACCATCCATCCACCCATCCACCCATCCACTCATCCTCTCATCCATCCACCCATCCACCCACCACCCACACCTATTCTTCCACCCATTCACCCATCTACCCATCCACCCATCCACCCATCTACCCATCCACCCATTCATCCATCCATCCACCCATCCACGCATCCATCTACCCATCCACCCATCCACGCATCCATCTACCCATCCATACACCCACCCACCCACCCACCCACCCACTCACCATCCATTTTCCTGTTGTCATAATTCATTTGCTCCCTCAGTGTTCACTGTTTATCTGCCACGTGTCAGGCACTATGCTGGGACCCCCAGATCCTCGGCCCTCGTGTGGCTCACAGTCTAGTGTGGGGACTATGCCCTGAGGGGGAGCATGGCCAACACAGTAGCACTGGCTTGCCTTGGAAGGTGATGTATGCTCGAGCTGTGTCTTGGAGGCTAAGCAGGGACTTCATGGGTGGGACTTGGACCAATAGTTCTCCAGAGAGAGGGCCAGCATGGGTGAGGGCTCAGAGGCAGAAAGAAGGGCAGCAGGGGACAGGAAGTCACCTGTGTGATGCAGCAGGAGGGTGAGCTGTGGTGAGGTGTTGGGGAAAGGAATGGAGAGCTGGATGAGGTTTAGCTCATGAGGGTGTTGGGCCAGGCCTAGGAGTGGCTGGCCCCATAGGGATGGCACTCCTGAGGGTCTTAAGCAGGAGAGGGTTTCAGAAAGATTGCTTGGGAGAGGGATGTGTCAAAAGGGCAAGGATGGAGGCAAGAATGAAAGAAGGATCACGAGCTCTTCTTCAGAGCTCTGCTCTCTGCCTCAGGCTGAGGTCTCCAAGGCTACAAGCCCTACTATTTATTATCCAGCTAGCTCTGCAGGAGTTCTTAGGTGGCTACTGGGTCTTAATGCCAGGCTTGTGGACTCCCCGAGGTGCCTAAGGCCCATCCTCCACCCTAGAGGGAGCGTCCCTTCCAGTGGATGGGTGGCTTCAGCTCTCAGTGTCCGGGACCTCTTTTTAGAGATCACACTTTCCCCTGATTTCTCAATTCCCTGAGCTTGGTCTCTCCTCTCAGCTCTCTCCCACACTTAGGCCCAAGGGAAACCAGGGGCGGCACGTTCCGGGAGACACCCTGTTTTCCTGGCAGTTCCCCATGTGTCGGGCTGCCTGTTTCCATGAGCTGCACAAACACAGTTCAGGGTGGCTCCTGCTTTAGGCGTTTGATAATGAAGCCTGTGTGGGCAGGTAGGTGCACAGGTCAAATCAGAGAGAATGGCAAGGCCACGGTGCTGTCATTCTCTCCGCTTGTCTCCAGGTGACCTTTGGCAGCTCAGTTTCCTAATCTTTGTGGCAAGCCGGCTGAGCTCAGGGACTGTCTGGTTAACGGGGCTGCGGGAGAGGAAAGGTCTGGCCCCTTCTCTGCTCAGACTGTTCCTGAGCTGCTTCTGGTGCCTGGAGAGAGGAGGCGGGGCCAGGGCTCAAGGCTCCTGCCCAGGGCGCTGCTCCTCTGGGGAGTACAGACAGTGTCTCTTCCAAGAGCTTTGCTTATGAGTGAGTTAGTGTGTGTGTGTGTGTGTGTGTGTGTGTGGTCAGTGTGTTACGTGTATGTGTGTGTCATGTGCAGTGTGTATGTGTGATGTGCAGTGTGAGTGCGTGTATTGTGTGTGGTGGCTAAGGACGGGCCTGCAGGAGCGGACGGTCCCCTCTTTCCAGGTGTACGGCCCTGCGCTTCCTCTGGGATGCCCGTGATGTGATCTTTTTCATTGTTACCCTCTTCTTGTTCCTCGTGTCTCTGCCCTATGCCCCATCGGCCCACCTGCCCACCTGCAGGTCTTGACACCTTCATCAGGCAACTATTAATTGAACCAGGCCCCTTTGAGTGGCTCTTATGAGGCCCCAGCTCTATGGCGAGGGGTCGTGGGTCCATGAGTACTCCCGGCCGGACTCTGTTTGATCTAATAACAGGCAAGTTCGTTTACTGAAGGCTCAGCTGCTCATTATGAAGGTTCTCAATCACTGGGGACTAAAAGTACAACTGCCTCAGGTCAGAGCCATTTTTGAACTTTAAAAAAGTATTCTGTTGCTCAAAGGGGTTTGGGGACCTCTAAGCCTTGAGGGTGGATTCTTAGCAGATCTTTCTGCTCCTCTCCCAGCAACTTGGGGCCCCTCCGCTTTCTTGTCCCACTCCAGGGCAGGGGCTGCCTTCCATGCTAGGGTGGGGCTGGGAGCCGGGATGCCAGCAGCTCTCAAGGCACCTTCCAGGCCCTGCTGTGTCCAGGCCGACTTCCAGACAAAAAAATGTGTTTCGAGGAAAGTGCAAATTGCAGTGAGCAATATATACAGTTCACATATGAATGCAATTATGCTAAAACACTATAAATATTTGTAATACTCAGCCTTGAGTAATGCTTCCCTTGGTGTTATATGCTTTTAAAAGTCACCATTTAAAGCAAAGAAGTGTTGTGCTTGCTCTGGGCAGCTGCCTTTGCTGATGCCAGGGCTACAGAAATGCAGGGAGGCAATGGAGACGGAGAACAGCCCCGTGGGTCTCAGTTCTGTGATTTACCTGGGGCCCGGGCAAGGCACTGGGCACACTCACTTGCCCCCGGCCTGTGGGAGGGACTGGCCAACGCCACACTCCCTCCTTCCTTCCCTCCCTTGTGTCTTCACCGTAGGGCCCTCAGCTGGAAAACTGGAGCCATCGTTCTGTAGGACAAAATGGATGCTTCCTATGTGAAACTAGTTCTCAGCACCTCAGCTTGATCTAACTCCACAGTTTCATTCACATCTTCAACAAACATCTCTGGGCATCTGCGCCTTGGCAATGCTGGAGTGACCGCAACGTAGCCCCTGACCTCCAATAGCTCACTGGCTGCTGGCGGAGGGTGATCGTTCAGAGTGACAAGTGCCAGGCTGAGCTGAGCTCAGGGTGTGTGGGTGGGAAGGTCCCAGGACCTTCCTGGAGGCAGGCCAGCTTGAGCTGAGCTTTGCAGGGAGAGGAGGAGGAGGACAGGGAGCTTGGGTGTTAGTGTGATGTTGGCCAGTGCTCTGGTGGTCAGCTGGTTGTCTTCCTAGGTGGGGGCAGGGCCCCAAGGCACAGTGGAGATGGGGGGAGATGGTGGGGTGCCGCCTGGGGTGGGGTCTTTGGGAGGAATGGGTTTTGTTTGTCCTATTTGTGTATCCCCCCATATCCCATCAGTCTTCATGTGGCCCTGTCAGAGCAGAAGCATCCATGCTGGGAGGGCCCAGGCAGGGCTGGTGGGGCAGGGCGGCTGTGGATCTGACCAGAGCCAGGGTGGGCTGCAGCACTCCAGTGCCCACACCTCCCGTATCTCCCTCTGCACATTCCTGCACTCTGAGGCTTAGGGATCATCATCCCATTAACTGTGAGGGGCTGTGGGCAGCTCTCTGAGAAGACACTGAGGGAGGCATGAGCCGGAGTTGGGGTGATGCCTCTCTCTGGCCAGGCTCTGCCTGGTAGGTGCTGGCATCTAGGCTCCCTCAGCCGGCCAGCGGCACCTTCTACCAAAGCTGTTATGGCTTAAATAGATGCAGGAAATAGACTGGGGAGTCTGTGTATGTTGGAACTGTTGTGGGGGGGGCATTGAGAGAGTGAGAATTCTGGGGGTTCAGTAGGAGGTGGGAAAGGGGGAAACAGAGCCCAGCTAGTGGGAACGTGTGCCTGGGATGAGAGTAGGAAGGTTTTCCTTTTTTCGTGTGACTTTAAACATCAGCCTGTTACCTGCTGGTCCTTGGTCCTTACCTGTTGGCTCTTGGTGTTCACCTGGTGCTCCTTGGTCTTCGCCTGCACCACTTGGGGTAGTGGAAATAACAGGATCTGCCAAGTCAGAATTACTTGAGTGTGAATTCAGGCTCCACTGCCTTCTTGCTGTGTGACCGTGGGCAAATGACTTGCCTCTCTGAGTCTTGGTGTCTTAACTGAACAATGGGAATAATAATTCTTACCTCAGAATTGTCAGGCAGATCAAATGAGATAAGGAAGGGAGGCTTCCATGCCCAGAGCACTTTGCTCAATAAGTCAGGCCTCTCCCTTGGCCTGTTGTGCCTACAGTATCACTGTGTCTTTACGATAAGACAGCCTGTAGCTGTCACTTGCTACCCATGCCACCTTAGCCGTATCTTGGAGAACAGACTCAGGCCTGCTCACTTGCACGGGCCTGTGGGCTGAGCCGGGCTGCCCTTCATTGGGGTGTATGTCCTTGCAGAAAGGAGAGGCGGTGCTCAGGCAGGCCGCACAGCTCGGATGCCTCCCGAACTGCCTGGAGCCATCCCTGCCAAATCCTGCTGAGCAGTGGCCTGGGGGTGGCCAGGGCAGCTGCTTGCACCACCATGGTGGGAGCTCCCCGGTGCAGAGCAGCCTGTATGTGCACGTGTGGGCTGCGTGGGTGCAGGTGCTGTGCATGCTTGGTGCTGGGTGGGGCACTCGGGGGACCAAGACCCCAGCCCTGCAGCAACCCCGTTCCTATTCTGATGGGGACACTGGTGGCTGGGTCCTGCTGCCGCCTTGTCCCTTTGCCTGTTTCCATGGAAGATGTCTGGGCAGAGAAGAGAGTGGGGCACAGCCCAGGGCAGGGCTTCAGCCTACCGTGCCTTCTAGGCCTAGACATTCACGGGAGCCTCTCACAGCAAGAAAATGCCTTGGAGGAGAGCAGATCACAATGAGCGGCATATTCTGTTTTTTTTAGGAGGGAGAAGGGTGATTGTCATCTATTCTCAGAGCTTCCCTGCCCTGGTTTGGTGCACCGCAGTGTTCCCCAGAAACAGGTCAGCTTCATGGAGCTGTGTATCCCCAGACTCCTTCTGGCCAGTAAGAGCTCACAGGGGCCTGTGCCAGCTGAGCTTGCTCTGGGGAGGGGGACAGCCTCATGCAACCCCCACCTGGTAACGGTGCTGTTCTGTGTGTGTACCTGGCTCTGCCATCTCCTGATCCCCCTCGGTGAGGAAAGTGATGCCTGCTCCCCTCGAGTTGGGCTCCTGTGAAGCACTCCTGTGCTGTTTGTCCCCACTGTGACTTGAAGCATTCTGTGACACAGCTCTGCCTGTGCTTATGCCCTCCACCCCTGTCAGAGGTCTTGGACATGAGCAATCCCAGTGACAGGCCCCCTCCACTTAGGGTCTCCCTTCAGTGTCGATGCCCTACATTGCCAAGCTGCCTCTCCTAGGGTACATCTTTCAGAGGCCCCTCCATTCCTTCAGTAAGCAGGCTGCAGGCAGGCCTGCCCACTAGCTGCCAGGTGTGTTGGCCCAACCTAGCCTGTGACACGTAGCCTACATGGGGTTTCCATTAGGGGCAGAGCTGGGTGGGGACCCTGCTTTTCCTGTCCACCCTGATCCATTCTCCTCCATGAGCCCCTTTCCGGGCACTCAGGTCTCACCAAGCTCTCTCAAGCCACTGGGGTACCCCAGATGCTGACTGAGGGCTGTCCTGCCCTGTGGGCCCTTGGCCCAAGCTGGGGATGGCAGCTTGTAGCTTTCAGAAGGCCCGAGTTCTTGGCCTAACTCATGCTCACTAGTTGGGGAGTGGGTCATACCTGGCCAGAGACTTCATGTCTCCAGGCCTTGGCTGTCCCCTCTGTAAAGGGGCATACGGTGACGCCTTTGTGGGCCTGTGGAGCCTGTAAGGGCAGCACCTGCTGCTGGGTGATAGGCATCTTACCCCAGACCTACTGGCTCTGGGGTGGAGCCCAGGCTCCGAGGTCCACCAACCTGTTTAGCTGACTCTGTCCCCTGACCTGCAGTGGCCCTGAGTGTCCTCACTGCCTCCTGCCCCTGCACTCCCTGCTCTAGGTCCTGCCGGTGGGAAAAGTAAGAGGAGTCAGTCTAGGCCTCCCGGCCCCTTGCTGTGTCCTCCCTGGGGCCACTTTTCTAAAGGCAAGCTCTGAGGAGACCCCACTTGCGTTCAGGAAACCTCCAAGCCTCCCTGGTACTCATGGGATCAAAATAAAGCCTCTCCGCTGCGCAGGTGAACCCACTGTGAACCCACCCTCCTTGTGTCCGCCTCACCCTGCCATGCGCGGCCCGCTGCTGGCAGATCCACAAACGCCATGGGTGTGCCTTGGCCCACGCCAGGCTGCTAAGTTGGTTGCCCTTTCTTTTCATGGTCCCCTTCTTATCTGTGTTCTGCCCTGAAGCCCCCTTGCCACCCCAGTCCCATGAGCACACGCCCTCAGTCCTCCGGCCTGATATCCCTCAGTGGACAATGAACCCTGGCCCATGCCCTAGCTCCCAATCCAGACGGCACATCTGGGACCCGGGGCAGGAGCTGCATCATCTCTGTGTCCCCAACATGGGCTCTGGCTGGGCACATAGTAGGTGCTTGGAGAGATTTGTGGTGGGCTCCGGGACGGTGGATGAACAATTTGATTTCCTGGTGGGGTGGACCTCGCTCCCAACCAGTCTTCTCATGACTGGAAAGGGGCCAATGGCAAAACTGAGCCCCACCAATCAGGTTTCTCTTAAGTTCCTCCCTGGTTTGTGAATTTTGTTGTACTGTTTTTCAATTTTCTCCAAGCATCTGCTACTGTGAAAATTTTCATTATCACTGGCAGAGATCCCTTCTCATCCCTGCGGGCTGTAGGATATTTCTGCTTTCTCTCCCAATCTGCTCCAGAGCACCTGGACGCTGAGATGGGGAGTGTCCCTAGGCCAGCTGGGCTCATTCTCACAGATCTCAGGGCTGAGCAGTCTCTGAACTGGGCTGAGCAGGGCTCGCCTGAGTGATCAGGGTGGGCTTGGCCGCGCCTGTGTCCTCAGGGCTTCACCTCGGCTTCTTTGGGATGCAGGGCTGGTCCACCTGGGAAAGTTGTCCTAGGGGGCTGGGCCAGCACTTGCACCCTCCCTTTTTCTGTTCCCCACAGACCCTCTGGTAGTAGCCTCTGGCACATGGGCAGCAACTCCATCTAGACTTACTCTCTAAAAGCAGCACCGTGTGTACAATTTTGGAGGCCGCTAGTGGTGTGATGGCTGTTAGGGTGATGATGAGCTGTTAGAAGTCCAGGCCATGCATGGCCTTGGTGTGAATGAGAAAAGCAGCCACAGGCTTTGGCAGGTACAAGCCAGGCTGGGCGTGGGGCACCCTGCTGGGGACATGAGCAGTGGGCAGAAGATAGCCGGGGGTGTGCCCGGCACTAACCATCAGCCCAGGCCTAGTTCCCCCCTCCTGGTTCTTGGTTTCTCTGTGTTTTTAAACGTGGCCGGACTGCGTTTTTCTCTGGCCTTAGTCCTCACTCAGCAGGTGACTGGTTAGCTGTACTTGACTGGCAGTGGCCAACGTGCTTCCTGGGTTCTAAGTCATTTGATTCTCGTTAGTATCCCATGAGGTTGGTGCTGTGGTTTATTTTTCTTGCTTAAATATACAGTTGACCCTTGAATAACAGGGGGTTTAGGGGCACCAGCGCCCCCTGCACAGTTGAAAATCCACATTTAAATTTTGACTTCCCCAAAACGTAGTTGTCCCTTGTTATCCATGGGGGATGGGTTGCAGAACTCCCGCGGACCCCAGTCTGAGGATGCCCATGTCCCTGTATAAAATGGTGTAGGTTAGGGCATGCTGTTGCCACTCCACGTTGGGGTTTTCCAACTGCGGATCAAAAATAGTACAGTTATCTACTGAAAAAACCCATGAATAAGTGGATTTGTGCCTTTCAAACTTGTGTTGTTCAAGGGTCGACTTTGTTTATTGTATTTGAAATCACTGTGGTGAGCCCATTTTTAAGGCAGGGCATGGGGTAGGGCGGGGGAGGGGGACTTTCCCAAAGCCATACTTAGCTGTGAGACACAGAGTAGGGATGTGAGTCCCAGCAGTTCAGCGCCAGGACCTGCCCTGTCCCCACTGGGCTGTTCCATCTCTGTATGAATGAAAGCGTACTTCATTTCTTTCTATTGCAGCCCCCAGAGGGCTGGACAGCAGCCTGCCACTTTCCCTATGTGTAATCTGACACCCTCTGGACTAGTGGGGGTTTCAGTTTAAAAACCGCTGGAAGGGCCTGAGGAGTGGCTCAGTTGGTTAAGATCTTGCTCAAGAGTGCGAGCTGAGCTCTGAGCAACAGCAGTTCGATGCCCCGCCCGAGCTGAGCAGCCGCTGAGCTGCCAACAGGTAGCAGGATGGCTCAGCTACAAAAACAAAAAAAGCTGGGAAGGAGGGCGCTAAGCACTTGATAAGTGAACGAATGATGCATGAATGAATGAATGAATGAACACTTCCCGGGGGAAGAAATTAGCATCTCAGAATTGGTTCAGTATGAACTTTGAGCTAGAGGCTATTGTCATGTCTTGTATATAATGGGGGTGCTATGACCTGCTCTTCTCTGTCCTCCTCCCACAAGGATATAAGACACTGATGTTCTGACAAGTGACCAGCCCTGGCTCTGTCACCCTGGCTCTTGGATCCTAAGTGACAGGATGGGGCTTATTGCTGCCTCCCTGGGAGAGCATCAGTGACTGGATGGGTAGAAGTTCTTTTATAAGAGACACATCTGGAATTTGTGGGGCCACTTTCCCCACACCGTTCTGTTCATTCAGCTGTGGGTTTGGACCAGTAGATTTGGACAACAGGCTGCTTGGACTTCACACAAGGACCATGACAAGGATGTGAAGAACCAGCAGGACCCGGTGATGTAGTCCACTGGCCACCACCAGTCCCTAGTGTCACCTCAGCTCCTCCCCCTGCCCTCAGCCAGTGTCTGTGATGCGGGCTGAGAGGAGCAGTGTATAGAGGTGGGAAGGAGGTGGGAGATGGCTGCCCCTCATCTCCCTGGGCTTGGCTGCAAGGCATGGGGCTTGATGGCAACAAGGGGTGGACAAGTAGGCTGGACAGAGTGAGGGACTGGGCTGAGCTATGGAGGGGTCGGCAGCCCAAAGACCTTGTTTGAGGGCCATCGTGCAGCTGGCAGTGTAGAGCCCGAGTCTCAGATCTGGCAGGTGGGCGTGGTCATCCCGTCATGGGATCAGGAAAGGGTGGCAGGATGGAGTCGGGGCTCCCCTGGGTTAGTGCAGCCCAGAGCTGTGGGTTCAGTGTGGCATTGTCCCCTTGAGAGTGGCCTATCTCTGCCCACTGGGAGGACTTCACATCAGTTCTTCAGTCCTGGTCCCCACCAGGTGACAACAAGCCAGGGAGAGGCACAGAGGGCTGGATCCACTCATGTCTGACCTGCCCAGGCTGTTTGTTGCAGGATGATTGAGGTGTGTGTGGCTGTCCCTGTGGAGGCTCAGCTTAGAGACAGACCTGCAGGGTGTAATGCTGACCCATTGCCTGAGATTTGCCTGGTGAGAGCAGCCATCTCAAGCTGCCCCAGCAATAGGGGTGGACCAGCACCTCCATCCAACATTGTCCTATTGTTGCCTGCTCTCTGACACAGGCTGGGTGCTAGGGATAGAGAGGTCCTTAGGGAGCCTGTCCAGGAGTGCAGAGACCCACACACAATGACACCATTTGAACTGTGTTCATGTGTAAAGCAGAGGCATGGCTTGTGTTGTCCTGACTGGGTGGAGAAGGCCACTGGAGAGACAGAAATACTTGAGCTGGGTCTTGATGATGAGGGTACAGCAGTGTGAATCCAGAAGGGGAACACAGGTGCAGAGATTTGAGCCTGACACAGCAGAACCCTTAGAACCCCTGCTTTGTACATTGGAGCCCGGGGTTGTTTTCTGGAAGCCTGCTGGCAGGCCAAGCCGCAGGATTAGTGGAAGGTCTTAGAGCTGGGCTTGGAGCTGGAACTTGGTGGGATGGGACTGCTGCCGTGCCCTCCAAGGGTTCCTGGAAGAGCACTGGCTGAGCGGTGACGCTTGCTCCTGTTACACTAATCACCTAGTGTGGGAGGGACTGCGGACTGAAGGCCTTTCAGGCAGGCATCCGTGGGTCAGCTTGCAGTCCAGGATGGAGCCTGGGACCCAAGGCACGGACATGGGACTTGGTCCTTTGGGGGCATTCAGACCTACCAGGGCACAGGCTGGTGGAGAGATGTGAGATTCACACACACACACACACACACACACACACACACACACACACACACTCTTTGAGAGAGGGTGCTGAGACTCTGTGAGAAACAACAACAGGGAGAATGAGAAAGAAAGCTAAGAAAAGTTAGACTTGGTTGCATTGGAAAGCCTTGGAGAACCAGAAGCCTCACAGAGATCCTCAGTTCCCCATGTGAGAAGGCCGGTGGGGCTGGGAAGGTGCACTCAGGCCAGGCTGGGGCCTGCTGATTCAAAGATCTCGGCTTTTGGGAGCCAAATGCAGGTGGAGGGAAGGGAGAGGCAGACACAGGAGCTAGCCCAGGCCAACCCAGGGATGTGGGGAGAGCTGAGGTCGGGCTCTGTGGTCTGGCCTATCCGTGTGCACCCAACCTTGACTTGTGGTTCCGTTAGCTCATTTCATCTTCATAACTGGCCTGGGGGTGGGGACTGTTATTAGCCCACTTATAGGTGAGAGACAGGCTCAGCAAGGTACAGTGACTTACCTGAGGTCACACAGATATAACAGTGGGCCTGCCTGTTTCCTGGGCCCATGTGTGTAACTTTGAGGTCAGAGGCAGCTTGGGGTTTGAACACAGGCTCCCTTGTGAATTCAGGCAATACCCTAACCTCAGGTCTCTGGTCCTGTACCTCCTGTCTAGGATGGAGTAGCGTACTCGCTTCCCGGAAAGGCTGCAGGGTTCAGATGAGGCTGATCGGCCCTGCATGGCTCCTGGTGGCGATCTGTGGAAGTGGTTCCCTTTCTCCCCTCAGTCTGGAGAAGCAGAGGGGCTGTTCCCTTTCCCCCACCGCCAATCACTGCCGCCACCTTCTCCCCCTTTCCTTCTTGCTCTAAACAGAGCTGAGAGCACCTTCTTAGATACCTTGGGGTTCTTCTTCAGCCCCAGCCTGTCCTGGATGTGGCCACACAGGGATGCCTTTGTCCCTTGGCCCATGTCCTGGGAGAGCTCCCCATGCTGCCTGGCTCTCCATTGCCTTCTCTCTGAGCTGGTCTGCCTCATGGACTTAGGACCTCGTTGTCCTGCCTCCGGGCCTCATGGAAACAGCACTTCTCTAAGCTGCTGCCTGTCTCCCTTGCCTTACCAGCCCTAGGATAGCACTGTTGCTTTCTCCAAGGTTCTCACTGTCCTGGTCTTACCTCCACAAATCCCTCCTTCTTTGGGCAGACTTTCCCAGGTGCCCCTGCCTATCCATGCAGAGATTAGAACTGGGCCAAGTCGAGGAGACCCAAAGCACAAGATCTCTCTTCTCAGTGTGCTGCCCAAGGCTAGCCCTGCTCTTGGTCAAGGTAGAACTTTTCATTATCTCCTTCCTGACGTGAATCCCATTCCATGGATTCTCTGGGTGACTCGTTCACCTTATAGCACTGATCTTTCAAATTATTTCCTTAGTATATATGCACCTGTGCTTTCACTTACTCATTCTTTCACCTAATGCCCTCTGAACAGCTCTGTATCAGGATCAGGCCCTAGGGGATACAAAAAACCATGAAACTCATTCCTTTCCTTGAGACCTTAGGAATTAAGAATGACATCAGATAATACATATTTGATAGAAGTGTTCTAGTGTAAAGTACTCTGGGACCTGCAGGAAAAGGAATGAATAATTTTTCCTAGAAGGGGAAGTCAAGAAAAGTTCTGTGGAGAAAGAGGCATTTGGGATGGGTCTTAGGGGATGAATAGGAGTTTGAAAGATATAGTAGAGGGGAAGGACATTTCAAGAAAAGGGAGTCCGCACGTGCAAACTCAGAGATTAATGTGAGCATGGTGATGTGAAGAGAGAGCGTGGGGCATGTGAAAGTTAGAAAACAGACCGGTGCCATCTTGGGTATAGAGTTGGGGGGCAATGGGGGGACTTAAAAAACTGACTCCAAGGCAGAGGGGAGCATAGCAGGTATTTTGGGGCCATGCATGGTGCTGAACTTTGGTCTGTAGAATAGGCTGGAGAAAGAAGAGCTGGGAGGCACGGAGACAAGTAGGCTGATAAAGGATGTGGGCAGACATAGGGATGGCATTTGGAGGTGGGGTGAGGGGGACCCAGGAAGAGACACCTGGGCTTGGGGTACTGAGGAGGCTCCTGGGTGCTTGGCGGCCTTAGAGGTTCTTTAAGTCTCTAAGGACTCATCACCATCCTGATTTCACTTTTCACAGTGTAGTTTTGTGTGAATCCTGGCCTGGGAGCCTGGTGTTCCATTGGTGGAGCAGTAAAAGTCATTAACGAGGAGCTGGAGAGCTATAAATAAGCCAGCAGGATCCCACCCAGTGTTTCCTGCATTTCCAGGCTGCGGGAGCAGGGAATCAGTTTTGATTCATTAATTGGCATAAAGATGAGGCCCCAGAGATTGGTATGGTACCGCCAGCTCTGCCCCAGCCTGGTTGGCTCCGTGCATCCTGTCTGACCAGCTGTCCACCTGCCCCAGATAGTGTCCGTCATCCAGTGGGACCCTTTGGCCCAGCTTCTGTTGGCATCCCTGGGGTGAGCTGATTATCAGGCCCGAGCTCCCAGCCTGGAGGTGCTCCAGAGAAGACACCCGCCCAGGTGCTGCTGCCCAGGCCAGGCCTCGGGCCCACTGTCTCCTTGGCACCCTCTAAACTCTTGGTGAAACCCTTTTTAGAGTGGAGGGTTGGCTTTAAGAAACTCCTCTTCTCTGGATTCTAGGATGTAGCTCACTGTTGGGAGGACATGAGCATCTGGGGACCTTGGTAATTTTGAAACTCTATGTCTTGCCCTTGAAATATGGACACCAGTAGTGCTTATCTTGCAGAATTGCTAAGAGTATTAAGTAGTTCTTTGCTGTGCTGTGCCATGCTGAGTGCTGGCCAGGGGTTGGAAGGGTAGGCAGTGTACCGTTGCTTCTGCTCATGGGCTTATGGTTCAGAGCATGACTACTGGCAGCAGCCACACAAAATAGTCCACAATTGCAAACATTGATGAGTGGTATGCAGGCAAACTATGGTGAGGGAAGACTGGGGTCATGGAAAGTTCTCTTGAGGGAATGACCATTACATACAAAAATACAGAATGAGAATAGTTAGTCAGACAGATGTGGGAGGAGCATTGTAGGCAGAGGGGGAGTGAGTAAAGAGACCCAGATGTGCACGAGATCTTAGGGTGTCTGAGTTACTGCACAAAGCCTGGCCTCCTGGGACACAGGGCATGAGTGTGATCATGCAGGGTCTTTCAGGCCCTGTGGGGGGTGTGTGGATTTTATTTTAAGGACAATGGGAAACTAATGTGGATTTTAAGCAGGGGCAGCACAGTCTGGTTTGTGTTTCACGAAGGCCACTTGACTATGGTGTGTAGAATGGGTGGCATGTGTATTGCGGGGAGGCAATAGTGGTTTAGACCAACATTATGGCAGTGGGGATAGAGGAAAATGGACAGATCCAAGATGTATTTTGGAGATTAAAACATCCAGGACTTACTGATGGCTTGGGTGCAGAGTATCGGGAAGAAAGAGGTGTCAAGAACAAGTGGGTGGAGGGGAAGAGATTCAAGATGGTGGAGTATATGAACACTGTGCTTGCCTGTTCCCCTGAACACATTAAAATTACAACTAAATTATAAAACAATCAACCTGGAGAATCATCTGAAGTTTAGCCGAACGGAAGTTTTGTAACTAAGGACATAAAGAAGAAGCCATGCTGAAGCTTGTAGGAGGGAGAAGACGTGGAATGAGCTGGCCCCACACCTGCGTGTGGCAGTTAAGAATTGGAAGGGCTATCTCTGCCATGGAGGTTCCCCTCAAAAGAGCAATCCTGGAGTAGTGGTGCTGGGAAGAGCGGCACCCACAACATCTAGCTGTGAAAAACACTGGGGATTCCAACTGTCCGTGTCAGACAGAAGGCTGCGGGAAACCCAGATTTCCTCTTAAAGGGCCTGTGCACAGATTCACTCGCTTGCAGGTATCATCCTGGGCTCTGGCTTTGGGATAGTGACTCAGGGTGTATTGGAGACATACGGGAGGAGACTGAGTTGTTTGGCCTCAGGGTGAGGACTGGAGGGACAGTTGCCACTTTCCCTGTGTAGAATTATCCTTCTGTGCAGCCAGCATGCAGGTGCCATCTTTCCTGTGTTGAGCCCTCCTGCCATGCCCATGGTCAGATTTGATTCTGAATTGGACTGGTGAGCTCTGCTCACTCCACCCTGGTGACTCCCTGGAACCCTGCCTCACCCAACTTGCATACTGCCTGAGGCTTTATCAGTGGCTGAACCTTACGGGAGTCAGCAGGTGCAGCAGGTCTTGGGGTGTCCTGGCTTTCTGTGGAGCTACCTCAGATCTGGTATTGGCGGCAGCTGTCCTCAATTTGCGGAATGGCCTCTCCCATGTGCCTCCAGGTTTAGCATAGGCAGCTACCAACTGTGGATCACTTTGTAGCTCCTACTAGGTAGTCTCCTGTTGATCACAGGCAGTGGGTGACCTGGGCTTGCACTGGAACCCCTCTCAATAGACTCCAGAACCAACATACTTGGAAGTTGGCTTTAGACTTGGGCTTTGGACTTGGGCAGAATTGGGCAGAGCACTACCCAATTAGCCCCAAAATGGCAAACACAAAGGACGGTTTCAACAGGCACCAGAGCCCACTGGAATGAATCCAGCTCAGTGGGTAAGCCACCTGCAAAGCAGCCCCATAAGCTGTGGACATGGCCAAACCCCACAGCCAGTCAGTCTGAAGGTCAGTCCCACCCATTGACATGCCGGTAGCAATTAAGGCGTAACTACAACAGGAGGAGACACACAACCCTCACAAGGGACACCCTGGAGCACCTGGAGCAGACGACCAGGGAGAAAGTGCCAGGGCCCCACAGAGCACCTACTACATAAGACCACCCAGCCAAGCATGGAAAATGTAGCCGATCTATTTAATACATAGAAACAAACACAGAGAGGCAGTCAAAATAAGGAAACAAAGAAATATGTCCCAAATGGAAGAAGAGGAGAAAACTCCAGAAAAAAGAACTAAACGAAATGGAGACAAGTAACTTACCAGATAGAGTTCAAAACAATGGTTATAAAGATGCTCAAGGAACTTATTGAGAATTTCAACAAGGAGACATTAAGCATAAAAAAGGACGTAGAAACCATAACAAAGAACTAGTCAGAAGTGAAGAATTCAATAACTGAATTGAAGAATGCACCAGGTGAGGAAGAGGATCGAATCAGCAATTTGGAAGACAAGGTAGCAGAAAACACCTAATTGGAACAGCAAAAAGAAAAAAGAATGAAAAAAATGAAGATAGTTTAACGGACCTCTGGGACAACATCAAGCATAACAACACTGTCATCATAGGGGTACCAGAAGGAGAAGAGAGAAAACAACAGATTAAGAACCTATTTGAAGAAATAATGACTAAAAACTTTCCTAACCCGGCAAAAAAAATAGACATACAAGCCCAGGAAGCGCAGAGTCCCAAACAGGATGAACCCAAACAGACCCACACCAAGACACATTATAATTAAAATGGTAAAGGTTAGAGACTCAGAGAAAATCCTAAAAGCAGCAAAAGAAAAGCCGTTAGTTACATACAAGGGAGCTACCATAAGACTGTCAGCTGATTTCTCAACAGAAATTTTACAGGCCAGAAGAGAGTGGCAGGAAATATTCAGTGTGATAAAAGGACCTACAATCAAGATTATTTTACCCAGCAGAGCTATCATTTAATGTCAAAGGACAGATAAAGAGCTTCCCAGGCAAGAAAAGGCTAAAGGAGTTCATCACACCCAAACCAGAATTACAAGAAATGTTAAGTGGACTGAGAGGGGAAGGGGAAGGGGATCAAAACTATGAAGAATAAAATGCAATAATGACATATCTATCAAAAATTTCTTTCAACATAAATGGATTAAATGCTCGAAACAAAAGACATAGGGTGGCTGAATGGATAAGAAAACGATCCGTACATATGCTGCCTACAAGAGACTACAGATTGAAAGACACACACAGACTGAAAGTAAAGGGATGGAAAGATATTTTATGAAAATGAAATTAAAAAAGGCTGGTTAGCAGTACTTATCCCAGACAAAATAGATTTTAAAACAAAGGCGATGACAAGAGACAAAGAAGGACTCAGTAATCCCACTTCTGGGTATTTATCCAAAGAAACCCATAATAACTCTACTTTGAGGAGTTGTGTGCATTTATATATTCAGTGCAGCATTGTTTACAATGGCCAAGATGTGGAGGCAGCCTGGGTGTCCCTGAATGGATGAATGGATAAAGAGGAGGTGGTACATATATATCATGGAATATTGCTAGGTCATGGAAGGGAATGGGTTCTTGCCACCTGCAGTGGCATGGATGGACCTGGAGGGTACTGTACTGCGTGGAGTTTGTCAGACAGAGAAAGACAGATGCAATGTGATTTCACTTATATGTGAAATCTAAAGAACAAAATACACAAAACAGAAACCAACTCAGATACAGAGAACATTTTGATGGTTGCCAGATGGGAGCAGGTTTGCGGGTGAGTGAAAAAGGGGAAAGGATTAGGAAGTACAAATTGGTAGTTACAAAATAGTCATGGGGATGTAAAGTAAAGCTTAGGGAATATAGTCAATAATATGGTAATAACTATATATAGTGCCAGGTGGGTACTAGACTAGTTGGGGGGATCACTTCTTAAATTGTATGTGTCTAATCACTATGCTGTATACCTGAAACTAATATAAAATAATATATTGAATGTCAACTGTAATTGAAAAATTTTTTAAAAGAGGGAAAAAGGTGAAGGAGAATAAGAGGTTCAAATTTCCAGATATAAAACAAATCATGGGGATGTAATGTACAGCATGGGGAATATAGTCAGTAATATCGTGATAGTACAGTGTTAGATGATCGCTGGACTTATCACGGTGATCACTTCTTTAGGTATATAAATGTTGAATAATGATGGTGTACACCTGAAACTAACATAATGTATGTCAGCTATATTTTAAATGAAAAAACGAAATAAAAAAAAATACTCCCCCCACAGAAAAAGAACAAGTGGGTGGATAGGGTGCCCCTTTCCTGGACTGGCAGACAAGGAGGGACAGGATCACACCCAAGAAGCTCAGTGTTAACACAGCAAGTTTAAGTTGCCAGTGGAATCGCCAGGGGAGACCAGCTGGAGGTCAGGAGCTCAAGGGAGGTTGTGGGCTGGAGCAGTGACTGTGGAACCATCATAGGGCTGGGGTGTAACTCTAAAGAGACAGGTCAGATATACAAGGAAGGGTAAGGATTCCACAGAGGACGTAAGTGAGGGGTCTGGGTCTGGGAGAGCAGGGGTCGGCCTGACAGGAGAAGCTTGCTTCCGCAACTTTCAGCACAAATGCAGATAAGTGTGGGGATCTGGTGGCAAGAAGTGTAGTGAGTTCTGCATGATGATGGCTTCTATTTTTATTGATGAAGAATGAAGCAAGATCATTAGTTGAACTTGGGGGAGAAGCCCTGGGCATTGGAGCAGAAGAGCCAGGGAGGTGGAGGAGAGGTGTAAGAGGAATGGCAGGGCAGGGAGCCCTGTCGCAGTGGTTGACACAGCTTTGTACAAGCCATCACGTTGCCGGTGTGTGGCTCTCTCTTACTGTCCGCTGATTGCTCACAGACATGGAGAAGTGAGGGGGCAGGTTGACCCACCCTGAGCTGACACTGGTTTGGGATTTCACTAGCTGTGCTACATAAGGGGAGAGAGGGGAGTGAAGGAGTCTACATTAGAGTGACTGTCATGACAGATGGACAGAAGCTAAGCTGACCAAGGGACCGGGAGTGAGGGCAGGAGGAAGGTGGTGGCAGAGTGAAATAAGCAAATGGTCTGCAGGACAGATTTTGTCAAGACTGTCGTGCGCTCAGGAGGGAAGGGAGGCCCTGTGACACGGCTTCCTTTTGATGGCGAGTGGAGGTAGGATGAGTGTCCTACTGGTCAGCGCTCTAGCTCTCGCCTTTGTATGACTCTGCCACTCTTGTCTCCCCATTTTATGGTTTTGTTTTTTAAAACATCTTAATAAAACATGAAAAAACATTTATTCTCTATAGATCAATAATTTACTATGAGTTATGACAATACTAAATTCGGTCAATTATTCATATAAAGTATTTAGAAATGCTGCCTTACTTTAAAGCATTAGCTCATAGAATTCAAATATGAATGAAGCCGGTGCCAGCTTAAAGGAGGGGAGGAAGGGCGCAGATGACTAGGGTGGCTCAGGAGAGGGTGAGTGCTGTCCTTAAGATTATTTGAAGTAACAAGGTAGCACTGGGAGCCCTGCTTGTGGGCAGGCAGACGTGCTGGAGTGCCTGGGGCTGGCCTGCCAGGCTCCCTTAGAGATGGGTCATTCCTTCTCGGGGGCAGGGCTGCGCCTGGGGCGGCCCAAAGCCTGGCTGTCCCTTGTACCTCCTGCTAAGACCAGCAGAGTCCTGCTTGCATTCTTTGTGCAAGAATGCAGCAGAGTCCTGCTTGCATTCTCTGGTAGGCTGTTTCTACACCTTTGAAGTGTCCTCTCTTGCCTTGTCCATCTGGAAAAGTCCTGTCATTATTTAAGGGACTACCCAAAGGCACATGAGGTTGAGGGGCATCTGTAGAGTAGCAGGGGCTGCATGGGTGAATCCCCTCTATTTAGGCACAAGGTCTGGTCTTCCAGGCAGAGCAGGTATGGATGTTCCCGGGGCAGGATGCATTCAAGGCACTGGTGGAGGGGAGGGCTGGGTGGGTTGTGGCAGCATCACTACCAGGTGGTGGCACCAGGAACTGCGTCTCTTCCAGCACAACCTTTCTGGGATATTGCTTCCTCCTGCCTTGGCCTGAGAATTGTCCAGGAATCCGCATGGGGATCAGGAAGATTGGGCATGGATCAGTAGTGGTGCCAGAGTGACCTCAATGTCTGGGGACACTTCTCTTATCTCCAGCACCCACCTGCAGGCACTGAGTGACTTGATGAGCCAGGATTTGTGCTCAGCAGGGAGAGGTCTTGTTTCTGCTTACAGGCTGTTCCCTGGGGCTGCTGCCAAGTGCGGAGCTACCCTAGGAGTTTCTATCCAGGGAAGGGTTGGGTAGAGTTCCCATGGAATCCTGGGCTCTGTCCCCTGCTGGCCACCACGTCTTCCTGGGACTGGCTATTGAGGTACCTGGTGGTCTGGTTCTGAGGCTCTCTTTGCCATTTGCTCTCTGGCTGTGTGGCCCTGGCCAAATGGCCAGCCCTCTTGGTGCTTCAGTTTTCTCACCAGGGTGTCCGAAAACTCAGCTGGGGTGAAAGTTACAGAGATCTGTCCTGTGCTGTGGCCAGTGCTATGCCGAACATGTCCCACCCTGAGCGTTCTGTGGCTGGAGAAGCCTGGAGTAGCAGGATACTGACATCTCGGGAGCTGGTGAGAATGTGATTGGGGCTGTTTGGGAAGGGACAGATGGATCCTCCCATCTGGGCCCAACCTCCAGTTTTGAGCAGCTGCTTTCTACCCAGTTCCTGGGAAGCTACTA
Source organism: Aselliscus stoliczkanus (assembly GCA_033961575.1). NCBI lineage: Eukaryota > Metazoa > Chordata > Mammalia > Chiroptera > Hipposideridae > Aselliscus > Aselliscus stoliczkanus. Next base: position 122,841,322 of record CM066729.1, read on the forward strand.
AGCAGCCCAGAGCCCTTTGCAGCACCGCTCTGCTTTCCTAAACCACTGAGCTTGGGTAAGGGGGCTGGATGCTACTCATTACATTCATCCCTGCTTTTTGCTTCCCCAGCTGATGAGCTGCTCTCAGGGAGCCCTTATCAATCCATCAGCCTGCATTGTTATAATCAAGAGAGAGATCAGCTTTATGATCATATGATATTGGAGGCAAAGAATTACAACAAAGGCTCTTACCTTCTAGCGTCTGCCAGAACGCCTCTGAGCTGGAGAGGCAGCTAAGAGCAGTGACTTCTGCATTCCTACGTCGGGCGGGCTGTGCGAGTGGCTCTTCACATACAAAGGCCTTTCACAGAATGTGCACAGCAGCCCTGTGAAGTGGGTGCTATCACCATTACCTGACAGACCAAACGCAGAGGCCCCCTCCTCAGCCAGGTCCCACAGCGTGGCCGTGGCAGGGCCTGGTGCTAACCCAGGTCATCGGACCCACAAGGGGTCCAGCATCCCTTTCCACAACCCTAGTGTGAGTTGTGTAAGGTCCTGTCCTGGGAATGAGCACACAACCTTGATTAAGCTAATAGCTGATTTGGCTTTGATCTGATGTATTTTGATCTTATTATTTTTATGTTAGGAGCCTCTAAATAACCATCATTGCCACAGTGCCCCCCAATTAGCAGGCCGTTCACAGCGGATTGGAAATTGACTTGCATTGGGCCTCTCCATTAGTGCCTGGGAGAGGCTTCTAGCCCTAATAACCCACCCAGCTCACTGAGGCCTGCAGCTTGTGGCACTGCAGGTGGTGTAGGAGGGATGGGTCGGTGGTGTCTACCTTCACAGGGAGGGCTGTCAGCAGTGGGGGGGTGAGGTCACTTTGCTGTAACTACCATGTCTTGGGATCCTGGGCATGACTTGGGCAGGGACATTGATGGGGAGGTGGGGTGCCCAAGGAGAGGGGCAGGAAACTGACATCTATTTAGCATCTTTCTTGTGCCCAGCATGGGGTTGGTTGACACTTGTGATCCACATCAAGTCACTGCTCCCATAGCTCTGCTGGGTAGTAGAGATTCTTACCCCATTTAATAGACAGTGGAAGCTCAGAGAGGAGGCCTGCCCGCGGCCACAGGGCTGCTGCCCGGAGGAACCCAGGCGGGAACTGTGAGATCCCAGCGCTCCTTCTGCTGCGCCCCCCACTCTCCCCAACCCAGGCCCAGCCAGGAAGTTGGTGTCTGGCTGCCAGCAGGGCTGGGGCGGGGTGGCCGCTCAGGCACTAGTCTGTCCCGTGAGCTGTTCCTGCTGCCTGGCCCCTGTGCCTTTGTCACACTGTACCCTCATCATGCTGCGCTCCCCATCTCTGTTGGTCTAAATCCTTCTCTTTCTTTGAGGCCAACCTGACATGACTTCACCCTCCTCTGGGTCCTAGAGAGCTTCCTGTCTCCTTTCTCACAGGCTGAATGTGGGAGTCTTTCTTCTTGGTAGATCACAGGTGGGGCCCCCCCGATAAGCCTGCTCTTTGTCCTTCCCCTCCAGTGCCTAGTGCAGGGGTGTGTGAATGGGGTGTGCAGACAGGAGTATGTGTATGAAACACCAAGGAGAGAAGGAACAGTGTGAAGGGAGCAGTGGGATGCATGCCCAGATGGGGAAACAGGCTCAGAGGGTTCCAGCAACTTCAGAACCCAGTGTGTGGGAGAGGGGGCAGGGCGTGCCATTGGAAGTCAGGCGATGACCAGGGAGGGAGCTAGGCAGGGTGGGTGACAGAGAGCTGGTATCTAAGGATGGGCAGAAGGAGAGCTTTCTCACGGGTGTCCTGGGCTGAGACCAGGGCTGGAGTTCCTGGACAACTTAGTGCCCCAGTGATGTACAGTTTATTTTGTAAGTTTACTTTTTTAAAGTTATAAAAGCAGTGTATTAGCATTAAAGAGAATAGGTACAAGAGAAGAAACAGAAATCCTTTCATCACAGCGTCTTGGCTTGTAGTGTTTTATCTTGCCTGTGTTGTAGGCATGCTTTTAACCTAGTGGTAAGCCTGGTGAGCCTGCAGCTCTGTGTCCTGGTTTTGACACTTAGCTGTGTCTCAGTAGTGTTTTTAGATGGGATAGTGTCTCAGTCCATCCCTCTCCCTTATCAGTTGTGTGGCCTCATAACTCATTTTCTGGAAGATGAATGCAGTGACACCTATTCTACACAGATGTTATGAGAATAATGTGAATTCATATATATTCATGAAGTACGGAGTATTTGACTCAGAGGAAAAGTCTCACATAATAGTCCCTCCTCCTACGTAGCTTCATACTTATCCATTATTGGAGGATTATTTTCCTTTGCTAAAGGAATTGTCTGTTCATGACATGAAATTTTGGCAAAATATAGAAAAGAAGGAAAACCACTTCTAGTCCTCTTCTAAAATACAATCACTTTTAACATTTTGCAGTATTTCCTTCTGGTCTTTCGTGCCTGTTGTTTTATTTAATTGATATCATAAAATACATACAATTGTGTATTATTTTCACATAACTTTTACGACAAGCACTTCCCCATATTGCTATCTTTGAACAGTTTTAATGGTTGCATAGGCCTTTAGCAAGTGGAGCGCTTTCATATCACTCATCTATTTGCATCTTTTAGATTGTCAGTAATAGTTCAAGAGTGTAGATAAGTGTCCTTTGAATGTTTTTGTATCTGAAGCACTTTCCATAGTTTGGATAGATGTCCAAAGTGGAATTATTGACCAGAATGCATGACACCATGAAGGCTTATGGTATTTTTGGACCAGTCTTTACTAACTGCCATGTGCCGGGCATGGTGGGTGTTGAGCGAGGATGGTAAGCAGAACAGGCACGTCCGTTGTCCCCCTGGAGCTTGAGGTCAAGTAGGAGAGACAGAATAGAGGAAGTGCAGGGCCCGGGGGGAGCGTGTGACAAGGGGTCCTTAGCCAATCTGGGGACATAGAGTCTGAGTCTTGAAACAAGAGTGAGTGTGAAGGTTTGAGAGGCAACAGAAAACATGGCAGGTTCTAGGGGTGGAAAGGTGGGCTGTTGGTGGGGGCATAGCGGGCAGGGTTGTGTGAGGGGCGTGATGCCACAGGCTTCGGGGAGCCTGTGAGACTTCTCTGAGAAGCCTGACTTTACCCCCAAGGCTTTCGGGGAACAACTGAAAGGCTTTGAGCAGGAGCATGACTGCATTGGATTTCTGTTTCCGAGAGAACTCGGCAGCGTGAAGCCTGGGTGGGAGGGGGCTGAACATTTGGGTGGCAATATTTCCTTCTGGGCTTTCTTTCAAGACTGTTGTTTTATTTAATTGATATCATAAAAATACATACAATTGTGGATTCCCAAGAGACTTCGGAGAGCGTCTTGTTGAACCAACCGCCCTGCTCCCCGCCTCATGTAGGAGGCCTAGGGGTCAGCAGGGACCAGGATGGGCATTTGGGCTGTGGTCCTCCAAGTCTTTGCAGTGAGCACCCCCGAATGGGGTACAGCTCTGTGAAAGTGTGGAGGGCCTTCCTCCCCCCTGCACTTCTCAGCCTCCCACCGCCTTGCTCTTTGGATGTGCCTCCCCTGGTCTTCGGCCCTTTCTCCCAGCCTTGTCTGAGGCATTACATAAACCCAAAGGCCGTCCACTGAGTGAACTGCACTGTCAAAGTTGCTCAGAAGTCAGCTGTCTGCAGCAGATGGCCTGCTGACACTCTCAGGCTGTGTGTTTTGATACTGCAGCTGCTTTCCCACATTCCCACCATCACACAAAGCCTTATTAATAAACGTTTGCTTCAAAACTGGTGCAGTGGGTTCCAGTATTGTGAGGTATATCTTTCTATTAATTGGTTTGATGTCCCAAAAAGGTGTAGGCTAAAAGGGGCACCCCTCGTGGTGACTGGATGACTTCAAAAGGCAAACCCTGAGTGCTGCCACCCTAGAAACAGCTGCTGGCACCTGTCAGATTCCTCCTTTCCTTTGAGGCCCTGGTAACCGCCCATAACTGCCCTCGTGACTGAGCATCATTTTTGTCATTGTCAAGTGGCTTTTGAATAATCCTGGGATCTGGAACCAACTGCTTCCTCCTGGGTTTCACCCAGAATTTTTATGATATGGATCAGGTGGACTTAGCCAGAAGACCTAGGGTTCTGTCTCTCTCTCTTTTGTTACTGACAACTTGGGTCCTCTTGGGTAAGTGTCTCCCTGACTTTCCAATGTAACACATTCCCTTCAGTCCCAATCAGTTCAGTTCAGCCAACAATTGTAGAGCACACTGTATATTCTGTGGCTTGGCTTTGGGGATACACAGATTAACAAAATGAGTTCTTGGCTCGGAAAGTGTTCACAGCTCAGGTGGGAAACGGGATAGCTAATTTAGCAACACTAATGGGTATCTCGAGTGGATGTAGGCTGAATCCCTGTTCTGCCACCCCTCCTTGAGAAACCTAGGGCAAATCATTTTGCCTCTCCTGACCTTTGTTTTCTCATCTGTTGAATGGGCACAAGAATGTCTTGCTGGCAGGATCACAGGGCATCAGTGAGACCATGCCTGTGAGAGCAGCTGGCCTGGCCTGTGATGGGTGTTTGGTCCCTTAGGGCTGTAGCCGTCAGTTGCTGGGCGGTGTGGATTGAAGCCAGTGCAGCCTGACCCCCGTGCTGACCCTGTCCTCTCTCTCCTCTCTCTTTTCAGCCTGTGACCTCATGACCCAGGGGATTTTGGCTTTAGTCACGTCCACTGGCTGTGCATCTGCCAACGCCCTGCAGTCTCTCACAGACGCCATGCACATCCCACATCTCTTTGTCCAGCGCAATTCAGGGGGGTCGCCACGCACTGCCTGCCACCTGAACCCCAGCCCTGATGGAGAGGCCTACACACTGGCCTCGAGACCGCCCGTGCGCCTCAACGATGTTATGCTCAGACTGGTGACAGAACTGCGCTGGCAGAAGTTCGTCATGTTCTACGACAGTGAGTATGGTGAGTTGGATGGGTCAGGGGCCAATCTGGGGTGCCCGTGGAGGCATAGCTGGGTGCTGGGAGGCCTGTGAGCTGGGCCATCGTGCATGGCGGCTGAGTGCTTCAGAGCAGGCCTGGTGTAGACAGCAGTTGGTGGTCTGAGCTGAGTGGGTCTCGGGTGGTAGGGCCCAACCAACCTTGAGCTTCGTGAGTGGGGGAAGAGCTGCGAAAACAGATCCATAGACAGGCACTAAAGTTGCCTAGCAACACCACCTTATCATGACAGCTGAAGTTTGAATCATCTTAGAGTTTTCAATAAAATATTAATAAACTGCTGGCAGGGATCTGAAGGACTGCATGCAGCCAGCAGTGGAGACCCGCCAGCATGGCTCCTCCTGGAAGCCTCCTCTCCAAAGACGGCCCCTCACAACGGACGATCACCTGGCGTTTCCAGCTCCGTGACTCCCTCTGCCCTGATCTGCCCTCTGTTTCAGGGTCTTGGGCAGAGGTCAGAGGGAGGGACATCCCGAGTGTCATGGGGCCAGGCTGCGGGCACTGACCATGGCTGGACATGGCTTCTTTGAAGGCCCTCTATGAGAAAAAAATCATAATTTACTCATTAGGAAACCAGAAAAATAGGCTTTGGAGAAATAGCTTCAGGTTTTCCTATAGCTGCTCTGAAAAAACAGACCAGTTCTACTTCTAACATAAGATGGTTTCCTTGTCCTGTTTTTTGTTATTTTATTTGTTATTTTGAGATAACTGAGAAATAATATAGGGAGACTCCATGTGGCATTCACTCAGGTTCCCCAATGGTGACATCATGCATAACTATCATACAGCCTCACAAGCAGGATTTGACATTGATGCTATCTGTAGGCCTTGCCCGTATTCTCCAGTTCACATGCATGTGGGTGTGTGTATTCATTCCTGTGCAATTCTATCATGTGTAGATTCATGTGACCCCGCAGTCAGGATGCAGAGCAGTTTCCTCACAAGGATACCCTTTTATAGCCACAGCTACACACATTACATGTCTTTAAAATGTACGGGGAACTGGAGAGGGTTGGCAGCCCCATAGCTGGGGCCAGGATGGAATGAGTGGGCCCTTGAAGTGCTGCTTTGTCTCTTGGTGACATAATTCCTTTTGCCAAGAATGTAACTAAGAAGAGAAACTAGCATATGTTTGCATTTGCCTAAATACTCTGCTGCCCTAAGACCTGAATGTTGTCCTCAGCTCTTGAGCAAATATGCTGTTTGTGGTCTTCCAGGAGGAATTGAAAGAGCAAACAGTCACTGTGCAAAATAAAGATGAGGTGGTGATGGAGACAGGATGGCCCGAGGCTTGAACTGGACTCTGTCCAGGACCTGGTCTCTCCTCCCTACCCCTCTCAATCCCTGGCCCTGGGGAGGAGTTGCAGACCCTGTCACATCCCTGAGGAGCCCGCAGGGCATCTCTCAGGGGCCCAGCCATCCCCTGAGAACCCTTTGTGTTGGTGGCTCAACCCCAATGCCGGGTCTACCCTGAGGCTGGCCTGTGGGTGGGTATGGACATGGCCCAGACTGGGCGATGCTTAGCCCAGCATCTGCGGGCCCTTCCCACCTCGCTTCTCCTGGCACTGTTGCTCCTCTCCTGCTCCGACCTGTAAAAACTCCTCAAGCCTTGGTTCTCCCTGAGACTTAGGGGTGGCTTTGGTGGGAACCTCAGCCACAGGAGACAGGCATCAGCCCTCCTGCCTGTCCACCCATCTGGGCTCCTGTAACTTTTGCAGACTGAATGACACCTGGTGGCACTTGCTTAAACTGTGTGCTTTCTTCTTCTCATACCCCTTACTCCCACTAAGCTTAAGAATCAAGTTTCCAAGGAAGGGTTCCCTGGGCCCCACCTATCTGAACCTCCTCCCTTTCCCATGGAGCTGGCTCCTTGGTTATATGCTGTCATAGACACATATCTCCTTCTTGTGGCCTGCTCTCAGCTTGTCCCCACATACCTATGAGGGCTAATCCTGCCGCAGCAGGCTGTAAGCTCCAGAAGAGCAGGCTATGTGCTATCCACTGTCCTTGTAGCTTAGCACAGAGCCTGGCACAAAGTAGGCCCTAAGAAATTGTCACTGTGTGAATGAACTGATTCATTCATGAGGACATAGGAGTTTTCAAACAATTTTAGCACAAGAAAAAGTAGAAATGGGGAGAAACACAAGGGCACTGGATCATGTGACCCCTGAGTTAGGGAGGTGGGTTAGGAAACAGACGTTTCATTCTGTAGACTCTCTCTGCTATCCCCCTCCTCTCCTCACTCACCCAGAATCTCCAGCCAACCCAAAAGGTGTGTGTGCCCCTCTCTTCTGACACTCACTCCTTTGATACCTTTGGTGGGGTTGAAGCTAGTTTTCCACCAGACTGGCCTTTATCAGTAATTCCATAAAGACACAGGGTGACCAGTAGCTTTCCCCTGGTGGGCCACTGCAGGCGGTTGGTTGAGAGTTGAATGCTGTGTTGGATTCTGAGGGTGTATGTGGGCAGTAACAGCAAGTGCCATGATTGCTCTGTGAGGGTTCCGTGATGTAGGGGAGGGACCTGCAACAACCTGCCAGGTTTCCTGATTCTGACTGGGAAGGTGGGGGCCCATCAAGTACCTCAGAGCTGTCATGGAGTCGAATGTCTCTGTCCAGGGTGCTGATCCATTTGCTTTAGACGTTCGGGAGGCCTGTCCTTTTTCTTTGGATTCTGTGCAGAACCTCCTGCATTTGCCTGCCCTGGTCATTGGTCCTCTGATTTGACAACCTTAGAGGCCACTGTTTTGCCTCAAGACATTCTCTATAAAACTTTAACCACCCTGACTCTTCCTGGCCTTACCCCTCGTGCACAGCCCATTTTCCGGCATGCTTTGTGTTATGTGAGTCTGGGAGGCAGACTCCCATGTGCGATTTGATGCAGCACATCCAGCCCCAAGAGTGCAAGGTGTGTGGCTCCCTGGGCATGGCCGACATTGACCTGTCCAAGGGATGTGGGTGGATTTACACTGCTGATACGCCCAAGAAAAACGGCTTCCAGCACTCCTCAGGGCCCTTCCTCCACCCACCACTGCAGCCCTAGCTGCAGATGAGCCCAATTAAAAAGCAAAATGAGTGTAAAGACTATTTTATTCCTTCCAAAGTCAAACAGTAGTGGTTTGGGCATATAGTGACTTTTTTTGGATGCTGATCTGCAAGTAGAGTCTAGCTTCCCTCACTTGTTCCCGGAAAGGCAGAGTGGATGCCAAAGAAAGGGGTGGTGGTTTGGAGTGGACTTGCCATGCCCTAGGCTGGTGAGGTTGGTCACTTTAGTAATTGTCATGTGTAAGGTCCCAACCTTGCTGAGCAAGGCCCTGATTCTTCCTCACTTGTCCTCAGCCTCCCTTTACACCTGGGAATAACCTGCCCTGGTGGAGCCTGAGGACTGGGCACCTGAGTTAGGAGTCAAAGTGAGAGAAGCAGAAGCACTGGGCCCTGAGACAGAACTTGGCAGAGGAACAAGAAAGGAATTTGTATGTATATGGTTTACAAAATGCAAGATGTGCCATTTGGTAAAATTCCATTGAAAGTGCTTGCATGCTTGTTGTGACAGCAAAAGGAAAAATAAAAGAGAAGCTGACATTTGGGAGAGAAAATCTGTAACATTGAAATACCAAAAGTTTGGATCGAACAGAACAGAGAACTTTCTGGCTTGCCACTTCAAAGTCTGGGGTATTCCTTTGTGTGTTGGACGGGGGCTATGCCGGTAGCTGCAGACACAGTTGCTCACTAACGATACATTTGGATGGGGGATGGAGTTATCATGGGATCTTAGAAAGCACAGACTCATTCATTCAACAAACATTCACAGAATTCCTACCACATATGACTATTTTGCGATGCCGTCATTTTAGGTGAAGAAACAGATAGGTGGAGTCATTTGGCTAACGTTGCGCAGGGCTGGGTTGTGACATCAGGACCCCAGGACCCTTTTGTCCATAGCATCTCCACCCCTGCCTTTGGTCTGGAGGGCAGACCTGGGATGGGCTGGCTGCTGGAATTCCACTGAAACAAAAGCTCAGGGCTCTGCATGAGCAGCCATTGTCTACTTGCACTAGTTTTACAATTATTTTTTAAAAATTAAGTTATTGACAATTACAATATATATATGTCTAGTTAAAAAAAATACTATCAAGTTAATGCCTATGAACCCACACCAGTTTAAAAATGCAGAGGAGCCCTTGTATGTCTGTCCCCTACCAAGGGGACAACTGCCATCCTGATTGTGTGCTAGCCAGTCCCTGCTTTTCTTCATAGAGCTATGGACCCAAAACTGTGTCGTGCTGTTTGGTCTGTTTGTGAACCTTAAATACATGGGATGCCTCTTCTGTATGCTTTTGTGATTGTTCACTCATCATTAGGCTTTGGAGATCCACTCATTTGATGAGGTGGGTATATTCAATCATTTTTATTGGTGCGCAGTATCACCTGATTTATTATCCACTTTATTGTTATGGAATATGGGTTGCTTCCAGGTGTTTGCTATTACAAATAATACTAATAAGAATATTCTTGTATTTGTCTTTTGATGTTCCCATGCAAGAGTTTTCTCATGGTCTCCACTGAGAACAGAATTGCTGGGCTTTGGGTCTATGCATGTTTCACTTTATTAGGCCATGCCCAGTTGTTTTCCATTCCTGCCTATTTACACTGCCATCTGCAATGTGTGAGAGTTCTCAGAGCTCCCAGCCTTACCAACACCTGGTAGTGTTTTTACTTCTAAGATTTTCCTGTGAAATGGTATTTTACTATGATTTTAATATACATTTTTCTGATAACAGATGAGGTTGAGCATGTTTTCATATCTTTAAAGGCTATTTTTGTTTTCTGTTTTACAAACTGCCTATTTATTGTTTTCAGCTTTTTGCCCATTTAAAAAAATGAGCCTTTTCTTTCATAAGGTGTGACAAATACCTTCTTTTAGTTAGCTGTCTTAAAGCACAAAAGTTCTTTATTGTTTTGTCATCAAATGTATTCACCTTTTATGTGGCTAGCTCTTTTCCCTGTCTTATTTAAGACGTCCTTCCCCACCCAAAGGTCATACAGATATTCTTGTTACTCTCTGCATTGAGGGCAGGTGTGGTTCTCCTGGCTAGCTGTCTACAGCCAGGTCCTGGCTGCTGATGCTGTTGGGCCACCTCTCCCTGCAGCTGTGATCTGTCATCCCTCCCTCGACACAGCCCTACTCTGCCCTGGCCTTGGCGCCAATCTTTTTCTTGGTGGTAAATGCACAGCTTGCGACAAGGTGGTTGGGCTAGGGAGAGTTTCCTGGAGAAGATGACATGGAAGCAGGGCCCAAAGGCCTAGTAGGAGTTAGGCAAGCAAAGGGCTCTGGGGCACGGGGAAGAGTTTCCCAGGCAGCGGGAAAAGCATGCTGAAAGGCTGCAGGGAGGGGTAATGGGGAGAGGGGAAGACCATATGGCTGTGTTGTGAGCATTGGCCAGGAGTGAGCCTGGAGGTATAGGTCAGGCAGGCCTTAGAGGCCTCCCTGATGAGCTCAGAATCCCTGAATATTGCGTGAGCCGTCCCTTGCTGCCTCAGATGCTGCCATTGGGCCCTGTTCTTCATGCCCAGTCCAGAGACCTGGAGGCAGACTTAGGCCCTGGAGGTCTTCATCTCCAGAAAGATCTGATCCTTCTACTGCCTCATTGGCTGCATATGAAAAGGAAGACACTAATGCATGGTGAGGATCTGTGATCTGACTGGGGACAAACCCCATTCCCGAGTCCAAGCCAGAGGCAGGGCCTGAACTTTTCAGATGACCCAGGTGACTCAGATGTCAGTGAATGACAGCACAGGTCTCTCCAGACCTCAATCTGTGCTGGGCACAGTGCAAAGCACTTTAGCTGCACCAGCTCGTGTCATCCTCACAGTAACCCTTCCAGGCGTGTTCGTATGACCCCTGTTTTACAGATGAAGAAACTGAGGCCCAGAGAAGTAAAGGGACTTGCTCTACATCATGGGGCTGGAGGGGGACAGTGCAACACATGGTACTGTCAGCTGACAACAACAATGCAAGAACGGTGGTGTGGAGTGTTGCTTTGCGCAAAGGCAAGCTTGTGTGTGTATTTGAGAACACACAGTCACTATAAGGAAACACTGTGTTAGGTAGGGAGACACAATGACTTGGGACAGGGATGGGAGATAGTTTTCACTGCATTTGTTTTGTACCTCTGAAGTTTTGTATTAAGTGCAAAAATTAAGTAAATAGAAAAGAAAGTGTGGGCTGCCTCCCATTCCTTCTGCTTTCTGCCCATGGTGACCTCTCTGAGCTTCAGCTTCCTCATCTAAGGAACAGGGAGGGGATTTCTGAGCTATAAGAGTAAAGCCCCCAGCAGATTGCCTGGCACATGGCAAGTGATCTGCACCATAATAACAAACCACAAGTGGGAGGGAACCAGGAGTGGCAGCTTTCTGCCCTCACAGGGCTGGGTGTGGGCACAGGGCCTTAGCAGAGTCTTTGTACAAGGAGCTTCGTTGTTTGCCCTTCCACCCTGGCTCAGGATTACCCTTGAGTATAGTGGTTAGAGGCATGGATTTGGGAATAGTCTGCCTGGTTGAATCTGGGCTGTGCCTCTCTAGCTGTGTGACATTGGGCAAGACACTCAACCTCTCTGTGCAACAATCTCCTCATTTGTAAAATGGGGATAAAGTAATCATCCCTGTCCGATGTGGTCCATGTGTGGATTGAATGAATTAATACGTGCAGAGGGCTTCGCTAAGTGTTCAGTAAGACTATGTACTCAGAAACTGCCCGGCAGCAGCTCCGTTGCCTCTCCTTCTCTCTTGGCCTTCAGGCTGGTGCATCGCTGCTGGGCTTGTTCTGTGGCCCACACCACATCTTGGTCCTTAGGGAAACAGAGAGAGCTTGGGGGTCACTCTCTCACCTGCAGGGGACATTCCAGGCCTCCCTGCAGCCTCACTGCAGGGTCACAGGTGGCTCTGGTGAGCCATCTCACCTTTCCAGCTGCACAGCCCGACTGGTTCTCACAGGAAATACCTGTTGGCTGCAGGACCTCACCCCAGAGTCTTCCTGAAGTGACCCCCTCTTCCTCCCCGCAGAAGGGAATTATTAGGACAAATGCTATTTCAGTGAATGCTCCATGCCGATAGTGTCTCATTCCTAGCCTGTGGCAAAGCAGGCCAGATGACTGAACTGCAGTGGTGAGCGATCTCATTATCAAAGCACATCGTATCATTATGGCATTAGTTTAAATTGAAGTAATAAATACATTTACAAGAAGAAATGAGTAAGTGAGTTTAATTGCTAAGAAACCTACCAAGAAGTTTGACAATAACTTTATGGGGACAAGTGTTTTGGGTTTTGTTCTTCAATCTAATTACAAAGCAACTGTACTTCGGGGCATGTTAATGGTAGCACTTGCTGGAAGATTAAAGTTCATTAACTCTGAAGCTCCCCCACCCCCTGCAGATTGCAATCCACCTAGGGATGAGGAGATGCCTGATGGAGGCATGGAGAAAGGACAGGAAGGCAAGGCTGAGCTGGGTCCACATGTGCCCCGCTGTGCAGCTGGGCCCGTGGGAGCTGGGGTGACCACCGCAAGGACTTGGCCAGACTTTCTGTGCTTTCCTCTTCCCGTGCCGCGCTGCACTGCCTCCTTGGAGGACAGATGTGGCCCCAAGACACCCCCTCCTACTGCCCCCTGGCTTTGACACACAGGAGGGAACAGGTTTTTTTGTTAAATACCAGAATTCCAGCAAGGACACTAATGAGATGTAGTCTCAATATCAAGGAAGACCATTGGCCCAAATGGGATTCCTCCTCTTACGAAATCAAATATTATGTCCTCTTCATGGTTTCAGTGGAACCATCTCCTACCCTCCTGTTGGGGACAGCATGGCTCTTTCCTTATAGGATCCAGCGATGTCAGGAGAGTGCCTTTGTTTTTTGAAATGAGCTATATGGAGGCATAATTGGCATGGAATAAAATACACTCATTAGACTGTACTGTTTGATGAGCTTTGACCAATGTATGTACCAGCATAACCACCCCCACCAGTCGAGGTACAGGACGTTGCCAGGTATAGAAATCTCTTTCCCCTGGCCCTAGTCACTTCAGCACTGGTCTGGTGGCCGCAGGTTGTGTGTCCGGAGCCCACGTCAGCATCCCTGTAACCACCTCTCTATTGCTATGAGGATTCTCAGGGACCTGAGGTATCAGAGTTGCTGGCCAGGAGAGGGAGCAGGACAGGGAGGTGGGAAAGGCAGGGAGGGGTAGGCAGAGCCAGGGAAGCCCTGCAGCAGCTGTGGCTGGCTCTCTGGTGGAATCCATCTCCAGCAGGGAAGAGAGCTCTGACCATCTGCTCACTGGACAGAGATAGCTCCTCAGCCCCTGCCAAGCAATGCCAACCCCTCCTTGGGAGGTGGCATTTGAGTGGTTAAGAGCACAGGTTTCAGTGTCAGAAAGAACTATATTTCCTGCTTCCCTGCTTGCTGCACCCTTGGTGAGCCAAGTCCCGTTTGGAGCCTTGGTTTTCCTGATCTGTGAAATGGGTATCACAGCATCTCCTTCCTAGGCTGCTGGTGGAGTCTGGCCAAGCACTTACTCAGAACGCAGTAGCAGGGTGAGAGAGAGCCTTATGCTGTAAGTTTTCCTTTGTCTCTTGCAAAAGGCTCTCACCTGATGCCACTCAGCTCTGCAGAAGCCTTTTGGAGGCCTGGGAGGCGGGTTCCTCTTGCTGGTTGCTCAGTACCAACTTGGCTGAGTGGAGCCTGTGGGAACGAAGGCCATGGTCTCCTTGGATTACGTCCAGACAGCATCCTGAAACAGCTTTCGGAGCATCCTTCCCTGGGAGGAGGCAGGAAGGCTCTGGAGGGACCCTAAGATGAGTCCCTGTGAAGTGTCCTGCAGGACCCTCAGATGTCAGTCCAAAGGACCACTGTGGCCACAGAGCTTTCCACCTTGTGCTGTAGAACAGTCACTGTCCTCACAGTGGGCTCCACACCCTGCCTCCTGTCACCCCTCTCTTCCCTCTACCCTGTCTGTTCTCCTCCAGCTCCTTGCACCCTGTGAATATGCCAGGTGCAGTCGGGCCTTAGAGCCTTCGTGCTGGCTGTTCCCTCTGCCTGGGACACTCTTCCTGTGGCTGTTTGCAGGCTGCTTCCTCGCCTTCAGAGCTTTACTTCAATTCCATCTGCCCATGAGGCGCCCCCATCATGAACTCATGTAAAAATGTAACTCCTTCTCCTCTTGACATCCTTTTCCCTCCTTCCCTGCCTTAATTTTTTTATTGAATTTATTACCATTTATATTTTCATATTTGTCTTCCCCCTACTAGAATGTGAGTTCCACACAGGCAGGGATTTGTTTTGTTGAAGGATGATGCGCACCCAGCATTTAGAGCAGCTCTGGAATATTGTAGGTGTTCAAGAAGAAGTTGATAAGTGAATGAATCTGTATGTATTTTGGAAGCATTTGTTTCTTTATTTGTGATTTCTAATTATAATAGTAATACCCATTTCCTATGGAGACCGAGGATGTTTGAAGGCAACGCCCTGCCCTTCGTTTCCAGCAGTGAACCAGTGTGTTCAGCCCATTGAGTTTCCCTCTCTACTTTCCTCCTTGGCAAGTGTGTAGGAAGTGGCTGTGTACCTAGGGGCTGTGGCCTGATGAGAGCTCAGATGGGCCCAGCCCTGAGAAAGTTGTCCCCACAGTTTCACAGGAGGAATGACCACAAACTAAATGTTTCTGTCACAGTGTGATAGCATTAGTGGCCTCTAGGGCTGTGTAGGAGAGCTTGTTGGAGGATTTGGGTTCATTTCTGCCTTAGCCTTTTTCTGACTTATCTCTATGCACACTGACAGCTCTTTCTCATCCTTCGTTTTCTCATTTTGGTAGTCAGGATATAAAAATGCCCACCTCAGGGGGGTTCTTGGAGGTTGAAATGAAATGAAATGATGGATCTGGGAGCGATTGAGCTCCCTGTGGTTCCCGGACCATTTCTCATTTTCTCACTCTTCCTCTGCACCCAGGACAGTGCTGGCTGTGCTGGCCTCTGATTGAGCCCAGTGCTTTGGACAAACTGCCCTGTGAGGCCTCAGGCCTAAGGCCCCACTCTGCCCTGGAGGCAGGAGATTTTAAAGTGCAGCTGGGAGGAAGGCAGCCTTCCTCAGGGAGGGGAGGGAGGAAGGAATTCCAGGAGGGGGAAGGCTGTATGTAAAACATTAAGGTGTGAAATAGTACATTATGTTCTAGAAGGAGGGGTTTTGGAAGGCCAGCATCTTCCTCTAAAAGTGGGGAAGTGATGGAAGGTGACAGTGGGAAGAGTGGGCGGGGCTGTGTCACCCGGACTTGGGGGCATGTGAGCGGCTGATTTGTCATGTCCACAGTAGGGTTCACCCTCTTCTGATGCAAGGTGTGTGCTGTGACATCGAGGCTTGCCTTCCTGTCTAGTGGGATGCTCAGGAATGGAAGCCTGATCTCCTTGGTTGCATCACTGTGGGGTGAGAAAAGGATGAAATTGCCTGTATATCGCATGGCCCATTCGCCATTGTAAGAAGCCTAGTGGCTTTGAGTATGGAGGCAGCCGCCCACCCCATGTTTCCCAGTGGAGACTCTGAGAGTGGTGACAAGACCACTTAGAACCAGAAGATGGGGGTCATGCTGCTTGGCCAATTTTTCCTGTGGGTAGCATTATGTCTCCTCTCCAGGCCTCTGTTTATCCAATTCCCTGGTGGAAGTGACCCTCCAAGCCATGGGTGTGTGCCTGTGAGGGCTTGGCTGCTACCGCACCCCCCCACCCCCCGGGCCTGTGCGGGAGCCTCCACATGGGCCTGGCCCAGTCTCTTTTGACTTTGGGTTTAATTGTTTTAGCTTGCCTGGTCTGGTTGTTTGCTTATTTGTTTGTTTATTTCCTGCACATCTAGAGAGGGTTTGCCGAGCCTTCCAGTGAGGCTGAGCGAGATGGTGCGATTAAGAAGACAGCAGTCAGAAAATCTAGACAGTGGCTTTGCTGGCTCGGGAGGGTGAGCACGCTTTCCTGCTTTCCTGGCAGCCAGAGGGAGATGGGAGGAAGCGTACTTCCCAGGCCTCCAGGCCCTGGGGAAGGAAGAAGCAGGGCCGCTGGCTCCTCACACAGATCCGGCTTCTCTAGCCCTGCAAAGAATTCCCCCACAGGGACCTGATCTGTGCAGGGGAGACCCATGACAGAATGGGTGGTAGCTCCCTCTCAGCCTTAACACAGGTGCAGAGGGGGGTTTTGTTCGGTACTTTCTCAGTCAAGCACCTTTCGCTGACTGCGGAGTGCGGCCCTCTGATGGCCCAGCCAGTCCCAGGTGGAGCTCACCATCCTGGGGCAGGCTGGGGCGGCCCTGTGTGATCTTCCCTCCGTCTGGCCTTGAAGGAAGTCAGGAAATCGTGCTTTCCTGTCCTGGTGTTCCTGGTTGCCCCCTGAGCCAGGCCTCTGGCATCCAATCAGGCCAGTTCCATTGGACAGACGTCCATCGAGTGCCAGGTGCCATGCAAGGCCCTGGGGAACTGGAATTGAGCAAGGCAGGCGTGGTCTTTGTGATAGTGCGCACGAGGGCCCCGGTGAAGGCTGTGCTGTGAGGGCCACTGGAGCTTCGGCAGGGAGCTCGGCCTGCCTGGCAGAGCCTGGGAAGACCTTTGGGAGTCACGTTGAGTCCTGCTGGTGAGGAGGGCTGAGCAGAGGGAAGGGCAAGCAGGGCGAGAAAGCAGGACTGTTCCGGGAGCTGGCGGAGGTGCTGCCTGGCTGCAGTCTAGAGTCTGGGGTCAGGGACTGGAACATGGGGCGCCCAGCCTAGCTGACGGCGGGGGTGCCTGTTCCAAGGGCAACTGGAAAATGTGAAATGGTAGAACACTCTGCCTTCTTTTCTTTGTGAGTTCTTATTGGAGATCACCTTTTTTATTGGGTAAAACGTGAAATAAATATGTTCTTGTTAAAAAATGTAAACAATATAGCCATTTAAGGTGAAAACTGTAAGGGCCATTGCGTCCCTCATCTCTCCCCCGACTTCCTCCAGAGGCAAGTAAGGGCCTCTCCTGGGCACGTCCCATGTCCATTACATTAGCCTCCCACATTCACATACGCGATGCTTTTCAAAAGCAGGACGGGTCCCCCCCTCATGTGGAGTTTTGTGCGGTGCTTTTTACTTGGGCTGCTTTGGACCTTTCACCCCATGTCAGCCCACTCTGTTCAACCTGTTCTCCTTAGCTGCTGTACAACATTCTGCAGGGTGGACTGTGGGCTTTATTCACCCATTTCCTCATGTAGGTGGTTTCTAGTGATTTTGCTGTTACAAGCGGTGCTGTAATGCACACCCTTGAACATACAGCTTTGTGTACGTGGTTAAGTATTTCTCTGGGATGGATTGCTGGAAACTGGAGCCGCTCAGCTGCAGGGGACTCCATGCATGTTTTCCAGTTAGGAAGCTAGAAGGAAAGTGGTGCAGTGCCAGGAACCAGAATGAGGCGGGCAGGCAAGAAAAGGGGTGTTTGGGAGCAGAACAGACCCTGTCCTGGTCCCTGTCCTTTCTATGGCTCAGAGGAAGACACGTTCTTGGATGTCCTGCTGATGAGAAGTGTGATTAGGCAGAAAGTCAGGGACCAAATCCAAAATAAGAAAACCAGATGAAATGGAGCAGGAGCCCCCTTGGGATAGCAGTAGCTCTTAGGAGAAGTGATTTGAGACTGAATCGGCTGCAGCTTGGTGGAGGAGGCCAGTGGGAGGTGGGTGCTGAGAAAGGGGATGGTCCCTGTGGGGTGTCCTGCCTGGTGGGATGGAGCCAAGCTGACAGGAGTGCAGAGAGGAGGGCCACCGAGTCAGAAGATGCTGTAGTGGGACCAGAGGCATTTTCTGGCTGCTCCGCCTTCTCCTCACGCCCTCCATGCTTCTCTTGCTCAGGCCCCCTGACACACACACTCTGGCCCCTCCCAGGCACCATTTACAGAGGGATGTGGCCTTAGGACGGGCACTCAGAGGCCTGCTCCAGGAGGCTGCATCCTCATCGTGTGGCCTGTGTGGATTTTGTTGCTGGAGACCCTCACGGCTCTGTGTCATTGCCACAAATGTAGGTATAAAGGGATGTCACTTGTTGGTCCTTGAGACATGTACTGGAGTCTGCCTGTGTGCTGGGAACTTCCCACTTTGCTTTTTCACTTTTTATTTTTTTTATTGGTTAAAATATATACAACATAAAATTGACCATTTTAACAATTTTTAAAAAAGATTTTATTGGGGAATTAGGGAAGAGGAACATTGTGTTTTTCTAGGACCCATCAGCTCCAAGTCAAGTTGTTGTCCTTTAGTCTTTCTTAGTTGTGGAGGGCGCAAGTCCAGTCGCCACTTTTCAATCTAGTTGCAGGGGCTCAGCCCATCATCCCATGCGGCAGTCGAACTGGCAACCTTGTTGGTAAGAGCACGTGCTTTCACCAGCTGAGCCCTCCAGTTGCCCATTGGCAGCTCAGTGGCAGCTCAGCAGCTCAACTCAGGCGCAGCTCACTGGCCCATGTGGAAAATGAACTGGCAACCCTGTTGCTCAGAGCTTGCGCTCTAACGAATTGAGCCACCCGGCCGGCCCAACAATTTTTAAGTGTACAGTTCAGTGGCATTAAGTACACCCCCATGGTTGTGCCACCATCACCACCGTGTGTCTCCATAACTCTTTTTATTTTGCAAAACTGCAATTGCCCTTCCCCCAGCCCCGGCACCTACCCTGCTACTTTGTGTCTCTATGAATCTGACTATTCGTGGTACCTCACATAAGTGGGATCATACAAGATTTGTCCTTGTGTGGTTGGCTCATTGTACAGTGTCTTTAAGGTTCATCCATGTTGTAGCAGGTGTCAGAATTTCCTTCTTTTTCAAGGCTGAATTATATGCCGTCACGCGTATATAGACCACATTTTTTTTTTTTTGAGGGCAGTGTCACTGGCCTTCTTATGTGGGACCTGAACCAGGG
Organism: Aselliscus stoliczkanus; assembly: GCA_033961575.1. NCBI lineage: Eukaryota > Metazoa > Chordata > Mammalia > Chiroptera > Hipposideridae > Aselliscus > Aselliscus stoliczkanus. Next base: position 122,860,234 of record CM066729.1, read on the forward strand.
CCGCTGGCTTCCCAAGCCAGCGCTTAACCACTGCACCACTCGGCTGGCCCTTACCACATTTTCTTAATCTATTCATCTGTCGATGGACATTGGATTGTTTTCACCTTTTGTTCACTTGACTTTCTGAGGTTATTAGCAAAATAGTGTAGTCACTTGGTAGTCTGTGTGTGAATGTATGAGTGTATGTGTGTGTGTGTGTGTGTGTGTGTGTAGGTGGTATGGATTTGGATGTGAGTGTGCATTTGCATGTTACATCTTTTGAAAGATGCCCATTCATTCTTCCTTCTGCCACAAAAGTCGCCTTCCTTAAATTCAGCACCCTGCTTAGAGCCCTGCAGTGGCACCCTGTCTCCTCAAGGATCAAGTTTAAATCCCTCTAGGGAACCCATGGAACCTTCACGGTCAGCTTCCCACTCTCGACTTTTCTCTCATCACCCAGACTCCTTGTGTGCTGGCTACACAGGCCGTACCAGCTGGGGTTCAGTCAGGGAAACACAGCCCAACCCGGGTCGTTTGAGGAGGGAATTTCACATTGGGAATTACTGACATGTGTCAAGAGGTGAAACATGTGAAGTGGGAGCAACCCAGACCAACAACTGTAGGAAGACAATGGGACACCTGGGGCTCAAGGGACAAATGGGAAAGATGGTCCTGGAATCAGGACCACCAGAGGGAGCTAGGACCTTCCAGAGGGGCCACGCTAAGTGAACTAGGAATATGGTGGAGGCACTGAGCTGATGCTTATTGCATGAAATATGTTAGATGTAACAGAAATAAAAAGACCAGAGATCTGGAGGCTTACACATGTGTGTGCACACACACACACATGCATGCACATACACACATGCACATACACAGATGCACACACATACCATACACACCACACACCACACACACCACACACACCACACACCATACACACACACACACACACACACTCACACCCTAAGTGCCTGGGGTAATTAAGTCAGAACCCCAGATGAATGTCGTCTGTGGCCAGCTGTGAATCTTGCCAACAATCACCAAGAAAGATCAATAAATTTGCCTTCTTCTAAGTCAGCCCTGGAGGACCTAGGGCAGCTCAAGGTGAAATTCTTCCTGTGGACTTCTGGTTTCGGCCTGTGCTGGGCGGGGAAATCAGAGTGAGAGTCAGGATGGGGATGGCGTGGCAGGGGTGCCTCGATATCTGGGGAGAGGGGCTGGGGGAGAGACATTACCTCCTCCTGAGTGGTTCACCTTCACCTCCCTCTGACCTTGGTGACTGCCACCTCAGTCAGAGGCCCTGGACACAAAGCTGGGGCATGGTCATGGGGTGCTCCCCAGGCTCTCCCTAACCACTGCAGAGGGCATGGGCACCAGCACGGTGAGATTTCTTGGGCCCCCACATCTGTTGTGGGGACAAGAGCAGTGAGGGAAGGAGGCCTGTGTGATGCCCTGGGCCCATGTGCACAGGCTTACCAGAACTGCTGGGCCACCTTTCCCCAACTTCATGTTCAGTGGCGACACCTTGGAAGCTAGAGACAACACCATGGAAATCAGCAAGTTCTGTGCACCAGTGCTTTTTATTCTGGAGGGCCAGAGTAGTACCATACCACACGACCGACTCTCAGGGTATTTATTGCTTGCGTAGGGCCGGGGGACAAGATGGCGACACAGAGCATAATTAAGGGCATAGGTTATGTTGAAGGGAAGGCAGGTAACATGGGGCTGAGACACGGGAAGGCTTCCTGTGGGAGCCATACTGGACCCTGGAAGGTAGGGAGATTTGGGTGGATGGAGACAAGGGTGCCCCAGGAGGGGTGCAGCATGGGTGTAGAAGAGCATCAAGCTTTTGAGACTGGGAATCATGAGAAATAAAGTCAGGTGATAAAACTGATTTTGTGTAATATTGTATGCCAACTGTAATTGAATATATAGATAGTCACGGGATATGGAGTATAGTGTGGAAGGGAGTCAAAGGAATTGTAATAGATAGTATGATATTGGTGGGGAGCGTAGGATTGAGAATTGGGGGAGGGGGGTGTCACTTTGAGGGGTAAAAAGTATAACTGTTGCACTGTGTTGTACGCCTGAAACTAATTTTTAAAAAGTGTTTATTTCACAATAAAAGCATTAAAAAAAAAGAAATAAAGTCAGGTGAGTTTTCAGGCAAAAATGAAGGGCCTGGAAAACTAGGTTAGAAGTTTGGACTCTTCCCTATCAGGCAATGGTTCTTAATGGGGCATTGGCTTATGTCTGGAGACATTTCTGGTTGTCATAACGGGTGGGGAGGAGGGCTAGGGGCACCTAGTGGGCAGAGGCCAGGGGTGCTGCTAAGCATGCAATGCTGTCTCCTCCCAGCATAGCTCCCAACAACAAAGAACTTTCTGGTCCCAAAATGGCAGTTTTGCTAAAGTTAGGAAACCCTGCTATCGGAGCTAATGCAGGTTCATGGTCAGGGATGTATAAAGTCATGTGTTTAGTGCAGTGTGTGGAGCGAAGTAGAAGTGTGTGAATGTGTGTGTGTGTGTGTGTGTGTGTGTGTGTGCGCGCGCGCACTCATGCGCACATGCACATGTGACAGAGTTGGAAGCAGGTTGGTTAGGGTGGATGGAGGGGGAGGCGGGCATCAGATGCCCCCTGAAGGTCCCACTGCCATCCTGGAAGAGCAGTGGTTCGTTGACCCTACAGAACAGCGCACGAGAGAGTTGAGAGGAAAGGTAGCAAGTCCAGTTTGAGTCATGGGTTCCCAAGGTAACAATATTACAGACATGACCTTGTGTACCCCCCTTTCTTTTCAGAGGAGGGAGATGGAGCCTCAGAAAGTGCCAGCAGCAACCTGTGTAGTTTTTTTTTAAAGATTTTATTGGGGAATTGGGGGAGGGGAACAGCAGTGGGGAATCGGGGAAGGGGAACAGAAAAGTTGCTGTCTTTTTGTTCTTCAGTCTAGTTGTTGAGGATGTTGCTTCACTGGCCCATGTTGGTATCTTCATTGTGCTCTTCCCAGATGAGGCAGATCGGTCGCCGACCTCTGGATGGTCTCTCACCGCCACTATTGGCAGCTCACTCTGGCTGCCGGCCACTCCCTGTAGCTTATGGCAGCCCACTGCAGCAGGGGCTGCAGCTGTGCCGTCCCTGGGGACTCAAAGCAGCCCAGCTCCAGGTGGAGCTGTTGTTGGCTGTAGAGGACAGTGTCACTGGCTCTCATATGTGGGATCCGAACCGGGACTGCTGGCATCCCAAAACCAGCTCTTAACCAATGCGCCACTGGGCCGGCCCTACCTGTGTAGTTTGAGTCAGCAGGAAATCAGAGGGTCTTTGGACAGTTGAAAATGGGCATTGTAGAAATAGGGCCACCTGCGGCTTCTCTGGGCAGGTGTCAGGAGGGTCCTGAGCCTGGCAGACTGTGACTCTGCCTGTGGCTTTCATGTCCCAGACAGTTGCTTCCCCTGTGCTCCTTGTGATCAGAGTCTCAAACTGGTTCAACTTCTGTCCACCACTTCCTTAGCTGGACCACGCTGACTCTCAGTTTCCTCTTCTGTCAAATGGAGATACACTAGTATCTATCCCATAGCATTGTCAGGATATTAAATGAGATTGCTGGTGTGCCAGGCAGAGGGAGTGATGAGTGGGCGTTGTGATCATTAGTATTTTAGCAGCAGAGGTTGGCAGCGGTGGGTGGGGGGTGGTGGGTGGAGCTCCAGCACAGCTCTGCCAGCCCCTGGTGCCTGAGGGTAGGGAGTGCTGTGAATGCTTATCCCCATCCCTGCAGCCCTCTGGCACCCTCGGTTAGAAGCTTCTGCCTCTCTTGGGGAGAGGGTCTTGGCAATGGGACCTGCTGTGCTTAGGCAGCAGGCTCAGGGGAAGTGGGTGTGGGCAGACCAGGCCTAGTGGGGCTGCTCTCGGGCCACAGCTCCCGCTTTCCCTCTGGGCTGGTTGTTGGGAAGTGAACTGGTTTTCCCTGAAGGGAGCAGGGGTCCAAGCCCTCCCTGGCCTGTGGACTGGCACAACTGAGCAGGTGGTCCAGACACTTGGGGCCCCCTGTCCTCTGCCCCTGCAGGGGGTACTTCAGCTTGGAGCAGAGGATGAGTGGGATTCAAACTCATGCAGATCTTCTGCTCACTATCTTGAATTAAATTGACCTCCCACCTGTGCCATGAAGAAGCAATTCCCGACTTGCTGCAGCCCAGTAAGGTGCCTGGCACAGTGGGTGCTCCGCCTGTGAGTGCCCTGCTCTTCCCTCCCCACGGCTGAGGCCAGCTTCTGGATCGGCTCCACTACTCATATCTGGGGTGTGAAGGTGTGGGAGGCAGGCCCCAGTGACATCAGCTATAAGCTCTGCCCTCAGCCAGAACACAAAAGCAAGGGCTCTCTCAGTGACTCCTAAAAGTCAATAAATCTCTCAACCAATGAGAATATGTGCTTTCTGATTATAAAGGTGTAAACATCACTGAAGTATACAAAGTAAAAATCAAATTTCTGTTTTGCACACCCTCTCCGTTGCACTCGGTTCCCTCTCATCCCCAAGGCCTCCACCAACATTTTCTTCAGGGGACTCCCAGTGGGACAGTCACAGCTTCCCGGGCAGGGCAGGGCAGGGCAGGGCACAGGCCTGGAGGCCACATCCCCCCCAGTCCTGCCCAGTGGGCCTTGGGCGGGTGGCTTCCTCTGAGACTCATTTCCCTGCCACTCATCAGGACTGGGGGCGGGCCTCCTGGCTCTGACTTCTCTCCTGTGTGTCTCCCATAGCAACTGTGCAGGAGAACCACCGTAGAAGATGGGAGTGTGCGCTCCTTGAAATAATTTCCCCATGAAGCTGCTGTATGGAAATGAAGCAATAATGTCCAATTCCAGGTGCAAATCAGCTCCAGGCCAGCTCTGTCTGAGCCAGCACGATGCCTTCTGCACTCTGAATGCCTCCCTGGAGCTGGAGCAGCCCCAAGAGTGGCCCCAATGCTTCTCAGCACCTGTGCAGCTGCCAGGAGCATCACCTGTTGTGCCTGGGGTAGACCTTAACATAGCTACACATAACCTAAAATCTCGGCCCTCTGACTGCTCCTGGGGATCTCACATTTCCTGGCCTAGTTCAGTGCTCGGCCCCTTGGATATATTTGTTAATTCTCATAAAACCATGGTTGAGTGGTCTGATTAGCAGCAGTGGATGGTGGGGTATCCCTCAGCCTCCGGTGCATACGGTCTGAGTTCAAATCCCACCTTCACACTTTCTAGCTAATTTGAGCTTGGGTAAGACACTCAATTTGTATATGTCTCTGATTCCCATAGACTTCTACAGTATAACATTCTAGTGAGGTTTAGAAGAGCTGGCACTAGGATAACACTTAGTGCCTGGCACATAGAAAGTGCTTATCAGATGTTTGGTATTACTATCAACCCCATTTTGCCAATGATGAAATCGAGCCTCAGGGAGGGTAAGTAACTTGTCTGAGGTCACAGATCCAGCAAGTGGCAGAGCAGGTATGCCTGACCCAAAAGACCGTAGTTTTCCTACTACAACCCACTTGGATTTGTGTCCTGTGAGGATTTGTTAATTAAAGGCTAAGATGCTCAAGTAAAAGTTAAAAGGGACCTGGGGAAACATTTTCTTGATTATCCCCCGGAATGTCCACCAAGATCATTGATGATGCGGAAAAGATGTCTTTGGGTTTCTGGGTTTTCCAGCTTGAACCTCTAAACCTAACCCACAGGAGCAGGCAGTTCTGCTTAGGACTTAGTCTCTGAACCTCAGTTTGCTTCTTGCTAAATGAATAGCTCAGACCTACTGAACTTTGGGGCTGCATCAGTTTCTATATCTTGTGACTGTGGGATCCTGATGTGCCCTTGAGTGTCACCCAAGGAGGTGATGGGTGATTATTTATCATAGGAAGGGAAGAAGCACTGCATGAGCAATTACTATGTGCTAGCATTGGGCTTGGTGTTTAAAATTTGATCTCATTTAATTATTATAACAGCCTTGAAAGGTAGGTTTCCCATTTTCCAGATGGGAAAACTGAGGATAGGACAATTTATTTAATTAAACTAAGGTCTTACAAAAACTGATGTCTATGCAACTAAGTTCTATTGTGTCTTAGAAAGGCAGAAGTGTCTCAAATCACCTCAGCTTCTACCTAAGAAACTGGAAATAGAAAACCAAATGCAATCCAAAATAAAAAGGAGAAAATAATAATATAGATAAGAGTGGAAAACAAAGAAATTGGGAACAGGAAACCAGAAAATAAATGAAACCAAAGCTGGTTCTTTGTGAAGATAAAATTGATAAACCTCTAGACATACTGATTAGGGGAGAGAGAGAGAGAGGAGGAGAGAGAGAGAGGGAGGGAGGGAGGGAGAGAGAAAGAGAGAGAGAGAGAGAGAGAGAGAGAGAGAGAGAGAGAGAGAGAGAGAGAGAGAAGACACAGATTACCAACAGCAGGAACGAGAGACGTGGCATCACTACACATTCTATAGACATTTAAAAAATAAGAGGATATTGTGAAAAACTTTTTTGCCAACAAATTTGCCAACAAATTTGACAAGCAACTGAAATGGATAAATTCCTTGATAGACAAACTACTAAATCACACCCAAGAAGAAGTAGAAAAACCTAAATAAAGCTATATCTATTAAAGAAACTGAATTTGTAGTTGAAAAACCTCTAGGGAGGAAACTCTAGACCAAGGTAGTTTCACTGTTGAATCCTGTAATATATTTAGAGAAGAAATATGATCAATTTTACACAAAGTCTTCCAGAGAACTGAAGAGAAGCTAATGTTTCCAAACTCATTCTATGAGACCAGTATTTTCCTGATACTGAAATGACAAAATGTTACAAGAAAACTAGACTAATATCCTTCATAAACCCAGACACATAAAGAACATCAACAAAATTTTAGCAACAATATATAAAAAGGATGCTTCATTATGACCAAGTGGGGCTTAGCTCCGTGATGCAAGGTTGGGTTCGCATTCAAAATTCAATTGATGTAATTCACCATGACTACAGACTTACAAGGAAAAACCATTTGATTATGGTACAGAAAAAAGCATTTGACAAAATCCAATACCCAGTTCTATTAAAACACTCAGCAAACTAGGGATATAAAGGAACATTTTCAGACTTATAAAGGGCATTTATGACTGGCCTACAACTAACATCATACTTAATAGTGAAAAACCGTGGGGCCGGCCGTGTGGCTCAGTTGGTTAAGAGCTCGCTCAAGATTGCGAGCTGAGCTCTGAGCAACAGCAGTTCGATGCCCAACCCAAGCTGAACTGCCGCTAAGCTGCCAACAGGTGGCAGGATGGCTCAGCTTAGTTACTATTAAAATATCTGTTCTCAAATTAATCTATAGAGTCGATGCAATCCCAACAAAAATCCCCATATACTTTTTAGGGGGGGTCGAAATGGACATGCTGATTTTAAAATTCATACGGAAATGCAAAGTACCTAAAAGAGCCAAAACAAATTTGAAAAGGAAGAATGAACTTAGAGAACAAACTACATGACTTCAAAACACTAAAAAAACTACAGTAAAGAAGACAGTGTTTTTTTTGGTGTAAACATGAACAAACAGACCACTGCAACAGAATTGAGAACCCCAAAATAGACCTACACATATACAGAGGACTGATTTTCAACAAATGGTACTAGAACAAGTAAATTTATGCCAAGAAATAAACTTCAATCCATATCATGTACTATAAATAAAAGAATAAGTAAAAGATGGATCACAGATATATGAAAAACCTAAGAACTATAAAACTGATGAGAAAACACAATAGAAAATCATTTTGACTTTATGTTAGACAAACATTTCTTAGATATACAATACCAAAAGTACAGTCCATAAAAGAACAAAACATTGATAAACTGGATTTTATTAAAATTAAAAACTCGGGCCAGCCTAGTGATGCGGTGGTTAAGAGCTGGCTTGGGACGCCAGCAGCCCTGGTTTGGATCCCACATATGAGAGCCAGTGACACTGCCCTCTAAAAAGAAAAAAAAAAATTTAAACTCAATAAGAATTAAGAGCTCTTTAAGTCCTCTTTAAAAATAAGCTCTTTTAAAGACACTGTTAAGAGAGCAAAAGACAAGTCACACACTAGGAGGAAATATTTACAAATCACATATCTGATAAAGGAATCACATACAGAATATAAAGAACTCCTGAAACTCAACAGTAAACAACACAATGAAAAATGGGCAAAATATTTAAACAGACACTTCATCAGAGAAGATATATGAATGGCAATTAGGCACATGGAAAAATGCTTGTTAGTGATTAGGGAAATACAAATTAAGACCACAATGAAAAGCTTCTACGTACCTATTAGTATGGCTAAAATTAAATGAGAGCGATAATACTGAGCATTAGTAAGGTTATGGAGCAGCTGGAATCCTTATACACTGCTGGTGGGAGTGGGAAATGGCACAGCCACTTTGGAGAATGAACAGTTGATAGTTTCCTAAGCAGTTAAACATACACCTATCATATTAGCCCGTCTACTCCTAGGTATTTCCCCAAGAGAAATGAAAGCATGTGTCCACACAAAGACTTACGTAACAGCTTAATTCTTAATAGCCCCAAACTGAAAACAATTGAAATGCCCATCAACAGTGAACTCATAAACAAGTTGTGGTGCATCTCTCTAATGGAATACTACTCAGCAATACAATCAAATCCACTATGAATACAAGCAACAGCATAGATGAATTTCAAAATAATTAGGCTGAGTGAAAGAAGGCAGACAAAAAAGAGTACATACTGTATGATTGTTTATATAAAACTCTAGAACATGCACACTAATTTGTAGTGAAAAGCAGATCAGTGGTTGCCTGGAAATGCAGTGGGTAGGAGAGACCACAAAAGGGCACAAGGAAACTTTGGAGGTCACAAATTTGTTCACCATTCTGATTGTGTGGTGACTGTGGTGATATATATGTTGAAAATGTATTAAATGATACACTGTAATATTTGCAGTTGATTGCATATCAATTATACCTCTATAAAGCTGTTAAACGGATTGCATCGCCTTTTCCAGATACCATGCTGCCTGTCACAGGGGTTCTGTTTCCATGCCAAAGAAGCCATCATGGCTGAATTGATTCGAACAATTGCATACCCCTTATGGTCTCCAAAGTTGTGTTAGTTTGATAATCCATCTGTGTAACACCCATCACCGAAGTGAGTCATGCTGGCTTGCTGGAATCTGTTTTACGTGGGAGAGAAAGGGTGGAGCAGTCAGGATTATATCAGGGATCCTGAATACAATGAGCGATTTCAACTCATAGTCCTTGAAGTGTGCTACAAAAGAAGCTAAGTGAATCCGATCTCCTACAAGCTAACATCACGGTTCTTAATCTCCACGTTATAATTTTCTTCCTTTATCAACTGTCTGCATTAGGGTTGATTAGGAAATCTCTGGCCTGCTCAGCAGCCATCAGGTGGGGACAGATTAGCATATCGTTGAGGAGAAGCTGATCAGATGTAGCCAGACAGCAGGGTAATTAGCATGCCAGGGACACTAGGCTGCCAGTGCTGGAGCGGCCTTGGCCAGTCTCACTGTGGAGCAGTGTGTTTCTTTCCACTAAGAAATTCGTTAGCAGAGATCAATGGCAAGCAGTGTGAGCTCTGCCCCGCCCCCGCCCCGCCTCTTGTCCCCCCTGGATCTGGCTGGGAGGCAGAGGTACACATGCGAACCCCTGGCTGCTCTCCAGGCTGGTGGGTCACCTCCTCAGGGCGATGCAGACCCTGGAATTCCCCATGTCCTCAGAGTCTCACCCCAGACTCCCAAGGGACAGGCTGAGCACTCAGCTCTGGGGCCCTCAGCTTCTGTGCGGGTTGATGAGGAATTGATGCCAGCGGCTAGTTTGGGTGGTGGTGGGTGTTAGAATTGGCTGAGTCAAGCTCCTAAGTCCACCTCTTTTTGTGGTTTGTCCCATTCCAGTTTGCAGGCCAATGGGAACAAGGGCACAGCAGCTTCTAAGCACTGAAGCACAAAGTTGTAAACCCATTTATTCACCCAGCAAGTGTTTATTATGTGCCTGCTGCATGCCGGGCTCTGTCCTAGGTACTGGGCATTCACAGAAAATGACAGAGTCAAGGCTTCTGCTTTCAGGGAGCTTCTAGTCTAGAATAGGAGACAGAGAAGAAATAAATAGGGGTATAAGAAAATAGGTACCATTAATTAATTAATAATACTTGTTATTACTTAATGCACAAAATACATATGACTTCCTCTCATTCAGAAGTTCTCTTCTTGGGCTTATGGACTCCATATACAGGTCCTTGAAATTGGGTGGAAAAGCGTGTGTGTGCACCTGTGTGTGTGTGTGTAGAAGGTAATGTATGCATGTTTCTACTTTTTCTCTGGGAAAAGTCCACAGGTTTCACCAAATGCTTAAAAAGTCCATGTTCCAAGGAAGGGCAGACCCATGACTCCGTTCACCAGCCCCCGTCATCTCCATGGGCACAGGTGTCCATTCCTCACTCTCTCCTAGGCCACCATGACCCTCTTCTCCTTGCCTGTCTGAGTCACCTCACTCCCAGACATGCCCGTTCCCTTCTCCGGGCTGTGCTCTGAGATGGTGCCACCTTCTCCGGCTTTCTGAGTGTCAGGGGCCACTTTGCCTAGTGCTAGGTCTCCCTGCAGTCATGAGAATGGGGTCTCCATTTACCATGGGATGTCTAGGCCTGGGGCCAGGACTTCAGTGGCAGCTCTGCGCCCCCCAGTGGAGGCCTTGGGTGCAGGCCAGGTTGGGTGGGTACAGGTAACCTGTGTGTGTGTGTGTGTGTGTGTGTGTGTGTGTGCGCGGTCCTGAGTGATAGGTTCAAAAGCAAGCCCACCTTAGGCCAAGGTTTGGGGCATATGCGGAAATGTGTCCCGCTCTGGTACCTCTGCTGGGAAACGCCATGGGAACTACAGAGATCAGTCTGGGCATATAGGAGATCATTAGAGCCCCATCTTTGGTATTGCATACCAGCCTCTGAGGCTCTCTGTAGTTGCACCCCGATACCATCCCTGCCCTCCTCTTCCCACCCACCCAGGCAGCCTGTGCCATGAGCAGAGAACTAGGTCCTCAGTGCTGAGCCTCTTGCTCAGCCCTAGTACACATTTCTAAGAGCTGCAGAGCAGACATCCTTGGCCGTGAGTTCATGGCTTTTTGGTGGCAGTGGTGGCGTGGATGACCTCAATGCCTAGGGTTTCTGTGCTTTCCAATAGGGTGGCTCCTCTCTGCCTCCCTGGCCTCCCCAAGGCCACAGGCCCTCAATCCAGGGCACTTTTCTCTTGCATAGGTCACACCAGAATTTTTCTTGGCTTGAGGACCCGAGGGAGCCATGGAATGCCTGCTGCCATCTGGTGCTTAGGATCTCAGGACATTTTCTTTAGAAAATAATATTCACCAGCCCTGAGGAGGATGAAGGGCAATTTTTCTTTCTTTATTTTGGCAAAACAAGGTGCTGCTGGTGCTGGTTGGGGCCAGAGTGTGTGGCCTGAAGGTGCCATGGGGCCTGGGGGCAGGATCTGGGCCATGCTCTGAAACCACTGCTTTCCCATTTGGGTCCAGTTCACCAAAGGCTGGTCAGGAGCTCATGAGCACCAAGGCAGAGCTGCAAAAGTTGCCCAGCGTCCAAACAGGACCCCACCCTGCCTGTCCCAGCCTTAGCAACACTTCGGACTTTCCAGGTTAGTCTGCCTTGAGCTCAGCAGGCTCTGCTGGGGCCAGTGGTGGCTCTGGTCTGGCCCGAGTTCACTCAGCCCCATCTCAGGAGCATGCTGCAGGGGCCCTGGGGAGCACGTGTTGCTATTTGTGTCCCAGTCTCAGAGGATTTGCACAGCCCAATTCCAGGGCTTGTTCTCAGGCTCCAACAGCTACCTTGCTTCTGCCTGCAGCCCACATGGACATGGGCCTTCTTTGGACCGGCCCTGGGAGGATGTGGGGAGGCTTGTGGGTAAGTGGATACACTGGGCTTTCTCCCGCGAGGCTCTCTGGTGCCCATGCTTTTGTGCCCAGCTTAGGACAGGGAGCACATGAGACTGGTAACCCTGGTCCCTCAAATGGTCCTTGCCCTTCACCCCAGAAAACTTACTGAGGACTCCCTGGTCGTGACACTGGTTCTGAGGGTCTCTGGGACAGAGGGTGTCACTCAGAATTAATAGGGGTGCTGGGCAGGAATGGTCTATTGGGAGGAGGGTGGGTTGGCACTCGGGTTGGGGAGAGAAACCATAGCCTCTCAAAGTAAGAAAGGCCCAGGAAGGCCTGTCCGTGGCTCCTGGTTCACCACGTGCAGACCTGGTTCTGAGGAACGAGCCAGCCTGGTCTCTCTTGGGTCTGTGCTCTGTGGCAATTGGTTAAAACCCATCCTGGGGCCCATGAGCAGCAGCCAGATGGCCCACGGGCATGATTCTGGGGCGTGGATGGGAGTAGGCTGAGTGGCCTCACCACAGGCTCTGTGCCAATTTGCCAAAACCAGGCCAAATTGCCTTGAGAGCAAGTCACTGAATATCCAGTTTTCTGAAGGTATTTTCCAAATTTTGCCCTCACCCCAGCCTTTGCCTCTGCCCCAGTGATTACCTCAGGCCTGGCCTGCCCCTCCCTCCACTGCTGTTTTATATGCAAATATCGGCAGTGGGAAGGGCATGATGAATAGAAAACTTAGGAAAAAAACCCTCAATAATGCCAGTTGGTATTTGGGAGACAAGTGATCTTGTGATTTGGTTTCTGGTGAGTTGGCCACTAGCAGAGCTGGTCATGTGATGATCTTGTCATTCAGGGAACTGATTTTGGAGATTTGTTTTTTGTTGAGTTGACCTGATTTCTGAAGTGAAATGTCAGCACAGAGATTTGGGGAAGCTTGAGGCTAATCCCCCTTTGAAAACTGGTTCCCTACCTTGTCCTTTGTGCCTCTCAGGCTGTGACTCAGTGGCCTCCTGCAGGGCAGCAGGGCACACTCTTCACATGGTTGGATTCAGGTCTCTCTCTCTCTCTCTCTCTCTCTCTCTCTCTCTCTTTCTTTCTCTCTCTCTCTCCCTGTCTCCCTTTCTCCCTCTTTCCCCCCACCCCTCGCTCTGGCGCGTCCACACTTACACACACACACACACACACACACACACACACACACACACACACCTCTGCCTGAAGCCTCCAGAGGAGAAGTCAGTGGGATGGTGCAGGGTTTTCCCAGGGGGCGGCTCAGAACACAGCCATAATTGGAGGGAATACGGAAAAGACAATGCACTGTAATTGGTCTAAATAACCCTTCTTGCTGTGTGTTAAAGACAAATAAGTCCTCCAGGAGCAGACACAGCTTTTTCCTTCCGTGGGGTTTCTTATTGTTTTGGGAACACTTGTTCCTGGAGGTCACACTCTTCCATCCCCTCTCAGGGTGGGTGATGTTGGTGTTTGCTGATGTAGAAGTCAAACACCTGACAGTGACATGGGGGCAGCAGTGCTGTGTGTGGGTGCCCGGGGCTGTCTCATGCACACAGTGCCTGAACTCATCATTGCTCCCCCACTCTGTCCTCTGCTCCCTCCCCGGACTTGGCTGGTGCCACCACTGTCACCAGGTGAAATTCCTTCCTTTCTCTCACAGCTACCAGACTGTCCTGATCCTTGAATCTATGCTGTCTCTATCCCTACCATTGCAGACCCTCATCATTTCTTACCTAGATTAGTACCATAACGTCCTATCAAAATTTCCTGGACTGGTATTTTCTCTTTCTAATCCATGGCCACCAGAGGGGATTTGGGAATATGAATCTGATCAGTTGGATCCCAGCCTGAAAACCTTCAGTGACTCTCTGTTGACCCAGGATCAAGTTCAGGCTTTGCAGGATGATCTCTCAGACCCTTCCTAACCCAGGTCCTGCCTTCCCGACAATATCGTCTTTTCATACTCTGCTACTTTAGCTACTAGTCTCCAGCAACACTGAATTGCTTTGGTTCTCAGAACATGTATGGTCTGCTCCCTGATGCCGCCGCCACCTTTCCAGCCCCGGTGCCTTTGTACATACCCATCTTCCTTCCAGGAATGCCTTCCTTTCACTTCGGGCCCCAGTGAATGTAATAGGCCTTCAAGATCCAGCTCAGAGAACATCTGCTCTGTTCTTCAAGGTGATATTAGATACATTCTCCCTTGTGTTATCTCTGCTCTTCTTTCTCTTTTTTTGATGATTACTGTTATACTTTTAGCACAGTGCTATATTATTCACTTGTTTCCACATCCTGCTGTCCTCTTACCCTTTCCCAGAATACGGTGCCTGAGGGCAGGAAACACTCCTTGTTCACCTCTGCTTCCTTAGCATCTGGTCCAGGACCTGGTGCATGCTGGTCCTCAAAAGAGGTGCTCAGCTGGATTCGGCAAGATGGCAGCGTAGGTGGACACTGAGCTCATCCACATCATAGGAATACATCAAATGTACACCTGTAATTAGAGCACATTCTCCTGAGAGACAACTGTGAGCCAGCTAACAGCCATAGGAAACCACAAGAGTTCCCCAGAGCTGAGGGGAGAACCCAGGACCAGGGGAACGGGTGAGCTCAGGTCGAAGCTGCGGCTGGGATGGATGCCGCACACCTTGTGGGTCATGGACCGCAGAAGCCCTGCCCCATCCTGCCCACTGTGAGGCCTCTGGGGGAGACCACCCCATATAAGCCCACTTTCCATGCAAGGCAAGTGGGCACCTACTGGTAAAGACCAGCAGCTCTGAGCCACACCTTGGCACCTTCCTCTGCCACAGCTGGGCACTGTGCACTGTGGCCCTGCTTGGCACCTCCCCCTGACACAGCTGGTCACTGTGCACTGTGGCCCCGCCTTGCACCTCCCCCTGACACAGCTGGTCACTGTGCACTGTGGCTCACCTGGCACCTCCCCCTGACACCGCTCATCTCTGTGCACTGTGGCCCCGCCTGGCAGTCTTGCTGTCTGTGCTGCTGATGTCGGGTTCCCAGGGTTCGTGCACAGGGTTTGTGCTCCCCAGATTGCAGCTCTTTGCTGTCTCTGGGGAGGGCCTGGGGAGGGATTGGATGCTGGACTGACTGACCGTCAGGAAACATTTAGTGAGCACCTATTCCATGGGAAACACCAGGCCAGCAGCCGGACCGTCTTTATGTTATTTCATCCTCATGGCAACATCATCACCTTATTTTATAGGTGAGAAATCTGAGGCACGGGCGGGCTGAACGACTTGTTTAAGATTGCACAGCTCCTGAGAGGTAGCACTCATGTAGGAACCAGGTCTGCCTGACCCCAAAGCCTGCAGAATTTCCAGAACCTCACTGCTGACTATTAAGCCGTTGGCCCCTATTAGAGTGTCCTGGGTTGACATGTCTAGAGTCACTTATGTGTTTATTTGTGTCCACAGTGAAGCCCATCCCTGATGGTTCCAGGCAGAGCAGTGGGATGACAGCTGGGTGAAGGGGGTGGGCAGGGTCCAGAAATGCCTCCTGGAGTCTGCAGTGGAGAGGATGAAAGGCAGAGTGAGGCTGTTTGTGGCAGAGCAAATAGCATAACTCAGAAGCCCAGAGTCATGGTGGTGGGGTGTGTGCCCTTGACTGAAATTGGCTCTAGGCACACCTGCTCCCCGGCCCAGAGCTCTCAGCTGCTGCCTCTAGTTCCATGTATGTGTAGTAGCTAGTTTGTTCGTGTGCATACATGTGTGTGTTCAGGCCATGCGTGTGTATGTGTGTGTGTGTGTGTGTAAACCAGGAAAGTGTCTGTGCATCCCTCCATCCATCTGTATCTATTGGTGTATTGATTTGTCCACCTCTGCCCATCAGTTCCTTATCTCTGTATCTCCTGTGTTTGGCCGAGAGATGCTGAATCAGTGTTTTGATGATATCTAGCTGTATCTGCACGTAAGTCCATGCTCATAGGTTATATGTAACAGTGGTGGTGTGATCACCGCTGTCCCTGCTAATGGTTCTAACTTGGGCAGGGCCCACGGCCCCCCCTTGTGTCCCTCATCCCCACACATGGTATCCCAGACCCTGACCCTCTGGTCGGGGGTCTTTTAAGTGTCCAGGATGGCTGGAGGACAGGTGGCCCATGGCTGGTGAATCTGTGGGGAGAGGATTCCATCTTTGTGAGCACCTCCGAATCTCTTCCTCTCTCTCCTGGTCCCCTCTTGCAGAAAGTTTTGCCTGATATTCTACCCCTCTCTCCCCAATTTGCCTTGTTAGTTTCACTGCCCTTCGCTCTCACCTGCTCCCAGGCTGGACCTATCTAGAATCTCAGAAGTGAAAAATGAAAATCCAGCCCTGAATCTTCTCAAATTTAGGGTGGCACTTTCTTTGAGTTTTTATTCCCTGCATCAGTAGAGGAAATGCCCCTTGGGGACTGAGTGAGAAAAGGTGAGAGAAACACACAGAGAATAACCAGGTCAACACTTGGATACATTATATCTGTATCTATTATATCTACATCCTCCACTTACGATATGGCTACATCCTGATAAACCCATTGTAAGTTGAAAATATCATGAAGTCAAAAATCCATTTAATACACTCAATCTACCGAACATAGTAGCTTAGCCTAGCCTATCTTAAATGTGCTCAGAACATTTTACATTAGCTTACAGTTTGGCAAAATCATCTCACACAAAGCCTATTTTATAATAAAGTGTTGAATAGCTCATGCAAGTTATTGTGCGTATTGCTTTTGCACCATTGAAAGTTCAAAAATTTTAAGTTGAACCATCCTATGTCGGGGACAGTCTCTATTCACTTCTATATCTATACATATATCACACACCCATGTACATCACTCACATATGTATCTTTATATAACTTTTCAGGATTCTCAGACGTCCCATGGAATACCCGTGTGCTGCTTTGGGAAAGAAAAGGAGACAGAGGGGCCCAAGATAGACTAAATGACTAAAGAGGTGCAGGAAACAACTAACTGGCTATCTGTAGGGGGCTTTATTACAACCATGAATTTGAAAACACTGTGAAGAAAACATTTATGAGACCCTTGTGAAATTTGAGTACTGACTGGATATTGGAAGATACTAAGGCTTGTTCACTCTGCTTTAGCTGCACTCAAGGTGTTGTGTTTATGTTCTTAAAAAAAACACAACAAAAAACCTTGTCTTTTAGAGATATGTTTGAAATGTTTACAAGTGAAAGATAAGAGGTTGGAGATTTATTTCAAAATGATTTGAGAATAATTTGAGTGGATGAGGTATAGGTGATAAGAGTTGAAACTGAGGGATAGATATCTGGGGGTTCATTATACTTTTTCGAGTGTTTGAGATTTTCCACAATAAAAAGCAAAATAGAATCATATAATAGCAACTTTTCTCTAGTTATGCCAGGAATATTGTTTGTCTTTTATTTTAGGTTTTATGCCTTAACTTTTCTGGAATCTTAGGTGCTGTTACCACTTGCTGGCTAGAGAGAGGAACAGATTGCAGGATGAATGGATAAGAAAGAGCAAATATTTTTTTTTGTTTTTGTTTATTTATTTATTTATTTTTTAAATTAGTTTCAGGTGTACAACACAGTGCAATAGTTATACATTTTACCCCTCAAAGTGACAACCCCCCACCCCCAATTTGCCACCCCCCCATATCATATATATCTATTACTCTTCCTCTGACTCTCTTCCACAGTATAATCCACAACCCGTGACTATCTATATATATTCAATTACATTAGGTATACCACGTCCGCTTTAGTTATACAGTGCAGTGATCAAACCTCTACTCCATCCATGAAATGATCTCCTTAACAAGACCTATGACCATCTGACATTCCACAGAATATTTACAACATTATTAATTATATTCCCCAAACTGTCTTTCATATCCCAGTGGCAATATTGTAGTTGCCTATTTTTGCAGTCTAATCCCTTCCCCTTCTCCCTCATCCCCATCCCCCTCCCAATTAGCAACACTGATTTTTCCTCTATATCTATGAGACAGTTTCGGTTTACTTTGCTCATTCATACAGTTTTTCAGATTCCACATATGAGTGAGATCATATGGTATTTGTCTTTCTCTGACTGACTTATTTCACTTAACATAATAGTCTCTAGGTCCATCTATATCATTGCAAATGGTATGATTTCATTCTTCTTTATAGCGGAGTAATACTCCATTGTATAAATATACCACAGTTTCTTAATCCAGTCATCTACTGATGGGCATTTTGGTTGTTTCCAAGTCTTAGCTATTGTAAATTGTGCTGCTATGAACATAGGGATGCATAACTTTTTTTGAGTAAGTGTCTTGGCTTTTTCAGGATAAATACCTAGGAGTGGAATTGCTGGGTCAAACGGTAGCTCTATTTCCAGGTCTTTGAGATACCTCCATACTGACTTCCATAGTGGCTGCACCAATCTGCAATCCCACCAACAGTGCAGCAGGGTCCCCTTTTCCCCACAGCCCCGCCAGCACTTGTTGTTTGTTGATTTATTGATGATAGCCATTCTGATTGGCGTGAGGTGGTATCTCATGGTGGTTTTTATTTGCATTTCCCTAATGACCAGTGAGGTTGAACTTTTTTTCATATGCCTGTTGGCCATCTGTATGTCCTCTTTAGAGAAATGTCTCTTCATATCTTCTGCCCATTTTTTAATTGTGTGGTTTGTTTTTTTGGTGTTGAGTTTCATGAGTGTTTTATAAATTTTGGATATTAACCCCTTATCAGATATATCGTTGGCAAATATATTCTCCCATTCAGTAGGCTTCCTTTTTGTTTTATTAATGGTTTCCTTTGTTGTGAAAAAACTTTTAAGTCTGATATAATCCCATATGTTCATTTTTTCTTTTACTTCCCTTGCCCGTAGGGATGTATCAGTAAAAATATTGCTCCAGGTAATGTCTGCAAATGTACTCCCTATATTTTCAAGAAAGAGCAAATATTAATGAGAACATGAAACTATCAATCAAGTTTCCTGGACAGCTTGCGTTGATCCCTGGATACTTTGGAAAATGACATGCATATAATATAGTCATATTATTTTTTTACAAGAAAATGATTCATCCCATGGGATTAAATGGCCATTGCTGTTGGGTGGGAAGTTCTGGGAGGCTTGAGTGGGCTTTGGAGGCAGACTGCCTGGCTCTGTGCTTAGTCATCTCCTGGCCTTGGGCAACTAGCTCCCCATTTGCAAAATGAGGATACAGACAGCATCTACTGTACTTGTATACCCATGCAGTGGAATATTATTCAGTCACAAGAAGGAATGAAGTACTGAAAAAGTCTACGATGTAAATGAGCCTGGAAAACATTTTGTTACGTGAAAGAAGCAGTCACGAAAGACCACATATTGTGTGGTTCCATTTATGTGAAATGTCCAGAATAGTTAAATCCATGGAGTTGAGCCGGTGGTTGTGGGGGAGTGGTGAGGGTCAGGGAGTGTCTCAGCCTGTTTGGGCTGCTATAACAAAATACCATAGGCTGGCTGGCTGGTTGGCTTCATAAACCATGAACATTTATTTCTCATGTATCTGGAGGCTGGGCGTCCCAGGATCATGATACTGGCAGTTTCAGAGCCTGGGGAAGACCCTTCTCTGGGCTGCAGATGACTGACTTCTGGCTGTGTCCTCACCAGGTGGAGAGTCTCTTTTATAAGAGTCCTGATCTCATTATGAGGGCTGCACCCTCACGAGCTAAGCAACTCCCATTACCATCACATTAGAATTTCAGCACATGAATTTGGGGGACACAAACCTTCAGACCACAGCAGGGAATGACTGCTAATGGACAACAGCGTTCTTTTTGAGATGGTGGGAATGTTCTTTTTTTTTTTTTTTTTTTGAGGGCAGTGTCACTGGCCCTCATATGTGGGACCCGAACTGGGGCCGCCGGCCTCCCAAGCCATTGCTTAACCACCGCGCCACTCGGCCGGCCCATGGTGGCAATGTTCTAAATTAGACTGTAGTAATGGCCGCACAACTCTATCATAAAACCATTGAATTATACACTTAAAACAGATGAATTTTGTGGCGTGTAAATTATATCTCATTAAACTATTAGAAAAACAAAACAAAATACCCATATCATAGAGTTTAGTTAAGGATGAAATAAAATACTGTGTGTAAAGTGTTTAGAAGAGGGCCTGGTACATCATGCGGGGTTTATAATCCTAGGTGCTTAACTGAAATCATGCGGTGAGGGTGAGAGTGGGGGAGCATTTTCCCCCAGCATTTAGTTCCTGAAATGGTTAATGTGATTATACTATGAAATTTCTGGAAGCCAGTGGTTTAGGTAGAATTAGTATCTCATAGTTTTAATGACCATACCCTGGTTTGGAATTAAAAGACTTCTAAACAGCCCTAAAATAGATTATTCATATTTCTCCACATTTTTGGTCTTAAAGAATCTCTCTTAAAGAAGCCTGAAGTACTTTGGACAATCAACGAAGTGGCATTTTCTTGCATTATGTCCCCCACTCCTGCTCCCCATATCTCTCTGCTTAGACTGTCCTCTTCAAATACCCAAGTATTTCAGGTTGTAAAACTTACATGAACACCTGTGTCTTGGTACAATGTCACCCTTTAGAGTCTCATTTCCATTAACAGATATAAAGCTAATTAGTAGTTAATCTAATTGATTCATCATCTTCTAATTTCTCTTTATTCCTTCAATGATCTCTTAATTGACTAAACTGGAGAGAGAGAGAGAGAGAGAGAGAGAGAGAGAGAGAGAGAGAGAGAGAGAGAGCGCGCCTGACCCGCAGATATGACTGAGGATTGGTCATTGTGCTGGGGATTTCCTGTCCCTTCAAGTTCCAGGCTTGCAGACTGCTGGACGCAGAACACCTGAGCTCCCCTGCTCCCCAGGTCCTTTCCCTGGTCACTCCTTGGAGTATGAGGTGAAGGAGCAGGATCCCTTCACTTGACACTTTTGCTGCCCTGGCAGGGCCAAAGCACACTTCCCATTGTGGTTGCAAGTTGGAATCACTTGGGGAATTTAAAATAACATGGATGCCTGAGTCGTATCTCTGAGTGCTCGGATGTAACTGGTATAGGGTACAGAGATTAGTAGAAGCTTCTAATATTCAGCAAAGCTTAGGAACTACTGCCTCAGTGGTAAGACACACCAACTGGGAGGTCTGAAGGCAGGAAAAGCAAGAGTACTTAATTAGTGGGGGGAGGAAATATGGAGGGTAAACATTTGGTTTGTGTGCAGAGAAAAAGCTGTGAGTAAACATGCTATTTTAAACTGTTTGGCACTCTGCTGAAAATAGACAGAAGCACAGGTCCAATAACCCATTCAGCTTTTAGAACATGAACCAAAATAGCTTCACTTCTGCTCTGACACATCCTCCGTCCGGATTCTTCCTCCTTTGTCAACCAGACATGTCAGTGGTTGTCCTCTGGCATTGAGCATGCGTGGGTGACTACAGGGAGGTTTCGCTCCGTCATGGGCCCTTTGTGGATGGCTTCTCTGTGGTTTGTTTGCCTGTCTCCGCAGCAGCAGAGGTGTGTGTCCTCTGGATAAGAGAAGGCTTATGGGGACAGAACTGGTCCCTCATTAAAGAAAGGGTGCTGGCCTCTTCTGGGGGAGGGGCCTTGGGAGGCAGGCACTGATAAAGTCCTTTGTCTCCTGCAGGCTTCATACCTCACTCATGAGGGAGCTGTCATAGCCCCATATTACGATGGAGTAAACAGAGGCTTGGGGGTGGTGTGCAATGCACCCAAGGACACACAGATGGTGGGTGGTAGAACCCTGATCAAAACCGCACCATGCCCCTCCAGTTCCAGGCAGGGGTTATGCAGGGGGCAGAGGTGACATCTTGCTGCTCTGGGTGAGTTGGTGCAAGAGTCCAATCCTGGGGCTTGGCCAGAGTCACAGAGGCTCTGGGTGCCAGCTTGGGTATCATTGCTCTCCTTGGGCCTTGGATTCCCCAGAGCCCTAGGCTTGTCTGGAAGCTTCCTGGAGAGGTGGTTTGGGGAGCTTGCTTGCCTTTCAGCATGGTGAGAAAGGCCTGCCTGCTGAGAGCCCTGGCAGTGCTGCGTAGGAACTCACCTGGGCCCCTCTGCTGCCTCCCCCTCCCTCCTGCCAGCCATGCTGTGCCTTGAGCAACTGGACAAATGAGGCAGCTGCACCTTGAAAAAGACAGGCTCTCAGAGGCCCAGGCTGAGATGCGTGGATGGCCACAGCACATCTCTTAGGGTGGGGCATGTACAGGAGGAGGTCACTCCTGTGGGGTGCGGTGGGGCTCTGCCTCTAGAACTGGGGCCCGTCCTTGGCTTGGGAGGAACCATGTCCCAGAAATCCCAGCCAGGATTGCTGCTGGGGAACGTTTGGGGGAATTTTGAGCTCCTCTAACTTGCTTGACTCAGCAGGCCTTACCAGCTGCCCTGTTAGCATTCCTTGAGATCTCTCTTTGGCTCCCACCCTCATTTTCTCGTTGGAAGCATGCCCTCTGCACCCCTGAAATAGAAAAGGCACATGTGGGTGCTTCTGGGGTAGTGGTGTGCTGGAAGGGGCACCTACCAGCTGGCTTCCTAACTCCATACTCAGTGACATCACTCTGGTAGTTCAAAATCGACCGTGGTGGAAGAAGTATTTACACCAAGGCAATCTGCAAATACCACAAGTCAGGGATTTATGTATTTATTTAGAGTCTGTGGTTAACCTTTTGCCAGCACATCACTGTTCCTGGGGCTGCAAGATGGCTCCACAAAACCCAACAGTGCTTGTGTCATTCTCGGTGTGTCCAAGCCCAGTGTCACTACAGGACAGGTACTTAGCTTTCTCAGAACAGTGTTTCCAGAGGCCACTCACAGCCTGTTTGGTCTGCTGTGCCTGAACCCTAGCCTGACTCAAGTCCTTCTGGCAGTCACGTCTAACTTGTGCCCCGGTCCTCAGCTGGCCTGGATCACTGCCTGAAAGCCACCTTTTGTGTCAGAACCCACATCCTGCAGCCTCTCTGAAATGCCTGGGCACTTCAGCAGCTCCGTGCACCCATGTAGAAGGCATGGTAGGGTGGGAGTGAGGGCCAGCTGGAGCTATGGGCTTATGCTCCCCCTTCTGGGTTGATCTCCCTTTCCCATGGGCTATGCTGAACCCACAAGGTCCCCTCACACACTCTCTGGGCCTGTGGCTTTGAATGGTGCTGCCTCCCATGGCCCTGCCCTCCGATGCACACCTTCCCCAGGATGCTGCCCCATCCCCAAGGGGTAGGTGAAAGGGGTAGAGGAAGGTCCTGTGGAGGCAGCTACTTTAATAGATCATCAGTGTGTGTTTGGATATGTGAATACGTGTCGGGGTATCCTCCCTCCCCCCAGCAGGGCCTTGTCTGCTACTTCCCAGGGTGGGACTATGCTAAGTTACTTATCCTCTCTGAGCCTCGGTGTACTCATCTGCAGGATGGGTCCATAATACAGACCTTATAGAGTTCACTCAGTGAGAAAACGTATATAATGCACCGACTAAGAGGGCCCAAGCTAAGTAAATGGTGCTAGGATGATAGCAGTGACAAAAAGAGCTGCTGAGAATGACGGATCTCACATTATGGAGACTGACCCATGGGCCAAATTTACTCCATCGTTAGCTTAGGCATAATGAACAATGCTTAGGATGTAATAAAGGAGAGCCATTAACGTGCACTGAGAGCAAACCTCCATGATCACAGAATTATTTGTCCTCTGTTGGACATAGTGGGGCTGATGGAACCCCCTGGTGCTTGGTTAGTCCTGTCAGCCCCCCAGTCTGCCTCTGGGAACACACAGTAGGCCAGCTGGAGCAGCCCCGCGTGGCTGGACTCTGGGGTTTCCACCTGTCACTGCTCATTTGCTTCTGCCCCCTGTTCTTTGTGCTCTCTCTGTGGCTTTCGATCCCAGGTCTGCTTTCTGGCCTGTGAGCATCCACAGACAGACATGATTTTCCACTGCCCGCATGGCCCCCTGGTGCTGTTGATATGCAGGAGGAAGGCTGCACCCCCACCTTCATCCCCCCTCGGGGTCTACAGGGCGGGGCTGAGTAAGTGCAGGATCCAATGGATCGGAGGTAGTGGCTTCTCTCAGGTCCTGAGGAAGCAGTTTCCAGTCTTTGTTCTTCCCCTCCCATCTGCCCAAATTCAGTTCTTCCTCATGTCCCCTGTCAAACTCCTCGTCCAAGCCTTAGCTTAAAGTCAGGTTTTGGGCAGCCCTCCTTGACCCTTCTGACCAGCGTACTGTGCCCTTGTTTAATGTAATGTAACTATTTGGTTGTGCAATTATCAGTTTAATTACACACCTGTCTTCTCCCTGTGCTGGGTTAGGGCAGGGACTGCCCTCCAGGCCTGGGTTGAGTGGACTGCCGGGAACACAGGTGCCATTCAGTACATACTTGTCCTGGGCTTGGGGGTCCAGCGCTGGACCTCCTCACTGAACTTTCTTTTCTGTACCCCAAGGTGCCGCACGATGGCGGTGGGCCCACCAAGGTTCTGGCAGCTCAGGAATCCTGGGACTCTCATCCACCCCCCAGTTCTGAGTCTCTTTCCTCCTGGTTCCTGGGCTGCTGTTCCAGGTCACTGGGCTGGAGCCTCCCCCAGATTTTGTCCTTTAAAACTCATTGATTTTTGTGCTGACTTTTACAGTACAAATGTCATCGTTAGATAAAGTAATTGAAGCGGGTAATCTATTCGCTGAGCTCGTGTGGCCCCTCCCACTCTGCCTGGCCTGGTGGTTCCACCTAAGTGCCGCTGGGGTTTGTGTCTGCAATAGGCCCCACCTGAGCGCCAGGGACTGGGGCAGTGGGGGTGAGCAGGACCTGGTGATGGAGGGGCCTCAGGCCGGAGACCCTCCCCAGACACACAGCGCCTTCCAAGATGGACAGTGTGCACGATGCAAGGGATTAGGCGAGGCTGTGCAGGCAGCTGCTCACCAGCCCGGGTCCTGGGGCCAATCTTCATTTCTCAGCCATTCAGTTGGGATAATCATACTTCCCTAGACAGAAGATTAAATAGGAGACTACAGACGGGTGGCTCTCACTGTCCTTGGAGCAGGGACTCAGCAGGTGTGGTCCCGTCCTCCTCCTCTCCCAAGTGAGTCCTCCAGGCGTGGGAGAGCCCACTACCAGCAAACTGCATATTATATATCACGTGAAAACAAAGGGTAGTTGGGTGCCCCAGAATAAAGAGCTATATCACAAGAGCATAAACCTGACAATCATTTTTGTTTTCAGGAGCTTTCTTTAGGTAACCCACATAGTGGCTCAAACCCAATTTCCATTCCAAGTTCTGCAAATCTAATTTTCAGAAACAGGGTTTCCTGTGCATGAGAGGGTCTTGGGGGACATCTTTGCAATAGCATAAAGGCATAGAGGCCGTGTGAACATGGAGCCGGCTGGGGGTGTGATGTGGGTCAGCAGAGGGTATCGGTTCTGCTGGCACAGCAGTCTGGGTGCTGGGGGGCTGTGGAGAAGGGAGGCTCCCCTGGGTCCTGCAGGGGATGAGATGCATCTGAGTGATGGGGAGGAAGGGCCTTCGCTTAGATGCTGTTGAGGTATTTTACAGGAAGGCTCTGATGACAGAAGAAAGCTAGGATGGAGTTCTGGGTCCACAGGGCAGCACATGGCTCTGTCTGCCTGGCGGGCTTTCCCCAGGTAAAGCGGCGTGCAGCTGCCCTATCTGCTCTGTCGAGGAAGCACTGTGTTAGCGTCTTTCCTGAGCATGAGTTCAGCCTGGTGCTCCAGGCTGAAGGGTGTGGGGCCCATCACTTCAGCAATCTGAACCTCAATTTCTTCATCTATGAAATTCCCACCTATAGGGTGGTGATGCAGATTAGGAAGTGTGGAGTAGGGAGGTATGAGGAACGAGGCAGACAGGTGCTCTCTTGGGGCCCCTACCCACCCAACTGAGTGTGTGCACGTCCTTGGTCCTGGGCTTCCTGGCATGGCAGGGGCAGAGTGGCATCGAGCCCAAGGGTGAAGAGAAGCAAATGAGAAGATGAGGTTGCCCTCTAGCAGGAAAAGGCAGCCTCAGCCCCAAAGGCAGACTGAGCTGGTATGAAAGGAGACGTGGAGACTGGGCAAGTCAGGATAGGCCTGGGGCTGTGGCCAGAGGAACGGAACAGGGCCCCCAGAGGAAGCTGTCAGAGCCATGCGCTGACAAAGGCCATGGCATTTGTACCCGAGGAAGGCTGCAATCCCTCTCTCCTAATGCAGAGTCCACATTCCTCTTAACCCTAGCTACATTCCAGATTCACCCTGGGGAGCCGGGAGAGCCCAGAGGGGGCAGGCCTCAGGCCTATGGCAGTGGAGAGTGAGTCTTCCTGCTTCCCTGACCCCGGCCATCAGGGCTCTGTGTGGCTCTGGGCTAGCCTGGGGCCTTCTGCCTGCCCATGCCCCTTGTGGGGCAACAGGAGCTTCTTGTGGGGACAATAGCTCCCTGGAGGAGGGGGTGAGAGTAGCTGATGGGAGCTGGGGGAGAGAGAGTAGTTTGGCCTGGACATGGAGAAAATGCAGGACCAGGGGTCAGGAGGCTGGGAAAGCGAGGGAGGAATAGGAGCGGCTCTGTGGACCTTGATGGGCCAGTGCGCCCCGGCCTTTATGCATCCCGGGCCTGTACACAGGGCAGGCTGGACCCACCCTGAGCAACTGGGTGGAGTGGGGCGGAGCAGTGGAGCCAGCGGGAACTTGCCTCAGCCCATGGGCTGCCCCATGTCACCTTTAAGACTGTGGCCCATCTTGCCTTGGAGGCCTGCAGCAGAGGCAGAGCTGGGGGCTGCAGAGGGTAGCGGTTTCCTGAGCACAGGCCCCACGACAGCACCTTTCAGCACATGTCTCTAAGATGCTCTGTTGGCACATCAGTTTTAAAGCAGCGGTGAAGACCTGGGAGGCAGGAATGTGGTATCTTGGACTGAAAGGTCAGTGGGCTGACTGAGTCATGGAGTAGCAGTCAGAGTTCAGAGGGTGACTGTGACGGAGGAGGGGTCAGAGTTCAGAGGGTGACTGCGACGGAGGAGGGGTCAGAGGTCAGTGGGTGACTGCGATGGAGGAGGGGTCAGAGGTAGTGGGCTGACTGAGACATGGAGGGTCCAGGCACCGAGACTTCACACCCTGCCCCATGCTCGAGCCCTGCTGCTGGACCCTGGCTGCCCCTCAGTCAGACAGTGACTGTCCTTCAGGCTGGATGGACCCTAGACCAAGGGCAGAGGAGGTAGCAGGGAAGGATCCCAGCTCCTGATCTGCTGTTTTTCCTCCCTGCCAAGCGGAGTTCCCCGGGCCCGTATCCAGGGCCTTTGGAAAAAAAATCCTTGCCTTCAGGAAGTGGGGAGGGGCCCTAAACACACTGATCCTGAAGGAACACGGAGGAGGGGTGCACTGGAGGTCACCCCTCCCCTGCCCCGGCCTTGAAGATGCTGCTGTTCTCATGGTCTTGAAGGGGCCATGGCTGGGACCTGGCTGTGTGGGCTTTTGGTCACGGGCTGCCTCCTTTTCTTCCTCTTCGGCCTGAGAAAGGTGACAAAGGGATGATGGCTCTGTGATTCTGCCCTTTTCCTGTCTCTGCTCCTCGGGCAGTTGGTCCCTCCCAGGGATGGCCAAACCCCCTTCCCCTTTAGTGACCAGGATCCTGGGATCCACCTGGATAAACTAACACCAGCACACATTCATTTGTTTAACCATGAATGTGTTAATTTGTTAATTTTCATTAGAAGTATTAATTACACCCTCAAAACACTCATGGCCGCAGCCCCACTGCTGCTTATGTGTTTTCCTATCCCCCAGAACAGGCCGGATCCAGCCCCCATGAGCTCTTCCTATGTGACTGCCAGCATTTTCCTCCTGTGAACAGACTGTGACAATTGGAAGTTCGTAGAAAATAACACAGTTGTTTTACTGCCTTCTCTATTGATTTGGTTTTAGCAGGAAGAAGCTAGATGTAATTTCCGTTTGATTTTCCTCTTGGTTTCCAAGTGGATAGAGATGTTGTTATCAGTTCCTACACCCCTGGCTCGCCCCGTGATCTGGCTCCTTCGAGACCACCATCATCTGCCTGCAAACCTTGTTGTGTGGGCAGTTTAGCGGCCTCCTTTGTTAAATGCTTTGCCGAGAACGAGGGTGATTGTGGTTGAGTTCTGCAGCATTCTGGGAAAGGCGAAGTCTGACTGATGTAAAGATCAGCCCTCCTGGAGACCTCCTCAAGCACTGATGCCCTTGAGAGGCCCTCCCTCATGGCCCCAGCCTCAACCGAGATTGTTTCCTGACTTAATGTGCTGAGGCTCAGTGTTCTCATCTGTATAATGGGTTCAGAGCATTTCTCATGGGAACCGGAAGCACGCAGGGGGTTAACATGTCACCAACATAGCCCAGCACCTGCACAGTGAGAGCTTCACAAATGCTCTCTCCTGCAGCTGCCTATCCTGGCTCAGCTTCTCAGGCAGAGTCACTTCTCCAAGTGTCCTGACTCCCCTGTTAGGCCACCCACCCCACGAGGCTTCAAAAATCCCAGAGTAAAAATCCCCGTGTTCCCTGAGCCACCTGAATGTGCTAGGAGGTGAGACCACGGCCCAGAATGTCTTTTGTCCCTCTGGCCACTCCTTGATATCAGCTTATATTCTTGTGCCATCTTTCACTGCAAAGGTTCTCTGGGTCACTGGGTCAGGTGGCCAGGGTGAGGGGGCTTCTGCATGGCTGTGGCTTTTTCATTTCAGGTTTCACATAGTCCGCCTGTCTGCCATTCCTGGCAGTGACAGCTGAGAGGTGGCATGCCTGGGACAGATGCACAGCTTTCCTGAGGGCCAGCTGGGCAAACACTTCTTAAACAAGAACTCCCTGGTTCTTAAGTGTTGAGAGGAACTTCCACACAGATGTCGAGAGATCGATGAAGGCTTTCGGCCTCCAAGAATAAGGATGCTTTGATTCCCAGAGTGCTGAGCGTGTACTTTGACAGTTCAGAGAGAATGGTTTTTGAGCTGGGCTCCCTCCATTCTATTCCCTGCTTTCCTACTTGTGTTCTGAGTGACTCTGGGCAAGTTACTTCACATCTCTGAGCCTCAGGCTACTGATCTGACAGATGAGGGAGCTTATCTGCCACCAAGAAGGACTGTGTTGAGGGCCAAGTGGGATGGAACATGGTTTCTGGCACATAGTAGGCCCTCAATATATGCAGATGACTTCCTTTTCCCTGTAATGCCACGGTTGCTACTGGTGAGTTGCTCTTTGCTCAGCATGTCTGAGGCAGAGCTGTGGGCAGGCACTTGGCCTGGATATTGGCGACCACTGACAGGTTGCTGGCTCCTGGCCACTCATCCTCCAGACCCTTGCCTCCTTCTCTCCCTCTGAATTCCAGAAGGTACATATCCAACTTCATTCCTGTTGGCATGGTTGTGTAAACTGTTAATGTCATTGTTCTAAAGAGCTACTTGAGAGTGGCAGTACCAGCGCTGGCCTACAGGAGGCATGGTGACTGGGAGAGGAGGGGCAGAGTGGGTGGTCTGGACCCAGCGGAGAGTGCCATATGCCTGAGATGGAATGTGTGCTTTGGAGAAGTATGCTTAGTGGGGAGTAGGGAAGGCACATAGTGGGTATTTACAGGGTTGGGTGCCTTGTCCTCAGCTAGGGACATTGGCAAGACTGAGCATAGTGTGTACACATTATGGTCCTTCTTTATGGAAATCAGAGCCAACCTGGCCCAATCCCCCAGCTTAGGGATTGGTGTCATGGAAATATGGGGTGAAGTGTGCTTTGGCTCACATGTAATGGTAATGATGGTGGTGATGAGGATAATGGTGGTGATTATGGTGGTGGCAATGAGGATGATGGTGGTGATAGAGCCAATTCAGCACTTATCATGTACTAGGTACTGATCTGCCTGCATTGCATGGATTAATTCATTTAATTCTCATAAGAATCTATGAACTTGCTACTGTTATTATCTCCATTTTATAGATGGATAACAGGCAAGGAGAGAAGTTCAGCAGGGTTCAGTGCCATCCTACCTCTCTCCCAAGCATGCTGAGCAGCCATGCAGAGTGAGGCGGTGTCCAGTAGGGCAGACAAAGCTCTGACCCAATGATGTCTAACAGAAATATAATGTGAATCACATGTATGATTTATAATTTAAAAAGCGAAAAAATCCAGGTGAAATTAATTTCATGTATTTTATTCAGCTCAATGCATGTAGTTCATTACTGTCATTCCAGCATGTAATCAACGTAAAAATTATTAATGAAATAAATTATATTCTTTGCTCAGTACTTAGTCTTTGAAATTTGACATCTATTTTATACTTACAGCCTTTTCAGTTGGACTAGCTACGTTCAAGTGCTTGGTGGTCGCATGTGGCTTGTATCTGGTGCAGGATCACCCATACTCTGTCCTCTCTTCACTAGGAGCCAGATGGCCCGTTTTGCTTCGCATTTGCCACTCAGACCCGTCAGCTCTGCCCCACCATCTCCTGGCTCCCCTGCCCCTTTGCCCGTGGCTATCCAGTGCGCCCTTGCACACAGTGCCCCACTTTTCTCAATACCTCTGACTTCACACAGGTGCTTCTTTCTGTCCACAGCCCTTTCAGGTGGGGCTAAAGCTGAGTCCTATAGCTCAGAAAGAATTTGGAAAGGTCACACATGGTAGTTCCAGTGAAAGCTGAAGCAGGCAGTGTGTGTGTGTGTGTGTGAGTGTGTGTGTGTGTGTGTGTGTGTGTGTCTGTCTGTCTGTGTGTAACATCCACTGTTTCCTCAGGGGTCAGAGGAATTCCTGATGATGGTCATTGTAACTGCCATTTTCGGAGCACCTACGTAATATGCCTGCCGTTGTTCACGGAATTCTCACAATACCCCATAAGGCAGATATAATTTCCCTTTTTATTTTCATCAATGGATTTACTGGTAGAGTTGGGAAACTGAGGCACAGAGAGGCTAGAGGTGCCTCAGCCAAGCCTGAGGCCCAGGGCTGTCTGACTCCTAGGCCTTTCCTCAGTTGGGGCACTCAGGCTCAGCTTAGGCCAAGGAATGGGAATTATCCTCTGTAGGGACCGGGGGACTTGGAGGCTTGTGGGCAGGGCTGTGTCAGGAGGACAAGTCTGGCAGAGGGAGGACTGTGAGGCAGCATTTTATTTAGCTCAGTGGATATATTGGGAGTGGCATGAGATGACACAGTTGAGAAGTCTGAGAATGCCCCCTGTTTTGGACGGGCTCCTTGGGATAACTGTTAGGATTTAGGCTCCTCTGGTCCACGCTTCAGGGGTTCTAGCATCCTTCTGGGGAGGTGTCCAGCCAGCCTGGGAGCACAGCTGGGAGTCCCACTGAGACAGCTGCCCCTGATGCAGTGGAAATGAGAGCACCCCCAGTTCTGGTCCTCTTGCTCTGTTCAGGAGCCTTGTCCGTTGGATCAGTTTCTCTTTCTTGTTATTTCAGTCTTTCCCTTGCTTCAGTTCCTTCTCCCTAACTTTCCCCATCCATATAGAACCCAGCTCCTCCCCCTGCCTCTCCTCCCAGCCCCCACATTCCCTTAGAGAAGAAATCTCGGAAGTATCATCAGTATTTACTGCCCTTACTATTTCCTCAAAAACATTCTTAACTCCTGCCATAATTCATTGCATATGTCAACTTGGTTAGGCAATAGTACGCAGTTATTCAACCCAACACTAATTTAGGTGTTCCTTTGAAAGGTATTTTGTAGATGGAGTTAACATCTACAATCAGTTGACCTTAAATAAAGGATATTATCCTCCATAATCTGGGTGGGCCTCGTCCAATTTGTTAAAAAGATTTAAGGCCAAAACTTTCCCGGAGGAAGAAGAAATTCTGCTTGAATACCAGCATCAGTTCCTGCCTGAGGCTTTCCTGCCTGCAGTCTGCCCTGCAGGTTTCAGACGTGCCAGCCTCCACAGTCGATAAGCTCATTCCTATGTGTGTGGCCAAGGCTTTCTCCCATCTTTCCTCTTTGTTCCTTCATCTGCTCATTGGCTAATTCCCTCACCTTGCTTACTCCATATGGCAAGAAACATGGCTGCGCTCACCCCTGAGCCTCACATGGCATGATGTGACTGTCACTAGAGGGCTTACCCCTCTTTCTTAGTTCCAGCTTGAAAAAAGTCAGGGACCGGCTCTGTTGGCTTGGCCTGGATCGTGTGCCCTCTCCTAAGCCAGCGAGTGGGAACAGGGCACTCTGGATAGCAGCTACCCACCACCCCCAGAACTGCAAGATGGGAGTAGAGCAAGGAGACGTTCTCCAGAACAAGGGCAGGGACTTGTTTCCAGAAGAGGGGTATGCTTGGCAGACAGTAAGCTATACATCCGATGCCTCTCTCATCTTCCCTTCCTCCATGTCTTCCAGGAAGGCAAGGTGGTCCCCAGAGCGCTCATGGCATTTACATGTGCTTTAGTATAGTTCTTCCTTTTGCTGCTTGACTTAGCATTTCCACATCCGTTTTCTCCCCAGCCCTCTGGCTCTGTGAGGGCGGTGTTCATACTTGTTCATCTCTGTGGCCACCTGGCCCAGCAGGTGCATGGTAGATGCCCAGTGAATGCGTTTCTTTCTTTTTCCATGATCACATATCCTTTTTCCAAATCCCACTTTCATATATGTATTTTTACACCTGCTGTTATTGTTATTAATAATGATAGTGACTGTTTGGCTAAGTTCATTCCAGGCACCTTACACTGTTATCTCATTTCATCCTCACATTAACTCCTCAAAGTGGATATTATTATTCTCTTCTTTAGATGAGCAAATTGATACTTAGAAAGATTTGAAGTGATTTGCCTGAGGTCACATGGCTGGGAAGGGCTGAATGAGCTATATTTCAAATCCAGAGCAGCTAGTTCCAAACCCGGGCTCTCTCCAATGCAGCATGCTGACCTTAAGTTTTACTTGGGCCATCTGTTAACATCTGGTAAGGGCGTGCTCTGTGCCAGGTACAGCTCTGTGCTGGGGACACAGTGGAAGATCAGACATGAGGACAGGTCAATGAAGATGATCATTTCAGGAGATGAAAACATTATGAACAAGAGGGGCGGGTGTGGCAGAGAGCCATGGGAAGGAGTGGAGAGGGGTCACCCAGACCCGCAAGAAGGTCCCTCTGAGGAAGTGAAATTTGAGTCAACGCAATACATTGAAGGAGGCAATAAGATAAAAAAACAAAAAACAAAAAACAGAAAAGAGCTTTCCCACAGAGGGAATACTAGATGCAAAACCCTTGAGGTGGCAAGGCACTCAGAGTGCCGAAAAAGAAGAAAGGAGGGTTGTGTCGCTGGAGGGTGGAGAAGGAGGGAGACACAGAAACTGGGGTGAAGAGCAAGGCAGGGTCTGTGTCATGCGGAGCCTCTTAGGTCCTGGGTGAGGAGTTGGGATGTTATCCTAAGTACGTCTGCGGCCATTGCGTGCTTCATGCACAGAAAAATCAGTGCCTCTATGGTGTGGTGGACAGACCGCAGGCGGGTGCCGTGGAGGTAGGGAGGTGATGGGGAGGCTGTCAGAATATTTTCTGGGAGAGATGCTGGTGGTGTGGACCAGGGAGGCAGCAGTGGTAATGGGGAGGAGAGGTTAGATTTGAAGTGTCTTGTGAGGAGCGAGGAAGAGGGAGATCTCCAGGGAGATTCCCAGGTTTTTGGCCTGAGCAACTGGATGTTTGGTGATGCGGTTTTTTGGCATGGGGATTGAGAATTTAGTTCTGTTTGGCCTGGGTTATGTTTGAAATGCCTGTTTTCAAGTGGACGGATGAGTCTGGAAATCCTGGCCGAGTCCAGGGTACTAATTTAAGTCAGGTATGGATGTTATTTGAAGCTACAGGAAGGGATGATATCACCTATGGGATAGAAGAGGCTGGTCAGGACCCTGGAGAGAATGGGGTGCTGACTCCTGAATCCCAGCAAAATGGAAGTCCCCTCCCCGATCAGGCCTTACCCCCATGGCTGCAGGTGTGGCAATAATACCATCACCAACGAGCCCCTCCCTCTCTTTCCTTCTGAGATCCATGCTGAGCCTGGCCTCTGAAATCCCGATTGTGCCTCTGTACAGGAGTTCGTAGGCCATCATGTGTGTGGCTTTCTCTGGGTCCTGACCTCCTGGCTTCCAGGAGGAGTGCGAGGTCAGAGTGCCGGCTGGACCCAGGTGCCTGGGCGGCTTAGTCTTACCCATCAGCAGCCTTGGTCGCCCTTGAACGCCTTGCACCATTCTCATTCCCTCAGTGTTCCTCTGCCTTCCCATCCTCCAGGCCTGCAACAGGACAGTGGATCCTCAGATCTTCCTGGGGTGGTGGTGCGGGTGGTGGTGGGGGTTGCCTCCCCCTGCACTCCCATCCCCCCTTCCACAAGACAGCCCTGAGGACTGTTAGCCTGTTCCTGGCTTAAGCTGATGAGTGTAGTCAGAGGAAAAGGGCAGGGAGTGGGGCTGCGAAGGGAGAGCTTCTGCCAGAGCTTTGACACCTCTGACTGCCCCGGGAAGCCGTGCCAACCGAGAGACAATGGATCTCTCTTTCCCCCCAGTGACAGGGCTCGTGATGAACTGCAAATATTTCATCCCTAACGGAGTTTTATTGCTCTTCTAGAACGGCAGGCTTAATTTTAAATGCTTTCTGGGGTGCTCATTTCCTTCTAAACTGGAAATCACTCTGATCGTGATGAAAACTGACTCAGAGTCTGAATCTGCATCTCCAATTGCTCTTGCGAAGTTGGTGAAAAAGGCAGGTGTGGACTATGGAAGAATCTCTGTCGTGACCTGAGCAGAGGCTGCGTGGCCACTGCTGTGAAGAATGGCAGGCAGGCCACCCACCCCACCGGTCTAGCATGGTGGCGTCCCCTGCAGGCTGGGGCAGCTCAGTCCCTGGACCACTGTAGGGCAATCCCCAGTCCTCAGCTCCATGTACAGTCCGTGCTGCTGGCCTGAGAAGAGGATATTGGGCAGAGGGGTTTTATTTTTGATTATTGTTTTTCCTGGAAGGTAAATGGGGTCTAATAATAATCAGGGGCTTCTGTGTGCCAGACATGTCCCCATAAAGCAGAGAGACCAAGGGCAGGGACTTTGGAGTTGTGACTCTAGCACTTACTTTCTTGAGTCTCATCTTTGCCATCTGTGAAATGCCCTCCTGAGGTTGCTGGAGTGAGTAGATGTCCCTGCCAGGACACCCTCCACAGTCGCTGCCCCTGGAGAAGACCCAGCCCTAACGTAGGCTTCTGCGTCAACCCAGGAGGGTTTTCTTGGACCTGAGCTTTCACCCCTGTACGGAGAATTGTCTTTCATCTGTTAATTCACACATCTTCCCATGTGGCTTTATTGAAGTGTCAGGTTCTATACTTGGAGCTCAGGATGTGCAGGACCCTGGTTTGCCAGCCGGAGACACTTACCGCTGCTGGGATGGACCCCTTTGGATACTGAGGCCAGCCCAGAGTCAGACTGGAGTTGGGGTCATCCTGCAGATCAGGCATGGGCTGTGGCCACTGGGGCTCGGTGTTCCCTTGTGTTCACTCTTTTGGAGGCAGCCAGGTGGGTGCAGCCGGATTTGCCTGGGCCAGCCTCTGTTACTCGAGTTTTCTCATCTGTAAACCAGGAATGCTAATACGGCCTCACAGGTTTGCTGTGAGGAGAACACAAATGAGAGCACAGGGGACAGCACACAGAAGGTGCGTCACTGGGGCTCTGCTCCCCGCCTCTGGCCCTGTGCTCCTGGCAGGGAGGAGGCGCAGGGTTGGGGTGGGCCCTGTGGCCACACCCTGTTGCTGTGCCCCATCCCACGGGCACTGATCAGACCATTCTAAAGCCCAGCTGTCCTCGTCCTCCTCCCAATCCTGTAGCAGCCCCGGCATTGCCAGGGCCTTCTAGTGGCTGTGATGGATGACCCCACCGTCCAGCCCTTGCTTTGGGCAAGCGGGGGCGGGCATGTGATGGATCAGCCTGAGGATGAATTTTGGAAGGAAAGTTCAAATTATATTTCAGGATAATACCCTGTTTCCCTGGCCCCCACCCTGAACCCCATTTGTAATCTGGCCCAAGAGGTTCTGGCGGGAGTTAACTAACTTGTGATGGATGGACTGGCAGGCCTATTAGGCCTGCAGATCCTGGCTCTTAATTAATATAGATGTGGTTTAATTTGGGACTTAGCAGGCATGTTTCGAAAGCAGGACGTGTGGGGCCACAGAGGCCCTTGCTCACCATGCTTGCTCCCAGAATGGCCTGGCTGCCTGGGTCGCGATGTCCAGCCATGTCAACCCATCCTTGCAGAGATCCCAGCCTCTGCTGACCATCCAGCTGATTATGACTGATCTCTGCCATAGTTTTGCTTTCAATGACCAGAGCGAGGTGCCGAGGCAGCATATACACCTACTGGGGGAGTCAGGTCCCTGGCTGCCTGAGCAGGGAGTACAGTTCCTGTAGCTTCTGAGCGTTCTCTGTTCTCCTTCCCGGTGTGGGTGTGGTTTCTGAGCAGCTGCGTGATGGGAGGGCAGCTGAAATGCTGGTGTCTGTGTGAGAGTGAGCGTGCATTGTGCGTGTGTGTGAGGGTGTGTGCGTGTGTGTGTGCATGTATGTGTGTGTGAGGGTGTGTGTGTGTGAGGGTGTGTGCGTGTGTGTGAAGGTGTGTGCGTATGTATGTGTGTGTGTGCGTGTGTGTGTGCAGGTGTGTGTATGTGTGTGAGGATGTGTGTGCGTGTGTGTGTATGTGAGTGTGTGTGCGTGTGTGTGAGTGTGTGAGTGTGTGTGTGCATGTGTGTGTGATGCTGTGTGCATGTGTGTGTGAGGGTTGTGAGGGTGTGTGCATATGTATGTGTGTGTATGTGTGTGAGGGTGTGCGTGTGTGTGTGAGGGTGTGTGTGTATGTGTGTGAGGGTGCGTGTGTGAGTGTGTGAGTGTGTGCATGAGGGTGTGTGTGTGTGTGCGTGCGTGTGTGAGTTGAGTGCCACTGTGTGAGTGTGTATTCTGGATGTGAGTATGTGTGAAGGGGTGTGTGTGCAGGTGTGTGTGCACGCATGCATGTGAGTATGGGGTGTGAATGTGTGTGAGCATTGTGAGCAGGGCGTGCTAGTAAATGTTTCAACAACCAGCTTTCCAAGAAAACAGGAAGTCCTGATTTTCAGTTTGCTGATTTCTGGGGTGTAAATACTCCCAACGTGGCTGCATTGAGCCTTGTGATATCACTGAACACGGGGCTGGGAAGGGATGACACACCATTGTGTAGTGTTTTGGTTACCATAGGCATTGTAATAGCCTCACGAGCATAGATAATGGTAAAATGAAGCCAAATAATTAGGAAGTGATTAGCTTTGTGTGTTTATCAATTTTGTTTGTAATATAATTTGTTTAATTATAAGTTTATGTAATTTAATTTATAGTGGCTGTGTTTAATAACTGGCTCACAAAATTCCTGAAAATGTAACTATCGGCTCTCATGAGGTGGTTCAAGCCAGTTGTAGCACACCACTGTGTGAGCATGAGTGTGAATGAACAGGAGTACAAGTGTGCAAGTGAGTGTGAGCAAATGTGAGCAAGTGTGTGTATGAAGGTGTGGGTGAACATATGAGTGTGTGAATGTGGGCATGATGTGAGTGTGAACATGTGTGTGAGTGAGTGTGTATCAGGTTAAGGCGGGGAGGGATTCCTGCACGCCCAGCATCGGCCTGGAGCTGAGCGGCTGTCTATCCGGGGCTGAATCCCCACCCCTTGCCCCTCCTATGTTTTTGTCCCTTGTCGTTGGTTCCCTATCCATCAGCCCTGGCAGGCATAACCTGGTGCCATCATCCCGTACTCCTTCCTTCCTTCCATTTCCGCAGCCAAGGGCCCTCCTCTCTATCCCAGTCTCCCACCTGCATTCAGACTCCACAGGATGCCTTGGCCATGGCCTTGGCTTCTGATGTCTTCTGGACCTTTGCCCTCCAGGTCACATCCGTCTTCACAGAACTGTCAAGTGAATTAAAAAAAATCAAACCCTTTCTTGCACCCGAGGGTGCCTCCGCACTGCCCTTTGTGGTCTGCCCTGCCTTGGACTCCAGCCTCATCGCATCACACCCTTGGGACCCCACTTTCTGTGTCATCGAAGAGGGCCCTGACAATGCCATCGGCACACCCATTGACCCCAGACTGCAGCTCAGCCTGATGCCAGCTCAGCCCTTTCCCCAGCACTCCCTGAGCAGAGGACTCCTGCCATCCTTTTACCTGGCACTGCCTACACTCCCTTCTCCGGCTGGCACAGAGAGCCGTTCCCAGAATGGTGTTTGCGCATCTCTCCTTCTCTATTGTGAAGTCTTCTTGGGCAGCCATCCACCCCACCTGGCACCCATCTAGCACAGAGAGGTGTGAGGCTGTGTGCATGGTGCCCAGGCTCGGGCAAGGCCAGGTTCTTCTGCAGAGGTGGTATTCGGAGGCCCCAGGGAGGGGTGGTGGCACCCGTCGGTCCCTTGTAGTGCTTTACTCCTGGCTCGTCAAAGGCAAGTTCCAGAGGAAACAAATTAAACCCAAGTAAATATCAAAGAGTAATTATGTAAATTAAATATATAAGTAGAGGAACATCTGTCATGAGGTCGGCAGAGCTGTGAAGTCGGAGGCTTGCTATGCCACGGATGGTGAGGAGCAGGCGGGGGAGGCTGGCCGTGGAGGTGGTGGTGTCACCAGAGATGTGGCCGGCGTTCCCAGCCCTCCCCATACCTGGCCTTTTCCCAGGTGCTGTGTGCATCTTACCATGGTCCTACCACATAGGAGGCACCACCCCCCATTTCTGAGGCTCAGAGAGCTGAGGAGGCATGTTCAGCCCACAGATGACACCATAGATGAGCCCATCTCCTGGCTGTGATTGTGGGGGCACTCAGGCACACAGTGGGGCCCCAGGCTGCCTCCGGATCACTGACTTTGTCACCCCTCAGCCCTTCCTCTGCCTCAGAGACTTGACTTGGAGTGGGCAGGCGGGGTTGGACCCATAGGCCCTGGTCTCAGCTGACTCACAGGCCACCCTGATGCCCTGCCTTTTCTCCTGCTGCTTTCTGGCCAGTCCTAGGAATGCAACCATGGCCATTTTTCTGGGGGCATACAAGGCTCCATGCCCCTCCAGGCCAGACAGAGCCATCTGTGGGTCCCCCACACGGGCCACTGGATTCCAGGAGGCCTTTGATCTCGATGTCCTTGTGGCCCGGAGTCCTCTGCCCTCTTGTCTACCCAGAAAAGGGCACCTCATTCTGCAGGCCCCAGCTCCTGTGCTGAGCCCTGTAGCCCCAGCTCCTGTGCTGAGCCCTGTAGCCCCAGCTCCTGTGCTGAGCCCTCTGTAGCCTCAGCTCCTGTGCCAAGCCCTGTAGCCCCAGCTCCTGTGCTGAGCCCTCTGCAGCCCCAGCTCCTGTGCTGAGCTCTGTAGCCCCAGCTCCTGTGCTGAGCTCTCTGGAATATTTTCCTCCCCCAGACACCACCGGGGCAAACGTATTTCTCCTCGTGCGCTTCCCTTGGGTCCCGACACATCTTCGAGCATTGTTTGCTTATCTGTTTCTACTGAGCTTCTTGTCGGATCCATCAGATTCTGATCCAACCCTCTAGCCTCTACAACGGGTGTGGCCCAGTGTGGGCACCAGACATGCGCTTGGTCAAAGCCTGGGTGGGGAAGTTATTCATGGGGCCACACTCATATCTTTGTCACTGAGGAGGTGGGAGGCTGCTTCTGGTCCCGGGGTAAGCGAGTAGTGGGGTGGCAGGTGGTGTCACCAGGTGTCCCCTAGACAGGTCTGCAGATGTGAAACCCAGTCCAGTCAAGGCTGATATTTCCAGAAGCGTGGGCTTTTCCTCAGAGTGATTATTTACAGAATTAATGAAGATGCCACATTTCACTTGTAATGTCAATTATTAATACCGATTGCAAATTAACAGCTGGTAATTGCATGCATCACATTTTCATCTCCTTGAGATTCTTAAGAGCTAGACTCCAGCACTTGACCAGCGTGCTGCGTGGTCTCTCTGGAGTTCTCTGTGCCTGGCATGGCCACCCTGGGCTGGGGTGGGGGAGAGGCCCTGGCAGCCACCATTGAGTCTCATGCCTGATGTGGCACCAAGAACAGAGGCTCTGGTAGTAGATGGATCTGGGGTTGAATCCCAGCTCTGTCCTGAGCCCAGACTTAGCTGTGAAATGGGCACAATCTGGCAATTCCCTACCAGTGCTTGAGGCCCAGATGAGCCGCGGTGTTTGCACACAGCTAGGGGAGCTGACCTGCCTACTTCCTATCCCTTCCCAGGTGCCTTTGGCCGATGGGCGAATGTGGGTAAAGAGCTCTGGCTCTGGCATCAGAGGCCTGGGTTTGAGCCCCAGTCCTGCCTCTAACTGGCTGGATGACTTCAGGCCATACTTCAGGGTGTCCTGGGGATTAAATGAGGCAATATATGCAAGATGCTTAGCACACTGCTCGCACCAAGTCAGACCTTAATAGGCAGGTGCTGTTATGACTGTTCCATCAACCTTATCGTGTGTGACGTCTGTCCTGCCCTGCCATGGGACGGAGGCCATTTGTCTGTGGCTTTAACAAAAGGCAGACTCATTGGCGTTGGAGCCCTCTTGGAAATTCAAATGTGGCTGTTTTGGGTAAATACTGGGAAATCACTTTTCTAGATTTGCTTCGGGATCTCACTTAAACTAGAGAGAAATCCAGGAAAATAAACAGAACTTCCTTAAAGCATGACAGTGAGTCATTCCTCTTGCCAGCTGTGTGGTACTGACGGAGGTACTCAACCGCTTGGGCTTCCATTTTCCCATCTGTGAACTGGGATGGTTATCCCTTCCTCACAGGCTCTGGAGAAGCAGAAGAGAAATGAAGCATGTAGGCATTTGGCAGCTCCAGGCCTGCTGAGCACCAAGGACCTGAAGGCATGGAGTGGCCTCTGGGGGCTGGAGGCCAGTCTCCTGCGGGCAAGCCCAGCAGGGTCTGGCTTCCTTCCCGAGGGGCCTGTTGGCACAGGGAAGAAGCCTGCTGAGAAACGCCATTCTGAGTTCTCATCCTGCAAAGATGGCATCCAGCGCTGGAGGACTTTGCAAACCAACCCTACTATCTTGGTGGAAGAACTGCTAAAATCAGTACCAAATACCTCAGAAGTGAAAGGTGACAGGAGCATCAAACTTTATTTGTGAAAATCCTAAGAATCATTAGTATATTATGGATTCTTTAAGAAAATGATCTCACTCAGTTAACTGAAGGGAATTGCAAATCCAAGGGACTGTTTATTGCAGCGGGAATAAGGGACTTGCCAGATTAAAAAAGATATATTGAAGGAGCCAGAGATTTGAAACATGAAAGACAGCAGCAGATCAACACCGCAGAATTGTATCCAAATACTGGAGTCCAACTTGGAACAGAAGTTGGTGAAGAATTATTTTATGAACCCATTTTCATCATAACATGTGTAAAATGCAAATTTTGATCATTATGTAAATTAGTTACTTGGTGTAATTTACTTAATTCAAAGCACTTAATGCAGCGTGGTATGTTTTTTTCCAAAGTGCCAGAGTAGACGTTTATTTTAAATTGTTTTTAATCTCGATTTTCTAGCCTGATTATTTAAAGCGTTTCTCCCTTCTGTTTGTTTTTTAAATGGAAAGGAACCGAGCTTCGGGAGAAATGAACATGTTATGATCGGGCAATACTCTCCCTCTCCAGGGTTCTAGGCAGGGGCATAGGTAGGCCTCACCCCTATGTCTGAAATGACATGTGTGTGCACATACCGTGTGTGCAGATGTGCTCACGAGGAATTATCCAGATGATCCATTCCTGTTTCTGGAATCTGCTCTCCTATGGTTTCCTGGCTGCTTCTGGAACCTGTAGGCGCAGAAGGCTCCTGGCTATTATGGGCCCCGATTATGGGCAGAAAATTGTTCTCTTTCTCAGAGAACACCTTCCCCTTCAGTCTCTTTACAATTTTGGAATTTACATTATCACAAAAGGGAGAGATGACCTTTTTAGTCTTATATTGTGTCATCCGACTGTCAGGATGGCACCTCCCTTCTTAATGAGCCTCTAGAACAAGAGGGATGATTTGTTCATTGGGAACCCTTTTGGGGCTGCTCTCAGTGCTGATGAGAAGGCTGGAAGGGAGCTGACAGCCCCGAGCATCTGTTTTGCACTGTACCAGTAGTGATGTATAGTAGTGAGGATAGAATCCCTCTCTGAAGGATTGTAGCGCCCCCCACCAGGAAGGTGAGGGTGAGCTCTCTTTTGCAGATGAAGAAATGGACTCAGAGAGGTGGTTACCCAAGTTCATGGGCTAGTGAAGAGTGGGATCCAAACCCAAGCCTGTGCTTACTCTGTCCCCCACCCCCACCCCCTGGGCCAGTGGGGCCAGTGGGGCTGCTGTGTGCCCCTCCCTACTCTGCATCTCAGGTCACCTTGGGGAAGGGTGATTTATTACTCAGGTATTCTGTTCTGCAAGGCCAGCAGATCAGAAGAGGACTGCCACTGAAAAGGTAGTTTGTTACTCACAGTTCCCAGGAGGAGGGGGTGCACCACACCATGGGGACCACCAAGGGAAGCCCCAGGGTCAGTCAGGAGGCAGAGAGAGAAGGGAAACTGGGCAAGAGCCTTTACTGTGGTTTCTGCAGGAAAGAATGGGCGAGAAGGGTAAGCACATTTAGGATTGGCTAGTTTGAATAATTTCAGTGCTCTGTGGGGCACAGGGGTGTCCCAAGTCGTCTTGGGACCTGGCCCTGGGGTGATTAGAGCAGGTGGATAGTGACCTAGAGTGTGAGGGCTGCTAGAGGAGATTGTTGGGGTGTGGCCTCTAGAGTGGTTGGTTTGCATATAAAAGAGGGGCTCTGTGGTGAATTGTTCACTATCTTTAAAAGTTCACTAACCCTGCAGGGGCTGTGCCTCCACAGTTAGCAGGGCCCCAGATGTCAAAGCCTCAGAACACAGAAAATGGAAGACACGGTTCATACAGACAGCAGGGCTTTCTGGGGGGCTAGGGTTGGGATGTTTCTCTGGAGGGCTCCCAAGGCCGTTGGCCATAACTGTTGTCCAGTGACCAGGACAGGGCAAGCCTCCCTCCCAGATGGGGCCCTCAGCAAAACGCAGAGCCGTGGTTCTGTTCCCCCCAGGACACCATCTGAGGGTCTTACTGATTACCCGAAGCCAGCCCCTGCCTGGGCCCTGGGGGCATTCACTTTGGGCAACCTTGTCCCCCTTGGTGGGACAGACCTGCTTCCTGTTTTACAGCGAGCTTGCAATGTGCCACTCCTGTCCATCTCTGCTCCTCCTTTTGCTGAACTCGGGTGGACCTGCCTTGTGCCCACCTGACTCCCACAGAGATGCCCTTATCACATCTGCATGGATTGACTGCAGCGAATTACTCCATCTGTGAAATGCAGCCTG
Source organism: Aselliscus stoliczkanus (assembly GCA_033961575.1). Classification (NCBI taxonomy): domain Eukaryota; kingdom Metazoa; phylum Chordata; class Mammalia; order Chiroptera; family Hipposideridae; genus Aselliscus; species Aselliscus stoliczkanus. The sequence continues at coordinate 122,903,410 of CM066729.1, forward strand.
CAAATGGATCACGTTCTGGCATGTACACGATGCTCAGTAAATGGCAGAGGGGAGCCACTTTGCTCCGGGCTCAGTCTAACCAGCAGGACTGAGAGCTCCCTGACGACAGGGCTGTGAAGCGTTAAAATTCTGCTGCCCAGTGCCCAGCCTAGGGCCTGGCCTAGAACAGTGCTCTGAAAATGTTTGAGAAAGGATGGAAGGAAGGGGGAGGGGAAAGAAGGAAGGGTGGACGGGGGAGGGAGGGAGAGAGCCACGAAAGGAGGCAGGGAAGAAAGGAGGGAGAGAGGGAATGCATAGCTGGCAGCCCAGGTTGGTAGGTGAGGGACCAAATGGGTTCTGAGCAGAGGGAAGGGTATTACTTCTGACTGGAACCACAGCGGTAGGTCTTTGCAATCCCTTTTCTTGGAAATGCTGGCTGCTTCCTCACCTGTAGACCCAGCCGTCATCACATACCATTTCTGTTCCGTGCTTATGAAAGACATGGTGGCATTTTGAGTTAGTGGTGGGGAGGGGAGTGGGCAATAAAGGGCAAAGTTCTTGGGAATGAACTTGAATTTTGGTAAACAACATCTGGGAGGAAATGCAAAGCATCCCTTTGGGGGCCAGATAAGGAAGAAGTTTCCAAAACGTCCATTGAATCAAAGTTGTGTCTCAGATTTTGGAAAATTAGCTAATAATCCCCAAACACTTGTAACCGTGAGCCCCGTCTGGGTATGAAGCGGCAGACTTCATACGTACACAGTATACACGTGTGACTGAGGCTAAAATCTTCATAAGTAGATCTTCGTTCTTGGACTTGTTTTGGAAATTGAAAATAGTACAGGAAGCAATTTGAAATGTGTTCTTTAGTTTCAGTTACTTTTCTGAAAGAAAGAATTGAAAATACCCAGCAACTATCTGATTTTTTTCAGGAGAAGCAGTCGGAAAGTCACAAGGTATGACCTTAGATTTTGAAAAAAACTTTCGCCCAATTCCAGTTCCTTGCAGGAGGGCTTTGCCGCCAGCAAATATGTGATCGCTGTGTGGTTGCTGGAGGCTCGCTGGGCTTAAGGCTGGTTCTTACTTCAGTTCAGTTTGATTCCACAAACCTTTACTGCCCCTGACGCTGTGCTAGCACTGAGTCTTGGGGGGTGGGGTGGGGTGGGCAGAGAAGTCAGAGAGACCTAGTTTCTGCTTCTCAGATCCTCGGGTTGTGAAGCCCGAGGAGGATGGACTCTGACTGGGTCAGACATGGCCTCTGAGGACAGGGATGACGTCAGCTGGGTCTACATGGAGAGGTGGGGCTCTGGACATTTCAAATTGGGGGCATCCAGGTAGAGAGAGTGTGTGTGTGTGTGTGTGTGTGTATCCAAGGAAGGGCAAAGAGTTTCTTTTTCTGGAGTTTGGGTGCACAGTTATTGGTGGTGGTGGAAGTAAGCGATGGTGACACAAAAAACAAAAACAGAAAAAGCTGTTGGAGTCCAAGATTCTCTAACATATCAGGCTAAGATGTATGGAATTTATTTACATACAATAAAAAGTCTCTAGAAGGCTTGTTTGTGATTGATTGATGCTTTTGAGGACACTAATTTCTTGGCAAGTTTAAAATAAACTTGTGTTTTTCATGGACAGTTTTAGAGGAGAGCTATATATGAGCAGATATGAACTAAGAAAGCATCTTGGCCGAACGCGTGGGAGGGGTGGACCCCAGGGTCAGGGGGCCGTGGTAGGAGGCTGGTGCAGAAGGCCCAGCGAGGAGCCGATGGTGCCGGAACCTGGGGAGGGATCATGGAGATGGGCTCGAGTGATGGTTAGGGAAAGCTGGGAGCCCTTGGCCAGCCTAGGTGTCTGCTGTCACTCTTCTCTGATCCTGACTGATGGAAGGGGCTGCCGGAAGGACCCCCCGGATTGGCTGGGAGTGTGACCAGGAGTGCATGTGGGGAGGGGACTGAGCTCCTCCCTGAGGCTTCCACAGCTGGCTCCTTCCCACTGGTGCTTTGCACAGGAGCCTTTCCCTCACAATTTCCTCCAGCCCCACATCTATTTTCTTCAGAGCTCTTATCACTGTTGGAAATGATCTATTAAGCGTGTTGTTTATTTGTTCCAGTCTATCCTCCAGCCCCTGAAATGTAAGTGCCATGGCAGCAGGAACACTGTGGGCTCATTCATTCTTGTTTCTCAGCACCAATGAGAGGGACCAACACAGAGAAAGCTCAGTGATGATGGGTGGAGAGGAGTGAATGAGAGTGGACAGACAACCCAGCTGGGTTCGGGGATTGCAAAGACTTTGGGTGACAGGGGCCCTTGAGAGCCCAGAGGGTGGGCCAAGGAAGCCAAGGCCTGTCCCGGCATTTGTCCCATCAGATTCCTCATAGGGATGGACTTGCCTGTGTTCTCTGAGCTGCCTCCTTTCCGGGGGAGCAGGGTGCTGCTCCCTATTCCTGTTTGTGGCGGGTGCTCTTTTCCATGGTTCTTGCCTCCCCTCACTGCCTCAGAAAGCAATGGGCCCTTTGCCTTCTCCTGCCCTTCCTGGAATGGGGCCCAGTGTGGCCCCATCAGTTCCCTCTCCAGTGGAGGTGGGTCTGCTTGGAGAGCTGCACCAGCATGGTGGACTGGACCGGCCAGTCTGTGCAGGGGAGGGCCTGGGTTGAGGTCCAGAACTCCTTGGGGCCAAGGTGGCTACTGGGGTGCCCAGTCTGCAGCCTATGGGAGCAGCCCCCGCTCTGTCCCTAATCTACCTTCTTGGTGAGTTCTCCCTTCTTAGGGGGCAGCAGTGGATAGCTCACTTTCTTGGGGGGGGTAGGGGAGGGGGGCATTGCAAATTCAGTCTCTTATAAGGGGAAAAGGACTTTCGTTAGAGAAGCGTCCTTGGCCGCATTCCTGGGGAATGGCCTGGAGGTTTACAAAATTGTTTGCAGCATTATGCTCTCACCTGTTCTTCTGACCCTAGTCTTCCCTAAGTGCAGCTGAAGAAGAGCTCCAGAGGCTGAGAGCTGACCTTTTCAGCCAGGTGGGAGCAGGCGGTCAGAGTCAGGGCGGCGGTCCCTCAGCGGTGCTGCCTTCAGCCTGCAGCACTTTTTCTAGGTGTGAGGAGCCGGCCGCTGACAGGGAGCTTAAACTCCCTCTGATGGCCCCATTAGGGGCTGCCCCAAAAGAAGGTAGAAATGCAGCAGCCAAGGACACGCAGGAGCTCTGAGGGCTGCTTGTGTTCTCCATATGGGTCCCGAGACAGTTGTTATCCCCCACCCCACCCCGGCACCTCTTATTCCCAAGGAAATAAAACAGTCCTTTGGTTTTAGGCTGGGCGACCACAGGGAAGGGCCCAAGTATCCCAGCCCAGCCTGAGGGGACCAGCCATGCTGGTGTGATGCATGAGGTCCCTGGAGCCCTACCAGACTTGTGGACCCAGGGGGACGCACAGAGCTGTGCCAGAGCCCCCCTTGAGTATGTGCTCATGTAAATGTGCAGAAAGCACACCTATGCAGCCATGACCAGCCTCTGCCACTGTAAAGACTCGAAATGGTCTTGGAAGGCACTGGAAGAGGAGTGGGAGCTGGTAGAGTGTATCACGGTGCCACCTTCATGTGTGTCCCAGGAAGCTCTCACTGTCCTGTCCTGTGTGCTCAGATCTAGGTCAGAGCCAGGCCATGGGGAGTGAGGACTGTTGGTGCCCAGGCTAAGGGACAGGGCTGTAGAAGCCACCAGTGGCCTTGAGACTGGCCCCCACTCAGCTGCACCTGGGCAATGGCATGGTAAATGCTTAATGCACCTGATGAACTTGGTCTATCAGTTAGGTACCACTTAGAAACAAACCATCCCAAACTTAGTGACATAGAACAACCATCAGTTATTATTTTTTGTGAATCTGTAGATCAATTGGGCAGTTCTGCTCTGGGCTGACTTGTGCATCTGAATTAGGCTGGCACGTGCCTGTGGGTGGCTGCCAGGGGCCCACCTGATTCTTTGTAATGTGTGTCTGTATCCCACCAGCAGGCTAGTGGGAACACCAGGGGTGTTGTCATGGTGGTGGCAGGGTCAAGGGCAGAAACAGAAATGTGTAAACATTTATTCAAACCTCTGCTTAGGCCAGGTTATAACTGTCTTGTGGGACAAAGCAGCTTGTGTGACCGAACTCACAGTGGAGCTGGAAGGGTCTTCAAAGTGACAGGTTAAGAGGCATGAGAAGAGGGAGGCCACTACCAGGGGACTTGATTGCAGCTAATCTCCCTTATGTGGGGACATCACTTACACCACGCTGGTTAAAGACAGCTTCTCAGGCAGTACCATGCAATAGAACTCTCTGTGATGATACCTCACATATGACCTGTATCTGTGCTGTTCAATATGGTAGCCACCAGCCAGATGTGACTACTGAGGAAATGCGGCTAGTGTGATTGAGGAACTGAGATTGTGACTTTATTTAATTGTAATGAACTTAAGTTTGAATAGCACCATGTGGCTCATGGCTGCTGTATTGGACAGCTTAGATCGAGGGTGAAACTGGCCTGCGCTCAGGTGGAAAGCTGCTGCCTGGCCAGCACAGGAACTGGTGTGGGCATGGGTGTCTGCTTAGTGCTAGGATGTTCAAACTCAGAATTCGCAGATGTGAGCTGTGCTGTGCTCAGGATCTGGAGGGGCCAGGCTTGACACCAGTGCTGGATTTTTCTAGTTGGGGGTCCCCTCCCCCTGTTGCACTTCTGCTCCTTAAGGCATCTCTTCATGTGTGCCCTGCCATTTCCTGATTGGTGAATTTTTTCACCAATCAGGAAATGGCAGGGCAAAGAACCTCTTCAAACTTATCTTTTGAGAGGCTTTGGGGCTACAGATCTCCAGGGCCCAAACGGGCTAATGGGGACCGCATGGCCATTCTGGGAATCCAAGGGGCGTTGACAGTCTGGGACCTGTGTGTTGGGAGCTATTGGTGCTGGGACAGGCGTAAGGCACTGTGTCGCCCTCTGTCAGTCACCTTTCCTCACTTGGCAGCCCTGGGTGAAGAGGGCCCATCCTGCTACCTGGCACTTTCTCTCTGCCTGACTTGGCGGGCATAGCAGCACTGAGGTCCCTGTGCTTTGTAAGGCAAGCACCTCTAGGCACATGTCTATGCTCCAGGGGCCAGGCTGCTGAGGGACGCAACTGGCTGCTGTCATGGCTGGGCTGGAACACAGGTTCCATTGGCTTGAGTATCAGTCATGCATTTGCCATCTCTAGGTGGGCTTTCATTTGGGCACTGCTGTAATCTCCCCACGGACCATAAAGAGGATGGCTCTCTGTGCTTCCTGGGCCCAGGCCCCTAAGACACAAACAAGTGGTGCCTTCAAGCATTGTGGTTCATCCCCAGTGTACAGATGACCAAAACGAGACACAAAGTGCATGGGTTATTTGCCTGAGTGTTTAAGGAATGGGACTAAACTCAAAGTGTGCGAGTCCACGGCAGGCACTTAGACCCCATTCCAGGGCTTCCCCTCGTGGTGGCTGCATAGCCACCACCCCCAGCACCCCAGTCATGACCACCATACAGCCCTGATCTCCTCCCTGGCACTGTATTTGTTTGTTTCTCCATGACCACTCTTGTCAGGTCTAGCTGGGACTAGACTTATTGGTGAGCCTGGCAGGACAGGCAGCCCAGGGACCCCGCGGCAGCTTGCACAGTGCCTGGCATGTGTGGAGCTCTGGAAGTTTGTGGAATGGGCATGAAGGGGAAGTTTGGGTGTGAGGACATATGCTGTTCAGTCATAGGACAGGGCTCGACACTGGGCCTGCTCCAGTTAGGGCAGTTGGCGTTCTCAGGTAGCCATTGAGGGTCAAGGAGCCTTGGCCATGGGGAGTAGAGGAAGGTGGGGGAACCAGGGGCCAGGCCAGGGACCACCAGCACGTGTAGCCGTAAGGACTGAATTGCCAGGACTTTCACTGGGATTGGGTGAAAACCAGAGGGAGAGAAAGGAAGCTAGCTCTTCATGAGGCCACTTTCTGGCCACAGGACCTGTTGGATGACAGAAAGCGCTCCCCATAGTGGGAGACACCCCCGGGCTGGTTGCTGGGGAGGGCTTCCAACCTCCATTTAGTGACCACCGAGAGAGGCTTGAGCCCTGGCTTCTGGTGGTGGCCTGGACTGGGTGGGGATGTTGGAGTTCCACCCTCCATGGGCCTTTTCCGCCTAAAGACGTTCTCTCCCCCTCTTCTCCCACTGCTCAGATATCCGTGGGCTCCAAAGCTTTCTGGACCAGGCCTCGCGGCTGGGCCTTGACGTCTCTTTACAAAAGGTGGACAAGAACATCAGCCACGTGTTTACTAGTCTCTTCACCACGATGAAGACGGAGGAGCTGAACCGCTACCGGGACACGCTGCGCCGTGCCATTCTGCTGCTCAGCCCGCAGGGGGCGCACTCTTTCATCAACGAGGTAGGTGCTGGGGCCTGCGGCCACAGGACTGGTTACCCAGCATTGCACACGGGTGGCTCAGCGGGGCTGCCGGTACAGCCCACTCGTCGTACGTGGCCGAAACGGATGTGGGGACCCGTGGGGCACAGCGAGCACAGCTTGGCTCCTCCTGACTGGTCCCTAGAGGTGATCCGAGACCTACCTGCCCAGATGCTGAGAGGCTGGGGGCCCCTAGAGGGAAGCTCGTGCACAAATCACTGCCAGAGATTTCTGAGGCAAAATTCAGGCTGGTTTTTTTTCTCCCCTTTTAATTTTCTTCTTTTTGTTGCCAGGTGTAAGCCTCTAGGGATCAAATAAATTTCCAGCTCTCTGCAGAGCGGGGCAGCTCTGCCTGGGGATTTGGTAGCACCTGGAGGAGGTGTCCGTTGCATATCGCCAAATGATACATGGTGCACCAGCTTGGTGTTTTGGTGCATGGGCTAATCAGTGATTTCTTTTTTTTTTTTTTTAACACCTGTATTAGAGATTAGGCCCTTCTGATGTAGACAGGGCCCCTCTGTTTAACAAATAATTCATTAGTTTTAGAACAGGCAACTGGAAATACTCTGTGAGCTGGCGGATTGGTGTCAGTCCTGGTGGTCTAATGGCAGAGGTGACAAGGTAGAGATGGCAGGTTTCTCTCTGGCCTGAGTTGGTTTCAGGGCGTGGGGGACATGCTGGGGTGTGGGGTGCCTGGAAGCAGGGGCTGGCTGAAGGGGGCACAGAGTGGCCGAATGCTCCCTCACCTGGTTGGCCCGCTCTGATTGAAAGTAAAACAAAGTGAAAGGCAGAATTATACTAATTCTATAAGCAAGCAAAGTAATAAGCTTGCTTATTCTGCTTTCCCCTCTAATTAATTATTACTCAAAATGCTGCCTCATGCATGAGGAACCAGCACGAAGCCCAGCGCTGGAGAACCTGAAATTCAGAATGCTTAATTTGGTGCAATTGGCCGGCATCCCTGTCGCTCTCGGCTAATCAGACTCTGGATAAACTGGTGGTCAGTGAGGCTGTAATGTCCTGTCGGCACTCGGTGTTTTCACAGGAACATGTTTCCCTGTAGGAAGGGATTCAGGCCAATCATGGACAGCCCTGGAGTAGCTGCTCTAGTATGTCCAGGCTTTCCCAGAATGTTCCCAGAAGTGTCTGAGCATAGGAAAGCTTTTCTCCTTGTTAATCTCCCTGGCCAGAATGGGCTCCCGTGATGGCGCCTGCTAATTCTGATGCCAGCCTCCTCCCTCTCTTTTTTCACCAATGCCATGCCTCCTTTCCTTGCTTCCTGTCCTCCTTGCCCCTCATCTGCCGTTAAGCCTAGAAGTGGAAAGAATATTGGTTTCTGAATTACACAGATTTGGGGTCAAGTCCCCCACTTATTATTATGCGGCTTTGGGTAATTTGCTTCACCTTCATAACCTCAGTTCCTTCATCCATCAAGTAGGAATGAAGGAGATGACAGATACGATCAAGCATTTGGCACGTAGCTTCTCAAGAAGCATCCATTCTCTTTTCACTGTACACATTCATCAAATCTCTTCCTGAGAATTCAGCCCTTCCCGGTTCCTCTGCCCTGCAAGGATTTAACACAGGACCAAGAATGGCCTAAGGATATTATTTTCAGGTGGTTAATTATGCAGACTCCTGCAGTGTTTGATACACTCGGCTGGCTTTGGCTGGTTGCCTTCTCCTTCCCCTAGACCGTGTTTGCAAAACCTTTGCTTTACTGGATGCTGTGGAGCTGGGGATGTCCCTGCAGTGGCCTTCCAGGCAACAGTGACAAGCCCCTGGGAATAGTGGCCGGTGACTGTGGGGAAGGATGGCACCTGGGTTGCCTCTAGCTCCAACCACTCAGAGTCTTGGTCTCTGGTCCTATGTGCCAACCTTTGGGAATGGGGGGTACCATCATTTCCAGGGTGTCTACCATAAGCCTGGCATTTTGTGTGCATCCTCTAATCCTCCTGCTTTACAAATGAGGCAACTGAATCTGAAAGAGTTAAAGGACTTGATTAAGGTCTCTAGAGTAGCCACCAGGGGATTGGACAGGATTCATGTCCTGACTGGACTCACTCCAGAGCCTTCTGTGCCATACAGCAGGGATGCCACAGAAAGTACATGTACTGCAGTGACTATCGTGGGTAAAACATGGCCGTGCTGGCTTCATGGAGGAAGGTGTGGGTCCAGGGTCTGCTGGAGGTTTTTAAGGAGCTTATGCTGAAAGAATTTTAGTGCATCTATTGTGCATGGTAGGGGCAGGAATCTGAGATGAACATGACCTGTATGGCTGGCTAGACCAGCAGGTCCCCTAAAGAGACCTGGAGATGTCATCCTTGCAATAAACCTTTGTTTACGACCTGGAGGCATTGCTTGGACTTTTTGAGCAGACTGACCCAGCCTCCTTATGTTGTGATTAGGATAGACGATATCCACAAGGGTGACCCAATGCTAGGATGTGTCCTGAATTTTATGAAACTCAAAACACTGCTGCAGGAAGTGACTGCCTCACCCCTCCACTGCTGTTGATGACATGTTGCTGTTGTGCCCGATCAGGGCTGGTGTGGATGACTGCAGGAAAGATGGGTATGTGGCCCTCCCTGCCATAACTGCTTCCCTTCCCCACTCAGAAAGCCTGGCTGATGGGAGTAAGGGAGGAAGACAGCTTTGCTTGAATCTTTTACATTTTGCTACGTGGAATCGTTGGGAAGGCTGGCATTTGCACTGTCATTAGTGACAAATTCTGCATGACATGGACTCGGCTGCCTGGGACCCTCCAGGCTGTCCATATGCTACATTGGGAGCCACAGTTTCTCCCAGCATCCAGGGCACATCCATTCACTGTGGGGGCTGGGTTTGGGGGCCCGTGCACCGCTAGTGTCTCAATGATCCCATTTTATGGGGGGCTACCCCCCCCCCCTGGGGGGGACCCTGGTCTCCTGGCACCAGACCTGGAGCCCACCGTGGGATGCTCTTGGGGGCTGCCGAGGGCACAGGCCATGCAGGAAGCTCTTCCCTCAGTAGGAAGGTTGCTCTACTTTGGGCTCAGTGTTGGAGCTCTCTGAGTGAGGACAGGGACTGCTTTACAATCACCGCTAACTGGGAAGTGAGTTGGAATCTTTCTATCCTCAGCCGAGCCTCAGTTCTTCTCTGAACTGCTGGATGCTAAGTGGGGCTTCAGTGGGCAGTGACAACCAGCCCTGATCAGCCAGGGGAGGTGGGAATGTGGGTATCCTCTCCTCACTCTAGGGCTGTTGAAGTCCCGAAGTGACCAAGGTGACAGCTGCTGGGAGGGCCTGAAGACAGAGGCTGTGCTCCTGGGACTCCTGCCTGTGGCTGCTGGAACCTTTTCCCTTCTCATGGGTTCTTTCCTGCATTTCTCCAGCATTTAATAAGCCCAAGTGCTGTGCCAAGTTCTGTGCTGGACACCCAGGCTATTGTCCCTGCTCTCATGGTGCTCGCAGCATGGTGGGGAGCTCAAAGGTGAAAATAGACCCTTTTGCCTGTAAAAGCAGAGGCATGGACCAGGTCCTGTGGGAGCTCTCTGGATAGGGAGACATGGGGAGGGCCAGAGGGTCGTTGATGCTTCCTGGAGTAGGGGACACTGCAGTTGGGTCTACAGAAATGAACTTTCATCAACTCCATCACTAAGGTGAGCCTGGGTGCAGAGGGGTCAGAGAGCCCCATTGTATCCAGGGACTTGTGTGTCATGTGGTTGCAGCAGTGGGTAGGCGGGGTGGGGAGTAGCTGGAGCTGAGGCTGGGATGTGAGCAGGAAGGGGGTCCCTAGTCCAGAGCAGGGAATCCAAACTTCATGACTGGTTTGTTCTTGGGGTCCTTTTCAGGGTCTTTGAGGTTGATGGCCTGTAGAACACTCCATAACCACAGCTCCAGGGCTGTTGGGAGGTGTGTATGTCTTACTGGTCTCCAGCTCAGGTTCGATGGGGAGTTCTCCAGTTCACAGTCAGTTTTGGCCTTGGACTTCATTTCATCTTCCTGGAGGAAATTCTATCCATCTGTCCATCATTTGTCCATCCATCCATCCATCCAGTGTGAATTGAGTGATTACAATGAAAGGGAACCGTATCGGAGTGCTGGCTGGGAACACTAAGGTTCCCCACATACCATGGCCGTGGTCCTTCTGGGAATTCTTTCCAGTGGCCCACCGAGGAGGCATGCCCCAGGGCTGTCATCCCCTGAAGTCTCCTCTGGAAATGTGTGGGGACTCTGTCCTTTCAGCTCTCATTTGTCATTTCTGTGCCCTTGTCTCTAGCTGTACTTAGGCCTCCCTCTTTCCTTTTATATCATCCTCTCTTTTCCCTCCTATCTCTTTTGTTTCACTGGAAAGAGTATAAAAAGTAAAGTATTTTAAGCCATTTTAAGCGATAGTTGTAGCAGGTGGCACTTACCGTTGCAGTTAGACAGCTATCAGTGAGAAGGATGGAGAGGGAATACGAGAGGAGCAGCCTGTTGGTAGGACAGCTTCCCATTGCTCTGGGAGGAGGGGTCACCTTTTGCGTAGGCTGGGAAAAATAGGTAAATGTGAAAGGACAAAGGTGGAAAGGACCACTCCTAACATCTGACCCCACCTCCACCCAGACTGGCTTCCCAGGCAAGGATTGTGACTGGAGGCCATTTCACCCTTTCGAGAAGTACAGCCTGGGTTAACTGCAGGCTTCCATCATTGGTTCCCGGAGTTTGCTGCAATGAGTGACCTTTGAAAATAAAGACTGTGCTTTTTAATACATCTATAGCAGGGGTCGGCAAACTGTGGCTCATGAGCCACATGCGGCTCTTTGGGTACGTTCCATCTCAAAAGTTTGCTGATCCCTGGAAAAGCCAATCCTGTCCCTCACAACAATTTAAAAATTATTCGAGAGCCATAAATATATTTTTACATAATCACCATTATGTGAATAATATCCTTTAAAAGTTTTGTAAATGAAACAATGATAGTTTTATTTTCATTTTCAATTTTACTTCAGAGCCACAGGTACTACCCAAAGAGCTGCATGTGGCTTGGGAGCCCCAGTTTGTTGACCCCTGGCAGCTCTTCCATTTCAAATTTTTTTTTTTAATTGCAGAATTCGGGGAGGGGAACAGTGTTGGGGAATTGGGGAGGAGGACCAGCCAGTTGTTGTTCTTCCGTCTTAGTTGTGGAGGGCGCCAGTTGCCATCTGGCTGCCGAACGGCAGCTCATGGCCTCTATGCTCAAGATGCTGTGTTACAATCTTAGTTGCGGATGGTTGTAGCCACCATCCTATGTGGGAATCGAACCGGCAGCCTTGTTGTTAAGAGCACATGCTGTATCCACTGAGCCATCCGGGTGGCAACTTAGCTCAAGGTGCTGAGTTCAGTCTTAGTTGCTAGCGGGCGTAGCCCACCATCTAACAGGCAGTCTTGTTGTTAGGAGCACATGCTCTCACCAGCTGAGCCATCCTGCCACCTGTTGGTAGCTCAACCAACAGCTCAGCTCGGGCACAGCGTCACTGGCCCATGTGGGAATCCAGCCAGCGGCCCTGTTGCTCAAAGCTCGCGCTCTTAAACCAACTCTTAACCAACTGAGCCACTCAGCTGGCCCCATCAAAAGTTTGCCAACCCCTGATCTATAGCAAAGGTGAATTAAGTCATTATAGTGTCCTGTTGTCCCCATGATATATGCAAATATTTGTCACTCCACCATGGTAGATCTGTGGCAGACAACTCTATCACTCAGAGCTAGGATGATTCTGTGCTATTTAAGTATCATTTATTAGAATATTTAAAATTACTAATTTATTATAGAAGGTGAATTTTTAAATGTGGCTCCACATTTGCATTGAATTCTGTTTTACTGTTTATGGATTTTAAAGCCTTAGTACTTAGGCAAAAGTGTTATGTGTCAGAGAAATTCATTTTTTTCCCCTTAGAAATTCTTAGAACTGAGATCATGAGGAAGAGATGTTCTCTAGCATTTGTTCTGGCAGCGTTGGAGCTCAGTGATGCTCAAGGCAGGGAAGGGAGCAAGGAGCTGTCCTGCCGGGGGCTGTGACCCAGACTCCACCCTCCTCTCCTCCTTCCAACCTGATGCATGCTGGGGAAGGCATGGTGGACTCCCTCCCTACCACCAAGCTCTAGTCTTGGCTTCTGTGCATCCTGCCCACCACCCCCCCGCCCCATCCCCAGCATGCTCACATCCTGGGGCTTGCTGCACCCTCAGCATACCACCATTGCCACCCCCATCCCAGGGCCCACACGGCACCCACTACTTGTACTGTGACCATCTCACTCCCCATGGGACCCAGGAGCTTGTGAGGACAGAGCTGGGACACGTTCATTTTTGGGTCCAGTGGACAATAGTTGGCAAGCGGATGGAACCCAGGACCTCCGACCTTTGCCCTGTGCAAACGTTCTCTAGAAGCTCGATTGCCCAGTGGGCAGACTGAACACATTCTAAACACTCTGGCCAAGTAGGGACACCCAACTGTTTTGAGCGAATTCAATGTTTGATGTTTTGATATTTCAAAGGAGCATGAAGCCCTCAGCAAGGGAAAATGCCGAAGGTTGCAGGATGTTTGTTTTGGGTGTTTGTTTTGGGTGACTACTGTTTCAATTTCGAGTTACATCTTGAATCATGCCACCCATTCTTGAGCTCAGGGATGAGAAAGGCCTTACTCAGCTGTTTGGGAGGCCTGTCAGCTTCTTCCCGGGGTTAAAGAGAGAGAGGGCCTGTGAACCTGAAGTGTTGGCTGGGAGACACCTGGGGTTCTTTCCTTCTTTGCTGGGTCCTTAAATAGCCAGTGAAGTGTCAGTTTCTCCCCTCAGCAGGAGTCTTTGTAGCTTATTAACAGGTAGCCCCTTTGGCGGGATGGCAGCAGGCGAGAGAAATAGCTGTTTAAAAAAGGGAAACAGCCTGCAGCACATAAATGACTCAATTGCCCTTTCTGCTCCAGGATCCCCCAGGACATTCAGCTTGGGGGAGCTTCCCAGAGGTGGTGAGTCAGCCCTTTGTTTATTGAAGGGCTGGGTGGGGAACCAGTGGGGAAGCACAGAACTTCCCCAGCACCACGGGAAGCCAGAGGAGGGCTGGAGGTGTGAACAGAGGCAGAGGCGAGGCAAGGTTCTCCAAGCCGGCATAGATTCAACTCTGAAAAGCTGTCTGTGCCATGCAGTCCACATCTGGGGCCATCCCCTGCATGCTCCCAAATGCAGCCCTTGCCTTGTGCCAGCAGGAACTGGGCCTTCGTCACCTGTTACCAGTGCCCCAGGTGCTAGTCTGCTTGGAGAAGGGAAACCTCTATATCAGTTAGCTGGTGCTGTGTAACAAAACACCACAAATCTCAGGGTCATGAAATAATAAGCATTTGTTGTTACTTATGACTCCCCTAGTCAGCGGACCTGGGTCAGACTTGACTGATCTTGTCTGGGCTTGCTCATGCCTCTGTGGTCAGCTGGTAACTCAGTGGGGGCTGGCTGGTTAGGATGGTGGCTAGCTGGCTGTAAGTTAGGGTGATGGGGTGACCTAGCTACATGTCTCTCAGCCTCAGGAGTGCTAGCCCACACTTATTCATATGGCAGCAGCAGAGTTCCAGGACAACAAATGCAAGTGCTCAGGGCCACTTGAGGCCTGGGCTCTTTTGGTCAAAGCAAGCCATGAAGTCAGCCCAGATTGAAGGGGCAGGGGAGGGAGACTTCTTGGAAACTCCTCTTGGGGGAATTGCAAAGTCACATTGTGAAGAGAGTAGATAGAGCAAGAAGTGGTGAGTTGGCGCCATTTTTAATCTGTCTACCACAGCCCAGTGGGCAGATGGGTTTCCTGGAAAGAAGCAGATGGTTCGCAGGTCTGTGGGTGACCTGCTTTCTCTTACTTAGTTTCAGCCTTGCGTTCAACTTTGGGGTGAGGGTGGTGAGGAGGAGGATGTGGAACAGGAGGTAAGATGGAAGAGGCCTTTATTTATGAAGCTCCCTTATTTGTTTGTTTGTTTGTTTGTTTATTTTTAATTTCTAAAGATTTTACTGGGGAATTGGGGGAGGGGAACAGTGTTGGGGAATTGGGGAAGGAGACTGGCCAAGTTGTTGTTCTTCAGTCTTCGTTATGGAGGGCGCCAGTCACCATCTGGCTTCCCTTCAGCAGCGTGTGGCCACTAAGCTCAAGGTGCTGTATTCAATCTTAGTTGCGGGTGGGCATAGCCTCCATCCCATGCGGGAGTCAAACCAGCAGCCTTGTTGTTACAGAGCGCACACTCTATCCACTGAGCCATCCGGGCAGCAACTCAGCTCAAGGTGCCAAGTTCAGTCTTAGTTGTGGGTGGGCGTAGCCACCATCCCATGAGGCAGTCGAACCCTGCAGCCTTGTTGTTGTCAAGCTCCCTTATTTAGACCCACTAACTCACCTAATCCAGCAATGCTGGAAAGGAAAGGCTATTCAGAGTACTGGAGTCTGGGGGATTCAGGGATTTGCTCTTGCTCCCCTCAGATAAAGTGACAGAGCTGGGGTGTGAATTCAGAGCTCCTTGACTCAGAGCCCAGCTTTCCTCCCACTATATACCACTGGGAGGAGGAAACTTATTACCCTTGAAGATTGAGGAAGCCCATTCCCTCCTAGAGCATGATGAAGAGTGGACTCAATGAGCATCAGCACTGAGGAGCAGGTGGGACAGGGAAGGTGGGCTGGACCCTTCAGAGGATTTATCTGGGGAGGATGGGACACTCTCCCCTGCTATGATCCTATGTCTACCAACCACGTGCAGAGAGAGTGGGGGGATGGGGAGACTGTCAGTGCCTCTCTCCTTGGCAACTGGAAGAGCAGCTTCCATGGGACACTCTGGTCACCAGTGAGTCTGAGGGCATTTTACTTACCTGTTCCATAGTGTAGTTAGTGGGGCAGGAAAGGACAGAGTTCCCGTTCCTCTCCCACTTCCTTACCATGTTGCTGTCTTAAGTTTGCTTTCCCATCTGTACAGTTGAGTTCATGATTCTTGACTCACAACGTTACTCTAAGAATTAAGCATAGGGAGAATTCTGGGGTACAGATCTCCCCTCTCATCTCTCACAGTGTCTAACACAGGGCTGGCCCTTAGAAGGTGCCCAGTAACTATCGTGTGAATGGGGAGATGGATGAGTTCTAGGAAATGTAAAGATAGGGGCACTGAGGGCATTGAGAACAACGAAAAATCTTTTGTGACTCTGGGCAAGGTCAACATTCCAAATTTTGAAATGTGCAAGTGATTGACATCAGAGATTCTCATGGTGACCTGCTGCTGGGTTGATTGAAGGAGAGAAGTAGGCTTGGTTCGTGGACTACTAACAGGCATGTCTAATTACTCATTCCTCAGTTTTTTTTTCTGTGCAGGAGTGGTGTGGTGCCTCCCTCCCCCCAGTGCATTTCCCTTGGATCTTCCGTATCTGTGTCTATGATTGATGTCAGGGAGAAAGCCAGAGACAGGGGTTGTGGTCCACGATTGGAGTCATGGAGACTGGGGAGAAAGGAACTGCTGTGGGAGACCATTGTGAAGATGAGAACAGATGGAGGTAGAACATTGAAGGAAATGTTTACCAACAGAAACATGCATGCATCTTTCAGCCCCATCAACAAAACCTTGGGACTCTGGCAGGGGCAGGTGTTGGGTACCTTCCATACAGGACTAGAGGCAGGACTATAGCACTTTAATTGCAGTAACAAGAGACAGGGCAGAAGACCCATGTGTGCCCTCCTTCTCTGTCCTCCTTCCCACACCCCACCTCATCCCTTCTCCACAGAGTAAAACTGATGCTTTCAGATACTCAACTGGGGACATGATGGTGCTTCTTCATGGGTTAGAGCTTCTGGCAGCACGGCGGAAGGGGCATTGCTTTTGGAGCAAATAGACACACAGTTAGATCCCAGCTCCCTCTTGGTGCCCTCTTTTTGAGCCTGTATACTGGTCTGTAAACTAGGATAATAATACCTTCACTTGTCTGTAGGTGGTGCTTGACCGAGATTGTAGAGCTAACGTGGGCTGCTGGGGTCAAGGGTGAAGTGTCAAGAGGAGCACTGCTGTGGCAGAAGGACGGCTCCTTACTCAGTCCATGTCAGGAAATATAGCCACTGGAGCCAAGTGAAGAAACCCAGGTGTGGGGTGCACCCAGGTGGTGGGGACCGAGGCTAGCAAAAAATGGCAAAGTGTTCATGGCCCTCAGCGAGCCCAGCTGGACTGAGGACTGGATTCTCAACCTGGTAGGTGTTGGAATGAACTTAGTAGTCCACGGAGACAGGGGAAGAGAGGACTTCTTAGTGCCCTGTTGGGCTGCTGAGCCTGGCTGGGCATGTGCAGGCCCTGCCCAGGAGCAGGGCAGGCATGCTCAGGGCACCTCCCACCTGGGCTTTCACTTGCTGGTAGTAGTAGGCATAGCCACTAGTTGTTT
Organism: Aselliscus stoliczkanus; assembly: GCA_033961575.1. Lineage (NCBI taxonomy): Eukaryota > Metazoa > Chordata > Mammalia > Chiroptera > Hipposideridae > Aselliscus > Aselliscus stoliczkanus. Next base: position 122,920,175 of record CM066729.1, read on the forward strand.
CTCAGGACTGCTGGTAGCTGAGCTGATAGAAGATGGGAGAACTCCTCGTGCTTTTTGGCTTCAGAACTGCTCCTCAAATAAGGACTCCTTCAGTAGCTCAATGGATAAGAAAATAAGACCCAAGCATATGCTGTCTACATGACACCCATCTCAGATTGAAACACACGCATTGTCTGAAAGTAAAGGGATAGAAAAAAGATATTTTATGCAAATGGAAATGAGAAAAAAGCTGGAGTAGCAATACTTATATTGGACAAAATGGACTTTAAAACGAGAGTATTGCAAGAGACAAAGAAGGACATTACATACTGATAAAAGGATCAATCCAATGAGAGGACATCACCCTAATAAGCATCTATGCATCCAACATGGGAGCACCTAATACATAAAACAAATATTGACTCTCATAAAGTCAGAGCTTGATAGTAACACAGTCATAGTAGGTGATTTTAACACCCCACTCACACCAATGGGCAGATATTACAGACAGAAAAATAAACAAGGAAACAGTGGCCTTAAATGATCACTAGACCAGATGGAGTTAATTGATATTTTTAGAGTATTTCACCACAAAGCAGCACATTATGCATTCTTTTCAAGTGCAGATGGAACATTTTTCAAGATAGACCACATGTTAGGCCACAAAACAAGTCTCAATAAACTTAAGAAGATTGAAATCATATCAAGCATTTTCTCTGACCACAATGCTATGAAATTAGAAATCAATTATAAAAAGAAACCTGAAAAGCACACAAACACATGGAGGCTAAATGACATGCTACTAAACAATAAATGTGTCAGCAGTGAGGTCAAGGAAGAACTCAGAAGATGCCTTGAGACAAATGAAAATGAAAACACAATGACCCCAAATCTATGGTACACAGCAAAAGCAGTCCGAAGAGGAAAATTCATAGCGATGCAATTTTTTTTTTTTTGAGGGCAGTGTCACTGGCCCTCATATGTGGGACCCGAACCGGGGCCGCTGGCTTCCCAAGCCAGCGCTTAACCACCGCGCCACTCGGCCGGCCCATAGCAATGCAATTTTACCTAAAGAAACAGGAAAAATCTCAAATAAACAGTACAACTTTGCACCTAAGGGAACTTGAGAAAGAAGAGCAAACAAAATCCAAAGTGATTGCAAGGAAGGAAATAATAAAGATCAGAGTGGAAATAAACAAAATAGAAGCTAAAAATAAAAACAATACAAAAGATCAATGAAACCAAGAGCTGTTTCTTTTTCTTTTTTTTAAAAAAGATTTTATTGGGGAATTGGGGGAGGGAACAGACAAGCTGTTGTCCTTTTTTTTGTTGTTCTTCAGTCTAGTTGTGGAGGACATCTCTTCACTGGCCCATGTTGGTATTATCATTGCGCTCTTCCCAGCTGAGGCAGATCGCTCACTGGCCACTGGATGGCGGCTCACGGCGGCTATTGGCAGCTCATGCCGGCTGCCGGCCACTCATGGTAGCTCACGGCAGCCCACTACAGCACCACTGCAGCCTATGCCTTCGTCGGTGACTCACGGGAGCCCAGCTCCAGGTTGAGCTGTTGTTCACCATCTTAGCTGTAGAGGGCACAGCGTCACTGGCCCTCATGTGGGATCTGAACTGGGGCCCTGCTGTTCAGAGCTTGCATCCCAAGCCAACTCTTAACCAATGCGCCACTTGGCTGGTCCAAGAGCTGGTTTTTTGAAATGATAAACAAAATTGACAGATCTTTAACCAGACTCATGAAGAAAAAGGGAGGAGGACCCAAAGAAGATCAGAAATGAAAGGGGAGAAGTGACAATGACACCACAAAAATACAAAAAATTTTAAGAAAATACTAGAAGCAACTATATGCCAACACATTGGAAAATCTGGAAGAAATGGATAAATTCCTGGAAGCATACCAACTTTCAAGGCTGAATCAAGAAGAAACATTAAATCTGAACCAACCGATAGCGGGTGTGGCCGCTGCTTCCTGTGCCTTAAGAGGAGCCAGAAATCTGGACTTGACCATGAAATCTCTTAAGTTTTAAATGTTTGCAATTAAATACCAAAATTTTAAGCTCTCTGTTGGCCACCTCTGCCTGTGGCAAGGCTGATAAGGCTTCAGACTGCTGAGTGACAACATCGGATTTATTGCTCATATACCATCAACTTAAGCGTATTAAATATAGGAAGGGCGTGAAGCGAGCCCTGTTCTCCTTTCCCGGGTCTCTCCCACTAAGAATCACAGCCGGATTTTGTGCGGTGCTCCTAAGAGCTCCCATTTCTGTCCTGCATCCTGCACGTGCCGCCCTCATTTTGTGTGCATTCAGTACTCTTTTTGATCTTGCTGACCTGCCTTAGGATTATTCTTTTAAAAAAAATTTTTTTTTGAACCAGAACATTTTTTTTTTAAAGATTTTACTGGGGAACTGGGGAGGGGAACAGTGTTGGGGAATTGGGGAAGGGGAACATTGTGATTTTCCAGGACCCATCAGCTCCAAGTCAAGTTGTTGTCCTTCAATCTTAATTGTGGTGGGTGCAAGCTCAGCTCCAAGCCCAGTCACTGCTTTCAATCTAGTTGCTGGGGGCAGAGGGCGTAGTTCACCATCCCATGACGAAGTCTAACTGGAAACCTTGTTGCACACTGAGCCATGCAGCTACCCGTTGGCAGCTCCCACCTGCTCAGCTCAAGGTGCCATGTTCAATCTTAGTTGCGGGAGGGTGGGTGGGGGGGTGGCGCAGCCCATCATCCCATGTGGGAGTTGAACCGACAACCTTGTTGTTAAGAGCACGTGCTCTTACTAGCTCAGCGACAGCTCAGCTTGGGCGCAGCTCACTGGCTCATGTAGGAATTGAACCAGTGACCCTGTTGCTTAGAGCTCACACTCTAACCGACTGAGCCACTCGGCCGGCCCTAAACTGGAACATTTATTGCACAACTAATCGTTGAAATCCTTAAGAGGAACTGGATGTTGCAACAGCAGTCCTCCTGGGTTTAGGTGTTGTTCCTTCACGGAATCCATGACTGAATCTGTGGTACACAATGTTTAGGAGCCTCCATTTGACCAGTCCCAGTGGTATTTCATCTTTTGGCCTTGGCAAATCCAGTTATACTTTCTCTTCTGGTTAGCAGGGTACTCATACTTGCCACAGGTAGACTTTTGAAGGTAGACTCCTTAGAGCCACAGTGGGGGCATAATGTGTACATCTTATTTTCTCTTTGTCATAGTGCTTCTGTGGCCTAAGACCCAAGAGGCCTTGGGATCCTTCTTTGTATTTGAAGGAAGTTGTTGGTCTTATTATTTGTCATTGTTCAAAGTGCACATTAAATTCCAACCTAGCTTGTGGAGGTCAGCTCTTTGGACAGCGGGTCACTGTTACTGGTTTGGGCCCCTAACAGTCTCCATGGTACTGCGGCTAGTTACTTATCCAAGGGCTGGCAGCTCTCTGTCTGTGGGTCTTGTAGCTTTCCAGGGTCCTGGAGAGCTCGTGAGTATGATACAGGGAACTGGGCAATTTCTTAAAGCCCGGTGATGCAGTTGGTGACTCGCTGAGCATCTACTCTGTATAGCTCATTCTGAGTAGTGGGGAAGCAACTGGGAGGTGAGGGTGGCCCCTTCCTGCAAATGAGATATGGATTAGAGAAACGTGACAAGTGAGCCCACAGCCCAAGGCAGTAAATGCCTGAACCCAGCCCAGACCAGGCTCCCTTGTGCTGCTGCGCCCTATATGACAGACTGTAGGCCACTATAGTGCCTCTGCAGGTCTCAGTTTGCTTGTCATCAAATAGGTCGAATGTTAATCTGAGGAATTAATAGGGACCAGGCCCTGTTCTAGGCACTGGCGATGCAGAGAGGCTGAGACAGACAAGGTCCCTGACTTCAAGGAGCTGATATTCTAGTGGAGGCAGGGGGCAGACACTAAGCAAATAAATGAATAAACCCATGAGGAAAAATAAAGCAAGACATGAAGAGAGTGGTTTGGTGGGGGTGCCAGTTTAGATGCGGTGGTCAGAGATGGTGCTGCTAAGGAGGGTGCATTTACGGTGAGACCAGGAGCATGTGATGGAGCCTGTCAAGCAAGATCTGACTGCAGATGGAATAGCATATGCAAAGGTCCTGAGGTTGGAATGAACTCAAGCACACTGGAGGGTCAGTAGGGAGGAGGGTGTGCCTGGTGCAAGGTGAGCAAGGGGAAGAGTGGTGGGAGGTGATTGTGGGAAGGGGCCCAGGGTGAGAGCACAGAAGACCACGCAGTCCACTGAAGGACTTTTGACTTGGTTTCAGTCTAATGTGGGGGGGGGGGGTCCACTGGAGATTTGTGAGCAGGTCAGAGCCATGGCCTAGAAAGGGATCAGGCTGAAGGTGTCACCTGCCATTCTTTGACTCTAGGAAGCAGCTGAGGGAAGTAGAAATTCCAAGGGGATGGTAATTCATAGTTGCCAGGCCACAGGGAGCCCATGCATATGGAGCTGAGTAGGGCTACGATGGGGGAGGTGTTCCCTCTGTACCCTCTGCTTGCCGGGACCACAGGGCCTCCCCCAGGGGGGCAGCCTCATTCTGGGGTCCCCTAAAGGGCCCTTGGTGTGGGAAATCACATGGCCCCTGCTCTGTGTCTCGCCAAGCGAGTTTGCAGGGGTGAATCTCCTGGCAGCCATCCATGGCAGCTTTCTGAGAGCAGCAAGTAATCAGCCGAAAGAGCTTTGCATTTTATTAATGTGTTGCTTTGAGACTCTCCTTCTGGAAGGACTTGGAGGACACGCCCTTTGCAGCGCCACCTTTCCTTTCCTTCATGAGGAACTCAGGGAAGCAGCAGCAACAAACCCAGCCACTACTAGCTGGCCACAATCACACACAGGATGAGTCAGGCAGGCCTGCTGCTGAGCCCAGGGCAGGCCCCCAACCTTCCGTTTGTTTGCACTTGTGCCAAAATGTGAACAGATTTGGGCTGTGTTGTGTGTTTGTATATGTGTGTGTGTGACTGTGGAGGCTGGGCAGAGTTGGCTCATGTGTCCTGCCTTTGCTTACTTCCTCACTGGCACCTTGAGCCTGTGTGATGTCCCCCAGCCCCACATAAAGGGCCCCCCAGCATGGTGGGAGACAGTGATGCAGGATGCCCCTTCTACCCAATCCTACTCTCAACTCTCGGCATTGCCTGTAGGTTCCCGGTCGTGGCTCTGTAGCCACAGCTGTGACTTGTGCTCCTGAAGTTTGGGCTGCAACTTTCCCCTTAGGACAGGGTGGACTTAGGTAATGCCCCCTTCTGCTGTGACTCAGTGGATTTCAATCCTAATTCCCGCCACTCATTACAGACCCGCAGGGACTTGCAGTGTTGGGGAGGGGGAGTAGGCAGGCCTGGCATTGTGCGTGGCCACAGTCATTACATTACGTGATTTATAACCTAAGCAGTGTGCCTGGTGCCTCCCCAGAGCTGGGTGCCTTTTTGACCTTTGCTATGAAGGCTGGCTCCCTTGGCTTGGCTGCCACCAGCCCATTTCTGGACTCTGACTCGACCACTGCCCAGGCCCACAGGGGAAGACACTAAGGAACTGCAGCAGGCAGGGCCCAACCACTCCAGTCTGGGCTATGCCTGCCTCTCACCCCACCCACTGCCCCCCTCCATATCCAACCAGCGTCACCATCTGCTCAGACCCCACGGGGTGGCCCACAGAACTGGTCCCATCAGGGGCCACAGTCATAGCTTAGGCATAAAGGAAACCTTGGAAGCAAATGAAAGCTTGAGGTGGGGGACTTTTTCTGTGTGATGGAAAACACTATTTGTGCATTTAATTCAGTGACCAGTTAAAGAAAACATACCTTTTTCTTGCTGTGATGACAGTGTACTTTCATAGCTGGCTAGTTCTAGATTCCAGAAGGGAAGTTGTGTAATAAGCCAGCCAGGCACCCAGCTGGGCTTCAGAGCCAGGGAGAGACTGACCAGGGAGCATTCCAGCCCCAGGGCCGTGCATCTCCTTCCAGTTGTCTGGTGCCTCTGCCTTGAGGAGGGAGCCATGCCCAGAATGGCTGCCTGCCCCTGGAAACACAAAGCAAACCCATCCCTGGCCCATTAATAGCGGTAAGTGAATGTGCAGGGAACTATCCTGCGTCTCCAACAAGGTCAGCAGAGGGGCCTTGGCATGTGGCTTGTGGGATCTGTCCTCGGGTGAGGGGACAGTGGGGACAACAGAAAGAGCCCGGGCTTGGGAGTAACACAGCTGGCTTACACTCTGAATCTGGTTTCACTGGTAAAATAGGGAAGCTGATCCCTGCCCACCCCCAAGGCCGAGGTGACATTTAAATGAGACAGTGTATGTGTGGGGGAGCCCAGCATGGTCTGGCCTGGAGTAGGTGATAATAAATGACTGCTCTGCTCCCTCCAGTAGCACAGGATTCCTCAGGTCTGGCACTCTGTTCAGAGTCAGGCATTGTCACCACTCCTATTTTCCAGGTGCAGAGACTGAGGCACTGAAGAGCTGTATTTGGGGGCTCAGGGTCTCCAGAGGAATATTTTTAAAACAACTCAGGGTGAGGAGCCATGGCGTGGGCATGAGGGGAGAGGAGCCAGAGCACGTAAGAGTGTGTATGGCCTTGGAGTTTGTGCATTTGAGGTTACAATCTCTTGGCAGAGTCCTTATGGCTGGTAGCTGTGGGCAAGTTACAAAGCTGCCCCAAGTCTCTTTTCTTATCTCTAAGGTGGTGATGATGATGGTGATAATGGTGATAGTGGTGACAATGATGATGATGATGATGGTGATGACAATGATGGTGATGATGATGGTGGTGGTGGTGATGATGGTGGTGGTGGTGATGATGGTGGTGGTGGTGATGATGATGATGGTGATGACAATGATGATGATGATGATGGTGATGACAATGATGATGATGACGATGATGGTGGTGGTGGTGATGGTGGTGGTGATGATGGTGATGATGGTAATTATGTTGGTGATTATGATGGTATCCATGGTTATGAGGATGGCAGTCGTGGTGGTGGTGGTGATGATGATGCAGCTATGCTTCCTACCAGAACCACTGCCTCTGGCATACTTTGTCTTACTTGGAAACATGAATAACCTAGAGGTCTCAGCTCAACCACTATGTGCTCAAAGGAAATTTTTATTTCATTTCTGGATTGGTGGGCGAGAGTATGGTACCAGCAAAGAGTCCTTGCTGTTTGGGGTTAACAGGGCCTGGATCCCAGTCTCTGTGGTTATGGGAATGAGTGTTTCAGGGACACAGTGGGGAAAGCACAGAGTGCCCTCCTCTGCCTCACAGTGGGACCTGGGCTGTGTGGGAAGCCTAAGCCAACCTTGACTCCTGGAAGAAGGCTCGGGAGCTGCTTGTTCACTGCAGTCGCTCTGATGTTGGGCCTTTGTTCTGGTTATCTCTTGCTGTGTGATAAACTACCCCAACACTTACTGGTTTAAAACAAAAACCACTTTATTTGCGCATGTTTTCCGTAGGTCAAAGGTAAGGGCTCAGCTGGGTGGTTTTGGCTCTGAGTCCGTCATGCAGTTCCAGTCACAGGGTGACTGGATCTGGAAGCCTGAGGGGCAGCACAAGCTGGGCATCTCTCCTTCATGTGATCTCTCTGAATACACTAGTTTGTGCCTCCTCACTGCATGGCGGCCTTGGGGTGGTAGGGTTTCTTACCTGGCTGCTCAGGGCTCTGCTGTGAGGGCTCCAGCAAGCCAGGAGGAAGCTTGGGCTGGTCATTTGCAGAGTCCTGCTTGATCCAGGGTGAAAGATGGGCCAGGATGGGCACTGTGTCCTGTATTTGTTTTTTGTGGTGTGAATACTCATGGATCTACTGTCTGACAGTGGCCTAAAGGTGACTGACAGGAGGCAATGGTTTTGTCATGTCATGAAATGAAATCACAGCTACTCTAAGGATGAAGTCAGAGACAGCTCATGGGGCGGCTGGAGGAGGGAATGTGGAGGAGTGGAGGTGCAGGGTGGGGCCTGGTCAGAGTGAGCTCAGCATCCCCTCCTTAACTTGGCTATGCTTCTTGCACCTTGTCATAGCTTCTGAGGGTCCCTCATTCCTCGTAGTTGCTCTTCTTTCTTGTTATGGAGGGCAATTGCGGTCATGAAGGAATGTGAGACTCAGGGGTCTCCTAAGGGGCCCCGACAGATCCCTTGAGAAATTCCTCTGCCTAAGGTCCTTGGCTCAGCCAGGCCAGGGAGTCTGCCTTAGGGAGCAAGAGGGATGGGGTCCATCTCAGGGTCGGGGTCCTCGGAGCCCAGCTTCAAGCCAGGGCAGAGGTACGCTGTCTTGAGGACCGTGGCAGCTGGCAAAGCAGATGTTCTTGGCATGGCTTCCGTCATGACAAAGATACTTCTCAACAAAAGTGGTAGTCCTAAGCCTGGTAATCACAGAATTAGAGAGTACATTGAGGGAGATATTTAATATTTATATCCAAACTGGCAACACCTTGACATTAATTATCCTACTTATAATTAAATCTAGTAATCCGTTACATTGTCATATAATGGAATGTGGTTATATAGGACTCTAGTGAGGATAGTGGAGTTCTGAAGAGTAGAATTTGTAATTTAAAACCCAAGAACAAAAGCCCTGGATTGCTAGCTATGACTTTTCATCTTGTTGTTTTTCGCCCTAGTGATTTACTCATCATTAAATAAACATTCAGTGAAGAATGGGACTAGAGGTTCTTGGGTGAGAGAACTCTGCCTGTCCTTAGGGAAAGTAGGAAAACATAGACAGTATAGGATAGATGCAAGTGTGGGGACAATTGGGGCATCCACCAAAGCCAACACATCCATCCTGGGGCAAGGAAAGGTTTTCCATAGAAAGCAAGGTCTGAGCTGAGTCTTGACGGTCAGGCAGGAGTCAAGCCAGGTTAAACAGTGGAGAGGGGGCAACTCAGGCGATGGATCAGCAAATGCAGGGGTGTGGAAGGGAAGTACATGGGAGCTAGAGGAATAGTTTTTTTTTGCGGGGGCAAGAGCAATATGTATTTTACTATGACTACATCAAGAGAAGCAATGTAGCGGAAGAGTAGGAGGCAAAACTGTGAAAGGAGCCTGGGTACCATGCGAGGCACTGGACTCAATCCTGAGGACAGAGGGAGCCCTTGCAACATGGGTACCTCATCACATCGGTGTTGCCAAAGCGCCGGGTGGCCTCAGGCAATGGGATGTGTTGGACAGGGGGCCTGGAGCCAGGGAGAAAGGGTGATGCCAGTATTTGGGTTGAGCATAGACATAGCATTGAGGAAGGCAGGGGTGATTGTGGGGAAAGGAACACATTAGAGGGCCATTTTGAAAATAAATTCTATCAAATTTCGGATGAGATTCCAAATCTTAAAAATAAACTTTTAGTTTTAGAATAGTTTTTGATTTACAGGAAAATTGTAGCAATGGTATGGAGAGTTCTCATATACCCCACACCCAGTTTCCTCAAGAATCATTCCTCGGACCACCTTTGTGTGTGCGAGACCTGGGCTGAGCTCTAGAGGAGTGAGACATCCTCAGCCCTTGAGAACCCACCACCTATGGATGATCGTCTCCCTCCCATAAGCAGCCTCCAGCCCCACGGCTTCTCTCTAAGGAAAGCCAGGTTTCCCAGAGTTTCCAGCCCTGCTCCTTCCATCTGCTGGGGGGGTGGGGGGGTGGGAGAGCGTCTTCTCATCCTGGAGCTTCTCCCTGAGTGTTCTTTTGGGGAGAAAGGAAGAAAGTGGCATTGTTGCTTTTGGGCATTTACATGACAGATTTGGGGATAGAGCCATTACAGATGTGCCTCAGCCTCCACAAACAAGGCTCAGGCCTTTCCAAATACCTATTTTTCATGTTGTTTTATTGTGTTTCTGAGATATAAAATTTTGTAAATACTTACTGAATACAGCCACGGAGGTGACGAGTACATTTGGTTAATTTTCTGCAGTTTGTCCCTAAGCTGTTAGCAGATGCGCACATGTTTCGGCCTCCCAGGGTGACAACCTGCAGGTTCCTTCCCATAGGAGCAGCTGGGACAGGGCGACCCTCTGTGGTGGGGTTGCTGGCTCTGTCTGTCCTTTTCGGCCAGCGGGTGGGATCTCTGCTTCGGTTAGGAGAGTGGCCAAGCAAATGGGTCTGGAACCATCCTCCTGAGTTGCAGTTCCGGCGCTACCACTTACTGACTGTGGGACCTCGGGAGAACGTTTCGCCTTTTTCATCTGCACAATGCAGGTAACATTATTACTTCCCTCCTAGACAGTTGCCAAGATTAAATAAGTTAATCCATATAAAGCACTTAAAAACATGCCTAATAAACCTTTACCTAGAAAGTGTTAGCTGTTACCGTTTCTAACTTAGGTGGGAGAGACTTATGACTTTGTGAGCTGAACAGTAGATTTGGGGTTCTCCTTCATTCATTCATTCACTCATTCATTCATCTATCTGTTTAAAAACTTTTATTTTTAACATGGCCAATAAAGTTTATTAAGCATATTTTCATATATCCACAGATTCTTTCATAGTTGGGTACTAAAATAGACATTTACCGTTTCAGAATTTTCGTTCAATGCCTTTTAAAAAGTCTTGGTGGTGGTGGTGGAGGCAAAAGGCTCTACTGAGAGATGAAAAAGAGCTCAAGTGTCTTCATATGACTAATTCTCAGTATGTCCAGCACAGTGTTGCAGGTGCTACCAGAGAAGACTAGTGTTTCGTTCATTTGTAATCATGTATAACTGGTGGTCCCGCGTGTCCCTGTCTGTGTAGAATCACTAGGAGGACAAAAGTGAGAAAAGTGATGACTGTTAGAGGATCGAATTTGTTACTCACAGCCACACTTAAAATCCTCACTCTCGTCTCTGCCTTCCCCCTTGTCTTTCACTAGCCACTGTCTTCCCAAACTTGCCAGGTGTGTCACCTTTCGTAGTCAACGTGTGCTCTTGCTTTTCTTCCTATCTCCTCCTTTCTGTCCCTATTTTTTCTCTTTTTCCCACAAAAGCCCAGGAACCAAAGCAGAAAGCCCGAGGAAGTGGAGAAGGTACCAGGACTGATTTTGGATCCCCGCTAGTGGGCTGGGAGGGAGGAGGGTTCAGATGGGACGTTTTGTCTTGCTGTTGTGTGGTGATCTGGCGCTTCCATGCTGAGAGCCTGCCCCGTGCGCAGCAGTGTCAGGTGACAGGAAGGTGACTGGGGCATGCACAAGGAGCTCTGTGTCTGCATGTAGTAGGGACAAAAGAACGCGCAAATGCCCTTGTTCTCCCAGCTTGCCTCCGAGTCGGCCCAGGGCTGAATGATTGAACAGAGAACTTAGTGTGGTTCAAACTTGGGCTCAACCTGTGGGACTTAAGGGGCATCATTTTCTCAACAGACAGGGGAGAGGAAACGCCAGAGTGAGTTGAGAATGTTTCCAGGTGGAGAGGTCTAAAATGGAAAGGGAATTGCCTGGCACATTGGGGTCGAGGCGGCAGGAATGTAGGCTGTGGTATTGTCAGAGTTGAACTCAACTCCCAGCATCTCTGGGATCCACTGTAGGTCGTGGACAGACATCTTGGCCTGTTCTGAACCCCCGTTTCTGCGCCTGGGGGATGGAAGTCGCATCACCCCCTCATCGGGCTGTGGGGAGGACTGACAGAGATAAGCGATCAGAGTGCAGGTTGTGGCGTTCTGTGACTGCTGTTTCTTCCCCCTCCTTCCCTGCTCACTCTCTGGGCCACAAGCTCAGTCCTGCCAGTAGGGTGCCCACCTCCACAGGACCCCCACAGAGATAGCCCTGCCTGGGGCCTCCTACTTGCACCTTAAAGGGAATCAGGCCCCTTTACCCCACTCCATGTCTGGGGACCTGTGTGCTTCATCCATCACCATGGCGCCGCCCTGTGCATGGGGCTGTGGGGACCATGCCAGAGAGCGAGTCCTTGTTCTTGATCAGGAGATTATGATCTGGTTGGGGGACTAAGAGTGAGACAGAAGAAACCAAAGTGGATATTGACCATGGCTTGTGTCGGACTCAGGAACTTAGAAGGATGTTCGTCTCCCCACAACACGGCCTGCAGCAGTGGCCTCTGCTTACACACTCCCAGAGATAGGGAACTCACCACATATTTAAGGACACCCATTCTGTCATTGGGTAGCTCAACAGTGAGAAAGTTTTTCTTTATTGTTATGCAAAACCTGTCAGATGGCTTCTTCCCATTATTCCTGAATCAGTGTGCTGGGGCCACAGAATTTTAGTCTTTTTTCCATGTCAGCCTCTTAGTTATCTGAAGATAGCATGCATTTACCTTGTGGTCCTCTTGCTAAGCCAAAGCCCTCCAGTTCCTCCACTGGTCTTTAGAATTCAGAGATATTTATTGAGCACCTCCTATGTATCGGATATTCTGCAATGCTGCAAGGTGCTGGGTTATGTGGGGAATAAGATAGGAGAGGTCTCCACACTTATGGAACTTACACCATAGGTGCAAGAGGAAGAGACAGAAAGCAAGATAATATCAAATGGTGAAGAGCTGCGTAAGGAACTCAGAAGAGGACAACGTGATAAGGAATGACTGGGGGCCACCTGGTGTCTTTGTGGCCGGCTCTCCGACTTTTAAGCGGAGCCCTGATTGATGGAATCAGGCCCGTGAAGGCCTTTGCTTTTGTAAGGGAGACCTTTGTTATTGACAGTGTCCCAAGGTGGGAATAAAGGCTGGCTGGTCAGAAGAACAGAAAAAGAATGGCTTTGTGGCTGGAGCTTAGTGAGAACAGGGGAGAGGATGATGCAGTAAGATGAGAGGGGTAGGTGTGCAGCCCCCCGGAGGAGTTGGGTTTTATTTTAATTGTGATGGGAAGTTATTGGCGGGCTTTTATAGGGTGATGCCATGACTCATTTCCCATTTAGTGATCCCTTTCGCTGCTCTGTGGGGAGGAGACTCTAAGAAGCCAAGAGTGGGGGCAGAATGGAAATCATCACACACGTTGCATGAACAGCATCCTCCAACACTTTGACGAGCACGGGATAAATCAGAGGCTAAAGGTCTAGCCTCTCACAAGACCAGGGGTCCATGAGAGCCCGTGAGTCTTGGTCCCTTGAATACCCAACTTCTGGGAATATTTTCTACTCATGTAAAATTTGTGTGTATCGTTCCCCCCACCCCCCGATTCTGGGTAACCCTGGCTAATGTGAAGCCTGCATACCTCAGCCATGGTCCGCCCGGTCTCTGAGCGTGGCCAGGCCTGGGAGAAGAATGCTTGTGACACCTTCACTTCAGCAATCCCCAGAGGTGCCTGGCTCTCATGATATATCATCAGAAAATATATCATCGGAAATTGGTCTTTCATCTTCATCAGCATCTTTTATGTTGCGGAGAAGGCCCATCCTCATTAGCAGGAGGGGAGGAGGTAAGATTTGAAGCAGGAGCTCCTGGCAGATTCTGCCATCGCATCCCCCGCCCCCGCCCCGTCTCAGCCACAGTTGTCATCAATCTGTATTTCATTCCTGCTTTCATCCTTCACTTGCTGTTTGTCATTTTTGGAGAAGGATCCTCTCTGTTAGCACATTTGGAAACCTATTTCACTGCAGAGGAGAAGGGAACAATACAGGTTTTCATCTCAGACTAATTATGCCTCCAATACACTGATGCTAAATAAAACCAAGGGGAAGGTAATTGGAAATTCTTGGTGTGACATTCAGAGTTTTGAGAAAAACAGATGTTCACTTGAGGATCTGGGAAGAGCATCCATATCTCTGTGACTGACCAATAAGATTGGTTCCAGGAGTCTGTGCGTGAGAGTTGGGCCACCCCTTATCCTGTGGAGGTGGCCTGAGGATTCTCTGCAAGCCCACCTGTTCCTTGTTGGCCTGGCCTGAGCTCTGTTCTTGCCTGGGCTGGCATGAGTGACTCTTGTGTTGTCATCTAAGGCATTTAGTGCAGCTCAGATTTTGCAACAGAAAGTGTCTACCTGCAGTCTGGTCCCTGCCACCCAGCTGGACTTTGGGTAAGGACTCAAGTGTCTCTGACTATCCATTTCCTCATCCATCAGATGCAGGTAGCTGCTCACAGTGCCTCACGGGTCCTTGGGAGAATTCAGAGAGACAATGTCTGTAACCGAACATGGAAGTTTCTCCAGAAGTTTCCCTTTTCTTTCCAAAAGATGGCACCGTTCTGCGGATTAAGGCTGTGCCGATCATGAGTGCTTCTTCCCATCAATTTGAATTTTTTGACCTCCTTATATAGCAAGACTGATTCGACCAGCCCAACTGCAGTTGCTGTAAACCTGGGAAGCCATAAACACCAGACCCACTTCCTTTTTCATAGGGACACTTTCACAAATGCAAATATAGTGGAAAACTGAAGCAGTTGAGTGTGTTGTGGGTAACTCCTTTATCCCTCCAAGTCACCTCTTCTCTATCTGTGAAATGGGGTGGGAACTGCCCAGTGTAATTTCTAGGACGCACACACACACACACACACACACACACACACACACACACACACACCGGAAATGAGACAGGCGATAAGTGTCCTTCAGGGTAGAAAAGAATCCAGGTCCCAAATGACTCCAATGACTGGGACAAAACCATGTTGTGCTGCGATTATGCCTGGTGCTTTGCTCTCCCTCAGCCGTCCAGGGCAGAGGCTGGGTGTGGCTGATTGCATGTTTGCCCTCAGTTCTTCCACACACCCTGTTGTGGCCTCGTGGTGGGTGGAGTACACTTCCTGTGCTTTGGGTTTGGCCAACAGCATGTACGCAGAGATGACAATGTGTCAATTCTGAGCCTGGGCCATAAACTCTCTGGAGTTTCTACCACTTTCACCTTAAAGAAAAGAAAAAATGACAACCTCCCTCCCCTATCCACTGCCCCCACCCCCAATATATTAAAAAAAGAAAGAAAAGAAAAAATACGTCTTGGATAATCTACTGGTCCCAGGAGGATGAGAAACATAAGGGGCAATACAGAGCCACTGAGCTAGTCCACAGACCTTCAGTGAGAAATACTTCTGCCCCAACCACCCACACATCTGTGAGAATAAGTGGTGGTTGTTTTAGCCACTGAGCTCTGGGAGATTTGTTACACAGCATTATTCTGGCAACTTCTCTTTCTCTTTGCACATCAGATTTGCTCCTTTCTCCCTTCATCTACCATGTCCTGTCACTGAGGCAGAGGCCCTTGCTGGAATTAAGGGAATTGTTGTTTTGGCTTATAGAGGAGGGAAACCACCTTGAAGCAAGATAAACAGGAAGGCAAATATGTGCTGCGAAAGACATTCAATCTATAACTATGGCTGGAGGACTGTTTGCTTAGAAAAGGGCCAGGAGAAAAGCAGGACAATGAAGTTAACGAGCAATGTTTGGATTTGCTTGACATGGAGGCATGCAGGCCTGAGCCGAGGAGGGAGGGAGGAAGGGAGGCATGGAGGGAGGGAAGGGGCTCCCAGAGGGAAGTGGGCCAAGCTGAGGGCTGATGAAAACCAGCTGCCCTGAAAAGACCTGGGGAGACCAAGTGATCAAACCACCCACTGCCAGACTCTTAGGCGCGGTGGCTTCTGATGTGGGGCTCTTTCCAAAAGGTGCTCACAGAATTTTAAAATGATCAAAGATGTCCCCTGTTAAACACAGGGCGGACAAATCAAAGAATGTGGGAACTCAGAAGGACTAGAAGTAAAGCCAATAAAATGCAAACAGCGCTGTGGAGGAAACACTAGGGGAGGCTGGTGCAGGTGGTGGGGTAAGGGCTGGAGCTGCCCCACTGTGGAGGCTTCCTCAGCAGAAGTAGAGCTGGGTCCTGGAATAGTGCCTGTTCATGTGTGTGCACGCATGTGTGTATGTTTACACGTGTGCATGCATACATGCACATGTACACACACGCATGCATATGTTGCATTGTGTATGTATACATGGGTGTGCATGCATGCGTGTATATACACATGTGCATACATGTGTGCAAATGCATGCATACATGTGTATGCATGTATGTGTATGCATGCATGTGTGTGCTTGTGTGTATGCCTTTTCTTTTTCTTTCTTTTTTTTTTTTTGAGGGCAGTGTCACTGGCCCTCATATGTGGGACCCGAACTGGGGCCACTGGCTTCCCAAGCCAGCGCTTAACCACCACACCACTCGGCCGTAATGGAACCTTTCAGTCTCAGAGGAGAACAGGGCCATTTGATGGGCAAAGCTCCATTCCAAGCTGGAAGTAATAACAGCGAATACTTGTTCAAGCTTACCACAGGCCAGGCCATTCCAGAGCACTTTTTGTGTCTTGTCTCATTGAATTCCTTCAGTTGCAGAAGGGTTTTTGTTTTTCAATTTATTCAGGGAAATTGAGATGCGAAGAGGTTAGGTAATCTGCGCAGGGTTTGGGCTGGCAGTCTGGCT
This sequence comes from Aselliscus stoliczkanus, assembly GCA_033961575.1. NCBI lineage: Eukaryota > Metazoa > Chordata > Mammalia > Chiroptera > Hipposideridae > Aselliscus > Aselliscus stoliczkanus. The sequence goes on from CM066729.1 coordinate 122,936,453, forward strand.
TAGGGCTGTCCTGCAGGGTTACTGCTAACACTTGTGCTGCTTGTGTGTCACACAACTTCAAGGGACATCCTTCCTGTTGTGGTCATTGTAGCTGTGGATAGTTATCATGGTACACTTGCAGCGGTCGACGGTCTTGAGCAGAATGGCTCTTTGGGCTGAGGCAGGGTTGCAGGGCTCAGTCCATTTCTGGGTTCCCTCCCAGAGCTGAGCAAGGAACTGGTGGGGATGTGAGGCCCTGGATAGGATGCGGTGAGTGGATGAGCTCCCCAGGGCCCTGGAAGTTCGTGGAGATGTCCCTGAAGTTTGGTGTCTTGGCTGCCTGGAGGTGGGAGAGGCTCTGCAGACCGGAGGAGGGATCATTTGCAGGCTGAAGTCTTGTTAGCCCCTGGCTATGTCAGCAGCTGACAATGTCATGTGCCGCCTAGGGCAGTCGTGCTCACGCTGGACTGAACCATCCCCAGGAGTAAGATCCGGGCTCCCGGCCTCGCGTTCTTGCTGTGCTTGCACTGGGAAAGTCCTCCTTTTCCTGGGCCTGTCCATTTGTGTCCACTTGGTGTTTCTGTAGGCAGGTCTGGTCCCTGCCCATTGTAGGGGTCTGGGTTCTCTCGCCTCAGGATTCTCTTGATCTGGAAGCCGTCTCTCCTGGGACCACACTCTTTTCCTAACCACCTTCTTGCCATCATCAGTTCATTTTCTTCTTTACCTCTGGCTGCCTTTACCTTTTTACCTCTACTCTCCAACCATTTTAGCTACTAACTCCCATGACCTCATCCTGGAGCTCACCCAGCCCCAGAAATGCCCCATCTCTGGGCTCTGCCATTTAAACCTTTCATCCTGCTCCATTGCTTCCCAAGGTTAAGGGTGTCCTTTGGCCTCATGGAGACACCCTCATCCTATACTCACCAATGAGCGGGAACCAAAGAGGTAAATGACTTGGCCCAGGTAACAGAGCTTTAACTTGAACTCAAGTGTCCTCCCGCCACCCCCACACCTGAAGGCAAGTCCCTCCTCACACCCTCACACCTCTTATGCTTACTTTGAAGGCTTTATGACAATATCAGGAAGAATTTTATAACCTTACTGCCTAGCCCAGTTGCTTTTCTCATTGTATTCTTCTCCAACCCCGTGTGCGTCAATTTTACATAGAGGTACTCATAATCTAGATGCAATTTCGTGTTCTGCTTTTTTGACCTAACATCCCAGTATAAACATTTCCTGTGTTGTTGCAAAGCCTCCCTAATGATCACTTTTAATGATTGCATTGAGATGAAGAATTGATGTTCCATAACCTACCTAATGTTTCCTGTTATTGGACATTGGGGCTGTTTCTACCTTTTCAGTCAATTTTTTTTTGCACAATGTTGCAGTGAAAATCTTCATGTGTCATATTTTATTTTTCTCCTTGGATTATTGCTGATGGGAAATTTCCACAAGTGAGTCAGAAGGGTTGGTTTGTGGGCTCCTGGCTGACATCACCTTGATCTTGTCCCGTATACCCTGGGGTGGGCATCACCTCTCTCCTTTTAAAGATGGGGAAACTGCCCTTTCCTGAATCTCTCAGTCTGGCTTCCTTTTCCTGGAGCAGCCCTCCTGTTCCAGCGCCCCTTTCCCGCACCTCACTGACTCCCATCACCTTTTGCACCTCAGCCCGGTCACTGCTCCCTGGGGCAGACTTTCTTGGGTACCCCGCTGAACTGAGGCCTGTTAGACATGTACATGGCACCTGTGCTTTTCCTTCCGAGTGCGTGTTGCATTCTGTGATGACATACCAGTCATGCAATTATTTGATTAACACTGGTATCGTCCACTAGAACCTAATCTGTACTACAGAGAGGAGTATGGCCACCTTTCTCCCCACAGTGCCAGCTCAGTGTCTGGCACACAGCAGAGTCTTATTAAGTGCTTGCTGAATGGGGAATGAAGGCCCATGTACCCACGGCACCACTGGTAAGGGGCAACTTGCCCCTTGTGCTCGCTTTCCTTGAAGAAAATGTTCCCCACACAATCTAGATGCATACCTTGGAAGGTTATATCTCAAGCTTGACAATTAAGTGAGAGCCACAGGAGGCGAGAGCAGAGAGCACATTTGTGAGGAAAGCATGGTGCAGGGAGACAAACGGCCGCTGTGGCTGAGGGGGCGTGCTTCTGACCAACTCGACATTCAGCAACAGTGGGGCCTTGGCCACAGCATTCAATGCCTCTGGGTCTCAGCTTTCCCACTGGGACAGTGGGCACACTGTGTGCCCCTCTCAACTTGGAAATGACCCTCCCTTCCCTCACTGTCTCCTTGGGCATATTAAAGCTACCCCAGAGGCCATGTCATTTGGCTTTCTCCCCAGGAGTTGGGGGTAATGCCTCTTGTGAAAACACAGTCCATTAAATTGAAAGTGCTCCTTCAACTAACTTCTGGAGAGAATGTGGTGAAATCTACATCCAGAAGCTCAGAGTAATTATAAATCCCTTCATTTAAAAACAAAACAAAACAAAACAAAACTCAGATATAATTATGTGAAAAAACCTGGAAGTCAGAAATGGGTTTGATTGATTTGTCAGGCAAATTAATCTTAGCAGCACGCGGAGGCACATGGGGGCATGGGACCTGTCACAGTCCTGTCACCTGCTGCAGGTGTTGTTCGAGTCCCAGTTCTCCTTGCTGCATGTCACCCTCCTGTCCTCCCCGCCCTGCACCTGCCTTCCAATATGCTGCCTGACCATCAGCCACTTGGAAAGGCCCAGTGCACTGACTCAGGCCCCGGAGGGTCATGGGAGCAAGGTGTTGGGCTGAACTTCAGCTGAACCTGAGTCTGGGGTGATCCTGGGTGTATGCATGTGTTGGAAACTGAAGGGACAGAGGCAGAGCCTTGTCCCGAGGGCCTGGGGTGGAGGGAACACCAGGTTCTACCAAAGAAGACCTGGATGGCTTTTGGGATTCAGTTTGCTGAGGATTACCTCTGATATATGGCTTGAGCCCTGTGGACACAAAAGAGCTTGCTTGTCCTATCTGCTTGTCTGCTGCCAGTTAGGCCTGGGCCTTGGGATGCACTGAGCATGGGGTAGGCACACCCCTGTCTGGGCCATCTTTGTAGTAGAGACCTGTACCCTGGGAGGGGACCCCAGATACCCACGAAGCAAATGGGTGTGAGCTGAGCTCCCTTAGGTTAAAGGGTATAGGAATGGGAGGCCGGAAGCAGGCCTTTTCAGGCGGGTCTAGACAGCCCTGCACTTGCTGAGGCCTGACTCTCAGAGCCCAGGAGTTTTGCAGGTCCTGGATGGGCACGGGCTTCAGGTGTACCCCAGGCCCTGAGCTGGCTGCCTGGCTTCTTTGCAAGAGGGGCAAGCTCCTCCTACCGCCAGGCATGTTTTCATGAGCACATGCATTCCTTATGACACCAGAGAGTCATCTTACACACGGTGAGGAGGCTGAGTTTTGGGGTTTAAGTAATCTGTACAAAGTTACACAGCCAGTGAGTGGCAGGTTTGGGATTTGAACCCTGGTCCATGGGTCTCTAGGCCTGCTCTTGTCAGTTCAGTGGGACAGTGCCTTATCCGATTGAATGGACTCCTACTACCTTTGGAGAGATTGGAGTGTGCATGTGGCCAGTATAGGCTCTGGGGGCCACCTCAGAGAGAGGTGCTTATGAGGGAAGTACGGCAGAGGGAGCCACCCCTCTGAGGTTTGAGATGAACAATTTGTGATAAATGTCTGCAGATGCGGGGTGGAGGTGGGGACTGAGGGATGTGCTCAGTATCCGTCATTGGATGACTAATTTATTTCCCTGTGTTCAGGGCTCGGCCCAACAGTGCTTAGGAATGATTTTCTCTCTCCCAGTGACATGGTTGAGGTGAGGGGAGGTGGGCAGTGTACCCTTGGGATGTAAGACGTATCCTTTCTTAAGAACTACGGCTGGGGAAGAACCCGAGATGCTGTGGAATGACGGGGAGCCTGACCCCCATCCTTAGGGAGGCGTTGCCTTACCAGCAGTGGAAATCCCCTCTCTCCTGCTCTGCCTACAGTGTCATTGCTCATACAGCTCCCAGCCCCCATGGCTGATGCTTGCCCTTGGAAGCCTGGCCACATGAGCCAGGATGGTGGTCCATGGATTGGGGATGCACTAGCGTTTCCTTAGGTGGCAAATTGTGAATCTAGCCCCAGGCACTTAGCTGAGGCCTGTGGGTGGGCAGGGGGCTAGGCCTCCATCACAGCCTTACTTGGAGCTGCTGAGGGGTCCAGTGTTCCCCACCTGGCCCCATGGAGAATTCAGGGCCAGCTCTGGCCTCTGACCTCAGAAGGAGCCAGGCTGTTGTGGAAGGCCTCAGGTGGCAGAATGGCAACCCACTCTAGTGTTGCCTCTTTCCCCCTTGCCGCCCTCCCCCACAATGCACTGGGGCTCACGGGCCATGAGTGTGAAGTGCGGCAGTGCTCTTAGCCCCTCCTGCTTGCCTTTCCTCACTTCATAGCCTGCTCCCTTGCCTATCCCCAGGCCTTGCATTCTGGTTGGCCACAGTCTAGAGCAAAGCCCAGCTCCCTTCCTCGGGGCCTCTTGGCAGGTCTCCTTGGGCAGGCCCTCTCCTGGACTGCGGCACTTCTGTGGTGTCAGGATCATGTCAAGAGGAATTCTGACGTGCAGTTTCTCCTTAGGAGGAGAACATTTGCTTCTCCTTCTGACACAAGGCACATGGTTTAGTGAGGCCAAGCAGCCAACTACTGGAACCCCAGTCCTGGATCTGCCCTTGTGCTGGGTGACACGAGCAAATGTTTCATCCTCTGTAAGCCTGGGATGGCCTTCTCTGTAAAATGGGCTGAACACCATTTCTTAAGTTGCTCAGGTCAAAGTTCTTAGTGCTGTCTGTGATGCTTCTCTCTCTCATATCATGTAATTAGTCATATCCAACAATTCTGTCAGCTTCACCTTCAGCACATCTGGAATCTGACTCCTCACCACTGAAGTGGCACTGTTAAGACAACAGCCTGCTAATTGGCCTTCCTGTTTCTGTCCTTGCCCCCTGGAGCCAGAGGTATCCTGCTAAAATGTCAGCGGATCATGTTATTCCTCTGCTCAGAATCTTCCTGGAGCTTCCCGTGTCACCAGGGCAATGGTCAGAGTCCCTACCTGGACCTGAGTCAGGTGCATGTGCTTTCCAGTCTGTGTGGGATGCTTCCATTTACACTTCTTGTCCCCAAAGAATTATTCACTCTCAAAATTGTCCTGGTTCACTGTACATGAATGCATAAAGCGGCTTTATTTATAATAGCCCCAAACTGGAAACAACCCAGATGTCCTTCAGCTGGTGAGTGGATAACAAATTGGTACAGCCACACAATGGAATATTATTCAGCATTAAAAAGGAACAAACTACTGATTAATACAGCAACACGGAGTGATTCTCAAAAGCATATGCAGGGTGAAAGAATCCAGACTCAAAAGGCTTTATACTCCCTGAGTCCCTTTAATGATGTCGTAACAGGCAAAGCTATATGGAAAAGACACTGACCAGTGCTGTGTGGGGCCAGAGGCAGGGCTGTTGACTGTAAGAGGCACAGCGATTGATGGGCCTGTTCTATATCTTCATTATGGTGCTGGTTATAGGACTGTCTAAGCTCATCAAACTCAGAATTGTACACTAAAAAGTATGTATCTTGCTTTATGTAAATTATACTTCAATTTTAAAAACATGTGCTGTTTTAGATGATTATTTCTATGGCCACTCAACCTTTAAGTCTTACTTGATCCAGCCATTCATCATGTCTTTGACCTCATCTCCTGTTGTCCTCCTGTTCTCTCCGTTCCAGCCACGCAGGTCCCTTGACTATGCCAGGTGGCCCCTGCCTTTGATCTCGGCACTTGTCTCCTCTCTGCCTGGAACAGTCTCCCCCGAGATGGTCACATAGCTCCTCCTCTCATTTTCTTAAGGCCTTTACCCAAAAGTCCCTGGCATCCAGCACCTCACGCATCCCTGCCGGCTGGGTGGAATGGCCCATCAGATTAGATTGGGTAGGTTCTGCTCCCACCTGTGGGTCTGCTTCCCTGCATCTTGGCTGGGGTCGGGATTGAAGAGATAGCAGCTACCTAAGGGACACTTTTCTGGCCGTGGCAGAAGCACAGGAAGGCAAGTGCCTGTGCAGGCATATTTCAAGCTTTTGTTTGTGTAACGTCTGTTAACACCCATTTGCCAAAGCAAGTGGATCCATGCAGTGTATGGCACCTGTACGGTTGAGGAGAGACTATTACCAATAATCAAAATTGTCACTGTCACCTCCCCAGAGAGGCCTTCCCTGGCCAGCCTACTAAAACCAACCCTCAGTTTGACCTTTGCTATCCTTCCCCTCTGCTTTATTGTTTTCCTCACACTCACGCTGGTATAGCTTATTATATGTTTTATTTATTTATCTTGTTTATTTTCTGCCTCCCTCACTGGAATGAAAGTTTCTCCAGAGCAGAGACATTTGTCTGTTTTGTTCTCTATTATATCTCCAGCACCTAGAAAAATGCTCAATAAATATTTGGCTAAATGATTGAATGGGTTTAATAATTTACTGAGATGGTGTGTGAGATGTGCTTAAAGTGCAGTCCTCAGTAATTGGTGGGTCTTATTAGCCTATAGTCTGAATGCTGTTGGGAGAGCCAGAACCTCAGTGATGTACATGATTACAATAATTTGCATGATATACCTTTGAAGCAAGATATGTTTTAATTTTGGTTTCAGAGAAAAGGCATTGAGGCACAGCGAGTCTGTCAGTTGTCTGCGTCATCTGGTGAGCCAGGATCTCTTTGACCCAGAGGTCACATGTTCCCCCAATGCCATGCTGCTTCTGTACCATCCTTCATGCCATTTTCCAGGCTCTGGCCTCTCCTTGTACCACAGTCCCTGTGGAGTCAGAATAAGTGACAGATCAGAGCCTAGTCTCTTGGGGGTGCAGAATGTTGGCTCCTAACACCCTTCCCAGCTCCCTGAGAGCCAGGTGCAGTGTGGGCCCTTGGGGACACTGGTGGCTGCCCTGTGCCACCTTAAACCACTAGTGTCCTGTGCGCACTGAGATCCCAGAGGGGCTGCTCTCTGCAGACTCTAAAGTGGTCAGACTCTGAGGATGGGTGGCTGGATCTCTCGGCAGAGAAGATCACAGACACATGTGTTCAGGAAAAACGTAAGCTCCTTCTACTGAGGACAGTCGTGGAAGGAGGGCTTGATGGATGTAGTGTGGGAAAATTTATGAGAGGTATTCTGTTTGGTCTGATGACCCCTCATGGATGACATCGGGCTGGAGGAGTCAGATTGCTCAAATGTGAAACTTCAAGAAGATGAATTTGACCTCGAGTGATGGATTCTGCCCTGGTGAAGGGACAAGGGGCCTGGGTTGTGCCCATTTAGTGCCTTGTATGCACTTTTGTGAAGGCTCTGATAGAGGACTGGCAGTTAGTGGTGTGTCTCTGTTTTTTCTGACAGACCACAAACTCCTGCTCATCACTGTATTCCCAGGGCCCAGCAGAGTGACCCCAAGGGCATCAGCAAGTGTTAGAGAAATGAATGATTTATATAGAGCAGTCATGGTGAGCCAAGGACTGAGCTCAGCTTCACACATCCAAGATCCCATCAGACCCTTTCACCAGCCCTGGGGAAATTACAGCTGTTATCTCTGCTATTATCTTTTGTTGGAGGTGGTGCAGGTGGTCAGGGCAGTGCTGGTTTGCACACCTGAACTCATAACCTTGGTGCTACATTGCCTCCTGAAATTGAAGGACACGTTCTGGCCCCAGCCCTACCTGTTAGTGGTCGTGCAACCCTGGAAAAGCCAATCTAATCTATTGGACCACTGCTTTCTGTTCTGTAAAATAGGGATTCCACATCCCATTTGTCCTACAAATAGGACTGTTGTGAAAATCCAACCACAGTGTTCTTTTAGTTGAGTGCTCTATAGGTCTAAAATTTCATGACTATTAATATTTCTAATGGGCATCAGTGGCAATCAGTGAATAGGGGAATCATAGCAGAGGCATGACAGAGAGGGCTTGGATAAACTTAAATATGATACTGATCATTCTCAGTAGGTAAATATCCAGAGACCATGATCAAACAAATCACAAGAGAAAATGCAGCTTGTTAACAAACATATGGAAAACCACTAAAACCTCAGTTGTAATCACAGCAAAGCAAATTAAGACAGCATGCCATTTTTCACCACCCAATTAAAGAACACCCACCCAGTGCTGGTGAGACTTGGGTAAAATGAACACTTGCCTTTGCTGTACACTGGCGAAGACTTTCTGAAAGCTAATTTAGTAACAAGTGTCTGGAAGCACAAAAATATTTATACCCTTTGACCTGGTAATTTCATTTCTACGATTCTCTCCTAAGGGGTTATCCTAAACACACAGAAAGCTTTCTGCATGAAAGCTGTTCAGAACAGCTGGTGATAACCTAAGAGCCAATGTGGTGGGAAGGGTTATGGAAGTCCGTATTCCATTGCATTTTCTTCACATCTGGAGTTTTTTGGTTTTGTGTCACATTTAGTTTCTTATCACTTTCTCTTTTTCTTTAAATGTAACTTGAATCTTTTTTCTTTTTCTTACAAACTGAAGAGACAGTTATGAGGTCAGATAATTAAGTTCACAAACTTGTTGCAGTGATGTTGCTAACCTTTTTTTGACATCAGAGAGATTATTCATTATGAAGTTGTACCAACTGCACAAACAGTTAACCGAGTTTACTATTTGGAAGTGCTGAAAAGGCTGCTTGAAAAAGTCAGATGACCTGAACTTTTCACCAACAATTCATGGCTCTTGCATCACGACAATGTACCAACTCACACGGCACTGTCTGTGCGGGATTTTTTAGCCAGTCAACAAATAACTGTATTGGAACACCCTCCCTACTCACCTGATCTGGCCCCCAGTGACTTCTTTCTTTACCCAAAGATAAAGGAAGTATTGAAAGGAAGACATTTTGATGACATTCAGGACGTCAAGGGTAATATGATGCAGCTCTGACGGCCATTCCAGAAAGAGTTCCAAAATTGCTTTCAAGGGTGGACTAGGTGCTGGTGTCAGTGCATAGCTTCCCAAGGGGAATACTTCAAAGGTGACCGTAGTGATATTCAGCACTGAGGTATGTAGCACTTTTTCTAGGATGAGTTCGTGAACTTGATTGTCGGGCATCGTACACCCAATCATGATTAATCCCCAAGCAATTGGAAGTGAATAAGGCCTTGTCCCCCACCTTTTGGAGAAAATAACCATCAAGAGTTTAGTACATATCTGTCTACCTTTCCCAACACATACAGTGTCATGTAATTACAGTTTATTCTTTTTTAAATGTTGGGTCAAAATATGCTTTTTTTTTTTCCATTTAAGAATATATCTTGAGGGCCGGCCGAGTGACTCAGTTGGTTAAGAGTTTGCTCAAGAGTGCGAGCTGAGCTCTGAGCAACAGCAGTTCGGTGCCCAGCCCAAGCTGAGCTGCCGCTGAGTTGCCAACAAGTGGCAGGATGGCTCAGCTAAAAAAAAAAAAAAAAAAAAAAAAGGAATATAGCTTGGTTATTTTTCTATTTCATAGAAGTTATAGACAAATGCTTCCTATCACACACTGTTGGTGAGAGTGTAAATTGGTATAAATATTTTGGGTGGCAGTTTAGCAATATCTGTTGTCATTAAAAATTCTCATATCTCTTGATTCCACTTCTGAGAATGTGTCCTTCAGAAATGCTTTATTAGGGACTGTTTGTATGCCTCTGGTTTTCATATGTTAAAGTCTGAACCTGGAGGTAGGGCCTTTGGGAAGGAAGTAGGTTGAGATGAGGTCTGGAGGGTGGAGCCTCCATGATGGAATTAGTGTTCTTATAAGAACACTCTCTCTGCCATGTGATGGTACAGCAAGAATTCAGCCCTCTGCAAGCCAGGGGCAGGGCTCGCACCAGGAACCAAATGGGCTGGCACTTTGATCTTGGACTTCCCAGCCTCTGGAAGAAGTGTGAGAAATAAATGCTTAAATGTTGTTTAAGCTTCCCAGTCTGTTCTATTCTGTTATAGCAGTCCGAACTGATTCAGACATACTTCCACAGAGACACCTATCGGAGTGTTTATTTGGCACTGTTTCTTTGAGTGCAAATTGATTCCTTAGAGCCCAAATTGACACTTTGATTTCTTGAGGATCAAGACAACTGTTTACATGGGACAATGGCTAGGGCTGGTCAGGTAGCCCAGGTTTCCTGAGGGTGACCATGGGAGGCCACACAAAAGCTCAGTGGGCACTACTGAGGCACCATTAGGTGAGGAGAGCCCTCGTGTCCTTGGGGGAGACCGGGGCACTTCCGGGTGCACTGCTTGAGTCCAGGCTCTGCATTCGTCAGAGGGCCTAGGCTGGTTATAAGTGAGAAGGGACAGACTGTTTGCTGAGCATCCACTGCATGATGGGAGCTTTACATTTGCAAACATCAGGGTCAGCTGAACCTGGGTTTACCCGTAGATTTCAGCTCAGCCAGTTCCCAGTGCTGATGGGGATGCTGGGGAGTTCTTTACCATCATGGAGCCTCTTCTTCCTCCTCTGACTCTGCGAATGTCTGCCCTTAGAGTGAGGACCACCAAGCACAGCACCTGGCCCATAGGGAGGGTCAATAAAGGTCGATATTGTCATGGTTGTTATTATTAGCGAATCCTTATACCTACTGTGTAAAGCAGACTTTATTAGCTCATTTACACATGAGGAAACAGAGCATGTATACAGTTTGCCCAAGGCCCCATCGCTGCTTCTTGTAGCACAGCCAAATTCAGATGCACACTTGTGCTTGTTTTTCTCCAGAGCCTTTGCTCTCTGAGCCATGCCCACTGTACTGTCCACTTACCAATGGCTGGTACTGAGGTGTGAGCTCCTCACCACTGCGTGTGACCCAGCACGCGCCACTGACCATTCTTTTGGGCCTCTTGAATCCAGTGGAAGTTAAGAGTCGATGGCCATTTTTCAAAATGTCTTTCTCCTAATCAAAAAGGAAGTTGCATGGCAGTAGAGCTCTCTGGCCAATCAAATTGTGAAATGTTGGCTTAAGCAAAGTTAATCAGTCTTTATGGGAGGACTTTTCAGTGCCTTTAATATGTTAATGTCACTGTAACTTTTCAAGGAGGGCCTGCAAAATACAATGCTCCCCAAGTGAATGACCACTGAATACCTTTCCCTGAATATCTTATAAACCTAGGGTTCTCCAGAATGTAGCCTGGACAACAGACTTGCTTGGCGCCCTTGCAGCTTGGCACATTTCAAGTCTATGGCTGTGCTGGAAGGTCCCTCTCAGAGCGACCCAGCCTCACAGTCATTATCCTGCCAGTGTATTCCTGAGCCACAGCTTGCCCTGAGAACTGGGAATTATGTCATCATCTCCCTCTCAAGGTCCCAGCCTCACGCCTCCCTCCTCTTAAGGCAGGGCGCTGTGATGGACAACAAGGGACAATGGCCATAACACGATGCCATGGAGCATCTCTGTTGCCATCAGGGCGCCTGGAAGAAGAGGTCTTTTGGGAGGACAATCCAGCCCCCTCTCATTCTGCCTTCCTCCCGTGCCATGAACCATTTAGGCCCAGGAACTGGGCTGCTTGTTTCTACGGTTTCCTGGGCTCATGCAAGTGACCTTCAGGAAGGCTGGTTGGCATCCTGGATGCTGGACTTTTCTTTGCCTCAACTTTTTTTTTTAATTAAACTTTTTATTTTGACATAATTGTAGATTTGCAGGAAGTTGTAAGAAATAATACAGAGAGACACAATGTGCCTTCATGCAGTTTCCCCTAGTGGTAACATCTTGCCAAACTAGAACACAATATTACAACCAGGGTACTGACATTGAGACAGTCAAGGTGCAGAACATTTCCATCCCCACAAGGACCCCTGGTATTTATAGCCACACCCACTTCCCTCCTGCCCCACCCCTCCTTAACCCTGGCAACCACTAATCTGTTTCTCACTTCTGTGATTTTTGTCATTTTGAGAATGTTATATAAATGGAATTATATGGTCTGTAGCCTATAGACTTAACATTTTTTCACTGAGCCTCATTCTGTAGAGATCCTTCCAGGTCGTTGCCATTGTAGCCATGGTTCATTCATTTTTCCTGCTGAGTAGTATTTCATGGTATCATGTATTGCAGTTTAACTAGTCAATCACTAAAAGACATCTGTTTTTACCCCCATAATGCTGCTATACACATTTGTATGTAGGTTTCTGCGTGAATGTGTTTTTGCTTCTCTGGGATAAATGGTCATGATGCAATTGCTGGGTCATATGGTAGTTGTATGCTTTTATAGAGACTGCCAAGGTATTCCCCAGAAAGGCTGTATCATTTTATATTCTTACCCGCAATGTATGAATGATCTGATTTCTCCTCACCCTCAATAGCATTTGATATTGTCACTGTTTTTTATTTGACCCATTCTAATAGGTGTGTGGGGATAAATCATTGAGGCTTCAATTTGCATCTCCCCAGTGGCTAATCATATTGAACATCTTCTCATGTGTTTATTTGCCATCTGAATACTCTCTGCAGTGAAATTTGTCTTCATGTCTTTTGCCTATTTTCTAACTGAAATTTTTTTTTCTTTTTTTACTGCTCAGCTTTGCTAGTTCTTTATGTTCTAGGTAGTATGCCTGTGTCAGATATGTGTTTTGCAAATATTTTCTCCAAGTCTGTAATTTGTTTTTTCATCTCTTGGTAGTTTGAAAAATCCCTGGATCTTTTAAAGAGAGAAAGTTTTTCATTTTGATGAAGTTCCTCTCAATCAATTTTTAATTTTGTGGATCGTGCTTTTGGTGTAAGGTCTAAGAACTCTTTGCCTAGGCCTATATCCTGATGATTTTATCCTATTTCTTTAAGCTTTCTAGTTTTAAGTTTTACATTTAAGTCTGTGATTCCTTTGTAGTTAATGTTTATATAAGGTGTGAGACTTAATTTGAGGTTATTATTATTATAATATTGCCTATGGATGTCCAATTGCACCAGCACTCGGCTGGCTGTTCTCCTCCATCGAATTACTCTGCACCTTTGCTAAGGATCCGTGTGGGACATTTGTGTGGTCCTATTTCTGGGTTCTCTCTTCTTTTTCAATGATCTGGGTATTTCTCCCTCCACCAGTACCACTCAGCCTTAATTACTGTAGCTATATATTATATTAAGTCTTGAAACTGAGTAGACGGATTCTTCCCACTCTGTTTTTTTCTTCAACATTGTTTTAGCTGTTCTAGTTCTTTTCCCTTTCCAAATAAATTTCAGATCAATCTTGTCTGTATCTAGAGAAAATCTTGCTGAGATTTTGCTAGGAGTTACTTAAACCTATATATCAGCTTGGGTAGATTTGACTTCTGTACTATGTTGATTCTTCCAGTCTATAAGCATGATATGTCTCTCCATTTATTTAGAGCTCTCTCCTTTAATTTTTTTCATTAGCATATTGTAGTTTTCAGCATACAAGTCCTGTGCATGTTATTTATAGATTTGCACTTAGACATTTTATTTTTTGCAATTGTAAATACTATTTTATTTTTAATTTCAGTCTTCATATGTTTATCACTATAATATAAAAATATAATGGATTTTTGGATGTATACGTATCTTATATCATGTGGTCTTACTGAACTCAATTATTATTTTAAAAGTATTTTTGTAGATTCCTTATGATTTTCTTTACAGCATGTCATCTGCTAATAGGGCCTGTTTTATTTCTTCTCTTCCCAGCTGTATCCTTTTATTTCCACTTTTTGCTTTATTGCACTGGCTGAAACTTCCAGTATTATGTTGTACAAGAGTGGTGAACAGATATTCTTACTTTGTTCCCTACAAATACAGAACAACAAAAAAAGGAAAGCATTCAGTTCTTTTTACCATTAAATATGTTGTTAACAGTAGGTCTTTTTGTAGATGCTCTTTGTCAAGTTGAGGACGTCCCCTGTGTTCCTCTTTCTGAGAGAGTTTTTATTATGAAGGAATATTGAGACTTTCTGAAATTCTTTTTCTGCATTGCTGGTCATATTAACTTGTTAATATGGTGGGTTATTACACTGATTGACTTTTAAATATTGAAACATCCTTGCATCCCTGGAATAAGCCCCACTTTGTCATGTTGTATAGTACTTTTTATATATGACTGGATTCCATTTGCTGACAGCTTGTTGAGGATTTATGCATCTAGATGCATTGGGATATTTGTCTAATGTTTTCTTCTTTCGTACTGTCTTTGTCTGATTTGGTATCAGGGTAATACTAGCCTCGTAAAATGAATTGGGGAATAATTCCTCCTGTTTTATTTTTGGGAACAGATTGTATAAAATTAGTGTGAATTCATTTTTAAACATCTGATAGAATTTCTCAGTGAAACCATCTGGGTCTGGAAAATTCTTATTGGGGAGTTATAAAATTATGAAATTAATTTTCTTAATATCTATAGGTCTATTCAGATTAACTAATTCATAACAGGTAAATTATGTGGTTTGTGTTTTTTGAGGAATTGGTCCATTTCATCTAAGTTGTCAAATTTAGATGCATAGAGTTGTTCACAGTATTCCTTATTAGCCTTCTGATGTCTACAGGTCTATAGTGATACCCTATTTCATTACTGGCGTTGGTAATTGTGTCTTCTCTTTTATCTTTGTTGGTCTTGCTAGAGGTTTGTCAATTTAATTGATCTCAAAGACCTAACTCTTTTTAAATTTATCTTTTCTAATGTTTTTCTGTTTTCAGTCTTAATGATTTTGGGTTTTATCTTAATGGTTTTCTTCCTTCTGCTTGTTTTGGGTTTATTTTGCTCCTCTTTTTCTAGATTCTTTGGGTAGTAGCTTAGTTTATTGATTTGAGACTTTTCCTCTTTTTTAGTACATACTTTTAACATTGTAAATTTTCCTCTCAGGGGACAGCCAGGTGGCTCAGTTGGTTAGAGTGCGTGCTCTGAGCAATAGGGTTTCTGGTTCGATTCCCACATGGGCCATGAGCTGTACCCTCTGCAACTAGATTGAAGACAAAGACTTGAGCTGAGCTGCGGCTGAGCTGCTGAGCTGCTGGTGGGTGGCCAGTGGGCAGCCGGATGGCTCAGTTAGTTAGAGCGTGTGCTCTTAACAACAAGGTTGCCGATTCGACTCCGACATGGGATGGTGGGCTGGGCCCTCCGCAACTAGATTGAAAACAGTGACTGGACTTGGAGCTGAGCTGCACCCTCCGCAACTAAGATTGAAGGACAGCAACTTGACTTGGAGCTGATGGGTCCTGGAAAAAACATATTGTTCCCCAATAAAGTTAAAAAGAAAAATTAAAAAAAAATTTCCTCTCATTACTGTTTCAGCCACATTCCACAAATTTTAATATGTTACATTATCATTTTCATTCAGTTTAGTGTATTTTTTTTGGTTTTCCTTGAGACTCTTCCTTAACCCATGGACTACTTTATAGCATGTTGTTTAGTTTCCAAGTGTTTAGATATTTTACTGTTATTTTTCTGTTACTAATTTCTAGTTTGATCCTGTTGTGGTACGAGAATGCTCTCTGTAAGATTTCAGTTCTTTTACATTTGTTGACATTTATTTTATGGCCCAAGATGTGGTCTATCTTGGTACGTGTTCTCTGGGCACTTGAAAAGAATGTATAGTCTGTTGTTGATGCGTGGAGTGTTCTATAAAAATGTATCAGGTTCTGTTGCTTGATAGTAATGTGAGGTACTTCCATATTCTTGCTGATTCTCTTTCCAGTTCTATCAACTGTTGAGAGAGATATGTTGAAGTCTCCAGCTATAATTGTGGATTTGAATATTTATCCTTTCAGTTCTATTAACTTGTCTTTATATAATTTATAGCTCTATTGTTTGGTGTATACACATTAAAAATTACTGTGTCTTCTTTGTGGCTCGACCCTCTAATCATTATGTAATGTCTCTTCTGTCTCCAGTAATTTTCTTTGCTCTGACGTCCTTATTCCTGTTTTTTTGATTAACATTTGCATGATATAGTATTTACCATTCTTTTACTTTCAACCTCTATATTGTTGTATAAGAATGATGTTTCTACAACAAACCTGTTTGTTACAGACAGTATATAGTTGCTGATGGTATTTAATTTACATGCTAATCTCTTTTAGTTGTTGTATTTAGACCATTTATAAATAATATAATTATTGATATGATAGAACTTGTCTGCCATTTTGTTTATTGTCTGTTGGTCTTTCTGTTTTTTGTTTCTGTTTCCTTTTTTCTGCCTCCCTCTGTGTTACTAGAACATTTTTAGAATTCGATTTTTACTAGTCTATAGAGGTTTTAAGTGTATCACTTCTCCTGGCTTTTGAAGTGGTTGCTGTGAGTATAACTCTCTCTCTCTTTACATACACACACACACACACACACACACACACTCACACACAGTCTAGTCACACACACTTCCTACTGGTGTTGTCATTGTACCAGTGCAAGTGAAGTGTAGAAACCTTACTTCCCTTTATTTTTTTTTACCCTTCCCATTTATAGTATATAATTGTTTAATCTTACATATTTACTCTACACATATTTAGAACCGCATCAGACAGTGTTATAATTTTTCTTCAAGCTTCAAACAAATTTAGAATGCTTAAGAGGAGAAGCAAAGTATACTGTATTTACTCATATTTTTGCTTATTGTATTCTTAATCTCTTTTGTGATATTTTAAGGTACCTTCTTTTATCATTTTCTTTCTGCTCAGGTAATTCCTAAACCGTTCTTTGGTTAGGTCTGCTGGCAACAAATTCTCTTAGAGTTTCTTCATGTGAGAATATCTTTATTTTCTGATCATTTCTGAAGGATATTTTTACAGAATGTAAGATTCTGGGTGACAGGTCTTTTCTTACAGCACTTGAAAAATGTTGTGTCACTTCCTTATGGCCTCCATGATTCTGATGAGAAATCTACTGTCATTCAAGTTGTTTTTCTCCTATAGGTAAGGTGCTATTTATCTCTTGCTGCCTTAAATAATTTTTTTTCTTTGTCTTTAGTTTTCAGAAGTTTGACTATGATGTGTCTTGATATGGATTTTTCGGAGCTTTTCCTGTTTGGGTTTCACTCAGCATCATAAATCTATAGATTTATGTTTTTTGACCAGTTTGAGAAGTTTTCAGCCACTGTTTCTTCAAGTACTTTTTCAGCCCCTCCCTCTTTCTCCTTTCCTTCTAGGACTCTGCTGACATGAATGTTAAATCTTTCTTTTTTATTAATAGTCCCATTAAGTTTTTTTTTTTTTTGGTCTATTTTACCTTTGTTGTTTAGACTGGGTGATTTCTATTGTTCTATCTTTTGGTTCACTAATTTTTTCCCCATCTCTTCCGTCCATTGTGATGTTGAGAATGCCACTGAGCTTTTCTTTTTGTCTTTCTTTCAGTTATTGTATTTTTAAGTTCTAAAATTTCCATTGGGTTCTTCTTTATAGCTTTTATTCTTTGCTGAGACTTTCTACTTTTTCATTTGTTTCAAGTGTATTTGCAGTTGCTCATTGAAGCATCTTTATGACAGCTGCTTTAAAATCTTTGCCACATTGTCCTTAATGTTTTCATCATCTCAGTGTTGGAATCTACTTCTTGTCTTTTTTCATTCAGTTTGAATTCTTTCTCATTCTTGGTATGAATAGTGATTTCACTTGAATTTGGACATTTTGGGGTATTATGTTACGAGGCTCTGGGTCTTACATAACCTTCTGTTTTTGCTGGTTTCTTCTGACTCGACTCTAGGGAGGTGGCTGCTCTCTTATTACTGCTAAGTGAGAGTAAAGTCCAGGTTCTCCTCTGGGCCCAAGGTGGTGTCAAGATGTTACAGTGGGTCATATGTGGGGATTTTGGCCCATCACTACCCCACACATGCTCTGACACCCAGGCGGGGTGACCTCTTTATCTCTGGGTGATGGTGAAAGTCCTGACTCTCCACTAAGACTCCTTTGACATCATCTTGGTGGGTGAAAGGGAAGTTGTGACAGTCTGGCGAAAGTCCAGGCTCCCACCGCACCTTTGCTGATGTGGGAGACTGTGGCCCACATGTCGTTCTGTGATGTTAGGCTGAAAGAGCTATTGTTTCAAAGTTTCTAGCTAGGCTGCGCCTTTCCTGGACCTTTGGCTAGAGATAGCAGGCTATTTATTTATTTATTTATTTATTTATTTATTTTTGCCTGTGCCTTTTGTTGTTTCTGGGTTGTCAACTTTTCAGCTCTAAGTCTGGAGTATATGAGGCAAAAAGAAAACCCAGGGACCTCATCACCATGTCCCTCAGGTCCCCAGGTCCCTAGCTGATCTGACTTCTCTCCACCGTTTATATTTTCCTTATGTTTGTTTTCCATGTAATATTTGAGATTTTTAATTGTACCCAGCAAGGAGAATAGGGTAAAGTATGTCTATTCCATTTCCACAGAAGGAGAAGGCAGCCCTCTGGCCTGCTCTCAAATATTAAAGTCCCTTTTCGTCGAGCCAAAGTTTCTCCCAGGGATCCCAAATTTGTCTTGGAGGAGCAGAATTCTGGCTATTTTGGAGCCAGAATTCCCGCGCTCTCTGGTACATGTCTGCAAGCGGGAAGCACAAAGTCAAAGCATGACTGCTCATTCTTCAGACATGTTTAAAGCTAGAATTCATTTGCATTCTAAACAAGTATATCTGGACTCTAAGAAAGCATTTAAGGAAGCTCAAGTGTTGGATATTTATTTAGTTCTGAATTAATAGTGGTGATCTCTCTCTCTTTTTTCGTTTTTATTTGCCTTTTTCCTATTGTTGTCTTTTAATTAAATAATTCCTTCCAGGATGTTCTTTAATAATTATGAATTAATAACGATGTAAGCTTTCCTTTTTCAAACTGTGGGCTGTGTAATTGTATACAATTTACATTAGCTCTGGGGAAATTCAAGAATTGCGGGAGGGAAGGTGCTTCATTAATTGGTTGAGCAAGATTGTGCCTTTAATGGACACAAAGCCACGGAAGCATTTGTGGGGCTGGAACAGTCCGCGGTTGTTGGTGAGGACAGAGGCGGCCAGTGTTGGGGGCTCTGCAGGCAGTTCCTCCTTCTGCACTGACCGCAGGACGTGCCCTGCATGAGTGGTGGAGGGCCAAGGGGTCTGAATGGGGGCTGGTGCCTGCCAGCTTCCTGAGCACACCCTTGAGAATGTGGGCTGCCTTTTCGGGGTGTGGTGTTATTGGTCGGGGGCATGGAGGGAGCTAGGTCAGACAGGTGTGCAGCAGAGGACCAGGGCTGTCTCCCTTGAGCTGTCTGGGCCAAGAGCTCATACTGATGCTGTGAGGCCACGTGGACAGAGAGCTAGGGGAAGGCTGAGCCCTGAGCTCACCTGCTGTGAATTAACATATTAGTGGGTTGTGTTTATAGGACATCCAGGAAGTGGCCAGTAATGCAAAACAGAGAAAGTGCCCAATTCTTGTCAGGAGTTTATAATCTGGGGGAGGAGGCAGGAAACACACACACACACACACACACACACACCACACACACACACACACACACACACACACACACACACACAAACACACACTGAGATATGTGTAGTTTCACAGCCATAAATAGGCCAGTAACACATATCACACAGGTACACACACACACACACATACGTGCACACAAACACAAAAAGACAACCTCAGACTCACACCCAACACTCCACCCTCCCAGACACATATACACACACCACCTTCAAGTACAGAGGTGACATAGCAGGCAGGATGACAGGAAGTCTAGAGCCGTTGAAGAGCCATCAGAAGCTTGCGTTGGTTCCAGGCTCCATGTCCTCCATGTAAGTGCATTCATTTTTTAACCATTAACTATTGCTATTCTAGTCTCAGTGCACTCCTATCCCCCGACACACACATGCAGAACAACAGGGGAACTCAAAACATTCAATCTCAAAGACATTTCCTAAAAGGTCAAATGGTACCATACATGCAAAACTGCTTGGCAAACAATATTCATTTGTTTATTTATTCTACAATATTTTTGACTTCTATGTGCCCAGTGCTGAATTTGAATGCTTGGCCAAAAATGACAGATAAGACCCTGGCCCTCAAGGAACTATGTGCTGGTAGGAGGAGATAAATAGCAAACAAGCAAGTGAATACACAGAGACAATGTAGTGGGGTAGATAATTGTGGAGACTGGTGAGCTCTGTGGAGAGGAGGAGTAGGGAGTGCGAGAGAGAACGGGTGAGCGTGAGCCAGCCCTGGGATTGGGGAGCAGCATTCCCTGTGGAGGGGATCGCAAGTATAAGGCCGTAAGGCTCCAAAGGGCTTGGTGACTTTGAGGAACAGAAGCCCAATGGGGTTGGAGTGTGGAGAGTTAGGGGATTGAGATGAGGTCAGGGTGTCAGGCAGTACCCATCACGGAGGCCCTGATGGTGGTGGGGGAGAGCCTGGGTTCTGCTGGCAGGATGTGACCTGGTGTTGTGGTCATCAGGACCCTTCCAACTCCCCAGCCTGCGCCTGGCCTAGTGACACAGGATGGGTGGGGCTGACATCCTCTCTTTGCCTGTACCCCTGGTACTCAGAGAGACATGGAGACTGCTGGGTGGAGATGACAGTGCCCCAGCTGCCATTGGCTTTTCTGGGTAGCCAGACAAGGAAGGAGCCGTGAGACGTTCCCTGTGATTCTCCACTTGCTCTATAGCAAGGCTCAGTTCTGTTGGCTTTGTCTCCTGGGGTGGCAGGGGCTTACCTTTAAGTCTTGGAGAGGGTAGCTCTTGTGGGTTACAGCGAGGCGGGGCATGCACTTTGTCAGCTATCCTCCTCTGACCTTGACCTAGAGTCTTTTCTTCTTTTATGCTGGATTCTAACGTTTTCTCACACTTGCCTGCATCTGCTGGTGCTGTTGTAACTTCTTGTCCTTGGTTGCCGCGTTTGTTCTGGGGCTGGCGTGGTGGGGCCTGTGGACCAGGCACAGTACAGCAGAACCTCTGTGGGCAGGCAGCTGTGGGTAGAGCAGAGCCGGCTGAGCCCCCAAAGCCCAGAAGGTCAAATTGCCAACTCTGAAGGCTTGTTGACAGCCGGGGCTGCCTCGTGGCTGTCACTGCAGGGAGTTCATATTCCCTGCCTTTCCGACACTGAGTTTCTTAGAAGGAGGGAGAGAGGCTTATCACAGTCATTGCAGAAATGCTCTCCCTTCGATGGAGATTCCTGTTCATTTCTATTTATTTATTTTTAAAATTGTGGTAAAATACACATAACATAAAATTTATCATTTTAACCATTTTTAAGTGTGTAGTTGAGTGGCATTAAGTACCTTCATGTGGCTGTGCGACCATCAGCATCTATTTCCAGAGCTCTTTCATCATCTCAAACTGGAACTATGTTTCCATTAAGCTCCCCATTCCACACTTCCCCAGCCCCTGGAAACTATCATTCTACTTTATCAATTTGACTACTCAAATGGAATCATTTAATGTTTGTATTTCTGTGACTGCCTTATTTTACTTAGCATGATGTCTTCAGGAGTCATCCATGTTGTAGCATGTGTCACAATTGTCCTCATTTTTGCAATTTACTATTTTTTTTTTTTTTTGAGGGCAGTGTCACTGGCCCTCATGTGTGGGACCCAAACTGGGGCCGCTGTTTTCCCAAGCCAGCTCTTAACCACCGTGCCACTCGGCGGGCCCTAGAATTGTCCTCATTTTTAAGCTGAGAAACATTTCATTGTATGTATAGCCACGTTGTATATCCATTCATTTATCAATGGAAACTTGGGTGAATTTTACCTCTTGGCTATTGTGAGTAATGCTGCTACGAACATGGGTATATGGATAGCTCTTTGAGACCCTACTTTCAATCCTTTTAAACAGTACCCATATGTGGAATTGCTGGATCATATGATAATTTCATTTTTAATTTTTTGAGGGACTGCCATACTGTTTGCTATAGTGACTATACTCTTTCACATTCCCATCAGCAATGCACAAGGATTTCAATTTCTCCACATCCTCTCAAACACTTATTTTCTGTTTGTTTTTTTTTCTTTTTCTAATTAATAGTAGCCAACGTAGTGGGTGTGAGTCCTCTTCATTTTTTAAGACGAAGGTCAGCCATCACCTCTCCTGGGAGGGCTTCCCTGATGCTTCCAGCCTGGACACGCGCCTGTGCTCTGTGCTCACTCAAGCCCCCACTTCCCTTGATTATGTTTGGTTGTGTGCATGTCTCTTCCCTCCCTGGTCTGTTAGCCTGTAGAGAGAAAATACTGTGAATATTCAGTGCTTGTCCCGGTCCATGCCAGGGTCTGACCCACAGGGGGCGCTCAAGACATCTTTGTGACATGAACACATAACGCCTAAACCCAGGCTGGTCTTCAGGGTCTGGCAGCAGAGATGCCAGACTCAGGAAGAGCCTGGGGTCCTCTCCCGTGGGCGGCTGGCCCAAGAACACCACGAAAGCTTTTTGTGGGTGCTGACACAACCTTAGAAAGCAGCTGAATGTTGCTGCAGGGTCTCCTACCTGAAAGAAACAGATAACAGCTTAGTGAATCGAAGTTGGACCTGCACGGGAATGGGGTATTCAGGTAGACAGCTGCACGGGAGGTGCATGCTGAGTGCAGGTTATTGGCGGTGTTGGCCGAGGGGATCTGATTCCTGGAGCTAATGGTGGCAGATTTATTATTCTTCCGGTGATGAAGATAACGATATAACTTATATTCCTTGTGATTTAGTGGCAGCCTCTTCATTTCGCAGAATGGCCAAGGGACTTGGGTCTGAAGGAAGGAAGGCCTTTTACTATCACTTGAAAAAACAATATGAATTGCAGCTGTCCTTATCCCCTGGGGAAGGTCTGCTCCTGAAATGAGACTAAGGAGCACACTTTTGGCAGGAACTGTCCCATTGCATCAAAGAAGGGAATTAACTGGTAGTGATTGAGTGCCTACTGTGTGTCCGCACTGTGCCTACCCTTGGCACACTTTAGCTATTAATTACCTATTAATAACTGTGGCCTCACAACAGCGTATGCGGTGGGGATGGGAGCAGCACTGCACCGGGCTTGTGGGGTAACCTGGCAGGCAGCATGGAGCTCCCTGGTAGCCGGCATGCCCAGGGCCCAGCCCCACAGAAGCCCGTGTGTCCTTCTCAGAGTCAGTAGCTCCAGCAAGCGATGCACTAGAAAGGGCTCTGTATTCTGTTCGACGGAAGAAGAAAATGCTGCTTGAAATTCCAAGTTCAGGTGGGGGCTGGTCATGTTGTCCACTTACATTCACCCTTTTACTCAGTCATTCTGCACATTTGTTGGAGGACCCACGATGTGTCGGGTTTATGTTGGGTGTGGTGACAAGATGAATAATGTGACATCTTCCATCCTCCAGAAGCTCCTGGTCTAGTGGAGCGGGAAGGCAGACCAGCCCTTCCATTGCACCGTCATAAATGCAGGAATAGGAACAGGAGCCAGAAGTGTGAGAGCACAGGCTCCTTCCACAAACTCTACCTAGGCCCGTGGAGGAGGGAACACGTGATCCGGGAGGCTATAAGCAAAGACAGAGGGCAGGGCAATGTGTGCAAAGGCACAGCTTCATGCTTTGGGAGCCCTGCATTGCAGGAGCAGAGGGTATATGAGGCTGCAGAGCCAGGTGGGGCCTGGGTGGTTATAGGTTTCCTTGTGTGTCACGTGAAGGAGCCTGGTGTTCATCTTGTAGGCAACTGGGCACCAGCAGAGATTGCAAAAAGGGGCAGTGACCTCCTCTTGGATGAGTTTTATTTGAATCTCCCTGCAGCGGTTATATTGAGGAGTCTGGGGGCCAGTGAGAGGCTATTACAATGGTCCAGAGACATTGTAGTAGCCTGAGAGACATGAGAGACAATGAGGATGGGGCAAGGAGAACATCTGAAGAAGCTTGCTTGTCTGGAAAAACCTGATCCTGGTTAAATCCAAGTCCCTCCCTGGTCGGCACCTGCAGCTGCCCCTGAGAAATCAGATGTGGTTGGAGAAGAGCCCACAGCCAGGCTGCAGCTGGTCCTCTATGATCTGGCTCCCCACCCCAAGACCCTTGGTGCTGCTTGGTGATCCCCCACCTCCCTCAGGCCATTCGTTCTCCCAGAATCCTTGATGAATATTTCACATATTCCCTTTCCTTAGTTCTTCATCTATACTTACTCTTTGCTGATTTTTTTTTTACTTCTTAAAAAATGAATAGACTACTCTTTTGAGCAGTCTTAGATTTACAGGAAAACTAGGCAGAAAGTAGAGTTCCATATACCCCCTCACTCTCCTTCCTTGCTTTTGCTTCTCCTGTTAAAATCTTGAATTTGTGGGGTACATTTGTTACAACTGATCAATCAATATTGATATTATGCATTATTAGCTGATATTAGGCTTCATTCCTGGTATTGTACATTCTGTGGGTGTGGACAAATGTATAATGATATGTATTTACTATTAGAAAGTCACACAGAATAGTTTTACTGCCCTAGAATCCTCTTTGTTCCACTTGTTTGTCCCACCCTCTCTCCTAACCCTTGAGAACCACTGATGCTTTTGCTCTCTCCGTAGTTTAGCTTTTTCCAGGATGTCATGTAGCTGGAATCCTATAGTATGCAGTCTTTTCAGATTGGCTTCTTTCACTTAGCAATATGCATTGAAATTTCCTCCATTAGTTTTCATGGCTTAATAGCTCATTTCTTTTTTGACTGAATCATATTCCACTCTCTGGATGGTCCACAGCTTATTTATCTATTCACCTGCTGGAGGACATCTCAGTTGCTTCCAGGTTTTGGTAATTGTAAATAAAGCTGTGATAAACACCGTGACTTTGCTTTTAAAATCACTGAGAAAACAGGAGCTTTTAAGACAGAGCTGATCTGTGCACCCACTGCCACTTCCACTGTTTCCATTGTTGGTACCCATGCGTCTTGGCCTCTGCCCTGATGCTGTGCAGGAACTCTGTGGGCCCCTTATAGAGGAACCCTTCTCCTTGGCTGCCGGAAGCCATTCCCTGTCACCTACTCAAGGGTGCAACTCTTGCATCGTTTATGTCTCCTTTTCAAATAGATCATATCCACCAGCTCTCAAACTTGCTGTAATTCTTCCCATCTTTGCATAACCTTCTCTGCACCCCACCTTCACCTGCAGCCCTATTTCTCTGCTCCTCTTTGAATAAAACTCTTCATAGGAGTTATCTGTACTTGCTACCTGCAGTTCATCTTGTCCCATTCTCTCATGGTGCCCCTCTGTAGGAGCTGGTAGTGACTGGGCCACACTCCTCATTCAGTGGGCTCTGCCCCCGCCTGCCTTTCTGTGCCCAAGGGGTTTTCTTAGAAGCTCAAAGGCCATAGTCTGCTTGTGCTCATGACAGGCAGGAAGTGCCAGGGAGTTAGCACACTTGGCAGAGCCCTCAACTGACAAGGGATGATGGGAGCTGGTGTATAGATACTCCGTCTTCTGTCCATGGGTAGCATGATCCTGAGTCCCACACTGTTTCTGAGGGGTTCCCTGCAGGAGGAAGTCCCAGTCTCTACATGGAAGCTTATTAACAACACCATTATTGGCTGCCTCCTTTTCCCTGTATCCCTTCCTTACTCCATACTGATTTTCTCTGTGCCCCCCACATGAACCCCTTGCCTTGAATCCTTGTCTCTGTGTGCTTCTGGGGACCCAAACTCAGGCACTTTCTAATTAGGCGATGCCCACCATCCCAGGCACCAGTGACCTCTGTGGGCACAGGACCAGGTCATTCCCTGGGTGTCCTCTGATTCGATCTCTGGACAGCCTCTGACCTTGCCAATCACTTCCTTGCATTTGGAACACTTCCTTCACTTGCGCTGTGAGGACACCGCTCCCTTATAGGTTGAGTTTACTGATGGGTCCTTTCATATGCTTTTTCTGATAGCTGCCTCTCATCTTCCTGGCCTCCCAGCACCCACTGCCAGGGAGGTCAGCCAAAATATACAGAAAAGAAATAACACGCACTTCAAACAGAATGGGTGTTAATTTCCTCTGACTTTTAGGTTGAGGGGGAAGGTAACTGTTGAATGAGGGCCCAATATGTGCCAGGCACTTTGCATCATTAACTCATTTGATCCTGATGACCAGCCTATAAATAAGGGTGCTGTTTATAACTGTATATACAGAGGAGGAAACAGGCTCAAAGAGATGGACTGGCTTGGTCAAAGGCCCCCAGGAGAGGTGCTGGGATTCGAACTCTGGGGTGTCCTATTGCTTTCCCTCTACAGAAAGCTATGCATGAAGGCAACCCTGATTTCTTTCCATCTTCTTTTTCCCTCACTACCTCGTGTGATGGATGCCTTATTCCCTCCAGCCCAGCGCCCTGAGCCCTTGATTTGGCTGAGCTGTGGAATAAGCCCCAGAGAAAAATGGATGATTTGACCATCAATGGTGTGGAACCCCAGCCACTCGCAGGGCCCTCGCCCCTACCTACCTGGACCGTTTAGCCTCCAATGGGGAGAACGAGGCTGACTTCAGAAATTCCTTTTCAGAACGGCGTTCAAAGGATAATCAGCCCCATCCAGACCATTTGCTAGAACAGGGCTGAGTGATTTAGCAGGCCATTCTAGGTGGTCTCTGTGATTTGGCCCGAGCTAGCTGTTGAGGCAGAAAATGGGGCTTTCTGGAAGTGATAGGATCGTGTCCCCACTCTCCCCTCTCTGAACTGTGTGCTTCAGCCCGTGAGGGGGCATGAGGCACTGAGTACGAAGCAGAAGTCCCTTCGTGCCACATGAAGGAAACTGCAGCTGTTGGTCTGTCACTGTTTCCCAGGGCTGTGATACCATAGGAGCAGCTCCGCTCTGAGAGGCATCTCTGCTTGTGTCTTTGAGTCCCCCTGGAGGTGGACTGAGTCCATACAGCTCCTGACACAGGGACAGGTCCAGGCAAGCTATCAGTCATATTTGCATAACAGAAATATCTCATTGCCGCTGACGCTGGGGGTGCTGGGAGAAGGCGAACACAGTGCCAGGGGTTAGCTGCAATGCCCAGGGCCCCAGTGACCTGGGGGTGCTGGGAGAAGGCGAACACAGTGCCAGGGGTTAGCTGCAATGCCCAGGGCCCCGGTGACCTGGGTTCCATGCAGAAGACTGGGGTTGGATGCATTCCTTCCCCTCCCAAGACCCTGTGTGGTTCCTGTGGCACAGCTGGCCCTGGGCTCTAAGTCACGCCTGCTGCTCCGTGAATGGTGGAATGGGAGGGTGGTAAAGGCAAAGCCACGTGCTCCCATATTGATCCTGTGTCTTATTCCTTGTTCACGGGAGACAGAGGACAGAAGGCAAGCCTTTCAACGACATAAAGGCTTTTGAAAATGAAGGTAGATCCCTGATTTACACGACAGGGAGAAGAGGGGGGAGTGAGAGGGAAACAGAGCGCGGTGATGGCATGTGGAGAGGCTGCTGCAGGCGCAGGGCAGGCACACCTGCTCCACCTCCCGCCAGGGCCAGCATGGCCAGCCACTGTCCACAAGGGGATATTTTGGACTTACAGATTTTACTCTTCAGGGTTTTGCAGTGAAGAAGCAGCCATGCATTTTAGCAGGACACCAGAAAGAAGCAAAAAGCCCAAGCAGGAAAGGATCGATTGTGTCGCCCGTTAAATGTGTTCTAGGGCTTTGCTAAGCATATCGTTGGAGTTGTTGCTGTCTCCTGGCCTTTGGGAAAGATCAGCTGTGTGACCGCAGCTCTTTCCTAGCTATGGAGTTGAAAAATCAAGCCTCACACTATTTCCTTGGAAACGGCCCATGTGCTCAGGGTCAGGCCTGCCAAGGGAGATGAGTGCTGGCCCTGACACTGCCAGATGCCACTTTAATCCAGGCCTTGGAGAGCCCTTGATCATTAAAGTCACCAGACTGGCTGTGGGTCCAGATGTTGACTGCTGCAAGCCTTCTGCGCAGCCTCAAAAGTGAGCTTTGGAAACGAAGCTCTTTGGGCTTCCTTGTAGGCCTGGCCAAGTGAGCCATTGCCCTGTCACGTAATGTCCACTCCTGGTCCATGCAGGGGTGTTTAGGGTCTGAAGACAAGGCTTTTTCCCATCCATGGCTTGCCTGCCTTCCATCCATTTGTTCACCAGCCTCCCATACTTTCACCTACCTATCTCCCAATGTATGTCTTCAGAGGGTTACAAGGAGCTCCCAGTCTGCAGGTGGGGGTGGCTCAGTCAGTATTCACATCAAGGTGGGGACAGACTCTTCTTTCTTCCTCTAACATACATGAATCACCAATTTTAGTCACACAATATGTGTTTTAATGGAGGTTGGTACAGATGGAGATATAGAAAATGGAGGACATGATTCTGTCTGTAGGGAGCAGGAAATACTTTCTGGAAGAGGGTCGCTCACAGTCCCAGGTCATGAGGCCCGAATGGGACAGAGAGAAGGGGGAAGGACACTCCAGGTGGGAGAAATGGGTGTGCAAAGCTGTGGTGACGGGAGACTGCAGGCGGAGTGCAGATGGTGGGGCATGGCTTGGAATTAATGAATCGGAAGGATTCACATGGAATTGCTGGTGGCGACCAGATCAGAAAGGGTTTTGGGGACTGTGGTGAGGACTTAAGGCTTAATGTTCAGGTGATTTGGAGGGTAAAGGAAGGTGTCAATGAAAGGGGCATCATGTAGGGATGCTAAAATCTGACTCATTGGTCTGTTTCGGAGGAGAAATTGGGGAAGGGGGAGGTCAGAAGGGCAGTGAGAAGGTTGGTACTGGGTCCAGGGGGTGAAGGCCAACGGACCCTTTTCCAATGCTGCCTTGGCTACTATTCTGTTGAACTTGAAGTCTGGGGAACCATTCCGTGTTGGCCTTCAGCCCTCTCCAGCAGCAACTCAAACTTTCATGATGATTAGTTGAATGTCAGCTTGGCTGGGCCTTGGTGCTCAGATATGTGGGCAAGCATTCTGGATGTTTCTGTGTTGGTGCTTTTGAATGAGATCAGCATTGAAATAGGTTGGGGGACACGATCTGACCCGTAACAGGCTGCAACCACTGTCACTGAGTCAAAGAGGCGGGGGTGGGGGTGGTGTGTGAGGAGCCTCTGGGAAGACCGTGGTAGGTGGGCTGAGCCAGGGTCCCTGCTCCTCTCGACCTCTCATTATGGGATGTCATGCTCAGGTCGAAGCTTATTCATTTTATACGTTCATTCAACAGGCATAATAATACTCAGCTTTAATTGATAATTCCCACTCGGCTCACTCATTCACACATTTATGGACTGCATTCATTCATTCATTGCCCCATTAGAGGTAGTGGAGCCCCCTCCTGCCCCATCACTGTGCAAGAGCTGAGGTCATGCCTTCCCCTCACGGTGCTCCCCAGGCTCTGAAGGTGGGAGGGGTGGTTTTCTCTACTGTCTTTTGACAAATGAACTTTGGAGCTAACTCCATGTCTTCAAAGGGGTGTGGTTTTTCAAGACTGGGGGAAAATAATAGATCGCTGATGAATGGATCTACTGATGTACATTTGGTTTCTTGGCCACTTCTGCTTGGAGGTACGAGATGTCCCGTAACTGGCTAGGATGGAGAGCTGTCCCCTCACAGGTCCTGTGCTGCAGCCATTTGAAGCCGTATCCCTGTCTGCCCTTTCCCCTAACTGTCCATACCTCTCTGGGGAGGAGACTCTGGGTACTCACGCTGGTCAGCCATGAGGATGAGCGGTCCTTTCTTCCTACCTACCGCTTCTGTTCAGGTTGTGAGTCTTGCTCTGGGATTTGGGCCGAGTGATGTTTCCTGGTACCCGGCCTAGCCTCAAGCTGGCATTTGAATGGTCAGCACATATCGTGACCTGGAGTTTGCTGGAGGCTTGGGAGTGTCCTCAGTTATCCCTGGAGGAAAGATGTGAACTCCAACTTCCCACCTGCAGGGCAGGGGGCCTGGGCTCCCTGGTATAGACTGAGGTGTGAGACCATGAAAAAGTACGGGATAGACTGATGAAAGCCACATGAAGAAAAACATACATTAAAAAGGTAAGACAGTCACCCTGCTGACCAGATTGGGGCTGCTTTATTTTCAGCAAGGCTCCTAACGTTGGCATATGGTTGAATTTATTTCTTGACTCAGCTTGAGAACTTATTTATGTTTGTCATCCTGAAAGATCTATTTGGTCTTATTTCTGATTATTTTATATTTTGTTTTCTTGCTGTTTCTTCTGGTTTGATATTTTGATATGTGATTTGGATTTCCATAGGTGATTATTTTCCTTAGTCATTTGGAAAGACTACATTTTATTTTACTTCTATAGTGTTATGCTTAATTACCTCTGATAGTTAAAGAACATGTCTGTATTTATTGAAACATGCCTGTATTTCTTTATTCAATAGAATGGGGGGAGAGAGACAGAGAGAGAGAGAGAGAGAGAGAGAGAGAGAGAGAGAGAGAGAGAGGCTATTGATTCCTCTGGATAAAATGAGGACATACCTGTTACTGTGAAGGGCCTGAAAAATGTCCAGGCAATGTCTTGCCTATGAGTCTTCTTTTAGCAACGTAGATGTTACAAATTGCAGAAGTTTCACCTGGCATCTGGTCTTTAGTTAGAGATAAATCTTAGTTTACCATTTTCACCTTGATCTGGGTCTTCATAGATTTTTCTGGAGGGAAGTTAGCTGAGCTATGGATTGTTGCCAGATACTATCTTAAACTTGAAATTCTAAAATATAAAATTTACCTGGTTAATCCCCTACCCAGAATAATGGTGCTCCACTACCCAGAATAATGTCCTGTTCTTTGGGTCCCCAAAGAGCTGCCAACCCTTCCTCCATCACCCCAACTCCTCTCACCTTCCCTCATCTGCCAGCAACACAAAAGGACCCCTTCTCATCATGCTTTCCTCTCTTGGCCTCTGCAGGTCTCCTTGCCTTCTATTCCCTCTTCGCCTCACTATTCCTTCACATCCTTCAACATTCCCTCAGATGCTGTCTCCTCTGGGAAGCTGTCCTGAGCACCTGTTCCAACGGCTGGGGAGACTTCTCTCATGGCACTCTGAGTTCCCCACTCTTTACTGGCTACCATCTTCTATTAACAATATGGCTCTTGTAGGGGTGTCTTCATCTCTCTAAGTAGACCATGGTCAAGGTCAGTGTGCTTGCCCCACCTCCTCACCACCTCCCTTAGCACACATGTAGCACAGAATCCAGTACATATTAAGTGCTTAGAAAATTTGTCATAACCTGTAAAAAGAAAGATCCCAATCTTTTTAGTAAAAAAGAGAGTATGTGAGTTTAATGGAATGAGGATAAAACTAGAGAGGGAATAGCTTGGGTTTGAAGGAAAGTGTTGCTTTTAGAGGCCATTGTCAGAGTTACCATTTGCTGAACGTCTTGCACACTGTCACAATAGACCTAAGAGAGTATTATGGAGTCCATTTTGTGCATGTGAGATCTGAGCCTCAGAGAGGTTAAGTAAGTTGCTAAGTTTGCACAGCATGGCACAGCAGGGTTGGCAGAGCCAGGACCCAAGTTCATGTGCCACCAGTTGCTGCACTTGAACTCTGCATTGATGCCAGGCAGCCATTCTGAGAAGAACCATACTCTGCTCACTGTTTTGGGGACAATGGGCCCATTGCCTCACTTTCCCCGGAGGGGCTCACCCAGAGCAGGCGGGGCACAGGCTGGTGGGGCCTGCATTTGCCTGCTGGGGAGATGCTCCTTTTGAATTTATTCCTAAGCAGTTCTTGTAGGAATGTTAAAATCAGGCCAAGTAATTAAAAACATTCACACAAGTTAATTCACTACGTGAAGCAGATAGGCTGAGGGCCCCACACCCAGAGGTCACCTTGAATTTTCAAATGCACCTGCAATATGCCAGCTTAGAATTGAGGTGGGCAAGGTGCAGAAATTGGCTCCTGGGGACAGAAGAACCCAGGCTGATGCCTTCTCAACAGTGGTAGGGAGAGCAGGGAGGGACACGCAGTGGTTCTCAGCCCATCCCAGACATGTCCCTCTCTTGGGTTCCCTCTATTAGTCCCAGAGCCCCTCCAAGGAAAGAATATAATTTGACCAATCCTGATAACCTCTATATTAGCACTGCCTAGTTGAGAACCTGGCACAGTCAATGAGTGTTTGATGAGAGACGACTTAATGTGCAAACAAGTGGAGGTCATGTCGTCGGAACAGCTTTCTTTCATGGCCGCTCTGGGGTTCCGAGAAGGCCGACGAATACTTCCCGATGACCACTGTGGAGAGACAGGAGCTTGAGCCCCTTTGGGATTTCCTTCACCCTGTTCTGATCCAGACACCGATGGAGTGAGGGTTTCTGGGGAGAGGCTTTGGGGGGACTTTGGGAGCAGCTAGGATGGGTGTCAGAGAAAAGGCTCTGGAGCCTGTGCCCACCCCAGCATGGCCAGTCCAGAGTATGAAACAATTATGTTCATTTGAGCATAGGACCCCAAGGGCTATGCCAGGAGGAAATGGCCTCCCTGTGAAAGATTTGGTTCTGGAAGGACCCTTCAGTGGAGCTGGGTGAAGGGTGTGGACCGCGCAGCGCAGCTCTGCTCCCATCCAGGGCTCGTGTTTGGTTTCCGCTATGACCTGGGATGCTGGTAATGACCACTTGCAGACGCTCAGTGCTCTTTCCAAGCCTGGGGACCCGGTACTGCTCTGGGTGGCCCAGCCAAGAGGGAACTGAACTTCTATAAACTCTTCTGAACTCTGGAGGAAAATGATAGGGAGGTAAGCATAGGGTGCCTGAAACATAAATCAAAACAGTGGCATTCCTAGGGCTTATCCTCGGGTTCTCGTTCCCCAAACCTCTGAGAAATGGTCTCTTGCTCTCCAAAGTTGAGAGCTGACATGAACACAACAGCTCCGGACCTGGCTCCCGACTTCCCTTCTACAAGCTCATCAGCCTTGGTAGGCACCGTAGCAGGACCCACAGTGACTAAGGAGTTTCTTCCTGGGCATCCCTGTCTTTTCACGGTTGTGAGCAAGTGGCCTCACTCCATCCACATACCCACCACCCACTCAGGGCTTTCTGAGTTTGTCTTCTGCACCAGCAACCACCTTATCCCTCTATCAGAGCTCAGCTGAGGCACAGAGGAGTGCTCTGGCTGACCAGAAATGAAAATGACTCTGGACTACCTTGTCTTGTAACTTCCTGGGCATGTTCCCCACTGAAAATGGGGTTCAGTATGGTCTTACTGACGAAGCTTCTTGGCTGCTCGGGATGTCTGTCAGGGAGGGAAGTGTTCTCAGGGGCCTGGCTGTGTGGTCCGGAGTAGCTCCCAACCCCCAAAAGCTGGGGCCCACTTAGAATTCTGCTCACTTGTGGGGAGAGCGTACTCAGCAGCTGGCAGCCATCACTGCGTCTGCAGTGGCAGGCATGGCTGCAAAGCTGCCTTGGGTGAGTAGAGCCCCCTCCTGCCTGCAGCTCTCCTTAGGAGCCCCAAGTACTTAAACATGCTACTCTCCAGCCTTGTGTTCCCTCCCCAGGCTCCCCCCACCCAGCCTTCTCCTGCTGTCCACACATATTCCTGACACTGCAGATTCCCTGGGAAATGGCCAGGTCAAATGAAACCACAGGCAGCAGGGCTGCAAACTGGATTGGAGTTTCTCACTGTGGCTACAGGAGCCAGGACTTGCCACACCTGAGGAGGTGGTGTATAGGTGCAGAAAGGTGAGACTGAGAAGGGGGCTTCCCGTAACTCCTGACCGTACGCTCACAGCAGTCTTCCCGTGAGCTATGAGGTCACTGGGACAAAATTCATACCTACATAGGGTGGCACATTTCACTGTTGGTTTGTTTGGGTTGGGGTTAAGCTATCCGCCTTCTTAGGAATGACAGTATCCTTGGGTGACGCCGCCCCAGCAGTCTGCCTCTCCCCAGATGTTCCTCACAGAGCCTGCCTTAATTAAGCTGGTGTATGTGACAACGTCAGAAGACTGTTACCTTTGTAAAAACTGTTACCTCCTTCAGGCAGGAGCCTGAAGTGGGAATATTTGCCTAAATCTATTGACCAATGAAATATGCCTCCTAAATTAAAATGTAGGATATGCTTTACAATTGTGAATCAGAGTGATGGCAAGCAATTAATTTCTCACCAACAATATGTGTAGCCTCCACTGGGGGTGATGGGAGTGCCCAGAATGGTGACCTGAGCACCTGAGCTCCATGTGACGAGGTTTCCTGTCTGTGAGCCCTCCACCGTACGTGTCTTTTCAGATCTGTATCTTTATTAAACTGCATTCTCTCTTCTGACTTCACACAGCTCATAGGAAACACGGGGGAGCAACATGCTACCATGGAAACAGACTTGCTTTGTCTTTAGCGCCCACCAGACCTGGGTCGAATCTTACTTCTTCCATTTAGACACCGTGTGGCCTTGGCCAGGTCACTTTCCCATTCACAGCCTGGGTTTCCTTGTCTGTGAATGGTGGCCTTATTTCCTACCTCACAAGTTTACTGAGAAAAGCTGGTGAAGTAGTGGATACGGAATGTCTAACATAGTGGCTGGTGCATCACAGTGCTCAAAAGTTGGGACTCCTCACCCCTTTCCTTTCCTCCTGGGAGCAGACCCCGGCTGCACAAGTCATGTGTCCTGGGGCAGCTCTCCAGTGAGATCCTTCAGGGGTTGAAGGAAGCAGGTCAGAGCAGGGGAAGAAGCGCAGCAAAGCTGGGGGTTCCTGGAGTAGGAAGTGTACCACGGAGTTATCCCAATTGGAGGCAGGCATTCATTGGCAGCAGGCCACCCCTAGAGGGAGGAGGTGAACCCAGGCATTTCTGGGTAAGGCAGAGCCCGAAGCGCAGCACCGGGTAGAGGGATTTGGGCACGCAACTAGCATCTACAAATTCCATTTGCCTATTTTGAAACTTCTTATCCCAAGAATTTTTTTTTAGTCCACTATAAATGTAAGTATGTTTGAGAAAGATTTAACTACCTTCCTGAATACCTGGTACTTAAATGTTATCTGGGGAGTGAGGGATGTGCATGAATTTCTCCAGCCTTCTGGGGTGCAACACGCTCGCCCTTGGAGCTCAGCTCTGTCTCAGGGCCTGGACCAGCCACCGGACAAACCAACCTCCAGGCAGCTCTAAGGTGCAGGAGATGATTTCTGCTGCCGACTTGGGATCAGTTCCAAATGAAGAAGCTCCCCAGCTTTAATTGGCCACCCCTCCGGCATGTGTGCCAAGAACAGCATCTCTGTGCTGCTGGAGCAGACTCTAATCAGCATTTGCTAAGGTTTATTAACACCTTATCAGTGCTTGGGAGGACTCAGTGTACACTCCCTCGGCAGCTGCATTATCTCACTCTGGGAAATCTGGCAACATTAGACTGGGAGCCCTCCTGCGTGCCTCATTAGCTCTTCAAAGCTGCATGGTTTGAGGACCAGCAGGGGGGACTCCATCAGCTCCATGTGATATTAAAGGAGGGGTGATTGATAGGTTAGTCCTATCCAGAAGCTCTGCAGCATCAGGGGCATCTGAGCAGAGGTGACAATGGCCCGTGGAAAGCCTCTGATGGGGTCTGAGCTGTGACTCAGGGTGTTTGCCATCTGAGCCCATTTCCCTCTGCAGTCAGGCCAAAGCACATTTCCTTAAAGGGGAGGAGGTGGCCCATAGGCAGGAAGGAGCACACAGAGCCTTGAGTTAAGCAAAAGTGTTTGACCACAGCTCTGCCACTTAGAAGCTGTGTGAACTTGAATGTCTCCTCACTTGGAAAATGAGGATAAATCCCCCTTTTTCAGGGATAACTATATCTCACATGGCCTGTAGGAAACTTCCAGACACATATATTAGCTGCTTAGTTATTAGTGACCAATTTTATTATTGCTATTGGATTTTAATTCTCAGCTTGGGTTGGAGCTGGTGGTGGGGCATATGGTCCTTCTGGCCATGTTTTGGATCTGACCCACCCATGGAGGAGCATCTCTGAATCCCTTTTTCTCTGGGAAGGACTGTGAGGTTGTGGGAGATGATGGATAACTTTTTTTTCAAATCTTACATTCAGTCAATTTAGCCTCCTGCTGTGTGGGGGAAATTGCACCGTCTTAATATTTCTCCCCCCCACCCCCAATCTGTCTTTTCAGAATGTTCTGTCAATTAGAAAATGCTTGTCAGCTAAGTGACTATTCGGGAAAACAACCTACATGACTTCTCTAGCACTTGAATTTAAAATAATGGCAGGGGATGAACGTGCGGGGAAGGCATTGTTAGGAGTGAGGGCTGCTTTTCAGAACTGCCTCCCCCTCAGCTGTGTGTTTCATTAATAACACCTTTCATTCTGTAGCCCCTCGTATCTCCAAGGATCTTGAGTGATTAACAGATGCTGTGAATAGGCATTACTTCACCTTCTGCTGAAGTATCGCTTCCCCATGAGGGGCAAGCAGTTGATTCTTGACATCCTTGTCATGTCAGAGGAGAGCTGACGCGGCCTCACGGTCACCCTTGTCTCAACAAATTAGGGGAACATAAATACCCATCACCCAGTGAGTCGATTCAGTTCTGCAGAAGTCCCTGTGCCTCCACTGGGGGCCCGACTCTGGGGCAGGATGGATCCGGGGAGGCACTGCCCCCCTCCCGCACCCTGCAAGGAATCTCACCTCTAGGAAGATGGAGGGACAGGTCCAGGGCCGATGGCCACAGGGCAGGGGAGTGCATGCAACAGAGCAACACAGGAGGTCATGAGCTTTGCTGAGATGGAGGATGGAAGGATGGAGGTCGGGGTAGAGAAGGCTAGTGGAAGGCACATGCCTGCTGCTGCTCAGGTGAGACCCCACAGTGCGAGAGCAGAGAGACCCAGACTCGAGCAACCATCAGAGTCCTGTACAAGGCTTGGTTCAGCACGGTGGCTGCCCCCACCCCCACCGCCGCCCCTGGAGTTGCTGATTCAGGAGGTCTGGGATGGTGCCTAGGATGTGCCCTCCTAACAAGTTTCCAGGTGATGCTGCCGCTGCCAGGCAGAGCTGCTGCTTCTCTAGCACACCTTGAGAAGCACTGTGCTAGAGCACTTAAGGCAGGGATTGCAATCTTAGCCACCCACAGAGGCCAGCAAGTGAGCTGGGGCGGGGGGTGGGGGGTGGGTTGCTTGTGGGGTCTGTGCCCAAGAGGGAAGCACCCACCCCATGGAAAGAGACCAGCTGCTACCCAGCGCAGTCTGTGGTTGCTATGTGAAAATGTGGGATGTGTTACTAGATCTTCCATTTGGTCTGGAAAGACTGAGGATTTTTTTTTTTTTTTTTTTTTTGCATAAAATGTCCTTGTTTTTACAATGCTACAGAGATCTGAGAAAACAGGTCTGCAGCCTTCATGTGGCCGGTGAGTTTTTAGTTTATGATGGTTCTTTTAAAGAATTAATAGGAATTTGTAGGTGGCCAGGGAGGGAGAGGATTTCCCATGCAAAGGGAACCTCATGTGCAAAGAAAGGCCCAGAAACAAAAAACACCTTGAGTGGGGAGGTACGAAGCCTTCTGACTGGCTGGAGCAGGGGTGGATCCCTGGGAGGGGACCGGGAGAGGTGGAGCCAGTGGGTGAGAAGGAGGAAGGCAGGCCAGGAAGAGCCCCCAAACTCCTGGAAAGTTTAGATTTGCTCTCTGACCCCAGCAGGGCCTGCTTTGCCTTCTGACCTCAGTTCTTCTGCGTCTTGGGACAGAAGGAGCAGTTTGACAGTGATTGCAGCTGGCCCGGCAGGCTGAGGTAAGCACATGGACTCAGTCGTGATGCCTCACACCTGCCTTGGCCAGGGGCTTCCGGTGCAGTCCAGCTGCCTGGAGGGGTTGTGGGTTTATGGTGGTGCATCTCCTCAGAGGGGGATGCTTTGCCCCGCCTTCTCAGGATAGGAGCCTGGGGTCCTTAGTTCCTGAGAAGGTCCTGGATCAGACAGACCCAGGCTGGGGTATCACAGGCACCACTTGATGTGTGACTGGGAAAATTACTAGAACTTTCTCAAACCTGGTTCCTCAACTATAAAATGGGGAAAATAAGTGGCAGCATTAATGAAATTATTTTTAATGTAAATATATCAATAGATTATTTTCTAAGCAATGAACTGTTTACAAGATGGTAGAAAAAAATATAAATATATAATTAGGTGTAAAGGAAAAAACCCTGAGAAAATTAAAATTATTCAACTCCCCACTACCTTAAAATAAACATCATTAATATCTTTATATTAATATTTGCTATCTGTTTTCCTAGACCAGGGGGAAAAATTCTTTCTTAAAGAGCCAGGTAGTAAATATGGTTGGTTTGCAGCAAATGTGGTGTCTGTCACAACTACTCAACTCTACCCACTAGCCTGAAATCGCCGTAGAAAAATTCATCAATGAATTGGTGTGGATGTGTTCTAATAAAACTTTATTATAAAAAGTGGCCTGTGGGTCATAGTTTGCTGGTGCTGGGCCGTCCTTGTGCCTGCTACTCCCTCCTTCCTCCACCTCCAGAATGTGGGTGGCCCAGCACCATGCAAGCCATGGGCATGAGGCCACTAGAAGGATGGTGCAGGCAGCAGGGGGAATGTGGGGGCCCTGCAGGGTGGGTGGCTACTTTGCCCCTTCCTTTGGGGCTTAGGGAAGGGTACACATCAGCGTCCACTCATCTCCTCGTGGCTGGGAGCTGAGAGCTCAGCTGACTCATCTAACAAATCTGTTAGGATGCAGCTGTACAGAGTGCTTTGGCATCTGTGAAGGAAGAGCTGCCAGTGGACAGGACACAGGTTCCAGTGTCAGCCCATGGAGCACCCCCAGAATGTAAGGGGCTTACCAGACATGGGGCAGTTCCCTGTGGCCTGGAAGCTGGGGTTTTTGAGCTTGGACTGAGTTCTTGAAGGGGAGTTCTGTTCACTCTTAACTCTTCATGTATCGAAACAAGAAGGGGGGTCACTGAGGGCAGGGCCTTACTGTGGTGGAGCATCTGACACCCAGGGGCTTTGGACACTGTTAGGAGACAAGACTTCCGACTGGGGCAGATCAGGCTACAGTCCTGGTTTGCCCTTTGAGCTGTGCCCTTGAACCGGTCAGCTTCCCAGGCCTCTCTGGACCTGATCCTGGGGAATATGTTACATTCAAATTTTCAGTGTGCCTACCAGGTGCTCTGGCTGGCAGGGCTGCTTCTGTGTGATGGGTACAACTGGGTGAGCTCCTACCCACCTCCAGTAGGTGGTTCCCATAAATGCTGGAATTCAGAACAGCTCTCAGTAGAAATTGCTTTTTGTGTTTTCCCAGTGGGAAGATCCTCTATTTAGGGGAGAAGGTCAACTGAAATTGAACATATTAACTCTTCGGGAGGTTGATAACAGAGTCAGATGTCTGCTTGTAGCACTGGATTTATTAACTGAGTTATACATCCATATTGAAACTCACATGTTATGTAAAATAGTGTGTTAATTTAGAAATACTGCTTTCTTCCCTCCCTTGCCTTTCATGGAGCAGGTTTATTCCCAGCCTTCCAGGCCTCTTCAGCATCATGGCTTCATCACTGTCAGAGCCGCTGTCTGCAGCGCTAACCCAGTTTTTCAGGGCTCTGCTTCTACCTCCGTTGTTTGATATCCAGCACTTTGTGGATCTGTGTAAAATGCTGTCACTGGAGATTTTATCCCAAGTCACCCACGCTCATTTGCATAACATTAGAAGAGCGTTTTATTTTTGTCATTTGTTCTGTAGGTTTATTCATGCTCTCCACAGTGTAAACTACTCATGGTCATGCTTT
Organism: Aselliscus stoliczkanus; assembly: GCA_033961575.1. Classification (NCBI taxonomy): domain Eukaryota; kingdom Metazoa; phylum Chordata; class Mammalia; order Chiroptera; family Hipposideridae; genus Aselliscus; species Aselliscus stoliczkanus. The sequence goes on from CM066729.1 coordinate 122,975,997, forward strand.
TTATAGCGATTTGTAAAAGGCTTGTTTAGAACAACATCCCCGGCTTGCAATTCTAAGGTCATATTCAGGAGTAATTATTAAATAGGGGTTAAATATCTCTGCTTCCTTTTTTAACGATTCCATCAGGCAGCCTCTTACAAGCATCCAAAACTAGCATTGATTGAGGTCATTTCAGGCTAATGTCTTTTCTCCAAATGGTACTTGGTTGGTTAAAATAAAGTAGATGAGAGAACTGCCCTTTAATAGGAGGGAGTTTTTCAGGAATTTGAATATAAGTTCACTCTCTCTATTTTTGAAGGATGATTTTGGAGAAAATTATCCGGCCTTTTACTTGGTCATTAAGAGTAACAGTGGCTCGAAAGCTATTTGTTGAATTCAGTGAATGAATGAGTGTGAGGATTTTTATAAATGCTTGCACATGGCACCATGCCTGTCATGTAGGAGGTGCTCAGAAAGGCCAATTCTTTTACCACTTACCTGAGTCCCACTGCATCTTTCCCGCCTCTGTCTACAAGAGGGACCAGCAGGTCACCTTTGCCTGCCCTGATGTTGTTAGGTCCCTTGGAATTCAGGCCTCTTGACCTTATCCTACACAGTGGGTCTCAGGATCTTGACTGATCACGCCTGCTTCCTCTGCCTGCCTTGTCTCGGACCACACCTGCCTTCTTCATCCATCCACTCACTTTGTCATCAGCCTCCCATACAATCTCGACCTGCTTCCTGGACCTTGAACACCTTCCTGCAGGGCTCTGGCAGATGTTGGTTTCTGTCATTTTGCATAAATACGATAGGTTCAGGAAATAAAGTCATGTGGATGCCCAGAGCCTCCACTGTGGGTCATGGTCTCCATACAAGGTGCCCCTTCTTCCTTTGGATGGAATGAGTTGTTTCTTTCGGTGTAATAGCCAGTTTTTGTATTACCTGGAGCCAGGGGTAAGAGTTGAGAGTTATTTAAAAAGATTCTGTGTTGGAGGAACTGAAATTGTGTGTTAATGGGGAACCAGTAGTAGTGAAAACAGAGTTTGGAACTGAAAGTTTCCCTCTCAGCATGCTTAGATTTAGGGGCTGCAGTCACCACGAATCAAGTAGAAAGCCAAGCAGAAACGGGCTTCTTCCTTTCTCCTACCTGATTTGTGCTCGCGGGTATTCCATCCAGCCTCTCTTCTCTTCCTCCCTCCTCCCAAGCCTTCTAGTCCAGGGGTCTCGTTTATGCACCCTGGATTTTCCTTCTCTTACTTCCTTACTTCCCTCCCTCCCTCCTTTCCTTCCTTTGCTGTCTGTCTTCCCCACTCCCCCAGCAATTCTTCCTGGTTTCATTTCCAAAATCAACTGACTTATACTCAAATTTTTGTCCCAGGATCTGCTTGTGGGGATACCCAACCTAAGACATCCTGGACCCTCCATTCCCCAGAGCAAAACTCCCAGTTAGACTTTTTGCAATGGTCATTCATCCATTCATCCATTCAACTAATATTTGTTGAGCATACACCATGTCCCTGGCACTGTGTTAAATACTGAGCAAAGCAGACACAGCTCCTCTCCTGGTGTTTACTGACTAGGTGAAAAGACAGGCATTAACTAAAAAATTACACTGACGGGAGTATAACTTAAACATGCATTAAAATACAGAGAAAGAAAGGGATTGATTCTTTGAGAGCGTAAATCTGAAGAAGCTGACCCAAGCTGGAGGGTCAGGTGACCTTTGAGCCGAGACCTAAAGGCAGGGGAAGCAGTGTGTGCCACGGCCTGTGTGTGAGGGATGTGTCCTGAGGAACTGAAGGAAAGCCAGGATGCCTGCAACCCAGTGAGGAAGACCAAGAGGAAACACAGGGAAATCTGACACAGTGACAAAGGCCAAACCTACAGGACCTCATAGCCATATTGAGGGCTGTAATCTTCATTTTTTTAAAAAGGAAAGCCATGGCTTGGTTTTAAGCAGCATGGTGGCAGTACATAGGGTGGGGATCCAAACCATGTTGTTAGCCATTGAAGGAGAAGGTGAGCCCAGATGCTGGAGAGCCTGGCACATTTATGAGGTCAGTATTTGGGTATCACAGGAGACCAAGTTCTCATCCACCTCATTCCTGACTTGAATCCTAGACAACTCCTGGGCAATCTCCAGAGAAGTGATCGCAGGAAAGATCTGCTTGAAGTCCCAGCCCATAGGCATGCCCTCTGGGAAGCTTTCTTTCTTTCTTTTTTTTTTTTGAGGCAGTGTCACTGGCCCTCACATGTGGGACTGAACCGGGGCCGCTGGCTTCCCAAGCCAGTGCTTAACCACAGCACCACTCGGCCGGCCCAAGGGAAGCTTTCTTTAAGGCCCCTTCCAGCCCTCTCTCCCTCTAGACCAGAATTAATTGCCCTTTGTGCGTGCCCATAACTGTATCAACCTCTGCAGGACTCTCCCTATTCGACTGGAGGGTCTTCAAGGGCCATGGCCATGCCTTGTTCATCATACTGTCCCCAGCACTCCAGCAACAGCAGCCCTTGGCCTGTGCTGAGTGAATTTTTTGGCCTGTGCTGAGTTCCGCCACAGCCGAAAGGACTGAGGGAAGCACACAGTGTCCTCTGATGCTTTGTGGCATCTGAAATGAAACTGTCTTTGCACAGCAGATGGGCCCCAAGTCCCAGGGGCTCCTGATTGCTGTGTGGTTTGCAAGCTCTTGGAAGGAGCTGCCAGGCCCACATATGCACAGCAACAGCCAAATTGCCTTCATAAGCTACAGCCTCTGCTAGAGGATCTACTATGTGGCCTTGGAGAAGGAATAAGGGTACAGGGTACTGCTGCTTTTATGATACTGGGGGGTGGAGGCAGCCTCATTCCCTTGTAGTCCGCTAGGGACCCAGGCCCTACCATCTGCTCATGCTATGTTGAATATGTGGCTCAGCAGGCTGATTTGTGGAAATGGGTTTGAGGATGGGGTAGGAATAAGTAGCTCCTAAGAGTTCTGGTTTCTGGAGCTCAAGACTGGGACCCTTGGGGCACTGGAGTTGGGAGCAAAATGAGATGCCCTGAAGGACAGCCCCTTCTGTTCTTATTATGTCCAGAGAGGCAGATCAGCCCAGGGTGAGCAAAAGAGCACTTCCCGGGGGCTAGGAGACCTTTGCTTCAGTTTTTTCTTTGCTTTGTGTATAATCTGACCTTGGACAATTCATTTGGACCATCCGGTCTTCAGTGTCATCATTTATGAAACCATGGATTTGGAGTTAATGATTTCCAGGTCTGTTTCCAGCTTGGAATTCCATGTGCCTAGGATATTTAGGATTCCGGGATAGCTCAAGGCAGAGGGTAGCCCCCTTGGGCATGGCTGAGAAGTTTCCTGGAAGTGGAGTCCACCTGCCCTGGTTACAGCTCTGAGGCTGTGGATTGTTCCTTGAGAGCACAGGCTTTGGGTTCTCACAGTGTCACCTACTAGCTTTGAGATCTTGTCTTAGTCTGCTTGGGCTCCTCTAGCAAAATGTCACAGGCTGGGGGGCTTAAACAACAGAAATTATTTCCTTATAGTTCTGCAGGCTGGAAATCCTATAGCAGGGTGCCAGCATAGTTGGTTTCTGGTGAAAGCCCTCTTTCTGGCTTGTACACAGCTGCCTGCTCACTGTGCACTGTCACAGCAGAGAAAGAGAGATGGAGGGAGGGAGGGAGGGAGGGGGAAGGGGGAGAGAGAGAGAGATCTAGTCAGCTCTGGTGTTTTTTCTTACACAGGTGATAATCCCAGGGCCCTGCCCTCAGGACCCCATCTAATGCTAATGATCGCTCTCAAAGGCCTGTCTCCAGATACCAATACACTGAGGGTTAAGGGTTTCAACATATGAATTTTGGGGGACATATATTCAACCCATCACAGGAAAATCTCTCCTTTCTCAACTTGAGTTTGGCAACAATAATGGTATCCACCTGTATCCAGTTATCTATTGCCATAATAATGCAGTGAAACAAACTATTCCTAAACTTGGCAGTTGAAAACAACCATGTATGATTTTTCCTGAATCTACAGGTAATCTGGGTGGTTCTGCTGATCCAGGCCCAGCTTGGTGACTGTCGGTGGGCTCACTCATGTCTGTGGTTAGCTAGAGGGTTGGCTGGTTTAGGATGGCCTTGTCTGGGATGGCTCTTTTCCCTGTGGTCTCTTGTCCGCCAGCAGGCTAGCCTGGGCTCGTTCTCAGGAAAGTAGCAGGACTCCAAGAGAATAATGAGTGGAAGTGTGCAAGAGCTCTTGAGGCCCAGGCTTAGAATTGGCACATCATTACTTCTGTTTCACTTATTTGGCCAAAGAAAGTCACAATATCTGCCCAAAGTTAAGGGATGAAATACAGACTCCACCTCTTAATGCAAAGTCTCATGGCACAGAGCACAGACATAGGAAGGAGTGGAGAAGTGCGGCCATTTTGACAGTCTTTTACACTACTTCTTAGCCTTGCTGTTAAGCATAAATAAAGATTGTCTATGTTATCTCAGTGCATGGTAGTGAAAACACATTAAATGATAGCTGCTATTATATGTTTACTAGACTGGTGACTTTTCACAAGTAGATATAGAGTAAGCCACTTTACATAGCCATAAGCCAAAAGTGAGAAGAACATCAGACCTCAGCTTTTGCGGGACACATTGCCCCCTGCTTCACAATAAAGGGAAAAGCTGTGGATAAGTGAGGGGCCCCAACTAGAAGGGAGGTCAACAGGATACTGGTCTTGACCTTCTTTAGAGTCAGGGAATGACCAGCCCAAGTTTGTTTGAGTCTTCAATATCAAGTCATCTTTGATGGGACATCTGGCACAACATAGTCTCAAGATCTAGTCCTCATTGAGCTCTGGCACCTGCTGAAGGGAGACTCAGACCCCCTTCCTCACAGGTGCCCACTCTGGTTTCACCTTGCCTGCCAGCCCCCCTCCCCCGCCCCCACACCCATTCCACTTTCTAGCAGACAGACAAGCCCACGTTTTGCCTCCCAGTGAGTCCTGTTGATTTGCAACACTGGGGCCTCACCCAGCCTTCATCTGCCCAGGAAAGGCCTTTTGGGCTCTGAGTTCTGAGAACAAATTTTCAGGGGTAATGAGAGTTATTTGGATTCTTGGCGCTTGGACTAGGCATAAGGACAGAGCTTCATGGGGGCAGTATTCCTGTGTTTTTTCATCTGCCAGCTCCCTTATTAAAGTTCAATCTTAGGCAAAAGGGCTATTTGTAAAACATGAAAAAGTGGAGCCACTGTAAGTGTGTGTGAGTATGTGAGTGTGACCGTGTGTGTGTGTGACCCTGTGTAGGTAGGGAAGGGAGGACCTAGGTTGGGGCCGACCTTCAGATCCTGCATCCCTCCCTCTTGCCCTCTGTAGCCCCTGAGGAAAGTTTTTGGATTTCACCATTAGCACAATTAAAAAAATACTGGAGTAGAGAATCGAGACAAGTGATGTCCATCAAGGTAGTACTCTTAGATAACAATCAACTAAGCTGGGATTTTTCATTTTTTTCCCCCTTTTTATTAACTTTGTCTTTATTACACAAGAAATACATATTCGTTGTAGAAAAATTAGAAAATATTAATATGCACAAAGAATAAAAGTGCTCCATAACCCCACTCCCAGAATAACTGCAGTGAGTATGTTCGTGTATATGTTTGCCAGCAGAAAGTAAACATCTTTTGATATCATTAAATATTTGGTGGAATGAATTTGGTACCTGCTTGGCATTTTGTTGTATGAGAGGCCATGATTTAGTCAATGAATCATCTTAAACATTTGTTTGTGAGGTACAGCTTTGTATCCAAGTCTTTTACCGCAGTCTTAAAAAAGATTTCTAGATGTTCAATTACTGGGGACAAAGGACATTTATCAGTCATTAAACTGTTTTGAATTATGAAATATGAATAGATGCATGCACACATATGAGTTTTATGTGTTATGCTGTATTCCTTTGCAATCCCGATAATTTGCATTTGGCATTTCTGTTTGTTTAGTACCCCAGAGCTTTGCTCTTCCTTTTCCATGATTCTTCTCTTTCTTTTCAGTTCTAGAGTTTCATTTTACTTTTGTGGTCTCTGTAATCTACTCCATTAGCATTTATTTCTCTTTTGAAAAAATAACTTGAACATATTTATTTAATTTTTGAGTAGATAATGCATTCCCCTGGTTCAAAAATTAACAGTGTAAAAAGGTATGGAGTGAAAATTCTAACAAGTTTCATTCTGTTTTAATTACTGACGGTTGCTCATATGTTTATTTTAATACCTGGTAGGATCAGGTCTCCCTGAACGCCCTGCTATTACTCTTCTAAGTTTTTTCTAGCTCCTTTTCTTGTTTATTTTTCCTTATGAATGATAAAATCAGCTTGCCTAGTGCCAGAAAAAGAGCCTATTGACATTTAATTGGGATAGCTTTAAATTTATAAGTTAATGTAGGGAGAGTCCAAATCTTTGTGATGTCCCACTGAAGAAAATGGTATGTCTTTCCATGTTTTTCAAGCCTCCCTCTGCATCTTTTGCTACTATTTGAAAGTTGTCTTTATGTAGATTAATGCATTTCTAGTTCAGTTTATTCCTAGATATTTTATTTTTTATCTTTGTTGGTGAATCTTGAGTGGCAACAAGGAGAAGGGCAAGGGCTGACTGCAGGCAGGGCCCAAATGTGTCTCAAGAAGTTTTGTACCTTTGAAGGGCTGGACAAGTAGGAGCCACAGGATGGAATCTCGTCCCAGAGGTAGTCAAAGCCAAGGAATGCAGCCACACTCGCCAACAAGCTGGTGTCTTAGGAAATGCCTGACATCTGGGCTCACCCTGATTCTGGTAGGATCCCCATTGCTATGTAATGGCTGGATATTTTTATTCATGGTAAGAACCAGCCTCTGCCTTGTCCTTGTCTATCCTTGGTTTATAATACCAGCCTTGCTTCCTGTTTTTTGACTCAATCCCCCCGCCTCCCGCGCCCCCAACTACCAGGCCAGGCTTTCTTTGGGCCATACAGTAGCACCCTCTCCACCAGGCCCCCTTGTGCAGGGATAATATCTTTAAAAAGGAAATTGTGTGAGTCCAAAATATCTACATTGCTAGAATGTTGGGTCAGATGCAACACTAAATTAAAATTTAATATGGTTCAATGCAATTTATAGGTATCACCACCCCATCCAAATTATCTATTCAAAGTCGGTTGGCAAGGGTGGAGGGTGGGGTGGGGGTAGGGAGAATGAGGTTGTGACTGCCACACGAGAAGCTGCTGTGGGCCTGATATTCACTTAAATTCACTTACACACTTAGCGTCCTGTGGTGACGATACCCCCTAGGACCTGATGAAGGCATTTGGATTTTCATTCTCTGGCTAACTGGTTGTCAGCACACCACGTTCCCATCTCAGCTCTGCCATTGGCTAGCTGATGGCTTTTGGACCAAGTTTCTGAACTTCCTTGAACCCCAACTTTCCATCTGCAAAATAGGAATCATAGTAATGCCAAGCAGATGAAAGGACTGAGACGAAGGGAACATATAGCAGGAGTCTGACCCCGGGACCCACATCGGGAAGGGCTCTTTTGTTTCCATTTTCAGTTCTTACATGAATTCTGTGAGAGAGTTGACTTACTATTTCCATTTTATAGAGAAAGAAATTAACCTCAGAAAAGAGAAGGAATCACAGATGTGTACCTAGATCTGTGGGGATTTATAGCTGGTGAGCTTTCCACAAGTTCCACAGCGTCCCATAGTATTAGTATTATTTTTTGACATTACTAACAAGGCGAGTCTTCAGTGTGATGTGTCATGAATAAAAAGCCAATGTGGCTTTAGGCTACTTGGATCTGCAATTCTCAGCTCTCCCTCCCATCTCCCAAATGGCATTTCTACACATATGTGCCTACCCAGACCCCTGGGTTAGGAGGGAAGGGCCTTTAGCATCGGCTGGAAGCTCTGCCATGGACCCTGTGCACTGGGTCTTGAGTCCAGGCCCCTGGTCTAGTCCCCCCTTTTCCTTGAAATCGCTTTATTTCCAAATCTTATGGTAGCCTTGCCTCTCAGCCTGGAAAAGCCACTCTGGCCTACCCTGACACTCTCTCCCACTTAGAATGTTAGGTTGCAGCATTTGGGGTTTTAGTATCTTCTCCCTCCAAGGCCCCTGTAAGGCTTTGCAAAGCTCAAAGTAAAGGGATTGTGTGAATAGACTCATCATAATCCTGGGTAGTGGCTGCCTCTCTACCCTACTTTTGCCTAAGAAGGACACTCAAGTGATCCTTCAGAGGTCAAAGAAGTCAGCGTCTCTATTAAAAAGAAAATTATTGCACTCTGCTTGAGGTGCCTATGAACTTGAAATGAGTGCCAATTAGAACCCTTAACCGGTGACCTTTGATCCTGGAGCCTTGAAATAGTTTATCTGCTTCACTAGGCATTTGGAGTTTGCTTCTAAAAGTGACAAAAACCTACACGTCTGTTTATTCATCTGCCAGGATGATAAGCTTGAGGGCAGGGCCAGGAGAGCACAAAATAGGAACCAACAAAGGGAATGTAATCACCACATCGCCACACGGGGTGTTGCCAAGGAGGACAAAGCAGCCATTAATGTCCTCCTGGGAAGTTCCGGTCAGCTAGCGAAGGAAAATCCAAATGCCTTCATCAGCATAGTTTGTGCCTCAATTCTCCATAGCTTCCGAGAAGAGAACGGAAGCTCAATATTGCAGTGCGCTCCCTCGCTTGTGGTTTTCTGGCTGTTTCTATCTAATTACACATGTAATTCTATTTCCCAGTCTTGATTAAAAGTCATTTTTCTCCCTGGAAACCGTGTCTCCAGTGCTTCTGCTCTACCATGGAGGTCACTGAGGTGGCTTGTGTGTGGATGAAAGGCTGTCAGGACTTGGCTAGTGCAGGATCGCCACAGAAATTATCTCCAGTAATCATTGCTCGGTTCTAATTAGCCCGGAGCTTCTCCGATTTCCTCAATCCTTAAAGTTTCCTTCATCACAGTTTAAAGGCACTGAGAGCGGCCGGGTTAGGGACTCTGTTTAGGCTGGGTAATATGGTGGTGCTCCCCCCGCAAAAAAAGTCCTAATTAACCATGAAATTGTACACACCGCCCCGGTGGTAATGAGTCCCTTAACATCTCCATTCACTGGGAGTAATTGCATCATTTCTCAGGCCGCCGCCATTTCCCAGGAAAGGGCCAGCAATATTAATCACCTAATGCGGAATAAGTGATTTTTAGCTTATGTTTTAATAATGTGTGCCTGGCTCAGTTCCGTGGACCCAGGGCTTGGCTCCACCCCACGTTCATGGATTCCTGTTTAGGCTGTTGCCACACTCTCTTCTGCCATCAGGGTCAAGTAGCTCAGGAGGGTGAGTTATTTAGATGAGTGGGCTTCCTGCTGGGGGGCCGACTTTGATGATGAATTCAGTTTCGGTACTTTCAGTCATTGAGGGTAAGGCTTCAGTGAGCTTAACTAAGATTAATTGGTTTTGAATATGAGCAGTTAATTAGCTTTAAGGCAATCCTTTGTTCTGGTGCTCAGATAACATGGTACTAAACTGAGAAGTTCTGCACCCACTGTTCCAAGTACTGTTTGAGAGGAGCATGAATGGGGACAGGACACAGCCTTTGCTGTCAAACAGCAGAGTGGGTGTCAAGTGAGTATCCCCACTTGACACATGGCTGACTCTGTGGCCTTAGCAATGATTTGACCTCTCTGAGTCTCCATGTCTTCTATGTGAAATGGTCTTAACAACTTGCGGCACCTTTCAGGGAATCAATGCATCTATAGATATAAAGAGGCTGCATAATAGTGATCAATGATTGGGAGCTTTATGGGAGTAATTGTCCAGAGATGGGCAAATGGCATTTCCTTCTTTGACCCTGTTACTTGTCAAGATGATTGCTCTATCCTTTTCTGTTGGCATGGGTAACGCAATCCAGATGGGTCAAGGTGACTCTTACGATCTTTATCAAACTTTGGGGGGCATAAACTTTAAGACAAGAATAAAGAAATTCTTAACTTTCTATCTGATGTGGTGATGCTAGCTATAATCAAGAACTCAGCCATGGGTTACTTTGTGTCTTGTGACCAAGGTGAAATTCCCCTGAAACCCCTTGTCCAAGTGCATGGCCAGTGGAAGCCCAGAGCCCATCTGGAGACAGCCACGGGTTTATAATCCATGCGCTTAATCCACTGGCCTCCTTTCTCTCTGAGCCATGGTTTCAGCATGTGCAGCCTTTGCCCTGCACACCTCTCCCCAGTGGGAAGCTGAGTCTTCCTCTGGTTCAGCAACAGCCAAAAGAAGCCTTGTGTCGGTCAACAATCATCACACCACTCAGCCATGAGACTGGGAGCCTTTCCTCAGGATTTGCTGAGGGGGGCACCCTGAGACAGTCAGCTGTCACTTGGTGTTCAGCCTTCCTTCTGCCATCTTGCTCTCTTGTCTCTCCTCCCTCCATCTCTGCTCCTTACCCTTTCCCTCCCGGATTGTCCCAGAGGCCCTACACTCTTTTCCTCTCTTATATAGGCTGCATTCCCCCTCCTCTGAAGCTTGGGGCCAGTCAACACTCAGGCCTTATGTGGCTCAGCTGTTGCCTTAAGCAGTTGTCAAATGCTGTCCTTGGTAGACAATTGTCTCCCTAAGAAAAATCCCAGTCTTACCTGTCAAGATAGTTTTCCCCACTTCATAGTTACCTATTAATCCCCTCATTCATATGTTCACTTTGCTCTATCGTAACTGCTAGGGAACGTGTGGATGCAGTAACCCAGTACCTCCAGACCTCTGTCCCATCAGGCTGCGTAATGGTTATGAGAGAAGACTCTAGAGGCAGAGAGTCAGAGTTTGAATCCTCTGCCATTCATAGCTGTGTGGTTTTGGACAAGTTACTTAACCTCAGTGCCTTAGTTTCCTCATGTGAAAATTGGGAAAAAATGGACATAATATAACAGAATCTACCACATTAGGTTGTTTGGGGCTTAAAGGAGGTAATACAAATGAAGCTCCAAGAACAGCGCCTGGCACATGATAAGCACTCAGCAAATGTTATTTGTGTTGAAATGATTTCCATCAGACTGTAGGATCCATGGGGACAAGGATTTGTAAGTCTCTATATACCAGAGGGGAGCGCCTGGCACAGAAGAGTTGCCCGATAAATAGCTGAGGAATGAATATGTGGTAAGTTTTCCTGATTCTGCCCAACACTGACCAGGGCCCAAGGATGCTTTTGCACTGGGCCAGGGCTCTTTGCTGCAGCATCCAGTGCGGCAGTCTAAAGGCGATGCACTTTGTCCTGTATGAGGTAGCTTGACAAATGAGCTGCCGAGTTCTACCCAAGAACAGAGGGCTTGGACATCTCCTTCAGCAGAGGAATGTGTGATTTCCATGAGGCTCCCAGAAAGCCTGGAAACCACTCATGTCACTCCCCTCCCCTGCCCCATGCCACTTTTGCTCATCCTAAGGGGTTGAGCAATTCCCTGGGGGCCTTGGAGTAGCACCTTTGTGATGAGATGAGTAGGTTTGCCTCCTTTGAGTACAGTTTTCTATGGGAGGTGAGGAAACCTGGCTGGGCTGTCATACACTCTCAGAGGATGGAGAGATGGCATTCCTTTATGTATGCCTCCTCCTTCTCTAAGCAAATCCTGTGTCTTCTGTAGATCAACAATGTGTCAGGCCTTCCTGGCTTGGCAGAAGGACCTGTAATGAAAATATAACCAAGTTAAAATCACCCACTGGCATGTCAGAAATGGTTAGGCTAATACAGGTTTATAAGTTTATGCACTATGATTACCGAGTAGGGAAAGGAGGAAGGCTGTTGTGGGCGTTTGCCTGGGATTTGAAAATTAAATACTCAAAGCACTGGAAGGCCATTAATTCCTCACTCCTTCATTCAGCAAACGTTTATGTGGCACTTATTATGTGTCTGGCTCTTGCTAGGCACGGGGATAGAGAACTGAACACAGCATTGTTCATTCTTTTTTTTTTTTTTTTTTTTTGAGGGCAGTATCACTGGCCCTCATATGTGGGACCTGAACCAGGACTGCTGGCATCCCAAGCCAGCGCTTAACCACCGCGCCACTCGGCCGGCCCTGGCATTGTTCCATTGTTCATTCTTGACCTTGACAACCCTGCTGTCGGCAGTGTTTATGTACGGGAGTTTGGAAAACCAGCTGACATTTCTTTCTTTTTTTTTTTTTTTTTACATTACTGGACAGCTGAAAAGAGATGTAAAGCTGGTACTGCATAATAATACATTACTTGCTGTCTTTGTATTGAATGCATGTTATAGATGATATTTAGTAAGTCTTTCAATAATCGTATTAAAATATTTCATTTTTATGTTCTATTGTTATGCATTCTCACTAAAATTTAAAATCTCATGGGCTCATATCACATGGGATAATTTTTTTATCTTATAGGAAAAGATCTAGTTATTGAAAGTTCCAGAAAGTAGATTTTGAAATTCAGTGTCAGGGCTGATGTTTGAGAAACCGACATGGAGGATGTGAGAAGAAATTGTTTTCATAAGAGTGGTCAAAATCTGGTAGTTGAGTGTTTTATGATACACTGTATAGTTCCAGAGGGGGTTTTATTGAATTCAATTGAGGTGTGAATTTGCCAGAGACCAAATGAAAGCTGCAGCTGGATGCAGAGCTGAGTGAGGTCACCTGTAGCCTGCAGCCTGCCCACCTGTACCCTTCCCTGTGCTTCCAGCCCCGTCCCTGGTAATGAGGGCTGGGGTCAGTGGCAGACAGGGGCTGCAGGAGAGCCTTCAGGACACACTCCCAGGGGATGCTGGCCTTGGGCTCCCTGACAGCCTCAGTGTGTGACCCGAACCCCCTGGCTATCAGGAACGTCTTCCTTATGCTGCTCTAATTCCATCGGGATGGAGAGGGAGGACTTTTTTTGTTTTTGGTCCTCATATTCTTTATAGTCTTCTGAGGGAGCCGCAGAGATGGAGGGCTAAGGGTGGGCAGAGAGAAGAGAGCCTGAGAGGGTCTGTGTTTAGGAAAGCCAGGCTGCCCCGGGACCCCCAGCTGGCCCCACCAGGGAAAGCAAGCCCTCAGGCCTCCCTCTCTCCATTTCAAGTCACCACCCCATAAACAGCACGGGCCAGGGAGGTTTCTAAATAATGTCAGTCTCTTCCCATGGGTCAGAGGACAGGCTGTGGTGCACGGGTGTGCACCTCGAAGGCCCTGTGTTTCTCCCTGAACCCCTGGTGTGGGTAATGGTGCAGGCAGGTGAGCCTTCTGCTCTGTTGCTTCAAAGACATTTGCAAGACTTCAGGCCCTGCGTGAGGCCCCACCAGGGCTTAAGGCATTGTCCCATCACTGACACCCCACGTTGGTTTGCAGACGCAGATTTCAGTAGATCTGTCCTAAAAACCACTGGTCCAATCTGTTATGGAGGTGGAAAAGTGTGTACATCCCTGTGTGATCCAGGAGTAGTTGGTACCCCAGCTCTAATGGGCAGCCACATCATAGACTGTGCATGCAGCAAGTGAAGCGGGCAGAGTAGAAGGAACCAGGGAAGAGAGGAGGCGGCACAGGGAGGCAGAACCACAAAGAGTGGTTCTGTGAACCTCATGCAGATCCCTGCTTGGGGGCTGACCCCACCCTGCACTGCAGAGGCTTGGGTCCTGCAGCCTGGAGGTCATCTTGGCCCTGCTCGCCCTAACAGTTACGTCCCACAGCAGTTGATGCGCTACCTGAAATGGGGTGGGTACTTAGTGCTTCTAGAATGCATCCCATCCCACAGAGAAAAGACTCAGCCCCTGCCCTCCAGGCTCATGGTCCACTGGGGGAGACTGACACCTATCTCTCTGACTGTAAGTCTCTTCCTTCCACACAAGTTCTGGCTTCCAGGGGCTAATTGTTCATGCTCGACTCTTCTTTGAGTTCTGGACCATTGAGAAACATACAAAAGAGTCATATGGGGATAAAAATATATGTTTTATTGTTGGACTAAAGACCTGTTTTGGAGCCGAGGCCAAAATGGGCTTTCTGCCATTTTCCTCCAATGCATTTGTTTGGCCTTACACATAGAGACAGTCAGTCTGTAGATCTGACCTCCACCCAGGCAACTGGCCTGGGCCTTGGCCCTCAGTCTTCTCCTCACCCAGGCTGCTCACTAGAGATATACAAGTCACTGGTGTCAAACTTTTGTCCTCTCTCCAAGCAGGTAAAACCTTCCCCTTCCTAAGGGAAGGAACCTGTGCAAGATGAAAGGAGAAACAGCAGCTTTTTAAGGGATGAAATTCCTTCATTAGAACCTGAGCCAAAACATGGGAAAAAGAGTAAACTCTTCCTCATAATGATTTATTAACACTGACTGAAAAACTCAGAAAGCGGTTTTGAAGGATGAAGAGGAGTTGTCCAGGTAGTCCAGTTGGGGTGGTGAAGGAAATTTCAAGTGGAAACAGCTGCATATGCAAAACACAGAATTGTAAACTAGTATGGGGACTATTGCATAATCCAGAGTTACTGGAGTTGAGGGTGGGGGTTGGGAAACAGGGGAAGATGACCTTAGAGTGGCTGGGAGTGGGGAGTGACAAGGTTAGATTTGCATTTTGGCTTCTCTAGTTGAGTGGAGCAGGGAAGGAAGGGAAGGCGTGAGATTAAAGAAAAGTGGTTAGCGAGGGGATAATTTGGGGCAGAAGATGATGAGGACCTAAGGGAAGGAAGTGGCGGTAGAGTCAGAGAGCAGAACTATTTTGAAAGAAAAATTGATGGAACTAGCTTATTGCATGACTTATCACCACAGGGAGAACACTGGCTTGGAGTAGGATTTGGGGTTGCAGATTCAGCCTGTTGAAGAGAAGAGGCTATTGCGAGAGGCCTCCCTTTTCTTTTTCTTTTTTTTTCTTTTCTTTTTTTTTAGAAGGCAGTGTCACTGGCCCTCATATGTGGGATCTGAACCAGGGCCACTGGCGTCCCAAGCCATCTCTTAACCACTATGCCACTCGGCCGTCCCAGGCCTTCCCTTTTCTAAGAAATAAGAAATAAGGGCAATGAGACCCTCCTCTGAGAGTTACCACTTTAGCCAACCCAGGTGGATAGATCTTCATAGATCTGCACATAGAACATGGGGTGACTGATAGAGAGAGAGGAACGGCTCTGTGTCAGGACAAATGGGATATTCAGAAGGACTGAGAAGTGGATGTTGGTCCCCCCAACTGCAGAGGGATGTTGCAGAGGCCAGTGTTGGCCATGTCCATCGAAACACAGCACAAGCAGAGCTGGGGGAGAGCCCTGGACTGGCAGGAGATGGTTTCGCTGGCGGGATCACCACCAGTGTGGGCACAGCACCTGGGAGCTAATGGACTTCCAGGCTCATGGCAAGACTGGCCGCTTTGCAGATAACTGTGCATTTGGCTAATTCCACTTGTCCCATTAGTTACCTATTGCTTTTGTTTCAGCAGCCCAGGAAATTTGCCTCCAAAAAAAAAAAAAATGCAGCTTGTCTTGTAGAACAAGATTTCAATCGCAGCTCAGTTTTAGCCAGTGTATGCTACACCGGCTTGTTCCTGCTCGTGGGTGCTGACTGTGGGTATCCCTCCCCAGCTCTGCAGCATTCAATGATGTCACCCTGACAGCTAGAAATTGGCCTCAGGGCTTCTCTTCTCACCCCTTCCTGCTACCACCTGGGAGCTGGTTTTTGAACATTTACCAGTACACCACTGCCAAATTCATTCATCAGCCTTTTGGTGTGTACGTTCATCTTAGTGAACTTGGTGATTCTGCAAGGAAAAACAGCTTCTGAGTTCTTTTTTTTTTTTGAGGTCAGTGTCACTGGCCCTCATATGTGGGACCAAACCGGGGCCGCTGGCTTCCCAAGCCAGCACTTAACCACCGTGCCACTCGGCCGGCCCAGCTTCTGAGTTCTTGAATGGATAAGACTAAGAACAGGCTGTAGACTGTTCATGAAGGAAAGTTGAGGGCATCGAGGCCACTAGTGTGCAAGGCTTCCTAATACCCTCTTGAGTCTTCCAATGGAAATGCATCTTGGATAAGAGTGGCAACTTATTGGCTCCTTCCTATGGACCAGGCCCTGGTCTAAGCACTTAGCATGGAGTAGTGCATCAGTCCTCCCAGGGCCCCTGCACTGTAGCTGTTATTATTATTATAACTGTATCAAGGTCTGGATGAGCAAGCTGCCTAACACCACACCGTTACTTGTTACTACTCCGCCCGCCAGGGTCCCAGCCCTGCAGTCTGACACCCGTGCCCTGGATCATTAGGCTCCCGAGGCCCTGCTTCTTTCATGTCTCCGCAAGTAATTAACTCTTTTCCAGAGGCCAGATCTTGGTCTTTGACAGCCTTTGTTTCCCTTGCAAAAGAAATAAATCTTTGCAAACACCTTTGTGATTCGAATCTTGGATGGTGGATTTGATATTTCTGTCCATCTGGAGACCCTTGTTCTGTCCCAGAAAGTGGTGTCAAAAGGGCACCTTTAGAATTCACTCTGATTTCCTAAGTCCTTTTTTTTTTTTTTTTTTTTAAGGGCAGTGTCACTGGCCCTCACATATGGGACCCGAACCGGGGCCGCTGGCTTCCCAAGCCAGCGCTTAACCACCGTGCCACTTGGCCGGCCCTTCCTCAGACCTTTTAATGATACATCTGTAATTTGTGACATATATTCTCTAAGTAAAATATAGTAAGCCATGCTTCAGGGAACACACTGTGCTGCTGTACTAATTAATTTGTCAAGTTGTGGCTAATTATAAAATGCAGTGTTGCTTATTTCGATTTGTAACGTAGCCTACATTGTCTGAACCACTTAATGGGAAGTGGCAGAGTGTGGGAGAGTGGAGTCCTCCCTCCAGACTGCAGAAGCCCTGGACCCAGTGCCTGCGTTACCTACGTTATGAGTGTGGGTTCCGGCCAATCCCACTGCTTTCTGTAAGGACAGAAGTGCTCCTGGACTCCACGTTCTCCCTCAAGGGGTCTTTCTCTCATCCAGTTGGCAGTTGGGGGCCCTCTGCCTGTCAGCTGCTGGATGCTCCCACCTGGGTTGCACATTCTGCGGGGGGGCGCTCTTGGGTTGAGTCCAAGTCCTTGGTTTCCACGCCCTCCCACCCCCCACTTTACTTCCCGGGACTGGGAGGCCAGACAGGGTCACTTCCTCTACTGGCCACAGAGGAGTGTCAGAGGACCTGGCTTTGGACCTCAGGCTGGGCCTCCTCAGGGCTGGAAGTGACAGGCTCAAGGTGAACAGGGATGTGGTCAGAGTATCAGAGGAGGGCTTCCAAGACTCCTGGGGGGCAGTGTTCTTTGGGAGAGTCACCATAGTGCAGGGCTGGGTTTTGGGATTGAATCCTTAGAGGCTCAATCTTTGTCAGCATGTTCAGAGGGACCCCCTTCCCAGGACAAACCCACAGCAAGAAATTTCCAGCTGAGGAAGCCCATGTGTGACCCGGCCCAGCATACCCGGGACTGGGAAACCCACACCTCCTGGCACCCAGGAACCATGCTCTCCCTGTTGAGACACCACTTGTCTGAGCCTGCACTCCAGGGCCCGTGGGCTCAAGTCTGGGCCCCTTTTTCCTGATAGCACTTTCAGGGATGCTGCCAACTTTTGCCCTTTTGAGTTTCCCTCCCCAAGTTCCAGGCTGATTTCTTCTCCTTTCTCTTCCCCAAACTGATTATACTACATTTGGCAAGGTGCCCCCACCACCCTGCCCTTTGAGGTCACACCCAGGGCTACTGGAGTGGATTGCAGAAGGCCCTTTTGGCTTGTGGCTCCCACCCCAAGTGTCTGATGACATCAATTTCCTAATATTTCCCTATATTTTGCCACTCCTATGTTATTCTATCTAAACAACAGCTATTTTCATTGGGAGTGTGTATCAGCTTATAAATGTCTGTCTGTCTATCTATCTATCTATCTATCTATCTATCTATCTATCTATCTGTTACATAATATGTTATATCGTAAACATATTTATTTATTTACACTCATTGCCTGTCTCCCTCCTGGATGATATCTGTTTTGTTACCAGGGCACACTTGGTGCCTAGCTCAAGGCCTGGCACTTAGGGGGTACTTAATAAAATAGCAGTAGAATGCACAATTTCAACCCTGAGAGGAGACCTCGGGAACACCTCATCGACCCACTCTGCACGGCCAGCCCTTGACTCTGGACACTCATTCATGGCACTTGCCTGAGTCTCATGTGCATCTGGCTAGTGCTGGATCCTGCATAGCACACTCCCACCCTCAGTGCTTTCGTAGTCAAGAGGGTACTTGATGAAATTAAAAGGCTGCAAATTTAAAATAGACAAGCAGGAACCCCCCCTCCACCTCCACCCCTTTTTTGCTTTTTGGCAACATACAATTAGTCAACCTTTGGAAGTCAATCCTGTAGGATATCATTGAGGCAAATAATTCAGCATGACTAAGGAAGGGTTTAGCAACCTCTATGGATAAGAATAGTATCTGATAGCAGCAAGCTTCCCTTTCCAGAGAAATCCATCCTAAGGCTGTTAGGTAAAATCTTACCACCAGCTGTGATGGAGAAATAAACAACAGGCCTATTAGAATAGAGTAGATAAAATAAAGGAAGCTGGTGAGAGGGTGGCTATAGCTACTGCCCTTTGACTGGCTGGGGAGAGAGGCCCTGGCACAAGGCAGCCCAACCCCAAAAGGCTTCTAAACAAATACCCATGATCCCTGAAGGCCAGGACCTAGACTCACTAAGCCCTCTGTGATTCCATGCATGCATGCCTCCTTCCAGTTGTCTACCTGCCCATCCATCCATCTATCTTCCCACTTGCCTGTCTGTCCATCCTTCCATCAGGAATAGTGGGGCGGCGGGAACTACACAACGGTGAATAGCTCTTGTTCTCAGAAGCTCACAGTCTAGTAAGGGAGACGACTGCAATAGTGCATGATGAGTGTGATTGCAGGGACTCTCCAGGTGCTGTGGGAACCCTGGGGAGGGCCCCTGACCAGGAAGTGAAGTTCCAGCTGGTCTCTGGGAAGCAGCGTGGGACTGTGGAAAGAGTGTTTGCTTTGAAACTAATCAGAAATGGGTTTGACTACTGCCTCTGCCATTCTCAGTTTGAGTGACGGTGGGCAAATGATGAGCCTCTTTGAGCCTGCCTTTTCCTCTCCTCTAAAATGGAGACAAGGATATGCAGGAGGGCTCTGTGAGTGCTTGGCAGAATGCCTGCCATTGGGTGTCAATTCTAGTGTCCTTCCCTCTGTTTGTCCTGTGTTAGGCCTCCCTTTGGTTAATTTATTTATAAAATACAGATCCTTTTAAAGATATTTATATATCCAATATTTTACACATACTCATACACATCCATAGAATTTGAAACTCTCAGTTCAGCATTAAAGCTCTTTCTATTTGTAGGCAACTCAGGACATCTGTTACTGATGCCATTAGTGTGTCTTCAGCACACATATAAGTACAGCGTTAAAAACATCAAATATTAGCACACATAGCAGGGGCCTCAGGCTTTCAATTTGATTACTCAGAAGGGTAAGTTTACTTAATGTAAACTAATTTATAATTCTGGTTTTTTTTTTGAGAGCAGTGTCACTGGCCCTCATATGTGGGACCGAACTGGGGCTGCTGGCTTCCCAAGCCAGCGCTTAACCACAGTGCCACTCGGCCGGCCCTAAAAACTTGCTATGGTTTTTTTTTTTTTTTTTTTTTTTTTAATTTATAAATCTGAATTGGTAAATTTGAATAAAACTTTTCTCTGAAAACATTTTTTCCAAGAAACCCAAGTGTAGACATAGAATCTGAGCTTCCGTGGGGGAGACGCCAGGGCAAATGGGGTGAGGTGATACGGGGTGACACCTAACTCAGAGGGAATGCACCTAGCATGTTTTTACACTGGCGCTGCGTTGGTGGGAATTTGGTGCAGGTGGCGGTCATAGGGTGATTACCATTTGCAGCTGCAAGACCCCCAGTGGGCCATTAGCTCTGTGGGTATGATCCAGAAGGCTACCATTCTTGCTTGCCTGGTGTCCGGCCCAGCCTGGACACCCAGCCCCTCACGGAGAGGGCTCTGAGGCGACTCATCGCCTGGGGCTGTGGTGGGAAGGAAGTGGCAGTGTCTTTCTGTCTGGAGCCCTTTGGGACTGTCTGACAGTCAGTCTACCCTTCTTCAGGGTAAGGCTGCTGTCTTCCTACAGGGCTTCCGGAGGTTTCCATGCAGGCCTACACAGGGTTTTTAAAGAACAAATCTAATTCCTGTCTTGTCTGTACCCAATTCCCAGGCTTTTTTGCCTCTGCTTTCTTCCTCACCCCATGGACAGGACAGGGGCTGAAGCATCATTCATATTAATGGACCTCCTATTGTCTGCTGTTCTAGTTTTCTCTCTCCCTCTGAGAAGTCTGCCAAGCAGGGCACCATGTGCTCATGGGCCCTTAATAAATGTTTGATGATGATAATTAGACCATGGGCAATTTGTTACCATAACATTTATTTTTCACATTTTTCTTAGAAATGTTATCTGTCTCCAGTTCTGCTTGACTCAGGATAGTGATTTCATTTCTACAAGAGTGTGGCCCAGCGAGGCAGTACATTGTTGAAGAGAGCAAAGGTTTGGAGCCTCATGGCCCAGGCTCACAGCCTGCTTTTCCATGTTCTAGCTGGATGAATTTGGATGAGCTTAAATTTCTGGGCTTGAATTTCCATTATTGGTAAAGCTACCTCTATCTAAAGATATTTCTCACCATTCCTAGAACATTCCAGGGCAGGCAGCAGATATTCCCTTTGTTGGCAGGAAGATTAGGAAGTCTGGTGCCCTGGCTCACCTGAAGTCACACAGTAAATCAGGGGATACCAGAAACCGGGGCTTCTAGTCCTTTGGTGCAGGACCCCAATTCTAAAACCTTGCTGAATGTGTAAAATTCCCTTCCTTTCTCCCTCTGTTGCTCCTTCCCAGGTCCCATCCTCTTCCTCCCCCCCACCCCCGCAAACATTTAATGAGCATGTACTACATGCCAACTAGTGAGATATGGCAGTGAGCCAGGTTAAGCACCCTTTATCATGGAGCTTACATCTAGTGAAGTGAGACAGATAATAATTAGATAACCATATAAATATATACCAGGTGGTAATATGTACAATGAAGGAAAATAAAGATGAATAAAGATACAAGAAAGTGATGAGGGTCCTATTATAGACAGGAAGGTAAGGGAGGCCCCTCTGAAGTGGGGATATTTTAGCAGAGGTCCACAGGAGGTGTGAGAGTGAGTTGCTGGGAAAAGCATTCAAGCACAGGGAACAGCATGCACAAAGACTCTGAGGAAGTGTGTCTTTGGTAGTTAGTTGAGTGTGGAGCTGTGGTTGAAGAAGCAGTCTGAAAACAGGTGAGGTAGGAGAGAAGGGAGGCAGGAAGGCCTCTTAGGATACCACTGACACAATCCAGGCAAGAGAAGCGCAGAGATTGGGAACTTGGGAAGTGGGCTGGCTCTGGATGCATTTTACAGGCAGAGTAACAGGTTTGCTGATAGTGTGGATGTGAGTCCTGAGAGAAAGAGGGGTCAAAGATGGGGCCCTCAATTTGCCTCAAAAATGAGAAGAATGGTGTGGCCACTTTGTGGGGGAGGAGGATGGAGGAGGAGTAGGTTTTGGGGGGACATGAAAACCAGGAATTTGGTTTGGGACTTGTTAAATTTGAGACTCACCTTGGGCGTCCTTTTGGCACTTTGGAGGACTTTGGGGTCTGCCACGCTGGGGTTAGGGGGACGTCAGGCTGCAGATTCAACTTGGAGATTTACCATCACACAGATGCTGAAAGCTGGGATACTAGATGAGACCAGCAGTCGAGGGAGGCAGTGAATGCCAAGAAGAGCAGAGGCCTGGCCCAGAGGGGCTGGGTAAGGACTGAAGGGGGAAGTGAATGCAGTGGGATTTCCCGCCTTTCACCTCTGAGAATTTATACGAAGTTTTTGATTTTTCAGTCGCCTGGTTGGGAAATCTACTATAAGATCTGGGATATTTTCTAAAAAGTATGGATATTTTGCTCCAGATGATGCAAACATTTAGTTACAAAGCATCCTTTGAGAGGGATAATGCCCCTTTCCCACAGCCCCTGAATCCCTTCTAGGAGATGGCCTTTCAGAGACAAGGGATGCACCAGGGCCCCAGGCATCCAAGGGATGCCAAGGGGGTGGTGCCAAGGGTAACCCTGGCCATTCAGGCCCCCTTGCCTCGTGCAAGTACTAAACATTACATGCTCCTCTTCTCAGGATTCAAGCCCAGCTCTTCCATGTGAATGTGGATATCTAAAGACAATTCTCACCATTCTTAGAACATTCCAGGTCAGATAATAGATGCCCACTTTGTTGGCAAGACGACCAGGGCCAGTTCAGAGGACTGGGTCACTTGAAGTCAGACAGTAAATCAGGGAATATCAGAGACCGGGACTGCTAGCCACATGGCCCAGGACTCTAAGTCTATAATGTTGCTGAGTGTATAAAATGCCATTATCTTCCCAAAATGAAGTGGGTAGAATTGCCCCCAAACCCAGCATACAAGGATGGGAAATTTGTTTATTTACAAAGACGCAGGAGTATTTAGTTTGTTGGGGGCAGGAAGCAATTGGAGACAAGTAGAGGTAGGCTACCATGGCCCTTTGTTAATAGTAACTCCATCAAGGAAGCACTGAGGTGTGTGTGATGCAGGCGGCAGCTTTGGAGCCAAACCTACTTGGGGGTTGGATGCTTGCTCAGCCTCTCATTGGCTGTGTCATTTGGGACAAGTCACTTCAGCTCTTTGAGCCTGAATTTTCTCATCCATGTGACAGGGGATGTTAACTCCTACCTCAAAGGGTGATTGTGAGGATCAAGTCAGGTAAGGAGGCAGCACAAAGCCTGGTACCAACCCGACACTCACCTGTTCATTCTCTTTCCTCACCTGTATGCAGCCCACAAGAAATTCATGATGATAATAGTTACAGATTAATGATGCAGTTTCTGTAATGACTATTGTAATAATGTGAGGGTGGATTTTATATCAATAAATTGATTAGGGAACCAGAGCAGAGGAAACATAACATGGTACCTGATGTATAGGCAAAACAAAGACAGTGTGAATGGAAAAGCCATCAGCTGCTGGCCTCACCTGAAGAAATCTTGGTCTCGGGCGAGAGTGGGAGGAGCATCTCCAGACCCCCGAAGGATGACAAGATGATCTGAGTTACTGACTACAACCCTGAAATTGAAGGAACATTGTTTCCACCCATTAAAATGAGATAAGCATTTCGTAGGACCACTGTTCAAAATGGCCGAGGAGTGGAAACAACCCAAATATCCAACTGTTAAATGGAGAAAAGGAATGTGGTACACAATACAATATTATTCAGCAATGAAAAGGAACAAAGTACTGATACATGCCACAAATTGGATGAAACTTGAAAAATTATGCTAAGTAAGAAAAAACAGACATATTGGATTGTCGGAAAAGTCATGATGTATTTTGTCTACGTTTTTCAAAGGTCATTTATTTATATAAAGAGCAAAGATCAATCCATGATATGTTACCCGTTTTGTTTGATAACCTTTTGCATCTTTCAGTGAGCTTCATAATTCCTCGTTCATAGAAGGATCTTTCTTTATTTGCAAAAAACTGAAAAGGTGCTGATTTACAGTCATCTGAATTGAACATTATACCACACTAGGAATTTTGAAGAGAATGAAACAAGTGGGTGTGGCAACACATCCCATCCAAGCTCCAATAATTTTTGATGGGTGATCAAACTTGTGTGTGCTCTCGCGTTGTGGCGATGGAACACAACTCCTTTATAATTAATGAGCTCTGGACGTTTCTGGATGATGGATTCATTCAAACTGTCCAATTGCCAACAATACACATTTGAATTGATTGGTTCCTTGGTAGGAGCTCGAAAAACACCACACCTTTAAAATCCCACCACACTGAGAGCATAACCTTCCTCTGATGAATGTCTGCTTTTGATGTCGTTGGAGGCGAATCATCATGTTGGGAACAAGACCATTTGCACACCACATTGTTGTAAACAATCCACTTCTCATCACCAGTTATCAGTCGCTTCAAAAAAGGATCGTTTTCCTCATGTTTAATGGGCGTATTTCAGATATTTATATGCTCTGTCAAATGAGCTTCTTTGAGTTCATGCGGAACCCAAATATCGAACTTCCTTACGTATCCCAGCTTCTTCAGTTGGTCATGAACACTTGAATGATGGATGTTCAATGCTTCTGCAATCTCTCGTGTTGTGTAACCTGGGTTTGACTCAATCAGTGCCTTTATTTTGTCATCATCAACCTCGGTGGGCCTCCCTGACCGAGGAGGGTCATTGAGATCAAAATCACCAACACGGAATTTCATGAACCATCGTTCGCCCTGATGTTCTTGTAGAGCATTGTCACCATAAACTTTATGCAACTTTTCACAAGCTTGATGCGCGTTCTTCCCTTTATGAAAGTAAAACAGTAAAATACGGCAAAAATGCACAGTTTGGTCTTCCATCTTCATCTTGTTGTAAAATCTCCAAAACTCAACCAAATTGCTCAATTCTTTTTTAGAGTAAAGCTAGAACTGTCAGCTGTCAAATGACATAGCAATAACATAGATGCAAATAACATAGAGGCACCCTCCTTTACCACCATATTTGAAATTGAATGTCTATAAACACTTTACCTCTCCTTTTCCTGTATTTTTCCATAAAACTTATCACCACAAAATACCATATTCCTTATATATTGCATTTATTGTCCATTTCCCTAAAGTTTCATGTCAGCAGGAATTCTTGTTCCTTGTTCAGTGCCCAGCCCCCAGAAGAGAGCCTGTCACATATCAGGTGTTCAAAAATATTTATTGTTGGGCCAGGTGAGTGGCTCAGTTGGTTAAGAGTTGGTTTAGAGTGTGAACTCTGAGCAACAGGGCCACCGGTTCGATTCCCACATGGGCCAGTGAATGCTGCACCCAAGGACAGCTTGTGTAACAACAAGATTGCCTGTTCAGTGGTGGGCTATCCTCACCCGCATCTAAGACTGAACTCAGCACCTTGAGCTGAGCTGCCACCCGGATGGCTCAGTGGATAGAGCATGTACTCTTAACAACAGGCTGTTAGTTCGACTCCTGCATGGGATGGTGGCTACACCCACCTGCAACTGAGGCTGAACTCAGCACCTTGAGCTTAGAGGCCACGAGCTGCCAACGGAAAGCCAGATGGCGACTGGCGCCCTCCACAACAAAAATTGAAGAACAACAACTGGGCCGGTCCCCTTCCCCAATTCCCCAACACTGTTCCCTCCCCCAATTCCCCAATAAAATCTTAAAAAAACATTTATTGCATAAATACATGTGTGTATTGGTCAGCCAAAAGGGTGGAATGTAGTGACCATTTGGCTTTCCTTTGGCTGCCCAGCATCTAAGCTCTCTTCTTGTTGGGGGAAATTCAACCATGATTTTGCCTTTGTAGAAGAAAAGGCCATTCCTCTTACTAAGAATGCTGCACGGGGCTAGAAATGTCTTCTCCCAACATGCTGACAGCTACAGTAAAAAGCAGAAACTAAATAATCATTCCCAACTCTGTAAATCTAATGACAGCTATAGAAAGATGGAAGAAATCTCCAAGAGTATTGACACCATGGAGGTACAATCAAGGTTGCAGCCACGGGAACAGAGGCGGAACAGAGTACAAGTGGCAGGCTGAGCTCAGCGATGTCCTCGCTACCTCACCAACTGCTGCTGAGCATGTTACTTAACCGTGTCCCCTGTGGCCCAAACTCCCTTGCTTGATGCCCATTTCCTTAATCTGATTCTTCAGACTTCTAGTTTATTCTGTGAGCTTCCCAACACCCTATCAATTCATTGCTTTCCCTGCTTAGGTTAGCTGGAGCTGACTTCTACTGTTTGTGGTGAAAACCCTGGAGGTACAGGAGGTAGGGAGAGGGAAGTATTAAGGATGTGGTCAGAAGGCAGGAGCTGACAGGTGGAGGGGTTTCCGAGGATGCTAAGGACCAAGGTGTGGCCATGCAGGTAGGAGGCTGAGGGGTAGTGGAGGGGAGGGTCACTGGAAATAAGGTCAAGGAAAAGGGAGGTCACAGAGTTGAAGGGTCACCACATGGACAGTGAAGCCACCCAGCATTATGTGTGAACTTGGACTGGCGAGGGAGACAGTTATCCAGGGGCCAAAATCTTAGCTGGATGATTGGAAGTAAACAAGAGGCTTGGCTGAATAGTCAGGTTGGCCTCAAAGAGCAGCATATCTTACAAGAGAGTCAGAGATCTCGATTTCGGAATTCCTGGAGCCTGAAGGAGCACATGTGTGCTGAGGAATCAAAGGGAGCGAGCCTTCTTCATGTTCAACAGTGTAGGCAAAAGTTATAAATAAGAGTTTCTTTCTATGACTCCTCTCTAAAGTGTGCATACATGGCTTTTTATGTTGTGTTTACTCTTATCCCCTGGTGGGGGGCAGGGGAGTGAGTAGTAGGTCCTTGGTAAATATTTCTGGAATATAAAATGGATGGACCAATTTAAGGCTCTCTTTCCTTCATTTCACATCTTCCCTGCTTCTGCCATATTTTATTTGTGATGGCTCTGAAGAGTGGCCACATACCTTGGTCTCTCTCTCTCTCTCTCTCTCTCTCTCTCTCTCTCTCTCTCTCTCAGAGCCTTGGCTTCCATTTCTAACCTCACTCCCTCTTGCGTGTGCACTATTCTGTGTCCCCAAACAATGAGTCAGAACCATGTAGCAGAGAGATCACAGGCTTTAGAGTAGAGACGTCACCTCACACTCAGCATGCATGGGACAAGGGTGCTCTGGAGTGACAATAGCAGCCTTGAGTGCTGGCTCATTCATTCGTTCGTTCTGCTAAGCCCTCAGCTAGAAAGGATCTGAAACTGCAAGAAGAGGTCATACACATGTAACTATGAAGATCAGAGGGTACAAACTGGGTTAAAATTTATTTGCTGTAGTGAGACATTGAGTGAATGACCCAAACTTCTCTGAGGCTCAGTTCCCTCATTTACCTATGGGAATAACAACTAAACGTAGGAGTCCTGGCATGTTGATAAGCATCAGTGGGAGGTCCATCAGCCTTCCTTGCTCTCTGGCTCCTTTCTCTCCATCTGCCATGAGGCCTAATGACCAGCCTCCCATGAGGCTGGTCACACAGCAAGTACTCAAACTTTGAACTGTCAGAGAAGGCTGGACTAAAGGGGCCCACATCAGATTCGGGGGAGTACTGACCCAGCCACAGACCGCTGACTCACCTTTTGCTGCATATCTGTACCCATCAGCCTGCAGGGGCAGGACTGGGCACCAGGCTGCCCATTGCCCCAGCCTTCTTTTCAGAAGTGAGCATTCACCCTCCACCTTCCCTGGAGCCCTTGAGCAGGGATCCTGGGTCATTGCCCACTGTCATAGCCCATTTGGCTGTGTTGTACCCGATGATCCCAGGACAGGGGGCAGGCATGGATGGCAGACGTCCAGCTGACAAGTCAAATGACCTTCCACCCTCGAGTCCTTTGAATCAATGTAACCAGCCTCGGGAAATGAGAACGGTTGGGTAAACCTGAGCAAGCTCAGGGAAGAAAAGCAGCTGTGGGGATTCCAAGTAGGGAAGAGCAAGAACAAGCAGGGAGGTCCCTTGTAGACTTCAGAATGCTACTGAGAGAGACGGAAGGAGAGGGGAGAATGGCCCCCATCCCTCAGAGCTTGGCCCATCTGAGCTCAGCAGTCCAGCCCACCACATGCCTGCTGCAGCCTCCTCACTCCGCAAGCACAGACTCTCCCAGGCTCCTCGCCCGGGCAGTGAGGTGGTGTGCTTGCCTCACATCCCTGGGAAAAGGGGAGCAGTCTGGGGCAATGTCACATCCAAGCAGGATGGTCAACACTGTCATTCGGGGGGCTTGGCCGTGGGCCACCCCGGACACAGGCTCCTCATGAGCTCCTTTACCCCATGAGCCATAACCAAACCCTGGCATCAAAACCCTCTCTCTGAAACACACCAAAAATTCCTGGCTCAGTCAGAATTCTGTGCACACCTGTGGCAAATGCAAGTGAAGATGCGCTCGCTCTCTAGCCTCTCGCAACTCTGGGGCGAGAGAAAATGGGCCTGTGTGAAGCAGTGAGCAAAGCTAAAAAACAAAACAGGAGGCATCCTACACTACAGTGTCTGGGGAAACTATTCAGTTACACATGCAGCGTTGTCGGCACATCATGACACGCCGTCTCTCACTCCAACAAGTTTTAAGTGTTTTTTTTACAGCTCCAAGGCCAAGAGCAAACAGCTGGCTTTGGTGCGTGCTGCGTGACTGCAGGGCCCACAGCTACTGCTGAGCCAAGCCTCAGCCTCCCGGAGCTGCTGGGCGGCAGACCTATTCCTTCCAAGCTTGTGAAGCTCAGCAGCTCTAGGCAGACAGTCAAATGCTGGAGTTACAGGCACACCCCCAAGCCTTGCAGTACGGGGGCTCTGACCCATCACTAAGAGTCCCGTCTCCTAGCCCCGTCTGTGGCTGGAGGCCACTATGTGTTTTGACAGTTTACACCAGCCACAGACCCAGGGTTCTGACACCATTCACAAAATACTGTCCTCTCCTTCCTCATGATGCCCCAGATACTTTTCTATAGTTGGGAAACCCCAAGAGAGCATGCACATCCAGGCCACAATGGACCTCCTCCAAAAGACACTTGAGATGGGGAGTGAGGAGTTTGCAAACCCCAAATCAGGATGCACAGTCAGGAGACCTAATACTACATGGCAGACTGCAAGGCCGATCTAGGACAGCAAGGTGCCTCTGATGGAGACAGAGCAAAGGGAGGGACATGGGCAGCTTGAGCCAGAGGCCTGGCAGTCCCTGAAGCCCACTCAGGGATACATCTCAACCAGGTTTGGCTTCTCCACGGAGGGGCCTAGGGACCCCTGCATACCTCCCACCCCCATCGCTGACATTTACAAGCCCTGCCTCATAGCTGCGCCCTCCACCCCACCTACCCCTCTGTACAGTCAGACATTGTGCGCCCTTGACATGACAATGTTCCCACAGACACTGCAATCGCAAGTCCCCCAGCACTCAGCCACAAGCTCTTACCCGATGGTTCCATCACCCCCATCAGGGAGGAGGCAGCAACCTTGGGCTCCTATAGGACTGGGCACTTCAGGACACAGGATGCTTCCCTTTTTCCTGCCCATGGCCCCAACCCCACTCCAATCGGATGACTCCAGCCCGATAGGGTAAGCAGATGGACCCTGCGCTCTCAATTTGCAGATGAGGAGAAGCAGTTCACACATATGGAACACCCTCACTGGGCCCTTGCCAGATTGTCTGCTTGATCCTCCCAGAAGCCCCTGAGTGGAAACTAGCATTCAGATTCACAGCAAGTACGTGACTTGCTTTAAGCCACAAGCAGTGTGGTAGCTAGTGAGTAGCAGAATAGAACTCAAATAGAGGTCTGTGACTCCAAGCCAGGTCTTGAGGGTCCAAAAGCAGGCAGAGGCACCGCTGGTTAGGGCCACGGGGCACCCTGGGCGGGCCTGCTGAGGGTCAGGGGATCTGAGCCAAGTAACCTGGTGGCAGTGGCTGGCTCACTGGCAGCCTAGAGCACTGCAGCTCCATCCTAGTGATTACGGAGGGGAGACAGCAATCCCAAGTGCCCAACCCAAAACAAATTAGCTCTCCTCTATCTGTCCTACTACGGGGAAAAACGTGGCAGACATCATACATCACCTAAAGCCAAATTCAATTTGTACCCATTTATAACACAAACACGTCTCAGGTGTAACATCAAGGAAGCTCATTTAGCATTCTGCACAGTCTCCTCTGAGGGACGGCAGCAAGCTGGCAGAGGTGAGACAGCGAAGATCCACTTAGGAGCAAACTTGTTCCAATGAGGGAGAAAACTTAGTTTACTTTATGTGGAGCGGGGAGACCCTCACATGTTTGTAAAGTGCCAGACAGGAACAAGGATGGAGCCTGGCACAGGAGGAGAACAAAAGTTGAGTTGGCTGCTCCCATCCCCAGTGATTGGCAGGATGGCTCCTGGTCAGGGACAGAGTGTCACACAGCCTCACATGGCAGGGACAGCCCACCCCCTGAGCTCCAGCTGTGAGGTCCCTATGGTCACGGTGTGGTCCCAGGTACAGCCTGCAGGGCCCAGGGGACTCAGGCTGAACGGAGTCCAAATCTCTGCCGGGTGAGCTTGTTGAAGTTTCTTGGCTTCTCTAGGCCTCAGTTTCCAGTCTATTAAAATGAAGTAAGTCTGTGAAGGTGATTGTAAGTCAGGAAGTAACAGATGGGGGAAAAAAGAATAGAAAGTACTTTGTAATCCATCATCATTAACTCCATTCCCACCATTTGAAAATCCTAAAGCTCCCTGTCATTTCAGCGCACAAAGCCAGCAAGGGCAGCCTGGCCTCCCTGGGAGGTGGGAGAGCCCCTCTGGGAACAGCATCCTCCTAACTCTTTGTGGTTTTGGTGATAATGACAGTCACCTCTGAGGCCTTTCATTAAATTAACTACGTTTACTAAAGTATAATATGAAACAGAAAAGTAATAAGACTGGTGAATTTTCATAAATAAACACACAGAGATGAAGAAATCAGGTATTAGCAGTCTCCCTAGAACTCTTGGGGGCCACTTTGCAAGTTGTCTCATCCTTTCTGACTCTCAAACATGCTTAACTCAACCCTGGGCCTGGGAAGAGGATCAAAGTGTCTGAGAGTGGCTCTGCAATGTCCATGATCAGAGCTGGGGATGAATCTACTCGTAATCACCAGGAATGAGGGGAGGCCTTGCTCTCCAAAACAGAGGCCAAATTAAGAAACAGCATTCTCTTTCCTCTGGGCCTCTCTGGGTTTCCTGGTGAGAATCTCAGGAGAGGCTCCTGGATTGATGGGCAGGCAGCTCCTGACTGCATCTCAGCTTTGTGTGGTGTGATAGTCAGCTTCAAGGATGCTCAGAGGATGAGCAGGTGTCTTCCCTGATTAATAGAGATTAATTGAGCAAATTTCTTTCCCCAAAAAATACTGATGGCACTCAGAGACGTCTGGTTTTGAGTTTTGTATGTTTGTTTTTCCTACCCTTCTACTTGAAGTTTTTTTTTTTAAATACACTTTATTTTTTAGAGCAGTTTCAGGTTCACAGCAAAATTGAGTAGAAAATACAGAGTTCCCATGTACCCCAACACCCCGCCACTTGCACAGCATCCCCGCTTACCAGCATCCCCCACCTGAGTGGTCAATTTGATACTACACCGACACATGATTAGCACCCAGAGTCTGTAGTTTACATTATGGTTGATGTTTGTTTCGAGCCTGCAAACCTTTCCCAGTCACCCCATGGCTAATTCTTTCTCAAAGTGAAGCCCAGAGCCGTGGGCTTCTCAGACCAGGGGCTGAGCCAGGTCTCCCCAGCTTCCTAGTAGCCATCTTAGAAAGGTAAAAAGAAACAGGTGAATTAGTTTTAATGGCATATTTTATTTAGCTCAATATAGTCAAAATACAGTAGCCACCCCCCCACCCCCACCCCATCCATGGGGGATATACATTCCAAGACCTGAAATCGTGGATTATACCAAACCCTATATATATATATAATGTTTATTCCTATACACACATACCTATGATAAAGTTTAATTTATAAATTAGGCACAGTAAAAAATTAACAGCAATAATTAATAATAAAATATAACAGTTATAACAATATATTACAATAAAAGTTATGTGAATGTGGTCTCTCTCTCTCTCTCTCTCAAAATATCTTATTATACTGCATACACCTTTTTACTTAAAGGAAGCACCTAACGGCTCCTCTTCAGCATATCTGAATTGCCAGCATCACTACTCTTGCACTTTGGGGTCATTATTAAGTAAAATGACAGTGACTAGAACACAAGCATTGAGATGCTGTGACAGTCCATCTCATAACTAAGACGGCTACTAAGTAACTAACAGCAGAGAGGGTACCGAGCATGTATACACTGGACAAAGGGATAGTTCACGGCCTGGGCAGGACACAGTGGGACTGGATGAGATGTCATCACACGACTAAGAAAGATGCACAATTTATAACTCAGGAATTGTTTATTTCTGTCATTTGCCATTTAATATTTTTCAGACTGCGGTTGACAGCAGGTAATTGAAACTGTGGAAAGCAAAGCCACAGATAATGGGGACTACTATATTATCATTTCAACATGTAATCAATATAAAAATTATTAATAAGGTATTTTATTTTTATACAGTCTTCCAGGTTGGATTTTTACACCAACATGCAGAATTTAGCACATCTCAATCTAAATGCTAAATTTTCATTAAATGCTTGATCTGATTTTAGATTCTAAAAAATTTACCTTCAGAAAAGTAGGTGCACATAATCAAGTTGTTCCAAATACGAGTATAGTTAAACTTTCTCTAACACTTGAATCAAGTGTCAGTTCTTTAAATTTAAATTAATTAATATTAAATATTATTAAAAATTCACATCCTCAGTCCCACTAGCCATATTTCAAGCACTCAGTAGCCACATGTGGCTGGTGACTCCCGTGCTGGACAGAGCAAGACTCTAGGGCACGGCCAGGGAAGGCCCACGGTCAGCCAGTGCTGGCTCTGCCCATAGCGGTCACTATCCCCATGACATCAAAGTCGACTAAAGGCGGAAAAACAAGAGCAGTTCTGAATTTCTCTTTCCCAAGGCCTCCTTGAGGAGCTAGTTCAAGGAAGGCTTCTAATCTACTGAGGAACATATGGTGTACAATTGCCTTTTTCAAGACCAGAAAGATTCTTAAATGACAAGGGCCAAAACCAGCATCACATGTTGGGCAGACCCACAGGAGACTTTAACCACTGCTCCTGGGAAGACCGACTACCTGCTCCTCACCTCCCATCAAGCCCTGGGCACTCAGAAGTCCCACACTCTTGCGCTGCCACCTCCCCTGTCCTCAGGGCCTCCCTTGTCCAGCTGAGGGACGGGGTCTAGAGTCTCAGTGCCCCTTCCTACTGATGGAGACCAAAGGTGAAAGGTGTGCCCTGAGAAAGACTGGAGAAAATAATCAAGGCAGGACAACAGATGCCACCATAATCCACAACAGCGACCAGCTTGGCTTACAGACTTAGCATGTTTTGTGCTCTCTGTAAGCACTTCAGCGCGAATCCTCACAGCTCTACAAGCTAAGTTCCATTATAATCCCGTTATTTTAAAACTTATTATTATTATTATTATTATTAGTTACAGATGTACAAAACAATGCAATAGTTATCCTTTTCACTCCTTACAAAGTGACTACCTCCTACCCCCTCATCTACCCTCTCTCCCTCCGATATCATACATATGACTCCATCCCCATACTATACTCCACATCCCATGACTATATAGGTGTTAAATTATAGTTGACATATAATATTATTCAGTGGCAGTTTCAGATGTACAGTGCACTGGTCAGGCCACTACATCGTCCATAAAGTGGTCTCCCTGACAAGACATGAGTCCTTCTAATCCCCTAAGAAAAATATTTACAACCTTATTGATTATATTCCCTAAACTGTCTCTTCTATCCCTGTGGCAGTATTGTAGTTACCAGTTTATGTTGCCTCGTTCCTTCCCCTTCTCCCTCATGCCCACCCCCGTCCCATCTAGCAATCATCAGTTTTACCTTTGTGTCTCTAAGACTATTTCTGCTTACATTGCTCGTTTATTCAGTTCTTCAGATTCCACATATAAGTGAGATCATATGGTATTTGTCTTTCTCTGACTGAATTATTTCACTTAACGTAATGTTCTCTAGTTCCATCTGTATCGTTGCAAATGGTATGATTTCTTTCTTCTTTATAGCTGCGTAATACTCCATTGTATAAATGTACCACAGTTTCTTAATCCAGCCATTTACCGATGGGCATTTCAGTTGTTTCCAAGTCTTGGCTATTGTAAATAGCGCTGCAATGAACATAGGAGTGCATATATTTTTTCAAATTAGTGTCTTGGGTTTTTCAGGATAAATGCCTAGGAGTGGAATTGCTAGGTCAAAAGGTAGTTCCATTTCCAGTTTTTTGAGATACCTCCATACTGACTTCTATAGTGGCTGCACCGATCTACAATCCCACCAACAGTGCAATCCCCTCAGCCCCACCAGCACTTGTTGTTTGTTGATTTATTGATGATAGCCATTCTGACCAGAGTGAGGTGGTATCTCATTGTGGTTTTTATTTGCATTTCTCTAATGATCAGTGAGGTTGAACATTTTTTCATATGCCTGTTGGCCATCTGTATGTCCTCTTTAGAGAAATGTCTCTTCATGTCCTCTGCCCATGTTTTAATTGGGTTGTTTGTTTTTTTTGGTGTTAAGTTGCATGAGTGTTTTATAAATTTTAGATATTAACCCCTTATCAGATATATTGTTCACAAATATATTCTCCCATTCAGTAGGCTTCCTTTTTGTTTTATTGATGGCTTCCTTCGTTGTGAAAAAACTTTTAAGTCTGATATAATCCATATGTTCATTTTTTCTTTTACTTCCCTTGCCCTTGGGGATGTATCAGGGTAATGTCTCAGGGTAAAGTCAGGGTAATGTTTACAAATTTATTCCCTATATTTTCTTCTAGGAGTTTTATGGTTTCAGGTCTTACATTTAAGTCTTTAATCCATTTTGAATTTGTTCTTATATATGGTGTAAGAAGGTGGTCCAGTTTCATTTTTTTACATGTGTCCAATTTTCTCAGCACCATTTATTAAATAGACTATGTTTACCCCAGTGTAAATTCTTGCTTCCATAGTTGTAGATTAACTGTCCTTATATGCATGGATTTATTTCTGGGGTCTCTGTTCTGTTCCACTGGTCTATGTGCCTGTTTTTATGCCAATACCATACTGTTTTGATTACTGTAGCCTTGCAGTATGCTTTGATGTCTGGTAGTGTGATACCCCCGACTTTGTTCTTATTTCTCAGGATTGCTGAGGCTATTCAGGGTCTTTTATGGTTCCATATAAATTTTAGGATTATATTTTCTATTTCTGTGAAAGATGCCATTGGTAGTTTGATAGGAATTGTATTGAATCTGTATATTGCTTTAGGCAGTATGGACATTCATTATAATCCCATTTTGACATCCCACTGCTTTCACCCATCCTGTCTCCTCTAGTTCTGTCCCTGAGTACATTTTCCTCCTAGACCATCCCTCTGAGCAACCTGTTCCACTCACACTGCTTTCACTACCACCGAGACACCAAGGCCCCCAGACCAGATCCCCTCTGAACATCTTTTCCTTATCACCATCTGCTTACCAAAAATACTTGCATTTTTGTAGCCCACAAACTCGGCACACCCAAAATACCCAAGGCAGGACTCACCATCTCCTCCTGACTAGACACATTCTTCCTACTGACTTCTTATTCTCCATGATCATGTACAATTACACAGCCAAGTGGCTGGGCCTTGTCCCAGCCTCTGTCATATCTCTTCTGTCCTCTGCCTTTCTAAGTTCAAGCACATCTGCCCCCTACACATGACTCACGTTAGCTTCCCACCCACCCCTGGGCTGCATGTGACAAGGGCCTCAGCAGCTCTCACTTAGGCTACAGCAAGAAAACAAACAAACCAGTGAGTGCACGTATGCGTGCGCATGCACACACACACCCCCACAATAATCACAACCCCATCTGAGTGCATACAACATAGCTAGTGAATGAATGTTCACTAACTGCTGAACTAATACCTTCCTCATCCTCCTCTTCTTTCCACCCTCTACAGCCCCTCTGAGCCAAGGTAGACACTATGTCTCCAGGGGATGCAAATGGTGGAAGAGCTATCAGATTGCCCTATCAAGGGCCCCCATGCGCCAACAGAGGATGGTAAGGAGAGGTGGGTGTCCACTCTTTGAGAGTCCACTAGCCACTGTCGAGCAAAAGCAACAGCTGTAATGGTCAGTCAATGGGATGAGACAACCCAGTTCCCAGTTCGGTGGCTAGACACAGCTAGACCTGGCTGGCATCTTGCATAGTAACTTTCCTGCTCCCTCTTTGCTACCCCTCTTTCACTATGGCCCAGCTGCCCGGTGAGAACAACCCATTTAAACATCTCTGAAGTGACAGTGAGGAGCAGGTAACAAGCCAGCCCCGACCCTGGGGAAGTGATCACTGCACACACGACAGAGTGCACAGGCCTCTTGTCGCTCTTATCTGTCACACATCAAGTGAGAAAAGATCTATTTTTACCCCAGGCAGCATGCCTACAACTTCAATTGGCCCAAAATATACTTGGCTAAATTTGCTTGTGCGATGCTATAAATGGTACACAGTGTTCTATAAGAAGGCGTTGTGAGAAACCTCAGCAGGACGTGGTAGGGCGCAGGCTCTGTGAGGGGAGCAGATCTGAGCCAGGCGCAGGGCTCCTCCCAGTAAACAGCGTCCCCAGGACGCAGCCCCACTTCTCCACCTGGCTGCAGTCCAGACTTCTGGTCACTGCTCGGCTTCCCAGCTGCCTTGCAGTGTCCTGGCTGGGCCAGAGAACCTTGTCCCTGCCAGTTTCCTCTCGGAGTACCTAGCCCTGCCACATCACCCTCTGGTAGCCCAGGTACAGGTGGGCTGCTGGTTCCCCAGCACAGGGACACTGGAGGGGCAGAGAGATGCCCAGTCTCATCTGCCAAGATATAAAGGATGAAAACCCCCAAACTGTAGGTGAGGGAAGGCCAGTCATCCGAAGATGTCATCTGAAGCCCAGGGGTCTTTATACGAGGAACACAGGCCTGGGAAGTTTGCGATATCAGTCCCAATGAGCAGAAACTTGAAACAGCACCGGTGGCTGGAAATTGCTTTAACCACAGAGTGTGTGAAGAGAGAGGTTCAAAATGCAGAAACTTGTCCCCGTGTGGGTGGCCAGCACTACTTGGGGACAGTCTGCCCCGAGCAGCATGTTCTGGACTCCGACAGGACTGGATTCGAATCTTGACTCCCTCTGACCAACCCTGTGACCTAGGCATATGGATTCCATTCGCTGAGCTGCAATTTCCTGGAATAGTAGACCAGAAATAGTAATAATATCACCTCTCCATTTGGCGGGGAATAGGCAATAAAATGCATACAAAGCACTCAGTGCCTGGCACATAGTAGGTCCTGACTCTGATAAGCAGACCAAGTAGTTTTATCATTGGAATTGGCTCCCCCCTTGTAGCATTCTTACAATCATAGTCCCCACCACAACTCTGAGAGAGGACCAATTCTCTCTTCATTTTACAGAGAAAACAGACCTGTAAAGAGGGTGAGTGTTTCTCCCAGGTGTCACACTCACAGACAGTAAGTAGCAGAGCTGGATTTTAAGTCCTGTTTCTTTTTTTTCTTTTTTTTTTTTTTTTTGAGGGCAGTGTCATTGGCCTTCATATGTAGGAGCGAACCAGGGCCGCTGTCTTCCCAAGCCAGCACTTAACCACCGCGCCACTTTGCCGGCCCAGCAGGGCTGGATTTTGAACCCAGAGCAGAACCTGCTGTCTGTGCTCTGTGCTGTGTCAGCCAGGGTGAGACTCTAGCCTGGCAGACAGTGGAATTCTCACTTAGAAGAAACCAGTCTCGGCACTTAAGTTAATCTAGAAAGGTGCCTCTGGCCCATTCACTCCCAAGGCCCCTATACAGTTGAATTGCAGGACTGCGAAATCCAAAGCCAGGTCCCCCAGCCTGGGGCACCTGTGTCTTAGCCCTCTGCCTCAGGGTGTAGCCCTTCTGAGCCCCAGGGCAGGCAGCCGGCCCCCTGCGGGGCCATACACTACCTAACTCTCCACTGCAGCTAGACGGAGACCGTCCCCAGCACCACTCCCAGGCCTGTAAATATGCTCTTAACACACCCATCACAAACCCATCTAAGCCTAAAGTTTTGAGGATAATTAGCTCAAACTAACATATGTGCAACATCTATATTATTGCATAATTTATATACATTTCATACTGTTTCTGGGGGATAGATGCACTATACCACAAACTCTTTGCATGTAGATGGCGGATTATAGACATATGCTTGTATTTAATGGGTAATATCTGAAATTCACACGTACACACATTGCTCTTACAAGAGCTGAATACTTGCTTTCTGCCATGACTTGAAGTGCATTGTTTACACTTTAAGAGTTTGTTCATTTTTAAAATTTAAAATACTGAATTGTCCATTTCTGAACATGTAAATGATTTTCAACTGCTTGATGAACTGTGGCTGCCAAGTATCAAGGCAAATGAGGATGATAGTTTCAAGAAGCTTTATTTCAGAGAAATTAGAAGTCAGACTCACTCTTGTTGAAATCAATCATATCGATGTTGGTCGAAGAAAAAACCCTTCCCCCAATCCAATTAGCAGTCAACCATCAAGTTAATAATCTCAGTGACAAAACCCTGTCACTTATTTATCAAACAGTTTCTACCTCTTCCAAAGGTCACATACTGTGCTGTGCATAGGGGACCCAGAAGGGAGAAGGCAGCCCAGACCTAGCACGGAACCTGGCACACAGTAGGTGCTCAATAAATGACAATGACTATGATGGTTGAGAAGAGACTGGCATTTATGATGGCAAGTGTAGCTGTAACAAACACACGGACATAGCTCAAATTTGAATGCCCGCTCAGCACACACTGGCTCTGTGACTTGAGAAAATGAATGAATGACACTCTGTCAGCCTCAGGGTCCTGGTCCATAACACAGGACTGATGGCTCTATCCTTGAGAGCTGCTGTGAATACTAAGAAATAACATGTCTCAAGTGTTCTGCCTGTGTCCAGCCCATGGAAAACACACAGAGGTAGCAGCCTTCCTTGAGAGCCTCCCAGTCTCCCTTATCTGATTATCTTAATTGTGGTAAAATACACGACATAAAATTCACCACTTTAGCCATTTTAAAGTGTACAACTCAATGGAATTTAGTATACTCACAAAACTTCTAACTAGTTCCAAAATAGTTTTATCACCCCGAATGGAAACCCTGTACACATTAGCAGTCACACTCCCTTTTCCCTCTCCCCTCTCCCCCCAGGCCTGGCAACCACTAAAATGCTTTCTGTCTCTATGAATTTGCCCGTTAGTGACACTTTGTATCAATGGAATCACACAACAAATCATATTTGTCCTTTTATTGGGTTGTTGGAAAAGTCATGACGCATGCTTGTGATAGATGGCACTAGTTCATTTTTGGAAGTACTAGAGTCACTATATTATTGCTATGTCATTTGACAGCTGACAGTTCTAGCTTCATTCTAAAAAAAAAAATTGAGCGATTTGGTTGAGTTTTGGAGATTTTACAAGAAGTTGAGGATGGAAGACCAAACTGTGCATTTTTGCCATATTTTACTGTTTTACTTCCATAAAGGAAAGAATGCGCATCAAGCTTGTGAAAAGTTGCATAAAGTTTACAGTGACAATGCTCTATAAGAAAGTCTGTGCCAATGATGGTTCATGAAATTCCATGCTGGTGATTTTGATCTCAATGACACTCCTCGGTCAGGCAGGCCCACCGAGGTTGATGACGACGGAATAAAGGCATCGATTGAGTCAAACCCATGTTACATGACACGAGAGATTGCAGACACATTGAACATCCGTCATTCAAATGTTCACGACCTCCTGAAGAAGCTGGGATACATAAGCAAGCTCGATATTTGGGTTCCGCATGAACTCAAAGAAGCTCCTTGGACAGAGCATATAAACATCTGAAACATGCTCATTAAATATGAGGAAAACGATCCTCTTTTGAAGTGACTGATAACTGGTGATGAGAAGTGGATTGTTTACAGCAATGTGATGAGCAAACGGTCTTGGTTCCGACATGATGATTCTCCTCAAATGACATCGAAAGCAGACAGACATTCATCAGGGGAAGATTATGCTCTCAATGTGGTGGGATTTTAAAGGTGTCGTGTTTTTCGAGCTCCTATCAAGGAACCAATCAATTCAAATGTGTACTGTCGACAATTGGACAGTTTGAATGAATCCATCATCCAGAAACGTCCAGAGCTCATTAATTGTAAAGGAGTTGTGTTCTATCACGACAATGCAAGAG
This sequence comes from Aselliscus stoliczkanus, assembly GCA_033961575.1. NCBI lineage: Eukaryota > Metazoa > Chordata > Mammalia > Chiroptera > Hipposideridae > Aselliscus > Aselliscus stoliczkanus. The sequence continues at coordinate 123,015,901 of CM066729.1, forward strand.
CACACACAAGTTTGATGACCCATCAAAAATTATTGGAGCTTGGATGGGATGTGTTGCCTCACCCACCATACTCCCCTGACCTGGCACCGTCAGACTTCCACTTGTTTTGCTCTCATCAAAATTCCTGATGTGGTATAACGTTCGATTCAGATGAGGCTGTAAATCAGCACCTGATTCAGGTTTTCACCGATAAAGACAGATCCTTCTATGAACAAGGAATTATGAATCTCACTGAATGATGGCAAAAGGTTATCGAACAAAATGGGCAATATATTGTTGATTGATCTTTGTTCTTTATATAAATAAATGACCTTTGAAAAAACATAGACAAAATATGTCATGACTTTTCCTACAACCCAATACATGAGCATATTCCCAGGGGACTTGGAACCTGCTAATTTATGCTCTCCACATTTTATCAGCATGATGTCATCATTGTATTGGACTAGCATGATGTTCTGTCAGATGGCCAGACAGTCCGGTTCTTCTGGACCATGTGGCTCAGAGGCAGAAAGCTGATAGAGCCCTCAGGTAGGACAGTGGAAGTTTATTGCTTTACCTATCTGGAGAAGCTAACTGTTTCTAGTGGCTTTTGTGTGTTAAGATAGAAGAAAAAACATCCTGATAGATCAATCACTCTGTGCCAGTTGCTAGGATCTGTATTGATTTGATCCAAAAATGAGCATATCAGGAACAGCAGATACAACTGGAGTCACCACTTGATTAAGTTGGTGATAATCCACTGTCACTCCATATGACTCATTATCTTTTGCACCTGCCAACCTGGAACTTTATATAGGGATGTGATTGGCATCATCTGCTTTGCACCTTTCACATATTTAATGACGATGCTAATGTCTCTAGGGATGTAGCAGTGTTTTTATTTTCTTCTTTTGTCAGGGAGAGAGAAATGGATTTCACATTGCCCTTTCTGCCCTATTAGCCCTTAGTTGATTTTGAAGGAGTCAATTAGAAGTTCATCATATTGCTGAAGGCATCTATTCCAAACACCTACTCAGAAAGTGAAGGAAAAAAACCATTGAGTAGTCTGGGGTCCCTTGGATGTACTGGGTCAAAACTTGATTTTTTCTTTGACCTCTATCAGTCCCCTCTTCGATTAATGGCTTCAGTGATGTTCCAGGTTTCTAAGAATTAGGATTAGCCAAGATTCAGCCTCCAATAATACCCAATAGGCCATAGTATTTCCTTTCCTCCAATACAGAGGTATCCTGATAAATAGTTTCAGGTCCCTTTGAGGAAGGCTAAGAAGAATATTCACAGTACTTAACTGTGATGCTCCAAGGAGAGTTCAGGTCTTCCTTTCCTGTAAAGAGTGCAGAGTCATTAGAAGGACTCAGGGTGTAGACACGGGATGAAAACAGTCAAAGCTTTCATTTTTGTGGCTTAAATAAAGCCTCTTACACTGCTCTTCCTCCTCCTTGCCACCACGCCCCCCCCCCCCCCCCCCCCCCGCACAACCCTCCCAGCCCAGTTATATGAATTAAGTAACGTCTTCTTGGGTCATCTGTCTATTTTTGTTTTGGGGACCTCAGGGTCAATTAGTCACTGTTGTCTCTGCCTGGAGGTGAAACCATTCTGCTGACCCCGCCTAGTCCTGCTGCTTCTTCCAGTCACCAGGCTCACTTTGCCTCTGGTATTAGGGTGCTGCCACTTGGCTTCTGCCCCTCTCTGTTGAAATCGGGTCCAATTTCAGCTGCAGTTGAGCCCATACTCTACAGCCTATAGAAACCAGGTACTGAAATGTCTTCCCCAAATGCTGGCGTTCCCCTTGCCTTTGTACTCACCCATACTTGGTGAAGGGAGTGAGTAAGGGTGAGGAGGGAGAGAAAGCACATATAGACTGATTTCGGTGATCTGTGGTCTTTGGACTACTCTACTTTCGGTCACAGAAGTTCTGGCATCTCACCTTCGTTTAGAAGGGATCACTATTGACTTTAGAGTTCTGTTAAATAGCTGAGCAAACAATCAGAATGCCTTCCAGCTGATTGAGTGAGGACAATGAATTTAGAAGTCTGGCATATATGCCTTCATATCAATAAATTCAGTTTCATCTGAGATTGTATTCCTCTGTCCTTGGTCTCGTCCTCTCAAGGTCTATTCCTGTACATATATTCTTGGTGTAAATTAGCTAAGTCCTGATACACTGTGTGTGTATGTGTGTGTGAGAGAGAGAGGGAGAGGGAGAGGCAGAGGGAAAAGGAGAGGGAGAGGGAATAAGTAAGCCTTGTCTTCCTTGGTTTAATTTTGTGATTGATCCTCCAAAGATGCTGGGATTCTATTCTAGTTACAGATATAGAGACAGCGAAGTTTGTGTGTGTGTGTGTGTGTGTGTGTGTGTTATAGTTTGGAGTAATGTTAGGGCACGATGAAAATGAGATTCTTGTTTCAAAGCAGAAGCCACAATCAAGGGAGTTTTTGGCCTTCAAACCAAGGAGGACTGTACCAACAGGGAAGGGAGGAGAGGTTGTTTCAGCCGGTATGGGAGGCTGGGTAGGGTTGGGGGTAATGCGGCCATTTGGAGTCCTCTTAAATTCTCCCATTAAAATCCATTTCAATGGTTAGCTCCCCACTTGTTCCCAGTCAACGAACGCCCAGTTCCACCAGAAGAGACTTGGTGAGGTTGTGAATGCAATGAGTATGATATTTCAGCACCTCAATGGCCCAAAACTCAGAGATCTGAGTTTTTCTGTTTTTTCTTTCACTTTTACAATACAGTCAGAAACTGCCACTCTGATTTACTCTGTTGTCATTAATCTCTTCATGCCTTTCATATTGCTTTTTGGGAGTGGAGCCTTAGCTGCCCAGAGCCTTGTCTTTAATCAGCACCCTACTTACCCCTTAATTAATTAATTAATTACTCCATCCATTTAACAAATAGTTAATGAGTATCTATTGTTTATTAGGTATTATTCTAGGTGTTAAGCTATAGCAGAACAAAACGAAACCAAAAAACTGAGAAAAATCCTTGACCTCATGGAGTTTTTAAACTAGCAGACATTTTATTTTGGATGATCATAATTTAATGAGTTATGTCATTGCTGCAAAGTGCTGTTGGCTTTCAGTTTCTCATTCCTGCTTTCCAATGAGATTTTCATTGCTTTGCCCACAGTGGCCCCAGAATATCAGTCCCAGGTATCTCTCATTTTTTTCTTATTACAATAGACTATTAACTGTCCTTACATATTCATGATGACCACCTCTGGTCTTCATTCAGAGTTGTTGTTTTTTTTTTTTCCCAAAAAGAAAAATGCAGAAGACATCTCCTATCTCCTACACATACTCACTCAGTAAACCCCAAATTCCTTTTAAGATTTTCATTGAATTTGGGTAAAGACCAGAATCTTGAATGAGGCATTTATGGTCCACTACCACCCAACTTTGCACATATTTCTTTCCTTTGCCTTATTTGTTCCTTCACTCAAAACACACACACACACACACACACACACACACACACACACACACACACGTACACATGAGCACACACATACACATACCTTCACCAGGTTACTTCCTTTTCACCTTTCATAAATTAATTTAAACTTCACTTCCTGACTCCACTCGCACCTCTGCCAATGTGATCTCATCCCTCAGCACCCTGCCTGCCCTTTATAGCCCTTAGTTTGATATGTAATCAAGCACACAGTGTTACAACTATCTGCTGAACCGTTTTCCCCTTGCTAACAAGTGGGCCCCAGACAGCAGGTGCCAGGTTGGTGTTTGTTTGCCCCTGGATTCCTGGTGCTGAGCATACTGTTTCGCATGTAGTAGTATTGGGTGACAAGTGTCTAATGAATTAATAACACCACGATGCCCATTCTAATGACTGCTCAGTCTCTGCCAAAATAGAAGTGGTACTGATACTGTTGTCAGTTGGGTCAGAGGCCCTTCCAAGTGTTCTAGGGTCAATCAGGGATGGCTTCCTGGAAGAGAAAGAGTTTGAGCAAAAAAGAGAACCACATCTCTAAATGGGTGTTTGACAGTAGCCTGGGTCTTTTTGTTTTGGATCCTATTCTGTGCCTGATATTTAAACCTGGATGAGGTAATTGTTGGTTTGAAATCACTGTCTGGAGTCAAGGAAGTGGAAAGAGGTAGTAGTTTTGTATTAGCCTGTGGAGACCAATGAATATGGGTTTTCAGCCTGTAAACTTCCTGCTCATTTATTTGCAATGACTGTCATCCAGCTTTTCATGTTTCTCTCCTTTTTGTTCATTCTGATTGTCTGGTACAGAGAATTAGGTAGTTTACAGACCTTAGCGTAGGTTGAGTTAGGAAACTTGCAGATAATGTGTCCATGTCCCTGCTTCTCCAAAGTTCTTTAGAAGACCGAGAAATCCTTTGCAGGGGAGGAGTATGAACAGTGTTTGGAAAACTGGAATCTAACAGCAGCTTTTCCCATTATTCTAGCTATGTGTGCCTTCCCTCTAGGCAATGAAGTTACCTGTTTTTATCACTGCTTTTTCATTTGTCCAATAAACTCCCGATTATCCATCTTCAATAGCATGGCCTGGCTTTATCTCAGGCAAATCGGTTCCAGCAGATAGACTGATTACAAGCCATTTTCTTCCCAAAGTCTGTGGCTTGGTGTTCCTGTGAACTTTTATCATGGAGCTGTAGAATTCTCTCTTGCTCTGCCCGAATGCCTGCATAAATAAAAATGGCTGCAGCTAAGCCCCTATCCTCTGCCATTTACATCCTAATTCATCTCACTCTGGGAGGCTGGCATAGAAATCTCATTGATGGTATTGGTTTGAAGAACGTCAGGAGGGACTTGCTGTTTAAAAATTACCCTGCAGTAAACATTTATGCCCCTTGCAAGGATGAGATCACAGCACTTGTCTGACCAGAGAAAGATAGGTGTTCTTTCAAAAAATTTGTACTGCATTTTTTTCATTTATATTTTGGACCTCAGAATTGGATTAGTCATAATCCCTGGTTTACGACAGTCTCATTATTACTGTATATAGCCAGAGTTTGTTATATATAATAGCGTTTTGAGTACTATATGCTATTACAATGGGATGCTATTGTAAATGGTGTCTCCTTTCTAATCTATTCTCCTGTTGATGGGCATTAGGCATAATGCCAAGATTTTGCTATTATGAACTGTGCTGCTGTGAATAGTCTTGTGCGTGTTTCCTGCTATACATATGTGCGTTTCTCTTGGAGTGGCATTGTTGGATTGTCGGGGACTGAGTGTTCAATTTTACAAGAAAATTACCAATTATTTTCTAAATTGGCTGTATCAATTTATCCTCCCACCAGCAATGTATAGGAGATGCTCTCGAGCCACGTACTCTGCAGCATGTGGAGGCTTCTTAATCTGCGCCAACAGAACGTGTGTAAATGGTATTTTATTATGGTCTTCATTTGCATTTCTCTCATCACCAAGGAGAGTAAAGCTCTTATTGCTTTATTGTTCACAGGTGTTTCCTTTTCATGAACTGCCTGTTTATGTCTTTTGCTCATTTTTCTATTTGTATGAAGATCCTTTTCTTTATAGTTCTTTATATATTATTGATATTAATCCATTGTCAGTTATAACTGTTACAAATATTATAGTGCTATTTGTCTTTTTTTACTTTCTTGACAGTTTCCATTGACAAACAGGAGTTCTTAATTTGAATTTAGTCAAAATTTATCAACCATTTTCTTATATAGATTTTTTTTTTGCATAAGAAATTCTTTTCTATTCCTAGATCAGAAAGATATTTACCTATATACAAGTGTTAAAGCTGGCTTTGTCATTTAAGTTCTTAATCCAACTACAGTTAATGTTTATATTTGTAGTGAGATAAGGATTGAAATTTACTTTTTATCCCAAATGGATAACCATATTTTCTGGCTCCATTTATTGAATACTCCCTCATGTGTTCCATGACCTGACCTGCCACTTTCATCATCTAGGACATTTCCATATACCTATAATATTTGTTTCAGGGCTTTGTATTCTATTCCATTGGTAAATTTATCTATTACTGCATTAGTACCACAATGCATTAATCACTATAGGTTCAGAATAGTTCTTGATATCTGGTAACCAAGCCTCTCCTCATCAGTGTTCCTTCTCAGTAGTATACTGGCTCTTTTTTGTTCTGTATTCTTCCATGTAAATTTTAGAATCAGCTTATTAGGGTCTATGAAAACCCTGTTACAGTCTTGAGTAAAATTGCACTAAATATACAGATTAATTTGGGAATAATGTACATCTACATAATATACAGAGGGTGCCAAAAAAGTATACACATTTTAAGAAAGGAAAACTGTATTAAAATTATAATACTCAATAATTACTGACAACAAAAAATGAATACAAGTCATGTTTCACTTCTGCCATTACAAGAGGTACTCAAAATGGTTACCATCAGCATCCAGACACTTCTGATTATGGCCAACGACTGCTTGAGCATAGATAACATCTCTTAAAATGTTTTTGGCACCGCCTGTATATTCCTATATGTGAATATAGTATATATCTTCATTTATTTCAGGCTTTCATAGATCTTCTAGGGTCTTGTATTACAACATTTTTCTTGCCTGCTGCCATGAGGAGCCCTCACCTTTTCCTCCACAGTCAATACCCCATAATTATACATCCCTGTACACTGTCTCAGTTCAATATCTGCTCAATTACTCAAGGTTACTCAGTGGTAACGGTTGTCTGACATTGAGGAGTCTGGCTGTGTGGATTGCAGCCCCCACCATGGCCCCCACCCCCCACCCCCATCAGGCTTTGGACCACATTGTGAGATCCGTTACTTTAGATTGGCAGTTAATTTATCAATGATTTTGATAGGTGTTTGCTTTCATTTTTCTTTATGCTGTTTTCCTGGTAGTCCAGGTATCTTGTGCTTTATTATTAGATATTTCAATCACACCCACTGTCCTTCACCTGCTACCTGATTTATTAACCAATTAGTTAATCTACATGATTAACTAGTGCACTCCCACACAACATTTACCCTTGCCTTTGATTTCCCTTCTTACGGTTTTAAGGAAAGTTCCTTCTGTGGCAGGGAGGGCTGTAACTTTAGCTTTTGTTCCATTCATTTAACAATACTCATTGGTGAAGCTGGCCACTGGGAAGTGTACAAAGATGTATGCCCTTGGGGTAGAGGGTGTCCAGGGAACTCAAGGCAGAGTCATCACGGCCAGCTGGTCAGAGCTGTGGGCCAAGCAGAGGGTTTTCTGCAGAGAGAAGCATATTGAAATCAGTCGTCCTAGCACTAACCCTGACCAGCTCTTAGGACTTGTGACATTTGCCACATTTGTGTTTGATTGTGTGCAGGGTCAAGGCAGGCCCACCACTTCAGCCTTCGTTGTAGCTCTAGGGAAAGGTGGGGGATCTGAGTCTGAAAGTGCTTTGTCCCTTTGTTTCCTGATGGCAGACCTTGTCCAGTTACTTGGCTTCTCTAAGCCTCACTTTTCCTCATAAGATGGGACAACAACAGATACCTTGGAGTGTCATGTTCTGACAATTAATAGCTTCTTTGTGATTCTTTCTCTTGAGACTCTAGATAGGAGGGAATAGGAGCAACCCAACCAGGCCATTTTCCATCTATCTACTCACAGCTGTACTTGGGTTGCCTCTGCTGAGCAAGAGCTGGAGGGAGGGTGTGTTAGTCAGAGACTTCCAGACAAACAGCACCAATAGGATGTGTGTGTGTGTGTGTGTAGAGATGATATAGATATAGACTTATAGCTATAGGTATCTTTCTTTCTTTCTTTCTTTCTTTCTTTCTTTCTTTCTTTCTTTCTTTCTTTCTTTCTTTCTATCTATGAGAGAGAGGGAGGGAGAGAGAGAGAGAGAGATTTAAGGACTTGGCTTATGCAATTATGGAGGTCGGCAAGTCTAAACTCTGTGAGGTGGGCCTGCAGGCTGAAGACCTGGGAAGAGCCGATGTTGCAGATGAAATCTGAAGGCTAGCTGCTGGAGAATGTCATCTTGCTGGGTGATGTCAGCCTTTTGTTCCATCCAAGCCTTCAAATAATTGGATGAGGCCACCCATAGTATGGAGAACAATGTGCTTTACTTAAAGTCCATTGATTTATATGTAAATCTCATCCAAAAATGCCCTCACAGAAACATCTAGAGTAATGTTTGACCAAATATTTGGCCATTGTGGCCCAGCCAAGTTGTCACATAAAATTAGCCATTACAGAGGGGCTTTGGGAAGCTCTTTCTTATGGCACCTTTACTTCTTCAGTAGTCGGGACATTTTTCAAACACATGTAAACGTTAGGGAGAATGGCAGCATACCACCATGTCCATTCCACAGAGTTAAACGCAGAGATTTTGGGCCGGATGGCCTGGTTTTGAATCCTGGATGTGTAATGTAACCTTGGGGAAGTTACTTATTGTCTCAGTGCCTCAGTTTTCCCATTGGGTGGGGAAGAGTTGCAGTGAGGGTTAAATGATGTAATGTATGTAATAAGCATAGATCAGTGCCTGACACATGGTTGTTTCTATCACTCACCTCCTAGGATTAATACATTTTAACACTATGATATGTTTGTTTCAGATTTTTAACATGAAAAATAGCATAGTTAAAGCTTCTTTTGTTTCTGCCCTCAAGCTCATTTTCCTTTCGCCGTCCTCCATGGCATCATTGTCCTAAACTCCGCATCTCATCTGACATTTATTTTTTCTGCATTTTAACTACATATCCATTAACAAGATCTATCCATGTTTTCTGTGTTTCAAATGATGAAATACATATCATATTGCACATAATATTCTGTAAGTTGCTTTATTTTTCACTAAGCAATATGTTTAGGGGATTTAACCATTGTAATATATAAAGATTTGTCTCATTTTAACTGCTGATGGGATTCTTTGGTATGAACAGTTTACCTTCCCATGCCTCTACTGCTAGACATTGGGGATTCTGCTGTAACAAGCAATGCTGTGATGAGAATGTCTCTGGCTTCCTCTGTGTCCTGTCTGACTGGCTGTAGTGAGGATGAACATATTGGAGGTTCCCGGGTATTGCCAAAGAACCCTTCAAGTTAGTTGTGCTTTATTTTTCAAATCCTGACTAACACTTGTTCGATAGTTAGACCTTAAAGACTTTAAAGATGGGGATGAGTGGTGCCTTGTTATCATATCTTGCCATGTACATGACCCTGTTTGTAGGTGTTTGAACATATTTTGAGATACTCATTGACCACTGGACTCCAAAGCCTTATAGAAAGAAAGCTACTCTTATATTCAGTGTCTGCTGATGGCAGCCTTCTCCACATACTTGGGCCATGTGAAGACTGAAAAGTAGTTGGGCCCAGCTGGGACCCCACAAGCCAGCTGCCCCGTGTCCTGCTAGCTGCTGTGGCCTTGACAGCTTTGAGAAGCCGCCTGAGCCCTTAAGAGCCCAGAGCAGCTGGGCTCCCCCAATCACTGACTGAAGTAATGTTCTAAGTGGGGCACAAGTGCCAGAGAATTAAAAATACTTCTTGGTTTTGAATAAGAAGCTGACATGTTCTCAGGACAGCAGGGCTATATCTGGAAGAGCAGCTGTCGGCTGCCTCGCGGGCTCTCCCAGCCAGCCGACGTGTCCAGGGCTCCCAATTCTCCTAGCTCCCTGCGTCCTAGAAGCAAGCCTTCAGTAGATGGGGGCTCAGGGAGGGCAGCTGCCCGTGGCTCTCCACCATCCCTGTAGCTCCGCTGCCTGACATAGCACTCGGCATATTGCAGCTGTACACTTTCATTTGTTAAATGAATGTGTCAGGTGTCTCTGTTGACCCTGAGGTGCTGCATTAAGAAGAGGAGATCAAAGGAGGGGAGGATGTCTTTGACCTTCTGGGTTTGCTACAGACTTGGTGACATGGATCAAACTAGCTGGAGGGCAGTCACCTCTCACTCTCCAGGAAGAGTTAGGGGCAACCCTGAGATCCCTACATCCCTTGTGCTAATCCCATGAGAACACTGAAAATACTGACACTTAATCAGTTTTATGGCTTGTCCTATTTGTCTTTGTGCGCCCAGCAGAATACATAGGGTGGAACAGAGTATGTGCTCAATGAATATTTGCCAAGTGAATAAGTAAACCAATGGAGGAAGATCCAGTGATCCTCACCAACCATGATTTGGAAATGCCACTTTCATCTCTATATACTAAAAAAAATAAATTCCATGATCTTTTAATATACGCATAATTCATCACAGTCCCTTTAAACAAAAGAACACAGCAGTAAATATGGCTCCTTCCTCCTAGAATACGTGGTTGAATCTGGGGTGTTGAAAAGGGTAAGAGATCGGTTTATACCCCTCCCAGGCCCAGTAACTACCACGATTATTTTGTGAAAGGGCCGGAAGTTTAAATAAGGATTTTGCTGAGACTCAGGAAATCGAAACTCTGAAGAATGCAAGTGCAAAAAAAATCATTAAATTTTACATCTGTGAAACCTGGTTTGAAAAACTTTAAAAGAGATGCAGCCTGCATATATAAAAACATACAACTCAGGGAAGGCTCTGTTTTTCCAAAAAATTCAAAACTGTGATTCAAGATATGGGGAGAAGAGACAGTGTGAGTGAGCCTCGTTAGAATCAATTGCTATTAGTACATTGAACAAATTAATGCAGGGCTCTTGTTTTACCTTTTATTTCCTATTGTCTAGGAAATCTTGATGCTATAAGTTGAATTATATCCCCCCAAAAGGTACATTGAACTCCTACTCCCACTTACCTGTCAGTGTGACCTTATTTGGAAATAAGGTCTTTCCAGATATGATAAAATTCCAATGAAGTCTGATTAGGTTCTAAAATAACATGAGGCAGATATCAGTGGTCTCCTTGTAAGACGAGGGAAATATGGACTCAGACGCTGGAAAGGCCATGTGAAGATGCAGGCGAGATTGGAGTGATGCAGCCACAATCCAAGGAATTCTGGGGCTACCAGACGCTGGCAGTGGCAGGCAGCAATCCTTACCTAGAGGCTCTGGAGAGAGCATGGTCCTGCCAACACCTTGATTTCGGACTTCTAGCCTCCTCCAGAACTGTGAGAGAATACATTTTTTTGTTTTTTTCTTTTTTTGTTGCTGTTTTTTTTTTTTTGAAGGCAGTGCCACTGGCACTCATATGTGGGACTGAACCGGGGCCACTGGCTTCTGAAGCCAGCGCTTAACCACCGCGCCACTCGGCCGGCCCACATTTCTTTGTTTGTTAAACCACCCAGTTTCTGCTTTCTTTGTTGCAGCAGCCCTAGCACACTAACACATATGATCTAGCTGTGGCTTCAACAATAAAAAATCAATTCCAAAAAAATATAAACACATGACTTGTATTCATCTTTTGTTATCGGTATATATTGAGTATTACAACTTTAATACAGTTTTTTTCTTTCTTAAAATCTGTATACACTTTTTTGGCACCCTCTGTATCACCACAGGTGATAAGGGAACTTTCTGTATCATTGGATGCTATGCAGTGTGGCAGGGTCACAGACACTCCTGAAGCTGAATCTCTGTATTTGTCACAGATGCCCTTAAGTCGCAAAGCCAAATTGCTTTAGGAAAACTTTTCAGACTCTCTGTATAAGCAACTTAGAGGACTGGTGCTGTAAGAAGTAACAAAATTCAGGGAAAAGTGGCTGAACAGTGCTCTGGGCTCAGGAGGGGCCACATCTGCTCTTTCAGTGCCTTATTCTCCTTCTGTGTCTTCTGGTTTCCATTTGGTTTTTTGTTTGTAAGTTTTTAACTCAAACAAGGCCTTGGGGACTGATAGAGAGCTGCCATGGTACCCCATTTGGTTTGTGTCATTTTGTTGTTTGTTTTGTTTTTGTTTACAGTTCTCTGAATCGTAACACATATAGAGTTTCATGGGGTCACCACCACAATCGGAATACGCGACATTTCCATCAAAAGACTCCCTCATGCTATTTCTTTATGGTCCCACCAATTACCCATCCCTAACCCTTGATCTGTTCTTCATCATGATAGTTTTATAATTTCAAGACTGTCATATAAATGAAATAAGACAGTATGTAGCCTTTTGAGACTGGCTTCTTTCACTCAAAATAATGCCTTTGAGATTCATTCAAGCATGTACCAGTAGTTCACTCATTTTATTTCAGAGTAGTAGTTTATTGGATTATACCATAGTGTGTTTATCCATTTACCTGCTGAAGGAAATTTGGGTTGTTTCCAGTTTTTGGTGATAATGAATGGTGCTGCTAAAAAAATTGTGTATACATTTTTATATGAAGATTTCATTCCTGTTGAGTAAACACCCAGGAGTGGGTTTCTGGGTCATATGGTAAGTATGTGATTAACTTAAATCAAACTGCCAAACTTTTCCAGAATGGCAGATTTATTTTGAGTTGACTTTTGTATAAGATGTGATGCTTAGTTCAAGGTTTTGTTTTTTTTAAATGTGTGTCTAGTTGTTCCTATATCATTATTGAAAAGACTATCCTTCCTCCATTGAATTGCATTTGCACCATGAAAATCAATTGGCCTCATATTTGTGTAAGTGCGTTTCTGGACTTTTTACTGTGTTCCACTGACCCATTTGTCTTTCCCTTCACCAGTATCATGCTGTCTTGATTGTTGTAGCTCTACAGTGAGTCTTAAAGTTGGAGAGAGTTATTCTTTCAACTTCTTTTTCAAAATTGCTTTAGCTTCTAATTTTTTTTGCCTTTCCAAATACATTTTAGAAATTTGTCTATATTTGAAAATACTCCCGGGATTTTGATCAGAATTGCCTTAAACCTATGGACTGATTTGGGGAGAATCAACATTATCGCTATGTTGAACCTTCCAATCTATGAACACAATTTTTCCTTCCCCTTATTTATGTCTTTGATTTCCTGTATTAGTGTTTTGTACAGACTATTGACAAGTTATGTTAGCTTACTAAATTATTACTCTCTTTTTGAGCTATTGTAAATAGCATTGTTTTTAAATTTTGTTTTCCAACATATAGAAATCCAGTAGATTTTTGTTTGTTAGCTTTGTATCCTGCAACCTTGATAAATTTAATTTTTGGTTATAGGATTTTTTTTGGCTTTCTGCATAGACAACATTGATGATTATGAATAGATCCATTTTATTTTTTCCTTCCAATGCAAGAGCTTTCTTTAGTTTCTTTTACTTGCCTTATTGCATTGGCTATGACTGCTAAGATATGGAATAGGAATGGTGACAGTACACATCTTTGCCTTTTCCTGAGCTTAGGGGAAAGCTTTAAGTCTTTCAATATTAAGTTTAATGTTAACCACAGTTTCTCTTTGTGGATACCCTTTATCAAGTTGATAGAGTCCTCTTTAAGTCTTAGTTTGCAGATAATTTTTATCATAAATGCAGCTGAATTTTATCAAATGATTTTTCTGCATCTGTTGATTTTAGACTATTAATTAGGGTATTGCATTGCTTTACTTTAAAATATTGAATTAGTCTTGCATTTCTGAGCTAGATCACACATGGTCATAGTTTATTATTTTTTATATATAGATAGATTCTATTTGCTAATATTTAATATTTTCTTGAAGATTTTTGTATCTATTTTGATGAGAAACATTGGTCTAAAGTATTTTGATTTTGTACTGTCTTTGGTTTTGGCAGTAGAATAATGCTGACCTCATAAAATGAGGTGGGACTGTGTAATTGTCTTCTATTTTCTGGAAGAAATTGTGTAGAATTGTTTTTTTGTTTGTTTGTTTTTTTAATGTTTGGTAGAATTTTCCAGTAGGATCCTCTAGGACTGAAGATTTCTTTTTTTTTTTTTGGAAAGTTTTAAACTGTGCATTAAATTTATTTAGTACTGGTAGTACTATTTAGGTTGACTTCATATTGGGTGAATTTAGCTACTTGTGTTTTTCAATGAATTAGTCTGTGTCACCTACGCTGCCAAATTTATGTGTGTAGAATTGTCCATTATATTCCCTTATTTTTTTTTCTAGTATCAGTGGAGTTTGTAGTAGTGTTTCCTCTTAGATTCCTGACATTGGTAACTTGTATCTTCTTTCTCTTTTTTGTTAAGTTTTTCCAAGAGGTTTATCAATTTTCTTGATCTTTTCAAAGAACACATTTTGGTTTCATTTATTTTATCTGTTGTATATTTTCAATGTCTTTAATTTATGATCTTTGTTATTTCCTGCCTTTTACTTGCTTTGGGTTTAATAATCTCATCTCTTTCTTGTCTCTTAAAATGGAAGTTTAGATCATTGATTTGAATTTTCTTTCTTTCTAATATAAGCATTTCAATGCTACAACTTCCCTGTAAGCACTACTCTATTTACATCTCATAAACTGTAAAATGTATTTTCATTTTAGTTTAGTTCAAAATATTTTTAAAATTTTTCTTTAGATTTCATATTTGTCCCATGGATTATTTATGTGTGTTTTTAAGTGTTTGGGGATTTTCTTGTTATTTTTCTTACTGAATTAAGAATCTAAAATTCGTACTGAATTTTAGCTTAATTCCATTATAGTAAGAAACATACTTTTTTTTTTTTTTTTTTAGCTGAGCTATCCTGCCACCTGTTGGCAGCTTAGTGGCACCTCAGCTCAGGCTGGGCATCGAACTGCTGTTGCTCAGAGCTCAGCTCGCACTCTTGAGCAAGCTCTTTACCAACTGAGCCACTCACCTGGCCCAGAAACATACTTTTTATGATACAATTATTTTAAAACTTTTAAGATTTGTTTTATGATCAGGATATGGTCTTTCTTAGGGAAAATGTTTCATGTGTACTGATAATAAAAGTGTATTTTACTGTTGTGTGAAGTGTTCTATAAATGCCAATAAGATCTAGTCAGTTGATGGGGCTGTCTAATTCTTCTATGTCCTTGCTAGTTTTCTGCCTACTCATTCTATCTATTTTGGAGAAAGTAGTGTTGGAGTCTCTATAATTATAAATTTGTTTATTTCTCATTTCATTTCCTCCAGGTTTTGCTTTGTATATTTGAATTTCTGTTTTTAGATGCACAGACATTTAAGATTGTTATATTTTCTTGGGAAATTGAGCCTTTTATCATTATCTTTATCCATGGTAATTTTCTTTGCTCTGAAGTCTCCTTTGTCAGATATTAATATAGCTGTTGCAGCTCTCATCTGATTATGTGTTTTCATGATATGTTTTTCCATCCTTTGCTCTTTAATTTACTTATGTCATTATATTTGAAGTGAGTTTTTTTGTACAAAGCATATAACTGGTTTGCATGTTTTTTTAAAAATATATATTTTTAACATCTGTCTTTTGATTGGTGTTTAGGGATTTACATTTAATACATTTGTTAATATGTTTAGATATGTTTCTTATTTTCTTATTTGTTTTTTGTTTCTTTCCTGTCTTTTTTCCCTCCCTCTGGTTTCTCTTTCTTGCTTTCTTTTGGGTTATTTAAATTTTTTTTTTCAGTATTCCTTTTGGATTTATGTACTATGATTTTGACAGTATTACTCTGAGTATTTTTTTAAAAATCATGGATTTTTTTAAAAATCATAACAATACGCACACTTACTTTTCCACAGCGTACTGAGATTCAATATTTTACTCCTTTAAGTAAATGTATAAGTCTTACCACCATTTAGTTCCCTTTACTTTCCCCAATTTATTTATAGTTGTCTTACATGTTATATCTACACACATCAAAACCACCACCACACTATATTATATACATTTTTTTAGCCGTAAAACATATTTTAGAGATTTCAAGAGAAAAATAGGAAAGTAGTCTACTATTTATTAACTTAATTGTTTTCAAGAGCTTTTCATTGTCCTTAATGTTTAGCAGTACGATTGTGATATGTCCAAACAAGGGTTCTTTAGGTTTATCCTGTTTGGGATTTGATGAATTTTTTTGATCTATAGGTTTTTTCTTTAACCAAATCTTGGAAGTTTTCAGCCATTATTTCTTCAAATAATTTTTCTTCCTTCTCTCATTCTGGGACTCCAGTAACACAAATATTAGACCTTTTTATTTGTTGTTGTTATTCAACAGATCCTTGAGCCTCTGTTCCTTTAAAATAAATCTTTATTTATTTTGTTCCAAGTGGTTAATTTCTATTGATGTGTTTTCATGTTCATTCAGGATGTATAAGTCCTCTATCATCTTCATTCTGCTATAGGGCTGCTCCAGTTCATTTTAAAAAAATTATTTCATTATAACATTTCTGTTTGGGTTTTCTTTATTTACTCTGTTTCTTTGAGACTTTTTACTTTCCAGGTTATTTAAAGAGTATTCACAATTACTTGTTGGATCATTTTTGATTTTTTAATAATTTTTTAATTTTTCAATCACAGTTGACACACAACGCCATATTAGTCTCAGGTGCACAGCTCAGTGACCAGATATCCATACAACCCACCAACTGATCATCCTGATAAATCAAGCACCCACCTGACACCACACATAGTTCTATATTCCTTATGCTATACTTTATAGCCCCATGAGTATTTTGTAACTACCAGTTTGTACTTCTTAACCATCCCCACCCCCACACTTCATCTATCCCTCAAACCCCCTCCAATCTGGCAATCATTAAAGTGTTCTCTGTGTGTATGAGTTTGTTTCTGTTTTGTTTGTTTATTTTGCTTTTTTGTTTTTAGATTCCTCATATAAGTGAAATTGTATGGCATTTGTCTTTCTCTATCTGACTTATTCTACTCAGCACGATACTCCCTAGGTCTATCCATGCTGTTGCAGATGGCAAAACCTCGCTTCTTTCTATGGTCTAGTAACACTACATTGTATATATCCACCACCTCTTTCTTGTCCATTCTTCCATTGATGGACACTCAGGCTGCCTCCACATGTTGGCCATTATAAACAGTGATGCAATGAACATATAGATGCACATATCCCTTTTTTTTTTTTTTTTTTTGAGGGCAGTGTCATTGGCCCTCATATGTGGGACCGAACCGGGGCTGCTGGCTTCCCAAGCCAGCGCTTAACCACCGCGCCACTCGGTCGGCCCTGCACATATCCCTTTGACATAGTGGTTTGGGTTTCTTCAGATACATACCCAGAAGTGGGATTAGTGAGTCTTTTTTTGTCCTTTGTTATAGCCTTTTTTTAAAAGTCTATTTTGTCTGGTATACATATTGTTATCCTGGGTTTCTTTCTTCTTCTTTTTTTTTTTTCTATTTCTGTTTTCATGCACTATCTTTTTCCATCCCTTTACTTTAAGTTTTTGTGTCTTTTGATCTGAAATGAGTCTCTTGTAGGCAGCATATGTAAGGATCCTGTTATTTTATTCATTCATCCCCCCTGTGTCTTTTGGTTGGAGCATTTAATCCATTTACATTGAAAATAATTGCTGATAGGTAGTTATTGCCATTTTATTATTCATCTTTTTTTTTCTTTTTTTCTTAAAGAAGTCCCTCTAACATTTCTTGTAATACTAATTTGGTGGTGATGAACTCCTGTAGCTTTTTCTTGTCTGGAAAGCTCTTTATCTGTCCTTTAATTCTAAATGATAGCCTTGCTGTTTAGAGTAGCCATGGTTGTAAGTCTTTTCTTTTTCATCATGTTGAATATTTCATGCCAATCCCTTCTGGCCTGCAAAGTTTCTATTGAGAAATCAGCTGTCAGTCTTATGGGACCTCCCTGGTAGGCAACTAACTGCTTTTAAGATTCTTTCTTTGTTTTTAACCTTTGGCATTTTAATTATGATGTGTCTTGGTGCAGTTCTCTTCATGTTCATCTTGTTTGGGACTCTGTGCTTTCTGAACTTGTCTATTTCCTTCTCTAGGTTAAGGAAGCTTTAAGTCAATATTTCTTCTAATAGGTTTTCAATGTTTTGCGCTCTCTCTTCCCCTTCTGGGACCCCTATGATGTGAATGTTGGTTCACTTGATGTTGTCCCAGAGGCCCCTTAAACTGTCCTTGTTTTTTTTTTCTTTTTATTCTTCCTTTTGCTGTCCTGATTGGGTGTTTTCTTTTACCTTAACTCCTAAATCACTGATTTGACCCTTTGCTTTATCTAATCTGTTGGTTCCCTCTAATGTATATTTTTCTTTCAGTTATTGTATTCTTCATTTCTGCCTGGTTCTTTTTTATGTTTTCTATTTCTATTTTTTTCTTTTCTATGCCTTCACTGAAGTCTTCCTGAGATCATTGAGCATCCTTATAAACAGTGTTTTGAACACTTCATCTGGTAGATTGCTTGTCTCTATTTTGTTTAGTTCTTTCCCTGGTGCTTTGTTTTATTCTTTCATTTGGGATATGTTTTTTTTCCTCCCTATTTTTGCTGTCTTTTTTTTGTGTGTATGTATTAGGTAGAGCTGCTATGTCTCCCAGTCTTAGTAGTATAGCCTGTGGGGCCCAGTGGCACTGTCTCTCTGGTCATGTGAGCTGGGTGCTCCAGATATGTTCCTTGTATTGGCTGTGTGTGCCCTACTGTTGTAATTAAGCCCTGACTGCTGTTTACACATTAACAGGAGGGATTGACATGGAGGCTGATTGGCTGTGAGGACTAGTTGTTACTATGGTGGAGGAGCTATTGTTCATGGGTTGACCCTAAGGAGCAGGATTTGCCTTAGCTGGGTTGTGGTGCCTGCTGAGTCTGTCCTTTGCATGTGTCATTTGTGGAGAAGTTGGGTGGTGCTCTGATGTGGTCTGAAGTTGGCCATCATGTATGTTAGTTCTGGAGCCTCTTGGGAAGGACTCTGTTGTAGGCCAAGGTCAACCACTGCCTGTGCCCTGCCTGGGGTCACTTGGTATGAGGTACAAAGTGATCTGGAGATGGTTTTAACTTGTGCTGGACTTGGAGGTGCTTAGGAGAGGTTGAACTGCAACCTGAAGCTGGCTTCCACTAATGCCAAGCTTGGGGTTGCTTAGCAAGTGGTACTTGCTAAGTGGTACTTACTAAGTACCACTGAAGACAGATTCTGCTTGTTTGCGTTCTGTGAACCTTTGAGAAATGTTAGGAAGGTTTGCAGCCTGAGCCAAGACAGGCTGTTTGTATGGAAAAGCCACTGGAAGTGGCTTGGGTTGGCTGGCAAGTTGGGTGTGGTGGGGTCTCAGGGAATCACCAGGGCAGGGTGAATAGTTAGCCAGGTGATGGAGACTCAGATATGGCCTCCACCTGTGTCTGTAAGCTGGTTGGGGGAGGACTCAACAAAGGAACAATTGCTACCAACAGCAGTTTTGCCTGGGCCAAAGCCAGACAATTCAGTTCCTCCTTGTATGTCCCTGGCACCTTTCAAGCTGCTGCCCCAGCACTTGAGCTCAGAGTGAGTCCATCAGTGAGTAAGTCCATGCATGGGCCTTGTAAGAGGAAGGCCTCTGAGTCCAGCAGCCCTGTCTCACTCAGCCAAAATCTCTGTTGGTTTTCACAGCTGGCAGTTGTGGGGACTTCTCTTCCTTACCCAAGAACCCTGGGCTGGGACCCCTCACTGCTCCTGGGGATCTCTGCAGTTGAGATATCCCTCACAATTTTTAACCTCCACACATGGGTGTGGTACGAGCTTGTTCCACATCTCTTCTTCTTCTGCCAGTCTGGCCATGACTTCTGTATATCTTTATTTATAGGATTTCTGTTCAACTAGACTTGAGGCAATTCTCAATGATGGTTGTTCTATAGTTTAGTTATAATTTTGATGTCATGAGAGGAGGCCAGCAAAGCATTTACTTATCCTGCCTTCTTTACCAGACTCCACGGACATTAAAAAAGTAGATTTTTATTAAAGATAATAACATACAATATTATATTACCCTCAGGACACACCATAGCTATTCAACATTTATATGCCTAAATAAGTTATCAGCATGATAAGTCCAGAAACCATCTGACACAATAGCACACTATCACAATATTATTGACTATATTCCCTATGTTGCATATCACATTCTCATGACTTATTTGTTTTATACCTGGAAATTTGGACCTCTTATCCCCCTTCCCCCCTTTAATTTCTCAATAAAAAGAGACATTCAATATTATTTTATATTAATTTCAGATGTAGTTGAACATTTGTATAATTTGAGAAGTGATACCCCTGACTAGTCTAGTACCCACCTGGCACTATACATAGTTATTACCATATCATTGACTATATTCTCTATCCTTTACTTTACATTCCCCATGACTATTTTGTAACTACCAATTTGTACTTTTTCATCTCTTCACTTTTTTCATTCTCCCCTAACCCCGTTTTATCTATCACCCCAACAAATCTAGCATCCATCTGACACCATACATAGTTATTACAATATTATTGACTATATTTCTTATGCTGTACCCTACCTCCCCATATCTACTTTGTAACCAACAATTTGTACTTCTTAATCCTTTTTCCTTTTTTTCACCCATACCCACAGCCCCCCTCCCATCTGATAGCCATCTAAATGTTTTCTGTATCTATGAATTTGTTTTGGCTTTGATTGTTAATTTTGTTCTTTAGATTCCACATATAAGCAAAATCACATTGCATCTGTATTTTTCTGTTTGATCCTTTACTCAGCACAACACCCTCCAGGTCCCCCCATGCCACTGAAGATGGCAATAACCCATTCCCTTCCAAGGCTGAGCAATATTCATTGTATATATATATATACCACTTCCTCTTTATCCATTCTTCTATTGAGAGACACTGAGGCTGCCTCCACATCTTGGTGATTGTAAACAGTGCTGCAATGAACATATGGAGACACACATCCCCTTGAATTAGCGTTTTGGGTTTTTTTCGGATAAATACCCTGTAGTGGGATTACTGGGTCCTTCATTGTCTCTTCTTATAGCCTTTGTTTTAAAGTCTACTTTGTCTGGTATAAGTATTATCTGGTATAAGTTTTTGTTTGTTTGTTTCCATTTCAATGAAATATCACTTTCCATCTCCTTATTTTCTGTCTGTGTATCTTTCAATCTGAAGTGAGTCTCTTATAGGCAGCATATGTAAGGGTTTTTATTTGCTTATCCATTCAGCCCTTTTATGTATTTTGGTTAGAGTATTTAATCCATTTACAATGAAAGTAATTGTTGGTAGATATGTATTAATATCTATTGCCATTTTATTATTCATATTTTTTATTTTTCCTTCTAAGAAGTCCCTCTAACATTCCTTGTAATACTGGTCTGATGGTGATGAACTTCTTTAGCTTTTTCTTGCCGTGGAAGCTCTTTACCTGTCCTTTGATTCTAAAGGATAGCTTTGCTGGGTAGAGTAATCTTGGTTGTAGGTCCTTACTTTTCATCACGTTGAATATTTTATGCAAATCCCTTCTGGCTTGCAAAGCATCTGTTGAGGAATCAGCTGACAGTCTTATGGGAGTTCCCTGGTAGGCAACTAACTGTTTTTCTCTTGCTGCTTTTAATATTCTTTCTTTGTTTTTAACCTTGGACATTTTAATTATGCTGTGTCTTGGTGTGGGCCCCTTTGTGTTCATCTTGTTTGGGGCTCTGTGCTTCCTGAGCTTTTATGTCTATTTCCTTCATCAGGTTAGGGAAGTTTTCAGTCATTATTCCTTCAAATAGATTTTCAATTTTTTTGCGCTCTTTCTTCCCCTTCTGGTACCCCTATGATGCGAATATTTGTCTGTTTGGTGTTAGCTGAGAGGTCTCTTAAACTATCTTTTTTTTTTTTCTGTTCTAATTGAGTGTTTTATGCTACCTTGTCTTCCAAACCACTGATCTGATCCTCTGCTTAATCTAGTCTGCTGGTGATTCCTTCTAGTACATCCTTAATTTCATTTCAGTTATTGTATTCTTCACTTCTGACTGGTTCTTTTTAATGGTTTCTGTGTCATTTTTTTAATGCTTCCAATCTCTTTGTTGATGTTTTCACTAAGTTCCTTGAGCATCCTTATAACCAGTCTTTTGAACTCTGTCTCTGGCAGGTTGCTTGCATCCGTTTCGTTTAGTTCTTTTTTTGAAATTTTCTCCTGTTCTTTCATTTGGGATACATTTCTTTGTTTCTTCATTTTGGCTGCCTCTCTGTTTTTGTTTTTATGTATTAGGTAGACCTGTTATGTTTCCCAGTCTTGGCCAGGTGGCCTTATGTAATAGGTACCTTGTTGGGCACTGGCACAATCTCCCTGGTCACCTGATCCAGGTACTCCAGTAGTGTCCCTTGTGTGGGTTGTGTGTATTTTTCAATTACAGTTGAGCCTTGATTACTATTGGCATGTCAGTGGATGGGATTAACCCTCAGGCTGATTGGCTGTTGCATTTGGCCACATCAACAGCTTATAGGCGACTATGCAGGGCGCTTATCCCACTGAGTGAGATTCACCCCAGTGGGCTCTGGTACCTGTTTAGACTGTCCTTTGTGTGTGCTGCTCACAGGTCTAATTGGGCAGTACTCTGCTATGGTCTGAAGCCAGCCTCCAAATATATTGGTTCTGGGGCCTCTTGGAAGGGGCTCTGATGCAGGCTTAAGTCACCCACTACCTGTGACTGGCTGGGGGCTACTTGGTAGGAGCTACAAAGCAATCCACAGTTGCACTGCCTGTGTTAAACCTGGAGGTGTGTGGGAGAGGCCTGCTGGGAACCGAGGGTATCTGCCACCAGTACTGGGCCTGGAGTAGCTCCGCTAAAAGCCAGGATACCCTGAGGCCTGCTGCCACCTGCCGGCTCCCTTAAGGTGCAGCAGCTGACAAAGCCTCTGTATTATACAAATCGGGTGAGGCAGGGTCTCAGGGAGTCACTAGAGAGGGATGAGTTGTTGTCATCAGGTTGATGTAAATTTTTGCTGTTGCCAGTGCTGAGCCTGGAGCAACTCAGCAAAAGTTTCACAGCACACTGCATCCAGTTGCTGCCTGCCTGGGGCCTGCAAGATTCTGATAGTTTTCTTAGAAAGAGTGCTGTGATGGTGGGGCTCACTGCTGAGGAGAATAGGTGGTTGAGGGAGATGGGTGGGGCAGAGTCCCAGGGGAGCTCACCAGACCAATTCAGATTCAGATATGGCTGTGTTGTGTGAGGGCTTAACATAGGAAAGATGATGCCCTCCTGCTGGCTGTACCCCAGGAGGTCCCCAGGGAAAATGGTGACTGTCCTCCAGACCTTACTACAAAACCACATACCCCAGTCTGCCCCGTGTATGTCTCTAGTGGCCCCTGAGTCATCCCTCCACCAGAGCCCAAGGTGAGTGCCTACAAATAAGTCAGTCTGTATCGGCCATTTAAGAGGACATCTGGGTTACCCTCAGCCTTTTGTCCCACTCAGATGATCAGAATCCTCACTGTTTTTCACAGCCATTTATTGTTGGGGCTCCACTTCCTGGCACCAGTACTCCAGGGTGGGGAGTCTGGTGTGGTGCTGGGGTTCATTGCTTCTGTGATGGGAGCTTCTGTGGCTGAGATATCCCTTCTGATTCTCAACTCCCACATAGAGGTTTCGGTCCCATTCTGCCACCCCTCCTACCAGTCTCGATGTGGCTTCTTCTTTATATTTTTAGTTATAGGACTTCTGTTCAGCTAGACTTCAGATGGTTCTCCAGGTTGATTGTTCTTTAATTTAGTTGTAATTTTAATATGTTCTCAGAAGGACACAGGCATAGTATTTATCTACTCCTCCGTCTTGGATTTCCAAGTCTGCCAGGAACAGCTTTAAAATAGTTGTTTTAAAGTCTTTGCCAAAAAATTTCTAACATCTGTTGTGTTGGGTTTGATGTCTGTTGATTATTTTTCCCATGTCTGTTAAGATTTTGCTGGTTCTTTTTATTCTGAGCACATTTGGATTTCATCTTGGACATTGCATATTATGTTATGAAACCCTCGATCTCACTTACATCCTATGCAGGATATTGATTATTTTGTGTTAGTGATTAGGTTAAGGCCACAAGTTCTAGCATGTTGCTGGTGGGGTGTTTGGGGTGTTTCTAATGTTAGTTCAGTTTTCAAAGTTTATTTAGTGCTCTTCTTATCTGTCCCATGCGTGTGCCACCCTGGCCAGTCTGAAATCTGGATGCAATCTGCCTTTAAATTTTGCTGTCACAGTTTTTGTTTGTTTGTTTTTTCCCAATTAGGGAGCATGAGAGCTCAGGGGTGAGACAAGGAGTTCATAAACAAGTTGATGAGGTACTTTCTTGAGCTCCTCCCTCTCTGTGATATTCCCAGTACTTTCCTGTTTCCAGGGTCTCCCCTTTGATTATCCTTTAGCCAGATAGCTGTGACTTTTGTAATTTTAACTTGCTGTACACTTTTGTAGCCACATCTGTTCAGGCCCAAGTGATGAGAGGAACAGGATAAAAACTTGATAAACTTAAAGCCAGTTTGGTGGTACTTGAGATTCTTGTCCTCCTCCCTTATTTGCTTGCCACTATTTACTCTTTAGATTCCAGCAATAGCTGCTCAGTGAATTCTGTCCAGTTTTTCTGGCCACATTCAAGGGGAGAATCACGGTGGGGTGTGGTTACTCTATCATGTCCTATCAGTGTTTCTCAACCAGATGTACACTTCTAAATCTGCTGTGGAGTATTTTTTCCCTTGCATAGTTTTATGGAGATTTCTAAGTGGGGTTCACAAACTTTCCCTGCCCCTCTGGCTGGAGACCTTTGAATGGTTATAGCCATGGTGGGGAAGTCCCTGGAAATGGAGACAGAGCCAACAGATAGGGTTCAGAGGATCTAGGTGCTCTCTAGTTGGGAACTACTCTTCTAGATGCTCTTAGTACACTTGGTCTACCAGAAACACAATACAGGATAGCCAACAGATGGGAAGTCGGAGAATCAGCTCGTGATACTATATTGAGTACTACTTTGTTCTTGGATGATGCCTCTATGTTGAGTTTTTACATGTGAAGCTTCAATTTCCTATGGGTACAGCATTATTTTATATGGGTGCAGGATTCCACTTCTAGAAAATCACTTTATAACATAAAACCCCTCAAGTCTAACATGAAAATAAATGAAAAGACTATAAAACACAAATATGTGCCTTTGAAACATTTATAGTAAGTTTGTGAAACCAAACAGGGTCTATAAAGGTTAATTTTACATTTGTATTTGTCTCAGCCAGGTCTGGGCTGGCAGGAATGTTTGAAACTATAAGCCTAATGGCATTTGGACTGAAGATACCATTTTCTCTTCTTAATAAATTTCACAGATTAGGTGCTCTTTTATTGCTCCAAGAACCTTTAAACTGAATTAAAAAGTAGGGGTTCTTGGGCCTGCCGAGTGGTGCGGTGGTTAAGAGCTAGCTTGGGAAGCCAATGGCCCCGGTTCGGGTCCCACATATGAGGGCCAGTAACACTGCCCTCAAAAAAAAAAAGTAGGGGTTCTTGTCCATAGAAATCTCTTTCTTGAAAATTACAGGCCACCTCTCCTAATCCTGGCTGGGTAGCTGGAGATAAGGTTCCAAGACCATCAGTTGACCATTGGGACAACCTCAGCATTTCATCCACAGTTGCACAGTCATGTGCTGAGCATTCAATAGCCCACCAATAAATGAAGTTGATGCCTGGTGCTTTGGCCAGGACAGACTTCTATTTCTTCACCCCAAGGCCTCCCAGTACGTCTTGTAGTTACACAGAGGTGGTATCTGGGGGTCTGTGTTGTCCTCAGATTCTGATTCCAGGTGTGTGAATCAAGGGCAGTGATGTTAGGTGTGGAGGCTGTAGTTATTAGCAGTTATTGGCTGGATTTCCGGCAACTTCAATCTGAGTCAGTTCCCTTCTACCCGCCCCCCCCCCCCCGCCCCAGGAAACCACTCTGCCTTACCTAGCCTGCTTATAGACACTGTCCCTGTCCCTGTACGTGATCCTCAGGGCTACCCCCACAGGCCAGGCTGCCCAGCTGTAGGTCACTGCACAACCTCCGTAAGCCCAGATGGAGCATCTTTTTTTTTGGCTGGAAGAACTATTTGGGGACATTGGTTGAGCCCCTTTTTGGGTCTGATTTGCTCATTTTTCTTTCCTGTTGTTTGTTGTCTTTAAAAAATCCGAACAGCTTGCAGCCTCTGGCCCAGGACATGTCCGATTAGCTGATTCAGAGTCCAATGAGGTTAAGAAGTTGTGGCATCCATCTCCCTGGCAGAGACACCTGCTCTGTACTTCACCTTGTCTCTCGATGGGGCAGCTGCTGGACCGGGCTTGGAGCACGACCACTGTGGGAGGGCTGCTCTGCAAAGAGAAATCATATCCACAGTGGGAAGGGGTGCCTGATGCCTCATTATTCAGCCACAGTTCCCTCATCTGTAAAATAGGTAGATAACATACTTTATAATTTTGTTATGAGAATTAAATATGACAATGCATGTAAATGCAATTAGCTACAGGTCTGCTATGGGAATATGTGCTAAGTAAGTCTGATCGATGCTCGTTTATTACTAGTTGTGCACCCTGTATGAGGTACCTAATTTCTCTGAAACTTTCTCTCATGTGTACAGTGAAAACAGTAATATCTCCTCTGCACACTTTTGAGAGGATTAAATGGGACACAAATATAAATGTCTTGGGACCAGTGGGTTTTTGATATTAATTAATTGCCTTCCCAACCCTCTTTGATTAATATATATGTCTATGCATTGGAAACATTTGCAAATACATATGAAAAAGGCGATCCTTTTTCAGAGAATAGCCCAAGTGAGATAGCGTCGTGGGATTAACCATACCAACAACTAGAGAACTAGAAACTTCAGCTCCAAAACTGTCCCTTCCCTGCTATGCATCTGTCATCTCCCATCCAGCCATCTCTGAACTTGCACAAGTTGTGCCCTCTGTCCCTTCCCACACCCTTCCTCATGCCCTGACCTCCATTCCATCTCTTTTCTTCCTCTACTTTCCTTAACTCACAACTGGTTGTCCTCTGGGGGAAGCCTGTGAAGTTGACGGTCTTATTTCCCTCACATTTCATGTTCCCCAGAAGGTATCTTCGTGCTTCACATCACCACCTGCAAACCATTTCTTCCTCCAACACCTCAGCTCTTTCTAGCTCATGCCATTTACTTCCATCACTCTCTCCCCATCCTCAGGGTCAATTTACTTCCCTCCTCTACTAGTCACTCAACACTCTGGCTCACTCTCTCTCCATCCCAAATGTGACTCATTCCTAATGACTTTCACATCTTGGCCTCTCATTTCCTTAAGCTCTTTATCTCCAATTACATTTCTCCACTTACTGGAGCCTTCTACTTTCATGGGTATCATACTCTAGACATGCCCACCAATAATAAATACACCGTATCTTACATGCAAACACAACCTGTCATTCTCTAAACACTACCAGTTCTCCTACTGAAATATTCTTCAACCTTAATGAGACCTCCAACCCCACACTTTTCCACAAAACCCTTGTCTTCATGTCTTCTGAGCTAAGCTTCAAAATAACAGTTCATAATAATCCCTCCCTTGCCTGCTCAATTTCCTGGATTCCTTTCCTTTGAGATATTTATCAGGCAAAACGCTGACAGGAGCCGAACCTGGCCACCGTCTTTGCTTCCTGTACCAGAGCACAGAGTGTTTCTGTAGAGAATCAGGAAGCCAGGCGGAGGCTGGTTTTACTTTGTCACTTTCATCACAAATCTCCATGGTTTGTGCTCTTCCTCCTTAAACCTTTATTTCATGCTTTATTTTCTGCTCTCAAGTCCTCATTCTCCTCCCTTTCCATTTTTCATCCATTAGATGGGAACTACCTCATCTCCCAATCCAAAGCCATAACCCCATTGCATCGCACCTTTTAGCTCCCAACCCCATCCTGTTTACTCCAAAGGAAATAAGTGTCCCTCTTCCTTGCAAAACCACTTTCTATCCTGGGCTCTGGGTCTATCCCTTTTTCCCTTCTTTAGGATTTTGCCTTTCCCCCTTTTTCACATCCCTTTCCAGCATTATCAGTCTTTCTCTCTCTCCACTCATTTATTGCTGCTTTGCCTAGAAACTTGTTTGAGAATCTTCTATCAAAAACACAAAAACAAAACAAAACCCTACATTTTCCCACACTCCCCTCCAGCTACTGCCCTGTTTCTCTTATCTCCAGTTCCTCTCATTTTTGTCTACTTTTCATCCCACAGCAGTGTGGCTACTGATGTCAACCTCCCTGCCCCAAAGCTACCTTTGTCAGGGCTAAGAGTTTTCATGTTCCTAATCCAGCACATTTCCTCTTCTTTGCCCACTCTGGAACGTTTTACGAGGTTGAGCATCATCACCTCCTTGACCCTTTCTCTTCTGTGGTCTTCTATGACGTTATCATTAGCCTGCCTTCCTCCTGCTTCACAGGCCCTTCTTCTCAGCTGCTCACAGCCTCCCCTTCTGCTGCCCAAACTTGATCTGTTGGCAGTCCCCTAGGGGCAGGGCTGTTACGCTTCTCATTTCTTTCTACTCCCCAGTTATCTCATCTGTATCAGTGGCTTTAAATATTTACACATTAAACTACTCCAAATGTTAGTTTTCAGCCCAGACATTTCCTCTGAGCCTTGACACCTACATGGATGTTTCCTAGGCAGCATGGCCCTAACAGACCCCAAAGAAAATTCTCCAATGTCATCTTCCCCCAACTGTTTTACCTCACAAAATGGTTCTACAGCCATTGAGATACTTGAGCCCCAACTGGAATCACCTCCAGCTTCCCTTTTCCTCACACTCCACATTCTATTTGATGGATCCACTAACATGATAAGAAACTAGATCTAGCCAGAGAGAAACCGGGGGCCCCTCACCTCACTGACTGATGACCAGATACTTTGGACAGAGCTGGCCAGATCTCCACATTTGCTCCCTGCCCTCATGGGAGGAGTGGACACCCGAGGAGTGGGGGCACATGAAAGGAATCTTGTAGGTGACCATATTCCTCCCCCAAGACAAAGTTTAATCATGCCTTTGGGGACAATGAGGGAAAGCATTAAATGAGGTAAAATGAGTCTGGACTTTTCAATAACTATTGTTAGGCATTGTTAGGGGTCTGATTCAGATGCAGGGGCTGGGAAGACTCCCGAGGAAGTGTCACTTACACTTGGATCTGAAGGGTGAGAATGCCCTAAACAGGCAATGATGGTGGAAGAGCATCCTGGGTTCAAGGTAGAAGGAATGGAGACCCAGAGGGAGAAAGCGCTGGGTGAGGTATGGCTGACAGGGAAGAAAGTGAGGCTGAGAGGGATGTCCTGATCTTGGGCTACTGGGCTGGGAAACTGGTAAGTTGGGAACAACTCTGAGGCCTAGGCATTGGCATCGGGTGGCTGCCCTGGCACCTGCTGAGGTGTACCCTCTCCCTCCTCCTGTTCCCCCCCACACACACACACACCAGACTGGCCCTACATAGGAGGAGCAGTTAGGGTGGTACAGGGAGTGAAGTTCTGACCCTTTCTGAAGATCAGGCTGCCCTCACCTAGGAATCAGCACCCACAGCTGGGAGATGCAGCCATGTTGGATGGTGCTGCTCTGTCCAAGGTACTGAATAAGGGAGTGGGCAGAATCCTGGCTCCATGGAATGAAGTGAGCAAATGAGGACTGTTCTTTTTCCCACTCACATGGAGGCTCAGAGAGAAAAGGAAGCTTCATTTGTATTATCTTTTGCTGCATCTTCAGTACCTAGAATGATTCTTTGGGCTTAGTGCTCAACAAACACTTGTTGGATAAATGAATATTCCACATATGTTAGACTCAGGTGCAGAAGAAGCAGGCTGAGCTAACCAAGGAGTGAGTACAAGTTCCAGAAGGTCCCTGCCTCCCTGCCCACTTCTTCACCTCTGTGGGCCAGGTGCTGACGTGCCTTTCCTTTCTCCCAGTGTGCCTGGTGGGCAGGGCAGATTGCAGGCAGGATTGGCCCAGATGCGAAACTTCACACTGCTGTATCTCCGAATGCTCTCCCCAGCTGGCCCACTGTCAGACCTGTCTCTGCAGCTAATGCCATTTCCCCAGCGAATGCACAGACAAATGCCTCAGACAATAACCTACATTATTATTATTATTATTTTCTCTTGGACTGACGGCTTCGGTGCCACCAATGGCTCTCCATGGACATCTCATTTGGAAATATTTTGTACTTGCTATCTGCAGGTGATTGCCTTTAAGACAAAGACAGCCTGAGATGACTTCATTACCTTCCAGGCTTTTCTTCATCAAATCTGGGCTGCCTCAAATATAGGAGTGTGTCTTACCACGGACTTCTTAGCATACATTTATGTATCCACCCAATTTATCTGTAAGTTCAAAAACACCTGGGAGGCATGCAAAGCTTTCTCCTACTCATGCTTAGTGTTTTATAATTTTATTAAACAAATGATTTATTGAGCACCTTGAGTACAACAGACACTGCGCAGGCATCTAGCCTCCAACATCTCATTTTATTTCTAACATGTCCCTGTGAAGTGACTATTATTATTATTTTTTTCTGGGAGTATTATTATTGGGGAGTAAGTCAGTGCTTTGAGAAATGAACTCAGGATTTGTATCAAGAGACAAGGCCTTGCTCTTTGCCCCTTGTGAGCCTGACACCGGGGGAGAAAGGCCGACAATAGCTGACTCGTTCTATTTTTGCCTCAGGCAGCCAGATCTGGGAGATCAAATGGGGCTGAATCTGCGGATGGGACTTTCTCCAGGCACTGGTTTAGATCCTGCACGTAGAAAGATGGATGGAAGGCAGGAACTTGCAGTAGGGGTGTGCAGGGAGACAGACACAAACAACTGCTTAACCAGGCAGTGACAATAGGGGGTGATATTTCAGGAGCTCCATGGGCACTGAGCAGCAAGCTCTCCTAGGACCCTGGGAATGTTGGTTTTGTGCTGAGAGTGGCTCCTACAAGGAGGGCCTGTCCCATGAGCTCAGGATACCGTACGCCCTATGGCTAGCCCCTGAAGACCATAATCTAGTTAGATACATAGAGACTGCTTCTATTTTATCGATTGGATTCAGACATGTTGCTTTTGGTTATAATCAGCAAAAACTGAATTAGGCAGCAACTTAGTGTGGCTCTTTGCATTAAGAAATAGAGTTATAGGGGCTGGCCAAGTGCACGGTGGTTGGGTGCTGGCTTGGGAAGCCAGCGGCCCTGGTTCGGATCCCACATATGAGGGCCAGTGACACTGCCCTCAAAAAAGGGAAAAAAAGGAAATAGAGTTATAGAGTGGAAAATGCCCTGTGCTTTGAACCAGAACTCCCTGTTTTCAAACACAAACTCCCCTTCTTGTTTGGTGA
The DNA here is from genome assembly GCA_033961575.1 of Aselliscus stoliczkanus. Classification (NCBI taxonomy): domain Eukaryota; kingdom Metazoa; phylum Chordata; class Mammalia; order Chiroptera; family Hipposideridae; genus Aselliscus; species Aselliscus stoliczkanus. Next base: position 123,046,919 of record CM066729.1, read on the forward strand.
CCTTGGGCAAGTCAATGAAACTTCCCTAGTCTCAGTTTTCTCACTTGCATCTTGGGAAAGAAATATCTATTGCTATCATGAGGATTAAATGGTATATACCAGTGGTTCCCAACTCCGGATGATTTTGTCACCCAGGAGGCATTGCAATATCTGGAAACATTTTTGGTTGTGACAACTGGTGGACAGAGTGCTGTGGCATCTGGTGGGTCGAGCCCAGGTGCTGCTTACATGCTCTTCAGTGCAGAGGTCAGCCCTCCACCATAGCAAATTATCTAGCTCAAAGGTCAGTAGTGCTGAAGTTGAGAAATCCTGGTGTCAGTGATCAAGATTCACCTAGTGCTTTGTACCCAGGCCAGTGCTAATCACGGCGAATTGAATTGGATTCAGAGCTTTAAGAACAGGAGGCCTCTTTGCTGGGAATCCTGTCAGGTACCCAAATGCTCCATAGCTGCATCAGGGAGCCAGGGTGGACGTGGTAGCCTGTGAAGGGGTGTTCATTGTCAGGGAGCATGAGGGTTCTGAGTCTTGCTGATGGAGGACACTGCTCTGGCTCCCACGGACGTGTCTGATGGCTTCCAAGGGCTGTCTGGCTCTGATGCTTCTTCACAGGAGCTAGCATGTGCTGGCCAGGACCAGGGCTTTTAAGCGCTTTTCACAGGGGTTCTGCCCACTGCCTCCCAGCTCCCAGTCCTGGACCAGGCCCACCCCATCTGCCTGCAGTTGCTGGAGAGAAGGCATAGCACTTTGGGGTGGCTCTTCTCTCCAGGACTCCTCAGCATGGGGCTTTGTTCTTAGCATAAGCGCAACGTATGCCTTGGCCCCAGGCAGCCAGGTGGTAGATGGACACTAGACCCCAGGTTTGGGCTTGAAGGAGACCCTCAAGCTTAGGCTGAGGATGGTGAGTCCACAGGAAAGAGGGGAGCGCTTGTGTCTCTTCTTTGTTCCATGCTGGCTGGTCTCAGGTCTGTCTGAGGCCACCAGGCTAGGGAGCCAGGGCGAAGGGCATCTGTTAGGGGGCTTGTGAAGGTGTTGTTAGCAGCAAATGCAAAGGAGATTAGTGTGTCAGGGAGGAAGTCAGGAAGATGTGCCAGTGTCACTCTCTGTAGTCAGGGAGAGGGGATAAGGCCACTGAAAGTCATGGAGAGGTGTGGAGAGGGGAGCTGGGTTTGGGCAACTTTGCTGAAATCCAGTGGCCAGGGTATGGGGGTCGACAGGGTGTGGAGGATAGAGGTTGACACCCATTTGACTAGAGGAGATGGGGGAGGGAAGGAGACAGAGCAGGCATGAGGAGGAGCTCAGCTCGGCCAGGCTGAGGGTGAGGGGCACTGGAGAGAACAATATTGTGTGGTGAAGGATGGAGAGAAGGAGTGCTCTTCTCTCGGCTGTCCCCAAACCCAGGGCCTAGTGATGGGACTTGATTCTCCTCCCCACCCCTACCCCTTGACAGAGCCAAGGGAAGGGCCTGGAGCATGGCCTTGAGGAGCAGCTGGGCACCTGGGAGACTCCATGGGACCACCCTTGGTCCAACCACTTCCTACTGACCATTCACAGGGGCCAGAGGTTCAATTGCTCTGAAAACCCTGGATGTGACACTCTGGCCCAGAGAGGTTGGGCAACTAGGAATCTTGGGTTGTCTTGGAAGGTTTATTCTGTTCAAGTGTTGACATCCCCTCTCTGAGCCTCAGTTTCTTCTTTTTCTTCAAAATGGGATAATCATTTCTCCCTGTCAATCTCACAGGACAGCTGTGAAAATTAGTTGCCCCATTTCTGAGGCAATACTGTGAACTCAGTAGTTCCCACAGAGCCAAGGGCCTGCTCAGGCCACTGCACTAGGGGCGCACAGCTCAGTTTCCCTTGGTGAATCGGCCCATGGGCCTGGTTCCCGTCTTTCCTTTCCTTCTTTCCGCATGTGGCTCCCTCAGTGGTCCTGCTTGAACTGGGTCCTACCACAGGCCATAGCCCACCAGCATGAGGGGGAGAGACTCCATTTCCTCATTTACCAACTCAACAGAAGTTATGCAGTCACACTCCAGACAAGATGGTAAGCTCAGGGGAGGGGCTGCCCACCTGCTCCCCCAGGAGTGTGTGTCCAGGTCATGGCCACTGTCCACTCTCCACTCTCTGGAGGGTTGTGAGCCTCTGGAAATCTGTGTTATTTCTGGGCCTCAAATTGGATAATTGGATTCACAACAGAGCACCTTGGGAGAAAACACCATGTGTGTTTCTAAAGCGTTTTTAGGGAGCCATAAAAGTGTCAGGCTGTCTTCTTTATAATGGTTTTTAAGGTCCTGATTTAAGAGATTCTTGAGTTCGCCTGTGTTTGCCCCTTGGGTTGCTGTTGCTGAGAAGCTTGTGCTCCTCTGAGGAAGCCCCTTTTCCAGCTGCAGCAGCCACTATGGGAGAAATTCTCCCCACAAGGTAGATAGAGACAGTAGCGGAGGGGAAAGATAGTTGGTCAGAGCCAGGCACTGTGCAAAGCAGATTACATATGTTATCACAGTGCTTTCCTACTGGAAACCCATGTGATACTGGGCTTGTCCATGGCAGGCACTGAGGTTCAGAGAAGGCCCTGACTTGTCTCAAATCACATGGCTGCCAAGACTGGGTGCACCAGAAGTCTCTCCCCTCCTTCCCTGTGCCACCTCAGCTCTCCCCTGACTGCCCTGGCCACAGGAGTCCTCAGGGGTAGCTGCATTCACCTTTGACTTCTAGAGACTTTCCATAGTGCACCTAGACTGACCCCATTACGTGTAACTCAGATCATTTTCTTTGTTGTTGTTCAAAATGCTTCCAGGGGTTTCCATTCTCACGAGGGTAAAACCCAGAATCTTTTTCATAACCTCCAAGGCCGTCACGAAATGGCTGCTTCTCCCTCTGTCCTCATCTCTGACTTCCATCTCCTACGCTTACCTGGTGCCTCCTTTTTGGTCTTCAAACATGCCAAGCAAGCTCCCACCTCAGGGCCTTTGCACTGGCTGTTCTCTCTAGTGGGGTCACCCTTTACCCAGATAGCCTCAGGCTCACTTCCTTACCTGGCTGGGACTCTATGCCATGCCACCTCATCAGAGAGGCAGTCTCTGACACCCTTCCTAAAATAACACCATCCCTCCTCTCCTGTGTCCCGTGCCTCACTTCACTGTGTAGTGTTTGCCACAACGCTGACAATGTGTCGTATGTTCATTTGATGGTTGGTTGATTGTTCTCTGCTACCAGCTGCTATGAAAGGGGCTCTGTCTATCTTGCCCCAAGTGCATCCTCTATGCCATCAATAGCACCTGACACATAGTCAGCACTCAATGCATTTGGTGAATGAAAGACTCATTGAATGAAAACCATCAAAGGGGCAGTCGGGGAGGGGAAACAGAAAATGACAGTAAAAGAAAGAGGACAGTCTTTCAGACAGAGCTTCCGAGTGTGGACATCAGCCTGCCAGGGACCCCAGGGCAAGAAGGCCCAGCTTGGCATAGCTGGGACACCATTTGAAGGAGGCTGGCATGAAGCCCTGTGCCCAGATTCCTGGTGGCTGCTAAGCTCCCCTCCAAAGCTGGACAGGCAGCATGACTCTTGTGAAGTAAGTGGCCTTGGCAGCCAGGTGCTTTCAGGTTCCCTTATACAAAGGCTTGTCATCCATGAGGGCTTGCCCCTGGAGTGACTGCAATTCAGATCCATTGTCTGCACATTTTAAGGCATTAAAAAGGGCAAAACCAAGGAGGCCTTCCCTTTGCAGTGGTATGTCTGTCGGAAGGTGTTACTTGCAGAGTAACTCCTGTCAGTGTATCAGAGGCGTGTGCATCATGGTTGGCTCCTGGGGGTCACTTCTTCCAGGGATTAGACCAGAACACGCAGCCTATTGGTCAGTTCTCCATTCCCTGTGCTCACGGGCTGCTGGTAAATGGTTGGTTACTGAGATCCTCACACAGCCACTTGTCCCATAGCTTCAGTGGGAGCTAGCGGCCTCTCCACACTGGGGCTGCCACGCTACAGCTCACCCAGGAGGAAGGAAGGGACAACTGTCAATTCCTGGCCTTGAGCTAGGCATTTGTGATTTCCTGAGTCCTCACTATGAAATGGGCTTCACTATTCTCTCCCATTTTACAGAGGAGGGAAGCGGGGTTCAGAGGAAAGTTGCCCACGTTCCCTCCCCTGTAAGTGACAGAAGCTGTATCTGATGCCCCATCCGGGGCCTGCAGGTCCAGTGGCCGATTCATTACAACATATGCAGGAGGCAGATCTCCTGTCTGACCCCACATGGAGCACTGCCAGCACTGTGGACTGTTTTCTTTGCTACTCTAACAGCCTTTCACCCCATAACCTCTGTGCAGGAACATGGGGGTATATTCCATGGAATAAGAAGCAGAGAGATATGTCTACTTGCCAGCAAACACCAAGAGCTGAGCTGAAGGAGGAATCAGAGCCGTTCTGGGTAACCCGCAGCCTCGGGAGCAGTAGAGCTTTGGGGTTGAGAAGCCAGGGTCAGGAATCAGACTGCATTAGCTGTGTGACCTTGGACAGCCGTTTCTGGTCTTGTCTATTATATGGAAATAAAATTTGTCTTTGTATCTAAAGCTCCTAATGTCTTAAGCATTGTGAAGCTTAATAAACATTCACAAAAAGAGTCACTGTCCCACACTGTCAATATTTGTCACAAATATTGAGCACCTGTCATGTGTCAGTCACTGTTCTAGGTGCTTGGGGTCCAGGGGTGAGCAAACAGACTTACCCTCTCATCTCGGGGCTGTGGTGGTACAGGAGATCCTGGGGGAGAAGACATCTGAGCTGGGGTCTAACAGGTGAGAGGAACTTAATTGTTACCAGGTCTAGGTGAGTCCCAGGTGGTAGGAGGAGGCAGAGGAGAGTGTTCTACGATCCTGCACAGCATTTGGTAATGAGAATAGAGGGGCTTTGGTCTCTCCCCTAAGACTAGTGGAAGCCAGTGAAGGCTTTCAAGCAGTAGCTACTATTGTCAGATTTGATTTTGATTGAACAGGTCTTTCTGGCTGCTGCGTGGAGCCTGGATGGGGGTGACAATTACAGATAAGTAAAGACCAGTAATGAGGTTTCTAAAATTATTTTCGCAACAAATTAAGATAGCGTGCTGTAGGCAGTGGACAGAGCTAGCCGGAGCCCATTTCCTGCCTGACTTCCTGGCCCTGTGCTGGGCCAGGTGCACCGGTGTCTGTCACAGAGGATACGGTGGTAGCCATCAGTTATGGCTGAATTGTGTCCATTCCAGAAAAAAAGATGTTGGAGACCTAACCGCAGTCCCTCAGCAAGTAGCCTTTTTTGGAAATAAGGTCTTTGTAGACAGTCAAGGTAAGATGAGTCATTACGATGGGCCCTAATCCTATATGACTAGTGTCCTTATAAAAAGGAGAAATTTGGACCCAGAGTCACGCACGCAGAGGGGAGATGATGTGAAGACACAGCGAGAAGGTGGCATCTACAAGCCAAGGAGAGAGGTCTGGAACAGATCATTCCCTCACAGCTCTCAGAGGAAACCCACCCCGCTGACTCCTTGACACCGGACAATTCTGGCCTCTAGAATTGGGAGAGAATATATTTCTGTTGGTTAAGCCACCCAGCCTGCCGTACTTTGTTACAGCAGCCCTAGCAAATGAGGACCCATTTGTCTCTTCCTACAGAGAATGTGGGGACCTCCAAAGCATCAGCACACCTGGCTCCCGCTGTAGGAGATGCAGGCACACGGGGGTGGGGGGTGGTGCTGCTTTCCAGGTGCTGCTGCCGGGATGGCAGGGATGGGGAGAGTGGGTGGGCACGGGCTCATGCAGGCCTCCGGCTGTGCCTCTGTGCCCTTGGCCCTCAGCTGTATCCCTGCGAGAAGCCAGAGCACCAGAAAGCTCTGCCCTTGGCCTTTGTTATGTCTCCAGGCCCCATTAGAGTCCCCTACACAAAGTGGCAGCTTTTGTCAAGGGTCTTACAAGAAAACAAACGGTATAGAATTTGCCTCAGTTTCTGCGGCTGACACTCTTAGCCATACAGGGTTAGTAGAAAGAAGTTGGACCTGGGAGTCAGAGAATGCAGGTCTGTCACCTGGCTTTGCGGGCTTAGCCAAGACACATTTTCTGAGCTCCAATTTCTTTACATGTGAGGTGGAAGCATGTCCTTTCAGGGTTACCATAAGGATGCAGACAGTGTTCTGTGCAGGGTGGCCGGGGGCTGAATCCGGCCTGGACTTGGTCAACACCTTGCTCAGCACTCCGTCCATGCTGAGTCACAGTCTTCTAAGCTACCATGGGCTGGGTGGCCCTGCGTGTCAAGGATCTCACAGTGTTCCACGCATGTAGATGATAGTAAGTGTTTGCTTTGTCCCTTGAAGAAATTGTCTTTTACGCCGTTTGGAGGAATCTTTCAGAATTTAGTGAACGTCTGCTTCCCCTCCCTGGTACATGATCCGTGTAACTGAATATACTCCTATTTCCCTTTTTTGCTCTCACTGCCAGGAAGGTCAAGGCTATTAATTCTTAAGTTTACACAATTGTATTCCCCTTTTCCCTTGGTCTAATTTAGTATGCTTTATTTATGTTGTACCAGTTAATTAAATAACTAAGCCACCTCGGTGCCTCTGGAGAAAATGTTTATAAGTAAATGTAATATTTTTAGACATCGGCTGGCACATCGTATAGCTGTTCTGGGTCCATTAGCCTGGCAGACTGACAGAGGCGAGGGGAGCAGCCCTGGCAGCTGCATGGTGCTGAGTCCGAGCCCCAGGGATGCTGCTTTGGGGATATTCTGTGGATTACAGGGTGTGGGGGAGGGGCTGCCTGTGGGAAGGTTGTTTGCTGCATGCAGATCCACCGGGTATTTCTGCAAGGGAACTGGAGGCCTGTGGTCTAATTCCAGCAAGACAAGGAGACCACCTTAAGGTACCATGTCCTGGGGGAGGAGCAGCCTTGATTGTGTATGTGTGAAACTGAGAGCTTTGGGGCTCTGCAGGTGCACGTGGGGGCCTTGCTCCCATCTGCTCACTTTGTGTTGCTAGAAATGTTCCACAGCTGCTGTTATTTCCTTGTTTTCCAAATCTTTCTCTCCTCCAGAGTTGAAAACTCACGTCTGTGGCTGAAGCCAGCTCAGAGATGTATCGTGTGTTGGCACAGTGTGTTGACAATACGCATCGGATGCCTTTCGGTGGGATGTGCACCCTCGGGTCAGGCACAGGGCAGGCTCATCTCCACGGTGGGCTCATCCCTGCCTGTTCCCCTCACTCCTCACTGTATGGCCTGCCTAGAACAGAGTCTCTGCTGCACCCCAAACCTGCATTTGGACCACAGTAGGCCACAGGATGGAAGGAAAACCCTTACTGAGCATCTAACACACGCCAGCCACTTTTCCTAAGCATTTTTACAACTCTAGTCTTCTTTATATCAATCCTACAATGTAAACATTAATCATGTTTACAGTGGAGGGGACTGAACCCTAATCAAATATGTAAGGCCTGAGTTCCAGGATTTAAGCATCCCTAGCTGCTATACAGGCTTCACAGTCTCCACCTCTCCCCTGAGTTGGGATCCATGGGCCAGTGCCTGCTGTTTAGAAATACCTCCTCCCTAAGTGCCTTTCTTAGGGGACAAGAGAGGGACAATGGTTCCTTTGATGATTTCAGGTCACTTATGGTCTCACAGTTCACAGATCAGTTTCCAATATGGTTGGAGCAAACCTGTGCCAGTGTGCTATGTTTTCCTGGGCTCTTGGCAATCTGTTTTCCTGGGCTATCTGTTTTGACCTGCCAGTGGGGCTTGTTGAATACCATCAGACTTGTAGGCAGAAGTTTGCAAAGAGCAAGACAGAGATAAGGTTATAAGGGCAATGTATGGTCGGAAGAACAGCTGCTATTTCTCCTCAGACTGCTGTAGGGACACTGGGTGACAGAAGGGCTATGTCTCCTGCTATCAGCCTGGAATGCGAGCACCCCTCCATATGGTGCATACACATGGGAGGGCCTGGGGTGGTGAGGGCCAGGGAAGCTAGCTGGGCTGGTCAGGTTTTCTTAGGGGAGGAAGTAGAAGCTTGCCCCCTTGATGAGTTCTGGAAGGAACCAGAATCTGGAACCTTACTTCAAGGTTAATGGGAGCTGGGAAGGGCTGCCCTTGTCTGCAGTGATCCAGGCGTGGATCTGGTGAGTGATATCTCAGGCTGCCTTCATCGAGTCTGGAGGCCTCTGCACTCCTCAGGGCAGCGATTCCAAATCATTGACTGCAGGCCATTGTGCTGTGCTGATGGAGCACAGTCCCTCGTGATTAATGTGGACCAAAGTGCTCAGCAGAACTCAGCCTTACAGATGGATTCACTGCTTCAGGAAATGATCACAGTTTGATTTCTGGCCATTTTGTTTTTACTTGAAACCAGAATAAAAACATGATAAGCAAATTAGAGAAAATAAATGTTTTATATTAATGAGAAACAAGGAAGAGAATGTCACAAACATGTTCAGAATCTACAAAAGACAGGACACACAACACAGAAGCATTAATACCTGTTAGACAGCATTTGCCAACCCAGCAGTTAGCTGGCGAAGTGAACAGGGTCAGAGAGGATGTTGAGCCTTAGCTGAACTCTCTTAGGGCTCCCTGGCACTCTCACATATGAAACACCATTTCTAAATGATAGATTTTGGAGGAATAATAAAGAAAAAATATATAGATATGTTAATATTTTTCATGTGGTTAAAATATATTTTATAAGAAAATAAATCACTGTTATCTTTTGTTTTCAGAGTACAAATTAACCTTGCTTTTGGGAAGGGTGGACTATGAGAGAGCACTGACTTTCTTGATCATCTGCTGGTCTGTCTCCTGCATTGGGAACTTGTTTGAATGAGGCCACTTGGAGACCCACTGACCACAAGTCTGGACCAAGAAAAGTCAGTCCCTGGAATTTTGGGTTCTAGCCTTGCCTACTGTAAACTGGCCCCAACTCATTGTCCACAGGGAGGCAAGTCAGTATCCTCTGCAGATTCTAGACTGACCCCTAAGCTGATCTCAATCACAAACTAGCCATCTGCTGCGTCTAGTTGAATGTCTTATAGATTTGATAATTTTATTTCTCATACGACAAAAGATCCTATGAGGACAATTGCTATCTTGGCCCTAAATGTGGAAGATATGGGAGGACTGTTTGGTAAAGCATAAGTGAGAGGAACCTTATGACAGGCTGCCCAGATGATTTTCCATTTCCAAAGTCAGGGATGGAAGGCTAGGTAAACATCTGTTCACCTTAAGCCTAGGTAAGGGGGATTTCAAAAGGCCAAAGGAATGTTAGTGTTTTGTCAAAGTAAGGGAAAATGATTTTTTGGACTGTAGAAACACTGAACTGAATATGGGCAAATAATCGTGAATGTCCCTAGCGGAGAGAGGGAAGGTTGGAACAGAACAAAGTCAGACGTGGAGATTTTGGACAAATTCATACTTAGGACATGGATCCATGACAGGAGTGGGGATGCCTCAAGTAGCATATTCAGATTTATAGGAGGCCTTGGATAGTGGGCTTGTTGAAAAAACGGAGAAACACAGAATTTTAAGCAGGAAAATTAAGTTGATGGGTAGCTTTAAACACACATACCCTGAAGTTTTAGATTTATTGATTGATGTTAATTGAAAGAGGACTTCAGAGTTGGCCCTGGCCCCTTCAACACGCCCACCATCCATGAAGAGCAGTGGCATGACAACTGGACATGCAAATTACAGCAAGTCAATGGGGACAGCTAGTTCATCAGTGCCATACATGCCTGCCAGGTGACATAGTGACATATGGGAATCTACTTAGTGTAGTGCTCTCAGAATTTGTTTACTTGATAGATGACTATCTCAAAAATCTCCAAGGACTGGAATAGTGTGTCAGAGGGCAGATCAAATCTGACATGGAAAAAATGAACGCCTTCCACCTGGATTCAAAAAGTCAATTGTAGCAGGCTGGCCAAGTGGCGCAGTGGTTAAGCACTGGCTTCGGAAGCCAACGGCCCCAGTTCAGGTCCCACATATAGAGGGCCAGTGACACTGCCCTCAAAAAAATAAAAAGTCAATTGTAGTGTTTGGCCCAAAAGAAAAAGAAAAAACAATTTATTTTTTTTTGAGCTCTTGCTATTTGTCAGGCATGGTGCTGAGGGATTTTCAGATATTATTCCATTTAGTCCTCATGGCAGCCCCGTGAGATAAACAAGGTGATAATCTCTATTTTATAAAAAAGGGAAACTGAGACTTGGACTTGAAGTAAATTTCTGCAGGTAACATGGTATGGTAGAGTAAATTATTGTACAGCAAGTATTCATTCTCTTCCCTAAATATCCATCAGTGAGTTTACGTCCATGCACCTGGCCATAAACTTGCTTTGGCCAATGACATGTGGGCTAAAGTGAGTGTGTGAATTCTGAGCCTAGGCCTTCAGTAGCAAGGCATGGCCCTTCCACTCTGACCATGATAAAAACCTGCCTCAGGGACTCACTGCCCCTTACCTGACCCCCAAAATGAGGCATGTGGAGCAGGGCCACCCAGCTGACCCAGAGACCTGCCAGTGGGAGAATGCCACTCACATCCTCTAAACTGTATGCCACTGAGATTTTGTGGTTGTCACTTTGCAGTGCTGACTGATATATAGCTCCGGTTTATAGCCAAGTTTGGGTTCAAACCCAGATAATCTGGCTTTAGAGTCCATACTATTTGGCACTTAACCATTTTCCTTTGAAAGACATAGGGAAGAATAATTGAGGAGGCTTACTGGATTCCCAGATGTGGTCTTTTGGCCAAATATAAAACAAAATCTTTTCTGTTTAAAATTATAATTCAGTATCTATCAAACTCTCAATCAAATTTTTACTGGACTTCAAGAAAATTATTTAAAAATTACACTGGGAAGAGAAATCTGATTACTATTAAAATACTCAGAAAACAAGAAATAATAATGGGGACCAGTATAAACAGATTTTAGAACGTATAAGCTAATAACTAAATCAGAGAGATATAGGGCACAACAGAAATTTACAGCAACAACAGTCTTAAAGAGATCCTATTACATAAAATAAATTAAATATAAAAAAGGAATCACACACCATGGAGAAAGGAAGGATAGTTTAATAAATGATGTTGGCAGATTTATTCAGTTTTTGGAGAAAAATAAGTACATACATCAACATGAGTCAGAAATAAATAACAGTTCTATTAGGGAATTACATAGAAAAAAATCAAGGAAAACTAGCCAATGGTAGATCACAAGATTTTTTAGATAATTTCCTAAATTTTAAAGTGATAAAAATTATTGTAAAGATAAATAGACACCACTTTATAAAAATTAAAAACTTCTTTATAAAGACAGGAAAGAAACGATGGAGGGGAGAGTATTTCTTATAAATATGACAAGATGGAAATATTCATCTTGCCTCATTCAAATTAGTGAGGCAAACATTAAGACTCTGATTTAAAAATGGGCAAAAACCATGAATCAACAAGTGATATCAGAAGAAATAAAGTTCAGTTCACGTCAAAGGATGTTTATTAGACTCTTTTTCTGTGTCTGGCCCCGTATTAAATGCCAACATTTCAAAAACAAACATGGCAAAATGGACAACTACTAGAGTAATCAAAAAATTGCAAAATAAAATTAAATCCATGAAATAATCTTACATCAATTGTATACTATTAAAAGTTATAACAATGCTGTCAAAGTTGATAAAACTGGCCTCTCTATACATTGCTTGTTGCCATATTAATTACGAAACCACTGTGCAAAAACATACCTAGAATCATACTTTTTGACCCAATAATCTCACTTCTAAGAATTTAGCCTAATAGTATAATTTAAATGAGAAATACATGAATGTACATTAGACCCTTGAACAACATGGAGGTTAGGGGTGCCAACCCCTCATACAGTTGAAATCCATGTATAGCTTTTGACTCCCCCAAAAGTTAACTACTAATAGCCTACTCTTGACCTTATGGACAATATAAACAATCGATTAATACATATTTTGTATACTATGTGTATTATACATTGTGTTCTTACAAAAAAGTAATGAATCAAAAGTAATGAAAAAAGTAAGCTAGAGGGCCGGACGAGTGTCGCATTGGTTAAGAGCTGGTTTTGGGATGCCAGCGGCCCTGGTTCAGATCCCACATATGATGGTCAGTGACACTGCCCTCTACAGCTATCAACAGCTCCACCTGGAGCTGGGCTGTGCGAGCCCCGGCGATGGTGTACGCTGCAGCCCCTGCTGCAGTGGGCTGCCATAGGCTACAGTGAGTGGCTGGCAGCCAGCGTGAGTGGCTGGCAGCCAGCGTGAGCTGTCAAGAGCCGCAGTGAGCGATCATCCAGAGGCCGGTGACCGATCTGCCTCATCTGGGAAGAGCGCAATGATGATACCAACATGAGCCAATGAAGCAACGTCCTCCGCAACTAGACTGAAGAACAAAAAGACAGCAACTTGTCTGCTCCCCTTCCCTGATTCCCCAACACTGTTCCCCTCCCCCAATTCCCCAATAAAATCTTAAAAAAAAAAAAGTAAGCTAGAGAGAAGAAAATGTTATTGAGAAAATCATAAGAGAAAATACATTTACAGTATTATTGGAAAAGACTCCACGTATAAGTGGACCCACACAGTTCAAACCCATATTATTTAAGGGTCAACTGTATAAGGATTTTATTGCAGTGCTTTGTATCACACACAAAAAATTGGAAACAACCTAAATGTTCAATGAAGAGAATAAATTATGGCTAGAGCCACACAATAGACTATTCTGCGGATAATAAAAATGATAACTATAAAGATTATGGGAAAAATTTATGAAATGGCAGTACATATGTAAAATAAGAATAGCAAAATTGTGTCTGTTAGGTGATTATAAGTACATAAAAATTAAATATGAAAGTGGACAAGGACCCAGAGGGCTTTGGAACTTGGCAATTCGTGGGATGTCAGCCTCTGAGAAATTTTCCTCTTTTCAGTTGCATTTGATTTTCATTAGGGTTGTTACATTTTACAGTAACAAGTATTAATCACATTAAAACTTTTTTAAAGATGCAAAAGGACAGAATGAGGACAATGGGTCCTACCTGTGCATGGCGAAAAAGAGACTGGGGGATTTTAGTTGACTGCAAATTCATTATGAACTATCGATATTTTGGGTCAGTAAAAAATGCTCAGGAAATCTGTGGCTGCTCTTATCGAGATACATCATGAGCCCATGGGACATAGGGCAATAGGCATGATGCACGTTGGGTGCAGAGGCAGACCCAGGCTGGAGTCCTCGGTGCAGTTTTTAAAAATAATTTGTTTTATTTTGCTATTATTTAATATATTCTATTTTACCTTTGATTATGTGATTTAAAAAACTGTTAAATCATGGTTTGATAAAGTGCATAAAAACATTAATTTTAAGTGTCCAGTTTGGTTTGAGTGTACACATATACACTCCTGTGTAACTACCTACCACCCAGGTCAAAATATAGAACATAATGGTATTCCAGAAGGTTCCATTGTGTTTCGGTCCCAGTCAGTTCTCATCTATTCCTCATCTGGAGATAACCACTGACTTATCACCATCAATTAATTTTGCCTGAACTGTATATAAATGGAATCGTATAGTACGTACACTTTTTATGCCTTTGAGATTTTCCCATGTTGTTTTGCATATCAGGAGTTTATTGCTGTGTAAATTCCATTATATTAACATACCGCATTTTTATTTATCCATTCCCTAGTTGATGGACATTTAGGTTATTTCTAATTTTGTGGTATTATGAATAAATTAGCTGTTAATGTTCTTGTCCGTGTCTTTTGGTGGACATGTTTGTCCAGTTCTCTCAGATATATACATAGGATAGGGGTTGCAGGATTATAAAGTAGGTATGATGTTTAGCGTTAGAAGATGCTGCCAAATATTGCCCCAAAGTGCTTGCAGCAGTTTTTACTCCCACCAGCAATATATGAAAGTTTCCCATACTCTTCATTCTCACCAACCCTTAATGCTGTCATTCTTTTAAATTTAAGGTCTTCTGAAGAGACTATAGTGGGGTCTCACTGTGGTTTGAATTTTTATTTCCCTGATGACTAAAAATGTTGAGCATCTTTCCACACACACACACACACATGCTTGCTGACCCTTTGATATCCTCCTTTGTAAAGGACATGTTCAGGTCTTTTGCTAACTTTATTTTTCTAATTGGGTTGTTGATCATTTTCTTTTTGATTTATAGGAGAACTATTTAAAATATATATTCTGAATATGAATCCTTTTGGGGCATATGTATTATGAATATCTTCTGTCACTTTTTTCACTTGTCTTTTTCACTCTCTGGTATCTTTTGATGAGCAGCAGTTATCAATTTTAATGAAGTACAACTGATCATTATTTTTATAGTTACTATATTTTGTGTCCTGTTTAAGAAATCTCTACTTCAAGATCGTAAAGCTATCTTTCTGTGTTTTATTTTAGAAGCTTTATTGTTTTATCCTTTATATTTGGGTCAGAAACTGAATGACTTCTGGGAAATCACTGTATCTCCTTTCACTCAGATTTAGTTAATTTTATTCCTAAGTAGTTTACCTTTTCATGCTATTGTCAATGGAATGGTTTTCTTAGTTCAGTTTCAGATTGCTTACTGCCAGTAGTATATAGAAATACAATTGGTTTTTGTATATTGATCTTGTATCCTGCAACTTCGCAGAATTTATTATCTCCAACAGTTTTTTTGTGGTTACCTAAGGATTGTCTATATAGAAGTCCATGTCATCTGTAAATAGAGATAGCTTTGCTTCCTAGATCACTTAAAACTTTTTTTCTTGCCTAATTGACATGATTAGAATCTCCAATACAATGTTGAGTAGAATTGGCAAGGGTGAATGTCCTTGTTATGTTCTGATGTTAGCGGGAAAGCATTCAATCTTTCATTAAATATGTTAGCTGTGGTTTTTTTCATAGATGCCCTTTATCAGATTGAGAAAGATTGCTTCTATTCCTAATTTGTTGAATGTTTTTATCATGAAAGGGTGTGGATTTTTCAAATGCTTTTTCTGCATCTATACAGATAATCGTGTTTTTTTGTCATTTATTGTGTTAGTACGGTATGTTACATTGAGTTTTTCAAATGTTAAACAAATCTTGCCTTCTGAAATAAATGTCACTTGACTATCATGTATAATCCTTTTTATATAATGCTGAATTTAGTTAGCTATTATTTTGTTGAAAATTATTGTGTCTATATTAATAATAAGTGTTGGTCTAATAAAAGTTTCTTTTATTGTCATGTCTTTGTCCGATTTTAGTGTCAGGGTAATTCTAGCTTCATAGAATGAGTTGGGGAGTGTGTTCTGTCCTTTTGTTTTTTTGGGGAAAAGTTTGTGAAGGCTTAGTATTAATTTTTCTTTCAGTAAGAATTCACCAGTGAATGCATCTGGGCTGTGGCTTTTCTTTCTGGGAAGTTTTAAAATTACTAATTCTATTTCTTTACCGATTATATGAGTCCATTTAGACATTCTATTTCTTCTTGATATAGCTCCAGTAGTTTGTGTCTTTCTAAGAATTTTTCCTTTTCATCTAAATTATATAATTTGTTTTAATACAGTTATTCATAGTATAGTCTTATAATCCTTTTTATTTTTGTAAAGTTGGTAGTGATGTCCCCTCTTTCATTTCAGATCCTAGTAATTTGAATCTTCTCTCCTTGTCCTTGGTCAATCTAGCTAAAGTTTTGTTAATTTTGTAAACTTTGTAAAGAACTAACTTTTTGTTTTTTGATTTTCTCTGTTTTTTTAAAAAATTTTATTAATTTCCCCCAGTCTTTCTTATTTACTTTCTTTTGCTTGCTTTCTATTTTTTATTTAATGAATTTATTTAATTTATTTATTAAATTTATCGAGGTGACATTGATTAGTAAAATTATGTAGGTTTCAAGTGTGCATTTCTAAAATACATCACCTATATATTGCACTGTGCATTCACCACCAGTCAGTTCTCCTTCTATCACCATCTATTTGACCCCCTTTTCCTTCTTGTACAAACTCCACTTCCCCCTTACCCTCAGATAACCACTAAACTGTTGTCTGGGCCTATGAGTTTTTGTTTCTTTATTTGTCTTGTTTGTTTTCTGCTTTTAGTTTCATATCCCACGCATGAGTGAAATCATATGGTTCTTGACTTTTTCTGTCTGACTTCTTATTTTCACTTCAATCTTTGTTATTTCTTTCCTTTTGCTTGTTTTGGGTTTCTGTGTATTCACTTCTTTTAGTTACTTAAGGGAAAAGGCTAGATTACAGATTTGAGGTTTTTTTTTAATATGGGTGTTTACAGCTACAAGTTTTCCTCTAAGCACTGCTTTCACTGCATGCCATGTTTTGGTATGCAGTGTTTTCTTTGCATTCATCTTAAAATATTTTAAAATACCCCTGGTGATTTCTTCTTTGACACACTGGTTATTTGAGGAGTGTATTGTCTGATTTCCACATATTTGTGGATTTCCAAAATTTATTCCTGTTATAGATTTCTAATTTAATTCCATTGAGATCAGATAACACAACTTGTGTGATTTTAGCCCTTTTAATTTTACTGAAGCTTGTTTAATGGCATAGCATATGTACTCTCCTTGGGCAATGTTCCCTGTGTGCATGGGAAGAATGTGTATTCATCTCTTGTTGCATGGAATGTTCTGTAGAAGCCTGTTAGGTCTAGTTGGTTTATAGTATTGTTCAAGCCTACTTTGTTGTTGACCTTCTGTTTAGTTGTTCTATCAGTTGTTGAAAGTGAGGTGTTGTAGTCTCCAACTATTGTTGAATGATCCAATTCTTCATTCAGTTTTGTCAGTTTTTGTTTCATGTGTTTTGGGGTCTCTGTTAGATGCATGTGTGTGTATTTGTGTATATATGCATATATATTGCATATATATATATATATATATATATATATATATATATATATATATATTGCAATTAAATAGAATTTTTATATCTTCCTGATGAATTGACCATTTTATCATTATACAATGTCCCTCTTTGTTGCTAATAAAGCTTTATACTTTGAAGTCCATTTTGTCTGACATTTGTCTCTTTTGGTTATTGTTCCCATGTACGTCTTTTTTCATCTTTTAGCTTCAACCTATTGTAGCTTTGAATCTAAAATGTGTTTCTTGTAGACTGCATCTGGTTGGATGTTTTAAAAAAATTCATGAGTGCCAACCTCTGTCTTTAGATTTTAATGTTTAATTTATTTACATTTAATGTAATTACTGATAAAGTATAATTTGCATCTTTCATTTTGCCATTTGGTTTTTATATGCTTGATGTCTTTGTTCTTCTATGCCTCTATTACCACCTTATTTTGCATTAAATAGATATTTTCTAGTGTAACTTTTTAATTCCCTTGTTGTTTCTTTTATTATATATTTTTTAGTGGTTGCCCTGAGGATTCCAATTAACATCTTAAAACAATCCAGTTCAGGTTAATAGTAGCTTAATTTTAATATTATACAAAACCTTTGCTGCAGGATAGCTGTTTTTTCCTCCTCCTTTGTATTATTATTGCCATACAAATTATGCAGAGAAGTGATGACCAGCACCTGGGACTAGGCAGTGACAGTGGATGGGGGAGAGAGGGTAGGACGGGAGTGAGTGGAGAGATATTCAGTAATGGAATCCATGGGGCTTGGGACCTAGGTGCATGTGAAGGAAAAAGTCAGAAGAATCAATTTATGTCTGAAAGATATAACTTGTTTGATGTGAAGAATGCCATGGACTCTAACTGCCTTTAGGAACATGTCACGGAATCCATGATACAATTGCAGTAGTAAAAGTGAAGGAAAAGTAATCCCCAGCTCAGCATCAGCCACACAGATCATTTTTTAAGACTTCCCTGGCTGGGTTAGGCTTCTCAGGCTCACACAGAGCCTACTTTTTATCCCCAGTGGAGCACTTAGCATAGTATTTTCAAGTTATCTGCTTGTATGTCTACCTTTCCCTGGAAACTGAGTGCCTTGAGCATAGGAACAAAGGTTTACTCATTTTTGTGTTGCTGGCTTGTCCCGGAGTAGGAGCTTCACGATTGTGCACTGAACTGAGGGTGGGTTGGGAGGAAAAGAGAACCTGCTAGGCTAGGTTTACTGAGTGATGCCATCAATTCCTAAATCCCTCTGTAAGTTCAGGACTTCCCACGGCTGAGCAGTGCATTGAGTGTCCTCGCCTCAATGCTGAGAGTCCAGAGGCTGTGGCCCTGGTGCCCAGTGATCAGTGTGCCAGTGGGTAGCATCATAAATACATACTGAGCAAGGAGCCTCGGCCTGCCAATTCAAGATGGCCAGTGGTGACCTGTCTGCTCCCTAGCTCTCATCTACCAATCCTTGTTCTGTTTAGCTGCTGAAGTCATTGACACTTCAACCCTTCCCCAGCTCTGTTGACTCTTTTTCTCCCAGGTGCTTGAGAGGCCTATGTGCTGACTTGGGTGGATGAGGGGTGCACTGAACTAGGCCTCCCATTATGTCATCATGTTCTAGGGAGACAGTGCCCCCCCTGGGGCTGGGCCCTTGCATATCGTTAGGCATGAGGTGGTCTATTAAACCACTATTAGTATGCGTGTGAGACACCTCCTGCAGCAAGGGTGGCCCCGGGTATACAGTGATTTCTCGAGGGCCACCATCTTGCCTCCAGCACCCCCACTGAGTGTTCCCAGGGTGCCTGGAGGCCCAGGTGTACTGGAAACAACATGCAATGAAGTATTCTTTCCTCCCTCCCCATCTGGGAGCTTATGTGGCTCTATGCAGTATAACTTCCCTGGGCATCATTTTTGAGCGGAGCTTTTGAGCAGTCATGGAGTTTGTCAGGCACTCAGCAGTGTCACTTAGCTGAGCTGGGCTTTTTGTCATTATAGAGAAAGGCAGCTTTAGGTTGTCTTCTTAAGTGGAGAAGCAAAGTGGAACCTGGGAGAGAAGGCTGCAGGAGTACCTCTCTGCAGAGGCCTCTCCTCCTTCCAGATGCTAAAGCAGGTTTGTAGCCAAAAAAGTGAATGTATAACTATTGCACTGGGTTGTACACCTGAAGCTAATTAAAAAAAAAAAAGTGAATGTGTGGATGCTAGGAAAGAACACTGGGGAAGGAAAGATGGAAGGAAGGAGTACCCCGAGGTCCTGTGGTCTGAGGCCTTGGAACACATGTTTTCTTTTGCCTCAGAGCCCCAGTGGTGGGATAGCCATTAAGTGGTCGGGACCTTACTGTCCTCCTCAGGCCTTGTCACTGGTGGGTGCTGGCAGTGGCTCTGTTCATAGTTTCTAGACTGACAGGTACACAAGGACTTGTTCAGCACAGCTAATGAGACTGGTGGTACTGACTGGTGGGTTGGGGGCAGACTGGGTGAGGAGAAGGAAATGCCATGATAACAGGGCTTTACATTTGGGGAGCAATTTAGTGTTTTCAAAGCACTTTCATACACATTAGCTTATTATCATTCTGTTCTTTTTAGAGGAAAAAATCTGGGCTTAGAATGATCCTGCCACTCAACTAAGGCCAGGGCTACTCTTGAGATTCATAAGACCCAGCCCTGATGCACAGAGGTGCAGTGTACCAAGGTACCTCTGGGGGAGGGGAGAGAGTGTGTGATCAGTCCCTCCTCCTAATAGAATCTGACTTGCCCTCCTAAGCACACATGCATCGCATCCCACTGCCCCTCAATCCACATTTAGAATTGCTGCTGCACTATTGGGGGAAAAAAAAAATCACTATTGTCTGTATAACCTTCGCCATATTGAACTAGGAGTCATACATGAATAATGGAGATGTGGACATTTGTTCATTCATTTATTCATTGACTAATTCAACATGCATTTACTGAGTTTCTACTTCTAAGTACCAGATGCTAAATGCTGGTGACATTTATGGGGGTCTCTATCCTTGAAGAGATTATGTTTCAGTGAGAGACATTGTCAATAAGTAGTCACCCAAGGAAGTAAACTTCAGACTGTGGTAATGCCCATGAAGGAGCCACGTGGGACCCAGGGGTGGCCCCGGATGACCTGACCAGCAGAGTGTTAGGAGGGGTTTTCAGGGGATCATGGCCCTCGTCTGTGAGGTTTGCCTTTGGTGCCCGCCTGCTGGGCTCTGCCATCATCAGTCTGACTAGCTGACACGTTTCCTGACCTCCCTTAGTAGTTTCACCTGTTCCATTCTCATTTTCATCACAAGTAGCTCAAACTAAAAATGTGGAGGAAGACCCCTCCTTCCAGCTGGTCTCACTGGCAGGTGACAGGGGTGTTTGCAAAGGAGCACCTGGGTGGCAGGTTCACTTGATGAGACAGACAAGACAGACATCCCAAGCTTACTTGCCTTCCCCTTAACCCCTCAGTTTGATGGCTCTGGGGAAGGTTCATTGGGGGAGTGTGGCTGACCCTCAGGATGGGTATCGGGGAGAAAGGTCTGCACAGCAGGCTTGGGGGCTTGCCAGGCCAACCCTGACTAGGAGCCAGAGTGTCCAAGGAAGGTATGACCTGCCAGGAGGGCTCTGGATGTTGGGACACTCTCACCTTCATTTTCTTTCAGAGGGGAGAATGTTCATCTCTCCTCCTTCCCATAGCTCTAGCTCTCCGATTTCCTTTTGGAGAGAGGCCTCCTGCCTCTGTGTATAGTTTGGGGGGACTTTTCCACTTGCAGATGCCAAAGGGCGTCTGATATTTCTTCTCAGTGCCTAGTACAAGCAGAGGGAGCATGACAATCTAACCCGGCTGATCACTGGCTTTTTTATGAGGCTTTGAAAGTTGAAGGCCCAAAGACTGCTAGAGTTCATTCATCTGGGGATGTGGGCTGGGGAACAGTCAAGTCTCGCTCTTGCTGCTCCAAGGTCATTTCTGTAGTTTGTTCTCTAACCCCTGGAGCTGCCTCAAGTTTAGCTTCATCCTCCAGCCTTTGGCAGTGATTCTGTGAGCTCCCAGATCCCTTCCAATAATTCCCTGAGTTTAATTAGAATTAATTCCTGTTGCCTGTACTAAAAACCCCAGTGGTGAGGGTAGCTTCCTGGACCCACTTCAAATGGGTGCGTCCTGTTCCCACCTTGTCCTGCACTGACCTCATCATGGTGAGGAAAGGCATTTTTGAGCAGTTCAGGGCTCCTCTATGAATTAGTTTGTGGAGTGCTGGACTCTGAAGGGGCTATTTTCGTGCTACTACTGAATGCCTGGGCAGCTTATGGAGGTCAGACCACACACATGCGTGCGGACCAGGCAGAGTGCTCCCTTGGGATCAAAACTGCACTTAATCCCCACCTGCCTCCATTTGAAAAGAGAAATTCTTTGCATCTAGTTTATACTTTCCTAATACATGACACTTATGTAATGTATCGAAGTTGCAAATATCCTCTTGAACTTTGACAAGAATGAGTATTGGCAGCTTGCAAGTGTCCTGAGAAAAGTGTGGAGGTTTGGGTCAGAAGCAGCTGGCTGGATTAGAAATGACCTGGGAAAGGAGTTGGCACTAAAGGCTCGGGCGGTCAGTGGTGCCCGGTTGTAAGGACTGGTCCAGCAGGCACAGACCATTGGAGGCAGTAGCTTATATAGTCTGATTCAGGAAATTATCTTGGTTAAAATTAAAATAAGAAAAAAATATGTGGATAATGGCACATGAACATAACAGGTGCTGAAGAGAATACGAGGTGTCCAGCTGGTGGTGAGGCTGCCCAGTAAATAGAGCCTCCTGGCTCCTAAGTAACTGGATGATGGCCTCCACTTCGAGGACGAGCATCGAGACTCAATTCTTCCAGGGGTTCTGGAGATGACTCAAGCTAGCCAAACTCACAAGAAACTGCTGTGCGTGTCAGATCCCAATTTCCTTATTTCTGAGAACTAGAAGGGGCTGGGAATCCAGAAGGCCAGCAGCGGCCTGCAGGCCCTCTTGTGGAAGCTGCATTAGAGTAGTTTCTGGGTCCAGCAGTACATGGCTGCTGGCGGGTGAGAAGGAGAGGCGCGCTCGCTCCAGCACTGAGGGACGGGTCTGCTGCACTGTCCACCACACCTTTGGCAGACAGAGGTGAAGTGTCTGCATGTTCGATTCTCAGTAAAGCTGCTGACTGATGGACCGACTGTATGAATGGATCAGGGAAGCCGGAAGCCTCTACCTGTCCGTGGATAGAGACCTTGATGCGCCACTGGGCTCTTCTGGTAGCTGGCTAGAGCTTCCTTCCTTCCTTCCTTCCTTCCTTCCTTCCTTCCTTCCTTCCTTCCTTCCTCCCTTCCTCTCTTCTCCCTCCTTCCTTCCTCCCTTCCTCCCTTCCTCCCTTGCTCCTTCCTTCCTTCCTTCCTTCCTTCCTTCCTTCCTTCCTTCCTTCCTTCCTCTCTTTCTCTCTTTCTCTCTTTCTTTCCTGGGTGAAATAGAGTCCTAGAAACACTTTTCTGTCTCCCACTCTGCCCGGTGTCTTTCAATAGAATACCTTAATGAGTTCCTGTTCCCAGGCCCCAATGTTCCTGCTTTGACTGCAAAGACCCTTGTAGGCCAGGGGTGGGGTAGGAAGCCTTCCAGTTCTTGCTCTGCTGATGTCACTGATTTACATTCAAAGGAGGCTCCTGCATGCAGGTTCTTGGTATGTACAAGCCTCTCATGCCTGGCATGAGGCTGGCAACCTGGACTCAGGTTCTGAGGGGCCCCTTGGGGTCTTCATTTGTTGCTTACTCATAGCTAGAGGTTTGCTACTGTGGTACTGACCATTAGTCGTTGTGGGCTGGGACTCTGGAACAAGGTCAGAAAAGCTTCTGTTGCCCTAGTTCTTGCTGAGTGAGCAAGTTCTTCTCTGCACCATCCAAGGGACAGGGAGATGGCTTCTCTCCTCTAAGCTCCAGGAGCTCACAGCCTGACGCCCTGAGTCCATGAGGGGGATCAGTGGTTCTCCCACTCCATGATGTGCATGATCCACCCAGGGGACGGGGCTGAGGGCGGACAGTCAGGCATGAGGGCATTGAATATACTTGTACCTGTACACTCCAATCCTTTACACCTACTTCAGAGAATGTACTAGAAAAGGAGAAAAAAACTTGTGCTCAACAAGCGTCTGCCATGGGTTTGACACCTAGTATCCATGACCTCATTTAAGTTTCATAGCAGCACCAAAGGGAGCTGTGGCTCAGAGGGATTAAGTGACTTATTCTAGATCACACAATTAGTAAGTGTTTGAGTTCTCATTACTTCAACACTTGTTAATGATTTACTACCTTGATCTGTGTTGTTGGGGTTTAACACAGTTCGGTAAGTTTGAAAGGACCTAGCAGAATGGCACAGAGACAAAAATGATCAGGTTTTGTTATTTTTTGCTTATACTAGAGCACACTGTTTATTGGAGTAACCACATGGTATAACAATGTCAATTTCGGGACAGCTTTCTCAAAATATATGAAGGATCAACTCTCTTTATTTCATGAACTAATTTCTTTTAAAATAAGAGGTATAAAGGTTTCTTTTTTGTATCTTTTAAAGGGTCATTTCTTGTATTTATGATTTAAACTTTCATACAGATTTAATTTCTGTAGAATTCCTATTACTGCAGATTACTGAGTTCATTAAATAGTTAGGCACGGGAAAAAGGGAGACGACGTTTATGATCACACGGCATCCTAGTTTGATGCAGTAGTTTTCAGCCATTGATTTGCAGTGGAAGTGATGATACGGTACTTTCTGTTAGTTTATATTTAGTTGAACATATCTCCTCCTCTTGTTGTCACCCACCTATCCTGCGAATGCCACCCAATTATTATCTTTGTTAATGGCATTTCATGGCACAGTTTTCTGGGGTCAGGGCTTCCCACCGGCTCCTCTTCTTTCCTCCATTTTGTATGTTCCTGGTCATTTTCAGGTCAGTTTAATTTCAGGTCAGTTTAAGCTACCCTTGTAATTTGTGGAGCAGTCACAGCCTCCACCCTTCTATATGACTTTGTTGGAAGTGCCAAATTCCAAGTTCAGAAGAATTTGTTGTTTGGAGATTACTTGCCCTCTTTGGTAAATTAATTTTTTCTGCAAAGACACTTAAAGCACTGCAATGATTTTCTACCACAGAGAGGTAATGAGGCTTAGGGGAAAATGTTTAATAAAAAAACATTGTCCCACACTGAGGATTTGGAACTCTGGATGGAGAAGGAGCTGATGAATATTAAATCCAGGAAGTGTAATGTTTCTGGGTGAAGGTTTCTGTCCAAGTGCCTGTGTTGTGCTGGGAAGAGGTTATGCCTGTGTCTTCATGCATATTACTGATGTACTTACACAGAGAGACTGTGAAATGGTTAAACAGCCCCTCGGGGGCTGAAGCAAGGAACAGGGGTACGTGATAGATTTTAATGTTGGGAAGCCAGGAGTAGCTCATGGATTCTGCACCATGGGGAAACGTTTTTTTTTGCTTTATGCAGTCTGGAAATTTCTTCTTATAAAATATTCTAGAAACTATACAGTTCTCTTAAGGTGATAGCCGTGATCAGTGGAAGAAAAAAAAAATGCATGCCAGAGAACCCACAGAACCAACAGGTAGAGACATAGTTCAATTTACAAGGCCCTGTGCTTTCTTATTTATATTTTTGTAGACGACTTCATTTGGCAAGGGAAGTAAGCTTTGGAGGAAAACAAACCTTAAAAAATAGATTTTGTGCACATACTGAAGGCATTGCAGTAACATTGAGATTAAATCAAAGTGCCTGTTTCTTCACAGATGAAGTGGGGAATTTACCTGAGTTGGGAAATTCAGGAAACAATGAAGAGGGTCAGAAAAGAAAAAAAAAATTTCCAAAACTGTAAATTTCCATGTCTAGCTTTTTGTTTGGATAGAACTAAAACAGACCCATTTTGTTGTTCTCTGAATTATTCTGAAGTTTTAGGCTGTTTTAGAAGTTGGCATCCTTATTCTGTGTTTGCAAGTTTGTGTCATATATAATATCTAGTCCTCCATGTCTACTAAAAATTCCTCCCTCCTACAACCCTCTCCTGTTTGTTTTTCAGAGTGCCTGGAAGGCACTGTGCTGTAAGAGATCGAAGAGGCATTGACCAACACCTTGTCTTTTAGAGATTTGCTTGGGAGACGGGATGTCACCTTAGGTTCCTCATAAGCAGAGCCTAGTGTGGAGCTTCAAGCCAGCTTCAGCCTGACGCCGAGGAGCACGAATTGTGTTGCAGAGCAGTAAAAGGGCCAGCTTTTGTTCTCCAGGCAGTTGCCACAGGATGGAGATGTGGCCCTGTGGCAACTAACTTCCAGGCACCTCTGGGCTTCTGTTGCTCCAGGGAAGCCGTAGGTGGGAGTCTTTAGCCCAGTACCTCTAGCCTCAGGGACGGGGTCATAGCTACTGCACCAGGAAAAGGGGGGGCACCAAAGGTGTCTGCTGTAGCTGTGTAAGTAAAGAAACTTACATCAAGGTAGGAAAATAATAAATGTTACTAGAAGGTTTAAATAATGTGCAATTGGAGGTCAGAAAGCCTAGTAGGTAACTTGAGCTGGGAGAGTCTAGGAAAACTGCATGGGAAAAATAGCATATGAAACAAATCTGGAGAGATGTGAGCTTTTGAGCATGTGTAAGGAAGGGTCTTTTGGTTATGTGACAGAAACCAACTCAAGTTAGCGTAAGCAGGAACGCAGTAATGGAATATGTGAGCAGACTTAATTGGGAAGTCTAAAGGGCACACATTCAGAAATCTCTCTCTCTCTCTCTCTCTCTCTACACACACACACACACACACACACACACACACACACACACACACACACACACTGGCTCTGTCTGTCCTAGTATTTGCCTGCTGATCTAATTCAATCCTGTCACACTTATTTATTCATTCAGCAAATAAGCATGCACTATATGCCATATAGAACCTAATGTCCTTATGGAGCTGAGATGCCAGCTTTCCCCGTGGTGGGCAGGATGGCAGGATGGTGACTGACAGGCCCAGCTCATATTTTAATGGTTCCTGATCTCAAGGAAAGTAAAGGCTGAGTCTGTCCCCACATACATCTATCACCTATCTTCAAATGGCTGCGTTTGGTCTTACTCAGGTTATATTCCTATCCCATGAATAGGAGGCTGGAAACCCCCAATGGCCCGGTGTGGAGTGGGAACCAGATAAAGTCATGCAGGGACCATTTCCCAATGAAATGCAGGGGACAGACCCCACACTGCAGGTGTCCACCACGTCTATTCTAGGCCGCGTTACAAGTCAGACAATCCTTACCGCAAAAGGCAACTCCAGTGGTTGTGAGATCAGAGTGTAGGGTCAGAGAGGGGAATGGAGCAAGTCCTGCCGGGATCAGATTTGGGAGAACTCTGGATGCTGGACCAGGACTTGAGACTATTCTGTAAACCGCACAGGACTCGAGGGCCTCACATGATCAAGAATGGAAAGAACATTCTGGCAGGAGGTGTGTACCAGGGATAAGCTTTACCAGATTGGAGATCTGATTGCATCAAAGGTGACTGCAAGACTGTGCTCCTGCTTTTTTTTTTTTTTTTTTTTTTTTTAAATTTTATTTTATTTTTAATTAGTTTCAGGTGTACAACACAGTGCAATAGTTATACATTTTACCCCTCAAAGTGACAACCCCCCCACCCCCAATAGTTTCAGGTGTACAACACAGTGCAATAGTTATACATTTTACCCCTCAAAGTGACAAACCCCCCACCCCCAATACACCACCCCACACCCCCCCATATCATATATATCTATTACTCTTCCTCTGACTCTCTTCCACAGTATAATCCACATCCCGTGACTATCTATATATATTCAATTACAGTAGGTATACCACCTCCACTTTAGTAATACAGTGCAGTGATCAAACCTCTACTCCATCCATGAAATGGTCTCCCTAACAAGACTTATGATCATCTGACATTCCACAGAATATTTACAACATTATTAATTATATTCCCCAAACTGTTTTTCCTATCCCAGTAGCAATATTGTAGTTGCCTATTTTTTGCTGTCTAATCCCTTCCCCTTCTCCCTCATTCCCATTCCTCTCCAAATTAGCAACCCTGATTTTTCCTCTATATCTATGAGACAGTTTCTGTTTACTTTGCTCATTCATACAGTTTTTCATATTCCACATATAAGTGAGATCATATGGTATTTGTCCTTCTCTGACTGACTTATTTCACTCAACATTATAGTCTCTAGGTCCATCCATATCATTGCAAATGGCACGATTTCATTCTTCTTTATAGCGGAGTAATACTCCATTGTATAAATATACCACAGTTTCTTAATCCAGTCATCTACTGACGGGCATTTTGGTTGTTTCCAAGTCTTAGCTATTGTAAATTGTGCTGCTATGAACATAGGGGTGCATAACTTTTTTTGAATAAGTGTCTTGGTTTTTTCAGGATAAATACCTAGGAGTGGAATTGCTGGGTCAAAAGGTAGCTCTATTTCCAGTTCTTTGAGATACCTCCAAACTGACTTCCATAGTGGCTGCACCAATCTGCAGTCCCACCAACAGTGCAGCAGGGTCCCCTTTTCCCCACAGCCCCGCCAGCACTTGTTGTTTGTTGATTTGTTGATGATAGCCATTCTGACTGGAGTGAGGTGGTATCTCATGGTGGTTTTTATTTGCATTTCCCTAATGACCAGTGAGGTTGAACTTTTTTCATATGCCTGTTGGCCATCTGTATGTCCTCTTTAGAGAAATGTCTCTTCATATCTTCTGCCCATTTTTTAATTGGGTTGTTTGTTTTTTTGGTGTTGAGTTTCATGAGTGTTTTATAAATTTTGGATATTAACCCCTTATCAGATATATCATTGGCAAATATATTCTCCCATTCAGTAGGCTTCCTTTTTGTTTTATTAATGGTTTCCTTTGTTGTGAAAAAACTTTTAAGTCTGATATAATCCCATATGTTCATTTTTTCTTTTACTTCCCTTGCCCGTAGGGATGTATCAGTAAAAATATTGCTCCGGGTAATGTCTGCAAATGTACTCCCTATATTTTCTTCTAGGATTTTTATGGTTTCAGGTCTTACATTTAAGTCTTTAATCCATTTTGAATTTGTTCTTGTATAAGGCGTAAGGAGATGATCCAGTTTCATTTTTTTGCATGTGTCAGTCCAATTTCCCCAGCACCATTTATTGAATAGACTATCTTTACTCCAGTGTAAATTCTTGCTTCCCTTGTCATAGATTAACTGTCCGTAAATGCTTGGATTTATTTCTGGGCTCTCTGTTCTGTTCCACTGATCGATGTGCCTGTTTTTATGCCAATACCAAACTGTCTTGATTACTGTGGCCTTGTAGTAGGTTTTGATGTCTGGTAGCGTGATCCCCCCAACTTTGTTTTTATTCCTCAGAATTGCCGAGGCTATTCTGGGTCTTTTATGATTCCATATAAACTTTAGGATTATATTTTCTATTTCTGTGAAAAATGCCCTTGGTAGTTTGATAGGAATTGCATTGAATCTATATATTGCTTTAGGCAGTATGGACATTTTAACTATATTAATTCTTCCTATCCATGAGCATGGTAGGTGTTTCCATTTATTTGTATCTTCTATGATTTCTTTCTTCAATGTCTTATAATTTTCTGAGTACAGATCTTTCACTTCTTTGGTTAAATTTATTCCTAGGTATTTTATAGTTCTTGACGCAATTGTAAATGGGACAGTTTTCTTAATTTCGCTTTCCATTAGTTTATTATTGGTATATGCAAATGCCACTGATTTCTGAACATTGATTTTGTATCCTGCTACTTTACTGAATTCGTCTATCAGTTCCAATAGTTTTTTGATGGAGTCTTTGGGGTTCTCTATATACAGTATCATGTCATCTGCATATAATGACAATTTTACTTCTTCCTTGCCAATTTGGATGCCTTTTATTTCTTTTTGTTGTCTGATTGCTGTGGCTAGAACTTCCAGCACTATGTTGAATAAAAGAGGAGAAAGTGGACAGCCTTGTCTTGTTCCTGATCTTAAGGGGAATGGTTTTAGCTTTTCCCCATTGAGTATGATGTTAGCTGTAGGTTTATCATATATGGCTTTTATTATGTTGAGATATGATCCCTGTATTCCCACTTTGCTAAGGGTTTTTAACATAAATGGCTGTTGGATTTTGTCAAATGCTTTTTCTGCATCTATTGAAATGACCATGTGATCTTTATCCTTCATTTTGTTGATGTGGTGTATCACATTAATTGATTTACGGATGTTGAACCAGCCTTGCGCACTAGGGATGAATCCCACTTGATCATGATGTATGATCTGCTTAATATATTGCTGAATTCTGTTTGCTAATATTTTATTGAGAATTTTTGCATCTATATTCATCAGGGAGATTGGCCTGTAGTTTTCCTTTTTTGTGCTGTCTTTATCTGGTTTTGGAATCAGGGTGATAGAGGCTTCATAAAAAGAGTTTGGGAGCCTTCCCTCCTTCTGGATTTTTTGGAATAGTTTGAGAAGAATAGGTGATAGTTCTTTTTTGAATGTTTGATAAAATTCACTTGTGAAGCCGTCTGGTCCCGGGCTTTTGTTTTTTGGGAGCTTGTCAATTACTGATTCAATTTCCTTGGTAGTAATCAGGGTATTTAGATTTTCTGTTTCTTCTTGCGTTAGCTTTGGAAGGTTGTATGCTTCTAGAAAATTATCCATTTCATCCAGATTGTCAAATTTGTTGGCATATAGTTGCTCATAGTAATTTCTTAGAATTTTTTGTATTTCTGTGATGTCTGTAGTCATTTCCCCTCTTTCATTCCTGATTTTGCTAATTTGAGTCCTCTCTCTTTTTTTTTTGATGAGCCTGGCTAGAGGTTTGTCAATTTTGTTTATCTTCTCAAGAAACCAGCTCTTGGTTTCATTGATCTTTTGAATTGTTTTTCTGTTCTCTATATTGTTTATTTCTGCTCTGGTCTTTATTGTGCTCCTGCTTTTAAATATTTTTTTTTCTGTTTTTTTTTTTTTGAGGGTAGTGTCACTGGCCCTCATGTGGGACCGAACCGGGGCCGCTGGCTTCCCAAGCCAGCGCTTAACCACCACGCCACTCGGCCGGCCCTTTAAATATTTTGTTACCTCATAGGCCTTTTGAGTTATTCTTTCCTGCTCCTTGCCTGGACTATTTATTATAGCCTGGTCAGGTTTGGATTCTGGGAGTTTCTCACATCTGTAGCTATATCATTTTTAAGAGTCTTCATCTTGCTGTTCTCTGGGTGTTTTACAACCTCTCTGGCCAAAGTCTGGGGTACATTTGTGATTATATAGAGCTTTACCCTTTCTGGCTATCACACACTATTAAAATGATGGGGCCACTTTTTCTCAGTGTTCTTGCCATTCCTATTTCCTGAACCACTTCTTATATCCAGAATAGTGGCATTTCCTCCATTGTTCCTCCACCTTCTGAGGTAGGCAACTGTCACTTCAGGTGCACGGCTCCTGGTTTAATGACTCCTCAAGCAGATAACTCAGAGAATCTAGATCTCCCATTGCCTCTACGTTTTGTCTGCTCCCTATTTCTGCGAGTAGACAGGAAAGAACTGAAGTTTATTGATCATTACTTTATGAAATTCCCCCGTTCCCTGTTAGTGAGGAATAATTCTTGCTAGCATTTCTTACTTAGCAGGTATCTATCTGTCTGTCTATTGGTCCGTCCGTCCATCCATCCATCCATCCATCCATCCATCCATCCATCCATCCATCCATCCATTGGTCCATATATCAATGCGTCCGTCCATTCATCTTGATCTCTATAACCCTCCATCCCTCTCTGTCTCTCTCTCCTGTATCTCCATCTATAGGCGCACGCGCGCGCGCACACACACACACACACACACACACACACTCTCTCTCTCATACCATATTGGGGAAACTATCAGACATTTTTGTTCATTTAATTTCGCTCATTCACATAAACTTATCTAATCCATACAACCGCCCTATAAAGTAAATATTATTTCCAATTAAAATGAGGGCACTGAGTTTCAGAGAGGTTAAATTATCTGTCCGAAAACACAGAGTGAGCCTTTGAAGGTGTCAGGATGGTAGCTCAGGGGGCTTGATGTAAAGATTACACTTATTGGAGCACCAACAATGTGGCCGCTTTATCTATAATGGCTAGAAACTGGAAGCACTGTAAATAAAAATCAATAGAAGCCTGGATGAATAATTTAGGGACTTATCCATAAAATGGAATACAATGAAGCTCTCAAAACAATGAATTAGACCTATATACACAAAGGGTCAAAAATGTTCATGGGAAAAAGCACATGATATGATATTATGTATAAGATGATCCCATTTCTGTTAGGTTTTATATATGCACAGAAAGGGTCTGGAAGGATGCCCAAAAGTGTGCAGTTACCAGTGGTTACTTCTGGGGAATGAAACTGAGGAATAAAAAGGAGTTTTCAGTTAAATCTTGTTTGAAATTTTTATAAACATTATTTTAGTAGCAATGACCTTTTTATTACAAAAATTTAAAAGACTGTTTTCGACCACCACACCCTGATATGGAGGCAGTGCTGATATCTTTCCCTCTCCTTCCCAGTCTCTTCTGTTCTCCAAATGAAAGCTTTTCCTTTGTCCACTCTGCCCAGGTTTAGCCATCATGTCCACATGGTTTCACTCCTCTCCAATTTATGTAATTTTGTGTTGGTTTAATGTACCTTTTTGTAAAGCTTTTCCTGATTATAAAAATAACACTTACTAATAAACATGATAAATTAAGACAATGATGAAATATCATATTATCTTTCAGAATGGTCAGGATATTTATGGGGGAGATTATTACATATAAGTTTTTTTTTCCCATAAAGCATGTTTTTATTTAAAATTAAAAAAAAATAATGTATATACTTAGAAGTACTCAGAATGTCAACCAAACAGTTGGAACTTTTTTCAGTTATAAACTGGTATTCAGTTTACAGAACAATGATTTAATTTAAGCTGTATCAAAAGCCAAGTACCATTCCACATATAATTTGTGTACTATAAGACCTACTTTAAGTTTCCATGCCAGTTTACAGCCCTCATGGGGGCACCACTCAAGGTCAATGGCTATTGAAAATCTCACGGAAAGGGCAAGTTTATCTTACTACTAGGTTTTCTATTAAAAATGATCTTACATATCCTTACAATTCAATGGTCTTTTTTTCAAGAACAAGTGAAATGTTTACAGGGCAGTTAATTCCTTTAGAGAAATGGAAAACTTGCCCTAGAACAGATTAATTTATCGACTTGTCTCCAGCCACCTCATCCTCATCTTCTTCTTCCAGGTATTTCTCTTTTTATCCTTGACAACATCTCTTTTTAAAATATAAACTCCATTTTAGGATAGTTTTCAATTATTAAACATAGTACTGAGAGTTCTCATATCTCTTCTCACCCAGGTTCCCCTAATGTTAATTGTCAAATCTAATAAAATCATACCTTACCATGGTACATTTGTGAAAACTGAGAAACAAAGCTTGGCACATTCCTATTAATTAAACCCAAGACTTCGTTTGGGTTTCACCGGTTTTTATACTAATGTCATCTTTCTGGTCCAGGATCCCATCCGGGATGCCGCACTGCATTTGGGACAACCTCCTTTTGCCTTAAATCAGGCTCTCCTCTAATCTGGTAAAGCAGTCTCATTTTCAAAATTTTCTTCAGCTTAGCAGACTTATAAGGTTGCTCAGCAACCCTCAGTGTCTTTCCATATTCTCCCAATTCTGCAACATCTCCAAGGTATCTGTGGTACACAGAACAGACAAGAACAAGGTGGAGGAAGCTATTTGGTGTATTGAAATTCTTGACCCTGTTTTCTTTCCCTTCGGAGGCTCCCATAATGAGGCTTGTATACTTTTGTCATGTCTTTGAGTTTTCCTCTCTCCTCAGCAGGCATGCAGGTCCTTTTCTTTACGAGCATCTTCGAGAAAATTCTGTGAAGTTGACTGAAGCTTCTGGGTGCTGCTTCTTGTGCACCTTCCTGTGACACTGTGTTCTGTAGAAATGTAACAACACTTTCCATGCAGGACTGGCTAGCGGCAGCCTGGGGGAGAACCGAAAGTCCCCCAGGGCCTGTGACTACAGCTTCATTCACAAAACTGGCCAGCCTGCTGGTAAATGCTCTCTCTCTATCTACCTATCTATCTGTCTATCCATAAATTATCTCGTATCTGAATTACAAAAGTTACAAAAGGAAATAAGAACAAGCAAAATAATATAAAGAAGTGTAAATCAGTGATTCCTCCCCCACCTCTGCCACCTTCCAACCCCATCCTGCTGAACTAAGCCCTGTTCACAGCCTAGAGTGTATCCTTGCACATCTCTGTGTAGGTACAAAAGTATAACATGCATTGCAGGTACTTACCTCAAACCACAAATTCAGAAGTGAAAACAATGTAACTTTCTATGTCTACAGCTGAACTTAATTTCTACCCCGGGTCTCCCATTCTGCATTGGGGCTTGTTTATTTGCCCCATCTTCCCTTCTCCAGGAGGAGACTCTCTGATTGGTGGTGGAAATGGTTGGGGGGAGGGCGGGGATTAGGATGGTGGGGACTGCTTTGTTCCATGGTCATCTTTCCCCCCCTTCTTCTGAGCCATACACCATCCCTTCCAGAATATAGTGGCTTTCATCTCTCCTGCTATATTTGTATTTCCATGTCTTTAGTCATACTATGTCTTTCTCACCTGCACCTATGATTGATTGTCCTTGTCCCCAACTCTCAGGTCACCAGGCAGCACCATGGGGAGTGTGGGCAGGGTTCTGTGAGGTGTGTGCCTCACATCTGTTTCCTGGATGCCTAGGAGTACTAGCCTCCCAATGAAATTGAAGACCAGCCCCCCCACTCCCCTTTACTCAGAGGCACTGAAGACTGACTGGTGGTTAGCCTCAACACCCCCTCCCCAGGGCTGGCCTTGGGCTGGGACCCAGGAAGCAGGGGCAGCACACCTTTCAGAGACCCCTTAGACTCTATTGCTCAGGTCTCTCTTTCTTCTTGCCTCAGAAAGTGGTTTTATCTCCTTGTGGCATAGAAAGTAATTTTCTAAATGGGTTACTTAGAGCGGTGATTTCCAGAGTGGGTGGCACAATAGATCCCCTGGCATATGAGAGGAAAATATTAAAACTTCTATTTCTACTTTTTAATCACAAAGGAAAGGAATTGACCTTTCCTAATATTTAAAATGAGTCGGCACAGGGGACTAATGGAGGGACAGTGTTTGTAATGGTGAGCGTCTGTCTGTCTTCAGGGAAACACAGCACACCCCATTGAACCTGCCATGGGATTACTCTGATCAAAACAAGACCTTTAAATGGTAAAATTCTTTATAGTACTTTGTAAAGAAATGGGGAGAAATGTTGAAATCTTTTGTACTACCCGGAGCCTCATCGATTACCTCACAGCCAAGTGTTTAAAAGAGTTGTTGAAAGTGATGTTAAGATATTTTGTCTCTCACAAAAAGACAGACATTCAAGTTTAATGACCTTCATTTGAGATGACAATATTAATCAAATGCTACCTAGCAGATATTTTTGACAAATTAAACATATTTAATCTGTTCCTTCAATGTAAGATGGTGTTTTAACAATGCATGAGAAAGTAATTGCTTTTTGAAACAAAATCTTACTTTTGAGAAAGCATTTTGAAAATGAATATTTTTAAACATGTCACCCATAAATAATAATTTTTAAAAACCCCTCATATCTTTACATTTAAAAAACCCACAGGAAACAATATTTCTAACCCATATATAAAAGTATTCCAGAGTGAAAAATGTCAGTATATTTTGAAACTACTTATTAAAAATATGAAAAATTCAGTCCCCCAAATCTAGGAAACAGAATTTTCTAATTTATGTATAAAAATCTTCTGGAGTGAAGTTTCAGTGTGCTTTGAAATGGGTTTCTAAAAACATGAACTTTCAATACATTTTGAAGCCTTTGCAAGAAGAACTATTTAACATCTCGGGAGATTGAAATGTTTTAGCCAATTTTTGACACATTTTTGGTGGCTGAGATTGTGAGAAAGCAATGCCACCAACAATGAATGTCTTCAATTTGGACATTGAAACTCTGCGAGTTACCTCTTCTGGCTACAATAACCATTAAATCAAGTACTGACATAAATTGGAACTGGAATGAGACCTTTGAATTACTGTATCACGAAAAGGTAAACCAAGATTAAAACAACAACAACAAAAAAACCCATTTCAATTACTAAAAATTGTTTATGATTGTAGATATATGTTTTTAGCAATAGCAAAAAGATTTAGTTAATTGTATAGAATGATAACATAACCTTTAAAATAGCTTATTTCTTCTTTTGGCTCTCCTTTTAATAGTCATACTTTTGTATATATTTTATAATGTGTAATAATTGATGTACATATTTTTTAAGTACCTAAACACACATGGGGCACCTGCTTCAAAGGTTTTACTGATAGGTCTACACAGTTAGGATATTTGGTAGTCATGGTTTAGATGAGGACTTCAGAATTTGAAACTCAAAAGCCATGAATTAACCTCTGTTTTTATAATTTTCTGTGGCATCTATTATTTCCATGTCTTTGGGAGGACCACTTGATAAGTGGAAATTGTGAAAGAAACACATGTCAATATTCTTCTGCTAATCAGGTACACATATATCATCTTTGCTTTTTAGAAAAATGGAATTATATTATTATATCCATTACACTGTAAACTACTTTAAAAGTGTCAACAGAAAATCAAATTCATTCTGCCAAATTAGTAGCTATAGCTTTAATTCATCCCTTTAATATTTATATAATAATCCATCATATGCATGTACTAAATATTATAACGTATTTTCCTGTTGACAGATATCCATATTTTCCCAGGATTTCTTTCCTTTCCTTCTTTCTGCCTTTCTCTCTTTCTATTTTTCACTTCCAATTTCTTTCTTTTTTCCTTCTTTCTTTGATGATTTTTTTCCCCAATACAGACAATGCTTTATTTCTGTAAAATGAATCCCCTAAAGTGGTCAAAATGTATGCATATGTTCAACTTTAATAGGTATTGTCACTTTACTTCTCAAATAAGTTTGCAGCAATTTACACTCCTGTCAGCTATGAATGAAAATATTTATTCCTTCACATACTTGCCTGAACTGAAGTTATCATTCGTCTTCATTTTTGTCAATTTAATGGCTAAAACATGATGTTCTGTTAAAATTTGCTGCTTGTGGGTTTGAAGATGTTTTTATTTGTTAGCTGTTTTTGCGAGCTTTGGTTGCATAATAAACCACCCCAAAACTTGGTGGCTAGAGCATAAGCTATTTATTTAGCTTATAATTCTGTGAGTTAACAATTTGGGCTGGGCCCAAATGGGCAGATCTGCTATTGGTCTTGCCTCAGCTCCCTCATGGGTCTGTGGTCACTTAACTGGCTCTGGTTGTTGGCAGTTAGCTGGCTGTTGGCTGAGTTGAGGGAAGTTGCTGGGTCACGTGTCTCCCCTCATCCACCAGGCTAGCCTGGGCCTGTCACAGGGTTGCTATGGCAAGGTTTCTCAGAAAAGCAAGACAGGGAAAGCAACACCAACTACTTTTTTCTGCTTGCATTATATTTGTTAATTTCCCATTGACCAAAGCAAGATATATGGCCAATCCAGACTGGGGTAGGTGTGAAGGAATAGACTCTGCCTCCTGACGGAAGGGGGAAATTGTGTGGCCATTGTTTGCAATCAACCCATTAGCCTTTTGGATTTCTTCTTTTCTGCATTGCTTTTTGCAATCTTTTGCCCCTTTTTAAAATCAATTCTAAAGGAGCTCTTTGTTTAGAGATATTGACCAGTTGCATGTTTTATACATTACACATATATTCTCCAGTCTTTCATTTATCTCTTACCTTTGTTTGTGGTACCTTTTACTGTATTAAAAATGATCTGGCTTAAGACACTATTTCTCCTTCCAAAGTGAAGTAATACTCATGTTTCTGGTATTGTTCCCCTTAATAATTTAGCCATTTTATTATTTCTATTTAGAGCTTTAATCTGGCATATAGTTTTTTTTTATGTGGTATATATCTTGTATATTTTCGATTTATTACAGCATTTTAAAATTAAATGTATTTATTAAATAGAGCTTCATTCTTCCATGAAATTCAAATGTTATTTTTTTTATTTTTTATTTTTTGAGAGCAGTGTCACTGGCCCTCACATGTGGGACCCAAACTGGGGCCGCTGGCTTCCCAAGCCAGTGCTTAACCACCGCACCACTCCACCAGCCCTCAAGTGTTATTTTTTAAATCTATAATATTCATATATATTTATCTATCTATCTATCTCTATCTATCTATCTAGATAGAGATAGATAGATATATTGTTGGGGGGGCTATATAGCAATATTTTTTGACATAACAGTTCCACCTCTAGGGGCTTATCATCCAGAAATAGTTGATCAAGTGAACAAGAAGTATGAACAACAATGTTCATTGCAGCATTATAATAGTGAAAAACTGGGAACTACTCTATTTTTGAATCAGAGGATTAGATAGCCAAATACATATCTCAGGGATACGTTCCAAGAACCCTAGTGGATGTCTGAAACCACAGATAGTACTGAATTCTATTAGTAGATAACCTTTACGGCTACTATTTGGCATATTTGAATTGTCAGCATCACTATTCCTGCACTTTGGGGCCTTTAGTAAGTAAAATAAGGTTACCTGAATACAAGCACTGTGATACCATAACCGATCTGATAATCTGAGATGGCTACTAAGTGACTAATGGGCAGGTAGTGTATACAACGTGGATATGCTGGACAAAGGGATGATTCAAGTTACATGTGGGACAAAGTGGGATGGTGCAAGATTTCATCACACTACTCAAAAAGGCATGCGATTGAAAACTTATGAATTGTTTATTTCTGGAATTTTCCATTTAATTTTTTCAGACCATGATTGAACAGGAATAACTGAAATCATGAAAAGCAAAACCTCAAATAAGGGGGCACTATTGTAGGACAATAGAGTATTACTCAGCTGCTACAAAGAATGTATTAGCCCAATAACTCCAAGACATACTATTCAGTGAAGAAAAGAGCACTGTGGAAAGCATGTGTGGTGCGATCCCACTGGCATACTGTTATTAAACTATCTATGTATCTATGTTTCACCCAACCAAAGACACAAACACAGTAAGTTAATATTTTAAAATATTGGCAGGCGTGATTTTCTGTTCTTTCTATGCCAAGCTCCTCCCCAATCTCTTCCCATTTCAGGCAGCAATTAGGTCTTTTCCTGCTCCTGCCTTGAGGAAAAGGTGGCAGTGCTAGTGCAGCACACCCGACTGAAGAACCAAAGGTAATCTTCAGCTTTGGAATTTCAAAACAGACTTTTATACTCTATGATAGAGACACTGTTTAGAAAGGAAGGCTCGTATAGTCTCCAGGCTGTGTCAGAGGGCTCCTGACATCAGGTGTATGTCACCCGGGCACACTGTCTGACCCACAAGGAGGAGACAAAGATCCCAGATCACACTGGCCCCAGAGAGGACATCATCTGTGCAGAATGATCTCGGAGTGTAGGGGGCACATCTGAAAAGGCCTCCGTGTCTTTGAGGCTCTCTGGGGTGAAGAAGGGAGGTCTGGATCACAGGTTTAAGGTCGTTGGGGATCAGAGAGTCAAAGAGACCTCACCTGAACTCAGCAGGGGGGCGGCCCTCACAAAAGTCCTCTGATCCAGGTGGCTGCAGCATCAGAAGAACAGAAATTTCTCTCAGAGCCAGAGAGAGCTTGAGAAAGGCCCTCCCAAGGGTGAGCATCCAGAAATTTTCTATGTGACCCCTTGAGAGGGGCTTTGAGAAATGGATGATCCAATGCTGTTGGACCAGAAGAGGGCACACAGTTGAGAAAGGCATTCCCCAGAGTGTTCAGCATGATAGATAGGCAGATGCCTTGGAGTCTGTCAGCTGAGGAACAGCCTGCAGACCAAGGCCAGGTGAAAAGTGTATCTCAGCTCACATGGCAAGGTCAGATGGAGGTGAGCACCAGGCACCCACACACACCTGGATACCATGTCACCCCCCTCAGATGAAGATGCATGTCCATGGAAAAGAAGGGGGCAGGTAAATTCAATCCACAGAGAAAACCCTTATTTTCCTGAGAAAATTCTTTTTTGCCTGAATTTACTCGACATTGCTTAAAATGATATTTCTGCTACTAGGTGGAACGGGGTCTTGAGACAGAAACAAAATTCAGTTATGGAAAACTAAAGCTGCCTCTTTGCACACCTGTATTTGTGGACTGTGAAACTCATGCCCTCTACATATGTATTTAGATATTCATAGAAAAACATCTGGAAGTAGTCATAACAAGCTGTTCCCAGCGGTAACAAAGTTTAATTTTCTGCACTAAACATGGATCACTTTCGCAATAAAAATGCAAATCTAGAAAAATATTTCAAAGTATGTCATGTTCATTGTAGGCAATTTGGAAAATATGAGAAGTACATTTAAAAATTAAATCATCTGAATTCTCACCATGAAAATAATATTGTTAATATTTTAAAATTTTCTTCATATATATATATTCTATTTTTAATAATTGTTTTATTTTTCAATTACAGTTAACACAATATTGTATTAGTTTCAGGTGTACAACATAGTGATTAGACATTTATATATCTTACAAGTGATCACCTAGGTAAATCTAGAACCATCTAATACCATACATAGTTATTACATTGTTATATTGTTGTTATATATATTACATATTCTATTGTTGACTGTATCCTTATGCTATACTTTACATCCCCATGAGTATTTTGTAACTGCCAATTTGTACTTCTTAATCCCTTCTCGTTTTTCATCCAACCCCCAACTCCTCTCCCAGTAGTCAACCCTCAAAATGTTCTCTGTATCTATGAGTTTCTGTTTTGTTTGTTTATATTGTTCTTTAGATTCCACATATATGTAAAATCATATGGCATTTGTCTTTCTCTGTCTGACATACTCCACTCAACACAATACCCTCCAGTTTTATCCATGTTGTTGCAGATCCCAAGATTTCATTCTTTTTTATGGCTGGGTAATATTCCATTGTACATATGTACCACCTCTTTTTCCATTCATTGACTGATGGACACCCAGGTTGCCCCCATATGTTGGCTATTGTAAATAATGCTGCAATGAATATATGAATGCAAATGTCCCTTTGAAGCAGTGTTTTGGGTTTCTTCAGATAAATACCCAGAAGTGGGATTAGTGGGTCCTTCTGTGTCTCTTGTTACAGCCTTTATTTTAAAGTCTATTTTGTCTGATATAAGTATTGCTATTCCAGCTTTTTTGTTTTCATTTTAATGAAATATCTATTTTCATCCCTTCACTATTTAAAGTAATTGTTAATAGGTATGTAGTTATTGTCATTTTATTGTTCATATTTTGATCTTTTTTCTTTTACGTCTTCTTAAAGAAGTCCCTCTAACATTTCCTGTAATACTGGTTTGGTGTTGAAGAACTGTAGTTTTTCCTTGTCTGGGAGGTTCTTTATCTGTCCTTCAATTCTAAATGATAGCTTTGCTGGGTAGAGTAATCATTGTTATAGGTCCTTGTTTTCATCACTTTAAATATTTCTTTAAATATCGCTTTAAATATACATATAAAATACCTTCTGGTCTGCAAAGTTTCTGTTGAGAAATCAGCTGACAGTCTTATGGGAGCTCCCTTGCAGGTAACTAACTGCTTTTCTCTTGCTGCTTTTAGGATTCTATCCTCTTTGTCTTTAACCTTTGGCGTTTTAAATATGATGTGACCTCTTTGGGTTCATCTTCGTGGGACTCTTTGCTCTTCCTGGGCTTGTATGTCTATTTCCTTCACCAGGCTAGGGAAGTTTTGGGTCATTATTGCTTCAAATAGCTTTTCAATTCCTTGGTCTCTTTCTTGTCCTTCTGGTACCCCTTTAATGTTAATGTTGATAGGCTTGATGTTTTCCCATAGGCCCCTTAAACTATCCACATTTTATTTTCCTGTTCTGATTGGATGTTTTTTGCTATTATAACTTCCAAATCACTAATTTGATCCTATGCTTCATCTGACTTACTCTTGATTCCCTCTAATGTATTCTTTGTTTTAGTTGTTGTATCCTTCATTTCTGACTGGTTCTTTTTTTATGTTTTCTATCTCTGTGTTGAAGTGTTTACTGAGATCATTGAGCATTCTTATAAGCAATGTTTTGAACTCTGCATCTGATAGATTGCTTGTCTCCATTTTGATTATTCTTTTTCTGGAGGATTGTTCTGTTCTTTTCATTTGGGACATGTTTCTTTGTCTCCCCAGTTTGGCTACCTCCCTGTGTTTTTTTCTACGTATTATGTAGAGCTTCTATGTCTCCCAGTCTTAGTAGAGTGGCCTCATATAGTAAGTGCCCTGTGGGGCCCAATGGCAAAATCTCCCTGGTCACCTGAGCTGGGTGCTCTGGGTGTGTCTGTTGTGTGTGTTATGTTGTAGTTGAGTCTTGGTTGCTGTTTGCATGTCAATGGGAGGAATTGACCTTCAGGCTGATTGGTTGTAAGGACTGGTCACAATCACAATGGAGGAGCTGTTGTGCGGGGGCTGACCCTATGGAGCAGGATTTGCTTTAGCAGAGCCCTGGTGCCTGCCCAGTCTGCACTATTGGTGTATCGACTGCAGAGGCATCCGGGTGGTACTACAGCTGGGTCTGAAGCCAGTCAATGGGTGTGCTGGCCTCAGGGCCTCCTGGGAGGGGCTCTACTGTGGTCCAGGTTTCAGCACAGCTTGTGCCTTGCTGGGGCCTCTTGGCATGAGCCCAAAAGCAATCTGCATATGTCAGCCATTCACGCTGGACTTGGAGGTGCCTGGGAGAGGCTGGGCCATGAGCCAAGGCCAGCTGCCACTGGGCTTGGTGCTGCTCAGCAAGAGGTATGGGGCATACCGAGGCCAGAGCTGCTTTTTTATGGTTTGTGAACCTATGAGAGATTTTAGGAAAGTCTGCAGCATGAGCCAAGAAAGCCCATTTGTATGGAAAAATCACTGGAAGTATCTTGGGTGGGTCTGCAAGCTGTGGGGTTGGGGTCTCAGGAAATCACCAGGGCGGGTTGAACAGTTTTAGCTAGGTTGATGGAGACTCAGATATGGTGACCACCTGCATTTGCATGCTTGGTTGGGGGGGCGGGGCTCAACACAGAAATAATAAATTCTATCAACTGCGAGGGACCAGCCTCCGCGAGTCCAGGGGTTCCCTCAGGTGGAGACGGCATCGGCGAAGGGAAAGAAGGGAGTGGAGACACCGGGGGAGTTTCAGAGTAGTGTCACACTTTATTGTTACAGCATGTCCCCTTTTATAGGGACTCTTGACCATTACCTCAATCACAAGTTAAGTTCCACATAGTTTTGAATTGTTCTCTTCCAGGATGCAGTGTGGCCTATTCTATGTTAAGGATTCACTTATCTCTACATATTGCCTAAAGAGTGGTTACCATGACTA
The DNA here is from genome assembly GCA_033961575.1 of Aselliscus stoliczkanus. NCBI lineage: Eukaryota > Metazoa > Chordata > Mammalia > Chiroptera > Hipposideridae > Aselliscus > Aselliscus stoliczkanus. The sequence continues at coordinate 123,089,277 of CM066729.1, forward strand.
CCTAGTCATTATCCCAAATTCCAGCAGCTAAACATAATCATAAGACTCACAGGGCATATACTTGAGCTATTACTAAAAGACTAGCAGTGGCTGAGTTTAGGGTAAAAATGATCTAAAGTCTATTCCTATGTGATTACAATACTTAGTAGCTAAAAACGGGGTCTCAATCTTCTCTTATCCTACGAAGGGTTACATATTATTACAATAGAGGGTAGCATCTGTTTCTCAGTCAAAGCTTCAGTGTCTGTTGCTACAACAATGTACAAAGCAAAGAATTCAAATAAGGCTGTTGAATATACCCCATGGTCAGTAAGTTGCCTCTTATCAGAACTTCCATGGCCTGGAGACTTTAGTCTTCAAGGATACCTCTCACAGTAGTGGCCATAGGCAAGTGAGCTCAAGGACTGATGTTATTATCAGTTTCTCACAGGCAGGCTGTCAGTTTTCTCATAGACAGGCTGTTGGCCTATGTGGCCAAGAGTCTGAGCCTCTGTTTCCAAGGGGCTTGAGTCCCCTCTTTCTCAGTACTGGGGTCCCCATGGGGCTACAGCCTGGCTTGGGTTGTCTCCTCTCTAGGAGATCGTGCCCGTCATTGACTTGCATAGCCATCTCTCATTGGGGAACTTGACATAAATGTAGTGAAAGTACTGTCTCCTATAGGATCCAATATAGAGGAAAGGCACATGGGTTCATCGAGGCAGGAGGTATTACATGACCAACCATAGGGAAGCACCCCAAACATCCAGTGCTGAGCATGTATCTTTACTTCAATGTGACCTTGTCAGACATCGGGGTGCTGTTGGCTCCCAGCAATCAACACTTCCCTCCAGGAGAAAGCTGCCCCTCCAGCCCTCACCTTGAAGCCAGACAATTGAGTTCCTTTTTATATGTTCCTGGCACCTGTTGAGATGGTGCCTCAGTGCTCAAAGCCAGTGAATTCATCAGCAAGTTAGTCCATGCACAGGCCCTTTAAGAGGAATGCATGGGACTCCAGCTGCCTTTCATCTTACTCAGCCACAATCTCCACTGGTTTTCAGAGCAAGAAGTTTTGTGGACTTTTCTTCCTGGCACTGGAACCCTAGGCTGGAGTGTTTGTTGTTGGACTGGAACCCCTTGCTCTTCAGGGGGAACTTTTCAGTAGAGATATCCCTCATGATTTTTAACCACCACATGGGTGTGAGACCCACATTTCGTGTCTCTGCGCCTCCTACCAGTCTCAAGGTGGCTTCTTCTGTATGTTCTTAGTTGTAAGGCTTTAGTCCAGCTAGAGTTCAGGTGATTCTCAATGATTTTTCTATGGTTTAATTATTTTGATGTGGTCATGACAGGAGGTAAGCACAGCATTTACCTAGTCTGCCATCTTGTTTTGAAATCCTGTATGTGTATACATTCAAAGTATATAGATGGGCATATATTCAAAGTATTTTTACAATATCTGAATTATATTGGTACTTGCTATCTACTTTTACCCCTTTTAATGTTGTTAATAAGCATTTTTCCATGATATTAAATATTCTTTGAAAATGCACTGTAAAAGTTACATGCTGTGTGAGTTATATACTATAATTTATATAATTTCTAAACATAGATAATATATATTATAATTTCTAAATACAGATTAGAAGATAAAGGTCAGAAAGGTTAAGTAACTTACCCAAAGATATCCAGCTAGCATATGGCAGGGCTGGAACTTGAACTTACATCTTCCTGATTATTAAGATTAATCCTGCCAAGGTTGGAAGAATAAATGAATAAATGTCATAGGTTGTTGTAAATTACCTGAGAGATATGGGTCCTTAGTAAGTAAGATTCTTCTTCACCCTCTTTGCCTTGCAGGACAATTCTTATGCCCTGTGAGGGCTCCCACCTCTGTCAGTCTTGGTTTATATCTAGCCTTCCACATAAGTTCTTGTTGCTTGAGCTACTACTTCTGGAGCTCTTCCCTTTCATGCCCCTGAGTCTCTGCCTAGTCTGCTAGTCAAGGTTCTGGCTGATGCCCTTCTCCAGCCTGGCTCTGCCTCTTTCTCCTTTGCATTCCCTACCCCCACTGGCATCCTGTGTTGCTGTGGCCCTGCAGTGCTTTGTATCCAGGTCATTCAAAAGTATAATAGAACCCTGCACAGCACACATGATTTGAACAGTTCAGGCAGCCATAGTTCTCCAGTGCCCCTTTAAATTTAAAGTGATCAATCCAATGAGTTCTTTTGGAAGAAGTAACTGGGTTTCAGCTGGGAAAAAGCAAGGGTCTATAAAATTCAGATAAATCATTCCAGAGATATATATCTAGAACTCTAAGTCACCTAGACATTAATAGAAACGAATGCTTCTCCAATTTTTTTTTTTTTTTGCAAGTCACATCAGTGTGTGTGTGTCCCAGAATCTCTATTCATTATTCACTCCTGTAGCTTTGGAGGGGACTGCAGATGACATGGTGCCAGGAACTCTTGGGGTCCATTCACAAGATCACCCTTCTGAGCTTGGCTTCCTAAGAGAAGAGCCTAAGTTAAGCAAGACTGGCCCTCTCTTGAAGACTCACTAGATCTAGGTTGGAAAATCAGAATGCCTCTGTGATCCAGGCAGCTATTGTATGTCAGGGCAGAGGGCTGGGGAAAGATAATAGAGAGTGGTAGGGACTGGGAAAACTGGAAAGGGCATGTCCTATAGAAAGGCTTTCAAAGGCAATTAAGACATTATTATTAGGGCCAAAGTCCTTGGATTTTTTGCTACCCCATCCCAGAGGTGGTGTGGCATGCAGAATAATGTCACCTTCCTCAGTCTATGTCCTATCTCCTGGAACCTGTGAGTATATATGTTAGGTTTCATTGCAAAGGAGACTTTAGGTTGTAGGTGGAATTAAGATGGCTCCTTAGCTGACCTTAAGATAGAGATAAGAGATTATCTGGGATTTTTCAGGCGGGCTCAATATAGTCACAAGGGTCCATAAAAGTGGAAGAGGGAGGCAAAAGCCTTAGAGGAAGATGAAACTACTGACGAAAGGCACAGAGAATGTTGTGCGATGTTGCTGATTCTGAAGACGGAGTAAGGTGCCACAAGCCAAGGAATGAGGGTGACTTCTAGAAGTTGTGAAGGGCAAGGACATGGATTCCATTCTAGAGCTTCCAGAAAGGATTACAGCCTTGTCATCACCTTAATTTTAGCCCAGTGAGACCTGTATCAGACTTCTAACATATAGAACTCCAATATAAATGTGTATTGCTTGAGCTGCTAAATGTGGTGTAATTTGTTGAAGCATAAATAGAGAACTAACACAAATGCTTTCTTTTCTATGAACCAATAAGAATAAAATCTCAGTTCACATCATGTGGCTCAACAAGTCCTTTTTGGGCAGGGTGAGGTGGGAAGGCATAGAATTGACTTAGTTGTTGATTCAGGTTAGAGGGGTCATGGGCCCCCAAGACAGTTCAGGTGAGCTGGCAGAGAGATGATTCTACAGACCTGGTGCCAGGTAGAACTGGGGCTGAGCAATGACCCATCCATAAAGGGTTGGCCTCAGGGCATAGCCATTTGGCAAGGCCGTTTTTCAGTGGACCACCACTGTCACTGTCCATTCTTAAAATAACCAGCCTTTGTTTGGTAGATTTGAACTATGCTAAATTTATTTGATTTAATTTTGGGGGGGAAATTAATTTTTTTAAAAAGTATTATACATACTGCATTTCTGTGTGACTTCTTTGGGTTCAATATGAGAGCCCTTTTTTTTATTATTATTGCTGGCATTAGCATGTTTTAAAGCTTTTTTTTTTAACTTTATTGGGGAGCAGTGTGTTTTTCCCAGGATCCATCAGCTCCAAGTCAAGTTGTTGTCCTTCAGTCTTAGCTGTGGAAAGTGCAAGCTCAGCTCCAAGTCCAGTCTCCATTTTCAATCTAGTTGTGATGGGGGGGCGCAGCCCACCATCCCATGCAGGAGTCGAACCAGCATCCTTGTTAAGAGCATGTGCTCTAACCAACTGAGCTGCCTGGCCACCCCTAAACGTTTTTTGAGTCAGGGGTTAGGTGACTATCTTAGATTGTCCAGCTAGGGGCTAATATAATTGGTTACCGGCCAAATTCCAATCTGTTGCTATGTTGTTACAGGTGATATCCCATAGAGCCCTGGGTTGTTGACAGTTGTTTGGAGTTCTGAATACTATTGATTAGAGTTGGAGAGGATTTCGTTCATTTCATCATATTTACTCACTATCCCAAAGGTGAAATTTTCAACGTAGTTGTTGACTCAGGTGAGAAGGGTCATGGGCCTCTGAGGCAGTTCAGGTGAACTGGCAGAGAGGTGATTCTACAGGCCAGGTGCCAGGTGGAACTGGGGCTGAGCAGTGACCCGTCTCTAAAGGGTTGCCTCAGGGCACAGCCATGTGTTGTGATACAGCAGGCGTATCATGGCATATTCTCATGTATTTGTAGGCATCTTTCTCACTGGTATTTAGGGATGATGACAGAAACTACCCCATGGGGTTGCTGTGAGCTTTCAAGGAGCTAAGCCAAGTGATTCTGAGAACATTGCTTAGCATCTAGTAAGTGCTCAAATAAAAATAATGTTTCTCTTATTGTTATTCTAAATTTGGGATATATAATATGAAAAATTGGAGAACGCTGTATTGAGGGTCAGGACAAGAGTGGAGGATGGAATTTAATTCCATCTGAGCATTTAGATGCTGGTGAGCCTATAGGGAGTCATAGGTGTAGCTGAAAGCTCTTCCTCAGGATTGTGCCCTACTTATAGAAAAATATGTCAAGGTATTTTCTTTCTTAGTTCAGGTGGATTTTCCTCGAGAACTGACCTGAGGGAGCCAGTCTTTCCCATTCACATTTCCTCTGGCAGGAGCTAGGGGGTCATCATTGGAATGGAGTCTTCAGGCCTTCTGAAGGAACTCTGTTAATGTATTACATTCACAAGCTTGTCAGGTTGAGGCCAGATAGCTAACAAGTCTGGCATGAGCAATCTGGATGTTTATAGATCACGTTGGCCTCATCTGTACATATGATGGATACATATGGGAAGAAGAAAGTTCCTGATAGAAGTATCTTTCTGATATTTAGTGTTAACTCTTACGAGTATGTCACGTGTTAGACTAAACCAGGGTTTCTCAACCTGGGCACTACTGGCATTGTGGGCCAGGTAAGTCTTTGTGTTGGAGGACTGCCCTGTGCATTGTGGGATGTCCCCCAGCATGCCTGACTTCTACCCACTAGATGCCAGTAGTTCCTCCTGCCACTGAGTTGTGACAACCAGAAGTTTCCTGCTATTCACAAATGTTTCCTGGGGCAGGGGGACAAAACTGCCCCTGGTTGAGAACAACTGGGCTAGGCAATGGGGTTACAAAATTAGTCAGACTCAGCCCTTGCTATGGAAAACCTCACAGTTTAGAGGTAGACCCCCAAGAGCAATGGGCCACGCCAATACAGTCAGGGAAGCCACTGGGCTAAATTCATGGAGAGGAAGATAAAAAGGACGGAGATGAGAGAAGGGGTGGCAGCACCTCCACCCCTGTGGCTTTGCTGGGCGCAAAGACAAACGATACTTTTCTTGTGAATATAGGTCAGTATTTTGAATATCAGTTTTGGTTTCCTGATGCCCACAGGGGCCAGAGAGTACTATTTTTCATCCCTACAACAAATAACCCCAGACCACTCTACATTTTGACTTCCGGTGTCTGATTTTTATATGTTAGGTTGGGCAGCTTTCACTTGTTATTGCTCCTGGTCTGTCTCTGGCATTCTCGCCCTTCTCTCAAAGTGCTAACACTGGCTCAGGTGTCACCCAGACTAATTAAGTCAGAATTGCCAGGGTGAGGCCTGGGCACAGATTTGTCTTTTAAGCTTCCTAGGTGAATCCTTTGTGCCTGTGGAGAACCACTGGTGTCAAGTAAGAGAGAAGAGACTGGGTGAGTGTTTGAGCAAAGTAGACCAGGATGTGGGTTTGCTGCATCTTGCAAAGTCACTTCTCCAGGGCTGGGCTGGTTCGCGGCAGTAATGTTAGTGGCTGACCACTTCAAAAAAACACCTATGGCATTGTTTTAATTTATAAAATTAAACTCCATTGATTCGAAAAACAAATGTGAATTGAAGTTAAATTATTAAACCAATCTTTCACTTTGTACCAGGAGAGATTTTATTAATGTCATTTTAAAACACAGTCTTTTAACTAAATATTTTTTAAATATAACATCAAAATGGCTCAATCAAAATATTGAACATCAGCCTTTTCTCTCAAACTAGAGTCAAGTTCTTCTCTTGAATAGATTTCATGAGCTAGTTTTCAAAAGATCCAGTTTTCCGTAACATAAACTCAGATCTAAGGAAGAGCCATATCCAGTTTAGTCGTGTCGGTTGGATTTAGTTCAGTGCAGCTCGCTTCAATTTAACAGAGCTCTATGGTGTCTATATGATCCCAGCACCTTCCTAGAAGTTGGGAGGCAGATGCCTAAAGAACAGTCTCTTGAGGAATGTGTACATAGACATAAGGAACAAACACTTGGCCCTTGGTGTGTTTACCCATTTGCCCATCTATCCAGTATCAGGCCAGAAAGTATATAGAATGGGTGAGGGATCTGAACATTTCCAAATGTCCTCTGGGGGAGGCAGAAGGCAGCTGGGATCAGCACCATTGTGGAGAAGAATGAAATGTCCTTCCTCCAGCAGCTGTATGAGAGCTGTGCACGCCGTGGTCAAAGGGAGCACGTGGCAGAAACTTGACGGGGGCTGAGTATTGTGGGTGCCCAGTCAGCCAGGCAGGGCTGCCAGGCCCTCTCCCAGCTAGGAAACCAATATCACCAACACCACCAGAGAGGCTAGCACATGGGGTGAAGGACCACACCCGACCACACCGCCTGGATCAGAGGCGAATGCTCAACTCCAAGGCCCCTCCACACCACTAGACCATGAAAACCTGCTACCGGAAGAAGGAAAAGGAGCAAGGGTGGGGTGTCTAGAAGACTCAGCAGCTACCGAAGAGACAACCGCAGAGATACTGCTGCCTGGGATGGAGACCTGTAAAGTCAGTTCTGGCAAATAAACAGGCAGTGTTATCTGGGCACATTTGAGTAAAGAGAGGAGTAGATGTGTGACTCAGATACATGTGTTGTCTGTTCAGATCTGTTGTTTGTTTTCCGTATTTATCAAGTGAGTGTTATGGTTCAAAGCATGAGTATCTATTGAGTAGCTTCTAAAGGCCAGGATTTGTGTTAGACACTGGGGATTACAGCAGTAAGACATCCACAGTACTCACCCTCATGGAGATTGCGCTCCAGTATGGAGAGGGCATATGGAGACACAGTTTTTATTAAGTGCCCGCTGTATGCCGGGTGCTTCATGTGCATTATCATTGTAATGCTTCACAGCAACCTCATTTTGTGTGATCAAGCAGCATTGGTCATGCAAAGATGGAACGCGCGAGTTAGGGTGGATTTGGGTGTGCACACACACACATACACACACACACACACCCCGAAAGGTACACACTCCCTTGCCAATGCTTCTCAGTGGCTGGCCCTTGGACTTTCGGAGGGACATCTTCAGAACTGTCTTCAAGTCCCACAGAAGGTCATGCCTGGAGAGGTGCAAAGGAGAACTCTTCATTCTGAGAGGACACACCACAGCACAGATCTCACAGTTGACAGAGCGGGAAAATTTTGGCCCATGGATCTTTAGTATTTGACTGCGGACCTGGACTCCTCCCTTCTGGGTATAAAGGGACATGCAGGGTTTGAAAAAAATAAATAATGGGAAATTGTAGGTATCAATGTGTTGGGGGACAGGGTGGGTTTTGAGTGTTAAGCAAACCTGCCCAACTGTTTTCCATGTACAGCATTTTATCACAATAGTATTGATAACTGGAAACCAAGGCATAAAAAGATATACAATGATAAATCCATTAAAATAAAGTTACAGTGTTAAGAGCCAATGACCAAGAGCAAAGGGATCTTTATGTCAGAAAACAGGCTAAGGGAAACTTAACATTGACCTCAGTTCTGAGCTTCCTGGTAGACAAGGTGACAGTAGAACCGGACAGAATGCATGGTCTCAGTGCTCACTGCAAAGCAGGGGATCAGCCCATTGGGAGAGGCTTCCGTTTCCTACTTTGTTTTATTTTTTTTTAGTTTGGTGCTTTGGAAGACATTTATCACATGAGTCCCTAGATAAGGCACATAGAACAACATAATGGATAGTGTCTTTGCTAGCAGTTTTACAAACAATGCAAATGTGATTCATACTGCTGCTGCTTGTATCAGCCCTGGCTGAACGCCAAAAGCATAAACAATGTGGTATTTTAGTTCAGTGCAAGTTTTTCTGTGGAAAGTTGAAATGATATCCTCCATACTGGGAGCTTCCTAGGGATTTGACTTGGTACAAAGTGGAGCTTAGAAACTCTAGAAGAATTTAAATGTGGAGTTTCTTAGGCTGTCTTGCTGGCTAGCTACTACTTAATTTTTAAGATGTAGCTCCGGTATCGTCTGTTCTAAGAAACCTTCCCTGACTCCTTGAGGTCAACTTAGGTGCCCTACTATGTGCTGCCCTAATGCCCTGTGTATCACCTCCTCACTCCATAGAACCCCACCTCATTATACTAGGTTATGTGTCTGCATTGTAGATGGTGAGATCCTGAAAAATGGGCATAACCTCAATTAAGTTTGTATTCCCAGCTCATACAGTGGCTTTGGAACATAGTAGGTCTTCATGGATATTTATTAGGCATGCCAAAACTCGGAGTAGTTCTTGGTATAGGACAGGTAGTATACAGAATGGTTAGACTCTGGACTTTGGCACCGAATTGATGGGTTCAGATTTGGGCCTCTACCCAAATGGGTAGTGGGGCTACCTTGGGAGAATCCCTCTGTGCCACATTATTCATCTGTACTAGGGGGTTAATAATAGTACCTACCTCAGAAGATGGCTGAGGGAACTAAGGGCATCGGTACATGGAACATAGTACAGTGCCAGGTGTGTACATATTGCTGTGTGTGTCACTGGTTATGATGACTGATGTCTCTGATGTCCCAGCAGCTCTTTTGCCAGGGTTAGTGGGCAGATGGGTTGAGCTGTGGTCCATGCTGGGCTGGGCACAACGTCACTTGTTGGTCACTCAAAAGTAGCTCCTGTGCCCAGTCTCTTGGGCAAGCGAGAGGAACGAGGCTGACACTCTGTGTTCGCTGGCTGTCCAGGCTGCCTCTGCTTGCAGGCAACTCCATGCGCCTTTCCAAGCTCACTGTCTAGCCAAAGAGGGGCAGGTTTGTAGAAGGACATTTGTGGTCACCATGTTGGAGCCTGTCTCAGGCTTTCCAGACATCTTTGGGTGATGTCTCGCCCTGCCTCCGTTTCCCTTGGCATGCAGTTGAGAGGTTTTGGGGCATCAGCAGATTTGGGATCATCTCCTGGCTCAACTCCCTATTTCCTGTGTGACCTTGGGTGGGTAATATAACATCTCCAGCCTCAACTGTCTCATATTTAATAATGGGGATGATGGTACTCCCTGACGGGGTCGCTGTTGTAAGGATTCAGTGTAGTCATCTATGCAGAGCGTGTGGCTGGGACCTGGCATGTGGTCAGCACACACTCAAAACTAGATGCTGCCTTGGGAGAACCACTGGTCTCATTATTCATCCGTACTAGGTAGTTAATAATAGTACCCACCTCGGAGGACTGCTGAGGGAACTAAGGGAATTACTTTGTGAAACTAACTTCTCTGAAGCCTTTACCTGGCCACTTCTCCATGGCCTGAATTCACATTACAATTCATCTTCGAGGAAGTGGCCAGGAAAACTCCGGAGGCCTTTACGTCCAAGGTGGCTTTGTCACAACCAAAGTCCCCAGGACTTATTTGTAGGCAGGAATCAGTGCTTACCAACCTGATCGTGGGATTACAGGAGCCTCCTGTACAACTCCTGCCCACCAGGCCCTCCCTCAGCAGGTAGGCAGCCTGGCACTGGGCCCAGGCCTGGCCAGCAGCCCCAGCCAGCTTCGCCAGCCCCCCATCTGCCTGTGGACATCCCAGCCAAGAAAGCTGCTCACTGCCCTGTTCATGCTAACTGCATTTCCTCCTCTTAAGAGACCACAGGTATTTTACAGGAAAAGGATTAGGAAGAAAATTAAATACTTTTCATCATGCTTGTGCAGAAAGTATCCCACTAGGAGCACTTCTAGCCACTGTTTTGGGGCAATGTTGTAGGCAGCTTGGGCTCAGAGCAATCTGTCTACATGCTTACTATTAGTTTTGAGGTCAGGGGCAAAATGTTTTGCTGTCTCTTCAGTTTTGTTCATCCTCACTCTTCCTACTTAGGGTTTTCACAACCTTCTTCTTCCTTTAAGTTTATCTAGACCTCCTGCCCTTTCAGCCCAGCCCCTCCAGGAAGCCTTTTGCATTCTTCCAGCCTGCTCTCCCTTCTCTCTGCTGGAGGCCCCTTGGGACAACTGACCCATCCACAAGTTGCCTGCCTGCCCCTCATCCTCTCCTCCTAACAGAACCCACTCTGATCTTCCATGCTTCCCTTGCTGCCCTTAAGCCCTCCGTCAGCAAGGACAGAGTGCCCAGGAAACCCTCAGCCTGGATTTATGTGGAAGGAGCCCAGATTCCTGTGTTCTATAGATTTTTAAATCATTCATCCTTCTGGAGGGATGTGTTGATCAAAGTGAGTCAGTATGTTTGAACTATTTCTTTGAACAGGCTATTATAAATCCCCGGACCTCATGCACATCGATTGATGTAATGTCAATCCTAAGGTTACTGATGGGTCCTCTCCTCTCCTTACCTTGGGTTGCCTCATGCGTGTGAATGTAAATGGGCTGGGAGATGAAGTTGTAGGACTGGGAGATGAAGTTGTAGGATAAGAATCTGACGCCCTCCCCTGTAGGAGTAATAAACAGAGCCTGAGCCCAAAATGCGCTTGTGGACTTGATCGAGAATTCTCTGTGAAATTGTACCTGTTCAGCTGCTTGATCTCCCAAGAACACATTGCCTCAAACAGCCTGCAGGGGCTGCAGATTAGAGCAGAAAAAGGAGCTGTCCTCTCATCCCGAAGCCTGGTCCGGCAGTCTCATCACCCACAGCTTATGAAAATAAATTCTGTAGAAGTTTGGCAGTTTGGGTTCTCAGCTAGTTTTCCAAGAAATAAAATATTCCTTTTATTTCCAGTTTTGCCTCTGACTTGCTCTTTTTCATCAGTTCCAGCACAGGCCACAGTCGTCCTCGCCATGCCTCCTCTAGTGTCCTTGTATCAGTCAGCACTTTTAGTTACAATGACAAAAACCTACTCTGGTTGGCTTGAGCAAAAAGGGTATTGACTTTTGATTGATTAGACAGCTCTGATTGGTTGTCCATGTTTATTCCCTCTTTTCCCCTAAAATATTCTAAAATGACAATAAAGTTAAATGTTATAAACCCACAAGGTTAAAGAGTGTATGGGCAGAGACAACAGAATGAGAGTTTGGGGCTAATTTTTGAAAAACAGAAAGTGGGTGGAGAAAGAGTGACCAGTTCAGCAGAGTAAGGATGTCACAACTTCAGTGCCTGATAATAAAGATGCTATTTTGAAGTGAGCTGATAACCTGCTCTGAAAGCCTCAGCCAGCAGGGACCCCAGGAAGTGGGATGAAGCAGGTCTCAGAAACCAGGGAAATTAAGCAGAGATTTGCACAGTGGGTAGTGGCACTTTTACTTCTTTTTCCTGACCTCCCAGAATGCCAGCAGCTGGAGTATGCCCTTCAGGCAGGATACTGAAGGAATCTTTTCTGGAGAATCTGAACAACTCTGGAAAACAGACCTCTAGGTGCTGATATTGTGGAGGAGAGATGTCTTCCTTATAAAGGTGAGGGAGCCCACCAGGCAGCTGGCCTACAAGCCACACCATGCCCAGCAGGAGCTTTTGAATGCCTTGCTTTAAATATGAAAGGACAACTAAAGGTCATTATGCATTTGAGGAAAGTCTGTTATATAAATGAGAGACTACAAAACAAATATAAAACAAAATCCAGGGCAAACTTAATTTAGGGAACAGAAGAAAACATCAAAAACCCTATTATTGCGAATCTTAAAAGAGATTAAAAATATTGCATCCTTAAGACATGAACAGGATAATATGAAAAAGAACAGAGAGCACAAAATAGCAATTGACTATAAAAAAAAATAACTAAAATTTAAAAAACACAATTGAAGTATTAGAAAATAGAGTTTAGAAAAGGAAAACAAAAGTAAAGAGGTATAAAATGGGAGAGAAAAATTCACAAAAATTAAAGGCCTAATCCAGGAAGTTCAATATACTTCTAACAGAAATTCTAAAGAGAAAACAGTTAAAAAAAAAAAAAGATGGGGAAAAGGCAAATGTCAAAGAAACAAATAAGAAAATGTCTCAGAACTAAGGAGCATGTATCTCCAGATAAAAAGTTCTACCAACCATTTAGCTGTTAGCCAAAATAAATGGAAAGTACACCCACACCAGGCACTTCAATGCCAAGTTTTGGAGCACAAGGGTGGGGAGTATTGAGAGGGGTGAGGGTGGAGGTAGGCCGTAGGGGTGGAGGTATGTTGGGAAAAGGAAAAGAAGAACAAGGAGGAGGAAGGAGGAAGAAGGGCAGGTGCCATAAAAGGAATAGGAATCAGAGAAGCATTAGGATGCTTCAGAGTAACACTGGATGCTAGAAGATACTTGAGAAATACTATTTTTGTGGAAGAATCAGTATTACCCTATTCAGTCCTAAGTGAAAACAATCAAATCAATGTGATAGCAGAATTGAAAAAAATTCCATACAAGAAAAGACTCAAAAATTTACATGCCATGCATCTTTTCTTCGGAAGATTCTGTAGGATGGGCTTCAGAAAAACAAAGCCTAAATCAAAAAAGATAAAAGTAAGCAACAACAGGTGCGGGGAGCAGAGAGGAAAGTCTCAGGACAGTCCCTGGTCATCCACCGGGAGAGTAAGGGAGAGAAGCCCTGAGAAGCTGTCTCCAGGATGCAAGGAAACTGAAAGACTGTTTTATGTGGTTGAGCATTTGGACAAGTACATTATGGAATGGGGATAAATAAATATAAATCAAGGCAAATCTTATTAACACAGGAAAAGCAAAAGTTATATAAGCAAGGAAATAATGTAATTGTTGTCAACTACTTGGCTTAGGGAATAGTATTTTCATACTATAATAAAGCCAACAATTTTGATATAACAGAATTTAAAAATTGTGATACAACTAGATTGGGGGTATTGTTAAGGGAAATGGAAGGGTGAGAGCTTGTATAAGACATTTAAATCCTCATTACCATATCAAGAAGATAATTGATAATGCTAATGTATAAAATTGATCAATCAAGTATAGCAGTATGAACATATGATTAAGAAATGGAAGTACATCTCAAAGAAATAGCTAAAAGAATTACAAGTGTTTGCCTCTGGAGAGCAGGACTAGGACCAGAGGCTGCCATTTGTCAATAGAGGGCTTGTAATATGGCTTGATTTTTAAAGTATGATTTAGTGTAGAATAGTAGGTTTGTAAACCATGCTTTATGATTATCAATTGTACTTTGAAATAACTCTGTTTAGTCTCTCTTTAAAAAGAATTAATTGTTTTTATTCATCCTGTTGGTCTAGCCAGTGTTTGATATTCAGATTTAAAAAATAAATGTTATTTTTCCTATTGCTTGTGAAAAGTTTTAAAACAGAGTTAATCAGAAATAAAGGGAATGTATTAAAATAATATCAGGCAACTCACAGAAGTGAGCAGAAGCCTGAGAACCAGGGCTGGAAACCTATAGGAGAACGGGTAATGGGGACATGGCCAAGGTTACCCTTAGGCCCAGCCTGGAGAAGTCTCCGTCATTGGACTCACACGCTGCCTTCGTCAACGGGGTTGACTTTCAGTTAGATCTTTGGCTCACTCTGTCAAGGTTTAGGGGAATCCACTGTGCTAAGCCTGGGTCCTGGGCTGGCTTGTGCCCGCTGGAGAGAGGGACCTTCTCCCTTATGTCTAGCCAAGACACACACAATGGGTGTCTTCACAAAGCAGGGAGTTTCTGATATTGAGTGGCCCAGATCTTAAAACTGTCTCTTATTCCCATGTGGACACCCTTTCCCTCTCTTCCAAACCAGTGTGTTCCCCAAACCATAGGATACCTGCCCATAGAACTCTACAATATATTGAGACCCAAGCATCAGTCTTGTTTATCTCTCAGACTTTTCAGATGAAGATAATGAAACCTAGAGAAGTTGAATGTAATAGAGGAAAAGCAAACACTAGCACCCAGGTCTCCTTCACATATAGCGTCTCCCTTGGCTGATCAACATGGGGATGGCCTCATAATATTCCTCCCTTTAATAAATCTGAAGTGAAGAGGATAATGTTGCCAGACAGGAAGATGTTCCAAAGTGGTCTGAACAGTTTAGATAGAGTGGTGGGAAGATTCCAACACATGGGATTTACAAGGATAATGTGAAGTCTTCCAGCTAGGCTTAGATCCCTCTGAATCAGTACAGGTTATAGAGGGAAGGGGTGTGTGTGTGTGTGTGTGTGTGTGTGTGTGTGTACACACACGTGTGCGCATAACTAATAATCTAAAAAATATGTCCTGGGGGATTGAAGGTAAGGCAGCTGAGTGTGTGCTGTGCTGTCCTCGGGAATGTGGTGGCATGCCTGCACCAAGAGAAGCAGTTCCTTGGTGAAGAAGTTCCTGTCCTCTTGCCCTTCCTGCCTGGCTCCCAGCCTTCCCAGGTCACTAGTCCTACAGCCAGAGCCACTTGTATGTGTCTGTTGATTAAGCCAGCCATTGCTGGTTCCTACACTGCAGGATGGGGTCTCTGGGCTAACGTGATACTGAGTAATCTGCTTTGTCCTGTGCACCTTCACCTTCTGCCTGAGGTAAACCCTTGCCTTATCCCTGTTTATTCCCATGATTACTCCTCTCTCCCAAACTTTTAAGACTTTCCTCTGCTGCATAGGAGGTTACAGTCCAATTCATCTTCTCCCTCATTTAACCCTATCGACTTCTATCTTTATGTAATTGCATCTAGCAGTCATGTCAGATTCCTTTACCTCCTCCATACCTCACTCAGTTTTCACTGATGATCATATCCAGTCAATGTTTTCTTTCTAAACATTTCAAACTCCATCCCTTCCCCTCTAGCCTAGTGACCGCACTCTTTTCTGACCCTCAGCACTACTTTTCTGGACCATGGTAATTACCTTCTAGCTGATTCTCTAAACTTCTCATGCATGTGAAACTGGCCTCCAGGTGGCCAGCCTGGCCTACAGGTTTATGGAATCCAGACCTTCCCATGAACTTCCCGCCTGAACTACCTCTCCAGGGCCCCCCCAGGCCTGCAGCACCATTCACCCCACCCTGTTCTGCTGTAACCTTAGTGTCCTGTGAAATACCGGTGTGTTCCTTGAACAAAGAGCAAAAAATGCTAGGGAGATAAACACTGAGTGAACACTGAGTTCAGCCAAGTTGGATGATTTTCTGTGATACGAGAACTTTTCTGTGCTTTGTGATTCTTTAACGGAGGGATATAAATGCATTATAGCTCAAGGTTTCTACCACAGAATTTTTTTTGCAGGACAACTTTTAGCATTTCCTGTATGAGTTTGCTAGAAATGCCATAACAAAGTACCACAGATTGAGTAATGTAAACAACAGAAATTTATTGTTTCATAGTCCTGGAGGCTAGATGTTCAAGATTAAAGTATCAGTGGGGCTGGGTTTTTTTTTTGAGGGCTCTCTTCTTGGCTTATAGACGGTGTCGTCTCAGTGTGTCCTCACACGGCCTTTTCTCTGTGAACATAAATTCCTGGTGTTTCTCACTCTTGGGACACCAGTCACATTGGGTTAAGCCCACCCTCATGGAGACTTTGTGAGGTCCTGGGGATTGGGACTTTGCCATAAATTTGGAGGGGCCACAATTCAGCCCATCACATTCTGAGGACATTAAATATAGTATATCCCAGACTTTCTGAGCATAGGGTATTTTTTCAACAAGAGAACTTTAAGCAACTCCAGAGCCTCTTCTATTCTGTAGAACACAATCTGCGAGCTCCTGATTTCCAAGGTAAAAGCCAGGCTCCACTGCTCTGTGTAAGGCCCTGCTGTGTGGACCCGGTGGTATTTCAGGCCATAACTCAGCCCCCTGCTACGGATCCTCCCATCCCTGATTTTGAGCCACAACATCACCAATTGGGGATGCTTCAAGTACACATTTAACTCCAGACAAGAGGTATGTGGGCCAGGCAGTGCCACGCCTGCCTCCCCCACACCAAAGGGCACAGTGAGGCCTGACACAGTGAGCCTCCTGGAAAGAATGTGTGCATCGTCTCAAAGGCTTCTCCACTTGACCAGTCTGACCTCTGGGGAATGCAGATCTGTCTGTATACTTCCCATCTTAACTTGCAAGGACGGAAGAGGTGCCAGAGCTGTGTGGTCTGACTGGGTAGGACGGTGATCTGACAGGACAGGATAGAGAGCAAGGCATTTGAGGGCTAAGCAAGTGGGCGATGAGGTAGTTAATACACTCAGGGAAGAAAATGAGTTCTAATTGAGGGCCACAGAGAAACATTGATTAATAAAGATTAGAGGAACTCATACAGCATTCTTTACACAAATTATATTTTCTGTGCGGTACTTTATCCATGAGCTAAGAGATCTTTGCAGCTAATTTTGATGATAATTGATTTTTGCCTCATCTAATAACTTTAGAACCAAATCCTTATTCACAAGATGTGAAGATGTGACTCAACCTTCATTTCCCAACTGAATGCGCTTTCTCACCTCCAGGCTTACACATGCTGTCTCCTTAGACTGGAAAACCCTACTGTCCCACTACTAGCCATTCCCAACCTGGGGCTTCTGCTCTCCAGGAAGGGATTGGTACATGGATCCTGAGATACTGAACACATCACTGTCACGAAACTTTCTCCCTTTAGCTAGTAGAATTCTCTCTCTGTATGGGTTTGTTTTCTCCCAGGAGGCTGGATTGACCCAAGACTGCCTTATCTCCATGTCCAGTTTTGTGCATAGCACCTGGCACTTACTAGGAGCCTAGGCCATGCTTGTTAAATGGGTGGGTGGGTCCTGCTATTGTCTCCATCCCACCTGCTCATGGATTTTGCTGAAGGTGACCACTACTACTTTGGCTTTTTAATTTCATTAGTCTCCAAGTGGATGAGTCCGAGAAGCCTGTCATTCTTCGTTGGGCCTCCCTCATGCCTTGCTCTTTCTCTAGATGTTGCAAATTCCTCAGGAGGCCTATGGACCTGGATCCCTTTCTAGCCCTAACACTCTTTCCTTGTTCCAGTGGCCATTTCCCTGGGCCCTGTACTGCCAGCCCGGCACTAATCAGAACTTGGCCCTTCCCTGGGCCATGGCCAACCCAGTATTGGGGCAGCAGAGTCAAGAAGCATCAAGTCTACATTGAATGGCCACTATGGGAGGGGCTGAAATCCTCATAAGTCTCCCCATCCTTGGGGTCTGGTGGGACAGATGGCTACTCTAGACATGCTGACAACCTGTCTCATACTATCATTATTTGGTCTGTATTTGTGGGCTCTCCAGCCTAGATAGAGATGATGCTATTTCTGTCGTGACTTTAAAGAGCTGGCCATTTTGTCATTTACTAGTTGGAAAGCTTCAGTTTCTTCTATTAAAAGGGGATCATAGTGGTCACCATGTAGAATGGTTGAAACAATTAGTGACAGTGGAGACTGAGGTTTACATTTTGGGATAAGCACCTCAGAGGCCATGTGGAAAGTCTGCTCACGGAAGCATGAAAGACCAGTGTGGATCTGAGGCAGGATTTTGGGAGAGATGCCAAGATACTTCTGTGCTGGGCATTTTGTGTTTGTGAATTTATTGATGTTAATTCCTTTGAATTTGTGCCCCATTTCCCCTCACAGTGTATGAAATGGAGTTCTTTGGGGTGTGTGTGTGTGTGTGTGTGTGTGTGTGTGTGTATGCCCACGTGCTTGGGAGTATTTGGAGAGTTTAAGGTTTAAAATGCCCTGGAGGTCAGGTAGGGTTGCCTCCTACCCTCATGCCTGTCACCAATATCAGATGAAAGCAATGGAATGCCTCAGACCTACATCTGTAATTCCAGTTATAGGACATAGTTGGTGGTGAGTTATCTCACTGCTTTTTCCACTCTAGATACTGACCCTGGAAATCCTGGATTCACAGTTTTCTCTCCAAGCAATGCTATCCTACAGGCAGGGCCTTTCTAGGTCTTTGTGCTGTCGGTGGGGGTGGAGGGTATGAAGGGGGGCCACACCCCTGAGGAAAAAGCATATGTACTTGACTTCTGCTTCTACCCTCCCAGCGGCTGAGTGCAGAGCGACATGGCTTTACTGTTGGGCCCAGAGGGTTTTGGGCAGAAACCAGGCTGCTGGCCAAGCTCAGGCCTGGGCCCCAACTGCGCAAAGGCTTTGTACTTGGAGAGAAGCTGTCTCAAAGGCTGTAAGGCAATTTATCGTGTGGATTCTAAAGAAAATAGATTCTTCCTCCTTCTCTTTTCACTGAGTTTGCAACATCCTTTTCTCCTTACTTCCCAAGAACTCAGAGCCCCAGCCATGGCCTCCCACTGTGGGTCATTTCAGTGGGGCCAGAGTCCCAAGTGCCAAGATGAGCAGCTGTGTATGCCCCTGCCTCCCCCAGCACAGGGTACCTCCCAGCTTTCCCATGTCACAAATAAGGGACTCCTTTCCTGACAATTCCTGAGCCAGGCAACTCCTCCAGCTCTTGTCTCCAGAACTGAAAAGAATATATTTTTCTTTCTATTCCATTCTCCAAAAAGTCAGGCTCATAAAAAAGAATATAGATTACACCCAGAAGCTCTTATCAGCTAGGTAAAGAATTGCTACTTTCAACTTTCTTGCCTTAAAAAGAATTCAAATGCTTCCATCTTTTAAAAACAATTTAGGTTGAAGAAAGGAATTAGATCCTTGTGGAAAAGCGGCTTGCCTGATTTTGATGATTTGAAGGAGTCGAGATATTAACCTTGAATGCTGATGCTTTAATTGAGCAGCCCAGGCAATGTAATTGTTTGCTCAGTGGGTCTGGGTCTCCCAGGCCGACAGCCCCTCGTTGTGGCAGGCCTGTGGAGCTTTATGTGACCCAGCAGTGCTGGGAGAGACTTTTCTGCCCCAAACTGTGTAGGACCTGAGGCTGAAGGTCCTCTGAGCTGGTCTTTGGATGCAGGCAATGCCTTTCAAGCTCTAGTATAAATATGCAAATACCCGTGGAAGAAGAAAGCATTTCTAATCAGACTTTGCTTTGTTTGCATCTGAAAGTCACTTGAAGCTGGAGCTGAACAGCAGAGTGTATGAGAAATGGCTCAGCGCGGCCACCTGCCACCGAGGAGCTGCGTCCTCTGGCCTCTGGAGGATGGCATTGTTAGATTGTTTACAGCCCACTGCAGAGGCTGGCGACCGTTTTCCCCAAACCAGAGCAGGGTGTAAATAAGCTAAGAGGTGATTTGTTCTATTGTACTTATTGGTTCTTAAAAGGGATTGTGTGGTTGTCTCTGTGGCCAAGGGCCGGGAATGCCTTTCTCCCCTAGACAAGATGGGATAGAGAAGCTGGCTCCCATGGCCTCCCATCAGGATACAGCCTCGGTGTGTGCCAGTGAGAACGTGGAGGGCCTTATTTGGCTTATTGTCCTCCAGGTGGCAGGGGAATTATGGATCACTGGTTAAAACCCAAATATCCATCAGTTGGTATCTTTGGCACTGCCTGGCTTCACTTCTCTGAGTTGATCTCATTAAACAGATCGTGCCTGTGAGCAAACTCCATTTCATTTTTTTGCTGATAATAACGTTTCTTCATAAATTGTCCACATGTAGCATATTCTCACTTTTTATTACAGTAAATTGTACTCTCCGCACAGCCCTGGAACCTGTCTCTATCTCATCTGAAGGATCCACAAATGATGTGTAATGAATCTTCCTCCCCAGAGGCTGTGAGCTGGCACTCCTACCCTCTGTACAAAGTGAGAAGGCGGTTTGGCAGAGCTATTTCCCTCAGACTTGGTAAACAGGACTAAGCCCGGGGTCTCTAATGATTGACTAGAAATTGTTCAGATCTATCAGATTTTTACATGTAGCTAATCAATTATGCTTTCATTTTTCATTAGCAATGTCATAGTTTTTGTGAGATCAAAGTCAGTGCCAAAAAAAAAAAAAGAAAAATCAAATGATGAACAGTCTCTCCAATGTTACAGTAATATATATTTTTAAATGCCATGATTGACCAAACAGGTCCCAAACTTACTCTGTTGTTAAACAGTATACATGGGAACTTGTATCAGGAGGCTTAGCACTCAGCACAAATGATTGTAGCCCCGTAGAAAACCTCTAAAATTTGATCATGTTTCCATCAGTTTCCAAAGGTCACAATATCTTGCACTTATCCACCTTTGAAGTTCACTTTGTTTCCTCAGGTTCTCTCAGATGTGTAGAAAAAGAGTGCAATTTTCAAATACAGACAGTACTTACTTTGCATGGCACAGCGTTCACTGAAAATGCAGTACAAAGCGAGGACACAGGTCCCATATGCAAGGGTTTCTGTTAATATGCAACTGTGCAAAGCAGGACTGCCTGATGTCGGTGTCCCTTTTCACTGTGTGGGGTCTCCTATTCATGTCCCTGGCCTTCCTCATACTGAGCATCAGGGAAATATACGGGAGTGTGAATCCACCCATCCATTCATTCCACAGACATATTTTGAAGTTCACTGTCACGGAAGGTTGTGTGGTAACTAGACCAGGCCTTAGCCCTTGAGGAGCTCACCTTGAGGAACTGGAGGCTGCTCTCCATATATAGAAACCCTTTCGCAACCAAAGGACCACCTGAGCTAGGAATTCTGGGGGTGGGGCGTGGCAGGAAACTCCAGAATCCAGGACTCAGCTTTCCAGGGAAGCCCCTGGGGCTCCCCAGGTTCACTGTCCAGGTCTCATCATTGTCTGCATTGCTTTCCAGCCCAGCTCGTGCTTTTGCATTAAATAGCTACCCAAAATGTGGAGTGTAAGTGTGTCTTCTCTTAGTCTCCAAGCTGGCTCGAAGCACTAGAAAGTGCATTGCCTGGTTGCACTGACTTGCTGGGAGACTTTGGGCAAGTTTCCCCATCAGTGGGCTCTGATCAGTGGTTGTTGTGTGGACTCAGGGAGGTATCATGTGTAGAGGGCTTAGCTCAGGGCCCAGGTGGAGCAGAACCTATTCAGGGTCAGCTAATGCACCCAGCCCGAGCCAGCCTGAGCCAGCCCTCCCTGTCAGCCTCTTCCAGCCAGCTCCTGCCCTGCACAGGCTCAGATCTTCCTCAGCAAAAGAGCCTTCTTTGTGTCCCCTAGAGATGTGTTTAGAAGATACACAGGGTTAATTCTGCCACGCCCTCCCCAGATGGCCTTGTGTAGCTGGGGGTGACTGCCTAGTCTCCACTACCTTCAGGCGACCAGCTCCCATGCCCTCCCCACAAACATATGTGCCCAGGTGGCAGTGTTTCCTGCTCCCCCCAAGGATGAGGGCCCTAGGCTTCAAGAAAGTTCCAGTAGAGTGATGAGTGAGGTGGGAACAGATAACTCCGCCCTGGTCAGGAGGGGCCGTCTCCTGGGAAGGGCCTGGGGGGAAGAAACTGGAAAAGGGGCCCACATAGGGTTCAAAATTCTCCAGTGGCATCCAGGAGCATGGTGGCTTCAGAAGTAGGAGCCACAAACTTGGGGAGAATCTTAAGGCAGTTTTCTGGTGAAAGCAAGGCCCCTAGAGGTTCTGGACACAGGTTGGGTAAAGAGAAAAAGCTGGGCTGGAATCTTGGGTCCTTTTCCTGAGAAAGCAGGTCCTGGGAAGCCCAGAGTGGCCTGAGATGGTTCAGTGGTACCGAGGGTTTCCTTGTGGTTCTAGGATAGCTTCTGAAACCTGGGTCACACGGTGAATGCTATGCTGATTTCCTTGGAAAAGTGCTATTCGAATCACCATAGTCTTGCAGTCAGTGATTCCACTTCTCCACCAATGGGGGGCTTGCCCTCCCTCATGCTTTGGAGGGGTGACATAGCACAGACAATTGTTCCTGAACAGCACGTTGTTGCCCAGGCTGCAGTGGGGCTTTAAACTTAGCTCCACATCTGTCCTCGGGGAAAATGCCAGGCCCCGGGCTCCACGGGGCAAATGCTCTGAAGTGTTAGAGTTGGGGTTTTGAAAAGATGCTAATTGTTGGCAATTGACAAACTTTCATTATCTCAAGCTCCCAGTGTAGGGGGGTACCTAGACTAGTGGCCAACAATTAACACATCCATATAATTGGTTACCTTTGCTCTTTGTAAAATAAATCCTCAGCAACGTGGCTGGAAGACTTCCATGTGGAGGTTTCTTCCACTCCTTTTGCTATTCCTTTAGGCCAACATAAAGTGAAACAGATCATACTTAAGAAATGCAAGTGGAATAATGGTCTCAGGCTTATGAGAATAAGCTAAATTGGAGAAAGAAGGCACTGCTGCTCGTCATGGTGTTTTCTCAGCTATGAGAAAAAAGATCATTTTGTTCCCATTGTCATGGTCCTGGCCCAGGCCCAAAGGCTCGTATACTTGCACTGATGGTTGTTCATACCTTTTGGGGTCAGTATGACTGAAGGAAAGCAAACAGGCTTGGAGACAGATGGACCTGAGTTCAAATCCAGTCTCTGCCAAGGGTTAGCTGAATACAAGTCTAGATCTAGGTCTCAGTTTCCTTTCTGTGGAATGGGTATGAGGATGCTGCCTGCAGGTTAGGGCGTTGAGAGGTAAGTGGGGAATGTGGGCTGTAAAGTGGAGGAGATGCTGAATGGCAGTGTCTGGTTGGGTGCTGGAGGAAAGCAGGCCCCTGTTGCCTTTGGCCATGACTTGGACTCGGTCCTGGTGAAAAGCAGAGAACAGAGGAAGGGGAGCAGGCTGGAGATGCTTCCTCCAATCCCTCAGAATCCCTGTCTTCTCTGATTCCCTCTAGGTGTTTTGATATTAGAATTGAGCCTCATCTCTATGTGGTCAAGGGGCCATTGTCAGCCCCCGCTGTCCTATCCAGGTGAGCTGGCCCATATATATTGTTCCCGTCAGCATGAGGGGCTGCTTTCAGTGTAGTGTTTGGGAGCCAGGAGTTGGGGCTGGGTCTTCATTTACTTCCCTATGGACATCATGGGATCACGTGACTGGATGACCAGGACAGAATCCAAATATCCCCTGGGCCCCAGTGGGCCAACAGAACGGCATGTTAAAGTTCTGCATCATTTATCCCCCAGCTCTGTTGACGCCACTGGCCATGGGAAAAGGCCCCCTGAGGTTCAGACAGGGTTGCTGTTCACAGACAAGGGGACACATTTCCTTCCCTAGGTGTGGGAAGGACAGCTGCCCTCTGCTTCCTTTACTAGGGGTCTACCTGTGACAGCACACTTTTCTCTCAAGAGGGTGGCATGTGGGTGTCAGGACAGGTGTAGCCATCCAGCTCTGCCTCTGTAAGTGATGTCTCTCCCCACTGGCTGCCCATGTCCACCCTCCCAGCCCTTTCCATGGGCTACATGCCACCTAAAGAATCTTGGGTCTCATTTTATATTCAAAAGGGACTAAGGCAGGAGTCAGCATGATCCTTCTGAAATTCCCACCTCGGCCCGTCTTCCAAAGCTCCGTGTTTGCCAATCTATTGATGGACCACAGGAGCCAGGCAGACAGTCTCTGATGGCTTGGCAAAGGCTTGTGGGACTCACGACAACTAAACTGGGCAGCCTTGCTGTGCCCCGTTGTTGTGCCCCTGCAGGGGCCCCCAGGATCATGGAGACCCAGTTCCTGCCTCCACAGCAGCTGTACGAAGCTCCTACAGTTGTCCAGGCCTCCACTGCCTACCCACTGCATTATTTAGAGGGCTGCCCCAGAGCCTTGGTGCCCAGCTCCAGGAGAGAAACCCAGTGGCAGGAAACCAGCTTTCCTACGTGCTGAAGGTGTGTGACTGGGAATGCCTTCTAAGCAGGGGACAGTCCCACTTCCTGCCCGCCTCAGTCATGGAACAAAGGGGCTGCCCTTTATTGTTTGGTTAGCTCAGTGCTTCTCTGCAGTTGGTGTTGGCTCCACAGTTATAGACTCAGGTGTGGTGGAGATGTGGGGGGCGCCTTGCACTGTGCTGTCTTTAGGGTCTGTGGACTCATGGAGGAGGCAGTGCTCACCACACTTGCCATGAGTGTTTATTGCCAGTCTTCTTGCTTTTGTTGGCTCCATGAAGGCAGAGACAAGGTCCCTGGCACACACTCATATCCAGGAGAGATAGGGCAGCTGCTGGTGTGTGGCAGGCCCAGTCTGTTGCGTGAAGAAAGGAATGAATGACAGATTATGCACTTCTACACGTTCAGAGGA
The DNA here is from genome assembly GCA_033961575.1 of Aselliscus stoliczkanus. Lineage (NCBI taxonomy): Eukaryota > Metazoa > Chordata > Mammalia > Chiroptera > Hipposideridae > Aselliscus > Aselliscus stoliczkanus. The sequence continues at coordinate 123,113,616 of CM066729.1, forward strand.
GACCACAGAATGCTAACCAGGTAGGAGACATCACTGGGAGGAACTTTGTGTTAGCTGATCTTTAGAGTGAGCTTCTTTCTGGTCTGGAAGCTTCATGTGTAATTTCCTTTAAGTCTCACATTAATCCCTCCAGGGTGGGAGGTGTTGGTTTCAGGTTGGGTTCCCAGAAGCAGATTTTGAGGTGACAATTTAAGTGACAATGATTTATTAAGAAGTGTTCCTAGAGGAATTAAAGGAAGACAGCAGGGGAATGGGGAGGTGCAATAGGGAAGTGAAGGAAGCCAGGGAGGGTGTGCTGTCAGGTAAAGCAGTTTTGGCTCATCCTACAGGGGGATTCTGGAAATGGGTGAGCTCACACATAGAGCAGTCCCCATCAGGAAACAGGGCAGCTGGGATTTGTATATGTGACACCCTCAGTGCTTCATAACGGCTGTAAGTTCCCAGCCACCGTGAGTGCCAAGCAGGGTTCCAGCAGCCTGAGCCAGGGGTATCTGCCATTGGGAGTGAGCACACACAGGAACCAGTGTGTTCAAAGATCCTAATGGGATTTGTGGGGGGACATGGGCAGAGCATCGACTGCATTTGGACGTCTTTTAGGCATGGAACTGCTGCTCCGAGAGGTGGATTAGTTCACGCATAAGCACTCAGCTAAGCGATGGCCACACTGGGGTTCCAGTGCGCCCTGCCTCCCTGCCTCCTCCTTGCCTTGCTCACTCTGTGATGAAAGGGAAGCCTGACCTCCACCGGCCTCATGGTTGGGGACAAAGAAGGAAAAGAGCATGTAGAAGGGGAATTAGTGGTGCTGTGAGCATTTAGGGCTCTTCCCACAGAGCTGGCCGCTCTCCAGTAATTAGGAGGGGGGTGCTCTTGCTAAATCTGCAGTAGCTTCTCCTCGCCATTCATCTCAGCTTGTGTGAGATGCACCCTCTGGAAAAGGCTGCAGCCAAGAGCTATTTATCTCTGTGTGGGGAAAAGAGGCTTAAAAAATTAGCTGATGCTTAATTGGTGAGGGAAAGTAGGACAGGAAAGTTGGCCAGTTGTCCTGTGGGGTTTTCTGATCAATTCTCTGCATCAGTATTCCCTGTACATGAGCCTGAGATCAGGTGAGAATTCTCTGTGGAGTATCCAAGGCTTCCACCTGCTCCCTGAGAAGCACCCGCAACTGCTGCTGGCTTCTGTGGGGACAGGTGGAGGACCTCTCACCTGCACAGGTGCAGCCACGCCTTCAGGTTCACAGAACTACACGTTCAGGAGCAGGACTCGCAGTCCTGGAGACCAGGAGTCAGGGTCGGAGTGCTGAAACAGCAGGATCTCAGGCACATAGCCATTCCGAGTAAGTTTAGGATTCTTGGGAGTGGTACCGAGGGCTCCACTTTCTAAAAAGCTGTCTAAGAGGTTCTTAGATTGTTGGGGAAGGTCATCGAGAAGTCATGACCAATGGTTTGACCCAGGACCTGGATCCGGGCAATTGGAGGCTTCCCACTCCCTCGCCTGTGTTTGGAACGTGTGCTCTGCGTGCCTCCCCGCAAGCTACGTGGGGGTGGTAGAAGCTACGCAAGGACACAGCCTTGAGATAGAAAAGTGGTGTGGAGATTGTCTGGACTGGATATGTGACTGAATTCAATTAAGGCCCCCCATGTGCATAACTGACCCACTTAAGGCCTCTATATAAACTTTAAGATGCTGGCAGACAGGTGTGGAAAACTAGTTTTGCAGCTGCCCAAGACAAGCCTTGTAAATAAGTTCCCTTTCTTATTAAACCTGCCACCTACCAACCTGGAGTGGTCTGCCTTTTTCTTCAGCCTCTTGCTCCCCTCTGTGCATGGGTGCCATTTTCAGATTATACCCGGGAAGCTCCTGGCCAGGCTTGTAGAACAATATCCATGCTGCTTGAGAATCACTGTTTCAGAATGTGACTGTCTGATGGAGTCTCACCTGTGGTCATGAGACTCCATGGCAATGCTTTAGTACCTGCTGGGACACTGCTGTCCCCCTTCCACTCAGGACCATCCCATGAAAACTCGCTACTCCCAAGGCAGCCTGCTCCATCTTGAACGACTTGGAAAGTCAGAAAGTCCTCTCTTACATGGAGTTGATATCTGTCCCCCTGGTTACTGGAGACCTTCATCCTAAATCAGCTCTCTCAAAGTCTGCAGAGCAATTCCAGTCTCTCTTGCACATGACAGTTTTTCACGCGTTTGAAGGTATTTATACTGTTCTGTCCTTAAGTATCCCTGGTCACTGTAACTGGTCATCAGTTTACACTGACCGATTCCAATGTTCAGTGTCCTCCATCAAGCAGGGGAGCCAAGAAGTCTCAAGGGACAGAAGAGACCCGTGGCCTCTTTATTTTTCATGGGTCTTTACTCAGTGCTGTTGCTTTCAATTCTTATCTCCCTGTTTGCCCTTCCGCTCCTGGAAACCAAGCATAGGACTTTGAGTGCAGCCTTGTTAAAGCACATCTCTATAGATTCAGTTCAGTGCTCTGGCTTCCTGAGACATTAGCCCTCCTCCCAGCTCTGTATCATGAGCAGATCTGATGTGTCACCAAAGTGGTGGGAACAGAGACAAGCTGGAGCCCAGTAGTGGCTGCAGAGGGTTCTCAGGGCCTCCTGCATCCACATCTCCCTCCCCCATCCCCTCTCTCGGGCCTCCTGGCTTCTGAAGATCCTCATGAGAGTCTGTATGTTGGAAAGAGGCTCTGGGCTGCTTGGCCATGACTCTACTCCACAGTGCTCTCCCACCTTCACCCCTTCTGAACATCTGAAGTCTTCTCAGCTTCTGTAGAGAGGTCCTGCTTTATTAAGTTTGTAGAATGGGGTAGAAAGTGTCTTCAGGACATGGTGCCATGAGGTATCCGGACCAGGCCAGACTCACATCCCCACTTGTCTTCACAGGGGCTGGCATACTTTTATTCATAGGCTGGAGAAGGAGTCTGTGTCCTTCACCCCAACATTGCCCAGGAAAGGCCCCCATGCCAATTCTTGGTGTTCTATGGGGCACTGTCTGTAAAGAAGGGGGATGCTAGAGCCGGCCTGGGCACTTCCCCTGGCTCTGTTTCCACATGCCTGTTGTGTTGGCCAGCAAACCTGTCCACTGGTTGTGTAAGCAAGGTTCTAACGGAACCCTGTATAATAACAGTGCAATGACCTGGGTCCCACAAGTGGCTGGGTCATGGTGGGGGGCATCTGTTAAGAAGAATGAGTCAGAGGGCCGGCCGAGTGGCGCGGTGGTTAAGCACTGGCTTGGGAAGCCAGCGGCCCAGGTTCGGTCCCACATATGAGGGCCAGTGACACTGCCCTCAAAAAAAAAAAAAAAAAAAAAAAAGAAGAATGAGTCAGGTCTCCATGTACTCATGAGAAAAGCTATTCTCGATACATAGACAAGTCAAAAATACCAGCTGTATCTTGATAGGTATTTCGTGATCCCATTTTAATAAACAAAACACATTTGTCTGATATGCGTATGTAGATATGTGCTTGCAGATGTAACTAGACACTTCTGGATGGGGACATCTCAAATGATCTCTGAGGGATGAGTTTGGAGGGATAATGGGACATTTATACTACTTTAGCACTTTTTTTTTTTTAAATGGGGCAGGGTTATGGAATGATATTGAACAATTTTATTTTCCTGTATTTTTTCAAATAAAAAAAAGTAATTAAACTTACATTACAAAAAAAAGGACTACAACCTAATAACTCTCTGCCAGGTTCATAGGTGGCCTGGCACAGTACTTGGCACTCAGCAAGTGCTTGGCACATTCAAACTACAAGTATTTTTACAGAACATGCTTGAAAATGATCAGTTCCTTCTACTTCTTTCAACCTGTTGGCTTTCCAGTTAAAGGAGGAAAAGAAAATACTCATAAAACATGAGAAACAGTATAAGTAACTGGGTCCTATCTGCTTTGCCCTCTAATACTTTATTCATATATTCAACAACATTTATTGAACATCTACTACGTGCTGGTTATAGTATACATTTCTGGGACACAACTGTGACCAAAACAGACGTGGCCCCTGACCTCATAGAGACCCCAACATGGTGGAGGAGATAGACAATAAGAAATAAATAAACTGACAGCTATTCAAGCCCATAAATGGCAAGTGCTATAAAGATATTGAGCAAAACGCTACAAAAGAGAATAATGGGGTGGGGCCACTGCCCAGGAGCTAGAAAGAGCCCATTCTATGATCATAAATAACTGAAGCAGCTCAGGGCTTCAGCTGTGAGCTGCTGTCTTCAGTGTGGCTGGACAAGCCGCCGTAAACCCCACATTCCAGATTTCTGCTCCTCGTGCCCCTGGTCACCTCTGGCAGTGATGAAACTCATCCTCGAAGGGCTCCTCCAGAAAGAAGTTTGCAGGCATTTTCTGGGAGGGGTGGGGTGCCCGGGCCCGGGTCCCTGTGATGCCACAGGAACCAGAGCTTCTAGCCTTGCTTGGGGCTGGTGCCTGAGAGCTGGAACCGCAGCAATCAGATGTCAGTGTTCCAATGACTTGTCTTGTAGCTAAGACAGCCTGAGCTGGCCCCAGGGGGATGGCATGTTTTGTGAGGAAAAAATTCGCCAAGAACAATGTTTATCAAACCCCATCTCAACAGGCACCCTGTGTATCTGCCAGCTTCTGGCTTGCTTCTGTTCATGCTCATGTTTTGTTTTGTTTTTTCCTCTCTGCAGGCGGTGGAGACCAACCTGGCATCCAAGGACAGCCACTGGGTGTTTGTGAATGAGGTAAGAGCCCAGAGTGGTGAGGATGTGGCCGGCATTGAGCTCCTTGCCCCTTGGGAAAGCTGAGAGTAATCCTTTCAGGTCCAGTTACAGGCCTCTCCAGCACCCTGGGAGTGGTCTGTAACCATGTGTCCTAGCTCTCCTGAAGAATCCTCTCTGCCTACACATCTATTCAGGAAGCACCGACCAGAGCAGCCCTTGTGACCCCAGAAGGCTCTTAACAGGGTGACCCTAGAAGGTGTTTCCTAGTGCATGCTTTCATCAGGGCTGCTTTAGCTGCTCCTCAATGAACTGATCAACTTCTAATGGCCTCACTCTAGAAGATGCATGGTTTATTATGTCAGTAATTTATTCTTTTATGATGCGTATTTCTTCATTAGCTCAGTGCTAATATGGCTGAAATAATTTTGGGTGGCTTATTTCAATAATTTTGTAGGTAGAATCTGATAGTAACTGCTTACACAGCCCACTTTTCATGGTTTTCCTCCATAAATTCACATCTTATCTCCACATCCACATGGGCCACTTAGAGACATGCATGGTAACTGTCATTTACCTCGGGTTGTGGATGATCATGCAGGGAATTAGGAGAAGGGAGATGACACCCGTCTCCCTGTTCTTCAGAACCTGCATGGGTCCTCCTTGGTCCCCGGGAAGTTTTGAACCTCTGGGTTTTGCCAGCTTCTCCACAGGTTCTTTCAAGTCCAGTTTCCTTTTGTTCTAGAGAAAGGATTATTCCATGTCTGCTGCTGGCTTTATTTTTTTGGTGACTCCTCCAAATTAGAGAGTCGGTGTTTCTTTGTTGCCAGTCTTCCAAAGTGCCCTGTTTTAATGCTTCCAACCCATTTCCTTCCCTCTCCCCTACATCTCAACTCAGCCCCAGAGCCCTCTCTTTGTCCCTCTTGATCCCCTGTTCAGGGCTGGGATTCACTTTAGAATGGCTAGTGTGAGGCGCCCTCAGAGCATTGCTGGGGCACCAGAACCCAGGGCTTACTTTGCATCAGCAGGAGGGGGTCGGGTGAGGGCACCTCTGTCAGAGCTGCACTGGAGTAGCCTCACCAAGAGCATGGCTGTGCCCCACTCAGGTCAGCAGTGTGCCCTGGACCTGTGAACATCCCAGGGCTGAGTGTGTCCTTCTCCAGAACAGACCTCCCTCTTCTTGCGTTTCCTTTTCTATGGGGAATAAAGGGGTAACAGCTACCATTCTTGATCATCATTATATGCCAGACACTTGTCAGGGCATTTTACATCTGTTACCATTCTTCATCCGTATCAACAACCCTGTTGGTAATGATTATCAACCCCATTTTACAGCTGGGAAAAGGGAGGCTGGAGAGGTTAAATCATGTGTTCAAGGTCCTAGAGCTATTAAATGGTGCACTTGCTATTCTTTATGAAGACTGCCTGGCTCCAAAGCTCTTCGTATCCAAGGGCACCATCATGCATGTGGCCCTGGCAAAGATCCTCAACTGGTGGTCAGGACCTGTTTCAGTAAGGCCGGTCAGTAGGGCTCAGGTAGGGAGGCTCATGGACATTCTGAAAGTCTGCTATCTGAAGGTGCGGCTTGTAAATCTTTGACCCATGGATCCCAGTGACCCCAGCATGGCCTCTGGTTAATGATGGAGGTGTTCTCTAAATTGTATGTAGACTTACCCTTAGGATTCAGCTATATTCAGAATGACTATCTCCTGTTACAGCATGACCCCACTGAAGACAAAAGTCCTGTTACTCTTATGACAGTTGCTTTCTGTTTATCATATGTGATGGCTAGGATAAAATAAGGCGGGAGAAAGTCAGGGGCAGGCAGTGGTGGCTCTAACATGGTCTCCAGGATTCAGCAGCTACACTGGGGCCCATCTTCTCGCCGTCAGAGAAGCTCAGGTCTGTGTTTCTTCCTCCCGTGTCCTTCACCAAGGAGGCCTGCAGTGTGGTCCCCAGTTCCACACCTGCTTCCTTTACTCCTCACAGGCTCTTTTCTGCAGCCTCCCCCTCTGTATTTGACTTGCCTAATGTATTTCCCAGGACTCAAGATAAACATTCAAGGGCATATGTTTTTGTTTGCTTTCTCTATGCAGCGGTTTTTGCAATATGTCCCCTCCTCACTAGTGAATATTGGTGTTGCATATGACAGGCCTGTTTTGTTTGGAGATGGGTTAATTGGAGGTGGAAAAGGCTGGTGGGTCTGTGAGCCTCACTGGCAGTTTCTATTGGTCTCTGTACTCCATTGTGGGGACACCGGCAAGCAGATGTGCTTTTGGGTAGAAACTATATTTTCATTGATTGATTATGTTACATGTTAGCTTAAAGGAGGCTGAGATTCAAAAGAACTTTTGGGAAGCAAAATGAGCCATTAGTCTAGGTGGCCACTAGACCATGAGTATTTGGAGGACATGGCCAGAATCCAGCTTATCACTGAATCCCCAGTGCCCCCTGCAAAGAGTAGATTCTTTTGTGTGTGTTTTGTGGAAGATGCCTGGCACGTAAAGAGCAGGTTCTTACAAAAGTTGAAGGCAAGTCAGTGTACACAGGGCAGAGCAAGCTTTGATGAGTTCTTTCCAGTTGGCCTCCAAGAGAAGACAAAGGCAGCAATTAAGACCCGAGTCTCAGGGATGGAAGGGACCACTCTGGGTCATTCATCAGAACCTGCTAGTTCAGGACCAGTCAGGTTTGACTTGATGAGCTACGTGGCTTCTGGAACCTGTTTATTGACTGGGCTGGAGTGCTGCGTCTCCACTTGGGTGGCCTTCAGCAGATCCCAGGTGAGCCAGTCATCCGTCTGGCTCAGGGACTCACAGGTGTGCTCAGGGCCGGGTGGAGTCTGGACGCAGAGGAGAATGCCCTCCCAGGAGGCTCTGCGTCTAGACAGGAGACATACGTCTCATAGTCTGGCCTCTTGGGAACCTTTTTGGAGGAATTCTATTATGGAATAAGTATATAACTTTTATGGAATGTGTATATGTATATAACTTCCATCTTCTTCTGGAACCAACCATTATGCAGATGTGAAATGTTCCATTTGTTGCAGGACAGCACACATTGTTAGTCTAGTTCTTCCAGACATGAAACCAAAGCACACTGCGATTGAAATGGTTTAAGATGCTTAACAAGCAATGCAGAAACATGTGCGTAACCTACATGCTTAGATTGTCTCAGCAAGTGAAGCTCTGAGCTGTAATCCATGGCTCAACAGGGGCCTGGGGGAGGTGGGTTCCAAGGAGGGAGGTAGCTCGGGTTGGGGGTCCTTGGCACTCCTGCCTGGTTTCCAGCATACACAGATGGCTCCACACCCTATGTCCATTCCAGACCTTGCCCCTGAGCTCCAGACCCAGAGATATAGATGCCTTCTTGACTCAGCTGCTGAAGTTTTATGTGTATCTCAGCTCAGATACACCAGCTCAGTGTATCTCTACTTGAACCCATCATCCTAGCTTTAACCTGGTCCTCACTCAGTGCTTCAATCTCAGGGCCAGTGTCCAGTCTTTTTGGTCATTTCCCTAGCCAATGGAGAAAAGCCCACATCATGCCTCAAGCCCACTCCAGGATGAACGCAACCTCACCTGTGCTCGTTTATTTACTTCTCACCCTTCTGCCCACTACTTCATGGCTCATCCCTGTAAGATGGGCCAGTTGCTGTTTACTATATTTAGTTTCCTCTCCTGGCTCTGGGACTTTGCCAGGATTTCCCTTTATGCCTGGCCTGCCCCTCCGAAATCTCTGGTTGTCAAGGACTTACCTCTTCTGCAGGGGTCTGCCCAAAGGTCTTCCTGGCTTTCCCAGTTAGATTATTCATTCTCCTCACCCTAGCTCTGCTGTGTTGGGAACTGGATGCACATGCCTGATGCCCTGAACAACTTCTAAGGGAGGGCAGGCCTTCCCTTCCATCAGGTCCCAAAGTCTCCAGGACGAGGGGTCTCAGACACAGAGCAGGTGCTGGGTTAAACCTCCTTACACAGCATCTACCTGTTGTTTTCTTGCCTTGCCACTGCTTGTCTAATAGCCTGTAGAGGAGGAAAAGGCATTTATAGCCATCCCATTCTTCATGGGCTCAGAAAGCTGTGATTCTGCTCCATGAGCCACAGCTATGAGCACCCCTTGCTCCCCAGCAATGCCTTCCTGCACCTGCATTATGAGTGCCAAGGAGTACAAGCTCTTCCTCTGAGGCACATGCTTGCTCCCTTCAGCCCTGGACCAGACTATTGGCAGGTGGCAGAGCAGCCAGGGAGGAGGGGAAGCACTGGCCAGGCTTCCTACGGCAGTCTCCAAATTGCTGGGGAAACACATGTTCTGCTAATTCATAGGTGCTTTGTGGAGAAAGGATTCTGTCATCAAAGAAGGTGATAACTTAAACAGCAAGAAATAAGTGTCTCCTGTAGGCATCTTTGGTCTCTTGTGCATGCCATGCTTTTCAAAGATGAGGCAGTGCACACTATCTGTCACATGCATTTGTGTTTCTAACATACTCCCTTGCCTTTCCTCTTGACATGTGCACACCTCTGAGCTGGAATAGGTAGTTGGCAGGGGTAGAGTGTTAGGGCCAATAGGATAGAGTTCAGGTTCCTCCAAGTGACACATGAGGCTGTTCACGAGCTGACTTCAGAGCCCTCTCTGGTCTCAGCTCCTGCCACCTCTTGTCATATAGAGCTGCTCTGACTGCATCCTAAGAGATCTCCACCCCCCAAGTACATCCATGTTTGGCCTTCTTCAGATCCCTCAGGCGCCAGCCTCCAACTTATCACTTTCTCTGGGTTGCCCACCCATGAATTCTCCTTGAGGATGCTCCGGGTGCAGACCTTGAGCTCCCCAAGAGGGACTGCTGTCAGCAATCAGAGAAGGTCACTCCAGACTTTCACATCTTCCTTACCTGCAACATACACTGTGTTTAAACCAATGACAGCAAGATTAGCCTACACATGTAGAATGTGGAGAAAGAAATACGAATGTACTAATTGAAGAAAACAAGACAGAAAGACCATGAAATAATGCTGAATAAAATAGCTTTAAGAAATCTCTACTTGGGACTCAGAGAAAGAGAGGAAGGGAAAAGATTTAATTTTTTTCTTCCTTTCATTTTGAAAATTCCAATTCTGTTTGGATATTAAGTCCCTGTACCATTTACTGCCTGCAAATTTAATTTAGTAACACTCAAAAACAGTTACGTTTCTTCTAATATATTCACTTGTTTCTCCCCCAGCCATGCTGAGGTGTCCTTGAGGACAGGCATTCTTTCTTTTTTTAAAAAAAATTTTTACATTATTATATTCCCCAAACTGTGTTTCATATCCCTGTGGCAATATTGTAGTTACCTATTTATGCTGTCTAATCCCTTCCCCCTCTCCCCTATCCCCACCCCCCTCCCAACTAGCAACCCTCAGTTTTTCCTCTATATCTATGAGTCTGTTTACTTTGCTTGTTCATTCATTTTTCAGATTGAGATCATATGGTACTTGTCTTTCTCCGACTGACTTATTTCACTTAACATAATAGTCTCTTCACAACATTATCAATTACATTCCCAGAACTGCCCCTCATATCCCTGCAGCAACATTGTAGTCACCCACCTACGCTGTCCAAAACCTTCCCCCTCTCCCTCAGCCCGACTCCCTCCCAGCCAGCAACCATCAGTTTTTCATTTATATCTGCTTGATATGATTTCAATCTTCTTAAATTTACTGAGACTTGTTTTGTGGCCTAACATGTGGTCTATCTTGGAAAATGTCCCATGTGCACTTGAGAAGAATGTATATTCTGTTGTTTCAGGGTCAAATGCTCTAAAAATATCCACGAAGTCCAGCTGGTCTAAAGAGTCATTTAAGGCCACTCTTTCCATGTTGATTTTCTGTCTAGAGGATCTGTCCATCGGTGACAATGAGGTGTTGAAGTCCCCTACTATGATAGTGTTACTGTTGATATCTGTCTTTATGTCTGTCAAAATCTGTTATATATAATTAGGAGTTCCTATGTTGGGTGCATAGATGTTTATTAGGGTTATAGTACCCTTCTTTGTCTTTTATTGTAGTCTTCATTTTAAAGTTTATTTTGTCCAAAATAAGTACTGCTACTCCAGCTTTTTTTTTCTCATTTCCATTTGCATGAAATATCTTATTCCATCTGTAAACAGCATATACATGGGTCCTATTTTCTTACCCTCTCTCTCCCTTTTGATTGGAGCATGTAGCCCATTCACATTTAAAATGATTATTGATAGATGCATACGTATTGGCATTTTGTTATTTGTATTCCTGGTCTTCCTGGGTTAGCTTGTTTTACCCCAGTCTTTTGTTTAAAAAAGCCCTTTTAACATTTCTTGCAATGCTGGCTTTGTGGTAGTGAATTCCTTAAGCTTATTCTTTTCTGAGAAGCTCTTTATTTCTCCTTCTATTTTAAGTGATAGCCGTGCTGGGTAGAGCAATCTTGGTTGTAGGCCTTTATTTTGTGTCACTTTGAATATCTCCTACCACTCCCTTCTGGTCTGCAGAGTTTCTGTAGACAAGTCAGCTGTTAGTCTAACAGGAGTTCCTTTGTATGTAACCTGCTGTCTTTCTCTTGCAACCTCTAGGATTCTGTCTCTGTCTTTAACCTTTGCCATTTTAACTATGATGTGTCTTGGTGTGGACCTGTTTGGTTTCAGCTTGTTTGGAACCCTCTGCACTTCCTGGGCATGTATGTTGATTTCCTTCACCAGGGTAGGGAAGTTTTCAGTCATTAGTTTTTCAAATACATTCTCGACCCCTTGCTTCTTCTCTTCTCCTTCTGGTATTCCTATGAGTCGAAGGTGGTTGCGCAGCATCTTGTCCCATAGGGTCTTAAACTATTTTCATTGTTTTTTATTCTTTTGTCTTTTTGTTGTTCCAACTGGGTGATTTCTGCTATTTTGTCTTCCAAATCGCTGATCCGCTCCTCTGCTTCATCTACTCTACTGGTGATTCCTTCGAGTGTGTTCTTCATTTCAGTTATTGTATTCTTTAGTTCTAACTGATTGTTTTTTATGATTTCTCTGTGAACAGCCTGTTGGTGTGTGGCCGGAGGGTCTCTCCCCCAACCAGAGAAGGCTCCCCACAGTTGGGGCTTCCCTCACGGGTTTCGCCCTCTCTCGTCTCTGCCCCTCCTACCAGACCCGATGTGGCCTCCTCTTTAAGTTCTTTGTTTAGTGGTTCTGTTTATCTAGTGTTCCGGGGACCTCTGGGGCTGAATTTTATATAAATTGTTTGTAATTTTGGTGTGATCCTGGGAGGTAGTTAGCACAGCATCTGTCTATTCTGCCATTTTACCGGAAGTCCCTGAGGACAGGCATTAGTTCTTACCCACTTCTATAGCCCCAGGTGAGAATCCAAAACAAAGAATAGGAGTTGCCATTTATTAGACACTAGATGGAACCAGAAACTTGTTTTGAGCATTGCTTTTAAAAATTTTTTCCTTAAAAAAATCAACAGCTTTATTGAAGTTTAATTCACATACAACAAATGCACGTATTTAAATGTACAGTTTACGTTTGGCACATATATACCCATGAAACCATAACCACTGTGAAGGAGGTGAATGTATTTATCACCCCCAAAGTGTCCTCCGTGTAATATCACCTCCTTGTGCAACATCCCCTCATTCCCCTGGAAATCGGTTTCTGACACTGTGGAATATTTGTATTTTCTGGAGTTTTATACAAATGGAATCATACAGTATATACTCTTTCTTTTTTTCTATTTTGCTATGGTTCTTTCCCTCCATATAATTATGTTAAGATTCATGCATATTGCCATGGATAGCAAAGTTCTTTTCTTTTTATTGATAAGGAGTATTCAAATGTAGGGATACACCACAATTTGAATATCCATTTACCATTGAGGAGTATTTGGGTTGTTCTAGATTTTTCGTGACTACAAGACTCCTATATGAACATCCATGTACAAATCTTTGTATGGACATATGCTTTCATTTTTCTTGGGTACGTATTTCCAGTGGCATTGCTGGGTAGATGTATGTTTAACTTTTTAAGATACTTCCAAGTTCTATGAGCATTCCAATTGCTCTGCATCTTCTTCAGTCCTTGGTTTCATCTGGGTTTTTGGTATTAGCCATTGTAGTTAGTGTGTAATTGTACCTCAATATGATTGCAATTTTCATCTTCCTAATAACAAAGGATACTGAGCATCCTTTCATGTGTTTATTTACTATCTATACCTGTATCGTCATTCGGGGAAAGCTGAGATAATTGATTTGAGACATTTATTTTTCTTTAGTGCTAAAAAGTTCCCCATAGATGATTTAATGGCATCCCCCAAACTGTGATATGTTGTGTTTTCATTGCTATTCAGTTCAGAATACTTTCTATATTACCTTTTGATTTCTTCTTTGACCCATGGATTGTTTAGGAGTGTGTTAGTTAGTTTCCAAATATTTGGATTTTTCAGGGCTCTTATTCTTATCGATTTTTAATTTAAGTTCCATTGTGGTTAGAGAACATAGATTCTATTACCTGAATCCTTTTAAATTTACTGAGGCTTATTTGATCGTTCACTATGTTGTCTTTCTTTATAAATGTTTTATGTGCATTTGATAAGGATGTATAATCTGTTGTTGTTGTGTGGAATGTTCTAAAATGTCAATTAGGTCAATTTAGTTGATAGTGTTGTTTATGTCTTCTGTCTCCTTGAAGATTTTTTTTGTCTCTTTGTTCTATCAGTTATTGAAAGAGACGTATCAAAATATTCAACTTTAATTGTGCGTTTGCCTGTTTTTTCATGCAGTTGTATCAGTTTTGCTTAATTTTGAAGCTTTGTTATAAGAGGCATAAATGTTTAGGATTTTTATGTCCTGTAGATTAATTGCTCTGGTATTATTATGAAACAATTATCTTTATCTTCCTGCTCTGAAATGTTCTCTGCTCTGAAATATATTTTACCTGATATTACTGTAGCTATTACAGGTTTGTTTTGACTAGTGTTGGCACAATATTTCTTTTTCCACTCTTTTACTTTTAACTGACTTGTTTCTTTATGTTTAAAGTACAGTATGTTTCTTGAAGGCCTTTTGTATTCAGATCTAGTTATTTGATCCATTCTAACAATCTGCCTTTTAATTGAAGTGCTTAGATGATTTAGATTTAATGTGAGTATTGATACTGTTAGTAGAGGATGGAGTCCTTTAAGCCAAGTGAAGAAACCATTTCAAACAGGAGGGAGAGATCATTGGTGCCACCTGATGCTGCCATGAGGATGTGATCCCCAGTGGGTGAATGTTGGGGGAGGGGCGGAGGACCAATCCCCAGCTACTTCAACTTGTATTATCGCATTTTACAGGTAAAGAAACAGAGACTCAGACAGATGGACTGACCTTTCAATGTCACTTGATCAGTAAGTGGCAGAGTAAGGATTTGAACTTAGGTGTGAGTGACTCCACATTTAAGCAATATATACCCTATGCCACACTGGCCCTCTCTTACCAGTCCCCCTCACACTTAACATTAACTAAATGCTAAATACATGACTGAATCTCAGCAATATTTGAAATTTTTCATAATTTGGAACTGGTCATAAAGTTCTTGTTGTAGAAAGTTACTAAATAACTTTCGTTTTTTTATTATTATTAGATTTCTTTTCTTTATGTTATTTTACCTTATTTTTCAAATCTCCTATGGCAGAGGTGAAAGATCCTGCAAAAGCTAATACCTGTTACATGAGTAGTATCTGAAAGGAACAAACCATGCTTAATAGAAAGGTACTTCCATTTGTTAATTGTACTATATCTATATCCCTTTCTCAACCCAAAAGGAATCTATGAGATTTAGCATTTATAATTATAGATATATGAGGGAACTGTTTTCATATAATATTACTCTTCATGCCTTTTCAATGCCCCCTGGGGAGGGTACTTGTTCCTGCACAGATGGTGGGATTGGGGAGAAGTAACTGAGAAAGTAGTGATGTACCATTTTCTTAGGCCTGTCTTTGGGGACATACCACAGATATGATTTGGCTCCAGTGCTTGCCACTGCTATGACTTTGGGCAAGTTATTTTACTTCTTTCCTTGAACTTTATTTAGCTCATCTGATCAATACGGTTCCTCATAGCCACCTCATTGGAAAGTTATGAAGATTAGATGAGATAACTGACCAGAAGTGACCCAACACGTGGTCTGGTTTATAGCAAGCCCTCTTAAAAGATAGCTCCTCTTATTAATAGGTAACTAAAGTCCTGTGGGAAAGTTTATCTTTGGAACTTAGTCAGGGTCACTTAGATTTAAGGAATCAATCACATGTCAGAGCATGTCTTAGGAGGAGTGCAGGGGGATGGAAACAGGGCTTGATTCATTGCCTGCATGAGCCCAAATTGCAGCATTTATAACTGTGTCTTGGGCTTGCTGGAACCCTAGTTCACCCTATCTCTGCCTTTCAAACTCTTATGCATCCTTTAAGACTCAATTCAAATTACTATCTCCTCACTTTGCAACACCTATTGATTTCTTCCATGATGTTTCCTTCTTCCAACACCCCAGAGAACTGAGGCTATGATTCTTCAGTGGTACTTAACTTCTTCCTCCATGTCCTGTCTCCATGTCAGGATTTATAACTCTTAACAATTGATCATTTATTCATCACACATGTACCAAACACCTGTGAGGTACTGGGGATGCTCAGGAGAATTAGAGAGATATGAGGTGTGATAAAAAAAATACAGCGATGGGCTGGCCAAATGGCTCAGTTGGTTAAGAGCTCACTCAAGAGTGCGAGCTCTGAGCAACAGGGTCACTGGTTAGATTCCCGGCCCGAGCTGAGCTGCCACTGAGCTGCCAACAGGTGGCAGGATGGCTAGGCTAGGGGAAAAAAAAGAAAAGAAATACAGTGAATGTTTAAATTTTTAAAAATTATTATGGTGAAAGACACAGTGCCATAAATCCCCCTCAAAATACTGCCCCTCGCTTTGAACACACTTATCCCATCATTCTTGCCACTTTCTAAAGCATTTCTGGAAGTCCTCTTTCATGAGTGTCTTTACTTCATCCTCCATCATGACAATGCTCCGTATCACACATCACTTCTGGTATGCAGCAATTTCTGTCAAATAAAAACATTATGGTGTGTCCTATTTCACCTTATTCACTGGATCTGGCATCATGCAACTTCTGGCTCTTCCCCAAAGTCAAAATGATTCAGGACATCGAGGCAGCCATAACAGCACAACTAAGGACACTAACAAAGGAGGACTTCCAGAACTGCTTCAGAAAGTGGCAAGAATGATGGGATAAGTGTTTGAACTGAGGGGATGTATTTTAAGGGGGATTAATGTCTTTTACTATAATAAATGTTTTTTGTATTTAAGCATTCACCATATTTTTTGATCACACCTTGTTTTTTCCTCACCCAAGAGAGCTTATGGTAGCATGGCTGAGAAACGTGTACCTGGATCACTAAACTACAGCTAGGCCAGAGTTGTAGGAGCCACTCCAGGTCCTCTGCAGTTTGCAGACAAGTTCAAACTCCCTGCCAACAAAACAGCTCAGGCAGACCCCTACCCCTGCTGTGGAATCAGACTCCCTGTTTTAGACATGAGTCAATTGTTCCCAACAAGTGTATTGTCATTTTGCAGAGTTTTGACAGAGAATGGTTGGGGGAGGGAATGCTGACACTTAGGGAGTTTTAAAAATAGCTCTAATTATCACATGCAGCAAATGTATCTGAAAACTAAAGGTTAGTGTCTCTACCTTTCTGCATTCCTATCCATCGCTCTTCCCACAAATGGATTCTGATGGATTACTATAACATGCTACTCGTGCCAGAAAGACCCCATTATCTGTACCTTTTACCCTGTTATTACACCTCCTTTGCCAGGCTGGATAATCATCGTGCACCACATGGAGAGGCGAGATGCAAGCATGCGCACTCTCTCACACACACACACACACACACACACACACGCACGCACACACTTGTGCCGTCTTCACATGCAGCATGGGGATAGCAGGCCACTGGTGGAGCTCCCAACGAGGGCCCTTTCAAAGCTGGAACATGGATGCGGAAATGGAGGCAGGAGACAGTTCAAACCACTGGAACTTCTTGTGAAATGTCATAAATGACTTTTTTAAGGGCTCACAGAAACAGTGGCCTCAGCTTTGGATCTCCTTGCCACTGTCTCAAACAAGAGGATGTTATGTGCAGTGGGGCAGCCTGTCTCTTAGAGCTGGTTGAAAAATCCCAAATGAATATCATGCAGTGAAGAAACCCTTCAGCTGTCAGTGATCTGAACTCAGATGCAGTTTCCGGCAGCCCCGGAGACTGGCTTCTTGGCTGCTGAGGGGCCGAGGGACTAACGAGTCCGATGCTGGCACCATCATGCCTGGCATTCCTCCCAGCCAGGTGCAGAGAGGGGCTCCTGGTGATAACTGCTGAAGAGCCCACCTTGTGAGGCCAATGGGGTCCGAACGGCTTTCACCCTACCCGCAGATTTCCACTCGTTTGCTGTGGGCATTGCAGGAACAGTGATCTGAGTGGTTGCTCTCAGAAGCAAGGAAACTCACATGCTGAGTGCCTACTGTGTGCAGGCCTTGCTTGACATGTTTTATAGATAGTATTCAA
The DNA here is from genome assembly GCA_033961575.1 of Aselliscus stoliczkanus. Taxonomy (NCBI): domain Eukaryota; kingdom Metazoa; phylum Chordata; class Mammalia; order Chiroptera; family Hipposideridae; genus Aselliscus; species Aselliscus stoliczkanus. Next base: position 123,130,913 of record CM066729.1, read on the forward strand.
AAAAAAGTTAAACCGTCTGTGAAATTCCTTTTAAAGTGATGGCAAGAAATTTGATCCCAGTTATAACAGGGTCGTTTCCTCCTTACCCTCAGAAAGGTTATGCAAAAGTCCCTGGGCTTTCCATTGTGGCCAGGTCAATCACAGAAAGATCCCTGTAGACAGGAAGTTACAACCCACATTGGACCTAAGCTTGGGCTTGGCGATTTTTTTTTTTTTTTTTTGAGAGACCACATGTTTGGGGCCCAGCCTTCCTGAATGGCCACCAGCCAGTCCTTTCTGATATTGCACCCTGGGACTAACGTGTATGGGGAGGGGCAAACCCACAGCGCCTCTTCTGCCCCTCTCCATCTCTGCTGGGAGCTTCCTCACTCACCGTGAGCACCTTCATACTCTAAGCCTCAGAAGCTTCCACCCAACCATCTTGTCAGTTCACGTATTTATTGAAAGAAAGTATCTTGGGAGAAAGAAGAACACAAACTTTCTGGAGCATAAAGTGTTTACCTCTATGTAGATGTGTTTGGGGGATATGGTGGAGTGGGAGGGACTGGGGTAGCAGGAAAGCAGAGAAAAACTGCTCCTATTCTTTCCGATTCTTCTACAATCATAAAACAAAATACAAGTTAACATATCCAGACTTAGCCTTTCAAACAGCCTTATATATGCCATTTATTTTGCCAAATTGAGTTTTTCCTGTTACGTTCAGTTTTGTGTCCAACTCTTTTCAATTAATGATGTAATTAATAATACATCATTAACATTTTATCATGTCAGTAGATAGTACTTGAGATAACATTGAATGGCCTTGTAGGAGTCTGTCATTTGGAAAAATCATAATGTATGCAAATCTTTTCAATTTTTAGTTAGGTTGGTTAATGCTATTGTAAATAATACTGCAATCCTTCTACCCAGATAGATCTCTGCTGTCTTCCTGATTCCTTATGGTGGTAGAAATATTGTTTCTAAGTAGGGGAAATCTCAAAGAGCCTGAGCTCCTTTTATTAGCGTGCCTGTTTCATCCCACTCTTGTGAACATGAATATAATCAACATTTTTCATTTTTGCCAATATTATAGGTAAAAAAAAAAGCTCCTTGTATTGTTCTAATTTATATTTCTTTGCTTATTTGCCAAGTCAAACATTTTGAACATTTATTTATTGATCATGTCTATTTCTAACTTTGTGATTTGGTTGCTCATGTTCTCTGTGAAGATATATTAGTCTTTTGTTATATGGCTCTGTTTTCACAATAGCCTTCTGAGAAAAATATTAACATTAGAGTACAGACAATGAAATTGAGGCTCAGAAAATGTCTGAGGCTTCACAACTGTATAAAGACAAGTTGGTCTCATTCCAAAGCCTGTGTTATCTCCATGCAGTATTGCCTTTGAATCAGCCCAGTCCTGCCTTAATGGGAAACATATGGTGATTTATGTCTTTTAAGGGTCAACATTTCTGCACCAAGCCAGTAAATCTTCCAATTATTATATTGGATTAGGTCATTTTAAATTCTGAACTAAAGCTTGGTTTTGCAACTTAAAGTGACATAAAATTTTCTATTAACCTTAGTTAATTAACAGAAAAGTCATAAAACTCTCCCTAATTTTCACCCAATAGAAGGGAATGAGCAGGGTCAAAAGGCCAATGGAAGACCAAACTAAGTAGCTTTTGTGATTAGACCCAAGGCATCTGCTTGTTCAGGCCCTGGTTCCATCTTGTGGGAGACTTCAACAGCCCTAAAGAAAGCCCTCCAAGGAGACTTGCAGTGAGGGAGCAGGCACCCTCCTTTCTCTTATGAGGAGTGCAAGCACATCCAAGTTCTCTTTCCCCTCAAAGGAATGCTCCTCACTAAATATCCCTTTCTCAAGTTTGATTTTTCTGGACTTTTTGTATCCTTCTTTGGGGTGAGAATTTTTAGAGTCAAGAAATTGATTATCAGTCATCTCTGTTGGCCAATCCGCAAGTGCGCCAGGTACTTCGTTATGAAACCTCCTACCATTGACATTTGGTTCTCCAAGAGCAATTCCAATTAACAAAACGGTTCAGTTTAATATAGAATGCAGTTTCCTCCCCCAAAGACTGGTTTCAGGAAAAGGGGCTCTATTATCCACTAGGTTTTTGTACCTCAGCTCACAGCACACAGCCCTGTAAGGGATGAAAAGTAGTCATAGAAATGAGCCACCAGGAGTGGGGAGTGTGGTGACAATTCGGGGGTGAAATTATGAACAGACATCTAATAATTGGGCAAAGGCTTGGACTATAAGGTGGTAATATGTGAGAAAGGGCGCGAGGAGATTGCTGATCTGTGACTACAAAGACTCTGGCTGTTATTCTGAGTGAGCTGAGGAGCCACTGGAGCATTGTGAGCTGAGGAGTGATGTGATTTGAATTATACTTTAGAAGGACCACCCTGACTTCTGTGTTGAAAATACACCCTGGGGATTGGGGTGGGAAAACGCAGCAAAGAGGAGGCGTTAAAAAATTAGGGCATTGAATTAGAGATGATGGTGGCTTATACCAGAGGTGGTGAGATGTGCTTAGGTTCTGGAATTTTATTGTAGGGCTGGCAGACATTGTTCACCAAATTGATGTCCAGAGAAGCCACATGTCTAGTCCAAGTGCAAGCACCTAGCAAGTGTATAAAGCAGGGGAAGGGAGATGGAAGTTTTAAGGTGTGTGTCAAGTCACTGGTAATTTATGTACCGTGTTTCCCCGAAAATCAGACCAGCTCTTATATTAATTTTTGCTCCAACAATCTACATTTGTTCATTTATTCATGTACAAAAATCTACATTTATTCAAACAGTCATGTCTGGCTGATGATCTTAACTGCAGCTTATGTTTGGGGTAGGGCTTATATTACAAGCACCCTGAAAAATCATGCTAGGGCTTATTTTCCAGTTAGGTCTTATTTTGGGGGAAACAGAGTAGGATGCCCTGGATTTGAACCCAGACAGCATATCTCTAGTGCCTACAATTTTATTATTTTACAAACTTTTGAAGTATAACTGACATTTAAGAAAAAAGTGCACACTTTGATGAGTTACAATTTGGTGTTTTAACATATACACTTGTGAAACTATTACCACAATCATGCTGATGCACACTTGTCATACCCACAAAAGTTCCCTCATGCCCCCATGTCATCAGTTTCCCCCTCCACCCAATCCCAGGCAACCTCTGATCTGTTTTCTGTCACTATAGATTACTTCGCAGTTTTTAGAATTTTATATCAATGTAATCAGACAGTATGCATACTTTTTTTGTCTAACTTATTTCACTCAGCATATGATTTTGAGATTCATTCATGCTGTTGTGTTTACTGATGATTAATTTTTGTATATGATGTGAAGTAAGTGTTGAGGTTGATTTTTATTTTATCTTTGCACATGGGTATTCAATTGTTCCAGGACTACTTGTTGAAAACAGTATCCTTTCCCCTTTGGATCCATTGCTGAAAATCAGTTGGCCTTCAATGTTTGGATGTATTCCTGAACCCTGAACTCTCTGTTAAATTCTGTTGACTTATATGTCTTTCTTCACATCAATGCCACACTGTATAATTGTAGCTTTTTAGTTGGTCTTGAAATCAAGTGTAGTAAGTTTTCCACCTTTTTCTTTTTTAAAAATTTACTTTCACCCTTCTAGATCCTTCACATTGTCACAGGGCTGGAGTTAGGGTAAGGCAAGTGAGGCACCAAAGGCACAAAATTTAAGGAGGAATTCACTGGCAAGTTTGTGGAAATGCATCACTCTAGCTCTAGCCCTGAATTTCCATATAATATATATATATATATATATATATATATATTTTTTTTTTTTTTTTTTTTTTTTGAGGGCAGTGTCACTGGCCCTCATATGTAGGACCTGAACCGGGGCCGCTGGCATCCCAAGCCAGCTCCTAACCACTGTGCCACTCAGCCGGCCCCTCCATATACATTTTAGAATTAACTTTTCAGTTTCTAGAAAAAGCCTGCTAGGATTTTAGTTTCTGTTTTATTGAATCTAGAGATAATTTCAGGCAGAAATGAGATCTTCACAATATTGAATCTTCTGATTTATGAGCAAGGTATATCTTCATTTATTTATATCTTCCTTCATTATTTTTAACAATGTTTTGCATTGTTAAGTGTATTGGCCTTATAAATGGTATTGCTTTTTAAATTGAAATTTGCAACTGTTTGTTGCTAGTGTATAGAAAATACAATTAATTTTTGAATATGAACCTTATATCCCACAACCTTGCTAAACTTACTAATTAGTTCTAGTGGCTTTCTTTAGTAGATTTCCTGAGATTTTTCTATATAGACAATCACACCATCTGTGAGTAAAGACAGTTATACATTTTCCTTTTCGATCTGGATCTCCTGTATTTCTTTTTCTTGCTATATTACACTGGCCACAACCTCCAGTACAATGTTGAGTAGAAGTGTTTAGTAGAAGTGGACATCTTTGCATTTTTCCTAATCTTAGGGGAAGCTATTCAGCTTTTCACAAATTGTAATGTTAGATGCAGGTTGATCGTAGGTGTCCTTAATCAGGTTGAAGAAGTTTTCTTTTATTCTTATTTTACTGAGAGTTTATAACATAATTAGAACTTGGATTTTGTCAAATGCTTTCTATGCACCTATTGCGATAATCACATGGGTTTTTATATTCTGTTAATATGGAAAACTAAATTGATTTATTTTCAAATGTGAAACCAACCTTAAAGTTCTGGGATAAACCTCACTTGTTCATGATGTTTTTGTTCTTTTTTAAATTGCTGGATTTAAACTTAGCTAAAGTATTTTAGCTAAAGTATTACTAAGATATTTTAAAGAAACTTTGTATCTATGTTCATGAGGGATATTAATTAGCCTGTAGCTTTTTTATCTTGTAAACCCTTTGTCTGGTTTTGTTATTAAGGTAGTGCTGGCCTCCTGGAATAAGTAGGGATGTGTTTCCTTCTCTTTAATTTTCTTAAAGAATTTGTGTAAAATTGATACTATGTATTCCTCAAACAAATGTAGAATTCACCAGTAAAGACATCTGTCCTAGAAGGGTCCCCTCCCTCATCATAGGGAGATTTTTAACAACAAATCAATTTTTTTTTAGTAGATATAAGAATATAAGAATTTATGTTGTCTATTTCTTTCTGAGAGAGATTTTTTGTAATTTGTGCCTTTCAAGAAAGTTGTCCATTTTATCTAAGTTACTTGCAATTCTGGTCTACTTTTTTTTTTTTTTTTTTTTTTTTTTGAGGGCAGTGTCACTGGCCCTCATATATGGGACCGAACTGGGGCCGCTGGCTTCCCAAGCCAGCGCTTAACCACCGCGCCACTCGGCCGGCCCCTCTGGTCTACTTTTGATAAATTATCCACTTTCTATTTTTCATTCTTTAAAAGATGTCATTTCAGTGACTTCTGGCTTGTCTTGTTTCTGATGAGAAGTCGGCTGTCTTTCTCATCTTTTTTTTCCTCTGTGTGTCTTTTTCCTCTAGTTGCTTTTAAGATTTTTCTTTTCTCTGTGTGTGCTTGGGTGTGGATTTCATCAAATTTAGAAAATGCTTGATCGTTATTTCTTCCAATATTTTTTTTCTATTCTTCTCTTTCTTTTTTCTCCTTCATGTATTTAAATAACATGTATATTAGGTTGCTTAAAGTTGTTCCACTGCTATCGAATGCTCTGTTGATTTTTTTCTAGTATTTTTTTCCTCTCACTATCATTTATTTGGAGATTTCTTTGTTCCATACTTTCAAGTTCGTTCATGTTTATTCTATAATGTCTAATCTGCTGTTGATTTCATCCAGAGTACTTTTTATCTAACACAGTGTATTTTTTATTTGTAGAAATTCAATTTGTATCTTTTATTTCTCTCCCTATCATACACACACTTTCTTCTAACTTCTTAAAGATATGATGTGTATTTATATTTATAATCCCTGTTTTAATGTCCTGTTCAACTAATTCTACCATCTCAATTATTTCTGGGCCTGTTACTATTGATTGATTTTTCTCCTCATCATAGGCTATAATTTCCTGTTTCTTTGTATGCCTGGTAATTTTTAATTAGATGCCAGACATTGTGAATTTACATGGTTGGGTGCTCGGTGCTTGATTCCTTTTTTTTTTTTAAATTTAGATTACCTTCCCTACCCCAAGGACACAGTAAAGTTACTTTGGAACATTTTGATATTTTAAGACTTGGGTTGAAGCTTTGCTAGGAAAGTAAAAATATCACCTTTAATTTGTTGCTAATTTTTCTAATTTGACTCATTATTGAGGATTGTTAAACATGATCCATTCAGGTGATCCTTTCCATGGACTCAGGTGTTTCCTCACATACATGTGCTAATTAATACTCAGTGATAGATTCAAAGTGAACTTCCTACAGATTTCTGGAAGCCTTTTTTTGTGTGTATCTCTGTCTTCTCTGGAATTCTGACTCATGATTTCTAATTACCTTGGCCTCCTCAAACCCCAAACTCTCTTTTCAACTCATAAAGACTATCATGCTCTTCTCAGGGTTCCCCTTCCCCTGCTGCATCCTGGAAAGTCTCTCTAAGCACTAAGCTTGGGCTCACCTTATTTGTTACTTTGCTTTTGAGTATCACTGTTCAGGCATGCCATTTGTCCAGTGTTTGAAAATTATTGTTTCGTATGCTTGTTTGTTTTTTAGTTATTTAAAGTCAGAGGTAAGTTCAACTCCTAATAATTCATCATGGTCAGCATTTACACACTTAATTACCATGGTATATATCCGTTATTCTTCTGAATTTATATTCTCAGATTTTTATACTTATGTCTACATGGTTGGATCCCGTTTAGACGTAGGGGCTTTCATGTTTAAATTCAGGGCTATAAACTTCAGAACGACCCCTTCCAGGGCTATGGGCCATGCATATTTATTTTCAAGTAATCTTTGGAAAAAAACTTTTTGGTAATATTTCAGAATTTTAAATTATAAATACAATTAAAATTATAATTTTCTGTCAGCTCTTTGGGGATAGAAAGGCATGAGGTATTAATGTAAAACATAAGGTCTCATTTTCCTAGTGGTAGGGATGGTTGTGCACAAATAAAAGCAGGTTTAAATGTTTTCATGAGATGAACAAATAGGTATTACAAACAAAATAATTAAAGTGGTTTGTAGCAAGCAAGAAAATCCAGCCTCAATTACATTTATTTTTCTGTTTGAATATGTGCCTAGGGAGTAAGCTGCAAATTGAAGCTCCAACCAGTTTCTAAAATTTTAACCACAGAATGAAAAGCAATGGCTTTGTGTTATAGAAATAGTTAAATAAGTCAGAGTTTTAAATATTAAAATGTTTGAGGTTCACATTTTTTGTGCATACCATTCTGAAGAAATCCCTTCCCTTCCCTTCCCTTCCCTTCCCTTCCCTTCCCTTCCCTTCCCTTCTCTTCTCTTCTCTTCTCTTCTCTCTCTCCTCTTTCTTCCTTTTTCACTCCTTCCCCTTCCCACATAAGCATTTACCAGGCCTTGTGCTTAGCACTAGGAAGATAGAATTTGAGAAACTTATTCCCTTCCCTTGAGGAGATGGTTTTGTTTCCATCTCCAGTGTAGATGGAGTGATGCATTAGCACCCACAGTTTCCTTCTGGTTATGTGCAGAGGACACTGAGAATTCACAGTGTCCTCTGATCTGAGTCAGGGTTGTCAATATAAAATGGATCAGAGGATACTTACAAATTTTGGATCTAAGTAAATGGACTTTCCTTACATAGCTCTTTCCCAGGAGAATTCCATGTTGTTCTGCTGGGGGCATAGGATTGGGTGAGGGGCTACTTCTCCGTCTGTGACTGAGAGTACTATTACCTGTAGTACTCCTATTCAAACTCTGCCCTGCATTGTTGAACTGTGAAGACTCTAGATTTGCCTTGCCTTCCAAATGGCAGACAAAGCTATTTTTTAGCCTGTCCTACAGTTATTTTAGTGCTTTAAATATCCAGGCCCAGACCTGCAGAAGTATATATTTCAGGTCCAATTTAGAACATATTTCAGGAATATCACATCTAAAAACATGAGGGTAAGGTTAGTAATCACTGAACCACTTCTGGGAATTGCTTTGACCTACTTTAGATGTTCTGAGTCCATTAGAATTAAAGGAAACTGCATGAATAGAGGTAGATGATACAGGGTTGTGAAAATGCAGAACCTGCAAGGTTGGTGGAAACAGGAAGGTTGAAGAAAATGGAGGGAAAGTACAAAGAGGGAAAAGGAAGAAAAGTGAGAGACAAAGAACATAGTCAAAACAGGTAAGAGAAAGTGAAATTAAGAGACAGGAAAGAAACAAAAAATATAGCCAAAATAATCTTGAGAAAGAAGAATAAAACTGGAGGCATTGTATGCCCCGATTTCAAACTACATTACAAAGGTATCGTAATTAAAACAGAATGGTATTGGCCTAAAAACTGACTTGTGGATCAGTGGAACAGAAAAGAGACACCCCTTCCCCCAAGCCCCACATATATATGGTCAATTAATTCATGACAAAGAGGCTAAAACTATACAATGAAGAAAGGATAGTATCATCAATAAATGGGAAATTGGACAGCTACATGCAAGAGAATGAAACTGGACCACTATCTAATACCATACTCAAAAAGTAACTCAAAGTGGATTAAAGATTTGGACGTACAAGGTCTGACAATTAAGTTCGCATACTCATCCTAGAAAAAATGCTACACACCTCATTGCTGAATATCACCACGGTCACCTTTGAAGTACTCCTCTTGGGAAGCTATGCACTGATGCCAGTGTCTAGTCCACCCTTCAAAGTAATTTTGGAACTTTTTCTGGAATGGCCATCAGAGCTGTCATCATATTATTGTTAATGTCCTCAATGTCACCAAAACATCTTCCTTACAATATTTTCTTGGTCTTTTGGTAAAGAAAGAAGTCATTGGGGGTCAGATCAGGTGAGTAGGGAGGGTGTTCCAATACAGTTATTTGTTTACTGGCTAAAAATCCCTCATATATAGTGCCCTGTAAGCTGGTGCATTGTTGTGATACAAGCGCTCCTTTAGGACCATTTTTGCACACATCTTTCTCATGCCAAGATTTTCAGTTAAGACTTTCCAAACTGTTTCTCTATCAATGTTTACTTGGTCTGCTGTGCTTCTCACAGTCAGCCGATGATTTTGACGCACAATTCAATGAATTTTTGCAATGTTTTCATCAGTTCTGCCCTTTATTGGCTGCCCTGACCTCTCTTCATCAGTGACGCGTTCTTTCCCCTCAGAAAAACATTTAATCCGTTTGTACACTGCTGTTTTCTTCATGGCATTATCCCCATAAACTTGGACTAACATGTCCCTGATTTCATTTCAACTCTGCCAAGTTTAACAAGAAATTTAATGTTTGTTTGTTGCTCTAATTCAAACTCAGACATCCTCGCTGCGACAGCACACAAAACCACACAACATAATGAATGCCACTCAGCAAGATACCGCCACACATCAACATGAACACAGCTATAAGACACTGATATACCAAGGTTATAAAACCTTACCTAGCTGTTTGTACATTTTTGCCAAAGTAAGCGCATAGTTGCAAGTTTGTGAACTTAATTGTCACACCTCTTAAAATCTAAACCCTTAAACTAATAAGAGAAAACATAGACAGTAAGCTACTTGATTGATCATGGGGATGATTATTTTGAATCTGATACCAAAAGCAAAAGCAACAAAAGCAAAAATAAACAAGTGGGATTACATAAAAATAAAATGTTTCAGTATAACAGAAGAAACCATTTACAGGATTTCTGGTCAAGATGGCAAAATAGGTAAACCTTGTGTTTGCTTCCTCTGATGACCACATCAAAATTACAACTAAATTACAGAACAGCCATCATTAAGAATTGCCTGATCTAGCTGAACCGAAGTCCTGCAACTAAGAACGAAGAGAGGAAGCCACGTCATGGTAGGAGGGGCATAGATGTGGAATTGGCAAGGCCCACACAATGTGTCACTGTTAAAAATTAGGAGGGATATCTCTGCTGCACAGGTCTCCCATTGGAGGAGCGAAGGGTCCCAGCCCCACACGAGGCTACCCAGCCAAGGGTTCCATTACCAGTCTTGAGGTGGCTTCTCTTGTATGTCTGTAGTTGTAGGGCTCAGTTCAGCTAAACTTCAGGCAATTCTTAGTGATGGTTGTTCTGTAGTTTAGTTGTAATTGATGTGGTTTTGAGAGGAGGTGAGCACAGCGTTTACCTACTCTGCCATCTTGACCAGAAATCACATACTTCATGAGTTTTTAGAGAATGACTAATGAGACAGAGTATGTCCCTGGTCAGAACAACCGTTGATAATGTGCCCTCCTTTTGACATCCTCTGTCCTGGAAATATAACCGGCCCTAAGCTTTGGCAGCTTCCTCCTACTCTCTCTTCCTTACCAGGATGTCCTTGTTTCTGAGGAGCCTTAGCTTCCTTTGCTTTAAGTGCTCCATAGAGATCTGAACACAGCAGACAGTCTAAAAACCCTGTTAATTTTGGTGGGAGCCATTCTTTTATCAAAACTTAATTGAACCTTCTATTTTTTCAATTTCTCTCAAGCCGGCTTGTCTGTGAATTCTTTTTTTACTATCGTCAACTTTAGATTACTGACACCATGGTTTTTAGAAGGGAAATAAACTTATTATTTCTCCAGAGTGGTAATAATGCTGGTATCACACAGATGTTTGATAGATCTAGGTCTTTCTAAGGAATAAAAGGAAATGACTAATAATGAGATTGCATAGCCCTATGTGTTTAGAGCTCTATATAAATGTTTAAAAATATTTTCCTGTGATATTAGAAGGTTCAGAAATTTTACTGAAGTCATAAAGATAAGACAAATATTTACTTGTACGTGAGTTTTGCATCTGGTTTGCCACAATGTATAGTTAGAAAAAGGAGATCTTTTCCATGTTAATAGCTATTGTGTTGTAAGAAAAGTCATGACACATTTTTGCAATGGAAAACATAGGAAAAATACGTCATGGGCCAGCTGAGTGGCTCATTGGTTAAGAGTTGGCTTGGGAGCGCGAGCTCTGAGCAGCAGGGCCACCAGTTCAGATCCCACATGGGCCAGTGACAATGCACCCTCAACAGCCAAGATGGTGAACAACAGCTCGACCTGGAGCTGGGCAGCTGTGAGTTGCCGGTGAAGGTATGGGCTGCAGTGGCCTGCCATGAGCTACTGTGAGTGGCCAGCAGCCAGCGTGAGTGGCCAGCAGCTGGTGTGAGCTGCTGTGAGCCGCCATGAGCTGCCATCCAATGGCCGGTGACTGACTGACTGCCTCACCCGGGAAGAGCACAATGATGATGCTAACATGGGTCAGTGAAGCGACGTCCTCCACAACTGGACTGAAGAACAAAAGGACAGCAACTGGTCTGTTCCCCTCTCCCAATTCCCCAATAAAATTTTAAAAAAAAGAAAATAAGAAAAGAAAAAATACGTTATGATTTTTCCGACAACCCAATATTTTGAAAATTTCTCCTCATTATAAAAATGTATCTTCTTTGCTACTCAAACAGACTTGGAGTGAGACTCTCGCAGTGATTCTCTTCCTGTTTTAATTTCAAAAAAAAAAAATTGTAAGAAACTTAAAAGATACAAAGCATGTTATGGAAAACATGTACATGTTCACCATTCAAATCTTGATATATTTGAGATGTAATTTTTTTTTTAAAAATTGGTTATTTCAGACATAATTGAAGTCTGCTCTGTATGCATTTACCAGTCCCACTCTGTATCAGTCGTCTTGTTTTTGGCCATAAGTAACAGAAAAATTTGAATCCAATTTCCTTAAATGGTTTGAGATTTTATTATATCACCTTAGAGAAGGCTCAGAGGCACAGATCATGAGATTACAGGGCAGGATGATTCAGAAGCTAAGTAATATCCTTAGGACTCTGCTCTGTGTGTTGTATGCAGTGTGCTGGGCAAGTGGAATCTCCCCATGATTCAAGCCTCCAGAGGCAACCATCAGTTTTTTTTTCTTTTTCCCTATATCTCTGAGTCTATTTCTGTTTTGTTTGCTCATTTATTCTGTTCTTTAGATTTCACATATAAGAAGTTGAATAATATTGAGTGTCAACTATATTAAATATATCAGGGGTGCCAAAAAAAATGTATACACATTTTAAGAAAGGAAAAAACTGTATTAAAATTGTAATAATATATACCAATAACAACAGATGAATAATACAAATCACGTTTGACTTCTGCAATTGCAAGAGGTACTCAAAGTGGCTACCATCAGCCTCCAGACACTTCTGATTACAGAGAACGACTGCTTGAATAATGTTGACCAAAGTATCCACCTGTATCGCTTCAATTTCTTCTCAAAGTCCTGCTAGTGTAGCCATTTTTCTACCATCCACCACATCCTTTAAGATCTCCCAGAGGTAGAAGTCAGGAGAATGTGGGGGAAACTCAACCGCACCACTTCGTCCTCTCCATTGTCCTGACAAATTCTCATCAAGGTAAGCTCTCATGTCTCGGTGGAAGTGTGAACAACAACCATGCTTCCACCATTTTCTTTGACTGTCTGCCTGTCACATGGTGATGCAACATTCAATTGATTAACGCCATCTTTTCAGTGAACATGATACTACACCTTAATTCAATTCAACCTCAAAAAATAATACCCAGATAATATCTCTTAAAATGTATATACATTTTTTTGGCACCCCTGGTATATATACTCATGGGATGTGGAATACATACAGCATAGGGAATATAGTCAATGAAATTATAACAGCTATATACGATGTCAGATGGATAGTAGACTTGGGGTTATCGTTTTGCGAGGGGTGTAAATGTCTAATTATTACATTGTTTTGTACACCTGAAATTAATTTTTTTAAAAAAACCTCCAGAGGAAGAAAGACCTAGGCTTTCTTGGTCTTCTTTTTAGGATTGAGCAAATCTTCTCAGAACTACCTGAGGAGAACCCCCTCATACCTCAGCAACCAGAAATGAAGTCTTCTAGCCTTTCCTAAAACTGCCTAAAGTAGTAAGACCATTCAGGTTCACTCAGACCAATCAATGTACCTCTGGGTTGGGGTACCAGAGTCACCTTCCACCACCTTGAATCCCATAGTAGAGAGAAGAGCAACTGGTTGTGCTAGAGTATGCCAACATAGAAGAAGAGGGACAGGACTGTCAGATAGGCAGCAAATCTGTCTGTTGCCCCCTCTATTTCTCTAGTGCCCCCCCACTCTCCTGAAGTTGGTGTGTGTTGCTCACATTTAAGTTTGTATTATGCTATTACATATATCTACTATAAATGTACCTTATTTGGTATTTCATTCTGTAACTTGCTCTTTCTTTTCTGTTTTCCTTAATTCTATTATTTATATTTGATAAGCAATAATGTAATACTGTTATTTATTCAGTCAGTTTTATAGTTCATCATACAAATTCCAGTAGTTCTTTGATTCTTTTTTTGTCGATCTTGTTCCATCATAGACCTGAGTGGAAGTGAGGAAAAAGCAGCTGTGTCTGATGGACACTGAAACTCATATGTCTCCAACTCATCCTGTTGATGCTGTTATCATTGTTTTTAGATTTCTCATAATTAGCAGAACTTAAAAAATCATTACTAGCTCCCATATCAGTTGTTTATCACCTTTTCTGAGTCAAAGTCTTCTTTGAAAATCTAATACAGCCTATGGGATTTCTCCATAGGAAAATACATACTTGTGTATGTTACATTTTTTTTTGGAATGGCAAGTTCCTTTGCAGCCAGCCAGGGACCATTGCTGAGGATATAGGTTGCCTGTGAATGGAGACAATTAGAGCTCATTCCATTTCTTACTGTGCTCTCTAAGAAGGATAATTTTGCTTTAAATCAGTGAATTAAGTATATGCCTTCTGGGAGGATGTGAGGATTGGCTTTTCTTTAGAATTCGTCTAACTTTTCTTTAGTCTTAACTCCTTTTAAGTGAAGTTGAGATTTAGAGGTTTTCTAATAATTCATTTCACAAAAGTGAAGATTGTCTAAGCTTCAGTGTACATTCTTAGTACAAAATTAGAGGCAGTGAGTATTTTTATTATTCAGTGCATGAAGCAAGTTTCACATTTTATTGTTTTTATAGAAATCTTCCTTTAAGCATGTAGCAAGGCACAAAAGAGTCTTTTTTGCCCCCTGATGACTACAAAGAAGAACATGATGTTAATTGGGAACTCCATCCTGTTCTCTTCTCTACTTGTTTTAGTTGTTATAATATGTTTTTTAATCAAACTATAAATACTCCTTCTGCTGAAAAAGGAGCTAGTTCCAGCAGTATTTTGCCATCACTCTATTCCACTTCCATCCATCAGTATGAACTCTAGATCCTACATATCAACTCTCTAAAGATGATCAATTTGCAACCGTCCTAGTCCAAGTCTACATCATCTGTCACAGAGATGATCTCTTAAATGGGCAGTATTGATGAGAGAAGATTTATGGGTAAACTAACAGGAAATTCAGGGTGGATAACAAAATAAGGCAGAACCTGCAGAATATTTACCTTCTTGCACCCACAATAATGAGATGATTGAAAATACAATTGGGAGTTGACCAAATGGAGAAGGTTGCACACACTTCTCCTGAGTTCTTCAGAAATAGCCCTCCTTCTAATATTAATGACAATGAATTTGGCAATCAATGACCCAAATCAATATACATTTTAGCAGTATAACTGAGGTTTAGTCAATCACATAGCCAACACATATGAGGAGTTTGGGAGATGGGTGTGGCTCCCAGAAAAAGGGCAGGGTCATATACTAAAGAATGAAAATGTTGTAATCAAGGTTTAGTAGTGTATCTTTATTGAAGAATAATTACCTTGAATGATGCTCTCAAAAAGGAAAAGAACTTAAAAAACTGGATGTGATATAGTTTAATATATTTCTAAATAGATTACTGAGCAGTCAACAATAATGTCCAGGGAGAAAACACAGGTCATATTCAAAGGAATGGAAGTTAGAATTATTCCTAATACTTGGAGGTAATGGGCTGAATAATGACCTCCAAGGAAGTCCAGGGCCTAATCCCTGGAAGCTCTGTCACCTTATATAGCAGACGATATTCTGCAGAAGTGATTAAGTTAATGATCTTGAGATGGGGAAGTATCTTGGATTATCCTGGTCAGCCTTAAATGTAATCCTAAGTATCCTTATAAAAGGGAGGCAAAGGGAGATTTAAACGTAGAAGAAGAGAAGGCCATGCGGCCACAAAGGGAGAGGTTGGAGTGCTGTGGCTACAACCCAAGAAATGCTGGCAGTCACCAGAAACTGGAGAAGACAAGGAACAGACTCTCCCCTAGAGCCTTTGCAAGGAGTGAACCCTCCTTGTGATAATGTGTTGTTACAGCCATAGGAAACTGTTACACTGGACAGAAACGGAAGCCCGAAGACTATGTCAGATTATCTTCCATGAGCTAAGAGAAAATAGCAGTCAACTTAGAATTTTATCTTTCAAGAATGAGATCAAAATAAAGATATTTTCTGAAAACAAAAGCTAAGTTAATTACCAACAGACCCACATTAAAAGAAATTATAAATGATGTATTGTACTTCTGGAGAAGGGGAGTGATCACAGATGTAAGGTTTGATGTCCAGAAAAGAATGTCTAACAAATATATTGATAGATATTGGTTCAATAGACAAATAGTAACTGTGTAAAACAATGAAATTATGTATAATAGGAGGGCATAAAGAAAGACAGAATTAAGATACTGAACATTGTTATCTCATTAATTGGGATGATGGTGATTAGATATAAAAATTGAGGAAGAGAGTAAATACTGATTAACTTCACAATTTTTGAAGTATGTGTATTAACACATCTAAGGTAACCAATGAAAGAATAACATAGAGAATATAACTTTCCGAAGAGGGTAAAATAATGAAAATAGGAAAACAATTATTCCAAGGGGAAGCAAAAGAGAAGGAACAAAAAAGAAATGGTAAAATATGTAATATAAATAATATGATAGAAATCAATCCAAATATATAAGTAATCATAGTCCAATATAAATAGATTGAAGTTTCTACTAAAAAGTTAAAGATGGATGTAAAAAAATCCAGTATATTTTGTTTACAGGAGTCCTAACTAAAATTTGAGACAGAGAAAGATTGACAGCAAAGAGATGGAAAAAGTTAGAGCAGGCAGATACTTACCAAAATGAAACTAGTGCAGTTTCACTATTGTATTTATTAACACCAGATACAATAGACTATGGGGAAAGATGCATTACTAGAACTAAAGAGGATATATAAATAATGATAAAACATTTCGTTCAGCAAGGAGTTATAATTCTAAACCTGTGTGGAACTAACAAAACCTCAATATGTGTTCTTGAATTTTTGAAAATATAAGTTGAATCCAAAGAATAATAGACAAATTCCTTATCTAATGGACCTAAAAATAGACCACTGAATCCACAACAACCGGACAGTGAATGTACATGAGACATTCATGCAGGCTTACCACATGAGAAGCCACAAAGAAAAGCTCAATAAATTTTAAAGGATTAGCATGACACAGTCCACATTCTCAGGTCACAATGCATTTAAGTTAAAAATCAATAGGACAATTATTAAAAAATACCCTCATGTTTGAAAAGTTTTGAAAAATCCATAGTAAATTTCTCATGGGTCGATAATAAACCAAAATGGAACTTCAAAAGAATGGTACAAGTAATATGTATGATAACTTGTAGGACACAGCTAAGGCAATGTTGGGTGTAGATTTATTATCTTAAATACTTCTTTAGGAAAAAACAAGAGATATAAGATTCATCAGCTATGCTTCATACCTAAAATGTTGGGAAAATAACCACTTAATAAATCCAAAGAAAGTATAAAAATAAAGATAAGTGTAGAAATTAATGAAGTAGAAAACCAACACATAAAAGTGCATCAAGCCAAAACTTATTTTTTTAAAAATATTCATAACATAGACAAACTTCTAACATCTAAGTAAGAGGGCACAAATAAGTAGTGTTAGAGATGGATAAGGGCATATATCTTTAGATGCGAGTGAAAGAAGTAAGTAGAGAGTCCTGAACAAGCTATGCCACTCAACTGGAAAGTTTGGACAACATGGCTGAATTTTTACAAAAAAAAAACAAAAACAAAAAACGACTTAGGACAAAGAAGGAAAAGAAAACAAAATCTCTATAAAAACAAAGTAATTTAATTAATAATAACAATCCTACAAAGAAAACACCAGGTTAGATGAGTTTTACAGAACATTCTAGAAACTGGAAAAGGTATTTGTAGCAGGTGACAAAAACTTAGTATCCAAAATTAAAAAGAAAAGTTAATCACCTTGGTATGCAAGAGACCCAACCTGAATTTGAAAAAAAAGTTAATCACCTTGGTATGCAAGAGACCCAACCTGATGGAAATTGGACATAAAACACAAACGCAGGAAAGGAAACACAAATGATTCATAAATGTATGAAAGATATTTACCCCAATCAAGAATTAGGGAAGTGGAAATTAATATCCAGTGATGTACCAATTCATACTCATCGGATTGACAAACATCAGCAAGTTGTACAATATCACATGCAGGCAAGGATGCAGAGCAACAGGAACTCTCTTCACCACACAGGGTTACAAATTGATACAATCACTTTGGGAATTTGGCGTTACTTAGGAAACTGAACATGTTCATATTCTTCTATCAGGGAATTCTATTCTAGGTAGGTACCCTAGAGAAATTCTTGTACAAGTGCACCAAGATGCATACACAAGAAAAATGTACATGGAAGCTTTGTTTATAATAGCAATCAAATGAAAACATTCAAATGGTAATGAGCAATAGAGTCAATAAGTGGTGGCGTAGTCATACAATGCAATTGTGTGCAGCTGTGACAATGAATATGCTAGAGCGGCACCCATCGCCATGAATAGATCGTGGAGTCTTAGTGTTTTAACCAGTGGGTTTTAAAGGTTGGCAAGTATTGGGCTTATCTGGAGAGCTAATAGAGAGCACAGGGGCTTTGCTTCTTGACATGGGACAGGGCTTGACCTCTGTGATTTTATCAGTTCTCAGGTGACACCCTGACACACAGCAGAGCCACTGAGTGGGCATGCAGGGGGCATGCAGACCGTTTAGCTTACACAAAGTGAAACAAAACGTACAAGTTACACATTATTTGGGTTACATACTTAGTCGTAGCGTGACAAAGGCAGGCTCTTGGTGAGGACCAAGGGTAAGCATTTGGGGAGGCGGCATCTGAGCAGGGTGCAGGTTATATCTTATGCCTTAGCTGGATAGGAGGCACGCTGAAATCATTTTATTACTCGTACTTAACGGATGTAATATTTGTGAGTTAAATATATTGTACAGTATAAACTTTAACAGTAATAAAGTAAAAAGATTTGTTTTGAGCCTATGCACTCCAATGAGCATCTGGGTTGACATGTACTGTTGTCTACTCAGCTGCCTTGCTGACCTCAGTGAGGTCAGTGGATGTCACACAGTGTATGCTCATTTCTTGCTGCTTCTGCTCATCCACAGTGCCACCTGGAAGGAATGTTCTCTGGGACAAAGGGCAAGTTCGTTTTCCAAGTTGGTTGTGTAAATTGGCTGCTTGGATTGCCCTCTGCTCCCTTAGGAACCCAGAGGTTGGGCCCTCTCAGCGGTCCAGGGGCTGACCTGGTGTGCAGCCTGGAGGCAACGCCTGACAGGAAAACAGGGAGTGAGCAGACCCCTGCCTGCACCCCTGTGGTACTGAAGGAACCCAGTGAGACCAACACGACAGGCGAGGGCCTGGCATGGAGCTGCTGGAACTGACTGATGACACTGGTTTGGAATTCTCTAAAGGGGAGCACACGCCCCTGGGAGAAGAGGTGACGCTTTACGTAGCTCCCCAAGGGATCTGGGTGCCTTGCTTCTGTCGATTCTTGGATTCTAATTGCAGCTATCTCTGTCCTGGACACTAAGTGAAGGCCCAGAGTCATGGGGAGGCAGGTAGGTGGCTGTGCATTGGCAGACAGAGTATGTGTTTTGACCCAGAGCGAGTAGATGAGAGCTGGGCCATGGGAGACAGGAAAGTTTCCAGGGATCCTGCAGATTCTCTCTGCAAGACGGCGTGTGGCAGCTAATGAGTCAGGAGAGCTGTGCCAAGCCCTCAAGGAGCCCTGGGTAGGCAGAGTGAAAAAGGAACAGCCTGGAGACCAGGGCAGCAGGGGTTAGGGGCTGAGCCACCTGGTTACCTCATGGTTGCCCCTGGCTCACTCACCTCAGGTGCTGCTGCAGGTTGCCAGGGAAGGTGATGGTTATACTTACAGAAAGGTACTGTATGCCCTTTAAGTCAGGCTCCCTACAGATTTCCAGGGTCCTGTTTGGGTTATTAGTGGGGAGTGCTCAGTGCCACTGACCCTCTAGGAAGCTGAGGACTCAGAGGTTTAATATTTCCTCCACAAGGTATGCTGGCTCTGGTTAGCCCCTATGTGTAATTTAAATTGTGTTTTCATGACCTCATGATTTTTCCTAGATAAAATAAAATTCCCTCCCCAAACCCTCTATATCACTTCTCCAAGTAAAGCTAACTACTCTACTCATTGCCCTTACTCATTGTCCTGCTTACTGGAAGATCAGAATGTCATTTTTCTCACCCCGCTGTCCTGTGCTCGGGCCTAGGCCTGCGTTAGCATGGCAGCTAGGAACAGAGCAGAACACGAGGCCCAGGCTGGGCTCTATTCTCTGCTCTGGTTCTTGGAATCCAGCTGGATTCTGGGCCCATCTCACCTATTATCCCACCTTTGATTGTCAGTTTATCCCCACCCAACAAGATCGTCTCCCCTTAAACAGACTTTGGTCTGAAATATAAAGGTCAGAAGTTTAAACCCAGATTCAATATGTAATAGCACTTTAATTCTCTCGTGGTTACTGTAATTCAGCACACATGGGAACTACTGATCATTCCAAAAGGATGCAACTCTTTCCTCAAGATCTAGCATGTGGTTTCAACTGACCATCTTTGTACTCATGTCAGATTCCTTTCAGACAGCTTCTGAAATACAATGTGTACCATTTTACCCTTAAACTTGTTCTCATTTAACTGACTGTAAAACACATGATCACTAATTTCTAACTCACTGGCTCTATTTATAACATCTATCTCAAAGCTAGAATGTATTATCTGCAAGAAGCAAGATTGAAGACCTATTTGAAAGCATGGTTATTCACAGTTAAAGTCTTGACTTGCAACCAACCACCGGTTTGGTCACTTTTTAGAGATAGTCAGTGAACCAGAGCTTTTCAACCTGACTCCCACAGCTTGGTTCATGAGAGCTTCCATTTTCTGTAGTTCTTGTGTTGTTCCCAGCCACAGAGCAGTTTTGTTCCTCTGGAATCCTCTCTCCTTACAGCTGCCAGAAGTTTTTAAAAATGTAAATGTGACTGTGGCTTGTTAGTGTCTAAAACCTTTCCAAGGCTCACCTCCCTTAGTGTGGGTGTTTTAGCTGGCTTTACTGCCCCCCACCCCCGACCCCCAGCCTGCATCTGGCCAGGACACAGCTCCAGGTCTGCCATTGGCCACGGCTCCTTTCTGCCAGTGGCTCTGCCCCTCCCCAGTTCGGGAGCCTGTGGTGTTTCACAGTCCTGCTGCCTGTACCCAGGGCGGGGTGGCCACAGCCTGCTCTCCCACCTTCAGCAGCGCGACCACTAACTCGGCTCAGCACAGCCACTTCCCCTGCCACCCCCCACGCAAGCACTTCCCTTAACAAGTTCATCCTTCAGGTTCAGCTTCCATGCTAATTTCTCAAAGAAGCCTCGTCCTGGAAAGAGCTCCCTGTGGCTGGTTCCCTTTGCTATTTCTATGCTTGAGAGTGCTCATTTTAAATGGGATAATAATAGGATCTACCTCATAGAATTCCTGCGGCTGGTGTGAGCACCAAATGAGATAATGTATATAAAGAGCTTCGCACACACTCTAACATGGAAAGCACAATGGGTTTCCTTTGCCTCTATATTTTCTTGTTACATCATCAGCACATTTCATCCTGGGATAACCTTGAGCCTCACTGGCTGGGATTAGACCTGACTCACAGCTGTATCCCCAGTGCTTAGCACAGAACAAACCACAGAGGAGATGCTGGGTAGATTTTTGTGCCATGAATGAACGAATGAATATATTTTTAAAATCTGTATGCAAATCTTTTTAAAACATGAATTTAATTATTAAAGAGTTAGTGGAAATTCATTGTATTTTGGTCAATTATGTCAGAGTAAACCAGATTTCCTTGCCTAACTCAGATCAATGACTCCAGAAAATTTAGCCTTTACTTGCAGCTAATGTCTATCTTAACTTCTGACAGTTCTGGTTCTTAAGAGCTTGATCATGTGGCAGCCAATGCATTGGGGGTTGAGCTGCAGACACTGTTTTCTGGCCTCAGGGAAGATGTTGAATAATCCTGTTTGCATTTTAGACTTAGCAAGTAATATTTGTAAACACACAACTAATGAACTGTGTGACCTGGGCCCAATCCCTTAACCCCTTTGGTATCCGCCGTTCAGGCTGTTGGCTCCTGATAGGCCTTTTACAGCGAAAGCTCATGAGTCAATGGTAAGCATGGTCTGATTATCTTCCCAGGAAATTAGCGACCCCGAGATCCTGGACCTGGTCCACAGCGCCCTGGGCCGGATGACTGTGGTCCGACAGATCTTTCCGTCTGCAAAGGACAACCAGAAATGCATGAGGAACAACCACCGCATCTCCTCCCTGCTCTGCGACCCCCAAGAAGGCTACCTCCAGATGCTACAGGTCAGTGCCTGCACCCCTGCTCTCTCCAGCAGGGAGCCTCATCCATGCCCGTGGGCTGCCCATCACTTTAATCGCTGGAACTCTGTCATTTGCCGACATTGAAACCGGTCAACAGGGCAGCGCTTCTGAACAGCAATAGCAGGCAGTTATGGCCATTGTCAGTAGACAGGTCATATTAGCTCACTGGGCGCCTCTTGTATTTAAGTTACATGCTTGAGGACTAAGGAGATTCCTGTCTCTTAGCCTTCTGTGATGACTGTTTTGTTGGGGATGGGTTCACCTGGCAGGACTAGGATGCAGCCCCCTGTGGGGGCTCATCATTTAAACCTATTTTAGGTTCTTCCCTGTAAGAAGTCAGTAGTATGGGCATGGCTCTTAGGAAACAACTAGGGACTGTTCCCGCTTCTCTGCTGAATCCTGACATAGGTCAGCCAGGACACTGCTGGAGTCCCTGCTGAGCAGGGACAGGCAAAAGAGCAGGACCATCACTTGCCACCCATTTCATTGCTTCCAAGACGAGAGATACACAGTGTTAGAGGTCAGCCCTTCCACCACGCCCTCGCCAGAGCTGCAGCCTGGGAGCAGGACACGGAGCTGTGCACCTGTTGGAAAGGTGGTTTTTCTCTTGGATATTTGGCGGTAACAGTGAAACATCGTGGAAACTGTCCATTGGCAGCCTAGAATTGGCTTCTCCATTAAGCATATCATGCATGACAAAGCTTTCTTTTGATACTTAGTGGGAGCCATGTAACAAGGAAATTTCTCCCAATTGGGTTTGTGAAAATGGCCCAGAAGTTTGTGAATATGACATGCTTGCCATTCCTCATTTGAACCTAGCTATGCCTTTACACCCAGCCAGACATGAGGAATGAAAATCAGGTTTTCAGGACAGAGATAGGCTGTATCTGCCATCGGATACACCCCTGATTTTTTGCTGGAGTAATTCCCTCTGTCCATGTCCACTGTTCCAGGGAGCCATCAAAATGTCTGGGTCTTTCTAAGGTGGTGAAGGATTGGCCAAGAGGGTGGACCAAAGGCCTCAAGGACCCAGGCACTCGAGAACCCTGAGCCTATGGGCCAGGAAGAGAGGCAGGTGGTAGATGCAAGCTTTTATATTTTTGGATGCTGCTGGCCCGCTCTGCTTTCCTCTCTTCTGGAGTTTGGAAGAAGAGGCAAGAGCCAAGTACGTCCCTTTCCATGTTATCTGTATTTATCACTCCCACTCTCCATGTGGAAAGAAGTAGAACGAGATGATGTGGCTCAGGCAGGGCAAGCCCATCCTCGCATCCCCACCCAGGGCAGGAGGGAGAGGGGACCCCTCACTCTCTGTGGAGCCGGACCCTGCGATGGGCTCTTCAGGATCTCTCCTTGCAGGGCTTGGACCTTCTCCAAACACACA
The DNA here is from genome assembly GCA_033961575.1 of Aselliscus stoliczkanus. Classification (NCBI taxonomy): domain Eukaryota; kingdom Metazoa; phylum Chordata; class Mammalia; order Chiroptera; family Hipposideridae; genus Aselliscus; species Aselliscus stoliczkanus. The sequence goes on from CM066729.1 coordinate 123,154,069, forward strand.
CCAGCCTTGCCCCCACTTTGCCCCATCTCTGCACCCCCCCATATGTCCAGTTTTTGCCTAGTCATACAGCACTCCTTGTACTTGAGCAAAGCTGTAGGGGCTACTTGCCTTTACACAATCATGCACAGCACAAGTTGGGGATGATGGGAGAGCACTTCTCACTGAGGCTCTGATTACTCACTGTGTATGGATTTAAAGGTGCAGGTACACTTGCTGGTTGCACAGCAGACACACTGGATGCAAAGGATCTGACCTGGAGGACAGGGAGAAAGGGAGATTGATGGGACTGATGGGAAATCCAGTGGAGGCCATGCTAAAATGGTGTATACCCAATCAGAGTATAAGTAAAGACACACTTGGAGGTGTGTGGCTAGTCATCATCAAATATGGTAAATGCCTCCCTACCTCTCTCTGTTTCTGCTGAGACCCAGGCACTACATAAAGAGTAAGATGTAAGAGCGGCATCACAGAGATGTGGTGGTGGTGGTGGTGGTGGTAATAGCAGCAACAACAGTAGCAGCATCAGTAGTAGCAGTAGCAGCTGTAGCAACTGTAGCAGCAGTAGTAGTAGAAGCAGCAATAGTAATAGCGGTAGCAGTATGAGTAGTAACAGTAGTAATAGTAGTAGAGTAGTGGCATAAGTAGTAGCAACAGCAGCATCAGTAGCAGTAGCAGTAGCAGCAGCAGCAGCAGTAACCGTAGTAACAACAATAATGGCAGTACTACTACGAGTAGCAGCAGCAGCATTAGTAGTAGTGATAGCAGTGGTAGTAGTAGCAATAGTAGTAGTAGCAGTAGCAGTAGCAGCATAAGTAGTAGTAACAGCAGCAACAGAGCAGGAGCCAGACTTCTTGGATTCAAGTTTCAGTAATCGTAGTATTAATTATTTATTTATTGTATTATTATTATTTATTTGTCATTGTGTGCCTCAGTTTCCCCCTCTGGAAACTGGGAATTAGAGTCATACTGAAAGAGGTCTATACCTCTTAGAGTCATAGTGAAACTTAAATGAGAGAACATACAGAAAGCATTTAGAACAATACTGGGTTATTAACAGCATTATTAGGGAGGAGGTGGCCAGGTGTGCTACAGGGTTTCCATGGAAAAGCTGATGGCCTCGTTTTTTTGTTTTTGTATGATATTGTGCACCTATCTTCCTGTGATGCTCTTTTAAGGCATCACAGCAGGTGGGAGAGCATTTCCCATCTGTCCAGCCCCAAATCACAGGCATCGTGCACCACTTACTGTCCACATCATCACGCAGGCTGAATTGAAGCTGCCTGGCAGAGGACAGGCCCTGCCTTTAAGACCCACTGAGCTCTTCATATAAGACCCTGCTCACTGGAGACTCTCAGCAAGAGCTGATGGGTGGACCTGTTAAGAAGGCAGGTCTTCACACAAGTTAAACTGTCTCTGGAAGCCTCTTATAGATCTGTAAATAAAATACTTTATTAAAGGAATCTCTGCCTCCATTTGTTGCGCCTGCTTCCTTGTGTGGGACTATGACAAGAGGGAAATGTGGATTTATTTACTCATCCTGCCCAACAACCATTTGGGTAGCTTGTAGATTCATCTCATTTACAAGCCGTTCCCTTCAGGTTTCCTCAGTAGCTATTACCACTTCTTTCTTAACGACAGTGTAGAAGGCAAACTAATTTCTACTAGCCTTTAGCTGTGAGATTTGCCGAGGAGACTCTAACACATTCAGAACAACCAACTTAAGAAAAAAAAAATTATGTCATGGATCATTAACTTTGTCTTGATGAAATTAATGAAAAACCTTTTGAAAATGTACTTCTCAAGTCCATCTTTAGTTTCTCCTCCAGACAGCTGCTGTTGGGGAGATAATTCTGGGTTAGAAGTTTTCCTGAGGACTGTCAAGAACAGGGAGTTTTTACCAGATCATCCATCTTTTGGCTTCTCCATGGAGCTGTCCTCAGAAACTCCATCTTCTTCTAATAGGTCTGCGGTCAAGCCTTTCTGTGTTGCAAGGCCAACAGAGCACTACTGTAACAAATCAATTTGGTTCCTATTTAGTATAAGGTCCCTTTGAAGAAAAATAGGTAAATAAGTGTCTTCTAGTGGTTCCAAAGGTATTGCATTGGCCAGTGTGCTGTGCTGTTGTTTAGCTTTCCCTACCAAGCACTGTCTTATTTGGGTGTTTCCCTTCTTGTTTTCTTGACAAGCTGGTTTAGGGCTTGTCTGACTCAGACAGTAATAAAAGTGATAACCAGTCCCACAGAACCCTGACTTAGCTAAGATTTCACAGACAGCAGTGCTCAGAAGAGAATCTGTAATGTATTCAATCGGTCTTCAGAACTGTGTTGCCTGGCGACTTCCGGGCTGCAACTGAAGTAACAGACATGTTGTCACATGGCCACCCCATTTATATTCAAATGTGTTTCTGACAGGGGACAGGCAAATGATATAAGCTGTGTTGTCTGGTCACTGTGGAGCCTGATCCTTGAATTAAGCTGCAGGGGCTGATGTGGTATTATGATAAAATGCTCCCTCAGGTTGGAATTTCTCTTCTTTGTGCATTTTAAAATTGTTGAGTGGCTTGATAGATGGAATCACTTCTCCTCTGCTCAATCTATTAAGCAGTTCAAAACTCCCCTTCCCACACATGTCCCTATTTCTTTAAGGCTTTCTGTATTCTTCCATGGCTACAAGTTTTTTGGTTTGTTTTTTTTTCCCCTTTTTTTGGTCAACCTGCTAGTACAATCCTTCCCTCTGGAACAACGGTGAGATTTTTCCACCAGAGCTACCGGGAACTTCATGTTGCTTTCACTGTTTTATTTCATGCTAAAGGCCCAGATGGAACACTTAACAACCAGAATGGGGAAGTGTGATCATGGACGCCATTGTCAGAGACAATTGCACAGGTGTTCTCCCTGGGTGCACCTGGTTGCTGTCCTGGCTGTAGGCAGCCCCATGTGCATTTGGAGGTAGAGATCCTCTGGTATGGACAAATGCTCCTCCTTACACTGTACACCCTCCCCTTGGGTTCAGCCGTGAGCAGAGCTCCCATCCTCTTTGGCTCTGCCACCATCTGCTCCCTCCTCAAGGCCCTGCTGTGATGCCCTCTCTCTGGACAGGTGGGCTGGCAGCAGTTTGGCAGAGTGGCCTCGCCTGGGCATGGATTTCTCAAGCTGTGACATCTGGGCTTCAGCTTGTCCTCCCAGCTGGACCCTGTGCTGGCTGCTTGTCTGACTTTGCTGGATGACCAGAGCCTGTCTAAGGATCTGGTCAGAGGTCAGTCCCTGCTGTTTGCCTCTGTGAGGCCTCCCTGAATAGTCCATTTGGTGTGATTAATGACAGAGGGAAGAGAAAAACTGGGCTCTTCAGAAGCCTAGAAGAAATGCAGGCTTTCTTAATGAGAACATTTCCCCTCGATTCCAGCTTTGGTGTGGGGTGGATAATGGTCTGGTGGCAAGATGCAGCTGGCCCGTGTGGCTGGGACCCTGTCTACCATTCATCTTCCTTTGCCTTCTGAGATGATTCTTCCTTGACAATGTGGATGAACAATTCCCTGGGCCTCTGGAGTATAGTATAGTATAACGGAGATGAGACTGGAGCACCTGCATATTACTTGCCTAAACTTTCAGATTTACTATGGAGAATGTACACAGAGCACCAGGAAGGCAGACAGGCAGCCACACGTGGGGCCATCATCCTCCAGGACCTCTCTCTTCAAGTCTAATGGGGTTGGGCACAAGTGTCAGCCTGCTGAGGTCCAGAAAGAATTGGAGGCAGATAGCTCTCCTGAACTGCTCAGCACATCATCTCAATGAGGGGTGGGGAGGGTTGTGGGGCTTCTGTTTTCATAACTCCTGGCTCTATTCTGCTTCTAGCAACTCAGTAAGTACACAGATCATCTGAACTCCTGATGGGGCTATCCCACCCTGTGCTGACCCAGATTGGAAATCAGCCCCTTTCCTGGTTCCAACAAGACAACAAATCTAAGTCTCAGAGATAGTGTCCACATGGGGAGGGGGTGTTGGTGGTGGCATTTGCACTGTAGCTGCACAAACAACGTCTGATGTGCTAAGCCCCCTCCCTCTGATGCTCCCTCCCCACCCCACCCCCCCTTATTGGCTTCCCTCTCCATCCTCTATTTTTCTCCCTCTGGGTCTTGACACCAAAGTAAATTCTCCTTCTTTTCTCATGAAGATCAATTTAACAATCTTATTGGGAGGCTTTGCCCCTGCTGACACAAGGTATATTCCTAAATAAAGTGTAGTTACTGATGAAATGGGGATTCTGGTGCTAACTCTTAAAGTCAACCCTGTTTTCCCTCCCTGGTTCTCAGCTGGCCTCATGCCACTGATCTTTAATTATCCAGCAGCCACAAGGGCCTACCTGGATTTCTCAACAGCTGTAAGCCCCAGTCAGGAGCTCATGGCTGAATTCTCTCTTCTGCCTCCGGAGATGGGGCCTCACCCTCCCTATTTCCTTTCTGAGGACCCACCTCTTGCCTAGGTGATTGACTTTGGAAATGCAAACCTTGCCAGGATCCCACATCTCATGGGCATGCATACCCCAGACTCTGCCTGGAGATGGACAATTCCACCTGAAACATACCTGTCCACAGTTCCTATACCTTCTTCCCAGTGTGGCTTCTATCCTCTGTCTCTCATATTCTAAGAGACATCCCCTTTGCAAATACTCTGACACGTCTTTACCTTAGTGTTGTTTTCTAAGAACAGGTTTAAAACTATTCATCCAACATTCATGAATTCCACAAATATCCATTAAGCACTCACTGTGTGCCAGTTCCTATGTTAAGACATTTCACAAATGTTCTCTCTCTCTTAATGCTCACAAACTCCAAATACATTGGGATATTAATCTCTCTTTTGTAGCATGTTCCAGTTAGGGAGAATGGCATATACAAAGGCCTGGAGGCCCTGGAAAGCAGGGGCAGCATTCTGTATGTCTGAAGCAAGAGGTGCGAAGCTGAAAGGTCAGTCAGGGAAGAGGGCAGCCCCCAGGGCATGGCCGTTGGAGACGTGACAGGGCAGGATATGCCTCCAAGAAAAACAACTCTGTGCCATGTAGAGGAGGAAAGTCTGACTGGGAGACAAGGTAACCAGGAGTTACTGTCTCCCTCAGGAGAAATGAGGGCACTTGAACCATGCTGTGCTGATGGGAGGTGGCCATGTAGCGAGAACATAAGGTAGCTTCCCCAGGACTGAAACCCCTAAACCTGAGCAGGGGACAGGCAACAGGTAGCAGAGCAGAGCATGGCACTTCCCACAGGGCTGGGCTGCAGCTGCCCTCTGCTCTGGTCCTGCCCTGCCTGCCTCCCCTCTGTCCTGCACACCTGGTGGTCTCACTGCCCAACTAGCTGTGCTGATGTCTTCTGTGGCTGCCCAGCCCTGCAGTGCAAATGGCAGGCCTTTGTCTACAATGGAAGATAGCCACCTCCCTTTCAGGAACCTGGGTCAAGGCATGATGGAGGCCCCGCTGTGGACCTTCCTATATTGGCACCTTTTATGGAACCACCCAGGGACATAGAGAAGTTGCCTTTCCCTCACAGGACAGCCCTGCAACCCCTCAGGGCATGCCGCCCTGAAAGGCAGGCTCAGACCCAGGCCTCTGGCAGCTGTGACTTTGCTGCAGAGCCAGGAGGAGGCAGGGGACACATGCCCAGGTGAGCAGATTTCAGTCAGGGTTGGAGATGTAATGCTCAGGGCTGGTCCTTGCTCAGTCTTCTGAGCCATAAGCCTTAAATGCCAGATAATGACTCTCGCTCGCCCTTGAAAAGCTTTGAGACCAAGGGAAATTGGGGGAAGGGTGAGTGGTGTTGGCAGATCCCAGTTTGTTTTCCCAGTAGGCCCCATGCCAGAGAGGTCCTGGGCCCAGTGATTGCGGAAATCCGGAGGAGCTCTCAACTTATCCACATTGATGTCAGGAGCCTACTTGTGTCCTTTATTTCCCCTCCTATCTCTTCCTGTCTCTGTTCCCTCCAAAGGTGAAAATGCATGCAAATTGCTTAGGGCAAATTGCTTAGATGGACGTGGCATACACTGCCATCTGCATTTTCAGAGGGTAAATCAGGGCTGCCCACTGTACCTCTCCAGGGTCACTCATCACATTGCATGTTACTACCATCATCAAGTCTTGACTCGCTCAACAGTATTCAGCAAGTGAGTGTAAGTGAAGAGTCAACTCACCCATCCAGCGACATTTATTGAGCACTTGCTATGTCCATGCACTGCTGTTGATACAGGGGTACAGCCGTGAGCAAAGCTGGCCCAGGCTGTGATGAATCCAAAGGTCCATCGCACCTGGCTAAGCTGCTTGCACGGTAGGGTGAAAGTCCTAGTGTATGACAGTGAAAGAGGAAGTTTGCATAGATCGGTAGGGTGGCCAGCTGAACCAGCTCTGTCCCCACCTGGAATGAGACCACAGGCTCCCAGGAAAACCTCGGGCCCCTCTCCTGGCTCTGGCTCTCCGTGCCTCTCATTTGATGCCCTCTGGCATCTCTAACCTGATTTTGCCTGTTTTGTCTTGCATCCAGGCCTTTCCTCTGCCATGCCCTTGGCCTCAACACCTTGGCCTCTCTTTTGCTTCTCAAGTCTACTCCCACCTGCAATGCTTATTTTGGTTCCTTATCCCTTTTGTGCTCCCATTTGCAGGGGGGATAAGGGTTAATAGTGACAGTATCTGCTCTCCTTATCTGGTCTTTGTGAATGAGCTCTGTGCTGTGCCTTAGCTGAGCTGTGAGGGAGAAAGGCAGGGGCTCCTTTGGACCCCCCCCACCCCCTCCCTGTGGCCTGTAGCTCCAACTCAGCTGTTAGTCCCTTGAGCCCAATGGTAAGGAGTGACCATGCAGCTGTGAGCCTCTCTCCTTCCAGACTGCTCCTCTTGGTTCTGGGGCATGACCTGACCAAGCCTTGACACTTGTTTCCAGCCATCCACTCTGAGGAAAGGCATTTTCTCCATTTCTCAGGGCCTGGAGGGAGCCCCAAGCAGATGCTGCCTTCCTACTGTCAGCTCTTGATCTTTTCCCCAAAGGTCCCTTCCCTGGACACCCAGGCTGTGAGGGCAGCACTCCTCCATTTGCACCCCTAGTGAACCTAGCAGATCACCTAAGTGAGGACAGCGAGGCTGCGGAGCAGAGGCAGAGCCGCAGGCCAGTATTGAGTGTCAGCTTCTGCTTGAGGCAGGCAAGTTTTAAGATAACGTCTTATGAGGAGAAGGGCAGCAGTGAGTGAAGATGGAAGCAGCTCCCAGTGAGGATTAAGAAGGCATTTTGAGTAAGCTAGAAATGACAAGCAAATTGTTTGAACAAGGAACATTCCCTCCCAAGTCAAAGGTGGAGGCAGCAAATCTTTTTTGCCTGCTGTTTTCTATATTTTCTATTTTTGTGAACCAAGATCAGTGTGTATACCTTCTTAGCAGGAGATTCATCCATCTATCCATCCATCCATCCATCCATCCATCCATCCATCCATCCATCCATCCATTCATCCTTCCTTCCATCCATCCATTCATCCATCCATCCATCTATCCATTCATCCATCCTTCCATCCTTCCATGTGTCCACCATGCAACATATTAAGCATCAATCATGTGCTAAGTGCTGGGTTCTAAAGATAGTGAATATATAGAGAGATATATAGAGATATAGCTAGAATAGTGAAAATAAATCCTCCCTTGCACTTAAGAAGCTCAAGTTTGGTGAAGTAAATGCACTTATGAACTGACAGGTGTGTCGTATATCATGGAAGAAGGTGCCCAGGGTAATAGGTGTGGAGGCAGTGGGAAGGCCTATCCGTGACTGGGAAATAATATTGCTGAAGCCTGTTCCCTTGAACTGAAATGGGTTCACCCTTCCCAGCAGACACACTTGTGGGAGGGCGGAGGGCTTCCTTTGGCCTTTCTGAGTCACATCCTGTTTTTCCCTCTTCACTGCAGATCTCTCTGCATTCATATTTTTGTTAAGTACCTTAATTCCTTGTGAATTGAAGTGCTGCAGGGAAAAAGGGAAATGCCCTCGGTGCTGGCCTGGGCCACAGCTGGGGTGGTGCTGCCCATGTGTGTGAGTGCAGGTTTAGGTGTAGCTGTGAGGCCCAGTGCCCCACTGGCTGAATAGCATTGGCTGTGAGTGACTGGCTGGGAGATCCGTGAATGTCTCGAGAAGAGAAATCTTCATGTCCTCAAGGACTCTCAGCTCTGAGTTAGCCTTTCAGAAAAAAAATAAAACCAAGCCAACTCTAAGTGGCTTACATTATCTACAACAACATCTCCATTGTGGCTTTCTATTCCAGAGGGGAGGTAGACGAGTCAGAAATGATCTTGCTATGGGAGAAGCTTCTGAGAGCTGAGGGGCTGACAGGAGCATTCCTCCCCAAAGAAATGCTCTCCCAGGACTGGAGGGGTGGTAGACCGGGCAGAGGGTGAATTCCAGGTGGTGGGAATAACTTATCTCTGCTCTCAAGTAAGCGCCTGTGTACGCCAGGGTCCTGAAAATGGTCACCAGGTGATGACATGCCTGCTTCCCTTTGGCCTGAGGTCCTCGGTTAAGTCAGCAGTGGTCAGTCATCCCAGGCACCCTTCTGCCACCGCTGAGACATCTCCTGTCCATCCTCCACACACTTCTTATACCTGGGGAGGTGTACGTGGGGAGGCGCCAGGCACTCAGGCCTTAGTGGCATGCATCTCTGTGTCCACTGTAAGGACACAGGTTGAAGGCAGATGGGACAAGGCTCTTCAGGAAAGGTCAGGGCACAGGGCCCTCACAGAAGCGGTCAGCCTTGCTTGGATATGTCACGGCAGAGATGACCCTTGAGAGTTAGTTAGCCTGAGTTGCTGGGCACACATGTTGCAGCAGACAGTTCTGATGTCCTGTAGCAGCTTCTTTGGCCCACCTCAGATTTCAGTTGCAGTTCAAGGACAGTTTCCATCACCCAAGCTCTTGTCTGGGACTCTGTTGGGGGCACCCAGTCTAAGACATGTGAGGATAGAAATTGCAGACTGAGAATAAGGCATGGGGGTGTTAAGGGCACAAGGGACATTCTGGGAGGAGGTGAGTGGGTAGACTGGGAGGAGCAGGGGTTCCTCCTGCAGCCTGAGGATCTTCCCAGGAGTCCTGTGTGGCTGACATATTCTCCTATTTATATCCAGTGATTTTGTTTTCCTGAAATATTTTTAGCAGACCCTCTTAGATGTGTAGAGAATTGTCCCTTTGACCTACTTTGGCTGGTGATTGTTGGTGCAACAGTTACCGTGAGGGGCCACACACCTGTCCGAGGGTGGATGTTACCTCCCCCCATTTTCTCCTCTTCCTCTCTTCTGTTCTTGCTACATGACACCCACTGGGAGGAGTGGGGTGGCATGAAGGATAACACCTAACAACAGGGTTGCCCTCCTGCCTGCAGAGGGCTCTTGCTGGACCCTCTTGCTGGGAAGGCAGGTGTTGGGTTTGGGCTCATCCAGATCAGAGCTTTTAATTGTGATCAGGAGGGTGAGCCAGACCTGTCCCCGCCCTGGATCCCACCACTGCAGTGCAGCTCTTCTGTTATTCCCACTTCACCCTACAACCATACTCTTCAGAGCTCTGAGATGGGCTGTGAGTCCTCTCCCACCTAGCTCTGGCATGGATAGCTAAGCAAAGGGGATGTTCTCAGATGTACACAGTTGCAAATCCCAGAAGCATCCCCTGGTCAGCCGTGACACTGCAAAGCAGGTTTGGTGGCCTCCCGAATCTCCATCACCGTCACCTGCTCTGCCTGGCCCTGCTCCTTCACACATTCATGCTTTTGCATAATGCTTTGCCCTCCCTCTAATGCTCCTGCCTTATCCTACTGATCCTTCTAGACTGAGCTTTCTGCCCATGCTTCGCTCCATCCTGTGTCATGTGAGCAGGATGCCCCACTCCAGTCTCACAGAGAGCCAGCATATAGGACTCCATCAAGGTGCTGATCACTTCGGTGCTCCTGTTGATGTTCAGATCCACCTCCCGACTGGTTCTTGAAGCAGGGCTAGGTCTTATTCTACTCAGGACCCTGACACCTGTCTGGGTTTTTGAATAAATACCTAGAAGCCAGAGGATGACGGCATAGCTATTGGGCATTACTTGTTGCTGTTGGCATCCTCGGTTAGCCCAGCCCTCTACTGGTTTCTCCTCCCTCTCTGGAAATGCACCCGTGGAAAGGGTTTCACCACCTTTATCTTTGCAGATCTCCAACCTCTACCTGTATGACAGTGTTCTGATGCTGGCCAACGCCTTCCACAGGAAGCTGGAGGACCGGAAGTGGCATAGCATGGCAAGCCTCAACTGCATACGCAAGTCCACCAAGCCATGGAATGGAGGGAGGTCCATGCTGGACACGATCAAAAAGGTGTGTGTGGAGGGCACCCTCCCAGGCCAACGCCAAGGCCAAGACCAAGGCCAAAGACAGGCCCCTCCTCGCACCCTCTCCCCATTCTGCCTCCTTTGGCAGGTGGCCTGAAGTTGAGCTCTTTGTGTGGTTGCCCTGATAGGCCCCTCCCAGCTCTCTCTCTTTGCCATTCGTCCTGTCCCAGTATTTGAGCCATGAGTGAGCTGCAGTTCCTGGCTATTGTCCTTGTTTAATAAGAATTGTGGTTCTTATTATTGTCTGTGTTCATATAGGAGGCTGGACTTCAGAGAGGTTAAGTAACTTGCCCAAGGTCACAAGTACCGTAGTCTCCCTCTTATCTGCAGTTTCACTTTCAGCAGTTTCGTTTACCCATGGTCAACCGTGGTCTAAAAATGTTAAATGGAAAATTCCAGAAATAAACAATTCATAAGTTTTAAATTGCACCCCATGCTGAGTACCTCACTTCATCTCATCATGGAGTCATTGTATCATTACACATTATCACAAGAGGAAGGGTGCATGCAGCATAATGAAATATTTTGAGAGAGAGAGACGAGAGAGACAAGAGACCACATTTGTGTAACTTTTACTGCAATATATTGTTATAATTGTTCTATATTATTATTAGTTATTGTTGTTTACCTCTTACTGTGCCTAATTTATAAATTAAAGTTCATCAGAGGTATATATGTATAGGAAAAAACATAGTATATATAAGGTATGGTACTATCCACAGTTTTAGGCCCACTGGAAGTCTTATAACGTATCCCTCAGGGATAAGGCAGCACTACTGTGAGTTAAAAAAAAAATGCAGGCAGCTGCCTAGCTCATGTCTGCCACTGTTTGTAAGAGAGGTTGTCTCAGTTGGCAGAGGATGTGCTAATCATCCAAGACCTCAGCGTGTGTGTGTATGTGTACATGCATGTGTGCACTGTGTGTGTGTGTGTATGTGTGTGCATGTTCAGGCACTCTGCACTTGTGATGTGTCTCATGACATGCTGAGGCTTGACATCAAGTTAGAAGGCTGGTTTGAAGTGAATTGGGTAATCCACAGAGGATTTGTTAGAGTGAATTGGCTTTTAGAGGCTTCAAAAGAGCATTTAAGGAAATCTGTAGTGCTAGAAGTTTTAGTCACAATAAATCCTGCATGGTTTCAATAGCAGTGTACATATTCTGGTGTTGGTTTGACTCTCCTGCAGCCCAAGCCAGAGCCGGGGGCCCTCCTGGGACTCAGCCTCGGCACTCTCCCCGCTCACAGTCTATGGAAGATTAAGGCTAGATGAGACACCCCACCCCAGGCTTGAAGAATGAAGGGGGCTTATCACAAGTTAGCTCCACCCCCCTGCTGGTGGCTCCTACAGAGACCCCCGACCCTGAGCCATTGGAAAGAAGCATTGGGTATGCACACCCCCCACACTCAGTCTGTGCCAGACACCATGCTTTGTGCACATTTTCTCCTTCAGTCCTCGCAGGATCTGTGACATGGATCTAATTAACTTCAGGCTGAAGCTGGGAGATGGGAGGTAACTTGCCTAAGGTGGCACAGGTGGCAAAGCCAGGACTGGAGCTGGGTTTTGACCTCCAGTTGTCATGCTTGCTGCCCTGCAACTTACCACCATGTGTCTGCTATGGCTTTTATTGACCTTGGACTTCCTCTTATCTCAAGCTAAGGTGAGCCCCTGGAGCAGCTTGCCATATAGACTGTAAGCTCCAGGTGGGTTGGGACACAAGCTGCCACTCTTTAATGTCATGGCCAGCACAATGTGTGGCCCAGAGCAGTGCTCTAATCCTATTGCCTGCCTGAATGACAGGTGCAAGCCTTAGGAATTGCCCCTGTGAGCAGTGGCCTGGGACGTGCTGATCCTGCTCCAAGGCCCTAGGACAGCCAGCAGCTCTATCTCATGACTGCACACCCATTGCTTCTGCAGTCCCGGATGGTCCCTTTCTTGGTCACCACTCCCTTCCCTTCCTGGCCCTGGGATCCCATCCCCTACCTTACTCATGTTTGCCCCACCCTCCAATGGTCTTTCCTTCTCTCTGCAGGGCCACATCACCGGCCTCACAGGGGTGATGGAGTTTCGGGAGGACAGCTCGAATCCCTACGTCCAGTTTGAAATCCTCGGCACAACGTATAGTGAAACCTTCGGCAAAGACATGCGTAAGGTCAGCCTCGGGCGCCTTCCCCTCTCCCGCTGTGGTGGCTTGGGCTGTGAGTTCTGAGCAGGTGTTAACCAGGACAGAAGTCTCCCTCCCAGTCTCTGCTGATGTGCCCTCCATGCTGCTGTGTATGGGGCATGGTGGGAGGAGGTTCAGAGAGGTTCAATCAGGAAGTGCCCAAGTGTCCCTAATGCCGTCTCAGTCCAGTGGGGGCCTTGGCAGCCCTGGTCCTGCTGCCTGGGCCTGGAGGGCCAGCCTCGTGGTCCTAGGCTAGGCTGGAAGGGACAATATATTTTCCCAGAGGAGCTGAACTTGGCTGAACCACAAGGACAGGTGCTAAGGTAGGAGACAGAGGTTACAGCCAGAGAATGTCCCCCAGATCCAAGAGTGAGACAAGGCCATAAACAGAGAAGTGAGTCATGAGGAGGGGGAGAAGCAGGTAGTATAACGCGGGCTGTATAACTCATGGTGGGTGTCGGCTGTTTGATTTGGTGCTCATGCAAGGAGCAGGCCTGGGGCGCTTTCCTGATATACTTTGCCTGTTTTCCCTTCTCTTATGGAGATTTTCCGGATTGAGGACTGTAGGATGGCCTTTATTCAGAGTTGGAATCCCCAAAGTTAAGCCCCAGATGGAAGTGCTCATGCTGTGAAGGAACCACAGACAGACTCAGTCTAATCAGGATAGCTTTGAAGCATTAGCTGATCGGCAATCACTCAGACACAGGCTCACATGGTAGACACACACACACACACACACACACATACCCAGTCACATACACATTTCTATACACTGGAGAGAAAGACAGCTCTACTAATGACAGTACCCAGGAGACAAGAGCATAGTAAGCTCTCGGCAGGCAGGGTAAACCCCTGGCAGAGAGCCTTCTAGACTGGCCAGCACTGGCTGGGGGCAGTGGAGGGGCAGAAAAGGGTTACATGATGTTGGGGTACTAAGAATCTAGGGGAGGGATTTGTGGGCTGTGCTCCTTGAGGACCAGGTAGAAGGATGCATATGTGAAGCCATGGAGGGTGTGAGAGCTGGGGGGCGCTGAGGGAGTGGTCATCAGTTACAACATGGAGGAGGGTTGGTTCCCCCGGGAGAAGCTGGGAAGGCTGAGGATCCATGTGTGACGTGGAAGTGGGAGACTTTCAGCCCATCCTGTGACAGAGTCATGGGGCTGGTCATAAAAATCATAGAGGGTTCAATAATTGGTTGAGATGCAATGGTGACACATGGTTTGATGGCATTTTTGAGCTCAGAGGTTTGTTGGCAGCATCAAAGAGGGGGTGGATGACTATGGTTTGATATCCTGGTGGGCCAGGGTGTGACGTGCAATGTCAAGGGTGTCAGGAATAACCTATGATGTTCGCTAGGGACGCCCTAAGCTCTGAGGCTTGGTGCAGGCTGGGTGGTCCACATTGGTCTGAGACATTCGTGACCACAATAGAAATTGACTTGTGTTGATACCGCCACCTGGTAAGGGGAAACCAGAACAGGAAGCCCTTTCAGTCGCTCTGTTATGAAAGGAGCTTGTCAAGTGTAGCTGCCTGCCGAAGCAACCATTCATGTCTGCCATGGTACTTGCCTTCATTCCTCAGTGCTCCTCTGAGGTTAGTGACAATCAGGCCCTGTCTGCTGGCTCCTTTGCTACCCCCATCCCCCTTCTTTCAGCTTAGCTCTACCACCAAGGGCCCCATGGTGGGTGGCAATATTGCCTGTGAGGGTCTCTGCCTCATCTTAGGCAGCTGATGGGGGGGCCACTCCAGGTGCCTGAGAGAGCAGGAGGCACTGTGTCCTCCACTTCCTGTTTCAGGTGTCTCAGCCTTGCGCGTTGCCATGGCAACGCTCCTCCAATACTGTGAAGCCAATGGGAGCTGGAATCTCTCAGTATAAGGAGCTTCTGAGCAGGAGTCCTGAATGTAATTGAGTTGGAAGGGAAGCTGATTTTCAAGTGGGCTTTATTTTAAAATGTATCCTTTTGTCATTTTAAAATCTGCCCTTAATAACTGCATATCCCAGTTGTTATCTGTCTGACTGGCAGCTTACTGCTGTTAAAGAGAACTTATCTGGAAAGCAGGAATAGGATTTACCATCACAAATGTTATTCAGGCCCAGGCTGCATTACAGCAAGGTTTCAGGACAAAGCAAAGAGAGGGGATTGAGACCGATGGTCACAGCTCTAGGACAGCATTTGAAGGCAAGGCTGAGCTGGGGTTCCCAGGGTTCACATGGCTGTGAGGGGTGGGGCTGGGAAATTGGGGTGACCTAAAAATAAAGTTGAGGGTGGGTAGCAGATTGGAGGGCAGAGTTGGGGTCCTTAGGCACACAAAGGCAGTGCAAAGATCAGCCACTCCAAGGAGACAGGGGCAAATCTGAAGAGCCCTCAACTGCATCTCTCTATGGCCATGCCTAGTGCAGAGCTGTTAGAGGAGCTGATTGTTGGATGCTGTCATGTTGGAGCAGGGTCAGGAGATCCCTGCGAAGGTGATATATGTCTTAATATATGTATGTGTTCTAATCTATCTATCTATCTATCTATCTATCTATCTATCTATCTATCTATCTATCTATCTATCCATCCACCTATGTTAATTAAAACAACTACAGCAAACAAGCACAGACACAAACACAAAACCAAGTAATTTCTTTAAGATTTCAACTAAGAGGACTCATTTAAATTAGGGAGCAAATGGATGTTTTCTTAAAGTAAATATCCTGGAGGGAGATTTCAGGGAGGGTGAGTCACCTAGATGTTTTAGATTAAGTGGCACCAGGAGACTGATTACTCAGCCCCATCAGAGGATGGGAGGAGTGGGTGATCACCTTTTGCCGCAGGGTGCTCGACAAATATTAATTCAATTATCTTATCCAGGAAGTACATTATTGTTGAGGGAGCGCTGGATGGCAAAATCAAGTCTGTGTCACCAGCTTGCTGTGTAACTCTGGGTAAAACATTAATCATGTCTGTGTTCTGCTTGGAGCTCTCCGGCACGTGATCGCCAAGCAGCCCTGCCAGGGTTGGCTTTGCTGGAAAGTCGAGTTCAGTTCCCACAGGACTTGACCTGGCATTTGTCCCGGGGTGGGGTCCATGCTTTTTCCCATTGGAGCCCTACGAATTTCTTTTCAGCTTTTTCTTTTTTCAGACAGAAATCTCCAGAAGGGGTTTGCATGGGTTTGTCCATACAAGTGTCTGTAGCTTGTGATATGAGTCAGGATGGGATTGTTGGAGGCCCCTGCAGGAAAGTTTCCAAAGGTGGGGGCATGGAAAGCTGTTAGGACATGGCAAGAGGGAGCTGAGCAGGACAGCGGAGCACCTACTGTCGACGAAGGTACATTGTACATAGGGGGTCTCACTGACTTGGGAACCTTTGCATCACTCCAGGCTCTGTCTCCCCTGAGCTTTTGCAGTCACTCCCCTTCTCCCAACCTTCATTTTCTCAGATGGAAAAATCAGATAGTAGGAGCCTCCTGGTTGAGTAGAGGGGTCGGTCAGTGTGATGACCCTAATGCAGCACTTGGCAGTGAGAACTCTCCCGTGTAGCCTGGGCCATTGGTGTCAGGCAGAGGGGGCTGTATACCTTCTTGAGCATTCTGCCCCAGACCCCACAAGATCTGAGAGGCCGAGGCAGGCCGAGAACATGACCCTGTGCCTCCAAGTGCCGTGAACCGCAGCTCCTCAGCACACCAGGCGAGACAGGAGGGGGCTCTGTGTACCCAGGCAGTGTCCAGCCCTGCCTCTAGGCCTGGAAGCAGATGTCTACATCTCATAAAGACCAAGGGTCGAGAGGGACCTGGGAGCTTCACCTCTGATGAGATTTTATTTGTAGGACTGCTTTGGTGTGATGAATGGAAGAAGAAAAACACAGTGGTCTTTTTTTTTTTCATAAGCATGAATTGCCTGGAGTATAACACCAGCTACAGTCCTGCAGAAACATTTTTCCATGACATGATTACTGAGGATGTCTTCCCTTCTCCATCTTATTGATACCAGTATGGAAGGCTCGTTCCCTTCCTTCCACTAACACAGGGTCCCTGGTGCAATGTAATCCCGGGGAAATTGCCAACTGCGTGCAGGCCCTTTGAACTTTATTTCCCATGGGCGCCGTCCACCTGATTCACTGGCACAGTGGAAGGCAGCCTGCCCTTGGGCAAGGGGGTGGGAAAGTGGGCGGGAGCATTGGGAAGGCCTGTGTGTTTGCTCTGTGAGTGACATTCCAGGACAAGGAACACCCTGGTATGACGAGAGAGAACGGGGCTGTTTTCTGTTCCTTTTGATAGAGTACAAGCGAGTTAAGACCAAGAGATTGAGAAAGAATTTTGTCCAGTGGTTTTCAAGCCTTTCTGTAGTCCTGGAAAATCTGCTCCAACGGAATCTTACTGGAACCCAAATATATTAAACAGTTATAGAAGCAGACCTGCGATGGTTGCAGTAGGTGGGGAATTGGGGTAGTGCGTCTTGAGATGCCCCTGCACAGTGTCCCTGGTCCCCAGCATTTCTGTGGTTTTCTGAGCAGCTCCACTGTGGGGACTGAGGCCCTGAGACTGCAGACTTAATTATGTAGCACCAACAAGCGTGTGTCTGTGCTGGGTTGGAAGGAAGGTTTCCTGGGGGGTTGGGGGAAGCGAGGTGTGGCACAGGATCGAGATCCTTCCTGAACTCAGGATGATGCAGTTCTGTGATTGCCCACTTTCCACTCGATCTTGTGTTTTCCCCCCTCCCCACCCCGCACCCCAAGCCAGCATTAGAGCCTCACAACCTCTTCTCATTGGTCTGGACCCTGCTGACTTGAGGTTTCACCAGTGCCCTTGGGTCATACTCCCTGTTCCTGTAGTTACTGAGGGAAATGGGAGGGCTTCACTCTCTTTTATTAGTTTAAGACTTAAGATGCTTCTTCTGGCTTCTCTGTCAATTTTGATTTTTCATAAAAGCCAGCTTTGCACAGGAATCAAATACCCCCATTGATGGCATGTCCTGAAGAGGGCCTCATGGCTGCTGCTGCTAATTCAGAGTAATAATTGCTCATCAAGCAGTGATTGCCACACTGTAGGACCCCAGCCCTCCCCGAGCTTAAAAGTGCGTACATCATTAACGTTCTTGCCCAGGTCTGCTGCACTGTGTTACAAATTGTCCCACATTCTCAGGGGTCAGAAGTGCTAAGCAGTGAGGCCAGGTGGAAAAGGCACCAGCCAAAAGACAGGATAGCTCTCAGTCGTGGAGTCGGAGCTGCTCTTAGGGCACAGGTGGAATTCCTTACGCAGTGGCTCCAGCAGCTGGTGCCAGGAGCTTCCCCCCGGGTTCAGTACTGAGGACAGGGAGGCAGGCAGTGGTGGGGGCTGGGAGGATGCGGGCAGAGAATTGTGCAGGGTTCCTATTAAGCAGCTCTGATAGAGACTCCCGACTGTGCCCAGTGAGTCACAGAAGGGAAATAAATTCCAGCCTCTTCATGGATTAGCAGTCTTGCTGTGGATTGTCCAAGAAAAATGTTGCCCTTTCGGAACCCTTGTGCAGAACCGCTTTTGGCAGAGCTGAGAACCAAAACAAAAGTCTGCTTCATTTGAGTAAAGGGATAAGCAAAAAGGCAATTAAGTAACATTTATTACTAATTTTTTGAAGATAGCATCAATACATGCTCATTTAGGGTAGGATGTTTAGAAAATACCAAGAAATGAAAAGAATAATAAAGAAGTCAGCTATAATCTCTGAACTAAGGAATAAATACTGTTAGAATTTCTGATGCCTTTTCTTTACTTACTTTTTCTTTTTTTTTCCTGCCCTGTATGCATAGAGATAGAGATAGTGATAGGTATATTTACCAAATTGCTATTTATTGTACATACATTTTATATCCTGACTTACCCATTTAATGTTATATTGGGAGTATTTTCCCATTTCTTTATCCTTTTCCACAATGATTTTTAATGGAAACACATTACTCAACTTACAGGGAGCCATCATTTATTTTATCTCCTATATGATGAATGTTTAGTCATTTTCACCATATTATTAGAGAATAGTGTTGTAATGAATATCCAGAATATATACAGTTTTATTACGTCTATATTTATTTCCTTGTGTTTTTTAAGAAGTTTTTTAAGGACTTGCCAAACCAAGGATAATACTTTTTTTAGATCCTTCATGTACTTGATACATATTTTCAAATTAATTATAGAAAGATTTAATAATTTACACATCCACCAGTAACATATGGAAACCTCTGCTGTATCCTATGCTCAAAAAATGTTGAGTGATATATATTAAATATTTTTGTTAATTTGGTTGCAGTGTGACAAAATAATGTTGCGAAATTTGCATTTCTTATGGGATTATACATATATTTAAAGATATAGTCATTGGTCATTTGAATTTCATAGTTTGTAAATTATACATCAGATCTTTGCTCTTTTATGTTAAGGATAAAAATTTCTTGTCAACTCATACAACCCCTCAGAAGGGAATTAGTAGTTATTTGTGTCAAACATTTTGTACTCATTAGAGTACAAGAAAAGTTTTCACATATAATATTTTATGTGTTTGTATTTCTTAGAAAGTCATATCCAATTTGCAAAGTAGATACTATTCATCTATACTTTCGTTTTGTATTTCTACGGTTTGATTTTATTTCAGTGAAATCTTCCATCCACTTGGGATTGATTTGCAAGAAATTGTGATGTGATGACGTAGCGTTTACGTTTCCAGTAATGTGTCCTGCTACCATTTGCCTTTCCCCATTGACTTGAATGTCACTTTTATCATATGCTCTACTAAATTTTACACATTCCCTAATTGATTTTAAGACATCCTTAGACTCTTTTCTCTCCCTTTTTCATAATTTAATTCATCTTTATACATAATTAGCATGTACTTGTCCGCAAGTAACAGAATGCTCATCTCAAGTGGATTAAACAATAAGGAAAACTTAATGTGGACATAAAAAGAGGCCTGCAGCTAGGTGGCTTCCAGGGTTGGCCAATTCCAACCTTCAATGCCCAGATCAAAGGCTCTGGTCTTTTTCATCTTTTTACTTAACTATCCTCAGAACTAGTCTGAGCTCTCCTCATAGTTTCACAGTGGCTGTGACAGTTCCAACTGTCATTCCCAGAAAGACAGCAGCACATGGAAGAGGAGGATGATTCCTTTCTGTATGTCTCCTTTTTATCAGTGTAGAGACCTTTCCCAGCGGTTGACCCTGGCTTCTCGTTTTTATATAATGTTCATTTTGCTTTTTTTGTTATTGCAATAAAAATTGAGGTTTGCTACTTAGATGCATATGTGACATCAACCTATAGTTTTTCTCTCAGATACTTGGGTTCAACTTGTATTCAGCTTGTAGTCCCTTCATAACGTGGATAGGGAATATATTGTTCTTTTGCACTTGTATGGACAGAACTCTTAAAAGTTGGAACCAATCTAACTTATAAAATTATCTGGGCTGTTTGTTGGTCTTAGGGCTATTACTTTGATATCCTGGAAACTTCCTGGCTTCATTTCCTTTAATCATTTTTAGTAATCTACAGAAAGTCTTGCTAGCATTTTAAAATTCGTTATTAAGCTTCATGTAGTATTTGCAAATAATGTAAAAAATATCTATCTCTTGAAATACCTTTCTTTTCATTCCTACTATTGTGTATTTGTGTTGCCTCCCTTTATTTCTTGACTAGACTTGATAGAAGTTTTTTTTAATGATGTTTTTTCCCAAAGATCTAGGTCTAATTTGCTTAATTAATTATGTTTTGTATTACTCTAATTCATGGATTGTTTTTCTCCCTGTGTTCTGCTTGTTAAGGTTCGTTTTATTGTTAATTTTAAAACTATCTGAGGTGTTAGAAAATTTATTTTTATTCTTTCCGGTTTTGGAATGCCATTTTATTCTGGATATAATAGTAGCTGAATTCTAGCAGTTTCTCTAATATAAACAGAAGTGTAACACTCGTGCAGAAAAGTGCCTAGATCATGAATAAGTCACAGTGAATTTTTAAAAAGTGGCAAGATCCATGCAATCAACAGCGCAATCAGGAAGCAGAAGGTCCCCTATGCAACCATAGGTCTCTCTGGTGCCCCCTTCTGGTCATTACACTCACCTGAGGAAATACAATTGACATCTAATGCCAAACTCCATACTCTTTTGTAACTTCTTTTGCTGAGCATCATCTTTGTGAGATTCATTATGTTTACTGGATGTCATTTTAGTTCATTCATTCTTATTGTGTTTTAAAATGTAAGCTTTATTATTATTCAGGTATGGTGAGGCCAACAGATTGGGGGATGCCTGCCATTGAAAAGATAGCGGGTTGTCGGAAAAGTCATGACACATTTTTGCAACAAAAAACAGAAAAAAATGAGTTTTCCAACAGCCTAATAGTTTGTTACAGTGCCTAGGAGAAGGGGTGCCCCACACCCAACACACAGGGCCACACAAAGCATCTGGGTCAGACAGGAGGCAGAGGAATGGGAAAATGTGGGCTAGTTTTTATTGTGGTTTTTGCAGGAGGAATGGGTGAGGTAGGGTAAGCAGGTTTAAGATTGGTTAGTTTGGATCATTTCAGGGGGCTCCCTGCTGTAGGGGCTGCCTCTGGTTGTCTTGCCCTTGCCCTGGGATGTTTAGGGCAGGGGAATAGTAGCCCAGAGTGTAAGAGCTCCATAAAGGATGTATTGGGGGGAGAGGGGCTCTGGATTGGTTAGTTTGCATATAAAAGGTACACAGGCAGTTGTTATCTCTAGAAATTGGTTAACCTTGGGATGGGCTGTCTTTTCAGGTTAGCAAGGCCCTGGATATTGGATATCAAAGCATCAGCAATACAAAAAATAAAAAGACATGATTAATATATGTCAATATATAATATTTATTTTTTGAATATTTCACACTTTATTCTATTGCTGACACTTGGGTTGTTTCCATATTTTGTTTATTCCCAATAATACTGCCATAAACATTCTTAGATACATCTTTATGGGGAACATATTTGTTTTCTGTTGGTACATATGTGAGAGTGGAATTACTAGGTCAAAAGATATATGTATGATTAAGAGATACTGCCAAATACTTTTCTAAAAAAATGCTTGTACTGGTTTATATTCCTACAGTAGTTTCTAAGAGTTCCAGTTGTGCTTCATCAACCCTGAGTGAACTAACATGGATTGTTAGTCTTTACACAGTAGCCATTCTGTTGGGTGGGTAATGGTTTCTCACTGTGGTTATTTCATGTCCATGATGAATAATGATGTTGAGATCCTTTTCATATGTTTACTAGTCATTTGGATATCTCCTTTGTGGGGTGCCTATTCAAGTTTTCATGCATCTTTTAAATTTTCTATTTGTTTTCCACCTTTTTTGGTGTGTGATTTGTAGGAGAACTATATATGTGTCCTTATAAATACGTATATTGGAAATGTTCTCTCCCATTCTTGCCTTTTGAGTGCTCCTTGTTCTTCGATGAGCAGAAACTCTTAATTTTAATGTAATTCAATTTATCCAGTTTACTATTCTTTTCTATTTGTTTACTATATACAGTATACTGTTTAAAAATGTTTATCCTAAAACATCAAGATATTATCTTATATTTTATTCTAAATGTTTTCTTGTTTTACACCTCAAATTTATGTGCATTTATCTGCATTATGTCTGGAATTGGTCCGTTTTACATCTGGGATTGATCTCTGTATGTGGTGTGAGTTGGAGGTGACATATACATAAAAAAAATATAGATATATAATTGACCAACATCATTTATTAACAAAAAAACAAACAAAAAAAACAAAAACCTCTTATCTCTACTGCTTTGTCATACTACCTTTCTCATAAATCAGATGACTGTATATTGTGGGTCTGTTTGGGTAATCTCTTCAATTCCATTTGGCTATTTATCTATAGGTGCACCAATATTGCACTGTCTTAATGCTCATAATTTTATAAAAGCTTTGATTTTTGGTTGTGTAAGCCCTTTTCTTCAAGATAGATTTTGGCTATTCTTAGACCTTTGCATTTCCTTATAAATTTGAAAACTTTTTATTTTCCACAAAAAATCTGGGATTTTAATTGAGATTGCATGGTTTCTTGATCAATTTAGGGAGAATTCACTTCTTACTAATACTGAATAATCTAATTCATAAACATAGTATACCCTTCAATTTATTTAGATCATCTTTAATTTCTCTTAGGAATGTTTTGTTGATGTCCCTGTAGAGATCTTGAATAACTTTTCTTTGATTTTTCCCAGATATTGATATTTATGATATTATACATAGTTTATATTCACATTTATTTTTCTACTTGTTTATTGTGTGTATATGCACATTAATTGGTTTTGTATATTAAACTTCTTTCTAGTGAACAAACTGTATTTCCTGATTTATTCTAATAGTTTATCTGTAGATTCTTTAAGATTTTCTATATACACAATAACATCATCTATGGAAAATTAGAGTTTTCTTTTTCCCAATTTTTATGTTTTTATTAATTTTTCTTTCCTTATTGCACTACTTAGGGTCTTTAGTTCAAGCTGAATAGATATAATGATATGGGTATCCTTATCTTGTTTTTGATCTCAGATGATAGCTTTTTATAATGAACAATTTTATGTTTACTATATATTTGTGGTAGGTATTCTTTATTCATACTGATAAAATACCCTTTGATTCCTAGTTTGCTAACAGATTTGTCAAGAATGCTCATTACATTCAGTCAAAAGCTCTTCTACATCTATTGAGATAATTATATAATTTATATTTTCACCTTTTCCTATTAATGTAAATTACATTGATTGATTTTTCCCCCTTTTTGATGATGTTCATTATTTCTTTTTTAAAATTAAATTTATTGGGGAATGACAATGGTTAGTAAAATGATATAGGTTTCAAGTGTACAATTCTATAATATAATACATCATCTATGTATCACGTTGTTTTCTCACCACCCAGAATCAGTTCTCCCATCACCATATATTTGACCCATTTTACCCTCATCTACCATCCCCCTGTCTCCTTACCCTCTGGTAACCACTAAACTATTGTCTGTGTCTATGAGTTTTTGTTTATTTGTCTGTCTTGTTCCTATATTGCTTTCAGTTTTATATCTCACATGTGAGTGAAATCATATGGTCCTTGACTTTTTCTGTCTGACTTATTTTGCTTAGCATTATAATCTCAGGTCCATCCATGTTGTCCCGAATAGCACTATTTCATCTTTTTTTATGGTGGAGTAGTATTCCATTGTATATATGTACCACATCTTCTTTATCTAATCATCTATTGAAGGACAATCTGGTTGTTTCTCTATCAATTACTTACTATTTGATTATTATTTTAAAACATGTTCTAATATTTGGAAATGTTGGCATCTTCTAATTTCCTTTTCAGAATTTTTTAAAATTAAACTTTTATTTTGAGATCAACATAGATTTATATTCAGTTATAATAAATAATACAGAGATCCAGAAATCCAGTATACCTTTTATTACATTTCTCCCAGTGGTACCATCTTGTGTTTAGTACAATAACACAACTAGGATATTGACATTGATGTAATCCATGGATCTGATTCAGTTTTAGATTTTCTCAGTTTCATCTAGATGTGTGTGTGCGTGCATAGTCTGTGTATATATACAGATGTGACATCATAGTCTACTGGTATCAACATTTTACTTACTTCCATTTAGGTCCCTTTACCTCCTTCACTTTCAAATATCATTTTCTTGAGTATCAGACGGTATCATAATTTCAGTTTAAATCATCGTGTATGGTTTATAAAACTCATGAGGAGAACAGTCTATTATATATACTTGTGTTTCTGTTTTTTCTTACTTCAGTGGTCCAGGAATCGTTTTCTGTTTAATAAACATCTTTTATCTTTAAGGATTGGTCTTCTAGTCACAAATTCTTTTCATATACCTTTATCTGATAATGTCTTTACTTCCTCTTTGTTTCTGAAGGACAGTTTTGCCAAATACAGAATTTGTGGTTGAGATTCTTTTGTGCCATTTTTTACTGACCTCCATGGTTTCAGATTAGGAATCCACTGTGATTTAAATGGGTTTTCTTCTGGATAATATCTCTCTGGGTACTCTCAAGATATTTCATCTTTAGTTTTTAGAAGTTCTTTTATGATATGTCTTGATGTGGATTTCTTTGAATTTATCCTGTTTGTGGCTCCTATATTCTTGAATCTATAGGTTTATGCCTTTCACAAAATTCAGTAATTGTAAACTATTATTTATATGCATGCTCTTTCAGCTCCATGCTTTTTCTCTTCTTTTTCTGGTATTACAGTGGAATGACTGTTAGATTTTTTGTTATTGTCCCACAAGTTCCTGAGGCCCTATTCATTTCATTTTATGCCTATTTTCTCTCTGTTTCTCATATTGGGTAACTTTGGTTGTTCTATTCTCTAGTTTACTGATTTTATCCTCTGTCCTTTAAATTCTATGATTGAATCCATCCAGTGAGTTTTTAATTTTTGTGATTGTAATTTTTCAGTTCCATAATTTCCATTTAGTTCCATTTTATACTTTTTCTTTGCTGAAACCTTTTTTTTTCATTTGTCTCAAGAGAATTTGTAATTGCTTGTTGAAGCATTTTTATGATGACATTTAAAATCCTCATCAGATAATTCTAACATCTAATTCATCTTGGTCTTAACATCAGTTGCTCGTTTTTTCACATCCGAGTTATAATCTTCCTGGTTCTTGGTATGATGGGTAATTTTTGATTACACCCTGGTGTAATTGTGTTGATTGTCTTAGGAGACTATGTTCTATTAAAATCTTTTATGTAGGATGTTACCTGGTGCTGTTGGAGCTCCTCTTGCTCCCTCTTCAGGTTTCCTGAGGCGGGTAAAGGGGTTTCTCCAGGATGGGCCAGCTGGTACCTCTGGTTGAAGTAAGGGAATCTCTGGCCTGTGAAAGGTGAGAAGCACTTCCCAGACTGGGCACTTGTGGCCAGAGCACATCCCTGGCTGAGTCCTGCTTGTGGCAGGTTCTACCTTGCTAATGCCACCTGGTGGCTCTCAGTGGAAGAGGGGATCCTCAGGCCTGTGGGGACAAAGAGGCTTTATGGACTGGGCACTGGCTGTACTGGAATCTCCCTTGTTGGTCCTGCCCAGCTGCCCAAATGTCTCTTGATGGGCCAACATCCAAGTATGTTTGCTCTATATCTTTCTGTATATTTATGTCTATTGGGTTGTTGGAAAAGTCATGACATATTTTTCTATGGTTTTCATTGCAAAAATGTATCATGACTTTTCCAACAACCCAATATATCTATCTATACTTTCACAGTCTTTAGATGTAATATTGTACTACTTTACATAAAATGTAGAAACTTGTAACATATAGGTTCCTATATCTCTCCCCCTTTATCCTTGTTATTTTGTGTTATAGGTGTCATATATATCTGCACACATTGGAAACCCTGCAACATAATATGATTTTAAAAATTTCAAGGGCCGGCCGAGTGGCGCGGTGGTTAAGCGCTGGCCTTGGAAGCCAGCGGCCCCGGTTCGGTCCCACATATGAGGGCCAGTGACACTGCCCTAAAAAAAAAAATAAAAATAAAAATAAAAATTTCAATAGTCATACACATATAAAAGTACTTCCGATGGGGAAAGTCTTTAGATATTTATCACTTATTTAATTCTTCTTTCATTCCTGAAGATCCAACTTTCTCTTAGAAGATCCAATTATCTTCCCTTAGCCTCAAGAAATTCCTTTAGAATTTCTGTAGTGCAGGTCTGCTGGCAAAAAAAAACCCCAACACTTTGTTTTCCTTCCTCTGCGAAGATCTTAGATTTTTTTTTAATTCATGGATATTTCAATCAGATACAAAAATCTGAGTTGACAGTTTTTTTCTTCTGGCCTGTGTGTTCTCTGGTGAGAAATTTGTGGTCATTCCAATTCTGGTTCTCTGTATGCAGTGTAATTCCTTAAGTTGTTTTCAAGGATATGGCTTTTTTTGGTTTTCAGAAAATTTGATTAAGATGTATCTAAATACTTTCTTTTTTTACAACTATACTTTTAGGAGTTCATTGAGTGTCTTGAATATGTAAATGTATATATTTTACCAAATTCAGGTTTTTTTTTGTAATTATTGCTTTAAGTGTGTGTGTGTGTGTGTGCGTGCGTGCGTGTACATGTATGTGTATGTACATGTGTTGTGAAAACCTTTCTCTCTTTTTCTGGGCCTCCAGTGGCACATATATCAGCCTTTTTAATGTTGTCCAGTAGGTTCCCAGGCTCCAATCTTTACTTTTTAACCTTTCCTGCCACTATTTGTTCTTCGGACTAATTTTTTTGCTCTATATTCAAGTTCACTAAATGTAGAGCAATAGATGAGTTTCCATGCTATCTTTAGGTACCAATACTGACACTACCACCATGCTGATCTACTATGAGGGCCCCCTTAAATATAAAAGTGAGAGAGAACAGAGGGATATATGTAGTATCGTATGTATTAATTGTATATTGTATCTTTCACACACAATATACAATTAATACATCTTTCACACACAATATACAATTAATACATAATTGATTCTACAAATTTTGATTCCCTTTCATACATAGTTTGTCTGCATTTCTTTACTATTTAGAGTCCTCGGATAATTGTTTTCTGCATTTTATTTAAAAATTATAGCTCCATTAAGCAGGATCAATAGGTTGTACTAGATCTGTGCCACTATAGCACAAGTAAAACTCTAGTCATATGTCTTTTAAATAAATTAAGGGAATAAAAGAAATAATAACATGCTTATAGTTGCTGTATACACGAGGGTTTCCACATTTACTTAATTTCATGGCCATCATCACAAGGTGTCCTCATCATCATTTTTTGAAGGATATTTTCATTGAGTATTAAATTTCAGGTTTCCAGTTATTTTTTTTACTACTTTACAAATGTAATTTCATTATTCTCTTGTCCACATAGATATTGTTTTGAAAAGTCAGTTATCAATCTTACTGTAGTTTCTTTCAAGAGAGTATATTTTTTTTCTCAAGCTGCAGTTAAGATTTTCTCTGTATTTGTTTTTCAGAACTTTGAGTTATGTGTATCTTCAGTGGGTGGTTTTATTTACCTTTATTCTGCTGAATTTATTGAGTCAATGGTTTGATTTATTTCAACAGATTTGGGAAATTCTTAGTAATTAGGTTTTTAAATATTTGTTGTGACACTTTTTAATCTCCTTGTTAGACAATTAAACATTTGTTAGACATATTAAGTAGGAACCCATGTCTTTCATGCTGTATATTTCCTTTTTCTATTTCTTTTTTTTTCACTCTCTTGAATGTTGAGTGTAAACATGTCTTTGAGTTAACTATTTCCTATTCTGTCCAGTCAGTTTTCATACTGATTCAGTGAATATCTAATTTTACATTTTTATATTACTGTTCTTGACAGTATTTATAATTCTTTTGCATGGATTCAAATGATCTTTGTAAATTTTTTAACTTTTCATTCAGATTCGCCCTCATTTCTCCTGTTTTCCTTAACATACAGATATGACATATACTATTTATTTTCAACATTATGTAAATAAAGTTTGTTAAGTGGGTATGCTAGACAAAAAGATTATTCATGTTTGGGGGGAGGATGGAGCAGGATGGTGAGAAATTTCATCACACTACTCAGAATGATGTGCAATTTAAAAGTTATGAATTATTTATTTTAGGAAATTTGGACTATGGTTGAACATGGGTCACTGAAACTGTGGAAAGAAAAAATTATGGATAAGGGAGAACTACTGTTCATGTGCTCATTATGTATAATAGTTTCTCTTGACTATGTACAGAGATGGAATTGCTGGGTTGTGAACAATCAACTTAAAATCAACTGACAATATCAGTTTTTTATCCATAGTGGTATAATAATTTACATCTCCAGCAATGTATATGTTATAACATTTATTTACATTCTCTTTGCCCCTTACTATTTTTTGACTTATTTTTGCCAGTCAAGAGAGTGTAAAATGATATTACAGTTTATCTTGGTTTGCATGTCCCTGATCATTATGAAGATTTTTACTTATTAATTTAGCATATGTTTTTTCTAGCATATGGTTTTCCTGTTAATGTTTACTTCTTTTACTTATCTTTCTCTTTTTCTCATTGATCAATAGGAGTTCTTCCTGGAACTCATAACTTTTTGGTTTTAAGTCATGTAATTATCTTCTATAATTTGTATTTTAGATGTTTATTTCCCTCCATCCCTAAGGTATCTTTCAAATAGTAAATTTTGAGTAAACCGAGATTTGTTTTTCTTTACTTCTAAATTAGTACTTTTGGTCTAAATCCAAGGTAAAAAGATATTTTCTTATATTTCCTAGTGAAAGTTAAAAAAAACTTTGCTGAGATATAATTTACAAATAATAAAGTGCACCCATTTTAACTGCACAATTGGACGAGTGATGATAAATGCATTTATCCAAGTAATCACAACCCTATTTAAAGAACAGACTATCACCATGACCCCGTAAAAGTTCTCCCATGCCTCTTTGAATTCAATGGCCCCCTCTGTTGTATGCAAATGATGATCTGACATCTGTCACTATAGTTTAGTTTCCTCTACTATAGAATATGTATCAGTAAGGTGCATAGTTATCTTTTGTAACAACTTTCTTTTACTTAGCCTAATGTTTTTGGTTTTCCTGTGTTGTTTTGTGTATGAGTAGTTTGTTCTCTTTACTGATGAGTTGTATTCCATTATGTGAATATAATCACAATTTTATGCACATTTGAGTTCTTTCCAATTTGGGATCATGAATAGAGCTACCAAGAACATTCACATACAATTCTTTGTGTGAATGTGGACTTAAGCTTTCATTTTTCTTGAGTAAATATCTAGGGGTATGGCAAGTGTGTGTCTAGTTTTATAAGAAATGGCCAAACTGTTTTACAAACTGACTGTACCATTTTGAATTCCTACTCGTAATCTATGAAAAGTTTCCTCCCATTCTTGCCAACATTTGGTATATCTTTTAAGTGTTTGTCATTCTAATGGGTGTTCAGTGATATCTCTTTGTGTTTTCAAATTTCTCTTCTGTAATGACTAATGATGTTGAGAACTATTTTAATGTGCATATTTGCAGTTCCTAGCATGTTCTTTTCTTAAGTGTCTATTCAAATATTTTGCTTATTTAAAAGATTGGGTTGCTTGTTTTCTCTTGAGTCGTATAAGTTCTTTAATATTCTGGATACCACATTTGTTGTGTGTGTGTGTGTGTGTGTGTGTGTGTGTGTGTGTTTTCTTCCAGTCCATGGCTTGCCTTTTTATTTTCTTAATGGTGTCTTTTAGAGAGTATAAATGTTTAAATTTTGGAGTACAGTTTATCAATTTTTTATGGCCAGTGCTTTTTGTTTTCTGTATGTATACAGAGGGTGCCAAAAATGTATACACATTTTAAGAAGGGAAAAAACTTTATTAATATATACCAATAACAAAAGATGACTACAAGTCACATTTGACTTCTGCAATTACAAGAGGTGCTCAAAGTGGTTACCACACCATCCATACACTACTGATTATGGTGAACTACTGCTTGAGCAATTTTGACAAAGTGTTAACATCTCTTAAAATGTGTATACATTTTTTTTTTGGCACTCCCGGTAAATAAATCTTTGCCTATTGCAAAGTTACAAATATTGTCCCATATGTTTTCTTCTAGAGTATTTATAGTTTTAGCTCTTACTTTTTTTTGCCTGTGATCCATTTTGAATTATTGTTTTGCATGTGGTGTGAGGTATGCATCAAATTTATCATTTATTTTTATGTGATATCCTGTCGTTAAAAAGACTGCTGTAATGAATTACTTTTGGATCCTGTTGAAAATCAATTGAGTATGTATATGTTGATTTTTTTCTGGACTCTCTGTTCTGTTTCATTTTTCTATGCATCTATTCTTATGCTAATATCACACTTTGTTTATTACTAAAGTTTTATAGCAAACCTTGAGAAATCAGATAATATAAATTCTCCACTTTTGTTCTTGGTAAAATTTATTTAGCCTCTCTATACCACATCTTCTTTATCCAATCATCTGTCAAAGGACACTTTGGTTGCCTCCATGTCTTGACCAGTACAAATAAAGCTACAATGAGCATTGGAGCACTTATATCTTTATGGATAAATATTTTCAGATTTTGTGGGTAGATGCCCTGGAGAGGGATTGCTGGGTCATATGGTAATTCTCGTCTTAAGTTCTTGAGGAACCTCCACACTGCCTTCCATATGGCTGCACCAATCTGCATTCCCACCAACAGTGTATGAGGGTTCCTTTTTCTCCACAGCCTCCCCAACACTTGTTATTATTAATCTTGCTGATGATAGCCATTCTTACTGGTGTGAGGTGATATCTTATTGTGGTTTTGATTTGCATTTCTCTGATGGTTAGTGATGCTGAGCATCTTTTCATATGTTTATTGGCCATCTGTATGTCCTCTTTGGAGAAATGT
Organism: Aselliscus stoliczkanus; assembly: GCA_033961575.1. Taxonomy (NCBI): domain Eukaryota; kingdom Metazoa; phylum Chordata; class Mammalia; order Chiroptera; family Hipposideridae; genus Aselliscus; species Aselliscus stoliczkanus. The sequence continues at coordinate 123,185,014 of CM066729.1, forward strand.
CTATTCAGATCCTCTGCCCATTTTTAAATTGGATTGTTTGTTTTGTTTATTGTTGAGTTGTATGAGTTCCTTATATATTTTGGATATTATAGTAGCCCTTTATCAGAAGCGTTGTTTGCAAATATCTTTCCCATTTGGTTTGTTGTCTCTTTATTTTGTCGATGGTTTCTTTTGCTGTGCAGAAGCTTTTTAGTTTAATATAGTCCTATTCATTTATTTTAGCTTTTACTTACCTTGCCTTTGAGGTCAAATTCATAAAATCCTCTCTGAATAAGAAAAGATGAAATAGTGCCATTTGTGACAACATGGATGGATCTTGAGATTGTTATGGTAAGCAAAATAAGTCAGACAGAAAAAGTTGAGAACCATATGACTTCACTTATATGTGGGGTAAAATGGAAAGCAACAAAGGAACAAGACAAACAAATAAAGAAACAAAAACTCATAGACACAGACAATAGTTCAGTGGTTATCAGAGGGTAAGTGGGGAGGGGTGGTAGAAGAGGGTAAAGGGGGTCAAATATATGGTGATGGAAGGAGAACTGACTCTGAGTGGTCAGCACAGAATGTGATATATAGAATGATGTATTACAGAATCATACACTTGAAACCTGTGTAATTTTACTAACAATTGTCACCCCAATAAATTTTAATTTAAAAAAATATTTTGTCTATTTTAGGTCCTTTAAATTTTTACAATTGCATAATTTCTTTAGAATTTGTTAATTTCTGAAAATACCTGCATGGATGTTTTTGGGATTAAATCTTTTGACTAATTTAGGGTTTATTAGACATCTTAATAACATTGAATATTTCACTCACGAACATAGCAAGTATTTCCATTTATTTGATTTTATTTCATTTCTCTCAGCAGTATTATGCATTTGTTAGTATAAAGATATTGCATATATTTTTATTAAATTTAATTTTATATATTTTATGCCCTGTACAGTTTCCAATGTTATTTTCAGATTTTATTTTCCAATTGATGACTGCTAATATGTAGAAATACACTAGATTTTTGTATGTTGATATGGTATCCTGTGACCTTGTTAAATTCATTAATAGTCTTAGTGGTTTTTTTCTTAGATTTCTATGGATTTTCTGCACACAGGACAAAAATGCAATCAGCTTTTTCCTTTCTCCCTTCCCTTTCTCCCTCCCTTCCTTCCTTTTTTCATTTCTTTCTTTTTTTTCTTTTTGCACTTTTTCTTTTTTGTACCTCTAATACAGTGTTGAAAAGACATAGTAAGAGTTTATATTCTTGTCTTGTCCCAATTTAGTGGAAAGTATTCAGACTTTTACCAACTATGATGTGAAATGAAGATTTTTTTGTTTTGTTTTGTTTTGTTCTGAGAGAGTGTCACTTGCCCTCAACATGTGGGACCGAACCAGGGCCACTGGCTTCCCAAGCCAGCGCTTAACCACCACGCCACTCGGCCGGCCCAAAATGAAGGTTTTTAAATATGCTTTTTATTGAGTTCCTACCTTCCCGAGACTTTTATTATAAATGAATTTTGCGTGTAGTCAAAATTATTTTTCTGCATCTCATGATTCTCATATTAATTTGTTGCTGTATTCTGTTAATGTGGTGAATTATATTGATTGATTTTTTTAATGGTAAAACAACCTTGCTCTTGCAGGATAAATCCCCTCAGGGTCATGATGCTGTATCCTTTATATATTGCTGGATTTAATTTACTGTTATGAAGGATATTGCGCTATCATTTTTCTTTATTTTAATGTCTTTAGTTTTAGAATGAGGATAATCTGGTCATATAAAATGAGTTGGGAAGATTCCTTCTTTTGTCTGAAATTGCTATTGTATCTTCCTCAAATGGTTGTTTGAGTAAAACCATTGAGACCTACAGTTTTCCTCGTGGGAAGCTTTCAAATTATGAATTCAATATCTTTAATAGTTATAGGTCTATTCAGAATTCCATTGTCTTCTAGTGTCAGTTTTGGCCATTTGAATCTCAAAGTTTGTTTGTTTGTTTTCCATTGCATTTAACTTTTCAAGTTTATTGGCAAATTTTTACTTATAACAGTGCATTAATTACCATTTTCATGTCTGTAGAATCTGTAATAATGTCCCCTATTTCACTCTTTGTATCAGTAATTTATGCTTTTATGGTTTTCTCCCATTGATCAGTGTAAACAGGGTGTTATCAGTTTTTATTGACATTTTCAATAATCGATTTTTGACATCACTAATTTTTTCTACTTTACTTCTTAAGTTTCATTTATTTCCTCTTTTTAGCATTTTCTTAATTCTATCTACTTTGTGTTAATTTGCTCTTCATAGCCACTTTACCAAAAACTTGAATTAGTGATTTTATACCTTTTTCTTTATAAAATATGTAAATCTTAGAACTATAATTTTTTTTTTGCTAAGTACTACTTTAGCTGTATCCCACAAACTTTGATATATTGGATGTGCATTCTTTTAGTTCAAATATTTTTGAGTGCCAGCTGAGTGGCTCAGTTGGTTAAGAGCTCACTCAAGAGTGTAAGCTGAGCTCTGAGCAACAGCAGTTCAATGCCCAGCCCGAGTTGAGCTGCTGCTAAGCTGCTAACAGGTGGCAGGATAGCTCAGCTAAAAAAAATAAAAAACATAAAAATAAAAAAAAATATTATTTTTGTTGTGATTTTTGACCTAATGGTTACTTTAAAATTTTCATTATTTAAAGCTTTTGTAAAAATATTGTTTTTATTAATTTCTGAATTTTGTCTTGATCACATAATATTCTTTGTATGGTTTTACCCTTTTTAAATCTGTTGAGACTTGTTTGATAGAAAAACAGTAGTTTATCTAGGTGAGTAGTGCATTGATATGGAAGCTGTTAGATGTAGGGTTCCATAAATGCCAATTTGATTAAGTCTGTACATAGTATTGTTCAAGTCTTCTATATACTTACTATATTTTGTTCTTTTTAACACCAATTACTGAGAGAACAGTATTGGAATTTTATGTTATTTTTTGGTTCATGTACCTCAATATTTTTTATCAGATTCATACATAGATTTAAGATTTCTTGGTGAATTATTATTTTCATTATTATAAAAAGTCCTGTTCCTTGCTCTGCAGGGTACTTCATCAGATATTAATAAAGCCACTGCACCTTTTTTTTAGCTAGGTTTTACATGTTTTCTTTATTTTATTTTTTCATCATTTTATTTTTAAACTATTTCTTTAAATGTAAGAACATTTTTTTTAAAAAAGATTTTTTAAATTGGGTAATTGGGGGAGGGGAACAGCATTGGAGAACTGGGGAAGGGGAACAGACAAGTTGCTGTTCTATTGTTCTTCAGTCTAGATGTGGAGGACATTGCTTCACTGGCCCATGTTGGTATTATCATTGTGCTCTTCCTGGGTGAGGCAGATGGATCACCTGCCTCTGGACGGCTGCTCACAGCGGCTCTTGGCAGCTCACACTGGCTGCTGGTCGCTCATGCTTACTGCCGGCCACTCACTATAGCTTATGGCAGCTCACTGCAGCAGGGGCTGCAGCTATGCCATCCCCAGGGACTCACAGCAGCCCAGTTCCAGGTGGAGCTGTTGTTCACCATCTTAGTTGTAGAGGGCAGTGTCACTGGTCCTCATATGTGGGATCCGGACCGTGGCCACTGGAGTCCCAAGCCAGCTCTTAACCAATGCGCTACTCCGCCGGCCCAGAACACTTTTTGTAGACAACCTATTTGGGTATAAAAAAAAAATCATTCTGACTATCTGCCCCATTTATCTATATGTTTATTTGCATTTAATTAATTATATGGCTACGTTTAAGTCTGTAACTTTGCCATTTGTCCATTTGTGCCATGTGGGTTTTTTGTTGTTTCTTTTTTTTTTTTAAATTAGTTTCAGGTATAAAACACAGTGCAGTAGTTATACTTTTTACCCCTCAAAGTGACAAAACCCCTCCCCCAATTCGCCACCCCACTCCTCCCCCCCATATCATACATATGTTGTTGTTTCTTTCTGTCTCTTTTACCACCTAATTTTGTATTTTGTTTTAGTATTTCATTTTATCCCCTCTCTTGGTTTATTAGGTATGTTTTTAATTTTTAAATTTAATTTTAGTTCTTTTTCTAGTGTTTATCTATACATCTTTAATTTATTACCTTCTACCTTCAAATGGATTTTATCATTTCACGAATAATGTAAGAACCTAACAACAGTATGCTTTTTAATTTCCACTATCCCATACTTTACTATTGTCATTATTTTTATTTCTACTTATGTTTTAAACCCACCACTTATCATTAGTAATTTTGCTTTACACACTCAAATATCTCTTAAAACTTAAAAAGGGATTATATGTATGTAATTTCCTTCACTCTGTATTGATGTTAGATTCACATTTCCACGTGATATTATTTTTCAGCAGCCTGGAAAGCTTCCTTTAACATTTTTTTGTTGGGCATTTGTTTATCTATAAATGTATTTTAGCTTTGCTTATTTTTTTTGAAGGATTTTATTTTTCCAGCAGATAGAATTCTACTTTGATAATTTTTTTCATGAACAATTTTATTTCATTATCTCCTGGATTTTATTGTAATTGGTAAGAAGTTTGCAATAACTTTTATAGATTTTTCTTCCCTAAATAATATTTTTTCCTTTGGCTAACTTTTAGGATTTTCTCTTCTTTTTAGCAATTTGATTATAATGTGGGTTTTTTTTTTTGTGTGTGTGTGTGTGTGTGTGTGTGTGTGTGTGTGTGTGTTTGCATATGTACGCCATCCTTAGGATTCTGGTAAGATTGTAAGCCTCTCTCTGCTCATCTGTCTCTTTTCCCCCAAGGGTCACAATCCTGCACTTCCTCTTGTCTAATATCTGAAAATAGTTGTTTCATATGCGAGTATTTAGTCCAACTTTTTTGTTATTTATGTTGGAAGGGCTAGTGTAATGCCAATTGCTTTGTTATGGCCAAAATTACGAGTTTTTTGTATTAAAGTTTAATTTTTTTCCTTTTAAACTTAAGGTCTGAATTGATCTGGAAGTGATTTTGTGCATAACATGAGTTGGATATAATTTCACTTTATAAAAAAAAATTATGGACAACCATTTACCCCAGTTCTATTTAGTGAATAGGCCTTTCCCTAATGATTTATTATGCCTCCTCTTTCCCACAGCAATTTCTGTGTGTATATATATACACACACACACACTTCTGGGCTCTCCATTATGTTGGTCAACAGATCTATGCCTCTACCAATATGAACTGTTATAATTTCTATGGCTCAATAAAAAAATCATGTAAATCATACACATGTTAAATTGGGTTCCTTCTCCCAATTTTTCTTCAGAAATGTTTTAGCTATTTTTACCTCCTTATTCTTCCAAGTTTCTGGGTAAATGTTGCTTTTTCACTTATCAGTTTTTTTTCTTTTGCTCATACGTATCAATTTAGAGAGTTGATCATCATATTATTGTATGTTATCGTGAGTTAACTGTACTTTTTAAGTTCTTTAATGACTTTCAGTAATTTTTCTAATTTTCTCTGTATGGATCTTGCCCATATTTTGTTAGATTTATTTGAAATTGGAAATACTGTCCTTTAAAGATGTTTTTCTCTAATTGTTTGGGGCATAAACATACATTTGACTTTAGAATAAATAGATGTTATATTAATTCATCTTGCTAAATTCATCTCATACTGCTAATAATTTTTCTCCAGGTTATTTCTGAAAAAGAAATATATATATTCTAAATATATATATATTCTAAAAATAATAACTCATTTTCTCACTTCAGTTCCTTAGGTCTTTTTTTTCTTTCTCCTAGTGTATGTTCTAGAACTTCTAATGTAATGTCAAATGGATTTGGTAATAGTGAGCATCTCTCATCTTTTTTATTGTAAAGTAATTGTATTACTAATCCACCATTTTGAATTATGTTTATTAAATATACTTTGCAGATATCTTTTTATCAGATTAAAGAACTTTCCTTCTATTCTTAATATATCATGATTTTCATCATGAATTGAGTATTATGGAAAGCTTTTTCTGCCTCTAAAGAAATGGCATGGGTTATCTGTTAATTTACTTAATCCAATTTATATGCTGTTGTATTTAGTTGTTTTAAATTTTGTTTTAGATACTTTTTGCTTAGATATTTTGCATCTACATTTATGAATGAATTGGCTCTGTAACATTTCTTTTGTATACTAATTTTATTTCTTTTGGGATCAAAATTATAGTGGAAATATAAGATGAGTTAGTATATGCTCCTTCTTTGTATAATTTATAAAAGGACATATTCCTTATAAATGTACTAGGTATTGCCTGCAAAGCAGTTAAGAACTTCTCTTTGGGAAAAATTTTAACTACTGCTTTAGAATTTCTTCAAAAACTATAGGAATTTTCATGTATTATATCTTCTTGACCCATTTATAAACTAGTTTTAGCACATATATTAACATTTAAAAGTTATTAGCATGATGGAATTAATATTCTCACATTTTTAATCTCTGCTATATTGGTGATTCTGTCACCTTTTCGTTGATGATATTATTCATTTATTTTATTATATACCTTTTAATTATTTTTTTTATTTTTCAAATAAAGTTGACATACAATATTATATTAGTTTCAGGTGTACAACATAGTGACTAGACATTCACATAACTTATAAGCTTGTCACCCCAATAAATCTAGTACCCATCTGACACCATACATAGTTCTTACAATATTATTGATTATATACTTAAAGCTATATGTACATCCCCATGACTATTTTGTAACAATTTGTACTTCTTAATCTCTTCTCCTTTTTCATTTACCCCCGAACACCACTCCAAGCTGGCAGCCCTCACAACATTCTCTGTATCTATTAGTTTGTTTCTGTTTTGTTTGTTTATTTTGTTTCTTAGCTTCCACATATAAATGAAGTCACATAGCATTTATCTTTCTCGATCTGACTTAACCCACTCAGCACAATACTCTCTATCTATATTGTTGCAGATGGCAAGATTTCATTCTTTTTCATCCTGAGTAATATTCTATTGCATATATGTACCACCTCCTCTTTATCCGTTCATTCCTTGATGGACACCCAGGTTACCTCCATATATTAGCTACTGTAAATAATGCTGCAATGAGCATATTGATGCACATGTCCCTTCAAAGTAGTGTTTAGGTTTCTTTGGATAAATACACAGAAGTGGGATTACTAGGTCCTTCTTTGGCTCTTGTTATAGCCTTTGTTTTACAGTCCATTTTGTCTGGTATAAGTATTGCTACACCAGCTTTTTTTTCCTCCCATTTTCATGAAATATTTTCCCATCCCTTTACTTTCAGTCTGTGTGTGTCTCTCTATCTGAAGTAAGTCTCTTGTAGTAGCATGTGTAAGGGTCTTGTTTTCTCATCCATTCTGCCAACCTGTCTTTTGATTGGAGCATTTAATCTATTTACACTTAAAGTAATTGGTAGATATGTAATTATTGCCATTTTATTATTGATATTTTTTATCTTTCTTTTTTCTTCTTCTTCTTCCTCTTAAAAAAGTCCCTCTAAGATTCCTTGTAATACTGGTTTGCTGGTGATGAACTCATTTAACTTTTTCATGTCTGGGAAGTTTTCTATCTGTCCTTCTATTCTAAATGATAACTTCGCTGAGTACAGTAATCTTGGTTGTGCATCCTAACTTTTCATCACTTTGAATATGTCATGCCAATCCCCTAAGGCCTATAAAGCTTCTGTTAAGAAATCAGTTGACAGTCTTATGGGAGCTCCTTTTTAGGTAACTAGCTGCTTTTCTCTTGCTGCTTTGAAGATTCTGTCTTTGTCTTTAAGCTTTAATTATGATGTTTCTTGGTGTAGGCCTCTTCAGGGTCATCTTGTTTGGGACTCTCTATGCTTCCTGGGCTTGTATGTCTAGTTACTTCACCATATTAAGGAAGTTTACTGTCATTATTTTTTCAAATGGGTTTTTAATTCCTTGGTCTCTCTCTTCTTCTTCTGGTACCCCTGTGATGTAAATGTTGGTACACTTGATACTGTCCCAATGGACCCTTTAGGGACCCTTTAATTATTCTCATTTCTTTGGATTCTTTTTTGTTTGTTTGTTTCTTGTTCTGATCGGGAGTTTTTTGCTACCTCATCTTCTAAAATACTGATTCGATCCCCTGCTTCATCAAATCTACTATTGATTACCTCTAATGAATTTTTTACTTCAGTTATTGTATTTTTCATTTTTGACTAATTATTTTTCATATTTTCTCTTTGTTGATGTTCTCCCTGAAATCACTGAGCATCCTTATAAACACTGTTTTGAACTCTGTATCTGGTAGATTGCTTGTCCCCATTTTGTTTAGTTCTTTTTCTGGAGCTTTGTTCTTTGTTTTTTTTTTTGTTTTTTTTTTTTTTCATTTGGGACATACTTTTCTGTCTGCCTATTTTGGCTGCCTCCCTATATTTGTTTCTATGTGGTAGGCAGGAATGCTATGTCTCCCAGTCTTAGTAGTATGACTTTCTGTAGTAGGTGTCTGGTGGGACCCAGTGGTGCAGCCTCCCTGGTTACCTGAGGTGAGTGCTCCAGGTATGTTTCTTGTGTGGGTTGTGTGTGCCCTCCTGTTGTCATTGAACCTTTGTTGCTATTCATCTGACAATGAGATGGATTGACCTTTGGGCTGATTGGTTGTGAGGAATGGTTTTGACTATACTGGAAGAGCTGTTGTGTAGGGGCTGACCCTATGGAGCAGGATTTGCTTTAGTAGGGCTCTGGTGCCTGCCCAGTCTGCTCTTTGGGTGTGAACCTTGAAGAGGCCACTGAGTGTTTCTCAGGCTCATTTCAAAGCTGGTCTCCAGGTATGCCTGCCTAGGGCTTCCTGGGAGGGTCCTCAGGGCAGGCCAAGTTCAACTGTAGCCTGTGCCTTTTCCTGGGCCACCTAGTGTGAACCACAAAGCAATCAGATGACAGCTGTCTGCACTATGCTTGGAGGTGTTTGGGAAAGGCCAAAATGTGAACCAAGGCTGGCTGCTGCTAGTGCCAGGCTTGGGGCTGCTCAGCAAGAAGCATTGGACATGTCAAGGCAAGATGCTACTTGTTTGAGTTCTGTGAACCTTGAGAGATTTTAGGAAAGTTCTCAGCATGAACCAAGACAGGCCATTTGCTTGGAAAAGCCATTGAAAGCAGCTTGGGTGGGTCTGCAAGTTGGATGGGGCTGGATCTCAGGGAATTACCAGGGTGAGATCAACAGTGTTATCCAGGTTGATAGAGAATCAAATATGATACCCCCCTGTGTTTGTAGGCTGGGTGTGTGGAAGGCTCAATAAAGGAACAGTGGCTTCTCCCAGTACGTCTGATTGGGAGAAATCTTCCCCTCCAGCCCTTGCCCTATAGCCAGACTATTCAATTTCTTCCTGTATTTTGCTGGTGCCTTTGAGCTGTTGCACCAGTGCGGGTACTCAGACCAGGTGAGTCTGTCAGGGAATAAGCCCATGCACAGGCCCTTTAAGAGGAACCCCTGGACTCCAGCAGCCCTCCATCTCACTCAGCCACAATCTCCACTGGTTTTCACAGCCAGAAGTTGTGGGAACTTCTCTTTCTGGCACCAGAATCCTGGGCTAGGGTGCCTGGTGTTGGGCTGGAACCCCTTGCTTTTCAGGGGAGACCTGCACAGTCAAGATATCATTCCTGATTTTCAATTGCCGCATGTGGTATGTGATCATCTTGTTCCATGTCTCCATCCCTTCTACCAGTCTTTGAAGTGGCTTCTTTTGTATGTCCTTAGTTGTAGGACTTCTGTTCAGCTAGACTTCAGGCAATTCTCAGTGATGATTGTTCTGTAGTTTACTTGTCATTTTGTTTGATATGGTAGTGAGAGGGGGCAAGCACAGCAGTGCCTATTCCTCATCTTGATCAAAAATCCTTTAGTATTATTTATTTGTAATCTCTCTCTCTCTTCCTCTCGCCCTCTCTCTCCCCTGTAATCTCAGAAGCTATTTTTGTTATTCCTTTTCAAAAAATAAACTTTTATCTTCCTTTAATTCTTTCTATTTTAACAAAGCAAATAGCCCAAACTTTTTAGCCAGATTCCGTTTGAGGCAATTACTAGCTGTGTGCTGTCGTGTAAATTACTTAAGTTCTTTGTGCTTTAGTTTTCACCTCTGTAATGGGAATAATAATTGTATCTATGTCACATGGTTGTTATGAGGATAAGATGAGTTACTAAGTGTAAAAGACTTAGAATAGTGTCTGGCCTACAGACAGTGATATATAAATAATTTTTAGTAAATATTTTATTTTATGTTATTTACTTATTTATTTTTAAGATTTTATTGGGGAATTGGGGGAGGAGAACAGCATTGGGGAACCGGGAAAGGGGAACAGTCAAGTTGCTGTGTTTTACTTCTTCAGTCTAGTTGCGGAGGACGTTGCTTCACTGGCCCATGTTGGTATTGTCATTGCGCTCTTCCTGGATGAGGCAGTTCGGTCTCCGGCCTCTGAATGGTCACTCACCGCGGCTATTGGCAGCTCACGCTGGCTGCCAGCCACTCATGCTGGCTGCCGGCCACTCACTGTAGCATATGGCAGCCCACTGCAGCAGGGGCTGCAGCCTACACCGTCACCAGGGTCTGCACAGCCCAGCTCCAAGTGGAGCTGTTGTTAGCTGTAGAGGGCAGTGTCACTGGCCCTCATATGGGGGCTCCGAACCGGGGCTGCTGGCATCCCAAAACCAGTTCTTAAACAATGCACCACTCTACCGGCCCAACATTTTATTTTTGCCCTTCTCTTTATTATCTCTTTTCTTGAGTATCTTTAGAATTACTGTTATCTTCTTTCTAAATTTTTAGGTCTTGCTTCTCTTCTAATATAAAACAATTGGAAACTATGTTTTCAAATTACCATATTTGCTATGTGGTGGTTGTGTGGTTGTTATTGTTCAATTGTAGGTAGCTTTGAACAATCCACTTTGAATTTTTCTATGATTTCTGAGTTATTTAGAAGTGCTTAAATAATTTTTTCATGTGCAGGAATATCCTATTTATGTTCTTATTATTAACTTATATCTTTTGTCAAGAACATAGTTTGTTCACATTTAGTATGTAATCAGGTTTTGGAAATGTGCCATATGTGTTTGAGAAGAATGTGTATTTTTATATTGTCTAGTGCATAATTATATATTCATTAAATTTTGTTGTTCACATCTTGTATATCTTTGGTGATTATTTCGTTTGCTTGACGAATGATTGAGAAAGCTGCTGAGAAATTAATCACTATGTTGCTAGATTTTTACATTTCTCTTTGCAATTCTATATGTTTGCTTTATACATTTTGAGTTTAATTTATTAGGTATATGTTTATTTAAACATATTATATCCTCTTGATTAATTAAGCCTTTCAACATTCTGTAGTGACTTTAGATATTCTTATACTTTTTGCCTTAATGTCTATCTTGTCTGGTATTGATTTAGTTTTTCTTTTAATTAGTATTGCTTGGCATATCTTTTCTTATCCTATTAACCTGTCTGTGTCTTTAACACACATTTACAAACAACACACAATCATGTTTCCCAATCATTGTCTTTAAATTGGAAATAACAATTATTGTGATTATTAAGATATTTTAATTTTTCTATCATTTGAAGATTTTATTTAAATTATCCAACTTTTTTGCCTTTGAAATCTTATTTTGCCTTTTCCCAAATGATAAGAATGTAGCTGCTTCATACCATTCATTTCCCTATCATCCATAGCATCTTGCTATTTTGTAGAATTTTCATTTTGGTTTATTATGGATCTACTTTGTCTTCCTAATAGCATTTTGAAAGGCAAAAGCAAACTTTAGCAGTACTTTTTCACTCCTCTGTGAATCCCTTGCAACATTTTTTAGGTTTGTTCCTCTTCTTATTTGAGTGCTTTCTCACAGTCTTTTTAAAATGGGCCTCTGTATGACAAACTAAGTGAAGTCTTTTGTATGTCTGAGGATATTTTTATGACATTTGAAAGACAATATGGATGGATTAAAACTTTCAGCTTTAATGTTCCTTTGTCTCAAAGGCCTTAAAAAATTATTACTCCATTGTTGCATCAGGCCAGTGTAGCTGTTGAAAAGTTTGCTGTTGAATGGTTCTGATAGATTATTTGCTCTTTCTCTCAGGAAATGGTTTAAAAATTTCCTTTGTTCTGGATATTCTTAAATTTCAGATCATCATATAAATTGATATTATATAAAATACAAATTTCATATAATATCAATCTTCCATTATCTTGTTTTCCTATATTTCATTCTGTTGTATTTTGAATCCAAGGTCATTCATCTTACTTTAAATCTTGAAAATTTATCTCTGCAGTTCCCTCATTTGTTTTCTCCTACCTCGTGCCTCAGGCTCTCACCCACATTCTGCTTTATGTTTTCCTTCTTTTGCCCACCTCTCTGCTTTTCCGTGGTGCCAAATGTGGTCCATGGATTCGTCTGCTACTTCCCTATACCTTACGTCCCTGTGTTCTAAACAAGGTAGTGAGTATTGCTTCTTGATATTCGACCTTGAGAAGAAAGTTGCAGACTGGCATATAATTCAAAAGTCCAAAAATTCAAGTTAAAACATATAAACTATGTGCTTAAATCATTTCAGTGTTCAACATCATTGCTTTTCTACCATGATTTGCTTGTCTTGATTTCTGAACTCTGTTATCAGGTGTTTAGATTATACAGTCACACTATTTTCTTAATATGCTGGATTATATAGTCATGCAATTTTTCTGCATATGTCATTTTTTATTAATTTCTAAGCTTTTAAGTCTCACAATGCCCTTCTTAACCTGGAATGCACTTCTTGTGTTATTTGTTTTTTTTTGCTTTATTTGCTAAGCCATCCTGCTACCTGTTGGCAGCTCAGCAGCAACTCAGCTCGGGCTCGGCATCGAACTGCTGGTGCTCAGAGCTCAGCTAACACTCTTTATTTTTTTTATTATTATAAGTGTTCTATTTTATTATTAATTATTGTTGTTAGTCTCTTACTGTACATAATTTATAAATTAATCATAGGTATGCTTTTATAGGAAAAAAACATAATATATATATATATACAGTACTCCCTATGATTTCAGGCATCCACTGGGAGTTGTGGAATGTATCCTCCACAGATAAGGGGAGCCTGCTATAATAATTTCTCTTTTTAAAAAAAATTAGTTTCAGGTGTACAACACAGTGCACTAGTTATACTTTTTGCCCCTCAAAGTGACAACCTCCCTCCCCCAATTCACCACCCCACTCCTCCCCCCCATATCATATATATCTATTACACTTCCTCTGACTCCCTTCCACAGTATAATCCACATCCCGTGACTGTCTGTATATTCAATTACTGTTGGCATACAATATTATACAACATCAGCTTCAGGTGTACAGTGCAGTGATCAAGACTGTACTCCATCCATGAAGTGGTCTCAAGACATGTGACTGTCTGACACCCCACAAAATATTTACAACATTATTAATTATATTCCCCAAACTGTCTTTCATATTCCTGTGGCAATATTGTAGTTGCCTATTTATGCTGTCTAATCCCTTCCCCTTCTCCCTCATCCCCACCCCCCTCCCAACTAGCAACCCTGTTTTTCCTCTATATCTATGAGACTGTTTCTGTTTACTTTGCTCATTCATTCAGTTTTTCAGATTCCACATATAAGTGAGATCATATGGTATTTGTCTTTCTCCAACTGACTTATTTCACTCAACATAATAGTCTCTGGGTCCATTCATATCATTGCAAATGGTACAATTTCATTCTTCTTTATAGCGGAGTAATACTCCATTGGATAAATGTACCACAGTTTCTTAATCCAGTCATCTACCAATGGGCATTTCTGTTGTTTCCAAGTCTTGGCTATTGTAAATAGCGCTGCAATGAACATAGGGGTGCATATATTTTTTCGAATTAGTGTCTTGGGTATTTCAAAGGAAACCATCAATAAAACAAAAAGGAAGCCTACTGAATAGGAGAATATATTTGCCAATGATCTATCTGATAAGGGGTTAATATCCAAAATATATAATACACTCATGAAACTCAACACCAAAAAAACAAACAATACAATTAAAAAATGGGCAGAAGGGCCTGTCGAGTGGCGCATTGGTTAAGCGTTGGTTTTGAGATGCCAGCGGCCCCGGTTCGGATCCCACATGAGGGCCAGTGACACTGCCCTCTACAGCTAACAACAGCTCCACCTGGAGCTGGGCTATGCGAGCCCCGGTGATGGTGTGGGCTGCAGCCCCTGCTGCAGTGGGCTGCCATAGGCTACAGTGAGTGGCCCGCAGCCAGCGTGAGCGGCTGGCAGCCAAGCGTGAGCTGCCAATAGCCGCGGTGAGCGACATCCAGAGGCCAGCGACCGATCTGCCTCATCCGGGAAGAGCGCAATGACGATACCAACAGTGAAGCAACATCCTCCGCAACTAAACTGAAGAACAAAAAGACAGCAGCTTGTCTGTTCCCCTTCCCCGATTCCCCAACGCTGTTCCCCTCCGCCAATTCCCCAATAAAATCTTTAAAAAAAAAATGGGCAGAAGATATGAAGAGACATTTCTCTAAAGAGGACATACAGAAGGCCAACAGGCATATGAAAAAATGTTCAACCTCACTGGTCATTAAGGAAATGCAAATAAAAACCACAATGAGATACTGCCTCACTCCTGTCAGAATGGCTATCATCAATAAGTCAACAAACAACAAGTGCTGTCCGGGCTGTGGGGAAAAGGGGACCCTGCTCACTGTTGGTGGGATTGCAGATTGGTGCAGCCACTATGGAAGTCAGTATGGAGGTATTTCAAAAAACTAGAAATGGAACTACCTTTTGACCCAGCCAATTCCACTCCTAGGTATTTATCCAGCTCAAACTCTTGAGTGAGCTCTTAACCAACTGAGTCACTCGGCCGGCCCTCACTTCTTGTGTTATTACATAAGCTGGAGACATTACCTCCTTTCTCTCTGCTTTTAGTGTAATAAAAGTGAAAGTCTGATATCAAACTGATTTTAGTCAACACCATTTTTTTCTCTGTAAGAATTTGTGGTAGTATGCATTCTTTGTTCGATTAAGATTTTTTTTACCAGAATATGTCCAGATTTATTTTAAATAATTTTGTTTAGAGCATTGGAAGTCCTTTTGATTTACAGTTGTTTGTTGTGTCTGTTTTGGGTCTGCTAATTTTTTTTGTGCCTTCATGCTTGTACATGTATTTCCCAAGAATCTTCTGTAATTTTGGCATTGCTTCCCTTTCTCCACCCTCCCCCATACTTTTCACATCAGCCATTGTCATTACTGCTTCTGTCATTCCCCTCACATTGCCAGGGAGAGGAGGTGTCACCTCACCAATTCCGTCTTCTCTTCTTCAACTTCAATGTGGACTTGAATGTGGGAATTAGAAGTTTGGTTTTATTTGCAACCCTTTCTTCCTTAACTCATCAACTCTTCTTTTAAGCTCAGCTTGTTATTTTTCTTTCTCTTCCTTTGGCTTGCCTGCTTTCTTTCTTTAGTTCTTTGTAACAGTTTCATAAAAAGAGAAATGTCCTACGAATTATTTTGCAGATGGGGTTTATGCCATTGCCTCTTCTCTCTATGGTATCTTTCTCTGGCACTCGAATTGATTCCTTGGTAAGCAACTGCAATCCCTGCTGAAAGAGGCGAAGATTCTTTCTAAACCTGTCTCAGCCAATGTGCTCATTTTCCAGGATTCAATGTGGCCTTGCCTCTTCCTTCTCCACTTCTTGCCTGAAATGTTTTCCCTGAATGGATTTAGAGCATTTTCTGAAAATATATTTCAAGGAACAGTAATTCTTCCTGTTTGTTGCCTGACACATGTGTTCTCTATGAGCATTGAAGGGGAGTTGATGCACGCTGTCCAATTCTTCCAAATGTGTATAGATGTTAAGTGAAAAATAAAAGTGCCATGTATTCAAATGCATTTAAGAAATGTTGAGTGAACCAAAACCTTTATGACAGCTTCTTCACTGAATGGTTTCTCAGAGCCTTTGATGGCTCTGTAGCTCCTTAAGATGGAAACTCTTTGAAGTACATCTTGTAAGACTGATGTTCTGCAGAACACCTTTTGGGAACCTTTGCTGTCAGATGTTTGGGAAGATACAGAAATGTGTCTGCCTGTCCAAGAGCAGGAAGCACATACTAGGGGAGTTGATGCACGCTGTCCAACTTGGCACACACCCTGAGTGCACAGCAAGCAAAGAAGGGAAGGGCGATGTGAGAATATCTGCCTGTGGTGTTTCAGAAAGGCAAGGCACATGGGTAGTCCACTGATTATATTTCTCAGTCCATATCCATCAACCTTATATTCATTCGAAATTCCCCCAGTCTTTGCAATAGGATGACTGCCAGTATTGTCGTCATGTTTTTTCTTTGATTTTTTTTTTATCATTTCTTTGTCTATAAATATTTTAGTTAGAAGTTGGGGGAGAATGTGTTATCTTCCATTTTAAACTAGAAACTTATGTAAATAGTGCAAGATGTTCATAAATAATCAATTTGAGTTTGCAGTTTCTTTGGGGACAAGGAAAGCAATCACTTGGAGGTATGCCAGCTTTATACTTCTCCGTGAGTATTTGACCTCAAGGGCACGGTTATGTTGTCTCATGATTGAAACAGGCAAATGAAAGGTCATATCTCTGGCTTAGCTGCCTTTCGTAGCATGTGGCTCTATTGGCACCCAGCAATAATACTGGCTATACCCCAGGCACTTGTTTAGAAGTAACACTGAACTTGTCACTACTTAATTCCAATCAAAGGTAGATTGAGAGAAACAATACTTTTAGTACATTACCTGAAAGCTATTCAAATTGTCAATCATTTGGACACTCTAATGTTTATAATCTGGTGGAGCTGGGCATTGAATGAGCTTCCTCAGTTGAGAATTGCTTTCTTCCATGGAGACCCATTTCATCAGATATATTTGGTGTGATGTCATTGGCTGTCACTGAGGGACATGGTTAGAAAACACTAATTATTGACTTTATTGTGAGCATGATCTTGAAAACATTTGTTGCCTGACACATGTGTTCTCTATGAGCATTGAAGTGCTAAGATTCAGTCTCAAGGATAGAAACAGCTATATGCTTGCCTTGTCCTATGATAGTATAAATCATGTAAATGATTAGGTTAGTGATCATATTAAGTAGCTAAAATGATGGGTGACATAGTTGATATTTACATCATTATGGCAGGTTAGGAGAAGCTAACCAAGTGACCTCAACAGGGGAAATTCTACAGCCTTCATTTGGATAACAACAAACAATTGAAACACCTGTCCTGATAGAGAGATTAGTTTGGCATTTCCAAAAGTGTGTTCTGAACAACAGCACTTCAAAGAGATGCTTCCTGAAGGAAAGGGGCCCTGGGGAAAACCAAGTAAGGGAAACTCTATGTTAAACCTTTCTTATGATGTTTCACAACACATATTGGCATATTAAAAGTTTGTAGTAAAGAAATGTGTAATTTTTGTTGTATCCATTTTTTTCTACCATAGGACTTCCCTTGTTGTTGCTACTGTTCCCCATAAGACTCAGAACTGTTTGAGGCGTGCCCTGTACAATTCACTTTAGAAAATGCTGGGTTAAGCCATTGAACGTCAGACCAATGACCATTGGTCAATGAGTTTCTCCTCATACCATTGATTATCTCTCCCACTATAATAATGCTCTTATTTTTTTTCATATTTCTTCAATATCAGCCTGGAGCTTTTCCTTTACAATAGTAGTAATAGTTACTATTTGTGGAATACTTTGTATAAAATTAATATCAATGAGCATAACAAGAATGCTGAAAAGGAGGGCCCTGGAGAGGCCATGCAGCCATGTAGAGGTTGGAGAATTGCACGGGATAGCTGGCAGCCCAAGAGCAGGACTCTATTCCTTCATTCACATCTTTCCTGACCTCCTTCCAGGGCTGTGCTAGGTCCTGTGAATAAACTTAGGAATAAGATATAGACATTGTCTCTAAGGACTTAACATCTGGAATGGTAACCAACAAGTGAACACACAAGGGCCCAGCATATGACAGGAGCTGGGGAAAGATCCCAGAAAAGGAAGTGATTAGTGGAGAGTCAGGTGAAATTAGATTGAGGAGGGCCCACCTGAACTGCTGGGTGGACAGGAGCTGTCAGGGTGGCTGGCAAAGGATTCTTCTCGGGGAATGCACGAGCCCTGTCCCCACAGCATGCTACACAAAGGTATGCAGAAGGAACTGCCATAGCTGCTGCTGCGTGAAGCACGGGGTGTAGTGTAGGTGGACCACAGAACCTCTGGGAAAGGAAGATGGAAAATGGAAAATAGATCTGGAGAGGCTGCCAAGGTCCATGTTGGTGCTGAACTACAGGAAGTGGGCGTGCATCCAGTCTGTGCAAGAAATACTTGACTGGGATCTAACACCTGCCACTTGCCAAATGTTTAATCATGAGAAATCTACTTAGAGACTTGGGGAAGGCCTTTTTCTTCGCTTGATAAATGGGAATAAAAGTGGAGTCCACCTCAAAGCACTGTTTGCAAGGCTTACATAAGATAGAGTGGGCTTAGCCCAGTGCCTGGTACATCACCTGAGTTCCATATAGGTTACCTGTGTTATAGAATAGCTAGCTATCCATTATGGAAATCCCTACTGAGGAATGGTGGGGAGGTGTCCAGAGGCACTGGGGAGCCACTGAAGGACACTAAAATGGATGATGGCACAGTTATGTTTCATTTTAGAAAGATCATTGTATGTGCTGAGGGAAGAAGAAGAGAGTAGAAGCATGAGGATGGTGAGGCCATTGAAAGAGTCTAGGAGAGAGATGTTGAGAGTATGGGCCAAGGCTCAGGCAGGGAGACAGGAAAGGATGGAAGATTTGAAAGAATTGTAGAAGGGAGGTGGGACCTGAAGCTGCTTGAGAGGCCCACGTTACTATTATTAGCAGAGGCCTTCTTTTCTAGAAACTCACATTGCCATTGCCCTTGAAGAGGTCCCGGGACAATATGCCTCATGGAGGAGTGGGGGTGTGCTCTGTGTTTTTCCAGAAGGTAGAGACTATAGGAAGACAACTTTCAGCTAATATAAGTTCCTAACAGAGCTGCCAGAATACAGCATAGGCTTTCTTGTGAGGTAGTGCGTACTCCATCACTGGGAGTATTCAAACAGAGTCCAGATGCTGTGGAGGGCATTTCCGTGATCAGTGAGATGTTTGGCTAGCTGACCTCTGGAAGCCTTTCCATTTGTAATTTTCTGGAGTTCAGAGCCTCTTCCAGATTCTGAGGTAATTAGTGGTTCCTAAAACCATAGCCATAAAGATGGAGACAGATTTAAGACAATATCACACAAATGACCTGAAACGCAGTGTTTCCTTTTCTTTCATAATGGAGGGATCCGCATATTTGGATCCAGGTTGAGCGACCTTGAGTCCTTGATATTGGAAGCATATTAACACCTGCATCAGGTGCTTGGCGGCTCCAGTCCAGGTTGGAGTGCACGCACACCAATTGTGGGACCCCAGTCTCGGCATGATGAAGGCCAAAGCCGTACCTGTTGGGCTTCATACCTACATCTCCCTGGAGATGCTAACATAAGCTTTCTCCATTGCAGAGCCTGAACATCAGGCATATTATCCATGAACAATTATTTTGTTTCAAGATAGTAAAAAATAAAAATTAAAAAAAAGGACCATGTTGATGGTCCTGGAGGTTGTGTGGCTTCTCTGTCTCAGACACCTGAACATCTTGACCCACGTGGGCCACCGTCACCCACAGCTAGTTTCCTTCTTGCCGGGTGTCTTCCTTGGGTGGGAGTGGGCTAGGAAAAGGATGTGGCAGCACCAGAAAGCAGGCATCTGAGTAAATCTGAGATGTTTTGCATCATCCTCACTGCTGTCTTTCTGATGGACAAGGGCCCTGACTGCTTGCTCTTTCAGGTGCCCTGCATTCAGGGAAGTTAGAAGGGGAGTCAGACATGGAATCACTGTAGCTGCCCCTTCAGAACTCTGGGGTGTGGTTTCTGTCATTCCTTTGGTGTATCAGGAGGGAAAAGCTTCAACTTCAAAGGAAAGGAGATAACTTCCTCTAAGAAGGCCTGGAATGGCCCTGATTTTGAATCCACCCCATGGATCTGGCTGCACAGACAGAGCTGCCACTGTTGCTTTGTTTAACCTGCACTGTGAGGAGGGCAGAGGGAGACCAGGGTCCCGAGACCTTCGGTAACCCTCAGCTCAGATCTAGAGCTGGATTCTGGAGTAAGAAACCCTGCCTCCTGCCAGAGAACAGATCATTTCAGCAAGAAAGAGGATTCTGACTTCCAGTGTCTGATGACTTATTACGAAGTCGAGTCAAGAGGGAAAGTCATTAAAATAATATTGAAAGGCACTTCACCAGGGCTTCCTCCACTGGTAGAAATACCAATACAAGATTTATTTGAGGCTCTGAGTCTTGTGGCATCATCCAGAGATAGGGACAACCCTGTCTGTGTTTCAGAACTGACAGGCTGAGCTTGTTTCTCCTGCGGCTGTGGCTGCTGCTGCTGCTGCTGCTGCTGCTGCTGGCGAGGTCTACTTGTCAAAATGGCTTCCTGGTGGAGCTGGCAGTGGGGACAGGATTGTCCAGCAGGGTGGGTAGCCCTTCCGGTGGCTGAGGTCCCAGGCCTGTGGGAGAAGGATTTCAGGAAACTCATGTTCTACGGCTCCGCCGGGCTGGACAGAGAACTTCCACTGTGCCCTCGCCTGTAAATATCCTTTCTCTGGGCCACTCCTCTGCCCAGCTCTTTCCTGAGTTTCGTGACTCCCTTTTCATCTCCGACAGTTGTTTTATAATCTTTTCTTTGAACTCTGTCTCTCTTAGATTTTTTTTCCTATGAAAGGCCATGTTATCTGTAACTTCCTTGAGATGGGTGGGGAGGATGGGTGGATATTTGTGTGAACTCTTCATTTTTTTTTTCTTTTCCTAAATTGGATTTTACATTTTCTTTATCTGCTTTTTCTGATATTACTTTCTTCCCTATGCCTATTCCTCCCTCCTCCACCCATTAGGGAGGAAAATTTTGTTCATGTATTCATTGTTGCTTCCTTTCCATTTGTCGCCTACTTTGAGGAGCTCTAGCCTCCTGTTAAAGGAAGTGTGGGGAGGGGTGGGGACTGAGGAGGAAGGGCTGGGGCAGTCCTGGGCCTGCCTGCACATTGGAGATGGTCTCACCAAGTCTGCGATTCGCCTTGTCCTGGGGGTGTGTCTCTCCCTAGTTTTCAGGAATCAAAATGTGAAGGGACTTTCAGAAAATCCTCGTAAGATGCACGTTCTTCTGTTATAACTTGGGCTGTTTGCCCTCAGCTCCGTCACTCCACCGCATCTTGGGGCATCTCCTCTAGCTGGGGCGTGGTGGGAGAAGACAGCACTGACTTCCCCTTGCTTGGTCCCTGTTGTGTCTGGGGGCTGACCTGGCCTCTTCAACAATATGACTCATTGTTGTGGGTTCCCTGTGACCCTCTCATCTGGGCACACCTGCATGCTGCTCACAAGCGTCTGTCTCTTCATTCAGGTGTCCCCACTGGCAGGTGTGCTCCAGGCACTGTGGGTTGGAGTCTCTTGGGGTAAACATCACTGTGGGTTGGAGTCTCTTGGGGTAAACATCACTCATTGTCTTTGGGGAAGACAGGATTGGAAGGGCAGCAGGTTGGGGGGTAAGGTGTGTCACCCCCAGGATCAGGATGCCACTCGAGTTTCCTACCTCTGCTTCAGAGAGCCTTGCCATGTGGCTGGCACCTTGGAAAGCTCCTCTAATAAGAGAGCAGGAACTGGGTGGCAGAGGGCTCTGTGCAGCCCGTGAGGAGGGCTGTCAGGTCAGTGGGCAGGAGGAGCAGGAGTGACACACTGGGATGGCCATATAATGCCAAGGTGCCTGACTCTGTTAGAGCTCAGTGACCATGAGCACCATCTCCATTCTCTGTCCCTGGATGCCCAGTCACCAAGCAGGGTCGTGTCCACACCCATGAGCACCTGGCCAGCCAGGAGGGTCAGGCCCAAAGCCAGTGACCCCAGTCTATCCTGATCCCCCATCCGGATGGGGCTTACACCCTCCCTATCCTTTCCCATCTGTTGCCCCCACCAATTAGTCTATTTCTTATGGCAGGGCTTGCTCTCCACGCAGCTCTGAATCTTCCCCTGTAATTTCTCTGTCCTGTAGTCTCCTCACAGAAACACACCTTGTTTGTTTCTTTTCAAAGCCTGAAATGGCCTCTGGGTATAGAGCCAGGTCTCCTGAGGACTATTGCCTGGTGACAAACTACTGGGGCTTGGCAGACTGAGTGTCATCATTTAATTGTTCTTCTGCTCAATCTGTATTTATTGAGTTCCTGGTATCTGCCAGCTGGGGTTAGGGGCTAGGGAAATGACAAGGAACTAAAGGAGGCTTGCCTTCCCACATTTAGGGTCTAGCAGCCGGTCCCTACCCCACCCAGCAAACATTTTCAGTGATGCTATGAGTGCTGTGATTGGAGGACAGGGTCGCCACAGGGGAACACTCAACAGTGGCCCCAACCTGCCTGGGGTTGGGGGGTGGGCTCAGGAAAAGCTTCTGGACAAGGTAACATCGAAGATGAATGCTGAACCAGAGTCAGGCAAAGGAGTGGGAAAGGTAGAGGGCTCCCTGCAGGTGGGAGAGCAGGTGTGAATGCCCAGGGACAGGAGAAAGGCAGGTCCTGCCATCGCAGAACTGGGAGCTCTTCAGGGTGGGTGAAGCGGAAGAGTAGCAGGGCCGATCGCTCTGATGTTTACACCTGTGTGTTTGGACTGTATTCCGAGGGCAGTGGGAAGGTTTGCATTTTACAAGTTCTCTCTGCCATCGTGTGGGGATTTTTAGGGCTGGCTGAAGCTGGAGCCTGGGGTGCTGCTCCACCTCTGCTCTATATCTCTGCCATCTTGACCACGAGGCTCTGGAATCGCATGGGTGCCTCAGGGACCATCCACCCCATGGGCAGGTCTGAAGTTAGCCTGGTCTCTCCACCTCTATTCTGAAATTTGAGGGTGTCTGCTACTTTAGCTGTGGCAGAGGAATTTGTAAGGCCATGCTAGAGCCCATTATATGAAGCCTGCCCTTGATGGAAGGGGTTTGATACTTGGAATCACACATTGTCCCACACGTGGCACCAGGAACTCTGCAAAACCCACTCTCACTCTCAGAGACAGTCTTTGTCCAAAACCCCATTTTCTGGTAAATTCAAGGTGAGGCCCAGGGGGAGAGTGATTGTTGACTATTCCTGTGAATTCCAGTGCTGCCCAGGCCCTGTGTGCTGACGGTCCCTCTGAGATGCTCCCGCCCTTGGCCCGGGCCTCTGGGCTGGTCTCAGCCTGCACAGGGGCGGCAGAGCTCTGCTGAGTGTCAGCGCTGCCAGGTGTCTCAGTCCCAGAGCCAAGCCCTGTGGTTCCCGCTTACACTGTCAGAATCCTGAAATTCAAAAATAGATCCTAAATAGACATGTGGATGACCTAAATCCAGGAGGAATGGGAGAAGATGGAGCATATTTATTTATTTATATTTCTTTATTTATTTTTATCCTGCCTTATCCCAGCAAAGGATTAGTGGCAGCTTACAGAAATACTTAATTTAATGTACAACTGGAGGTTTTTTGGTATTTTTTCCCCCTTAATCAAGCAATGGAGGAAATCAGGGCAGAGAGAAAATGAGGACAGGGATGCAAGATGAAGCCGTAGGAAGATTAGTATGCAAAGCTCATGCACTCATCCCGGCCTCTCATATTTGGTGTCTCTAGCCCAGCTGATTTTCCCCAGTGAGCTCTGACTTGGGCTGAAGCCTCTAAGGCAGCCCAAGGCCTCCTGGCTCGGGCAGTTGGTACCCAGTGGACTCATCTGCTAAGAAGTTGATCAGTTGCTGGAGGTCAGCTCCTGATGCTCTTTAAATGCCTGGGAGCTGCCTACTAGCCATAGCGAAGAAGGCAAGAATTGCTGGTCAGAGTGCCAGGCAGTTCTAAAGCAAACATAAGTTAGGCACCCCGGGAGAGGAACCTTCCCAGACACTCAGGACTGAAGAAATCTTCAGTTGATTTATGTTTAGAACCATTAGAGTTTGCCTTCCCCAGAGAATAAACTCGTGTGACCAGCCAACAAATCCTCACTGACCTGCCTGCCTCTAAGCAAGCTACACCTTGCTAGGTGCTACAGGGAGGACAACAGGGAGACTGCCTGCAGCAAACATCCATATGCATAATAATGAAAGGTCAAGGTAAATGCTAAGAAGGGAACAGGAGATGCGGCAGTGCTGGTGGCAGGACTGTGTTCCATAGAGCTCTTTGAGGAGGTAACACAAATTGAAACCAAAATGTTGAGAGCAAGAAAGCCACATCAAGAGTCCAGAGGATCCATGTTGCAGGCAGAGGAAAAGGACAGGACAATGGCACCAAGGTGTGACAAACCTTAGAGGGTGCTGAGGACTGATGGAGGTCTATGTGGCTTTGATTGTATCTTTGACTTCCCAATTCCTATCTGTGCTAGGGCTCCAAGGGCGTTGCCTGAGACCTTGACTCAGAGACCAGTCCTGGTGAGAGGCTGCGCTATGGTGGAGGCAGGAGTGGCTCAGGAGCGTCTGGCAATCCTGCCTCTTAAAGCAAAGGGAACTCATCAGGCCTGGGATGACACTGGGTCAGGGCAGCTGTGTTTCAGCAGGAGATTTTTTCATCTTCTCTGGTCAGGATTGCTCTCACCTGCTGAGAAGGGGGAGGACAGGGCATAGGAGGCTGATGCCTGAAGGTTTAGGTGTAAGGATTGGAACAGAGAACTGAGGGCAGGAATTAGGCACCCTCTAATAGGTGTCCTCACACTCCAAGATCAGGTGCCTCCTCCAAGAAGTGGCCATGGCTGTTTGTGTTGTCGGAGAGTGGGCCCTTCTCGGCGCAAAGTACAGGTCCTTGGCAACTAGAGCAAAGAATTGAATAAGATACTGGAGTAAAAAGTAGTTTATTAGAAGAGATAGTACATTTCAAAGAAGTAAAAGTAGGCCCGAGCAGTAGAGAATGACTCAAGGGCCCATTATTAGAAATTATATTCTAACATGTTGGGAGCGGGCCACTCACAAAGGCGAGGCTCAAAAGGCTGAAAGGTAGGAAGGGGGGTCAAAAGGGAAGAAGCGGTCAAAAGGAGCAGGGCGGACTTCCCAGGTCTTGGGGTTTTTATCCCTTTTTCTCTAGAATGGGCTGTTCCCCTCTAGCGTGGGGCCACTTGATTGGCACCTGCGACTGACAAGAGGTACTGCGTTACTGGTCAGATCTAGTTGGGTATTTTGTGCCCGTTGGTTTTCCCGCAGGGGTAGGTAATTACAATACAAAGGGGAGTTTGGGGTGGAGAGGGGAGGTACCCTGGGCAGTCGCACTCTGTGGGATGTGCAGGAATGCAGAGACCCAATGCCTGCCTGTAACTGCCTGCCTAGTTTTCCCCTTGAGAAACATGATCCCTATAAAATATCTACGGGAAGTTGAGGGACAGGAGGTCTCTTCTTCTGTATCTGCTTCCTGCTGGGCAGGGGCGTAGAGCTGTCCCTGCCTATTGGGGGTTCACAGAACTCTCAACCTAGCTGATCTCAAATGAGAGGAAGGGGTCTCGAGCTCCACCTGGAAGACTGTATTGGCTTCTTTGATTGTGACTGGCAATCTTGTTGGGGTATCCCTGTAACCCCAAGTGTCCTGAATGAGGAAAAATAGATTTTAATTAATAAATCTGTTAGCTCTTATGAAACCTGTGGCCATTAAGTCCATCACTCAGGTGGTGTCAGTTGTCTGGACCTAGAATGGGTTTGGCATTTAACTTACTGGCCTGTGGGATATTAGGAAGTCACAGGCTTTCAAGTAGTTATCTGAAGCAGGGGTAGGAGATTTCTGTTGTTTAGGATTCAGTATCTGATTTCCAAAGCAATTAAGAAGCAGGGGGGATCTTTAGTCTAGGGTTCACAAACTGGTTAGAAGAGTAATCAAAGCCAAGAGCTAAGAAACTAAAAAACTAAGGAGGAAAATTAACATTTTTATACTTAACATTTCTATAAGAAAGAAAACGTAAAAGTTTCTCAGTGGTGTGTGTGTATTGGGGGAGGGGCGAGGTGCTCGGATGGCCAGTAACATTTGTATCTCATGATCTCTCTGAGGTTTTCATGGTAAGGAACTCCATGTAAGGACCCTCTAGTCATTGTCTCAGCATACCTGTTACTGGGAAACTTCTGCCCCCAAGACGGAAGATCAGGGGGCCAAAGTCAGCATTATATTTAGGACATGGAGGAAAATGACCTTGCCTGGCCCCTCCCCCCCCCCACTGGGAAGATCTGATCATGGGCGTTACTTGGTATACAAGGACCTAGATCAAGCATACCCTACGTAATTCTAGACCGTATGGAATCACAAACTGCTAGTTTACTTATAAGAACTAAGACCAATCTCTTGGCTGTCACAGCCAAGGTTTTCCAGTGATTTGGGGCTATATTAAAAAATGTTATTCCCAGTGTCTGCAGGAGAATGGGGCCATATTTGCAAGCTGCCACGCCTCCTTCCTTCCTGACTTGCTAGGCCCAAGTCACTGCCCAGCAGGGCAGTGAGCACATGCTTCCTGGTCAGGTTCGCTGCACCTCTCTGCCCCTGGCCATATTCCCTAAGGAAAGTTTCTCCTACAGAGAAGGAGTAAATCAAGAAAGTAAAAGGCTAGCAAGCTTCTAAGCATCAATACTTTCTTATTTCTCTCATTCATTCATCAACTCTTAATTGGTGTCTACTGTGTGTCAGATACTGCTAAGGGGTAATTAAAATCAAAATGACTCTGTTTTTTGCTCATGAAGTTTTAGAGCCTCCTGAGGGTGACCGATGAGTAAGCAAACACTTAAGATGTGATAAGTATTTTGCTGGGGTAACAGGAGCTGCGAACAGGGAGCATAACCAGGAGAAAACCCTGAGGCATAATTTTGGAGTGGATTCTGTGAGCTGTACAGACCCTTCCCAGACCCAGGGGCAGAAGTGACATGTGTAGGTCGAAACTAGTGGGGAATGCCTGGCAGCGGCCCCCAACCCCGGCTACTGGATATCAGCTGGACTGAGCATCAGAGAAGGGCTGGGCTTTGGCAGTAGACCCACCTATTCAGGATGGTCTGGCCTGGGAGATGGTGGAGGTCCAGCTGGTGGGCCAGTGCACTGGGCTGGGCATCTGCCTGCCTCCATCTACAGTTCAGACAAATGGGAGGGCCTAGGCGTCTGTGTAGTGCAGGGTGTCACTGAATTTGGGTAGGCTTTGGGAAGGGAAATAGCATTGGTTGGGCAGGAAATATCCATGACATCAGCACCTCGTTATCCCACCCCAGAATTCAAAACAGGACTTCAATTTTTACAGGAGACAGAAGTGAGAGGGGATGAGGCCTCGCCATTGGAGGCTGGCACCGAGGTTGGAGTCTAGCCCTCAGACAGGCCAGGAGCTGCTCAGGCGGTAGACTTACCAATGGGGACTTTTATGAATGGGGCCCAGGTGGACTGCAGAACTGTGACTCAGAGGACAATGCAGATTTCATGGCCAAGGCAGCATCGGCTAAGTCCTTCTACCCAAGGTCAGCATTGCTCAGGCCAGGCTGGGCCTGAGTGTGGGAGCACCAGCAGGCCCCATGGGGGGCCAGGAATGGCCAGCGCAGGGGAGGAGCCATCACCTTTCCCAGGCCTTTCTCCTCGCCAGGCACCGTCTGTCCCGGATGCTCTATGTCTGTGATCTCACTACAACGTTATATGAATGGGAATGGTCTGTCCGTCCACCAAGGAGGACCGTGAGGCTCAGAGACGATCTAAGTCACTTGCTAGTGTCTCAGTCATCCTTCCTAGATGCTGTGCTCCAGGCAGGTCTGTGAGGCCTGATGGGAGATGGCAGACCAGAGTCGGGAATCAGAGGGAAAAGTCGCTCCATGGGAGTGGGACTCAGTACCTGACCGCACTGGGCCATGCTAGGAAGCCCAGCCACGGCTCTGCCACTCTCAGGGCATGACCCTTAGGCAGGCTGGTGGGAGGCCTCATTCTCTAATGGCTGGTTTATTTCCAGGTTGAAAGCTTCCCCCTCCCACTGCCCTGCCTCTGCTGTCCTGCCCTTTGCAGCCTGCGACCTGGAGGAGGCTTTAGTGACTTCCAAAGCTCACAGCAGGTTCATTGGTCTCTGCACAAATCTCCTTCCTATCAGCCGGGTCCTGGTGGGGGGTTACTGTGCTAATCTAATCGGCCCTTTCCCCCTCTGTAATTACTGTAATCTATAACAATAATTACAGTCCATTTTATTTTAGTGCCACTTATCTAAATGTGGATGTGCACTGCTGAGATTGCCAACAGAAATAAGCCCCTGGATGAGGCGGCAGCGTGGGGAGGAGTGTGGGGAAGAACGCTGCCTCCCAGCCGTGGCAACCACCATTGTGTTTGCAAACCCACTGCTGCCCTTGCCGGACTCCCCCACTTCCCCTGTGGTCCAGCATGCCTCAGGGGCTGGGCCATTGAGCCATGGGAAGAGGTAGGGTTGTTGTGCCATCTCTAGGTGGAGTGACACTCCAGGGAGGGCGTCACCATGGACTGAGAGCCGGAGCCACCACTGGCTACAATGTCCGGGAAGTGGCTGCTGCAGTCTGGTTGCAAAGTCTTTCAAGGACAGGGATAATATCCTCTCCTCAGCTTCTGAACTGCCTAACGCAATGTCTGGCACATGGTAGGTGTCTAATGAGTGTTTGGTGAATGACATACAAGCAGCATTAAAAAAATATTGTCATTTAGACCAGCCATCGATCTAGGCAGCTTTCTCTCCATGAGTCAGGACTCATGGCCTCTGTAACTTGGGAAGGATGATGACTTGGGGAACAATTAATGGGAAAAAAAAAACATTTTATTTTACATAGCATTATATAGGAGGGCCAGAGATTGTGTGTGTGTGTGTGTGTGTGTGTGTGTGTGTGAGAGAGAGAGAGAGAGAGAGAGAGAGAGAGAGAGAGAGAGAGAGAGAGAGAGAGAGAGAATCTGCTCTACCCATCATGCCAGGCCCCTGACTGGTCCTAAAGCAACACTGGGTAAAAGTATCCTGTGTGAAGACAGAGGAGAGCTTGGGGGTTTCCTGGGAGAATCATTGCCAGGTTTAGAAGTGTTACCTGTCACATCTCACTGAGCAGAACTCAGTCACAGGGCCAAGGTAAAATGGAAATGAGGCTGCAAATGCAGCCCCATTCTGTGCTCAGAGAGAAAAGCAAGAGGATATGGGTAATCACCTACAACACCCTGCCATAGTTAACCCTTCTGGTCACGATTATAATGTTTCATCTTTCTTCCCTCATAGAACATGTGTACCTCATCCTCCAAGGACATAACCCCAAAACCCCTCCCAGCCTCTAGTTCCAGTCAGTCCAAAGGGCAGAAATTCTGGACTCCATCAGCTTACAATGAAGCTTCTTATGGTCCTAGGATTTAGGAGCTAAAGCAAGCAAACTGCTCTCTCTGGTTGTCTGCAGCCCTCTCCCCAAAGCCGCTTCCTACACAGTCCTCAAACTGGGGTAGGATAAGTGCAGTAAACACTCCCTGTCAGGAGACAGAAGAAAGGGAAGCGTGCAGTGGTCCTTCGGAGCAATGCTGAGTTCCAGCGCAGTGCTCGTGAGCCCCTCTGCCTTCTGGGGGGCGCTTCCTTGACCCACGTTCTCTGCAGCTCCTGCTTTTCTCTCTAGAGGTTTATCCTTTA
Organism: Aselliscus stoliczkanus; assembly: GCA_033961575.1. Classification (NCBI taxonomy): domain Eukaryota; kingdom Metazoa; phylum Chordata; class Mammalia; order Chiroptera; family Hipposideridae; genus Aselliscus; species Aselliscus stoliczkanus. The sequence continues at coordinate 123,214,696 of CM066729.1, forward strand.
CCCATGAGACACATCTGAGGTGGGTGCTGTGGATTATGCATATATGTTTATGAGCTTGGGGACTGGTTTATATAGTCAGAGCTTCTGATAGATAGATATAGAAATAGAGATTATATATATATATATATATATATATATATATATATATATATATAGAGAGAGAGAGAGAGAGAGAGAGAGAGAGAGAGAGAAACAAACATGTGCCCTGCGTTGGAGATGAGAGTCAACAATTCTTTAATATAGAGCTGACATGCTTTTAACATCTTGAACTAGGAGATTCCTGGTCAGACAATAAACCTGCCAAAATCATTCTTCCAAGAGAAGAGCCTATTTCTTCAACTTCCCTGAAATTGATGTGATTATCTTTGCTGGATGTTCCCCAGCTCTTTTTCATCTGTAGCAGATTTTACTGAAGGTTTGATGTGACAGAGGAAAGTTACATCACAGTCCCATGCAAGAAAGCACACAGAAACTGAACATTTGCATGCTCTTGGTTTGAAAGGCCCTCAACTCCCCATGATGCCAGGGGCACCCACCAACCTCAACTAGCCACTCCCCTCAGATAACCTGTGGTTTCCAAGTGTGTGCTGGTGTGGCTGTCCTTTTGCAAAAGCTGCAATTCTTTGGGTGCTCTTGGGACATTTTATTTTGGCTCAAGCAAGTGTCTGGCGGCAATGCCTTTATAGTTTTTCAGAGTGAAATAATTCTGGCCTTACTAGATGATAAGGAGTGGCAGGTCAGTCCTGATTGCTCATGTGTCTGTACACTGAAGCAGTTTTCCAATGTGCTTCCAATGTGGTTCTCCTCACTTTGCCTCATGATGCAGGTGGGAGGTGTTCCTATTAGGACTCATGACTTCTACAAATGGACATCGTCTTTACCTGGCTCTATTTCCCCCTAAGTCTCAGATGTCACTCACTACTCACCTGATGTCCAGAGAGATATACTCCATGAGTTTGCTGGGCAGCACCAGGGCTGTCCAGAGTGCACCATCACTCTTTCTGTCCATAAATCAGCTTCAAGAAAATCCATCCAGTGAGGATTACATGAAGGACAAGGGGTCGCTCCTCTCTTCTTGACATAAAATACATCCTAGTCAGTCTCTGTGTTTGTGGGTGACATCCCTCAATGCCCAGCCCTCCCGGTACCCTAATCAGAACTAGACTGAGTGCCTTGTACTTTGTCATCAAAGAAACTGGATCTGGGGATCTTCTCCCTGCATTCATTGCAAGAATCTGCTGATGATGCTGTGGCCATTTTGTTTGACAGTCTGGGTTAATTATCCCCCAGGGACAGTCTTTTCTGATGGTAATGCCAAAAAGCGTTGTAATCCCCTAGAGCAATTTGTTAGCTAGTATCTTGTGGAGATGTGGAATTAGGTGACTAACAGTGTTTCCTATTCTTGCCCGCCCCTAGGAGGCAAAGAGCCAAAGTGAGGCTCATCTGTTGGAGACGTGGAAATTATCTTTGATATCTAGTTAGGTTCTGGCTCCAGTTTATTTCCATCCTTATTAATTTTCTTTCTTCTTTTGATCCCATGTCAGTGTATGCTATTTTACTGCAATTAACTTTGTAAGCTGCCTCAAATCCCCCCTGGAAGAAGGTTTACATATGCACACATGAGCATACTTCTATGTGAATCTTTTCTAGAATGGGCCCCAAGGCCAATGTGACCTGCTACCCCTGACCTCTTTGACTCCACTGCAGCTGCCCTGGCCTCCTTGCTGCTCCTTCTGTCTATCAGGCACTCATCACAGGGCCTTTGTACTTGCTGTTCCCTCAAACTGAAATGTTGTTCTCCTTAACCAAGTGTTCATTTGGCTTACTTGTTCAAAATTTTCAGGTTTTTCAAATATCCCCTATTCAGTGAGGCTTTATGTCCACTTTACTTAAAATTTCAATACCCAAACATTCCCTGTCCCACTTCCCATATTAGCATTTTGTATTGGTCAGCTAGGGCTCTCCAGAGAGACAGAACCCATAGCGCGCGCGCGCACGTGGTTATGGAGACTGACACATCCCCAAATCTGCAGGGTTAGTCAGCAAGCTGATGAAACTCAGGGGGGCTGGTGGTATAATTCCAGCCCTAAGGCCAGCAGGCTTAAGGCCCAGGAAGAGCCAATGTTGCATTTCGAGCTCAAAGGCAGGAGAAAGTTGATGTTCTGGTCTGAAAGCAGTCAGGCAGGAGGAATTCTCTCTCAGTCCAGGGGGGTCTGTTCTATTCAGACCTTCAGCCTGGTTGGCTGAGGCCCACCCACACTAGGGAGGGCAGCCTGCTTTGCTCAGTCTACAGATTTAAATGTGAGCTTCATTGAAAAACACTCTCACAGAAATACCCAGAATAATGTTTGACCAAATATCTGGCCACCCTGTGGCCCAGTCTAATTGACACACACAATTAGCCATCACACTGTCTAACACGTTCTTTATTTTCCTTGTTTTTCTTTTTGTGTATCTTCCTCCACTAGACTGTAGTATACAGAGGAGCTGTAATTTTTTGCTTGTTTTTTTATTGCTAGGTACCCAAGGTTTAAACAGGGTCTGGAATGCTTATTCAACATTTGTCAAATGAATGAAGAAATTCTGTTTTCAAGTTGTTGATATATGATAATACTGTCCATCCCACAGAAATCCTGTGAAAGACACTGATCGTAAATAATTCAAACATTTCCTTGGCAAGATGTTATGACCTAGATTCAGACTACTCTGTGTGTGTGTGTGCGCGTGTGTGCGTGCGTGCGTGCGTGCGCGCGCACACGCATTCCTGGTGTAGGGTTAATTGTTAAGTGTTGTAATTAGTATTATTGCAGTGATTATTCTGTTCTGACTGTTGTGGCTCCCAGATCTGTCTGTCATTTCAACTTATGAATGTCATGAAATTCTTAAAAGAATATTAATTTGGATTTATTATAATTAAGCTTTTAGTTTATGCCTTGAGGAAGATTAATTTTGAGACAAAAATAGGTCAAACCTATGCTAACCTATTGAGAATTCCTGGCCTCCTGAATATAAGACATTTTCAGGGCCTTGTAAGCTCATGCCTTCTGAGACCAGACATTTTGGGGTTCACATTCAGGCCCAACCAGTTACCAACCATGTGAAAACTAGTTTGAACTAGTTTTTTATGCACAAAAAAGTCTTTGTTTCTTTGCTGGAAAATGGAGACCGTGGTATTTACCTTACAGACTTAATAGATATGATCCTTTGTGTAAAATGCCTACCATAAGGCCAGGTACATAGTAGGTGTTCATTAAATGTGGGTTTTACTCAAGAGGCTTAAAGGAATGTGTTAGTTCCTAAGGCAAGTCCTCTGGTTGGAAAGTTTATACTTTGGTAACCTGTCTACTAACTGCATCATTCAAGAATTTTCTCACCTGAATTACATGTTTACACTGGTCAACCACCATTATATTACAGCTTATGTCATCAATAATGCTGTGTTTTACAAAAGCAAAGATTATTCATTTGTCAGAGACACACTATAAAAGAATAACAGTATGGATTTCAGAAGACAAATAATTAATTTCTGGCGATGCCAGAGAGCTTATGTGGCATAGCGGGAGCATCTAGAGAGGTGTCTCAATATTTGAAGGAAAATGTTCTTTCCTAAATGATATTATGACCCGGGTGTCCAAGGGAATTAGCTTTTGTTACTTCCTAGTAGAGGAAAAATTATCCTTGATTTGATATTGATTTTTTGAAATTGGGTTCTGCTGTCTTCACACTCACTCTGAGAGCAGAGATTCAAATGCTGGCGCTTAATCCTACGAGCACCTACCTTTTCATCTCCCCTTCTGGTTGGGGGGCCAGGAAGAGGCTGCGATGATGTTCTGCAAGGATCCGTGGAAACACTTCCTGGGATACAGGAAAACATCCACTTCCCTAGCCCCTGGCTGTCTAAGCCTGGAACCACCTGCTGGGCCAAGCAGGGCCTCCAGTCTCTCTTGACAGGACCATGCACTCTGGAAATGATAATGGCAACACATCTTTGTGAAGCACTTACTACCTGCCAGAAATATGGCTCTCAGAAGCCCCTGCTCCTTTTGTTTCATTCTGTTTTGTCCCAGCACCCCCTCAGTTGTGAGGGAGCATGCAATCTAGGCTAGCACCTGTAGAAAGTAGATAAAAATGAGACTGCACAAGGTGGCACCTGTTCTAGCTGGCAACTGCTTCCCGTTCCCCAGCAGGCATCTTGCCGTCATCCCACAGACTAGTGTGCAAATCCAGCCAGGTCCCAATGCAAAGGACCACCTTTCTGGCATCAGTGAAGCCATTACCATGTCCACATTTAATTTTCCTCTACTCTTTCCATCTTCATCTCTGCAGCTGCTTCGCCAGCATCTGTTGTGTGAGATTAGCTGATATTACTGACGGCTGGCTCAGGGGCAAACCAATAGGAGAACATGGCTGGAAGGGGCAGTTAGGACCTCTTTAGACACCGTAATTAACCTTGTCACATTTGTGCTTGTACAGCAGATAACGCTGTCAAATGCTGTCCAATCTTTCTTGTTTTTAGCATGTTTTAATTAAAGCAGAAAAGCTTGGGCTGGGCAGGGAGAGGAACCTGTCCTTTAGGATTTGCAGAGGAGTTTACTGTCCTGTTGGTCTCTGTCTGGAAACATCTGGGAGGGGTGTCTGCTGGGAGGACAGGGCCTGGCACAGAGCAGGTGCTTAGCAAGCACCTGACTGAGCCAAGTGGCAGTGGCGTAACTCTGGCAGAACCGAGAAGTGTCCCACCGGATGAGAGAGATTTCACTCCCCCAAGGCAGGTTGTGGGTTTGCTGGCAGAGTGAGGCAGGGGAACAAAAACTGAGCCTTGTTTCCATTTGATGTGTTTCATGTGCATGCCTGGAGGCCTTCATCTAACGAGGAACACCAGCATATGTGACAAGCCATTCCTGGGCTAGGGGTGTGAGAGCTACACATTTCCCTCACATGATAAGTTTGGAGCTTTTCCACTCACTATTTCTCCAATAGCAACTTGGTTGCCTGAACAGGAAGGAAGAAAGGTATTCACTGAAAATGTTTTGGAAAATGACAACTTAAAGCATTTCTAGAACTCCATTTCAATAGTTGACTCCTTCTGAGGCTCATTAGATGCTTCCTTCTCCTTCACATTCCTCTAAATATTGCTATTTCCTGGGGATGTTGTATTGCCCCACCTGCTTCTCAGTTAATACCTATCATACCCCAGCTTGTGGGGTCTCCCACGTTCTTCATCTTTACCTCAGGAGTTTTTCTCAAGTTCATTGCTATGGTCTTTTTTTTTTTTCTGTTAGGGATCCTTGGTTTCCTATTGTCTATAAGTTAAAATTCAAAACCTCAGCACAGCACGTGTGGCACACTTGTCCCTGTGTCGTGAAATTATTTCTTACAGGTCCCTCTCAGTCACTAGACAGTGAGCTTCCTGAGGTCAGGAACCACATCATTTTGCTCATCACAGCATCCCAGGGGCCTACAATGACTAGCAGAGAGGAGAACCACCATATGTGTGCTCGCGCGCACGCGTGTGTGTGTGTCATACGTGTGTGTGTGTGTGTGTGTGTCTTGTGTGTGTGTGTAACTAAACAGTGCTTCTGGGCCTGGAGTCCATTGCCAGGTGTCATCTGCTGCTGTCTCACCCTGGCTCCCCTTGGTGCCTGAGCCTTACCTCGTGGAGTCACCCGCTCATCTGGCTACTCCCTGTCCCTGCTCCCTCCCAGGAGCCGCACTGGTTTTCCACAGGTGTGTCAGATATGGGCTCATCCCATGGGCCTGAGCTCACAGCTGTTCTTGCACCTCCAGGACTCCCTGTGCCAGAGCTGGTGCTCCCCATACTCCTCAGAATCTCTTTCCTCCTCCATGACAGTCCTTATCCCATTGTTTCCTGCTTCCCACTTCTGTTCAACCATCTCTCAGATTCCATCAGGGGTATGGCCTCTTCCTGTAGATCCTGTGCGTTACATGAACTGGTAAAATGAATGAATCCTGAGATGATAGGCCATGGACAGCAATATATTTGGGGTGTGGATTCACTCTTTTCCTCAATATCTTCCCCATGATATCAGTTAGGTGTCAAGCTCTGCACACCACAGTGTCTAATGATTGCGAGATGTCTCCACCGCTGCTGGGTGATGTGCTATCCTGAGCTATGGTGACCAACCTTCCTGTTTGCCTGGGTCTGGGGGGTTTCTTGGGAGGTAGGACTTCCAGTGCCAAGCCTGGGTTGGTTAATCCTCCAATCCTGAGCTGTGGCCAGTTGATAAGTCTCCTTAGTAGATGAAGAGCAAATAAAGTTGGGTGTTGGCTGCTGTAAGAATCCCTGCTGTCTTCTCCATTGGATTATAATCTCCATGAAGATGGATAATGAGAACTTCAAAGAAGAAAATAGGACAGCAATAAGACATAGGTTCCTGGGAACTCTTAAAACACCCAGTGCCTAGATCCCACCCTGTACCACTTAAATAATAAGTCTGGGGATGGGACCTAGGCATCAATCTATTTTAAAGACTCCCCAGGACTTCTAATGTTCAGCAGAGCTGGGACCCCCTGTGACAAGAAATTGTGGGGTTATGTCTCAGGTGTGAATGGATTTGTTGGGTGGACAGTAGGTCAGAGGTAGGTAACACATTGGTGGTAGGCTGGCTAGGGGCAAAGAGGGGCCCAGGGGAGAGTGGAACTCAGGTTTGTAATGGAGAGTTAGTTTCTAGCCTACTGCCTATGCTGGAAACATCTTTCTCTCTCTCTGATTTCAAGGCACACTTATTAAGTCAGGGGCATAGTGGATAAGCCAAGAAAGAAAATGCCCAGCTGTGATGTATACTGAGCTGGAAAACTGGGATGGAGGTAGGAGTTAGTGCTGACTTAGGCCCCTTCCCATTTACAGCGGACAATGGTGAATTTTACTGATATAGGGCATCAAGTGTATTTACTTTTATCCAGGGATTATTCCAGCTTCCTATACCACCATCTACTATAGCTAAAAGTAACAATTGTGCTTTTTGTGCTGGGATCTCACCATAGTTGGCCTTTCTCTTCCCTCTGCCTCTGGAATTCATGGCTCATGAGCAGACCATGCAGGGACAAATGGACTTGGGGGCCAGTGGCCACAGCAGAGATTTGAGGGCTCTGCCAAAACGTGGCTGGCAGCTTCATCCCTGCCTCCCCTCAGTTTGGCTTCCAGTTCCCAGAGCCATGGACCTTGCAGGCTCACTTCCTCTCCTTTGGGAGGCAGTGTCGGGCACTGCAGTAGTCTGTAGTACTTGCTTGTTGGCATTAGAGCATCTGAGTGTGGCAGCCTGAGTGGAGCTGTAGCCTCTGTGTTGGGAGGAGCCTCCTGAGGGCCTGGCTCCTTGGCAGCAGCCTCACCTCCCATCTCTTCCCTTTAGCCACTTGGTGGTGGGTGTGAGTCCCAGCGCAGGGCACACCAGCTTATGCCCATTCTGTGCATAAGTGACATTCAGCTCTGCACAGGTAGGATCCTAGCACGTCTTGTAAATGTGTGTTTCAGTTTTTGTCATAAATGGGGGGATGGGGGAGCATTTCTTATTTCTTTACTAACCTTTTATATTTTATCTTCTCTCGATTGTTCCATGTCTCTTGTTGGGGAAATCATGAAATTTATCTAAGTGTCACTTTTCTTACGTATAAATAGAATTGCTTTGAGGATTCACTTTGATTTCATACACATCTGTTACATGCTCATTCTTGGACCAATAGCATTAAGAGCTGCTTGCTACACCTTAATAGCCTTCCCTCAGAGCTATGGAGGCCTTACCACCCTTCCCTCTGATATGCGAGGCCCAGGGGTGTTGAATGATGTGCCCAGGAATGTGAGGGAGGTTAATGTCAAGGTCAGGATGCCACACCCAAGTCTTCCAGTCCACAGCTTCTTACTAGCCACCTGGCTTACAACACTACCAACAGAAAGCATTTGACTGCTTTCTGATGGTATAAAACTCGGGCAAGTATTATTTTTTTAAAGTTCAACCATTGGGTTGTCAGAAAAGTCGTGATGTATTTTTTCTATGTTTTTCATTGCAAAAATGTGTCCTGACTTTTCTGACAACCCAATAGTTAGAATTTTTTTAATTTGAAAGTATTTTATTACATTATTCACAGGGTTTTAAAGATTTTATTGGGGAATTGGGGAAGAGGAACAGTGTTGGGGAATTGGGGAAGGGGAACAGCCACGTTGTTGTCCTTCAATCTTAGTTGTGGAGGGCGCAACTAGCTCAGTTCCAAGTCCAGTCATCATCCAGCCGACTGTTGGCAGCCTGCAGCGTCTCAACTCAAAGTGCCGTATTCAATCATAGTTGCAGGTGGGCGGCAGCTCAGCTCGGGTGCAGCTCACTGGCTCATGTGGAAATCGAACTGGCAACCCTGTTGCTCAGAGCTTGCGCTCTTAACCAACTGAACCACTAGACCAGCCCTCAAAACATTTTTAAGTGTGAAAAAAGTATGTAGTAAAAATTCTCCTCCCCATCCTTCCAACAGATAAGGTAACTCCTGTGTGTTTGTTACTTTCTCCCTGCCTGAATAGATACCAAATGTTGTTAGTTTCTTACATATAATTTTAAAATCACATACAAACAAATAAGAATATGTAGATCTTGACCCCATTTCCATATTTACTGATATTCTTGCAGTTATTATCATATGAGTTCAGATAGAACTTCTTGATTCTTTTTTTACAGGTTCATTACTGCAATTTTTGTTTTGTTTTGTTTTTGTCTGTTTACAGCTGTAGTACTTTCCTGTGAGTGAATGGAACATGATTTTTTATTTTACTCAAATGAGGGACATTTAGGCTGTTTTCAGTCTCTTGCTATTGAAAACATCATTGAATGAATAACGAACGTTATTAATTTACAAGTGTGTGAGAATAACTTTAAGATGGAAATAGAATTGCTGCCTGGGAGGATTGGTGTGTGTGATTTTGCTGAATATTGCCGAATTGCCCTCTTTAGGAGTCAGGTCAATTCCTACATTCACCAAAATGTATGAAGGGGCCAGATTCCCTGCAGCCTTGTTAACACAGCGCTTACAGATACCTTCAAGGTATTTGCCAACCCAATAGCTTTGAAGAATGACAACATAGAATAATAGAAATTTATACGTTCATTATCCTGTATGAGGCTGTGTATCTTTCCAGACATTTTAGGGGCATTTGTTTTACCTTTTCTGCTAATTGCTACTCATATAATTTTAACATGTTAAAAACTGGATCGTTGATGTGTCTTTTTCTTGGTGATTTGTACACATTTTCAAACATTAGGGAGATTACCCTTTGTGTTGTAATTTCAACATTGCCAATATTTCCCCCAGAATGGTGTTAAAGTTTTCTTTTACTCTACTTATTATTATTATTGTCATTATTATTATTTTTTACCACACGGAAGTTTGTTTGTTTGTTTTTAAAGATTTTATTGGGGAATTGGGGGAGGGGAACAGACAAGTTGCTGTCTTTTTGTTCTTCAGTGTAGTTGTGGGGGACGTTGCTTCACTGGCCCATGTTGGTATCATTATTGTGCTCTTTCCTGGTGAGACAGTCGCTCCGGGCCATTGGACAGCCACTCACAGTGGCTCACAGCTGCTCACTAAAGCTCACTCCAGCTGCCGACCAGCACCATTGCAGCCTATGCCATCGCCGGTGACTCACAGCAGCCCAGCTCCAGGTGGAGCTGTTGTTCACCATCTTAGCTGTAGAGGGCAGTGCCACAGGCCCTCATGTGGGATCCCAACCCTGGGCCCTGCTGCTCAGAGCTGGCACCCCAAGCCAGCTCCTAACGAAAGCACCAATCCACCGGCCTACGTGGAAGGTTTTTATGCAGTCTGATTACCATCCTTTTTTTTTTTTAATGGACTCAGATTTTAAGAGTTTTTCCACATTTTCTTCTAGCATTTTTATAGTTTCCATTTGATTCATTTAAATCTTTGGAATTCACCCTGGTGTGTTGTGTGCCTTGTATGATGATTGGATCCCACTTAATATTTTTCTAGATGGTCACCCAGTTGTCCCAACACCATTTATTGAGTAATTCATATTTTCTGTATGTAAGGTTTGGTTAAGGGCAAAACATTCTCAGCTTTCATGCTGCCTTAATGGATGTTAGCCTGGGATTTCCTAGGAAGGTGATAAGCCAGTCAAGTCCTCTGGTGTTTGCATTCCTTGTCTGTTTGGGGTTACTATGCCAAGCATAATAACTCTGTCACCTGCTTGTCAAGCCTTTGTGATTGCCTCCCTTGGCAACAGGATTCTTTTCCTACAGAAAGCAGCAGAAAGGCCAGCTGTGTCTGATGTGCCTTCATGGTAGTGGCTACAGTTACGGCACCAGCCACAGCTGCCTGCAAGCAGAGAGCTCTGAACCAGTAGCTCATGGCTTGCTGATTTCTCCAGAATGATTCTGACTCAAGACAGGATGGGTGCTGCCAGCCAAAAGAAACATTGGCAGGTGGAATAGGGGCTATATCTGGGAAGGGAGAGCCTAGAGATGGAGAAGAAGCTCGGCTGTGAGGCTTGTGAAAGTACTGAAGGGATGCCCTCTCTCGTCTCATGAATTCCACCTTCCCCTTTTCCATCTCCCCCATTCAACAACTCCTGCCAATGGAATGGTTAGCAACAAGCTGAAAACTCCAGAAAAATGGAGATGGCTCAGAACTTTTGGGTCCTGTTTGCCTATCTATACAATTATTTCCCCCTTATAAAAATAAGCATGCTTGTTGTATATAGATATGCTTCCTAATGTATTTGCATTTTTTTCTACTTTTTTTTTTTTTGAGGGCAGTGTCACTGGCCCTCATATGTGGGACCTGAACCAGGGCCGCTGGCTTCCCAAGCCAGCACTTAACCACCGCGCCACTCCGCCAGCCCTTTGTTTGTTTTTCAATTACAGTTGACATTCAATATTATATTATGTTAGTTTCAGGTGTACAGCATAGTGGTTAGACATTTATGTAATTTATGAAGTGATCCCCTGATTAGTCTAGTACCCACCTGGCACTATATATAGTTGAAGCAACATTAGTGACTATATTTCCTAAGCTGTATTTTACATCCCAGTGACTACTTTGTAACTATCAATTTATTCTTCTTAATACCTTCACCTTTTCACCCAGCCCCCCAACCCCCTCCCATCTGGCAACCATCAGTTTGTTCTCTGTATCTATGAGTCTGTTTCTGTTTTGTTGTTCTTCTTCTTTATAGTCAACATATAGGTGAGATCATATGTTATTTGTCTTTCTCTATCTGACTTATTTCACTTAGCATAATGCCTTCTAGGTCCATCCATGTTGTTGCAAATCTGATTCAATAAAGAATTTGAAGCAGCTAAAAACACTCCAAAAAAAAGGAAAAAAGTAACTGGTGGGATTGGAGCCTAGATAATGAAGGACAATAACTTAATAAAGCTGGGGGTAGGAGGTGATGGTATGGGAGGATAGGAAGTATGAATTCTATGAGTTAGTACAATTGCTAACTTGCACACAAATTTGGCTCTACATTTCCTAGCAGGCCAAGCAAAGGGGGTATTAGTTACAATAAGAAAATGCTGCCCATGAAAGACCCGGCTTCTCCTAATACCAAGTTCTGGGTCCTAATTCTCCCAAAGGCCCAAATGCTCATTATAAAGAAATTCCAGATCTTATTAGAATTGACTATCACATACTCGTATGTGGATTTGGTTACAGGAATCAGGAGGAACAGAGCTGTATCCTTCCTTGGGGAGGAGAAGGCCCTTTCCTCCTGGTTAGCTCTGCAGGCCGGGTGGATCCAGGTTTTAGTGAGACACGAAGTGTATGCAGTTTCAGAGGATTTTTTTAAAGGAAAGAGCATGAAGTTGTGAATATAAAATCAGGCATGAGAGTGAATATTTATTTACTGGGAATATAAATCATAAAACAAATCATTAAAAATATATGAAAAAGCTAACAAATACAACAAAACATTTCTCTCTCTCTCTGTCTCTCAATCTCTCTCTCTCTCTCTCTCTCTCTCTCTCTCTCTCTCTCTCACACACACACACACACACACACACACACACACACTGCCTGGTACACAGTTCTGTAATACTTTTTCTCCTATCTTTTTTTGTCTACTGTTTAATCCTCTGTTCACATTATGATATTTTTGAATTTAATGTTCAAATAGAAAGATAATTCAATCTTTCCTTTAGTATGGTTGATTAAAGCTTTTTATTAGTATTTGTTCAGAAAAGCTTTATTCAGATTCTCATCATTGGTAAGGACCTGTGAATTTAAGATTATTGTCAAATTTGGGTTTTCATTTGTGAGTTGTGAGATTTGGAAGATTTTTCCATGGCTCCTGACTTGGTTTATTTCAAACCTTGTTTCTCCTCCACTGCCACATGCTTCCAGTGCCAGAGGCTGCATGACATACATGTATATTGCCATGACACAACCTCACCTGTGCACCCTGGTGGTTAGAGTTCTGGTGAGTTGGCACACATGGTGGTTTAAAGAAGCCCTGGATTGTCACCCTGGGACAGCTGGCAGCAATTCACTGTGCACAGAAGTGTTGTTAGACCATGGAAATGTATGCCACTAAAATCAAACCAAACACACCAAAACTTAGCTCTCCAAAATCTCTACTAACTGCTTCCACAGCAGTAGATGTCAGAGGAAGTGTGGCTACAGGGAGTAGGAGTGGAATGGCAGTCTTAATTGATTTCAGTTAAGTATCTTCTTTCGCCAATTTTACAAACTCAGAGGGGCATGGGAGCCATAGCTAGAGCCCCTCCTGAGCAACTGGTGAGGCCAGAGCAACAGAGGGGCCCTGAGGCCCAAGTCTTTCCCTTTAGTTAAATCTCCCTCTACGCACAGAGCTCCATGAGGTAGCCAGGATCTCTTCCTATGCCTCCTGGGAGGTTTAACATGGGATTTGGAGGCAGACACCAGGTCCCATTTTATTGCAGTGTGACCCTGGGCTAGTTATTTAATGTCTCTGAGCCTCAGTTTCATCAGCTTGAAAATTGAGACCATCATAATAATATGAATATATGGGATTGTTCTGAGGATTAAATGAGATATACATCAAGTGCTTTGTGCAGCACCTGGAACCTCAGGAGCTCTAAATAAATACCAGGTATAAAGACACACTGGACATCGTGAAAGAGAAGATCCAATCACTTGCTTTGTCCTCACTGGGACCAAGAAAGATTTGTGCTGCATTCGTGTCATACAGTCCAACAACCCATTCATATTTTAGAACCACAAAGGGCTTGCCTTCAGACAAGTCGAATTTTGAATTGAGTGCTTTTTGTTTTCAGTTTTCCTCTTCTCTTTTCCTGGAACCATGCTTGGTTCCACAGTCTGGCTACCCAGCATCATTAACCAGAAGTATAAGCTGAAATGAAAGAAAACTCTAGCTGCCTTCTGTGAGTGGAGTGACATACGGACCTAGGGTAGGTGGGGGAGGACTCACGGGAGGACACAGGTTCACTAACTCAGTCAGAGTAGACTCAGGAATAAAGTCCACATGTGCATTCAAGGGTTCTGGACGACCGTGGCACTGGCTGGACATTCCTCTGCCCCCATCATGTCCTGGGCTCTACTTAGCTCTGTTCTGGACCATATGCTCTATGTGCTACCTGAGGTGGCCCAGGTGGCTGAGTTTCTCCACACCAAGAAGGCTGACTCTTAGGAGACTCGGGAAGCCTTTGTCACCTGGAACTGCTCTCGCTGTCCCTGCAGGTTCTTAGTGAGGGCTTGTGAATACAGCTGAAAACTGCCAGAAGGGCCCTGCAGAGGTTCATTTGCCAGGTATACCTTTCCTAATTGTCACAGGTACTCTGCTCCCCTTTTAGAACTGTCTGTCACCTGCAGGAAAGTGCCCAGCAGTATAGAAAGACACTTTACCTCTCTGACTCTTCAACCAGCTGCCCCTTGGTCCAGGAAGGATTTGATGAGCATTTCAGATCACCTCTTTGCCACCTCAGATCACTTCTTTGCCACCTCTTCTGGAAAGGTGCACTGTATCAGAGGCTCACCAGCCTGTTCCTTAACAAACTGGATTTCTGCAGGCAGAAAACATATTTATTTAACTTTTATTAAGAACCAACGTGGAAGCATCCAACTGTCTCCAGAGGTCTACTCTGTGGCCTCCACTGTAATTTATGTATTATTTAATCTCCAAATGCAGCCTTATTGAGACTTTGCCGGATTTTCCTCAGCTGCCTTCCCCCACAGAGATAAAATGATTCCCCGAGCATCTTAGATCATGAGATGGTGGTACCTTTGGAAATGAAAAGATAGTACTGTTTATGTATGAACATGAGAGAATTACTTTACTTGTCTGTAGAAACACTGATTAAATTGAAATGTCAGAGCTAATGTTACAGTTAATAAATGTTATACATATTCAGATCTGTCTAAATACTCAAGATTCTAACTAATGCAGAGGATGTTGTCTAAAACTGCAGGAATTTCCAAATCTTCTTGCGAATGCCATTTATGTTATCCATTTCCAGTGACAAAAGTAAAATGTGTATTATAAATGAGACCCACGATGATAATGTCTGCGGGTAATGTTTTGTCACTTGGAGTTTTCTTAACCAGATAAATTGGTGCTACTATGAGAAATTGACCTAGCATTTGGGAAATGTTTTGTGAGCTAAGTTGCATTATGTAAGTAAGAGGGGTTGGGGTAGGGGTGTGTTGACAGGCTGTGATGGGAACGTTGAGTGTCAGACATCAGTATGCTGGGAACCTTCATGGGGGGGGCAGATGGGCCTCCCCTCTTAGAGCCTCGCAAAGAAGTTTTATAATTGCACCTGCTCTTTATAAGAGAAAGTGTAGCTGAGAACTGCTATCTCTGTGGGCATCCTTGGGCATCCTTTGTTTCAAGGAGCAGAACACAATACACAAGAGGACAGGAACACAGAGGAATGAGGATTAGGGCTGCAGTATGGGCAGCCAGCTCAAGGTCACTGACGAGGACCAAAACTCCAGCGCCCCCTTCCTGTCCTGCTGAAAGTCAAGCCTCAGTTTCTGAAGAAGGTTGGTACCTCTTCCTCTGGCCTTCCTCTGGGTCTTTGCCGGTTTGCTGTCCACCTCCCCTCCCCAGATGCCCTGTGTTTTACTGTGGTTTCCCTGTTTTCAGAGAGAGTATGAGATTTCTAGCCCCATAGCTATAGTTGCAAATTATAGCCCTGCCCCATTTTATTTTATTTTATTTTATTTTATTTTATTTTATTTTATTTTTTTTGAGGGCAGTGTTACTGGCCCTCATATGTGGGACCCGAACCAGGGCCGCTGGCTTCCCAAACCAGCGCTTAACCACCGCGCCACTTGGCCGGCCCAGCCCTGCTCCATTTTAGGTGTGTGGCTTTAGGTTAGGTTTTAAGGCTGAGGCTACTCAGAGGCCTCATGTGTTAAAGGGGGTGGGGGGAGTGGAGGCTGGACATAGCTGTCTGCTGAGATCATGTGCTTAATCCAGGAGCTAATGTATACCAGGCACCTGGGACGCAACGTGGTGCACAGCAGGCACTCATTCCTCCCACATGCTCCAAACTGACTGTTGTGCATTTTTACAGCTTCAAGCCTGGGGGTTCTCTTTTCCTCCCCATTACCCTCTCTCTGTGTTGGCAAAGCCCAGGCATCATTTAGGGTTTTGGTTAGCAGGAAGGGAGCAGGCAGTGTGTTCTCTCTCTTCCTGGCACGCGGAGCAGTCCAAAACTTGGCTAGAGAAGAGGGAGCCCATTGCAGCAGAGTTCCTGCATGCGGGCAGTCTGGGGAGTGACTCGCTCAGTCCGGCTCTACAGTGGAATGTTCGTGACAGCACAGCTGGCAGCCGCAGACAGGTAGCTCAGCACCCTAGGAGAATTCTAATTCAGTGGGATTTTACCAGCAAATGACTGTAACAAAGAAAGGATATATTAAAGTGTGCATGAGGGATTGTGGTTATTATGAATTACATTCTTTGAAATCTCATTTAGACCCAGGAAACAGACTGTGTTTGGAAGGCTCTGAGGATTAATCCTTTCAGAACAATGGAGTGTCAGTGATCATTTGGAAAAGCAATTATGCCAAATTTAATTATCATGCACGTGCATTTCATTGGCATCGCCATGCACACCCAGAGGATACTGGGGAAAAGACTGCCCCGGCACTGGGCCCTTGATTGAGGAACGTGGTACAAAATTATACACGTTGTAATTGAGCATTGCTTAATATGTGGCTTGATGGATACAGAGATTGTGGGTGGAGTGAATGGGAGGGGCATTCGGCCCACTCAGCAGATGTGTGAGATATTTGGAAAGGATTTTCAATGTTTGCAACATATTGGAGAGGAGCAAACCACATTTCAAGTAGGCTGATAAAAATGTTTCCCTATCTTAAGCATTTCTTTTGTTCTCTGTTCTTCTGGTATCCTTACCTCTTCCCAACTGCAGAATTCAGTTTGCAACACTCAAGAGAGCAGCTGAATGGGACTTTGTGAGTGTGTGAATGTGTTTCAGGGAGCATGGAGGTGGCAGGGGCAGTGTCTGGTGGACAGGTGGACCACAGCACCGTGGATCCAAAGGTTTTCGGAGTTTGTGATATCGGAGGCTGACCTACTGGGGACCCATGTCAGGTTTATCTGTCTCCTGGTCCCCATCGCAGTCTCCTCCCTTTGGCTGGCTAACACCTTTCCTTTAGAACTTACTGCCATTGCCTCTCTTTCAGAGGACTTACCCTGATGACCCTGGATTGGGTGCCATGCACTAACTTGCACAGCACAACACCATTGCTAATTTATGTGCCTATTACCTCTGTACACTGCAGGCACCCCCCATGAGAGCAGTGACCATGCCCTTTCCTGAGCATTGGCTGCCCAGCCCCCCGCACAGCCCCCTGCATAAAAAGGGCTCAGTAAATACTTGTTTGATGAATGATCAAAAGTTGGAAACAACAGGAGTCAATGTTTCCACTCTACACCCCTAAGGGTGCTAAAGCCTAAACAAGCTGCCCTCAAAGCTGCTATCTTTAGTTTAGGAGTGTGATCTATAACACTCTGAAGATAAAATCGTCAGTGTTTGAAACATGAATCTTCCACTTGATTTATGATCAGGAGCTAGGGAGTTGACTTCTCTGGGGCTCAGTGAGGATTGTAAAACTGACCATGGGCATCTTTGAGAGAACAACCGAAATAGCATATGGTAGGTGCCTGGAGGGTGGCAGGTGCTCGGTCCTTCCTGGGATACCCATGAAAAGTTACTTTTTATTTGTTTAGTTGAGCTCTGAGTTTCACTATCTTTTGAAGAGTTGGCCAAGAATTCATTAAGGATCCAAAGCAAGGACCTGGACCTTCAGATTAGAGGTGCTATTATTGGATTGTCAGTGCTGTGGGGCTGAAGCCTCATCGCATGGGCATGAGTGGACGGGGGCGAATGTGCCTGGGTTTTGGCTGAGAACCTTGCTGCCACGGGTGGATTTCAACGGCCTTGCTGGGATTTGGTATCTGTAAGATACATCTTTTCCTGACTGGGGTGGTGTTTTACCAAGGCCCGTGACCCCCAAATCAGTACAGCCATGAATGGCTATTGCACAGAAAATCCAGGAATAAATCTTACCTTAAGGAGCTCTTAGGAGAGAGAAATAACACTGGGAGGTTGTGCTTGAGAACCACGAAGAGGGTTACAAATATATGCTTATTGTTGACCTGTTTCACTAGCTAATACAACAAGTGTGAACAGCCTCAATTGCTTTTACAAGACGTGGGCAGGCTTAAAGATAAAGGGGTGCAAGGTGCCTATGACTTTTGCTGACTTAATTCAGCTTTTTTTGTGGCAAACCCCAAACCGAAAGTGGCTGGTGTGTCAGGCAGAGTGTTAAGCATTTTATCTCATATAATTTCATCAGATTCTCCCCAAAACCTGAGAAATAGGTGGTACTGTCTCCATTAATAGCTAAGTTGCCCAAATCACATAATTCATAATAATAATGCCATCTGAAATCTATTATGTGGGCATTTAATGAAGTTGAATCAAATAAAATTGCCAACTGCATAGATCAAAAACACTTGAAGGTTAGCACTTGCCATGTTTTTCATGTGTGACTGAATGAACTTAAGTCAGACAGAGCTGTCTGACTCCAAGCTTCCTACTGTGACACCACCTTCCAAAGAGGTAAGTAAGCTACAGTGCTACACGCCCCCCCCAAAAAAATAGATGTCAGGATGCTGTTCTCTATGTTCATAACAACAATAGTGGTTGCTATCAAGGGTCCCACTAGCAAGGCTTGGGTCTAGGGACTGGAGGCAGTGGCGGTGCTCTGGGGCAAGAGAGCAAGTGCCAAGGCGCCATACTTTGGGGACCGTGTTTTCTTTGCACTAATTCTTTACCCGGTATGGCAGGCTGTCCTCAGAGGTGGAAGACACTTTTGCTGTATGAAGTTTAAAATGTCATCACTAATTAGCTAGGATTGCAGGCTGGGGCAATGCAACCCCAGGCCTGGGAATTTCACTTTCTAGACATAGAATTGAAGGGAAAATATATTTTCCAAACTCATTTTGAAAATAGTTTCCCTTGGAAATTAAAACCATTAAATGTACATCATTATGCAGATCAGTATTCATGCTTCAAAGACACATAATTTTGCCTTCACTTAATTTGTTTCTTCAAGACCTAATTATGGATTGGGTAAAAAAATGTTATTTTTCTTTCACTGTGCAAATCACCTTTTACCACCCAGGAGAACAGTTCTTTCTGGTTATCGAATATCGTTTCCATGTAGTGTGATTAGTCAAGGAAAAGTCAGGGAGTCGTATCTCAAGAGCGAGTTGGTTCTTCACGAAGATGAAGAAATACAAATGCACCCTTTCTCAGTAAGACAGAGTGGCAGGTGGCTTGGGTGGGCCTGCAGATTATCCCCCAAATGGAAGCATTCAACTGCCTGATCTGGCCCTGGGGGTGTAAGGATGCCAGCAGGCCACGCTGGTCGAGGAGCCAGCAGCAAGACCCACCAGACTGGGCTGCCTGGTAGCGAGCACCAGGGTGGCAGAGGGCAGGAATGGCACTCAGTGACCTCAACTGACATTCAGTATCTAAGCCTCTGTAGAAGTCACTTTGCTTTGTGGGAAGTGCTGCTGAGAGTGACTTGATCTGGGGAAAGACCCAGAGATTGGAGTTGGCTCTGATTAGGATTAAAATAACAAACACTTCTGTCATGCTTACTATGTGCCAGGCACTTTAGTGTGGTGAAAGTGTTTTAAACACTTTACAAATATCCACTCATCTAACCCCTACAACAATTTTGGAGGCAAGTACTATTGTTATTTACATTTTATAGATGAGGACTTTGAGGCTCCCTGAGGTTTAGTAGCTTGTCCCAGGTCACATTGCTAGTGAGTGGTGGGACTCTGGCTGGACTCTCTAGCTTTGACCACTGCACTATCCTACCTCTCACTGTGAGTAGGTCACTCACAACTCAACAAGTACTACAGATTCACGAATATGTTTAATCCTCTCAACACCTTATGAGAGAGATGGGACTGTGGTGAACTGTTATTCTGGGTCCTCAATGAACCACATCTCCAGGTATTCATGCCTTTTTTTAGTCTCCCCCCTCCCCAGCGCCCCCCATTGAACCTGGGCTGCCTTGTGACCTGCTTTAACCAATAGAATGTGGCAGAACTGATGCTGTGACAGTTCTGGACCTCAACCTTCAGACACCTGGCAGCCTTCACTTTGCACTCTGGGGGAAGCCAGCTGCCATTTAAGAAGCCTGACCACCCTGAGGCCCCTGAGCTCAGCAGTGAGGAGAAGCCATGTGGAGGGGAGCTGAAGGTCCGGCCCTCAGCCTCCGCTGAGCTCCCAGGCCACAGCCCCACCACCTTGCCAGCCATGTGAGTGAAGCCATCTTGGAAGTAGATCCCGTGGCCCCATCGATCCTCCCTGGTTGATGCTGCATGGAGCAAAGATGAGCTACTGCTGAACTCTGCCCAAATTGCAAAAGCATGAGACAATAAATAAAATGATTGAAAATGATGTCTCTCTGAAGCTACTACGTTTCTCAATTGTTTGATAATGCAGCGAAAGATAATTGAAACAGCTATTACAGATGAAATATCCGCACTATAAAGAGGCTATGGATCTTGACCAAAATGATACAGCTGGGAAGTGCAAGATGCAGAAACTGAATCAAGGAATGTGAGTGCAGAGATGCACTTTAACACTGTCCGCTAGTCCCTCTGCGGGTGATCTGTGAGCATATCCTCAGTGCCCAGGAGGGTCAGCTTGTGTGAGGCTGTAGCGGGAGTTCTGAGATACATGCACCCGTAGTCCTGCTCATCCGCCTTCCGGGTCTGTGTGGCACTTACATTCCCCCTTAGACTACTTCCTGCCTAGGGGCATGCTGCAGGCTTTACTGAACCCAAGGATATTCCAGACACTTTTTGTTAGCAGCTTTATCATGTCATCTTACAGTAGGTAATGTGATTGTCCCCACCTTGCAGGTAGGAAAACTGAGGCTTAGAGAGTTAAGTACATTGCTTAGATTCACAAGCATGTTTGGAGTGCAGCTAGAACTTGAACCTGGTTCAGCTCAACCTCCATACCCAGTACGTGGCCCAGCTTTGCCTCCTGCGCCCACGCTTCAGCATCCGCAGGCAGACTCTGTCACACGGTTCAAGCTGTTGCTGAACCCTGTCCAAATTCAGTTCCTTCGCAGCTCTCCTCCAACAACAGGCTCAGCTACTCCCTGGGAATGCTCTGAAAGTTTGTGACCACCCAGACCTGGTAGGCCCTCCTTGCCGCCCCTGATCAAAACCCGCTGTGCCTGTTTCCTTGCATGCCAAACCTCACGGAAGACAGCTGCGAGGATTTTCTGCCCTCACCACCCCAGAGGCAGAGTGGGCGTCAGCTCCTCTCAGCTCTTGGAGACTTCTCACCACAGCAGCAGCAGGGCCAGCTCGCTTTCCCTCGGCTGTGTCAGGATTAAGCCCTGGCTGGACCATTTCCTTCTCACCCACAGATAATGAGCAGGGAGGTGTCCCTGAGTGGGAGCTGCTTCTTCCTAGGGAGCAAGGGTGAATGAGCCTCAAAGAGGAGTTGGAGGCATTGAAGTTGTGCCGGAGGCCAGTGATGGAGATCTACTGAGAGAGATGCTTGGAGGGGCCGGTGTCAGAGCCCCCGTCACATGTGACTTCAGGTCTGCTTTGCCTTCAGGGCTTCCTGCACAGGTGACCAGGTGTGCCTGAGCAGAAGTGCCGTGCCAGAGCCCGAGGAGAGGATAGCACAGTCCCCTGCTGAGTTCGGCAGCTTCCTCAGTTCAGCATATGTGCTCCTCCGAGGGCCCCACATCTTGGGGACCTGGGTAGGAAAGAGCTGGAAAGAATTCACTCTGTCTTGGCCCTGGCCCTCAGTCATCTCATCCTAAAATTAGATGGTTGCACCTTGACTTCTCAGAGACCTTCCCGCAGCTGCAAGGGCATATTGATACCCAGCCAGGAGATGAATGTACTAGAACTTTCTTCATTGTAATGATCTCTCCCCTACCATCTCCATCCTTCTCTCTCTCATCCCTCACATATGTAAACAGGCATCCAGCCATTTGTTCATTTGTCCTGTACACTGAGCCATTGGTCTCCTCTGTATTGATGTAATCACAAGCCTATAGGTGCTGTTTTATGCACTGTACAAATATGAACTCCTCTAACCCCCAAGACATCCTAATGAGGTAGGCAGCATTACCAGTTCCAATGCACAGTGGGGATACAGAGGCAACTAGTAGTTTTCAAGCTGAAGTGGAGGTGACTGCACTTTTTGATCAAAATGTGCTCGTAGTCTGCCAGCTACTTGTGTACAGTGCCCATAGGGATCTAGCTTTTGGGATGTGCCCTGAGTTAAGTGCCGGATCTAAGGCGTGAGAAATAGATCAGGCCAACAGAGGAGAAACCCCACGGACTAAGGGTTTCAGCGGATGCTCCTTCACTGGCCACTGGCACAGTCGTGCTTTGACAAAAAGTGACTGTGGGAGTTCCGCAGCCTCAGGAGGCAACTCAGCTTTTGCTTTGCACTCTGGGATGCTGTCTTGAGTTGGACACATCTGGAAGAGCCCAGGATGAAAACAAGTTGGAGAGCAAGGCCAGGTTTTCTCAGCCCCCTGCCGATCCATCAGCCAAATGAAGTCCCACAAAGGAACCCCATTAACCCATTGAGTTATTTGACATAATAAATTGTAGCTGTCCTAGGCCACTAGACTTTGAGGTAGTTGTTTTGGTGCAATAATTGATAACTGAAACACCTGCCCAGGGCAGTCCAGGCTTGGAGTTCTGGCCCTCTACCAACATGCGGAGTAAAATTGGATTCTGTTTGGAAAAACGCGACTCCAAGCCATGCCTCATGAAAAACACTGGGAGGATCAGGTGAGAAGATTAAAAACTTGGGCACACCATTTGGCTGTTTCAAATACCAGAAGAGCTGTTGTGCTAGAAAGACTAGACTGATTCAAAAGTATCCCAAGGGCTTTAAGAAAAATCATAATGAGGTCTTTGTCAGCTTCCATCATGGCGTACCGCGGCCAGGGCCAGAAAGTGCAGAAGGTGATGGTGCAGCCCATCAATCTCATCTTCAGATACTTGCAAAACCGATCTCGGATTCAGGTGTGGCTGTACGAGCAAGTGAATATGCGGATAGAGGGCTGTATCATTGGTTTTGATGAGTATATGAACCTCGTATTAGATGATGCAGAAGAGATTCATTCTAAAACAAAGTCAAGAAAACAGCTGGGTCGGATCATGCTAAAAGGAGATAATATTACTCTGCTTCAAAGTGTCTCCAACTAGAAATGACTAATGAAGTGAGAAATTGTTGAGATGGCAATGCAGTTTGTGTTTTTTAGTTGTCCGTTGTTTGGGAGTATTCATAAATGTTTATTCATATTGCTTTGATTACCCTTATGTTATTAGCAGATGACAATAAATGCTGAGGGATTGTTTTTATTAAAAAAAAAAAAAAAAAAAAAAAGAAAAATCATAATGATAAAAATAGATTCAGTACTTCCAATGTGCCAATAATTTTATATACAGTCTACCCTAATCCTATAAATGACTCTTTAAGGTATACTTTCATGATTTTGCAGGTGAAGAAACAGAATCAGAGAGGCTAAGCTACTTGTCCAAGATCATGCAGTGTGTAAGAGGAGTGTGTTTGACTCAAGCTCAACAGCCTCTTTCCACTATGCCTTGCTGTCTGTTTCTTGGTCCACTGGATGGAACTCAAGGAAAGGGGGACTTTTGTGGGGGATCTCTGAACAAGGCGTGTTCTCTGTCACCTCCAATATTTTGCACTTGCTTTTCCTTTAAGGAGCAATGACCTTTTTTGTGGTTCTCTCTTTGGGGAAATTCTGTTCACTCTTTAGTATCAATGTCACTCTCTTTGTCACACCTTTCCCTGGTTTTTTAGGCTTAGAGGATTTTCTTCCCTCTGTCTTTCCACAATGCATTCTACAAACCCTCTTCGTATGTGTAACCCATGATTTTAATGACTTTCTATCATTGTACTTTTCTCCCTTCTAGATTATAAATTTCTCTAGGACAAGGGTTATGCTTCATTCATCTCTGTGATCTATGCTTGTCAGGTTCTGGCATGTGGCAGCTTCAATAAATGTTTGTTTAATTAATGAATATATGGATGATTCTGTAGAAGAAATAACTCTTTGAATCATTGCCCAGATTTGGAAAATGACACCTGTGATGGAAGTGAGACCCCTTCCCCTCAATGTTGTTGAGTATGTAAGCAGTCATTGAGGCTGCTGTCATGTGGATTCTGACATCAGTGATCTCATAAGTGAAATGGGCCATTGGATGAGAGAGGATATAACTAGAACATTTCATTATAAGTCTTTCATTTCCTAAGACTTGAGAAGAAAATGAAGCTTTGCAATATTTGTAACTGACACTGCGTGCTTGTAGGGGAAAGGCTCTGCCATGATGCCTGACAACCTTGCATGGATCCAGATAGGCCACGCAGGCAGACATGATCTACAGCTAATGTAAATCCTGGTGGAATGCCTCGGGAACCTCCTGCAACATGTGCAGAAGGGAGGCCTGGGAAGACTTGCTATGAGGTCATCTCCCACTCCCCTTCCCTCTTGGGGGGATGGACCTGAGGCAGTTTCTCCTTGCTTCTCAGGTTCTCATGAGTTATGAGGCTCTCTGGGCATAAGGTATAGCTGTAGGCTATGAAACTGCTTCGCTGAAGTCCAGAACTGGCTCCTGAGCAACGGGATATCCCACCATGTGTGTTATAGTCCTCCAGACTCTTTTGTTTCCGTGTCATCATTTTTAATGTGTGGGAAAGAGTACCTAGGGAGCTAGCACATTTGGCCTTCTTCCTTTCTCTGCCTACATAAGTATAAAAGCGTTTGAATCTACAAGTGGCTTTTGTATGTTTGCCTACCTAATCATTCAGCCTTGGCCTTGGCCTTGCCTCTGAGCTTGACAGTGCCCTCTCTCTGCCTGAACAATCAGTCTGTGAACATTCACATATGGCAGTGCTTCTCATCTATCTGTAAGAAAGGACAACTTCATTTTATTTTCAACCTACCACCTACCAATATTTTCAGGAAGTACAATACAATTTATTTCTAAAAAGATAAAATGAAATAAAAGACATACAAAATACAAGTTCCTCCCTCTTTTGGTTGCATTAGATTGCACTGTAATCTTTAAGATTGCTAGATGCTTATAAACACTTGTTTTTGATTTCTCTACTTATCTTTATTGAGGACTCGAAGCAGTGTGAGGACTGGCATTGGTCCACCGACCATACTGTTCACAGCACTGAGGTGTGGAATGGGAGGTACCCCAGGGGAAATATAGGAATTTCAGAACACCGGGTTTGCTGAGTGCCCAAGATTTTATTTGATTTCAATAAATTATAATGTATGTAATTCATATTTTCCTGTTAGGGGGTTCATGGATAATTTTGAGTTTTAATTAAAATAATCCTTAGACAACGGGGGGAGGGGAAACAGCATTAAAGTTACCTATGAATAATTTACAGATTGGAGGTAATACTAATAAGGCAAGCACAGCTAACCATAAGAAAATGGAAGAGTGGACATTTCTCTAGATCTTAGTCTGAGTTTCCTGTCAGCCATATTATAAGGTAAAAAGAATGAAAATGTATTCTGATCTAATAGGAAGTGGGTTAAAAAATTCCAGGTTGTTAATAGAACTATTTAAGAAACTCACCTTGTTTGTCTATTGGGTCTTGAAATATTCCCTAATGATAATATGACCTATCGAGTCTGGCAATGCATCTAAGAATAATTTATTGTATCTGTATCTCCACTTATAAAATTCTACTTTCTATATATTTTATAATGCATACAACATGTTAGTATATGTGTATAGTACTCATAAATAAGCATTCATATACTCTTTTAAAGTCTAACATTCCTTCATTGAAGGGGTAGTGTCCAGGCCACATGGAGACCACGGCCCGGGGTCACCTACAAAACCTCGCCAATCTTGCAGAAGGTGGAGATCTTTACCCTGCACGTGCAGGTCAGGATTTCTGGACGTTGTCCAGCTGGAGTATGTTTCCAAGAGCCTGAGCTCAGTGCCGGCCCAGGGATGTGTTTCCCAATAATTCTAAATCATAAAAGGCCTGAGGGCTAGGATTGTGTGTGCTTTGGTCTTGTACCAATTACAAGGATCATAAAGATACACTCAAGGGGGCATACCGACTCTCTGTATAGTTTGTCTGTTCCAAGCTTCATTAGAGAATGTGGATTAAAGAAAGGCCTCTTTGGGAAGGCCGATGTGGCACTGTCCTGGCCCGTCAGAGGAGGCTGACTAGTTAAATGTGGGGGCAACTACTTGTAGCTGGTCACTGACATGACAATATCCATGGGCTTCTCGGCTACAAACTCTGAACCTTCTTGCATAAAAGCGTGGTTTAATTTAAAATTATAGCTTTTTTTTTTCCATTATGAACGTAAGTTAAGCTCATTATACAAAGTTTTAAAATGCATTGAATTCTGTTTTTTAACTGCAAGTTTGTATTTCTTATTCCCCATCACTTTTTTCACCCATTCCCTAACCCCCTTCCCTCTGGCAACTGTCAGTTTTTTCTCTGTTACTATGAGTCTATTTTTGTTTTGTTCTGTTTGTTCATTTGTTTCCTTTTATTAGATTACATATACAGAGGGTGCCAAAATAATGTATACATATTTTAAGAAAGGAAAAAACTGTATTAAAATTGTAATACAATGAATGATGCTAGCATTCATTTGATTAACTCCATCTTTTGAGCTAACGTCATACTACACATTGCTACTTAATTGAATTCAACTTTGTAAAGTAATACATAGATAACATCTCTTAAAATGTGTACATATTTTGGCACCCCCGGTATAAGTGAAATCATACCGGGTCTTTGTCATCTGACTTATTTCATTTAGCATAATATTTTTTAGGTCCATCCATGTTGTCACATATGACAAGATTTCATTCCTTTTTATTGCAATGTAATATTCCAGTGTGTGTGGATACCTAAGTTGCTTCCATATCTTGGCTATTGTAAATAATACTGCAATTAACATTGGGGCCAACTAAACTTTGATATAATTTTTTAAAATGCATTGAATTCTAAAGAAAAAATTCAGCAGTAATTTCATTACTTAACCAAATCATCAACTTTTGTATGTATTATTATATATCCCCATACTACATATATTAAACATATATATGGTTGTAATAAGAATATATTTATCATTTATCTTTTTTGTTTCTTTTTAAAATCATGTAATCTTGATTCCCCACCTTTCAACCATATTGGCCCCAAAAGCCATTGAAAAGATTGAGCTGTACCGTTTTTTGGAACCGAGGTTTCCTCTCCAATTTTACAAGGCACTAGACTGAACAGGTGCAGGCATGTGGACTCACTGAAGTGATGGGACGACGTTGGTGGGAGTGACAACAGATCTGGTGTTCTCAGGCTTTCAGCAGCAGTGCATTCTTATTTTGAATGTGACACTTCTCTTCTTAACGTCACCTTTGTCTCCTGTAGAAACCCTTCCAACATTCTTCCTCAGACCTGCACCTGGGCAGAGCTTCTTAGAGCCAACCCTTTCATCCCTAATATCTGCAGATTTCATTTGCATGTGACTTGGCCCATGTACAACACCATTACCTAGAGAAGGAGGCCTGTAACCAGGGCAACCATAAAGGATGCTTTTGCAATTCACACTTAGCCAGACTTTCTGCTCCAGTTAGTTGGATTCTGATCTACTCTTGGCTCTCTTCTCTCTTGGGATTGTAAGAAGGTAAACACTCAGAATCTTCCTTCATCTCATGTCCTTGTCTCCCACGGCCTCTCCTCAACCCACAGACACTACATATCCTATTTCTACTGACTAAACATTTCTCCAATGGTTAGAAATTTCCCTCCTAATTATCACTACCCAACATTTAGGGTCATGATATTTTCTAATGTCATTACAATCTCTAATAATAATTTTTAATGCTGCATAATGTTATGTCTGGGGGGTAGACCGTAACTATTTAACAATTCTCATATAATTGGATTTTAAAGTATACTTTTTGTTTGTTTGTTTTCACCATTATATTTAATTCCCTGGTGTCATCTTTGTGGATAATTTTCTTTTTGTCATTAATATGTAGAATTCTTTCACCATGAAAGTTTCCAAGAACTGAAGTGACTGGTCAAGAAGTATAGTTGTTAGGCTCTTGATGTATACTGACAAGTACCCTCCACAGAGCATCAATTTACCTTGTCTTATGACTGTGCTTGTTTCACTGTATCATCATCAAATAGTTTACTCTCAAAAGATATTTTATAAACAAAAAATAACATATCACTACAACTTGTCTTTTTATGTTATTAGAGTGAACATATTTTCATGTTTGTTAGCTAATTGCATATTCTATTTCATGAAAACATTTGTGTTTTTCTTTTCATATAATTACTGGTTTCCCTTCTTTTTAGATTTTACACATGTTTTATGTTGCAAAGCATTCAATCTATGAGACCAGGGAGGAAGCCTGCTTTTGACAGAAGTATCACACTTTTCAACCAATTGCGATGTGTGATCAGATGCCCAAATTCTTAAGTGAAATGGGTCAGAAGAACCTTGTGCTTCTGAGCATAACTAAATCTTCTCTGAACGTTGGATGAAGGAACACTCCAGATGAGTTTATATGAGGATTCTTTCAGCTCCACACTGCAGTCACCTGTCTGTACTGGCATAGTGGTTCCTGTTGGAATTCAGCGAGCTATAAAAATAGGCATGCATATCTGCATTATTTGTTATAATGATAGTAATAATCATTAGCTTCTATTGAGTGCCCACTCCATGCCTGGCATTTTAATAAGTGCTGAGGGTACTGCTGAAACTGGGTCAAAAATATTCTGTCCTTAAGTAGTGGATATTCCTGTGAGGAGAGAGAAATTGTATATTTATAAAAATTTTGGCAATTATATGAAATAAATTGGGTGATTTTATATACTCATGCATACTATTCAGAAATGAAACAGGAGCACAGGATAGAGGAGGACTTAGTAAGGGAGTCTACTTAGATAGGATTGACAGGGTTTCCTTTGGAGAAAAGGAGGACTGACTGATGCAAAGAAGTCAGTGCAGAATAGTTCTAGAGGAAAAAATATTTCTAGAGGAAGATGTACAAAGGCTCTAACCTACAAATAGCTTTGGAATGTTTGACAAACAGAAAGAAGGCCAGAGTGGCTGTTTTAGCTGACTTGGAAGAAATGATGGGATATTATTAGAGAACTAAGCAGGGGTCAGATCATGGAGAATATTCTGCTTAGGAGTTCATGCTTTGAAGTTTGGATCTTATTTTAATTGAGAGTTAAGGGAGCATTTTAAATACAGAGTGACAGGAAATCATTTATGTTTTTGAAATGTCACTCTGCCTGTTGTATGAAGGATGGACTATTGTCAGGATAAGCTGGGCTATGCTATTGTCAGAAACGTTAACACAATGTATGTTTATTTCTTGTTCATGCTGTTATTTGCTTAAGCAAAGATTTCAGAGTCATCCTGGATTTCACCTCCTACATAAAAGCCATATGCTAATAATGAGGCCATGTGCCTGAGATCTAACAAATGGGACTGTTTGCAAAAGGGGTTCTTCTTTTGTTCCAGAGTTCATAAAAGCTTCACTCTTCGTTAGTGCCATAGAGGTCACACGTTGATGAGGTATAATCACAACTTAGATGTTGCCTGGATCCCTGAGTCACTGCCTGGAGAAGATGTTCCCTAGAGGTGACCCCACCTTACTG
This sequence comes from Aselliscus stoliczkanus, assembly GCA_033961575.1. Taxonomy (NCBI): domain Eukaryota; kingdom Metazoa; phylum Chordata; class Mammalia; order Chiroptera; family Hipposideridae; genus Aselliscus; species Aselliscus stoliczkanus. The sequence continues at coordinate 123,243,945 of CM066729.1, forward strand.
AGATGAGGCTGAGAAATTTAGGGGAAGATATTCATATTTAATGAAGAATAACTGCCTATGATCATATGAGGCTGGCATGAAAATAGTAATAATAGGGATACCAATTACAAAGCAGTTTCAATGATCCAAATGGTAATAGTGGCTAGGGTTCAGATTTTGGTATTTGATATTCAGAGATGGTTCAGTTTTGGGATATATTTCAGAAGTATTTAGAGTCAAAGTAGATGGCTTTTATGTGGGATGTGAAATCAAGGATGACTGAAGTTTTTGGCTTCAGCATACAGGTGGATGATGGTGCTTGTGGCTGAGATGAGGAAGAAGATAAAAGATTATTGCATGATGTGTAATTTAGAGAGTTTGGAGATCAAAAGTTATATTTTGGAGGTTTTTGACTATGAGTTATCTAGTTGGCATTCAAATGATTATGTCAAGTTGGAACCTGAACATTATAATCTAGAGCCCAGGGAAGAAGTCTGACCTAGGAATATAAATTTGGCAGTGATCAGAACATTGGTGGATTTTAATACTCACAAGAACCTGTCATCAATGGTATTATATTCTCTATTTTAAAGAAGCAAAGATGGGGACTAAAAGGGGTTAAGTAGCTTGTCGAAGGTCATAATTAGCATATGATTGAGATAGGGTTCAAATTCAACTCTGTCCAAACTCATTCTGGCAAAGATTGCTTTAGTATTATTAATGCAGCATCAACTTTTTGTCCCATTTTATAGCTCCCAATCCTCTTTTTCATATATGGTTTCACTGGTGGAGAGAGTATATGAGTATATAGACGAGAATATATAAAAAACTCTTACCCTCAGTTTTCAGGTGGTGAGTATGAAATATAGGATTATTTTCAAATTAATTGATTAAAGTCCAAAGATATTTCTCAGGCAGTCTTATTCTTGATTTGCAAGTTTTTCATCCATACTACATTATACTATACTATACTGCCTCTTAATCAAAAAGGAGTCATGTGAACATTTTACTCCATTTTGTTCATTTTAGTTCAGCTACAAATGTCCTTAATGAGTATTTGTTCTGAGCCCAGGGCTTTGGAAGCCAGAAAGAGACAGATACTCTTCGCTGCTGACCTTCAGATGCACATAGTTAAGATGGCCAGATGCACCTCACTCATTTTTTTTTTTTTTTTGAGGACAGTGTCACTGGCCCACATATGTGTGACCAAACTGGGGCCGCTGGCTTCCCAAGCCAGTGCTTAACCACCGCGCCACTCGGCCAGCCCTACACCTCACTCTTAAGGCTTATCTTCCTTTACATAGACTTGCAGTTCATCAGGAGCAGAGCCCTCGCCAGATTTTAGAGAGCAGTATACTGATCATTTTCTGTTTTTACTGTTGCAGAAGAAAAGATGCTTTATTTGGGTATTCAGATCTGGGTTACATGTATAATCTAAAGAAGAATCTCTGGTACTGGAAGCAAATATCGTAGACTTTCTGATTATGGATTAAGAAAGGGGAAATTAGAAACTGGAAGAACCATTTTTCTCCTCCTACGTTGTTTCCATAGCCAGCTCAAGGCTTCCACTATCCCATATAACATGAAATGTTTTCAAAATCTCTCTCTTGGTTTCTATTTCCTAATATCACTGCCACGTTATATATAGTATTCACTTTCATGTGTAAGTTTTAACTCTTTTAATGTCACCATTGTAATACATTGTCAGGGTAATCTTAGTTGTTTGACTCTGATGCTGAGGGAAATGAGACTCCATCTGTCTTTCGTGCAATTGGAGAAACCTCTAAAGTGTGGGGCTGAGAAGAAGGGACAGGAGGAAGGAGGTATAAGGCCTGGGAGGTTTCCAGGTTGCAGTTTAATGATCTGGCTCCCACAATGTCAATGAAATGTTGGGAGGATGGGAGAAAGCTGACCTCAGGAATGTGTCTGGGTTCTGTGCCTCATCAGTAGCCTTGGAGTCCAGATAAGATTTCATTATCATGGAAATTAACAGCCTTGGGGATATTTGTCCATTCTTTCTTCCTTTAAGAAATAAGAAAATGCTTATGCAGGCCACCTCTATGCTGAGGAGACATTTTGCAAGGAAAGTCCAGTGGTCTTGGAGTCAGAAGTCTTGCATTTAGAGGCTCCCTAAACTATTTTTTAAATTAAATTTTTTTCTCAATTACAGTTGACATTCAATATTATATTAGCTCCCTAAACCATTTAATAGATACACAGCAAGTCCTGTAACCTCCCTGAGTCTTAGTTTCTCCACTGGCAAAATTGAGGATAATATTTCCTGTTCTGCCTAACTCACAAAATGTTGGTGGCACTCAAATGAGATGTATTGTGTGACAATGCTTTGTAGAGTAAAAACAAGTCCACCTATTGTATGGGAGGTATTACTTTAGATCCTGTGAGTACAGAGAGGAATGATTCAAATCATGCCTTAAAGATCAGCACAAGGACAAATACATGGGAAACTTATTATTGATACATAACAAACTACCCCCAAATTTAGTGGCTTCAAACAGAAATGGTTTCATTACATCATACAGATTCTTCAGGTCGAGACTTTGGGCAGGCCTTGGTTGGGTGATTTTTTGCTTCTCGTGGCCATCAACTGTGATCACTTAGTTGTACTCAGCTGGCAAATGGGCCAGTTTGGAGAGTTCAAAAGTGCTTCACTTGTATGTCTTGCCCCTTGGCAGGGTGATGGAAGGCTGAGTCCATCTGGAACTAACTGTTAGGATGCCTACATGTGGCCTCTTCAGCATGATGGTTTCATGGCTGTTGGATTTCTTACGTGAGCAAATGTCACAAGAGAGTGAAGTAGATGTTGCATGGTTGCTTAGAATATAGCCTGAAAAATCAGTGTCATTTCCACCACAGTTTATAGTGTCTGAGTGAAACCAGTCCAAATTCAAGGGAAAGAATGGGGGTTGGTCTGTACATGTTGATGGGCAAGTGGCAAGGCCACGTTCCAGAAGAGCATGTGAGATGGATGATGTTCCTACACTTGGAAGATGCAATTTGCTGTAGTCCTCCCTCTGGGCACTATGATCTACACCCCTCCCATATGAAAACTACTCTCATTCCTTCTCTAAAGAACCGCAGAGTCTCACTCCATTATGGTATCAGGTTAAAGTCCAGGATTTATCAGGTCAAGGTGAGAATGAAGCTTTTGGATACAGATTCTTGGATACTGCTCTCCAAGTATAGTTCCTCTCAATCTGAAGACCTCAGTCTAAAAAGACACGTTATCTGACCTCCCCATACTCCATATGTAAAGGTAAAGTAGTGATAGCATAACTATAAACATTACCATCCATAAGGGAGAGAGGTAATAAGGGGCATGTAATGACTGCTGGTCCATTGCAAGTCTGGTATCCACCTGGGCTCATGTTATTAACATCTTAAATAGGGCCTGTTACTGCTTCCCAGAAATGATTCTCCATCTCATACATCCTCTGAGCTCTTGATTCTGCTTTCTAAGCCTCCTTTTCCATGAAAATGTATACTCTGTTGGCAGCTGAATCATTTTCTCAGCTGCTTCCTGCATATAAGAGAAGTTCAGGGATCCAAAAGTATCTTTTTCATTTTACATTCTCTTTGTCCCATTTAGTCTAAGCTAGCTGTGCTTCTATCATTACAATACTTTAAATTTTTTAAATGAAGTTTATTGGTTGTTCACTACATTAGATGAAGTTCACACCTACAAATTTATCTGAGATAAGTTCTTCTCTACATTGGGCTCCCTAACACTGCTATAGAGTTTTAGAAGCTTTATTGTCTATCAGAGAGTGCCTGTAACATACACCTTTCAGATTGTAGAAAACCATTTGTCTCTCTGAAGGGTCTACAAGACGCTGTGTTAATTATTTCTGAGGTCTTAAGAAAGGGTTTTACAGTTGTACATTTGATTTCATCGGTCCACATTTTCTGAATAACCTGCAGATTTGTTCTTTGCATAAAGAACCTCTATTATTTTGAAATTTCCTGCTAAAAGAGACTGGGATTAAGAAAGTTTTATTTTTAAATCCAACAAATCATGGTTCTTCTGTATTTTCTCTAAATTTTGCTTGAAAACAAAATTCCATCTTTATCTATGAACTATCTATATGTCTATGCTTATTCTGATACATAGCTAAGAGCAAACAGGATACTTCAGTATTCTTCTTGATAGGTGCTTATGCAGATCCACCCATTTATTAAGTAGATTTTTCAATTTTCCATATTACCGCAGGTAACAGTTTTGCTAATTTTTCTGCCACTGCATAACAAGGGTACCTTTTCCTCCAGCTTCCAATAATATTTTCCTCACTTTCCTTTAAAGTGTTATAGTGGATCTCCTTGAGGCCCATTTTGTTCCCACTAAAAATCTCTTAAAAATCCTTCTAGATTCCTTGTGCTACACAGTCCCAAAGCCAATTCAACATATTTTATATTTTCTTTGTAGTGTCACCATATTTCCAGGTGCCAGATTCTGTTCAAGTTATTATTATTGCATGGCAAATGTCCCCAAATTTGCAATTATAAACAGCAATTTTGTTGTAGCTGAAGTATTCTGCATGTCTGCATGTCAGAAATTTGGTCAGGGCTTGGCTTGGTGATTCTTCTGACATTAAGTGAGATCACTTGGTGGTTATCAACCGCTTGATAGGTTGATCTTAAGGGTTCTAGATGGCTTCACTTATGTATCTAGTGCTTTGGCAAAGGTGACTGGAAGGCTGATTCATCTGTGACTGATGCCAGAATAACTATATGTGATTTTTTTCCATCACAGTGGTCTCAGGGCTGTTGAAGTTCTTCCACGGCAGCTGGCTTCTCCTTGATAAGTGGTTCTAAATGGAAGGTGATTCTTCTTCCCAGGGGACATTTGAAAATGTCTGGAGATGTTTTTGATTGTCACACTGGGGGAGGTAATACTACTGGCATCTAGTTGATAGAGTCAGTGATGCTGCTAAGCATCCTATAATGCATAGGACAGCCCCCCACAACAAAGAATTATGTGGCCCAAAGTGTCAGTGATGCCAAAATTGAAAAGTGCTGTCCTAGAGCAAGCGTCCCAAGAGTCAAGCAGAACCTCTCCACCCTTTTCTGACCTAGCCTCAAAGACATGTGGCAACAAACTCAGACCAAATTTTCAGAGAGCAGAATTAAAATTCACTTTTTAATAGAAGGTGGTGAAGTCATATTATAGAAGAGCATGTGGGATGGGATATATTGTCACAACCATCTTTAGAAAATATAATCTGCTGCAGGAACTGTCAGGGAAATCAGAATGTTATCAGTGCCATGAAAAAGGGCCAAGCATAATGCTTTAAGGATGCGGGGGGGTGCATAAATCTTTTTGAATTAATGTTTTAGATTTTTTTGGATATGACCTCACTTATATGTGGAATCTAAAGAACAAAATAAATGGACAAACAAAATAGCAACAAACTCATAGATACAGAGAACGAACTGATGGGTACCAGATGTTAGGGGGATTGGGAAGCTGGGTAAAAAGGTGAAGGGGTTAAAAAGTACAAATTGGTAGTTATAAAATAGTCATGGGGATGTAAAGTACAGCATACAGAATATAGTCAGTAATGCTGTAACAACTATATATAGTGCTAGGTAGGTACTAGACTAATCAGGGGAATCACTGCATAAATTATATAAATACCTAACCCCTAAGTTGTATGTTAATAAGTTGAAACTAATATAAAATAATATTGAATGTCAACTCTGATTGAGAATGAAAGTAATTTTTAAAAAGCATGCAAGGGGACCTGTCACTTCTGGTCAGAGGGATAAAATGGGTTTTCTAAAACATGACAACTAAACAATTTTTTTTATTCACTTTTTTTTAAATTGGTTTCAGGTGTACAACACAGTGCAATAAGTTATACTTTTTACCCCTCAAAGAGACAACCCTCCTCCCCCATTTAGCCACCCCACTCCTCCCTCCCATATCATATATATCTATTACACTTCCTCTGACTCCCTTCCACAGTATAATCCACATCCCGTGACTATCTATATATTCAATTACAGTTGGTATACAATATTATACAACCTCAGCTTCAGGTGTACAGTGCAGTGATCAAGCCTCTACTCCATCCATGAAATGTTCTCCCTAACAAGACATGTGACTATCTGACACCCCACAAAATATTTACAACATTATTAATTATATTCCCCGAACTGCCTTTCATATCCTTGTGGCAATATTGTAGTTGCCTATTTTTGCTGTCTAATCCCTTCCCCATCTCCCCTCATCCCCACCCCCCTCCCAACTAGCAACCCTGTTTTTCCTCTATATCTATGAGACAGTTTCTGTTTACTTTGCTTATTCATTCAGATTTTCAGATTCCACATATGAGTGAGATCATATGGTATTTGTCTTTCTCCGACTGACATATTTCACTTAACATAATAGTCTCTAGGTCCATCATTGCAAATGGTACGATTTCATTCTTCTTTATAGCGGAGTAATACTCCATTGTATAAATATACCACAGTTTCTTAATCCAGTCATCTACCGATGGGCATTTTGGTTGTTTCCAAGTCTTAACTATTGAAAATAGCGCTGCTAAGAACATAAGGGTGCATACATTTTTTTGATTAAGTGTCTTGGGTTTTTCAGGATAAATACCTAGGAGTGGAATTGCTGGGTCAAAAGGTAGCTCCATTTCTACTCTTTTGAGATACCTCCATACTGACTTCCATAGTGGCTGCACCAATCTGTAATCCCACCAACAGTGCAGCAGGGTCCCCTTCTCCCCACAGCCCCGCCAGCACTTGTTGTTTGTTGATTTATTGATGGTAGCCATTCTGACTGGAGTGAGGTGGTATCTCATTGTGGTTTTTATTTGCATTTCCCTAATGACCAGTGAGGTTGAACATTTTTTCATATGCCTGTTGGCTATCTGTATGTCCTCTTTAGAGAAATGTCTCTTCATATCTTCTGCCCATTTTTAAATTGGGTTGTTTGTTTCTTTAGTGTTGAGTTTCATGAGTGTTTTATAAATTTTGGATATTAACCCCTTATCAGATATATTGTTGGCAAATATATTCTCCCATTCAGTAGGCTTCCTTTTTGTTTTATTGATGGTTTCCTTTGTTGTGAAAAAACTTTTAAGTCTGATATAATCCCATATGTTCATTTTTTCTTTTACTTCCCTTGCCCGTAGGGATGTATCAGTAAAAATATTGCTCCGGGTAATGTCTGCAAATGTACTCCCTATATTTTCTTTTAGGAGTTTTATGGTTTCAGGTCTTACATTTAAGTCTTTAATCCATTTTGAATTTGTTCTTGTATATGGCATAAGGAGGTGGTCCATTTTCATTTTTTTGCATGTGTCAGTCCAATTTTCCCAGCACCATTTATTGAATAGACTATCTTTACTCCAATGTAAATTCTTGCTTCCCTTGTCATAGATTAACTGTCCATAAATGCCTGGACTTATTTCTGGGCTCTTTGTTCTGTTCCACTGATCGATGTGCCTGTTTTTATGCCAATACCAAACTGTCTTGATTACTGTAGCCTTGTAGTATGTTTTGGTGTCTGGTAGCATGATCCCCCCGACTTTGTTCTTATTTCCCAGGATTGCCAAGGCTATTTGGGGTCTTTTATGGTTCCATATAAATTTTAGGATTATATGTTCTATTTCTGTGAAAAATGACCTTGGTAGTTTGATAGGAATTGCACTGAATCTATATGTTGCTTTAGGCAGTATGGACATTTTAACTATATTAATTCTTCCTATCCATGAGCATGGTAGGTGTTTCCATTTATTTGTATCTTCTTTGATTTCTTTCTTCAGTGTCTTATAATTTTCTGAGTACAGATCTTTCACTTCTTTAGTTAAATTTATTCCTAGGTGTTTTATAGTTCTTGAAGCAATTGTAAATGGGACAGTTTTCTTAATTTCTCTTTCCATTAGTTTATTATTGGTATATGCAAATGCCACTGATTTCTGAACATTGATTTTATATCCCGCTACTTTACTGAATTTGTCTATCAGTTCCAATAGTTTTTTGATGGAGTCTTTGGGGTTCTCTATATACAGTATCATGTCATCTGCATATAATGACAATTTTACTTCAATTTTTAAAAATAATAAATTAAACCTGAAAGGATTATCTTTTGAAATTTTCAGTTGGAAGGTAGAATATTATATAGAGAGGGAACAATTGAAATAAAGGTATCAACTACAAGGGATCCATAAACTATGGCCTTTGGGCCAAATCCAGCCTGCCAGTTAATTTGTAAGTAAAGTTTATTGAAATCCATTTACAGTCATTGAGTAATTAATTCACCACAGAAGCCATGTTATCCCAAAGGCCTAAAATATTTACTGTCTAACTCTTCATGGAAAAGTTTTCTGACTGCTAGACTAGTTCTTTAATTTATTTGTTTATTCAAGAAGTACTTGCAAAGCACATGCTACATTCCAGAAATTGTATCAGATGTTGAGTATATGATGCTGAGCAAAAGCAAACACAACAGATATAATTTCTATCATGGAGAGTTGTTTGCAAAATCTCAATATTTGAGAGCTATAAACAAAATGATAAACTCCTGTGTTTGAGAATATTAAATAAACTTAAGAAGAGTTATCTGGGAAGGCTCTATCAAGAGGATAACTCATCAGGTAAGACCTACCAGATAAGAAAGAGCCAGCTATGGGATCTGAAGGATAGAGATAAGAATTACCAGGGAATTAAAGGGTGCATACAAAATTCCTAATGCAGGAAAGACCTTGGCTTGAGTTGTTGAAAGGTAGCCAGTGTCAGTGGGGTATAGTGAGCAAGATGGAAAGTGTGGCATGAGACAAGGTGGAAGAGCAGGACTTGGCCAGGTCTTGGAGAATGCTATAGGCCATGAAAAAGATATATGCTTTGTAATCTGAGTTTAACAAGAAACCACTTGAAAATTTTAGGAAGAAGAGTGAAATAAAACAATTTTCATTATAAAACAGAAAGAAAGGAAGAAAACTCTGACTGCTTGGTGGGAGTTAGAAATGATGCAGATAAGAGAGAAACTGAGATATAAGTAAAGAAATCCCTGAAGGTTCTAGCTAGGCAAGAAATGATCTAGAAACGGTGATCAAACTTTACTGTGCCTCTTCATGACCTGGGAATCTTGTTAAAATGCAGACACTGACTCTGTAGAAATGAGATAGAGCCAAGATTCTTTTGATTTAAACAAGTTCCCAAGTGACCTGGTCCACAGACTGCATTTGTGTCTAGAGGCAAAACTAAAATAACAGCGTCTTGAGGCAAAGCTAAAAAAATTGGATTTTTAAAACTGTCTTCCGAATCATTCATTTTACTAACACTTTTTCATGACTCAAAGTCTTAAAGCAAATTTGCAAAACAAAATCATGCAAAAAAAGAAAATCCAGCCTAGGCACTATCAATCATTATAAGTAAATGAGTTTTGGATGAGAATGCCTTTTACAGAGCTTCAGATATGGGACACAGTTTGGGAGGTAGAGTTTGAGAAAAGCATGAAATTCCAGTTCGTTAATGAGGAAGTGCCCAGGGGATGGTTAATTTTATTAATTTTTCTAATAAAATTTTATTGAGTGAATCAAAATGAAGAAGAGATAGTCCCTGCTTTAAAAGAAATATAGAAGGATCCAACAAGGTGAAGTAGATAAATGCTGTGCTTGCCTCCTCCCCTGACCACATTAAAATTAAGACTAAATTATAGAGAAATCAACCTGGAGAACCACCTGAAGTATAGCTGAACAGAAAGAAGTTTTATAACTAAAGATATAAAGAAGAAGAAGCCAAGTCGAGACTGGTAGGAAGGGTGGAGATGAGGAATAGGCTAGCCCCACATCTGTGTAAGGTAATTGAGAATCAGAAGGGATATCTCAGCCACAGAGGTCCACTAGAGAGGAGCAAGGGACACGAGGACCACAGTAGGCTTACAAGCTCAGAGTACCAGTGCAGATAAGAGGAGCCCCCACAACATCTGGTTGTGAAAAACAGTTGGGATTCTGACCATTCAGGTGGGACAGAAGGCTGTGCGAAAACCCAGGAGTCCTCTTAAAGGGCCTGCACACAGACACACTTGCTCTCAGTCACTCACCCTGTGCTCCAGCGAGGGATGGTGACTCAGGAGGTGTCAAAGACACACAGAGAGACACTGAGTTGTGTGGCTTCAGAGAAAGGACTAGAGGGTCAGTCGCCATTTTCCTTGTGTAGAATCTTCCTCACATGCAGCTAGTAGGCAGACACCATCTTTCCTGTGTTGAGCTCTCCCCTACATAACCAAATCTGAAATTGCATTGGCCAGGTGAACTCCACTCACTCCACCCTGGTGACTCCAAGACCCCACTCTACCCGACTCACACAATTCTATAGCAATTGCCCAGCCAGCAGTCAGCTCTGCCTTCATTGTACTCTTTCTTGGACAACTCTTGGGGGTTTGCAGGCCCTAGGCAGGTGGAAGCTGGCCTTAGTGTGCTCTGAAACTTCCATTGAGTACCTCCAGGCTCAGCACTGACACCAAAACAGAAGCTATGCTAACCTGGTGAACACCACTTGTACCTCCCTGGAGACTTCCTGAGACCCACACCTCACCCAACCCCTGTACCTCATGAGGCTGTTTCAGAGGCTGAGCCTTATGAGAGCTAGCAGGTGGCAGCAGGCCTTGGAGTGCTCTGAGCAGTTTGCAAAGCTACCCCAGGCCTGATACTGGTGTTAGCCATCCTCAGTTTGCAGTGTGGCCTCTCCTACATAACCCCAGATCCAGTAGAGGCAGCAAACAACTATGGATCATTCTGTAGTTCCTACCAGGTAGTCCCTGACCGGTCACAGGCAGTGGCTGACTTTCACCAGAGTCCCTTTTAAGAGGTCCCAGAACTAACATGCTTGAAGGTCAGCATCAAACCACTGCGGAGTACCACGCAATTAGCCCCACAAGTGACACACACAAAGGGATGTCTCAGTAGACAGCAGAGCCCATTGGGGGAAAATCCTATTCTGTGGGTTAAGCTACCTGCAAGTAGCCCATAGACTTTGGACATAGCCAAACCCCAAAACCAGTCAGTCTGAGGATCCGTCTCACCCACTGACATGCCAAAAGCAATCAAGGCTCAGTTATTACTGGAGAGTACTCACAACCCACATAAATAGCACTCCTGGAGTACCCAGTGCAGGTGAGCAGGGAGACTGTGCTACTGGGCCTCACAGGACACTTATTATCTAAGGCCACCCAGCCAAGACTGGGAGATGTAGCAGATCTACCTAATACATAGAAACAAACACACAGAGGAAGCTAAAAGCTAGAAACAAAGAAGTATATCCCAAATAAAAGAACAGGAAATAACTCCAGAAAAATGAAGGCAAGCATCCTACCAGATACAGAGTTCAAAACAATGGTGATAAGGATGCTCAATGAACTTAGGGGAAGAATAGGTGAACTCAGTGAGAACTTTAACAAAGAGATATTAAACATAAAAAAGTACATATAAACCACACAAAAAAATCAGAAATGAAGAATACAATAACTGAAATGAAAAATACACTAGAAGGAATCACTGGCAGACTGGATGAAGCTGAAGATTGCTATTAGTGATTTGGAAGACAAGGTAACAAAACACCCAATCAGAACAGCAACAACAACAGAAAAATGAGTAAAAGAAAAAGTATAGTTTGAGACCTCTGGGATAACATCAAGAGTAACAACATTTGCATTATGGGGTACCAGAAGGAAAAGAGGGAGACCAAGTAATTCAAAACCTATTTGAAGTAATAATGACTAAGAACTTTCCTAACCTGACAAAGGAAGTGCAGAGAGTCCCAAACAAGATGAACCCAAAGAGGCCCACACCAAGACAAATTATAATTAAAATTGCAGTGTTTGAAGACAGAGAGAATCTTAAAAACAGCAAGAGAAAAGAAGTTAGTTACCTACAATGGAGCTCCAATAAGATTGTCTGCTGATTTTTCAACAGAAACTTTGCAGGCCAGAAGGGATTGTCACAAAATATTCAAAGTGATGAAAAATAAGGACTTGCAACCAAGACTACTCTACCCAGCGAAGTTACCATTTAAAACTAAAAGAAAGGGCTGGCCGAGTGGTGCATTGGTTAAGAGCTGGCTTGGGATGCCAGCAGCTGTGGTTCGGAACCCACATATGAGGACCAGTGACACTGCCCTCTACAGCTAACAACAGCTCCACCTGGAGCTGGGCTGTGTGGGCCCTGGCGACGGTGTAGGCTGCAGCTCCTGCTGCAGTGGGCTGCCATAGGCTACAGTGAGTGGCCGGCAACCAGCATGAGCAGCTGGCAGCCAGTGTGAGCTGCCAAGAGCTGCGGTGAGCAACCATCCCGAAGCCGGCAACCGATCTGCCTCATCCGTGAAGAGCGCAATAACGATACCAACATGGGCCAGTGAAGCAATGTACTCTGCAACTAGACTGAAGAACAAAAAGACAGCAACTTTTCTGTTCCCCTTTCCCGATTCCCCAATTAAAAACAAACAAACAAACAAACAAACAAACAAAAACTAAAAGAAAGATAAAGAGCTCCCCAGACAAGAAAAAACTAAATGAGTTCGTCATTACCAAACCAGTATTACATGAAAATGTTAAAAAGTATTGGGGGATCGGCCGATTGGCGTGGTGGTTAAGCACTGGCTTGTGAAGCCAGCAGCCCCAATTGGGGTCCCACATATGAGGGCCAGTGACACTGCCCTCAAAAAAAAAAAGGTATTAAGAAGAAGGGGTGGTGAAGCACATAAATGTGAATAAAATGCCAACCAATAACTATGTATCTATCAATAATCTATTTAAATGTAAATGGATTAAATGCTGCAATCAAAAGACATAGGGTAGCTGAATGGATATGAAAACATATACTGTCTACAAGGGACCCACTTCACATCTAAAGGCACACACAGACAAAGAGTAAAAGGATGAAAGAAGTTATTTCATGTAAATGGAAAAAAATAAAGCTGGGGTAGCAATACTTATATTAGACAAAATATGCTTTAAATAAAGGCTATAACAAGACAAAGAAGGGCATTATATAATGATGAAGAGATCAAATGTAAACACTTATGCACCAAATATAAGAGTAACTAAATATATAAGGCAAATATTGATCATCATAAAGGGAAAGATTGACAGTAACACAATCTTGCTAGGGGACTTTGAACATTCCATTTACACCAATGGACATATCTTCCAGACAGAAAATCAACAAGGAATCAGTGGCCTTAAATGACACACTAGACCAGATGGATTTAACTGACATGTTTAGAGCATTTCATCCAAAAAGCAGAATGTACATTTTTTTCCAAGTGCACATGGAACATTTTCCAAGATAGATAACATGTTAGGCCACAAAACAAATCTCAAAAAATTGAAGAAGATTGAAATCATATCAAGTATCTTCTCTACCATAATGGCATGAAACTAGAAGTCAATTGCAAGAAAAAAAACTGAAAAACACACAAACACATGGAGGCTAAATATCATGTTACTAAACAATGAATGGGTCAGCAATAAGGTCAAGGAAGAAATCAAACGATACCTTAAGACAAATGAAAATGAAAATACAAAAACTGAAAAAACTATGGGACACAGTGAAAGCAGTCTTAAGAGAGAAATTCATAGCAATACAAACCTATCTCAAGAAACAAGAAAAATCTCAAACAATCTAACCTAACAATTAAAGGAACTAGGAAAGAAATGAACAGACAAAACCAGAAGGAAGTAATAAAGTTCAGAGCATAAATAAATAAAATAGAGTCTAAAAAAGAATACAAAAGATCAGTGAAACCAAGAGCTGGTTCTTTGGAAAGATAAATAAACTGATAAGCCTTTAATCAGACTCATCAAGAAAAAAAGGGAGAGAACCCAAATAATTAATATGAGAAATGAAAGAGAAGTGACAACAGATAACACAGAAATACAAAAATTATAAGAAAATATTATGAACAGTTATATGCCAACAAATTGGACAATCTGTAAGAAATGGATAAATTCCTAGAAACATACAATTTTTCAAGACTGAATCAAGAAGAAACAGAAAATGTGAGCTGATTACTACAAACAAAATCAAATCAGTAATCAAAAAACTCCTCACAAACAAAAGTCCTGGACAAGATGGCTTCACAGGTGAATTTGACCAAACATTAAAAGAATTTACAGCTGTCATTCTCAAGGTGTAAGACCACCATTACCCTGATTCCAACAACAGACAAAAACATTGCAAAAAAAAAAAATTATAGGCCAACATCTTTGATGAACATTGATGCAAAAATCCTTAACAAAATATTAGCAAGCTGAACTCAGCACTATATTAAAAAGTTCATACACCGTGATCAAAAAGTTCATACCATTCCTGGATGCAAGGTTGGTTCAATATCCACAAATGGATTAATGTAATACACCACATAAACAAAGCAAAAGGATAAAAATCATATGATCATATTAATAGATGCAGAAAAAACATTCAACAAAATACAGCATCCATTTATGATAAAAACTCTCAGAAAAGTGGGAACAGAGAGAAAATACCTCAACATAATAAAGGCCATTATGACAAACTCACAGCTAACATCATCATACTCAGTGGGGAAAAGCTAAAAGCATTCTCCTTAAGCTACAGAACAAGACAAGGATGCCCACTTTCACCACTTTTATTCAACATAGATTGGAAATCCTAGCCACAGGAATAAGATAAGAAAAAAATAAAAGACATCCAAAGTTGGAAAGGAAAAAACAAAGCTGTCATAATTTGCAGATGACATGATACTATATATTGAGAACCCAAAATATTCCACAAAAAACTATTAGAACTGATAAATGAATTCAGTGAAGTATCAAGAAACAAAATTAATATTCAGAAACCAGTTGCATTTTTGTCCACCAATAACAAACTATCTGAAAGTGAAATTAAGAAAACAATCCCATTTACAATTGCATTAAAAATAAATAAACAAAATACCTAGGAATAAATTTAATCAAGAAGGGAAAAGACCTGTACTTGGAAAATTATAAGACATTGAAGAAAGAAATTGAAGAAGATGCAAATAAATGGGAGCATGTACCATGCTCATGAATAGAAAGAATTAACATCATTAAACTGTCCATACCACCCAAAGGAATCTGTAGATTCAATTCAATCCCTATCAAAATACCAATGGCATTTTCCACAGAATTAGAACAAATAATCTTAAAATTTATATGTAATCACTATAGACCCTGAATATCCACACAATCTTGAGAAAGAAGAATGAAATTGCAGGTATCAAGCTACCTAATATCAAACAATACTATAAGGCTGTAGTACTTAAAACAGCTTGATACTGGCATAAAAACAGACACATAGACCAATGGAACAGAATAGGCAGCCCAGAAATAAACCCATGCCTATATGGCTGTTTAATATATGACAAAGGAGGCAAGAATATTCAGTGGTATAAAGACAATCTACTCAATAAATGGTGTTGGGGAAATTGGACAGATACGGGCAAAGAAATGAAACTGAACCACCTTCTCACAGCATATACAAAAATAAAGTCAAAATAGATTAAAGACTTAAACATAAGACCCGAAGCCATAAAGCTCCCAGAAGAAATCATAGGCAGTATACTCTCTGACATTACTCTTGGTAATACTTTTTCCTGTTCTATCTCCTTGGGCAAGGAAAATAAATGAATAAATGAATGAACGGGACTATATTAAACTAAAAAGTCTGTACAGCAAAGGAAACCATCAACAAAACACAAAGACAAACTACTGAATGGGAGAAGATATTTGCCAATGATACCACTGATAAGGGGTTAATATCCGAAATTTATAAAGAAGTCATACAACTCAACACTGAAAGAACACACAATCCAATTTAAAAATGGGCAGAACCCAGAGGACCTCTACAGACATTTCTCCAAAGCAGACATACACATGGCCAACAGACATATGTAGAGATACTCAACCTCACTAATCATCAGAGAAATGCAAATTAAAACCACAATGAGATATCACCTCACATCTGTCAGAATGGCGATCATCAATAAATCAACAAATAAGTGTTGGCGAGGATGTGGAGAAAAGGGAACCCTTGTGCATTGTTGATGAGATTTCAAATTGATGCAGCCACTATGGAAAATGTTTGGAGGTTCCTCAAAAATTAAAAATGGAATTACCTTATGACCTAGCAATTACTCTCTGGGTACTTCTCTGAAGAAATCCAAAACACTAATTCAAAAATATATTGGGCCTGCCAAGTGGCGTGGTGGTTAAGCGCTAGCTTGGGAAGCCAGCGACCCCGGTTCGGGTCCCACATATGAGGGCCAGTGACAATGCCCTCAAAAATAAAAATAAATAAAAAAAAAATAATAATAATAAAAAGATATGTACACCCCTATGTTCACTGAAGCACTATTTACAGTAGCCAAGATATGGAAGCAACCCAAGTGCCTATCTATAGATGACTGGATAAAGAGGAAGTGGTCATACATACAATGGAATATTACTCTGCCATAAAAAGAATGAAATCTTACCAATTGTAACAACATGGATAGACCTAGAAGGTATTATGCTGCATGAAATAAGTCAGACCGAAAAAGGCAAATACCATATGATCTCACTTATATGTGGAATCTAAAGAACAAAATACAAGAACAAACAAAATGGACTCAGACATAAAGAAAAAACTGATGGTTGTCACAGGGATGGGGTTTTGGGGAGCTGGGTGAAAAGGGAAGGGATTAAGAAATACAAATTGGTAGTTACAAAATAGTCATGGGAATGTAAAATACCAAATGTAGAATCTAGTCAATAAATTGCAACAACTATGTATAGCACCAGGTGGGTACTAGACTAGTCAGGGGGATCATTTCTTAAATTATATAAATGTCTAATCACTACACTGCACACCTGAAATTAATATAAAATAATATTGAATATCAACTGTAATTGAAAAATGAAATGTAAAAAATAAAATAAAATTGCTATGTACAAAAATAATAAAATTGGGCCGGCCGAGTGTTGCCGTGGTTAAGCGCTGGCTTGGGAAGCCAGCGGCCCCGGTTCGGGTCCCACATATGAGGGCCAGTGACTCTGCCCTCAAAAAAAAAACAAAAAAAAAAAAAAACCAAAAAAACCCCCAAAAAACAAAAATAATAAAATAAAAGAAATATAGTATATTTGAGAATAGACATACATTTTAAAATATTGTGGAAAGCATTTCCAGAGGCCCATGGCTAGTGTGCAGTGGGATCATCAGAGGGGGGCAATCTTGTTATTAGGTACAAGGAAAGATCTCTAGAATCACCTGCAAAGGACAACTAAGAGAGAATAAAGGAAGGGGAGAGTGCTCTAGGGAGAGGAAATGGCCCAGAGTTTAGAGAAAGTAAGATGAGAGACACCTGCTGCTTTTACAGTGCAAGACCTCATAGCACTGGCTGTCAGAAGGTGTGTTGTCAGACTTCTGACTGATGTATAGTATATATAGTCTGTATGGTGACATTAATTCCAGTCAGTTTGAACTAGCAGGAATTTCTTAAGTTGCTGGTATGGGCCCAAGCATAGTGGAGACCTGAGAGCAAAGAAAGTATTTTGAGTAACAATAGCTAATAAATAACGAATAACTGTTCATAACTAAAAGATGAGGACATTTGAACCCAGAGAACAAATATGACCAATTCCAAAGAGCTGCTGGAAGTCTCAGCACAAGAATGAAGGAACCAGAATTCCAGCCTGTCTTGTCTCACTGCAGACACCACCTTTGGTAGAACTTCCAGTTTATTTAGAGAGACAAAACCAATATACCTAAAACAATTAGAGAGAGATACAAAATCAACATTACAGTTATAAGCTATATTGCAGTGCAGCTTCAAAATGAAAATAGCTTTATTGTTTTTCTTCTGTTATAGAAGCAATGCTTCCTCTCAGTAAAACAATTTAGGTGTTACAGGATTGTATAGTGCAAGACATGAACATTCCCGTAATGCCATCACTCTGCCTAACTCCAGAAATAGCCACTAAAAAGTACCTTTTTGTCTTAGGTGTGCACGTGCGCTATCTCACAAAAAGAAATAAGCATTTAAATACATGGGTAACATTATATATACAAATGAAACCTATATTTTGAAACTTATATTTCTCCATGCACACTATTTGAAGGTAAAACTGGGATTATGTTCTTCCTTAAACCTTTGTAAAGATGTATTCAGTTCTTCTAGATTGACAGATAATTTCTTAGTCATTTGATACACATTTAGTTGCAGCTAATCCAAGCATGATGACCCAATGTATTAACATCAGTCATAGTTAGTGTTATCATTACTATCCTTGCCAAAATGTCATCTTCTTTGCCAAAGGGTCATAGTTGGGTCACATGACAGGTACACGTTAGAGCCACTATCTCACCTCTCCAGCCCCCCAGGGCTGCATCCTTTTTAAAATCACTATCAATTTGTGTGTGTGTGTGTGTGTGTGTGTGTGTGTGTGTGTGTGTGTAACAAGTCATGTTTATTTAGATACAGTTATCTGCAATAAATTAACCATTTTAGGTTTAGTGTTTGATCAGCTCTGGTAGACATGTATAGTAGGATAATCACCACAACAATCAATATTTCGAGCCCTTCCTTACCTTCTGCTTCCTCCCTCTTTGCATGTAATGCCCTCCTGCCACTCCTGTCCCCAGTTAACCTCTGATCTACTTTCGGGAGCTACAATATTACCTTTTCAAGAAAGTCATATAAATGGAATGATGAAATAGTGGTCTTCTGGTTCTGGCTTCATTCATTTGTCACAATACTTTTGACCTTCATCCAGAATATGGTATGTGTCAGCAGCTTGTTGCTTTTTATTGCTGAGAAACATTGTATTGAATAAATAGGCCATACTTTGTTTTTCCATTCACTGATCACATGATCAACATGTGGAGTGTTTCCATTTTTGGCTCTTATGAATAAAGCTTCTGTGAACATCCATGTATTGACCTTTGCATGGACACATTTTAGATTTCCCTCAGGTAAATGACTAGGAGTGGAATTGTTGGGTGGTACGTTCATTGTATGTTTAACTTGATAGGAAACTGCCAAACTGTCTTCCAGTGTGACTGCAACTTTTGCTTTCTAGATCCTCACCAACACTTGGTAATGTCAGTCTTGGCTTTTAGCCACTGTAGTAAGCTTTAGTGGTTTGACCTGTGGCCTTGTT
The DNA here is from genome assembly GCA_033961575.1 of Aselliscus stoliczkanus. Lineage (NCBI taxonomy): Eukaryota > Metazoa > Chordata > Mammalia > Chiroptera > Hipposideridae > Aselliscus > Aselliscus stoliczkanus. The sequence continues at coordinate 123,263,092 of CM066729.1, forward strand.
TTACACTTCCTTGATGACTCCTGATTTTGAGCATACATATTTTCATGTACATATTATCCTTTCATTTTATCTTCTTTGGAAAAATAAGTCTTTTCTCTATTTTTTTTGAAAATTGGGTTATTTGTCCTATAATTGAGATATAGGATTTCTTCACATAAAATGAATAAGTCTTATATTGCATACACATATATCTGATACTGTTCCATAACTTTTTAATGCTCTGTTCTATTATTTTTCTCCTACTCCACACAGTCGAGGCTTGATGGGAAAAGCTGATGAATGTATGTGGCCTCCCTTATATCTAGGCTCTCAGGGAGCCTTCCTCTCATGCTGACCTACACTAGACCTTTAGGAATCCTTTAGGAATTCGGTAAAATTTCATTTTTTTCTTCTTACCCACTTTTATAACTATCATTCTTTTGCCCCAACCTCTGCCCCAAATGAGACATTCTTGTGTCCTGTCTCTCCTTCCAGATGGTCTTGTGACTGCAGGTCCCTTAGAGGCTACAGCTTTTAAAATATACTTTTCTTGATTATCTGACTTTTTATTTGCTTGTTATAATGACAGCAACACTGTCTTCCTGCTTTCTGTGTCTTAAGCAGAAGGGGAACTGCCTCCATCCTCACTGTTCATGTGACAGAAAGACTCCATTGTTGCCACCATTGCAACCCATCAGTCCTTCTATCCTTGAGTGAGCCCAGTGAGCCCTCTGTGCCCTGGACCTTCAAATAGTAGAGGCTAGAATTTGGGCATGTCCGTGGTCTCCATCATGAAGGACTTGATTGCCAGGGTCAGAGACACTTCTACTGGTATTCCTTGTCCTCCGCTCCAACACCATGGGGAAATACCTTTTCTCATCCTTGCTAATGGGTTTTTATGAAGACCCCATATGTGGTAGCTCTCTGGCTGATTTCACTCTTTTTTCAGTGTCTCATGGCTCTGCCTTCAGGACATTTAGCATAAGTTCTGCTGGGGCTCATGTTAAGAGAGTAGAGCTTTCACAAAATGCTCAGTTCCCTGGGCAGATGGTGCTGGGCTGAGATTTTCAGTTCTCTCTGCCTCAAAGTGAGTCTCCTCCCCTCTCCTAATCAGCATGTCTGGAACTCCAGTGATGGTCCTGGCCCCTTTCTGGGTGGGTACATATTACCTGATGGGCACGTCCTGTGGTACATACTCTCCAAAGCTCACACTTTTAGTGGCCCTGATATACTGGAATTCCCAAAATGAACTTTAAATTAGACCTTAGTAGGGCCCGCTGAGTGGCTTAGTTGGTTAAGAGCTTGCTTAAGAGTGTGAGCTGAGCTCTGTGCTACAGCAGTTCGATGCCCAGCCTGAGCTGAGCTGCCATTGAGCTGCCAACAGGTGACAGGATGGCTCAGCTAAAAAAAAATAAATAAAAATAAAAAATTAGACCTTAGTTGAGGAATCCTAGATACAAATATTAATATTTTGTCATCAGATGCTTATACTCTGCTTCCCAGATACTATGTCTGTGTCCAAACATGTTCCTGCATTTAGCCAAAGCTTAAAATGTGCACTTAACTATTTGAGTACCCCAATTCAATCTCACCCCATCCCCACCCAAGGCTGTGATCCTTTGAAACATGTACTGAACCTATTTATTTTCCAATAAAAATGGACAGAGGAACAAAAGCTAATAGAGTGCTTGATATTTTAGAGAAGTCCACACACTGCCCTGATGATAAACCTTGTGTGGCCATTGCTACTGAAGCCTATATCTCAGCTGACATTGTCTCTGCTCAGCTGACAGCAATTATTGGTTGATGAGGCTGCAGCTCACATGACTATGACGTTTGACAGACATGGTCATAAAATCTCAGTTCCTGTTTCCAGTGCTCTCTCCAGACAAGCTTATCCCCCAAGTATTATTCACTCCCCTGTGAAATGTGACAAGTTAGGTTATTGCTCTTGTTGGACATAGTTAAATATGAGACATAGATTAATGAAAACTAACTTCCTTCCTTCCTTCCGTCCTTCCTTCCTTCCTTCCTTCCTCCCTCTCTCCTTTCCTCCCTCCCTCCTTCCTTCCCTCCCCGCAAAATGGCAAGGTTCTATGTATGAATTTTTTCATATTCTTTCTTGGGGCTGTAAGCAATTGGATTGCCTACCCTCTCCTTCTTTTGTCCCATGAAAAGAGAACAGCACTTTAAGACACCTCGATAATTAGATTACAGATCACAAAGTCCAATCTCTCACAGGAGCCCTGACCCCTTTTGTTCGAAATCTCCACTCCTCACAACTCAAACATTAATGTTTGACTCTGGAAATATATTTGCCTGAGACCGGTTTATGTAATTTATTCTCCAATTGGCTGATCTCTGAACAGTTGTTTGTCATAATCAGGTTTTGAAACCATATATCTCCTTTCACGTGATGATTGTGCTGTAACCTCTGGCTCCCTGTACACTCCTGGTATGGGTGGAACAGAGCTCCGCGATGAATGAAAACCATGGTTGTCTTATCAAACAGCGGCAGTCCTCATTGTGTTTAACAGTGCTGGAAATTAGTTTTTCAGGCACTGATCCTGACAGGTCAGCTGTCAAAATGGGTGTCTGTGGCCATAAATTCATCCATCTCATGAACAAAATTCTGTCAGCGAAATACAAGAGCCGGCGCACTTATGTACAAACGAAACAGTCTGCAGCTGTGTGACTAAGTGTCAGGACTTCTTTGGATAAACGGTTTTTCTGGTTCCCCATGCCTATCAGCCTCATGGGGCTTTTATTGACTGAAACTCTTACCTCAGGGTTTTGAACTGGGAAAATCAAGTGCCCTCAGGAGGTAGGTGGGATGCAGCCTCTTCTACTCTTGGTAGGCTCCAACCTTGGGAATCCATTTAAAGGCTTTGTTTTATTTAAAATAAATTAATCCACTGTCGTCTTTTGTTTGGACTGTGTCTTTCTCTGTTCTGGTCTTACATATCAGATGCTCAGAGGGATGGCCTTGCTCAGACATGATGAAGGTTTACCGCTCTGGTCTTAAGATTTGGGCAAGAGCTCAGTGGAACTAGGGGGATTCACTCAGCCTGGGGCTCTCCGTATCTGACTGATATGAGGGAAAAATAAACTGTTGTCCAACTTGAAAGATCCCAGATTCTGGAACATGGTTGCCCTTTGATGTGTTTGAAGGCAGGATTTTGGTTTCGCTTTGAAGTTTTGTTTTTCTTTGTCAGGGTACAGAATGCCTGAAGGCCAGGGAGAGATACATCTGTATTAAAAAAACCAAAATAAATAAATAATAAAACATGAAAAGAAAAAAAGCTTAAAGCCCTAAGTGTTTTCAGGCCAAAATATAGGAATAATAATAGGCTTGGAGAAATTATTTTTCCTCTCATGAAGTTTTACGTTGATTTAAATGGCCTTGTGTTAGGATTGTCTGAGTAGCAACTAACATGATTTGGTGCCATCCCTCTTCTTTCATGGAAAAAGAGTGCCTGTCATCATGGTGTAGGGTGGCAGCAGTGGCCATTCTGTCTCCAAACCCGACAGGCTAATGGGCCCTAGACCGTCTTGGAGAGATCTTAGAATGTGAGATGGCATGCTGGGCAAACTTACAATGTGTCTCTTCTAGGAGATGGGCACCCCTTGGCCACAGCTCCTTGAAGCCAGAGGACTGGTTTATTGGGTTCTGACTCTCAGCTTGACCTTGACATACCAACAGATAATTTGATTGCTTTCTCCCCTTCAGTCCTCAATCATACAAGTGCCTATGACAGGATTTCGCTTAATTGCCTGTGCTAGTTATTTTTATCAAAAGCTTATTTTCCCTTCTGTGAAAGTATTGAAAAATCTGTTAGAAACATAGAAGAGCATAAAGAAGTAATAATGATTATTCATAATTTTACCACCTAAAGATATTTACATATTACATTCTTTGCATATCTCCTCCCATTTTTAACACCACTTTTTCTAAAAAAATAATTAAGATTGTTGTGTACACAGTTTTATTTTCTGATTTCTCACTTTGTGATTCTTAAGTTATTTTACAACAGATTTTCAAAATGTTTTTCTCCTTTGAACAGTCCCTCAACATGGTAGGCAGAAAAGGTATTTTTATTCTGTTTTACAGATAAAAAAATGAAATTTCAGTGAAGTTAAATTTATTCAACTAATATTTGTTGACTGGCTTCTGTGTTTTAAGCACTGTGCTGTCTGAGGTCACTCAGATAAGTAAATAGTGGAAACACAACTAGAATATAAGTCTATGGACTCACAAACATATGCTAATGCCACACCTCCAAGTTCCCAACTTCTTCCAAAAATCTCAAGAGCCTGAGACTCTAGACAGTTTATGAAGACAGGATTTTGATTCCAGGGGACAGGGTGAGAAACCTAGGTAACACACTAGATCACAGCCTTAGGGCCAGAATGGAAGACAATGGGGATCATTTCCACTATAGTTTTGCATAAGTGGTGGCATTGGCCAAGCATTTCATTAGCTGTGAGGAATGTAAGGAGCGATATGGGGGGAGGGGGGGAGGTATCTGTACAACCTCTACAACTTTTCTGTAAATTGAAAACCATTTAAAGTGAAAACTTATTTTTTTTAAAAAAATGAGTAAGAGTTTACCAGACTCAGCTGAAGGGAAATGGCATTCTAGGCAAAGGAAACGTATACAAAGAGTCAGCAGGGAACACGATGTGTTTGAGAAACGTTAGGGATTTGAGGGGGTTGCAGTGTGCTGTGTGGCTACATACACTGAAGTGAGGCTGAGAGTCCAGGATGGGTCTGGATTAGGAAGGCTTTACTTTAGGCCAAGATTAAAAGTGTTAAGATTTGCACAAAATGGGAAGTCATTAAAAAAATTTAATTGACATAGTTCATGTTTGAGTTTGTTTTTTGTAAAGGTACCTATCAGCACATTGGAGAAGGGCTGTAAGAAAGGGAGATTAGGGTAATGAGATCAATGAGAAGGCTGTTGCTATGCTCTGGACAGAGGTACTGCTGTGAGCCAGGCAGTGGGCTAGAAGCACAGCGGGTACAGACAGGCATTGAGAGGCAGAGTCCTTCTTGGAGCTGAGCTAAAACCCTAGAAGGACCTGACTGCATCCTTCCTGCTTTTCCTGCCTCTATTCTCCATTCCCACGAGTGGTTACAACTCCAATAGAAAGACAGGGAAAGCCTGGTTGATCAAGGTCACCCAGAGCCCCATTGTAGGCGCTCGTCCAAGCCAGGGCAGCAGACTTAAGATGCCCCCTCTCCCATGCCAGGGAGGTTCGGTGGCAAGTATTAGAAATGTGAGTCCTTGTTCAGGGCAGAATATCCAGTCCCTGGAATGGATATGTCATCATGAGGACTCTGTGAGTCATGGAGGTGGTCCAGGGGCCTTCGTAATGCCATCCACCCAGGAGGTGCAGCAGACCACCCATCAGGGTTTAGTGGCTCCAATGCCTGTGGTACACTTTATGGGAATGAGACTCAGGTAGTCCAAATACACACCAGGAGTTCCCTGAGTCCACATTGGAGGGTTCAAAGAAGGCAGGGAATCAATACCTTGACTCCTTTGGCTGAGTTTGTTTTCTTCCTTTTGATGAGCATTTTAGTCCAGGCACAGGAACTGATTCTGGGTCCCAGTGCTTTTCCTGAAGCCCAATGGAGACACAGTCATGAGGCTTCCTTCTCACTATACCAGTTCCCAGAGTGTGGCATCTTTGATGGTCTTGACCAGGCCATTGAGTAGATCTTAACTGCTCTTCACTGCACTTTCCTAAAATTAGTTAGTAGTGGCTGTGGGGAGCTCCTCAGAATCCATGGCCATACTCTTAACTAAATGGTTCATTCATCACTGCCAGGCATCCTATTATTTAGGAAAGAGTAGGTCTTAGTTGGTATCATGTCTGAGGTAACAGCAAGAGTTTCCAGGTTTTTAAAAAACTGGTTCTAAAACCACACATCTCATTCTGATGTTCCTGCTCTAGGTCTTAGACTTGGGGTACAAGGTAGAACGGTCCTACTGGTTCTAGAACTGTGGCCTCAGAGTCAAGGCTCATTGTGCAGACCCTGCCACAGATGTCAAGATCATGGGAAATGCTGGGAGGGTCGAAGTATCCTCAAACGGCACTACTGGTGGCTCCTGTAAGGCCCCTGTGGCCCTTTTCTACAGGGGGTGGTTCTCCTGCTTGGCTTAACTAGGATTTTCTTTGACTTTAACTGTGGTTTTCCTTGACAAACAGTAGACACTGCCTTAGGCAGTCTGATTCTTTAACCCCTTACTACCTAAATTGCAGCCTATGGATCAGCAGCCGCATCACTGGGGAGCTTGTTAGACAGAAATAATCTTAGGCCCTGGAATCAGAAAGTGTACACCAAGTCCTTGGGTGACTTCTGGGCCTGTCACACTTTGAGGATCACTGCTTTAATCATTGTGTGGTTCACGGTCTTGGTTGTGCATCAGCATTACCTGGGGAGCTAAAATATCCATATCTAGGCCACTACAGACCAGTTAAATCTGAATCCCTGGATGTGGGATCTGGCTTTCAGAAGGTCTTAAAAGTCCTCTTAAAAGGTTTTAATATGAAAGCAAGGTGGAGGCCCCATGGCCTAGAAGAGCAGGGTTTGTCAACGCCGATCATGGGGAAGCTTAATTTTCCACATGTCCGAGATCCTGATTAAGCTGTATTATGATGGGGGCCATTATCTGGATTTTTTTCCATCTTACCAACTAACAGTTGAGAATCACTGATGAGACAAAGGTTTCATCATCGCTGCCCAAACCCTGCAGGAAGGGGACGCAGTTCCCAGAACACCTATGTCTCCTGTTGTTTCTGAGCCAGGATATGGTCTGGCTCAGACACCTTAGGGTGTCTGTCAGAGGCATCAGGCTGTTGGACAGACCTTGTGGGCTCAGGAGGATGTGTGCTCCTGGCCTCCAGCTGTGTATCAGGGAAAACGAGGAAGCGTGCACTACAGTGAAGACGGGCAGTGAGCTTGACCCTGCTTGTGGTAGGAACCAGGGTGCTGGACGAGCTGTACACGTGGGTCTTTGTTTCTTGCTTCACTTCTGAGCATCATCCAGTGCTGCTGGTGGCAATGGCTGAACTCAAGGGCTCTCTGGCCTGGGCAAGTCAAAGCACTAATTAAAGGAAAAAAACATTTTGTGGGAGACACAGTGACATGGCTTCAGTGGATAGACAGAATGAATTTGGGCATTCATTCCAGAAATAAGTTCTTCCCAGTTGGTTTCATTTTAAAGATGTGTCAATATCCATAAGAGGTGATGGAGGAAGTGCAACTCTCTGTCACACTTTTATTCTTTCTAAGGTTTTAAGATGGCTCTGGGCCTCTGGGAAACTCAGAGGGGTGCTGTCTGCCTGCCTGCTTGATCAGGATCCCAGGTTAGGAAGCAAGTTCCTAAGGTGTGCCCAGGCACTCATTCTGTCCCTCACACTCCCTTTTTTCTTTACAGCTGGCGACCTGGGACTCTGAGAAGGGCCTGAATGGCAGCCTGCAAGAGAGGCCCATGGGCAGCCGCCTCCAAGGACTGACTCTCAAAGTGGTGACCGTCTTGGTAGGATCATGGGCATATTGGGGAGGTTCGTTCTTCAGGCTTTTGAGTCAGAGGCTTCTCTGTTTGATGTAATGCTGGGTTTGGAGAGAAAGGGGATCTTGAGTCGTGGCTTGAGTTTTCAGAAGGCCTTTCAATCTATTAATTTTGTGAAAAATGAAGGAAAAGTAAGATTGGAGATTCTGCCCCAGAGCCTCTGAGGCCTTCCATGGAATGCCACTGGGATGCTCTAGAGAAGGACCACTAGTCCAGATCCACTATTGAGCTTCAGAGTGGGCACAGATGCTCTCTTTGTTCTTGGCTATAGACAGAATCATGACCTCCTGGTGGTCCTTAGGAGAGCTTTCCCAGTAGCCAGAAAAATGCTGGGAGGTGGACATTCTTCCAGCTCCCAATACCACAAGCCTATGTGGCACTGTCAGTTAATAATGAAGACCATTTATTAGTTGCAATTTTTCTGCATGGCTGTCCTGGAATCATAGACTTTTACATCTGTAAAAGACCTTAGAGGTATCATCCTTTCAATTTATTTCTTCATTGTTTTAGAATTGTAGGAGACATTTTAGGTTTACCTCTTACTAGCTGGTCAGACATGGTCCAAACACTCCTCTCTGTCCCCACGAGCACCAGTGTCTCAGCTCTAGAAGCCTTTGGCGGCAGTGTTCTCTCATTCCGCATATGCACGCCATGAATAAGGAATATACTCTACCCACCCCCACCCCCCGAAACTTAATGAGATACATTCTCTGGAGCTATTTAAAAGGTCCCTTCCTGTTCAGTTTCACAGGATTGTGGTAGGGGAGGCAGAGGTGTTTTCCAGATAGCCACATGCCCTATAGGAGCACATGTGACACAGCACACAGTATGCGACTGTGAACATGGCATAGCTTTGGACTTGGGATTTACTCTTATCCTATCCTTTGACTTATGATATGATTTTAGTCCATGAATCAATATCCAGTACAACCAATAGATGCAATGCTGTCTTCTCTCAATCTAATATCACACAACTTTATTGTCATTTATTATCGTGGATGAGAAATATCTGCATTTCTTATGTGGGTCCTGAAGAATTATGGCATTTCCTAAGAACAGAGTCCTGAATGTCACAAACAGGGGAATGGAAAAAAAACACATGTTATTCGGGAAGTGGTGTTCTGGGCAGAGCCTGGGATAACATGCCACAGGAATGTCTCCATTCCTCCACTGACCTGCTGGTCACCAAACTGCTTTAGGAAATGGTGGAGAGGTTTAGACTCCAGGCTAACTGGGTAAATACGTACACAAACATTCCAGAGTTGCAATTCATCAGATTGGTCTCTCTGACAATACCCTGGAAAACTGTGTGTTAATGAACCTATTATTAAATTGAAGCACATTGATTCTGTTGTCCTCAGGAAGAGCCTTTTGTGATGGTGGCTGAGAACATCCTTGGACAGCCCAAGCGCTACAAAGGGTTCTCCATAGATGTCCTGGACGCACTGGCCAAGGCTTTGGGCTTCAAATATGAGATTTACCAGGCCCCTGATGGCAGGTATGGTCACCAGCTCCATAACACCTCCTGGAACGGGATGATCGGCGAGCTCATCAGCAAGGTAGGTCCCAAAAGAAGGTCCATGGGGAGGGGCACCCCAATCTACTTGTGGGGTCATAGCTAAATTTGACCCATTATGCAGTTGAACCTTGGGACCAGTTAAACAGAACACAGTTACCACTCTCCACACACTGAAGCCCTTTTTTTTAACATTTTTAAAAAATTATTATTATTTTATTAATTAGCTTCAGGTGTACAACACAGTGCAATAGTTATACTTTTTGCCCCTCAAAGTGACAGCCCCCTCCCCCAATTCTCCATCCCACTCCTCCCCCCCCCATATCATATATATCTATTACAATTCCTTTGAGTCCCTTCCACCATATAATCCACACCCCGTGACTATCTATATATTCAATTACAGTTGGCATACAATATTATACAACATCAGTTTCAGGTATACAGTGCAGTGATCAAGCCTCTACTCCATCCATGAAGTGGTCTCCCTAACAAGACATGTGACTATCTGACACCCCACAAAATATTTACAACATTATTATATTCCCTGAACTGTCTTTCATATCCCTGTGGCAATAGGGTAGTTACCTATTTATGCTGTCTAATCCCTTCCCTTTCTCCCTCATCCCCACTCCCTACCAACTAGCAACTCTTTTTTTCCTCTATATCTATGAGACTGTTTCTGTTTCCTTTGCTCATTCATTCAGTTTTTCAGACTCCACATATAAGTGAGATCATATGGTATTTGTCTTTCTCCGACTGACTTATTTCACTTAACATAATAGTCTCTAGGTCCATCCATATCGTTGCAAATGGTACGATTTCATTCTTCTTTATAGCGGAGTAATACTCCATTGTGTAAATGTACCACATTTTCTTAATCCAGTCATCTACCGATGGGCATTTCGGTTGTTTCCAAGTCTTGGCTATTGTAAATAGCGCTGCAATAAACATAGGGGTGCATATATTTTTTCGAATTAGCGTCTTGGATTCTTCTGGGTAGATACCCAAGAGTGGAATTGCTGGGTCATATGGCAGTTCCATTTCCTGTTTTTTGAGATACCTCCATACTGATTTCCATAATGGCTGCACCAATTTGCAGTCCCACCAACAGTGCACCAGGGTTTCCTTTTCTCCAGACCCTTACCAGCACTTGTTGTTTGTTGATTTGTTGATGATAGCCATTCTGACTGGAGTGAGGTGGTATCTCATTGTGGTTTTTATTTGCATGTCTCTGATGACCAGTGAGGTTGAACAATTTTTCATATGCCTGTTGGCCATCTGTATGTCCTCTTTAGAGAAATGTCTCTTCATATCCACTGCCCATTTTTTAATTGGGTTGTTTTTTTGGTGTTGAGTTTCATGAGTGTTTAATAAATTTTGGATATTAATCCCTTATCAGAGATATCGTTGGCAAATATCTTCTCCCATTCAGTAGGCTGCCTTTCTGTTTTACTGATGATTTCCTTTTCTGTGAAAAAACTTTTAAGTTTGATGTGATCCCATATGTTCATTTTTCCATTTATTTCCCTTGCCCGAGGGGATATATCAGTAAAAATATTACTCAAGGTAATGTCTGCAAACTTACTCCCTATGTTTTCTTCTAGGAGTTTTATGGTTTCAGGTCTTACATTTAAGTCTTTAATCCATTTTGAGTTTGTTCTCGTATATGGTGTAAGTAGGTGGTCCATTTTCACTTTTTTGCATGTGTCATTCCAATTTTCCCAGCACCATTTATTAAATAGACTATCTTTACTCCAATGTAAATTCTTGCTTCCATTGTCATAGATTAACTGACCGTATATGGATGGATTTATTCCTGGGCTCTCTATTCTTTTCCATTGGTCTATATGTCTGTTTTTATGTCAGTACCATACTGTTTTGATTACTGTAGCCTTGCAGTATGTTTTGATGTCAGGTAGTGTGATGCCTCCCACTTTGTTCTAATTTCTCAGGATTGCTGTGGCTATTTGGGGTCTTTTGTGGTTCCATATAAATTTTAGGATTCTATGTTCTATTTCTGAGAAAAATGTCCTTGGTAGTTTGATTGGAATTGCATTGAATCTATATTGCCTTAGGTAGTATTGACATTTTAACTATATTAATTCTTCCTATCCATGAGCATGGTATGTATTTCCATTCATTTGTATCTTCTTTGATTTCTCTCTTCAGTGTCTCATAATTTTCTGAGTATAGGTCTTTTACTTCTTTAGTTAAATTGATTCCTAGATATTTTATTGTTTTTGAAGCAGTTGTAAAAGGGATTGATTTCCTGATTTCTTCTTCTGGCTGAAGCCCTTTTTTTCTCAGCACCTCTTCTCCCCATCATACCCATTTCTGCTGTTTTATTTTCTCATTCTCTTGCCCTCTGTGTTTTCCTTCTGTGCCTGTTGCTCTCATTCCTTGAAGCGTATCCACTGTGCCTAGTCTGTAGTACACCCTTCATGAAACCCACCCCCACATTTGGGCTGACATAGGAACCTAGTTCTTGCTTGGGCAGGGACTGGTGAGTGCTTATTGTCCTCTGCCTCCTAGCCCAGCAGTCGGGGGAGGGAGTACATGTGCATGTGTTTGTATGAGTGTGTGTGCATGTGTGTGAATGAATGTGTATGTGTGAATGAGTGTGTGCATATGTCTGCATTGCTATGTGCAGGTGATACAGCATTCCTCAACTCCTCCTATTAATTTCAAATAATTACTCATCCTCCCTTGTGTAGAACCTGAATCCTCAGTGAGGCTCCTGGCATGAGACCATAGTCACTGTGTCTCTGTCCTTGCCCCTGTCATCCCATGACCTCTTGGTCATTTCCTTATAACCATTTATGATGGTGTCATCTGACTCAAGTCCCCCCTCTCCAGGGTTACTGTTACCACCGACCTTGATATTTCTGACACGCTTGTGGGCAATTCTGGGATCCCAGTGCTTGACTTCCTCACCTCCCATGACCTGTGCTTGTTCTCCACTCGAGCACCCACATCCATGCACCTTGGCAGCATCTTACATGTTGTTGTCACTCCCATTCTGTGACTACAGCCTGTCGTCCTTCTGAGCCTTTTAGTTCTTTGCCCCTAAAACATAGGCCTTTTGCTTTATACATCCATAAAGGCAGACAGGAGGCCCATAGCTCTCTAATTCTACCAGGCTTTAAAAAAAAAACACAAAAAAAACCTTTATAGTATAATTTATATACTATAAAATTCACCCATTTCAGATATATAATTCAATGACTTTTAGAAAATCTACTGAGTTGTGCAACCATCTCCATAATCTAGTTTTAGAGTACTTGCATCACCTCAATGATATCTCTCATACTCATTTACAGTTAATCCCATTCCCAACTGCAGCCCTAGGCAACCATCAATCTAGTTTCTATCTCTATAGATTTGCTTTTATGAACATTCAGTATAAATGGAGTCATACAATATGTGGGCTTTGTGTCTGGCCCTTTCCACTTAGCATATGGATTTGAGGTTCATCCTCCTCTAAGGTTTCTGTGCTCTTCTGATACTGTACCCTTTCCTGCCTGGGGTCCCCTCTGTTGTTGACCAGGCAAACCCCAGTGATTCCCTTCATCCCTTGTGATTCTCAATGTTTTTTATTTCTTTTTGCATCCATACCCTGACTTGATTCTATTATCAGTCCTCTGACTCTGACATCCAGGTGGCTGCATACAGTTAGAGAAGAAAATCACAAATATGTGAGAAGGATGTGTGAACAATGTGTGACTCCAACCTCAGCTGGGCCTTTAGGACAGCCTGAGTTCCTTGACTTGTCCTTTGTTGCGTCCCTTGGCAACATTTCTTAGGGACTATTTCAAAGGTTTACCTTTCTCCTCAAGCAACCTAATAACCTTCGATCCTCAATTAAAAAAAACAAACAGGGCTGGCCGAGTGGCTCAGTTGGTTAAGAGCTCACTCAAGAGTGCGAGCTGAGCTCTGAACAACAGCAGTTTGATGCCCAGCCAGAGCTGAGCTGCTGCTGAGCTGCCAACGGGTGGCAGGATGGCTCAGCTAAAAACAAAACAAAACAAAACAAAACAAAAACCAAACAAACAAAAACATTGTTGTCCTGCATTACAGAACAAAATAGAGACTTCAGGGTGTGAAATTCTACTTCAATTTCCTATGCAATTCGCATCTGCACATATGAGCGCTGACCTCCAGTTCAGAGGAGGAAGTGTTTCTCCTCCTGGTGTAGGTTGCCTCTCCACCTGTGTCGATTTCCTCATGCTTCCTCTGAACCTGGCCTCATATAGTTTCCCTCCATCCTATATTGTAAACCTATCCTGGTCCACTATATCTCTTTCTTAGGCTTTAAGTACGCTCCAAATTCTCCAAATTCTAAAAAAAAAGAAAACAAACAAACAAAAAAAACCAACCCTGAATCTTGAGTTTGTGATGGAGAGAAAAAGTCCAAAGCCAAAGATGCAAATGTGACAAGTATAAGAGGAGCATGCCAACATCATCACCTCCAACATTTTTCTCTACTCTAGATACATTCTTGGATTGCAGTTTACAACATCAGTATATCTGCCCCTCTACTCAAATATGAAACCTGATAAAATCTTTCTATTTATATTTCCCCAATTCAAATATGTAGGTTGAATCTGTTGTCACAGTTGGTCATTCTAAACTAACCCTAGTTCTGAGGATACTTCCTACTTCAAAGCCCAAGAACCAAGATCTAGCGGGCCACATTTTAGGCTCTTGGGGTTGCAGTGGATACTCCAGGCCCATAACTACCTGCCATCATTCAACCTCCACCAGTCTGGGAAGCTTTATCTCATAGTCTCCTTCCATCTTAATGGAGATCTTTGATTATTTTTTAAATTAAGCCCACCTTAGAAAGCAAAAATCTTGGGAGGTACTTTTTCTTTTTTTTTTTGAGAGCAGTGTCACTGGCCCTCACATGTGGGACCCGAACCGGGGCCGTTGGCTTCCCAAGCCAGCACTTAACCACCGCGCCACTCGGCCCCTGGGAGGTACTTTTAAAGTCATAGTACAGCATTCCAGAGAGTCCCTTGAAATAGGCCATTACCATCCAAAGAACAAACCATGTATCTGCAACCATGTCCATGAGCTAAGGGAGTGGAAGATCAAAAGTAGAGGACACCTTTTTTTCTTGGTGCATGTTACTTTCTGGCATAGTCTACATATAAAACAATCAGGTACTGATACATTAATGAGATTGAAAGTAGTTGTACAACTCACCATACTGGTGTACCTTCTAAAGTATTTTAGAAAAGAAAGATATCAGTGTGTGCTAATGGAGTTTGGAGATGCTTGATAGAAAAATGGAGTGTCTCTTAGGCCTTAAAACTATAGGAAGGATGCAGATAAGCCTAGAAGATAGGAGGGACCTCTTGGTGGGGTGGTGTGGTAAGGGGGAAATACTAGCATAAGAAAGGAGATGGCTAAAGTTTGCTAGGGGAAACAGTGAGAAAGTGAAGAAAAACTACAACTCATCCAGGCATGACAGTGCTTTATAGACTCTTTTCTCCAGAAGAGGTTTCCAGGAGTTTTGGGGGTTTGGGAGAGAAGTTTGCAAGGTGAAGGAGGTAATAACAGACAACTCAGTGTTGGGTTTTCCTTACAACATTCAAGGTCACAGGGGGCCAACTCTCAAATCCATTTCCTGTGGACAGAATAGGTCACAGGGCAGAGGGCAGACCTTGACCCAGGGTGAAAACAAGCTGCGACTGCCTTCTGATGAGATGGTTCTGCCTTTCAGAGAGCAGACTTGGCCATCTCTGCCATCACCATCACCCCGGAGCGGGAGAGCGTTGTGGACTTCAGCAAGCGGTACATGGACTATTCAGTGGGAATCCTAATCAAGAAGCCCGAGGAAAAAATCAGCATCTTCTCTCTTTTTGCTCCATTTGATTTTGCCGTCTGGGCCTGCATTGCAGCAGCCATCCCCGTGGTCGGTGTGCTGATATTTGTGTTGAACCGGATACAGGCCGTCAGGGCTCAGAATGCTGCCCAGCCCCGACCAACCACATCTGCCACCTTGCACAGTGCCATCTGGATCGTCTATGGAGCCTTCGTACAGCAAGGTACCTTCCTGGTTTCCTGATACTGGGACAGCCCCAGGGGCCTGGGAGAGAGCTTATCCACTGGCAAAGTGCTTAGGTGCCTGTTGCCAGAGTCACTCATTGTCAGTGCAATTTTATGTAATCTCTAGGACAGTGCTAATATTATGCTGCACCCAATTTCTCTGAGTAACATCGGATAGAAAGTCAATGAAATGATAACAAGGGACTCAACTTCAAATCCTGCTTTCCACTTTAGATAAAATTAACTTTGAAGTTCTGCTTTGCACTTTCCTCCCCTCCCACATTAGATTGATTGCTGTGCACATGGGGTTGTCAAGTGAAAATGGATCTTGTTTAAATTTGAAGTCTTAATGGGAAAAAAATGACAATTGTTTCACAATCATCTAAGCAATACTCCAGCCATTCTTGAGAAGCAAAGTTTCCTATCTGAGAAGTGCGGATAGTGCTTGGGGGAGTTACAGGATTGTGGAATTTTACCAGAAACAACAAATTGAAAGTTCCTAAAATGAGTTTATGAGTTTTGGCCCAGTTTGCACCATGGCAAAACATGTATCACCAGCTTGTGAGGTTATATATGAATAGTCAGTGAGAAGCTTTTTTCTGCTACCACGAAAGGGAGCAAGGAGAGAGAAAAAAAAAATGGCCTCAAACAGGCAGCTTTTGACTGAAAGTCACATGCAATGATTTCTGAAAGTCCTAGAAAAACAAAAGTCATCTAGTGATAGCTGAATATTAATAAAAATGTTATGGAACCTCTCATTTCTGAGGTTTAAAAGAAAGCTAGGGAGCCCTCTGGGTAGGAGGTACTTCTGTATTTATAGAATTCCTGAGACAACTCTATGTGAATTTGAAATTGGAAAGGGACCTTCCATCAGCCAGGTTGCAGTCCTGCAAGTTCTCAACACAGTGAGACAGAATCTTCTATCTGGAAGCTCTGATATTCAGAGCCATGTCCTTGGCATTTTGACAAACATCACATCAGTAAAAGGCCAGGCTTGGTTTTTCCATATCTTGTGGTCCTCCATTCCTTCCAAGATTAGTGGTGTTACGGTTTTTCCCAGAATTGTCACAGCCCCGCCATCCCACAGTAAGCTGGCAGTCTCTTCTCTGCTCCCCAGCCCATCACCAGGGGTGGCTCTCTATGCCTGGAGCATTTCTGTGGGGATGAGAGTGAGAGTGGACTCCTGAGGCCAATCCACTTTGCCTGCCTCCCTCCCACAGGTGGCGAATCCTCGGTGAATTCCATGGCCATGCGCATAGTGATGGGCAGCTGGTGGCTTTTCACCCTCATCGTGTGCTCCTCCTACACAGCCAATCTCGCAGCCTTCCTTACAGTGTCCAGGATGGACAACCCCATCAGGTAAGACAATTCCACCTTCCAAAGCTGGGACTACTCAGCTCTTAGAAGCTGTAAAGAGAAGATGCAAACTTGCCTGGGGTGGCTTGTTGTCATGAAGGCAGAGACAGGCTTAGATTCCAGATCTACAGTTTGATCATTGTAATCTTCAATGCATAAAGAGCTTCAATCCTGTTGTATTTTATTTCATGCATAATTAAATAAATGTATAAATTCATTAAGTAATATTTCTCAGGATGTTTAAATACTCCTTAGACTAATAAATCAAAACATTAAAAATTAACAAATTTAATTTCCTCAGACATTTAAACACCGATTGCAAGCTTATTTAACCAAATTTTTAAACATCCAATTAAAATTAATTAAAACCACAAGTCTAATATATTTTTCAAAACTTCAAACACCTTAAATTATTTTTAAGAGCATGCTAACTATCACTGTGATTAGAAAACTTATTTCACTTATATTTATGATATTATTAAAATATTGAAACCAAGGACTAAAAATCTTCCTTAGTTTTACCAAAATGTTAAAAATGTGGTATAAAAGAATTAGTTGAATATAGTGAAATAACTTGGAAATGCTTTGTTTGATAATCAGATTTCCACATACTGTGTAAATTACCAAGAACTTGGGCAAAGTGAATGTATGTTGATGTGGTTGCTGAAGTGACCAAAGACACAGATCTGTTCTCCATTTCCTTGGGGACATCGGTTTCTGCATCACCTCCCATCTGATCCTTGATGATGGTTTTCTGTGTCCCTGCCTTTAGTAATTTCTCCTTTAATTCATCGTAATCTCTATCATCATATTGATGCTTTTAATATACCCCACTAATCAAGTCATTTATCCTCAACCAGGTTCTGTCCCTCCCAACTGCCTACGTAAGAGTTCAAACTCCTTGACTAAGATTCAAAATTTAGTATATTATTAATATCTCGGTTTTTGTTGTTATTGTTGTTGTTTTGGTTGATGTTTTTATTGAGATAATTACAGATTCACATGTGGCTGTAAGAACTAATGCAGAGAGATCTCATAATATCCTTTAGCCAGTTTCCTCCAATGGTAACATTTTGTGAAAATATAGTATCATGTCACAACCCGGGTATTGATATTCATACAATTGACTGATTCTGTTCAGATTTTTCCTCTTGTACTCATTTCTCTGTGTGTGTGTGTGTGTGTGTGTGTGTGTGTGTGTATGTGCACACACGCATTTGGTTCTATACGGTTTTATCACATGTGTAGATTTGTGTACCCACGATCGCAGTAAAGATCTAAATTTTATACTTCTAAGGATCCCCCTTGTGTCTTCCTTTTATAACCACACCGACATCCTTCACATTTCTTCCCCTCCAGTCCTGTCCTTAATCCCTGGAAACCAGCAATGTGGTCTCCATTTCTAAAATTTAGTCATTTCGAATATGTTATATAGATGACATCATACCTCTTGGGATCGGCTTTTTCATTCAGCAGAATTACCTGGAGATTCATCAGCTTGTTGTGTATATTAATAGTTCAGTAGTGTCTGACACACCACAGTTTTTTAATGACTCACCCATTGAAGAATATCTGAGTTGTTCCAATTTGGAGCAATTATGAATAAAGCCACTGTAAACATTGGTGTGTAGATTTTTGTGTGAACATATGTTTTTATTTATATCCAAAAGTACAATTGCTGGGCTGTGTGGTAATTGCACGCTGAGTTTTATTAGAAACTATCAAACTGCCTTCCAGAGTAACTGCACCATTTTACATTACTACTAGTGATTGGTTATGATCCAGTTTTTTTGCATCTTTGCCAGTATTTAGCGTTATCACTATTTTTTGTTTTACCGTTCTAATAGGTATGGAATAATAACTCAAGTGATTTTAATTTTCATTTCCCTAATGATGAATTATGTCGAACACTTTTTCATGTGCTTATTCCTATTGTATCTCCTTTTTTGTGAAATACCTGTTTATGTATTTTGCCCATTTTCCAATTGAATTGTTTGATTATTACTGTTGAGTTTTGAAAGTCTTTATATAAGTTAAATACTAGTTCTTTGCCAGGTATGTGGTTTGCAAATATTCCCCCCCACACACTCTGTAGTTTGCCTTTTCAAACTTTTAATAAGGTATTTCTCACAGAAAATTTTTAATATCTATAAGGTCCAATTTATAAATTTATTATTTATTGGATCATGCTTTTGGTGTCAAGTCTAACTCTTTGCCTAGCCCTAGACTCAAAGATAATCTCCTGTTTTTTGTATGTGATTTTTTTTTCCCCTAAAAGCTTTGTAGTTTTACATTTTACATTTCAGTCTACCACCAATTTTGAGTTAAATTTTATATAAGGTGTAAGGTTTAAGTTGAGTTCTGTTTGTTTGTTTATTTATTTATTTATTTATTTATTTATTTATTTATTTATTTTAGCTGAGCCATCCTGCCAGCTGTTGGCAGCTTGGCGGCAGCTCAGCTTGGGCTGGTGTTGAACTACTGTTGCTCAGAGCTCAGCTCACACCTTTGAGCGAGCTCTTAACCAACTGAGCCACTTGGCCAGCCCTTGTTTATTTATTTATTTATTTCTCTGTGGATGCCCAATTGATCTATAATAGTACCATTTATTAGAAAGGCTATCCTTCCTTTATTAAGTTGCTTTTGCAGTTTTTCAGAAATCAGTTGGATATATTTCTGTGGGCCTATTTCTGTATTCTCTGTTCAGTTCCATTGATCTATGTGCCTATCCTTTTGCCAATACCACACTGTCTTGATTACTGTAGCTGCAGAGTAAGTGTTAATATCGGGCAGAGTAATTTCTCCCATTTTATTCTTTTGTGTTAAGGTATGTTGTAATTATCCTAGGGCCTGCACCTTTCCATATAAATTTTGAGATAAGCTTATCTATGTCTATAAACAAATTTTCTGTGGTTTTGATAGGAATTGCATTAATTACAGTTGTAATTGCATTAAGTCAATAGATTATACCTTGGCAAGACTATCGGTAATGAATATTGAATTTTGTCAGATGCTCTTTTTGATTTATTGGATACTATCATATGATTTTTTCTTCTTTAGCTTGTTTAATATAATAGATTACACTGATTGTTTTTCAAATGTTGTATACCTTGAGTGAATCTCATTTAATCACAGCTTATGATTCTTTTCATATATTGTTGGATTTTGCTGATATTCTAGTTGAGGATTTTTGCATCTAAATTCATGCAAAATATTGGTTTGTACTTTTATTTCTTGTACTGTTTTTGTTTGGTTTTTATATCAGGGTAACACTGGACTCATAAAATAATTTAGGAAGGCTTCCCTAATCTTCTATTTTCTGGAAGAGATTATGCAAAATTGGTGTTAATTCATCTTTAAATGTTTGGTATAATTCTCAAAAGAAACCATCTAAGCCTGAAGATTTCGTATTTTCGGAGCTTTTAAATTATGAATTAATTGTCATAGCTATAAGGCAATTTATATCGTCTGTTTTATCTTCAAGTATAGTTGGTTTATAGTGTTCATGTTTTCCATTTAATTGCTGATCTTCTGTTGAAAGTAGAATATTGAAGTCTCCAACTATTTTTGTAGAAATGCGTATTTCTCCCTTCAGTTTTGTCAGTTTTGCTTCATATTTTTGGGGGCCCTATTGTTAGATGAACATATGTTTATATTTGTAATTATTATATCCCTTTTATCTATATGCCTTTTTTATCTCCCATAAAAAAATTGTCTTCAAGTCTAATATGTCTGATATTAGTATAACCACTCAATTTCTCTTTTGCTTGTTGTTTGCACAGAATCTTTTTTTCCACCTAATTACTTTCAATCTATTTGTCTTTAAATGTAAAATAAGTCATTTCTACACAGCATATAGTTGGGTTATGTTTTTTAATCCATTCTAGCAATCTCTACATTTTAACTGGAGAGTTTAATCCATTTATATTTAATGTAATTTGTGAAAAGGAAGAAATCACTTATGTCATTTTGTTATTTGTTTTCTATATGTCATATATTTTTTTGTTCCTTACTTCTTCCATTACAGCCTTCTTTTGTATTAAATAGATATATTTTGCATACTATTTAAATTCCATTTTTTTACTAGATATTTTTTGAATCATAGTCTATGTTGTTGTCCTGAGCATTACAATTAACATCTTAATTTATAAAAATCTGTTTTAAATTATTACCAACTTTATTTTTATAGCATACAAAATATTTTGCTCCTATCTCACTCTGTTCCTCTTCACTCCTGCCCTACAACTCTTTTCTGAAGCTGTCTGATCCATTTCTTTTTAGGAGGTAATTAATTTTTTCCCCAATTTTTTCACTGTGGGGGGGGGGTCTTCTGTATTTAGTTTTCAAATTGTTATTTTTTATTGCTTTTTACTCATTGAAAAAGCTTTACAATTTGTTTAAAAACAACTTTATATATTAAAATACATTATTAAAATGCATGTTTATTGTTTTTTAATTTTTATCTTTTAAATTGTAGTAAGGTATACCAGGGGTGCCAAAAGACGTATACACATGACTTGTATTCATCTTTTGTTATCATTATATATTGAGTATTACAATTTTAATACAGTTTTTTCCTTTCTTAAAATGTGTATACATTTTCTGGCATCCTCTGTACATACCATACATTTTATCATTTTAATTATTTTAAGTGTAAATTTCATTGTTATTAAGTATATTCATATTATTCTGCAAACATCACCACCATCCATCTCTAGAATACTTCATCTTGCCAAACTGAAAGTCTGTAAAATACTTCACATTTCTGTCTACTTCAAGACCTGGAAACCATTATTCTATTTTATGCCTCTATGAATTTGCCTACACTAGGTACTGCATATAAGTGAAATAATACAGTTTTGTCCTTTTTTTACTGGCTTATATCATTTAGCATGTCTTCAAGTTTCATCCATGTTGTAGCAAGTGTCAGAATTTCCTTTTTTTTTAAAGGCTGAGTAACATGCCTTTGTATGTATTTACCACATTTTGTTTATCCATTGATTTATAGAGAAACACTTGGTTTACTTCCATCTTTTGGCTATTATTTAATAATATTGCCATGTTTGTGGTATACAAATATCTATTCATGTTTCTGCTTTCAATACTTTTGGGTATATACTCAGAACATGAATTGCTGGATTATATGGTAGTTTTGAATTTAATTTTTTTGAGGAACTACCACATCATATTCTATAGCATCTGCACCATTTCACATTCCCACCAGCAAACCACAAGGATTCCATTTTCTCCACATCCTTGCCAACAATTGTTTTCTGGTATTTTTGTTTTGCTTTATTTTGTTTTCATAATAGCTGTTCTAATGAGTGTGAAATGGTATCTCATTTTGGTTTGATTTGCATCTTCCTCATGATTAGTGATATTAAGCATCTTTTCATGTGTTTGTTGTTCATTTGCTTATGTTCTTTAAAAAAATGTCTATTCAAGTCCTTTGGCCATTTTAATTTTTTTTTTATTATTGAGTTGTAGAAGTTTTAAAAAACGTATTCTGGATATTAATCCCTTGTCAGATATATGATCTGCAAATATTTTCTTCCATTCCATGGGTTGCCTTTTCATCTGATGATAGTGTCCTTCGACACAGAAGTTTTTAATTTTGATAAAGTCCAAATTATCTATTTTTTTTGTTGTCTTTGCTTTTATTGTCATATATAAGAAGTTATTACCAAATCTAATATCATGAAACTCTTCCCACATTTTCTTCTAAGATTTTGTAGATTGATGTCTTATGTTTAGGTCTTTGATCCATTTTGAGTTAACTTTTGTACATGTTATAAGGTAAGGGTTCTACTTCATTCTTTTAAATAAGGTTATCCAGTTTTCCCAAAACCATTTGTTTAAAAAGACTGTTGTTTTCTCATTGAATTGTCTTGACACCCTTTTGGCCACTATTTATCCATATATAGAACAGTTTTCTGATTGTTTTTCCTTTTTTATTCTCTTGCTCTTTTCTCTTGTATGTTGATGACTTTCTGTAATGTTGTGTTTGGATTTCTTTCTCTTTTTTTGTTGTATATCTCTTAAAGATTTTTCACTTGTGGTTACCATGTGCTTCTTATATACCAAGCTATGTTTATAGCAGTCTGTTTTAAGTTGATGGTTGCTTAAATTCTAAAGTCATTACCAGTTTTACTCTCCCACCTCCACATTTATATTTTTGTCATTATTTTTAACTTCTTTTGTGTGTTTGTTTGTGTGGATCTTTTAATTTACTCTTGTAATTACACATAATCTTCCTAATTTTGCCTTTTAAGTTTTTTACTAGCTTTAGTGTTGGTTGATCCACTGCTTTTATTATGTGTTTGTTTTTCTCAGTGAGAGTTTTATTCTTTGTGATATTTTCGTACTTATACATTTTTTTCTTCTTCTTAAAGAAGCCCCTTTAATATTTCTTGTAATACTGATTTGGTGGTGATGAGCTTTTTAAACTTTTTCTTATCTGGGAATCTCTTTATCTGCCTTTCGATTCTAAATTATAACCTTGCTAGATAGAGTAATCTTGAGTGTAGGCCCTTGCTTTTTATCATTTTCCATATTTCATGCCAGTTCCTTCTGGTCTTCAATATTTCTGTTGAGAAATCAGTTGACTGTCTTATGCGAATGAGCTCGTAGGTAACTAACAGCATTTCTCTTGCTGCTTTTAAGATTCTTTGTCTTCAACCTTTGCCATTTTAATTATAATGTGTCTTGGTATGGGCCTCTTTGGGTTCAGCTTGTTTGGGACTCTTTGCACTTCCTGGGCTTGTATGTCTATTTCCTTTAACAGGTTAGGGAAGTGTTCAGTCATTATTTCTTCAAATAGATTTTCATTCTCTTGCTTTCTCTCTCCTCCTTCTGATACTCCTGTGATGCAAATGTTGTTAAACTTGAGGTTGTACCAAAGGTCCCTTAAACTGTACTCATTTTTTAAATTCTATTTTCTTTTTGCTATTTTTTTTCATTTGGGTTTTCTCTTACCTTGTCTTCCAAATCACTGATTCGATCCCTGATTCATCTAATCTGCTTTTGCTTCCACCTAATGTATTTTTCATTTCAGTTATTGTATTCTTGATTTCTGATTTTTTAATGTTTTCTATCTTTTTGTTCAAGTTCTCACTAAGATAATCTATTCTTCCCCTAAGTTCACTAAGTTAAAGCAGATTCAGATTTGGTGCCAGTGCCAGGAGTGTGGCCATGTAGCAAGAGGCACAGGGCACACTGAGGCCAGCTGCCACCTACCTGGTGCCTGCGGACCTTGGATAGTTTTTAAGAAACTCTGAAGCTTGAGTGGCAGCTGGGTGCCAGTGGGACACAACCACTGAAAAAGCCTTGGGTAGTGTGC
This sequence comes from Aselliscus stoliczkanus, assembly GCA_033961575.1. Lineage (NCBI taxonomy): Eukaryota > Metazoa > Chordata > Mammalia > Chiroptera > Hipposideridae > Aselliscus > Aselliscus stoliczkanus. Next base: position 123,286,922 of record CM066729.1, read on the forward strand.
AAGTTGATTGGAGCAGGGTCTCAGGGAGTCACCAGGGTGGGGCAGTGGTGTTCACTAGGTTAATGTAGATTCAGATTTGTTGCCAACCTGTCCTGTGTGTGGGGAGAGCTCAACAGAAGAAAAATGGTGGCAATCCCTCTAACACTTGCTCTGAAGCCACATAATTCAGTTTCTTCCTATATATGTCTTTGGCACCTTTTGAGCCTCTGTCTCTCTGCTGGAGCTTAGGGTGAGCATTTGTGAGCAAGTGAATCTGTGTGTTGGCCCTTTAAGAGAATGCCTTTTAGAGGTTTCCAGAAATCCTCTGTCTCATCCAGATGGAATCCCTGCTGATTTTCACAGCCAGATGTCGTGGGGGTTCCTCTTCTCAGCACTGGAGCCCTGGGCTTGGAATCCTGGTGTGAGGCTAGGACCTCTCACTCCTCAGGGAGAACCTCTGCAGCCAAGATATCCCTCCGGATTCTCTGGGTGGTGAACACACAATGTGATATATAGATAATGTATTACAGAATTGTACGCCTGAAACCTATGTAACTTTACTAACAATTGTCACGCCAATAAACTTTAATTTAAAAAAAAAAAAACAGATGTATTTGCAAGTAAAATGGGGAAAACATGAACTGGGTAGGGCTAATTAGGACAAGTACAGCCAACTTATAATTTTTTTCATTGATCATGTTATTGGTGTTGTATCTAAAAAATCATGGCCAAACCCAAGGTGGATTAATTGCTTTTTGCAGACTGACCTTAAAGATTGTTTACACATGGATCATTGTCAGTTTGGGTGTGAAGATTCTATTTTAAACACTAATATATGGATAAAAACATTAAACAGAAATCATAAACAGTTGGATATGATCTGAATTTACTTCACAAGGTATTTTCTTGGTAGCATAGTGTTTTAAGTATTTATACTTACTGTTCTTGGTTGTGTTATCACTCTTCAGGTTGCCCCTAGTCTCACCATCCTCTGTTTTATTACACCTGCTGGCTTCACACTCTCACGTGTTCACCTTCTACCTCAAGATATTAAAGTTTGTATCCTCTGACATAGAAAACCTAAATGACTGTCAATTAGCAGGTCCTAGAGATTCTTTTTTTTTTTTTTAAGATTTTATTGGGGTATGGGGGAGGGGAACAGCGTTGGGGAATCGGGGGAGGGGAACAGACAAGTTGCTGTCTTTATGTTCTTCAGTCTAGTTGCGGAGGACGTTGTTTCACTGGCCCAAATTGGTATCGTCATTGCGCTCTTCCTGGATGACGCAGATCCATTGCTGACCACTGGCTGATCGCTCACCGCGGCTATTGGCAGCTCACACTGGCTGCCGACCACTCATGCTGGCTGTCGGCCACTCACCATAGCCTATGGCAGCCTACTGCAGTAGGGACTGCAGCCTACACCATCGCCAGGGCTTGCACAGCCCAGCTCCAGGTGGAGCTGTTGTTAGCTGTAGAGGGCAGTGGCACTGGTCCTCATATGTGGGATCCGAACTGGGGCCACTGGCATCCCAAACCACCTCTTAACCAATGTGCCACTTGGCCGGCCCCTAGAGATTCTTAATAATCAAAGTGTGGCACAGAGCTGGCAAAAATTGGAGCCTCACCTCAGATCTCCTGAATTAGAATCTGTATCTAACTAGGCCTTTGAATTATGTTTATTCACATTCAAGTTTGGAAAGCGCTGCCTCTAATTAGAAAAAAAAATGATCTATAACATTCTGGTAGCCTGGAATGATTGGCTACATCTAATAAATGTATTTCCACAGAGCAACATATCATTTCCTGCCTCGGGGGAACCACAAATTGGAAAAGGAAGACAGTGTATATTAATGGTACTCAAGAAAAAGAACATGGGACTTTCTCTATATGCCATGATGAAGTAATGGGCATTGGGTTAGACCTTCCATCATTAACAAGCATAAAGCTGAAAAAAAATGCTGTCTATAATCATTTTAAACATAAAGGTGCACATGGATTGAGCAGAAAGGGAAAAAATGCCATGAAAACAGAAAGCATAAGAAAACTGGCAATGCTATCTCAATATCAGACAAAGTAGACTTTATACCATAGGGTATTACAAAGGATAAACAGGGATATTACATAATGATAAAAGGCACAATTTTACCAGAAAGACAACAATTTAAAATATTTATGCATCTAATAATGAAGTGTCAAAGCTTATGAGGTTAAATCTGAGTAATCTAGGGCCGGCCAAGTGGCTCAGTTGGTTAAGAGCTTGCTCAAGGTTGCGAGCAGAGCTCTGAGCAACAGCAGTTCGATGTCCCGCCTGAGCTGAGCTGCCACTGAGCTGCTAACAGGTAGCAGGGTGGCTCAGCTTAAAAAAAAAAAAAAAAAAAAAAAAAAAAAAAAAAAAAAAAAAAATGTCTGACTAATCTAAGGGGAGAAACAGAAAAATCTAAGAGTCAAAATTTTAACTTTATTTTCTTAAAAGTTGATATAACAAACAAAAGACCAGAGACCAGAGATTATAGAAAATTTAAATGACCTTATCAATCCTTGACATAATTGACATTTGTAAAATACTACACTGAACAATTGAAAAGTACACATTCTTTTCAAGTATTCATGGAACATTCACCAAGGCAGATCATTCACTGGGCCATAGAGTTAAATCTTACTAAATTTCAAAGAGAAAATGTTAAGGAGCATGTTCTACCATTATAATTAGGCTAAATTAGAAATCAATAAAAATAAACAATTTAGAAGATCCCCCCCAAAATTTAAATAACATAATTCTAAACCTATAGGTCAAAGAAAAAAAATCACACACAAAAAGTATACAAAATATTTCTAATTGATAATGAAAACAGAACATATCAAAATTTGGGAAACCCAGCTAAAATAGTGTCTAAAAGAAAGTCTATAGCTTTAAATGCCTATATGTGAAATAAAAAAAACTTAACTTCAAGATTCTTAGTTTCCACCTTAAAAAGATAGAAAAAGAAGAACAAGCTAAACCAAAATAATTTAAAACAATAGAATATGTGTAATAACACAGAAAATTAACCACATCAAAAGTTGGTTGTTTGAAAAAAAAAGAAAAGAAAACAAGTTGGTTGTTTGATAAGTTTAATAATGTTGATAAACTTTAACACTAATCAAGGAAAATAAATGAGAAAAACTGAAATGACCAATATCAGGAATGAGAATGAAGATTTCACTATAGCTCTTTTAGACATTAAAAGGAAAATAAGAAAACATTATAAACAAATCAATGCCAGTGTATTCAATAACTTAGGTGAAATGGACAAATTTCTTTGAAAAAAACAACTGATAAAATCTGATTTAAAATGAACACTTTTTAAAGGTGTTCAATTTGTAAGACTCACCACAAATGAAATTCCTGGCCCACAGGCCCAGATGCCTCACTGCTATCCAACATTTAAAGAAATAACACTAATTATAAACTTTTTCAGAAAATGTTTTTAAATTCATTTAGTGAAACTGGTACAACTCTAGTAACAAAAGCAAAAAAAGATATTGCAAGAAAATAAAGTTACTGACCAATATCCCCCATGAACTTAGATGCCAAAATCCTCAATAAAGTAGTAGCCGATCAAATCCAGCAAAATATGACCCAGCAGTCCCTCTCCTGAGTACCTACCCAAAAAATCTGAAAACATTTATCCTTAAGGATATATGTGCTCCGATGTTCATTGCAGCTTTATTTACCATGGCCAAAACATGGAAACAACAAAACTGTCCTTCGACAGATGATTGCATAAAGAAGATGGTGGTATATATACACAATGGAATCCTAATCTGCCACAAGAGAAGATGAAATAATGCCATTTGCAACAATATGGATAGATCTTGAGATTATTATACTAATGAAACAAGTCAAACAGAAAAAGTTGAGAACCATATGATATGTGGTATATAAAACTGAAAACAACTAAGGAACAAGACAAACAAATGAAGAAACAAAAACTTACAGACACAGGCAATAGTTTAGTGGTTACCAAATGGGAAGGGGGGAAGGGGTGGTAGATGAAGGTAAAAGGGATCAAATATATGGTGATAGAAGGAGAACTGACTCTGGGTGGTAAATACATAATGTGATATATAGATGATGTATTAGAGAATTGTACACCTGAAACCTATGTTTCAATACTTAACAAACTAATCAATGTGATTCACCATTATTAACAAAATAAAGGATAAAAATTGTATGATCTCAATTTATGTTGAAAGGTATTTAACAAAATTCAACACTCATTCATGATTAAAAAATAAATAAATAAATAAAAGGAAACTTCCACAACCTGATAATATGCACAAACAGAGAACTGACTACTAATCACATACATAATGATGCCATCTTTGCCTGAGCAGCAAGCAATAAAAGAAATAAAAGTCATACAGTTTCAAAAGGGAGACATAAAACTGTTTTTATTTCCTGATGACATGATGGTCTGTGTGGAAATCCTAATAATGTTGTAATAAAATTAAATCTAATTAATAAATCTTCACAGGTTGCAGGAAACAAAGTGACTATACAAAAATAAATTGTTATTTTTATATACTAACAACTGAAAAACAAACTAGAAAAACAATTACAATAGCATCAAAAATATAAAATTCTTAGGAATACGTTTTTAAAAGATCCGTAAGGATTATACCCTTAGCAGAAAACTTAGTGGAAAATGTTGCCAAGAAAAATTAAAGATCTAAATAAATGGAGAGATATCCAATATTCATGGATTGGAATGCTAACCATTGAGATGGCAAATCTAATTGAGATAGATTTAATGTAATCCTCCTCAAAATCCCAGAAGAGTTTTTTTCCTTTTTTTTTTTTTTTTTTTAAAGATTTTATTGGGGAATTGGAGGAGGGGAACAGCGTTGGGGAACCGGGGAATGGAAACAGACAAGTTGCTGTATTTTTGTTCTTCAGTCTAGTTGTGGGGGACATTGCTTCACTGGCCCATGTTGGTATCGTCACTGTGCTCTTCTCGGGTGAGGCAGATCAGTTGCCCGCCTCTGGATGGCCACTCACAGCAGCTCTTGGCAGCTCACACAGGCTTCCAGTTGCTCACGATGACTGCCAGCCAGTCACTGTAGCCTGTGACAGGCCACTGCAGCAGGGGCTGCAGCTATGCCTTTCCCCTGGGACTCACAACAGCCCAGCTCCAGGTGGAGCTGTTGTTCACCATCTTAGCTGTAGAGGGCAGTGTCACAGGCCCTCATATGTGGGATCCGAACTGGTGTCCCAAGCCAGCTCTTAACCAATGCCCCACTTGGCCGGCCACCAGAAGAGTTTTCTAAAAATATAGCATTGGACAAAATTATTCTAAAATAAATTATATATGCATATAGAATTAGGAAATTAATTTTGAAAAAGAAGAACAAAGTCGGAAGACTACTTGATTTCTAGATTACTTGGCTTCTCTGTGTAATTTTATCTAATCCTATTTTTTTTTTTTTTTTGAGGGCAGTGTCACTGGCCCTCTTATGTGGGACCGAACTGGGGCCACTGGCTTTCCAAGCCAGCGCTTAACTACCGCGCCACTCGGCCTGCCCTTTTAATCCCATTTTATAATGCCCTTGTGCTTCCCTGGCTTCTGTGTGCTTCTCAAAGATCACAGGTTTTAAGCTAGTCCATATTTTTGGAACACATTGATTCACCCTTCAAGTCTGTGCTCAGATGTCACCTCCTGGCTGCTCCTCAATGTAAATCACCCTTTTCATTTTTTTCCTTTCATAGACTCTGGTACTTTTCTTTCTTAGCAATTATCATATTGTGTGACTATATATTATATTTACGAGTATGTGTTTCCTTTTTGTTTAATATACATCCATCCTTCCAGATAATAAATGTCATGGATCCAGAGACTAAATTTGTCTGCTCCCCATTGTATAACCAATGCTCAGCACTCAACTCAGCTATTATAACAAAATACCCTAGACAGGGTGGTTTAAACAACAGGTATTTATTTCTCACAGTGTTGGAGTCTGGGAAGCCTAAGGTCTAGGTGCTTGCAGAGTTGGTTCTTGGTGAGATCTGCCTTCTTAGCTTGCAGATGGCCACCTTCTCCCTGCTGTGTCCTCACATGGTGGAGAGAGGGAGCTATGGTCTCTCTTCTTATAATGTCACTAATCCCATCAAGAGAGCCTTACCCTCATTAGTTCATCTAAACCCAATTACCTCTACAAAGTCCTGCCTCTACCATTACATTAGGGGTAAGGGCTTTGACATGTCAATTGGGGGGGGGGGGAGGGCACAAATATTAAGTCAATAGCCGCAGGGTGTATACCTCATACATACGTTAAATGAATGAATTAATTTTTGAGAGTAGATTTGTTCTTTTTGTTTCATATGTGGAGAATTTGGAATTTTGGGAAGGACAATTCAAGATATTAGAATTTAGCTCAGAAGAAAAAGTTTTTTCTGGTGTCAGACCTGCCTGAAGTTGAGTAAACACCCTTGGGAAGTGATAAATTCCATATCACTTAAGGTATGTGTGCAATATCTAGGAATCACAAATGTCTCTCCTGAACTCTGAATTCATGTACTGTGCTCCCTGTTCTTTGGGTATCTGTATGCAAGGAAGGAGCTAGCTGTGGATTCTTGTTTTTCTCTATTTTTATCTTGAGGGCAAATGTTTATGTGGGTATACATATCGATCTGCTGCTGGGCAAAGCTCTGATGGGACCACCTTTTTCTAAAGGTCAGATTGGAGATTTTCCACATCTTTATATTTTTTTCATTCTTTTTATTCTTCTATTGCTCCTGTCTTCATGGATCTGTTAGAATTGTATAAAATGTTTGCAGTCTATGACTGTTTCACATTTGAACCATGAGATTCACGAATTGGAAAAACTCCAGGTTTTATAGCTGTGATAAGTCATCCGTATGCACAAAGTAGCTGTCAAATTTGTATTCATGTTCAGGCTTATGAATGCACAATATATTAGCAAGAATTATATAATTCAGGAAATCTTGAGTTCATAAGGGGCAAATATGTTTTGTAACTCCTGTGATGGGGTGCACGACTTCTTCCATCCTGTGACACCTAGAACTACAGCATCTTGTTGGGAAAGGGACATCAGAGGCATGGAATCCAGCTCTCTGAAGCAGATGCCAGGCACCACAGGAAGTGTGCAGACAGGGCTTCCACAGGTTTACTCCGTAGACAGTTCAAGAAGAAGACCTTCCTTTAACCTAAAGTGTCATACCCAAGGTTCTTGGAGACCTTAAGCTGGTGTTTCTCCCCTCCCACCTCCTTTTTTTTTTTTTTTTTTTTTTTTATATAATAGACTTTCTTCTTGAACAGTTTTAGATTTACAGGAAAATTGAGTAGGAAATACACAATTCCCATATAGTTTCTCTCCTCAGTTTTCCCCCATTATTAACATTTTTCATTAGTGTGGTAAATTTGATGAACAAATATTGATACATTATTATTAATAAAAACTCATAGTTTATGTAGGGCTCACTCCATTCCATAGATTTTGACAAGTGTATAAGGACATGTATCTACCATTAGAGATGTATACACAGTAGTTTCATTGTACTAACAATTCCCTGTGCTCCACCTATTCATCCTACCCTCTCTCTCCTCATATTTAAAAAATTAACCAGAAATTGGGATCATTGCAAATACTTACCTGCTCCATACTCTTCAGAACTACTCTGTCAATAAATTATATCCACTGTACTTACTAAAGTCTGCAAATGTGTATCCTAAGTCTCCAAAATATATGTCAATTTCTGCTATTTCCAGGTCCTGATGATCACTTAGTTTATTAAACAGCCATCTGACTTTTTCTCTCCTCTTTTTACTCCTTCAAACCTTTCTCCATATTGTCAGCAGAACCATATATGTAAAATAAATGCTGATCAAACAGTCAGCATTTTTGCTTTGCCTATAAATCTCTAGTGGTTCCCAACTGGGTATCTTAATATATTCCTGTACCTAGCTAGTTAAAGAGTGGATTTTTCAAGATGCAGGTTTTTTTCTTTTAAAATTTTTATGTTGTATAGTTTTTTTCCCCTTATTATTTCCTATGGCAGCTTCTATATAAAACTTCTTAAATTGATTTTTAACTGTTGATTTGTTTGTTCCCTTTGTGTATCTATCATTAGAGTTATTAAATTGAACTATTGATATTCATTTATAAGATCTCTCCTTCATTAAACAATGAGCTCTTTGAGGGCAGAGATTGTGTCACATTTATATTAGAACTCTCCCTGGTAAACAAAGGGTTTGACACTTAAAACTTAGCAGGGGTTGAGCAGATGCATGAAGGAATGGACAAGCAAACTTGACAGCCACAGATAACCTAGAGTCAGTAGAAAAATAAATAATAATAAAAATGAGCATTGGAAGCTGGAGGAAGAAATGGGTGGATGTAGAGAGAAAGCATAAATAAGGGGACCATGAAAACAAGGGAGAATATCTACTGCTGAGAACAAGCTGCCTCACTGGGCTTGTGAAGTCTAATGTGGAACACTTGGGTGCCAGAGAGGCTATCTCAAGAAATACTGAGAAGGATACAGTGACAACTTGAAGTGAGACCACCCAGTGTGCAGTGGGTCCCAGCTCCAGTATTCTCTGAAAGGGAAACAAGGTAGTTCAGATGTGAATTGGCCATTGCTGTTGGTGTTCAGTGACTATGGAACCATCTATCTTCCAGCCGTCCCTGGTGTTCTTGGTATTCAGTGTCTGTCTTCTAACAACTCAGGTCAAGTGTTTTGGAAAACAGCCAGCTGTTTATGGCAAATTTGTAGCTATGTGGAGCTGTTATTTTAATTTTGATAGAAAGATAATTTGTTGATAATGCATGTATAGTAGGCCCAGTTTTATTTCAGGGGATAGGTTCCAAGACCCCCAGTAGATGCCCAAATGACAGATAGTAGTAAACCCTATGTTTTTTCCTATATATACATATATACCCATGATAAAGCTTTATTTATAACTCAGGCACACTAAGAGATTAACAACAATGACTAATAATAAAATAGAAGAGCTGGCTTGGGAAACCAGTGACCCCGGTTCGGTCCCACATATGAGGGCCAGTTACACTGCCCTCAAAAAAAAAATAGAAGAATTATAACAATGTACTGTAATAAAAGTTATGTGGATGTGTCTTCTCTCTCTCTCTCTCTCTCTCTCTCTCTCTCTCTCTCTCTCTCTCTCTCTGTCATATCTCTATCTCTCCCTCCCTCCATCTAAACACCCTTCTTCATGTAATGATGTGACATAATAAAACACCTATGTGATGAAATGAAGTGAGGAGAATGATATATTGTGACACAGCATTGGCTACTGTTGACCTTCTGATGATATGTCAGAAGGACCATCTGCTTTGGGTGTTTCTGGCATATCAAACCTAATGATATCAATGGTTAGATGCTGACTGGGAAAATTTAATATTTTCAGACTGAAGCTAACCGTAGGTAACTGATACAGCAGAAAGCAAAGTTGTGGATAAGCGGGGACTACTGTAATAGGAAGTTTGGGAGAAATAGAAACTGTTTTATTGAAATTTATTATAATAGAAATAAAATAGAAGTAAGAGCTAGGCATGACTTGGAAGTTAGCTCAGACTACAAGAAAGCCAAGTTCTAAAATTTTAGAAAGGACTTTAAATAATGAAACGGTAGTGCTCTAATCATAAGTGATCCCAGTGAGGAAGGAACAGCAGGAGGATGTCCAGGGATTCTCGCATGAAGCCAGGTGTTTAAAGGACCAGTATGAACATTGGAAGGTAGTGCACAGGGGAATAAAACAAAACAAGGGCATGACTCAAAAATATGTGCATCCAGGGTCAAGTTACAGAATTAGCTTCAATTGAGGAACATGCTGAAGAAAACAAATGTAAAATTTTGGCAGAATTGATTTTTTTAAATTCTAGTTTTTAGTTTTAAAATGTCACAAGGAAAGAGAAGGTCCATGCCTAGGTAATACTGGGTGGGGCTAACATGATAAAGTAAAGCAGAATCGCTGCTGCAATATAAAAATCATTGGACTAGAACCTTGTGCTAGCACAGTGGCTTGATGTATGTATGATTTTATTTTATTATTTTTTTATTTATGTAATGTTTGTACATCTTTATTTTTAAATAAATTTGTATTTTTCAATTACAGTTGACATTCAGTATTATACTAGTTTCAAGTGAACAACATAATGATTAGACGTATATAACTTTTGAGGTGATCACCCCAATAAATCTAGTACCCATATCACCCCCGACATAGTTATTACAATATTATTGACTGTATTCCTTGTGCTGTACTTTACATCCTCATGACTATTTTGTAACTACCAATTTGTACTTCTTAAACCCTTCTGCTTTTTCACCCAATCTCCAACACCCCTTCAGGCTGGCAACCATCAAAATGTTCTCTGTATCTATGAGTTTGTTTCTGTTTTGTTTGTTTGTTTTCTTCTTTAGACTCCACTGATAAGTGAAATCATACGTTTCTCTTTCCCTCTGTGACTTACTCTGCTCAGCACAATACCCTTTAGGTTCATCCATCTTGTTGCAAATGGCAAGAGTTTATTCATTTTACTAGTATGGCTGAGCAATATTCCATTGTATATATGTACCACCTCCTCTTTACCTATTCATCAGTCAAAGAACACCCAGGCAGCCTCCACATCTTGGCCACTGTAAACAATGCTGCAATGAACATATGGATGCACATGTCCCTTCAATGTAATGTTTTGGATATCTTTGGATACATACCCAGAAGTGGGCTTACTGGGTCCTTCTTTGTCACTTGTTATAGCCTTTGTTATAAAGTCTATTTTGTCTGGTAAAAGTATTGCTACCTCATCCTTTTGTTTGTTTGTTTGTTTGTTTGTTTTATTTTCATGAAACATCTTTTTCCATTTCTTTATTTTCAGCTTCTGTGTCTTTCAATCTGAAGTGAGTTTCTTGTAGGCAGCATATGTAAGGGTCTTGTTTTCTTATCCTTTCAGCCACTCTATGTCTTTTTTTTTTTTTTTTTTGAGGGCAGTGTCACTGGCTCTCATATGTGGGACCGGAACCGGGGTCTCATGGCTTCCTAAGCCAGCGCTTAACCACCGTGCCACTCAGCGGACCCTATGTCTTTTGATTGGAGTATTTAATTCATTTACATTGCAAATAATTGTTGTTAGATATGTAAATATTGCCATTCTATTATTCATAATTTTATTTTATTTTTCTTCTTCTTAAAGAAGTTCCTTTAACATTTCTTGTAATACTGGTTTGGTGAACTCCTTTAGCTCTTTTTTATCTGGGAGGCACTTTTATCTGTCCTTCAATTTTAAATGGTAGCCTTGCTGGGTAGAGTAATCTTGGTTGTAGGTCCTTACTTTTCCTCAATTTGAATATTTTGTGCCAATCATTTCTGGCCTGCAAATCTTCTGTTGAGAAATCAGCTGACAATCTTATGATAGCTCCCTTATAAGTAATTGATTGCTTTTCTCTTGCTGCTTTTAAGATTGTTTCTTTGTCTTTAACTTTTGGTATTTTAATTACAATGTGTCTTGGTTTGGGCTTGTTTGGGTTCATCTTGTTTGGGGCTCTCTGTGCTTTCTGAGTTTGGATGTTTATTTCCTTCACCAGGTTAGGGAAGTTTTCCATCATTATTTCTTCAAATAGGTTTTTTTTTTTTTAAACTAAATGTGTCATTGTATGTATGTATGTATGTATTCATTCATTCATTCATTTTATTGGGGAACAGTGTGTTTTTCCAGGACTCATCAGCTCCAAGTCAAGTAATTGTTTTAATCTAGGTGTGTAGAGACAGCTCAGTTGCCCATGTAGGGATCGAACCTGCAACATTGGTATTTTGAGTACTACTGAACTAACCGACTGCCCCTCAAATAGGTTTTTAATTCCTTGCCTCTCTCTTCTCTTTCTGGTACCCCTATGATGCAAATGTTGGTAAGCTTGATGTCCCAGAGGCCCCTTAAACTATCCTCATTTCTTTGGATTCTTTTTTTCTTCTGATTGGGTGTTTTCTGCTACCTTATCTTCCAAGTCATTGATTTGATCCTCAGCTTCATCTAATCTACTGTTGATTCTCTCTAATGTATTGATGTCATTTATTGTATTCTTTATTTCTGATGGGTTCTTTTTCATATTTTCAATCACCATTTTTATATTTCCTATCTCTCTGTTGAAGTTCTCCCTGGGATCATTCAGTTCCTTGTAGCTAGTGTTTTAACTTTGCGTCTGGTAGATTGCTTGTCTCCATTTTGTTTATTTCTTTTTCTGGAGCTTTGTTCTTTTTTGTTCTGGAGGTTTCATTTGTGACATGTTTGTTTGTCTCTTCATTTTGGCTGCCTCCCTGTCTTTGTTTCTATATACAAGACAGAGCTGCTATGTCTGCCAGTCTTAGTAGAGTGGCATTATTTAGTAGGTTTCCTGTGGGCCCAGTGGCACAGTCTACCTGTTCACCCAAGCTGAGTGCTCCAGGTATGTCCCTTGTGAGGGTTGTGTGTGCCCTCCTGTTGGCTTTGAGCCTTGGTTGCTGATTGCATGTCAGTGAGAGGGATTGACATTCAATCTGATTCATTGTAAGAACTGGCTGTGACTGCAGTGGAGGAGCTGTTGGGCAGGAGCTGAGCCTACGGAGCAGGATTCACTTTAGCAGAGCTCTGGTGCCTGTCCCATCTCCGCTTTGGGTGTGTCATTTGTGTAGGTGGTTGGGTTGTACTCTGGTCTGGTCTGAAGCTGGTCACCAGGTGTGTTCATTGTGGGGCCTCTTGGGAGAGACTCTGTTGCAGGCCAAGGTCAGCTGCTCCCTGTGCTCTGCCTGGGGTACAAAGTGGTCTGCAGATGCTTGCCACTTGTACTGGGCCTGGAGCTGTCTGGGAGAGGCTAAGCTGGGAAGTGAGGCTGGATGCCATTAGTGCCAGGCTTGGTGCTGCTTAGCAAGATATCCAGAGCATGCTGAGGCCAAATGCTGCTTTTTGGGGGCGGGTTGTGAAACTTTGAAAGATTTTAGGAAAACCCACAGCATGAGCCAAGATAGGCTGTTTGAATGGACTTGGCTTGGGTGGTCCACAAGTTGGGTGGGAGGGAATCACCAGGACAGGGAAAATAGTGTTAGCTAGGTTGATGGAGACTCAGATATGCGGTTCGCCTGCCTCTGCACACTGCGTGGGCAGAAGGCTCAACAAAGGAACAATGACTTCTGTCTGGGAAGAAGCTGTCCCTCCTGCCCCCACCCTGAGGCCAGATAACTCAGTTCCTCCCTGTATGCCCCTGGCACTTTTAAAGCTGCTGCCCCAGCACTAGAGCTCACAGTGAGTGAGTCTGTCAGTGAGTAAGTCATGTGTGGGTCCTTTAGGAGGAATGCCTGGGACTCCAGCAGCTCTCCACCTCATTCAACCACAATCTCCACTGGTTTTTACAGCCAGAAGTTGTGGGGACTTCTCTTTCTGGCATTTTGGGTTCCTTCAGATAAATATCCAGATTTGGGGTTATTGGGTCTTCTTTGTCCCTTGTTATAGTCTTTGTTTTAAAGTCTATTTTGTCTGGTATGTGTTGCTACCCTAGACTGTTTGTTTGTTTGTTTGTTTCCAATTTCGTGGAATATCTTTTTCCATTCCTTTATGTTCTGTCTGTGTGTGCCTTTCAATTTGAAGCAAGTCTCTTGTAGGCAGAATATGTGAGGGTTTTGTTTTCTTATCCATTCAGCCCTCCTATGTCTTTTCATTGAAACATTTATTTCATTTACATTCAAAGTAATTGCTGATAGATATGTAGCCATTGCCACTTTATTATTCATAATTTTAATCTTTTCTTTCCATCTTAAAGTATTCCCTCTAACATTCTTTGTAAAACTGTTTTGGTGGTGATGAACTTCTTTAGTTTTTTCTTGTCTGTGAAGCTCTTTATCTGTCCTTTGACTCTAAATGATAGCTTTGCTGGGTAGAGTAATCTTAATTGTAGATCTTTGTTTTTTGTCACTTTCAATATTTCATGCCAGTCCCTCTGGCCTGCAATGTTTCTATTGAGAAATCAGCTGACAATTGAATGGGAGCTCCCTTATAAGTAATTAGTTGCCATTCTCTTGCTGCTATTAGGATTCCCTCTTTGTCTTCAACATTTTTACCTTTTAATTATAATGTGTCTTGGTGTGGGTCTGTTTGGGTTCATCGGTTTGGGACTCTCTGCTCTCCTGGACTTGTATGTCTATTTCCTTCACCAGGTTGGGAAAGTTTTCAGTCATTGTTTCTTCAAATAGTTTCTTAACCCCTTGCTTTCTGTCTTCTTTTTCTGATACCCCTATGATGCTAATGTTATTACATTTGATGTTGTCCCAGCGGTCTCTTAAACTACCCTCATCTTTTTGGATTTTTTTTTTCGTGTTCTGATTGGGTGTTTTCTGCTACCTTGTCTTCCAAATTGCTGATTTGATCCTCTGCTTCATTTAGTCTGCTGGCAATTCCTTCTAGTGTATTCATTTCAGTTATTGTGTTCTTAACTTTTGACTGGTTCTTCTGTATGACTTCTATGACCCTTCATATGCTTGTTATTTCTTTGTTGATGTTCTTACTAAGGTACCCGAGCATCCTTATAACCATTGTTTTGAACTCTGTATCTTGTAGGTTGCTTGCCTTCATTTTGTTTAGTTCTTTTTCTGGAGTTTTCTCCTATTCTTTCATTTAGGATGCATTTTTTTGTTTATCATTTTGGCTGCCTCTCTGTGTTTGTTTCTATGTATTAGGTAGTATCCCAGTCTTGGTCTGGTGGTCTTATGTAGTTGGTGCCCTATGGGGCCCTGGCACAGTCTCCCTGATTACCTGTTCCGGGTGCTCCAAGAATATCCCTTTGTGGGTTTTGTGCCCACCTGTTATAGTTGAGCCTTGATTGCTTTTGACATGCCAGTGGGTGGGATTGACCCTCAAGCTGACTGGCTTTTAGGTTTGGCCATGTCCACAGCTTACAGGCTGCTGTTCAGGGGGCTTACCCTGCTGAGTGGGATTTGCCCCAGCAGGCTCTGGTGCCTGTTGAGACTGCCCCTTTGTGCATGCCACTTGTGGGACTAATTGGGTGGTGTTCTGCTGTGGTCTTAAGCCAAGCTCCATATATGTTGGTTATGGGGCCTCTTAGAAGAGGCTCTTGTGTAGGCCCATGTTACCCACTGCTTGTAACCAACTGGGGACTACCTGGTAGGAGATACAATGTGATCCATGGTTTTTTGCTGCCTGTGTTAAATCTGAAGGCATGTGGGAGAGGCCATGTTGCAAACTGAGGATTTCTGCCACCAGTACTAGTCCTGGGGTAGTTCTGCAAAAAACGAGGATGTCCCAAATTTTGCTGCCACCTGCTGGCTCCTTTAAGGTTCAGCCACTGATAAAGCCACTTGTGGTATGCAAGTTGACTGAGGCAGGGTCTCAGTGTGTCACTAGAGTAGGAAGAGCTGTGGTCACGTGTTAATATAGATTCTAATTTGGTGCCAGTGCTGAGTCTTAGAGCACACTGACACCATTTACCTACAAACTTGGGCCCGTGGACTTCGCTTGTTTTCCAAGAAAAAGTGCAATGGGGGCAGTGCTGGCTGTCACTGAGAAAGTGCCTCTGGCGTTGGGGCATTTTGCTGGGATGGGGTGCCAGGGTAGTCAGTGGCTTGGAGCAGCAGAGCTCACCAGACCAATTCAGATCCATATTGGGCCATGGGGGTGGGGAGGCTCAATGCAGGAAAGATAGCACCTGCCTTGTGGCTGCATGGGAGGAAACCCACATAAGAAAACTGACACTTGCCCTCTAGCCCTCTCCCAAAAGCCACACACCTGTCTGCCCCCTGTTTGCCTCCAATGCCCTCTGATTCACTGTCCCTCCACTGGAGCCCAGGGTGAGTGCCTGCAAGTGAGTCTGTACGTGGGCCCTTTAGGAGTATGACTGGGTTTCCCACAGCTTTTCCTCCCACCCAGGTAGTCAGAATTCCACTGGTTTCCACAGCCATATATTGTGGGGGCTCCTCTTCTCGGCACCAGTACTCCAGGATGGGGTGTCTGGTGTCTGGCTGGGGTCCCTTGCTCCTCCAAGGGGAACCTCCACAGCCAAGATACCCCTCCTAATTCTCAACCACCACACAGAGGTTTGGGACCAGCCAGTTGCATATCTCTGCCTTTTCTTCCAGTCTGAACGTGGCTTCTTTTTATCTTGTCATAAAACTTCTGTTCAGCTAGACTTCAGGTGGTTCTCCAGGTTGATTGTGCTATAATTTGTTTATCATTTTATTGTGTTCATAGAAGGAAGTGGCACAGTGTTTATCTAATCCACCATCTCGGACCTGACTCTCTCTTTTTTTTTTTTTTAAATATATGAAGAATAACTAGTGGGATAAAATTTGTGCTTTCTAGTATGTAGATTCCACAGATGAATGACTAGCTTTATTTTTCTTCCTTTGCATTTGCATCCATCCTTTGTTAAAGCTTGAATTACTGTGCAGATTTTTGTTAGTATGTTTACAAGTAGTATATGTTTCTTTTCATTGGATTTCCTTCTAATGTAATAAGAACTTTCAACTTTTATGTTCCTCTATTTCATTGTTTCATTGTATTTTAAGGTGTTTTTCTTCAATTATAACTTTGGTTATTTCGTCTATGGCAGTTTACACGTGTTTTAGCAGATCCTATATTCCAGAGGTGGTGTTCTGGTCTCTGTAACTGTCATTTTTTTGAAAATTTCACTTTCCTTCCACTTCTGTGCTTTTTTACTCTGGATTCAGAGGCAACTTTTGAAGTGTGCCCTTCATATAATTTATTCTGTGTTCTCTACTGTCAGTGTGAATTTCATTTGAGTGATTACAATTTTTCCCCTGCAATTCTTCATTTCATAAACCATTTTCCTTTACATCTCATCTGTTGACTTCTCACTTCTGGCTGTTATTTTCTTAGGCTTTCTATACCAGTTCCAAAAATGTTTGTAAAGAAATGTCACATTTGCTATTTTATAAAGTTGTAATTTTTGAGTGATTATGTGACATTTTATCCTTTTTATGGTTATTTTATTAAGAAGTTGGGAAAATAGTATGTGCTAGACAGAAACCACTTTAAACTGGAATGTCTGGGAGGGCTAATCTATTGACTGATAGAATCAAGACTCTAAATGATATCAACAAGGTGGAACAAAGCGCTGAAACAAACAAGATGGATAAATGTAATCTGGCAGGCTGCCTAAAAATAATCAGCCACTTAAATACAGGACAGGATGGAGGATGCCTGCTTTGGTATATTTCCAGGCTTACACATTCAGCTCACAGCTCAGCTCACTCTCCTTCCCTTCCCAGGCAATCTCATCCACTCTGAAGGCATCAATTACCACCAAATGCTGAAGATGTGACATCCGTGCCCCTGGTTCAGGCCAGCCACCTAAACTCAACTTATTCAGCACTGAGCTCATTAGCTTAATCTGAAACCATTCCCCAACATCATTCATTAGTTGAAGAGCATCACCATTTACCTGGTCACTCAGTCATCTTTAACCCAGCCCGCCTCCATTTCCCACAAGAAATCATTTGCTACCTATAGATTCAGTCTGCCTCATAATTATTTATCAGAATCTTTCTGTCTTGCTGTTCTTTCAGAGTGGGTGCTCACACACCTGGACGACTTCCTTCCTGCCTTTGGAAGTGTTGGAATCTATCTTTTCTGCTTTTCTTTCACCCAGTTCCTTCTGAGTATTTTTTTTAAGACAAATTTGATCATGTTATTTCCCAGCACCAATCCTCTCCAAGAAAAAGTTTGTTAATGATTGTCTGCTAGAAGAAGTGTAAGCTGTTTCAGAAATCACTGAAGGTAATCATGTTACAACCCTTCCCTGCCTTTGTAGCTTCACCTTTGTCCATTCCTTCTCTTGCCTCTGATAGTTTAATCACAAGTTGTCTCCTTTCTGTACTATTGCCTTTTTTTTTTTTTTTTTTTTTTTTTACTTCCTGGGATACCTTACTCCCCTCGTCTTCCTGGAAAACTCATAATTTTCCATTTGAGAATCTACTCAAGTGCTCCATCTTCTGTGAATCCTTTTGTGATCTACCAGATGCAGTGAACAATCCCATTTTTCTGTGCTTTCCCAGAAATTTCACATACAAGTGTTAATGGCCAACTCCCTCTATTGAAAGTTTGTCATGAACATGTACTACATTCCCTACTATTTCAAATATAGTAATTTCCCTGTGAACCAGTCATTCTCAGGTTACTTGCCCCCATTCCTCAACACACATTCGGTTCTTTAGTTCTTTGTGATGCTTTGCTATTCCAGGTCTGGCTAAAATCTGCTCTTTTTGAGTTGTTCTTGAAGTTTTCCAATTTAGATTGTGTTCCCTTTTTAAAAATACCTTGTCATATACTGTCTGCTTCTAGCATTTTTTACTTTATTCTCATTGCTTTATGAGCCATAAAGTAATAATTATATAGTTATAATAATGAAATGTTATATTGATTTTAAATAAATACTTCTTATTTTTACCTGAAAAATTCAAATAAAAAATGACAATTACCAAAATTATTTTCCTCCTCCCAAAATAATCAGTATTTCTATTTGGAGAAAGTCATTTGAGGTGTCTGGCTCTGCATATTTATAGATGGATAGAGAGAGATAATCTAGGAAACAATGAGATCATATGATCTAACCTATTTTCAGTGAAATCATTACATTTGTTTTTACTTGACATTGAGGAAAAATGAATATAAGTAAAACTAAAGGTATTACTGGAATTTGATAGATATTTCTTTATCACAGGAATTATTACTTACTAAATTATCCTTCTGTAAAATCAAATCTGAAAAACTGAAGGAATTCAAGTACTTTTTAACTATCTGATTCAATCATTTGAATCTTATTATGAAAGAAAAGGAAATTACTATAAACAGTTGTCCTCCCATTTCCCTAAGCATTGCTTTCCATTTTTGCTAGTTATTATATCTACATTGTAAAAAACTATGACATTAGACCTCTTCTGTAACCACAGTAACTCAGAATTGCTAAATATTAATTCTATAAGTAAATAAATTCAGGGCTTGCTCAGTACTTGTATTGTTATCATAAGTCATATCTCATTAGTTATCTTCGGTTTTGTACAAAACATTTAAACATGTGAAAATTTTTTTACAAAAATAATATAACAAGCACTTATGCCCTACCACCCACATGTAACAAATGTTACTTCAAATTGGTTCAATTATATTTTTGAAATAAAAACTTATAGATTCAACTGAACACACATTTGAATCTATACCCAGGTTTTATTTACTCTACCCACAGACATTTACTGATGTGAATTCAGAGTATGTCAAGAATATATATAAAAGTACTTGAATTCCTTCAATTTTTCAGATTTTATTTTTAACATATTTAATATCTATTTTAAAATATCAATATATTCAATATACATATTTATATCTTTAATATATTCAGTGTAATAATTTTAATTTCTTCAAATAAATAATATTGTGCTGTACATAATCTACATAGAGTACAAAAATCTATGTAATAGCCTTTACTTCTTTTTTTTTTTTTTTTTTAGAGGGCAGTGCCACTGGCTCTCATACGTGGGATCCGAACCCGGGCCGCTGGCATCCCAAGCCAGCTCTTAACCACTGCGCCACTTGGCCAGCCCCTTGTAATGGCCTTTACAATCAATATTTTATACATATAGATCTAGTCCATTTATTTAGATACCACAGAGTAGGTTATATTTTAACTCTACAATCATATATATTTACCTATCTCTCTACAGATATTTGGGTTGTTTCCAATATTTTCTCAGTATTGATAGCGCTGCAGTATGCATTTTTGTATGTATCTTGTGAGCACATGGATATGTTTCTTGGGATAGACACCTTGAAATAGAATTGCTGACTCATTGGTAGAGGCTTGTTAAATTTTATTAGCTGTTGCCAAATTGCTCTCTAATGTGGTTTTGCAAATTTACATTTCCAATGTTGTGTAAAAGAGTATCCATTTTTTATCAGTGTTGTGAATGATGATTTCATACTTCTCATTTGTGAAAATCTGATGGGTATGATGTGATATTTTATAACTATATTAATTTGCAATTTCTTCATTATAAGTGAGGCTAAACACTTTTCCATAATTTTATTTCCAGTTGGTCTTATTCTTCTGCATGTTTCCTATTCACATTTTATTTTATTTTATTTTATTTGCTTTTCTTCAATTGGAGTGTTTTAATTTTTATAAATCTTCACATTTATCTATTACATGTGTAAAAATATTTTCTTTCTGTCTGTGGCTTATATTTTCTTTTCAGTGTCTTATACTGTGAAGATTTTAATAGTATTATAGTCAACTTTATCACTTATTCCCTTTAGGGTTATATTTGTGTGTTATTTAAAAATATCATTATTTTAAAAAATTATAGAATATTGATTTTCCACATACAGGTCATTTATCCATCTGGAATTTATTTTGGAGAATATCATTTAACTTACATGAATAAACAGTTTTTACAGCACCATTTATTGAAAAGTCCATGCTTTGCCCACTGATTCTTTTAAATAAACACTATATTTCAGAATATTTTATATTTACAGAAAAGTTGCACTTTTCTGTAACATAGAAAAGTAAAACTGGGTTTTCCTTACCCAGTTTCCCATATTGTTAACAGCTTACATTACAATGGTATATTTGTCACGATTAAGATCCAATATTAGTATATTACTACTACCTAAATGCCATAGTTGATTTGGATTTCACGTTTTCCCTACCATCCTTATTTTCTTCCAGGATCCCATCTGGGATACCACATTCCATTTAGTTGGTCTCCTTCATCTCTAACAGCTTTTTCAGACTTTCCTTATTTTTCATGACCTTGGTGGTTTTGAGAGGATTACTGGTCAGGTAATTTGTAGAATGCCCCTCAGTTTAGGTTCACCTGATTTTTTTTTCCCTCATGGGTTTTTGGGAGGAAGACCGTAAGGAAGAAATGCCCTTCTCATGACATCACATCAGGTTTATGTTCTGTGGGCATTCCTTATTACTGGTGATGTGGGCCTGTTCACCTGGCCAAGGTAGTGTTTGCCAGCTTTCTCCAATGTGAAGTTACTTTTTCTTCTTTCCATACTCTGTTCTTTAGAAACATGTCATTTAGCACAGCCCACACTTGGCTGAGCTGGTATTAAGTTCCCTTTCTGGAGAAGGGAGTGGCTAAATAAGTTAAAATTTCGAATTCTTCTCTAAGAGAGATTTACCCCTTCCTTCCCCCATTTACTTATTTATTCAGTCATCAATTTATATTAGTATGGACTCATGAATAATTTCCGCTTCAAATTATAATCCAGTGCTACCATATTTATTTCAGCTTTGGCCATTGGGAGCTCTCTTGGGTTGGCGCCTGTGTTCCTTTGGCACATCCTCATTTGTTTGCTTCTTTAGCACTTGTTTTCTGATGCTACAAGATGTTATATGAGGGCCGGCTGAGTGGCTCAGTTGGTTAAGAGCTCGCTCAAGAGTGCGAGCTGAGCTCTGAGCAACGGCGGTTTGATGCCAGCCCGAGCTGAGTTGCCGTTGAGCTGCAAACAGGTGACAGGATGGCTCAGCTAAAAAAAAAAAGAAAAATGTTACATGACCATCTTGTATATGCCCTGCCCCATCCCTAGAATCCAGCTATCTCTCTAAGGAGCCTGGTTCCTGTAGTTTAAGGATCAGATTAGAGTTTAAGATGTGGGCTCTAGGTGTGCTCATTGCTATTGGCCATCACTGCTTTTAGAAACCTGAGAGATTAGACCCAGGAAACATCTGTATATATACTAACCTATGTAACTATAACTGGTTCTTTACCTATTATTCAGTGTCTTTACTAAGCTCAACATGAATTCATACTGTTGTCTCTGATTCTAATCCAGTAACACATTTTATTTTAGTTTTCTCCCATTGCTTATCTGTAATTTTCCTCTCCAACAGTGAGAAACCTGGATCTCACTCTCCACCACCCATTTATTTGTTCACAACTGTGTATATGTATACCAGTTTCAGAATTATTAACCCATAATTTCATAAGACACAAATTTACCAATTAGAACAGTATTTGTGGGTGCTTCCTTTTGTTTTTAGGCTTACGCTTTCCAGTCAAGCGCCATTTTCCAAAGTTACGTAGGTTAGCTTATTCCTCCCTGTACCTTTCAGAAGTTATGTTATGTGTTTATATTATTGATTCCTGTCACAATTTATATTCTATCCTGGGTTCCCCCCAAATTCTGGTCAATTTTTAAAAATTACATACATTAAAGTTCGTTCTTTTGCTATACAGCTGTGTGGGTTTTGAGAAGCCTCATTGCTTCCTAATGCTTCTTCGATCACAGCAGTCTTTGCATGTCTCTGAGACTCTGGCCTTTTATTTTCCTCTTCCAGTGATCTGTTGGGTTGTCGGAAAAATCATGATGCATTTTAGCAAGAAAAACATAGAAAAAATACGTCATGACTTTTCCGACAACCCAATATTTGTCCCTATATACTGTAATACTTTTGTAATTGCCATTCTCATCTTTGGCTTTCTTTTCCTGTATTGTATTTGAAGCATTATTCTTTTTAAATACATTTTTAAAGAAGCTTCTTAGATTTCACAAAAACAAAATTGTGATGTATTAATAGATCAATTTTGGGCTAATTGGCCTCTTTATGACATAAGCCTTTCTATTGATGAACATAGTATATCTGTTCTCTCGCTTGCTCTCTCTCTTTCTCTCTCTCTCTCCCTCTAATATTAAATATTCCAATCCATGTAAATGGCAGTCTCTCTATTTATTTAAGCATTCTTTCTCTCAATTTAATTTCTCCAATAATGTTTTTTTTTCCATAAAGACATAAACACCTTTTGTTAGATTTATACTTGGTACTTGAAATTTTCATGGTATTTTAAATGGTATCTATAATTTAAAATTTTATTTTGAATGTTTATGTTGCTAGTATATAGAAAAACTATTTTGTATATTGATTTTAAATCTAGTTAAGGGAAATTCTGGTGAGGTCTCAGGTGAAAACAAGAATATGTTATTGGAAACCATGGAAAGTCAGTCCTTGCTATAAAGTGGCAAAGAATTTGACTGAATTATGTTCTGTTGTTTTGTAGAAGGTAGAATTTATAAGCAATAAAATCAGATGATTTAGCTGAGGAGATTTCTAAGCAAAATGTCGAAAGAGCAGCTTGGTTTTTCCAAGTTGGTAGTAAAATGTGAAAGGAGAGATGAATTGAAGAAGAAATAGTTAAGTAAAAAAGGAACTAGAACTTAAATATTTGGAAAATTCTCAATTTATCCATATAAAATTGAAAACAAAAAAGGAACAAGACAAAGAAACAAAGAAACAAAACGGATAGACTCAGACAACAGTTTAGTAGTTACCAGAGGGTAAGGGGGGGGCGGGATTTGTAGAAGATGGTAAAAAGGGTCAAATATATGGTGACAGAGGGAGAACTGACTCAGGGTGGTGAGCACACAATATAATATAATATATAGATGATGTAATATAGAAATGGACACTTGAAACTTATGTAACTTTACTAACCATTGTCACCCCAGTAAATTTATATATATATATATATATAGTTGTTGTTGTTGTTGTTGTTGTTTTATTTTTTTTTGAGGGTAGTGTCACCAACCCTCACATGTGGGATCTGAACCGGGGCCGCTGGTGTCCCAAGCGAGCTCCCAACCAATGCACCACTCGGCCGGCACCCCAATAAATTTAATTTAAAAAAGAATGTGAAAGCTTGTTCTAAAGAGAACATTAAGGGTGTGGCTGAATAACCATTTAATAAAGATATCACAAGTGGGGCTCATGGACTTAATCAGCCTTCTCAGCAAAAGCCAGGAATAGAATGGGTTTATACCAGCAAGGACATTGCCAGTTTGAACTAAAGGAAACAGAAAAGATGGGATGGAATGAAGGAAATCAGTTGAACTTCCTGGATTCTACCATGTTTCCCCCAAATAAGACCAACCTGGAAAATAAGCCTTAGCATGATCTTTCAGGATGCCCGTAATATAAGGCCTGCCCCAAACATAAGCCCCAGTTAAGATCGTCAGCCAGACATGACTGTTTGAATAAATGTAGATTTTTGTACATGAATAAATAAATATATGTAGATTGTTGGAGCAAGAATTAATATGAAACCTGGTTTTATTTTCAGGGAAACATGGTATAGGACAGAACCATAGATTTATTTGGCTATGAATGTACACTGTTCTTCAACAAAAGGGAATAAAGACTCTGAAGGTGATTCAGATGTTATCAGGGCTGCCACTTGCACCACAGACCCAGGGGGCAAGGATGTTTCCTCCCTGGTTTCAAAGGGTGGGGCACACTTCTCTAGTTTCAGTGAGCTGGGATCACCTGACCCAGTGCTCAGGGGTGGAGCCAGCCCCAGAGAGCCCCATGGGCAGGGCCCTCCTGGAGAGCTGAATTGAAGGGGAGAGGTTACCTTGCAGAACCTCCAGGGTGGATGGTGGCAACCTCAGTGAAGGTCAGAGGATTGAACCCAAAAGGATGATTCTCCAGCCTTAAGACCTAATGATCCTTGTCTTAGCTAGGTTTGGGGCTTGCTTGGGAGCCATCATGTCTTCTTTTCTTCCAATTTCTTCCTTTAGAATGGGCCTGTCTATTCCTCTCTTAAGGTCTAGAGATCACTTCTGTGGTGGAATTTGTATGTTGTCATTGAGCGAGACTTGGAGCCTTTCCTATCTACTTTGACACTTACACATCCCTCAAAACATGTCTTTAGAAGATCACCTTCACTTCTGTCCAGTGAAATTTTGTTTTCCTATGTTTCTTCTGTATGTCTACAGCAGGCCTCTAGAACTTTCTATAAAGTGAGTTCTCTTGTGTTGAGTAGGTTTTAAGCAGAGATAAAAGGAAGGAATATCTGTTGGAATTGCTGTTTATTTGGGAGTAGTGGTAAGCTGGGTTTGAGAGCTCCTAGCCTAACATGTTGCCATGGGAACTGAGTATCACTTAAGTACTGATTGTAAAAAGAGGTTGCTTTACCAGACTGGCTGAGGCAAACTGAGGAACAAAGTAGAAATGAATCCTGAGGGAAATGTAGGATGTTCTTTACATCCCTGGAAACTGAGAAATGACCACCGCTGAAAGCCTGTCCAGAAATGAGCCATTTTTCCTGGAAAAGGATGCCAGCAGGAGGCTCTTCTTGTGCGTTGGAAGGGAATTCTCAGAACACGCAAGCTTGTGATCCTTTCCAAGTGCCTGATTCTATGAGCTTGACTGCACCCCAGACACAGTGACTCAACCCAGTTAAGTCTCTGTTGCCGAAGTCATGCAGGCAGGTGCGGATGAGGCCTCAGCCTCTCTTGGGAAGGATGTGTGAAGTCTCATTCTCCTCATACCCCAATTGGAAGACACAGTTGCTGTTTTTTGTTTGTTTGTTTGTTTGTTTGTTTTTCCCACCCAGCAAAGAAATCTGTGTTTACAGGGTGGTGGAGATAGTGACAAGTGGAATTCACGTTTTTTGTGAGCCACAGGCAGTAGTGTGCTGGAGTCAATTAGTGATAGTGATATCATGTGACCAGATTAAAATTGGCCATGGTGGAATATCACACCATAGAAATTGGCAAACTGTGCAGTTCAGACTTTTTATTTATTTACTTATTTAGTTATTTTTTGAGAGCCTGTTGTTGAACATTCAGTCCACCAACCATAGACCATAGCTGCTATACAACCACTATGTGCTAGACTTTCTAGTAAATACCTTAAAACATAATATCAAAAACATAATGATATTATGTATTATAATCTCACTATCATTCCAGCTCTGTGTAAGGTGGGTACTACATTATTCCCATTTTACTGAAGAGGAAATAGAGGACCTGTAAAAGTAAGAGACTTACTGATTGCTCCCCAATCAGCTCATGGGAGGTCTGGTCCTGGTATTCATCCCTCACCCTTCCCATATTGCTTTATCTTTCTTGTACATCCTCAAGGCCTTGTTCAGGACCCTTGTCTCTTGCTGCAGAGAAACCTACTGGCTCTGAGAGAGCAAGTCTGTCTTCCTGTGCTCATCATCCAGGACCTGTTGCTCTCTCCTGCTTCCCCCACATAAAGAATACTCCAGGCCACTATGAGGAAGGGGATGGGATGCTCTCTCCATGTTTTCCAGTGTGTTCGCTCTGCCAGGGAGCGCACTGACGGCCTGCTCTTGAACGAATTGCCTGGGGTACTCCGACATCCATTCAACTTTGGTTGAGCATCCGCTCTCTATAAACACTGTACTGAGCATGTGTTGGGAGAGTGGTGCTTATACTGTCACGCTTGGAAAAGACCCTCCATCAGAGAGATTGCTGTTTGTCATGGAAGATAAGAGAGAAGCAAAAATTCCAGCAGAAAAATTAGAGATATGTCAGATGTGTGGGTTAAAGCAACATGAAGGAAATAATTATTCTTAGCTGAGGTGGCAGAAAAGGATCTGGGCCATGAAGGAGGTGTAAGATTTAGAAAGTGACGTCAAGAAGCAGAGCATTCCAGGTAAAGGGGCAATGCACACTGGGTAAAAGCAGAGGTGGGAATCCACAGTGTATTCTGGGGAAGTGTCAAGTTGGAATGAAAGGAGCAAGATTGTGGAGACTGTCAGACAAAGGTCTGAGTCCATACCCTGGAAATTAATAAACTTTATGCAACTTAACTTTTCTGATCCTGGTTACCCTCCCCCTACCTCCCCACCACCCCCCAGAAATAAATGAAAATACTAATATCTGCTCATGCATTTAAAAGTGTTGGATGTCAAGGAGGTGCACAGAGAACTCCTTCAGTGCTCTTTTTTTTTTCTTCCTAGTTCAGATTAGGTGAAGAACGGGGCTCATAGGGGAGCCAGGGGGGTAAACTTGGACCTGAGGTTGGGCCAGGTTCTTGGATGGAGGGCATTGCATACGAGATCTAGGATTTCTAGTTAATGACTAAGTGAATGAGGCTTTCAGGAGTTGGCCATGATTATGGTGGCACTTCTGGGAGATGTGTTCATATGAATATACTGGAGAGATAATCTGTAAGCTCCTGGGCTAGGGCAGGGGTGAGGGTATTGTTCCCATGGAGCAGCCCCGGAGGAAGAAGCACCAATGGTAAAAGATGCAGCAGAGGTAACTGGCAGAATTTGGGTGCTGGTGGGACGTGTCCTGGAAAGAAGAGGAGGGTGAAGTGTGTTAAGCTTAGCTTTCTGCACCTGCCTGCTGCCTAGTTCCATTGCTGCATTTTGCACCCTCCTCCCACTCCATGCCCTCTTATCCTCGCATTTTGCCCTTTATTATTACTGGGTGCTCCAGTACCTCCATGGAATGGATGGAGGAGCAGATCTGGGCATAAAAAGGAGGATCAGGTCAGTGGTGTAGGCCTGCATGTGGCCTGACTTGGTCAAGTTTACAGAAGATGTGGTGGAGCCGAAGCTGCCCTCCCAGAGCCACATGACGCCTGCCATAAAACCACGCACACTGACCCCTTCCCTCCTCCCTAGGCCATCATGGTCAGTGCCTGCTCACCACTCTCACGCTGCTCCGTACAGTGCCTGGGCTGCCTCAGTGACAGTGCCTCAGGAACTAGAGTGTGTTCATGTCACTGCAGTGACTCTCACAGGTAGGTTGCCATTGTGTTCTGAATTTAATTTGTGGGCACTTTCTGCCTTGGTTATATTACTAGTTTCTATTTTAGTTTCTTTTCAGCTAAATGGGTGTCGTTTTCTCTGGAAACATTCTTGGCTCATGTATTTCCCTACCCCTGCCAGTCACACAATTTGCCTAGCAGAGCAGGGGCTCCCTGGTTCTCTATCCTCTGTTCTGCATCATTCTCCTGCCTGGAAGACCCTGCTCTCCTGCTTCTCCAGGGCACTGATGTGTGTATCTGTCCCTTAAGTTCAGTTGTTACCTCCTCCAAGAGGCCTTCCCAGATCCCTTTAGGATAGACTGAGGAACAGATGGAAATGTCCACCT
The DNA here is from genome assembly GCA_033961575.1 of Aselliscus stoliczkanus. NCBI lineage: Eukaryota > Metazoa > Chordata > Mammalia > Chiroptera > Hipposideridae > Aselliscus > Aselliscus stoliczkanus. Next base: position 123,314,840 of record CM066729.1, read on the forward strand.
GCTGGTCTGAGAAAAAAAGGGCTGCTAAACCCAGAGCCTTCAGAGCCTTCTGCCAAGGAATGTGCTCATCATTGCAGAGGTTAATGAATTCCCATTGTTGATGCTGTAGACTGTAAACCCAGGAGGGCTTGCTTGGTCAGGAGTCACATTCTACAATATGGCTGAGGAAGAATAGGGATGTGTGTGGTAAAGGGGGTGGCAGGGAGGCCTGGAAAGCTGGCTTGCCACGGGGTTCCAGGAAGCAGGCATTGTGGGGATGCAGCAGGGGTTGGGGAGGCAGACTGTCTGGGGTTGATATCAGAATTTCCTGGGGGGTTTGCAACCATGCCCTGAACACCACAAAGAATCACTGCCATGATAGAAAGGCCTTGTTGCCAACAGGGAGGTATTTCTATCTCTAGGTGTGATGGGGCCTTTGAGACAAGAGAACACCGGACTAAATGACAAACCAAGTCATCAGCATTCTTCGAGAGCCCATTTTATCTTATGGCCGGTGTAGATTACCTATAATGATGCATGGTAAGCAGCAGCGTGGGACTTGGCTGAGTGCAGCTCCCTCTCCTATATCCATTGAGAAAGAAATGTAGCTGCATGCTAGGAGTGTAATTTCAATTTCAAGGCATATAAATCAAAGTTGAAGAAGTGAGGATATATCATTACTGAGAACTTCAGTGGTGAAAGGTAGGGGCAGAAGGCAGTAGCTTGCAGAGGTGGTGATGGCAGAGTTGGGAGTGGGGAGGCACCGTGCGGGGATATTTGGGTGTTGTAGTTATTGTTTATGGATGGGGCAGGCTTGATCAAGCTTTCGGACTGAGAGTAACCAGAGGTAAGAGAAAGAGGGGCTGGTCTAGGCGGGAAAGTCTCTAAGAAGACTGGAGGAAATTAGATTAAAAGTGAGATTCTAGTGCAGAAGGGAACCAGAGAATAGAGGTACAAAGACCACCTGAGGTGACGGACGAGACCTTTCCACTGGCTGCCAGCTGCCGACAAAGCCAAGTTTCAAGCCCATCTTTGGATACAGATCCTTCTAGATGTACACTGTTCCCAGCACATCATTTCTGCTCCTAGAGCTGCGGAAAGGCAAAAGGGAATCATGGGGCCATCACTGTTTTTGAACATGCTTGAGAAGGCTGGTGGAGAAGTAGAAATGAGTGCATTGTGTCTAACCTTTGATCTTTTCCTTTAGACTATCAACATGGGGGGAAAAAAGAAAAAGAAAATCAAACTACTTCTTTGCTGAATTATCCCAGTTGAGATTTTCTCTTGGGGCACATTTGCCAAAAGGAAGGTGATCATTCCTTTTGACACACTGAGCCCCCTGCCCCTCTGAGGCCTCAGTTGAAAGGCTCATTAGTGAGGATTCCCTTTTTGCCAGGAGTCCTTCTCCGGGCCTTTCCTTGGCTCTGGCCGACTTAAAGTTTGGGTGTGGGGCAGGGTGGGGAGCACTGGAGAAATGGGCTTCTTGGCTTGTAAGTGCCATGTGATTCCAGAATGAGAAACAGCATCCTTGCCTGCCTATGTTGTAGCTAATCCCTTCTACGGAGCCTGGTGCTTTCTTGGTGTCCAAGGAGCCTCTGCTACCATCATTCTCTCAAGCTTTCTATTTTTGGATCTCAAGATGCAGCTTTATCAGCTCACTTCTTTCTAATCTCACCAGTCTTCAAAATGCATTGCGTCTTATCTTGTCCATCATTGCTCTTGCTGTTCCTACTTCTTGGCATGTTATTTGGAATTTATTTACCTCTAGCATTCTACTTTTCATTCATGGCTCAGCTCATAAGCACCACTTCCTAGTGGAAACTCAGATTCAGACCCAAGAGTCCATCCTCTCCTGGGAAGGCTCCATCCAACTGGGATTCCAGAAAGACATTAAGCATAGAAATGTGGTGGGGTGAGAATCACCCAGACTTGAATACTCACTGAGATAGGTTTGTATCTTCTCCATTCTGTTTCCTTGGGGTCTTAGAAATATGAATCCCTTCTCCATAAGGCTGTTAAAAAGGTTAAAGGAGGACAGTCTGTGAATGCATCTAGCACATGATAGGTCCTCTATTAGGATTACTGGATGTCTTTTCTTTCCTTCTTAAATTCCCAATTCTTTTTTTTTAAAGATTTTATTGGGGAATTGGGGGAGGGGAACAGCATTGGGGAATTGGGGAAGGGGAACAGACAAGTTGCTGTCCTTTTCTTCAGTCTAGCTGTGGAGGACATTGCTTTGCTGGCCCATGTTGGTATCATCATTGTGCTCTTCTCGGGTGAGGCAGATTGGTCCCCAGCCTCTGGATGGCCGCTCACAGTGGCTCTTGGCAGCTCTGGCTGCCAGCTGCTCACGCTGGCTGCTGGCCTCTCACTGTAGCCTATGGCAGCCCACTTGCAGCAGGGACTGCAACTATGCCGTCCCCGGGACTCATAGCAGTCCAGTTCTAGGTGGAGCTGTTGTTCATCATCCTAGCTATAGAAGGCAGTGTCACTGGCCCTCATATGTGGGATCCAAACCAGGGCTTCTGACATCCCAAGCCAGCTCTTAACCAACGCACCACTTGGCAGTCCCAAATTCCCAATTCTTGATGCATCCAGACCTGTGATCCCTGCTTTCCCCACACAACACCCAAATCACAAGGATGACTCAAGTCAGACCCACCTCCTCCTGCTGGCTAGGCACTTTGTGCTGGCATGCTGACTGGGTGGGGACTTCTGGTCTGCCTACAGACATCACACCTAGACCCTGGTCTTAATTAAAAGTTACTTGCCCTAGTCCCACTTTATCTCTTGTCCTTTTGAACATTTTGCATCTTGAGATCCTGTTTTATAGACAGATTCTAGGCTTAACACTGAGGTGACTCTGGCTATTTTGGGCGTTAGGAAGTCCTGCTCTGAGATTATCAGAGACACAGACCTATCACAGAGTCCAAATCACCAGGACAGCTTAGAATGTGCAGTCCAAACATGGGGGCTGAAAAATGGCTTCTTAGCTTGTCTGCAAACAGCAGCCACTGCAGTCTAAGCCTTATTTATTATATTTCTTCCCTAAACACAAAAATGATGGTTCTGATAACTCTGTCTGCCATTAACTGATGGCAAACTCAGTGGCTAATTGTGCTTGAACCTAGTGAAAAAGTGAAATTAATTGTCCTTGCAGAGACTGGCTCCTGAGGACTTGGGGGAGAGCAGAAATGCAGGCGTGCAAAGAGCCAACCATATGAAAATGTGGAGTTTTATCAATCAAGTCAGACCTCCAGATTTATTGGGTGCCTATGACATGCTCAGTTCCGTGCCTCATAGCTTCCTGTAACTTGGAAGTGTGCACCTTTCCAGATTTCATCTGCCAGCCTGGGGCTGGGAGAGGTTCATTAGAGTCTGCACCTCCATTATGGTGTGTCTAACCCTGAAGCTCCGTCCTCTTGCCTCTAGTTGGGACTTCTACAACCAGAGCCTGGGCAGAGGATTATTGCAAAAAATGGTTTATGGGTGTAGGAGTGGAAGGGGAGAATCTCAAGAGAAGCAGAATAAGGGAAATAGGATAAGGCAGGGAAAAATTGCTAAGCAAGGATGTGACATCAGCTGGAAACTATTTCCAGATTGATCTACAAGAGCTCTTCTGTCTGATTTGCCCCATAGTGTTGGTCCTACCCTCAGCAAAGGGGCTGGACTTTTATAGTCATTCAGTTGTTGGCTGTGGGCTGCTCCCCACCCCAGAGGAGATGGAAGAGGGGTGACTTCTAAAGGAGGCAGCTCATCTCCAGGGAGGACAGTGCTCACAGGAGGGATGGGTACACCTTGGAAAAGGGATCTAGGCAGGGCACCAGCAGTGTCCCCTGCATGTCTGGCTGACCTCCCTTCCATGATCAAGGACTCGGAATATACCCATGTCCCTTACTGCCATAAAAATCCTCCTGCTGTAGCTTACCCATGTGGCACTGCACAGCCTTTTGAGTAAAACCACCTGGTGACAGGCAAGACAGAATGCAGAATCTGCCAACTGCTCTTTGACCAACCCTAGGATTCTGAATCTGGGGCCTAACGGTGGACTTTCATTCCCCACTCATGACTTTTCCTGTAGGTCCCAGCCTCACAGGGTGCCTGGGATGCCCACAAAACCTCCCCATGGTCTCCTGATGTAGATTATACCCAGGCCTCTGATTTTGCCTCATAGGTCAAGAACCAAGCTTGTTCCTCCTCTTGCATGACTGATGCCTCCAAATTTGTCTGTGCAGGTTAATATCATACTAGGCTATGCAGTATTTTTATACCTGGGCTCCTGCAGGATACTGAAAGGACATTATTCCTCTTATGCCTGAAATTGGAATGTTGACTTCATTGTGCTTATGATCCCCCTCTGTTTAGGAGAGATAAAGAAAGAAAGAGGTAGGGGTTCTTTATCCACAATATAAACACATTTTAATTAACTTGCTTTGGCTTTCCCTCAGACATCTCCCTTAAGGATTTTGAGCCATAGTCTATGGGACTGGACCAAGGAACCCCTAAGTGACACACACAAAATGTCATTCCTCAAAGCAGCCTTCCCCACATGATCATGCGTCTCTGCTCTAAGGTCAACCTGCAGTATTTTGCCCCAGGTTGAGTTCTTTGTACCCCTAACCTGGGAGAAACTGGGACAGGGTGGTGGTGGAGGAGGCAGGCATTTGTATCTTAAACTGTCCATGCAGGGTCAGTTGCTAGCCCTCGTGTCGCTCATCACTCCCTCCCAACCGTGTCTCTTATGACTGCTGCCCCAGGCTAGACACTAACATTAGGATCCTCTGGACCCTCTGATAGCGTGAATAAGTTCTGAAACTTTTCTTCAGATAGGTTTCTCTATTTCCTGGGCAATTTTCCTAGGAGGAAATGACACAAACCAGCAGCACTGAGCCTGATGGACGGTCTCTTATCTCCTCCAAAACAGCTATAAAGCCATGGATAGAGCATTGAACATGAACCCAGAAATGAGCTCTAAAAAATAATGTTCAATAAACTGCAATAGACTATATCAGCAGTTTAGGCAGGACAATTCTCTGCATTTCTGAGTTCCAGTCCTAGGGTTTGCCTGCATATATCTCTTCCTGGGATGAGGGGAGGACCTTTTGTGTCTCGGGCTATGATTTGTATTAATAATGAGTGAGCCTCACATTAACATACACTAGGTGTGACAGTGGCTGGTAATCCATTGGTCTCTGCTATGTGTGGATATATGTATCACTTTTTAAAAAATCTACAATTTCAACTCTTAACTTCTCTTGCTCTGATTGGTATGGCGGAAAGGATAGATGACAGGGTCTCACACAATACTAGCTCTGTGATCCTGAATAACCCTTGACCTCTCAGAGCCCCCAATTCTTCATCTGGGATAGATGACTTCAGTTGATTCATAGGATTGTCATCTTAATCAATGTAATCTATGTGCTGATTCCTGGAATATTGTAGAATGTCATAAAAGATATAGCATATCAACTTTTATAACTCATCAATCTGTGAAATAGGACTTTTATAATGTGTCTTTCTTGAGCTTTGAGCTGTGCAGCAGGATACACTAAAGCTGTGCTCTTTGATTTCTCCTGAACACACACTTCCTGGAGAGCTAGTCTGCAGGAGACTTTCTGAGGGACATCTAGAGCCAAGGGGAGAAAGACGCAGACCTTTCCATTTAGGTCAGTGCAGGGGGAGAACGGACTGGCCCACGGCTTTGTAAATAACTAGGCAAGTCATAGCATATGAGTTAGATTAAAGGTCCAGAGAGAAGGGCAAGCTCACACTTCTAGTCTGGAAGGATGGAAAGGAATTCACATCTGAAGAGGGATGGTATGGCAGGTAGGACAGGTAGAGGCATGAGAAAGAGGAGTAAACAATTTTTCATTTAAGCCAGGTTTAAAAAATGGATCTATACACTAAGAAGGGTGATCTGAGAAGAATTTGTAGCTGGACTAAATCAGTGAGAGATTGGAATAGTGGAGGCCTAAGAGGAACTGGTTGACAGGGAAAGAAAATAGGAATGAAAAAAGGGAGGATGGGCAGTAGAATTCTAGTGATTAAATATGGTAGATGTAGAAAAGGAAGGAATTATTAAGCAGTCCTAGGACTTCATGTTTGGGAGGTTGAAAGGATGGCAATGTCCTCGAGGGAAGTAGAGGAGTCAGGGAAGAGTTAGCTTTGGAATAAGAAGGTTGGGTGACGGAGTTCTCCTAGTGGGAGATCCATACGTTGGCATTCCGGAGGTGCTCGTTGCAACCCCATGAGAGTGTGAGGGCCTGAGGGGTAGGGAAAAGCAGCAAACCATCTGTAAATGGATGGGATGAGGAAAGGAGATGGAGCAGGTGGCAGGGAATTTGCAGTTAGAGATAAAAGAGAAAACGTGAACCAGTGCATGATCTAGATGGATGTTCAAGGACAAGGCAGTTTCTAGGATGCAGAGGTTTCCAGAGTCCCCAGATGCTGTGAGATGCTGGACCCATTGCCTGAGGTGTGGGAGCAGAAGGTGAAGATGCAGGTCCTGAGGGGGACCTGGGGGCTGTCCTCAATTTTGCTCTCAGTTGTCCTCAATTTTGTCTTTATTGACCCAAAATTCTGTGTTGTTATAGTCTCTTGTGCCTGGGTTCCATTTTAAACTTGCAATGTTGTTTTTGGCTCTTTTTCTGAGGTATCTTTTTTTTTTTTCGTTTTCTTGAGGGCCAGTGTCCTTTCAGTTAATTCTTTATATGGAAATGCCAAGGGCATGTAAAGGGCAAAACCAGCACTGAAGCCTCTGCCCCTAATACACGTCTTGTCACTGACTCAGTGGTTGTTGCCCATTTTGGAGGCTTCGGTCTTTGGAGAGTCTACACACCAGCATTTCCAAAAGTGAATTCACAGTAACTCTGTTTTCCTGAGATAGAAAAATCTGGGTTCAATAAAGTTAAACGTTTTCTTTTAAAGGATGTCTCCAGGTCCTTACTATATTATTATACATTATAAGTCTCCAAGAAGGAGCCATAGTATTCAGCATTTCCCAAATATATTTTATTAATGAACTCTCCTTTAAAAAAATAAACATTTATTTCTTAAAAAAACATGAGAAAGACAATTGAATAAACTAACTTGATAAAAATATTTTCACCACATTTTTAAAGGAAACAAAATAATTTTTTTATGATACAATTTTGCCAGTATTACTTACTATAAGCCAAAATACAGCAGAAAATGTTCTGGGAGCCTGCAGTCCTTCCTTATACAATTGATCTAAGGTGGGTGAAATCAAGACCCACAAAGCAGGGCAAAGTCATGAATGGTAGAGCTGGGACTCAAACTGGAGAAGCAGGAGGGGGTCTTGGTGGAAAATGGGTCAGGGTCCATGTAAAAGGGGTGGAGGGGTGGAGGGTGAAGCTAGGTACTTCGCCAAGTGTGAATGTTGTGTGTGGATGTACTTTGCTTTTTATTTTCCCTAGCTGATATGTCCACATTAGATATTATTTGACTTTTATGCCTCTACTCATGTCCCGTCAAGAAAGCCTGAGAGTCCTCCCAGACCCCGAGTTCCCTCCTTCATGAGATAACACTGACTTCCCAATGGCACCATGATTGTGAAAGAGCGGCTGTTTGTAAAGCTCTCTGCACAGTGCCTTGCACACAGGTACTCAATACAGAGGAGCTGGGAGATTGAATTGAAGGGGTAGCCAACATTCCCTACCTCTACTTATCCACTGCCCCTCCTGGGGGGTACTTAGTGGAGCCAGAGGAAAAGTCAGTGCCCTGGATGTCGATCATGGCCATGAAATAGCCATTGGTCATGGAAGGTGAGCTCAGTTAGGCCTCATGCTTGTTTGGCTTGGAATGAGAAATCCTGTCATTAGCCTTCATTATCTTATGGTAGAATCCAGGAGGTTCCTAACTTGGATAAAGGTCCAGACACCAGACTCTGCCAGTGCAAATCCACAGCAGTTACCTGTGTGTCCGTCCTCTGGGTCACTGATTCCCCCCTTTGGTCTCCTGAGAGCTGAACCCCTTAGATCACACTCCATTGTCATGACTTGGCTTCTGGGCTCACAGGAAGTCACAAGCTATTGAAAACACACCAGACAATGTGACTCTGATGTGACTCTGATGTGCCACACTGTGTGAATATCTGTGGCCTTCCTCTAGGAGCCTTGTCTTACTCCACAGCTGGAAGTTGGGACAACGTCTGCCTTTAAGTGGTGAGTTCTGTGGCAGCCCCAGGCATTGTGCAAAGTCTACTTACCAGCTGTGCGTCCTTGGAATAGTGACTGTCCTTTCTGGGCCTCACTGTCTTGGTCTATGAATTGAGGGAATTTTGCAAGATTTCTGAAGTTCTTTCCCATCCCAACAGTTGGTGAGTTTATCAATAATGTAGGTCTGACTCTGGTCTTACAAAGTAGTTTCCACAGAACATTTTGGAAGTGGCTTCTTTGGGCTCAGCACACTAAGAAAAGCAGGCTTCAGTCTAAGATAAAAAATACACACATTTTTTTTTCCCCTCCGCTGCAGAGGTCCACATTGAGAGGGCACATGTCAGCCCACACACGCCCAATCATAGGTGCCCAGCCCCCCACACACACACAATGTCATAGCCACACCCAGAAGGGACCCTGGCCTCTTTGTGCATTGTCTTCTTCCACTCCCCTCTTCTTTCTGCTAAGAAGGGAGGGGCTGGGTTTCCTTCTCTAAGATTCCTCTTGGAGCTTCTGCATTGGAGCATTTCCGACTTCTGTGTCTGATAGGTTGTGGGAGGTATGTGCATCCTGATGCGCCCACATGGCTAATGTGCCTTAAATCCTACTAATGATGGTTAAAACACACAGCAGGTAAGCATAGGCTTTCCCTCTGAATGTGGGGAGCACTCAGCTGGCAAGATGTTCGTGACCTCTGCAGGGCTAGCTTTTGCTTGGGGCTTGCAGAATGGTGGGAATGGTGGGTGCCTTTCCAGTGAGAACACTGGCTCACCGTGGATGGATGGAGAGGTGGCAGAGCAGGAGGTGCCATCCCTTGTAGGAGAAGGAAGCTGAGTCAGACAGCAGGGCCAGGGACACAAGTTACTGAGCCATCACCTGGGCTTACAGTAATGCCATGCATTGTAACAGGACAGACAGGCTGGACTCATCCACTCATCTACTCACTGCCTCTATTGATTATTTGCTAGGTTCCAGGCACTATGCTCAGTTCTGGGGACACACTGGGGAAGAAGAAGTCAGACCTGTTGAATATTTTCATGGAACTTAAAGCATGGAAGTACTGTCAGCAATGCAGGCCAAGGAGCCAGACTGTCTGAGCTTACATCCTGGGCCCTGTGTTTAACGGCAGTGTGGCTTTGGGCAACTTAGTTCACCTCTGGGCTCTAGATTCCTCTTGTGTGGATTGAGAATAATAATAGACCTTACCAAAAGGGGTTGTTCTGCAAATACTCAGAACAGTGCTCTGTACTTGATAAGCACTCACAAATAATCTTCTCTTATTTGTCTTTCTTCTTTTAAAAAAATAACAGCTTATTAGGGGAGCAAGCAAGCAAATATGAGATTGTATATATATATTTGGTTTAATATTCTTCTTTAACTTTGGTTAAAGAAGAAGAGGGTGTTACATATCAAGATGCCTGTCCCTATAATCTGGGGGTCGCAGAAGGATGCCTGGGGGTGGGATCCACTCTACTTTTCTTCTATTAATGAGATTCAGTTGTTCTGTTTGCCTTTCCCTGCTTCTGTTTAGTTCTCTTCTCCTTACAGCCCAATGAACATACTCTGTATTTTCCTGAACTAGGGCAGTGGCCCATTGGAGGAGTAGGGATTGCTGAGGAAGCTTGATCACACCTGTGGGGATATGACAGATGGGAGAAGGGCAAAAGTGAGTGGGCAGGGCAGCCATGGTCCTGGCTCGAAGGCCTGAGTGGCTGGTGATGCCCAGCCTTGACATGAGGTGTCCAGGGGAAGAGCAGACTTGGGTGGGCACTAGGAGGACCAGTTGGTACCAGATAAGTTTTCGATGCCCATGGATGTCCAGGTGGAGATGAACAACAGGTGATGACTATAAGGAAGCTCAGGATGAGCTGAGGTCACATCTGCTGTAGCATAAGCAGAGTTTGATGTTAAGACTGTTTTACTGACTATAGTACAATTGACCTAGATAAAACAATACAAATGTTAAGAGTCTGAAATCATCCACCATTTCCTCATGCCTTACAAATGAACCCCTGCTAAGTCTCGTACCCAAGGTTGCCGGTGCCTGTTATCCCTGGGGAGAGGAGTCTCCCTGGATGGGAAGTCACAGCCTGTGCTAGTTAGAGAGGCAGCTGGAGGTGATGGTCTTGCAGAGGGAAGCTCTGACCCTGGAGAGATGTCTGACCAGAAGGATTGTCCAGGGATGGTACCCTGGACAAAGCCTTCTCCTGCCTCCTGTTTCATCAGAGCGGCCTGGACAAGTAGTTTTAGTCAAACATGGTTCTGAATTCTGGTTTAGCCATTGACTAGCCATACTGAGACTCAGTTTCCTCATTTATAAAATGACACTACTCTATCTCAGTCAGTATATTGTGAAAATTGATTGAGTAATACCTTAACCATTAAATATCAGCTACTCCCCAGGCCATATCAGGAGACATTTACAAAAGTGATGGTCTAGTTTTTTATGAAAGAGGTGGGGTATCAGGTAGTCACTCTTGGTTTAAGTTCTTTGTTTGGTTTTGGGCAGCATTTGCCAGAACCAGAGCTGTGACCTCCAAGACTGAGCTGTGCGCACCCCTCTCCACCCTCCCCAGGGTGGAATTATGCTGATCTTGCCTGGCAACTTGCCTCCTTTCCCAAGACAGCCTGGAGATGCATATTTATGTATTTCTAGTCATCACCCTAAGAGCTCAGATTTTCCTGTCCTTGGTGTCACTTTAATTAATACACTCCTGTATGCCGGGTGACAAAATTAGGTTGCAGGGGTGGCAGGCATTTATATCACGAAGGGAGAGAAAAAGGTGTTTTGCACCATTTTCCTTCTTGAGCTCCGTTATTAATCTTTGCAATCAATACTCCTTTATTTTTGGCTCCAGGAGGTGGTGGGGTGGAATCAAACTGTCAAGCAATTTAAGGCTACATCTGCATAAGTAATAGAGATGGTTTGGTACTTTCACTCTAGGTGAGAACATGTGTCCCCAGCCAGATGTGGCAGTGCCAGTCTCTGTGATTCTCATGCCAACTTTATGATATGTTTGATTTAGGTAAAGTGCCAGGAACTGCTGGGACTAAGTTGTTATTAAACACCATCTGCAGTTTTCACTTTAATTAATATTATAAGAATTAGGATCTCATGCTTTAATTACCATGTTAACCCATTACAGTCATGGGATGGAGGAGGGAAAGGAGGAGTGTGGACAAGAGGGATTCTTTTGAGGCCTTTGGATCTATGGGTTGATGCCCTGCATTCATCCTGAGCCTTCAGAGCTTTTGACATGTGGGCTGATCACTGCCCATATATGACCCTGGGGCTGCTGGGGTTCACTTATGGGGAAAGGAAACTGGATCTGATAGAGAAGGAATTCACTGAAATATCAGTCACACCCATTTCTCTGCTGCTGTAAGGGAATTTATTTCAATGACAGCCCTAATAATAATTATATAATAAGAATTATAATGATGACACCAATGAGTATCATGTATTGAATTACTATTATTTTACCATATTTGTATACTATAACACTTTATGTGTGCGTGTGCGTGTATATGTATATATATGAGCATGTACGCTGTGTTGTACAATTACATGCTAGGCATTGCCTAAGTGACCCTACATAAATTTTATCATTTAATTTTTACCACATTGAGCTATTATTGCTGATGAGGAAGCTGGGACAGAGAACCAGTCCATACAACTGGTAGACAGTAGAGCCTTGATTCAAGACCAATGCTTTTCACTGGCATACATCATTTAGTAAAATATTCATGTTCAAAGTTGAAAGGAAAGTCTCCAAGTTGAGAGGGGACCTATTGTGCCCTCCTGAGTTTCATTTCCTTTGGGGAAACGAAGCCTCAGTTTCTAATATCGCTGTCACCACTGCCATGGTACCCATGGTTTTGGCACCAAGTTCGGCTCTCAGCTAAGAGACTGAGCTCATAGCTAGATTCCCCAAGCACAGCTAAGAGTGGCTGGCATTGTGTAAATGCTTCATCAGCTCATGTGGGATGAGACAACAAGAGTACATTCAGACATTGTAAGAGATTAAAAATACTGAAAACATAAATTGAAGCCAGAGATACAAGTCTAGTCTCAAAGTAATCCTCTGATTCCAAGGGGAGAACACTTTGGAGTCAGACACTGCCAGCAAAGCTTTGCTCCCACAATGCCAGCTGCAGGACCAGAGGCAAGTCACCTGTCTCATGTGCCTTGGCTTCCTCACAGGAAAATAGAGATGTTCATACTCACCACTCTTGGCTTTTGGGAGGACTTGACAGGGTGTCTGATGCATAGTAGGCATTGTTTAAACAGCAGAAGTCTTCTTGCTGAAGGCTCTTGCATGTGGCCCCTCAGACTAACTGAACAGGAGGTTGTGATCCTTGCCTCCCAATTAGGAGCTTCCTACTGGACATCTCAACAGTTCTGTGTCCCGGCTCTGCTGCCCACCAAGATCAAGTGACTGGTCCATGAGGCTGGGCTTATCTGAAGGAGCATGACTCAGGAATGAACTGACGCTAGGGGGAAACTGTGCCTTCTACATTCTGGGAGAGCCCAAGTCCCTTCACAGGGAAATTGACCCATTTATTTATTTACTCATCAGGCAGTCATTGAGTGTTTACTGTACCCAGATGGGCTGTGGTGGAGTAACAGTACTACAGTAACATCACTGTGAAACTGACATGTGACCATATTGCAAGAGTTGCCTATAATCAAGTGTTGTCTCATTCATTCATTCATTCATTCATTCATTCGACAATGTTCCTACTATTTGCCCAGCATTGTGTTAGGCTTTAGAGATAAAAAAGTGAACAGGAAGAACATGGTGTCCACCTTCATGGAGTGGAATTTGGCAAATCAGAGGAAGAGGCAGACCATGACTGAAAACAGTACAGTGAGACAAGTGCTGTGATCAGGGAATTAATTGTTGATGGTCATCAGAGCACGCAGGAGTTTATTAATTTCCTGGGGGTGCCATAACAAGGTACTAATTGGGTGGCTTAAATGACAGAAATGTATTGTCTCACAGTTCTAGAGGGTAGAAGTTTGAGGTTAAAGTGTCGTAGGGTTGGTTCCTTCTGAGGGTTCCCTGAGTCTCTCCCAGCTTCTGGTGGTTTGCTGGCAACCTTTGGCCTTCCTTGGCTTGTAGATGCGTCACTCTGATCTTTGCCTTCATCCTCACATGGCATTCTCCCCGTGTGCATGACTGTCTGTGTCCAAATTTCCCATTTTTATAAAGACATCAGTCATGTTGGACAAGGGCCTACCCTGATGACCTCATTTAACCTGATTACCTCTGTAAGGACCCTAGCTTCCAATAATGTCCCATTCTGAGGTACTGGGGTTTAGGACTCCGATGTATTTATTTTGGAGGACACAATTCAGCCCATAACAGGGGACTGTCTTAGACTGAATCTGGAAGTAGTGATTTATAACCCAAGGTTTAGAATATGAGGAAGTAGCTGCATATTTAGAAAGAAGTGTCTCATGTAGCCGATGGGAAGTAGCAGAGGTAAGAGAAAGGATCGTGGACTTAGGAAAGAGTCTGGCCGGGACATAAAGTGTAGGGCGGTTGGCTGGAGTGGTTGGGCTAGCTGGGCACACATTGGGCACAAGTCATTTTATAGGGCTCAGGGAGTTGTGTTTAGAAGGGGTCACTTTGTTCTGAGGGGGATGGGAAGCCACAAAATTTGTCCAAATGAGTATCATGGTCAAAGCTCATCACAGCCTCCCCTGAGAACCTGTCTCACCATGCAGCAGGCAGCTGAACCTCCCACAAGGCAGGGTGCAGCTCTGTCTGGTCACCTGAGTTTCCTCGTTAGGCCTGACTCCTTGCTGGCTGGGTCCTTCCATAGCCCATGACGCCTCTCATTGTCCCATCAAGCCCTCTTCTACCTGCTGGTCTCCTATGCCACCTCTCTCTGATCACTTGGTCTCTGCTTTTTCCAGCCTGACTGATCAAATGCATGAAGGATACTTTCAGAAATGCCTTTACAGAGAGTTGTAAGCATCCCCTGTTTTTTTTACCTGGCGAATTTCCAGAATAAAAGAAAAGGATGAGGCTGCAGAGGTGCCTGGCTTGTATCATTCATCCACTCAAACAAATAGAAATGCACTGTTTACTGAGTGACTCTTGTGATCTGGGCATGAAGATCCAAGCACAGCCTGGTCTGGTGCTTCAGTCTCGGAATCCCAGGAGACAATGGAGGTGGCCCCATCCTGCTTGGCTAGATGCCCTGTGAATGTAGCAGGAGGTGACCATTTAAGGGCGAGCCTGGTTTCTGGCAGACATAGTAATTTGGAGAGACAGCAGGCACAGGACACACAGTCTTTGAATAACATAGTCCTTTGAGGGGGTCCCATGGAATGCTCGTTTCTTTAGGAGATAGCAGGCAGCTTCCTCCTAAAATTCACATCAACCCTCCCTGCTGAAAGACCCTCTTGCCCCACAGAGGAAGGTGTTGGCTTCGTTTTGGGTTTGTGGCTGGTTTTTGTGCATTGTCTTTCATTCCAAAGCACTGTGGGGACAATATTATGTTGCTAATAGTCAAGGAAGCCCACCGCCATCTCAGTGGATGGCTCTGAAGGTTAATTTGCTTTGCGCCCCTCCCCCCTTGGGTGTGGTGTGACTTGAAGACCAGCTCCTGCGGCCCCTACTTCTGGGGAGGTCGTGGCAAGAGTCCTGTAGGGTCAAATCTCCTGACACCCAGACAAACTGGATTGGAATTGCTAGGGGCCTGTTCTTTGTGAGATCCGCTCTGTGGTGGCTCCGAGTGTTGACAGACCCTGCAAAATGAGACTCAGTTTTCAGAGAAGCAGCCATGTGTCAGCGAAAAGAGTCCACAGTGCTGATTTGTCAGAAGAGAGAATCCTAAATAAGATAAGGTTTTTAGTTCCAGCTCAGGCCACTGAATCATGAAATACCACAGCCGGGGAAGACCTGTGAGATAGTCTTGTCCAGGGCTTTCAATCACAAGGGTTTACAAGCCAGACAGAGAATGTCAATGTGGGTCTCAGACTAAGCGGAGGGCTGGGGCTTGCCCAGAAATCATATGCCCAGGTTAAAACCATTCAAATCCAAAACAATCACTCTGCTAGTCTGACAAACCACTCTGGGCTGTCATGAAGACTGGCAGTGTATAAGCATGACACCACGTACTTCCCTCACTGAGTAATTGGGATAACTGAGGCAGCCATTTATTGTTTCCCATAGGCCAGCCCTTGTGTCAGCACTCGGCCTGAATTCGCTCGTAGAGGAGGAAACTGATGCACAGAGAGGTTGAATAGCTTGTCTCAGGCCACAGAGCTAGCAAGTGGTGGAGTGGTATTCACAGCCACAGTGTGACTCTGTTGCCTTAGTTCTGGACCCCGGGCTAGCACTGTGACCCCAGTGCAGGTGCCCCTCAGAGCAGAGAGGTGCCTGCTCTATGGGCAGGACCCAGAGCCCAGACTCTGGATTGCCAGTATGGTAGCACCAAACTAGACTGTGTTGCTTCCCTAATTTGCTCCTGCTTCACAACAGGTAACAGGCCAAGGTGTGGAGCCAAACTTTGCATCCAGAACAGACTGGTTTACATGCTCAGTAGGGTCCTGATAAGTGGGTATGTGTCTCTAATTCCTCTCTCAGGGGGAGGACTGTGATAGCTTCCTCCCAGGGCTGCTAGGAGGATCCCATAAAAGAGGGAATAGCACAAGGCCTGGGTCTGTTTGGATGCCCCCTAAATGCCAGTGTGCTTCTCATAATCTGCAAGCTGTTGAAACTATGGTGTACTTTTCCAGTAACTTCTCCACAATGGTTTATCTAGTGTCCCACAGCTGGGGGTTCTTCTTCCATCAGATAGTCTACCACTGGACATGGGCGGAATTGCCCTAAACATCTTGCCCAAACCCTAAGAAGTTAGTGAGGTGAATAATTACCTTGAAGAATTCAAAGCAGAACCACGCACAGTTCTGCCAGCA
Source organism: Aselliscus stoliczkanus (assembly GCA_033961575.1). Classification (NCBI taxonomy): domain Eukaryota; kingdom Metazoa; phylum Chordata; class Mammalia; order Chiroptera; family Hipposideridae; genus Aselliscus; species Aselliscus stoliczkanus. Next base: position 123,330,932 of record CM066729.1, read on the forward strand.
TCCTGGTTCTGCAGCTGTAGCAGCATTACACAGGCAGCTCCTGATGGTGCCCACCTGGGAGTGCAGCAGACAGCCTCTGTCACCAGCCAGAGAGAGTGCAGGTGGAGGTTATTTGGCTGGTTGGGCTCCCGGGGTGGTGTGACTGACACCTGTCTTTGCTAATGATGCTAGACGAGCCTTTTCCCTAGAGAAAACCAGCTGTACCTGACTAACCCACGGCATGGACAGCACCCTTAGCTGGAGCTGCTTTGGGAGGCCCTCTAAGATATCTCAGAGATGCAGACCTGGAAAAGCTCAGCATCAGACAGACCAGCAAGCTCAGCCAGGGCCTGGCATGGACCAGCTCTAAAAACCTCCGAATTTCCTCATCTGTAAGGTGGCATGAATAAGTTATCACAGAGGGTGGTTCCTAAAATGAAACAAGCCAATCCTCATGGGGCACTTGGCACAAAGTAGGGTCCCTCCATCCCCTGAAGCCAAACAAGAATCATTAATAATAGAACATACCTTTCTCCTTCCAACTCCCTTCCCTAACCTTTCCATCAGAGCCTATATCCTTGTTGCAATGATTTTTCTGCAAACTGATTCAAAATAGCTAACATCTTGTAGCTTCACATTTGATTATGGCTGTTTTATATTGTTCAATAACAAGCTCACATCTACTAGTATTTTCTCTTCAGTGCTCCCACATGGGAGGGGCTGGAGTCTCTGTTTTCCTGCACTCTGAGTGCTGACCACCTAGGCCTGTAAACAAACTCGAGGCGGTGGATGTCTGATGTGCTGTGGTTCCTGCCCTCACTGTTTGGCTGGTTTCTCTATCACATGAATCTGCCTCCTGTGGGGTCCCCATTCCACCACTGGGAAATCCATAGCAGCTCCTTTATTTTAAAGTTTGCCATAGCAAATGACACCCCTTAGTCTGAGCGTCCCGGCCCTCCAACAATACCCCCTCCTTCTTTCCTCTCTCCTTCCTGCCTTAGGTCCTCCCATGCACACTCATACATGCTCACAAGGCCCTGATCCCATGTGCACACACCTGCATGCTCAAGCATGGGTAAGTACAGGGGTTCTTAGCTCCTTCAGTCCTCCTTCTAAACATTATACGTTTGACAGCTTTCTGCAACGACTCCCCCATTGCCCGGCATACAGGAGATGCCAACTTGCTCATCTCATACCTACAGACTCTGAATTCTCTAGGGACATCAGTAGTTCATTGTCCCATCGTTTTTGCACTTCCATCCATTATCCTCTCCTCTAAGGATTTTACAAGTACTTTTCCCCTCGAGCCTGTCCTTAGTGCTTCTTAGTTATTCATCATTTCTGCTCCCTCACAGTAAACTGTTAGAAGTTCCCAGAGGGTTTTGCTCTCTCAGGATATCCATGGTTTAAAAATACTCTCACTTGGGCTAGCCAAGTGGCTTAGTTGGTTAAGAGCTTGCTCAAGAGTGTGAGCTCTGAGCAACAGGGTTGTTGGATTGATTCCCACGTGGGCCAGTGATGGGCTGCGCCCGAGCTGAGCTGCCAACAGGTGGCAGGATGGCTCAGCTAAAACAAAACAACCAAAAAAAACAGAATCAAAAAATACTCTCACCTTTCCCCAGAGCATCTTTTATTCCTCTCCTATGTGTCAATTTCTGCTTTCCCCTTAAGCCTCAACTTAATCCTCACCTTTCCTGCTAACACTCTCTCCTTGCCCCCACCCCAGTCTCTCATCGGCTAAACTGGAATAGATTCAACATCATGTTCCGATGACTCTGAGCTTACTTTTGGAAATATATTGTGCACAATAGCTTTGATCGTCGGTTTTTTTTGTTAATCCTCCTCACTTACCTACAGGTTGCTTCCCATTACTGTGGGATGGCTGTTAAGTGTGTGGGTTTTTGGATCAAGCAGTCCTGGGAAGACAGCTTATCTACTCACTTCTGTAATCCTCCATAAATTACTTAATCTCGTGGAGCCTTGATTTCTTCATCTGTAAAATGGGGGCATCATAAGTTTATGAAAGAGTAGGGCCGAGGTTAAATGAAATAATACAAATGAAATGTTAGCACAGTCTCTGGAAGTTAGCATGATTGCAGCTTTCTTCTAGCATGTCAAGTGACTGCCTGCCAGGGAAGCTACATAATAGAGGGGCTCAGTCAGATGTCTGGAAAGGAGAAGAGGGGTGCAAGGATGGTGAAAACAAAAACCAACAGAGAGAAAAGAGAGTGGGGACGTTTATCTGGAGAAAAGTGGGGATGGGCTGTGCCAGGAACAGCGAAGGCACCTTCACAGCCTCCCGAAGGGCTGCTGCTTTGATTTGCATTTCAGTCACATTTATGACAGCCTCATAATGGATTAAGATCCCCCAACTGATATATTAAAGGTTAATGGTGCATCCTGCTCCGTATTGATTTGTGGCAGCAAATATTTGTGAGTATGGAAAGCTGGGAGTCAGCCCTGTTTTGGGCATGGAGGTATTGCTGGTTGGCAGGGCTTTTTGTGCAGGGCTCCCACCGAGTGGGAGGGGCAGGGCGCCGGGGAAGCAGACAGAGGCTGCTGGGAGTTTGGGTCCAGGCCTCAGCCAATGCCATCTTCCATTAGATACATCAAGGAGCTGGATTTTGAAGCTTCTAGTTCCTCAGGTATCCCTGGGCTGGCTCTGGCCGCATGACCCTGTATCCTGCCTTCTGGCCCAGAGCTGCAGCTCTTTCATTCAAGCTCCCCAAGTCATCATTATGCCTGTGGGTGACTGACGTATGCTTGTCCTGAAAGGAGGCTGGTCAAGCCCAGATTAAGACTTCCTAAAGAATATACAACCCAGCTGTTTGGAAAGTGAGAAAAAAGCTGATTTGCTAATGTATTATTCATGCATATAACCCATGTTTATTAGAGCATCTACTATGTTCCAAGCAGTGTTGTAGGTAGAGGGACAAATTATCCCAGTTTGGCTGGAGCTTCCTGGTTTTAGCACTGAAAGTCCTGTGTCCCAAAAAATCTCTGTGCAAAGCAGGATGATTGGTCATGCAGCTGTAGGCACTGGTGATATAGCAATAAACCAAACAATCCAGCCCCAGTCTAGGGGGAGAACTGACATTAAACAGCCGGTGATATATTTCTTTGTTTTTATCATATAATTTCAGGAAGGTGGTATTTTATGTAGGGTTGTCAACAAAGCCCTCGTAGAGAAGGTGACATTTGATCAGAGACCCAAGGCAACGAAGAATGAACCAATTAGAGATGTGAGGGAAGAAGATGCCAAGCTGAGGTGAAAACAGCTATGGAAACCCTGAGACAGAAACCCTGAGGCAGGAAGGCTAGTATGGTGAGAGCAGAAGTATTGGGGTCCAGATCATGTGGGATCTTTTATGCCTTGTGAGGACATTAGATGTTTCTCTGTGAAACGAGAAGCAATTAGAGGGCTTTGAGCAGTGAGGTGACATGATCTGACAAAGCATCACTCTGCTTGTCCCCCAAACAATAGACTACATAACGTTAAAGAAAGAAGCAGGAGACAATCAGGGAGACAATTTCAATATCTAGGAAAGACGCAGAGGGGTTCATGGTGAAGGTGATGAGAAGCAATAGATTCTAGGTCTATTCCAATGGTAGCCGGCATCCAATATGCTGAGATTGGATGTGAGATATGCATGACTGGGAGGGATCAGCAGTGATTCCAAGGCTTTTGCCTATAGCATCTCAAAGAACAGAGCAACATTTGATTGAGATGGGTGAACTAGAGGAAGAGAGTATTTAATGGTGGGTTTTAGGGTTTGCAATTCAAGAGCTTGGGTTTGAACACAATTGGTCTAGGGACTTATTAACCATCTAAACAAAGATATCAGGTGGGTAGTTGCCTGAAGTCGATGGGGTAGGTCAGGGCTGGAGAAATCTATTGGAGTCATCAGTTCATAGATGTACCTACAGCCAATGGACTTGACCAGAAGGGGTGTCACCAGAGATGAGAAAGAATTTCTGAACTGAGCTTGAGACACCCCAAGATCCAGAATCTGGGAAGAGACAACGGACTAGAAAGGAGACAGATAAGGAGGTACCTGCAATGTGGAACTAATAAAGATTGATGTTCCTGAAATCAAGAGAGGGAAGATCTTTAGGAAGCACAGAGTGATCATTTGTCAAATTCTGCTGGTGGGAGGTAAAATGAGGAGCTGAGATTGGCCATTATATTTGGCAGATCATTAATGACCTTGAGAAAAGTAACTTCAGTTCAGTGGTAAGATGAAAACTTAACAAAGGTGGGTTCATGAGAAATGAGAAGAGAGTAATGGAGAAGGTAACCCTAGATAACTCCCTGGAAGAACAGGAGTGTGATTGGAGGAGCCTGTCACCTCAAAGTAGGACTTTTTATTCTTGTTGTTAAAGATAAAATATATATGTGTGAACATGCAGATGGAAATGATCCACAGAGAGAAGCAATTTCATGATGTAGGAAACAGAGGTGACAATTGGAAGAACAACACACTTGAGAAGGGAAGAAAGTCTGGGATCCAGGAGACAAACAAAGTTAGACATCAATAGGGGCAAAATCAGAGCCACAATATTAAAAGAAAGACAGGTTGGTTTTGGTGGTTTTAGAAAAGAGAGTTCTTTATAGAGAAGCAAAGTTCCCTACAGCCTGCTTCTATTCTTTTAGGAAATAGGAGGCAGGCTCATCTTCTGAGAGTCATCTAAGTGAGTGGGAAGATGAATTGCATAGCGGATTTAAAAGATTGCCAGGCAGCCTTAGGATGCACTTGAGGTTAGTGGTCATGATTCTAAAGTTATAGTCATCATCAGATTGGTCTCCAACCTGGATTTTCCCCAGCCATATTCAGCTATAAACACAGAGTTTTTTTGTTTTTATTTTCATTTTTATTTTTTTTGAAGGCAGTGTCACTGGCCCTCATATGTGGGATCCGAACCAGGGCCGCTGGTGTCCCAAGCCAGCTTTTAACCATCATGCCACTCGGCCAGCCAAACACAGAGTTTTTTTAAGGCAGAGTTTATTCTTCCAGTAAAACATGGACTCAGCACCTATTGTCTGTCAGACCGTATGTGCCATGACAGAGACCCAGAGATGGACACAGAGGCCAGCCCAAAGGGAACCAAATGTCAAGGTAGGGAAACAGACACATCAACTGCCACATGAAGTCCAAGGGGTAAATGTTAAGATAGGCTAAGTGGGGAACGTAGAGAAGGGGCATGGAGCCAGGGGCCGTCCACTCTTCCTACTGGAGATGGCAGCTGAGCTGATTCATGGAGGGTGGGTGGGCTTTAGTCGTGTAAAGAAGGCCGGATATTTCATGACAGACTAACAGCGCCTGAGTGAAGGCTCGGAGGCCTGAGATAACAGGATACTTTCCAGGCTGGCACCCAAGAGCAGAGTAATCTGAGAAGTGGCTGGGAGGAGGCAGAACTGGAGTGCCAAAGGCTCCACAGGCTGAGCGCCCTTTGCCAATGGCATTAAGGTTCCCCAGATGTGACTTAGTGACCGATGGGGATATCCAGCCTCTGCTAAATGTCAGGGTCTCGACTCAGTACCTGGTTCACTGTTATCCATCCTGACTAAAGTGATGCTCACAGCCCCATCCCTCAGCACCTGTTACTGAGCTCTGCTGACTCCCAGGGTCTATGCAGAATTTGGCAAGCCAGAAACACATGACACATATGCCTTTCTTTCAGAAATTCATGTCTGACCACCCTGGTCTGCTTTGGCAGCCAGCGTACTGGGCCTGGGCTGAATCCAGCCAGGAGATACACAGGTGAGGGGAACCCCAGCCTGCCTTGGTGAGGACGCCTCTATCCTGATAGGCCCTGGATGCCTGGAATAGCCCGGGCCCCTCTGCATTAATCTGGACATGTTTGTCCTGCTCTGAGGACTGCAGATACAACTGCCACAGCTCCTTTGGAACCCACTACCTACAGCCTGCAGGGCAGGCATTTGAGGCGGGTGGGGAGTGAGGGGGGTCCCTTTCCTCCAGTGGATCTTGGCTGCACTGGGCCGAGGGAGTGGACATGGGGGAGACAGGACAGCCCAGAGCCAAGTTCCCGAGGCCCAGGAGTAACATTCATTCAGCAGAAGGGTTTTTGAAATCATTCAGATCGCACTCGTGCTTGCAATGTAATAAGAAAGGCAAATTTACAGAAATACATTTGTAAAAAGTAGAAGTCTCACAACTGTTTGTTGCTTATTTCTCCTACTTTTGTCCCTATATTTATTTACATTTATGGTTCATTTTTACAAATGGTTTATTTTTACAAGAATGAAATACACTACACACAAATGTGTTGAGGTTTTTTTGTTTGTTTGTTTGTTTTTTCCACCACAGCAGTTTATTTGGGGCATCTTTAAATAGTAACCAAATAATTGGGATTTGGAGAGAAAAGAATGTGGAGGGACGGGGGTGAGCGCACCTCAGCCTGGTAGTTGGTACATGTTGGCCCTCTGTGGCCAGTGTGTGGGGCCACGTTAGAAGCGGGGCTGTGTGGCCTCCCGTGTCCTGCAGGGTGCGTTTTCCTGCCAAGGGCCACACGCTCTCAGACTGTGTTCTCAGACTGTGTTAATCTGACAGCTTTGACAGACTCAGGACACAAAGGCGCCCAGCGTAAGACCCCGACATCACCTTCCCCAAGGTTCCTAGGAACCCCCGTAAATGTTGAATGTCCCAAAGGAGGAGAGGCTGATAAGCTCTGAGCCTGCTGGCCTCTGCTCCCAGAAGGCCAGGCTTCTCCACATCTCAGCCTGCCCTCAACACTCTCTCCTCTCATCTCCTCTCTGTCCAGCCCAGAGAAAGAAAGGGAGTAGAGAAGCACACGCTCTCTCGCTGTCAACTTCAGTAGCTGAAACACCCTTTGCTTACTTTATATAAGCACTTCCTCCACCATTTTCTAGGAAGTATTCTGCTTTATTAACCTTCATTGCACTTTTCTTCACTGGGTACATAACCGCAGGGGTCAGCTGACTATATCTCCACAGGCCACATCTGGCCTACAGCCTGTTTTCCTGTAGTCTGAAAGCTAACACTGTTTTTCTTTTCTGAAACATTTTTCAAGTGTTTAAATCAAAAACCAAACAACACACAGAACCAGGGAATATGCAACAGAGTAGCATACAGCTCTTGTTGCCCACCTGTGTACTGTCTGTCCCTCTCCAGAAAGTTTGCTGACCCTGGCATGACATATTACATAGTGATTTGTGGGCTTCGTTGTTGTTGTGCATGTTCTCTCTCCCCACCTCCACCAGGTAAGCAGCACAAGAGCAGGAACGTTGTGCTGTCCGTGCCCTATCCGTAGATCTAGGGCAGTGCTGGACACAAGCAGGTGCTCAGGAAATAACTTTTCTTGAGTGAATGAATGAATGAATTAACGAATGATACTCCTGGGAACCCTTTCAGATCCCAAGGGTGAGATGCTTCTTGGAGTGTCCCAGCCTTCACCTGAGGTCCTGGCCACCTCAGAAGAAACCAGGTCTGGAGGAGAAAAGAGTGGGTAATGTTGCAGAGCCCCAGAGAACCGTGCATGGGAGAAACAGCAGAGAGAACACAAGGCACCGCGGGGAGCCGTGGGGAAGAAGACGCAGGCAGGACAGGGAAGCGGGCAGGGCAATGGTAGCACTGGCACACTAGGTCCTGTAAGCAGGCTGTGGAAACGTAGCCAGGCAATCCCGCTGATTGGTACAGCGGCATCTCCTGTGCGGTCAGACATGAGAGACAGAGAAGTGAGATGCTGGAATGATAGTAAAGGCATCTGGGGGCTATAGTTAAGACACCCGCAAATAACAAGGATGAGCACCCCTACCCTCCCATGCCTTTTGGGCCACTCCACTACTTTCTTTTCTCCTGAAGGAAGAAAGGGCTTTGGTATTCAGGTGTATCAGGCCCATGATTATGGCAACTCCACAGCTGAAATCTGTTTTACATACACTGTGCATTGATTCTGCTCTTGTTGCAAGTGTATTTATCTCCATTGCCAATGTAAATATTTCTGTAACATGCAAAGATGTATTTATAAATTCTGTGTTATTGATTTTTCTCATGTTGCAAACACATTTATCTCTTTGTTAATGAAAATGTATCTAGGAAATAGTGAGACTGATTTATGGAGAAAGGTAGGGGGAGGCGGGAGGTGGGGCTGAGTGGGATAGACTGTCCTTGGCCACAGCTGAAGGACCTTGTGGGACTTGCAGAAGGTGCATATTTAATTTGAGGAAACTGCTCTCAGAGGCAGGGCATGCTCACGAAGTCCTTTAGTGAGGCAGTCTGATGTGCTCGCAGGAGCTAGCTACACTTTCAGTTAAGGGAGACCCTAAACATCAGCCATCCAAGCAGGGAGATACATAGAAGCGTCTCCCCTGAGTCCCAAACCCAGTTTTAGTTAGAGTGTGTTTGATTGAAATTGGTTCAAAATTAAGCTTGGAGAAGAGGCTCAGCTTTGCCATGGGAGGATGCCAACAAATGTTACTAAAAGGTGAAGTAAGGAGATAGGCAGCAAGTCACAGAGATAAGGGGCACGCAACAAAGTGCACATGCGTGTACCCTGACACCTATTTAGTGATTTGAAATGCAGGTGGGCAGCCTGGGGATGATGCTTTTAAAGACATCCTTCCCTAGCAGCCTTCTTCACCTAGGCACTCGTTATTTACTCGGGGAGCCCTCTGCGAGGCAGGTACTGTCATGTCCACAAAAGCAAGGACCCAGGGTGCCCACCAGGGAGGCTTTGGTGTCTCCACGTGCATCTTGGGTTCAGGCTTCCTCAGGTCGTCACTTTAGGTCTCCTGAGTGCCTAAAACGTGTACTGTTCACAAGGCGACAGATTGGGCACCGACAGTAAAGCGTTTGCATATACCTTGGCAACAAGATGGAGATAAGATCTATCATGGGTGCTTTACTGGGAGGACAGGTGGGCAGAAGCCAAGAAAGTGTCTGTTCATGTGAGCCTGGAAGCACTGGAAATGTGTGCTGCCTGCCCACAATTACTTCCATCCAGGTGAGGCCGCGCTGGTGCCATCACCCATCACTCCTTCATCTGGCCTCCCCGAATGGCTTATTGTCAGCCTAGCAGAAGAGTTAGCATTTATTAATCATTGACTGTGTGCTGGGTATATGTCTGTGGTCTTTAATCTTTGCCAGTCCTGTGAGAAAGGTATGAATTAAGAAAATTAAGGCCTCAGTGGTTCTGGAATTTGTGCTTCCATCAGAATCTCCTGGAGAGCTGTGAAAACAGAGATTGCTGAGTGCCACCCCAAAGTTTCTGATTCAGTCGATCTGAGGTGAGGTCTGAGAGTCTGCATGTCTCAGAGGTCCCAGGTGGTGCTGATGCCATGGTCCTGAGGACCACACAGTGAGAACTACTGGTCTAACTCAAACAGCTAAGGTTTTCAGAGACAGGATCCACACCCACGTCTGCCTGATTCCAAAACCTCGGTATTTTAACTGATACGAATTGCACCATGGTGTGTGTTCCAAATGAACCATATTTTTTCACATATCAGTGCCTTCTCAGATCATATCTTCTTTTCCTAGAACACTGTACCCGTTAGTTCCCCCTCTGGCTACCCCCACCCATCCTTCATGACTCAGCTTAATGTTTCCTCTTCTAGGAAGCATTTCTTTATTCCAGAAGGAGCTGGCCCCTCCTCCTCTGTGTTTCCATGATCCCCACCCCAGAACTCTAATTTAGTCCCTCTCACATTGTTTCATGATGTCTCTGACCATTCGTCCACTCCTCTTTATGGACCCCTTGATGATGCTCTGGGTGCCACTGCGCCTTACCTAGTAGGTATTCAGTAACTATTGGTGGAACAACTGGTTGAATGACTTCAGCCAGCTGCATCATGGACCTTAGGTTTATAGAGACCTCATCTGTGATGGGCAGCTCTTCATCTTTTTGTGATGGTGGGGGTGGAGGTGGGGGGACACTTCTAACAGTTGTTGCTGAAAAGACAAATTTGAGAAAAAAAGCTAAATTAAGTGTGCTGCTAGTGCAGCGTTCTCCAGGCTAGGCATTCCTCGCTTGTGCACAGGGACATCCCATCTGATGTTAGCATCTGTCTTATGCTGATGGTTAGTATTGGCTTGGAGCCTGGATGATCGGCTGCCCCTGTTCTTCTTTAGTGCTCCCCTATGTCCCTTCCAAAACTGTGAACTCTGACAAGAGGATGAGTGCCCCAGGGGATGACAGTTTTGGTGTATGAATAGTTGGGTCCCCCTGCTCAAAGCTCTACATAGTCTTTTATAGGTATATTCACTCTGAAATATTGTGGTAGTACCTACTGTGTGCTGGACATGTCTGTGAGCTTGGAAACTTTCCTTGAAAGATGAAGAGTGCATTTGAGATGGGAGAGATCCCTCTGCAAGGACTCAAGGTTATGAGAGGTGATAGATGGAGGCAATGGGGCTGAGCCATGAAGCTGCCAGAGCAAAGATGGAGGTGGTATTTTGGGGTAGGAATCTGAACTCTACTGGAACAGAAATGGTTGTAAAGCCATAAATATTTGGTCTGCCTGTCATCCAGGGGTGCTCCCTGAGCCTCTGGCTGCGGGCACAGTTGTAAATAAATACCGAGAGGAGGAAGGAAATCTCCATTTCAAATATGGGGATGAAACAGTAGTACTCAGCTCCTTAGAAGTTTCACATTCATTCCATACTCATGGAAGCTGCAGTAATTTAGAGCAGTTCAGTATTTAGACTCAACTGTATAATTCTTCCTGATGTTTTTCATTCATCAAAGCCTTGTGTTTATTTGTATCACCAAGAGAAAAATAAAAAATATGTGGGAAAAAAGACTCCTCCCCCTCCTTTCATTACAGGCAAATTGCGATCGAGTTACAGCCCTTGGGGCCCTTCAAGCAAGGGAACATCTTGCTTCAATTAGATATAAATAATGAACAATAATTAGAAAGATTCCTTCATTGAATTTGTTATGTTATGTTTCCTTTCATCTGTAATGTATTGCAACGAATACCAAGCTCTGTTTGTGGGCCATGTAGCAGGCCCTGGAGGATTACGCTGGATGGGTCTCCAGAGCAGGGGACTCCATTGCCGACTCCTCTGTGCGCAGGCTGTGAAGGCTGATGTCAACCTGGGGGTCTTGTATCACCGGGGCAGAGATGGGGCTGCTTCAGCTCTTCAAGTTTTTAGACGCTACTGGAGGACACAGATATATGATAGGGTGCAGGATAATTGCTGCTAGTTCTAGCACTGAGTTTGCATCAGGCACTGCTCTGAGAACTGAATACACATAACCTCATTTAATCTCCACTGTAGCCATCTGCTATAGGCTCGGCTTCTGACCTTATTTTTAAAAGATTTGCAAACTGAGGCCCAGAGAGTTTACCCAGTTTGCCAAGGCTCTCAGTGTTGGTAGTGGAGCGGAGAGGCCTGGCAGGTTATTGGACGCCGGAGCCCCTGCTTGCCCTCATGCCGCTGTGCTGCTCTCTGAAACCAGCAAGACTACGCTGCCATAGAATCCATGCAAAGAGTACAGATGACATGGGAGCTGAGAAACAGCAATGCCTTCCCACCAGGAGAGGTGGCAGTTGGGTCTTCTAGGGGCTGGCAGAAGTGTGTCAGGTGGATGAGTGAGATAAAGGGATGCCAGGCAGAGGGAGCACTGTGGCCTGGGGCCATAGATGGGGACTGTGTGGAATTTCTCATTTCAACTTTGGCTATGGGGCTGTGTGAGATGGTAGCGGCAGCCGGCGATGAGACCAGAAAATGGAGGGTTGTGTAGGTAGGCTGAGAAGATCTCCTCAGAACAACAACTCACTGAGAGGTGGGGATAATATGTTGGTTGATAAAAAGGAGAGACAGCTTTTCAGAAGAGAAATAAAGTGATCAGACTGAAGCCTGGAGAAAGAGTCTGGCTCACCACTGAGCTTCTTTGACTTTTGTGATCCTGTTCTGTGTGTGTCAACACACCGGGCCAGGCACAGCTCATCCTGGAGCAAGTAAGAACTTTGTGCCAACTGGTCCTTCCTGGCTTGACTATACCCCCTACCCCAAAGGGGCTCTCCTTCTCTGCCCCCAGCTCAGATGGCTGTTCTCTGGCTGCTTCTGGGCCTTCCTGATGCAATCCCTCCCTTCAATAAGTACCTCGTCTGAGTTACCTGTTCCCCCTCCAGGTACAAAGCCCTCAGAAGTGCTTTGTTTTATCTTCACCATCTTTTAATAATTGTCAGCACTTAAAAATCAAGTGATTTCATATAAAAACCCATATTTATTGCTACATTGAAAAACATATTGGGGGGAATACACTCAAAAGGTGGCAACTGGGAGGAACTCCAGAACAGCTGCAAGCTTTGGAGGGACATGCCTCTTACTGAATGGGCACAGTCCCTGCGTGTGTGTCTGCTTCATGCCAGCTCTCAGGCTCAGAGACCAGTCACTGTCGTCCATCTTAGCAACGTGTTTTCTTTCCTTTGTGATTGGCATTAGAGTGGAGACCTTCAGCATCCAGCCTCTCCTGTTACCCTGTGGTCTGTCTGTATGTTTCTACAGCTAGACTGTAAGCTCCTTGAGAGCAGGAATCCAGTTTTACTCATCCCTCTGTCCCTCGACCTCAGCACAGCACCTGGATTTAGGTGTTCAGTAACTTTATTAACTTAATCTACACTGAGCGAACATAAATGTGGGAGAATTAAACCTTGACAAGTCATACTCCAGGCTGAGGAACTGGTGCTGCTGAGGGTTGGGAATGAAGAATGTGGACATGGGCCACAGCTGGGCCCGGACCTTAGGACGGCGTCACAACCATTTATATCCCTGTCACGGGCAGCCTGTACCCATGCTTCACTGTCTCTTTGCGTTTCAGGACATTCCAGGACCTGTCCAAACAAGTCGAAATGTCTTATGGTACCGTCCGAGACTCTGCCGTGTATGAGTACTTCCGAGCCAAGGGCACCAACCCCTTGGAGCAGGACAGCACATTTGCCGAGCTCTGGCGGACCATTAGCAAGAATGGAGGGGCTGACCACTGTGTGTCCAGTCCTTCGGAAGGCATCAGGAAGGTAGGTGGGAGCTGGCCACCTGGGCATGTGTGCACTGACGGGTGCTGTGGGCATGACCATCCCCGAGGTAGGAGACAGCCTTCCAGTGGCATCTTCTTTGAGCAGCCCTGTCACCTGCAGAGTGATCCATCTTCAGCAGGTTAGATAGGCATTTCCCCCAGGCACATGAGTTTCAAGTGGGGACACGCAGTCTTTAGGTAGATGTGCATTCTTGACAGCCGACTCAGTCTTCAGAGGGTCGGGGAAGAGCAGGCAGATTAAGCCCAAAACATGGACCTCCCTCCTTGTAGGCTCATAGATGGTGACCCACAGGTGTCTGCCGACCCCACGTGAGAACACTCAGCAAGAGAAAAGCTGAGAACTAGGTGAGAGGTGGAGGGAGTAAGGGGATGAGGTTTAGGACAGGGCAGCACATGGTAGGTCTGTGCTGTGGAGAAGACGTGTCCTTGAGAGATGGTGGTAAGGGTACCAAGCCTGGGCTGCAGGCTGTGTCCAGGGAAACTGAGGAAGGATAGGGTAGGAAGGGGCCAGGAGATGGAAGGATAGAGAAACGACATCACATTCCTCAGAAGTGGGTTAGACTTTGCTCACTTAGTTCAGTTCATTTCCACTATGATCTGAACAAATCATCATTACCCCATTATACAGATAAGAATCAGAGACACAAGGTCACACTCCTGTTAGGATCTGACACCTGGGGTTCCACACTAAGGAATTTAGCATTTATCCACCTTGCTCTAGGGAGCCCTTGGAGGTCATGAGGAGGAAGATGGTGGGATGAAGGCAGGTGTCACAAGCTTGCTGCCAGCAGTGGAAGCCTTCTGTCCTGTGACCCTCACATCCAGTGGCTACTGTGCCTGTGGTCATTAATGAATGATGTGAGAAAGATGTCTCCCATGGTCAGTACTACTGTCTCTCCAAGTAGACTGGCTGCCCAGGCTGCCTCAGTATGTCCTCCCTTCTTTCCAGTATAATTCCATCTCTGTAGAACCATCTCACAGGCTCTCATACATTGTCACACATATCCTCCCCACCACCCCCCCACACACACACATTCCTGTGTTCCACATCCCCAGCCACTTGGTGATCGCTTGGCTTACTGCAGAAGCCAGGAGATATAAGGGGACTGTCTAGGGAAAGCTTCTGGGCCACCAGGGCCCACCACCCTGCTCTTCATGATAAAAAGGGTCTTCAGCAATCTGTCAACCCTCTCAGCACAGTCACAGGGAGCCCAGGGAGAGAGGCAGAGGCCTGAGGCCTGCTTTAGAAGCAGTGAGGTGTTTAGGTGGAGTGGGGGACATGGCGACTGGCCACACTGCTCTGTGTGGAGCAAATGCCCCAGGGGCACACATTGTCACACTGCAGTTAGCTCATAATTTCTTGTCATTTGGCCACTTTGAACAGCAGAAAGTGTCTGGGCTCTGGAGCCTGACACATTTGAGTGTGAGTCTCCACAACTCACCAGCTGTGTGAACTTGAGCACACCACTTTTCCTGTGTGGAACCCTGAGGGCTGAGAGAGGCCTGGACGCCTCGTCAAACGTTTAAAAGTTCATGTTATGGTAGACTTTAAATGTTTACATTGAACCAAGTGATACGTGCATGAAAACAATAAAATGCAACAAATGTTGCTATTCATATGGCTACAAGATTTGTTAAAATCTCTTCACTCTTAGTGCACTGCAAAGGATGGTGCACTAGCCTCGAGCTGCTGGTCTTCTTTCATTCCTGACAGGGATCCTTTGTGTCTGTAGGTGAGCTCATTTGGAAACAATGAATACAAAGTTGATTTAAGGCCTTTCATTAGTGTAAGGGCTGGGTCAAATGACCTTGGAGCTTCCCTTCTCTGCTTTGTCTCTCATAGAGAGCCCATACTCCTTCCACATTGGACATTTATGAGGATTCATTGCAACAATGCTATAAAAAGCACTTGTTATAAAAGAAAAGAGAGCTGCTTTGGACTTTACTAAACTTCTATTCATTAAGGACACTTTAAAGAAAAAATTTAAAAAGATAAGTCACACTGATGGATATTTACAATGCATATAATCAATATTGGATTAATATCGAGATTATATGAAAAGTTCGAACAATTTAATAGAAAATTGGGCAAAAGACTTTCACAGAAGAGGCAACACATATGGCCAATAATTATGTGAAGAGATATTCAAAATCATTAGCGATCCAGGAAATACAAATCGAGACCCTAAAGATACATCATTTTACACCAATTAGACTGGCACAAAATGAAAGGTGGTGAAGAGGACAGCTTAACAGGTGGTTAATTGCTGGTGGGAGTGTACTCAGTACAGCCACTTTAGAAACAAGTTTATCCTTCTCTTATTAAATGGAATATTTGCATAGGGTACTATGACCCAGTAATTCCACTCCTATGTGTCCACCCAAAAGAAACTTCTGCATTGCACTCCAGAGAGGAGAAAGGACATGGCAGCATTGCTTACAGAGGCAAAACCCTGGAAACAATCCAGGCGAACATTAACAAGGTAAAAAATATATAATCTACAATGAAATGAATCCACTCCAGCTTCATGTAATAGCATGGATGAACCTGAGCAGAATAATATTGAGGGGAAAAAAGTATTAAAGGCAATTTCATATGGGTCAACTAATAGAACATAACTTACAACATAATACCCTTTTAAAAGCATATAAAACTCATGAATACACACATCCAAAGTAATGATAAAATATAAGATTCACGATAGTGGTTACTGCAGAGGCGAGAGGAGAGGCAGAGCCACGGCAAGGAAAGAAGCCTCTTCAAGGATGAAAGGCAGCTTCTGTGCAGGCTTTGGAGTCAAGGTTGTTTTTTTCTTTTTCTTTTTTCTTTTTTTTTCATTTCTCATAATAAATAATAAATGAGTTAATTAAAAAGGAGTGCCACTCCTGGACAAAAGGATGGGTGCCCTGAACCCAGGGTTGTGATGAATCCTGTGCTGTGCACCCACATGCTCTTTCAAATAGATAAGTCCAGGCCCAGCCCGGCAGTTCAGCTCCCACATGCCAGCTCCTTCTCTGCCCACAGGCTTCCGTGTGCCTGCCCGTTCTTGCCCTTGGATTTTCTCCAGAAAGCAGACACCACTAGTAAAGCCCCATGGAAGGTGATAAATCTGGAGATGGGTGATCGGGAAAACATCTCCTTGTCACCCTGCTTCCCCTCATCCATTGTTGGCACATTAGAAATCATTTACCCTGGTGATAGTTAGGGTCTTACTCATGAATATAACAATGTAAAAATAATCAGTAGTGCAAGATGCAAATAAAGATCCCTTATAAATGCCTATAACTTCATGGTACTGAATCTAACCCCTTTTCAGTTCGTGGGATATGTTACTTTTATGAAACCTTCTTTTTATAAACCCCAAGCTGGCTTTGGGGCCAAAAATCTTTCTTTCATTTGGATCTTTGGGAAAAAAACTGACTGCTAGCACTAGACAAATGTTAAGGGTTTTATAACTAGTCTCATAAAAGGGACTTTATAGTACTGTCAGAAAGTGGAGTGCGCTGCAATTTTTGCCAAAAGGAGAGCTCAGATTCACTCTTGGATCCTCCTTCATGTGACAGTTGTGATGACAACTGCACCTAAATGCTTGTCAGACATTCTTCCCGTCCCTGGTCCCTATGGAGCTGCTCCCCGCCGCCCCGCCTCCCTGCCGCCCCAGGCTAAGCCATGTGAATTCCCCAGGCCACAGCAGACCAGGCTGGGTGGCTGTGCCATGAGTGAGGTCCATGTTCTGAATCCAGAAACTGTAAGGAAACATCCAGCATGTTGGGAAGTATGGGCCTGATCCTGATATTCAGGAAGAGCAGCTTCTCTAAGCCCCAAACAGTGTAGGCGGCCTGAACAAAGGTCGATCAGGGGACACCCTCAAAGTATGTCGCAGGAAACTTGTCCAGCAGGGGAAGACTACCCGCTTCTAATTTGCAGCTCCTCTTTGGTGAGCTCTCCCTTTCTGGAGAGTGCTTGGTAGTGGAGCAATGTCTAATTGCTACTGACGTCGAGGAGCTAGGTATCGAGGGTAACCTCAGAGACTGCTGTTGCTTTATCCTTGGGAGTGCTGCAGCTTTTAATGACTTGAAAAGCGGTGGGAAATCGCTTAGCAAGAGGTGATCACTGTACCACAGCATCAGAGCTGGGGAAAGGTGTAATGTCATGGTTGCCCCACTACTGTGACCCACTCCTTCCTGCCAGTGGCCACTCAGACAAGGAGAGGGCAGCCCTTCCTAGGCTCTGGTGAAGAGGGCAGAAAGGAATTTGGAAGAGGAGGTAAGTTTTATTTATTTATTAAGAGTCTACCACACAGTTTTTACCACAAACTTCCCTGGCACCCAGTAAGTCTCAATAAATACTGGCTTGTCCTTGAATGAGTCATCTGTTTGCTGTCTGACCGAGCAGAGACACATAAATTGGGGGGTAGTCGGTGCCATCAGTAGGTTGTTTACCCTCTATGGCTTCCAGGATGACAGGGACTAGGGAAATAATCTGGGGTCCCCTTTCAGGCTTGTCTGTAGCCTTCTAGTCTTCTCTTAGGGAAGAGATCCTTCTGGTCCTCAGATAGAAGAGAGAGGCTGCCTTCAGTCTCCTCAGCCACCTGCACCTGTCAGACTTGAGGAAAGACTAAACCAAGATCTGACAAAGTCTGGTCCAGGGACTAAGTCTGGCCCACCAGCTGTTTTGTCAATAAAGATTTATTGGACCACAGCCACACTCATTCATTTACATACTGCCTATGGCTGCTTTCCTGCTACTTCAGCAGACTTGAACAGTTGTGACAGAGACCATATGATCCCCAAAGTTTAAAATAATTATTTCCTGGCCCTTTACAGAAAATTTTGAGAATCCCTGATCTAGAGCCGCAGTGGTCCAGGCGCACCGGACCTAGGTCTATACACGTAATAGCGCATAGGCATATCTAGTAGATGGCGTCTAGCACTGTGCCTTCTGGCGGCATACAGGCTCTGCCTAGAGACTGCCGTTTCTTGTCTTTTCCAATTCCGGTGGCTCAGAGACTTCTCTCTCACTGCACGGGGACCCAGCTTTCTTCCTGGCCTGGCCTTGTCTCCTCTTGAAACCTATTGAGCAGTCTCTGTATGAGGCAGTGTGCCAGATGATCTACAGACATGATTCGTTTCATCCTGAACAAAGCCACTTGCTTATTATCATGAGGAAATGGGACTTGAGCCTCGGAAAGATTAAGTGTCTTACTCAAGGTCACACAGATGTGAGCAAACCCTGGCACTGTCATCAGAGTCTCATCCAACTTTGACTCTTCTCCTGGGTTCATATCCCCCTTGCTATAATTCAGAGTGTCTCCATGCCTGTGCACACTCTTCACTTATGCTTTTATATTCCTTCCTTTGCTACTTTTTACATCAAAGTAGCAAGATGGATGCCTGGTTCTCATTTTTTTTTTTTTAGCTGAGCCATCCTGCCCCCTGTTGGCAGCTCAGAGGCAGCTCAGCTCGGGCTGGGCATCAAACTGCTGTTGCTCAGAGCTCAGCTTGCACTCTTGAGTGAGCTCTTAACCAACTGAGCCACTCTGCCAGCCCCTAGCAAAACTTTAAGTCTGTGATTTTATCTTTTGATTTCTAAACTATTAAAAATATGACTTAGAGAAACTTTGAGATGCAGAATTGAACTGACAAGTGGTTCAAATTTATATGATAACTTTGTCACATGAAATAAGTTTTTAATGTAGTTGGTGGGATTTTTTATTTTTCTTTAGCTTGATCAACTCTATTAAATAGCATCCAGCATAACCGAATTTCTGTGCAGTGTCTGGGTTGACCTGGACTGCCAATTTATTAAGGCTTTCCATGAATCAGATCTAATATTCAATAATGTTGAATAGAATACAGTGGTAATAGTTTAAATATCAATCTTCACAGCTCATTGAGCTCTTTGAATAAATAGACAAGTAGTTTGTTTCAGACCTTGTAGCTGGAGACAGTATTTTTCAGAGGGAAGTAACTTTTGAGTATAGCAGTTGTGACAGAAAGTGGTTTTTTCCACTCAGTAAATATTGCTGAGGTCATAAAGTGAGAATGCAAATGCAGGAAGAAAATGGGCTCACAAATCTTATTTATTTCCACACTGATCTAATGTTTACCCTGGCACCAGACTGTGTATGGATATCATCCATTAGCACCTGCATTGTTCCTTCCCTTGTGCTCTGCTCAGTGACAAGGGCTGCTCTGTAGCACAGACTCCCTGCTGAGTATCAAGGACCACACCATGTGAAGAAATGCTGGTCCCCAGAAGGACTGGGCCCTCCATGGGAGGATCAGAAACTTCGCTGCCTCACAGTCTCTTCATGTGAAAGGAACCAGATGAGGAAGCATCCTGGTTCCATGGCATGCTGGAAATTCTATTGAGGAGCGAGAGAGCATTGTTTTGGGGGGATGCTAGGCTCAGTGATCAGGAAGCTTTGGCCAGGTTGTCAAAAGGGATCCTTGGTGCAGTCCTGACCCCTTAGAAAAGGGAATGACACAGACTAGGTAGCCCTGTGCTGTGGAAAGCAGCAAGGCTGCCCTCCGTGGGAACCGTGGGCCTTGTTGTCACACTCTATGGCACGTATCCTGTCCTTTCTCTGCTTCTAAGTCAACGCAGATTGGGGAGTCTGTATCCCTCCTTTCATCTCTGACAATCACATCGATAATCACTTGATCAAAAAGCACTACGTCCATTTTGTAAGTTGGATAGTCTGTTCTCCATTTATTCATATATTCACTTATTCACCCATTCAAGAAATGTAGTTTGAATAACTTTTGACTAGGAGTTTGGAATTTACAAGTAAATACCACTCTCAACCTAATTTAATCTGTGATTTTGGTCAAGTGAATTCACCTCTCTGAGCTGTCTATGACTGAGAAAAGCCTGCCCAGGTTCCTTGAGAGTTTCCCAAGGCATAAAGTGAAAAGTGTCCAGTGTGGATTGTAGCACAACCTGACATTCCATAGGTATCAGCACACTGCCTTAGCACCGACTATATGTTAGGAAAAGAAGATAATAAAAGTATATAGATAATATCACCTAGTCTTTTTATGAAGTATATTTGACATACAATAAAATGCCCATATATTAAGTGATTATTTCATGGGTTTTGACAATTGTGTACAATGGTGTAATCACCATCCCAAATAAGATACAGAACATTTCCATCACCTTGAAATGTTTTCTCATATGACTTTCTAGATTCTTCTCCTAACTCTGAGAAGCAATCAGTTACAAATTCCTAGTGCCACAGATTAAATGTACCCGCTCGTATAATTCATATAAAAGGAATATTATAAAATATGTTTATTTGTGCTTAGTTTCTTTCACACAAATGTCTATGAGATTTAACCATGAATTGGTGGATAGCAGCACTTAGTTCTTATTATTTTTCCTTTGAATAATATTCCATTATATGAACAAATCTCAATTTGTTTATTCATTCTTCAGTTGATATATATTTCAGTAGTCACCAATTTGTGGCTCTTATGAATAAGACAGTATGATCATTTTTATACAAGTATTTTGTGGAGATACATGTCCATTTCTCTTTGCTAAATACGAAAGGGTAGAATTCCTGGGTCATAAGGTAGTTGTGTGTTTACCTGTTAAGAAATTGCCATACCACTTCCAATGTGGTTATTCTGTTTTATGCTGCCATTAGTGATATCCTACTTGTGTACTTGGAAGTTCCAGATGCTGGACATCCTCACCAACATTTAGTGTTGTCAGTCCTTTTGACTAGACAATTTAGTGGATGTGAAGGATTTCTCATTGTTTTAAATTGCATCATCCTTTGGTGACTAATGCTGTCCAGCACCCTTTCATGTGCTTATTGGCATAGCTTTTTTCAAGAATTGTGTGTTCAAGTCTTTTGTTAATATTCACTGGGCACTTCATCTTTTCACTGGATATAGGTCCTTGATCAAATATAAGTACTACAAATAGAATTCCCAGTCTGTAACTTGCCCATTCATTTTCTTAATGGTGTCTTTTGAGGAGTAGAAATCTTTAATTTTGATGAAACCCTATATATTAAGTTTTCTTTATTTTTATGGTTAGTGTTTTTTGTGTGCTAAGAAAATTTTGCCTACTTCAAAGTTGCAAGCTTTCTAATAGAAGTTTTTACATTTATGTATATATTGTATCTCAAATTTGTTTTTGTGTATGGAATAAAGAAGTGGTTCAAGTTCACTTTTTTTTCTTATGCATATATCCAATTGACTAGCACCATTTATTAAAAAGACTTGTCTTTACTTAACAAATAGACTATAAGCCTTAATTAAAACTCAACTAGCTATATATATTTCTAGATTCTCTATTATGTTCCATTGATCTATATTGATATGCCAATACTAAAGTGTTTTGATTACTGTAACCATATAATTATCTTTAACTATATTCTTTAAATCAGGTAGCTTAGGTCTTCCAACTTTATTTATTTATTTATTTATTTTACAATATTATTTGGGCAATTCTAGATCCTTTGCATTTCCATTTAAATTTTAGAATCATCTTG
The DNA here is from genome assembly GCA_033961575.1 of Aselliscus stoliczkanus. Lineage (NCBI taxonomy): Eukaryota > Metazoa > Chordata > Mammalia > Chiroptera > Hipposideridae > Aselliscus > Aselliscus stoliczkanus. The sequence goes on from CM066729.1 coordinate 123,352,450, forward strand.
TCTATTTCTTTTAAAAATCTTGAGATTTTGATAGCTATTACATTGAATTTATAGATCATTTTGGGGAAAAGCGGTATCTTTATTATACTGAGTCTTCTATTCCATGAACATAATTTCCTTTCAAAACACCAATTTTGACATTATTGATTTTCTTTGTTGTTATATATTATTGATTTGTTGTTATTTTTTTTCTTCTATTCACTTTGGTTTTAATTTGCTCTTACCTCTTCTAGCTTCTTAATGTTGAAATTTTAGCTCATTGATTACACTGTTTTCTTCCCTAATATTATATAAGCATTTAAAGCTATAAATTTCCCTCTCTAAACAATGCTTTTGTTGAATCCCATGGATTTTTACATGTTGGGTTTTCATTATAATTCATCTCAAAATATAAAGTATGAGAATTAGTCATTTTCTTTAGGGTATTCCTATTGAGCTCTGGAGGACAGCAAATGGCTGTGATTTAATGCAGAAAAGGCTACTGGAACAGAGTGCTGGGATTTATTCTGTTTAGTGAGGCTGAGGAAAGCTTCCTAAGATAGTCCTGTCATACACACACATTTTGCAATCCAAACGCCTAATGCCTTTTAAGTTTTGAAGATACAAATTGAGAACGTGGGAGAAAACTGACAAACAGGAAATAAATTACACACAAAAAAATAATGAAAACCAGAGACACAAAAAGGACAGTTGAACACTATGTGAACAAAACCCATTATCAGTTCTACCAATGTATAGTTTCCTTATAGGAGACTGTGGGCAGTGGTGGTTTCCAGCTTTACAGTCACTGCCTGTAAAGCCCCTTGGGACCTTGGGCTTAGTTCTAAGTGTCTTGGTTGCTCAATATGCCTGAATCTTCTTCACATGCTTTAGTTCTGGTCCAGCCCGACTCCAGATTCACTAAGGTTAAATATTCCCCAATCCATGGCAACATTTAAAATGATAGGAGGCTTTGGGAGGAAATTTTAAGTTATACATTTATAATTTAAATGTAGTAATACCATTATGAAACTGTTTGAATATTCCTAAAAATAAGCAGAAAAGAACCAATCAAACATGTTTTTTCACCATTTAAATTAGGGGCTAGGAATTCTTGTCTTTGCCTAGTGTTTTGTTGTTTTTTTTAATCTCTACAAAAATTTTATATAAATATGATGTTATAGAAAATATAACTTACCCTGCATTTTTCTAACACTGCTGTAAAGCTTTATAAAAATCGTTTTAGTGGCTAATTAACACTTTGTAATCGGGCATAAAAAGCTATATGACGAGTTTACTCATTTCCCGCAAAAAATGTGTTAATATTTCATCAAATAGATGTAAAATAATTTATTTACATATTTTTTTTCTCAATTGTCATTTGGGTCATTTCCAGTTTTTCACAAATATTAACATTATAATGAACATCATCATGACAATGGATTTTCAGTTTCTATATTTATTTTTTCAAGTCAAACTCTTAAAAATAGAATTTTGATATCAAAAAAGGGTATAGACATTTATAGCTCTTGACAAAGTATTACTGAGTATTGCCAAAAGTAGGGCTTTGTATTAATTTTATTCTTATCTTTGGAATCTTTGGAATCAAAAGAATACTCAGGCTTTGGGCCGGCCGAGTGTTGCTGTGGTTAAGCGCTGGCTTGGAAAGCCAGCGGCTTCGGTTCGGTCCCACATATGAGGGCCAGTGACACTGCCCTCAAAAAAAAAAAAAAAAAAAAAAGAATACTCAGGCTTCAGTGTTTTATTTTATTTTATTTCTCATTAAACTTTGTTTTAATGGGTCTTAAAATTCTGTGACAGATTTTTGGTCAAGTTGTTTCCATTAAAAAGTACTGATTTTAGGGCCGGCCGAGTGGCGCGGTGGTTAAGCGCTGGCTTTGGAAGCCAGCAGCCCCGGTTCGGGTCCCACATATGAGGGCCAGTGACACCACCCTCAAAAAAAAAAAAAAGTACTGATTTTAAAAACTAATAACTTAAAAACTACCATACACAAAATCCAAATGGTCCACAAAATATTCTCCTTTCCTTCTGAAGGTTGTACGATGCATTGTAATCATAACCAGTCTTTTACTATTAAATTTAAATGGCCAGTTGAGACAAACAGCTCTGAGATTGTTCTTCTACCATGATTAAGACTTGGCTGGCGGGTATTGGGGATAATGTTCATTTAGCCTTCTGAACTTTCTCGTCAGGTCGCTGGCAAGGGTACTGGTGTTTATTTTTGGCTTTTTTTTTTTTAATCAAACCCTTATAGATTTGTCTTTCATAGGAAAAATATTTTTATAAATTAATAATTGTCTAATTTTCTCATATTTTTTATTGTGATTTTTTCCCTTTTTTTTCTTCTTTATATAGGTATATATATATTTTTGCTCTATTTTCTTTTCTATTCTGGTAACTGAAGTGGAGAAGGAATCACTTTCTTTTCAGCTCGTTTTTTTCCCTTTTGGCTCATATTAGGCATTGCCATCAGTGATCCATGAATTTTGGTGGGTTTGAGGAAATTGAGTAAGATCATGGTTAGGCATCTACCTTTGTTTAATAATCAGAATTGGTGCACATAAAAAAAAAAAAAAAAACCTCTTCCTCAAATGTGTTTTCTACAGTTAACTATTTGAATGTTGTATCCTTTATCCATTCACGTATTTCATCAACTTATTTATTAGTGCCAAGCTCAATTAACATGTAAAAGTGTGCTTTATCCTTTCCTCCTAAAATTGAGTTTGAATTCCTATAAGGTCAAAGTGAAGACAAAGACTGATCTTGGTCAGTATGTCATGTCAAAAGTAAAAGATTTTTGTTATATTTCTTACTTCATGCAGGGTTTTCCTTCTTTACATCTGGGCCTTGGATCAATGTCTGGACAAGCAGGAGGTTAATTTAATCATAATGGTTACCATCAGGAAGGCCTGAATGGATCATGTGTGGTGTTAAGCTTCTCCCAAGCCTTAACTCAATTGTGCTTCAACACAATCTGTTTATTAATGAGGAAACTAACATTCAAGGAGGGCAAGAGAATTCCTGAAAAGCAAGCTTGAGGCTTGTACCTAGAATCCAAAGCTGTCGGACCCAGGCTTTGAACTCAGTGTCTTTCTAACTCCAGTGCCTGTCGCGTTACCTTGTGACACTCTGCAGAAATGGAGGAAATGCATAACCAAGTGCAGCCGCACCTCCTCCTCCTGCCACTCACCGATGTTCTAGCCATGGGAGAAAAACCAGAGCGGCTCCTTCCTTCCCCTCTCCTCACCTTTGTACACTGCAGTATGTGCTGTATAGAACATCGTTCTCTTCCTTTATGGGCCAAGCTCCTCGGTATTCCTCTGGCCTTAGCGGAAGCATTTACTCCTGAGCCCCGCCTGGAGCTCATCCATCCTCCCAAGAGGGCCAGGAGCTCCCTTAACGCACTGTGTGTCCTAGAGTCCAGCTTCCTTAGATGTCACCTATCCTCGGTGCTCTGCTCTGTCACTTTCCTAACTAGACACAGAGCCTTCCTAGGGCCTGGCCTGCTCTGTTTCGGATTCGTTTGTCTGTCCCCAGGGCCTAGCGCAGGGGTTGGCACAGAGGCAAAACGCATGGACATCTAAAGCATTCTATCCTTTTAAAAATCAAACAAAATAAATGTTCAATGAGTAAGAAATGAGAGTGTGCAGAAATGCAGCCACATACATCTCTCTTCAACATGAATGAGCAGAATTGCTGGCACCCAGTTGCAGGGAGGGCAAGGAGTGAGGTGGGACAGGGAGGGCAGCGGGGCTCCGGCTGTCTCCTGTAGCAGGTTCCCATACAATTGACTAAGTTGGTCCCTTCATAACACCTTCATAATTCTGTTTGATGATGGTTGATTGGATAATACAGTCCAAAGATCAAGGAAAGCCCCCACTGTGACCTCCCTTATTAAATTACTTTGCTTTGGATTTTGAACATTGTCAAGCAAATCATATTATGAATTCTTCAAGTACTTTCTTCTGTGATTTTTATAATTTGGTAGGGTAAGCTCTGGAATCAAACCAATATCCATGCCATCCTGCTAACTTTGATTATTTTCAAACTCCTCATTAGAGGGGTGGGAAGAGTTCACTCCCCTTAAATCTGATTTTACTTTTCAGATTTCCTCTGACCCATTATTTGCTTAGTACCCAGGTCTGATACGCTTCACCTTAGTGCTGGCTATAATGGGCTGATTCCATTCTATGTGTTCCTTTGGGTTTTATGCCTTAAGTTTTTGCATTTTGAACTGAATTGTTTTGTTATTTGATTACTTTAAAATCAAGACACGATTGCTTATGAAAACAATTTTGATTTATTGCATCAGCCAGTTTTTTGGCAATTTTTGTTTAGCTTATTTTTATTTCCATTTTGTTAGTATAATGTTGTTTGTCCAGGAACAAAAAGGGAGAAAGGGGGATAGGAAAATAACATTTATAAAAAAGTTATTATGTATGGCATTGTGCTTATGCACTTTATCTTTACCCTTCAGGGTATTTTGTGATATTTCCCTTTTGAAAATAAGGAATGCAAAACTCAAAAAGGTTAAACAATTTGCCCAAAAATTATCAGACTCTTTCTACCATGCATGTGCTTATTATTATTGCTACTGTTATTACCATCATCATCATCATCATCATCATTCTCATCAATAATAGAAAATGTATTTGAGTAGAAATAGTTGTTTCCACTGGGATGGGTAGCTCTCAGAGTCTTCTTACTCTCCAATACACAGAATACATGTATGAAGATTGGCTTTGAAGCCTACACTTATAAATTTTAGCGTGTATCACACATACCCACACACCCACACCCACACCCCCCACAAACACACACACACACACACACAGAGAGAGAGAGAGAGAGAGAGAGAGAGAGAGAGAGAGAGAGATGGACAGAGACAGAGAGAGAGACAGAGAGCGAGAGATGAAAGGTGGATTAACTCAAATCAGGAAGAGTAATGAGAACAATAAGAGCTCTGAAAAGCATGCCTCCCAAGGATCAGATAAAGGAAACAGCAATGGCGAGGAGCCTGGTAAGGAAAATCCTCAGCTGTGGTATTTGGTATTTCTACTGTGTTAAGAATCTCCACGTGGAAGAGATCCTGAACTTACTCTTTAGGACCCACATCTCAGACTTCAGTTAGTTACGTGGGAAGTGCTGAGGGGTGATCACTCCACTTTGTAGTAAGTGCTGTTATCCCTGGGCTGTGCGGCAGGCTTCTATCAGGACAGTCCCCTGCCAGGCTCCTCTAGCGGCAAATCGTTCTGACTCTTTGACTCTACAATGTACTGACAAGTAGAGCTCAGAGCTTGTTCTGTGAGGGATGGGAGTCAATTAGGATTGTTTTGGTCAGAATGTGATCTCTTGTGCTTTAAGGCTATTGTATGAGCTCTCTCTCTCAAGGATGACATTTTAGCAAAGGCCATAAAGGAATACTTAGCCACAAATGGGGTTACAGAATGAGACTCTTCAACATAAACTCCACAGGGATGGTCTCCCAACACATTATGGAACAGTCTTTAATATGAATTGTGACCACAGGCAATTTTACTGCTTCTCTCTCCTTTTAGCATAGTCTGAGTAGCCAGCTCCTGACAACCTTTATGGCTAAAGAAACACTGAGAGGAGTTGGCCACAGATGGTAAAGCCACCCTGGCCTCAGGCTGCAGTTTTATGAGTCTCACTTGAACTTCATCTCAATGGAGCAAATTCTCAGTTAAGACAACTTAGTGTAGTGAACAGAGTGTGGGGTTTATGTTAACATGAACAGAATTTGGTTCTTACATTCGTCTTATGCCAGAGATGAAATCTTGGGCAAGTGAACACAACTGATCACCTCTGAAAAATAAAAATAAGAATGCTGGGTCTTCTCGGAGTTATTGTAAAGATTAGAGGTTATGTGAAGGGATTAGTGCAATGCCCTGTTGAGTATCTTTTAACAGAGTAGTTCTCAAAGTGTGGTGCTTGGACCAGCAAATTCACCGTTATCGGGGAACACATTAGAAATGAAATTCATGGGCCCCCTTTAGAGCTAATGAACGAGGAGCTGGGGGTGGGGAGCAAGGGGAGGTTAGTAATCTGTATTTGAATGTGCCCTCCGGGTGATTCTCATGCCCCCTCAAGTTTGAGAACATATGCTTGAGTTAATGGTGATTATTGTTATGAATCTTCTTCATTAATCGTTTTCTACATATTTATTCAGCACCAAGTGTATGCCAGGCATCATGCTTGGGCAGTGAAAGAACACGCATGGCCAAGGGACATCCTCCCTTCCGGGCATGTGTGTGAGTGAATGTGTGTGTGCGTGTGTGAGTGTGTCTACACAGGCAGTATCTGCACGGTCCTATCTCTGCCTGTTCATGGCGTGTTTGAGCACATGGATGGCTGGTCTCTGTGCTGCCTGATCTCATGTATTCTTCGGGTGTTTCCCTTCCCTGGGATGACATTTTTCATTCTGTATTTATAATCTATTTTGTATCTAGGCAAGCCAATTTACTCTTTCTTTTAGCTCATTTTTAATCTTTCCCTTGGAATAACTCAGATTAGATTGTTGTTTATCATGGTCTGTGGACAATTTAAAATTTTGACAAATCATTGAAAATCAATATGTGCCTTTGCCCTGCTGAGAAGGTTCTTTATGGCCCCTCATTTTGCTGACGGTGTGCAATTTCAGACTTCAAGAAAGGAGCCCTTGATTCTTCCAAGTTAGGACTTTTCTTTTTCCTTTATACCAAACCAGCCCCTTATCCCTTGGAGATATGAGAAAACTTCTCCCACTAAGATAATACTTGGTTTACTGAATAAGACTATTTCTTGCCAGAGTGCCAGAGGCCCTGAAAGGGAATGCAGCCATAAAGCCTTATAGAGTCAGGTGCTGGAGGCAGACATCATTATCAAAAACTTGGCCAGAATCTGTCAGCAGAAGAGGGAAAAAAAGCAGCAGCACAACTGAGACAACCGCTCAGGGAACTCTGTGTGGCCCTTTGGAGCTACTGATGTTAAGCTTTTGAAGTGGGAGAGGGGAAGGTCATTTGCAGTCAGAGACCTGGGAAGATGCTCAAGTTCTGCCAGTCGCTGATTCTGTGGTCTTGGCCCAGTCCTGTTTGAGCCATGATTCCCTTGGAAATTGAACATAGCTTATACTGTGGAAGTTTGTCCTGAACTTTCTAAGAGACTGGATGGAAAAGCATCAAGTAGAGTGCTTTGTAAGAAGAAGATGAAACATGTGACTTTCCTTTACCATTTATTTTCGATAGTCTTGGTCTCTCAACTCTATGATTTCCCTTCTTCTGTTTATTTAGTGCCCTAACCCAAGACCCTAGAGCTATAATACTCTCTTTCTAAACATGCTTGCAAGGGAAGATCAGAAACTAATTGACACAGAGGTCTATATCATGAGATCTCAACTTTAGCACCCATTGGAGTCCTGGAGAGATTATTAAAACTGATCATTGGGCCACATTCCCAGAGTGTCTTACTCAGTAGGTCTGGTATGGAGCCTGAAAATTTACATTTCTTATAATTTCTCCAGTAACAGTTCAGGGAAAACGCTTTGAGAACCACTAGTCTGTCTATATGATAGCTTTTGAGAATGTTAAAGCTGGAGATAACCTTAAGGCCTCTCTAGATTTTTCCATTATATAAGTCGGCAGTGAGTCAGTCACCAGGCCAAGACTGCGATCCAATCTAACAGTCTCTCTAATTTACCAGGCTGATGGCTGAGGACAATTTCAAGTGTTATTTCCCCCAAGGCAATTGCATTTTAATGAGAACCCAACCTTTCAGCTATGAGGATGATGCTAGTGATGATTATTATGATCCTGAGGAGAGCGTCTTACTGTCTGAGTTCCCTTGATGCCTCAGACACTTGCCATTCGCTCTCTTTCAGTGATGAGCCTGTGAGGTGGGTGGGCTTGCTAATTCTGTCTTCCTGATGAGGTCAGTCAGGCTCAGAGGGCTCAGGTGGCTGGCCAAGGATGCAAGGGGAGGGCCTGGTCTGCCCATTTCTAGACCCTAGCTCTCATTCACATACCATGCCGTGCTCTTTATCACATAGAGTTGAAGATTTTATAAAGAAAGCTAAGAAATCGAAGAGAAGATCCTATGAGAACAAGGGCATTGGTGGCCTGAGGAAGTACATGCCTCTTTCTCTAGCCCTCACTGTGCTCCTCCCTACTTACTGTGTTACTTCGGGACACAGCAATACCAGGTTGAGACAGGTGATCTTTTGCAGAAATTGTCTTGCAGGCCTAGTGCCTGGCCATCGGAAGCCATTGTCTGTGCTGTAGTTTTGGGATGTCTCCATTGTCTAAGTCTTCTCACCCAGGTAATGGGCAGCCTCACAGAGACCATCATGACAAACCTGCAGGGCTGCTCTCATGCCAGTGCTCATGGCCACACACACACACACTCACACACACAGGGCACCCCCAACACACACACACACACACACACACACACACACACACACACACACACACACCCCAGATGGCCTTGCCACCCCTTTGGTTGTGTTAACTCATTGTCCAGCTCCATTATGTTCACTCTGGTTTAAAGCCAGGATCCTAATTGACTTTTTACCCTGTGGACATGTCAGAGAAAGCAGCCGTTATATTAATTGTGGGAAAGTTCAGCTGCCATGTGCCCCTCCCACTGAGCCTGCCCTGGTTTGCCTGTTTTTGCTGGCCTAGGAGCTGAATCAGGTAAAGGGTCATTATCTTTCACTCGTTGGGTGAAAGGTTTTTTTTTTTTAGAGCTTCCTAGAGGGATCTGAACACATCTGAGGGCCCTGCTGATCTTCTTCTCTGGACAACCTTTTCTCACTATCCTGAGAAACCAGGGAGAGGTAGGCTCCTTATCTCTAGCTGAAAGTCTGCCATTCCTGAACCCTTTGTGGTTCTCCATGTGCTTCATAACTGAGTTCAGTTCTCTGCTGCTTCCCTGGGGGTTGTGGTGCTTATACACATATACACATGCATGCACATATACACACATAACACACACATGCATACCCATGTGCACACGCATTTTCATGTGCACACACTCACACTAACTTTCTCAAGGTGGAAGAATGACTGGCAGGAGAGGAGTGGGTGGGAAAAAAGATGTCTCAATAACAGCTGACAGATTTACATCAAGCTGGGGACTGTAGGAAGGAAGAGGAGATGGAGCTTGTGTCAAGCCCTCAGTGTGTGCCAGGCGTGGTGCATTGCATCCTGTAATTTCACACTCAGAATAACCTTCGAGTAAGCGATTATTAGCCCCCAAGACTTTACGCCCCCCGAAGAGCTGGGATGTGGCAGTGGGTTTGCCCTGCTCTTTTCACTACACTGTGCTCAAGGAAGGAGGCTGACTCATTTACATTACCCTCTTGGACAGCTGTAATCACAGGAGAATGCTTGCGGAGCTGCAGAAGACACAGGCAGCACAGGACATTGAAGGAAGTCACCCATCATGGCATCACCCAAAGAGGACGCTTGTTTGCACTTGGTGCTTGGATTTGATTCTTCATAAACAGAAAGTTTTTGTTTAATAACTTAAAAAAGCTATCACAATGTAAATATTCTATTATAAGAAGTTCTTTTTTACTAAACAGTATAATTAATACTGTTATCATTTATTCAGACTTACCATATGCCAGTCAAGGCCCCAAGCATGTCACTTGTAATGAGAAATGTAATCCTCGCTGGAGCTCTGTGAGGAATGGACCATTTTACATCTAGTGGGACTGAGGCCTGGAGAAGTTAAGCAACGTGCCTGCACTCACGTAGCCAGCAAGAAGTGAGGCTGGGATCTAATCCAAACAAGAGTCCAGAACCCAGGCTGGCTCTCATTTACCACGGACAATTGTTTCCCTTCATGATAAATGATCTCTTAAAACACCATAACGGTAACATAATATTCCATCACCTCATACTGTCATCTACCTACTTCTCAGTTGTTGAGCATTCAGATGGTTTCCAATTCCTGCTAGTTTAAACAGTATGGCCCCAAACATCTTTGTACCAACATTTTTCAGGAACTGAATAATTCTGCAGGGTAAATACCTAGGGGTAGAACTGCTACGTATGCACATTTAAAAGCATTTGATTCTCCCACCAAATTGCAATTCCAGAAATATCATGCCGGCCCACACTCCTACCAGCAGAATGTAAAATTATCCTTTTCTCCCCAGATGGCCTGGATTTGTCACCATGTGTGATCCAGGTATCACTGAGCCAGGGTGCAGGCTGTGTATGGCAACCTCTGGCCATTTTATGAGCATGACCAGAGACGCTAAGTCATGGAATGCTTGAGAGCTGAGCCTGCTTTGTTGGGTGAAGGGTGGATAGGGGAGGTGATGTGTGTGCCACTGGCTGGTGGAAGTATATGAGGATGTATAAGTTTCCAGAGGAGTCCCCAGTATCCTAACAACTCCATCCAGGGATGGTGCAACCCCCGCATCCTCCCTCTGCCAGTGTCTCAACAGCCCTGTGAACCACCTCTGTTTGTACAGCTGGAGACAGACCGTCATTGCCATTCCAGGGTGTGCTGTCACCAGCAGTGTTCCCCTGGGGAGGGCTCAGAGGGCTGGACACGGGGCATTTCCCCAGCCCTCCCTTAAAGAGTCCAGGCAGGGCAGAGGGGAGAGCATGGGCTTCTTTGGAAGCAGATGAACGTCAGTACCATCTGGCTCTGCCACACACTGTCTGTCTTTGTTTGGGACAAGTTACTTTATGTTCCTGAGCCTCAGTTACTTCATCTGTAAAATGGGATTAATGTTCTGCCCTTTGGAATGATGCCATGGATGGAAGGGAATCAGGTTTCTGAAGGCCCTGGTACCCAACAGATTCTCCACACCCTCCCTGTACCTGGCACTGCAGACACCTGGTTTCCATCAGCACTTCCTTTCTGGTGACATTTGGGTTTGATGTTGGGCGGCACCAGCATTCTTGTTTGGGGAACATTGTGGTTGCTTGCCCCTTTCCAAAAGCAGTTAGGATGGAGAAGAGCTTAATGTAGTTTTTGCCTTGAAGTCTGTCGTCTCTGAAAGTTTGTATTTCAAGTGAATTTTGGGCAGGACAAAAACAGTGGTGCAATGAAAGGCCATGCAATCTCATTTTATTACCTGTGTGGAGAAACAGAGCAAGTCATCGAGTATCCCAGCTCGCTCGTGGCTTTGTTGATGGTGTCTAACCTTCCTCTAGTGTTATAGGCTATGTTCTCCCAAATGTTAAGGAGGAGCTCTAAGCCCTGGGGCCAGACACCTCCATGATCTCGGTCCCTTTCCATCTGTAGCACTCTGGTATGTGGGTGGATTGGGGATGGAGTGGGCATCAGGGAAGGGCTTGGATCCTGTCTGTAAGAAGCTTGCTGGGAGACAAGCCAGGGGTGGTCTGTCTACCTGCTTCTGTCCTGGCATCCTGGGAATGCATGCCCAGATGCCCTTGACCTTCTCTAATGTCGAATGTGTTCTTTCCTCCTTTCTTTAAAGTCCTCATTTCTGTTCTTTTTATGCATGAACCAAGTGCCTTTTCTTTTCTTTTCTTTTCTTTTTTTTCTTTTCTTTTTAAGCAAAAGGGGAGAGTGGAATGAAGCAAAGTGTTCAGATGCAAGCCAAGAATATAAAGGACACTTTCCTTGTGTTTGGGTAGTGTCAGGGAACCAGTGCCCTGGGAAGTGGGAGAGCTCTGCCAGGCCTTGTGTTCTATAGCTGGGCAAGGGCACCTCTAGGCACCAAGGACACACAGGAGGATGGAGATAAGATTTGGTGTCTGTGCAGCATATGATAGCATAGACTATATAACAAAATTAAAGAAAACATTTTAATCAATTTGTCCTAAAATCCCTAATCCCACTCAGTTATGTACCTATCCTGTTCATCTTTTTGCATATTACATTTCACATGTGTACAGAACAGTAATGACAGTGTACCCATCCTATTGCTTTCCACTACTTACGTTATATATATTTATATTTGTGTTTCTGCATAGAAACCTAGAGAGTCCTTTAGGGCTAGCTCAAGTTCTGGGACTATAGCCCAAGATTCCACCAAGAGCTATGGAAATCACTGGCAAATCATCTAAGAAAGTGGGGGAAAAAAATCCTCAATAGAAAAAAATAGTTAGTATAAATAGGAAATGAAAATGTCTCAAAGTAGGAGAGGTCCCTGACATGGACTTGAGGGGGTGGAAAGTGGAGGAGAGGGGTAGAAATACCTTCCCAGTGGAAGAAGAGAATAGATAAGAAGCTGATCCCACAGAGGAGGGAGTGGACCTTGGAAAAAAATGGTGGAAATTCTCAGACTCAAGAAATGAAGAGGATGAGCTTGTGATAGGAGGGGAGAGAGGGGAAATTCTTAGCTCTCCTGGAGGCAGATGTTTGATATACTTGACATCCACTGCATATGAAGAAGCCAGATCTTGTGGATAAGCAGCACAGAATAAGAAGGTGGGTATGTAATTATCAGGAGCCACATGTAAAACTGGTTCTGATCTTACAAGGAAGAGGCACGTCTTAGAATTTTGGGGGAGCTGGAGCTCATTCTGCATGGGGACAAATAGAGGGTCTGTGTAAAGGGGGCATAGCCGTGATGGGTGGGGTATCTGGGCTTTTTATAGCTGGCATCTGAAACATTCCTGAGAACACGGCCAGACTAAAGAAGCCCTCTGTCTCACACAGTGTCCATGGCATGCTAGGAAGGCCTGGAGAGACCTCTGTGAGGTCCAGAAAGTTTTCCTGGAAACTGATGAAGTTGGGGAGCCCAAGGGAGGTCTTGGTGCTGCATTTTACTCAGTTTGGAGCTAAGAGAGAAGGAAGCTCTGGGATGCTGAGGAGGTGAGGCAGGGATGTTGGGGATGGAGAGTGTGGCGTAGGGGTAAAGCCCAGCAGTTGGAGCTTCTGATTTGGCCCACATACAAGACGTGGCACATGAGCCTCTCCAGGTCCTCCCTGTTCTGGCGTTGTCAGAACATGGGGATCAGCACATGCTTCTTGAAACAGGTACAAGAAATATAATAGTAAATTTAGTCCCTAATTACAAATGGGGAAATGCTGGGGTCATTCAGCACCTCAAGAAGGAGAACTACCCCGTCTTCCTGATTAGCAGGGATTTGCAGCTGAGACATTGCCAGCATCCCTTCCACATTTTCTGCCTTTCAGCTTAGGCCAGCAGGTCTATAAATGCAGCTTCCTTCATGCAACTGTGCTCACCTGTCACTTATCCCAAGATGGAGCCACAGATGCTTGTGGCTTGAAGAAATCCAAGTGCCCCATTCGGATGGCCAGACTTTTGTCAGAGTCTGTTTCCACTCCATCTGGTCCAGCTTATTTCTTTTTCCTTTTTAGAACATCACTTGAAAGGTAGAAGTGAACCTGATCTTAATTCTTCCTTCAACATGACATGCCCTTTGGAAATTGTACAAATAACAATGTCTGATTGTCATGTTGAATTGTGAGCATAGATGTAAAATGCTCCAAAGTCAGACTAAAGCCAAATACTAGGTCATAAGTCAACATTTTGCTGAGAAACTTGGTAACTAAGAGGTTGAAAATGTATATCTTTTCATGAGAAAACTCATTTGCCAGCAGGACAAAAATTTCAAAGACTGTTATGTTTCCATGTAGAGGGAGAGAAATGAGTGTACGAGTAATTTTGCAACCTGGGTCAAAGTCCTTTAGGACTTCTGAAATTGGCTCAGCCAATGAAAGAGGATTTGATGTAATACTTGAATTGCTTCCTGAGGTGAAAGTCAATGGGTGGCACAGGTGTGTCATTTTTTACAAGGTCGTTGGGCAAAACTGTGTGAATGGCTAGGAGCAGCCTATTTCTGTCGGGGAATGCCACATTCTGTCCATGAATTCTTCTGATTGAAAAGTTCTGATGAGAAAATGAGCCTGTGGACACTTAAGGTCCCGAGAGAACCCCAACCTTGACTAGCTTCATCTAAGCAGCCATAGCACTCTGTAAAGTCTCAGTGGACATGAAGACTAAACTGAATAAAGGAAGGAGGCAGGAACAGATCCTCGACATCACGAAGCCTATAGCTTGCCAGCTTGGGCTCCTGTTGTCTGATGTTTCATTCCTGCCACCAAGCCCAGGCTAAGGTCTTCTAGCATCTCGTGGGGGCCATGGTCAGAGGGAAGGACAGTCAAAGAAGTGTATGCTCACGGAAACAAAACCAGAAACTTTGCTACATTAAGAACATTATGCTCAATTTTAAGCTGTCCAAGTGACAATGTCTAGTTTGCACCTCCTTCCAAAAAGCAAATCAGCTTACATTTTTTCTGAGTGTCCAAACTCTAGGCAAAGTCAGAGTTATGGTTCAGGATAGAATTGACCATCTGCTGTGATGGGTGTGATGGAGTGGGAATTTAGCTGTGGCCACAGGCAAATTCCTGATGGAATAATCTGCAACCATTGTGTTGTAGATGGTAACGTCAGTAACTTGATCCTGTATGTGTGTGCACATACATGCAAATATGTGTGTATATAAATGTGTACATGCACATGTATAGGAAGTTAGACAATTAAGTTCACAAACTCATCCTAGAAAAAGTGCTACATACCTCAGTGGTAATATGACTATGATCACCTTCGAAGTACTCCCCTTGGGAAGCTATGAACCAATGCCAGCACCTAGTCCACCTTCAAAGCAATTTTGGAACTCTTTTTCTGGAATGGCCATCAGAACTGTCATTGTATTAGCCTTAATGTCCTGAATGTCATCAAAATGTCTTCCTTTCAATATTTCCTTTACCTTCAGGTAAAGAAAGAAGTTATTGGGGGCCAGATCAGGTGAGTAGGGAGGGTGTTCCAATACAGTTACTTGTTTACTGGCTAAAAACTCCCTCCCAGACAGTGCTGTGTGAGCTGGTGCATTGTCAGGATGCAGGAGCCATGAATTGTTGGCAAAAAGTTTAGGTCATCTAACTTTTTCATGCAGCCTTTTCAGCACTTCCAAATAATAAACTCGGTTAACTATGTGTCTAGTTGGTACAAATTCATAATGAATAATTCCTTTGATATCAAAAAACGGTTAGCAACATCGTTGCAACAAGTTTGCGAACTTAATTTTCAGAACTCGTATGAGGATGGGTTTGTGCGTATGTGTGGGCAATGAAAAGCAAGTGACAGAAACCTAACCTGGCACCATAATAATCAGGACCCTCTCCTTAGTGTGTTCTTCTCCATGCCTCACAAATCCATGATTTAGATATTAAGTCACGGCCACTCAGAAGCACTGCATTTAGGGCTATCTCCCATGTTCAGCGTATGCAGGGCTCAGTCAAATTCCAAGTAGAAATATTATGCTCCCGCTAAAGATCTGCTTGGAAAAATCACTTCCTTGGAGTCAGACTTTCTGCAGCCTCCAAGGTGAGCCTGCCAATAGGAGAAATAGACCCACAGCACTGTGAGATTTGTGCCTTATAGAGGCAGCATCACATCCTTTTCTGTCTAACCACACTGCACGGCATCAAACAGTGGTGGGATTTGTAGACCAGAAAATCAGAAGAGAGTGTGCTGTGCTGGCTGGTGGTCAGGAGGAGCATTTAGGAGGGCCCCTCAAATCCCACCATGGAGGTGCCTCACTGCTTGAAGCTAATACAGCAGGCCAGACCTGACTTCATGGTGATTTTGGTCTTTCAGGCAAAGAAGGGGAACTACGCTTTTCTGTGGGATGTGGCTGTGGTGGAGTATGCAGCCCTGACGGACGATGACTGCTCTGTGACCGTCATCAGCAACAGCATCAGCAGCAAGGGCTATGGGATCGCCCTGCAGCATGGCAGCCCCTACCGGGACCTCTTCTCCCAGAGGTAGGCCCAGCAGTCACCTGTGTTGGGGTTGGAGGGTACCCTCTTCTGAGTAGATGAAAGCCAATGCACACTCCTTTATTCATCACAGCTTCCTCAGCACGAGACTATGTACCAGTGCTTGCTTCTCCCCCACCCCCAACTAGTCCTCTGCCAGGTGCTGGGATAAGGAAGAAGAAGTATATGGTCCCTTCCCATGAAGGTGCATTGCCTCCGCGGGAACTGTGAAGTGAGCGGGAGATGTCAGCACAGGGCAGTAAGTGTGACAGAGAGGATACTCTGTGGGGGGAGGCAGGCATCTATCCAAACCCAGGAGACCAGGGAGGACTTCCCAGAGGAGGTGACACCTGAGGCCAGAAGGATGAGTAGGGGTTAGCTAGACAGGCCCAGTCATTTAAAATTAAATGAATAATTAGTTGGCTCTGGCAAGAGCCCAATAATAACTTCTCAAAATAAATGCAAAGTGGGAAGACTCAATGTGGAGACTTGACAAAAAGTGGTGCCAGAGAAGCAGATGGACTCCAGAGTCATAGCACCTGGGCCAGAGGGCAGATGCTACCTGCTGGAATGGGGAGGGGCCTGGGCCTCTTCACCCACCTCTTCCCCGTCCTCCCCAGATCAGCTTTCTGGTAATTAATATTAGCAAATGGTAGGCGTGTTGGGGAGGCAGGGTGGAGGGCTGTATAGACAGGAGTATTCAGCCTAAGCCAGGGCACACAGAAATACCCCCCCAGAAATGAGTACAGTGTCTAGTTTGCTGTGACCTATTTAGCATCCCATGTGATTTTCTGGTACGAGACCATCCCTTGAGCCTATCTCACTGTTCCCTGGGGCATGACCAACTTTCCAAGTGCTCTCTGTCTGGACACCTGGTCAGCCTCCCATCATCCTACCCCTGTTTTCTGCCACAAGAGCTTACCTTAGTCCTTGACCAGGTGATCTGGCCTCACCAGAGAGGGTGGAAGTGCAGAGCACAGGTAAGCTCAGTGGCCTTTTCCCAATAGCCACAAGGGCTCCTGTCCCAGAGGTAGCAAAGTCTTGGGTCCATCACTCACACCTGTCTGTGACGTGACATCCTGGTGGGCAAAGGGGCATAACTACAGAGCCCAGAGAGGAATCCCTAAGGACAGCCTCTGTCCTGGTCTACCAAAATCCAAAATGGGGCAGAAGTGCCCATCCAGGTGAAAAGGCTGACACTTGCCCAGGCTTAGGGGCAAACCCCAGTTGCCCAATTAACACATTCATTCCAGCACTGAGGACCATCCATCTGGAGAAGGAAGAGTCATCGTAAATCATCTGCTTAGTATCCCAAAACTCACAGAGGGTAACTGACCCCTGGGATCATTCAGCCAGCTACTGACAGAGTTGGAAGGGGAGGGCAGGTCCCCTGAGATCTTAGTGCTGTGCCTGTGTTGCTGTTAGATATCTGAGCCTCATCACCTTCCTTTTGCTCCCTCCTAGATTTTAAGTTGGATTCTCTCATCTTGAGCACCTGACCTTAAACCCCATCTGAGAAAGGCGAGGAGTGGGGCCTGTGACTCATCGATTCGGAGGCTTGTTTGCAAAACTGGGGAAAGGGGTAGAACTAATTAAGTTAAATGAGGCCTTGGGGCTTTCTCTAGGTTTTAATCAAGTATACTTTCTGTGCCTCCCTTTGCTCCCTGGAGCAGAGAGAACTGACAAGAGAGAAGGAGGAGTCGTGATTTATCAATTGCTCAGATTAAAGGCATGAAGAGAGAATGGCTTCTCTCCAGATGCATAATACACTGGTGTTGTGAGGTTTACCCTAGTAGGTTTCCTGAGACAGAAGGCTTAGGGCATTCCACAGACCATCAACCTGTGCGCATCTCTCTGGAACAGATGGTCAGAGAGCTAGTGGGGCCAGCGTAGCAGCAGCAGCACCACCACCAGATAGCTAATGTGCTCCAAGACAGAGCTCACAGAAGCACAGGGTCCCCGCGAGGGAATCTTAGTCCCTATGTACTCGCCCTGCTCAGAGATTGCCTGAAAGTCTGCTTCAGTGAGCGTTGAAGCATCGGAGAGAGGAGAGAGCTTGGTTCCCAGCTGGACAGTCAGTGGACCCTGGGCAGTAAGAGTCTCAAATGAGGTCAGAGGGGGACCTGAGAATTCTCAACCTGGAGACGGAGATGTCTAGGGAGAGAGTGCTGGCTTACCCCCAATATTGTAAGACATGCTGGGTGCAGAAGGAATTTGATGTCCTTTGTGTGGCTCCAGAGCAATGGGCCAGGGCCAGTGTTGGGTTGTGGGGACCAGAGAACCAGCTTTCCCTGGAACAGGCCTGTGCCTTATGTCTGCTTGCTGACCGTGAGGCTCTATTCAAAATTTCTCCCGATAGAGAAACTGTGGGCTGCTGCCCCAACCCCAGAGGTCACCATAAAGAAAAGTAGTGAGTTCAGTTTCCTTGTTATTCTGGAAAGAAGTGATTTGTTACTCTTTACTTTCATCAGAAGGCCATGTGCTCTGTGCCTACAGGTAAATGTATCAGTGGGCCATGCTGGCCTCCTGAGGTACTGTCATCTGCCTCTATGGTGAGGCCCCTCCTGGGCTGGAAGCCTCCTTCCCATCCTGGCCTAGGCAGATGCGTGTCTAGTTGTGGGGCTGCTCAGACCTCATGTTGCCCACTGACTGCTGCCAATGGCTCATTGAGAGGCTCGGTTGTATGGTACATACAGAACTGTGAGCTGTCTCCAGCTAAGGCATGCCTGAGAGGAGCAAAAGGCAGGTCCGGGAGGCAATGCACCACACCATTTACAGAAAAAGGGTCCCATGTAAAGAGCAAATCCCAGTCTCATCTGGAACTGCTGGGACCTTCTTTCCCTTCGTCCTGGGAACTAGGCTATTTCTTTGAATATGGATATGCCTTCTGGCTTTGGCAGAGGACAGGTCTATCGACTACAACTGTGTGTGACAGACTGAGAGCTATGGCCCATTTGTGGACCACGGAATGTGGAGTGGGCATTCAATAAATGTTCAGTGACTCAATAGCCATTTAAAGAGCGCCTACTGTGTAGCAGGCTCCACAACTATTGAATGGGGGAAGCACCTGCAATTATATCTGTCTGGAAAATAGAACAACTGGCTTCAGGAGGTGGCTGTTATTGCTCTGGCTGCCTCCTAAGTGGTATAGATTATTATGGTGCGCATTAGTTTAGCCTCATTCTAGGACTCATTTTGTGCCTGTGACTTGTTTTATCTTCCTTCTGTTGCTTACATATTTAAATTTTCTTTTTGATGTGTTTGATTTTTATGTTATTCGTTGTTTTCCTATAAATTGCCTTATATTCTTCCTGGATATTGGGCATAGAAAAATACATGCAGTTATAAAGAGCAGCAAGAAGAGACGCATCAGCAAAATTAAGCAGCCATCCTGATACTGCAGTCAGCGAGCGGTAGAGTGGGGATCTGGCCCCATAGCCCTGCTCAGGCCAGTCTCGCCATCCCCGAGGCCAGAACCTGACTCTCAGAGAGCAGGCTGACCACACTTAGCAGCCTGGTGTTCTGGAAAGGGCATGGCCTCCTGGGTCAGCATGACCCAGTTCTGAAGAGGAGTTCTAGCTGCAACTTTGGGCAAGTCAGTTGCAATAGATTTTGAGCCTCAGGTCTTCAACAGGTAAAGCAGACATAGCAGAAACTACTTTGCAGGCTGTTATGAGGAAGAAAACAATGTAAATTGATCAGTCCCCTCTATGTTCTTGGTAAAAGGTAGCTCATGTCAGCCCTGGACTGATAGGGCTGCTGGTCAGTATGGCCATCAGGCTGCAACTACGAGAATTAACCAGCTTTTATGGAGCTCAATAAGTAATAAACTTGCCAGATCTCAAGCTGAGTGGTCCACATATTTTCCCTTTTTTCATTTTGTCACCATAATTCTGTGAGATAGGTGCATTTATTATGATCTCAGATTTTAGTGATGAGAGGGCTAAAGTTGAGAGGTTTCATAACATGGCTAGGGTGATTGCAGAGTCTGGGTTAGAACTGATGTCCCTCAGAGCAGAATCTGTGCCAATAAACATGAAGCTCAGCTGTCTCCATGGTGAGTCAGTACTTTGACCATGAGTCTTCTCGAAGGCCCTGAGGTCCTGCAATCCTGCCTGGATTCCTGTAACAGCCTGGAGGCCCAGCCTGCTTGGACCTGCCAGCAGAGACTTAATTAATGGCTAGTCAGCATGAGTCAGTGGATGTACAGACATGCAGCTTCCCTAACATGTCCTGAGCCACACAGAGGTAGTGGAACACTGCAGTGGAACACCCAGGTAACCAAGGGATATCCACGTGAGAGACCTATGGCCTCAGCGGCATACTGAGCATGACCCCATACCACACAAATGCGACATGTGAATTGAATTTATCTCAAGGATCCAACTCCTACCTGCATAGCCACATTCTGTCTTTTGTGTTGATCTGTTGATCTGCTCCCTGGGCACTTCATAGATTTTATCTAATTATACCACCATGGCCATTTTAGTTTAGGTCAGTTTTTAATATTCAGTTAATACATTCATACATTAATTGATGTAACAAACATCCATTGACAGCCCAAGTTGTGCTGGCCACTGTGCTTGCTCAGGGGAAACCATGGAGAGTCACACAGAGCCGCTGTCCTGCAGGGTCAAAGCACCTAGCAGAGATCATGGGACTATGTGGCCAAGATGAGGAAGCCGAGGTTAACAGGGCAAGTCATTTGTCTGGGATCAGCCAGCTGAAATCTGGTGCGTACAAAGCCTATTGTTTGCACTGAGTCAGGTTGTTCCCAGCCATCAATAGGCCGTGCTCCCCTGGGCCCACGATGATGACAGGTCAGGGAACCCTCTCTGGGCTGTCAGCCACGCTACCCACCAGTCACAGCCTCTGCACTGTCATTGATCTCAGCCTCAGCCTGTGCTCACAGCTGGCCTGCAATGCAAGTCCAGGGCAGAGACTGCTCAACTGGCCGGTTAGCAGTGAGTTTCTCTTGGCTCTAAAGAACTGCTGCTCTCAAACTGTGTATACCCAGGGGGCTCAGAGAGGTCCAGGAGATATTGTCAGCTGAACACATCACCATAAGCTGAGCTTAAAGTGCCCCTCCCCAAATGGAAAAGCTTGGATGTGAGGAGCGGGGGGCTACCAGCTATCACTAGCTCACTGCTCAGATCCCTGTGTTGTAGAGGGAGTCTATTAAACACCACAGCAAAGGAAAACCAGCCATCTCGGTAATATGAGAACAGAGGGCTGCCCCCCACCCAAGCTTGCTTCAGCCCTCTCAGAGCCCATGTCCATGGCTCTGCCTGCCTTGACTCTTCACCTCACCATCCTCGTCCTTGTGCTCCCCTCTCTAGGCTCACTGGCCCCATTTTAGCTTCTCAGACATGCCGAGTATTTCCCCTGGACAAGACTCTCAACCATGGTTCCAGTCTTAGGGAGGGTCTTCCTTCCCCTCGCCTCAAAGTGACTGGCAAGATATTTCACCTCTGTGTCTCAGTTTCCTTCTCTGTATAAATGGGGAAAAGGAAGTAGCCACCTCAAAGCGTTCGCATGAGTGTCACACACTATTTGTCAAGCACAGGCTACTTGACACACAGCACACTGGGTGAATCTGAGCTGTTGTATGACTAACCAGACTTCCGGTTTCCATTTACCTGTTACATCTTTGAGGAGCTCTTCCCTAACCCTCCAGTCTGGGCCATGGTCCCAATGCACCATTTCCTAGTCCCTCTGTGTTCATTTTGTTGTATTAGTCATAGCTTCTGTCTCCACATCTAATTCTTTTAATGTTCATGTGTGTGTGTGTGTGTCTCTACGCTATAAGCTCAGCATTGTTGAACATCATTTTGGCACAATGCAGATGCTCCTTTAATCAAATGAATGAATAATTTGGTGAATCCTAGTGGGAGAGGCTTACTGATGTTTGAAAGGGAACCTTTTTGTAAGCATGAATATCCTAAGTCTGAGTGTGTGTCTCTTCCAGTTCTATATTTCCTGATTTCATCCTCAGAGCTTGCCCCAGGATCCGTGCAAAGGGTCCGTATGTGCTTTGCGATTGGACTTTATCCATGGGCAGTGGGACTGGGTGGGAGAGGGCACTGAGGCTTTGGAGAAGGAGAGTGACAAAACCTGATATGTATTTTGGGAAGAGGACTCTGTTTGCAGAGTGAACGGATTGTGAGGGGAAACACGGAGGCAGAGAGCCGCTGCAATGGTTCAGCCTTGTCTGCAGTGGGGCCAGCATGGTGCATTGATGAGGCCAGCGGCTGTGGCTCATGTGGCTTGTATCTTGTAGGATCCTGGAGCTGCAAGACACTGGGGACCTGGATGTGCTCAAGCAGAAGTGGTGGCCACACACAGGCCGCTGTGACCTCAGCAGCCACACCAGCGCCCAGGCCGACGGCAAGTCCCTCAAACTGCACAGCTTCGCCGGTGTCTTCTGCATCCTGGCTATTGGCCTCCTCCTTGCCTGCTTGGTGGCTGCCCTGGAGCTGTGGTGGAATAGCAACCGGTGCCACCAGGAGACCCCCAAAGAGGTCCGTGCCCTGGGTCCTGCTTCTCCTTTCTGCAGCCTAGAGGCAGGAGAGTCCCCCTGGGCCACTCGGCAGGTGGCTTTCTTCCAGTTAGTATTTTCCTAAGGCACTTGTCTGGAGCGATGTTGTTTTATAGTGGGGGATGCTGTGGTCATTATATCTTGATTTTAAAGCCAGAGAACAAATGTAAGGTACTTTTTCATGCTTAAACAAAGTGCCAAGGTACCAGCCATGGCCACCAAAGTCCTGATTTTAACTATAGAGCGGGGACAGCATGGGCAGAACCAAAGAGCCCTTTCCCACCCTGCCCTCCCACATGCTTCCACCTGACCTGCAGGGACCATCCATCAGGTAAGAGAGGAGCCCAGATTCCTTCCCTATTCTCAGTAGCTTCTCCCAGCAGGTGAGGGGGGACCTGCCCCTGCCCCTCCCATTGTCCCTTCCTTTTTCTCTCGCTCCTCCTTGCAGGCCCTAGCCTTGCCCACTTTCCTTCAGCTATATCCAGTGCAAGGAACATTGTGGCTCTGTCCAGAGTCCAGGTTCTGGGCACAACGCCCTTCCTGATTCTGCTCTTGATGCTTCCTTCTCAGGTTTTTGCTCTTCTTCCAGCTCTTATGTTATTTTATTTTATTTTATTTTTTTTCAATATGAAGCCTTCCTGAAGGTCCCCCTGGAGACAACTCCTCTGAGGGAGGGTGGCAAGAAGTGTCATTTGGCGATGCTGCTCCACCAGCAGAAACCTACACACAGGCATCAGAGCACAAGGCCAGTCACTCCATCGTAGGGCTATCACTGCGGGCCATATACACCTCAGCTACTTGTAGAATCACAGCTCCAGTTACGGTTTTTGTGGAGACAAACAGGTATATATTTCAAACAAGAAGCAGTCAAGTAACCAGTGCCAAATCCAAAGAGATGGCATAGGCCATGGCCACTATCTCTGACACCTGGTGAGACTGGTCACACCCCATACATCAGTCTGTAATGGAGCCCCTGGTAAGGGTGGGGTTAAGACAGACTCTCCACTCGTACCAGGCAGTGAGCTCTCTGTCATCACTTAGGTTTTGCTGGAAGGAGCTTGCTGTTTGATTCAGTGTGTCTGAATGTTCTGAGGCCATCTTCCTCTCATGCCTTCTGTATACCTCCATGTAGGGAAATGCAAGACCTGGGTATCCCACAGCCTTGGTGGCTCTCCTATCACCTGGACCACAGGCTAGAAGGACGGAGATATTTAAGAAAGCAAAGGTCCCATCCCAGGCTCCTTCTGCTATTGGAAAATGTCCTATGAAGTCACTGGGAGGGACAGTGAATTATTCTGATAACTACTTTTAAGGAAGGGCCACTCTGCAGCCTGCCCTCATGCCAGCTCCCCCTCCATGCATGGCCAAGGCAACTTTCATCTTCTTCTCACCACCCAGGTCTATATGCAAAGAAGCATCAGCTGGCAGCCGGGGTGGGTGGTCCTAGAGCCACTCCCAATAGGACCAGGGAGGGCCAGTTCACATTGCATCGAGTCCATTTTTGTTTGTTTATTTGTTTTGTTTTTACCTAAGCCCACAGCCTGATTTCTTCTGTGCAAATTGCCCTTGGGTCAGGGAGCAGGAGAGATTCCCCAGGTGTGCACTTATTGCATTGTCATGGAGACACTGTCCTGGGCAGAGTGGGAACTCAGGGGACAAAAGCTCAGACTCAGCCTTCCAGGATGTCCTTCGTGAGCCAGGGACAGGGAGAGGCCATCCTTCCTCTGGATTGGATGTTCTTGTCTGCTTTCAGTTCATATTCCTTCACATCCTCTAGTTTAGTGTGCGGAGACAGGCCCATCCTGGACAGCTCAGAATGAATTGTCAGTGTGTGTGTGTGTGTGTGTGTGTGTGTGTGAGAGAGAGAGAGAGAGAGAGAGAGAGAGAGAGAGAGAGAGGGAGGGAGAGAGAGAGAGGGAGAGAGACACACATTGGAGAGACAAAGAAGACAGAGGTGGAAAGAAAGGGAGACAGCGAAAGACCAGGAGACAAAGGGGAGGACCTAGCTGTGGGGAACAGGCTCCCCTCTTGCCAGGAAAGCATTCTATCTTCCATTCTGACTTCTGCATAAGCCCAGGACCTCAGGCACAAGAGGTGAGGATGAAATACATTGGTCCTGCTTATAAAATGTGGAACTTTCTGCCCAGGCCGCCAACTGCTTCTAGGTGAGAATGAGAACACATGCAGAGGCAGGTTGGAAAAGCAGAGTAGCACCTTTCCTCCAGCCCCTTTGGGTGTTGCATGGTAAAAGAAGGAAATCTTTCTCCTGTTTTTATGGGTTTCTGATTTTCAAATGAAGTTTCTCCCTCTCTCTTCTTCTTTCTTTAATACGTATGCCTATAGGGACACAACCCCTGTCCTCAGGGGGGTTACCTCCACACAGGCAGATAGGACTGAGAAGTTGGCCAAGCTGTCACCATCCTGTTGATCAGAGCTGCCCTGAAGTGAGCAGTGGGTCCCATCTAATGTTGAGGGGGACCCCACCAGCCAAGCATGGCAGAGTTTTCAGGGGTAGGGGTACTGGCTAGTGACGAGTTTAGGGCTTGGGGTTGTTAGAGCTGAGTTGAGTGTTGAAGGATTGGTACGTATCCTAAAGTTGGGATGAGATTGGAAGTTGCCTATTAGGTGGGGTGACCCGCATAGGGGTAAACGAAGTTATCACACCTCCCAAAGCCCTGGGGGCTATAGTATTGGCACCAGCAGGGGTATGGGAGTGGTGGGTGCTGGAGTGGGAAGCAGGGACTTGCTCTGATGGACATAGATGCCAGGGGCTTTGGACCTCATCACACAGGGAGTAGGAACCAGGAAAGAGGCTGAAACAATAGGATTTTAGAAGCATATTTAAAACCTTCAACAAATAATGAAGGTATTTAATCCAAACCAACTTTGTGTTACTCATTGCCTGTGTTTTATGGAGCAGCATTTGCAATTAGGTGAGAATGTCTGGTTCATCTTAGAATGCTTTATTTTGGGGCATTGGCCATACTTATTAAATACTTATTAAAAGCCAGAAACTTGACTGGGTGGAGACCTAGTCATGTTTAATGGCTTGCGCTATGATGTCTTCCGAGTTTAGACCCCTACTTGAGGAAGAGTAGTAATGTGCATTCAACCCCTTAATATTCATGTGGATTTAAGCTCATATTTTCTTCTGAGGAATCAGATGATTATGTAGTTACCTAGTGCTGGTGAGTGCACCAAGCCCAGCAGATGCAGTAAAGAACCAGCCACTAGATTTATGGGGGAAGTGGAATCATTGCTCTGAGAATAAAATATTCATGAAATAAAGATGAGAACTGCACAAATGGGAGATGACATGAAGAGTGAGGGATGACTCATCCATCACTGGGCTGGGATCTTGGAATTCTTGCTGCTTCCTAGGAGCCTAGCCTGCCCTCCCTGGCCTCTGATTCCATAGCAGACAGGAGCTGACAGAGGCCATCCAGGCAGCAGCAGCAGAGGAGCAGCCGGGCCCCTCTGTGTGACCAGAGGGCAGCCTCTGTCTGCGTGCCCCCACAATGCACTTCTACTCTCTGTGGAATATGTGATCCTAGGGATACTTCCTTTGGCTCTATGCGCCCCCCCTTGCCTCCACTCATCTGATGCTTCTTCAACTCCTTGGAGAGAGTTTCTCTCCTGTGCCTTTTCCCCTCTTCATTTATTCCAACTTTACAGTGTCGTCCTGAGCTTCAAAGAGGGAAGGTGTGCCAAGTGCCTTACGCAGCACCTACCCCACGGGATGTGCTTAGTGACTGGTGGCCAAGGGACCACTCCCTTAACGGACCTTGTGATGAGACTCTCGAGTCTCTTCCATACCATTTGAGGAAGGCATCCTTATCCCTGGGGCAATGAGACTCAGAAGTGACGTGGGCAGAACTGGGATATGCCACTGGGCGTTTCTTCAGGTGTGCACAGGTGCAGGGCTTCCTACCTGGCATTTTTTCAGAGGGTTCCTAGCTCCTGGATAGGCATTTGCATCCTCTGAACCCATTTCTCTCTTCTGCTGAAAACTGAGTCTAGCCCAATGGCTACATTGCTGATGTTATAGCGCTTGACATGAGGCTAAGGATAGTAAGTATACATCTCATCCTTTAGTCCAGGATCTTCCAGTAAGAAGGTATGAGCACTTATCATACACCAGTGCATATCTCAAAACCAGCTCAGACTTGACTCCCCTCTGTAAAACTCCTCTGCCCACCTCCATAGGGCTCCTCAGTGTGTATACACTCATGCTGGGGGTGATTCTGAATTGCCACTACTAGTGTCCCTGCCTCTGCTGGCACCTCACACCTCTGCATCCCCAGCACTTTGCCTAGCATCTGGAACACTGGAACCACTCATTAAGGGATGATGAATATAACTGAAGTATTGAGCACCTTCTATGTGCCAGGGACCGAGATGGATGCTTTACCAAGGACATTAGCTCATCTGGTAGTAGGAGCTCAAAAGTATTTATCGAATGAATGAACCAGTCTGGGATTCTATGAAGAAAATGTTATTAATATTAAATTGTTGTGTAAATCATTGCAGCTGGATCAATGGCTTTCAATTCTTGCTGCACATCAGAGGTGATTCATCTTGGAGCTTGTTAGAAATACCAATGCTTGGGCTCTCCAGAAGACTGTATTAGGCATATCTGGGCAACTATAATTTCTAGAAGCTCCACATGTGCTTTGATGTCCTGGCAAGGGTGAAAACACTTATCTACACTACCCTCCCAAGTGGAAATTGAGAACACCCAGCCCAGATGTGGTACCTGGACAGATGTGGGCTCCAATCTCGATGTTCCACTTCCCATGGAATTGTGTAACCTTGAGCAAGACTCTTCACCCCAAGCCTTGGTTCACCCCATTTACACCTGCCCCAATCATTAATAACATGAGGTGCTCATTAGTTGCCTCCTCTCATTGCCCTCCTCTACAAAATCTGCAATTGAGCCCACCAGAACTCTTTCTTATTGTGCTCTGAAAACTGCCCATTTTCTCCTGAGATCACTTCACTGACTTAACTTTCAGCTTCTTTGCTCCTACCCAACCATTGCTCTCAGATGCCCAGCCCAGCCCTTCGGGGTTAGGCAAGTCTTCAGAGCAACACCTAAGAAGATACAGCACTGATGGTGTTCCTACCAGCCGTTGGGTCTATTTACCACTTGATTGAGCTCAAGGATGCCTCCTACAGTCCCAGCCATGTGGGAAGTCCCATGGCACATTTTGTTCCTGCCCAACTCAAAGGGGGAGCCATTGGATGCCAAAATCAGTTCTGAGAGTCCCACGTGGGACTGGCTGTTACATAGATGATAGTTTAGTTAATTACAGTTTTCCAATACACTGTATTATTTCCACATTGGTGAACAGTGGCTTAAATACAGAACTTTATCTCTCTGCAAGACAATGCCTGGGAGAGAGGCCCCAGGAACCTCTGTTGGTGCATCTGTCATCATGTTTAATATGAGGTGAGAAATGCAGAGCTGGAATTCAGCTGGATTAATGGATAAACTCAGTCAGTAAATTTTATGTCATATTCAGGGATATTTGATTAGGTCAGTTACCTACAGTAAATTAATGAAGGCTGCAGCAAGTTTCCAAGTCTCTTTTCACAGCTGTCATTACCTGGTTGAACACCAAAACCTTGAGATAATGAGGGTATAAACTGATGTAGTTCACATAAAAAAGTCCATTATTTGAATTTGCATAACATAATAGAATGCCCCATTTTGTCTAAAATATAGGTAATTATTCAGATCACTCCTGCCTCTTTCCTTGATTAGAGCGGGTTATTTCTGTGTCTTCTTTCCCTGGCCAGAGCCCACCAAAAATAACTTAGTCTGTGCCATATCTGTGGCCCCAGGTGATCCAAGAAGACAGTGCTACCAGAATTTCCAAATGAGGTGGTTTTCTCCAGTTCTCTACACTTCAGCTGTGGCCCCTGGACAGCTGTGGAAGCAGGAAGCTTGGAGGACATGGGAGAATCCAAACACACTGCTTGTGTGTTCCAGAGAGGTTATGGAGGTGTTTGCTTTTGTTCCACTCACTTTCCTGTCCCCCTAAACACCCAATACAGGAAGCTCATGATGGCACCCTCTTCTTTCAGGGTTTGCTTTGTTTTGGGGTTACCAGCAAGAATAGACTTTGGCTAGAGTGACATTCCATTGTTGCAAAGAGGATGAATTTCTTGACCTGTCATTTCAGATGGGAAGGTGTCCCTGTAAAGTTTGTTCAGGTGGTATGGACACTTCCTCTGTGTCCTGACATGGACACTTAGAGGGTAATGAATAACCTCAAATCGGGGGTGAGAACCACTGCACAGCTTTGCAGTCCTTGTTGGAACTGTTTTGTGTGTCCTGAATTTGAGGCAAGAAAAAATATATATGAATTGAAGAAACTATTGATTCAAGCCTTTTCTTCCAAAAATACTAACTCTAGGGTAATTGGGCAATCTCCACAACCACACTCTGGGTTGGTCTTTATTCTAGAAGCTTTGATGTTACCTTATCAACTCCTCACAGCTGTGATTATTATGTTATTAATAGATTAGTGCCTATGCCCTATTGCTGTATAATACTCCTCCCGCCTCCCGGCCAAACCTCCTCCTTGTACTTTACCAATGAAGGATTTCATGTCAGAGACCTTCTCTGCTCACATTTTTCTTCAGAAGTTGGTGGGTCTTCCCCACAAAGCTCTCCTTATGTTTGTTTCCCTGGCATTAGGTGGAGGGCTTCTTTCACTTCGTCCCCACATTCAACTCTCTTCCTCCCTGTGGTCTTCAGTGACAGGAAGTTCTCATTTTCCTATCTCCAGACCCCAGCAAAACAGGGAGCATCTCCTGAACACCTGCCCTGGCCCATTGCTCATGTGAATGTGGCAAAGGGCCAAGCCCTTTCTTCCAAATGCCAGAATCCAGAGTGAACACATCCGGAATCAAGACATTTGCCTCCTGCTTTAAATGAGTCCACTCTTAAACTTTACTTCTTTGCAAACCCAGTGGGATCCGTAAAGCCCTGAAAGGAAAGTAGGAAGATGGAGAAGGCAAGATTATGCAACTAGCCAGGTTTTCCAGTGATCCCAGGACCACTTGGTCATCAGTTTTCCTTCGATGGAAACTAAAGGCTCTGCCAACAGGGGCACTGAGCTTGTCCAACCTTCTTTAAACTTTGCTGGCTGCAAAGAGAAGGGAAAGTTATATTATGAAGCCCTGAAAGTGTCTGAAATTCTCTCTCAGTTTCTCCAGTTTCCAGGCTCTCTGGTACCTGTCTTGTGCCTCTCATACATTTTGAAATGAAAATAGCCCCGAGACACAAATATTTACCAGTGCAGCTCTGGCAATGACTTTGGCTAATACAGATGAAGGAGTTGTGTCATGAGCTTATCAGGAGCTCCCAGCAGCCATGAGAAGGCTGGAGAAGTAGGCCGGGTGATGGGCAGGAGTTAAGGCTTGTCCAGAGGGTGGAGGGCAAGATCCGGGAGGATGGCCAGGGAGTAGAAAGGTTGTTGAAGCACTAATGCTGTAATGGATGGAACACCAACCATTTGTCTCTTTATCTCTTTGTTCAGGATTCATATTCAGTCCTAATGTCCTTGCTTGGGTCGTGGTACTGTCTTGTGATACCTTACAGGTAGTCAGGACACTTGCCAGACTCTTATCCAGAAGGGAAGAAGTAACTCTCCCCAAACAAATAAACCATGGTCTTCCTGGATCAGGTGAATTGTTCCTGAGTGGCCCTAAAACAGCCAGTACCCAATATAACAGTTAAAAAATACTATTAAAAATTGTTTCACAGGCCGGCTGAGTGGTGCGGTGGTTAAGAGCTGGTTTGGGATGCCAGCAGCCCTGGTTCGGGTCCCATGTATGAGGGCCAGTGACACTGCCCTCAAAAAAAAAAAATTGTTTCACACGCAAGAATAAAAACAAAACATAAATAAACCATTAAAACAAAAAGGTTAACAGGGCTGGCTGAGTGGTTAAACGCTGGCTTGGAAAGCCAGTGGCCCTGGTTCGGGTCCTGCATATAAGGGCCAGTGACACGGCCCTCAAAAAAAAAATGCCACAAAAAAAAGGTTAACAGAGTTGGATCAACCATGCTGTAAGGCAATTAAGAAGACACATTGAATTTGGCTTGTTATATATTTTACAAACTGTTGAAAGAGTCAGTGAAAGGCATTGCATACATCATATTTACTTGGGTGAAGTAGAAGTCTGGCCATCTCCAGCCACTTTCCCCACTTTTACCCATGACATTTGTCACCCCCAGGTGACCCCAGCTCAGAGATGGTCACCCAGCATCAGCCAGTTGAGCTTGGCTGTGTGGGTCTTCAGATCGCTGGAATCTTGGCTCTACCCACAGGCTGTGCCAATAATTTCTGATGTCCTTTCCATCTATGACACCAAGACATGCCCCATAGTCTTTTCCAACCTTTAATAAGTTGGCTTTCTTATTCTCAGGTTTCTTCTTGGCATGGAATGAATTCTCCATTGTCTTATGGGTGTTGTCAGTTTTCTTGTTCAGGGAGAGGTCCTGGGAAAAGACAGCACATGTCACACTGGAGGCCAAGCTCTGCGTGCCAGTCGTGAACTCAACAAAGGTGTGGAGAGAGCAGTGGCCCTGCTTTCTCCATCCCAGGGGATGTTGGGAGCAAGAAATGAGCTGCACAAACAGCCCCCTTGCCTGAGAAAGGCTGGGTTGAGGCATCAAGGGGGTCAGCCTCCTGGTTGGGCACTCACATGAGGGGAACTCAAAGCATTCATTCAGGGTTCCCAATTCCTGTGGGAAATCCTCTCCTACCAGCCACCATAGGGGAGCTCAAAGTAGCCACTGGAATGGTTCTTAGATTGTGGTTTCTCCTTTTGAAAGTACATTTGGGGCTTTTACATTTCTTCATTTTTCTAACCACCTTACAAGGTGGGTGAGGGATAGGTGGTTCTTTGCATTGTGTGCATGTTAGACAGCCTGTAGTGTTCTGTCTTGGAGTGGGGCTTTGACCTGGTGTTTCTGTTGGAGTTTGACATCAAGGAAGTGTGGGCATCGGCATGACCCTGTAGGCAGTGACACAGTGGCACTCAGGAGGCCTGCCATAGGACTGCAGCTTCTAACACCACGCGGAGGAGCTGTTGTGGCCCCTCTGGTGGGCACCTGGCCTTGTGCTTACCTCACTGGCGGAAACGAGGAAGTAGATTATAGTGTCTTCTGTTATTGAGGAGCTTTAAAGCAGTTTGAATCCTTGGTTTATTCTGACACTGTCGACAAGTCATTAAGTTATTTGAAAAGAATGACATTTGTCCTCTTTTTTAAGCAAATAAATAAACAAAAAAATTTCCTTGATGCCATTCACCATTTGGAGAAATCAGATGGGAGAGTCACCTTATTGACAGCCTAAAGCCTCACGATACCAGGAAAGTCAGCTGACCCCTGAGATGGTCCTTTCTTCACCGTCCCCGTCCCTCATCCCCAACCAGGAACCAGGCCCCATGAGCCTTTCAGACAGGGACATGCCCCGTCCCTGACATCCCTGGAGAGTTTTCTCAGGCTTAGGCAGGACTTCACTTCCCTCCTCCAGGATTCTCAGCGCTGCTACTGCCTCTCACTGAACTTGGGGCTCTGGGAGCTCCTTGACCTTTCTGAATCTGTGCTTCCTTTATGTAGGGCGGGGGTGATTACACCAAATCTTTTGAGCATTATAAACTCTAGCTGGCAAATGCATGGGACACATTCGGGGCTCAAAGATCATGTCCTTTTATTCCCATGGGACAACATCCTCCTTCTGTCTCAGCCAGTTCTTCAAAGCATCACTGGATGTGAAGACAATGATTGTAAGTGGAGTGTGAAGGGGAGGCAAATGCTGCCAAGGCTGGCTTGTGGGGTCTTTGCTAGCCAGGGCAGTGTCTTAGGCTCCTGGGTCCCCATAGCTGAGGCTGACCATCCAGCTGAGGGGAGATGGGAGAAATGGAGGCAGGCTGAACGGCCTGGGGTCTCCAGGCCCCCAGAGTTGTAGAAAGCCAGCCTTGGCTCATGGGAGGGCTGGGTCTGACCTTCCTGTGCTTTGCCTCCAGGACAAAGAAGTGAACTTGGAGCAGGTCCATCGGCGCATGAACAGTCTAATGGATGAAGACATTGCTCACAAGCAGATTTCGCCAGCATCCATCGAGCTCTCGGCCCTGGAGATGGGGGGCCTGGCTCCCAGCCAGGCCTTGGAGCCGACGAGGGAGTACCAAAACACCCAGCTCTCAGTCAGCACCTTCCTGCCAGAGCAAAGCAGCCACGGCACCAGCCGGACACTTTCAGCAGGGCCCAGCAGCAATCTGCCGCTGCCACTGAGCAGCTCAGCCACCATGCCCTCCATGCAGTGCAAACACAGGTCGCCCAACGGGGGGCTGTTCCGCCAGAGCCCCGTGAAGACCCCCATCCCCATGTCCTTCCAGCCCGTGCCCGGAGGCGTCCTTCCAGAGGCCTTGGACACCTCCCATGGCACCTCCATCTGACCACGCCGCCTGCCCTCCCACCTGCCCATCCACCCACCCGACCAGCAGAGCTTTTTAATACAAGGAAACCACACAAACCACACACACACACACACACACACACACACACACACATACACACACAAAGACTCTTTCATTTTTCTTGTACATATGTGTAAATAATGACAGAATGGAGTGGGGTAAAAGTGTATTTTGAATATTCCCAATTTTCGAAGTCAGTAAAAAAAAAACAACACAAAAACTGTATGAATGACTTTGTAAATTTTGTTCTATATGAATAAAAAGGCAAATTACTTGTGATCATTCTGAAGTGCCAAAGAAGCCCCCTGTTCCTGAGCCTTTTGAGTGCAGGAGGGATAATCAGATAAGGAGCCCCTTTCAGCTGGGGGAAGGGAGGGTAAGGAGCAGGTCGCATTACAAGAGCCCCAAATGCTGCTTGCTGCCATGTCCCACGGTTTCTCCCACTTTCCCCTGCTCCTGGCCCCTTGTTCCTCCTTAGTCTGCTCGGGTAGATAAAGAGTGAGCCTCAAGCCAGCATTGGCATTGCCCACTGGGTCACTGTGCTGCAGGGACTGAGGAGGTTGCTGGGCCATGGGGCGATCCCATTAGTCTCCCCACTGTGTGTCACAGTGTGCTGCGGGCCTGAGAGAAGGGCCCACATTGAGGTTATTGTCTCTGAGGGCTTTGATGCCGACATGCTCTACTGTTGGCCTTCTTTTTTACTTTATTTTCTTACCCGGAAAAATCAAAAAGTGATAGAATATGAGAAAAGGGGGCAAGTCCCATCATTTCTTTGGAGAGAGCAGGGCAGAGGTGGGGTTGGCCTGGTGAGAATTCCGTGGTGTAGAGAGATGCAGTGTGTGGTGTGTGGACCAGGTGAGATGGTGGGAGGAGAGACCAGGTAGCGGGAGAATATCCCTTGGGTTTGAGACCGGTGGTGAGAGAGGAATGCGTGGTCACAAGTGCAGGGAGTAGAAACATTATGGTTTAAGGTCAAAGGATGCTGTTAGAGGAGTGGAGGGAGGGCCCAGGTGAGCAGACTGCTGGTCTAGGTGATTGGGGGTACTGGGAATAGATAAGCCAGACCATCTGCAGTCGGGTATGAAGGAGCCTTGGCTCTTGGAGAAGGAACAACGTAACTCTGTGTGACGTGAAGACAAGTAGCTCCCATCTGCAGGGAAAGTAGCCCCAAATAAAAGGATGTCTCTGGGTCTTAAACCCTGAAAACAGTCTGCCTAACAGTGCCAGAACCTAGCACAGGTCCTCACTCCCTGCTTTGCCACCTCTCCTGACCTCCAGAAGTCCTCCAGCAGTGATCAGCCCTGAGCAGGGGCCCTCATGGGTCTAAGCATCTTCTTGTCTCAGATTCCCAGGCCTGTCCCCAAGCTGGGAACCTGCTGGGAAGCTCTGCTCCTTAAGTTTAGGACAATCTGACAGCTCTTTTCCCTCCATTGCCCTTTCTGGGGCAATTAAACTATAGAATCAGAGAAAGAACCACTAGGAGGGGCATTATTTGAGCAATTTGAGCTGTAATACTCCAGCTCGTCTCATGAAGACTAAGGTGATTCTGCTCTCTTAACCTCCCAGGAGGGTGGACCCCGCCTACACCCAGAAGCGACTCCCTCCCACACCCAGAAGCAGGGAGATG
This sequence comes from Aselliscus stoliczkanus, assembly GCA_033961575.1. Taxonomy (NCBI): domain Eukaryota; kingdom Metazoa; phylum Chordata; class Mammalia; order Chiroptera; family Hipposideridae; genus Aselliscus; species Aselliscus stoliczkanus. Next base: position 123,386,886 of record CM066729.1, read on the forward strand.
AGAGTCCTGGTCTGCGGACATGGAGAAATACAAAGTCCTATTGACTGAATCTCCTATAGCCTCGTAGGGTTACCCCAGAGATGTGTTTACGAGGGCGATAACTAGCCCAGGATTGATGTCTTTCCTAAAGTCCTGAGCTACGTGATTGAGCAGTAAGGAACGGCTGCATCACACAGTCAGCTGAAAGCACCCTGGGGAGGAGAGTGCATCTAATTACGTTATTTATCTCTGGATGCTGAGACTGCCCTGTTACTAGTGCTACCAATCAGCACGTGTAGAACCAGGGGCTGGGTTCGTGCGCGTGGTGGTGCCTGCCCAGGTGGGCTACAGTTGTTACCCAGAGGAAGACCAGGCTTCATTTTTTTTCCATCAGTGCTTTGGGCGCCCTGCTCTGGATGGTCCGTTTTTCATATATATCTCTCTATTTTTTTAATCAAATTGTGGTCTCACTGCCTTATCTCGCACCCAAATCTGTTTTTCCTGCAAAATGACCTGTCTTCTGGGGTATACCATGGATGTTTTCTTGGACAGCTTTGTTTAGAATGGGTGTCAGGGAGAAGAAAGTGATGTAACCATGTGTGGAGAGAGAGGGAGAGAGAGAGAGAGAGAGAGAGAGAGAGAGAGAGAGAGAGAGAGAGAGAGAGAATCTTTGAGAGAAAAGTATCTTGCTTATAAAAAACCCTTAACACCTCATGGTGTTATTCTTCATAATGTTCATGATATTTTTCAAAGTTCCTACCCTCGGCATGAAGGAAAATGATTGGTATTCAGGCGAGCTCTCTAGAAAATAAAAATCTTCCCAACTCAGATTTCTGTGTTAGCTCAGAATGTATCGTTTTTCATGCTTTGCTCTTTGGATTTATAACTGTTTAGACTATTCCATACATTTTAGGTATATTTTGTGCCTTCAGACACTGCAAATAATAATCAGCATTTGGATTAAAGTTGTTTAATAATGAAACCTGACTGTGCTCCCTACCCTCTTCTTCTCTGGGGTAAAGAAATGCTACCTGCTTATCCGCTGGCATGCTGTGGCCAGGAGCTGGATTCTGTCCTTAGGGAGGACAGTCACAAGTGACACTTTGCTGACCAAGTAGGTCTCAGATATGCTTGGGAGTGTAGGCATGCCCTCCTACCCTTGTATATCCAGAGTCCCTGACTTTGACCAGGGGACAACGTGAGGGACAGGCTGAGAAGCAATTCTAATTTTTGGTTAACCTAACAGTTTCCTTGAAAATGTGAGTTCTTAGAGAACTCCTAGGGGAGAATTTGGACATGCGACACAGGGAAGTGTGCCCATGGCCTTGTGGAATGAACATCCTTTTAGATGTCAGCTGACTTTATTTCCCCTCTCATCTCTACACTTACTCAGGCCTCAGATAAGTCACTTCCCTGTGCTTAGGCCTCAGCCTTAAAGGGCTGTCATTATTAGAGGACCCACAGTGTGGCTCCTCAGTATTTGGCCCTTAGAGAGTCTATGGGTACCATTTTCCAAAGAACATCCCAGTCATCTCTCTAGCTCCAGGATCAATGGCCTGGGCCCTGGGCCTCCATATTCATTTGCTCCCAGCTCTTCCCTTTGCATCACAAGATTCCCCTCTGACTTCTAGGCCTTCATAGGAGAAACAACTCCACTGTCAGCCTTGGGCCAAATAGGGCTGACCTAAGGAGTATGGTTTCTGTGATCAAGACCTCAACTTCTAGGAATTGGGAGCAGTATGCCATTCTGGTCCTTGTTTCTCGTCCCTGCACCAATGAGAGACTTCTCAAATAGCAGGGGCAAACTCCAAAGGCTAGGGGTGTGGACACCCGACAGATATTCCCTGGTTATCTGGACAGATGGATCTGGACAGGACTCCTAAAGGGCTACATTTTCTTAAGAAAAAGCAGCCTGGTTCCTAAATTCTAAATCCTCCCAAATATCGCCAAGGTGAAATTAATTCCATATCTAATTTTGTCTTTCAAACACTGAAAGAAGACCAAGGACACATAAAGGGGAAAAAAGACCACTTGGCCTAAAGGGAATGGTGGCATGGAGGGAGCATGGTCCCTCTGGCCAATGCCCTGTAATTTAATAGTCACAGAGATGTGCAAGGCCCCATGGACAGCTTGGGTCTTTGTGTGACCTAATGCTTCCAAGACCAAGGAGATCCTTACTCATGGGCCTCTGCCTTTCTTTTGAGTAAATATTCTTGAGAAACTCATCTTTCACTCCCAAAGGTACATGCTCACGAATTGGCATCTACAATATATCTTAATAAAAACCTTGTTTTTAGCTCCTTGCCTTGGCAATCCAAGATCTGATAAAAGCCTCCAAAATTTTTGAACTGACCTTTCTTTGCTTTGACACAATAAAAGAGACCATTTCTGTTCATATTGTAACATTTGTTATATTTAAACCATTGTTTTATTTCATGCCTGCAGTTGCTTTTAATAAATGAAATTGTGTTTGATTCTTATTATTCTCACCCTTAATACTAGGAAACCCCAGATAGGTAACAATTTTCTATGCCAATAACTTTAATTTTTGTCTTTTCCCCCCTCCCTGGTATGCAGTTAGAGAGATTACTTTTGAAAGAATTATGCCTATTTCAGATAAATAAGGGTAATAATAGTTACCTCCTATAAAGGAGAGAGGGACAGTTGTCAGTGATATCAAACCCTCTTTCCCTCTTTCATTCTCTCACCTCTGAACTTCATATTGGGTACTGAGCCCCAGAGAGAGGAGAGGTTCTTGCCAGCAAGAAAAACTCCTGCTGGAGAAATTTTCAATGGCCAATGGCCAGGATCTGGAAAAGGGGGTAGGCAATTAAATATGTCTCAGAAAGGGCTCAGTCACTGGTAGATTCAAGCAGTTGCCAAGGGCAACTCAGGTATCCCAGATTAGAGAAAAACAAAACATTTGCCAACACACTGGCATTTACCAACACACAAGATAAGCATACACATGCACGTGTACACATATACACACAGTCATGCACTTTCACTAAGGTCCCTGCAAATACGCTCACCATTTCAGGCACACACATTTGGAATTTAAAACACACAGAAATGCACTTGAGTGATGCAAGCAGATGAAGGCCTGTTTGTCAGATCTGGGAAGCTGGGTCCAGAGGAGGAAGGAGGCCATGTCAGGGCTTCCCTATCCAGTGCACAATCTCAATGCAACAATCAGCCAAGGAGAGCTCTGCCGTCAGCTGCCAGAAAGGACATATCTCCTGGAAAGAGGCCACTTTCTGGCCTGGGAGCCAGGTGTGCACTGTTAGCTGTCTTCAGTCACCACACCATTGCTCTGAAACCCTCTTGATTTTCAACCAGAATCCCTGAAATATGCAAAGACGTCTCAAGCATTCTCCAAGGCATCCTGTTTCCAAAGAGAACACACCTTGGGTAAAATGGTGGAATAGACGGATGCTGTGCTAACTGCCTCCCAGGATCACACCAAGGTTGAAAATGATTTGTACAACATTCAACCCTGGAAGTCCCCGGAACGCTAGATGAACAGAACCTCTAAACGAAGAACTTAGGGAGGAGGCCACATTGGGTCTGGTAGGACGGGCAGAGACAAGAGAGGGCGAACCCCGTGAGGGAGGTCCCAGCTGTGGGGAGGCTTCTTCAGTTGGGGGAGAGACCCTCCGGCCCCAGACCAAGCTCACCAGCCCAGAATTGCTTTACTGGGAAGAGGAGTTCCGCGATGGCTGGCAGTGGAAATTGGTGAGGACTCTCTTTGCTCAGCTTGGTGAGGCTAAGAGCGGCTAGAGAATCAGTGGGACCGGCGCACGGGCTTCCTCACCAGTGAGCACTTACCTGGTTCCTGGTGGAGGGAGTGGCTATGTGAGTGGGGCACAGGCCTGCGGGGACGGACTGAACTGGACACCTTTGGTGCAGAAGCTGGAGGTTTTGGTACTATTGTTCCCCTGGTGTAGAGCTTGCATGTGGGTGGTGTAAGGAGGGTGCCATTTTGTTGGGGTTGGGCCCTCCCACAGAGGGTCGGGTCCCAGGCCGCATTGGTCTGGTGAACTTGGCGCAGCAGTGCATGTGTGTGTGCGCGCACATGTGGCCTTGGAGCCCCACCCTCCGCTTGGCTTGTGCTGCGTTGCCCAGGAAACACCTGGTGGGCGTGCTCTGGCTCCAACAGGCTGCTCACTGAGACGCGGGAGTGCGCAAGCCACCTCGGGTCCCCGCTTTCCCCGCTGCGCATGCAGAGTTGCCAGGCTGGTGATTGGTTGTTGGGCTGCTTGGCCTGATCTGTGAGCAGCTGATTGGGACAGGCTGAGACTGGGAGTTTTCCTGGGAATGTTGGGCCGTGAGCTGTGTGCCTGCATGATCCAGCCAGGGCTCTCCTGGTGATCAAATACATCAAAGCAATACCAGAGCGACAGCCAGAATGGGGAAACAAAGAAACATGTCACAAGTAAAACATCAGAAGAAACCTCTAGAAATGGAACTAAATGAAACAGAGGGATCCAATCTTTCAGAGACACAGTTTAGAACACTGATGATATGAATGTTTAACAAACTTAGTGAGGACATAAGGAAGGACAGAGAAATCATAAAAAACCAGTTAGAACTAAAGAATAAAATAACTGAAATGAAGAACACACTCAAAGGAATCACCAGTGGAGTAGAGGAAGCAGAGAATTGGATCAGAGATTTGGAAGACAAAATAGCAGAAATCACCCAGTTGGAACAACAAAAAGACAAAAGAATAAAAAACAATGAAAATAGTTTAAGAGCCCTATGGGACAAGATGAAACATAACCACCTTCGAGTCATAGGGATACCAGAAGGAGAAGAGAAGAAGCAAGGGGTCGAGAATGTATTTGAAAAAATAATGACTGAGTTCCGGTGGGCCTTGGTCAGTCCGCTCCTGTGCTACATGTTCATGGTACCCGAGGTGTTGGAGGGCAGTGTTTTTTTTAAGCATCATGGATCAAGTAATGCAGTTTGTTGAGCCAAGTCGGCAGTTTGTGAAGGACTCGATTCGACAGGTTAAGAGATGCACCAAACCTGATAGAAAAGAATTGCAGAAGATTGCCATGGCAACAGCAATAGGATTTGCTATAATGGGATTTATTAGCTTTTTTGTGAAATTGATCCATATCCCTATTAATAACATAATTGTTGGTGGCTGAAATACCTTTTTGGAGGAAGGTTTTCATCTTGGGGATTGCTGAACAAGTGAGGATTTGCGAAACTCATGGAGTAAAAGTTTGCCTGTGTATTTCATGTTTTTCTCTCATTTTTTTCCCCTTCCAAGATGTTTTCTATTTCTAAATTAAAATAATTTCAAAAAAAAAATAATAATGACTGAAAACTTCCCTACCCTGGTGAAGGAAATCCATATACATGCCCAGGAAGTGCAGAGGGTTCCAAACAAGCTGAACTCAAACAGGTCCACACCAAGACATATCATAGTTAAAATGGCAAAGGTTAAAGACAGAGACAGAATCCTAAAAGCATCAAGAGAAAGACAGCAGGTTACATACAAAGGAACTCCTTTTGGGCTAACAGCTGACATTTCTACAGAAACTCTGCAGGCCAGAAGGGAGTGGCAAGAGATATTCAAAGTGACACAAAATAAAGGCCTACAACCAAGATTGCTCTACCCATCATGGCTATCACTTAAAATTGAAGGAGAGAGAAAGAACTCAGAAAAGAATAAGCTTAAGGAATTCATTACCACCAAGCCAGCATTGCAAGAAATGTTAAAAGGGCTTTTTTAAACAAAAGACAGGGGTAAACAAGCTAACCTAGGAAGACCAGGAATACAAATAACAAAATGGCAATACATATGCACCTATCAATAATCACTTTAAATGTGAATGGGCTAAATGCTCCAATCAAAAGACAGAGAGAGGCTGAGTGGATAAGAAAATAGGACCCATGTATATGCTGTTTACAGATGGAATAAGATATTTCATGCAAATGGAAATGAGAAAAAAAGCTGGAGTAGCAGTATGTATTTTGGACAAAATAGACTTTAAAATGAAGACTACAATAAAAGACAAGGGCACTATAACCCTAATAAACATCTATGCACCCAACATAGGAGCTCCTAATTATATATAACAAATTTTGAGAGACATAAAGACAGACATCAACAGTAACACTATCATAGTAGGGGACTTCAACACCCTGTTGTCACCAATGGACAGACCCTCTAGACAGAAAATCAACATGGAAAGAGTGGCCTTAAGTGACACTTTAGATCAGCTGGATTTCATAGATATTTTTAGAGCATTTCACCCTGAAACAACAGAATATACATTCTTCTCAAGTGCACATCGGACATTTTCCAAGATAGACCACATATTAGGCTACAAACAAGTCTCAGTAAATTTAAGAAGATTGAAATCATATCAAGCAGATATAAAGGAAAAACTGATGGTTGCTGGCTGGGAGGGAGTGGGGCTGAGGGAGAGGGGAAAGGTTTTGGACAGCGTAGGTGGGTGACTACAGTGTTGCCGCAGGGATATGGGGGGCAGTTCTAGGAATGTAATTGATAATGTTGTGAAGAGACTATTATGTTAAGTGAAATAAGTCAGTCGGAGAAAGACAAATACCATATGATCTCACTTATATGTGGAATCTGAAAAACTGAATGAACAAGCAAAGGAAACAGAAAAAAAAAAAAAAGAACACACCTTGTCATGTCCACACCAGTGACCATTTATTCATCAGGTAGTGTTCTGGGGACTGCACTATTCCCTTTACATACAAATGCACACTCATTCTCAGATCAGCCCTGCAAGGTAGAAATTATTATCCAAAATTTATAGACATGGAAAAGGCACGGTCCCAAAGCTGGTAAGTGACAGTGCTGGGATTCGCGCTTCCTCATTTGTCTGACTTCATAGCCCCTGTTCCTGTCTGCACAGTCTGCTCTCCCTTGGCAGGGGCACATCTGTTTCCCATCAGTGCTGGACAGTGCTGCCTGCTTTGTCCTGAGATGCAGTAGCTCCAGCCCCACCCAGTCCCTTGGCTTCCACATCTGCTGCCTCCTCTCTGGTATTCTCGGGGCATGTCGGTGAGTGTCTGCTGTGTACCCATGAAGTGGCTGTGGGTAGCCTGGACTAACAGGATCATCCCTAACAATAGAGTCTGGGCAAGGTGCCTGCTTCCCTGAAGCTGCTCTTAGACAGGCAGGGTACCAGGGTCAGAAAACAGACTTCTTCTCTGAGGGCATCTCTTCCTCACAAAGCTCCTCCTTCTGCAGAAAGCAAACTGTGCATCAGGCAAGGGGAGCTCCAGGGCCAACAAGTGCTCTTTAGCCTGTTAGGATTCTCCCCGAGAGCAGGAATACCTCCCTTGAAGTCCCTGGATAGATCTCAGAAGTGTCCGAGAACCTTCTACAATTGTTCACCATATTGCCGAGTCACTGTGCGTGTGCACATTTTTTTTCCTAGGAATGGGGTCCATATCTTCCCACTTATTCTTAAAATTCTCTTGTAAAAGCCCTAAGCCATGGCCCTTAAGAGTTGGGAGTCAGGCAAGCCCTGTGTCCCACTCTCCCAGTGTTTAGGTGTAATTCCATTTCTGTACTCATCTGAGGGGGAAATAATTATGGAGAAGTGGCCAGACGAGGGAGTATGAGGAATGCATTGCAAGTAGAGCTCCTGAGGCTTTAACCCAGAGAGAGAAGCCCCACTGGCAAGGCACATGGGGAACTAACTGCTAGATGCAAGGCTGTTAGCCAAAGGTGGTGCAGACAAGACAAGGGAATGGATATTGAAACTGGCTGAGTCTGGACGGGAAACCTACTTCTGGCTATTACATCTTAAGCACTTTGTTTTTTACTTCTTTGAGTCTCACTGGTTCCTTCATATGTTGATTATGATCATATCTATCTCATTGTCTTTTGTGAAAACTCCATAGTAATCACAACAGTAGCTGGAAGTGATCGAGTGTTTGCTATGTGCCAAAGCTTTCCCTATGTTATCTTACTTATTCCTGTTACCGTACATGGTAGCTACTGAGGAAAATGAAGCATAGAGAAGTTCGGTGACATGCATATGTCATGGAGAAGGGTATGATGTCCAGACAGTTGAAGTGTAGAGCCCATGCTTCCACCCATGACTCAGTACCTTGCATCGCGAGTGCAAAGCCTGGGATGATCTGTCCTTGCCTCGTTCCTCTAGGTCTGGCTCCTGCCGGGCCAGTTTCAGGAAGAAGCAATTGGTGTCCATTAGACCTCAAACTAGACCAATGCTGAGTGCCAATAGAACAAGTAAACCTGGTTTTTCATTGTGGTTGTGCATTTTCCAGCTTTGTGGCCTTGGGTTTGAGGTGCAAAGAATGAATCTGCAGAGCTATCTGCTATCCATGATTGCCAGAATGAAGTTTTCTCAGTTCATAAGCTTCCCTCTATCGACACCTGAGTCTCTTGTGAAACCTACACAGATTCCAAAGGCTAGGAGTAGTCCTGACAAGCAAAAGCATGTTTGCCTTTGCTTTATGGAGGTCAAATTGCTTCTTTTCTGCATGAAAGTGAAGCCAAATGTATGGTCTAGTGGTCATACAATAGATACAAATCAGGGAGCAGATAGATCTGGCTTAAAATCTTGTCTTTGTAGCTCACCAGATGTGTATTCTTAGTCCCATCGCTATCATCTCTGCATCTCCTTTCCATCTCCTCACCTGTAGAATAGGGTCTGAGTCCTGAGCTGTTGCAAGGATCAAGGATAACGCAGGTAAGCTGCCTGCATGCTCTCATAAATGGCAGTCCTTGGGGTGATCTGCATTCCGACAGCATCCCATTTCTCGGTGGGAAATGCTCAGCTTCTGAGCTCAGCCAACCATCTCAACTGTAGCATTCACACACACAACACTTCCTTCCCGCCTGGGCAGCAGGTGAAGTTCCCTGAGAGGGCAGAAAAAAAAACAACAGCATTTCCATCTGCAGCCCAGCAACCGGATGCTTGTCACGTGCCTCGTCTCCATGCTGCTGGGAGCTGACAGTATCCGCAGCCGTTATTTCTATTCCCGACTGTTACCTGAACAATCAGGCAGTAATTCTGATTGTTCCCAGAAAACACATGAAAAGCAGCCTGGCTTACCTGGAGAGGCATGATTTGATTGTGAGCTGTTCAGTCAGTGCCCTCTCAGCACCTGACTTCCAGGAGTGCTTATAATGAAATGCAAATGAAAAGAAACAGATTTTGGGGAGGAGCATCCCCAAAGCTGGTAGAGGCACTGATGAGTCCACGGGGTGTATGAGGGGTGAAGTTCATAGTCACATATTCTGTAAATCTTGAGATCTTCAGTGGTTTCCTGGGGTGACAGCCCTTTGCTTCTTGAAGTAGGACCCAACCTTTTCATGTTTTATAAAGAATATATGCATAAATTTTGAGCGACGAAGAGTATGTGTGCTGAGATAATTTTACAGTTACTCTGTGCTTGTATTTTAGCTCCTGCCACAGCAACCTGTGGTCTTGACAAACCAAGTTATCTCGGGTAGAAAGAAGGTGCTTCTGGCATAGGGGAGAAAATGATGGAGCAGGCTTCTAGGTCAGAAAGGATACTGTCCAGTGAGAGACAGAGGGCGCATTGAAACAGGGATCTGAGGAGAGGGCTATTCAGGAAGATGTCGTGGGAAGCCACAAGGGTAGTGGAGAAGCCTGTGGAGAGAAACAGCAGCTCACACTCACCACCGTGAAGAGAGGCAGGTGAAACAGGCTGCCTGGAACCTTCTCCAGTGTCCATCTCCAAGAATGAGCCATCCATCTGACGGACCCCACATGGAGAGGGCTGGGAGACACTCTGACTTCACTGGTCCCCCTTCCTCTAATTCCAGCCAATCCCAAGAGCAGAGGGCAGGGAGCCCGCTGAGAATGTTCACACCGACCAGCTTCCTGTAGCACAGAGCACGGTGGAGAAAGATGGAGAACAGGAATGGGGTATCAAAGGGAGGAAATAAAAGATATTTAATGTAGCCGGGTCCAGAGGCGAAAGAAAGGGGATTCACATAGATTACATGCCTATCCTGTCCTACGAGAATGAACTCATTTCTTACCTTGGAAAATTAACAAATCTCTTCTTGACAAATGGGGGAAATGAAATAATAATTAAGTGGTTTGTTCAGGGTGGTCCAACAGTCTGTCAGGCTAAATAAAACCTGTGCTTTTTCCACTTCTGGATTGCCTTGCATGTTTAGAAGACGCAGTTATGGGACACCTTCAGGCAGAGGACCACCTCCCCAGATCTGGGATTCAGCCACCAAGGGTTTTGCAAGTTCATGGGTGAAAGTAGGCATTTGTGGAGAAAAACTTGTCTGCTTTTCACTGTTGCAGCTGAGTGACGTTTCCTGCAAAACTCTAGGTTGGTTGTCAGAAGCCAGCCTTTTGAATGTTTCTCCAATACCAAGGTGGGGAACTATATAGGGGGCAGTGTGTTGGAATCAGACTGTTGTGCTTTTGAAGTCAAGTTCTGCTATTTTCTAGCTATGTGACCATATGTCACTTAACCTCTCTGAGCATCAGCTCCCACATCTATGAAATCGATACAAGGATTACAGCAATCCTATCACAAAGGATGAAATAAGGTAATTGGAACAAAGCACCTAGCACCAGCCTCTGTGGGTGGCACATAACAAGTGTTCAATCAGTGATGGCCATCATCAGTGTAATAAATGTGGCCACAAAGGGCCCAACTACAAGGCAGCAGTTTTAAAATACACTTTTTAAAAAAATTATAAAGTACACTCAGAAAGGTGCGCAAATCATAAATTTATACAGCTCGGTTCATTTTAATAAGGTGAGTGCTCTCCTGTAGCCACCAGCCAGAACAATAGGACATTGCCACCTTACCAACTGACACCCTCAGAACCCCAAAAGTAACCAGGACTACAGGTTCTATAACCACTAACTTCATATATCTTTGAAATATGTATAGATAGACTCGATTATCCTTTATTTGGTCTTTTTTATTTTTTTTATTCAACATTGGCTTTAGAGATTTATCTGTGTATGAAGTTCATTTTCATTGCTGTTGAAGATCTAATTATATGAATGTCACAATTTATGCATTCTACTATTGATAGACTTTGGTTTGTTTTCATTTTGCAATAACACAGAGTGTCCCTATGAATTTTTTGTACATAATTTTGGTGAATTTATGTATGCCTTTGTGGTAGCATGCTAGGGCAAGGTATACACACCTGTTCGACTTTATGTAGATACTGCTAAAATGGTTTCAGAAAGAGTTGTACTGATTTATGCACTTCACCTGTGTTGCTTGAGCGCTGCAATTGTTCCACGTTCTCACTAACACTAATGCTGTCAGATATTTCAATTTCAGCCAGTCTAGTGGAAATGTAGTATAGCTAATTGTGGTTTTAATTTGCATTTTCCTGATGACTAATGAGATTGAACATGTTACATATACTTTTCTGAATATCTGCTTTTGTGAAATGTCTCCCTTCTTCCACACCATGATTTGCCTTCTCACTCTCTCTGGTATCTTCTGATGAAAGGAAGCTTTTAATTTAAATGTAGGTTGATAGATCAACTTTTATTCTCAATGGTTGACATGTTGTGTCCTGTTTCTCAAAGCTTTACCTAGCCCTGGCCAGGAGGTTTTCTCCTGTTTTCTTCTGGATGTTTTGTCATTGTTGCTTCACCTTTTAATTTATATCTACAACCCTCCTGGAATTGATTTTTGAGTAGGATGTGAGATAGAGGTTAAAATACAAATACTTGTATATTCGATTATTCGATTATTGTTATTTGATTATTCCAACACCATTCATAGGAAAAAGTCTCTTTTTCATCACATTGCAGTGTCAAATTTATCCTAAGTCAGGCGATCTTGTGTGTGTTGGCTTGCTTTCATATTCTGTTCTGTTCCCCCATGTGTCCATTTTGCACTAATACCACATTGTTATAGTTACTGTAGCTTTGTCATCAGTCTTGATTTCTGGTAATGTATGTTAGCCCTTGGCAACCACATAGAAATTTTAGAATTGCCACCCTGTTTTCCACAAAGGTCCTCTTGAGACTGTGATTGAAATTGCACTGAATCCGTAAATAAATTTGAGGAAAATGGACATCTTTTCATTCCATACTTTCAACTTTTCTGTGTCCTTATATTTAACGTGTCACATTTGTAAGCAGATCTAATTACTGTATAAGTATGTGTGTGTGTGTGTCAAATTTAGTAGAGTCTTTTTAAATTTCTAATTGAAGTAATTAGTTCATTCACATTCAACCTAATTTCTGATGTATTTGGGTTAGAGCTATAATCTTATTTTTTTTCTTTTTGTCCCTCTTGTCCTATGTTAATTATCTCCTTTTTTTTTTGCCTTCTTTGTAGTTAAAATATTGCTTTGTTATTTGATATTTTTTCTCTTTTAGCTTGGTGGTTATATATTCTTATATACTCTAAATTATTAAACAAATTACTCTAAGGATATAAATATATTAGCAGGTCCAAGACAAAGTCAGGAACTTAAAACACTTTAAATCTGTTTTTATTTTATTTTCCATTTTTTTGTTTTATTTCTACATACATTTTCAAGATGACAAGACATTTTTATTGTTATATAGTCATGAATAATTTGGTTTACCAAAATATTTATCTTCTCTGTGTCTCTTCATTTTTTCCTCTGTGTCTCTGTTGTTGTTGTTTTTTTCTGAGATTATTTTCTTCTGAAAGAACTCTTAAAATTTCTTTAGCTGTTGGTCTACTGATGACCAATATCATGCCCTTTGGGGCAGGGGAGAAATCTAGAAATACATCTTTATTTTATTTTCTCTTTCAAAGGATAATTTCACTGGGTACAGACTTCTAGGACAGTGTTATTTTCTTTCAACACCTTAAAAATACCACTCCTCTGTCTTCTGGCTTCCAGAGTTTTTGCTAAATTCACTTGTCAATACTATTGTTTTTCTCTGAAGATATTAAGTCTTTTTTTCTGACTCCTTTTAGGATTTCTCTTTGTCTTTGGTTTTTCAGCAGGTTTACTATGATATTCTTAGGTGTGGTTTCCTTTAAATTTCTCATACTTGGTTTTTTAGAATTTTTTGAATCTATGAGTTGTAGTCATTTGTCAGTTTGGGGAAAATTTCAACCATTTATTTTTCTTTCCCTTCTATGCCTCTATGTGTATTTAAACATTTTCTTAAAGCATAATACACAGGTCTCTTAGGCTCTTTGCTGTATTTCCCATCATTTTTCATTTTTAACTGCCTTTTTCAGTCTAGCTATTTCTTTTTTACAAAATGATCACATATTTTTTTATTTTTCTTTGTCCAAATTCTAAATCACCTACGGGTCTGATTTTATTATTTGTGTTTTTCAATTGGTTATGTTTTTAATTTGATTTAAATTTTCATTCTTTTTAAATTTTTTCCCACATTTCATATATTGGGTTGTTGGAAAAATCATGACGTATTTTGTCTATGTTTTTCAAAGGTCATTTATTTATATAATGAAAAAAGATCAATCAACAAAGTTCGATAACCTTTTGCCATCTTTCAGTGAGCTTCATAATTCGTCGTTCATAGAAGGACCTGTCTTTATTTGCAAAAAACTGAACAAGGTGCTGATTTACAGCCTCATCTGAATTGAACATTATACCACCCAAGGAGTTTTGAAGAGAGTGAAACAAGAGGAAGTCTGACTGCGCAAGCAAGGTCAGGCGAGTATGGTGGGTGTGGCAACACATTCCACCCAAGCTCCAATAATTTTTGACGGGTAATCAAACTTGTGTGTGGTCTCACATTGTTGTGATGGAATACAACTCCTTTACGATTAACGAGATTAACGAGCTCTGGACATTTCTGGATGATGGATTCATTCAAACTGTCCAGTTGCCGACAGTACATGTTTTACATTGATTGGTTCCTTGGTAGGAGCTCAAAAAACACGACACCTTTATAATCTCACCATAATGAGAGCATAACCTTCCTCTGATGAATGTTTGCTTTCGATGTTTGAGGTGAATCATCACATCGGAACAAGACCATTTGCACACCATATTGTTGTAAACAATCCACTTCTCATGGCCAGTTATCAGTCGCTTCAAAAAAGGATCATTTTCCTCATGTTTAATGAGTATATTGCAGATATACTCATTGTCATACGCTTTGTCAAATGAACTTCTTTGAGTTCATGCAGAACCCAAATATTGAGCTTCCTTATGTATCCCAGCTTCTTCAGGTGTTCGTGAATGCTTGAATGATGGATGTTCAATGTTTCTGCAATCTCTCCTATCATGTAACATGGGTTTGACTCGATTAGCGCCTTTATTTTGTCATCATCAACCTCGGTGGGTCTCCCTGATCGAGGAGTGTCATTGAGATCAAAATCACCAGCACAGAATTTTGTGAACCAAAATTCCTGACGCTCTTGTAGAGCATTGTCACCATAAACTTTATGCGACTTTTCACAAGCTTGATGTGCATTCTTCCCTTTATGGGAGTAAAACAGTAAAATATGCCAAAATGCACAGTTTGGCCTTCCATCTTCAACTTATTATAAAATCTCGAAAACTCAACCAAATCAATTTTTTCTTAGAATGAATATAGAAGTGTCAGCTGTCAAATGACATAGCAACAACATAGATGCAAATGGCTGTAGTACTTCTAAAAATGAACTAATGCCATCTGCTGCAAGCATGTGTCATGACTTTTCCGACAATCCATTCATCATTAGTATAATAATTATTATTATGTTTAATAGGCTGTATTTGTTAGAGTACTTTTAAATTCACAGCAAAACTGAGTGAAAAGTACAGAGTTTCCATATACCTCTAGTCCCCATACATGCACAGCCTCCTCCACTATCAACATTCTGTTACGTTTTTCTGTCTCTGTCTTTTCTTTTTGATTCTTTCCAAAAATTTTTATCTCCCTGCTGACATTACCCATCTGTTGTTGCATGTTGTCTACTTTACCATTAGAGCATATTAATAGCTGTTTAAATTCCTGGTCTGATATTCTGATATCCCTGCCATATCTGAGTCTGGTTCTCATGCCTGCTCTATCTATTCATTTGGGGGTTCTTGCCTTTTAGCAGAACTTGTACCTTGTCACTAAAACCTAAATATGATGTATTTCATAAAAGGAACTCTGGTAAATAGGTTTTAATTATGTGGTGATAAGGTGTGTGGGAAGGGGTAGAATTCCATAGTGCTATGATTAAGTCTCAATTTTTTAAATAACTCTTTATTTTTAATTACAGTTGACATATAATAGTATATTAGTTTCAAGTGTACAACATAGTGGTTAAACATTTATATAACTTGCAAGGTGGTCGCTCTGATAAATCAAGTACTCATCTGACACTATACATAGTTATTACATAATTGACTATATTCCTTATGCTATGCTTTACATCCCCACGACTATTTTCTAACTACCAATTTGTACCTCTTAGTTTGTGCTGAGGACAGATGCTGCTTGTTTGGTGTTTGTGAACCTTTGAGAGATTTTAGGAAAGTTTGAAGCTTGAGGCAAGGTAGGCCGTTTGTATGGAAAAGCCACTGTCAGAGGCTTGGGAGCCACTGTGAGCTGGCAACTTGGGTGGGGGTCTCAGGGAATCACCAGGGTGCGGTGAACAGTGTTAACCAGGTTGATGGAGATATGGTGGTTACCTGCATCTGTTACTGGGTGAAGGGAGGGCTCAACAAAGGAATAATAGCTTCTACAAGCACTTCTGTCTGGGAGAAAGCTGTCCCTCCAGCTCTTACTCTGAAGCCAGTCAATTCAGTTCCTCCCATATGTCCCTGGCTCCTTTCAAGCTGCTGCCCAGCACTGGAGCTCAGAGTGAGTGAGATGTCAGCAGGTAAGTACGTGCGGGGGCCCTTTAAGAATGCTGGGACTCTAGCTGCCCTCCATCTCACTCAGCTACAATTTTAACTGGTTTTCACAGCAAGAATTTGTGGGGACTCCTCTTCCTGGCACTAGGCGGGATAGCCTGTGGGGCAGAGTCCCCTTGCTCCTCAGCAGGGACCGCTGCAGTTGAGATATCCCTTCCGATTTTTAACTGCCACAGACAAGAGTATGGGACTGGCCTGTTCCACATCTCCACCCCTCCTATCAGTCTTGCTTGTCTTCTTCTGTATATCTTTAGTTATAGGACTTCTGTTCAAGTAAACCTCAGGTAATGTTCAATGATGGTTTTTCTGCAGTTTCCTTGTAATTTTGATGTGGTCGAGAAAGGATGCAATGACAACATTTACCTACTCTGCTATCTTCACTGGAAATCACTGAAAGCTTTTTAGTGGGCCTGTGTCCCTGGTCTGTGAACCTCACAAGTGTTTCCTACCCCACTCCTTAGGTTAAATAAGCATAAGTGATGTACAGAATTCTGGAAGATTGCAGAGGAGCAGCTCTTACCATTAAAACCAGGAAATGACCTACAACAGGATGGCTAGTGAGGGTTGGAGCTGTGTATTTCCCTTCTCCCAGGTTGATAAAACCCCAATAGGTTAAGCTCTGGTAAAATGGTTTCTCTTTAACCCTGGTAGAACAGAATGCTCTTAATTTCCCTCTCCCCCGGCTGAAAAATCTTCTAAAAAATTTTTTTGTAATATTCTTTGTGGTAACCTGGTAGGGCTCCTGGACATAAACATCATAAAACTGTGAAAAGCCCACCTCACTAGGCCCTGGAGTTTCTAACTCTCAGACTTGTCCATGCTGAGCCTCCAGCAATTTGTCAATTACAGTTCAGATCTTCTTATCCTGATATTGATTTCTGTGGAGTTTTCTGCTTGTGGATTTCTGCTCTGGTAAGTTGTGTTTCTCAGCGTCTGCTGGTTTGTCACAGGAAGTTTTGGTACAATGGTTTGCTTCTTTGATGGATCTGAGAGTTGATTTTTAAGTTTGTTCAGTATTTTGCTTGCTAGGATTTTGTGATGATTTCCAAGCTTCTTACATGCCAGACTAGAAACCAGAAATGATTATTGTTGTTTTCTTATGACTGGTGATTTTGTATTGAAAGTTGGACATGGAGTGTAAAAAATGGTGGAAACTCATGATATTCTTTTTCTAGAGATAATTCACTCTGTCATATAGCAAACAACTAGAATAGACAGATAACCTCAATTAGTCAGAGACTGACCTGACTTGAGCCTGCATTTCATTTTTGTTTTTTAATAAGATTCTGTGAACTCCTGGTTTATTCCACTCCTAGGCTAGTTCCCCAGGGATCACAACTGAAGTCCTGAAATGTTTACTATCTCCTTCCTCATTGCTTATTCTCATCCCCATTTCCCCACCACCACCACCACCACAATTATATGGCCCAAAACTCTACTGACATTTTCAGTTCCTTTTTTCCTTGGTTTCTTCTTAGTCTATTATCCTATATAGCTTAAAAATAAACAAATGCTTTAACAGGAAAACTGGCACATAGCATGTCCTCATTTCACTATGCCCTGCTTCTTTCCAGGATCTTGATTCCTGAAGACTTGATTGCCTCTATTGGCCCAATCTCCATTTCCCTAGTTCTGTGATATGTGGAAAGCTTTGCTTAACTAATGATCTTTCCTTGGTTTCTACTCAGTTTTTAGACTGGCTTCTCAGCCCCTTGCTGCATACCAAACTGGAACCTGCCAAGGGGAAAAGCCTCATGCAGTTCTCCATAGGATTGTAGTTCTGGTCTCTCAGCTATTTTAGTCGTTCCCCAATACCTATAGAAAGATGGTTCTTTTATTTTATTAAGCTTTTATAATTGTTATTCTTGGAAGTATTGGTCATAATATGCAAGAATGGAAATCCTGGGACCTCTTACTTAGAAAATGTAAAAGTTGCAGCCAAGTGTTCATAGCAATTGTGGGGATAAAAGGAGGCAACTCTCTGATGAATCATAGAGTGACAGCTTCTTGGGCATGGGTTATAAAGGAATTCCTCACAAAAAGGACCAGGGTGGCTCCACTGTCAGTGGTGTGTCAGAACCTGCTCTTACCAGCTCCCAAGAGTCTAATGTGTGTATTGTATCTTCTTCCCCACTCTTTGTCCAGTAACATTACATTAGTAACATGAAATTGGCCATGGGGATAATATTTACACCATGGGAATCAGCAAGCAATACAAATCAGAGCTTTGTTTTATTCAGAGAGCTGGTTGTAAAATATGTACCATCATACTGCCATTTGGAGAGAAAGATGTGTGGCAGAACACTAGGGCCAGATTTCAAGATCTGTTGAGGGTGACTGAGTTCTAGGCACTCTGTGAAACTCTTTGCATGCACCTCATCATTTAAACATCACAAAAACACTGTGGGATAAAGCATGGAAGCCAGATTTTGTGTAGGATCACACAGCAACACAGGTGCATCTCACCCTCAAATTGTTGTATTTTTTAAAGATTTTTATTAAAATAAAGCTAACATAGAATATCATATGAGGGTACACCATAGTTATTCAACATTCATATACCTAAAAAAGTGATCACCATGACAGCAACCATCTGACACCATACCATGCTATCACAATATTATTGACTATATTCCCCATTCTGTACATTACATCCCCATGACTTATTTGTTTTATACATGGAAATTTGGACCTCTTATTCTACTTCATCTTTTCCCCCCTTTTTAAATTTTTCAATTACAGTTGACATTCAATATTATTTTATACTAATTTCAGGTGTACAGCATAATGATTAGACATTTATCTAATTTAAGAAGTGATCCCTCTGATTAGCCTAGTACCCACCTGGCACTATACATACTTATTACCATATTATTGGCCTTAGTCCCTATGCTTTACTTTACATCCCCATGAGTATTTATTTTGTAACTACCAATTTGTATTTCTTAATCCCTTCACCTTTTTCACCCTATTCTCCAACCCCCTCTCATCTATCGTTCAAATAAACATAGTACCCATCTGACACAATACATAGTTATTACAATATTATTGACTACCTTCCTAATGCTATGCCCCACATCTCCATAACTACGTTGTAATCACCATTTTGTACTTCTTAATCCCGTCCCCTTTTTTACACCCACACCTGACAACTATCTGGTAACCATCAAAATGTTCTCATTTTGTTTGTTTATTTATTGTGTTCTTTAGATTCTACATATGAGTGAAATCACACTGCATCTGTCTTTGTCTTACACTCTAGTCAGCACAATTCCTTTCAGGTCCATCCATGCCACTGCAGATGGTGAGAACCCATTCCCTTCCCTGGCTGAGCAATGTTCCATTGTATATATGTACCACCTCCTCTTTATCCATTCTTCTATCGAGGGACACCCAGGCTGCTTCCACATCTTGGGGATTGTAAACAGTGCTGCAATGAACATATGGATGCACATGTCTCCTCAAAGTAGTGTTTTGGGTTTCTTTGGATAAATACCCAGAAGTGAGATTACTGGGTCCTTCTTTGTCTCTTGTTATAGTCTTTGTTTTAAAGTCTATTTTGTGTGATATAATCATTGCTACCCCAGCTTTTTTGTTTGTTTGTTCATTTCCATGAAATAACTTTTTCTGATAGTTTTCTAAGAAAGAATGCAATGCGGCTGGTGGCTCCTGGAGAAAGTGCCTCTGGGGTTGGGTGTGGGGTCCCAGTGAGTCAGCAGTTTGGAACAGCTGTGCTCACTAGACCAATCAGATTCAGATATGGACATAAGTGTAGGGGGAGGGCTCAACACAGGAAAACACTGGCCTGCAGCTGCATGGGAGGAAGACTCCACAACGGGAAAATGGTGACTGTCCTCCACACCTTACCTCCAAAGCCACACACCTCAGTCTGCCCCCCCCAATGCCTCCAACACCCTCCAAGTCGCCATTTCTCTGCTGGAGCTTAAGGTGAGTGTCTGCGAGCGAGTAGGAGTACTGTGAGCCATTTAAAAACACAACTGGGTTTCCCGCAGCCTTTCGTCCCACCCATATGGTCAGAATCCTAACTGTTTTTCACAGCCAGATATTGTGGGAGCTCCCTTTCCCAGCACCAGTCACCAGCCTGGGGATCCTGGTATGGGGGCTGGGGTCTCTTGCTCCTCCATGGGGAACCTCCACGGCCGAGATCTTCTTGATGCTCAAACACCACATGGAGGTTTGGAGCCTGTTCCACATCTCCACCCTTCCTACCAGTTTTGATGTGGATTATTATTTATACTTTTCATTATAGAATGTTTGTTCAGCTGGACTTCAGGTGGCTCTCCAGGTTGATTGTTCTATAACTTAGTTGTAATATTATCTGCCATCTTTGGACTCTTCCAAATCATTGCTCTTAACCACTGCACTAAATATCGTTCTTGCAGAAACAAGGAATGGAAGGGTAGGTTCTAAATTAGAAGTATGGGCAGGTGTCCAGTTGTTGAGAGCGGACAGTGTAGTGTTGAAAAATCTAAAGACTGGTGCTGAAACTGAGCACAAAGTGGAACTACATAAAAATGCAGGCAGACCCTGAGGCAGGCCCGACAGGTGCCAAGTCAGCAGGAGAGCAAGCTCTAAAAAGCTGGGAGGCAATAGCTAGTCTTAGGCATCTCTTTGACTGATGGGCATAGAACAGTGATATTGGAGACTAGAACTAGCAATATGAGATGGGGGCATCCCAGCAGTCAGCAGGAATCTGACCATGCAACTTGATGGCAGCTTCCTGTACACATAGTGAGTGATATTCAAGATTCAGCCCTTGTCTCAAAGAAATTGAAGTTCTAGTTAGGCTTTTCAGCCTGGTACATGGTCATGATTGAGGGCTCCTGTTTTTAGGAGAGGCAACTTGGTCAGAATAGAAGTAGCAGTCAAGATACTGATTGTGTCCCAGTGATTTTAGGATTCTATAAGGACTACGCAGGGTAAAAGATCAGATACTCTAATGTCGTGTCTCTGCGCGGCTGGGTCTAGCTTCCTCGAGAGGACCGGCGGGAACTCAGAAAAAGAAATAAAGAGCAAGAGACAGGGATAGTTTAAAAAGCAATGTGAGCCAGGGGACTCTGTCTGATGGACAGGAGCCCCAAATCTGGTCAGCTTGCAACTTTTATTGAGTACAAACAGGGAAGAGGCTTTGTTCTTTCTGAGGTCTGTAAATCACATGCATCACCCAAGAATTTAGCCAAATCTCTCTATGCCTCACAGACTCCCTCAGCTGAAAGACCCTTAGTTCAATATGACCTTGCCTCCTACGGGGACAGATAATGGTTCACTATGAGACTTAGAGGCAAGAATGCAAGGAGGACTGCTGTTATCTTCTTAGAAAGATTTCTCTCTTCTTTGGCAGGCTGCTAGCTCTGCAGATAAGGGTTCACAGGCCCTTAGGCACCATATGCTTCACCTCCTTGATTCCTCCCAAAGTACCCAAGGACAGCACTTGTCTTAGGCAGCCCTATTGCACATATTTTAGGGTCTTAGCCCGTCATTGGCTGACCTGCCCTCTCTCTTAGAGTCCCATGGGGTTTTGCCATAAACATAGTGAATATCCTGTCCCCGTGAGGCCCTACTCTTATGGGCGAATGCAGGGAGGCAAATGGTGAGGCTGCTGTGAGGCCACATTCTAAACCATGGAGAGGCCCCTTACAAAGGCCCAAAAGCTGGGGGAAGAGGACCTGAAACATTCTTAGTGCTGAGCAGTCCAAGCAGCAAGACCAAGGCAGGACACAAGGAACCCAAATGAAGTATCTGAGGGACTTCATGTGATTCTCAGACCTGACAGAGCAAGGGCCTGAGTGCAGTCACCACCAGCCAAATGGCAGCTATCCTTGAGCCTAGTAACTTTTTCCCAGTAACTTCTTCCCTCCTTGTTGTTGAGTATTGTTTCACATGTGTCTTAGCAGAGCTTAACAGAAGCCATCCTTTGTTGGATGAGTCTGGGATATCTCAGGTAGATGGGGAGTACCTGAATGGACTGCATAGTGAGGACAGGCCATAGAGATAAATGGAAACAAGGATGGGCCAGGAGAGGTGGTCAGCGTTTATTAAACACAACAGCATGCTGGATACAAGCTTCTTCTGGGGATGTGAAGATGCAAAGAAACTCCATGGAGATATCAAAGCATACCATAGTGAGAGTATAATGAGGATGACCTTACATCGTGATCTGCTAGAGACAGTCCCAGTTTATGCCTGTTGTGCCAGCAGAGTTATTAATAGCTTCAATTAGAAGGGTAATTTATATGGTCAATCTAGCTGTCAAGGATTGATAGTGAGTTTTATGTGTCATCTTGGCTAGGGCCACAACACCATATTTGGTTAAACACCAGGCTAGATGTCTTATGAAGGCATGTTTTAGAAGAGATTAACATTTAAATCAATAGACTGAATAAAGCAGATGATCCTCCATAATGTTAGTAGGCCACGTCCAATTAGATAAAGCCTTAAGAGCAAAAGATCCAGGTTCCCAGGAAAGAGGAAATCCTGCCTCTATTCTGCCTTCAGACTTAAGCTGCAATGTTAACTTCCCTGGGTTTCTAGACTGCTGGTTTGTCCTGCAGATTTCAGACTTGCCAGCCTCCTCTGTAATCAGGTGAGCCAATTTCTTAAAATCAATCTCTCTCTTTCTCTGTCTCTCTCTCTGTCTCTCTGTCTCTCTCTCTCTCTACACACACACACACACACACACACACACACACACACACACACACACATCCTATCTGTTCTGTCTCTCTGGAGAACTCAGAATTATATAATGGACTTCCGTATAATGGATGAGGGGGCAAAGTTGCAAGGAGGCTTTGTTTATTCTGGGCTTGGAATTTGAAGGGCAAGCTGTCTAAATAACAAGGCTGGTGAGGGAGCAGCTATGTAGCTGAGGGAAGAGCTTGGGGATGCTGGGGAGTTCTGTGTGGCCGGGAACTTGTGGGCAGGGTCTGGAAGAAGTGGTGTGGAAACTGAAGAGCCAAAGCAGTTTGTATTTCTGATAAAATGCTCCCCAGGTAAAGGGGAACAACTCGGGACTTTTAAGCAGGAGCAAACCTGGGTCAGTTTACTTTTTCTTAAGGCTTCTCTAGCAGTGGATGAGGTGGAAAGATAGGGGAAAAGGCAAGAGTAGGGATAAGAGTGTGGACATGCTGTCCATAGCTCAGAGATTCAGGCAGCTGCAGGAAGGATAGAGAGGACAGAGATGGATTTGAGAACAAGTGTCCTTCGTTTCTTCTTGTTGCACCTGTTTGGTGGCACCTGTATCCTGAATAAACCCAACCACATGTTTTCTCTATTTCTACACCCAGTGGAGCACAGGTGATAAAAGCGACACCACAGAGCAGATTGCTGTCGTTATAAATTCATGATCACCAATCTCAAAGAGATCTGAAAATTCTACTAAGGCTTTCTGGCCAATTCAGTCTTCACTTTCCTCAGAAACTGTTCACACTTTTTCAGTGCATGAACTTGCCTCCTTTCCCTTCACTCAACATTTTTAAATTAAACTTTAAAACAATTGAGATAATTATAGATTCACACATAGGTATAAGAAACACTACAGGGAGATACAGGTACCATTTAGTCAGTTTCCTCCAGTGGTAGCAACTTACAAAACTATAATACAATGACACAGACAGTACAGTGACATAGATAGAGAATATTTTCATCATCACATGACTCTTCATATTATCCACGTATAGCCATACTCACTTCCCTCTCCCCCTCCTTAACTCCTAGCTACCACTAATTTGTTCCTTATTTTTATGATTTTGCCACTTCGAGAATATTATATATGTGAAATTGTACAGTATGTAACTTTTGAGAATTGGCTTTTATCACTCAGCACAATTCTCTGGAGATTTTCCCAGCTGTTGTGTGTATTAATAATTTGATCCTTTTTATTGCTGAGTAATATTTCATGCTATGGATATAACATTGTAATTTTCGCCACTCACCACTGAAGAACATCTGGATGTTTCCTGTTTTGGCCTACTACAAATAACCTGCTATCAACATATATGTACAGGTTTTAACATGAACATAAGTATTCACTTTTATGGAATAAAAATACAGAATTCAATTGCTGGGTTGCACTTATTATGATAGTTATTTGTTGGTTTTATAAGAAACTGCCAAATTGTTTCCTAGAATGGCTACACCATTTTGCATTCCCACCACCAATACAGCAGTGATCCAGTTTCTCTGTATCCTCTCCAGCATTTGGTGTTGTCCCTATTTTTATTTTATCCATTCTGATAGTTTTGCAGTGATTTTCATTTTTATTTCCATAATGGCTAATGCTACTGAGCACCTTTTCTTGCCATCTGAATATCTTCTTTGGTGAGATGTCTCTTCTGTCTTTACCTGTTTTCTGATTAGATTATTTTACTGTTTGGTTTTGAGAGTTCTTTATATTCATATATTCTAGATACTAGTCATTTGTCAGGTATGTGGGTTGCAAATGTATTCTCCCAGCCTATACCTTGTCTTTTCAACCTCTTCACAGAGTTTTTCACACAGCAACCATTTTATATTTTGATGAAGTCTAATCAGTTTTTTCTTTAATAAGCACTGCTTTTAATGTCAAGTTTAAAAACTCTTTAGGTCTCAAAGATTTACTCTTATTTTTTTTTTTTTTTTTTTTTTTTTTTTTTTAGCTGAGCCATCCTGCCACCTGTTGGCAGCTCAACGGCAACTCAGCTCGGGCTGGCTTCGAACAGCTGTTGCTCAGAGCTCAGCTCGCACTCTTAAGCGAGCTCTTAACCAACTGAGCCACTCGGCCGGCCCTACTCTTATTTTTTTAATAAGTTGTTTTATAGTTTTACATTTTACATTTAAGTTTGTGATACATTTTGAGTATTTTTTTGTATGAGGTATGAGATTTAGATCGAGTTACTTTTTTCTTTTTTTTTTTTTGCCTAAGTATGTCTACCTGCTCCATTACCATTTCTTAAAACGTCTACCTTACTTCTGTTGACTGACTTGACTCTTTTGCCAAAAATCAGTTGGGCTTATTTATGTAAGACCTTTTCTGGATTCTTTTTTCTATTCTTTGGATCTCTATGTGCAGCCCTCCATCAATACAACACAGTCTTGATTAATGTAGCTATTGGAAAACTCTTTTTTAAAAAGATTTTTATTAAAATATAGCTAACACACCATATTATGTTAGTTTCAACTATGCACAATAGTTACTTATATACCTAAAAAAGTGATCACATGATAAACCAGAAACCATCTGACACCATACTCGCTATAACAATGTATTCCCCATGCTGTACGTTATATCCCCATGACTTATATGTTTTATACCTGGAAATCTGAACCGCTGATTCCCCCTCACTTTTCCCCACTTTTTAAATTTTTCAATTACAGTTGACAATCAATATTATTTGATATTAACTTCAGGTGTACAGCATATTGGTTAGACATTTATATAATTTAATAAGTGATCCTCCTGACTGCTCTAGTACCCACCTGGCACTGTAATAGTTATTACCATATTATTGACTATATTCCCTATGCTTTACTTTACATCCCCATTGATTACTGTGTAACAACCAATTTGTACTTTTTAATCCCTTCCCCTTTTTTACCCACCCTCCTAACCATCTTTTCATCTGGCAACCATAAAATGTTCTCTGTATCTATGAGTTTGTTTCTGTTTTGTTTCTTTGTTTATTTTGTTTTTTAGATTCCACATATAAGCAAAATCACATTGCATTTTTCTTTCATTATCTGACATGCTACACTCAGCACAATACCCTCCAGGTCCATTCATGCTGCCTCAGATGGCAAGAGCCCATTCCCTTCCCTGACCTAGTAATATTCCATTGTATATATGTACCACCTCCTCTTTATTCACTTTTCCATCAAGGGGCACCTAGGCTGCCTCCTCATCTTGGCTATTTAAACAATGCTGCGACAAACATATTAATGCACACACTGCCTTAATGTGGCATTTTGGGTTTCTTTGGAAAAATGCTCAGAAGTGGGATTACTGGTCTTTCTTTGTCACTTGTTATAGCCTTTGTTTTTTTTGTTTGTTTGTTTGTTGTTTGTTTGTTTTTTATGGACAGTGTCACTGGCCCTCATATGTGGGACCCGAACCGGGGCTGCTGGCTTCCCAAACCAGCGCTTAACCACCGCGCCACTCGGCTGGCCCTAGCCTTTGTTTTAAAGCCTATTTTGTCTGATATAAGTATTGCTCCCCAGCTTTTTTTTTTTTTTTTTTTTTTTTTTTTTTGTGGGCAGTGTCACTGGCCCTCATATGCGGGACCCGAACCGGGACCACTGGCTTCCCAAGCGAGAGCTTAACCACCGCGCCACTCGGCCAGCCCCCCAGCTTTTTTTTTTTTTTTTCCATTTTCATTAAATATCTCTTTCCCATCCCTTTACTGTCAGTCTGTGTCTTTTGATCTGAAGGGAGCCTCTTGTAGGCAGCATACATAAGGGTCTTCTTTTCTAAATATTCAGCCACCCTATCTTGATTGGAGCATTTAATCCATTTACATTTAAAGTAATTGTTGATAGATATGTAGTTATTGCCATTATTTTATTATTTATTTATTTATCACCTTAAGAAGCCCTCAAAAATTCCTTGCAACACTGTTTCGGTGGTGATGAACTCCTTTAGCTTTCTCTTGTGTGGAAAGCTCTTTATCTGTCTTTCAACTCTAAATGATAGCTTTGCTGGGTAGAGCAATCTCAGTTGTAGGTCCTTGCTTTTCATCACGTTGAATATTTCCTGCCAATCCCTTCCAGCCTGTCAATTTTCTGTTGAGAAATCAGCTGATAGACTTATGGGAGCCCCTTTGTAGGTAACTAACTGCTTTTCTCTTACTTTTTAAAACTCTTTCTTCATCTTTATCTTTTGGCATTTTAGTTATGATGTATCTTGGTGCTGTCCTCCTTGGGTTCATTTTATTTGGGAATCTGCACTTTCTGAGCTTGTATGTCTATTTCCTTTGCCAGGTTAGGACAGTTTTCCATAGTTATTTCTACAAATAGGTTTTCTATTCCTTGCTCTCTCTTTTCTTCTTCTGGCACCCCTATGATACGAATGTTGGTATGCTTGATGTTGTCCCAGAGGCCCTTTAAACTATCCTCATTTTTTTGGATAGTTTTTTTTTTCTTTTTGTTGTTCTGTTTGGGTGTTTTCTGCTACCTTATCTTATAAATTGCTAATTCAATCATCGACTTCATCTAATATAGTGTTGATTTCCTTTAATATATTCTTTTTTTTTTTTTTTGAAGGCAGAGTCACTGACCCTCATATGTGGGATCTGAACCGGGGCCGCTGGCTTCCCAAGCCAGTGCTTAACCACCATGCCACTCGGCCGGCCCTCCTCTAATATATTCTTTATTTCTTTATTTCTGACTGGTTCTTTTTTATGTTTTCTATCTCTCTGTTAAAGTTCTCCCTGAAATCATTGAGCATCCTTATAACCAGTGTTTGGAACTCTGCATCTGGTAGATTTCTTGTCTCTATTTTGTTTAGTTCTTTTTCTGGAGCTTTGTTCTGTTCTTTTATTTGGGACATGTTTATTTGTCTCCCCATTTTCACTGCCTCCCTGTGTTTGTTTCTATGTATTAGGTAGGGATGTTATGCCTCCCTGTCTTAGTAAAATGACTTATGAAGTAGGTGTACTATGGGACTCAATGGCACAGTTGTCCTTGTCACCTGAGGTGAGTGCTCCAGGTGTTTTTTGGTGTGGGTTGTGTGTGTCCTCCTATTGTACTTGAGCCTTGGTTGTTTGTATGTCAATAGGAAGGATTGATCTTTGGGCTGATTGGTTGTGAGGACTGGCTGTGACTATCGTGGAGGAGCTGCTGTGTAGGGACTGATTGTATGGGGCAGGATTCACTTTAGTAGGTGAATCTGCCCTTTGGGTGTGTCTTCCCTGTAGGCTGCCTGGTGTTGCTCTGACTGGGTCCAAAGTTGGCCACTGACAGGTGTGCCATTCCCGAAGCCTCCCAGGAGGGACCCCACCACAAACCAAGTTCAGCTGCAGCCTGTGCCCTGCCCAGAGACACCTTGCATGAGCCATAAAACAATCTACAGATGGTCACTGCCTGCACTGGTCTTGGAGGTGCCTCCACAGGCCAAGCCGTGAACCAATGGGTGCTGCTAGTGCCAGGCTTGGGGCTGCTCAGCCAGAGGTATGGGACACACTGTATCTAGAAGCTGCTTATTTGGGTTTTTTGAACCTTTGAGAGATTTTAGGATAGTCCTCAGCTTGAACCAAGACAAGCTGTGTATGCAGAAAAGCCACTGGAAGCAGGTTGGGTGGACCTGAAAGTGTGTGTGGGGATGGAATCTCAGAGAATCAGGATGAATGAAAGGTGTTAGCCAGTTTGGTGGAGACTCATATATGGTGGCCACCTGCATCTGCATGCTGTGAGTGAGAAGGGCTCAACCAATAAACAATGGTTTCTACCACTTCTTCCTTATGGGAGAATGCTGCCCCCCCAGCCCTTGCTCTGAAGCCTGACAATGCAGTTCCTCCCCATACATATGTCACTGGCACCCTTCGAATTGCTTCCCCAGAGCTGGAGCTCAGAGCAAATGTGTTTGTCAATGGGTAAACCCCTTGTGCGGTCCATCCTTTTAAGAGATGTACCTGGGACTGCAGCTCCCCGCACCCCCCCCGGTCTAACTCAGCCACAATCTCCACTGGCTTTCACAGCCAGAGTTATGGGCACATCTCTCCCTGGTATTGGGACCCTGGGATGGGACCCCTCACTCTTCAGTGGAGCCCTCCACAGCTGAAATATCCCTCCTGATTTTTAATGGTCACACGTGGGTGTGGGACCAGCCTGTTCCGTGTCTCTGCTCCTCCTACCAGTCTCCAGGTGGCTTCTTCTGTATGTCCTTAGGTGTAGAGCTTCAGTTCAGATAGACTTCAGGCAATTCTCAATGATGGTTATTCTGTAGTTTAGTTGTATTTTGATGTGGTCATGAGAAGAGGTAAGCACAGCATTTACTTCCTCTGCCATCTTGACCAGATCTCTCCAGAGAAGTCTTGAAATCAGACATACTGATTTACTGTCATTTTTTTTTTTTGAGGGCAGTGTCACTGGCCCTCGTATGTGGGACCGAACCAGGGCCGCTGGCTTCCCAAGCCAGTGCTTAACCACTGCAACACTCGGCCGGCCCAGATTTACTGTCATTTATCTATCTTTAAAATTGTTTTAGCTATTCTAGTTCTTTGCCTTTACACTACAGTTAGAATATTTTTCTCCACATCTACAAAATTTTTACAGCAAATTTGATAGTAATTGCATTAAACTTGCATATCAATTTGGGAAGAATTGACATCTTTACTATATTGAGTTTTACAGTTTATGAACATGGAAGGTATCTCCATTTATTTAGATCTTATGTGGTTTCTTTCATAAACAGCTCATAGATTTTAGCATTTAGTTCTATACAATTTCATTTACACTAAAGTGTCTCATGTTTAAAATAAATGGTATTACCCACCAGGCTGGCCCCAGTTGTTGGCACTGCTTTCCTTCCAGAACCCTGTGTACCAGATAGCAGCTGGCCTGCCACTCTTGCTGTGCAGCCTTGGTGGCTTGGGCTCTTAGGGTCACAGCTCCCTGAGCTCCCATAGCAACGTGTGGAGGTGGCAGTCGCTGCCAATATGGGAAGTTTCAAGTGCCCTGAAGGAGCTCAGGTGACGACCAGAGGAAGCTGGCACAGTGGCAGATGTCGCTGACTGAAAAGGGCTGGAAGCCCATGGTATCAAGGCAGTGCTGGCCCCCAGCAGAGGACTGACCAGCTGCCACCCTCACCCTGTGGCCAGATGCCACCTAACCTGCTGAGTACCCTGCAACCCTCCACATGGAGCGTGGAACCCTGCCATCAGCCTCACCTTGGGCTGGCCCTGGAGCCCAGCTGCGACAGCAGTCCTCCCCCACCAAGGGCGACAGCCAGGAGCTGAAGCCTCGTGCAGTGTGCAAATGGGGCCCTTTACCCGTGAGCCCCAAACGCACTGGATTGTTTAGCTCTTAACCACCAAAGCGCAGTTGTTAGAAGACTAGGGCCTGGGCCCAGACTTCCACCACAGGGATAGGCTGAGGAGGAGCTCAGCCAATCAGAAAAGGACCTAGCAATGCTACAGTACAAGCTACAAATTTCCAACAGAAAGCTGGAGGAGTATGAGACCCTCCCTGTTCAAGTGCCAGGAGGAGACGATTCCGAAACCGGCGCTGGGGTACCAGACACGGCTGTGAAGGCAGCAGGAGGACAAGGACATCCAGGTGAGGGCATTATCAATAGTTTGATGTTAGGGGAGAAGGAGCTGAAAAAGGAACACATGGAGAGGGAAGCAGCCGTAGACTCTAAACAGATTGTGAATGCCCAGGAGAAGCGCACTGCCTTCCCGGACGCTGTCAATGCCTGCCTCATGAGCGCCTGAAACAGCTGAAAGAGGAACAGCAGGCCCATAACGGCATCTCCCCCACCAACCCCACCAAATTACAGATTACTGAGAATGGCGAGTTCAGAAACAGCTGCAATTAACCTGCCGGAGGAGAGGGAGGACTGGGGTGGCCCAGGCCAGGGCCTCAGCTTGGGAAGAAGCACCCCACAGTTGCAGCCCCAATGCTGGGGGAGGCCGAGGCTTAAATCCTGGTGCCCTCCACTTGGTGCCCAAGAGGCGGGAGCCTGTTCCCTTCTCTTCCAGGCCAAGAACAATGTTAGGTGCAGGCCAGAGACTGCATGCGGGCAGTGGGGCAGCGTGGTGGGAGCAGGTGGCCAGCCAAAATATGTCTTTGTTGGTTATTGAAAACAAATAAAGAAATAAATTTATATTTTAAATTTTGGTATCCATGTATTTATTGCTAGTATGTAAAAATTGATTTTTATATGTTTGTTTTGCATTCTGCAACCTTACTAAAGTTATGTATTAACTCTGAGAAGTTGTGGTTTTTTTTTTGTAGATTTCTTAGAATTTCCTATGTAGTCAATCATGTTGTCTTCAAATAGAAATAGTCAGTTTTATTTCTTCCTTTCCAATCTGTATGTCTTTTTTAAAATTTTTTCTTTTCTTTTCTTCTTTTCTTTCCTTTCCTTTCCTTTTTTTTCTTTTCTTATTGTAGTAACTATAACATCTAGGACTATGTTAAACAAGATTGCTGAGAGTAGACAGTCTTTCTTTTTTTTCTGGTTCATTCTTTCATTATTAAATTTAATGTGAGATGTAGATATTTTTGTAGACATTATTTAAGTTTAAGAAGTTTCTCTCTATCCCTATTTTCTTGAGAGCTATTGCCGTTAAATATTGAATGTAATTAAATGCTTTTTCTGCATTGACTAATATGATTATGTGATTTTCTTTCCCTTTAACTTTTTAATGTAGCAGATTGTACTGACTGATTTTTCAAATATTGAGCCATTCTTATATCCTTAGAATAAACCTCATTTGGTCATGTGTATAATTCTTCTTTTGCATTGTTGAATTCTATTTACTTATATGTTTTTAAGGATTTTGCCTCTGTTTATCAGGGATAAACATATCCACAGTTTTCTTTTTTTGTACTGTTTTGTCTTGTTTTGGTATCAGGTATAATACAAGCTTGATAAAATGAAATGGGCAGTGTTCTCTCCAGCACTGCTTTCTGGGAGTGATTGTGTACAATGGGTGTTAATTCATCTAAATATTTGGTAGAATTTATCAGTGAAATCTGGGTCTGCATTTTTGGGGTGGTTGTGCTTAAATAATAAATTCATAAATAAATAAAAAATAGTACATTAAAATTATGTTTCCTGTTGGATAAATTGTAGTAATTTTTGTTTTTTGAGAAACTGGCCCATTTCACCAAAGTTGTTAAATATGTATTTGCAGAGTTCATCGTAATCCTTTATTATTCTTTTAATATCTTCAGGGTCTGTAGTGATTTCTTCTATTTAATGCCTGATATTGGTAGTTTGTGTCTTTTGTCTTTGTCATTGTTACTGTTGCTGGAGGTTTGTCAATTTTATTGATCCTCTCAAAGAACCAGTTCTTGTTTCATTGATTATTGCTTTTCTGTGTGCAATTTTACTGATTTCGGCTCTTTATTATTTCCTTCCTGTTAATTGCTTTGAATTTATATTATTTTTTCCCCCCTTGGATCTTGGGGTGGAGGCTTCTGATTGTTTTGATTCTTTCCCTTTTTATAATGTATGTATTTAGTGCTGAAATTTTTCATCTTAGCACTGCTTTCACTATATCCCACAAATTTTGATAATCCAATGTAATGATGTTTTTTTAAAGATTTTATTGAGGAATTGGAGGAGGGTAACAGACAAGTTGCTGTCTTTTTTGTTCTTCAGTCTAGTTGTGGAGGACGTTGCTTCACTGGCCCATGTTGGTATCGTCATTGTGCTCTTCCCGGATGAGGCAGATCGGTCGCCGGCCTCTGGATGGTCGCTCACCGCGTCTATTGGCAGCTCACAGCGGCTGCCACCCTCTCATGCTGGCTGCTGGCCACTCACTGTAGCCTATGGCAGCCCACTGCAGCAGGGGCTGCAGCCTACACCATAGCCAGGGCTCAGGCAGCCCAGCTCCAGATGGAACTGTTGTTAGCTGTAGAGGGCAGTGTCACTGGCTCTCATGTGGGATCCGAACCAGGGCCGCTGGCGTCCCAAGCCAGCTCTTAACCAATGTGCCACTTGGCCAGCCCTTTAATGATTTTTTTAAAATTTCCCTAGGGACTTTTCTCTTTGATTTTTGGTCTATTTAGAAGTATATTGTTTAGAGATTTTTCCTGTTGTATCTATGCTATTGATTTCTAATTTGATTTAATTATGCTGAAAGAACACACTGTATGATTTCAATTATTTTAAATGTGTTGAGGATTATTTTGTAAACCAAGATATAATCCATCTTGGTATATGTTTTGCAAGAGTTTGAGAATAATGTATGTTTTGCTGTAGTTGGGGGGATGTGTTCTATAAATGTTGTTGATTAGATCTTGTTGGTTGATGATGTTGGGTTCTTGCTGATTTTTTGTCTAGGTGTTGTATTAATTGTTGAGAGGGGCATATTGGAGCTTACAACTACAATTGTGGATTTGTCTATTTTCCCTTTCAATTCTATTAGTCTTTGCTTCATATACGTTGCCACTCTAATATATTGTGAACACACATGTACATTTAGGATTTCTAAATGTTGTCTTGATGGATTGATTTTTTTTCTAAATGATATGTCCCTCTCTGTCTCTGGTAATAATTTTCTTTGCTCTGAAGTCTACTTTATCTGATAGTAATTTAGGCACTTCTGCTTTCCTTTCATTAATGTATGTCTGATATATCTTATCCATCCTTTTACCCTCAACTTGCCTATATTATTTATTTTTGTAGTTTTTATTTTTTAATAAACAGCATATAGTTAGATCATATTTTAAAATCCACCCTGCAAATATCTATGCTTATATTTTAACTGTTTGCTAGGGCTTAAGTCCTCCATTATTTTTGTCTTTGTCCTCTCCCTTTTTTCCTGTTTCTTTGTTACATTTTCAAGTGCATCTCCTTGCATAGTTTTCTTAATGGTAAGTGTGAGCATTACACTATATATATATATATATATAATATATATATATATATATATATATATATATTTCCTTGGTATAATGAATTACATATATATATTCTCGGTATAATGAATGATTTTCAGTGGAAATCTGAACATTTGGGATATTATGTTATGAAGCTCTGGGTTTGATTTATACTTTCTGCTTTAGCTGGCTTTCTAGTACTGATACTGCAATGGTAGTGATTACACTACCTGGTTTCTTTCATGCCAGAGTAGAAGTTCAAGTTTATCACTTGGCCTCCATTGACATCCAAGGTTGGAGGACTCTGTTACTTCTGGGTGGAGGTGGCAGTTTCAGCTCCCCCCTAGTTCTCCCCTGACTCCATGGTAGGGGGTGCCTTATTACTGTTGGCAATCATGAAAGTCTTGACTCTCTCTCCTCAAATATTACCCAGTTATTATGGAGATCGGGTAACATTTTTCTTCAAGTTCCCTACTTGGCCTTCTCTGTTAGCACCTTGGGGATGAGGTGCTTTGTTACAACCTGGCAAGGTTTAGAAGTCTAGACTCTCCACTTGGCTTTTATTGGCTTGGGTAGAAGTGGGAGCATATTTTTTTTTCTGTTCATTTCATTACAGTAGAGCAGTTATAGTTTATAGTTTTTTGTCCTGTTAGATTATACCTTTTCTGATCCTTTGGCTAGAGAGAGCAGGCTTTTATTGAGGCTTTAGTTTGTCTGTGTCTATTAGTGCTACCAGGCTGCCTGCTTCTTCAGCTCTATGTCTGGGAAAAATGAGACAACAAGAAAATGCAGGGAACTCACTACTATGTTCTTCTGCAAAGCCCCGCCAGTCTGACACCTTCTCATCACTTTCAGGGTTTCCTTCTACTTGTTTTATATATAATGTTAAAATATATTTTATATATAATATAGTTAGAGGATAAATAGGGAAACATGTGTCTCTTTCATCTGCCTGGAAGCAGAAGCCCTTGTTCAACTTATTCTTCTCCATATCTATTTTATAGAAAAGAAAAAATAGAAGTTAATGAGCAAGAATTCTCTTGTATTCCCAATTACAGACCTATGAAATGACCTGTTTATGCCCCCAATTACTCCCCTTTTTTTCTTTTTACAATAAAGGAGTCTTCCCACCTGGGAGCTAAGACCAAACCTCCTATTGAACACTAGATCACATTTACTCCTGCTCCCCTAGGAGCGTTAAAAAATAGATTAATTATCTTTCCTTTCCCTATACATAGCTTCCTCCTGTTAACTAGATTTTTCTATTAGCTTTTAATTGTGCTCAAGCCCTTTCCATTAAATACATGTCCAATCTTGGCCTTGCATTGCCTCCAGTTATTGCTCTGGCTCCCTTCTTCTTTCACTGACTTTCTCAAGAGAAAATGTTCTTATTTTTTTATCTCTCATCTATTCCTCAGCCATTCCAATGTGGCTTTGGTTCCCATAATTCCACCTCCAAGTAGTTCTACTAAATAGAGGTTTTTGTTTTTTTTTATTAGTTTCAGGTGTACAAAGCAATGTAGTAGTTAGACATTAACACCTCACAATGTTACCAAGAGGATATGAAAGGCAGTTTGGGGAATATAATCAATAATGTTATAAATAGAGGTATTTTTTGTATGCTATCTTTCTTGAACTCTTACAACCTTTTGGCTCTGATGATCATGTCCTGCTTCTTGAAATATTCTCTTCCCTTAGCTTCTATGAGGGAATGAGACAACATTCCTCTGGTTTTCCTCTTACTTCTCTTGCCATTTATCTGAACCAATTCTCTTCTACCCTACCAGTAAATGTTGAAGTACTCACAGTTTGGTCACAGGCTCTCATCTCAGATTAGTGAAGTTTTTCTCTCTGCACATTTTCATCTATACTATGACTTCATTAATCATCTATATAGGGATATTCACATATTTATATCCAGATTTATCTTTCCTCTAAGCTTCATACCTGTAATCTATAATTCTTCTTGGAAGACCAAAAATGCCTACAAGCCAATATGTCCAAGATCTTCCTAACAATCCCTTAGTACCCTCCCTCATCACATCTCTGAGTTAGTGTATGGTATGATTATCCATCCAATTATAAAATCCAGGGACCTATGTAGTAATCAGATATGCTGCCCTGTTCTCCTTTATCTCCCATATTCAACACATCACTATGTCCTATTAATTTTACCTCCCAAATAACTCTCGAATCTCCTCTTATCTCTAGTCCCACTGCCCTTACACTCATCCAAGGGAGTCAAGAAAACTAGAATTCCAGGAGACCATGAAGAGGTTTGTCTTATGCATGTCTCACCCAAGAACTTTTGAAATTTTAAGCCAACCATGAAACCACATCCTGCACTTTATTTCCTACTTATCTGGCCATCAGGCCATCCACATTCTTCACTACGAAAAGAACCAATCTGTCTCACCAGTCAGCATCATTCATTTACATAGTGGACCTAACCAATCCCTGTTAACCTAGCTAATATCCTTCATTTGCATAGACAATCTGAATGGGAACTGCACTAGTGCGGTTTGCCTTTATAAATCCTGCTTTTCTTTGTACTCTTCAGAGCATAATTTAACTAGCTTCCTGAATCTGTGCCTGCTACATTTCAATCCCCTACCCCATTTCCTTGCTCAAATAAATTCTTTTTCTTTTCTATTACATCCTAAATTTTTTCTTGTTGTTGCTAACAAGATGCCATAGATATTGCCACAGCTGCCTAAAGATTTCCCTACATCTATCTATCCTTGCTTCTTACCAAGCAGGTTGCCACACTATAGCCAGAGTTGTTTTTTCAAAATTCAAATTTGACTCTCTGTCTTCCTTTCTCACTCTCTCCTTCTCTGTCTACTGAGGAATGGTAGAAAAGGGTAAAGGAGTTCAAATATATGGTAATGAAAGGAGAACTGACTCTGGGTGGTGAGCACACAATGTGATGTATAGATGACATATTATATAAATGCACTCTTGAAACCTATGTAAATTTACTAACCATTGTCACCCCAATATATTTAATTAAAACAAACAAAGATTGTGTTCCATAGGAAAGCAAAATTAACTATATATATATACCTATAGATGTCTCCACTTTTCTTTCCAATGCTCTTAGAACTTAGACATAACTCATGTAAGTAGTCAAAAGCTCTATGTGGTCAGCTTCTCCCCTCCCTAATCTTCAATCTCATTTTGCACAATTTCCCCCCAATTTCTGCTTCAGTCACACTGGCCTTTAAGTGACAAGTCATTTTCCTGCATGAGCCCATTTATCCCTCTGTATTCAACTCTTCATATTTTCCTCATCCTTCAGTTCCTGGCTCAATCATCATTTCCTGATGTATCTTCACAGTGTTTCATTTATTTGATGCTTCTCTTATTTATGCCCATCTCTCCATTAGATTTTTAGAATCATGAGGCAGAGGATGTTGTTTATTGCTTATCCTTCCATCCTCCATGTGTAGCATGATACCTCACAGAGTCAGTGTGTTGCACAAAATGCATGATGTCCAGGGAGTTGCGCATTGCTGAAGCTGTAATTTTTACTTCATATGCACAGGATTTCAAATACGTATTTTGAATGATTTAATGAGATCAAATAAATGGACTTAATATGAATTGGGCATACATATGGGAGTAGTTGAAAAAGTAAAATGTCATTATTAAGGTTTAATTTGGGGCCATTTTGTTGATACTAATGCCATGAACTAAAACAGAGATTACAATAAACAATTTCAGTACCCCTATGTTCATTGCAGCATTATTCACAGTGGCCAAGACATTGAAACAACCAAAGTGTCCTTTGATAAATGATTGGATAAAGAAGATGTATCTTTGTATATATATACATTGGAATATTGCTCAGCCATATATAAAGGTGAAATACTGCATTTGCGACAGCATGGATGGATCTTGAGATTATCATGCTTAGTGATATAAGTCAGAAAAAGTCGAGAACCATGACTTCACTCACATGTGGGATATAAAACTGAAAGCAACAGACACACAAGACAGAAAAACAAGCAAAAACTCATAGATACAGGCAACAGTTTAGTGGTTACCAGGGAGTAAAGGGGGAGAGGAGAGGAAAAAGAGGGTAAAAAAGGTCAAATATACGGTAACAGAAGGAGATTTGACCTTGGGTGGTGAACACACAATACATCGTACAGATGATATATTATAAAATTGTATACTTGAAACCTATATCATTTTATTAACCATTGTCATCCCAATAAATTGAATTAAAAAAAAACTATTTTAGGAGGAGGAGATAGGGCTCATTTTTTATTTTTTATTTTAGCTGAGCCATCCTGCCACCTGTTGGCAGCTCAGCAGCAGCTCAGCTCGGGCTGGGCATCGAACTTCTGTTGCTCAGAGCTCAGCTCATGCTCTTGAGCGAGCTCTTAACCAACAAAGCCACTTGGCTGGCGCTTTGGGCTTATTTTTTTGACATATAAATTTTGCTAAATAAGTACAGATCTCTATTCTTGAAGCCTGGGGGTGGGGTTTGGGAAATTGGTTTTGGAATCATTTGCTTATAGATGGTATTTGCAATCTTATATGTAGATCTATACAGTGGAGGAGGGGTAGCAGATAGAATGAGAAGAAAAGAAGATCAAAGATAAAACCCTGAGTAGCCCACCCTGAGATTAAAAATGTGTCATCACAGAAGTCATTGGAGGAGGAAGTTTCATAGAAGAGTATGATAAGCACTATTACAAGCTACAATTTTCATTAATATGAAGAATGAATTGGGGATTGTGCACTTAGTCTTTCCATACTGGCCATGTGGAGATGGTATGGGACTCAGGAGTGAATAAAATGATTGATGATAAACATAAGATAGAGTGGACACTTAATAGCAAGACAGGATCCAGGGAACTTTTTGGCAAAGTGAAGTCCTATTGAAGACCAGGATGTTTGAAAACCTGGGTGGGGATTGGGGGCAGAAAATAGAAAAGGTAAAGGGATTTCAGAGGCAAGTTGAAGTCGTTCATGCTTAATGATCTCAATTTTCTCAGTGACACTGACCACTTATTCATCAGCTGAGAGAATGAGGACAGGAGCCTTATGGGGGCCTGAAGATAAAGACAAGACTGAGAATCATCACTGTGGGGAAGGCAAGGGAGCCTGAGTGAGACTGAAAGCTCAGCGACAGCTGACTTCATACTTGTGTAGTGGATTTTATCCAACAGCACTCTGCATCCCCAGGGCAGCAAAGGGAAAAACAGGTGCTTGTGTCAATCCAGGCCTGGACATCATCAGAGTCTCTGCAGAGAAAGATTAAGGGATCGTGGGAGTAGAGGGACTTGGTAAACATGTAGTTGAAATGACTGACAACAACCACTAAACTGACAGGGAAGAAAGTGAAGCTGGGTTAAAATGGATGGGCTGAGAAGATAAAGTAGGGCTATGAGACTGTAATTATTCATGGGGCTTAAATTAGGTCAGTTTTATTGAGACAGGTAAAGAGGGAAACTTCAGTCAGACATCGAAAGGTTAAATTAGAGATCATAGAAAAGAAGCAGTAATGTGGAACTGATAAAAATGCATAGGTTGATATTAGACACACTTGTGTATAAGTCTTGTCTCTTTTAGTTATTAGGTGTGTGAATTTGAAACTAAATTGCTTAATCTTTAAAACAGAGATAATGATAATTCTTATGTCAAAAGCTTGTAGTGAGAACTAAATGTGATAAGGCTGTGAGGCACTTAGCAGAGTGCAGAAGACAGTACACTCTCTAGGAGTAGGTGGATATTTGTGCTCTTACCTCTGTGATGATCATGTTATGACCTCAGGGTATGGCTGTGACTGAGTGACTGAAGATTTGCAGAGGTGCAGGATTTTGGAGTGGAGATTTGAGACCAGAGTATCTAGGAAGGGTGATTCACATGTTTTCTTGGGTGGATAACAATATCCTTGCTTTGTCTCATTACTGACAATGGGTGATATGACTATAAGCTGGAGATGGTGCTCTTGGCTTCCCAGGTCCACAAAAGGCACTTAACCAAGGCATCCCAAAGCCAACTCAGTTTGGACCATTTTTCAACTGCATGAACACATGCAGTCAAGTTCAGGTTTGTTTGCTCATAGTCATTCCCTGCATATTATAGTGCTTCATTTGCATAACAGGATGCCCAGGTTTTAGTAATGAGACCTTTGCAATTGTTTGGTTTATGCACATAAATTGGTCCTGAGTCATCCAAACATGCTATTAATTAGGAGACAAACAATAGAGGCCAGTTGGTAACATTTCCTTTTGCTTATTTAAATAGTCAGCTTACTTGGAGTCAAGCCATATTGATTCTGTGAAAGCTTTATTCAATTAGTGCCCACGTGTGCATTCTGTGTTGTGTAGTCAGTGAGGACTCAAGGGGGCTTGGGAGTGACTCTGGGTACTTCCCAGGAGTGTTTGGTCACGATGTGTCCTGCATAGAAGATGGAGAGACTCTGGTCCCTTCAAGATAGCACTTGTCCTGCCTCAGCAGACACCGATCACATCAGCACTGGCAGGGCCCCTACAGTCCAGTTGACAACCCATTATAGCTCACAGGTCTGGGTTCCCAGTGCAGCCTGAAAGACCTGAGAAAGATAAGTAATGGTTCCTAGATTAAGAAAAGAAGTTAGGGCCAGCTGAGTGGCACACTGGTTAAGAGCTGGCTTGGTACACCAGCAGCCCCAGTCCGGATCCCACATATGAGGGAGGGCCAGTGACACTGCCCTCTACAGCTAAGATGGTGAACAACAGCTTCACCTGGAGCTGGGCTGCTGTGAGTCCCCTGGGATGGCATAGCTGCAGCCCTTGCTGCAGTGGGCTGCCATAGGCTACAGTGAGTGGCCAACAGCCAGTGTGAGTGGCTGGCAGCCGGTGTGAGCTGCCAAGAGCCACTGTGAGAGGCCGTCCAGAGGCCGGGGACCGATCTGCCTCACCCGAGAAGAGCGCAAAGAGGATACCAACATGGGCCAGTGAAGCAATGTCCAACACAACTAGACTGAAGAACAAAAGGACAGTAACTTGTCTGTTCCCCTTCCCCAATTCCCCAATGCTATTCCCCTCCCCCAATTCCCCAATAAAATCTTTAAAAAAAAAAGTTAGCAGTTAGTAAGTGCCTACTGTGTTCCAGGTACTGTTCTAAGTGTGATACTGATAGAAAATCATTTAACTCTCTGTTACAGCAAAGAAAACCAGACTCAAAGAAGTAAACACCTTGTCTAAAATCACACAAAGTGGTGAAACGGGGATATGAACACTGGTATTTTGGAATCTAAGGCCCACGTGCTCAGTCAACTGCTACAGCATTTGCTTGTTTGTGTGCTTTTTTTTTTTTTCAGAGCTTATTGGGAAATTTGAACAAATTACGTAATGGGTTATATGTTTATAGCTTGAAAGACTGGCTGACTATGTGGGGAACACTCAGGACCAAGGTGAGATTCTGGCATGTCAAAATAGGGCATTAGGTATTCAGGGGCCGAAGACCTGTGGGTAAGGTGATGATGAGAATCAATGGGGCTGACAGTTGCCTAGAAAAATCATATGAAACCTCCTGGCAAAGTGGCAGGAATATAAGATACCCAGATCTAGAAGTTCTGAATCTGAAAGGAGATAGCCAAATTGCAGGGATGACAACCATCCTTGTCTTTTGCTTAAACAACCTGAA
Organism: Aselliscus stoliczkanus; assembly: GCA_033961575.1. NCBI lineage: Eukaryota > Metazoa > Chordata > Mammalia > Chiroptera > Hipposideridae > Aselliscus > Aselliscus stoliczkanus. The sequence continues at coordinate 123,427,900 of CM066729.1, forward strand.
AAGAAGTGAGAAGACAGATGAGGACCAGGAAGACACAGGGATGGTATCAGGATGTAGTGTAAGAGGGTTCCAGAGATTCTGGCAAAAGAAGATCTCACAGAACAAGGATTTCATTGGGATAACATGTAAAGTCAATGAGATGTCCCCTCAGCAGAAAAAAATTAAAATAAAATAAAATAGAAATGGCAATTAAGTCCAGGAGTGCTCAGTTTGCCTAGGGATGTCTTAATTTTGCACTGAAAACCCTACTTCTGGGAAATACCTCAGTCTGGAATGAGTCCAGAATGAGTCATTAACACAGATTCCATGAGAGGCTCAGGGAAAGGGTAAGGAGAGATGGGAGGGCAGCTAATTGCTTGTCACTAGAATCAATTCTCTCTCTCAGCCTCAGTGTTCCTGATTATAAAGTAGAGAGAGGGATTCCTTTCTTGTGTGGAAACTCCAGTGAGGCCAAGAGCATTGGAAGAAAAGGCACGTAGAACTAAAATCATCATGGAGCATTCTCTCTGAGCCATGCTGGCACTACAATGTCTCCTTAATAATCATTTGTAATATTATTTTCCTTGTTTCATAGATAAGAAAAAAAGTGACTTAATGAGGAACTACTAAGTCACTTATTCCAACTCATATAACTGGAAAGTAGTGGACTTACGTTTGAGAACCAGATAGTAGGGATAAGGAGTTACATATAGTTAAAAACTTGCCCAGCTAGTGGGGTTGTGGAAAATCCAGGGTTGGGTGCCCCACTGCCCCAGCAAGTCCCTTCTACTGAGAAGCATGTCTGGGTATGATGTTACTCTGCTTTGAAGTGTCTGAGCTGCAGGATGCTGGATGGTTTTCAAAGGAGCTGACCCTGCTGACCTGAAATTTTGTAAAATTTTTAAGAAGAAAAATAACCACTCCTCTGAATTTCTGTTAAGTAGGTAGGTTGATTCTAGTGATAAAATGGAATAGGATCTTCTGCAGTGATGCCTAAGAATGCTTGTCAGGGATTATGTCTTCTTGGTTTGAAAGAGGAGAATCAGCTCAGAAAAGAGAAGATGCCTTTGGGTATGAAATCTGTTTTTACAGAAGCTGTTTGGCAAGTATTTCATCAGGTGGAAATACACACCTGAATTAATCCACTGAAACCTAAAAGTCCACAGTCTCCATTGGGAAATTAATCATTTGTAACTTGAATTAACTTTTCCAGAACCAGCTCCATGGAAACTGTAGAGCTCCTTGGGAGGCTGCTGGGTCATGGCTCTTGGAACTTTATGGAAGCCTGGAGCTGCCATCCTGCTTTGATGTAGGAAACTCCAGTCAGGCTGGCCTTCACACCCAGCACCTAAACATTATACATCTCAAAAGGAACAGATGACCTACAGATTCTGATCTTTGAAATTATAATTTTTAAAATTCTTATTCATGAACTTTCAATTTCTGTAGAAAAAATTTTTCTGAGGGAGGGCAAAAATGACAGCTAATCGATGTAGAATTAGAAAACCACCAATTTGCAACTTCTAATATAAAAATTTATTCAAGAAAATATTAACAATGGATGCAAAAACTTTTGAGTGAATTGTTTTTGGGAAAAAAAGAAATTGATGCCTTGACAAACTGCCCAGTTTCTTGCTGATTATAAAGACTGTAGGTATATAATACAATATTATATCACACATTTATGACAATACACTTGCAAAGGACAAAGAAAATGAAAGTACACTATAGCAAGATTCTTATGTTCATAGTAGTAATATTGTGATTTATAATAAGAATTATATATTTGTTTTCTATCCCCATTCTGGCACAGACCTCCTAAAATGCTTAGAATTTCTTATGAGAACATAAAGGTATCTCTTGTTATGTTAATGAATGGCTTTTTGAATGCACCTAAGGATGGGAGCTGGTTGCTAGGAGAACCAACCAAGTGATTAGAGGGTTAGAACTTTCAGTCCCACCCCTCTGACCTCCAAAGTGTGTAGAGTGGCTGGAAATTGAATCAGTCCCCAAAGCCCAATGATTTAATCAATCATGCTTAAGTGAGGAAGCGTCCACAAAAACCCAAAAGGGAGGAACTCGGAAAGCTTCTGGGTTGGTGAACATGTGGAGGTGCTGGGAAAGTGGCTCAAACCTAGAAGGCATGGAAGTGGGGACAAAAAAGGGGTCATGTACTAAACCTGACAAGCTCAGGGGAGGAGGGCAGCATGGCAGTCCCTACAAACAGAGATTGAAATTAACCACCTAGGGTTGTCGGAACATAAAAATTCCTAACTAAAAGCAGGTCATGGTTGGTAGCCACATCCTTGGCCTGTAGCTTCCTTGGCAATGGTGGGTCTTTAAGTGAGCCTATCTATTGTCTTTTTGCATCTAAGACAACATACCCTTGGAATGTAGGAGTAATCCTTTTTTCTGGACCCCTCAGGACACAATCCACCACTAGAACACCAGACCACAGAACCCATTATTGTTATCTTGTTCCCCAAATACTGTGAGTGCTGTAAATATTAATTATTAACTATCATGTATACCCGCCAATGAAAAAGAAGTATGTGTCTCTCTGTTTTACTTTTTATCCAACCCCAGAGATATCCCCGCTTTACTTTCTGCCATCCCCTTAATCTACCACTGGTGGATTTCATGTAACCCTCCTTAGATCTCCACCTTTGATTCTGATGTGTAAAATAAGCTACAAAACTGCCATTCTTCAGAATGTTATCATAATCTGTTGAGATTTTGCTTCCCAGCAATTGTTGTCAGTTTGGCTCAGACTCATTAAAGTTCTCTACAGGTTTGAATGTTTCTTATGTGTACAGAAACTCCTAGTCCTTCCCACATGCCTTGCCACATGCATCTCTGCCATCTGTCTGTTATTCCTAAGTTATATCCTTGTAAAATAAACTGGTGATCTAGTATGTAAAATGTTTCTCTGAGTTCTGTGAGCCACTCTAGCGAATTAATCAAACCCAAGAATGAGGTCATTGGAAACTTTGATCTATATAGCCAGCTGGTCAGGAGCATAGGTGACAACCTGAGCTTTTTACTGGTGTCTGAAGTGGGAGGCAGTCTTGTAGGACTGAACATTTAACCTGTGAGATCTGACATTATCTCCGTGTAGATAGTGTCAGAATTGAGTGGAATTATAGATAGTGGTGTGTAGGGAAACTCCCACACATGTCGGAATTGGTGCTCAGAGTCTTTTAATGGTAAAGTGGTATAATATTAACTTTTAAATTAAGGATTCTTACTGTAATTGCTAGAACAACCACTAAATGTAATACAAAAAGGTATGGATGGAAAGCTAACTGGGAAATTGAACTCCATTACTGAAAAAGAATATTTAAACAAACAAAAAAAATGATAAAAGTAACAGAAGATCAAAAAACAGAATGAATTGAGACAAAATAATGCAACTAAATGCAGCATGTCAATAAGTACATTACATGAAAAGAATGAAACACTCCAATTAAAAGACACAGTCTATCAGGTAAGGTTATTTTAAAATGACAACAGGACTTAACTATATGCTGTCTATAAGAGATGAACTTTAAATATACTTAGATTGGTTGAATAAAAATTGATAAAAATACCATGAAACTAATAGCTAGGAGAAAACTGCAGTGGCAATATTAATAGTAGACCAAATAGGCTTCAAGTCATGAAGACTTACCAGTGAAAGAGAGGAATATTTCATAATGATAAAAATGTCAATTCATTAGGAATACAAATATAGGAATAATACTTACCTAGGAATAATAAAATAGTATGCAAATACTAATTATATAATAAATGGATCAAAAGCTAACAGAATAATGGAAAATTTATCACGTAGTTGGAAAATTTATCACTTATTTCTCAGTAACTGATAGAACAACTGGACACAAAAGCAGTAAGGGTATAGAAGATCTAAATGATATTTAGAGACTATGATATCTAGTTAAATTAAACATTCCTTTCACGTGTATATAAAAAGTTCATCAAGATAGAATACAGGCTGAGTGAAACTACATCTCAATGTACTATAAAATATTGAAATCTAAAATATAAAAGATATCAGGCCGAAGCAAAGTTAAATTATGAAAAATAAATAAGTATAAAACATTCAACAACTACCATTCAAAGAAGAAATCAAGGGAGATTAGAAAATATTTTAAAGTACATGTTATTATAATAAAATGCAACATATCAAAATTTGTGGGATAACGTAAGTAGTGTTTAAAGGAAATTTAAAGACATCAATAACCATATTAGAAAAAAGAAAGATTTAGAATTGACCTAATGTTTTATGTTAAAAATCTGGAAAAATATAAGCAAATTGAACACAAAGCAAGTGAAGCGAAGATGTTAAAGAACAGGAACCAATGAGATAAAACAGACCAACCATACAGAAAATAAACAAATTCAAAAATTGTCTCTTTGAAAAACTAAACAAATTATATAATCCCCTAGCAAGACTGATCAGGAACAGAGAAAAAAACAAATTGTCTATATCAAGGCAGTAAAAGGCAATGTTGCTGCAGAATTTACAGTTACTAAAAGGATAATAAGAAATTATTCTTATTAATTTTATATCAGTAAATTTCACAACTTAAATGGACTAGTTCCTTGAAAACACAGCTTAACAAAACTGACATAGGAAGAAGTAGAAATTCTGAATAATTGTCTATTGAATAAACTAATTTAGGTCATATTCAAATGTGATTTACATTCACTTGTGAATTCTATCAAACACTTGAGGAAGAAGTAAAATCAATCTTACACAAACTTTTAGAAAATAGAGTGGTGGGAAATTTTCCCATCTTATTTTTCAATGCCAGCATAACACTGATATCAAGTCTGACAGTTATTACAAAAGATGAATTATCGGCTAACACCCTCATGAATATAAAAATACATCCTGAACATAATATATGCAAATTGATTCCAGAGTATATGAAAAATGATAATAGATCATAATGAAATAGGGTTTATTCTAGGAATGTAAGGTTATTTTATTTTATTTTATTTTATTTTATTTTATTTTATTTTATTTTTTTAGGGCAATGTCACTGGCCCTCATATGTGGGACCTGAACCTGGGTCGCTGGCTTCCCAAGCCAGCACCCAACCACCGCACCACTCAGCCGGCCCTGTAAGGTTATTTTAAATTTGAAAATCAATTTAGCTTATTAGTTTGTTTAGAACAAACATGAAAAATCATATGATTGTCTTTATTGATGCCTAAAAATAATTTGTTAGAATTCAAACCCCTTTATGCCGAGACTCTCAGAAAACTAGAAATAATAGGAAAACTCCTCAATCTGAAAAATATCATATGAAAAACACCTAACAGTATACTCAATGATAAAATATGAAACATTGTCACCCAGTGTTCAGATGCAGGCAAAGATGCCTGATCTTACCACTTCTATTTAGCGTTGTGCTGAAGGTCACAGCTACTGTAATAAGGCAAGAAGTAAAAACTAAAAGGCATAAATAATTGGTAAAATATAGAAGTAAAATTGTCTGTGTTCACATAAAACATGATTTTTACACATAAAATCCTGAGAAATCTATAAAAAACTCAACTGGGATAGTAAGTTAAGTTTTAGTAAGATTGTGGGATATCTGGGCAATATACATAGCAAATTTACTTCCCATGTAATAGCAACAAATAATTGGAAAATGGAATATGGAATAAAAATAAAAGATAGTTCATTTAAAAATAGAATAAAAACATAAAAGACATAAGCTAAAAATTTTAATACATAGCTGAAAAAACTCAAAGAAGACCTAAATAAATGGCAAGGTATTCCATGTTTATGAATTAGAAGTCTCCATATTTTATGATGTCAATTTTTCCAAATCATTTATAGGCTGAAGTTAATTTTATTCATCTCAGCTGGTGTTTTGTAGAAACTTACAAGCTAAGTCAACAGTCACAATAATCTTTTTTATTTATTTATTTATTTATTTATTTATTTATTTATTTATTTATTTTTAGTTGAACTATAATGCCACCTGTTGGCAGCTCAAAGGCAGCTCAGCTCAGGCTGGACATCGAACTGCTGTTGCTCAGAGCTCAGCTTGCACTCTTGAGCGATCTCTTAACCCACTGAGCCGCTCAGCCAGCCCTAACAGTCATAATAATATTGAATAATAAGAACAAATATAGGGAAATTAAACTTTATGACTTTAAGACTTAATGTAAAGTTATATTAATCAAGATTGTGATTTTTTGGCATAAGGGTAAACAAATAAATTAATGGAAGAGAATAGAGAGAGCAGGAATAGACCCACACAATGTTTTTGAGTTATTATTTTAATTTTTTCAAAATTATTTTTATTGAGGGATAATTAACAAATAAAATGGTACCATATTTAAAGTGTAAAACATGATGATTTGATATACATTGTGAAAGAATTCCCTTCATTGAGTTAACACTTCCATCACCTTACATGTTTACCTTTTATTTTTGAAACATTTAAGTTCTACTCTCTTAACAAATTTCAGTTATACAACATAATGTTATGAATATAGTCACTATGTTATACGTTAGCTCCTCAGGCGTTATTCATCTTATACTTGAAAGTTTGTACCCTCTGACCAGCCTCTTCCTATTTCCCCACCCTCAGTCCCTGGCAACCACTTTTCTACTCTATGTTTCTATGTGTTTGCCTTTTTTTTTTGATTCCACATATAAGTAATACCATGCATTATTGGCATGGAATCAATTCAATAGGAAAAATAATTTTTAACAAATGGTTTTAGAACAATGTTTTATCCATAAAGGAAAAGCAAATGAATGTCAACTCCTACTTCATAAAACTTAATTCAAAAAGGATCAAGGACCAACATGTGAAAGCTAAAATTAAAAAGCACTTAGTAAAAAACATTAGAGAATATCTTTGTGACCTGGATGTAGACAAAATTTCTCAGAGATGACACAGGTAGCAAAATCCATAATTCATAAATTATACTTCATCCAAATTCTGCTGATCCAAGTCATTTTTTTTTTAAGATTTTATTGGGGAATTGGGGGAGGGGAATAGTGTTGGGGAATTGGGAAAGGGGCCAGCCAAGTTGTTGTTCTTCAGTCTTTGTTGTAGAGGGCGCCAGTCCCCATCTGGCTTCCCACAGACAGTTCGTGGCCTCTAAGCTCAAGGTGCAGAGTTCAGTCTTAGTTGTGGGTGGGCATAGCCACTATACCATGCAGGAGTCGAACCCTGCGGCCTTGTTGTTAAGAGCACATGCCCTATCCACTGAGCCATCTGGGCAGCAGCTCAGGTCTAGGTGCCAAGTTCAGTAGTCGGGCGTAGCCCACCATCGAACAGGCAATCTTGTTACACCATCCTGTAACACCACTTGTTACACCACTGAGCCTCCTGTTACCTGTTGGCAGCTCAGTGGCAGCTCAGTGACAGCTCAGTGACAGCTCAGCTCAGGAGCAGAATCACTGGTCCATGTGGGAATCGAACCCGCAGCCCTGTTGCTCAGAGCTCGGGCTCTAAACCAACTCTTAACCAATTGAACCACTCGGCCAGCCCCAAGTCATTCTTAATAAAACGTGTAAGGAAGCCAAAGATAGGGAGAACATATTTATATTTATAACACGTACAGCTGCAGAAGACTTGCATCCAGCATATGTAAAGAGTACTAACAACTTAATGACAACAAATGGTTAAAATTTGAGCAGAAACATCAGGAAAATAATATCAGAATGATTAGTACACCCTCACAAAAGTATTGAACCTCATTAGTGTCCTCCCCTCCCCCCGCCCCATCTCCCTCCTTCCCTCTCAGACTACTCACATGCTCTATTGCAGCGAGCTGCAGTGTTACAGGCTCCCCTCTGGAGAGACCTATGTGTTAACAAACTGAAGTCCAATAGCTAACAAAGAACTGAGGTCCTCAGTCCAACAACCTACTAGGAAATGAATCTTGCCCACAACCCCATGAGTGAGCTGGACTCTTATCCTTTCCCAGTAGCATGTTGGAATGACTAAGGCCCCAGCCACACCTTGATAGCAGTCAGAGACCCTGAGCTAGAGGACCCAGCTAAACTGTGCCCAGATTCCTAGCCCTCAAGAATTGTGAGATAATAAATACCGGTTGCTGTGAGCTGCTAAGTTTTGTGTTAATATGCTAACACAGCAATACACACCTTATATAGTGACTTTGTAAAAATCAATTCATTTATTTGTTCCATTTCTGGACTCGAATCTATTGACCTATTTGTCTGTCTTTACCCTTAGAACTCACTCTTATGATTCCTGAAGTTTTCATATTAGGGATTGTTAATCCTCCAATTTTGTTATTCTTTCTGAAGATTGTTTTACTTATTTTAGGCTTTTTGTTTCCCACATTGTTTTTGGAAACATATTACCAATGTCTAATGTACGTAATTATATAAATAAATAATAAAAGCCTGATGTGATTTTGATTGGGATTGCATTGAATCTAGATTATTTGGAAAGAATTAACATCTTAACCAAGGTGAGTTTTCAAATACAGGAATATGGTAGGTCTATCTGTCTATCTGTCTATCTATCTATCGATCGATCATCTACGTTATCTATCTTAATTTTTGTCTTTAATTTCTTACTGCAATATTTTGTAGTCTTTAATATAGAAGACTTGCATATTTCTTAATTTATTTCTAAATATTTTTATGATATTGCTGGTGGTAGTATTAGTTTATAAATTTTATTTATTAGTTCGTATTTGCTAGTATTACAATTATATTTGGTTTTTACATTGTGACTATGCTAAATTTAATTTTCACTTCTAGTAGTTTTTTGGTAGATTCCATAGGGGTTTCTACATAGACAATCATTATCTGCAAATAGTAACTGGCAACATTGTACCTCTTGTTTTCCTATCTTTATTTTCCTTCCCCCTTCCCTCCCTCCCTCCTCTCTTCCTTCTTTCCTTCCTTCTTGCCTTCTCTCATGTTCACTAGTCTGGACTTCCAGTACAATGTTGAATACAAATTAGGAAAGCCGACATTTTTGCCTTCTTCCTGGTCTTAGTGGAAAAGCATTCAGTATTTCACAGTTAAGCGTGGTGGTGTTAGCTATCGTGGGTTTTTGTTTTTGTTTTTGTTTTTGTTCTGTAAATGTACTTTATCAGGAGGAATTTCTCTTCTGTTATTGATTTCCTGAGAGCTATTATCATGACGAGGTGGTAAATTCAATCAAATGCTTTTCTGCATTGACTAAGGTGATAATTCCTTTTTCTCTTCATTCTGTTAATATGGTGAATTGCATTGCTTGATTTTCAAATATTAAAACAACCTTGTACGTGCACTCCTGAGATAAATTGCAATTGATGATTTACTATTCTTTTTATCAACTGCTAGGAAAGATTTGCTAATATTTTATTAAGTCTTTTGTGTCCATATTCATGAGGGATATTAATCTATAGTTATTTTTAATGTTTTGTCAGGTATTGGTATCAATATTATGTCAGTTTTATAAAATGCTTTGGTAATTTCCCCTTTCTCCTTTGTATTCAAAACAGTTTGTGTAGAATTTACATTATCTCTTTTAATGTTTCATTGAATTGTTATGAAGTCATCTCGGCCTGGAAATTTCTTTATGGAAAAAATTTTTATTGTGAATTTAATTTTTTATTAGATATTGAGAATTGTAGATTTGAATTTCTACTTGTGTTACTCTTGGTAAGTTTTGCTTTTCAAAGCTGTTTTCCTTTAAGCTATGTTAAAGAATTTAGCTGGCTGAGTGGCTCAGTTGGTGAAGAGCTCGCTCAAGAGTGTGAGCTGAGCTCTGAGCAAGGGCAGTTCGATGCCAGCCCAAGCTGAGTTGTCGTTGAACTGCCAACAGGTGGCAGGATGGCTCAGCTAAAATAATAATAATAATAATAATTTATTGTTATAAAATTGTTTATGCTATTCATTTACTTTCCTTTTAATGTTTCTAGGCCTATCATGATGTCCTTCCTCTCTTTTATTCCTGATTTTGGCAATTCCTATGTTCTCTCTATCTTAACTAATCTTGCTAGATTCTGACTAATTTTATTACTATTTTCAAAATACTGAATTATCTTGTTTAATTTGTCACTTTTCTAATTTATTGACTACTAATATTTATTGTTTTTCCTTCTACTTATTTTTGGTGTAATGTGCTTTTTTCCCAACTCCTTAAGGTGGAAGCTAAAGTAATTGGTTTCAGCCCCTCCTTCTTTTCTAATATAATCATTTAATCCTATTTATTTTCCTCTAAATACCTCTTTAGCTATAACCCACACATTTTGATTTGTTGTGTTTTCTCATATGTTGTGTTATCACTCATTTTGAAATACATTTCAATTTTCTATCTGATTCCTTGTTTGACTCATGAGTTCTTTAAACTAGTGTTACTAAATTGCCAAAATTGGGGGATTTTCTGGATATCTTAATGCTGTCTATTTCTAATTTAAAATCCTTTTGACTAGAAAATATATTCTGCATGGTTCTACTCTTTTACACTGATTGAAACTCGTTTTATGACCTAGAATAATTGATCTATCCTGGTAACTGTTCCATATGCAACTGAAAATAGTGAATATACTGCGGTTTTGAAAATAGTGAGTATACTGCCATTTAGGTCTAGTTGCATGATAGCATTTTTCAAATCTTGCCCTTTACTGGTTTTTGTATACTTTATCAGTTACTCAGAGAGAAGTATAAAACTACCCAACTATAGTTTCTCCCTCTCAGCTCTCCTGGTCTGTATTCAGCCTTTCAGTTATTGAAAGCCTGGCTTCCCTGGATCAGTCAATTTTTCAGTTCTCTTCCTGCCTCTGCTTTTGGAGGATATTTGCCTTGCCCTTGATGGAGGGTCTATGCACCTCTGAGCTTTCTCTCAACTCCAGCCCAGCCTCCAGCCTTTCATATGCTGACCTGAGCATTCAGTGATTCTCCATGGGAAAGAAGTGGGGGGTGGGGAAAACTTACTTTGGCTGAGATCCTTTAGAATGTCAAACTATCAGAAAAGCCCACTTATGGCATGGTGAGTGTGTTAAAAGATTTTTCTACGTTCTCCTAAACCTCCTTCATGATGAATTTTTTTCTCTTCACAATTCTCCATGAGCCATGAGCTTCTTTTGTCCTATAATATGTTTATCTTTTCCTGGGATTTAGTACATTTGCATATTCAAGTTTCTGATGGGTTTTTAAAAATATATAATTGTGTTGCATAACCAGCTTGTTTTGGTTGATAGTACAAGAACAATGGTTTCTTGTAACTTTCTATTTGTGAGAAAGGGTGAGAAAGTCTGCTTCAGTTGATTTTTCATTTTAGGATTTATCTTTTAAAGTCTATTTTTGAATATGTAAAACATATTTGGTTCCAAACCAAAAGTGTGTAAAAAGCATAATGTGAGGATGTTTATTTTAATTCTTCTTTTCTTTTAAAAATAACAGGCTGTGCTCTGCTTCTTATTTATTTTTTCAGTGTTTCCTTTTTCACATGTAAGTGTGTGCATGCATGTATAGATAAATAATATAAGTATATAAGTATTAATTTCCCATCCTTTCTTACATAAAAAGTAGCATTCTAAAAATTGTACTTTGTTGGGTTGTAAACTTTAAAATATAGTTGACTGTAATCCAGAAAAGTATAAAAATGATAAGAATATATCTTAGTAAATTATTATAAATGAAAAAATTTTTGTGATTACTACATTTTCCAAGAAATAAAATGGTAAGAGGAACTTATAAGCATCCTTCATGTCTCCTTTCAATTATTAAAGTCTTTATTCCCCCTCAAGTATAACCACTATCCAGGCTTTTACTCTTACCAATTAGCCCTGCCAGCTTTCAAAATTTTATAGGTGAAATCATATAGACATTCTTTTGTGTCTGGCCTGTTTACTCAACAATATATTTGTAAGAGTCAGCAGTGTTTTTATGTAAAGCCATAGTTCATTCATTTTTCATGGCTGCATGATATTCCATTGTATGAATATCATAAAATTTATTAATTTTTATTAGTAGACCGTTAACAAAAGCTCAACAAAAATCACTTAAATTATAGAACTGGATGTTCACAAGGCTTCCTCAGCTTTGGCGAATCAGTATTTTTAAAGGGTAAGTGTGTGGTTAAGGAAGGAATCTGTATTTGTTTGCTATGTATTTATTTGTAGGAATGTTTTACTGTATTTCAGACTCAGAGATGTGCATTACTAGAGCTCCACCAGTTAATCACCTAGTACCAAATTCTTCTTTTTCACTTTATTTTCTTTAGAGTAGTTTTAGATTCACAGTAATATTAAGATGAAGTACAGAGATATTCCATACGCCTCCTACCCCCACACATGCACAGCCGGCCTCATTATCAGCAGCCCCTACCAGAGTGGTTCATTTCTTACAGTTGGTAAACGTACATTGACACATCACTGAAAGTCTATAGTTGACATTAGGGTTCATTCTTGGGGTTTGGACAAACATATAATGACCTAAACCCACCATTGCAGTATTATACAGAGAATTTTCACTGCCTTAAAAATCCTCTGGTTTCTACCTTCATAGTTTTGCCTTTTCTGAAATGTCAAATCATTGGAATCATACAGTATGTATCCTTCCCACATTGGTTTTGTCCACTTAGTAATATGCACTTTCAGTTTTAAAATCACCCATCCCTAACTCCATTTCTTGTTTGCAGCATGTTTATCATAATGTGTAAAATCTACATATTCATTCTTAAAAATAAGCAGATTATAGCAGATAATGTTGGTAGCCTGCTGCAACTGCCATGAATATTGTTTGATAACATTTCCAGGGGCCTCTTCTCTTTCGAATTGTCCTTAGCAGCATGGGACAGCCCTCTCCTGCCCCTACCTTGCTTCCCTCATTCTCCGCCCAAGAAAAGCTTTCCCATAAGAATTCCTCTCTCAGGCTCTGCTTTTAAAGAATGCAACATAAAACATAGGTTTTTCATAGAAATTAACAATTTAATTCATATAGATGCATATATCATTTATATATTTTATACATTTTAAAATTTATATATAATTTAAATACATTATAATATTAATGTTATATCATAGTATGAATGTATTATATCATAATATTATATATATAATTTATATATTTTTATATATAATTTATATCTTGGGACATTCATACAATGAAAAGCTCTACACTCAAAATGAATACACTAGATGTACAAGTAATGACAACAGTTTTCTTAAATAATCATGTTGAATAAATCAAGCTAGTTCCTAAAAGATATGTATAGTATGATGTCTTTTTGTAATAAAGCTTTAAACCTGTAAAATAATACTACATATTGTTTCTATATATAGCACACCTAGTAAATGTTTAAAAACATGAATGGAAATTATCAGCAAGGTCAGATTAACTGGTCAGGGGAGAGGGGAATGCTCTTGGAGATTTAATTTTCAGTTAATTATAGGTGGGATTGAATTTTATTTGTAATGTTTTATTTCTTAACCGAGTGGCAAGTAAAGATTTTTTTGCTGTTATATTATGTATATATTTGCATGCCCCAAAATATTCTTGATAAAAAAGAAAAAATAGTTTTATGCTGTTTCTTACATATTTAAATTTGTACTATGTGTGTGTGTGTGTGTGTGTGTGTGTGTGTGTGTGTATCTTATGTACTCATACTCACATATATTGCTTTGTTTTCTACTTTATTCCATCAGGATTTAGTTTTGTTTTTAATATACCTGTATTACTCTATGCAGATCTTTTTCAATATTTCTGAGTGCTGCAATGCATTCCAACATTCATCCCTTGCATTTCCATCCCTTTACCTGTCCCATTGTAGACCTATGCAGGAGTTTTCTTTGTGTATTGCTGGATCTTAGAATGTACACATATTTAATTTCACTGGGTATTCCCAGGTAGCTGTAGACCAGATAGCTCCAAATGACATCTCATTTTACACTCTACCAGAATTGGATGAGAAATTCTATTTTTCCACAGTGTTCTTCTGGTCTGTCATCAGTTAACAAAATCTACAGCATCCATTGTCAAACAAGAATTCTTACATGTGGTGTAGCAAAATTAATTCATTTTTACCTCATACTGTGTCTTTTTTTTTGCATATGATTTAGGAAGTCCATTGCTACCCCTAATGTTACAAAGCATTCTGGGCTGAACGTTACAAAGCATTCATTGTTCTATAGCTCATGGGATGTTCTTGGTCAAAGAGCATCTCCTCTCTCTGAGGTGATCCCTCCTTAACCACAGGAGCAATTTCAGAAGGAATGCCCATAGAGGTTGGGGGAGCTGATGGCATCTACACAGCCAGAGCACACGTGTTGTCCTGTCAGTGGAATGTGAGTTGTCCTCTACAGGGCATTCTCACATGTGAGTTAGGAGATCTGGAAACAAGATTTAACTCGACCACTCTGCTGGACTCAGTCCCTTTCAGCACCTCAGGGTTCCCATGCGCAATATGGAGAGGATGGAGAATGAGATCTCTATTTCATATATATATATATATATATATATATATATATATATATATATATGGTTGTTGGGAAAGTCATGATGCATTTTTGTGATGAAAAACATAGAAAACATACATCATGATTTTTCCAACAACCATGTATGTGTGTGTGTGTGTGTGTGTGTGTGTGTGTGTGTGTGTGTGTATATATATATATATATATATATATTTTTTTTTTTTTTTAACAATTTATAAATTCCATTATTGCAGAGCCGTAGGAATCAAGTTTGGTGATAGTTCTCATGTTCTCTAGAATGAGCCATTTATAACTCAAGCTGAGCTCAGGTCCAGATGAGGCCAAATAAAACTGTGCACCAAGTATATTTAGCTTCATTGCCATTTAGATAAATTATCAAACCTCAATGATTTACCACAACAGAAACCAATTTCTTACCTATGTGAAGTCCAATTGAGTGTTTACTGTTTGGGTGGCTTTCCAAGCCATCATTCAAGGATCCGGGGTTCTTCCAACCTGTGATTCTTCCTTTCTTGAGGTTCTTGAGGTTCTCTCTGGTCACATTCCCAACAGGAACAGAGCACAGTTTACTATGGGAAGGTTTTTTTGTTTGTTTGTTTTTGGATTAAACCTTGAAGTGACATACATCACTACTGTTCACATTCTCTTTGCCAGGACTTGGTCTGATGGTCACACTAACAGAGAGAGAGGCTAAGAAATTCAGTCCAGGTGTGTGTCATGAAGAGATAACACCTTTTGGATAACACAGGACAGTCCCTGCCATACCAGGAGTACTACCTCTCAGGCATCCTAAACACAATTTCATTTTGGTTTAATTATAGAAGCAATGTAACAACATTAAAAATCATTGTTTCAACACTAGCGAGGATCACGCATAATCCCATGCCAGGAACAAAATATCTGTCAGTATTTATGCAGTTTTACATTTCTGTAATCTTAAAGGGCATGTACTTGAGTAGTCCTCCTTCTAGCCCTCCCTTCCTCCCTCCTTTCAGATTTCCTAACTTCCTCTTTCAAACATTGCTTGATTGTCTACTGGTTAGCCACCAAGAACAGAGATGAATAAGTCACTGCATTTTAAATTTGCCATCAAGCAGTTCCACTAGTGTGAGAGCAGGCAAGCCACCAACTATTACAACATAATGTGCTGAAGGTTGTGACAGAAATATATACAGAGTATTGTGGCAGCTCTTCTCCCAGAGAAAGATGCCTAGAGAAGGTGGTATCTGAACTGAGTAATAAAGGATACATAGATAGAAGCTAGTGTGGTAAAGAGTTCAAAGGATTCCATGGAGGGGGGGCACCATTCTCAAAGGCCTGGTGGCATGAGACAAAAGAGTGAGTTCTGGAAACTGTGCATAGTTCAAATCCATTGGAAAATAGAGTATAAATGGGAAGTGGTGAGGGCTGAGTCAGGAGAGCTCTAACGGGGTCAAATTGTGAAAGATTGTCAGCTCTGTTAAGGAGGTGAGGGGAGCCATGAAATATTTGAAACAGAAGAGTGATATCAGAATCTTACTTAACAAACATAACCCTGGTTCTTGTGTGAAAAAAATACACCAGACATGAACAAAGTTGAAGGCAAGAGATCAGTTAAAGAACTAGATTCATAATTCATATGAGATATAATAGTGGGTTGACTTAGGTTGTGATTGACATTGGAGGGAAATATATAGTATTCAAGAGATATTCAGGTGGTAGAACCAGCAGGGCTTAGAAATTGACTGGATGTAAAGAATCAGAAACAGGGATATGTTGGGAGAAGCTCCCAGGATTCTCGCTTAGAAAATTGGATAAAAAAATTAAGACAGAATCTATTAAAGAAGAAGAGAGGATAATAAATTCAGATTTTTCATTTTAATTTTGTGATAGTTTTGGAAATATAAATAAAGGAGGCTGGTAGGAGATTTGTTATAAAACTGAAATTCAGAAGGAAGACCTACAGTGGAGTTAAGTTTCACTGGTGAATGTATAGAAGTGAAAGAGGTGGTCCTGAGACTATGAGTAGAGCATGAAGGCCAACATTTAAGGGAAGGATAAAAGAATAAAATATGACAATGGAGACTGTGCAGGATCAAACAAATGAAATAAGTAATAGAATGAGTATTAAGTTACAGAAAGAAACTAATGGAAGAAAATTTTAAGTGCTGAGAAGACATCAACGAAAATAAAGAAGGAAAAGAACCCATTAGATCTGGCATCAAACGGCTCATTAGTACCTCTTTGAATGTAATATTTATGGTAAAGAATCAGATCAACTGAGAAGTGGAAAGAGAGGAATCAGAGATAATGACAGTAGATGGCTATCCATAAAATGAAGAAAGAATAGGATAGAACTCTGATGTTTATTTGAAGGGAATTTTTTTTTTCAATACTGGAAAATATTTGATAACATTTCAATGCTTTGGGGAAAAATCTTATAGGGAAGGATACTTTGAAAATAATAGAACAAAAACAAAAAGGGAAGCAATTAGTATGATGGGATCCCAAGGAGCTAAGAACAGACCAGGAGGAATAGGTCTCCCATTTTTAATAGGCCCATTTTAACAAGGAACAGTGATTCTGCATGAGGCTGTATTTGCTGGATAAGCAGTGGGAATTTCTGGTAGACCTCATGTGATGATTACTATTTTATTTGTGATGAAATGTCAACTGCTGAGGGGAAGCAGAATGATAGGGTCAGATATTTAAGAAAATGGAGGTTTAAATACCATTGTAGAAGAAAATACCATAAGAAAAATGCTGGATTGTCAGAAAAGTCATGACGCTTTTTTGCAATGGAAAACAGAAAAAATACGTCATGACTTTTCTGACAACCCAATGTAACAGGAATATGGGGTAGGGCTGGGCACCTCCTTGAAATCAGAGATACTCCAATGACCACCATCCTAAGGATTGGCTTTGGGGTTTTCTCCAGCAGTGTTCAGTGTCCTGTGTGGAGGTGAAGAAGGAAGATAGTTGAATAGCTGCACACTTGCTAGGTGGATTTGGCGAAAGGACAAGAGAGGTAAGGGTAATGGCAAAAAATGATCAGCTAGAAAATCTAAGCTGACTATGGAAGGACAAAAAATCTCCATGAGACTGGAGAGTCTCACAAAATGGATATTAAGTGACACTAATTAACCGAGTGAAAGAAGTAGAAGAATAAATGATAGTATCCTGAGTAGATGTTCTACTTTACATTTCATAAGTGGTCAATTTGTTACATTTCAACAAATAACTATTTGTTGAATGATGAAGGAGTAAATTTCCCTATAGGCACATGTAAACGTCCCCCTGTTGTGCTCCTACCTTGCTTTAATTTTCAATTTGCTTTTTTAAATGATCAATACAGTAAAATAGATTTTTCTTTTATTATACAGTTCTATGTCTTTTTTTTTTTTTGAGGGCAGTGTCACTGGCCCTCATATGTGGGACCCGAACCGGGGCCGCTTGCTTCCCAAACCAGTACTTAACCACCCGCCACTCGACTGGCCCAGTTTTATGTTTTTTTAATTAATAGACTTTGTATTCTAGAGCAATTTTAATTTTACAGAAAAATTGAGCAAAGTCCAGAGTTCCACATACCACCCTTCTCCCTCACACCTCAAACACAGTTATTAGTATCTTGCATTAATGTGATACATTTATTATAATTGCTGAACCAATATTGACACAGTATTAATAACTAAATTCCATAGTTTACGTTGGGATACATTCTTTGTGTTGTATAGTTCTATGGGTTTTAACTAATGAAAATGTCATGTATCTACCATTTCAATATCATACAGAATAGCTTTGCTGTACTAAAAATCCTCATGTGCTTCAACTATTCATCTCTCCCTTATTCCCCCTCAATTCGGGGATTGCTGTTCTGTTTCATTGATTTATTTATCTATTATTTTGCCAATACCATGCTGTCTTTATTACTGTCATTTCTATGAATTTTAATGCATGTTTAGATTTGTGTCACCACTGCCATAAATCAGCATACAGAACATTACTCCAAAATAACTCGTCCATGCTATCTGTTTGTATTCATATTTTCCACCCACTATGTGTGGCAACCATTGATCTGTTTTGCATCACAATAATTTTCCCTTTGGGAAATGCCATATAAATGAAGTCATATGATATGTAGTCTTTTGAGATTGGTTTCTATCACTTAGCATAATGCTTTTGAAATTCATCCATTTTTGTGTGTGTGTGTCAGTACATGTTCATTATTCTGGCTGAGGGATATTCCATGGTATTGATGTAGCACCATTTGATTATCTATTCTCTAACTGAGAGACATTTGTGTTATTTCCAGTGCTTGGTGATTAAGAGTAGAGGTGCTTTAAATATCCACATACAGGTTTTTGTGTGAACATAAGTTTTCATTTCTCTAGGGTCAATAACTAGAATTGAGATTTCTGGGCCATACGGTAAATGTATCATTAACTCTAGGAGAAACTACCAAACAATTTTCTACAGTGGCTGCATCATTTTAGATTCCCACCAGCATTGTATGAGAGATCCAGTTGTTCTGTGTCTTTGTCAGCACTTGATATTGTCAGCAGTTTTTAGTTTGGACGTTCAATATGAGTAGATGGAAGTTGTATTTCATCATGATTGAATTTACATTCAGTGGCTCATCATGTGGAACATTTTTTATTAGATAATTTGCTATCCATATATCTTTCTTGGTGAAGTGTCTGTCAACCTCTTTTGTTCATTAAAAACACTGCATTGTTCATTTTTCCACTATGAGTTTTGAGCATTCTTTTTTTGTTTGTTTTTAAAGATTTTATTGGGAAATTGGGGGAAGGGAACAGCTTTGGGGAATCAGTGGAAGGGAACAGACAAGTTCTGTCCTTTTGTTCTTCAGTCTAGTTGTAGAAAACGTTACTTCACTGACCCATGTTGGTATTATCTTGTGCTCTTCCTGGGTGAGGCAGTTGCTCACCATCCATTGGACAGCAGCTCACGCCAGCTGCCGTCCAGCCCCACTGCAGCCTACGCCGTTGCAGGCGATTCTTGGCAGCCCAGCTCCAGGTCAAGCTGTTGTTCACCATCTTAGCTGTAGAGGGCACAATGTCACAGGCCCTAATGTGCAATCTGAACCAGGACCCTGTTGCTCAGAACTGGTGTCCCAAGGCAACTCTTGGGGCCAACACGCCAATCGGCCGGCCTTGAGCATGCTTTATTATTATGGGTAGAAGTCTTTTGTCAGCTATGTAATTTATAAATATATTCTCCTAATCTATAGTTTCTCTTTTCATTCTTCTGACAATGCCTTGTGCAGCCAAAAATTTGTTAAATTTGATGGTGAAACTTATCAAACAAATTTTTGTTTTATGTCTCAGGCTTTGGATATCATGTCTAAAAATTTTAATTCTTTGCATAGCCATATGCCATGAAAATTTCCTTCTAAAATATTTACAGTTTCGCATTGTATTTAGATGTATGATCAATTCTGAATTAATTTTTGTGTAAGATGTGAGTTGTAGGTGAAGGTTTTTTTTTTTTTTGTCTATGTATGTCAAATTGTCCTTACACCATTTGTTGAAAAAGACTATTCTTTCACCATTAAATTGCACTTGCAGCTTTGTCAAATATCAGTCAGCTATATTTACGTGGGTCTATTTTTGGACACTATTCTGTTTCATTGATCTACGTGTTTATTTCTTTACAAATATCATAATGCCTTATAGACTATAGACTTATAACAAGTCTTAAAATCAAACAGTATGGCTGGCTGAGTGGCTCAGTTGGTTAAGAGCTCACTCAAGAGTGAGAGCTGAGCTCTGTGCAACAGCAGTTCAATGCCCAGCCCACGCTGAGCTGCCGCTGAGCTGCCAACAGGTGGCAGGATGGCTTAGCTAAAAAGAAAAAAAAAAAAGAAAAAAAAAAAAGAAAAAAATTGAACAGTGTGAGGGCCGGCCAAGTGGCGCATTGGTTAAGAGCTGGCTTGGGATGCCAGCGCCCGGTTCGGATCCCACATATGAGGGCCAGTGACACTGCTCTTTACAGCTAACAACAGCTCCACCTGGAGCTGGGCTGCGAGCCCCAGTGACGGTGTAGGCTGCAGCCCCTGTTGCAGTGGGCTGCCATGGGCTACAGTGAGCCGCCGGCAGCCAGCGTGAGTGGCCGGCAGCCAGCGTGAGCTGCCGATAGCTGCGGTGAGTGACCATCCAGAGGCTGGCGACAGATCTGCCTCATCCGGGAAGAGCGCAATGATGATACCAACATGGGGCAGTGAAGCAATATCCTCCACAACTAGACTGAAGAACAAAAAGACAGCAACTAGTCTGTTCCCCTTCCCCGATTCCCCAACGCTGTTCCCCTCCCCCAATTCCCCAATTTAAAAAAAAAAATTGAACAGTGTGATTACTCCAAATTTATTGTTCTTTATCTAAATTTTTCTGACTATTTATATATATATATATATGAATATATGTGTATTTATATATATATGAATATACAGATGTGCAGAGTGTGCCAAAAAATGTATATACATTTTAAGAAAAGAAAAAATTATATTAAAATTACACTGATGGTAACCACTTTGAGCATCTCTTGTAATTGCAGAAGTCAAACATGACTTGTATTCATCTTTTGTTATCAGTATATATTGAGTATTACAGTTTTGCCCCTCTTAAACTACATATACAGTTTTTGACACCCTCTGTATATATGAATATATATATTAGAATCAGCTTCTCTAAATCTACAGTATGTTTTGTTGAAGTTTTGGACAATATTATATTTGTTTACAGATCAAGTTGGGAAGAATTAATGTCTTTTCTATATTGAAGTTTTTAACCAATGAGCATGTGTCTTACTCAGTAGGGCTGCTATAACAAAAATACCATTGACTGGGTGGTTTAAATAAGAAACATTTATTTATAACAGTTTTGGAAGCTTGGAAATCCAAGATCAAGGTGTTGGCAGTGCCAGTGTCTGGTGAGAGCCCACTTCTTGCTTTTTAGTCAGCCATCTTTTTACTATATCCTCACATGAGTGGGGGGGAGGGGGGAGAGAGAGAACCTCTTTCTCATGTTTCTTCTTATAAGAACACTGATCCCATTTATGACGGCTCTATACTCATGTCTTCATAACCTAATTACCTCCCTAAAGACCCCACCTTCAAATATCATTACATTGGGAATTAGGCTTCAACATGTGAATTTTGGGAAGGACACAAACATTTGCCCCAAGTACCACAATAGACTTCCCATTTATTTAGGTCTTTAATTTCTTTCATCAATGCTTTGTAGTTTTTAGCATATAAATACTCTACTTGACTTTTTAGATGCATACTAAACTATTTCAGTTTTTGTTGGAGCTATTATAAATAATATTGTTTTAATTTTACACTGTTAGTACAGTAGTCCCCCCTTATCTGCAGTTTATTTTTTAAATTTTTTTTCTAGGGCCGGCCGAGTGGCACATTGTTTAAGAGCTGGTTTCGGGATGCCAGCGGCCCTGGTTCAGATCCCACATATGAGGGCCAGTGACACTGACCTCTGCAGCTAACAACAGCTCCACCTGGAGCTAGGATGCGCGAGCCCAGGCAATGGTGTGGGCTGCAGCCCCTGCTGCAGTGGGCTGCCATAGGCTACAGTGAGTGGCCGGCAGCCAGCGTGAGGGGCTGGCAGCCAGCGTGAGCTGACAATAGCCGCAGTGAGCGACCATCCAGAGGCTGGCGACCGATCTGCCTCATCGAGGAAGAGCGCAATGAGAATACCAACATGGGCCAGTGAAGCAACATCCTCCGCAACTAGACTGAAGAACAAGGAGACCGCAACTTGTCTGTTCCCCTTCCCCAATTCTCCAACGCTGTTCCCCTCCCCCAATTCCCCAATAAAATCTTTAAAAACAAAAATTTTTTTTCTATTAGTTTCAGGTGTACAAAACAATATAATAGTTTTATACCCCTCATAAAGTGATAACCCCCTCCCCCAATCTACTACCCCTCTGACATTGTATATAGCTGTTACAATTCCACTGACTCTCTTCCTTATGCTGCACTCCACATCCTGTGTGTGTGTGGGATATATATATATATATATATATATATATATATATATATATATATATATATATA
The DNA here is from genome assembly GCA_033961575.1 of Aselliscus stoliczkanus. NCBI lineage: Eukaryota > Metazoa > Chordata > Mammalia > Chiroptera > Hipposideridae > Aselliscus > Aselliscus stoliczkanus. The sequence continues at coordinate 123,450,389 of CM066729.1, forward strand.
TATATTTAGAGTTGACATTCATTATTATTCAGCTTCAGCTTCAGGTGTACGCTGTAGTGGTCAGGCATCTACACCATCCATGAAGTGATCCCCTATCTGCACTTTTGCTTTTCATGGTTTCAGTTACCCTCAGTCAAATACAGTCTGAAAACATTATATGGAAAATCTCAGATATAAAAAAAAAATCTATAAGTTTTAAATTATGTTGTGGACTGAGTAGCATAATGAAATCTCATGCTGTCGCCTCCATCCTGCCCTGGGTTTGAATTATCTCTTTGTCCGGTGCCACACTGTATCCACTACCTACTCATTAGTCACTTAGTAGCTGTCTCAGTTATCAGATCAGCTGTCGAGGTATTGCAGTACTTGTGTTCAAGGAACCGTTATTTTACTTAATAATGCTACATTTATGTAACTTTTATTACAATATATTGTTATAATTTTTCTATTTTATTATTATTGTTATTAATCTCTCACTGGGCCTCATTTATAAACTAACTTCATCGTAGGTAAGTACTCTGTTCTCCAGCTAGTGTAGTCACAGCAGTGGGAGAGATACTACAAGTGTGTGTACTCCACATGACAGAACTGGAAACTCTGCCATCCAGTTTTATAACATATTTTGTAGTTGTTTCAAGTTTTTTTAATTTAAACTAATTTTAGACTCAGAGAAGTTGCAAAAAGAATGCAGAGTTTTCACAAATGCTTCACCCAGCTTTCCCCAGTGACAACATTTTACACAGCATAGTGCATGTTCAAAACCAGAAAATTGGCAGTGGTGCAATACTATTGATTAAACTACAGACTATATTTGGTTTTTACCAGTTTTTTTCTTTTCCTTGCTGTTGTTGTTGATGTATAATACTAAGAAATTTCATCACATGTATAAATTTGTGTTAATACCACCACAATCAAGACATAGAACTCTTCCATCACTACTAAGAAACTTTTTTATGCCACCTCTGAATAGTTATGTCTCCCAAAACTCACCCTGGGCAATGACTGATTTGCTCACTATGGTTTTGTCATTTCAAGGTTCTCTCATATAAATGAAATCATACAGTATATCCATCAGTTTTTAACAGAATCCAGTCTTTGGCATCATGTGTTTTGTTGCTGTTGAGCATTCAGATATCCAGCAATACTCTTTTACTGGGACAAAAACTATAAAATACTGCTACCTTCCACCCAACTTCCTCTAATAAGTACAAGAGTTTTTAAAAAAGAATTACAGCCCAGGATATACTGTATAGTGACTAGGATCTGTTAAAAGACCAAACACCCCATTATTGCCCATTTCTGAGCTCCGAACTGCTGGCCTTTGGGAATCAGAAAGAAACCAGCTTCCCAGGACACGATACATCTGAATCATCACCTCAGGGCACAAACTATGACAAGGGGTCAGAGCTTTGTCTCTAGCCCCAAAGTGGTCCCCTCTGCCCTCGTGTGACTGTGAGGGCTGGAGAGTGGTATGCTAGCACAGCACAGTGCAGCTGTGCAGAAAAGGCACACTTAAAACACCTATTATCCCTGTGGCTTTGTCAACAAAATATTCCAACCCCTGATGAATCTCTCTATCCCTAGATTTATTTTTTCGGTGCAGCACAATAGATTGTTTCTTTGTTTGGTTTTGTATTTGCTTGTGGCGATTACTCCCTCCTGAATAGTTCATCATGGCAGTAGTCACACAGTAATCATCTGGCAGCATATTATTATTTATTTGGTGTTGAATGCCATGAAGGCTCGTAAAGCTTACCAGGTGCCTATAATGATACCAGCCACTGGCTGCAAGCTTACTGCAGCACACGGGCACTTATTGGGGAGCTGGGCCCCAAAGATGGGGCATGAAGTTCTGGGAGCAGTCTATTCCACCCAGCTTCCTTCTGGCAGTGGAAACGGATGTAGAGCTCAGGAAGCAGTGAGGACACAAAGGCAGAAATTGATAAAGCACAAAACAATGTAGATTTAACAGATGAAGGTGGTGGTACCTATAATAGCATGGGTGGCCTGTCTCCATCAGTTATGAAAACACAACTCTGATTGTCATATCTTCTGAAATAAGACTCTATAGTTGTGAGAAAGTATGAGGAATAAAAAAAAAGAGGTTGGCAATAACATACATTTACGATTATCTCTGTATGCCCAGCCCACAGCTAGGCATTGGGGTTTAGAGGACTAGATCCCACGGTGCAATACGGAAAATAGACATTAGACAAATAAATCAATGGATAATGTAACACCTAAGAAGGGGACTACAGTTGGGCAAGGAGATGAAGCATAAAGAGATGGTTATTTTGATAGATTGTCAAGAAAGAGTGTTCTGAAGATGTGGCCTTTGAGCAGAGGCCTTGAAGAACTGAAGCAGGGAGCTATGTAAATATCTGGGCAAGAGCACCGACGAAGATGAAACAGCATGAGCAAAGGCCCTGAGGGGGAGGGGCACGCTCTGTGAGTGGAGGAGCCACGATTCCATCAGTGGAGCCAGAGTCCAATGGCCAAAGAAGAGGGGTACAAAGATGAGGTTGGAGCAGCAGCCATAGGGAGATGTGCAGACCATGGGGAGGCCTGTGGTTTGTTCTCAGGGTGATGGTGATCCATGGAGGGGTTAAAATGGGGTAGTGTGTGACCTCTCCATGATGTAAAAGTTCACTTTGGGTGCCATGCTGCCGTGCGGAGAATAAACTGGGGTGAACGAGGGTAAGAATGGGTCTGTGTGTGAGTGACAGTCACTTGCCAGGCTAACATACCCATAACACAGGAGAGAGGTAATGTCTGCACATGACTACAGAGCCTGCAATGTGAATGAGTTAGCAACCTGGTCCAGGTGACTCATGTAATGAACGGCAGGGCTGGCATCTGAACAGGGCTGCCTCACTCCTGATCTACTCTAATCTTGTAAACAGCCTGATAGTGGATGCCTTGCTTTGAAGAGGCTGGAAAGGCCATCATCTCTGCTGTCTTCTCTCCACCCATGCTGTTCCCTTCTTGGGCAGTGGAGACAAAATAAGTTTCCACTTGTGCTTAAATCTTGTGGTTTAATATCCCAGCTTCTATGTGCCTTCATTCCTAGTGCCAGCTTCCTCCCTGGTGCCCACAGTGGGCACCAGAGAACATGTGTGCTGGTTGAGGTGAGGTGTGCCCTCTGAGAACAGTCTTCTCCACCCCTGGGATTACGTCCCTCTTTAAGACACCAGCCACAAGGCGGCGCTTCTCTCTATTCCTGACTCTCCAGCACTATCTTCCCAAGCATGATTTCACCCTTAGAGTCCCAATTAGCCAGTATCGTCTTCTAGTGAAATTGTGATTGATGTGGGTTAGAGAATTATGGTGATCTCTGACCAAATCTTCCCAGTCCACACAGGGAGAAAAGATGGGCCCTTTCTGGTAATTGACTAAATCCAGCAATTTTGCAGCCAGAGCAGACTGGGGAGAGAGCCCCAGCCTCACACAGTTCCATTAGACCTCTGTCACCCATGTGGTTCTCTTCTCTTTGTTTGGTGAGGTGGATAGTTCCAGGGCCAGCTTTCCGCCATAGCTTCACTTGAACGTGGCGCGTGGCTACCTGTTATAGCAGTGCCCAGTATCCTTCCTGCAAGAGGCAATATGGTGTAATCAGAAAGAGCTGGGCCTCCCTCCAGGATCCCACTCTCATTTAGAAGCCCAGCACTATTACTCACTAAGTCTATACGACCAGGACGATTTAGTGTGTGTGTCGGTTTTCTCGTGTGCTCTGGGTAAGCTCCTCTGCTGTGTGGCTTTGCTGTTCACCACATCAGGGAAGAGCCTGGGTTGGCTGCACTGGCCACTTTCTCTAAGTTCATGAGCCTGGGGGCACTCAGTGCGCCATTGCTTTCAAATAGTTCCTGCTCAGGTTAAAACAGGAATGGAGACACAACACAGGGAATATAGTGAATATTGTAATAACTGTGGATGGTGCCAGGGGGGTACTAGACTTATTGGGGTGACCACTTTGTAAGGTATATAAATGTCTAATCACTATGTTATACTCCCGAAACTAACATAATATGGTATGTCAACTATGATTGAAAAATAAAGAAATCAGGAAAAAAAAAGAAAAAAAAAGAGAAGGAATGAAGAAGAGCTGCTCAAGGCCAGTTCTTCCTTGCAGACTTGTCCCTTGTCTCTCATGATGACCAGAAAGTGGAGTTCCATCAGGGTTTTCTCACCTCCCTCGGGGTACACACTCCAGTCTCAGGAGGGAGATTGTTCTTCCTTGTTGGGTGGAGGGGCTTTTTTCACTCTTCTCCCTCCTGTGCTAGATGCAAGATAATAGTTCTCATCTTTCACATGGCATCTGCAAGTCCCAATCCACCAAGATTTTATCAAATTTACTTTGTAAAGTTTGTTTATGAACCAATTCTCTCATTGACTGCTTAATCAGCCTATTGATGCTCCTCTGGAGACTGAGGCATGGCTCCTTATAGTCCCCTGAATAAAAATAAGGTAGTTATACTTTAGAAATCCCTCAAGTTTATTTTTCACTTTTGATTGCAACCCAGCCATGATGAAACATTTTTTCCCTAATTTTATTATCAATCCTTCTAATGAAATTAATGGAGATAGAGGCAGTTAGAGCTCAGTGCTCAAATCACTGTCTTACCCAAAATGCTATGCAAGGCCAAATTCTGCCATATATTTTGAATGCTATGGAGTTCATATATCCCCTAGATAAGCCTGTTTGATGTCTCTAGGTCGTCTTCCTATTTGATTCCATCACCTTCCCAGAGCAGGCTCTGGTAAAGTCTAGAGTTTCCAGGAGGCAACAGAGCATTTCTCTTGCATAACAAGGACAGTACCTTGGCTTTCACCATGACTGTCATCAAACTCTGGGCCTGTCACATGGTCTGCAGCACTTGGTACATCTCTAACTTCAGCTGTCACTGTTCTGTAGACTGCCACCCCATACCTGTAGGGCTACTCATGTCACAAGGGCCCCGATAGAAGTTATTTGAGGACAGACACTGGGCTGGTTTTTTTCAGCTATACCCACGGCCCTGGCTCCCCAACACCCACGGCACTGCCTACCCCACACCCAGGGCACTGACTCCCCCACACCCACCGTGGTGACTCCCCACACCTATGGCAGTGACTCTCCCACACCCAAGACACTGATTCTCCCCCACCCACGGCACTGGCTCCCCCTCGCCCAGGGCGGTGACTCTTCCTCACCCACATAAGCATCTGACACATGGTAAACACTAAACATTTACTGAAAAATGAATGAATGTCATCAGGAATTATGGGCTACATGCTTTTCATTCCATATTTTGTCTGTATGGAAGAGTTTGTCTGCCCAACAAACATGAAAGATTTTAACAAACTAGTTCGGCTTTAGTGGTGGTACACTGTGGTATACGAGATCAGAAAATTAAGTTCACAAAATTGTTGCAATGATGTTGCTAACCTTTTTTGATGTCTGAGGGATTATTCATTAAGAATTTGTACCAACTGGACAAATAGTTAATCAAGTTCACTATTTGGAAGTGCTGAAAAGGTTGCATGAAAAAGTTAGATGACCTGAACTTTTCACCAATTCATGGCTCTTGAATCACAACAATGCACCAGCTTACTTGGCACTGTCTGTGAGGGAGTTTTTAGCCAGTAAACAAATAACTGTATTGAAACACCCTCCCTACTCACCTGATCCAGTCCCCAATGACTTCTTTCTTTACTGGAAGATGGAGGAAATGTTGAAAGGAATACATTTTGATGATATCCAGAACATCAAGGGTAATACGAGGACAGCTCTGATGGCCATTCCAGAAAGAGTTCAAAATTGCTTTGAAGGGTGAACTAGGTGCTGGTGTCAGTGCATAGCTTCCCAAGAGGAGTCATTGGGAGGTGACTGTAGTGATATTCAGCAGTGAGGTATGAAGCACTTTTTCTAGGATGAGTTTGTTAACTTAATTGTCAGACCTTGTATAGTTAAATATAAATAGGTAATTCAGATAAATTTGTAAATCAACATATAAAGAAATAAACATTTGGTTTTAAAAAAGGATTTCTTACCTATACATTTTCTCCATAACTGTTTACTCCTGGTTTTATTAATCTAATAGTTCATAGACAATGTTGAGTTGTCTCCAATCAAAAGACATTTTCAGGCTTCATCTATATAATCTATCACTTCAGAGAACCTAGCTAAGTCATCAGGCTCAATGGGATTATTCTTAACACAAGGAAGTTTTGAATTTGTGTATATTCCTCCTCAGTTTTAGCCAGATACTTCTGAAATTGAGTTTGGCTCAATCTCAGATGCTCTGATTCTTCAATGATGTTAACTCATGAAAATTGTCAAGCAATCTATTTTTTTTTTTTTGAGGGCAGTGTCACTGGCCCTCACATGTGGGACTCGAACCAGGGCCGCTGGCTTCCCAAGGCCAGCGCTTAACCACCGAGCCACTCGGTCGGCCCTCGAGCAATCTATTTTTATCTGATGTTTCACTCTGCCACTGGGAATCTGCTCACTTTTACACATTCTCCCAGGTTTTTTCATCTAGCAATGTGAGGTGTCCCCTTCAGGGACATTCAGGAGAAGATTGAAGAGGAAACAGGGAGAATACATTTTGCTGTAGAGATGTATCTCTGGGCAGCAGAAGTTCTAGCAAGGGCACTAAGGTTCAACCCCCTAATCCTTGGAACCTGTGAATGTAAAGAGATATTATTCGCATTGTTGTGTTATGTTACATAGCACACTTGACCTAGAAAAGGGGAGATTATTCTGGTAAACCTGAGTCAAACACCTGAGCCCAAAAGCACAAAATTTCGTGTCTTGTGGTGGCAGGGGAAGCAGAAGGGAAAGTCAGAGGCCTGTGAGTAGTGAGAAGGACTTGATGCACCTTTGCTGGTATGAAGATGGAGAGAGTCCTGGAGGAAGGAGCCTAGGTGGCTTCTAGGAGCAAAGAGCACCATCTACTGACAGCTAGGATGGGACTCAGCCAACAGCCTAAATGACTGCATTCTCTCCCAGATCCTCAGCCAAGCCACACCTTCCTTTTGGTTTTGAGATCCAGAGTATAGAACCTAGTTCAGTCCTCCCAGACTTCTGGCTTACAGATATGGGAGCTAATAAACAAGATTTGTTTGATGCTGCTGAACCTGTGGTAATTTATTACAGCAGCAATGGGAGGCTAATACATATCCCTTCATATGTAATTAAGTTTTAAACAGAAGAGGTAAATGGAATCCTTGAATATCCTCCTTATGAATATCCTCCTTACAAAAGCTAAATTAGAGGGTGAGCTCATTTGCAGGAGAAAAGAATTCTTTACATTACAAAAGGATGACAAGGCCCCTTTAAGTAGCACTCATTCAAGTGTTTGTTTACAGATCATTACTTGCTTAACAGAGGAAGAAAGTAGAAGCTGAAGTGTTTTAAGCTGCTGCTGATTAAATAGCAATCAGAAATGGAGATAAAGTATGAGATTATAATAATAACAAATGGACATTTATACATGCATTTCAAACATTTTCATTTTATGTAACTAAAAGCAAAAAGCCCAGAGTCTCCAGTTCTCTCCAGGACACCTGCCCTTCTTATTCAAGTCGCATCTAGTGGGCACAGGAAACTGCAGCTCTGAGGCCTTAGAAGTACAAAGAGGAGAAAAGAATTCTTGCCCTTGGATTCTTTGCTCCAAAAGTATTTTGCCTCTTAATTCTTTCTAACATTGAACTTTTAAAAAAATTAAATTTATTTGGCTGACAATAAATTAGTAAAGTTACACAGGTTTCAAGTGTACAATTCTATAAAACATCATCTATATGATCCTGTTTACCCTCATCTACCATCCCCTTCCCCCCTTCCCCTCTGGTAACCACTAAACTATTGTCTGTGTCTATGAGATTTTTTTCTTTATTTGTTTGTCTTGTTCCTTTGTTGCTTTCAATTTTATATCCCACATATGAGTGAAATCATATGGTTCTCAACTTTCTCTGTCTGATTTATTTCACTTAACATAATAATCTCAAGATCCATCCATGTTATCACAAATGGCACTATTTCATCCTTTCTTGTGGCAGAGTAGTATTCCATTGTGTACATATATCACATCTTCTTTATCCAATCATCTATTGAAGAACATGTTGGTTGTTTCCAGACCTTGGCCACTGTAAATAATGCTTGGAGTACAAATATCTTTACAGATAAATGTTTTCAGATTTTTTGGGTAGATACCCAGGAGAGGGGTTGCTGGATCATATGGTAATTGTATTCTTAAGTTTTGAGGAGCCTCCACACTGCCTTCCATAACGGCTGCACCAATCTGCATTCCTACCAACAGTGTATGAGGGTTCCTTTTTCTTCACAGCCCCTCCAACACTTATTATTTGTCTTGTTGATGATAGCCATTATAACAGGTATAACACTGAACTTTTCACTAAAGGAGCAGGTAAGGAGCAAAAAATATCAAGAATCTCATAAGTTGAGGTGAAGACTTTCAAGAGCCAGGATCTTAATTCTGAGGAAAGGCAAAGAGGAAACCTTATTCCCATGGACTGCTGGTAAAGAAAAAATACATTCAGTGACACTGTTAAGGATGGCAAGGCAGACTTCATTTAGGACCATTGGCATGGGACGACTGCAGTGGACTTGTACAGTGAGAGAAAGATTGGGCTCAACTCTGAATACAGATGGGCAAGTCAGAGCTGAAAGCAAGGAGCAAGGTGGGGTCAGTGTGTGGAAAGTTACTAAGAAGAATTATCAGGGTAAGAGAAGTTCTGGCTAAACTGATTCTTGTGGAAGGCAGGCTGGGTGGTCAGTCATCACCTGGGGGACAGTGGAGGCTGAGGAACCTGGCCAAATATCAAGGACAGGGGAGTCTTGCTAAACAGATTTTGCAGGGTTCTTGCTAAATCTGGATGTTACAAAGCAGTGCATAGATGGCCTAGGAGAAGGTTCAGGAGTGTGCCTGAAGTTTGGTCAACCAAGAATCTTGTCACCAGGCCACTCTACTTGACTTATATCATCTCATTTAATTCTGCAAGGTATACAATTTTGCCCCCATGTTTCAGGTAAGTAAACCAAGACTCCAAAAGGAAAATCAATTTGTTAAAGTATACAAACATTTAAATAAAGGGCAGTCTCAGTTGGTTCCCAAGCCCTGGCCATTTCTGTTACAACAAGCTGCTTCTCCAGACACTTGTAGAGGTGGGCAGATGATGAAGGCAGGTTGCAAAGTCAATTGTAGGGTGACATCAATTTTACTTTTGTAACAGCAACCTTAGGACTCTGACCAGGCAGCAACAAATTCAAAATGATGACTAAAATATTCCTAAGTCCTCTGACACTTCATCCTCCCAGGTCAACAAAATGTAATTTGTCCTAATAATTTTCAAATTATCCTTAATGGATAGACTCAGAATTCAGTTGAAGCAAAGAAACATCAGATGCAAGCAGACTGTTGTCAATTGAAATCAACAGTGGAACTGGGGATCATTTATTGCTGGGATATCCTACTGCCCAGAACTCAAAGTTTACCTTCAGGATACTAAAGGTTTTAATATTTATTCAAGCCAAGTAAGCTTTTACTTTCAAAGTAATTATAGCTTGGTAAATACTGAAGTGGTTCACCATATAAGCTTAGTCTTACTAAACATGTCACCTGCCATAAACTAGGCATCCCATAAGTATTTCTTAAATTAATAAGATTGATCTCTACCTAACTCTGTCCCTTTCTCATAACCCCATGGGTTCTATGATGCAGTCAATAATACAGTCTCCCACTCTCTGACTCATTCAATAATTAAGACTCTTACAGTCATATTTGCTGCATTTATATTTATTTCCCTCATTTTCTTGAGTATTTTTTTTGGTAGCTCAAATAAGGGTTCAGCATTTACTGAATGATTTCTATGTGGCAAATACATTCCTATAAAGTATTAATATTTACTGATTTTGATCCTGTCCAAAATAGTATTTTTGGTGGCAGTAGGATTCTGAGCATACTGTAAACCACTAATTTATTCATTCAACAAATATTTACTTAGTTCTAGCTATTTGTCACACACTAAGAATACAAATGTAGAAGTGATTGACAAGTCTCCTGTACCTCATAGGTGGAGGAAAAGAAGAAATTATTGATTACAAGAAAAAAATGATAATACCTCTATGTTGGCAATATTCAAAGAAGAATGCTAACACAGAGAAGGGATCTAACACAGATGGAAGAAAAGAGTAGAGGAATGATGAAAGGTTTTCTAGAGTGCTTTAGAAAATGAGTGATAGTTGTAAAATAAGTAAGAAACAGCCAGGTGGATAAGGGAAGAAGTGAAGAGCAAAGCACATGCTTTGGGGAGCGATGTTCTAAGGGACATACTGAGAAGCAAGCTTGACCTGGCTGACTGATGTGTAGGAACAAAGCATGAGAAGAAGAGGGCAAGGTCGGCTTAATTTCCATGTACTTCTTCCTGTGCTTACACACTGGCTGAGCAGATTACGCTGGTGCCTGACAAGGTCCTAGCCAAGAAGCAAAGCTGACAGATGCCTAGCTCCTGCTTGAAGTGCAAGGTGAGGCTGAGCTTACATGTGACCATCCACTGCAGCTGGGGCTGAAATGCGAGACAGGCCAGAAGAGTGTGATAGGCAGCATTGGAGGTATCTGCTGCACGAGCTTCGTGCCTGTGGCTTCGGGACCAGGTTCTCCTGGGTCACGAGCCATTGCCAGATGCCCAGGAAGCTAAGGTGAGATCAGGATTAAAGCAGGATGGGGTCTGAAATAGTCCAGCCAAAGGTCCAAAGAGAGTGGAGACATGTCAGACAAATGACTGCTCCCCAGCTCCTGCTGCTCCTGCTGGCTCTTCTGTACCTCACTGACCTTAGTAGAAATTCAACTTTTGCTTCCTTTTTTGTTTTCTTATTGTTTTGTTTTGTTTTTAATTTTCAATTGCAGTTGACATTCAATGTTATATTAGTTTCAGGTATACAGCATAGTTAGACAGTTATATAACTTACAAGATGATCCTCCTGATAAGTCTAGTACCCACTTGGCACCAGACATAGTTATTACAAATTATTGTCTATATTTCCTATGCTGTACTTTATATCCGCATGACTATTTTATAGCTACCAATTTGTATTTTGTAATTCCTTCCCCCTTTTTACCCAGTCCCCCACCCCCCTCCCATCTGGCAACCATCAGCTTGTTCTTTGAATCTATAAATCTGTTTCTGTTTTGTTTATCCTTTGCTTCCTTTTTGAGACAGAATGGGATCCTGACTCAAACACTGGGAATGCACATTTGGGAGAGACAGCAGCCAGACACTGGGCATGGACAAATCTTGAGTGGATGATGGTTTCAGAAAAAGAAAATATAATCCTTTTTAAGAATAGTGATTCCATGCTCCACTCCACTCACTATTAACTCTCATTCATTAACACATTCATCCTCCTTCCCCGACCCTCAAGGTGTTTTCGTCTAAGACCTCTGACAGAATAAAGATCAGGGAACTCCAGGAGACCCTGGTCAGTTTGGGGATGACCAAATAAAAAGAATCAAGGAAGAACAGTAAGAGGGGTATGAGGGAGGCTTGGGGAAAGCACGGTTACTTACTTAGCAGAGAGAGGAAGGGGTAAACAGCAAATCCCTTGTTGGGGGAAGATCAGGCAACATGCATATTTTTTAGCATCCATTGCGTGTCGCGCTGAGTAAAACCAAATCAGGTTCTGTGTGGTCCCTGTGGCATTGTCAGAAATTCTGAATTTTAAGAACCAAGTTTATTAGTCTCACTTTGCTTCATTATTGACCTCTCTACAGGATTATGATGAAAAAGACTGAGATTTTATTTCAATTGTCAAGAACCATTTCTAAAGGGAGAATACTACTCACCTGTTTGCCATGGGTTTCCTTCCCAGCTCCACTGACATCCAGCTTCCCATCCACCCCTAAGAGCTTTATTATCTTTGTCCTCTTTTCCCAACTGAGGCCCATTCTCTCCTTCCCCTTTCAAGCTCAGCCCCCTCCCTAGGGCATCTTCCTGCTGCTTTTCTTCAAGGCTGAGTTGATTCTAGCCATTCTGAAAGCTTTTCCCTTATCAGTTTCCCTTTCTCAGGCAGCTGGCCACTTTGCTTGACAGCTGATGAAGCCTGTGGAATGCAGACACATTTTCTTCTGAGTTCAAGGGCATCAAAACAGAGCTTCTTAACATTTGAAAATGCAAAGAAAATTGAAAAGGTAACCCACTGGCAGCCTTGGGGATGAGCAGATCACGTGGTAATGGTGCTGGGGGTGTGAGAGGGTGGATTCACTGAAACTTCCCTTAACTCTCCTAATAAGGGATCCTTTGTCCTCCTCCCTGAGTGGAAAGGACAGAGAATAGTGAGAGATACCCTGTGTTGGAGGGACCTTCATTGCACTTCTTTGGCCCCTACACCTGTGGATGCTCTGTCAGACCCGAACCCCGGAATCCAAACTCTTCAATGAGCCTATGTTTTCACTGTCTTTTCCACAACTATCATTTCACAGTTAGCTTTCTGGGTAAGAATGATTCCTAACATCTGCAAAATATTTTCTCCTCACATCTGTATAAGAATCTCTTGCATCTGGAGCAGCCTTGAATATTCATTATCTCATTTGATACTTACAACTGTCATGTGTAATCATTATAATGACAATAAAAATTATTTAATACTTATTCTGTTCCAGGCATTATCCTAAAGATTTTATGGTACTTAATTCAATTCTCTCAAACCCTATAATGGAGAAATTTTACTATCCCCATTTTTCAGATGTGGAAATCAAAATCTAGATATGTTACATCCCTCAGGCAAGTGTATCCAGCTTTTCAAGGTCATGATGCATTTTGGTTACAGGGTTCTGAAGGGTAGCAAAATATGCAACCCGAAATATGCCTCTTTGCATAAAAATTATTTTGAACTGCAGGCAACTGAGTAGAAGCAGATACAAAAAAATTTCTCTGCTTTCCCTATACTTCCCTAAAAGTAGGCTGTATATTTATAAAGGTGTCCCCACCTTACCAGGAAGGACAGAAGTTAATCACTGGAAATCATTCTAGACCATTATCATCCAAGAGCAGTGCCAGACAACTCTATATAACAAACCTTGCTAAAATTAGTCCTTAGGTACCTTTAGTTTCCCCATAAATGTGTTTTCCCTCAATTTGTTACCCTTAGAAGCTAAAAGTCCTTTTCTTTGGTCATGTCACTTCTCTAAAAATGTACTGTGTTTTTGTTAAGATGCTATGTAAGCCCAAGGCCTAATCACTCGTTTGAGTTACTCATGGCTGATACTCCCAGTGTATTCAAGATGCCCATGTTAATAAACTTGTTTGCTTTTCTCTTGTTAATCTGTCTTTTGTCAGCCCAATTTACAGGGCCTCAGTCAATCAACCTAAGATGGGAAGAGGGGAAACACTTGTTATTTTCTTTTCCTGTAGCCAGTATCAAAGATCACGTGCTCCATCTCATTACCCTGTGTTTGCTTTATTGTACCAGGTTGCTGCAAACATATCTTACAGAACAGTGCTTCTCAAACTTTAGTGTGCACAAATCATCTGGAAATATTGTTAAAATGCAGATTCCCATTCAGTAGGTCTGGGGTGAGGCCCACAGATTTTTAATTCTAATGAGCTCTTAGGTGATGCTGCTGATCCAGAGGCCACACTTGGGGTAGCAAGGCGTTGGGAGATTGGAGGTGCAACCTGGGTCTTAAGTTTCTTTTTTGAAATTAAAAGCCACTTAAAAAAATTTCTTTTTCAGGGCTGGCTGAGTGGCGCATTGATTAAGAGCTGGCTTGGGATGCCAGCAGCCCTGGTTTGGATCCCACAAATGAGGGCCAGTGACACTGCCCTCTACAGCTAAGATGGTGAACGGCAGCTCCACCTGGAGCTGGGCTGCTGTGAGTCCCAGGGGATGACATAGCTGCAGCCCCTGCTGCAGTAGGCTGCCACAGGCTACAGTGAGTGGCCAGCAGCCAGCGTGAGCTGCTGGGGGCCAGGGAGAGCTGCCAATAACTGTTGTGAATGGCAGTCCAGAGGCCAGCAACCAATCGGTCTCACCAAGGAAGAGCGCAATGATAATACCAACATGGGCCAGTGAAGCAACGTCCTCAAGTAGACTGAAGAACAAAAGGACAGCAACATGTTTGTTCCCCTTCCCCAATTCCCCAATAAAAAAATCTTAAAAAAAAAAATTTATTTTTCAATTATAGTTGACGTTTAATGCTATTTTATATTACTTTCATGTGTACAACATAGTGGTTAGACATATATATAATTTATGAAGTGATCCCCCCATAAGTCTAGTACCCATCTGACACTATACATAGTTATTACCATATTATTGACTATATTCTCTATACCGTACTTTACATCTCTGTGACTATTTTGTTAACTACTGATTTGTACTTCTTAATCCTTTCACCCTTTTCATCCAGCCCCCTACAACACCCCTGCCCATCTAGTCATCATTAGTTTGTTCTCTGTATCTGTGACTCCATTTCTGTTTTATTTGTTGGTTTGTTTGTTTTGTTGTTGTTTATTTTGTTCTTTGGATTCCACATATAAGTGAGATCACATGGCATTTGTCTCTCTCAGTCTGACTTATTTCACTTTGACTATAATTTATTTTGGTAATGTCTTTGTCTGGTTTTGGAATCAGGATAATGGTGGCCTCGTAGAATTCATTTGGAAGCCTTCCTTCTCTTGAATTTTTTGGAATAGTTTCAGAAGAATAGGTGTTAATTCTTCTTTGAATGATTGGTAAAATTCACCCATGAAGACATCTGGCCCAGGACTTCTGTGTGTTGCAAATTTTTTGATTACTGATTTCATTTCATTAGCAGGAATCGGTCACTTCAGATTTTCTCTTTCTTCTTGATTCAGACTTGGAAGATTGTATGCTTCTATGAGTTTAACCATTACTTCCAGATTGTCCAATTTGATGGTGTATAATTATAATATTTTCTTTCTTTAAAGATTTTATTGGGGAATTTGAGGAGGAGAACAACTTTGGGGAACAGGGGAAGGGGAACAGACAAGTTGCTGTCCTTTTGTTCTTCAGTCTAGTTGTGGAGAACATTGCTTCACTGGCCCATGTTCATATCATCATTCTGCTCTTCCCAGGTGAGGCAGATCGGTTGCCGGCCTCTGGACGGCCACTCACAGCAACTCTAGGTAGCTCACACTGGCTGCCAGCCACTCATGCTGGCTGCCGCCCATTCACTGTAGCCTATGGCAACCTACTGCAGCAGGGGCTGCAGCTATGCCGTCCCCTGGGACTCACAGCAGCCCAGCTCCAGGTGGAGCTGTTGTTCACCATCTTAGCTGTAGAGGGCAGTGTCACTGGCCCTCATATGTGGGATCCAAATTGGACTGCTGGTGTCCCAAGCCAGCTCTTAACCAATGCGCCACTCGGTTGGCCCTAATTATAGTATTTTCTTATAATATATTTGTATATCTGTGGTCTCCATTGTCACTTTTCCTCTTTTATTTCTTTGTGTTTATTTGGGTCCTCTTTCTTTTTATCTTGATGAATCTGGTTAAAGGCTTATCAATTTTATCTTTTCAAAGAACCAGGTCTTGGTTTCATTCGTCTTTTGTATTGTTTATTAGACTCCATTTTATTTATTTCCTCTCAGATCTTTATTATTTTCTTCCTTCTACTTTCTTTGGGCTATTTTGACTGTTTCTTTTTCTAATTCCTTTAAGTGTAAAGTTAGGTTGTCTTTGAGACTTTTCTTGGTTCTTGAGATAGACCAGTATTGCTATGATTATCCCTCTTAGGACTGCTTTTGCTGTGTCCCTTAGATTTTGGGTTTCTGTGTTTTCACTTTAATTGGTCTCAAGGTGTCTTTTGATTTATTCTTTGATTTAATTATTGACCCATTCATTGTTTACTAGCTTGTTATTTAGCCTCCATGTGTTTGTGAATTTTTCAATTTTGTTTTTTTGTAATTGATTTCGAGCTTAATACCATTATATTTAGAGAAGATGCTTGATATAATTTCAGTATTCCTAAATTTATTGAGACTTCTTTTGTACCCTAAGATGTGGCTTATCTCAGAAAATGTTTCATGTGTACTTGAAAAAAGTGTATATTCTGCTACTGTGCAGTGGAATTCTCTAAAAAAAAAAAAGACCAACTATATTGATCCCTTCTAGTGTGTAATTTAAGCCTGCTGCTGCTTTGTTGATTTTCTGTCTGATAGATCTTTCCATAGGTTTCAATGGGGTGTAAAGTCCCCTACTATGACTCTGTTACTGTGGATCTCTCCCTTCATATTGGTCAATATTTGATTTATGTATTTAAGTGCTCCTATGTTGGGTTCATAGTTTTCTAAGATTAAATCCTCTTGTTGGATTGATCCCTTTATTGTTATGTGTTGTCCTTCTTTATTTCTTATTACACCCTTTGTTTTAAAGTCTATTTTGTCTGATATAAGTATTGCTACCCCAGCTCTGGTTTTTATTTAATTTTTTTTTTTTTTGAGGGCGGTGTTACTGGCCCTCATATGTGGGACCGAACCCGGGCCGCTGGCTTCCCAAGCCAGCGCTTAACCACCGCGCCATTCGGCTGGCCCTCCTTGTTTTTATTCTAATTCACATAAAATATCTTTTTCCATTCCTTTACTTTCTATCTATGTGTGTCTTTTGATCTAGACAGCATATGTATGGGTCTTGTTTTCTTATTCATTCAGCTACCCTATGTTGTTTGATTGGAACATTTAATCCATTTACATTTAAAGAGATTATTACTGATATTTATGTTGCTGTTTTCCTTCCCTTCTTCTTAACGAAGTCCTTCTAACATTTCTTACAATACTGGCTTGGTGGTAATGAATTCCTTTAGCTTTTTCTTTTCCAGGAAGATTTTTGCCTCTCTTTCAATTTTAAATGATAGCCTTGTTGGGTAGAATAGTCTTGGTTTTAGGTCCTTTCTTTTTATCACTTTGAATATTTCATGCCACTCCCTTTTGGCCTGCAAAGTTTCTGTTGAGAAATCAGCTGATAGTCTTATGGGAGCTCCCTGGTAAGTAACTAGTTGTCTTTCTTTTGCTGCTTTTAGGATTCTCTCTTTGTCATTAACCTTTGGCATTTTAATTATGATGTGTCTTGGTATGGGCCTCTTTGGGTTCATTTTGTTTGGGACTTTCTGTTTTTCCTGGGCATATATGTCCATTTCCTTCACCAGGTTAGGAAAGATTTCAGTCCTTATTTCTTTAAATAGGTTCTCAATCCCTTACTCCCTCTTTTCTCCTTCTGGTACTCCTAAGATTCGATTGTTGCTATGTTTTGTTATTCCAGATGTCTCTTAAATGATTTTTTTTTTCTTTTTAATTCGTTTTTCTTTTTGTTCTGATTGTGTTTTCTGCAATCTTGTCCTCCAAATTGCTGATTGGATCACTTGCTTAATCTAATCTGCTGTTAATTCCTTCTAGTGTGTTCTTCATTTCAGTTATTGTTCTCTTTATTTTTGACTGGTTCTTTTTTATGGTTTCTATGTCTTTTTTTATGCTCACTATCAATTTTTTTAAATTCTCACTAAATTACTTAAGCATTCTTTTTTTTTTTTAAGATTTTTTATTGGGGAATTGGCAGAGGGGAACAGCGTTGGGGAATCTGGGAAGGGGAACAGACAAGTTGCTGTCTTTTTGTTCTTCAGTCTAGTTGCGGAGGATGTTGCTTCACTGTTGGTATCATCATTGCGTTCTTCCCAGATGAGGCAGATCAGTCGTTGGCCTCTGGATGTCGCTCACCGCGGCTATTGGACGCTCACGCTGGCTGCGGGCCACTCACTGTAGCCTATGGCAGCCCACTGCAGCAGGGGCTGCAGCCCACACCATCACCGGGGCTCGCACAGCCCAGCTCCAGGTGGAGCTGTTGTTAGCTGTAGAGGGCAGTGTCACTGGCCCTCATGTGGGATCCGAACCGGGGCCGCTGGCATCCCAAAACCAGCACTTAACCAATGCGCCACTCGGCCGACCTACTTAAGCATTCTTATAACCAGTGTTTTGAACTCTATCTCTGTTAGGCTGTTTGCCTCCATTTCATTGAATTTGTTTTTTCTGGAGTATTCTCCTGTTATTTTATTTAAGACATGTTGTTTTGTTTCCTTATTTTGTCTGCCTCTCTGTGTTCATTTCTATGTATTAGGTGGATCTCTTATTCCCTTAGTCTTCTCCAAATGACCTTATGTATTAGGTGTCCTGTGTGGCTCAGTGGTGCAGTCTTCCTGATCAATTGCACTGTGTGCTCCAGGAATGTCCTTTGTGTGGGTTGTGTGTGCCTCCTTGTTGTAATTGAGCCTTGATTGCTTTTGTCATGTCAGTGGGTGGGACTGACTCTCAGGCTGACTGGCTGTGGGGATTGGCTACACAGCATATGAGCTGCTTATAGGGGCTCACCCCTCAGAGGGGGATTTGCTCCCTCTGTGTTTGTTGAGACCACTGTTTGTTTGGGCCTCTTGTGGCACTAAATGGGTGCTACTCTGTTATGATCTGGATCTGGTCACTGGATGTGTTGTTTCTGGTGTCTCTTGGGAGGAGTTCCCCATGTAGTCCAAGTTCAGCCATTGCCTGTGACTGGCCTGGGGGTACCTTGTAGGAGCTGCAAAGGTATATGTGTTGGGTTGCTGTTTTTGCTGGACTTGGAGGTGCATGAAAGTGGCCATGCTGAGAACCAAAACTGGCTGCCACCAGTATCAGGCCTGGGGCAGCTTACCAAAAGACCCTGGGTACCCCTAGGTCTGTTGCTAACTGCCAGCTGCCTGTAAGTCTCTGCCACTGAAAGAGCCTCCTTAGGTGTGCAGAGCTGGGCTGGTTTCCTGGTGCTGAAAATACCTCCAGTGGTGCTGTGTGAGTTGGGTGAGGCAAGGTCCCTGGGACTCAGTGGGGTTGGGTGGGTGGTGTTCATAAGGTTAATGCAGATAAATCTTGCACCAGTGCCAAACCTGTGCCCACTCTTCAAAATTTCCAGAGAACACCAAAGTCAGCTGCTGCTCGGCTGTGGCCTACAGATTCCTGAAAGCTGTTTAAGAAAGCATGAGTTGGGGCTGTTTGCCCGCAACCAAAATTGTCTCAGGCAGCTGCACAAGCTGCTGTGGTTTCTTTGCTGCTGAAAAAGCCTCCTGCAGTGTGAAGGGTGGGTCTGGCTGCCCAGGTTCTGAGAGTGTCACTGGTGATGCCCAGCGAGTCTGGTGGGGTGAAGTCCCTGAGAGTCACAAGGGTATGGCTCACCAAGTTCACTAGGCCAATGCAGTCTCAGATTTGGCCATATGGGGGAAGAAAAGATGGTTCTCACTTGTAGGCTACACTTGAGGCAGGCTACCCAGGAACAATGGTGGCTCTTCCTCTAGCTCTCAGTCTCTCTCCTTGTATGACTCTGATGCCTCCTGAGCCATCATCCCTCCACCAGAGCCCACAGGGTAAGTGTCTGTGAATGAGAAAGTCTGCATTCGCCCTTTAAGAAGATGTCTGGGTTTCTAGCAGCCTTCTATTTTACCTGGACAAGTAGAATCCTTGCTGATTTTCACAGCCAGGTGTTGTGGGGTCTGCTCTTCCTGGCACTGGATCCCTGCACTGGGGGCCCAGTGTGGGGCTGGGACCCCTTACTCTACAAGGGCAACTTCTGCCATAGAGATATCCCTCCTGATGCTCAACCATTACCCATGGATATTGGGTCAGCCCATTTGTTGTCTCTACCCCTCCTATCAGTCTCGACCTTGCCTGTTCTTTATATTCTTAGTAACACGGATCCTGTTCAGCTAGTCCGCAGATGGTTCTCAAGGTTGATTGTTCTATAATTAGTTATAATTTTAATGTGGTCATGGGAGGCAGCAGGCACAGCATTTATCTATTCTACCATCTTATAATCCTCTCCAGATGAAGGATGTTGAAGTTTGTGGACCTGGCTGTGCAGTCCAGCGTCCAAAAAACCATTTTAAAAAGAGGAGTTTTTGCCCCCTGATCCTCATCTTTCTTGCTCTGACCACCCTGCAAGCAATTACTAAAGAACCTCAGAAAATCTGCATTATGGGGCATCAGAGTTCTTTTTCCTAGTAGTTGGGGAGGGCACTGGTTCCAGGGGAAAAGTTCATGACCCTTTATCTCAAAGGAAGCCCTACTTGGTATGGGAGAAGGATGAGGCAGGAAAGTAGATACATTTATTTTATTCCAAAAGGTGCATTTTTCCCCCTCAGATTATCAAATCATTGTATACTTTTTACAAATCATTGCTAAGATACTTAAAATAAGAGAGGAACCATTAAACTCACTCAGAGCTCAAAATCTAGTAATGACCACTATTTACAATTTTCATATATTTACAATGAGTTTTTAAGCTAGATGAAGATATCAACATCAACTGATAGATAAAACAGTTAAGGTCACACTGCATTTTTAGATTTATGTGATGCAATTGATTTAAAATTCTGTTAGAAGCATCTCATTATGTTAAGGATTTTTTGGTAAACATTATTTTTAATGGTTGCATAATTTCCTTTTGTTTATTCCCATCAAAATTTCTTTAACTTTCCCCATGTTTCCATCCTTTCAAGTTATTTTCAACTTTTCACTGTTATGATCAATGTTGAAATAAATCTCGATTTACATTTTTTTTGTGTGTTTGTTTTTTTTTATTATTATTATAATTTCCCAGGAGTGAAGTTAGTGGAGCAATGGTGTGAGACACTTTAAAGACTTTGGTTACATATTGCCATTTTGCTTTCCAGAAATTTTATAGGTGTCTTTTTCAAGACACGACCTTGGATCATAAGACTAAGCCCATTTTCAGAGCCTTCCCCCGGGGGAATTTCACATGTTCTAGCTTTTTGCTTTGCAATTGTTTTCCAAGATTTCCTCCCTCTCATTTTTAGAGTGGAGGACCAATTTGGCTCTTAATGCACTTTTACTAATTGTACCTTATATCATACATTTGGATCACGGTAGTTTGGGATTCTGTTCGTGTGTGTTCAGGAAAGAAAATGACAACAAGCTAACAGAAGAAAGAACCAGTGATGTGAGAAGCCCAGTGTTCTGTGCGCTCCATCCCAGAAGGCCATGAGGAGATGCGCAGAACGGTACTGGGTACAAGGACCCACCAAAGATCGACTGGTCCATTTTGATTATCTGGCAATTTAATCATAGTTAAGCTTAACTGCAATTAAATTGGCTGTTTTAATTGTGGGTTCTTTCCTACTGCCAAGGTTGTGTTTTGTTGTTCAAAGTCACATGTGACACATTTCCTTGTGGACAATGTGAGAATAATATGAGCTGTACAGGAGACAGCATCCTGGATCACCTGGCAGCATGCTGGATCATCCTGGTATTGCCATTTTGGAGCAGTCTTATCTGTATTGGGCATGAGGCAGGGCATAGTGCTGAGCACCTCAGGCAACCCATGGTCTGCCATGGACGAAGGGCACATGTGAAAATGGTGATGGCCATGGTGATACTGACTGTCAACTCAGAGATGAGCAAGGAAGATGCATGGGGATAAAAGTGAAGCCCCAAGTCTGCAGGATATACCAGTGGTGAACGGAAGACCCTGA
Source organism: Aselliscus stoliczkanus (assembly GCA_033961575.1). NCBI lineage: Eukaryota > Metazoa > Chordata > Mammalia > Chiroptera > Hipposideridae > Aselliscus > Aselliscus stoliczkanus. The sequence goes on from CM066729.1 coordinate 123,471,909, forward strand.
ATCCCAAATCAGATAAATCCATTTGATCTGAGCCTGGCCTCAGAGGGAGCCCAGATCTTAGACTAAGCATTGATCTTAGTCACTTACCAAGCATTAACCTTAGTCACAAACTGGACTTGCCCCCAGGCTTACTAAGCCCTGACAAAGCTTCCATGTTAATGTTGACTCTGGCCACAGATTCAAGCTGTAAATCTGGCAACTGTGATCCTTACCTCCAACCAAGAACTACCCTATTTATCCATTCAAATAATATTTATTCAGAACTTACAGAATGCATGATTCTGGATCATTCTCTGACCTTGAAGTCTTATCACTTCTTCCCAGTATTAGTGTGGGATTTAATGAGATAATGTGTGTACCATATTATGTAGTTCCTGTACACAGACATTCCCACTACATAACCTCACCACAGCCGTGCCCTCTTAACCCCTGCCACTACTGGGGAACAGTAGTCTTCTCAGTATGTGAAGAGGAAATCTTGTAAAGGTTTCCAACAGTCCTCGTGAAGGCTTTCCTCCCCTGATTCCATATACACAGTTTTCTGGTTGTAAGAGCTGACACCCCCTGCATGGATCCCCTTGCTTGCTCTGGTCCCCAGCTCACCTCACTGCATCTTCACAATCTCCCTTTTTCTTAACTCCTGTCTCAGTGGAAATGCTTCAAGAGGAAAAGACATCTGGATGAGGCCTTTCCCTCTTCAGTCTCTTTTCACCTGCAAAGCTATCTCCTCTCAGCTAAGGTGTTATGAAGGTAGAGAGGGTGGCTTCTCTGAAGTCTAGAACTGGATATTCTCTTACCTCTTCCAAAGGCATTGTGTTCTGTGTCTTGGTCGGTTTGGGTTGCTATCACAAATTACCATAGGCTGGGTAGTTTGTAAACAACAGAAATATATTTTTTCACAGTTCTGGGGGCTGAGGAGTCCAAGATCAAGGCAGCAGCAGATTTGATATCTGTTGACAGCTCACTTCCTGGTTTCTAGACAGCTGTCTTCTTGCTGTGTTCTCAAATGACAGAATGAGCAAGGGAGCTCTCTGACATTTCTTTTATAAGGGCACTAATCCCATTCATAAGGGCTCTACTCTCATCACCTAATCACATAAACATTCCATCTATAACATTGCCCTTTGACACTGGGGCAGAATGTGGGTGGGGTTGCCACCTGTTAGTGACTCCAAGAGATCATTCCTAATTCATTTATAATTCAGTTAGTGGTGCTGGGCTTCTAGAGGTATATGAGAGCCTATGACATCATCAGCCTGGCTTCCTCCTTCAAAGGTAAATACTTGGATATTCTGAACTTTTCTGTAATATGATATCTGCCATTCTGGCACTCTCCCACCAGGCACCAACCCTAGAGTGCATTGCCCCACAGCTCAAAGGTGCTTCTGAATTCTGAATAAGCTCTCAATCATCAGTCTCATCCGGAGACTTGGGATGGCAGACATGGGTGAATTCCTTCCACTCTATAGAGAACTGGGCCAGCAGAATTCACCAGAATGGCTCTCCTTTTTGTTAACAACAGGCTGACACAGATTCCTGGAGAACGGCCATTGAGAGGAAGGCGTTGTTGCCTTCCTTGTACAAAGAATTAGGTCACTTCACTTGATCTTTAATACAGCTTTTTAAGTCAGTACAAATATCTCTGTTTGCCTGTATAAGAAACTGAAGCTCAGAGATGTAAAGGAAATTGCAAGCTTACACAGTTACTGAGCCAAATGGGATTTGAAGGGACAATTTCTGCATTCAAATGACCATGCTCTAGTGTAGAGAAAACTACAAATCAGTTTTGTGAATATAATAATGAACGTCACAGAATGGCTATCATCAACAAATCAACAAACAACAAGTGCTGGCGAGGGTGTGGAGAAAAGGGAACCCTGGTGCACTGTTGGTGGGACTGCAAATTGGTGCAGCCATTATAGAAATCAGTATGGAAGTATCTCAAAAAACTGGAAATGGAACTGCCGTATGACCCAGCAATTCCACTCTTGGGTATCTACCCAGAGGAATCCAAGACGCTAATTCGAAAAAAAATATATGCACCCATATGTTTATTGCAGCGCTATTTACAATAGCCAAGACTTGGAAACAACCGAAATGCCCATCGGTAGATGACTGGATTAAGAAACTGGTACATTTGTACAATGGAGTATTACTCCACTATAAAGAAGGATGAAATCGTACCATTTGCAACGATATGGATGGACCTAGAGACTATTCTGTTAAGTGAAATAAGTCAGTCAGAGAAAGACAAATACCATATGATTTCACTTATGTGTGGAATTTGAAAAACTGAATGCATGAGCAAAAGAAACAGAAACAGTCTCATAGATATGAGGAAAAGCAGGATTACTAGTTGGGAGGGGGGTGGGGATGAGGGAGAAGGGGAAGGGATTAGACAGCATAAATAGTTAACTACAGTACTGTCACAAGGATATGAAACACAGTTTGGGGAATATAATAATGTAAACATTTTGTGGGGTGTCAGATGGTCACATGTTTTGTTAGGGAGATCACTTCATGGATGGATTAGAGGCTTGATCACTGCACTGTATACCTGAAATTGATGTTGTATAATATTGTATGCCAACTGTAATTGAATATATAGATAGCCATGGGATGTGTATTATACTGTAGAAGGGAGTCAAAGGAATTGTAATAGATAGTATGATATGGGGGGGAGGAGTGGGGTGGAGAACTGGGGGAAGAGTGTTGTCACTTTGAGGGGTAAAAAGTATAACTATTGCACTGTGTTGTACACCTGAAGCTAATTTAAAATAAAAAAATAAAATATAAAAAAAATGAACTTCAATTTTTAAATGATTTTGTGATACATTTCGACTGGATCTGTCTCTCTTGTCCCTCCCTGAGTTGAATAGAACTTTAGAGTAAAATAGGCTCTCACAGACCCCTGAGGTCAATACCTATGCTACATAGAGTGGGAAACCAAGATTAAGTTGCTTCAGTGACAAGCAGATTACCAGGAGGAGGGGTTGTGTGGGACAGAGGTTATGTGATAGAAGGAGGGGTGGGGGGATAGAGAAAAAACACAAGTTTTGGAATAGATCATAGATAAAATTCTTAGCATCTTTAAAACTTCTCTGTTTCCTTATTTGTGAACTGGGAATCATAATATTTGCAATGCAGGGCCATGGAAAAATTTAAATGAAAGTGCATTTCTGAAACATCTGTCAATATGCCATAAAAGAATAAAGAAAAAAATATCCCAATTGCAGAGTGAGTTTAAAATCTAAAATGTTGAGAGCCCAGATCAAGTCCTTCTATACTCCGTCCCCACTTTTCCCCTAGCCTCTCTGTCTGCTGCCTTCCTGCTGCCTCTTTCCTGGGAGCTCTGTCTGCCCACCTTCTTCCACTCCCCTCAACTTGTTCAGCTTCTTCCCACCTGCACACATTGCTCATGTCAATGTCTAGGTTTCTTTTTCTTTCCACTATTTTCTGCTGTCTAAACTGCTTTTAGTCTTGGAGAACACCTATTAGACCAGTGTGGTGCCCACGGATCTCTGCCTTCCTTATTGTTTCTTGTATGGCTGATGGCTTACTAATAGTTCTAAACAGTGCCTGATCTGTTCTAGGAGTTTGGGAGCTGTTTTATCTGAGAGATTTTGAAGTACTCAAGGAAAGAGCTGTCATTCCCTGCACAGATGAGTGCAGGCTTCAGTTCATGAGAGTAACACTAGGCATGTACTGCCCCTCTAGCAGTTCCCAGGCTAAAATAGTATAGAACAGTGTACAGACTATGAAACAGAAAGGGAGGGAGAGGTTTAGCATCTTTTGCTATTCTATTCCTCTTCTTGTTGATCTTCCAATACCTGACATACACAGTAACTCACTCTCCAACTCTCTCTCTGTCTCTGTCTCTCTCTGTCTCTCTCTGTCTCTGTCTCTCTGTCTCTCTGTCTCTCTCTGTCTCTCTGTCTCTCTCTGTCTCTCTCTGTCTCTCTCTCTCTCTTTCTCTCTCTCACACACACACACACACACACACACACACACACACACACACACACTCTTACATTCACATTTATACCTTAGCAAAACAGAGTTCACAGTTGGACCTCTTTCACCACCCATGTCCTAATTTGTCTAAACAATTAAGGCTAATCTGATCATTGTCTGACTACTCAAAGAGTTTTGCTAAAAGCATAGGGCTCTGACCTTTGATGAAAAGGCCTTTCCTCAGCCACATGAGGTATGTGTGATGAAGAGGGGAAATGAAGAAATTAACCCACTGAGACGTGGCTTTCCTGATGTTGGAGGGCTAAGAGAAAATTTGAGCCTATGTGCTTTCCAAAAACCTCTACAAGTCTTGCTTTAAACACAGACGCATCCAAAAACTAACGTGAAAAATCTGACAGAGCACATTTAATTCCCCGACTCTGAACAGTGAATAGTCTCAGTTGTTCCCCACTGCCTCAGAGACAATAGAAATAGGAATCAGAAAAAAATCAGATTACCTCTGGTTTGATTTCTTTTTCAGTTTCATGGATCATAGATTTAGGTTATTTTAAGAACTGCTGCTGAAGAAGAAAAGGCAAGGAATTCAATATAATAGCACTAACAGGTCTTTGAAAACTTCTACTTTCCCTGCCTCCCTCCCTTCTTTCTATACATCTTCCCCTCCCTCCTTTCTTGAACAAAATTTGTCTTGCACCAGACCACAAGCTAGGTACTGAGGAAAAGAAGATAAGTAAGGATAATACATACCCTCCCTTAGTTCATAGGCTAGGTGGCAGAGGGGATGTAGAGAAGGGACCCAGATCAGAACTCTGCCAGTAACTGCAAGGTAATGCTAAGAATGTCCTTCCTCTTCCTATGTTAGGGTTCTCAGATTCAGTGACATCAAACCGCTGAAAACTTGATGGAAGGAGGAGGTCAAGGCAAGAGAGGAGAGACTGCAGCATGTAGGATTATAGCCAATTGTACATTTTAAGATTCTTCATTTTCTATTCCTTTTTTGTAATACTTTTTTTAAAAAAATAGACTTTTTTCTTACATACAAAATAAAAGCTCACCTTAGAAACATTATTTACAAAGATAATAGCTCACATTTACTAAGTGCCTACTTGGTCTCTAGGCTCTGAGGAAAATGCTGTATGTGAATTATGCATCTCATTGCAACTGAGACTTGAAGGGATTGAGTTAGCAAGATGGCAGAGCAAATAAGTGCCCAAGCAGGGTTCTAATCAAGGTGTGTTAACGTCAGAGTTAGCATCTTAACCATTCATTTATTCTGCCAAGAAAAAAGGGCCAGTTAATCCCACTGTTAAGTCATTTTGGTAGTATCCTTCCTTCTTTCTAATATGTACAACTCTTATTTTGACGCCAAACACATTTGATTCCACTTCCAGATTGATAATCACTAACATTGGCAATGCAAATGAAAACCACAATGAGATATCACCTCATACCTTTTAGAATGGCTACCATAGGAAAACAAACAAACAAGAGATACAAGAAATAACAAATACTGGAAAAGATGTGGAGAAAAATAAACCCTTGTGCACTGTTGGTGGGAATGTAAATTGGTGCAGTCACTATGGAAAACACTATGGAGGTTCTTCAAAAAATTAGAAATAGAGCTACCATATGATCTAGCAATTCCACTGCTGGGTATATATCTGAAGGAAATAAAATCATTATGTTGAAGAGATATCTGCATTCCCATGTTCATAGCAGCATTATCTACACTATCTAAGACATGGGAATAACATAAGTGTCCATCAGTGGATCATTAAATAATGCAGTTGTGCTATATATGAATGGAATATTATTCAGCTATAAAAAAAATCCTACTATTTCGAGCAACATGGATGGTACATGAGGGCATTATACTAAGTGAAATAAATCAGAAAATGAAAGACAAATACTGTTTGATCTCATATACATATTGAATTAAAACAACAACAACAGAAAACACACTCATGGTTACCAGAGGTGGGAGTGGGGGAATTGAATATAGTCGGTCAAAGATACAAACTTCCAGTTATAGGATAAGTAAGTACTGGGGATGGAATGTACAATATGCTGACTATAGTTAACACAGACATATGGTATATTTGAAAGTTATTAAGAGAGTAAATCCTGAGTTCTCATCACAAGGAAAAAAAATTTATCTATATGAGGTGATGGATGTTAAACAAACCTATTATGGCCATCATTTTACAATATATATAAGTCAAGTCATTATGCTGTATACCTTAAACTTATACAGTGTTGTATGTCAATTATCTTAATAAAATTGGGAAAAAATAACATTGGCAATAGTACATCACTTTACCTCATTTCAGATTTCAAAGTTTTAACAAGCACAGATGCTTAATTTTATCAAAGTCTTTCTCAGGAATTATTGAGAATATTTTAATCATTAACAAATATTCTTAATAATATCAATACACTTGCAAATATTGAAGCTTCTGTGCATTTCTAGTCAAGGTAATACGAGAGTGAATGAATGAGACATATATGGTTTTTCCCTCATTCATCATAAATTATGAGGGAGGTACCTATTTCCCCTTATAACAGGAGAAATGGATAACACATAATAAAATAAATACACTGTTTAGAATACAATTAATACCCCAAAAAGAATAACCTGATTTTTGTGATAAAGAACAATGAGGTAGGGAGCGTGTTGTTGCTACTTTTATAAGGGGTTCAGTGGAGGACTTCTGGTGATATTTAAGCTGAATTCTAAACAACGAGAAAGAGTTGGTTATGTAAAAAGTTGAGACAGTTAAAATTCAGGAATCTGACAAATATTCTGTGGTAAAAAGATTTCTAAGTTCTGGGAAGCATCATAAGATCCCTTGACTAGAGAGGCAACAGGGGCTTGACCAGGCCCTGGCAGGGAAGGGCAAGTTCATCATGCTACACACAGTGGGTGGCCTCTGAAGGGTTTTAGGCAATGGGGGAGGAGGATATAATTGATATCTTGAAATGTTTATTTGGTCACTGTAAAATTGGGACTTCTTCTGATAAGAAATTAATATCCAGAATATATAAAGAACTCCTACAACTCAGCCACTAAAAACAAACCACCCAACTTAAAAATGTACAAAGAACTCAAGTAGACATTTATCCAAAGGTATACAAATGACCAACAAACACATGAAAATTTGTTCAACATAACTAATTATCAAGGGAGTGCAAATCAAAAACACAATGAAATATCACTTCATACCCATTAGGGTGGTTATTATCATAAAAGCAGGAAATAAGTGTTGGCAAGAACGTAGAGAAATTGGAACACTTGTTCACTGTACTGGGGAGGTAAAATAGTGTCACTTCTGTGGAAAACAGTATGGCTGTTACTCAAAAAATTAAAAATAGAATTGCTATGTGATCCAGCCATTCCACTTCTGAGTATATATCTAAAACAATGCAGTCAAATTTACAGCTGTGGTTGTAGCCTTGTCTGAAGGTGTTTACTCAAGGAGGAATACATTTCCAAGTTCACTCATGCAGTTGTTATCAGAATTCAGTTTCTTGTGGGCTGTTAGACCAAAGGCTTCAGTTCTTGTCTGGCTGTTGGCCAGAGGCCTACCTATTTTGCCACATATGCCTTTCTATAAAGCAACTTACAACATAGCAGCTGGCTTTCTTCAGAAAGAGCAAGCAAAAGAAAGAATTTCATGATGGAAGCCACATTATGTTTACACCTAATCTCTGAAGTGACACTTTTGCCGTGTGGTATTAAAAGTAAGTCCTGAGGTCCAGCCCACATTCAAGGAGGTGAATACCAGGAAGTGGGGATCACTGTGGGCCATCACAGAGACTGACTATTATACCATGCTGGCAGGGAAGTTTGTCTGTTTTATTCACTGTTATATCACAAAAGCTTATAAAAATGCCTGGAGAATAGTATATTTTCCACATACATTTGTGGAATGAAGGAATCTAATCCAGAATCTGCACATAATTTGTGTTTAATAAATGATTGCTATAATGGTAATAATTTTAAAAAGTAGAATTGCAAGAAAAGACTCAGAGATATTTGTATACCCATGTTCACAGCAGCATTATTCACAGTAGCAATCCAAGTGTCCATTGACAGATGAATAGATAAATACAATGTGGTGTGTACATACAAATGAAATATTATCAGTTTTTAAAGTGAAAGGGGATTCTGATACAGGATATAAAATGGATGAACCTTGGAAATATAATGCTAAGTACAATAAGCTAGTCAAAAAGGATAAATACTATATGATTCCACTTATATGACGTACATAGAACAATTAAATATGTAGAGACATAAGGTAGAATAGTGGTGCAAGGGGCTGGGAAAAGAGAGGAATAGGGAGTTATTGTTTGATGGATATAGAGTTTCAGTTTGGGAAGATGAAAATGTTCTAAAGATGGATGGTGGTGATGGTTGCACTACAACATGAATATATTTAATGCCACTGAACTGTGTACTTAAAATGGTTAAAATGGTAAACTTTGTGATCTCTATATATTTATTTACCACAATAAAAACTGGGACTTCTGCTCTGACTATGACAGAGGAACTGGCATTAGATTATCACTCTTGCCAAAAACATAAAACTGGACAAAATATACGAGGTAATCTTTCTGCCAGAGCAACACTGCACCTGGAAAAGAAAGATAATTCATTCGGCAAACCGCATCATGGCTCAGAACTCTGCCAGCGGATAATTTTGTAATGGCATTGCGGTGAGCTGCAGTCCAAGAAGAGAGCAGCAATGGCACTGTTCAGAGATGGCAGATAGCGGGGTGGTCAGAGGCAGTCAAAGGTATTGGAATCTGAGAGGCCGGCACTAGAAAGTGGAAGCTGAGCAGAGCCTTACCATTAAGAACTAAGGTTGTGCAAGTGCAAAGTGAGACTTAGAAGACGGAGCTGCTTCAGGCTGGAGAATGGAACAGATACTAGAGTTGTAGCAGTGCTAAGGGCTGTTGGAGGCATCCAGCTGAGACATCATAAAGGCCTTCCCTCACAAGCAAGGATTGCATTCTCCAGTGAGACCTACTTTAGACCACTCTCACAAAGTCTGAAAGGAAACTCTAATAAGTTTCTGAGAAGAGGCCAAGTTTGGAGGTGGAGTCTTGCCAAGTGAGAGGCTAGGAGAATAGATTTGGCTTTCAACAGATCTTCCATAGTAAAAGTTAAAGCAAACCTACTCAATTCCAAGGTGAGCAGCCAGTAATCAAGCTACCTGCTAGAACAAAAGCCAAAATACTTCAGAGGAAGATAACAGAATCCAAAGTCCATACAACTTAACACAACCACGTCCAGTACAAAATGAAAAACTGCCGAATGTGGACAAAACTAAGACAATGTGACACCTGGTAAGGGGGGAAAGTTAGTAGAAATTGACCATAAGATGGCCCTTACTATGAACTTAGCAGGAAACAACCAAACCTTTAAAGCAGCTACTATGAAAACATTCAAAGAACTGAAGAAAATATGTTGAAGTAGTTTTTTAAAATTATCTTATTGAGTGAAGAGACCAAGGATCTCCAGAGAAATAGAAACTGTAATAATAATATAATAATAATAAACAAAAGCAAATACAAATTTTGGAATTGACTGAAATAAAAAACTCATTGAATGGTCATATCAGCAGATTGAAAATAGAGGGGAAAAAAAGAGACAATGAGCTTGACTATAGGTAGAAAGAAATCATCTAATCTGAAGAAGAGGTAAAATAAAAATTTGAAAACATCAACAGCTTCAGGGATACGTGGATCAATATTGTATGGTCAAACATGTTTGTTATTAGGATTTTCAGAAGGAGAATAAACTATACTTGAAATATAATAACTAAAAAGATACAAACTATAATGAAAAACAATGACTTACAGATACAAGAAGCTAGATGAACTACAAGCAGGATAAACACAAGGAAAACCACTTCTAAGTGCATCATAGTCAAACAACTGAAAATCAAAGAGAAAGAGAAAACCTTGAAAGCATCTAGTTAAAAAAAAGTCTTGTTATGTACATGGGAACAAATATGAGACTGACAGTTAACTTCTTATAAAGAGAGAAGGCCAGCATACCAGGGAATGACATCCTTAACGTGCTGGGGTGGTGGAGGAGTCAGCCTGCCAGAATTCTTTGCAAACTAAAAACATCTTTCTAAAGTGAGATTTAATAAGGAAATCTTCTGATAAAAGCTCAGAACATATGTTGCCAATGAACCTACAATAGAAGAAATACTAAATAATATCCTTAAAGCCAAAAGAAAATGATATCAGAGAAAAACTCAGATACCTAGAAAGTAAAGAAAGCCAACAGAAATGGAAGATAAGCAGTTAAACATAAAAGACTATGCATTTTTTTTCTACTTATAATTCTTATCACTATTAACTGACTGTTTAAAATAAAATAATATCACAAGGAAGGATTTATAATGTATATAGAAATGAATGGACAGTGGCACTAAAGAAGGTGGTTGTGTACGTAAAATTATACATTCTTTAGTCATTCGGTTTGAAAGGTGATACGTGGGAGTTGTGAAGAGTGAAGTGGAAAGCTGTAACATGACAAGTGGAAAGCTTCAGGTGTGAAGTAGTACAATATAATTTCACCGGTTATTGAAATTGAAAAATACATCTTGTTAGCTCCAGAGCAACAGCTAACCAAATAATAAAAGAGGTCTTGCAAGAAGTTAAGAGAGGAAATACAAAATATTACTGTATAATATTCAACGAATCCCCTCATATTCCCCCAAAAAAGAATAAAGGCAAGGAAAAAATAACAGAAAACAAAAACAGAAGATACAAGTGAAAACAAATAGCATAACTATGGACTTCAATAAACCACAGGAATAGTCATATAGAATGTAAATGGATTAAATGCTCTAATTAAAAGTCAGAACATCTCAGACTGAGAAAAAAAAGCAAGAGCCAACCTTATGCATTTTACAAAAGACACAAACAAATTCCAGGCCCATGTGGTTTCACTGATGAATTCTATTGAACATTCATGGAAGAAAGAATTCCAGTAATACACAACCTTACAGAAAACAGTGGGAGAGGAGATGCTGGCTACCTCATATGAATCGGCGTTATCCTGATGACCAAAACAGACACATACCTCGTATATTATTGAAAAAGAAAACTATAGACAAATAGGTTCCCTCATAAACACATATACAAAAATCCTGAAAATATTTGTTAGTTGTGTCTGTAGTTGGCCCCACTTTCTCATTTCCAGTGTTGATGTATTTTATCTTTTAACTCTTAATTAAATTTATCAGAGTGTTGCTTGTTTTATTAATATTTACAAAGACTCATAGAGGTATTAATTTTTTGTATTTTATTTTAATATAATTTTGGCTTTTAGATGGTGTGAAGGGTTTGTGTGTGTTTAGAATGTAATACTATGTTTAATTTTGTTTCCAATTTCCTATGGTCATTTCAAAAGAAGGTACAAATATAAACATTTAGCAAAATAACTTTATTTACTGTATTATTCAGTTTCCCCAAAACCAATTTATTCTTTTCTATTTATTCTGTAGAGGATTTACAGAATTGGTTTAGTTTCCTAACTTGATTATAGTCCCATTAATTTCCCCTTCATGTTACAGCAGTTGTCATATTTACACTGGTGCAGTGTTACTCAGCATAAAAGCTTCATGACACATCTATGGAGAGCAAGTATCGTTATCCATAAGGTTGTTCATACTAAATATACTTGCCATTTATTTTTAAATATCCAGTTCAGGAAGCACCTCCTCTAAGAAGCCTTGTCTGGTACCCAGGCTTCCTCTTCTACTTTCCCTCCTCCCTTTCTGTTGTTGCCCTTGTAGCCCTTTATTAATAGGATGCATTGTGTGATGTTCTTCCTCATTAGATTGTGAGTTTCATGGGAATGAAGTGCATGCCTTATTTTCTTTTAAATTCCAATTCTTAGCATAGTTCATGGATTTGGAATGGAGCTGGGTAAATGTTTGTTGAATTGGATTGAAAGAAAAGTGTCAAAAAACAATGCGATGTAGAAATAGTTATCATAGGTCTTAGAGGATGTACTGGGTATGAAATCAGACAATGTGAGAAATTGGAAAGCACAGGAAAACAGAAGGAAAGATGCATCCAGCTTAGAAACTTCCCTGACCACACCTGCCCCACTTCATCCTCAGCATCCTTTCCAAATCCTTCTTCTCCTGCCCTTTCAGTGTAGATCAGCCTCTGAATTCCCTCTCAGCCTTTCCCTCACCTTTTGCCTTGGAGTGAGGCAGGTCACATGGCATGCTGTGTGAGTGTCAAGTCTGCAAGGATCACATCTGACATCTCTGCTGTGTGAAATCATTCTTTACAAGCCACCTGTTTGTGTGTTTCTGCCTTACATGGGAAGCTGATAACAAGGCAGTAGTTGAGCCACACTTTTGAAACAGGGATAAGCAGTGGGAGAATGAATGTTCTCACTTCAGTGTCAGATACCAGGCATACAGGCCTCGGGGAGTGCTGTCGGCCAGGCCAGCAACACACCTGGGACTGGAGAGCAACAGCATCACACGTTTGGTCCCAGTGGTTCACCTGCTTCTGACCTGAAGATTCCTAATGCCTCTGAGCTGTGGTTTCAGCTGGGGGCAGTCTAAGGGGCAGCTAGTCCCAAGCTGCTTCCCCAGCCTTAGCCTATTCCTTTCCATCTCCTGCTCAGTCATTGTGCCTGGGAGGAGGGGTTTGGGGAAGAGGTCTGACCACCAGGAACACTGGCAGTGCCTGACAGCAGGATGGTGAGCTCTGTACTTTGGCCTTTGCACCTTCTGTTTCCTCCTCGGCGCTCACAGATGACTTGCACCCTTTGTACCTCCTGCAACTCTATACATCCTTCAGAATCCAGCTCACATGTCAACTGCTCTATGAAGACTTTCCTTTTATCTAAGGAGTGTTGATAATGTCCTTCTGTGTGCTTCTAATATTACCTAGACATTTAGCTATCATAATTTGTTTTTAACATATAGACAGTAGTGAACATGTTTGTTAAGATATCTTTTCTTCTTTCCAGTCTCTGGGATCCTTACAGATGAGACACAACTTCATTCATCTTTTGCATGATCTCAATACCTAGTGGTTGGCACATAGTAATACTCAATAAAAGTTGTGAATTTATTGGAATTGAGGGAGCGGATGGATTGATTCACTGATAACTGGAAAGAAGAATACTTTACTTTTCTTCTGGCCTTCTTGGAAATGTACCTGGTATTTTTGATTTCCAAAACCTTGCTCACATAGGTTCTTGCTGTCTAAAAAGCCCCACCCCTGAATCATTTTTCCAGGACTGAGAAGAGCCTGTGCACAGGCTGGGAGGAGCTCCAGGTCCCCTTCACCACTAAAGCAACATCCTTTGCAGACTCTGAAGCCCAATAGATAGGGAGTCACATTTCTGATCTAACCTTACTAGAGTCTTGGTCAGGTTATAATTTTTGAGTGAATTTATTCACCTGTAAAATACAGATATTAACGCCTACTTCTTTTAGTATAACCAACTGCCTGTGTATTTTTTATTCTAATAATTTTTGTATGAAATCTAGTCTGACTGATGACATTGCTGACCTCCCCAGAGCACCGTGGAGAAGAAATGAGATGACATGGACCACTGGTCAGAATGGCACTGGGAATTCACGCCTTGAATCTCCCTTTGCTTTAAACACCACAATGATGGATGAGCTGTGCTCACCAACAAGAGGAAACTCTCGGGGCCTAGGACATAGCTGAAGCCTCTGGTGAGCAGAGCTGAAGTCACAGGCCTGTTGAGATCCATGTCTGGCAGCAGGCAGAGCAGCTTGGTGTGACTATGACAACTGTGGGGTCCTGGAAACATGAGCACTGTGTGTGGGGGTGGGGCTCCGAGCCAGCACAATGCGTGAAACCGGGGCAGTGTTCTCGCATCGGATAAAAGGTGCTGTGGACCCTGTCCTGGGGCTTATATACAGCTGTGTGTGCCTGACTGAGCTTAAGGAAGATCTTAAAAGTTCCCCTAGGATTCCACTCAATTCTTGCTAACACAGTGCTGGATCTGCATGCTGCTATTTGCAATATCAGTCCAGGGTGGAGCCCCAAGCCACTAATGTAGGATCTGCTTATGGACCGGATGACGCTGGGGGTATTCAGATACAATAGTGAAGACACTAGATTGGAAGAGGTTAGTATACAGAGAAGACAAATAAAATGCCAAACAAAGTAAACAGCCTCTCCAGATGAATCTGCAAAGGGCAATTCTAGGTAGTCTGAGATGCACCAGGAGCTCAGGAAACATTAGTGCCATCTCCCTTTTTCTGCAGCAGCCAGATCACTTTCTACTTTTTCTTCTGCATATCTAAGTGCTAACATTTTCCTTCTAGACAGTGTGCTCCTTGAGGACAGTGGCTTCCTCTAAGTCTTCCTCTTCCCTGCTGGGGTATAGGCCGTGGCACACAGTAGGAGCTCACTGACTGTTTGCTTTGGGCAGAAATCTGTACGCCAAATGCTGTGAAACCATTTGTAGTGGAATCGTTGCAGAGAGTGGGTGTGATCAATGTTTGTGTGAAAGGGATCTTGAAATGCTTTCTTTCCATTGGACCATTTCTGGAGACAGTGGCTCTGGGGAGATTTCCCTATATTTTAGCACTAATAACATTCTCTACAGCACAGCCTCAGCGCACAGGGATCCTTTGGTCATGGGTGTAAACTCCACCGCAGAGCAGGAAAGGTCCAGGCCAACCACCTCCCATGTTCAAGGCTCATCAAATGTATTTCATCTTTCCGGCTGGCCAGTGCTATTTGGTATTTTTCTGCCCACTGCCTTTGAGGTCTTTCTCCCCCCTTTCTCCCCGCTTTCTCCAATCCCCCCGACCCCCCAATCTACTTCACATGCTTGGGCGGCAGCTGCATGCTCTATATTTAGTAAGAGGAAACCAGTTGCCTTCAAAAGAAGATAGTTTCTTTCTTTTTTTTTCCATTCCAAGTGTTTGATTTGATATTTTCTGTGAATTTGATATCATTTGGAGCGCTCTATTAGGACATACCCTGGGGCTACAGTTTATCTTTAAATGAAACTCACTTTGCTTCTGAAATGCTCTCCATTAGTTATTGCTGTTTTGATCCTGCTGTTAGCTCATATCTGTTCTTCAGCCTCTCTCTTTTTCACCTCTAGCTCCCATCATTCCCTCTTTGTTCTTAAGTGCCCGGGTTTCCAGAAGAGGAGCCCTGTGTCTTGCTAAGGCAGTCCTCTCTTTCCATCACTAATCAAGCCAGTTTTCACTTGTATTGAAATTTCATGGACCAGCAGTTGCGCAGTATTCACATCCTCATTTCAACCCACAACAATCTCGTCTAAATATGAAGAAGTCAAAATCCAGGCAAGTAAGGAAAGTCCCTATGCTGATTAATCTTAGACTCCAGTCTAGACCTACCTGACTCCAAAGCCCATGCTTCCTCCATCTGACTATGGTGACTCCTCCCTCTGACTACTGCACGCCATTCCCAGCCGTTTCTGTCTCACCATGTCATGCCCATGCTTCTTCTGGTATTGCCAGTCTATTCTGATTAGAGTGTCCATCATGGTTTTTGAAAGAATGATCTAAATCTCCTGCCTGGGCTCAGTTGCTCAGTTGCTGGCAGTCTGCTATTGCCCTGACAAATTTACTGAAATTATAATCCTGGATTTTTTCCTCTCAATTCATCTCCTATTGTTGAAAACTTTCCTCCTGTTGGCTGGTGGCTCTATTCCTTCCTAAACCTGCGTCCATGACCTCACATTGCTTCCTTCCTGGACTCTGGTCAGGGAATAGGTCTGTAAGCAAACAGATGTTAGACTTGCAAAGTCCATCTTTCTGCATCTCAGCATCCATTCTCCACCTCTGTCTTTATTGAACTTGTGTACATCTGCTATTTCATGAGACAAAAGGGACAACGAGATGTCCTATTATTCACTGCACCCATCTCAAAGTTTAGCATCTCCAGGTGGTATACCATCTCCTTTATTACTTCTAGATGGTATATTGACCTATGAAGTGAAATGTAAATTTAAGTACCACTTAACATACCTCACTCAAAATAATAGGGGAAGGGAAAATGGTTTTAAATACTTGGCTGGTATATATTGATATAGTTAATTAAAATGAGCATAGCTGCTGCAGTCTTATGTCTAGGTCTGGTCACAGGCTCTTGCGTTTTCTTCCATAACATCCCTCAGGTCCTCTTTGTTCTTGGCCAGCACCTCGGATGGGTTGGGATTCTTGAACTGGTGGGTTAATGCAGAAATTTCATTCAGGAAAGGTCTGTGTTCTTAGTAGTCCTTACCTCTGTTGGCTTACTTTCACCTGTTAACTTTTGCTCTTGGATATGGGTGCTCTAGTCAGTTCCCTAGATTCCAGACATAGTCATCCCTGCCCCTATTTGGTAGATGCAACATAATTCTCATTTGTCAATGGATGTAAATATCCCAGTAAGAACAGTACTTCATTTTTTGTCTAGTAGTTCAGTGGCCTGAATAGCTCAAAATGTCTAGAAGGCAATCTCAACTTCCTATTCAATGAAATTGTGAGTGGGTACCCTGTGGAAGCATTTTCCCTTTGGGAACTGAAACCTACAAACCCAAAGAACCCCAGCTCACAAGGAGAAAAAGTCAAAATGGTTTTGTGAATGGGTTTTTAAGTATAGTGTTATAAGGCATTGCTCTCAAATGTACCCATTGGGTATCATGTATTGTACCCATATAATGTGACAATGGGAGAAATAACATCACATATTTGCTGCTGGTTCAAAATATATACTACATCCTATAGGCAGTGGACCTAGCATATGGAGTGGTGGTGTCTTCACTAAGTCAGGCATTTCTACCATTCCAGAAAGCTGAGGTGTTGTGGTTGGTCAGAGAATTTCAGGGTCTCAAATTCATTGGCAAACTTATATAGCTATAAAGTGAAGTTCATGATCAGAAAAAATGTTAAGAAGGAACCATAATGCATTTTGAAAGGTGGTAATGGAAGAATCATTTCAAATGGGGAAGACAAACGCATATCGAGAATAAATGTCTCGTCCTAGGAAGATAAATCACTGTTTTATCTATAATAGAAGGGGTCCAATGAACTTGAACTGCTAAAAATAGTCAACAGTCCTAGAACAGGGGATCTACTGGGCAGTACTGTTGGCATCAGGGGTACTCAGCATATGCAGGGGACAGATGAACTTAATGATGGAAATCAGTGTCATTAAAATCATGCTTAGCTTCCATCACTGCCCTCCATAGCCCATTTACTCATGAGCCTATTGATCAAGTAGCGAGATGACTCGGGAAAGAGGCTGAGTGTTATCCATGCAAAGGGTATCTTACCTACCTGATTTTCTAAGAGCATTATTGCAGTGGATATCCTGCATTAAAGAAATAACTCTTCTGACATGTCCTGGCCAGTTGGTCAAATACTTAGTCACTGTCCTTGAGTTAGCACAGAGTTATACATCTAGCCATAGCTCCTTAAGTGAAAGTAGAGAAAACATTGCTTGAAGCAGCTGCAAATGAAGAACTAACTATAGTTGTAAATTTATAGTCATTCTATGATCCATTCCAATCCAGACTACTTAATTAAAGATATATAGAGCAGCAATTGTAAAAACACAGAAAAATCGCCGGAAAACCATTTGGTAACTTAAAATACTAAAAAAAAAAAAAAAAAAAAATCCCCCCAAATAATAATCCAACAAAGGCAAGAAAGGGCAAAGAAAAGAACAATACACAGAGGGGACAAACAGAAAACAAATAATACAGTGGTAGACCTAAATCAAACTATATCAATAATTACATGAAATGTTAATGGTGTAAATACTTCATTTTAAAGCAAAAACTGATAGAGTACTTTAAGAAACAAGACTCTACTATATGCTATACCAAGAGTCACACTTTAAATGTAAAATTACCACAACAATGTTTAATAGAAATGACAATAGGAAACATTATTATTTAATTATTTAGTACCATGGCAGCAATAGGCATGACTATTGTTTATTTTAGACAATGCTTATCAAATAAAGAAATTTTCCTTATATTTCTAGATTTCTGAGAGTTTCATTACAAACAAATTTTGAATATTATCAAATACATTTTTCTCTCTTTTGATTAGATCATACTGTTTATTTCTTCTATGCAGTTAATGTTGGGTTACACATACATTTATTTTATAATGAAAAACCAATCTTACATTTGTAAAATAAACCATACTTGGTAAATGTGTGTGTGTGTGTGTGTGTGTGTGTGTGTATAATTCGATTTGTAATACCTTTTTAAGGTTTTTTTGCATCTATGCTTAAGAGGGCTACATGATTTAATTTATTGTAATATCCTTATCAGGCTTGAGGTGAGGGGTATGATAAACTCATAAAAATGATTATAACATGTCTCCTTATTTTATTTGAAATAATTTTAAAATTGATATTATTTTTCTTAAAAGTTTTAAGGAATATATCGATAAAAACTTCTAGGTCAGGAGTTCTATTTTGTAGGAAGATTTTTAATTAAACATTTATATATTCTTACTATTTCCTTCTGTCAGGTTTTGTAAAGTGTGCTTTTTTCATAACTTTTTTTTTTTAA
Organism: Aselliscus stoliczkanus; assembly: GCA_033961575.1. Classification (NCBI taxonomy): domain Eukaryota; kingdom Metazoa; phylum Chordata; class Mammalia; order Chiroptera; family Hipposideridae; genus Aselliscus; species Aselliscus stoliczkanus. The sequence goes on from CM066729.1 coordinate 123,490,465, forward strand.
AGAGTTCTAATGGCTTTTTAAAAAATATATATTTTTTTATTATGGAACAGTGTGTTTCTCCAGGACCCATCAGCTCCAAGTCGAAAAGTTGTTTCAATCTAGTTGTGGAGGGCACAGCTTAGCAGCCCATGTGGGGACTGAACCAGCAACCTTAGTATTGTGAGCACTGCACTCTAACCAATTGAGCTAAACGACTCCCCCCCACAACTTTTATCATTTCATATAAATTAACAATTTTTTGGCATAAGCTTGTTTATATTGTATTATAATCTGACATCTGTAGGGTCAATAAGGAGTTTCTTTTGAAATTTCTGATATACCTAAATTTCATTTTGTCTTTTTTTATCATTAGTTTTGCTAGCATTTTACCAATTTTTTTTCATTTCTTTCCAAAATAAATTGACTTTTATTATTGCCATCATTCTGTATTTTATTATTATTTGGTTTAGCTCATTTACCAATATTTCCTAATATACATAGGGATTTCTTTTTTGAAATATGGGTTATTTAGAAGTATTTTGTTGAAATTTAAGTATTTGGAGATTTTTAAATTATTTTCTTTGCATTTATCACTTACTGTGGTCAGAAAACATATTCTGTTATCAGTGTATTGAAACTTCTTGGAAATTGTCTTGTATTTCAACTGATGGTCTATTTTTACAATTTTGTTTCACATGCTCTTGTAACACCCATATTGTAGAAAGGCCAGTGTTTTGAGTGAGGTGAGGATTATACCTTAAAAGTGGGGATTACATTCCAGGAGTAAAGGCAAAATTGAAATAGATCCATCTTTATAAACCTTAAAGCTCATCTTAATAAGAGCAAAATGATGGGCCAGTGATTCAACTTAACATTCATTGGAGGAAGACAATATAATTGTCTTCTACATAACAAGACAATATAATTGTCTTATTATATAAGACAATATAATTGTCCTCTACTACATAAACCATAATGAGCAGCAGTTAATTAGAAATGAGAATATACAAAGAATTAAGACAGTAACACATAGTCAAAACAAAAAATAATCAGTAAAAATAGATTCAGAAAAAAATGTTGAAGTTAGCATTCCAAAGCTTCAAATCAAGTATGTCAATATGATAAAGATAGTGGAAAGAGATGGAAAATTAGAAGGAAAAATGGAATAGTTCAGCAAATAATTAAAATAAGTAGAAATAATCTAAGCATATTCTGTACCTGCAAAATCATATCCAAATTTAAGAATTTATTGAACAAATTTACAGTGTCCTGGACACAGCAGAGTTTTGTAAACTTAAGTACAGAGCAATAGAAAATATGCATAGAGAAGCATATGAAAATGATAGAAAAGAAAACAAACAGAACATAAGATGTGGTAACTAGTTTAAAGTCTAATATAGTCCAATTATGACTCCTAAGAAGAGAAGAGAGAGAAAATGGAACAAAAAAAATATAAAGAAAAAATAGTGATTTTCTTGCCAGAGAGGAGGGGACTTGAGAAGCTGGGTGAAAGAGGTGAAGGAATTAAAAAATACAAATTGGTAGTTACAAAATAGTCATGGGGATGTAAAGTACAGCATAGAGAATATAATCAGTAATGTTGCAACAACTATGTGTAGACCAGTCAGGGGGATCACTTCATAAATTATATAAATGTCTAACAACTATGCTGTTCACCTGAAACTAATATAAAATAACGTTGACTGTCAACTCTGACAAAATAAATAATTAAAAAATATTTATGTATCTTTGAAACCTCAAGAAAGGCAATATCCTACATATTCAAAAAGATCTACAAACCCAAACCGTGGATAAATACAAAGAAGGCAACACCCCTAGATTTCTTACTACAACTACTGAAAAATAAATATAAGGAGAAAAACTTAATGGCAGCCCAAGGCAAAAAGATGCATTGTCTTCAAGGTAATAATGAGAATGAGACTGCTGACTCCTCAACAGAAACAATGGAAACCACAAGCAGTAAAATAAAGTGTTGAAAGGAAAACAAAAAACAAAAACAAAAAAAAACCCCGCTAAAGGAGAATTCTAAACCCTGAAAATGCTTTTGAAAAATAAAGGTGAAAATGTCATTTTCAGTCAAACAAAATCTGAGTGCATTCATTGCGAACAGACATGCACTGCATAAAACAAAATAAAAAGGAATTTTTTCAATTTCAGGGGATATGATACCACATGGAAGCACAGAGATTCAAAAACTGAAAAGCAGATGAGAAAACGTGTGTGTGTGTGTGTGTGTGTGTGTGTGTGTGTGTGTGTGTGTGTGTGTTCCAAATAATGTTTCTAGAATAAAGTGTAGGGCAATATCCATGGCCTTGTATCCATGGCCTTGGGGTATGCAAAAATTTTCATAAGAGAATACAAGCACAAATAATTATCAGGAAATAAATAGACATGACTGAGACATGATATTCTATCTAAGTAGCTAGCTAGTTAACTAGCTATATCTCTAATTTATCCTATCATTTATCTGTCTGAGAAGACCTATTATCTCAAAATTTTTTATAACAACACATATGAATTAATAAGAAAAGACAAACAATTTATTTCATAATTATCTTCTAAAAATGGAAAAATACTTCAACAGGTATTTTACAGAGGAGGAAATCTAAATGTTCAATGAATATATGAAAATGTGGTCATCATCTTTAGTCATCAGAGAAATAAATATTAAAACCACAATAGAATATGGCTATATCTCACAAATATGGCTAAAATTAACAACACTGGCAATTTCAAGTGTTCACGAGAGTTTGGAACAATCAAACCTATCCATAGTTTGAATAACAGTTTGGCAGTGTCTATTAAAGCTAAAAAAGTATGCCAATCCTCCTAACTCCACAATTCTACTTGTAGATATACCATCATGAGAGTGCATTTGTATTTCCATTAATACATACACATACATACAAGGATGATAATAAAAGCTTTATATAATAATCCAAAGGCTGGAAAAAACTCTATGGTATATTATTCCAAAGATGCAAAAGTAATCTCTCTTTTGCTTAATGTACAGAGAAAAACATGGAATTTATTTGAACAAGTTAGAAAGCGGGGAAAAATGGAAAAATAGTGTGAGGCCAGGAACTTTGTGGGGTAAAAGTGCCAGTGAAACATCTATGGTGGTGAGTCAAGTGAAGAAATTTTACCACTTCAAGTGAAGTGTGTAATTGTTGTCTCAATCATCAAATACAATTTTAAAATCTCATGAGGAGAAAGATTGTCTAATGTATGCACCCATATTTATGTTCATTCTATAGTTCTTTCTTCCTTCATCATGCTCTAAGTTTCCTTCTATCATTTCCTTTCTGTTTGAAGAACTTCCTTTAGTCGTTCTTCAAGGACAAGACTAAAAATTCTATTAGTTTTTCTTCGTCTGAGAATGTCTTGTTTCCATTTTATTCTTGAAGGGGAGTTACATTGAATCAAGAATTCCCAGTTAAAAATTATTTTCTCTGAGCACTTGAAAATATTGTGCCACTTCCTCTGGCCTTGATGATTTCAGATAAGAAATCAGTTGTATCTGCATTGAATTGGTTTCCCCCTTTAGATAACGTGTTTCTCTTTCAATGTTTTCGATACTTTGTCATTAGTTTTCAGAAGTTTAATTATTATTATGTGTCTTGGCATGGATTTTGGATTTCTTTATCATATTTGGGCTTTGTTCAAATTCATGAATCCAGAGGTTTATGTTTTTCATTAAATGTGGACAGTTTTCAGTCATTATTTCTTCAAATACCCTTTCAGGCACACCCCTTTCCTCTCTTCTTCTGGGACTCTGATCATATAACTGTTAACGTTAACAGAGTGATCTTTTATTATTTTCCACAAGTTGCTGAGGCTGTTCATTTTTATATTGGTCTGTTTTTTTCTATTGTTCAGATTGGGTAGACTACATTGACTCTCCTCAATTTCTATCCTTTGTCATCTCCACTCTATAACTGAATGTTTTTCTATTTCTATTACATTATTCAGATCTATGATTCCTTTTTTTTAGTAACATGATATTTTTGCTATGATCTTAAGATTCCCAGTTAGAAAGAGGGGGATCCTATGTAAATCTTTTACTTTAGGCAGTCACCCTGTTTAGGTTTGCATTCAGGTTTTGGACTACTTGGGTGAGCTTTGGTTTCAAAGACAATTTAACTCACAGTATCTTTGCTATACTATTTTCATCTGCTCGGCTTATCATGTGTGGTGGGACTCTCACTGGTTCCTGCTGGTACTTCCTGAGGAGCTGGAAGGGTTTCCTCCAGGAGGGGTCTGCCTGGTGCCTCTAGATGGGCAAAGGGGATCTACAGCTCAGGGCAATGAAGAGTGAGTGCTTCCTAGACCAGGCTACTTTTGTGACATGGCATTCTTTGCTTTCAAACTTAACCTAGTGCTGTCAGAGTGACTCTCATTAAATTGGTCTGAGGAATGATCTTCTCTGTGCTGCCTCTGTTGCTAGGTTGGGGTTAGAAAGAGCTAGGCCTGGACTGCTTTTCATTGTGGGTGGGATGAGGGTACCTAATATGCCCTGCCCTTATGTTCTTCCTTCAGTTCTGAGTTTAACTTTTGTTTTCCACCTTTCAGAATTCTCCTTAATTGGCTCTTGCATTATTTCCAGGAGTCATAGTTCTTCTTAGTGAAAACAATCAGAGAGAACATTTTGTATGGATAGGATGGCCCCAAGAGAAGAAACTTAAGAACAGAGATGTCTATTTTTGCATGTTTCTAGGTTAAAACCTTTCTTTATCTCTCCATTCCCATCTACAACCCATTTTCACAGTTAATCATACAGTCAAGCTCATACAGATGTCAGTAAAATCCACATCTAAGAATGAATGTGTGTGTGTGTGTGTGTGTGTGTGTGTGTGTGAGAGAGAGAGAGAGAGAGAGAGAGAGAGAGAGAGAGAGAGAGAGAAATCTAAGAGAAAGTTTTCACAGAACATGCTATAGAACTAGGATCCGCATTTATAGAAAGAAGTAATCCAGAAATTATTTAACTCCAGTAGTAAGTTAAATCAAAGCCAAAGACAATCACAAGAACTTCAGTCTTTGGGGCTTTTACAAACAATCTTTGAGAAAGCTAAAATTTCACAAAATATGGAATCGGGATTCTAGGCACCTTAAGAAAGTATCAAAAGGCTCGGAAGTGCTTGGTGTGTGAGTTAATATGCCTTTCTTTATCATGGGATTAGGACTTGTGCTATTTCAAATTGTGAATTACCAATACGTTTGGAAATAAGTTGGAAATTTAGATAAAGTGGTTTTAGATTTCTTATAATCACCTGTGTTTGTGATATTTATGTTTGGGTTGCAAGGTAGCCAGTGATGTAATTGTTTCTGAACTGTGAAGGGAATAAAATCGATGCACATTTGTCTATTCATAACCCATGCACATGTCTGTGAATTTTGAGTTGGCCAAAACATTTCTAACAGAATGTTCAACATTTGGCTGGTAGCTGGATCCTTGGGAATGTTTGGAATTGCCCACAGGAACATGCAAAGATTTGAGAAAAGGAGAGACTTAAAGGCAGTCTCAGGAAACCAATGTACCTATGGGGTAGAAAAGGGTGAAGACCTGAGAATGGAGACTAACACAGAACAGAAAGAAACACTGCGGCAAGAAAATGATACTTTGTTTATCATATTACTCAAGGGAGAGAAAGATAGTGAGAAGGTCAAGGGCTTGTCCTTGTAGGAGTCTGAGATGTAAATACTCCCTTTGGCATTGGGGTGGGAGGTTCAGTTTCAGTGAGTGGTGACGATGGAAGATAGATTGTCTGGTTGAGCAATAATAATAAGATGAAGAAGTCTGATCTTTAAAGCAAGATAGCATTTCTTGGTGAATTTTGCATTCCCAATAATCCCCTGTGGAGAATCTGGCAATGACAGATGTTTAATAATATCCTCATTTGCCTCCTTGAAGTCTGGGTTTCATTGCCTCCCCCAGGGAACTGCTCTGGGCACTTTTCCTAGGAATGGCTGTTAGGTTTCCTGCAGCTACTTAGCACTGCACCTCCTGATGGTGCTTGAGATGCACCCTTGTGAGCTCCTGGTGGTAAGCCATTACCCTGAGTCTGATGTGGCTGACCTCCGCCTGCTCATGAGGGCGAGCTTGGTGCTTATTATCCCAGGGAGGCTAGAGAGAGCACTGCAACACACACAAGGATTTGCTTAGATAATTTCACAGAGTGATGACAATTCATCCATTATAAGTGCAAATGTTAGAATAAAGGATACACACTGTTTAACAGCTGTAGGTTCGAGAGAGGGTATTGTCAATCATGGGCTCTCACTGGGCAAAGACATTTTTAATTAGCTGGTTTGGGAAAATAATCAAATACAGAACATTGTTCCCAAACTGACAAATGAGAATTGGATGCTGTCCAAATTATACTTTTTTTTCCTCTGTGATGCTGACCACCTGATCAGCACAACCTGCTTTTCTCTGTCCCCATTTTTCATCTCATTGCTCTGTCTTTTCTGAGTGGAGATGCTTCCTCAGCCATTATTGGCTGCCACTTAGCCTCACCATTCAATCTCTCCTCTCAGCTGCAAATAGGTTGTGGGTTTCCCTGGGTCTTCTTTTCTGGCTCCACTCCCCTCTGTCTCTTTGAGCCTTTTAGGAGGGTGCCTCTGAAATAAAGAATTGCACCAGACTAAGAATTATGTGCCTTCTCTTTCAAAGGAAAAGAGTATAAAATACATTTCCTCTCTAATATGTGCTAAGCTTTTTCACAAATTTTATCTAATTAATCTTAACTAGAATTCAATGGAGTATGCTTTCTTATCCAATTTCAGAGATAAAGAAATGGAGTCTCAGATAAGTGACTTGCTTATGATGACATATCCATTTTACGATAAGATACTAATTTATAGCCATGTCTGTCTTACCCAGTGCATTGCATTCCATAACACCAATTAAATCCATGTGCTCACACAGAACCCTGTAGCATTTGCTGTTCCCTCTACCTGGATGCTCTTTCCTTGTGACTGGATTCTTCTTTTCATTCAGCCATAAGCTTAGATATTATCTCTTCATAGAGTTTTTTATGACCATGCCAAGCCTCCGGTACTCTATCACAATATGGTCGTTATCATGACTTGGCAGTTATTACTTATTTTGGGTCTTTATCATCTGTCTATTCCTTTCAGAATGAAAATTCTGTGAGAGTAGACCTCTTGTGTTCCTTAGTCAACACCATGTCCTGTCTCTATAACAGGTTTGGCACATCCTGGCCACTAAATAATTGTTTGGTGAATGAATGAATAAATGGACTATGGATTAAGTGAATGACTGAATAAATAAATGAGTAGAAATTTCTTTTCAATGAACTACATTTTTAACTAAGTTTTACTCTATAATATAAATTATAAATCAATAGTTCCAGACAGGCATGTACCACTCCTTTCAAACTGAATTGGGCTTAGTTGGTTTAGAATACTATACATAGGTTTAATCAATAAAAGCCAGTAGAAAAAAAAGTGCATTGATAAGGACAAAATGGGACCTGAACTCTACTACTAATTTATAAATGCATGCTTATGTTATGCACATAAGTCACTTTTGTGGAATCAAATTACCCATCCTTTCCTGGTTTAAAATCTAAATTTATGTGTAAATATTTGCCTGGCTTTCTAAGGCAAAGCCCCAGTTAACATCCAGGGACTTGGGCATTTAGAAAGTGGTCCCTGAAAAGAGCCATAGCTTGTGATTGCAGAGCATGAAAATTACATATCAGTTTACATTCCTGGGTGTGTGAGTATATTAGTTTCTGGTTATTATTGCAATAAATTACCAGAAACTTAATAACTTAAGAGTACAAATTTATTCTCTTATATTTTTAGAGGTTAGAATTCTTAAACAGGTCATTTCCCATGTAAGGTAACATATTCACAAGCTTGGAAATTAGTATGAGGGCATCTTCGATAGTGTATTATTCTGCCTACTCTAACCTTCCAAGTCTTTTCACCATGACCTGCAAAGCTATACATAACCTGGCCTGTAGGATGTGTGATCTAACAATATGATGAATGTTTAAATTTTAAAAAAATAACAACTATTCCAGTAAAAGACATATTGCCATTAATCCCACACAAAATACTCCCCCTCTTTTTGAAAACACTTATCCCATTGTTCTTGCCACTTTCTGAAGCAGTTCTGGAAGTACTCTTTCCTGAGTGTCTTAAGTTGTACTGTGGTGGCTGCCTCGATGTCCTGAATCATTTTGACTTTGGGGAAGAGCCAGAAGTGGCATGGTGCCAGATCTGGTGAATAATGTGGTTGAGGAAACACATAATGGTCTTATCTGACAGAAATTGCCATATACCAAAAATGATGTGTGACATAGAGCATTATCATGATGGAAGATGATTTATCGGACACTTTAAAACACACCTTCTCTCAACTGTAGCTCACACCCGACTGATTGCACTGAACAACTTGAAACTTGTCACACACTGTTACTAAGGTTCCACACACCGCTTCCCATATTGAAGATCTTTGCCTTTCCGGTGGATGGCACTCAGCAGCAGCACTCACCATATTTTGTGATCACAACAGAAAGACTCCATGTCACACATCGCTTCTGGTATATGGCAATTTCTGTCAGATAAAAACATTGCATTGTGTCCTCATCCACTTTATTCACCAGATCTGGCACTATGCGACTTCTGCCTCTTTCCCAAAGTCAAAATGACCATGAAAGCTAAATGGTTGAATCTGTTCAGGACATCAAGGCAGCCATAACAGCGCAACCAAAGAAGCTCTGGAAAGAAGACTTCCAGAACTGCTCCAGAAAGTGGCAAGAATGATGGGATAAGTGTGTTTGAAGTGAAGCGAGGGGGAATATTTTGAGGGGGATTAATGGCAATGTGTCTTTTACTGTGATACATTTTTTAGAAAATTTAAACATTCACTGTATTGTTTGATTACACCTCCTATGTCTCTTACCTTGTTTTGCATAGTTCTCCCCTTCATGGATTATATTGTACTGTGTTACTTCTTTCAATCCCCTTTAGTCTTTTTCCAACATGAGATATTTGGACACACTCTTCTCTATACTTGGACTTCTCTTTCTCCTATTCTTTCCTGTCTACTTGTTTCCTCAAATATCTCCTTCTCTGTTTGTTCCAATTATTGTCATTACACCTTACTTTATATGTCTTTCTTTTTTTCTTGTTTGTTAGTCTCCCCCAGTACAAAATAACCCCTTAAAAAGGGGAACTGTATTTGCTTTACTTTTTGTCATACTTCTAGTATCTTGAATAATGCTGAGTATAGGGCAAGCAATCAACATATATCTGTTAAACGAATGAATCAAAAAATGGCTTGCAATCCTTTTAAAGACTTTGGTATTTACTTTTTAATAATGAGGTAGATTTTAAAGGGAATTAGATCAAGATGGCTTTGATATGGCTTTTTACATTTTGAAAATATTATTTGGCTCATGTGTGGTTCAGAAGAAAGCAAGAATAGATTCATGAGGGCCAGTTCACATAAGAACTGATGCTCACTTGACCTAGTTATATGGTCATGAAGCTGGAGAGAAACTTTGATGTTAGGGAAAGAATGACAATGAGGTTTCTCTTTTATGCAACTGAATATTTATGCCATTCCCTGAGGTAGGTGAGACTGGAAGGCATTACTTATTGGCAGGGAAGACTGTGAATTTAAACTTGGAGATACTGAGTCTATCTTTGAGATATCCAAGTGGAGAAATTAAGGAAGAGATTGTGATACCCTCGGTGACCACGTGTTCTGGTGTGCTTCAGACAGTTGGGATTATGACAATTGTACTAGTGTTATAATCCATAGTACCTTCTCGAATTATTTCTTTAAGAAAACTGCATCAGAGATTGGCTGGATTGGGGCAAATTTGGTAGCCTTCTGCATCAGATTTAACTGAAGTTAAATCTGGGAATAGATGTTGTTGCTTAAGGAAAAAGCATAGAGCAGACAGAAAAGGATTAAGGGTTAAGCCTTTAAAATTTCAGTGATGGCATTGAGAATGTTGAGCCTGCAAAGGAGGTCTAGTTCCACAGAAGACAGGAAAAGAGACAATATTTCCTATGTAAAGAAAAGTCAAATGCCTCCAAGATTTAAGGTCAATAAACAATATCAATATGAGTAAGACCCTCTTATCTTTTCAAAAGTGACACTCTTGAGATAGCACTACCATATGATAAAAAGAGATGACTCAGAGCATAGAAAAAAGGAGAGAAAAAGCAAAGAGGGAAGAATGTTGATTCAGGCCTGAGTCAGGAAGGTTATCTGGTCATTCTTTTTGGTGAAGCGAATTGTGGGGAAGTTTGATGCTAGCGGCAACAAGCTTTGTTTGTTGCTTGGCCTCTCCCAGGCACTTTCAAGCCCAGCACAAATGACAGCTATCTGTGGATTGCCTAGTCCTAGGCAGGGCACAAGCTGTGGCTGAACTTGGCTGTGGCAGAGCCCCTCCCAGGAGGCCCTGGGGCAACCTTGGGACACAGTCTGAGCATCACCTGGCCTCCTCAGTAGATGACACACCCAAAATGCAGACTCAGAAGTTACCAGAGCCCTGCTAATATGAATCCTGCTCCACAGGGTCAGACCCTGCCCAACCACTGCTCCACTGTAGTCAAGGCCAGTCCTCATAACCTATCAGTCTGAGGGTCAATCTCTCTTATTGCTATGCAAGCAGCAAACAAGGCTCAACTACAATAGGGGGACACATACAACCCAGCTCACATGACAGGGAGACTGCACCACTGAGCCCCACATCACACCTACTACATAAAGCCACTCTACTAAGACTGGGAGACATAAGAGTCCCACCTAATACATAGAAATAAACACAGGGAGGCAGTCAAAATGAGGAGACAAGAAAACATGTCCTAAATGAAAAAAACAGAACACAGCTACAGGAAAACAAACTAAACAAACTGGAGACAAGTAATCTAACAGACCCAGAGTTTGAAACAATGGTTATAAGATACTCAACAAGTATTCTTATAAGAGTAGATGAATTCAGTGAGAACTTTAACAAAGAGATATGAAACATAAAAATGGAGATATAAAACATAAGAAAGAATCAGTCAGAAATAAAGAATACAATGACTGAAATAAAGAATACATTAGAGGGAATCAACAGTATATGATCTGAAGCAGAGGATTGAATGAGTGATTTAGAAGTTAAGGTAGCAGAAAACACCCAGTCAGAACAGCAAAAAAAGGGCTGGCCAAGTGGTGCAGTGGTTAAGCACTGGCTTGGGAAGCCAGCGGCCCGGTTCGGGTCCCACATATGAGGGCCAGAGACACTGCCCTAAAAAAAAAACAAAAAAAAAAAAAAACAGCACAAAAATAAAATAAAAAGTAAAAATAAAAAATGAGGATAGTTTAAGGGGCCTCTGGAACAGCATCAATATCCACTCCATAGGTATACCAGATGGAGAGAGCAAGGAATAGAGAACCAACCTATTTCAAGAAATAGTGACTGAAAACTTCCCAATCCTAGTAAAGGAAACAGATATACAAGTCCAGGAAGCCCCGAGAAGATGAACCTAAAGAGCGCCACACCAAGACACATCATGAATTAAAACGCCAAAGGTTAAAGACAAAAGGAGAATCTTAAAAACAGCAAGAGAAAATCAGTTAGTTGCCTACAAGGGAGATCCCATAAGACTGTCAGCTGATTTATGAACAGAAATTCTGTAGGCAAGAAGGGATTGGCACAAAATATTCAAAGTGATAAAAGGCAAGGAACTAAAACAAAGATTACTCTACCCAGCAAAACTACTATTTAGAATTGCAAACAGATATAGAACTTCCCAGACAGAAAAAGCTAAAGGGGTTCATTAACATCAAACCAGCATTACAAGAAATGAGAGGACTTCTTTAAGAAGAAGGAGAAAGAGAAGAAGAAAATGAAAAGATCAAAAATATGAATAATAAAGTGGCAATAACTACATATCTATCAACATTTACTTTAAATGTAAATGGGTTAAATGCGCCAATCAAAAGGCATAGGGGTGCTGAATGGAAAGGAAAACAAGACCCTTATATATGCTGCCTACAAGAGACTCACTTCAGATTGAAAGACACACAGACTGACAGTAAAGGGATGGGAACAAGATATTTTATGAAAATGGAAACAAAGAACAAAAAAGCAGGGTAGCAATACTTAATAACAAACAAATTAGACTTTAAAGCAAAGGCTATATAACAAGAAACAAAGAAGGACCCAGTAATCCCACTTCTTGGTATTTATCTAAAGAAACCGGAAACACTACTTTGAAGAGATATGTGCATCCTTATGTTCATTGCAGCATTATTTACAATAGCCAAAATATAGAGGCAAATCGGGTGTCTATCAGTGGGGTGAATGGATAAAGAAGAGGTGGCACATATATACAATGGAATATTACTCAGCCATAAAAAGAATGAAATCTTGGGCCGGCCAAGTGGCGTGGTGGTGGTTAAGCGCTGGCTTGGGAAGCCAGCAGCCCTGGTTCGGTCCCACATATGAGGGCCAGTAACACTGCCCTCAAAAAAAAAAAAAAAAAAAAAGAATGAAATCTTGTCATCTGCAACAACATGGATGGAATTAGAGGGTATTATGCTGAGTGCAGTAAGTCAGACAAAAAAGATAAATGTCATATGATTTTACTTATATGTGGAATCTAAAGAATAAATTAACAAACAAAGAAAACAGAAACAAACTCATAGAGAATATTTTGATGGCTGCCAGTTGGGAGAGGGGTTGGGAGGAATGGGTAAAAAAGGGGAAGGGATTAAGAAGTACAAATTGACTGTTACAAATCAGTCATGGGGATGTAAGGAATAGTCAATAATACTATAATAACTATATATGGTGTCAGATGGGCACTAGATTTATGGGGGGTTATCATTTCATAACTTATATACATGCCTAATCACAATGTTTTATACCTGAAATTAATATAATTTTGTATGTCAACTGTAATTGAAAAATAAAACAATTATTTAAAAAAATAAACAGTGCTCAATTTTATGATAGCAAGCAGAGAAATGTACATTTCAATCACAATATATTGGGTTGTCGGAAAAGTCATGATATATTTTTTTCATGTTTTTCATTGCAAAAATGTATCATTAATTTTCTGACAACCCAATAATACAATATTTCACTCACTAGAATAACTACAGGAAAAAGAAACAATGCTGACGAATATGATGTGGAACAAAAGAAACTCTTATACACTAGTAGTAAGAATGTCAAGTTAATATAAATACTTTCAAAAATGTTGGCCATTTTCCATTAAAGATGCAGATATATAAAACCTATGATCCCTTACTTGTACATCTATCTGTACATCCAGAACAAATATCTATAGGTATGTACTAATAGACATGTGCAATGATGTTCATAGCAGCATTATTTTTAAGCCCCAACTTGTAAACAATTCAAGTTTATTAAAAAAGAATGTATAAAGAAATATGTTCATGCAGGAAGACTTTAACAATAAAAATATGTAAATTACCACTTTGTGCAGCAACATGATAGATCTCAAGCATGATGCTGAATGAAAGAAACTAGATGCAAACAATTCAGTACCATAAGGTCATATTTATAGAAATTTAAAACATCAGGGAAGCTAAACTATAGCATTTAAGGATGCATGTATAAGTGATAAAACTACAAAGTAAGAAAGTGCTTATGTAAAATTAAGAAGAGTTAACTTTAGAGTGTAGAGAGAGAAGAATTGAAGAGGTCTCCTGAGGTGCTGAAATTGTTCTGTTCTATTTTTTTACCTGAGTGACAGTTAATTAATTGGTGGTTGTTTTTTGTAGATGTCCAGTTAAAAGAAAATTGTGTGTGTGTGTGTGTGTGTGTGTGTGTGTGTGTGTGTGTGAGACAGAGACAGAGAGACAGAGAGACAGAGAGACAGAGAGAGAGGTGAGAAATTGCTAAATGAAGATAACTTCATAAAGAACTTTATCTATAAGAAGAAAACCAGAAGCATCATGGCAGATGTTAAGGAATTGTGGGTATCACTGCAGTTGTTTTTAAGATATGAAATATTAGGGTATGTTTGTATAGTAATGATGATTCTGTAGAAGAAAAATGGACAGTGATAAGATTGAATCCAGAGTAAATTATAAAATGTGAAGTCCTGAAAGATGGTAGGAGTGAGTTGCAGACTATGAATTGGGGAATCAGTCTTTAAAAATAGGAGTTCCTAATAGATACAGAGAACAAACTCATGGTTGCCAGGTGAGAGGGGGTTGTAGGGCTGGGTGGAAAGGTGAAGATATTAAGAAGTACAAATTAGTAGTTACAGAATAGTCATGGGGATATAAAGTAAAGCACAGGGAATATAGTCAATAACATTGTAATTAAGTGTGGTGTCAGGTAGGTACTAGAATTATGGGGTGATCACTTCATAAGTTATGTAAATGTGTATCCATTATGCTGTACACCTGAAACAAATATAAAACAATATTGAATGTCAATTGTAATTAAAGTGTTTTTTTTTAAATGTTTAAATAAAGACTTGGAAGACTAAAAAAGAAAAAGAAGGAAAGAAGGAGCTCCTTAGAGAAAGGGTGCTTGAAAGAGGTCTGGATGAGTATGAGTGTAGAAAGGTTTGCAGGTGTGAGTATTAGAAGGCTGTCTCTCTCCTTAGTGAGGTATGGACCTCAGCCCCATCGTAGGCACATCTCAGCCTCGGCAGTGTTATTCCTGTTCCTGGTGGCTCATGCTTCTTCCCATTGAAGCCCCTCTGCGCATGCTGTCTGCTGCGCAGACTGTACTCTTGGCCTCCTCCACTGGGTTAATATCTGCACATCCTGTAAATCTCATCTGAAGCACACATGGAAGCAGGAAAACCTGACCTCTCTTTTCAGGACACATTCTCATCTCCCAGGACAACTTTCCCTTACAGTACATATCCCTCTTGCAACCTCTTCATATTCATTTAATTTAGGCTGTCCTCCCACAAGATAGTATGTGGTATATATTCAGGGAGTATTTCTTCTCTGGACCAATCCCTGGCACAGTGCCTAGTGTCTTGAGGGTTCTATTTTTTTCAATGCACAAATGTATGAATAACTGAAGGTTTTGCAGAATATTCTTAGAAATATTACTTGAGCTAAGAATTTGTTGGCAAGAAATATTGTTAGCAATAATGTTTCTGGTCACTGATCAAATGCTCTAATTTATATAACAATAAATCATATATTCATTTAGACAGCCATTTATTAATAAACATGTATTCAGTAATGATGTTATGGGAATGGTCACAGAAGCAATTCAGTTTTTCTTATAGGTCGAAACAGCCCCTGGCTTTGGAGATTACAGTTTACCTTTTAACTCCAACTTTTTGTTTTTGGCATTGGGTAATTGCCCTAAATGATTTGAGCTACTCCTTATTAGTAAAATGGGATTTTTCATTTATCCCTTACATTATTTTTGTGACAATTGAATATGGTAACCTATGTAGAGACTCAGCAGGTGCCTAGTTCACCTTGGTAAATATCTAGATAGATATATGAGGCAGGAAGCTTGTACCCTAAATGTGTAGATTCTGCATATTAATAGGGATGGCAGACTGATGCTAAAAGAGGTCTTTAGTTGATCCTCAAATCCTTAGATAAATACAGTGTCACAGTTAGGAGGAACTTAAAATTCATGTAGTCAGAATGCCTTTACAGGTGAGGCCTCTATGGCTCTTAAAAGGGAAAGGCCACTGTGGGTTGATGGCTTCATCTTGGAGCAGAGGGCAGCCTGTGTCTTAGAAACCTCACACTTCTTCCTCCCTTGCCTGTGGGGGATTTTGCTGGGGTGCTAACAGGAATGCTATTTTGAGCCAGGAGTGGGATAAAGAAAGGCTCACAGCAGTGCCCAGCTTTGGTACTGTCATTGTGTTGGCCTCCTCTGGTGCTTCCCTCCTTTCAAGGCACTTTGTGTCAGCAGGAATGTGAGGCAAGTTGTGAAATTCAATTAATTCTACAGCCTGCCCACGCACCTCCTTCCAGGGCTGGCCCAGCCAGGACTAGGCAGCACTACTGGCTCTAAACAAGAGGCTCCCTGACAGCTGTCCCTTCCCCTCTACCAGCTCTTTCTTAGGTCTTCCTTCACTATCTCTGTTCTGTTCATGATCGAAGACAATGCTGATCTATTGGGATGTGCTTTGATATTAAAATACTGTTGCAAATCTAATTTCGATTTGGAATCTCTGAAAGCTTGAATTATAGAATTGTTTTCATTGAAGTTGGTGGGGAGCAACTAAGATACCTTCTTCTCTCTTGGGTTTTAACAGAGTAAAGTAAAATGCATGAAAATATACATATGACTAACATGCTTCCTGGATGCACCTGTGACCCTTAAATATAGGATTTTCAGTTAACCGGAGCTAAAATAGAGCCATTGTTTTTTCTCTCCTATGAAGGAGGGGGCAAGGAGCCAGAAACTTGCCCTGGTTTTAAGGCATGAGTTGAGAAAACAGAGTCCAATGCCCTTATAGTAGACCCAGATGTCTGGAAGTCAGAGCAGGGGGGATGTGAATATAGTATTGAAGTAAATTAAGTACTCTCTCTAAGATAGTGAGTGCCCTGGACTCTAATTAAAGTACAGAAAAAGTGCAAGAGTGCAGAAAAGAGCTGAAAATATTCATTCCAATATTTTCTCCTTCTGGGGAGTTAAATTAAAATTCTCCTTTCTATGGACAAACAGAGAGAAATACTGATTTCCTCTGGCCTTCTCCAAAACATTTCATTTTAACATATTGCATTTGAGAGTCTACAGTCAATCAGGATGATAGCTGTCATTTTTGAGGCTGGATATCTATGAATTTTCAGAGTAGGCCTGTCTCCTTTCTTGAGGTCACTCTTGATTAGAGGTGGAAACTCAGATATGATCCCCAACTCAAGAGACTGAAATGGCTCACAAATTAAATTAAAGTTTAAGGTCAAGTTTTGCCCATGGTAAATGGTTTACCCATGATTCTGTTTCCTATCCCACATTAAGTCCTATCACATTGCCCAATAGAGAACACCAAAGAAGATGGTATAATAAATAGTGCATGTTACCAGTGTCTCCAAAACTGTGTTATCTATCTTCAAACCTCTTACTCCTCTACATCTGTGAAAAGCCCACAGGATCATATGAGAATCAGTGTGTGCCCCACACAGCAAAACTTATTATAGAAAATACAAGGAAATTTCTAGTTTTTCTGATAATTTATTTTTCCTGGACCACAGTACAGAGTACAACCTAGACTCACATTGCTATTGTAAATCAAAGATCATAGTGGGGACTTAATACTATCCAGAGGCTTGTAGGTAGAGGAGGAAGGAAAAATATTTTTGGTGTAAACATCACCAGAATGTCAATCCTTCTAATGAGTCTATTCCAGCTGTGGGTGGTAATATACAAACATCCCTGCAACAGAAGAACTCTCCCAACAAGAGTTTAATTGTAAATTCTGAACTAGAGTTTTCTTAGCATGAAAAAATAACAACAACAAAAAACCCTCAGCCAGATCATACTTGTCTTTAAAAGCACACATTTAAGATATTGTTCATTTTGAAACATAAACAATTGTTGTGGTGACACCATGTATTACCAGGTCTAATTTGAGACATACTTTTGCTTCTCACTGTCTATCATCCACATGTAAAATTACTTTATCTCTATGTCTATGTCCTTTTTGTCCCTAGCATCTGAATGGAGGCTCTGTCTGGTGGCCCCATGTCTCTTGATAATAAGGTAATCTGCCTTTTTTTAGAAACACGTTTCTATTCCTCATATTATCTGACATGTTTCAATTCCTTATATTTTTTGTTGTCCTAAATGTTTGCACTAGCTCTATAATTCTTGATCTCAAACAAGATCTCAGAGAACTTGTTTCAAGTCTTTAATTCAATGTGAACTCATGGACTTCTGAGTTTTTATTGGTGAAGCCCGGTTTAGGAAATACCAACCAATCTAATGAATGGCCATATGTTCCCACAGTGGCCATCATATGTGTGACTCTTAGGTTTCACCAAAGGCAGCGCAAGAGCACCTGCCTAAAAATGAAAAACAAAAACAAAAAACCCCCACTCTCATTATTCACAAATATTATCAGGTATTTAAGAAATGTCAAGCACTATTCTGGATGCTGGAGATATTAGCCATGATATCCTGCCCCCACTCAAGGAGGTTACAGTTTAATAAGGAGAGACGGAAAATATTAAAAACAACCAAGTAAAGAGTTCTCGAGGTTTTCTTTATGTTCCTTGGTTTTGATGCTTTTGAAGAGCCCACGCATTGTAGATTGCCCATCAACTTGTATTTGTCTAATGTTTATAGGTATCTTCATGTTGTTGTTTAGTGATACTAGAACAGGCATGTTGTACTCTCATCAGTGTATCAAATCAATAATCACATCACTCCAGATTGCCCCAATATTAGTGATATTAACTTTGACCATGTTAACTTGGTGTTTCTCAACTGTGAAATAACAGTTTTCTCAATGGTGAAATTACAATTTTCCCCTTTACAATAAATAATTTGTCAGGAGATACTTTAAGACCATATAAATATGTTTTTCCCCATTAAACATTAATCACTAGTTTTAATGTTAATGAAGATTTTCTAAATTTATAATTCCCTCTATATTTGGTTGGCATGCTCCTATAAGAAGGGCTTTTCTTGCTCCTGTATTTACTAATTTAATAATTTATTTAGTTATATTAGCATGAATTTGTTATTTCTTGCTCTTTTTAATGAATGAAACTCATTATATATTTGGTGCTCAATTTGTCCCAGAATTGGCTAACAGGAGCTCTTCTAACTGGTTCTTATAACTTTTTAATATATACCACGAAAAGGGGGATATTACTATGCAAGAAGGATCATTACTAACAACCTTCAAGTAATAAAAGAGATTATAAAGGAAGAATAATATGCAAATAAATTAGATAATTTAAGTGAGATGGACAAATTCACTAGAAGACAGAAATTACTAAAATTGACTCAAGATAAAAAAGGAAAATCTGAATAGATTAATAACAAATAAAAAGATTGAATTAGTAACAAAAATTTACCACAAAGAAAACCCACAAGACCACATAGCTTCACTGGTAAATTTTACCAAACATTTGAAGATTAAGTAACACCATCCTTTCAAAACTCTTCCAAAAAACGGAAGATGAAGGAACACTTTCTAACTAATCATATGAGGCCAGTATTACCTTGACAGCAAAATAGTTTCTTTTTCTGAGATTTCATTATTAGTATATAGGAACGCAATGGTAATTTTTTTTTTTTTAAGATTTTTATTGGGGAATTGGAGGAGGAGAACAGCGTTGGGGAATCGGGGAAAGGGAACAGACAAGTTGCTCTCCTTTTTGTTCTTCAGTCTAGTTGTGGAGGACTAGTTCTTGCTTCACGGGCCCATGTTGGTATTGTCATTGCGCTCTTTCCAGGTGAGGCAGTCTCTTGCTAGCCATTGGACAGCCGCTTACAGTGGCTCACGAAAGCGCATGCCAGCTGCTGGCCAGCCCCACTGCAGCCTACGCCGTCGCCGGCGACTCACGGCAGCCCAGCTCCAGGTTGAGCTGTTGTTCACCATCTTAGTTGTAGAAGGTGCTGTGTCACTGGCCTTCATATGTGGGATCCAAACCAGAGCCCTGCTGCTCAGAGCTGGCGTCCCAAGCCAACTCCTAGCCTATGTGCCACTCAGCCGGCCTTGCAATTGTATTTTTGTACATTGATTTTGTATCTTGCAATTTTACTGTTTGTTCATTTTTTCTATTAGTTTTTTGATGGAATCTTCAGGGTTTTCTATATAAAGAATCATGTCATCTGCAAAAAATGATAATTTGACTTCTTCATTCTCAATTTAGATGCCTTCTTTTTTTATTTCTCTAGCCTGATAGCTGTGGCTATGACTTCCAATACTATGTTGAACAACAGTGGTGACAGGGGCCATTTTTGCTTTCTTCCTGATCTTAGAGGAAACTGTTTTTCACCATTATATCTGATATAATCTAAGGGTTTGTAATATATGGCATTTATTATGTTGAGGCACTTTCCTTTTATACCCATTTTATTAAGTGTTTTAATTAAAAGTGGATGTTGTTTTTGTGTCACATGCTTTTTCTGCATCAGTTGTCACCAATGGACAGATCCGCTAGACAGAAAATCAACAAGGAAAGAGTGGTCTTAAATGGCACTTTAGACCAGCTGGATTTAATTGATATTTTTAGAGCATTTCACCCCAAAGCTATAGAATCTACATTCTTCTCAAGTGCACATGGAACATTGTCCAAGATAGACCACATGTTAGGCCACAAAACAAGTCTCCACAAATTTAAGAAGGTTGAAATCATATCAACTGTCTTCTCTGACCACAATGCTATGAAACTGGAAATCAATTATAAGAAGAAATCTGGAAAGCTTACAAATGCATGGAGGATAAATAACATGCTACTAAATAGTGAGTGAGTCAAAAATGAGATCAAGGAGGAAATCAAAGATAACTCAAGACAAACGAAAATGAAAACAACACGACCCCAAATCTCTGGGATGCAGCAAAAGCAGTCCTAAGGGGGAAGTTCATAGCAGTGCAAGCCTACCTAAAGAAGGAAGAAAAATCTCAAATCAACAGACTGTCTTTACACTTAAGGGAACTGGAGAAAGAACAGAAAAACAAGCCTAAACAGAGTATGAGGAAAGAAATAATAAAGACCAGAGCAGAAATAAATGAAATAGAGAACAACAACAACAACAACAACAATAACTAAACAATACAAAAGATCAATGAAACCAAGAGTTGGTTTTTTTGAAAAGATAAACAAAATCGACAAACCCTTAGCCAGACTCACCAAGAAAAAGAAAGAAAGGACCCAAATTAATAAAATCAGACATGAAAGAGGAGAAGTGACAAAAGATACCACAGAAATACAGAAAATTTTAAGAAATTACTATGAGCAACTATATGCCAACAAATTCAGCAATCTGGAAGAAACGGATAAATTTCTAGAAGCACACAATCTACCAAGTCTGAACCAAAAAGAAACAGAAACTCTGAACAGACTGATTACTGCCAAAGAAATTCAATCAGTAATCAACAATCTTCCAACAAACAAAAGTCCTGGACCAGATGGCTTCACAGGTGAATTTTATAAAATATTCAAAAAAGAATTAATACCTATTCTCCTCAAACTATTCCAAAAAATACAGAAGAAGGGAAGGCACCCAAACTGTGTCTATGAAGCCACTATTACCTGATTCCAAAGTCAGTCAAAGATATTACAAAAAAGGAAAACTACAAGCCAATATCCCTAGTGAACACAGAGGCAAGAATTCTCAACAAAATACTAGCAAACTGAATTCATATTACATTAAAAAGATCTTTAAAAAAATACGTAAATAAATAAATCTGGAATTAAGTTCTTTCAGGGCCGGCCGAGTGGCACAGTGGTTAAGCGCTGGCTTAGGAAGCCAGTGGCCCTGGTTCGCTACCACATATGAGGGCCAGTGGCACTGCCCTCAAAAAAATAAAAAAAATAAAAATAAAAAAAATAAAAATAAAAAAATAAAAAATAAGTAAAAAGATCATGCACCATGATCAAGTGGGATTCATTCCTGGTATGCAAGGTTGGTTCAATATCTGCAAATCAATTAACATAATATATCACATTCACAAAATGAAAAATAAAAATCATACGATCATATCAATAGATGCAGAAAAAGCATTTGACAAAATCCAGCAGCCATTTATGATAAAAACTCTTATCAAAGTGGGAATAGTGGGATGATATCTCAACATCATAAAGGCCATAGATGATAAGCCCACAGCAAACATCATACTCAATGGGGTAAGGCTAAAAGCTTCCCCGTTAAGATCAGGAACAAGACAAGGCTGCCCACTTTCACCACCTCTATTTAACATAGTTCTGGAAGTTCTAGCCACAGCAATCAGACAAGAAAATGAAATAAAAGGCATCCAAATTAGAAAAGAGGAAGTAAAATTGTCATTATATGCAGACCACATGATACTATATATAGAGAATCCCAAAGACTCCACCAACAAACTGCTAGAACTGATAAACAAATTTGGTAAGGTAGTGGGATACAAAATTAATATTCAGAAATCAGTTGCATTTGTATACACCAATAATAAACTATCAGAGGAAGAAATCAGGCAATCAATCCCTTTTACAATTGCTTCAAAAACAATGAAATATCTAGGAATCAATTTAACTAAAGAAGTATAAGACCTGTACTCAGAAAATTATGAGACACTGAAGAGAGAAATCAAAGAAGATTCGAATAAATGGAAATACATACCATGTTCATGGATAAGAAGAATTAATATAGTTAAAATGTCAATACTACCTAAGGCACTATATAGATTCAATGCAATTCCAATCAAACTACCAAGGACATTTTTCTTAGAAATAGAACATATAATCCTAAAATTTATATGGAACCACAAAAGACTCCAATTAGCTACCGCAATAATGAGAAATAAGAACAAAGTGGGAGGCATCACGCTACCTGACATCAAAACATACTACAAGGTTACAGTAATCAAAACAGTATGGTACTAACATTAAAACAGACACATAGACCAATGGAACAGAATAGAGAGCCCAGGAATAAATCCACACATATACGATCATTTAATCTATGAGAATGGAAGCAAGAATTTACATTGGAGTAAAGATAGTCTATTTAATAAATGGTGCTGGGAAAATTGGACTGACATGTGCAAAAAAATGAAGATGGACCAGCTTCTTACACCATATACGAGAACAAACTCAAAATGGATTAAAGACATAAATGTAAGACCTGAAACCTTAAAACTCCTAGAGGAAAACATAGGGAGTAAGTTTGCAGACATTACCCTCAGTAATATTTTTACTGATATATCCCCTTGGGCTAGGGAAATAAAAGAAAAAATGAACATATGGGGTTAAATCAAACAAAAATTTTTTCACAGGAAAAGAAATCATCAATAAAAAAACAAAAAACAGCCTACTGAATGGGAGAAGATATTTGCCAATGATATATCTGATAAGGGGTTAGTATCCAAAATGTATAAAACACTCATGAAACTCAACACCAAAAAAACAAACAATGCAATTAAAAAATGGGCAGTGGATATGAAGAGACATTTCTCTAAAGAGGACATACAGATGGCCAACAGGCATATGAAAAATTGTTCAACCTCACTGATCATCAGAGACATGCAAATAAAAACCACAATGAGATACCACCTCAGTCCGGTCAGAATGGCTATCATCAATAAATCAGCAAACATTAAGTGCTGACGAGGTTGTGGAGAAAAGGGAACCTTGGTGCACTGTTGGTGGGACTGTCCGCAGATTGGTGCAGCCATTATGGAAATCAGTATGGAAGCATCTCAAAAAACTGGAAATGGAACTGCCATATGACCCAGCAATTCCACTCGTGGGTACCTACCCAGAAGAATCAAAGACAAAGACATTAGTTCGAAAAAATATATGCTTCCCTATGTTTACTGCAGCGCTATTTACAATAGCCAAGACTTGGAAACAAATGAAGTGCCCATTGGTAGACGACTGGATTAAGAAACTGTGATACATTTATACAATGGAGTATTACTCCTCTATAAAGAAGAATGAAATCGTACCATTTGCAATGATATGGATGGACCCAGAGACTATTATGTTGAGTGAAATAAGTCAGTCGGAGAAAGATGAATACCATATGATCTCACTTATATGTGGAATCTGAAACACTGAATGAATGAGCAAAGTAAACAGAAACAGACTCATAGATATAGAGGAAAAACTGATTGTTGCTAGTTGGGAGGGGTGTGGGGATAAGGGAGAAGGAGAAGGGATTAGATAGCATAAATAAGTAACTACCATATTGCCACAGGAATTTGAAACACAGTTCAGGAAATATAATAATGTAAATATTTTGTGGGGCGTCAGGTGGTCACATGTCTTGTTAGCGAGACCACTTCATGAATGGAGTAGAGGCTTGATCACTGCACTGTACACCTGAAGCTGATGTTGTATAATATTGTATGCCAACTGTAATTGAATACATAGATAGTCACGGGATGTGGAGTATACTGTGGAAGGGAGTCAAAAGAATTGTAATAGATATCTATGATATGGGGAGGGAGTGGGGTGGCAAACTAGGGGAGGAAGGTAGTCACTTTGAGGAATAAAATGTATAACTATTGCACTGTGTTGTACACCTGAAACTAATTTTCTTAAAATATTTATTTCACAATAAAGGAATTTTAAAAAATCAGCAATGAGGGGAATTTTATCAATATGAAAATGGTGATTCATAAAAAATATCCACTGCTAACATTAGACTCAATGGTGAAAGAAAGCTTTCCCCGTAAGATCAGGAAAAAGTCAAGGATGTCCGCTGTTACCACTGCTATTCAACACTGTACTAGAAGTTTAAGCCAGAAGAAGTATACCAGAAAAATAAATGACATCCAAATTGAAAAGGAAGAAGTAAAAGTATCTCTATTTGCAGATGAGCTGATCCCATACACAGAAAATCCTGAAGAATTACACAAAAAAGGTAACAACTCTAATAAATACATCTGGGAAACTTGCATGGTAGAAAACCAACACACACACACACACACACACACACACACATAACCATTTGTGTTTCTATACACCAGCAATGAACAGTGCAAAAAGGAAATAAAGATACAATTCCACTTACTATAACATCCAAAAGAATAAAATACCTAGGAATACATTTAACCAAAATAGTGAAAGACTTGTATACTGAAAACTGTAAAACATTGCTGAAAGAAATTAAAGCCAACCTAAATGAGTAGAAAGACATTAGGTTCATAGATTGGAAGATCTATAAACTTAATGTTATTAATGTCTTAATACTACCCAAATCAATCTTGAGATTCTATGTGATCTCAATTAAAATTCCAATAGTAATTTTTGCAGAACTGGATAACCGAATCCTCAAATTCATGAGGAATTGCAAAGGTTCCCTAATAGCCAAAACGGTATTTTGGGGAAAAAAAGTTGGAGGACTCACATTTTCTGATTTCAAAATTTACTACAAGGGTAAATCATTAGGTTGTTGGAAAAGTCATGATGCATGTTTACCACAGATGGCATGAGTTCATTTTGGGAAGTACTAGAGTTATTCACATCTATGTAACTGCTATGTCATTTGACAGTTGACAATTCTAGCTTCATTCAAAAACAAAAACTGAGCAATTTAGTTGAGTTTTGGAGATTTTACAACAAATTGAAGATGGAAAACCAAACTCTGCATTTTTGCCATATTTTACTGTTTCACTTCCATAAAGTGAAGAAAGTGTGTCAAGCTTGTAAAAAGTGACAATGCTCTATAAGATATGGTGACAATGCTGTACAAGAACTCAGTGCCAATGATGGTTCATCAAATTCTGTGCTGGTGATTTTGATCTCAATGATACTTCTGGGTCAGGGAGACCCACTGAGATTGACGACTACAAAATAAAGGCATTGATTGAGTCAAACCAACATTACATGACACAAGAGATTGTAGGAACATTGGACATCATTCAAGCATTCACAACTACCTGAAGAAGCTAGGATATGTAAACAAGCTCAATATTTGGGTTCTGCACGAACTCAAAGAAGTTCATTTCATGGCACTTATAAACATATGCAATATGCCCATTAAACGTGAGGAAAACGTTTTTTGAAGTGTCCGATAACTGGTGATGAGAATTGGATTGTTTACAGTATTGTGGCGCGCAAACAGTCTTGGTCCCGACGTGATGATTCACCTCAAACAACATCTAAAACAGACATTCATCAAAGGAAAGTTATGCTCTCAGTGTGGTGGGATTTTGAAGGTGTCATGTTTTTCAAACACTACCAAGGAACCAAACAATCAATTCAAACATGTACTGTTGGCAATTGGACAGTTTGAATGAATCCATCATTCAGAAACATCCAGAGCTTGTTAAGGAGTTGTGTTCCATTGCGACAACACGAGACCACACACACGTTTGATCACCTGTCAAATATTATTGCAGCTTGGATGGGATATGTTGCCACATCCACCATACTCCCCTGACCTTACGCCGTCAGACCTCCACTTGTTTCGCTCTCTTCAAAACTCCTTGCATGGTATAAGATTCAATTCAGATGAGGCTGTAAATCAGCACCTTGTTCAGTTTTTCGCCAATAAAGATAGGTCCTTCTATGAACAAGGAATTATGAAGCTCACTGAAAGACAGCAAAAGGTTATCAAACTTTTGTTTAGGGAATATATCATTGATTGATCTTTGTTCTTTATATAAATAAATGACCTTTGAAAAACATAGACAAAAATACGTCATGACTTTTCTGACAACCCAATACTTTAAGGATGCAATAATTGAACAGAGTGTTACTGGCATAACAATAGATTACAGACCAATGGAATAGAATTCAGAGTCCAGAAATTAATTCATACATTTATGACCAATTAATTTCTAATATGGGTGTCAAGACCATTCAATGGGGGAAAGAATAATCTTTACAACAAACAGTGCTGGGACAAATGGATGGCCTCATGAAAAGAAAAATGAAGTTAGACCCTTTTTTTACACCATATAGAAAAATTAAATCAAAATGAGTCAATGGCTTAAATATAAGAACTAAAACCATAAAACTCTTAGAAGAAAACATAGGGGTAAATCTTCATGACTTTGGATTTGGCAATGGATTCTTAGATATGACACCAAAAACACAAGCAACAAAATAAAAAGTAGATAAATTAGACTTCATCAAAATTAAAACCTTTCCACCCAAGGACATTAACCAGATTGAAAATACAACATACAAAATGGGAGAAAGTCTCATATCTTGTAAGGGTATAATATCCCAAATATATATAAATAACTCCTACAGTCCAACAACAGAAAGAAAAATAACCTGATTTTTAAGAGGGCAAAGGACTTGCAAAGATATTTCTCCAAAGAATATGTGCAAAAGGCTAATCGGATATGACATTGCGCATGTGCTCAACATTATTATTCATTACAGAACTGCAAACCAAAACCACAAAGAGGTACCACTTCACATCCACTATAATTTAAGAAACAGAAAATAAGCCTTGCAGGGTGTGGAGATCCTGGAATCTTCATAAGTTGCTGATGGGAATACAAAATGGTTTGGCTACTTCTGAAAAACGTTTGGCAATTTCTCAAAAAATTAAATATAGAATGATCATATAGCCTTGTGATTCTCCTCCATGGTATATTCCTCCAAAGAATTTTAAAAACAGGGACTCAAACAAATATATGTAAATGCATGTTTATAGCAGCACTCAAAGGTGGAAGGAGCCCAAATATCCCTCAACTGATGAATGGATTTTAAAGATTGTTATATATATAATGAAATATCATTCTGCCAATAAAAAGTAGAAGACTGTTATATGCTACAACATAGGTAAACTTTGAAAAGAAGGTAAGTGAAGAAGCCAGACACTACAAGTCTGAAAT
Organism: Aselliscus stoliczkanus; assembly: GCA_033961575.1. Classification (NCBI taxonomy): domain Eukaryota; kingdom Metazoa; phylum Chordata; class Mammalia; order Chiroptera; family Hipposideridae; genus Aselliscus; species Aselliscus stoliczkanus. Next base: position 123,517,927 of record CM066729.1, read on the forward strand.
ATTGTACGCATCTATGTGTATGAAGTTTCCTTAATAGGTAAATCCATGGGGACAGAGTTCAGGCTGGTGGTTTCATGATGGGACAGTAGGAGAGAAAATGGGAAGGAACTGCTTAGTGGGTAAGGGGTTTTATTTCGGAATGACAGAAATGTTTTGGAGCTAGATCGAGGTGGTGGCTATACAGCACTACAAATGTACTAAATGTCACTGAATTGTTCACTTTAAAATGATGAATTTTGTGTTATGTAAGTTCACCTCAATAAAATATTTAAAAAGGGTAGGGTAGTTGTCTCCAGACAATGCATGTCTTTGGTGTAAAACCTTACTGATTTTTACTGTTATTCTATCACAAGTTGCTATGGTCCTCATTCACACAGCAGACGTTAAGGACCACAGATGCTTCACATCCCATTGAATCTGCTGCACTGTAAGACACTAGTGACAAAACAGGAGTCCAGCCTCCTCCAGGACTCATTTTTCTCTGTGTTTTTCTCAAAACCTGGAGATTTATAGATTACTTAGTAAACAGTTCAAAGCAGACACTCAAATGGGGTATATATAGCCACCATAGTCCAAAATTGCAGACTATGCAGACACAAAAAATGACTTTGTGTCTCTTTCTGTAGACATGAGCAGCATGTCCGTCATTTTGGAGAAAATAATTCAACATGCCACAGACCACAGGATCCCTGAAAACTTGATCCATGCATCAGGCCTCTGTAATTTCACTGGATTCAACTGCCACTTTGTGGCCTTTGTTTATATTTCACAATAGGAACTGCACTGATATTACTGACCACATTAAAGTGAGAAGACAAAATTTTAGTAAGCTTTAGCAATAACCTCAAAATTACCATTTTTTAAAAAATGATGCCTGTAATGATGATTTAATGCATCCATTGCAGGAGTTATATTTATCTAATGAAACATGGCTTCATTTAGACCAAATTACTAATTTTCTAAATTAATTTCATTTATATTTGATTCCAAATTTTCTTATGAATATACAAAGGGGTAAAGAATAGCTGCTAATAAGTTGTCTTCAGTAGCATAAATTTTGTAGATAATTAAATGAGGTAAGACTTACTCGTATTATAAGATGCTTCAAGAAGGAAACAAGTCGTGTTAATTCCAATGATGGGTCAAATTTCAGTAGTCCATTCAAAAAAGCTAAATAAAGAGTTGTTAGAAGTTCATTCTGTTGAAGATTAAACATCTGTTGTTACTGAGAATGCAGCTTTAAATTCAGCTAAAAATTCAGCTCTGAGAATTAATGTGTTTTTCTTTGTGGGGTGTGTGTGTGTGTGTGTGTGTGTGTGTGTGTGTGTGTGTTTCAATAAAAATACAAATAAAAAATACAAATAAAATACAAATAAAAAAAGAGAGGCACAGGTTCATGGAAACAAAACAAAACAAACATTTTTACTAAAAGTATTCTATTGTGTATACTTTAATAATAATAAAGCATTTTTCCTAAGTTAATGTACCAATGGAACAAAAATGTACTCAGAATTCTTTGCAGTACACACAAATTCCTAGTTGTTTTCAAAGAAACACCAATATTTTAATGATTGAGGTAAAATTATAGTGAAAATACATAAATGTTTACATATACACAGAGTAAGTGAATTATAGAATTACTGGGACAAAAATGTTGACTACAGATTTCATCTTGGCAGCACATGGTTTCATTCTTAATTGCTAACATCAGTCAAATTTAAAAATATCTGAATTTTTTTTTATTAATTTCAGGTGTACAAAACAATTCAATAGTTATACTTTCACTCCTGACAAAATGACTACCCCTCTCCCCCAATCTACGGCCTCTCGCCACTGATATCATAGGTACATTTATACAATGGAGTTTTACTTAGCTATAAAGAAGAATGAAATCTTACCATTTGCAACGATATGGATGGACCTAGAGAACATTATGCTAAGTGATAAGTCAGTCAGAGAAAGCCAAATACCATATGATCTCATTTATATGTGGAATCTAAAGAACTGAATACATGAGCAAAGTAAACAGAAATAGTCCCAGAGACATAGAGGAAAAACTGATGGTTGCTAGATGGTAGTGGGGTGGGGTAAGAGAGAAGGGGAAGAGGCTAGACAACATAAAAATATCTGAACTTTTGAAGAGCTACTTTGTAAATCACTTTTAAAATCCTACAATGGTATTGAACAGTGTTTAAATGAATTTTCTAAATCTCTCATGCATTTAAAAAAATCAGCTGTAAATCTTTACTCAGTATATTCATATGGAATGCCAAAAAAATTCAACCTTTGAGTTTTTAGCAAATTGAGACTTTTGAAAGCAGTTTTCAAACAGGAAAACACTTAAATTTAATCTTGCAAAAACAAAGTAAAACTGAACATAGTTAAATAAAAATAATTCAAATGGTGTTCAAGATTTAATTTTTAAATTCTATAATTACTTTCTCATATACCTGTGCTGTGGGAAGGATCTTTTCATAGAGCCCCTATTTTTATTTTAATAAATTTATATTCAGCACCAGAGTAGAATGAAATTGAGATGACCTCTGATTTTGCATTATCTATATTTGGTGAAATGCTCAAAACACTTAGATGAGATTTTAATTGTAAAAATACTTTTCAGAAAAGAGTACACTTGATTGAGGCAAAAATAATAGTCCTGTGAAAATATATAGTCCAAAATAGATATCAGGTTTATTATAAAAAGTAGAATTATGAATAACTTCCATTTAGACTGAAAAATGTAAACATTACCTTTTTAAATTAAATTTATAGGGGTGACATTGGTTAATAAAATTATATATGTTTCAAATGTACATTTCTATAATACATCATCTATCTATTGCATATGTGTTCATCATCCAAAGTCAATTCTCCTTTTATTACCCTACATTTGACCCCCTTTACCTGCTTCTACCACCCCTCCTCCCCTGACCCTATGGTAACCACTAATCTGTTGTCCTTGTTTATCTTGTTTTTGCTTGTTTGTCTTGTTCATTTGTTGCTTTCAGTTTTATATCCCACATGAGTGAGGTCATATGGTTCTTGACTTTTTTTCTCTGACTTATTCCATTTATCATGTAAACATTATCTTTGAAATTACCAAGCAATTCAACACTTGTAAAGATAGTGCTTTTTTATTTAAAATATTAGGGTCAACAAAGAAAGATTAATTAAAAGTGTCACAATTTGAAATTTATTAACTATACAATGCAAATATATAAATTTATTATTATACAATGCAACCCTGAAGAATTTTCCAGACATTATTTAAAAGATTAATAAGATCATATTTTAAAAATGCAATCTTCAAAAACACAGATGAGATACATAAAGCTACAAACTTGATTAAGATGCATTAGTAAATGCTAAGAATACAATTTTTGTTTAATTTTCCTTTTTAGTTTAGATAATCAATATAAAGCTTGTTTTATTTTATTTTAGTGTACACAGAAAGACATCATTATTTTGTTTTAGAAATAATTATGGAAAATATTTTTGAAAGGAACTATTTTATATATCTACACATAAAGCTAAGTTGTAGATAGATAGATAGATAAATAGATAGATAGATGTCAAAAATAATATAATTTTAATTCAACAAATTATATGGCTTCCCTAGCCATCATTATCCTCAATTTCTGACCTTGAGCTAGCAATCATAGTTTGCCAAAAATGGATCATCAGGTTATCTCCCTGAAAACAAATACTAATTAAACATATAGCATAAGAGAGAATATACTTGGGGATTAAGAGAATGAAACCTAGGGCCATACCATTGGGTGTGTTTGTTGCCCCAGAACTGCCACTTTCTAGCTATGTGAACTTGCTTCAATTTCCTCATCTGTGAATAAAAATAATTGTCTTGGCCTTGTGACAATCAAACTAGTCAATATCTGTAAAGCGTCGACAGCAGTGTACAGCACATAATAAGAATACTCAAAAAAGTTGCTGAACATAGTTTTGTAATTTAACTAACTACGTTATCACAGCTTCATTAGAGTTTCTGCTATTTCAATTCTATTCGTATTGATGTGCCTAACTCTCTCGTTCCCAGAAAAATGGGTACTGCCACTATTGAGCAACTTGAATTCCACTAACTTCCTTCTCTTCCTTGCACCGTGTGTGTGTGTGTGTGTGTGTGTGTGTGTGTGTGTGTGTGCCATTTTTTTGGGGGGTGTGAGGTCCTGTTTTGTTTTTGTTTTGTTTTCGTTTTAATTATTCTGGCTGATGTCTTCCATATTTCAGCAAGCCTTGTGGAAAACCAACCTCAATTCCTAACTTCTCTTTGCTTGACTAGCTAAATCTTTGCCTCAACTGTAGCATGTCAGCAGTAAGGACACTTCTGAACCCAATACACTGACAGACAGAGTGGTTATGTGTTGAATCAAAATTTCCAGGGATTTTCATAGACTCAAAGGGAAGCTATGACTGATTTCTCCTGTCATGGGACCCAAGCTAGAAAACAACAGATTCATGGGTGATTTCATCTTCAATAAGCCCAAGGTTCCATTCCAACAATCCTCTTATTTTACTTGAATTCATGGGCTATCCTAATTACTAAGATGACTTCACATATGTTTATGCCAAATAGTATTTTTATTTGGTTGGATTTAGAATTCTAGCAAAATGGAAACAAGAAGGGCTTCTAGCCCAAGGATGCATTTTTTTAAAAAAAGGAAACAAAAGGAGCAGGAAAATCACTGGTCAGAAGTTCCAAACAAATGTTTCCCTTTAGTAACATTTACTAATGAAACAAACACTGAACAAGATAACTGTGCTTGGCTCTCAAGGTAAGATGAGATGATTGTTTTAAACCAAAATTCTCATCTGAATTAGAGAGGTTAAGCTTTCTTTCCTGGGTGCCAAGAACTGAATTCTCATTCATTCTGTAAGTTTTATGAGCCCCTAGGTTTAAATAATTGAATCATAAACGGCACCCAACTTTATGAAGGCTAAAGCCCAGTAATAGAATCATAAAGTGTTTCCTTCCATTACAGAATTCTGGGAACTCCAGTAACAAATTCTTTCTCCTCTTTTCCTAAAGTTTCTTGGCATGTTTGTTGTATCTGTTCAAATATATTCATCTTGTGGATAAAAATTGGCATCCTTCTCTGTTCCTTCTTATGCTGGAAACCTGTCCCTATTGGTGATGACCCTCCTATTCTCCCCTCCTAATACTTGGCTTAAAGCTCAGACTCTGTGGTCTTCCCCCAACCCCAGGTACTGGCCACATTACTTCCCAGTTTCCTGTGGTGATGCCCTAGTTCTGTTGGCTCCCACATTTATGCATCCACTTAACTCTCTCCATGATACTAAAGTCGGGGAAGTCTCTCTCCCATCTCCCAGGATGCCCTAGAGCGAGGGTTCTTATTAGGCCAAAAGCAGGACTGCTATGTGTTCTTTCTACTGTAATCCTTGGGGCTCAATCTGTATTACCCTCAGCAAGATGGACTAATCAACCCTAATCCTGATATCAAGCTTGCATGCAAGATTGCCCTTTTGCTTTGATCATTCACTCAACAATCATTCCCTGAGAACTGACCTTTTGCCATGCTCTGAATTATAAGCTGAATGTATGGATATGAAAGACATTGTGGAGTCCCTCCAGAAGCGCAGCAGGAAAACGGCGCGGGCGCGCGCTGGCTCCGAGGCAGAAGCCTTAAACCCGGGAGCAGGGGAAGAAAGAATACTTGGGTGCGGAGACGCAGTGCGCGCTGGGCCAAGACGCAGGTCCCCGAGAGACGAAGCGGGGATCTGAGCTGCGGGGCAGGCAGTCCTCTAAATCCTGGCAGACCATTTGGGAGAGCAGCAGGAACTCCGCTGGAGCATAAGAGGCAAAGGCCTTAGCTTAAAACAGTGTTGGAACTGTGTCTTTGTTTATTTTTATGTTTTTTATTTTTTTTCCTTTTTCTATTCTTGAACAGAAAACAACAAAAAAAAAACAATAACCCACCCACTCCCACAAACTTTGGCCCTCGCCAAGACAGAGTCTTAAACTGACTCCTGAATGGAGCTGTAGGGGCAGACTATTAAAGTATTCCTACCTGCAGGGGATTGAGAATTTCCACCCCAGTGAAGACTGCAGAGTGAGACTACCTACCCCACCCCCACCTTTATGCAAGGCTTGGGAGGCAGGGCAGGTTCACCTGCTGAGGCACTAATTAACAGATTCTTAGCAGCTAGCCTTTGGTAGTGAGGAATTCTTTAATTCTCCACAGCTGTCAACGGAAAGGGTGCCCAGAGACACTCATTGAGCCTTTGGGGGCGCAGCCTGCCTTTGGACAGGCAAGAGCAAAAAGGCAGTGACTTTGTAAAAACCATCAATCACATGTCACAACCACACTCAAGTACAGCAAACCTGCAGTGCCAGGATCATGCTAGGCATCAGGTGGCCTACTCTGTTCCCACAAGATGCACAGGAATTTTTGTACAGCAGAGGACAAACTGAAGAGAGCTTGGTGGACTTTAGCCAAGACCGGCACGGGTATTTTTGGTTTGTTTGGTTTTATTCTGTTTTGTTTTCCCTTTATTGGCTGCTTATCTTGGTTGTTTTTGTTTTTTATTTCTATTTCATTCTTATCATTTTGTAGTTTTTAATATAGGCATATATATAGGTGTATATAGGTGAATATATGTCCATATATATGGGTGTGTAGACAAATATATATATATATTTTTTTTCTTTCTCTTTTTCTTTCTTTTCTTTTTCTTTTTTCCCCACCCTCACTTTCTCCCTCCTTTTATTCATTCTTCTCACTGCTATACTTTTCCTCCTTTCCTTTTTTCTGCAAATTTTATTTTTTTAATTTTTATTCTTACTTTTTTTTAATTTTAGTTTATTTTTATTTTTTAGGTATAGCTATTTGGTTTCTCATGTTTATTCTATTTTTTATTTTAGGATATTGTATTTTATTTTGTTTCCTCTTCTGTTATTATTGGTGTGAGTTTATAGTTTTGTTTCTGTTTGTTTTCTTCATTAGTATGTTTGATATTTCTGTACAAGTTGACTGTAGTTTGATGGTTTTTTTTTTTTTACTTGTGCAAGCATTTGGGTTCCTTTGGTGGCTGCGGAGGTTGTTCTTGTTGATCTGTTATGCTCTAAAATCACTCTGCAGCAGTGGGTCCAAACAAACAGACACAAGAATCATCATACCCGGAGGCCAACTTTAGATAAAACCAGAGCATTTCTGGGTTTGACATACAGGAGTCACACCCAAAAGGCGGTTGCTACAGGTACTAGGGCCCATAGGGTCCAAGTTTCATCAGAGGGGTCAATTGTCTCACAGCAGCCCATAAACTGCAGACACTGCTGATCCTCACAGATAATCAATCTGGGAGTCAATCCCACCTACTGACAAGCAAAAAGTAATCAAAACTAAAACTTCAACAAGTGAGGATGCATGACACAAGGAACACCTCAGATACAAGCACAGGAGAATAGGGAGACTGCGTAATTCAAATATAAAGGACACACACCATATAAGTTTACCCAGAAAAGACTGAGAAACCTGGGGGATCTATCTGTTATATCAAAGCCAACACAAAGAGTAAGCCAGAATGGGGAGACAAAGAAACACAACCCAAATAAAAGAACAGAAGAAACCTCCTGAATCAGTGGAACTAGAGGAAATACAGGTAAACAACCTATTGGAGACAGAGTTCAGAACACTGATTATTAGAATGTTTAAGGAAATTAATGAAAATATAAAGAAGGATAGAGAAATCATAAAAAGCAACCAGCTAGAACTTAAGAACACAATTACTGAATTAAATAACAAACTTGATGGACTCACTAGCAGATTGGATGAAGCAGAAAATTGAATCAGTGACTTAGAAGACAAAATAGCAGAGATCACCCATGCGGAACAACAAAAAGAAAAAAGAATGAAAAACATGGAAAATAGTTTAAGAGAGCTGGGGGACAACATCAAATGCAATAACCTACTGGTCATTGGAATACCAGAAGGAGAAGAGAGGGAGCAAGGGATTGAGAATATATTTGAAGTAATAATGTCTGAAAACTTCCCTAACCTGGCAAAGGACATTGAAATACAAGCTCAGGAAGTGCAGAGAGTTCCAACCAGGATGATTCCAAACAGGCCAACTCCAAGACACATTATACTGAAAATGGCAAGGGTTAAGGACAAAGACAGAATCCTTAAAGCAGCAAGGGAAAGGCAGCAAGTTACTTACAAGGGTACCCCCATAAGATTATCTGCTGACTTTTCTAAAGAAACTTTGCAGGCCAGAAGGGAGTTGCAGGAGGTTTTCAAAGTGATGAAACATAAAGGCCTACAACCGAGATTGCTGTATCCAGCAAGATTATCATTTAAAATTGAAGGCAAGATAAGGAGCTTTGCAGAAAAGAATAAGTTACAGGAATTCATTACCACCAAGCCAGTTTTGCAGGAAATGTTAAAAGGGCTTCTTTAAGTAGAAGAGAAAAACAGCCTAACTAAGAAAGACTACAAACACAAATAACAAAATGGCAATAAATACACACCTATCAATAATCACATTAAATATAAATGGATTAAATGCTTCAATAAAAAGACATAGGGTGGCTGAATGGATAAGAAAGCAAGATCCCAGCATATGCTGTATACAAGAGACTCACCTCAGATCCAAAGACTCATACAGGCTGAAAGTAAACGGATGGAGTAAAATATTTCATGCAAATGGAACTGAGAAAAAAGCTGGAGTAGCAATACTTATATCAGATAAAATGGACTTTAAATTGAAGAATATAACAAAGGATGAAGGACACTTCATAGTAATGAAGGGATTGATCCGACAAGAGGACATAACCCTAGTAAACATCTATGCACCTAACACAGGAGCTCCTAAATATATAAAACAGATGTTGTCAGACATAAAGACAGAGATCAACAGTAACACTATCATAGTAGGTGACTTCAACACCTCGCTGTCACTAATGGACAGGTCCTCCAGACAGAAAATCAATGCAGAAACAGCGACCTTAAATTAAACATTAGACCAGCTGGATTGAACAGACATTTTCAGAGCATTTCACCCCAAAGCTACAGAATATACGTTCTTTTCAAGTGCACATAGAACATTTTCTAAGATAGACCATGTGTTAGGCCACAAAACAAGTCTCAATAAATTTAAGAAGATTGAAATCATTTCAACTGTATTCTCTGATCCCAATGCTATGAAACTAGAAATCAATTATAAGAAGAAATCCGGGAAGCTGACAAATAAATGGAGGCTAAACAATATGCTACTAAATAGTGAGTGGGTCACAAATGAGATCAAGGAGGAAATCAAAAGATACCTCAAGACAAACGAAAATGAAAACACCACGACCCAAAATCTCTGGGATGCTGCGAAAGCAGTCCTAAGAAGGAAGTTTATAGCAGTGCAGGCCTACCTAAAGGAGGAAGAAAAATCTCAAATCAACAGGTTATCCTTACACCTAAGGGAACTGGAAAAAGAACAGCAAAAGAGGCCCAAGGGGAGTACAAGAAAGGAGATAATAAAGACCAAAGTGGAAATAAACAATATAGAGAACAGAAAAACAATTCAAAAAATCAATGAAACCAAGAGCTGGTTTCTTGAGAAGATAAACAAAATTGACAAACCTCTAGCCAGGTTCATCAACCAAAAAAGAGAGAAGACTCAAATTAGCAAAATCAGGAATGAAAGAGGGGAAATGACTACAGATATCACAGAAATACAAAAAATTCTAAGAAATTACTATGAGCAACTATATGCCAACAAATTTGAGAATCTGGAAGAAATGGATAATTTGCTAGAAGCATACAACCTTCCAAAGCTAACGCAAGAAGAAACAGAAAATCTAAATAGCCTGATTACTACCAAGGAAATGGAATCAGTAATTGACAAGCTCCCAAAAAACAAAAGCTCTGGACCAGACGGCTTCACAATTGAATTTTATCAAACATTCAAAAAAGAACTATCACCTATTCTTCTCAAACTATTCCAAACAATCCAGAAGAAGGGAAGGCTCCCAAACTCTTTTTATGAAGCCACTATCACCCTGATTCCAAAACCAGATAAAGACAGCACAAAAAAGGAAAACTACAGGCCAATCTCCCTGATGCATATAGATGCAAAAATTCTCAATAAAATATTAGCAAACAGAATTCAGCAATATGTTAAGAAGATCATACATCGTGATCAAGTGGGATTCATCCCTAGTGTGCAAGGCTGGTTCAACATCCGTAAATCAATTAATGTGATACACCACATCAACAAAATGAAGGATAAAGATCACATGGTCATTTCAATAGATGCAGAAAAAGTATTTGACAAAATCCAACAGCCATTTATGTTAAAAACCCTTAGCAAAGTGGGAATACAGGGATCATATCTCAACATAATAAAAGCCATATATGATAAACCTACAGCTAACATCATACTCAATGGGGAAAAGCTAAAACCATTCCCCTTAAGATCAGGAACAAGACAAGGATGTCCACTTTCTCCTCTTTTATTCAACATAGTGCTGGAAGTTCTAGCCACAGCAATCAGACAACAAAAAGAAATAAAAGGCATCCAAATTGGCAAGGAAGAAGTAAAATTGTCATTATATACAGATGACATGATACTGTATATAGAGAACCCCGAAGACTCCATCAAAAAACTATTGGAACTGATAGACAAATTCAGTAAAGTAGCAGGATATAAAATCAATGTTCAGAAATCAGTGGCATTTGCATATACCAATAATAAACTAACGGAAAGGGAAATTAAGAAAACTGTCCCATTTACAATTGCGTCAAGAACTATAAAATACCTAGAAATAAATTTAACCAAAGAAGTGAAAGATCTGTACTCAGAAAATTATAAGACACTGATGACAGAAATCATAGAAGATACAAATAAATGGAAACACCTACCATGCTCATGGATAGGAAGAATTAATATAGTTAAAATGTCCATACTTCCTAAAGCAATATATAGATTCAGTGCAATTCCTATCAAACTACCAAGGGCATTTTTCACAGAAATAGAAAATATAATCCTAAAATTTATATGGAACCATAAAAACCCCGAATAGCCTCAGCAATCCTGAGAAATAAGAGCAAAGTCGGGGGGATCACACTACCAGACATCAAAACCTACTACAAGGCTACAGTAATCAAGACAGTTTGGTATTGGCATAAAAACAGGCACATCGATCAGTGGAACAGAACAGAAGCCCAGAAATAAATCCAGGCATTTACAGACAGTTAATCTATGACAAGGGAATCAAGAATTTACACTGGAGTAAAGATAGTCTATTCAATAAATGGTGCTGGGAAAATTGGACTGACCCATGCAAAAAAATGAAACTGGACTGCCTCCTTACGCCATATACAAGAACAAATTCAAAATGGATTAAAAACTTAAATGTAAGACCTGAAACCATAAAACTCCTAAAAGAAAATATAGGGAGTACATTTGCAGACATTACCTGGAGCAATATTTTTACTGATACATCCCTACGGGCGAGGGAAGTAAAAGAAAAAATGAACATATGGGATTATATCAGACTTAAAAGTTTTTTCACAACAAAGGAAACCATCAATAAAACAAAAAGGAAGCCTACTGAATGGGAGAATATATTTGCCAATGATATATCTGATAAGGGGTTAATATCCAAAATTTATAAAACACTCCTGAAACTCAACACCAAAAAAACAAACAACCCAATTAAAAAATCGGCAGAAGATATGAAGAGACATTTCTCTAAAGAGGACATACAGATGGCCAACAGGCATATGAAAAAAAGTTCAACCTCACTGGTCATTAGGGAAATGCAAATAAAAACCACCATGAGATACCACCTCACTCCAGTCAGAATGGCTATCATCAATAAATCAACAAACAACAAGTGCTGGCGGGGCTGTTGGGAAAAGGGGACCCTGCTGCACTGTTGGTGGGATTGCAGATTGGTGCAGCCACTATGGAAGTCAGTATGGAGGTATTTCAAAGAAATGAAAATAGAGCTACCTTTTGACCCAGCAATTCCACTCCTAGGTATTTATCCTGAGAAAACCAAGACACTTATTCAAAAAAATTTATGCACCCCTATGTTCATAGCAGCGCTATTTACAATAGCTAAGACTTCGAAACAACCAAAATGCCCATCGATAGATGACTGGATTAAGAAACTGTGGTACATTTATACAATGGAGTATTACTCCGCTATAAAGAAGAATGAAATCGTACCATTTGCAATGATATGGATGGACCTAGAGACTATTATGTTAAGTGAAATAAGTCAGTCAGAGAAAGACAAATACCATATGATCTGACTCATATGTGGAATCTGAAAAACTGTATGAATGAGCAAAGTAAACAGAAACTGTCTCATAGATATAGAGGAAAAATCAGGGTTGCTAATTGGGATGGGGGTGGGGATGAGGGAGAAGGGGAAGGGATTAGACAGTAAAAATAGGCAACTATAATATTGCCACTGGGATATGAAAAACAGTTTGGGGAATATAATTAATAATGTTGTAAATATTTTATGGGGTGTCAGATGGTGATAGGTCTTGTTAGGGAGACCATTTCATGGATGGAGTAGAGGTTTGATCACTGCACTGTATACCTGAAGTGGAGGTTGTATTACCTACTGTAATTGAATATATATAGATAGTCACGGGATGTGGATTATACTGTGGAAGAGAGTCAGAGGAAGAGTAATAGATATATATGATATGGGGGGGAGTGGGGTGGCGAATTGGGGGTGGGGGGTTGTCACATTGAGGGGTAAATGTATAACTATTGCACTGTGTTGTACACCTGAAACTAATTAAAAATAAATAAATCAAAAAAAAAGAAAAAGAAAAAGAAAACCATACAGAACTCAGCAAGGTAAAAAAAAAAAAAAAAAAGAAAGACATTGTGCCTGTTTTCTTTTTTTTTTTTTAAGGGCAGTATCACTGGCCCTCATATGTGGGACCCGAACTGAGGCCGCTGGCTTCCGAAGCCAGTGCTTAAGCACCGCACCACTCGGCCGGCCCACACTGTGCCTGTTTTTATTAGTTTCCTAGACTTCTGTAACAAAATACCACAAATTGAGTGGCTTAAACAATGGAAATTTATTGTCTCACAGTTCTGGGGGCCAGAAACCGCAATAAGGGTGTCAAAATGGTTGTTCTCTTCTGGAGGCTTTGAAGGAGAATCTATTCAATATTTCTCTTAGGTTCTTTGTTGCTGGCAAGCCTTGGCATCCTTTGACTTTCATATGTGTTATTCCAATCTCTGTGTTTGCTGATATAGGGTCTTCTTCCCTGTGTCTTTGACCTTCTTATAAGAATATAAGTTATTGGATTTTGAGCCCACCTTAATCTATTATAATCTCATCTTATCTTAACTAATTATATCTACAAAAACCTTATTTTCAAATAGGCCATGCTTAGGTTCCAGGTGGACATGAATTTAGGGAAAACACAATTCAACCCAATATAGTATCCTTAAAGAGCTCACAGTATTGTGGTACATAGAGATAATTAAGGATGAAATTGCCACCCAGCATCATATTAACTATGAGAAAGATAAGATAGGATGCTATGAAAGCATGACAGAGGAACACCCAAGTATCTAGGTATTAGGGACAATTTTTCTGAATAGTTATATTTTTAAAGGGTAGTGGAAAGTTAAGTAGGAATAAGGTAAGGCAGGACCACTTAGAAGAGTTATCGGGGAATACTAATGCCCCAATATATACTGATGATCATGAATCTAAATTAACATCAAATTTTAGGTCTGTCTAATATTCAGTAGGTATACCAAGAAGTCCTAATGCAAGAGAAACAAAGGCTGGTGGGTGCTTCAGGCCCATGAAGTCATTATGCAGGCCCATGAAATCATTTAGGCACAGAGGGAGAAAGGGGATGAGGGTATTGGCCAGAGTGTTGTATAAAAAAACAAAAACAGAAAAACCCCTGAAATCTGAGAGGACGTTGATAAATGGGAGGACTCAGAAAAGCAAAGACCTACTGTCTTAGTAAATTAAAGTGTTAAATAAGGGCCTAAATGGCAGAAAGTATAGAAATTTAAATTTAGATAATAGTAAGATCCAGCAATGGAAGATCCCAAGTGCAAAGAAGTCAAACAAATATTTTTGCATGTGACCTAGAGTGAAAGCAGGTCGTGGGGTAAAGCAGAAGACTGTAGACCAGGTGGCCAAGTCACTCAAATTACAATGAATTACTAAACAGATGGTGAAAAGACAGCAGTAGAAAGTTTTATAGTTCGACATCATGAGCTCTAACAATAGCCACTGTAAGTGCTAACATTTATTATGTGCTTTCTGTAAGCCAGGCTCCAATATCTCTATTAACTTCATCTTCAAAATGTCCATGTGGGAGATCTACTATTATTCTCCCCAATTTATAAATGACCACCGAAAGTTCTTCCAAGCCATTACTGAAAATGAGGGCCTTGGTTTATGTGAATGTACAGTGATATATTGGAAGAAGCACTAAGGAGTATAAGGATGAGGGAGCCGACAGTACATCTTAAAATAAGCATCAGCTGAAGAGGATTGTCACAAATAAGCATCCACAGAGGATATGGAACCTTAGTTTTATCAGGTAGACGGAAGATTCAGTGAGGACTTTGATGGGCATGTGCTGATTTAATATATAGTCACACTTTAAAGGCTCTAGTGCTTGAGGAACATCAACAGTGCAAAGGGAGATTTTGGAAAAAGAGGAACTCTAAAATACGATGGGATTAAGAAAAGGCTTGTATTTTTATGGTAGGATAAAGAGTTGTGTGGATGCTAGGCAATATGAATTAGCTAGTTTTATGATTTCACATAAGACTGGAGAGAACCATTTACCACTAGCATGCAATGAGGCCCAGTGTGTTATGGAGGTTTTGATGCCACTGGACCAGGAATCATGTTGAGTATTGTTTTATGAGGCATCAATTTTATTCTTCTAGTTTCACTGTGATATATTTACATTTATAATAAAGCTCAACTTAGATTCCCCTGGGATGCAAGTAAAACTGCAGAAAAGACAGTACTATATTCTATTTCAAGGTTACTTGCTAACTTCTCTGGCCATTCCTTTTCTTTGTCATTGGTTAACAAGCTAAGTTTAGTGGCTAAAAGGACATAACAGGTTTGCAAGTAGCTAAGACCAGTGGTCATCTTCTAAGCTGCCATTCAGATCCATAGCAACCCAGGTTTTATCCATCAGACAGGTTAAATGAGACAGGTTTAGTATGAATTCATGGAATTAAACAAGACATATAACAGATTAGTGGGATGTCAGTGGGATCTCATCATTGGCCAAGTGGAGAATGGTTTTCTACATCAGATACTAATAAACGGGCTGATAATAACACTATGAAATCAACATTTTAACAGCCCTTTTATAGGCAAAAACTCAGATGTAAGCGCACATTCAAGGCCACACATGATACAAAAAACGTATCACCTAACAGAGTATGCAGAATGCAATATTTTGACTACAATTGTGTACACATATATGTACACATACATGTACACATGCACAAACACATGCATACATTCAGAATGTACACAGAAAAGTGATTGATCTGACCTTTAATCTAGACCCATGCAATCCAATATGGTAGGGGATAACCACATGTGGCTATTGAACATTGGAAATAATAACCAGTATGTCTAAGGAACTGAATTTTTAAGATAAAGCCAGGAACACGGTGGAGGGATAGAAAGAAAGCCATCAAGTACTATTGAAAGTTTTGCTTTTAAAACTTGTTAATATTCCCAGCAAATTCATGACTGACCACACATTCCCTCTCCCTCTATTAAACCTGCATTGCCATATTGGTGGATGACTAAAATCTACTGGGAATCTGATGATCTCCTTTTTTATACTTGCTGAACTGTGCCCCCCAGTCCAATAAATCATTGAGTTCTGAAAATTTCACTACTTCAGAAGTTTTATATTTTGTTTCCTGCATTCTAGCCCACGAGCCTTAGCTCTGGCCCATCTACTGCTTTACATAGAATTCTTCAGAAATCATGCGGTAGCCAGACTCATCTGGTCAAATACCATCTCACTGCCCTGACTAAAACCTATCAATATCTCCTTAGGGGTCTTAAAACAAATCCACACCTCTCAGCAATTAAAGAAATGCCCAACCTGGCCACGGTGTCCAGCCTTATATTTTCTAAATATTTTCTGCCATTCTAAGACCTAAGCTCACATTATGTTCTCTGTCACTTCTGTCACTTTGCGCATGTTATTTCCCCTACTTGGATGGGCTAAGTTCTTTAGGAAGCTTTCTGGACCCACTGTCTAACTGCGATCCCTGAAAGATAATCTATTCATTCTAAAGTACTACAATATATTTTTCCCCCACTGCATCCTTGTCTCTTGGCAATGAAATTGGTGTTTACACAAAACTACAAACTTCTTCCAAGCATACTGCCTGCCTTTATCACATTTACACTCTCGGTGCTCAATGAAAAATCTGAATTGGTCTCACAACCTGTGTTCCCATCACCCACAATGCTCAAGAGGGAGTTCAGGGTGCCTTCAGCAGGATATCTGTCCTTATGAGTATATAGAAATAGCGAATTATTCCCTGAGTCATTTCTCATCCTGAGTTTAGAGACCCTCACACTTTATCTACTTGTAGTTAGTTTGTATAGGTGAAAATATACGATCAATTATGAACAAATATTAAATTTGAAAATTCAAACCCAGAGTCTCTCTTTCATTTATTAAGAAAGATAAAAATATTTTACATGTAAGAGGAGATGTATATTTTGGGGGTTTTATACATACATAAATAACATTTTGCTCTATGTGTCATTTTGTATGAATAGTATGACTCATTCTCAAGAGACACAGCAATATGCAGACAGCAATGGTATGATATTTTCGAAGAAATGGAAGAAAACATGACCAACCTAACATTCTATACCCAGAAAAAGTACTCATTAATAGAGGATGTAAAATAAAAACATTCTGAGACAAATACAAAATAAAAATATGTCTCCAAGAAACCTTTAAAAGCAAGAAATAAGATAATTATTCTGACAGATTAAAAAAAATGATCCAGGTGGGAAGAGATATACCAAAACAAATGAAGAGTAATAAAAAAAGAATATGTGGGTAATATAAGCACACTTTTAAATTGAATGCATAAAAATCATGTCCGTGAGGTTTAAAATTTATAGAAATTTGATTAAAACAAACAAGAAAAATACTAAAAGTATGGAGAAGATTAAATGGAGTTATAATATGCTAAGATCCTTGTATTGTTGATGAAACGGTAAAGGACTAATATGCATTAAACTTTAATAAGTCAAGAATTCATGCTTAATCTCTACATTTGTGCTTTCAAACACGATAGCCAGTGGCCATGTGTGGCTTTTTAAATTTAAATTAATTCCATTTAATTAAAATTAATTAGTTAATATTAAAAATTAAATTCTTCAGCCCCCCAGCAAGAGAAAATCAGGGTGAAGCACCTATTGAGGGCCAGCCACAGTGCTTGGGGACACAAGAGAATGAGACACATCCCCTACTTTCAAAGATCTCACAGTCAGTTGGGTGGAGGAGCAGATAAAGAAAACAGCTGTCATGTCAGAGAGCCCCACATGGCAAAGAACAAAGGGAGGCCTCCAGCGAACAACCAGTGAAGAAATGAATCCTGCCAACACTATGTAAGTCAACCTGGAAGCAAATCCTTCCCAAGTAGAGGCATGTGATGACTGTAGCTCCTTTAGATACCTTGACTACAGCCTATGAAGCAGGGAACCCGGCTAAGCAAAGCCAGGCTCCTAGCCCACAGAAACTGTGAGATAATAATTATTGTTTAAAGCCAAAAATAAATTAATTAAATTCCTCAGTCAAATTAGAAACATTTCAGGTTCTCAGTGGATACATGTGTCTAGGGGTTATTTTATCAAACGTCATAGAAATAAAATACCCTGTAATTACAGAAACCTGTATAAGGTAGTGCTGCTCTAGAATGACTACTAAAATAAGAGTGAAAGAATGTGTAACTAATAAATTAATAGGGGATAAATAGAATAAAAAGTAATTAACTCAAAATATAAATTTAAAAGATAATTAAGACAAATTTAAACCAAATAGTAAAATGTTAAATTTAAATACAAATATAATAATTATTATATTAAATGTAAATGGACTAAGTTCACCAATAAGAATTTATAATTGCTATAATTATCAGACTATATATATGTTAAATATAAACAGAGATTAACGGTAAAAATAATAAAATTATATGTTATGTAAATTCACCAAAAATGGGTTGTGTAGCTTGACAAACACCGAAAGACAGATTTACTATAGAAAAAATTGATTATTTGTTATGATAAAAATATCATACAATTCTGTATGTTGAGAAATATATAAAAATTCAGTTTATGAACTTAATAATATACTCTCAAAATAAAAAAAAATTAAATAGCAAATATTGCCAAAATTATGTATTCTGGTTTAATCAAATAAGTAAACATATCAAAGATAATGAAACTCATGTTTTTCTTCTTAGGATAGAAATTACAAATAAGAAAATAGAAGAAACTGGGAAGCATACTGAGGTAGCAAAATTGGAGGTATCAGTACAAACTCATGCTTTTTTAACATAAGAATTAAATAGATTAGAAGATAGATAGATAGATGATAGATAGAAAGATAGATAGATACATAGATACATAGGTGATAGATAGATATAGACACAAAGAGAGAAAATTGGAAGGTGGGAAGAAAGATTGTATATAAGCAATAACACCACTGTAATAATAAACATACCTAAACCTACATTTTGGTTTCTAAATACATTCTCAACTAAAAGTAAACTGAGCTCTTTGTAGAACAGTCTGATTTGAAGGTTGAGAAAAACAACATGCAAAATTAATCTGGATCATCAGTCTGCCCCACAAAGTGAGGAAATGCCAAATAGGGACCTATTTTTTATTAAGATATAATTCACATACCATCAAATTCAACATTTAAAAGTTCAAATGTGTACAGTTAAGTGGGATTTAGCATATTTACATCACTATATATTCCATAATATTTTATTACCCCAAAAAAGAAACCCCAAACTCTACAGCAGTTACTCCTTAGATGCCCCTCTCTCTAGCCCCGCCAAAAAGTAAACCAGTTTTCTACCTTTATAAATTTACCTATTCTGTACATTTCTTATAAATAAAATTATACAATATATGGCAATTTGTATGTAACTTCTTTCACTTAGTATGTTTTCAATGTTTATCCATATTATAGTATGTATCAGTACTTTTTGCTGTTTCATCATTGATGATATTCCATTATATATCATATTGATACCTAATTTATCTATTTACTAGTTGAGTTGTTTTCACTTTGTGACTACTATATAAATGCAGATATGAATACGGGTATACTAGTTTTTGTGTGAGCATATGTTTCAATATTTTAGGGAATATACTTAGTAGTGGAACTGCTGGGTCATATAGTAAATCTTGGTTTAATTCTGTTGTTTAAATTTTTGAGGAGCTGCCAGAATGTTTTCCACAGCAGGTGAATAATTTTACATTCTCACCTGGTATGTATTAGGGTTCTAATTCCTCTATGTCCTTGAAATACTCATTGTATTAAATATTTTTGTTTGTTTGTTTGCTTGTTTTTTTTTAAATTATTTTATTGTGAAACAAACATTTTTTTAAAACATTAGTTTCAGGTGTACAACACAGTGCAATAATTATACTTTTTACCACTCAAAGTGACAGCCCTCCTCCCCCAGTTTGCTACCGAACTCCCCCCCCATATCATACATATCTATTACAATTCCTTTGACTACCTTCCACAGTATAATCCACATTCCATGACTATCTATATGCTCAATTACAGTTGGCATACACTATTATACAACATCAGCTTCAGGTATACAGTGCAGTGATCAAGCCTCTAATCCATCCATGAAGTGGTCTCCTAACAGGACATGTGACCATCTGACACCCCACAAAATATTTACATTATTATATTCCCTGAATTGTGTTTCATATCCCTGTGGCAATATTGTATTTACCTATTTATGCTGTCTGATCCCTTCTTCTTCTCCCTTATCCCCACACCCCTCCCAACTAGCAACCCTCAGTTTTTCCTCTATATTTATGAGACTATTTCTGTTTAGTTTGCTCGTTCATTCAGTGTTTCAGATTCCACATATAAGTGAGATCATAAGGTATTTGTCTTTCTCCGACTGACTTATTTCACTTAACATAATAGTCTCTAGGTCCATCCATATCATCGCGAATGGTACAAATTCATTCTTCTTTACAGCAGAGTAATACTCCATTGTATAAATGTACCACAGTTTCTTAATCCAGTCTTCTACCGATGGGCATTTCAGTTGTTTCCAAGTCTTGGCTATTGTAAATAGAGCTGCAATAAACATAGGGGTGCATATATTTTTTCAAATTAGCATCTTGGATTCTTCTGGGTAGGTACCCAAGAGTGGAATTGCTGGGTCATACGGTAGTTTCATTTCCAGTTTTTTGAGATACCTCCATACTGATATCCATAATGGCAGCACCAATCTGCAGTCCCACCAACAGTGCACCAGGGTTCCCTTTTCTCCACAACCTCGCCAGCACTTAATTTTTGTTGATTTATTGATGATAGCCATTCTGACCGGACTGAGGTGGTATCTCATTGTGGTTTTTATTTGCATGTCTCTGATGATCAGTGAAGTTGAACAATTTTTCATATGCCTGTTGGCCATCTGTATGTCCTCTTTAGAGAAATGTCTCTTCATATCCACTGCCCATTTTTTAATTGCATTGTTTGTTTTTTTGGTGTTGAGTTTCATGAGTGTTTTATACATTTTGGATACTAACCCTTTATCAGATATATCATTGGCAAATATCTTCTCCCATTCAGTAGGCTTCCTTTTTGTTTTATTGATGATTTCCTTTGCTGTGAAAAAACTTTTAAGTTTGATGTAATCCCATATGTTCATTTTTTCTTTTATTTCCCTAGCCTGAGGGGATATATCAGTAAAAATATTACTGAGGGTAATCTCTGCAAACTTACTCCCTATGTTTTCCTCTAGGAGTTTTATGGTTTCAGGTCTTATATTTAAGTCTTTAATCCATTTTGAGTTTTTTCTTGTATATGGTGTAAATAGGTGGTCCATTTTCATTTTTTTGTACGTGTCAGTCCAATTTTCCCAGCACCATTTATTAAATAGACTATCTTTACTCCAATGTAAATTCTTGCTTCCATTCTCATAGATTAAATGACCATATATGGATGGATTTATTCCTGGGCTCTCTATTCTATTCCTTTGGTCTATGTGTCTGTTTTTATGCCAGTACCATACTATTTTGATTACTGTAGCCTTGTAGTATGTTTTGATGTCAGGTAGCATGATACCTCCCACTTTGTTCTTATTTCTCAGGATTGCCATAGCTATTCGGGGTCTTTTGTGGTTCCATATAAATATTAGGATTATACGTTCTATTTCTAAGAAAAATGTCCTTGGTAGTTTGATTGGAATTGCATTGAATCTGTTTATTGCCTTAGGTAGTATTGACATTTTAACTATATTAATTCTTCCTCTCCATGAACATGGTATGTATTTCCATTTATTTGAATCTTCTTTGATTTCTCTCTTCAGTGTCTCATAATTTTCTGAGTACAGGTCTTATACTTCTTTAGTTAAATTGATTCCTAAATA
This sequence comes from Aselliscus stoliczkanus, assembly GCA_033961575.1. Classification (NCBI taxonomy): domain Eukaryota; kingdom Metazoa; phylum Chordata; class Mammalia; order Chiroptera; family Hipposideridae; genus Aselliscus; species Aselliscus stoliczkanus. Next base: position 123,539,608 of record CM066729.1, read on the forward strand.
TTTGATTGTTTTCGAAACAATTGTAAAAGGGATAGATTTCCTGATTCCTTCTTCTAATAGTTTATTATTGGTGTACACAAATGCAACTGATTTCTGAATATTAATATGATCAAAGTAAACAGACTCGTAGATGTAGAGGAAAAACTGAGGGTGGCTAGTTGGGAGGGGGGTGGGGATGGAGGAAAGAGGAAGGGATTAGACGGCATAAATAGACAACTACAATATTGCCACAGGGATATGAAACACAGTTCGGGGAATATAATAATGTTGTAAAAATTTTGTGGCGTGTCAGATAGTCACATGTCTTGCTAGGGAGACCACTTCATGGATGGAGTAGAGGCTTGATCACTGCACTGTACACCTGAAACTGATGTTGTATAGTATTGTATGCCAACTGTAACTGAATATGGATGGTCACAGGATGTGGAGTATACTGTGGAGGGGAGTCAGGGGAGTTGTGATAGATATGTATGATATGGGGGGGAGTGGGGTGGCCAACTGGGTGAGGGGGGTTGTCACTTTGGGGGGTAAAGAGTATAACTATTGCATTGTGTTGTACACCTGAAACTAATAAAAATAAATTTAAAAAAAATTTTGTATCCCGCTATCTTACCAAATTCATTTATCAGTTCTAGCAGTTTTTTGGTGGACAGCTTGGGATTTTCTCTCTATAGTATCATGTCGTCTGCATATAATGACAATTTTACTTCCTCGTTTCTAATTTGGATGCCTTTTATTTCATTTTCTTGTCTGATTGCTAGGACTATAACTTGCAGAACTATGTTAAATAGAATTGGTGAAAGTGGGCAGCCTTGTCTTGTTCCTGATCTTAACGGGGAAGCCTTTTGCCTTTCCCCATTGAGTACGATGTTTGCTGTGGGCTTATCATCTATGGCCTTTATGATGTTGAGATATCATCCCACTATTCCCACTTTGATACGAGTTTTTTATCATAAATGGCTGCTGGATTTTGTCAAATGATTTTTCTGCATCTATTGATATGATCGTATGATTTTTATTTTTCATTTTGTGAATGTGATGTATTACGTTAATTGATTTGCAGATATTGAACCAACCTTGCAACCATGAATCCCACTTGATCATGGTGTATGATCTTTTTAATGTGATGCTGAATTCAGTTTGCTAGTATCTTGTTGAGAATTCTTGCATCTATGTTCACTAGGGATATTGGCCTGTAGTTTTCCTTTTTTGTAATATCTTTGACTGACTTTGTAATCAGCTGATATTAGCTTCATAGAAAGAGTTTGGGAGCCTTCCCTCCTTCTGTATTTTTTGGAATAGTTTGAGGAGAGTAGATATTAATTTTTTTTTGAATATTTTGTAAAATTCACCTGTGAAGCCATCTGGTCCAGGACTTTTGTTTGTTGGAAGATTGTTGATTATGGATTGAATTTCTTTGGCAGTAATCAGTCTGTTCAGAGTTTCTATTTCTTTTTGGATCAGACTTGGTACATTGTGTGCTTATAGAAATTTATTCATTTCTTCCAGATTGTTGAATTTGTTGGCATGTAGTTGCTCGTAGTATTTTCTTAAAATTTTCTGTATTTCTGTGGTATCTTTTGTCACTTCTCCTCTTTCATTTCTGATTTTATTAATTTGGGTCCTCTCTCTCTTCTTCTTGGTTAGTCTGGCTAAGAGTTTGTCGATATTATCTTTTCACAAAACCAACTCTAGGTTTCATTGATCTTTTGTACTGGTTTTTTTTTTTGTTCTCTATTTCATTTATTTCTGCTCTTGTCTTTATTATTTCCTTCCTTATACTCTCTTTAGGCTTGTTTTGCTGTTCTTTCTCGAGTTCCCTTAGGTGTAAAGATAGTCTGTTGATTTGAGATTTTTCTTCCTTCTTTAGGTAGGCCTGCATGCTATGAACTTTCCTCTTAGGACTGCTGTCACTGCATCCCAGAGATTTTGGGTCGTGATGCTTTCATTTTCATTTGTCTCGAGGTATGTTTTGTTTTCCTCCTTGATCTCATTTTTGACCACTCACTATTTAGTAGCATGTTATTTAGCCTCCATGTGTTTGTAAGCTTTCCCGATTTCTTCTTATAATTGATTTCCAGTTTCATAGCATTGTGGTCAGAGAAGACAGTTGATATGATTTCAACCTTCTTAAATTTGTGGAGACTTGTTTTGTGGCCTAGCATGTGGTCTATCTTGGACAATGTTCCATGTGCACTTGAGAAGAATGTAGATTCTATAGCTTTGGGGTGAAATGCTCTAAAAATATCAATTAAATCCAGCTGGTCTAAAGTGTCATTTAAGACCACTATGTCCGTGTTGATTTTCTATCTGGAGGATCTGTCCATTGGTGACAATGGGGTGTTGAAATCCCCTACTATGATAGTGTTTCTGTTGATATCTGTCTTTATGTCTGTCAAAATCTGTTTTATATATTTAGGAGCTCCTATATTGGGGGCATAGATGTTTACTACGGTTATGTCATCTTGTTCAATCAATCCCTTTATTATTATGTATTTCCCCTCTTTGTCTTTTATTGTACTCTTCATTTTAAAGTATATTTTGTCCAAAATAAGTATTGCTACTCCAGCTTTTTTCTCATTTCCAATTGAGTGAAATATCTTATTCCATCCATTTACTTTCAATCTGTGTGTCTTTTGATCTGAGATGAGTCTCTTGTAGACAGCATATGCATGGGTCCTGTTTTCTTATCCACTCAGCCACTCTCTGTCTTTCGATTGGATCATTTAGCCCATTCACATTTAAAGTGATTACTGATAGGTTCATATTTATTGCTATTTTGTTATTTGTATTTCTTGTCTTCCTGTGTTAGCTTGTTTTCCCCTTTCTTCTGTTTAAAAAAGCACTTTTAACATTTCCCGCACTGCTGGCTTGGTGGTAATGAACTCCTTAAGCTTATTCTTTTCTGAGAAGCTCTTTATCTCTCCTTCAATTTTAAGTGATAGTCATGCTGGGTAGAGCAATCTTCATTGTAGACCTTTATTTTTTATTACTTTGAATGTCTCCTGAGACTCCCTTCTGGCCTGCAGAGTTTCTGTAGGAAAGTCAGCTGTTAGTCTTATAAGAGTTCCTTTGTATGTAACCTTCTGTCTTTCTCTTGCGACTTTTAGGATTCTGTGTTTGTCTTTAAGCTTTGCCATTTTAACTATGATGTGTTTTGGTGTGGGCCTGTTTGGATTCAGCCTGTTTGGAACTCTCTGCACTTGTTGGGCTTATATGTCAATTTCCTTCACCAGGGCAGGGAAGTTTTCTGTCATTATTTCTTTAAATAGAATCTCGACCCCTTGCTTCTTCTCTTCTCCTTCTGGTATTCCTATGATGAATTAATTGTTCCGTTTCATGTTGTCCCAGAGGTCTCTTAAACTATTTTCATTCTTTTTTCTTTCTGTTGTTCCAACTGGGTGATTTCTGCTATTTTGTCTTCTAATTCGCTGATCCGCTCCTCTGCTTCATCTATTCTCCTGGTGATTCCTTTGAGCATGTTCTTCATTTCAGTTATTGTATTCTTTAGTTCTAACTGGTTGTTTTTTTATGGTTTCCCTATCCTTCTTTATGTCCATGCTAAGTTCCTTAAACATTCTTATCATCAGTGTTCTATACTCTGTCTCTGAAAGTTTGGATACCTCTGTTTCATTTAGTTCCATTTCAATGTTTTCTTCTGATCTTTTACTTGGGACATGTTTCTTTGTTTCTTCATTCTGGCTATTGTTCTGTGAATACTTTGATGTATTAGATAGATCACTTCAGTATTTTCCGTTATTTTTTAATCCTTCTTTGTATTCATGAGGCTGCCATACTGGGTTTCTCATATCAGGGAACGGCTGTTAGCAGCAAGCTGAGAAGGTTCTGATTTTGAACAAAAGTTTACATCTTGAGGGAACTGAGTTGTAGGAAAGGTGTAGAATTGGAAGCCAAATGAGAATTTAGATGCTGGTTGGCCTTTGACAAGGACCCTGAGCTTCACTCCCTCCCAGTTTTGAGGACGGTGAAGGTAGGGAATAGCAGTCTTGTGAATGGGTTTTAGAAAAACTAGAGGAGAGACTCATGCTCCACTTTACAGGCTTACTCCAGAAGATATCTCAGAAGCCTGCTGAATAATGGTTTCCTCCCGTGTCTAGGTAGCTAAGGGTTTATCCTCACTGGACCGCACTCCCAGTGTGGCTCAAAAGAAGTCGGTTGGTTTCCAGAGCTGAACAAATGTGGCTCACAGAGCCAGTGGAAAAGATCCGTTGCTGATTTTTTTAGTGCGTTTATCACTACAGTGTTTCGATTTTGTCAGATGCTTTTACTGCATCAATTGAGATGTTCATTTTTTCTTTGTTCTATTAATTTGGTGTTATTAATCATTGTAATAACATTATAATAACATCAATTAATTTTCTTATGTTCAACAACCCTTGCATTCCTGCAATAAATCCCACTGGGATAATGGGGTATAATCTTTCTAAATGTTTTTGGATTTAGATTACTAGTATTTTGTGAAGAATTTTTGAATCTATATTTTTAGGGGATATTGGTCTGTCATTTTCTTTTCTTGTGATGTTTTTAACCTATCTGTGGTATCAGGGTAATGCGGGCAGCATTAAATGCATTAGGAAATGTTTCTTTCTTTTTAATTTTTTGGAATAGTCTGAAAAGGATTTGTGTTTATTTTCTGAAAATATTTGGTAGAATCACCACTGAGGCCATCTATTCTTAGAGTTTCTCTGTTGGGAGATTTCTAATTAGTGATTCTGTCTTTACTTGTTTTAGTTCTGTTTTCTGCTTCTTGAGTTTGTTGCAGAAATTTGTGTGTTTCTAGGAATTTGTCCATTTCATCTAAACTACAATTTTTTTTGACATACAAAAGTTCATAGTATTCTTTTATAATCCTTTTATTTTGATAAGATCTGCAGTAATGTCTCCACTTTCATTTCTGATTATAGTTATTTACATCTTCTCTCTTCTTTATTCAGTATAATTAAATATTTGTCCATTTCTTGATCTTTTCAGATAACCAACTTTGGTTTAATTGATTTTCTATGCAGCTTTATTCTGTATTTCATTTATATAAATGAGAATTGTTCAATGTTCTTCCTGTTGTTAACCTTAGGTTTTATTTTCTTTGCAGTTTTCTAGTTCTTTCAGGTGTAAAGTTAGGTTATTGATTTTAGATCTTTCATTTTAAAGTGTTGGTTTTGGGCCGGCTGAGTGGCACAGGGGTTAAGCGCTGGCTTGGGAAGCCAGCATCCCCAGTTTGGGCTCCACATACGGAGGCCAGTGACACTGCCCTTAAAAACAAAAAATAATAAAGTGTTGGTTTTGCCACTATAAGTTTTCCTCTGAGCACTGCTTTTGCGCCAGCCTATATATTTTGTTACGTTATGTTTTTCATTTTTGTTTTTAACTATTTTATGCTATTGCAATTTCTTCTTTGACCTATTACTAGTTTAAATGTGTATTGTTTAAGTTCCATATATTTGTGAATTTTTTAGTTTTCCTTCTATTATTGATCCTAGCTTCAATCTTTTGGTCAAAGAAGATACTTTGTATGATTTCAATATTTTTAAATTTATTGAAACTTGTTTGATAGCCTACATTTGGTCTATCCGAGAGAATGTTCCATGTGCACTTGAGAAGAATGTGTTTTATCTTGTTGTTAGGTTCAGTGTTTTATATATGTCTGTTATGTCTATTTTGTTTATAGTATCATTAGAGTGCTCCATATCCTTATTGATTTTTGGTCTAGGTGTTCTATGCATTATTCAAAATGGGATGTTGAAGTTCCAACTATTATAGCACTTTCTATTGTTCCCCTCAGTTGTAAATGTTTGTTTCATATATGTTGAGGCTCTTTTGTTTGGTGTGTATATATTTTGATTGTTTTATCTTCTTGATGAGCTGAAATTTTTATTAATACACAATGTGTTTTCTGTCTCACAAGAATTTTTTCTTAAAAGTCTATTTTCTTGGAACCCAAAGTCCATAAGTTTAGTATCTCTGTTTTCTTCTATGCAGTTTATTGTTTCAGGCCTTATGTTAGGTCTTTGATCCATTTTGAGTTAATTTTGGTACATAGTGACAGATAGCAGTCCAGTTTCATTCTTTTGGATATGACTTTCCAATTCTCCCAGCACCATTTATTGAAGAGGCTGTCTTTTCTCCATTGTGTTTTTGACTTCTTTGTCAAAAGTTATCTGCCCATATTTATGTGAGCTTATTTCTGGGTTCTCAATTTATTCCATTGGTCTGTGTGTCTGTTTTTCTGCCAATACCATACCGTTTTGATTATTGTTGCCCTGTAGTAGAAGCTAAAGTTAGGGAGTGTGATACCTCAGCATTGTTATTTTCCCTTAGGATTGCTTTGACTATTTGGGGTCTTTTGTGGTTCCATACAAATTTGATGATTTTTGTTCTATTTCTTTAAAAAAAAATGCCATTGAGATTTTGATGGGGATTGCATTAATTTTATATATTGCTTTGGGTGATATGGCCATTTTAACTATGTTGATTCTTCCAATCCATGAACACAGAATATCTTTCCATTTCTTTGTATCTGCTTCAATTTCTTTTAAAAATGTCCTATAGTTTTCAGTATATAGGTCTTTCACATCCTTGGTTAAGTTTATTCCTAGGTATTTTATTATTTTTGTTGCAATTGCAAAAGGAATTCTTTTTGTTATTTCTTTTTCTGAGATTTCATTGTTAGTATATAGGAATGCAATGGACTTTTGTACATTGATTTTATAGCCGGCAACTTTCCTCACTTTTTTATTGTTTCTAATAGCTTTTTGGTGGAGTCTCTAGGGTTTTCTATATAAAGAATCATGTCATCTGCAGAAAGTGACAGTTCAACTTCTTCATTCCTGATTTGGATGCCGTTTATTTCTTTCTCTTGCCTGATTGCTCTGGCTAAGACTTCCAATACTATGTTGAAAAGCAGAGGAGATAGGGAACAGCCCTGTCATATTCCTGAATGTAGAGCAAAGGGCTTTATTTTTCACCATTAATTATGATATTAGCTGAGGGTTTGTCATATATGGCCTTTATTATGTTAAGCTATTTTCCTTCTATACCCATTTTATTAAGTGTTTTAATTATAAATGGATGTATCTTGTCAAATGCTTTTTCTGCATCTATTGATACAATCTGTGAATTTTGTCCTTTATTTTGTTTATGTGGTATATCACATTGATCAATATGTATATGTTGAACCACCCTTGTGCTCCTGGGAAGAACCCCACTTGGTCTTGATATATAGCCTTTTTAATGTCTTTTTCCAATTCTTTGCGATTCAGTCTAGGGAAGCTATATGTTTCTAAGAACGTGTCCATTTCTCTAGATTATTGAATTTGGTGGCTTATAGCCCTTCAGAGTATTCTTGGATGATCCTTTATATTTCTATGGCATCTGTGGTAACTTCGGAGAACTGACTCTGGGTGTTGTTGAACACACAATGTGATATACAGATGATGTACTACAGAATTGTACACCTGAAATCTATGCAACTTTACTAACAGTTGTCACCACCCCAATAACTTTAATTTAAAAAAATGCAAAAAAAAAAGTCTATTTTGTTTGATAATAGCATAACTCATCCAGTTTTCATTTGGTTATCATTTTCATGGAATAGCTTTTCCATTTTACTTTCAACCTATTTAAGGTTTTGTATCTACACTGAATCTCTTGTAAATGGCATATAATTCAGTGATTTTTAAAATTCATTCTGCTAATATTGATTGGAAAGTGTAATCCATTTATATTTTAACTCATTATTGATAAAAAAGCTTCTGATATTTTCTTATTTGTTTTATATATTTCTTACACTTCGTTTGTTCCTCATTTCCTCAATTTCTGTTTACTTTGGTGCTTGCTTGATTTTTGGTAGTGTATCATTTTGATTCCTTTCTGATATCTTTTTGTGTATATATTTCAGATATATTCTTAATAGTCACCATGGGGATTGCAATTAACATCTTAAATTTATAACAATCTAGTTTGACACCAATTCACTTTTGAACAAGAGACCAAGAGGACACAATGTATCGATAAAGGGATCAATCCAACAAGAAGATATAACCTTGTAAACATTAACACACCCATCATAGGGGCACCTAAATTTATAAAACAAATATTGATGGACATAAAGAGGGAGATTGATATTAATACAGTAATTGTAGGGGACTTGAAACCACCATTGCCACCACTGGATACCTCATCCAGACAGAAAGCTAACACAGAAACAACAGCCTTAAATGACACATTAGAACACTTGGACTCAATTGGTATTTTTAGAGCATTTTACCCACAGCAGAAGAATATACATTCTTTTCAAGGGCACATGAACATTTTCCAAGATACATGTTGGGCCACAAAACAAGTCTCAATAAATTTAAGAAGATTGAAATGATATTAAGCATTTTCTCTGACCACAATGATATGAAATTAAAAATCTATTATAAGAAAACAAATGAAAAAACACACAGAAACACATGAAGACTAAGTTACATGATACTAACAATGAATGTGTTAATAACAAGATCAAAGAAGAAAACCAAAAGATACCTTGAGACAAATAAAAATGAAAATACAATGACCCAAAACTTATGGGACACAGCAAAATCAGTTCTAAGAGGGAAATTCATAGCAATACAGATCTACCTCAAGAAACAAGAAAAATAAAAAATAATCTAACCTTACACCTAAAGGAACCAGAAAAAGAACAACAAGCAAGGCCTAAAGTCAGTAGAAAGAAAGAAATAATAGAGATCAGAGTGAAAATAAATGAGTCTAAAAATAATATACAAAAGATCAATGAAACCAAGAGCTCGCTCTTTGAAAAGATAAAACAAACTGATAAAACTTTAACCAGACTCATTAAAAAAAAAAAAGAGAGAGAACCCAAATGAATAAAATCAGAAATAAAAGAGAAGTGACAATTGACATCACAGAAATGGAAAGGAGTATAAGAAAATACTATTAGCAATAATATGTTAAGAATTTGGACAATCTGGTAGAAATGGATAAATTCCAAGAAACATATAATCTTCCAAAACTGAGTCAAGAAGAAACAGAAAATCTGAACAGACTGATAAGTACTTATGAAATCAAATCAATATAAAAACCCTCCAAACAAAAGTTCTGAACCAGGTGCCTTCACATATGAATTTTAGCAAACAGTTATAGAAGAATTAACACCTGTCCTTCTCAAACTATTCCAAATAAATGAAGAAAGGGAAGGCTCTCAAACTCATTTTATGAGGCCAGCATTACTCTGATTCCAAAAACAGAGACACACATTAAAAGAAAAGAAAATTGTAGGCAAATACTTATGATACACATACATGCAAAAATCCTGTACATAATATTAGCAAACCAAATTCAGAAATTTATTAAAAAGATCATATATTATGGTTAAGTGGATTTATTCCTGGGATGCAAGGTTGGTTCACTATCTGTGAATCAATTAATGTGGTACACCACAAAAACAAAATGAAGAATGAAAAATCATATGATCATATCAATGGATGCAGAAAAAAAAATTAACAAAATGCAGCATCCATTTATGCATAAAATCTCAACAAAGTGGGAATAGAGGGAACATACCTCAACATTATAGAGGCCATATATGGCAAACTCACAGCTAACATCATACTCATTGGGGAAAAGCTAAAAATGTTTTCCTTAATTTCAGTAACAAGACAAGGATGTCCACTTTCATGACTTTTATTTAACATAATATTGGTAGTCCTAACCATAGCAATCAGACAAAAAAAAGAAACAAGATATCCAAATTAGAAAGGAAGAAGTAAAACTGTCCTTATATCAGATGACCTGATACCGTGTTGATAGAACTCTAACAATTTCAATAACAAAATTATTAGAACTGAGAAATGATGTCAGTAAAGTAACAGGATAGAAAATTAGTATTCAGAAACCAATTGCATTTTTGTGCGCCAATAATGACCTATAAAAGAGAGGAATTAAGGAAACAATCCCATTTAATATTGCATCAAAAATAAATTAAATACTAGGAATAAATTTAATTTATTTAGAGGTCAGAGACCTGTACTTAGAAAATTATGAAAATGAGAAAACAAATGAATGCTCATTGATAGGAAAAATTATCATAATTAAAATGTCCACACTGACCCAAAACAATCAATAGGTTTAATGCAATCCCTGTCGAAATGCCAATGGACTTTTTCACAAATAATTTTAAAGTTTTTATGAAACCACAAAAGACCCTGAATAACCACAGCAATCTTGAGAAAGAAGAACAAAGTTGAAGGTTCACATGCTACCTAATATCAAACTATACTACAAGACTATAGTAATCAAAATGACATAAACAGACACATAGATCAATGGAACAGCATATTGAGTCCAGAAAATAAATCCTCATCTTTACAGTCAATTAATCTATGACAAAGGAGGCAAGAATATACAATGCAGTAAAAACAATCTATGCAATAAATGGTGTTGAGAAAACTGTACAGACACATGCAAAAATATATTAAACTGGACAAATTTCTTATACCATATACAAGAATAAACTCAAAATTGATTAAAGACTTAAATGCAAGACCCAAACCATAAAACTCCTAGAAAAAGCACAGGTTGTAAACACTCTGACATTGTGCTTAGTAATATTTTTTTCTTGTTATATTTCCTTGGGCAAGAGAAACCAAAGGAAAAGAAAAAGGAAACTGTCAAGAAAATGGATCTTGAGATTATTATGCTAAGCAAAATAAATCAGGCAGAAAAAGTTGAGAACCATATGATTTCACTGATACATGGGACATAAAACTGAAAACAACAAAGGAACAAAACAAACAAATAAAGAAACAAAAACTCATAGACAGAGTCAATAGTTTAGTGGTTACCAGAGGGTAAGGAGGGAGAGGGTGGTAGATGAGGGTAAAAGGGATCAAATATATAGTGATGGAAGAACTGGCTCTTGATGGTGAACACATAGTGTGATATACAGATGATGTGTTACAGAATTGTACACCTGAAACCTATATAACTTTACTAACCATTGTCACCCTAATAAACTTTAATTAAAGAAAAGAAAAGAAAATGAAAAGACAACTTGCTGATTGGGAGAAGATATTCACTAATGATGCATCCAATAAGGGTTTAATATACAAAATTTATAAATAAGTCATACAACTTAACCTTAAATAAACAAACAATCCAACTAAAAAATGGGCAGAGGACCTGAATAGACATATATCCAAAGAGGACATATAGATGGCACGTGACATATGAAAAGATGCTGAACCTCACTTACCATCAGAGAACTGCAAATTAAAACCATAATGAAATGTTACCCCACCCCTGTTAGAATGGCGATCATCAATAAGTCAACAAACAACAAGTGTTGGTGAGGATGCAGAGAAAAGGGAACTCTGTGCACTGTTGGTGAGTTTGCAAATTGGTGCAGCCACTATGGAAAACAGTATGGAGGTTCCTCAAAAAATAAGAGAACTACCTTATGACCCAGCAATTCCACTTCTAAGTATTTATCCAAAGAAATGCAAAATACTAATTGAAAAGATATATATACCCTTGTGTTCACTGCAGCACTATTTACAATAGCCAAGATATGGAAGCAACCTAATTATCCAATTATACAAAAGATGATTAGATAAAGAATCTATGGTACATATATACAATGGAATATTACTCCACCATAAAAAAGAATGAAATCTTATCATTTGCAACAACATGGATGGACCTAGAGGGTATTACACTAAGTGAAATAAGTCAGGAAGACAAAGACAAATACCATATAATTTCAGTTATATGTGGAATCTAAAGAGTGATATAAGCAAACAAACAAAACAGAATCAGACTCATAGATACAGAGAACAACTGATAGCTGCCAGATGGGAGGGTTTGGGGGTTGGTTGAAAAAAGGTGAGGGGATTAAGAAGTACAAATTGGTAGTTACAAATAGTCATGGGGATGTAAAGTTCAGTATCACAAATATGGTCAATAGTAGTGTAATAACTATGTATGGTGCCAAGTAAACACTAGAGTTATCCGGGGATCACTTGTCAATTATATAAATGTCTAACCACTATGATGCACACCTGAAGGTAATATAAACTAATATTGAATGTGAACTATAATTGAAAAAAAAAAAGAGAAATAAATGAATAATAATGCCTGCCTTAAATGGTGGTCTGGGCATTGCATGTCATTGGCTTAATGAAATACCAAGTATGTATTGGATATTAAAATAATAAATATTAATTTTCCCTTTCTTCTGAGAAAGGAAGTAAGAGAAGATATACGATATGTATAAAACTTTCTTGGTTTATTAGATGAAGTTAAGTTGGTGTTTTGCCTGAGGTATGATCAAAGGAAATGATAACAGAAAAAAACTGAAAAAAATTAGTCAAGCAGAAAACCCAAATAAACCTCAGGGATGGATGTTTAGAATTTGTCATCTTTCCCTCCTCTGATATGGTTAATATTGTATTGGGAAAACATGAGAATCATCACAAAGGTGATATTGAGTTATGATTTACCATCTCTAAATCTAGAACCAACCTGAGTACTAAGAAATTCATTGTGACTTAGAACCTGGTTATCAGCATTATCTTTTCCTGGGGGTCTTTCTGATTGGAACTATAACTAGTGGGCTATGAGGTAAGTTGAGTCAGCTGGTCTGTCCTGCATCAGCCAGTTCTCAATCACCAAGGACAAGGTCTCATCCTTCACTATGCGTATTTTCCTCCATGGCTTTTTCCTTTCCCCATGCCAGGCATTCCCCCAGAGTCCTAGTGTCTTTGCAAAGGGCTAAGATTTCTAGACCAGTGGCTCTCAAACTTTAGTGTGCCTAAGAGTCACCTGGAAGTCTTGTTAAAGCACAGATGGATTGGCTTCTCTCTCAGAACTTTGAATCCAGTAGGTTAGACTGTGGCTCAAGAATTTGCAATTTGAACAAATTCTCTGGTGACTCTGATGCTGCTCATCTTGGAAACCCACTGTCCAAAGGCATCCTCTGATTTTTCTGTAGTGGGAAAGGTTTGGGAAAGCAGGACCCTCAGCAATATTAGAGGGCCAGATTCTCCAGGAGACCAGGGACCTAGATATGCAGTCCAGTGTTCTATGGTCAGAGTGTGCATGTCTGCCCTCATACCTCAGGAGTAACCCCAGCTTCAACATAATTTCTTTCAGGCGACTAAACTAAACACCAAGAAGTGCTGGACAAAACTAGGGACGGGGACTGGAGCTGGATTCCTTGAAATGGATTTTTTCATGAGAAAATTGTTAGTCTGTGTGTTTTTCAGAAGCTATTGTTGAAGGCTGATTGTGCAAGTGATCCTTTTTTAGGAAAGGGGAAAAGGCAGTTCTGGGAAGCCTGTGGGACCCTCCTAGCTATAATTCCTATCATTGTAATGAAGACTGATGGGTAATGGGATTTGATTTTTACCCAAAGTCTTGCGTGGTTCTGTAGGAAACCTTTCATACTGAGGCACGTTTGGTCTGTTAGGATGGATGCTGAAGGCAGACTTGCTGATAGGAAGCCACATTCAGGCTGGCCTCACATAATCTGATTCCCTGTGTACCCTTCTGGCCCAAGGGAACCACATGACCGCCTTCTTACCCAAGGTCGAGTGAGAAACAGCTAGGGTGCACGGCTGCCCCTAGTTACAGTCCTTCAGGGCAGGCTCTGTGGAGGAATGTGATTCCATTAAAATACAGCCATCCCTCTGGGGAAGCTGAAGGGGGCAGTAATAATCTTTAGATCCAGCTCTGAAGTTTAAAAGAATTATTGAGAATAAAATCATGTCAGCACACTTTGCAAAAGAATGAGACCGAGTCCAGGCCAGTTAGGAAAGCTGGAGTGAAGGGAAGAGCTATAATTTCTTGAGAACTTCTAAGTAACGGGTAATATTTAAATACCTTTTCTAAATGCACATTTGGGGAAACTAAAATTTATCATCTTAGTTATATGAGGAAGTAAACTAGACTCAATAACGGTAATCTGTATGTCAAAATTTGGTAAGTGGCAGACTGTGGCTATGACACCTGAGTTGGCCTGGCTCCAGAACCATGTCCACAGCCACATGACCCTGTTTTCCAAAATGTTAGGCTTTATTTCAGTCAGAATTATGCTGGCCATCAAGGAACAAAATGCCTATACACACTGAGCTTGTGTCTTTAATTTTCCGTAGAGGATCTACTCATTTGCCAAGTTCCACACTTTGGTCCTGGTACAAATGGAATATTCCATTTGTATTGTCTATGACCTTATCTTAAGAATCAGCCCAAATGCCTAATAATTTCCCTCCCAGCTCATCTTTTCTGGAATCTTGCCTTCTTCAGCATTCCTGTGTCATGATGGTATATTTCTATTCATTCATTCACTAAGTAGATATTTATTGAGAAGCACCTACTCTGTGCCAGACACTTGTTTTGGGCATCAGGAACACAGCGGTGAAAAACAATAGATCAAGTCCCTGATTTCCTGGACTTCTTCAAGAGTAATAAAAATGTATTGTTTGATTTCAGTTGTTGAAAATTGTTATGATGAAAATACACTAGAGTAAGGGGCTTGAGAGTATTTTGGGGAAGGACCTATTGACAGGAAATTGTCATAAAAGGCCTTACTGAAGAGATGACATTTGAGCAAACACCCAAGGCTGTAGACCAGAAGATGTGAAGATATGGAGGGAGGAATATTCTAGGCGAAGAAATCAAAACCTATGAAGGCACTGTGTTGGGAATGAGTTGATATGTTTATAGAACAGCACAAAGTCCACCAAGGCTGGGGTGGAGAAAAGTAAGGGGATAACGGTTGGCAATACAGTGGCAAAAGCCAGGCAGGATGTGGGCAGCTCACAGCTTCCTAGCTCAGCCTTGGACAAGACTTCTCTTTTCTGACTCAGTCTGCTGATGGGTAAAATAGGGATTATAATGTCTATCAGGCTGGGTTGTTTGAAGGATGAACGAAGAATGTGTATAAAAGGCCTGGTTTGAATAGACTCAACCATTTTCACTTTTCTTCCATTTTCTCTTCTGTTATCCCTGTCTTATCTTTCTAAAAAAAAAAAAAAAAAAAGCTATCTATCCTGAAAACAAGAACTTTTGATGGTCCTTGGCCATCAAGTTTCTTGCTCTCACTCAGAGGGAAGGGTCACAGTAGAAGCTGCCTAATGATCTCCTGAGGATTGTTCCTATATTTTGGGAGTGGGAAGAAGGAAGTGAGTAACTCTGTCGGGGGTGTCAGTGAAGGAATCCCAGAGGAGGTGCTATTTGAGCTGTCTTTTAAAAAAATGCCTGGAATATTCCAAGGCATTACAAATAGGGAAGAGTGTATTCCTTGTAGGAAGAATAATCTTTCTCCAAAATGTCCACATGCTAATCCTCAGAACCTCTGAATATGTTACCTTCCATGAAAAAGGGGACTTTGCAGATGTGATTGAGATGTGCAGATTATCCTGGATCATCCAGGTGGGCGTAATGTAGTCATATGCATCCTTATATGTGACAGAGGGAGGCAGGAGAGTCAGAATCAGAAACAGAACTGAAAATGCTGGTCTATTGGCATTGAAAATGGAGGAAAGGAGCCACAAGCCAAGGAATGCTGGCAGTTTCTACAAGTCAGAAAAGGCAAGAGAATGGGAATGGGTTGTCCTTTAGAGGAGACATGATCCTACCAATGCCTTAGTTTTGACCCTGTAAGACCCACTTAAGAATTCTGACCTCCAGAAATTTAAGATAATACATTTGTATTGTTTTAAGCCATTAATTTGTGGGAACTTGTTATAGCGGCACTAGGTAACTAATGCATTCTCATTCCCAAAACAAGGGAACACTGAGCTGGGTCTGGAGAGATGAGTGGACTCCATGCAACTTTATTCTGTAATCCAGGGACATTTATCCCTTTCCCCTACTTTTATCTCAAAGAATTTTAGCATCTAGCAAATGATAGTTCTAAAACCCTGGTTACCTAGTTCTAAACCCTCTTCACCACGGGAGGCCTCCTTCCTAAATCCCCCCTAAATATTCATAAGTGTGTTCATCAGACAATCTGCAGAACCATTCCCAATCCAGAGCTGCTTAATGTCAGACATCTCAAACCTTTAGCTGGTCCCAGACCACAACTTCCTTGCCTCACATTTTACTCCTTTTAAAAACCATCACTTCACTGTATCTTCTCACATCAGATCCATACTTTTCAGCCACCCAATTTAGCATCTCAATTTGGATGTTCTGCAACAAATAATTCTATAACTGAATTATACCTCCCCTCCCACATAACCCTGCTATAACATGATAAATAGCATAAACACCTTCATAGAAAGTCAGGAATATTCAGAAAAAATTTGCTTCCTCCCTGTCCACTTCACCCCTGATGCCTAGGTGCCAGCATGCTTTCATGCCAACCTCGTAATGTTTTTTTTTTTTTTTTTTTAGCTGAGCCATCCTCCCCCTGTTGGCAGCTCAACGGCAGCTCAGCTCGGGCTGGGCATCGAACTGCTGTTGCTCAGAGCTCAGCTCACACTCTTGAGTGAACTCTTAATCAACTGAGCTACTCGGCCGGCCCCTAACCTTGTAATGTTTTTTGCAGCTGTCCTTTCCTTCCTCTTCCACTGTCAATAGTCATTTTCCCTCTTTACAGTATGCCTCTTGACTGACCTTCTGCATCTCTCTTCACCTCAGTGTCTTTCACTCTGTTTGATACCCGAGTTATCTAGTGAGGTTTGTGCCATGGCACATCTCAGACTAAGCAAGTCCTTCCCCACTCAAACACAACCCATCACGTATATAATAGTCTGTCTTTCTTTTGTTGGCATTCCAAAATCTTCTCAATTTGGCACCAGTCTACTTTTTTATATGAATCTTGCTACATTTCCCTTCCAGTGTATTGAGCATTGTGTTGCATTGTTCCTGGCAATTCACCAACATTTATTCTCTGGCTCCATGTCTTTGTTCAAGGTATGTCCTACATGCTATGACCTTATTCCTATTGAAGTGTTTCCAAACCCTTATGAGACATCACTATCTACTTTCTTAATTAATGTCCCCTTCCAATATCATTTTCCAATATTGAATATGGGCGTGGAGCTCTTCTTGTAATGAGAGTCATTTGGCATAATTATATGTCCTTCAATCATTAAGGTTTGTAGCCACATCTTTTTTCACTTGAAAGAGTATTAGGAACCCTGATTTGAGTAGTCACTTTTTTAACGGTCTCTCCCCACCTTCTTATCTGGGATTAAATGTCTGTCTCCAGGGTTCCTTTTCTCTCAAATATAGTTCCAGTCTTTGGGAAACGTGTTTGGTATCTTCCATTTGCCCCGGTAACCACTCCCCACCCTTTTCTACCCTGCTCTGTGACCCCAAAAGCTGAATTTTGGGATTCCATCATTAGTTTGTCCAAAGCAGAGCCCAGCAGGAGATTGGAGAGAAGAGAGCCATTCATTCAGGCTGCTCCTTCTGAAGGCATCATTGCAGGCTGGCTACATCCTTGCTCAAAGACCATGGCATCTTTCAGGTACTCCCTTTCCCACCTCACTCTTTCAGGGCTGTGTGAGGTAAAGGCCCATCCAGCTATTACAATTCAAACAGGAACTCGCACCATCCTTTGTTTTGCTTTCCCTAAGCCCTACATACATCTCTTCAAATAGTCTTATTATTGAGCTCTCCTAAAACTATCTAAATTGAATGTGCTACCTTCTTTCCTACCAGGCCTCTGACAGATAGTGCAATTGTCTACTGTTCTTTGAGTTCTCACTCTATCTTTCCTCTCCAGATCCACAGTGTCTACAGCAGGACCAAGCATATAGACTCCAGAAAACATTTGTGATGGGAAGGGAATGTGGACTACGTTCAAGAGCTTTCTGTTGCTGCATAGCCCTATAGTAATGGCAGTGCCAGGTGTCATTATGATCATTCTTATGAACTTCTAGGGCAACAGTCACCTAGCATTTCTGAGGTCCCACTGTCTTCAGTACATGGTGATTTCTTGGTAAAGAATGGGGGGATGGAGTTGAGCATACTCAGGGTGGGGCCCCTCTTTTCTTTTTCTATAATTGAAATTCACAAATGCTTACTGCTAGTGGTAGAATAATATACTTTAGTCACATAAACTCATTCTTGCCCAAACCTCACTGTTTTGCTCTATGTGATAAAATTTTCCAAAGGCTGTTCTAATTCTTTCTTGGATTGAAAGAGCATAGGGATATTTGATTGGCAATCTAGAAAAGCCAGCTTCCCCCAGAAAAGGACTAGAGGCTGCTGAGTGGGTGAAACAAACATCTCTGGGGACATGGAGCTCCAGCTCTTGACTGAGATGGAATTGTGGGGAAGCAATTCCCCAAGACAAGACCCTGCTTAACCTGGCACATAAAGATGCGTGTTCTGCTCCAGCTCCCCAGACACTGCCCGTGTCATCTATAGACAGGGAGGAGCAGTTGGGAGGCGTTTCAGGATATGGTGTTGAGGCAACTAAGAAACATTTTCAAAGGAGTTGATTTCATGGAAGGGCAAATCTCTGGAAAGAAACAAAATGGAACAAGTCTGAACTGGTGGCAGATGAGTGCTCCCTGGCATGGCTTCCAGGGTGCACTGTGATTCTATCCTGAAGTACGTACCAGTAGTGGTTCTTATGGTTCTCAAAGTCTGAGCCCAGAGCAGCAGCAGCAGCATTGCTTGGGGACTTGTAAGAGGTGAAATTCTCAGGCTTCGCCCCAGACCTATGGAACCAGAAGCTCTGAGGGAGTGGCCCAGAAACCTGGCAGGCCACCCGGTGATTCTGAGGCTTGGGTTAAGTGTGAGAACTACTGAGTTAGAGTTCATTTTTACAGTGCTTACTGGTGGTACCCAGGATCTGTTACTGTACCCTCTTCATTGCTGCTCTAGGAAATGGGTACCAGAGTCAAGGGCATATAAAACAAAGGCACTTGGAGGTAAATTGTAGGATTGAAAAGGCATTTATTAAAGAAAAAAGAGTTCAGCCTTCTAGCTTTGAATTTCATCCAAAGGACCTGTCTTTGTACAACTTGGGATGGCTGAGGGCTAGGGAGTCCTCAGCAAAGGTGGATGAATAAATATTAGTCCTGCAGGGACCTAAGCCCCACATGGTAAGATTGGCTCCCAGTGTCCTGCCAGCCCCTTGGCTCAGGATTGCACAAAGGACTTCAGGTCATGCCACATTCCTGCAACTGAGGAACTAGATGGACATGGTACAACTTTGGTCTCCAGCAATTGCTGAACAAAACAGACTCCAGGAAGATATTCAGGCAGATACATCTGAGTACATAAGTTGAGACATTGGCCTCATCCTAGGGTCCATCACCAGAAAACGAAAATTGAAGGTCAGAGACCCAAGGACACATCATCAACTGAATACTTTTGGCTCCTGGGTCTCATCAGGTGGGTGCAGGGCTGTTCCTTTAGGCTGATGTATGACAGACAGCAATCAATGTCCAGGCCAGTAAAAGCTCAGCTCATCTCCAGGATCCCTCAGCTTAGCTGAGGATCCTTTTACTGGGGGTTTTTGATCAGAGGCAAAATATTAATTATGTTATATATAACACTTATTATGACTGTTAATATGCTGGATATTGGGGGGCTATTTGAAGATATTTAGTTGATATTTTTTTTTATATTTGGGAAGAGGATCCAGGAACAATCAAATCAGTTATAGATACCATTGACAAGTCACCTCTCTCTCTGCAAGGGCCTCCTGGGAAATATGTGTGCAGAGAACAAAGCCAAGCAAAGCAACACTTTATTCCTAACACAGTTTGGTCCCAACCACCATGAATAAGTGCAAAGTTCTCACCTGCACCTAAGGAGAATCTGTGACCTTGGACAGGTCACCTCTCTGACCTCCTTCACCTGACAACCTAAATATTCTCAGAATTTCATTCCACCATCCTAAGATAGTCACACATGCAGGAAGAAGCAGGGCAATGCCAGGGATGGGAAGTACTTATCCCATGAGACAAATGTCAGGGAAGGCAGTTAGGGAAAAGAAGAGGCAAACTCTCATGGCACCACTGAGAATCTGAGGGAGGCCCAAGATACTTCTATTTTTGAGGCCCTTAATATATGAAAAACGTGAAGACACTGAAAAGAGGTTCATAAAAACAATAGATACTAAATGTTTCCTTGAAACAAATTAATTTTCTTAACAAAAATAAAGATAAAATTGAACAATATAATCCCAGAATTTTAAAAAACTTTATGCTCTTAGAAGATATCACAGGATGGTGGTTGGGTAAAGAACACACATTTAAAGTTGTATGATGCATGTCTCCTTCCTTCAGTTGGTCAAGTGAGTCCTACAGCTGCATTTGTAATGGTATTTGAGTATAACATCCAAAGTGTACCTTGGAAGCCCCTGCACCATCTGAAGCATTAGCTGAATGGTCTTCCTGTATCACCAGCCTCATGATGGGTTTAGAGCTGTCCTAGTCATGCCCCTCATTGCACTGTCACAGAAAACATGCCATAATAACATGGTATAAGTTTGCTCAGGCTGCCATAATGAAATACCACAGACTAGATGGCTTAAACAACAGAAATGTATCTTCTCACAGTCCTGGAGCCTAGAAGTCCAAGATTAAGTCATTGGCAGGGTTGGTTTCTTCTTACTCCTCTCTCCTTGACTTGTACACATTGGTTGTCTCTCTGTGACCACACATGGTTTCCCTCTGTGTGAGCCTTTGTCCAAATTTCTTCTTCTTAGAAAGACAGCAATCATATTGGGTTACAGCCCACTTTAATGACTTCATTTTAACTTAATTACCCCTTTAGGATTCTACCTCTAAATTCAATCCCATTCTGAGGTACTGGCAGTTAGAACCAAATTTTGCACGGACACAATTCAGCCCATCACAGCATCCAAAACAAACACCATCTCCACACATTTGCTAACCATTAGCCCAGCTCTTGATTATATCTACCAGTAATGCCTGTCCAGTGGGTGGTGGGGGGGAGGGGGGTAGTGGTGGCACGTGATCTCCCCACTCACTCAGGGAGAGGAATGGAAAGCAGGAATAGGACTCTCAGCTTCTGCTCCTAAAGGCAACAGAAACCTGTGATGATCATCAATGCATCCTCACTTACTATAAAGAAAGCAAAGAAATGTGGCATCTTGTTTGATATCACAGGAGAAAACGCAGCATGGCTGAACCAGGACTCCCCTGGCCTGTGAATTCTCTATATCAGTGATATCCCTGGAACTGGCATATCTTGTCATTGTCACATATTTCAGCAATTTGGTTTAACCCAGTGTTCAGTGCACAGACAACAGTTTGTTGGTTTGATTTATACAAGATATTTTGCCTTTCCTTTATGGCTTCCTCAACAATTTTGCCCTCTGTGGGCTGTCACCTGAGAGTCAGGGAGAAACAGGGAAGGACAGAGACCTGGCTGTTCCCAGCACCCTTGGAGCCTTTCGCAACGTGTGACTACTTCCCTTGCTGACAGCCTCCTGGGAAGGGTCCATGGAGAGGGATTGGAGACAGGCGAGGTGGGCCGTCCTTTCTCCTTTGAATTCAGCTCAGGCACTGGCCTTTTTATCTGCTGCAGGGAAGCTCTGCTAATGTAAAAGGAATACATTCAGCACAGAGCACCCTGGAGAGTGGTGGGATAATAATGCCACATTCATTATTTTAAAACAAACACAATTTGGAGTGTGGATCTATCTGGAAGTGTGAAATTGATTCCTCTTAAAGAGCAACTGGCAAGGGAAGAGCATGTGACTGCCCAAGGTCAGAGGATTCCACCTGGGGCCAGCAGTGCCGTCCCTTGGAGTCCAGATCAGTCTGTCTGACTCGGCTGCAGCTGAGTAATGTCAGAACATAGTAAGAGGTATCTGCCATGTACTGAGCACCTACTGGGTGCTCTATATGCTTGATTTCATTGAATCTGCACTGCAACCCTGTAAGATAAATATTATTGCCCCATTTCTATAGGGAGAGACTGAGGGTCAGACAAGTTAAGACATTTGCTCAAGGTCGTATAGGTCAGCCTTGGCAGAGGTGAAGTCAGTCCAGATTGAATTGACTTCAGAGCCATTCTCTGTCCGTATACCTTCTTACAGGGGCAGAGATAATGCCTATCAGACAAAACATTCTAGGCTGGATCAAGAGCCAAGAAATGGTGTAAGAAGGTAAGACATGCAAAAAGGAAGAAACAACTTCTCACTGGACAAGTCAACGCTTGTCTCCCTTCCAGCCTGGCCAAGTGAAGGTATCAAGAAAGATATAACTGGGCTGGCTGAGTGGCGCAGTAGTTAAGCGCTGGCTTGGGAAGCCAGCGGCCCCAGTTTGGGTCCCACATATGAGGGCCAGTGACACTGCCCTCAAAAAAAAAAAAGAAAAAGAAAGACATAACTTTGGGTAGGTCATTTGTCAGTTCTGTTCCAAGTCCCTCATCTGTAAAATAGGGATTTAAATGGGATGAAAGCTCTGTTCATTGGATTTCCTATGTTAAAATCTTATGCTAGTGGAAACATTACTTGCTGCCCCATCTAGTTTCCACAGGACCCACAATGAGTTAAAGCCCAGGCCAGACCTCAGGGCTGCCAGATGCCTTGAAGGAGAGGGTAGGCATTCATGTGAGCTGGTTGGGGGTGGCCTGTCTGGATCAGGTGCATTGATGTTGTTATGCCCTGAAGTCTAACTCCCCCATTGATTAAATGAAAGAATCACTATGATGAGGTGGGAAAAGCACAGTTTTGAATTGGACAAGCTTGGGTTCAAATTCGTCATGGTGTGCATCCATCCTGGGCAACCTGCTCCACTGCTTGGAGCCTTAGTTCCCTTATCTTTACAGTGGGGTAAATAATGCAGCCTTGTAGCTAATGGGGGCGATTGAATGGGATGCTGGTGTGAAGCAGCTGACATAGTGCTCCTCCGGTGCTGGTGGCCTTTGCCCTTCCTCATGACCCTTCAGTAGAAGGATTTCTTCCCTGAGAGGTGACTTACAGGCTCCAGATAACATCTGGGGGGACAGTGAATCTGTAAAGTTATTTGGGGGTGTAAGCACTTTTAATACAAGATGAAAATATTGCACATTTTCCCCAGCAAACACTTGCACACTGAGCCATGACTGTTTTGCTCACACATTCTGGAATCGCCCCTCCCAGAATCTCAGCCTGCATTCCAAGTGGCATCCTTGTCATCGCAGCAGGTAGAGGATAAGAAGAACCCATGTGTCCTCCATCATAGCTCTCAAGATTTCATGTGATTTGGTTTACAGGAAACAGGACAATTTTCCCCATCTTCCCCTGAGAAGCACAAAAGGCCAGGTGCGTTGCCTGCTGACCTTTCCTAATTGGTTTTCTTGTGCTTGCATGTGAATGTGCACTTGTTAACCTGTGCTTACTGAGCCTCAGGACCCTATACTTCCTCTCAGATCTGTGACACCAGCAGGAGCACAATTAGTGAGGAAGAACAAAGGCTCCATGATGTCTGAATTGGGTTGACCTCACCAGATGTTCTAGCCTGGCCATTTCATGTAGCCTCACGGAGCTCACTGAAGGCTGCCAGCTGCTCCTCTCCAGAAGATACCCTGGCCTATGGAGGTGGCCACACTCTTGCATTCTCATTTAATCTGTGCAGTTATAATCACCTGATCATCTGTCCTCTGACACTTGGCTCACACTAAAGCTAAGGACACCCATCTTTTGAGCTTAGTGTCCCTTTATTTATGACCTAACAGGACAGAATAGACCCCGTGCTTTAATGTGCAAAAGGTGCTTTGATTCCCAGCCAGCCGTACGCACATGAAACCTAGCAGTACTGGCAGTAGCAGAGGTGGCAGCAACAGTGGCACCTATGAATGTGGGGTTAGCCGCCACTAGCTTACTCAGAGTGTCCTCCCTGGGGAAGGGTACCTGCACTTGGTGTTGTCATCTGGCTTGTCATCCTCCCTCCCCAGGCCAGAAGCTGTGCCTAGGTCACCCTTGATAATACACTATCAATTCTGAAATAATAACACCCGTATTGTGTTGAGCTCCTTCCCAACACACATCAGTTGTGCCCTCCCTCCACACTACCCAGTGTTTATGTGTTCCTGTCCCACACACACAAGATTTGGATAACAATGGTTTTCACTTTCCAGTGACTGCATGCCGCCCCCTTCACCTTTTGAACATTCCCCGTCCTCTGGCCTTTTCCATCTTAGTGCTATATTTCATCTGTAGATCTTACCATTGCCCAAAGTTCTGTTACTTATGTTTTTTACCTGTTTAGTATCTATCTCTCCTGCTACAGGGTAAGTCCCTGAGAGCAGGGCCCTGATGTCTCTTGTCCTCAGGGAAAGGAATAAGCACACAAAAGAAATTCTGTGGAACCAAGCGTTTGTGACAAATGCAGCAATATATTATATGGATTTCAAAATTTTCCCCTGTGTATTGTTTTGTTGGGAATTTTAGACATCCAAGACAGAAGGATTCAGGAAGCTTTGCAGACTGGGAGGCTGAGGTGAGTTGTATCTCTAAGATAACATGGTGCCATGACAGTGGGCTATATGTTGTAACCACTGTGAAGGATTGTGCAGTGTGTGTATTTCTGAGTACCCAAACCTTGTTTCTGAGAGCTGCTTTTTCCTCCTTGTTCTCAAACTCAGCTTAGCTCACACACATGGGATTTCTGACTTCCCAGGAATGGTCATCTACTATGCTATGTTGTGTAACCTGATTCCCAAACATTGCTGCAACTGTGATGGTGCTAAGAATGACAATCTCAGGGGCTGACATGCCAGGGTCCTGTGGGCAAGGTCATCTCCTTCCTAAAGTCGTGGTACATAAAGCCTTGGAGGTGTCTGGTGCTTTGTGGTCAGTTACTGAGGAGCTGGGATAACTCGTGTTCTGAGCTTAGGGGGTCTGCAGAGGTGATGATGATGATGATGATGATGATGATGATGGTTAAAGTATATTGGATACTTATGCTTTTATCAGAACTCTGCTAAGTGCTCTGTACTTCATTACATTTGGCAATCACAATACCTTAATGAGGTAGGTCTAGTTATCATCCATATTTTTTCAGATGTGGAAACTGAGGCCCAAAGTAGTTAAATAACTAGGACTCACGTGTGACTCTGAAGCCCACACCTTTGACCACTGCGTTCTGTGGCTTCCCTTCTAGCTTAGGAAGGAAGAGTAGACAGAGGGACCATGCCTGAGTGTGGTGAGGCTGGGTGGGAGTTCCCCGCTGTGAGTTTCCCACTGTGAGTTAGGTAGGGGTTGCTGAGAACTGGGGCTCACAGAAATATGGCGTGGTTCTTCCAAGGTGCCACTCTTGACCTGAGGGGGAGAAACAGGGAAGAAAAGGTACAGTGAGAAAAAGAAATGACTACACAGAAAAGAATAATGAAAAAAATACCCTAAGATGAGAGGCTAAGAATATGAAGATGACTGAGACCAGAAGGGAGCATGTGTGCCCCAAGGTAATGGTGTTCAGAGAACAAAGCCCTGGATATAGGAGAAACTAGGCAGTTCCACAGAAATCAGAAAAAAAAAACAAAACAAACAAACAAAACAGTGTGATGGGGGTGGGGGTGGGGGTGGGGATGCAGGGCTGTGGGACTGCGGAGGCCCAGTTACAGGTGGAAGAGATACACAGGAACTAGTGTCTCCTGGTGCAGTGAGAGATGCCAGGCTGGGATGCCTGGTGCAGACTTCAGAGAAAGTAAGATAATTTCAAGATAGTTGGTTGGAGTTACCAAGCTGGGAAAACAGTTTTCCAAGTTTACCTTAAAAAAAATTTCAGAATAGGATTATTTTCTTCATTTGTCCTATAGCCCTTTCCCACATGTGGCATTTCCTTAGGATAGTCTCTACGTTATCCTGACCTTCTGAGAGTCTGTAAACACCAAAGAGAATACTAGTTTTGCTCATTTTTTAAAAAACACATATCATTTTTCCCTATAATTATCAGGGCTAATTGCTTTAGAGAAACTAGAGACAAAAATGATCCCAAAGTGTTTGTTCAGTGCATGCTGTCTTGGTATATTCATGACATGTGACTGTGATACAGTGAATCCCAATATTCACATTTTCCTTAACAAACTGTGGAAAAGAGAGCCAGTATTCACCCAGATCTGGTGTTTCTCTCTTTTTTAAGTACTTGGAGGAAAGCACCTCCCAGTTCCCTGGCAATTGGGCAGGGCCCAGTGACTAGTTCTAGTCAATTAATTAGGGATGGAAATAACGTGTTACTTCTGGGCTTAGTTACTATTTAATGTCCAGTGTTTCTCCTCTGTGTTGGCTCTTCTCCTGACTAATGACCTTGGAGGTCACCTATTCAGTCTAGGTGCCTGAGTGACTATGTGGAGTAGCACCATGCTCCTGGCCCCAGATCCTTAGTGAATATGTAAAGTAAACTAGTGTAAACCTTTAGTTGTGCTTAGCCCCTGATAATTCAGGGATTCTTGTTGCTAATACATAAGCTATTCACTTTCATGTTCTTGTTTTTGCTGGAAACATCTCCCCTTTTCTTTTCTGCATGACAAACAGCTACATTTTTTTCAACACCCAGCTGTCATATCACCACCTTGTAGGGGATTTTCATCACTTTCAGGCACAATTGCTTATTGCTTTCATCCCCACAGCACTTTCCAGACACATTATTATTACTTTGTGTTGCACTTATCTGCCTCTCATTTGGCTGTAAGTTCTTTGGGGACAAGGACCATGTATTATTCATCTTTTCATCCCTAGCACCAGCACAGGCTTGGCTCTCCGAAGGGAGTCACATGACAACTCTTGGGTTAGTGAGCTTGGATGGGGCATGTGGTGTCCCTGATAAGATTCATTGAGACTTCTCCCAAGGTTGATTTCAGTTTTATTCATTTAGATTCTTGCTCCTGGAGAGTCATGGTCAGGGAGGCCCCACACATTTTGATTTAACACCAGTCTTCAGGATATGTCTGGATATTTAGGAAAGTACTCCTGAGGATGGATTGCTTCTTTCTTCTCCTTGGTTAGCATCCTGTTTTTATTATTAGGTTGTTAAGTCTTAGGATATTTATCACAGTCCGGTTTTGACTAAACCAAAATGGGATATTAAAGTACAGGATTTCAGCATAGATTTGGTTTCTGAATTCCTCCTCCTGTTGTTGTCACCTTGATCAAATCATGTTCTGTCTCAGACTTTCACATCCATAATCTATAATAAAGAAAACAACCTCTTCTCAGGGTTGTTGTGGGAGTGTAAGTAAGATAGATAGTTACTTAAATAAGATAGATAGTCACTTTGCAGTTTCTCTAATTGAAAAACTTCTGAGTAAGCAAAAGAGAGAGCATGTGGAACTCTCTGGGCACCCCCTCTCCCTCCCTAACCTGACAGGACCCATCCACTATCCAGGCCTCGATGATAAAGAACTGGCAGTCATCTCTGCCAGGCCCAACCTGCATTATCACTCACGCTGTAGGATGAGGCCCTACAGTTCAAATGTGGTGTACTGATGGGGCTGATGCTAGATGATGGACACGTTGCTGCCATAGAAGCTTGCACTTTGATGGAAAATATCAACCATGGAGGATGCAGGGACTAGGTTTGCTTGATGCCCACCAGTTTCCAGATACAAGTCCTTAACTGAGGTCTAAGGATGGGCTTCATATGGGGTGTCTGTGACACCAAATTGCATGTACATACTTATGAGAAGCTTTTATACTAATTTTTTCCCCTCAGTTCAGGATTCAAATCATTCGTCAGTTTCTCAAGGAGTTTTGTGATCCAGAAAAATTGAGGGAATATCAAGTCCTAGAGGACAATTAACAACACTGTAGCCTCTAGGTCACACCTTTGACTCTAGAATCCCACTGGGGCCTCACTGACAAGCTCTAAGGGTGATGCTGTCAGCTGCATTTCATAGTGGGGAGAACAAACCCAGAAATGCTAGGAAACTTCTCAAAGGCAAACCAGCTATTAAGTGTAAGCTCAGGATTTTAAACTCAGATATGCCTGACTCTCATTTCTGAACTTCTGAAAAGTGAGACTATAGAAGAATAGTTTTCAACAGTAAAGACAGCTTCCTCAAATCTTAATAAATATGAAAGTATGATAACCTCAGGGATGAACATCATTATCTTGGGTAATGTAGAAAAAAAATTAAAAAATTAAATTTCTATCTTTCCTTCCTTCTTTTCAACTTGATTTATTTTCTTCCTGTCTCCCTCCTTCCCTCCTCCCTCCCTCCCTCCCTCCCTCCCTCCCTCCCTCCCTCCCTCCCATCCTCCCTCTCTCCCATCCTCCCTCCCTCCCTCCTTTCCTCTCTCCCTCCCTCTTTCCCTTCTTCCTTCCTTCCTTCCTTCCTTCCTTCCTTCCTTCCTTCCTTCCTTCCTTCCTTTGTTTCTTCCTTCCTTCTTTCATGTCTTTCTTCCATCTCTTCTCTTTTCTTTTTTTCCAAATCTGTTTCCTGTGCCTCTCTTATGTGAAATACAGACTACAGGGCACTAAGGGTTATACAGACCTAAAAACATGCCCACTGTCACCTTGCACTCAAGAAAATCTCAAACTACTAAGGCAATTATATCTAACCCAATATGCCAATAGAAAAAGTGCCTAACAAACAAAAATTCTAGGTGAACATTTATGAGAATAATGGTAGAATTGTTGGATGGAGGCACATTTTAGAGAAGAAAACTCAGATGGTATAATAAAAAAAATATTATATAAAAAGGTTGTCAAAAAGTGTATACACATTTTAAGAATGGGAAATCTGTATTAAAATTGTAATACTCAGTATATACTGATAACAAAAGATGAATACAGGTCATGTGTATACATCTTTTTGGCACTCCCTGTATATAGTAAAATATATAATAATGTATTAGTTATATCTCTTTCACTTGCAAGTGAAAGAATACAAGTAAATCTTGGTTAAGTTAAAAGGCACTTTGGAGGCATTCACAGCTTGAAATGCGAATTGAATGTGGCACTAATGATTAATTTCATGAATATATCAGAAATCCCCACATCTCGATATGATGTGTAGCTGGATGACATCTGAGAGAGTTTACATATGGGGAAATGCACACATTGCTGATGAATATGTAAACAGCTGTAATTTTTTAGAAAAATAATATCAAGGTATTCAGCACAACTGAAAACATCTATACATTTTGAACTTCTGGAAGATGATAGTACAGGCATATGTGTATAAGGATATTTAATCACAGCAACATTTGAAGGATCCAAACAAAAAGAAGCAGAAAGATAAAACAAGTTAAATATTCACCAGAAAGAGAATGATTGACTAATCCACAGAATATTCTTCCTATGAAATTTTATGCTATTGTTAAAAAGGAAGAATGAAGTACATGTGTGTGGGTCAAAGAGATGGCCTTGTGGGGTTACTATTATATATGGAAAAAACAAATCAAGTTTCAGAGCTGTGAGTATAGGATCCTCACACTCCTGTAAAACAACGCAAATGAAAAACAGCATTTGTACATTATTTTTGTATCTTTGTATGATCAGAGAGAAAGGCAAGGAAGGATTCACCCAACTGCTAATGTTGATTAACTCAGTTCAGTGGGATTGGGAGGTGGGAAGAAGTTGCAATATTAATATAATTTTTTTTCAATTTTGTAACTCTGAATTTGTACATGTATTAGAACCACCATGCCTTTTTCTTAATTTATGAAAACAACTTAAAAAGGGAAAAAAATAGAAAATCAAAGAGGGAGATAACATTCAGCACACTCCTCTGCATGGAGAAGGTATAGGTGGGTAGCTGAGGCCCCAAAATACGAAGAGAACTCAGTGTACCTGGTTATTTCAATACACAGGTGGCTGCGTTGACTCAGGGCCCATCTCACAAACAGGAACTGACTCTCCAGAGATGTCAGAGGTCAGGGCAGGTGTGGAAGAAGACCTCCACATTTCACAACCTCTTAACGTTAAAAAGAAATACAAAAATTGGTGATGTTCGTAATGTGATCAAAAAGCTCCTAATTTTATTTGCTATTGGTCAGATATACGTATGACTTTCATCTTTGCTATGATTAGCATAATTTTTTGTTGTCTATGGCAGACCATTCCTTACAGAACAGTTTATTTATAATCTTCAGTTTTAGCAAGTCCCGGGCACACCTTCAGCAGCTTCAATAACTTGGGCCTTGATGTACATCATTTAAAAAATCACGAGGGCCGGCCGAGTGGCGCATTGGTTGGGAGCTGGCTTGGGACGCCGGCACTAGGTGGCGAGGCCCTGTTCAGATCCCACATATGAGGGCCAGTGACACTGCCCTCTTCAGCTAAGATGGTGAGCGGCGGCTCCACCTGGAGCTGGGCTGCTGTGAGTCCCCTGGATGGCATAGCTGCAGCCCCTGCTGCAGTGGGCTGCCGTAGGCTACAGTGAGTGGCCGGCAGTCAGCGTGAGCGGCTGGCAGCCAGTGTGGGCTGCCAATAGCCGCCATGAGCGGACGTGCAGGGGCCAGCGACCTGTCTGCCTCACCCGGGAAGAGTGTGGTGACGATGCCAGCGTGGGCCAGTGGAGTTTGTCCTCCACGGCTGGACTGAGGAGCAGGGGACAGCGGCTTGTCTATTCCCCTTCTCCGGTTCCCCAATGCCGTTTCCCTCCCCCAACTCCCCAATTAAAAAAATCTTAAAAAAAAATTAAAAAATCATGAGACACTTGCTGAAGTGAGAAGACTCAGGGAAATTTTTTCCAAGTGCAAATTAGATGGAAGACATGGGTCCTAGATGGTTGTATTGGTGTCAAACGATAAGTTAGTTTTCTCAGATGCCACTGGGCAGCATAATAAAGGCTGTTTCACAGGCTTCCAGTTCCTATGAACTGTTTGATTTCAAATCCCGCCTGTGTTATAAGCCACTGGGTCATTAACCTCAAAAATATCAACTTGTTCATGTTAATGTGAAGTGAGGTACAAGCCAAGGGACCCTGAAGTACCGGTAGTTATTATGTATGACATGCACATAATGTTCCAACTCCACACTTGTTCAGGCCAGAAGCCTGGCGAGGGGCAGACCTGAGAGTAATCCCCAGGAGTCTGTCCCTGTCATGTCTGCTTGTGGCCACTGGGGGAAGAGCACAAGGCAGGTTTGGGAGGAGCAGGACTGGTGCTACTGTGGAAAATCCAGCATGCAGGCTGAATCCACAGGCTAACCATAAGCGCAGTCCTGAGGAAGAGCCCAGAAACAAGGATTCAGCTGGCAGAAACGGGGTGGCTGCATCAGAAGGACCTCACAGATGAGGAGAATGAAAATGTGCCTCCAGCTGGTCTTTTCCCTCCAGCTCTGTGAGCCAGACCCCCTCCCCTCTTCTCCAAAGACCCATAGCTCTTTTCCCTAGGAAAACCCGGCTGCATCTAAGAGTCCCAGAGTCTTCACTTAAACCTGATTAAAAGTTAATGGCCAATTACTGACTATTAATTTTCACGGGCTACCACAACAAAGTACGATAGATGGAATGACTTGAACAACAAAAATTAATTTTTTCTCATAGTTCCGGAGCATGGAAGTCCAAGATCAAGGTGTTGGCAGGGTTTGATTCTTCTCAGGCTTTCTCTTGGTTTGTGGCTAGCCAGCTCCTTCTTGTCTCCTTGCATGGTCTTTTATCTGTGTGTGTCTATGTTCTAATCTCCTCTTCTTACAAGATACTGGTTATGTTGGATTAGGGTCTGCATATACTAGTATGACCACATTTTAACCTAGATGCCTCTTTCAAAGTTCCTCTCTCCAAATTCAGTCACATTCTGAGGTACTGGGTGTTAGGAGTGAATTTGGGAGACACAATTCAACCATGACATGAATTCTTTTCATTTCCTCCCCTCAACTCAAGTATCCAATTGGAAATGTGTGTGTGTGTGTGTGTGTGTGTGTTTGTATGTATATATGTATGAATGTGAAATGATTATTTATCTTCCTAATAATACTTTATTTCCCCTAGTTTTCAATGCCTACACATGAGCAGCCCCCTAGGTTGCATACCTCCAAGGAGCATGACAGTTATATCCCTCAGAAGGACACGGGACCTTTCTGTCCACATAAAACAGCTTTAAGCATCACTGCCCTGTGAGCTGGGCAGAAGCCCTGACTCCCGAGAAAGCGCCTTAGGGCAGGATGTATCTCTAGATGTGACTCAGATTTCAGTCCCCTCTCTCTGCTCAGACCCTAAAGGGTCTGCTCCGGGCCCTTCACCAGGCCCTTTGTGGGACTTGGAACATTGACATTGTATGACCCTTCTAACATTGTATGGCACCTTAGGTGTATGTGCATATTTTCACATTCATTGTTATCTACTACTTACTTGGTGCAACATATTCTAAGCACTATGCAGATGTTAATTCATTTAATCTTCACAGGATCTTCAGTATGCCCATTCCACAGTTGAAGAATCTGAGGCACAGGGAGGCAGAACAACCTGCCTGAGGTCAAACACCCATCCAGTAGAGCCTGCACCTTAAACCAGGTATCCCAGAGTGTACTTATTCCTCACATAGCCTTAGGAAGGAGTATCTACTATCACCATCTTGCAGATAAGGAAAGAGATTTATAGCTGTTTAGACCCAAGAGTGTTTAATTCTAAAACCATTTTTCTTTCCATTGTGCTAGCTTGTTTGCTTAGACACTACCTATTTCCCAGAGCCTGGGCTAATCCTCTCTCCTGTCACACATTTCTCAGAACACCCAGGGCCAAGCACAGTTGCTTGTTCACATCAGTATTTCAGAGTGTAAACTGTCATCAGGTCCATTTGGTAAAATGGAAAAAGCATAGGCTTTAGAATCAAGCCAATCTTGCTTCACACCTCAAGTCCCCCAATTTCTAGCTCTGTGTTCCTGGCCAAGTTACTAAACTTCTCTGCGTCTCAATCGCCTCATCAGAAAGTGGGTATAATAACAACTATGTAACTGTGAGTCTTAAATGTTCAGCAAATACCTCCTGTCACCACTGAGCAGTGTGGTGGACTGACTGCAGTGTCATTCTGTGGTTCTCCCCATCAAGGCATGACACTCACTTCTCCAGCCCGGAATCTGAACTGGCCTTGGAGCTTGTTTGGGCCACAAGAAGGTGACAGAAGTGATGGTGTATCAGTTCCAAGTCTCAATAGGCCTTGGACACTTTCACTTTTTATCTTGAACTCTTACTTTCATCACGAGAACAAGCCTGGACTAACCTATGGGAAAATGAATAAACACATGGATCAGAACACAGTCATCTCAACTGAGGCCACCCTAGACCAGTACGTCCTGCCCAGCCAGACATCTGACCACAGGTGCATGAGCAAGCCCAGCTGAGATCAGCTGACCACACAGCCATCCTGTTGACTCCTGAGCAATAAGACATGCTTGTTTGTTAAGTTATTAATTTTGGTGTGGTTTGTTATGCAGCAATATCTAACAGATACTGTCAGAAACCAGTATCATCAGTACTATTAAGAAAAAACTAAAAACATACTCAACTTTCCCAGAGTAGTGTTCTCTCTCTTGTGTCTCCTCTGATATGCACACTCATATTCTCCCATGTGCTCCCAAGAGAAGGTCCACACAGGCTAGTAGATGATGATTGTAACAGCAGCTGAAAGCAGTAAACACTTGTATCCATGGGCTCAAATAAACTGTCTTTACGCATGCTTCTCATTGTTCTTATGTCAGTATTGGTTTATGAAACTGGAATCTTTCTATGAGGGCTTTAGAGTTTAATTTCAGCAAAGAAGCTGACACTTACTATGGCAAAGAGAACACAATACAGATGACACTGAAACATTAGGTAAAGACTCAGTTTCCTCCCAACCTGGCCAGTCCAAGATGACGAAAGCCCTGCAGTCGTGGTTCTGGATCCGTGTTTGGCCTTCTGTTTCTCAGCCTTTGCTGAAGCACTAAGGTTACTTGTCTGGATGGCCAGGGCATGCCCCAAGTACCTATAACAGCCTGTGGCCTAACATGAGCCTGCAGGCTTGCTGCAGACCTGATGTAATTATTGCTTGTGTTTATACGTGTATGTATTTCTCCCTAATTATATTATACAACAGCGAGATTAAAATAGTCTGACCTTTGTGGAGTCCTGCGTTTATGATAGATACTTCCTATTCCAGCTGAAAAATGGATCAGGAATTCCATCAAAGCTGCTTGACTCCAGAGAGCCTAACAGTCCCAGCTATAGTAGGTCACAGTTGTCTGTGTGTCCTTTGATTCTAGCATGGTATCAACACAGCCCCCTAATAAATGTCTGCCCCATGATTGAGTGAACCTGAAACCATGGTTCATGGAGAGCCTCCCCGTAACCCTCCTCCAAACCCCCTCAAACAAAATGTCCATTTCTTAGAGTCTAGCATAATTGTTGGGATCATAGGTTGGATTCAGATTTTGACTTCAGCATTTTCTATCTAAATGATCTTGTATAAGTTCTTTAACATTGAATAGCCTTTAGAAGCTCACATGTAAAATACCCAGTAATATTTATAGTGTTGTGGTGAGGAAGTACACATAGGTCGTTAAATGAGTTAGTAGTACATGTAGAGTGCTTAGAATATTGCCTGGGCTATAGTAAGCATGAAATACATATCATCTACCCTCTATTTATACATTCATTTAAATCATACTTTTAGAGCAGTGATTATTTTCCAACTGCAAAATATGCAGATACAGATCAAGGAAAACTGTCTCTTCTATGAAAGCCTCTCCCGATTGTAAGAGAAAATAAACAGGTACACTATGATATATGGGGCAATTGTTCAATTGTTTTACAGATGAAAACGCAGGTTTCTGGGAGCTCAGGGGGGAACTACCTGATTCGTTTAGGTCCGAGGAATTGTGGGAGAAATCACAGAGAAGGAAATATTTGACTTGTGTTTAGGATGAGGGGGGATTTGACAGTTGAAAAGGCCAGGTATTCCAGGCAGAGGAAAAGGTCTGTGAGAAGGAGTCAGGCCATGAAAAGCCTGAGTTTTGTTTTGTGAAACGTGGAGACATTCCGCAATCAGGCAGAGAGGTTGTCAGGACTGATGTGCCAAGGGATGGAGCTACAAAGGCGATTAGGGACAGAAGGAGGTCCCTGATCTTGGAGAAGACATTGTTTGCTTCAATTACTTGTGCATAGGGGAAGGAAATAAAGTTATTTTGGGTGTTGCGAGCAGAATTCTACTCCAGGATAGAGTTGTGCTTGTTTAAAAACAAGTCTTAATGGACCTTTCTAAATATGATTGGAGGACCTGTGGGGATGCTCTGGATGGGGTGGCGGTGTATCAAGGAGCGATAACTGTGCAGTAGAGGAATTACAAGTAGTGTGGGAGGAAGAGATGAACAAGAGGAGAGAGAAGCAATGCAGGGTGGAGCAGAGCCCGGAGAGAGGGTGAGGGGAAGGTGAGCACAGGGGACTGTGGAGAGGATCCTGCCAGGGAGAGACTTCAGGATGGGGAGGGGGCCTTCCAGGCTGCTGAGAAGAGAATCAGCTCTTTGTTACTCAGTTTTGGCTGTTGGCTGTGCAGTGCTGTCATGTCTCTTCAGGAAAAGTAGCTGTACAGCCAAACGGCCTGTACAAACGGTGTTTGCGAGAAATCAAGGTTTGGGTTCCAAGTTGGAGTCAGCCCAGGGCAGAGAATAGTAATCACTGAGAGAGGGGAGGTATCCAGGAATAGAGTAGAAATTAGGTGTTGTAAACACCAAAGCACCTAGGAAGTCACAAAAATATAGGGGAGGTATTAAACTTCAGAACAGAAATAGCATAAACTTTTCAACCAATTTTATGTACATATTGAAGAACAGAGAGACACCAGCTGTCACTCTTGGCTGCACATGTACGAGCATGTCATATGCCACCCATGATATCTGCAGGCATTATGTCTTTTTAGAACACAGGGTGCAGCTGTTGCATCTTTAAGAGAAATGAGGATGACTGATTTTGAGGATATTTTAAATTTGGGATCCTTAATCATATATTAAATTTTTGTGGCCATTTTTCTTGCTTAGTGATATTAAGATACCCTGACCTTTCAAGCTTTCTTTAGCCTCTTCACTAAACCTATAAGTTAGTTGGTACTGGAACACAGGGCTGCCAGACTTGTTGTGTCTCCACTGATAGCAGAAGAAAATTCTAGGAATGTTATAGAACTCATAGTGCCTCAGGAATGGCTGAGTGTTTTTTAATTCAGGCATCACTGAGTAGCAAGGAACAGAAAGCCACTCTTATTGTGAACAAAAGTGAGGGTTTTTAAAAAGGACATTGCAGTGATCTCAAGGAACCCAAAGCAAGATGTGGAGCCAGGTCTGGCAGGGAACTAACACAAACCTGGAGAGTCAAGAAATGAGGTCACTGACTGCTCTCTAGGGGCCACATGGTCCCTTGATTCTGTATTTTTTGTCTTCTTTTGGAGACAACTTCCTCCACCCCAGGGCGCACAGGATCGCCAGCCTTGCTCTGGATAAGTTCTAAATGGCTCTCCAATCAAGTGCTCTCCAGAAGGTAGCGCTTCTCCAGCTGGATCAGATTCCTGGGAGCCTGAGTCTCCCTGGTTTGTGGGGTCAGAGCCCCTTCCTTTCCAATTATCTGTACCTGAGAGTGGAAGCAGGTGGCATGGAAGTGGGTTCTCACATGCAAAATGAAATAGTTTCAAAGAAATAAGATTAATAGGAGGATTCTTGCCTGCCTGTTGGGCAGAATTGCTACAGTTGAGTGTCTCCTCTCAAAGAAAGGATATTGGCTTTTAGAGCACTGGGTCTGTATGGCCTCATAACAGACTTGTCTCCTATCTCGCTTTGAGTAGGAGACATGATGGTGCCCATTTTACCCCTAGTGACCTGCTCAGAGGTTCATAACCACTTCAGGGTAGAATCAGTTTAACCTGAAAGGGCCTCCTTTCTTCATGAATAGGAACAAGCTGACAGGACTCTTCCGTTGCCAAGCTTATTTCTTGGCACTCCAGGCCCTCCTAACCCCTGGCTCTGCAAGCTTCAGGAATGTGCTAGAAGAGTTGGCCTTGCCAAAGTAGCTGGCCCCACAGCTGGTTATTGCTTTTGCTGTTGCAGCAGCAGCACTTAAATGGGTCAAGGGGCCACAGACAGACAATCATCCTGTGAAGAGACTACTTGGTGAAGGAAGGGCTTTTAGGAAAAGAAATGGGTTAATTAGTGGAAGTGGCCTAGTTCACAGAGGCATGAGGGGAGTCCTGTTTGCCTCACTGTCAAGGCCTCTCTGTGCACAGAGACCCCTTGCACACACACCCTCACACACACACACATCCCTATACAATGTGCATGGAGATCCCTCCCCCTGACACACACGTTGGGTGTCCTGGATCACAGTGAAGATATAAGGTGTAATCTCAGCTTTGCCTCTTGGTGCCTGTGTGATCCTGGAGAAATCTTTCCTTCTCCACTGCTCACTTTCTGCATCAGTAAAATGAAATTAATTACAAACTGTCAAAGGCAATGTGAGAATAAACTGAGATAATAGCTGCAGAAAACTTAGTGCCTGCCACATATTTAGTTATGTATAAATTTAAACTAAATATAAACTACTGTTAAATTACATGTACTTAGAGCCCCCCGCCACACACATTCATTCATGTGCATGCACACACATATTTCTGTACATATCCATCTTTTCACACATACAAGTACATATACACCCATAAATACCAATATCCACAATGATATTATACACATCCATGGCTAGTATAAACATTTACAATCATTCATATACATGTGTAAGCAAAAATATATTTAAACATGCACATATGTAAGCAGACATCAATTTACTCAGACACACCTACATTAGATATATACACATACATATATAATACATGTATATCACATTCATATATACACATTGTGTGTGTGTGTGTATGTATGCATATAGGTGTTACACATTTTACATAGCGATAATACACTTGTATCTCTGATACTAAGGTTGGGATAATTCATACTCTGAAAATAACTCTCTGGCCTGCTGATCTTATTACCACATATATGAAAAACTACTTCTGTTGCTTCTTTGTGGGGGGTAAACCACCTAGACTATGGATGTGCACTCTGTGATCTGCATTAGCCTGTTGGTGGTGGAGAAGGTCATTACATCATGTCAGGCATGGAGGAGAGACACCCGCCGCCCAGCCTGGGGAGAGGAGCTGGCTGCCCCCTGCCCTGGCATTAGGAGACCGTCTGCATTTGGAGCACCGCCAGCCAACCGTGAGATGGGCTTTTCTCCTACAGAAACTGCATCTTCAACACTGGCTCATGGAAAGCTGGGCTTGGTTAGCACAGGGTGTTTTTCTTCTCAGTGATACACTCTAAGGTGAACAGCCAGAGAGCTGCAGTTGGTGTTCCTGAGTTGTATGTGCCGTGGGGATGCTGTAAGCCAGGCATTGGAGTCCTCTCAATGTATCTGCAGAGCTCCAGAGTCCTTGGAAACGGAATCTGCTGGAGCACAAGGCTGAGGCTGTCATCAGCACAGCCCGCTGCCACCGGGGCATCTGGGGGCCTCCACGCGCAGGCCCCTGAGCCACAGCCACGAGTCTGTGTAGCGTCTTTGGGTTTGTACAGCTCATTTTGAGGAAAATGCCAAAACATAAGGAACTGGAGGTGCAGGCCGAGCTGGCAGGAGACAGCCCTCTCTGAGGGACAGTTGTGTCGCACACAGGACAGCAGGCTGCTGCATTTATATGGTCTCACTTCCATTTGTAAATTATGAAAGGAATGAAGTAGGAAGACTTTGATCCAACAAATTTATGGATTAAATAACTGTTGCCATTTCAGACAGTAGGGATCCCGGGGGATTATTTTTCCATGTAAGCTTTGGTAGCAGAGAGGGAGAGACAAATGCTAAATATTCTGCCATGTTTATGAAATGTCAAATGTGCTTTCTAGGGTAATTACATGAATATTGAATAGCCTTGCTGAAATTTACAACATTGCAACTGAGTGTTTGGGGATGCTTCTTGCCAGCAGCATCCCTGTAGACAGGACAACAATCCTGGCACAAAGGACCAAAATGGAATGGGATCCAGCCTGGCCCTGTCCAGCCTGTCACTGCCATTGCAGTTGTATGACTTGCCTGACTTTATAAATATTGACCATCCAATGAATCCATGTCAGGCAAAGTGGACATCTTCAGCATAGAGGGAGACCGAGTTGACATTAAATATCACATGGCAATTCTTAAAAAAAGTGAAAATGTGCAGTCCCATTTCTTGTTAAGCATCAGCTAAATAAATTTAGTAGTCTCAGAGGGCTTTCTCAAGTCCCCTTTTGCTTTAACCACTGACAACTTTTCTATCATAGATATGACTGCTCTAATGTCAGAAGCGTCTCTTAAAACCCTATTTTGCTTTGCCACTGTATTTTTTCAGGCTCCCCAGATTATTTAAATAGCATCCTATTTGTCTCCCTGCCTCTAGTTCATCCTTCACATTGTCCCCGGAGTGACTTTTTGTTTAGAATGTCATAACTATACTTCACAGATATATTACCTACTATTTTCCCGAAGCCCTGTGCTTCTATAGCTCCTATTGTTACTCACTCACTGCTTCCTTTGCTCCCACACCTTTGTGCTTTTGTACACGCTGCCTCCAATGCTAGGAGCCCCTTCTTCCATTTCTCCACCAGACATATTCCTACTTACTTGCTAAAGTATAGCTCAAATGCTAAAGGTGTCTGATCTCAGAAAATTTGGCCATCAAAGAAGAAATCCTCTCATTCCAAGCCTACCAAATATGGACAAAGCTCAACAGTTGCATGAGAATTTTACTGATTATACGAAAGTAACAGGCGTTTGGGGCAAAAGGAAAAGTTAATAATAAGTACAATCCAAAGATAATAGGTATAGTCAAATGATGTGTTGAAGGCCTTAGAGAAGGGATGAGGACAAATCTAGTGCTACTCATTTTGCAATAGGTGAGCCAGGGGCCTGGAAGGGAAAGATGATGTGGAGATGAAGGTAGGGTGAAACTTGGGAATGTTGGAGAAAGGAGAACTCCGATAAAGTGTATGGGCTACCTGAAAACAGGTACATTGAAAGGAAGAAAGTTAGTAATACCAGCTAAGCCATCTACTATTATAAATTTTAGGCTTTCGCAATTTGAAATATTCCTTTGCTGGTATTGGGCAATCTGTTCTAGCAATCAGTTGCAGGAATCATGGCCTTGACCTGTAATTGTCACCTCTTTGGGGATAATTATGGGACTCCTTGGCCCTTACATTCTTCCCTCTGATCCCATTGCATTTCATCCACACTGAGAAGGCTCCTGACAGAGGTAGGGGAAGTTCTGCTAATGTCTGTGCTAAAGCTCTGGGAGTTTGCCATATACTGCCCTTAGATTAGGCAGTGTCATAGCCCTATATCCGTCTACATTTGCCTATATGTTAAAGAATGCCATCCTGCCATTATCAGAGCTTCTTATCTTAGTCTCTGCCTACACCTCTCCTCTAGATTTCAGGCGATGTTATGGAGATTTTTCCTCCTCTCATCTACTGATGTTCAATTTGAAGGAGTTCCTCCTCTCAATATCAATAAAGTAGAGAGCCCTTATATTCAACTGAAAAAAAAAAACTTAATTATTTTAGCCATATGCTACATTTTAAAAATCCCTAAATCCCTCACACAGGCAAATTAAATCCCAGTTGGGGCTCCTGAGTATAAGCATCTTGCCAAGGGGTGAGGTAAAGCTGATACTTCAGGCCCACCTCTCTTATCGCTCTGGAAAATGCCCCAGCAACCCATAATAGGATGTGGGTATTAAAGTAATGGGAGAAACCTGAACCTATAGGGGATTAAACCTGAGCTATAAGGGATTACACAATATGGAATGGGCTATACCACGTTTCTTCCATTATTTTAATACCCACATCCCATGACAATTAAATATATGTATATGGATATATATAACACACACACATTTTGCTAAAATGGAGTACTTTAAGGTAGACTTCAGACATGACCCAGTCTGCTTCCATGATGGCAATGAGCATTATGAGATTAAAACAAACAAATAAAGAAGAAACAAAACAAATCAAACTTCCATGGACTGTGAGCCAGACCAGTCTTCATCTTGTCTGCATGACTACTCTAGGGCCTTGACTACCAGAAGATGAGTGAGAAGGACAGTGGGCTTGCTGTGCTGGTGACATGGCTAACACCTTGACTGCAGCATGCATCATGCATCAGAAAGGAGATCTCCACTTCTGTCTCCTTGTCTCTATTACTGTTTTCCTCAATATATCACATTCCCTGAAGATGGGGGTGTGACTTTCTCTTCTTTGCGTTCCTCATGCTAATTATACAATCTGGTGCCCAACTGTATTTTTTGACTGAAAGAATGTCCTTGGCTAATTGTTATAAATCTTATTGACACTTGATCTTACTAAATTGTGCATGTCCAAATTGAATTGGGTCTTACTAATAAAATTTTAAAATAATTTGTTCTTCCTTGAATTTTGAGGAAAGGCAATGAAGAGCCCACTTAAATCAGCAATGGAAAATGGAGACTATAGATTCTCTTGATGCACTTTCGATTTGAAGTTCTAGCAATTGATTGTTAAATGCTTCTATGTTTATGAGATTCTATGACATAATACAGACACATAATAAATAGCTATCTATTTATCTATCATCTATCTATCATCTATCTATCACTGTTCACTGTGCATATTGGTCACTGTGTCTGTCACAATACTGTAGAGGATAGGCTTTTTTACTGTTTCTTTAGCTGGTAGATGTCTGTGGGTAGAGACTTCCCATTACTACATTTTACAGAAAGAATATGTGAGCTGATACCATTTGTTCTTCTCTCATTCTGAGGAATATGTGTTCCACCTATCCACCTGTTCCATAAAGAACCTAGAACAGAGTTTAAGCCATTTTTGACTGACAGGTTGAATAGTGACTTTTTCAAGGCCACACAACAGGACTGTTGTGTGTATATGTTCTGCCTTGCACTTCCCAAGAAGCAAAATCTTTGCTGCCAGCCCTCTGAAATACCTCCCCCACTTCCCTGAGTCTCCCTGTTTTCCCTTTTCTTCCTGTATTCCTCATCCTTGCAGCTCTCCGTGTCTGGTGATTCTGCCTCCAAGTGCCCTGAAACACACACTCCCTCCTGCTTTGTGACAGTAATTCTGTCCAGTCTTCAGGTCCTCTATGTCCTATAAGTTTCAGAGCCTCAGAGTTTATTCTTTGTTCAGTTTATGCTAGTGGGAAGGAGAGAATAGTCTCTTGTCTCAATTCTGTTGACTCCAAATAAGCCCTAGACGGGCAAATTGGTGGTTGTTGGAGGGACTCACAACCTGAGCTGTGCCTAAGAATCTTTTTATGAGAATAAGGTGCATTCTGAAGCCCATTAGCCTAGTCTTGTCCTTAATGCTTAATAAATGCTAACAGTGACCTTATGATGCTCAGGGCACAGTTCCACTCTCCGTATGATAGGTTTCATTTTAAAACTGTATAACATTAATAGGCAGTGAATGTACCTTGCTCAAACCATTTCTGTCAAATTATTGGCAAGGGAAAGGAAATAACTCTAATTTCCAAACCCAAACCCTTCCCAGTGCTCTTTCTATAGCACGCTGGTTGGTAAACTAAGCCTTTCTCTGTGTGAATCAGATCATCATTAACCGTAAGGTTATTGGTCAGCCCCTATTGTGCATTTCAAGCATATATATAGATACAGTGAATATCATGATCCCTTCCCATGGATTCCTACACTGCTGGTTCTGTGCAGACACAATGAATCCAGATCAAATTCTCAGAAATGCGAACAGTGGGTTGAAGCTAAAGAAAAGCAGAAGTATATCTGCATCTAGCAGCTGAGACTCCTGCTAGGCAATGCAGAGAGTGGCTGGGCTTCCAGATGGCAGCGCAGGCTGCTGTACACCTCATAACTCTAGTGTCCTGTATGATAAAATTTCTTGACAAGAACTAATAAATAAATGAATGGATAAATTGATTAAAGCCTCATCTCCTACTTATCCTATCCCAGGGTGATTGCTTTTAGGAAAATATTGTGGTAATAAAAGGTAGTTAAAAATTTTTGATCTTTTGACAAAAATCTTTCAATCTTTGATTGAAACAATATAATTCAAACTATGAACATTGTACTAGGAATCTCATTTCTAGAGACTGAATTTGTCCAGGAGAATCTGAGAGGAACAACTGACTACACAATACCTTGGGACAGCACTTATCAACCTTTAGTGTGCACTCAGTTCATCATGGGAATCTTGTCGAAATGCCCATTCTGATTCAGTAGGACTGAGAAGGGCATGAAATTTTGTATTTTTCATAAGCTCTTCGGTGATGGTGATGCAGAATTTACTGGTCCGTAGACCACACTTTGAGTAGCAAGGCTTTAGAGGCAACTTGCTGTAGGATTCTCAGGAGAAGGTGGGGTAGGAGGAGTGGGGTTGGCCTCCCCTCCTTGAGGATATTTGGCTATACCTGGGGAGTTTTGATTGTCATAATTACTGGGATGTTACTGTCACCCAGTGATAGAGGCCAGGGATACTACTAAGCATCCTACAAAGCACAGGACAGTCCCCACACATAGCATTATCTGGCCCAAAATGTCAATAATGCTGAGATTTATAAATTCTGCTATAGGAGAAAAAACACAAATTTGCAGTCTGTTTAACCTGTGGTCAATCCATGACCATTCCTCTTAACTGCTATAACCTTTACAATATTCTCTGAATCTCAAGTCTTTGGAGAACAACCTAACTAGAATCAGCAGAGTGCCTGGACATGCAGTAAATGTTCAATAACACTGACAACAATTGAAAAGGTCAAAGAACCATCTTCCTTGGAGACCTATAGAAAAGTAGTCACCATTTTTGAGTGCCCATATTGTATATCTAGATAAATGTTTTGGATATCTCAGAGATATTGAAGATTATATAGCCTGAGCCAAGGACATAGACCATTTCTAGAGTGTCCCTTGAATCTGTAATGTTAGATTTCTAAGAAAAAATGATCCTTCAATCCCCATTGTTAGGCAAATGTTCTTGCAAAGTAAGGAATTAGAATGACCAGCTGATGAAGAGACTTGATTGAGAGAGTTTGGTACCATGTCTTTGACCCCACCAATGGCAACAGCATCTCAGAGGCACCCAGCTTTGACTTGCAAAGGTGTGGATGCAGCAGAATCCCACTTCTGGTGATGTCATGGGCTTCACTTCATTTGCTCTCAGAGCAGGAGTAAAGCTATCCAAGTCAGGAGATCCCAGCAGAGATGGTGGGGCAGAAAGAGTCTGAGGCTGACCACTCTTTTTTTTTTTTTTTTTTGAGGGCAGTGTCACTGGCCCTCATATGTGGGACTGAACCGGGGTCACTGGCTTCCCAAGCCAGCGCTTAACCACTGTGCCACTCGGCCGGCCCTGACCACTCTTTACACTGGTATGTGTGCACCTCAGGGAACATCTGAGATTTAATCTTTTCCATGTATCTCAGATTGTGTTCTACCCCTGCCATACCCACCCTGCAACTCCTCTGCCCATTACATCACACACACACACACACACACACACACACACACACACACTGCCCTATCTATGTGTCAACAGATGAGTCTTTCTGCTGACTGCCTATAAAAAGAAAAACAGTCAGATGGCACAGCTGGAAAAAAATGCCTGTGTTTTAGGGGGTCTATAAAGCTCTTTATCATACCAGCAGGAATGAGCAAGGACTTGGCAGGACACCAGGGTGCTCAAGAAGAATGCTGAGCATCTGCTTGCCATGTTGGTAGAGATTTCGAGAATCATCCAGGCTTTTCTCTTGCCAA
This sequence comes from Aselliscus stoliczkanus, assembly GCA_033961575.1. NCBI lineage: Eukaryota > Metazoa > Chordata > Mammalia > Chiroptera > Hipposideridae > Aselliscus > Aselliscus stoliczkanus. The sequence continues at coordinate 123,584,303 of CM066729.1, forward strand.
AGATGTCTGCATGATAGACCTGGGACTCAGAGGTTGCCTTTTTCTGGTTCCTCCATCTTTTACCATGCTGTTCTCCAGCTTGTATGCCTATAGAATTTCATGTAGACAGTTACTCTAAAGGTTCTTATAATTGCCTACATGGAGACAATTAGATCCGTTCATATGGTACAGTGACAGAGTAGAAAGATCAGGAATTGAGGACTAATTTGCTAGGAAGACTAACAGGCCTGGTACATAGTTATACTCATGGCTCTGATTTATTACAAGTGAAAAGATTCTAAGCATAATTGGAAAAGAGAAAAGGCCCATGAGGCGAAGTCTGGTGGAGACCAGGCTCAAGCTTCCAGAGTCCTTTCTCACTGGAATCGCACAGGACACACTTAATCCCCCTGGCCAGAGGTGCAGTGTGGCCAATCAGGGAAGCTCATTAAAGACTCATTGAAGAGATTTTCTATTGGGGGTTGATCATTTAGGCAGCTTCTTTCTGGAATGTATCAAATTTTCAGATTTCCAGAACGAAAGCAGGTGTTTGACATGAATTGCATGATGGGAACTCTCCCAAAATCTAAGTTTCTAGACACCAACCAAAGCTTACCTTGCAAGCAGGCCTTTTCAAGGACTAGGGCTGAGACTTGTGATGTTAACTGTTTTCTGTCCAGTTGTGGATCCTGGGCTGGCTCCTTTCACTGTCCTCCCTGGAACAGTTGGCAGCTCAGTGGGAGTCCAGAGCTTCAGAGCTGTGACAAGGTGCTTTGGGGCCCACATTCCTCCTATAAAGGAGGAGGCAGCTGGTTCTCATCCATTCTGCCTGGAGCCTTTGAAGGTGCAGGTCCTAGGGGAAAGCATCACGATTCCCAGGGATAGCAGGTTTGCTAAAACAAAGACCTCTTCTCAAAACCTTCTCTGTCTATGAGATCAGCTGCTCCATTTTCTTCTTTGAATTAGGAACATTCAGGGTTTTATTCTTGTAATTCAAAGGATATTTTTTCCCCCCAAAGGATATTTTTGAAGAATGTCATGTAAGATTTCCCCTCCCCACCCTCCTTTTTTGGCTTGAAAGCTTGCAGGAGTCTTTCTTTATCTTTGAAACTGAAAGCTTTTTCCCTCCTCTAGGAAATAAATGCTTTGGCATATTTTCTTATTAACTCTGTCCAGCATTTGACAATCCCTCTCAATTTATCATCTCAGATCTTTTTAACATTTTCTTTTCAGTGCTGCAAAGTTTTCTTTTATTAGATCTATAATTATTGATGCCTATACTTGGGAATATTGACCATTTGGCGGATGAACCTCCATGTTCTGTTTTGTCATTCATTTCCTAACTCACTCATAGGGAGTTTGTTCATTCATTCAATAAAGTCCCAAACATCCATACTTACTAGAGTCATTATCACTCGAGATTTAAAATTAGGATCTTAGTTTGGGCTGCTATAACAAATTACCATATCAAACGTTATTTCTAAGAGTTCTGGAGGCTGCAACATCCAAGATGAAGGGACCAGCAGATGCGGTGTCTGGTGAGGGCCCACCTTCTGGTGTGCAGATGGCCATCTTCTCCTTGTAAGTGCACAGGGTTGTTGAGGGCCGTGTAGCCCAATATTGAGGGGCATGGGCATGCAGGTTGACTTTAGTGGTCTTGGTGACTCTGACATGTCTTCCTCAAATTTGTATTCCCTTGAAGCCTGTGTTTTTATTACAAAATGTATGTTTTGTTAAGGTTTGTGATAAGTCTTGAGAGAACTTTAGGTACAGTTAAGCCAAAATTAAATATCAAAAGTGAGATTCTCTTTAGTATTCACACCCAGGATTACAGATTATGTAGAAACTGAGTCTGGGTCATAAAGAGATTATTATAGATGGGATTATAGAAAAGGTCACAGTGTGCCCTAAGGAGAACAATTATAGGGACTAAAGGTCTTAAGAGAAAAATACATCAAGACCATGTGGAATTTAAACTTGTAATTGGATAATGGTCAAAAGTCCCTATAAAAAGGACATGTTATTGTAATAAAAGTGTGACACTTCTGAGAAACTCTTCCCGGTGTCTCCGCTTTCTTTTTTCTGCCTTTACTGTAACAAAAATTTTCTGTCTTTCGTATCGCTGACTCCGTGTCCACCTTCTTGAACCCTGGTCAGCGGAGGCTGGTCCCCCGCGCAGGGTAGAGAGCAGAGTGAGCTAGCTTTCTGGTCTCTTCTTGGACTGGTACTAATCTCATTCATAAATGAGGGCTTCCACCTTCATGACCTAGTTACTTCCCAAAGGCCCCACTTCCAAATGCCATCGCATTTGAATAGTTTCACATATGAATTTTGGTGGGCACAAACGGTCCATAACAACTAAGGCGTTTTGTTGCCATTTAGGATCTCATTAGTGAAAACACATGTACACAAATCCCCAGAACAAGGATGGCTTTAATAGAAGCTTGCCCAGTGTGCCGGGAAACACGAGGGAATGGAGGGAGTAATGAGGGTGTTGTCTGTGGACTCTTTTCCTTAAGTTTATCTCTTATGTCAACATTTGGTTCTCTGCAGAGCCACATTCTGCTTATTCCAATACTGTTTTTGTTTGGTTGGTTGTAGTACCTGTGCATTTTGTTTATAAGTGCAAGATTTTGTACTTTGTGTGATGTACCAATCTTCATTCTTCCTGAATCGTCTTAATTAGCTGCTGTAAAGCTCATTTCCAGCTTTCATGGATTTAATCCTAAAGGAGAAGACAGTGGCAGAGGCCATTTTTTTTTTTCTTTCTGTTATACCTTAGGTCTGGCAATGCCCACACCCTGAGCTAGGAGCAGAAAGTAGAATAGCTAGAGGTATGGGTCCTTTTATTCATCTGTCTAGTGTGACCAGAGGCATAGAGTACTGCCTGGGTTGGGAACTTGAGAGATGGCCTTGGACACCTAGAGGAGAAAGCCACAGAGACTTCATCGCTGACTGGCTGCACTAAGAAACTACTGAGATTATAGCTGGATGGGAGGTGAGAGCTGCCTCTGACACCTGCCCAGGTACCCTAAGTGTCTCCTAGACCCTTAACAGTAGCACAGACCAGGTATGGGGTCCCTACTACCAATGTGGAAGCATGGTTGAATACAGAGATAGCTCTCCAGTGCTATGGGAAAGGCATGGAAGAAAGGAAAAATGATAACGTGCTTTCCATTCCTGGGAGCTGTTGTTATTCCTTATAATTGCTTCTGCTACTGTTTTTGCTGTTGAAAAGTCCTTGAATTAGATGATTTAATAGTAATAACGATGAGCATTAGGGGGAACAGATTCCTTGTTATTCATCTTATTCTGCCATCTCTTCGGAATTCTTTTCACCAGTTTATCTTCAAATAGAGGTAATTAAAAATTAATTTTTGTCATAAAAATAAAAACCTTCTTAATATAATGAGAGCCACCAGAGAGGGCCTGCCTTGTTGAAAAAACAATCCTTCTTAATCACTGCTTTCTAGGGCTGTTTTGGGGCTTATTTCAGGATATCTAGGTAGAGAAAGAGGTTAACTCCCCTCTGTGGGTATTTACCACCCATGAGGTCCTGGTATCAAGCCTCTACCTGTCATATTTTATTTGGTCCACAAAACAAATGACAAATGAAATGTTGAAACTGAGGTAGAGCTGAGGCTTGGAGATCTGTGCTTGAATGAGATTTAGGAGTTTCACTGGTTTTGGATCCACTCTACCTGGAAACATACTCATCTCCCAAAGGTTAACTTATTTCTCACATGCACAGGTGACAGTATGTCCTTCCCAGAGCTGCTCTCCATTTGCCTCACCTTGTTTTCTGTCAAGGTGCCTCTTCAGTAGGGCTTGATGAGTCATTTAGGGGCAGGTGAGTAAGATTCTTCACTCTCCCCACCCCACCAACCCACCAACCTGAGTTCCTCCCCTGCCAATCCATCCTCACCTGGGTACTAGACTGTAGGCAGGCTGAATTTATGATGTACCTCTTTGTTATGAAGGCTTGCCATGAGTTGTCATTTATCATTAACTTCCACTTTAATTACTTATTTGGACCTGTTGTATAATAGATCACTTTCAGATACATTATCAGTGCATTTCTTTTCCTAAAAAAGATCTTTAACCCAGGCATCCCACTGCTTGCACAGATCAGGAAGGCTGGACTGTGTACCATGCCTAGGGGGCACTACCCCTAGGAAGAAGGAGATTCAGTATGTGCTCATGCCTCTTGGATTACACAGATGTCATGTAAATGGGAAACTATTTATTAGTTTCAAGGTTGATTAAAGAATTTTTTGGTCATATTAGGAAAAAAAGTTAAAAAAGAAAAGTGTTGAAAAAACCCAAAGCAAGGCTCTAGGTTGCCTGGAGATGGTAGACATGCTGTCCTGTCATTAGAGTGGGCTGGAGGCTCCATCAGGAGGGGCTTAGGTTTCCATAGGGTAGGACACATGTGTGAAAGCTGCTTCTTCCCCCAATCACAGCACTATCCATCGCCTAACATGGGAAACCCTACTGAACACATGAGTGTGAGATCTGTCAATTCAAGACACTGTTTGGTAATTTTGGGGAAGGAAACATCTTTGCTGAGGCCAGCTCTGAATATTGTACTTACAGTCTTTTATCCACGTGTTTGCCATGTGGACTCTCCGAGCCAGAGAGTACCCTGCAGATGACAGCATTTTTGTACCAAACTGTCAGAATCATAGAAGGGCATTAATGATATGTCAAAACAAAATCCACATCTCCAGTTTACCTGCTAATTTGCCATTTTGTTTTCCTTTTCTCTTTTTATTGAATGATGTGTTTATCCCTATTTGTCTGCCTGATTGGGGTGAGGAGAGATGAGATGGCACTGGATGGAAGGTGTCTTTGGAGGATTAGCAAATCTTAATCACACAGTTTTAGTCCTTTATTCATCCAAGAGTTCATAAACAGGGACCACCTGTTTGCACTCGATGTCATCATATGCATTAGTTTGTCTTTTTATTTATTTATTTTTATGTTAGAGGTCCTTTTTTCCCCTGATATCAGCAGTAGGAAGCATCCTACTTTTCAAGGTGTTTATGATTATCTTGACACTAATATATGAACCCTGTATTACAACGCCGTAGGCTAGATAAACTCCAATATCACTTCCAGTAAGTAGTTTCTAGAATTCCTGTTTTTAATTTTAATTATGGAGATATAAATAATGAGATTTCTAAGCAGGAAGTTAAAAAAACAAAACACTCCTCTCCATCCCTACTGTCATATTCAACTTTAACAACCCAGCTACTTCAAGTTGACTGTACATGTGGCCGTCTTCCTTATATGAAATTTAAAATGGAGATTAAATAATGTAAGGCAGACACTGGTCAAGGCCTCCTTTGGGAAAGGCCTAAGGGGAAGCAGAAATCACACCTATGCAAAGCGGTGTGGGGGTGGGAGCCCCACTTCTGAAAGCGCTTCTCTCAGCCATCACAGTTCCTTCCACTCAGAGCCAAGAACCCCTTGTTAGCTGTGTAGGCGTCCAGAAGCAATGACACTCCAATTAGGAAGCTGCTGTCTTTTTCAATACAGCCACCCAGGCCTAGACTGCTGCCATTTCAGATCAAATTCAGGCCTTTCATCTGGAGGGGAGCAAGTCATGGAAGTTTTAATTTCCAGCCAAAGTCGGCCTGGATGGGGCTCTCTTCTCTCTCACTTTGGTTTATTGAGATGAACCTTCCAATTACTTGGGAAAGTACTAGAGGCCTGTGGAGGAACACTAGGGAGGGTGGAGCAGGGGAACAGAACATCCAGGACCCCTTAATTGAGGAGCCCACATGCATGTTCACTCCCAGGAACAAGTCTGAGGGAAAAAGAACAAAAGAGAAAATTTCCCCTTCAAACCAATTGATTCTTCAACAACAGGAAAACTGAAGCTGAAATGTTGATGGAACTCAAGCTCATAAAAGGCTTCAGTGAGGGCTATGGGGAAGATAGGAGACACCTGCTAATGAGTAGAGTTTTAAGACCATTGCCAGCCTGAATTTTTATTATAAAAAGGAAAGAAAAAAAAAAAACAGCAAAAAACCCCTAGAATGACAATTTCCAAAACTGGAGGGAAAGATAGAAATGGTTGAGATTTTTCTAAAGACAGCATTTCTTGCTGAGACAAACTGTCATATTTTTCATTATATTCATTTCAAGGCAGGCATTTATTACCTTTCCAGTGGCTATATATCTCCTGTAATGTTCTTACTGTGGTTTGCCTCTTAATTACTCACGGAATTTGCATTTAAACCGAGTCAAAGTATGCCATCTACTTTTCTGCTTCCCACAGTTGTTTCCATGGTAACCAAAGGAGTCCCCTGGTGGCTGGAATGTCTGCTCCAACTGGCCTAGAAGTATCTCCCTTCATTGTTGATCCATCACCCTCACTTTACTGAGGAAAGTGAATGGAACGCATCAAAAGATCCACTGACCCCTGTCGGATTTCTCTGGAAACTCCTGTTAGTAGCAAGGTTTCCCTTTTTTGATGAGCCCTTTAGGATTGGGGTGGAGGTGGATTTCTCCCCTGCTAGTCCACTCAGGTTTCTCCCCTCAGCTTCAGATGCATGAACTGACCACAGGTCCCAAGCCCAGGCTTCTCATTGCCTGGGGAGCTCACATGGGCCCAATTCCTGATGGAGAAGCAGCATGACCATACATGAGCATTATTAACGACAGTCTAACGGGAGGTCATGACAGCACCAGGCCAATGGCACTGAGCTAGAACCAGGTGCACTCCAAGTCTTGCCTGGCTCTGCAGCCTTGGACAAAGCTGCTTCACACCTCCAACGCTAAGCAAGAGTGACAGGCAGGTGGATTTGTAGTGGGGGATTTTCCTTGATCCCTTTGACACTACAAGCACATGTTTCTAAGGTCACTTTTTTCTTAAAGATAAAGGGATTAAAAACAAACAAACAAAGGTGCAGCATAACAACTTTGGATATGTGATTGTACGCGTATGGTTCACATCTGCATGATATGAGTGGACAACTCCCCATCCATTACTTCGAATGATGTAGTCAGTACTATATTAAGGGTTATCACTTTCAATAGCTCACTTCTGATTCTAATTACTTCATTAATTATTTTTCTTGCTGTTGCAATGAAGAGAAACCCAACCTAAAATACCTTGAAGAAGAAAACTATGAGAAACAATTTATTGGTTCATGCAGTTCAAAATACCAGAGAAAGGCTGACTTAGAATGGCTGTATCCATGTGCTCACATGTGTCCACTGGAGCACATGGCTCCTTATCTCCCACCCTTGCTTCCTTTTGTGTTGCCTGCATGCTCAGGTAGGCTCTCCGTTTGAGGTGGCAACATGGTAGTCACAGTGTTAAACTTAGAGAGTATCTTTGGTCCGAGAAACAACAGGAAGAAGGCAAAGGTCTCTTTCTCACTAAAAGTTTGGACATGTTACTCATTCAGTCAAGTCAGGCTGTATGTCCACACTTGGTCCAATCGTCGTGGCCAAAGGAATGCAGAGCAGTGATTCCTTTAGACTTGGTCCCTCAGATTATCTTTGGTAGGTAGGCTGGGAACAATCCAGCCTGTTCAGTTCTGTTTACATGGAACAGAAAAATTAGGATGCTACAACAAGAAGTACAACTACTCTGATTTTATTGCTTTATTTCAGCATTGTGAAAAGAAGTTATTTTCCTTATGTAAATGAGGCAACTGATGCCAAGTGTAGTAATATTAAATACTACAGGCTTACCACAACGATATTGTGGTTTCAGTTACAGGCCCCCTTGTTAAAGCAAGTATCATAATAAAGCGAGTTGTAATCTTTTTGATAGTGGAGAGTTTTGCCTTCAAATTGTAAGAAAAGTAACACCTGTGAAGTGTAATAAGCAAAGTGCAATAAAACAAAGTATACCTGTATACAGTGAACGGGTCATGATTTGAACTTCTGTGTTTCTCATACCCATAGTCCATGTTCCTGATACTATATTTTCATGCTTGGTTTTCTCATGGCTACACTGTGGGGAAAACTTCAAGGTTTGCTCCTCAAAGTATGCTAACTTTAATCTTTTGAATTTTGTATGATGATGATTTCTGTAACTGGTATTATAGTATAAAATTTTCAACATATTCCCATCAATTATTTTCTCACTTGGTGGTGATTTAATCAAGTGTTTATGTCCCCATTTCTTTGAAGCTCAGAGATGGAGATGATTTCCTTGGTTACCTAATTAGTGATTGGAAACTGAATGTCGTTTCTCTTTTTTCAGAGTCCTTTCAACCTCCTCCAATCTTGTATTTTCATGATTTGTTTCTTTGCAAAGCATAGACCCCCTGAAGAGGGGTGTGAAATCCTAAGTATCCACATAGCAGCATTCTTCATTGGCCTTGACGGAAAAAGCCAAATGAAGTGGTCTACCAGTAAGTAGATGAAACCCTGTGAAGGTTTGAAAGCCACTGTATTACCTGAGACAACACATTTGCTACCACAGTATGAGCTCCAGGTCCTACTAGAAATCTCTGTTGGCATTAATTTGTTTTTGCTTTTCTGAAGGGTTTTTACTTTTGTTGTGTTTTTTTTTGTTTTTTTTTTTTTTTTTTAGCTGAGCCATCCTGCTACCTGTTGGCAGCTCAATGGCAACTCAGCTCGGGCTGAGCATCGAACTGCTGTTGCTCAGAGCTCAGCTCACACTCTTGAGAGAGCTCTTAACCAACTGAGCCACTTGGCTGGCCCCTGAAGGGTTTTTATACTACCAGGAGGAAGAGGAGCTCTTAGGTCCCCACCCCTTGTTCACAAGACACCACATTTTTTGCAGCTCCACAATTGAGCCACACCTTAGGGGGAGAATGTGCCAATCTGAGTGGTCTGATCCTAAGACAGGGATTGGCTGTTTACCAGTGGGCAAGGTCACTGAGGCCCAGGTGGACAGCAGTGGGCGAGAATGCCCTGGCTATACACTGTCAGCAGGGGCGAGAATGCCCTGGCTATACACTGTTTTTTAGAATTAAAAAAATACTAAAATTGACTGAAAGTTGGTTTGTTTTGTATTATCACTATGCTCCTGAAATTCTAAACTGAATGTCAGTGACAAAACACTTCTCTCCATAGAGGTATCTGCTCCCATTGCCATCTCACCCTTTATATACCACTGCAGGTAGGTCAAAATAGGTGTTGAGGCTATGGGGAGTGTCATAGGAACTTCCAGCACTTGGCATTACTGAAGCTAAAGTTCCATCTCCCCCACTATCCTGCCCCTCCCCCAGCTTGCCAGCGGATGATCTGGAGGGGCACACTCAGCAGGGAGATTTCTACTGCTCTGTAATTCAAAACTGTCTGAGCTCCCTTTGGAGCATTTGGCTCTCCTAAGCAACTCTTAGCCAGAAGGAGCTCAGCAGTGGGATCCCCAGGGGCAGTATAATGACCTCGATTGGAAATGCGGTTATTGCCCTGCAGCACCTAAAATGGAGAAAGAGAGAGTGACAGTGACAGGAAGGGAAGGGCTCTAACGTGGGCACAGGCGGAGTGCAGGAGGGAATGGAATCAGTGAGAGAAAGTAAGTGGATGAGTGTGGATGTGAATGCCTATGTCATTGGTGGCTGGAGAGAGTAAAAAGAGAGAGAGGAAGAGAGAAAGAGAGGGTCATCGAGGGTGTGAGGCCACTCTGCTACTGGGATTAAACTGTGCCTTCACCTTTCCATCCTTTGTCTTTTTCAGCAGTTGGTCTTTATTCCTAAGCCTACTCTGTTTTAGAGAAGTGCTACTTGCTTTAAGAGAAAGGAGGGAATTTGTTGAAAGCTGCAAAGAAAACTTCACTGGCCCTTTCAATCTTACTGTGTTTTCCTGGGCATCATCTGTTCTCTGCAAACCTTTATTCCTTATGAAATGGCTTTAGCCCCACACTCTGTGACAATGATTTCACCTTTTCCAATGTATGTCCAGGGGAACATCCTGAGATAGACTCAGGGATTGTGGCTGTACCCTGAACTTTTTTGGCAGAGGGTGGGGAATCTAGCATGGTCTTTCATTCCATCTCATGGGAGATGATGAGCTGGGTACTGGGCCAAGAAGGGGAATGGAGGGACAGGCATGTACACTGAGTTTCTATGAGGCATGTTATCTGGGGTTTTCCTGCCTCTTTCTCTGACTTTGGGGTGTCATTGTCCTGAGCTTTGGGGGTCATCTCTGCAGGAGGGCATCTTAATACAATAGAACATTTACTTGGTCTCTTTGATCTCCAGGCCAGAGTGTGTTTTCTGAAATACCCATCTGTGTCTAAAGACCACTTCTGCCTGAGAAGATCACTTCTGTCTAAATCTGAGAGAAATGCCTAAGTGCTTCTGTGATTGCAAATAAGGACTTTCTCTGCCAGGTCTGTCCATGCCTGTAAGGGTTTGTGTATGGAACATTTCTATAGACAATTGTGCCTTTGCTCCTGGGACCTCCTGTGTGGGGGCTGGTCTGTGAAGAGTCTGCCTATGGCTCTGGGGTTCCTGTCATGGGCATCTCCCGTGGAACAGCCACCCAAACCCCTGTGATCCCTGGACAGATGTCTTCTGGGTAATGTCTTTCCTTGACTCTGTGGCTGTGATAGATTTCCTTCTGTGGAATCCCTATTGTGTGCTGGTCATCTTTTCAGGATTTATCAGAGATTCATGGTATCCTATACCTAGAGAATGGGCATTGCTGGGCACTACAACTGTCAGTTGAGTCTGGAAGTGTACCTGGGCAAGCTCTGCAGAGAGCAGAGGCTCAGCTGAACTAGACAGGGCACCAGCAGCCTCTGAAGGGGGAAGCAGGAGGTGTAGTCCACCTGGTACAGCTATCAAGGGCCCCATTGTCTGTAGAGAAGTTAAAAACAATGCTGAACCTTTCTCAATATCAATCTGCTTTGTATTTGTATCAGTTTGCTAAGGCTGCCATAACAAAGCTCCACAAACTGGGTGACTTTACACAACAGAAATGTACTTTCTCACAGTTCTGGAGGCTGCAAGATCAAGATCAAAGAGTCAGTAAGATTGGTTTCTGGTGAGGCCTCTCTCCTTGGCTTGTAGATAGTGTCTTCCTGCTGTGTCTTCACATGGTCTTTCCTCTGTGTGCACGTGTCCCTGGTGTCTGTACTGTGTGTTCAAATTTCCTCTTCTAATAAGGACACCAGTCAGATTGGATTAGGGCCCCGCTCTAAAGACTGTTTTAACTTTACCTCTTTAAAGGTCTTATCTCCTAAATGAAGTCACATTCTGAGGTACTGGGGGTTAGGACTTCAACATATGAAGTTTGAAAGGCACAATTCAGCCCATAACAATATTATTCTCATGCTCCAGCAATTCCAAATAATTTCAGTAATAACATTTTCTTCCCCAAAACATGTTTTTATGATTTAAGTGGTAAGAAATTGCTTTAGTTATTGCTGAATTTTTATTACTTAGACTTTAATAAATGTTATATTTAACATTGAAATTAATTTAGAGAAACACCAGTTATCCATTTGGCTCTGGCACACATTAACTCAGCGACATGTGGTCATTTCAAGAGTAAGCTCTTAAAAGTTCAGAATTATTCAATCTCATATTTGGTAGTTCTAGTTCAGGTCTCCAATTATTGTGTTTACTCCATACACGTGTGTTTAAGTGTTTTATTAGAAATTAAGGGTAATTTTAAAGACAAATAGAACTCAAATTATTTCAGTTGAAGTTTGTGTTTAAATTTTAAAACAGTGAAACAGTTATTTTATTCTTATCTCCAGAAATTCATAATCAATTGAAATTCAATACAAAATTTTCATTGTCCATATTTATAATTTCTGGTTATTATTATTATCATGATTAATACTGAAAATATCTGTCATATAGAGGATGGGAATGTTTAAGAAAATGTCAGTTCATGCAAGATGTTGGAGTAGGTAAATGTGCTCACCTCCTCCCATGACCACATCAAAATTACAATTAAATCCTAGAAAAGTCACCCTTGAGAACCACCTGAATGAACACTAGCTGAACCGAACTCCTATAACTAAGGATATAAAGAAGCCACATCTGGTAGGAGGAGCAGAGACATAGAACAGGCAGGTCCCACACTCATGGTGTGTTAAGAATGGGAGAGATATCTCATCTGCAGAGGTTCCCCCTGCCCTGAGGATTGAGGGGTCCCAGCCCACACCAACCTCCCCAATCTAGACCACTAGTACCAAGAAGAGAAGGCCCCGCAGCAGCTGACTCTGAAAATCAGCAGGCACTTAGTCCAGATGAGATAGAGGGCTGATGTAGACTCAGGCATCTTCTTAAAGGGTACACACACACACACACACACACACACACACTCACAAGAAGTAAATAATTATGACAAAAACATAAACATGGAGGTGGTGAATAAAAATGGTAGTGATTTTAGAATGTGTTCATACTTAAGCGACCGTCAGCTTAAAATAGGCTTCTATATAATAGCTTGGTATATATAAAGCACATGATAACTACAAACCAAAAATCTATAAGAGATATACAAGAAATTGAAAGAAATCCAAACACACTACAGAAAGTCATCCACATACAAGAAAAGAGAGCAAGAGAATAAGAAAGAACAGAGAAGAAGTAACAAAACAATCAAAAAACAATAAAATAAGGAAAACTACATATTTATCAATAATTACTTTAAATATAAATGGATTAAATGTTCCAATCAAAAGACAAATGGAGGGCTGGCAGAGTGGCACGTTGGGTAAGAATTGGCTTAGGACGCCAGTTCTGAGCAGCACTGTCCCAGTTCAGATCCCACATATGAGGTCCAGTGACACTGCCCTCTACAGCTAAGATGGTGGACAATAGCTTGACCTGGAGCTGGGCTGCCATGAGTCGCCAGTGACCACGTAGGCTGCAGCCCCTGCTGCAGTGGGCTGCCATAAGCTACAGTGAGTGGCCCGTAGCCAGCGTGAGCTGCCAAGAGGCGCCGTGAGTGGCTGTACAGAGGCCCGCGACTGATCTGCCTCACCTGGGAAGAGCGCAATGATAATACCAACATGGGCCAGTGAAGCAACATCCTCCACAACTAGACTGCAGAACAAAAGGACAGCAACTTGTCCGTTCCCTTTCCCTGATTCCCCAATGCTGTTCCCCTCCCCAATTCCCCAATAAAATCTTTAAAAAAAATAAATAAAGACAAATGGATAGAGAAGTGGTACAATTATACAATGGAATATTACTCAGCCATAAAAACAAGATGAAATCTTACTGTTTCTGACAACATGGATGGACCTAGAGGTTATTATTCTAAGTAAGATAAGTCAGGCAGAGAAAAACAAATACCATATGATTTCACTTATATGAGGAATCTAAAAAACAAAATAAATGAACAAATAAAACAGAAACAAACTCATAGATACAGAGAACAAACTGGTGATTGCCCAATGACAGGAGGGTTTGGGAGGATGGGTGAAAATGGTGACAGTTAAAAAGTATAAATTGGAAGTTACAAAATAGTCATGGGGATGTAATATACAGCTTAGGGAATATAGTCAATAATACTGTAATAACTATATATGGCGTAAGGTGGGTGCAAGATTTATGGGGGGATCAGTTCATAAATTATATATATGTCTAACAACTATGCTGTACATCTGAAACTAATGTAACATTGAATGTCAACTGTAACTGAAAAGTTAAAAAGAAATTTTAAAAAGAATGTCAGTTCATGATGACCTTCAGCTCCAGGGAAGCAGTTAACATTGGGGATTTAGAGGAAAAAGGTGAGGAGGGGCCCACAGTTGGCTCTAGGTTAAAATGTGGGTAGCCAATAACATGAGTCTAGGCAGAAAACCTGGGATTCAGTTCTCAGGTAGCACCTTTCACACGCATACACACGCCAACACATGCACATGGTGATGGAGGGATCTTAGCACCAGGGCCAAGGCAGAGGTTCACTTCCATGAGGCCAGGGTACAGGGACATGTGGGACTCTTTAAAGGGGCTCCACTCCCCACACAGTATCACAGCTGTGAAGCATATGACCTCTCACCCTGGGAAGGTGGCGCCCTGGGACCCACACCAGGACTCTGTGTTCCAGTGAGGACCACTAGGGATTTTTAACTCCCTGTTTTGCTTTAATGTAGCCAGATGGCCCCTAGCCTTCTGAGCTGCAAAAAGCTCTGCCAAGCATGGTCACACAAAGGGGACAGGTCTTTGCCCTCAGGGAACTCAGTAGCTAGAGTCAAAAATGTAAACAGTGTCAGATTTCCCTCTTCTGGCCCAGAGAAAGGGGTCGAGGGGTTAGAGAATGTGTGTGGTTTTTGGCGGAGAGCTTCTGTCACTCAGTGTCTTTCCAAACTCTGGAGAACAGGTGTTGCTGAGTGCCTAACAGGAAGTCATGTGCATCAAGTTCAAACAAGCCCCCCCCCCATTTGATGGGCCAAGACTGACTTGGAAATGGGATACTCCAGAGCATCGAAAGAGAGTGGGAGTTATGCAGTGGAACTCCAGGGAGAGGCTGATGGAGCTGTGCATTGCCAAGCGATCTTGTGGAATGCTGGCACAGCATGACATTTCTGTATTAGTTGGTGGCTGATTTTTATGTGCAAGTGCTAGTGTGTCTGTGAGAAAGCCACTGCCTCCACTGGCCCAGGACAAAGTGAGTTGCTTTAGTTGGACATACAAAAAGGACAAGGATCACGCCACCCAGGAAGCTCCCATGAGGCTGGTTCTTGAGATGAGACCTAAGGATGGAAAGAATTTTAATTTGGTCAAGAGCAGAGAGACATTATGCATATTACAGGAAGAGGCAGCCTGAGTTATCTTGCAGAGACCTTCAAACATTCCTGGTGTAATTAAACGTGGAGGGTTAATTATTCATAGACAAAACTGGAAATGTAAAGCTCAGCCGGCCTGGCCCTCCTGGGCATTCTGGCTTCCTGCTGAGAGAAGGGTCAGGCTGTCAGTGTGGAAACGCCATGTTCTAGGTCAGTCCTCTGGGAGGGCAATGCAATGCCCTGCCACCTGGCAGCTCTGGGAATTGGGACAGTACAGCTCCTGCAGGTGGAGAGATGAGAGGCTCAGCTGGAGAAGACAAGGCAGGACTGGCAGGCTTCTGTAATCACCTCGGTGGGGAGTATCCAGCCAGTTAAAATCCAGGATGAATTAAGCTCAAGGCATTATCTCCTTTCTGTCCTCTGATCCTGGGTTAACTTTCTTCAATTACCGCAAGAGATAAAAAAAAAAAAAAAAAGCCCAATTTAGAGAGAGGCAGGAAGAGGCCAGTACCTTTTCACCCTACTAAGGAGGTATGGATGGAAGAAGTTAGGCCTCAGGGAAGTGGATTCACTTCTGAGAAAATTAAAATCAACAAATTGGCCAAACTCAAGGATGTGCTCATTATGCCCGCTTGAGACAGGAATTCTTAGGACCCAGTGCGTTTACCAACGACCTCCGGAGCTTGTCCAGATCGCCCCTGCCTAATGAAAACTTTCACTTAAAATTGATGCCTTTGAAAAAATCCTGTTTTTAAAATTATTATTCAAGAAATATATGGATTATAGAATCTTTGGGAAACAAAACAGATTTTTTTTTATACCTCACTCAGCAATAACCAATGTTAAGATTTTGGCATTAACCTTTCCATTTTTTTTACATACATACCCACACCCACATACACATACATTGACTTCACAGTCACACTCACACTCCACACACACAGGCACACACAACATACACTTACTTTGTACTCCTTGTTTACCAATGTAATGGGATGATGCTGTTTAGAAAGCTGATTTTTTTAGTATTAATTAATTAATAATTCTTTCATAAATCACATACCAATGCGACCGTTGTGAAGCCAGGGGACACAGTATGGACTGACAGTGTTATGCCCTCCTGGAGCTGACAGTGCACAGAGGGGCACTGCATCCACTGAACCCCAAATTAGAGCTCACAATCAAGTAATCTGATGGGAACCTGGTGCTGGCACAGAGAATAGCTGAGCTGCCACAGGCTTCTAGGGCCAGGTGATGTGTTTGACACTTGAGACCTGGTGGGGCACCCAGGTGGGGCACCCAGGAGAAGAGTGTCTCAGGTGGAGGGAACAGAGCCCCAACCTGGAAGGCTTTGGTGTATGGGAGGGAACTCAGTATGTGGGAGGACTTCAGGGAGGACTGTGAGGCCGAAGCAGGGGAATAGGAAGTCAGAGACACAAACTAGAGAGCGGTGCCAGGACCTTGTGAGCCACAGGAGGGTTTTAATTGAAATACAGCTGAAAGCCACAAATGGATTTTAGGCAAGAGAGTTGTTACATAATCTTATAAGTCGTTTTAAAACATTGCCCTGACTGCTGTGTGGAGAGCCGAGTGTGGGGCACATCAGGAGCTGAAAGACTAATTTAGGAGGCTACTGAAGTAACCCAAGCAGCTGCGATGGGGTCTGGGTCTGGCATCAGAGACAGGAAAAGTACTGCCTCTGAGATATGCTTTGGAAGTAGGCCAATTGTCTATGCTAATGGTTGGGATGTGAGTGGTCCATTATATCTTCAAAGTTTCTAAAGGAGTATGATATTTACTAATATGGATCAAGTTGGGGGAAGACTAACTTTGAGTTACTTTCTTTTGTGGGGAGGTTGGTATGGAGAAATCAAGAGATCTGTTTTGGGCACTTGTTATTTGAGATGTTGTGAACCATCCAAGTGGAGGTTTTAAGTAGGCCATTAGATCTGTTCATATAAATTTCAGAGGAGAGGCTTAGACTGGAGATATGAAGGTGGGATATTCGCCTTGGGACTGGTCTTGGCACTGGAATGAGAGAATGAGGTATGTGTCAGTGGAGACCCTGGGAGGAGTTCTACAGTTGGCAAGAGAAGGAAAAATCAGTGAAGAAGACAGAAAGAAGAGGCCAGTGGGGTTAGGGTTGGGGGAAGTATGAGAACATGGTTTCAAAGAGGCAAAAAGATGAGAGTGCCTTAACTTCCATGCGACTAAATATCCTAAACCTTAATTTTTTTTAAAAAAGATTTTATTGGGGAATTGGGGAAGGAGAACAGTGTTGGGGAATTGGGGAAGGGGAACAGCCAAGTTGTTGTCCTTCAATCTTAGTTGTGGAGGGCGCCGCTAGCTCAGCTCCAAATCCAGTCACCATCCGGCTGCCCGTCAACAGCTCACTGCCCCTCATCTTAAGGCCTTGTTCAATCTTAGTTGCTAGTGGGCATAGCCCACCATCCTATGTGGGAGTCGATCTGGAAACCTTGTTGCTAAGAGCACAAGCTCTAACCACTGAGCAATTCCACCACCCAGCCACCCACATGTCGGCAGCTCAGGGCAGCTTAGCTCAAGGTGCCATGTTCAAACTTAGTTGTGGGTAAGCATAACCCACCATCCCATGCAGGAGTCAAAGCAACAACCTTGTTGTTAGAAGCATGTGCTGTCACCAGCTGAGCCATCCTGACACCTGTTTGCAGCTCAGAGACAGCTCAGCTCAGGCGCAGCTCACTGGCCCATGTGGGAATTGAACCGGCGATCCTGTTGCTCAGAGCTCATTCTCTTAACCAACTGAGCCACTCAGCCGGCCCCTAAACCTCAAATTTTTAAGTCTGTACAATATTTTATTGAATGGATGTACCATAAATTATTGAAATCTCACCCACTCCCCTCACCTATATATGCACCTTTGGGTTGGTGGATATTTAGATTTTTTAGAACTTTTTTGCTTGGCAAAATAAGGATGAGATGAATATTAAGGCAGTAAATCTTTAGGCACATATGTGATTCATTTCTTATGGTTTCCTGTTTATTTGTTTGTCTAATTAAATTTATTGGGGTGACAGTGGTTAGTAAAATTATATAGGTTTCAAGAGTACATCATGCTAAGCAAAATAAGTCAGACAGGAAATGTCAAGAACCACATGACTTCACTCATGTGGGATATAAAACAGAAAACAACATATATGATTAATTTTAAAGGTGAATTTTTAGAAGCAGGGTTATAGAGTAAAATTAATATTAACAAAAACTTTTTTACCTAATGTATGATGTATTTTCAATACTGTTTATAAAGACATTGAGGAAATTAAATGGCTAATTTCCATTGTTAACTAACTCATAATCGAACAAAGCCAAACCAAAAGTCACAAAACAGAACTTACTAAATGCCTATGGTGTCCTATATGTGTGAGATAAAGTTTAGAACTTCTACCTTGTAGGTGTAGCACTGAGATTTAGGGATCTCCCCCAATCCCCCAATTACTTATTTTGTTTTAAGGATTTCAACCAAGGTCTGTCTGTCCCCAAATTATTTATTTAACACACTTAAATGTCTTTAATAATTTCCTTAAACTGGTTTTTTTTTGTGTGTTTTTTTTTTTCCTTTATGCATTCCAAACTCTCTACATTGTCCTTTCCATCGGGGATATACTCACACTTCAGTATCTTTTCAATGTTGGATAGCTCCTTCTTTTCGCTCTTGTCAATCTCCATTCTCACTCACTTGTATCCATGACTGTCATTCCCCACCCCCAGCCCCTACCCAGGTTCCTTCGTAGGGGCTCATCTTCCTCATGAGTCGATTTTCTGCAGAGTATAGTATTGCATTCTTCTTAGACCAAACTCAGTAGACAAGAAGATTTTGAGAGCCACATCTGATCCATCTGTGTAAGGCTTCATTAATAGTAGGAATGAATGTTTGTTGAAACTAATCAATACACACCTTATAGATTCATAAATATAACTATCAAGTAACAATAACAATCATTTCTCCAAAATGGTATGTCCTCTGCTAATCAGTTTACATATATAAATGTGAATCCTTGAATCAACATTGTAACATAAATGATATCTCCATTTTAAAATAAGGAAGTCAAACTTGCAATATAAAATCTGTCTTCATTTTAGATGAGGAAAGAGACATGAAATGTATTATCTGTGGTATCACTGGTTCTCTAGGGACAGAATTTAACTAAAATCTGCCTGACTTTAAAGTTCATGCATTTTATTTTTACACAACCTGGTTTGCATTCAGACAGAAAGTACCACTTACAGTCTTACCATAAAATCGATAGAAATGAAAGAAATCATGAAATCTTGGATTACTACAACCTCATTTCACATCGTTTAGAGATTGGAATATTTTTCCATGAATAAATATAGCAAAATGACTCTTTGCCTATGACAGAAACTGAAATATAGAGACCACTCTGAGTTAATGTTTTGTAAATGAATAACTATAGCTACAACAATGGGGCACACCTTAGGGGAGACCTGTCTATTTCTACCTGAAATTGCCAATCCATTTCTCATCACTGCCACAGTGCCCTCATTTCCACTCTATATTTTAAGGACTCAGAATCCTGGGGTACTTTTGAAGAGAACAGAGCAGTATCTTGCAGGACTGATGGACTTCTGCATGAAAGTCATTAGCAACTTGCTGGCTGCTGTCCGCAAGGGCCCCCATGGTTTGCAATGGGAGGAAATAAAAACTTGCACCTCCATTAGGTAGTGCGCTTCTCCATCAGGAATGGTATTAGGGTTCTCCAGAGAAAGAGAATAGACAGAGGGTGCCAAAAACATGTATACACGTTTTAAAAAAGGAGAACTGTATTCAAATTGTAAAACTGAATATATGCCAATAACAGACGAATACAAGTCATGTTTGACTTCTGCAATTACAAGATGGGGCTCAAGGTGATTGCTATCAGCATCCAGAAACTTCTGATTGCTGAAAACTTCTGCTTGAGCATACATAACATCTCTTAAAATGTGTATACATTTTTTTTGGCAACCCCGATATATACATGAATTGGCATTATGGAGACCAAGAAGTCCCACAATCTACCATCTGCAAATTGGGAAAGCAGGGAAACTGGTGATGTAGTTCAGTTTGAGACTAAAGGACTGAGAAGCAGGGGAGCCACTGGTGTAAGCCCAGGAGTCTGAAGGCTGGAGGACCAGGACCTCAGACACCTGAGGGCAAATGTCCTTCTTGAGGAGAAGGTGGACATCCCAGCTCAAGAAGAGGAAGAGAGAAAACGTGCCCTTCCTCTGCTCTTTTGTTCTATCCAGGCCCTCAATGGATGAGCTGATGCCCATACACATTGGTGAGGGCAAATCTTCTTTACTCATCTACTGATTCAAATACTAATCTCTTCCAGAAATACCCTCACAGACACACACAGAGATAATGTTTTACAAGCTATTTGGACATCCTTTAGCCTAGTCAACTTGACACATAAGTATCACAGAAACTCCTGGCAGGTGAGCTCAGGATATGCTTTTGTGATACACATTCAGAAGGAGGCCAGGACATTTCTAGGTACTAAATGGGTTTGTCATCAGTGCTGCTCATAGAGAGCCACTTCTCCTCTCTTTCCAGGCATGTGTAGAATGGCACCTCTAGATGCTTGAGATTACACAGGGCTGTATGACTAGCTCTGGCCAGTAAGTTTTGAGCAGATGAGATATATATCATTTTGACTGGAGCATTTAATTCTGTTTGAGAACAGTGATTTCTCTTCCTCTTACAAAACAACTAGCCACGTTCAAGATGGCAGAGTTCTTCAAATGCCCCTTAGACAAATGTATATATATATATAAAGAAGAGGCTATAAGTCTTTGTTATTGAAGACTCTGAGCTTGTTTGTTACTGCAGCATGTCCTAGTTTGTTCTGACTGATTCAGTTTTCTCTTCTGCCTTTTTGTTCCCTTGAGGTACAGTTACCTCAACCCAACTTTATTATCCTCTGTTCCATGCCACGTCCTCCCAGCCTCTTTCCTCTCCACTATCTGATGAACTTTGTCTAGCATGTGGATGGAGGTGAGAGCCATGTTTTGCCCCAACTTGCTTTTTATTTCTTTTAATGCCCTGTGTCCTCTCAGGATTAGGTTTTTGGAATTTTAAAAGGCTCTAATAACCCTTCTCTGAGGCTTAACTGAGAAGACCAGGGAATAAAAAAATGGTATGTGGGAAAACTGAAACACACTGTTTAGAATGTTTTTCCAGCTCAAGTACATCCTACTGGACCTCTATAAACCATTTTATTAAACTGTGCTTTGGTGTGGTGCCATTTTATTAAATTGAAGGACACTATAAGGAGTAGCCCTGTGAAATTTATGAATGTGAGTACTGTCAGAATGTTGCTGCACTGTTTATTTTATCTCATGTGCTCCTCTGTGTGAAGATATAGGAGAAATTCTGAACTAAGGATGATCATAATTTTAAGCAGTTATTATTTTTTTAACTTTATGGATACTCTGAGCTATGTAAGTAATGTGAATCCATCACCTACCGATCTACCTATCATAATCAGTAAGATAATACTCAGTGTACATGTAGTAAAGGGAAACTAGTGGTAGAATTGGACTTGGATATTGCTGTTCCACAGCATTTGGAGCATGGGATGGTCCTGTGAACCAGAGCTGGCAGGCCTTCAACTTTTCCATTTTAGGAGGAAATGCTCTGCCAGACTTGACCTTCAGCCTGCTTCTCAGCATCCTGAAAAGTGTTAATAAAGGCTGTTACAACTGAAGGCCCAGGATTTGAGTGCACTGTATTAAGAGTAATGGTTGACCATGGAATTATCCCAGGAAATGCAACATGATTTTGATGCAGCAGATATCCAGCTCTGATAAGACTAATCAAACCTCAGGATCCCTTCTTTAACTCCAGCATCAACATTTCTGGGTGTGGTGGCTTTGTAATAAGGTGTCAACTTGGCTAAGCTGAACTACACATCTCCGAATTCTCTTTCCTTTATGTATCCAGTTAGGGAGAGCCACAGGGAGATTCTTGGGGGATTTGGAGGCAGAAAGAAAGCAGCTCACAGATATGGTTGGTTGTTTATCAGCTGACTCACCTGTGAGCCTGAAGCTACAGTGGGGCCTGCAACTGTCCCACCTTCCCCTTCATATTCTCTGACTCCTGGTCTAGGTGTGTGTTTAGTTCTGTAACAAAGAGCTCTGGCTTCTGCAGTATATCCATAGCCCTGTAATTCTACTTCTCTGGTGGAGCCCTAGTGGGTGCACTAGCGTCCACATAACACAGGATAAGGAATCTTCATGGCATGACTGCATTAAAAGCCTCTTCTAAATCCTTCCTGGGCAGCTCCATCCCCAGGATGTTCTTTCTCTGACAAATGTGATGTTTCATTTCTCACTCATGGCCTTGCCTGCTGGTGAGTAAATTTGCATGATTCCATCAATTCAGCAAATTGGTACTGAGCATCTAATAGCTAAAGTATCTCAGTCACTTATCAGGTTCCTGAAATACAGAGATGAATAATGTGGGCAGAGATAGTCTACAGGTAACTGTTAATACCCAATGAGAAGTAACAAAGGGATATGTTTGTATGACAGGAAAAAGGAGAGAATGACTGTTATTTCTTAGAAGAGACGAGAGATCAGGGAAGATGGTGAAGCAATTCTTGGCTTTAGTGACAAGTTTATCAGGCATTAATAGTCTTTGAAACAGATTAGTTTAGCAGAGCAAGATTCCACTCTTAAATGAAGTAGGGTACATAGGAGGAGCAGTGAGAGGTAAAGTGACAGAAGAGGCTAGTTCTCATTTATATGTGGAGATTATCACATGCCAGCAGGGCAGCCAGATAAATATGTGTGGGAGAATGCTGTATGTTTCTACCCAGGCCTTCAGAAAGAGTTCTGGGTTAGAAGTGCAGATTTGGAAACATACAGCACAGAGATGGGGGATGGAGTCATGGGCGAGGACTTTAATCCAAGGACCAAACAACATGCCTCAGCCTATGTCAGCAGGAGCCACAGACAATGGGACTGCAGCCCCTTGCTTGTGCCTGCATAGATTCATGTCCTTTTCATCCCGGGCTTGGACTCCCCAGTTTCAGACTCCGTTAGCTTCATTTCTTGGTTCATGCTTTTTGTCGTACGCTTTCTAGTTATAGTGCCCTAGGTACAGATTGCTTGCCTGTATGTTCCAATTTGAGATCACTCATTAGGAATATTCCCTGGACTTCATGTTCTGCACTGGTAGTGAAGTATCAGGAAGTCTAGCCCATAGTCCTGGGATCTGGCATTGAGAAGCCTCCTGTTGTCTGCTCCCATCTTGATTCCATTCGTATGTCCTATTGATAACTACCTCCAAATGGTGCTTCTGCTGCCTAAATGTCACTGCAGTTGCCCTGGTCTAAGCCACCATAGTATTTCACTGGGATACTGCTGTGACCGCCTCACTATCTCCCTACTTCCAAACATGGGCCCCTATAATTAACTCACTACATAGAAGCAAGAGTGATCCCTTTAAAAATAGATGAGATCATTTTCCTTCCCTGCTTAAAACAATATAGGGGCCTCCATTACACTTACTATAAATCTAACTGTTTACTGTGGCAGGGAAGGCCTTACATGATTGGCTCTTGGATGTTTCTTAAAGGTTATCACATGTCTCTCTTAGCCTGGAGAAACACATGCTTTAGCCACATTGGCCACTTTCCTCTTTGTGGCATCTGCTAAGATCTTCTTCACGTTAGGCCTTTGTGTTTGTTGATGGCTCTACATGCTATCTCTTTACCTAGCTCTTTGAAAGGCTTTTTTCACTGTTCAAATCTCAGCTTAAATATCTCTTCCTTAGACAAATGGTCCCCTGCTACCCAACCCAAAGTAACCCACCACATTCACCCAGTCACATGCTCCCATTTCCATGCTTATTTCTACCAGACATGGCATGACCCTGAAAACCTTGTTCATTCTGTATTTTCTTGTTGATCTGCTGTGCTCCATACTCCATTGTGAGTTTATGAAGACATATTTATCTTTCTCTCCTTTGGTTTCCATTACTTACTTCAATGCCTGGCACACAGGGCTGCTCAGAATTGCTGACATTGTTTCTGTTGTTGGAAGGTAGTTCTGTGTGTGTGTGTGTGTGTGTGTGTGTGTGTGTGTGTGTGTGTGTGTGTGTGAAAGTAACTTTCCTCACACCTGAAGGAGATGATTTGACAGTTTACGAGCATACAAGAAGAAGCTGATGTCCTAGAGAATAATATGTTCTTACATGTTCGTGTTCCTTTTTCATTTCACTTTATTTCATATTCGTTCCAACTTGGACATAGTCCTAATACCTTTTGTTTGGAAAGGAAACATAATGTTTCTGTATGTTGATTTATCTTCCTCTCCATTTGCTTGGTAATTGGATTATTTACCAGGTTTTGCTTTTTTTTTCTATTTTCAATTGTATTTCTACATTTTTATTTATTGTATTCAGAACAATTTCTTTGGGTTATAACCACAGAAGTAGAATTTCTGGGTCAAAACTGTGAGCAATTTTGAAGGTCTTATTACATAGCAACAGATTTCTCCTTAGAAAGACTGAACCAATTTGCTGTGCCCAAAACGATGTACAACTGTGCATGTTTCTCCACAGTCTTGTCAACATTGACTTTAAACATTTTTTTTATCACTTATACCGTGGTTTACTAATTTAAGGTTTACTGGGAGGGACCAGTAGACAATTTCACAAGGGAGAAATCACATAGTAGAGTTACTACTCTCATTTCTAGAAACTTGAGTTTGTTAGAGCCTGTACTTGTTAGAATGGTTAGAATGGTTTAAGCGACAGAAAACAGAAAAAACATTTAAAACTGCCTAATATCATGAAGCAGATACACTGAGTCAGGTGACTGCTCTTCTTATCAGAACCTAGGCTCCATCTGTCTATTATTCTCTTGGATTTGCATTTCTCATGGTGTCCACTTGATGCTAGAAGGAAACCTGGTGAAGCACTTCCAAGTCTCTTCTGTATATGACAACACCCAGCTAAAGAATGAACATTAATTTCTAGTGACTCTTTTTTAAGATTAAAGAGACTTTAAAAAACAACTTTTCACTCCTCTAAAATATATGTACTGATGTCTCATTAGACAGAAGTAGGTCTCTTGCTAATTTCTGAATTAAGGACTACATCAGCAGTAAATGTGGTTATTATCTAGGTCTGCATTCCTGCTGTGCCTAGACATGCCCTGTAAGGGCAGATGTGTGGGGCATTACCAAATAGGCCCATCACCCCCCTGAAGTAGGGGTTGGGAAGAGTTGCCAGAAAAGGGAGAACACATGAATAACAAGAGAACAGTTGAGAAGGAGAAATACATGCTGGGAAAACAAACAACGATTTCCAACAAAACACCAGAACGTAATCATACTCACATTAACCAAACTCACTGATATACCAATGGACAGAATGATTTACAATGAGAAGCAGCCCTGTCAAGGAAACATTAGGTCCAATAACCAAAACATTTCTCCCCCATGTTAACTACACGCAAAGCAAAATAATTCAGTCCACTTAAAAAACAGAGCAATAAAACTAGTTTGGATATGCTTAATAGTCTGTATCCTAAAGCTGGGGGTATCATTTCACCATCTCCCCTACTGGTCAGAGCTGCCAAGAGGAACCGGAAGTGACTGGCTCCTGACAGAAAGCTACTGTCTTATACACAGTGCCTGAAAACTACTGACTTCTCAGTTATAAGATCCAAGGTGAGGATGTCCCATCCAGTAACACAATTTTCATAAAACCAAATACAATGGCAATTCTTAGGTTTCAACTTTGAAAGCTATTGCATTTTGATTACCTGGATTAACTATTATCTCTGGATTCTTTTTAATTTCTCTGAAACTCATTCTAATGATTTAACAAAATTTTTGGAAGTATATCATGTCTTCTTCAGATATTATCTACCAGTTTCCTTGTTCTCTCTGCTTGAGACACGGTGATCTATTTCTGTTCTTCAGCCCAGGCACACTCTCAATCTCTGGGATTTTCCATTTGCCATTCCCTCTGCCTGGAATACTTCTCTTTCATGCACACATATTTGGATGGCTCCTTTTCTCATTTCCTTCAACTCTATGCTCAAATATTTCTTTGTAAGTGATCATTTCCAGACAATCCTACTTAAATAATATGCCACTTTCTTGCTGTACTTTACTTTTCTCCATTGCTCTTATCATGATGTGACTATTATATATTTGCTTATTGTTCATCTCCTTGCTCAAAGGGTCTTCTCTGTTTGTTTCACAGCTGTAACTCTAGTACCTGGGAGAATAACTGGCCCATAGTAAATCCTCAACAAACACCTATTGAATCAAACAATTTGGACATTGATTCATTTTCTTTCATATTTCTTTGTTTGTTTCAAAAGTGTGTGTACATGTAGGTGTGAAAAAATTCAGTATCAATTTAGATCATTTTAGTAGAATCTATTGTAAACATCAAAGAGGTTTTCTTTTTTAAAAAAATTTATTTATTTTATTAGTTTTAGGTGTACAACACAATGCAATAGTTATACTCTTTACCCCCCAAAGTGACAAACCCCCTCCCCCAGTTCGCCACCCCACTCTCCCACATATCATACATATCTATCACAACTCCCCTGACTCCCCTCCACGGTATACTCCACATCCCATGACCATCCACATATTCAGTTACAGTTGGCATACAATACTATACAACATCAGCTTCAGGTATACAGTGCAGTGATCAAGCCTCTACTCCATCCATGAAGTGGTCTCCCTAACAAGACATGTCACTATCTGACACGCCACAAAAATTTTACAACATTATTTTTGTTTGTTTGTTTCTAAAATGCTTTCACTGTTTTGGGTTCTTTGCATTTTCATATAAATTTAATAATTAACCTGTCAATTGTTCCCCAAAATGCTGCTAGATTTCGATAGGAATTGTGTTGAATTCATGGATTAATTTAAGTAGAATTGCCATATTGACAATATTTGGTCTTCCAATCCATAAACATGGAATGATTCTACATTTATTTAGCTCTCCTTTAAATTATCTCAGCCATGTTTATAGTTTACCCTGCACATGAAATTGTTAATTTTTCCTGTTTTTATTCTTTACAATGCTCTTGTGAATAACAGTGTTTCCTTAATTTAATATTTAAATTTTTCATTGCTAATACTATATAGATACACTTGATTTTTTATATATTGATTTTGAACCCAATGAACTTGCTGATCTCTATTACTAGTTTTATGTGTGTATGTGTATGCATGTGTGTGTGGATTTCTTAATATTTTCTACATATGAGATAATGCATTCAAATAAAAGCAGTCTTACTTCTTCATTACAATCAGAATGTGGTTTATTTCAATGTCATTGCACTGGATATAACTTCTAGTGTAATGTAGTGTAAAAGTGGCCAGAACAGATATCCTTGCATTGCTATTGATCTCAGAAGACAATATTTAGTCTTTTATCATTGAATATGATACTAGATGTATCATAGATGCCTTTTATTATGCTGAAGAAATTCCCATTTATTATTAGTTGAGAGATTTGATCACAAAATGTGTTAGATTTTGTCAAATGCTTTTTCTGTATCTATTAAGATGGTCATGTGGTCTTTCTCCTTTATTCAGTTAATGTGCTGTATTACATTAACTGGTTTTTGGATTTCTAACCTTGCATTTCTAGCATAAATCTCACTTGACTATGGTATGTAATAATTTTTATGTGCTGTTAGATTTAGTTTGCTAATATACAGTTGATGACTTTCGTGTCATTAACTTTTTTTATTCTCATGTCTCTGGCTTTGGTATCTAAGTAATATTACCCTGATAAAATAAATTGAGAACTGTTCCACTGCATATCCATTTTCTGAAGCAGATTATAAAAGATTTGTTTTGTTCTTTAAACAATATTCTTTAAATATTTGATAAATTCTGCCAGTGAATTCATCTGGGCCTGGACTTATTTTTGTGAGAATATTTTCAATTCAGTTTATTTACTTGTAATATGTGTGTTCAGATTTTCTATTTCTTCTTGATATCAATTTTGATAATTTATATCTAATATTTATTTTCATCTAAGTTGTCTAATTTGTTGATATAGTTATATATAATTATAATATTCCCTTAAAAACTTTTGAATTCCATAGAATTTGTTCACTCTTTCAGTTCTGAGTTTTATAATTTGTGTCTTTCTGGTTTGGCAGTTGAAGTAAAGGTTTATCCATTTTGTTTATATTTCAAATGAAAGAACTTTTGGATTCATTGATACTTTTCTTTGCTTTGCTCTATTCTATTTCATTGATTTTCAGTATAATCTCTGTTATTTTCCTACTTTTGATTGCTTTGTATTTACTTTTTCCCTATTTTTCTAGTTTCCTAAGGTTAAAGATTAGGTCAATGAATCTTTCATCTTTTCTAATATAGGCCTCAAAAGTCATAAATGTCCTTCTAAACACTACTTTAGCTGTATCCCACTAATCATAATATGCTATGCTTTTATCATTCAATTACAAATATTTTTAACGTTCCTTTGTTTTGTCTTATTTTATTTTGTTTTGTTTTGATAGATGGCTTATTTAGAAATGCGCTGTTTAATTTTATCTCAGATTGGACTTTTCTATATTCTAAACAGTAATTTTTTGATGAACAGAATTTTTAAAAGTAACAGTGAAGTCTAACTTATTAGTTTTGAATTTGGTGTCCTAAATTACAAATGTATTCTGTTATGTTTTCCACCAAAATTTGTTTAGTTTGAACTTTTACATATAAGTCTATGATCTAACTTAATTGATTGTATAGTGTGACGTAGGATGGTTGCCTCCACTTCATTTAGTTCTATTTCTGGACATTTCCTTTATTTGGAACATATTTCTTTGTTTCCTCATTATGGTTGCATCTCTGCATTTGCTTCTATGCATTAGGTAGATCTGTGTCTCTCAGTCTTTGCTGGGTGGCCTTATGTGGTAGGTGTCCTTTGTGTTCTAGTGGCATAGTCTCCCTGATCACCTGTGTATATATTCAAGAGTGTGCCTTATGTATGTCATGTGTATTATTCTGTTGTAGCTGAACTTTGATTACTTTTGGCGTATCAGTGGGTGGGATTGACTCTCAGACTGACTAACTGTAAGGGTTGGATATGGCCACAATGTATGAGCTACTGCATTGGTGGGCGGACCCTGCCGAGGGGGAATCCATCCCCATGGGCTCTTGTGCTGGTGAAGACTACCCTTTGGTTGTGCCGCTTGTGGTGCTAGCCAGGTAGTGCTCTGGTATGGTCTCAAGTCAGCCTCTGGGTGTGTTGTTTCTGGTGCCTTTTGGGAGGGCTCTCATGCGGGCCAATTTCAGCCTTGACTGTGACCAGCTTGGGGCTACCTGATGGGAACTACAAAGCTATATGTGGTTGGTTGCTGCCTCTTCTGGACCTGAAGGCATGTGGGGGTGGCCCTGCTGTGAACCGATGCTGGCAGCCATCAACCTGGGGCAGCTTAGCAAAAGGTCTAGAACCCCATAGGTCTGTTGCCACCTGTTGGTTGATTGTAAGTCTCACCTGTTGAAAGAGCCTCCTTAGGTGCATGAGCTGGTCTGGTTGAGCCAGTGTTGAGAGTACCACTATTTGGTGGGGTGGGGTTCCAGGGAATCACGAGGTGTGGCTGGTGGCTTTTACAAGTTTAATGCAGAATCAGGTATTTTGCCAGTGCCTGGCCTGTGAGCACTTCGTAAAATGCCCTGAGAACACTGCTCGCCTTGGTCCTACAAATCCCTGAAAGCCACCTAAGAGAGGCTGCAGAGCAAGTTGTGGCTCACTGTCTACCACCAAAAGTTCCTCAGGCAGCCACGGGCTGTCCACTGCTATCAAAGGCTTGCACAGCTTGTGGGGTGGGGCTACCCACACAGGAGCCAAGATTGCCCTCAGCAATGCAGCTCTAGGTGGGTGGGGCAGGGTTCCAGGGGTTATAGGGCAGTGGTTTTTACAAAGTTAATTCAATTTCAGTTCTTGTACCAGAGCCAGGCCTGTGACCACTTCACAAAAGTGCCCTGAGAACACTGTGGTCAGCTATTGCTCCCCTCAGTCCTTCAGGTTTCTGAGAGCTGCCCAAGAGCAGCTGCAGAGTAGGTTGGGGCTCACTGCCCACTCCCCAAAGTTTCCCAGACCACTGTAGGCCATCTGCTGCTGTAAAAGGCTTCTTTAGTTTGTGGGGCAGGGCCAGCACCCAGGAGTTGGGAGTGTCTCTGGCAATGTAGTACTAGCAGTGGGGGTGGGGACTCAGGGCATCACTAACCTTAGTGATGCACATATGTGGATTTTACCAGACCAATGCTATCTCAGATTTGGCTCTTTGTGGGAGGGTTCAACATAGAAAAGATGGCTCCCTCCTGTAGGCTTCACATAAGGCAGGCTCCACACAAAGTGAATGGCTCCTGTCCTTGCAGTCCACACAACTCAGTCTTTCCCATTACATCTCTGGCCCCTCTTGAGTTGCAACCCCTCCACCAGAGACCAGGTGTGTGTTTGCAAGCTAGCTAGTCTGTGTACAGGTCCTTTAAGAGAGTGTCTGGGTTTCCAGCTGCCTTCCATCTCACTGGGACGAACAGAGTCCTTGCTGATTGTCACTGCCAGATGTTGTGGAAGGAAATGCCTCTTTCCAGCACAGGACCCTTGGGCTGTGGAACCCGGTGTGGAGCCCAGAACCCTCCCTCTTCTGAGGGGACTTCCACCACGAAGGTGTCCCTCCAAGTGTTCAACCACTATCTGTGGGTTTGGTGTCAGTCCATTTTATATCTTCACCCATCCTACCAATCTCAACGTGGCCTCTTCTTTATATCATTAGTTATAGGGGTTTTGTTCAGGTAGTCTTCAGATGATTCTTAAGGCTGATTTTTCTATAATTCATTTGTAACTTTGGGGTGATCCTGGGATGCAGTTAGGCATACCTCATCTGTCATCTGGATCTTTGCCCACACTCCCGAAATTCTTGACTGGATAATTCTTTGTTTTACTCAGCTGTTCTGTGCATTATAAGGTGTTTAGATGCATCCTAAATACTTAAATGTTTCTAAACCCTAAACACTAAATGTTGATAGCACCCTCTTTTAAGTTGCAGCATTTTTTATAGTTTGGAGCTAGAGCCAATGGATTTTCTTAACTTTTCTTTATATAGAAATGTATTTCTTTTGCACTCACTTTTAAAGATATAGAATTCTAAATTGAGATTACTTTTCTCTCATCAATTTGAAGATGTGTTTTCACTGTCTTCTGAATTCCATAGTTTTTGATAAGAAGATAGTGGCCATTCAAATCATTATTCCTCTGTATGCTGTGTTTTGTTTTTCTCTGGTTGCCTTTAGGATTTTCTCTTTCATTTGGTTTCAGCATGTTAACTCTAATTCCTAGAAGTGTGCATGAGTGCATGTGTGTGTGTTATATTCATGTGTGAATTAGTACCAATTTTTTTTTTTTTCCAAAGGGGACTCTTCTGCAGAAAAAAACAAAACATGACATCAAAAATTTACAAATTTAAGCTCATGGAATTCCAAGCAAGTTTAACACACACACATAGGCACACCAAGAGGTATGTAAATGTTTATTGCCCACATAATGAAGTTTTCTGAGGAGAGCAGGGTGGGCTGCCCAAGCAAGATCTAAAATGGATTGATTAGGGGAAGGAGATTGTCTTAGGGTTTTCATGATGGTTAGGGATCAGGGTTAGCATGAGTCGTTCCAGCATGCAAGTCAGAGCTGCATGGTTTGAACTTCCCACTGGTTCAAAAGGAGGTTGCACATGGACTTCCTTATTTACTTGCTGAGATGTGAGGCAGAAAGAAAAGAGGAGGGGTGAGGATTAAAAGCAATCAGCAATCAAACATCATAAATGGAGTTGGTCCCTTTATTACATGTGGCCAAGTTGAATATATTTCAGAGATTATATCTTTTATTTTTTTTCTGCTCCAGTGTGTCTCTGTCCCTTCTGTAATTTGAATTTGATATCAACAAATTAATTCATATCATTTTGTTTGTCATTTTAAATCATTTAATTCTATTGGCTTCTTTCATTTAAAGTAAGCTTTTGAGAGTTATTCATGTGGTTGCATGTGT
This sequence comes from Aselliscus stoliczkanus, assembly GCA_033961575.1. Classification (NCBI taxonomy): domain Eukaryota; kingdom Metazoa; phylum Chordata; class Mammalia; order Chiroptera; family Hipposideridae; genus Aselliscus; species Aselliscus stoliczkanus. Next base: position 123,616,057 of record CM066729.1, read on the forward strand.
CATGGGTCCAGTCCTTTTTATTGTACTGACGTGTCACAATTTATTTACTTACCTATTTTAGTTACTTCCAGCTTGGAGTAATTTTCAATAAAGCTTCTATACACTTTTGCATGCAAGGTTTTGTGTGGACATATTTCATTTTAGGGGGTAAATATCTGGGAGTAGGAATCCTTGGTCACCTATTAGAAGTACATATTTAACTTTATAGGAAACTATCAAATTGCATTCCCACTAGCACCATATTACAGTACCAGTGTCTCCAGACCATTTTCAACACTTGGTATTATTGGTATTGTTAAATTCACATTTCTTGTGACTATGTAGTAGCAGTGACTCATTGTGGTCATAATTTGAATTTATCTAATGTTTAATAATATTGTCAATCTTTTCTTTTGCTTATTCACTATTCATATATCTTCTTTGGTAAAATTTGTATTTACATGTTTTGCTGATTTTTAATTTTTTTAATGTTTGCTTGTTATTTAGATTTAAATGTTCTTTATATATTCTGGGTAAAGATATTTGTGTTACTAATATTTTCTCTTAATTTTTGATCTGTATTTTCATTATCTGACTAGTAGTGCCTCAAAATGCAAAGGTAACCCAGGTTACAAGATTTTCTCCAAGAAGATTTATAGTCTTAGGTTTTATATGTAGATATTAGTGACCTGGATTAAGCAAAGATTTGTTAGATAAAACACAAAAATGTGAACCTTAAAAGATAGAAGCAATACAATAGACTTCTCATTATAAATAAGGCAGAAGACAGTGGAGAAACATATTTGAAGTACTCTGAGAAACAACAAAACAAAAATATCAACCTAGAATTCTATGCCCAATATATAGTCTACAATGATGAAGATAAAATAAAGATTTAGGGCGTGTATACAAAAGCTGAAATTATTTACAAGCAGCAGACCTGCACTATAAGAAATGCTAAATGAAGTCCTTCTGACAGATGAAAAAATCATATGAGATGAAAATTGTATCTACAGAAAATAGTAAATAGTATTGGAAATGGTCTAATGTGTGTATAAATATAAAATAATTAATTTTGTTTGATAAAAATCTTTTTATAAGATCATTGACTATTTAAAGAAAAGAAAATGTTTTATGTACTTTATAACATATATAGAAGCAAAATATATGATAACAATAGCAGAAAAGCCAGGACAGGGAAAATGGAAATGTACTGTTGTAAAGTTCTCACAGACTATGTGAAGAGCTGTGATGTTGAAGGTAGACTGTGCTAAGTTAAAGATGCATACTGTAAACCCCAAAACAACAACTAAAAGCACAAAATAAATAAGTATAGCTAATAAGCCAGTTGAAGAAATATAATAATAAAATCTATTATGCCTGAACATGGGCACATACACACAAAACTGGGAATTGTAGTTTTTACATGTTTAGAAAATTTCCAAATATAGAATTTCAAAGGGTATTGAGCAAATTTGTTAAAATATCAAAATGAAATATCTTTTCATTAGTGTGTAGGAACTGCTGATTGACTTCAGGAATCATAGAAATATCCAAGTCCAATTTCTGCAAATACCATTGCATAATTGGAATGAAAAATGGTACTATAATTAATTATGCACAGCCAATGATGACCTTCTTCATTTAGATTCATGAATCTTTGTGAGTCATCTTTCTCAGATACTACACAGGAATTAAACCAAAGATCAAAATGAACTGAACTTAGAACCAGACTTTTAAATTTCTATATCAATAAGAGTGAAAAATAATATTAAAAAATAATGATGTATATTCAAACACATTGTTATTAAAATTTTATTATTAATGAAAATATTTACTATGTGAAAGGTTTTATGTATATTTCATATACAAAACATATTTTAAATATGAACATTGATTGTTTCATTTTCATCTCCTTGTTTTTACTTTTTATTTTATATGATCTATAATTCATAGTACAATATCTAGTGACATATTGTTACAAATGCATAATTGCAGTTCTATTATTAGGATAATTATGTTTACAAAGTGATTATATGTATACATAATATGGAATACATGTAAAATGTAATATGTGCTTTATAATATTATAGAATATTATAGCAATTATGGAAATTAGTATTACATCATATTAATCATTTAGAGAATAAAACAAATAAACATAGTGAGTTGTTAATGAATGGGAGGGAGGATCAGTTCTAAAACTTGTTCCCTTCTACTCAGAGACAATGTACTGAGATGGTCAAGTATGAACTAGGAGTCTTGTAGGGATTCAGATCCAATTTTACCACTTTCTAGCTATGAGAAAGTGCCTATTCATGTCTTTAATTCAGAAAATGCCTTTAATTCATACCTTTCAGCCTTATTTAGTATGTATTAATACCTACCTGGATGAGTCATTAAAAGAATTAAATAATATATGTAAGGTAATTAACATTTGCAATTAATGTATACAAATTAATTAGAATAGGGCATGAGACACATTGGTGCTTACAACTATAACTAGTGTTACTACTAGCAATAATGATTGCTAACATTTATATAGCATTTAATAAGCGCTAGACACTATTTTAAAGGACTACATATATTAATTCAATCCTCATTTAAGGAAAACAAAGTGGATATGTACGAGATATTATTCCCACTTTAGAGATGAACAAGCTGGCATACAGGGAGTTAAATTTTATTATAGTCACATATGTTAAAGTAGCCTTGTTTTTGGAGAATGAGTCATTTTGCTCATGGTAGATAAAAAAGGATGGTTAAGAATGCTTGACAAAATAGTTTTGCATTGATTGTCATAAATTAGATTAGAATATAATGTTCTTTTTTTTTTTTGCCTTTCTCATCATATTTGACAAAGTCATATTTGCTTCATAATAACAAGGGAACAACTTAACTCTAATCTTTTAAATCTACTTTGAAATGGTTTGTGTAGTATAGGAATTATTTGGTCTTTGATATTTTAAAAATTCAGAATTAATTAAGGCCAGCTGGAGTGTGTGTGTGTGTGTGTGTGTGTGTGTGTGTGTGTGTATTAACACACTAATTGACATGCTCGGAGACAAATTTATTTGATCTCAAATGATGATGGAAAATATATAACTACTCCACAAGCATCATACAACTGAAGATTGTCAAGGAATCTTTCGGTACATTGTGTGACTGATTATTTCGATTTGTTCTAGCTGTTAATAATTAGTGTTTCTGTAGCCAATGATTTATTGAAAACATAGATCCACTGCATCAATATCTATGACCTTTAGTTTTATAAATAAAGCAACAACAGTTTCATGTTTTCTTTTCAATTAGCATTTATTGTGCACCACTTTTGTGCCTAACACTGTGATAAATGTTAGTAAGCTAGCAATGGGAGGAATAAAAATGATCCTCTGGGGTAATTTACAAAAAGTGAGACAGCATTGCAAGAAGATAATGACAATACACAGTTATAGGTGCTATAATATTTTGTGATATGGGAATACAGTTATAGATTCAAGAGGGTCTCCGTAAAGTGGACCATATTTCAGTTGCATCCTCAAGGTGAAAACAACTTTTCCTGCATGAATTAGGCATTCAATATAGTAGGTATTTAAGTATGTAGGACTGTGAAAAAGCAGGCAGGCATTGAAACAATTCAGAATGACTAAAGCTAATTGTTGGAGGTGAAAATGGACAGGCAAGCTAAGGTTCATTTATAATTGGTGTAGCCTTTATCCTATAGAAAATAGGAAACCAATTCAAGTAATTTCCATAATCATGTGTTCTTTTGGTCAACAGAATGATATGTGGAAGCCCTCCCTGTGTCAGGCACTATGCAGGACCCTGCAGGTAGAGTACTGAAGAAAATACAAACTGGTTTCTGTTCTTGCACAGATACTCACACCGGTACTGACCAGTTGCCCAGGTGCTGTTGTCCTATGCCCTGATAATAGATGTTGAGGACTGCGGAGAATATTTAGTAGACAATTAAATGTTACAAGTGAAGGAAAGGGAGGAGTGAAGGATTTCTGGTTGGGAGGCGAGCTGGACAGTGACATTACTCAGATCTACAGGAAGAGAAGCAGGGGTGGAGAGGAAGACGCCCATCAGCCTTTGGCAGGGGCGTGAAACACTACAATGGCTGAACACACAGTGGAGCTAATTAAAATAAACTGCTCATCAATAAAGTGTCAATTCAAATGTCACTTTCTCAAAGAGGGCTTCTCTGACCACCTTAGTCCACGAAAGTGCTCTTTCAAGTCATTATTCCAATACCCTGATTCATATTCTTAACAATTTTCCTTATCTGGAATTATTTATCTATTCGTTCATTTTCTGTTTTCCCCAACTAGAAGGTGAACTGCATGAGGGCAGAGAAATGGTCTGTTCTGTTTCTGTTCACCACTTTATCCCAGAGATGGGAAATAATAGGCTCTCAATACATTTTTGTTCAGTGTTGAATTAATGGACATAAGAGAGGGCTCAGGTTAAATTGGAGGTCATTGGTGTTTAACTTCTGGGTGAGTGTGAGTGTTGGTGACTGTTAAGTCAGTCTCTTCAGACACATTTTAGTCTTTCTGATATCTTTCACCACCTCCTCCTGTTCTCCAAAGGGCAAGTTGATGTACAGACAAAGGAGCATATAAGGTCTCTTAGAAGTGGGATGCAGGGACCTTGTGGCCACACTTGCAGATTACGTGTCATTTTTTCTCTGTTCCAATACTTACTTCTTAAGTCTTTCCAGCTTACATTGTGGGAAACATGATCACTGACAGGTTGACATTTAATAGTTTTATCCACCAGAAAGAAAAGGATAGGTCTACTTACCACCAGTTTTCAAATACCTAGAAAAAAGACATGGATTGGCCTGGCTTACATCTGGTGCCAAAGTTTGATCCAATCTACTGTGATAGATGAAGGAATTATCATGAGTAGTGTCAGTGCATCCTGGTTTGCCTAGAAAGGTCCTGTTTATTCTTGTCGTCCTAGTTTCATTATTCACAATACCCTTTCTCACTCTCAAAAATGCTCTCATTTGGATAACAAATGAAGTGGCTTCTCTAGGCATAGTAAGCAAAATGCTTACCCCGTGGTCACTATGTGGTAGGTGATCAATGCCGAGAAACGTGCTTGGAGTGAGCAAAAGTAGAAGGTGGCTGAAAACACAAGATGACCAAGAGATGGGTGAAATGTTTAGGAAGGTGAAGTTGTCCATCCATGGCATCCCCATCCCCAGTGTGCGACTTCCAGATATGGTGTCTGAGGTTAGACAGCATAGCCCTGGTGCACTTCATGGTTCACCTGTAGGTATGTCAATCACTTGAAAGTTTCACTGTTCTCATGATACCACAGTGAGGGGTTGGATGGTACATGATGCAATGAATATCCACTGTCTGCTGTTAAGTGTTTCCCTCACTTCAACGACATCCCTAATATGGAAGAGCTCTGTACTTGTCTCTCTGAGTGAAATGCCTGGTGGGGATTTCCCCTACTAGCCTCCTCTCAGGTCTGAGGTGAGTTTTGAGGTTTCTAGAGAACAACTGAGAAGTAATTTTAAGACATTATCTAGGTTATCACTTAGCTTTCATCTGATTCCTTACACCAAATGTGTGGGCCTGAAGACAATTCAGAGTTCTAGATGAATTCCCAAGCTTTCCCTGAAAAGAACAAAAAGAAACACCAAGAAAAGAAGCAACCATGGGCACTACTCAGCCAGGGAAACAAAATCAGGAATCCTGAGACATTTGCAGCTTTCCTTATTTGTTTGAATTTTTTTAAGAATTTTTTTTTATTCTCATCTTTTATTTGACAATCTTTTCTAGTTTTCTAGTTGTCCTCTTTCTGATTTCATTCTTTTTGTCCCTTTTTTTCTATCTGCCTCTTTGCCATCACACCTTCATTCACCCCTTCCCTTATCCCTTTCTTCTTTTTCTTCCTCCTTCCTCCTTCTTGCTCTGCACCTTTTCCTGTCTACTTGTTAAGTAGATTTGCCCCTGGACACACCTGTTGCTTGTGGGGAGGGACACTCTTGGCTCTGAAGACACTGCTCTGTTTCACTACTTAAGGGCCATGGTGTCAGCACAGGTATAAGTTAAATAAGAGGTGGCCTCAGAGAAACATGTACCCCAAAGGTACTTTAGAAAGAAGTCTTATGAATCATGCAGTGCTAAGTCCTTTCTATGCAGCTGCACTTGGAGGTCCAGGACTAATTGCCAGTATATCCTTAGCTCCATGCATTTCTGCTGCCCTATCCTTCTTGTAGAGCCTGCTTCCTGAGCTAAGTACCAGCTCTGACTGCCTGGCATTTGGGGGAAAGACTCACCCATTGCACAGATGAATATAGACTAGTGCAAGGCCAGCATAGACCTAAAGTTGCCACTCCATGATTTCAGCAATACACAAGGAAGTGAGCAGAGATGAGAGCACAAAAACTTACAAACACTTGTGGGAATCAGGAAAGAGATTAATTTAAAAAATGAAAAAGAGATTGTGAAGAGGCATTTACATTCTCATCAGGAGAAAAAGCTATATTTATTATTATTATTTATTATTGTATTTAAAATAATTTATTATTAAATTTAAAATATAATTCATATTTTTCTCTCAGGTTACAGTAAAATTCTACATTTAAGATTTTAAATGTGGGTTGTGCTTTAATCCTTGGCCATGGTCATCATTCATTTGTTCATTCAACACATATGTCCTGAACACTTATATAATGTGTTGGCCATATGTAGGTGACCAAAACAGGCATGCTTTTTGCCATTCAAAGAGCTTATGTTTGGTTGATTGAAGATATACATGAATGAATCGATGTGTAATTTCTTTGCTTATGAAGCAGGAAGAGAGCTCATGTGGCTGAAGGGTCATCAGTAGGGTCTTCTTAATGCTATGGGATGAAGCTGGAGGAACAGACAGGTCATGAAGGGTTATGATAAACAGTATCGACTTTATTCTAAGTGTAAGTAATGCTTCACAAGAGTGGGTTCTTTTTCAAGGCCAAAGCCAGAGACCAGAAATTTATCATACTTGGCTAGACTTCAGGAACTACATTTCCAGTAGTTCTTCTAAGAAACCCCGCTGTGGGAATCACTAATATCACCTTTAACATAATGTGATTCAAAGAGAATAACTTTTGGCAGAATTAATTTCAATTGACCCTTCATTTCCAGCTACTTGTTTCACAAAACTCAGCTCCCTTCTTGAATATTTACTTTCAACACTGGCTTGCTCAGGTCTGGTCATCTCCTGATTTCCCATTTACTCTTTCTCTAGGAGAATCTGTCATATGTACCTTTCTGGCTTTTCCTCCATCTAGTGTTCTTAGGTCACAAAATATGATTTAAAATATAAGCCATTTTGGTTATTTTACCTTTCTAATCATTATAGACAGTTGGGGAATATGCCATGTCAAGCATCTTACTTAGGACCCCGTCAGAGGCATGAGACTTCTACAGCTCTCCAAACTACTGGGAAATAGGAACAATAGGAAGCATGAAAATGTGGATCAAGAACTTTACATGTCTTTTCCACCCAGGTAGATTGCTTGACCCAAATCTGAATGTTATTTAAAGTTTGCATAATATCTCACAGTTAAAGGTAAAACTTGGCTGCAATTTCCCAATGGTCAGCATCTAATCTAGCATATCTTAGCTTTTTGTTTTACTTGTTTAGCCTCTTGTAGAATTTTCATATTTGCCATATTTTTTTAATTAAAGGAAATTTGGAGAATTTCAATTCTGCATATCAGTTATTCTTCAAGGAGTAGTGCATTTTGATAGAAATGTTTTAATTTTAAGAGCTCCACTCTGAGAAATTCCTTCACAGAGTAGCACTTTCCAGTAAGATCAAGAGTCAGATGCAGGAAAATTGCAGCTGAACTCAGGCTTTCATGAGGCTGAGTTACTATGAGCCACATTGTTCCTATTGTTCAGTCGATTTTTGCTGGAATGTTGTTTATGTTCATTGATTTTTCAAGGCAAGTGCTGGAGCTCAGTGACATTTCTTTTTCAAAAATAAAAGTGCATAACAGGAGAACTCAGATATCCTTACACTGTCTTCTTCCCAATTCTGATTTCCACCTCCTTCTAAGGAAGAAGTATGTGGTAAATAGAAAATATGGAATGATGGGTGAAAAAATGGGGTAAAGGTAAAGAGAAAAGGGGGAAGTATCTAATGAAGAGATTGAGCATGGGGAAGAGAGGTATGAGAGGAAGAAATTGTAGGAAGAAAGATATAGGTAGGAGTTGGATAAAAGTGAGAGAAAAGAGCTGAGGGAGGTAAGAGGTAAGGAAAAAAGAAATTGGGAACTTAAGAATTAATGGGGAGGGAGAAAGTGCAATTTTTCATTGCACTTTGAAACTGAATTCACCCTAATATTTGTTTTCTATGGCTGCTGCAACAAGTTACCAGAAACATAGTGACTTAAAGAACACAAATATGTTGTCTTGTAGGTTTTGAAGTCAGAGATCCAAAATTAGTATCACTGAGCTAAAATCAAGATGGCAGCAGGGCTGTGTTTCTATTTGGAGGCTCTAAGGTAGAATGTGTTTCTTTGCCTTACAACCTTCTAAAACTTCCCACAATCCTTGGCTCATGGTCCCTTCTTATATTATCAATGCCAGTAATGGCAGTTTGAGTTTTTATCACACTGAATAACTCTAAACTCATTTCCATCATCTCTGTCTCTGACTCTTTCTCACTCTTGGCTTCCTCTCTGGTTTATAAAGACACTTGTAATTACATAATCCAAGATAATCTCCCTATCTCAAGGCCAGCTGATTAGCAACCTTAATTTCATCTTCTACCATAATTATTTTTTTGCTCTGTAACCTCACATATGCACAAATTCTGAGGATTAGCATGTGGACATTTTTGGGTATGGGATATGTTCTGCCCATGAGAATCTGTATATTATGACAGGGATTTACCTGATCCCTGGAATTGTGAGGCCAACAACCCCATCATCAATCTATATGTTGTCACATATTCATCTAGAGAATGAAGCTTAATGCAAGGTCTGGTCTTCATTGTCTTTCTTACAGAGGCCACACATAACAATTCTTCCTATTCATCTAGTATCTGGAACAAAGTTTCCAAATTCTATCTCTACTCAAAGCCTCCACCCATTGTGATTCAGTTCTTCAGGCAAGTAGAGTCTTCAGTTAGCAAACTTGAATCCTGGGAAGGTCTGGATAAGGCGAAGTGTATGAAAGTGCATATGAGTGTTTTGTTCTCCTGCTGGCTGGCCACCGTGTTTTGTAGAGAACCAGTTCCTGTATTCTATGTGAGCAATGCCTGTGAGCAAATTCAGTGAGCAAAACTGAAGGAAGAGCTGTTCGTGAAACTGAGGGACAAGGTCTGGGGTTAGAGGTGGTGCTCTAAGTAAAACCCTAGGAAAATAAATCATATCAGAAAAAGTGTTATATAGTTGTTTTGCAGTTTTTGTATTTTCTGACTAGGATTTCTTCCTGTTCATAGACAGTTTTTTTTGTGATTGATTAAACTATTTTCTTACTTAAAATAGACAATTCACCTTTTTAATTGGGTTAAATTCACAAATCCAGTGTACTACAGTTAATTTTAGAGTTTAGATAGATGGAATAAACAAGTCTGAGTACATAGCCTATACAAGGAAACAGAATTTCTGAATGATATTTGTTTTAATGTGCTTTAATTATGAACTAATTTGTCCAAATACAGCCAATAGTGCACAAATGTAAAGTTATAAGAGATATACTTGCAGTAGTACAATGTTGCAAAAACATTTTTAACTTTGTGCCAAATAGTATTTATTTGAGTAGTAGGATTGCTTCTAGTATGTGTGCCCTCAGAGGGAAATGGAGAACTAGAAATTGGCAAAGGTGACTTACTAAATGAAGACTTTATATATAACTCAAAGCCAGAAATAAAATAGGCACACCTTTGACATAAGTAGGTCAAAAGTTATGTAAGTAGATAAGATATGAATTCATTCTGTGGAGTCATTGAAGACAACTGGTAGAGTGAAATATCTGATTTTTAAAGATATGTGATGATCAACAGAGGAGAAAACAAAAGGGGGCATTGTAAAGGTGAAAAGGAGACATCTTGAAAGTTTTCATATTTGTAAAAGTAGGGGAAGGCAGAGTAGGAATGTGTGGTCAAAATCTTTTACTAAAAGTTATGACTTATTAACTTGATTTATGTTATCACTTAAAATAACAATTATTAATCAAAAAACAAAACGGATATAATTAAATTAAAATTCTCTGAAAAGGAGAGAAATACATGTGAACCTATATGACACAGCAAAATATGTACCTGTAGGAAATTTATAATGGTATTTTTTATTATTAAAAAACAATAAAAAGTACATTGACTATTTGCCTACAGAATACAGTCATGCATTCCATAACAGCATTTTGCTCAATGACAGAACATATAAATAATGATGATCTCATAAGATTATAATGGAGCTGAAAATTCCTATTACTTAGTGACATCATAGCTGTTTTAATGTAGTGAAATGCTACACTATATTTTTATAAATTTAGTGTAGCTGAAGTGTACAGTGTTTGTAAGGTCTACAGTAGTGTACAGTAATGTTGTAGGCCTTCACACTCACCGCTCACTCACTGACTCACCCAGAGCAACTTCTAGTCCTGCAAGCTACATTTAGGTAAGTGCTCCATATAGGTGGACCTTTTTAAAATCTTTTATACTGTATTTTTTATTGCACCTTTTCTATGTTTAGATATGTTTAGATACAAGAATACTTATCATTGTGTTATTATTGCATACAGTATTTAATGCAGTAATGTTGTACAGATTTATAGCATAGAAGCAACAGGCTATACCATATAGCTAGGTGTGTAGTAGGCTAGACCATCTTGGTTTGTGTAAGGGCACTCTATGGTGTTCAAACAACAATGAAATAGCCTAAGAATACATTTCTCAGAATGTAACCCATTGTGAAGCAACGCATGACTATATAGAAAAAATTAAACAATGTGAGAACAAAAAAGGAAGGGATTAATCAATATTAAGAATGAAAGCTGGAGGAATAGAACACAACTAAACGGCAAGATGGGACCATTAATAAAATCCATTTTCCTCCAAGAATAGTAAAATTAATAAAATCCTAACAAGCTCAATTTAGAAGACAGAGAGGAACTAGAAGACAAAACATTAGGAATGACAGGGAAGTATAAACCCAAATACAAATAAATTAGGAGATTTATTTTAAAAAAAATAGAGTTCAGCACAATGAATAAAATAATCCAATACTAATAGATAATTTTTCAGCAAAAAATAAAATCATATTTCAAAATGGCCATATCAGCTTTATGCCAACCACTTCCCCCAAACAGCTTACATAGTTAGAAATATTAGATGAAAAACCAACTAAAATTAAACCCAAACAATAGCAGCAGCACATCAACAACAAAAAGTGGAAAAGAAATAAAATAAATCCAAGAAAAGAAATAAAATAAATCACTGAAAACACAAAAGCTTGTTTTGGTAGAAAGTAAACAAATAACTGAAACCCATAAAAGAGATACTTTTAGATGAAACATATAAATGAAACCAAAGGCTAAAACAGGCACAGAAGAAGATTGCTAAAATAGTGGAAGTATTTCCAGAGTCCCTCTAAGCTTGGAAATGAAAAATTCTGGAACTAGAAGGTGGCCCAGTGTCCCTAAGCAGTATGATCAGTTTGAACACCCAACTAAGCCAGCTTTTTAACACCTGTACAATTCATGTCTCCCATGCAACATATGCGAAGACACAAAGTAGCCTACCTCAGGGCAGAAACAGTAAGTTTGGGCAATGGGATCGGCATGGTGGGACTATCCCAGAAATTCACAGGAGAAGGTGGTACATCCCAGGTCTCAGGCACACTGCATAGAATCTTAAAGTGCTTCCAATCAGACCAAATAACTCTCAGATAGAAAAAAATACACTCAGAAATATAATCCCCAATGATTTAGGAAAAATCTATACCATGATGTACAGAAACCACATTCAACCAATGGAAAACATTATACCCAGTAGAGAAAATAAAAGAGATATGTGATGTTATGTTTATGTCTTGTGGAGGAGGGTAATAGAGATCTACATTAAAACTAGCAAGATTGTTTAACAAATATAACTTTGTTTCCACCTTAGAGTAAACACTTGAAAAATAGACAGAGAATTAATAACTTATAGATCATTAGAGGAACACAAACAACAGAAAAATCCTTGAAGGAAATGTGATAAAGATATATATATATATAGAGAGAGAGAGAGACAAAAAAGTGGGGGTAAGAAGGTAATTAAGAATCAAGATAAATATAAAGCTCTAAATAGAATGGAGAATGTCCAAATACATTAATAATTATTATTGATATACGTGAATAAATTTTATGTATTAAAAGCAGATTTTTAAATTTCAAACAAAATAAAGCAAGCAGGATGAAGTAAAATTTAAGATTAAAAAAAGAAACAATAAGAGCTCGCTCAAGAGTGCGAGCTGAGCTCTGAGCAACAGCTGTTCGAGGCCAGCCCGAGCTGAGTTGCCGTTGAGCTACCAACAGGTGGCAGGATGGCTCAGCTAAAAAAAAAAAAAAAAAAAAAAAAAAAAACAAAAAAAAAAAAAAATAAAAAAAAGAAACAAAACAACAACACTTTAAGTGCAAAAAACCAAAATTTTTCATTTTGATGAAAAAAACAATCCACCATGAAAATATTATAGTCATTAATATTTATGTACCCAGCAACATAGTTTGGAATATATAAAAAATATGATTAGCCATGGAGGACAAATTGACAAAGCTATAAACCTAGTGAAAGAGTTTATTACACCTTTCAGAAATGACAGAACAGATATGTAGACAAAAATAAGAGTAGGCATATTGAATAATAAAATGTTGGAACAAACAGAATTTGAATTCAGTAGAAATCATGTTGTTTTTTAAATTTGAATTATGAAATAAATTTATCTGAGCAAATAAATATGTATTGAGCAAATAAATATGTATTACTTTGAATTTCATAAAACAGTACTTTTTTAAAAACACATATAAAATATTCACAACTATTGATTGTGAATTAAGACCCGAAGGATATTTCAACAAATTACAAAAATTGATTTCATGTAATCTATAGCCATTATACAAAAGATAATAGAATTAAGAATTAACAACAAAATAGAAGCAAATAATTGTGCTTACTGAAAAGTAAAGCACATATATACATAAGACAATTATAGAGAATTACTGAACTAGAGAAAACATAAAAATGGAAATTGCCATTCAAAACTTACAGCAAAGATACACCTAGATATAAAAAAAGCCCAGTAAACACTGAATAATTTATGGCCTTAAAATAACATATAGAAAAATAACAAATTTTGGAAATAAATGAACTGAGTTTTCAATTTAAAAAAGCTAGAATAGGACAATGCAGTGATTTTTTTTAAAAAGCAGAGGTAATAAATTAATAATGCTAATTGCCAAAAATAATAACATGAAAAGGTAAAACACAGAGTTAACCAAAAAACCCACAGAAGTCTTAATTATTTACATTAATATATAATATTTATAAAATTTACATCATGTGTTTGAATTAGAAAATCAATATGAAGATATTTCTTAGTGTCCTGACATTCAGGAAGTTACTGGGTTACATAGTCATTGGCAGAAGTTGACTGCTTTATAACAAACAATCCCTACTGTTTGACCAACTTACCTTCAGAGAAAACCAGAGAACGGAGGAGCTCCATTCACTTGCTGAAAATGCCAAATGATCAGACACAGGCAAGACTGGATGGGGAGCATGGGCAGGTAGATGAATGCATTTCATACAGCTCAGAATAGCCTGTGCCCATTTACCGACTTGAAGGGTCCTAGGCAGGTCAAGGCAGCTCTGCCAGGAAACACTCTAAAACAGTGACCTTGAATGTTGGCTGGCTGATAATGAACCACAAAGAACTGATGAAATCCAACTGCTCACTAGAAGATACATGGTTTCCTTCAGCAGATGGTGAAAGATGAAATAAATCTGCTTAAAAACCAAAGAGCTTTTGGCTTATTGATTTTTATAAACAAAATCCTTTGGGTGCCCTATGATTAGAAATACACTATGACAAGCTGTCTTTCTGGAGTAGAAATATACATATTTATAAATTAAATATGCTTTACTTCTGAAATATATGCTAAAATAGAAGTAGAGTTAACTATTACTGGACCTTTTCCTTTCATTTCTTTTTAGCTAAAGGAGCTTGCTTAGTTTTTTCTTTGTAATGAAGTGGAGAAAAATTCAGTGGGGCTTCCTTAAGTCTTTGATTTACACAAGGATTAAGAGTTAGATTGAAGCTGGATCCTTCACACAGGAGTCCCACCTTCCTCCAACCTCGTTCTTCACTAGACAAACTCATATGCATTATGTAAGTCTTAACTTATATAATGGATCAGTAAATTTTAGTTAACACATTACTTTCAAAATGACAGACTTATCTTGTCCTAAAGCATTTTCTTTTAATTATATAACTTAATGGACTAAATAAAATGGGATTTCAGATTTAATAGGAAAGTTGCAATCGTGCATCTCTTTAGGTGTAATGACAAATGACACATTTATTTATGCAATCAACAAATATATCTAGATTACTACATGCCAAATATCACAGATACCATTTCAAGAAAAAAACAAGTTTTCACTTAAATTATCTTTTTTTTCCTTTCTTTTTTTTTTTTTAATATTTTGGGTAGTTAAAAGATTCTACACTTCTGACTTTATAAACTTTTTTCATTTCTCCATTATATATAATTTCCTAAATCATACTGTCTGTTTATCAATGCACCCCATCAGCCCCTCTCAAGGAAGCAAATCAAAGTCATTGTGTACTCAAAACGGTGAAAATCAAATCTTATTTTTGTTTCTGGGACCAGGGAGGAAGAGAGTAAAGAAAGGAGGAACAGGAATTATGAAGCTAAACTTTAGTGAGTGATTAGATTATACTCTAAAAGGTATTATCTAGATCACTTCACATTTTATTGCACTTAATCCATGCGCCAAACTTGCTATAGTGACCCTGATATTTTCAGATGATATATGATGACTGCAACATTCAAGGACTTTAGCAAAAGTCACAGTGCTGATTATCATTATATCCTTCATCTAATTTCAAAGTGTGTGCTCTGTTTCTTACTACATAATTATGTCAAACATACAAGCAAAATAAGTTGCCAGCAGTAATGCCATTCCTTACAAGAGATGAGCCTCCAAAATGCACAGTGAACCTTTCAATTGCCAATGATCATGAGAACAATCAGATCAGGTGATATGGTACATTTTCCTGATGGTGTTTATTCAAGTAGGAGTAGAACAGACATGATTTTAAAACATAGCTGAGAAAAGATAAAGAAAGCTTTGTGGGAATGAATGGAATTGTCAAGGAAAATGCACAATGAGTCTGTTGGTCACTCAACAGCAAATGGAGTATAAATCCATTTAAGGCATTTCTAGATCTGATTTGATATCCAAATTTATAGCAAGATCATTCCCTTTGGCATGCTATAAATTAATTTTCTAACTCCATAGCTTTCAAATAATGATGAAACGTCATGCACATGTAATTTTTTTCTGGCTGTAAGATTTGACTACGTAATTTTAATTATAACTTTTTATCTATTATTAAATGTATATATGTATCTGTACATACATATATACATGCATATATAGTACATATGTATATGTGTATGTACATGTATACACATGTATTATATATGTACATATACACATATGTGTATATGTGTGTATCAAATGTATACACACATGTATATCCATATATACATATATAGCGCATATATGTAGTATGTATATACATGTATATACTCATATGTAAAGATTTTGTTTCAAATAACATTAAGCAATTGTAACTAGTTTAAGCATGAATGGAAACTTCTGGAATTATACTCTGCTTTCTCATGGAATCAAAGAAACCCATGAATTATACATCATGCAGGAATGCAACTAGAGCTTATCTAACCCAAGGTCTCTGATATCAGTTGTTAACCAAACTTCTGCCCAATTGTTAATATATGTATGATTCAGCTCACATTCTGATCAGTTCAATGTGGATGTGGTGCCCAGTTCTGGACCAATCATTACAAAATAGTTATGGGATACAGAGTATAGCAGAGGGAATATAGTCAGTAGTATTTTAATAACTATGTATGGTACCAGGTGTGTATTAGGCTTGTCAGGGGAATTACTTTGTAAATTATATAATGTCTAACCACTAAGCTGTAAACCTGAAACTAATATAAAATAATGTTAATTTGTCAAGTCTAATTGAGAAATAAAAATTAATTTAAAAAAAGAAGAAAGAAAACAGATTAGAGGGAATGAGACTTAAAGACATGAAATGAGGTCTATGTTTAAAACACATTCTGTTAAAAACAAAACAAAACAAAACAACAAAACAAAACAAAAAACTGCCAGATGGTGTAAAGTCATATAATGTAGACATGGGCTGATGGGGATGGGAGGGATTCCCCATTATTTCAGGGGTACTTGATAGAGAAGAGGGAACCATGAACCTGAGTGAATATACCTTTATGAGAATTTTTAAAGAAGTGTTCTCCAAACTTTATTTTTATATTTTTGATATATTATAAATTCAGACAAAGTTAAATCTGATTAAGCATTCAGTACAGATTTTGACCAAACTAGAATTTTGATTTTACTTTGTTGGGCCATCCTGGTTTAGGGATTGTTACACAAGTAATAACGACATGGTGGATGAAGAAAACAAAACGATGTATTCATGGTGACGAGGTACATAATCTGTAGTAACAACTGCCCATAGTGCATTTCCCAGAGAAGGCTACATCAGTATATATCCCACCCCACCTAATCCTTTTACAATGCCATGTTAACACCCCTGTATCAGCAGTTTTAGTCTATATTACTTTCCATTGAACCTGAGTAGAACTGCTACAACTGAGAGAATTGGCAGGAGTGAC
The DNA here is from genome assembly GCA_033961575.1 of Aselliscus stoliczkanus. Classification (NCBI taxonomy): domain Eukaryota; kingdom Metazoa; phylum Chordata; class Mammalia; order Chiroptera; family Hipposideridae; genus Aselliscus; species Aselliscus stoliczkanus. The sequence continues at coordinate 123,633,012 of CM066729.1, forward strand.
ATTGCATGACAATCAAGGATAGGCCCCAAAAAGCAAAACAGTTTCCAGCTGGCCCCCTATCTTTTTTGGGATGCTTGTTCTGTAGGAAGCCAGCCACCATGTCCTGCAAAAGCTCAGGCTAGCCTTTGTGGAGAGACTGCCTCGAGAGAAACGGTGGCTCAGCTGATAGCCAACATCAAATGTAGACATCTGAGTGACAGGTTGGTAGTTGATCCCAGCTGCCAAGCTGACAGAGTGGAGACAGCCTTTGGTGATCCCTGAAGAGAGGGCAGATTCACCGCCCCATAAAGGTTATTGATTTAAGTCTCTAAGTTTTGGGTTGATTTGTTATGCAGCACTAGTGGTGCGGATATCGGTACCTGGATGTTATTTTCAGCCATAAGCAAAACCTGAAATTGTGGTAGTAGCTTTGTGGCTAACTGATAGAAGGTAGTTGAAAGGACCTAGAGGAAGCATAACGACCCTTTTGGAGGCTATTGGTGAAGGCTTAAAGGAAAGTATAAAGAAAAAGTAGTTGAAAACTGAAAGGAAGGAGATCCTTTAAGTAGTTTCAGGAAGTTTAGCAACACTGTTGTGTGTCATAATGTGGAAAGTAGAAAATGCACCTAAGGAACTGGATGGTCTGTCTAGCTAAGGAGATTTCCAGGCAAAGCACTGAAGGTTTACAAGATTTCTTTTACCTGCATATAATAAATATATGAAGAGAGAGACAAGCTGAAGATATAATTGTTAAATATAAAAGAGCCAGGGATTATTGGGTTTAAAAATACCACTGCTTCTCATTCCCAGCTTCCTAGCTTCAAAATTAAGAAAGCGTTTACGAACAATAATAAAATCCAGGGTGGGGCTGAGAGATGCTTTATTACGGTCTCAAAAAGATATAAAGTGGTGCCTCAGGGAGACAGCCAGGCAGACAAAAGGCATGAATGAAAAATCTTTTCCACTAAACAAAAGGCCCTGTAGGGGTCATGTCGTACAGCTGACAGAAAATCCAGAGAAAAACTTTTGGAATGATTCATGGATACAATGCTTTGTTATTAGAGTTGATTACATTGATTCATAACAAATCCAAAAAATTTAAAGGAATGATATCATTTGGTTCTGAAAGAGATAAAGATAGAAAATGAAAATAGGCCTTTAAATGTTCAAATTACTACCATCAGAAAGCACTGAGAGACAGCTATCTAGCTCCCATATACCAGCCATTACTTGTGGAAAAAAGGATGACTCAGAGGGCAGAACCTGGGGTCAGAGAGTGAAAAGAGGACCCTGGAGAATTGTTTGCAAGCATTTGGACTGCGTTCTGGTCCTCCTAGAAGTATCAATGTCCAGCTAGATTTCAGAATTGGAGCTGCCCATATGAACAGGAAGGCCCATAGCAGTTAACCAATACCTGCTCTGCCATTGCATGTTGGGTGTGTAATGGGCATGTAACTTGCCTTGTAGTTCACAGGTCTTTAGATCTGAAAAAGCTTTACTGGGAAAGCTGTCCCTGAGAAATGTCACCTGAGGAGCTGCACTGGCAACTGCACATGATTTGAGTGCTAAGAACCTGAATCTTAAAATGATGCTTAACTGAGATGAGGAATTGGTGTATTTTGCATGTGAGGGAGGTAGAAATTACTGTGGCCATAGAATGGACTGTGGCAGATGATCTTTTCCAAAGATGGAAGCACCAGTGTTTATTTGATCCCACCACGTGCACTGCAACCTGCTGGCTTCCTTCTCTTTTCGTTAATGGCTGGGTGAAACTGCAGCTCTTTTTCTCCTTAAGTGAAGGTACCATCTCTTTATGGTCACTGGCATCATCAGCATTCTGCAGCAGCTTTGGACTAGAATAGTGTGTTACAGTACCATTAGAAGGGAGAGGCTGACATGAAAACACACGCCCATTGTATAGGGCACTGGTGACTTTTGCATTCTACCATTGAACGACCCTCCAGGAGCCACAGCTCAAGGGCATCACTGGCTAATTTTTTTTCATTTCTTTTCATTTCATTTTTAAAGATTATTATTAAAATATAGCTAACATATAATATTATATTAGTTTCAAATGTACAAAACAGTTATTCAACATTTATATACCTAAAGAAGTGATCACCATGGTAAGTCCAGCAGCCACCTGACACCATACCAGCTATCACAATATTATTGACTATGTTCCCCATGCTGTACATTATATCCACATGACTTATTGGTTTTATACCTGGAAACTTGAACCTCTTATTCCCTTCAACTTTACCCCCTTTTAAAATTTGTTTCAAATACAGATAATATTTAGTATTATTTTATATTAATTTTGGGTGTACAGTATAGTGATTATACATTTATATGATTTAAGTGACCCACCTGACTAGTCTGGTACCCACCTGGCACTATACATAGTTGTGACCATAATATTGACTATATTCCCTGTGTTTCACTTTACATCTTCATGACTGTTTGTAACTACAATTTGTATTTCTTAATCCCTTCACCTTTTTCACTTTGCCCCCCAAATCCCTTCCATCTATCACCCCAACAAATCTAGTACCCATCTGACATTATACATAGTTATTACAATTTTATTGTCTATATTCCTTATGCTATACCCTACATCCCCATGACTACTCTGTAACAACCAATTTGTACTTCTTAATCCCTTCCCCCTTTTCGCCCATTCCCAACCCCTCTCCTGTCTGGCAACCATCAAAATATTCTCTGTATCTATGAGTTTTTTCTGTTTTGTATGTTTGTTTATTTTGTTCTTTAGATTCCACATATAAGCAAAATCACATTGCATCTGTCTTTTGATGTCTGACATAGTTCATTCAGCACAATACCCTCCAGGTTCATCAATGCTGCTGGCAGATGGCAAGAACCAATTCCCTTCCCTGGCTGAGCAATATTCATTTTATATATGTACCACCTCCTGTTTATCCATTTATCCATAAACAGACACCCAGACTGCCTCCACATCTTGGCCATTGTAAACTATGCTGCAATGAACATATGGATGCACACATCCCCTCAAAGTAGCATTTTGGGTTTCTTCAGATAATTAGCCAGAAATGGGATTACTGAGACCTTCTTTGTCTCTTGTTAATAGCTTTGTTTTAAAGTCTATTATGTTTGGTATAAGTATTGCTAACCGCAGCTTTTAAAAAATTTTTTAATTTTTATTTTCATGAAGTATATTTTCCCCATCCCTTTACTTGCAGTCTATGTGTGTCTTTTGATCTTAAGAGAGTCTCTTGTAGACATATATGTAAGGGTTTTGTTTTCTTATCCATTTAGCTACTCAATCTTTTGATTGGAACATTTAATCCATTTATACTTCAAGTAATTGTTGTTAGATATGTAGTTATTTCCATTTCATTATTCATATTTTTTATTTTTTTATTTCTTGGTCTTGAGGAAATTCCTCTAACGTTCTCTGTAATACTGGTTTGGTGGTCATGAACTCCTTTAGCTTTTTCTAGTTTGGGAAGGTCTTTATCTGTCCTTTGATTCTAAATGATAGCTTTGCTGGGAAGAGTAATCTTTTTTTTAAAAAAAAAATTAATTAATTCATTTATTTATTTATTTTTCACAACACGGGTGCAATAGTTATACTTTTTACCCCTCAAAGTGACAACTCCCCTCCCCCAATCCACCACACCACTCCACCCCGCCATATCATACTATCTATTACAATTCCCTTGACTCAACTCCACACTATACTCCACATCCCATGACTATATATATATATATATATACATTCAATAACAGTTAACATACAATATTATACAACATCAGCTTCAGGTGTACAACGCAACAATCAAGCCTCTACCCCAGCCCTCAAGTGGTCTCCCTGAGACCATCTGACACCCTACAAAATATTCACAACATTATTAATTATATTCCCAGAACTGCCTTTCATATCCCTGTGGCAATATAGTAGTTGCCTATTTATACTGTCTAATCCCTTCCCCTTCTCTTTCTCCCTCATTCCCACTCCCCTCCCAACTAGCAACCATCAGTTTTTCCTCTATATCTGCTTGATATGATTTCAATCTTATATTTACTGGGACTTGTTTTGTTGCCTAACATGTGGTCTATCTTGGAAAATGTTCCATGTGCACTTGAGAAGAATCTATATTCTGTTACTTTGTGGTGAAATGCTCCAAAAATATCAATTAAATACAGCTGGTCTAAAGTGTCATTTAAGGCCACTCTCTCCATGTTGATTTTCTGTCTGGAGGATCTGTCCATTGGTGACAATGGGATGTTGACGTCTCCTACTATGATAGTGTTATTGTTGATCTCTGTCATTATGTCTGTCAAAATCTGTTTTATATATTTAGGAGCTCCTATGTTGGGTGCATAGATGTTTACTAGGGTTATGTCCTCTTGTTGAATCGATCCCTTTATTATTATGTAGTGCCCTTCTTTGTGTTTTATTGTAGTCTTCATTTTAAAATCTATTTTGTCCGAAATAAGTATTGCTACTCCAGCTTTTTTTTCTCATTTCCATTTGCATGAAATATCCTATTCCATCCCTTTTCTTTCAGTCTGTGTGTGTGTCTTTTGATCTGAGATGAATCTCTTGTAAACAGCATATACATGGGTCCTGTTTTCTTATCCACTCAGCCACTCTATGTCTTTTGATTGGATCATTTAGCCCATTCACATTTAAAGTGATTATTGATAGGTGCATAGGTAATGCCATTTTGTTATTTGTATTCCTGATCTTCCTAGGTTAGCTTGTTTAGCCCTTTCTTCTGTTTAAAAATGCCTTTTTAACATTTCCTGCAATGCTGGCGTGGTGGTAACGAATTCCTTAAGCTTATTTTTTTCTGAGAAGCTCTTTATCTCTCCTCCAATTTTAAGTGATAACCATGCTGGGTAGAGCAATATTTTTTTTTTTTTTTTTTTTTTTTTTTTTTTAAGATTTTATTGGGGAATTGGCGGAGGGGAACAGCGTTGGGGAAACGGGGAAGGGGAACAGACAAGTTGCTGTCTCTTTGTTCTTCCGTTTAGTTGTAGAGGATGTTGCTTCACTGTTGGTATCGTCATTGCGCTCTTCCCGGATGAGGCAGATCAGTCTCTGGCCTCTGGATGTCGCTCACCGCAGCTATTGGCAGCTCACTCTTGGCTGCCAGCCGCTCACGCTGGCTGCGGGCCACTCACTGTAGCCTATGGCAGTCCACTGCAGCAGGGGTTGCAGCCCACACCATCGCCGGGGCTCGCACAGCCCAGCTCCAGGTGGAGCTGTTGTTAGCTGTAGAGGGCAGTGTCACTGGCCCTCATGTGGGATCCGAACCGGGGCTGCTGGCATCCCAAAACCAGCGCTTAACCAATGCGCCACTCGGCCGGCCCTGGGTAGAGCAATCTTGGTTGTAGGCCTTTATTTTGTGTCACTTTGAATATCTCCTGCCACTCCCTTCTGGCCTGCAGAGTTTCTGTAGACAAGTCAGCTGCTAGTCTTATAGGAGTTCCTTTGTATGTAACCTGCTGTCTTTCTCTTGCTGCTTTTAGGATTCTGTCTTTGTCTTTAAGCTTTGCCATTTTAACTATGATGTGTCTTGGTGTGTACCTGTTTGGGTTCAGCTTGTTTGGAACTTTTTGCACTTCTTGGGCTTGTATGTCAATTTTCTTCACCAGGGTGGGGAAGTTTTCAGTCATTATTTTTTCAAATACTTCTCAACCCTTTGCTTCTTCTCTTCTCCTTCTAGTATTCCTATGAGGTGTTCGTTGTTGCACTTGATGTTGAACTGCAGGTCTCTTAAACTATTTTCATTGTTTGTTTTTTCTTTTGTCTTTTTGTTGTTCCAACTGGGTGATTTCTGCTATTTTCTCTTCCATATCGCTGATCTGATCCTCTGCTTCATCTAATCTACTGGTGATTCCTTCAAATGTGTTCTTCATTTCACTTATTGTATTCTTTAGTTCTAACTGGTTGTTTTTTATGATCTCTCTATCCTTCCTTATGTCCTCACTAAGTTCCTTAAGCATTCTTTTTTAAAAAAAGATTTTATTGGGGAATTGAGGGAGAGGAATAGTGTTGGGGAACTGGGTGAGGGGATAAGCCAAGTTGTTGTTCTTCAATCTTTGTTGTGGAGGACGCCAGTCACCATCTGGCTTCCCGTCAGCAGCTTGTGGCCTCTAAACTCAAGGTTCTCTGTTCAATCTTAGTTGTGGGTGGGCATAGCCACCATCCCATGTGGGAGTTGAACCAGCAGCCTTGTTGTTAAGAGCACAAGCTCTATCCTCTGAGCCATCCGGGTGGCAGCTCAGCTCAAGGTGGCAAGTTCAGTCTTAGCTGTGGGTGGGCATAGCCACCATCCCATGCAGGAGTCGAACCCAGCAGCCTTGCTGTTAAGAGTGAATGCCCAGGGCCGGCTGAGTGGTGCGGTGGTTAATCACTGGCTTGGGAAGCCAGCGGCCCCAGTTTGGTCCCACATATGTGGGCCAGTGACACTGCCCTCAAAAAAAAAAGTAAAAAAAAAAAAAAAAAAAGAATGAATGCCTTATCCACTGAGCCATCCAGGCAGCAGCTCAGCTCAAGGTGCCTAGTTTAATCTTTATTTGCAGGTGGGCATAGCCCACCATTGAACAGGCAATCTTATTGTTAGGATTGTTAAGCTGAGCCATCCTGCCACTTGTTGGCAGCTCAACGACAGCTCAGCTAGGGTATAGTGTTCACTGGACCATGTGGGAATCCAACCAGTGGCCCCATTGCTCAGAGCACGTGCTCTTAGCCAACTCTTAACCAATTGAGTCACTCGGCTAGCCTCCTTAAACATTCTTGTCATCAGTGTTCTAAACTCTGTATCTAAAAGGTGGGATCCCTCTATTTCATTTAGTTCCATTTCTAGAGGTTTCTTCAGGTCTTTTACTTGCCACATGTTTCTTTGTTTCCTCATTCTGGCTGTCATTCTGGAACGCTTTGAGATATTAGATATATCAGGAAAGCCTCAGCTGGATCATGCAGGTGCACAGCTCACAACCCAACAATCCCAGGAAAACTCCAAGTCTCAGTCTGTCCCAATCACCTGCTTGCAGATCAGGCCAAGAAGCCTGACAAGCAATCACCAGCCTAGCAACTTTGCACGTGCAGTGCGGAGAGCGGTGACCCAAGGTGGCTTGAGCACTCCCGTATCTCAATGAACAGCCTGTTGGAGCCGGAGCTCATCCACCAGGCATTTCCCTGGCTACACAGCATAAGCCGTGCAGAGGGTGGGACTCAAAGGCTGCATGCGCGCACATGCACACATGTGCTCCTGCTCCAATTCCACCAGACCAATGCGGTCCTGGACCTGACCCTCTGTGGGAGGGCCCAACCCTGACAAAATGGCACCCTCCTGTACACTACTCATGTGCAAGCTCCATACCAGGGCAACAGTTGTCCCCAAACCTCCAGCTCCCATGCCAAAGGTGCTCAGTTCAGTCTGTCCCCGCAGGCTCCTGGGCTCCACTCACACAGCTACTCCTTCCACCAGGGACCAGGTGAGTGCTCACTGGTGAGTGAGTCCATGTGCTGGCTCCATTGGTTCTCTAGCCACCCTCAGCCTCACCCAGCTGAGCAAAGAGAGTCCTCACTAATTTCTACTGCCAGCTATTGTGGAACTCCTCTTCCTGGCAAAGGAACTCTGGGCTGGTGAGCTTGGTGTGGGGCGGAGGGTCTCTCCCCCAACTGGAGAAGACTTCCCACCTCTGAGAAGTCCCTCATGGGGTTCACCCTCTCTTGTCTCCGCCCCTCCTTCCAGACTCGATGTGGCCTCCCTCTTTAATTTCTTTGTTTAGAGGCTCTGTTCATCTAGTGTTCCAGGGACTTCCGAGTTTGAATGTTGAATAAATTATTTATAATTTTGGTGTGATCCTGGGAGGCAATTGTCACAGCATCTGTCCATTCTGCCATCTTATCGAAAGTCCCTGGGTAGAGTAATCTTGGTTGCAGGTTCTTGCTTTTCATCACTTGGAATATTTTATACCATTCCCTTCTGGCCTGCAAAGTTTCTGTTGAGAAATCAGCTGATAGTTTTATGGAAGCTCCCTTGTAGGTAACTAACTGCTTTTCTCTTGCTGCTCTTAGAATTCTCTCTTTGTATTTAATCTTTGGTGTGGGCCTCTTTGGGCTTATCTGCACTTCCTGGGCTTGTATGTCGATTTCCTTCACCAGGTTAGGAAAGTTTTCAGTTATTATTTCTTCAAATAGGTTTTGAATTTTTTGCTCTCTCTCTTCTCCTTCCAGTATCTTTATGATGTGAATGTTGGTAAGCTTGATGTTGTCCCAGATGCTCCTTAAACTCTCTCTCTCTCTTTTTCTTTTTTTTTTGAGTCTTTTTTTCTTTTTGCTCTTCTGATTGGATATTTTCTGCTACCATATCTTCTAAGTTGCTGATTCAATTTTCTGCTTCATCTAGTCTATTGTTGATTCTCTCTAATGTATTCTTCATTTCAGTTACTGTATTCTTTATTTTGACCACTTTTTTTTATGTGTTCTGTCTTTTTATGTTTTCTATCTCTTTATTTAAGTTCTCCCTGAGATCATTGAGCATCCTTATAACCAGTGTTTCAAACTTTGTCTGGTAGATTGCTTGTCTCCATTTTATTTAGTTCTTTTTCTGGATCTTTGTTCTGTTCGTTTATTTGGGAAATATTTTTTTGTTTGGCTGCCTCCTGTGTTTGTTTCTACATAAGGGTGCTATGACTCCTGGGTTTAGTAGAGTGGCCTTATGTAGTAGGTATTCTGTAGGATCCAGTGGTTCAGCATCCCTCTTCACCAGAGTTGGTACCCCAGGTGTGTCCCTTGTGTATGTTTTGTGTGCCCTGTTGTTGTAGTTGAGATATGATTGCTATTTGAACATCAATGGGAGGAATTGAACCTCAGGCTGATTGGTTGTTGAGGATTGGCTGTGACTACAGTGGAGGAGCTGTTGTGCAGTGGTGACCCTACAGAGCAGGGTTTGCTTTAGCAGGGCTCTGGTGCCTATCCCAGTCTGCCCTTTGGGTATGTTATTTCTAGAGGTGGCCGGGTGATGCTCTGGCTCATTCTAAAGCTGCCACTGGGACTGCTAGCCCTGGGGCCTCCTGGGAGGGAACCCAGTGCAGGCCAAGTTCAGCAGCAATCTGCACCCTGCCCGAGGCTCCCTGGCATGTACCACAAATCCAGAGATGGCCATCACCCACGCTGTATACTTGGAGGTAACTTGAGAGACCAAACTGTGAACCAAGTCCTGCTGTCACTAATGCCAGGTTTAGGGCTGCTCAGCCAGAAGTATGAGGGAAATGCTGAGACCAGATGTTGTTTGTTTGGGTTTTGTGAACCTTTGAGAGATTTTAGAAAAGTTTGCAGCATGACCCAAGGTAGGCTGTTTATATGGAAAAGCCACTGGAAGTGGCTTGGGTGGGCCTGAAAGTTGAATAGGGCGTGGTCTTGGGGAATCATTAGGGTGGGGCAGAAGAAAGGTGATAGCCAATTTGATAGCCAGCCTGAATCTGCATTCAGGGATGGGGAGGCCTCAATGAAGAAGCAATGGCTTCTGTCAGCTCCTGTGTCCAAGAGATAGCTGCCTCTCTAGCCCTTACCCTGAAGCTAAACAATTCATTACCTCCCTGTATGTCCCTGGTGGCTATGGAGCTGCTGCCTCAGCACTGTAGCTCAGAGCACATGAGTCCATCAGTAAGTCTGTGTATGGTCCCTTTAAGAGGAGCACCTGGGAGTGCAGCCACCCTCTGGCTCACTTGGCCACAATCTCTGCTGGGTTTTATAGCCAGAAGTTATGAGGACTTCTCTCTATGGCACTGAAACCCTGGACTGAGATCTGTTGTACTTTAGGGGGTGACCTCTGCAGCTGAGATATCCCTCCCAATTTTTGATGGTAACACATGAGTGTGGCACCAACCTGTTTTGTATCTCTCTGCTCCTCCTACCAGTCTGGGATGGCTTCTTCTGCATTTCTGAAGTTGTAGGGCTTCAGTTCAGCCAGATTTTAAGCGATTCTCAATAATGTTTGTTCTGTGGTTTTGTTGTAATTGATGTAGTCCTGTGAGGAGGTGAGCTCAGTATTTCACTACTGTGCTATCTTTACTGGAATTACCTGGTTAATTGTTTTATAACCAATATCATGGTAGGTTTCATGTGCAAATATCTTTGTTATAATCAAAGTGTTCATTCTATGTTTCACTTTTTTTTCAGTTAAAATTATTGTGTTTCAGTTTCCTTACATGGTTTATGACAACATATTTTTAACAGCTGCATGTAACACTGAATTTAGTGAATCAACTGTAACTTACTCAACCATTCCACTATTATTGAGACAGCAGATTGCTTCCTATTTTTCACTTCCATGAAACTACATGCATGGAAACCTACTTAAAAAAGAGTTTCTTTCCCCCAAATAGTGGACAATTTATTTAATGCTATCAAAAACTTTTTTAAAAAAGTATTTATGCTTCCTAACACATATTACTGTTTTTGTTTTTTGATATTTTCTGTTTTCATTTTCATTGTCACCTTCATTATACAAGTGAAAACATTTGTCTTATTCTTTCTATGGTTAGATATTTATCTTATTTATATTTCACCAGTTTCATAATTGAAAAGTGTACTGGTTGCTTTAATATGGATTTCTTTGGTTATTGCCAAAGATGATTTTTTTCATGCCCTTGCTTATAATGTTTAGTAGTTCCTATTTTTCTTATGAATTGTCTGGGTTTGTGTTGTTATTGTTTGTTTTATTTTTGCTGATTTACCTTTGCTAAAAGTCATAGAACTAGTTTCCTGAAAAGTCCATGCTTGTCAGACCTGATTCAAATCATATCATCTCTTTGTTCATCTATAAACCTCAGGGATATATTGTATTTTAATGGCATAATAGAAATAAGAACAAAACTGGAAAGTAGTAGATATTTAGGAAATGATTCTTGATGATATCATTATTTTTGTTGTTAATACAACTAACTTGATTATCCAGGAGAGATTAAAGAACAATGATAACAGTAATCATATTCTTACTTGATTTTTTATGTTTATGAAAACATCTTTATTGTTTCACACTGTTAATTATCATCTTGACTCTTGGTTCTTAGTATATACCGTGTCTTAGAAAGAATTTTATAATTTAACAAGGATTTTCGTTCCTATTCAGATGGATTTTATTTTGCTTGTTTTTCTGATTTCACCAATTAATTTTATGTTTTGTAAGAGTAAGATTATTAATACTTAACCTTTTTTCCGTTTAGAAGATTAAATCTTATTTGGTCATGGTGGAATTATTTTAATGAGCCACTAACTTATATTAAGAAAAAATTAAGGGTTTCCAGATTATGTCTATTGATCTGTACTTTTCTGTTTGAATTATCCTGGGTTTTCTTTTTTATATATTAGGATTATATTCCCCTTACAAATTAAATTGGTTTGCTTTATTTCTTCTAAGTTTTAGATCATGTTCTGTCATGTGGAAATTTTCTGCTACTAAATATTTATAAGAACTATCTTTTATAGTCAATGAGGACTGGGGTTTCAACTGTGTCATTCTTTAACAAATTTATCAGCTATGTTTCATGTTATATATCTATTCAGGTATTCTCTTTCATTTTATAATAACTGGTAATTTGCATCCCAGTATGCTATGAAAATTATGTTACATTAAAATTTCATATTAATCAATAGATGTTATCTGTTGCATTTTATTATAAATTAAGGATTTCTTCTGAAATTCCTTTCAATCTTCTTTCTTTCATGTCACTTTACTTGCAGATTTTCCCCTACTTTTAGACTTGTTTTGTTAGATATATACTTTTCAAAACACAGAATATTGTCTTTGAATTAATTTTTAACCATTTCATATTCATTATTTTAAATTCAGTTTTCTTTTTAAAATTTCTAGTGCATGGTGTAATATTATTATTATTTAATTATTATTAAAATTTAAACCTGTAAACTCATCTTTTTATGCATCTTTACTATAAGATATAACTCTAGAAAAGGTGCTTTTATAAATTTCATTTATTTAAGCCATATTTATTTATTACCAACTCTTTGCCAGGCCATTACTAGGCATTCAGGATATAATTATGACATGACGGTGTTCTTATTCTTGGAGCTTACATGGGTAAAAAGATATCACTAAAAAAAGATTTGTAAAACATCATTGTTAGTATTAAAATAATAACCACAGGGTCCAATGGAAACATATATAGATGTACCATAAAATATTATGCAAATACTAAATATTTCTTTTGCTTTGTTTTGTTGCCCATGTCATTTGTAAGTGATTACCCAAAATGCTTGATATTACTCTTTGTGTCTTCCTTCTACTATTCCTGTGTCACTCCCCATTTGATAGGGTACTGGTGGAATATGTCCAAACAGTGGCTGTTTATCTATCTATCTATCTATCTATCTATCTATCTATCTATCTATCTATCTATCTACCTATCTATCTATCATCTATCTATCAATCATCTACTTACCTACCTATTGTTTATCTATCAGTGTAATCTGTCTGTGCAGCTGCAGGCTCAGAAATGGACTTGCCACTATGAGCTATAACCAGCTTGAAATCACAACAATCCAGTTTAGCCCACATGGTATATTCTGTTTATTACAACACAATGTTTTCCAAAGTGGCTTCAACAGTGGAAAGATACTACACGAAAAAGAAAGTTGGGAATCTCTATGTCAAATTTTCTTTTTATTAGATTTTTGGGGACATCAATGTGATTTGAAATTTCTAAGAAAAGAATACAGCATACATTTTTTTTTACATTAATTTCCTCATGGGTTTCTTGTGCTGGGACCTTCTAGAGAAAATGATATTTCTTGGAATAGATTTTTGGTGATCTTTTTTGTTCTACCATGGATATATTGGGTTTGGGATTCTGCCAGTTTCAGAAAAGGAGACAGAGAAAGACCACTGAATTTAATCTATGTGTATTGAGAAATGTTAATTGCAGGATAAATCACAAGTAATACAGAAGATATACACACAATAAAACATACAAAGCAGTGGATAAATACAAGGTCGGACAATTAAATTTGTGAACTCATAACACCTAGGAAAGGTGCTATATACCTCATTGCTAAATATCACTATGGTCACTCTTCGAAGTGCTCCCCTTGGGAATCTATGCACCAATGCCAGAGCTTAGTACACCCTGCAAAGTAATTTTGAAACTCTTTTTCTGGAATGGCCATCAGAGTTGTTGTTGTATTACACTTGATGTCCTGAATGTCACCAAAATGTCTTCCTTTCAATATTTCCTTGATCTTCAGGTAAAGAAAGAAATCATTGGGGGCCAGATCAGGTGAGTAGGGAGGGTGTCCCAATATAGTTAGTTATTCGTTTACTGGCTAAAAAGTCCCCCCTAGACAGTGCTGTGTGAGCTGATGCATTGTTGTGATACAAGATCCATGAATTGTTGGCGAAAAGTTCAGGTAGTCTAACTTTTTCACTCAGCCTTTTTAGCACTTCCAAATAGTAAACTTGATTAACTGTTTGTCCAGTTTGTACAAATTCATAATCAATAATCCCTCTGATATATATTTAAAAAAAAGGTTAGCAACATGGTTGCAACAAACTCACGAGCTTAATGGTCAGACACCCATATATAATTACAAAAATTGTTTTAATAAGGCAGCTTGTGTATGATACATGGGGTCTGAGTAGGAAATAGGGCGGATAGAAAACCTAGAACTTAAATAAATAACTGAATTTAAAAACTCATATTTGGGTTTATAAACAAATTGTTCACTAGTGAAGAGAGAATTAGTCAATGAAACAGGTCAGAAGAAAATATTCATACTGAATAATGAAGAGGTAAAGCAAGGAAAATACTAAAAAAAAGAGTAGAACGCATATGAAATATGGTACAAAGAGGTCACATATGTGCAATCGAACTCCCAGGAAGAGAGAAAAGAGAGAAAATGTGGAAGTTCAATATTTTAATAGATAATGGCTTACAGATTTTTATAAACTGATAAGTAATATAAAATTACATATTCAAGAAGCAGAATCTCAAGAAGGATAAGCACTTTGAAAACCATATATAGGCACATAATAGTAAAACTACACCCAAAGATAAAGAGAAATATCTTAAATGCAGCCTGGAATTGGGGGCAGAGAGATATATTACCTCAAAGATATATTTCTCAACATAAATAATGGAGAAAGGAAAACAATTGTATTACATATTCAAAGTGCTGAAAGAAAAAAATCAATTTACAATTTTATACCCAATACAAGTAGCCTTTGGATATAAAGGTGTATATATATATATATATATATATATATATAATTTCCAAACACACAGACCTGAGAGACTTTTTCACCACCAGAAATACACTAAATCAAATGTTAAAGCAGGTTTTTCAGAAAGAAGGCAAAAATAATCCCAGATAGAAGACCAAGGGAGCATAAAGGAATAAAAAGCAATGGCAAGGGTAAAAATGTAGACAAATTTAAATAAATGCTAAATGTATTAAAATAATAATAATGTATTAGAAGTGTTAAGTATATAGAATTTAGATAATTAAAATTGCGTGTATGGTAGGAGGTGATTAACTATAGATATAGTACTATAATGTCTTTGATTTATCTAATAAATGGTAAAAGTGCTGACTTACATTGGATTTTAATTAGTCAAGGATGCATGTTGGATTTTCTAGGGTAACAAACTAATAAGTAAATGCAAGTATTACAAGTGATAATACTAATACTAATAACAATAACAATAATAATTTCTAAATCTTAATAAAAGGAGAGAGAAAAAGAAGAAAGGAAGATAGTTAAGTAGCAAATAAGACAATGGTAGATTTATATGTAAAATTGATATTGGATGTAAGAAAACAAAATAATTCAATTAAGTGACAAAGATTACTGAGTTAATTTTTAAAAAAATATTGTAAGATATAAAAGACAAATGAATACACAAAGTCTGAAAGTGAAGAGATGACAGATGCAAAAAGGTACACAATAAAAATACTTAGAAAAAAATGAGCCATAATATTAACATCACAGTAGGCTTTAAGGCACAAAACATAAACTAATGCATGTACCAATGATAAAAGTTTCAATTCATTAAGAAATTATTTTAAATTTCTTTAAACTTTAAATTTCTGTGCATATAATAATAACATACCCTGTCTATTGATTTTCAAGGACTACTGTAACAAAGTGAGTGACTTAAAAGACCAGAACTTTGGCCAGCGGCCCCGGTTCGGTCCCACATATGAGGGCCAGTGACACTGCCCTCAAAAAAAAAAAGACCAGAACTTTGTTCTCTCACACTTTTGGAGGCTAAACATCTGAAATCAGGTGTCAGCAGGGACAAACTCCCTCTGAAACTGGGGATTCCTTGCTTGCCTCTTCTTAGCATCTGGTGGTGACTATCAATTCTTGGAATTCCTTGGCTTGCAGCTGCATTCTTCCAGTCTTTGCCTCTATCATCACATGATGTTCTCTCTGTGTACATCTGTGTCTTTACATGGCATTTTCCTCCCTATATTTCTGTTTCCTCTTCTAGTAAGAATAGTCATTTTGAGTCAGCACTTACCCTAATCCTGTATGACCTCATTTTAACACACCTGCAAGGACCCTGTTTCCAAATAAGTCTACCTTTACAGGTTCCAGGGGTTAGGACTTCAACATATCTTTCTGGGTGACTCAGTTCACCCACAAAATCCTCAAAATATGCAGAGCCAATATTGATGGAACTAAAACAAACAAATAGAAAAAAATGTAGCCAAGATCAATGTGGGTGATATTAATTTACCATTCTGTTACTGATAAGAGTAACATGACACAAAATCAGCAAGAATCTTGATTAAAACCATTCATTCAACAACAATAAAATATAAACTTATTTATAAGAGCACAATTGGCCATGATTGAAATTTTCAAATGATCGAAATTTTCAGTCTTTAAGGGAAAGGTCTAAATGCTAACATTCATTGGGGTGGCTTTGGAAGCAATGATTTCAAAGATGTTGCAAAAAAGATATTATGGATAGAAATACAAATACAAAGAGGGAGAGATGGAGGGAGGGGGAGAGGAGAGAGAGAGAGAGAGAGAGAGAGAGAGAGAGAGAGAGAGAGAGAGAGAGAGAGAATATAAAATAAATATTTTCTCTGACCAGTCTGGAGTTGTGGTAGAAGTCAATAGCAAAAAGACAACTGAAATTTTCCTGATGTTTGAAAATTAAGTAGCACACTTCTAAATAATAACTGGATAAAAGAAATATGAACATAGAAATTGGAACAAAAATGAGAAAATAACTTTAAACATGTACAGTATAGGTAAAACCTTTATTTTAAGAAGTTCAAAAGACATTATCAAGTTAAATCCTAAGATGGTAGAAGAAACAACACATTGGTAAAACAAACACACTAGAATAAAAAATAAACCCATTATACAGAGAATAAACATAGGTAAAGTATTTTAGAAAAATGGATATGAAAGATAAACTTCAGGAGGCAATGAATAAGAAAAAACATGGGTGGATGGCATAAACTCCACTGTTACAAATGAAAACTATTGCAACAGAATCCATAGCCACTTTTACTTTTTTTAAAATTGGGTAATGGGGGGAGGGGAGCAGTGTTGGGGAATTGGGGAGGGAGACCAGCCAAGTTGTTGTTCTTCAATCTTAGTTGGGAGGGCGCCAATTGCCATCTGGCTGCCGGTCTGCAGCTCGTGGCCTCTAAGCTCAAGGTGCTGTGTTACAGTCTTAGTTGTAGGTGGGCACAAGATCCCATGTGGGAGTCAAATCAGCAGGATTGTTGTTAAGAGCTCATGCTGTATTCACTGAGCCATCCGGTCAACAGTTCAGCTCAAAGTGCTGAGTCAGTCTTAGTTGTGGGCAGGCATAGCCCACCATCGAACAGGCAGTCTTGTTGTTTGGAGCATGTGCTCTCACTAGCTGAGCCATCATGCTACCTGTTGACAGCTCAGCGGCAGCTGAGCTTGGGTGTAGCATCACTGGCCTATGTGGGAATCAAACTGGCCGCACTGTTGCTCAGAGCTCATGCTCTTAAGCTAACTCTTAACCAACTGAGCCACTCAGCCGGCCCTCACAGTGACTTTTAAAAGATAATAAGAAGGTACTCTGAACAACTCCTTATCAATAATTTTGAAAATTTTGGTGAAATAAGTACTTAGAGAATACTACATAATCAATATGATGTAAAGAGGCATAAATAACCTGCAGAGTAATATATCTATTAAAAAAATAAATTTAGGGCCGGCCGAGTGGCGCATTGGATAAGAGCTGGTGTAGGGATGCCAGCGGCCCCGGTTCGGATCCCACATATAAGGGTCAGTGACACTGCCCTCTACAGCTAACAACAGCTCCACCTGGAGCTGGGCTGTGCGAGCCCCGGCGATGGTGTAGGCTGCTGCCATAGGCTACAGTGGGCTGCCAAAGCCAGCGTGAGCGGCCGGCAGCCGCAGTGAGCGACCATCCAGAGGCCGGCGACCGATCTGCGTCATCTGGGAAGAACACAATGATGATACCAACATGGGCCAGTGAAGCAACATCCTCCACAACTAGACTGAAGAACAACAAAAAAAAAAGACAGCAACTTGTCAGTTCCCCTTCCCCGATTCCCCAATGCTGTTCCTGTCCCCCAATTCCTCAACAAAATCTTAAAAAAAGCAAAATAAAAAAAATAAAAAAATAAATTTATAGGAGATATGCTACTTACAAAGCAGGCACACAACCACAACTGCAGGCTGACAAACTTTGACCAGTGAAATCTACCAAATATTTATGAAATAAATGGCACAGATGTTAAATAAACTTGTCTAGATCGTAGAATAAGAGGAATTCCTTCCTAACTCATTTTATGAGATCAACATAACTTGATAACAAAAGCTGACAAGGAGTTTGCAAAGGACAACCTCCCAAGGAACATAGGTACAAAATTCCTAAGCACTCATTATTATACCAACTACAGAGTTATATAAAAGCAAATGTACTCGTAAGTTTTTTTTTTTTATTTCAGGATTTAATATGGGGTTTACCACTGTAATGTACCACATTAATAAAATAAAGGAGAGAAACCACATGATTATATTAAACAGATTGGTTAAGGTAGAGAAAAATTTAATTAGTAAATTATAAAACCTGCACACTTATGAGTGTGTATGCACACACACACATACACACACACTCCACTCATCAATTTTTTGTTTCATGTGTGAATTTTCAGTCATACCAGAAAGAAAATTTAGATCCTAAAATTTGTTAGATAAGACTTTAGGAACAGTAATTTCCAAAAAATTATGTAGTAAAGAGAATCCACTTCCCAACACAAGGCAAATGTTGGTGCTGTATTTAGTTAAACTTTTGGGTAAACTTTTGATAGGATGAAAAAAAACATTCCAAGTGAAACTGTGCCCGTTTCCGCAGATGGAACCCAGGAAAGTGAACAAATCCAGAAGAGAGATGACTTCAGGAGCACCTGTGCAGATAACCCTGAAAGAGTCTCGGAATTCTTCTCACACAGGAGGCTTCAGTGAAGGAGACCATTTCTCTTTACAAGGAGAGGTAACGTGGCCACTGTAAAGGCTGGTTTCACAAGGCCGTGGTGAGGAGCTTACGGGCAAAATGTCTCCTGGACCTTAAAAGGTAGCATAGTCAGCTGAGGAATTGCTGCACGACAAGGAGTCTGGACTGGAAACCAGAGCCTGTATCAACCGCAGGGAGGCCCAACCAAAACCAACGTGAGTCACTAAACCTGAGCATATGCAGCACTGTAGACAATTACCTGAACAGGCAGCTTCCCACCTCAACCTAACATTTTGACATACAAAACTTGGAAAATCTAGATGGAACTCTGAATAAGGGTGATGGGTAGCCCTGAGTTGATTATTATTATTTTCAACTCCAGGCTACTGAGATATCATGTCTCATTAGGGAAGAAAAAAAAAAAAAGAATAAGAAAAGAAAAAGAAAGCTACACATTTCATACACCTAAGTTTGTAAACTACTAAAGGGGCATTCTGGAACCAAAGATCTATGTATAATAAGGGGCCTGCACTTTGCAGCACAACTGCAGTCTATTACTGTAAATAGGAACAGGATCTAGGCCACAGGATGGCCACAGTGAGTAATAGGGATGCAGCTCAGCCATGGAGAAGGGCTGAAGTTTGCAGTCCCAGGACATGGGTTCCAGTCCTGGGAGCACCAGGCAATATGGATGGTGAGAGCTTTCATTCATGGAAAAGATGTGGAGGATTTATTGCATTTGACTTTTCAAGTGCATTTCAGATTAGACTGAAAAATAGGAAAGGCCCAGATGTTGACTGAGCTCTCAGTTTGGCCTTTACAGAGCACTGGTCCTAGTCCTGGGGCTCGGGTGCCATGTCCCAACAACTAGCCTTCAGAAACATCTGTTCTTCATCCCAGCACCTGAAAGAGGCCACCTACCAACCCTGGATTTTGGCAGTTTTCATTTTAGGGATACACCAAGTTGTTAAAAGTTGATACAAGAAAATGAGATTCATCAGGAGAAATTAGAACACGTATGAGCTATATAAATGTCTAATCACTATGTTGTACACCTGAAACTAATATCATATTGCATATCAACTATAATTGAAAAAAACTTAAAAATTAAAAAAAAAGAACAACTGCCCAGGTTCTCATCTGTACTTTACTTTTAAATAGCTGTGTGGTCTTGGGCAATGCCAATTGATTTATTCAAATATAATCTGCAAAATGGGCACAGGGTCTCCACACTACTGATCATGGGATAGCCCACTGGGACCTTCAAATATAGCTTAGCTCCTCTTTTTTATCATTAATTATCAAAATATGAAATCAGTATTTATCATCCTCAAAAAGGGATGGCCCATATGTTGGGATTTAAATATAGAATAAAGTTTGCATGTCTCGCTCCCCCTTCCCTCCAAATCCGTCCCCTCTGGGCTCACATATTTTGCATTTACTCTGAACTTGGAAATAGAATGTTTGTGGCTGTGAGATTCCTCTTGTTTCCTTCTTTTATGGGACCAGTGTAACATACACTTCTATTTTAGACAGAGACCTTCTGTTTTGAAAGTTTGGGGGAGAAAAAGGCCTGCGGCCCTTTGTCAGTACAGCATATGTCAGTGTAAAGCAGAATTAATTTTCTGAAAAGAGAATGTCTTTGGCTCTACCCTTCAAAGGTATTATAGCTGAGGACAGACAGTGGTGCCAGAAATGTCAGGGAAGCTGGTTCTGTGGATGAGTAAGTAAGTGGTCGGGGGAGAATCCAGGTTGAGGTTTCTTCACAGGTGTGCAGTGGGCATTGGAACAATTTCTAGAGGGTGCTCCATGGTATGCTCACTAGTGAAGGCAGCTTACCAAGCTGATGGGCTCCCATGGCCAAGACAGACAGAATACTGCAGACTCAGATGGGCAGAGGACCTCCACCACCGAAAAATGTGCCACGTCCTTTACAGGCCCATATTACCTAAAAGTTAACTTCTCGTGAAATTATGGAAATGAATTATGTATTAACTCTTTGGGTTCTGATTGCTCTGATTATGCAGAGAGTGCAGTGGGAAGTGACTTTAGAATCAGACTGAAGACTTTGGGCACACCATCCATCTTATCTGAGCTTCATTTTCTCTTTCTATGTAAAGGAAATGATTAATAATAATAATTTGTTGTGCAGCTTCAATATGGGAAACACATAGAATCCACTTGGAAAGGAGAAGGCACAGTATATAGAATATATATATTGACTGTTTTTGTTAAGAACATAAGATATGCATCTTTTGAGAAAAACTCCAGCTACCCAGCTGTGAATGTCATTACTGATAGTCATTTCTGATCCAACTAAGCAGGATAACCCTTCTCTGCTCCCCATTGATTTTATTAATCAGTCAATCACAAGTTGAGAAATACAATCTAGTCATCCTTACTTCTGATAAATATGGTTAGCTTGCTAAATACGGCTGTCTAATGTGGAGTCTTCACAAATTAGACATAAGTGTAAGTTTCATTTAAGGACACACACACACACCCACACACACCACACACATATCTATGAAATTTGAAGCTCTTGTTTAGGTTTCAATTCAGCTTCTTTCATTTTGAAGATAAGAAAAATGAGACACTGAGAGTTCGAATACTGTCAGAGCCCCTCAGAGCTGGCAATGACCTCAACAGAAGCAGTTATCTGATTGCATTTCTTCTACAACATTCCTAACAAATCTATTCCTTTCCTATGTCTATTCATCTCAAGAAAACTGTCTTCTACGCAGGCCAGCCCACCATCTGGGAGAGCTCAGAAGGCCCAACAATCTCCTTTTAGTGTCGAGTGAGAACTCAGCCACTTGAAACTTGCATTCTCATTCCAGCCCTGGGTTCTTGAAGAATGCCTGTAGGTCCTTCTTCCACATCCTGGTGCATCAGTGATTCCTTCGCAGCACCATGTCCTGTTGAGTGTTTCCTTTGTCAGGTCCTTTCATCACCACCTTCCCCATCCTGGCTGATGCTCTGAACTGGCCCAGTACGTAGCAAACAGAAATAGGCTGTGGGGATTTGGCATCAGACAGAACCTATGTGCTCTGATGTCTGATTTGGGAAGCGGAGTCAAGAGTCACCATTTCAAAGTCATATGGTGAGAAAGTTTAGCAAACTCATACATTTCTTTGCCTGATTTAACCAGACATATATAGTTAACTGAACTATGGAGAGACGATTGATAGAAATCCAGGAATTGGATCTTTTTCCATGGTTAAGGAGAAAGCCTCAAAATTAAGAAAATGAGAGAGAGACATCTGTTGTGTTGCATTCATATTGTTTTTCAAAAACTGTTGCATAATTATATTGCCTCAAAGCTATATAATTAGAAGTTATAATCCTTAGCCTGTTATAGGTGATTTGAGTCGTAACAAATTTTAAACTTAAGCAGTATTTTCTGGCCTATTATGTTCATAAAAGTAAGGAAAAAAATAGAATAAAGGTGTAATTTAAATAAAAACTGTTTTTTATTGATCTCTCCTCCCCCCAACCACTGGCTACAAGATAGTTGTAGATTATTTGACTATGTATTTTCTTTCTTTCTTTATTTCCTGAAAGTCACAAAAAAATAAAGCCTCAGCAAATGATTTAAAATTTAATTTTTTAAACACACCTTATTGAGGTTCTATAAAGTGCCAGGCACAATGATTGGGTTGGGTTTCTCTCTCTCTCTCTCTCTCTCTCTCTCTCTCTCTCTCTCTCTCTCTCTGTCTCTCTGTCTCTCTCTCCCTCTCTCCCTCCCTCTCTCTCTCTCTCTTTCCTTCTTTCTTTCTTTCAAAATATTGATGCTGTTGCAATATCTGGGAACAAAGGGGCCTCTGCAACTGATGGCACGTATAAAGGGCAGGGAAACAGGCCATACTTCTCCTCCACCTGTGACCTGAGTCCTGGCCTGGGCCAAAGCTCCTGCCCTGGCTGGCAGGGTTCAGGTTGGGGCATGCTAGGAGCTCCAAGCTGGAGGAAGAACTGGCTGAGGAGACATGGGAGAGGTGGGGAGAAGAATGGATCCGTCTGGGATGGCAAATAGGCAACACCCCTGTTGCTCAGGAGGATGGAGCAGCAAACCTGACTCTACTATACACTGAAAATATCTGTTTAAGGGGTCTGATCTAAAGTGCAGGGACTGCACAGACTTCCACAGGTTTTGGAAGCAAATAAACTTCTGGTATCTAGTGAAGGTGAGACTCACAGGTCTATATGAGAATTTCTGAGTTAATAGGAGTAAAGCCAGGAATTGAATTTCACCACAGGAAAAAGGAAAGAATGGGCTAGACAAACATCAACCCAAGAGGTGGGCAGAAAGCCCATTACCAGGCTGAATGCATCCAGTAGGGCTCATCTAGTGACTGTTCCTCACTTTGGCATGGCACCTGTGGTGGGTGTGGGCAGGGGACTCCCCTCAGGTCCATCATGGCCTCCTTCACTGCAGGAGGAGGAGTTCTAGCTACACAGCCAGTAGCGTGGGCATCAACAGGCTCGGGGCTTTGCCCTGCAGCTGGCAGAGCCCTGGGCTGGCAGAAGAAGACATATTGTGCCCCAGCTCCCAGGTCCTGAGGCCAGGGAACTGGGACACATGTAGCAACTTCTTCTTTAATGATAAGTGGCGGCCTTTGCATCGCCCACTGATCTTCTGCTCCCTTCCAACCACATGGTCCTTCTGTTGCTCAGATAAGATGATCACACAAAGGTGTCAGAGATTAATTACTTAGTGTCAGGAGAGGGTGATATTTCTGATGATGAAAACTTTCATGTAACTGCTAAGTATTATTATAATTAGGGAGCTAAGCAGATATATTTATCCTGCATCTACTAATTAGGTAAGGAAGTAAATTAATTTTCTCTTATCCATGCTCATTTTGCTTGTTGGTTATTTTTATTTCAAGTACAAGGAGAAAGCATTATCTCTTTCAGTATGGATTATATATGCTGTGCTCCTCTGTCCAACCAATTTAGATAAAACTGGATCCACCCTAGAGAAATTTCATTTAGGGGAGTGGTGGTGGGAGGAGGAGATAAGACCTCCTTGTCTGAGTGAATTATAAATAGCGGACAAATAAATAGAAAGTCCCAGCTGCTGGTGGGGGGAAAAAATGTGTTTGGCTTTTTTCTTCTGTTACTGTATAATTAGATTGAGTCACTGTCCTCTCTGCTGGGAGTGCAGGAGGTAGAGAAAAAGGGGGTGTAGAGGAAGACAGCTAGGCCTAGGACTGCTGAAAGTACTATTACTTACCAAGTTTCCAGGACAAATGGTGCACAAAGAGTAATCTGGTCTTAGTGGGGCAGGTCAGGAGGAAAGGAACATCATTACTCGATGGGACCCATAGAGAAGACGTTGTGGATGTGTGTATAAGGTGTGTAATGTCTGTGTTTTCATTTCCCCTCTGAGGCCTCATTCCCCAGGAGGCTTCTTTCTTGCCAATCTGTGAACTTCCCACCACTTCTCCCTGCTGCTGCAGGTGCCTTCCAGTGGGTGTCCATGCTGGCAAGCTCTGAGAGAACCACATTCCCTATCTGGCCTGTGATCCCATTCCCAATGCCTCTCCACGTCTGGCTCTATCTGAGTGAAAACTGCTCCCCTCTGGGGTGTTACTAGACCAGGGTGTTACTATTGTGATCATGGGAAATCATTCTACTGTTCTATATCTTCCTTCCTGTCTGTTACTCTATGCCCTGCTACACACACACACACACACACACACACACACACACACACACACACACACACACACGCATGCACACACAGTCAGGCAAACAAATCCAGGTCCTGGAACCAATAGGGACTCTATTGGGCTGTTTCAGGCCTGCTGCCTAGACAATCCCACCTATTTCTGCTCCAGCTCTGCTTTGCCACATGGAACTCAAACACAGACCTAGAGAGAGGTGAGTGTGAGACCTAGTGTGCACAACTTAAGGAAGCACTCATTTTCAGGAACTGATTCCTTTCTCAGGATGACCTGAGACTGAGGGCCTCCTTAAGTCATATGCTCTGAGTTCTCAGTCCCCTCACCCTTGTCCAGGCTCTGCTCCAGGGCTCTTCAGGCTTCATTCCTGAAAGGAGCCCTGGTGGCCTGAATAATACTGTCCCACCCCAATGGCCACATCTTAATCCCAAGATTAAGCAAAAAAGGGCTTTGTAGATGCTAAGTGAAAGATCTTGAGATGAGGGAGATTATCCTGGAATATTCAGTTGGATTCTAAATGTAATCACAGTGTCCTAAGAGGTACGGAGCAGAGAGACATTTGACTATTGACACAGAATAGAAAAGGCAATGCCATGGCTTAGCAGAGAAAGTGAGATTTGAAGATGCTATGCTGTGGACATTGAAGACAAAAGAAGATGATGCCAGCCACAGATGTAGACAGCCTCCAGGATTTGGCAAAGGCAAGGACACAGATGGTTGCTGAGAGCCTTCAGAGGGATCATGGCCTCTTTGATTTTGACCTGCTAAGAAATATAAGAGAATATATGTGTGTTCTTTTCAGCCACCAACTTTGTGGTAATATATGACAACAGCAATAAGAAATGAATGAGGAGCCCAGCTCCTTCTATCCTTGACTTCCACAAAACTATCTGGATGATTGTCTTCATGCCCCCCAAACAGGGAATAGAATAGACGGATCTCTTAGCCACACACACTAGAACTTAGCTCTTGCTTTCCCTTCAGACTCTGACTCCCAAATATTTAGCCTATTGCTAGAAATTTGACTTTTACAACTCCAGAGCTCAGAATTGATACAGGTGGTGAAGGTGGAATGCCTGGGTAAGGGGGCAGCAATGAGGGAATCTTGGTAAATATCACAATGTGCTTTATCTTCATGAAGGCAGTGAGCAAGGCATTTTACACAGGAAGATATTTACCCATCAAGGCAGCCCAGTTTACTCTTGATATGCAAATAAGTAAACAGAGTATGAGAAAGTTAATTTGTTCTAGTCTCTCAGTTAATAAATAGCTAAACTTGTATTCACTGATCTCCTAACTTACTTCCTCCTTCAACCCAGGAATTCAGAGCCCCCTCCTGGAGCTTGCAGGATCTGGAATTTAACATCTACCACCCACAATGAGTCCTAAGCCACAGGAAACACAGGCTTGACAGCCACCAGAGAGCTGGCTTGTGTTCGCATTACCTCACCCTTATTAGTTATCAGTGGAGTAAAGTGAAAGCCCTGACCATGGCGTAGGGTGTCTGCTGTGACATGTGCCCGGCCTCACCTCACTGGGCATGCTCAGTCTCACATGATAATTGCACTGCTCCCTATGCCTCTCCCACCTCCACAGCCCATGCCCCAGACTCTGCCACTAAAAGAATCATGTGTTCCCCAAGTCCTCTGGTTCTAGTACATAGGACTTGCTTTTGCACATGCCCTCTTTATTTATTCTGCAAGTGCTAAATCAAAAATGCCCTCTCTGGCTAAAGCTCCTCTGATACTCCTTGGGAAGACTGAGGGTGACCTTCTTCATGTATAGAGTCGTCACCTGAAGCTCAATCTCACTGCCTGATGATTGTTTACTTTCCTTCTTCCTACAACAGATGGAATGTGTGTCTTACAAATTCTGCCCAGTGCCCAGTACGTAAAGGTCACTCAATAAATGTTTGTTCAATGAGTCAATGAACTAACACACAAACATAACAGAATATAATGTTATTATTGATAGAAAATGAATTCTGGTATTTCCAAATAGCACCATCTAAGTCTTGCCCCAGGGTGAGATAAAGCCTAAGGGAATACTTTGGAGGATCAATTCCAGTCTGACCCTTTGGAAATGGGGTGAGGGAGCACTGCAGTGATATTTTTTCTTTTTGGTTTTTGCATTTCATTTCAGTGACTACATCCCATCTCACCCACAGTGGAGCTGTATGTCTTGTAGAGCACATCAACATAGAATGATGGTGCCTGGGAGATTATGTGGTGAATTGAAGACGAACATCAATTTACTTGAGCCGGAAAATAAGAGTTTCATGGTAAGAAAAATCAATAATATGAATCTTCCCTTGAACTCAGAGGTAGATAAATGGATGACTCTAAGTAGTAATACTTAAAAATATTCCACAGAATTTGGGGGAGTTGAAGAAGATGCATTTTGAAGAGTCATGGCAGAGGTGGGGCAGGGAGGGGCACCCTGAAGAAGGAGGCCTTTTTTCTTCTTTCCTCCTTCTATTTTATTTTTCTCACCTTCACCATGAGGTTGCCCTAAGGTGTGCATGGTTCAAGAAACTTATGTTTTAAGAGTTTTGCTTTTCAGGCTTTTATCTTAGAGATTAGAGTTGACCCTTGAACAACATGGGTTAGAACTGCATGGGTCCACTTATATGTAGACTTTTTTTCCAATAAATACTGGTACTGTTCTTGATTTGTGGTTGGGAATCCACAGATAAGGAGGGCCAACTCTATGAATTGATACATGTGATTTTTTGTAGGGAACTTGAGCATACATGGATTTTGGTGTCCATGAGGTTCCTGGAACCAATCCTCCACAGATACCAAGAGACAACTTAAGATTTGGGGGATCAAAAGTTATATGCGGATTTTCAGCTGCAGAGGGGGTCATCTCCCTTAACCCCTGCATTACTCAAGAGTCAACTGTATATTTCTCAGTCCAAAAATTCTGTAATATCAAAAGCTAAGAAGTCTTGGAGTATATGAATTGAGGATATAGTGACAAGCTGAGTGAGGAATAAGTTTCAATTCTTGATCGTAGAAAACCAAGTCCTAGAAAATATGTTTGGCTTAAGAATAAGTCAAAAAAGACCCAAAGTACAGAAGCATTTTCGGTTTCCAGGTTTAGTGGCAACAGAAACAAGTCAGATGGAGGAGGGGAAAGAGCATGGCCCCTGGTGGCAGAATAGCCCTAGGCTTATGTGTCAACTCTATCACTTGTTAACAGAAGGACCATAGGCTAGCCAGGTAACCTTGGCTTACTTGCCTAACAGTTAGATGTATGTTCTTCTCCACCATGAAGAATCACGGTGGCTATTGTGCATGAGAAAATACACACACCATCCCTGACACGTTCAAGGCACACTGAGGAATCACAACCTGTCAGTCCTCTTTTCCTGCAATCACTGGCCTGCTAATTCAGACACAGAAATACTCTTTTGTGGTATATTAATAGTTTGTGATGTGCTCTATTATTTTAATATCATGACTCACCATAACTGATCATTTCCTAGGAAGATAACTTTAAATTTCTCTAAGTTGTTATAGGTTTGTTTCTTTTACAATATTCCCTGAGGTGAGGTTATAGATTTGCTGCCCATATTCTTCTCTCTTTGGTTTCAGGACCTTAGAGGGTAGCATTGAGTCATGCCTGCAAGTGACCAACTTTGGATTCAAATATTTATTGGGTCTTTCCATCAGAAGATTAGTCATGAGTGCATATGCCTATGTGTAAATATATGTATATACACATACATGCATATATAGTGGGTGCCAAAAATGTTAAGAAAGGAAAATTGTATTAAAATTGTAATACTCAATATATACTGATAACAAAAAGGGAACGCTAGTCATGTTTGACTTCTGCAATTACAAGAGGTGCTTAAAGTGGTTACCATCAGCATCCAGACACTTCTGATTATGGTAAATGACTGCTTGAGCAATGTTGATCAAAGTATCCACTCATATGCATTTTTTGGCACCCCCAGTATATGTGTATATACATATACAAATATACATACCCACATATGTATGAGTGTGTTTACACACAGAAAAGGTTGAATTACCAGCTGTTAGTTGATGTGAGCCCTGAAGCACTAATCCTATCTCCATTCCATTTGGCCTCTCTGGGCACTCTTGAGAAATTGGAAACAGTTATATGCAAAATGCTGTCCTTTTTGGCACTGATATATGCTTTATCAGGGATTTTTCTGCTACAGGAAGCACAAAACACTGAGAGAAGCTTAAGGAAATAGGAGGTTGATAATAAGAAAAGGGGAAAGTGCAGCCAGACCTCATGAGGAGTGTAAACACTTTAGGCCTACACGATCTTCTATCTCAGACTCTCCCTGATACGGGCCATGTGGCCTCTTCTTTTAGTGCAAACTGGTTTCATCTGCAAGTCCCCTACTTTCTCCCATGGTTCCTGTGTCCTCGCCCCCTGCTTCTTTGGCTTGCATGTGAAGTAATTCCAGAACATTCTTGGCATCACCTCTGGTCCCAACTCCACATAAAATACGGAACAGAAATCTAGTGCATTTTAGGTTTTTCAGGGGAAAATATAATGAAAAAAAGAGAGAGAAATTATTGTTAGTTCCCATCTGCTGTGCACAGAGGTAAATTCAAGGTCAGGGTGGTGACATATGTTCCATGAATGAGTCAGACCTGAGAGAAATTGATTTGCATTTCTAGCATAGAAGGTAAAAGTGCATGGTCCAATCTTTTTTAAAAAAATATTTGCAAATTTGGTAAAGTAATTTAAAACTGATCTGAATCTTAATCCATATAGTCTACTGGTGGGACTGTAAAATAAGAACATTATACTGAATTCAGAAACAAATAGTCACAAAAACGTTCAATGCAGCATTAATAAACGTGCAAAAGAATGATAAATTCTAAATATTTAGCAATAAGGAAATTATTACTTAAATTATAATCTGCTTCCATTACATTATTTAACCATTAAAATGTGTAAGGATAATGAGCATCCCTTTAGTTTAAAAAATAAGATGCAAAATTATACATGCAGTAAAATATAAAATATGTTAAGAATAAACAATAATAAGATATAAAACTTAATACATCAAAATTTTTGCAACCGGTCACTTTGGAGCATAGATTTCTATTTTTAACTCTTTTATCTTCTGAATTTTCATGTTTCATCAACGTCGTATTTTGAGTGTGTGTTATTTTAACTAAATTGTACCCTAAGTCTTGTGATTATTTAAGAGAACCTTCTGGTTTCTCCTTACATTTTAACTCCTATATTAGGGTTGGAACCATAAAATGAGACATGTGAATAGAGGAAGTAAGGAGTAAATTTATGCTCATATGAGGTTCAGGAAATGAATCTGGTGTGCTCCAATTTGTGGTAAGAAAAAAATATCCTAAACAAGGCTTTCATTTTGCCAAATATCAATTAAACTTTGGCCTTTTTAGACATGTTAACACTTTCTTTTTTTGTCAGCTAAATGCTGATTACTCAATCTCCATGTCTCCAAACCCTCATTATGTCTTGTATTGAAGTCTTCACAAATCACACCATTTGAGTCACATTATGCTACACAATCACAATAAACCTTAGAAAATATCATTGACCCCTTATTTCTTTTTGGGGAGGAAAAAATTTAATTATAATTGTTAGAGATTCATTAATAAAGCACAAAGTATCAACCAATCTGGCAGAATTTTTAAACTGGCCTCTGAAAAAGGTTGGTAATAATTTTGCATTGTAATTATGCCTTTCCACCTCTGATCCTGTCCCTATACATATTCCCTTGAAAAGTCAGACTTCTTAATAAAGAACACCTCTTACCTGCATACCCCATTTAGACACTGATGGTCAATAAGGTAAATTTTAATATCAAAAAGAAAGACATGTTGTGCCGGCCGTGTGGTGTGGTGGTTAAGTGCTGGCTTAGGAAGCCAGCAGCCCCGGTTCAGGTCCCACATATGAGGGCCAGTGACACTGCCCTCAAAAAAAAAAAAAAAAAAAAAAAGAAAGAAAGACATGTCAACATAGTGCTGTTATAGGCCAAATGATACTTTTGTATCTTACATCCATGTATTCATTCATTTATTCAACAAACATTTGTAAAAAATAGCCTAGGAGACCTATGACAAACACCTACAACACTGTTAGAGGAACAATTAGAAGAACTCTAAATTACATCTTGCACACTGGGCTAGGTAGTACTCTAGGTGCTGGAGGTGTAGTAGTTAACAAGACAAGGTCCTTGTCCTCGTGAAACTTAACATTTTAGTAGAGCACATATAATAAAGAAACATACACATATAACACATAGAATGTGTATTATATGTGTATATAATGTATATTTGTATATATGCATATATATATGATGTGTATATATGATGTATGGATATTATAATGTATATACATACACATATAATTTATGTATTATGTTTAAGTATGAATGTATTTCTATTGGGCCACATGCTGTGGAGACTGTGCTACTAGAATTGGTTAGGGTGTCACATTAGCTTGAGTTTAAACCCTGGCTCAGTTAAGTACTAACTTCATGGACTTGAGCAAGTGACTTAAGCCCTCTGAAGAATTCAGTTTAAGAATGAGCAAGAGACTTGAACAGATACCTCATTAAAAGATATACAGATGGGCCGGTCGAGTGGCGCGGTGGTTGAGTGCTGGTTTGGGGGGCCAGTGGCCCCGGTTCGGGTCCCACATGTGAGGGCCAGTGACACTGCCCTCAAAAAAAAAAAAAAATTCAAAAAAAAAAAAGATATACAGATGATAAATAAACATTTGAAAAGATGTTCAACATCAATGTTATTACAGAATTGCAAATTAAAACAGCAGTGAGATAACACTACATACCTGTTAGAATAGCAAAAACAAACAAACAAACAGAAAACCCCAAATACACTGACAACACCAAATGCTGGTGAGGATGTGGAGCAATAGGAACTGTCATTCACTGCTGTTGGGAATACAACATGGTACAGCTATGTTGGAAGACAGTTTGGTGGGGTTTTCTTTTGTTTTTTTAAACTAAACATAGTCTTTCCACAATATGCAGCAATTATGCCCCTCAGTATTCATATAAAGGAATTAAAATGTATAGACACTCAAAGAACTATACATGAATGTTTATAGAGCTACAAAACTTAAAACAGCCAAGATGTCGTTCAGTAAGTGAATGGATAAATATACTGTGGTACATCCAGAAAATGGAATATTATTCAGTCTTAAAAAGAAATGAGCTATCAAGCTAAAAGAAGTATGGATAAACCTTAAATGCATGTTACTAAGTGCACATGTGTCATGTGTTTAACTGATTTAAAGAGCAGAACAGCCAAAGGAAAACAATCAGAAGGTGTTTTTTTTGTTTGTTTGTTTTGCAGAAAATATGGAATGGGAAACTAGATTTTCTGATCTCAGGTCCACAAACATTTCACTTCTCGTGATCAATGATTTAGGATCTGCAAAACTCAGAGCTCACTCTCAGGATGGCTCAACCACATTTCCTTGATCACGTGTGTGTGTGTGTGTGTGTGTGTGTGTGTGTGTGTGTGTGTGTGTGTGTCTGTGCTTGTGGGGAGGAAGGTAGGGCAATGCACCTTCTCTTTCAATAACTGTCAGATAAGTCAGAGACTAAGTGAGGTTCTAGAAGGTTTTCATTCAGTGCAGGAGGTCTGAGATGGACATTCATACTGTTTGGCGCTATGAGAAAAGATGCTTTTTCTGGAACCTGATGTGTTGTATTACCCCAGTATAGAGAAAATGCTCTGCTATTCTTTATCTTTTACAAAATAATGTTTCCATTTTCTCTTTGATTCCAACATGAAGAGCTGTATAATCTTATTAATTTAGAATGAAAAATGTCAAGTTTTATACAGTCTTTAGATAAGCAGGGATGAGTTTTTTAAGTTGGTAAATTACTGCAGCCACTAGGTTCAAATTTTCAAAAATTTCCCAAGTTTAATTTAGTACTCATCTGGCACTATGCATAATTTGGAAAGTTTTCAACAATTTAAATGGAGTTGCTGCAATGATTTACCTACATTATTTAATTTGATTTGATTCCCAAATTTTTTAAAAATGAAACAATTATTATGATTTTTTAAATTTAACAACTTGATTATGGGAATGACTATTAATTGGTTCCTAATGCCTTTACATCTCCTTTTGAAGTTTGAATGTGTATGTAAGAGTGGTCAGATGTTTAGAAAGGGCAAGGCTTTAACAAGTTAATGGTTGATGTTCTGAGTGTTTTGAATTTGTTGAATCACAAAATAAATCACCTCGTTTTGCTGAAGTAATTAAAATTTGGATGCTCTAAATGTGGTGCTAGTTATTCCTTTCAATTACCTTTAAGAAAAAAAAAACTTGCTTTAAAGATTATATAGCATATAGACTGCACTTGGGAAAATTAGCAATTTCTGTAGAGTGGAATTTTTTTCTTAAGCAACAAAAAAGCTTCTCTTTCAAATTTGTTAAACTGATTATTTTGTTTCAAATCCCATATAAAGTGGTCAAAAATAGTGTTTAGTATCATGGGTAACCTGTTGAGTGAGGAAAACAATAGATTGAATGTATATTTTTAAAAGAAACTCTTTATGTGAGCTTTTAGCATGTACTTTTCATTTGATTGGAAAAAATATGCTCTCTTAAATATGTAATTTTAAAATTACAAAGGGCATATACTCTACCACAAAATATAACATGCAATTTATGTTGTCATTGAGAAACTTCAATTATTAAGTGTTATGGACCGAATATTTGTGCCCCCCTCCCCCCAAAACACACACATATGTTGAAATTCTAGCATGAATTTTGATGCTATTAGGATGTGGGGTCTTTGGGAGGTATATTAGTCAGTGTTCTCCACAGAAACAGGATAGATATAGAAGATAGATAGATAGATAGATAGATAGATAGATAGATAGATAGATAGATAGATAGAAAAGGAAATTTATTATGAGAATTAGCTCATACAATTTTGGAGGCTGAGATATGGTATGATATGCAATCTGCAATTTGGAGAAATGGGAAAGCAGATGCTATAATTCAGGCCAAGTCTGAAAGCCTGAAAACCAAGGGAACTGATGGTATAAGTCCCAGTCAAAGGCCTAAGGCATGAGATGTAGGGCAGAAGAAAGGAGGAGGATGCTACTAGTATAAGACCTGGAGTCTAAAGGCCTAAAAACAAGTAGCTCCGATGTCTGAAAACGGGAGAATATGGATGTATTAGCTCAAGAGAATTTTCCCTTCTTCCACCATTTTGTTCTACTCAGGCCCTCAATGGATTAGATGATGCCTGCCCATATTAGTGAAGGCAGATCTTCCTGACTCAGTCTACTGATTCACATGCCAATATCTTTCAGCAGCACCTCACAAACACACCCAGAAATAATGTTTTAGTAAATAGCTCGGCATCCCTTAGCATAGCCAAGTTGACACATAAAATTAAACATCACGGCAGGTGATGGATAATGAAGATTAAGTTCTTACAAATGGGATTAGTGCCCTTATAAAAGAGACCCAAACAGTCCTCTTGCCCCTTCCTCCATGTGAGAACATAGCAAGAAGATTTTTCCATCTATGAACCAGGAAGAGGGCCCTCAACAGACATTAAATCTTTCAATACTTTAATTTGGACTTCTCAGCCTCCAGAACAACCCACCCAAGTGGACTAAGACATTAAGTTCTTGTTTCCTTGACAAACTTGATTAGGTGCTTCAGATATTTTTTTAAACCTTTTGGCATAAAGACAATCAGAACTTTTTCTTCATGCATGAAATCAGTTTTCATATTCTTTGGTGTGTTGACTTTCCTTTGTGATATTTTGCTGGAGAGAAGCTAATCTTTTTGATGCTGTGCTCTTAGGGAAGTTACTTATTTCTTCATTTAAAAAGTGGTTCTGGAAATCTTTCCTCCTGCTCCATTATTCCCTCAATAGGAGGGTCTATGATTAAATCTGTTGGCTAATATTTAACATTCACTTCCTTAAGCATCATTAGTGCACATGCAAGCTTATTTTAGTACTTGATATTTCCAGTTTATGTTATATTTTTCTCTATAATTTTAATATTTTGGATTTATTATCTTAATGAGTTGTATTATGTAGAAATATATCTGACACTTACTTAATACATCAGCTCCACAGAACTCTTCTCAGTATTACTTGTGATTATATGTCTTGTAATCAGAGTTTTCATAGCTGTATTTTAAAAGGTCTGTTTGAACATTATAGTTAATAGTGAGAAACTTGAAGCTTTCCCACTGAGATCAGGCACAAGGCAAGGATGTCCTCTCTCACCACTCCTTTTTAACATTGAAATGCAAATTTTGGCAAATTCAATCAGACAAAAAAAGGATATATATATATATATATATATATATATATAGAGAGAGAGAGAGAGAGAGAGAGAGAGAAGGAAGAAATAAAACTGTTCATAGATGGTATCATCTATGTATAAAAACCAAAAGAATCAACAACAATAACCAAAAACAAACAAACAAAAAACCAAACCCCCATGGAATTAATAAATGATTATGGCATGGTTGCAGGATACAAGGTCAACATACAAGCCAATTGTTTTCCTATATACTAGCAATGAACTAGAGGAATTTGAAATTAAAAAAAACAGTGCCATTTACGTTAACACTCCCCAAAATAAAATACGTAGGTGTAGACCTAACATAATATATACAACATCTATATGAGGAAAACCACAAACCCTGATGAATGGAATCAGAGAACTAGGTGAATTTATAGGAAGGTTTAATATTGTCAAGATGTGAATTCTTCCTAACTTGAACTATAGATTCAATGTAATCCCAATGATAATACCAGAAAGTTATTTTATGGATATTAATAACGTGATGTGAAAGTTTATATGGAGAGGCAAATGACCCAAAATACCCAACATAATATTGAAGAACAAACTTGGATGACTGACAGTGACTAACTTGAAGACTTACTATAACATCGTTGTGTTCAAGATAGTGTGGAACTGGCAAAATAATAGATAGATCAACGGAATACAGTAAAGAGCCCATAAATAGTTGCATATAAATATAGTCAACTGATCTTTGACAAAAGAACAAAGGCATTACAGTGGAGCAAAATAGGTTTTTCAACAAATGATGTTAGAAAACTGTACATTCACAGGTGTATAAAAAAAATAAATCTAGACACAGATCTTATACTCTTCACAAAATTCAACTCAAAATACATCACAGACCTAAATGTATAAAACCCCTAAATGATAACACAGGAGAAAACTTAGATGACTTTGGGGAAGGCAATGACTTTTTAGGTACAACACCAAAGGCACACCAGGAAAGAAACTTCATTAAAATTAAAAACTTTTGCTCTGTGAAAAACAATGTGAAGAGAATGAGAAGATAAGCCACAGACTGGGAGAAAATATTTTCCAAAGACACATCTGATAAAGGACTGTTATCTCAAATATACTAAAACCCTTTTAAACTCATCAATAAGGAAATAAACAATCCAATTAAAAAATGGGCCAAAGACTTTAACAACCATCTCATAAAAGATGATATACAGATGGTAAATAAACATTTGAAAACATGTTCAACTTCATATTTCATCAGGTAAATTCAAATTAAAACAACCATGAGATACCACTACACACACCTGTTAGAATGGTCAGAGTCCAAAACATTAACATCAAATGCTAGTGAGGATGCGGAGCAACAGGAACTCTCAATCGCTACTGGTGGGAATGCAAAATGGTACCCACCACTTTGGAAGATAGCTTGGTAGTTTCTTACAAAACTAAACATGCTCTTACTATAATGGGTAGCAATCATGCTCCATGGTATTTACCCAAAGAAGTTGAAAAATTACGCCCACACAAAAACATGCACATGGATGTTTATAGCAGTTTTATTCATAATTACCAAAACTAGAAACAACTAGGAAGTCCTGCAGTAGATGAATGAGTAAATAAACTGTGATATATCCATACAATGGAATATTATTCAGTGTGAAAAATAAATAAGTTATCAAGTCAAGAAAAAGTATGGATGAATTTTAAATGCATAATGTGGGCTAGGCGAGTGGCTCAGTTGGTTAAGAGCTCGCTCAAGAGTGCGAGCTGAGCTCTGAGAAACAGCAGTTCAATGCCCAGCCGGAGCTGAGCAGCTGCTAAGCTGCCAACAGGTAGCAGGATGGCTCAGCTAAAAAATAAAAAAAAAAATCATAATGCTAAGTAAAAGAAGCCAAGCTGAAAAGACCACATACTGTATTATTCCAACTATATGACGTTCTAGAAAAGGCAAAACTGCAGAGACAATAGAGAGATCTGTGTTTGCCAGGGGTTGGAAGAGGGAAGGTTTACTATATAGAGCATAGAGATTTTTTAAAACCCTGAAATTTTTATTATAATGATAGATACAGATCATTATACTTTTGTCCAAAACCATAAAATATACACCAAGAGTAAACTGTAATGTAAACTATGGACTTTGGATGGTAATGATGTGTCATGGTAGGCTCGACAATTTTGACAAATGAACCACTTTGCTGGGGGATGCTGACAATGGGGGACCCTGTGCATACCTAGCAGCAGGGGGTACATGGGAAATCTCTGTACCTTTTCCTCAATTTTTCTTTGAAGCTAAGACTGTTCTAAAAATAGTGTTATTAAAAAAATTCTGCATTCTTGTCTTTTGTTATTTTTGGAAGAGAGAATTGCCATCCTCCCTACATTCCTCAGTATGTTTGCGTATTGCAGATATACTCAAACTGTAGCAGAAAGGTAAATTAAATGTAAAGTGTTTATCCCCTTAACTCACCTTGTTTCTCTCCTTTAGTCATATGTACACCATTCTACCCTCATTTCTCTGCAGAAAACTCAGTTTAAAACAAGAGAAGGGGATCAGTATACCTCAAAGATGATATATTTTCTTATTAATTTAGTCATATGAGAAAGTTCTATTGTGTACCTACTATGTACCAGGCTCTCTGCCATGTTTTTAGGAGAACCATGGGTAGAATAAACCATCATCACTCTTCGCAAAGAGGGTAAAAAAAAAAAAAAGGATATGAGAAGAGGGAAATTTGGAAATAAAATGCAAAAGCAATTGTGAAGATTTTAAAAGGCCAGCATTTATTCTTTTGAAAGATTAACAAGATAGAATACAGGCAAGACTGAACAAGAAAAATTAGAAATACAAATAAATACCAAATGAAAGGGGTGATCGTTTAGAAAAATTGGAGATTTAAATATATTAAAACAACAATTAGAGAAGAGGATACTAGATAGCATGTTTATGACAAGTTGTTCAAAAATCATTAGCAATCTGAAAAATGCAAATTAAAATAATGAGATACCTCTTTAAACCTCATAGATTGGAAAAATTAGAAAGCTGGATGATGACAAGTGTCAGCAGAGTTAAGAACACTGTGGGCAAGAACCCTGATTCACTGGGAATAGAAATCAACAAGGTCTACCTACCAGGAGAGTAAGCTGACAGACCTGATCTAATTCAGTGTACACATGCTCCATGATTCAGCATTTCTGCAGCATTGGCACGCTGTGATAATATTATGTGTCAACTTGTGTGGGCTATGGGACACCCAGATATTTGGTCAGACATTCTGGGTGTGTTTGTGGGGGTGTTTTCATAGGAGATTAACATTTAAATTGATAAACTGAATAGAGCAAATTGACCTCCACCATGTGAGTAGGCTTCATCCAATTAGCTGAAGACCTGAATAGAACAAAAATACTTATCCTTTCCTGAAGAAGAGAAGTTTTGGGTTTTTTTTGCCTGACAGCCTTCAAACTGGAACATCAGACTTTTACTGCCTTTAGACTAGAAGAAAAATAATGGTTCTCCCTGGGCCTTGAGTCTGCTGCTTTTTCAGTCAGGAAGGACACCCTCAGCTCCCCTGGGTTTCCAGTTTGTGATTCACTCTGCAGTTTTTGGCACTTACCAGCCTCCATATATCATGTAAGCCAATCCCTTATAATAGATTTACACACACACACACACACACACACACACACACACACACACACACGCATATCCCCTATTGGTTCTGTTTTTCAGAAGAACCTTGACTAATACACAGGCCAAAGTATTTATTTACCAGTCCATAAGAGGATATTGATAAGGGTGTTCATTTTGTTTGTGGGAGTAGAGAATGGTTAGGTAAAATGTGGTGCAATTCACATCATGGAGGGCTAGACCACAGTTGGAAGTAATGGACCAAATATAGCAAAATGGATGGATAGTGAAGACAGAATACTTAATGAAAAAAGTTAGAAACAGAATGAGATATATTATACAATATCATTAGTGTAAATTGAAAATGTGTGCGTGTAAAACAATAATATACATCTTGCAAAATGAATGCCTATTTTGTAAGGATATAGTTTTTCATATAAACAGAAAGATATATGTTAAATATATTAGAGTTTTGCCAAATATGAGAGAGGGAAATGAAAACAGATTGTGTAGAGATAAGAAGAAATGGATAGATAATTGAATTAAAAAGCAAATAAGAGGAGAGCTTTGCATAGACCAATGGAAATAATGTACCAAGAACTGCAAGTAATACGATGAACTCAACTCTGCACTTTAAGGGGGATAAGGAAAATCTGATAGCATCGAATATCTAATTAGATTATTTAGACAGGACATCTAAAAAAAAAAGGTCAAGCATCGCCAGGATAGAGGCTCACAAATTCTTAGAGTTGGAGGGGTTCCTCCAGGCCACTGTACCTCGTGACACTGAATCACCTCTCAGACCTCTGTAGGCAGTGGCTTTGCCGTCTGTGACAGAGCACTCAGCTTGGGTGGTGAAGACCTCAGAGCCACCTACAAGACACTTTTGTCTTGAGGAAACTGTGGCTGCTAGAAAGAAAGATCTTCAAAATGTGATGGAAAACCTGTCTCCTCAATGTTTCTGGCTGACTCTAGGCCTTGGGCCTCATAACTTCTTGGTTTTCTTTTTCCTGATTTCCTTTTCCTCATTATAGTCTCAATATAATACCATAGATGTAAAAGTTATTCTTTGCATTTAAATTTTTCATTTTCATGATGGTAACTCAGTTGGGAATGCTTGGATAAAAGATCTTTCTCAATCTCTCAACTTCACTGTACAGAAAACATTTCTGTAGCTCACAAAAGCCCTGTGAAGCATAGAATTGTTTTTAATTCCTTCTTAATTTGACTGGAAGTTTAGTTAAGAGCCTATAGATGAAGGGAATTGGGGATCAGCTTAGAAATAATTGTTAGATAAAATATAGAAGTCCAATACTAAATTTGTAATCATGATTTATAAAATATGTTTTATTCTGAAGGGTCATGGTATGTAGTCAGGAATGAAACATCAGATGAAAATGAAGCTGGATGAATATTAAGAACTAGATCAGCTTATCTGAGATTTAATCCCTCACAGAGGCCATTGGATTGTCTATCGGTGGTGTCCATTGATTACAAAGTAAGGATAACACAGCCTTACTCTTAAAAAAAGAGTCAATTTAGATAAAATATTATGCAATAATTGATGAGCAAAATACCAGATAGCTCAAACCCCCTTAAAATATGGTTATGCAATGGCAGACTGGGTGTTTCAAACTATTATTTTACTAAGAATAAATAAAAAGGCTGAAAAAATACAGAACAATCTGTCTTAATAGCATCAAAGATCAAAAAAGATACTGAAGATTACTGGACCAAGTCCCTGGCTGAAAGTAGGAGCCTTGACAGGGTCTGGGCATTTAGGCACACACGAGCAGAAGGCTGGAACACGAGACCCAGGTATGTCCAAATATGTGCACTCTGGGGTACAGGACATGACCCCGGAGTCTGCTGTGCAGGCTGTGGGCTCCAGTTACATAAGCCCTTATGTAAACATGACTTGCACTTGGAGGAGGGAGCATGCACACTCCCATGCAC
This sequence comes from Aselliscus stoliczkanus, assembly GCA_033961575.1. NCBI lineage: Eukaryota > Metazoa > Chordata > Mammalia > Chiroptera > Hipposideridae > Aselliscus > Aselliscus stoliczkanus. The sequence continues at coordinate 123,673,073 of CM066729.1, forward strand.
TCTCCTCCCCCAAGCCACTTTATAAGGTTGCTATTGCTGATTAAAGATGCTGGTTCCTCCTCATGTCGGCTCCATGTGCCTTTTTATGCTGGGCATCTCACCAATGAAACCTCCCCCGGTGATATCAAGCATGAAGTGTAGAAAAGAATGGACAGCTTCCTAAAAATGAGGAGGGAGGCCACCAGGAGGCAGAGTAGTGGAGCCAGGGACTCTCCCTGGAAGAGACCAAAGGGAAGCTTCCCACACAAGCCCTCACACGCATGCTCACACACACTCTCTGAGATCCTGACCCCATCTGTGCATCCCTGACAAATAGCTGAGAAGTGAGCATAGCTTTTGGTTGGCATTTGGTGCTGACAAGATGGAAGCTCAGATCCACAAAAGACAGAAGCCAAGGGTAACACCCCTTACTTCAGAGATTCTTAATCTTTTTTCTCATGGACCCCTTTGACAGTCTCAGAATAATTTTTATATGCATGTATGAAATAATCAGGAAGAGAAAGAAACAAATTAGACCAAAAATGAATTATCAAAGTGTTGTTTACAATAAAATTTATTCTTGTTATTGTATTATTATATATTTCTGATTTTTGACAAATATGTACAGTCTAGTAATCACCATGACAAACAAGACATAAAACAGTTCTAACACTTCAAAAAATTTTCCAGGTCTCTTTGTTGTCAACACCTTCTCCAATCCACAGCCCTATCTACTTTCTTCCCCTACAATTTTGCCTTTTCTATGTCACATAAATGGAACAATATAATATGTAGTTTTCTGAGTCAGTCTTTCTTCATTCAGTATCATGCAATTGAGACCAATCTAAGTAGTGTGTATATCAAAAGTTCACTCCTTTTTATTTCTATGTAGTATTCCAGTGTGTTGATGTACCCTAATTTGTTTATCCATTTACCCCTTGAAAGCCATTTTGCCTTTTCCAGACATTTTGTGACTAGGACAAAAATTCTATAAACATTCAAGTGCATGTTTATTGTATGAGTGTATGTTTTCACTTCTCTTGGGTAAATAAGGATTGCTGCTTCTATTTATTTGTTTATTGAAAAAAACCCCAAGTTTTATAGTAATCTTGAAGAAATGCAGAACTATTCCTTTCAAGTCCTAAACAAATGCTCTCTTAAAAAGTGAAGCTACTGGGCCAGCCGAGTGGCGCAGTGGTTGAGCTCTGGCTTAGGACGCCAGCGGCCCTGGTTCGGGTCCCACATGTGAGGACCAGTGACACTGCCCTCAAAATACAAAACAAAACAAAACAAAAAGTGAAGCTACTTTATTTCTTGGACTTTCTGTGTGTTTTAGTCAATGGGAGGCATGGTTTATAAATGAGCAAAGTCAGCGATTGCTTATAATGGCTCTATTCATAATAGTTTCATTAGCACTTAAAGAAAGTTTCTTGGTCTTCAATATGAGGAATAAATGTTTCTCTTATTTATCTGATCCACTTTGTAAACATGTTCCCATTTGAACAATGTGATTGTCTCATCGTGGGTGTTCTAGTTGGTCACCACGCCATGACCAAATTGGGTCTCAAGGTCGTATCTAAGCTATTGGGCTGACCACTCTGTCTTGAGAGCATTTCCTTGTACACTGGCCAGAGTGAAGGCAGCATAATGTTGAGGGAAGATTCCAGGTCTGCTTTAGAGAACCTGTATTAGATACAGCTTTGTCTCCAATTAGCTGTGCGAACTGACCCACCACTTTGTCTCCATGGATGTCAGTTTCAAAGCTCCAACTAAAGTAAGGTGAGTAAGGTGCTTAGGACAAAAATCTGGGAGGCAGCCACTCTCAGGGCAGGACCCGCACCTGTATGATCCTGAGAGTAAGTGCCCTCACATTTTGCACCCTATTTGCCTCACTTGCCTAATCCCAGTCCAGACTATGCATACTCATCTGTATAATAAGGAGTTAGGCTCCACAACCAATTCCTAGTGCTAGCATTTCATGTCCTGATCTAAAGCTTAGGCCAGATTAGAACCAAAGTAAAACATATAATTATTCCATTGAGTTTGGTCAATCGCCAAGCTCAATAATTCAAACCAAAATATTATCTTTTTCTCTAACAGGAGTGTAGATTCTGTTTGCTCTTCACTTCAGAAAGGCTGTATGGACGTTGCTTAACCACCTTGTGACTTAATTATATCCATTGCCATCAGCCTGCTGGCTTCAGTACTTTTCTTTGACATCCTGCCCCATGATGATATATTCACTTGTGTAGTTTAAACATTCTCAAAATGTGTGTACATGTATGGGTGTTGGTGGGAGAAAGGGGCCTTAAATGGTGCAATTACTGCACCTGTAAGAGTAACATTTATTTAATTTTGAAATTCAAATAATAAGAAAAAGGGCATCAAAATATTTTGAAAGCTAATCTGTGATACTATATTTGCTTTTTTGACATTTAGACATTCAATAAGATAATAAGATCAAATGGTGAGTCTTAAAACTATGAAAATTTTAAAGCAGTGATGAGTATAAATAATATTTTGAGAAATTTGCAATCACTATAATGTGCATCTTCAGGACAGCTCTTAGAAGAAAAAATTGCTGGGTCCAAGGGTAAATACACATATGTAATTTATTAGGTATTGCTAAATTCCCCTCCAAAGAGATTATATTCTTTCGCATTTCCACCAGCAATGTATGAGAGTGCAGGTCTCCAGAAAACTTCATCATGCAGTATATTGACAAACTATATGGTTCTTGTCATCCTCATGTATGAGAAATAATATCTCTCTATAATTTTAACTTACATTTCTCATACTGTATAAACAAACTTTAACATCTTTTTTTTTAAATTGAAGTTTTTTCTTTTCTTTTTTTTTTAAAGTTCTCTCTAGTTAGGAAAAATTTCTCATTAGTACTTACCTTTTATCCCAAGCATGTAATTTTCCCTTTTATTTTGCATATAATATTTTTTGGTCACACAAAGTTTTTAATGTAATCAAAATTGTCTATCTTTATTTCTTATTTGTTGCTCCTGGATTCTTTTTTTTTTCAACTTAAAAAACTTTATTTTAAAAGCTTTTATTACATTTATTGGGGTGATATTGGTTACTAAAATTATATAGGTTTTAAGTGTACAATTCTGTAACACATCATCTATATATTGTATTGTATGTTTACCATCTAGAGTCAGTTCTCCTTCCACCACCCTATGTAGTCTGGATTTTGAGTAATAGATTAAAAAGATTTCCCAACTTGCAGATTATAAAAAGATTTACCCATATTTTCTTATGATAACTATATGATTTTATTCAAATTTTATGATCCATTTGAAAATCTGGTGCACATTACAGGGATGATCCAATTTTCTCATTTTCTAACTATCACAAAACCACTAATTTAAATTTCCATTTTTTTCTGTTGATCTGATATTTTTCTAGTATCATATACTAAATTTTTATATTCAATTATGTCTACTTTTAAATTTTCTATTAAATTCCAATGGTACATCTGTCAATACCTTACTATTTTAATCATAGAAATTTTATAGTGTGTTTAAATGTCTGATAAGGCTGGAACTCACTCATTGCTTCCTTTGCAAAAGAATAAAGTGGGAAGAATCAGTCTACCTGATTTTAATATTTACTACATATCTATAGTAAACAAAACAGTGTGGTATTGACAGAAGGATAGTTACATAGATAAATGAAACAGAATAGAGATCCAAGAAGTAGCCCTACACAAGTATGTCTAACTGATTTTTGACAAAGAAACAACAGTTAAATGGAAAAAAAAAACTCTTTCAACAAATGGTATTGGTATAATTGAGCATCCTAGACAAAACAAACAAACAATGTAAATCCATGCCTTATACACAAATTAACTTGAAATACATGACATACAACTTAAAATGGATCACACACTTAAGTACAAAATGTACCAAAAACCCTTTGGAATATATATAATGTAGGAGAAAATCTTTAAGACACATGACTAGATGAACATTCTTAGATACAATGTTCAAAGCATGATGATCTAAGAGAAAATCTTGATACAATGGGCTTCATCAAAATTAAAGCATTTTCTCTATAGAAGACCATGTTAAAAGAATGAAAAACAAGCTACAGACTGGGTGCAAATATTTGCAAGTTGTGTATTTTACAAAGTACTCATATTTAGAATATATAAAGGATTCACAAAACTGAACAGAAAAAAAGAAAACAATCCAATTAGGAAATAACAGAAAACATGAGGACATTTCACTGAGGAGGATATATATGGATGGCAACTAAGTACATGAAAAGATTTTCAACTTCATTAGCCATTAAGGAAATGCAAATTAAAATCATGATAGAATATTACTACACATACCTATTAGCACAGCTGGGAAAAACAGTGGCAATATAAAATGATGAGGAAGATTTGTAGAAACTGGACCTATAATATCATATGTTGTTGCTGGTGGAATATAAAATGGCATAGCCACTTTGGAAAAAAGTTTGACACTTTCTGTGTAGGCAGAATAATAGCCCCCAAAGATGTGCACACACTGATCCCTGGAACTGGTGAATGTGTGAAATTGCTTAGCAAAAGGGACTTTGCAGATGTGATTAAGGTAAGGACCTTGAGATGGGGAGATTATCCTGGATAATCTAGATGTGCCCAATCTAATCACTTGAGTCGGTAAAAGCAGAGAACCTTTCCCAGCTATTTTCGGAGAGAGACTGGGTGCAGAAGAAGAGTTGGAGAGATGTGACATTATTTTCTGAAGACTGAGGAACAGAGCCACAAGCCAAGAAATGCAGGAAGCCTCCAGAAGCTGGAAAAAATAAGGAAATGGACTTCCCTCCAGAGTTTCCCGAGAGCAAGACAGCTCTGACAGCACCTTTCTGTTAGTCCAGTGATACCCATTTTGGACCTCTAACCTCCAGAACAGTAAGATGTTCAAGACACTAGTTTGTGGTAATTTGTTATGTCAGCAACAGAAAAATTAATGAAGTTTATTTTTAAAAAGTAAACAAACCATACAACTCAGCAATAACACTGCTAGGTATTTATATCTCAGAAAAAAAAAAAAGCTATGTCCACACACAAACTGTACATGAAAGTTAATAGCAGGTTTATTTGTAATAGCTAAATATTGGTAACAACTCAAATGCTCTTCAATGGGTGAACTCTTTAATAATATTATATCCAAACTATAGAATACTACTCAACTATAAAAACAGGGACAAACTCTTGATACATACAACAATTTGGATGGATCTCAAGGGTAATATGCTGAATAAAAATGCCAATCTCAAAAGACACACTGAAGGATTCCATTTATATAACATTCTTGAATTACAATAGTATAGAGATAAAGAATGGATTTATGGTTATCAGCAGTTAGAACAAGGTGTGGGGAATCGGAATGAGTATGACTATAAAAAGGATAGAATGCCTGGGATATTTGAGGTGATGAAACAATTCTGTGTTCTGGATGTTTTGGTGGTTAACAAATCTATACATGTGATAAAATTGCATAGAATCACACACACACACACACACACACACACAAATGAATGTATGTAAACCTGATAAAATGTGAATATGATGTGGATTGTACTGATGTTAATTTCATTATTTGGATATTGTATTATAATTGTGTAAGATGTTGTATGAAAGATAACTGAATAAACAGCAGAGAGGGCCACTTTGTATTAAATTTACAATTTTCTGTGGACCTATAATTGTTTCAAAATAAAAGTTGAAAATATAATAAAGAATATTTGGGGGAATTCCTTTGTCATCTGTAACTGTGTACAACTTTTCTAACTATTACTCAAAATCTAGAGATCATAAGTGAAATGATAGAAGAATGCGTACCTCATACACAAAAATGCATGGCTACAAAAAAGAAAGTCACATTATATAAAAATAAATTTGACAAATTGAAAAGTTTGGTTTTTTTTTTTTTTGAGGGCAGTGTCACTGGCCCTCATATGTGGAACCCGAACCGGGGGCTTCCAAAGCCAGCGCTTAACCACCGCACCACTCAGCCGGCCCTGGAAAAGTTTTTTTTTTTTTAATTCGTATTACACAGACTCAATATTTTTAAATATAAAGGGCTTATAAAATGAGAAAAAAATGAGAACATCTCTAAAAAATATACTAACAGTATGAACATAAAGTTTATAGGAAAGAAAATTCATAAAGGCACATAACCATTTGAAAATATTCTCAAATATGCTCACAATAGCAGAGATGAAAATTAAAATTGTACAAAGATCTATTTCTCACCTAGTAGATTGGCAACATGAGAAATGTTTGACATGCTCTGCTATCGAAGCTGTGGGAGAAATCTGGTATTCTTTCATATCCCTGCTGGGAATGCAGATTAATAAACCTCTGTATAAACATAAATGGTAATTTCTAGGTAAATTACATATTCATTTGACCAAACAACTCCACTTTGAGGAATTGATGCAAAAAACGCACAGACAGAAAATGAAGAGTCATGTGCTAGGTATGCTTTGCAGGGAGATTCAAAATACCAATAGAATTGAAACAATCCAGATGACCAATAGTCTCCAGACAGGAGGCTGGATGAATAAACTGTAGTATTCCACAGTGGAGTAATAAGCAGTCATGAAAAGTACTGAGGGACATCTCTCTATCTTAATTTGAACAGTTTTCTAACTATCTTATTGCCTGAAAATAGGGAAGAAAAATAATAATATCAAATTGTGTGCAAGTGTGAACTCACTGTAGTTGGAATATGATACGAGGGACAGAGCTAGAAACTAGACATTTTTGAAAATACTTTGTTTTATAAAATTGATTTTGGAATCAGATCCTTGAAAACTTGAAAAGTGATATGGAACAGTGAGCCAAGCTGTTTGTGCATTTGGTGGCTAACTATTCAGAGTGGAATTGACTATCTCCAATCATTTAACTGTACATATCCTAGTGGGATATACTCTCTGAGGGAAAAACTGGCACAAAAGTCTCGAACTTTCTATAGTAAACATATTGTTAGGGATAGTGCCGTTATTTGTTATCTGTTTGTTTTTGAGAGAATTTGGTATGTTGATGAGTATTTTAGGATTCATAGAAAGAGTAAGTATTTTTATAATACTGTTCTAATTTTATGATTCCTGTATTTTGGAGTACTGAGATTCAAACTATAATTTCATGGTAGATAGATGATAGATAGATAGATAGATAGATAGATAGATAGATAGATAGATAGATAATAGATAGATGATAGATAATAGATAGATAGATAGATAGATAGATAGATAGATAGATAGATAGATAGATAGATAGATAGATAGATAGATAGATGATAGATAGATAGTAGTCGGAAAAGTCATGGCGTATTTTTTCTGTTTTTCAAAGGTCATTTATTTATATAAAGAACAAAGATCAATCAATGATATATTGCCCATTTTGTTTGATAACCTTTTGCCATTCTTTCAGTGAGCTTCATAATTCCTTGTTCATAGAAGGACCTGTCTTTATCGGTGAAAACCTGAACAAGGTGCTGATTTACAGCCTCATCTGAATTGAACATTATACCATGCTAGGAGTTTTGAAGAGAGCAAAACAAGTGAAAGTCTGAAGGCGCAAGGTCAGGGGAGTAAGGTGGGTGTGGCAACACATCTCATCCAAGCTCCAATAATTTTTGAAGGGTGATCAGACTTGTGTGTGGTCTCACTTTGTCGTGATGGAACACAACTTCTTTATGATTAACGAGCTCTGGATGTTTCTGGATGATGGATTCATTCAAACTGTCCAATTGCCGACAGTACACATTTGAATTGATTGGTTCCTTGGAGCTCAAAAAATATGACACGTTTTGGAAGGGAGTCAAAGGAATTGTAATAGATAGTATGATATGGGGGGGAGGAGTGGGGGGGGAGAATTGGGGGAAGGGGGTTGTCACTTTGAGGGGTAAAAAGTATAACTATTGCACTGTGTTGTACACGTGAAGCTAATTAAAAAAAAAGTGACACCTTTAAAATCTCAACACACTGACAGCATAACCTTCCTCTGATGAATGTCTGCTTTTGATGTCGTTTGAGGCAAATCATCACGTCGGGACCAAGACTGTTCACACACCACATTTGTTGTAAACAATCCACTTCTCATCACCTGTTATTAGTCATTCAAAAAAGGATCGTTTTCCTCACATTTAATGAGCATATCACAGATGTTTATATGCGCTGTCAAATGAACCTCTTTGAGTTCATGAGGAACACAAATATCCAGCTTGCTTACGTATCCCAGCTTCTTCAGATGGTCGTGAACACTTGAATGTTTCTGCAATCTCTCGTGTCGTGTAATGTGGATTTGACTTGATCAGTGCCTTTATTTTGTCATCATCAATATTGGTGGGTCTCCCTGACTGAGGAGCGTCCTTGAGATCAAAATCACCAGCCCGGAATTTTGTGAACCATCGCTCGCACTGATGTTCTTGTAGAGCATTGTCACCGTAAACTTTACACTACTTTTCACAAGCTAGACACACGTTTTTCCCTTTATGGAAGTAAAAGAGTAAAATATGGCAAAAATGCAGTTTGGTCTTCTATATTCAACTTGTAAAATCTCCAAAACTCAACCAAATGGCTCAATTTTGTTTTAGAATGAAGCTAGAACAGTCAGCTGTCAAATGACATAGCAGTAACATAGGTGCAAATGACTAGTACTTCCAAAAATGAACTAGCACTGTCTGTTGCAAAAATACATCATGACTTTTCTGACAACCCAATAGACAGATATAGATAGACATACACGCATGTATATACATACATAAATATATACATACATACATTTGTGTGTATGTTTCTAGCTCTTTTCCCTGAAAATTACTTGAAAACATAAAATAATATGCCAGTAGGAAAGAGCCCCCATAACTCACAGGTTGTAGTCTTGAAATGCCATTTCACACCAAAAGGTACCAAAGCTCCTTTCTAAATGATTGACTCCAAGTCTGGGGCAGGAAATGTTCAAGGTGATCTTGGAATATCTCATTACACTGGGTAATAAGAGACTGGTGGGGTTATATCTAAACAAATATGAAGTCACTCTAAGTTAAGTTTTATTGGCTGAAGGTGGTGCAACTTGATCACTAAAACTAATTTCTGCTATGAACTTAATCATATCAAATATGTATAAAGCTGTAGAATGAAAGAAAATAAAACAAAAAACCTTCATCACCACTGAAAACTTGAGAATAAAAGGGAAGAATTCAGCATTTTATCATATCTTCCCATATTATTAGGTTATCATGAAATAGATATGGCAGTTTATAGAAGTATTCTAGCTAATGAATAAAGAAGAAATGAAAGAATTAGAACATCATTATTGTGTAACACTTAATGAATTCATATACCTAAGCATTCCTTATTCACTACTTCTAATATTACAGAAAGTGTCAAGCAAGCATTGTATTTATCCTGGTGCAATGTACAAATCTATATGTAAACTAGTCTTGTCCTCAACCAAATCAATCCTGAATCTGCCAAGCCTCCAGTTTTAATTTAGCAAAAATATGGAAGACAGAACACTATGTTGAACAACACACTATATGTTAAACAACAGATGTTAAACAACCATAGTGCTGTAATCAGCAAAATTCAGCTCTGCGCAGTTACACAGGATAAATGATTCAGTTTCTTTAACAAACACATTGCAAGGTGGATGGAAAAAGATGGAAAAGAATTTATATCTAAAAAGTCAAGAGACGTAATGGCAAATTTTAATGTATAGAACTTATTTGAATACTGATTTAAAGAAACTTAATGACATTTATGAGAAAAATTGGAAATTTGAACACTGCTTATTATTTTTTGACTTGTGTTAGTCATTATTAGACTCTACATTTGTCAATACTCAATGGAGCTGTACACCAAGTTGAGTGAATTTTCCTTATGTAAATTTTAAAATGTTCTAAACAAATAGTAGCAAACCAAATCTAGAAATATATAGGAGGGAAAATACATCATGCTCAAATTAAGTTTATCCTATGAATGCAACATTTTTAAACATTAGAAAAATCAACAATTTAATGTAGACATTAATAAATTAATAGAGAAAAAGCATGAACACTTCAAGAATATTTCATAAAATTTAACTTTCATGTTAAAAGTTCTTGCTAAAATATGAATAAGACTTTCTTAATCTGAAAAGGAAATCTATGAAGCTCATATAGCATACATCACATTTAGTGGTGAAATGTTGAAAGCTCTTAGAGATCTAGAACAAGACAAGGATACCCACTTTCACAGATTGGGTCCTCTTGAAAGCAGACACTGAGATAAAATCATAAGCAAAAACATGAAATAGAATAAAATGGAAGTCATAGGAGTTTAGGTACTTAATGAGGTTAAAAAATGTTTCATGAAACTTATGTTTCAATTCTATGTATGCCTATTCTATTGTGATGTAAAACCTATTTTTTGTGGTTCACATCCTGAAAGCATAAGGAACACCACAGAATATAGAGTCCAAACACCTATGTAAGTTACAGAAGGCTCTCTTTAACCCTCCACTCTACCTACCCCCCAACCCCTTTCCCACCCCCACCCCCACATTGCATGCCTCCTTTGTTGTTTTTTCTAGCATTATTTAACTACTTGCAGTTTTAAGAGTGCACAGAATAATTTCAGGTGCTGTGTGTTTGCAAGTGAGAATCCTTCCCTAACTGACCCACCTAGTGCATTTCTACAAGTGGTTTAATGCCCAGCTCCAGTGCATTTCCTGCAAAGCTGATTCACTCCCACCTTGCAGTCCCCACCTCCACTATAATACTTAGCTCAGTATGTTTCAGTGATTTGCTACAAGCTTCTTTATCTCCGCCCAGGATGCTTTTTGAAGGCGGTTGTTTTTTCTCAAATATTTTAACAGGATAATAGATATTTGAGGAGAGCAGGAGAGAAAGGAAGTGAGGGAAGAAGGAACTGAGCCCAGTAGCAGAACATTTCCAGTAATGTTCTATTTAGGTTTGAGCCAGTATGTGGGTTAGAAGAAGCCTTTAAGTGGGAAATTGTCCCAATATCTCCTGTCACTCACTGCCTGCCAAATCCAGCAGCAAACATGCTGAGCTGTACTTTCCCACATGGACCCTTGTCACCCAGACGCAGTGACACCCCCCTACAGGACAACTTGCCATAATGAAAAATGGGCCACAGAAGTATTTTGGCAAACAGGTAGCACTGAACTGTCAAATTATCCTCTGCTCTGGGATAGTGAAGAAGCCCAGTTTCTGTTGTCATTTGCTTCCCACTTCTCTATTAGCTTTTTTAGCTTCATGATGCTGCGAAGACCATGATGATGAAAATCCACAGAAACCTGAGCTTGAACTTTAGCATTTTCCCCACCAAAGCCCCAAAAGGGATTTGAATGAATTAGAGAAAGAACCTCTTTTTAGGGGATTATAGAAACCACCCTTTGTCTAATAATTGTGAAAATATTTTCTGAGGACCTGTGAGCCCAGAACTGTGCATATGAGGATACATTGATAAATGAAACACATATCCTATCCTCAAGGAGCTTAATGTTGTGTGGATCCATACTGACCAGTAAAGAGAAAAACATAATAGTTTAAGTATAAAAATAAAGGTCTGCGCTATGTGCACCCCACACTTTTGTGTGCACACAAATTATCTGGGATACTTGCTAAAATGCGGGGTCTGAATCAGGAAGTATGTAATGGGTCCTGCGATGTTACATTTGTAACAAGCACTTGCATGAAGCTGCTGCTGCAACCCAGACACCATCCTTTGAATAACTAGGAGATAGAAACATAGAGAAGTAGAAGTTTATATCTTCTTCCTGATGGTATATGAATAGAACAGTCTTCCCAAAGGATCCGAGGATTGAACCAAATCTCAACTGTTAAGTCATTGTTTCCATGCTGATCTAAGTAATACAGGCATTTAAAGTAGAGATGCCAGCATGCCCACAGTTCATTATATTTAGGTAATTATAGCTGAGTTATGTGGCTGAAACAGACCAATGAATGTATCAATGGCAGACACCAGGGAAGGCAAAGACCAGATGTTAAAGGGCATACTAACAAGCATATACTGTATCTTGTACACATTGAGGGACCATAGAAAATTAAAATATATGAAAATACTGTGCCTGTTTTATGCTGGGGAAAATGAGTGCTCAGTGTCTCCTGCTGTACCTGTAAAGGAATTTTTGAATAAAATGAAGGAAATGATAGATTGTGTGTGCATATGTATGTACAAACATACATATGAGGTGTGATAAAAAAATACGGTTAATGTTTAAATTAAAAAAAAAAATACAGTAGGGCCAGCCGAATGGCGTGTTGTTTAAGAGCTAGCTTGGGACCCCAGCGGCCCTGGTTTGGATCCCACATGAGGGCCAGTGACACTGCCCTCTACAGCTAAACTGGTGAACAACAGCTCGACCTGGAACTGGGCTGCTATGAATCCCCAGGATGGCATAGCTGCAGCCCCTGCTGCAGTGGGCTGCCATAGGCTATAGTGAGTGGCCAGCAGCCAGCGTGAATGGCTGGCAGCCACTGTGAACTGCCAAGAACCACTGTGAACAGCCGTCCAGAGGCAGGCAACTGATCTGCCTCACCTGAGAAGAGCACAATAATGATACCAACATGGGCCAGTGAAGCAATGTCCTCCACAACTAGACTAAAGAACAAAAGGACCACAGCTTGTCTGTTCCCATTCCCCGGTTCCCCAATGCTGTTCCTCTCCCCCAACTCCCCAATAAAATCTTAAAAAAAAAAGTACAGTAAAAGACACATTGCCATTCACACCCCTCAAAATACTTCCCCTCACTTCAAACACACTTTTCCCATCGCTCTTGCCACTTTCTGAAGCAGTTCTGGAAGTCCTCTTTTGTGAGTGTCTTTAGTTGCACTGTTGTGTTTACCCCAATGTCCTGAATCATTTTGATTTTGGGGAAGAGCCAGAAGTCTCACGGTGCCAGAAGATCTGGTGAATAAAGTGGATGAAGACAAACTGTAATGTTTTGATTTGACACAAATTTCCATACCAGAAGCGATGTGTGACATGAAGGCTTTCCATTGTGATCAAGAACTATGATGAGGGCCAGCCGAGTGCACGGTGGTTAAGTGCTGGCTTGAGAAGCCAGCGGCCCTGGTTCGGGTCCCACATATGAGGGCCAGTGACACTGCCCTAAAAAAAAAAAAAGAAAAAAAGAAAGAAAAGTACACTGATGCTTAAAGAAATGGAAAAGAAAACGTTCTTAAAACAAGAATCTACGATGAATGCTGCTGTAGAGTGACTTCCAATGGAAATGCAGGGATCTTCAATATGGGAAGTGGTACATCAAACCTTAGTAACAGTGTGTGACAAGTTTCAGCTTGTTCAGTGCAGTCAGTTGGGTGTGAGCCATGGTTAGAGAAGGTGTGTTTTAAAGTGTGCTGTAAATCATGGATCACGAACAGTGCATTAACATGAAAAGGGCAAACATTTTTATTTTCCATCCTGAAAACACTCAGTGTCACACATCACTTCTGGTATGGCAATTTCTGTCAAATAAAAACATTACAGAGTGTCTTCTCATCTGCCTCACTGGATCTGGCACCGTGAGACTCTGGCTCTTCTAGAAGGTCAAAATGATTCAGGACATCGAGGCAGACACAACAGAGCAACTAAAAGCATTCATGAAAGAGGACTTCCAGAACTGCTGCAGAAAGTGGCAAGAATAATGGGATAAGTGTGTTTGAAGTGAGGGGCAGGATTTTGAGGGGGATTAATGGCACTGTGTCTTCTACTGTAATAATTTTTTTTATTTAAACATTTTCTGTATTGTTTGATCAGGCCTTATATACACATATATGAGTATGTATATATATATATATTTAAATGTTTATATATAGTCATGTGTGATTATATGGCACATGTTGAATATTTTAGGCTTTTCAAAATATTTTAGAAAAATAGATGCATAAATAAATAAATTAGGGACTAAAAGTGTCTATATGGATTGACGAAAAGGGTGATACTACTATTGGTTTTTTTAAGTAAAGTAAAATTCACATAACATAAATGTCACCATTTTTAATGTGCACTGAAAATTCAGTGGTATTTAGTACATTCACAATGTTTATGCAACCAACATTTCTATCTAGTTCCAAAGCATTATCATTCCAGAAGGAAACTCCACACCCATTAAGCATTCATGCCCCATTCCCCCTCCTCCCAGCTCCTGTGAAATATTAACCTCTTTCTTTTTCTATAGATTTACCTATTTGGATATTTCATATAAATAGAATCATACAATATGTGACATTTTGTGATTGGCTTCTTTTCCCTACATAACTTGCAGTTCATCCATGTTTTAGCATGTATCACTCATTTTTAAGGTCCATTGTATATACCAGTTTTTAAAAATCCATGCATCGGTCGATGGACATTTGTGTTGTTTCCACCTTTTGGCTGCTGTTAACAGTGCTACTATGAACATTCACATACCAGTTTTTGTTTGAATGTTTTCAATTCTTTTGGATATACATCTAGTATTAGAATTGCTGGGTCATATTGTAACTCTGTGTTTAACTTTTTGCATTCCTACTAGCAATATACAAAGGCTCCAATTTGCTTTCATTCTTGTCAACACTTATTTTCCTCTTTTAAAAAATTGTAGCCATCCTAGTGATGTGAAATGGTTTGTCATTAAGATTTTGATTTGTTTCCATGAAGACCAATGATGTCATACATCTTTTCATGTACTTGCAGGACATTTGTGTATCTTCTTTAGAGAAATATCTATTCAAGTTGTTTCCCATTTTTTAATTGGGTGGTTTGATTTTTGGTTGTTGAGTTGTGTTGTATTTTTGTATTCCTTTTTATTTCTTTTTTATTTTTTACATATTCTAGACACTGCACCCTTATCAGACATATACTGTGCAAATATTTTCTTTCATTCTATGGATTGAATTTTTACTTACTTGATAATGTCTTTTGAGGAGCAAAAGCTTTAAATTTTGATAAAGTCTAATTTATCTAACTTTTCTTTTGTTGTCTGTGCTTTTGATATCATATATAAGAATCCATTGCCAAATCCAAGGTTGTGAAGATTTACCCTACGGTTTATTTAATTTTTTTTTTTATTATTTTTTAGTTTTTGCTCTTCTATTTAGGACTTTTATACATTTGGAGTTAAGTTTGTATAATGTATAAGATAAGGGTCCAACTTCATTCTTTTGCCATTGGTTATCTAGTTGTCCCAGCATAACTTATTGAAGAGTCTATTCATTCCTGTATTGGATATTCTTGATAACAATGTTAAAAATCAATTGACCATTGATATATGGTTTTATTTCTAAAAATTCAGTGTATTCCATTGATCTATATGTCTATCCTAATTACAATAGCAAATTGTGTGGATTACTGTACAGTTATAAGTCTTGAAACTGTAAAGTGTGAGTCTTTCAACTTTGTTTTTCTTTTTCAAGATCATGACCACCTTTTCCACTTCTGAAAAAAAAAAAAGCATTAGGGTTTTGATAGAAATTGCTTTGGAAACTGTTGCTATCTTAACACAATGAAATGCTACATGATCTCAATTTATATGAAGATATTTTGCATGATTTAAATATTTTAAAATTTATTAAAACTTGATTTTTTGCCTAGCATATGGCTTATACTGAAGCATGTTCTATGTGCACTGAAAAAAATAAGTATTCTGTTGTTTGGTTGATGGTTCTAGATATATCAGTTATGTTTAGTTGATTTATAGTGTTGTTGAAGTTCTTGCTATGTTAACTGATTTTCAGGCTAGATCTTTTATTGAAAGTATGATATAGAAGTCAACAGCTATTATTGTTTAACTGTCCAATTCTCCCTTTAATTCTGTCACTTTTGTTTCATATATATTAGGGTTATGTTATTAGAGGCATATATATTTATAATTGTTACATCTACTTGATAAATCGACCATTTCATCAACGTATAATGTCCATGTCTTTCTTTATCTCTTGAAACATTTTTGACATCTGCTTTGTCTAATGTTAGTATAATCACTCCAGCTCTCTTTTGTTTTTATTGGCAAACATTATCTTTTCCATTCTTTCACTTTTTTAAAAAAAGCGAGTTTCCTGTAGACAACATATAATTAGGTGATTTAAAAAATATCCATTGTGCTGATTTGTGACTTTTAATTGGAGAGTTGAAGCCATTTACACATAAAATACTTAGTAACAAAAGACTTATTCTGTCATTTTGATATTTCATTGTGCATTATGTTTTTTTTCATGTCTATATTCTCCATTAATGCCTTTCTGAATGCTTTATTGAATATTCTAGTATATCATTATATCATTATTTATTTATTTATTCATTCTTTTATTGTGAAATAAACATTTTTTAAAAAAATTAGTTTCAGGTGTACAATGCAGTGCAATACTTATACATTTTACCCCTTAAAGTGACAACCCCCCTCCCCCAATTCACCACCTCACTCCTTTCCCAATATCATACATATCTGTTACAATTCCCTTGACCCCACCGCACACTATACTCCACATCCCGTGAACATATACACATTCAACCACAGTTGGCATACAGTATTATACAACATCAGCCCCAGGTATACAGTGCAGTGATCAAGCATCTACTCCATCCATGAAGTGATCTCCGCAACAAGACATGTGACCATCTGACACCCCACAAAATATTTACAACATTATTAATTGTATTCCCTGAACCATCTTTCATATCCCTGTGGCAATATTGAAACCTATGCTGTCTAATCCTTTCCCCGTCTCCCTCATCCCCACCCCACTCCCAACTAGCAACCATCAGTTTTTCCTCTATATCTTTGAGACTGTTTCTGTTTACTTTGCTCGTTCATTTAGTTTTTCAAATTCCACTTCGTTTAGTTTTTCAGATTCCACATATAAGTGACATCATATGGTATTTGTCTTTCTCCGACTGACTTATTTCACTTAACATAACAGTCTCTAGGTCCATCCATATCTTTGCAAATAGTACAATTTCATTCTTCTTTATAGCGGAGTAATACTCCATTCTATAAATGTATCACAGTTTCTTAATCCAGTCATCTACAGATGGGCATTTCGATTGTTTCCAAGTCTTGGCTATTGTAGATAGCCAATAAACAGGGGTGCATAATTTTTTGAATTAGCGTCTTGGGTTCTTCTGGGTAGATACCCAAGACTGGAATTGCTGGGTCATACTGTAGTTCCATTTCCAGTTTTTTGAAATACCTCCATACTGATTTCCATAATGGCTGAACCAATCTGCAATCCCACCAACAGTGCACCCGAGTTCCCTTTTCTCCACAACCTAGCCAGCACTTGTTATTTATTGATTTATTGATGATAGCCATTCTGACCGGAGTGAGGTGGTATCTCATTGTGGTTTTTATTTGCATTTCTTTGACAATTAGTGAGGTTGAACATTTTTTCATATGCCTGTTGGCCATCTGTATGTCCTCTTTAGAGAAATTCCTCTTCATATCCTCTGCCCATTTTTTTAATTGGGTTGTTTGTTTTTTTGGTGTTGAGCTTCATGAGTGTTTTATACATTTTGGATACTAACCCGTTATCAGATATATCATTGACAAATATCTTCTCCCAATCAGTAGGCTGCCTTTTTGTTTTATTGATGATTTCCTTTGCTATGAAAAATTTTTTAAGTTTGATGTAATCCCATATGTTCATTTTTTCTTTCATTTCCCTTGCCTGAGGGGATATAACAGTAAAAATATTACTGAGAGTAATGTCTGCAAATTTACTTCCTGAGTTTTCTTCTAGGAGTTTTATGGTTTCAGGACATACTCTTACGTCTTTAACCCATTTTTAGTTTGTTCTCGTATATGGTGTAAGTAGGTGGTCCATTTTCATTTTTTTTGCATGTGTCAGTCCAATTTTCCCAGCACCATTTATTAAATAGACTATCTTTACTCCAATGTAAATTCTTGCTTCCATTCTCATAGATTAAATGACTATATGTGGATGGGTTTATTTCTGGGCTCTCTATTCTGTTCCATTGGTCTATGTCTCTGTTTTTATGCCAGTACCATACTGTTTTGATTACTGTAGGCTTGTAGTATGATTTGATGTCAGGTAGCATGATACCTCCCATTTTGTTCTTATTTCTCAGGATTGCCGTAGCTATTCGGGGTCTTTTGTGGTTCCATATAAATTTTAGGATTCTGCATTCTATTTCTAAGAAAAATGTCATTGGTACTTTGATTGGAATTGCATTGAATCTATATATTGCTTAGGTAGTATTGACATTTTAACTATATTAATTCTTCCTATACATGAGCATGGTATGTATTTCCATTTATTTGTATCTTCTTTGATTTCTCTTCAGTGTCTCATAATTTTCTGAGTATAGGTCTTTTACTTATTTAGTTAAATTGATTCCTAGATATTTTATTGTGTTTGAAGCAATTGTAAAGAGACTGATTTTCTGATTTCTTCTTCTGATAGCTTATTATTGGTGTTTAGAAATGCAACTGATTTCTGAATATTAATTTTGTATCCTGCTACCTTACTAAATTCATTTATCAGTTCTAACAGTTTTTTGGTGGAGCCTTTGGTATTCTCTGTATATAGTATTATGTCATCTGCATATGATGACAATTTTACCTCATCCTTTCCAATTTGGATGACTTTTATTTCATTTTCTTGTCTGATTGCTGTGGCTAGAACTTCCAGAATTATGCTGAATAGAAGTGTTGAAAGTGGGAAGCATTGTCTTATTCCTGATCTTAAGGGGAAAGCTTTTAGCTTTTCCCCATTGAGTATGATGTTTGCTGTGGGCTTATTTTATATGACCTTTATTATGTTGAGATATGATCCCACTATTCCCACTTTGCTAAGAGTTTTTTATCATAAATGGCTGCTAGATTTTCTCAATTTCTGCATCTATTGATATGATCATATGATTTTTATTTTTCATTTTGTTAATGTGATGTATTACGTTAATTGATTTGTGGATATTGAACCAATCTTGCATACCAGGAATGAATCCCACTTGATTGTGGTGTATAATCTTTTTAATGTGATACTGAATTCGGTTTGCTAGTAGTTTGTTGAGGATTTTTGCATCTATGTTCATTAGGGATATCGGCCTGTAGTTTTCTTTTTTTGTAATATCTTTGTGTGATTTTGGTATCAGAGTAATACTGTTCTCATAAAATGTGCTTGGGAGCTTTCCCTCCTTCTGTATTTTTTGGAATAGTTTGAGGAGAATAGGTATTAAATCTTTTTTTAATGTTTTATAAAATTCACCTGTGAAGCCATCTGGTCCAGGACTTTTGTTTGTTGGAAGCTTGTTGATTAGTGGTTCAATTTCTTTGGCAGTAATCAGTCTGTTCAGAGTTTCTGTTTCTTTTTGGTTCAGACTTGGTAGATTGTATGTTTCTAGAAATGTATCCATTTCTTCCAGATTGTTGAATTTGTTGGCATATAGTTGCTCGTAATTTCTTAAAATTTCCTGTACTTCTGTGGTATCTGTTGTCACTTCCCTCCTTCACTTCTGATTTTATTAATTTGAGTCCTCTCTCTCTTTTCTTTGGTGAGTTTGGCTAAGGGTTTGTTGATTTTACTTATCTTTTCAAAAAACCAGTTCTTGTTTTCATTGATCTTTTATATGTTTTTTTTTTTTTTTTTTTTTTTTTGTCTCTATTTCATTAATTTCTGCTCTGATCTTTATTTCCTTTCTTGTACTTTCTTCGGGCCTGTTTTGCTATTCTTCATCCAATTCCCTTAGGTGTAAAAATAGTCTGTTGATTTGAGATTTTTCTTGCTTCTTTAGGTAGATCTGCACTGCTATGAACTTCCCTCTTAGGACTGCTTTCACTGTATCCCAGAGATTTGGGGTCACGGTGTTTTCATTTTCGTTTGTGTCGAGGTATCTTTTTATTTCTTCCTTGATCTCATTTTGGAACCACTCCATATTTAGTAGCATGTTAGTCAGCCTCCATGTATTTGTGTGTTTTCCAGGCTTCTTCTTATCATTGATTTCTAGTTTCATAGCATTGTGGTCAGAGAAGATGCTTGATATGATTTCAATCTTCTTAAATTTGTTGAGACTTGTTTTGTGGCCTAACATGTGGTCTATCTTAGAAAATATTCCATGTGCACTTGAGAAGAATGTACAGTCTGTTGCTTTGGGGTGAAATGCTCTAAATATATCTATTAAATCCAGCTAGTCTAAAGTGTCATTTAAGGCCACACTTTTTGTGTTGGTTTTCTGTCTGAAGAACCTGTCCATTGGTGACATTGGGGTGTTGAAATCTCCTACTACAATAGTTGATGTCTGTCTTTATGTCTGTCTAAATATGTTTTATATATTTAGGAGCTCCTATGTTGGGTGCATTTATGTTTACTAGGGTTGTGTCCTCTTGTTGAATCGATCCCTTTATTATTATGTAGTTCCCTTCTTAGTCTTTTATTGTAGTCTTCATTTTAAAGTCTATTTTGTCCGAAATAAGTATTGCTACCCCAGCTTTTTCTGCTTTCCATTTGCATGAAATATCTTATTCCATTCCTTTACTTTCAGTCTGTGTGTGTCTTTTTATCTGTGATGAGTCTCTTGTAGACAGCATATGCTTGGGTCCTGTTTTCTTATCCACTCAGCCACTCTATGTTTTTTGAGTTGGAGCATTTAGCCCATTCACATTTAAAGTGATTATTGATAGGTACATATTTATTGCCATTTTGTTATTTGTATTTCTGGTCTTCCTGTGTTAGCTTGTTTTCCCCTTATTATGTTTAAAAAAGCCCTTCTAACATTTCCTGCAATGCTGGCTTGGTGGTAATGAATTCCTTATGCTTATTTTTTTCTGAGAAGCCCTTTATTTCAATTTTAAGTGATAGGCATGCTGGGTAGAGCAATCTTGGCTGTAGGCGTTTATTTTGCATTCATTTTGAATATCTTCTGCCACTCCCTTCTGGCCTGCAGAGTTTCTGTAGACAAGTCAGCTGCTAGTCTTATAGGAGTTCCTTTGTATGTAACCTGCTGTCTTTCTCTTGCTGCTTTTAGGATTCTGTCTTTGTCTTCAAGCTTTGCCATTTTAACTATGATGTGTCTTGGTGTAGACCTGTTTGATTCAGCTTGTTTGGAACTCTCTGCACTTCCTGGGCATTTATGTTGATTTCCTTCACCAGGGTAGGGAAGTTTTCAGTCATTATTTTTTCAAATACTTTCTCGACCCCTTGCTTCTTCGCTTCTCCTAGTATTCTTATGATTTGATTGTTGTTGTGCTTGATGTTGACCCGCAGGTGTCTTAATCTATTTTCATTGTGTGTTTTTTTTTCTTTTGTCTTTTTGTTGTTCCAACTGGATGATTTGTGCTATTTTATGGTCTAAATCGTTGATCTGATCTGCTGCTTCATCTAATCTCCTGGTGGTTTCTTCGAGTGTGTTCTTCATTTCAGTTATTGTATTCTTTAGTTCTGTGGGGTTTTTTTTTTTATGATTTTCCTATCCTTCTTCATGTCCTCACTAAGTTCCTTAAACATTCTTATCTTCAATGTTCTAAACTGTGTCTCTGAAAGGTTGGATCCCTCTGTTTCATTTAGTTCCATTTCTAGAGGTTTCTTCTGATCTTTTATTTGTGACATGTTTCTTCGTTTCTTCATTCTGGCTGTCGCTTTGTGATCGTTTTGATGTGTTATATAGATCACCTAGATAAAAACAGGAAAAGAAAAAAAAAAGAAAAAAAGAGGGAAAGAAAAAGAAAAAAAAGAAGAAAAAAGAAAAGAAAAAGAAAAAAAAGGAGGTGGCTCTGCACTCTCTTTAATCTGCAGACCACTTGCTCAGCAATAGAGAGTCTCTGGGTGACTCAGCACCAGCTGTTGGGGGGAAGGGCTCAACGTGTGATGGCCGGCCTCCCTCTCAGGCTTCCTGTGAGCTTCCCACAAGTAGCTGCTGTGTGCTCTGGAACTGTGCTCATTACCAAAAA
Source organism: Aselliscus stoliczkanus (assembly GCA_033961575.1). Lineage (NCBI taxonomy): Eukaryota > Metazoa > Chordata > Mammalia > Chiroptera > Hipposideridae > Aselliscus > Aselliscus stoliczkanus. The sequence goes on from CM066729.1 coordinate 123,694,980, forward strand.
TCCTCACAGGCTGTTGCGGGTTGTCTGTTGTTGCAAAAAACCTTCTGTGGCCTGCAGATGTGGGGTCCAGGCACCAGGGGCTCAAGGTGCCTCGGGCAGCACAGCTCTAGGGTGGTGGGGCAAGCCCCCAAGGCACCATGGGATGTGGTCAGTGGCCCCCAGCAAGTCAGAGCAGCATGCACTCCTTCACCAACAACCAGCCTGCACATGCTCATCAGGAAAGCCCCAGCAGGATCATGCAGGCACACAGCTCACACCCCAATGCCCCCAGCAAAACTCCCAGTCTCAGCCAGCCTGTCCTAATCAGCCACTTGCAGATCAGGCTGAGCAGCCCAACAGCCAGTTAGCAGCCTGGCAACTCTGCACGCGCAGTGTGGAGAGCGGGAACCCAAGGTGGCTCATGCACTCCCACATCTCAATGAACAGCCTGATGGAGCTAGAGCGCATCCAACAGGCATTTCCTTAGCTACGCAGCAGAAATGGGACAGAGGGTGGGGATCCAAGGCTACCTGTGCGTACATGCACACACGAACTCCTGCGCCAATTCCACCAGACCAGTGCGGCCCTGGACCTGACCCTCAGTGGGAGGGCCCAACTCTGAAAAAATGGTGCCCTCCTGTACACCACTCATGTGCAAGCTCCATACCAGGAGAACAGTGGTCCCAAAACCTCCAGCTCCTGTGCCAAAGGTGATCAGTTCAGTCCTTCCTCACAGGCTCCTGGGCCCGGCTCACACAGCTACTCTCTCCACCAGGAACCAGGTGAGTGCTTACTGGCAAAAAAGCCCGTGAGCTGGCCTCCCTCTCCAGCCGCCCTCAGCCTCACCGAGTTGAGCAAAGAGAGTTCTCACTAATTTCTGCTGCCAGCTATCTTGGAACTCCTTTTCCCGGCAAAGGAACTATGGGCAGGTGAGCTCAGTGTGGGGCCAGAGGGTCTGTCCCCCAACCGGGGAAGCCTCCCCACTGCTGACGTGTCCCACATGGGGTTTCTCCTCTTTCATCCCCTCCCCACGCACCCCCAGGCTCGACATGGCCTCCTCTTTAAGTCCTTCATTTAGAGGTTCTATTCATCTAGTGTTCAGGGGACTTCTGAGTTTGAATGTTGTATAAATTATTTGTAATTTTGATGTGATCCTGGGAGACAGACAGCGTCTGTCTATTCCGCCATCTTACTGGAAGTCTCCCTAGTGTATCATTTTAATTCCTTTTTCTTTGTCTGTGTAATACTTTAGTATTTTTCTTAGTGGTTACAATGGGATTACAATGAACATTTAACTTTGTAACAATAAAGTTTGAATTTATATTCCAAATTAGTTTGAGTAGTATACGAAAACTTCATTTACAGCTGTATTCCTCCTCCCTTTATGTTGCTATTATCCTATTGGGTTGTTGGAAAAGTCATGATGTATTTTTCTGTTTTTCATTGCAAAAATGCGTCATGACTTTTCCGACAACCCAATAGTTACATCTGTATACGTTGTATGTTCATACATGGATTAACAATTTTTTTTTGTTGTTGTTCTTCAGTCTAGTTGCGGAGGACAGTGTTTCACTGGCCCATGTTGGTATCATCACTGCACTCTTCCCGGATGAGGCAGATCGTTCGCTGGCCTCTGGATGGTCGCTCATCGCGGCTATTGGCAGCTCACGCTGGCTGCCAGCCACTCACTGTAGCCTATGGCAGCCCACTGCAGCAGGGGCTGCAGCCTACACCGTCGCCGGGGCTTGCACAGCTCAGCTCCAGGTGGAGCTGTTGTTAGCTGTAGAGGGCAGTGTCACTGGCCCTCATATGTGGGATCTGAACCGAGGCTGCCAGCGTCCCTAACCAGCTCTTAACCAATGCTCCATTTGGCCGGCCCAGATTAACAATTATTTTTATACTTTTGTCTTTAAATTATATGGAAGAAAAAAAGAGAACAAACCCAAAATGCAAAAATACAGGCTTTTATTTTTACCTTTGTAGTTACTAGCTACATTCATCAAAGTCCTTTGTTAAATTGGTTTTGTATTACTAATATCCCTTCATTTCAGTCTAGTGAACTTTTTTTTTTTTAGCATTTCTTATTGGAAGCTCTCCTAGTAAGAAATTCCATTTTTTATTAATCAAGGAATATCTTATTGCTAGCTTCATTTATGAAATAGTTTTTCTGGATATAAAATTTTTCATTGACACTTTTTTCTTTAAGTACTTTATTTATATTTATATTTATTTTTTATTTATCTTTTTTTTTTTTGAGGGCAGTGTCACTGGCCCTCATATGTGGGATCTGAACCGGGGCTGCTGGCGTCCCAAGCCAGCTCTTAACCACAACGCCACTTGGCTGGCCCTTTAAGTACTTTAAATGTATCATCCCCTGTCTCCTAGATAGAATGGTTTTCGAACAGAAATTAACTGTTAATCGTAATTAAGATCCCTTGTACATAACAAGTTGTTTCTCTCTTGTAGCTTTCAAGATTCTATCTTTGGCTATTGAAAACTGAATTCTAGTTTCTATCATGGTGGAGAGCTGTGAGTTTATCTTGTTTCCAGTTCCTTGACCTTCTTGAATATGTTCTGCCATGTATTTCATCACATTTTAAGCCAATATTTCTTAAAAGATTCTCTCTGACCTTTTTCTCTCTCCATACTTCTCTGAGACTTTTATTATGCATTTGTTCATATGTTTAATGTCACATGATCCTGTTAGATGGCATTCATTTTTCCTCATTCTTTTCTTTTTCTGCTCCTCAGATTAAATAATCTAAATTGAACTATCTTTAAGTTTGCTGATTCTATGTTCTTCACAGTCAAATTTGATATGAACCATTTTAACGAATTTTCAACTTCAGAATTTTACTTCCTTTTTACAATTTCTACCCAATTATTAATATTTTCTACTTGGTAAGATGTCATTTACCTGGTTTCTTTATCCTTTTTTTTTTTTTTTTTTAGTTCTTTGAACACATTTAAACGGTCTTTGTCTAGGAAGTCCAATGTCGGTGCTTTCTCAGGGACCATTTTTATTAATTAATTTTTTTTCCTTTTGACTAGAACATACACTCTTCTTTCTTTGCATGCCTCATTGTTTTTGTTGAAAACTGGATTTTCAGAATGTTGCAACTGTAGAAGTCATATTCTTCTCTCTCTCTGGACTTGTGTTGTTGTTAGATGAGTGTTGTTGTTTGTTTATGACTTTTCTAAACTACTCAACTAAAGTCTATATTATTTGCCATAAGTGCCCTCTGAAAACTCTGTTAGCTCAGTAATCAACTGGTGTTTTGACAGAGTTTCCTTAAATGCCTGGAGCCATAAATAAATAAATAAATAAATCTGCCAGACTTTGTAGATTGGCTCTGTGTTGGGCCAATTCTTCAATGTTCAGCCAGGCCATTTACAACTCTGCCTTAGTCTTTACTTCCTGCTTGTGTGGAAGCTGAAGGTCAGTGAGAGGTGAAAGCTTAAAGTCTTTTCATTCCTCTATTGAGAATACATCCATCCATGGGAATGGGTTTGGCCTTATTGCTTCTCCAGTGTACACAGGAGATTTTTAAAACTGTTATTCTCTAAACATATTTTATTTCCCAGCCTCTAAACCTAATTATTTCCAAGGAATTTTGGTCTGTCTCTTGCTTGTCCTGACTGTTTTTCCTTGCCCAGGCTGCTGTTGTCAATACTTTTGCCTTTAAGTACTTTCACTAAAAGCTGCCTGGGAAGCCATCCAACCCTGGGAATGCTCCAAATCATGTACAACCAATGCCAGCACTTGTGACAGTCTTTGAGGGAGCTGTCAGACAGGTCAAAACTGAAAACCACAATTTTTTAATAATAAGATCTTTATTGCTCCCTATGGTACTTGCAACCTGCACCAGGTGTTCAGGCTGCTATTTTCATGGATTTTGACATTCTGGAGTGTGAGGGATGATAGGCAGGTGATTTAAAATGCCATAGTACTCTCTAACCATAATGCAGCCACTTCCTTCTTCTTCATTAAACTTCCCCCTGGTTATTGTGAGTTTTTTACTAGTCTGCAGAGTTCTGTAAAAGTTAATTCTGACAGTTATTGCCACTTGTTATGTATTTTTCTAGATTGACAGAGTCCTTAGAGTTCCATTTTTCTACCATATTTATTGAATTTACCACAACATTGTTTTGCAGCCCATGCTTTAATTCATGTTTCTGCCCAATTTGAGTAGAGGAGGAAGCAATGTTAAGTGGAGTGTTAATAATTAAGGAGTATGTTATTTCCAGAGTAATTCCTTCTACTTCTAGATCCAAAGGAATTTCTGATCTTCCATCTACTTTGATTACATGTCACTGTGCTGGCCTCACAGGAACTCAAGAGCTCTGATCCCAGGAGAAAGAACTCAACTATCGATTCAGATAAAAGTTACTCTTATATTGGTCTGGGCTGCATATATTTCTGTTGCCTCACCTTTGTCTCTCTCTCTTCCTTTCATATAAGATTTGTTAAAACATGACTATTAATGTTCTAGAAATCTCCAAGAGACCATTTTGGAGGTGGGTCTGGGGTATGCACATCATGTTTGATACCATTCATTCAATATTTAGAACAACTTCACACATAATCTATGTCAGGACAAAGCCAGGGACTGGAGAAACATGGAGGAATAATGTGTGGCCATATCCTCACATAGCTCACAGGCAGCAGACATTGGGTTCCAGGTCAAAATAGTCTATCATTATGTAATTGTGGGGAAGGGATTCACACTAAAAAGAAGTGATGGACTATAAACCTATAGCTATGACTTCTGTTAACAAGGTAATTTTAGAAATTTCAGCAATATACATTTCTGTCTTCCCTTGGTAAGCTCATGGAACAATTTTCTAATCTGTACCCTTGTTTGCTAACTAAAAGCAGGCAACTCTGAAACCCAAATGAATATCTAAAAATCAAAGCAGATCTGTCACTGTGAGTGATCAAACCTCTTCACCCAATGTTTACATAAAAACTAATCACAACACATTGTGTTTCATCCTTTGGAAAAGGGTTATAAACTAACCCAAGTTCTAGTGACTTTATGAAATCTTATTTGTAATTAGGAAATGGAAGAAAATAATTAATAATTATTATTTTGTTAGTAAAATTGTCCATAAAATCCATTTGGATTGATGAGGCTAAAAAGCAAAAGAATGTATTTAACAAGATTGAGTAAATACCAGATTTACTCTCCTTCTATAAATAAGTATAAAGTTGAGCAAAAAATATATATATGAAAAAACTCATATGGGCAGGACAGGACTGTGATCTCTGGTAAAGAGAAACAAATGAGGTGAGTCCTACAATCAACACTAGATTTCTGAGCCACATTCCAGAAAATAGCTTTCTAGTGAGAAGGAAGGAGAGCTCACACATGGAACTGTGGTCTCACTGAATTGAGGAAAGAGATCAGAACTTATGAAAGGGGCTGATGCAGCTAGAATTTCCTGGGAAGATACCAGAGAGGAAGAACTCACAGAGAGATAAAGCAACAGGAATTTTCACAGGTTTCCCTTTAAATCTTTGTCTGTGCATGTATAGGGTGATTTCCCACAAGGCCAGACAAAGAATGGCTACAGACCTGTAAACCGAGCAATTGTCATAGCTCACACAAGGATAAGAAATTTTCTAGTTTCAAGCAGACAGAATGGAGAGGCCTCATTGAACACAGGGTGCATTCAGTGAATAATTCAGCAGGGAATCTTACTAGTGGGTCTCAACTATTTAAATTCAAACCTGGAAGGAAAATATTCAACATTTTTCAACAGCTTTATAGAGATATAATTTACATACCACATATTTCATATTTGATTGTGCAATTGGCTGTTCCTTGAAGTGCTAAACATAAGGTCACCAAATTCCCAACAATTCCACTCCTACATATCTACCCCAAAGAAAACACAAGTCCACACAATAACTTGGACACAGGTGTTCATAGGAAATTATTCATAAATACTTAAAAATGAAAACAATCCATAGGGTGATGAAAGAATAAACAAAATGTGTTATATCCATATAACGAAATATTATTTGGCAATAAAAAGGAATGAAGTACTGACACATGCTCCAATATGGACAACTCTTGAAAACATGCTAAGTGAAAGAAGCCAATAGTCTAAGACTATTGTGTGATCTAGTATATATGAAATGTCAAGAACAGACAAATATACAAGGATAGAAATTAGCCTCAAGCTGTGGAGGAGCAGGTGGGAAATAGGGAGAGAATGCTAATTTGGGGTGTTATGAAATGTTCTAAAATTAGATTGTTGTGTTAGTTGTACAATTCTATGAATATAGTAAAAAAAAACGGTGAAATGTTCAATCTAAATGGGTGAATTACATGTTATGTAAATTAAAACTATAAAGATGAGGTTTTTCTCTTGAGTTTTAATGGGAATAAAAACTAGATATAATGACATAATGTTTGGTGCTATGTGGATATATAATACATTAGTTATTAAAGATTATTAGGGAAATTTGAATATGAAATGAACATTATTGAGACAAAGGATAGCAAATCTTGACTTAGAAACAGAAAGATAAAGATTGCCCCTCCCAAATAATAAAATAAACAGCAACAACAATGGAAAAAACTACATATTTTAAAAATGTATCCTTTTATTTAATTTTGTTAAATAAAAGACAAAGAAAATATAAATTTTTTTTTTTTTTTGTGTGTGTGTGTGTGTGTATGTGTGTGTTTGGGTTTTCTATACATATATAAAGATTTGGAAGGACATGCAATATAAGAATATACACTCAACTGTGGTGAACTCAGGTTAGTAGGAATATTATGTTTTCATTTTTTCTGTCCTTCTTTCTTTAATTCTTTATACTGTACACCTTGTTTATTTTAATTTTTTCAGTTAAGGTTGACATTCAATATTATATTAGTTTTAGATGTACAACATAGTGGTTAGACATTTATAGAACTTATGAAGTGATTCCCCCGACAGGTCCAGCACCCAGCAGGGACCATGTATAGCCATCACAATATTATTGATCATATCCCCATGTTGCACTCTACACCCCCTTGAATATTCTGTAACTGCTGATTTGTTCTTCCAAATCCCTTCACCCTCTGTACCCAGCCCTCCAAATACCCTCCCATCTGGCAACCATCCATTTGTTCTCTGTTCAGAGTCTGTCTCTGTTTTGTTTATTTACTTACTTTGTTTTGTAGATCCCACATATAAGAGTAATCACATGATATTTGACTTTTTTTCTGTCTGACCACCTCATCCAACACAATACCCTCTAGGTCCATTCCTGTTGTTGCAAATGGCAAGATTCCATTCTTCCTTATCTTTGAGCAATGTTCCATTGTACATATACACCACATCCTCTCCATCCAGTTGTAGTTTGCTTCCTTATCTTGGCTATTGTAAAACAATGCTACAATGAACCTAAGGACACATATATCTTTTAAAATTAATGTTTTGGATTTCCTCAGAAAAATGTACAAAAGTGGAATTGTTGGGTCATAAGGTATTGTAGTTCTATTTTTAATTTTTGAGAAACTTCCATACTGTTTTCCATAGTGGCTACACCAATTTGCAATCCCACCAACAGTGCACGAGGGTTCACTTTTCTCCACATCATAGTGGTTAGACATTTATATAAATTACGAAGTGATCCACGTGAATAGTCTAGTACTCACCTGGCACTATATATAGTTACTAACATACGAAGACTGACAATTAAGTTTGCAATGCTGTAGCTAACCTTTCTCAATATCAGAGGGATTATTCATTATGAATTTTTACCAACTAGACAAACAGTTAACCAAGTTTACTATTTGGAAGTGCTGAAAAGGCTGTGTGAAAAAGTTAGACAACCTGAACTTTTCACCAACAATTCATGGCTCTTGAATCACAACAATGTATCAGTTCACATGGCACCATCTTTGAGGGAGTTTTTAGACAGTAAACAAATAAATGTATCAGAACACCCGCCCTACTCATCTGATCTGGCCCCCAGTGATTTCTTTCTTTACCTGAAGATAAAGGAAATATTGAAAGGAAGACATTTTTATGACATTCAAGACATCAAGTGTAATATGATGACAGATCTGATGGCCATTCAAGAAATAGAATTACAAAATTGCTTTCAAGGGTGGACTAGGCGCTGGTGTCAGTGCATAGCTTTCCAAGAGGGCTATTTCAAAGGTGACAATAGTGATATTTATCACTGAGGTATGTAGCTCTTTTTCTAGGGTGAGTTTGCGAACTTAATTGACAGTCCTCACCCTTGCAAACTTAATTGGATAGTATTATTGACTATTTCACTATCCTTTACATCCACATGAATATTTTGTAAGTACCAATTTGCACTTAATCCTTTCACCATTTGCATCCTGTCACCCAACCTTCCTCCCTTCTATCACCCCAATAAATCCAGTACCCATCTAACACCATGCATAGTCATTATAATATTCTTGACTATATTCATTATGCTATACCCTACATACCCATAACTACTATGCAACAACCATTTTGTACTTTTTATTTTGTTTTTTGTTTGTTTGTTTGTTTTTATTATTGATTTCAGGTGTACAGAACAATGCAATAGTTATTTTTCATCCCACTTTGTATTGCTTAATCCCTTCCCCCTTTTCACCAACTGCAAACACCCTCCTCCATCTGGCAATCATGAAAATGTTCTCTGTATCTATGAGTTTGTTTCTGTTTTGTGTTTATTTTGTTCTTTAGATTTCACATATAAGTGAAATTACATTTCATCTGTCTTTCTCTGTCAGACATACTTCACTCAGCACACAACCCTCCAGGTCCATCCATGCTATCGCAGATGGCAAGAATCCATTCCCTTCCATGGCCGAGCAATATTCCATTGTATATATGTACTATCTCTTCTTTACCCATTCATCCATCGATGGACATCCAGGCTGCCTCCACATCTGCCTATGGTAAATAATGCTGCAATGAACATATAGATGCACACATCCCCTTGAAGTAGCATTTTAGATTTTTTTTGGATAAATTCCCAGAAGTAAGATTACTGGGTCCTTCTTTGTCTCTTGTTTTAAAGCCTTTGTTTTAAAGTCTATTTTGTCTGGTGTAAGTATTGCTACTCTAGCTGTTTTTTCTTTTTCATTTCCATTTTCATAAAATATCTTTTCCCCATCCATTTGCTTTTAGTATCTGCGTGTCTATTTACCTGAAGTGAGTCTCTTGAAGGCAGCATATGTAAGGGCCTTGTTTTCTTATCAATTCAGCCCTGTCTTTTGATTGGAGTATTTTATCCATTTACATTTAAAGTAATTATTGATAACATTTAGTTATTGTCATTTTATTATGAATATTTTGGATCTCTCTGTCTCTCTTTCTCCTCTCTCTCTTTCTTTTCATCTTAAAGAAGTTCCTCTAAGATTCCTTGTGATTCTGGTTTGGTGTTGATGAACCTTAGATTTTTCTAGTTTGGGAAGCTCTTTATCTGTCCTTAAATTCTAAATGATAGCTTTAATGGATAGAGTAATCTTGGTTGTATGTAGGTCCATGTCTTTCATGACTTTGAATATTTCTTGCCAGTCCCTCGGGCCTGCAAAGTTTCTGTTGAGACATCAGCTGACAGTCTTAGGAGCTCCCTTGTGTTTAACTGTTTCTCTCTTGCTGTTTTTAAAATCCTCTTTTTGTTTTTAATCTTTGGCATTTTAACTATGATGTGCCTTAGTGTGGGTCTTTTTGGGTTCATCTTGTTTGGGACTCTGTGCTTCTTGGGCTTATATGTCTATTTTCCTCAGCAGGTTAGGGAAGTTTTCCATCATTATGTCTTCACATAGATTTTCAATTCCCTGTTCTTTCTTTTCTCCTTCTGGTACCTTCTGGTATGATGTGAAGGTTGGTAAGTATGATGTTATTCCAGAGGTTCTGTAAACTATCCTTATTTTTGTAAATTCTTTTTACTTTTTGCTGTTCCAATTGGGTGTTTTTGCTATCTTATCTTCTAAATCACTGATTCAGTCCTCTGCTTCATCTAATCTACTGTTGATATCCTCTAATGTATACTTCATTTCAGTTACTGTATTATTTTCTGATTCTTTCTTGTTTATGGTTTCTATCTCCATTTTTATGTTTCCTATCTCTTTGTTGAAGTTCTCCCTGAGATCATTGAGCATCCTTATACCCAGTGTTTTGAACTCAGCCCGTGGTAGATTGCTTGTCTCCATTTTGCTTCATTCTTTTTTGGAGCTTTCTTCTGTTCTTTTATTTGGGACATGTTTCTTTGTCTCCCCCATTTTGGCTACCTCTCTGTGTTTGTTTCTATGTATTAGGTAGGGCTGCTATGTCTTCTGGTTTCAGTAAACTGGCCTTATGTAGTAGATGTCTTATGGGTTCCAGTGGCACAGTATCCCTGATCACCTGAGCTGGGTGCTCCAGGTGCGTCCCTTGTGTGTGCCCTTCTGTTGTAGTTAAGCTTTGGTTGCTATTTGCATGCCAATAGGATGGATTTACACTCAACCCGATTGGTTGTGAAGACTGGCTATGACTACAATGGAGAAGGTCTTGTGCAGGTGCTGACACTATGGAGCAGGATTTGCTTTATCATGTCTATTGAGTTTTCTACATCTGCCTTTTGTGTGTGTAGTTCTTGCATGTGGCAAAATGATGCTCTGGCTTAGTCCAGAGCCACTAGGTGAGCCAACCCTGGGGCCTCCTAGAAGGCCCTGCTGTAGGCCAAGTTGAACTACAGCCTGTGTCCTGCCTGTAGGTCCACCTGTCATGAGCTACAAAGCAATCAGCAGATCATCTCTACCTTCACTGGGCTTGGAGGATCCTCAGGAGGCCAGCCCTCTCTAGTGCCAGATTTAGGGCTGCTAAATCAGATTTGGGACATGCCAAAGCCAGATGGTACTTGTTTTGGTTTTGTGAAGCTTTAAGAGATTTTTAGGAAAGTCCACAGCATGAGCCAACGCAGTCTGTTTGCATGGAAAAGACACTGGAAGTGGCCATGGATGGTCCACAAATTGGGTGGGACAGGGTCTCAGGGAATCACCAGGACATGACAAACAAATGGTATTAGTCAGATCATGGAGACTCAGATATGACAGCCACCAGTTTCTATGTGTTAGGAGTGGAGAGAGTTCAACAAAGAAACAATGGTTTATGGGCCGGCCGAGTGGCTCAGTTAGTTAAGAGCTCGCTCAAGAATGCGAGCTGAGCTCTGAGCAACAGCTGTTGGAGGCCAGCCCGAGCTGAGTTGCCGTTGAGCTGCCAACAGGTGGCAGGATGGCTCAGCTAAATAAAAAATAAAAAAAAGAAACAATGGTTTCTGCCAGCTCCTTCATCTGGGAGAAAGCTGCCCCTGCAGCCTTTGCCCTGGAGCCTGACAACTCAGTTCTTCTCTGTATGTAACCAGGCGCCTTTAAAAACAGTTTAATTTTATTTTATTATTAGTTTCAGGTGCACAAAACAATATAATGATTATATATTTATACCCTGCACAAAGTGATAACATCACCAAGTCTATTACCCCTCTGACATCATACATAGATTTACACACACACACACACATACGCACGCATGCATGTGCACCACAGACAATTAAGTTCATGAACTCATCCCAGAAAAAGTACTACATATCTCACTGCTGAATACCATTTTTGAAGTACTCCCCTTTGGGAAGCTATTCACCAATGCCAGTGCCTATACCACCCCTTCAAAGCAATTTTGGGACTCTTTCTGAATTGGCCATCAAAGCTGTCATCATATTATCCTTGATGTCCTGAATGTCATCAAAATATCTTCCTTTCAGTATTTTGGGTAAAAAAAATGTCATTGGGAGCCAGCCAGGTCAGGTGAGTAAAGAGAGTGTTCCAATAACAGTTATTTGTTTGCTGGCTAAAAATTCCCTCACAAGCAGTGCTATGTGAGCTGGTGCATTGTAGCAATTCAAGAGTCATGAATTGTTGATGAAAAGTTCAGGTCATCTAACTTTTTCATGCAGTCTTTTCAACATTTCCAAGTAGTAAACTTGGTTAACTGTCCAGTTGGAACAAACTCATAATGAATAATCCCTCTGATATCAAAAAAGGTTAGCAACATTGTTGCAAGAAGTTCACAAACTTAATTGTCAGACCGCATATGTGTGTGCATGTGTCTGTGTGTGTGTGTCTGTGAGTGTGTGTGCATGTGTGTGCATTTACATATATATATATATATATTTCAGTTTATATTCTATATTATTTTATATTAGTTTCAGGTGTACAGCCCAGTGATTAGCATTCATATAATCTATTAAGTGATGCCCCCCAATAAGTCCAGTACCCATCTAACACCAAACACTCTTGGAGAGGTAGTAAGCTTGCTAGTTCAAAGCCCCAACTTGGTGCCTTTTGAGCTATTTGCCCAGTGCTGCATCTTAGAGCAAGTGAGTCATCAAGTAAGTTCATGTGTGGGCCCTTTAATAGGCTTGCCTGGGACTCCAACCACCCTCCATTTCACTCAGACACAAACTCCACTGTTTTTCATATCCAGAAGTTATGGGGACTTCTCTTCTTGGCACTGAAACCCTGGGCTGGGTAGCCTGCTGTGGGACTCTGACCCCTTGCTCCTTCTCAGGGAACCTCTACAGCCAAGATAGTCCTTCCAATTTTTGGACAGCCTGGTCCTCGGCTTTGTCCCTCCTACCAGCCTTGAAGTGGCTTCGTATGTCCTTAGTTGTAGGGTTTCAGTTCATAGACTTCAGGACGTTGTCAGTAATGATTGTTCTGCAGTTTAGTTGTAATTTTGTTGTGGTCATGAGAGGAGGCAAGAACAGCATTTACCTACTCTGTCATCTTGAGTAGTATCCCCATATGATCTTTTAAATGTATTGCTGAATTTGGTTTCCTAATATTTTGCTGAGGATTTTTGCATTAATGTTTATCAAGGATACTTACTAGCCTATAGTTTTCTTTTTTTGTAATGTCTTTGTCTGGTTTTGGAGTTGCTTTGATTTCAAATCAAATTGATTTGATTTCATTAGTAGTTATCTGTCAATATTTTCTGCTTCTTCTTTACTTAGTCTTGGAAGATTACATGTTTCTAGATATTTATACAAATCTTTCAGATTGTCCAGTTTGTTGGTATATAATATTCCACAGTATTTTCTTATAATCTTTGGTATTTATTTGGTGTCAATTGTTACTTCTCTTGCATTTCTTATTTTATTTATTTGATTTTTCTCTCTCTTTTTTTTCTTAATGAGCCTGGCTAAAAGTTTATAAATTGTGTTTATCTTTTCAAAGATTTGTATGTTTTCTTTAGACTCTAATTATTTTATTTACACTCTGGTATCTATTATTCATTCCTTCTATTCACTGTGGGCTTTGCTTGTTGTTATTTTTCTAGTTCCATTAGGTGTAAGGTTAGATTGTTTATTTGATTTTGTTTGTTTCTCAGATAGCTCTGTGTTGCTAGGAATTGTTCTCTTAGAAATGAACTTGCTATGTCTCATAGATTTTGGATCATTGTACTTGCATTTCCATTTGTTTCAAAGTGTCTTGATTTCCTCTTTTATCTTGTTTGTGGCATGGCATTTAGCCTCCATATGTTTATGTGTTTTGTTTGTTGTTTTTGTTGTTGTAATTGATTTTCAGTTTTATACCATTGTGGTTGGAGAAAATTCTTGATATGATTTCAGTCTTCTAAAATTTATTCAGACTTGTTTTATGGACTAATATGTGGTCTATCCTGGAACATATTCCATGTGCACTTGAAAAGAATGCACGTTCTGCTTCTTTCAGGTGAAATTTTCTAAAAATATCAATTAATTCCATCTTCTGTACTATGTCATTTAAGGCCATTATTTTCTTGTTGATTTTCTATCTGGATGATCTATCCATTAATGTCAACAGGGTGTTAAAATCCCCTCCTATGACTATAGTCCTGTCAATCTTTTCCTTTAGGTTCATCAATATTTACTTCATATATTTAGGTGTGCCTATGTTGGGTGCATAAATGTTTACAAGGGTTATAATAGCCTTTTGTTGGATTGACCCCTTTATGATTATATAATGTCCTTTGATTCTTGTTATGGCCTTTGTTTTGAAATTTATTTTGTCTAAGTATTGCTTTATTTTTTTATTTATAGTTGCATGAAATATCATTTTTTATCCCTTTAATTTCAGTCTGTGTGTGTCTTTCAACCTGAAGTGAATCTCTTGTAGACAGCATATGTATGAGTCTTGTTTTTCTTATCATTCAGGTATCCTATGTCTTTTGATTGGAACATTTAATTCATTTATATTTAAAGTTATTATTGGTAGGTACATAGTTATTGCCATTTTATTATTTATATTTATGTTCTTTTTCTTCTTCTTAAAAAAATCCCTTTAAAATTTCTTGCAATAGTGGTTTGGTAGCGATGAACTCCTTTAGCTTTTTCTTGTTTGGGAAGCTCTTTGTCTATCCTTCAATTTTAAATAATGGCCTTGCTGGATTGAGTAGTCTTGGTTGTATATCCTTGTTTTTCATCACTTTGAATGTTTCATACCAATCCCTTCTGGCTTGCAAAGTTTCAGTTGAGAAATCAGCTGACAGTTTTATGGTAGCTGCCTTGTGGTCAACTGACTCCTTTTCCCTTGCTGCTTTTAAGATTCTCCTTTGTATTTAATCTTTGGTATTTTAATTATGATGTATCTTGGTTTGGGCTCCTTTTGGTTCTTCTTGTTTGGGCTTCCTGGATTTGTATATCAATTTCCTTTATTAGGTTAGGAAGGTTTTCGGTCATTATTTCTTCAACTAGGTTCTTAGTCCCTTGTTCTATCTCTTCTTCTGGTACCCCTATGATGCAAATGCTGTTGTGCTTGATGTTGTCCCAGAAGTTTCTTATATTATCCTCATTTTTAAAAATTCTTTTTCCTTGTTGCTGTTCCTATTGGACATGTTCTACTACCTTATCTTCCAAATCACTGATTGACCCTGTGCTTCATCTAGTGTGCTATTGAATCCTTCTATCATATTTTTCATTTCCATTATTATATTCTTCATTTCTGACTGGTTCTTTTTTATGATTTCTATGTCCTTTTTTTTTTATGCTTCTATATCTTTGCTGACTTTCTCACTGAGTTCACCTATTGTTTCCCTAAGTTTACTGAGCATTCTTATAACCATTGTTTTGAACTCTGTATTTGGAAGGTGGTTTGCCTCCATTTCTTTTATGTCTTTTTCTGGAATTTTCTACTGCTTTTTTTTCTTCAGGACATATTTCTTTGTCTCCTCATTTTAGCTACCTCGCTGTGTTTATTTCTATGTATTAAGTAGATCTTCTGTTTCCTAGTATATGGCAGGGTGGCCTTATATGATATAATAGGTGTCCTGTGGGACCCAGTGGTGCAGCCTCCCTGGTCACCTACACTAGGTGCTCCAGGAGTGTCCCTTGTGTGGGTTGTGTGTGCCCTCCTATTGTAGTTGAGCCTTGATTGCTGTTGGCAAGTCACTGGATTGGGTTAACCCTCAGGCTGACTGGCTGTGAGAATTGGTCATGACCACAGTGTATGAGCTGCTGTGCAGGGGTTGATCCCATAGAGTGGGATACACACACATGCTGGGAGGCACCCAGCATGGCTCTGGTGCCTGCTAAGACCACCTTTTGGGTGTGTCATTTCTGGAGCTAATCATGGTACATTGCTGTGATCTGAAGCTGGACACGAGGTTTGTTGTTTCTTAGGAGGGAGTCTGGTGTAGGCCAAGATCAGTTGCTGCCTGTAACTGACCCAGAACCACCTGGTTGGAGATACATAGAAATCTGCAGTTGGTAGCTCCCTGTATTTGGCATTGAATAATGTAGGAAAAGGCATGCTGTCACAAGTAGCAGTCCTGGGACCATTCAGCAAAAGGCACAAGACATCTGGAGGCTAACTGCCACCTGCCCATAAAGCACACCCAGCAGCTGAAAGAGCCTTGGGCAGTAAGTGAGCTGGTTGTGGTGGGGTCTCAGGGAGTCACCAATGTGGGGCAAGTGGTATTTACAAGGTTAATGCAGATTCAGATTTGGCACCTGTGCCAAGCCTGAGGCTCCTCAGCAAGAGGCACAAGGCACACTGAGCCTAGCATCTGCCTGCCTGTGGCCTGTGGATCTTTGAGAGTTTTTAAGAAAGACTATTTTGAGTGGAGGTGACTGCCTGCCACTGTAAAACCCTCTGCTGGTGCATTAATTTGGTGGGACATGTTCTCAAGAAGTCATCAGGGTGGGCAATTGGTGTTAACCAGATTAATGCAAATTCAGATTTGGCATCTGCCTGTGCCTGAAGGCCCTGTGGGGGGAGGGTACAACACAGGAAAAATGGTGCCCACTTGCTGGCTGTGTTGGAGGAAGGCTCAACACAGGGACAATAGTGGCTCTCCTTCCAGCCCTCACCCTGAAGCCACACAAGTCAGTTTCTTTGTATATGACCCTGGTGCCTTTCAAGCTGCTGTCCCTTTATCAGAACCCAGGGTGAGTGTCTGTGAGCAAACAAGTCTGTGCACTGACACTTTAAGTGGACAACTGGGTTTTCAGCAGCCTTTCATTGCACCCAGATGGACAGAATCCTCACTGATTTTCACAGCCAAATGTTGTGGGGCTCTTCTTCTGGGACTTGGTGCTTTGGGATGGGGAGCCCATTAGGGGGCTGGATCCTCTCACTCATCCTCTCACTCCTTATGGGGGGAACCTCTGTAGCTGAGATATCTTTCCAGATTCTCAGCCATCACATTTGGGTGTGGGACCAGCCCATTTTGCATCTCCACCCCCTCCTACAAGTCTTGATGTTGCTTCTTTTTTATATCCTTAGTTACAGGAATTTTATTCAGCTGCTCTTCAGATGGTTTTCCAGGTTGACCATTTTATAATTTAGTTGTAATTTTGATGTGGTCATGGAAGTGTCAGCACAGCATTTACCTACTCTGTCATTTTGACCAGAAGCCAATCTATTCATCTTATTTTATGTTTTGTTTTTATTTTTGTATATTTTGTATATGTCAAATGTATGTAAAGTATAGAGAATAGAATGAGAAACTTCCATGCACCCATCCTTCTGTTTCAACAATTATCAGACAGCATATTCTGTTTCTTCTGAACCCTACCAACTGTCTTCTCCCATGTAGTTTGTATTATTTTTTAAATTCAAATATTATTATCAACTTGATACTTAATTAACTTTATATAAAGGCATAGATGGTCTATTAGGATACATACCAAACTGTGATTTACAAGGAATAGGAGTGTGGTGGAGTGGGTGGATCTTTTATGATTAAAAAGTATTTATGTATAATTTTTTAAATCATTAAACATAGAAAGATAATTGAAAAAAATCCCTCCAAATTTACTAGAGGCATAAGGTTTTCATCAAATTAAAAAAGGTCCGTGTAAAGTAATTGAAGGGGCACTGAATTAGAAATCAAGAGATGAAAGATTTACTTCTATTTCTGTTGCTGTAACTACAATATCTGAGTCATTGCATATAATTGCTTATAAAAAAAAACACAAGCATATCATTCACTCATCCTAATAATATCTTTGAGCATCTACTATAAGCCCTGCATTGTCCTCATTGCTGGAGACACAGAATGAGTTCACTTCCACATTAGTCAGAACACTTTTGGTTATAAGTAATCACAACTCCAACTCAAATGAGCTAAACTAAAAAGAAAATGCAATGGCTTACACAACAATGGAATACAAGGATGGACCTGACTACACATGCACCTGGATTCAAAGGTTAATAGAGTTTCTTCAGGACCTACTCTTTCTATCTCTCCATCTCAGCTCCTCACCTCTGCTTTCCCCTGTGCGGGCTTCCCTTTGAAACAGGTTCTCTCAATATTGTAACCCCTGACAGCTCGCTCATTATATCCTCATTGCATCAAGTTTAA
This sequence comes from Aselliscus stoliczkanus, assembly GCA_033961575.1. Taxonomy (NCBI): domain Eukaryota; kingdom Metazoa; phylum Chordata; class Mammalia; order Chiroptera; family Hipposideridae; genus Aselliscus; species Aselliscus stoliczkanus. The sequence continues at coordinate 123,712,812 of CM066729.1, forward strand.
GTATTCTGTGTAATGCCTGTCCTCCTCTAGATCTAGTGTGAGCCCATATCAATATTTTCTTGTGTAAAATCCAATCAGTGTACACCAAACACAATGTCTGGCAGATTAGCTCTATGTAAATATTATCTCTCCACATTCTATCTGCAAGTTTGCATTCCTTATGCCTTTGTTTTACTATTTTTTTATTTTTTTAAATTATTTCTTTTTTATATTTTTATCTATGATTTATTTTTCTGAAGCCACAGTTTGGAAAAGATTCATGGCCCATTTACTCACAAAGATATTCTGGGTTGATTTCCAATTAATCATCACTGAATGCTTCCCCACTGAACCATCAGAGATTTTACATGAGGTTACTTTGCCAGTACAACACACATTATTCACACTTAACCACTGATGAGAAAAGCTGTGCTTATGTTTTCACTTGAGAGAAAAAAATGCCCATGATTCCTATCTCTTTTCCAGAATTACTTACAGTTTCCTTATTATCCAATGTGAAGTTGAAACAATAGCACAATTCTGTTTTCTAGGGCCAATGTAAATATCTCTCCTCTGTACTTTCTTTCTCCTTACAGTCAATGAGTTCTTCCAAAAAGAGCAGAACTTAAGAGTCAGACAGTGTGAAATTCCTCATGTCATCTACTAGTTGGGGAGTCTTGGAAAGTCATTTTGTCCTTCTGAGCCCCAGTTCTTACAACTATTAAATGGGGGATAGCAATAGACCTACCCTGTAATATAGTTGAGAAGATTATGGGAAATAAAGTTTGTAATATTCTAGCATAGTTTCTGAGACAGAGTAGCCACTCAGTAAACACAAGTCACCTTTCCTCCTCCAATGGCATGACATTTTCATATTTCTTTCTTTAGGTCTCACTTCACTTCTTGTATAACCATTATTTTTCTTATCTCCCCTACTTATTCATAAATCCCTTGAGCTTGTGAATTATGCATTGTTTCTTTTTATTGCTCATGTAGCTAACACAATGTCTTTTCATGGAAAGGAGCTCTAAAAATGATTCATAGCTGTATAAAATATAATAACTTTGATTGATACTCCTATCCCAAAACTATAGGTAAAAATATATTGATGATATAAGCATATAATAATCTTATTATGAGTCAGATGCATTGTATGATTTCTATTTCCTCATTTAATCTAATTTTATGAACATAGGTATGACTCCTTTCTCATTTTACAAATGATGACACCAAGATTTGTAAATGCTAAGAACTTGCTGTAAAGTCATTCATCTAATGTGTGGTGGGGTTTGTCCTTAAGCCCAGGTCTGGTCACTATGGACACCCAGCCCTTCTGACCCAATTGAACTAGTGCACATCTTTTTTCTTCCAGGTAGATCAGTGGCTGGAAAGTTGGCATCTTTCCATTTAGTGCAGTCCTGGCATAATGAAAAGACCAGGTTAAGTCATGAAGAGACTTTAAGAACTCATATGCCATGATACAGGTGGAAACCACTGTGGGAGTGGAGACATGAATACTCACAAAGGCAATCCGAGGAGAAACATAGGTGACAAGAATTCCTTTTCAGCTTTAGATCCTAGTCAGTTATGCATAAATAACCTCTTGTCCCCAGGCTCAGGCGTAGTACCCATTCCCAGTTCTGTTTCCTCCTTTAAGAATCCTTTCTATGTTATGGACCCATGCCTCACTTGGATTCTTCATGGATACTTTCTTATAGGCCTCAACTCAGTGCTCCATAAGGACACCTCCTCCAGCTACATTCTAATGTCTCTATCCCCTTCTCAGCTCCCACCTTGCGAGATAGACCAGTCAAACTGTAATTTGAGGGAACCTGGTTTCCCACCTCTCTTCTGAAAAGTAGCACCAGGCCTCATTCTTGAGATCTAAGATTTAATAGCATGCATATTTGTACAGCAGGAAGATACCTTAGCTCCCCTTCCACTGGCTTTTTGTGCTTTAAACCTTCAAGCCTTCTCATCTCAATATCAAATTAATTGGGTTATTGTAAGTTCAGCCTAGTTGCAGGTAGGTAGAGCTCGATCTAGGGCTGGAAAACAAGAGTGAGCCCCAAAGTGCTGGGTGGAGATGCTAGAACTACCAGGAGTTTTTTCATTTTATTCAAATTCAAAAGGCGGCCAGAAAAGTGCACCTGGGGGTAGCCACCAGGAAATGGCTATGGAAGGAAATGAAGCAGGATCCTGAACCTAGATAATCAGGGGAATCAGGTAAGAGCATCATGACTCCGGGAGTCAGGGATGGAGAAACCCTATAGATGTAGGCAAATGGAGTTAGACCAGGAAAGATCTAGGCTGCCATTCAATACTAACAAAAACATTTGCTATCACCTTACAAATGTCCCTTTTTTATCTTTTCCAAATAGGTCCTTGGTATACATTCTTTTACCCAATTTAAAGATGGGAGATTTGAGGTTCAAGGTTAGATAATTTGTCCCACATCCTAGAGCTAATGAGTGGCCAAGATTTGAATGCAAATTTACCTGATTCCAGAACTCATGCTGATACTACAGAGATATTTAGGAGACTGCACTCAATATTATCCCTGGAAATCAAGACAGTCTCCAAACCTAATGAACTGATGGAACAGGAGCTTCCTGATGCACTGCTCAGTTAAACTGTTTTGCAATAGTACTAAGCAGGTGACTTACTTCCCATATAGCCAGAGGCTGCAACCTACAGGAACCCACACATGGATAAAAGGGTAGTTAGTGGTCTTGATCTGGGCTGAGATGTTCTACTCAGGACTTCTTGCAGCTGGCACATAGCTTCACCCTTCTCATTCCTTACTCCTTGACATTTTACTCCTCTTACAAGGCTTTCTCTCTCATGTCCCCATAGTATGTCTACAGTAATTTGAGAAGTCTCATGTGCTTTCCCTTGTCCCCTAAGCATGCAATTCCACAGGGCATGTTTAAAAATAAAACAAAGCTATACTGAAGTAGGAATGTTCATTTACTGAGAGCTAAGCTTCTGGGGAGCTCCAGGCAGCCACTGACACATTTGCAGAGACCTACCCCACCTACTGGGATCTACTTCCTTAACCTGGAAACATTGCAGCCTGGTTTTGTAGCACTATATGACTAGTTTTGGTTCTCTCAGCCTTCATTTCATTAGAGATAAAATACAGATTTAGTGAAGATCAAAGCAGATAATGCTCTAATCATACCTAGAGCAATGGTGGTAACTTGGGAGTCAGCAGTGAATAATTTGGGGTGGGGTTGTAGGCTAAATGGCCCAGTAGAGCCAGAAGCTATAGGCAGAAGTTACAAAAAAGGATATTGGGGTCATATGAGGACATTTATTTATTTTTTTAAGGAGAGTTTATTGGGGTGACAGTGGTTAGTAAAGTTACATAGGTTTCAAGTGTATGATTCTGCAATACATCATCTATATAATACATTATGCACTCACCACCCAGAGTCAGTTCCCTTTCCTTTGCCATATATTTGATCCCTTTCACCCTCAACAAGGAATGAGACAAACAAATGAAGAAATAAAAACTCATAGACACAGACAATAGTTTAATGGTTATCATATGAGAACATTTTAACAGCCAGAGTTGTTAGAAGATAAAATAGACCACTTTGGAAAGTGCATTTCTTGTCTCAGAGAATGGGGCTGGAGTAGCACTTAAGATGTTGGGATGAACTCACCCCTGAAAACCTGTTTCCCAAGCAGGCTAAGATTTTCATGCAACACTGCAGTGTCAAGAGAGTAGCCAGGCCTAATCGGGATAGGACTCTGGGAAATAGCTAGTTCTGGTGCCTGACAATAAAGAAAACTAGCCATTAGCTCAACACCATCATCTCCAGGGGCCATTTCAATCTAGACTGGTGTGGGAGTAGAGTGATTTTTTCCAGTATCAGGAATCTAGGTAGTGATATCAATCCAGTTTAGCCAGGAGCAGAAAAATGAATGAAGCAAAGCGAGGATTTGCAAGAATGTGAAGGAGTAGGGCCAGCTTGGCATTCTGAAAGGAGTAGCAGATCAGGTCATAAACCCAGCCAACGGGACTCTAAGGTCCAGGTAGCGATCTGGAACACTGGGAAACCAGGATGATGTCCCTTGCACACAAATGGTGTGGAGGAGGGTAGGAGGGAGTATTGAGGAGCAGGGAGAACTCCGCTCAGTGTTCCTGACAGTAGGAATGAAGTTGTTACAGAAGGAAGGCCAGCATGACACTGCAGAGGGGAAGGCCTGTCTGTGCCAAATGAGACAGGGTGAACAGCAGCTGACCTTTCCATCAGGGTCTGGGTGATTGCACCTTATACTACCTTCAACTCTGAGACCACATGACCTGAAGGAATCTGGGATTCACCTAGAGTTGTGTTAAATTTGCTTAGTGGTGTCAGTCCTTCATCTAAAACAGTGATTCCCAAAGTTTGGCTTGTGTCAGAATCACCTGGGGGAATTTTTAAACCCCAGATGGCTGGCTTCACTTCTGGGAGATTTTGATTCAATGAGTTTGGTTGGAGTCCGGCAATCTGCATTTCTAACAAGTTCCCAGGGATGGTCCAGAGACCACCCTTTGAGTAGCTCTGGTCTAAAGTATTGCTAATTCAAAGAGCACTCAGAAAAGTTATGCTTGCTTTCCTCCATACTTTATTCAAAAATGTAGTACCTTCTTGATTTCAGTTACTATCCAAGAACTAGATATATTCCAGTAAACAAGACAGAATCTTTAATGTCAAGTTGCTTATAGTCTAAAGACATTTGAATGAGAAGTTACAAGACAGGACAAGTGCCAAGACCAGAGTAATTACTGGGGATGACAATTTGTGCACATGTGTACTGAGACATACAGTGTTGGGGACACTAGAGGAAGTTTCTGGACCATGTGACCTTGAAACTGAAATCTGGTTTTAGGGACAAGATACCCTAGATCAACTCTTGGTTCTGCCACTTGGTAGCTGGTTGACCTTAAGGAAGTTAAATTAAGTTCTTTGAGCCTCAGATTCCTCATCAGCCCAATGGTCTTGGGTCACTTAACATCATTACCATGGACATGTACTAGGCACAGGGCCATAGAGGGAACAAGCCTGACAGAACATCAGAACAAGCATGATGTTCTGTCAGGCTTGTTCCCAAGGAGCTAGGGATAGAGATAGGACATATCTATGCAGATGCATAAATAAGATGAGCTCAAACAAAATAAAAATGCAGTGACAAGGACAGCAAGAGAGAGAGATGGGCAGATAGTTTTAGGGAGGATTGTTAGGAAAGGCCTCCCTGGGGAGGTGATGTTTGAACTGAGATCTGGGTGAGGAAAAGGAGGCTATATTTTCCACATAGGGTGAGAGTTTGAGTGGCTATGTGAGTTAAATAATTATTACTGTCAATTACCAACAAAATACACTTATTATCACCACCATCCTCCTCCTTATTATACTTCCTGTTATTATAATTACAATTACCATAATACCAGGAAGGCAAGTTCATGTGCAAAGCCCAGAGGTGTGTGGCCTCCTGGGCATATTTGGAAAGGTCATGGATCAGTAGCACTGAAGCACAGAGCATTCAGGGGTATGTGAATGACAAGCCTAGCAACAGATCAGGCTGGACCCTGGCCATTGTACTCCGGGACCACTGGAGAAATCATGGTAGTAATGTGACATGCTCATGCTTTTGTTTGAAGAAAAGCATCTGTCATTTCTCTCTCTTCTGTGTGCGGCCTCAGGAGTGGGTAGAGGTGAATGAGATTGAGGGCAAGGGGGAGATGCGGCAGTCTTCACCAGGAAAGAATGGTGGGGCAGGTGATGATAGTGATATGTAGGACCAGCCATGAACAGAACGTAGCTGTCAATCAGACTGAAGGGTGATGGGCCTGGGCAATGGAAGCAGCCTGCAGTGGGGACAGAACGTGCCTCATTCCCACTTCCCGTTGAGCTACAACCCCAGGAAGGCAGACCATGGGGGCAAAACTGCTGCAGGGTTTTGGGAAGATAACTTTGCCATACAATGCTTCTTTCTCTTTCAAATAAGATATTTTCCTGTTTCACAGAGAAGAAAGGGTGTTGTGAAGACTGAGTCAGATGACAGGTATGAAAAGCACTTGGGCAATTGTAAAACAATTTTCAAATGTGAGGCGCTATTTTTATTACCCTTAGTTTCCTTGTATAGAATGTGAGCCCACGATGGTGCCTGGCTGCTCAAGAGAAAGTAACAAAGAAGAAGATGGCAGGCCCATAGCCTCATCTGCCTGGGTCTCTGGACAAGGCCTGAGTTAGTCTCCTGGGCCTATCCTGCCCATAATGTGTCTCATTTAAAATGATCTGCTAGGCTAAGCTGTGGGCATCATCAGAGAAAAAAAGCAGCCATGGATGATTCAGTGGCTGCAAGGAAGTAATCCCCATCCATGGACTCGAATGGGAGCTAAGACAGTAGTGATGAGTGACCACGCTTTCTAAGCTGTGCAGGACAGCTGGTTCTTGATGGAGGCTCTCCCAGCAGGGGTATTCCCTGTGCAAAGCATAAACAAGAACTTAGATAAATTCCTCTTCACTGAGTTTTGGAAATGGAAACCTATTTAGGGCAACACTTGGCACACCGAGACATAGAAGTCATTTTCTTGTAGCTGATTCCCTCCATCTTTTTTTTCCTTTTTTTATTCCTTCCTGCCACTTCCATTTCCTTTCCTCTCCCTGTGACATCAGAAAGGAATCCCTGCAGCATTAGCCTTGATGCATTTGACACCCAGCCGTTTAGCAAGGGGAGCGCCCATGGGAGCTCTGAACTCCACCCTGGAGGGGTTCACTGTGTGGGTGATGTGAGTGAGAATCATGGGAAGCTGTAGTCACACTCAGCTTGCTTCTGTCTTTTGGAATGTGGCTCCTCCTGCCGTGTGTGTGTGTGTGTGTGTGTGTGTGTGTGTGTGTGCACTGTGGCCCAGCATGGCCCCCTGTCCTTTTACTCCAGCCAGGCATCTGAAGGACTTGCTCAGAGTACTGTGAATTGCTCAGGGTTCCAAAGGAATATGCAAAGGCTGGCAAACTCATTTGTTGTTAAGGATGTGATATCAACACTCCTACAAGGGCCAGAGCAAAACAGCTCAATCCATATTGCATAAGCACTTGCCCCCTTCTCCTCTCTCTCTCTGGACAAACAGTCTTATCTGTTCCAGCCCAACTCTTCAGAGCTCTACTCCCATTCTCACAGACTGAAAGCTTCAACCATCCAGGAAGTGATGGATCTCTGTGGGATCAGATCCTGGGCTGGCTGCCCCTTCTCAGAGCTGCTTTGCCCTTCTCCCAGGGCATTGGTTGGAATAGGTTATCACCTTCTCCTCCAGAGCATCCATTAAGACAGCATCCATTTAAGGCTGAGTTGTTTTCTGCAGTAGGGACCACTGTTCTTATTTGAGCCCTAGTGCACAGCTGGCATTTGCATTAGTTCAATTAATGTTTACTGATTAATGTTACTGGGGATACAGATGAAAATAACACATAGCTCTTGCCTGTAAGAAATCCACAATTTGGAGGGGAGAGAGAGAGAGAGGGAGGAAGAGAGAGAGAGAGAGAGAGAGAGAGAGAGAGAGAGAGAGAGAGAGAGAAAGATTACTTTTATTGTCCTTTATAATTTGGAGATGTTTGCATTTACTGATATTTGTTCATCTTTGGAGAATCCAGGGTGGAATAAAGCATCTGACTCATTACTCAGGGATCTCGTGTTATTCCTGAGATTGGCAGTAATATTATAGCCTTACCATGATCTCATTGTGTCTGTAAGCACTGGCTCCATTATACATCTGAGGGAACAGAGGCATAAAGCAGTTAGATGACTTGTCCAAGGCCAGATATTAGAAAGTGGCAGAGCTATAAATCAAACCCTTGTCTATTTGATTCCAAATGTCTCACTCTTTACCCTGCCCCAGTCTGCCTCCCTCTGATACACTCCTTTTAGGATAGGGGATTGTCACCAGCCTGAAAAATGGTGAAGAGTGGCCCTTTTTATGTCACTATCAAGCAAGACCATTTCGACTTCTGAAACCAGGTCCACATCAGAACATGTGACAAAACAAGAGAACATTTTTCCCCATTCAGAGGATCATTAAAGAAAATGAAAGCTGATGGATCATTGTTATGCACGAGGTAATAACATAAATGGAAAAATCTATGAACATCACATCCAAAAGTCTCTGGGAAATTTGCAGCGGAAACAAATGGGCCAGATTGTGAATAAATAATGCCTCACCAATGGGAACCTGGGAACCATGGGGCCAAGCTTGCAGCAAAACGATCCATTTTGTTCAGCATAAAATGAATTCTCTGGCAAAATAGAGGAAGGGAAGTTTAAGCACCTGCTCCTTGACTATAAGATTTATGGATCTGGGGTTTGACTTCTGGAAGATGAAGAGATGCTTAAGCATATTTCTCTGGGTATATGGGCAGATGTAGGTGGCCCTGTGACCATGTCCCTGCAAACTTGGCAGTGTTTAGGGATCAGGGATTGTTCCATACTCCCCAGGTTCTTTCTAAAGATGGAAATTGGGGAATAAGGCCACCCCAGGGAGTTGTAAATGGCATCCAACACAACGCTTCTTAGAGCAAGACCTTGTCCTTTCTGACAAAGGGACAGTTCCTAGTTGAACAGGAGGATGTTTGACCATCAGGCTGAAGTTTCCATTTTGTTCCTCCTTGGGCATATTCTGAATTTCCACCAAATCTCTGTCTATTTTGGAACTCCTCAAAAAAGTGTCTTCCTCATGAAGAGCTGATTGATCCATTAGTAGCAAACCAACAGCCCCTTATCCTCACAGTCCTTATTCATCCACTGGGAAGTATGAAATGTATGTGAAACACAGTGAAATCTGTTTTTCCCTGCCCAACATCCAACTCACTTTGTATAGTAGCACCAAGATTTTCCAAGAGGAACCTTCTGGACAGATTTTTGTTCTTTTCTTAGCATTCCATAAATTTTCAGAAGAGAGGCTCCGGGAAATTTCTATGAAATACTATGATTCCATCTCTTTTTTGAAAATAAGAATAATGATGGTTTAAGCTTTCATGAATGTTTAAGTGCATATACAGCAGTAAGCACTTTTCATACATTATATCATTTAAATCTTAGACATACATCTATGAAGGAAGCACTATTATAATATTACCATTTTATAGATGCAGAGGTGGAAAGTCTAGATCCAGGCATTTTTACACAGGTTCCTCTGACTTCAAAGTCTGTACCCTTTGCCATTATGCTTTGTGCTGCCTCATCACATTTTTATTTTTCAGATTTACAATAAAAATTTGAGGATTGAATGCTCTGAGATGTGCTTAGTGAAGAAGCCTATATAGTGTTGCCCTATATGCTCAAAAAAGGGAAATTTTATAGGAGTTGGAAAAGTGGTATTGGTGGTGATGGTGGTGATGATAGTGATGATGATGATGGTGATGATGATGATGGTGATGGTGGTGACGATGATGATGGTGGTGGTGGTGATGATGATAGCTGAGAGACTATTATGTGCTAGTTGCTTTCCATGTATTATCTCATCTAATCCTTACAATTTTGCTGAAGAGTGAGTGCTATTATTATCCCTATTCACAGGAGATGAGAGCGCTGAAATATTGAGAGCTATTGTTCCAAAAGCCATGCTACTAGGAAATGGTAGAACAGGGAATTGAATCCAGGCCTGCTTGAATTCTCAGCCCCCTGGGCCATGCCTAGTTTTCTCCTAAACATTTGCAGGCTACTTTCCCTCATTGGAGGGCCAGCTTACAACCTAGCAGAAACCCACCCACCTTGATAGCTTAAATCCTAAAAGCTCCTGATGATTTTCTTTGAAGCACACCAGAAAGAGTAGGTCCTCTTGTCTATCCGCCTTCTAGGTTGCAAGACCTCAGGGCCTGTCGAGGCTCTGCTATCAGCCTGAGAGCTCTCCTGCAGGAATCTGGCAAGGGTAAGGCAGTCCCACAAGCCTCATTTTGTAACAGTGTGGGCATCACACTATATGTAACCCTATAGACTAGGAGTAGATTAAGGCTCCAAGATGCACGAATTTCAAAATTGAAACAATAAAGCACATTTTTTCTCAGCTTGCAAGTGCTCTTTAATTGGACCATGAATAGCAATTACGCTATAAAACCTAACAGGGATTTGTGAGTAATTAGAGTATATCTTGGGCTTTGGGTTTTAATGGAAGAACCAGGCTAATCATTGAGTGACTTTCACCCTCTACCAATTGATAAAATCATCATGAAATGCCTATCAAACATTCAGAGAAATTGCAAGTGTAATTTTAATTCCTACTAGAGTAGGACTAAGAAGCCTGGAAAATCACCCTACCCTTAAGGCCCTGTCTGTGTCCTTGAAGAAATTGAAGAAGCAGAAGCAAAGGTGTTCCCATCATCTGGAAATTGACGGTGTCCTCTCTGTAGCTGCTTTGAACATATTGCTTACTCAGCCTTCAGCACAGCTTTGTGGGGAGTATATCTTTATGCCCATTGCACGGATAAGGGCATTGAGGCTCAGAGTAATTTACCCACACTCATATAGCTAGTAAGTGATAGATCCAGAGATCCAGAGTTTAAATCCAGGTGTTTAATATAGGTTAAGTTCAAAGTTCATGACCTTTCAACTCTATAATTGCTGAACATTAATTGAGCACCATCTATGGACATCAGCTTTCCATGCATCATGTAATTTAATACTTTCAACACAAATATCTACGTAAGGTAGATATTTTTAACACATTTACAAATGAAAAAGTAGAAATCTGACAACAGTGGTAATTCTCATCTTGGACTATCACATTCTCTCACCCTTCACATCACTCACACACACTCACACACCCCACACTTCTTCAGTCCCTCATCTCTAAAGCCACATTTGGGGAATTCCCTCAAATTTAAGCCATAAGACAATAATATGAAAGATAAGCTAATGAACACCACTAGGGGGATGGAGAATTGGCGCAAGAAAGGAAAGACAGGCAACAAAGGATAAGGTAACAAAGCAGCTACCAATGTCAGAGGCGGGGTTTGACCTCAGAAGGAAAGAGTATATGCAGCATACATCAGCGTTGCCTCACCAAAGAGCAGCAGAGTGGATATTCATCTACTAACTTCATTAGTCAGGGTTGGGCATGGAGGTGGGAGAGTTAATTCTTTCATACTTCCAGCTTATAGTGAGGCTAGCTAAGTGGGTCCCAGTGCAAGAAAAGGTGCTCAGTGAAAGAATTCAGGCAGTTATAGGTGGTAAGGATAGGGGCAGGGCACCAGTCCAATAGCACAGGAACAAACTCGTCTTCAATGGACCATGTAGCAAAGGAGAGGCAACAGAAAGTATAGCTTTGGAACCAGATAGACCTGGCTAGGTACGCTTGCTATGTCTTCCCCTGAAATGACTGCCTAGGCCTAATGTGCTTGCCATCTTTTACTCAGTCCAGGTCAACTCACTTGTGAGCCAGGGGGACTGATGTCCACATCACAGAGTGGGTTGGAAGACTCCAGGGCATAAGACCTGTCAGTTCCCGACATCGCATTTACCTGGCATACAATTGCTCTTCAACATACTAACTCACTTAAACCTGAAAACTGCCTTAAAACCAAACAATAAGAGGCAGTTTCTAGTATAGCTAAAATATCAAATCATTTTATGCAGGTCCTCTAAAGAAGTAAAGTTTAATTTGTGACTTTTCTATCATGGATTCTTTTGAAACTCTATCAGAATTTCAGCTTCTATCCCAGAAATACATACACACAGAAGATACAGAAAGGAGGCTTGCAGAAAGCAGAAGAGATACCTCCACATTATCTGGGGAAATCAGTATGTAAGCACAGATGTATTTAATGAATTTGCTGGGGTTTTTTCCCAGTGTGAGCATTCACGAGTCCTAGTGTTGGTGGTGATGTGAGCCAGTGTGGTCTCCTAAAAGAAACGCATGCTGAGTGTTGTCTGAGTGTCATAGGGCCCTTATTTTGTATCCTGGTTCCCAAAAGCACCAGGGCCACGTACTTCAGCAGGGACAAAAGCATTTTATGATTCATTTGCTCAATTCAGCTTTAGCCCATTGGTTTCCCTTCATATCAGCTTCTTTCCAGAAAATGATTTAGGTCAAGCTCAAGAGTAAATGCTGACTGGTTTACTCCGAGCCCTCAAGTATAAGAAAAGGAATGGTGGAAAATAGAAGTCAAGTGTGGAGTTACTTAACCTGGCTAAGAGACATCAATCTTTCATAAAAAAAAGATACCAACCTGCTAACATCTTGGATCTATGTCTTGGCTTGTTCCTTTAGGGAAAGGAAACCTCTACATGGGGGTGTTATATTTCACTACTTTTTTATAATTAAATTCCTAAATTTTTCTTGCCAAGGCTCCTCTACCCTACCAAGCAACATATGTTAGAACTACCCATCACCAGCCACCATAGGTTACTTGACATGGCACATCGCGTCCTCACTTTCATCTCCCTTTCTTCTCTCCTGCAATACTCCAAGACAGAGAGACCTGTTCTGAAACTTCAGCAGAGGAGTCCCACTACTTCTATGTAAAAATAGACTCTCTTCCACTCGGACTCTGGGAGACCAAAGCAATCCCCATGCTAGGCTTCCTTTCCATGGAAGGGGACCTGCTACCATCTTTATGTGAAAAGAACAAATGGCTAGGGGGCTGTTTGAGTCACTGGATAAGTATTTATTCCTCATTTTAGATTAAAAAAGAGGTACATTTTATGTCTTTTCCATATCTCTATTCTTTCTCTCTTAGTTTTATATGTCCTCCATAAAATATATAGTTATCAACAGGCCTCTTAAATGTCAGGCAACAAGGGAAAACACTGGAGTCACAAAAGTGACAGAAAAACAGCAAGCGCTTACTCCCTCCTCACACCCCGCAAGCTCCTGATGCGTCTCACTAGAGATTAGCGTATTGGAGTTATGAGCATATGTGCTTGACAGCCAGGTAGCCCTGGTCAGAGAGCTGAGCCTCAACCTACCTGCTGTGTGACCCTGGGAAAATCCTCTGTGTGTCCATTTCCTCATTGCAAAATGGTGACGCTTGCATCTGAAATCACGTATGTGAAATATTAGACATATTGTAAATGCCCAATAGATGTGAGGGATATTCCTCATTGCTCTGGGTTCCCAGAAGTCTGTATCACCTTTTCCATGCCAAATGTTAAAGCAAACCCACATTACTACAGATCTCACAAAAGCAGGAAAAAGACACAATTTTTTTTAAAAAAATTTTTATTGGGTAACAGTGTTTGTTTTTTTTTTTGTTTGTTTGTTTTTTCCAGGACACATCAGCTCCAAGTCAAGTCATTGTCCTTCAATCTAGTTGTGAAGGGTGCAGCTCAGCTCCAAGTCCAGTTGCCATTTTCAGGGGGCAGAGCCCACCATCCCATGCAGGAATTGAACTGGCAACCTTGCTGTTAAGAATAGACACTCTAACCAACTAAGCCATCCTGCTGCCCACCAGCAGCTCAGCTCAAGTCGTTGTCTTCAATCTAATTGCAGAGGGCACAGCTCACTGTCCCATATGGGAATTGAACCGGCATCCTTGTTTGTTCACAGCATGCGTTCTAACTAACTGAGCCAGCCAGCTGCCCCAAGACACAATTTTTAAAATAATGAATACCATAGGAAACATGCATGCCTGGCTTCCTTATACCTTACTGAAACTTATATAGGGTTGTCAGGTAAAATACAGAGCATCCAGTTAAATATATTTTTAGTTTAATGTGTCCAAACATTAAATAAGATATGCTTATACTAAAACAGTATTAATTGTTTATCTGAACTTCAAATTAAACTGGATGTTTTGTATTTTTAGTCACTAATTTTGGCCATCTACTTGTGCATGTATCTCACAAATCTAAGTTGCTTTACTGGGTTGAAGAATGGAAGAGCTCAAGAGCTCCAGTCAACTTTTGTTGCCCTGATCTGGACTCCAAGTCATGATGACTCTCTGGCACAATCTTGATCATGTGTTAGGCAACTTTGGAAAGATATTAACAAGCTTCAGGCAAGCAGACACAAATATATTTTTATGTGTAAATTGGCTAAAAGCAATACAATAGCCAAATGAAAGCAGAGCCGCTAGAACCAGATAAACCATGTTACCTCCTCATTCAGAGGCATCAGTCCAAAGAAATTTAAAATTTTTGTCATAAGATTGTGGCGATACACTTTTATATTATATTATGTAGATTTGCCAGTAGCAATATAAAAGCAAAATGAAAACAAAGTGGCTAAAGCCCCTAGTATGGCCCCAATCATCTCCTTTATCAAACTCTCACACACCAAGCTAATATTCCCTCTACCCTAAATCAACCCAGGGCCAGATACTGGACAGCTAGGGACTATTCATATGGCCTAGAGCCCACCAATAATTATTCAAACTACCTAAGCCTAGGCTTACTCACCATAGCTACCCTGCCTCCTACAGTCCTTCCCATGAAAACCCCAATAAAGGCTTTGGGTCATTCTCTCCCTTCTCACCCCCTCTCTGACTCCTTACCATCTCTCATCCTTCTCCATGTGGTCCTGCATGTCATAGTATGCTTCCTGCCTTTAGGGATCTGTGACTATGAACTTCTTCCTTCATGACAGGCGTTTCTGTGTTTGCTGTATTATCATACATGATTAAAATAAATCCTGGTTACATTATAATACATCCCCCTTTACCTAAGAAATGATCCATATTTATAGTGAGTAACATTCTCAGACTGCCTTCTTTCTAAAGAAGATTAGGGGTATAGAGACCTTCTCATTTCCTGTTAGAGTTCAATCACAAAGTAGACCCATGACAAGCACTGTGGAATAAGGGACTTAATATAGTCATTAAACATTCCACAGTTGTGGGAGGAGATGGGTAAGTCAAGGTCTAGAAGAGAAAGGTGTATGATCATAGTAAAGTCACAAACTAGGTGTCCTGGAGAAATGGAGAAGCTGGATGGATAAATTGAAACTTGCTGAGAAATTAAGTAAACCAGGGAAGATGCCCTAGAAGAGCCGTCTACGGAAAGTTGTTGCTTTTGTGTGGTGGCTGCCCGTAGGGAGACTACAAACAAGTGTCTGATGATGGCTGGGGCCCTGGGACTATTGGTTTGCAAAACTAACATCTGGAAGAAGATCTGTACACAGAGCAAATGAACACAAAGATCAGATGGCACTTCTGTGTCTGACTTTCACTTGCCTTTACTTCAGACATGCAGTTTTTGTTTTTTGTTTTTTTCCTCTCCTTTGCTAAGGACATGGATTCTCACAACCTGTAACTGGAGACTTTATTTCTCCTTTCCCTGACTCTGTGGACAGAGTTGATTCATAGTCTGAATCACTGATTCTCTCAGCATTATCCAAACCCCGCCTTTGCCCTGTGGTCCAAGAGGAAACAATCTAATTGATAGGACTGCCATATAGTTTAAACCCTGACCTCTCTTGAGTTCATTCTTCCCTTTATCCTTCCTTTCTTACTTCCTTTTCTTCTTGCCTTATATCCTTTCCTTTTGCAAGTCCTATACATTGAGTTCCTATGATGTACCTAACACTGTACTAAAAGGCAGATCACAATATACGTAATTGTGTAAATATGAAGCTTCATTATCTGTGTGTACCTACCTTATTCATTCATCTAATAGTTGTAATTTGAGTTAGTGTTTGCAGGATTTTGTGCTGGGGTGAGGGAGGCACCTATTTCATTCTCTAGCAGAAGACAGAAGACACAGACATTTACTAACAGGAGGCAAAGCAATTATTGAAAAGGCCACAGGGGAATTAAAACAAACTGCTGGAAACCATTGAGGTTGAAAAGATGCATTAAAGTCAGATTATGGGAGCCTTTCAATGCTTGTCTAAGAACTTGGGCCTTTTTCTGTGCTTCTTGGAAAGTCATTAAAGATTTTGAACTGGACAAAACTATGTTAAGAGTTGAACTTTAGGGAATTTTAATAGGCAACACTGTGGAAGGACTAGGAGATGGGGATGACTGGAGTTAGGCTATCAGGGGCTGAGGAAGGGAGAGCTGTCACTGAGTTATTTATGAAATTAATCTTCCTGGACCTGGGCCTCCTCAGTGATGTGCATCATCCTGGGGTAACTACAGACATCTTTGAGCTTTCATAGTTGTGGGCATTGGGAGGTAATGGAGCATGGTTGTGCCATCCTGTTGGTGAAAGTGGGGTATCAAGATTGTAGAACCAGGATTTAAGGCCTGTAAGAAGGCAGAGTATATGCAGGATTCAGGAGATCATGTCTCTGAAGAAAAATTCACTTGGTCACACAAGGGTAGTAAACTGTTCTCTTGGCCATGGCCCCTCTGACAAATGAAATCTCTCGTGCAACCAGATCAATAGTCACTGAGATAAAGAATTATTGGAGATAAGTTTTAACTCAGTGGGGCCCATTTACTATAAATCATATTTGTTTTTACATCCATTTATTCACAAGTATTGGCTAAGCATGCGCTCTGGCACCATGACAGGTAGTCCATTTATGTTGATGAAAGTGGGTGTGTGCCTGAGCTTTCTCTTATGAACTGATGATGATGGTACCTGGTGGTATTTTCCTTTTCTTTTTTTCCTTTTTAAAATAAATAAAAAATGCCCTTACTTGTCAAAATAAAATATTGGCAACCTTATGTTAATACTCCAGCTCCCTCCCTGGTCCATGACTCTCAGAGTAGAAATTGTTTTGTAAAAGAGGGTGCATATAGTTTTTATCCTGTTTAGTATAGACTTAGAAAGACAATGATGATATTCTTATAAGTCTCTCCATGACCGGAACAGAAGAGGGTTTTAATATGTAGGTATCTATTAATAATATGCTGGAGCACAATCCAAAAATTGCCAGTGCCATCATGAGATGGATTATGGAAGTAGCTGGTAACACAGAGAAATATGGTGATTAAGGAATAGTCAGCATGGTTCAGACCACAGCCAGACTCTGGGTCTAGAGCTGGCCAGCATACGCAATGAGCAACACCGACGGACGTGGAGTCTAGAAGAGTGTCCAGGATGCAGAAGCCATCATTTTAGAATAGAAAACAACTAAAAGACTGTGGTTCATAAAAGAAGAATTGGTGTGGGGCAAAAAGAGAGAGTAGCCTAAGACACTCATTTAAAAAAAAAAAAGTTATATTGTTGTATTATAGGCTTTTGAACTTTTTACAGATTTTAGAAAACCATTTATTATAGTCAAAATGCCCCATAAAATAATGTACAGATATCACTATTAACAGTAATACTAATCTCAAAGAATAAATCAATAATATAATTAGTTATCTTAAATGCAAATACAAATGAATAACATTTTTTAAGATGGACTTTTGAACTTTTTGTGGGTCCCACCAGGGGAACAAGGACAGTGGATGGAAAAATACAAGAAACCCAGTCGGTCTTACTATCAGAAGAAAGAATCCCCCAAATATTAGTGTTGACGCAAAGGGGATATGTTGTTGCCTTGTCTTCTTCCTCATTCAATTTATAGCACCTCGATAACCAGAGTTGATCCGGAAGCTCTTGGTAGATCCCCAAACCTGTAGCCAGTACAGTGCCTGGCTCCTATTGGGGGATGGGTAAGTGTGTGTTGAATTGAATTACACAGATTCATTGCTTTGGTGTTGATTTGTGTCCAGTATGGCAGTTTCTCCTAAAGTTCTTTTGGGGCTCATTCAGTATAGTTAGTCCACAAGGAAGGACTGCCCAGCACACTAAAATCTTATATTTTTTTTATTTATATATATTAAAATCTTATCTTTTTATATATATATATATATTTTTTTAATTAGCTTCAGGTGTAAAACAAAGTGCAATAGATATACTTTTTACCCCTCAAAGTGACAACCCCCTCCCCCATTCTCCCGTCCCACTCCTCCCCCCATATCATACTATCTATTACAATTCCTTTGACTCCCTTCCACCATATAATCCACATCCCGTGACTGTCTATATATTCAATTACAGTTGGCATACAATATTATACAACATCAGTTTCAGGTATACAGTGCAGTGATCAAGCCTCTACTCCATCCATGAAGTGGTCTCCCTAACAAAACATGTGACCATCTGACACCCCACAAAATATTTACAACATTATATTCCCCGAACTGTCTTTCACATCCCTGTGAAAATACTGTAGTTACCTATTTATGCTGTCTAATCCTTTCCCTTTCTCCCTCATCCCCATCCCTCTCCCAACTAGCAACCCTGTTTTTCCTTTATATCTATGAGACTGTTTCTGTTTCTTATGCTCATTCATTCAGTTTTTCAAATTCCACAAATAAGTGAGATCATGTGGTATTTGTCTTTCTCCGACTGACTTATTTCACTCAACATAATAGTCTCTAGGTCCATCCATATCGTTGCAAGTGGTACAATTTCATTCTTCTTTATAGTGGAGTAATACTCCATTGTATAAATGTACCACAGTTTCTTAATCCAGTCATCTACCAATGGGCATTTCAGTTGTTTCCAAGTCTTGGCTATTGTAAATTGCGCTGCAATAAACATAGGGGTGCATATATTTTTTCGAATTGGCATCTTGGATTCCTCTGGGTAGATTCCCAAGAGTGGAATTGCTGGGTCATATGGCAGTTCCAATTCCAGTGTTTTGAGATACCTCCATACTGATTTCCACAATGGCTGCACCAATTTGCAGTCCCACCAACAGTGCACCAGGATTCCCTTTTCTCCACACCCTCGCCAACACTTGTTGTTTGTTGATTTGTTGATGATAGACATTCTGACTGGAGTGAAGTGGTATCTCATTGTGGTTTTTATTTGCATTTCTCTGATGATTAGTAAGGTTGAACATTTTTTCATATGCCTGTTGGCCATCTGTATGTCCTCTTTAGAGAAATGCCTCCTCATATCCTCTGCCCATTTTTTAATTGGGTTGTTTATTTTTTTGGTATTGAATTGCATGAGTGTTTTATAAATTTTGGATATCAACCCCTTATCAGATATATCATTGGCAAATATCTTCTCCCATTCAGTAGGCTGCCTTTTTGTTTTATTGATGATTTCCTTTGCTGTGAAAAAACCTTTATGTTTGATGTAATCCCATATGTTCATTTTTTCTTTTATTTCCCTTGCCCGAGGGGATATATCAGTAAAAATGTTACTCAGGGTAATGTCTGCAAACTTACTCCCTATATTTTCTTCTAGGAGTTTTATAGTTTCAGGTCTTACATTTAAGTCTTTAATCCATTTTGAGTTTGTTCTTGTATATAGTGTAAGTAGGTGGTCTATTTTCATTTTTTTGCACGTGTCAGTCCAATTTTCCCAGCACCATTTATTATATAGAGTATCTTTACTCCAGTGTAAATTTTTGCTTCCAGTGTCATAGATTAAATGACCATATATAGATGGGTTTATTCCTGGGCTCTCTATTCTATTCCATTGGTCTATGTGTCTGTTTTTATGCCAGTACCATACTGTTTTGATTACTGTAGCCTTGCGGTATGTTTTGATGTCAGGTAGTGTGATGCCTCCCACTTTGTTCTTATTTCTCAGGATTGCCGTAGCTATTCGGGGTCTTTTGTGGTTCCATATAAATTTTAGGATTCTATGTTCTATTTCTGAGAAAATGTCCTTCGTAGTTTGATTGGAATTGCATTGAATCTATATATTGCTTTAGGAAGTATTGACATTTAACTATATTAATTCTTCCTATCCATGAGCATGGTATGTATTTCCATTTATTTGTATCTTCTTTGATTTCTCTCTTCAGTGTCTCATAATTTTCTGAGTACAGGTCTTTTACTTCTTTAGTTAAATTGATTTCTAGATATTTTATTGTTTTTGAAGCAATTGTAAAAGGGATTGATTTCCTGATTTCTTCTTCTGATAGTTTATTATTGATGTAAAGAAATGCCAATGATTTCTGAATATTAATTTTGTATCCTGCTACCTTACCAAATTCGTGTATCAGTTCTAGCAGTTTTTTGGTGGAGTCTTTGGGATTCTCTATATATAGTATCATGTCATCTGCATATAATGACAATTTTACTTCCTCTTTTCCAATTTGGATGCCTTTTATTTCATTTTCTTGTCTGATTGCTGTGGCTAGAACTTCCAGAACTATGTTAAATAGAAGTGGTGAAAGTGGGCAGCCTTGTCTTGTTCCTGATCTTAAGGGGAAAGCTTTCAGCCTTTCCCCATTGAGTACGATGTTTGCTGTGGGCTTATCATATATGGCCTTTATTATGTTGAGGTATGATCCCACTATACCCACTTTGTTAAGAGTCTTTATCATAAATGGCTGCTGGATTTTGTCAAATGCCTTTTCTGCATCTATTGATATGATCATATTATAAAATCTTATCTTATATTCCCTTTGCTACATGACTTCTTGAGGCTAAAACAGCCCTCTGCCTCAGTTTCCCCATATGTACAAGAGAAATCCCCAGTAGTCCATAAACCTTAAAATGCATATGTGGAGTTACATAAAGATAGGCTATTTGTGAAACTATCCTTTCTGCTATTGTATGACAATAATTGAGGCTCAACAGAGCTGGTCAGAAACAGCAGGGCGCAAGAACCTACGGCTGCTTGTGGAGGTCAGGGAAGGTTTCCCAGAAAAAGTCATATTTGTGCTGAATTTGCTAGGTGGGCAAGGGCAAGAGGGTTGAGAAAGGAGGATAGAATGGAAAGCATGAATAGAGCCAACCCAAAAAGTGTTAGGAATGAGACGGTTATAGGAAGCTAAAGATGTAGCTCAATATGATGTAAGCACAGATTTTGAGAGAGAAGTGTAGAAGTGACAGGAGACAAGGCTACACAAACAGCTGAGAGATCATGATGGTTTTATGGGGCAGCCTAAGAAGTTATTGACATCCTGCGGTTAACTGGGCTTCTCAGGATGGTCTACTCCATGGACTATGGAGCCATCTGATGATGTTACTTTCCCATCTTTAACACAAATCTACTTTGATAACCTTTAAAGTATGATGTATCTAAAGAGGCTGCCAAAAAATGACTCCAATTTCTGGTGTGTTGTCTGCAGTCATTGAGATGGAGCATAGGTTATCATGTTAAAAAAAGATCTTTATTTTCCCTTTTGAAATAAACATTCTCTCTCCTCTCTTCTCCTCTGCCTATTTCTCTCATTTTGTTAGCAATAAGAATCACAGATTTGACAAACGAGCAGGTGAGCTGCCTTCAGCCTAACAGCAGAAGCAGTTTTAAAAAATTATTATTTTGTATTTTAAAATGAGCTTGGCTTTTGTGAGTCTTCTTGTTTTATAAATCTATGAAATACCAGGTGGACCTCCATTGTGAAGAGTGAACACTCCAAATTGCCCCTTCTCCTTCCAGACTCTTAAAGGTGAGACTATTTGTATGTGGGTATCGTGTTTTGATAAATACACTTTTTAAAACAAAGTTCCCTTCACCTCACATGCATCAGCAGGTATTAAAGCTTCACTGAAAATTGACATTGGACAATATGAAGATTGTCCTGAGGCCACCAGAATAAAAGGCTTAACAAACCCGAATGGTTTTAAGAAGATAATTAGAAGCCAAGCTTGAGTTGAGGATTAGACTTCTTTCTCTTGTCTTTTATAGTAGAAAACACAATAGAAATAATCATTCTTAAAGCTATCAGAGCAGAAAAGGATTTTCCAGAAGGGATGAAAGTGTGTGTGGATGTGCACTAGGGCTGGGGGTGGGCCTGGGGGGAGGGATGCCAAGCAGACAATTTATGACTGTTTGCATGATAAACACCTCCAGGCTCCTGTCCCACTACACAAGCTGGAGTAGAGGGCTGGATGGGTGGACAGGAGATGGTTTGACATCTTGATGAAGCAAAAATGGAGGTGGAGCCCTCAGCCAGGTCACTCCCCAGCCATGCTGAAGCCCTGCCAGGCACCAGGCTTATGACACTTTTCATAAGAAAATGACCTGCACATAAAATAAGGTTCTGAGTCCTCTCCTTTACATCACCACTGTCCCAGTTCTGGGTGTCCATCACCTCACTGTTGGGATCCTATTGCCTCCTAGGAAGGCTCCCAGAAGCTGCTTGGGCTAATGTGGTTGTACACATGGTAATTGTGTCCCACCAGCATTCTCAAGCATCATCTGCTAGCTTTGTGGTGCTCTTTTCTGTTCTTTTTCTTCCTTCCCTACCTCTCCTTTCCAATGGTGACTCTAAACAATTTCAAATAAATGTGACCTTGGGAGCAAATTGCTATTGACAGTGAAATGACTGTGATTACATGTACTAGTTATTCAACAACCAGTACTACTACCCCTAGGACTTAACCTGCACACATGGTATTAAATCCTATAAAACAGTGTCTTTTATCCTCCTAAGAAACCTGGGAGGAAGCAAATCTGAGAGTTGAGGAAACAGAAAATCTAGGTAACATATGTGAAGTCCCATGGCTAGTGGGTGGTGGAACCCAGTTTCAGAGCCCCACATGCATTGTCACTCTTGAATACTGACAGTATTCAGTATACTGAGCAGGTTACAATTCCCCTCCCCACTGATCAGGAACCCGCAGGAACATAAAACCCAGGATGCCTTTTTGGTGTCCTCTCACCTTAGCAATTCTGACAAGTCTGAGTTCCTGAATTTAGTTTCTGTGACTGGATGAAAAGCCTCAGAGAGGTGCCCCCAGACCTTATGGAAATCAGTGAGGCTCCCCAGGACTCAAACACCAGTGAACATACGATTTGGCAAAATACTGGGGATTTTGCCTGCCTCCCAGAAAAGCTGCTCATGGGCTGGGCATATGCTCTGAACGTCCTCATGGAAATATTAATAATATCTTCCTCATGGACCTATGGTGAGAGCTAAATGGAATCTTGTGTATAAAAGATTGAGTACAAAACCTTTCACAAAGGATGTGCTTGGAGTCCCTCCCTTGGTACCTCTCCTGCAGTAACCTGCAGGTTCCTGCCAGGTGGGGCGTGGACAGCAGCAGCAGCAGCCCGGCAGTACTGCGCTGTGTGGGGTGTTTCCTGGTGGCATTGCCAGGGAGAGAAACAAGTGAATATCCCCTTCCTAGAGCCTGCACTGAAGGCAGTGGGTGATCAGGAAGTTGGGGTTTGAAACAGGCTGGGGCGACTTAGATTAAGTCACTTAATTATTTTCAGTTTGTTCATATGGCCACCTTCAAGGCCCTGCCTCAATGGGTGTTTTGAGAGTTACATATGTGAGGAGTATTTGGGATCATGCCCAATGGATAGGAAATGATTAATGTGTGTAGGTTCTCTCCTTTTCCTTTTATTTCCTTTCACTTTCATATTCAGGTAACTGCAAGGGGTTGAGCTCTGGCCTGAAGGATTTGGAAGATTCACAAAACCAGCTCTGACTGTAGTGGGACCCTGGACTCTGTCGAGGTGAAGATGTGCATTACCCTGAGGTGAATGCAGCCCTCCTGCGGGAAGGAAGCAGCATGGAGGATCAGCCTTCTCCCTCTCAGCACCTAGACAGGAAGGCAGGAAGTGACACTCACCTGGAACCATTCTTCATTTCCTACAATGGAATTTAGAAGGATCATCTTCAATTAGTGTCATTCCCAGGAAGAGAAGGAGCCACTTTTTGTGTTCACTGAGTTCTCAGAAAAAGAAAACCTTGATGAGGCCAACCCTTGGCATCCTGTGTCCTCCCCTATGCATACCTCCCCCACCTAAACCACCCATCACCTCCTCCCACCTATACAAAGCTCAGCCCATCAACTTGGGTAAGACAACCTGATTTCCATGTTGTTTCTTGGAGGCATTCCACTTCTGGCACTCTCTCTCACCCATTGAGGCTCTTGGAGGTTTTTTGTTTCTGCCTCCTGCCACACACTAGACATCTCACAGGGACTCTGTAACCCCCTCAAACACAGGTCAGCACTGTTGGTCTTGCTCTTGAGCCATGACACTCTCACAGATGTCCCCTACCTCTTTCATTTCTTTATTTCCTCACGTTTAGGGTCTGAGTATGTGTATCCACCCCGGATTGCAATGTGAAGCTTTGCTAAACTGCCTTAAGGTCCTTGACCAAGACCCTGTCAATGTTTTTCAAGTTTTTAAAACTTCTCTTTTGGGCCTTTCACAGCAGAATGACCACCTGTCTACCTCAATCCAAAGGTAGACAGAGCCCAATGTAAAACATTATTCTGTAAACAGGCCATTCCTCATTCTCTCCACTACTGCCATCTGGTTAAGTCACTCTCACGGGTCACCTGCATTGTTGCACTAACTGCTTACCTGGTCTGTCGGCACATGTGTTGCTCCCCCTCACCACGTGCCTCCAGAGTCTGTTCTCAGAGCAGCAGCAACAGAGGGGCACAGACTTAAGTGAGAGCTTCTCAGTCTACAGATGGCTTCTTCTCCCTGGGAAGAAAGGCTTTGGGCATTCTAGCCCTTTCCCTCCTCCGTCCACCCCATCTGCTCTCTGACCTCACCTCCTACCCTCCTTCTCTGCCCCTTGATTCCTTCTTGCTATCTTCCAACAGCCTGGGCAGACCTCTACTTCAGAGGAACACTCTTCTCTCAGAAATCTAGTGGGTTTAATTTTTTCTATTTTTTCCTCAAACGCTACCTATTCATCGCAGTCTTCAGTAAATACCCTATTCTAAATGGCAGTTGTCACCTCCTGTACTCCAGCATCTATCATTCTTATTCCTCTCCCTTGCTTTATTATTTTTTTTCACATTACTTATCATTTCATAACATACTATATATTTTACTTACTTTTTAGTCAGTCTCCTCCCAACCAATGTTAAGCTCCATGAGGATAGACGTTTTATCTGTGTCCCAGCACCCAGACACTTCCTGGCACATTGTGCTTCCTCCATAAATGCATATTGAATAAATGGACTCTAAGAACTAGAGCCAAGATGGGCACTTGGTCACCTCCACTTCCATCCCCTCACAGCTGCAGTTACATTCCTCACCACAATGCACATGGCCCTTGACTGGCCCCATAGGTTGCCCATAG
Source organism: Aselliscus stoliczkanus (assembly GCA_033961575.1). NCBI lineage: Eukaryota > Metazoa > Chordata > Mammalia > Chiroptera > Hipposideridae > Aselliscus > Aselliscus stoliczkanus. The sequence goes on from CM066729.1 coordinate 123,737,680, forward strand.
CAGGAAGATGATAAAGGCATAGACCCTTTTTTCAGGAAAGAAATCTATCCAGACTTTTTTCCAGTCCTTAATTATGTCCTAACTCTAACTAGATTTTTCATTACCCTGTGTCACTGGCTTCAAGGGACTCTTCGGAGTGTGAGTGACCTTGTACACACCCATTCCCCATCCAAGGGCCACATGGGTTACGAAGAATGGCCCTGTTATTATTACAAGTTGTCAAGAAACCTCATAGGCTTGATCAATCCACACAGCCTTTATTCAGCCCTCTGAATAAAGAGACAAATCAGCCAAATCAGTGATTTGACAAGGTGGAAAAGACACAATTAGTTATTTGGCTGAAATGAAATATTTTATCAGTGGGGTTGATTTTGTTTAGAAACATGCCTTCCCTCTAAGACTATATAAAGTATACATATGCCCAGTTATTAAAATCCTTAGAGAATAATCCCAAATTTGTTTCATTTACTTGTCTTAAAAGCAGGAACTACCACTTGTGGGTAGACATGGTGGGGGGACTCCTAACAACTTCCCTAGAATCTGTGAGCTTCTGGCCCTCATATGTGGGACTGAACCGGGGCGGCTGGCTTCCCAATCCAGTGCTTAACCACCGTGCCATGCGGCCAGCCCATAGAATCTGTGAGCTTCAATAGTGACAGCCAGATAGCTGGCACCTGAGGTGGGGTGGGGAGCTAATATTTATAGAGTCTCTGTCTAGCTGAGCACTTTGCATGCATACTGCTACTTATTTTTCAAAATAGCCCTATGAGATAGGTTTTATCATCACATTTTACTGATGTGAAAACTGAGCTGCAGAGAGATTCAGTAATTCTCCAATGTCATTCAATATGTGGTGTCAGAGCTGAGATTTGAACCAAATACTGTCTGATTCCAACACCGGTTTCCTTTAGTGTTTCAATCAGTATCCCTACTCTCATTCATCCTCTTCTCGGCTACTTGGATAAAACCTGTTTTTAAAATAGCCAAAGGTTCAGAAGTAAAAGCAGATTATATATCCAATGCCTTCCCCTTGCACAGTCCTTGGAGTGTAACTGCTCTGCAGCTATGTACATAAGTATTGAGGGTTGAACCATTCTTTAGTTATTATTCAAGGTCAACCATTACATATTTAATTCTCTACTGAGACTCACCCAATTGCTAGAGAGAAATCTACCTTAAACTGTCTTAAGAAATAAAGAAAAAGTATTGGCTTCCTAAAAAGTCCCATGAGCAGCACTATTTCAGCAATGGTGGAATGCGGGTGCTAAAAGTATGGCATCAGGAATATGTCTCTTTTTTATCACATCTCTATTTTCTTTCATGTTAGCATTTTGTCACCAAGTTCTCTCTTTGAGGTGGTAAGTTTGTCGCAAATAGCTATAGTTAGCTTACCTGAGCAATCACAAGAAAGAGGAATTTTCTTTCCTAACATTTCCAGGTAAATCCAGGAGTTAAGTCTCACTGGCCTAGTTAGGGCCATGTGTCCATCGTGACCTCACAAAATGACCAAGATAATGGAACAATTTAGTTAGCCAGACATAGGTCATGGAGTGGAGTCAGCTCTGCTCAAGCAAATATACTAAAAGTTGGGGGAAGGGATCTCAAAAGCATATCAGAGTATTATGGTCAGAATAATGGCATATGATCCTGGACAGGCAAAAATAATAAATACCCACCAAACCAACTGTGTGATATAGGACAGCTTGTATATCCTCTATGTATATCAGTTTCCTCATCTGTAAAACAAACAGATTGTGTATCTCACAGCAGTTGTTAAGAATCCAATGGTCCAATGTTTGAAATTTCTTAGCATAATGCTTGATACTTTGTAAGTCCTCCAAATAGCACATTATTATTTTATATCATATTTCCCCAGGCCTGATGACTATCTTCTTACAGCTTTATTCACAGAACTGGGTTGCCTTATTTTCCATATGCTTCTGGTTTCTCAGCTAAATGAACCAAATTTCTTAAACATCTTTGATTTTTTGATGGCTGGATTATCCATGAGAAGCTGGAACTTTCAGAAAGGCTGCTACTAAAGCTGTTGGCAGCCATTATTATTCAACAGGGATTGTGTATGTTTGATTTGTATAGACACAAATCTTTGCGTGAGGCAAAGGTACACATCTCATTATCCTATTATCCTATAATATGTTGCAGTTTGGTCATAATCCCCTTTCCCCAAACAAAAGGAGGGACAAGGAGACAAGAACAGTAATGCACTTAATAGATTGTGCTTTGATACACACTGATACACAGGAAAGATCTAGGGAGAGGGGAGAAAAACTTCATCTGTAGACAATATTCCATAACAATTAACTGGAATGCTTAAAAAAAAATACTCAGCCAAATTCCCACTGTTGGAACATGAAAATGGCACAGAAAGCAAAGGAATACCAGGGAGCAACTGACCATGACAAGGACAATTCAGTCTTCTTATTTTGTTTTTGATGTGTTCTTTTTCTGAATGTGTTTTTGTTTTTTTTGCTATTTCAGGAGAAGGTGAGTTGCAATCAATATTCACTCATCAACTAGCATCTTTAGATTCTAGAGATGTATGCATGAGCAAAACAGACAAAACGGCTGCTCTCAAGATCTTATACCCTAGTCAGGGAGGCAGAAAATCAACGAATAATTAAGCAAGAAAAATATCAGAGAATAAAAATAAGCCAGAGTTGAACTAGGTTTATGCAACAGAGCATAGGTGGCAATGTTGGGCCAGCCAGGTGGTTACAGCAGGTGAGCTGATGCCATGCTAAATCCTATTTCCAAGCCAGTGCATGCATCCTCCAGCTGCTAGAGAATGATTCTGTGGCATGGTTTCAACCTGCTGTCTTTTCAGGAGAATTGTCCTTGGCTGGTAGGAGATGTTTATGAGGCAGTCAATGACTGATTGATACAGTGGTACCAAAGCCTAGCTTCTTACTTCAAGGTCGACCTCCTTGATTTATGCTCCAGATCCCTCACCACCACCACAAACCATAGATTGCCCCAAGGCTAGTCATTATCTAAAATCACATCGAAGACCATATCTTTGTTCTCTTCTCCTCCCTGCTACCTTCACTCCTTTACAGGTTTTCCTAAGCATATACTTTAAATAACCCATGTGATCTTAAACCCCTCCTTTAGGCTCTGTTTCTTGGGAATCCAACCAAGACAGTAGTCATGAAAGGCCTCTTTTAAGTTATTCTATTTAGGCTGGGAAATGAGTGAAGACAAGTAGCCAGGAATGTAAATGTCTGGTGGAACAAGCTGGACATGCTTAAAGAACCAAGACAGTCTTGGGTAAAGAGCACTCAAGAGGGGGAAAATGGGGCAAGAGGAGGTCAGAGGGTCATAAGAGCTGAGCCGAGATCTTACGGGGTAAGGATCCTTGATTTTTGTCCAAGTGTAATGGGAAGCTGTCACAGAGTTTTGAGCTGTTGTATGTCCTGATTTATGTTTTAAAAAGAGTTCCACCAATTGTAATAGATATGTATGATATCGGGTGTGGGGGGGCAGGGGAGGGGGGAGTCACTTTGTAAGGGGTGAAAAAAATAACTACTGCGTTGTTTTGTACATCTGTAACTAATACTAATACTAATACTACTACTACTAATAATAATAAAAGTTTTTTTTTTAAAAAAAGAGATCCACCAGAGAACAGATAATGTGGGAGTCAGTACCAAATAGGAGAGTGCAAAAAATGACCATGGTGTGGACTAGCAATTGTTGTCTGCCTGTTATGGGCTAGGCAGTCCACATGCACATTCTATGTTCTAGAGGTCTGACAATTAAGTTTACGAACTCATCCTAGAAAAAGTGCTACATACCTCAGTGCTGAATATCAGTACAGTCACCTTTGAGGTACTCCCCTTGGGAAGCTATGCACCAGTGCCAGCATCTAGTCTACCCTTCAAAGTAATTCTGGAATTCTTTTTCTGGAATGGCCATCAGAGCTGTCATCATATTACACTTGATGTCCTGAATGTCATCAAAATGTCTTCTTTCAATATTTCCTTTATCTTCGGGTAAAAAAAGAAGTCATTGGGCACCAGATCAGGTGAGTAGGGAAGGTGTTCCAATACAGTTATTTGTTTACTGGCTAAAAACTTCCTCACAGACACTGCCGTGTGCGGTGGTACATTGTTGTGATGCAAGAGCCATGAATTGTTAGTGAGAAGTTCAGATCATCTAACTTTTGCACACAGCCTTTTCAGCACTACCAAATAGTAAACTTGGTTGACTGTTTGTCCAGTTGGTACAGACTCATATTGAATAATCCTTTTGATATTAAAAAAGATAGGCGATATTGGTGCAACAAGTTTGTGAACTTAATTGTCAGGCCTCATACTAACAATTCTGTGAGGTAGGTATTATTTAGCCACTTTACAGATAAGGAAACTGAGGCACAGGTTGTTTAAATAGTGTATGTGAAGGCACACAGCTTTAAATGATAAATTTCTAATTTAAGCTAGACTATCTGGCTCTAAAATCTACATTTTTGTTACTTGACTGTGCTCCTCATCTGATTTTCTTATGCATCGTTTTCTCTGAAAATAGCTTACTCCCTTTGGCTTGCTGTGTTTGGGTTATCAGAGTGCTGAAGCATCTCTCTCCCATTAGGTAGATGATTCCCTCTGAAACATCAACCTGTTGGGCCCCTGAAAGACTGGTTGCCATTATTCAAGCACATCTGTTTCTAATTACGAGGCACCCTTACACTTTCCCTTTTTGTCAACATAATTACTGTCAATTACAATATATGAATACTGTGCCCTGAGCAGCCCAGAGATCCACTCCCCGCCAACTACAATGGTTGGTCTCCAAAGACCCTGGTCCTCCAGTCCAAACATACGGACTCTTTATTCAGCTTCAAGCACAAAATGGCTCGGGTCCAAAAACAGTGTGAACAGAAGCTACTTCTTGCTTTGTCTGTATCACTATGGCAATGCAGGAGATGGTTAAATTACCTAGAGCCATGTTTGTAATTTTAACAAAATCAATGACTTCATTAACTAGAGGGACATTTTTAATAGGTATTTAATTTGAAAGTGGTTTTCTTGCCTTGAAAAGCCATAGCAATCCAAAAACTCCTTCTCTCAACATGATGCAGATAGAAAAAGAGAAGCCAAATCCACTTCCAGTAATCAATTTAGAATTAGAGAAGAGACCTTCCAAAGTTCAAGCAGTACACAGGTCTGAAGAACAGCAAATTAGGTATAGCAGTAGTTAGAACTTTTTGCATGGTTGAAGAAGGTTCGAAATTAAAATCTAAACTTCAATAAAGAGCAGATTGAAAAGTTCTCTGTAGTTAGTGTAAAATTACAAAATAAATAAATACAAGAGGAGTCTAATGTGCAGTAGTGGAATACAGAAGGAAAAAGGAGACTTATCATTTACTTCACGTCCCTCTTGCTGGGCATGTTTTAAGGTCTTTTACCTCTATGGTGACATTTAATCCTACACCAGTCCTATGGGGGTGATTATTGATGTTCTGGTTCTCTGGTGGAGGAAATGGACTCAGAGAGTTTAACAACTTGCCAGAGGCTATACACCTAATAAATGGCACAGATGGCATTGGAGTTCTGGCCTGTGGTTTCAAAGGCTACAATAACTTTCCAGTCTGCAATAGAGAAAAAGGAAAAGTGAGTGAACAAGGGAGAAGTGGAGAAGAGGAAGAAAACAGGAATAGGAAAGCCAAGTTTTCTTTGGAGAAACCTGACCAAGAGGATTAAGCAGCTCCTCCATTTGGTGTTGAAGGAATGACAAGAGATATACAGAATCCCAAAGTACATTAATTGCAGTTTGATAAGTGTGTGCACCCAAAATATCTGCATATAATTACCTATTATTCATTCCTTAACGTATGGTTCGGTTGTTCCCAAATAGTCCTCTTTGACACTCTTTAATACTGAAGAACCTTTGAAATCTTTGTAATCGGTGGTCCATGCCTCTTGCTCTGTCCTTCCCTAACAGAATATAGAGCCTCAACAAGTTCCATGTCTACTACGGTAAGGCAGAGTTAAACTTGGACTGCTCAGAGGAGGGTCCTTAGTTGTCATGGTTCCAATCCCAAACCTGAGATAGCACCTGAGGTTAAACCCAGGTGGAGGACAGAGCTGTTGATAGGAGTCTTTCTAAAGTATTTCCAATGACCTACTTGGTCTCTCTGTCCTATATTTTTGTCAGAGTTTCTTTAAGCAATCCTTTGTGTTCTAGTGGATGTCCAAGCATGAGGTTTATGTGCAGGAAGACACTGCAGACCCTCGGCCAGAGAAGAATGCTGTGGGGCTCCCTAAATGGAGCCCCAGCCTCCTCTTTGTAATGTCCTATTTAGAAAAACCTCTTGGGAGACTCTTAACTTTAATGTAGACACTCCCTAATTCTTCCCATTAAGGTGGTCCTGCTTCTATTCAAGTACTCAGATACTGTCTGTCTCTGACGGAAGTATATGTTCCTTTTATTCTCTTTATTTTTTTTTTCACTTTGTTCATATGTTTGGCTCATCCTTTGCATTTTTTTTCCTTGTCCATCTAGAACTCAAGCTGATCTCCTCTGAACCCTTTTCATAGGAACACACAGCAAACTACAATGATAGTATTTCTCTTTATCCTCTGGGATGTCCTTTGAGAATTGATAAATGCAACTGCCAATCTTAGCAGGGTTCAAAGAGAACTGTATTCAAAAAGGATGAGCAGACATATGATCAAGAGCGCATTTTCAAGTCTCTGTAAAATGCATTTTGCTGAATTGACAAGGCTGAGAAGCCAACTAACAAAAGACAATCCTCCGAAACAGCATGGGATGCTCTGGCTTTTAGGACCTATCTCCTGGCTGGAGAGGTAGCAATCTAGCTGCTTCAACTATATGTGGTCCTAATAGAATACTTGGAATATGACAAAAGCAGGGCTGTTTTTCACAATTCCTTTCCCATGAATGTCTAATTGGGCCCCTGTAATAAAGATAAGTATGTAATAACAACATCCAGCATTTTCTGACTATTTCATGTCAGGGGCTTTTCTAAGCACTGCTGCATGTATTGTCAGCGACAGCCCTATGAGGTAAGCACTATTAAAATCCCCACTTTACAGGTAAGAAAAGTGATGCTGCAGAGAGAAAGGGTTGCCATGGCCACACTACAGGTGGATTTATATCAGGTTCAGTCCTCTTAGCACGCTGTCAAGGCTGACTGCAGATTACAGCCCAGGCACAGTAGGGAGGCCTCGCCACTCCTGGGTACTGCAAAGAAGAGGAGAGGAGATTTGTGAGGTATGGGGTGCTGCCAAATGCCAGGTACCATGTGAGGCCCTTTATAGACTCTTGATGATATAATCCCCATCACAATCACTCTGGCAGGTCGCGTTCATTCTCCTCATTCTGCACATGTGGGAATACAGGCTCAGGGCTGTGAGTGGTCCCTAAGGGCATTTGTTTACTCATACATCCATTCAGCAAGTGTTCACTGGATACTACAAAGTGTCATGTCCTGTACTGGATGCTGGAGCGAATGACTTAGATGAAGTTAGAGCTCGGGGAAGGAATCGAACACTAATCAGATAGTCACATGAATGGATATAAGATTATAAGTCATAAGCGTGAGCCATGGTGCTCTCAGAGTGAGTGTTTGCCTAATTAGGGGTCAGAGAAGGCTTCCCCAAGGGAGTAGCTAATGATTTGAAGTCTAAAGGGTGCAGAAGAGGTAGTGAAAAGGTGAGGGAGGATCATTTCAGGCAGATAGAAGAGCAAGAACTAAGACTGCAGGAAGAACAGGTGCACAGAGAGGTAGAAGCTTAAGTGGCCATGTTGTCCTGTGGATCCAGACATTATAGCCTGTCTGACCTACCCCTAGGGCTGAAACCTCATAAGCAAAGGACATATAACACTTGATTGTGAACCTTATATTCACCAACCTGGCATCTAGGTTTTTCCCAGTCCTTCCAGTTTCAGAATATTTACTGTACAGAACCCACTCTTCATAAGACCTTATCTCTGATATAAGAATCCCTATCCAGCCACCCATATTCAACACTCAGGCTTGGATAGCAGAGAATTTGGATAATATGGGATACCTGTATTTTTTGGTGGGATCCCATAGTGCTATCTGAATGCCAGGTCCTCCTGTGGTGCTCTCTCTCCAGTCACCTATGCTTCTGCTGACCTCTGACCTCATCAGTGAGTTTCCTGGACCTAATGTAAACCATGGTCACCTGTGGCCAGCTGTCTTTCCACCTGTATTTCTGGTAATCAGTAGATACCATCTGGCTGCCTACCTGTATGTACTCTGGGCAACTGATGCCACCCATCTGCTTTTGTCTGCTCATCGTCTGCTTGAATGGTCACTCTGGATACTGGATACCATCTTAGCCTCTTGCCAGGACCATTTGCCTGCCACCTGTTCTCCCCTCCCTGGGACAGACAGCTTGCTTTTTAGCTCACCTTTGCATACTTGTGTTGGGTACTGACCTTAGCAATCATGCTCTCTCTGAGTCCATGAAGCCTGACTATCCCAGCCCTGAGTAAAGCCGGTTGAGTTTTAGCCTGTCAGGCTGTTTGCAGGTGGGACTGGATTTGTTTTGCTGTCCTAACCCTGAATGGTTGTTCTCAATGGTAGATTGTAGGCCTCCACTAATCCCCAGCACAGGTTCCCAATGTATTTGTCCTTCTGCCTCACTTTTTACTTTGCTCTCTGGATCACCACACTTTTCTGGGGTCCCAATGTCCTGTCTAGTCACTGCCACATGTCTTTATTTAGGGGAAATTCTTGCCCCCTTATATCCTTTGACAGGGGTTTTCTGCCAGACTTAATGGACTGTCTTGAGCCACAAGCCACCTTGCACCGGACTGGGAGCCATCCAATCCCCGTTTCCGTGTTCTGCTTCTAGAATAGCCTCCATCTGATTATGGCACTTAGACTATGGTTCCTATTAGTGGGGCCAGTCCAAGCATGATGTCTTGAGAAAGTTATTTAATTTTTCTGAGCTTCAGTTTCCTCATCAGTGGGGTTAATAACTATGTCTATATTACAGATTTATTGTGAGGATTAAAAGGTTGACATGTAGTTCATTTGAAAGACTGCCTGAGAGACAGTGCACTCTGAACCAAGCTTAGTTATTATTCTTGCTTTCTGCCTTTCTCCACTACTGTGCTGAGAAGGGGGAACCTGGTTAGGCTTGGCTGATATTTCAGATCTACTCTTAGTCCTGGAGCAGTCGGCCACATTAGCAAGATCATACACGATCCTTGCTTGGTCTCCAAATTACAGACCCTGCAGGAATCAGAATGTGCAAAGGAAATAAGCTTGTATCCAACCAGCCATTCATTGTTTTATTTATTCACAAAATACTTAAGTCTGTGCTCCAAGCAAGGCATTGGGCTCAGTACTTTTCATGTCTTGTCTCCCGTACATAGCTCCTTGGGTTGGGCATTTCCCTGGAGCTGGAGTCCCCATTGAAAGCTGGACCCACATACCCTGCCCCAACAAGTTCTGTTTTTTTGAGCCAATTAATTCCTTGTCAGATAGTATGGTCTGGACAGGCAGAGGAAGTTGAAATATTCCACATATGCCACATGCTCCCCATCCCTGCCAATGTCACCAGATCCAGAGTTGGTGTGGGAGAGGGGATTTTACCTGAATTCTCCACAGAGCTAGCCCACTTATGTTTTCTAGCATCCATGAGGCTCTGATCTGACCCATTTTCCATGCTTTCCTCCCCACAGACCTCTACCCTCGCTGTGCTCTGGCCCTGCTTGTCTGCAGCTATGCCTGTGTCTTTCTGTGCCACTAAGCCCTTCAAGGCAGGGTCCCCATCTGTCTGAGTTATCCATGTCCTTCACCAATCCAGTGTTCCTGATTGACATTAGGCTAAACAAGCACTCCAGGTAAATTGAAAGCGGACATTTTTTCCTCCTAGAATAAAACATAAAGCCACAGCCCAATGTCCTGTGTACTCTGATTGGATTTGGAAATATGTCCTAAATTAAGACTGCCAAATTGAAAGTTAGTTCTAAAAATTGGTTTCATTAGTAATGAGGAAAATTATTTTCATGTATGACATTATTGACAGTTTTGTTGCTTTAAAAATAAATTAAATGTTAAAAAGAAGAATAGAATAAGAGGCTGGAAAAATAACCTATCCCAGGCCATGAGTAAGAAAGTTCCTCTGGAGGGTCTCATGCTTGCCTCTACATGCTTCTTTTTCTAAAAAGTTTCAAGTCATCCCCAAGGATAGTAGTGCTAAAAGGAACTATTGGGAGACAGGCATGCCCTTTGCAAAATTTTGTCTTACTAATTTATAAAAGTTGGTTGATTGGTTCATTGATGGAAGGATTGGTGGTGCTTAGGAAGGGTAAAACACTCTTCAGAGTGGCCTGCCAGCTGATCTGGGTTGACACACATCCACCTGGTGCTTAAGTGGATATTAATCTGGACCTGTCTAAGTGCAGCTGAATGACTCGGGGACACGGTGGCTGTTGTGGACAGCCCAGTGAGGAGAGAGGTGAGTTCTTTTCCAAATATAGGCTCAGTCACAGGCTCACTGAAGACCAAGGTTGAATGGCTTCAACTCACTTGGTCTTGTTAATTCAGATGGAAAACTGAGCTAGAAGCTCAGTGGAGCACATGGAGAACGGCTGTAGCTACCCAGGGCAGCTTTACAAGGTAATGTGGTCCGTGAGGAAGGAAGAATAGTTAAGGTGGGTGGGTAGACAGGGATGAGGAAGCAGCGCAGGTGCCTTAGGAAGCAGGGATCCTCATTAATGTCAGAAGCATCATGCTGGAAAATCTTTCAGACTTCCTACCACCAGTTGTTGCCACAGAGTGAGAATGGCTGCCCAAGCTTGGGGAGGGATTCTGTGGAATGCAGGAAATAGAGTGGGCATTTGGGGAATGGGCAGTCCTCTTGGGATGAAAGCCACTCAATATGTGTCTATGGCTGGCCAACAAAAGGGAAATCAACAGCCATCCTTAATCTTCCCTCTGTCTCATCAGTCAGCTCCAGCTTGAAGATTTGGTTTTCTGGCTCTTGCTGGAGTGGCTCTGGGTTTCTCATTTAAAGTTTGCTCAACACTGATTCTACCTTAGCAGATCTCAGAGCCTGACAAGCAAGTGTATGCTCTGGCTGTAATTTAGCACCTTTTCCTGCAACTTTCACACTCATTTCTGCCCAAGTGTTCTGCCTACCCAGGTCTGAAAGGAATGACCATCAAAGCTTACTGCAGAAAGCAAATGCACTGCTGGATATTTTCCTAAGGCGAATTTATCAAATTCTTTTCCATGAAGATAGTGATGGAGGATCCCAAGTTAGATGTGCTCGCTCTCTGCACCTCCAGTCAAGCGTACCCTTTGAAAAGAGATAAATCGGTGTCCTCCCCTCACCATAGAAAATGATAATTTTCTGCTGGGTACCCAGAGCCAGACAGGAAACTATTGATCATCCTGAACAAACATCCTTCTATAAATCTTTATCTGTTCTGAAGATAATTGGGAGGACAGTGGCTTCTGAATGTACTCTCAGCAGTTGCCTCCCTTTTACTCTTCTGGGTATATTTGTTTTCAAAGCCAAAATGTACAACATGGTTCCATCTATCAAGGTAAAGGGACCCCAAATTATTTCCTATTTCTGCTCCTATGTGTCAAGCTTGAAAATTCTCTTAACTCACTGGCTGTGTAAGGTGCTTGGCGTTCCCCACCACAGGCAGGCATGTAGTGTTGCCTCACTCCTCATGCAGGATGGATCCACATTACACGTCCCATTGCTCTGTTTGGACTTAAGCCTTCCACACCTTCTCTTCTTTTAACTCGTTTATTAATTTATTAATTTCAAATGCAACAGATCTTATGTCTATCAATGTGCCAGGATACCCAGTTATTAAAGTAGACCCGATGGCAGGTGTATGTCATCACCTGGAGGCCTGCCCAAATGAAAGTCCTCTGGGTCTTGGCTATCTCATCTGTGCCCTGTGAGGTGTGCAGCTAAAGCAAAGACAAACATTTCGAAGGGTCACATTCATAACTAAACCTACTCCTTTTGAGTTCTAAAAATCATGTGAAACATTCAAAGTCTTGAACTTGGTATTTTTGGTTTTCTGAACTCTTAATTAGTGGTGTTGCTACCACATCAATATATTAAGACCTGTATTCATTTTTTTTTAAAAAAAATTTAGGTTATTATAATGTATAACTTTTAATAAAACCTCCCAACTATAGTAATGCAAATCATAGCAACCCTGGAAGGTTGATGAATCAAAGCCACCACCTCATCCCCAGCTGTGGTAGTTATTTGGTATTTTTACAATAACCTTTAAATAGAAGAGTATGTTCTCAAGCAATCTGGGCCTCTGCAAGGGGCCCACCCACATGATTAACAGGCACAGCCTCTGTGTTGTACTGTTATGTGCAAATATAATGGAAAGAATTTTTAAGGTGGCAGAAACAAATGTCGACTCATAAGATTTCACAAGCGTCTATTGAGTTCATAGGTCACCAATACAATGCAGATGGTTCTTTTTGTATGTGTATGAAATGTACTCTTATGAACAGAGGAAGATGTCATATCTCACTATAAAGGCTGTTTGAATAGATTTGCAAATAATAAATTAAGAATGATGAACCAAGCTACCTTTACAGCAGGGAAATCTGGAAAATCCAATGTTTACCACATGATCAATGCTAACCTCACCAATAATAAAACAAATGGCATCAATGCCTCCTGAAGTGATGTGCAGACAGGACAGAAGATTTCTTTTATAGAAGTTCTATCAAAAATGCATGACATGAATTTAATCCTGAGACAAACACAAATTGAGGGATAGTCTATAAAACAAACAAATAGCAGTTTGACTCTTCAAAAATGCCAAAATCATGAAACAGAAAGAAAAGAGAAGCTATTTCCCATTAAAAAAGGCTGAATGAAAGGCATGATCCTGGATTAGAAACTGGGTTAGAAAAAGAAAAAAACAAAACAGATTAAAGCTCTATTACCTATCTATTATCTATCTATCCATCCATCTATCTTCTATCTAAATTCTCCCTCTATCTCTGTCATTTTCTGTGTGTATAACTCCACACACAGAAGGACATTTACTTACATAACTATCACACAATTATCGATTTTACAAAATTTTACACTGATAAAATAAAATATCTAAGCCTCTGTCCATATTCAAGTTTTGCCAATTGTCCCAATAATGCCCTTTAGAGCAGGGTTTTGCAAATACAGCCCACCCACCATCTGTTTTCATAAGCAAAGTTTTAATGGAACAAAATCATGCCCATTTGTTTACATGTTGTCTATGGCTGCTTTCACTTTACAACCACAGAGTTGAGTAGTTGCAACAGAGAACATATGGTCCATAAAACCTAAAATATCTATTATCTGTCTCTTTACAGAAATAGTTTGCCAACCCCTCACTTAGAGCTATTCTACTCCAGTCCCATCTACTGTTATGTAATGCATTCAATTCTCAGGTCCTTAACATCTTCCTTTAATCTGGATTAGTGCCTCATCTTTTCTTTGCACTTCTTAACTTCGACATTTTTTAAGAGCACAATCCAGTTATTTCATAGAATTGCACTCAACTTGAGTTTGTCTGTTTCCTCATGATTAGGTTCAGGTTATTAATTTTTGGCCAGAATACCATTGATGTGATGTTACATCCTTTTCAGTGCATCCTATCAAGAGATATGATTTTAGTTTTATTTTTTCCAATTTTATTGAGAAATAGTTGACATATATCACTGTGTAAGTATAAGGTGTATGACATGATGGTTTGATTTACACATATTGTGAAATGACTACCACAATAAGTTCAGCTAACATCTATCTTCTCATATAGATATAATAAAAAGAAAAGGAGAGTAGAACAAAAGGAAAACATTTTTCTCCTCGTGATGAGAACTCCTAGGATGATTTTATACCAATATTGATGATGTTACCTTTGGTCAATTGGCTAAGGGGTTGCCCACCAGGAGAAAACGTATTTCATTTGGTCTAAAGGACATTATTGGGAAGATATGTAACATTCAAATAAGGACTGTATATTAGGTAACAATAATCATCAATATTAAATTTCCATTATTTGGTAATTGTTCTGTGGTTATATAAAACATAATGTCCGTGTTTTTAGAAAATTTGTACTAAATTATTTAGGGATGCAGGGTCATTATAATTACCACATATCAACTAAGTGAGCATACACACACATACACTCTCATGCATACATACACACATGTGTACGCATGCTCAATGTAAATGTGGAAAATGTTACCATTTCGTCAATTTAGGTAGAGTATGTCGATGTTCATTGTACTATAAGTTTTGTGTAGGTTTAATTTTTTTTTTTAAATAAGAAATTAAAATAATAATGTATCTGTATTACCTGGCACATAAGACAGAATAGAGTGGGAAGAAGGAAGATAAAAGTGAGGTTGAGCATGAAGGATATTTTCCTCTTTGTACTGAGAGGAGCATCTGTAATGACCAATGAATGGACCACAAGGGAGTTTCCAGAGGAAGAACCCTCACTATTGTCACATTCCCAGCCACTGCATTTGCCCACTACCTGGATAAAATTGATTTTTATTTGATTAAACAGAATGCTTTGGCACAGTTTTGATTTACCTTTGAAAGCTACAACTTCCAAATAACTTAGAGAGAAAAAAAGTCAAGAATGAAAAACAAAAGTGACAGTAAGAAATTATATGAGAGTTGAAGTAAACTGAAACATATTGGCTATAAAAATAATGCAAATTACTAAAGAGTAATGTCTCAGGGTTAAAACACAAAAGCAAACTAGAATATAAGCTATTTGCAAACAGATAGACCTGCAACAAAAACTGCAGAAGGAACAGGGAGTAGACAAGTGGTTGCAAGGGGTTGGGGGTGGGGAAAATAGGAAGAGATTGGTAAAAAGCTGCAAATTTTAGTGACAAGATGAATAAGGTCTGAAAATCTAATGTATAACATGGTGACTACAGTTGATAACAATGTATTGTATAATTAAAACTTCTTAAGAGAATAATACTTAATGTTCTCACCAAAGAAATAAAATAAAATAAAGGAAATTTGTCAGGTGATGGATGTGTTAATTAACTTGATGGGGAGAATACTTACATAATGTATACATATATCAAATCATCACATTGCACACTTTAGATATCTCACAATTTTATTTGTCAATTATACCTCAATAAAGCTGGAAAAAATACAGAAAGGAAGAGCAACAATAGATTAGTCAAATGAGAATGCAGAAAGCAGATGTAGCAAAATTAATAACAGCCAAAAGGGAATGAAAGGGCAAAAGCATAAAAAGATACCAAGAGTGTTATTTTATATTTTAAAATGAACAATCCACAATGAAGATAATAGCATTCACAGAATGAGTAATAAAAAAAATAAAAATATATAATGGAAAACTGTTAGAAACTCAAGGAGAAATTGATAATGCCATGATTATAATGAATTCAAAACATAAATTTCATCCTTTGAAACACTGAGAAGACAAAAAAATGTAAATGATATTGAGAACTTCATGAATTAATGTTTCATTATATGTATATACCAAATATATACTTATAGAAAATCCCTATAGAAAATACACTTTTTGATGCCAATGTAATACTTACACAGAGAGATCTTACCCGATACTAAAAAGGAAATCTCACTGATCTCAAGAGTAGAAATTCTACAAGTCACAACTGATTAGTTGTAATGCAAACAAACCAAATACTTAATACAAAACAACCTTTGACAAAACAGCCACTTAGTAATTATAAGCAAAAAGACAATTAATAGATTTAAAACTAAATAATAATGAATTAAGCAAAAAAGTTCTAAACATTAATTTTTTTTATTTTTAATTTTAATTGAAGCAGAAAGCAAAATTAACTTTAAAGTTTTTTTCAAAATTAATTAGTATCAAGCTATCATCACAGTTCAAAGGTATTTCACTGAAAGCTACACTCAAGAAAATTCATACCATTTACTATTAAAAATGAAATATGCTTTTATTCAATCCTCAAAGCAAAGAACAATGAAAACTTCCTAGAAAATGAATAGAAAATACATAATAAATATAAATCAAAATTCAAAGTATTAGAATAAGATGTGATAAAATTGAGAAATCAAAGACTTGATTCTTAGAAAAGAGCAGTAAGATAGATATATCTGGCAGTATGAAAAATAGCATTAATAAAAAAATGAATGTATAACACGATGCATGCAAAGTAGGATTTATACACAGACATGAGAGTGAGTGAACTAATTACAATAGGATGCAATATGTCATAAGCTTAATAACGTCCATGTCACTGATAAATGCATGACTTTCTAGAAAAATGTAAATTACTAACATTTATTCGAGAAAAGTTAGAAGAAGGAAATAAGCATTAATTGTGGTAGAAAATGATAAAAGTTGTCAAAGAACTTCATCCAAAATAATTGTTCAAGCCAAATCATTCTTTGAAAGAATTTTATCCAATATTATTTAAACTGTCAAAGTATAAGAAACAAATGCAAAATTCTCAATTAGCTACATAAAACTAGCATAAAATCGATGCAAAATTTGAAAAAAAGCACCAAAAGAAAACCTACAACTCAATCTCACTATTAATGTGTGTGTACAAACATAAGTGAAATATTTCAAAACTTTAAAAATTATATACTATAGACATGCAGGTGCTAACCCCAATAAAGAAGGAAGGCAAAGAAATTTTGAAAATCCTTTAATATGTCATTTTAACCGGAACAAAAGCCCAACTGATTGCCAGAAAGATAAGCAGAAAAGGTATTGATGTAGATATGCATCAAATATGTTATTAATGTTAAAGCACTGGAAGATAAGAATGAGACCTCAGTTTGAAATCAATAGCCATCATTATGTTTAAGTTACATATAGTGACACTGCCACTAGAGCCCCAAATAGTTGAGGGGACACTGCTGTTATTTAACATTGCTATGGCCAGTGCAAGAAGCCAGGTAAAACAAAACTGACATACACGTAGGAAAATGGAAGAGGAATAGGCAATTTAATACCCAACAAATCAAAAGAATTTATTCAACAAATTTAGAAATAGTGAAATAATCTAAGAAATCTAGTTTATATACAATTACATTAAAAATTTTGTCCTATAATTCAGAAGTAACCATTTGGGAAATATTTTTTTAATTCCTTTCCAGTATCAGATATATTACAAAAAAATTAGTAAGCAATTGGCAGAATTCTTTTGAGCAAAACCATACCTTTTCACTGAGGAAAATAAACACTTTATACATGTGTAATGTAATCCCCATAACTAGCCTGTGACCATATATATTATCTTTATTTCACAAATAAAAATACTGAAGCTCAGAGTGATTCAGTAATTTGCCCTAAGTCACAGAGTTGAACTAACATAACACACACTTTATTTTGGAAATACAGCCATGCTTCTCATAAAGATGATTTGGTCAATGGCTGACCACATACATGATAGTGGTCCCATAGGATCACAATGAAGCTGAAAATTTTTTTTCTTTTAGTGACATCATAACACAATGCATTCCTCATGTGTTTGTGGTGATGCTGCTGTAAACAAACCTACTGAGCTGCCGGTCATATAAAAGTATAGCAGGTCTATACTTGGTGATGGTAATAAACAACTATGTTACTGGTTTATGAATTTACTATGTTATACTTTATATAATTATTTTAGAGTATACTCTTTCTACTTATAAGTGTTGCTATAAAAGAGTTTGCCATTTTACACCAGCAGCAGCCTCATACATCTCGAGTTTACCTTGTCTCTTTTTGTTTTATTTGTTTCAGGTGTATAAAACAACATAATGATCAGACATTTACACCCCTCACTAAGCGATAACCCCAACAAGTCTACTACCCATCTGACATGGTACATAGCTATTCCAGTACCATTGACTATATTCCCTGTGCTGTACTTTGTATCTTGTGACTAATATATATATATATATATATATATATATATATATATATATATATATATATATATGCATACACACATATATACACACACATATATATCTAATTATAGTTGATATTCAATATTATTCTATAATAGTTTCAGGTGTCAAGTGCAGTGGTTAGGCATCTGTATAATTTATGAAGTGATCCCCCAATAATTCTAGTACCCATCTATGCGTATTAATCTGCCATAAAAAAAAAAAGAAATCTTACCATTTGCAACAATATGGATAGACCTAGAGGTTATTAGGCTAAGTGAAATAAGTCAGACTGAGAAGGCAAATACCATATGATCTCACTTATATATGGAATCTAAAGAACAGAATAAATGAACAAACAAAACAGAAATAGACTCATAGATACAGAGAACAAACTAGATGGGAGGGGGTTTGGGTGCTGGGTGAAAAAAGTGAAGGGATAAGGAAGTACAAATTGGTAGTCACAAAATAATAATGGGGATGTGAAGTACAGTACAGAGAATATAGTCAATAATGTAAAAACTATGTATGGTGTCAGGTGGGTACCTTGTCTCTTGATTGCATTATCTTCTCTTGCACCTTATTTAACCTTGTGTTGTTTTGTCACTAACATGTGATACAGGCTTGTAGCCTAGGAACAATAGCCTACACCATATAGCTTAGATTGTAGTAGGTTTGTGTAAGTATACACTATGATATTCACACAAGGAAATTTCCTAATGATGCATTTCTCACAGGATACCCCCATTATTAAATGGTGCATGACTCTAATAAAAATATGTCATAACCAATATAGCAAAAGACAATAACAAGCAATAAAGGAAAACCCAAAGACAATCAACAAAGCATCTAGTTAACATATATGATAAATTTTTTAGTCACAGGGACCAAAGGTTATTTTTATTTATATCTTAATAATTTTTTTACTTTTAATTACAGTTGACATACAATATTATATTAGTTTCAGGTGTACAACATAGTGATTAAGTATTTATATAACTTATGAAGTGATTACCCTGATAAATCTACCACCTGACACCATACATAGTTATTACAGTATTGACTATATTCCCTATGCTGTACTTCATATCCCCATGACTATTTTGTATACTATCAATTTGTACTTAATCTCTTCACCTTGTCTACTCAACCCCCAAAACCCCTCCCAAGCATCAAAATGTTCTCTGCATCAATGAATTTATTTCGGTTTTGTTTGTTCATTTATTTTGTTTACTAGATTTCACATATAAGTGAAATCATACATTATTTGTCTTTCTCTGTCTGACTTATTTCACTTAGCACAATAACCTCTAGGTTGATCCATGTTGTTTCAGATGGCAAGATTTCATTCTTTTTTATGTCTATTAATACTCCATTGTATATATGTATCACTTCTTTATCCAATTATTTATTAACAGACAGTTAAGTTGCTTCCATATCTTGGCTATTTTAAATAATGCTGCAATGAACATATGGATGCACATGTTCCTTCAAAGGAGAGTTTTGAGGTTCTTCAGATAAATACCCAGAAGTTGGATTACTGGGTCCTTCTTTGTCTCTTGTTATAGTTTTTGTTTTAAAGTCCATTTTTTCTGGTATAAGTATAACTACCCCAGATATTTGTTTGTTTCCATTTTCTTGAAATACCTTTTTCAGCCCCTTTACTTTCAGTCTATGTGTGTCTTTCAATCTGAAGTGAGTCCCTTGAAGTCAGCATATGTAAGGGTCTTGTTTTCTTATCCATTCAGTCATCTTATGTATTTTGATGACAGCATTTAATCCATTTATATTTAAAATAGTTGTTAATATATATGTAATTATTGCTATTTTATTATTCATGTTTTTAATCTTTTTTTTTTCTTCTTCTTAAAGAAATCCCTCTAACATTTTTTTTTTTTTGAGGGCAGTGTCACTGGCCCTCATATGTGGGACCGAACCAGGGCCGCTGGCTTCCAATGCCAGCGCTTAACGGCCCTCTAACATTTCTTTTAGTACTGGTTTGGTGGTGATGAGCTACTTTAGCTTTTCCTTGTTTGGGAAGCTCTTTATCTCCCCTTCAATTTTAAATGATAGCCTGGCTGGGTAGAGCAATCTTGGTTGTACGTCTTTATTTTGCATCACTTTGAATATTTCCTGCCACTTTCTTCTGGTATTAAGTTTCTGCTGAGAAATCAACTGACAGTCCTATGGGAGCTTTCTTGTAGGCAACTAACTGATTTTTTCTTGCTGCTTTTAAGATTCTCTCTTTGTCTTTGACCTTTGGAATTTTAATTATGCTGTGTTTTGGTGTGGGCCTCTTTAGGTTCATCTTGTTTGGGAATCTCTGCACTTCCTGGGCTTGTGTATCTATTTTCTTCACCAGATTAGGGAAGTTTTCCATCATTAATTCTTCAATAGGTTTTCAATTCCTTGCTCTTCTTCTGATACCCCTATGATTCAAATGCTGGTACACTTGATATTGTAACAGAGGCCCCTTAAACTCTCCTCATTTTTTTTGGTTTCTTTTTTCTTTTTGCTGTTCTGATTGGTTGTTTTCTGCTACCTTATCTTCCAAATCACTGATTTGATCATCTGCTTCATCTAATCTATTTTTGATTCCCCCTAGTGTATTTCTGTTACTTTAGTCTTTATTTCTGACTGTTTCTGTTTTATTTTTCTATATCCATATTTATTTTTCCTATCTTTTTGTTGAAGTTCTCTCTGAGATCATTGAGCATCCTTATAACTGGTGTTTGGAACTCTGTGTCTGCTGGAATGCTTGTTTCCATTTTGTTTAGTTCTTTTTCTGGAGCTTTGTTCTGTTTTTTTATTTGGGACATGTATCTTTGCGTCCTCATTTTGGCTGCCTCCTGGTATTTGTTTCTATGTATAAAGTAAAACTGATATGAATCTCAGTTGATAGAATAGCCTTATGTAGTAGGTGTCTTGTAGGACTCAGGGGCACAGTTTCTCTGGGGATCTTTGTCAGGGGCTCCAGGTATTTCCCTTTTTTGGTTCGTGTGTGCTCTCTTATTGTAGTTGAGACTTGGTTGCTTTGGCATGTCAATGGGAGAGGTCAACACTCAGGCTGATTGGTAGTAAGGATTGGCCGTGACTACAGTGGAGGAGCTGTTGTGCAGGGGTTGCCCCTATATAACAGGATTTGCTTTAACAGGGCTCTGGTGCCTGCTGAATCTGCCTTTGGGGTATATCATTTTTGGAGGTGGTTGGGTGTACTTTGGTATGGTCTAAATCTAGCCACCATGTGTGTTGGTTCTGCGGGCTCTTGGGAGATGCTCTGGTGTAGACCAACTTCATCCACTGCTTGTGCCCTGCCCAGGGCCACTTGGTATGAGCTACAAAGTGAACTGCAGGTGGTTTCCACTTGTGCTAGGCTTGGAAGTACCTGGGAAACACTAAGCTGTGAACTGAGGTTGGCTGCCACTAGTGCTGGGCTTGGGGCTACTTAGCAAGATGTATGGGGTATGCTGAGACCAGATCATGCTTGTTTGGACTTTGCGAACCTTTCAGAGATTTTAGGAAAATCTGCAGCATGAGCTAAGACAGGCTATTTGTATAGAAAAGCCACGAGAAGTGTCTTAGGTGGGCCCAAAATTTGGGTGGGATGTGGTCTCCAGGGATTGCTATAGCAAGAGGAATGGTGTTAGCTAGGTTGATGCAGATTCAGATATGGTGCCTGCCTGTGTCTGCATCCTGCATGGGGGGAAGGCTCAACAAAGGAACAATAGCTTCTGCCAGCACTTCTGTCTGGGAGAAAACTAGTCCCCCTAGACCTGATTCTGAAACCAGACAATTCAGTTCCTCTCTGTATGCCCCTGGTGATTTCAAGCTGCTGCCCAAGTGCTGGAGCTCAGAGCAAGTGAGTATGTCAGTTAATCAGTTCCTGCATGGGCCCTTTAAAAGGAATGTCTAGGACCCCAGCCATCCTCCATGTCAGGCACAAACTCCCCTGGTTTTCACAGCCAGAAGTTTTCACAACCAGGAATTCTCTCTTGAGCAATGGAAACCTAGACTGGGGAACCTGGTATGGGGCTGGGAATTTTTTCTTCTCATGGAGGACCTCCACAGCTGAGATATCCCTCCCAATTTTTCCCCCTACCCTGCCACCTCTGAGCCATTGTTCTCAGTCTAGTTGTGGAGGATGCAGCTTACTGGTCCATGTTGGTATTATGAGCATTGTGCTCTACCCTGCTGAGGCAGTTGGTTGCTGGCCATCGGCAGGCTGCTCACAGTGGCTCACAGCAGCTCTCGGCAGCTTATGCAGGCCACAGACCACCGACGGCAGCCTGGCTCCAGGTCAAGCTGTTGTTCACAATCTTAGCTGTAGAAGGCACAGCTTACTGGCCTATGTGGGAATCAAACCAGCAACCCTGTTGTTCAGAGCTCATGCTCTAACCAACTGAGCTATCTGGATGTCCTATCCCTCCCAATTTTTAATGGTCACATATGGATGTGGGACCAGCCTGTCCCATATCTCCACCACTCCTACCAGTCTCAAGGTGGCTACTTCTGTATGTCCTTATTTGTAGGGCTTCGGTTCAGCTAGACTTCAGGTAATTCTCAATGATGGCTGTTCTGTAGTTTAGTTTTAATTTTGATGTGATCATGAAAAGAGGGGAGCACAGGAAAAGTTATACAGGAAGATGAGGAAACTGAAAAAAAACATAAGACAAAGAGTCTATGTCTTTAATCTTAAAATAAAATAAAAAAACAACTCTTGCAAATTAATAAAAGACCAATAAAATATAATTCAGCTAAACTACTTGTAAGTATATACATGTTACATAAAAATGAGAAATGTGAGCTTAGATAAGTTTGTTCTTTGAAATATTGTTTATAAACTCCAAAATTAGGGGAGAGGAGATTAAACATCCAAATATAGATTATCTGTATTTTAAAGTATGGTACTTTTATGTTATATGACACAAGGAACCATTAAAATACTATCCCATATTATATATTATTTATAATAGACAAATATAATATGATTATTATTTTATTGTTTTATGGTATGTTCACAATCTAATGCTACATTTTTAAAATTTATAAAACATTGTGTTCAGTATGATTTTATCTTTGCGAGAAAAATATCTTTGTAAGAAAAATTTCAGATCGACTTACACCAAAATTGTATTAGCAATTTATTTGAAGACATGGGTGAGTTTTCACTTTCTTTATGTTTTTGTCATTTACAATTACACATTAATGTGGCCCACAGTCTTCCACTCACTCTCTAGTCATGGCATGTTTACTAGGTGCCAGTCAATATGCAAGCTAATGCTACAGCCCTTAGCAAGACAGAAACACTGCCAGTGGTGGTTTCATTTCAGTGGGGAGGTAACCAGCAAACAAAAAAACTAATGGTGGTAAGGCAATTAATTGCCAATATGTATAGGAACAATAAAAGTACAGGTAAGGGGTAACCCTGTATTCCTTCAGATAAAATAGTCAGGGTAGCTGTGGTTCTTGGAGAAGGTGATTAGTAGAAATTAACCTTGGAAAATGAGATTTAAATAATCATGGAAGATACTGAGGAAAAAGTATGGAGGCCAAGGGAATTATAGTTGCCGAGACTGGGGGCGGGCGGGCGGCAGTAGTTAGATGTGTTACAAGAGGGAAAGGAGGCAATGGTGGCAGAATGGTTACACAATGTGGTGGGAGACTTAGGCCAAGACAAAGAGTTTAGTGTTTATTCCAATTTGGTAGAAAGTCTTTTTGGTTCACGTTGGAGCGTGTGTGGAGAAAGGGCTGTGGTGAAGGGATAAGAATGGCCATGTTGGATGGGAGGCTATAGCTATGGTTCAGTGCTAGGAGGTCTTCCACAAACACTGTACACAGTGTCAGGCAGCAAAGGAATAAGATGTGATCACAGGTAATGTGATTCCTGATTGCAGGAAAAAAACTAAAGGTTCTAGAATGAGTGGGTTTCTCTAGAATTTTCTTTTCAACTCTACCACATTGCTTTTGTTTCCCCTGGTAGCTCTCATTCCCCTCAAATACCAGTTTTAAAGAAAATATAGACAAACCAGAGCTATTCAGAGTGAAGTAGATAAGATGGGCAAAGGGCTGAAGGGGGATGATGGGACTAAAGATGCTAGTCCTGGTCGGAAGAGAAAACACTCAAGGGACATGATCATTGATGATGGATCATGACTTTAATGACTTATGTGACAAGACTTGAAAGGCCCGGTGGGTGGAATCTCCAAGAACCTAGATATGAGCTGTAGAGAATGTATTACTTTCTCATAGGTAGAGTATCTCAGAGAGGTGCCAGTGGTAGGTAAAGGTGGGAGGTAAAGACAGGATTTGATCGTTCAGTATCATTTTGAGAAAATATCTGATTTCTTCCTCCTATCTAGTCCCTGAATTTTCACCATCTCTGTTATTGGTCATTCCATTATTGTAATTATCCAGGCCAAGAATTTTGGAGTCATGCTTCCTTGTTTCCTAATTATTTTCTTTCTCTCTACCGCTCACCCAATCTATAAGAAAACCCAATTAACTTTACCTTGAAAATGTTCCCAGAATCCAATTCCTTATCCCTATCCCATATTCTCCCAATCGAGCTCCCATTTCCTGTCCTTGCCCCCTTTATGTAGCAGCCTACACAGTCCTTTGAAAACCTAGGTAAGATGATGTTACTTCTTTGTTTAAAATCTTCCAATGATTTTTCATCTTACTGAGAATAAAATCCAAACTCCTTGCATTTGTCCATGTGCCTCTTTTCTGACTCTATCATATACTTCCATCTCCATTGCTCCTCACTTCCAGTCATACAAGTCCCTCACAATTCTCTGAATTCTGCAAGCATGGCATCACCTCAGGGAAGACATTGGCTCTTCCCTCTGCTGGGTATACTTTTTCATCAGATATATGTAAGACTCATTCCCTCACTTTTTTCAGGTCTCTGCTTAACAGGGAGGCCTTCCTGGGTACCTATGACATAATTCACACATACCCCCCCCACATTGTGTAGGTGAACTCCATGAGGACAGTGAGCTCTGTTGGGATCATGGCTATATTTCTGATGCCTAGAACATTACCTGACCTAAAGCAGTTCTCCATAGGCAGAGTTGAATAGATTAATCCAGTCAATACATTTACCAAGTACATGTTAGTTATCAGAAACCACCAGATGCTGGGGAAGCCAATACACATTAAGAAAAAGTCACAGACTAGAGGAAGAGATAAGCAAGTGGGAGAGAAGTGCTGGGGAGCAGCCATGTATCAGTGGCCAGCCTAGTGGATGTTTGCCTCATGCTGAGTGACATCTCATTAACCACAGCTCCATGATGTGGTCACATGATCTCCATCCTGGGGAGGGAGATGGGGAACCATGGTGGAGCTTCCTTCACGGGGCTGACATGATCAATTTTGTGTTTTAGAGAGATTGCTTTAAGTGCTTCATGATGCTAGGAGGGCAGTGGATGAGATAGAAGGTTGCTGTGATAGTCCCTATGAGAAAAGACTCTTGCTTGAACTAAAACAATGTATCAGTGGAGATGGAGAGGAAGAAATGGCTTTTAGAGAGAGGGAGAGGTAGAAGTCTAGCATTCAGTAATGCCAAATCATAAATCAAGCATGATCCTGCGAGGCAGATATTATTCCCCAAAGCCACCTCACTTTATCTGCTAGAGTTGTTTCCTTTTAATCCTTTCAATGGAAGCAATTAGAAATACCTTCAGAATGTCTCCATCAAAACAGAGGCTGTCATTCTGTACACTCTGGAGAAATAGATGTGACTATAGCAACTGAACCCTATATTCAGTTGCTCTTTCATGCTGCTTGGTGAGTGATAAAACATTGGAAGTGGGGATCCTATCTCTCATGGCCCAGGATCTGAAAAAAATAGATATTTTTGGGGAAATAGATATATTTGTGGCTGTGGTGTCAATTTTCTTAAACCTTCATCCTGCCATTGCTATTATAAAATCTAAATCTGTTGTTGTTAGACTGAATGGAGATGCCTCTTTCACCTCCTGCAGCATCACCATCATATTTTAACATTGCAGGCAGCTACTTGCAGCAATACCCCTGGTCCCCAGAGACTGTATCTAACTCCAAATCCGAGACTGCCGGCTTTGGTTTGTCTGCCCAGGGAAAATGTCTAAGTCCAAGGGACTATGGCTCTTGCAGAGAAGACTAAAGTCTGAGCAAATCTGGCATGGGAGCAACAACAACCTAAAGGGGAAACATTGCAAAGTTTGAGAACAATTAACAATTTCTTTTAACCCAGGGATTGGTTGTACATTCTGGGGAATTTGGTTAAAAACAACAAAAATTAAGATGAGCTCAGTAGAAAAAGAGAAACAAACAAACATTAGGAATAGAGGAACATAATTCATGAAGAACCAGGAGTAACTCCACTTTTGGAACTGGGTATTGCACAAGATTGGATTAAGCAGGATGGGAGATCCACTGTCTCCATATCTCTATTGTAGATTTCACTGGAAAGAGGTCAGGCCTCTGAAACTAGGTACTCATATAGCTGGGAAGCTGGCAGAGCAGAGCAGACCCGGGACAAGAAGCCTAACTCAGTAAGATGGGATCTATATCATGGAACCCATGGTGGGTGGGCAACTGATGTAAGATACCAGAACCTAGCAAGCAAAAATTGTCACCATCATGCATTTATTTCATACAACAGCCCTATTGTGTCCATTCCCTCTTGGGCCAAAAATGTTGGAAAGTGTCTTTCTCTCCTGCTTCAGTTTCCTGTCTAGAAAAAGGTGTGACACAACTATACAAGCAGCCCCTAGAAGGTGCCATTATTCATACCAAAGACCCCAGAGAGCCCTTTACCGAGGCTTCTCCAGCTCTCTCATGAGAGATGCTTTCCTTTTTGGTGTCAGAAATAGCCACAACCAGTGACAGGGCCATTGGATGCTGCACTGATTTGATGACGGGAGCTCAGAGCACTGCTTATCTACACTTTATTTTCTTGCTTTTGAATTCACAGGTCATAATAAAGCATTGCATGTCTAAAGGCCGGCAAGAAGAATTAATTAAGGGGAACCTTTTAATGTAGAAAGCAGCTTACTGAGATAATGGGAAAGGCTTTGGTAAAACTTGGCTTAATTGGAATTTCAAGCCATTCCTCGCTTGTTGTACCAGGGATTTTTACTGTTAGAGACAGGATGAGCAAGCTGTTTAAAGAGCTTATGGGAAGAACAGGACTCAAGGGTTTCAGCAGAGGTGGATTTGGCTCAAACAATCAGGGCTGCCTCAGGAAACAGCAAACAGGGAGCATGGGCACTTTCTCTCATCACTG
This sequence comes from Aselliscus stoliczkanus, assembly GCA_033961575.1. NCBI lineage: Eukaryota > Metazoa > Chordata > Mammalia > Chiroptera > Hipposideridae > Aselliscus > Aselliscus stoliczkanus. Next base: position 123,764,887 of record CM066729.1, read on the forward strand.
CATGGACATGTAAGGCTTCTAAGCTTGTATTGTCCTAGATCACACAGAAAGCTCATGGGAGATGAGCTCCAGGGTCAAGTTCCAGTGCATCGAACTTACTGTTCTTTTTCTAGTTATAAATATGGGATGAGGCAAAGAGGAAGCAAATGCAGAGCCTTTTTGAATTTTACAATGTATGTTTTGGCCCAATTCTATCACGTATTTCCTAATAAATTTCAGAACATAATAATCCTCCCCTCACAGGTGCTGTGTAGATATTAACTGTTAATAGAACATGCTGAATGCATAGTGGTCTGCTGCGATGTGCAGCATTCTCTGAGTAGAACATATCAGTGGACAAACACAGACACTTTCTTAAAGAAGTTTACAATGACAGGTAGAGGGCACACAGATAGATGTATTGGCTGGGTCCTGGATGAAGCCTTTTCCATTGGAATCACTAACTCAGCACTATATTAACTAAGCATCTGGGAGATAAAGCCAATTGAAATGACTACCTTTCAAGTACATGACAGGGCTTCAGGAAAGAAGACAGTAGCTCTGTCTTTTAATGGGATGGCTAAGGGGAATGGGCCCCAGAAGACGATTGAAGATTTAGCACTGCTTCCTAGTATTCTGCCCTACAGCACCACACTTTGTCTCTTTCCTTGAGTCCAAGCACTGCTCATGATAAACATCCATGCCTGCAATTCGATGGGACCATCTGCAGGGCTGTTTGGAAATTAGCTTGATTCACATCTGCATTACCAATGATTACCTGTGATTAGTTGATTATGTCTTGACATGAGTTCCAATTGCTACGAAGTGCTATCTGTCACCCTAAATTGTATTCCACTGAAGGTTCATTCGATTTGTTTCTTGTTGTTTCATTGAGGCTAAACTGAAATTCTTTTAGCACACCTAACGGGCTTTGGGGAACAAATGCGTATTCTCCTCTCATGACATTTAGTCCATTCACTCGGTCAGGGAGCACAAAGAGCAATTCTTTGATTTCAAGATAAGGATGGGAACTCTTTGAAGGGTGGTACTTTCCCCACTGAAAATACCATGTCTGCTCTTGTGATAACAAAGAGGATGACACTGAATCCTGGGCTTTGTCCTGAAGCTTTTTCCAAGCAATATATATTTGAAAATAAGCAGCCAGGGGCAAGAAAGAATTCAGAGGAATATGCATTTGCTGGAATAATAACCTTCTAAATATAGCAGCACAAATCCTCCCCAAAGCACAGGAAATTTTTCAGGGTGAGCTTCTCAGAAGAGGCTGGATTATAGCAGTTTACATGGAGGAAAAATGGACCCATATCTGTTTTTCTCCTTGATGCATATTATACCAGATCCCAATGTCCACTAATTTTATCTTCACAACAACACATAGAGGTATATATTTTTATTCTCATTTACAGATTAAGCTACCAACTGTGAGAAAAAGGCAAATAATTTTTACAGGTTCACACAGTCATCAAGGGTACAGGTGGAAGCGTGGAACATGACTTTTTCCTTCAATAACCAAGAGTTTCTACTCCATGGTTTCTGGAATACTGTTTTGCTTCCATTTTGCAATTACCTGGAGCAGTTTCCTGAGGGTTCCACCCTAGAGCTTCTACCAGGATCCCTATCCCAGCAGCAGGCAGCTCTTAAGACCCTCCCTCCCTAGGCCTGGAGTTCTCAGAGTTACCTGCAGGGCTTCTTAAATACATACTGCTGGGCCCTACCCCAGTCCCACCATTAGTAGGTCTGAGGTACAGCCAGATAATTTGCAGTCCTTTTAATTTCTTTTTAACAGCTTCATTGAGATATATTCTACATACCATACAATTCAACCATTTTAGTGTGCAATTCAGTGATTGTCAATAACTTGACCTACTTGTACAACCATCACCAAAACCTAGCTTTAAAACAGTTCCACTCCCGAAAAATCCTTTGTGTCTATTTGCTGTCACTCTCAGTTCCTACCCCCAGCCCCTGGCAACCAGTAATCTACTTTCTGTCTGTATGATTTACCTCTTCTGAAACCATACTCCACGAGGTCTTTTGCGTCTACCTTCTTTCACCTAATGTAATATTTTTGAGATCTATCCATGTTGATTTGGACTGAGTCCTAGTTGTTTTTGTGCCGGAGAAGACACAAGCCCAAAAAACACACCAGGTGGCTGAGTGCAGGACACAGGTTTATTGAGACTTAAAGACCCGAGAGAGTTTCTGGTGGTGGCCAGATGGAGGGGTAGTGCGTGCACTCAGGCAGAGCAGAAGCAAGGTAATCCAGGTACAGCAAAACAAAGATCGTTCCACAGGAGAAATCATCTGGCCGGCCTTGCAGGCCCACTGTCATGCACACAGCATCCCAAGAAGCCGGGGGACCTTGACCGCCTGCTGGCTTATTTGCCTGTGGGCTAGGTTCCTACAATACATCATTTCTTTTTATTAATGAATAATTTTTCATTCATTGGATATGCTGCGATTTTTAAAAATCTAATTCACTGAGAATTTGCACTTCTAACAGGTTCCCAGGTAATGCTGTTGTTGCTGTTTTGTTGACTACACTATGAGGACCACTGATTTAGGCCAGCGGTTCTCAACCTGGGCTGCCCATTGGAATCTCCGGAGGACATTTTACCAAATACCATTCCCAGGCCTTATCCAACTTCTGACTTAAATGGTCTGCGGTGGGGATTGGGAACTGGTGTTTTTATAGAACTTCCCAAGTGATTTGAATGCACAGCAGAGATTGAAAATCATATCTCTGAACACTTACAACTCAATGTGTTCAATGGACCAACGGTGGCAGCACTTAACTGGAGCCTGTGGGAATCTCTGAGTCTCAGGACCCACACTAGACCTCCTTAATCAGAATCAGCATTTTGACATCTCTAGATGATTCTTAAACATGTGGGGTTTTGAGAAGAGCCTTTTCACCGCAGGGCAAAATGCCAAGGAGAAGAAGACAGGAATGAAAATAAAATTTCAAGTTCAGGCTGCACTGGAATGATGTCCAAACAAAAGGCCATTGGTTAACAGGTAATTCCTTTGTTTTGACTTGCCAAGATTAGCTCTTGCATTCATTAAATGATGGGCCAATTGCTGACCTTCCTCCCCAGTCCCTTGGCTACAGATGAGCTTAATGAAGACAGCTGGATAAACTTCCTGCTCTAAATGATCACATTCTCTTTCCAGGGAGTGCAGTTGGCATATATTAATGTGTTTCATCTGTGTCCATCCTGATCCAATTCCTGCAACAATTTCTTATCTGAACTGCTGAAGCCATGTTTAGATTTCATGGGACCTCAACCTCTTGACCAGACTGAATATGACATATTTTTTGGTGAACCTGGTTTGTTCTGGATACAGATGGGTAGATATCAGAGTACAGAGATCAAGGCACAGTATCTGCCTGGAAGTACTTGGTATAGTAAGGAGCACAGAGGTTCAACAAGACACCTAATACACAGTGTGGTGATGACAATGAAGCTGTTGAAGGGAATACCCATAACCACATATTGAGATGGAAGCCTAATCAGGGAAGGCTTCCTGGTGGAGGTAATTACTGGGATAATATTGAATAATTAATACAACCAAGTTGGGATGATGAGCAGGTGCAAGGGACACTAACGAGGCACAGGGAAGAAAGCAAAAGCGTGAAAACAGGAAAGCACTTGAAATCTTAGAGTTTGTAAAAAAAAAAATTCATAATCTCAAATTGGTATATTTTGTGGAAAGTCAAGAGAGAAATTTACTATATTCTTTTTTTTTTTTTTGAGGGCAGTGTCACTGGCCCTCATATGTGGGACCCGAACCGGGGCTGCTGGCTTCCCAAGCCAGCGCTTAATCACTGCGCCACCCGGGTGGCCCAAGAGAGAAATTTATACTAAGTTTTGAGCTTGAAGCCAAAAGTGCTTTTAATACAGACACAGAGACCCCCAAACACAACTGTATTTCTAACAAGTCAGCATGCTATAAAAAGAATATGACTGCATTACTTTAGGTGTGGCGGCCCTGGCACATGGAGCTTTATGCAGGTCATTTCCTATCATCTCACCAGGGTGGACAGTCTGCCTGCTCCTCTCTGGAGCCTCCCGACATGGGGGACACCAAGAACATATTGTGGGCTAGAGGAGCTGAGAACCAGTCACATGGAGAGTCTGTTCCTCGGGACACGAACAGTCCCAGCAGGAGAAGGGAGAGTAGGCAGGAGGCTATAGGTCTTGATTGCCAGGATTCTAAAATCAGAGATGGAGGCAGGCTTCAAATTGGAGCATTGAAATTTACCAACTATGTGAAAAGAGTGTGAATAAAACAGATATCGGGTCAAATTTGATACAGATGATTAATCTATGCCAATGCCCCTCCCTGCTTTAAGCCCCTTTCCATGACATTATCCTGGAAATCAAACCCAGATTTCAACTGTCACTCGCTCTATTCACCTCCCTTGTATTGCCCAGTGTATTTATAGCCTGACCTTTCGCCATACAGCCAGAGCCTCTTATGTTGGTGACTGTAGATTCATGCAGCAGTCAACAAAGAATTTAAAGTTTAAGTTTCTTTTCTCTCCCTCTTTCCCTCCGTCTCTTTCAAATTACATTTTCCTGCTACAGCTGCGTGGATACTGAGGGCTTGAAAAACATTTAAAACAAGTGAAAGAATTAGCATTCAAGGGATTATCTCATTTCACTCCTGAAAATAACTCTGTGGTGTAGATAAAAATATATTATCCCCAACTTACAATTTTAGAAATACTGAGGCATATAATGTTGCCCAAGATTACCCATCTAGTTAGTGGTAGAAATGGTCAGTCCAAGGGTTTTTTCCCCTAGATTAGGCTACCCCTCAATGGAGCTGTTTCATGTGCCAGTGGTTCAGCTAGAGACATGTTCCCTGATGCCTCAGTTGCAGGGGTGGGGGTCACTGCCCTCAGAAACAGACTATGGTATAACTACCAATTTGTACTTCCTAATCCCTTCACTTTTCTTTCCCAGCTCCTCAAACCCCCTCCCATTTGGCAACCAGCATTTTATTCTCTGTATCTATAAGGCTGTTTCTGTTTTGTTTGCTTGTTTATTTTGTTATTTAGATTCCACATATAAGTGAGATCATATGGTATTTGTCTTTCTCAGTCTAATTTATTTTACTTAGCACAATACCCTCTAGGTACATCCAGATTGTCAGAAAATAAAACATTTAATTCCTTTTTATGGCAAAGTAATATTCCATTGTATATATGTGCCACTTCTTCTTTATCCAATCATCTATTGATGGGCATTAGTTAGTAGAGTTATCAAGGGATCACTGCATAAATTATATAAATGTCTAAACACTATACTGTACAATATAAAATAATATTCAATGTCAACTATAATTTTAAAAAATAGTCACAGGGATATAAAGTACAGCATAGGGAATATAGTCAATAATATTCTAATAATTGTACAGTGTTGGATGAATAATAGATTTATTGGGATTATCACTGTGTGATGTATATAAATATCTAGTCACTTGTACACTTTAAATTAATAAAAACATAACAGCACCAAAAAAAAAAAAAGAAGAGGAAATAGACTATGATGATCTTGGGAGCAGTCCTGGGCTTGTGAAATGTTGCTGTGAATTTGAGTGGATAGGAGAGTCCCCTCGATCGGCTAGGTCTGTGGCCCCAGGCCAGGCAGCTAAGGGGCTGGCCTGAGATTTTGTTCACCTGACACTTCCATGTGTTCCATTTAGAATCTGTATTGTGGTGGGGTCAAAGCAGGACTCTGACCCAGGAAAGAGCATGTGAATCCCAGCTGCAGAACCATTCCATTTTCGTGGATACTAGAAGGCAAGTTAGCTTGAAAACAAACTGTGTGTACAAAAGGGTTGGACGAGTCCATTGTGGACAGGCCTGCAGTGTAACAGGTTATTTCTTATCCTTAATTATACTGTCCTCTGGTGGGGACAGAAAATAAGGTTAGTCCATTCCATCTGTCCTCAGAGCAGAGACCTCCTTCAATTATTTCAACTTTTAAAATACTCATCTTGTTTGAATGCATGTGATTGTGGTTTTCAATTTGTAAATTAATATAATTAAAAAAAAAGTCCTAACTGAAGTGTGGGATTACATTTATTTGGCATCTACTTCATTAATGTCTAGCATCTAAAAAGCTTTGTTACTCATGTACACCCTGTTAATTATCTCAACATGTTTAATTGCTGTTTTCTTAAATAACTGGTAGGCCATATGTAAATGATATTTCAAGCATTAACATTTCATTTCGTGGAAAAGTAAAACACGGAACAGACTGCATGATATATTAGATCGAACATGATCTTTGGGCCATTCATGCTGTATCAGGAAAATGGGAAACCAAGGGAACAATTCCCCCTTACCATACCAACCTAAAAACCAGTGGCCCAGAGGGGTGAACATAACTGCACTTGGAAATTACAGAATTGTCAAAAGAACAGTAAATCTGCAGTATAAATTCTGAAACATATGTTAGAATTCTATTTATTCCTATGACTGTAAACTTTGCAATTTTTTGTCAAACTAGGAAACAAAAATGATAATGTCTAACATTTAGGGAGCTTTTGCTACATTCTAAGCACTGTGCAAGAGCTTGGTGCATTTCCTTTTTTTCATTTCATTCTCATAATAGTAGTATGATAAAGATAATGTGATCATCATCCAACTTTATAAATCCAGGCAAAGACAAGTTAAATAACTTTCCCAAGGTCACAAGCTAATGTGGTTATTACTGGGTGCTTGTCTAATATTTTGTGTTTTCCTCCTAGATGGGATTGCCCATCAGCCTGCATTGGTGGACATTCTTTAAAAATCCCAATGACCACACTACCTCTGCTTTCTGAGTATCTGAGCTCAGCATCAAGCAGGAGCTATAAGGTTCACTCTCTGGAAAACCTGGAAAACTTCTATAACCTACTTCCCATCCAATGTGTTGGGTCAGCTATATTAGTCTTTGCAAGAGACAGGTTTGCTAGATAGCAATTTTTTTATTGTTTTACTCCACAGACAGGGAGGCACTATGGTGAACATAGAGAAAAGGGGAAGGTTATCTGTAGTGTGTTTGACTGTGTGTGTTTTGTGTAAAGAAAAAGATGAGAGAGAGGCATAGAGGGCTTGAGAAGAGGATTACACTAATATATAAGTGAACATGGGTGAAGAATGCTTTCCTTCTTCCTAAATAGGATTTTGTGAAGAGTCTAGACATAGCTAAATGCAACAAATGTTGGGAATTATTTATTTGTTTATTTATTTATTTATTTATCTATTTATTTATTTATTTATTTTTGAGGGCAGTGTCACTGGCCCTCATATGTGGGACCTGAACCCAGGCTGCTGGCATCCCAAGCCAGTGCTTAACCACCACACCACTCAGCTGGCCCCAAATGTTGGGAATTATAGCAGCAGCATTCAATCAAATATTTCTCTTCCTGAAAAGATGACCTCATTGAGTGGTTGTCAATGGACCTGTTATTGTAGGTGGGACAGAAACTTTGAACCATTTCTACAAAGATCCAGAAGAATGGATAGAGTAAAGACTTCTCTCGAAGGATAGCTTCCAACAGAATGTGGGAATCCTCTCCACACTTCAAGAGTGGCCCAGGGTTATAGTAGCCTTGGTGAGTTTGAGACAAATAGTATAGTGTGCATAGTGACAAGTACTCTACCAGAGAGTAAGTACACAATGATGCCAATGCAAAAGGAAAAGACTGTATGGTGATGGACTTGGGTTAATGATGAATTAATAACATAACATTTATATAAACATCAATCCATTCAATTTGCTCGGTCAAAATCCTGTACAAATTTAGGTCTTCTTAAATTTGAAAGAGCTGACAAACTTATAAAGTGAGTGAGGAAACATAAAGTCAGAACATAGTAGTAAAATTGTGTGATTTATTAGGGTCCATGCACAGGGCAAGGAGGGTGAGAGAATGATTTGGCCATGAGCAGCCCAAGCTCCTGCCAAAGACATGGCTCAGAGCACAAGTTCCCTGAAATGTCACCAAAGACAGTAATTGCATGTTTTTAAAGGAAATAACCTACCCCAGTTTTGAATCCTCGGTGTTTCTTCGTTTTTCAGGTTTCTAATTTTTGGCCTAGTTAGCCACATTTCCGTTATTTTCTTGAGTTACACACATATCAGTGGCTGTTGATGGATCAAGTGCATATAACTGCTTAGAGAACAAAACAAGGGTAGGGAAGCCGCTTGAATTGGATGATTTCATTCTCTCTCTAGACAGTATACTCATAAGTCCAATGTAAACCACAGGTTTCAGGAGACCAGGAAGGACCCTACCAGGCTCTAGCCTCTAAATTCTGCCCTGTTAAAAAATAGGTCAGTGTTCTTCACAAACTTCCAGACATAATATGGATTCTGTGCCATTATATAACTGCTTCACAGGGCTGCTGGGTCACTCAGTGTAGCCCTGCTTTGGGTGAGACTGTTTTAAAGACATGGTGTTTCACAACTCTGATTATATATGTTTTGTTCACTGTGCTTTGGAATGAAGTTATCTCTACCACCCCTATCACCTACCATCACCCCATTTCAGTCAGTATGCCTGGAAGGCTCCTAGGCTCCCAATCATTCTATAAGTTATATATTCAGTGAAGCCTTTCCTAATTACCCCAAATTGTGTCACCTTATTTTTTGGTCTAATGTTTCTTAGATAATAAACTTGTTGACATTACCTACTATATTTTATTTATGTGACCTTAAGACATAGCAAGGGATCTGTAAAGCTTTTTGAATGTATAAATGAAGGGCAATTAAGGAACAAAAAATAAAGGAAAGAGGGACAAAATGGAAAAGGTAGAGGAATATAGAGAAAAGAAGGAAAGAAATGGAAGCTTAAGTTCCAGCCATACCCAGGTTGTAGTATAGCCTAGAACATGAAGCTAGAACCCAAATAGCCCCAAGAAGTTATTGTCATGGTCTTGAGCTGTTCTCTCTATGACCATCACTATGACTATTGCCGTGGGGCTAGAAGTATCTGGGGAAAAGTGATTTTCCCAGGATCACCCAGATAAAGATAATCGCAGCCTCTGGGGCTCTTGTTGATGACAAGAATGGCTTGTGGCAACTATTATTCTCTATATCAAGACCTCACAGCAGTCATGACTCCAACCCTTTCTAATTAGGGCATCATGAAGTCTTCGAGATTTGTTGGACTTAAAAACTGACAGTATTTCTGGTCAAGATGGCAGAGTAGTAAACTCTGTGCTCACCTCCTCCCAGGACCACATCAATTACAACTAAACCACAGAACAAACATCATTGGGAATCTCCTAAAGTCTAGCTGATCCAAAGCCCAACAACTAAGGACATACAGAAGAAGCCACCTGGAGACCGGTAGGAGGGACAGTGACATGGAATGGGCTGGTCCCACACCCACATGTGACCATTAAAAATCAGGAGGGATATCTTGGCTGTGGAGGTCCCCCCATTTTGTTTAGTAATCCCACTTCTGGGTATTTATGCAAAGAAACCCAAAATGCTACTTTAAGGAGATATTTGCATCCATATGTTCATTGAATCATTAGTTACAATAGGCAAAGTGTGGAGGCAGCCTGGGTGTCTGTCAGTGGATCAATGGATAAGAGGAGGTGGTACATACATACAATAGAATGTTGCTCAGCCAGGGAAGGGAATAGGTTCTTGCCATCGGTGGTGGCATGGGTGGACCTGGAGGGTATTATGCTGAGTGGAATTTGTCAGACAGGGAAAGACAGATGCAATGTGGTTTGCTTATATGTGGAATCTAAAGAACAAAACAAACAAACAAACAAACAAACAGAAAAAACAGAAACAAACTCATAGATACAGAGAACATTTTGATGGTTGTCAAAAGGGAGGGGGCTTGGGGGTAAGTAAAAAGGGGAAGGGATTAAGAAGTACAAATTGGTTGTTACATAATAGTCATGGGTATGTAGGGTGTAGCATAAGGAACATAATCAATAACATTGTAATAACTACACATGGATGGATGCTAGATTTATTGGGGTGATAGATAGGAGGGGGTTGGGGGAAGGATGAAAAAGGTGAAGGGATTAAGAAGTACAAATTGATAATACAAAATAGTCATGGGGATGTAAAGTAAAGCATAGGGAATATAGTCAGTAATATGGTAATAACTATGTATAGTGCCAGGTTAGTACTAGACTTGTCAGGTGGATCACTTCTTAAATTATATAAATATCTACCAGTATGCTATACACCTAAAACCAATATAAAACAATATTGAATGTCAAAAATAAAGAAATAAAGTATAAAAAAGTAAACAGACAGTAATCCCCTGTTGAATATAAGTATAAGGAATATCTCATGGTACTCCTCAACCTGTTCTGGAATTTCTGGCTTGTGTTTTAGAAGTCAATAGTGGAAACCTCTCCAGGGTATCCAAATCTTTATTCCTGAATCTTGGGTTCCCTCTGTCAAGAAAAGTGAGCCCCCCTCTAACTGGTTACCGGGACTAAACTATAAATAAATGATGGCCAGACAGAAGTCTTTTTGTAAAAGAAGTTTCAAGAACGAGAAATCTTCCAAACATAAGACCAGGTTCAGTTCCTGGGGCCAAAATCTTGACTATCATGACATGTCCAAGCAGCCAATTCTGAAAAAAATTGGAGAGAAATAGAACAGAACTCCTTATTTAGAGAAAATAACATAATCTGAACCATTCTCATCTTCACTCCATTGACAATGTGGCAGGGGATGCTGCTGTGTTAAGTGTTGGCACTGGTTGGACTCACTGGGAAGCAGGTTCTGAGATGCAGTTAGGAGTAGGAAAAGTCAATGTGGAGTAATGCCTGTGAAAGAACCAGGGGAGTAGCAGGAGTGGTCAAGGCGAGCCATCAGGCCACTGTGGAGATTTGACAGAGACTCTACTAGTCCAACGGGGGGCAGAACAAAGACTGCCCATTAGAGGAGGCCCCCTTTTAAAGAAAATCCCTAGGCTCTTGTACCACCACCATGCTTACTCACTGTCGGGGCCTGCCTCAATGGTAGTGTGACCTCGACTTGACAGCCAAGGTGGGCCCTGCTAACAGCTGAAGTCTGTCAGTGATCCACACTCCTCCATTTGAGCACCAAGTCTGTTCTTGAAGGGGAAGCTGAGTGGCATATCTCCATGTCTTCCACAGGCAATGGACATTTCCATCCAAATAAATGGTAGTAATTGTCAGGGTCAGCATTTGAACCCAGTTGATAGGACTCCAGCTTTAGCACACTTACCACAGCTTTACCATAGTTGTGTTTAATGTAGAGTTGCCAGAAAAGAAACTGCACACACTTCCACCTCATTTCTCCTCTTGGTCTACTCACCTCCTGAAAAGGACCTGTGTCTCTCTGACTGCCAGGACAGCTCTGCTGGTGGTCACCAGTGTGAAGCCCTAATATAGCCTTCTCAGCATTTACCTCTGTAGGCTGGGCCCTGCACTTCTTCAAAGACTGCATGTTTTGTTGGGAGCTCTCCTTTCTTCCTTTCTGGGTCCCCATCATCCCACTTTTCAGCCAAGATGTTCCAGGCAAGAGAAAAAACAAAACAAAACAGCTTTGTCCTTGTTTTTGTTGGTGTCCCAATATATGGTCCCTCTCTCTTAATTTTTGCTCTACATTAACAGAAATTCTATTGGTGTTGCTAGTCCATGTTTTCATCCTACCTGCTTTCTCAAAAAACTCAAGAAAATATTTATGCCAACAGCATCACATCCAAAGTCAACACTTTCATCTGCTCTGAGTCCCCGCATCTTTCCTCTCTTGTTAAGGTGGGACATTTACATCAGAGGATCACTTACCATGAGTTTAACTTTAAAGTGCCCTGTGGCTGTTCTCTCTCCCAAAATGTCTATAGAAGCCTTCTACGAATAGAGCCCTCAGTGGCCAGCCTTGATACATTGCCACATGTCAGAATCCCTTCTTAGATGGATTTACCAAAAGGAAATATCCCTGCAACCCTTGCTACATCATCAATGAGTTGACCAAAGGGGCATCAGAGAAAGAGGAATGGAGAGGAATTTAGGGGATATTGGCTTCTATCCCCCACCCTGATTGGGTACTGAATAATTTCCAAGTGAGAATGACTTTCTACCCAGGCATTCTCCTATGGAGTCAGCTGTCAGCGTATTAATGTGATCCCTGTGCAGCCTCAAGTGAATGATGATAACCTGGCACAGGTGCAATTATGCACTGACAGTTTCAGGGCTGTCTCTGCCAGCCCCATCCACTCCAGCAACTTGCAGATTTCAAGGCTCAGTCTTATGTGGCTTCTAAATCATTCATGTCCTAGGCAGGAGACAGCCAGACCATAGGGGTGTGACCTTTTGTAAGGTCATTATGGGCATGATGGGCTGCACCTTGAATATCCTTTCCCTTTCCCTAAATGGCAGCAAGGTATCACTGAATCTGTTCATAATATAATACTGTTTTCCCAATTGTTTTGACAATGAAGCTAGGTCTACAGCAATAACCCAATGGAAAATGTAGCTAGAGAGATGATAACGTGCCACCTGGGAAATGAAGCGGCATCAAAAATCTAATTTCCATGAAATCATTTTCAGTGCACTCACTGATGGGACAGTCATATTCACCTAAATCTTTAACTGAGCATTTACAAACTATGATTCCATTAGATTTAAACCAGACTATACTTGCAAATGTGCTTTCATATAAAAACTAATTAAAATAACCTGATATTGTATGAAGTGTGAGAATTTAAAGAAATAAAACAAAACTATGCACTACAGAATAAGAATAAAATATAGCTCTATTATTTCTGATGAATATTATGAACCAAAGAGATCTTAAAACCCTGTTGGACTTAGGATAAAACCTTAACTTAAAATTTAGTTTGTATGCCATTCTTAATTTAATCTTCTAGTTATATTTAATTTTACTGCTCCTTTTATGCAGGGGTATTGTCTCCATGACTTCTGTGAAGGGCATACACTTTGGCCCAATGCCTCCTCAGAGACCTTTTTCTTTGATCTCTGAACTGGGCCTTCTCAGGGCACAGTGGGGAAATCAATCACTCACATATGTCCCGGGATATCAGGTCAAATGGCAAAAGTTCATCCTGCAGGACTGGTGGTCCTCAAGACCTTCGTAGCCCTAATTGTCAACTTGACAAAGCCAGCTGAGTTTTTGTAAGCAGTCCAAAGAGAGTGTAAAGCAGAGAAAATCACTAAACATTCAGGCTTTCCAAAGAGGGAGCGTAATGGTACACCACTCTGCAGTAGAAAAAACAAACCGCATCTATTCAGCACCATTTAATAATTGGGTGAACATGGACCAGTTGAATAAGTTCTTTGGGACCCTGTTTGCTCCTCTTTTAAATGGGGTGGTCACTCCATCTTGCAGTGGGTGAACTGCCTCTGTAGAGTCCTAGCCCAGTGTCTTATGGCCCTGCCACATCCTCCTCTGGGAGCAGTCAGAGGGGGCCAGTCTTTGTTAGTCCCCTCCTCCCCACCTCCCCAATCATTCAGCAACATAGACAAAGATCACATCAAATCTTTATGGAACTGTGATGGGATTTGATGGTAGATCAATAAAACATTAGAAAAGGATCTGTGAATAACATCTTCAACCCATCATTGCCCTGGAAAGAAAAGTATCCATTGCCAAAAAACAAACATGTGATCTATTAAATGATAAATGCAGGAAGGTCACAGTGAAGCACAGCCCTTTTGGCAAAGATTCTCAGATTTTCATAGCCCTGTCAGCCCACCCTGTAAAAGTTCCACTAGGGGATACCCAATGAGAGCTCACAATATCTTGACATCCAACAAAGGCTTGCTAGCTTGAGGCATAGGAATTGCAATGTCCCAGCCTAATGTCCCTACACCTCATTTATATGGAAGGAGGAAGGCTGGGAAATGGGGATCAGCAGATGAGGACAGTTGGGATTTTCCTAAGTATTTCAGGAGATAGTAATACGAGTTGGATATGTAGGGTTGGGGGGTTGGAGAGAGCTCTATAGACAAACAGAATTTTGGGACATGCTGGAATAAGAAAAATGCTAGACTTTTGGTATATTTTATATCATTTATTCTTCATCCCATCATTTCAAATTTCAAGTTCATATCATTTGCTTTTTCTATACTGGGAGATGAATGACTTGTCCAAGGTCATATAGTTAGTTGTCAGAACTCATTTGCCTCTCTTCCATGCTGGTAGCTTTCCCTAAGATTGTATTCCTTATATACAAAAGGAACAGGGAGTTTTTTGAAGGGTACTTCAAAAAGTAAAAATAAAGTTGCCTATAAAAGCCATGGAAATCAGAATAAGACTTGCATGTGTGCGGGTGGTGTGTATTTGTTAGTGCTCCCACACCTTCACATCTAGGCAAAATTAACATCCCAAAGACTGGCATAAGCCACACTCTTTGTTTCTGTAGAGGAGAGAATGAGAGCAAGTGATATCAACACTCTCTGTTGAGCACAGAAGTGCCATCCAGCTAAAAAGGGTCCTTGGAGATTCTTCACCCTGCCCTGTGGCCAATCCCAGTACAAGCTCCTTCCTAGCTGGGCACCATGATTAGTGAGGTGCCACGGGCAGGACCTCCCCTTTCCAGAATCAGAGCAACAAACCCATCAGGCCTCAGGGGCTTGCATATAAAGGATGCAGAGCCCTCTGCAGTTAGAGGGGAAGCCCAGCCTTCTCTGTGCCTCTGGTTCTTTGAAATCTGGGGCAAGTTCTGTCATGTCATTCTCCTTTCCTGGGAAAGCTGCTCACCCTTTCCAGCCAAGCTCTTGTGTTTCACCATCTATGTTGCATCTCCAATGGGCATCCCTGAACACAACTTAGCTCTACATGTCTGGCATGTTGAGTTCACATCCTCCTCCCTTAGAATGACACCCCTCACACTACCCCCACAGAAATCGTGTGTGTCAATGGACAGACTCAGTTTTTTCACAACCGCTGGTCTTCTGTTGTGATTTTGGTCTCCCTGGACTTGAAGAGCTGTGAGTTCTCATCCCTCCTCTGTAGTCCGATGCCCCTCTTTCCTGGTGGCTTGTGCAGGTAGTGCGACCCTCTCCTGAATGCAGTAGCTTCTGGGGGCTCTGAGACCATAGGTGGTTAGTACCTTTCCTCTGGACATGGAACTTCAGGACTTATATGGCTGAAGGCTCTCAAAACGAATTGTAATATCCAGACAACTTTTTGGAAAAGAGTTTGTTTGAACCATGTTCCTGTAAATATATTTCTGTGCGCAACCCACTGTGTCCTGAAGATTCCAGAGGCCAGTACCTCTGTCACTCAGGAAAGGCATCAGTCACATGGAGGATGCTTGGAAATGTTCCTCATCTGAGAGGGGCCAAAGGCTTCCTGGGCCCAAAGCTCTCGGGGCTGCCAGCAGGAGGAAAGCAGGGCTGCTGGGCAGCCTGAGGGATGGCATATCCCAGGGGCCCCAGGGTCCTCTCGCTAAATGACTAAGTGACAGGAAACAGATTTCGGTCTCTGCCTCCATATGGTGGGATATAAATGGCACTAACATTAGGTGGCAGAGGGCAACACCATCACCTAACTGCTCATTATTTGGAAATAAAGTGCTATTTTCTAATATGGAGAAATTACAGGTTCATAATGTGATCCCAATGGAAACAAAATATAGTGGCCGATTCTTTCCATCATTCCAATCCTCGTGTCAGCAGGGGATCCCTTTGTGGAGGCTTAAAATATGATGGTTTGAAAGGGGAGGCTTTAAAACATAAATATCAGGTATTTGTGTTTTATTTTATGGAAATTCTTGACCATTTAGCTGTTTGGTAATTGCTAAGCATAGCTGAGTAAATACACAGTGAGTTCCAAATCATTCAACACTAAGAAAATTCAATACCTAGGAAATAGAGTGAGTCTATATAAAACTTTTCCTTACAACAACTTTATGTGACATTGAGGTTTTGCCATTCTTTCCAGCTGTGACTGGAGGTCTTAGAGTGTTGTGATGTCAGAATGGCCAAATATACTTTTCAATTTCCAATTCAGAAACATGGGCCAAAGTGATGGGAAACAGGAAACTAAATTTCTCTGAGCACTAGTTTATTTTTCCCACTCCCCAGCCCCTTCCTCTCCTAATAGATTAACATCTCTACCAATAAATACTTTCATTACCTTTCTTTCTCCCCTCTGGCAGCTATCACCAGGGCAGGGCTATGGCTAGGTGGGATCTGTTGTGGGGAGGTTGACCCAGAACACTGGGAACCAGCTGCCATGCCAGTTTTGTGCCTCAGGATCTTTGCATGGGCCATGCTGTCTGACTGGGAAACTGCCCCCCACCCACAACCCTCCTCCAGGCCAAATTCCCCGTCATCCCTCATTTTAAATGCAGCCTCCCCTGACAGGCTTTATCTGACCCCTACAGACCAGGCCATACCCCCTGTGATTGGTTCTCACTATATCCTAGACTTCTCTTTACATGTTATCACAAAGAATAACAAAGGGATTCTCAGTAGTCAGCAGGAGCCAGAGAGCCACAACATGGGGGTCATAGAAGACCAAGGGAGCCCTTATCATCCAACCATTATGTATACAATGGTTCAGCCTCCCATGGAGCATCAGGACCAAAGCAAGCCATAGAGGGAGCAACTTTCAATTAAAGAGAGCTGGGCTCAGCCCTGGGACAAACTTCTGTCATTTTTGCTCTGTGGATATTCTCATACTCCAAGCATCCCATCATTGTCCCAGACTCATGTAATCTGCTGCCTTTAAGATAATTTTCTGGCAGGATTTATTTCAAATTCCTGACTCTTCTTTACTTGTGTTCTGAGAACCTATGTCCTCTAACAAGCTAACTCAGCCCCTCTCCTCCTGTCTTCCTTTCTAGATAGTTCTGAGCACAGTTATCTCTAGCTGAGGTCTGGCCTACCACTTGCCATTGTCAGCTAGGCCTTAAAAAGAAGAGGTCAGGCCTTAGTTTTTGCTCTGGGGGTTAGGGAGAGAATTAAAATCCCCAGAGAAAGTGAGACATGCTCTCAATCTTTAAAAAGACTGAATTTGAGAATAAATCATTTTATTTCTTTGCTGTGAGGCGGACACTTAACTCTTCAATGAAATAACTGGAGCTCCACACCACTCAGAATAAGAGTCTCCCTGATGAGTTCAGGGGGTGGAGCAGGAACTTCTGATTCCTTTTCTCCTGAGTTTAGAACTAATCCTGAGGATGAGGAGTGGGCCAGGGTAGGTGTTTACATTCCAATGTCTTCCTCTGTAGGTAGTTATCTTTCTATGCTTCCATCTCTCTCTCTTGCCAGATTGTCTCTGACCTCCTGGTGTCCAAATCATTCCTGGGGCATCCCTGACAACTTCAGAAGATCACTAACAGTGACCACAAGCTGTGACTGAAGGTAATAGAATGTTGTGAAATGTCAGAAATGCCAAATATACTTTTTAATTTCCAATTCAGAAACATGGGCCAAAGTGATGGGAAAGCGTGTCATTTCCAAAACATTTGCCTTCCTAGGAAAGCGATGCCAGCTGATATTACTGACTTGATTGCTGCATTCCAGGACTGATCCTGCATGTGGAAATGTGCTTACCTTACCTTATAAGGTTTACTACCCAGCTGGGCCTTTGGGTTTTCACAGCTCATTATCACCTCATTAGAGAGGATTGCAGGTCAAACTCTGGCACCAAAACTCCACTGTAGATAGGTCCTCAGTGATGTGATTATTTGTGTTCTACTCTTCAGAATTCAATTTGCATGCTAATTAGCTTTTGTGCATTTAAGCACATTTCACATAGGCACCTGTATGTAGTAGTGGTTCTCTTCTTCCTCCTTCAACTTCAGTTTTGTTATGTTATCATCTCACAGAGAAGCAGTCATATTCTTGGGCCTTTTTAGCCCAGAATTGGAGGTAATCCTATTTCAAACCTCAAAAAAGCCATATTCCTTAATTTAGCTACCAGAAATGAGGAGCAAGGGCTAGCTGTATTCCTCGATACAAGAGAGCGCTTTTTTCCTGCTTGAGTTATTTCACATGGCAATATGGAAATTGGTTGTCTAACATTCGATACTGGAAATCAAGTGACTTCTCTTTATCCAAATGTGGCTCCAAAGTCTTCAAATAGTTACTGAGGGAGCCATTTTGACCTCTGTAGTGTGCTTGCCTGCAAGTGTTCTGAAGCACAAAATGCCAAACTATGTGCATTAACTGAAGTCTGCTCCTTTGCAGATTTACTCTACAGTTTTAATTCAAATGTAATTGACCATGACAATGCTGAAGGTGCTAAAACTCTTTCTTTATTGGAATTAACTATAAAACATTTCATCCATTGGTGAGATGTGCTGCACAGGAAGAGCTTAAGCAAACACTCAGTTGAAAATTCATAGATAGGAAATTTCCTGGAAAAGAATAAAAAGGGAACTCAGAGGATAGTGGCATGACAGTGAGAGCAAATAGACCGCATGAGCTGAATTTTACTCCTCTTTGATTTCCGCCGTGTATTTTTATGGCCATTTAATAAAAATGAACTAGTTGTGACAAGATGAGCTGCTCTTAGGATGCTTATGTCTCCCAATTGCCTTGATGCTGCTTTTCTCTGAATGTTTTATAGATTCCACCCACACTGGGCATTCTACTAGGGACCTCAGCGTGGGAGTTAGAGGAAGGATGATAGATGGGTATTTGGGATTCTGTGAAACCACTTTTTTCAGCATTTTTCCTAAATTGGGTCCTATAAGTTTTTCTCAGAAAATGTAATTGAAATTGTATTCTGTATCTCTGGTTTAATAAGACATTATCTGAGAAAGCTATCAAAATCCTGAAAGGCCAAATGGTGTTTGGGTGGGTGTTTCTGCAGTGGTGAGAAAGCCCAAGTGTTTAACATGGGGTCTTGTAGACACCCCTCAGAGCATGTAAATAAGTGCAACAAAGTCCCTCAGGATAACCTCAGGGGTTGCTCTCAGCAGGAAACATTTCTGATTTCAACAGAACCCTTCCCCACCCCAACTCCCTCATGCCCTGGGGCTCCTTAGATTTCTGTCACCACAGCTAGGAACACTACAGTGCACTTACTTGCTTACACAAATGTCTCTTCATTTAGAGAGAGAGTGCTTCAATACCATAATTGTGTTTCCTTTCTCTTTCTCTTTCTAGATATTAGCACTTAGTAGGCACTCAATCCATACTTAAGCTGAACAATAAAAAGCCATCTACATTTTCTATGACTTGTGGAAATGTGCTCTTGTTATGTTCTTTGCTTGAGCTTATCTTTCCAAGCCCCCTTTTCCCTTGTGCCAATGAGTACTTCCATAGAATCATGCTTCCAACTGACTAGGATGAGATGGTGCCAGTTATAGTGAAAAAAGGCTGGAACATTCACTCTGAAATTCGGCAAGTTTCCTTTTATTGGGTTGACTGGAAGGGGGTGAGTTAATCACTGTCTGCCTTAAAAGAAATGAAAGAACCACAGGTCTCGATAGCTATGGAGAGAGAAATGACTGTTATGTCAGTGATCAACCCCAGGCAATATCCATGTACAAAATTCCAGGAGAGGAACAATGAATCTTTGTGAAGGTTGTTGAGCAAACCCCTCTCAGACAGAGCCTGTGTTCTGGAAACCACTTGAATCTGGAGAACCTCAAACTCTGATCAACCCTGGTGTAAAGAGTTTAAACTAATAAGACCAGAGTAAACCAGTGTAGGTGGGAATCTGGGAATTATGGGGGGCAAGGGAGGGAAGGGAGGGATGGTGGTGTTTGTGGAGCAGGAGACTAACATAGAATTTCTCTGATCTTATCTCCCAATCCCTGCTGCTGAAAAGCACCTGCACATTTCATAGATTGGCTTCAGGTATGTAGAGCTTTAAGGACTGTCTAGTCTGAGACCCTCAGAAAAGCTCAGCTAAGTAAAGAACTTGGAAGGGAGGTGAGCTATCAGTGAAAAGGGACCTAATATTTCCTGAGCTCCTGCTGCTACCTAACGTTTTACATGCATTATTTCATTTAATACTCACATAATCCTGGAGACTAGATATTCTTGTCTCCATTTTACAGAAGAGAAAACTGTAGCTCATAAACAATTTATAAAAGGTATTAAGTCATTAAGTGGCTGAACTGACTGCACTGTCTCATTGCAAAGCCTATGATCCATTCATCTTACTAGGAAAGGAGAAAAGGGAAAATGAAGAAATGGCAAGGGACAAACAAGAGGAAGAGAGAGGAAATAATAGAGAAAAGTAAAAGCTGTCTGAAAGAAACAGGAGAGGTATCTGGACTCAAGAATCCCTTTCCCTTAGTCTGTATTGGAAGGAGATCTCAGCATAAATGACAATGAGCAGATCCACTGGCCTTCTGCATCTTCCTGCCTTACCTCAAGCTAGTTCTCTTTTACCTTTGATTCTTCATTTCCTTCAGGGAGGAATCTGAGTTCTACTGAATTTCTGTACCAATATGGCTGATGAAGTAGGCATAATGAGAGTGCAAAAACCACATTAATTTTCAGGTAATTATAATAAATACATTACTAGTTGCATAAGTCAATTCTTTATAGGAGAGTGATTGAGCGTTGGGAGTGATCAACCAAACAGCATTTTATCTTGAGTCAAGGGGCATAACATAGGGTGATCTTCAGTAGTGAGGGTTGATTTGTGGTCAGTACACACTGTTTAATCTATCCAGCCAGATATGGGAGTCAGGTGTCTGGGTCTTGGTTCTCACATTATCACTGGTTGAATAAATTCACATGAGATCTCATTGTTTGTTGCATTTACTGAAACTGAATTTTCATATTGATTTTGCCTTTTTAAGCTTGGACACATATTGATTGTATTTGTTTTTAATTTCCATTTAGCCACATGTGTCCACTTTTTTTTAAGGAATATGCATTTTATTTATTTATTTATATTCTTTTCCACTTTTCCTTTTTTTTTTTTCAGAATTCTTTTGTTGCATCTAAGATTAGAAAATTCTTGGGCCAGCTGAGTGGCATGGTGGTTGGGAGCTGGCTTGGGACGCCAGCGGTCCCGGTTCGGATCCCAGGGCCATATGAGGGCCAGTGACACTGCCCTCAAAAAAAAAAAAAAAAAAAAAAAAAGAAATGAAAATTCTCCTCCATGCATACATTTAATAAATATTTACTATTTTAATAATCTGTTTTTTTTAGTATTTTCTGTACTTAAGTCCATATAGTATATTTTCCAGTATTGTATGACATAAGGATTAATTTATTCCCAATTATTCAAGCCCTAAATATTAAATAATCAACATTGTCCATAGTGATTTATAATGCTTCTTTTAGACTAGTGTATCTTTTTTTGTCAGCTCAAAAGTCTATTAAAACTCTTTACTCCAACCATTCTGGCTCACTTTATATAGACAGAATATCTTCTATAACAATGCCCATAATTTATTTGTGTTTTCCCATTGTTTGACTTTCCCATCTTTGCGCTCTCTCTCTCTCTCTCTCTCTCTCTCTCTCTCTCTCTCTCTCATATATATATATATATATATATATATATATATATATCTTCCCATGCCCCCATTTATATATATATATTTTTTTTCTCTCTCTCTTTCTTTTATCTCTCCCCCACCCCTCACCCCCACCCTCACCAATGTTATAAATCTTTCTCTTCTCACTGTCATCTTTGGCTCTTTTCTCTGATTTCTGGAATAATTTCTTAAACATTTCCTTTAACACTAATTCAATTTTCTGCACTGTCAATTTTATTCTTTTTGGACTCCAATGCTCACATTAAACCAGACATAGCTTTTTTTTTTTTTTTTTGGCAGTCTTTAAAATTTTTAGCATATGCTATTTTACCTTAGAATTCTGCCTTTTTATCTCTCCTGTTCTTCCCTTATATGCCATTTTCTTGTTTCATGGTGCCTCTTTATCTTACTGAAAACACAAATCAGATATTTTTTTAAACTTGATCTATTTTTGCAGCAAGTGTCAAAGATATGCTTTTCCAGTGAGTCTTCCACATCTGTTGTACTACAGAATTTCCTCATAGACTGTACTGTTACATACTGCAAGAGAGTCAAATATTTGGCAGAAATCCAAATTCTTTCAGTTCGTTATTTGCAGTTCGTTGCCTCTGAAGGTTTTCAGAGAAAGATTGCAGGGGATACATTCTGTGTCTAATTTGTCACTAGCCCCCACTTGATCCTTCCAGGTCTAAAGGCAGTCCCAAGTAAGAGGTCAGCCCAGGCCTCCAGCCACATACAAGTATAAGAGTGCAAAGTTTGTAAATGACTCATTGCCCCAGTGTTCCACCCCAAAATAGAAGCCAGAGTCTTAACCTATTTTCTATATACAATCAAAGCCCATCTTCAAATCTCTTTGTGGGTACATTTTCAACCTGTGAATAGGGAGCCACCTTCAAGGACTACTCCTCACCGATGGACAGCCCAAGATGCCCTCACACCCATTTGTATCCAAATAGAAAAATTCCTTTTTGAGATACCACTGGAGAGAGTGTGTCCATTCCCTGGCCCACGTTCTGTTTGTAGGCAGCTCTACTAGCCTGAAATACAATTGTATTGTAATTCTCCCAGAAAAGAATGAACATATAGACTGTGAAGAACATGCGGTTATACTTAATCATCTTTTTCTTTTTCTCTTAAAGTAATTGTATTATCCAAAACACCACTTTTGTGCTTCTCCTACAGTTCTTGCTGTCCCCACCTAGTCTAATATACTAAACCTGGGAAAAGTATAATTCCCAAAATGTCCCTTCCGACCTCCAACTTTTGGCAATGCTGCATAATGGGGGTTATTTCTGAGGGGGTCTAAAAAGCCAGAAACAGGAGAGAGATAGGAATTGGAAATGGAGAACAGATACATGATTTTTGCTTAATGTAGCACTGGTTTCATCCCCACACTGTCCCATATTCTAGGACAGTGTTTGTCAAACTTTAATATGCATAGAAATCACCAGGGAATCTACTTAAAATGAAGATTCTAATTCAGTGAATCTGGGTGAAGCATGAGATTCTGTCTTTATAACGGGCTCCCAGATGATGCTGATGTTATTGGTTCATGTACCGTACTTTGAGTTGCAAGACTGTGAGTTCGTTGAGTTCAGGGAGCATGTTACATGAATTTAGTTCAGAGCCAGCATTATAATAGACATGTCTTCAGGTGTTCTACTAAAATGAAATGGAGCATTCTGGGTGCAGAAAGCAGAGCACACATGAACCACCAAATGTGTTTTTTAATCTGGTCATGTTTGATACCATAGTTTTACCTCTTTGTCTTAAAAACTGACATTCAAACACTTTCAAGTTCCTAATCATTAAATGCCTATGACTATTGGGTTTGGGGGGAAGTTTGATGGATATACACTAAATTGTTTTAATCTCAAAACCAATTTTTCTTTCTTCTATATTTGAGTCCTCAGTGGCTTTCTGTCCCCTGTAGCCCTGGGCTAGGGATCACACTGCTGAGTACAGATGTGTTCACCAAACACACATGACTAACAGGTGTGTTCACACAGACATGCGTAACCACAGTCACCATCCCATCACCACCCTTGCCATCTCAGCCCCACCAACAAATTGTTAGGTGAGTGAATTCCATTGTGACTTTCACAAAACACTAGTGGAGTTTATTATATCAGACAGGGTCCAGTCAGGAGAGAGTAATTATACTAGTAATTTTAATAGAGAATATTTAATATACAGAATTTTCAACCAGGTGTAAAATTGTTAACTAGGTGTCATGGAGGAAGCATCTCCTACCTTAGAGCTAGAGAACAAAGGGAAGTAGTTGAAAATTTTCAAACTTAGAAGTTTCAGAGGAGGGGCACTAAGAGCTGAAACTCAGACCGCCAGGCTGGTGTCGGAGCTTGAAGGAGAGGATCTGTGGGCCTGGATCCAACCCTCTAAGGGGGTGGTGGCTTCTTGGCACTGGTGTCTCTGAAAGGGGTGTAATAAAATTGGCACTGCAAGTGTTGGAAAAGCTGAAAATTGGTTTCAGCTGCTGCTACAGAAAGGCACTGTCTTTGCTAGGGTGAAGAGGTGTTGCTGGGGTGACACAGGAATGGGCATCAAAAGGCAAAAGGAAAGGAATGGGAAGGGACAAGTCTGCCTTTCCCTCCTCTAGCCTCTGTATACCTTTGGTGCCCCTATTTGAATAGCCTAACAAGGAGAAGTTAGTAAAACAGGAATGTGGTTTGCAGAGATCCAGCCTCAACATCACAGATCCAAGTACAGAAAGATGGGTTTGGAGCTTGCAGACAATAATCAATAGCTTAATAACTGATACACATGAGTGGAGGTTGTATAAATAAACAGATCTGGTGAAAATTGCGTTAAGAAAATGTAAAAGTGGAATTAAAAAATTAAAGTATCCTGTTTCTTAAATCATAACCCCCGAAGGTGTTCCATCAGTTGAACACAGCTTTTTAATATTACCTTAGGGAAAAGAGTAGTTGCCATCCAAGAGCATAAGTGCACTAGAGGCAAGGAGGAGGATATAGCCCAAAGATGTTCTTATTGCCCATCAAAAGTGAGGGGGAGATAGAAGTCCTTCTGGTCCTGGGAGGTGGAAATGAGAGGAGGATAAAGAAAGAAGTCTAGAGATCAGATACAAGAATCTTGGTGGCTAAAACTCTAGAAGAGGGTGAAAGAGGGACAGAAACTCCAAGGAGGTTGAGGGGAAGCTATGACTGAAATTCTTAAGGGGAACTCTTTCACCATAGGCCATGAAAATGATATCAGAACCACCACATGGTGTGTTTAGGAAAAGGGAGAACAAGAGATAGGACCCCAGCTCTGTGTGCTCTCATGTGCCATGGAAGGGATCCAAAGTTCTATGGGTTTCCAGGAAGCAGGGGCAAGATGGGTAATAATTAAGATCCACAGGCTTTCCTGGGGATCAATGTGAGCAAGAAAAGGGTTTCTATGGCAGTGGACATCTAGTAATTAGAAGATTTGGCCTAAAGACAGGGATTTTGAAGAGCCAGCAGGAGCCATGGGAGACATAGTGAGGCTAAGTAAGTAACAGAGCCACCATGGAACTATGATGTAAAAATGGATTTCAACAGCCATGAATTTGAGCAGCTGATGTTAGCTGGATCAAGTGTCCAGGCAAGAGACATCACTACAGAGGTTTCATGGATCCAGAGGATGGCACAAGACCCTTTGTGTAAAACAGCAGTCCCTTCCCAACCTCCTTGAGGATCTAAATCAACCCTGCTAAGAAGTTTGAACCTTGAATTTGACTAAATATTTATTAGTTTATCAAAAAATAGTGAGCTGACTTGAAAGTGCTTTTTAAAACAGAGGAGAATGAGATGACTTTCGATGACAAGTTTTGTTAAAACTAGCTTCTACACACACACACACACACACACACACACACACACACAGACACACGTTATCTAGGAGGACACAGGGATCTTGGAAATAAGAAACAAAAGATAAAATTAATTATGTAAAAAAGTTTTCTTTTTTTTTTCACACCTAAGTACAGCATGCAAGTTTTTAAACCTTCATTACACATTCAATCCCTTGACTCCATCTTTTGACCTTTGGGCAAACACTGTCTCCCCAGGAAATGTCCTCAGACAAGTTTGCCTTAGACCACCCTTTAGGAAATCTGGGTCATGTTGAATGATAACACCTACCATTTGCTAAGCATCTACTATATATAAAGAACCATGGAACTGTATAATATGAACATCACTAATCCTCTGAAAGGCAGGTAGTGTTTTGTTCATAGTATAGCTGAGGAAATTGAGCATCAGAGAAGTTAATTCTAAGTCAAGATTAGACACCTAGAAACAGTAAAAGCAGTATTCAAGTTCAGATCTGTTTGGTCTCAAACCCACTGTATAAATCAATAAACAAGCAAGTGCTAATCAGAGTTACCAGAAAACACACACACACACACACACACACACACACACACACACACACACACACACACCCCGTAAGTGCTCTGTGATTGTTCAGCCAATAACCCCTCTGTAGTTAAGGCAAATAAAAGAAAATAATTTCGAAATATAATAGCACAGAGGTCTAAGAAAAAGCATTTGCCTCTTCATTCCAGATCATTTGCAGTCTATCTGCATTTTGCTTTCTCGATCCAATTTTTCTTATGCAACTGTCAAGTATTATCTCTAGATTTAAGTTAAGTAAATTTACCAAAGAGGATAAGACAGGGACACATATTTTAAGAATGTGTTAGATGCTGTTACCCACCAGAGCTGCTCTCCATCATTGCAGAAGTCACAGGGGGCACCACTGAGCTAATTTCTACTCTCTGTGGCTTCCCTAGTAGTTCACATCCATGTTATCGCTGGCATCTCACTTTCTTTCAGTTCCTCTATTCGAAAACTGGCACACCTATAACCACCTGGTTCTCCAGCTCACACCTTCCCTTCTACAAATGAGATTTTAGCTAGCCAAGGCAGTAGTCGCTACTTTAATTTGTTGCCTTTCATTCACTCTCCATGGCATCCTGACTCTCAAACCCCCACTGCATTAAAAAGTTAAATTCAGGCAAATCCAAATATGATTGACTAATATTCAAATGTAGTGAACTCTTCATTTTTCATTCATTCTATTTGGTTTATCTGCAGATGTTGATGCTGGTATAAACTCCATCATTTTTAGAAACTTCTCTTTCCTTCCTTGGTTCCTATGATGTCATTATTTCTTGCTTCTCATACCTCTGACAGATCTTTTTCTTGTTTAGTAAGTCCTTCCTTTCACTTTCTCTAAAGTGACTTGCAATGTCTAGTTCTGCATACCTAGAACCAAACTTATAAATGTCAATCTTTTCCCAACTCTTAGCTCCTGAACTAAGGAAATCTCTAATTACTTACTGAACATCTTTTATTTGGATGTCGTACAGGTGAGTTGACAATAAACCTTCAAAATAAGCTTCATTTCCCATCCTATCAAACCTGAATCTCCCACTTCTATTAGTTTTATTTCACCACTCTCATGAGCCACATAAAGACCACAAATAAGACAACGTGAGTGTTGCTTTAAGCTTCTCCTTGTTTATTCTCACCTTCTGCTCATTGCCCAAGTTAGCAAATTCACCTCCATTACCTCCTCCCTACTCCAGTTAAGGATCACCTTGCAACTGTGCTGCCTCAACTGTTTACAAGCATGCCTCTGCCTCTAGTCTTTTTCCCTTCAACATTTCCTCCAACATAATGACAAGATTATCTTTCTGAAACACAAATACTTTCATAAAACTCCCTGACACTAGGAATTTGATAGCTTACTACTACCTCATTATTTTGTTGTAAATCTACATGGCACACAGTATATTTAATATGCTAGCTTCAAACCATTTGGTAAATTCACCTTTCTTTTCCTCCAAGCTCTACTGTCTATATATACCTTAATTCTCCAAACTGCCTATAACATACTGTTTAATTTCAAAACCCCATGACTTTGCTCATATTGCTTTCTTTATTATTCAACTTTGTTAAGACCCATTTTAAATGTCACATCCTTTCTGCCACTCTCCAGGATCCTCAAACAAAATCGATTGCTCACCTCTTCTCTTTATGAATGTATATAAATGTCAGTACATTGCACAAGAACAAATTGTAGTGTATAATAAAAATAATTTGCTTTTGACTCATATCTCAAAATTTGTTAGGTTCCATGACTGACTATTTCACTCTTAGATGATAATAATTTCTCCTGTTTCTTTATTACACTTTGCATGCATAGCCTGAATTCAGAAATTAAAATGTCAAGCTCCAAAACATTTAATAATCTCCAAAAATAACATCAGCTACTTGGCAGTGGAAGAAGAAGTCCTGATTTGTCTCTCTATATCAATTATTCTAAGGAGACAGAAGAAAATATGACAGGGAAGTTCTTTCTAGAGCTGGCAGTTCCACAAGATGTCTTTGAGATCGCACATCCTGGTAAATGCTGACAGTCACCCTCTTGGGTACCTTTATAGAAATTTGGAGGCTCCTCTGCTAGGGTATCTCACCTACAGTTTACCCAGTCCTGTGTTTTTAGAGGCCCATATTCACTCTTACCATTGCAATTCCACCACCTCTTTACATAGTTTTCTTGAGAAGGCCAAAAATTAGCCCTAAGCTGGCTCTTTCCCTGCAGAGCACGCATTTGCTTCCCAGAAAATGCTCACTCCTCTTGGAACTGCCAACAGAGGGGAAATAAGTTGCTTTCCAGAAGCAGCAGCAATGTCACGTGTTCACGACTAATAGAGCAGTTTGCCAGATTGCATTGCCTGCCTCCAAATACCTTCACAGGATTCAATCCCTTTTCCAGTCTCTCTCACACTGCACATCCTCTGTGAGGTTCCTGTGAAAAGCCTATCACTAGCCTCGCTGTAAAGGAAGCAGCATCCTCACCCATCTCTTCCCCTTTGTGGGAACCAGGTAAATCAGGTACCACATCAGTCACTGCCAAAGAAATTTCATCATAGAATCTTATCTTCATTTCCACCCTCTTAATCTTTTATATCTTAGGTTTTTGCCAGCATTCACTGTTTAAATTGACCATGAGTCATGAAATTAGTTATTGGCCACTTATTTTGGAATCTTGCCTTTTACTCTAGTCTAATACACTTTAAAAGCAGCATCTTTGGTTTCTTGGTTAAACCTTTAATTTCAATATCCTATTACAGACAAATTCAAAAACATGCATGTGAAACAGTTGGAAGTACAAAAATGATTTTTCTAAGTAATCTTAATTCTGGATCAGCCCCACTTCCTGGGATTAGTAAGAAATCCAATTATTTATGGCATAAAGATTGTGTAGATTCCCCCCTCCCCTGCTGCCATGCTATGACAGTTTAAAAATTCTGGGATTGGCATCTAGTAAGAAGTGAGCCCCTAATAAATTGAGCTACCCCAAAATATTGAACTCTGAATTAGCTTTAAAGGAAAACAAGAGGAAAAAACCTAACTACCTATTTTGAGAGCTCTGGAGGCCAAACAAAAGCAGATGGTATTTAGAGGGGACTCAAAATTTAGAGAAAGTGTCTTGCAGAGAGTGAGTTTTATCCCACTTTTTTTGTGTGTGCCCTTTCTTTCTTTTTCTCATTATTTATTTCTTTCCTTCTCTCTTTCCTTTACAATTTTATCTCAAGGGCATTCACAGTTACAATGATCACAATTGTACCAGTCAGTTAAAGCTTTGGTAGAAAATTCCCTAGTTTTCGTATTCATTGGAAAAATCCCAGTAAGTAGTAAGGCTAGCACAGAATGAGAGGGAAACATTAGAAATAAAAGAGCAAAAGAGAA
This sequence comes from Aselliscus stoliczkanus, assembly GCA_033961575.1. NCBI lineage: Eukaryota > Metazoa > Chordata > Mammalia > Chiroptera > Hipposideridae > Aselliscus > Aselliscus stoliczkanus. Next base: position 123,794,076 of record CM066729.1, read on the forward strand.
GCAAAATTATGCAATTCCTAATACTGTGAAGGAACTCTATAAAAGTCTTTGACTGATTTCTAAATCGTGCGTAGGAGAGGAAAATTAAAAGCAACTTAAACTTGAGCTCAAAGAATTGAATTGATATTTGAACCACAAATCACCACAACCATGATCACTTGGATTCAAGTCTAAGAAGTTAATTTCTTGCTTTAAAAAACTCAACAATCCCTGGGGAAATATAAGAGAATCCAGAGGGCATACACCATAACATTCAACATGTCCAAGATACAATACGAAGTTAATTGGCATATGAAAAATAAGGAAAAAGATATGCAACAGAAGCCAACCTTGAGATGATGCAGATGCTAGAAATATCAGATATGGACATTAAAGAATTTATTATAAGTATGCAGGCTGAAATTAAATAAAATACACTGGTAACACACTTATAGTATATGAAAAAATAATAAAGGTCAACAAAGAAATGTATAACATAAAATAATAAATTGGACACTCAAGACCTATAAAATATAATACCTAAATACATTTTTCAATAGGTGGTTTAATAACATTGTAGCAATGAAAAGGAGTAGTCAATGAATACAAAGATGGATCAAAATAAATAATACAATCTAAAGGCAGGAAAGAAAAGTATCAAAAATAAGTTGAACAGAATCAAAAGGTGCAGAAGAGAGGGAGGGAGAAAAAAGAGAGAAAAATATTTAAAGAATTAATGTTCAAAACTTCCCAAATTTGTTCAAAAGCAAACATATAGATTCATACAGCTCAGTAAACATCCAACATTTGAGAACACACAAAGGCACATCATAAACACATTGGTAAAACACAACATAAAGAAAAAAAGTTTGAAAGCAACCAGTGAATATTAATACATTATATACAGGGGAATAATCATTTGGAAGAAAGCAGACTTCTGATTAGAAACTATGGAAATCAAAAGATGTTGAAACAACATATTTAAAAGATGAAGAAAAAATATATTTTTCAACCAGAAATCTGTAAGCAGCAAAGGTGCCTTGATAAATAAGGCAAAATAAACACAATTTTAGATAAAGGAAAACTACAGTAATTCACTGTCACCAGCTGTTGTAACACAAGAAATGTTCAAAGGAAGGTTTCTTAGCATGAAGAAAAATGATATTAGAGGGCAACAAAACTCATCAGGAATAAATAAAGAGCACTGAAATGGTAAATATAAAAGTAAGGTTTTTTCTCTCCACTTATTTAAAAACATATATGCTGTTTAAAGCAAAAATCATAAATTGCCTTACATTCCAATGCAAGTAGATATAATACATGTAACAACTATAACAACAAGGAAGTGAGAGGGTTGAAGAGCCTTCATGGTACCAGAGCTTCTGTATTTTACATTAAGTAGTACTATATAAATTTCAGGTAGAATTTTTAAAATTAAGTTTTTATATTGTAATCACCATAGCAACCACTGAAAAATTAATACTCAAAGGTACTTCAACCACCTGTTAAAATAAGAAATCTGCAAGATGACAAGAAATAACCTATCACTCCTTTCCTAACTCCACTCAGATTCAACTTAACTAAATCCTGCCTTCCAAGGATAGCATGCAGGAAACCTGTTGATAAAAAAAAATGTGCTCAGAGAGGAGTGGCCAGGTTCAGCTAATTCTTTCTACTCACAGCTATTCAATGCTGCTGTCCCTGATAGTTCCTTAGTGAACCAGCTCATCATGCTTCTTTCTGTAGTTTGTCAAACGCATGAAATTGCTGGGCTGCCAGTCCAAAGAATGAGAAAGATATGCGGTAAATTATATATTAGACATACATGAAATACATGTGGAAAATAAAAATTAGGCAGCCTGTCATATAGTGAAGGGAAGGGTGAGTGCTCTTGCTATTGTGATGTCATCAATTACATGTAATAAATCTGAAACTAGTTGTTTATTTTATTGTCTTGTAATGCTTTTTCAAAAAGTCATGGCAAGCCCTTTGGCAGTAGGGGACAAAAAAATGTAAGAGTTCATTTCTTCTTTTTTTAAGAAGCATTGAAATCCCATCTCTTACAAAAGTTGGTTATGAACTTGTAACTTAAACAAATTTTTTGCCAAAAATTTACTTTCCACTATGGAGTCATAGTGCTTTTTGCTCATTGCATGAAAATAAGATGACAAAAACTTGCTAAGAAAGCATTAGAGTACACAGTTAAAGTCCATACTTTGGGGCCGGCTGAGTGGCGTGCTGGTTAAGCACTGGCTTGGGAAGCCAGCGGCCCCAGTTCGGGTTCCACATATGAGGGCCAGTGACACTGCCCTCAAAAAAAAAAAAAAGTCCATACTTTGTCTTGATTGCTCTGGCTAGGACTTCCAGTACAATTAAATAGAAGCAATGAGATCAAGCATCTTTACCTCATTTTTTTTATCATGGGGAGAAAACTCAATATTTCAAAAATAAATATGATGTTTACAGTAAACATTTTGGAGGTACTCATCCTAATTTACTATTTATTTTTAAATACGAATAGGTATAAACTTTTTAAAAATGCTTTTTGTACGTATGTCACAGTGATCTCATGATTTTTTGCCTTTCTTTTTGTAAATGTGTAAATAACATTGATTGATTTTCAAATGTTGTCAGTGTTACTGATCCAGATAAATCTCACTAGTTCATGATGATCTTTTAAACATATTATTGAATTTGATTCACTAATATTATATTTAGGATTTTTTTCATCAGAACTATTTTATATATATCTAATTTAATAAAACCAATTTTTCTATTAATACATAGATATGTTGAAATGATGTAATTTGATCATTTAGGCACTCTCTCTCTCTTTCAATTTGTCTCATTGTGAATGATAAATTATATCTTGACTCTAATAGTAAATAAAATAGAGAAACAAACACACACAAGGGCCCCATAATAAAATACCATGGAGTGAAACAAGATGACAGTCCAGAGATTCAAAGGACTAGCAAAGTTCTGGGAATGATAAAGAAACTGTCAACAATGGGTTGAGAACAAAGTATCAAAAGCAGTTAGTCACCTTCAATAAAATATAAGAAATATCCTCAGTGAAACAGAAGTATAAAATCTTAAGCAAATGAAAGACAGAGATGGAGATTCAACAGACTTTTAAACGGTACAGTTAACTAGCCCCTCTAACAACCGCACTCAAATAATGAGATACAAAATTGGGAGAAACATGTATTACCACTTGACACTAAAGAAACATGGAACCCAAAGGCAAAACAAAAATTCAAAGACTGTTAACTAGGGTGGAGGGCCTCCAGCAGATTCCCAAAATCAATTACAGGTTTCAAGAAGCGGAGCCTGAAGGCAATCTTTGGCCATTACGCAACTGACAGAGTTCAAATGCAGTCCGACCAAGGGCAGTGGTAACCAGCTCTTTATGGATGCTGCACTAAAAAAGGAGGAGATCTGGCTCCAACAGGCTCCTAATGAGGGAGGATTTATCTCTTTACATAACAGGTATATTAGTCCGCAAATCTTTAAGTTAACACACACACACACACACACAAACACACACACACACACACACACACACACCAAGAAAGAAAAGAGAGAAAAAAACAAAACAGAGAAAGCATTCAGCAAAGCACGAAGGTATACTTACCTCTTCATCATGCTCTTGTACTCACACCACCATCATCCTTGACAAGAGTCAGCCAATCAAACATGTTCTTCTCAGTCATCCAGCCCTAAAAATCTGAACATCCTGAACAGTGCTCATCTTGATCTCTAACCATACCCATCTTGACTCCCAATATTAGACAAACACAGAACTAGATCCCTCCTTTAAAAAAATAAAAAAATAAAAATAAGAGCAAACAGAAAAAAATATGTGATTTTAAAGAACTTTAGGAATAAGATGAAATAAGATGTTTCTAAAACAAATTATTCTAATAAGAAAAAAACTTCAAGAAATACTTCCTGTACATATCAAGATCTGAGTGTAAAATAAATGTGGGGGGGAAAAAAATGAACAATCAGGAAATATCAGTTTCACATAAAAAATTAAATTGTCAAAAAGTGCAAAGTCAATGAAAGTCAGGAATCTCAGGTTACAAATTAGAAAACAAAGAGCAGAAAATATCTTGTTTGTAAATTATCAAATGGAGCTCAGCAGAAAAAGTATAGGAGATAAATATGTTTAAGGATAGAATCTATGAAGAAAACATTTATGTACAAATATACACACATTCAAGGACAGGTCTATAAACCAGATGAATAAGCAATAAATACATAAAGAAATTCAATTGAGGACTTCCGGTAACATGGCGGAATAGACAGACGCTGTGCTAACTACCTCCCAGGATCACACCAAAATTACAGACAAATTATACAGCATTCAACCCCAGAGGTCCCCACAACACTAAATGAACAGAACCACTAAACGAAGAACTTAAAGAGGAGGCCAAGTCAGGTCTGGTAGGATGGGCGGAGACGAGAGAGTGCAAACCCCGTGAGGGAAGCCCCAGCTGTGAAGAGGCTTCTCCGGTTGGGGGAGAGACCCTCCGGCCGCCACCAAGCTCACCAGCCCAGAGTTCCTTTTCCGGGAAGGGGAGTTCTAATATAGCCGGCAGTAAATTAGTGAGGACTCTCTTTACTCAGCTCAGTGAGGCTAAGAGTGGCTAGAAAATCAGTGGGGCTGGTGCACAGGCTTGCTCGCCGGTGAGCACTTACCTGGTTACTGGTGAAGAGAGTGGTGGTGTGAGCCTGCGGGGACGGACTGAGCTGGGCACCTTTGGTGCAAAGGCTGGAGGTTTTTGGACTGTGGTTCCCCTGGTGTGGAGCCTGCATGCGAGTGCTATAGGGAGGACGCCATTTTGTCGCACTTGGGTCCTCCCACGGAGGATCGGGTCCGGGACCTCATTGGTCTGGTGGAATTGGCACAGAAGTGCATGTGTGCGTGTGCATGCGCATGAGGCCTTGGATCCTCACCCTCCGCCCGGCTTATACTGTGTTGCCAGGGAAACGCTGGGCAAGTGCCCTCCGGCTCCAACAGGCTGCTCACTGAGACCCGGGAGTGCACAAACCCCCTCAGATCCCCACCTTCTGAATGGCTTGTGCTGCATTGCCAGGGAAACACCTGGTGGGCATGCTCTGGCTCCAACAGGCTGCTCACTGAGACCCGGGAGTGCACAAGCCACCTCGGGTCCCCGCTCTCCGCACTGCACTTGCAGAGTTGCCAGGCTGGTGATTGGTTGTTGGGCTGCTCAGCCTGATCTGGAGCAGCTGATTGGGACAGGCTGAGACTGGGAGTTTTCCTGGGAGTGTTGGGCCATGAACTGTGTGCCTGAGTGATCCAGCCGGGGCTCTCCTGGTGATCTATCTAATACATCAAAGCAATCCCAGAGCGACAGCCAGAATGGGGAAACAAAGAAACATGTCACAAGTAAAAGAGCAGAAGAAACCTGTAAAAATGGAACTAAATGAAACAGAGGGATCCAACCTTTCAGAGACAGAGTTTAGAACACTGATGCTAAGAATGTTTAACAAACTTAGTGAGGACATAAGGAAGGATAGAGAAATCATAAAAAACAACCAGTTAAAACTAAAGAATGCAATAACTGAAATGAAGAACACACTCAAAGGAATCACCAGTAGAATAGATGAAGCAGAGGAGCGGATCAGCGATTTGGAAGACAAAATAGCAGAAATCACCCAGTTGGCACAACAAAAAGACCAAAGAATAAAATCAATGAAAATAGTTTAAGAGCCCTATGGGACAAGGTGAAACGCAACCACCTTCGACTCATAGGAATACCAGAAGGAGAAGAGAAGAAGCAAGGGATCGAGAAAGCAAGAGAAGAGAAAGCAAGGGATTGAAAAAATAATGACTGAAAACTTCCCTACCCTGGTGAAGGAAATCAACATACATGCCCAGGAAGTGCAGAGGGCTCCAAACAAGCTGAACCCAAACAGGTCCACACCAAGACACATCATAGTTAAAATGGCAAATGTTAAAGACAGAGACAGAATCCTAGAGGCAGCAAGAGAAAGACAACAGGTTACATACAAAGCAACTCCTGTTATACTAACAGCTGACTTGTCTACAGAAACTCTGCAGGCCAGAAGGGAGTGGCAGAAGATATTCAAAGTGACACAAAGTCAAGGCCTACAACCAAGATTGCTCTACCCAGCACGGCAATCACTTAAAATTGAAGGAGAAATAAAGAGCTTCTCAGAAAAGAAAAAGCTTAAGGAATTCATTACCACCAAGCCAGCATTGCAAGAAATGTTAAAAGTGCTTCTTTAAACAAAAGAAAGGGGTAAACAAGCTAACCCAGGAAGACCAGGAATACAAATAACAAAATGGCAATACATAGGCACCTATGAATAACCATTATAAATGTGAATGGGCTAAATGGTCCAATCAAAAGACAGAGAGTGGCTGAGTGGATAAGAAAATAAGACACACGTATATGCTGTTTACAGATGGAATAAGGTATTTCATGCAAATGGAAATGAGAAAAAAAAGCTGGAGTAGCAATACTTATTTTGGACAAAATAGACTTTAAAATGACTACAATAAAAGACAAAGAAGGACACTATAACCCTAATAAACATCTATGCACCCAACATAGAAACTCCTAATTACATATAACAGATTTTGACAGACATAAAGACAGAGATCAACAGTAAGACTATCATAGTAGGGGACTTCAACACCATTGTCACCAATTTACAGACCCTTTAGACAGAAAATCAACACAGAGAGAAGGGCCTTAAATGACACTTTAGACCAGCTGCACTTTATTGATATTTTTAGAGCATTTCACCCTGAAAAAACAGAATATACATTCTTCTCAAGAACACATGGGACATTTTCCAGGACAGACAACATTAGGCCATAAAACAAGTCTCAGTAAATTTAAGAAGATTGAAGTCGTATCAAGCAGATATAAAGGAAAAACTGATGGTTGCTGGCTGGGAGGGAGTGGGGGTGAGGGAGAGGGGGAAAGTTTTGGACAGTGTAAGTGGGTGACTACAATGTTGCCGCAGGGATATGGGGGCAGTTCTGGGAATGTAATTGATAATGTTGTGAAGAGACTATTATGTTAAGTGAAATAAGTCAGTCGGAGAAAGACAAGTACCATATGATCTCACTTATATGTGGAATCTGAAAAACTGAATGAATGATCAAAGTAAACAGACTCATAGATATAGAGGAAAAACTGAGGGTTGCTAGTTGGGAGTGGGGTGGGGTAAGGGGGAAGGGGAAGGGATTAGACAGCATAAATAGACAACTGCAATATTGCCACAGGGATATGAAACACAGTTTGGAGAGTATAATAATGTTGTAAAAATTTTGGATGGTGTGGAGGCTAGATCACTGCACTGTACACCTGAAGCTGATGTTGTATAATATTTTATGCCAATGTAACTGAATATATAGATAGTCATGGGATGTGGAGTATACTGTGGAAGGGAGTCAAAGGAATTGTAATAGATATGTATGATATGGGGGGGGAGTGTGGTCGCTAACTGGGGGAGGAGGGTTGTCACTTTGGTGGGTAAAGAGTATAACTATTGCACTGTGTTGTACACCTGAAACTAATAAAAAAAAGAAATTCAATTGAGTTGAGGATTGAGGCTTCACACTGAAAATCTTTATTAAACAGTCTACCCAGACTGGTAATTGTGAAGTCTCTGAATTGAAAAACTGAAAAGAGAAAAGAATCTGAGTTTTAATTTATATGACTCACCAAATATAAGTATTTCTCCTCTCAAAATCTCATAAAAATGACAAAATTACTCTGATATAGGGAAAAATGGTAATGTTCAAACATTAACAAGTCTTCAAAAGGGGAGGAATATAAAGTATTTCTGGAAGATATTAAGCTAATGGAACAATATTGATTCCCAAACCTATTATAGTTGAGGAATCTTGAAACCTATAAAATCAGAAGAGGGAACCTGTGAAAAATTAAGTTTGCCCAAAAAAATTCCTCTAAAACAAGACCATGGAGAGCAAAAACAAGGAAATGGAACAGAGTGTAGTCTTCTTTACTGTGTAATTCATTAAAATATAACAAAATAGTTGCTTCAAACCCATGTTCTCAGGTCTGCTGTCTGTTACATTTTCCAACTGAACAAAGACTACAGGATGTCTTTTACAGACTGTGGGAATTCAGCCAAGCTACCTATAATCGGGGTGGGGGCAGGGACACTTACATTAGGCTCCAGCAGCCCATCTGCCTGCTCCCTCCTGTCCACTGGACACAACTGGCCTCAGTACTCATCGCTGTGTGTGTATGTGTATTTTTCACAAAATGTGTTCATTAACATACGCCCACAAACTGAGAAACTAATTTTAATAGGGGGGAGAATATGTAATGCTAAAAATAATTGACCTTTAATAGTTACAAATAGTAAAGCTATGAAACTTAATTCAACTGTTAAATAAGTGTTCTCTTCCCCCCAAATAAGGGTCCAGGAAGAAAAGAAGTATTCAAATCATACTAGAATTTTCGCCTTGTTCTATGGGAGCTTAGTGATGGGCTGTGGTTACCAAGCCAGTTTTAACATTGATAGGAAGCTCTGTGTTTAAATACATTTGCTTGAAAGTTAATGTAATAACCAATAAAACAGATACGTGGAATACATGAGAACAAGAGCAAAAGGATTAATCTAACAAAACTGGTCAAGGAAAAATAATCCACTGCAACTTAATAAAGTAAAATTTAAGGAGAAAATATATCCTGCATCTAGAAATGTTGTTGACTATATTTTATGAAAAACACTCTCAATAAAACCTCCTGGAACTATCAGATAAAATACAATAAAGATTATTTTACTTGTCTAGAAGAATTCTCAAGAATGTTAGAGAAATATTGATAGTGTTACAGGTAAGAGGAAACTAGTAGTCAGTATCATAAGCTAAAACTGAAGACCTGGCTGTCCTAAGGTCATTTTCCGGTTTTAATAAACTCAGGTTTAACTCTTAACAACGTCAGGATCTTTAGGAGAAAATGTCTTAGGTGAATATAGGTGGGAGTTAGACTTAATCCACCATATGAATCTCTCAGAGGGTCACACCTTCAGAGAAAGTTACCTGTTTTCAAAGACAGATAACAAGAAATACTGATCATGGTGCAGGGTAAATAAAACAATCCTTTCCCCAAATTATAATTGCAGTCTTGCTCATACACATGTAAGAGGGTTAAATTATTTGAATGTCCCAAAAAGTACATATTCTGGATATGAACTTCAAGTGATTCCAGGGCCTTGACACCCTTTTCAGAAGAGAAAATGAAGCCAGCCTTCTCAGCTTTGTCATAAATAAATGTCTGGTGAAATGAGCTTACACACAGAAAGATGCCACCATGAGCTAAAGTAAGCTGAACAACAGTCAAAAGAATTTAATCTCCAAGGAGCTTAGACAGAGGCATTATTAGATATAGGACATGAAAACTTTACTTAACATGTATTAAGAAATAAAAGAATTTAAAATACACAAAAAGAGATATTATTTATGAAGAATGTATCTGAAAAATAAACCAACTCAAAAACTTTTGGAAATTGAAAATTACACTCATTTGAACTAAAACTCAATGAGTAGATTAAAAGCAGCACAGACATAACTGGATAGAGAGTAGTGAATTAAAATATTGGTATCAAGAAATTAACCAGGGTCTTTTTGCCTCCAGGTAGGCTGCTGGTAGGAGCTCCATGTAGGAGGTGTGCTTCCTGCACTGCAGCGATGGTCTTGCTTCTTTTTCCTTTCCGGAATAAACCGTTTCTTTAGTGGATTACTTGGAGAGTTATTTTTCACAGTCAACATTTCGGGGACCTCATTCCAGGATCCAGAGAGGAACAGAACTCCAATGACTTCTGACCGGTGAGCAAAAAGCTATGGCGCCAAACTGAGCTGTTTCGCTCAACTTTTTGCTCTCTGGCTTAGAGGCCTCGGGTAAGTTTGTCTCCTGGATCTGAACCAACGGGCCTTTGCTCTGGCACTCTCCAGGTTTTATTTGGGATTTTTGTTTTAAATGTTTTTTTTCTTTCCTGTTTTGTTTCATTCGTTTGTTTGTTTTGTTTGTTGTGTGTGTGTGTGTGTGATTGCTTTAAGGTCTATTTGTTTGTATTCATGACACGTTGGTTTGCTTTCTTCAGAAAGTAGGCTCTGTTTCTTTTTGGGACAAAAAACTGGCCTTCGCCTAATGTCCCTTTGGGATAAGAGGTTATTTCTACTGAAATTGGTCAGTTTAGCCGATGCTAAGTCATGCTATTTCAGTGAAAAGTTAACAGAGTGCCACACAACTCAATTGATAACCGAACTCCCTGAGAGTTGGTTATTTTCCTGGAACTGGCTCTAGCCTTTGGTCTGATTCTCAGTGATCAGACTGTTCCAGAGAGAGTGGAACTGGCTTTTAGCCTTCAGTTTTCAGGAATCAGACTGTTACAGAGTGAGGTGAGCTGATTACCTGCAGGTTATAAGAGCTATAAACTGTTTTGGGCCCAGCCTTTAAAATGGGATCTTGAATGTCCAAACCTTCTAAAACTGTCCCTCCTCCAGGGACACCAGCCAAATACATGTTTACAAACCGTGGAGAATTTTCATGCACATATTTAACTAAATGGGCAGATCCGATTAAAGGTAATCCTAAAAATCAGTGGCCACTTTGGGGAACTTTTGAGATTTCCAAACTTGAATTTCTTAAAACTAAATTGGATGACAACAGTGTTGTAATTGAGAAAGAGGAATGGAATGCATATTTAGAGTGGTATATGGAGGCTGCCAAACAGGACTGCAAATCTAAAGTTGTGAGTTTACAAAATAGTCTCAAAGTTATCAAAAACTTAATTCTAAAAGAGACAGAATGGTATCTGAAACCTCGTGCTCTTTGTCTACAACTCTGCCTTGCCCTTCCTCCACTGCTTCTTTGACATCTTTCTCACCTTTGACACCATCTTGCTCTTCTCATCTTCCACCTCTGACGCCATCTTGCTCTTCTTCACCCCTTCCACCTTCGACGCCATCTTGCTCTTCACCTCTTCCACCATCGTCGACATCTTGCTCTTTTTTGCACCCACCTCCGACTCAAACCCCAGCGACACCACCCTTCGAATCTCACTGTCTCTCTTCTTCCTTAGAACCTATTAGTACTTCTCCATTTAAGATTAAACCCTTTAGAGATCCTAATAAACCCCACATTTCTTACAGCCCCTGGACCAAAACTGAGTTACGAGCCATTGTAAATAAGTTTCCTATAGTAACTGAGGATTCTAATAAGTTTCCTAAGGAATTTGATATTACTATTCAAGCTTATCAGCCTGGGTTTTCTGATTTGTACCAGCTGATCCATATGCTGGTTGGTGAAAGCCACATTAAACATTGGATGAGGATTGCTGGATGAGAGCATCCTGAAAGAGATTTAGAAAAGCAAACCTCCAATTATTGGGAGGAAGCTAGGGAACTTGTTGGAAAGCTGCATCGAGCAATCCCCGAGGCTTTTCCAGGGTCTGTCAATTGGAACAAAATCCACACTTGTTGGCAAAGGTCTGATGAATCTGTTCATAACTACTATAATAGGTTTCAGGTGGTTTTTAAAGAAAATTCTAGTCTTCAGATATTGACTCCACATATGTTCCTTTTAATTCCTTGTTTGTCAATGGACTATATAAAAACCTTTCCATCCTGATTAAGAGATCCGGATGGGATGGGGAACTATGCCTACCCTAGAATTGGTAAATTTAGCTAATGAACTTGCCAGTGCCCTAGACAAGCCACCTAAAAGCAAGATCGCCAGGACATCTGAATTTCATTCATGGCAAGAGAGAGGCCCTGTGCGAACCCCCCACCAAAAAAAAAAAAAATCAACCTTTTGCCACTACTGCAAGGAACAAGGACACTGGAAAAAGGATTGCTGTAAGTTTAAGCTCAAAAAGCGCTCTCTGCCTACTAACCAGTCTTTTTCAGGCCTTCCAAATTCCCTGTGATGGGGCTCTGAGGACTTAGAGAGGTTTTTTTCCAGTTCTTCCCCTTAATCATCTTGGAGAAACTTCTCTTCAAATTGGGGAGGAAACTATTTCTGTTCTTATTAGCACCAGTGCTACACTCTCGGTGCTCAACCCCACTATTATAAATCAGCCCCTGCCTCAGAGTAACAAGCCATTTCACATAGTGGGCATTTCAAATAAACCTCAACAGGTTTATGCATCCGAACCTATTCCCTTTTATCTAGGTCCCTTAAAAGTGAACATTATTTTTTCCTTAGTTTTAATGCCCCTACCCATTTATTAGGTAGAGACTTCTTAGAGAAGTATCATGCTGGAATATCCTTTTCCCCAAAAGGAGAAATAATGTCAGAATTTGATGGTAATCATTAAAATCACCAATCAGGTAAATTACATGAACTTACAGCATCTTTTGTTTGTGCTGTCTCTGACAGTATAGCAACTGATTCTAAGAGTGCTGATCAATGGTCCTTATTGGACCAATTACCATCTCCTGTATGGGCAAAATCTCCTACTGATATTGGTAGAATTCATAGTGCAGCTCCTATCAAGGTTCAAATTGATCCTTCAAAGCCTGCCCAGAATTAATTAATATCCTATAAGTTGGGAGGCCACCCAAGGCATAAAGCCCATAATAGATTACATAACTCAGGGTCTTATTATTCCTTGTACTAGTCTGTGTAATACTCCTATTCTACCGTGAGAAAGCCAAAGGGATGAGGGTGGAGGTTTGTCCAAGACCTCCGAGCAATAAACCACATTGTTATCCCTCGACACCGTCGTTCCTGACCCCCATACACTGCTAGCATCCATCCCAACTGGAAGCAAATTCTTTACCGTAATTGATTTATGCAGTGCATTCTTCAGCATCCAAGTTGATGAAGCTAGCTAATACCTTTTTTTGTTTCACTTGGGAGGGAAAGCAATTTACCTGGATGGTAATGCCTCAGGGATTCACTGACAGCCCTTCTTATTTTTCACAGATTCTGAAGACTTATTTGGATGATATAGTTTTCCCCAAAGGTTTCCCTTTGTTGCAATGTGTGGATGACTTACTTCTTTGCTCTTCTTCCCAGGTTTCATCGCAGGATGATAGCATCCATTTGCTGACACTCTTGGCCTTAAAGGGACATAAGGTCTCTAAAGAGAAAGTACAATTTGCCCAAGCTCAGGTTCTATATTTGGGACATCTGATATCGGAACAAGGTCTGCACCTGGACTTGGACAGGCTCCAAGGTGTCCTAAGTTTTCTGAGGCCCAAGACTAAGTGCCAATTGCAAGGGTTTCTTGGGCTTGTTGGCTACTGCTGTAATTAGATTTCAAATCTTTCTCTTATGGCGAAACCACTATGCATCCTATTAAGGAGTGACAGTCCTGACCCAATTTCATGGGAAGAACAGGGTGATGGGCTTTTAAGACTTTGAAGGAGAGTTTAATAAACACACATTCTCTTGGGCATCCTAACTACCAGGTTCCCTTCTTCCTTTTTGTACATGAAAAAGAAAGACATGCCATTGGTGTGCTCACTCAAAAACATGGAGATCAATATAAACCCCTAGGGTACTGTAGTCAACAATTGGATCCTGTAGCTCAGGTATACCCCCCTCGCCTCAGAGCTGTTGCTGCCACTGTCTTTCTGGTAAAGGCCACAGAAAAGATTGTTGTGGAATACCCTCTAACCATCTTTGTGCCTCATGCAGTAGAAGCTCTCCTGAATTCTCGTCACACCCAACATCTTTCTGTCAGCCACCTTACTTCCTATGAAGTCCTCCTGTTAACTGCTTCCCATATAACTCTCTCACATTGCAATAACCTTAATCCAGCTACTTTTCTTCCTTCAGAGACTGAGGAAGCCCCTCATGACTGCCTGACGTTAAAAGATCACCTCCTGACTCCTCATGACGATTTACGAAAAACTCCTTTGGGTAAAGCTGATTTCTCATAGTTTACAGATGGTTCATAATTAAAAGATGGCAAGGGTAAGTACTGCACTGGTTATGCTGTTGTGACGCCTTCTAAAGTCATTGAGGCAGCACCTTTGCCTCTGGCCACTTCAGCACAGCAGGCTGAACTGTATGCCCTCACCCAAGCTTACATTTTACCAAAGGGTAAAGCTGTCAACATGTATACTGACAGCAGATATGCCTTTGGGGTAGCCCATGACTTTGGAATGTTATGGAAGCAACGTGGTTTCCTTATCTCCAATGGAGATCAAATTAAGAATGGTCCATTTCCTTCCCTACCATGGTGAAGGAAGTTGACATAAATGCCCAGGAAATGCAGAGGGTTCCAAACAAGCTGAACCCAAACAGGTCCACACCAAGACACATCACAGTTAAAATGGAAAAGGTTAAAGACAGAGACAGAATCCTAAAAGCAGCAAGAGAAAGTCAGCAGGTTACATACAAAGAAACTCCTATAAGACTAACAGCTGACTTTTCTACAGAAACTCCACAGGCCAGAAGGGAGTGGCAGGAGATATTCAAAGTGACATAAAATAAAGGTCTACAACCAAGATTGCTCTACCCATCATGGCTATCACTGAGAATTGAAGGAGAAATAAAGAGCTTCTCAGAAAAGAATAAGCTTAAGGAATTCATTACCACCAAGCCAGCATTGCAAGAAGTGTTAAAAGGGCTTTTATAAACAAAAGAAAGGGGTAAACAAGCTAACCTAGGAAGACCAGGAATACAATTAACAAAATGGCAATACATATGCACCTATTAATAATCATTTTAAATGTGAATGGGCTAAATGCTCCAATCAAAAGACAGAGAGTGGCTGAGTGGATAAGAAAATAGGACCCAAGTATATGTTTACAGATGGAATAAGATATTTCATGCAAATAGAAATGACAAAAACAACAACAACGGAGTAGCAGTACTTATTTTGGACAAAATAGACTTTAAAATGAAGACTACAATAAAAGACAAAGAAGGGCACTATAACTCTAATAAACATCTATGAACCCAACATAGGAGCTCCTAATTATATACAACAGATTTTGACAGACATAAAGACAGAGATCAACAGCAACACTATCGTAGTAGGGGACTTCAACACCCCATTGTCACCAACGGACAGATCCTCTAGACAGAAAATCAACATGGAAAGAGGGGCCTTAAATGACACTTTAGACCAGCTGGATTTAATTGATATTTTTAGAGCATTTCACCCTGAAACAACAGAATATACATTCTTCTCAAGTGCACATGGGACATTTTCCAAGATAGACCACATGTTAGGCCACAAAACAAGTCTCAGTAAATTTAAGAAGATTGAAGTCATATCAAGCAGATATAAAGGAAAAACTGATGTTTGCTGGCTGGGAAGGGATGGGGATGAGAGAGAGGGGAAGGTTTGGACGACATAGTTGGGTGACTACAGTGTTGCCACAGGGATATGGGGGGCAGTTCTGGGAATGTAATTGATAATGTTGTGAAGAGACTATTATGTTAAGTGAAATAAGTCAGTCGGAGAAAGACAAATACCATATGATCTCACTTATGTGTGGAATCTGAAAAACTGAATGAATGAGCAAAGTAAACAGAAACAGACTCATAGATATAGAGGAAAAACTGAGGGTTGCTAGTTAGGAGGGAGGTGGGGATGAGGGAGAAGGGGAAGGGATTAGACAGCATAAATAGATAACTACCATATTGCAACAGGGATATGAAGACAGTTTTGGGAATATAATA
Source organism: Aselliscus stoliczkanus (assembly GCA_033961575.1). Classification (NCBI taxonomy): domain Eukaryota; kingdom Metazoa; phylum Chordata; class Mammalia; order Chiroptera; family Hipposideridae; genus Aselliscus; species Aselliscus stoliczkanus. Next base: position 123,809,741 of record CM066729.1, read on the forward strand.
ATGTTGCAAAAATTTTGTGTTGTGTCAGATGGTCACATGTCTTGTTAGGGAGACCACTTCATGGATGGGGTAGAGGCTTGATCACTGCACTGTACACCTGAAGCTGATGTTGTATAATATTGTATGCCAACTGTAATTGAATATATAGATAGTCATGAGATGTGGATTATACTGTGGAAGGGAGTCAAAGGAATTGTAATAGTATGATACGGGGGGGGAGGAATGAGGGGGTGAATTGGGGGGGTGGTTGTCACTTTGAGGGGTATAAAGTATAACTATTGCACTGTGTTGTACACCTTAAACTAATTTTTAAAAATGTTTATTTCACAATAAAAGAATTACATATATATAAAAAAGAGTAGTCTGTATGTATAGAAATGATTGTATGCCATACTTTTACCTGATGCCTTAGTCATTATTAAAATTCCAGGGCATTCTAAACTTGACTCCCTGGAGACTAAGGGAAATCATCTGGCTGATATTTCTGCTAAAAATGCTGCCTTTAAAGGCATCGGTACCAGTCAAACCTTTGTCATAGTCCAAAGCGGAGCTTCTCAAGTTGATAGCTTAGAAAAACTGCTCAATCAGCTCCAACAATCAGCTTCTGAAGAAGAAAAACATGACTAGAAATCCAACAATTATTGGTTTAATAAGGAAAAGAGGCTCTGGCTTGGACCAAATAACAGCCCAGTCCTACCAGAAACTCTAAAATTCCCACTTTTAACCACTGTACATGTATTGAACCATTGGTCAATTGACAAAATGGTAGCTTTCATGCACCAATATTGATGGGGAAATATTAATAAGGCTGCAAAAAGCGTCTATCTCAGGTGTCCCACCTATCTTATGTATAACTCAGGGAAGCCTATTCACACTGCCCCTGGACATTTTAAATTGGTAGATGGACCATTTGAAGCCTGGCAACTAGACTTTATACAGCATCCCCCATCTCAAGGATACAAGTATGTTTTAGTCATGATGTGTATGTTTTCTCACTGGACTGGAGCTTTCCCTTGCAGACAGGCTAATGCACTGGCAGTGGCTAAAGAGCTGTTAGAGAAGGTTATTCCCACTTGGGGAACTCCTCTTGAACTTCATAGCGATCGAGGAACCCATTTCACTGGTCAGGTGCTAAAACAAGTCTGTGCTATTTGGTCAATCCTACAACATTTTCACTGTGCCTATCACCCTCAGTCTTCAGGATTGGTTGACCACACTAATGGTATCATTAAGACTCAATTGGAAAAATTTACAGAAACCCTTCAAATACCTTGGCCAAAGGCATTGCCATTAGTCCTTTTAAATCTCAGATCTACTCCTTTTGGGACTCATAAGCTCTCACCTTTTGAGATAATTACAGGACGCCCTATACATTTGGCCCCTACCTCGCTCGATCCATAGTTGGTGAAAGGAGACATACTTCAGTATTGTAAAGGCTTAATTAATTCTATCAACAATAACCATATTTCAGTTAAATAATCATTTGACCATACTCTCCAGCAAAATCTAAATCTAAAAATTCATACATTAAAACCTGGAGATTTCATTTATTGGAAAAGACACCTAAAAAAGGATTCTCTCCAGCCATGCTGGAAGGACCCTTACCAGGTACTGTTGACAAACCCCTGTGCTGCTAAACTACAGGGAGTAGACTCTTGGATATATGTGTCACACCTAAAGAAGGCACCAAGCTCTGACTAGAAAAGCACACAGTCTGGTGACCTGAAACTACAGTTGTCAAAATTTTAAGGCAAATGACCCTATGGAGCCAGAATTCCTGCCACACAATCACCTGCCACACAAGTTCGGTCACTATGTTCTAATTCTAACTTTTACTTTATCTCTTTAAGCTCTGCTTCGGATGTCAACACTGGATGCCAACTGTTTCCTGATCCCTACACTCTTCCTCATGATGTGAGATGACACCTAGAAGAGGCCCTTCTGACACCGAGAAAATGAGAGGCTGACCAGACATCAAGGAACGAAAAGACTGGACTCGAAGAACCTGAGACTAAAGACCTGACTGTTGATCAATGATCTTTTAGAAGAAAGATCCTGATCAAGAGTGGGGAATGATAAGGTGAACTGGCATCTTAAGATGCTTAACCATAGAGTTGGGAGGACTATGGGTGAGGCTGGGCCCCTTGTTAACACTATAATCCTGACTTCCTGTTTATTCTTATGGTAATCCCAGGGAGGAGGGACCCTTAATAAACGGATTGGCCATCTTGGAACCGGGGTCTTTTTGCCTCCACATGGGCTGCCAGTAGGAGCTCCATGTAGGAGGTGTGCTTCCCTCACTGTGGTGATGATTTTGCTTCTTTTTCCTTTCCCGAATAAACTGTTTCTTTAGTGGATTACAAAAAAAAAGAAAGAAAGAAAGAAAGAAAGAAAGAAAGAAAGAAAGAAAGAAAGAAAGAAAGAAAGAAAGAAAGAAAGAAAGAAAGAAATTAAGGAGGAGGCAGCACAGAAATTGAACATATGAAAGACAAGTCTGGAACAATGGTGTGTAGACTGATAAGGACCAACATACATGCAACTGGGGTCCAGAAGAAATGAACAGATACAAAGAAGGAAATACAATATATAAGGATTTAATTCAAGAACTAATTAAATACTTTGCCCTTCAAATCCTAGGAGTAAAACATATCCTAATCAGGAAAAAGAAAAAGAAAATCATACCAGTGTATTAGTTAAGGTAGTGCTAGCTACTCTAATGAACACTGAAATGTTTAATGGCTCAAACCTGATAAAAGTTTATTTCTTGTTAACATAAAATTTAAAATGAGAATGTTAATTATCCTGTCTCATCTATTATTTCCGATCACATTCTTTTGGCTAGAAAACTGCAAAGAAAAATGGGAAATTCAGTGTAGTTATGAATCCAGTAAAAGTAAGAAAGGGGTAGTGATGAATGCATACAAATTAATCTGATGCATTATGAAAGATTCATTTGATTCTTCCCCCTATATAAGGAGATAAATAAAATGCCTACCCAGTCATTGAATCTGATTCAATGGTGAATATTTCCAGATGACTCTCATTCTTCTTTATCAGGTTGGTTTGTAGCTCCCCATGGGTCAGTGATTTAAATAAAAATATGTTTTCTGCTCTCTCAAATACGCAGAGTTGGAGAAGACATGGCATATTCATATTAAACACTCATTGCGAAAAACTAAGTTATTTGGCCATGGGACCAAGGAATCTATCTGGGCAGGCTTTATGAAAACTACTTCGTTGGATCTGGAGAAAGTTTCTTTGAGAAACTTTCATTTTTCCCTCTGTCAGTATCTGAAATGGGTGAGGGCACACAAATTCCACCAGATATTAGAAGTTATAAAGTTATGTAGTAACTAGAGTATTAATATTGCAGTAGTAGGACAGAAACACAAATTATCACCAACTATAGAAACAAAACAGTGAAAGACAATGAAAAAAATCTCACATATATTTGTGAAGGTTGGCATATGCAAAGGTAAACATTTTTTTTTCAATATTACATTTTCTGTTTTATATATATCGATTTACTAGAAGATAGACATGAATTTTAATACACTTTAGAAATAGTTCATGATACAATTGAAATGACAAACAAAATGTAGTTTCTCTTAGGTCTGTAGAAGAAAACTTTGTGTTTTTAACCCTTTAAGTGTGAAAATAATAATGCACTCTTTTGTCAACTACCATGACAGTAAAAAATTATATATAAAATGGCTTTCAGTTGTATTTTAGTGTGGATTAGAGTCTGTTAACTTGAATAAAAAACAGTTATATCATTCAATATTTAAGATGTTTCCTAATGTTGAAGAAAATAGAAGGAAGACTCTAATAAAAGTAGGTGCTCATTGTAGAAAAATTTTCTTACTAATATGTGTAATACTGACATTGCTTCTCCAAAATTTGGAGCTGTCTTTCTTTCTTTTTTTTTTTTAAATCTTTTATTCTTTTATTATGAAATAAACATTTTTTTAAAAATTAACTCCGGGTGTACAACACAACGCAATAGTTATACTTTTTATCCCTCAAAGTGACAACACTCCTTCCCCAATTCGCCACCCCACTCCTCACCCCCCATATCATACATATCTATTACAATTCCTTTGACTCCCTTCCACAGTATAATCCACATCCCATGATTATCTATATATTCAATTACAGTTAGCATAAAATATTATACAACATCAGTTTCAGGTATACAGTGATCAAGCCTCTACTCCATCCATGAAGTGGTCTCCCTAACAAAACATGTGACCATCTGACACCCCACAAAATATTTACAACATTATTATATTCCCCGAACTGTCTTTCATATCCCTGTGGTAATATTGTAGTTACCTATTTATGCTGTCTAATCCCTTGCACTTCTCCCTCATCCCCACCTCCCTCCCAATTAGCAACCCCAGTTTTTCCTCTATATCTATGAGACTGTTTCTGTTTACTTTGCTCATTCATTCAGTTTTTCAGATTCCACATATAAGTGAGATCATATGGTATTTGTCTTTCTCTAACTGACTTATTTCACTTAACATAATAGTCTTCAGGTCCATCCATATCATTGCAAATGGTACAATTTCATTCTTCTTTATAGTGAAGTAATACTCCATTGTATAAATGTACCAGAGTTTCTTAATCCAGTCATCTACCGATGGGCATTTCAGTTGTTTCCAAGTCTTGGCTATTGTAAATAGCACTGCAATAAACATAGGGGTGCATATATTTTTTCGAATTAACGTCTTGGATTCTTCTGGGTAGATACCCAAGAATGGAATTGCTGGGTCATACAGTAGTTCCATTTTCAGCTTTTTGAAATACCTCCGTACTGACTTCCATAATGGCTGCACCAATTTGCAGTCCCACCAACAGGGCACCAGGGTTCCTTTGCTCAACAGCCTTGCCAGCCCTTGTTGTTTATTGATTTATTGATGATAGCCATTCTGATCGGAGTGAGGTGGTATCTCATTGTGGTTTTTATTTGCATGTCTCTGATGATTAGTGAAGTTGAACATTTTTTCATATGCCTGTTGGCCATCTGTATGTCCTCTTTAGAGAATTGCCTCTTCATATCCTCTGCCTATTTTTTAATTGGGTTGTTTGTTTTTTTGGTGTTGAGCTTCATGAGTGTTTTATACATTTTAGACATTAACCCCTTATCAGATATATCATTGGCAAATATCTTCTCTCATTCAGTATCGTTGGCAAATATCTTCTCTCATGTGTTTTATTGATGATTTCCTTTGCTGTGAAAAACTTTTAAGTTTGATGTAATCCCATACGTTCATTTTTTTCAGTAAAAATATTACTCAGGATAATGTCTGCAAACTTACTCCCTGTTTTCTTCTAGGTGTTTTATAGTTTCAGGTTTTACATTTAAGTCTTCAATCCTTTTTGAGTTTGTTCTCATATATGGTGTAAGTAAGTAGTCCATTTTCATTTTTTTGCACGTGTCAGCCCAATTTTCCCAGCACCATTTGTTAAATAGACTATCTTTACTCCAATGTGAATTCTTGCTTCCATTTTCATAGATTAAATGACCGTATATGGATGGGTTCATTCCTGGGCTCTCTATTCTGTTCCATTGGTATACATATATCTGTTTTTATACTGTTTTGATTACTGTAGCCTTGTAGTATGTTTTGATGTCAAGTAGTGTGATGCCTCCCACTTTGTTCTTATTTCAAGATTGCTGTGGCTATTTGGGGTGTTTTGTGGTTCCATATAAATTTTAGATTCTATTTTCTATTTCTGAGAAAAATGTCCTTGGTAGTTTGATTGGAATTGCATTTAATCTATATATTGCCTTAGGGAGTACTGACATTTTAACTATATTAATTCTTCCTATCCATGAGCATGGTATGTATTTCCATTTATTTGTATCATCTTTGATTTCTCTCTTCAGTGTCTCATAATTTTCTGAGTACAGGTCTTTTACTTCTTTAGTTAAATTGATTCCTAGATATTTTATTGTGTTTGAAGCAGTTGTAAAGGGACTGATTTCCTGATTTCTTTTTCTGATAGTTTATTATTGGTGTATAGAAATGCAACTTATTTCTGAATATTGATTTTGTATCCTGCTACCTTACCAAATTCATTTATCAGTTCTAGCAGTTTTTTGGTGGAGTCTTTAAGATTCTCTCTATATAGTATCATGTCATCATTATTATCTCATATAATGACAATTTTACTTCCTCTTTTCCAATTTGGATCCCTTTGATTTCATTTTCTTGTCGGATTGCTGTGGCTAGAACTTTCAGAATTATGTTAAATAGAAGTGGTGAAAGTGGGCAGCCTTGTCTTGTTCCTGATCTTAAGGGGAAAGCTTTTAGCCTTTCCCCATTAAGTACGATGTTTGCTGTGGGCTTGTCATATATGGCCTTTATTATGTTGAGATATCATCCGACTAGTCCCACTTTGCTAAGAGTTTTTATCATAAATGGCTGCTGGATTTTGTCAAATGCCTTTTCTGCATCTATTGATATGATCATATGATTTTTATTTTTCATTTTGTGAATGTGATGTATTATGTTAATTGATTTGCAGATATTGAACCAACCTTGCATACCAGGAATGAATCCCACTTGATCATGGTGTATGATCTTTTTAATGAGATGCTGAATTCGGTTTGCTAGTATTTTGATGAGAATGTTTGCATCCATATTCATTAGGGATATCGGCCTGTAGTTTTCCTTTTTTGTAATATCTTTGTCTGACTTAGGAATCAGGGTGATAGTGGCTTCATAGAAAGAGTTTGGGAGCCTTCCCTCCTTCTGTATTTTTTGGAATAGTTTGAGGAGAATAGGTGTTAATTCTTTTTTGAATGTTTTATAAAATTCACCGGTGAAGCCATCAGGTTTAGGGCTTTGTTTGTTAGGAGACTGTTGATTATTGATTGAATTTCTTTGGCAGTAATCAGTCTGTTCAGAGTTTCTGTTTCTTTTTGGTTCAGACTTGGTAGATTGTATGCTTCTAGAAATTTATCCATTTCTTCCAGATTGTCAAATTTGTGAGCACATAGTTGCTCACAGTATTTTCTTAAAATTTTCTGTATTTCTGTGGTATCTGTTGTCACTTCTCTTTCATTTCTGATTTTATTAATTTGGGTCCTCTCTCTCTTTTTCTTGGTTAGTCTGGCTAAGTGTTTATCGATTTTGTTTATCTTTTCAAAAAACCAACTCTTGGTTTCATTGATCTTTTGTATTTTTTTTTTTTTTTGTTCTCTATTTCATTTATTTCTGCTCTGGTCTTTATTATTTCCTTATACTCCCTTTAGGCTTGTTTTGCTGTTCTTTTCAAGTTCCCACAGGTGTAAAGATAGTCTATTGATTTGAGATTTTTCTTCCTTCTTTAGGTAGGCCTGCACTAGTATGGACTTTCCTCTTAGGACTGCTTTCACCGCATCCCAGAGATTTTGGGTCGCGGTGTTTTCATTTTCATTTGTCTCGAGGTATCTTTTGATTTCCTGTTTGATCTCATTTTTTACCCACTCTCTATTTAGTAGTGTGTTATTAAGCCTCCATGTATTTGTCAGCTTTCCAGATTTCTTCTTATAATTGATTTCTAATTTCATAGCATTGTGGTCAGAGAAGACACATGATATGATTTCCATCTTCTAAAATTTGTTGAGACTTGTTTTGTGGCCTAACATGTGGTCTATCTTGGAAAATTTTCCAAACGCACTTGAGAAGAATGTATATTCTGTAGCTTTGGTGTGAAATGCTCTAAACATATCAATTAAATCCAGCTGGTCTAAAGTGTCATTTAAGGCCACCATGGCCGCATTGATTTTCTGTCTGGAGGATCTGTCCATTGGTGACAATGGGGTGTTAAGTCCCCTACTATGATAGTGCTACTGTTGATGTCTGCCTTTATGTCTGTCAGAATCTGTTTTATGTATTTAGGAGCTCCTATATTGGGTGCATAGATGTTTACTAGGCTTATGTCTTCTTGTTGAATCAATCCCTTTATTATGATGTAGTGCCCTTCTTTTCCTTTTATTGTAGTCTTCATTTTAAAGTCTATTTCATCCAAAATAAGTGTTGCTACTCCAGCTTTTTTCTCATTTCCATTTGCATGAAATATTTTATTCCATCCATTTACTTTCAGTCTGTGTATCTTTTGATCTGAGATGAGTCTCTTGTAGACAGCATATGCATGGGTCCTGTTTTCTTATCTACTCAGCCACTCTCTGTCTTTTGATTGGAGCATTTAGCCCATTCATATTTAAAGTAATTACTGATAGGTGCATATTTATTGCCATTTTGTTATTTGTATTCCTGGTCTTCCTGGGTTAGCTTGTTTACCCCTTTCTTTTCTTTAAAAAAGCCCTTTTAACATTTCTTGCAATGCTGGCTTGGTGGTAATGAACTCCTTAAGCTTATTCTTTTCTGAGAAGCTCTTTATCTCTCCTTCAATTTTAAGTGATAGCCATGCTGGGTAGAGCAATCTTGGTTGTAGACCTTTATTTTGTGTCACTTTGAATACCTCCTGCCACTCTCTTCTGGCCTGCAGAGTTATGAAAAAAAGTTAGCTGTCAGTCTTATAGGAGTTCCTTTGTATGTAACCTGCTGTCTTTCTCTTGCTGTTTTTAGGATTCTGTCTTTGTCTTTAAGCTTTGCCATTTTAACTATGATGTGTCTTGGTGTGGGCCTGTTTGGATTCAGCCTGTTTGGAACTCTCTGCACATCCTGGGCTTGTATGTCGATTTCCTTAACCAGGGTAGGGAAGTTTTCAGTCATTATTTCTTTAAATATATTCTCAATCCCTTGCATCTTCTCTTCTCCTTCTGGTATTCCTATGATGATGAAATTTTTGGGTTTCATGTTCTCCCCGAGGTCTCTTAAACTATTTTCAATCTTTTTCATTCTTTTTTCTTTTTGTTGTTCCATCTGGATGATTTCTGCTATTTTGTCTTCTAATTTGCTGATCAGCTCCTCTGCTTCATCTATTCTCCTGGTGATTCCTTTGAGTGTGTTCTTCATTTCAATTATTGTATTCTTTAGTTCTGACTGGTTGTTTTTTATGGTTTCCTTATCCTTCTTTACGTCTCGCTAAGTTCCTTAAACATTCTTATCATCAGTGTTCTAAACTGTGTCTCTGAAATTTTGGATACCTCTCTTTCGTTTAGTTCCATTTCTAGAGTTTTCTTCTGATCTTTTACTTGGGGCGTTTTTCTGTGTTTCTTCATTCTGGCTGTCGTGCTGTGAATGCTTCGATATATTAGATAGATCATCTAGAAAGAAGCGAGGGAAAAAAAGGTGGGGGGAGGCTCTCTGTCCTCTTTAATCTGCAGACCTTGCTCAGCAATAGAGAGTCTCTGGGTGACTCAGCACCACCTATTGGGGGGAAGAGGTTAGCATGTTATGCGCAGGCCTCCCTCTGAGGCTTGCAGTGAGCTTTCCGCTATTAGCTGCTGTGTGCTCTGGAACCGTGCTCACTACCCAAAAAAATCTTCACAGGTTGTTGCAGGTTGTCTGCTACTGCAAAAGAAACCTCTGTGGCATGCGGATATGTGGGGCAGGCTCCAGGCGCTCAGGGCGCCTCTGGAAACACAGCTCCAGGTGGGAGGGGGAGGCCCCCAAGGCACCACTTCATGTGGTCAGTGGCCCCCACCAAACAGAGCAGCATGCACTCTGCACCAGCAATCAGTCCACAGAAACTCGCCAGGAAAACATCGATTGGATCCCGCAGGTGCACATCTCCTAGCCCAACACTCTCAGGAAAACTCCCCATCTCAGCCTGTCCAAATCAACTGCCCATAGATCATGCTAAGCAGCCCAACAGCCAATCCCAAGCCTGGCAACTCTGCACAAACAGTGCGGAGAGTAGGGACCTAATGCGACTCGCTCACTCCTGAGTCTTAGGGAACAGACTGATGCAGCTGGAGAGCACCCACCCTGAGTTTCCCTGGCAATACAGCACAAGCAGGGCGGGGCTGGGTATCCGAGGCCACTCGCACACTCCTGCGTCTCAGTGAACAGCCTGATTGAGCCAGAGGGCGCCCTCCAGGCGTTTCTCTGGCAAAGCAGCACAAGTAGGGCGGAGGGTGGCAATCCAATATTGCATGCACATGTACACAGGCATGCACACACTCTTGTACCAATTTCACCAGACCAATGGGATTTTGGATTTGACCCTTGTGGGAGGGCTCAAACCTGAAAAAATGGCGCCTTCCTGTACACCGCTCGTGTGCAAGCTCCACACCAGGGGAACAATGCTCCCAAAACCTCCAGCTTCTGCACCAAAGGTGCTCAGTTCAGTCCTTCCCCACAGGCTTCTGAGCCTGGCTCACACAGCTACTCCCTCCAATAGGAACAGGGCGAGCAAACCCGAGCACCAGCCCCGCTGGTTTTCCAGCTGCCCTCAGTCTCAGCGAGCCAAGCAAAGAGAGTCCTCACTAATTTCTACTGCCAGCTATTGTAGAACTCCTCTTCCTGGCAAAACAACTCTGGGCTAGTGAGCTTGGTGAGGGGCCGGAGGGTCTCTCCCCCAACCAGAGAATCCTCCCCACAGCTGGGGCATCCCTCAGGGGCTCACCCTCTCTCTCTGTGCCCCTCCTACCAGACTTGATGTGGCCTCCTCTTTAGGTCCTTCGTTTAGAGGTTCTGTTCATCTAGTGGTCAGGGGACTTCTGAGCTCAAATGTTGTATAAATTATTTGTAATTTTGATGTGATCTTGGGAGGCAGTTCGGAAAGTGTCCGTCTATTTTGCCATCTTACTGGCTACCATAGTAAACATTTTTTAAATATTGTAATTACACAAAAGATACATTCCTACATAATACCATCTCCAAATAAATTACATGTGACTTAAGTAACTGCACATGAAAAAATTAAAATTTTAATAGGAAACACAGGCATAAACAGTGAGAAGGAATTGTTGAACAAGACTCAAACACACAAAATTAAAGCAAGAAGCCCGACACAATTGATTACATTAACACTGAACATTCTTTGTGACAAAAATAGTCGTATAGTTAAAAAAAATAAACTGCATACAAACCAAAGGAATGATATTAGAAAAATATCTTCAAAGTAATTGTGTGTAACTTTACTAACAATTGTCACCCTGGTAAGCTTTAATTTTTAAAAAAGTAATTGTGTGTAAATAGACTTGTAAATCTAGATAAAACAATTATACAAAAATTTTAAATAGCAAATTTGACTTGGGAGGTTATATATAACCTAAATATATGTAAGTCTATGAAATATATGTTTAGTCTATGTAAGAGCCTGCAAAGGCAGTGAAATATCTGTCCCAAAGAGTATTAGTTTGTTTTTTTTATGCCAAACTGGCTTTTATGCCATAACTGGTTTTATGCCAAAGTTTTGATGATTGAACAAATCTTTTTGTTTCATTTAAAGTGCTTCAGAGCCTTAAAAAGAAAAATAAAATCTAAATTTGTTTTTAACATAACAGATACAAAGATGTATAGAAATAGATGAATAGGTATTGGAACAGAACAAGACAGCCTATGTATACATGGCAATTTAATATATGCAGAAGGTGGCTTTCCAAATCAGTAAGAAAGAAATAGATTTAATAAATGATATCGGGACAATCCACTGTTCATTTTGGAGCCAACTATAAATACCTCATACAATATACAGAATGCAGGTTCTAAGTAGATAAAATAACTTTCCATTTTTAATGCTATAAAATATACTAAAAACATCAAAAATTCTTTCATATTCTTATGTAAGGCAAGTGCTCTACTAATTAATTAAAAAAACAAAACAAAACAAAAAAACAACCAGAGGCTGCAAAGTAAATGATTGACAAATATGCTTGTATATATTTTTAATAAAGCTCTTTTTTTCTTTTTTTAATCACAGAAGATTTAGTAAACAAAGCCACTAGGCAAGGAAGTCTGGAAAATGTATTCCTTTGAAATACAGAACAGGGAAAATAAGAGGAATAAATTTGATAACAAATAGACAAATCTACTGGTACAAAGCATACTGTAGACTGAATAATAGAGTTCATTAAATACATAGGTCAGTTCACACAAAAGGCAATTCTTATTATCATTCCACAAAAGGGAAAAGCTAAGCGGGCCACCCAGTCTGTATCAATGCTATCAAGTTATGGAAAAAGACAAGATTGCAAAACAATGGCCAGAGGTTTAGTGATTAAGGTCATCCATATTTTAAATTTGGGACATTTCGATTGTTTTAAAGACAATGGTTATGTCTATTTCAAGCTGAGAGATGAGCCATGTTCTATTGAAAATCTTGTAATCAAAATGGGCCACTTAAATTTGAATGGTGCTTTGATATCTACACAGTACTTTCAGTTGTGTTAGCTCATTTAATCCTCTCAAAATAATATTAGTCAGATAATATCCACCTTCTTTATCTAAGATAACTAAAAGCTCAGAAAGGTTTAGACAACTTCCAAAAGTTCACACAGTGAGTGGAGGAGTCAGGATTAAAATACAGATCTTCCTCTGACATAACAATAGTGATATTTCTATCCCTTCACAGGGATCTCTCCCTGTTTATTCAATTAGCTTCAAAATATTCTATAAACAAGGTTAAAAGTTAAAAGATACCATAGCTTAAGGTAAATTATTTGCAACATATGTAATATATAAAGCATTCCTCTCTACACTCTATAATATGCTTCTTTGTACTAAGAATATGGAAGGCAAACAAACCACTAGAAAAACAGGTAAATGACAAAATGGATGATTTAAAGACAAAATATATATGTCCATAAATATGTTAAAGTATCTTCTCTCATCTCTACAATAAAGAAGATGCAAATTGAAAATGTAATGCTACATAATTTCTTTCCCCTCAATTTGGTAAAGGCCAGGATGTTTGGTTAAATTCCGTGTTGGATATTTATATATTTGAATTTTATATGATGTATAATTTTGGTAATCAGAGTATAAGGGAGATAATATTGACTGATTGATTAATTGATTAGAAAACATCCCATGTGGTCTTTTTTACTAATCAAGACCAAAAACTTGCCAGAGAAGAGAGTAAGTCTTTGGCTTCAACTCCCATTTCTAGGAGAGATCTTCTTATATGTTAAATCTCTGGATAAGAGTTCATTCAAAAAAATTATTCTGTCAACAAACAGGAGGAGGAGGAGGAAGAAAAGGAAGAAGAAGATGATAAAGAAGGGTGAGGTAGAAAAGAAAACAAAGATAAAGAAAAGGGTGTTGGAAAATTCCTTTTTGCAACAGCACAGGGAGTGTAGGAAGCAGTATCTGTTTTACATTTCTCCCACCTCTGATTATCTATGTGACCATAGATAATACACTATTTTCATAATGTGAATGAGCCCCAACCTATTCACCTATACCAATATTTTGGAATTCCTATGTAAGTAAAAAAATGTCTGAGTGAGACCCTTGTGTGGTCTCATCTCCTATTTTTATTTGTATAGGGTTTATTCCACCTTTTCTACCAAGAGTATCTCAACTTACTTTCAAAGATCTCCCCAAATCCTTAGGTGATATGGTTGTAACCACACTAAACCTCCTCCCAATGCGCATGCTGCCGTTGACTCCAAACCCCCATATTCTTCCTTTGCTGTCTCTGGAAATAGGAAACCAAGGGCCAGAGAAGTTCACAGTGAGGGCCAGGATATCAGTTACTCTCTCTGCCTCTCATGTTTCCTCTCTCTGTGTCTGCTCCATCCTGCCCTGTCTTACTGAGGACCCATTCTCTAGTGCACACAGCCAGAAACTTGCCTCAGTTCCTGCAATTTGTATCTCAGAATTCAGATATCCAATGAGAGGCTGACTCTATCAGAATGACCTGCTGCCAAACTGGTTCCCTGCACTATCTCCAAAACAAAAGATGATGATTGGCCCCACCTGGGTCAGACTCCAAAGGCCAGACCAGCCAGCTTTGACTAAAGCCACACTGCTCCCACTGTGACTGTGTTGGTGAGGCTTGGAAGCAGGAAGGACTACCCTCAGGGAAAAAGAATACCAGATATACAAACATGTAGGTCCCCACCGCAGAAAGAAGCCTGGAAATTGAATGCCATGAAAGACAAAGGAAGGAACAAGGGAGGATAATTTCAAAGAAAGGTGTAAAGTGGTGACAGTGAAGGTTGCAGAGCATTCGATGTAGGGTTGACAGGAGTCCCTGGATTTAGCAATGAGGCAGTCATCAGTAGGCTTGGCAAGACGTGTCAGGAACCATCTCACATTTGCCTACAGCACTCAGCTTTCTCTCAACACTTGAAACATCCCTGCATCCTTCAGCTGGCCTCACCTATTGGATGAGATGATGAGGACCCTGTTCCTCTCTACCGCAGAAAAGGGACCAAGAACTACAAGGACAGGTGGGGTTTATCCTGCATCTTGGCTCAGCACAGGGAAATGCTCTATGTGAAACCAGGACACCTGTGGGGATGTTCTTGAGCCTCAGCTGGGAAGACTTTAGGCCACATTTGGGCTGCAGCCCTGCAGAGGGAGGGCTGGGCCAGCTCTTTCTAGAAAAGGTGGGATGGCAGAAAGGAAAGGGAAAGGCAGGTTGGCAATGGTCTGTGCTTACGCAAGTACAACTCTGACCCTCTCGAGAATAAGCTGGCATTTATTTCAGGATCAGTGACAATGGTACCCACTAGGAATAGGTGAGATTAGCAAGCTGGACAAAAAAAAACAAACAAAAAAAACCTTTGTTACCTCTGTTTAGAGGATTTTCCCTGATGCCTTAGATCTGTCAGTGGGAGAAGCTATGAGGTATGAGGTGCTATGGTTGAAAGCACAGTTTCCAGAGTCTAGCTCCACCCCTTCCCAACTTTATGGCCTTGGACAATTTACTTAAATTATTAACATTTAGTTTTACCCTTTAAAATTGAAAAATTAAAAGTCCTAGTTGACAGGGTTGTTAGAAGGATTATAAAGCATATGAAACACTTAACATATAAAATACTTAAAACAGTATCTACTAGGTATTTAATGGATATTTATTATCTGGAGGGTTTCCAGATTTCAGGATTTCCAGAAATTAGTGTTTTTAATTTTTATTTGTTTGATATGTTTTGTTTTCTCATATCATCAGTTGTGTTTTAGTGGGAAGTTAGAAGGAATTGAACAAGACTATATTCTACCTAGTAAGATGCTATATTAAACTGAAAGCCTCAGAGAAAATTAAACTATGTTACTATAGTTTTAATATTTAAAGTATTTCATTATATTTTAATTATTTGCAATTTGATCATCCAAAATGGCATCGCTCAGATATCCAGTGTATTTAATAATCTACAAATTACATTTCTTAACTCACTATTCTGGAAAATCTGCCTTAATTGGTTTTCTGATTATTGATGACATTTTGAGCACTTTATTTCCCCTAAACTTCTACATGAAAGGATGAAACAGCTAGTTCTTTTAAAAATGCCTTGTCACAAAGACTTAATGCACTGTCAATGATTTTGTCAATACACAGAGTCGGGAAACTGGTCTGCACTTTTCTCCATCATCTGTGTGGCTTCTGGGCCCTTCACGAGTGCAGCCTTGTGTGCCTCATCAGCCTCCTCACTCATCACTCTGCCCGGTTGTCCAAGGCCCAGCAACATTGGCCTTCCCCATTTCTGGATCGTCTACCAGCCAGTCTCTCTGCCTGAGCCTGCACACTACTTCCTCTGTGTAGCAAGTTCTTTCCCTTCTTTGGAGGCTAATATCTAGCTAAGTCTAGGTCCCAGCTGAAGTGCCTCCTCCTCTGGATATCTCTCTACAGCATGCTGAACTTTTCCTCATAGCCCTTATCACAAATGCAATAAAAAGGTTATTTAGGGAATTTGAACTTAATTGCAGTTGTCTCTATTACTATGCATTTTTCATACCGGAAGAGACCATGTTTTCTTGGTTTACTGCTACAGTCTCAGCATTAAGCCCAGTACCTGTTCAATGAATATTTGTGAATTGGGTGCATAAGTGAGGGAACGTGTACGAGAAGCCAAACCTGCTGCACCTAGAGGCTGGTGCACAGGCTTTGGAACGTGACAGGCTTGAGATGGAAACACAGATTTGCTATTTAATTGTTCTGTGACTGAACAAGAAACTAAACATCTCTAAGCCTCGGTGTCTTTAGAAGTAATATGGAGACAATATATTACCCTCACATAAGGTTATTGTAAGATATAAATTAGATTTTGTTGTGTTCACAAACACCTATTATAGTGCCAGGCACATAGTAAGTGCTCAATAAAAATATGCCGCTGATCAATGATGATGACTGTTTACAGTGAAGTGGAATAGAAATCTGTATATGTCCGTGATATCTGCCTTGTATGTATCACTAAAACCCAGAAAATGGATATTATTGCAAAGTCAACATCAATGGCAGAGCAATTCTTTCTCAAAACTGATTAAGAATATAACTGAATACACCTATATTAAGAATATAGGAAGACCATCTGCAAGAGGCAAGATTTCATTCAAGTTGCAGCATCACAGAGCTTCTCCTGGTAGGGCTGCTGTCTTTCCAAATAGAGCCAAACCCTAATAATCTCCAAGTACATTGTTTAAAAGAGCAGGTAGTGTCTCTCCTACTGGGAGGGCTGCAGAAGGATCTTACAGTCATCACCTTAGCAACTTCCAGTCACTAGCCAGCCTTGGGGAAAGAGATATTTCTGGTAACAACTGGTCTGGGTGTACACATCGACTTGACTTCATAGCTAGGTATAAAACATCTAGAACTATGCCACACTCTGGTAGGACATGTAGATATGTCCTGCAGGACATATTCTGGTAGAACATATGAATACCTAGCTACTTAGAACTTAGACTCTCCAACATATGTATTTCAGATGTGGTTTGTCCTTTACGTCTGAAAAAGAAAATCATTTTTTAAAATGTTTAATAATGTTTAATTTCTGGTTACACATCATTGAAAATTATGTTGTCCTTGAAAGAGCCCAGGTCCTTTTATAATACAATATCTGGAAAATTTTGTAGGAAAAAAGCAAGTTAAAGATTACATGTTAATGGAGTCAACTATTGTTACAAGTGAATTCATTTTATAATAAAATTTCAAGTAGTAAAGCCAATGGAAGACCATGGCTAAATGGCTAGTGACACAAGGCAGGGTCCACGCAGACATGGGAAAAAGATCGTTTTGGCCACCTTTCTGTCATTAGTAAGTACAAACATACAATATGCATATGAAAACTTGAGACTAGTATCAAGTTTTAAAACCACCTAATAAGGAATTAAAAACTCATCTTTGCCATACAGTTGATGCTAGCAAGTAGATGCCCAGCAAAGATGAGAGTTGCCAACTCCATGACCTTACCAAAGATAAATGAGTAGAAATGCTGCGTATTACTTTTGGGCAGAAACATTTAAGAAGTGGATATACTGTCTTCATTTTCTATTTCCTCATCTGTCAGCTGTTTCCAAAGGCCCAAAGGGATGGTGAAACCAAGTTGGAATAAGTCTTGGTTCCATAATCATTGTCTGGAGAAAAGCCACTTGCTGACAAGGAACATCCACATTGTACTGTTTACGGGTCAGAAATGTATTTCTACAGTCTTAAGGCCCTGAAATTTTGTGAGTATTACAGCATTTAACATTGCTCCAACTAATATATTATTTTAAAAAGAAAGAAACTCATACATTTTTCAGAAGGTTTTTGAAATCTTGAAGTCATCCAAGAAGTGAAGACATCTGCATGGGGTGAATGAGAATCCAAACCCTGTGAAGTGGCATCCTGGTATCTCATACACAACAGAATTCATCACAGGCATGTTTGTTCTACTTGCTGAAATGATTTCTCTGGTGTTTTTGGCTTTGACACATTTTGGAATTCTGATAACTATTTCTGGAACACTACCAATTACCCATTTGAGACACTTCCTAGTTTTTGACATTTGTGCTTTCTGGTTGTTTGTCAGAAGTACAAGTTTCTTGACTTCATGCCCCTATAAGGAAAATTAGGGACATATAGAGTCACCATGCACAAATCCATTCTTTCTTTCCCAGTGTACAGAAAGCATGATATGTGCAATAGCCAATCCTTTCACTGAGAGGCAGGCCAGGAAGCCATACTTCTAATCCAAAACGTGTGAAGCAAATGAACTGACTGATCATACTGCAGGCAGACAAAAGCCTTAACAGCTCTCAGAAGTGGCAAGAATTAGGAAAACCAGATCCCCATCCTGTCATAGGATGTGTTTGGTCCCAACCCTGAAGTTAGGGTAAATTTTAAAGAAGAATTCAAGTTGATTAAGCCAATGGTGGTCATCAGAATCAGAATTATTATTATTATTCACATTATCTAGAGAGTCTGTTGAGTAAGTTTGGAGCTGAACTTGGAGAATTGTACTATAAACCAATTCCCAAGTACTTATAATGTACACTAACACTTGAAAGCTACTATATTAAGCTGTAAATTTTAACACATAAGCATCCATGAAAAGGTAGTATAAAGGCTGATGCAAAAATATAAATGCAAGTATTTTGTTCTAATGTTAAATAGGAAATAGAAACATACAGCATTTTAAAGGTGAAAAACATGTCATATTGTCTTACAGAAGACACCTACATTACAGGTACCATAGAGTCTTGACTAGTACCTCAGTCATATGGAAACAGCACACTCCATTGTAGGTTATGAATTGGGTGAATAAACCTATGTGAGGGAGATTCAGTGTCTCTGATGACAGCAGCATAAGGAATGTTCATATCCAGAGAAGACAAAAGATGGAGTGTTAAAGGGTTGTCCATCGTTTTGGATACATTTCAACCATCTGATGCCAAGCTGGTCTCATAGACTCTCTATTTGAAAATCCCAGTGCCAGCAGAACAGTGAAGTCATTAAAAGTATAGGTTTGAATTTTCAGATCTAAAACAGAAGCATCCAACCCATGCAGAGTTGGTCTGAGGGAAAGGAAGGGGTAATAATTATTTTTTTCTGTACTTTATACTAAGTACTTTATTCACAATTTAAGACTTTACCTTCCAAATGGTAAGTATTCAGCTATATGTAATTTTTTATATATATATTACATATTTACTCTATATTTATATATTCTGATATATAGCAGGTCCTTGAATAATGTTGTTTTATTCAATGTTGTTTTGTTACAACTTTGATGAGAAAAAAAATTTGATTCCTGGTCAGGGCCACTGTCTCTGTGGAGTCTTAACATTCTCACCATATCTGTGTGGGATTTCTTGGGGACTCTGGTTTCCTCACACATGCCAAGGATATGTACCCTAGGTGACTAAGCATGTCTACATTGTTCCAGCCTGAGTGAGTGTGGGTGTGTGCATATGTGAGTGACCCCTGTGATCGAAGTGTGTCCTGTCCAGGGTCAGGTCCCTCAAGGTGCCCTGAGCTGCTAGAAAAGGCTTCTGCCACCTCAACCATGAACTTGAATCAGCAGTTTGGAAAATCATGATCTTGCTTGCTTTTATTAACCTTTCTTAAATGTATTCTAGCTCATTTATTTCAGTGTTTAATATTAAAGTGTTTGGGTCTTTATTTAGAAGTTTGGTGAGGTTTCTCTGACAAAATAAAATATGCTGTAAAAACATAACTCTTGTTTACATTAATTAGTCTGTGGTAAAGTTGGCTTCATTATACTTCATTTTACTTAACATCATCATTTCAGAGACCTATCAATGATCGTAAGAAAGGACTTACTGTATTTCAGATGTTAGCCCTTCCTTTCAACGGAAAAATTAAATTATTGCATAAAAGTTCTTTCCTAGTCCTAGAAATTCTTTGGCTTGTAATGTTCTTTCTATTCTCCTTGCCAACACCCTGAAGGCAATGTAATATCAAGGGACATATGTGATAGAAAATAAATAACAGTCCCAATATACACCATATATACCATGACTTAAAGCTGTATTCTTTCTTTTTACTGCTCCTATTAGGCTCCATACTGCTCCATCACTGCCTTTGAAGATGAAATTTCACTTCTAACTCTCATAGGTGATGTCAAGATCCCTGAGATATGTACATAGGTTAGTGGCTTTCTGAATCTAAAATCCAGAAAGCAGTATTTTCTATTACAGGGACACCCTCTGTACCCTGTAGTCTTTTCAATATTTATTACTTGGGAGTCAATATTTTGTGAGTAGTTTCAGTGGACTATTTATAAGTTTCTCCTGGTCTACTACAACCTTTTGCTACCCTCCCTTTCCAATCCCACTCCTCTCTGGAAATCACAGGACCCCAACAATGACAGAGCCCCAAAGTCGTTGTCCTCATTCTAATGACGTGCACTGACCCCTCTCAGTCCTTGCTCCACACACTCCTGTGTGACCTGTGTTCATTTATAAGCATATCTACATACACCAACAACCCTGCCAAGGCTTGAAGAAGCTCCTCTCTGTGATGAAATATTCAGAAAACAGTGACCTTTCTGGTGGTCAAGCCCAGGGAGAGTTCTTTGGAGAAAGACTGCCTTCCTTTCAGGTTACTGTTGTGTCAAGGAGATGTGAATGCAGCTAAGGGTTTCTCACCAGGGCCAAAGACATCATCAAAGCAATGCTCTGAAACGTGAAAAACAATCAATAATCATTGTTCAAATTGAGGCCTTTTCAAACATGGCAAATGTCACTGGTTCTTGGCAACACTACTTGGGTTATTCTCTCAAAAAGGGCACCACCACAGAGCAGGAATAAAAAGCTAAGTATGTTATTCTTTGAAATGGCAAAATGACAGAAAAGTGGGCATGGGAATTCAGACCGCGATGTAAATTAAATGTGCATAATTCCATAGGGCGCTTTGATCCATCTCCTCTTAACGGCTGTGCTGGTAATGTAAGCCTGGGTCAGGTCAGATATAGCTGGGGTGGTGGGAGGGGAAAACAGAAGGGGTCTCAGAAGAACCCACATGCTCTCATTCACTTTCACATCCCAAAGTGGGGGGTTATTTCTTCTTTCTTCAACTGCTTCTGACTTACATGATCCAACTCAGTTTTTCAAGTGTTTTCTTTGATTCCTCCCTCTCCCTGCTGTCCACCTCCAAACATGTTAATCCACTTTCCTCCTTCCCTTGACTCCACATCGAGCCCCCTAGGTTACTATGGCCTATCCTTTACTTCCCTAATACTAGATTCTCTGCTTCCATGAATTTGTCAATACTTAGATCTGATCATACCATACCTCCTGTTTAAACATCCCAGGAGATGCTAAGGGATGATCTTTGAAAAATAGAGTTCACGCATATAGCTGTGCAGTCCACATCCTTCCGAGTGTAGCTCCAATTTTTTTTTTCAGCTCAATCTTCTATATGAACCCCTGCAAATCCCTATAATATAACTAACTACAGCTACCCTCCAAACATACCATGCTTAAATATATGCTGTGCTTTCTCCCAAATGTCTGCCTAGGACCAACTTTTATGCATTCTTCAAATTCCAGTATTTATAATGACAACCTTCAGAGGAATGAAGAGAGCTACAGGTTCACACTGTACATGGATGGATCTCACAGACCCATGTTGAGCTGAAGAAGACAGTTATGAATGAGAACATCTCATATGAATCCACTTTTATGAAATTCAAAAGCAGGCAAAGTAAATCCATAGTGATAAAACAGTAGTTACCTCTTGGAGGTGGAGAGGACTGACTAGGGAGCGTCACTTGATATCTTTTTTGGGAGATGGAAACTCCCCATCCAATATCTTGATCTGGGTGGTAATTATAAGGCTGTACACTTATATAAAAATTCATTGAGCTGTGCAACGAAAATACATACATTACTGTATGTATGTTGATCTCACTTAAAAAGAAAACAAATACCAACTGACATGTAAAATAATCACCCTCTCCTTTATGACCCCATTGCTTCTTACAGCTATAATTACAACACATGGGCCTTATCTGTATCCCGTGATGCCAAAAAAATTGTACACATTTTAAAAAATGTTATCAATGTATTACTTTTCAAAGTTGAATTGAATTACCGTAGCAATGTGTAGTATGACGTTTGCTCAAATATGGCGTTAATCAAATAAATGCTAGCATCATTCATTGTATTACAATTTTTATACAGTTTTTTCCTTTCTTAAAATGTGTATACATTTTATTGTTACCATCTGTATATACCATATATATACATGTATATGTAAATATATATTTTACTCTTAGCCTGTGGTAGGAATTGAGTGGCATTTTTCTTTTCATCCCCAGCACTTAGCATAGTGTTTGGTCAAATGTTGCTGAATGAATGCAGTAAG
The DNA here is from genome assembly GCA_033961575.1 of Aselliscus stoliczkanus. Classification (NCBI taxonomy): domain Eukaryota; kingdom Metazoa; phylum Chordata; class Mammalia; order Chiroptera; family Hipposideridae; genus Aselliscus; species Aselliscus stoliczkanus. Next base: position 123,831,905 of record CM066729.1, read on the forward strand.
GAATCACAAATAAACTGCGTGAGCCCCTTGAGGTGTGGGGATATTCCTGCTGTAAACATCTCCTAGCACAGCTATGCCTTGCTCAACAATCAGAATTCTGCTCTGCAGATCTCTGTTGTCCACATATCTATTAGTAAGCTGCAGTGTCTCCCCCAGTCAGAGCTGAGTGCAGGCACAATAACATGCACTGCACAGTGATGTTCATACCATGGAGCATGAGGCCAAGAGAGCACACACCGTGGACTTGTCAGCTGCGTGAACATCAGGCTGGTTAGTTGTTTAAAGAAATTGAAATTAATTTGTAACTGTCAGTTGAGCAAGATTTGCTTCATTTATGAAATCTATTGACAGGCTCTAATAACCAGCACTTACATTATTTTTTCTGGAAGCAAACAGTGAAAGCCAAGACCTAGAAATATGATGTCCACCTCTGGTTCCCAAGGAAAACAGAAAGAGGCTACTGTGGTCATATAGCTTTTATGCCACTTTCAAATTTTAATAGCCATTTTTGCTACTGCAGGTTTCCCAAATTAGCTTGCTGTTTTTCTTTATTACTGCAAGGTTAATATAATCTGAGTGTTTTGGCAAAGTTTACAGCCCAGAGAATGGGGTGGGAGAGTGGGGGGAACTGTGATTGCCTATAATAAAGAGGGTGATGAAGATGTATATTCAACAACCATTTGAATCAACAACCATTTTATTGAGGGACTTGTGGTGATTGGCACTTACACAGTTTAATTCGAATATGCTTCACAACTGTGAGGAGGGATTTAGAGACCTCATTTATAGATGAGGAAGTTAAAGGTCAGGAGGGACAATAATTGCCCAATATCACAAAGTAAGACTAAAGTCAAAATTTAAATTCACATATCTCATGCTAAATCCTATGATGTCTGATGAGGTAGTATCTTGTAATGCTATAGGTACAGCTTTTGGAAAGGGAGAAAATCCTAGCTTCCCTCAAAAGTTATCACATGCTTTTCCTTTAACTTTAGTAAGCCAGCCCCTCAAATTGAGATGGGCCCTACCATGCCAATCAACTCAGGTATTTACTGACAGCTACTCAGAAACAAACACTTATTTTTCCACACAATAGGGAGTCATGAGGTGAGAAGGCTCTTGCCATCAAGTATCCCCCAGTCTATAATTAAAAACTTGGCCAATTCTCCGAGGAATACAGGAAGCCAGGGATGGTCTTAGTATCACAACCTTTGCACTTACTACTCTTTGGAGCAGGAAGCAGCAGCCTTCTCCAAAGTTGCCTCCTGCTCATACTCAACACTAGTTGTTGTGCTTGTGGGTCACAAGTCCTTGAGGGATGTCCATGGGCTGCATGATCTTGGATCCACAGGAGGCAGCGATCTTTGCACCCTGGGCTTCCTGTTAAAAGTGAAGAAGACATTACTACAAGTGCAGAAAGAATTGAAGTAGACAGCACTTGAATGTCAGGGACTCAGTAGGGGAGTGCAGGTTTTGATTTTTCCTTGAGGAATTGATTATATCTACTGCATACAAGAAAAATTAAATGGGGAAAAGTTTATTATAGATTGACGGCATTGCATTCCAGAAAGATTGAGCGAGGACCCACTGGGTGCTTTGGCTATGAGTCCTAAGGAGGATGGTGGATATAGATAATTGTCATTCAGTGTGGGAACTGCCCAAGTAAGGACAGGGACAGTATTATTGGAGCTTAGAGGTCACATCTAAATCCACCTGGAGTAGCTGAGAAAAGTCGGGCAAAAGAAGTGGAAGAATATTTCATGATGAGAGATCAGCCTGTATTCTGACACAAAGACATTAAAGAATGTGTCATGTATCCTGAATGATGGGGGCTTTGACACAATTGAACCACACATTTGTGTAGCTAGCTTTTTATTATTATTTTTTTTGAATTGTTTTTCTCCCTGTTGGATATTTGTTTGATTATTTACCTGATAGATTTTTTTTTTCTTTTTTTAACATTCAAAAAGGTGAATATTCTCATTTAGAGATAGAGGATCATGTCCTGTGTTAGTCAGGGTTTTCCAGGGAAACAGAACCAACAGAATATGTGCATATATATAGAGAGATTTATTTTAAGGAACTGACTTATGCAATTGTGGAGGTTTGGTAAATCCAAAATTTGTAGGGTAGGCAGGCAGCCTGGAGACCTGGGGAAGATCCGATGCTGCAGTTCAAGTCTGAAGGTCATCTGCTGGCAGAATTCCTTCCTGTTCAGGAGACGCATCTTTGTTCTATTGAGCCTCTTAAATTATTGGATGATTCCCACCTCCATCATCGATAATAATCTGTTTTACTCAAAGTCAATCAATTTAAATGTTAATCTCATTTAAAAAAAAAAAAAGCCTTCACAGATGTGTCTAGAATAATGTTTCACCAAATATCTGGGCACTGTGGCCAGCCAAATTGACATATAAAATTACCCATCACAGGTCTATAAAGTAAAGAGACATGTTTAGAATTCCAAGGATTTTGTTTTTTTATCTTTGGGGTAATATGAAGGCTGTGAAAGTTCTAATCAGTGATAAAATATGATTTATAAAATAGAGTTGCATTGCAGATGATGCCTAAATTTTTAATTGAACAAATGCTAATGATATTAAGTGAGACAAATATGGAAAAAAAAAAAAGGATTTGGTCATGTTGAGTTTGAAATAATGGTGTAATAGCCAGGTATAAACATTCACGAGGCATTGAAAACACACGTGTGTGTGTGTGTGTGTGTGTGTGTGTGTGTGTGTGTGTATAACTTAGGTTAGGAAATATATAAGTAAATTTTGGTATTGTTATTATATATTTGACAGCTAAATCATGCATTTACAGAGAATAGAGAATGAGCAAAGAGCTGAGGGTTGTACCCTGGAGAATACCAACACTTCACATAGTGAGAGGGAACAGGAAGAGGGTAAAGAAAGAATTACCAAAAATACATATAATAAATGGTGAATAAACATAAAGTTTCTATTGGAATGTGGAGAGGAGAATGCATATTGACATAAAGGGAGATCAGTAAATTATGAACAACACAAAGTTCTTCTTAGTTAGCTATCCTAAATACTTATGAGTATGAAAATGTTTCACTTGGGCAGCTGAAAGAAGGGGGTCAAAGGATAATCAGGTGAAGCTATAGATGTATATGTGAGGACTTTCAACAAGAAGAAAGCTTCCACTACATCAATACCAAAGGTCAGTGCAAAGGGTAGAAGGAAAAAAGAATATGTGATACACAGGAGAGCAGAGGTGGTAAGAAAAAGTAGACACACTGTCAAACAAATCATTTTAAAACAGAGTGGCTGAGGAAGTAAAGTTCTTACAGGAGTTTTCTAAAACAGAGAGGTAGGCAGCATTTATTCCTTATCTCTTCTTTTCTTTCCAGGTCAAAAGTCATCATTAATGTAACACTTCTGGCCTCTCTCTGTCCCGTCACTGACTCTTCCTCTATAGTATATGGCGTGATGTATCTGTTTGATAAAGATGAAAAGAAAAAACTCAGGGAATGTGACTCAGAGGCTCCTCCTCCCTCCTCGGAACAGGTCCTGCCGGCACAGCATACATCCTCTCCCAATGCGGTCTGCTGTGTGACCAACCAAACAATGACTGAGCAGGTCTGTGTATCCAGTCCTGGGGATCAGTTTTAAGGCCATGATCTACAAATATCTGCCTCCCTCTCCAGTACCACTATTATAGGTAAAAGAAGAGTTATTTTTATATCCTTTCTGCCAATTTTTTAATCTTAATGTTTAATAGATTCAGCTATCTGTGCATGAAGGATACCTATTGATAGGCACTTGATTCCTAATAAAGACTAAAGTAAAAGCAATATGTGCATGTTTTGCCATCTACGTCAAGACTGAGTTACATGAGAGTGGGGGTCTGCTCTACTCTTACTTCATTTCCCATGGCATCTAGATGACCTACAGGAGGCAACCAGATAAGTCAGGTTTAATGAATAATGATAAACAAAATATTTCCCAACTTCTGTAATCTTCATTTATTTTTCTTTCCTGAATTATTAGGCAACAGGAAAATGTAGATAGAAGATGGCTATAACATATTCAATTAAAAAACATTAATATTTAATATACAAGAAGAGCATCTATAAATCAATAACAAAAGACAATAATCAGAAAGTAAATTGGTAAAGAATATGGATGAAGCATTTCACATAAAAGGAAATGAAGTGTTTAGTTAACAGACAAAATGATGCTCTATATCATTCATATCAGAAAATGCAAATTAAGTAGCAATAATTCCATTGGCTCACAAAGATTAAAACAATTGATATTTAACGCTAGTGAGGATTTAGAGAAATAGAGACAATGTTTATTGTATTTTCAGTGGGCATGTAAATTAAAGAAGCTGTGTTTGATAGGTGATTGATTTGGCAACAGTATAAAAATATTATATGTGCACATTCTTTGTCCACATAATTCCATGCATAAAAGTGTATTCTAAAAATATTTATACATAATTTCAAATATATATGGGCAATGGTGGTCTATTCTGCATTGTTAGAAACAATCTTAGTGTTTCTTAGTAGGGTTTTTTTAAGCAAATTATTATACAGATAACAAGGTCTTTCAACCTAGGTACTAACATTTCAATGTGAATCTTGTGAATTTGAGGTTGGATAATTGTTTGTTGTGGGAGGCTGTTCTGTACATTGTAGGATGTTTTGTGGTATCTCTGGCACCCCTTTCCCCATAGTTGTGACAATAAAACATACTTCCAGACATTGCCAAATGTCCCCTGGGAGCTGAGGCAAAATTATCCTCATTTATTTCTTTAAAAATCACTGTTCCACAAACATACAGGGGAAAGTACTTAGTAAATATCTAAATGCTCTAACTAGTAGGGTTCCAAATCATAGTTTCATAAAAGTGGAAACAGCATGTTACAGAAAAATATATAGAGCATATCATTAATATACTAAAAAAGATACATGTGAACATAAATATGTTTGTAAATGGAGCAAGCATAGAATGAGTATAGAAAGATATACACCAACTCCCTATTGCCAGTGGCTTCTGCTGAGTGGAGAAAGGGAGTTTGGGAGCTTCCTTTAAAAATGTTTTAGTGCATCTAACTAAAGAAAGTTAGCGATTTCATTCTACTACAAGTAACAAAACTTTGAATATAGTAATTTGAGCAAGTCCAAAAGCAAGCAGTCAGGACTGGGATGGTAGGTTCACAATGTCTTCCAGGACCAAGGTCCTATGTTTGATTTGAAGTAGCCAGATGTGCCCATCACCTAGTGTTCATAGGATAGCTGGTTGGCTTTGAGCATCAAGTCTTCATTCAAGAAAGGGGGAGAAAGGACAGCTAGGCGTCAGAGAATCTGAGTTCATCCTCTCCAGTGATATGTCATTGGCCAGAATACGTCACATGGCCACATTCATCTATAAGGAATATATATATTTTTTAAGCTGGCAGCACATTACCAACTTGAACACAATCAGTGGTGAACAGTTAACTGTTGCCACACTTGGAAAATGTTTTGAGAATGAAGAAAAAGAGAAGATAGAAAGGAGGGGAATGAAAAGATGTGAAGAAAGAAAGGGATGTATGCAGAAGGAAAGATGAAATGACAAAGAACTTAAAGAAATTTGACTTGGATTTGAATCTTGCTGTCATCACTTTCATGCTTTTTGATTGAAAGCAAATTGGTGTCATTGAGGCTGTTTTCCCAACTGTAAAATGCCTATCTTACAAGATGGCTATAGGAATTAAATGAAATTATTGATGTAATATTCTTAGAATAGTGATTGCATACAATAAGTACTAAGAAAAGTGAATTTTCTTCTTATAATACCTATAACCTATTAAATATTAAAACACTCAACTGCACACACTTTTGGCTTTCTAACTGTTTTGTGAATGTTACTTTGTATCTTAAAGACAACTTCTGCTCTTTAAGGGCAGGGACTTTGGGATCCTGTGGGATGCCATAAAAGATAGGGATATCACATCCACACCCATTCAGGGACTACCATGCACCTGCTGCACTGGACACTGGGCAGGGCTGATGACACAGTGATTCAGCACAGAGGTGAGAATGGACATTCAAAGTGAGATTCAAGTTAAGGTAAAAGAATGACTAATGTGAGGGTCAGACCTCCAAAACATAAACATGCCTGGTCTGCAGTACCTTGATTGTGAAGGCAACACTCAATACGGTAAATGAAGTACAGAGAGAAACTCAGGAAGGAACAGAGAAACCCGCATGGTCTTTGCATGGTGGAAATTTTCTTAAATAGAGATTGTGCTTTGTGTGCTTATGTGACATGGGGAGTTACAGAGGGGACTAGAAACCCGGCATACACACACACATGCACACACACACTCTTCAAGGCTGGAGAAATCTCAATGATTACTTATTCCTTTTAGACTGCCCCCTCCCTTCGTTAAGCATGCTCTTCTTCTTTTTTTTTTTTTTAATTAAATTTGTTGGGGTGACAGTGGTTAGTAAAATTACATAGGTTTCGAGTGTATAATTCTGTAATACATTATCTATATATCGCATCGTGTGTTCACCATACAGAGTCAGTTCTCTATTCATCACCATATATTTGATGCCCTCTACCCTCTTCTACCACCCCTCTCCCCCTTACCCTTTGGTAACCACTAAACCGTTGTCTGTGTCTATGGCAGATGATTGGATAAAGAAGATGTGTTATATATACACAATTGAATACTACTCTGCCATAAGAAAAGATGAAATAGTGCCATTTGTGACAACATGGATAGATCTTGAGATTATTATGCTAAGTGAAATAAGTCAGACAGAAAAAGTTGAGAATCATATGATTTCACTCATGTTTCGGATATAAAACTGAAAGCAACAACAACAAAAAACCAAGATGAATAAACAAAGAAGCATGTTCTTCTTGATGTCCCAATCTCTCTCATGGGAATTTCTGTTTCCCCCCAGCTTAGGTTTACAACTAAGTCCCCTTGACCCCTGGAGTTGTAAAAGTTGCCTTTTACAACTGCCCCTTCTTTTGCTTTCCACCACCATAACCTTAACATTTGTGGATTACTTACCCAATCTCCTTACAGCTCTCCTCATCTCTATGTCCATGTCACCAGGACAAACTGTGTCTATGAATTTCAGAGCAAGTGTCCTCTTATACATAATGCAGTATTACCCTTATTTACTAGATAAGTCAACTGAAGTACAGAGAAGTGAAGGACCTTGACCAAGGTCACATGGCTTGTAAATTTCAGAGGTGGGGAACAGAACTTCGCCTCTTTGGCTCCAAAGGCACATTCCTTTCTAAATAGCACACTGTCTGTCAGACATCAGGGAAATCTCCTGGAAGGTGGTAGGCTCCCTGCCTTTCTCAGCAGCCTGTGTGCCAGCTGTTTCCTCATCACTGACAACAAAGGCCTTTACTGAGATCCCTGCTGGAATCTGTAGGGAAGCCAATATCAGGTCAGGATTCCATTTACTGGGCAGTGGAGTCAGAGAGGGATGAGTGCCAGTGCCTGTGATTTCTGTGTTTTAATATTCACTTAACTTTGTAGAGAGTAATTAGATTCCACTCATTCTACACCAGCTGGTATTTACTTCATCCTCCATCAAGCATCAACAGAGCATGGGGCTGCAAGATAGAAATATTACTCTGGCAAGCATAAATATTTCATTTTTCATACCACAAATGCGTTGATGATTTATTAATTAGCCTAAAGGCTGCTGCCTTTGCAAAGCTGAAAATGAAGCTTTGCTGCTCTGCGAATTGGGTTTGTCTGGGGCACAGTGCCTATCAGTGAAACATGGCCCAAGTTTGGTAAATATCTGCTGAAATGCCCAGTCCAAACTTCATAGGCCTGGTCTCGCCTTTTGACTGCCCACCAAATCCCTGCAGAGAACTTTCCCAGCCTCAAAAACCCTTTCCAAAAAATGTAGCTGGGACCAGAGCCAACTGGTCTACCTACCAGCTGGCTGTTGAGAAGAGGCAACCAGCCTGCTAATGGGTCAGTGCTTGCCTTTGACCCAGCTTTTGAGATTACACAACCCACCTGAGTTGCTTATTCAGGAGACCCAATGGAACCTCTGCCTGGAACTTCAGCCACAAGCCAGGTCTGTGGCTGGTCTCAGGACCTATTCACAAACACTGTCCATGAGAGATACAATTATCTCAGGGATGAAGCACTCATGTGACATGTCCACTCCAAGTAGGACATACACACCCACCCTAAGCAACTCTCTGAGCTCTCTGAAAACATGCCATCTGGGTTCTGAATAAGTTATATATGGTTAACAAGAAAAGTAAAAAAATAGCTCAAAATAACAGCTTTGTTGTTGATGGAACTAAATTACAATGTTGATGGAGCTAAATAGGACACAATTTGGAATCTGGTCCAAGTGGTCTGCCAGCTCCCCACATCTGTCTAGAGCAGTTCTCAAGGAAGGAGAATGTGATTTTGCAATGTCTGGAGGCATTTTTGGTTAGCATTACTGTGGAGATGCTACTGGTACGTAATGTGTGTCTGTGAGTATCTAGAGGCTAGGGATGTGGCTAAATATCCTGCAATGAACAGGACAGATCCCACACTCCATGCTCAGGTCTTTGATAGATTCTCTGTTGAGATAGATTATTTATTGAAAAATGTGGATCAATGGTTGTTGTCCTCTAGCCAAGTAACTCATTTCGTCTTAATAGGCAGGAGTAAAGTGTGGGGCAGGAGGCCAGGAGCATTTCAGGAGAAAATCCCCTCAAAGACTCTCCCTTCTAACAGTATCCATTCTTAGACTTTAGCCAGAAATACAGATGACCCTCCAACGTTAGCAAGTGACCAATGTAACAATCAGGAACATGTCTTGCCCTATTCCTAACTTAATCTCAACATGATTTCCCTCTGTTGTTGAGTCTCAGACCCTTGGCTTCCTGACCTGATTTAGATATCTGTCCTTGGCTCCACTGACTTGCTCCATAGTTTATCCTGGACCTCAGTTTGATGATCCTACTCCTTTCTCCTTTTGGGTTTGTCCTCACTTTTTTCACTCCTTATGTATATCTGAATTCATACTTTGGCCCTGGCTAGGAACAGCCTATTAAAGGAGTAAGAAAGTCACACATAGAAGGTCCCTGGGTTATGCCTTTCCAAATTTCTTACTGAATCTTCTCAAACATCTTTCAAAGTAAGGAACTACCATGACTGTTTTACTTAAGGGGAAGTTGAAGTTTAGAAAGAAGTAGCAGTTCCTGAAACATATCAGGAGTGAAACAAATATTAAATGGATGTGAATAAACTATTGACTGAATGAGTCAGCTAATACATGGCAGACAATGAGAAACAAGATCTGCCTTATTTCTAGGTCTGGCTTGCCTATACAACACTGCCTCCCCACTCACCACTTCCCTGCCTCCTGTTGCAGGAACTTCATAACACACATCTATTTATCTATGGTATACCCAAGCCATCACTCTATGTCCACGACTTTGATGAAGTTTTCTATGCTCAATGCACATAAAATTCATAAATTGCAATATTCCAAAGATGTTTTAGGTCAGGGCATTCCTATAATATTTTATACCATATATATATAATCTAGAGAGAGGAAACTACATATTATTTTTCAAATGTACTCATTCAACAAATATGCATTGGGGAAACAACAAAGAATTTGGGGGAGGGCTTCAAACAGTAGTTAAGAGTGAAAACTCTGGAGTGAGGCTGGTTAGAATCAAATCTCACTGCATCACCTGTTCTTTATGACTTGGAGCAATTTTAATAACCTCCCTGTAGGACTCATCTCTTCATATGTAAATAAGAATAATTATAGCCCCCTCCCCACAGTTTTGCTATGAAAATTAAGTACATAAATTGCCATATCCTTTGCCAATTGGGATTGTTTTGTCACATGCTAGTCATTGATATTGTCTCACAAATTATGTTGTTCAATTCATCAACAAAGATTTTGATATTAACAAAGAGAGCAATTATTGAGTGTTTACTCTGTTTCAAGACTCTCCCAGTACTTTTTTTTTATAATTAATCAGCATGTCACCCTGATGAGTCATATACCATTTGTATAATTGTTATACAGATGAGGAATATGTCAGAGGTTGAACGTGTATAATTTGCCCACGATGGCATGGGTAGTGAGCAGCACAGAAAGGCTGAAATTCAGACTGTTTGGCTCCAAAGTCAGCCTTTGGAAACCACTACCCTACCCCATGCCAGGGGATGGGCACAATAAAATGAGAGGAAACTGCAGTATAGGGAATGCATGCCTGAGGCACACACAGGTCAGCAAACAGAGATAAAGGGGACCTAAGTGACCTGGAGTGAGAGGAGATTTCTTTCCTAAAGGCACAATGCTTGTTTGAGGCTTGATAAATGAGAACACTAAGGAGGGGCTGTGGTGGGGTTCCTCTCACAAAAGCAAAAAGACGCCAGAGGAACACGGGTAGATGGTCTCCCTAGATCCAATGTGGACTGTGAAGACCAGTAGAAAAGAAGGATAGCAGGTGCATTAGGTGGCAAGAATCCAAGAGACCTTAGACACTGAATAAGCATCTGACTTTTTCTAGAAGGCAGTAGCAGAAAATCAAAGTGCATTTGTGTCTTAGAGAAGCTCATCCAAGTCTTAGTGTGGTTAACTGGTCATATAAAAATTGGTAAACTAGGGCCAACAAGAAAAATTTCTGTTATCACCTTATCAGGTCTGAACCAAGACAGAAGCAATGGGCATGGACAACACAACGCACAGATAAGAGAGATATTTCAGAGGTGTAAATCCCTTCGGGTCTGAGTAGAGATAAGTTAAATAACAAAATTTCTGTATAGGTAAAGGGGGATTTTTCTAACAAACTTAAAGCCATCCATAAGAGCAAAGCCCCAGGACAAGGGCCAAGACATCAATGGGGCAGTGACACAAGGAGGACAAGAAGCAATGTCCCCAAAGGTGTAGCAGAAGCGATTCAGTGTGTTTCAGTTAGGTTCTCCCCTACCCAGTGGCCCTGTCTAAACAGCTCTTAAGACAGAGTCATGGGCCTCAAGGCTAATACTCCGGAAGTTTTATGCTGGTTTATGTAGCTGGAGAGGCATGGGCTGCATTGAACTAAATGAGAAAATCCTACCTCTTATTTTAGTGAATAAACAAAATCATATGATAAAATCAGGTACTTTCAAAATGATTAACACTAGCAAGTTCCCATGATATAATTTAACCCACTTGATTTAAGGGATCTGGAAACCTTCCATAAAACTATTGTCAACATATGGATAACTCTCATATTTTTAATAAGAATCTGTTTAGGCAAATTACCTTTTAAAATGCTTTATGTATCAAATATTGAAATAAATGGTATTATCAGAGATGGCTGCCAGATCCTCAAACTTATATATGTGGTAGCAAGATTATATTCAGGACTATGAGGTGATCAGCCTCCTATGACAGAAGACAATGTGTTTGCAGGCCATGGAGAATTTTAAGAAAAATCTGTGGAGGTCAAACTTAGCATAAACATTTCCTGAGGAAAAAGTCAAAGAATATTTGTGGACCTTGAGAGTAACTGAGAATTCAGGCTCCTGGGCAATTCTACTAAATTCTATTAATAATTTGTTAAATGAGACATTCCTTTGAAATGCCTATATATCACACATTTCTTATATGATACTTTTATTTTAAAACAGCTATTGTGAATCCCATTTAAAATATATATATATTCCTTTATGTGTATTTTTCCATCTAGTCTATTTTCAAGCATTCCAAACAAGCATTTCAATATAAAAATCAAAAGAGTAGATATTTAGAGGAAGTAAAATAAATGTACAAAAAGTGACAATGTCTTCTTTATAATGAGTAGCACAACAATCATCTCCCAGCACATATTTGTCTCACTTTCTGTCGAGCCTTGAGGAGAATGAATCACCAGGAGGTGAAGAGGACAGGTAGGCGAGATCATCAGGGCACCTTCCTTCAGGAGGCTGTAAGCAGGTATGTGCTCAGGAACTCATGTAACACAAAAAATGAATTTCTGATGGATGAACAGCTAAATACTTTTACGAAATAAAGCAATAGATCTCTAAAAAAATACAATCTTATATTTAGTTAACTTCTACAGGGATGACCTTTAAAGTTAGGATTCTGTAAAAGATATGATGAAGAAAAAAAAGAAAGAATTTTGGCTACCTCAAAATGAGTATCACATGTAAAGTAAAATCTTAAATTAAAGGCCCAATAATTTGGAAAATATTAACTTACTGATATAGTTTTCATATTCAAATCTCAAAGTTCATATTTACAGTGTACATAGTAAAATCAGTGATGAACATAAAATAACAGTAAGTAAACAAAACGTTTTAGTTTGATGTAGTCCCACTTCTTTATTTCTTCTTTGGTTCCCCTTGCCCAAAGAAATATATCAGAAAAAATATTACCAAGAGGAATGTCAGAGAATAATTGCCTAAGTTTCCTTCTAGAAATTTTGTGGTCTCAGATCTTATATTTAGGTCTTTAATCCATTTTGACTTTATTCGTATATATGATGTAAGAACATGGTATGGTTTCAGTTTTTTGCATATATATATCCAGTTCTAACAACACCATTTACTGAAAAGATTGCCCTTTTGATTACAATAGCCTTGTAATATGGCTTGATATCAGATAGTGTGATACCTCCAACTTTGTTCTTTATTCTCAAGATTGTTGTGGCTATTTGGGGTCTTTTGTGGTTCCATATAAATTTTAGTGTTATTTGTTCTAGTTCTGTTAAAAATGCCATTGGCACTTTAATAGGTTAAATCTACAGATTTTTGGACCCGCCGAGTGGCGCGGTGGTTAAGCACTGACTTGAGAAACCAGCGGCCCTGGTTCAGGTCCCACATCTGAGGGCCAGTGACACTGCCCTCAAAAAAAAAAAATAAATCTACAGATTTTTTTTGGATAGTATGGACATTTTAATAATGTTAATTTCCCTATCCAGGAACACGTAAACCATCAACAAAATGAAAAGACAACCTAACAAATGGGAAAAGATATTCAACTATAATACATTCAACAAGAGATTTATATCCAAAATTTATAAAGAACTCATACAAATTACCTCAGAAAAACAAACAATCTCCTTAAAAAATGGGCAAAGAAACTTAATAGGCGTTTCCCAAAGAGGACATGCAGTTGGCCAATAGAAATATGAAAAAAATGTGTGTCACTAATCATCAGAGAAATGCAAATTAAAACCATGATGAGATATCATTTTACACTTGTCAGAATGGCTATCATCAACAAATCAATAAATAAGTATTGCAGAGGATATGGAGAAATGTGAACTCTTGTGCACTGTTTGTGGGATGTAAATCGGTGCAATTGCAAATTGGTTCAGCCACTATGGAAAACAGTATGGAGGTTCCTCAAAAAATTAAAAGTGGAACTACCTTATGACCCAGCATTTCCACTTCTGGGTATTTATCTGAAGAAATCCAAAACACTCATTTGAAAAGCTATATGCACTCCTATGTTCATTGCAGACTTGTTTACAATAGCCAAGTTATGGAAGCAACCTAAGTGCCAATCAAAAAATGACTGAATATAGAAGAAGGGGTGTATATATATATATATATATATATATATATATATATATATATATATACACAATGGGATATTATTACTCTGCCATAAAGCAAAAAAAAGAAAACAATGAAATCTTACCATTTGTAACAGTATGGATGGACCTAGAGGGTACTGTGATAAGTAAATCAGTCAGACAGAGGAAGACAAATTCCATATGACAAATAACATATATGTTAAATCTAAAGAGTAATATAAACAAACAAACAAAACAGAAACAGACTCATAGATACAGAGAACAAACTGATAGTTGTTAAACGGGAGGGGTGGGGGTTTGCTAAAAAGGTGAGGGGAGTAAGAGGTACAATTGGTAGTTACAAAATAGTCATGGTAATGTGAAGTACAGCATAGGGAGCATAGTCAATGACATTGTAATACTAGACTTATCAGAGGGATCACTTTGCAAATTATATAAATGTCTAACAACTATGCTGTACCACTGAAATTAATATAAAATAATATTAAATGTTCAGTGTAATTGAAAAAATAATTTTTAAAAAATGGTTAAAAAATAAGAAGGATCCTGAAAAAAAACAAAAAACAAAAAAAACAACTAACATTAAGTGAAGAGAGAGGCTTGAACATGAGCTTATTCAGTAGCTATTAACTACATAATTGCATTCTTGGCACATGAGTCATTAAGCTAATTGCTACATAAAAAACACAAGCCTAGTTGTTCATATTTTGGGTGGTCTAGGAACTCAATGATCTGATAAACATAATTTCTGAAAACTATGAAAAGTTTTTTGGTAAATACAGCAAAATTTCTTTTTACATTTATCAATGATATTGATTGAGAAAAACAAAGTGAACAAATAGAAAAGCTCAAGTTCAATAGAAGAAATGGCAAATCCTCTCTGGAACAAAGCAAATTCAAAATAAATGTCAAGGAATTTCAATATATAAAGTTTCAAGGAATGAGTTCTCGGTTAGCGATTAAAACAAAAGACATGTGTTGTGGGGGACCAAAGAGGGGCAGGGAATGTACCATGAAGAGAGCAGAAGAAACAGCCTAGCTAAATCAAATCTGCAAAACATCCAATATTGGAATTGGATACATCTCTTAACAATACATCTCTTAAAAGATAACATCTCTAAAAATATGTACACATTTTTGGCACCCCCAGTATAAACTTAAAGGAAAAAATGAAACTATGATTAAAGAACAAGAAAATATAGAATATAACCAAAATAGATTTTCCAAATTATCAAACTGAAATTCTAGAAGTGAAACAAAGCTAGTAACTAAAAGATGCAATATCTAAGTTCAACAGCTAACTTGACAAAGCTGAAGAGTAAAATAATTAAAAGATAAGATCAAATGAAATCATAAGTACTGAAGAACAGTAACAACACAGAAAATTGGAGAGAAAATTTAATGAGCATATAAAACAAAAAGGCCCAACATAAGATCCATTGGGATTCCAGAAGAAATGAGAAATATTGAGAAAGAAACTTGATTTGAAAGGACAGAACAGTAGTTAAGACAGTGTGATATTGGTAACAAGATAGACAAAAGAAAGAGTCTCGAAATAAACCCACACAAATATGGACAAGTGATTTTTTACAACAATGCAAAAGTAATTCGAAGGAGAAAGGTTGATCTTTTTAGAAATGGTGGTGGAGGAGTGACCGGTTACTCAGGTGGTTTGAGTGTGGGCTCGTAACACCAAGGTTGCTGATTCGATTCCCACATGGGCCAGTGAGTTGTGTCCTCAATTAGATTGAAAACAACAACTTGACTTGGAGCTGATGGGTCCTGAAGAAACACACTGTTCCCCAATTAAAAAAAAAAAAAAGTTTAAAAAAAAATGGTGATGGAAAGTTGGATAACAATATACAAAAAAAAAAATAAAATAAAAAAATAAAGGCAATAAAATAAATTTAGTCCATGTCTCCTACATTATACAAAAGTCAAGTGAATCACAGACCTGAATTTTAAAATTTAAAATCATAACACTTCTAGAATGAAAACACTAAAACAAATCTTTGTAAAGTTAGGTTAGGCAAAAGTATCTTAGATACAACACTGCTATAGGTTTAATTGTGTCACTCCCCCCACCCCAAAAAAAATATGTTGAAGTTCTAAACCCCAATACATCAGAATTTGACTTTATTTAGATTTATGGTTTTTTGAGAGGTTATTGAGTTAAAATGAGATCATTAGGGTGGGCCCTAATATTTATAATATGATTGATGTCTTTATTAAAAACGAAAATGTGAATGGAGAGACGGACATGCACAGAGGGAAGATGCTGAGAAGAGACACAGGGAGAATGTCATGTGAAAGCAAAAGATTGGAGTGATGCAGCTACAAGCCATGACATGCTGAAGATTGCCAGGAAACGACCACATGCTAAGGGAGAGGCATGGAATAGATTATCTCTCACAGTCATCCAAAGGATGCAGCCCTGCTGACAGTTTGATTTCAGACTTCAGGGCTCCAAAACTATGCTATAATAAATTTCTGCTTTTGTATCCTACCCAGCTTATGGTACTTTGTTATAGCAGCATTAGGAAACTAATACAAACACCATAAATATCAAATATTTTTAAAATCATGATAAATTGGATGCAATCAAAATTAAGAACTTATGTTCTGTTTTCTTTTTATTAGTTTTAGGTGTCCAAACAACACAGTGATTAGACATTTATATATTTCACAAAGTGATAACCCCAATAAGTCTATTAACAATCTGACACTGTACATAGTTATTACAATATTATTGACTACATTCCCTATGCCATACTATATATCCCTGTGACTTTTTAAATTATAGTTGTTATTCAATATTACTTTATATTAGTTTTGGGTGTTGTTGGGTCCGAGTGTTTCATACAGGGACGGTTTCAGTTGTGAGGTATCCAAAAGTAAAAAAGCCTTGCAGAGTCTCTGAGGTGAATACAGCAACACTTTATTCAGCAAAGGTAGGACAGCAGCAGAACTCAGTTAAACAGCAGCAGCAGAGACAGAACTCAGAACCCGCACCCATTTAAGCAGAACTGGAGTTTTTATAACACAATAACAATAGTGTCATGGTGCCAGCACACATGCACACTAGAAGCAACTCACATAAACAAGCTGTTTTCTTGCAGTCTCACCTGGGCCTGGGGGAAGAGTCAGTGCTGCTGGCCTCTAAAGCCTGTAAACATTTCCTGACCCTGGGAGACCCCCACAAGTGTACAATGTAATGATTAGACATTTATATAGTTTTTGAAATAATCACTCCCAATAAGTCTAGTAGCCACCTGACACTATATATAGTTTTTACAATATTATTGGCTATATTCCCCTTACTGTACTTTATATCCCTGTGACTCTTTTGTAACTACAATTTGTACCACTTAATCCCTTCACCTTTCCCACCCACCCTCCCATCTAGTAACCATCAGTTTGTTCTCAATATCAATGAGTCTGTTTCTGTTTTGTTTGTTTATTTTGTTCTTTACATTCCACATGTAAGCGAGATCATATGGTGTTTGTCTTTCTCAGTCTGATTTATTTCATTAGCATAAAAACAATAGGTCCATCCATGTTGCTGCAAATGGTAAGATTTTGTTCTTTTTACAACAGAGTAATATTCCATTGCATATATTACCACAAATTCTTTATCCGATCATCTATTGATGGGCATTTTTGTTGTTTCCATATCAGGCAGTGTGCCATATGGTCTGAGGCCAGCCTCCAGGCATTCTGTTTCTGGTGCTTCTTGAAAGGGGCTCCTGTGCAGGCCAATTTCAGCCTGTGACTGGCCAGGGGCTACCTGATAGGATCTACAAAGCTATATGCAGTTGGTTGCTTCCTATGTTGGACCTAGAAGTGTGTGGAGGTGGCCTTGCTCTGAACCATGGTGGCTGCCACCAGTATCAGACCTGGGGCAGCATAGCAAAAGACCCAGTGCCCCCAGGTCTGTTGCTACCTGCTGGCTGCCCATAAGTCTCAGATGCTGAAAGAGCTTCCTTAGGAGCATGCATCTGGCTGGTTGACCTGGTGTTGACAGTGCCCCCCAGCAATGCCACCCGAGTTGAGTGGGAGGGGGTCCCAGGAAATCACAGGGTGTGGGTTGTTGTTTTTTACAAATTAATGCCGGTTTAGTTTTTGCACCAATGCTGAGACTGTGGCCACTTCACAAAAAGCCCAGAAAGGACCTGGCAAGCCACCACTAGCCTCAGGCACACAGGTTCCCAGTCATCCAAGCTGGGGCTGACTGCCTACCACCAAAAGTTTCCCAGGGCACCAGGGGGCGTCCACTGCTAAAGAAGCCTCCTATAACTTATGGGGTGGGGCTGACCGCACAGGAACTGAAAGTGTCCCAGGCAATGCCTCCATAGTTGGGCGAAGCAGGGTCCAAAGGAATCACCAAGGTGGTGTGCACATGCAGGTTTTACCAGACCAATGTGGTCTAAGACAGTTCTGTGTGTGTGAGTTCAGCACAAGAAAGATGGTGCCCCTCCTGTATGTTACATGTGAGGCAGGCTCCACATAGGGATAATGCTGCTGTCCCTCAAACCCTTGCCCTGCAGCCACACAACTCAGTCTTTCCCTGTATGTCTCTGGCACCTTTTGAGTTGCCATCTCTCTGCCAGAGCTCAGGAGGAGTGCTGGCAAGCAAGTGAGTCTGTGTAAGAGCCCTTTAAGAGGATGTCTGGGTTTCCAGACACCTTTAGTTTCACCAGGATGGAGAGACAGAATCCTCACTGATTTTCATTGTCAGATGTTGTGGGGAGTACTCTTCCTGGCACGGGACCCCTGGGCTGGGGAGCCTGGTGTGGGGCTGGGGCCCCTTACTCTTCAGGGGAGACCTCCTCTACTGAGGTATCCCTCCTGGTGCCAAACCACCACCTGTGGGTTTGGGGGCAGCCTGTTTCCTGTCTCTGCCCCTCTTACCAGTCTCAATGTAGGTTCTTCTTTATATCCTTAGTTTTAAATGGGCTCTGTTCAACTAGTCTTCAGGTGATTCTCAAGGTAAATTTTTCTATAATTTCGTTGTAATTCGAATGTGATCATGGGAGGCAGATGACACAGCTTTTACCTATGCCATCTTGGGCCAATTCTCCCAAGAACTTCAGTTCTTTAGAAATATTTGTAAACAAAATGATATTGTAAGCACAGATTGGAAAAATATTTGCAAATCTTATATGTCATAAATGACTTATATCCAGAATACATAAAGAAGTCTCATAGACACAGACAATAGTTTAGTGGTTACTAGAGGGTAAATGGGAGGTTGATGGTAGATGAGGGTAAAGGGGATCAAATATATGGTGATGGAAAGATAACTGACTCTGGGTGGTGAACACACAATGTGACATATAGATGATGTATTAAAGAATTGTACAACTGAAATCTATGTAACTTTGCTAACAATTGTCACCCCAATAAACTTTAATTCAGAAAAAAAAAGAAGTCTCAAAATTCATTAATTAGAAAACAATAATTCTGATGGTTGCTAGATGGGAGAGGAATGGGGGATGGGAGAGAAGGTGAAGGGATTACAAATTGTAGCCACTAAATAGTCACAGGAATGTGAAATACAGTATGGGGAATATAGTCAATAATGCTGTAAAGAACATGTAGGGTGCCAGATGGGTGCTGGACTTATCAGAGGCGTCACTTCATAGCCTGTGTAGATGCCTAACCACTGCACTGTACACCTGAAGCTCAAGTAGAATATATTGAATGTCAACTATAAATGTGTACATATAAGGGCCGGCCGAGTGGCTTGGTGGTTAAGCGCTGGCTTGGGAAGCCAGCGGCCCCGGTTTGGTCCCACATATGAGGGCCAGTGACACTGCCCTCAAAAAAAAAAAAATGTGTATATATATATATATATATATATATATATATATATATATAGTCACGGGATATAAATTACAGCATAGGGAATATAGTCAATGATATTGTAACAGCTATATATGATGTTAGAGGGGTAGTAGATTTGGCAGGGCGGTTATCACTTTGTGAGGGTTGTAAATGTCCCATTATGTTGTTTTATACACCTGAAACTAATATAATAAAAAAAAGAAAACAAATATCCCAATCTGAAAATGAATGAAAGATTTTAGAGAAAAACTGATGTATGAGGGGTAGTAAACACTCAACCATATAAAAGATGAAATAATGTCATTTGTGACAATGTAGATGGATTACAAGAGTATTATGCTAAGTGAAATAAATCAGACAAAAAATGACAAGAACCAGATGATTTCAGTAATATGTATTATATTTTTAAAAAGCAACAAATGAACAAACAAACAAAGTAAAACTCATAGATACAAAGAATCATGGTTACCAGAGGGGAAGGAGGTTGAAGGGAGGATGAAGCCAATGGGAATGTAAAATGGCACACTTTGGAAACATTTTTTGCAGTTTCCTAAAAAGTTAGTATACGCCAGTTTATAATCATCCATCCCTCCATATTTACTCAAGAGAAATGAAAGTATATGAATATACAAAAACTTGTACCTCAATGTTATTAAAACTTTATTTGAAATAGCCAAGAACAGAAAACAACCCAAATGTATATCAACAGATCAATGGATAAACAAATTGTTATACAGTCATACAATGTATGCTAATCAGCAGTAAAAAGAAATGGAATATTTTTACACATAACAACTGTTTTTAAATAATTACGCTGATGGAAAGAATGACATAAACATTATATACTGAATAACTCCATTTACATATAGTTCTAGAAAATGCACATTAATCTATAATGACAGAAACTAGGTCAGTTGTTGTCGGGGATGGGGAGAAAGGGCTGGGAAGGGCATCACGGAGCGATTGCCAAAGATAATGAGAGAAAAACAATTTCAGGCCTGTACATGATGAATGTTTATTATCTTGATAGTTTTGATAATTTCATGGGTGTATACATCTATGAAATATACCAAATTAGATATTTTATGTGCAATTTATTATATTTCAATTATACAAAATATAGGATACAAAATTTATAATAAATTTATATACTTTAGGTGTAGTTTTATGTACGTCAATTATACAAAATCATAGTTATACAAAATTACAATTAAGTTGGATTTAATCCCCAAAAACGCAAGTGTTGACAAATTTGCAGAGCCACCAGTGTATTTATATACTTGTGGAATGTTATGTTATTTAGAAAATAATCAGGCCGGCTGAGTAGCACTGTGGGTGGTTGAGAGCTGGCTTGGGACGCCAACGACCCCGGTTTGGATCCCAGATATGAGGGCCAGTGACACTGCCCTCAAAAAAAAAAAAAAGAAAATAATCTTACATTAACTGACAAAGCTGGGAAAAAGCAAAGGCACTAATCCATGCATTTAGAAATGTCTACCCTCCAATCCTTCTCATTATTTATGCCTGTATATTGATAATATTTATTATCAATATAACACATTCATAATATCTCTATATTAGACAGCTATATATTAGATAATATGTCTATATTTGTTAACTATCTAATATTTATTTATTAAAGATATTATCTAATATGTAATATAGTATAAGATCATATACACATATTAGCTAAACATTAATTTCCTAGAATAAATCATTCTCAGCAAAAAGTAATATCAATTGATAAAATAGATAACCAGACCCAGGATATTTACTAAATAGAATACTGTTTGGTAGTGAATGTGAATGAACTACAACTACATGGTAAACCTGAGGGGGAAATATACACATCATATATTTTATAAATGTTTGTATCATTACAATATTATAATAAATAAATAAAACATGTGTATAAAATAAAAATACTAAAATATAATAAATATTAATGATAGAATATCAAATAAAAATTGCAGCAATGATCAGAGAGGTTGAAAAGAAATGTACTGTAATATGAATTTTTTGAAGGATAATCAAGAAGCTTTATTTTTCTTACTCCTTTTTTTCATGCTTTCCAACTTTTATTTAATGAGGACATACATTTTGATAGTGAAACCTAAACATTCAAAAGTTTTAGGTTAAATTGTTATACTGTGTGACTGCTTTTTGATCAAGTATTACTTTATGATGTAGATTATTGAATAAAACAGAGAAATGAAGCTAAGTGATTTTTATTCTTAGAGTGAAAATACAATGCTCTGCCAAAAAATAGCAAATTGGATACCCACCTATTTGCTTCATAGGTCCTCATAGTGCACAAAATCTCCTAAAATAGCCTCCAAACAGCAAAATGTAGGCCAGACTTCAAAACGGATGAATTTGATGAATTCTATATGACATAATGTAAAATTCATAAATGGAGAATTTCTAAATCTAAAAATACTTGAAATACCCAAAAATAGACAATGTGGATCAAAATATTGCTCAAAGGATGCAAACACTCATTGTAACAAATGTAACATTGTGTATATTCCATAAAATACACTGTGTTATGTAAATATGGATTTTAAGTGAGTGTGCTTAGGAAAGTTTCCATTAACCAAATTAGTTTTATTCAAATAGTTATAGGCAAATTTGCCTGCCCCCAGACAAATGTCCATCATGGTGACAATGCCAGCAGGCTGAGAGAACCCACTGACAGCACACAGATACTCGGCAGAAAAGAAGCAAAGCCCTGAGTGGAAAAGGAAGAAAAGGAACAGGCACCAGGTTTGTCTGCCCTAGTAGGGAAGTTGACAAAAGGAAGAAAGAGTCTCAGAAAAATGCAACCAACAGACACTCACTTAGTGCGAATGTGTGTCAGATGTAGGGGGTAAGAGATCATTAGGGACACACAGCTAAGAGAGAGACACAGAAACAAATAACATCATTGTATGATTACAGGTTCAGGATCCAGGTCTGTAGGAAGAGCTGACAGAGCTAAGGAGAGGGTGTGGCGCATCAGCCTTGGGCATGGGGGGCGGGGAGGGTAGATTTGGGGGCGGGGGGAGAAGAATAGGGTATATTTGCTCTGGACCTTAAACCTGAGTAAGATGTTTTTCAAATTGAGACAATGGGAACAATAGTGACAAAGAGAGGTGAAAGAGTAAAATCATGAAACCTTTTGTAGTACCAGAGAAATGGAACTCAGTGATTTTAGATACTTCAGGAAAAAAGTGGCAAATGTGAGTTCAAAGTAGTAAGGCACAGTTTTTGGAGCTGGGAAGGTGTGGGGCTGCATAGCTGTAACTTTCTTCTTAGGTGCTGGGGACTCCATAAAGATACTTCTGTTGTTGCTGTTGGCTTGTTTGTTTGTTTGTTTGTTTTTAAAGAACAAGAATGAAACAGGACCATTGCTTAAAATGAAAGATATGAAGAAAGGAGTAAAAATGGAGAAAGAAAATTATTGTAATGGTTCAGGTGAGAGATGATAAGGGACTGAATTGAAGCTTTGAAACTAAGATTATAAAAAGAGATAAGAAATATTTTTAAAAATGAATAGTTACGGTTTGATTCAAAATTGACAGTGGAAGGTGAGAGAGAAGGAGTAATAGATAGGGACTCTGAGAATTCTAATTATGACAACCCAGCAATCACAGTATCATTAACGTAGATAGAGAATGCAGGAAAAAGAGTTGGTTTTAGAAAGTAGATAATGAGGTTAGCTTTGGACATGCTGATCTGTGTGTTCCTTTGGTAAATCCAGAAATGTAGAAAATGGAAATATAGGTCTGTAACTTGAAGGTGAATTCTGAGTTACTGAAATAAATTTCACACTCAAAAATGTAGAGCTGGTAGTTAAAGCTCTTAGAGAGGATAAGAGACTAATAATCAAAACATGATATATGAATTGGGTGATTACTGTATAACCACTTTACATATATTTATTTATTTAATTCTTACAACAGTGGTGTAAATTAGGTACCATAGTTGTTTCTCCTATACATAGAAAACTGATTCAGAAAGAATTTAAAACCTTATCCAGGTTGGAAGTAACCAACCTGGGATTCACACCCAAGTTTGGTATCAAAGCACACTTATACTTAAGCCAACACTTATACTTCCCTCAGCCAGCAACTGACAAGAAGGAAACCCAGGGAACATGGATATTTGGGAGCAAGTGGAGTGAAGGAGGAAGAGAGACCAATGAAGATCACAGAAGGAAGCCCAGGACAGCGTATGCTAAGAAAAGGAAAGGATGTGAAAGAAGGTAATGTTAAACACTGAAGTGAATTCTCAGAGGTCTGTATATGTAGTCAAGGCCACAGAGATGTTTTCTGTGAGGTAATAGGAAAGGGGGCTAGGCTTCACTAGGTTATAGAGGCAATGGGAGTGAAGGGACATGAGCAGTCAGAGCTGATGACTCTTCTAAAAAGGAGAGAAAGAAAGCAACTTGATTGGTAACAGGATGGAGGAGAGACTTATAGCATTTTCAAAAGCAATGGTTGTTCTGTCCCAGATGTTATCTAGGCTCCTATGAAAAAGCTGAAATCTGCAGAGAATCACAGCCCTACACCAAGCTTGTCTGAATACACTTTAGGTGAACACAGTAGGTCAAAGGGAAAGGGCTAGTGTTTGGAGTTATATTAGGGATATAGAAACTTCAAAATGCTGAAGGAAGCCTGAAGTCTCTGCCTGAGACAGCTGCTGTTGGAGAAGATTTTGACTGTCACAGACAGGAGGTGACATGGACAGCAGCATCTAGAATGAATGAAGGATGCAAAGACCTCAAAGCAGTGCTCACCTAATGTTGCTTACATGGTAGGGCATGAGAATTCAGGCTGAGGAATGGACCGAGACTCTTGTGGTTGGAGGATATATTGGGATCCTCCAAGACAGAGTGTTTTCGTAACTGAATCGCATGTCTTCCTAAGCCTCACATTATTACAGGCTTTGGAGTTTTGTGTTTGTTTCCCCCTCACTGAGTTAACATCCAAAGGAATCTGTCTGTGCTGGGCCATGAAAACACTGGAGGTTATGGGTCCTCAGAGTCTGGTCTGGCAGCAGCAGCAGCCAAGCCAGATGGATATGCACAAAGACAAACACACAACTCATTTCTAAATCTAAATTATTGGGAGGCCAGATGTTGTGAGAGACTGGCAGAGCCTTTCCTCTCTTTTTCTGTGAACTTGGGCTGTGAGTGTAATTGATGATGTTTCCCCACCCCCTGGACTCCCTCATACAGATTGACAGCCATAACCTCAACTTGGCAGTAGGGATCAAGGGTGATATGGGCCTTTAATAGTAGAAAAGAAGGAGTTCTCTGGTTCAGACCTTTGAATCAACTGACTCAGTTTTTACAAACCCATGTGATCACAAATCAACAAAGTATGTGGGACTTTTGAGACCTTAGACGTGGGATTGCGTGACTACCTGTTACTTGCCTACCCTGTCCTGTTTCCTTACTATTGCCCTTCTTGGTTTTCTAAGATCCCTTTTCTTACTAGATTTCCAGTAATTTCCAAGAATACCACTGTCATGCTATCACACCCCCCTACTTGACAACCATGTTTAGAATTGCCTATCTGGACTAAACTCCATGATTTTTACACAACATAAATTTAGTATTTGTCCTGTGGCCCTCAAAAGATAACTGAAGATAAAACATGCCAGTTTTACATCTGACTATGTAAAAATATGTGTCAGATGACACAGAGTCTATGTGACCAAGTCCACCTCTTGCCTGGCATGCCACCTCAAGCCTACCAAGGAGAGAGAGGGTGGGTAGACAAGAAAACAAATGGCAGAAGCTTGGGGATGGAGTTTGTATTACTCTCCATCAGCTCTCCTAAATGATTCTTTTTTCTGTTCCCCAGTAGAACCACAGGGAAGCCTTCTGTTGTCAATCATCATTTTTGGTTTGGAAAGAACAGAACCATTTTGCATAATGCATGGGTCTCCCCTAAATTATAAATGTGCTATGACTGCAGATTTTCCCACTGCCTCCATCTATACCTTAATGTCAGCTTTAAAATTGTCTTCCCAGAGTCAGAAAGATGAAAGGCAGATTAGATGTGGCAAGCTCAGAAGTAAGAGCCAGCAAGTAACTATGTGTCCTGGGTGGTTTCCAAGATGTCTGACAACACTGTACAACTAGTTTCTCCCCCAGCTCATATGGGTCTATTCTTCTGTTTCATTTCCTGCCTCAGTGGCTTCCGATGAATCCTCTCCTTTCCCAATGGCTGGAATCATCTCAGGGTTTCCCCTCTATGTGTCCTTCCTCCCAGGGCCCTCCCTACCCCAAATCCTGAGCTACACACTTAACCTGTTAGGATGATCAGAAAAGATACCTATTTGACTCTAGTGGCTTGCTGTAATGGAAGCCAAATGTTTACACTGCTGTATGATTGGTTTGGTTGTTTGTCTGAAGTAAAGTATTTCATAATATCAAATCATACCTGGGACCAAATAGAAAATAAACAAACATTATTAATACTCTTTGCTTTTAGTTGTTAGGTCAAGATAAACTAAAGCAGGGATAAATTTCAAGAAAATATAGAGCTCATGGTAATGTGCCATCCTAATTTTAATGCATAAGATCCCAGTTTTCCCAAGGCAAAAAAGCTTACCTTTTTTATTATTTGTGCAGTTCTAGGCACATATTAGCTATGTAAGAATTTCTGAGTAAACTGAAATAAATGAAATCTTTATAAATATATTTGACCTCTTCTCCAGATTTGTTTTTGCTTTAGTAGGAAGACAATGTTGCCTGATGTTCCTGTAATTTTTACTTCCCTGGTCCACTGAAGATTCCCTGCCCTAAACCCCTTGAGGTTGAACATAGTTTGTGTGATGTGAATAAATGAATTAGAATCTTTTCCTCTTTAACAGGCATCTTGCTGTAAAGGTGTATGTCCCTAAATTTTTATTTATGCCTCCTGTCTCATGGTAGTGTTCTGCAAATTTTTTGGAGTTGGGGAGATAATGCTTGCACTGATCCACTGTGAGTCACCTTGAGTGGGGCCTAGAACTAGGCGAGTCAGTGTTTAGCTCAATGCCTGACAAATTGCCCCATAGGCATGCCATGAAATTCCAGGGTTAGATAGAAGACATAACTCTGTTTCTATCAGTACTAACAGGTTTCATATCTTTGGACAGAAGATGATTATCCAAGCTTTCTCTAAGAATGTTAGAAAAGAGGCTAAGATTACCTTTAACAACTGTTTGAATTTTTCCATTGAAGAAGATGTAGTTTGACATTTCTTTGTATTATTATTTTTCTTAATGGTTTGGGTGGTTAAGATAATACAATTATCACATATAGATTGTGATTGTTGTATTTTGTTCAGGTTAAATCAACTTTTGAAAAGTCTTTCCTCCATGTGAAGGGGCTATCTCACTTGAATGAGCCAACATACAAACAATTGGGGGAGGCCACAGATGATAAGCCAACCCCAGAAGAAATAACACTGCATACCTTATTTAATGATCAAATCATTACTAGCAACAAAGTTGATATATGCAAGTAACTCTGCATTTCATCACTGAAGATCATTCTTTGGACAATCATCATTTCCGGTCAATAGGTTGAAGAGGAGTTGTGCTCACATCAACGAGAAGTCCATAGATTATCTTGGAGGCCCACATGAGAAAAACAGTGAAGTTTTACCAAGGAGATATTGTCTTTGTCTGGGATGGAACAAGGCACACTCCCGGGGTTCAGGTGGACAAGGGCATTGATATTAGTCAATTAAGTTAATGCCAAAAAGGCTGCAAGTTAAGCCTTTGCATTCATAATCACTATGGTGTTGTGTATTCATTCATTCCTTCAACACATATTTATTGAGTGTCCACACTGAGTCAGCACTGTATAAATTGATAGGAAAACAATCATGTGAAAAATAGATATGCTTTCTGTCTTGGAAATATTTTGCAACACATACACATACAATAGACATAGATTCTTTACCCATAAAATGCAAAACATTTCTTCCAAATAAAAAAAAAAAACCAATACTAATTCAGTAAGAAAAAAAGGTCAACAATTTTATTGGAAGTTCAAAAAAAAGGCATACCAAGAATTAGTAAATTATGAACAAATAGTATACTTATAAATAAACACAAAGTCATTAGATATTGATTGTCACATAAGATAAGTAAAACTATAGCTGTTGGTAATTATAATGAGAATCTTTCATTTATTGGTTGATGAGAATTCAAATTGCTACAAAATTTCTAAGCTGTAACTGCAATATCTACCAAAATGTCTTTAAACTGTCTTCTCTGTGATCTGATAATTCAATTTAAATCTATCTTATGACACAATAGCACAAATTATAATGTTACACGCAGATTATAGCACTATTTGTAATGACAACAACAATAAAGAATAATAATCTAAATGTCCATTAATAAGGAAGGAGCTAAATAAATCAAAATATACTCACTGAAAGGAATATTAGATACTATATAAAACAATGAGATCAGTATTAAGGCAAAGCATGCAAATGATGTTCCATAAAATCAGGCCAGATTGACCAGCAGGATTCCTAGTTGAACAGCTGGTTCTTTACCTCTGTATTCCTCATATTTTACTGTACAACCTGCTGATATTGGGTCACACCTTTCATGGATGTGCTTTGAAACTCCCAGGAAAGCTTCTCCATGTTTCCTGGAGAACACTTCTTACCACCCATCCCACTCCCCCTCAACATTGCCTCTCACACAATGAAATAGCCATATTACCTGCTCTTGGCAAATGTCTTGCCCTCTCATGCTCTGGCTACCACCCCATTTCAGTCCATATTATACCAAGAAAGAAAGTGAGGACCAGCATTGGGGATTCAGGAACAGTTATCATAGGAAGGGGAGGCCCAAGATCCATTACAGTGGTTTTTTTTACCTTGAATACTGATACCTTTAAGATGCTTTTTTAAATTGATCCTTTTTTAAAATTTTTGTCTTACCATTTTTATGCATCTTGCTCACACTATTGCTGAGAGAAAAAAGGAATGTAAGTGGAAATATGTAGGTCATATGCCAAAGGTTGCTTTCAGCCTATACTTTGTGAGGTTAAGGAGGTGGTCCAAATCCAAGCATCCAGAAGGTGCTGAAAACTCAAATTCAGTTCTGGCATTAGATTACCTGTGGAAATCTAATATGGTGGGTAAAGCACAACCAGGAAGCAAAAAAGTGTTCATTCAAGCAGATGGAACTGTAGTGACCCTGATTATACTCTGCTTTCATCAATTCAACCCACCTAACTCTCTCTGGTTAGGACCCCCTCTGAGGTTACAGAAGTGAACATAATAAATATGGTGCCAGTCCTCACAGAGCTTGCTGTCTTATAAGGGTGATGCTCAATTCTGCTTTGGAATATGATACTGAAAAGGTTGGGGCACATAGGGGTAGAATATACACACACACACCATACACCTATGCCCAAAATTTCTTTTCTGATTACTCATTTTGAAGTATCTTGTATTTTTCCCTAGAAAACGGGTCTCTGTAACCATCAAAATGGCTGTTGTTTTCAGTCCAAGGAGATATTGAATAGGATTATGTGTTTAAGGAGGTATTAAAAAGCTTTGATTGCTATTTATATGGAACTTTTGATTTCTACTCTTCACTATTCTCAGTGATCCCACAGGGAACTAAAATGGCAACAGGAATTGCCACCAGTAGACCCTACCCCTCACTTCCTCAAGTCCAGCTGAAAGCTGATTTCACCACTACAGTGATCTTATAAATAATAACAGGAGTAAAGGTAACTAGTCCCCATCGCACCCTCACCTCTGAATGGACCACACACAGCACAGGTGGGAGAAGGCAGCAACCCCTCATCCTGCTAAAGCTCTGACACAGACCTATCACAGAGAACTGGGGGAGCATCCCAGGGCTGTGGCTCTGATTCTCAGGGGTCTCTCATTCCTTTTCCTGGAGGCTCTCTGGTAGTCACATGCCCAGCCTAGCAAGACTGTTGCAGGGTACAAAAATGATTGCTTGGGAAGGCCTGACTGGACAGGAATTGAGACTGTCTGACCTGAAGTTAACCGTGTGTGTGTGTGTGTGTGTGTGTGTGTGTGTGTGTGTGTTCAATTAAATTTATTGGGGTGACATTGGCTAGTAAAATTATACAGTTTCAAGTGTACAATTCTGCAATACATCATCAATATATTGTGTTGTGTGCTAACCACCCAGAGTCAGTTCTCCTTCCATGACCATATATTTGACCCCTTTTACCCTCTTCTACCATCCCCCTCCCCCCTACACTCTAGTAACCACTAAACTGTTGTCTGGGTCTATGAGTTTTTCTTTGTTTGTTTGTCTTGTTTGTTTGTTGCTTTCAGTTTCATAACCCACATATGAGTGAACTCATATGGTTCTCAACTTTTTCTGTCTGACTTATTTTTATCTCTCTTGCACTATGCATTTTCTGATAAATCAAATAAACCTCCTCTTGTTTAAGTGACAGGCATTTGGCATTATTTTTGCTTTTTGGCAAATCCTCAAAGGGGGAAATCAACCCATATATCCCAGAAGGAGGAGAAATAAGTCAAAACAGAAGCAAAGTCAATTTCCTTAGCAATCACCAGGACTTAGGAGGGTCCATACATTTAACTGGATACCCCTATTTGGACCTGTGCAGACATGAGGATCCAGAAAAGGATGTGTGGAATCCAGTGTGCCCTTTGGCCCAAGAATAGAGTTGAGGGCACATGGGAATCCAAGCAGAACAAACAGACTTATTGTAATGAGAAATTGTGGTGCATCATTTTCCCACTGCCCTTTCCATTTGTGGAGATTTCTGTTTGCCTGGCTAGCCTTCTGGCCTTTGCTTTATTGATTTTGTTATGGAGAAGAAGAAAATTGAAAGACCACCAGGAAAGGCTAAGTTAATCTACATTAGAAAGGGCAGAGAGGTATGCATGATAGGAAAAAGTAAAGAAATAGACAATAGGCTCAAAGAGACAGGAGGAGAAGGGGAGAGAGTAAAGAGCCAGCCTAGGTCATGTTAAGTCAAGGGTTTATGGGAGTTTGTAGATGTGAGAGGACAGATTGAGAGGCAGTTTCAGCACCTTATAAGTGAAAGGTTAGAAGAGAGACTAAGGATAGGGATTTGAGAATTTTGGATTGGGTTAGCAAGTATTCCCCATTGGTGCTTCTTAAATAGCCTGCAGTGAAAATTCAGCTGCTTCTCAATGCTCTTGGATGTCATAGTAGTTTTACTTCTGAATACAGTTCCCTGTATTTGGGCCTGTTTTGTGTAGATTACATGAGATTAAACAAAACTACTCAGTGAATTAGCCAGTGCCCAAGACCCCGCAATCTAAGAGGGCCTCCAGACTCCACGGTCTGGAGTCTGAACCAGCCTGAGCCTGCAATTCTAGGCTAGCAGTGGCTGGGTGACATGGGGGTGGTCATCCTGAAAGCTGAGAATCTTCAGTGCCTGTGGCTGAGAGGGTTCAGAAAGGTGAGGACCTTGTGCCACTTTTCCCCCTAGAAACCCTCTCTGCACAGCAGCCTTTCTCTGCACCCTCAGCTAAAAGCAGTGGCCCTGCTCAGATCCCTCTGGCCTGAGGGCATTGTTGGTCATTCCCTCTAGCTTATGTATCTAATCATATCTTCATGACACCAGTCTCCTGGCTTCACCTCTGCCTCACTGTGCACTCTCTCCTAGCTTCCTTCACTAGTTCCTCCTCCTCCAAGGTTCCGACCTCAGGCCATTACTTTGCCCATACCATTTCCTGAATCATCTCATCTGGCTTCATGGCTTAAACACCAAACAAATGATGACTGACTCCAACATTTAAATCTCTGGCCTGAATAATCCCTGATCTCCAAAGCCACATCTACAGGTGCCTATATGTCACCTCTAGTTGGATGTCTAACAGGAGTCTCAAAAGTCACATGACCAGAGCTTAACTCTTCACCTCATCCCTAAACCTCTCCCCCTGTAGCTCACCATCTCAGTAAATGCAAGTCATCTGTTCTGGTTGCTCAAAACAAAATACTCAAGTCATCTTCAAATTCCCTTTTACTCATACTCTCCAGATAGAATCCATCAACAAATCCATTTTCTATTTTCAAAATATACTCAGAATCTGACCACTCCTCACACCCTTTCATCACCACCACCATCCTGGTTCAAATCGCCACCAACTCTAGCATGAATTAACACAAAAGCTTCCAGTGTGTCTGCCTGCTTCTCCCTCTATCAAACAACCAGAGTAACAGGGTGTGAATAGGATCGCAGCATGCCTCCACTTAAAACCAGCCGATAGCTTCCAAGTTAAAAAAAAAAAAAAAAAAAAATCACATGCGTGTCGCATCCAGCACGATAGAGAGCAGTGAAACTCGGAATGGGTGGCGAAGGGTTAAAATAAAGACAATGAGCCATTATTATAATGTAACAGGACCAAGGGACCTGCAATCTGTTTCTCTCTTGGACTGAGGTCCCGAATCGGGCCGAGACAAAGCTTTTATTGAGAAACATCAAAGGAAGAAAGATTTATTTTCTCCAAGGTCTGTGATATGTGTACCTGCTGGCTATCTCCCCGCAACTCCCCTTTGCATTCCAGCACATACTGTGCCTTTACACACCCACACGTGTTACCCCAGGGGATGGCGCCAAGATACTAAAACCATCCGATAAAGGAGGCAGCCTGATATCATTCCACCAGGCCCCAGAGTTCCGGGACAGTCCTTCAAGGAAGTTTTACTGATATTATTTCCACCTGTCCCGGTTTTCCGAAACACTTCCTTATGTGTCATTTTTAACATAGGGTTTGCAAGGGGGGAAGGGGGAGCAAACAGGTTGATAACTGTAAGGCATCATATATGCACATACACATATCTTGGAACTTTCTTTCCCTTTTGCTTTGCTGTAATATTTTTCATAATACTAAATCACAAATATACCATATATTTATATGTTTCTTTATGTTCTGTCTCCTCCCTGGAATATATTTCATAAGAGTAGCGACGTGTCCTGATTTGTCTTATCCTTTATGTCTAGAAGTATCTGACATATGATGGGTAGTCAATCAATATTAGTTAAATTGACAAGTAGATGATTTTTCTGAGCTTTGTGCTTCATTTTTCCAATCAGGGATATACCCTGCAAGGAATAAGGGTGTGACATAGTTTATTGTCCTTCCCAAGTAGTTGCTATTCCTTCAGATGGAGTATTTTATTTCCTTTTCCCAGTGATTGCAACTTGGCCTGGTGACTTGCTTTAGCTAGCAAAATAGCAGTTTAAGAAACTGACACAACTTATCAAGTTGAAGCTTTGAGTCATGTGTAGTTCCCCATTAATCTCTCACCAGATAGGGGCTGATTCTTCATCTTTGGTGTGAAGAAAAACAAAGGACATAGTCACACCCCACCCACTAAAGAGATGGGATATGAGTGAGAAATAAGCATTTTGCATAAGTCACTGAGATGTGGAGTCCATGTACTATGCAGCATAAGGTAGCCTACACTTGGCTGTACGGAATGTTCACTGATCCACGAATGTCCCATCATGTTATGTTGCTGCCTTGGTGAGTGTGTGCTCTCTGGACTGAGTACGCCTGTCTTGGTTAGGAATTCTGCAGGGACAACCCTCTCTTTCTCCAGTCTGAAGAGGCCAGGTAGAGGGGCCACTTTAGGGACTTTGCAATCCTTTCCAGGTATACTGTGGCCACTTTACTTTTCCATAACATGAATCAGGGTCAACGACGCTGACACACATTCAAAATGCACTGGCTATAATTTCTAAACCTGCTGCTAGCCCTTGCTCATTTCGAGACAGACAGAGGAAAGGCAAGAGCCAGCTGACAAACTCTGCCCTCAGCCTGGCCCAGGTGCTCTGTTGGGGGTTCAGAGCAGAATGGGAAATGCTTCCAACAGCTTTGGAGCTGCACAAGAGAGGAATGACAAGCAGAGTTTACGCCAGGTGACGGGGCCAGCTATGAATTTTATCTGTGTCTACTATTTTACAACCAAAGAATATACTCACAAACCACTGAACTGAGCATAGCTTCCTGAGGCAGCATTCCAAATCATAAGCTCTGGCTGTGTGCGTGTGTGTGTGTGTGTGTGTGTGTGTGTGTGTGTGTGTGTGTGTGTGTAGTCACACAAGAGCATCCCTCTTTCCTGGGCCTCCTTATAAAGCAGACTTTCAGGATTTAGACTTGAGATTTCCACAGCTCCAGTTCACAGCCCTTGGGATTTCAGGGGACTGTGTCCTGGGAGGATGTCTACCCCTCTTGGCCCTTGAATGACAGAGCGAGAGGAGCAGGGAGGGGCTGGATGGCTGCAGCCCAGCATGCTCTCTTCCCTGAGGTCTGGCTGGCTTCAGACAGATGCTGGGGAACGCTTTCTGTGCTATTCTCTACACAACAATGCTTCTTCTCCTTCTCTAACAAAGGGATGCTTCATCAAGTGAAAGAAAGTACATTTCATGAATTAATGAGACAAGGAGGAAGGACTTGAGCTTCCTGTGGAGGTTCTAAGGGCTGAGCTGCCCATGAAATATTTAGAGAAGCTTGCCCAAAGGAGTGGGCTGCAATCAATTAATAAAATCAAAAACTGTTTTCTGGAGCCTACATAGACTGAAATAGCAGCTGGAGCCGAGACGTGATGTCTATCCATAGCCTCTTGTTCCATTGTCCCTGCATGGAGTTTCTGCTTGGTCCTCTCCAGGCTGTGAAAGCTCTTTCTTTAAAGTTGTATTATCTGTCAGTTGCAGTTACAGCCCTGGCTGATGGACATTAAGGATTTGATCAGATTAGGCTGAGTACAGAGAACATACTAGATTATGCTCATCATACATGGCTGTTTGTAAATTCTGAAGCAAAGAGCCTGTGGATCTTCAAATCTTGAGAGATAGGTTGGTCCCTAAAACCCTGGGGAACAAACATCATAGTCCCATAGACCTCTCTCTCAAGGGATGAGAATCTGTCACACTATTCTAGTTTCTAAGGAGTTTACAGCCAGGTCATCTATTCATAATCTCATTTGCTGTGCATAAAACTCACTTTGTTGCTATTCTTACCAGCAGACCCAGAGTCCCACAGAGAATTAGATTGGGTTAGAGTGAACAAGAGAACCATCATACATAACCATTAACTTTGCAAAGCTCCAGGTTAC
Source organism: Aselliscus stoliczkanus (assembly GCA_033961575.1). Lineage (NCBI taxonomy): Eukaryota > Metazoa > Chordata > Mammalia > Chiroptera > Hipposideridae > Aselliscus > Aselliscus stoliczkanus. Next base: position 123,866,422 of record CM066729.1, read on the forward strand.
AAATGATAGCCCCAGGACAGAAGCAGCTCTGCAAATGTGTTAGGCTCCATCCACATAATGTTTTTTTAACAAAATTGTGCAATGATTTTTAAAAACAGGATATGCCATTTAAATTCTAGATACGTGGCTATTCTTAAACTTTGAAAGATCTGCTAATACTGGCTCCAGATTTTAACATGGCAACAGTTTGCCAGAGTTGAATAGTAATTGTTGGGCTTCAGAGGAATACATGTTATTCAAAGTCCCCACAACTCCCTGTTGTGTTTATTTTAATCTGGAACCTTAAAAATGGTTAATTAGTAACAAAACTGTTAGCTAGAGATACTCAGAAATATGGTGTATTTAGTGCTTCAGCTTCTTTCCATCAGGTGGGATGGAAAGCATGTGGGACCCTGGTGGGTGCAGTCTCCATCCTGACTCTGTGCTGTGCCATCACTGCCTGAGGAACTAGGCGCTGCAGATCAGACCTTCTTTTTATTCTCTGGTGGAGACTGTGATTGTTGGGGATCTCCTTCTTGTGGTTCTTGTGATTCCGGAGGGCTTCTCTAGACTTCAGTCTCATCCTCTTGCTTTGTTGAGCAGTGGCCAGTCCTGGAGGAAGGTTTCTGAGGACATTTGAGAAGGAAATTCAGCAATCTGGCTGATTGTTTTGTTGGTTGTCCCATATAGCATCATGTGCAGCCTGTGAATGACTTGCCTCCTCTTCCTGAGCAGGAAGGCCCCTGCTGGGGAACTGGGGTTTCATAGTAACATGTCAGCCCCAAGTTGTTCTCCGGCCCAAACTTTACTCTAGACATACAGAATAGTGGGATCTACTGTACCTTATGGCGGAAAGCACCAGCTGTAAATAGCACATCTGATATCCACAATGCCCAGGATTGTCATATTTTTCTTCTACCACTATGGGTGCAGGGGGTGGGGAGGGGGAGAAAGGCTGTCATTACTTTCTTGCCCTCTGAGACATTTTGACCTGACACTTTGAAACATATCAGGCAAGCAAAAGCAGACATTGGATTTTTCTCCCAAGGTCAAAATGGAGGGAAATGAATGGTGCCCTATTGTCAGAAGTCACTAGATTCCACAGCCTTCAAGATTGTAGCCCAGATTAACCTATCACCTTTGCAACACATCAAGAACATTTCCAAAGAAAATGAATTCTCAGCAAACCACAGAGCAGGTAAGCCCTGATTGTAGAGTATTCCCTAACCCTGCCAACAACTTGATTGCTAACCCAGACCCTATTTGGTCCCTAACCCAAAACCTAACTGAACTTTAATGAAGAATAAACCCTAATCCCAAATTCACATGTGTCTCTCTCACCTAGGTCCCTCTCACATAGATTGATCTTAGACTTTCATAAGTACATATGCTAAAGATACCTTTATCTGGGTTCTGATGTTGGCTTGCGTGGGGCCACTTGACTTGGGGAAGGGTATTCCATGTACCCAGTGGCTCATGAATGGTGTATATTCTCACCCACAGACATCCTGAAGATCCTAGGACTTTATATGAAGGGTGGGTGCAAGGTGACTATGAGCCAATGGTAAATTCTCTCTCAGGAGCCATCTTTTGCCTTAATACCTTGTCTCGGGAATGTCCAGTTTTGAAATTGATTAAAAAACTAAACAGAATAAATCTTCCAAATAAAGGATATATACAGGGGTTTCAAAAAAAGTATATGCATTTTAAGAAAGGAAAACTATTAATCGTAATAATATTCAATATATACTGATAACAAAAGGTGAACACAAGTCACATTTGACTTCTACAATTATAAGAGGTGTTCAAAGTGGTTACCATCGGTGTCCAGACACTTCTGATTACTGCGAACTACTGCTTGAGTAACATTGACCAAAGTGTCCACTTGTATACATTCTTTTGACACCCTGGTACATCTATATAAAAAAAAATCAATGAATTATCTTTGTTACCTTCTCTTTTGGGACAGATAACATACTACTGAAGAAAGAGGAAGAAGAAGGAGAAAGAGGAGGGAGAGGTGGGGAGGAGGAGGAGAGAAGGAAGAAGAAGAAGGGTAGAGGAAGAGAAGAATATGCAAAAGAAGGAGGAAGGGAAGGAAAGGAACAGAAGGGAAAGTAAGAGGAAAGGGGGGGAAGTGGTGAAGGGAGGGGAAGGAGATGGAACATAAGCAGATAATGGAAGAGGAGGAGGAAAACGATGCTTATTTAAAATAAAAATAAAACCCATAACATCTAAGTCAAACCAGTGTTAATACAGCTTCCACTGACACACCCCAGCATCGTTATCTTCACTTGCTTGATAGCAGTAAGATCCCACTTCCAAATCCTGCCAGCCCCATCCAGCTGCCAACAAGGCTGAACTCATCACCTGCAGGCTCTATCTGGGCCCAATCTTGACCCAAGCTGACCTTGACCTAGAAGTAGATGGAGACCTCCATCTCCACCAGTCAGTGGGGTAGCATTTGCTTGGATTTGATGCTGTAGCTGCCTCCAAATGCAAAACTGTGATTGGAGGGATCCATCTACCAGAATGGCTCTCTGCCCTGCTCCTGTATTCATTGCAGCACTCACTGGGCTGTAAGTCTTGACCTAAACACTCATCTAGCCAGTAGCATCCTTGGCCTTGCCAGCAACTGCTACTCAAGAATGGGTTTTACATCTGATTACAAATGCATAGACAATACTTTCTGGACTCAAGAGAACACTGAGAACTGCTCCTGTATTAAACAAGTGACCTCCCATATAGATTGTACTTCTCATGTATTAATCCCAATATCACTGAACTTGAATTAGGAGTTGAACATTCTCTCCAACTTTCTATCAGTTTTATTTCACCCAGTCCCCACCCACCTAAGCTTAGCTCAATACATTCCTTTTTGAGGACAGTCCATCATGCCAGGCAGTTGGACTAGTGCTGTTTACAGCAGCACCATGCATCAGAACTTAAGTTAATTGATAACCAAGAATTCCTTTTCTATTACCTTGTTCATTAAGAATTTAAATGAATGTGGAAGAACAAAAGAAATCGGTAATATTCCATTATTGGCTCTCTGGAAAAAAGCACTAGTACATTTCATTATTATTTAAGCCTTCAGAAAACTGCTGCGGATCAGACACTCATCTTATCCACAAACAACTATTGAAATGTAAATCAGATCATGTCACTCTTTGCTCAAGGAGCCTCCAACATCTATATGCCACACAAAGAATAAAATCAAAGCTCTGCACATGGCACACAGGCACTCCACACACTGGTCCTGATTTATCTCCTCCAGCCCAATCTTGTCATGTTCCTGTTTGTCTCCATGATCTGGCACAACCACCTTTACTAATTCTTGAAAGGTAATACATGCTTTCCCAGTTCTGAGCTTTCATCCTCATAGACCTCGTATGTATGTCTATCTAGGTCACTCTTCTCATGGATCCTCATATCACTCAGGTGTCAGCCACACAGCAAGACATATTTTGCTGGCCCTTCTGGAGTAGGTCACATGAATCCCCATCATCACACTATGAATTTCTCGCATAGTACTTATCAAAACTGGTAAATTCAAGGTAATTTTCTTCAATTGTGTATTGTATGCTTTCCCAACTAGAATATCCATGGGGCCAAAGATCATGCCTTCTTTGTGTACCAATAAATCCTCAATTCTTGGCATCTAATAGAATCTCAATACACATTTATATAAACAAATTAGTGAATAAATATAAGAATTGATAGTACAGATCAAATCCTATTTTCTCAAATTTAATTTTTTGATTACCATTAATCTATCTATGAGCAGAGATGCAGGGAATCCTATAGTGCTTTCTTTTTATTCTCTGCCATCTCAGGTCTGAAATTATTTTATCCACTGACCTTTGGGCTAATTTCATTTGTCATGTGCTGTCCCTTGCTTCATCTACACAAGAGAAATACCTGTATAAGGGGCCAAGGCCTTCCTTTCCCTTTGCCTCTCAACTGGAGACTTATAAGTGCAGCTGTAGATCCCACATTCAAATGGTCTTGAGATTGCCCACCTTTGATGACAGGGTTTGACTGGCAGTTTTGGATTCCAGCATGATTTCAAGAGCAAACGCTTATAGCTTCCCTTCTGCCACAGGCTTTCTTTTTATGCTGAGGCTTCCTCTATGAGTTTGGAGAAAATCAAAGTAGCACTCTAGAGAAGGCCAAGAATAACAAAAATTTAAACAGCAAATGATTCCTCTGAACTTCACTGGGGTCCTAAAAAGCATTAAAGAGCAGTGTGGAGACCAGCGCTTAGCATTTGACACATCTTTTTAAAATTATGATTCACAGAGCACTAACTGTGAGAAACTTACTCAGAATTTATCCTTTAAAGGTGAGCATACACTCATCTGTCAAGGGAGAATAATACTATTATCAATTCATGATTGTTTTGAAGATAAGATTAGATAGTAGGACATCCAAAATAGTGTCTCAGTAAAAACCAAAACCAAAAATAACACATTAACGTCACTCCTTTAGTCTCCAAAACTCACTTTTCATCTCCAGCTGTAGAATGGTAAAGGTCCCCTCAGGAAATACCCACTCCAGCTTGTGGAGTAACTCAACGAGGTGGCTCTCTACAGCACTACAAAAACATGCTCTCCCATAGCGGAGAAACCAAGTCTTTGGAGTGTTAAAATACTACTTAGAGGATAGCCTCTGAAAAGAAAACACAAATGAAACTCTGTAACTCCATGATGGGGCAACTTTGTCACAAGCCTTATTTTCCCTCTCTCCACTCAGATAGTCACTGGCCACTTGATGTCAGATCTACCCATCTCTCCTTAATTTCTAGAGTATTCACAGAAACACAATCTAAGGTAGATACCAACCTTAACCAATATTTCTTCATGAATCTACTGGTAGTAAAAATGAGTGTTTTTACACCTGTCTCTCAATACTAGACATAAAGTCTTCTATGCCAGATCCTCAAGGGTGACTGGAACTGGAAGCAAAAGAAATTTCTTGACCAGTTGGTGTCCATATCCTTTTGAAAGAGAAAATACCCACATGGGAGTTTCAGCCATCTTCCTGGCCCCATGCTCAGCTTCCACTTTGCCTCTGTGGATGTTTCTTGAAGCGCCAGCTGCCTTCTTCAGTTATACACATTCAGCAATAGCACCTCTAGGCCCACCTGAAGACCCCAATCTTGTGTTATCTTTGAGGTAGATTATAATTCCCAAAGCCAAATGCAACACTTTCATCCCACATCCTCTTCCCTGATCTTGCCATTAAGAAGTAGAATCTAATTCCCCTTCCTGTGAACCTGGGCAGGAGAGTGACTCATGTGGAGCCAATAGAACATGACAGAGTGATTCTATGTGATTTCTAAAGCTGAGTCATAAAAGGTGATGTGGCCTCTATTTCATGAGCTGGAAAACTCACTTTTGGGGCTCTGAGTCATGGTGTAAAATTTCCAACCATCCTGAGGCTACATAATGGGAAAACCATGTATGGACACTCCATTTTAACAGCCTAGATGAGTTCCAAGCTGAAAACCAACAATAACTACCAGTCTTGTGAATGAGTTACTTTGCTTGACATTCCTGTCAAGCTTACGCAATTCTGTAGTACCAGCCAACATTTGACTGCACTTATATGACAGAACCTAAGTATTATGAGCTCTTTCCAAATTTATAATCTACAAGATTGTGAGCTAAATAAAACAGTGGTTTTAAGTTACTAAGTTTTACGGTAATTTGTTATGCAGGAGTAGTAATTAGAATGATCTTGGATGGGCCATAGTAAACAGATTTTCCTAGCACATCTGTTTATCTGGATTAACTCCATTTTTTTTCTTTTTGGGTATCCTATGCTCCAGGGAAAATTAAATAGATTTCTTAAACTTAAATAGACTTTCTAAATAGACTAATCTATCATATGGCTGCAATTAAACTTTTATATTTGAGTTGCCATTGGCTATATGAAACATGTATGGCCATAGTGAAAGTATGTTTGTTGGAATGTAGATTAGACAAGATATTCAAGAACATTGTTATCAGCTGGGCTGGCAGAGTGGCGGTGCCTTGGTTAAGAGTTGGTTTGGGACGCCAGTTCTGAGCAACAGGGCCCCGGTTTGGATTCCACATAGAGGGCCAGTGACACTGTGTCCTCTACAGCTGAGATGGTGAACAACAGCTCAACCTGGAGCTTGGCTGCCATAAGTCACAGGTGACAACTTAGGCTGCAGTGGGGCTGGCCAGCAGCTGGCATGTGTTTTTGTGAGCTGCCATGAGTGGCCATCCAATGGCCAGCAAGTGACTGCCTCACCCGGGAAGAACGCAATGATAATACCGACATGGGCCAGTGAAGCAACATCCTCCACAACTAGATTGAAGATCAAAAAGGACAGCAACTTGTCTGTTCCCCTTCCCCAATTCCTCCCCCCTCCAAAAAAACAAACAAACAAACAAAAAAAAACATTACTCTCAGAAGGCATTGGGCCAAAGTCCTTGAAAGTTGGTTAACATGGTTTGAAGATGCAAATATCCCTTGGCATTGCTATTCAGCTATGTAGTATGTCACTAGAGAGGCTACTGGAATAGTAGAAGAAGAAACCAAGCTTTTATTTTTTAAAGGTGATAAAACCTTATCTTCCCACAGCGTTTTTGTGCCTGTTTTCAGGAGAGAAGGATCCATGAGCTTTCCTCACATCTAAGTGCGGACTGCTATCTGGCATCTGGGAGACATTAAAAAGTAAGAGACATGGGGAATAAAGATTTTGCAAAGTTAATTCAATCTGAGTAATGAAATCACTATACCATTTCAACTCTAAGAACCAAAGTAAAGAGGCTAAAACTCTGAGGTAGAAAATGAGAATTGTGTTTATGGCTCCTTTTAAAGTTAAGTACACAATTTGACCTACAGCATGAATGGATCATAACAGCAAACTCAAATTACATCTCTAATTAACCCAGAGAAAAAGAATAATTCTATAAAATTAAACAGAAATAGGCCAGAGTAAGTGGATTTATGTTTTAAATTCAAGGCATTTTAAAAATGTTTCTTGATAGGAAAGTTTATTACTATTGAGACTTCTTAACTGTGGACAAGTAGGACAATACCATTTAGAAAAGCAACCAGAAATCATGGATTTAATACATTAAAATTGTTCCTTAAATCCCATTGAAATATGTATAAAATCTCTGAAACAAACAAAAAAAATCTTGAACCTGCAATGATGATTATCAAAATATCTATCCTGTCTCATGTTTAATTATGACTTTCCAAATACTATTTATGTTGTTGGCAAGTGGTTTTCAGATAGCATCTTCATCTGAGAAATTCTTGAATCACAATCATATTAAGGACAATCACTGTCAACTAGGCAGCTGGAACTTTACATAGAAGTATAAAAAAAATTGATAAACTGTATATATTAACTCCAAGGATATTTTGGAAAATATAAAACAAGAATTGAAAATAGGCAGTACAAGCAATTTTGACCAAAAAAAAAATTTTGAGAGAGCAATATTTTTTTTTCTCCAGGTAATTAACTTTTTCCCCTTGTTCATACAAACATATAGAGTCTGTTGTTCATTGACTCAGGAAAAGAATGGGATGAGATTATAAAGGGGGAGTGAGTTAGGGTCAAAGCCTTGCTTTGGATTTGCAATAGCACTTGTCCCTAGGTAGTAGTGTGGTTGGTATCTGTGCATAGTATCATTTATGGAGGAAACATAATGGCAGATAGTGGTCTCCCACCTAAAGCCTCATTGACCTAAGGTTGGTTAGGGATTGAAGAGGGATGAAAGGAATAGGATGAGATTAGAGGAGTTAGTGGATCTCAGAAGGAGAAGTGTCACTGAAAGAGCCCAGTTCTACTCCCTGGGAGCAACTCCCCTTTCTAATATACTCTGTTTCATCTTGGGAGTCTGTTCTTCTTCTCATCTCTTGGCTCTGGTTTGAAAGGTCTCCCTTTTATACACACACACACACACACACACACACACACACACACACACACTAGCCTCTATTTGTAGTTAAATAGGTTTTTAGATTTCTTGCTACCTGTAGAAAATTGAAAGCCCAGAGGTGTTTTCGTAATTTGAACAATCACAATCACTTTCAGTTCAAAATGTCAGTGCTTTACCTATTAGGACTATTTTAACAACTTTGTGGGTTTCCTATGTGTCTGACTTGAAGCCATTATTTTCAATAAAACTGCACCCACAGTTCTTTATGAGGCAGACTTCTCTCTTCTTTGGTAAATCAGAATATTGCCCAACACTGTAACCAAACCTGGAAGCTCTTTGGTATAGCTGAGAAGATCAGTAGACACCAGTTTATGTATCTAAGATCTTAATATAGTGTCTTAACATCATTTGTATGCTCTTTTCACTGAGATATTTTCTCACCTTGATAATGTTTTGTTGGCTGAGAAACTGTAAATCAGAAACAGTTTTATTTTCAAACCCAGCAAGATCTCTCTATTTCCTCTTAATTCTTGCAAACAGGCTAGTACACTTCTTAGCTTATATCTCTCTGCCCATAACTTATCTTCTGTGTCTAAAATAAGCTAATTTACTCTTTTCACATTCTGTCTTACGAACAGCATATACCTAAATTTCATTAAGTATATCTTCTATCTTCTAATTACACAAAATGATAATTTTGACAATTCTTAAAGCTGCTACATAACACATATCAACTTAATTTATCTTTCTACAGCCATTTCTCACTATTTCCCCCCCACCCCAGTATCCACTAATGGTTTATTCACAACTTCTCCGGTCTTTCCTACCTTCATATCACTTTGTTTAGCCTCTGTTTATCACCCAGTCTCAAAGGTAATACTTAATATTTTATATTTGCATTATTATAGCCTCTCAAAGGTAATACTAAATGTTTTATATTTGTGTCACATAAAAGTTAGCTTTTGTTGAAAAATAAACTACCCTGTAACCTAATGGCTTAAAACAACAAACATGTATTTTTCCCCATGATTTTTCTTAGTTACACTGTTGGGACCATATGGACAAAGATGTTTCCATTCAAATATCTGGTGTGTGGCTCAATGTCATCTAGGATAATACATGCCATATCTCTAATCATGCAGCAAAATATCACAGACTCAATCACATAGTGAATAATGATAGTAACAAAAGAAAGTTACAATGAACAAGTGTTTTTTAAAAATCTCTGTTTACATCATGTTTCCTAATGTCCCACTAGTCAAAGAAATGGCCAAACACAGATTCAAGGATGTAGAAATATATTTCCTATTTGGATGAGGAGGGCTTCAAAGTCACATTTTTAAAATCATGAATACATAGAAAGAAAAAAATCATAGTCATTTTTGCCATATACCACAAAAGCATATTATAAAAACTAATAATTAAAATAATATTTTTTTTGAAATAACAAAACCTAAATCAGTTAAAAAACAAATAGATAACTTACTTTTGTTACAAGCAATGGGGAATTAGCTGGATTTGAAGCAGTACTTTCATCCAGAACAACTAGAAAATCTTGACTAAATTTTTAAGAATCCACTTGATGAAATGAAACCATTACCAAGACAATTAATTTTTGTTATTTCAATAACCCAGAGAGTAGAGAAGGACATAGAGGAAAAGAAGAACATATCATCTAAATCCTCACATTATCATTCCAAGTTTTCATGTATAATGACTGACTCTACATAAAAAAATAATATAGCGTCTAAAAAAAGTAATCTCTTGGCATCAGAATCAAGTGATTAAAGACACTCACAATATTCTAATATGAGTGTTATTAGACAAGCATTTTATAATAATTAAGATTAGCATAGTCTAGAAATTAAAGGGCAAGATGGAACGTATTGAAAGATAATTGGCAATGTTTAAAAAATCATCAAACAAAAATCAGAAACAAAATATATGAATTAAAATCATGAACTCAGCAAGTAGAATTACCATCAAATTAAATACAATTAAAGATTAAATTAGGGGACTAGAAGTTAGGTCAAAAAAAATAATAATAATTCCATTAATATTCAAACGGATGGAAAACAAAGAGAATAAGCAAAATATAGTAAAAGTGAAAAGGTTTGACATATGTGTAATTGTCATCCTAGAAAGAGATGAAAGAGAATGAGGCAGAAGCTATAGGTGAGGTGTTGATTGCTAAGGATTTTCTAAAAATATATGAGGTCAGACAATTAAGTTCGCGAACTCATCCTAGAAAAAGTGCTACATATCTCATTGCTGAATATCACACTACAGTCACTTTGGAAGTACTCCCCTTGGGAAGCTGTACATCAATGCCAGTACCTAGTCCACCCTTCAAAGCAATTTTGGAACGCTTTTTCTGGAATGGCCATCAAACTGTCATCGTATTACTCTTGATGTCCTGAATAGCATCAAAATGTCTTCCTTTCAATATTTCCTTTATCTTCTGGTAAAGAAAGAAGTCATTGGGGACCAGATCAGGTGAATAGGGAGAGTGTTCCAATACAGTTATTTGTGTAGTGGCTAAAAACTCCCTCACAGACAGAGCCATGTGAGCTTGTGCATTGTTGAGATGCAAGAGCCATGAATTGTGGTGAAAAGTTCAGGTCATTTTCGTCTACTTTTTCAAGCAGCCTTTTCAGCACTTCCAAATAGTGAACTTGGTTAACCATTTGTCCAGTTGGTACAAATTCATAATGAATTATCCCTCTGATATCAAAAAGGTTAACAACATCATTGCAACAAATTCTCAAACTTAATTGTCAGACTTTGTATAATCTATCTGAAATTAATTACCGTAAATGGTGTGAAGTAGTGGTAAAGATTCATTTTTAATACAAACATTGAAAATTTTATGTGTCATTCATTGAAATACATATGTTATAACATAAAATACATAACTACATTAAAATACATATATTTATAAATATATGAATTAAGTTAAATGCATGAATTAAAAGCATTTATTACATGTATTTATGGATACACATTGTCTAATAATCACTTTTTTAAACCATAAATCTTCATATACCTACTTTTATTATCATTTAGTTTAAAGTATTTTTTTAAAATTTCCTCTGTGATATCTTCTCTTGGAATATTTAGAAGACTATTACCATATATTTCAAGTCAGCAGTCATTCTTACTCTCATTCCCTTGAAGGTAATGAGTCATTTTTATCTTGGTGATATTAATTCTTATATTTTCCTTTGTTTTCAGCAGCTTTGCTGTCATGTGTTCTGTTGTGGTTTCATGTTTATTCTGGTTAGATTTGAACACTTCTTAAATCTATTGCTTGATGATATATATATATATATATATATATCTATATTAGATATATATATTAGATTACATTTGTTTCTTGTATTATGAAAGCCTTCTATAGCTCCACTGATTTAGTATCTTTTTTTATTAACAGTTATTATGAGAGATGGTAAAATCTGCAAGTATGATTTTTGGATTTCCTTATATACTTTTACACATATAATTTTACCTTATGTATATATTTAAACTTATGCTATTAATCTTATTATGTGCAGACAAATTTATGTCTTTATAATTTGAATAAAGCCTTTAATCTTTATGACATGTCTCTCTTTATATTTTTTATTCTTTATTTTATTGTATTACTACTGGCAATAAATTCTCTTTTTTGTTTATCTGAAAAGTATGTTACCATCATTTTTGAAAATATAGAACTCCAGCTGAGCAAATATTTTCTTTCAGAACTTGGTCTAGTGTTACCATATGTTTGTGTCAATCTTATTTTATTATTAAATTTATTGGGGTGACAGTGGTTTGTAAAATTATATAGTTTCAAGAGTACAATTCTGCAATACATCATTTATATATTGCATTGTGTATTCACCACCCAAAGTCAAATCTCCTTCAATCACCATATATTTGACCCGTTTTACCCTCTTCTACATCCCCATTCTCCCCTTACCCTCTGGTAACCACTAAACTTTTGTCTGTGTCTATCAGGTTTGGCTTGTTTGTGTTGTTTGACTTTTGCTTTCAGTTTTATATCCTTTGAATCTAAAAAGAGTTCTTTTCTTCTGGTTGCTTTTAAGATTTTCACTTTGACTTTGGTTATAGCAGTGTTACTATAATGTGTTCAAATGTAGATTTTTTTGTATTTATTCTGCTTATGGTTGTAGAACCTCTTGAATTCAACTTGAGGTCTTGCATTAGATTTTGTGAAATCCTTAGCTTGTAACTCTTCAAATATTTCTTCTGCCCTTTTTTTTTTTTCTTTCCCTTTATCTACTTTCTTCATGAGGCTTCAAATATACATATTCAGACTTTTTGGTATGCACTATTTTTTTCTTTGCATATTTTCTCTTATCAATCTACATGTTTTCCACTATATATTTTAGTTCACTGTTTTAGTTTACTATTGTTTCTATTGCAAACTTCTGTTGAACCTACCTATTGGAATTATCTCAGTTCTAGAATTTCCTTTTATTCTATTTATAGATTCCAGTTCTCCATTGAAATGTTTGATTAATTTCCCTAAACATTTTAACTATATTTTCTTAAAAGTATCTGTTAGATAACTCTAAATACTGGAGTTACATTGAATATCTGGAGTTTTATTAGATTATAGCTCTGTTCATTTTTCTTTGCTCTCTTGATTTTCAGTCATGTTTTTCTGTCATATTTAGTTAGTTTTATTGTACATTCTTAAAATATAGAGGTTTTGGATGATTTATATTCCTCCAGATAAAATTTAATTTTCTTCTGACAGACTACCTTGGGAAGGCTATCTTGATTTAATCAAGAATTAAGATGGCTTGTTTCTCTCTCATACCTAGAGATTATGGAAACCTGCTGAGCTTTTTAATGTGTTAAATACCTGCGGTTTCTCAGTCTCTTATTGATTTGTAGATTCCTTAAGAGAAAACTTTATGCAGAATGTTGAGCTCGTTTTTCTGTTATACCCTTCTGTCCAGACTTTTACTTCCTGGAATCCACCCATTCCCAGGACTAAAGTTCAAGATGAGGGGTAAATTAATGACATATATCAGCCTAAAGGATACTCTAAAGAAACAGTGAATGCAAGTGAGTTCCATGGATGGAATTTAGTATGAGAACTAGTTGACAAAGATATTAGAAGCATCACAAAGCCAGATAGGGAATGGGAAAGCTATCCAGAGATTTGCAACAACAGAAAGCTGCTTCTCCATGTAGGACAGGAGAACAATGCAATGAGGTATTTACAGAGGTTAGGAACCAACTCTATCAGATAGACACCAGAACCAAAGAAACAACAGACCAGAATCGGAACAGAGGCTACAAATAAGAGTGGGAATCACATGGCAGACATAGCCAGTACCAAAAAGATAGAAAGAAATGTGATTCCTCCCTCCCCCACCTGCCACTGATTTTCCAATGCATCCTGTAAATCAACCTAACTGGTAGTTGGGAAAAGAGCCTGAGAAATGTAAGATCAGTCTTCTTTGTGCAGAGCAGAGGAAGGATGCTTAAAAGCACCAAGGTGTGAAAGGCAAATCACTGGAAAATTTCCTTTGGAGCTAAGTGCAGGGAAACTGATAGAACTCCCAAGTCTCCTAGGTCTCATTACCTTCCCTCACTGACTCAAAATATTCTTAGATTAAAGAGAAGATGAAAGAAGTTAAAGAAAACAAAGGACTTTGCCAAATCAAAGATTTTTCTAAACAAATATCAAACAACTCTGGATGAGAAAAATCATTTCGGCATTAGCCAATTTAGTGAGTCTTAACCAAGATATTTTAAAATGGAATGGAACACAGTGGAATTGGATAAAGTAGAACACATCACAACATATAATGGGCTTTGAGAGAAACTATTTGTTCAAAAAGTTTAAAGACTCAGCCGTCTAGGTGAGTTATTTAAAGTTGGTTTCATTTAACTGAAGAGGAAGCAGAAAAGAATAATTTCTTTTAAGAATAGCAAGTCAAGACCTTTTAAAGAACAGAGAAAAAGGAAAGAAGATTAAATGCTCTTGGAAAAAATCCTAAGTGGCAAGTGAAATGCAAATTTTAAATATTCCCCAGCTAGTCAATAAATCCTTACAAATAGGTGGAATGTTCATCAGAATTGAAACAAGTCCTTGAACTTTGATTTTCATTAGTCTAGGAACATGTTGTTTAAAGAATCTTTAAATTTAGACCATCACCTGTGTAGTGAAACATCTGACAGAAGAAACAAATTACCTCCTCATGGACTCATCTCCTTTCCTTCGTTTTTCTCAGGGGTTCAAAACGATGGAACAATGACCCCTCACTGAATCTTCATCCACTGTTTTTGGCTGGAATAAGTGTCTCTAGACAAAAGAAGGGTTTAATTTCTGAGAAAGCAATTATAGTTGTTTTAATTAGGCAATTCTGTGACAAAAAAAAATAACAAAAACAAAAACAACACAAAACCCTAGGTATTGGATCTGAGTGGAGCCAACTGGGTTTCTTTTATTAGCTGCTGAGCTAGTTAGGAAATGGTTTCAGTGGAATTAATGACCTGGCAGGTGGGAGATGGTGCGCATGGAGGGCTGAGTACTCTGCTTTCAGCCAAAATTGTGATTGTTTGTATTACTAAGGAGGGTTTATTTTGATCTTTTATGTTAATGAAAGATGTATCATCAGGATCATTTTGGTTTCAGGAAAAGAAATAAGTCAAATCATATTCACACAGAGGATGTATTGACCTTCAGTTCTGAAGAACTCAGAGGCAGGGCTGGCGCCAAACACAGTTTGATTGGAAGGTTTGATAAATCCACTGGAACTCGGGTTCTCCCACTCTGTTTATTCACATGGATTTGTTCCTCACAGTCTTTCATGCTCAGACTCTCTGGAAAGCCTCCTAGTCATTAAGAGCCTGAAACAGTTTTGGAGCTTACATTCTCTCTTGGTCTCGGCTAATGGAGAAAAAAAGGGCAAAAGTCCCTTTCCAATGATTTCAATTTCATTGACTTTTTTCAATTCATTGACTTTTACTGGACAATATATTCTTGAATCAATCGCTATAGCCTAATGCTGGGTCATTAGTTTTGACTTAGGCCACATCCTCCACAGAGGTCTGTGCAAACAGATGGGTTGCGAATAAAGGAGGGAGAGTCCTTCAGAGGGAAATGAAGGTATTTAACAAAAGGGAAGACAGATGGAAGGCGGTTAAACACACGCATGACAAAAATGAATGTCCTCTTTATATGATAGGCAGGTCCACTTAGCCATGGCATAACATCTTCCTGTTGTGAAATGGGTTTTTTGTTGTCTGTTTTCCTAGTTCTCTTTTCTTGTCACTTCTTGGAATGAATTCTATAGCTTTGGGAAAAGTGTGGAGAATGTATTGGAAGTGACCTTTTGCTTTGAGGGAAATGTGATAAAAGCCTTACCAAACACCACAAAATACCATGACTTCTTTTTTAAAAGGCAATTTACTGTATTCAAGACATACAAAGATACTACAGTAATATCTATGTTTTATACATCTAATATTTGTGCATCTACATCCTAATAAGGGAAAAACATTGTCAGCAGGAATAAAACACATCCCAGTACCCCTTTAAACCTCTCCCCAGTTCTTAGTCTTCTTTTAGAAGAAAAACACTATCCTGAATTCAGTGATTTTAGTTTTATGCCTGTCTTCATATTTAACTAAATTTTTCATGAATCTCCAAGCAACATGTTTTTCAAGGTTTTTTATATATCAATATGTTTCTTATATAAAATACACAGTTCTTATATATTTAGTCATATGTTTGTTATAATTTTTTCTCAGTTATGTTTGATATATGTAGCTTTAGTTCTTTCATTTTATTACAGTGTTGTTTTCCAATTTTTGAAGTTTGAATACCTCATAATTGAATTATCCATTCTCCAGATTATGGACATAACACTGGTTCTAGATCTTGCTATCAGGAACAGTGTTGTTATAGATGCTTTTCTACATGTTTGCTAGCATAGACATTCAAGAACTCTTCAGAGGTACGTACTAAGAAGTAAAATCACCAGCTCAAGGATTTGGGCAACTTTGACTTTACTGGTTATGGTCAAATTGTTTTTCTTTCTTTCTTATTTTCATTTATTGCATTTCTTTTTTTATTATTATTAATTTCAGGTGTACAAAACAACATAATGATTAGACATTTATATCCTTCACAAAGTGATAACCCCAACAAATCTACTACCCATCTGACACCATACAAAGCTATTCCAATACAATTGACTATATTCCCTATGCTGTCCTTTATATCCTATGACTATATAAATACATATATATATTATATATAAATAAATTTAATTATAGTTGACATTTAATATTATTTTATATTAGTTTCAGGTATATAGCACGGTGGTTGGGCATTTATATAATGTATGAAGGGATGTCCCCTGTAAGTCCACCTGACACCCTACATAGTCTATAATATTTTTGATTATATTCCCCATACTGTATTTCACATTCCTGTGACTATTTTGTGACTACCAATTTGTACTTCCTAATCCCTTCACCTTTCTCACCAATCCCCCTCAAATTGTTTTTCAATGAAACTGTACCAACATACATATTCACCAGCAAAGTGTAGTATCCCTGTGGCTTCCCATCCTTCCCAACATATCATCAGACTCTTGGCATACTGATTATGTGAAATTCATGGTTTAAATTTGAATTTCCATTACTAATGACAGAGCATTTTGTCATATCTATATTGGCTATTCAGATCTAATTCATGGTTTAAATTTGAATTTCCATTACTAATGACAGAGCATTTTGTCATATCTATATTGGCTATTCAGATTTCTTCTGTGAATTTGCTGTTTATAGTTTTACTGATCCTCTCCCCAACCCAGCTTCTTTGTTTGCTTAGTGCTTTGTAGAATTTTGTATTATTGTTTATATTATTTCTTTTTGAGTGGAGAGGTTTACATGTGTTGCCAATATCTTTTTTATAGATTTTCAATTTTCATTGTTTATTTGTTAATAAACAAAAAATTAATTATACTATTATCAAAATTACCACTTTATTTTTATGATCTGTGTTTTTTGTGCCCTGGTTAAGAAATCCTTCCTTACCTCAAATTTAGAAAGATAGTTCTGCATGTGTGACAGGCTTTGCTCATTGCTGGGATGGGGCAGACTTGTGATGATGTTTCACAGAAGAATGCCCGACATAGAGAAAAATGGCTGAAAACCTTTGCAAAATTAGCAGTGACTTTCAATATCTACCAAGCAAGTTCCCCACATCAAGGAGGAATGATTTCTTCAAGAAAGACCTTGCATCCTCTGTAGCATGCCTGTGGATCTTGTACCACACCCAGAAAGAAGTGTCCCTTCCTAGCTACACATAATGTGAAGGGCAGCTGGAGAAGGACGCCTTGGGCTCAGGTTCAAATGCCTTCATGTCTAAGCCTGAACTTCTTAAGCATCTATTTACCTGCCCCCACTCCCATCCTCAGAAACACTCACCATGTCCAGGTAAATAGTATGGTCTATGCAGTTGAGGGACCCACCCCTGAGTAGCATATAACTACCTCACTGTAATTTAAAACCCTGAGTAAAACCAAGAACTCTCCTTGCTCACCCTGTATCTCTTACCTACTCAAGTACATTTTCACATTTGATTTTGTTCTTTCTTTCTCAGTTTTGAGATGTGCAATATGAGGAAAATAGGACAGAAGGTAAAGATTTCAAGACTGAGAAATATTTCCAACTGCCAACCAGAGAAACATTCTGACTAGGAAGTTTGTGGGGTACCACATGTATCCCTGACAGACTTTCTGGAATCACTGTACTTTAATAACTATTCTCTAGCATCAGTTTTTATGCTAGTTGCCATGGCCACTTGAGGTATTGGTATAATGAAGTAAAGAAAGAGGACATTTTGCCTATCAGAAACTAGAGTATCTTGTCACCTAGTTTAAGCCTGTCAACACAGGGGAGCCAGCTCTGTGGTATACCAATCGTAGATGAGACTGTAGAAAGCTCTTGTAAAATTGCAATAAACTTTCCTTTATCTTTCTAATTCTCTTTCTCTTTACCACCACTATAACAACTCATATTTCATAATAAGCAATCAACTCCTCTTTTGTCTGAATCTACTTACTGTACCACCAATCAGTCTGTGAATGGCCCAAGTGCCTCTGGAGGTTTCCTACACTTCAACATGTGCCCCATATACCCCAAGACCAGGGGGCTTGCATTGCAAAGACCCCCGTGAGCAGAGAGGGAACAAAGCAAAAAAGTTTGATGTGGGGCCAAGGGATGAACTCGTCTGATATGACAGTAATAGAGATGGCACTTGGTATTTCAGTTTCTTCAATTCCATTTCTGTTTCTCCCATGATTCTTATTTTTATTAATTTTTTTCACCGGACTAAGCAAAATAACAGTGGCATTTTATTATTCAAAAACTGACTCCATGAACTATCATATATCAAGCAGTTACATCAAGGTAAAGAAATTATGTTGGGATATTTTGGGGTTGATCATGCCTCATCTTCCCTTTCTTCTTTCCCTATGCTAATGCTCCTCCCCTTAAGTTAATGTATTCTGAAGGTCTCTATTGAAATAAGCAACAGGGAGTTATCACTCAAAGCTCAAAGTGAGATCATAACATCTCTTAGTACTTGAAGAAAGTCTTACTTATATTAAAGGCTGTTATCTTTTTCAAAAAAGGAGACCTAAGAAATCTTTCACAAATTCTTTATCTTTCATGCTGACTATCCAAGGAATTTCGCTTTAATTCTGACTGTGTACTTTTCTTTGCTCTCCCTTAACACACTTTAGAAGGGTGGATGTTCACCTTCCTAGGAGGGTTTCTGTCCAGTCCTGCAGAGCTTTGGTGCCATTAGCCCAACTCTCCTTTCTTATAAAAGCACATGCAGGTGTTGATGAGGAAGAGCTGGGCACAGGTAGAAAGTGCACACCAGCCACTTTTCTAACCACAGAGAGAGTCCATATGAATATTCTTCCCTAGAAAGTGTGGAAAGTCTCCAAGGATATAAACCATAACCACAAAGTCTTCTACCTGTGAAGGAAACACTATTCACACTCATTTACATCTTTGTCATTGGACAAGACTATGCTTGTGCCCATGGACACCAGTCTGGAATCAATCAATACAATGGGGCCATATAGCTTATGTGGGATGGGGAATAGGTGAGGGATTGAAGAACATTGAGATTGGGTGGCAGGAGTGTGGGGCAAGGAAATCCTTGGCAAATTGATTCTTGCTGTGCCTGCTCTGTCCTTTAGCAAACAACACCCTTCTGATGATGTTCTGTGCCAAGAAAGAAGAAGAGTGTTTTAGGTCTAAGAGTGAACATTTGAGATCTCAGGTAGAGTCTAGGTGACCAGGGCCAGTATCCATTCTTGTGCCTAGAGAGGGAGCTTCTGAGACATGTGCAGTTTTCATTGACCTAGTCAACTCTCAGATGACAATCTCCCAAAAGAAAATTCTTTTTTTTTTTGATGAATAGTTCAGTTAGATTTAATGAAAATCTCACTTATTCTTTCCTGGGGTGTTTTTATAGTGTTATTTATTGAGTCCTAGAGGGCCAACCCTTTGCAAATTGTGGTTTTAAAATTCAGAAAGCAGAATGTTTTCTGGAGTCAGGCAGATCTAGTGCAGGGTCAGCAAGTTGAAAGGGGGCCCCACATGGGGTTCTTCCTGAAGTGGTTTCCTTCTCTTCACACGAAACTTTCTGACTTTTCACCCTTTTATCGGCCTCAGATTCCAGGCAGCTTAGTTTTCAACAATCTTCACTCTGTCTCTGATTTTTCACTTAAAGAAACAAAGACAACTTTGCAGAATGTCCAGTATATAAAGGAATCAGCCTCTGATTTAAAACAAAGATGAAAATTCTGCCATGGATGAATCTAGATCTTTGGACTTGACCTCACAGGTGCCCCCTTCTTTCTTTCATCCTTACTTCTGCCCACCCTACCACCTTAATGGCTCCAAGGGATATGTCACTTCCCACATATCACCTTTAGCCAAACTACTGATACAAGTTTTCTAAAACCTAAGTGTAGGAAACAGCACAAGTTTCCAAAAACATTTTGCAAACCTTAAGAAGGAGGAAAAGAAAAGAACACAAACATGGAAAAGAAGCAAAGCAAAGGTGTCATACAACTTTCATTCTTTATTCAATCCTTTATTTATTCTACAAGCATTTATTGAACACCTACTAAATGCCAAGAGCTGGAGATATGATGGTGAGCTGTACAGAAGCTCCTGCCTCCATAGAACCTATGGTCTAACAGTAGTTTGGGTTTATAATGCAAAGTTTTGTGGATTTCTCATAATGCCTAGCTTCCAAGGATCCAAATTCCTCTTCAATTCCATACCTTTTCTAAGAAAAACAACACACACACAAATCCAGGAGGAACATGCTATTCCATAATTTGGAATCTAATTCTAAATTCTCAAGAGCTTCTGACTCTGATTTTCCTCTGTGATCCTTCCATTTAGTCCTTGTCACTTTACACTGTGAACTATAGAGCTGCCAAATGCCAGAGCTTACATATCTGGTGGGGACAGGACTCTCCCACATGCCAGCTACAAATTTGGAACTTTATCATCAACTCAATGGCCACTTAGAATCAGGGTCACAGCTGTGAGGAAAGGTGATGCTTAGGTTCACTAAAAGGAGGATGTGAGGTTGGAAAGTACAGAAGATAATTCAGCATTGAGGGAAATAAGCAAAGCTAGACCTCAGAACCAAATCTTTCAGTTTGGTTTCATTGTGTGCAAGTGCATGCATTCAGGAAGCTAAGACACTAGTAGAGACCATGAACATTTTCCTACTCTAGATTGTGCACTGACATTATAGAGAATGCATGCAGGCTGTATAAACCATGCCTAGTGCATGGAATCTGGGAAGCTATTTCTTCTGCATTTGGGAATGACCATCTTCCTAGAACATACTGGCTACATAAGCTTTTCTTTCTAAATATCCAAAATATTGTCAGTATTTGATACCATGTAAGGACTGGGAATAAGAAGCTAGGAAATGATTAAACTTAGAATTTTAAGCACTAGGACAAGTAAAAAGTCATGATTTCTGTTCACCCCTCAACAAGACAATCCCTAGGGTACCAATGAGAAGTTCTAGAGAGAAAATTGTTATGGGAAATGCCAACTGGAAAGAACAGGTTATGATACTTACCACCCAAGATTTGGGGAATGGATATTGTTCTGGGCCAAACTGTATAAGTCCCATCCAATTTCTTGAAGTCTCTGGGCAGGCAATTTCCCTTTGTACAGAATGATGGAAATGCAGTGAATTTGTAATTTGAAGTAATGGTAGTACCAAATGAGGCAGACTAATGAGGTATCTGCCTCTTCTACAAGGTTGAGCACTGCTTTCTTCATCCATTTCTCAATTATTTCTAATGAGTAACTTAAGAAGATTTATATTTTGTCACCTAACATCAGGCCTGGAGCGCTATTCTATCAAGATAGTACCAGTGTCATGTTAGAGTAGATTGCAGATAATTCGTGATAGCAAAAGAACAAAGATTCCCCTGGGTGGGTGTGAGAGAGCAAACATTGCATCAGAAATCATTATTTTCATTGTATTAAGTCTGTATTTTTGTTTCTTTTTTCTATAGTGAACATTCACTTCTTGGAAAATAAAAAAAAATGAAAGGAGAATTTGACAAATGTCACTATCAAAGAGATGAAGAGTCTGGGGAGAGAATTCACAGGCTTCTCACTTGAGAAAGGGTTGAAATAACTATACGCTTACTTTGGAGAAGAAAAAACTTAGGAGGCCATGAACATTATCTTTATAATATGAAAGGGCCAATTATGTGAAATAAGATTATACTTAGTCTATGTAAACTCAGAGAACTGACCTCAGGCAAGCATCTCATTATAAAAGGCTAACTCTCTAATAATCAGGATTGTTCTGCAATGGACCAGAATAAGCATCCCAGGTATACAAGATGATGGATGACCTTTTGGAGTGGAATGTGAGAAAAGAAAAAAAAAGCTAGAAATGGTCATAAATTCACATCTTTTCTATGCTAAGACTTTTCATATCTTATATCATTTAACTCCTTCATTGATAAGGTGGGTATTTTTTTCCCAGTTTAATGGCGAGGACATTGAGGCCAGAGAAATGGTGTCACTTGCCTAAGGTAACACAACTAGAAAGTGAAAAGCCAAGAGTAGAAATCCAGCTCCACTGGTCTTTCCAAAATATCTTCTTCTGAGATAGAAGCAAATATATAAGGAGTTGGTCTAGTTGTCTGTAAGTGGTCTAGATGTCTACTAAGTCATTCTCTACATCTACATGTTGAAGTCTTGTAATTAATAAGAGCTGACTCAGATTTAATGCTGGCCCTCATGTATACTTGATCAGACAACACTAGCTATTTATCTTCTCTGTGTCTGTTTCTTCGCCCTTAAACTGGAATGATAGGCATGGTTATCTTGTAATTAAGTTGTAAAAAACCAAAATGGCGAAATGACTGGCCACATGGTATGTATGCAACACATTCCAGCTATTATTGTTGATAGTGTTGATTGAGACTAAAAAAAGAAAATTATTTCCAATACATTTTAATATCTAATATCAAATAGAAAATACCTAATCATAGGTCAACATCTGCCCTATTTGCTTAATAATTTTGTGTCTTCTGAAGCCTCTGAGATCATCCCTTCTCACTATACTCACTCTACCACTACTCAGGGAAAATGATATTAGAGCTGGGAAATTTTATCCAAATTTTTTGGCCGTAAAATTTATGCTCCCCCACTCCAGCCTCCAGGGCTAGCCATGATGCCCTACTCTTAGCTCCACAACAAATCTTGGCCTGTATGGGTAGCCATGCTTCAACCATGTTATTAAAGAGCATTGTCTCTTGGACCTGTTGAGGCAGCCTGCCGTCTTCAGCTTCCCAATCCAAACCTCTTCTGGAACCGCTATATCTGGGTTCCAGCCCCACTGGATGATGCTGTTATGCTGAACTCTTTCCATCTCCTTTCTATATAGGTTGAGCCCTTCCTTTATGCTAGCTTATATGAGCTGAGAAGACTCCTAAGGCAGGTTGGCTGCCCAGGACTCTGAAGTGCCCCGTGCTTGATGTTAGAAGGAGAATAGCAGCCAGCATGTATGCCAGAGCTTCCTCTATGCAAGGAACTCAGCTAATCAGTCTACAAAGAACTCTTATTCTTGTTTCACAACAACCCTTCAAGATCAATACTAAGAGTATCCCAAGTTATAAATGAGAAAATTAATGTTTAGACAGGCAAAGTAATTTGACTAAGGTTGCACAGCTACTACATGACGTAGGCTGTATTTGATTTGTGTGAAACTATTTCTGACTCTAGAAATCAAGCTTTATATCATGATGTGGTGACTGTTCTCGATTAATATAACTGCTTAGAATCAGTGTGGGCAACTTTGGCAGAAAAAAAAAAAATTAAAAAAAAACCAGATCTTATGGACAGCATTCATTAATAATTCAAAATAAAGAAAATGTTACTGAATCCTATAAAGGAAATACATATATTTATCATCACTGAAACATTTTTACCTTAATATATGTGAATACTAGAGGCTTATTTCTAATCTGTTGTCCTGAAATGGATGGATTTCAGAAGCAGTTCTTACTCCCTGGCATCTCAGTCACAGCATGGATGACACTCAAGTTCAACACACACTTCTGGACACTAGAATTTGAACTTCTCCCACACACACCAGTGAAGACCAGTCCCAGCATCCCTTCTATTTCTCTACATACCACTGAGCTCCTAGAGTGATTTGTGGCTAAGTGTTTCTGAATTGTGATATCATCCCAGTCAATACAAGTGATTTTCCTAGGAAATTATGTGCATGTAAATTGACTTGAGAACAATAAGCAAGAATGGAAAGCTGGCTTAACAATGCATTTATTATCAGTCAGTGCCTCCAAATGAAACAAATAGCATATCTGACATACTTTGAAGGTTTTTAACAAGTAAACTAATCACAAATGTGTCAGCTGGTTTAAAGGAACTATAAGAGATAGTGCAGTGACCAGGCTTACTAGCAGAGAGACTAGGCCCACCCCAATCCCAAGAGGATGATGGGAGAAAGTAACTACTAGACCCAAAGTAAAGAGAATCATGTGGAGAAAAACCTCCTTGAAAGGAGCAGAGCCCTTCAGCTGAACAATACAGGTGGCCTTAGTAACCTTGCTGGGAGGGAGCTACAAGGATTAATATCCTGGACTTAACTCTTCTACTTTCTTATTTCCAACTAGGACACCCAAACCCATAGGAAACCAAAAGAATTATACATAATAATTTTCTGAGGCAGGAAATAGGATGGAGTAGAGAGGGGTAGATCTGGAAAGTAACAGAAAGCAACCAGGGAAGTACTTGTATAAGAACAATTATAAATATAACTATATATAGTAACTTCCTAGCTTATTAAGATATAAGAAGTTTGAATAAATGTTATAAATCAGAGCAGAAGTATATGTACCCCTGAATTCAAATCCTTCTTGGAATGTCTTTTTCAGAGAGAACCTTGGGAGGGTTAATAAGACCAGTTTCCAACATGGCCAAAGACTGAGTGATATATGGAAAGTCATTGATACAGTGTTATAAACTGAATTGTGCCTCCCCTTCCAAATTCATATTTTGAAGTCCTAAGCTATATTTGGAGATAGGCTCTTTAGGAAGTAATTATGATTAAGTGAGGTCACAACTGTGGACTCTAATCTGTTAGAAGTGGTGTCCTTTTCTCTCTCTCTCTCTCTGTCTCTGTCTCTCTCTCTCTCTCTGTCTCTGTCTCTCTCTCTCTGTCTCTCTCTCTCTGTCTCTCTCTGTCTCTCTCTCTCTCTCTGTCTCTCTTTCTCTGTCTCTCTCTGTCTCTCTGTCTCTCTCTCTGTCTCTCTCTCTGTCTCTCTCTCTCTCTCCCTCTCCATGAGAGCACAGAGGAAAAACTATGTGAAAACAGCAATAAGGTGGCAAACTACATGTTTAGGAAGATCACGAGAAACCAAACCTGTGACACCTTGATGTTGTAGTTCCAGCCTCTGGAACTATGAAAAAATAAAGGTTTGTTTTTTAAGCCACCCAGCCTGTGATATTTTTGTTATGGCAACCAAGAAAACTAATATACATGGCTTCTGAGGTTTTTTCATGAGATCCTCTGTTGGCCTTTGCCCCTTGCACCCAGCCCCACCCTGTAAGACTCTGCAAGTGCATTACGAGGTGAAGTTTTAACCCAAACAAGTCCCCCCC
Source organism: Aselliscus stoliczkanus (assembly GCA_033961575.1). Classification (NCBI taxonomy): domain Eukaryota; kingdom Metazoa; phylum Chordata; class Mammalia; order Chiroptera; family Hipposideridae; genus Aselliscus; species Aselliscus stoliczkanus. The sequence goes on from CM066729.1 coordinate 123,891,567, forward strand.
ATTGGACTAGCAAGTGCTTTCACCCCAGGCATTCACAGATCCTTGCTTCTCTACCTTTATCCACAAACCAGGAAACTTAGAGGGTGCCTCAATACCTCCCATTCCTAGAGACTATCCTGTAACCAGCAAGCCAACCAGTTGGCCATTAGAAAAAAAAGAAGGATTTTGTTGGTCACAATTCAAGACATTATAATGCACAGCCTCTCAGTATCATCTTGATTATCATCACCATATGGCTTCTGACCTTTGAAATTATTATTTGACTTCATGAACATCCTTCCCCCTCTCCCAGACTATAGTGTCATTTTGATCATAACTTTGGACTTAATAATGTAGCTTCATGATGTGCTCTCCTTACACTATGATGTTATAAACTGGAAACTGTCTTTCTGAATGATACTTTGGATATGATAATATAGTCTCACGGCCATTATAATGCAGCTTTTATAATGTATGTCAATGTCTTAGGATATTATGTTATGGCTTTTGGGTTACCAATTTGGATGTTTACATTATAACTACTGGCTGCTGTCCTTGGGAATTATTTCTAGTAAATAGATGAATCCCTGGTGTTTAAATTTGCCCTTTTCTGGCTTGCTTTTTTCCTTCTGTGTCATCCCAGCAAAATATGTGGCAGAGTCTGTGTGAATTATGAGAAATTGCAAAATCTAAGACTAGAGCATGCTGGTAAGTTTGATCATTTTTCCTACAGTTTCAACAAATGAGTAGAATAATGGAGTTATCTATCTGCAGGATATAGTTAGAGAATATATTTCTTTAAAAAATCAAAATGTCAGTCTAAGATAGAGCATCTACACTTTGTTCAATTAATCAAAATTGTCTTTTATTCTTTTAATTTAGTGGAAGAGAATATCAGTTTTGACCAGTGCTTCCTGGATCAATATTACCCATCAGAACTCTATGAAGAGACTTACAGAGGCAAAATGTGACAATCCATGGCATCTCCTTATTCCTGCCCATGGGTCTAGAGTGCTGATAATCTACAATGGTTAGTGAGGAAAAGCCCATGATGTCGCCACAAGAAGAGAACTCTACCTGGATACCTGGGTCTTCCTAGCCTTCAGGGCTATCAGGAAATGGGAATAAAGCAGTCAAGTTGGTCACCACTGCTCTTTACCTTGAGTAATAACTTCAGGCTTGACTGAAAAGTCTTAAAGCATAATTTCTCTAACTTTGAAGCTTAAATAAATATCTTTAGGTTTCTTTCTTTCTTTCTTTCTTTCTTTCTTTCTTTCTTTCTTTCTTTCTTTCTTTCTTTCTTTCTTTCTTAATTTCCTTCTTGAAGCCATTAACACAGGTCTCCTTGTTGAGATGCAATAGATGTCACAGTAAGGGACCAAATCTGCATGCCCATTGCTCAAATTCAGGTGTGTCACATCGTGTTCTGCTCAGTTGTTAGGACTGGTTCATATCATGGTATTTACCATCCTGTGAGGAAGAGGTAAATGAGCCATTGAAGCTGAGAACCTGTCCAGAGTCTGGGACTCTTTGACAAAGGGGATGAGAATAAGCACCTTTCTCTGAAGTCCAGACACTAAAGTAAACAAGAGAAAACTGCCCTACCTCTGCCTGGGGAGTAAGTCCTGAAAAATCAGTCTTGTCCATGATCCATAATTTGGGAACTTACACAAGGCATTTTCTTTCATAGTGTCTTCAGTCCTAAAGGAAGGTATCTCCTCAGAAATAATCTAAAAATAAATAAATAAATAAATAAATAAATAAATAAATAAATAAATAAAATGCAATAGTATAATCCTTTTCACCCACAAAGTCTACCATGTGGCCTAGTAACAGAAGTGTATGTCTGGTAGAAGAGAGTGCTACTTGTCATCTAAGAAGGACAGCAGAATAACCCCTGGTAATGGAAAGTGAAACAATGAAAGAGAGCAAGGGAGTTTGCACAGAGTAAGTCCAGGAGAAGAGTAATAAAAATCTCTTTGGGATGGCAAAATGATGTCAGCACAAGGTATGTAGAAACCCCACCTAGAGCAAGAGAGGGAGCCTTTTCTTTTTAGGCTTTAACTCAATTTAAAATGTAATATCAAAAAATAGTAATATCGGCCTACATTAGTTTATTAGTAATATAGTATCTATCATATTAAATAATTCTGTGTTACTAACTGACCTGGTTCTGAAACACCTTCAGGAAACAGAAAGACGTTAATTACTCCCAATGAGAAAGCATGACTGCTAGATCATCTGTTGGAAATTCACCACCATTTGCCCCCTTCTATGTTCTCTCCTAAATTACAAGGGCTACAAGCTTAGACACTACAATTCCCAACCAGCCTGTTTCTGGTTTAGATTCTGCCAATGAGGGGCACCCATGTGAATGATGGAAGATAGAAAAAGAATTGAAGTCATATTGTGTTTGTGACAAATATGAGCAGTTGCATGGATTCCAGCAGATGCTAGAGGGTGCCAGGGGGTTGAAGCATATTTTAGTGAATCACCCACTTTGGTGCTATATGCAGCTGAGGTTATCAGAAGTGTTTTCTGTTTATTCTATCACATACTGATTTCCTAGAAGCCATAAGAAGCTTTTCCTATCATTTCCCAAGACCATCTAATGTAGTTTTCTATGTGAAATATCTCCCTGCTTGGAATCATATTGTGCTTTCTGTTCTCCTGACCAAACCCATCCAGAAAAAGGATACTACTGGGATGAGGGTGGAGGGGAATGGTTTAGGAAAAAGGAGCTATTAGAAGGAAGAGAAGACATATGTGGGGATTTTAGCAACTCTTCTGGGGCTGTAGAGTTGCATTCTTGCTGTGGATATCCTACTTGTTCATCAGTATGACTGTGGGCTATTTGTCTGGAGAATCTATCATTGTACCCATGTACACATAGTTGGTTCAACTGGTCTACATCTCTTCTCTCTCTTACCCTCCACCTTGTTGTTTGTTCTTATTAACAAAGAAAAAATAAGAAACAAACAAAAAATGATTCTAATAAGAACAATCCTTCCTCATTCATCTTTCTGCAATTAGAATTATTTATATTCTATTGTCATTTGGCTGTTTTCAATGATTATACTATTCCTTTTTTATGATTTGATTTACACTTGTGAAATGATTACTACAATAGGTTCAGCTAACACCCATTATTTCATATAGATACAATACAAAGAAAACAAATAAGAAAATAGACAGGTTTTTTTTTTTCTCTTTCTGATGAGAACACTTAGGATTTACTCTCTTAACAACTTTCCTATATATCATACAGCAGTGTTAACTATAGTCATCATATTGCACATTATGTTCCAGGTTCTTATTTATCTTATAACTGTAAGTTTATACTTTTTGATCACCTTCCTCCAATTCCCTCTGCCCTTACACTCGTTACTTTTTTCTGGTGCTTTCTAATTTTCTGAATCTATTTTAAATTGTAATCAGCAGACCTGCATCATTGCAATATATAAAAACAGAGCAGGTATCCAATCAACGATTTGCTGAATATACAGTTAAGGGCAGAAGTTGTTATTTTCAATCCCCCCTTGACAGTACCTCACATTTTACTGGCCTTTACGACTAAGCCACACATCAAACTAATGTTGCCACAAAACCCTCTCTAAGTCTGAGTTCCATGTCTCACTACTGATTAAACTAATAGCTCTGAGCTCACTGATTAATGCAGTTTAATATGGATTGTTAGACATAACACCTTCCATTCATGCATAGTGAAGCTCATTATTTCCTCTTCTCTCAACCAAAACAGTCTCCATAGAAGGTAACATGTCATGAAGTCTCCAAGACTTCACTTTATTCGCCTTCTCTCCCTTCTCTCAGGCCTCTCTCCATCAGAGCATATACAAGAGTCCACTTGGCACATCTCAATGGAAGCTCCTATTCGCTGTGAGATACACCTGCTTCTCTTAGCATGAAGGAAGACAGATCTGCCATCAGCAAGTGGTGAATGAAGTCCTGTGCCAAACATAATCCAATGTACCGAAACATCATGGCAGGTCCATATTTTCCATTTGGAGAAGATGAATTTACTCAATTATGAAACTTTGCTTTTGTGATATTTTATGAAGAAAGTGATTAAAATAATCTCCATTTTAATTTCACGATGCAGTGACAGGTGGATAGAGTTGTGGACTAACAAGAATTAAAATTCATTGACACTGGGGTGCTTTTCTTCTGGTTATCATAATTTCCTAGAGGGATGTGTTGATAGTGTTCTACAACAGTAAAATTATTTGAGCATTTTTCCAACGTGTGTATGTCTATATTTTAACTTCATACACATGTGTGTAATGCATTTCTATACTAGAATCTAGAATGTTATGACTATTATAGAATATACAGAGAATATAAATTGTAAAAGGTGAAATTAAGATGAAATAAACTACATTTTTAAATATTTTGTTTATGATGTGGGCTTTGTGCTGTCATTAGCTAATATGTAAAGGCTAAATATAGACTTAGGGTAAAACTTTCCAAGATCATACTGTTTTGTTTTTTTTTGTTGTTGTGGTTTTTTTTTTTTAGGTCAGCATCACTAGCCCTCATATGTGGGACCAGAACCAGGGCCGCTGGCTTCCTAAGCCAGTGCTTAACCACCACTCCACTCAGCCAGCCCCAGATCATACTGTTTTTAAACATATTTCAAATAACCTTCCAGATAATTTTCATTTTTTGACTGATTCTTTTCATATCTTATTATATTGTCTCTCCTTTTACCTTTTAATGTTGCTAATAAAGAGCTCATTCTATGATGGAAGTGTCCATGCTGTCATTTAATCACCATTCTTTTTTGCTTGCATTCTAAGTAGTACTTTACTCTGTATTCAGTCTGCAGTTTCTTTGCAGGAATTTTTACAGCCATTTATCCCTTATGAAAAGCTAGTTTAGTTAAAACCAGATAAGTGATGAATCCATTTAACCAGGCAGACAGAAACTGCAAAATGTCACCACATACCCAAAGCCAATGAAGTGTAAGCACCACTGCCAACTATTCCCTATTTTGGAACACTGATATTTCATGAGCTAAACTTGAGGTGGGGCCACCTAATACGTGGAGCAAGTAAAGATCCCAAAATCATTTCATATATTAAAATTTAGTAAAATTTCCTTTTTCCGGTAAAATATAGAAGTACAAGCCCTAATATCCTGTATCGACATCACCATGGATGATCTGGGAACCCTGGGAATGCATAACCCATTGGGAAATGTGATGGTTCACAGGCTGAGAAGAAAATATTGTTTTATCTTCCACTGATTCCTGACTTGATCCACTACCCCCTTCTAGCTTTTTTTTTTTTTTTTTTAGCTGAGCCATCCTGCCACCTGTTGGCAGCTCAACGGCAACTCAGCTCAGGCTGGCCTCAAACAGCTGTTGCTCAGAGCTCAGCTCGCACTCTTGAGCGAGCTCTTAACCAACTGAGCCACTCGGCCCGGCCTCCTTCTAGCTTTTAAACAATGGCTCTGCTTCCTCCATCCCTCCAGGACATCCATTATGACAAGTGTTTAGGGCTGAAAATATAGGTTGGTCATTCACTTATGACCCAGCATCCTGTCTGAAAAAAATGTGTCTTTTCTTCTAGGTTGTATCTTTGGAACACCAGAACCCAAAGGACTGTTTTCACTTCTCTGTTCACAATTTATTACCCTGCACTTGAGCAAGAAATGAAAAAGAGGAGGTAATAATACACCTTTGAGGTCAGCAACCCAGTTGTAGTAAACAGGGACCTGGACACCAGCTGACTGGTCAGCCTTGTTCTTGAAGCAGGGCCTGAGTGAGGGAGACAATGCCTGAATCCCAGTTTCTAGGTGACACTAAGAACTTCACACCTGCTTTGTGCACCTGAAACTAATAAAAAAGAAAAAAAGAAAGAAAGAAAGAAGAAAGAAAGAAAGAAAGAAAGAAAGAAAGAAAGAAAGAAAGAAAGAAAGAAAGAAAGAAAGAAAGAAACACACCTACTGCTGAAAAGTATCTGCAAGACCTCAGAGGTCACTCTCATGAGACAACCATAAGGACAAAACTCATGATGACGTGAGAACAATGCTCCACTTCAGAAAGTCTTCTCTTAGAGTCACCAAAGATTCCATTTCTAGCTTCAGCTTTACCAGGGTATCTTAGAGACCCAGAAACGATTAAGGTGAGTGAAAATAGATAATTAACTCTTATGTCTTAGGTTCGTAGAATTAACAGTAAATGCATGAGTTTCACTAATCCATGAAAAGAGATTTAAAGCTTTATGTTGAAGTCAATGGGCAATTAAAGAAGGTTTGTGCACATGAGCATGACACAATCAGACATGTTTTAAAACAATTCTGGTGGGGGCTTTCTTGGGAGAATGCCATGTGGTTTGAGTTCAATCTCTTGAAACACCCTTGTTTTCGGAGTTTCCTACATTCCTATGTTTAATGAAATGACCCCTTGAAAAATGTAATCTCTTTGGTCAGCGATTTCAGTTCTCTCTATAGCATCTGTTATTGCCTGTTGCCTATGGTTAGGCCTGGGAGAATCACTTATATACCAGGGGGCCACACAGACCTCCAGAGGAAAACAAGCTCAACTCAAGACTGTAGTGACATAGAAATCTGATAAACATAGCAAAAAAAGAAAAAAACACGACTCTATGTTTATGTACTGAGTTCCCAGGTTTCGGAAGACTTCGATACCACATGCCTCCTTTTATTTCCGAAGGAAAGAGGCCTGTGCTTGTTTTCCAACATTGTCATCAGCCCTCTCAATAATAGACTTAGGAACAAATTCTCACAGTAAATAAGAGCCTCCATGTGTGACAAGGAGGGAAAATGTGGCCAGGGAACATATTTCAGGTCCAAGGGTTTACCGTCAACAATCACAAGGGTGAAAATGAGCTGAAAAATTTGAAAGAACCTGTCACTGTTATTTCAATGCATGGGTTTTGGTAGATATAAATTCAACAGCTTGCTTGTGAAAAACGCCAGCTCCATCTACACTGATGTCTTCCTTAGCCAACAACATAACCAAGGAAAGGAAAATTGGAAAGGAAGAAAGAAGGGAGGGAAGGGGAATAAAGGAAAGCATATTTTCTGATTCTGTATTATGTGCCAGACCCTGTGATAACCACTTTCTTATGTAAATTGCTTATTCCTTACAATTAAGGAATCATTGCTGTGAAGTCAATATCCATACCTTATCAATTTTTTATATATATGATTGTATTTATAAAAAATGAAGAATCTGGACAGGTTCTATTGGAATTATGCCTTAGCAGAGGTCTCATTTTAAAACAATCCAGAGAAGCAAAATTTCATTTTCCCTTCATAGAAAAACTCTTTCCTTGTCTTATAATAGTCCAGATTATATACTCCTTCTATTTAGAAGTACTTTCTCTTGCCTAGCACAAAATATACCTTGCTCTGTTTAATGTTATTGTTCAGACAGCTGCAACTCTGAGCCACCTTCTCTAAAACAAAGTGAGACTCCTCTTGCTAGCACTCTCTTAGCTACATCAGTCTCTCTGATAATACATATGTTTCCCTGCCTCTCGTATTTGTCCACATTTCCTTCATGGTAAGATGTGGGTTTGGATCCAAGCAGCAACAACAAAGTAACGAAAGCTGCAGAGTAAAACACAGGGCTCTCCGCTGTGCCTCCCCATCGACTCTCCAGGTTTTACCTCCTGCTCTCCCTGCTCATAAACCCTGAGCTTCCAGGCAGCCCAATGTCCCAGCCTCTTCTCATGGTGCTCTTGCCAGTTGAGACCTCTTACCTCCCTTTTTCCGCAAGGAAAACTCTCTCTCAGTCATCATGACAGCTCAGATGTGACCTTCAGAAGCCCTCCCTATTCCCCCAGGTAGTCACATGGTACTCAGATCTATTTTTTCACCACAATTTTGTTTCTTTGTACAGTAAGTTTTTATGTCCATGTCCATGGATAATAAACTAAGACAGGATGCTCATCATATGTGTCTCCAAATTTGGGGTTCACAGCACTCAATAAATGTTGTCTCATTGACAGAGTGAATGGATGAGTGAAAGGAGCCATGGGTGCTCAGCAGAAAGCACAGGGTAGTATAGGTGAGCCCTGAGTCCCGTCCTTTGGACACTCAGAGAAAGGCTTGCATTTGGTGACCTGGCTGTTGCTAGGATGACTTCTAGTTCTCTCTTAGTATTCTCTGGCTAGCAATGGAAAATGGACATAAAATCCATTTTGTGGAGCAGCAAACAGCAATACGTACCTTAAGGCTCTGGTACCACAGAGCCTTGACATAAATCTAACATTTTATACAACTACGTCACTGTCACAAACACCCAAACTACCCACTTCTCTTTGAAACTCATTTTCTATTCTAAATTGTTCTCCACAATTAAGCTGACATGTAAGCTTGAATTCCAATAGATGTGCCTAAACAGAGAGAGGCTGGTTAGGTTCAAAGCATTTAGTTTATGAAGAAATGATGAAGAATTACTCTCCTAATAGCTTTGGGAAAGTAGGCTTAGGCTGCGCAAGCTATACTCAGCAGGTGGGCTGTAAGGCCTCATTTGTCTTCTCTTGTCCCCCCAGATTCTTAGATAGTAGAACCCAAACCCAGCTGTTCTAGCAGATATCACGCAGTTACCTTTGGTCGCAGAAAATAAAAGCAGTTGTTAGACTCCTAGCAGCTCCAGAAATCTGCAGGGCACTCCCTGGAGGTGACTACTGTCACTTTATAATCATGAAATTAGCCCAAAGTGATCCAATAGTTAGAAGAAATGAGAAGTCAATTCATTCACCTTATGATTTCTGGCTGGTTCCACCCTGAATGCCTCTGTAGACTGAAGCAACACTTTGTTAAAAAGACAAAAACCCTATAATAACTGCCGTCTGATATGTTTTGACTGACATTGTACTTCTGTCTGGAGCTGTGGCCTTTCCCTCCCACAGGAGTTCTGGCACAGAGCTTACGTGTGTCCTCACTCACCTCCAACAGGAATACTGGGAGATGTGGAAAGACCTAGTATTGATTGTTCAGCAGCTTGTGTTACTGTCAATCGGTCCATATGCTTCTTCTCAACCAATAATTCCCAGATATGGAAATACAAGCCCCAAAGCCACATGCACTTTCACTATGGCCATTCCCTGTCTCCAGCACCAAGACATTTTTCTTCCTTCTGAGTGCGCAAAAGATCTGTTTGTGGTTCTTGTTTTATGGGAGAAACCACCCTCTGGTTTGGATATCTCTGTGTGATGACATGCTGACTTGCTTCACCTACAGCTGAGGACTAGACAAAAGGCTTCTGCAATTACTTCTAGTTCTTTGTAACCCTGTTGTCTGGCTGTAATGGTGATAAGGTCAACCAAGAGGAACTGGTATGCAGGCTGTCATCCTGAACTACCCCAGGCACCACCATTCACGTTAAAATCTATTTGAATGGTGTCCCTGGAAAAGTGACCCTCACTGTCTACAGGGTTCCCTAGAGTGTTTCAAACTCAGGGCATACACTGGTGCCTGATATCTGGATACTGCAGAGTAATAGATGTGCCCTCTAAAATACATTCTTTCCTAATTGTAAACAAGAAGCAATAACCAAGACTTAGTAAAGACAACAGTCCCAGAACAAGGTCTCCCTCGAAAAAGTCTGCACCTCCCTGTACCCGTGCACTTTATAGAGTTATATCTTCAACCAAGTCAATGTATCCTTTTTATCACAGCATATCATATAGCATGTTACATTATATCATATTTCATATCATTTCACATCATATAGTGAGGAAGAAGGTCAACAACGAGTCCTGGGAGAGGTACGTGGATGGATCTTAGGAATCATCAACTCTATGGATGTTATGCAATATACTTTGCCTGTATGAATACCTGCATTATTTCTCATGTAGAAAAATTTTCATAGTTCTTAGCAATTTCTCAAAGTGTCTTGAAACACAAAGAGATAAGCAACCAGAGGCCTAAAGGTAATTTTCCAAAAGCACATTTGGACATTATTGTTTGGTTTACCAGTTGTCTCTGTCCTAGGGGGTTAGGGAGCACTGGCCATTTTTTTATTTTTCTTTTGCTCCACTTGAATTTCTTTTTCCCCATTTCTTGTGTACCTCTCCAGGCTTTCCATTTATCTGTGTGCAAACACATGCTGGCCCAAATTATAATGTTTTATTTCTCATTCTGAAAGTATTATTGGCAATAGAATCTGTATGCTTATCTCTTCTGTGTCTTAAGAATATGAGACACCTTCAACAAGGCAGGTTTTCTTTAAAATAAAGCAATCTCACATTTATTATATTATTTCCTGGCAGAACAGTTTGTCTGCTTAGCTTGCATGCCCCTCATCCTCTGGAAGACATTTGCTGCCAGGGAGAAGATGCCCACAGGAGGGGAAGCCACCTGAGTCCACGTTTTGCACTGGTCCCTCTGTCACCCTTAGTAATTTACAGCAGTTCTCTGAGTAAAATAAGTGTCTAAATGGGAGGGCGAAGCCTTTACCAGATCTCATCAGCAATGTGCACAAAATAGTCTCTTGTAATAAACTTCCAAATCCAGGGCACAGAATAATAGTATACATAGATGGTTTCCTTTTTTTTTCAATTTTCCCTATTGTCTCATTTTTTGTGCAGTCATATTTGAGGACAGAGTCATGACAGGCTACCAGTATATACATTTCCCCATTAGTGCAGCAAAACACATGAGTCACAAGCCTCTCCAACATGGTTAGCGATGTAAAAAATATGTAGCCCAATACTGTGGTGTTGCTGTATAGTTTTCAAGTTTGCATAAATATTTTCAGTTGTTGATCTTCACAACAACCACATCAGACTGGCAGTGAGAGGTTAATTTGTATCATCTTACACAGGCAAAGTCATCTTCAAAGAGGTTAAATTCACCCCATATGCTAATAGGTAAAAAAGATCAGACACTGGAGGATTTCTTTTGGTTATAAATCAATCCAGTGCTTATTCCGTGATATCAGACTGCATCTTAAATTTGAAGAACTAATGGACTACAATTAAACTTTGATGAGAAGTCTCAATATAGTCTCTAGGTTTCCAGGATAAGAAGTTAGAATTTTAAGAGGTCCTGAGTGGTATGACTTTAGGATAGTTATGCAATGCTAACTAATGTCAGACTCCTATAAGATGTGCCTTTTTCTGAAGTCATAAATAATCAAAGTAATTACAAAAGTGATTCCATATTCTCCTTTGCAGCTCTCAAAAAAACACAAGGATCCAAGTAATGCTTCCCAGCAGGGCTGCTAATGAACACAGGGGCCCTCTGCCCCAGGAATCTCAGAGCCCACAGCTAGTCCAGCACAGCATCCGTGACATGCTCCCAACACCCCATCCCCACCCTCTGCCCCATGAACTCACCAGATGTCTGTTTATCCCTCTTTAGTCACCTCCTTTAAATACCCACCTTCCAGCTCCTTCAGTGTTAATTTATATAGATTTTTCTGGCTAAGTATTTCTGACTTCTCTCCCAAGTACCATCCCAAAGGTAACATATGCGTAGAAGTAAAAGAAGTGAGAAAAGGGACAAGAGAGTTGTGTTTTTTTACTGGTGGCCTGTGCGCTTCTCCTGCAGACACAGGTACATCACAGGAACACTGCAACAAGGGGGGAAACATCTTTGCTTGCTGATTAAACATTTCACTTTTCCCTCTCAAATATTCTCAGTTTTCTTTTTCATGTTTTATAAAATTATCGGATTAAGGCAACTCTATTGAGATTGTGGTGTAAAAGAACTATTTATGGAAACATAAAGTCATTTCATGATTAATCATTTCATGTTTCATGGGCCCATGTCCCTTCTCCATTCTAATAAAAACAACAGCACTATTCAGTCCTGAACATATCAGAGATACTGGTACTCCAATCCTTCTTGCTTTTCCAAACTCTGTGCTAACGATCATATAAGAAACTTCAGCTGCTGCTGAAGACCCTACTGCCCTGTCAGAGAGATAAAATGAAGAAATTGGGGAGGAGTATTGATAGGCTCTAGGCTCCTGTGCAAATGCAAATGGAGAGAGACACTTGAGGGCTGAGAGAGGGACGAAAAACTAGTACTCTTAGGAATTCTCAGCAAAGGAAATTGAAATGGCCATGAAACACACAAAAGATGCCCAACTTCACTGGTGTTTATTAAAGTTGAACCACATACAATAGTGTTCCACACCAGAAAATTGGCAAAATTTAGAAATATGACGATTTCTAGTAAAGATGAAGGTGTAGAGATATGGAGATGCATATTACACTATTGGTGAGAATATAAACTGGTACAACCACTTTAGAAATTGTAAATATCTAATTAAGTTGAAAATTTAGAAACCCTATAACCCAGCAACTCCATACCAGCATGTATATTCTATAGACCTCTTAAAATTATGTCATAAGGAGCTGTATATAAAAATGTTCATAGCATAATAGATAAGTGAATTGTGATATATTCATATAATGAAATATATTGTAACACTCATATATTCACATACAGTACTGAAAGTAAGTGAACAGAGCTGGAAAAAATCATCATAAATAAGTAATGAATCTTACAAACAGGGTGTTGAGCAAAAAAAAAGCAAATTGCAGAAGAATATTTTTAGCACAATACAATTTACATAAAGTTTAAAAACATGCAAATAAATGCCATATATTCTTTAGGAATATTTAGATGTGTAGTAACAGCACAAAGAAATATATGGGTGTGATAACAGCAGGTCAGTATATGGGGCACATTTTAGAAGGAGGATGTCCAAATAACACAATTGATAAATGGTATGCAGGGGCCTCAACTGATTTTCTACTTCTTGGATGTACTGTGAATAGGTGTTTATTATCTTTTCCTTAAAGTTTTATATGTATAAAATATTTCCTGATTTATTATTTTTAAAATCCTAGTGACTTGACTGTATGTTGAACCTCACTCCATGAACCACGGCTCTACTCCTGTCACTCAGTTGGGTGCTAGAACTTGGGATGGTGGCCCTGCTACTGGTGGGAAAGGGATAGGTGTGATCACTGCCAGTGGAAGCCAAGTGAGAAAGTCTAACAGTTAAAATGGACAGGTTCTGGGGCTAACTGATTGGCTCAGATGCTTAAGAGTGCAAGCTCTGAGCAACAGTATTGCCAGATGGATTCCCACAGGGGCCAGTGAGCTGTGCCCAAGCTGAGGCTTCCATTGAGCTGCCAACAGGTGGCTGGTGAGAGCATGTGCTCTTAACAACGAGGTGGCCAGTTCCAATCCCGCATGGGATAGTGGGCTACACCCACCTGCAACGGAGATTGAACACGGCACCTTGAGCTGCACAGCCGCGAGCTGCTGAGGGAAGCTGGATGGCAATTGGAGTTGGAGCTGAGCTAGCTGCACCCTCCACAACTAAGATTGAAGGACAACAATTTGGCCGTCCCCCTTCCCCAATCCCCCAATAAAGTCTTTAAAAAAATGGATAGGTTCTGTTGTTTTGCCAAATAGAAGGTCAGCAATTCCTCTTAACCGAATGAAAAGGTGAAGGTCATGAATGTAAAAGGAAAAACAAAGACAAAAACAAAAACAACAGGACACTCAGAGTTTGGTTCAACGCTGTTTCTGAATGCTTCGTTGTACTCCCCATCAAAGGGAAATTTATTCTGACATAGAAATAAGTTTTCCGTGCACAGGTTTGCACTCAATGTGCCACTTAGGCTCCAACAAGGGAGGCTGCACTTAGAAAGCACAGCTGGGTCCTCCTGGCTGATGGCCCTGCTCACCACGTTACAAGACCAGAGAGTGTGTGTGTGTGTGTGGGGGGGGGCGGATACCAGTTTCCAAATTAACAGTTTAGAAGTGCTTATTTCTCTACCACCACCACCCTTGCTAAAGGGAACTGCTAATTGCATTTTGGGGGCTTTATTGGCCCTGAAACACGGGTACATGTGAGTCCAGGATGGGATGCACAGGGGATCATATCAGAGAAACAGGATGAAGGCAGAGAGGTGGGAAATCCAGAGAACAAAAGACACCAATCTCACTTGTAGAGAAAAGTGTGGTTATTGAGAGGTAAGTGGAAAGGATGGCAGAAGATCATGGAAGATCATGCATGGCCTTTGGAGGTTAAGACAAAGAATCCACATTTTGACTTACAGACAGTGGCAGGTGAGGGGTACTGAACTGCTATTAAAAGGCACGATGATGAGACAGAACTTAGAATGATCTCCCAATGCTACATCTTTTGCTGTATTTTTCTATGCAATTTGTTTCTCCTTACTTTGCCTTTACATACTTCATTAAACATAACCATGAAGCAAGTGAGCAGGAACCTACAGAAACAACAGCCACTCAGCAGGTCAAGATACCAGCCATCAGGGTAGAAAGCAAACTCACTTGCTTACAGAGGGAGACATCCATCTCTTCAGCCAATGAGTGGGATAAGTTTTGGGCAAGTGACTTCCAATCATAGAGGGGCATTGATATGAAATGAAATGAACCACCAATAAATCATTGGAGGTTTTACAATCCTGGCTGATTGGCTAAACTCTTTCTAAAGGCTTTGGAAGATGCCAAGTAAAGAAGAAAACTAGTCTCCTGTTTTGTCATCCTTTCATAGAAGGGAATACTTCCAGCTGTTGAGAGTTGATCCCTGCTGTGACAAGCCATGTCACAGCATCCCAGAAAGGTGGTACATTTCCTATCCTAGGATGAAGGAGGAAACCAAGAGAAAAAGAAACCACAAAAACTGAGTTCTCTAAATGTTTTGATCCTCCTAGTCTTAGTACAAATATTCTCAAGGAGTCATTCAATAGCTTATCATTTGATCTTTGATTTAAAACAGGAATAGGACTAGTTTATTTGAGGTCCAAGGGAAAATAGAGTAGAGGGATCTTCAAATTCATAACTAAAAGCTTAATATGACTGGTTTTCCATGGGAAGCCTCTAATTTTAAATCTCCCCAATCACAGACCATTTTGACAAAGTAGAGTTTGGCAAAAACTACATGGGTTTGCAGCACGGTTCTGCCACTTTCCAATTCTATAATCCTGGACACATTACTTAACCTTCCTATGACTCAGTTACCTCATTTGTGAAATGAGAAATGATGATCCCTAGCTCCTTTGGGCTGTGGAGAAGATAAAGTGAATACTGAGGACTCAACAACTATCTCCAAACAAAACCATTACCCAAATCATTAGTGATGTGTGTGTGTGTGTGTGTGTGTGTGTGTGTGTGTATGTGTTCAAGGTGAAGATAAGTGGGTTCCATTTCACACCACCAAACAAACAATTTAAAATACCTAACAGCAAATATATCTGTTCTCTCTCAAATCCTTTTTTTTGGCTGCTGTTGTTTGGAATTCCAACTATTGGAACTCCCAACCTTGCAACTCTAATTCTCCTACAGCTTTGTGCCTCATGCTGTGATCTTCACTGTTCTTCCTTACCTCTTTTTATTGCATCAAACTAAACTATGTAGTAGCTCCCTCAATCCCTAGAGTCCATACTCATGACTTCCATTAGCCGTTACAGAAATAAAGGGAAATGAAAATAACACTTTCTTTGTCTTGTTATTTCCATACTAGGAAGCTGTTACAATTTAGACATTTCCCTGCTGCCTGATTTAATGTTTTGCTTTCAACCACCTGTCGCCTATTTTTTTTGAGAACTTCTTGTTTTCTATTATTTGATTTTAGTAATATTCATTTTTTGTTATTGCTATTATCTCATTTCTTTGGGATTTAATATTTTTACATTTTGCAATTCTCATTATACTATTGATTTTTAAAATATCATTTTATTTTTCTTATGCATATTTCCCTTTTTTTTCCTCTGCTGAGAGTATTGATTATAACCTGAATGAATTATCATAAAAGCAATCATTGATTTTTTTTTTTTAGTTTTTGCTTTAAAATTTTATTCCCTTATCTCCCTTATATGTATTTACTGTGTGTTTATTTGTTTGTCTGTATTTTGCAATAACTGTGACAGAAGAAAGAGTTCAGATTGAATTTATCCTAATTTTATTATCATTATGAAAAACAAACAGCTAGCATGTTTATCATCCAAACCTGCACACACTGGGCATTTTGGGATCTTGTTCCCTTGTATTTAATTTTAACAGCTAATAGAAAATGTAACTTTGGACTATTTTCATTTTATATTCTCCTTTTTAAATTTTATCCAATCACTCATTTATGTCATTTCACAACTTTAGTATTTCTCATCATATTTTTCATTAGCATATTCTATATTGATCTAGTATTTTCTTGATATGTTTTAGTATTTTTTCATTTTAAAAAACTTTTCTGTTTTACTTTAAATAAACTTAACTTTCTCTTTGTGTAAATATTAATGTATTTTGGGTCAATCTTTCTTCTTTTATATATTTTAAGGTATCTGAATTCTTACTGTCTTTGAGTCAATGTTCTCCATGCTTTTTTTTTTTGCCACATTTCCTGTTTATTCTTTTTGATTCATATATGAATTGGTTGGGGCCCAAGCTTTTGTCTTGATTCCTTTCTTTTAAAATTATCATATCTAATTAATATTATTTTTTACAAAAATTGTCTCTTTTACTTATCTTTAATTTCTTAACTGATTAAATAACACATTGAAAGAGTTGATAGAAGGTGGGAATAGATAAAAGAATATTCCATGCTCTTAGAAAGCTGAACACAACTCTTTCCTTTCAGTAATGGCTATTACAGCATGACTATATTCCTACAACATGGGGCAATAAATGATTTGATCACCTTATGTGGCAATACTTAAAGACAAATGTAAAGTTTCATCCCGTGGCATGGGTTGAATCAACTACTAAAATGTTCACACTAAGTGTAGTGGAATGTAGTTGTAAGAGCCATGGAGAACTGGCTAGGCATAGGGTCCTCCAGCAAAGGACATTCAGAGGAAGGCAGCTGCAGTTTGGGAAGATTGCTCTCACAAACTGAACCTTGCTTGCTTAGAATACCATATAACCCTGTGAATTGTACACCAACCTCATTTCTAACTCTGCGTATCAATATCACATGAAGTAACTTCAGGGGGACTTCCGGTAAAATGGCAGAATAGACAGATGCTGTGCTAACTGCCTCCCAGGATCACACCAAAATTACAAGCAAATTGTACAGCATTCAATCCTGGAGGTCCCCAGAACACTGGAGGAACAGAACCACTAAACAAAGAACTTTAAGAGGAGACCGTGTCAGGTCTGGTAGGATGGGTGGAGATGAGAGAGGGCGAACCCCGTGAGGGAAGCCTCAGTTGTGGGGAGGCTTCTCCGGTTGGGGGAGAGACCCTCCGGCCACACACCAAGCTCACTAGCCCAGAGTCCCATTGCCGGAAAGAGGAGTTCTAAGATAGCTGGCAGTAAATTAGTGAGGACTCTCTTTGCTCAGCTCCGTGAGGCTAAGAGCGGCTGGAGAATCAATGGGGCTGGCACACGGGCTTGCTCGCCGGTGAACACTTACCTAGTTACTGGTGGAGGGAGTGGCTGTGTGAGCCAGGCCCAGGAACCTGCGGGGATGGACTGAACTGAGCACCTTTGGTGCAAAGGCTGGAGGTTTTTGGACTGTTGTTCCCGTGGTGTAGAGCCTGCACACGAGTGTTGTAGGGAGGGTGCCATTTTGTAGGACTTGGGCCCTCCCATGGAGGATCACGTCCAGGACCTCATTGGTCTGGTGGAATTGGCACAGAAGTGCGTGTGTGTGTGCATGCACGCATGTGGCCTTGGATCCCCACCCTCCACCTGGCTTATACTGCGTTGCCAGGGAAATGCTGGACAGGTGCCCTCCAGCTCCAACAGGCTGCTCACTGAGATCTGGGAGTGCGAGAGCTGCTTCAGATCCCCACCCTCTGCATAGCTTGTGCTGCGTTGCCAGGAAAACGCCTGGTGGGTGTGGTCCAGCTCCAACAGGCTGCTCACTGAGACGTGGGAGTGCACAAGTCACCTTGGGTCCCTGCTCTCCGCACTGCACTTGCAGAGTTGCCAGGCTGGTGATTGGTTGTTGGGCTACTCAGCCAGATCTGCGAGTGAATGATTGGGACAGGCTGAGACTGTGAGTTTTCCTGGGAGTGTTGGGCCATGAGCTGTGTGGCTGCATGATCCAGCCAGGGTTCTCCTGGTGATCTATCTAATACATCAAAGCAATCCCAGAGCGACAGCCAGAATGGGGAAACAAAGAAACATGTCACAAGTAAAAGAGCAGAAGAAACCTCTAGAAATGGAACTAAATGAAACAGAGAGATCCAACCTTTCAGAGGTACAGTTTAGAACACTGATGATAAGAATGTTTAACAAACTTAGTGAGGACATAAGGAAGGATAGAGAAATCATAAAAACAACCAGTTAGAACTAAAGAATACAATAACTGAAATGAAGAATACACTCGAAGTAATCACCAGTAGAGTAGATGAAGCAGAGGAGCGGATCAGCGATTTGGAAGATAAAATAGAAGAAATCACCCAGTTGGCACAACAAAAAGACCAAAGAATAAAAAACAATGAAAATAGTTTAAGAGCCCTATGGCACAAGGTGAAACGCACCCCCCTTCGACTCATAGAATACCAAAAGGAGAAGAGGAGAAGCAAGGGGTCGAGAATGTATTTGAAAAAATAATGACTGAAAACTTCCCTACCCTGGTGAAGGAAATCAACATACATGCCCAGGTCGTGCAGAGGGTTCCAAACAAGTTGAACCCAAACAGGTCCACACCAAGACACATCATAGTTAAAATGGCAAAGTTTAAAGACAGAGACAGAATCCTAGAGGCAGCAAGAGAAAGACAGCAGGTCACATACAAAGGAACTCCTGTTAGACTAACAGCTGACTTGTCTACAGAAACTCTGCAGACCGGAAGGGAGTGGCAGGAGATATTCAAAGTGACACAAAATAAAGGCCTACAACCAAGATTGCTCTACCCAGCACGGCTATCACTTAAAATTGAAGGAGGAATAAAGAACTTCTCAGAAAAGAACAAGCTTAAGGAATTCATTACCACCAAGCCAGCACTGCAAGAAATGTTAAAAGGGCTTTTCTAAACAAAAGAAAGGGGTAAACAAGCTAACCCAGGGAGATCAGGAATACAAATAACAAAATGGCAATACATATGCACCTATCAATAATCATTTTAAATGTGAGTGGGCTAAATGCTCCAATCAAAAGACAGAGAGTGGCTGAGTGGATAAGAAAATAGGACACATGTATATGCTGTTTACAGATGGAATAAGATATTTCAGGCAAATGGAAATGAGAAAAACAAAAGCTGGAGTACCAATACTTATTTTGGACAAAATAGACTTCAAAATGACTACCATAAAAGGCGAAAAAGGGCACTATAACCCTAATAAACATCTATGCACCCAACATAGGAATTCCTAATTACATATAACAGATTTTGACAGACATAAAGACAGAGATCAACAGTAACACTATCATAGTAGGGGACTTCAACACTATTGTCACCAATGGACAGACCCTTTAGACAGAAAATCAACACAGAAAGAGGGGCCTTAAATGATACTTTAGACCAGCTGGACTTCGTTGATATTTTTAGAGCATTTCACCCTGAAAAAACAGAATATACATTCTTCTCAAGTACACATGGGACATTTTCCAAGATAGACCATGTTAGGCCACAAAACAAGTCTCAGTAAATTTAAGAAGATTGAAGTCATATCAAGCAGTTATAAAAGAAAAACTGATGGTTGCTGGCTGGGAGGGAGTGGGGCTGTGGGAAAGGGGATAGGTTTTGGACAGCGTAGGTAGGTGACTACAATGTTGTCGCAGGGATATAGGGGCAGTTCTGGGAATGTAATTGATAATGTTGTGAAGAGACTATTATGTTAAGTGAAGTAAGTCATTCGGAGAAAGACAAGTACCATATGATCTCACTTATATGTGGAATCTGAAAAACTGAATGAACGATCAAAGTAAACAGACTCATAGATATAGAGGAAAAACTGAGGGTTGCTAGTTGGGAGGGTGGTGGGGATAAAGGGGAAGGAGAAGGGATTAGACAGCATAAATAGACAACTACAATATTGCCACAGGGAAATAAAACACAGTTTGGGGAATATAATAATGTTGTAAAAATTTTGGATGGAGTAGAGGCTTGATCACTGCACTGTATACCTGAAGCTGATGTTGTATAATATTGTATGCCAACTGTAACTGAGTATATAGATAGTCATGGGATGTGGAGTATAGTGTCAAAGGGAGTCAAAGGAATTGTAATAGATATGTATGATATGGGGTGGAGTGGGGTGGCAAACTGGGGGAGGAGGGTTGTCACTTTGGGGGGTAAAGAGTAAACTATTGCGTTGTGTTGTAAACCTGAAACTAATAAAAAAAATGAAAAAAATATCACATGAAATATCATCTGTTTACAAGAATGGCAGATTTTTTATTACAGAGTCTTGGGCCTTATTTGCCCACATACAAAAAGTGAGAATTTTATTCCATTTGGGGTCAGAGTGGAGTCCTTCAAAATCAGTTTGTCAGCAAAAAAAATAAAACAAAACCTCACTTGATCAATATTTGTTTAATTAGCTCCTACTACATGAAGTATTACACTACATACTTGAATGTTAATTGTAACTACAGTTGACTCTTGAACAATGCTGGGGTTATTACCAACCCCACCCCGTGCAGTTAAAAATCTATGTATAACTTTTACTCTCCCAAAACTTAGTTGTCCCTTGGTATCTGTGGGGGATTGGTTCCAGGAGCCCCCACAGATACCAAAATCCATGGATACTCAAGTCCCCTATATGAAATAGCCTACATCATTATATACAGCTGCCCTTCCAACCACAGATTGTAAACAGCTTAGGTATTTATTGAAAAAAAAAATCCATGTATAAATGGACCCGCACAGTTCAAACCTGTATTTTTCAAGGGTTAAATGTACTAAATTATGAAATTATTTTATTACAATTATATATACTGCTGCAACAGATTCAGGATACCAAATTTGACTGCTTAGTATTATTCTGGGGATTCAGTGAATGCTTTCCATAGACAATATTGATTTTAAATCTGAAGAATAATTAACGCATTCTTTCCAAAGGTGCAGGAAGTGGTTGAGACATTTACAGACGGAAAAAATTTACACAGAAAGCCTGAGTCACAACGAACCTCAAGAACTTGATGATCAAGGCCAGTTTGATTGGATCACAGAGAAAAAATTAAAAAGGGACATGGAATGATGCTAGCGAGATAAATTAGATCCTCTGGGCTTATTAAGTTATGTTAAGGATTTTGCATTTCAACCTAAGAGGACCAGGAAGACACTGAAAGGCCTTAAGCATGGGAGTGATCTGCTCAGCAATACTGCACCCCTGTGGTTCATATTTAAAGATTAGAGTGGAGGGGCAAGAGCAGACACAGAAACTGTAGTAAGAAACTGATGTGGGGCTGGCCGAGTGGTGTGCCGGTTAAGAGCTGGCTTGGGACGCCAGCAGCCCCAGTTCAGATCCCACACATGAGGGCCAGTGACACTGCCCTCTACAGCTAAGATGGTGAACAACAGCTCCACCTGGAGCTGGGCTGCTGTGAGTCCCCAGGACGGCATAGCTGCAGCCCCTGCTGCAGTGGGCTGCCATAGGCTACAGTGAGTGGCCGGCAGCCAGCGTGAGCGGCTGGCAGACAGTGTGAGCTGCCAAGAACCGCTGTGAGCGGCCATCCAGAGGCTGGCGACCAATCTGTTTCACCCGAGAAGAGCACAATGATGATACCAACATGGGCCAGTGAAGCAACGTCCTCCACAATTAGACTGAAGAACAAAAGGACAGCAACTTGTCTGTTCCCTTTCCTCTGTTCCCCAGCACTGTTCTCCTCCCCCAATTCCCCAATAAAATCTTTTTTTTAGAAAAAGAAACTGATGTGGAACAAGCGATAATGGAAGCTTGGAGTTGGGTTGTAAAGAGTAGAAAAGCAGATTTGAGAACTGTTTCAAATATGGAATAAAACAGATTTGGGGACTCATTTCTGTGATGATTGAGATTTTAAGACTGTCAAGTCTTGTTTGAATAACTAAACTAGGTGAAAAATTAGGTAGACAATTCACTGAGAATAGAAACTCAGACAAAGGAAGCAGCACCAGAGAGAAAATAATCGGTTTAGTTCTGAACCCGCGTGCTAGTTAACCAGAGATTAATGTTGACCTCATTACTTAAATGCCCCACTGATCTCACTGGGTAGACCCTTGGGATTACTGAAATTCATTTGTATCTTCCCAGTTGACATCTCCTTAATTCACTCCTTTTAATATTCCAGGTTATTGCCTGAGTGTAATTAAAACTAAAAATGTAGATTTAAAGAAAATTAGTATGGCTTAAGTTAAAGATTCTTAGTAGTACTAAAGAGCTATATTTATATCAGTTTTAGTCTCAGGAAAAATAGTACCCTCAGCTTATAAATCAGTAATCTCTTCAACCTAAAATGATCCAATTAAACATTTTAAATCAAATAAACTTTTGGATCATATTCTTCCTTCACTGCCATTTTATTGATTTACTTATTTATTTGTTTACATTTCAGCTTTATTGAGGTATAATTGATGAAAATGTAAGATTCAAAGTGTAGGGCTGGCCGAGTGGTGCGGTGGTTAAGCGCTGGCTTGGGAAGCCAGCGGCCCCAGTTTGGGTCCCACGTAGGAGGGCCAGGGACACTGCCCTCAAAAAAAAAACCAAACAAACAAACAAAGCCCAAACAAACAAAGTGTATCATGGTGGTTTGATATATGTACCAAAGTACCCCCAAAAAGTAGAGATGTTACCTTAAAATGTGTATACATTTGTTTGACACCTCTATAAGTGTGAAAGGATTTTCATGTCTAGTTAATTTATACATCTATCACCTCATATATTTACCTTTTATTATTATTATTATTATTATTATTATTATTATTATTATTATTTTAAAGTTTATTGGGGTGACAATAGTAAAGTTACATAGGTTTCAAGTGTACAATTCTGTAATACATCATCAATATCTCACATTGTGTGTTCACCACCTGGAGTCAGTTCTCCTTCCATCACCATATATTTGATCCCCTTTACCCTCATCTACTACCCCTTTCCCCCCTTACCCTCTGATAACCACTGAACTATTGTCTGTGTCTATGAGTTTTTGTTTCTTTATTTTTTGTCTTGTTCGTTTGTTGCTTTTAGTTTAATATTCCACATATCAGTGAAATCATATGTTCTCGACTTTTTCTCTCTGACTTATTTTACTTAGTCTTTATCTTTTTTTTTTTTTTTTTGAGTGTGAGGACGTTTAAGTTCTATGGTCTTAACAAATTTCAGTTATGCACTACAACGTGTTTTACATTCGCCATGGTTGACATTAGAACCTCAGACCTTATTTATCTTACAGTTGAAAGTTAATATCCTTTTACTAACCTCTCCTTATTACCCCCAACTCCCAGTTCTTGGCAACCATTTTCTACTCTGTTTCTATGAGTCCAACTTTTTGTTCAGATTTTTTTTGGTTTGTTTTAGGCTTTACATATAAGTGATACTATACTACATAATATTTGTCTTTTTCTCTCTGGCTTATTTCATTTAACGTAATGGACTCAAATTCCATACATGTGGTTGAAAATGGCTGGATGCCTTATTTCTCATGGCCGAATAATATTCATGTAGCTCACATTTTCTTTTTTCATTCACCCATTTATGGGAACATAGTTTGTTTCCATAGCTTGGATATTGTGAATAATGCTGCAGAGTATTGGAGTGCAGATATGAGTTTGGAAAATTAAATTTACAAACTCATCCTAGAAAAAATAGCTGCATACCTTGTTGCTGAATATCACTATGGTCACCTTCGAAGTACTTCCCTTAGGAAGCTATGTACTGAGGCCAACACCTAGTCCACCCTTCAAAGCAATTTTGGAACTCTTTTTCTGTAATGACCATCAGAGGTGTTGTCATACTACCCTTCATGTCCTGAATGGCATCAAAATGTCTTCCTTTCAACATTTCCTTTCTCTTTGGGTAAAGAAAGAAGTCATTGGGGGCAAGATTAGGTGACTAGGGAGGGTGTTCCGATACAGTTATTTGTTTACTGGCTAAAAACTCCCTCACAGACAATGCAGTGTGAGCTGGTGCATTGTTGAGATTCAAGAGCCATGACTTGTTGGTGAAAAGTTCAGGTTGTCTAACTTTTTCACTCAGCCTTTTCAGCACTTCCAAATAGTAAACTTGGTTAACTGTTTCTCCAGTTGGTACAAATTCATAATGAATAATCCCTCTGATATCAAAAAAGGTTAGCAACATCATTTCAACAAGTTCACAAACTTAATTGTCAGGAATTCATGTAAGACTCTGAAGACTTTGTTTACCTCTTAATGGCTATTCATGGACAGGGAGTAGTCAGGGACAAAAGTTATGAACTCAAGACTTCTGAGCTGTTGCCAGGTCAATAAAGGGTGAACAAAAGTCTCCCAGGGCTACTGTAGGTTTATAAGGGAGTGTTGCTTTAAGAAGGGTAATTTGCACCATGAAATTGGATTATCGATTACTCAAATTATCAAGTTTCAGCTGTAAGTGTGTTTCCTTAAAAGCGATTTGTGCTTCTTAAGACAAGGTGTGATAGTCATTTCACGCTATCATAACAAGATACCTTAGTCTTGGTGACTTAACCAACAGAAATTTATTTGCTCGCAATTCTGAAGGCTGGAAGTTCATGACCAAGGCACCAGAATAGTAAGGTTCCGGTGAGGGTTCTCCTGGCTTGCAGATGGTAATTTTCTTGTTGTGTGCTCCCATGGTCCTTCCTCTTGGTGTGTGCACATAGAGGGAGAGAGAGAAAGGGAGGAAAGGAGGGAGGGAGGGAGGGAGGGAGGGAGGGAGAGAGGGGTATTTCTCTCTTTGCACTCCCATCAATCCTATTGGATCAGGATCTCATACTTATAGCCCTACTTAACTATAATTACCTCTTTAAAAACCTTACCTTCCAATACAGTCACATTGGGGTTAAGGCCTCAACATAGGAATTTGGGGAACATGCAGTTAAGCCTGTAGCACAAAGTAACATAATAAAAGGGAATCTCATTATGATTTGAACATTTGTTCAAAGGCCTTTAATTGAGCACAATAGATATGGGTACTAGCCAATAAGTAGTACTTAATTTGACTGTTCACAACTAAATATTAGTTCTCATGATCATACTATTTCTTTTTTTTTTTTAAACCTCTGCAATTACTAGTTTATTAGTATCATCCAGGACTCAGATGTTCAGTATTCCTCCTGAAATTACATAAACAAATACAAATGGAAAGAACCCAAGTCAAAATTATATAACAAAACAGCACTCCATCACAAAAGCGTGTAAAATTACAAGAACGCTATTTTAAAACACTGACACTTTAAGAGAACGATCATCTCAAAAACCACAAAATTGCCAAATTGTTCCCTAAATGGCTAAGCAGATAAAACATGACCCTAATGAATGAATTTGAGTTTTGTAAAGAAAAGTCACGCTCAGATAAATTGGACGATTCATACTGATACAAAGTTTAAGTGTCTTCTTCCCTCATGTCTTTGGATTTATAAAGGGGCAAACCACAATATAGGAAAATATACTCGATTTTAAATGTTGCATACCATTTTAAAAGTTGGCCCAATTAATTAAAAATACTTTTAATGGAGTATTAAGTTTCCAAAGCCATCCATATGCAGACAAATAGAAGACATTTACAGCCAGCACTTTCTTAATCAGAGCCTTTGCCAGGACTAACAACAAAAAATATGGCCGTCTTGCATTTTAAGCTCACGCTTTTGGGGATCCATTCTCAGGTCTTTAACGTGGGAACTGCAAGTATAACTGCCATTACATGGTAATGGGAGTTAAAAAATGTAGAGTCCTCATGTAAAGATTACAACATACTTTATTAGTCCTTCAAGGACAGACTTTCAAAATGTTTGATTCTAATAATCCCATGCTGTGAATACACTGGTTACTCTTATAGATGTAACTGGGCTATGTGAAATTTGATATCAACTGATCAAAATTTTAGAGTTTCAGTTATGGATGAAAACTGTCTCAATTCAACTCTTCCTACCCTCATCATGTGCAGGGTGTGTAGACAAAAGCTTTTTATCAGCTAACTATACGAAAATATAAACACTCTAATGAATCACGTGATCCAAAATGGGCAAAAGCAAAAGACTTCTCCTCTAGAAGAAAAATTTCAGGTCTATGAAAAGGACAATACTAATAAGAAAAATTGTATTTACTTAGAAGCATTCAGAATGTCAACAAAACAGCTGCAATTACAGAGTGGTATTCAGTTAACAGAACAACAATTATTTTGTGTAAGCTGCATCAGAGACAACTGAAGATGAAAAAACTACCATCCCCATATATAACTAATTTGTGCTGTGCACCAACAAGGACTGGCTTTAAATTTCCATGCCAATTTACAACCCCCATACTGTACCAGGCAAGGTTAGTGGCTATTGAAAATACCACCAGGACAGGGCTATCTAAAGACACATTCGGTAGTGTGTTAACTATACAAAAAAAGACACTGTACAGTTTAAAAACAAATCTTACACAGCCTTACGTTTCAATTTTTTTCTTTAAAAGGAGTGAGTTGTGTACAGGGGGTTAAATGCTTTATAGATAAGAAAAAAAAACTGTGCTAGAACCAACTTATTCATCATCATCATCTTCTTCTTCATCTTCATCTTCTTCATCTTCCTCTCCTCCTCCTCCTCTTCATCCTCCTCATCTTCCTCCTCTTCCTTCTTTTTCTTGCTCTTCTCAGCCTTGACAACTCCCTTTTTTGCTGCATCAGGCTTTCCTTTAGCTCGGTATGCAGCGATATCCTTTTCGTATTTTTCCTTCAGCTTAGCAGCCTTCTTCTCATAAGGCTGCTTGTCATCTGCAGCAGTGTTATTCCACATCTCTCCCAGCTTTTTTGCAACATCACCAATGGACAGGCCGGGATGCTCTCCTTTGATTTTTGGGCGATACTCAGAACAAAACAAGAAAAAGGCCGAAGGAGGCCTTTTGGGTGCATTGGGATCCTTGAACTTCTTTTTTGTTTCCCCCTTAGGAGGGATATAAGTTTTCATTTCTCTTTCATAACGGGCCTTGTCCGCCTTTGCCATGTCTTCAAATTTTCCTTTTTCTTTAGTAGACATGGTCTTCCACCTCTCTGAGCCCTTCTTAGAAAACTCTGAGAAGTTGACTGAAGCATCTAGGTGCTTCTTCTTGTGCTCCTCCCAGCAAGTTTGCACAAAGAATGCATATGATGACATTTTGCCGCTCGGCTTCTTAGGATCTCCTTTGCCCATGTTTAATTATTTTTCCTCAGTGAGCACAGAGTCGCCCAGTGCCCGTCCGACTTGCACTTGCCCTGGCGCTGTCTCTATGGAGCTCAATGTACTGCAATGGCTGTGAGAGCGGGAGCCAGACGCAGCCTCCTCACTCTCTCCGCTCTGTAACTGATCATACTATTTCTTAATACAAGCAAATGTATTTCTCTGGATTCTTACTGTATCAATAATGGTTTTTTAATGTCAGCAAATACAAATAGATATTCAAATATTCAGAAGCAAATACAAATAAGATATTCAGATATTCGGAAAACCATCAGCTTTTTGGCTCTCTTACCCTTTTCTATCTGTAAAGTGTTTAATGTTGAAGGAAATATAAGAACAAGATTAGTTTCTAGCAGCATTTTAAAGCTATTTTCCCTGGTTTATCATCAAAAAAGGGAGAGGGAAGGTTTAAATATTCCAAACTTTTGGGTGGAAAATCCCATGTAATTGAATCATTGTGATTCACTCATCTATCCTGAAACAAAACTTCTGTGCAACTAAAGTTCCTTCAAAGGCATCCCTATAGCTATGTATGCATGTCATAAAAGTTATTATGTTCTCTTATCACTTACATTGGATTCAATAAGATTTGTAAATCTTTACGCATAAATCAAGAACTGATAAATAGCATGGAGTGATGTGAGCCTCCAGAATAGGCAACCACCTTTGATCATTAAATGTGTTATTTTTAGGTAGAAATAGGAGAAAATAACTACTTTAATTGTAATAATTTATTCATCTAAATCTAAAGATTCAAACTATGTGCTAGAGACTCTCTGTAGCATAAAGTAAAGATGGGGTGGTGGTGGTGGTACAAAGGTACATACTTATTTCTTTTGTCACTGAACAACCCATCCTCAGGAAGTCATAGACAGATCCATGTCAAAAATCGGTATTCCTATAGAATTATTTTTTCAGCTGTGAAACCTAATGCCTTGACAGGGACCACTCTATCCGTGACCTAATTCAATGTTAAGTCTAACTCAGAAGTATCTTAAACCCTACATTTGTAAAGAATGTTTAAGGTTGTGTTTTCTTCTTTTTACACCAGAAAAAAATCTTCCTTCAGAGGTCATATTTGAAGCAATGAGCAAAAAATGAAAGGAGGCAGAGATAGGGTTGGAAGTCAGGCCCTGAAGTAAGGGCTTCTGACTTGTCCATTGAGAAAAGATATTCACACTGCTAATTTAACATCATGGATGTTATTAGAACCAGGGTGGTTCTAATAATATTTGAGATAAGCTTTTATCTGTAGGGAGTTCAGAATGATGTTCTGATGTTCCATGGTTTGTAAAAGAAACTCATATGTTTATAATGAGCTTTGTTCTTATGACTATTGATATCCATCCTCACTACTATTCCCCCACCCCAGCTTTTAGTAACATCATCAGAAGTAAAGATGTTACTGACCACTCCATGAGGAAGCTACACTCCTGAAAAGGTATGACTAATTGACAGGATGGTCTTTTCCTTTCAAGGAACATCTGCCTCTCCCACTTTTGTGCTTTATATGTTGCTAAGTTAGGTCCTTAATCGATATGAAATGGATGGACAAAGACTGACTTCCCATAATTCGGCTGGCCCACGAATGATTCTTCCTGTGTTACTCAGCCAAGATAGTACTTGTTATTTCAATCCTATGTGCTGTTACACACTTTGGGGGTTACTAATTTGATGAAAACAAGTAACCCTAATTTCTTTTCTTGCTTCAAAACTCATGTTGAGACTTCTGGTAAAATGGCACAATAGACAGATGCTTTGCTAACTGCCTCCCAGGATCACACCAAAATTACAAACAAATTATACAGCATTCAACCCTGGAGGTCCCCGGAATACTGGAGGAACAGAACCACTAGACGAAGAACTTAAAGAGGAGGCCGCGTCAACTCTGGTAGGATGGGCGGAGACGAGGGAGGACGAACCCCGTGAGGGAAGCCCCAGCTGTGGGAAGCTTGTCTGGTTGGGGGAGAGACCCTCCGGCCGCACACCAGGCTCACCAGCCCAGAGTTCCTTTGTTGGGAAGAGAAGTTCTAAGATAGTTGGCAGTAAATTAGTGAGGACTCTCTTTGCTCAGCTCGGTGAGGCTAAGAGCGGATGGAGAACCAGTGGGGCTGGCACACGGGCTTGCTCGCCGGTGAGCACTTACCTGGTTCCTGGTGGAGGGAGTGGCTGTGTGAGCTGGGCCCGGGAACCTGTGGGGACGGACTGAACAGAGCACCTTTGGTGCAAAGGCTTGAGGTTTTTGGACTGTTGTTCCCGTGGTGTGGAGCCTGCATGCGAGTGGTGTAAGGAGGGCGCCATTTTGTTGGGGTTGGGCCCTCCCACGGAGGATCAGGTCCGAGACCTCATTGGTCTGATGGAATTGGCGTAGAAGTGCATGTGTGTGTGCTCGCATGTGGCCTTGGATCCCCACCCTCCGTCTGGCTTACATTGCGTTGCCAGGGAAACGCGGGGTGGGTGCCCTCCGGCTCCAACAGGCTGCTCACTGAGACCCAGGAGTGTGCGAGCCTCCTCGGATCCCCATCATACGCATGGCTTGTGCTGCATTGCCAGGGAAATGCTTGATGAATGTGGTCCGGCTCCAATGGGCTGCTCACTGAGACGCGGGAGTGCGCAAGCTGACTCGGGTCCCCGCTCTCCACACTGCACTTGCAGAGTTGCCAGGCTGGTGATTGGTTGTCAGCCTGCTCGGCCTGATCTGCGAGCGGCTGATTGGGACAGGCTGAGACTGGGAGATTTCCTGGGAGTGTTGGGCCATGAGCTGTGTGCCTGCGTGATCGAGCCAGGGTTCTCCTGGTGTTCTATCTAATACATCAAAGCAATCCCAGAGCAACAGCCAGAATGGGAAAACAAAGAAACATGTCACAAGTAAAAGATCAGAAGAAACCTCCAGAAATGGAACTAAATGAAACAGAGCGATCCAACCTTTCAGAGGCACAGTTTAGAACACTGATGATAAGAATGTTTAAGGAACTTAGCGAGGACATAAAGAAGGATAGAGAAATCATAAAAAACAGCCTGTTAGATCTAAAGAATACAATAACTGAAATGAAGAACACACTCGAAGGAATCACCAGTAGAGTATATGACCCAGAGGAGCGGATCAGTGATTTGGAAGATAAAATAGCAGAAATCACCCAGTTGGCACAACAAAAAGACCAAAGAATAAAAATCAATGAAAATAGTTTAAGAGCCCTATGGGACAAGGTGAAACACAACCACTTTTGAATCATAGGAATACCAGAAGGAGAAGAGAAGAAGCAAGGGGTAAAAAATGTATTTGAAAAAATAATGACTGAAAACTTCCCTACCCTGGTGAAGGAAATCAACATACAAGCCCAGGAAGTGCAGAGGGTTCCAAACAAGCTGAACCCAAACAGGTCCACACCAAGACACATCATAGTTAAAATGGCAAAGTTTAAAGACAGAGACAGAATCCTAGAGGCAGCAAGAGAAAGACAGCAGGTCACATACAAAGGAACTCCTGTTAGACTAACAGCTGACTTGTCTACAGAAACTCTGCAGGCCAGAAGGGAGTGGCAGGAGATATTCAAAGTGACACAAAATAAAGGCCTACAACCAAGATTGCTCTACCCAGCATGGCTATCACTTAAAATTGAAGGAGAAATAAAGAGCTTCTCAGAAAAGAATAAGCTAAAGGAATTCATTACCACCAAGCCAGCACTGCAAGAAATGTTAAAAGGGCTTTTTTAAACAAAAGAAAGGGGTAAACAAGCTAACGCAGAGAGACCAGAAATACAAATAACAAAATGGCAATACATATGCACCTATCAATAATCATTTTAAATGTGAATAGGCTAAATGCTCCAATCAAAAGACAGAGAGTGGCTGAGTGGATAAGAAAATAGGATACATGTATATACTGTTTACAGATGGAATAAGATATTTCATGCAAATGGAAATGAGGGAAAAAAAAGCTGAAATACCAATACTTATTTTGGACAAAACAGACTTCAAAATGACTACCATAAAAGGCAAAAAAGGGCACTACAACCCTAATAAACATCTATGCACCCAACATAGGAACTCCTAATTACATATAACAGATTTTGACAGACATAAAGACAGAGATCAACAGTAACACTATCATAGTAGGGGTCTTCAACACCATTGTCACCAATGGACAGATCCTTTAGACAGAAAATCAACACAGAAAAAGGGGCCTTAAATGACACTTTAGACCAGCTGGACTTCATTGATATTTTTAGTGCATTTCACTCTGAGAAAACAGAGTATACATTCTTCTCAAGTACACATGGGACATTTTCCAAGATAGACCATGTTAGGCCACAAAAGAAGTCTCAGTAAATTTAAGATTGAAGTCATATCAATCACATATAAAGGAAAAACTGATGGTTGTTGGCTGGGAGGAAGTGGGGAAGAGGGAGAGGGGGAAGGTTTTGGACAGTGCAGGTGGGCCTACAATGTTGCCGCAGGGATATGGGGCCAGTTCTGGGAATGTAATTGATAATGTTGTGAAGAGACTATTATGCTGTGAGAAATAAGTCAGTCGGAGAAGTATAGGTACTATGTGATCTCACTTGTGTGTGGAGTCTGAGGAGCTGAGTGAATGATCAAAGTAAATGGACTTGTAGATGTAGAGGAAAAACTGAGGGTTGCTAGTTGGGAGGGGGTGCAAATGGGGGGGAAGGGGAAGGGATTAGATAGCGTAAATAGATAACTACAATATTGTCACAGGGATATGAAACACAGTTCGGGGAATATAATAATGTTGTAAAAATTTTGTGGCATGTCAGATGGTCACATGTCTTGTTACGGAGACCACTTCATGGATGGAATAGAGTCTTGATCACTGCACTGTATACCTGAAGCTGATGTTGTATAGTATTGTATGCCAACTGTAACTGAATATGTGGATGGTCACGGGATGTGGAATATACTGTGGAGGGGAGTCAGGGGAGTTGTGATAGATATGTATGATATGGGGGGGAAGTGGGGTGGCGAACTGGGGGAGTGGGGTTGTCACTTTGGGGGGTAAAGAGTATGACTATTGCATTGTGTTGTACACCTGAAACTAATAAAAAAAAATGAAAAAAGAAAAACTTATGTTGTTTTTAGAGGTGCACCTCCTAGTTCTTTTCTTCTTAATAATACAGCTTTATCTCTGGTAAATCATAACAAAGACATAATAAATACATCATTAGGTAAGCAACCTGAGCTGAAAATTGGCTATACATTTAAAATGCTGATGTATGGGAATTTGAAGTCTCACCTGACAGATGGCAAAAGAGAATTAAAGAAAATGGTCACAGCGTATCCTTTCCTACACACTTCAGTGCTTTGTTAAATAAGAATAAGCCTATTTAATTAATATTGATTTAACACTGACTGTCCTTGAGGCATATTACCCTTTGACACATTTTTACCTTCAAAACTGCCAAAATTGCAAAATGTGTAATAAAAAAATTCAAATCCATTTGTAAGCTCAGGCTTATTGTGGTTTGTTATCACCAATTCCCAGCTATTCCAGGAAGGTGCTACGTGTCACAGCAAGTGGCAATGTCTTTATTTATGACCTCCAGTGATTAGTTAACTTTGCCAGACATTTCTCAGAGCATGGCCCAGGTCTCCCAGAAGTGGGAATTTAGAGTAGGATAAAAGATTCTGACTATATTTGGCTTATGATCTTGGCATTTGTTAAAACATGACAACTTCACTTTGATAGAAATATTTGTAGTTATTTCTTTCTAAGTAAATAACACAAATGAGGCATTTGTTTGTCAGCTGGAAGAAGAGGGAACATTTATTATTCTTGACACCCTCTATCTGGTCATTTGAATAATGAGTCAATAACCAGAAATATTTAGTTATCTAAGGTAAGGCTTTTTCCTTTGAAAATTTGCTTACTCAGCTCTTACTCTTTGATTTCATCCAAGTTTCAAGGGAGGCCTTGGGCAATAGTCCCTTTTAGTAAAACCCAATCATTCTGTGAGAGAAGATGAGTACACATCATTAGATCCAAGAAGCACCCCTGAGATTCACACTCCATTTTCAGTTTCAGAGTAGTAGGCCAGTCATCCGCATAAAAGTTATACTCAAATATCTTCAGTAACCAGCACCCTCCTTTGAGTCATAGTGCAGATCACAGTAATTTTCCTAATTCTGACCCGCACTATGAGTGAATGACATGCAAGGAGACCAAATATTTGTTGAACTTTTCCAAGGAGACACTGATTAGAGAAGGAGGCAGGAAGCGCTCATTCAGCCCTGATCACCCTGGAAGTCATTTACTCTCTGTCCAGATCTGGGCAAAAACATTTTCAATATAATTCTGTAATTGTATAATCAGAAGTTCTCGTGGGGCAATGTAGTGCCAGAAGTTAGAGCCCTAGTAGTGAAAAATGTCAGCTACATCCTGTTGAATTTTCATCTACTTTTATCTCTGGTGATAATGGGGGTGGATTTGAAGTATTAAGAAAACAGAGAACAGCCTTGGACTAGGGCAAGCCATTGCTTCCTGTAGTTTAAAGGAAGATGTATAGTCACTCTGAATGGCATGATATTCTTGGTAGGGTTTAGGCTAAACTGTTAGGCATGAAAAATGCTCAAGACAAAACCAGTTGACAGAACAGAATGGTTCTGAGTTGAAGTACAGAAGTTAATACTGATAAAAATGAAAAGACTATCTCTGGAGCAATCTTTGCCAGAAACAGCAGGGTCAGTCCCCCAAATCATTATTGCTGTAAGAATAGGATTTTGCAGAAACTGCTGCCTTATTTTTCTTTCTGGAATAGATTTGTTTTTCTTTTCTGCTTTGTAAGTCATGACCCCTTTCTCTGGGTCATAACCGTGTTTTACCTCTGATCTTAACACCCAGAGCTGTAGGTCATTTCTACACTCCCTTAAAGTAAATTATAACAGAGATTGTGGGTTTTGGTATTGAGGGAAAGAGAACTATTGTTCAGTATGCCTCTGTCTGAAATCCAGTAGATTACTCTAGCAACTAGAAGAGTTATATAATTATCCCAGGCAGTTCCCTCTTCCCATGCCAATCTCTGTGGCAGCTTATCCAGTTGGTACCTTCCTCCAGGAACACAGACAGCCACAACTCAGAAGAGACTCCTATCAAGGCAGAGGTCACAAGAAGGCTTTAATGGAATCTCTCTTACACACCTCAGCATCACCTCCAACCACAAGAAAGTAGGTGTTATAATTTCATGTATGGGTATCTTCCAAGAGTCCCTTGGGCAAATACCCCATCATAGTCCCAAAGCCTTCAGACTTTTGTGATATACTTCCAAAAAAAGAAGAAAAATTATATTCTGGAAATAAATGGAAATAATAAGTCGTGATTGTTAACAATTATTCTCAAGCAAATAGCCCCAAGATATATATGCTTCTTTTTCCAGAAATTGTTTTATATTATTGCTACAAATATAGCATGTTGTGCTTTTAAAGTTCACATTAGAAGTGTCTGCTTACAAGCTGTGGTAACTCCTTGTTTAATATTTCTGTGAAAAAAAAAAAAAAACAACAGAAAGAAAGGGCTGTACCTGAATCTGCCTTAAGTAACTTATGGAGTTTTCACTATATGTCATTGCTGCCAATCATTTCTGCTCCAGAGGAAACTATTAAAAGCGTTGAAAATTTTTCAACTTTGAAGCTTTCTGTGGTTATAGTCAAACTTTCTATTTTGAGTCTTCCTCAGGGGTAAAGATTTGAAACAAAATAATCTTGCAGTATAGGGAGGACTGAAACCAATGTTGTGATATTGGAACTGTTTGTAATATTGGACTGGAAAATGCAAAGGCAATTGTCTAAACCTTTGATGAAACTCATGTCCCTTGTTATCTTAAATATTGTGCCTTTGTGTTCATTGCATATAAAAAAAATAGACCAAACTTAAAATTTTGGCAAATTTCTAAAATAGAGAACATGCCCCAGACCATGAAAGAATTGTCTTGAAACGCTGGAGCCTTGAAACGATGGGCCTCGTATCTCCCTACCTGTTCTCCAACCTGTAAATATCTTAGCCTTCTGAGACTTTCTACATACAAATTGTTATACTCTCCTCCTATATAACAAAATACAATAATTCAGTAAGAGACACAAACCCATGAACAATGCTCAGATGAGCTGAAGCATCCCCTGAGCGTTTCATTAGCCATCCCTGTGCTCAGATTGATTTATGGGCCTCAGGTCCATCATTTCCTCACCATTAGCCATCATTACACCATTATGACTCCCTGCAGTCCCTCAGCTTACTGCTTCCAGGGAGGAGGTGCAATCTTGCCCAGCTGTACTGAGCTAGTTTTCACTACCACTAATTTTCTGCCAGAATCTATGAGTAATGTCACATTTCATGCTGTTTCAATAAAAACATTTGCTCCTTGGCAGGGCTGGCTAGTAAAGAGCTTGATGGAGAATCTATAGAAAGTCCCAAGGGGGCAAAAGGTGACTGAGCGACTCTGTCATGAGAAAAATTGAGTATCTGCCTAGGCTGACACAGCAGATCAAAACAAAGAAAAAAGAATGAGGTAATCAGGTCATGACCCAAAGACTTCTAGACGTTTATTCATTTACTCAACAATATGAGCACCTACAGTGTGCCAGACATTGTGAAAATAGAATTGTCATGTCTTTTGGATACAATCCCTTGGAGCCAGAAGGTCTGGGATCTGCTCCATGTTGCAACCTAATAAAAATTGCTTAAATCTATGAGGCTCCTGGCTTCCAACCTTATAATCTATTTCATAATGTATCTATATAATACTATACAACATATATCTATATAATATAATCTATATAATAATCATGCAAGTCTCAACTTATTGATAGAAAGTCATGGACAGTGACATATAGTGGGAGGTATTTAGAAAAACATGATAGATGATAGATAGATAGATAGATAGATAGATAGATAGATAGATAGATAGATGACAGGCTCATAAGAGGGGGGCATTCTCCTACATAAACAGTTATCTGTCATCCACTGTAGCAGAAAGACAAGTCCTCACAGCATCCAGCTGACAAATCAGTGTCATCTCAACACTGCCACCTACTCATGAACCAAACACAAAAGCCACCTGGACACTATGGAGAGTAATGGGGATATGCAGTTCTCTAGGGCATGATCTTCAGGTGATTGTGAGACATGGGGAAACATGCCTGAAGCATAGACTCCAGAAGGCACTCCCAGTCAACAGAAGTCCTTGGGCCATCCCACGTTTGTCTCTATTTACAGTCTCTGAGAAAATTTGAACATATTACAGGAATACACTTTCTCCTATACTGGTGCTTTGCTGAAGTAACATTCTGCCTTTGAATTAACCTCCAATGTGTTATCACTGCTGCTTGAGGCATCTGACTCAGATTGTATTAAAGCTACAAGAACATCAGGTAAAATAACCATAGGGCTTACTTAGTATACTCTATACAAGTTGCCCTCAAAGGCCCCATTAATTGTACCTCAAGGTGGAAAAGGGATGCCTAGAACACTAATGTTATCAGCCCTTAAATGGCCTCTTTGAGGTAATCTGCCCTTATTATTCAGAATACTGGACAACGCCCTTTTTAGCCATTGACGAGGGCTCTGTTTTCAAGTGCCAGTGTGTTCTCCCACATGATGCTAGAACCATACGACCTTCATTGGTCCTCTTGTTCATGTCATGTCATGGCCAAGAATCTGTCTGAGCAGCTTGCCTAATGATCCTTGCCCCTCGGCCCCATTCTGGTTTATTCTTGATGATGGGTTGTGGGCTCCTTTGGAGAGGGAGGCATTCAAAAGCCCATTTCTTGGGGAAACAAGAACATATCTGATAAAGAGTAAATAGAAAGAACACATTTGCAAAATGAGTAGATCCAAACATTAGAAGAGGAATAGTGGGGTACCCCCAACCCAATTCCCCCAGCCATCTTCCACCAAAGCCCCTCTGAGGGTCAGGAACTCTGTGGGCTCAGGAACTCTGAGACCATCTCAGAACTTTCTTCTTAAGAATGAAGGACAAACGAAGCATGGAACAAAATAAAGAATGAAGGGAGAAATAGGTGAAGGTGGTCAAAAGGTACAAACTTCCAGTTAGGAGATAATTAAGCCCTACGGATGTAATATACAGCAATAATTAACAATACTGCGTTCTTTATGTGAAGTAGCTAAGAGAGTAAATCTTAAAAGTTCTCATCACAAGAAAAAAAACTAGAACTATGTGTGGTAATAAATGTTAACTAAATTTATTGAGGTAATCATTTTGCAATATATAGATATATCAAATAATTATGTTGTACACC
Organism: Aselliscus stoliczkanus; assembly: GCA_033961575.1. Taxonomy (NCBI): domain Eukaryota; kingdom Metazoa; phylum Chordata; class Mammalia; order Chiroptera; family Hipposideridae; genus Aselliscus; species Aselliscus stoliczkanus. The sequence continues at coordinate 123,929,085 of CM066729.1, forward strand.
TAAAAATAACACAATGTTATATGTCAATTATATCTCAATAAAGATAAAAAATAAATGCCAGAAGTGATGACGTTTTGAGTTTCCTCTTAAAATTTGCTACTAATATTGCCTGTCCACCTCTATCTCACCACATCCTCAGCCTCACACTCTTGCAAAGGAGAGGACTGATGATCATTTCTTCCTAGGGGGTAATCAGACTTTAAAACGGAGATAATTCAGATTGCTTTGGAACACTCCATGTACATCAGGGTAGACTGTGAGCAGCGGTGTTTTGGTAACAGGCCCACATGCTGAGACATCTCAGCTGGTAAGGGCAAGCGAAGCCAAGGTAGTATCATTTTGATATTATCTTGTTCTGTACAACACTCTTGTCAGTCTGATCTGTACTACACACACACACACACACACACACACACACACACACACACACACACACACACTCACACACACACACACACACACACGTCTGTTTTCTTGACAAGAGTTCACTGCTATTTCCAAAACCTATTGATAAATGTCCTGAATTTGCAGAGCTCCTTCCTGACCATGATTTACAATTACTGGCTTCTCCCTTTGGTTAAGCACTGCACACTCACCCCTCATCCTCTCTAATCTTCCCACCAGCACCTTTGCCCACAGATCTGCCAGTTTCCTCTCACTACTCCAGGCATACAAAGAAGTCAACTGCACACACTGGATGTGTCAACCTGTCCTGGGAACTGGTAATGACATAGGTTCTCCTTATAACTCAGCCTTCTTTTTTTTAATATTAATGATTTATTTTTTTCAGTTTCAGTTGACATTCAATATTATTTTGTATTAGTTTCAGGTGTATAGCACAGTGGTTAGACATTATGTAATTTATGCAGTGATGGCCCCAATTAGCCTAGTATCCACCTGACATCATACATAGTTGTTGTACATTGACTGTTCTCTGTGCTGTACTTAACATCCATCCCCATGACTATTTTGTAAGTACCAATTTGTATTTCTTAGTCACTTCACTTTTTTTCACACAGTTCCCCAGCGCCCTCCCTCTGGCAACCATCAGTTTGTTCTCTGTATCTATGAGCCTGTTTCTGTTTTGTTTGTTCATTTATTTTGTTCTTTAGATTTCACATATAAGTGAAATCATATGGTATTTGCCTTTCTCGGTCCGACTTATTTCACTTAGCATAATAACTTCTATGAGGTGTGATCAAAAAATATGGTGAATGTTTAAATAAAAATTTATTACAGTAACACTGCCATGAATCCCCCTCAAAATCCTCCCTTTTGCTTTGAACACAATTATCCCATGGTTCTTGCCGCTTTCTGCAGCAGTTCTGGAAGCCCTCTTTTATCAGTGACTTTAGTTGCACTGTCCTGGCTGCCGCAATGTCCTGAATCGATTCAAAACATTTTCCTTTATGGTCATTTTGACTTTGGGTAGGAGCCAGAAGTGTCATGGTGCCAGATCCAGTGAATAAGGTAGATGAGGACACACCATAATGTATTTATTTGACAGAAATTGCCATATCAGAAGCGATATGTGACACAGAGCACTGTCATGATGGAGGATGAAGTAAAGACACTCATGAAAGAGGACTTCCAGAACTGCTTCAGATAGTGGCAAGAATGATGGAATAAGTGCACTCAAAAAGAGGGGGAATATTTTGAGGGGGATTAATGGCAATGTGTCTTTTACTGTAATAACTTTTTAAAATTTAAACCTTCACCATATTTTTCTATCACACTTCGTAGGTCCATCCATGTTGTCACAAGTGATAAGATTTCATTCTTTTTTGTGGCCAAGTGCTATTCCATTGTATATATGTACCAATTATTTTTTATTTTTTTTTATTTTTTATTTATCCAATTATCTATTGATGGGCACTTTAGTTGCTTCCATATCTTGGCTATTGTAAATAGTTCTGCAGTGAACATAGGGGTGCATATATCTTTTTAAATTAGTGTTTAGATTGCTTTGCACAAATACCAAAAAGTGGAATTGCTTAGTCATAAAGTACTTCAATTTTTAATTTTTTGGGTACCTCCAAACTATTTTCCATAGTAGATGTACCAGTTTGCAATCCCATCACACAAGGGTTTCCTTTTCTCAGCATCCTCACCAACACTTGTTTGTTGATTTATTGATGATAGCCATTCTATTAGGTATGAGGTCATTGTGCCATTAATTTGCATTTCTCTGATGAATAGTGACATTGAACATCTTTTCATATGTTGTTGGCCATCTGTATGTTCTCTTTGGAGAAATGTCTGTTCAAGTTCTCTGTCCATTATTTAATTGGATTCTACGGTTTTTGGATATTGAGTCATATGGGTTCTTTATAAATTTTGAATATTAATTCCTTGTCATATCTATAAATGGTGAATATCTTCTCCCATTCAGTAGGCTGTCTTCTCATTTTGTTGATGGATTCCTTTGCTGTGCAAATCTTTTCAGTTTGATGTAGTCTCATTTCTTTATATTTCTTTTGTTTTCCCTACTCAGAGACAGATCAGAAAAAATATTACTAAGGGTAATGTCAGAGAGTTTACTGCCTATGATTTCCTCTAGGAGTTTGATGGTTTCAGTTCTTACATTTAAGTATTTAATCCATTTTGAGTTTATTCTTATATATGGTGTAAAAAACAGCCTAGTTTCATTTTTATTTTTTTGTTTTTGGCATTTGTGTGTCCAGTTTCCCCAATACCATTTCATCGAATAAACTCTCTTTACCCCATTGTATATTCTTGTCACCTTTGTTAGATCAAATGACCACATAGGCATGGGTTTATTTTTGGGCTCTCTGTTCTGTTCCATTGATCTATGTATCTGTTTTTATGCCAGTACCCTGCTGTTTTGATTACTATAGACTTGTAGTGTAGTTTGATATCAGGTAGCATGATATCTCCAGTTTTGTTCTTTCTCAAGATTGCAGTGGCTATTCAGGGACTTTTTTGGTTCCTAATAAATATTAAGATTATTTTTTCTAGTTCTGTGAAAAATGCCATTGGTATTTTGATAGGGATTACATTGAATCTATAGATTGTTTTGGGTAGCATGGACATTTTAACGACGTTATTTCTTCCTATCCATGAGCACGGTATATGCTTCTATTTATTTGACCTTCTTCAATGTCTTTCCTCAGTGTCATAGTATTTTGAGTACAGGTTTTTCACCTCTCTTATTAAATTTACTCTTAGGTTTTTTTTCTTGTTTTTATTTTTTATAAACAATGGTAAATGGGATTGTTTTCTAAATTTCTCTTTCTGACACATTATTATTGGAGTATAAAAATGCAGCCAGGGCCGGCCGAGTGGCACATTGGTTAAGAGCTGGCTTGCGATGCCAGCAACCCCGGTTTATAGCCCACATATGAGGGCCAGTGACACTGTCCTCTACAGCTAAGATGGTGAACAACAGCTCCACCTGGAGCTGGGCTGTGTGAGTCCCCGGGGACGGCATAGCTGCAGCCTTTGCTGCAGTGGGCTGCCATAGGCTACAGTGAGTGGCCAGCAGCCAGCATGAGCGCTTGGCAGCCAGTGTGAGCTGCCAAGAGCAGCTGTGAGTGGCCGTCCAGAGGTTGGCAACCAATCTGCCTCACCGGGGAAGAGCACAATGACAATACCAACATGGGCCAGTAAAGCAATGTCTTCCACAACTAGACTGAAGAACAAGAGGACAGCAACTTGTCTGTTCCCCTTCCCCGGTTCCCCAATGCTGTTCCCCTCCCCCAATTCCCCAATAAAATCTTTAAAAACAAGAAAAGCAGCCAATTTCTGAATACTAATTTTGTATCCTTTTAATTTACTGAATTCATTTACCAGTTCTAATATTTTTTCTGGCGGAATCTTTAGGGTTCTCTATATGTAGTATCATGTCATCTGCAAATAATGACAGTTTTACTTCTTCCTTTCCAATATGAATGTGGTTTATTTCTTTTTCTTGAATGATTGCTGTGGCTAGGACTTCCAATACTATGTTTGCTAATATTCAGTTTGCCAATATTTTGCTGAGGATTTTTGTACCGTGTTCATCAGGAATATGGCCTATAATTTTCTTATTTTTGTAATGTCTCTGTCTGTTTTTGGAATCTGGGTAATGACCTCGTAAAATTAGCTTGGGAGCTTTCTCTCCTCTTGAATTTTTTGGAATAGTTTGAGAGAATATGTTTTATGTCTTCTTTGAATGTTTAGTAAAATTCACCTGTGACACCATCTGGTCCAGGACTTTTGTAATTGTTGGGAGTTTTTTTATTACAGATTTTATTTCATTAGTAGTAATTGGTCTGTTCAGATTTTCTTTCTTCTTGAAACAGTCTTGAAAGATTATATGCTTCAGGAGTTTATCCATTTTTTTGAGATTGGATTTTTTGACATATAATTTTTCATATTTTCTTTAATGTTTTATATTTCTGTGCTGTCAGTTGTCACTTCTCCTGTTTCATTTCTAAATTTAATTATTTGGGCCCTCTTTTTTTCTTGATGAGTCTGGTTAAAGGCTTACCAATTTTGTTTATCTTTTCAAAGAAACAGCTGTTGGTTTCACTGATATTTTGTATCAATTTTTTATACTTTATTTCATTTATTTCAACTCTGATATTTATTACTTCCTTCCTTGTACTTGCTTTGGTCTTTGTTTGCTGTTCTTTTGCTAGTTTCTTTAAGTGTTTAAGGTTAGATTGTTATTTTCAGATTTTTCTTATTTTTTTGGAGTAGGCCTGTATTACTCTGAATTTTCCTCTTAGTATTACTTTTTTTGTGTGCCATAGATTTGGGGTCATTGTACTTTCAGTTAGATTGTTATTTTCAGATTTTCTTATTTTTGGGGGGTAGGCCTGTATTACTATGAATTTTCCTCTTAGTATTACTTTTTTTGTGTGCCATAGATTTGGGGTCATTGTACTTTCAGTTAGATTGTTATTTTCAGATTTTCTTATTTTTGGGGGGTAGGCCTGTATTACTATGAATTTTCCTCTTAATATTACTTTTTTTGTGTGCCATAGATTTGGGGTCATTGTACTTTCATTTTCATTTCTCTCAAGTAATTTTTTGATTTCTTCCTTATTCTCATTGTTGGCCTATTCATTATTTAGTAGCATGTTATTTAGCTTTCCTGTGCTTGTGTGTTCTTCATTTTATTTTCTGGTAATTGATTTCTATTTTCATACCATTATGGTCAGAGAAGATGTTTGCTATGATTTCAATCTTCTTAAATTTACTGAGACCTGTTTTGTGGCCTAACATGTGATCTATCTTGGAAAATGTTCCATGTACACTTGAAAGAATGTATATTCTGCTGCTATGGGTGAAATGCTCTAAAAATATCAATTAAATCCATCTGGTCTTGTGTGTCATTTAAGACTTCTGCTTCCTAGTTGATATTCTAGCTGGAAGATTTGTCTTTTGGTGTCTTTTGCTTCATCTAGTGTGCTGGTGATTACTTCTAGTGCATTCTTCATTTCAATTATTGTATTCTTCACTTCATGTTTTGGTCTTTTTTATGGTTTTGTTTCTTTACTTATTTTGAAAAATTAAATTTATTGGGGTGACATTGATTAGTAAAATTATATAGGTTTCAAGTATACATTTCTATAATAGATCATCTGTATTTGTATTGTGTGTTCACCACCCAGAATCAGTTCTCCTTCAATCACCATATATTTGACCCCCTTTACCCTCTTCTACCACCCTCCCTGCCTCCTTACTCTCTGGTTACCACTGAACTATTATCTGTGTCTATAAGTTCTTGCTTCTTTGTCTCATTCATTAGTTGCTTTCAGTTTTATATGCCACATATGAGTGAAGCCATATGGTTCTTGACTTTTTCTGACTTATTTTGCTTAGCATGATAATCTCAAGATCCATCCATGTTTTCTCAAATGACAGTATTTCATCTTTTCTTATTGCTGAATAATATTCCATTGTATACATGTAGTACATCTTCTTAATTCAATATACATGTACTACATCTTCTTAATTCAATCATCTATCGAAGAACACTTTTGTTATTTCCATGTCTTGGCCACAGTGAATAATGCTGCAAGAACACAGGAATACTATATCTTTATAGATAAATGTTATCAGATGTTTTGCATTGATACCCCAAAGAGGGATTGCTGGGTTGCATGGTAATTCTATTCTTATTTTTTTTGAGGAATCTGCATACTTTTTTCCATAATGGCTGTACCAATTTACATTCCCACCAGCAGTGTATATAGTTCTTTTTTCTCCACAGCTTCTCCAATGCTTGCTATTACTTGTCTTGTTGATAACAGACATTCTAACAGGTGTAAGGTAATATCTCATTGTGGTTTTGATTTGCATTTCCCTAATAGCTAGTGAAGTTGAACATTTTTTTCATATATCTGTTGGCCATTTATATGTCCTCTTGGGAGAAGTGTCTGTTCAGGTCCCCTGCCCATTTTTTATTTGGATTGTTTTTTTGTTGTTGAGTTGTATGAGTTCCTCGTGTATTTTGGATGTTAGCCCCTTATCAAAAGTGTTGTTTGTAAATATCCTCTCCCATTCAGTTGGTTGCTTCTTTGTTTTGTTAATGGTTTCTTTTGCTGTACAGAGGCTTTTTACTTTAATATAGTCCCATTCATTTATTTTTTGCTTTTACTTTCCCGGCCTTTGAGGTCGAATTCATAAAATCCTCTCTGAACCTAAGGACCATAAATTTAGTACGTATGTTTTCTTCTATGCAATTTATTTTTGTAGGCCTTGTATTTAGGTCTTTGATCCATTTTAAGTTAGTTTTGGTGTATATTAACAGGTAGCAGCATATTTCATTCTTTTGCATGTGGCTTTTCAATTTTCCCAGCAGCATTTATTGAAGAGGATCTTTTTCCCATTATATGTTTTTGGCTCCTTTGTCGAAAATTATGTGCCCATGTATATGTGAGTTTACTTTTGGGTTCTCAGTTCTGTTCCTTTGACCTGTGTATCAGTTTATCAGTTTTTGTTTTGTTCTGTTTTTGCCAATACCATGCTAGCTTTTTGTTTGTTTTATTTTATTTTTTATTTTTTTTATTTTTTGAGAGCAGTGTCACTGGCCCTCATATGTGGGACCCGAACTGGGGCCGCTGGCTTCGCAAGCCAGCTCTTAACTACCACGCCACTCAGCCGGCCCCAATACCATGCTGTTTTGATTACTGTTGCTTTATAGTATAAATTGAAGTCAGGGAGTATAATACCTCTGGCCTTGTTCTTTTTTTCTCAGAATTGCTTTGGCTATTCAGGGTCTCATGATTCCATTCAAATCTAATTATTATTTGTTCTGTAGAGAATTTTCCTTAGCATGGATGCACCACACTTGGTTGATCCATTCACCCATTGAAAGACATTTGGTTTGTTTCCAGTTTTTAGCTATTACAAATAAAATTGCTATAAACATCCATGTATATTTTTTGTGTGTAAATTGAAGTTTTTATTTCTCTGGGAGAAATATCCAGGAGTGTGATTTATGGGCTAAATGGTAAGTTGTATGTTTAGTTTAGTTTTAAAAAAACTTCCAAATTATATCCCAGAATATCTGGACCATTCTGTATTTCTGGAAGCAATGTAGTAATCCAATTTCTCTGCATTCTCATCAGCATCTGATATTTTTACTATTTAAAAACAACAATAACATATTTTAGCCATTCTAATAAGTACATAATGATATCCCATGGTTTTAATTTTCATTTTCCTAATGGCTAATGATATTAAACATATTTTCTGTGCTTATTTGTCATCTGTATCTCCTCTTCAATTAAATGTAGTTTCATGTATTTTGCCCATTTTTTAATTAGATAGTTTGGGGTTTTACTGTAGAAATATGAGTGTTCTTTATATATTCTAGACACTAGTCCTTTGATGCCAAATATTTTATATTCGGTTTACAAATATTTTCTTCCAGAGTGTAGCTTTTCATTCTTTTCACAGGATCTTTTGCTGAATAAAAGTCTTTAATTTTCATGAAATCCAATTTATCAATTTTTTCTTTGATTGATTGTGCTTTTGGTGTCAATTCTAAGGATTCTTTACTAGCCCTAGTACCTGAAGACATTCTGTTTGTTTTTTTGTAACTTTTATACTTTTATATTTTATATTTAGGCCTGTGAAGTTCAAGATCTTTTTATAATTAATTTTTGCATATGGTGTGAGGCTTATATTGAAGGTTTTTTTTTAAATTGGTCTATGAATGTCCAATTATTCCACTACCATTTATTGAAAAAGCTCTCCTAATCCTAATCTATTGAATTGACTTTTTTATCTTTGTTAGAAAGTTGGTTGAACATACTTGTGTGGCTCTACATTTTGATTCTTATTCTGTTCCATGAATTTATGTGTCCATTTCTCTGCTAAAACCACTTTGCCTTTATTATTGTAGTTAAATAAGATTTGAAATTGGGTAAACTTATTTTTTCCACTTTGCCTTTTTTTGCAAAATTGTTTTAGCTAGTCTAATTCCTTTGCCTTTCTATATAAATTTTAGACTAATCTTTGTGTTGATATGGTTGATTACGTTGTATGTTTGTTTGTTTTTAATGTTGAGCCAGCTTTACAACTACAAATAAACCCCATTTGGGCATAGTAAGTAATTCTTTTTATATATTGCTTAATTCTATTTTCTAATGTGTTGCTAAAGATGTTTGCATCTATATTCATGAGGAATATCATTTTTTTTTTTTTGAGGGCAGTGTCACTGGCCCTCACATGCGGGACCCGAACCGGGGCCGCTGGCCTCCCAAGCCAGTGCTTAACCACCACGCCACTCGGCTGGCCCGAGGAATATCATTTTTTAGTTTTCTTCTTTTGTACTGTTTTTATCTGGCATTGGTATCAGGTTAATATTAGTTTAATAAAATATATTGAGAAATGTTCTCCCTTTTTCTATTTATGAAAGAGATTATGTAGAAATGGTGTTCTTTTAAATATTTGGTAGAATTATCCAGTGTAACCATCTGACTACAGAGATTGCTGTTTGGGGAACTTTAGAATTATAAATTTAATTTCCTTAATAGTTATAGAGGAAATCAAAATATTGATTTCAAATTTGGATGAAGTGTGGAAGTTTGTGCTTTTCTAGGAACTGGTCCTTTTCATTTACGTTGCCACATTTATGTATGTGAGTTGTTCATAGCATGTCTATCTGTGTTAGTTTTCTATGGCTGCTGTGACAAAATACCACAAACAGTGTCTTAAAACAACAAAAGCTAACTTTTCAATACCTCTAGATAACATTAGTTCAATAGCATTTCTACTTAACTAAAATAAGCTGTCAACAGGGCCATGCTCTCTCTGGCAACTCTAGGAAAGAATCCATTCTTTGCCTTCCCCAGCTATTAATGACGTTCCCTGACTTATGGCCACATCCTCCACTCTTTGCCTCTGTGGTCACATTGTTTGCTCTTCTTATGTGTGTATCCAATCTATTTCTGCTTCCCTCTCTTAAAAATACATGTGATGACATTTAGGGCCCATGTGGGGGACCTAGGACAATCTCTCCATCCCAAATGGAAAGACTTTTTTTTTCCAAATAGGGTAACATTTATAGATCATAGGGATAAAAACCTGATACCTTTGAGGCCACTATTCAGCCCACCGCACCTTATTACCCTTTTGATGTCTGCAGGGTCTGTAGTATCCATTTTCCATCCCTGATGTTGATAATTATGCCCTCTCTCTCTCTCCTTTTTCTTTTTATTTTTTTTTACTTGGTAAGCCTTAGAGATGTTTATCAATCGCATTCATCTTTTCAAAGAACCAGACCAGACCTTTGATTTATCGATTTTCTCTAATGTTTCAAAATTCAGTGTTATATCACCTTATCATTTTTCCTTCCTGTTACTTGCTTTAGATTTTTTTTTTTTTTAATCTTCTCTTTCTCGGTTCTTGAGGTGGGAGTTTCAATTACTGCTTTGAAAGATTTCCTATTTTCTAATATGTGCGTTTGGTGATATAAATTTCCTCTCATTACTGCTTTACATATGTTATACAAATTTTGTCATATTATGTTTATTTTCATAATTCAATGCACTTTTTTATATTCCCTGAGACTTCCTCTTTGATCTATATATTATTTAGGAGTATGCTGTTTAGTTTCCAAGTGCTTAAAGATACTCCTTTAATTTTTTGTAGCTGATTTTATAGCTTTGGGGACACACTCTGTATGGTTTCAATTATTTTCAGTATTTTAAGGTTGGTTTTATGGCCAATAATATGTTCCACCTTGGTATGTGTTCCGAGGACACTTGGAAAGAATATGTATTCTGTTGTTTTGGGGTGTAGTGTTCAAAGAATGGTGATTAGATCCTATTCTTTTTTTTTTTTTTTTTTTTTTGAGGGCAGTGTCACTGGCCCTCATATGTGGGACCCGAACTGGGGCCACTGGCTTCAGAAGCTAGCACTTAACCACTGCGCCACTCAGCGGGCCCTAGATCCTATTCTTAATGGTGTTGTTGAATTCTTCTAAACACTTGCTGATTATCTGTCTAGGTATTTTATCCATTGTTGAGAGATAGGTATTGAAGTCTCCAACTATAATCATGGATTTGTCTATTTCTCCTTTAAGTTCTACCTATTTTGCTTCACAGAATTTGCAGCTCTATTGCTTGGTACATACATATTTATGACTACTATGTCTCTTACTGTATTGACACATCATTTTATAATAACCCTCACTGCCTCTGGAAAATTTCTTTTGCTTTAAAGTCTACTTTATCTTATATAATATAGTAACTCCTGCTTTCTTTTGATTTATATTTGTATGATGTATCTTTTTCCATCCTCCTATTTTCAAACTGCCTATATCGTTGTATTTGAAATGAGTTTCTTGTAGACAGCATAAAGTTCGGCCAAGTTTCTAATCACTGTAACAAATTATGTGTTTTAATTGGTGTATTTAAATCATTTACTGTTAATGTAATTATTGATTTGTTGGGACTTAAGTCTGCATTTTATTTTTGTTTTATATATGTTTTCTCGGCCTTTTATTTCTCTGTTTTCCTTTCATAACTTTTTGTGATTCACTTGAACATTTTGAGAATTATATTTTAATTTATCTGCAGTGTGTTTGAGTATATATCTTGTTTAGTGTTTTTAGTGATAGGTAATACTAATATTACTGTATTACCAAGATTAGCATCAGTTAAAAACACTAAATATATATAATATATAAAATATATATAAATAAAATATATATAATATATAATCTTGTTTATATATCATTCATATATTATATACAATATAATATATATTAAAATTGTTTATATATTATATAAAATATATAACATACATATAATCTTTTATATATAATCTTGTTAAATATAATCTTGTTATAATTATGTGTAATCTTGTTTATATATTATTTATATATTATATACAATATAATATTATTTAAATTATATATTATATAAAATATATAACACTATGTAAAATATATAACATATATTTTATATATCAGTCTACTGATGTCATAAGCTTACAGTTTGAGTAAATATAAAAAAAAACCTTACCTCACTTTATGTTCTTTTAATATCCTGTTTAAAATATAATTGCCTTAAATATTTTATCTACATATATTTAAAGCTACATCAGACAGTATTATAATTTTGCTTTTATTAGCAACTATTATTTAAAAAACTCAAGTGTACTATGAAAGCCCATGTTATTTACCAATGCTTTTTTGTTTGGTATGTTCTTTATTCCTTCTCTATGTTCTAAGGTCTTTCTTTAATATTTCCTTTCTATTTAGAGAACTTCCTTTAGCCTTGTTTTTAAATTAGATCTACTAATGGCAAATTCTCTTAGTTTTTCTTCATTTGATAATATCTTTGTTCTTTTTTTTGTTTTCGATTTTTTATTATTAGTTCCAGGGGAAGGGATTAGACAGCAAAAATAGGCAACTACAATATTGCCACAGGGATGTTAAAGACAGTTTGGGGAATATAATTAATAATGTTGTAAATATTTTGTGGGGTGTCAGATGGTCATATGTCTTGTGTTAGGGAGACCATTTCATGGATGGAGTAGAGGCTTGATCACTGCACTGTACACCTGAAGCTGAGGTTGTATAATATTGTATACCAATTATAATTGAACTTATAGATATAGTCATGGGATGTGGATTATAATGAGGAAGGGAGTCAGAGGAAGTGTAATAGATATATATGATATGGGGGGGAGGAGTGGGGTGGCTAAATGGGGGAGGGGGTTGTCACTTTGAGAGGTAAAAAGTATAACTATTGCACTGTGTTGTACACCTGAATCTAATTAAAAATAAATAAAAATAATTTTAAAAAATAATAAATCAGGTGTACAAAACAATGCAGTAGTTATGCTTTTTACCTTTTCACCCCTCGTAAAGTGACAACCCCCCTTCCCCAATCCACTGCCCCCCATACATATCTATTACTATCCATTGACTCCACTCCCCACACTGTACTCCAAATCCCATGGCTATCTACATATTATAGTTGCGATGTAATATTATTCAATGGCAGCTTCAGATATACAGTGCAGTGATTAGGACTCTACACCGTCCATGAAATGGTCTCTCTTTATTTGTTTTAATTCTCAAAAATATTTTTTTCTGGGCATAGGATTCTGAGATGACTGTTCTTTACTCTCAACACATTAAATCTACCTTGCCTCTTCTTTCTAGCCTCCATAGTTTTAATGAGAAATCCTGTCATGTGAAGTGTTTTTCCCCCATAAGTAAGATGTTGTGTTTTTTTGTTTTTTTCATTTTCTGATTGCTTTCAATATTTTTTTCTTTGGCTTTAGTCTTCAAAAGTTTGGTTATGATGTGGTTGGCATGGATTTGGTGGAGAGTTTACCCAATTTGGAGCTTACAGAGCTTTTTAAATCATTTGGTTTGTAACTCCTGCCAAATTTTGGAAACTTTTCAGTCATTTCTTCTAGTATTTCTTCAATCCTAACTCTTACTCCTCTTCTTCTAAGACTTCAATGACACATATATTAGAGACTGTTTGTTGCAGTCCCACAGGTTCATTTATTTTTTTTTAAGGCTATTTTCTCTTTCTTGTTCAGATTGAGCATTTTCTATATTGTTCTATCTTCAAGCTCACTGATTCTTTTCTCTCTCCATTCCATTCTGATGTGGAGTCTATCTGTTGAGTTGTTGGTTTTTTTAAAATTTCAGTTATTGTAATTTTCAGTTCTAAATTTTCCATTTGGTTCTTTTATTTTTTTTACAGAGACTTTTTTAATTCATATTTTTCAAATATGCTCATAATTTCTTATTGAAATATTTTTATTTTGGCCACTTTAAAATTTTTTTCAGATCAATCAAATGTCTGTATCATCTTGTGTTGGCATCTATTGATTATCTTTTTGCATTCAGTTTCAGGTCTTCCTGGTTCTTGGTATGAGTGATTTTTCATTGAAACTTATATATTTTATTTTATCTTTTTGAGAACTTCCTTTAGCCTTGTTTTTAAATTAGATCTGCTAATGGCAGATCTTGTTGTATTATCCTTCTGTTCTAGCTTACAAGGGAAGAGAGGGTAAATGTTCAGGTTCCCCACTTCACTTCAGAGGCTTCTTCTCATTGCTGTTGGCATGGCTCTTTATGTGGTATTCAATGACATTGTAATGAGGGTGGCCTCATTCTCAATGGGCAATTGCAGAAGTCCCAAAGCTCCACTAGGTCTCTTCTGACAGTCCCCCAGTGGATTGGGGTAGGGGTGCCTTATTACTACCATGAGTTGCTATGGTTGAGTTTGTACATTAAGGAACATCATGTAGACATTATGGGGTCTCCTTTAAAGGCCAGTGGAGATGCAAGTCTCAGTTTCCCACTTGGCCTTCTCTGATACCACCCTGGTGGGAGTGTTGTGGCGCCTCATTATAATATCACAGGGTGGAAGTCTGGGTTTCCCACTGGGCCTGTCTGGTATGTGTAAGAATGCAGCTGCAGTTTTTTTCTGGTTGTTTGCTTGGAATAAAACAACTATTTTCTAAAAGCTTTCTGTCTTGCTATGCTGACCTTTCCTGGTCCCTTGGATAAAAAGAACAGGCTTTTGTTGTGGCTTATTTTGTCTGCACTCATTGGTATTTCTGAGTTGCTGGCTTCTTCAGCAACTGGAATATATGAGGCCATAATAAAACTAGGGAATTTATCACTATGTTATTTCATGAAATCTGTAGTTCATAGCTGGCCTTCCTTCTTCTCTCAACCTTTCAGAAACTTCTTGGTTTGTTTTATATATAAAGTCCAAAAAGTTCAGTTGTACAGGGTGGGAGCAATCTAGAACAATACATGTCTACTCCAGATTTCAGAATCAGGAGGCCTAAAAAGTCCTTTATAATAAAATTTATATTTATAGTATTTATTGGGAAATTCATTCCAATTTGCTTAGCTAGGAGCAAATGCACAGGCTATAACTATAGATAGAGTTATAGAAATCCTCCACTATGTATTCTCTAAGGATAATTTGCTTTCAAGAGACTACTCACTCTCTGAGAAGGTTGGGTTGCTTTGTTTCTGCTTTTTTTTTTTTTTTTTTTTTTTTTTTTTTAGCTGAGCCATCCTGCCACCTGTTGGCAGCTCAACAGCAGCTCAGCTCAGGTTGGGCATCGAACTGTTGTTGCTCAGAGCTCAGCTTGCACTTTTGAGCGAGCTCTTAACCAACTGAGCCACTCGTCCGGCCCTGTTTCTGCTTTTTTAATGTAGTAAAGCTGTATTTAGGGATTTTTTTTTTAATGTTTGACTCAGGGATTATAGAATCCAAATTCAACCATCCAATCTTCATCCTGGGTTACCTTCCAAAATGTTGGTTCAGTAGGGCTTGTCATTTGAGTTTATACTTAGGCTGCGATAATTCTCCCACTGACTCCCTCACATATACCTTTGAACAACCTTTCCTTACCCAAAATTATACACAGCTTTCCCCTTGGTTTTTTACTTCTTTAAAAGTATAATTTGAAGCATTTTTACCTTAGTCCCTTCATGAATCTGATTCCATGAAACTTGCCATTTTCATAGGAAACTAGTTCCACTGCCCAGTAAAATGGGTCTCCTGGCTATGGGGTTGTATTACCTTGCTGTCTGCTGAGGGACCCCGTGCCTGTTGGCTTTTGCCTTTTCCTTTGATTTATCAAACGCCCAAAAACTACAAGTAATCCAGAGTTACATACATATTAATGTGGGTAACCATGGAGCAGAAATAGCACCAAAATGTATGACTAATTCTAGTGAGTCAGTCAATAGAAAGCCAGGCAGGAAGCAGAGTAGGTGAATGTGAGGGTTGGTGGTTGAAAGGCAAGAAAGGTTTTAGGTGACATGTGGAGAATTTTAGAAAGGTGACTCAATGTACAGAGGACTTAATTCAGTTTGTGTTAGAGGTCTATTCATTTCTAAACCAGTACATTTTCACAATTAGACTTCTCATCTTGACTTGAGCATAGACAATATTTCAAAAGGCAAATTTCAGAGGAAAGTGATTTAATTGTTCCTCAGATTAGGCCAGTCTCCAAAATGTAATTTGCTGCTCTACCCTGCCAACTAGACCAAGTTTTACACTCGAAGGACTTTAATATCAGGTCCTGGGAGGTTTAGGAGCCTCCCAAGACCTGAAGTGGCTCCAAAGATGACTTTTTCTTTGACCCATGAACTTCACCAGTTAACCTGACTCTCTTTCCCTTTCAAATACAGACACCACATGGGGTATTTGCCTTTCTGCTTCCTCTAGCCTCAGCCTCAATAAAAATCAGACAGATAAACAAATAAAGGCTTGAACTGAATTTCAACAGCATTTCCAGAGAAATATTTCAGAGTTTATTTGATACTGGCTGCGTCTATAACATAGCCTCATTTTTTTTTTCTTTCATTTTAGTTCCCAGGTAATCTTAGATTTAAGTGATGGCTTAAGAATTTAACACCACCCTAGTTCTTCATGTATAAATCACAGTCACAAGATCCCTCATCCTTTTACTCCTGCCTTGTAATGAGCTAAGAATGGGAAGTAGATGTAATCTCCATACTCTTTCATGCTGTGACATATCAGCTGAAAATGATATCCAGAAAAAGGTTGTGTTCTTATCATAATAAATGTGCTACAGAAGGAAGATGAAGCTACAGCCTCATATATTATCAGTGAAGTGTATACTCATATATAACTTTTCTCTGCAATCATTAGTTTTCATTTTTATGTTTGTCTTTCATTAGCTTTCCTGAGCAAAGAAAGATAGAACATTTAAAGCCAAATTAATGCAAAATGTTTAAGCAATGTTGTTAGGAGCCAAGGTCCTGAAAATATTGACAGGTCCTGACTGCCAAGTATTCCCCACGCACTGAGGCAGCAGGTTTGATGTTGGGCATTTGCAAAAAGCCTTTCAGATGTAACGCCTTCCATTGGATAGCTTCGAGTCCCAGAGTTACAGTACTGGTATTATAATAAAATAAAATATAGTAAATGCAAACCTGTTACAAATAAATAAAAAAAGGGGAGAGATGATATATAGATAGATGACGATAGATAGATTGATAGATAGATAGATAGATAAAATAAATATAGATGATATAGATATACTGATATAGATATAGATGATATAGATATACTGAACTTAGATAGACTACATTCAAGTAATAGAGATATAGACAGTAGACTCAATAAAATCTTGCAAAGTATGCAAAGTAAGGGACCATGCTAATAAATAAGTAAAGAAGTCTTGAACTGAATTTGCAGACATAAAAATTGGGGTAAGTTTTCATGATTACCTTGACCAGTTCAGCAAAAATGCATGGAAGAATTATTATTCCAGGATTTTCTTGAAAGCGTTGTAATAGCATGAAAGGCATGTTTGGAATAAGTTGCCAAGTCAAGGAAGTGTTACATAAATTCATTTATGAGATGTCAAAGGGTTAGGATAAATTGTGGTTTAAGAGACAAAGATGGTTAGGTGAAGATCTGACTATGAATCATAAATGTACAAGACTCAATGGATATCCAGACAATATGGTTAAAACTTGGGAGGAAAATAGTATTACTTTATTTTACAAGAAACTTCTGAGTCATAGCTCACCTACCTCATGTCATTCAAAGTCTCCAAGTTTAGGTATTTCCAGAATCTATCATTCATGGAAGCTACAGTCTCATGTATTGTCATTGAAGTGCATATATAACTTTTCTCTGGCATCATTAGTTTTCATTTTAATGTTGGTCTTTCATTAGCTTTCCTGAGCAAAGAAAGCAAGAACATTAAAGTAAAATTAATGAATGGAATGAAGGTATAGGTAGCTGAATCTCTGGTTTGTTGATAAATTATTCATGATATGATAAGCCCAGCTGAACTTGCTTAGAAGACCAAGGTCAGGGTCTAGGGCTGCCAAAATCTAGGAAGTATTTGAATATCATTAAAGTCATTCATAGTCAGTAGAATCTTTTGGAAACACAGTGGTGAGGACAAAAGGCTTGGAGTCTGAGGCCTAAGTTCTAACCTCATCTCCGTTGACAAACTTTTCCACATGCATGAGTCTCAGTATTCTAATTTAGAAAATATGGGCTTTGTTCTACAAGTACATTAGTGTTCCCTAAACAGTCTTCCAAAAACTGTTCAGGGGCTTGTAGTAGATTATATTCAAACATGGCCACAATGATTCCTTCTTCCATTCCATGTGCCCCTTTGCAATATTCTTCAATGAAGATTGGACATGAATTGAATCTAGTCTTGTGACTTACTTTGTTTAATATTATGCAGCAGAAATAATGCTGTTTGACTTTCAAGGCTAGGCCATTAGAAGCCTTGTATTTCTGTTGTTTGCCCTATTGAAACATTGCCCTAAACCCATCTTGTAAGGGTGCCTTTGGGAGGATGGGAAACCATAAGGAGGAGAAGTGAGGCCTCATATTGCCTGACCATCTTGTACCTTTCAGCACAGGAAATCCACAGAATTGTGAAAAATAACCCATTGCTGTTGTTTTCACACACAAATTTGGGGATGATTCATTATGCAGCAATAGAAATAGATAACTCAACTGGTGTTCAATAAGAAACATGACTTTATTATCAGATAAGGTTTGGTGACGATCAGCTGAACAATGTAAATAGATTTCTCAAATTGTGGAATGCCAGAGCTTTTAATATGCTAATATTGATTTAAAACTCTAAAATATAAGGGAGATTTGTATGAGAGACTTATATTAGGTTGGTGGAAAAGTCATGACACATTTTTGCAACGAAAAACAGAAAAAATACGTCACGACTTTTCTGACAGCCCAATATAATCACAGAATATTGTTTTCCCTAGAAAACTGTTAAATCATTTGTGGATCACATTTTGGGAAATGCTCATGTAGTCGAATTCCAAAGGGCCTGCCAGTTCTAGCATTCTAAAAGTCTGCAAATGGAGCAAGGTGTGTTTTGGTCACTATTTCTTCTTGATTACCTTAATGACAAGAAAATTCATTCAGTTGCTGGTTGCTACCAAATTTCATTACTCACTTCCATTGAAACCGTTTTTTAATCAATTAACAGAAGAAAGGAGTATTGGAATTATTAATGAGCAATTAAATAGAGATTAAGGAGCTATTTAACCTGCAGTTTGGTGGTGGAGACTTGGTTGTCAGGTAATGCGAGAGCCTGATGGATGTAGACCCATGAGATGCTGTCACAATGATGAAACAAGCAAACAGCAGGCTACTAGATTTATCTGTGTGTGTGTGTGTGTGTGTGTGTGTGTGTGTGATGCTTATGTGCAAATATGTGTGAGAGTAGGTATAGGTTAAGTGTGTTTTCAAGTATTGCTTTTCTTATTGATTAAATGTGATCTGTGTGCATTTATGTTTACCAGAGTGGTTCTGGCTTAGTCAATGTATGTTTGTGCAGATGTCTGTTATATGCATTTTCTGCATATATTCATGTGGTGTGTGTGTGGAGGCAAACATGCATGAACATAAACATGACAGGGACATTATATGACTGATCATGACTCATGGTTCTTTGTGTACCTGGAGGATATAATGCAAGCTGATAGTAATAAACCATAGGCAGAGAGAAAGGAAAGGGGCCATCATGACCCAGCAGTCTCATGAGGTCAGTACACCACTTACTGGCTCCACTGAGGGGATGTTTTGCCTTTGTCTGGGGTTGAGTTCTCTACCTTGGTGAGTTCATCCTCCACAGTAGTGAGGAAGATCAGAGACAGTAAATGGAAATGAATCAGTAAGGAAATGCAAGCCTGGAAATTAGATCAGCAAATCCAATCAAGTTCTGGCTATGACTGGCCCAACATCTCATTTGTGATAGAAAGTTGAAAACGATAATAAATAAAGCTCTTTTTAAACTTAAATGGGAAGAAAAAAATCCTGTTTTCTCTCTACTTAATTAACATTTTTCCCTAGGCAAACTATTACTGTTTTGTGTGTTTTTTTTATAAATCAGTCCAATCCAAACTCATTTGGATTCCTGTCATTCAGTAGTTTCCAAACTCTGGAATTTAGTGTGGCTTGAAGGTCCCCACTCTTACGTAGTTTGCAACTTTTATTGAGTAGTGACAAACATATCATTCACATTTAATCTTTAATCAGATAAGTTGCATTGCTTTATTTAATCTTTATAACAGTTGTAATAGGTCATATTTTCATGCCCATTGAACAGAGGGAGCAAGTGAGATTTCGAGAGGTTCAGAACCTGGGCCATGGTCACATATCTGGGCAGATTTCAGACTCATGGCTACAGAGGATTGACCCCAAAACCAATACTTTCAATAACTATATTGCACTGTTTCTGTTTTTTTTTTTCTTT
Source organism: Aselliscus stoliczkanus (assembly GCA_033961575.1). Classification (NCBI taxonomy): domain Eukaryota; kingdom Metazoa; phylum Chordata; class Mammalia; order Chiroptera; family Hipposideridae; genus Aselliscus; species Aselliscus stoliczkanus. The sequence continues at coordinate 123,948,828 of CM066729.1, forward strand.
TTTTTTAGCTGAGCCATCCTGCCACCTGTTGGCAGCTCAACGGCAACTCAGCTCGGGCTGGCCTCGAACAGCTGTTGCTCAGAGCTCAGCTCGCACTCTTGAGCGAGCTCTTAACCAACTGAGCCACTCGGCCGGCCCTGCACTGTTTCTTTTAAGAGGAGAATTGCTCACACTTGCTTCTTGTTATCTCTGTCTGCTTGGGGTTGGAATGTGGACATAGAAGGACTTTACTTTGTTTTCCTAGGGCTGGTGGAAAATCTTCTGGCTTCGCCCCACCATCCCTGTTTCCCAAGAGCTTTTTGTAAAACAACTGGACACCTAGTAAACACTTGGAGATAGTCTCCTTGCCTTGACTGGTTCTCTCAACTCTGCTTCAAGCACAACTATGAGAATGAGGAGACACATTGCTACAGGAGCAATGGCTGGGAAGGGTCTGGGAAAAAGCAACTGGGAGCAGGCTGCTAGGCTCTATGACCCCAAGTAAAACTGTTTGGTCCTCTGATAGCTAGGTCAGGCAATTACAATTAATGACAATGGCTTTAACAAAAAAAAAAAAAAATCCCAGAAGCTTCTTCCTTCTGGGTCAACGACATACATGACTTTCTACTTGCTATGATCTGAGCAACTTGGAACAGGTATTACCAGGTTTGAACCTGTCAAATAGGCAGGTACTAAGTAGACTAGGAAGGCTCCATGAGCACTACAGGGTTATAAAAAATTCACTTTTGCAGAAATTTTGGAATTAGCCCTTGAGGGCACTCTTCTTTTTGATTACAGAAAGTGATGTGGTAGTAAAATTAGCATGAGTCTTTGTCCTTAGCATGAGTTCGTAGGGTTCTGTCATAGAAACTGACAACTTGTAGCCAAATAGAAGAAGCATATTGTTGGGTTACCTTTCAAGAGAGAAAAGAAAGGTTCCAACGTGTATCAAACACCTATTTCATGCCAATTACTATGATAGGGTCTTCACACACATTATCTTATCTGATGCTCCAAGAGCCTTTTGTGGTAAATATGATCATATCTATTTTACAACCAAAGCTCTGAGTGTTAAGCAAACTTCCCAATGTGTTACGGCTGGTAAGAGGCAAAACCTGACACAAACATCAGCATGTTCTCTCTCTCTCTCTTTTTTTTCCTTCTCTATTCTAGCTGCCTAATCCAGGTCATAATGTTATTGTCCAAATCAAATAGTTGATTTATAAATAGGAGACTTCCCCCAAACACATACACGTCTACTACCTCACTACTAAGGGGGAACTTTGAAACCAGTAAAAGACAAAATGGCACACTCAGGAACACAGAGGTACTCAAACAGGCTTGTCCGGAAGGTTAGGAATTTTTGTGGGAAAAGTGGAAAAATTCTAAGCAGAACCAGACCGCAAAAAGAAAATCCTCCTTTTTGGGTGGGGAGACAGTTTTGTCTTCTGTATCTAGTAATGATGATGGGACCCATGACTGCCTTCTGCCTATAGTCAAGGGGGAGCCAGGAAGGAGCTTTAGAGAGGATGTCTGTGAGGCACGCCTTCTGGTGTAGATCTTGGACTGAGAGAACAAGCTACTCTGCTTAGTCCACTTGAGGGCCAACCAAGTCATGAGAGTAGGGCATTGGCTCTAGAGCTCCTGTTGTGAGTCAGGATGCTGTCTCCAGCATTCCCCGGACATCCATCCATCCCCCGTGTGGTGTCAGGAAGGGATCAAGTATTCAGACATCTAGATTCCAGCATTATTTCTCATCACGTACTTATGATCCTGCTTTACACCAGAGGAAATTGAGGGTCCTGAGAGAAATACCATGAAATAGTACGTAATTGCACCAGGATCGCATCAAGCCTGTCTGAATCTAGAGTCTATATTCTTTCTCGCCACCCTCTTAGCCTCAGTATAGGAAGTTGTTTGAGAAGGGCTGGCGGAAGGTTATCATTGCAACCCTAGGACACAAACTGAATCATTCTGTTCAGGGCTGACACTTGCAGTTTGCATTGCAGGACACAAAATTAAGTATCGCCGCTGCCCTCCGGAAGCTCCTGATCTAGTAGCAAAGACTCACAAGAGTAAAAAGCCAACCATAAGAAGGGGTGTAATAAAAGCTTACTGCAGAGATTTACGAACATGAAAGTATTAAGTTTATATTCTCCTGGGAGGCATAAAAGAAAGGTTTATTGTAAAAGCTGGTCTCCGAAGGAGGGGCAGTTTCAAGAAATAGCAATATGTAGGAACTTTCAAGCAGTGAGAACAATATGAACAACGACAAGGGGCTGGAAGCCTGAAGGACATAGACAGGGATAAGCAAGTATGTGGGGGTCAGTACAGCAAAGGAGAAAGGAAGCCGTTGCAGAGGAACTGAGCTAGAAATATAGCTTTGAATTTGAAAACAGTGTTGCCCGATAATAGAGAGGCTTACAGTGCATGTGGTCTTGGAGTGCATTCTTTGCTTAAGATTACATGATTTCCATAACAGAGTCCCAGAGATTCCCTGAGAAAAGGAGCTTTCAGACCCTTCTCTGGTGTCCCATGGAGCGGGAGCAGAACAGATGGAGGACCAGAGTCTAGGGAGCGCTCATCTAGTTGAGTGAGAATGATGGGTCTGTTCCTCACTATCTTGATATTCTGATCATTGTGTCTTTCTGCCTCAATGCGAGTGAGTTACAGACCTAAAGCCCTAATATAATACGTTCCTTTTTACCAGCACGGGTCCACATCCAGGAGCTGGTGCTTTCGCTAAGTGGGCAGATTAAAGATTTAGGGTAGGATTGTTGGGTAACATTTCGGAGTTTAAAGTATCCACTTGCACGAAGAAATCTTTATGACTTCTAAGTCACAGTGAGGAACCTACAAAGGGACCCACCCAAAGGCAGTGGCTTTGGCAAAACAGAGGGGGATGATTCTATCTGTCCTCAGAATCTTACAGAGGGAATCCTGAGAAAATGGATTCATTTTGCAGAAGGTGATCTAACCACTAGCACAGTGGCCAACTAGGGGCATAACCTGCAAGGAGAAACTGGGTTCTGCCTCAGTTCTCCGTGTTCAGGTACTGGCTGTTACAGTCTAGTCTACACCACCTGTTCCAGTGCCAGGAGAAGTCCAAGTTGAGTTTCAGCTATAACTGGCCATAATACATCTCTAGGCAGGCCTTGTTTTCTGCTCGGAGACTCCTTACCACTAGCAGGTGGGCTAGGAATGGGTCTTCAGTGGACTTCAACACAGACAGGCAGCCTTCTGATCAGGTATCCCAGGTGTGTCTGAGCCTGGTTTGTGTTCCAATATTGGCTAATTCTATACACCTGCCATTAACATTGCCCCAGTCTCCTTGTGTTGGCTTTCACTGTCTTTCTTATCCTTCCAACCCACATGAAGGGCAAGTTTGGGTCAATTTATCCCTGATAAAAGCAGATTGAGTGAAGACATGTCACTGTCTCTTTCTGTATATTATTACTTCCATCCTCCAGGGATCCTGATATTTTGCCCATACCTACTAGGTCACACTCCTTTCTCACCATACCAACTGATGCTAGCCCAATGGTTCCTAAGCTTTTTAAAACAGTGTGTCTGGCACTATAGTCTTTCCCAATGGGTTTTGGCCTACCTTAGGGTCTCGGCCTGCTCTTGGACCCATCAGGCCTTGCATAATCCCATACCCCACACACAAGATGAAGTCATTTGGGGGCAGTGTGACCTTAGGTAAGTTCACAAACTGCTCCCTGTCTCAGTTTCTTCATCTGGAAAACGGGTATAAATTATAACTCCTTCAGAGCACTGTTGTGAGGATTAAATAGCATAAAGTTTATAAAACTGTTGAGCACAATGGCTGACATAACACTGGCTATCCTCAGATAATGAGAGAGAGAATGGAGAATAACTCTTCTGGCAGAAGGGATCAGAATGTGTGGGTGAGAATGGAAAATATGGGGATATTTTTCCTCTTTTCAGGATTGAGCTCCCTGCAAAATATTTAGTTTCAAGACTCTGGGCTGTGACCCCCTTTAGAGACACTGTTGTCTGAGGTGGTCTATGGCAGCTCAACAGTTCACCTAACTCTTGGTGGAGGGTTATGGTCTTTTTTTCAACAGTCATTCAACCTTCCCATTGCCATCCATTTCTGGAGTGAAAAAGTCTTAATGGTAAGGATAGGAGCAATGCTTCCAAACATAGCCATCTTAACAATTTGGGCTGTCAGGTGCCCCTTTTATCTGTTCCCACATACTCTGCACTTGCCTCATCACAGGACTTGCTTTTTTATAACAAACTCTTATGATCCATATTCCTGCAAGGTTATGACCTCCATGAGAGTGTGGACATGTGGTTTTTCCTGTGCAGCACCTGGAAAAAAGCCTGGCATATATAGTAGGGGCTCAATGAACCCTTATAGAAATGAATGCATGCCTGAGTTAAGGCAAAGAATCTAATGGATTCTATAGGCAGAAGACTCAAAAACAGACAGAGGCCAGAGTAACCATAAAAGCAAGCTACAGTTTCTGATATATTTCCTCCAAGCTTCCAGAGAGTGGGTGAGGGTTTAGAGCAGACAAGTTTTCTCGGTGTTTCTGCACGACAAACTCTGAGGTTGAATTGTCCTACTATGGTACATGGGGAGAAAACTTGTCTCACCCAAATAACCTCAGCTCTCACTCAGGTACCATTCCTTCACTCCATGTGAGTGTAAGGAATGTATTTTTCCCTCGGCCTCACTTCTGTGAAATGCAGCTAAGAGGGTTTCTGTGCCTGGCTCCACAGCCCTCTTGGGCTAAGATCATGTGAAACCTTGTAGACAGATAAAGGTAGAGACCGATAACAAGTGGAACTAAGACAAGAGCACACATTGTATTCTCCATCTGCCTGAGTTAATTTTTAATAAGGCAAACAATGAATGTTTAAGCTTCCTTCCTAAAATATTTTGACTAGCAATTTTGTGAGTGGGAGGGTTTTAACCAGGCTCCAAAACAGTGAGTAAAGAAAGAAAGTGAAACATGTTAATTTTGAAGAAAATTATATTACAATTCAGTTAACATAAATCAATTTGGTAAGAGAAAATAATTCCCTAAACTTGTCCTAATGGGATCTTTAGGACTGTCACCTAGGATTGGGCCCCATTTGACAATCTGGGGTGCTAGAACAGATCCTGTAGAATAAGCATGATTTCATCAACATCTTCACATAGGAAGGCCAAGCAGCCCCAAAGCCAAGGCCTCTGAATATATTGGGTCTCAAACCTTCTTCCTCCCTCATCCAGCTGAACTGCACTGAACTTCTTCATTCCCAAAGTCCTCGAATCCATCCACAGTCCTGTTCCTTCTCCTATGTTCCTTCTCATCCTTTCTCTTTGCTTCATTGCACAAGGTACAAGACAAACTTAGCCTGGAGCTGAGGGAATCCGGACACCCCTCTGGGCTCTGACTGCTGAAGGGAGCACACTGCTTTTGACACTCATGTTTCCTCCTCTGGAAATTAAAGGGCCATGTTTACGGTGCATGTGGCTCACTGCATTCCAAACTCTTCCTAAGAAAAGCAAGATATTGTCCTTCAAAATTCTTTTGTTCTGTATTTGAAGGTTTCAGCTATATATCCGTATAGATGCAAAGATGCTGAATTTACAATTAATCTTTGGTCCCCAACTTTTCTCTGTGAATTAAAATATTCAAATGCAAAATTTTAAGGCATTATATATGATAACACGATGTAATTGTTAGCTTCCCCTGACCTCAACAAACTCAATGTGTTTTCATGTGCTCTCTGGGAAACCTGGCACCCCTAGATGGAAAAATCCCCAGGCCAGCATGCTGGAAAACAACAGATATGTGATCCAATCATCCCCCCACTCACTCAACAGCCAGTTAACCACCAGCAATGAGAGTGAGCCCATCTCAGGGCAGCCAACTCTCTGCCTGTCCACCAGCTAATCAAGGTACCTAAGCAAACCCAGCAGACCTCATGGGAGCTCAGCCCAGATCAACAGGACTCCATTCATAGATCTGTGATCAATAATAAACATGTTATTTTAAGCTACCTAGTGCTGGGGTGATTTGTAATGCAGCAACAACTAACCAATACATTAAATTCTATGGGTATATCATCTCTTCTCTTGCATTTTTGTCTGATCCAGTTATTCACAGAATTCATGAGTGTGTTAACTCCAGCCTGGCAGTGTCTGGGAGACTGGCTCGGCAAAGTCAGAAAACAGCTTTGCAATACAGATGTTACTATAAGTTGTTTATTATTATTATTATTATTATTATCAGTCATTCTTCCTCCAAATACTTATTGGGGTTGTCATGAAGACCACACAATCCACTTCTCAGTTTTCTGGATAAATGTGATCATTTCAAATAGTTTTTTTCATTAGACTCTGTAATCTTAACTTCAGGAAATGTAGTAGGCCAGATGAGAATGGTCAGGAAGGCTTCTTAGAAGATGTGGAAAGTACCTAAGTTCTGAAAAGGAGATAAGCTTAGTTAGATATAGAGAGGACATTTCCTGCCCAAGGAAGGGAGACTTAGGCAAGGAAAGGCATTGATTGAAATACAAATAGAAATTTCTAGGGGTTGGAGAGCAGATCACAATTTTTAAAAGAGTGGTTAGAGAAGACCTCCCTCAGATGACATTTGATCTGTGTCCTAAAGGAAACAAGACTAAGTTTTACAGATACACAAGGAAATAGCTTCCCAGGCAGAGAAAACAGCAAGTACACAGGACCCAAGGAATGAGCACATCTAGAGTTTCCAGGGAAAAGCAAGGAAGTGAGTGTAGCTGAAACAGGATGATGGAGGTAAGGGTGGGGGGAGGGAGGAAAAGTAAAAGAAGGTGAGATCAGAGTGGAAATGGGAAGGGGACTTTGAGCAAAGGATGGCATGACATGAGCTGGCTTTCAGTAGAACCACACTGGCTGCTGTATTGAGCATGGTCTGTTGGGCAGCATTGGTGGAAGCAGAGGAGACCATCAGCAGGAGCTAAAAGAGCAGAGATGGCAGCTTGTGCTATAGTGGTTGCTTTGGGAGTGATATGGAATATAGCACTTAGAACTAGGTAAATTTCGAAGGTAATACTGAAAGAATTTGCTGATGAATTGGGTGTGCTCTGTGACATAAAGACAGGAGTAAGAATGAATTTATTGTTTCTTAACTTGCCATTTATAAAGAAGGACAATTAGGCTTGGGTGAGAAGATGAAGTGTTTGGTTCGGGACTGAAAAACATAATTATTATGATATAGTCTGGATATCAAAATTTGCTCAATTTTCTGGAAAAAGATGTGTTATAGGCATGACAGTGATGGGATATAAATTGAGGGAATTTGGGTCAAGATAATGAAAGTTTCTCGAATGTTTTAAATAACAGTCAAGAATTGGGACACTTTTATGACTGTAGGGATGAAATCACAGAGGACCAATACAATTCGGAGAAACGAGTTATCCACTAGTGGTCCACAGAGTGTAGTTGTGAAAAGAGCAGATTACAAAAATCAGGGGCTACTCACTCAATAGCTTACAGTAACCAGGTAGGGAGTATAAGTTAAGCTCTCTGGTAAATGCAACTGACCCCTGGTCTCTATGACCAGGGACAAGTTTAGGCAGTGATTGAGATTATGACCAAAGGAAGTCCATGCCCCATCTACAGAGGGAAGTTGCTATTTACCTGGCAGGAGTTGTGACCATATATAAAAGGAGTCCCAGAATTGTCAGATCTATGAGGTATTTTTGTGTTTTTTTAGTGGAAGTTAGAAATCTGAATTTTTATGTGAACTCTTTAGATTGGTATAATTTGGCAAGCAATGTACTTAAACACACATACCATGGGCAAAATAAAATGCAACCTGAGGAAGCCTACGGGCTGCTAGTTCCAACCTCCAATCCAGACGTTGTCCATTTCCTACTTTCTGGGAGATCTAATCTAGACTTTCAGTCCTGAAGCCAGATTCTCAGGGCCTCAGGGCACACTGCTTTTCCTCACCTTTCCTTTGCCATCAGTCACTTTCAGAGAATAAACTGTAGGCCCATTCCGGGATCATGGTCCCTGTAACACTGACAAGACAATATGGCCCAGGGTCTCATGAGATCAGCAGGTCTGTGCTCTTCTACTCCTATCAGGATTAGAGCTTGTAGCAATAAAGTGGGTAGTCTTCCTATATACCCTCTGCACACACCACTTCCTACTGTAAGCTCTGTACTTTCTGTTGCAAAGATAGCTCTGAATACGAAAGAGGACTCAGCTAAAAGGCTGTAGGATCTGAAGCCCTGGGAACAACCCTCTGCCAATGACAAAAGCGGCTGGTGCATATATACTGTAGTTTAATCACTTTGGGGGTAGGACCACTCTGAGGCATGTTCCACACAATCTCTCAGGGGGCCCAGACAGACTGAGCCCCATAATAATCTATTCATTAACATTCCATTTATTGACTTTCTTCCCTTCTTTAGCACATTTCCTCACTAGCTTACTGGTGTGTCCTGGTATAAGTACTTGCATCCCAGCCCTGGTCCAAGGGTTTCCCAGCTACCCCTGGCTGACTGGCCAGAACAGCAGTGTTATGAGGATGAGTGCTGGCATTTGGAAGCCTCTCTGCTGGGGCTGGATTCTTAACTGTGTGGGGACTCTGTGACAAACAAGCTGATTTTTGCCCTTTTCAAGCCTGGTTTTATTGACAAATGCATAAAACTCTGCTTGAAACAAAATGTTTTTTAGCTCTGTTGTAAACAAGTTAATCCATGAACAAAGCACTCCCTCTGCTTCCTCTCCCCTCGACCTTGGCACAATTTGTTCAGGATCCCTGGTTGACCTTTTAATTGTATTTCAGTGGAGGATGGAGAGAAAAATAAAAGCCTCACATCTGCATTCATACAAGCAAATGGCTACAGCTTAGGACAAAGTCTGTGATTTTACAAAATAAAATAAAAATTAAAAAGGGACAGGATGCTCTACCAGCTGCCTGGATAAACCAGTGACCTTTAGAGCCCTGCAGGTGCACAACCTCAGCTCCCCACAGCACTGAGCTTTTAGGGAACCCCTTTGGTTGGGCTATTTGGGGGCTACTTGAATCTGTTCACCTGGCTTAAGAAGAAAGAGAAGAAAACAGCAGAAACAAACCAGCTTAGACAAGCATTGGACTCAGCACAGCTCCTACAGCTCCTGCCCTGATTTGGGGGGTATTGGGGTGGTTCCCCCCACGACTTCATCTCTCCTTCACTCTTGCTTTTCTTTCTTATTCTTTCCCTGGTGCTTAAATGCTGAATTTTCTCCTAATGTTATAGCAGGTACAGTCAAAATAAAGCCAAATTGTAAAGATTGTGAGGGCAAAGAATGTGTGTGTCTTGTTTTCTGAAATGTCCTCAGTGCCTAGCACAGGATCTGGACATATTGGGTTGTCGGAAAAGTCATGATATATTTTTTCTATGTTTTTCGTTGCAAAAATGCATCATGAGTTTTCCAACAACCCAATAGTAGGCATTTGATCAATACGTACCAAATAAATAAGAAAATCCATCCATCCATCCATCCATCCATCCTAGGGAAACAAACTTAGTTTCAATATAAAAAGAAAATATATATTTATAACAGAAAAGCAAACCAGTTATTATAATGTTAATCATTAATAGATTTAAACAAACAACACACACACACACACACACACACACACATACAGTCACCGGTTCCGGGTGCAGGAAACACATAGCATCGTTCCAGATACTAAAGAAAGATTTAGGCAACATGTTTTCAGTTTGACAGAGATATTGCTCTGCATCCTTCTTTTTCAGCTCATTCCCAACAATTGTAAATAAGTTCCCAGCTTTTAAAAACTGTGTTAAAACCATTTTCCTATTTGCTACACTGGTAAGCCACATTTGCCTCTGACTGGCTCAGTGAAGCTTAAACTCTCCTTCACTCAAGTTTCTCACCTATAAAAGTAGATATGATAATAACCCCCACCTTAAGAGGTTTTATGAGGATTAAGTGAATTATTTCAGGAAAAATACATAGAACAGTACTGGCACATGGTTAACTCTTAAAACCATTAGCTATTACAGTTTTCTGACTTCTGAACAATGGTATAGTGAATAACATCACACAAACCTTTCTCTGCTCTAAATTCCATCAAATTATTCTTTGCACCCTACAAAAAGAAGATTTCTCAGCAGTAGTTGTGACTAAAACTGGTGACAATAACTGCACATTTCATATCTACAATTCTCCACATCAGAGAAACCAAATTAATAAGCATCTCTCCTTCACTTGTTAACCCACCTCCACTCCCCTCAGCATCACTTCCCAGCTCATATTTCAGAAATCAACTCTCAGGAGTGGGACTAGAAGGGAAGCCAGCCTTCACAGCAGCCTCTGGTACAGGCAGTCCTGTTGTGGGTCTGACAGACAGGGGCCAGGGCCTGGGGCCCCACTTCATTCCTCACGGCACTGGGACAAAGCCGTTCTGAGTTCTGTCCTCTCTGACCATATCCCTCAGGTCTCAGAAATTCCTTAGATGGCAGCCTCCAGACCTCAGGCTGGGAGAGGGGCTCTCTGGTAAGAAAGAGGGTTGTGAACAGATAGATATAGTTAAAGATGCGTAACCCCCAGAACTCCCCAATACCAGCCTGTGGGGGTGCATCTCCCTCACCCCTTTGGAACCAACTGTCTGTATTCAAGACCTCCAAGGTGAAATCTGCTGTTTATGGTGTGTTTTTTTCCCCTGCCCACAGAAACAGAAATAACACTCAGCAGGCCGGCTGACCAACCCAATCCCAAACTGACAGAGGATACAAATATGTCAGTTCTGACATTTGGAACATGTTGGATGGAAAATGAAGAAGAATGAAGAGCTTTCTAACTCTGTAACTCACCTTCTGTGATCTGATGGGCTCGGCTCTATTGGATCTTGTGAAAAGTTTCGCCAATAGCCTATACCGATCAATTTTTGTTAAAAGCAATCCTGTCTAAGCCATGTTCCATGAAATCTGGACTTTACTGACAGAGCTCTTAGAGAGAAAGTATGTGGAAGAGAGATAATGACAGAGAGAAAAACAGATAAACAGAGACAGGCAGAAAGAGAGTCAAAGAGAAGCAGAGAGAGAGAGAGAAACTTGGTTAGATGTGTTAGCAAGGCAGCTTGCCAAATTAAACATAGAATTAGCTACTTAGGAATTCATGCATTTAAAATTTAAATATAAGCAAAAATCAAAACATAACAAAATGTAATTAAAACTAATTCCAGAGGGAAGTCTCGGCATTAGCCTTCAGGAATAATAATTAAGAAGACCTGAGAGTGTAGCTGCCCATGATACGGTTTGGTACAAAAAGCTGTGCTGAACAAAGTCTCTTCAATATCCATGTCTTCATTTCCTAGGGCTACTCAGGCAAAGTCACAACTAGGATGGCCTAAACAACATAGGTGCTTTGTCTCAAAGTTCTGGTGGCTAGAAATCTGAGAACCAAGAATGGGCAGAGTTGGTTTCTTCCGAGGACTATGAGGGAGAATCTGCTCCATGCCTCTCTCCCAGCTTCTGGTGGTTTGCTGGCAATCTTTGGAGTTTCTTGGTTCCCATGGCATCACTCAGTCTCTGCCTCCAGCTTCACATGCTTTCTTACCATGTCTCTGTCCATGTGCCCAAATTTCCCCCTCTGATAAAGACATGAGTCAATTGGATTAGGACCTCATCCAAACTTGACCATCTGCAATGATCCTTTTTTCAAATAAGGTCACATTCATAGGTATTGAGAGTTACAACTTCAACATCTTTTTAGTGGACACACTTCAACACATAGCAAGTTGAAGGTCTCCATTCCTGGTTTTCAACACAATTTCCTCAAATGAGTAGAGCCTAAAACACACTTAGTCCCTACAGAAACTCATTTAATACAATATTGCACACTGAACAAAATTTTGTGATGATTTTTAATTTTTTTTGCACAGCAGAGTCGTCCAAATTGTAGGTCAATTTAGACACTTCACAAACTTTCTTAAGTACCATCTGTTTATTTCCTCTGGCTGCTGTAACAAGTTACCACAAACTTGGTGGCTTTAAACAATATAAATGTATTTTTTTACTGTTCTGTAGACCAGAAGACTGGAATGGGTTTCTCTGGGCTGAAATCAGAATATTGCCTGGCCATGTTCCCTCTAGAGGCTCAAGGAGAGAATCTGTTACCTTGTCTTTCACAACTTTGAGTGGCTGTTGGTATTACCTGGCTTTCGATCCCATCTTCCACCTTCAAAGTGCATCGCTCCAATCTCTGCTTCCATCATCAAATGCATTTTTCTCTTCTGTAGTAAATAATCATATATTCACTTTGCCTCCTTATATAAGGACACTTGGGATTACATCTAGGGCATGCCTAGATGATTCAGGACAATCTTCCCATCTCAAAATCCTTATTTTAATAACATCTGTGAAGTCCGTTTTGCCCTATAACATTCAGAGGTTCCAGGAATTAGGGCCTGGATGTCATTGGGGGATGTTATTCAGTTTACGACACTCCCATCCTAGCTCAACTCAAATGGCAGTCCACTTCATTTTCATAAGGGAACACCTTGCCCTTAAAAGAACATTAGTTTGCTAAATATATGCATTTTCTCAAACTTCCAGTTTTCTTCTCAGATATAGGTTCCTTTATTCAACATCTTATCAAAGAACAGTCTGATTTCAAGCACAGCAATGCCCCATTGATCAGTTCACGGAGAGATCTGAACCATAAGAATATTTGCAACTGTCACTTACTTTCAATTCTGCAGATGCATCATAATTTCTTATGTATTATCATTTTTACAAAATCTGCACTATTTGTTTTCTGCAGGATCTGGGAATGCAGCAAAATCCTCTGGCCAATCAAATAATCAAATATTATAAAATTGGAAGTGTTTAGTACCTCTTTTTAAAAATTTATTCCTTAATAATTTTAAGCCAGTTTTACATGAACTGAGAACATATTCCTGATATGATGAATAAGATGATAAATTTGCCCCATTCACCACTGTAGAGCAAGGATATTGTTCAGAGAGCTTACTCTCCCTATCCCAGCCTCTATGGAGAAAGTCTATTTTCTATCCATTGATGTTGAACTTAAGCATGTGGCCTGTTTTCAGTATGGATATGGATAGAAGTGAGTGTATCAGTTCTGAGTTTAAGCTTTTAAATGCTTGTTGTTGCAAGCTACTGAGTATATGCTTACACAGCATTTTGTAGCAATAATAGACAAATATGGCCACTGATGATTTTTTAATATTATAAACCAAGAGTAGCTTCAAAAAGCAATTGACCCTGATATTTGTTTTTAAATTAATATATGGATAAGAACTATAACATCAAAACTATTTACTTTAATATCAATGAATGTAATATTTATTATTCCTTAAATTATGTTTATAATTTTTTAAAATAAATATGAGTTATTCTTAAGCTATCAAACAAACAGCAGGATGTGAAATTATACATACTGTACGATTGTAGCTATGTAAAAAAAAATCCATAGAGAAAGTAATAGTGTAAATTACTTGGGATAAAGTTTGTTACCTGAATATGTTGTTGCTTACTAAATATGATCTACACCATTGAATTTAGATATTTACTATATATTATTTTATATTATATTTGTGATGTAGCTAAAATATATAATGATTTTTATTCTTGAGGGAAAGAACCAAGTTTACTTAGGAAATTGAACCATGGATCAAATTGCTAAGTTATGATAAGGATTATGATGGGGAGCTGAGAGGTATGTGCCATGATGGATATTTATTTAGAATGGATAGGTGAAGTTTTTATTTATTTCCCTGCAATATGCTAGCTAGTTGGGAACATTGTGCTCTTATTTTTTAAACATCAAGTGTTTTATTTTTTCCTTCCGAGCAAAAAGATGATGTGCAATAAATTTTCAAATACCAGAAAAAGGAGCTTTGCAGATATTGTCCTCACACATGGTACTATGATTTGGTTTTTATTTTTAAATAACTGATTTTTAGTATATATTGTAATACACCCACAGAAAATAAAGGAGATGATTTTTTAATCATGATTAATTAGGTTAGTTTTCTCTATTTTTTTAGAAGGAGGAAGTGGAGAACTCCCACTTCTCCCTTTCTAAGGAGAAGATCAAGTCTCTGAAGTTGTCAGGCCATATATTTTTCAAATTCAGAAAAGGAAAGGACTGCATTCTGCTCATCCAGGAGCAGGGGACCATTAAGGGAGAAAAAAAAAAGTGAATTACCTCAGGCCAACTTCTCAAAATTACCTTGGGATATAATAATTTTCATTTCCTAAGGTATATATGTATTCATTCAGCAGGAATGGAGTTGTACCACACACAGTTCTAAACTAGGAAGACAAGAGGAAAATAGGATTTTATGGTTCCTGCCCTTGTAAAGCTTAATTTTTTAGTGATTTAAAAGGTGGTTGCTGGGCCAGTCGAGTGGTGCGTTGGTTAAGAGCTGGCGTGGGACACCAGTGGCCCCGGTTCGGATCCCACATATGAGGGCCAGTCACACTGCCCTCTACAGATAAGATGATGAACAACAGCTCCACCTGGAGCTGGACTGTTGTGAGTCCCGGGGATGGCATAGCTGCAGCCCTTGCTGCAGTGGGCTGCTATAGGCTACAGTGAGTGGCCAGCAGCCAGCGTGAGCGGCTGGCAGCCGGTGTGAGCTGCAAAGAGCTGCTGTGAGCGACCATCCAGAGGCTCGTGAGCGATCTGCCTCACCCAAAAAGAACTCAATGATAATACCAACATGGGCCAGTGAAGCAATGCCTCCACAACTAGACTGAAGAACAAAAGGACAGCAACTTGTCAGTTCCCCTTCCCTGGTTCCCCAGCACTGTTCCCCTCCCCTAAATCCCCAATAAAATCTTTAAAAACATAAAAAATAAAAAATAAATTTGAAAAGGTGGTTGCCTTTTTGAAGAATGAAAAGGGAAGGCAACTTCTAATTTTAATGTTGGTGGGATTTTTTATTCTCCACTTGAAATAAAAAAAAAAAAACCATTTGGAAACCCCTTAAAAGCAAAGTTTTTCTAAGTGTAGGTAATCATTTGCTTTAAATCAAAATTTTCTGAAATTTTATTAAAACTGTAGATTTTTAGGTCCTACCCAGGTCAAGAAGATCTTTAGAAAAAGATCAGGGCTGACAAAGCAGACCCCATCTTGAGCATCTCCACCTTGAGACTCAGGGAAAGAGGAGACAGTGGGCTATGTTAGGCTGCTGAAGCTCTGGTTCACATGTGACACATGTCAGTTCCACTCACACTTCACTACTCAAAGCATGCCTTATATCCAAACCTGATGACATCAGGGCGAAGTATTATCTATTTGCAGGAAATATAACCTAGAGGGGCCCCACATAGGGGCAATGGGAATATTTGGCAGAATAGTAATAATATATCACATTAGATTTGTTGTTCTCTAATTCATGTTTCTTGGTTTTGTTATGCAATACTTATTACCTCTGATGATAATTTACTGTAGTTTAATGATTTTTTTAGTCTATGATATATATATTTTTTTGTTCTCAGATTTATTTTATGATACGCTGATCTTTAAATTTTACTAATAATACCATTTTTTAAAATTTTCTATTTTCTTGGGGGTCATTTTTCTGGTTGTTTATATTATTATTCATTGCACAAACTTATAGTTGATGTGACCAATTGATAGCTAAAATAGACTCATTCAGAGAACATTTATATCATGGTTTAATTAATTCACAGTGGCCCATGTCAGTGGAGGTATGGTGGAAGAGGGTAGAATCCTTTTTCCTCCTCGCCTAGTGGGCTTTCCTTCCCACCCTTCCCTCTTCCAATGCTCCTATATGTATATATACAGAAAATGCAAAATGTAAATTGTGTATCTGGACCCAACTTATTGCTGAATTTCTTATATACTTTGGTGTGTTCAGTCACTCTTTTTGTGTTTTATTGACTGTATAGAATTTTTCCCTGTTATATTGATAGGGTGAGTTCAGTGGGACACTGGAAATGGGAGGGAGAAAAAGTGTCAGCTGGGGTCACAGTATTGATTCTTAGAGAATCAATAAAATGAATATTCAATCCGCAAAGAAGAAAAAAGCCCTCAAAGTGGAACAAAAAAGAAACGTTACAATTGGTATATAAAATTAGTTTTTATCTTTGACAGGACCAACGAAATGTGTGTAAGTCTGATAAAGGAAGTTTAATAAAGGAAAAATGAAAGAAACAAATATATACATTTTTAGAATAATAAAATAGGTATATTCTCAGATACAGAGAAAAAATAATTCTATTCTATTTAAAATATTTAATAACATTGGGAAAGAGGGAACATTTCCATGGGTTTTACTAGACTAGTATAACCCTGATAGTAAAATTTGTCAAATAGAACACTAAAATAATCTATACTCAAATCTTTACACTAAATATAGAGACAAAAGAAATGATTAAAATTGTAGGCTTGGGAGTTAAATAGATATATATTTAAACACTTGCTCTATTTTGGAATAGAGTATCTGAGTCACAAAATATATTTTTTGTGACTTAGATACTTAATTATTCTAAAGCCTTTCTTTAAGATGAGATTGTAATGTCTATCTTAAGAATAGCTGTATGGGTTAAATATCACACAATTTTATTTCTCAGTTGTACCTCAATAAAGCTGAAAAATTAAAAATTAAAAAGAAGAATAAGTGTGAGGATTAAAAAGTGATATAAATAAGTTCTAAAACATTGCATATATTCAGCTATGGCTGATAATGCTTGCAATGTGTGGTGGTGGTGGTGGTGGTGGTGGTGGTGGTGGTGGTGGTGGTGGTGGTAGATTTGCAGCTACATCAAAACCAAAATTTTAGGAAACAATCCTAGAGTATCTTATAGTCTGTGAGTAATATACCCACGGTGTCAGATTCCAGCTACCAAATCTCAAAGCCAATGATTCCTAACTCATATTGAAAGAACATAAGGTCAAAAAATAGGTTTTTGAAAATATAGTTTATAGATAATTTTTTAAATTATTGAATCTCATCAAACCATTATAGATAACTGCTTTGAAGATAATTTAATTGCATGGGGATATGTCACAATAGATGAAAATAAAAAATAGATTAATAATTTAAAAAATAAATTATAATATACATGGACTAAAACAATTCTGAAAACATGCTGTGAAAGGTTAATATTTGTGGAATTGTAGGTTATTTTTTTCTTTTCTCTATATTTATAAATTTCTACAATACATAGTAATATTTCTACAATTGGAAAAAAATAATGAACTGCCCTCATGTGCTTCTGTGCTAGCTACTGTAAAAATGTCAATATAAGGCAGAGGAAAGAATTAGACCTTTCACTTCTGAGCATGCATTTTCAAACGGTAAATACCTAAGCTACAAGAAGAACATTAGAATTACCGTGAGATCTTGAAGGTACCTTAAAGATCACTGCATTTATCCTCTTCATTTTGCAGATGAGGAAACTGAGAGAAGAATAGAAGAAAGTCAGCCTCTATGACCCAATAAACCATCACTCTCTTAACAGAATTGATAATAGATATTAACTCCTTAAAAGGTTTCTATCTCTTGCCATACAAAACTAAAATCAATACCTTATAAAAATGTGATCTTTAGATTCTGCCCTGAGTGTAGAATTTAACTAGCGTAGGAGTGGGTGTTTTTGCAGCATTCACTTTCCCTTTAAAAGCTACAAAGATTTTTAAAAATGTTCTCCCTTCCCCTCCATCAATGCTGTGCTGATTTTGCTTCCATCATTTGTGAAGAACATTTTCTTTTCCGTGAGCGCAGAGGTGCACGTGAGTGTTATTTCTCAAGAAAACATTAGATACCATTATTATATTGTCACTCCAAACAATGATAGCTAATCCCTAGCAAATACTGGGGGGTGCCAAAAAAGTGTATACACATGACTCCTATTCATCTTTTGTTGTCAGTATATACTGAGTATCACAATTTTAATACAGTTTTTCCCCTTTCTTAAAATATATACACATTTTTTTTGGCACCCTCTGTAGTTCCAGATTTCTCCCTTCTCTTTATCTTCTTTTCTCTTTTCTTTCAAAATTTTTTTGTTTTAAATCAGTTTTGTTCTCACTGAAAAAGGAGCCATCCCCTAACACATCTGCCCAGCTCTGACTTCTGACTATCCCCTAGCACATTCAGGCAACATCTTGTGGGGACTAAGGTGGTTTCGATTGTTGTTAAAAAACATTCACTCCCTGACCCTCCACAACCTCCACCAAGGTAGGAACTTGTAGCCCCAGGATGTCAGACTCAGCACATGATTTGCTTTGATCAATGAGATGTTAGCAGATGCAATGCAGGCAGAAGCTTGAAATGTGCTTGCATGGGGAAGGTTGTCCTCTCCCACTTATGCCATTTCCATGAGAAAAGTTTCCCTCTATGGCTGCTGCCCCTTCTGCCTGGGGCTTTGAGCAGAGCAGAGATGCCCCCCAGAGAATCTGTGCACCTGAGATAAGGAATAGTCATCCCAGCAGACCTACCACTGAGTGGAAGAATAAAGGATTGTTGCTGTAAGCCACTGAGCATTATTCAGAAATCACATGCAGAAAAATACCTCAAGGCAGAGTGCCCACTACAGATGCTAAACAGGGTCCCTACAGTGGGTCTCTTCATGTCAAGAAGGAAATTTTCCTCTCTTAGAGTTTCCATGACTTCTTTTGAATGGGTGGTACTCATCTCAGTAGGCAACTGCCTCCCACCAGGTGGACCTGTTAGGGATATTTTCTCCACCAGTCATACCCCTCTATTGTCCCTGGGACACCATGGTAGTCCAGTGAAAGCTGAATTCTTCACGGTATTAACTTCTTTTAACCTGACTTGCCTCAGGTCATTTATTCCTTCTATAAGACAGTTTATAATACATCTTCATCTTTTTACCCTGTTTTGATTTATTGCTGTCTCATTGTGTCCATTTGAAGCAGTGAGCCTGAACTGCAACAGGCAAGACTGATGTGAAGGACAAATAGTGGAGGAGTCTGTGAGATGTGAAGGAAAAG
Organism: Aselliscus stoliczkanus; assembly: GCA_033961575.1. NCBI lineage: Eukaryota > Metazoa > Chordata > Mammalia > Chiroptera > Hipposideridae > Aselliscus > Aselliscus stoliczkanus. The sequence goes on from CM066729.1 coordinate 123,967,795, forward strand.
AAGCCCTGTGAATGTACATAGTGGAGAAGAAAGAAGGCTGAATGCTTAGTGCCATTTAAACGAAGAGAAACTCAGACAGAGGTGAAGGGTGCAGTGAGCATCCCATCTGAGGGTCCAGGCTTCGGCAGGCCCTCAGTCTCCATAAGCCCCTGCACAGACATCTGATATATATATTTTTTTACCTTTCCAGACTGGCTATGCCATTCTTTTGGTGAATGTACTCCAATCCCTTTTAGGAAGTTATTCCCTTACTCTATTGCATGTTATCTTGGCAGGACTGAACCAACGAAGTCCAGCCTCCTCTGGCCAAGTGTTGAGCACGCAACCTGAACTTGGACAGCTGGGTTTTCTACTTCAGACTTTGAATTTTGTCCAGTGACACTAAAGAAGGCGAACTCTCCAAGATGACTCATCTTGAGGTACTGAGAAATTGCTCATTAATTCCTATTTCCTTGACTTCTGGAGCTGTGTATGTCCTTATTCTTCCAAAATACAATTTCAAAGTTTTCCTTTCAAGTCAGGATATTCTAATTAATTAGCTAGTTTTCATTGTCAGTCTTCTAGTTTCCAGTATTTTCCATCACAGTCACATAACCAGTACAGCTCATATTTGCAAAAGGCCTGTGTTGATACTTGACCTGGATTTGCCCTTACTGTATTTTCCTTTTTTAAAATTAATTTCTGCCACAAGAGAAATTTGTCTAGTGTTTAATGATCATATAACGTATTCATTTGGTAAGCACTTTGAATAATTCATAGAAATAAAAATGGAAATCAAAATCACTTAAAATCCCACCTGAAGTCATGAGCACCACTAATATTGCTTTGACCATCACTTCATGTGTCTCTTTATACAACTCTGTTTAGTTTGACTTGGATGGGATTGTACAGCATGTGCTATTTCTATGGTGAATAACATCTTAACCCAGGCTTTTATGTCTGTTTTTGCTTATGTCTCCTTTTCCTTTTATCTATCAGTGTCAATAAAACAAAATTGATAACTTTCATAGCTTTCCCTTTATTTAAATAATAATATACATATATATGTTATATACAACTGCACACAGGTACTTTTTTTATTACTTTAGAAAAATTTGATCATATTAGAAAAATTGGATCATATTATTGCATTTTGCTTTTCTCACTTCATCCTTCATAGTCAAAATCTATCCAAGTTAATGTATTTCCATAGTCAGTGAGCATTCAATTTTGTAGACAAGTCAACATTTAGTTAACCACTTCCATTTTGACAGGCATTATTTAGTTTTTGTTCAGTCACTAGATTAATGAAGCAAAAAACATTTCTATGAAAATTAGGAGAAATAATAAAATTATTTTGTCATTTATAAAATAATTTTAATATTTGGAGAAAATGAAAAAATTTAATTTTGCTGATAATATAATTGTATACCTAGAAAACCCAAGAAATTTTAGTAAAAAGCTAATAAAATAAATGAGTACTTGATAAGGTGACTGTGTACAAGAGAAGTATATAAAAACAATAGTGTCTTTCTATGCCAGACATAGAGGAAAAATAATCAATTCACAGTAACAACTAAATGAAATAGATTTATTAGCAATAAATTTTATAATAAAAAGTATTATACCCATAAAACAAAACTATTAGATCTTAAAGGGCACAAAATAAGAATAAATGGAACATTATATTTTGGATGTAAGACAATATCATAAAAACATAATTTCTTCCCTAATTAATACTAAATATATAAGTATATTTAATTCAAGTCCGGTTAATTCCAATTTTGCAGATGTTTTTTGAAACAAGATGCATTATACTTGAGAAAATATAAAAAAAATAGTCTGGTAGTATTTAAGAAATGAATGAAGAAGAATAATGAGAGAGGCCCTGCTTAGAAGACATCAAAAGGCATTATAAAGTCACTGTTCAGAAAGCAAGGTGATACTGACATACTTTTTCCTAATCTTCTTGCTAAGTATAGCTGAAAACTGTGTATATTATATATAAAACGATATATAGGAAGACTCCAAAAACTGGAGAAAAGAAGTCAGATGCATTAGGGATCCCAGGATCCAAAGAATAACACAGTAGAGTCTTTCTTTTTTTTCTTTATATACCCCATACTTAGAGCTGAAGAAGCCAACCACCAAGAAATTCCAAGAGTCTGCTCTTTCTAGCCAAAGGAGTGGGACAGCGAAAGGCTAGCAAAGCAAAAAGTATTAGATAATAACTAATAAAATAATAATAATAAAAGTATTAGATAATAACATCTATTCCCACCAAACCCCACAGAAATAACCTGTTGTTTCATCCCAACCCTTTTCAAGGAGGTAGAGCAGAAAGCCTAAATTTCCACACTTGTCAGTTTTATGAAGGAGATGTCCCAATTCCCCCACCAGCAGCATCACCACCATGGTTATCAGAAAAAGCTGGATTGAAAGTAGGACTTTCATTCATGGTGGTGACAGTGAACCCTTACCCTACCTTTGGTGTCAGAGGAGACGTTGTGGGAAGCCTGGACTTCTGTCCCCAGATGGCATTAAAGAGGTGACCCTGCCAGTTCCCACTGGGAGTCAGGACTTTTACTACTGCTAAGTGATAATGAGGCCACCATCTGGTAGTGTCAGTGGAGAACATGTAGGGAGCATTAAGGAGGCACTTCTATCCCCCATCCAGGGTTCCATGATATTAGGATTGTCTGATACACACTGTAAAACAATCATTGCAAAAATTTTTCAGTGAGTGATTATGAACAAGCTTCAAAAAAAAGAGGAAACAAAGTTTTAGCAAAGAAATTGAAGATAAAAAAAAAATCACCACCTGTAAATTTTAGAAGAAAAAATACAATAACTAAAATAAAAGCTCAATAGATGGGCTCAACAGAAGAGTGGAGGGAATCATGGAAACAATCAATGAACTTCAATGGGAGATGGAACAGTAGGAATTACCCAGTCTGGGTAATAAAAAGAGGAGGGAATAAAAAGACATAAAACAGGTAAAGTTTCTAGACTTCACGCAAACTGCTAAAATGATGAAACAAGTAGACTACGATGATATGCATATATAAGATAATATCTGAAGTGACCACAAAAAATGGTATACAAATACCTAAGAAAATGCTGCAAATAAAAATGGAATGCTAAAATATGTTAATGTAACCCACAGGAAGTAAAACAAGTGCATGAAAAGATGTACACTATCATTAGCCATTAGAGAAATGCAAATTATAATTATAATGAGATGTCATTGAACAATATCAGAATGTCTAAAATAAAGAGCAGTTGACAAACCCAAATGCTGGTGAGGATGTGGAGTTACCAGACCACTCATGGTGTGAATATAAAATAGTACAGCCACTCTGGAATAGTGTCTGGCAGTTAAAAAAAAAAAGTGACTGCTTTATAACAACTTAACAACCACACTCCTGGGCATTCATCCCAGAGAAATGAAAACTTGTGTTCATATAAAAGCCTCTAAATGAATGTTTTTGGCAGCTTAATTCATTATAGCCCCAAACTGGGAACAACTCAATTCCTTCAACCATGGACTGCTACACAACAGTGAAAAGGGGTTAATTATTGATACACATAGAAACCCGGACAAATCCCCAGGGCATTAGGCTGAATGAAGGAACCAATCCCCAAAGATTGCGTACTATATGACTCCACATACATAACCTTCTGGAAATGACAAAATTATAGAAATGGAGAACAGGTTAGTGGGGGCCACAGATTAACGAGGAGGTGAGACTGGGAGGGCAATGGGTGTGACTATAAAAGGGACCCCTATGGTGATGAAAATGTTCTGAATCTTGATTGTATCAATGTCAGCAACTTGGTTGTGATATTGTGCTATAATTTTGCATGACATTACCGTTGAAAGAAACTGAGTAAACGGTATAAGGAATGTCTCTGTATAAAAATAAATTTTTTTATTGAAACAAAATTAAAGGACGTGGTCTTTCCCTATGAATTTCCCTGCTTTCTAAGGTGGAAACATGACTACCCCAGAGGCTTAAATGTACAGAAGGGCAGTTTCCAAAATGAAGGAGATACTGAATAGGGAATATATATATACCCATCACTGGGAACAGGTAAACCTTTTTGGTTTTCTTTTTAATATAGTCCATACTATAATAAAACCATGGTATTAATTGTTTTAATTGGCATTTTCTTGACTACTAATAAAGTTATCTTTTTACAAATGTGTATTAACCATTTGTATTCCTTTTCCTTGAATAACCTGTTCATCTCTTCCTTTTTGTTTGTGTATTAGGAATGTTAACCTGTTAATAATGTTTATGTGGCAAACATTTGCTCTAAAGCAATTAACTTTGTTTTAAATATTTGGTGTTCAAATGGTTTAAATTATATATAATTTAAACCAATCAGTAGCTGTTTTTCCTTGTAATTTTGAGTTCTGTGTTTCAATCAAGAAAACTTTTCCCACCAGCAAATTGTTAAAATATTTTTAATTCTTCATAGATTTTTATTTGGTCTTTTTATTGCTTAAATATAATTACATAATCTATGAGATCAGGTGTGACTTTATTTGATCTTTAAAAATGAACTAAATCCATTTATTTTAGAATAGCCCATCATTTATCCACTAAATAAAATGTCATTATTTTCCAAAACCAATATCCCATATACCTAAAAGTTTCTTCCATTCGATCAATTTATCTTTTAGTTCCTAGACTAGTACCAACTGCTCATATCTTGTAGCTTTAGAGGTCATTATGATTTCTGGTATGGCAACAGTTACACAGCACATAAATGCTGGTTAAATACTGATTCTAGTAATATTACTGCAACTATTACTCATAGTTGTATTATTTCCTTAGTTATGGCTAATCTCATCTTACTTCTGGTCCCATAGTATTTAGTGCTTCTCTTTGCACACTAATTATATTCCACCTTGACCTATTTTGCTTTTTAAAATTTTTTTTCTCTCGTACTAGACTTTAAGCCTTATCTTTGCCTAAAGACAGTACATATTAAGTTCTTTAGCATCCAGCACAGTTCTTAATAGAAATAGTAGCTTACTTAGTAAATGATAAAGTAAGCTAAATTGATGGTATGGTTAAGTAATGATTAACTTTATCCACTTTAAGAACATATGCTTAGTAATTAAAATAAATATAACTCATTTCCTCCGGAGATCACTGCTCTGAAAACAACCTGGTGTTCTAGGTGCCTGAAATCAAGGTCATACTACAACTGCGGGGAGGGGCAGAAGCTGGAGGCCTCAAGAGAATGCTATGAAAATTCTGTTCTCTGAGGGAAGCCCTAACTCTTCATAGAAGGACTGCTTTCTTCAGGAGAAGGAAATGTTATCAGCAATAACAATATTCTTGTTACCACCAAACTTTGCAACAGAAAGAGAAAATCCTAACTTAAACTGAATGCTAAACTAAATAAGGGGCCAGGCTCTTTGAGAGACAAAAAAAGGGCTAGGGTCTATTGTGGGACAGTCACAAGTGGGCCTGATCCTCAGATAATCCATTAATCTAGTGCTCATGAGAATTCAACTCCAAGGAGAATAAAGAGCTGTAAGAACAACAGTAGATGAGAGTCGGAGGAAGAAGAAAAGAGAGAAAAGAGTGACATTAATGACAGACAGGCAGAAAAGCAATGATTGGGACCAGGAAGGCAGTAGGGTCAAACACTGGGACACTCAGCTCAGATCTTTATCATTAGCCTAAAGTATTCATCGTCTGTATTTTGCCAAGTGAAGTTATAGTTACAAGATGACACACAATGATACCTGCTACCCCTTTGCATCACACCTATCCCTTGGGATTCTCGCTTTGATTCCAGCTGCCACAAAAAATCTAGGCTTGAGCAAAAAATAATTGTATCCCAGTTACAACACTGATTTGGCTCAAAACAACATCTTTGTGGGGTTTTTTTTCCCATTAGCATTAACTGAGCAGCCCCTTTGGACCAGATGTGGAACTGGGCTCTGAGGGATTCAAGCTGATTACAAAGCCCTTTAAGAGCTCCAGACTAAGCAACAGGAGGATAGCCGGGAGGTGTTAGGGGATAGCTTTATCATGGAAGTAGGAATCCAAGAGTTATATGTAAAAAAGATACATCAAATTACTATATACTTTAATAGAAAATTACATCATTATTAAAGTCAATAAAGGATAGATTGGGAAATATTTATAACACAGGTATGTGATAAAGGATTAATGCCTATAATATGATAAAACTTCTCCCAGATTTACAACAGAAAGCCAGCCATCTAGTAGAAATATATATAGAAGATATGCAGAAAAGTTGATCAGAGTGAAAATCCAATCAATAAGTCTGTTAAGATATTTGACCTCACTAGGAATAAAAGAAATACAAGTTAAAGTAACAGTCTCTCTCCGTGTTCACCTGGGCTTCAGCAATCATGGGTCAAGTTCAGTGGAACTTTGGTTTCTTTGTCAAGAAAGCCCTTTTCAAGACTCTGGGCTTCTTAGTCTATTTGCTTGCACAGTCCATGAAGCAGCAGCCTCAGCACAAGACCAGGTCAAATCTCTTTCAACAAGATGGGCCTCGGGAAGTTGGCCTCTTGGTATTAGATGTAGGTGCTTTTCCCATTCCTCTCCACCATCGGATGCAGATTCCACCTGATACTCTGCCTCAGCAAATTTGAAGCACAAGTTGAGGAAGGAGATGGACCTCAAATCTGACACCTGCAGAGCAGGGCTGCAGGCCGTCTTCATTGTGCCAGGCAGAGGATGTGGAATTAGAGCCAGCTGGAAAAGTCCTGGCTGGAGGTGTATTTCTGTGTGGAGGAGGCAATCAGTATCATCTGGCACCCCAAAATTACCCTCCTTCTCACATCCTATTCTAGTCCTCTGCAGCCTGTGATCAGCTTTTTCAACCCTGTAAGGCTGCAGGTTATGTTCCTCCCATTTCATCTGGATTGCAGGCTTCAGACAGAATCTCTTAGCTCTTCCTGCCTGAGGCCAATCTATTTCTCCTCAGGCCAGATCCAAAATAAGAACCTCACTTTCTTATAGGGTCTTGATCTCCACATCAGTCTATCAATAACCCATACGTCCAAGTAAACTTGTCCTTGCATCCTTTTCTCCCCAGAATCTGGGCTGTCGATTTGACTCTTTCTTAACCTATACAGTGAAGGGCAAGTGACAATTTGTGACTTCCAACACTTAATTATAAGCAGTCTTTCAGCTTACATTGATGCCTCCTTGAATGCATGGAACAGTCCCTCTTAAAACCCAGCTGCCATGCTTTGAGAATCTCAGGCCACATGGAGAAACCACATGAAGTCACCCTGATCAGCAGCCCACCTGAGCTCCCTGAAAGCAACCAACATCAATTTCCAGCTCCGTGAGTGAGCTGTCTGAATGTTTGATTCATTGAGCCGTCAGGCGACTGCAAACCCTCAGGCTGCAACATGACACAGGCTAAGCCAGAACCACCAGGCTGAGCCCAGGAAACCTGCAGAACCACAACAGACCATGATAAATATGTGTTTTAACCCACTGAGTTTTGGAGTGGTTATTGCATATACTAGACAACCAGAACAAGCCTTATTAAAGGCTGTGAGACGTAGCCAAATTCAACATCTCGACTTTTTTTCTTAGACCCCTAGTGCTATAATTTTGAAAAATGAGTGGTCTAAATTTCAAAAACCCACACAACAATTCAACCAGTTCATTCATTACTGCATAACAAGGTGTGCTAATCCCACTGCCTGAATAGAGGGTTTTCCCCTCATCCTTCTCAATACATCGATTTAGTCAATTCTAAATCAGTATTTGACACTTTTAACTCCTGCTCCCTGATACTAAATTGTACATTTTATTGTTTCAATTGAAAGGAAAAAAAGAAATATTCTGAAGTGGCTTAAAAATAGGATAAACTTATTGCTTCATATAACTTATTATAAAAAGGCAGACTTATACATTTCTCCAGGAAGAATTTGATGCTGGACTCACAAGCTATCCCCTCTCCTTCCTCTGGATCCATGACCTCTTCAGGTCCTTATGGTGGGCTCTCAGTGGCTTCAGACTTACCCTCATGTCTTCAGCAGATGGAAGATTCATATAATAATAAAGATTAGATTGAAATATTGGCCCTACCATTTACTAACTGTATAACCTTGGGTAAGTTAAAAAAAAAAAAAAAAAGAAAAAAGCACAAAAAACTCTGGTTTTAATTTCCTGTGTTATAAAATGGAGACAGTAATGGTATCTGCCCCTTAGGGTTGTTGTGAGTACTGAAAGAAGAAATGTACACTAAAGTACTTAAAACTATGCCCATCATAAGTAAAGGTCCTACCACTGTTAGTGGTGGTATTATTGTTAGTAGTAATAGCAATAGTAGCAATAGTAATAATACTCACTACTACTATCCGAAGATATCAGAAAAAAAGGGAATCTATGTTCCAGCATTCTGTGAGGTTCCTCGGCTTCCTTTGGGCTCCCTGAATGCATTACAGGGTCCAAGAGGTGGAATGTACCAATTGGCTCAAGGCACTCAGAGCCATACATGGAGCCAGGGTGGGGTCAATCTTACAGGGATAGGAAAGGGGATTTCTGTCAGGAAGGGCAAGTGGAGTAATGGATTCCAGGGAGCCAATGGCCATCCCCTTACTGAGTACTGAGGACTGAGTACTGAGAGTACTCAGACCTCACTGCCATATTGCTGAATGCCGCCTCATCTTCTCCCAAAGGTCACTCTTGAAAAGACTAAGCTTAATTCATCTGATTTGGAACAAAAGACTTTCTCATACTCTCTTGAGCATCTCTGTGTGTAGACTGTGTTCTTAGCCAGAGTCAGGACACTGAAGGAGCAGCAAGGGAGCCAGGTGCCTCTGCTTCCCTCTCATTGGCTGCTTCTCTCCATACTGTGTTCTGAGGTTTCTGCTGGGACCTCACACAACTCCTGTGTAGTACCATCCTCCTGGGGTGTAAGAGGACTATGCCTAAGTACTAAATCTTCTGAGGGCCAGACCTCAAGTCTTTCCAGCTCCAGGAAGCCATTTTTACAGTGGGTCCAGGTGGATTTGTGTTTTTCAAAGCAAAACTGGTTCATGCACTCTGCAGCCCATAAATCCCCTCCCTGCAGTGCAAAGAGAAAACACCGCATTACAAATGATACATGCTGTTTCTTGGTCTCAGTAAAAGATTTGTCTTTCTTGTACATAATTAATTGTTAATTGAAAGTATGATGAATTATAGCTGCCTATAATTAATTTACTAAAAGACTTTGGTGAAATATGACTCTGAGTCTTTCTCCAGACTTATTTTTGTTTTAGAAAGCAGAGGCAGAATTGGATCCTGTGCAAATTCTTCTGAGGTCTGCGGTTTCAAACATGATGGATTAGTAGGGTGGGGCGGGCTTGGGGGAGAGGTGTGGAAGGTAGCATAATAACAGGATGGCCTCACCAGAGGCAGCATCTGGCATTTGGGTTATTCATCTGTTCCAGCACAAGAGTGAGTGGCTCCTCAATTCTGAAGGATGAAGTCATCCATTTGGGCAGCCATGCAGGCCCTGGAAGGAGGAGAGAATTCACCTCAGGTCTCAGGCATGTCTTCAACTGGGCTATCTTCATTTTAGAGAAATAAGTGTCCCATTGTGGCAGAGGTCAATCTGATCTTTTCTGGATATCAGGTTGAAATGGGAAGGTAGTTTGACAACTCCAGAGTGTGAGTTACCTGAAGGGATCCACCCTTGTATTATCTCTAGTGGTCTAGATGGGCTGCAGAGAGCAGACCAAATGCCCCTAAATAAACTCCCATTGTGTGGGACTGATCCCTGAGGTCCTGCGCATTTATTTTATGACGTCTCACAAAGGGCCCTCAAAGGGATAATCACTGAGTATTCCTGTGCCATCCTGGTCAGATAGCTGCTCTCCTCTGCTTGGGCTACCTCCAGTGACACAGAGCCAGCCACCTCCTCTGGTAGCCTACTTTACCCTCAGAACTTTGAAAAAGGGAGCTGTGTCATGTAGCAGGCAGAGAACTGACTACTTTTCACCGTAGTTTATCAATAATAGTGTAATTAAAATTTCCTTTGATTTTTCAAGCCATCAATATATTTTTTCTTCCACATGTTGCCTGCATGTTAATTAGGTTTTTATGAAGCTTCATTTACGAAGCTTCTTGCATGGCCAGTTTCATTCATGAGCCACTTTCTCTCCAGTCTTACTGTTCATTTTCACACCTCCTCTTCTCTATCCTGAAGCCCCTTCGAGGCCTCATGGCCATTCCCTATCAATACAAGTTATTCCCCAATATAAACACCCGGCACCCCTGTATCCACTGCCTCATTTCCCCTCTTTTTCCCTATCCTCACATCCTCCACCCACACTCTTCTCTCACCCTCAGTCGGTTTCTCATCCTTGCTTCACCCTCCACATGCTCTGCCCCAACAGACTTTCCCAGCCTCATATTCTACTCCCATCCTCATGGTGGCCCCTCCTCATCCCCTCCACACCCATACTCTCTTCCTCATCCTCATGTCTGTTTTCTATGGAAAAACCACCCTCCACTCCCAGGCTCCATTATATCACCTCACCTGGAGTAATTTTACTCCTTGCCTGTCTCTGTATAGAGAAATACTCTCCATTCCTGCTCCACCCAGAGTTGTCTCAGCTTGAATGTCTAAAATTTGGATACTGGTTCCTTTGCTTTAACCAAGGGCCATGTAAGGCAACAAATAATATCCTTACCTCTGTGGGGGAAGGGGGAGCCTGAATGATTCCTGCCCTCCTGGGACCCCTCTTTCTGGGTGATCTCTCCACCATTTAGAAGGCAGATAAAGATGCCTGTGTCATCCTCCAGTACCATTACAGTCCTCAGAACCGCCCTGGATGATGAAGAATAAACCATATGGTCCTTATTGATGAAGAACAACCCCAAGGATCGTTCATTTTGTCTTATTTTTTAGAGAAACTGACTCTTAGCCTTTACTAGAGCAGAGAAGCATTTCAATCATCAATAATCACAGGTCACATAAAGCACAAAAATTATATTTCCACCATGCCAAAGTTAGAGCAAAAAAAGAGTATGGGTGAGAAAAAATTTGAGCCAGATGGCTTGAAATAAGGAGAAATAATGAACAGCCTTAAAGATTTCTGGTTTAAAATGACAACTGGCAGCAACTCCCAGTGCAGTCTCTTCCAGCCTTTCACTAAAATACAGATGAGAACACAGGGAAAACATGAAAATACAGGGTGAAAATGAGTTCATGCACACCAATGCCACACTGAGAAGAATAGACTCTAATTCTAATGTAACTAAAGCTGACTTGGGAAAATCCTACTAAGGTTTTCATCAAAGGAAAACCGACTTGAATTTTTTTAAATGGAGACCACCTTCAACACTGTAAGAAGAAAATGAGGTTCTTTGTCCACCATTTGTTGTTTGATTCAGAGATGTGAGTATAATCAGAAAACTGGAAAACAACCAACTCTTTCACACACAAAAAACGGAAAAAAAATGATGCTCTGTAAAATGGCCTGAACTAATTCAATTTCCATTTACCCAGAGAGGTATTTTTAACAAAGAGGTAAAAAAAAAAAATACACAAATTCCAACAAAATATTAAAGGGAAACTATAGCTAAAGGAAACTGATATTGCCAGTACATTGTGGGACATATAAGTGAAGTGTTATAAATGAGGTTGAGGAGAGGAATCCACTCAGTAGAGAAAAAAAATACCAGATGAAAATATTGACATGAACATCCCAGCCTCATTGTGGCTGTAGATCTAAGACAAGGATTCAGGGACCCACTCACCATCCAAGTGCAACCCACTCACTCATTCAGCCATTTTGCCCCCCTCTGTTCTACAAAGCTTGCCACTATTAAATGTTACTTGACAGGTACTCAGAAGATGATGAAGTATATGGAAATGTTAAAATTATCCAGTTTCACTGTCACCTACCTTCTGTCAGGCTCTGCTCTTGGAAATAGAACATTTATTACCTGTGACCTCCCAGCATGATGCAGCTCCCACCAAGCATGTCCTTACTCCTTGCACAGTGGAATTTGTGGGAGTTGTCTCTGATGTGTGACAGCTATGGGATGTAGGCTGCTGGGCACACTAAGGGGAATGCCACTGTTGCCGTCTCAAAGATGTTCTCCTACTGTGTAACCTACAGAAAAGGTACAAAAATTAAAATGTGTCACTTGGCCCACGTGTGGTAGCTGAACATGTATGCTCATATGTTTGCTCTGGTCTTAACCCCAGTAGAACTTGTGCCAAGTTCTACAGCCATGAGACAGTAAGGTTAAAAAACAAACAAACCTGAAATAAAAAACAAAACTAACAAGTATAGGACTATTCTTTTTTAAAAAGGTCCTCTCTGTTGAGACCCTCAGTAAGATATGCAGTCCTCTCCCAACCTCCCAAGGGGAGCCCGTGAAACATCAGTGATGATCATGTTAGTAAATCATGATACAGAAACCAAATTCTCTCCAAATCTGGGACAGGTGTTAGGCTTTACAACCAGGCAAGGAGACGTGACACCAATGGAGGGATCATTGGCAAGCAGCACAGATCAAAGGGCCTCACACCCTGAGGAGACCACGTGGCTCTTCAGTAGAATAATGTCCCACTGGGAAGTCTAACTGGACCCCTGAGAAGCAAAGAACAGGGAGCTTGGGGGTTATCTCTACTGTGGTATTTAGAGTTGTTAGCCCATCCCTTTACACTTGCTCCCATGATGGTGTACCCGGATTCTGAATTGACAGGAGAAGGGGCATTCTTCCTCTGGAAATGAATGAGAGGAGCTCCAGTATCCAGGTCCTTTGGAAGTAGAATCAATTTTTTAAATTTTTTTTTAAAGATTTTATTGGGGAATTGGGGGAGGGGAACAGCGTTGGGGAATCTGGGAAGGGGAACAGACAAGTTGCTGTCTTTTTGTTCTTCAGTCTAGTTGTGGAGGATGTTGCTTCCCTGGCCCATGTTGGTATCGTCATTGCGCTCTTCCAGAGTGAGGCAGATCAGTCACCGGCCTCTGGATGGTCGCTCACCGCGGTTATTGGCAGCTCGGGCTGGCTGCCAGCCGCTCACGCTGGCTGCCGGCCACTCACTGTAGCCTATGGCAGCCCACTGCAGCAGGGGCTGCAGCCTACTCCATCGCCGGGGCTCGCACAGCCCAGCTCCAGGTGGAGCTGTTGTTAGCTGTAGAGGGTAGTGCCACTGGCCCTCATATATGGGATCCGAACCGGGGCCGCTGGCATCCCCAAACCAGCTCTTAACCAATGTGCCACTCGGCCGGCCCTGGAAGTAGAATCAATTTTGATCCTTTGGCCAGAGTCATGAAACCCATCTCCATCTCACTAGACAGGTAAGAAAGTAGGGATGCAGAAAAATAGCCTAGAGTTAGCTGCACCTCAGATCCGCAGCCTTGGTCAGCTCTGCTGCTGTATTCTCGCCTTTGAGAGCCCTCTGTTTTGATTCTAATCACAATTTAATGCGGGTCCTATATTATTCTCTCTCATTTTATTCAATGATATTGTCCCACCTTGTTTGTTGCTGCATGTTATTGTTTTAGGTTAACACAATCCATTCCATCTTTCTGTGCCTTTATAAATTTAGCTGAAAAGCAAAGCATGAATTAAAACACACACACACACACACACACACACACACACACACACACACACACGCTACAAAGCTATTCTTTCTGTTTAACCTGAATTTTCCTGGTAAAGCAACCAAATCCGGAGCCACTAGTAAACTGTGGAATGCAAGAAACTCAGGAAATCTGAGGGAATTGGAGATATGACAAAATTAATTAGGGCTGTGTAGGTTGTAATTTGCCAATCTGTCAAAAATTCCTTAAAGAGCAATTTAAACTGCAGTTATCAGGACCTATAACTACATACTAAAAAGTCTGTTTTGTTTTGTTTTTTTCTGTCCTTTAAATATCTTAATCTGTTAAATGCTATAGTTTCATTTGCTGTGTTTTTTCCCCAGAAACATTCAAGTCATTTGTAGTGAAATCAGTAAAGCTCAGACTTCTTTTCAGTTTGTTCTCCCTTCCTCTACGTCTGTCCAGAGGTGTGGTCAGTAGAATTTTGGTCCACCAGAGGTGTCCGAATCTTAATCCCTGAAATCTGAGACTGTGTCATTACACAGCAAAGTAAATGTGATTATGGTCAGGATCCAAGATGGAAAGATTATCCTGGGATTGGGTGGGCCAAATCTAATCTCATGAGTCCTTAAAAGTGGAAGAAAGAAGGAAGGGGAGTCAGAAAATTGCAATATGAGAGGGACTTGCTGACTTCTCAGAAGAAGGAAATGGGCCACAAGCTAAAGAATGCAGTAATCTCTAGAGTTGAGGACAGCCCACAGTTTATATAGTCAGCAAGAAAATGAAGCCTGGATCCTACAACAACAAAGTACTGAATTCTGCCATCATCTAAATAAACAAGACCTTTCCCTAGAGCCTCCAGAAACTAACTTAACCCTGCCCATACCCTTTTTTTTTTAAACCAGTGAGACCTGTGTGAGGTTTCCAACCTACAAAACTATAAGATGCCAAATTTGTGATCTTTAAGCAGCTGAATTTGTGGCAATTTATTAAAGCAGCAATAGAAAACTAATGCAAGAGAGTAAGCTAAGTTAGTTTGTGAATCTGTAGTACTGATTGGAATGCCAGCAATTGATATACCAAAGTTAATGTTCGATTTGACTTTTCTTCTACATTTCTGACCCTTAAGAATGTAGAATGTTTTCTTTTAATCTTTTTCAACTACAGTTGACATTCAATATTATTTTATATTAGTTTCCGGTGTACAGTGTAATAGTTAGATATATATATATATAACTTACAAAGTGATAAATCTAGTATCCCCCTGACGCAATACATATTTATGACAATATTATTCACTATATTCCCTATGCTGTACTTAACATCTTTGTGACTATTTTGTAACTACTGATTTTTACTTCTTAATCCCTTCATCTTTAGCTCATGCAGCTCTCCAACTCCCCTCCTATCTGGTAACAATCAGTTTGCTCTCTGTATCTATGAGTCTGTTTCTGTTTTGTTTGTTCATTTGTTTTTTTTTTAGGTTCCAATATAAGTGAAAATAAAAGAGAAATTTGTCTTTCTCTGTATGACTCACTTAGCATAATATCCTCTAGGTTTACCCATGTTGTCACAAATAGTAAGATTTCATTCTTTTTTATGGCTGAGTAATACACACACACACACACACACACACGCACGCACAAATCACTTCCTCTTTATCCAGTTGTCTATCAATGGGCCCTTAATTTGCTTCCATATTGTGGCTATTGTAAATAATGCTGCAATGAATAAATATTTTTAAATGTCCCAGTTTTAATTTCCAATGCATTAAATATGGATAGACATTTGGTGGTGGCCTCAGCATCATTGTGGCAGTGGTCATATGACTTCATTCATTCATTCAGTTTTCTTTTTTTATCTTTATTCAATTTATTAGGGTGAGATTGGTTAGTAAAATTATAAAGGTTTCAAGTGTACATTTCTTTAATACATCATTTATATATCGCATTGTGTGCTCACCATCCAGACTCAGTTCTCCTTCCGTCACCATGTATTTGAGCCCCTTTACCCTCATCTACCACCCCTCCCCCCTTACCCTCTCATAACCACTAAACTGTTGTGTGTGTCTATGAGTTTTTGTATGTTTGTCTTATTCATTTTTTGCTTTCAGTTTTATATCCCACATATCAGTGAAATCATAGGGTTCTCAACTTTTTCTATCTGACTTATTTCACCATACCACCCTGAAAGTGCCTGATCTAGAATATTTTCATTAGTTAAAAAAAAAAATTATACCCTCATCAAAGCCAAGTCAATGAACTTATCATCCATTAGTAATGCTAATTGGGTGGTAAAACATCCCAAACTTCACTTTCAGTGTTCTTTCTTTTCCCTGAAACATACTAATAAGAACAAAAGTGCAGATCTTTGCCAGGACAGTGACCAGGTCACTTAGGAGAGAGAGCATGTCCTTACACCAATGGGCTCTGCATAGGGTATTCCTCGGAGTTCGCAGCAAACATCTGTAAAGCTCACCCTTAAAATTGAAGGAAGAGAAGGGGCCTAATATTTGTTTACTTATTAACTATCACACTTATTCTATAAAGGTACAGGTACTATGCAAAGTGTCTTACACATGTCATCTTATTTAATATTCACATCAATAATAGAAAACCAGAAGTGTCGTGTCCATTCCACTACATAAAGACTGAGTCTCAGGAAGATCCAGAAAATTTTCAAAGGCCACATAGATAACAAGAAGATTCGCCTGCTTCCAAAATGGTCAGGGGTGAAAGTAATTGTGTCTTAGATGAAAAAAAAAAATCCTCTCCCTGAAGGATATTCAGAAAACTTTATCCAGATTTCCTGAATTTATGGACACAAAATACCTGCCTAAGCAGACAACCAGCCACCGGCGTCCCTTCAAGTTTACCACTACTGTTAGTGAATAACACTACTTTGTGGCACCTACTGTATGCCAAATAGGAGGTTGGTTACTTATATCTATTATTCTTTATTTTCACAATAATTTTATTAGGTAGGTCATCTCTCTGCTTTCCAAAAAAAGGAAACAAAATTGCATAAAGGGTAAGAGACATTTCCAAAACCAAAACACTAATAAATGGCAGGGCCAGAGTTTTGATCCTTCTTAATCTGATGCAAGCACATGATATTTCCAGTATCCCACAAGGTCAGGCCCTGTGAATCTGGCTAGTGTGAACTTGCTTCCCTGAACCTCTCAAATCTGGGAGAACTGACAGGTTCAGCCACATGCTTATATCTGCCCAAGGACCCCAACAAGGTCCAGCCATCCTGTGAAGTCTCCTCTGAAATGATCAGGCAATCAAAATTTCTATCATCTTTTCTTCCACATAGAAAAAAACTGTTGTGTCCTTGAAATTTCTACAGGGAACCGTGGAGAGAAAAGCAAATGAGCCAATCCATTAGATGATTATAGCAGTCATTGTGTCGACCAAGCTTAGTTGATGGGAGCTTCAAACTGAGTTGATGCAAACTTTAACATGGTGTAATCTGAGCTCTCTCAATACATACTGCAGGTGTTTGCCTTCTTTGAATAAAAGAGAAATATATGACTGCATAAAACATGAAGCGTTCTGTTTCCAGAACCAAGCATACTCTCTGCCAAATACAAAGATCCCGCTAATTGATACACTGTGGTTTTTGGCCAGCCACTGTCTTATTTCCATAATGTCAGTTGGTGGTTTAGTACATTTTACATTTTTATGGTTTGCTTGCACTGTTCACTCTGGGTATAGAGCCAATTCATCCACCAGAGCATGCAGGGTGAATTGCTGGCCACCAAACACTGGCATCACAGCTTCTATGTAAATTTCAGACTGAGGCCAATTATTTTGTGGTATTAATGTATATTATATTCACCTATTACTGTTTAAAAAAGAAATAAAGAGAAGTATCCTATAGGAATACATGTGGATTCAACTTGTGAGCAAATTTCTAAGCAACAACCCTTGAGCAGGGGAACAGGGGAGGTAACAGAATGGAGCTCTGTAGAAAGTCAAGTGTCTCAGCAGTTAGTTACCAGTGAGGGTAACTGGTTGAGTTGGATTCTATAAAGTTGGGAATTTCTTGTGGCAAATTCATTTGTCCATCTTAGTATGATATCTCTTAGTAATACTTCTGTTCCCAGAAGTTCACTGTCTATGGTCAGATATACAGTGGATCTAAGCTTAGTCAATATTTATTGATGATCTTGTAGGTGTGGGTGTTTTTCTTCAGGTTGCCCAAGCAAGGTATCTAGATCATTCCTTCCTGAAGCACAAAGGATTATGAAACAACCAGAACTGTTACCCATACTATGTTTAAAATGTCCCGAATATAAGATTTATAGAATTCATGAAAGTTCTGGTCTTATCAATAATTAGTGTTTATCAGCATGGCATTCAACAAGATGGTATGAGCTATGGATGTGATTCATAGGGAAAAGTCATATCCGATGAAATTGACATTGTTGGTTTGAGTGCAATTTGCAGTATGTTAGTTTTTTTGTATGATAACCTTGGCTTGTCCTATTTAGAGAATAAATCTTCATTATATCTCCTGAAGATCAAACACCCATCTGTCAGTTCATTACAGTGGTTACAGGGAAAACATTTGGAAGGGATAACTAAACAAAAAGTAATTCTTGGCTCAGAGGAACTCCCCAACTGAAGAGAAACAGGATAGGTTGCATCTTGGAAAACACAGAAGCTGGAAGGAAATCAGAACCCTGCTAGTAAGGAAACCAACCTGGAAAAGCCTCTGTACAGTCAGAATAGCATCACTAAGACAGAACATTCTGGAGAACAGCAGAAAGCTGCCAAGTTTGGAGGAAAAATAGCCAAGTAGGCATAGCATTCAGAAATGTGTTATCAATGATCCTCAATAAAATATGGCAGCTAAAAAAGGATGACAATACTGGGTGTTGGGAAACAAGAGCCAGAGTTGGAGAGAATATTCAGGTCCTGCCCTTTTCCAGAACCCAAGCAGGTGAGGACAGGCAGGGGCTTATGCTCAAGGTCTCCTGTATCCAGGGGAAGAGGAAACCATTCTAGTGGACATATATTGCTTTGATCTCCCTAGCACTCAGTCTCTCTTTTTCTGAAGATATGAGCACCCCATATCTTTTGTGAACCACCCTTTCCCTTGCCTTTGAATATATATTGGGTTGGGCTGGCCTTACTTTAAGTCCAAGGATGGGCATGTGATCCAAATCCATACAATTAGGATATTAGAGTCAGAGGCAGAGGTGTTGTGGTATACCATGGTCAGGCAAGGCCATGGAAAGACCCTAGTAGGTATAATAGAAACTCTGTAGGCCTTGCCTAGGGCAGGAAAGAGGAGGCTGCTAAATGCTAGCACAGCAAGAATTTGAAGGTCTGGATATTATGCTTGGATCATTGCTTACTGAATAAAGTAATTATTGCTTTGGGTCATAGCAGAAGTTGTTTCTGAGTGTTGAAGTGGCTGGGTGAGAAAAAGGCATGTTGTCCTCCAACCTAGTGAACATCTCCTCCATACGGGTTGCTAAGACTTTGGCCTTGCCTATGAGCTACACAAGAAGGTCACTGGGGAGCCTCATCCCCACACCGCATCCTCATCTTACCTGTATGTGTGATTTTTGTCCCTCTTACTTGATGCTTTGGAGGTAAAACAAAGTAAAACAAATTTAAACTGAGTCCAAGTTGACATTATTACCATTGCTTGAATCCAAGACAGATTTTGTGATTAAACATAGTACACAGTCTGACCAAGATATGTTGGAAACAATCAGAGCTAACCCAGGCATGTTGAGTGAAGTAATTGAAAGGAAGAGGAAGAATGCCTACATCTATTATTTTTATAGCTGTAAAGTTACTGCTAGGAAAATCTTGCTACCATATTAGGAGATGCTGCTAAGAATGGAAAAGCAAAAGCAGAGTGAAAGATGGAAAGAGATCAGGTCCTGATGACATCATTTAATTGTATGCCTAGTCCTAGTAATTTTTGGACTCTTTACGAGAAGCCAAAATTTTATTTTTTGATTAAATTAATTTGGGTTCAGATTCTTTTAATTTTCAACCAAAAAAAAATGAGTTCTAATTTATTGTGATATGTGGACGGTATTTTGGAGAATTTTCTTAAAGATCCCAGGGATTAAGACTTACAACTATGCCATTTAGGTACCAATTGTTTCTCAGCTCTAATACTATCCCATATCCCTTCTGTGAGTCTAGAGCTGGGACCCCCCCAAACGATATCTCCCAAAATCCTTTGCAAACTGTCTTCCTGTTAGCTTTGGCCAATGGGAGGCAGTGACTGGTGATTAGAAGGGAGGTGTTGAAAAGAAGGGACTCTTCTGGCTTCTAGTTCTGGCAACAGAAGATGACAGCTGCGTATGGCTTCAACCTCCATCATCTTTTGGTACTCCAGGCTGCTATGACTATTAGCAGTGCCATCAGGAGCTCCCTGTTAGTGGTTGAAGCATTGATACAGGGTGCCCCACCATAAGTCTGAACATCA
Organism: Aselliscus stoliczkanus; assembly: GCA_033961575.1. Lineage (NCBI taxonomy): Eukaryota > Metazoa > Chordata > Mammalia > Chiroptera > Hipposideridae > Aselliscus > Aselliscus stoliczkanus. Next base: position 123,987,809 of record CM066729.1, read on the forward strand.
TCATCATAGCAAACCCCTGCACAGCTTAAGTGCCAGCCTTGCGGCAGCTCCTCTTCAAGCTACTAGTGCAGCTCTGGTGTCCTCATCACTTCTTTTTTGTGTCCCTAGGCCCAGACTTGTGAGATAAATGTATGCTTTTGTATTAAGCCACCAAATATTAGTGGTAGAGCATGTTATTCAGCACTACAGTGGTAATAGATGAGGAAAGAGTAAAGAAAGAATACATAAAATGGAGTCATTTTAATGAATCTGCTGAATTTATTAACATTATGAAGGTTGAGAAATGAGGAGAGACTCAATTCTTGTTGAACTAGCCTGGAAACTTAAACTATTTTTTAACTTTTCAGTCCTGTGTCAATGCCTGGATGTACATTTCAACCTCCAGATAACCCTCTGGTTACTCCCTGAAGGACTCACATATACATCCACCTGACATCCATTATCCACACCATCTGACATGACCAAACCTCCTGGTACCCATCATCTAGATCACCTGGCATCCATCATCCAAGCTGCCTGACATCTGACTGATAACCATCCTGTAATCCTAGGGCCAAGAATACAGGACTGATAATTATCAAGAATGTACTTTTTACTATATGGATGTTTAACTATTCTTGCTTCTTTGGAATACATCTAGGGTTTTGCCTAGCTGTGTTCTCAGTTTGCAAACACTAAGACCCTTGAATAAATCTTTGTAATTTATGTCTAGCCAAAGCCTCCAGATTATTTTTGAGTTTGTTCAAAATAGATCATTGTTACAACCTATGTGACTAATTTATAAAATGCAGTTTTCTGTTCTTCCCTAATGAACACTAACTAAATATAACAACCATCCCTGCCAAAGTAAGTCACAGTATGACTTAGACAATTTGATGATCTCCAGTGAAGTCATGAATGTTAATAGGCACATGGTTTATTTAGGGACAGGCCAGTTGGCCAGTTACTGTTCTAGTGACCAGTTCCCTACCTGGTAATTCCCTCGGGACACTCCCCTTAAATGACACGTGATTACCTCTCAATGAAGGCATGGTAATACTTGATTAAAACATTTACTTACTGTACCCTGACTCCAAGTGACTTGAAATACTTTGCTTTGCCTCACTCTCCCAAATGTTGTACAATGGTGTGTAGCTATTAATGTACAAATTCCAGTTTACTCTACTGTTCTGATTATCTACTGCTGCACAACAATCTACTCTAAAATTTAGTGGCATATGATAACAATGATTTTATCTTTCTCTCAGATTCTATGGGTCAGATATTTGGATCAGGCAGAGCAGAGATAGCTTGTTTGTGTTCCACAATGTCTGGAACCCCAGCTGGAAAGACTTGAATGGGTTAGGTTGATTCAAATGGCTGGGTTGTTATTGTCTGGAGACTTCCTCACTCATGGAACTAAAAGGTTGAATCAAACATCAATTTAAAGGTAGTTGAAATTATTGAGACCATGGTAATTTCTGTACACTGGGGAAAGACTCTAAACACAGACACCACCTAAGAGGCTGTGAATTAGTGTTATGGAAACAATGTTGACTAGGTGTAAGATTTTAGCAGAGAAGAGAAGTGGTCACAAGGAGGACAGGTACTGGGTATTGCACCTGGAATGCTGTGAGAGGTACGAGCAGTCAAGAATGTATATCCCAGATCTTAGTTTTGAGTAATTGCAAAGTAGTTAGAAAGAGAAATACTAGAGAGGAACTGATTTTAGCAGGAGATGAAGCAAGATTTCTCTCCAATTGACTTCTTATACTTATGCTCATTAGACATCAAGAGGAAATGTAAAACAGACAATTGAATATAGGAATTTGGACTCAAGGACTAGATATAAATGTTTGGTCTCAAATGAGGAAATATGGAAATTTTGTCTCAGCACCCCAAGAGTAAATGTTTCAGAAAATGAAGCAGAAGCTGCCTGGCCTTCATGACCTCGCCCCAGAAATCATACAAAATGCCTTCTTCCAACCTTGTTGATTCAAGCAGTCACAGCCCCATCCAGGTTCAAGGACATGGGACATCTACCCACTTCTATGGGAATATTGTCAAAGAACATGTAGCCCTGTTTTTTTTTGTTTTTTTTGTTTTTTTTTTATATATTTTATTTTATTTTTAATTAGTTTCAGGTGTACAACACAGTGCAATAGTTATACATTTTACCCCTCAAAGTGACAAACCCCCCACCCCCAATACACCCCCACACACACACCCGTATCATATATATCTATTACTCTTCCTCTGACTCTCTTCCACAGTATAATCCACATCCCGTGACTATCTATATATATTCAATTACAGTAGGTATACCACCTCCACTTTAGTAAAACAGTGCAGTGATCAAACCTCTACTCCATCCATGAAATGGTCTCCCTAACAAGACCTATGATCATCTGACATTCCACAGAATATTTACAACATTATTAATTATATTCCCCAAACTGTTTTTCCTATCCCAGTAGCAATATTGTAGTTGCCTATTTTTGCTGTCTAATCCCTTCCCCTTCTCCCTCATCCCCATTCCTCTCCAAATTAGCAACCCTGATTTTTCCTCTATATCTATGATACAGTTTCTGTTTACTTTGCTCATTCATACAGTTTTTCATATTCCACATATAAGTGAGATCATATGGTATTTGTCCTTCTCTGACTGACTTATTTCACTCAACATTATAGTCTCTAGGTCCATCCATATCATTGCAAATGGCACGATTTCATTCTTCTTTATAGCGGAGTAATACTCCATTGTATAAATATACCACAGTTTCTTAATCCAGTCATCTACTGACGGGCATTTTGGTTGTTTCCAAGTCTTAGCTATTGTAAATTGTGCTGCTATGAACATCGGGGTGCATAACTTTTTTTGAATAAGTGTCTTGGTTTTTTCAGGATAAATACCTAGGAGTGGAATTGCTGGGTCAAAAGGTAGCTCTATTTCCAGTTCTTTGAGATACCTCCATACTGACTTCCATAGTGGCTGCACCAATCTGCAGTCCCACCAACAGTGCAGCAGGGTCCCCTTTTCCCCACAGCCCCGCCAGCACTTGTTGTTTGTTGATTTGTTGATGATAGCCATTCTGACTGGAGTGAGGTGGTATCTCATGGTGGTTTTTATTTGCATTTCCCTAATGACCAGTGAGGTTGAACATTTTTTCATATGCCTGTTGGCCATCTGTATGTCCTCTTTAGAGAAATGTCTCTTCATATCTTCTGCCCATTTTTTAATTGGGTTGTTTGTTTTTTGGTGTTGAGTTTCATGAGTGTTTTATAAATTTTGGATATTAACCCCTTATCAGATATATCGTTGGCAAATATATTCTCCCATTCAGTAGGCTTCCTTTTTGTTTTATTGATGGTTTCCTTTGTTGTGAAAAAACTTTTAAGTCTGATATAATCCCATATGTTCATTTTTTCTTTTACTTCTCTTGCCCGTAGGGATGTATCAGTAAAAATATTGCTCTGGGTAATGTCTGCAAATGTACTCCCTATATTTTCATTTAGGATTTTTATGGTTTCAGGTCTTACATTTAAGTCTTTAATCCATTTTGAATTTGTTCTTGTATAAGGCATAAGGAGATGATCCAGTTTCATTTTTTTGCATGTGTCAGTCCAATTTTCCCAGCACCATTTATTGAATAGACTATCTTTACTCCAGTGTAAATTCTTGCTTCCCTTGTCATAGATTAACTGTCCGTAAATGCTTGGATTTATTTCTGGGCTCTCTGTTCTGTTCCACTGATCGATGTGCCTGTTTTTATGCCAATACCAAACTGTCTTGATTACTGTGGCCTTGTAGTAGGTTTTGATGTCTGGTAGCGTGATCCCCCCGACTTTGTGTAGCCCTGTTTTAAAACTACCACACTCATCATTCTTTTGGAAAACAGTGTGCAAATAAAGTTAGGCTTTCTTTCTTAAATGTCATCTTTTTATTGGATCATCAATATTGTGCAGCCTCTGGACTAGCTGTGGACCCAGGGGTCATTAGGATAACCTGAGGAGGACAAAGAATTGTTTGGTTTCTATTTTCTTCTGTAGTTTAATTGGTCATGTGATACGCTCTGGAAACACAGTTGTAGGCAATGTAACATCTCAAGCTTAGATGCAAAATACCATTTTCGCAAATTATGATAGTTAAGCTATGTCTCCAAATTGTGGCATCTTTTAAAATTTCTTCCTTACATTGACACATCCCCCAAATGATACACATTCCACAATATGCATCAGGGTCATCATCAGATGAAATGAACAAAAAAAAGAAAGAGAAAGAAAGAAAGAAAGAAAGAAAGAAAGAAAGAAAGAAAGAAAGAAAGAAAGAAAGAAAGAAAGAAAGAAAGAAAGAAAGAGAGAGAAAGGAGAGGAGAGGAGAGGAGAGGAGAGAAAAGAAAAAAGAAAAGAAAAGAAAAGAAAAGAAAAGAAAAGAAAGGCAACCATCGCTACTGATTGCAAGACATTGATTCTAGAACAGTCTTGTTAAATGATAATAACCTCCTGGGGCCTCTTGTGACCTACAAAAGTCACCCATCAGTTCTAGAGGAAAAAAACAACAGATGGATTTCTGATGCATCTGGGTATTCCTGCCAAGGGTAGTACTCAGATCCAGATATGTCCTTGCAACATCCAGCAGCCACACATTAGAGATTTAAATGAACAGTAAACTTACAAAAACCCCACATGTTAAATAAAATTATGGGAATGAATCCCAGCACTAACTACCTAGCTCTGCTTATGTCACAAATGGAAACTATAAGTGTATCTAAAATAAAGGAGGCTATGGATTATCACCATGTGGCACCATCCCCAGATATCCAAATGTGGGCTGTTCAAAGACTGTCCCCAGGGACACAGGGGTTGAGTATAAAAGCCAAAGCAGTTTGGGATATTTGCTGCTTTCAGATTATTCCTATTAATGCATGTTCATAATGCTATTACTGATCCCTATCCTAATTTAGTATCCGTCTATAAGCCCTTCTGACATGGTCATTATGGACTTTTGATTGATTACCTTTATTAAATTAGTTTCAGGTGTACAAAACAACATAGTGATTAGACATTTGTATGCCTCACAAAGTGATAAACCCGGTAAGTCTATTACCCATCTGACACTGTGTTTCTAAAGTGCAATTATTTTCAGATCACAATTATGACCACTGTCTAAATATTTTGATGAACATTCAAACTTCCCCAAGGTTTTGGAGCACACATAGCATTACAACTTTGACCCCAAACTACAAAAATTTTCAAGCACACAATCAACAGTCTTATCTGAGCCTACTGCCCCTGCTGTCTCAATTTGTTGCAAGGAATGCCCTCAATGATACCCTTTTCTTCCCACCTCCCCTTACTCTCCCTTCTTAGACACCTTCTGGGCTGTGTCTGGAGGAGCCTAGGCAGCACCAGAATTGGATAGAGAGCAGCTGGAGCACAAGAGAGCTCAGCCGGGGATGCTCAGGAGCACTTGGAGTTGAGTTGGCAGAGCCAGGCATGGTGGAGAGGGTTAAAAAAAAAGCAAAAACAAAATAGAAAAATAAAATGGAACAGCTCTGTTCTAAGATAATGTTTTGTTTATTATGTTTTTTTCTCCAAAGAGTACAAATGCCTTGCCCAAAAGATCATACTACTTTTTACCAGAAATAGTCTCTGAAAGACTCAGAAAGCAAGGTTTCTATTTGTTTCTACGGAAACCTCAACTTGACACAAGGTGCCTCATAGAACAGCAATCAACAGACCCTAACAAGACCTGACCCATAAATCAGGAGAAAGAGGGAAAAACTGAAAGTCATGTTAGAACTAAAGGTAAAAATTAGAAATATAACTCCTGGTTCCTAGACTGTGGAAAAATGTATTACTTGGCATGTGGTGAATATGTAGTCCTATATGTGAAATGAATAATTTCCCTTCCTCACCTCAGTACAAGCATATACACTATGTCTGTTGAAGCACTCCTCCTTCTCTGCTAGAATCCTGTTACCATCCTCCATCCCTTCACATCCCTGTTCTCTGTGCAGATGCCCTCCCCACCACTTTCACCTCTGCAGCTACTGCCACCATCTTCCTGTGATAGCCATCTTTGCCCAAACTCCTTGTTGCCCTCCCTGAGATTCCATTGTTAGGAAGGGTCCTCACCATGCCCCTCTGCAGTGGGCCTCTCTACTCCAGGAGCCCAGACACTCTAGCCCTGGTAGCATTCATCCTCCCCATCTGAGGTGAGTGCAGCTGCCTCCTTCAGAACCAACATCACACTGACCCTGAATGGGGTCAGTATTCACCCACTGTCTGAATGGGGACAGTATTCACCCACTGTCTCAGGGAAGGGCTTTAGGTCCAACCCAAGCTGGACCATTTTCCATCCTCACCACTCTGTGTCTACATTCACACCTGTGCCCATGCCCCAATTATTGGGTTGTCGGAAAAGCCATTATGTATATTTTCTATGTTTTTCGTTGCAAGAATGCATCATGATTTTTCCAACAACCCAGTAATTCCCCGTATCTTGCATCAAAGACTAGTTCCTGACCTTCACCCTCTATCGAGGACTCATCAGTATAGTGAAGAAGCATTAGAGTTCACCTCCAATGGTAAAAATACATTTCTCAAAGAAACATAAAATGATGGAGCATCAAGGGCAAAGGCTCAGTTTGCAAACTCAGGAGAGCTGAAGGAAGTTAGAACACTAGATTTGGCCATGCTGGGTGGTGAAGACTAGTGAAAAGAGATTTTGATGCAAAAATTGAATGCCTGCCTCCCTCTTTTCTGTAAAGTCTTCTATACACCCAAATTAACTTATTTCAGGGCTTAAAATAGCGGTTCTCAAACTTTATTATGCATGAGAATTACCTGGGGGGGGGGGCTCGTTAAAACACAAACTATTGGATTCCATCCCCTGATTCAATAGATCTGGGGTAGGGGCTGAGAATTTGCATGTCTAACAAGTTTACACATGATGCTTATGCTGTTGGTCCAGGGACCACTCTTTGAGTACCACTCATATAGAGGCTTTTGGAAAAAGAGGCCTTGCTCTTTAGATAAAGGAGAATCTGTGAGTTAGGAGGAGAAAATGCTGGTGAGTCCTCCAGGAAAGAAAGCAGGGTACCAGTACCCTCCAACATCTCCTGGAGAGAAGGAGATATCCATCTTTCACAGCTCCTGCTGTGGGTGAATAGAAATAAGGAGAGGGAGTTGTTGGCATACAGATCCTCCTCACTTCCCATCCCAGAGAGCATCCTAAAGGTTGTGGGAACCCAGACATTGGTGCAAAGTCCTTGGCTATCTTCAGTGCCCAGAGCAGAAACATCATGAGCGTCCAATAGAGGGCAGGGCTCTTCACATCTCCCCCAGGCCCAATGAAATATATAACTTATGCTTTTTCCATTCACCCTTAAGTTGAGGCTCAGATGTTATGTTTTGTGTGGACCACTTGTGTGCCATTTCATAACACAAAACATTTGCTTTAATGCTGGGATTCCATCAGGCTGCTCCTTTTCCTTGAAGATGGGGAGAGATGCCTTGTGGATGATCACAAACTTTAAAATGCAGACATAAGCTCTGCTGCCAGTGAACTCTGTTTCATGTAACCAAAAACGAGCTTCCCCACACCCAACCATGGCCTCTCCCCAAGTCCCCCTGTGCCTTTAAGGACACAGAGCCTAGCGGCATGGGCATGTGTCTGTGGTGTAGTTGCCATGACAATGGACTTCGGATGCTCAGGGAGATATTAGTTATCAGGACAAGACTGGTGATTTTCCAAGAACAGAAAGCAAGCCTGTCCATTTGAGTTGTATTGCTCAGGGGCTGATGGTGAAATGTATAAAGCAGGATAATAGTGGAAGTCCGGGTTCAATAAGGTAAAAATTAACCGACAAAAATGGACACACAAACCTTTGTTATCCATTCTCAAAGTATTAGAAGCTCAAATTACTCTCATGCATGCTTTTTTAACTATTTGAAAGATAACATGAAATCAGTCCAGTTTAGTTCGGTGCATTTTCCCTAAACATCTGCACGGTACCATGCCAGATGCTAATGATACCCAGAAGAAAGCAGCTGGTCCCTGCCTTCAAGCTGCTCACTGTCTGATTATTTAGATACAGATTGCTCCCCTAGCCTCTGGACTCGGGGCTGAGAGTTTAGTGTTATCATTAAGAACATGGGCTGTGGAATCAGAAACACAAGGTATAAACCCAGTATCTACAGCTCACTGGCTTTGTGGCTGAATAATATGATTGATGTCGTTGAATCTCATTTCCTCACCTTTAAAATAGGGATAATAATTCCTTCCTAACAGGCTGTTAAAGAACTGATGAGAAAATGCTGGTGCGGCCCTAAGCACCAGACTTGACACAAAGCAAGAGAATGAGAGCCATTTTCTTTCTTGGCTCCTGTCCTCTAGGCTGCCTGACTAAGACTCACATCTATGAACAAACAAACGAACGAACGAATGATCAGAGAAGCTGGCAGCTGCAAGCCCTAGCCCCCATCTACCTGAGAACTTGATTGGGTAGAATAGTACTAAAGGGTTTAAGGGTTTCATTATCACCTCAGTCAGGATGCTGACGACATTCTGACCCGTACCTGGGCTACTGTGTTAAGATGCATGTCCCCATTTCTTCCTTGTTCAGCTGGGCCCCTGTCTTCTCTGTCCCTGCTTCCTATGTGTATCTGACATCCCATCTCAGTTTTCAACTAGGTCACCCATGTCCGATGGAATTACTGACATGCCTTGCTCTTTTTCTTTCCCAGCTCCCCTCCTTTTAGATGTGTTCTGTTTCTGTGGCCCCAGCAATGAGTTCTGACTCACTGACTCATGGGCGACTTCTCATCTGTCTCTTAATCTAATTGGACATATCACCAGACATTGGAAGCCACTCATTTTCTCTCAGCTTCAGAGGAAAACAAGACTGAAGAATGTTTCTTGGCTATGGATCAGATGAAGAAGTTCAGATGATGGGGCATATGGATGACCTCCATGTAAACCAGAGACCTGTGCTAGAATTACGTGACTTCCCTTGAGTCCTGGCCACCACCCCCACTCCAGAGAACCTGACACCATCACTAGGACTCTGCCCTACCAGACATGACTGGTCTATCCTGCCAAGGTTAACCTGAAGTTAAAAATAGGGACTACCTGTAGACTGTATATTTTAAGTTTCAATTGTAGATTTGATAGCACCAGGTGCCCGCACTCCTCCAAGGTGTGCACCATCCCTGGAATGTGGCATTAATACAAAAGATTTGTTCTGGTTGAGCTCAACTGCTTGAAGAAGGAGGAGGGACCAGCCTGCCTGGTCACGAGGGCTCAGGGTAATGCTTTCAGACACAGACTCTGGAGGCCCAGGCCCTTCAAAGGAGAGTGGGTATGGTTCTGGGAAAGCCTTTTCAGAACCGTAGACTGAAAATGCCTTGGGATGAGATAAGGTAACTAGTGAATGAGAACAGACAAAGTGGCAGAGATATTGAAAAGAAACTGTTTCTCTGCTCACACACTTCTGACACCAAATGTGCAGGTTTTCCACAACAAGCTATTCTCCAGTTCTCTGTGGACACCAACTAGGTGTCTTAAAATTTAACTCACTTCTGACATTGATTGCCTGGAGTTAGGGCAAACCCCCAGGTTCAGGGCTCAGTCCTACAAGTCTGGCCCTCAATTCAGATGCTAGTCACATTACTGAGAGCCCAGGGTACCCACACTTCTGCACAAATTGGCTGCTTAATTGATGGTTCCCACATCCCTCTCCTCAGATTCAATCATTTGCTACAATGGCCCATGGAACTCAAAGAAAAATTTTATTTACATTTACAGTAAAATTTACTGGTTTATAAAAAAGGATGTGATAAGTAATATATATGAATAGCTAGATGAAGATGTCCACGGGGCAAGGTCTGGAAAGGTCCTGAGCACACAGGAGCTTCTGTCCACGTGGAGTTGGGGCCCTCTGGTACATAGATGCATTTGTCAATCCAGAATCTCTTCAAAACCCAGGGTTTAGAGACTTTTATGAATACCTTATCATGTAGGAATGATCAATTATCAACTCAATCTCCAGCTCCTCTCCTTTCCTAGAAGGTAGGGTTGGAAGTTCCAAGCATCTAAGCATGGCTTAGTCTTTCTGTTGACCAGCACTGACACTGCAGCCATCCAGAAGCCACCCAGGGTCACCTCATGAAAACAAAAGATGCTCCTATCACCCAGGAAATGCCAAGGGACTTAGAAGTTCTGTGTAAGATGCTCCTATCATTCCAGTCACTTAGGATATTACAAGGGTCTTAGGAGCTCTATATCCCCTGGATAGAGACCAAATATATATTTCCTATTATATCACAGGTGCAAGGACTGAGCCCTCAGCATGCCAGCATTTAGAGGCCTGAAAGATAAAGCCGGGATATTCTAAAATTGGTACAAGAGGCTGAGGTTCAAGGACAGAACTGGCATTGGAGCTTCATGAATCATAGTGCAGACATTCCTCTGGATAATCAGAAAGGGGAATTCTACTGATAAAGTCGAAGTCTGGATAATCTCACAAGAATGGCTGTTTAGAAATGCCCAAAGTTACACAATCACGCCCAGTTATTAATAATGGTGATGAAATACTGAATCATGAAGTTCTAAACCAAGGATTCTTGAGCTTCTTGGTCTCAGGACCCCACTGCACTCATAAAACCTATTGAGGTTTTGGTTAGGAGGGTCACATCTATCAATGTGTAACATGTTAGAAATTAAAACCGAAAAGATTAAGCATTAGAACAATCGGCATCATCACTCATCAAATAACTTCTGGAAAACTCCATTCTGCATCTATGAGAGAATAAAAGTGGAAAAGGAAAATAATATCTTAGTGTTGCTGCAAAAGCCTTGGAGATCCCTGGACTCCAAGTCACAAACCACTCATACAAACAATAGTAACAATGGAAATTGGGTGAGGGGTATTTAAGAAATAGACAATAAATAATGTGACTCACGGACTGTGGGGCATGGTAAGGGTGGCTGAGGTGCCTCACATGACACCCAGATTTGGGCCGGAGACTGGTGGTAGAATGGTATCTTTCAGTGAGATAAGGAAGTGGTTTGCAAAATGAGGTTTATAACGATTACAACTTGGTTAAATGAGTGACAACCACAACTTATTTAAGTGAAATAGACTAGAATATAAAATATGAATTGTCCTACATATGTCTATACCTAAGTATATGAATACTGAGTCAAGCTGTAAAATATATGCCTTAGCATGAATCAAGTTTGAGAATCCTTGAGCTGAGCAACACTACAAGAAACAGCCTCCTAACTGGTGTTCTTGCCTCTAATCTTATCTTTCATTCCAGAATGACTTTCCAAAATGTCACTCTAAACATAACAATCCTTTATTTAAAGTCTTTCACTGGCCTCCACCCCATTACTATAGGACAAAACTCAAACACCCTAGCATGGTACAAAACGCCCCAGGTGGGGTGACGCCACCTCTCAAGTGTTAGCTCTTAACGTTCTGCTACATAAACCCTATTCTCAAGTCAAAAAAACACTTTTCAAATCCCCAAATATGCCTTAATTTCCCTGGTGTCTGTATGAACTGTGCCCTGTTAGGGCATTTCCTCTGTCTCTAGACCTAACTCATGTTCCAAGGTTTAGCTCTCCAAGATAGAGTAGAGCATGACCAGATCATCATCACACCTTCCCTTTCTGAGCGCAGAGGCAAACAACATTTCCACCCTGCTTTGTATCTAGGTGGGGCATATGTCCAGCTCTGGCCAGTGGAATGTAGATAGAAAGTAATGTATGCTACTTTTAGACCAAGTTCCCAAAATAGTCTATGCCATCCTCCATGTTTTCCCTCTTCCTTCTTCAGGGCACTAATAGAGAGGATCTCTGGGCCTTGGCACATGTCAGAGCTAGTATAATGGACACATCCCTAGTCCCTAGATTTTACCTGACTCCAAAGCAAATTTTTGTTGGTTTCAAATATTAAGTAAGATTGGGAGCTGTGTGTTTTAGTTACCCTCACTAATACAGTAGTTTCAACTCTTTGACATTTACCAAATACCATCACTTTCTCATCACTTCTCTCCTCACTTTCCAGGAAGGAGTTTAGGAGATAGGCATTCCTCTTGGTTCTAAGATCTTTTTACAGTCCCCACTGTTTCCAACCTCCTTGAATCCGTTCAGAGTTAACAATAGGCCTAGACAATCAGAAAGGAGCAACAGACAGGGAGATGATCTTTCACTGACAGGGAGATGATCTGGCAAGAGGGACCACATGACTCCTCACTGCAGGTAACCCAAGGCTTTCAGTGTGTAGGTGAGCATGCAGCTCCTGCTGCTGCTGCTACTGTTGCAACTGCCAGCACCCAGCCTGTCATCTGCACCCGCTGAGGTTTTCCAAATGGCCTCATTCCAGGAGTGCTTGATTTTGCATGCCAGAGCGGTCAAAGCCAAAGGAGGTGTATAAAGGGAATTAGTTTTCTTATGGTATTGCTTTATTGTTTAAAATTTTAAAAGGCAATATAAGATCAAAGAAAATTCTCTGCAAACCACCCACCACCCAACCACTTTAGCAGAACAATTTTCTCCTTCCTTCCTTCAGACATATTTTGCATGGTTGTGTTTGCAGGGAACTTGGAATTGTTAGTCTTTATTTTACTGGATATTTTATAGTAACTTATTTTCAGAGTCCTCAAAATACCATCTTCACAATTTTATAAAACTGCATTATGTCAGGGCAATACAATTTTTAAGCAATTCTCCTAATGTAGGGTAGTTGATTCTTTTTTTTTCAATCTTTGTATAATTATAGTTTACACAACAGAGTGCTTGCGACATGCCAGGCATTTTCTATGTGCTCCTATTTATTAGCTTCCTCAGTCCTCACAACCCACACTTTAGGCTGTAGCACTATTATCCACATGAAGAAAGTGAGGCACAGGGAAATCGCATCACTTGCCCAAGGTCATTAGGGAGTTGATTCGGGAAGCTCACTCGTAAGTCCAAGGGCATCTGATTCCTCAGTGCATATACCCCTCTCTTTGCAGAAAACAAACCAACAAACAAAAAACCTATCTGTGCAAATGTGGAGTATTTTTCCCTTGGCTAACATTTCCTTAGAATAAATTCACATGGGTCAAGAAATATGAGTACTTTTATGGCTCTTACTAAATATTTTTACAACATCATTCAAAACAGTTCTTCCTACTTCAAGCTCCAACAGCAATAAATAATCATGCCAGTAAAACTGTAACACTGGCCAAGTTCAAGTTCTATTATTATAAATTTTCATTCTTTTAATTTTTTATTAAATTTATTGCAGTGACATTGGTAAGTAAAATTATGTGGTTTTCAAGGGTACAATATGTGATCAATATATTTCATTGTGTGTTCACCACTTAGAGTCCGGTAAAGGGAGTCAAATATATGGTGGTGGAAGGAGAGCTGACTCTGGGTCATTTGTTTTTAATAGCTACAAAATGATTTCTACAGATCTTTTGCATTAGCTATTCTTTGAATACAAAAAAATGATGGGCAATTTTTAACCATTTCTTTACTAATTGTATAGACACCTTGGTTTCTCCACATTCTTTACACATCAAACTATTGTGTTCTTGAGAGTGCTAACTCATTTGAAAAATAAGCCCTTGTATAAAGAGCTTTTTCTTTAACCTGTCAGATTTGATATAAACAATTCCGAAAAGAAGAAAGAAATCGTACCATTTGCAACGATATGGATGGACCTAGAGAACATTATGTTAAGTGAAATAAGTCAGTCAGAGAAGACAAATCCATATGTTCTCACTTATATGTGGAATCTAAAGAACTGAATAAATAAGCAATGTAAACAGAAAGACTTAGAGACACAAAATAAAAACTGATGAGGGCTAGATTGGATGGGGATGGGAGAAGGGGAAGAGACAAGGCAACATAAACTGATAACTACAATACTACTGCAGAGACAGAAGAGACAGTTTAGGTAATATAATCAATAAGGTTGTAAATATTTTTTTTAGGGGAACAGACAGATGCATGTCCTTTTAGGGAGACCACTTCATGGACGGTGTAGTGGCCTTACCATTGCACTGTACATCTGAAGCTGCCGCTGAACAATATTATATGTCAACTATAATTTAACACATATATAGTCATGGGATGTGGAATATAGTGTGGGGATGGAGTCAATGGAATTGTAATAGATATGTATGATATTGGGGGTGGGGGTGAGGGAGGGGGAGGGGGAGTCACTTTGTAAGGGGTGAAAAAACTAACTATTGCATTGTTTTGTACATCTGAACTAACAACAATAATAATAATAATAATAATAATAATAATAATAAAACAATTCCTAGTCTTTTCTCTTTCAATTTTATTATGTTCCATTGTACAGAAGGGGTGTATGTGTGTGAGTGTGTGTGTGTGTGTGTGTGTGTGTGTGTGTGTGTGTGTGTGTGGTTTAAAATGTATGTATCTATTAGATTGTGTTCCTCTATTTATTTTAAGATGGGGTAGGATGGTAACTTAGCATGCCTTTTTGATACTCAAAATTCTTTTTAGAAAAATAGCAACAGGGATAATAATGTATGACCCATATGATAGTTAAGAGGGAAAAAAATGAAATGAAGTCTCTGAAGCCACCAGTGTGCATCCATCTTACTTTTTATAACTGTAAATAGAATTTTTATTGGTGCGGGGGGGAGATTTTACATCTTATTGATGGTAGTTAGAGTAAAAAGAAAAATTCTATTTACTTCTGTCTGTCTTTTGTTATGTGAGTCTTCCACATTTTGAAGTATAATAATGATAGTTCTTAAATTGATTGCTTTAGATTTTTAAGGTACTTGTGTCACCAGCAAACCAGTTTATTTTATTTTGTTTCAATATTTACATCTCACTTATTTTCATGTCTTATTACAAGACTTTGCAAGACAATATCAGTCACTATTGTGGATTGTGGGTTTCTAAGCACCTAAAATTTTACTCTCATCATGTAAAGGTTGTGGGATGGTACTTTGAGATATCATCTCCCCACAATTATCCATACCCCTTCCATTTTCCACCTACATCAGCCAGTAGTGGCTTTGCTTTTTTGAAAAACTGGCATACCATGATTTCTGGATTTCAAAAGTCTGAGTTTTGAATATCTCAGGCTCCAGTGATTATCCCAAAAACAAAATATCTGTATCATTGATAGAGAGATCCTCACCCACAAACTAGATTAAGACTCTCCAATCAGAGGAAGAAAAAAAGCAAGTCTGGTCCTAAGTAGGTAACTGACAATTGGAGTGGGAAATGATAGTGTGGGATCCAAATGATTGGATCCCACATAGATACTGGCAAATAATTTTCAACATAGGAGTCAAAAACACAAAATAGAAAAAAAAATCCTCTTCAGTAAGTGGTATTGGGAAATTTGGAAAGCCACATGAAAAAGAATGAAACTAGACTTTTATCTGTCACCATACACCAAAATTAACTAAAAATAGATCAAAGACCTAAATATAAGACCTCAAACAATACATTGCATACGATAATATATAGGGACTAAGTTTATGGACCTTGGTCTTAGAGAGGATTTTGTGAATTTGACCTCAAAGTCAAGGGAAGTACTATCAAAAATAAATGAATGGGACTATATAAAACTAAAAATCTTCTGCACAGCAAAATAAACCAGCAACAAAACAAAGAGACAACCAACTAAATGGGATAAGAGATTTGCAAACAACTCCTCTGAGAAGGGGCTAATATCAAAAATATATAAAGAACTCATACAATTCAATACCAAAAACAAACAATCCAACTAAAAAATGGGAAGAGGACCTGAACGGATACTTTTTCCAAGACATACAAATGGCCAACAGATGTATGAAAAATGCTCAACTTCACTAACTTTGAGAGAAATGCAAAACCATAATGAGATATCACTTCACACCTGTTAGAATAACTATTATTAACAAGACAAGTACCAACAAGTGATGAAGAGATTGTGGAGAAAAAGGAACCCTCATACACTGCTGGAACAAATATAAATTGGTACAGCCACTACAAGAAAACAGTATGCAGATTTCTCAAAAAATTAAGACTAGAATTACCATAGGATCCAGTAATCCCTCTTCTGGGTATCTACCCCAAATATCTGAAAACAATTATCCATAAAGATATATCTACCCATGTGTTCAATGCAGTATTATTCATGGTGGCCAAGACATGAAAACAACCAAAGTGTCCTTTGATAGATGATTGGATAAAAAAGATGTACCATAGCACAAATATGCAATGGAATATCACTCAGCCATAAGAAATGATGAAATGCTGCATTTGCAACAACATGGATGGATCTTGAGATTAACATGCAAAGTGAAATAAGCCAGGCAGAAAAAGTCGAGAACTATATGACTTCATACATATGGATATAAAAGTGAAAACAACAAAGGAACAATACAAACAAGCAAAGAAACAAAAACTCATAGACACAGCCAACAATTTAGTGGTTACCAGAGGGTAAGAGTGGAATGGGAGGTAGAAGAGGGTAAAGGGGATCAAATATATGGTCTCGGAAGATTTGGCTTTGGGTGTTGAACACATAATGCAAAATATAGATGATGCATTATAAAAACATACACTTGAAACTTATATAATTTTACTAACCAATGACCCCAATAAATTTAATAATAATAGTAAATAAATAAATAAATAAATAAATAAATAAATAAATAAATAAGATTGTGTGGCAAAGCCCAAGAGCAAATTATTTAGTGGAGATGAGGAACTCACAGAAGCCTTACATTTCTGACTGGAGCAATCATTTCTTTTTCCAGACTCTATACAGCAAGATTCTTATTTGGTATTGGTCTGCGTGCTTCAAGGTACCATTCTGCAGCCTCAGGCGCTGTGGAGGGAAAACTCTCCTGAGTACTGAGACCTTGGCTTGGGGCTAATTTCAGGGGAAGGGGAAGAAGGGGCAGAGCATGAAGGCCTCCAAACTTTTGAGTCAGAATAGTGTGGAGCTAAGTTCTTGTGACTCAGGGTTAGTCACAGAAGTCCAAAGGTGAGGGGATTTGGTCATCTCCAGCTCTGTGCTCCTTTTCCCAGGTCCTTTACCTACTTTCAGCACCTGGAAGAAGAATCAATATTCCCTAAAGACAGTCCCCAAAGAGGGTTTTATAGTGCATTTTTAGATTTTTTGGAATGTGCAAGCTCTCTTTGACTGATTTTGTAAAACCACATTCACTAGAATTATAAAGCCTTGAGTATTTCTTTTCTAAATATTCTAATAACAAGCTTAAACATGGTTAAGTTCTAGGAGGAAGTGAAGAAGAACATGCTATCTGAATGGTGCATCACACCCAGGTAGTACCTATCTATGAACTACTGTATCAACAGCCAAACCATTAGGTCCACACACCCTACACTTGTGTGTATGCAGGGGCATCGGCTGTGAGAGGGTAGGGGGGCCTCTCCGTGCAGATCAGGGCACACAGCTTCATCAGAATTCCTCCCACAACAGCCCGCAATCTTCGTTTACTGCCTGAGGTTTTCAAAGGATGCAAGTGGTAAGGATTAAAGAATGAATAATTTTATTTATTATTCCAAACCTATGGCCCTCGCAGAGAGCTGGAATGGCTCCTTGGCTCCCTGGGCCTTAAAGAAGCCTGTGGGTCTGGGCTGTGAATATGCCTGTCATTTGGGGTTTGTTCTGCTTTCATTGTGAGCTGAACCTCCAATAATCCCTATGCCCCGGGTGGTTACTATTGATTTATGCTGGCTGTGAAACAATAGACTGAGGCAGCAGAATGAATGCAAGTGCAGTGGCATACTAATGTCAGGGCTGGGACAGTTCTGTCATAAGGAATAGAGCTCTGAGTGCAGACCTGGCAGGCTCCCAGTTAAGTATTTAATGACAATTAGATGATTCATTTGTAAAATTGTGAAGGTATATGGGTCCTCTCCAGCACTGGATTTGCTTTTGTACTTGTCAAGCGGTGATTACAAAGCTTTGTTTGGATGTCTCAAAGAGCAGTATCCCCTAGCACACCCTTTCTTCTGACTTCCAGGGTCCTTCTTCCTTTTTGCCACAGCAAAAATTGTGTAATTTGTTAACTGTCTATAACTTTTTCCCAAAAATACACTGGTGAAGAAAAGTCTCAGTGTCTTCTTACTTTCCCAAAGCCACAATCTCTCATTTTTTTGAGCATTTTACTGTGTTCTCTCCTCACTTTGTATGCCTTCCCCCGAAAAACAAAAAAACAAACAAAGCAGAGAAACAGACTCTTAGATACAGAGAACAAATTAATAATTGCCAGATTTGGGAATGGGTGGAAAAGGGGAAGGAGAATAAGAGGTATCAACTTCCAGTTATGAAATAAATAAGTCACAGGGAAAAAATATGAAGCACATGGAATATGGCTATACTGTAATAAATTTGTATGGTGATAGTGGTTATTAGACTTATAGTGGGGGTCACATCATATGTACCAATGTTGAGTCACTGTATTGTGTACCTGAAACTAATATAATATTGTTTGTCAACCACAATTTTGAAAAGAAATATTTAGAGAGCAATACCAATAAAAATTTAGTGACTAATAAAATATGAGAGAGAGATGATAGATAGATAGATAGATAGATAGATAGATAGATAGATAGATAGATAATTGATCGATAATAGACAGGTAGACAGATAGGAATGTGAAGTTACACAGAGGCATTCAGCCAGAAAATGATATCCTTTCTTACTTAGGGTACTACCTTCTAAAAAGAATGAAGATACCTATTTTCAACTCTTTTCAAAACAGCAAAGATACAACTACTCTCATTTGAAACCTACTCCTACACTACAAAAGATTATTACAATTAATGAGAGAGCCTCGCTCAATTTTTTCAAATATTTTGATCACAGCCCTGATGTTTTACTTTCATAAAACTACAAACTCTTATTACTCACAATGCACTCTAATGTATTCTTTCTTGTCCATTCTATTCTCTTCTATTTAATTTTTTTAAATTCTTTCATTATGAAATAAACATTTTTTTTAAAAATAGTTTCAAGTGTACAACACAGTGAAATAGTTATACTTTTTACCCCTCAAAGTGACAACCCTCCTCTCCCAGTTCGCCACCCCACTCCCCTCCCCCATATCATACATATCTATTACAATTCCTTTGACTCCCTTCCACAGTATAATCCACACCCCGTGACTATCTATATATTCAATTACAGTTGGCATACAATATTATACAACATCAGTTTCAGGTATACAGTGCAGTGATCAACCCTGTACTCCATCCATGAAGTGGTCTCCCTAACAAGACATGTGACCATCTGACACCCCACAAAATATTTACAACACTATTATTATATTTCCCAAACTGTCTTTCATATCCCTGTGGCAATATTATAGTTACCTATTTATGCTGTCTAATCCCTTCCCCTTTTCTCTCATCCCCAGCCACCTCCCAACTAGCAACCATCAGTTTTCCTCTATATCTATGAGACTGTTTCTGTTTACTTTGCTCATTCATTCAGTTTTTCAGATTCCACATATAAGTGAGATCATATGGTATTTGTCTTTCTCTAACTGACTTATTTCACTTAACATAATAGTCTCGAAGTCCATCCATATCATTGCAAATGGTACGATTTCATTCTTCTTTATAGCGGAGTAACACTCCATTGTATAAATGTACCACAGTTTCTTAATCCAGTCATCTATCGATGGGCATTTCGGTTGTTTCCAAGTCTTGGCTATTGTAAACAGCACTGCAATAAACATAGGGGTGCATATATTTTTTCGAATTAGCGTTTTGGATTCTTCTGGGTAGATACCCAAGAATGGAATTGCTGGGTCATACGGTAGTTCCATTTCCAGTTTTTTGAGATACATCCATACTGATTTCCATAATGGCTGCACCAATTTGCAGTCCAACCAACCGTGTGCCAGGAATCCCTTTTCTCCACAACCTCCCCAGCACTTGTTGTTTGTTGATTTATTGATGACAGGCATTCTACCGGAGTGAGGTGGTATCTCATTGTGGTTTTTATTTGCATTTCTCTGATGATTAGTGAAGTTGAACATTTTTTCATATGCTTGTTGGCCATCTGTATGTCCTTTTTAGAAAAATGTCTCTTCATATCCTCTGCCTACTTTTTAATTGGGTTGTTTCTTTTTTTGGTGTTGTTTCATGAGTGTTTTAGAAATTTTGGATATTAACCCCTTATGAGATATATCGTTGGCAAATATCTTCTCCTAGTCAGTAGGCTGCCTTTTTGTTTTATTGATGATTTCCTTTGCTATGAAAAAACTTTTAAGTTTGATGTAATCCCATATGTTCATTTTCTCTTTTATTTCCTTAGCCTGAAGGGATATATCAGTAAAAATATTACTCAGGGTAATGTCTGCAAACTTACTCCCTATGTTTTCTTCTAGGAGTTTTATGGTTTCAGGTCTTACATTTAAGTCTTTAATGCATTTTGAGTTTGTTCTTGTATATGGTGTAAGTTGCTGGTCCATTTTCACTTTTTGCACGTGTCAGTCCAATTTTCCCAACACTATTTATTAAATAAACTATCTTTACTCCAATGTAAATTCTTGCCTCCATTGTCATACATTAAATGACTGTATATAAATGGGTTTATTCCTGGGCTCTCTATTCTGTTCCATTAGTCTATGTGTCTGTTTTTATGCCAGTACCATACAGTCCTAGCAGTTTTTTGGTGGAGTCTTTGGGATTCTCTTTATATAATATCATGTCATCTGCATATAATGACAATTTTACTTCCTCCTTTCCAACTTGGATGCCTTTTATTTCATTTTCTTGTCTGATTGCTGTGGCCAGAACTTCGTGAACTATGCGAAATAAAAGTGGTGAAAGTGGCAGCCTTGTTTTGCTCCTGATCTTAAGGAGAAAGCTTTTAACCTTTCCCCATTGACTACGATGTTTGCTGTGGGCTTATCATATATGGCCTTCATTATGTTGAGATATGATCCCACTATTCCCACATTGCTAAGAGTTTTTATCATGAATGGCTGCTGGATTTTGTCAAATGCTTTTTCTGCATCTATTAATATGATTTTTATTTTTCATTTTGTGAATGTGATGTATTACGTTAATTGATTTGCGGATATTGAACCAACCTTGCATACCAGGAATGAATTTCATTTGATCGTGGTGTATGATCTTTTTAATGTGATGCTGAATTCAGTTTGCTAGTATTTTGTTGAGAATTTTTGCATCTGTGTTCATTAGAGATATCGGCCTGTAGTTTTCCTTTTTTGTAATATCTTTGTCTGCCTTTGTAATCAGGGTGATAGTGGCTTCATAGAAAAAGTTTGGGAGTCTTCCTTCCTTCTGTATTTTTTGGATAGTTTGAGGAGAACAGCTATTAATTATTTTTGGATGTTTGTAAAATTCACCTGTGAAGCCACTTGATCCAGGACTTTCGTTTGTTGGAAGATTGTTGATTACTGATTGAATTTCTTTGGCAGTAATCAGTCTGTTCAGAGTTTCTCTTTCTTTTTGATTCAGACTTGGTAGATTATATGCTTCTAGAAATTTATCCACTTCCTCCAGATTGTCAAATTTGTGAGCATATAGTTGCTTGTAGTATTTTCTTAAAAAATTCTGTATTTCTGTGGTATCTGTGTCACTTTTCCTCTTTCATTTCTGATTTTATTAATTTGGGTCCTCTCTCTCTTTTTCTTGGTGAGTCTGGCTAAAGGTTTGTTGATTTTGTTTATCTTTTCAAAAAACCAACTCTTGGTTTCATTGATCTTTTGTATTGTTTTTTGTTCTCTATTTCTGATCTTTATTATTTCCTTCCTTATACTCCCTTTAGGCTTGTTTTGCTGTACTTTTTCGAGTTCCCTTAGTTATAAAGATAGTCTGTTGATTTGAGATTTTTCTTCCTTCTTTAGGTAGGCCTGCACTGCTACGAACTTCCCTCTTTGGACTGCTTTTGCTGCATCCCAGAGATTTTTGGGTCGTGGTGTTTTCATTTTCGTTTGTCTCCAGGTATCTTTTCATTTCCTCTTTGATCTCATTTTTGACCCACTCACTATTTAGTAGCATGTTATTTAGCCTCCATGTATTTGTAAGCTTTCCAGATTTCTTCTTATAATTGATTTCTAGTTTTATAGCATTGTGATCAGAGAAGATACTTGATATGATTTCAGTCTTCTTAAATTTGTTAAGACTTGTTTTGTGGCCTAACATGTGATCTATCTTGGAACGTATTCCATGTGCACTTGAGAAGAATGTATATTCTGTAGCTTTGGGGTGAAATGCTCTAGAAATATCAATTAAATCCAGCTGGTCTAAAGTGTCATTTAAGGCCACTATGTCCGTGTTGATTTTCTGTCTGGAGGATCTTTCCATTCGTGACAACAGGGTGTTGATGTCCCCTACTTCGATAGTGTTACTGTTGATCTCTGCCTTTATGTCTGTCAAAACCTGTTTTATATATTTAGGAGCTCCTATGTTGGGTGCATAGATGTTTACTAGGGTTATGTCCTCTTGTTGAATCGATCCCTTTATTATTATGCTGTGCCCTTCTTTGTGTTTTATTGTAGTCTTCATTGTAAAGTCTATTTTGTTCAAAATAAGTATTACTACTCCAGTTTTTTTTTTCATTTCCATTTGCATGAAATATCTTATTCCTTCCCTTTACTTTCAGTCTGTGTGTGTCTTTTGATCTGAGATGAGTCTCTTGTAGACAGCATAGGCGTGGGTCCTGTTTTCTTATCCACTCAGCCACTCTGTGTCTTTTGATTGGAGAATTTAGCCCATTCACATTTAAAGTGATTACTGATAGGTGCATACTTATTGCCATTTTGTTATTTGTATTTCTTGTCTTCCTGGGTTAGCTTGTTTACCCCTTTCTTCTGTTTAAAAAAGCCCTTTTAACATTTCTTGCAATGCTGGCTTGGTGGTAATGAATTCCTTAATCTTATTCTTTTCTGAGAAGCTCTTTATCTCTCCTTCAATTTTAAGTGATAGCCATGATGGGTAGAGCAATCTTGGTTGTAGACCTTTATTTTGTGTCACTTTGAATATTTCCTGCCACTCCCTTCTGGCCTGCAGAGTTTCTGTAGAAAAGTCCGCTATTAGTCTTATAGGAGTTCCTTTGTATGTAACCTGCTGTCTTTCTCTTGCTGCTTTTAGGATTCTGTCTTTGTCTTTAAGCTTTGCCATTTTACCTATGATGGGTCTTGGTGTGGGCCTGTTTGCATTCAGCCTGTTTGAAACTCTGCACTTCCTGGGGTTGTATGTCGATTTCCTTCACCAGGGTAGGGAAGTTTTCATTCATTATGTCTTTAAATACATTCTCAATGCCTTGCTTTTTCTCTTCTCCTTCTGGTATTCCTATGATGCTACTGTTGTTGTGTTTCATGTTGGCCAACAGGTCTCTTAAACTATTTTCATTCTTTTTTCTTTTTGTTGTTACAACTGGGTGATTTCTGCTATTTTGTCTTCTAATTCGCTGATCCGCTCCTCAGCTTCATTTATTCTACTGGTGATTCCTTCGAGTGTGTTCTTCATTTCAGTTATTGTACTCTTTAGTTCTAACTGGTTGTTTTTTATGGTTTCCCTATCCTTCTTTATGTTTTCACTAAGTTCCTTAAACATTCTTATCATCAGTGTTCTAAACTCTGTCTCTGAAAGTTTAGATACCTCTGTTTCATTTAGTTCCATTTCTAGGGTTTTCTTCTGATCTTTTACTTGGGACATATTTCTTTGTTTCTTCATTCTGGCTGTCGTTCTGTGAATGCTTCGATATATTAGATAGATCACCTAGAAAGAAGAGAGGGAGAGAAAAAAAAAAGAGGTGGATGTGGGGCTCTCCATCCTCTTTAATCTGCAGACCACTTGGTCAGCAATAGAGAGTCTCTGGGCAACTCAGCATTAGCTATTGGGGGTATATCTTAATGTGTTATGAGACAGCCTCCCTTTCAGGCTTGCAATCAGCTTTCCGCTATTAGCTGCTGTGTGCTCTGGAACCGTGCTCACTACCAAAAAATATCTTCACAGGTTGTTATAGATTGTCCTCTGCTGCAACAAAACCCTCTATGGCCTGCGGAGGTGTGGGCCAGGCACCAGGGGCTCAGGGTGCCTCTGGCAACACAGCTCTAGGTGGGTGGGGCAGGCCCCCAAGGCACCATTTGATGTGGTCAATGGCCTCCACCAAGTCAGAGCAGCATGCACTCTGCACCAGCAACCAGCCCACAGAAACTCCCCAGGAAAGCCTGCATCGGATCATGCAGGCACACAGTTCGTGGCCCAACACTCTCAGGAAAACTCCCTGTCTTAGCCTGTCCCAATCAGCTGCCTGCAGATCAGGCTGTGCAGTCCAACAGCCAATCCCCAGACCGGCATCTCTGCACAAACAGTGCGGAGAGTGGGGACCCTAGGTGGCTTGCGCATTCCTGAGTCTCAGTAAACAGCCTGATGGAGCTGGAGAGCACCCACCCTGCGTTTGCCTGGCTACGTAGCACAAGCAGGGTGGATGAGGACCCAATGTGGCTTGCACACTCCTGAGTCTCAGTGAACAGCTTGATGGAGCCAGAGAGCACCCAACCGGTGTTTCCCTGGCAATGCAGCACAAGCAAGGTGGAGGGTGGGGATCCAGGGCAGTTCGCACACTCCTGCATCTCAGTGAGCAGCCTGTTGGAGCTGAAGGGCACCTGCCTGGCATTTCCCTAGCTACGTAGCACAAGCAGGGTGGAGGGTGGGGAACTAATGCGGCCTGCACACTCCTGCATCTCAGTGAACAGCCTGTTGGAGCCAGAGGGCACCCGCCCAGCATTTCCCTGGCAACACAACACAAGCAGGGCCAAAGTTGGGAATCCAAGGCCGCATGTGCATGCACACAGGCAGGCATGCACTCCTGTGCCAATTTCACCAGACCAATGGGATCCCGTATCTGACCCTCTGTGGCAACCCTGACAAGATGGCGCCCTCCTGTATACCGCTCGTGTGCAAGCTCCACACCAGGGGAACAATGGTCCCAAAAACCCCAGCTTCTGCACCAAAGGTGCTCAGTTCAGTCCTTCCCCACAGACTCCTGGGCCTGGCTCACACATCTACTCCCTCCAACAGGAACCGGGTGAGTGCTCACTGGCAAGTGAACCCATGTGCCAGCCCCACTAGTTTTCCAGCTGCCCTCAGCCTCACTGAGCTGAGCAAAGAGAGTCCTCACTAATTTCTTAAGCCAGCTATCATAGAACTCCTCTTCCTGACAAAGCAATTCTGGGCTAGTGAGCTTGGTGTGGGGCTTCAGGGTCTCTCCCCCAACTGGAGAAGCCTCCCCACAGCTGGGGCGTCCCTCACGGGGCTCACCCTCTCTTGTCTCCGCCCATCCTACCAGACTTGACATGGCCTCCTCTTTAGGTCCTTCGTTTAGAGGTTCTGTTCATCTAGTGTTCAGGGGACTTCCGAGGTTAAATGTTGTATAAATGATTTGTAATTTTGATGTGATCCTGGGAGCCAGTTGGGAAAGTGTCTGTCTATTCTGCCATCTTCTCTATTTAATTTTTTAAGGGAGTACTGCTTGTGAATCCAAATAAAGGCTATCCTTGAGTTGTGCCAGTATCAATTTCTTTTTTGTAATTAAAGTTTATTGAGGTGACTATGGTCAGTAAACTTACATAGGTTTCAGGTGTACATCATCTATATATCAGATTGCATGATCACCACCCAGAGTCAGGTCTTTTTCCATCAGTGTTAATTTCTTGGTTTTGATGATGTACTGTAGTTATATAAGATGTTACCTTTGGAGGAAGCTTGGTTAAGTGTCCACAAGAACTCTCTGCATTAGTTTTGCAATATAGTGTTAGTTCTACATGAGGAAAAAAAGAAAACATGAGTTCTAAATGCTATATTGGCTTTATGGTCCAATAATTAGTTCCACAATGAGTTTGTAAGCATTGATCCTGTAAAGTGGCTTTATACAAAATAAATTTACTTATACGTTATATCAAGGACTAGTTCCATAAAGTTGCATAAACAATAAAAATAAAAGGAATAACATTGTAAATACCCTAGAAAGAGAAATATGAAAAATTGTATGAAAAAAACTGTGAAATATTACACACATTTTTAAAATTCTTGAGATCAGGAAGTTTATTGTATACTATGTAATTTTAATTAGTATTTCATTAATACATTGATTTAGTTTTATTCTTATCATAAAACTGAAGTTCTTTAGAAAGAGAGTAATAAATCCAAAGAGACAGTAGAGCCACATGTACCAGCTTGAGAAAACATATTGTTAAAATTTCAGGAATTTTGTGATCTGATTGAGGTCACATTTGTGGCTTGCAACAGTGGGAAAGTTAATTTTTCATGGGTACTATTTAGAAAGAAAGTTATGGAAAACTGCCTACCACCAAACATAACAGGAAATCTGAAGGAACAAAAAAGTTACATACTAAATGTCACAACTGTTTTAAAATATATAATAAAATTCACATAATAAATTTTAAAATATTTTTATTAAATATAGCTAACATACAATATTACACAGTTTCAGGTGTACACCATAGTTATTCAACATTTATTTACCCAAAGAAGTGATCACTATGGTAAGTCCAGCAAACATCTGACACCATACCATGCTAACATAATATTATTGACTATATTCCCTGTGCTGTAGATTACATCCTTATGACTTATTTGTTTTATATCTAGAAATTTGGATGTCTTATTTCTCTTCACTTTTTCCACCTTTTTAAATTTTTCAATTACAGTTGACAGTGAATATTATATTAATTTTAGGTGTACAGCATAGTGGTTAGACATTTACAAGTATATAATTTAAGAAATGATCCTCCCCCCAAATACTCTAGTACCCACCTTGCACTATACATAGTTATTACCACATAATTGACTATATTCCTTATGCTTTACAATCTCATAATTATGTTGGAACTGCCAATTTGTACTTCTTAAACCCTTCACCTTTACACCCTGCTCCTAATCCCCATCCCATCTATAACTCGGATAAATAAAGTACCTATCTGACAACATACATGGTCATTACAATATTATTGATTATATTTCTTATCTTACATCCCTATGACTACTTGTAACAATTTGTACTTGTAAATCCCTTCCCCTTTTTCACTCACCTCTACCCAACCTTCTCCATCTAAGAATCATCACAATGTTCTCAGTATCTATGAGTTTGTTTATTTTGTTTTTTGTTTATGTTGTTCTTTAGATTCCAAATATTAGCAAAAATCACACTGCATCTCTTTTTCTGCCTGACATACCCCGCTCTGCACAATGTAATACATTTTCATCAAATAGTTGACCCTAGAAGAGTGTTTAAATTTTAAATTAATGAAAGAAATAACAAAGACACATAGATATGATGCTTTAAAACTTATAAGTTCTGCACTTAACCCTCATTTTTGTGTTAATAACTTCTCCCCAAAACCACAGTTAAATTTAGAAAAAATATTTGCAACAAATAGCAGATAAAAGTTTAGTAGCCCTAACTTAGAAATTACTTATACTATAAATAAGTAGAAACACTAAAACTCCAATAGGCAAATGAAGAAAAGCCATGAATGGAAAAGTCATAAAAGGCTAATGCAATGTAGATAACAAGTGTACACCGACGGAGCCAGGTTAACCTCTAAAATGTACAAATTGTATACCCTTAAAATGTACCACTTGAAATGTGGAAAACAGGAATAGTAAGGCTAAGCACTTCTGGCTGCACCTCCATCTCCTTTTTTCCACTATCATCGTCTCCATGGTTCCCCAAAGGCACCTGCTCCTTATGCTCCTTCTCTGGCTCGATTCCTAACATGTATCATCCCTAAGCCCCCACAGGGATGTTCTACTTACAGAACACCATGGCTTTTTTCTTCCTCCACCTCCTTATTTCTATAGAGCACTCCCCACCAATCTATTTCAGTCCCTAACTTCCCCAATGCACCCTGGTCATCCTATAACAACACCTTCCTTGAGGTCTCTAATGGAAAGTCTGTAATCTCCTTCCCACTTGTTCAACAGTCCTCACAGCGCCTGTACTTTGCCTGCATCATGATACTCAACCCACTGACCCCACCACCTTCTCCCAACCTTCTGTCTCCGTCTTCCTCCTCAACCAACTTGGATTCCAAAGCACTCTTTCAAAACCTCTAAACTCCCAGACTCCTCCTTCATTCCATCAAGCCCTTGGGCAAAACTGCAAACATAGATGAACCTGACTATCCCTTTCTCCATGCCTATACATAACCAAGCTTGATCAACAAAATCACACTGTAGTCCAGTTAACATACTATGCACACGAAGTCACCAACTATAACTGCCTAATCATCCAATTATGCTTTCATGACAAGCTTTTAAAATATCTTCTTGGTATGCCACACATATTCGACTTCTCTGTCTGACTCACTCAGTTTATCACTTTATCTCAAAATAAAGATTATTTAAGCCAGCACATAACTCCTTCAAGTTTCCAACACCAGTTCTATAAACTTGTCTATCCTCTCCTCCCCACCTTTCTAGACAGTTCAAAATTGTCCCTCCTCCTATTTTAAGGCCAATTTTTGCATCAGTGCCTCAGCCTCATGCCTCTTACCTTCCCCAGACCTTGCTTTATCATGTATATAGCTTCTCCTTTTCTGTCTGATAATTCAGCTTTGAAATTCTTTAAGACCCTATTCCAGGCTCTTTTCTCACTCCACACCTGTCCCTAAGTGATCTCTCAACAACTTCTATGATTTGAAATACCGACATATACCTACCACTTATGTACTAATAGCCACTGAACTTATTCCATTACCCCAGACTTCTTATCTAGGTTCTACACATATATAATTATCATAATTATCACAATTATCTACCCATTACTCATACTAGAAATATGAAAATAACATTTAACATATGTTTCTCTTTTCTTTCACCTTCCAGAGACAATCAGCCATTCATTCTGCTTCCTAAATATTATGGGGTGTGTGTGTGTGTGTGTGTGTGTGCGCGCGCGTGTGTGTGTATGTGTGTGTATTTTTTACTTTTATCTATATCTGCAATCACTTTAGCTCAAGCTATCATTGTCTCTTCATTTATACACTTCAAGCGTTTTCCCTCTCCCCTCTCTTCAAACCATTCTGTACACATTCTGGCCAAACTGGTCTCTTTAAAACACCAAATGTGATACTGTTATTTCCTTGCCAAAAATCAAGCCAACCGGTTCCAACAGTTTTCAGGGTAAGGCTCTGGGCCTCATTACCTTTTCAGCCCAGTCTTGTCCCTGGATATTTATCCAGCTCTCAGTGCCCCATCACAATGGCAGGATTTTTGTATGTCTCAGCCACCAGCCCCCTTTCCTCTCCAAGCATTCACACATCTCATTCCCTCTGGCTGAAGGCCCTTGCCCAGGACACTCCTACTCATCCTTACGTATCAAATGAAGTGTAACTCTCTAAAGAAGCCTTCCAGATTCCTTAAGACAAAATCAGTTTCTTCTTTAATCTCTCATAGTACTAGCATTTACTTCTTTTATATAGCATGCACCATATACACAGTTAAGTGATTCTCTGAATTATTGTTTCTTTCCTGTTTAAAACTGTCCCAAAATATAATTTCCATGAGAACAGTGACTAAGTCTGTTATCTTCCCACATTACCTTAGTGTCTAGTACACTGGCTGGTACACAGTAATCTTAAAATATGTGTTTTATGAATTAACATAATCTTACCTATAAAATTCATAAATAATCTTAAGAATTTCAAATATTTTCAAGGGTGCAGTGAGATATACTCAGCTGTATACTGCTCTTGGAAAAATAATTTGTCACAACCCATTTAGAAAATAATTTTACATGATGTATTCCAAGTGTTACTTTGGAATCAGCAATTCCACTCCAAAGAAATAAGCTTAAGCACACTCACAAAAGCTTACACACAGATGTTTCTTGTCTCATTATTTGTAAAACTAAATAATTATGAACAGCACATATATCCAACAATAATTAAGTAAATTAAGGTTTGGCATGTAAGTAGAATGTTATTTCACTATTTTTAATTATGTATACAAACAGTTTGCAATAACTTTGGACAATGTCTAGTTTTTTAATGTTTCTGAGTAAGCAGTATATTCAAATTTATGTAGATAAGAACTCAACTGTGTAAAAGAACATATATAAAAATAATAAAACTATAAAAATATAATAAGAGCCACCATAAAGATGACTATGATAATGTTAACTCACAGTTAATGAGCATGTTATGCCAAGCATTGTTATGTTTTACATACACTAATTCATTTGATACTCACAACAGTCCTATAATTTCACTTCCATTACAATTATCCCCTTTTTTGAGATGAGGAAACTAAGTCTCAGAAAGGTTAAATAACTTGCCTAGGGACACCCAGGATATCCATTGATAGAGTCTGAACACTTTAAAGTAATAGAAATATTCCTAAATAATAATTATACCATTTCTTGGTGATATGATTATATGTGATCCTTTCTGTGTTTTGCTATTTTCTGTAAAGGGCGTGCAACACTTTGATAAACATAAAGAAAAGTCTCATCTAAAAATCCTTATTGGGGCTGGCCGAGTGGTGCGCTGGTTAAGAGCTGGCTTACAGCATGAGCTCTGAGCAACAGGGCCGCCGGTTCAATTCCCACATGGGCCAGTGAAAGCTGCTCCCAAGATGAGCTGTTGCTGAGCTGCCAACAGGTGACAGGATGGCTCAGATGGTGTAACACCAAGATTGCTTGTTCGATGATGGGCTATGCCCACCTGCAACTAAGATTGAACAAAGCACCTTGAGCTTGGAGGCCACAAGCTGCCGACCGGAAGCCAGATGGCAACCGGCACCCTCCACAATGGAGACTGAAGAATAACAACTTGGCTGGTCCCCTTCCCTGATTCCCCAACACTGTTCCCTTCCCCCAATTCCCCAATAATATCTAAAAATAAAAATCTTTATTGGATGTAATTTCAATTTACCAAATTCTTATTAAGTATAGGACTAAGAAGAGGTTGTTATTATTTGGGGTAATTTTTATGCCAAAGCATTGTGGAAGCAGAAGTGTGAATTACGAAGTTATAAATATTTCAGAAGCCTTCAGTTGACTATTATCAGAAGTATCAAGACCTCCTAGTTTCCTGTGAAAATTAAACCATGAGCATTATGATTTTAGTTCTTCCCAAAGTGTACTCTTCCCCCACCTCTCCCTCCACCCGGCCTATTATGTAGCCATCTTTGACAATGAACTGTGCAGTGCACTCACTGGGTAAGATAAATATCACCTATTTTTCACCAAGCAATTCTCATGGCAGTATAGAACAATACAAGATCTGTGTGTGTGTGTGTGTATATATATATATATATATATATATATATATATACACACACACACACACACACACACACATATTGGGGTGCAAAATATATATATATACCGGGGTGTGAAAAAAATGTACACAAGTAGACACTTTGGTCAACGTTGCTCAAGAAATAGCTCGCCAGGGCCGGCCGAGTGGCCTGGTGGTTAAGCACTGGCCTGGGAAGCCAGCAGCCCCAGTTGAGTTCCACATATAAGGGCCAGTGACACTGCCCTCAAAACAAACAAACAAACAAACAAACAACAAAAAAATGGTTTGGGGATGCCAGCGGCCCGGTTCGGATCCCACATATGAGGGCCAGTGACACTGCCCTCTACAGCTAACAACAGCTCCACCTGGAGCTAGGCTGCGAGCCCCGGCGACGGTGTAGGCTGCAGCCCCTGCTGCAGTGGGCTGCCATAGGCTACAGTAAGTGGCCAGCAGCCAGCGTGAGCGGCTGGCAGGCAGCGTGAGCTGCCAATAGCCGCGGTGAGCAACATCTAGAGGCCGGTGACCGATCTGCCTCATCTGGGAAGAGCGCAATGATGATACCAACATGGGCCAGTGAAGCGACAATCTCCACAACAAGACTGAAGAACAAAAAGACAGCAACTTGTCTGTTCCCCTTCCCAGATTCCCCAACGCTGTTCCCCTCCCCCAATTCCCCAATAAAAATCTTTAAAAAAAAAAGAAATAGCTCGCCATAATCTGAAGTGTCTAGATGCTGATGGTAACCACTTTGAGCACCACTTATAATTGCAGAAGTCAAACGTGACTTGTATTCATCTTTGTTGTCAGTATATATTGAGTATTACAATTTTAATGCAGTTTTCCTTTCTTAAAATGTGTATACTTTTTTTGGCACCCTCTGTATATAAAATTTAATATCTCTGGGTCTCATCTGATCAGCATTGCATTTTACCTGGAAAATGAAGACCCATTCGGAGGATTTGTGATAGCTACTACCAGATAAATTGAAGACACAGGTGTGTGGCCTTCCCTGCTCAACAACAGACTGCCCTTCCAGCTGACCTCTTTCTAATATGCTTCCCACAGGCCTTTTCATAGTTTGAGAATAAAATCCATCCATTTCTTTAAAAAAAATTAGACTTAAGTTGATGGAAAGATAGGATTTTGTGTGTGTGTGTGTATGTGTGTGTGTGTGTGTGTGTGTGTGTCTATGATGTGTGTGTGTGTGTGTATCTGTGATGTGTGTGTGTCTATGATGTGTGTGTGTCTATGATGTGTGTATGTGTATGTGTGTGCACCCCTGCCTATGTGGAATATCCTAAAAGAATGGCAAGGCATACCCCACCAAGGACACTCTGTCTAGGAGCCTCTTAGGAAGTCTTTACCCCAAGGGTAGAGAAAGCTTGAAGCTTTAAGTATACCCTGGGTGACACTGAAGTGGAGTAATATACTGAGTTCCACAAAGTGATTGCTGTCTACTCACCCAGCCTCTCTTTGACTCTCTAAGACCTACTGAGAAAAGGCTGAATTTAAACTGAGTAAAAATATTTTTTTAAAAAAAATTCCATCACTGAAATCTCTTTAAGATATTATGTAAACAGTATTGCACTTCTAGCTTGTTCTGCACAAGGGTTGGATACATTTGTCCCAGTTAAGGAAGGTGATGATTGGGAATATTTCCAAGATTCAGCTGATGCATCCCCACAGGGGAGAACCCCAGGGCATCACCAAGTAAATCTACCTGCATGAAGGGAGCTATGCACTAAGGACAGGAGAAGGAAACTGTAAATATCACCTGGATATTTATAAGAAGGCTGAACTTGCAAGTGCACAAGAGCCATTCCCTAGGTATCTATTCTTCAAATTGGGTAACATTTGGGAGAGAGGGATGTGGCAAAGGTTCTCATTCTTCAGGTGGAGGCTGAGCTTGGGAATAAAACAGTTTGATAATTGTGATCCTAATATATCCATAAGTTAGTATACACCAAAATATATGGATGTTGTTGAATAAGAACAGTAAAAATAACCACATGATAATCTATGATAAAGAAATTAGTACACTAAGATCCATGATGTCAGAGTAGATAAATGTGTGCTTGTCTCATACTGTGAACACATCAAAATTACAACTAAATATAGAACAATCAACCTGGAGAACCACCTGAAGTCTACCTGAACAGTTTTATAACTAAAGATATAAAGAAGTCACATCGAGGCTAGTAGGAGGGGCAGCGATGGGAAACGGGTTGGTCCCACACCCTCATGTGATGGTTGAAAATTGGGACATAGATCTCAGCCACAGAGGTTCCCAATGAAAGAACAAGGAACCCCAGCCCCCCAATCAGGCTTCCCAGTCCAAGTACTGGTGCTGGAAAGAGGAGCTCCCACAACTTCTGGCTGTGAAAAACAGTGGGGATTCTGACTATCTGGGTGGGATGGAAGACTGTAGGAAACCCAGACATCCTCTTAAAGGGCCCACATAGGCACTCACCCTGGGTTCTGGTGGAGGGATGGTTACTCTGGAGGTGTCAGAGACATATGGGGAGAGACTGTGTTGTATAACTTTGGGGCAAGAACTGGGGGGACAGTCTCCATTTTCCCTATGTAGGGCCCTCCTCTCATGCAGCTGGCAGGTGAACACCATCTTTCCTGTGTTGAGCCCATCCTCACAGGCCAAATATGTATCTGATTAATGTGGTGAGCCCTGCTGACTTACTGAGACCCTGCCTCACCCAACTTGTGTACTACAGGAGGCTTTATCATTGGCTGAAACTTATGAGAGCTGGCAGGTGGCAGCAGGCCTCAAAAGGTCCTGGATTTTTTCAGAGCTATCCCAGGTCTTTTACTAGTGGCAACCATCCTCAGTTCACAGTGTGGCTTCTCCCATGCACCTCCAGGTACAGTATAGGCAGTGACCAATTATGGATCACTTTGTAGCTCCTATGAGGTACTGCCTGGCTGGTCACAGGCAGTGGCTGAACTGGGCCTGCTCCAGAGCCCTTCCCAAGAGGCCTCAGAAACAACAAACTTGGAGGTTGGCTTCAGACCACAGCAGAGCACCACCCAATTAACCCCACAAGCAGCACAACCAAAGGACAGTCTCAAAAGGCACCAGCGCCCACTGGGTTGAATCCCAGTGGAATAAGCCTCCTGCACAGCAACTCATAAGCTGTGGACATGGCCAAACCCCACAGCCAGTCAGCCTGAGGGTCAATACCACCAACTGACATGCCAACAGCAATCAAGGCTCAACTATAACTGGAGAGCACACAGAACCCACACAAGGGACACTCTAGGAGAACCCAGAGCAGGTGACCAGAGAGACTGTGCCACTGGGCCTCACAGGACCCCTATTACATAAGGCTACCCAGCAATACTGGGAGACATTGCAGCCCTACCTAATGCATAGAAACAAACACAGAGAGGCAGCCAAAATCAGGAAACAAAGAAATATGTCCCAAATGAAAGAACAGGAGAAAACTCCAGAAACAGAGCTAAACAAAACAGAGGCAAGCAATCTACCAGAGACAGTGTTCAAAACAATGGTTATGAGGATGCTCAAGAAACTTAGTGAGAACTTTAATAAAGAGATAATAAGCATAAGAAAGGACATAAAGGACATAGAAACCATAAAAAAGAACAAGTCAGAAGTGAAAACTGCAATAACTGAAATGAAAAATGTGCTATCACCAGCAGACTAGATGAAGCAGAGTAATGAACCAGCAATTTGGAAAACAAGGTAGCATAATACACCTAATTGGAACAGCAAAAAGAAAAAAAGAATCCAAAAAAAATGAGAATAGTATAAAAGACCTCATCTGGGACAACATCAAATGTAACAACATCACCTCATAGGGCTACCAGAAGGAGAAGAGAGAAAGCAAGGGATTGAGAACATATTTAAAGAAATAGTGTCTGAAAATCTTTCCTAACTTGGTGAAGGGAATAGACATGCAAGTCCAAGAAGCACAGTGAGTCCCAAACAAGATGAACCCAGACAGATCCATAGCAAGACACATTATAATTAAAATGTCAAAGGTTAAAAACAAAGACAGAATCCTAAAAGCAACAAGGTAAAAGTAGTTAGTTACCGAAAAGCAACAAGGTAAAAGTAGTTAGTTACCTACAATGGAGTTCCCATAAAACTGTCTGCTGATTTCTCAACAGAAACTTTGCAGGCCAGCAGGGATTGGCACAAAATATTCCATGGAATGAAAAACAAGGACCTACAACCAAAATTACTCTACCCAGCAAGGTTATCATTTAGAATTGAAGTACAGATAAAGAGCTTCCTAGACAAGAAAAAGCTGAAGGAGTTTATCACCATCAAAAAAATATGAATAATAAAATGGCAAAAACTACATATCTATCAATAATTACTTTCAATTTAAGTACATTAAAGCTCTAATCAAAAACATAGGGTGGCTGAATGGATAAAAAACAAAACCCTTGCAGATGCTGTCTATAAGACACTCACATTACATTGAAAGACACACATAGGCTGAAAGTAAAGGGATGGAAAGAGTTATTTCATGAAAATGGAAGCAAACAAACAAAAAGCTGGGGTAACAATATTATACCAGACAAAATAAAATTTAAAACAAAGGCTTTAACAAGAGACAAAGAAAGACAAAGTAATCCCATTTCCTGGTATTTATCCAAGAAAACCCAAAATGCTACTTTGAGGGGACATCTGCATCCATATGTTCATTGCAGCATTGTTTACAATGGCCAAGATGTAGAGGCAGCCTGGGTGTTTATCGATAGAAGAATGGATAAAGAGGAGGTGGTACAATGGAATACTGCTCTGTCAGGAAAGGGAATGGGTTCTTGCCATCTGCGTCAACATGGATGGACCTGGAGGGTACTGTGCTGAGTAGAGTGTCATACAGAGAAAAACAGATGCTATGTGATTTTTCTCATATGTGAAATCTAAAAAACAAAATAAACAAACAAAACAGACTTATAGATACAGAGAACATCTTGATGGCTGCCAGATGGGAGGGGATTTGGGGTGATGGGTGAAAAAAGGGAAGGGATTAAGAGGTATAAATTGATTGTTGCAAAGTAGTCATGGGGATGTAATTAAAGCATAGGGAACATATTCAATAATATGGTAATAACTATGTTTAGTGCCAGGTGGGTATTAGACTAGTCAAGGGGATCACTTTTTTTTTTTTTTTTTTTTTTTAGCTGAGCCATCCTGCCACCTATTGGCAGCTCAACGGCAACTCAGCTCGGGCTGGCCTCGAACAGCTGTTGCTCAGAGCTCAGCTCGCACTCTTGAGCGAGCTCTTAACCAACTGAGCCACTCGGCCGGCCCCGGGATCACTTCTTAAATTACATACTAGTAAATGTTTAAGCCTTTGCTATATACCTGAAATTAATACGAAATAATATTGTATGTCAACTGTAACTGAAAAATTAAAAAGTGGGGGAAAAGGTGAAGGGCAGTAAGTGGTCCAAATTTTCAGTAGTAAACCAAATAAGTCATGGGAATGTAATATACAGCACAGGGAATATAGTCAATAATATTGTGATAGTGAGGTATGGTGTCAGATGGTTGCTGGACTTATCATGTGATCACATCATTAGGTATATAAATGTGGAATAACTGTTGTGTACACCTGAGACTAATATAATATTGTATACTAACTGTATTTTAATAAAAATCTTAAAGAAAGGAAAATAAATAAATCCTCCTGAAAGAAATTAGTACTAAGTGATAAGAAAGATAAATAGTAAGAGTGTCAATTACACATTAATAAATAAGGTAAGGGGGGGTGGTAGAAGACGGTAAAGCAGGTCAACTACATGGTGATGGAAGGAAAACTGACTCTGGGTGGTGAACACACAATAGATGATGTATTATAGAATTGTACACTTGAAACCTTTGTAATTTTACTAACTATTGTCACTCCAATAAACTTTAATTTTTAAAAAAATGATTAAAGGAGTACACTAAGCTAACACAATATAAAAATAGTTAACCATTTAAGAGACACCAAGGAAGAATAATTTCCTAATTAGATAAACATTTTGGAACAAGACAGTGAAGGTCAAAACGTATTACAATCATTTAAAGGAAATCAAGTTCTCAAGGTTTTATCGAATGTCATGCATTTGCCCTCCCAAGGTACTAAGACATTCTCAGAGGAGAGAGAGAAGCAGGACAGAGAACCAGTGGATGTTTTGCTCTTGTGCTCAAGAATTTGGGTTTCTACAATTGGCGTAGAAGAGCTCTGCTGAGCATGCTTCACATGTTTTCTTTTCGTTGATAGACTTTCTCTCACCTCAAAGACCTACCTTGACACTCAAAGCCTCTCTGAGCCTCAGTGTCTATGGAGATGTTTGTAGTGTATAATTCATAGAATTTGTGTTGGAATTGAGACAAATATAAACCCATACCTAATCCCTATGCTAGTTCTCATCCTTTTCTCTGTTAAACATGAGTACATCTCTGATATTTTAAGAATGAGTTCATATTTTAAACCCTCTAAATTGAGAACCATATGGGGGTCATCTCTCCCCTAAAACTGTTATAGTTTACATTTTCCAGAATGTCATGCTAATGGACTTATAGAATACGTAACTTTTCAGATTGGCTTTTTCCACATATGCATTGAAGAGCCACCCATGCATTTGCATGGCTTGATAGTTGATTCTTTTTATTGCTGAATAGTATTCCATTGAACCCACTCTGGCTTCAGTCCCAAACCATGCAGACAGTCTTCCATTGTGACCTCACCACCACCAGAAAAGGTGTTTGGAGCATTTTGTTTTGTTCACTCCAGGGGATCTTGATAGTATGGAAACCTAACCGTCTTTTGGCCGCATTTGGCCACCATTACTGGGCACAGGTGTAGCTGTGGGAGGAATGACCTTGAGGATCAGTGAGCCAAGGTCATGACAGCAGTGTGCACTTCTGTGCTCTGTCTTACACAGCAGCAGAGCCCCTTACTTCCACTTTATGGGGGAAATGTTGGTTAGTTAAAACTGGAGAAATGTTACACCTGATTTTTAAAACGAAAGTGTTTTAAGCTCCCCCTCCTGTCTATGGCATAGTTCAAAATTCTACAAGCATAAGGGGAGGTGATCAGGACCCAACATCCTGAGTGACTTCTCACTTCAACAGGGAAATCTCAGAATACAAATCCAGTTAGTAGAGCCTGCTCTCCAGTAAAGCTGAAAAGTCATGTGGTTGTCCTCTGTTTTCTTCTTGGTTGAACATCTCTGATCCCCCCCTAGAAGTCCTCTCACATGTGTATCTTTCTGGATTGCAATGGCTTCAACTTGAGCCCCAACTGTACCTGACCTTAGAGCTATGGTCCCCATTATCATTGACTGGCTTAGGCTCTATCTCAATTCCCAATGTCTGCACATATTAGGCAGCATCTGAAGTGTCTGAAGTAGGCTCCAGCTTCTAGAGACTGAATATGCTTCATGAGGTACAAACATGAACATCAGCAGCCATGTTTAGAATACAGCCATTGTTGATCAAAACAAGGGAAGACCCTGGATCCACAAAGAACTAAATATGCTCTCTTGAGAATTTTGGAATATAAATTAAGATAAAGGACTGGGAATTGAAACTGGGTATTGTCAAGCAAAGCATTCTAGACAAGGAGTATTTTGCAAATTGTTGAATGCAACCCATTTAAAAATCATTTTAAAAAAAATAGTGAGTGATGACTAGCTCTTCTAACAAAAATTTAAATAGAATAAAATATATGATATGAGAAAGTGTTATAGTTCACTGCAAATAAGATAAATATTGTTTCATAAAACTTTTGTTTTAGTTGTACATGTGCGCTATCTGGAGCAACTTGGGAATAAAATGTAGTACTTATTTGAGTCATTGTTTAGAACGGTAGAAGAATCCTGTTGTATAGGAAATGTCCACAAACTCTTGCTGTTCCTTTCTCAAATCCTCATTGGTTGACAGTTCTTTTGAATAAAGGTAGGAGGGGACAGTTAATTAAGCTTGCTTTGGTTCTAGTCCAAAGTAACCTTAGCTAATATACTGGAAGCAAGATTTTGTTTGGCTGAGCTCCAGCCCAGGGTGAAGCCCTGATCCAAGTATAATGAAAGCCCTGATCTGGTAGTATAATGAAATCACATAATCTGCAAGGTTGCCTCTTGCTAGCAATGAGTCAGCAGGTTCTCCAAGGAGGATATTTGGATGGACAAGAAATGGCCAGTTTCCATTGAGTTCTTCTCTGACCAAGAGGAATAATTGTTTGATGATGTGAAAGTGACCACAAGTTAGAAGAAATTGACGAGTTTCTCATGGAACATGTAAAACCTTAGGACATGCCTCACAGGACCTTTCTGTGTTTCCTCTCTAAGCACCTGACCTTTGCTTTTGTTTTATATTGGTATTCCCTTTCCCCCGAGTGCCAGCATGGGGATAAGAGAGGCTGTGCCTAGTGAAAATGTAAAATGTACACCAGTTGGAATTACTACATAAGTCAAAAATCTTTCATCTCTGGAAATAGTCTCTGAATACAGAGTTAGGACCCTGTGCTTATATCTGTGCCAGGTACATAACCCTGATGCTTCATCATAATTAAGTGGTCCAGGGGTAAGCCATTGGCCATTAGTACTTCATTGCCCAATTTTCAAACTGGAACTGATAGATGAAGATCACACAAGGGAATAACAGGAGATTGCCTACTTATAACTAACTGAATTGTTCATGATCTGGATGAAGCCAGTTTGTCAGGGACAGAGAGAGGACCCTGGCAACATCCAAGTCTCTGGTTCCAGTTGACAAGGACCAGTTGCAGCCTGCCATTCCTGAAGTTATATAAACAATATCCTGAGGATCCTTCAACAAATGCCCCTTCATCCCTAAACTCAAGCAGTCCCCCTGTGCCACTCTTCACACATAACATTGTCTTTGCTACATTGTTACCAGGATGTCTCATGCTTTCTTTTATTTTTTTTAGCTGAGCCTTCCTGCCACCTGTTGGCAGTCTCATGCTTTCTTTAAGGCCTAGAGGATACAATTACTTTCAGGAATAAACAGTGACCAAGAAAGAAGTTTTACTACAAAATGGCATTTTTGGGGGCGATTTCAGGTTCCCCAAAAGGACTTTCCTTGAGACTCTTAAATAAGAAAGCTAATTCAAGCTGGGTCTCTGTCACTTCAGATCAAAACTATTCTGATTATATTATGGTGACCTGCCTAATGCCTTTCTGAAAACAAAGCTGTGCAAAATCTCAGAGAATTTCAGCAAAGCAAGGTGTGGAAGGAATTGCAAACGATCAGCAATATTAAGTGCTATAGCATATTGGGCTGCTATGGACCCCGCTTTAGAAATAAGGAAACTGAGGTCCTGAGGCAACATCTTTGAGACCACTCAGGTGCTAAATGGCTGAGGTGAGATTAGAATGCAGATCTGTTTGAAGCCAGAGTGTAGTCTTTTTTCCACAAAGAACTCATAACGTCTGCTGATAAGACAACCTCACCCAGGACAATTCCTGGGTTCTCTATGAACAGCTTGCAGTGTCACTTAACAGAAAAAATAAGTAAACCTGGATCACTCACAGAGAAATGCAGCTTTTATCACTGTTGGTTGTGATTGGGCCCAGGCTGGGGGAGCTGTCCATAATGATTCCCAGTTAGAACCACTAGTGCATGATGAGGTGATTCATTTATATTGTGAATTGGGGGAGCACGCCGAATAGACAGGAATATTGACAAGGTTATTTCCAAGCTTACAGCACCTAATGGCCCTGCTTAGCCTCCCCCAAACCCCAGAGTACATGTTTCCATGGTAACAGTTGCTGGTGTTCTGAAAAGGCAAATTTACTTCTGACTGGATCTGCAGGATGAAGTCCCAAAGACTTAAAAGGCTGCAGAAATTGACCAGGTTCTTGTGGAACATGTAAACCTTAGGACATGCCTCACAGAACCTTCCTGTGTACCTTCCCTAAGGACCTGACCTTAGCTTCGGTTCTATATCGGGATTCCAGAAACACAGGCTTCTGGGAGTCCCGGCTGTTAGGTAGTTGAACCTGGCTTTGCAGTGCAGTGGAGTCAGGAGCAAGAATTCTAAGTTAAAGAGATGATGTACTGAATTCAGCAGTGATGTGCCTCCTTTTTGAGAAAGGCGGCATGTGAGCTCCTGCAGTTTCCTCCTGCCTAGGGTTCTCACTGTGGTTTATGGATTTGTGTGCCCTGGAACCTTGGATCTGGGTTTCCTCTGCACTTCTCTCCTCCTGCCCGCATAATCTCAAGGCTGAGCCTGTGCGCTCTCACTCTGCATGTGCCATCCATCTGGCACAAAGAACAATCACATGGGTGACCAATTGCCTCATTGTCCCCAGTGTTCATCTCTCTATTCCTGGATTAGGAACAAATCCCTGTTCAACAGATTGTGAGCTTTGGCCTCACACAGCCCTGGGTTCAAACTGCAGCCCTTTCATATACTGGTTGGGAGAGAGACCTGCTCAGAAGAAAAATATAGCAGAGTAGGGGGAAGTGGTCCTATTTGAGGAAGGGTGATCAGACTTGAGCGGCCTCCTCTCTTTGGGGCTTCTATTCTGTCCCTCACACTCTGGACTCTTGTTTTGTATCTGAGCCATAATGCTCAGGACCCTTGGAGCCCTGCCTCTGCCAGCAAACCAGGGTGACTTAGATGTCACAGGCAGCTTCTTGGGTCTTTGGATACTTCCCTAAGCCTTATGAGTGACTGGCTTAACAACTGCAGCAGCATCTCTGGACCCACCCGGCACTTATTCTTCTCTACCCAATATTACTTCTCTCCCAGCCTCCAGGGCTCAGCTTCCTGCAGACAAAGCCTCTCACTGGAGCCACTGATGGACCTGGTTGGGTTTGAGCCTATCAGTCAGGCATCTATAAGTCATGGACTGCATTCCACCTCCTCCTGGAACTGGAGCCAGACTCAGAAATTTATATATACTGGTCGGCAGGTACTGCCATTGGGTGGAAGAAGAAACATGGCCATTACTGGCATCAGGATGTCTCCCAAAGAGGATACCCAAACCTCTCTCTATTTTCTTGTGCTCTTTCTCTCATTTCTCTTTTTCTCCTTTCCTTTAATTCTGCTTTTGTTTCTTCTTTTCTCTTCTCACTCTTGCTCTCTTTTTCTCTCCTTGTCATACTTCCCTTCCTCATTCCTTCTCATGCTTCTCCTATTCCTTTCCCTCTCCCTCCCCCTCTCTGTGGCTTTATATCTTTGTGACCCTTTCAATCCCCCTCTTTTCATTGTCTTCTGAAGCTATAGGCCTTCCTCCAGAAAGCTGAAAGAAGCCTATAGAGCCCCAACTGCTAGCTGCCCTCCCACCCATCATTTATACTCCAAAGAGGAAACAGGGTCATCGCCAATGAACCGTTTGTACTGCAAGGACCACAGATACCTCAGTTCCAAGAGAAGCCAGATGGCCCCAGACTCACAGCATAGCACACTAGAGATGCTCTCTGCACTCCAGAGTGGCTCACCCTGGGAAGCCCATGGGATGACAGCTGAATTCATAGTAGGAGCCTGTTACTCTCACTGCTTACCACCTAATACCACTCCTTGCAGATGCTGTCACACAGTCCCCTTCACCCTGAT
The DNA here is from genome assembly GCA_033961575.1 of Aselliscus stoliczkanus. Taxonomy (NCBI): domain Eukaryota; kingdom Metazoa; phylum Chordata; class Mammalia; order Chiroptera; family Hipposideridae; genus Aselliscus; species Aselliscus stoliczkanus. The sequence goes on from CM066729.1 coordinate 124,030,675, forward strand.
TTCCATAGCCAGCTACATGGGGATGGTGGCTGGTTACTTCCCTGAAAGCAAGGCCAGAGCTGTTTATAACCTCATTCCCCAAAAGCTCCAAGGAGAGCTATGATCTTGGAAGTGGTCCCTGTAATTATCCATATGGGACCACCCACGTGGGAACCCTTGAACATGGTTCTCAGCCTTTTTTCTAACATGTAATTTAAACACAGGCTCTTTCTTCTATTTATTAAATTAAATCTGGAGGAAACAACTTTCTGCTGGCCTTAATCATAAGGAGCCCTGGGGATTGAAGCTGCCCCATCCCTAGTTTGAGTATTGCTGATGATGTCCCCTCAGCCAGGACAGCGTCCTGCTGCAGTGAGGTCTGGCCTGGAGCCAGTCTTGCTCTAGCCTTGCCTGACTTCTCAAAGGGACCCTCTGTATCAGCAGCAATATTAAAGGAGAAAGGCATACGATAACATCCTGTCAAGTTTGTCCATACACAGATGTGAATATCCAGTTGGGTAAGATTGGGGCAAGTCCACATAAACAGAGCCCTCTCCCAAGTCCCACTCCAGAAATCCTTCTGCTATGAGCTGTCTTCTTCTGGCCTCAGGTGACAAATCTTCAAAGCCCTATAAGATAACTGTAGACATGTGTCCATGTATTTATGTGCATGCATTTTCCTGTATGTGTGAGATTAGCATCTGGGCATGTGTTCATTTGTGGGGATTGTATTTTTAGGGTTTCTAGGATTCAATTAGGTAAAGGATATTCTGAAGTACTCACCACAAGGCTTGAAATAATTTGCTCCCCCTTCTTTTTCACTCTCTTTGATCTCTCCTATAGAAAGAAGTTAGGAAAGAGTTGCTTTATAAAATCTTTTCATATTTTATAATTGTTGTCATTATCTAAATTACCCCAATAGATTGAAATAAAAAGTATTGTACCTCCCTGTTTTTCAGCACTGGAGGAGGCCAACATAACGGAAATAATTGAAGAGTAGAAAAGTTATTTCTCACTCAGTAAGATAGCTGTATCCACTCAAACCTCTTTTATTTTTTTAAGTTACTATACAAAAAATAAAGTTGTTTTATAGGTTTATGTAAAAGGTAAATGAAAGAAATGCTCCATAGAAATCATTGACAAGCTTGTTTTGTTTGTTCCAGCAGGCAGACAGTTTTCCCGTCAGATACCATAGAGAATGAGTGCTATGAATATATTCCTTTGGATATTGTGAGCAATTTTCAACAGCAATTATTTAAAATATTTATGAAAAAATGTGAAGACATTTGTCTCCCCAAAAGTGTATAGGTAAGTGTCAAATGCCTATTTCTGGGAGATGGGTCTAATACCAGAAAGATCCTTTAAAACAATGGAATGGCCTGCATTAAAGCTCTGAAGGACAGTCATACAGAAGTGTTCCAAGAATACATAAGTGAGAATGGCTTGTTTGCCCTGTCTATACATATCCCCTTTGGGTCAGTTGAGTAGCAAGAGAAGGCTTGTCATATGTATGAAATACAGTCAGAATTTGAAACTTAAGTCAAACCCATACTTCAAACTCTCTGATTCATCCATCTTTAAAATAAATGCTCCCAAATAGAACTAGTCAGCCCAAATATTGAAGCATATTTGTGTTAAGTATTTACCATGTACCAGGTACTGTGCCTTAATGGATTTAATTATCACAACAACCCTGAGAAGTTGCTTTATCCCTACTTTATAGACGAGAAAACTGAGGTTTAATAATTTGTTCAACGTACACAGTTTTGTTAGTGCTGCAACCCAGGACCATCTGGATCAGAGTCTAAGTTATAAATCATACTCTTGGACTTGGAATAGCATCACAGTTGTCCTCCAGGAACAAGTAGAGGGGCAGATATCTCTCACTCCAGCCACTCATCTAATGCCCCAGACTCTGTTTCTGGACCAATGAAATTGTTACATGACACAGGGAAAATAAGTTATGTTTCCAAGATGGAAGCATGCCAATTTGTTGTTTCCATAGTTCCTGGGACCCTTATCCTTCCCCCTTTTTATGCCTTCTGTTCTCCTCAGTTTTCCTGTTACACCATCTCAAACCACGTGGAGGAGCCAGTAGTGGAATCTATGACAGTCACCCAGAATCCTGGGGGAGATGCCCAGAGGCGTCGGGCCTGGATGGAGGGAACTATAGCTGCAAAAGGGAAGGCAGCAGTTCCTTTGGCAACTCAGGGGTTTGGGAAAGAAATACAGTGCTTTCTCAGAATATAGTTTCTAATGCCTTGATTTCATCCTAGAATGGGATGTTTGTGCTGGACTGACACCCCAAGAAACTATTTAGTTCAATTTTTTTCAACTGATAGGTTGAAGGTATGCTCAGAGGCCAAGTGAACTGCTGGTGGTGGCAGAGCCAGTAAAGAGATCTCAGGTGGTTACACAGCAAGCAGGTGGCAGAGCCAAGACATACCAAAGAAATTGAGACATACTCCCCAGCCAAGCCTTATGTGTCAACTTTGCTAGGCCATGGGACACTGACATATCTGGTTAAACATCATTTCTGGGTATGTCTCTGAGGGTGTTTCTAGAAGACATTAGCACATGAACTGGTGGGCTGAGTATTGAAGGATGGATATTGGCTGCTGTTTGTATCAATGGTTGGTTCCCTCTCTGCCTAGCTGCTTGAGCTGGGATATGGATCTTCTGCCCTAGGCAATCCTGGTTCTCAGACCTTCGTACTGGTCTGGAATTTATACCACCAGCTCTCTGGCTTTCAGATCTCCCAGGTCTCCTGCTTACTGATGGCCTCCATAATTGCATGAGCCAGTTCTTTATAATAAAGTTCACTCATTGGAATCAATCTCTTTGTTCAGTTTCTCTGGAGAACTCTGACTAATGCAGCTACCTTTGCTGCTTTCCCACTCTGGTGTAGTATCCCTGAGGGACACCAAATCATACTGGTTTAAACAAAAAAGAAGATTTAGTGGGGGCTCTTGCTGGTTTGCCAAGCTGAATTTAAAGAAGAACCCAACAACCACGCTTCAAAGAACTGCACAGAAGCCTGGATTCTCTGGGTCTTAGATGCAGAACCAGGAACTGAAACGCCACCAGGATTTCTTTTCCCATCAACTGTCTCTGCCTCATTCTGAGCACTGGCTTTATGTACTCCTTTTTGGAACTGATTTCAACATGGGGTAGGGGACGTGATTGCTGGCAGTTCCACATATATATACCAAAGCAAGAAAGCCTTTCCCATACCCCCATGCAGACAAGAATATTGGCTGCTATTTGTGTCACATGCCTAGCCCTATGTGAATGGGGGTGAGAATATTATAATAGACATCCTCTATTAGAGCCACATCATGGGACGGGGAAAGAGTCGATGCCTCCAAAAACCTCAGAGATGTCTGGGCAGAAAGAAGGCTCTTCACTGCTCTATCTGTGCCATGTGTTTGTAGATGGAGTGTCAACAGTGACTACAACTGAGTAAGGCATCAACATAGACTTAACCATTGCAGAATGACCTTGGTCATGCCACAACCTGAAGGGTTATCTACAGGAAAAGTAAGTGCATGTGCTGGTCAGAGGTAAAAGGACAAATGTCCATATTATAATAGGACTTCAGTACATTGAGTTGGATCCACATCAACATAGAGATAAGAGATGAGGCCACAATTGTCCTAGGATCCGTACTGCATGGGGGTAAAGTGTTAGGTACCATGGGTAACACATAATTTCACTTCTCAGCTTAAAATCAGTAGTGGTCTGGAGGGGACTTCCAGTAAAATGGCGGAATAGACGCTGTGCTAACTGCCTCCCAGGATCACACCAAAATTACAAGGAAATTATACAGCATTCAACCCTGGAGGTCCTCGGAACACTAGACGAACAGAACCACTTAACGAAGAACTTTAAGAGGAGGCCGTGTCGGGTCTAGTAGGACGGGTGGAGACAAGAAAGGGCGAACCCCGTGAGAGAAGCCCCAGCTGTGGGGAGGCTTCTCCAGTTGGGGGAGAGACCCTCCGGCCTCACACCAAGCTCACCAGCCCAGAGTTCCTTTGCCGGGAAGAGGAGTTCCAAGATAGCTGGCAGTAAATTAGTGAGGACTCTCTTTGCTCAGCTCGGTGAGGCTGAGAGCGGCTGGAGAATCAGTGGGGCCAGTGTCCAGGCTTGCTCGCCGGTGAGTTCTTATCTGGTGCCTGGTGGAGGGAGTGGCTGTGTGAGCCAGGCCCAGAAGCTTGCGGGGACGGACTGAACTGAGCACCTTTGGTGCAAAGGCTGGAGGTTTTTGGACTGTTGTTCCCGTGGTGTGGAGCCTGCATGCGAGTGGTTTAAGGAGGGTGCCATTTTGTCAGGCTTGCACCCTCCCACAGAGGATCAGGTCCGAGACCTCATTGGTCTGGTGGAATTGGCACAGAAGTGCGTGTGTGCGTGCGCGCATGCATGCGGCCTTGGATCCCCACCCTCCACCTGGCTTACACTGCGTTGCCAGGGAAATGCTGGGCGGGTGCCCTACGGCTCCAACAGGCTGCTCACTGAGGCGCAGGAGTGTGCAAGCCTCCTGGGGTCCCCGCTCTCCGCACTGCGCTTGCAGAGTTGCCAGGCTGGTGATTGGTTGTCGGGCTGCTTGGCCTGATCTGCGAGCAGCTGATTGGGACAGGCTGAGACTGGGAGTTTTCCTGAGAGTGTTGGTCCATGAACTGTGTGCCTGCATGATCCAGCCAGGGCTCTCCTGGTGATCTATCTAATACATCAAAGCAATCCCAGAGCGACAGCCAGAATGGGGAAACAAAGAAACATGTCACAAGTAAAAGATCAGAAGAAATTTCCAAGGGCCGGCCGAGTGGCGCGGTGGTTAAGCGCTGGCTTGGGAAGCCAGCGGCCCCTGTTCGGTCCCACATGTGAGGGCCAGTGACACTGCCCTCAAAAAAACAAAACAAACAAAAAAAAAAAGAGAAGAAATTTCCAAAAATGGAACTAAATGAAACAGAGGGATCCAACCTTTCAGAGACAGAGTTTAGAACACTGATGATAAGAATGTTTAAGGAACTTAGTGAGGACATAAAGAAGGACAGGGAAACCATAAAAAACAACCTGTTAGAACTAAAGAATACAATAACTGAAACAAAGAACACACTCGAAGGAATCACCAGTAGAGTGGATGAAGCAGAGGAGTGGATCAGTGATTTGGAAGATAAAATAGCAGAAATCACCCAGTTGGCACAACAAAAAGACCAAAGAATAAAAAACAATGAAAATAGTTTAAGAACCCTATGGGACAAGGTGAAACGCAACCACCTTCGACTCATAGGAATATCAGAAAGAGAAGAGAAGAAGCAAGGGGTCGAAAATGTATTTGAATAAATAATGACTGAAAATTTCCCTACCCTGGTAAAGGAAATCAACATACATGCTCAGGCAGTGAAGAGGGTTCCAAACAAGCTGAACCCAAACAGGTCCACACCAAGACACATCATAGTTAAAATGGCAAAGGTTAAAGACAGAGACAGAATCCTAGAGGCTGCAAGAGAAAGACAGCAGGTTACATACAAAGGAACTCCTGTTACCCTAACAGCTGACTTGTCTACAGAAACTCTGCAGGCCAGAAGGGAGTGGCAGGAGATATTCAAAGTGACACAAAATAAAGGCCTACAACCAAGATTGCTCTACCCAGCATGGCTATCACTTAAAATTGAAGGAGAAATAAAGAGCTTCTCAGAAAAGAATAAGATTAAGGAATTCATTACCACCTACCCAGCATTGCAAGAAATGTTAAAAGAGCTTTTTTAAACAAAAGAAAGGGGTAAACAAGCTAACCCAGGAAGATCAGGAATACAAATAACAAAATGGCAATACATATGCACCTATCAATAACCATTTTAAATGTTAGTGGGCTAAATGCTCCAATCAAAAGACAGAGAGTGGCTGAGTGGATAAGAAAATAGGACACATATATATGCTGTTTACAGATGGAATAAGATATTTCATGCAAATGGAAATGAGACAAAAAAAAAGCTGGAGTACCAATACTTATTTTGGACAAAATAGACTTTGAAATGACTACAATAAAAGACAAAGAAGGGCACTATAACCCTAATAAACATCTATGCACCCAACATAGGAACTCCTAATTACATATAACAGATTTTGACAGACATAAAGACAGAGATCAACAGTAACACTATCATAGTAGGGGATTTCAACACCATTGTCACCAGTGGACAGACGCTTTAGACAGAAAATCAACACAGAAAGAGGGGCCTTAAATGATACTTTAGACCAGCTGGACTTCGTTGATACTTTTAGAGCATTTCACACTGAAAAAACAGAATATACATTCTTCTCAAGTACATATGGGACATTTTCCAAGATAGACCATGTTAGGCCACAAAACAAGTCTCAGTAAATTTAAGAAGATTGAAGTCATATCAAGCAGATATAAAGGAAAAACTGATGGTTGCTGGCCAGGAGGTAGTGGGGTTGAGGGAGACGGGGAAGGTTTTGGACAGCGTAGGTGGGTGACTACAGTGTTGCTGCAGGGATATGGGGGCAGTTCTGGGAATGTAATTTGATAATGTTGTGAAGAGACTATTATGTTGTGTGAAATAAGTCAGTCGGAGAAGGACAGGTACCATGTGATCTCACTTGCGTGTGGTCTGAAGAGCTGAGTGAATGATCAAAGTAAACAGACTCGTAGATGTAGAGGAAAAACTGAGGGTTGCTAGTTGGGAAGGGGGTGGGGATGGGGGGGAAGGGGAAGGGATTAAACAGCATAGACAACTACAATATTGCCACAGGGATATGAAACACAGTTCTGGGAATATAATAATGTTGTAAATATTTTGTGGCATGTCAGATAGTCACATGTCTTGTTAGGGAGACCACTTCATGGATGGAGTGGAGGCTTGATCACTGCACTGTACACCTGAAGCTGATGTTGTATAGTATTGTATGCCAACTGTAACTGAATATGTGGATGGTCACGGGATGTGGAGTATTCTGTGGAGGGGAGTCAGGGGAGTTGTGATAGATATGTATGATATGGTGGGGGGAGTGGGGTGGCGAACTGGGGGAGGGGGTTGTCACTTTGGGGGGTAAGAGTATAACTATTGCATTGTGTTGTACACCTGATAATAAAAATTAAAAAAAAATTTATAAGTGAAAAAAAAATCAGTAGAAGTCTGGAGGCAGAGTTGGCTTGCAAGATCATTTAAGTCCTCTATTTCTCAGGTGAGGGAACTCAGGCCCAGACAAGGGAAGTGACTTGTCAAAAAATACAGATAATTATTTGGGAAGCTTAGCACTAGAAGCCAGAATTTAGTACTAGAGCCCAGAAGTGTGATCCTTCCCTAGAATCTCTCCCTGTGAATGTCCATTACTCTGGGCCACCCAGCCTTAGATGCTTCTTTCCAATCCCTTTGAGATGAAATTATCAGGAAAACCCAATAATCTTCATCCCCTGTCTAAATCTCCCTGTTATTTCTCAGGCTTCTGAAGCCCTATCAGCAGAGAAGATGGAGAAGCACTCTGCTGCTCTCCCCACCCCAGGATATGTGGGGCTGCTTGTCCTCTGGAGAAGCCCCAGTTGGTCACCAGCCACTTGGGAATCCAGCCCTGACCCCTTCATGATTATCTTTTGCAGTGGAGGTGAAGACCGTGGAGGTAAAAAGAATGTGGGAGGGAAATAAATAGTAAGGAAAAATGAAGGAGATAGGGAAGGAAGAAAGGAAGAAGAGAAAAAAAAACAAAGAGAGACAGAGAGACATGTCAGCCACACACACAGAAAGAGATTTATGGTAACAGTGAGTGAGAGGCAAGGAACACAGAGAGAATGTGTTATAGAATCACTGACCCTGCTGAGAGCAAGGTTCTGGGTTTCTGACTGATTGGGATGAGACCAGTAGGCCTTTGCAGAAAGAGAACGAGCTGAGAGTGAGTCTAGACTTACATTCCTCCCATGGACTATTCAATCACAGCTGTTCTGTAACACCAACGGTGGCTCTGCAGTCCGGAGCTGAGAGTGATACAAAGTCATACACCCACCGTGCTTGCCCAGAGGCCCCGAGCCCAGCTGTGGGAAGCTTCTTGCAGGAAAAGATCATCGACCTATGGGAATCATTCATCTAATATATATTTATTCATGCATACTATCATCTAAGCTGATGGGGAAAGCTTTGAACTGTCAGTGTCCTGATCCTGGGCTCCTATTTTTTTCCAAGCCATACTGCCTTCCAGTTGGCAACATCATGATCCATCCTCCTCCTCTTCTCCTTCTCCTCCTCCTTCATCACCATCATCATCATCATCATCATTATCATCTTCATAGCAAGTACTTTTTTTTCTTTTTTAAAGATTTTTATTAAAATACAGCTAACTTACAACATTATAATAGTTTCAGGTGTACACCATAATTATTCAAAATTTATATACCTAAAGAAGTGATCACCATAAGTCTAGCAACCATCTAACACCATACTATGCTATCACGTTATTATTGACTATATTCCCCATGCTGTGCATTACATCCCCATGACTTATGTTTTACACCTGGAAATCGAACCACTTATTCTCTTCCACCTTTCTCCCCCCTTTGTTAATTTTTCAATTACAGCTGACATTTAATATTATTTTATAATAATTTCAGATTTCAGGATTCAATATAATAAATTCAGCATAGTGGTTAGACATTTATATAATTTAAAAGGTGATCCCCCTAACTAGGCTCGTACCCACCTGACACTATATATATAGTTATTACCATATTATTAACAATATTCCCTATGTTTTACTTTAACCTTCCATGACTATTCTGTAACTACCAACTTGTACTCCTTTATCTTTTTTACCCTGCTAAATCTAGTACCTATCTGACATACATAGTTATTACTATATTATTGACCATATCCCTTATGCTTTATTTCCTCATGACTATTGTTTAACAACAAATTTGTACTTCTTAATCCCTTCTCCTTATTCACCCATCCTGCCAGCCTTCTCCCATCTGGTAACCATCAAATTTTCCTCTGTATGTATGAGTTTCTTTTTGTTTGGTTTGTTTCTTTGTGTTCTTTAGATTCCACATATAAGCAAAATCACATTGCATCTGTTTTTTTCTGTATGACATAACACACTCAGCACAACACTCTCCAGGTCCATCCATGCCACTGCAGGTGGCAAGAATCCATTCCCTTCCATGGCCAAGCAATATTCCATTATATATATATATGAGGTTGGACAATTAAGTTTGCAAACTCATCTTAGAAAAAGTGCTATATACCTCACTGCTGAATATCACTACAATCACCTTCAAAGTACTCCCCTTGGCAAACTATGCACTGATGCCAGAGCAATTGGAACTCTTTCTGGAATGGCCATCAGAGCTGTCGTTGTATTACTTTCGATATCCTAAATGTCATCAAAATGTCTTCCTTTCAATATTACCTTTCTCTTTGGGTAAAGAAAGAAGTCACTGGGGGCATATCAGATGAGTAGGGAGAGTGTTCCAATAGTTATTTGTTTACTTGCTAAAAACTCCCTCACAGACAATGCCATGTGAGCTGGTGCATTGTCGTGGTGCAAGAGCCATGAATTGTTGGTACAAAGTTCATGTTGTCTAACTTTTCCATGCAGCCTTTTCAGCACTTCCAAATAGAAAACTTGGTTAATTGTTTGTCCAGTGGGTACAAATTCATAATGAACAATCCCTCTGATGTCAAAAAAAAAATATTAGCAACAGCAGTGCAACAAGTTCATGAACTTAATTGTCAGATCTCTTTTGTGTGTGTGTGTGTGTGTGTTCTTCATTTAGTTACTGTATTCTTCAATTCTGACTAGTTCTTTTGTATTTTCTATCTCAATTTTTATGTTTTCTATCTCTTTGCTGAAGTTCTCATTGAGCTACCTTATAACCAGTGTTTGAATTCTGCATCTGATACATTGCTTGTCTCCATTTTATTTGGTTGCTTTTTTGTTTATTTATTTGTTTTTCCCCTGGAGTTTTGTCCTATTCTTTCATTTGGGACATGTTTCTTTCTCTCCTCATTTTGCTGCCTCCCTGTGTTTGTTTCTATGTATTATGTAGGGCTACTATGTCTTCCAGTTTGAGTAGAATGTGGCCTTATATAGTAGGTGTGCTGTGGGGCTCAGTGGTACAGTTTCCCTGGTCACCTGAGCTGGGTACCCCAGGTGTGTCCTTTGTGTAGGTTGTGTGTCCACCTTTTGTAATTGAGCCTTGGTTGCTCTTTGTACATCAATGAGAGGGATTTACCCTCAGGCTGATTGGTTGTGAGGACTGACTGTGACTACAATGGAAGAGCTGTTATGCAGGGTGACCCTATGGAGCAGGATTCACTTTAGCAGAGCTCTGGTGCCTGCCCAGTCGGCCTTTTGGGTTTATTGTCCTTGGACATGGCCAGGTGATGCTCCAGCTTAGTCTGAAGCTGGCCACTGAGTGTGTCAGCCATCGCTTCTCCTGGGAATGGACCTGCTGCAGGTCAAGTTCAGCTGAAGGCTGTGCTCTGCCCAGGGCCACCTGGCATAAGTCACAAAACAAGTCCATGTATGAACCTTTTAAGAGTAGTGCCTGGAATCCCAGCCACAATTTCTGTTGGTTTTCATAACCAGAAGTGTGGACTCTTCTCTTCCCAGCACTGAAACCCTAGGCTGGGGCCCTTTGCTACTCGTGGGTGGGACCTCCACAGCTCATATATCCTTCCTGATTTTAACAGTCACACGCAAGTGTCCATTTTGTGTCTCTGCCCCTCCTGCCAGTCTCGAGGAAGCTTCTTCTGTATGTTAATAGTTGTAGGGCTTAGGTTCAGTTAGACTTCAGGTGATTCCCAATGATCCAGAGAAGCTACTCTTTATTCAGTATTTACCACATGCCAGGCACAGTATTAAGTATATTATATATGCTACATATGATCTGGACAATAACTGTGATGGAGGCTCTGAGTTTTGTACAACCAAAGCAAACAATCAGAAAGGTTATATAACTATCCTGAGAACAAACAGCTGCTGCACATCAGAGTTAAGACTCACAGACAAAGAATATGTCCTATCCCAAAGAGCCAAGAGTGAGCTAAAGAAAAGGAACAAGTGGAGCCATCTATAACAGTTTGTCCACAAACATCCACCACTGCAATATTCTACCCATTTCAGATGCAGGGACACTGCCAAGTATTAAAGGGAGCTCTTTGCCCAAAAGATTTATTGGCTTTTCAAAATGTTTAAATAAACCCAGTTGAGTATGAATGTGCATTGCATTAGGAGCCCACATGCTTTCTCATTATTTAATTTACTTGTATCTTCATTCATTCAACAAATATTTATGGAGTGCCTACTTCATATCTGACACTATTCTAGGTTTTTAAAAATATAGATATGAAAAAAAAAACAGACAAAGCTTAGAATATAGTGAAGAGAGATAAAGTGTAAACAAATAAGCAGAATGATATGAATATAAATACAGATAGGAATAATACCTATGAACAAAAATGTAAGTGAATAGATAGCAATTGGGAGGTGCCATCTCAGATCATGTGGTCCCTGACAGCTCTCTGAATATGGTACATTTAATCAGAAGCCTAAGTGAAGTGAGGGGCTGAGCTATGGGAATATCTGAGAAAAGATGTATCTTGGCAGAGAGACGAGCAAGTATGAAGTCTCCAGGGCAGAAGAATCCTATGTGTGATCTAGGAACAGTGAAGAGGCCAACATTGTTAGAGAGAAGATGAGGTCAAAGCAGGCACCAGATAATTTAAGGCCTTGGATAGCTTCCTGTGGATTTGGAATTTTGTTCAAAGAGTAATATCAAGTTATTGAATATTGAGAGTGCCATGTTCAAATTCACATGTTACAATGGTTCCTATGGCTGCAATGAGAATGCATGAAGGCAGAAAAACCAGCTGGGAATCTGTGGCTAGTGACCAGGTGACAGGCCATGATGACTTGGGGAAGATGGTGGCAGAGGATCTAGTGAGCAATGATCAGACTTTGGAGATAGTCTGATCAATTTGATTTGCAGGATGAGAGAAAAGAGAGGAATCAGGGATTACTTCACTATAAGCCTGAGCAAGAGGGTGAATTGAGGAAATGTGTTTTAATTTAGAGGATACTGGGAGAATATAATTTGGGGAGGAGAGGAGAGAAAAATCAAATGTCCAGTTTGGGACATGTATAGTTGTAGATGACTATGAGATATCTAAGTGGAAATATGAACTATGCAGTTGAATATATGTCTAGAATTCTATGAGGAGATACAAAAATGTGAGTAGAGTCATCAGCATATAGATAATACTTAAAATCACAAGACTAGGGTGTACATGTAGATGGTAAGAGAAGAGGGTAGGGATAATCTCTGGGGCACCCAAAGTTTAGAGATTAAGAGGATGAGGAAGCCCCAGCAAAGGGACTGTGAATGAGCACCACTGAATCAGGAGGCGATCAGAGGGTGTACTACCCAGAAACCAGAGGAAGAAGGAGTTCCAGAGAAGGACAGATCAAAACTTTCTCCAATGCTGTTAAATGCCCAGGTCCCAGTCTCTTTGTCTGGGCCACTAAAAGTCCAGTTAAGCAGCAGTGCCATGTGATAGCCCAGGTGAGAAATGGAAGAGTTACTATAACCAGAATGTCCTGATAGCATGCCTTTGAGTTTTACTGTGGAAAAATATCAATCCTGAGAGACAGCAGGGCAACAGGTAGCCCAGAACAAAATTCTCCAGACCTCAGATAAATCTCAGGGGATACACTCTTCCCAGAGCAAGTAATGTGTCTATATGCTACATGGCTAGTTCGAAGTCACCACAGATCCTGTGGCCAGAGTGAATAACTGGATCTATCTTAGCCCCAAGGTGCTTGGAATGTCAAAATACAAGAAACATTCAGTGGTACTTAGAAATATTGTGGTTTAGTCAATGACACACATGAAATCATAAAAGTGGGCCAAATCTAAAATCTGAAACATACTCAGTACTCCCACAGGCTTTCTGCATTCTCTCCAAGTCACAGGTCCAGCTCCATGCTGGTCACCTGGAAGTGACTGGGTAGAGTTAGCTGACTTCAGCATGAATGGCTGGGATCCAAAGCTGCCATAATATTATACAGATAAATGATTTTAGTTCTTTATGAATAAGTTTCTTGGTTCCAAACTAACCAGAGCATGAGCTTCAATAAAAACTCTCAAGAAATTTTATAAATGACCTCATTTCAAAGTATCTCCACCACTTTCAGAGGATTGATGAGGGGATGGGTGCACTTGCTTTACTGGCAACTAACTTGACCAACCTCCAAATAGAATATGTGAGCTTAGCTGAGCACCCATCATCAGGAGGCCAACAGATCGCCACGTGGATGCTTTCCAAGCTGGCTGAGACAGGGCAACCTCAGAGGACTTCAAAGGTGTGTTTCTTACTGTAACCCAGAAGAAGCCAGTGCCTTCTCTATCTCTGCCTACTATGTCTCATAAAACTCTCCCAGTTTTCACCTACAACAATCTACTGGTAGAATTCAACAACTTTTGCGCACCCCTGAAGAATCCATTCACACAAAAGAATTTGTTAACTAGATGAATGTATATGAGGTTCTCCTGGAAGAGAGAAAAGGGGAGGTTTACATCCCAGACCGTACAGCAAGTCTTCTAAAGCTCCTGGATATTTCTGTTCTCCTAAGTTTCTGACTTCCCATAACCTTGGGCCACATCCTACCACACACACTCCAACCAGCCTCTCATTCCCAGATCGCAGATCCCAGGATCTTGTCTCTTCCTCAATCCTATCCTTCTCTTATGTATAGCAGTCTGATAATCACCTTTTTTATTATTAAAACTTTAATTCTTTTAGAGCAGTTTTGGGTTCATTGCAAAATTGAGAGGAAAGTACAGAGATTTCCCACATCTTCCCTGTCCCACACATGCATAGCTTCCCTCATTATCAACAATCCTCACTAGAGTTGCACATTTGTTACAATCGATGAACACACCATAATTACCTAAAATCCATAGTTCACATTAGGGTTTGCTCTTGGTATTGTACATTCTATGAGTTTGGACAAATATATATTGACATGCATCCACCATTATAACATTGTACAGAATGGTTTCACTACCCTATTCATTCCTCCCTCTTCCATAGTCCCTGACAACCACTGATCTCTTTACTGTCTCCATAGTTTTGCCTTTTCCAGAATGTCATATAGTTGGAATCATACAGTATGTAGCCTTTTCAGATTAGCTTTTTTCACTTAGTAATAGCATTGAATGATAGTCTATTGTCTGGATGTCCCACAATTTATTTATCCATTCTCCTACCAAAGGACATCTTTGTTGCTTCCAAGTTTTGGCAATTATGAATAAGGTTACTATAAACACCTATGTGCAAGCCTTTATGTGGACATAAGTTTTCAGCTTCTTTGAGTAAATACCACGAAGCATGATTGCTGGATCAGATGGTAAAAGTATGTTTAATTGTATAAGCACCAAGCTGTCTTCCAAAATGGTTTTACTATTTTGCATTTCCACCAACAATGAATGAGAATTCCTGTTGGTCCACATCCTCATCAGCATTTGGTGGTGTGAGTGTTCTTAATTGTGGTCATTCTTATAGGTTCATTGTAGTATCTCATTATTGTTTTAATATGCATTTCCCAAATGACATATAATATGTAGCTCTTCTCATATGTTTAGTTGTCATCTGTATACCATCTTTTGTGAGGCAACCATCTTTTTTTATGTAACTTGAGCATATTCTTGGGGACCTGCCTCCAGCCCCAAAATCATAAGATGTCCTTTTCTCTTGTTATAACTAAAGACCATTTCTATGATATTTCCTTCCACTTATGAGTCTATGTGTTCACCTAGACCCATATTTTAAACAGCATCATCTTTATCTCTTCTTCTAATCCTGATTCAAGGCCCTTGGAGACAATCATAATCTCACAATTGTTAAGATTATTTGGAATGTAATCTTGCATGATAATAAAGGCAACTACTATGCATTGAACACTGACTATGTGCTGAACTCTCTGGTAATCACTAGCAGTATGTCATGTTTTGTAATCTGCCTAACAGCTGCAGGATGCACTATTATCGCTCCCTCTTTGTAGTTGTAAAAGTTGAAGTCATATGGCTGATAAGAGACAGAGCCCATTGTCCTAAGCACAGTTTCTGGAAGGACAGGGATTGAAAGTTCATGTTTCTTCTAGCCTTTCAGAGGTCCATAACAGCCTAGCTCACCCCTCTAAGAGATCAGGAAACATCAATCACTGCCCTGACATTCATAGAGATTGGCCCCTTGGCTTGTGAAGGTGGCCTTTGCTACTTCAAAGCTCCTGGGTTCTATGTAGTGAACAACTTTCTTATTGTTTTGGGATGTTTTTGGTTTTTTTTTTTTTTTTTGAGTCAGGTTTTTGTTTCTTTGTTGTTGTTGTTTTTTTAAATTATAGACCAGAGGTACTGTGTTCCATGAACAATCATCTTACTAACTTGTTATTGTGAAGTTTGACTTCATTCAACGTGATACATGCTGGTTATGAAATACACAAACGAATAGAGTTGTAATGAAGTGAGGTTCGGGAAAGATTAAATTGGAATCTGAACTAATGCCAACTAAGAGACCTTACCTCCACTTTATTATTATTATTATGTTTAATAGACAATCACTCATGTTTCAAGGAAAGGCAAACAATCAGAGGCATGGCAGGGGAGTCATAAAAGAAATGCTTTAAACCTTGAATAAAAATATGTTTGCTCAAACCAAGAACTGATCTCAAAATGAATGCAGGAATTGTCAAATACCTAGAGGTGTTGAGAGGCATAAAAGTGACTAGAGTTTGCAAAGAGGGGACAGAGGCATACCTTTTCTTCTCCTTCTACCAGCTGAGTCCCAGCTACTGAAGGGAAGATATTCTAGGCTTCAAGGAGGTAATTGGTGCATCAGTCTAACAGGCTAATCACCTGATGAAGTGAATTGATAATTCTTCTCTGTCTCCCAAATACTTGGAAATACTCTGATCTCCCATGAGGAAAATGAGCATAATCCATCCAGAACTAAAGAGATTAGCCACATGCAGGGACACCTCAAAGAATAGTTGTCACCTTAGCTAAACAAAGTGGAAATGGGCCTGGACATCAAAGCAAAGCATAGCCAAAGTTAACTTATTATTATTAAATTATTTTCTATTCGAGATAAGTTGTATATGTGTGTGGAATTTAGATAAGAAGAAACCATGAGCAATAATGTATTGACATTTCTCAACACTGCCCAGTGGACAGAGAGTGACCCTAGCCCAGGAGGTATCTTTGGTCACAAAGAGATTGCCCTCTGCTATGGATAAGTGACATTGAAGCTGACAGAACAAGATACCACCTGAGCTATGACTTTGCACTTTTCTACAGCCACATCTAGGAGAGGTTGTATCAATCAGGATCCCACCAGCATAGCACAGCATACTCAAAATGGAACAATTCCAAGAGGTGTGGGCAGACTATAAAGAAATGATAAGTGACTAATAACATTGGCCCACTAAAACTGAAGGAGCAAAGAAAGGAGACACTCATGAGAATCAGGAGGAAAGGGTGTGGACACACATCCTGGGAAGAGCTGTGCTTTTTCCCCTGAGAACATAGCTAGTCCCAGGCAACGTTGAAGAGAGAGAGCCAAAGAAATAAGTACCCTGATGATACCCTCTTCTCTTTCTCCGATCACTTGCTGGTGCGGACCATTGCACCACCCTAACCAACAGCTAGTGGGAAAGAGAACACTTTGATATAAGCCTTAAAGAGCATTTATGTGGGTTAGAGGAGGCTGAATATAGAAGTTAGAGGAACAAATGAAAGGTGTCTAGCCCAGTGTGATCACAAAGAAGCCTAGCACAAGCTTTACAGCTAACATGTTACTACATTTAAATTCTCGCCTTGCCATTTGGAGCTGCATGACCATGAGCCAGTTACTTTACTTCTCTAAGCTTCAGTCACTGCATTGGTGAAGTGATACTAGTAATTTTTACCTTGTGAAGTTTCTATAAAGATTAAAGTTTATGCTAGACATTTCATGTGTTTTACCTCACATCCTCTCAGATCACTGGGTCTGTCCACTGCTGCAGCAACTGGTTGCACAGAGGAGTATCTTTAGAGCACCTTGTCCCAGCTGCTCCAAGCATCTCTTGCAAGATACCCTGGGGCTCCTGCGCATCTTCATGTGGGACGCCTGCAGGAGACTTCTTACCATTCTAGCAAATGCACAAACCTATAAACTGGAAGGTTTTAACACCACTCCGCATCCTGGCACAACCTGGGAACAATGATGAACAGAAAACATGGGGTGAACACTTCTATATCTTGGGCAGACAATTCTGAGGCACATTCTATTATCCAGAGGGTCTCCAGTGGGATTGAGCCCCAGTTGCCCCAAACAGTAACCAGCCCAATAACAAACCCTTGGATCACCTTCCCTTCTTTCCTACTTTACTCTTCCTATCCTTCTCCCTTCCATTCCCAGGCATCACATCCCAAAAGAATCTACATTCAAGCTGTGGTCTTAGATCCTGCTTTTAGAGAAAGCCAACTTAAGATTAAGAGACTCTTTGTTCTCAGCACACAGTGGACACTCAATAAATAGGAGTTCTGAGGATTTTAATGATGGTCCTGAATGCTCAGAGGGTTCTCTGATGTTTGGAAGGAAGTGATCTAGGTGGAATGAATAATATCCATCACAGCACAAAGTAATTTGGCATCTAGTTCACATATTGGTGAGTTTGGTTAGTGTGAATGAGTCTCAGACTGCTTCTGGGTATCTTGACTATATTCTGAGAACTCAGACTGAACCCTAAGAGCCCCATGAGGCCCATCCCCTGCCCCCAATGGTTGGCCCAAGCTGCTAATCCTCCATGCCCTTACAGCTCTACCAACACTCGTATTTGTCTATTTCTAAGAGAAGACACCTGTCTCTAGGGGAAATTAACCCCATTGCCCAGAGAGCCCCTAGCAGTCCCTTGGCTCTGGGAGTCCCTCAGAGTTCTCAGGGCCAGGGTTGCAGTGTATTGAGCTTTCTCTGCCATAGGTTTTGGAAAGAAGAGCCAACAATGAGAAATCTGAGATATTCTGAGAGTAATCTGGCTTCTCAAAATCTTCTATCTGCTTTTCCACTGCCCACAGAGTGGCCCTATCTTTAAAAGGGCCTGGACCTAGTATACAACCACATGAAAGGTAAGAACACAAACTTTTACTTTTACTGGGTCCATTGTGTGCCAATCACTAAACAATAAGCCTTTCATGATTTATTTCATTTAAATCCTACAACAATCCTAGTGGCAAGAAGCACTGTCCCCAATTTACAGAGAGAGTGAGGCTTAGAGAAATTATGTAATTTGTTCAAATAACTATATGGCAGATGTGCGATTTGAACACAGGTTGACCTGATTTAAAAAGCATCACCAAAAAAATAAAAATAAAAGCTTGTAATAATTGTAATTTAGATGCTGAACCACAAACAAGCAGAGTTCCAATGATGAAAATAGTCCCTATGGATGTCCAGATACAGTATTACTTTTCTTTACAACTTTGGAGAGCTCTGGTCACATAAAAAATGAAAGGGCAATAAATGGAAATGTGAACATGGGGTGGCGGGGGAAATAGCATTCTTTCCCACTGTGGAAAAAAAAATATTAATGCAAACAACCAGTTATGTTTCAATGAAGCAATGGAGGATGCTATGGAATTAGGAGAGAGAGAGGAAGGAAGACTTATTTATCTGACTTATACATGTTCAATCCTCTTATTGTTTTTACTTCTAAGATGAAAAGCAGATCAAACAGTCCAAGCAGCAGAGGATGGAAGAAAGGCTCCCAGGCTTCTGTGTCATCCTCAATGTAGGTCTGGAGAAATCAGTCCCCAGGTCTCCCTTGACCTATGGGATAGTGGGAACCCAAATGTCAGAGGGGGAAGTACCATCTGAATGCAGCCTGGTTTCCAGGAAACAAAGGTTGATGAAGTGCATTAATGACAGGTGCTCTTTGAACCCCTTCTCTCCATTGCTAAAAGGCTTTGTGTAACACTGTGAAAGGATCACAAGTGCTTTATTTCATTGGAGACATATGCTGTAGCCCACATATTTTCACTCTCATTTCATTTCATAAATCACAACAAGTACTATGATTTGAAAGCAGCATAAGATAAGTTAAATGTTTTTACATGCCATTGCTTTGTTCATAAAACTTTCACTAGTTACTAATGAAGCCAATAAGTTTGAGATTAGGGGACATTGCACAGTGACTCTCACTAAAAATAATTTCAAATTTACAGCTTCCAAGAAAGGTCTGGTTTAGTAGCAATGCTAATGACAGCTTGCAGCTCTACAGGCTCTTCTCCCCTGCTCTGTGAGTTCCAGTTATGGGGAAGCCATCAAAGTATTTTCTTGGTGTTCCAGGACCAGCTCTACGCATAACTCCTTCATGTTTCACCGCTGTGGGCTTTGAGCACCAACCATGTGACACCAACAATTGGGCCTCTGGAGAAAGGCATTTTGTAAGGCTCTGTTGAGACCACTGATGTGTCTAAAAAGTGGGAAATAAGCTTTAAGAATGTTGGTTTTCTAGAAACAATGAAGCATGAAGTTCCATTAGCACTTCTGAAAATAACTCCTTTTAAAAACAACTGTAGGTCCGGCCGAGTGGCGCGGTGGTTAAGCGCTGGCCTTGGAAGCCAGCGGCCTCGGTTCGGTCCCACATATGAGGGCCAGTGACACTGCCCTCAAAAAAAAAATAAATAAATAAATAAAAATAAAAATAAAAACAACTGTACAATCTTCTGATTTTATAATTCAGAATACTATAACAACAATCATCCTCAGAACGAAGATCTCCTTTCTTCTAGACCCACTACAAAGGCATTACACAGTGCTTACCGAGGTTGAGCTTAGCCAGTCCAATGAGTTGTGGATCATAGTGTCTCAGAATCTCCTTCTAAATTGTACTTCATACTTTAGCATCCTACTTTGCCTGATGTTAAGCGCTACCACACTGAGTGGTGAAGACCTGTTAGTACACTCAATAAACATTTAGATGAAGACACTACAAGCCTATCATTCAATATCTCCAACATAGAAAATGAAGTTCAAAATGTTTCTTTTTTTAACTAGGGCACTAGTAATCTTAGAAATAAATATTTAACTCATTAGTAGTAAACATCTGAGATCCCCTAGTTTCTATTTCTGGATTTCCCACACACACACTCCCAACTATCTTAACCTTGTGTCCTTATTTAACTTTTTCCTGGTCCTGGGATATATTTCTTTATAGTACATCAATTTTATTTTACATATTTTTGAAATAAAACTCTTATGCTTTGTAGCTTTAAATAAATACTGTCTAACAAATATTTATAATGGTATCCCCTTTTAACTAAAACTGATTGAGTTACTTTCCTACTAACTTCTATGCTCATTTCAACATTTCAAATAACTTAACATCAAGCACTTGGAATTAAACTCTGCTTTATGTTGAAAAAAAAAAATGCCTGAGTAGGTTAAGGAACTTATTGAAGAAAATCAATAAACCTGGAGATTGTCCCATTATTAAGGTTCCATTTAAAGTTCCAATTTCACCGCAGGGACCTAGGAAGACACAGGGAGCTTTAAGTGTTCTGATTCACAGCAAAGGAATTTCTCTGTTTGCCATAATTCTTTTTCTGTGCTACTGCCAGTTTTAGAAGATTACATAAAATTTAGGAAAGAATGACTGATATCTATCATTTTGAGACAGTTTTTGCAAGCTCAGCCTTTCTGATTTTAGCTTTCTTAGACATAATTGGCAGCTGCAAGTGAAGTTCTACCAACTAATATACACTAGAAATCATCTAACTCTCCAAATATTTCCCATGACTAATGGGTTTGTGCCTGCTGTATGTACAAGATGATTAAGCAGAAGATGCTAAAGCACATCTTCTGACTGGCAGCCTCATATTTCCAGTAATAGTGCCCTGAACAACAGAACATACGAGCCCTAAGTGTGCAAGGCCAATGAGGACATAATACAATTAATATCAGTTTTGAAAACCAATCAAAATAAAAAGGGAGGATATATACATTTTTGGGTTTGGCACTCAGAGGAGAAGAAAATAAGTATGACTCAACAAGATCCTCAAGTAATCAAATGTAAGAAGGTAAAGTGGAAAGGTAAGTTGTCCAAAAAAAATCTAAAGACAAAAAAAGGAAAAAAATCCTAAAGTATCAGCCATGAACAATAGGCTTGGGTAGAAACAATCAATATCACAGAGATCACCATTAAGGTAATTTGTAAATTCAACACATTAGCAAAATAAATAAATAAATAAATAAATAAATAAATAAATAAATAAATAAATAAATAAAACCATCAGATTATGTTCTGGAGCTATGCGAGTTACTATACCATATATTTGGAAAAACAAGCAAACAAGAAAACCCAGGAATACTGTGAAAACTAAGAGTTGGGGCTGATGAAGATGTTGTGGCTAGCCTTTTTGGTTATTAAAATTGATTTCAAAACCTTTATAATCAAAACAATGTTGTGTCAATACATAAATAAACATGCATTCCAATGGAAAACAGAAAACCAATAAATAGACCCGATTTTATATGAAAATTTAGTGTACAATAAAGACACTAATTCAAATCAGTAGAAAAACTAATTATTTAATAAGTGTTATTGAGATAACTGGATAACCTAATAATTAAGTTTGGATCTATTATTCATACCATGCTCAAATATGTATTTCAAATAAATCAGTTATTTAACTGGAAAAAAATAAAATCATAGAGGTACTAAAAAAAAAAAAAAAATGCTAAATCTCTCCATAAACTGGAAGTTAACTTTCCAAACTCTGACTTAAGATTCAACTGCAAAAAGGAAAAGGATTTATACACTTTACACTAACATAAAAACAAACTCCAGGGCAAAAATAATTATAAAATGTTTTGAAATCTTAATGGCAAATTGAGAAAAAAAATTACAATTTGTATCAGAAAGGGTTAATATCCCTAGTATATAAAGCTCTTTAAAAAAATAAAGAAGTGCAAGAAAAATCTCATAGAAAAATGGCAAGAGACACATAGATACAGATCAAACAAATGTAACTTAAACATCTGGAAATATGCTCAACCTCACCCAAAAAGACACACGAAAAATTAAAACTACACATATAAAATTTTTCAGTCACAGGGACCTCTGCTAAGACGGCAGAATAGACAGATGCTGTGACAACTGCCTCCCAGGATCACACCAAAATTACAAATAATTTCTACAACATTCAACCTCGGAAGTCCCCAGAACAATAGATGAACAGAACCTCTAAACAAAGGACCAAAAGAAGAAGCCACGGTGAGTCTGGTAGGAGGAGGGGAGACCAGAGAGGGCGAACCCGGTGAGGAACACCTCAGCAGTGGGAAGGCTTCTCCAGTTGTGGGAGAGATCCTCCGGCCCCACACCAACCTCACCACCCCAGAGTTACTTTGCCGGGAAGAGGAATTCCATGATAGCTGGCAGTAGAAATTAGTGAGGACTCTCTTTGCTCAGCTTGGTGAGGCTGAGGGCAGTTAGAGAACAAGTGGAGCTGGCACACAGGCTCGCTTGCTGGTGAGCACTCACCTGGTTCCTGGTAGAGAGAGTAGCTGTGTGAACTGGGCCCAGGAGCCTGCAGGGAAGGACTGAACTGAGCACCTTTGGCATAGGAGCTGGAGGTTTGGGGACCATTGTTCCCCTGGTGTGGAGCTTGCACATGAGTGGTATACAGGAGGGCGCCATTTTTCCAGAGTTGGGTCCTCCCACAGAGGGTCAAGTCCAGGGACCACATTGGTCTGGTGGAATTGGGGCAGGAGTGAGTATGTGCGTGTACACGCATGCGGCTTTGGATCCCCACGCTCTGCCCTACTTGTGCTGCGTTGCCAGGGAAATGCCTGGCAGGCGTGCTCCAGCTCCATCAGGCTGTTCACTGAGATGGAGGAGTGCATGAGCCACCTTGCATTCCTGCTCTCCACACTGTGCATGCAGAGTTGCCAGGCTGGTGATTGGTTGTCGGGCTGCTCAACCTGATCTGCGAGGGGCTGATTGGGACAGGCTGAGACTGGGAGTTTTCCTGGGAGTGTTGGGCCATGAACTGTGTGCCTGCATGATCCAGTCGGGGCTTTCCTGGTGATCTATGTAATATATTGAAGCAATCCCAGAGCCAGAATGAGGAAACAAAGAAACATGTCACAAATAGAAGATCAGAAGAAACCTCTAGAAATGCAACTAAATGAAATAGAGGTATCTAACCTTTCAGAGACAGTTTAGAACACTGATGATAAGAATGTTTAATGAACCTAGTGAGGGCATAAGGAAGGATAAGGAAATCATTAAAAAAAATAGTTAAAACTAAAGAATACAATAACTGAAATGAAGAACACACTCGAAGTAATCACCAGTAGATTAGATGAAGCAGGGCTGGCCGAGTGGCATGGAGGTTAAGTGTTGACTTGGGAAGCCAGCAGCCCCGGTTCGGGTCCCACATATGAGGGCCAATGACACTGCCCTCAAAAAAAAAAATAGATTAGATGAAGCAGAGGATCAGATCAGCGATTTAGAAGACAAAATAGCAAAAATCATCTAGTTGGAACAACAAAAAGAACAAAGAATAAAAACCAATGAAAATAGTTTAAGAGACCTTTGGGGCAACATGAAACCCAACAATATCGCATCATAGGAATACCAGAAGGAGAATAGAAGCAAGGGATTGAGAATGTATTTGAAAATAAAATGACTGAAAACTTCCCTAGCCTGGTGAAGGAAATCGACATACAAGCCCAGGAAGTGCAGAGAGTTTCAAACAAGCTGAACCCAAACAGGTCCACACAAAGACACATCATAGTTAAAATTGCAAAGGTTAAAGACAAAGATCTTTTCAGAAAAGCATAAGTTTAAGGAATTCATTACCTCCAAGACAGCATTGCAGGAAATGTTAAAAGGGCCTTTTTAAACAGAAGAAAGGGGTAAACAAGCTAATCCAGGAAGACCAGAAATGCAAATAACAAAATGTTAATACATATGCACCTATCAATAATCACTTTAAATGTGAATGGGCTAAATGCTCCAATCAAAAGACACAGAGTGGCTGAGTGGATAAGAAAACAGGACCCACGCATATGTTGTCTACAAGAGACTCATCTCAGATCAAAAGACTCACACAGACTGAAAGTAAAGGGATGGAATAAGATATTTCATGCAAATGGAAATGAGAAAAAAAGCTGGAGTAGCAATCCTTATTTTGGACAAAATAGACTTTAAAATGAAGACTACAATAAAAGACAAAGAAGGGCACTACATAATAATAAAGAGATCGATTCAACAAGAGGACATAACCCTAGTATACATCTATGCACACAATATAGGAGCTCCTAAATATATAAAACAGATTTTGACAGACTTAAAGACAGAGATCAACAGTAACACTATTGTAGTAGGGGATTTCACCACCCCATTGTCACCAATGGACAGATCCTCCAGACAGAAAATCAACACGGACATGGTAGCATTCAGTGCCACTTTAGACCAGCAGGATTTAATTGATATCTATCAAGCATTCCACCCCAAAGCTACAGAATATACATTCTTCTCAAGTGCCCATGGAACATTTTCCAAGATAGACCACATGTTAGGCCACAAAACAAGTATCATTAAATTTAAGAAGATTGAAATCATATTTAGCAGATATAGAGAAAAAATAGATGGTTGCTAGCTGGGAGGGCTGTGGAGATGAGGGAGAAGGGGAAGGGATTAAACAGCATAAATAGGTAACTACAATATTGCCACAGGGATATGAAAGGCAGTTCTGGATATAATTAATAATGTTTTGAATATATTGTAGGATGTCAGATAGTCGCATGTCTTGTTGGTGAGACCATTTCAGGGATGAGGTAGAGGCTTGATCACTGCGCTGTATACCTGAAGGTGATGTTGTATAATATTGTACGTCTGTGATTGAATGTATATATATATATAGTCATGGGATGTGGAGTATATTGTGGAGTGGAGTCAAGGGAATTGTAATAGATATGTATAATATGTATGTGGAGTGGTTTGGTGGATTGGGGGAGGGGAGTTGTCACTTTGAGGGGTAAAAAGTATAACTATTGTTCTGTGTTGTAAAAAATTAATTAATTAATTAAGTAATTTAAAAAATTTTTCAATCACATTGAAAAAGTTCCAAAATGTTTGACAACAACTTTCAAAAAATCTGTGGGGAAGTGGGCATTCTTGTAAATTGTTGGTGAGAAAACCAAATGATAAAAACTAATGTGAAGGGCAATTTGGCAATATCTAAATAATTTTCATTCACTTTTACCTTTTCAATTGTCAATCCAACTTCTAGGAATCTATCTGGATGATACACTGGGAAAAGGAACATAAAAGAGAACTGTGTATATTAGCTGAAGAGATATCCGATCAACAAAACACTGGAAAGTAACCAAGTGTCCATTAACTGGATAGTGATTGAATAAACAATGGTATGTCCACACAATGGAGTACCACACAGCCAGATAAAGGAATTGGGGATATTTCCATATGCTGCTATGGAATAATCTACAGGGTATGTAGTTGTCTGAAAAAGGCAATGTAGAGGAAATACACCATCTGAGAAGTAGGTAAGATGCAGATATACTACTATTTGCTTTTATTTTTAATAAACTAAAACATTAATGACTACCTGTAGATTGAGTGAAGAAACATGAGGGGAATGCTAAAATAGAGAAACTATACTTCTCAGATCTGTAGCTTTGACTTTGGAATTCTATACAAATTTTGCATAATTATAAAGCAAAACACATAAATAAAAAGATGAATGAAACAAAGGAACATAAATATATGTTGGCATACCACTATAGTAGATAACAAAAAGAGAAAGTATTTTTGGTGATTTTAAAACAAAGAAATTTGAATGGATGCAAAATAAACAGAGTTGTGTAAAATCCTGTGATCGTGAATTTGAATAGAAGTATCAATATAAGGCCAGGATGAGTCTAACTTTAAAATATTCATTCCTTGGGCTGGCCAAGTGACGTGGTGGCTAAGCGCTGGCTTGGGAAGCCAGCGGTCCCGGTTTGGGTCCCACATATTGGGGCCAGTGACACTGCCCTCAAAAATAAAATATAAAATAAAATATTTCTCAGCTATGTTTCCAAAAAAAAAGAAAGAAAGAAAGCTGAGAAATAAAGATCAACCCAGTAGTAATGAAAACCCTTGTGCCCAGATAATGGTCTCTATATACAACTTTCCACTTAAAGGAACAAGTGCTTCTTGATCCCAGGTCCAGAGCAAGAAATGTATATGATGCTGAACATCTCTTCATACTGGAAACCAAAGAATGTCTTAAAACTCATTGAGGGTTTGCCAAAAGGACTAAAGAGTCATGCTGAAGAATTCCTACTGGCCAAAAATAGCACAACTTGGGCATCAAAAGAATGTTAATATGAGAGATTGAAACACTTCAAGTACTCTTAAGTCCATTAGTTCAAAATTATACTGAAGAGTGACCTATGGAAATTTCAGTGGCTGGCGGTCAACCACAACCTGTGCTGCAGCCTTTCTTGGGCAGTTTTCCAGGATCAGTAGGACTGAGATGAGTGGTGGCTAGCCATAGTGTCCTCTGGGTGTTTTGCAGAGTGGCCACAGACTCAGCAGTGGTGCAAGACTGTATTTTATCTTCATTAATTTTGTGAAAAATACCCCAATAAATTTTAATTTAAAAATAAAAGTTAATGGCCACACCCAGGTGACTCCCTGGGACTCCACCCCACCCAACTCAAGCAGCATCACCAGGGGCACTGTCAACACCAGGTCAGCCAAACTGGCCTGTATACCTAATGAGGCTCTTTCAGTGGCTGAGTTTTACAGGTAGCTGGAAGGTGGCAGCAGGTCTAAGGGTGCCCTGGGTCTTTTGCTAAGGTGCCAAAAGCTGAACACTTATGGCAGCCAACCTCGGTTCACATCAAGGTCACCTTTACATACCTTCAGGTCTAGCACAGGCAGCAATCAACCACATATAGCTTTGTAGCTTCTACCAGGTAGCCCCAGGCCACTCACAAGCAGTCTGAAATTGGTCTGCATGGGAGCCCCTCCCAAGAGGCACCAGACACAACACACACAGAGGCTGGCTTCAGGCCACACCAGAGCACTACTCAACTAGACTCACAAGCAGCACACCCAAAGGGCAGTCTCAATAGGGACAAGTGCTCACTGGAGCAAATATCCCTATGAAGAGTCAGACCCCCACAGCTTCTAGGCAGTGGGCATAGCCAGTCCTCAAAGCCACTCAGCCTGAGTGTCAATCCCACACACTGACATGCCAAAAGCAATGAAGGCTCAACTACAACAGGCGCATACACATACAACACACAAGGGACAGTCGTGGAACATGCAGTACAGATGATCAGGAAGACTGTGCCACTGGACCACACAGGACACCAAATATATAAGGCCACTGGGCAAAGTCTGAGAGACATAAAAGATCTATCTACTATATAGAAGCAAACACAGAGAAGCAGCCAAAATGAGGAAACAAAGAAATATATCCCAAATAAAAGAACAGTAGAAAACTCTAAAAACACAACTAAATGAAATGGAGGCAGTTCAAAACACTAGTTATAAGAATGCTTAAAGGACTTAGTGAGAACTTCAACAGAGATAATAAGCATAAAGAAGTACATAGAAACCACTAAAAAGTACCAGTCAGAAATAAAGAATACAAAAACTTAAATGAAGAATATACTAGAAGAAATGAAGAGCATATTAGATGAAGCACAGAATCAAATCAGTGATTTAGAAGACAAGGTAACAGAAAACCCCAGCTGGGCCAACAACAGCAACAAAAAATAATTTAAGGGATCTCTGAAACAACATCAAGCATAACAACATTCATATCATATGAGTACCAGAAGTAGAAGAGAGGGAGCAAGGAATTGAGAGCCTATTTGAAGAAATAATGATGGAAAATTTCCCTAATCTAGCGAAGGAAACAAACATAGAAGCCCAGGAAGTGCAGAGAGTCCCAAACAAGATGAACCCTAAGATACCCTCACCAAGCACATCATAATTAAAATACCAAATGTTAAAGAGAAAGAGAATCCTAAAAGCAGCAAGAGAAAGAGTAGTTACTTACAAAGGAGCTCCCATAAGACTATCAGCTCATTTCTCAGCAAAAACTTTGCAGGCCAGAAGGGAGTAGCAGGAAATATTCAGCGTGATGAAAAGCAAAGGCCTACAAGCAAAATTACTCTACTCAGCAAGCCTATCATTTAAAATTGAAGGAGAGATAAAGTGCTTCCCAGACAAGAAAAAGCTAAAGGAATTCATTACCACCAAGCCAGTATTACAATAAATGTTAAAGGGATGTCTTATTTTTTTTTAAAAAGGGAAAAACAAACAAAAAATGGTCAAAAATATGAATAATACAATGGCAATAACTATGTACCTATCAATAATAACTTTAAATGTAAATGGATTAAATGCCCCAATCAAAAGACACAGGGTAGCTGAATGGATAAGAAAACAAGATCCATACATATGCTGTCTACAAGAGACTCATCTCAGATGGAAAGACACACATGGACTGAAAGTAAAGAGATGAAAAAAGGTATTTCATGCAAATGAAAAATAAAGCTGGGATAATAATCTTACTTTAGATTAAATAGATTTTAAAACAAAGACTATAATAAGAGACAAGGATATCACATAATAATAAAGGTATCAATCCAACAAGAGGACAAAACCCTGGAAAATGTCTATGTACCCAACAAAGAATCACCTAAATATATAAAACAAATATTGACTGACATAGAGAAAAGGGTCATCAGTAATACAATCATAGTAGGGACTTTAGTACCCCACCGACACTGATGGAGAGATCTTCTAGACAGAAAATCAAGAAGGAAACAGCAACTTTAAATGACACACCAGACCAGATGGACTTAATTGATATTTTTAAAGCATTACACCCCAAAGTAGTATAATATACACTTTTTTCAAGTACACATGGAACATTATCCAAAATAGATCACATGTTATGCCTCAAAATAGATCACATGTTATGCTTCAATAAAGTCAAGAAGATTGGAGTCACATCCAGTGTCTTCTCCAAGCATAGTTATATGAAACTAGAAATCAGTTACAAAAGAAAACTAAAAAACACAAAACACATGGAAAGTAAACAACATGCTACTAAACAATAAATGGGTTAACAATGAGATCAAGGAAGAAATCAAAGGATACCTTGAGCCAAACAAAAATGAAAACACAATGACCCAAAATCTATGGGACACAACAAAAGCCATCCTAAGAATGAAGTTCACAGTAATACAGGCCTATCTCAAGAAACAAGAAAAATCTCAAATGAACAATCTAATCTTACACTTAATGGAATGAGCCAAAGAACAGAAAACAAAGCCAAAAATGAGTAGAAGGAAGGAAATAATATATATCAGAGTGGAGATAAACTAGAGGCTAAAAAAATACAAAATATCTATAAACCAAGAGCTGTACTTTGAAAACACAAGCATATTTTATAAACCTTTAACCAGACTCATAAAGAAAAAAAGAGAGAGGATCCAAATAAATTAAATCAGAAATTAAATAGGAAAAGTGAAAACTGATATCACAGAAATACAAAAGCTTTTAAGAAAACACCATGAGCAATATATGCCAACCAATTGGACAATCTGGAAGAAATGGATAAGTTCCTAGAAGCATAAAATCTTCCAAGGCTTGTATCAAGAAGAAACAGGAAATCTCAACAGACTGATTACTATTAATGAAATTGACTCAATAATCAACAAGCTCCCAACAAACAAATGTCCTGGACTAGAAGGCTTCACAGGTGAATTTTACCAAACATTCAAAAATTAACACCTATTCTCAAACTATTCCAAAAAAATCAAGAAAAGAGAAGGCTCCCAAGCTCACTCTATAAAGCCACCATTATTCTGATTTCAAAATTGGACTGACATTACAAAAACAAGAAAACTATAGGCCAATATCCCTGATGAACACAGATGCAAAAAATCCTCAACAAAATATTCACAAACCAAATTCAGCAATACATTAAAAAGATCATACACCACAATCAAGTGGGATTTATTCCTAGAATGCAAGGTTGGTTCAATATCCACAAATCAATAAACATGATATACCACATAAACAAAATGAAAAATAAAAATCATATGATCATATCAATAGATGCAGAAAAGGTGCTTGACACAATAGAGCATCCATTTATGATAAAAACTCAGCAAAGTGGAAATAGAGGGAACATATCTCAACATAATAAAGGCCATATATATGACAAACTCACAGCTATCATCATACTGAATGCAGAAAAGCTAAAAGCCTTCTTCTTAAGATAAGGAATAAGAAAAGGATGCCCACTTTCACCATTTTTATTCAACATAGGCATAGGAAGTCCTAGCCACAGCAATCAGACAGGAAAAAAGTAAGTCATCCAAACTGTAAAGGAAGAAGTAACACTCATTATTTGAAGATGACATGAAACTATATAGAGAGAACCCCAAAGATTCTACAAAATACACTATGAGAACTGATAAACAAATTTAGCAAAGTATCAGGATACAAAATTAATATTCAGAAATAGGTGGCATTTTTATACACCAATAACAAACTATCAGAAGGAGAAATTAAGAAAACAATCCCATTTACCATTGTATCAAAAAATACAATAAAATACCTAGGAATAAATTTCACCAAAGAAGTGAAAGACTTGTACTCAGGAAATTATAAGACACTGAAGAGAGAAAATGGAGATGATAAAAATAAATGGAACCATATACCATGGTCATGGATAGGAAGAATTAATATAGTTAAAGTGTCCACGCTACCCAAAGCCATCATAGATTCAATGCAATCCTTCTCAAAATACCAATGGCCTTTTTCACAGAACTAGAACAAATTATTCCTAAAATTTATATGGAACCATAAAAGACCCTGAATAGCCACAGCAATCTTAAGAAAGAACAAATCTGGAGATTTCACGCTACCTGATATCAAACTATACTTCAAGACCTTGGTAATAAAAACTAGGCTACTAGGTTGGAGGGGGTTTGCGGGGCTGAGTGAGAAAGGTGAAGGGATTAAGAAGTACACATTGGGAATTACAAAAGAGTCACAGGGGTGTAAAGTACAGTACAGGGAATATAGTCAGTGATATTGTAAAAACTATGTATAGTGTTAGGTGGGTGCTAGACTTATAGTGGGGATCAATTCATAAACTATATAAATGCCTAACCACTATACTGTATGCCTGAAACTAATATAAAATAATATTGAAGGTCAACTATAAATGAAAAAAGAAACTGTCACAGAGATATAAAATACAACATAGGGAATATAGTCAATAATATTGTAATAACTATGTACAGTGTCACTATGTTGTTTTCTATACCTGAAACTAATATAATATAGTATGTCAATGGTAATTGAAAACTAAATTATAAAAAATTAGTTACAAAAAAAAAAAGAAAACTATTCCTTGTTTGGTCAATTTTGGAGATCAATTATCAACTCATTATTTTGGTAACTGGTAAATAAAGGGAAACAATCAAATACTTATTCTTTCTTTCCTATACAAAATATATCTCTGGGTAAGCAAATAGCTGATGAGGGAAAGTTTCTCTTTTTGAAATGAAGAAGAAATTATGTAATTAGGAAAGCACCATTTCACATAGCCCTAATGAAGTGATAAATCTAGACAATGATCATCAATAGCTGTGGCATCATAAAAGGAGAATCAACTTTACATTATGTGCCAGTTGACAAACATATACACTATTACCTTTGAATTAAACTTGTCAAAAAATCAAAACTGATCAAGCCTCTAGATCTAATTACAAATTTTTAAGAAATAGAAGGGATCAGGCCGGCCAAGTGGCGCATTCGTTAAGAACTGGTTTTGGGATGCCAGCGGCCCGGGTTCGGATCCCATGTATGAGGGCCAGTGACACTGCCCTCTACAGTTAACAACAGTTCCACCTGGAGCTGGGCTGTGCAAGACCCGGCGACGGTGTAGGCTGCAGTCCCTGCTGCAGTGGGCTGCCATAGGCTACAGTGAGTGGCCAGCAACCAGCGTGAGCTGCC
Source organism: Aselliscus stoliczkanus (assembly GCA_033961575.1). Lineage (NCBI taxonomy): Eukaryota > Metazoa > Chordata > Mammalia > Chiroptera > Hipposideridae > Aselliscus > Aselliscus stoliczkanus. The sequence goes on from CM066729.1 coordinate 124,062,772, forward strand.
AATAGCCGCGGTGAGTGACCAGCCAGAGGCCGGTGACGGATCTGCCTCATCTGGGAAGAGCACAATGACGATACCAACATGGGCCAGTGAAGCAACGTCCTCCACAACTCGACTGAAGAACAAAAAGACAGCAACTTGTCTGTTCTCCTTCCCCGATTCCATAACGCTGTTCCCCTCCCCCAATTCCCTAATAAATTAAAAAAAAAAAAAAAAAGAAATAGAAGGGATAGAGGAACATGTAATCAGCAAAACCCAAATATGTTCTATAGAACAAATGACATACTTTTTCAACAAATAAACTGAATAGGAGAAACAGGAGAAAGGGAGCACCTATAGATTAAAACGGGTCCACAAACTATGGTCTATAGGCCAAATTTGGCCACTGTACTGTTTTTGTAAATAAAGTTGTATTAGAATACTTACGGACATATCCATTCATTTATGAATTGTGTATGGCTGTTTTTGTGTTACAATGCCAGAGCTGAGTAGTTGTGACAGAGAACATAAGGTTCCCAAAGTTTAAAGTATTTATTATCTGGTCTTTTACAGAAAAAGTTTGCAAATCCCTGGATTTAAAAAACTTTTAAAAGACACAGCCAACAATTATGATATGGGGACCTTATTTTGATTATGATTCAAACAAAAATTTGAAAATAAAAATAAAAGCAGTCAAAGAAAAAGGGAGCAGAAAAGGATAATTAAAAGATATTTGAGAGAATTTGATTAGTAGGAAAAATAAAGGAGTACTCGCTACTGGGCATTTGAATTAAGAAATCAGGGAATATGCAGTCACAGAAGACTGCTGCTGAGAATCCAAAATGAGACAGACCTAGACCTAAACAAAAAAAGAAAACAAAACAGTAGAATTTGGTGAGTAGACAAAATGAGTAACCTTAATAGATAGGAGCAGTGTCAGAAGAATCATAGAGGTAGAACCCAATAAATACCTAAGGGAAATGAAATCACTATCTCAAAGCAATACATGCACCCCCATGTTGATTTCAGCATTATTGACAATAGCCAATATATGAAGCAATCTAAATATCCATCAATGAAGGAGTGGATAAAGGAAATGTGAGGTATATAGATATATATACTGGGGGTGCCAAAAAATGTATACACATGACTTGTATTCATCTTTTGTTATCTGTATACATTGAATATTAAATTTTTAACACAGATTTTTCCTTTCTTAAAATATGTATTCAGTTTTTGGCTCTGTGTGTGTGTTTGTGTATAATTTGTCAGCCATAAAAAGAGGAAGGCCTACCATTTTTGAAAACATGAATAAAATTGAGTACATTATACTAAGTGAAATAAGTCAGACAGAAAGAGACAAATACTATGTGATGTCACTTATATGTGAAATCTACAGAATCCATCCAAACTCATAGATACTGAGAACAGATTGGTGGTTGCCAGAGGCATGATGATGGATGGTACAAATGGGTGAAGGTGGTCAAACCCAGTTATAAAATAAATAAGTTCTGGGGAGGTAATAGACAGCACCATGACTATAGTTAACAATGCTGCATTGCATATGTGAAAGTTGCTAAGAGAGTAGACCTTAAAAGTTCTCATTTCAAGGAAAAAATTGTTTAAGTACCTGCGATGATAGATGTTAGCTAAAACATATTGTGGTAATCATTTATATATATATAAAATCATTATGACTTACATCTTTAATACAATGTTATACTCGTATGTCAATTATATCTCAATAAAGCTGGGCGAGGAACAGAATCGCAGACTGTATAATACCACCTGTACAAGTATAATACTATTGCTACATTAGAAGGGAAGTAATACAGATCACTCCTGTCAGAGTTTCAGCAGCTGCGAAAAGGAGAGGGAGAATCTGGCAACTGGAGATAAAGGCTAAACCTAAGAATGCTGAGAGAAACAAAGCAAACTGAAAGTGAGTATTACAGGCCCTGAAGCAGGAGTAGAAAGTTTTTTCTTTCATTTGGTGCCAAAAATTGCACTAATTAAAAACTTTAGGGGCCAGCCGAGTGGAGCATTGGTTAAGAGCTAGCTTTGGATGCCAGTGGCCCTGGTTCTGATCCCACATATGAGGACCAGTGACACTGCCCTCTACAGCTAAGATGGTGAACAACAGCTCCACCTGGAGCTGGGCTGCTGTGAGTTTCCAGGACTGCATAGCTGCAGCCCCTGCTGCAGTGGGCTGCCATAGGCTACAGTGAGTGGACAACAGCCAGCGTGAGCAGCTGGCAGCTGGTATGAGCTGCCAAGAGCCGCTGTAAGCGGCCGTCCCAGAGGCTGGCAACTGATCTGCCTCACCCAAGAAGAGCGCAATGATGATACCAACATGGACCAGTGAAGCAATGTCCTCCACAACTAGACTGAAGAAAATAAGGACAGCAACTTGTCTGTTCCCCTTCCCCAATTTTCCAATAAAATCCTAAAAAAAAAACCAAAAATCTTTAGGTCATTAATCTTTTTAGTCACTTTTGGTCTCAAAAACAGGCTTTGTCAAAATATCAGAGTTGGACAAAGGCAGCCAGTAGCTAGCCCAGAAGCATGCACATAGCATGTTGGTGAATTCGAATTGGAAGCCCAAGGGCAAATGATTTATGACCACCTCAGTAAATAAATGTTCTATTTATGACCATTTGGATAAAGACCTCATACCGTGAGGGAACCCTCAATTAAGCCTTGTGGACTTCAAAATCACACAAAGGAGCCATCTAAACGTCAAGCTCCTTTTCTGGATGGGCATCTGCTCTTCCCAGTAGACACCACTTGGTGAAGGGCCTTGTGTTTACAGACCAGCCTGATCCCAGAACACCCTCTGCCCTAAAAAGCTGAAATAGAAAGCAATTTGCAACTGAATGGCTCTGCTTTGATGATTTGGGATCCCCTTAACATTGCCTTTGATGGTCCTCTTTCTATCAGCAGCTACAGTATCACTTTTTCTAATTAACTCTGATGTTTCCTTTGAGCTTTTTCCTAAGAAGGAAAATCATGTGTAATTCAGAAGAGGCTATCATTACCTTGATGAATGGAGAAGAGCTCTAAGCCACAGGCTTGGGGAGAGGCAATAAAATCAAAATGATTACATCTCCCTGGCATGGTCCTATTCAAGTCCTTTTTACAGGTAGTTCCCCAATCAGTGGTACAGGGATGGGGATAGAAAGCATAAGGTGAAAAAGGAAAGGTTAATGAAGGCAGCAGCTTCTAGATCAAGGTTTCGTCTGAGCTGCAGGGCCTAGCTAATAAAACAATTGGTTTTCCTCTGAAGCAAAGCACTGTCCCAGGACTGGGTTCAAATTCATACTGTAGCCACATATCTGCACACAAGCTTTTAATTTAATTGGTTTCCCCAAAAATTGATTGTTTTGAGAATATACTGATAAATGACCTAGTTTGTGTAAGGCACTTGGCACTTCATAGGAGCACAATTAAGATCATCTCACTGTTTTCTAATTGAGTACCTCTTCCCAAACGAGACCTGTTGAACCTTCCTTAGCATACAAGTGGCATGCCAACTCACTCAAGTGTTATCCTCAACTCAAACTAGATGCATGCCTTAGTTCCTTCACCCATTTTTGAGCATGTATGAAGGAGTCAGGAGCGTGGAAACTCTCAAAATCAGATCATAAAGAATCATCTGCATTTGGCTTACAAAGCCAGACAGGAAGGACCTTTTCTTGCCCTAGAATCCCTTGCCTCATCTTTTAGGCAAGAATTGTAGTCTCTTGGAATGATCTGAATGTTACTGCCCAGTTGAGAGAGACCACACTTCCATGGAGTAGCTACAGATGACTCAGGGAATGTTTAACCAACACACTAGAGAATTAGAATTTTTTCCCCCTTGGTATGTAACAGTTCAAAGTCTGTGTGTCAAAATCAGATTTTGTTCTTTCATTCACCAGGCCAAAAGTGTCACAGAAGTTTCAACAGCACTGGAGGTATGAGTAGATTTTCCAGATCAGGTTCCTGCCAGCATTTCTTTGAGCCTGTGTCAGGCCTGAGTGCTGCCCAGGGTATAGGGCGTGGCAGACCCAGCCAGAGGTTCAGAGAATGTTTAGTCCCTTAGACAAATGGTACCTTTGCTGTATGGAATGAATTATGGAAATTTAAAGCTAAACCTTTTCTCTTTAATATTCCTTCCTCCATTATCTAGTTTTCAGTTTGAAACCAAAACCACTAATTTCCTGTAAAGGACCACCAATTGCCCAATCCCTGAATCTTTATTTTTCAAATTAGAATTTACTTGTTCCTTCTCCTTCACCTTCACTGAGTCTTGGTCACACAGCAGATCCCCAGACCCACCTGGCTCTAGGACCCCCTGGTTAAAAGAAAGTATGTGGCCAAACATCACCACTGTGCTGCTAGCCCCTCCCTCACCCTGGTACTGCTGGCTCCAAAATCCTAGGTTCAGATATGATCTTACCAGCTCAGAATAAAACTAGACCATTCCTTCTCTAGTTCTATATCCTTTCTTTTATTTTGCTGCTTGCAATCAAATCAGTTATTAAGGATCCCCTCCAAATTTTTACCTATAATAAACTGTGATCAGCTTCAAGGTATTGCCATGAAGAGCTGACAAGCAAGTTCTCTCACATTCTGTCCTTGAACAATTACTGTTGTTGGCATTTACCAATATAAAAATATTTACTGGACTTTTTTCAATTTGATTAACATTCAGCCTCATTTAGTATCCTGTATGAGAGGTACTCAACTAGGTCCTGTTTGTTTTTTTCTGTATTTTTTTTTCCTTGAAACATTTTGACTTAAACAATATACTTGTGACACAAATAAGAAAATCAATTCTTGTCATCTTTCTGCCATACCACTCTCTGCCTTTTTCTACAGTCATTTAAGCATGAACTCAACTTTCTGAAAAAAGCACTGTACAAAGCAGCATATTGTTGTCTCACTGGAAAATTCCAAGAGTTCCACAGAGGCCAGTGAGCTTATATCCCTCATTTCATATTTCCCACAAAGCTGTGTGATGATTCTTTCTAAAAGATTTTTATTAAAATATAGTTAATATACAATATTATATAAGTTTCAGGGATGCACCATAGTTAGTCAACATTTATATACCTAAAGAAGTGATCACCATAATAAATTCAGCAACCATCTGACACCCTACCATGCTATTACAGTATTATTAAGTTTTGACAATTAAGTTCGCGAACTTGTTGCAATGATGTTGCTAACTTTTTTTGATATCAGAGGGATTAATCATTATGAACTTGCACCAACTGGACAAACAGTTAACCAAGTTTACTATTTGGAAGTGCTGAAAAGGCTAAGTGGGAAAGTTAGATGACCTGAACTTTTCGCCAACAATTCATGGCTCTTGCATCATGACAATGTACCAGCTCACATGGCATGTCTGTGAGGGAGTTTTTAGCCAGGAAACAAATAACTGTATTGAACACCCTTCCTACTCACCTGATACTGGACCCCAATGACTTCTTTTTTTACACAAAGATAAAGGAAATATTGAAATATTTTGATGACATTCAGGACATCACAGGTAATACAATGACAGCTCTGATGGCCATTCCAGAAAAAGAGTTCCAAAATTGCTTTGAAGGACGTCAGTGAATAGCTTCCCAAGTGGAGTACTTCAAAGGTGACTGTAGTGATATTCAGCAATGAGGTATGTAGCACTTTTTCTAGAATGAGTTTGCAAACTTAATTTTCTGACCTCATATATGGTCAAATAATTTTAAACAAGAGTGCCAAAACCACTGAATGGGGAAAAGACAAGTTTTTCAACAAATGGTCATGGGAAAACAGGATATTTGCATGCAGAAAAATAAAGTTAGAGCCTTATCTTACATCACACATAAAAATTAACTCATAATCAAAAAGACCTAAGCAAAAGATTTAGAACTATAAAACTGTTAAATTAAATTATAGAAGGAAAGCTTCATGACATTGGATTTGACAATGATTTCTCAGATGTTACACCAAAAACACAAGTAAGAAAAGGAAAAGTATGTTTATTGGACTTTATCAAAATTAAAAACTACTTTAAATCAAGACGCTATCTATAGTTTGAAAAGGCAGCCCCTAGAATGGGAGAAATATTTGCAAACCCTATATCTAATAATGGCTTGATATCTAAAATATATAAAGAAGTACTAGAACTCAACAACTAAAAACAAACAACTCAGTTTAAAAATGGGCAAAGGGCTTGATAAGCCATTTCTCCAAAGAAATGCAAATGGTGAATAAAACGATATTTAACATCACTAATCATTAGGGAAATGCAAATCAAACCACAATTATATCATATTTAACATTCATTAGAATGGGTATTATTTTAAAAAACAGAAAATAACTAATGTTAGTGATGATGTGGATAAATTGGAAACCTTGTGCACTGCTGGTGGAAGTGTAAAATGGTATAGCCACTGTGGAAAACAATATGGCAGTTCCTTAAAAATTAAATATAGAATTACCATATGATCCAGCAATTTTACTTCTGGGTATATATTCAAAAGAATTAAAGCAAGGACTTGAACAAATATTTGTACACTAATGTTCGTGCTAGCATTATTCACAATAGCCAAAAGGTGGAAACAACCCAAGTGTCGACAAGTGAATGGATATAAAAAATGTGGTATATATATATATAATGTAATATTATTCAGCCATACAAAGGAAAAAAATTCTGACATATGTTACAACATTAATGAGCTTTGAAGATATTATACTAAGTAAAATAAGCCAGTCACAAAAAGACAAATACTGTATGATTCCACTTATATGAGAAATCTGGAATAGTAAAACTCATAGAAACAGAAAGTAGAATGGTGGTTGCCAGGGACTAGAGGGAGGGGCACCAGGAAGCTGTTATTTAATGGGTATCGAGTTTTGATTCTGCAAGATGAAAAAGTTCTGGAGATTGGTCGTATAGCAGTATGAATATGTTTAACACTGCTAAACTGTACACTTACAATGTTTAAGATGGTAAATTTTATGCTATGTGTATTTTACCACAATAAAAAATAAAAATAATTTTAAAAAATAATAAAATTCTGACACATGCTACAGCAAGGATGATGAAAAACACTGTACTAAGTGAAGTAAGTCAAACACAAAAGGACAAATATTGTATGATTCCACTTATGAGGTTCCTAGAGCAGTCAAATTTATAGAGGCAGAAAGTAAAATAGTGTTTGCCAGAGGCTATAGGGAAGTTGGAAACGGGCAGTTATTGTTTACTGGATAGAGTTTCAGGTGGAGAACGAAAAAGCTCTGGACATGGATGGTGGTAATCATTGAACAACAATATGTATGTATTTAATGTCACTCAACTGTACACTTGGAAATAGTTAAAATGGTAAATTTTATGTTGTATGTATTTACCACAACAAAACAAAAGGGAAAAAGTAAAGAACATTGAAAATATTCTTGACTTTTAATAATCAAGAAATTTTAACTTAAACTAAAAGATTATCTGAGAATAATATGCCCATATTCAAATATGGTGACGATTAGAAATGGATAGTAGTTGCCAAACTTGGACAAGGGTTATTAAGTCTTCAGCATCTTTAGCTCACTACAGTTCTCATCTTCCCAAGCCCCTTACCTCACTCAGCATATTGTTTGCTTGGACCCTGGAGCTATTTGAGTACTTCCCTAATATAGAAAGTTGTAAGGGAGAGGCAATAATTTTTGACTCTTAAGCCACACGGAGTCAGCCTCCTACAGGAAATTAACAGTGACTAAGATGTTTTCAAGTTTTGTCAAACCCAGGATAAGAGTGGGGAGACAGAGAGTGGAGGCAGTATGAAGAATCGTCTTATCTTTTTACCAAGCAGTCATATCCTGAGACCAAACTTGAATAGGAGTTTTTTAAAATAGTTTTTGCTTTGGGGTTAGTGGAAATTCCCATCAGATTCTGCCTTGCTGGAAGTGTCTTTGTGTGTTTGTATCTGTGAGTTTGTGTGCCTGCAATTGATACATCAAAAGTATTTTTCCTTGCAAGTTTCAATCTTTTATTGCTGTCAGTTGAGGACATCTACATCCTATTTTTGTCACCCAAATATTTTCTGTCCCTCACAGTTTTATGCCATGGGTAATATTTATAAATAGTTCTGTTAACTCTTTATTCGATTTTGTGATAAAATCTTGAATAGGGCAGGAGAGAAAGAAGAACCCTGGACCACATTCTTAGAGGCTTCCCTTCACATTGATGTATATTATTTAATGAATAGCCTTTGGATAACACTGGGTCACCAGTTATAATGGAACTAACCATGGTCTTACTTAACCCAGTTTTATTTCTCCAAATAGTCCATAAAAGACCATGCCAAATGATCCCATTTGTCCACTATCCGAGTATTTCTCTGATTTACCAATATAACATTCCTATCAAAGACAGAGCTTTAAAAAAAAAAGTAAGAACTGACAATGCTCCTTGTGTACCCATGCTGTGGGAATGGGAGGAAATTATGTGTGGCTGTAGCACATGGAATTTAGAGAGAAGTGCATAGAGTTTAGACAAGAGTTATGGGAAAGCCAGACAGAGGGTCAAGCCAGGGAATGCAAATGGCATTCTATTACTGTTTTAGAGGTTAGAATTATGTGTAAGTAGTAATAAAGAAAGTATTTTAAAAGCCTCTTTAATATTTTTTCAAATATTAAAAAATCAGCAATTTTGGATCTGTAAGTAACTATGAATAATGCTTTTAGCTGAAGCATTAGAGCCACCTCCAGGTGGGTGCAGGATTTATTAAATTATAGCATCCTGTGGACCTCACCACCAAGTATCTGGCCTTATTAGGTACCACCATTCGACCCAGGAAGGCCAGGCTGAGGCCTGCCATGTTGTCCTTTTTGCCATTCACTCACTGCTGCTGCTGGACAGCCCAGTGGCTCTGCAGGCCTGCCAGCTGTGCAAGCAGCCAGCAAGTGAACACAGCCCTTGCTCCCCATCCTGGCAGAGGAGCACAAAAAAAAGAAGTGCAGCTGAGGGGAGTGTGTCAGCTCAGAAAATGGCTGACATCTTATTTCTTGTGTGGCAAAGACTCACAGTACAGGTGTTGTCCCCAGACCAAGGAGGCTGAAAGTACCAGCTCAGATTAGGACCTTGTGTCAAATGGCAAAGCAGAGATGTAACTGGAAAGCAGAATCCCAGCATGGGAATGTCAATGGCAGAGAGCCTCCTGGACCACAGTCAGGATGGCTGTTGGCTACAATGGACCACAGGGATACAACTACGGTCAGACAGTAAAGGACTCAGTGCTACCCTGGGGGAAATGGCAAAAACAAGCACATGACTCAGCCTGTGTGCATGCACACATGCATGCGTGTTAGAACTGAGTGTGGAATTAAATCTGAGACCACACTATTGGCTATTTAGAGAGATTACGTCAGCCCAATTCTGGCAGAAACAGGTGGCATTCCCAAATCACAATAATCCACAAAACAATAAAGGGACTATTGACAAGGGTATATGCACAATCTAAGAGAATGATGAAAGGAAACACAGTATCTTGTGTGAGTGGAGTTATTCCCTTTAGGCCTGAAGCAGCAAGGGGAAGGAGCAGTTATAACAACACAATGACTGAACAGATGCCATTTGGAGGGCCCATTGTCAGAGCTAAGACCTGTGGATGAGAGAGCAGGCCAGCGGGCAGCCCTTCAGGGATGGAGAAGAAGAATACATGTCCCATTGCACTCTGCCAGTGCTCCATGGTGGCCCCAAGAGAGGACAAAGAGCCCAGTGGTGTGGCTCAGACAGCCTCCCTGGTCAAGAGCAAGATGGACAAGGGCAAAAAGAGATCATGGGAAGCAAATATAAGATAATCGTCATAGAGGAAAAATTTCCTTTCCAGTGAATACAAAGAAAAGCAATGGAAGTGGGCTAGTGTTGACAGAGTCCTCCTAGATTCTAAACACTGTGAGATTAGTTTTACGTAATTCCAAGAATGTTAACCCAATTTTTGCACCAGACACTCTTTTAGATACTTTGCACATTTTATTTCTTTTAATGTTCACAAACCTGATATAAATATTTCTACTGGCATGTTACAAATGAGGAAACTAGAACTCAGAGGTGCCAAGAAAGTGAGTAGGGAAAACTGGATTTAAATCCAAATCTGTTGAATTCCAAGGTTTATCTGCAAAAGCATGTGGGAGGCCACCATTAGTAAAGAATAAAAATAATCAATATCAAAAGTGACCATCAGCAGTAGGGTCCATGTATCCTTTTTAATAAATGAAGACTATGAACTCTGTCCAGATTCAGGGAGGCAATTGGGCTCCAATGAGCTGGTTTTCATCAGCAATTCTGGTTGGAGGAAGTGGCCTTCAGAAGTTTGAAGATATATATGTTTGGGTAGCTGGGAGACTGGGGGTGGTGTTTTGGGATGCACTAATTATAGAACCACTTTCTAAGCTACTTTCCAAGCATAAGAGAGATTCTATGCCACCCTTAGTTCATCTTTAGGCAATTGAGCACATTGTCATATGTAATGAGATTGCATCACATTTTGATCTACTTTTTACTAAATTCTCCTTAAACAATGAGCATGGAGACGATTAAAAACTGGACAGTGTTCATAACTTTCATTAATTCAACACATATTTATTAAACACCTATTATTACTAGACACTGTTATAAATCCTGGAGATACAGTGGTTTAGAGAGTCACCTCCCACACAGATGTTAGAGTTTAGCTATTAAACTAGTCAAAAAAATTTTCAAATGCAAAAATTAATAGGAAAGCAATAAACAAAGTGAAGACAGTAGCTGGAAGGCAAGGTTGCTACATCACAGAAACAATAAGGAAAGAACTATGTGCAGCAGTGATGTTTAAGCTAAGATCTGAAAGATGGCCATGGCCAGCCATGCATGGGACCACTAGCAGAGCATCCTAAGCCAATGCAGCTAGAAACCAGCAAGCTAGGAAGAGAACTGTGTGAAATCAGAATGCAGAAGGATGGTCCAGGTCATGCAGGTTCTTGGGGGTCTTTTCAGGTCTGCTCATGGAAATCCTCGAATGATTTTAAGTAGGGGAGTGACAGAACATAATTTATATTTTTTAAAGATCACTTAGACTGAAGTATGAGGAGTGAATTAAGGAGAGATAGCCATTGAAAAGCTACTGCTGTGGTCACTGAGAAAAGCAATTTGTGTCACAGTTGTGGCCATGCATGTTGGGTGAAAGTCAGGGTGTATTTTGGAGGTTAAACCTCAAGAATTTTGACGGGTTGGACATAGGGAGGGGTGATATGAAGGAAGAAAGCAAAAATGATGCCTGGGTTTCTTGCCTGAATAACTGTGTGAATGGTGGGGATATTAACTGGGGAAGAGGAAGACTGGGGAGAAACAAATTTGCAACAGCACAAATCCTATTTTGCAAGTATTGAGTTTGCAACTGCTTTTTGAGCATTCAATTAGAGTTGTCGAATATGTAGGTAACATGTACAATTCTGGAACTCAAGGGAAAGCTGGAGAAACAAATATTGGAGTAGCCTGATTTCATCTGATTTAGAAACCATGAGACAGGATAACATTCCATGAAGAGAGAGCATAGATGAGGAAAAGACATGGGCCAAGTACTAAGGTTCTCTAATACTTGAAACCTAAAGACAGGTAAAGAGTGATAGTCATTAAGCTATGTTCTCACAACTTCAAATCCACTATCTAATATTCTACTCTGTGATGCTGGAGCTAGAACCCTGAAAACAAAATTTCTCGTTGTCCAACAAGTTTCTTTTTAGATTCTGCCAGTGGGAAGCACTAGAAGAAAACTAGGAGACGGGCTGAACAAAAAGGCATAATTGTTCCTTCCTGTTTCCTGTGTGTTTGCTATTTCTGTTTGTTTTGCCTCAACTATATAGCCCTTATAGTTTCAGAGAGCAATAGATGTTTCCAGCCTCCAGAAGGTTAGTCCTCTATGAGCAGTAACAAGTAATACTCACTCCCCCGAGTTGGAGCCCAGCTCTGCCAGGCTCTCCTCTGAGCTGCTGATGATGTAGTAGACGATATCTACTGCTCAAAAGGTTCTGCCCCAGCTCTGCAGGAACCCTCCTCTGAGATTGTAGCTCTGGTAACCCCAACATCTCTCTTGTGTTTACCAGCTCTTGGGATAGTAACTGCTTCCCGCGGGTCCTGTTTCTGTGTTCCCTTTTAGCTTTCTCAGCACTCCAACACCTGTGTACACAGTTCTCCATGCTAAGTTCTCTCTGCTGAAATACGTCATGTGGTTTCTGTTTTCCATGGCTGATAAAGGGAGCCAGTAAAGTTTCCTGAAATGATAAGGCAACAGAAAAACCAAGCGAGTATGGCTTAGAAGCCACAATAGAAAATGCCTCAGGAAATTAATTAGAAAGGAAAAATTCAGCTGAGAGGTTGGATAAGATGAAAAAAGATACCAATCTATTGGATGTAACTAAATGTGAGTTGTTCAAGGCCTTGACTATGGATGCTTAATGGATTCATTTTCTAGGTGAAGACAAGTACATTAAACTGACACATTCTAGCTGCCTCGAGAATTAGGCTAACCCAAAGTTTTGCCTTAGCTTTGGAGCAGCTGTTCATGTTTGTTTGTTTGTTTGTTTGTTTAATACCTAAAACATATTTGATTGACTCATTCATTTCAAATATTTTATTATCATATATTTGATAATTTGATACATTTAATTAATGTATTATTCGTAAGATATACAACATACCACTTAAATGCCTGTGAATTCACCATGCAATTTAAGATATGGAACTTTCCAAATGTTCTGTGTGACAATCTAAAATTATATCCTCCTTTCTCCCACCTAAAGGTAATCACATTCCTGAATTTTTGTCATTTCTTTCCTTTTCTATACAACTTTAACAAATGTGCATTTATCCTAATATTCTAATATTTTCTTTGCACTTATTTATTATTTTTTTAATCTACAAAAGTTGTATTATTCAAAATGAGTTCTTCTGAACCTCTTTTTTCATTTTTTTTTAAGAATCACTTATGTGATCTATTTATTTCTCACTGTTGTACTGCTATAGTATTGTAGTATTTCTTTGTATGATTATGACACTATTTTTCCATTTTCCTCCTAACTGACATGTGTTTGCTGCTTCTGGAGATTATAAATAGCACAGCTAACTAGCATTCTTGGCCATGGCTCCTCTTACACATGCATAAGAGTGTTTCTGTGCTATGAAGAATGGCCAGGTCACCGAGAATGTTCAGCTTCAGCTTCACTAGGTAATTCCAAAAAATTTTCCAAAGCTGTTTTATCAAATCAACCTTCTTCTAACACTTTATAAGAATTGCACTGCTCCACATCTTTGTATCATTTGACATTAAGTTTTGCCATTCTGGGTGATATAAACTATCTTATATTGCATTAAATATGTATTTCCTTGGTGTTAATGAGTTTGTGTATATTTTCATAAGATTATTGCTATTTTCATTTCCTCTTCTGTACTACTTGTTTCTCTTGTTTCTTGTTTTACTCTGTGTACTTCTTTGTCTAATTCTTATTGAGTTTAGGGAACTGTTTGTATGTTTGGGATGCCAATAGTTTGTTAGTTATATCAATGGAAAATAATTTCTCTCAGTTTATAACTTTTCTCCCTCTTTATGTGTCTGATGAGCAGGTCTCAATTTTATTGTAGTCAAGTTTACCAAGTTTACAGTTTGTTCTTATGTGCTTGATTAAGAAATTCTCCTCTACCTCAAAGTCATAAAAATATTTTCTTTATTTCTCACTAGAAATTTTGTATTTCCTTTCTAATTAAAGTATTTAATCCACCTAGAATTGTTTTTTGTGAACTGTATAAAATATTAACCCAATTTCATTTTTCATATATATAATCACCTATCCCAAAACAATTGTTTAGTTCTCTTTTATAAAAATCTGCAATGCTTGTTCCATCATAGTTCAAGTTTTTCTGTTTCTGGACTCCAAGCCCTGTTTTAGTGTTTTCATTGTCAATCCCTTAACTAATAATCCTTATAGCTTATAACAAGTCATGATATCCACTAAGGCATTTTCATCAACTTTTCTTTCCTCCTGAAGAGTGTTTTATTTTTACTTGACATTGTTCTCTTAATAAATTTAATAATCAGCTTGTTAGATTCCAAGAAAAACTGTGTTAGGATTACTATTCAAATAAAAAAGAATCCATGGGTCATTTGGGGGAGAGCTGGCATTTTAAAATTAATGAGTCTCCCTTTCCATGAACTCAGAATATCTCTTCATCAATTTACATTTTGTTTAAAATACTAAAATTTTATAATTTTCTCAATAGAGATCTTGTGGACTTTTTGTTAAATGTATTCTTTGGTCCGTTGCATTTTGGGTTGCTTTTGCTAAGTTCCCCTTTTAAAATAATGACATTTTCTATTCTTTATTGCTGGTGTATAGAGATATAATTTATTTTTGAATATAAAATTTGTGTCACAAAATTCAAAATCAGTTATTATTTATAAATATTTGCCTATGGAATATTTAAGGTTAGCTATATTTGCATTCATATCATATGTGAATAATAAAGTTTTCTTCTACTTTTATAATTTTTTGTTCTTTTCTTGTCTTACTACACTGGCTAGTACCTCCAGAACAAGTCTAAAGCTACTTGTATTGCTTCTGATTTTAAAGAGAATGGCTGTAGACTTTCACCACTGAATACATTATATGCAGTAAATTATTGATAGATACCCTTTATCAGATTCAGGAAGTTTCTTTATATTACTATTACTTTCTAGTATTCTAGGAATTTTTATGATTAAATGCATATGGGATGCTGTGGATATCTGTATCTATTGATATGCTTTTCTCCTTTAGTTCTTTAATGTGCTGAAATACAACAATAATGTTCTTTTTAAATATTTCTTTTTTTTAATTACAGCTGACATACAATATTATGTTTTAGATGTACAACATAGCAATTAGACATTTATATTACTTATGAGGTGGTCACCACACTAAACCTAGTAACCATGTGACACCATATATTGTTATTACAATGTTACTGACTATATTCCTTGTGCTGTACTTTATTTACATCCTGATGACTTTTTGTAACTACCAATTTGTACTTTTTAATCCCTTCCCACTTTTAACTTACTCCTCAACCCCTTCCCATCTGTCAATCATGAAAATATTCTCTATATTTATGAGTTTGTTTCTGTTTTATTTGTTTATGTTGTTCTTTAGATTCCACATATAAGTGAAATAATATGACTTTTGTCTTTTTCTGTCTGACTTACTTTACCCAGAATAATACCCTTTAGGTCCAGTCATGTTGCAGATGGCAAGATTTTATTCTTTTTATGGCTGAGTACTATTCCATTGTATATCTGTACCACCTCCTCTTCATCCATTCATCCATTGATGGACATCCATGTTGCCTCCATTTCTTGGCTATTGTAAATAATGCTGCAATGAATATATGGATGCACATGTGCTTTTAAAGTAGTGTTTTAAGTTTTTTCAGATAAATATCCGCAAGTGAAATTATTGGGTCCTTCTTTGTCTCTTTATTATAGGCTTTATTGAAGTCCATTTTGTCTGGAATAATTACTGATATCCCATCTTTTCTGTTTGTTTGTTTACATTTTCATAGAATACCTCTTTCCAATTCTTTATTTTCAGTATGTGTGTGTATTTCAATCAGAAGCGAGTCTTTCGTAGTCAGCTTTTGTAAGGGTTTGTTTTCTTATCCATCTAGCCACCCTATGTCTTTTCATTAGAGCATTTAGTCCATTCACATTTAAAATCATTGTTGATAGATATGTAGTTATTGTCATTTTATTATTCATAGTTTTTTTATTTTTTTCATCTTTGTCTTAAAGAAGTCCCTTTAACATTGCCTGTAATACTGGTTTGGGGGTGATAAACTCCTTTAGCTTTTTCTTCTCTGGGAAGCTATGTATCTGTCCTTTATTTCTAAATGATAGCTTTGCTGAGTGGAGTAGTCTTGGTTTTAGTTCCTAACTTTTCATCACTTTGAATATTTCATGCCAATCATTTTCTGGCCTGCAGTTTCTGTTGAGAAACCAGCTGACAGTCTTATGGATATCCCTTGTAGAAGTAACTGCTTTTCTCTTGATGCTTTAAAAATTCTTTCCTTGTCTTTAACCTTTCCCATTTTAATTGTGGTATGTCTTGGTGTGTGCCCCTTTATGTTCATTTTGTTTGGGACTCTGTGCTTCCTAGGCTTGTATTCCTATTTCTTTGCCAGGTTAGGGAATTTTCTGTCATTATTTCTTCAAATAGGTTTTCAATTCCTTGCTTTTTTTCTTCTCCGTCTGGCACACCTATAATGCAAATGTTGGTACACTTGATGTTGTCCCAGAGGCTTCTTAAACTATCCTCATTTATTTATTTATTTTTATTTTTCCTGTCGAACTGGGTATTTGTTTCTACCTTATCTTCTAAATCACTTATTTGATCCTCTGCTTTAACCAATCTACTACTGATTCCCTCTAATACATTCTTCATTTCAGTTATTGTATTCTTCATTTCTCACTGGTTCTTTTTTATGTTTTCTGTTTACATTTTTATGTTTTCTATCTGTTCATCGAAGTTCTCCCTGAGATCATTGAACATCCAGTGTTTTGAACTGTGCATCTGGTAGATTGCTTGTTTTCATTTTGTTTAGTTCTTTTTTCCAGACCAGAGCTTTGTTCTGTTCTTTTATTTGGGACATGTTTCCTTGTCTCCCCTTTTTGTCTGCCACCCTGTATTTATTTTTATGTCTTAGGTAGAGCTGCTATGTCTCCTGATCTTAGTAGAGTGTGGCCTTATGTAGTAGGTTTTCTGTGGGGCCCAGTGACGCAGTCTCCCTAGTCAACTGAACCAGGTTCTCCAGGTTTGTCCTCTGTGTATCCTCCTGTTGCTCCAGCCTTGGTTGTTGCTTGCACAATGAGAGGGATTGATCCTCTGGTTGGTTGGTTGTGAGGACTAGTCATGACTACAGTGGAGGAGCTGTTGTGCAGGAGCTGACCCTATGGAGCAAGATTTGCTTTAGCAGGTCTCTGGTGCTGGCCCAGACTGCCCTTTGGGCTTGTTGTCCATGGAGACAGTTGGTTGGTGCTCTGGTTGGTGTTCTGGTGTTCTGCCTTGGTTGGCCATAGGCATGTCAGCCTTCGGGGTGTCCTGGGAGAGGCCTCGCCTGAGGCCAAGTGTAGCTGAAGCTTATGCCCTTTCCTGGGCCACCAGGAATGAGCCACAAAGCAATCCACAGATGGACGCTACCCACACTGGTGCCTGAGAGAGACTTAGCTGTGAACAAAGACCAGCTTTCCCTAGAGCCATGCTTGGGGCTGCTTAGTAAGAAGTAAAGGGCATGCCTAGGTCAAATGCTGCTTATTTGGGCCGGCCGAGTGGCTCAGTTGGTTAAGAGCTCGCTCAAGAGTGTGAGCTGAGCTCTGAGCAACAGCGGTTTGATGCCCAGCCTGAGCTGAGTTGCCGTTGAGCTGCCAACAGGTGGAAGGATGGCTCAGCTTAAAAAAGAAAAAAAAAATTTATCAGATGCAAATGCTGCTTATTTGGGTTTTGTAAAGCTGTGAGGGATTTTAGGAAAGTCTGAAGCATGAGCTAAGACAGTCTATTTGTATAGAAAAGTCACTGGAAGTGACTTGGGTGGACCTGCAAGTTGGGTGGAGTAGAATCTCAGGGAATCAGCAGGGTGGAGCGAATGGTGTCAGCTAAATTGATGGAGACTCAGATATGGTGGGTACCTGAGTCTGCATGCTTGGTGAGTGGAGGTCCCAACAAAGGAACAATGGCTTCTGCCAGCACTTTTTTCTGGAAGTTGCTCCTCCAGATCTCCCTCTGAAGCCAGACAACTCAATTTCTCCCTGTATGCCCCTGGCACCTTTCAGCTACTATATCCGCACTGGAGCTCAGAGCGAGTGAGTCCATCAGTGAGTAAATCTGTGAGCAGGCCCTTTAAGAGAAATGACTTGCTCTCACTCAGCCACAATCACTGCTGGCTTCCATAGCCAGAAGTTGTGGGACTTCTCTTCCTGACACTGGATTCCTGGGATGGGAAACCTGGTTTGGGCTCCACATCCTACCAGTCTCAAGGTGTCTTTTTCTGTATATCCTTAGTTATAAGACTTTGGTTCAGCTGGACTTTAGGCAATTCTCTATGGCAGTTCTGTAGTTTTAGTTGTAATTTTGATGTGGTTGTGAGAGGAAGCAAGCACAGCATTTATCTAGTCCATCATTTGACCAGAAATCCCAGTACTAATGGTCTAATGTTAAATCACCCATACTTTCCTTGGATAATTCATATCAGACATGATACATTATATTTTTTATGTACTGTGGATTTATTTAACAAATATTTTAAGATTTTTACATCTATGTTCATGAGTGAGATTGGACTATAATTTTCTTTCATGTACTGTCCTCATATAGTTTTGTTATTATTCTTATAAAATAAGATTATATAATTTAATAGAATATATATATATATATACTGTCAGAACTGTCTGTTACTTAAGTGTTAGAATTCAAATGTAAAAGGTCTTTGGTTTTTCTTCTTGTTGTCATTGTTATTTTTTGTTGTTTCGTTGGAGAAATTTTTTAGTGATTGGTTTAATTTTGTTGACTTATTCTTTTTTGGTTCAGTTACAATCAATTATGTTTTCTTTTAATTTTGTTTCAATTTTTAAAATTTATAGACAAATCCCATTTATGTATTGCCTTATTCATTTTTATCTCTGTCCTACATTTAGGCATGACCTATTTTTATTTTTACTATTGCTTTGTTCCCTTTCTGGGTTATTTGAAGTTTCTGAATATTTTTCAAATGATCTTTTAAAAGAGCCAACTTTGCATTTGCATTATATTTCCTTTTTTTCACTCTTTTTAATTTTTATTAAATTTATTAGAGTGACATTGGTTAGTAAAATTATAAGTTTCAAGTCTACATGTCTATAATATATTATCTATATATCACGTAGTGTGCTCACCACCCAGAGTCACTTTCCCTTCCATCACCACATATTTGATCCTCTTTTCTGCGTTCTAAAAGCCCCATCTACCCTTACCCTCTGGTAACCACTAAACTGTTGGCTGTGTCTATGTGTCTTTGTTTGTTCGTCTTGTTCCTTTGTTGCTTTCAGTTTTATATACCACATATGTGTGAAGTCATATAGTTCTTGACTTTTTCTGTCTGACTTATTTCACTTAGTATGATAATCTCAAGATCCATCCTTGTTGTTTCAAATGGCAGTATTTCATCTTTTCTTATGGCCAACTAATATTCCATTGTGTATATGTACCACATCTTTATCCAGTCATCTATCAGAGGACACTTTGGTTGTTTCCATGTCTTGACATTGTGAGTAATGCTGCAATGAACATAAGAGCACATATATCTTTATGGATAAAGGTTTTCAGATTTTGGGGGTAGATACACAGAAGACTGTCATATGGTAATTCTATTCTTAATTTTTTGAGGAAATTTCATACTGTTTTGCATAATGGCTCTACCAATTTACATTCCCAATGGCAATGTATAAGGGTTCCTTTTTCTCCATAACCTCTCCATTTCTTATTACTTGTCTTGTTGATGATAGCCATTCTAACAGGTGTGAGGTGGTATCTCATTGTGGTTTTGATTTGCGTTTCCTTGATAGCTGTGAAGTTGAGCATTTTTTCATATCTCTGTTGGCCATTTGTATGTCTTCTTAGGAGAAGTGTCTGTTCAGTTCTCTGCCCCTTTTTTAATTGGATTGTTTGATATTGAGTTGTATGAGTTCTTTACATATTTTTTATATTATCCCCTTATCAGAGGGGTTGTTTGCAAATATCTTATCCCAGTTGGTTGGTTGTCTCTTTGTTTTGTTGATAGTTTCTTTTGCTGTGTAGAAGCTTTTTAGTGTGATATAGTCCCATTCATTTATTTTTGCTTTTACTTCCCTTGCCTTTGAGGTCAAATTCATAAAATCCTCTCTGAATCCAATGTTATTCACTTTCACATTTCTGAAGCTGGATTCTTAGTTTACAGATTTTTAGGCTTTTTTCCTAATATGAGCTTGAATTACCAGTTCTTTTTATGTCATAAACTTCAATATTTAGTGGTTTTATTGTTTTTCCAATCTAAGCATTTTCTAATATTTATTATGATTTTATCTTTGACCTATGTATTATTTGAAAGTTTTTTAAAATTTCTGAACATGTAATGGTTTGGGTTTTGTTTGTTTTTTTTTAATAAAATTGTTTTTGCTGTTGAAATATATATGTATATATGTGTATATATATATATATATATATATATATATAATGATATTGGTCATAGAAAATACGATGTAAATACTAATCACTCTTTTACATTTGTTGAAACTTAGTTAATATCCTAGCATGTATACAGTTTCGTAATTATTATATATGTGTTTGAAAAAGAATGCATGTTTTCCCAGTAGTGAGTACACTGTTCTATGTTTCTGCATTTACACAAAGTTTGTTAATTGGGTTGTTTGAATCTTCATTATTATTATTTTGTCCATTTTTTGTTTGTCTGGCTTTGTCCAACCATGTCCTAGAACTCTAGGGGAATCATCTGCAAGGAGTAGCATTCTCAAACTGGCTGTGAATTCAAATCAACTATGAAGTTTTTAAAAATACAGATACCTGCTGCCTGTCCCCATTGTGATTCTTATCCCTGAGATGAGACTGAGAAAACTGCATTTTTAAAAGGCCCCATGTGATGATGATGAACAATCAAGATCATGTACGACTGTTTTTAGCTTGTTGAATTTTATTATGTGATATTGCTACTTCTTGAAAAATAAATTCACCTATTGATTAAAAGCCAACTTTTTTCTCAGATTTATACAATGGGGAAGAGTGCACTAAAAACTTCAAGACAAGTTTGAATAACTGATTCGTGGCTCTATGAGATTTCCTGAAAAGACTAGAAAAGGGAAATTTGGTCTAGAAATTACTATGACAGACAAAACCTAGTCCTGGGTCCTCAGGAGATTAGTAGGAGATTTTCCCCACTTATGATGCCTTATTTCTCTTGTTAGATATGTGTGGGGAAACACAAGTCACTAGTTTTCCAGGGATATCAGAAAGGGTTCCTTCAACAAACTCCTTCCCGAAGGAAACTGAGTATAAGTGATTTAGTGTGGTACAAAGACCAGAAGCATTGAAATCACTTGAGAGCTTGTTCGAAATGCAGAATCTCAGATCCCACACCAAAGTTGTGAACCATATTTTCTGCTTTTAACAGGATCTCCAGATAATTTCTATGTGTATTTCTGTTAGCGACACACTTTAGAAATGCAGATAGTTTCTGCATTTCTAACCAGTTCTGCAATGATGCCATTATACCTGGTACCAGGCACATTTTGAATAGCGAGGGTTTATTTCACAGGGAATGTAAACAGAAGGAAGAAGCCCTTAAAACCATTCAGGGATGACTATACCCTGCTACTGACATCAATGACGCTATGTGGGCTTAGGGTCTTTATGAAGCTCGAAGAATACATCCCCCCACCATTTTATCATAATATGGAAGGGCACAGAACGCTACCTTTGTCTAGCAATGGAATCATTCAAATTCTCACAGGAAGAATGCTGAAAACAATTAGAATTTCTCACCTTCTTTACTGTTTCCTCAGTGCAAAATAGTCACTCCAGTCTTTATGACTCAAATTCATAAATTCTCCCCTGCAGATTTTCATGGGAGACTGCAGTCTCCTTCCCATTTTTGCCTTTCATTTCTGTCATTTGGTTGTCTGCAATCTGAAGCAGACACAACTGGGGAAGGAATCCATGGAGAATATATTTTCCTATTGAAATGAACAATGTATTTTCAGTTTTTTGTGTTTTGTGTTTTTTTTTTTAAGATTTAGCAGATCACACACAGGCTGCACTCACATAGAAAACAGCTCAGCCTGGTTGATCTCAGGTCTGCCCATGGGGCTACATTTCTGGAAGTCAAGCTAACGTGGAGGGCAGGTAGAGCAGAGCCTGGACCCTCCCCAGGCATGGGCTGCGTGGAAATGGCTCCGTGGTCACCATCCTCACTCGCCTTTTGCCAAAGCTCCCCTGTCATTCTTTGAGATGTGAAGCTCATCTCACAGATTCTTCAGGAAGGTCTCTGTGTAAAATATCCCCTGAGTTTTTTAAATGCTTTAAGTTGTTTTTTTTATAGCTCTGATATATGGAAAACAGTTTCTCTGGACATAAAGTCCTTGGCTATCACTTTCTTTCCTTTTATTTCTTGAAAATGATGCTTGCTTTGTTCTTGTTTGTAGGTTTCTGGAAAGAAGTTTGACGCCACCCTGATTCTCTTTCCTTTGTCAGTTATGTGATCTTTTTTTGCCTGGAGGCCCAGAGGATTTTTTTTTTTCTTTATCTTTAAAGTTGAAAAGTTTCACCAAGATAACTCCCAGAGTTGATCTTTACTGATCAATTTTCCAAACATACAGTGTAACACTTTGATATATGCAGATATTTCATATTTACAGGTTTTTTTGGATTGTAGTTTAAGTATTAGTTTCATTCCATATTTTGTTTTTCTTCTTCAGAGATTCCAATACATAGTAGATATTTTAGATCTTCTCTGCTTATCCTTTAAACTTTTTTTCTGATTCTTCTAACCTCTTCCTTAATTGTATTTACTTCTTTTTTTTTTCTGTTTTATTATTTCAGCATGTTAAACTTTAGGCTATTTTAATTTAGTCTTCATTTCTTACATTATTTGTTTTTTATCTTCAAATTCTTTCCTGAATTATTTCATTTTTTTAAATGTTTTTGGTTCATTTTCCTTATTAGTTTGAAATTTTAAATCAAAGTTTTAAATATTGAATAAAGATGTTCTTTTCTTTAATGTCTGCAAATGTTTGTTTAATAGTACTTAATTCCTCTTAGAGAAGGTTGTGCTACTGTTTTCCTTTAATTTTAGGGAAATATTTTCATTAGCTTAATAATAGCGATTCTTACTTTCTATTTTCTATTTAAAAATGTTTTGTATGAATGCTTCTTTTCATTTTCTTTCATTTTAAAATATCTTCTATTTTCTAGATCATCAATTGGCATCTTTCTATGTAGGAAGGTTAATACTTTTGGATAATTTACTGGGTTTCCTAGTTCAAAAGCATCCTTTTCTCTTGGTACAGAAAGTACCATTTCTTTGGGCATAGAATCATAAACGGAGGTTAGATTGTCTTCCAATTCATCAGTCCTCTTTTGTTTGTTTAGGATTGTTTATTTCCTCTGCTTGCTTCCTTCTTCGTCTTTACCACCAAGTCACCCAGGGATGCCGGTCCCTTACAAGTCACCTGCATATGCAGAATTTTCCAAGGACTTCTGTTCTGGTTTTGCACATTTTTGAGTCTATTTTTTCAATTCTCCAGTAACCAATATTCTAACTTATGAAGACTCAAACCTGTTTGTATATTTTTTTCACTTGTGGGAAAACCCTCCTGCAAATAACTTTATCAGGGCTCACCACTACTGGGACCCACCTCACTCCAATCTTTCTGTTTCAGTCTCTCCCTGACTGTCCACACTGACCAGCACTCCATAGCAAGCCTTACTGTGAGTACTTATTTCCTAATTTATATTTATATTTAATTCTCTCTTAATTGTGTTTCTAAATAATTCATGGATTTGTCTACCCTCCAAAATAATAATAACTACACAGATCAAAGAAGAAATAAAATTTGAAAATTTGTATTTTGATCTGAATGATGATGTAAACACAACTTATCAAAAGGTGTGGAATGCAACCAAGTACTGAAGGAGAAATTTATAATCACTAAAGACTGATATAAAAAAATGCAGACAACACCTCCGATAAGGGTCCTAATATCCGAAATACATAAGGAACTCATACAAATCTACAACAACAACAACAAAAAATCCAATTGAATAATGGGCAGAGGATCTGAATAGACATTTCTCCAAAAAGGACATACAAATGGGCAATAGACATATGTTAAATATCATTAATCATCAGAGCAATGCAAATGAAAATCACAATGAGATAGCACCTCATACCAGTTAGAATGGCTATCATCAACAAGACAAAGAAATAGCAAGTGCTGGAGAGGCTGTGGAGAAAAAGGAACCCTCCTACGCTGTTGGTGGGAATGCAGATTGGTACAGTCATTATGGAAGGCAGTGTAGAGATTCCTCAAAAAATTAAAAATAGAATTGCCATATGACCCAGCAATCCCTCTGTTGGGTATCTAACCAAAAACTCTGAAAACATTTATCCATAAAGATATATGTGTTCTGATGTTCATTGCAGCTTTATTTACAGTGGCCAAGACATAGAAACAATCAAAGTGCCCTCTGATAGATGATTGGATAAAGAAGTTATGGTGTATATACACAGTGAAATATGATTCTGCCATAAGAAAAGATGAAATACTGCCATTTGCAACAACACAAATGAATCTTGAGATTATAATGCTAAGTGAAATAAGTCAGACAGAAAAAGTCGAGAACCATATGATTTCTCTGATATGTGGGATATAAAACTGAAAACAACAAAGGAACAAGACAAACAAATGAAGAAACAAAAACTCATAGACACAGACAATAGTTTAGTGGTTACCAGAGACTAAGGGGGAGGATGGTGGTAGATGATGGTAAAGGGGATCAAATATATGATGATGGAAAGAGAACTGACTCTGGGTGGTGAACATACAATGTGATATATAGATGATGTATTACAGAATTGTACACCTGAAACCTATGTAACTTTACTAACACTTGCCACCCCAATAAACTTTAATTAATTAAGAAAGAAAGAAAGTTAGTACTCAGTTCAATGATCAAATCTTCTATCCTAACAAACTAGAAAAAAAGAAGAACAATTTAAAGACAAAGTAAGCAAAAGTGTAAAAATTAGACTGAAATACATAACAGAAGTCAAGAATGGACTAGAGCAAGGAAGACTGCAGACAGGTATACAAGAGGTGGTTCTAGCGATGCAAGCAAAAGACTGTGAGGATATAGACTCAAGCAATGGCATAAATATTTGGGCAAGTCACCAAGAGAATGTGGGGAGCCTGGGATCCCACTATATCCACATCTAGAGCAACTCTACTGTCTAAAAGAGAATGGGTATGTCTTCCTGTATTTTAAGTAAAAGCTTCACAGTTACTCCATAAAAAAAAAAAAAAGAAATAGATAACAAAAGAACAATAGAGAAAAATCAGAGCAACTACATTCAGAATACATTTTTTTAAAAACTCTAAAACAATAAAGGAAATAATTTAAAAATTCAAAATAGGCCAAACATGTATTTATTTTTTTTTAAGATTTTTTTTTTTTAAATTGGGGAATTGGGGGAGGGGAACAGACTAGTTGCTGTCCTTTTGTTCTTCAGTCTAGTTGTGGAGGACATTGCTTCACTGACCCATGTTGGTATCATCATTGCGCTCCTCTCAGGTGAAAAGATCGGTCCCCAGCCTCTGGATGGTGGCTCACAGTGGTTCTTGGCAGTTCACACCGCCTGCCAGCTGCTCACACTGGCTGCCGGCCACTCCCTGTAGCCTATGGCAGCCCACTGCAGCAGGGGCTGCAGCTATGCAGTCCTGGGGACTCACAGCAGCCCAGCTCCAGGTGGAGCTGTTGTTCACCGACTTAGCTGTAGAGGGCAGTGTCACTGGCCCTCATATGTGGGATCTGAACTGGGCCGCTGGTGTCCCAAGCCAGCTCTTAACCAACATGCCACTAGGCCAGCCTAAAATATGCCAAACATTTAAATGGCTACTTCACCCAAAATAAAAAAAGATATATGATGGTAAATAAGTGCATACATATTAGTCAATAGTCACTAGCTCAACCTCATTAGTCATTAGGGAATTACAAATTAAAATCACAATAAGATTAAGGGCCAGCTGAGTGACTCAGTTGGTTAAGAGCTTGCTCAAGAGTGCAAGCTGAGCTCTGAGCAACAGCAGTTCGATGCCCAGCCCTAGCTGAGCTGCCGCTGAGCTGCCAACAGAGGGCAGGATGGTGCAGCTAAAAAAACAAACAAACAAAAAGAACCAATAAGATTCTACTATACACCTATTAGAAATTTAAAAAATTAAAAGACTGACCATAACGATGGTTGTCAAGGGTGTGGTACAACTGGAACTCTCATTCCCTGCTGGTAGGAATATAAAAGGTGCAAACATTTTGTAAAACAGATTGTCAGTTTCTTAAAATGTTAAATATACATCTACCAAATGATGTAACCATTTCACTCCTAAGTATTTACCCAAAAGAAATTAAAGCATATGCCCAAAGATTTGTACATTAATGTTAATAATTTCCTTTTTTGTAGTAGCCAACTGGAAACAAATATCTGTCAAGAGGATAAAGAAATTGCTGTATGTCTATATGATGAAATACTAATTGACAATAAAATGGGGGGATTACAAATACACTTTCAATTTTAAAATGAAATACACACAACATGGATGAATCTCAAAATAATTATGGTGAGTAAAAGAAGCCAGCCAAAAAAAATAGTACATTCTATGATTCCATTTAGATTAAATTCCAGAAAATGCAAACTAATTTACAATAACAGCAAGCAGATCAGTGATTGCCTGAGATAGGGAGTTTGAGAACTGGAAGGTGGAATTACAAATAGGCACATGGTAACTTTGGCAGGTAATGGATATGTTCATTATCTTGACTGGAAAATGGCTTCTTGGTGGTTTCCTGGGTATATACAAGTATGTAAATTGTACACTTTATATATGTAGTTTATTGTAAATCAAGTTACTTCAATAAAGGCCATTGATGAGTTTGAAAATGTAATACTACTCACAATGATGTTGTAAATATAAATAAAAGAGGGGACTTAAGTGGGACTATAACTCTATGTGGTGGGACAAGTGAATCTGCACCCATGGTGATTTAGCATAAGCACCAAGAAATTAAAATATGACTATAAAAGACAACGATAAATTTCTGAAATTTGGATTGATTGAAGCACTTCATTAACTCTTAATCCTTAGTGTGTTACTCCATTTCTGGAAATAGGTGTTGAATTTGTGGGTAGCGAACACACATACGTACGTACACCCATACACCTATATAAATTCCTAAGTTTTTGACAAAGGATACAGACATTATGAGAAGCATGGCAGTGGCTCTGGACACAGACAGACACAGCTTGTTCTCAGGTTATAAGTCTCCGCTGACACTTGCAAGTTGGGTAGGGTTCAGGCAGAAGTACCAGGTAGCCAGTTCTTGCTTTTGTCACTTTTTTATTTGGACTTACATTACCATACTGGACAAATATACACTAAGAAACTTTCCCCCCTTTTTTGAAGAAAATATTATAAATATGACACTCTCCTAATTCCTGAGCCAAATTTGGCAAAGCTTGCAATTGCAAGACTACATCCACATCAATGGGTAGAAAGGAATCCATGCCAGTCGTCCTCAGCTCACAGGGGCCCAGAAAAACCATGCTGCTGCTGTGAGAACACCTCAGCTAGTAGTAGCATAAAGTCATCAGTACTTGTGGTTTATTTTCAAAGGAGCAATGTCTTCTGTGGAATAATAAAAATAATGCTTAGTGTCCCCAAATTAATTTAGTCACTTAAGTCATCTAAGAGACCAAACGAGGCAGTTTTTGAAGTTCTATTCCATATAAGGAAAAAAGTTACAAGCTGCTTATTGATAAGACATTTGTGATTAACATAGAATTAATAACAAATGTTAGGTCATTAACTCATAGAGAATCAGAACAGGCTTTTGGTAAATTTTCTATAGCAAATAACACCATATGTGATAGTAGATCTGCCTCCTTACTATTAGGTGAAACTGTTGACTTGCAAAGGATAAATTGGCTCTTGGTATATATGTGTAGTATTTACAGTAGAGAAATGTTTGAGAAATATTTGTGGTCTCTTAGAAGAAATAGGTGTTTTAATAAATTATTATTTTAAGAGATAATATGAATAGAAAAGATGTTTCAGAATTGGTATTGTGGAATTAAAAATATGTCTTCCCCTCCTTAAAATATAAAGAAATAAAATTTAAAATCCCCTCTTTTAATCAAGAAAAGTATGAAATAAAAAAATAGTGAGTTTCCTTTTCAAGCAGAGACCTAGCTTCTATAGTAGGGAAATTATAAAGAGTCTTAAAGTACTTTGTTTGTTCAAGCCCCATGTTAAAAATTGCTTTTCTTTGCTGATAA
This sequence comes from Aselliscus stoliczkanus, assembly GCA_033961575.1. Taxonomy (NCBI): domain Eukaryota; kingdom Metazoa; phylum Chordata; class Mammalia; order Chiroptera; family Hipposideridae; genus Aselliscus; species Aselliscus stoliczkanus. The sequence continues at coordinate 124,090,901 of CM066729.1, forward strand.
GAACAGCTAAGAATTCAGAATATTCATGATCCAGGAAGCTAAACAAAAAGCTGCCTGTGAACTAATCAGGTGTAGACAAATATGTAAGACTAAAATGTGATTCTGTTCAATCATAAGTGACAAATTCCCTAAGTTGTGTTTTTCTGTCATTCAATATAAAGAGATAAGTATTTTCTTGTCAATTTTACTAATTAAGACTGTTACATCTACAATGCAATCTTTATCATCCAGTCTTGAGAGAACTGCTGGAAATCACAGAAACGTTTTCACAGGACAAAGCAGAATGTGAGTTCAGGAGGGGCTGTTCCTTTTTTATCTCCCCTTTTGTTTATATTGCAAAGCCTTTGCCAATGTATTTTTTTGTTTTTCTTTGCTCCAAAAAGGGTATAAAAAGATAGAGCAGGGGCTGGCCGAGTGGCTCAGTTGGTTAAGAGCTCGCTCAAGAATGCGAGCTGAGCTCTGAGCAATGGCGGTTCAATGCTAGCCTGAGCTGAGTTGCCCTTGAGCTGCCAACAGGTGGCAGGATGGCTCAGCTAAAAAAAAAAAAAAAGCATGTTCTGGGTTAGAGGGTAGCTATCAGAATCAGTCATCTTCCTTTTGCCAAACAGCTAATAATAATTAAAGGCATTCCTGAGAGCATCAAAAACCTAAATATACTAGACAGTATTGTGTATGTTTGAAATCCCCACTGGAGTGCCCCCTAGGTGTGCTGGATCATGCAAGAATTTGCATTTAAATACCAGTCCTCATTTTGCTATATTCTTAAAGAGTTGGGTTAATATTATTTCCTGATCTTGATTCTTTATTGAATAAAATATGGATTTGATCATTTCAAGCCCTGAGTCATGACATAAAGAAATGAGCAAAATACATAATTCTATTTCCCAAAGAGAAAGATGCACACCAAAGTCCTCAAAATGAAAGATGTGATAAAAAGCAGCTTTTTCGTTGCACTGATAAAGCCGGCAAAGATGATTGCTATGACTTCAGGTGGCTTACTCAACTGGCATGGCTTAGAGATAAAGTCAGTTATCTCACATACACTGACCAGGTATGTCAGGACTGAAATAGCTTATGTTTAATGTGGAGAATAATATACCCAGGAATTCCTAAGAAGATCAAAATGTAGTGCGGCCCACTTGATGATGAAAAGTCTGACTTTTCCCAAATATTTGAGTATCTCTTTTTCTTGGGGATGGGTGGGACTGATGTTGTCATTTTTATTACATCTAAATTCTGCAGCAGAATAAGATGAAATGTATTCTAAAACTGAGTAAAAGCAACAAGTGGTTTAAGAATCCATTGACCACTTCCTTCCATATTAAAACTCTGAATTTTCCAGTATTTGAAAGTGATATACTTATTGAGAAAGCATGGAATTCCTGGATTTATTGATTCAACAAACTTATTGAATGTCCACCTTTTACCAGACCCATTTTAATGCACTTGTGATACAACAGTGATCAAGAAAATTTATGAACCTTACAATTCTAGTGTGAGGGAGGGAGGAGAATGGAGGGAAGATAAACAACAAACATAGTAAATAGGTTAGAAAAAATAGTATTTTGAAAGGCTACGGCTAAAAAAACAAAAGTCAAGCAAGTTCACTAGGGATCAGGAATTCCTGTCAAAGGATGGTAGTGGGAAAGGTAGATGCAGGCTGCAATTTAAAATAGGGTAATCTAGGCAGGCTGAGTGGTGCATTGGCTAAGAGTTAGCCTGAGATCCCAGCTCTGAGCAGGGCCCCAGTTCGGATCCCACATATGAGGCCCAATGACACTGCTCCCCCTACAGCTACAATGATGAACAACAGCTCGACCTGGAACTGAACTGCTATGAGTCACCAGCAATGGCATAGGGCTGCTTGAGCTATCCTGAGTAGCTGGCAGCCAGCGTGAGCTGCCAAGAGCCACAGTGAGCAGCCATCCAATGGCCAGTGACCCATCTGACTCACCCAGGAAGAGTTCAATGATAATACCAACATGGGCCAGTGAAGCAACGTCCTCCGCAACTAGACTGAAGAACAAAAGGACAGCAACTTGTCTGTTCCCCTTCCCTGATTACCCAATAAAAATCTTTAAAAAAAATGAAATAATTAAAATAAAACAGGGTAATCTGAGCAGGCCCTATGGAGAAGGTGACAACTGAGTAAAGAGTAGAAGCAGATGAGAAAAGCACATATATGCAAATTGGAGGAATGCAGAGCCAGTGTGCAGATTAGTAGGAGGCTGTCTGGGTGCTAAAGGGGCCAGAAGGCTGGAATGGAGCTACTGAACACAGGGCCTCAGGGGATGAGGTCTTAGATGGAATGAAGGCTGGACCCTGTGGATCCTCATAAGGACAGTGGTTTTCACTGTGAATGAAATCAAGTCCTTGCAGTGCTTTTAAAGGTTGTCATGATCTCATTTAGATATTACATGAATCATTTTGGCTACTGTGTTGGAAACTGATCATGCAGGAGGGGCAGGACAAGAAGCAGTTAGAAAGTCACTGGTGTCATCCAGGATGATGAGATGGTGATGGCTTTCCCCAGAGTACTAGCAGAGAGGCAGTGAACCCTGGATATGTTCTGAAGGTAAAGCATATAGCATTTCCTGACAGAATGGATATCATGTGTTAGAGAAAGAAAGAGACCAAGATAGCTCAAGTTTTCTTTTCCCGAGCAACTGGGAAGACCAGGTTTGCCATCAACTGAGCTGTGGAAGGTTGCGGGCGGGGGTGGGGGAAGCATGCGGAAAGAAGGAGTACTGAGTTGGATATGTTAAATTTGAGAATGTTGAGGATGTTGAGTAAACTGTTGGATAAGTGAAGCTGCAGTTTAGAACAGAGACTTCAGCTAGAAATGAGCATTTGAGCGTTGTTAGGATGTAGATGCCATTTAATGCCAAGAGACTTGATAAAGAAGTGAGAGTCAACAGAGAGAGGACCAAGCCCTAAAACCAGGACATGCCAGTGGAAAAGATCAGGAAAGGGGGAGGAACTGATAGCGTAGGCAGATAAATAGAAATGAGCAGGAGAAAGAAAGACTTAGCCCCAGTCAGAAAGTCCCTTGCTGCAGCTCTTACTTGGGTCAAGACCCCTGGGAGCTGCCCAGCAGAACTCCAGCTTACACATTGCTTCTAAATCAAAGAGATAAGTTGTTAGAAATCAGAGAAGGGGGAAACCATCCTGTTTGTCAGGACTACCAATGTCTTACTAGTCCAATAGGATTCCAGGTTTACACAACCCCTAAGGGATGTGTTTACACATGCCCCTAAATCAAAGAAATGCATTGTTAAATGTCATAGAAGGGAGGACTCATCATCACCTCAGGGGGGAAAAGAGAGATAGGGGAAGGGAGAGGGGGAGGCAGTTCTACCCATAGAAATAAATAAAAACCTTCATACAACATAAGGCGGGACTGCTTCCCTCTCTTGGGTCAGCCTCCTCCATGTCTCAGAGTGTACTCTTTTACTAAAAAATTTCTTGCTGTTTTACTCTGCACAAAAACTGTCTGTTGACTGAATTCTTTTTCAAAAAGATGAAGAGCCTACGTACATAATTTCCTGGTAACAAAACTGGTAAGAAACTGGAAAGAGTAACCTGTTAGGTAGAAAAACAAAAAACAAATGAGTTGTTTGATGACCCAGAAGCCAAGTGGATTAAGTATATGAAAGAGAATGGAGGCGATCAGTACAATGTAAGAAATGCAACCATGTCTCGACCTTATTTCTGTGGATAGAACTCTGAGTCTACTTAACTCACACTGGCCCTTTTTTCAGCAATCAGGGTCCTGACTTGCTACCCCACCCAGTCGCAAGGGCCACGTCTGCACAGATAAATCATGTTGCTCTAGGCACCCCATCCATACAACTTGAATGTTCGGCCTGGCCTGGAGTCACATTCCTTCAGATACTAAATACAACGTATTGCAGCTCCTTTTATATAGTAGATTCCAGTCCCAGCTGACTGTTTAGGGAGAAAAATTCCAGAGCTGGTTCATTTCCATAATCCCAGCCTAGGCTCCCTCTTTTTCCCCACTGCCCATGTCACTAAGTCTAGCTTGTCCCGCATCAAATCTACTCAGGTTATGACATCTCAAGCGTAGGGGCTGTCTTATCTCCTCTTCATCTCACTATTCTGGGTCCAGCAGACTCTCACTTAGTGTTTTGTCAAATCAAACTGAACAACTAGTACTTTGATTATCATATTTCCCTCCACTACTATGATGGAGGGTGAAAAAAGTTGTACAGGAGGAATCTTCATTCCTTATGTGACCTTGAATGAAGAGCGTCAATCCTGCACTCCTCTTCTAGCCTGTGATCAGTGAGGTTTCCAAAACAGAGGCAAACAATTCAGCAAAAGCAGAAATGTCCCTGCATCAGGCCAGCATCTTCACATCAGGTAAGCTCTTTCAGTGCCAGGGGCTCCTTGAGAACAGGGAATGTCAGTTTCACCTGGAAACCTAATGGGAGATGGCCACATTTCTGAGAATGATGGCTTTCACATATTGAGTCACCACACTGCAGTCACCATGGGATCATGTGCCTCAGGGCCCCAGGAGCTGGATTTACTCTCAATCCCAAAGCTCACTCTCACTTTCTTGAAGACAGCACAGGGACACCATGGAATGTGGGTGATTATGAAAGCATCAGCCTCAATAATTTGAGAGGCATTTCAGGTATCTGATTTAAAGACATTGTTGTAAATGTCATTGACATGGAGCAGAAGGAATTGCCTTCATTTCACCTCTTGCAAACATCAAGGAATAAAATTGGGTTATAAAAATTGTTGGTCAGAGGATGGCTGAATTCTGATTTAGTGAAAGGTATGTAATCCCTGAGTTCTAGCCAAGGCAAAGAGAAGACAGGGTCATAGTAAAGAAAAATATTACTCAGGTTACTCCCAACTAATAGGATCATAGGAAAATGAAATGGAGAATGAAAGTATTGTGATGTTGATGGATTATGATGAGAATTGAGTTAAAGAAAATAAGTGCTTTAAATCATCCAATTCTCTAAATAACATTGGAAACCAGGGAACCGAATGTGTTCAAGCTTATCTGCACCAAATCTGAAAAATGTTGGCAAGATTACTAACTGTAGTTTCACGATGACAGGATGGGGCCTCAAAAGCAATTCTGAAGACAGCTTGTCTCTTTATAGAGATAACAGACTCAGACATAATCCAGGTTCCGTCAAAGGTCAATACAAGGGTCACAGCCAAGATCAAGTTTGTAATTGTTATAGTTTTACCTTCTACTGGCAGACAGCATCGGCTCAGAGGAGGCGCTGCCCAGAGAGGAACAATTTTCCCTATCAAATGATTGTCAATAATAGGGTTTATAGAGAAGATGACCACTGCTCTGTTCTTTTGAAGGTTCTAATTTTGTGCTACCATCTCAAGTAGTAAATCACAAAATTTAAGGGAATGGAAGCTACTACCATGTTGCCACAACTTCACAATCCTCTGACTACAAATGAAAGACCCACTCAAGCAGCCTCTCTCTTCTTTTTATGCAGGAATAGTTGAGATGTGTGTTGGTGAGTGCACTGCCTGTACAACTTTTGCTGGGAGACAGGTGTTTAGATTCTCCCTAATGGTATGCAGAAGCAGGACAAATATTCTAGTCCTCAAATGTCCTCATGGTTAAGCTAAGGCACAAGTCTTGCTTCTGTGGGAATGGGGTCTTCCCTGCCCATCCAGGAAGGAGATATTTGCATATTTGCTTAGCTCCCAAAGGTCACATGGCAGGCTTTACACTTACAGAATCAAAAAAGGAAAGCTGTGCTCAATCAAATCAACTCTGTTATAATACTGGTGGTAAAACTGATAAGCAGATAGGCTGAGTGACTTTCTGAAGATTACACAGTGAATTAGTGGTAGAGCCCATGTCAAGTTTTATGTCCTAACCATTTGGTCCAGCTTCTTATTTCACTACATTTAATGTGGGTAATCGTTCTGCCAACTACCCATCTGCGATGTTTGATATTAGAGGAGAGAGCTATCGGAATAGATATCTGACTCGGGCTTGCAGCTTCCTGTTTTTATTGTACTAATTACCATACCAAGAAAGGGGTTCTTAGTATAATCTTTATCTAGAGCCACATAATATATGTACTTTGGGGATATGTATAATTACTGCCCTCCCAATTCAATCAGTGAGACCAAGCAATATGTGTCTTTCCATATCAATATTGTTAGCCTCTTTGCCACAAGCACGGATGTGATAATTACCAGAAGCAATCAGATCTAGAGCATAAAATGCAATTTTCAAATATTGCTGCAAACCAAATATAGTGAAGTTTGCTACATTCTTATGAAAGAACTTAACCAGAAAACTAACAACACTAGTTCCTGCTGACCTACTTATGAGTTGACATTTAAAAGAAGAGTAAAAAGAGTAGGATGCCCTGAAATCAGAAGTCAAGTCTTTAATTCTCCAAGTGGGGAATTGGATTTTCAATTGTCATTTGGCTGCTTAATAGATTAGGCGAAGACAGGTGTGATTAAATAGGTGCTTTTAGCTCTTTGTATGTGCCTGACATTGATCATAACCACCAGGACCTCAGTTCCCAGACCAATTAAAAAAAAAAAAAAGAGATTAAAAAAAAGTGTCTCTATCTTCTATCTTATTATTAGTCATGTCCACAATAAGTTAAGTGTTTATCTGCAAACTGCAACTCAAAAATGGCATGTTTGGATAAAAGTAAGTAAATACACACATTCAATTGAAAACAAATAGTAATAGCCAATCTTGGAACCAGCTCTTCTTCTGACTGTAGCTTGTGTGCTGACTATTGATTTGTGTTCTCAGCAAGAGTCAGATCCCAGCACTGGGCCTCAAATAAGTCAGTCTAAGCAAAAACCATGATTCCTTATTTCTCAGCACCTGACATTTGAAGAAAATGATGTCTAATGAAGGTTTCTTTTTTGATATATCCCATTAAAAGGAAAGTACCTATCAGTCAGTCATTGTGGGTTCATAATATCAAAAGTTCTGGAGACCCAGTCTGAAAGGGGTAAATATGAAATGGCGGCCCATAGGACCCCACCTCAGATATGATGTAGGACTGAGACTCCCCTCCAACAGCCTAGAATGAACCACCATGAGATTCCCCTAATTGTGTTTCTGCTCAACACTAGAAGGCCCTACTTTTTTCGTTTCATGTAGAGGGAGAGAAAAAAATCTGCCCTGTCAAAGCTACACAAGGGAATTCTCTTAATGTAAACAGTTAAACTTAACCGCAGGCTTTTCTTTCCATGGGCAAATTTTAAATGTATATAATGGTAGATGGCTGCTGGAAAAATGACAAGTGTCTGTTTTCATTAGACTCACCAAGTGCATGGATCTAACTGACAGCCTTTCCAAAGCAAGGAGGAACTTCCAGCTTCAGGGTTTCCATAGCAACCTGTCCCCCTGCTAAGGCTGCACTGCTGAAAAGAAGAAGGAATCCACATTTTAGATAGCCTGGTAAGTTACCCAAAAATTTCAAACATCCCAAAGGTTAACAAATCCAATTTCCCAGGCAGGTAAAATTTCCTGCTTTGAGGACTAAGCTTCCACTTCAGATCTCCAAGAATTCTTTGTTCAATTTACATGCTTTTTTTTCCTCTTTCACTCTAGCTCTGTAGAGTACTTGTATATTTTAAGTCTTCAATTGTCCTGGTTATCTCTCTTTCATCTCCTTCCAAAAGAGCAACATTGCACCCTCCTCCTCTTTGGGAGGTGATTCTTGCCATGCTCAGTCATCTAAGAAAAGCCTGTCTATAGCACTAAAATCCAGGTTCACAAGTCCCCGGTTTGGTGGGAGTAGGAGAGAGTCAGGGTGGCCACAAAGGCACGTGGCCCACGCAGGGACTAATGGGGGCTGTGTTCCAGCCCACTCTCCACTCACCATGCCAGTCTGATGGGCTGCATCACTCCAGAACTGTCTCCTTTTTAAATTCAAACAAAGGCTAGGTATGCAGACCTGACAATATGTAACACACTTATACGTTATTTCATTTAATCTTCAGAGCCTGAAGACGGAGTTCTTATTAATCTTAAATTATATTGAGCAAAGCCAAGGTTAAGTACCATGCTCAGGGCCACACAGACTACAAATGGCAAAGCCAGGATTTCAGAATCAGCCTTCCTACCGCTGTGCCGCTGTTCTCCCCACTGCGCTTGACTGTGGAGAAGCAGACTGTGAATGCCCTGACCTCCTCAAAGGGAAAGGCCTGCTAGACACAGAAAGGGTGGACTCTGCTCTTCAAACCATCCAATTAAAGAAACTTTTCACAAATTGCTACCTGATCAGGGCCAGAGCCACCGGCATTTAAAAATCAGACGTCCCTTACATGTGGATGGCGCCACCTTCTGGACTGTGCCACACACAGAATCCTCATATTGCACCAACAGGAAATGACAGCCATAGTGATAGTTATTTGTGCATAATGTTCCGTGTTCAAACAAAATGGTTTGGATCCGTGCTATTATAACAGAATCTTATCAGTTAATTGAATCAGTCCCTGCTCATTTACCTGGGCACCTCTGACAGGATCTACAAACAGCCCTTCACAATCAAGATCCTCCAGCAATTAGGTGGGTAAGTGAATGGCTCCCTTCACACCGCGTAACCTGCCCTCAGTGGGATAGAAACGTTCAAGTCTCATATTCCTACGTGGGGGGAAAAGTGTTTTATTAAGTATAGGACAAGTATGTGTTTAGGACTTACTAATTTGCATTTCTCTTAATTGAGATACTGTGTCGTAAAAGCTTTTTCTTCGTCAATTTTTTTTAATAAAGGAGGATTTTAATACATAAGAGAAGTATATGAGTATGAAGTGAGTGACTGGATGAATTGGGGAGACTCACTGGTACTAACCCGGTGCTCAGAAATGATGATGTCTACTTCTATGGTCAAGCACAGAGCTGCTGATCACTATGGTGACGGCTCAGCACCTCTCTTTGTAATTCACACGTAACAGGCATTAATGAGGTTAAAGGCAAAAGTGCTGTAGACAAAGAGGTCAGTGGCCAATGATTTGAGATATGATCGTTCAAATTAACAGATGAAAAGTTAGAGGAAGAAGTAGAAGAAAAAGGAGAAAGAAGACGATGACGAAGAAAATAATCAAGCCAAAAGATTATTTCCCCTTTCTCACCCGGGAAAATGGGCTTCTCTAGCCATTCTTTCAAGAATTCCATCTTTTTTTCACCCTCTTCACCAAATCAGCAAGTGAATAACATACTCTAAAATGGGCCCTTTCTATCCGGGAATCCCAGCCATCCAACTGCAACCAAACAAGAGGCATGGAAAGAGAACGTACTTGCAGACTTACAGCAGGAAACCAGATCAAATTTACTCATTTATTCATTTTTTCAACAAATATTTATTTAGCTCTTGTTATGAGCCAGACACTGGGGAAAAGGTAGTAAATAAAATATTCCCATGGAACATACACACTGATAGAGGAAGGTATAGTAAAAAGAAATATTTCTGTCAGATGGGCATAAGAAGTGATGAAAAATAAAATAAGGTCATGAGAAAAGGGTTTTTATTTTATACTAAGGAGGCCACAAAGGCCTACTCAATGAGGTCGCATTTGACCAGAAGAAGTGAAAGCAAACCATCAGGATTGCAAAGGGAAGAGCAATAAGGCAGAAGAAAGAATCCATGCAAAGTTCCTGAGGTACGCTCGGGCTTGGCACTGTTCAAACCAAGCAACAAGATGGAGGATCTTGAAGGAAGCAATCATCAACTGTTGCAAATTGGGATCTCTAGGAAGCAGACTCTGAGGATGTGGTGATTGTGCAGGAAGTGTATTTAAGGACTATGCTTAGGATCAACTTGTATAAAAGGAAGGGGGAAGAAGTGGGATTGAACAAAGGAACAGTTGGGCCATGATGTAATCTTGACAGAGGACTAAGGCAGGCACTCAGAGCTCTCAAGCTGAAATGGCCCTTCAGAGTTGCCAAACTCTGTACCATTTATCCACCAGTCATCTGCAGGGTTCCTCAGGAAGGGGCATGGCCTTGGGAGAAATAGCTTTCTCCATCGGTGGGCAATTTCCATGGGGTGTGAAGCTGCAGGAAATAATTTCTTTCAGTCCTGAAGAAGTGACAAATCAAAGCATCTACTATACCGAAGGGGAGAGTGTAGAGACAGAAGGACAGAAATAAACCAGGAACAAGATTACTACAAAGTCATAAATAGAATTTGAGCTTATCATCAGTAGTCATTGGAGGATTTGAGGAGACATATTTCTTTAATAAATTTTATTAAATTTATTGGGGTGACATCGGTTAATGAAATTATGTAGCTTTCAAGTGTACCATGCCATAATACATTATCTGTATATTGCACTCTGTGTTTCCCACCCAAAGGATCATTCTAGCTGTTGGTATGAGAATAGATTGTGGGGGTGGCAGACACAGGTGGGATGTTAAGAATAATGACATTGTTGGTATAGGTCTTAAAGGAAACAAAAATTCCAAAGGAAACAGAAAACAAGTTTACAATAAGGGCAGCAAAGACACTAACAATCACCAGGTGGTCAGTGAGCCCCTGCCAGCAGCATAATGTGGAAAGTAAAGCAGATAGCAGATCTAGATAGATGACACAAGAACAAGTCTTGGCCATTAACATCTGGAGAAACATTGGAAATTCTCTCATGTAGATGAATTAGGGGTGCAAATAAACTTTTTAGTATGTTTGGGACCAGAAAAAAAAAAGGATTAGAGTTTCTTGGAGAGTTCTTAGGAGAGCTTAGAAGGTAGGTCATGGTGGTGTTCAGGAAAGGTGAAATTAAAAAGAGAGCTGTTAAAAAATGAAGCGAGTGTCCCAACTTAGGGCAGTGGTTCTCAGAGTTGGGGTGTATCACAACCATCCAGAGAACTGATAAAGTACAGTGGCCCAGAACAAGCAAGGTCCTGAGTCTTTGCATAGCACTTGTGTTTTCCAGGTGATGTTCATACTCACAAAAGTTAAAGAACCACTGATTTGGGTGACTGTTTTACAGTGTGCCAGTATTTGGACAGTCTCCCCACCCTGAGAAAAATATAATAAAAGGATGTCAGTCTCCTTTGGTTCCCATTCAAAAATCAGTATTCATTAATGTCCAGATATTATATGCAACATTTCTGTCCTCGGCCAGGAGGCACATTCCTTACTTATTTGGAAGACTCAGAGCCTCCAAACTGGGGAGTCTCCTTGGTGACAGGAGAAGGTGACAGCAGAGTTACCAACACTTTGCAGCTAAGTCTCTCTTGGCACATACCCAGGAACCGAGGGATTCTACTCAGAGAGGGGAACCAAGCAGGATATGTTCCAAACTTTTTGTAACACCGTCTTGAAGAAATAAAATAAAATAAAATTGGATGCAGATGTCCTCCAATCATGAAATTATTATTAGCACATGAAGTGAAAGTTTCTCCATATTCTTTGACAGAAAAACAACTCAAGCAATCATGATTTCTAAGCAGAAGGCCTTGGAGCAGACCCACAGGCTCTCCTCCCATGTTATAATTATAGGAACAGACTTCAGAGAGCAGGGCAAGAGACAACAAGTGACAGCCCACCAATCCCTACCATTCCTATGAAACAGTAGCATCTTACCTGGTAATATCATGGGTCTCAGGCTACATAAAGGGATTTTCCTGAGGAACAGGAATGCAACTCTTTTTAAACAACAAGTGGTGAGGGTAACACAAAAATTTATGACAGATGTAATTTCATTTTCAGAAAATTTGAAGGAAAGATGTGACCCAAAGTTTACACTGCCTCAGTCAAGCTTCCATTGATAAGTAAAGCTTGCAGAGAGACGAGCTTCTACTTTAAGACTCAGGAATATGTCAACCAATTACCCATCCAACAGAAAGAAAAAAGCATTATCCAGAATATTAAGAGCTGAATTAAGGCACGATTGCTTCTGAGATTATTTTGACAAGCAGGTAACAAAACCATGCAATAACGAACAAAATCAGGATGAACATAAACAGAGGGCAAGGACTTTTGCTAAAAAATATGCTATATGATATGATAATAAGTATACTATATTAATTTTAAAACAAAATTATCAAATAAAAGTTGAACAATTTAAGTCCCAGGTTAAATTAATGGAAAACAAGAAGGAGTTATGGAAATAAGCTAAATTAAAGAGCAAAAACTTCTCATCTTCAATAAAAAGTTTTAAATGATTGCATTTTATCACACTTAGCTAATTACATAAGAATACTCCTTTTTTGTCTTCAAATAATCACTTTAATTGTTAGGAACAAGAATATTTATGTTCCAAGCTTTACTAAAAAGAAAGAAACATGGCACACATAACAAAGAGTAGAAAAAAGAAAAACATTGATTGATTGCATATGTTGAACTCTCCTTGTGTCCCTGGAATGAACCCCACTTGAACAAGATGTATTATCTTTCTAATGTGTTGTTGAATTCGATTTGCTAGTACTTTATTTAGGATTTTTACATCTGTATTAAACAGAGATATTGGGCCGTAGCTTTCTTGTTTTGCGTTATCCTTGTCAGGTTTTGGTATCAGAATAACGTTGGCCTCATAAAATGAGTTAGGACAAATTGCCTTTTCTTCAGTTTTTTGAGAAGGGTAGGTATTAAATCTCTGAATGTTTGGTAGAATTCACTAGGGAAGCCATATGGTTCTGGACTTTAACTGGTTGGGAGGTTTTTGATGATTGTTTCAATTTACTTACTGTTGATCAGCCTATTTAGATTTTCTAGTATTTTGTGATTCAGTCTAGGAAGGTTATATGTTTCTTAAGAATATGTCCATTCCTTCTAAATTATTGAATTTGGCGGTATATAGTCTCTCATAGTATTCTTGTATGGTCCTTTATATTTCTATGCTGTCTGTCATAAATTCTCTTTCATTTCTGATTTTATTTGAGTCCTTTCTATCTTTAGTGAGTCTAGCCAGAGGTTTCTCAATTTTATTTTATTTTCAAAGAACCAGCTCTTCGTTGCATTAATTTTTCTATTGTGTTTTTGTTCTCTATTTCATTTAATTCTGCTCTAATTTTATTGTTTCTTTTCTTTTGCTTACTTTGGGCTTCATTTGTTCTTTTTCTAGTGCTTTAAGAGGTAATGTTTGTTTGCTGATTTGGGATTTTTCTTGTTTCTCAAATAGGCCTGTAATGATATAAACTTCCTTTGTATTACCGCTTTTGCTGTATCTCAAAAGTTTTGATATGTTGTATTGTCATTCTCATTTGTCTCTATGTATCTTTTTATCTCTTCTTTTATTTCTTCTTTGACCCAGTCATTATTTAGTAGCTTAATATTCACATATTTGTGGGTTTTCCCACTTTCTTTTTGCAGTTGATTTCCAATTTCTAAGCATTGTGGTCAGAGAATATGCTTGGTATGATTTCAATATTATTAAATTTGTTAAGGCTAGTTTTGTGTCCCAACATATGGTCTATCCTTGAGAATGTTCTATATGCACAAGAGAATTATATTCTGGTGTTCTGGGATGAATGGCTCTGTAAATATCAATTATGTCCATTTGGTCCAATATGAGATATTTCCTTATTGATTTTCTGTTTAGATGATCTATCCATAGCTGTCATTGGTGTATTTAGGTCCCCTGCTATAATTGTGTTTTGACTAAAACACTCAATAAAATGGAAGGAAAGTACCACAACAAAATAAAGGCCATATATATGACAAACTCTCAGCTAATATCATATTCAATGGTGAAAAACTGAAAGTTTTCCCCTAAGATAAAAAATCATCTAAGATACCCACTGTCACCAGAGCAATCTGGCAAGAGAAAGAAATAAAAGGCATCCAAATTGGAAATGAAGAAATAAAATTGTTACTTTTTGCAGATGACATGATTTTTTATATAGAAAAATCTAAAGATTCCACCAAAAAGCTATTAGAAACAATAAACATATACAGGAAAGCTGCTGGCTACAAAATCAATGTATAAAAATCCATTACATTACTATAAACAAACAATGAAAATTCAGAAAAAGGAATTAAAAACAAATTCCTTTTGAAACAAATTGCAAACAATTGCAACAAAAAGAATAAAATATCTGGGAATAAACTTAAAACAGGATGTGAAGGACTTATATGCTGAAAAGTAGAAGATATTATTAAAAGAAATTAAAGATACAAAGAAATAAAAAAAAATTTCAGGTTCATAGATTGAATGAATAAACATAGTTAAAATGGTCATATTACCCAAAGCAATATGCAGATTTAATCTCCATCAAAACCCCAATGGCATCATTTAAAGAAATAGAACAAAAAATCATTAGATTTGTATGGACCCACAAAAGACCCTGAATAGCTAAAGCAATCCTGAAAAAAAATGAACAAAGCTGGAGGTATCATATTGCTTGACTTTAAATTATACTACAAAATGAGAGTAATCAAAACAGCATGGTATTGGCAGAAAAACAGACATATAGACCAATGGAATAGAATTGAGAACCCAGAACGAGCCCACTTACATATGGGCAGATAATTTTTGACATAGGAGCCAAAAACATACAAAGGAGAAAAGAAATCCTCTTCAATAAATGGTGCTGGGAAAATTGGAAAGCCGTGTGCAAAAAAATGAACCTAGACTGCTGTCACCATATACCAAAATTAACTCAAAATGGATCAAAGACCTAAATATAAGACCTCAAACAATAAACTGCATAGAAGAAAACATAGGTACAAAACTTATAGACCTTGAGTTCAGAGTGGATTTTATGAATTTGACCTCAAAGTCAAGGAAAGTAAAAGCAAAAATCAACAAGTGGGAATATATCAAACTAAAAAGCTTCTGCACAGCAAAAGAAACAATCAACAAAACAAAGATGCAAGCAACCTAATGGGAGAGGATATTTGCAAACAACACCTCTAATAAGAGGCTAATATCCAGAGAAATGGTAAGAAGATGTGTGCTGCCTTATGGGGTGATTAATCCATACCATGTAAAGAAAAGGAATTGCATAGATTGGGGGAGGGTGTGCTTCACAGAGGAAGGTATGTGAACAAATAGGAAAATCAAAGAAAGAACCCAAGTCAGCCAGTATAGGAGCACACACTAAATAAATTACTTAGTGTGTAAGGGCTGCAGCTACAGTACACCTGCTGAGATGCCTGCGCCTGTAGGCAATACACTCACTACCCCCAAGGAGTCAGAGATCCTTGAGTATGCCCAAAGGAACTTTGCTATGAACACATCTATTGATAAAACGGTTTAAGCAAAACCTTTTATAAGTATGATCTACACAATCTTCACCATGTATCTCTGAAGAAGCTCACATGTTGGTTAGTACAGGAATTGAGTTTCTAACACAGGCAACTGTGTGAAAAAGTCACACTTTTAACTTCCATGCTGTACTGCATAATATAGATGAGGAAAGGAATGCAGAACATATAGACTGTAAAGTTAGAAAATAATTAAAATAATTTTTAAAATCGCAAAACTTATAAGATCCTGAAAAAGCTGATCTCATTTGTAAAATTGGAGTTATAGATGATTCTGTTATAATATAAATGCAAAAATAATGGTGCTAAACATGCCACTTGGAAACCTTAGGGAAAAAAGAGGAAAATAATACAGAAAAATAACATAAACAAAAGTAGATATAAATAGAAAAATAGTAAAATTAATATATACAAAACCTGGTTTCCTGGAAATACTAATAAAAGAAACAAACTCCTGCTGGAACTAATTGAGAAAAAGAGAAAGGCATAAATTAACAAAATGCAAAAGGAGGACAAAGATGTAGCTAACTATATATAAGAGATTGTTTTAGATTATAAGTGAATACCCTGCATACTTGTAAAATTATGCCATTGAAAAAACCCAGTGAAAGGGATAACTTCCAACAAGCACATAAAATACAAAAATTGATACAATAAGTACAAATCTGAACAGGCTAAAAATTGATAGCTAAACTGAAAATTTTTAAAGAAATTACTCAAAGAAAGGCCTGTTTCCCTCTATTTTGCACACTGACTTCTTGTTCTATATCTGACATTCCTCTGAGTGTCAGGCAAACGCGACATTTTCTGTGGGAATACTAGGCTAGCTACACGACCAAAAGATTATGGAGATAAATGAGATCACTGATTTATCTGGTCTATAAATATACTATTAGCAATCTAGATACAAAATAAGAACTAAAGACACACCAACAAATGGCACTAGAAAGATTGGGCACCCGAAGGAGTCAGCCAGCTTATAATTAAAGGCTCATTTGGGGAATTCCTGCAATGGTTTCTCCTCAGCTCAGAGCTATGGTTGAAGAAGGTGGGACCAGATGAAGAATCTGGGACCAGAGCAGATGAGTGATGAAAGCACTGCTATCTTCCAAACTTTTAGAAAGAGGTCCCGGTAATTAATGTGGCACAGTGCTCCCCAAAAAGCGAGATGAGAGACCACAATGGGGTATAATCTGCTATACTACTCAGCCCGGGAACCCTAAAGTTTTCTTGGGATTTTTTTAAATATAGGAAACAAACTGCTAGGAAAGAGACATCAGGAGCTGTTGAGATGACTCTGTCTGGGCTTTTCAGCACAGACCTTGAGAGTCACCAGGCTGGGGAGATAGATACTGGCGAGAGTGCTGGGCTCTGCTCCACCCCACAGTCTGCACAGAAGAAAGCCAGTGGGACAGCAGGAGGAGACATGAGCAGCAGATAATAATTTTTCTCAGGTGTAACAAATTTTAGAGAAATAAAGGCCAAGGCCCAAACCAGATTCTCGGTTGAGGTTCTGAACTATAGACATTGGGGAGTTTTTTCAGGAATTTTAGAAAAACCACATTCTCTGGAAAAGCAGGGACAAGAGCCTTTGTCTGCGCTTGGTGGTGCCCAGAACCACCATGGTTCCCATTACAAAGTTGTCGCTGCATGAACCCACAACCACGTCACCTCTGACTTTCCTGCCACCATGAAGTGGGCACCTCATATCCTGTCTGGGTTCCTAGATGCCTCCCATCTAATTGGTAGAATCTAAGTCATTTATCTGCACCCTGGCAGCGAAGGAGGCTTGGAAATGTAGAGGTTTCATGATGGTGGTGCGGTGGTGGTGGTGGATCAAAGATTTTTGTTGGAGAAGCAGGATTTACTAAATTGTCAAACTATGAAGGGAGCACGAAAGATTTAGAACATCTGTGAACAACCAATGTCAATCCCTTATGAGCAAGTCTCTTTTCCCATGAAAAAGATGTACCAATAACTTCTGTTTTATGTAATATGAGAATTAAATTAGAAAATGTATGCATGTTGCAGAGACTAACACATAATTCTCCATAAGTATCAGTTCACAAAAGATACCTGCCCTAAATGCATATTTGAAACTGTCACTGGTTCTTCCTGTGTGTGTTCTCATCACAAACACACTGAATTCAAAACTGTCTTTTCATATTCTGTCCTGGTTTAGGACAAAACATTATCCAAAATATTCACAGAGTCTAGTTATAAAGTCAAAATATGCAGCCAGCAACCCAAGAGAACAACCAGAGTGGAGTTAGAAGTCACACTGTTTCTCCTTTAAAGAAGAACACAGTATGCTGGGAAGGATGTTCCACTGTTAGATTATGTCTGGTCAGGCCGCTGAACAATGATACAGACCAAAATTCTCACTGAGCTTATCTACGTGCCAAGCACAGTGAAGTGCCTTTTTCTTTTTAACACATTACTACTTTTACTTAGCACAGAATTCTTATGATATGGGCATTATTGGTTCCCTCTTTTATAAATAAAAAACTGAGGCTGAGAACATTCAAGGTTCGCCCACAGTTGAAAAGACATTAGAGTTTGAATCAAAGTCTTGTCAGCCTGACACCAACCTTTGCCCTGTCTCCTGCACCAGAGTCTTCTGGTGCTGGGCTCCTGACCAACTCCATGGCTTTCTGTGCTTTGGCTATCTCCACGTCATGCTCCCACATTCCATCAGTGGCTTGACAGGGCCTGTATGCCAGATGATTTCTTCAGCTCCCACTTCTTCAAACCTCTGCTGTCACTGTTCCCCCTAGCGGACTCTGTTCTGCCCTTCTGTTTTTCTAAATTCCGTGTTTCAGTGTGACACAGTGAGCCAGTCCCTTCCTCGCCGTTGATCTCTGTGACCCTCTTCTGAGTTCTCTCAGAGCTCTGCTGAGCACTTTTGGCTTGAGCCCTGGGAAGCCCACAGCTGGGAGCTGACAATAAAAAATGGGAGAAATAACCACAAAAGTGGCAAAGTTCACATTTGATGTCTTAATTTCAGGGCATCCCTGTGTAAAACAGTTGAGGACACTGAATGGAACCATTCAGTGCATTTCAAAGTTCAGTCACTCCCCCAGCAGGCAAATGTTCTATGCTTATTCTCCCTGTGATTTCCAGCTCATTAGGGCTGCTGGGACAGCAGCGTTTGCTTCAGATCACTAGCTGCTTGAACCTTAAACGGAATCCATTAGCTAAATATAACCGAGAGCCTTCGGTAGTCTGCACTAATTGTGTTGAGTTGCTTTGTTAAAGTAAATAACAGAAAACACTATCAGTGCATACATATGAAAGCCATAATTTTCCTGTTTGCCCCAGACAGGAAGCACTTTGGGGACTGTGTAACAGGCCTATTGAGCTGTCAAATGAAGGGGTGATTGACCGTGGGGTCCTGCTGTAATGAGCAGCTCACAGCTGGGCAGCATTCAATCACATTCTCCCCTCCTACTGAAGGATGAGGAGCTGGGATTCCTCAGTGCATCAGTTTCAAGTTAGAAATGCATGGGGATGCAGCCATGTGATAGGAGACTGGTCTGACTGTAACAGCTCTACCACATGTTTGGACAGCCCAGACCTACAGAGGAGAAAGGGACATATGGCTTAGTGCCTTGGCTACTCTGTGAAGGGAGAGCTGCCTAACCCCTCTACGAAGGTGTCCAGCAGTTGCTGACCAGTGGTTTTCTAACCTCTGTCAGCAAAATAATGGAGTATCATGGAATCATAAATGGAAAAGCAAAATGTAAAGAGACAAATTGTATGGGTTGAGCTCTCTTTTATTTTGTCCTTGAGTAGGTCGACAGGACTACCAATTTAAAAACACTGCATTTGTTCCAGTAGTTTGGCTGAAAAGAGAAGGGTAAATTTCAAGCTTTCCCAAATTTGCACAAAGGTCAAAACTAAGTGATGCTACCAGCCCAACAAATACTGTGTTGCCATTTTATTTACCTCACACAACACAAACACAGTGTTTTAGAGAGCAATGTAATTAGCTGGTTTATGTTCAGTCCCAACACAATCAGCTTACTCTTGCATTACTAAGCTACACTGACCTGTTTAGATCAATTACACCTTTGGTTGTTCTCTGAAGAACAACAGAATCCTCAGGAAATAGGAAAACCCCCTGTGACTTCTTCAAAGACTCCCATGCAACCAATTTGTAAAAATGTCTCTTGACTTCTGGACCTCTGTCTTTCTTGTAGACTCAGGATATACCACCCCAAACTGACTCAGTGTGGCCCACAGACGCTGAACAACTTCATTCCAAAGCTATGAGATTTGGAGGGGATACCTAAGGCACCGTTGTGCTTGAAGAATGGTTTTCCATGCATAGAAAATAGGTGAGAAAGACACAGCCCATACCCCAACTGGAGATTCACACTGTACCTGATTCTAAAACAGGGACTGCTGGGCCTTCGCAAACTCTTCATTCTTGTTATATGACACCAACACATTATTGGTGTTTTTACCAAGTGTGATAATGGTTTGTCATTATGTAAGAAAAGGTTTATCTTTTTTATGGATGTATACCAAAGAAAATAGGAGTAAAGTGATATGGCGTCTGGAATATACTTTAAAATATTTCAGAGAGAGATAGAGAGAGAAAGCAAATGTGGTTAAATCTTTTTTTTTTTTAATTAAAGTTTATTTGGGTGACAATTATTAGTAAAATTACATAGTTTTCAGGTATACAATTCTTGGTAATTGTTGAATCTTGGTGATAGATTGTAGGGGTTCATTAAAAAATTTTTAAATTTGTTTCTTAAATTCAAAATTTATTACTCTGCCTTCAACCACTATATATTTCAATGTATGTGTATCTGTATCAATGCATATCAACAATCCTTGGAGAGATTAATCTCATCTTTAGAAATAAAATGATCTAGAACGCACATGGCCAAAATACCTCAGTGAAATGCTTGTGAAAATCTGAACATGCTGAAAACTCAGATGTTTTTGAGGTGAATTTCATTTCAGGCAACTAATGTTTGGTGAAGAGATCAATGTTGTAAAATGACATTTCCTTAAAGCTCTTCTGCACAACACCAGGCTTGTGACAAACTCTAAGCAAGCAACAGTTCCACTGTCCTGCACACTGAGGAAGCCGCTGCACATGGGCCCCAGCTAGGGGAGTCCTCATGTACATTAGCATTTTAAAGGCTCTACTGAATCCTACAGGAATAAAAGGGAAAACATCCTGTTGTTACCTTATCTTGTTCACCTGAGAGAGACTTAGAGAGGAAGGAGAGGTCCAGTCATGGGGAAGGGAAGGAAACCCATGTCCATCCCTCAGGGCCTTGTGCATAAACCAGGCATGTGCTAAGGGACTTTCCTGATGTGTACAATAGGAACTCCTGGTATGCATTCTCACAGCATCCTGTATTTCCCTGACTGTAACATGCATAAGACTCTAATATGACTTCTGGTTCAATAATTCACCTTTCCTGTCATATTGAGGACTGCGCATGGGTAAAATCTATATCTGTGTTCATCACTGATAACTACCACTGATATCCTTTTCACTTAACATGATTCTTACCAAATTATGGATGTTCAATAAATATTTGCTGGCTAAAGAGACATGCTATCTCATTTAGTCCTCAGGGCAGCACATCAGTTATCACTGTTCCAGTTTTATAGAGGAGGGCCAGAGACACATGGAGATGAAATTATTTTCTTCAACTTTTTACAAGTAGGAAGTGGTGTATCTGGCATTCAAAATCAGTTTTGTTGACTTAAAGTTCACTAATGAAGACTATAAAACAAAATTGCAACAACTCTGAAGAATAGAGTACAAAGGGGGAAAATTAGTAACTTTATAGTGGAGAGGCTTGCAGACACTGTGTTACCCCAAGTTAACATCACCAGTAACAATACCCCATCACAAGATATCCTCTGATGTGATATGATGAGAAGGGTATATCTCCTCTGTGGTATTCTTCCCCCAAATCCACACTTCACATGCATCATGAGAAAACATCAGACAAACCTAAACTGATGGATGTTCTATATTCTATGTTCCATCAATACCTGACAAGTACTTTTCACAAATGTCAATGTCATAAAAGCAAGAAACTGAGAAAATGTCACAGATTAGAGTAGACCAAGGAGAAATGACAACTAAATGCAATATGGTATTCTGGATTGGATTATAGAACTGCAAAAGAACATTAGTGGAAAATGGGGGAAATATGAATAAAGTCTGAAATTAACTGTATTGTACCAGTGTTTATTTCTTAATTTTAATAATTGTACTTTGCCTATGTATAACTTTAACATCAGGGAAAGCTGGAAAATATTGTTTTAGTTGATTATTGCTATTATAACAAATTACCACAAACTTATAATTTAAACACTATAGACTGATTATCCCCCAGTTCTGGAGGCTATAAGTCTGAGCTAAAAATCAAAATTTGGGCAGGGCTGCATTCCTTCTGGAAGCTCTAGGGGATAATCTGTTTCTTTGCCTTTTTTAAAACTGTGGTCAAATATACCTAACATAAAATTTACCACTTTAACCATTTATAGACGTGCAGTTCTATGACATTAAGTAAATTCTTACTGGTGTACAACCATCACCATCATCCATTCCAGAACTTTTAATCTTCCTAAACTAAAACTCTGCACCCATTACACAATATGTTCACTTGTCTTTTCCAGCTTCTAGAGGCTTCCCACATTCTTTGTTTCTTGGCCCACTTCTATCTTCAAAGTCAACAGAGTAATATCTTCAAATCTCTCTTTTGCGCTACAACCACCCTCTTTTCCTCATAAGGACCCCTGTACTTACATTGGGCCCACCAGGATACTCCAGAATAATCTCCCATCTTACCCTTCATTAATGACAGCTTCAAAGTCCCTTCCGCCATGTAAGGTGACAGATTCACAGGTCCGAGGGATTAGAATAAGGACATACTGGGGGTGGAGCATTATTCTTCATTCATAGTTATACAGGAATCCTCTGTATTACCTTTAAATTTTTTTCTGTAAGTCTAAAATTATTTCAAAATAAAATATTGTTTAAATATAGCAGCAAATGTATGATAACCTATGAGAGACATATATTTCATTAAAATCACAGATCTGTCTATTCTTTGTTTGTTTGTTTGTTTGTTTGTTTTTAGCTGAGCCATCCTGCTACCTGTTGGCAGCTCAGCAGCTGCTCAGCTTGGGCTGGGCATCGAACTGCTGTTGCTCAGAGCTCAGCTCGCACTCTTGAGCGAGCTCTTAACCAACTGAGCCACTCTGTCGGCCCTAGATCTGTCTATTCTTAAAGTTGAATAGGAACTTAAAGATATTCCTGTTACTGATAAAATTTTGGAGAAATTAGAAATCATAATCTGTGGAGTAATAGGTAATGTCTAAAAATGACATCTGGAGATGTTTCTGAAAATGATTGACATTGAGGTAGCTGGGACTAAGAGTCCCTCCAACAATCCAATGGTAATTAGGCCAGCATGCTTTCAAAGTAATTGATTTTAAATCTAGGTCTTACACAGCTGGAAAGAGAATTCTCCCCCACTACCCCCAACAAAATTAGAGCTTCTGGAAGCAGAGGCCTTTGACCTCAGGCCAAAACTGAAGAAGTACTCTTTAAAAAAAGTATTGATGTGATGGGGGACAGCTCTTAAGATGAGTGTGGTGAGTTTAAAAAGAGCAGCTGGGCAGAGTGGAACCAGCTCCAGAGCTCTCCAATACACTGGAAAAGGGGGCAAAGAAAGGAAAAACAGTTGACCAGCTACATGGATGAAAGTTCACCTCCATAAATCTATGTAACTTTGTTAACAATTGTCACCCCAATAAACTTGAATTAAAAAAGAAAAGAAAAGAAAAGAAAAAAAAGAAGTTCACCTCCCAAGCAAAGACGATCCTATTATTCTGATAGTTGAGGTGGGTCTCTAGCTGGTCAGCCTACTCTGTTCCCACAAACCCAACAAAGTAGCTGGCCTATGCAAATACCTCTCCCACTTACACCAAAGCCAAAACTGACCCTTTCATGCAAAGAAGATGCTTGTTGAAAAAACAGACCCATCTTTATTCATAAATATACAACAATTTAGGTATATGATAATACAGTTTATGGAGGTAAGGAAGAAAAGGGGAATACTAATTTGGAGGAAGTGATGGAAACTTGGGGAATGGGTGGAGGAAACCCAGAATTCTATTTAATACGTGTTAATGTGGGTATGAGAAAACATCAAATATCAACTCTGGAAAAAGAAGTGAACTGTTTTAAACACTCCTCTCAAACCCAGAATTTCTCAGATTGAGTTGAAAACAAAATAAAAATATGTGCTGCTTTTAAAAGACACAAGCAAAGCCAAATGACACTGAAAATTAAAATGAAAAGATTATTCAAGGTTACGGCGGCTGCCTACAAGTGAAAATAACCTAGAGGTAGTCATTTTAGTACTAAAGTAGAATTCAAGGCAGAATGCATTAAGTAGAGAAAAGGTTACTTTATACAGATAGAAAGTATGGCCTGTAATGAAGACCCTAACTATCACGAACCTCTGGAAATGAGTGAATTACACAGCACCAAAGTGTAGGGCAAAATCATTAGGAATGCAGGAGAAAACTGACAGACACTATTACAGTAGAAGGCTTTTAGTGCTACAAAATGTCAAAAACAGATTAAGTAGGCCAGAAATAAGTAACGGAAGTAAATAAACAAATAAATGAGGACATGGGGGTTTAAAACTGTATAATGAATACATGTGGAGGATTTTTATGGCATGCACTTTGAATAGTAATTTTAACCCAGTTTCTTCTCTTTTCTTCTATCCTGTTCACTCCCTGCTGCCTTGCTTTTCTACTTCCAGATTTCACTTACTTTTTTTGAAGAAAGTGAGGAAATTGAAATTATATACATATATATATATACACACACACACACACACACACACACACACACACACACACACACCAGGTGTGCCAAAAAAAATGTATACAAGTAGATGCTTTGGTCAGCGTTGCTCAGGCAGTAGTTCGCCATAATCAGAAGTCTCTGGATGCTGATGGAAACCACTTTGAGCACCTCTTGGAATTGCAGAAGTCAAACATGACTTTTATTCATCTTTTGTTATTCAATATATATTGAGTAATGCAGCTTTCCTTTCTTAAAATGTGTATACATTTTTGGCATTTTATATATATATATATATATATATATATATATATATATATATATATATATATATTTGTGTGTGTGTGTGTGTGTGTGTGTGTGTGTGTGTGTGTGTTTATAATTTCAAATCCCTTTAGAATGATGGGGAACATAAATTAAAAATTAAATAAGGAAAAAAATGTTCTGCGGCTGTGGAGGAAGTCATTATATTATTATATTATAGCTACAGACCCAAGGGGCACCTTTGCCCTTGCCAGATCCAGAGCCCCAAGGTTCTGGGTGATAGTTGTAGAGCCTCTCTGTGACCCCATTATTTCTATTCAAGAGGCACAACCTGCCTTGGTTACTACCAGAGCTTTATTGCTCAACAGCCTTTGACTCTAGCATGCAGGATGGGACATTTTATTATTTTCAGCTTGTTTCACATTTCCCCCTCCTATTTGTGAGTTTTGTATATATCTTATAGGGATTCCGGATAGTTCCTCCCAATGTAACATCTTCTCAGATGAGACCTGGGAAGGTTTGTTTTTGGCATTTTGAAATTATGCAACTGTGAAGTTTGAGGGAACAGTCTGTAAGACCACCCTCTCTTCTGATACCAGCTGCAAGTTTGAGGGGTTTCCAAAACCACCCTTATGTTTGATAATTTTCCAGAGGGACTTAGAGAACTCACTGATAGCTGTTGCAGTCATGGTTTATTAAAAGAAAAGATACAGGTTAAAATCAGCTAAGAAACAAAGCACAGAGTACAGGAGAAGAACCAAACACAGAGCTTCAGGTGTCTTCTTCCATGAAACCAGGACACTTTACTCCTTTAGTAATTATGTGTGACAATGTCCACAGAGCACTCCAAGCAGAAAAGCTTTCCCAAGCCTCAGTGTTCAGAGTTTTTACTGGAGTTCCATTGTGCAGACATGATTTATTGATTGCTCACATGGTTGATTTCAGTCCCCGGTTCCTGTGGAGGTTGACTGATGCTGAATGACCCAAAGCCCCCAGCCTATATCACACTGTTGGTCTTTCTAGCTTGGAGATCCCCATCCTCAAACTACCTGGTGTAGCCATCCCCCACCCTAAGTCATATTATTAGACTATCTTGTATGACCCAAGGCCTCTAGGTAAACAAAGAAACACATAGCTGCTATGACATTCTAAGAGGACAAAGACCAGGTCTCTTTTTGGGCACAGTGCTGAGCCTTCAGCTCAGGAGAGATATACGGTGAGATGAAAGAGGTTAGGACCAGATGATAATGAAGTGAATATTAATAGCACTGGCTAGGATTTACTAAGCCTTCCCATGTGCCAGGTACTGTGTGCTATACTTTTAACAGAGTACTTCACTGAAGGGTCAGCTCCCTGATTAGCAGGTGCTGATATTCCCCCCAGGGTGTAGATGAGGGTCATGAGGCCATGTGATCAGTGCTCCAGGGTGCTGAGACTTGGCTCCTCCCTCTTCTGTCTCCAGTTTTAAGGGGTGAAGGTTGAATATGCTTTGTACAGCAAAGTGACTAACAGCACAGGCCAGCCTTAAACTTCCGTTGTGGGTAACTTTGGGCAGCTGCCACTAGAATGAAATCCATGAAGGCAGAGAGTTTAATCTGTTATTCATTACTGTACCTTCAGCACTGAGAAGACTGCCTGGCACAAACTAAATGCTCAATAAATATTTGTTGGATGAATAAATCTTACCTAAGCTAAGCCTCACTCCCTAGTGTTAAAAATAGTAGTGTTACAAGATATCTACCAGATAGAGATGTTGGAATATTAGCGAATTAATGCAGCAAAACCCTTGGCACCTAGCAAGTGCTCAATAAAGATATCAATTACTGCCAGTAAGTGCTCAGCAAGGAAGCAGGCCTAGATACTTGATAGAAGGCCCTTTTAGGAATAGGATGTATATATGTTTGGAGTGGGTCCTTCTTTATGCCCCTCTGTGTCTGCACCTAGGCAGAGTACCACAGCAAAATAGACTGTTCCTCCTTTGTAAACTGTGCTTCAAGAAACTCCTATTTATTTTCTATTTCATTCATTTCTACTAACGTCTTAATACTTCCTCCATTTTACTTCGATTTACCTTGTTCTTTGAATTTTTAAGATGCGTAGTAAGTTTATTTTTAGCTTTGCTTTTTTGAAAAAATGATGGTATTTGAGGCTATAATATTCTCCCAAAGTATAGCCATAGCTGTCAACCACAGGTTTTGTCATGATATGTTCTTGTCATTGTTTTCTAGCCAGTTTGTCGCTGCATATTTTATTTCCCATAAAATCCTGTAATTGACTGTTATATATTTTTTTAACTAAAATTTCATATTCCTTGATGATGATGCATTTGAAAGTATTGGTTGAGCTACATTCCTGATTTTTAAAAAATGTAACTCTTATAAGATCTAAAGGCCATAAATTAAGTTTTGTTTTAAAAAAAATGGGACATGAAACATTCAGAAAGCATCCATGTAACGAGATTGGCAGGTCATTTGTGTGGGTCCCTCCTTGGGCACAGATAGCAGCCTTCCTTCAAGGGGCACAGATAGCAGCCTTAGTACCTCCTGTTAGAGTTCCCTGCACTGACAGCAAACCCTATACTGGGGCTTAGGAGCCGTTCACCCCACTATAGTGCATTTGGCAGTATTACAGAGAACACAACTTGTCAGTGGACATGAGAGTGGGAAAGACAACTGACAGCTACTCTCACTATACCTAAAAGAATTTTTACTTTATGACTTTGCCACCATGAATTTACTGTTTAAATGTAAAAATGTTAAATATGTATAGTTACTTATATCTTAAAATTTTAGGAGAGGTTCCATGGTTTCACCTCCTCCAAGATCATTGCATTTCTAGGTTCATTATAAAACAACTATTTCCTTCTTGTCCAAGCTTCAACTGTGGTCCACACCAGTCCTGGGTGGGCATCAGCTGAATCTATTAAGTGAAAGGCCAGTACTGTATGCAAAAAGTCCAGGGCCTCACTCAGGAATCATTCTCCAGTAAATCAGTAACACTCATCTTGGCAAGGCCCTTAATTTTCAAAGCAAGAGGACCCAGGGATGGAACCACAAATTTTTTCCATCATTCTCTCACACTTCCATGAAATCCACTTTTACTCACTGTGTGAACTTGGGCTTGTCATTTAACCTCTCCAGATCTCAGCCTCCTCATCTATAAAAAGGGTATAATTCCATTCCACTGAATTGCTGTGATGATTCTATGGGAGAATGTACATAACAACACCTAGCATATTATCTTACATGTAGTAAGCAGTAAATGTTAGCTTTATTATTGTTGCTATTGTTGTGCTGGTGGTTAAACTCAGATGAGGTTCCTAAACACTCCTTAATGCCTTCTCAGCTACTGAGTATTTGCAATAGTCCTGATAAACAAACATAATTTAATAGAAAAATGAAAAGTCTTCAGGAGTGTGTCTGAAGGAATAAGAAAAAGAAATATATATTATAATAAATACATATATCTATAATGACAATTAAATATTTGTTAACATATAATATAGATATGAATATCATTTATTTATCCTTTTTTGGCAAATTCTCCGTAGGGTCCCCAAACTTAAAGTCTTCAAAGTTGCTACTTCAGCTTTTTATCTATAAGCTCTACATCAATGTCATTATCTCAGCATGGAACTGGAAGTGAGCTTTGTGTTCTTTAAACTGGCATCACATGTAAGGTCCTGTTAGACTTGGAATTAATGAAGGTGATGTCTGTCCACCCTGTGTCTGATCTTAAGGACATCAGATGCTTGCTGTACCTCTGTGGGTGACAGACCAGGGTCCTGAGAAGTCAGCTGTTTCCTGTTTCAGCACTCTTCTCTGCCAGACACAGCTGCTCTGCAAGTGGAAGACTCACAAACACGTTTGGCTCGCAGGTGCATTTTAGCTTCAGAATGTGCTTGAAAAATAGTTCACTTATTTGCCAACATAAAAATCAGATTTCATATAATTAGCAAAGCTTGAGTTGTGGTGATGGCAGTGGTTATTTAATGTAATCTATGAAAATTAGGAAAATGGATTCAGAAAACAATTTGGTTTTACCTACACACACAAACACACACACACGTTATATCACAAGTATTCAGTATATTTATATACTTCTAGCACAGCAGTCTCAGGAAATATTTTTAAATACAAAATATTATTCATTTTCAGATATGTTTATTATACTCTTATTATTGATAACAAAGAATATTGAAAAAATCCTAAATGTTCAATAATAGATAAATTGCTAATAATTTATATAATTCCCACCTGTTGGAATAATATGTGACCATGGAAGTTTATAAAAGTTAGTAATAATGCATAATGTGAAATAAAACATAAGTAAAATAATAATAACTATGAAAAAGTAGCTAAGCAGAGTATGAGCTGAAAGCAAACTGGTTCAGATGTTATTATTGCTTGTCTTTGGATAAGAAGATGACTGGTAACATTCTTCTCTTCCTTTTTTTATTTTTTTATATTTCATAAAATACTTTTTAAATATAACAATAGCCTTTGTTTAAAAAAAAGAAATGAAAACATAAGAACTAAAGGAGAAAAGGAAGAAAACACAGAAGAGGACATTTGATTTCTCCTCTCTCCTCTTCCCCACCCTTGAAAGGTCCCTACCCAGGGACATATCCTGAGGAAAGGGCATATGCACTGTTGATTGATTTCCTGCCATCAGGTAGCGCATCCTTTCACATCTGGTTTACTGAACTCCTAGTATCTGGACCACTGGGGTAGGATTTTACCGTTTCCCAGTCCCAGTGCTCAGAACAGGGTCTGAGTTCTTAATAAACACTGAATTAAGCAGAATGAGACCAAACCACCAGGGCCCCAATCATTCTTTCCAAAAGGACATTTAGTTTCAATCTCCATTGCACATCCCTGATGCAAGACAGGATTAAAATTTCTTTCCCCATGCCAGCATCAGTCTTATTTACACAGAAACTCAAATGTTCAGCCTCAAATAGCCCAAGATCCCCAAGACGCAAACGTGTCCAATCAATCAGTGCATATTGCCAAAAATACAAACTATGATTTGAAGAGACTGAAGACAAGCTTCGTAATTCAAGAATGGAGCAAATCAATATCTTTCAAGTGGACCTTATTGCTGTGTCACAAGATAACCTTAAGTTCGTTCCCTGCAAATCTAGTGTTTATCACACATTCACCTTCAGTTCCTAAGTCAAAAGCATCCCTTGGACAGCTCACATTTCTGCAAATTGGCGTCTATTTGTAGCAATCTGGTTTATTATCACTGGGTTGGGGACAATTTAGATCAGACTTTGGCAGGCTCTTGTGATAACAATCTTCCCCATTGTTCTCCTTATGGAAGGCACCTGCTTTGCCAGGAAAATGTACGAGTTGTGGGTGACTGAGTACGAGCACAATTAAGTTGTCAGAATTTCCACTAGACCCTGCTAGGCCTGGGCACAGTAAATTTCAACAATGCCCATCTCTTACTTTGGCCAAAAAACCTGTCCAGTCAAAGGGTCCTAGTGCTTCTGTTCCCATATTGGTGTCAGAAAACGTCAATAAAGACACGGGACACTTAGCAAAGAGGTCAGGGCTTGAGAGCTCCCTTGATAGTCCCTGGGATGATTATTTCATCCTCTATCCTTCCAGAATGATGTACTTCTAACCCAAGATGACACTAGAATCAATCTACAGCCAAAAGAGCTCTCAGAAATCTCAACATTGACAGAACAGGTTGAGCTAGGCTTCATGGGGACCCAGCCTTGCTCAAGTTGGACCTTCCCTATGACAGAGGCTTCTATTTGTTGATGGACAAGGTGATAAAAAGAAATATATCACATATATTTTCAGTAGAGGATGACTGTCTCTGGAGGTTGAGGGAGTCACATGTGAGATTTCCTAAACCAATAAATTATGTTTCTCTATCCACTTTGCCAGCCTTTCCCACCAAGAGCCATTTCAATTATGATTATAGAGAGTTTCAAGGAAAAAATAAAGAGGGGATAATTCTTGTCCTTGTTTTTTTTCCCCCTCACCAATTCTCAAACTACTCAAAGGCTGCATCTGCTGAGGCCCGGGCCTAAAGGTTCCCTTTCATATGTGATGCAGTTTTGTGGAAAGGGCATAAGGTTTGGACTTGCACCCACATGGCCCCAAATTTGGCTCTGACCCTTACAAGTTATAAGACCTTAGACAAGTTACTTCTTCTCTGTATCAGGCACCTGTTAGGTGAGTTAAATAAAATTATATGCCCAAAGAATGTGGTAATGTCTTAATAGGTATTAGTTCCTTCCTTCACCATATACCTAGTCAACAAGGTCATTCAGACTTTTCCTCAAAGTGTCACCTTCTCAAAAGATCCTTCCCTTATACCCATCCTAAAACACTCCCTACCTTGATTCATGAGCACATCAGTTTTTAGGTTTTATTTCATTTACTTATTTGTCTATATGATTACCTGTTCATTTTCTGCTTTGCCAATCCCTACAAGCTCTATGAGGGCAGGGAGATGACCATGGTATGCAGTGCCTAGAGCAGTTCCTAGGATGCCAAAAACCATAAACATTAGCTGAATGAATTCACCGTAAGTATGGGCTCTACCTGAGAGGATCTCACAGTGTGGAGAGGGAGGCACTGACAGTGATGCCAGGGCTTCAGCAAAGCTTCACAGGCAGACCATGGCCTTCTGGGCTTGTGATGGTAAACTTTATGTGTCAAGTTAAAGCATGACTTTTTCTGGGCTAAAAGATGTCCAAATAGCTGATAAAACATTATTCCTGGGTGAGTCTTTAGGGGTCCTTCCAGAAGAGATTAACATTTCAATTGGTAGACCTAGCAAAGATTGCCCTCATCAATATGGGTAGGCATTGTCCAATCCAGTGATAGCCTGCACAGAGCAAAAAGGTGAAGAAGAGTAAATTTGCTTTTTTTGCGTGAGCTGAGACATCCATCTTCTCCTTTCCTTGGACATGGGTGCTTCTGGATCTCGAGTTTTTGGATTTGGACTAAATTACACCAGAGATTTTCCTGGTTCTCTAGCTTGCTAATCTCTAAATGGCTAATCCTGGGACTTCTTGGTCTCCATAATTGCATGAGACAATTTCAATGTTCATATATACATAGGGTATCAAAGAAATGTATACGTATTTTAAGAAAGGAAAAAAAAACAGTGTTAAAATTGTAATACTCAATGTAGTCACATTTGATTTCTACAATTACAAGAGGTGCTCAAAGTGGTTACCATCAGTGTCCAGACACTTCTGATTGTGGCGAACTACTGCTGTATAGATAACATCTCTTAAAATGTGCATACATTTTTTTGGCACCCTCTCTATATTTCAGAGAGATTACAGGTTAGATTCGAAACCACTGCAATAAACTCATTGCAATAATGTGAGTCCCACAAATTTTTGATTTCTCGGTGCATATAAAATTTATATTTACACTACACTGTTGTCTATTAAGTGTGCAATAGAATTATGTCTAAAGAACAGTGTACATACCTTAATTTTAAAACTCTTTATTGCTAAAAAAAAAAAAAAAAAAAGCTAACCATTATCTGAGTTTGTTGAAAAAATGGTGCCAATAGACTTGCTCAATGCAGGGTTACCACAAAACTTCAATTTGTAAAAAATGCTATATCTGTAAAGAACAATAAAGTGAAGCACAGCAAAATGAGATACGCCCATGTGCGTGTGCCTGTGTATGCGTGTGTGTGTGTGTGTGTGTGTGTGTGTGTGTGTGTGTGTGTATTTCTGTTTCTCTGGTAGACCCTAGACAGGAGGTCGCAGCAGATGGCTCTCAGAAGTGAGAGCTTTTCAGCACAGAATTCATTGTGGTATGCCTCTATGATCTCTCAAAGTTTCTAGTAAGCAGTTGAGCAAGGGGGAAATCTTCCATCAGATCAGACCATGCTGAGAACCTCTCATTCTGGACTTTAGAGGACATCTCCAGTGCTTTACTGGCTAAGCCCAGAAACAAACAGAAGAGAGCAGGAAGAAACCTTCTTGGAAAAGAAGGTTGGAAGTGGAAAGAGCCAATGACATGTTTTGCCAGCCACGGAGAGTGACAGCACAAGTGTAGGCACTCACCACAAAATACCTTCTGTCTAGTTGAGGAACCAGACCTGGGCTTAGTTATCAACTTCTGCTTAACATTTTTGTGTTGAAAAAAAAGAAAAAAATCTCTATCTCTGGTAAGAGTTGTTTGTTCTTTCAAGAAAACTGAAACAAAGTGACATTTTAAAATGCATAAGTAATCTAAATAAATAAAACACTACTTTCCAAATAAAAATTGTAGAAAGGAATTGTAATGTTAGAAATACTTATATCAGGTATGCCATTTATGGTTGTGCACAACCTCGAGCCATGATTCATCTTACAAGAATTGCAGTATTGTTATTCAGACAATTTTCCCGTAGATGGCAGTTGAGGATCTGAAGGAAAAGTACTCTAATTCATCAGTTACTGGCAAGGGAAATTTACATACACGAACATAGTAGCTCCACTTCATGAAATCTACACAAAATGAAAAAAAAAAAAAAAAAAAAAAAAACTTCCCAATGTGGAAATATTTTATTTACAAAGGTGTGCATCATAGTACTATTCAAAAATTGCAAACACCCTAAATGTCTAATAGTAGGGAAGTGATTAAATCAAATGTTGTATACAAAATTGATAATTATGAACTGCCTATAATAACATGGAAAAAAGTCTTCTGTAATGTTATCATTATAATTTTATACTTAGGAATACAAAATTGTGTATACAGCATGATTACTCCTATATAAAGCAAACAAAAATAATTAAAAAGCTATTCATAATAAAAATGTAGAATGGTAATAAACCAAAATATTAGCAGCACTTGTTTTGGGGTGGGTAGGTTTACTAATGCTTAGTTTTGCCTCTCTATTTACTATCTTTTCCAAATATTTTAATGAGCATGCATTCATTTTATACTGAAACCTCCTCCAATAAATTTTTAGAAGCAGAGAAGAATTAGACAGTAGAGGAAGAATTAAAACCTTTCAAAATTCTGTTGCTGAGACATGAAGGCATTAAAGTACCTGATGTGGTATTTTAGCATTTATGGAAGATGTTTCAGTACCTGGGCCAAAGAAATGATTTTACAGTACCTGCTCCAGAAATCCTCATTGAGAGCAGGGGCCGGGGACACAGGAAGCCCTCAAGAGGAAGAGAGGAATCCCTGTCAACGACAGTAAAGGAGCATTACTAATGCCCACAGAAATGCCTCAATACCAGTCTTCAGACCCCCAAACATCTCAGGGGACAGTGCCTGAGGGTGGCAGAAAAGGCTTCCTCTCAATCATAATGAGATGCTTATTTATGTTAGAAATACTTCCAAACATCCTCACTTCACATCTATCAGAGATAGCAAGCATGAATTTCTCTTAAGTTTCTTTGAAACCATTGGCCTTCTTATGGCCTCTGTTACTACATTTACTACCTATGACACAAAGTAGATTTGTAGTTATTTGGGTCAAATGATCTATTTTGTGTTTCCTAGGTCTCCCAGGAAGAAGTGTGACTTTGAGAAGGCCTAGGGGTTGGGAGAGTTTTCTTCCTAGCCAAACACTGACAACAACACACTTCAGGATCCACCCAACCCATTCATTAATTGGTCATGATCCAGCCAAACAGAACATGTAGGCACAACCTACCCCAGTCGTGGGCACAAGGAAATCTTACCTAAATTCAGGGTCCACCATGCTATATGCCAAACAGGCCTATTTTGTCCATAGTTCCTGTTATATTTTCTGAGTCTAGCCTCTGACTTTATTTAGACTTCTGCTTGAGCCAGAGCCCTGTCCTAGATCCTACTCATTGGGTGATTCCTGGGTTTTCTAATATTCCCCCATGTTTGCTGAGGTTTGACTTCAAACAATACAAAGCATCCCACTCTACAATGCTGTCTAGTGTCCATCTTTAGGTCACCACCAGGAGGTTGCTACTACCCTGTCTCCTTCTGGATCACTGATACATTCTTTTGGCTAATATTTGTGAAAGTGTACAAATCTAAGGCATATATTAGGCTCTGTGGATACCATGGTGACTTTCCTCTGAAAACCAAAACCCCTGCCCTCAGAGAGTTACATTCTAATTGAATAAGTAGAAAATCAACAAATTAGCAAATATATAATTTAAGATAAAAAGATTATAGACTAGGATAAACACTGTGAAGAAACTATAAATATGATGAGATAGAGTAGAAAAAACTACATCCAAACTGAAGGATGGGAATGAGCTAGTCATAGCAATTGCTGGGCTAATTAAGAACTTTTCTAGTTGAAGCCAGAGTTTCTCACACCCTATATATGCAAGTTTGAACTCTATAGTCAGATTGTTTCTACTGATCTTGAATATACCTCTTCCTGGTGTCCCCCTTTCCTGCTGGTTTCCCCTTCAATTTCACAGCATGCCTTGTAGTTATAAAAGTTATGGTTATCATGAGTACTAGTAGGAGGAACTGACTAAAAGGTTGAGGACAACC
Source organism: Aselliscus stoliczkanus (assembly GCA_033961575.1). Classification (NCBI taxonomy): domain Eukaryota; kingdom Metazoa; phylum Chordata; class Mammalia; order Chiroptera; family Hipposideridae; genus Aselliscus; species Aselliscus stoliczkanus. The sequence continues at coordinate 124,125,715 of CM066729.1, forward strand.
ATTAAGATGAAACATTCTCCTCTTTCCTGAGCAATAGTTCTCAAACTTTATCAAAAATCATGGGAGAGACTCTGATTCAACCCCACCCCAGAGATTCTGATTCAATATTCCTGGGCAAGAAAAGCAACAGCAGTGGCAATACATCAAACTAAAAAGTTTCTGCACAGCAAAGAAAGCCATCAGCAAAATTAGAAGGTAATGTACAGAATGGGAGAAAGTGTTTTTAAATCATACATTGATAAGGGATTAATATTTAGAATATATAAAGAACTTATACAACTCAATACCTAAAAATAACCTGATGAAAAATAGGCGGAGGATCTGAATAGATATTTTTCCAAAGAAGACATCCAGATGGCCAACATATGCATGAAAAGATGCTCAATATCACTAACCATAAGGGAAATACAAATCAAAACCACAGTGAGATATTACCTCATACCAGTCAGAATGACTATCAACAAAAAGACAAAAAATAAGTGTTAGCAAGGATGTGGGGAAAGGGGAACGATTGTTCACTGTTGGTGGGAATGTAAGTTGGCACTACCACTATCGAAAATCAGTATGGATGTTGCTCAAAAAATTAAAAACAGAACTACTGTATGAGGGCCAGTGACACTGCCCTCTAAAAAAATATAAAAAAAAGGGCCGGCCGAGTGGCGCAGTGGTTAAGCACTGGCTTGGGAAGCCGGCGGCCCTGGTTCGGTCCCACATATGAGGGCCAGTGACACTGCCCTCCAAAAAACAAATAAACAAGTAAAAACAGAACTACTGTATGATCCAGCAATTCCACTACTTCATATTTATCTGAAGGAAATAAAAATACTATGTCAAAAAGATATCTGTACCCCACCCCAATGTTCATTGCAACATTATTTACAATAGCCATAAGTGTCTTCCAGCAGTTGAATAAAGAAAATATGATATATATGTCGTATTTTATATATGATATAAAATATCATATATTTTAGAAAATATATGAAAAAGGAAATCCTTTTTCATTAGAAAAAGGAAATCCTGCCATTAGTAACAATATGAATGGACTTATTTCACTTTATGCTAAGTGAAATAAGTCAGAGAAAGACAAATACCATATGTTCTCACTTATATGTGGAATCTAAAAATAAAAACAAACAAACATAAAAGCCTTACATGTACAGAAAACAAATTGGTGGTTGCCAGAGGTGCTGAGTAGGGCGGGTAGGTGAGATGGGTGAATGTGGGCAAAAGGTGCAAACTTCCATATATAAAATAAATAATACCTGTAATGTACAGCATGGTGACTATAATTAATAATACTCTATTGTATATTTGAAAGTTGCTAAGAGAGTAAATCTTAAAAGTTCTCATCACAAGAAAAAAAACTGTAACTATGTGTGGTGACAGATGTTAACTAGACTATGTGATAATCATTTTACAATATTGATTCATTATGTTGTATACCTGAAATTTATATAATGTTACATGTCAATTATATCTCAATTTAAAATATTGCTGGATAGGACACAGGAATCTGAATTTTTAACAACTAACTCCAAGTGATTTTGATATAGGTGGTTCCTGTATCATATGTTTAGAAATAGTGCTCTAGAACAATTAAAGAAAAACCTTAATATTCAATATCTGATAAATTATTACTATTCAAATGTTTTGGGTTTGCAGAATAGCATAGAACAACAGTTAAATGCATGAAATGTATGGGATCCAACTCAAATCTTGGTTCTACTTACTGTGATCTTAACCTCATTATTCTTATTTGTAAAATAGAGGAAATAAAACCTTCCTCATAGGACTATTATGAAGATTTTTTTTATATTGTGAAGATTTTTGAAGACACTTAGGGCCTGGCACATGTTAAGTACTCATGACATAGGTGTTTGATGATGATGGTGATGATGATGGTGATGATGGTGGTAGTGCTGGTGCTGGTGATGATGATGGTGACAATGAAGATGGTGGTTGTGGTGGTGATGATGATGGTGATGGTGGTGATGATGATGGTGATGGTGATGGTGCTGGTGATGATGATGATGATGATGAAGATGATCATTGATAATCCAGAAGGAGCATTTGGAAACCTACATTTGGTTTCAAATAAGTGTTGTTCACTCTAAATACATTGCATTTTTTCCCAGATGAAGCACAGTCGTGTAGTTTCCAGTCTAGGAGGCTTAAGAAGCTTAAATAAAGGAAATAAGAGAGAACAGAAAACAGACATGGGCATTAAGTCAAGCCCAAATGACCTCCCAAATGTTACAGAAAAAGACAAATTAGTGAGTGGATAGAATTACACTGGTCATCTGTTGTTTTGTCTGCCAAGCACTAAGTCCCATTTCTTTTGGTATCAGAGCCTTGAGTTTTCTTTGAAAATTCTCCCTTTCCCCCACTTTTACTCTACATGGTTTGGTGGGGCTGAGCCCACCCTAGATCAAAGATGAGATAGGGTCAGAAGCTGCTCCCTGATTCAGATGGTGGCTTGGAGGATGAAGTGGAATTTAATGAGGGGCTTTGACTTCTTGTTTCTATTAATCAGTGTTGCCATGTGTGGACAGTAACAAACAAGAAATCAGTTTGATTCCACTGTAGTAACTATCTCAATGCTTTGTACCTGTGTTCAGGGCCATTACCTCCCTTCTGCCCCTACCCTAGCACATCTTAATATTTGTAAAGAGACACTGCTAACGAAAATGCCATAGAGATGAACCAACATTCCAGAATGTCTGTTCTGGTGTTGACTCAGACTGAGACAAAAATTACCCTATATCTACCCTAAATCCTGCTCTTTGCAGTTTAAGCTATAGCTTTTCTCCTTATTCAATGCACATGAGTTCAACAAAATAGAATGGCTAAAATCCCAATGTGGCCCCTGCTCAGTGGTGTTGAAGATGTGAGCACCATGAAAGCACATGAACCTTTGTCACAGCTGGGCTGTGAGTTCCAAACATGGAATCCAAACAAGAACAGTATGAACTGCCTCCCAGAAGGAACCAACCAGAGGTTCCCGCCCAGATTGAGCCATTATTTGCCAATATAGGGGATGTCAGGAGGGGCCTTGAATTCACTTCTAGATCAAGATGGGAAGTGCTCTAAGGGCCTCTCACACCTGTTGCAGGATCCCTGCTCTGCCTGGTATGGAACAACAGGCTGGTAATTGCTTTTGTCTGCAGGGGATGGGAAATTAATGTGTACAATTCCAATTTAGGGTGCTATTCTAAAAGTTGTGACCAATGAACAAGTAGTCATGGCCAAACACAAAGAAGGAAGACAAAGAAGTCACTTTCTGCTGAACTTGACTATCACTGCATGGGTCAGCCCTACCCTCCTCAGTGAGGTTGAATGCTGAGAGTGTGGACTAGGGATCACTCTGTGATATCATCTCCTCTGACTGTCATTTCTCAATCTTTCTCCTGCATATCAAGATGATTTTGATGGCTTTAATTTAGCTAATGGACATTATGAAAATATCAGGTAGGTGAATACACTTTTAAAAATTCTACAAATTGCCTGCCATTTAAGTTATTGCTATACCTGCTTTGAGGGCCATTTGCTCCTCCAACAATTTAGAATAATGACACAAAATTTGAGGCATGCCTCCTCATGGTAGGGGGTGGGAAAGATATATAAAGTAACAGGAGCTGAAATACTTGTTAATTGCCCTTTTATGCCAGACACTATGCCAGATGCTTGATACTAATTACTGTATATAATCCTCACAATGATTTCTGTGAAATAGGATTAATTATTTCCATTTGCACGCATGGACACATGCAGGTACTCATTTAGATGTATACACAGAGGCAAACACACCAAATAAGTCTATATAGTTTTGTGTGTACACAATTATCTGTGTATACATTCTCTCTGGACTGACCAATGGGAACATAGGACATCAAGCTCTTCATCTCTTAAAGTATATTTATATCAGTAAATGGTTCCACTCAGTTTACCCAATATCAGAAAATCAAGTGAAAAGCAAGAAAACCAGGCCCTTCACCTGTGCTTCTCTAGACTCTTGACTAACTGAGCTCACAATTAGCACATGGACCCCAAGGAGCCCTTGAACATTTATTCTCCAGCTTGAAGGTAGAGGCTAGGCCAATGGCCAATCAGTGATTTTTTTTCAGGGCTCTGGGTTTTTTCATTTTCCAATGTCCTGTAACCCCATTCCTGTCCTCAGTGGGGGTATGCTTGAGCTTCTAAGTTAGGGTAGGGTGCTGGAATTGAAAACAAGAGCAGCATGTTGATCTTCAGGCACCTTTAGCCCTTGCACAGAGTGGGAACTCAATAGATGTTTGTTGACTAACTAACCAATTGACTAACCAACAAGGGAGAACAGAAGCTCCAGCCACAAGCCCACTTCTCTAGGTAAAGATGGTCTATGTACTTCAAACTTGCTGCTCCTCAGAAGAAAACATTTTTAACTAATTTATCCTAAACACATCACCTCCCCCTAATGATGGGAAGAGAACCTAGCTCAGCAGCCTGGTTAGCTCTCACACTTTGCAGATATCATGAGCATCCTTGAGCCAGATCCACCTGGTAAATTTCACCAACCCACACAGACACCATTCCCCAGAAGCTAACTGCAAACACAAGTGCCTAGCCAAGGCTTGCCCAGCTCATTCTGTTCCTGTCCCCCTCATCCTCAGACTTCTGACTCCTCTCTGTCCTATCATTTCCAGGCCTCTCCATTTGGCTACCCTTTTAATCTCCTTTAGGCTTCCTTCCTGTTCACATCAGAATTCTTCTATCCCTTTGGTCTGATATTATTTGTAGCATCTGTTGAGAAACCACTAGTACAGCCCTCAAAATCTCACTGAAAGAGGCTCTCCTTGTTCCCAACCAGAGTCTCAGTCATCAGGACATGTTACAGGCTAAGGGATGGGTCCACATCAAACACCAAGAAAGAGGAGGAGGCAAGAGTCTTTCGCATATCCCAATTGCAAAGGGGGGGGCATACTCTCCCATACCTTGGCAGCTGTACTCCACTGTGTTGCTTCCAATTTAAATGTCAGTACAATTTGCCCTTATGAAAACACAGCTTCCACCTCCTTCTCCCCCAGTGACTGCATCTGTAACCACGGTAACAAAATCCAGGTGCAGAGCACAACCATCATTTCTAAGAGGATGGAGAGCACGGAGAGGGCACAAGAAAAGAGAGGTGCTGAAATGTTGACATGCAGCCTGGGCTCTGTCCAGGATCCACCTCCATCCTCATTTAGTTCTGCCCAGGAGAGCCTAGAAACACTCACATCTATTCGACAAGGGTAAGCGGTCCTTTGCCAGCAGTAATGCTCTCTACATGTTCTGTCACCTAATGTCTAAACCTCTGCTCCATCCAGTTATTTTAGCCAAAAGAAATGGTCAATTCAGGAACAAAGGAGTTAAAGCCATTGATGACTAGTCTAAAGCCAGGGTGTCTCTCTCTGACAATAGATCCCTATGTATTTGAGTTTGCTTTTCTAATTTAGTGAGATACTCCATGTTCTTAATCTCTCTCTCTCTCTCTCTCTCTCTCTCTCTCTCTCTCTCTCTCTCTCACACACACACACACACACACACACACACACACGTGCATGCAGAAGGGAAGGTAAGAGGGTAAAGATACCAACAACTCCCTTTCCTTGATCACTAGATATGGCACTAGTGCTTTAAAAATAATTTATTTAATATTTGCATAAACAGCATTCTCACATGCATTTACCAATATCCATATCTGTGTATAAGGGCCAGCCGAGTGGCTCAGTTGGTTAAGAGCTCGCTCAAGAGTACGAGCTGAGCTCTGAGCAACAGCAGTTCGATGCCAGCCCAAGCTGAGCTGCCGTTGAGTTGCCAACAGGTGGCAGGATGGCTCGGCTAAAAAAAGCAAAACATATCTGTGTATAGGTGCACATCTCTGCATGACTATGTGTATGTGTGTGCATAATAGACGTCTAATTACATGCCTAAATTACAGTAACTGACAGAGCTGGACATGCTCCAGATTTATGGCTCTAAAGCTATCTTTTCATAATACCATGTTGTCTCCCAAGTAGAATTTCAAGGACTGCCCAGAGGCAATCAATCAGTCAATCAATTTCAATGAAATTTGGCTGGCATATAAGACACATCACAACCTGGGAAGAACAAACAGGAAGCTGCCTCTATGGAATCTACTCTGGACTGGCAGCAGTGCAAGACCCTCTCCAATGTCAACCTGGCATGGTCCCTGAACAGTCTGTTTGCCCAAATATAGGTGCCCTCTTTCTACAAGCACACAGGAAACTCACCAACTGTTATAAGCTCTGGGTGCCTTTAAAGAAGTTGGATCCTCTTGAGGACAAAGTACAAATAAATAAAATAAGCCAGAAATAAGGTATTAGAAAAGATTCTGCACAACTCAGGGTACACTCTGAGAGGATCCTTTGCTTTGATTTTGTTGTATCTCCTGATCTCCACTTTAGCACCTGCTCTCTTTATATCTAACATGCTGATATTCATTCTCACTTTTTGGCTTTCAGTTTCACCTGTGCTACACTTACCATTCTGACCTTAACCAGTTCCGTTTCTAATTCTATTATTTACCTATAATTGAAACTTCACTCTGCAGACTGTGAGACCTAATCACTCTTTATTTTAGACACAGAAATTTAAAATCAACTTAGTCATGCCCAGGGCTCATTCCCCACCACTGCTGTGGCCCACTTTCCCCCACTTTCCACAATGAATAGAAAAAATAGACAGGAAAATCAACAAGGAAATATAAAACTGGAACAACACTAAATACCAACTAGACCTAACAGATATCTGTAGAGTCTTCCATCCAACAACAGCATATTCTGTTCAAGTACACATGTACAAATCTCAAGGATAGACTATATGTTAGGTGACCAAGTAAGTCTCAAATTTGAAAGTACTGAAATCATACAAACCATGTTCTCTAAACAAAGTGGAATAAAATTAGAAATCAATACAGATAGAAATTTGGGGGGCTGGCCGAGTGGCTCAGTTGGTTAAGAGTTGGCTTAGAGTGCAAGCTCTGAGCAACAGGGCTACGGTTCAATTCCCACATGGGCCAGTGATGCTGTGCCCAAGCTGAGCTGTGGCTGAGCTGCCAACAGGTGGCAGGATGGCTCAGCTGGTGTAACAACATGCTTGCCTGTTCAATGGTGGGCTATGCCCACACGCAACTAAAGATTGAACTCAGCACCTTGAGCTGAGCTGCTGTCCGGATGGCTCAGTGGATAGGGTGTGCATGCTTAACAACAAGGCTGCCAGGTTTGACTCCCACATGGGATGGTGGTTATGCCCACCGGCAACTAAGACTGAAGTCAGCTCCGTGAGCTGAGTTGTCGCCCAGATGGCTCAGAGGATAGAGCGTGTACTCTTAATGCCAAGGCTGCTGTTTATTGACTCCCATGGGATAGCGGCTATGCCCACCCACAACTAAGATTGAACACAGCACCTTGAACTTAGAGGCCACAAGGAACAACATCTTTGCTGGTCCCCTTCCCCAGTTCCCCAATACTGTTCCCCTCCCCCAATTCCCTAATAAAAATCTTTAAAAAAGAAAGAAAGAAATTTGGGGAATTCACAAATATACATACAATTTTTATAAAACACTTCTAAATAACCAATGGGTCAAAGAAGAAATCAAAAGGGAAATTAGAAAATAGGATAAATGAAAATGAAAATACAATATACCAAAATTAACGGGATGTAGCAAAAGCAGTGCTCAGAGGAAAATGTGTAGCTCTAAATGTATATATTTAAAGACAAGAAAACTATTAAATCAGTAAACTAATCTTCTACCTTAAAAAACTAGAGGAAGAGCAAAACCAAAATGGAAAAAAAAAAGTTTACTAAACCTAAGCCAAGTAGAATGAAGGGAAAATAAAAATAAGAGATATAAATTAAACAGACTAGAAAAGACAATACAGAAAGCCAATGAAACTTAAAGCTAGTTCCTTGAAAAGATAAAAAAAAAATTGACAAATTTCAACTAGAATGAACAAGAATAAAAGAGAGATTTAAATTGCTAAAATTAGAAATGGAAGAGAGACTATTATTAAAAATCCTACAGAAATTATAAGGATTAAAAGAGAATACTATCAAAATTATGTAATCTTGATGAAATGGACAAACTCTTAGAAAGATACAAATTACTGAAACTGATTCAAGAAGAAACAGGAAATTTCAATAAACGTATACCTAGTAAAAAGCTGGAATTAGCGATAAAAAAATTTCCCATCAAGAAAAGCCCAGGACCAAATGCCTTCATTGATGAATTCTCTCAAACTTTTACAGAATAATTAAAATCAATGTTTTACAAAAACTCTTCCAAAAAAATAGATGAGGAAAAAAAACTTTTCATCTTATTCCAGGAGTTCAGTATAAGCCTAATATCAAAATCAGGCAAATACATCACAAGTAAAGAATACTACTAATAAATATCTCTTATGAATACAGATGCAAAAATATTCAACAAAAAACCTACCAAATTACATCCAATAGCACATTAAAAGGATTATACACCATGAACAACTGGGATTCAACGCAGGAATGCAAGATTGGTTAACATGCAAAAATTAATCAAGGTAATAAAATTCTATTATTACATTAATGAAATAAAGACAAAAAACACAAATCATCTCTATAGACACCAAAAGGACATTTGACAAAACTTAATACACTTTCATGATGAAAATACTGAACAAACTATGAATCGAAGGGCATTCTTCAAACCGATAAAGAACATATATGAAAAACAACAGCTAACAAAACACATAAAGGTGTAAGACTGAAAGCTTCCCTTCTAAAGGTCAAGATCAAGACAAGTACTTTTGCTCTTGTCACTTCCGTACACCACTGTACTAGAGATTTTAGGAAGGGAAATTGGTCAAGAAAAAGAAATTAAAGGTAACCAGTTTAGGAAATAAATAAATAAATAAAATTATCTCTGTTCAGATCGCATGATCTTGCATGTAGAAACTCCTAAAGTATCCAGAGAAAAATCTATTAAAACTAATGTGTGAGTTCAGAAAGGTTGCAGGATAAATGATTAATATACAAAAATCCATTGTATTTCTATACACTAGCAATGAACAACCCAAAAATGAAATTAAGAAAACAATCCCATTTATAATAGTATCTAAATGAATCAAAAAAAGAGACAAGGCTTGAAACTTATTTGCAAAAATTTAAAGACCTGTATAAACTGAAAGACATCTGTGTTTGTGGATTATAAGACAATATTATTAAGATCACAATACTCCACATATTAATCTACAGATTCAATATAATTCCTATCAGAATTCTAGTGGCCTTTTCTTTTGAAGAAATTAACATACTCACTAATCCTAAAATTCATATTGAAATCCAAGGGTACCAGAATAGCAAAACAATCTTGAAAATGAAAGATAAAAGTTGGTACTTGTATTTCTTTCAAAACTTACTACAAAGATAATGTAAAAATGATCATGTGTTACTGGCATATATATCAAAGGTGTATAATTAAGAGTACATAAATAAACCTATACATTTATGGTCAATTGCTTTTTGATAAATGTGTCAAGACAATTCAATGAAAAAAGAATAGTCTTTGCAAAAAAGATGTTGCTGAGACAATCGGATATACACAAGTGAAAGAATGAAGTTGAACTCCTACCTCATACCATATACAACATTTAACTCAAAATATATCAAAGATCTAAAAGATGTAAAATTATGAACCTCCTAGAAAAACAAAACAAAACATAGAGGTACTTCCTCATGATCTTGGGATAGTCAATAGCTTCTTAAATATAACACCAAAAACACAAGCAACAACAAAATAATTAGATAAATTGGACTTCATCTAAATTAATAACTCACTTACAACTCAACAATAAAGAAAAACAAAACCTAATAATCCAATTTTAAAATGGGCAAAAAAATTGAACATTGTTCCAAAGAAGATATGCAAGTGGCCAATAAAAACACATGAAAAGATACATCATTAATTATTAGGGAAATGCAAATCAAAACCACGATGAAATGCCACTTAATACCCCCTAGGATGGATATAATCCAAAAGACACACAATAAAAAGTGTTGGCAAGGATGTGGAAAACTTGGAGCTCTCATTCATCAGTAGTTGTGATGTAAAATAGTGCAGACATTTTAGAAAGTAGTTTGAAAGTTTCTCAAAAAGTTAAACATAGTTAACTTATGACCCAACAATTTCACCCCTTGATATATACCTAAAATAAACATATGTTCACACACACACAAAAAAAACTTGTACATGAATGTTTATAACAACATTATTCATAATAACCAAAATGTGGGAACAAATCAAATGTCCATCAATTTATGTATGAAAATAAATGTTGCATGCCCCTACAGTGGAATGTTATTAAGTACTGCTATATATTACAAGGATGAACATTGAAAACACTGTGCTAAATCAAAAAAGCAAGGCAAAAAAAATGGCCATATATGATATAGTAACATTTATGTGAAATGTTCAGTAGCAGAGAGCCAAAAGTAAATGAATGGTTGCCAGGAGCTGGGGGGAGTGGAGAATGGGGAGTAACTGCTAATAAATACAAAGTTTCTTTTGGAAGTACCCTAAGTATTCTAGAATTAGATAGTGGTTATGGTTGCACAAGCTTGTGAATATACTAAAACATTCTCAATTGTGCACAATAGAAATTTTATGGTAACTGACATTTATATCAATTTTTTAAAAGGATATATTACCTCAATCTAATCACAAGGAAATATTAGGCAAACACAAAATGAAAAATGTTTTATGTTTTAAAGGAAGGAAAGTATTCAAAAATTTCAATGTTATAAAATATGTGGAGGTCGGTAGAGTGGCACGTTGGTTAAGAGCTGGCTTGGGATACCAGAACCCCGGTTCAGATCCCACATATGAGGGCCAGTGACACTGCCCTCTACAGCTAAGATGGTGAACAACAGCTCCACCTGGAGCTGGGCTGCTGTGAGTCCCCAGGACGGCATAGCTGCAGCCCCTGCTGCAGTGGGCTGCCATATGCTACAGTGAGTGGACAACAGCCAGCGTCAGCAGCTGGCAGCCAGTGTGAGCTGCCAAGAGCCGCTTGTGAGTGGCCAGTCCAGAGGCCAGCAACCAATCTGCCACACCCGAGAAGAGCACAATGATGATAACCAACATGGGCCAGTGAAACAGTCTCCACCATCTGCAGGAAAGGATGCAAAGGTTTCTGTGGACAAGTGGGTACGGTGCTGTGGGAAGTGAAAAAAAAAAAAAAAAAGAATCTGAAGTCACTTCAAAAGGATTCTGAACAAGGGCTGGCCAGCCTAGATGCAAGGACCCCAGCAGTAGCCCAAAGGCAATGAGATACATCAAAGGTCCTTGTGCAAGAGTTTCTAAGAACCCACAAAATAGTGTCTTGAAAAAAACAATCTTCATTCAGGATGTACAATGAGGCTAAAGTAAAACCAGATGACTACTTTTGTTTAAATTCATGACCACTGACTTCAAGGGGGACTACTACAATCCTGCAATTGTGTGCCCCTTGTCCTTTCTCCTCCCTCCTCTTCTTTGCATCTTCATCCCTTTCTTACACCTTCAGCACCTATTCATTTTGGGCTCAGTCCACATTCCCCACTATTGCTTTGTACTGAATATCTACAGTGAAAACTCCCAAATTTAATCTTCAGCCTGGATCCCTGAACTCCACTTTTCAGACTTAATGAGTCCAAAACTCAAACTTACTTCGGTTTTTTTCACCAACCCCCAAATGAGGCCTGTTTCCCCTTGCAGCTGTTCCCATATCAGTACATGACAGACCCATTAGTCCAGTTGGTGAAATCGGGAGTCCCTTGCTTTTTTTTCCCTCTGAAATACTATGCAGAAACAAACCCTGTTGGATTTACCTTCAAAAGATTCATAATATGACTCTTCCCTTCTATCTCCCTAGTCTAAGCCACCACCATCTGTCTCCCAGATTACTGCAATCACCCACTAATTGGTCTCCCCACTTCTGACCTTGACTCTGTACAATCTATTCAGCCAGCAGCCAGGGACATGATGTTAAAATGTAAGTCAGATCACATCCTTCATCCACACACATACTTTCCAATGGTTTCTCAGCCTCCCTGAAGTAAAAGCTCAAATCCTGCCATGACCTAGAACCCTAACGTGACTGCCACCAACCCCAACTGCCTCTCTGCCCCAGCCTCTGCTACACTCCATCTCATTCCTTTCACCAGCCATATGGGCTGCGTGGGTTCCTTGAATACTTGGTCTCTGCCACTTAGATATTCTTGCCCATGTCTCTGTACAGCTCACTCCCTTACTTTCCTTAGGTCTCATCTCAAATGTCACTTTATCAGAAAGTCCTTCATTGGACTTTCTATATATTGTAAAATAGCAAACCCCATTCCCAGAATTCCCTAGTCTCTTTTTTTGCTTTACTTCTACCATAGCCTTTATTATTTTCAGATATGTTATATTTGTATTAATATATGTTGCCTTGCATGCTTGAATATAAGTTCCATGAAGGCAGGGACATTATTATATTGGTCCATACCCAGAATTCAGAGCAGGGCCTGGCACAAATTAAGGACACAGTAAATATTTGGAGAATGGATGAATAACTCCTCCTCCAGGCCTGAGTCCAGGAGGACCCAGAAACAGAGAATGTGGGAGGAGGTAGAGCAATGCCAGTGAAAAGCTGAAGAACAGACACAGCCCCTGCCCCAGGGCTGATCAGCGAGCAGAGCGTGAGGCCTGGGCAGGGACAAGAAGAGAGGCTTTAAACTGTGTGGAGGAAGTTCTGATTTAAATTGTTCTCAACCTGTTAACATATGAGGATATGACTATTCTAATGTCTAAAACAGATCAGAAAGGCTGCAGGACCTCCCTAGATATAACCCAGTGGCAGGGAAGGGAACGCTGACAAAATGGATTACAAGTCAGTGCGGGAGAATACTAAAGTGGTTGCATAGTTGCCCCTTGCCTAATTCAGTGAGTTTAATAAACTCGGTGGCCTTCCTCCCTGCTAATGCAGAACACTGTGCAGGGGACATGGTGTGACCAAAGAAACCTGAGCAAGTCCACTGCTGCAAGACCCCTTCCCTTAACAAGGTCGACAGCATCTTGCACAACATGAAGTAAAGATGTGAGTCAACTGAGCCCATAGGGACCAGCACCTTTCTGCATCCTACTTTTTGAGGCAAAGCCAGGATTTGCCAACAAAGCCCTGAGTCTATCTTGAGCCTCCATGAACTGTGGGCAGTTCTCACAAAGCATATTAAAACCAATAGAAGTCACCCTTATAAATGCTGACATTGAGGCTAGAGGACAGGCACTTGGTAGCTTCCATCCAGCCTCCTAGAGCACTTGTCCTCAACACTTGGTAAGGGAGCAAATCATCCCCACTTGAGGAATCCAGTAGTGACCTCTAGAGACAACCCATGAGGCCCAAGCTATCCTATGTCCCTCCTGTTGTCCACAAAAATAAAATGTACAGTAGAGATCATAAAAGGGTCTTCCTGACTCATTATGTAAAAGGTCTGGGACAGGCTCGCCTGTGAGCATCAGGTGACCCCAGCATTCTGTGTCTATCTGGCATGCCGGTAGAGCCAGTCTGAAAAGGAGACAAGTCACCTTCCCCCTAGGAGAAAGGCCAAGTGTTGCAATGGCTGAAACCATACAGTAAATCTCTCAGACTCTTAACACAAAGGAAGACAGTGAGAATGAAGGCGGAGAGGCTAGAGAAAGACAAAAAGAAGGATGAGAGTAAAGGGAAGGAAGAGACAAGAGGAAAAGGAGGAAGAGATTTCTTTCTGCTTGGGTCAAACCATAAATGTAACTATTGTTACAAAGCTGACAATTTACCATCTTATTTCCTTTTACTCATCCTACTGATCATCTTCCTTCTCTCTTTTTAACAGGGAATTGTTATTGACGTCTTCCCTTTGCTTTCTTATGGCCTGAATCATTTCCCACTGGAAAGCCTTTGAACCACAGCTTCACATTCAACATGTAAAGAGCTTGGAAGATGTCATTCCTATCCTCACAAGAAAATAGATGAACAAGTCAAAATCAACAACTTTTCTTAGATCCATCAGAGGATAGAGGGCATGGGGTAAGTCATTTGCCTAAAACCTGGATAGACAGGTAAACACAGAGGATGAGAGCTTACCAGGAGCAGAGGCCAAAGCTGCAGCCTGGTAGGAAGATGTAAAGGGTAACTGACTCATTTCTGAGGCTTAGTGTGACTAGCTTGAGAGATAAATCCTCCAAGGGGCCCACCATTTGGGAGTAGGGTAGGGAATACCTTCATGAGCTTTAACTCCAGGAACCCCTCCAGTTTACTAGGGTAAAGATCAGAGAAATACCTCCTCATGCTTCAGGCAGGGAGAGAGGAAATGTACCATTTTGACATCCCAGACCTTAACCAACATGGGTTTTACCCAAGCCTAACCAACAAGGAGGAAGGGTAATACTCAACTTTGGCCACTTCTAGCCTTCTTATGTCACATAAGAGGGAGAAAGGAGGGAGCTGTGAAGCACTTGTATAAGTCACAGCATAGTGACATGAGCCCATCAAAATACTGAGACCTGATCTTAAGAAAATAGAAGGCTTCCCCTCCCCCCCACCTTAACAGGGCTCTTATATAGTAGCAAGAGATCACAGCTAAACAAAACTGCACTACTCAAGAAGAAGTCTCTAAGATAACAGAGAGACACAACAAAGACACTGGAATGAAGTTTATCCTCTAACACCTAAAATTATGGCAAACAGAAACAAACACCCTAACTCCTAGCCAGATAAACATAAAACCTCATACTAATGACCTATTTACCATAGTTCTTTTTATCAAATATAAAATGTTCAGGTTTCAAAAAAATTACAAGGCATGCTAAAAGGCAAACAAAAAAAAAAGTAAAAAATTTTTTACAAGTCTGCATATACAAACCAACCATCAGAACAGACTCAGGTATGGCAGAGATTTTAGAATTATCAGACTGGTAATTTTAATACCTATGATTTAATATGCTAAAGACTCTAATGGAAAAAGGGGATAACATGCAAGAACATATGGCTAATGTAAGCAGAGAGATGGAAACTCTAAGAAAGAAACCAAAGGAAGTGCTACAACTCAAATACATTGTAACAGAAATGAAGACTGCCTTTGACAGGCTCATCAGTAGAGTGGACACTACACACCTCCAAGGGAAAAGTATCAATGACCACGAAGACATGACAATAGGAACTTCCCAAACTGAAAACCTCAGAAGAGAAAAGAAGAGAGAAGAGAGAGAGAGAGAGAGAGAGAGAGAGAGAGAGAGAGAGAGGAATAGGGAACAGAATATGCACAAATCACAGGACAATTATAAAAGGTGTAACATATGCATAATGGAAATACCTAAAGGAAAGAAAGAGAGAAAAGAACAGAACATTTGAAGATATAAAGGCTGAGAATTTCCCAAAATTAATGAAAGAAACCAAATCACAGATCTAGATGTTCAGAGACCACCAAGCATAACAAGTACCAAAAAAAAAAAAATCTACACCTAGGCATATCAGAGTCAAACCATGGAAAAATCAAAACCAAAGAAAAAAATGTAAAAGTCAGTGGGGAAATAAAACACATTGCCTACGAAGAAACAAGGATAATTACATCAGCCTTCTCTTCACAAACCATGCAAACAAAAAGAGTGTGGAGTGAAATATTTACAGTGTTCAAAGAAAAAATAAGTTAAATTCTGTATCCTTCAGTGAAATTATCTTTCAAAAGTAAAGGAGAAATAACTTTCTCAGACAAACAAAAATGAAGGAATTTGTTACAAGTAAACCTGTTAGACACTAAAGGAAATGCTTTAGAAAAAAGGAAAATGATGTAGGCCCTTTCTCTGCCTAGACCTGAGCATTAGAAAAGATAAAGTGCTTTTTTAAAATTTTCAAATACATAATAAGAATAATTAGAAATTGGTACTAGGACACAGGACCCATACTGATGATTGGAACCTGGGTGGAGGTGGATGAGGTTGTGCTGGGTACAGAAAGAGACTACAGAGAAGTCTCACCAACCCCACCCACTGCTTCTGAAACATATCAGATCAAATCTTGTCTGATTTCAGGCTCATTAATAAAGTACAGATTTTGCTAACTTCACACTTTCTGCAAATTTCTCCCGTACTTCCTAAATCTAACAGAAGCAATTAGAAGGCATCTTGAGTAAATTCCAACACCTCTATGCACCAAGCAGAATTGGCTCAATACACAACTTTCCCTTTTGGTACCCTGAACAACTCTAACTCGTAGCTAGAGGCAACCTGTTCTACACTAGATTTCCACCCTCCTCACCTACTCACAAATGGAGCTCAATAATTCTCCTCCTTCCTTTCTGCATCATCACTTCTTCTCTTGCTAATGAATTATTCACAAATGTGATGCTATTTCTTCCATATTAAAATAATAAATAACGCCCTTTACTCTGCTCTCCCTTGCAATTACTACCCTATTTCTCTGCTAGTCCTTTTCAATAAAACTAATTAAAAGAATTGTATTTACTTGCTGTTTCTAATTTCTCTCCCCCGGTTCTCTTTTGGACTCACTGCAGGCAGGCTTTTCATTCCCCACCACTCTTGTCAAAGTCGCCAGTGACTAAGAACAATAGTCAATTCTCAGTCTTCATTTTCCTTGACCTTCTTTCTTTACCTATATACTTCCTTTGGTGTCTTAGATTTAGATACTACCATTGTGCTGATGACACCCATGTTGACAGCCCCAGGCTAGACCTCTCTGATTCCCAGACTCACATATCCAATTACCGCTAGACCTCACTATGTGGATACCTGGGAGGCAGCTCAAATTTAGGAAGTATAAAACTGAAGTCCTGACCCTCCCCACCACTAAAACTTCCCAGAGTCTTCACCAGTGCAATTAATGGCAACTCCATTCTTCCAGTAGTTCAGGCCCAAAGCTTAACCTCATTGTCTCTCACTTGCTCCTTTCTCACTTCCCACACCCAATCTGTCAGCAAATCCTGTTAGGTTTCCTAATACTGCCTCCCACATTTATTGTTTCCACCTGGTTCAAGTGATCATTTCTCACCTGGAATATTTCAATAGTATCTTAACAGATCTTTCTGCTTGCACTCTTGCTGGCCTACAATCTATTTTCTATATTTTAGCTGGAATGAACTTGTTAAAATATGTTTCGGGGTCACAGTTTTTGCAACTGCTTTTCCCTCTGGACCATTCTTACACACCGTTTATGCTCTCACGTCCCGAAATGGTTGCTGAAATGCTCTTTCTCAGAACAGCCTTCACTGACCACCCTATTTAAAACTGACTCCCCACCTCCAGAATTCCTACCCACCCTTCCAGCCTGAGTTTTCTACATAGCACTACTATCTACACATTCTATTTTTTTCTTCTTTACAGTCTGTCTTTCTCCACGACAATGGGAGCTCAATGAGGATAGAGGTTTCTCTCTGTTTCGATTACTGCTTTGCCCCAATTTCTAAAATGATGTTTGGTGCATGGATAAAAATAAGAAAATTTATAATAAACGGTATTTTTAAATTAATGCATCAATCCTTTGCTACTCAATCCTGTATGCCTAGCTTTTTATTGTTCAAACATTGTCCATAATATTCTCTTAACATTATATTGGTGATTTCTGGCATCTTTTGAAATTCAAACTACTAAAAGTTGACAATTTCTTAGAATTCATTTATCAACCTCTATTCCTTACAGAAAACTAATCACAGATGTCAGTTATAATTTTAAATGAAAACTGGTTTCCTTCTAATAAAATGCTGCTATAGACATAGTATTCCAGGAGGATGCTGAAAGAGCCTGCTTACCTCTGCAGTTCTAGAAGCAATTCCAAATTTCATTGCCTTCAGGCATGCCCCCAAATTATTTTAATTGGTTCCCAGTCACCTTTGGTACTACTCTGGACTCTGTTCCAAATATAGCAAACACACAGAGAAAATTACAGAATCAAAATGGCTCAGTGCTTCTCAGTAAATTCTATCAGAGCCTAGTAACAGGCTTTTCCAGGAGAACTTGTGGCTTTGCATCTGTAGTTCTCAGTTCCACTGGGTCTTACTCACATCCCACCAAACAGTACATAAAAGTTCACAATAACTGCTCATTAAAATTTTCCCCACCCAAATTAAGAACAAGTAAGACAATTGCCTAGGAGAAGAATGTGATTTTATAATTAAAATTGTATTAATATGGTCAAATTTCCATTCCCAAATTGTCCCATATCACTTTATTTATTCTCCTTTCTTTTCCATTTTGTAAGTAAGGGAAATGCTAAGTTAAAACAGATCCATTCTCTGGGACACAAAACACAGCTCTCATTTTCCATGATGCACTCAGCTGCAACCTGTCATTCAGCACCCCTCTCCTGTGGTGTTTTATTCTCCTGGATACACCAGAGACTTTGCTGCTATAGGAATAAAAAATGAGCCTTGTGGACCAGGTCCTAAAAAATGCCCCTCCCCTTAGTGCAAAGACATTTCTAGAATGTGTTCTATTATGTGGACACAGAATTTCCCCCAGAGAAATCCTAAGAGCTATAGCTATGAGCAATCCAGTTGACTTTTCTCTATGTGGCCAGTCACCATTTAGTCTGACTTATCCCACACCTAGGCTGAGGAATCTGATACAGGTTGGAAAACCTTCAACCCCCTTCCAGATATATTACATGGAGACAATTATCCTAAATTTAAGTAAAACATAAAAAGAATCAATTAAACATGAACACTTAAAAATAAGTTTTTAATAATTAAACAGGCTTCTAGTCATTCCAATTTAAATTTCTGAACAGGTATGATTTTGTCACATTTCCTTTAATAAAAAGAATCAGAAACAGTTATCTTCACACATAGAAGGGCCATTTGCCAGAGCTCTCCTGACTGCCATACTATCCACCCATACCCTGTATTTCCAGGAAAGGGACCACCACCCCAAGGTGTTCACTGCCATGTACCCCTAATAGCCACAGCATCAGTTTGGAGAGAACAGCCTTTGTGACCACCAGAACTCATACTCAATCATCAATAAATGCTCCTAGGGCTTTGATCTTTGACTTTCTTGATTTCCTTTTCCTTTCTTGATTTAATGGAACCTCTTGCTTGTCTACTGTGTATATCAGATATCCTGCAGCCCTCTCAGCGATAGCTACTAGTAACTCAAAGGCCTTGTAATGCTGTGCCTTGAGGTGGGGTCTGCATCTTTCATTATGCTCATTGAAGTACCTCTGCTCCTCGCTCACAAACTCCAGCTCTTTTAAAGTCCAAGTCATCAGATTTTACCCTCACTGCCCTTTGTCACTATGTCGTCAGCTGGCTTCATGGTCACTTCTCCTCATTTATTACACATTTTAGGCCCTGGATTACAGTCTTCTTTTTCAATACTACTTACATAATTATTCTTGGAATACACACAGCTGATTCAACCAACAATCTCTCCTCTCAATTTCTTTACATCTTTTGTTTCAAAACTTTTTCCTGCTGTGCTATTACCACCAGTAATTAACTATCCCAATTCTGAACAATGTCAATTTCATATTTGCTCTCTGTCTAGCCTCTACCTCCTAACTTTCTAGCTCACTGATTTTGGTATTGCCATTCCTGCCATTCTCTGATCTTACTGAGATCTGGAATTCTTCACCCCACTTCTTTTGTATTATCCATCATTGCCCTCAAGTCCTCACTTCTCTCCTGGCCCAATTTAGAGCACGTATTACAACACATTTATCTAAATCATTCGTAAACACCTTTAATGTCCTGGTACCTCTCTTACTCCATTGTGATCATTTGAAAAAGAAAAAAAAGAAAAAAAAGATCTTTCTATTGGTATCCATGCATCTTCTGACATCATATGCACGCTCAAGCAGCTAAACCAGGAGTCACAAAACTACAGTCCTTGGACCAAATGTGGACCACTACCCATGTTTATAAAGTTTTATTGGAATATAGACACATTCATTCATTTATGTGTTGTCTTTATCTGTTTTCAAGCTACAATGGCTGAATGACAGAAGCTGTATGGCTCACAAAGCCAAAAATACTTTATTATCTGTCCCTTTACAGAAGAAATTTGCCGAACACTTTATTAAAGCATTCTTTTAAAAATGCACAATGTTTATTAGCCTTGCTTTTGATTTGTGTCCTCAAAACTCAAGTCAATATCCAACATTAACAGATGACTAGTACATTTCCAAGTAAGATAAAGTTCCACTCTTATTAAATGAACTTCACCACAAACCTTAAAACAAAGAAAAAATATGCAATCAAATAAAAAAAAAATTTTACCTTGCATCATCAAATCCATCTATGTCTTCTACATCACCTCCTTCTCTATTCCATCTTCTCAGATCCTGCATTACTATTAACCCATTTAAAAAAATAATATAAAGCTTCACTTGACCACACATCCCCACCCAGATCTTTCTCATTTAATACTCATGAAAAATACCACCTTTATCCACTTTATGCCTTCCACTCTCCCATCACCATTGCACTAAAATGGATTTTATCAACGTCATCTAAGAAATTCATACTGTTAAACCCAATAGTTCATGCTCAGTGCCCATTGTATGAGGGTTCTCAGCCTCATTGGGTGAGGTTGACTGTGAAGTCTTTCTTGAAACACCATCTTTTCCTGGTTCCCAGGACTTCACACTTGCCTGGGTTTCTTCCTACATTAATTAACAGCTCCATCTCATTCTCTTTACTCTTTCTCCTCATCCACTGATAGATTTCTAAATGTTAGTGAACCCGAGTTTTGTCCTTGGTCTTCTTGTTTTCTTTTCTCTATCCCCCCTCAATCCCTAGGTGATATCGTCAAGTCTCATTGGTTTAAGTGCTAACCTTACTCTATTAACTCCCGAATATATCACTCTAGCCTTGATTCTCACCTTGATCCAGAAATCCAACTGTCATATCAATACCTTCACTCAGATGTCTGCCAACCACATTAAACTTAGCCTAGTCAAACATTAACTTCCACACCAAAGCCCTATAGCTGTTCTTCCTCAATCTTCCTATTTTAGAAAATGACATCACCATCCACTTAGTTCCTCAGGCCATATAGTTACATTTTTTCTTTCTCTCAACATTCACATCCAAACCTCATATAAATCCAATTGGTTCAACCTCTACAACATAGCAAGAATCCTGTCCCATTAACCATCTCTGTTGTTACATCCTAGACTAAGCCACCAATGTCTATTATCTAGATTATGCAGCAGCCGCCTGCTTCCAAATGTGCTCTTCTGTGGTCTATTCTTCACACATATCTAGAATGATCATCCTAAATTGCAAACAAGATAGCACGATTTTCATGCTGGAAACTCTCCAGTAGCTTCTCATTGCCGTTAGAATGAAAACAAACTCATCACCATATCTGAAAGGCCCAGTGTTATGCCAGTCCTGCCTATCTCTCCTAAATCCTTCTCTTGCCCTTGCTCCTTTGTTCACTGTCCATCAGCTAGTAGCCTTCTTTCTGTCCTCCCAAGCTGCCCACTTTATCCCATTAAGATCTTCTTGGAATGCTCCCCAGCTAGGTTTCCAAATGTTGTTTTCTTTTCAAATGTCACCCTTCAAAGAAACCCTCCTTGATGGCCTGAGTTAAAATTGCCCCTTCCCCCAGCCAATTTCTATTATATTACAAACTGTTATTTCCTTCATACCACTTAATTCCTCTGACTATCTGATTTATATGTATATGTACAGAGGGTACCAAAAAATGTATACACATTTTAAGAAAGAAAAATTGTATTAATATTGTAATATTCAATATATATTGATAACAAAAGATGAATACAAGTCATATTTGACTTCTGCAATTACAAGAGGTGCTCCAAGTGGTTACCATCAGCATCCAGACACGTCTGATTAAGGCATACTATTGCTTGAGCAACTCTGACCAAAGTGTCCACTTATATACATTTTTTTTAGCATCGCCAGAATATAGTTGGGTGCCAAAAATCTGTATACACATGACTTGTGTTCATCTTTTGTTATCTGTATATATTGAGTATAACAATTTTAATAGTTTTTCCTTTCTTAAAATGTGTTACATTTTTTTTTTTTTTGGCACCCTCTGTATGTTTGTATCTATCTGCATGTTTTATTTTCTCACCAAAATAGTCTATGGCTTCTTGAGGGCAGAGATTTGGTTATTATTGCACGTGTGCACAGCATCTAAACCAGCCTGAAACAGAGTAAGCTCTCAAGAAATACTTATTGTCTGACTGACTGACAAATAATAAAATAAAACATAAAGTTGGTAATTTAATACCTAATTCTAAGGAAATTATAATTTATAAGACTATTTTATATTCAAATGATGCTGGCATTTTCTAATTTCAATGGCCCATTGTTAGAAATATTGCAGCCTTGAAAACCACAGTATCATATACTCTCAGGTAGGTAAGATCTAGGAAGAAAATCACATTTTTAAAGTGAAATTTACCTCACATGTACAGACACTTTTAACACCTCTGACAGCTGATTTTCCCCATTGAATCATAGTAACTGTTTAATAGAAATACCAGTTCCTTAAACAGACATATAATCACGGATGGGCTCAACACTGATCATTCTCGTGGCAGTGTGCTTCTCTAATCAAATACACATCTCCATACCTTTTTATCCTACATTTAAAACAAATACACAGAAAAAGTTATGTTTATAGAGATATAGTTAACAATTTCAAAAGACTTTAACCTCACCCATCATCGTGTTCCTAGAGCATGGCTTGCTAAATCCATATAGAGGAGGATCAATGAGGCAAAGGAGAAAAAGCTGCTGCCTAAGGCCTCTTTCTGCCCAGGATAAACTTTATCAGGCTCATAAGCATGTGTAAAACCTTGTAAGACTGTACCCAGCACATCATTTTTCCAGTGGGCTCCAGGGCCTGAGTCTCTCTGCCCCAGTGTCTGTGCAATGCAAAATCCACCCAGGCTATTGAATGGGTCCTCAGGGCTTACCATTTATAGCACATCTCAGCTCTAACTGGTCTACAGCACCACTTACTTTCTGGAAGGTATAGGTGTGCACACAGGTGATGTTCAACCCAAATTCTTTAGGCATTCCTCTGCCATCTCTCCCTCAGACCAGACCAGAGTAAAGAACAATGCCACTAATTGCCCCAAAGCTGTAACTGGGCAGGAATTAGTCAGCAACTGGGTTTCCTCTATCACCCTAAGTTTCAATACTCTTAAAACAAAAATGCACTACATTTTCATGAGCTTTCCCAACATCAGCTAATCACCTAATATGAGTAACAATCCATTCAAGGTGGTAATCACATATCCTGAAACCAAAACCTGAAAGACATTTTATAGCCTATTCTCTTCCTCGCACTCTTGCTAACAGCGTCCTTGGCAGGTTGCATTTTTCAACAATGGCCACAACAGTCTTCCATACCACCTGCTCTTCTTACAATGTGATTTTGACACCTCACCCATCATGAACTGAAATCTATATCCTCTCTCCTTGAACACGGACAAGCCTCTGTGACCGACTCCACAAATAATATGTGGCAAAAATGATGATGGATGAGGCTAGGGTCCTCAAAGTCAATGCAGATGTGTCCGATTCTCTGGGATGCTTGCTCTGGGGGCCTAGCCTCCCTGCTGTGAAGGAAGCCAAGCAGCCTCTGGGGGACCCACTTAAAGAAGTTGATGTAGAAAGGAACTAAGACTCCTCTGTGGGGGACACAACACTCCTCAGCCCTGAGCCCAGCTGAGTTTCCTGCCAATAGCTAGCAACAAACTGCCAGCCATGTGAGTGACCCATCTCAGAGGTGAAGCCCTAGCCCTGGTTGAGCCACTCCAACTGATAGAGATTCGGTAGCAGCAGATCTCCCCTACTAAGCCCTACTCAACCTGCAGACTCAAATTAAATCAGTTGTTGTTGCTGAGGTACTATATTTAGGGCTGCTTTGTTACACAGTGATAAATAACCAACATAGCTGCTGTCTCTTCCACTCCATGCACATCCTCCCTATCACACATTTGTCCTTTCAGTACATGAAACTTAGCTCTGCCTGCCTCTTCATTTCCACACCTGCCTGCATTGCTTTAGATGCAAGGCTAGTTCCACACCTTCTTCAGGAGCCTACACTTGTCTACTCATCCATCCAAGGCAATTGTTAGGTTTGTATAAGAACTTGAAACTCAGGATAGACAGACGCTGTGCTAATTGCCTCCCAGGATCACACCAAAATTACAAGCAAATTATACAGCATTCAACCCTGGAGGTCCCCGGAACACTGGAGGAACAGAACCACTAAACGAAGAACTTAAAGAGGAGGCCACGTCGGGTCTGGTAGGACAGGTGGAGACGAGAGAGGGCGAGCCCTGTGAGGGAAGCCCCAGCTGTGGGAAGCTTGTCTGCTTGGGGGAGAGACCCTCCGGCCGCACACCAAGCTCACCAGCCCAGAGCTCCTTTGCCGGGAAGAGAAGTTCTAAGATAGCCAGCAGTAAATTAGTGAGGACTCTCTTTGCTCAGCTCGGTGAGGCTGAGAGCGGCTGAAGAATCAGTGGGGCTGACGCCCAGGCTTGCTCGCCGGTGAGCACTTACCTGGTTCCTGCTGGAGGGAGTGGCTGTGTGAGCCGGGAGCCTGCGGGGACAGACTGAACTGAGCACCTTTGGTGCAAAGGCTGGAGGTTTTTGAACTGCTGTTCCCATGGTGCAGAGGCTGCACATGAGTGGTGTAAAGAGGATGCCATTTTGTCAGGCTTGGGCCCTCCCACGAAGGATCAGGTCCGAGACCTAATTGGTCTGGTGGAATTGGCGCAGAAGTACGTGCGTGCTCGCGGGCCTGCGGCCTTAGATCCCCACCCTCTGCCCGGCTTATACTGCGTTGCCAGGGAAACACAGGGCGGGTGCCCTCCGGTTCAAACAGGCTGCTCACTGAGACCCGGGAGTGCACGAGCCGCCTCAGATCCCCACCCTCTGCACGGCATGTGCTGCGTTGCCAGGGAAACGCCTAGTGGGAGTGATCCGGCTCCAACAGGCTGCTCACTGAGACGTGGGAGCGCAAGTCGCCTCGGTCCCCGCTCTCCGTACTCCGCTTGCAGAGTTGCCAGGCTGGTGATTGGTTGTCAGGCTGCTCGGCCTGATCTGCAAGCGGCTGATTGGGACAGGCTGAGACTGGGAGTTTTCCTGGGAGTGCTGGGTCGTGAGCTGTGTGCCTGTGTCATCCAGCCAGGGCTCTCCTGGTGATCTATCTAATACATCAAAGCAATCCCAGAGTGACAGCCAGAATGGGGAAACAAAGAAACATGTCACAAGTAAAAGATCAAAAGAAACCTCTAGAAATGGAACTAAATGAAACAGAGGGATCCAACCTTTCAGAGACAGAGTTTAGAACACTGATGATAAGAATGTTTAAGGAACTTAGCGAGGACATAAAGGATAGGGAAACCATAAAAAACAACCTGCTAGAACTAAAGAATACAGTAACTGATATGAAGAACACACTCGAAGGAATAACCAGTAGAATAGATGAAGCAGAGGAGCAGATCAGCGATTTGGAAGATAAAATAGCAGAACTCACCCAGTTGGCACAGCAAAAAGACCAAAGAATAAAAAACAATGAAAATAGTTTAAGAGCCCTATGGGACAAGGTGAAGTGCAACCACCTTCGAATCATAGGGATACCAGAAGGAGAAGAGAAGAAGCAAGGGGTCGAGAATGTATTTGCAAAAATAATGACTGAAAACTTCACCACCCTGGTGAAGGAAATCAACATCCATGCCCAGGAAGTGCAGAGGGTTCCAAACAAGCTGAACCCAAACAGGTCCACACCAAGACACATCATAGTTAAAATGGCAAAGGTTAAAGACAGAGACAGAATCCTAGAGGCTGCAAGAGAAAGACAGCAGGTTACATACAAAGGAACTCCTGTTAGACTAACAGCTGACTTGTTTACAGAAACTCTGCAGACCAGAAGAGAGTGGCAGGAGATATTCAAAGTGACACAAAATAAAGGCCTACAACCAAGATTGCTCTACCCAGCACGGCTATCACTTAAAATTGAAGGAGAAATAAAGAGCTTCTCAGAAAAGAATAAGCTAAAGGAATTCATTACCACCAAGCCAGCATTGCAAGAAATGTTAAAAGGGCTTTTTTAAACAAAAGAAAGGGGTAAACAAGCTAACCCAGAGAGACAATTTAAGAAGATTGAAGTCATATCAAGCAGATATAAAGGAAAAACTGATGGTTGCTGGCTGGGAGGGAGTGGGGAAGAAGGAGAGGGGGAAGGGTTTGGACTGTGTATGTGGGACTACAATGTTGCCGCAGGGATATGGGGGGCTGTTTTGGGAATGTAATTGATAATGTTGTGAAGAGACTATTATGTTGCGAGAAATAAGTCAGTGGGAGAAGGACAGGTACCATGTGATCTCACTTGTGTGTGGAGTCTGAAGAGCTGAGTAAATGATCAAAGTAAACAGACTCGTAGATGTAGAGGAAAAACTGAGGGTTGCTAGTTTTGGGAGTGGGGTGGAGATGGGAGGGGGAGGGGAAGGGATTAGACAGCATAAATAGACAACTACAATGTTGCCACAGGGATATGAAACACAGTTCGGGGAATATAATAATGTTGTAAATATTTTGTGGCATGTCAGATAGACACATGTCTTGTTAGGGAGACCACTTCATGGATGGAGTAGAGGCTTGATCACTGCACTGTACACCTGAAGCTGATGTTGTATAATATTGTATGCCAACTGCAACTGAAAATGTGGATGGTCACGGGATGTGGAGTATACTGTGGAGGGGAGTCAGGGGAGTTGTGATGGATATGTATGATATGGGAGGGGAGTGGGGTGGCGAACTGGGGGAGGGGGTTTTTCACTTCGGGGGATAAAGAGTATAACTATTGCATTGTGTTGTACACCTGAAACTAATTAAAAAAAAAAAAAAAAGAACTTGAAACTCAGGCTATCCACAAGAGAGACTAGAGAGAGGGGTCTTCAAAATTTGAGGGTCTCTGTGACAATTATAAATACAGGGACAAACTATGACACAGAGCTGGTCATCCAGCAATGTATCAGGAGCTGGGAGTTCTGTATGGTGCTAATGGGAGCTTCTCAAAATGTGAGAACCTATGCAGAGTAAGAACCGAGGATCCAGGGTCAAATGAAGTGAGAAAATGCTTGCAAAGGGTGAGGAGTCTGAGCCATATTCTATAGGTAATCAGTCCATGAGAAGTGATGTGCAGTCACAGTTGCTATTCCCGGCAACAATTATTAAGGTCACCCTTCACAACTTGCTATATCCAGTAACCTTATCAAGAAAAGCAATAAGGTTAATTAGAAATTTGTTTCCAGTAAACACATCTGTGTCCAAGTAATCACACACTTTCTCTACAGATACTCACAGGTCATTATTTGCTCTGTGAGTGTTTGAGTGTGTGTGTGTATGTGTGAGTGTGTGTGTGTGTGAGAGAGAGAGAGAGAGACAGAGAGAGAGAGAGAGAGAGAGAGAGAGAGAGAGAGAGAGAGAGAGAGAGAGAGAGAAAGCAGAACCATGTTAAGGGTCACAATTTGACAAAAGCATGTATAAGACAAAACACTGATCTGTCATCTCATATGCCATGATGTCAGGTCTAGGTTCCACCACTAACCAGCTGTGTAACCTTGAGCAAATTTCTTTATGAGCATCTGTATCTTAATTTATAAAATGGGGAGATAATAATAGTACCCATTCTCAAAGGTTGTTTTTATGATTAAATAAAATAACATAATTAAAGTATCAAGTACTTTTAGTATGTGATCATAAGTTTTGAGTTCTGTCCATCTTCCCATGTATAAAATGTGGTGAGACAGCCCAGGGATACTGAACTAAGTCATTTGTCCTCATGCATTATTCAGAGCTTAATCCAGGCATATCCTGACTCCAGGGACTGATTCAATTACTCACATATAGGCTGTAGCTTCAGGGGTCTAGACACCATGCTAAAAACTCTCCTTTCCTATTTTTCCTGATAACTGTAATCTCATTTTATCACCAAACAAAACCACATTCTCCCTTTTGGCCATGTCTAAAGCAACTGGTTTTCCAGTCTTTCAGAATATACCCTTGCAAAGCAATCCCACCTGAGTCAGGGCCTGATTCAACTCGATGAACATGACATCCTTAATAAAAATCCAGCCAGCAAGGCCTTCAGAGAGTCTGTCCCAGTGGAAGCAGAGCAGGAAATAGATTGGGTTAATCCTCTATGTATCTTCTGATTTCCCAAGCTTTAAAGCATAGAAGAGCTGAAAACAGTCAATTTTTCTGATCTTTTCCCATAGGCATCCTCTTTAAACCAGCACCTTTCCTTAAATGTCTCATTGTTAGGGATATGTACAGTAGGTAGGACAACCTTGATCTCTGTCTTTTGAGCCCTGCAGCCGCATTCTGTATGTGTTGGGGTGGGATCATCCTGCAGCAGCTTTCCCTTTCAAAGTACAAATAAGTCTTGAAGAAAACATCATAGACAACTGAGAAGAGAAATGTGCTTTGTCCCTGGCAGTGTGCAGGACTCAAGCCTACATCTTAATAAAGATCTTTAAGGCCTGCCTCACATAGGAGTGGGAACCAAAGCTCAGCCCAGATGAAGCTGTGCATTCAGAGAAACACTCCACAATGGGAGGACCTGTCTTTTTGGAGAAATGACAACAGCCTGTGCTCCATAGGGCAATGGTGAGACCTTCCCAAAGGAAAGCTGCACAGGGTCATGAAGACAGCTGTCCTTCAATGTGAGGTCTGCCTGAATTGAAACCCCAGCTCCTCTACTCACATGCTATTTCACCTTTGAAACTCAACACTGACACCAACAGATGGACAGGACATGAGATGGACTCTGAGTTCTAGAGAAGGAATTGAGACTCCAAACCACTAGAGAGTCATAATGCTGATGACGCTCCCCTCAGAAACAGAGCCAGAGCATGAAGAAAAGAAACCAGGAAAAACAAGGACCCTGGATGATTGGGTCTGCAACAGGATGGTGGTTGGTCAGAAAGCTCAGGTGGCAATTTCACTGATCTTTCCAGGGAAGGTTTGATTTGGGAAAGAGGGAAGGATTTGGGGACTTTTAAATAAATTGGATTTGGATTTCTGGAGCAAAACTGAAGATAACAAAATTGTGAACACTTAACTAAGGTGATGCTTAACTCCCAAGTCTGTGTCTGGAGACCAGCTGATCTCAGCAAGGGAACTTTCAAGCTGAAAAAGAACAGAAATGGCTGCAGTGAGCAGAGAATCTTGTCATGTATACACACCACACACACACACACACACACACACACACACACACACCATGACACAGGGCAGATCTTTTCTCTTACAAAGCACCTGTGGTCACCTTACAATTGCTGTTGCTGAACACAGAGCACAGGCATGATAGTTTCAGCCCATCTTCTACAGTATTTTTCCAAAGCTTGTAAACCTTAAATTCTAACAAAACCTTCATACAAGTTCAATAGTTACAGGTCTTTTTCTACTTTCTCTATGTCAATGTCTAGAAAAATCGGTATGAAAGATAAACTTTGTGATAACAATGTGGACGGCCATCTAGTGAGCAGACATCTTGCAGGAACCCATCTCTAACTTGAAGAAAGAAGGTGAGGATCATCTATCTATATAGCTTTAACTCTGAGCCAGTGTCAGGTATTCCTTTGTTCATCTTTGAATTGTTTTAGTTATAGACAGGTGAAATTGTTGTTTTCAGTAATCCCACGGAGGAAACATTCAGCCTAAAAATCCAAGGACATGGTGCGGAAATAGTGTTTTAAATGGTTATTGCTCTAGGACAAAGAAACAAATGCTTAAATAAACCTATGAAGCAATTTCCTATAAAAAGGGAGCAGCTATGACTTTTAAATGATAACAGTAGTCAGGATTTATTCAAAGAAATACTTGATTCAGGTAATAAACAATACTTAATGCTTTTGACATTCATCAACCAAAACATAATGTATTCAGA
Organism: Aselliscus stoliczkanus; assembly: GCA_033961575.1. Lineage (NCBI taxonomy): Eukaryota > Metazoa > Chordata > Mammalia > Chiroptera > Hipposideridae > Aselliscus > Aselliscus stoliczkanus. Next base: position 124,155,686 of record CM066729.1, read on the forward strand.
TGAATTAAAATAGTATGGGAAATATGCTAATGTGCCATCATCAAGTCTTAACAGGAAGAAAGTCAAGTTGGGAAAATACAGATGGAGGGCTTTGTCCTACTCAAAAGATACTGAACTGGAGAGAGAGGGGTGGCAGATGATGAAAGAAATAATCAGAACTGTCACCTTAGAGTCTTTCTGAGCACTAAGAAAAAATGGCTAATGAAATTGAAATTCTAGAAACTTGAAGGAAAATTATTATATCTTCATGGTAGCAAAAAAAGAAACAATTGGATAAAGTTGAATGTACATACTAGATTTTGGAGGGCAGATTTCATAAATTTAAGAGAAAAGGTAGGTAACATTATGTCATGCTACCTTAGGAAGTAAGGTAATTCTCAAAAATATGATTCCACTTTGCACTTCTAAATGACCTTGGTGAGAAGAAGAGGTGAGAAGACCTTGGTGCTCAATTCAATAATCATATTTGAGGTGCCCACTGGGCAAAACCAAACAATATAATGGCCGAGAGCCTGGCTCTGGTGATTGTCCAGTGGCTTTGAATCCCAGCCCCATGACTTTATAGCAGGGATCCTGGCCCTGTTAACTAACCTCTCTGTATTACAGTTGTCTCATTCATAAACATGGAGCTGTAACAGCATTTTTTCCATGTGATTACTGTGATAATGGAATAAGATAATATATTTAAAGTGCCTGGCACCTAGTAAAACACAATAGATGGTAGTTATGGTTATCTTTAAGTGCCATTCTAGGCAAAAGAGGCATAAAAAAATGAGGCTTGTTCCCTGCCTTTAAGCAACTGTCAGCTATTTAAAATAACTAAAATGCAATGGGTAATGATTAGCACAATATAGCTATAGCTGCCTCAAACTCTCCTGGGAATTAGATGTGGAATTAGTTAATCATTTTTTTCAGTCAACTATTCAAACTGTTATTTGAAGAAAACATTGGATCTACCCACTGAGCAGTAACTATAATAACTCAGATTATAAAAGAACACATTTGAAAGATGGAAAGGAGGAAATGGACAGAAATATGAAAAAACAAGGACCAGGGTAATCTGCAATTTGCAAAATGCTAAGGCTCTTAACAAGGCTTTCTCAGTTACTGTGATAGCCTGGAAAAGTAAAAGTAAGGGATAAACTTGGGATCAATGCGGAATAAAGGTGAATAAAGGAAAGTGAATTCGTTGACAATCTACTTGCTTCTCTCTGCTCAAAGAGCATGGTTTTTGTACTAAGAAGAATAGGATTTAAGCACCATGAGAAAATTAAAGCCTTAAATTCATTAGGAGAATATAAAGGCACCCATGTTTTCTTACTGTTTTCAAGTCTCTTGGCCAACACATTAGAACTCAAATTATAAAGAGAATGTTCAAAAAAAAAATCAACAAACTTCTGTCAGTGAGCTTTCAGAAACCAATGCAAAATGGAAAGTTTCTGATAGACTGGAAGGGAAAAAAAGGAATGTGAAATTCCAATTTTCAAGTAGCAGAATTATGCAACCAATAAATGGGGGCTTGGCAAAGACAGTGTGCTGTCACAAAAATCCCTAAAGAAATGAATCCAGAAAGAAGAAAAATCTGCCTAAGGGCAAGGGATAAATCAATGTCCAGTGTAAGAATATGAGAAACTATAGCTCGTATTCCATATGTCAAGTCCTATTTTAGCACTTTATGTAAATGTTCTTATTAAGTTTGCCAACAGTCATGGGTATCGTTATGTCCACTTTTTATAGATGAGGCAACTGGCACACAGAGAAAAGGATTCAATAAACCTATTACTGGAGTTGGGGTGTATATCTTATCAAATTGCTGTTTTTGTAGTCTTTGGATAAATACCCAGAAGTGGAATAGCTGAGTCATGTAGTAGTACTATTCTTAATTTATAAGGAATCTCCATACTCTTTTGCCTAGTGGCTGTACCAATTTACCAACAATGTACAAGAGTTTGCTTTTCTCTGCATCCTCTCCAACACTTGTTATTTCTTGTCATTTTGATGATAGCCATTCTAACAAGTGTGAGGTGATATTTCATTGTGGTTTTGATTTGCATTTTCCTCATAATTACAGATGCTGAACATCTTTTCATGTGCCTATTGGTGATCTGTATGTGTTCTTTGGAAAAATGTCTATTCAGATCCTCTGGTCACTTTTTTAAATTAAAGTTTATTGGGGTGACAATTGTTAGCAAAGTTACATAGATTTCAGGTGTACAATTCTGTAATACATCATCTATTTATCACAGGTGTGTTCACCACCCAGAGTCAGTTCTCCTTCCATCACCGTATATTTGATCTGCTTTACCCTTGTCTACCACCCCTCTCCCCGCTTACCCTCTGGTAACCACTAAACTATTGTCTGTATCTATGAGTTTTGTTTCTTCATTTGTTTTTCTTGTTCTTTTGTTATTTTCAGTTTTATATACCACATATCAGTGAAATCATATGGTTCTCAACTTTTTCTGTCTGACTTATTACACTTAGCATTATAATCTCAAGTTCCATCCATGTTGCTGCAAATGGCAGTATTTCATCTTATCTTATGGCAGAATAATATACACCATAGCTTCTTTATCCAATCATCTATTGAAGGGCACTTTGATTGTTTCTGTCTTGGCCACCATAAATAAAGCCACAATGTACATTGGAGTACATATATCTTTATAGGTAAATGTTTGCAGGTTTGGGGGGTAGATACCCAACAGAGAAATTGCTGGATCATATGGTAATTCTATTCTTAATTTTTTTGAGGAACCTCCATACTGCCTTCCATAGCAGCTGTACAGTCTGCATTCCCACCAACAGTATACGAGGGTTCCTTTTTCTCCACAGCCTCTCCAACACTTGCTGTTATTTGTCTTGATGATAGGCATTCTAACTGGTGTGAGGTGATATCTCACTGTGATTTTTATTTGCATTTCTCTGATGATTGTGATGTTGAGCATTTTTTCATGTCTATTGATCATTTGTATGTCCTCTTTAGAGAAATGTCTATTCAGGTCCTCTGCCTATTTTTTAATTGGATTGTTTTTTTGTTGTTGTTTTTTGTCATTGTTGTTGAGTTTATGAGTTCTTTATTTATTGTGGATATTAAACCCTTATTAGATATATGACTGCCAAATATCTTTCCCAATCAGTAGGTTGACTTTTTATTTTGTTGATGGTTTCCTTTGCTGTGCAGAAGCTTTTTATTTTGTAGTCCCATTTATTTATTTTTGCTTTTGTTTCCCTTGCTTTTGGAATCAAATCCACAAAAATATTACTAAGATTGATGTAAAGAAGATTACTGCCTGTGTTTTCTTACATGTATTTATGCATTCAGGTCTGAATATTCAAGTCTTTAATTTATTTTTAGTTAATTTTTGTGTATGGTGTAAGATAGTGTTCTAGTTTCATTCTTTTGCATAAACAACACAATTTATTGAAGAGACTTTCTTTTCTTCATTATATGTTCTTGGCTCCTTTGCCATAAATTAGTTGTCCATATATGTGTGTGTATGTGTGTTTATTTCGGGGTTCTCAATTCTGTTCCAGTGATCTTTGTGGGTTTTGTTTTTTTTGTCTTCTAACCATAATGTTTTGGTTACTAAAGGTTTGTGGTATAGTTTGAAATCAGGGGTTGTGATACCACAGGCTTTGTTCTTTGTTTTCTTTCCTTTTTTTTTTTTTTTCAGGCTTGCTTTGGCTTTTCAGGGTATTTTGTGGTTCCATACAAATTTTAGGATTTTCTGGTTCTATTTCTGTGAAAAATGCCATTGGCATTTTGATAAGAGTTGCATTGACTCTGTAAATTGCTTTAGGTAATATGGACATTTTAGCAATGCTAATTCTTCCAGTCCATGAGCACGGAACATCTTTCAATTTCTTTGTGTCTTCTTCCATTTCTTTCAACAATGTCTTATAGTTTTCAGTGTACAGGTCTTTCATATCCATGATTAAATACATTCCTAGGCATTTTATTCTTTTGTTATTGTTGTAAACAGTATTCTCTAAATTTCTCTTTCTGATAGTTCATTATTAGTATATAGAAACACAATAGATTTTTGTGTATTGATTTTGTACCCTGCAACTTTACTATAGTCATTCAACAACAGTAGAATACACATTCTTTTCACAATTTCATGAGAAACATTCCCCAAAATAGACTACATCCTAGATCATAAAAAATTATTAATGAATTCAAAAGAAATAAAATTGCATAAGTGTATTTTCTAACCATAATATAATTGAAGTAGAAATCATTAACAAAGAGATAATGGGGAAATTGCCAAATACTTAGAAATTAACAGCACATCTATTTTATCAGGCAAGCAACAAAAGAGTAAAAAGCAGTGGGAGTTCATTAGAAGGGTAGGATAGGGGACATAGAGAGATTGCCCCTGTGTATGTACAGATGCACAAGGAAGCCCTAAAGCTGAAAACACAGCAGGAACAATAACAAAAATACTCCAGCACCTGATTCCCTACCCTCTGCACAAGATACTTTAGAGAAGTTTGAAGACAGTGGAACACTGAAGATAACCAGAGCAATAATGAAACCCAAACACAGTTCAATTTCTGATATTAACTATTTATGCTTACATGAAGATACTAATCAAAAGAAACTTAGACAAGTTTTATTAATATCAGATAAAGAAGACTTCAGGACAATAAATATTACCAGGAATAAATAGGAACATTACACAATTATCAATTCACAAAGACATAACAACCCTAAATGTGTATGCAGCTAAAAGCAGAGCATCACAAGGGCCGGTTGAGTGGCTCAGTTGGTTAAGAGCTCGCTCAAGAGTGTGAGCTGAGCTCTGAGCAACGGCAGTTCGATGCCAGCCCGAGCTGAGTTGCCGTTGAGCTGCCAACAGGTGGCAGGATGGCTCAGCTAAAAAAATAAAAATAAAAATAAATAAATAAATAAAAGCAGAGCATCACAATAAATGAGGCCAGAGCTAATAGGTCTAAAAAGCTAAACTAAAAAATCCAACATTTTAGCTGGAGGCATTAAACTTCTCATAGTAATTGATAAAACAAATAGCCTGAAAATCCAAAGATATAGAAGTCCTAAAAACATTATCAACTGACTTCACCTGATTTGGAAAACACTTCCACCAAAACTGCAAGATACACTATTTTTTTTCAAGCATACATGAAGCATTTGCCATGACAAGCCATAAAATATACCTCAACAAGTTTAAAATAATTAATATTATACAAAGTACATTCTCTGTAACAACAGAATTAAAATATAAATCAATAACAGAAAGACAGCTGGAAAATCTCCAAATATTGAGACATTTAAACAAAACACCTTTTTAAATAAACCATGGGTCAAAGTCATAAGAGAAATTTGGAGCTACTATGACTTGAATAAAAATGAAAACACATCATATTAAAATTTATTGGATGCAATACTTATAGATAAATTTCAGTATTCAACACTTATAGTAGAAAAGAGGTGTTGTAGTTATCAACTGATTGCATCTCATCTTCAAATTTACCCTTTAGTGTATGTTCTATGACAATTAAAATGCCAGCCAAGTGGCTCACTTGGTTAAGAGCTTGCTCAAGTGCTCAAGCTCTGAGCAACAGTGTCACCAGTTCGAATCCCACATGGGCCAGTGAGCTGCACCAAAGCTGAGCTGCCAGTGAGCTGCCAACAGGTGGCAGGATGGTTCAGCTGGTGATAGGATGTGCTCCTAACAAAAAGGTTGCCTGTTCCAGATCGTGGGCTATGCCTGTCCACAACTAAAGGCTGAACTCAGCACCTTGAGCTGAGCTTCCACCCAGGTGGCTAAGGGGATAGAGCGTGCACTCTTAACAACAAGGCTGGTTCGACTCCCACATGGGATGGTAGCTACACCCACCCACAACTAATTGAACACAGCGCTTTGAATTGAGTGGGGCAACTGGACTTGGAGCTCAACTTGCTGTGCCCCCCACAACTAAGAATGAAGGACAACTTGGCAGTTCCCCTTTCCCGGTTCCCCAACACTGTCCCCCCACCAATCCGTCGATAAAAAGAAATCTTAAAAAAAAAAAAATTATTTAAGCATTTTTCCTTTAAAGTGAACATTACGTTAAGTTTGTTCAGTAGAGGGCACTGGAGGGACCTTCCAAGAGGACTGAACTTTTCTGAGGTTTCCAGCTGCTACACAGGAAAGGGGAAGAGAGTGAGTCAAGAATGTGAGTGTGGTTATATCCAGTGTAGCTTTATTGTAGCCACAGTTTCAGAATATGTGATCACTCTTGGTGACCCTGTAGCCTCAGTCTGGCTATTACATTTCCACTGTCCTCTTGACACAGGAACTGGTGCCATGTAGGTTTTCTGACTGCACTCAACACCTGAGGGCCTACCAGCAGCAGGTGTTTCCTGCCTGTACCAATGCCTGAAGGCCTCTCACCCAAATAGCATGTCCAAAGGCCTCCCATCAGCCCCCTGTGGCCTACCTGTACCCCAGGAGATTCCCACTAAGCCAGCCCTCTGTGCAGGCCTGACATAGCGCATCTTTGTCCTGTAAAGTTCCTGCCCACACTTCGCACCAACTGGTTGCTGATTGCCTGCAAATCACCTGCATTCCTGAGGCTTGCCCTCTGCTTTCCCAGTGAATTGCAGACCATTTCCTGCCTGACTAAGCCTGTAAGCCTTTTTCTTTCCACTGAGCTGAACTATAACTTCTCCAATGAGGTCTGAGTCCTTTCCAAGTTTGTCCTTCCTTCTTGTAGTGAGTTTGATGTGGCAGTAGCATACAATGAGCCTTATTTGTGCAGTTTGACAGGTTTCATGCAAGGGGAAGCTTCTCCTTCCATGAAATGGAAAGAGAGCAAGGGAGCTCCCAGGGGAGAGGGAAAGCAGAAGGGTGACTTATGTGTCCAGGTGTTGTCATTCAGCAGCAAGATGGTTAGTCTCTGGGTCAGAAAGCTGCAAAGGACAACTTGGAGACTTTTGCATCCTCAGGTTTTTTATATTGATAACTAGCATGTTGGGTGCAATTTGTGGGATAGGCACAAATAACTAAGAATGTGCTTTTTTTTTGGATTAAATTTAAAGCAATTGGATGTGTAAAATGTTGAGTAAAGTGCTAGTGGGCTTGAGCTAATAAGCCTACTGCAAAGAAGTAAACCACATGGGGCCATCTTTGGCTCGTTTATGTACCATTTGGGTACTGTCCCTCAGCCCCTGTGTATCACATAGAATTTCTTTATATCTTACAGTAACTTTTCTATTGTATACCAATAATTTTATATTAAATGTTCCCCGTTTAACCCCTTATATGGATTCTCTCTCCTGATTGAACCCAGACTGATACAAGAACAAAGTTCTCAAATCAATAAACTTTGATTTTAATTAATTAGGGAAGAAAGAGCAAACTAAGCCCAAAGCATGCAGAAGAAAAAATATAATAAAGATAAGAGCTGAAACCAATAAAATTAAAAACAGAAAATTATTGAAACCAAAACTGGCTCTTTGAGAAATTCAATAAAATTGATAAACTTCTAGCAAGACTCATCAAGAAATTAAAATAAACTAGAAATTATCAGTGTCAGGAATGAAAGAGGGGACATCACTATGGATCTTACACACATTATAAAAGAGTAAGAAAATATATATAATTTTATGCCAATAAATTCAATAACTTAATGAAATGGAAAAAAAAGTTCTTGAAAGACTTTAAATACTAAAGCCCACTTAAAAATAAATAGATAAAAATATATTTGTGTCTCCTGAAGAAATTAAATCCATAATTATAATCCACTGATAAATTCTATAAATATTTTAAGGAAGAAACTCTATCAATACTACATAAATACTTCCAGAAAATGGAAGAGGATGAAACACTAATGTGACCAGAATTATCCTAACATCAAAATCAAAAAAATAGATTTCCAGAAAATAAAAATATATGTTAATATCCCTCACAAATGTAGACTTCAAAATCCTCTGTGTTAACAAAAGAACTTAGCAATAACAATAGATAGAAATATCATGACCAAGAGGGGCTTATCTTGCAAATGCAAAGCTGCCTCAACATTAGCAAATCCATCACTGTGATTCACTATGTCAAAGCATAAATCATAGAAATCAAAAGCAGAAAACAAAAGAGAAACTCAACGAAACCAAATTTGGTCTCTGAAAATATCAATAAAATTAATCAACTTCCAGCCAGGTTAACCAAGAAATAAAAGAGAGAGAAGATATAAATTACTAACATAAATGAAAGAGATGCCATTACTATTGATCTCAATGACAATAAAACAATAATACAGAAATGATATGAATAAGTCCTCACAATTTTATATCTTTGTAAAATGGACAGTCCTTGAAAGACAGAGTCTATAAAACTCACATAAGGAGAAATAGACAATCTGAATAGGTTCTTATCTATTAGATAAATTGAGTCAATAATCAATAACATTCTAAAACAGAAAGCTCCAGGCCCAGATTGCTTCACTGGTGAATTTTAACAACATTTAAGAGGAAGTGACTCCAATTCTCTATGTCTCTCTTTCAGAAAAACACTTTCTAACTTATTCTGAGACCATCATCATCTTAATACAAACACTAGATAAAGACATTACCAGAAAAAAAACTACAGGCAATATCTCTCATAAACATATATGCAAACGTTCTCAACAAAATATTAGTAAGTTTAATCCAAAAATGTATAAAAAAATACACCACACAGAGTATGATTTATCTCAGAGTATGTACAGCTCATTCAACATTTGAAAATTAATTAAAGAAATCCATCACATAAACAGTCTAAAAAAGAAAAATCACATGATCACATCAATAGATGCAGAAACATTTGACAATATTCAACAGCCATTCATGATAAAAAATCTCAGGAAACCAGAAATGGAAAGGGATTTCTTCAATGTGATAAAGACCATCTAAAATAAAAATCTACAGCTAACATCATACTTTTTTCTTGTTTTTAATTTTTCAATTACAGTTGATTTACAATATTATATTATTTTCATGTGTGTAACATAGTGATTAAACTTTATATAATTTATGAAGTGATCACCCTGAGAAGTCTAGCACCCATTTGATGTTATACATAGTTATTACAATATTACTGACTGGAATCCCTGTGCTGTACTTTACAACTCTGTGACTGTTTCCGTAACTGACAATTTGTACTTCCTAATCCCTCCATTTTTTTCATCCCAGCTAACATCATACTTAATGGTGAGAAACTAGATAGTTTCTCAGCAAGATAAGGTACAGTGCAAAGATGTCCCCTCTCACCACTTCTTTTCAACATCACACTAAAGTCTTAACTAATGCAACAAGACAAGAAAAGAAAATTAAATTCCACAGATTGGGAAGGAAAAAATAAAATATGTCTTTTTGCAGATGACATGGTTGTCTATGTAGAAAATCTCAAAGAATCTACAAAAAACTCCTGGAAACAATAAGTGACTATATCAAGGTTTCAGGACACAAGGTTAATCAGTCAATGGCTTTCTATATAAGAGCAATGAACAATCAGAACTTGAAAAAAAAAAAAAGTGCCATATACATTAGCATCAAAAAACGAAGAGCTAGGAAATAAAGCTTCCAAGAAATGTACAAAATCAATATAAGTAAAACTATAAAACTCTGATAAAAAAAATCAAAGATTTAAATAAATTGAAACGTATTCCATGTTCATAAATAGAAAGAGTCAATATTGCTAAAATGTCAGTTCTTCCCAACGTGATCCAGGGATTAAATGCAATTTTAAACAAAATTCTAGCCATTTATTTTGTGAATATCAACAAGTGATTCTAAAGTTTATATAGAAAGGCAAACGATGCAGAATAGCCAACACTACCCTACTTTCAGACTTACTATAAACCTTCAGTAGTCAAGACAGTGTGCTCTTTGTGAAAGATTAAACAAATAGATCAATGGAACAGAATAAGCAGAACAGAGCCCAGAAAATACAAGCACACACACACACGCGCACAAACACACACACACACACAAGTCAACTGATCCTTGACGTGGGAGCGAATACAATTCAATGGATGAAAGATAGCCTTTTCAACAGATGGTGCTGGAATAACTAGACATACACATGCAAAAAAAAAAAAAAAAAAAAAGAACCTAGAAACCTAGAACTGACCTTACACTTTTCATATAAATTAACTCAAAATTGATCATAGACCTAAATGTAAATCACAAGTCTATAAACCTACTAGAAACAACAGGAAAAAATCCAGGTGACCTTAGGTTTTACTTAAAACACTCAGAGTACAATTCATGAAAGAAAAATATTATGAGTTGAAGTTCATTAAAATTAATCATTTTGATCTATGAGACAGTTAAAACAGTGAAGAAACATGGCACAGACTAGGAAAAAGTATTTGTAAAACATACCTCATAAGGACTTAAATCTAAAACATGCAAAGAGTTCTTAAAAACTTAATAATAAGACAAATACCTCATTTAAAAAAGGACAAAAGATATGGAAAGACACATCAGCAAAGAAGATATACACATGGAAAATAAGCATTTAAAAAAGATATTTAACATCCTTTATCATTAGGTAATTGAAAATTTTTAAAAAATGAGATGTTAGAACACACCTATGAGAATGACTAAAATAAAAAAAATTTAAAAAGACAATACCAAATGGTGGCAATGCTGTAGAACAACAGGAACTCACATTCATTATGATGGGAAAGTAGAATAGTATCATGGTGGATACATGACATTATGCATTTGTCAAAACCTGTAAAGTGTACAGAACAGAGTGAGCCTTATGTAAATTATGGGCTTTATTTAATAATAATGTATCAATATAGGTTCATCAATTTTAACACACATATTGACTAATGCAAGATGTTAATAAGGAAAAACTGTGATTGGGGAGGGGTATATGGGAATTCTCTGCACTATCTGTTCATTTTTTTTCTGTAAACTTAAAACTGCTCTGAAAAGTATTCTATTACTTTCAAAAAAAGACAAACCACTGACTGTGAGAAAACATTTGTTTTCTCATATTTGATAAAGAAATTAAATCCAGAAAATATAAAGAACTCTTAAAGCTCAATAGTAGGAAACCAAAGGCATAATGAAAAGGAAGAAATATTTAAACAGACAACTCACTAAAATAGATATTCAAATGGAAAATATAAACATGAAAATATGCTCAACATAACTCATAATTTGGGAAATTTGAATTAAAGCAACAATGAAATACACTATATACATATTAGAATGGCTAATATTTACACCCTCCCCCCACCACACACACACACACAAGACAATTCAAAATTCTGAAGAGAATATAAAGCAACTAGAATAATTCATACACTGCTTTTGGGAATCCAAATGGTACAGCAACTTTAGAAAATGGTTTGATGATTTATTTAAAAGTGAAACATACATTTGTCATACAACCTTGAAGTTCCATTCCTAGATATTTACCCAACTGAAACTAAAATCTATGTTCAAAGAAAAACTGGGACAAATGTTTAAAGCAGCTTTCTCATTATCACCAATACCAAGCAACACTCAAATGTCTTTCAACAGACAAATGGATAAACAAGCTGTGGTTCATTAAACAGTTGAATACAACTCAGCAATAAAAGGGAAAAACTACTGATAAACACAACATGGATAAATCTCAACTGTATTATGCTAAGTGATAAAAGTCAGACTCGAAAAGTTACATGCTGTATGATTCCATATATATGACTTCTTAAAAGTCATAAATGTAGGGCCAGAAAACAGGTTAGTGGTTTCAAGAGAGGGAAGTATGGGAGAAGTTGACTACAAAGGTACTGAAATAACTTTTCCAAATGATGGAAATGTTCTCTATCTTGATTTTATTCATGCATACATGGCTATCTGTATTCATTAAAACTCATAGAAGTTTACACTACAGCATTTGAATTTAATGTACAGACATACCTCAGTAAATCAGACTTTTAAAAATCTGTTCAGGCAGAGAGATCCAAGATGGCAGAGTAGATAAATACTTGCCTGCTTCCTTTCATGAAAACGTTAAAATTAAAACTAAATTATAGAGGACTGGCTGAGTGGCACCGTGGTTGGGTTCTGGCTTGGAAAGCCAGCGGCCCCGGTTCGGGTCCCACATATGAGGGCCAGTGATGCTGCCCTCAAAAAAAAAAAAAAGAAAAGAAACTAAATTATAGAGCAATCAAACTGGGGAACTATCTGAATTCTGGCTGAACAGATGTCGAATCTGTTAGAAGTGGTCCAGGTGTGAAACAGGCTGGCCCCAAACCTCCATGTGATGGTTGAGAATCAGGAGGGATATCTTAGCCATGGAAGTTTCCCCCTGAGAACCAAGAGACCCTAGTCCCACACTGGCCTCCCCAATCCAGAGTACAGGTGCTGGGAAGAGGAGCCTCCAAAACATCCAGCTGTGAAAAACAGTGGGGATTCCAACCATCCAGGTGGGACAAAAGGCTGAGGGAAACCCAGGCATCCTCTTAAATGGCCTGCACACAGACTCTCTCACTGCAGGCACTCACCTTGTGCTCCAGCAAAGGGATAGTAACTCACAGGGTGCCAGAAGTATACATGGGGGGCAGACTGAGGTGTTAGGCTTTGGAGGAGAGAGCTGAAGGACAGTTAGCATTTTCCCTATGAGAGGTCCTCATCCAATGCAGATGGCAGGCTGGCTCCATCTTTCCTATGTTGAGCCCACCCCACCACTTTTAAGGTTGAATCTGAATCTGAATCTGCCCAGCTGACTCAACTGGGACCACACCTCACCCAACCTGAGCACAGCTGGAGGCAATTTCTCATGAGCAGTCAGCCTCTCCCGTATTGCACTTTTTTTTGAAAAACTATCAGAGTCTGACAGACCCCAGGAGAGTGGCCACGATGTGCTCTGAGACTTTTGCTGAATGGCTTCAGGCTCAGCACTGGCACCAAAACAGAATTTACATTAACCTGGTGACTACAATTCTTCCCACTCTGGTGACACTGAGACCCTGTCTCACCCAACTTGCATACCACATGAGACTTTATCAGTGGCTGAACCTTAAGGGAGCTGGCAGGTGGCCATTGCATGTCCTGGCATTTTGTGGAGCTACCTCAGGCCTGGTGCTAGTAGAAGACATCCGCAGCTGGCAGCGTGGCCTCTCCTATACACCACCAGGGTTAGCAGAGACAGTGAACAGCCATGGATCACTTTGTAGCTTTTAACAAGTACTCTGCAGCCAGTTACAGGCAGTGGGTAACCTGGACATTCATTGTAGCCCCTCCCAAGAGACCTCAGAAACAACATTCTTGGAGGTTGGCTAAAGACCACAACAGAGCACCATCTCAACATGCACCAGAATCCCATCAGTGGGATAAGTCTTCTACACACATAAGCTGTGGACATGGAAAACCCCCACAGCCAATCAGCCTGTGGGTAAATTCCACATGTTGATGTGCAAATAACAATCAAGTCTTAACTATAACAGGAGGGCATACACAACCCACACAAAGGACACTCCTGGGGCACCCAGTACAGGTGACCAGGGAGACTGTGCCACTGGGTCCCACAGGGCACATACTACATAAGGCCACCTGGCCAAGACTGGGGGACATAGTAGATCTACCTAACACATACAAGCAAAGAGAGATGCAGATAAATGAGGAAACAAAGAAATGAATCCCAAATGAAAGAACAGGAGAAATCTCCAGAGAAAGAACAAAAATGGAGGCAAGCAGCCTACCAGGTACAGAGTTCAAAACAATGGTTATAGGGCCAGCTGAGTGGCGCGGTGGTTAAGTGCTGGCTCCGGAAGCCAGCAGCCCCGGTTCGGGTCCCGCATGTGAGGGCCAGTGGCACTGCCCTCAAACAAAAAAATAAACAAAACAAAAAAAAAACAATGGTTATAAGGATGCTCAAGGAACTCAGTGAGAACTTCAACAAAGAGATAGCAAGCATTAAAAAAGGACATAAAAACCATAAAAAAGAACCAGTCAGAAGTGAAAAATATAATAGCTAAAATGAAGAATGCACTAGAAGGCATCACCAGCAAACTAGATGAAGCAGAGAATAAAATCAATGATTTGGAAAATAAGGTAAAACACCCAATTGGAAGAACAAAAAGAAAAAAGAATCCAAAAAAATGAGGATAGTTTAAGGGACCTGTGGGACAACATCAAACATAACAACATTGTCATCATAGGGATGCCAGAAGTAGAAGAGAGAAAGCAAGGGATTGAAAACCTATTTGAAGAAATAATGACTGAAAACTTTCCTAATCTGGTGAGCAAAATAGTCATAGAAGCACAGGAAGTGCAGAGAGCCCCAAACAAGATGAACCCAAACAGGCCCACACCATGATACATTATAATTAGAATGGCAAAGGTTAAAGACAAAGGGTGAATTCTAAAGACAGCAAGAGAAGGTAGCTAGTAACTCATAAGGAAGCCCTCATAAATTGTCAGCTGATTTCTCAACAGACACTGCAGCCAGAAGGGATTGGCACAAAATATTCAATGTGATGAAAAGTAAGGGCCCAAAACCAAGATGACTCTACCAAGCAAAGCTATCATTTAAAATTGAAAGACAAAGTGCTTCCCAGACAAGAAGCTAAAGGAGTTCATCACCACCAAATTGACATTACAAGCAATGTTAGAGGGACTTCTTTGAAATGGGGAAGGGGGGGGTGATCAAAATTATGAATAATAAAATGGCAATAGCTACATATCTATCAACAATTATTTTCAATATAAGCGGATTAAATACTCCACTCAGAAGACACAGGAGGGCTGAATGGATAAGAAGATAAAAAAACTCTGGGCCGGCCAAGTGGCACATTGGTTAGGAGTTGGCTTGGGACACCAGCTCTGAGCAGCAGTGCCCCAATTCAGATCCCACATGCGGGCCAGTGACGCTGCACCCTCGACAGCTAAGATGATGAACAACAGCTCGACCTGGAACTGGGCTGCTATGAGTCTCAGGCAACGGCTACAATGGGGCTGGCCGGCAGCTGGGGTGTGCTTTCATGAGCTGCCGTGAGCCGCCTTGAGCTGCAGTCCAATGGCCGGTGAGCAACTGCCTCACCAGGGAAAGACGCAATGATAATACCAACATGGGCCAGTGAAGCGATGTCCTCCACAACTAGACTGAAGAACAAAACGGATAGCAATTTGTCTGTTCCCCTCCCCCAAGTCCCCAATGCTGTTCCCCTCCCCCAATTCCCCAATAAAATCTTAAAAAAAAAGAAAGAAAATAAATCCCTTACATATGCTCCCTATAAGAGAATCACTTCAGACTGTAAGACAGACACACAGATGGAAAGTAGAGAAAGAAAAGATAATTCATTAAAATGAAAAAAAAAAAAATCTGGGGTAGCAATACTTATGTCAGACAGAACAGACTTTAAAATAAAGACTATAAGAAGAGACAAAGAAGGACCCAATAATCCTACTTTAGGGTATTTATCTGAAGAAACCCTAAAAGCTACTTCAAGGGGACGTGTGCATCCATGTTCATTGCAACACTGTTTACAGTGGCCAAGATATGGAGGTAGCCTGGGTGTCTGAATGGAAAAATTGATAAAGAGGAGGTGGTACATACATACCATGGAATATTATTCAGCCAGGAAAAGGAATGGGTTCTTGCCGTCTGCAGCAGCATGGATGAACCTGGATGGTACTGTGTTGAGTGGAGTGTAAGACAAAGACAGATGCAATGAGATTTTGCTTGTATGTGGAATCTAAAGAACAAAATCAACAAACAAAACAGAAACAAACTCACAGATACAGAGAACATTTTGGTGGTTCCCAGATGGTTGGGGGTTTGGGGTGAGTGAAAAGGGGGAAGGGATTAAGAAGTACAAATTGGTTTTTACACAGTAATCATGGGGATGTAGGGTTTAACATAAGGAATATAGTCAATAATATTGTAATAACTATGTATGGTGTCATATTAATACTAGATATGTTGGGATGATAGATGGCAGGGAGGTTGGGGGACTGGGTGAAAAAGGTAAAGGAATTAAGAAGTACAAATTGGTAGTTACAAAATAGTCATGGGGATGTAAAGTAAAGCATAGGGAATATAGTCAATAATATGGTAATAACTAAGTATAGTGCCATTTGAATACTAGACTAATCAGGGGGATCACTTCTTAAATTATACAAATGTCTAACCACTATGCTGTACACTTAAAACTAATATAATATTGAATACCAATTGTAATTGAAATTTTTAAAAAGGGAGGAAAATGTTAAGTGAAATAAGAGGTTCATATTTTCAGGCATAAAACAAATAAGTCATGGGGATGTAAGGTACAGCATGGGGAATATAGTCAATAGTATTGTGATAGTGTGGTATGGTGTCAGATGGTTGCTGGACTTATGGTGATCACTTCTTTAGGTATCTAAATGTTGAATTACTATGGTGTACACCTGAAACTAATATAATTTTGCATGTTAGCTATATTTTAATAAATATCTTAAATAAAAAAATAAAAAATAAAAATATGCCCAGACAAATTTTGAAGGAGACCACATTCCTCTGAGCTGGACAGCAAGCTTGCTGTCTCTCTCTCTCTCTCTCTCTCTCTCTCTCTCTCTCTCTCTCTCTCTGTCTCTCTCTCTCTCTGCTTTTTGTTTCTACAGGAACTCTAAGTGGCACACCTCTATATTTACTACTGTCTACCTCTCATGCCAGCAGATTGACTTTTCCATACATGTTCAGGGAGCACTTCCTCTAGGGCTCTGGTGAACCTCTCTTCCTAAGGAAGGATGGTGGGATAAACTACAAATAAACCATTGCCAGAGCTGATCTTGGGGTTGTAATTGATACTCATCAGCTCCCTTGTCTAATATCCATTCTAATTTATTTTTTGTCTTCAGGTGACACTTCCATTGAATAACAGAAGCTTTAACTGTTCTTGTTGATCAGAGTCAATTATGAGATGATGACTTCCTTTCTTGCCTTCCAATTTCTGGACTTAAGGAACCCAGAAGGTCTTGACAGGCTTCTTTAGCCTTGAATTCCTTTGGACCCCTGCTGATGAACATGTACCCTTTCTGGGGACCAAGCCCTCTAATGCTGCAGATCTCAGAGTTGCATGTGAAAAAAACAGATTATCCTTCCTGTAGGTCCATGCCTGCTTCTACCCCCTTGTTTCCCATTTATATATCATTCCTATTAAGGATACAGAATCACATAAAATCTCTGCTTCAATGCATGTGTCACTTTCTGAATGATGCCGCACCATTTTGCAAAGTATTGTCTCAAACTGGTGCTTCAGCTGTTCCTTTAGCAGACCATGCCCAAAGTCTATTGGGCTGGCAGCTTCTGGGTGGTGCAGTATGTAATACAACTGGTGAATTCCATGGTCATGGGTTCACTCCCCCACCTCCTTCACTATAAGGTTGATTCCCTGGTGAGATGCTGTAGTGCATGGGATTCCATGGATAATGGTTCTGGCTAAAGTCCATGGTTGGAAATGTAAACCCATAGCCAGCACAGATATCCTGTCCTGGAGGAATAAAATTCTGGACCTTCTAGAATAGAAGGGACTAATATAGTCAACTTGCCACCAAGCAATTGATCTCCTCACGGGATAGCACTACCCCAGGTATAAACTATAGGTCTCCAAGGCTGGTAGATTGGACGATAGCTATATTGGCCATGTTGAGTCTGACTCCATTATGTTGGGACCTTGTATAGCCTCCACCTCTCTGCCACTGTGGCCACTTCATTTGTGTCCATTTTGCAAGCACTCTGATGGCTACAAACAAAACTAGCACTGGCTGCCTCAGTAATTTTGTCTAATTGGTGGCTTAGTGCCTTTTAATTGGTGGCTGCTCCTATTCTAAGGGGGCTATGATGAGGTTTTGCATCTTGAGTTATCAATGTCAACTCAGGCTCTTTCTCAAAGCTCCCCAAAATGCTTGTATTTTCCTTTCCTTAGTACATAGTCACTTGAGCAAATGGCCACAGACCTATTGGGAAAGATACACAATTGATCAAAATGCCTACTTGTAGTGTTGCACTGTCCTTATCCTGGTGGTCTGGCAACATGTTCAATAAAGAGACCCCAAGTCTAAAATTTAATGCAGATCAAGAAACTGAGAAAAGATTGAACTTCTTTTTTTTTTTTTTTTTTTAATTTCAGTGACCACTCTCAGGCTCTTGCTTCTCCATTCTTGTTTTCATCAGATTATAGAGGTTAAGCAGCAACTATTTTGGCTGCTCAAGTATTTTAGCCCTTGAGACACCATATTCTATTAATCATATCCACATCTTTTTACCAGCCAAGACCTCTTAGCTGCCCCTGCAATCGTTTCAACCATATGTTAATTGCAGCTCCCTGACCCCACACCCACAGACCTACTTCTGATAGTTAAGTACCACCACCCAGGCTCTATGGCTTTGTGGGGAGGGGAAGGGCTATCATCCCCATGGGCATTAGTGAGCTGAAATCTGTGACAGCCTCTCCAACTATTAGCCTCAGCCTGCAGAAGAGCTATACCTAAACTGCTTAGTAAGTGCATTCGTGGTGACTTTAGTGACGATGTGTCCCCAAAGCCTTCTGATAGAACATAATCCTCTGGTGGTATTTTAGCCTCAGATAATATATCCATTTCAGATACTCACTCCCTGATTCTTTTAATCCCTTCCTGTACCATCTGCCATAGAAATTCAGGCATTTCAAAGTCACTCAGTGTGGGCCATTGCTTTTCCCAGACTTTTAAGAATCACCTTAACAGCCAATTTACTAACCCCTACATCCCTTCCAGGGTATTGAACCCCATATCTCTTATCCAGTCTTACAGTCTGACCCCTTTGAGCACATTCAGAGCTCAGTCTCACAGAGTTTCCCCATCCTGTGGCTAGGTCAATGATTCCCTTACGTATAGATGCTTTCCTTCTTTCTGAGGCTCAATCTGTCCCCTGCTGGATTATGGTGCATTTCAATGCTGGCTATAACCCTGGCAGCTGGAGAAGAAGTAGGTCATCTCCTGCAGGTTGTAGTGCTTAACAGAGTGCCAGAGCACTTCTACAAGCTCAGAAGATTTATAAAAGTCTAGGAAGCAAACTCTTTAGGAAAATCCATCTAGATTGTTCCCACCCTATGTGTCAGAGACCTGACTTCAGCATAAAAGATCTGCCTTCATTGAGCATTCAATCATTTTTAATATAACTACTCTATTAGGTCTTGGGTTGATATTCAGAATTTGCTTTGTGCACTGCATGAGATAGGACTTTTCTATTAGCAACCAAAGAGACCGTCTGACTCTAACACTTAATATTCAATTACTAGTTAATTGCTCTCAACCTTTCATTATTTATCTATAGGGTGTCAATGAAACTTAGAAACAACCACTCAGTTCCATTATCCTAATATTTATCATCCCCCCATGTATTCTAAACACATGGATTATCATACTGATCAATGCATTATCCTACTCTGAGGTATTTTCCCAAGTTACTACATTGAGGTTCTGACAATTGGGCTACCACTTTGTGCCAGAGTTTGTCCATACTCCATTGACCACCTGACATGCTGTGTCATTGCCAGGTGGGCAATGATCCAGTCACAAAACTCTACCTTACTGGCTGTTCTCTTGGAACCATAGGGCCAGTCAGAGCTGCAGTGTAGGCACTGGCACACCTAACACCTAAGTTGGACATAGAAGTTCAAAAGATGTGTTGGGGAGTAACTAGCACTTACAGAAAAAGCAAAGAGAATAAACAGAATGGGCTAGGGGAACAGGTAGATGGCAATGCCAATATGAGAAATCCTTGGCCAGCTCAACGGGGTGCTCTCAAGCAAAGATCGTGCATTCAAGAATTGCTACATTGGGCAGAAATTTCTAGACCCTGGTACAACTGCTTTGCTCAGTCGTTGGCTGAAGCCTAATCCAAAATAAGCATGACTTCAACTACTACTGCCTCCTTCAGTCATTAGCTGGGGCTGCCCTGAGAAGAGTGTGACCTCGGTTCAGAAGCTGAGGTGGATGCTGAAGGAGCTAATAGCTGGAGGCTGTACACTAATCACACTCCTTGCAGTTAGGCAGTGAACCTTTAAGGGAATCTTAGCATCACATCTCTGTTCATCATAGCCAAGAATATCCAAAAAATCTGTGAAGAAGATGAATAAAATTGGAGGACTTAGAACACTGAATAACCTATAATATAGACTTATTATAATGCTGCAAAATAAGAGAGTGTGACATAGAAATAATAACAGGCAAATACATTAATGGAACAGAATAGAGTTCAGAAGAAGAACCATACTTATATTCTCAATTAGATTTTTTTAAAAGCACCAGTGTATTGCAAAGAACAAGGGAAAATCTTTTCAACAAATGTTGATATTCACTTAGAAGAAAATAAACCTTACTTTCTACCTCACATCATACACAATAATTATTTTGAAATATATCAAAAACCTAAACTTAACATCAAAAACCATAAAACTTCTGGGAGAAGAAAAGCATAGGAGAATGTTTCTGCAAATTGGGAAAAGACAAGTATGTCTTAGACAGGACCTGGGAAGCAATAAGCACAAAATGAAAAATTGATAAATTAGACTATGCCAAAATTTAAAGCTTCTGCTCATCAAAAATCACTGCAAAGAAAGTGAATGGAAAACCAACAGACTGCGAGAAAGTATTGCAAGACATATGCCTAATAAATATTTTATAGACAGTATGTGTGTATATGAATATGTATATATTCTAATATATATAAGTAAACAATATATAATAGATATATATAGATATATAGATAGATAGATATAGATATATATGAAAAAACAACAGTGAAATGTGTAAAAATCTTGTATACTTCATGATGGAATATATGTAAATGGCCAATAAGAACTATTAAAAAGTTCACAGCATCATTAGTCATTAGAGAAGATGCAAATAAAAACCACAATGAGATACTATTCTACCTATTTAAATGGCTTATTATTATTATTTTTTAATGACAACACTGGATGTTGCCAAGGATGTGGAACAATCAGAATTCTCATGCATTTCTGGAGAGGGTGTAAAATGGTAGAGTGAACTTGTAAACCAGCTTGGCAATTTCTTCAAAGTTAATCATACAGCTACTCTATTACCTAACTATTCTATTGCTAGTTATATTTATTCAAGAAAATTGAAAACATATGTTCATAGACAAACTTTTCCAAGAAAGTATTTAATAACAGCTTTATTCATAATAGCTAAGTACTGAAAAGCATCCAAATGTCCATCAAAATTAGAATAGATAATTAAGGTGGGCTTATTCACACCATGAAAAGGAACACACTTTTGTTATATGCAACAACATGGATGGATCTCCAAAATAGTCTGCTGAACAAAACAATCTGGACTCAAAAGAGTACATATTGTATAATTTCATTACTGTGAAGTTTCAGAGGAGGCAAACTATTCTATTGTGAAAGAAATCAGAGAGATGCTTGCCTCTGGGTTAGAGGGCAGATATGGACTTGGAAGGGACAAGAAGGAACTTTCTGGGATGATGTAAGTATTATATGTCTTAATAGGTGTGTGGTCCATGGTGGCAGGCATTTGCTAGAGCTCATCCACTGTGCCCTTCAGATCTGTGCATTTTACTTACACCACAATTTTTCTAAAAGACAGAAAGCACAAGCACTCACACAATACCATGACAATTCAAGAGAATGCCTAAATGAAAAAGATAGACTTTACCAAGGGTTACTGCATCTATGAAACTATCAGAACCCTTATACACTGCTGATAGAGGGTAAATTTGGACAAACACTTTGGAAAACAGTATCACAGCTGGACATGCACAATGGCACAGCTATTCCAACTCTAGGAGTAGTGCCAATAGCAATGTGTGTGTGAAGCTGTGGGTACGTAAGTATTTAAGGGGCTGCTGTCAACATTCTACTCCATATATATTCACTAAAGGGTATGTACTAGAATGTTGATAGCAGAACTATTCAATGGACCATCAATAGCAGAATATATACATGGATTACTACACAGCAGTGAAAATGAGCCATCTACAACTAAAGGGAAGAATGAAGATGACTCTCACCCATGTAACATTAAACCACAAAAACCAGACATATATATTCAAGAATTTCTATTCATATAAAGTACAATAATGGGCAACATAATGCATAATGTTGGGCATGAGAATATGGGAGCAGTGACTAGAACAGAGAACCAGAGGGTTTCCTGGATTTAGTAAGTTTCCATTTTCTCTTTTATCTTAGTTCTGGTAACATACATATTGAGTTTGTGAAAATTCATCAAATTACACACTTTGTATGTATGCATTTTTGAATATATGTTACATTACAATTTAGAAAAAGAGAGCTTGATTGACTAATCTTATGAAAATATTCAAGGGTATTTATGGCTTCAAGGGCAGTGAATTTCAAAAATTTAAACAGTAGCATTAGGAAAAGATCTCTTGTCCTCCTTTCCTCTCCTCCCCTACCCCTTCCCAAGCCTTCTCTTCTTCCTTTCTCCTCTGGCTCCTCTCCTCTCACTCCTGTCCTCTTTTCTCTCTCTCTCTTTCTCTCTCTCTTCACACACACACACACACACACACACACACACACACACACACACACGTCTTCCCATGTCTCAGCTTTCTTAGCTTCGCCTCCTCCTGTGTGAGACTCACTCTGAAGAGGGAGCTATTACCAGCCCCCACTAGCCGGTAACAAGATGCCACCCCAGCAGAAACAAAATTTCTTTCTCAGTAGTTCTAATAAACATACTGGGATCAAGACGCTGAACCAGCTAGGATCTCCTGCCTATTCCAGAACCAATCACTGTAGCCAGGAAGAAAAAATACCCTGTTGGTAAGGCCCATATCATGTTCCCCTTAGACACAATGTCACCCACACCCATGGGCTGAAGTGGAGGAAGCATAGTTCTCCTAAGGAAAACAGAGGCACTATTACCAAACAAAGGAAGAATGGAACATCAAAGTCTGTGGAGTCCACTATGTTCAGACAGGCCTGGGTTAATGGACTGCAAGAGCTAAGTACACTGTCTTGCTATCATTCAGTTTTAAAGTGGCTCTTTTTTGCTGATGAATATATTTGCACCTATTTCTCAGGATATTTGGATAGCTTTTCTTCAGTGATAAACATAGTAAACTCTCAATCTATTATGTTTCTTGTTATTTCTTATCCAAATCGTAACTCTTTATGGTACATTTTTTTGAGGGCTTTCTCAAACAGAAAGCCCCCAAAAGATCCTTCCTTGTCCATTTACTTAACAGC
This sequence comes from Aselliscus stoliczkanus, assembly GCA_033961575.1. Lineage (NCBI taxonomy): Eukaryota > Metazoa > Chordata > Mammalia > Chiroptera > Hipposideridae > Aselliscus > Aselliscus stoliczkanus. Next base: position 124,178,897 of record CM066729.1, read on the forward strand.
AGAATTCACAGGGTAATTCAGGACTTACTGCTTTCCGCCACCGTGTTTGTTTTTTGTTTGTTTGTTTTGGTTTTGGTTTGTTTGTTTGTTTGTTTCTTAACTATTGAACAGAGTGACCAGTAATTACGTGGGACTCAGAATACTGAGAAATACTTTCTTGTCTCAAAATTCTTTTATTAATACATTTCCCCTAGTAGATATATAGTACTCATATAATTTGGAGAATGTATCTCTTTACTGATCTTGGATATAGGGGAGGAATAAAAGTACTAACATATTGGGTTGAATGTCATAAGATACAGAGGTCTCACCAGGAGAAAAGAGGAGACATCTCTGAACAAAAGCCGTTGACTTAGAGGCAAAGATGCCAGAGCCTCTGGTTATTCTGGTTATTCTGGAGGGAAAGGGAGTTGGAACTTAAAGGTGTCTATTAGGCATCTGGCCCCCCAATGGACGTAACATTACTGAATCATTCCAAATCCCCATGCCTGTCTCTCTAGTCCCTCCCAGGTGGCTGGCTCAAGACTTCTCCTTGTCCTCCCATAGTCACTCTAGCTGTTCCCTAAGACCTGGCCCATCTTCAGGAATCTAAACCAAGACAGAACCCACCCACAGAATTGAGGTCAACTGGGGTTGGAAGTGACTCATGAACCCACACTTCTTCTCCAGGGAACACTGGTCCTAGAAGGTCAGGACAGTGACCCTCAGAGATTAATGCTGGGTCCACTGGCTCCCAAGGGTTAACACTGACTCCTGTAGAGTTTCTCTAAGAAAGTGTTGGCACTGGTGGCTTCCCTCCACCTGCTACACATTGTACAGGAAACACCCTCCTTTTCCATAAGACATTTCCATCTTAATAGCTTCATTCAGGAAAGGGAGGAAAGAGTCCACGATGGTCCAGAGTTCTGGCATTTTTTCTAGAATATTGTTCTTTGTCTCCTCTGAAACTACAGGGTTCTGGCACTAACATCCCTGATGAGACAGACTCTGAGTCCCTGGTTAAGGCAGAATGGAGTAGGAAAGGGTCTTGTGCGCATTAGAGACTAGGCTGAGCAGGTCACAAACATTTCCCCATTTAATCCTCAAATGACTCTGTGAGACAGATTAGCCCTAATGTATAAACAAAAGCTCGGAGTAACGATCATAAATGCATGCGTGGGTGTCAGAGCTGCAGTGTAGGCACTGGCACAACTAACACCAAAGCCCAGGCCTTTGTGTTCATCACCCAACAAACATCGATTTACTCCTTTCTAAGGGCCAGAGACTGTTAGGATGCAGTGAGAAACCAGACAAGCCTAGTGCCTGCACTGGCATCTTGCAGTCCACTAGGGAAAGTAGGGGGGAAAGAGCCAAAATGTAGATATGGGGACAGATGGGGTTCAGAGATGGCTGCTCTGTAGTTGCAATAAAATTTTATTTTAAAAAAGAAAAACCTTTATTGAAGTATAATTGACATACCAGACTACACATGTCCAAAGTGTACAATTTGATAAGAGGCATGAGAGGGATGAAGCAGAGGAGCTCTGAGGTGGTGCACATGGGCTCTGATTCCAGGGAACACACCGCTGGGCTTCCCGAAGCTGCTTGACAACGGAGTGATCTTTTTCATGAGTATCCAGCTGACATGTCCCGAGCACCTGCATTCCTCACCGTGGTCTCAGGCATGCCAGGCTACACCTGCTCTCTGTATTCCCACATCTCCCACACAACAGGCAGCCTGAAGCCTTCCCTTCCTGTCCCCAAAGCAGCATTGAGCCCTCCCGAATGCTTTCCAAGACAGTGACCTCTTCTCCCCATCAGCCTCCCACCCAGAGAGGCAACTGAGCACTGAGAAAAGGGCACAGACTCACCCTGGGATCAGAGAGACCCAGGTTTGAAACCATTCTCTTCTCACCAGGTGGGAGAGCTCTACTTCCTCAGCTTCCAGGAGCTTCAGCTTCCTGAACTCTAGAGAGGGGCTGACAACACAGGGTGACCTGAGGAATTATGAGGTAACTCACTGAAAGGGCTCTGCCCACAGTAGCTGCACAATATATTGTAGCTTTTCCTTTTTGTTATTCTTAACTTTTCCTTTTTATTATTATTACTGCATCATTTAAAATTGTTGGTCTTCCCTGTTTCCCTGTTGTCCCCCACCCCCACTCCTACCCCCATTCTCCCTTCCTTCTTTTTTCTATCTTTTCAAGTCACTTTCTACTATGGACTGAATTGTGTCCCCCTCAGAATTCATATGTTGAAGCTTTAGTCCCTAATCTGACTATATTAAAGATAAAGACTTCATGGAGATAATTAAAGTTAAATGAGGTCATATGATGGGACCCTGATCTAATAGGATTAGTATCCTTATCAGAAAAGACCCCAGCACACTCTCTCTGAGGAAAGGCCATGTGAAGACACAGCAAGAAGGAGGCCATCTATAAGCCAGGGTTCTCACCAGAAACCAACCCTGCCAAACACTGATCTTGGACTTTCAGCCTCCAGAACTAGAAAACATTTCTGTTGTTTAAGCCACCCAGTCTGTGGTACTTGGTTATGGCAGCCCGAGCACTAATATACCCTCCCTGCCTACTTTTCTGCTTCAAAATGGAGGAGTCCCTCCAGGAAATGATGCCTCAGTCCTCCCCATTTTCCTTCTCTCCCTCCTCCAATTCTAATCTCATCCTCTCCCTTGACTTTACCTGTGACTCACAAATCCATTTCTCCAATTCTGACCTCTCCACTAAGCATTTAGAACCAAATTTTGAAATCTCTGTTTGACATCTCCATTTGGGTGTCCCACTGGCATAGCCAACTCATGTCTAAAATTGAATTCATCATACTCTCCCTGAGAGCTATTCAATATCTTTTGCTTTCTGCTGAATACTGCATAGAACAAGGAAGGATACAAAAAGAAACATATAATAGTCATACAGAAGAATGGAAACATAGTCAGGTAGATAAAATTGGGGCTAACATTTGAGGACTTATTCTATATACCATATACAAGCAAAATTATTTACATATATCAATTGCTTAAATTTGGGTAATTACTCCCATTTTACAGATAAGATAAAGAAATTGATGGAAGGCTAAGCAACTTGCCTGGGATCACAGTCAATAAGTGATAAAACCAGGTTTGGAAACCAGACAATCAAACTCTAGAGCAAGGCTTCAGCCAATTCACTGGACTTTGCTCTGCCAACCTTCTCACCTCTATCTGCATAACCCCATGCCCATCCATGTTCTACCTATGCTCCTGACAGGCAGGAAAACAACAACATGGGTTCATACTGTTTTACTGCCCGTTTTCCTTATTCGTCTCCCCTTCTCCCCCATCACCACCCACTTTACCAACACAATTTCCATAGCCTAAAACAATCATGCTTTCTCTTGAAAATTGGTGTGTGTGTCAGTGCATGTGAAATTTGCCTCACCCCTCCAGGCAAAATTCATCACTCTTTCCCTGTGCCCCCTCCCAGCACATTTATTTTTACAGCTATCAAAGCACATATTTCTGAGTATGATAATGAGCTCTATTTGCCTTCCCTGCTGGATCACTAGCTCTAGGACACCAGGGACCTGGCTAGTTCATCTCTGTGTGCTGCATGCATAGCAGAACATGTGCCACAGAGCAAATGGCCAATCAGTGGCTGTAACTGAGGCTGAATCAGGCACAAACCTACCAAGGCTCTGGCCACTAAAACCAATGGGGTGAAAAGAAGCTGGGAGCAGGCAAAGACCTGTGACTGTGACCAGGAAACAAAAGGGTACACATGGGAAATTTCCACAAGAGGAGAAACGTTTATAAAAGGGAGGAAATCATGCCCCACCTAACCTGACAGACATGAAATCAAGCATGTCAGTGGCAGAAGGACACCTGCTTCCTGGCCCCAACTCCTCCCTAAAGGCAAAGAGGATTTTGTCAGGGAGGAAGCTGGAATTATAGAGGTCAATGTTCTTCACATGATCACGTGGCTCAGTGGTAGGAGGATGGGGTGGGATAAGACCACTTTCTGCTTAAGAAATATTCACATGTCCCCAAAATGTCCACATCACAGGGATACACATGTGAACTCCTAAAGGCTTAAGAATATGTACACGTTAGAGCACGTGAATATGGAATAAGTTCTATCCACCAATTGAAGGTTACAATCATTTTTCTATAACCTCTGAATCTACATAGTACATTGTAACTTTGAAATTTGTGTGCCCACCTGTGTAGTGGACATTTCCATCTCAAGAACTCTGGTTACAGATGGCAGATAGAGCATCTGTATCCAGATGATAAAGCACCCTCTGGCGCCAAGCCAACTAAAATTACAACAAAGAGATTTTATTTAAAGTGAATAAACTCAAAAGGACCAGGAGAAGAGGAGAAAAGACAACATCCAACTAATTTTGGAACCTGTAAAGCAGAAAGGTGAGTGGTAACCACCTTGGCCATTATAAATCAATAGTGAAGCCAATAAATAATCCAAAGAAAACTGTAGACTCCTCAAATGGCTGACAAATTGGCAGCACTCTGGAAGTAAGGTAGAATGATCAAGATGGCTAAGAAAAGGAGGATCATTTGAAAGCTGTGTAAATTTCAGATCCCAAGGGACTAGTACAATATCATCAAGACAACACATTAAAGAACCCTACATCCTGGCTGCAAGTCTCAGCTGGTTACTGGCTGTGAAGTTAGGTAGTTTACTTTGTCACCTCTTAAGAGCTCACTACCATACTACGAAATATGTGCTTTGATAACCAAACAATGTTTTGGGCAAGTTAGCTACACCATTTCATAAAATTTGCTTTAGTTCCTGCATCTGAAAAATGATGGTTTAACACTTCTTCCTTCTTTATAAGCTAAGATTTGTAAAGTACATATACTGTACCTGGCACTTAGTAAATTCTAAGAAATAAATAACTAAATCAATCCCACTCTCATTATATAGCACTTGGCAATTGCCTCTTCTCCACCTCAGTTGGTTTGGAGATTTTTTTTTTTTGGACAAAATAAAACAGACTGTCTGTAAACAAAGGAGCACCATGCACATAGAAAACAGGGGGATTAGAGAATCTTATATACTAAACACTGACCACCATCTTTCTCCTTGGCTCCCAAAACACTAGCAACCAAGCCACAGCTTCCCAGCAGGAGTTTGGAATAGTCTTTTCTGGAGAACTTGACCAGCCCAAGAGGAAAGTACTAATGATGGTGATACCAGAGGTTTCCCAGTAAATCTTTTAGGCTGACCATTTATAGCGAAGGTCATAGTCCAGAAGCCACTCCAAAGTATTCAAAGCTTGTGATAATTTCTTAAGCCATTTGATGCTCAAATTTGAGCAAACAACCAAGGACTACCAGACATGGGAGCACAGCCTCTAACCTGGAATACAGAAGAGAAACACCAACCAAGAGAAAAAAGTAACCAGTGGAAAAGGATAAGATATTGCCTTCATCAAATAAAAATAATAGGACATGATAGTGAAAAAAATTAGAAAGCAAAATGAAGTTTTGAAAGTTGAAAACATGATAGCAGAAACAAAGAACTCAATAGAAAATTAGGAAGATAAAGTTTTAAAACATCATTGAGAATGAGCAAAAAGAAAAGGATGAAAAATATTTTTAAAGACACAATTATTAGATCAGAAGGTCCAACATCCACATACTATTATTTCCAGAAAACAAATGCAAGAAAATGATCAGCAAAATAAGTCAAGCAACTAAAGGACATGAGTTTCAGATTGAAAATTGCCAGAAAAAAATGCATAAAAGTAGACACCCCCAGATTCAGCATAATAAAATTTTAGAAAAGTGAGAACAAAGAGAAGATTCTCTAAGTTATCAGAAAGAAACAGCAGCAGCAGGTCACATACAAGGGATGAAAAATCAGATAAATTAGGAATTCTTAACAGCAAAACTAGAAGCTAGAAGCAATAGAATGATGCTTTTAAATTCTAAAAGAACTTTTTTCTCCAATTCAAACTGGAATTCATATCCAGAAAAACTATCAACCTAATATAAGAGTAAGAAAAAAAGCTTTTTAAAGATTAGATAGATAGATAGATAGATAGATAGATAGATAGATATACAAATATATTTAAATATTTACCCTCTTTGTAAACTACTAAAGGATGTACTCTACCACCAAAACAAGTCAACTACTCTTTTAATTCACGGGACATCAATAGAGCACACAGAAGAGTTTTGCCTCAGGAGTGGGGGAAAATAGCCCTAGAACAAATATTTACCTATCTGATCCTGCCTAACAAAGAATAAAGCAAGAACCAAAAGTTTAAACTGTTTCCAAGGAATTTAACTGCTTCCCAGAACAAAGTTAAGAACAGTGATAGATATACAAAAATATACAGCAACCTGCAGACAAAATTCAGAATGCCTGACATCTAATAAAAAAATTAGCAAGCATGTAAAGAAGTAGGAAAATATGACCCAAAATGAAGAGAAAAATCAATCAAAAATATAAACTGAGAAATGACAGAGATGATAGAATTAGCAGTCAGTGATATTAAAACAAGTTACGATTATGATTATAAAAAATACATTCAATAAGCTAGAAAAAAGATTGACCATGCTAAGTAGAAATATATAAAAAATGCCAAATCCAATTTTTACAATAAACACTAAAATGTCTGAGTTAAAAAATACCTAGGGTCGTCCGAGTGGCGCGTTGGTTAGGAGCTGGGTTGGGACGCCACCTCTGAGCAGCAGGCCCCCAGTTCGGATCCCACATATGAGGGCCAGTGACTCTGCCCTCTATAGCTAAGGTGGTGAACAATAGCTCCACCTGGAGCTGGGCTGCTGTGAGTCGCTGGTGACGGTGGGCTGCAGCCTCTGCTGCAGTGGGCTGCCATAGGCTACAGTGAGTGGCCGGCAGCCAGCGTGAGGAGCTGGCAGCCAGTGTGAGCTGCCAAGAGCCTCTGTGTGCAGCCTTCCAGAGGCCGGCGACCAATCTGCCTCACCCAGGAAGAGCACAATGATGATACCAACATGGGCCAGTGAAGCAACGTCCTCTACAACTAGACTGAAGAACAAAAGGACAGCAAATTGTCTGTTCTCCTTCCCTGATTCCCCAACACTGTTCCCCTCCCCCAATTCCCCAATAAAATCTTTAAAAATATATATATTAAGTGGCTTTAACAATAAAATAGCCACTGAAGGTGGGACAAGATTAATAATTTCAAAACATATCAATAGAAAATGTCCAAACTAAAACCCAAAGGGAAAAAGTACTTAGAAAACAATGAATGACATAGAATCCGTTACTTGTATGACAATTTCATACAAGCTACCACTCATGAAATTGGAGTCCTCAAAGGGAGGACACAAATGGGTAGACAAAAATATATTTGAAGAAATAATGATCAAAATTGTTCCAAATTGATAAAATATAAATCTACAAATCCAAGAAGCTCAAACTCCCCAAGCACAAGAAACATGTAGAAAACTATACCATAGCACTTGACTACTGAAAACCAATGATAAACACAAAATCTTAAAAGCACCCAGAGAAATAAAGATACATTACATAAAGAGAAACAAAGATAAGGTGGCAGTGGATTTCTAGGTCAGGAAAAACACAACCAGGAAGACAGTACAACAACATCTTTTCAGTGCTGAAAGAAAAACAAAAATGTCAACCTAAAATAACCAGTGAAATTATCCCTCAAAAATAAAGGCAAAAATAAATAAAAGTTACACATGCAAAAGCTTAAATAGTCCATTATCAGCAGGCTTTCACTACAATAAATGTAATTTAATATAAAGACATTTTTTCAGACTGAAGAAATATAATTCCAGATATAAATCTATATCTACACAAAGGACTGAAGAACACTAGAAATGTTAATTATGCAGAGAAATTTTTTTTAATTCTTATTATTTAAATCTGTATGACAGATTAGTAATGTTTAAAGAAAAATTAGTAACAAATATATTAGGTGATTTATAACATATGTAAAATTAATGCTTGACAACAAAGTGCAAAGGCTGAGAGGGGAAAAAATGGAAGTATAGTGTTGTAGTGTTCTTACAGTATACATTAAATGATATAATATTCTACTTGAAGGTAGGATGTTATAGGTCATAAATGTATACTATAAATGCTAAAGTAACTACTAAAATAACACAGTAAAAAGTTAATAAGATAACAGAGGAGATAAAAATACAATAAAATATACTCAATTTTTGAAAGATAGAAAAGGAGAAAAGGGAAACAAAGAACAGATGAGAAAAATTGAAATCAAAGAGCAAATTGGTAAATTTAAACCCAATCATATTGCTAATCACACTAAATGTGACTGGTCTATGAACCTCCAATAAAAGGCAGAAGTTTGTCAATTGTATTTCTAAAAAGCAAGACCAAATATATGCTGCTTAAGACAAATCCACTTAAAATATAAGAACATAAAAAGATTAAAGATAACAGGATCAAAAAAACATATCACGCAAACACTGTTCAAAAGAATTTAAAGGCAAAGAATATTACCAAAGGTAAAGAGAGACTAATAATGACAAGAAGTCATTAAGGGGACATAATTCTGCTAAAGGTTTACCCATCTAATAACAGAACTTTACAATAAATGCAGCAAAAATTGATAGAACTGCAAGGAAAAACTGACAAATCCATAGTTTTTGTCAGAGATTTCAACACATCTCTTTCAATAATTGATAGAACAAGAACACTGAAAATCAGATAGGATATAGTGATCTGAACAGCAGCAACCAATTTGTCCCAATTGACATTTATCAAATAGCCCCCCAAAATAACTGCAGATTACATATTCTTTTAGAGCAACTGCTCTGCATTTACTAAGATAGACTTTATTCTGTGCAATAAAACCAGTTTTTAAATTTTAAATGATTTAATTTATACAAACTATGTTCTCTGATTATAATACATTAAATTAGCAATCAGTAACAGAAAGATATTTGTAAAATCACTAAATATTGGGAAATAAAGTAACACATTTCTAAATAAACCATGGGTCAAAGAATAAATCAGGGCCGGCCGAGTGGCGCATTGGTTAAGAGCTGGTTTTGGGATGCCAGCGGCCCCGTTTCGGATCCCACATATGAGGGCCAGTTACACTGCCCTCTACAGTTAACAACAGCTCCACCTGGAGCTGGGCTGTGCGAGCCCTGGTGATGGTGTAGGCTGCAGCCCCTGCTGCAGTGGGGTGCCATAGGCTACAGTGAGTGGCGGGCAGCCAGCGTGAGCTGCCAGTAGCCGCGGTGAGCAACATCCAGAGGCCGGCAACCAATCTGCCTCATCCGGGAAGAGTGCAATGACGATAACAACATGGGCCAGTGAAGCAACGTCCTCCGCAACTAGACCGAAGAACAAAAGGACAGCAACTTGTCTGTTTCCCTTCCCCCATTCCCTGATGCTGTTCCCCTCCCCCAATTCCTCAATAAAATCTTTAAAAAAATAATAATAAAAAAATAAAAGAATAAATCAATAGTAAAATAGAATGTCTTTGGAACTAAATGAAACTAAAAACACAACAAACCAAGAGTGGTGGAATGCAGCTAAAGCTACCAAATGAGTCTAGGTATTTACCTAAGAGAATTGAAATCAGACTGTATCCGTATAAGAGCTGTATATACAGTCTGATTTTATTTATATAAAGTTCTAAAAAATTAAACTAGCCTTCAGTGATCATGAATGGATCAGCAGTTGTATGGGAAGTGTGATGGTTGGGAAAAAACAGAAAGAAGGGTTATTAAGTAGCACAAAGAAACTTCTGTTAGTAATGGATACTAATATGTTCATTATCATAATTGTTGTAATAGTTTCATGGATAGATTTGGGTACATGGGTACTTATGTTGTCCAGTTAGCAAATTGTTTCTTCTTGTTAAGGTCCAGAAAGCATCTCTTCATGTTCTTTGTTGTCAAACGAACCATTCCTAGTTAATTTTGTATCTCCAGGCCCCCACAAATAAAAAAGATACCAACATGTAGTATTCAGAAGGTCATGGTCATGGCTCTTTGGAACCTGATTATGTTGAAATAACATAGATATTTTTGCTCCTAAAGTTTCCTAATTCCATTTATTTAATCCTGGTTACATCCCTGCTCATGCTATTACCTCATCTAACATTCCATCCATGAATACTGATTCTCATGACTTTTTTACAAGTCATTACAGTAAGTCCCCAACTTACAAACAAGTTGCCTGCCGGGAAAACGTTCATAAATCAGATTAGTTTGTAAGTCCCACTCATGTGTAAGTCTGACAAAGTGAGTCTTTAAGTTTCCTAGCAGTCCCCTCCACATCACCACTGCTTTTCCTCTTGCTTCTGGACATCCTGGGCTCTGATTGAGCACTGTACTACTGTACACAATTGCACTGTACAGTAAGCACATAAAATGCCTGACAGACATGTGAGCTACTTCTGTGATTTGTTCGCATTTACGAATGTTCATAATGTGAGGTCCATTTGTATCTGTGAAAGTTCCCAACTCGAATTTTGTAAATTGGGGACTTACTGTACTGTGTTTCACTGATGATGACCAAATGCAAGTTTTAACCAGAATGCACAGGAAAAACTGAGAGATAATTCATTTTCTGATTAAAATAACCATTTGATATTTTACAGCATTAAAGTAGAACAGTACTTTTTCCAACAATGGTTTCTCTTGAACTTCTTAGGCCACAACCATTGCATTCCTAAAGTGGAATCTCCATTAGGGTGGACCACACACCTGCCTTCCATACACGACCTCCAGCAGGGAGGTAGGCAAGAGGCCAATGTATAGAGAGAAAAGAGTTATCTCATTTACACAAGAAATTTCTGTCCCACATCTTGCAATGATTTCAGAACATATGGCAGAAGACAACATCACCACATGGAAAAACAGTAAGAAAGGGCATTGATTAAAAGGGCTCATTGCATTGCAGAACGTCTTTTATGAAGATTTTTATTACATTATAGCTAGCATACAATATTATATTAGTTTCAGGTGTACACCATAGTTATTTAACACTTATATACCTAAAGAAGAGATCGCCATGATAAGTCCAGCAACTATCAGCATACCACGCTATCATAATATTATTAACTATACATCTGACAATTATGTTCAAGAACTTGCCACCATGCACTTACATTAGCAGCACTGTACAAATAGCCTGGTAAGGTATCATAACCTTGGTATATCAAGGTCTCACAGCTGTGTTCATGTCAACATGTGGCGGTGTCTTGCTGAGTGGCGTTCATTATTGTTGTTGCGTGTTTTTGTGTGCCGTTGCAAGAATGTTTGAGCTTGAATTAGAGCAATGAACAAACATTAAATTTTTTGTTAAACTTTGCAAAAGTGGAAGTGAAATTAGGGATTTCACTAGGAAATTAGTCCAAGTTTATGGGGATAATGCCATGGGAAAAAATAACAGTGTACAAATGGTTTAAACTTTTTTCTGAGGGGATAGAGTGTGTCATTGACAAAGAGTCAGGGCTGCCAGTAAAGAGCAGAACTGGCAAAAAACATTGCAAAAATTCATTGAATTGTGCACCAAAATCATTGGCTGACTATGAGAAGCATAGCAGACCAAGTAAACATTGATAGAGAAACAGTTAGGAAATTCTTAACTGGAAATCTTGGCATGAGAAAGGTGTGTGCAAAAATGGTACCGAAGGAGCTCACCGATGAACAAAAGCAAAGAAGAGTTGAAGTTTGCCAAGACCTTTGGGAGAGGCAAGGTGATGTTTTGGGCCATGTTATCACTGGTGATGAAACATGGCTGTACCAACAACCCTGAAACAAAGCATCAAAGTGCACAATGGAAGTCAGCCAATTCTCCATGACCAAAAATATTCTATCAGTCCAAATCAAGAGTTAAAACGTGGTTGTTAACCTTTTATGATATCAGAGGGATTATTCATTATGAATTTGTACCAACTGGACAAACAATCAAGTTTACTAAGTGGAAGTGTTGAAAAGACTGCATGAAAAAGTTAGACCACTTGAACTTTTCACCAACAATTCATGGCTCTTGCATCACAATAATGCACCAACTCACACAGCACTGTCTGTGAGGAAGTTTTTAGCCAATAAACAAATAACTATTGGAACACCCTCCCTACTCACCTGATCTGGCCCCCAAAGACTTCTTTCTCAATATGAAGATAAAGGAAATATTGAAAGGAAGACATTTTGATAACATTCAGGACATCAAGGGTAATATGATGACAGCTCTGATGGCCATTCCAGAAAGAATTCCAAAATTTCTTTGAAGGGTGGACTAGGTGCTGGCATAGCTTCCCAAAGGGAGTACTTCAAAGGTGGCCATAGTGATATTCAGCAATGAGGTATGTAACACTTTCTCTAGGATGAGTTCTTGAACATACTTGTCATACCTCATATTCCCTATGCTGTGCATTACATCTTCATGACTTCTTTTTTACCTGAAAATCTGAAACTCTTATTCCCCTTCACCTTTTCCTGCCCTTCTTTAATGTTTCAATTACAGTTGACATTCAATATTATTTTATATTAACTTCATTATACAGCTTAGTACTTAGACATTTATATAACTTAAGAAGGATCCTCCTTAATAGCCTGGTACTTACCTGGCACTACACATAGTTATTACCATATGACTGACTATATTACCTATGCTTTACTTTAAATCCCCATGACTATATTGTAACTACTAATTTTTACTTCTAATCCTTCACTTATTTCATCCTCCCCCCAAAACCTTCCCATCTATCACCCAAACAAATCTAGTACCCATTTGACACCATACATAGTTATTACAATATTGTTAATTATATTCCTTATGCTATAACCTGCATCCCCATGACTACTTTGCAGCAACCAATTTGTACTTCTTAAACCATTCCCCTTTTTCACTACCTGCCCCCAAAGATCCTCCCATCTGGCAGCCATTAAAATTTCCTCTGTAAATATTAGTTTGTTTCTGTTTTGTTTATTTATTTTGTTATTTAGATTCCACACAGAAGTAAAATCACATTACATCTGCCTGACATACTCAGCACAATACCCTCCAGATCCATCCATGCAACTGCAGATGGAAAGAATCCATTTCCTTCTATGACTGAGCAATATTCCATTACATGTATGTGCCACCTCCTCTTTATCCATTCATCCATCGATGAACACTCAGGTTGCCTTCATATCTTGACCATTGTAAACAATGCTGCAATGAACATATAGATGCACACATCCTCTCTAAGTAGTGTTTTGGGTTTCTTTGAATAAATACCCAGAAGTGAAATTACTGGGTCTTTCTTTACCTCTTGTTATAGCCTTTGCTTTAAAGTCTATTTTGTCTGATATAAGTACTGCTATCCCAGCTTTTCTTTCTCTTTTTCATTTCCATTTTCATTAATTATCTTTCTTCTCATCCCTTTACTTTTAGAGTGTGTGTCTCTTTCGAACTAGTATATGTATGGGTCTTATTTTCTTATTCATTCAGCCACCTTAACTTTTGATTGGAGTATTTAACCCCTTTACAAGTACAGTAATTCTTGATAGATATAGATATGTAGCTATTGCCACTTTATTATTCATACTAAAAAAATTTTTTTTCTTTTTTCTTTTTCTTTTTTTTTGGCCTTTAATAAATCATTCTAACGCTCCTTGTAATACTGATTTGGTGGTGATGAACTCCTTTAGCTTATTCTTGTCTGGGAAACTCCTTATCTGTTTTACAATTCTAAAGGATTCATTTGCTGGTAGAGTACTCTTAGTTGTAGGTCCCTATTTTTCATCACATCGAATATTTTGTGTCACTCTATCTAACCTGAAAAGTTTCTGTTGAGAATTAGCTGACAGTCTTATAGGAGCCCCCTATAAGTAAGTAAGTAACTGCTTTTCTTTCTTGCTGATTTTAAGATGTTGTTTTTCTTTAATTTTTAGCATTTTAATTATGACATGTCTTGCTGTAGGCCTCTTTGGATTCATTTTGTTTGGGACTCTCTGAACTTCCTGGGCTTGTATACCTATTACTTTACCAGATTCAGGAAATTTTCAATCATTATTTTTAAATTAGGTTTTCAATTCCTTGTTCTCTCTCCTCTCCTTCTGGTACCCCTATGATGCAAATGTTGGTATGCTTGATGTCCCAGAGGGCCCTTAAGCTATCCTCATTTTTTTTTATTTATATATACTTTTAATTAGCTTCAGGTGTACAACAAAGTGCAATAGTTGCTGTTTCGTTTGGGTGTTTTCCGCTACCTTATCTTCCCAATCACTGATTCGATCCTCTGCTTCATCTAATCTACTGTTGATTCCCTCTAATGTATTTTTCATTCCAGCTATTGTATTTTTCATTTCTGACTGGTTATATTTTGTTTTCTATCTCCATTGTTATGTTCCCTATCTCTGTTGAAGTTCTTCCTGAGATCATTCATCAGTTTTATATCTAGTGTTTTGAAGTTTGCATCAGGTAGGCTGCTTGTCTCCATTGTGTTTAGTTCTTTATTTGGAACTTTGTTCTGTTCTTTTATTTGGGAAATATTTCTTTGTCTCCCTATTTTGTCTGCATCCCTGCATTTGTTTCAATATATTAGGTAGGGGGGGCTATGTCTCTAGTCTTAGTAGAGTGGCCTTATGTACTAGGTGTGCTGTGAAATTCATTGGTGCATTTGCCCTGGTAACCTAAACCGGGTACTCCATTTGTGTCCCTTGTATTGGTTTTGTGTGTCCTCCTGTTGTAGTTGAGCTTTGGTTGCTGTTTGCACATCAGTGGGAGGGATTGATCCTTGGGCTGATTGGTTGTAAGGTCTGACTGGACTACAATAGAGGAGCTGTTGTGCAGGGACTAACTGTACTGAGCAGGACTCACTTTAGCAGGCTGTGTTGACTGCCCAATCTGCCCTTCTGATATGTTGTCCTCAGAGGCAATTGGGTGATTCCCTAGCTCATTCTGAAGCTGGCCACAAGGGATGCTAACCCCAGGACCTCCTGAGATGGGACCCAATGCAGGCCAAGTTCAGCCACAGCCTGTGCCCTCTTCAGGTCCTCCTGGCATGAGTCATAAAGAAATCCATAGATGGCCACCACCAGTATTGAGTTTGAAGGTGCCTGAAGAGAACAAACCATGAACCAAGGTCAACTGCCACTAATTCCAGGCTTGAGGTTTGTCATCAGGAGGTATGAGGCTCGCTGAAGACAGATGCTGCTTGTTTGGGTTTTGTGAACCTTTGAGATATTTTGAGAAAGTCCCCAGCATGAGCCAAGAGAGGCCATTTGAATGGAAAATCCACTTTAAGTGGCTTTGTTGTGCCTGAAAGTTGGGTGGGGTGGGCACTCAGGAAGTCACCAGGGTTGGGTGGAGGAAAGGTGTTAGCTAGATTAATGGAGATTCAGTAATTGCAGTTCCCTGATTCTGCATGCTGGGAATGGGGAGTTTGCGACAAGGAAACAATGAATTCTGCCAGCTCTTCTGTCTGGGAAAAAGCTGCCCCTTCAGCCCTCACCCTGAAACCAGACAATTCAGTTCTTCCCTGTATGTCCCTGGTGTTCTTCAAGCTGCTGCCCCAGTGCTGAAGCTGAGAGCTAGTGAATCCATTAATGAGTAAGTCCATGCACAGGCCATTTAAGAGGAATACCTGGGACTCAAGCTGCCTTCTGTCTCCCCCAGCCGCAATCTCTACTGGGATTCACAGCCATAAATTATGGGTATTTCTCTCCCCAGTACTGGAACCCTGGGCTGGGGAGCCTTGTGTGGGGCTGGGGTACTTTGCTCTTCCAGGGGGATGTCCAAAGCCGAGATATCCCTCCCAATTTTTAATGGTCACACGTGGGTGCAGCACCAACTTGTTCAGTATCTCTGCTCTTCCTACCATCTTGATGTGGCTTCTTCCATACATCCTTAGTGTAGAACTTCAGTTCAGTTAGATTTCAGGTGATTGTCGATGATGGTTGTTCTGTAGTTTACTTGCAATTTGATGTGGGCATTATAGAAAGCAATCACACTGTTTACTTAATCCACCACTTGACCAGAAATTGCAAAGCAATAGTCTTAAAGGTCCTCAGTGGAGAGAGGCACAGCCAACCCCAGGGACTACCAGACACTTGTCTTAAAGCCTGCAGAGGGAATGGAGTGACTACCTGGTAGCCTGGGATGAGGAGGTGCATGGTGTAAAAGACCCCTGTCACCACCTCTGTTTCCCTTGGCTACAACATATCAAAGATAGCACTGAAGTTGGAATTCACCTGGTGATGCACAGACTCTCACACACAGGTCAAACACATCAATTAAAAATAGACTGTCACTAATTTAGGTCCTTAAATTCATTCTGTGTCTAAAATGAATGAGAGTCACCAGAAATCAGCATATTGACACCATACTGTGATCCAATCTCACATAACTCCATAAAACAAATACCATGGTAGTGGGCAGCAGTAGCCTACTTTCCAGACCACTCCACTGAGTCCAGAATAATCCCATAGGTGCAAGGTTGAGGTGAGATGCTCCATGGGGCACTTGGCACCCCTACATATTTGATAAAAGGTTGACAAGTATCCCAAAAGGGAGAAACAGGGATTGGGATCACCATAGGTCCTGGTCCAGGATCAGAGTATACTACCAAATAGCTCTATCAATTCTGGCCCAGCAAGTCCCAGGCACTGGAAGGAGACTTAGAAAATTTCCAGGCATGCAATTCTAACAACTGGGACCCATGTATTACTAGGTCCAGGATCACGGTGCCCTACCAGTCCTGGCTGGTCACAGTCACCAGAAAAAGACACAGACAATTTCAAGAAAACTGTCTAAAGCATAGGCCCTTGAACAGAAGCCCCACTACCCAGCAATCATGCAGCAAGAGCCTCCCTCCCTATTTGAGTGAGGATGACACAGAGCAGAACCCCCTAGGCAACCTGCAATGAGGATATAATGTGAGAAACAAATGTTATTATTTTTGGAGCAACTGAAAAAAAAATTCAGGGTTGTTACCACAGCAACTTTATGCATCCTGATTGGTGCAAAGGATGACAGCTGTCACCAGGCACAGAGCTGTCAGTCCAGGCCAAAGCATGGTAATAGAACAAGATGTGTCCTCAGCACTAGTATGCCTTCTGCTATTATCAACTTTTAAATATTTTTAATTGATAACATTTGGGTGGACATAACCCAAATTCCTATGTTTTACTTTACAGGACCATGCAATGATGCAGTTCTCTCATTAGAACACTAATGAAAGTTCTTCCACTAGCACCCACTCTGAAGTATTCTGCTTTGTCTTAACCCTAAGAGCTGGATATTGGCCATGTGAACTTGAAGCAGAAAAGTGAGGGTAGTCTGATGCTCCTGCCCATTCTCCTGCTGATGCCCAGTGTCTCAACAATACAACCCTGCCACAGGCCCACACAGGCTCCAAAGCCTCCCACACAGCCTCTCCAACTGACTCCCCCAGATGGTCCTTCTATGAAACTTCAAGGATACAGAAACTGAATAATAAACCAAAAGCCCAGTTCACATGATCTCCTCCTGGAGGCCTTCATCTGGTAGGAGTAAAAATGCCTTTCCTTAACCTATTCATCAGCCTTTGCATTGCTTAAGTATAGCTTTGACAAAATAATAAAATATTTGAAGAAGAAAGGAAATGTAATCTCATTACTTACTGGGGTCTCCGTCCCTCTCCAATGGGCCCATGAACAGTGTCCATAAACAAGAAGGGAGGCCTCCAGCTCCCCTTATGGTTGCTACTGACACCTTCACAACTTAAGATCCCAGTTGGACCCTTGAGAACCAGTGATACTCCCTTTCATGTCATGGGACAGGCTGCAGGAATTTCTGCTAAGGCTAAAAATTCTGGGACAAATGGACATACCCTGCAGATATTTCCCTTGAGATCGTGGTCCCTCTACAGAGCTGCCATGAGGCAGTGTGAGGGTGGCCTTCTCTCACCAGCCCTTCCTCTCCCATCTCACCCCTTTTCTTAGAAGGGCAAGGAGAAAACTACTCCCTCTCTCCCCTTGTTGCCCTCAAAAACCTTTAACAAAATGTCTTCAATATCTCAGGAAAATCAGAGCCCCACAGGGCCATGTTCTAAAAGCCATTCTTGCTTTGGGCCCTATAACAAACTGTCTCCCACACTCCTCGCACCCTCCAGCTGAGTCAGGGACATAATAATCTGTCCACCTTCATGGACTTATGTGCAAAGGTAGAAAACTACAGGAAGAAACTATGAAATGAATGTCCCTCCAAGGAGCAGAGAAAAATAGAATAGAAATGCCTCAGATGAGCACACGTAAAATAGACACATGTATACAACTTAGTATAAACAAGCATCAGAGACTACAGAACAGATAACTTGAACTTATAATTTTCAAGTTCAATCAAGTCCAGGCAGAATTCCTTGGACAATTTCTTGTGAATCTAAGTGCTCAGCAGATGTTCGGTGGATTCAAAGCATTTAAGAGGTCTCTGTGATAAGTGGTTCTAGAAGCCACTGTCCCTTTGTCTAATGCAGTTACTTCCCTGGATCGAATCCCATTTTAGGGGCTGTAAAGTGCAGAGCCAACAATGTAAAATGTGCCTGCAAAGTGAAGTAAAAAAGGTTTATTCAGGGACTTCTGAGCTCAATTGTCTGTAATGAAACTCTCGCTTCTGCCTCTCGGTGGCCTCAGCTCTGACTGGAACATCCCTACCATGGCTGGGCTCTCTCTCCTCACTTAGGGTTGTCATTAGTTACAGCTGTTTTCACTTCAAGTCCAGCACTTGTGGGCTCCCCACATTTCCCAGTGAATGGCTTAAAGAAAGAACATTTTGCAAATTACTACTCTGTAGGTCAAAATTGTCAATTCTTCCTTAAAAACAACTGCAGCACCCCATTTTGAAAATGACTATTGTTGTATAGCACTGTAAGGAAAAGACCAACATTATTGAATAGAGCCATCAAGAGCAATTTAGACCCATTTCACGCCTGCCATATTTATCCTTGCTCCTTGGCGGAGCTGTGGTATGTGAGTATTTAACACCTTTTGCAGAGAGGAGTGTCAGGCTGGCTGTGCATTTTTTTTATTAATAGGTACAGATGTACAAAACTATGCAATAGTTATCTTTTTCACCCCTTACAAAGTTACTACCCCCTGCCCCTCCCCTGTCCCCCCACCCCTGATATCATACATATCTATTACAATTCCATTGACTGCATCCCCACATTATATTCCACATCCCATAGCTATATATGTGTTAAATTAGAGTTAACATCTAATATCATTCAGCGGCAGCTTCAGATGTACAGTGCAGTGGTCAGGCCTCTACACCGTCCATGAAGTGGTATCCCTGACAGTGCATTCTTTATTTTGTTATTTTTGCTTTTTGGTTTGAGGGCAGTGTCACTGGCCCTCATATGTGGGACCCGAACTGGGGCCACTGGCTTCCCAAGCCAGCACTTAACCACCGTGCCACTCAGCCGTCCCTACAGTGCATTCCTAATGTATCTGCCTCTACAGTCCCAGAATGAACAGGGAACCTAATTTCAAGTGCAAGTACCATCTCTGACACACACAGAAAATGAGCTGCTACAAATCTGGGCAGGACCTACTGTGCATATTTTTAAAACTGTATGTAAATGCATAGAACTTACTCCGTATATAGAATCAGATATGAAAGGGAAGGTCTGACTTCTGTGTTTGGTGAAGCCTGAGGTGCAAACAGAAAAGGAGGGTGTATGGGACCATCCTGGTGACACACTTGAAGAGGAGTATGTTTAATGTTGCAGGCTATTGTATAGATGTGGCTAGTTTGCAAACCACCCTCCGCTGTGTGCCAACAAGTTGTGTCAGAGACACTCCACAAAAAGTAGATTAGGACTCATGTCTTGGGGAGATAAGAGGAGGAGAAAGCATGCTCAACAGCTAGGCCCTTGGAGACACATGAGGGAAACCCCAGTAGTTCTCTAATTTTAGAGAGGCAAGCACCATGCATTTGTGGTCATGTCAGGTTGGCTTGGGGCTGGTTTGCATCTGATGGCCTCACTCACATGTCTGACAAGTGTGGCCAGGGCAGTTGAGTACTCAGCTGTCTCTCCACATGGCTAGCTTGACCTTCTTCACAAGCTGTGTCCCAAGAGGGCAAGCCTCAGTGTATAGATACTGATCAAGCATAGATTCACATCACATTTGTTGGTGTCCCATTGGGTGAGCAAAGCAGTGGTTTGGCCCCAAGTTAATGTGAAGGAGTCTATTACAAGGTCATGGACACAGGAAAGTGTGGTTCACGGGTGGGGGGCGGTGGCCATTCATGTAACAACCTACCACTGCCTGGGAAAACCCTTTGGAATAGACCTGATCCTGCTTCCTTCTGATCCCCCAATACTTGTGATCCTCCAATGCTGGTAACAGGCAGAAGCTTCAAGAAGCCAGAGTTTTGCCCAAGTGGCTATACAGAAGAGGCTCTTGGTAATGATGTTTTCCTGAGTCTTCTGTCACTGCCATTGGGTAGTTATTATGATTAACAAAGAAAGACATTTCTGTGGCATTTTCCCAAGGTTGCCTCTAGTACAAGCAGCCTGGGCCAACAACTTGCTACAAAGCCTGTCTCACTAGAGAAGTTCTTCATGCATCCTAGAACAGAGCTTGTCAAGTTTTCATGATAACATTTGAAGCACCATGCTCAGCGTTTATTAGTTCACTTAACTACACACACACAACCCAACCCTGCAGAACAGCAATTATTCAGCCCATTGTGTATATTGGTAACCTGAGGCTCAAAGTACAGCAACTTAACAAAGTCACAAGTCGAATGATTCCAAAGCATGTGTCTCTCTCCAAAGCCTGTGTGAAACCACACACTTATTTGCCTTTGAATTTCCACCCAAACTCCAGGAATGTTGGATGGTCTAGCCCATGGCCCTGCCAGCATTTGAGATGGATGTCTCGGGTACTGCAGCATTGAAAATGTTGACTTTGGATTGTGATTGTCAGGGTTTTAATAGATAGCCTCTATCATAGGCAGTTTTTTAATCTGTAGAATGGGATCATAATAGTCCTGCTGGAGAGCATTGTTTAAGCCTTAAATAAGTTAGATGACAGAAAATACTTACAAAAGAGTGTTGAGAATTCAGAAGCACTCAATAAATATTTAGGACTATAATTATTATAGTCTGGGCTTCATCCTGCCCCCTCAAGGACAGATGAATAGTATCTTTTCCCAGGACATAGCCAGGCATGGCACGATCAACAGCAAAAGAATTGGTGCAGAACAGCAGTGTCTGTGAAGGTAATATTAAAAATAGTTCCTATCTGGTACAGGACAGACAGTGACCATTCTGAATAGACCTGAACGTTAACAACCAGCATGTCAGCCCTACTGACATACTGAACATGAGTCATCATGCCATGGACCTGAGGGGCAGAGTTGGCTGGAAAAATTGGGAGAGGGCTTCCTGAAGGCTTCCAAAGCACAAAACCAGCTCCAGTGGAGGGAAAGAAAGACTGGGAGCAAGGCCCCAGTCCTGAGGGTAAATGTTCTGAGAAGAAACTGTTGCCAAGCAAAGAAAGGAGGCCTCAGGAAACTACAGGATCCGCTAACCTAACCAGAGTGTGGGTAGGTCTGGGACTGGGGGCATGGCTGGAACCACATCAAATGGAATGAGCCCTGAAGGACTGCGGATCCTTTACCATTGCTGGCTAGGGTCTGGATTATCTCCTGAGCCTGTCTGCCTACAGATAGAGTTAGGGGTTAGTGATGAAGGGGCGGAGAAGAGTAGACTGGGAAGCCATAGAAGAAACATGCCTGTGAGACTTAGATCTTCCCCTCTGAGAAGCCATCTGGGACTGTAGGCCCTGCCTCAGGTGGGCACCCCAGTGGTCGAACTTAACCAGGACAGGTGTGCCATGTCCCTCTCTTCCTCCTCCATGTTAACAAGCCTGATCTCCCACAGTAAAAACATAGCACAGATAGTAACAAGAGCAGGAACTTCAACACTGCACCTCCAGGATTCTTCCTGTCCACATCCATGCCACTCTGACCCATCCTCCTCCCTCCCTCTACACTTCATCTCCCGTTAGTCACCTGGTCCCATTTCAGTAATGACCTTTATCAGAGGGCAGGACTCTGGACACTGCCCTGTCCCCCAGCTCATTTGCTCACATTAGATCAACATAGTGATGGAGACACTCAGGCCAACAGAGCTGGCCAACTTCTTACTAGGAGGGTATCCCTCTGTCCATTTTGGATGAGGTTGAGCGAAAGCCTCATGGTCAAGCAGAATCACCTCAAGAGTTCCTGAGTCCAAGTCACCTATCTCCTGCACCCCTTCCCTTTGGTCTTCTGATTGATAGTTCAGTGGGTTTGGGTGGAGAATGGAGTTTTCCAAAGAGAAAAAGACACAAGGATGGACCTTGACATTTCTCCCTGGATGTGCTTAGGAAAAACTGCTTCTGCTATTGCAGACACTGAGAATTAGTGACAGGGAGGAGCAGGAGCGCCTGATGATCATTCAGCCACCAACTCATCAGGGCTGCACAGCCAGAAAGCTGGCCCTCAGCCAACGCAGTGGGGCCAGCCTGTCATCCTCTACAGTGCAGTGAAACTCACAGACCTGAGTTCCATGCCCAAGCAAGATGGCCTTGAGCACATTACTTAGCTCTGAGCCTGTTTCTTTGTCAGCAAAACAAATTCAAATGCCACCACCACCACTACCCAAAGACCTGAAGAGGATTAAATAAAATAACCTAAATAAAGTGTCCTTCCTGCAGTTGAGGCCCAATATAAGTTTACTCTGGTCCTCTGTCCTCCCTTCCCATCCCTAGTACAGTGGTAACAAATCCTTTCCTTCTCCTCCTGGGAGGTGCAGTGGATCCAGAATTTTAAGCAGCATCTCAGGCTCATGCTGGCCAGCATTTCACTGTCCAGGCTATTTCTGGCTCCACAAAGGCACCCTACCCTCCCTTCTGTTCCTTCACAATATTTAGCGTACTTTTCAACCCCATCCAGGCATTTAACAGTGTCCATGAGTGCTTCTTACATCCCTAAACCTCCTAAGTCCCAAATTGAAAAGAACTGTCATTTTTCATTCTCCCTGACCACCTCTGGATATATAAGTCACTTAGCACTAGGAGAAATAATGAATTTTCTCCGATTTTGCTGAGGTTACCCACCATGGGCCATTAAAACGATACTCACTTTTAAAATATAGTTGACAGCCTGGAAGATATATCTGAGATATCAGAAAACTGAGCCCATCATATGAAACTTAAAATATACTTGTGGCAATATATTTCTAAACTGTTCAATATACCTTATGAATTTATATTGCATACATGACACTTTGATATTTGTGTCACTTGCCCTCTGTGGATCCAAAGTTTCTAGATGATTTCCCTGTTTAAGCTTTCCCTTCTTATTATTGGGCCCCTGGCCAACATAGCAGCGGGGGACAAAAAGACATGAATGCAGAGTTCAAGGTCAGTTAGTTGTTGATTTCATACCAAATAGCACCACAGGAGCCAGAGAGTACGAAGAGAGGGAAAGTGCTTTTGTTTGCCAGGCACACTCACATGCACACCGCCAATGATTATGTGTGTCAGACAGATGCTAATATCCCCATTTTAAAGATGAGAAAACAGGCTGAAGCAGTGAAGTCATGTGCTCACATTTTTGCAGTGAGTAGGGGACAGAGGAATGATTACAGCCCTGGTCAGCCCGATGCCCAAAATGCACAATTGCTCACAGTGCCTCACTGCCTTCAAAGAAGAGCCTAGGTCTGAAGGCCACTTTCTGGTAGGGAAGATGGTGACAATGGGATAGGACTCAAGCCTGGGACACAAGAGGACATGAATGCTCTTCAGCAGGACTTCTGGCACCAGAAATTATGGTGGCTGGAACAGAAATGAAACTCAGAGAGTATATAAGAGGAAACGAGCACTGTAGCTAAATAGGAAATGCAAACTTCTTCACGTGGCATGCAAAGTCTACCCAATCTGGCCCCATTTCCTGTCCTACCTCCTCTCTCCTTTGCATCCATTGAGTCCAGATATGTCTTCCATCCCCCAGAAATGCTTTGTCAAGTCCCACAGCTGACCCTTCCCCAGTACCATTTCTGCCTCTGACTGGCCTCTTCTACTTATTTACTTTTGGGTTTTGCCCATCATCCTCACTCCTCCTCCAGGCCTTTTCTAGCTTTCCACCCACAGTGCTGATAGCTTTCCCTCTAAGGTGGCATCTACACTATGTTCCTGCCATCAGCGCTTTAACGTCCACATGTCACTGTGTCATGACCCTGAGGTCCCACTCACCTACCCCAAGACCAGGCCCAGAGCATGTGCTCAGTTAACACCTATCAGGTGAAATCAGCAACCACGGGAAACCAATTAACTCTTCTTCTCATTTGGGGTTTTCTATGTGTCTCCAATTACCCAGAGCCATTCTCCAGGGCAACCCAGAGAATGCAGACTTTTGAGAAGAAGAACTTCTCAAAGAAGAAGAACTAGTATATCCAACTTTTTTCTTCCCTGGATGCTGCAAAGACAGAGAATCTATTAAAACAAATGACTGGAACCCAAGGCTAAAGGAAATGAAGAGACAAGACATGGAACGCAGTAGGCAAACTTTTTGGAGACCCAATGTGGTTCTGATGTTCCATGGCCATTCCCCAACCCAGTGGGGGCTGTCTCATCTGCAGAAAAGAGACCCAACCACAAATCCCCATGCCCTGAGGCAGCCTCCTTCCCAATGTCCACTCTGTTTTTCCTTGCCATGTATTAACCCTACTGTATTCATCCAGCCTCCTCTTCCTTATAGACCTATGCTGTTGATGCTGCAGGATGCCCATGGGGTTTCCTGCAACATGAGTTGTGATGCAGTGAACTCTCCCTTGTTGCAGATCTGGAGAGTATATCATAGTACATAGAGGGCACAGGGAAGTGTAGCTGTGATGAGTTCACATTCAAGCTCACTGAGACTCTTAGTGGAACAAAGAAGGGACTCCGACATTTTTAACAAGTTGAATCAGGTATGATATCCTGCATTTCTCATTAGAATGTAAGCTCCATGAAGGCAGGGACTTTAGTGGTTTTCATGGTTCTATGAGGTGTGATCACAAAATACGGTGAATGTTCAAATTTTTAAAAAATTATTACAGTAAAAGACACATTGCCATTAATCTTCCTCAAAATACTCCCCCTTGTTTCAACACACATATCCATCATTCTTGCCGCTTTCTGAAGCAGTTTAGTTGTGCTATCATGGCTGCCTCATTGCCCTGAATCATTTTGACTTTGGGGAAGAGCCAGAAGTCACATGGGGCCAGGTCTACTGAATAAGGTAGATGAGGATACACCATAATGTTTTTTACTGGATAGAAATTGCCATATACCAGAAGTGATGTGTGACACAGAGCATTGTCATGATGGAGGATGAAGTAAAGACACTCATGAAAGAGGACTTCCAGAACTGATTCAGAAAGTCACAAGAATGATGGGATAAGTGTGTTTGGAGGAGTATTCTGAGGGGGAGAGGGGTTAATGGCAATGTTTCTTTTACTATAATATATATATTTTTTACTATAATATATTTTTTAATTTAAACATCCACCATATTTTTTTATCACACCACATATGTCTCTAGTGTAGTGAATAGTACATATCAGGAATTCAGTGAATACTCCTAATGAATGAATGAATGGATTACTTTGAGTGGAGATTTTTAATTTGGGCTAAAAGAGGAGAGACAGGAGAGTCCAGTGGCCTTTCTGTGAGTAGAGAAAGAGTTCAAGGCTTAGCATACCATGGCACCTTTCTTGATGAACTGGGCTCATGTCCTGTGGATGAAAGTGCTTGGGATCAAATACTTAAGAAATTGAATTCCAAGAATAAGAAGCCTGGTGGGACTCCTGCACAAGCAACACTTCTTCAGGACTTGGGTGATAAGATTGAGTACACCCCATGAAAAAGGCCATCTTCTATTTCCGTGTCTGACCAGGGACAAGACACTGTCAGAATGGCAGTGCAGCTCTGGTCTAGCCACTTTGCTCACCCAAGGAGCAGTTTCTCCCTGATGGAGGCCCCCACTGCAGGTACAGCAATGAAATACTTATGTCAAGTGGCAGAAGGTGTTCCCCAAAATTTTGAGAAATCCTCAAGGAACTTACTGCCCAGCCCAGGAGAGGCAGAAGAGGCAATTCTTGGGCTCCCAGAAATAATTGGGGAAAATGACTCATTAAGGAAGTCCTGCAGTCACACAGGGCACTGTGTGAGCGAGGCTCAGATATGTACACTGGCCCAAGTGCTCTGAGGTCTCTGGCTGGTGGCACATGGGACTTAAAGTGTACTCTTAAATGCCTGGCATGACAGCTTGCAGCCAAAGATGCAGTGCATGGATCCTGGAGGCAGAGCCAGATGGAGAGAGAGCAACCTATGAGCAGAGGCCTAGGCCTGGTCAACTTGCTCAGGCACAAAGGTGAGCTAGAGGGAGCTGTACCGGCACCACTTGGTGCTCATGAGCACGTTCTCCATGTTTACAAGAGTCCTTCGATTATAGAATGTGGCCAGAACCCCATGGCTGCAACATCCTTTCCCAGCAGCTGTATTATAAGCATTTAACCCACCAATAAACCAGGCAGATAGTATTACAGAGAGAAAGTGGACCTAATGGCATGAGCTGAACAGATATAAGAAAGTGAACCCTGGGTCCGGCCTTTTGGAGTTGGACCTCTCAGTGTCTCCCCCAGTGGGTGTCTTAGGATCTGCCCCACCTGGTCCCTTATTGAAGCAGAAGGTACATCAACAGCTGCAGGCCCCTGATAGGGAGATTTCTGGGATTAAGCTGGCAACCTAAGATCAAATTTTGCCTTCTCTGATGCCTGGACAACTGTGACACCCAATGTCCTTCTCTCTACCTTCCCTGTATTGGCTCAGCATTCCTGTATACCACTAGAACTGAAGTCCAGACCAGACACCAGCTGGCCCAGTGAGGGCCAGAATATCAGCTCAGGAAAAATGGAAAAGCATAGTTGCTGAGCAAGTGCTGGGTACTTGACACGGTAAGCATCACCTCTTCTAATCACCACAACCTTGCAAGCTATCAATAATTGAACCCATTTTACAGATGAAATGAGTAAAGCCCAGTGGACTCTGAGCTTACTCGAGGTCCACACTAGGGACTTTGGAGTTGTAATGAGATTGAGCTCTCTCTGACTTGCTGTTCACACACCTTTCTGCATCTTCCATATCCCAGTCTTGGGCTGGGAGCTGCTAAGAATGCCAGGCAGCTTTAGACAGCACAGAACCACCTCCCTCCTGCTTCTGCCTTCTTCCTGCATGGCATTAGGACCTCTGCTGCTAGGTTCTTTTGTCCCTGAACCTCCCCACATCAACTCAGTACCTTTGATTTTATTCCTCTGTTGGTCTTATTCCCAATCATAGTCACTAGACCATGCTCTCTGTTCCAGGAAGCAATACAGCTAAATCCATATCAGGGCCTTGCTTTAAGGCACTGTCCTGATTCCCTCACATTCCCCAACTTGAGACATTCTCTGCTCTTTTCTCCAGGAGCAGTGAGCCTCTATTAGCCCAAGGCCATGTTCTCCCAGACTGCCTCCTTCCCAATGTCAGTCTCAAGCCATTCCTTCAAATTCAATTATTAGATAAGATAACTTGCTTACAACGTCACTCTGCTTACTCTCAAATTCCACATCTTCCAAATATAACATTAAGTCCAAATCCAAAGCTGGGCATTTCCTGAAGATCCCAATACTACCTTATCATCATCATCATCATCATCATCATCATCATCATCATCATCATCATCATCATCATCATCATCATCTTCGTCATCATCACCATCATTTAATCCTAACACTGTAAAATTGTCATTATATAGAAACAGATTGTAAGTGGCCTTCCACAGGTGGCCTGCCACTTACTATTGACTGATGACTTTGTGGAAGGCACCCTTCTAGGAGCTGGGGGATACAAAAGTGAACAAGACAGACAGACAGTCCTGCCCTTTTGGAACTTGCATTCCAGGGAAGTGCCTGACACAGGCTGCCCCAGCTGGACCTGAAGAAAAGAGGATGGCAGTGACAAATTCCTGCTAAGCACCAGGGTGACGCCAACTAGGGAGGCTAAGGACAATTCTGGGGTAATGGTCCATAGCAGATAGGCCAGGAACCTAAAAGTGTGGAGCCTCTGAAGCTGTGGGAGCCTCAGAGGGCACACAATGGTTCCCCACTGTCAGAGATGGCTCTGCTAGCACCCATCTCAGCACTTAAAAGGGCCTCTCATCTCAAAGGATTTCCT
The DNA here is from genome assembly GCA_033961575.1 of Aselliscus stoliczkanus. Taxonomy (NCBI): domain Eukaryota; kingdom Metazoa; phylum Chordata; class Mammalia; order Chiroptera; family Hipposideridae; genus Aselliscus; species Aselliscus stoliczkanus. Next base: position 124,207,110 of record CM066729.1, read on the forward strand.
GCTGCTTTGTCCTTAAAGTACACCCTGCTGCCATTGTTGTTTATAAAAGATGGAAAGTCAACCTAAATGTCCAGAACTTGTATTCAAAAAGCTTTCAGGGCCTCAGCACAACACAATTCACAATTGTCGAACCTTAGAAAAATGCCAACTGTTTGGGCAAAGCCACTCCACTCAGCTGAGGCTTCAGGAAGAAGTGCTGTTCTGACCCGGAGAGTACCATTTTACAACCAAAAAGGAGAGGAAGGACACATGGACAGTGGGACTTGACAGCCCCCACAAACCCCTGAGTTAAGTGGGGTTTTTTCCTATCGGGAGTCTAACCCACAGGGTTTACACTCCCAGAGCTGAGCCCAGGGGCTGGCAGAGGGGGAGCAGATCTGCCCCTTCCATCCTGTGGCATTGTTCCAGCCCAAACCCCACATACAACAGCCTGAAACTATTTCATTCCCTTGACAGAGCTGGAGTCACAGTTGAACCCAGGAATGGGGGGTTCATGGGGAGGACCCTGTAACAGCTCCAAAGAAAGAAGTCAAATTGATGACAGCAGGGCCTTGGAAAGAGCCAGAGGGCTGTCAGCTTTGAGAAGTACAAGCCATAACCCCAAGAATAGAAGGAAGACACACAAAAGGGAGGTGTGAAACAATAAACCATGAAGGACAAAGCTGTGAGGCCATCAGGAGTTATTGAAGAGCCTGTCAGCAAGAGAGAAATGCTCAAAGCAGTCCTCTCAGGGACTCCTTGTTGGTAACCATATTACTGCCCACAATGCCCGTGTTCTCTGTGCATGAGCACTCAGGAGGGCAGACCCCTGAACCCTGGGACTCGTAAATGGGTTTCAGGAAGGGTTGCAGCAGAGCATCTTGGAGATTTAGTTAGTGCACTAAGGTTGCATGCCAATCATTCGAAGATCTAAATACACATTTTTGCATTGATCTCCTTTAAGTGTCATTTTCAGAGATTATGCCCATATAAATACAAGATTGCTGATATTATGTCTAACCATGGCTCTTACCCGCCCACATGGTGTGAATCCATCCTACTATGATTTGTGTTGGCTGGACCTCTGTTTACTCAAAAAAACAGAGGATGATGACCCGAGTAATTGCTGCAAGAGGTGATGTTGAATTTGCAAAGACTGGGCCTCACCCAGTACCTTCCAGTCCTTTAATTTCCATGGAGTGAGAAAAGGAACCAGAGATATTTCTTGAATAATTCAAAATCCTGAGTAAGTCTCAGAGCTACAAGGCAATGCTGACGAGTTATATCTCCACCTTTCCTCCACAGTCACCCATGAAAAATAAATCAGGCCCATGGGAAGTGAATGGCAGTGTATTCAGGTGGCACAATGATCCAGATGTGGTTTTCTGAAGATCTTGTTTGTTCTCAAACTGGTCCCCAAATACAGATACCGAAGAGAGGGGCAGATAACCCCAGTTTGGTAGGTGGCAGGTTTAGTAAGTAAGGGAAGTTTCTTACAAGGCTTGTCGTCTGCATCCTTAAGACAAGTAGATGTCTGCATTTTCCCACCAGAATCTTCAAAGTTTACAGAGAGGGCTTAACTGGGTTCAGTAATATATGTAGTCCAGGTAGCCTCAACAACACTTTACTCTCTCCAGGCTATGTCCTTGGAAACAGCTCCCACTGTGGGAACAATGGGCAGGATGTACATTCCAAGCACAGGGTAGGGGTGGGGAGCCTCTGATGGTCCAGATTCAGTCCAGATACAGGTTCGGTCAACCAGCAGTCATATCCTCTCTATCACCTCCTCCAACAAACCTTAATAAAAATGCTGAAACTTGATGCTTTGGGAAGAGAATGTTGTCCCAAGAACCAATGAGCCAATTGAAGGGCAATCAGCTAAAATTTGAGAAGGGTGGAGAAAAACAGAGTCTAGGAAAAACTAAATCTAAATACTCTAGAGGAAAGAAAATTTAACAGAAAAAGAAAAAAACACACAAGTGTCTTCAACCAAATTAATAATGTTTGATTACTTAAGCTGGCTGATACCCACACAACTATTCTTTGCATCACTTTATATTACTTTGTGAATATACAAACTATTTCAAAAGAAAAACACTTTAAAAGAGAGAAAGAAATGGGAAATGGAAAAAAAGGAAGAAATAAATAAAAGCAAAGTTTCTAGGAAAATATCACTGGTTAGAAGTTTTAAACCACATAGCTACACACTCTTACTAAAAACAGGATCCATAACCCACAGATAAGGCCAGAATTCTCATTAAACCTGCTCTTATTTTTTCAAGATTTTTATTAAAATATAGCTAATAACAATATTATATTAGTTTCAGGTGTACATCATAGTTATTCAATAGTACCTACCTAGCACTATATAGAGTTATTAGCACATTATTGATTATATTCCATATGCTAAAGAAGTGATCACCATGGTAAGGCTAGCAACCATCTGACACTGTACCAGCTATCACAATATTATTGATCTTTTCCCCCCTTTTAAAATTTATCAGTTAGAGTTGACATTCAATATTATTTTATATTAATTTCAGGTGTACAGCCTAGTTGTTAGATATTTTTATAATTTAGGAAATGATCGCCTGACTAGTACCCCCTGACACTATACATAGTTATTATGATATTATTGATTATATTCCCTATACTGTACATCTGCATGACTATTTTGTAACTACCAATTTGTAATTCTTAATCCCTTCAATTTTTTCACACTGTCCCCAACCCCCACCTGTCACACTGATAGATCTAGTTTCCATCTGACACCATACATAGTTATTACGATATTATTGACTATATACCTTGCACTATACCCTACAACCCCATGACTACTCTGTAACAACCAATTTGTACTTCTTAATCATTTCCCCTTTTCACCCACCCCCAAACTGCCTCTCATCTGGCAACCATCAAAATGCTATCTATATCTATGAGTTTATTTCTGTTTCATTTGTTTATTTATTTTGTGCTTCAGATTCAACACATAGATGAAATCACATGACATTTGTCCTTAGCTGTCTGACTTATTAAACTCAGTACAGTACCCTCTACATCCATCTACGTTGTCACAGATGGCAAGATTTCTTTCTTTTTACGGCTGAGTGATATTCCATCGTATATATGTACCACCTCTTCTTTATCCATTCATCCATTCAGGGACACCCAGGTTGTCTTCATATCTTGGTTAATGTAAACATTGCTACAATGAACATATGGATGAGCATGTCCTCTTGAAGTAGTATTTTGGGTTTGGATAAATACCCATAAGTGGGATTACTAGGTCCGTCTTTGTATCTTGTTATAGTCTTTGTTTTATTGTTTACTCATTTATTTATTATTTATTTATTTATGATTTTATTATTTATTTATTTATGATTTTATTGGGGGAGGGGAACAGCATTGGGGAATCAGGGAAGGGGAACAGACAAGTTGCTGTCCTTTTGTTATTCAGTCTAGTTGTGGAGTATGTCTCTTCACTGACCCGTGTTGGTATTATCATTGCGCTCTTCCCAGGTGAGGTGGATTGGTCGCTGGTCTCTGTACGGCTGCTCAATTCGGCTTTTGGCAGCTCACGCTGGCTGCTGGACACTTACTGTCGATTACGGCAGCCCACTGCAGCAGGGGCTGCAGCTTACACCGTTGCTGGTGACTCATTAACAACCCAGCTCCAGGTCGAGGTGTTGTTCATCATCTTAGCTGGAGAGGGCAGTGTCACTGGCCCTCATATGTGGGATCCAAACCAGAGCCCTGCTGCACAGAGCTGGTGTCCCAAGCCAGTTCTCAACCATTGTGCCATTCAGCCGGCCCTAGTCTTTGTTTTAAAGTCTATATTGCCTGGTATAAGTATTGCTACCCCAGATTTTTGTTTTGTTTTGTTTATTTCCATTTTCATGACATATTTTTTTTCCATCCCTTTCCTTTCAGTCTGTCTCTTGATCTGAAATATGTCTCTTGTAGGCAGCATATGTAAGGCTCTTGTTTTATTATCCATTCAGCCTGCCTATCTTTTGATTGGAGCATTTAATCCATTTACATTGAAAGCAATTGTTGATAGGTATATAGTTATTGCCATTTTATTATTCAGATTTTTTTTCATCTTAAAGAACTGCCTCTAAGATTCCTTGTAATACTGGTTTGATGGTGATGAAGTCCTTTAGCTTGTTCTTGTCTGGGAAGCTCGCCTGTCAATCATCTGTCCTATGATTGTAAATGACATCTTTGTGGGGTAGAGTAATCTTGGTTTTTAGGTCATTGCTTTTCATCACTCTGAATATTTCCTGCCAATCCCTTTTGGCCTGTAAAGTTTCTGTTGAGAAATTAGCAGACAGTCTTATGGAGGCTCCCTTGTAGGTAACTAACTGCTTTTCTCCTGCTGTTTTTAAGATTCTCTCTTTGTCTTTAACAATTGGCACTTTAATTATAATGTATATTGGTGTGGGCCTCTTTGGGTTCATCTTGTCTGGGACTCTCTGCTTCTTGGGCTTGTGTATCTATTTCTTTTGCCAGGCTAGGGAAGTTTTCTGTCATTATTTCTTCAAATAGGTTTTCAATTCCTTGCTCTCTCTCTTCTCCTTCTGGTACCCCTATAATGTGAATGTTGGTACACTTGATGTTGTTTTAGAGGCCCCTTAAACTTTCCTCAATTCTTTGGGTTCTGTTTTCTTTTTGCTGTTCTGATTGGATGTTTTCTGCTATCTTATCTTCTATATCTACATCTCTGCTTCATCTAATCTACTGTTGGTTGCCTGTAATATATTCTTCATTTCTATTATTGTATTCTTTATTTCTGATTGGTTCTTTTTTGTGTTTTCTATCTCCATTTTTGTGCTTCCTATCTCTTTGTTGAAGTTTTCCTTGAGATCATTTAACATTCTTATAAACAATGTTTGGAACTCTGCATCTGGTACATTGCCTGTCTCCATTTTATTTCTTTCTTTCTCTGGAGTTTTGTTCTGTTATTTTATTTAGGACATGTTTCTCTGTCTCTCCATTTTTTGCTGCCTCCCTGTGTTTATTTCTATCTATTAGGTAAGACTGGTATGTCTCCTCATCTTAGTAGATTGGTCTTATGTACTTGGTGTGCTGTGGGACTCAGTGGAGCAGTCTTCCTGGTCACTTAAGCAATGCACTCCAAGTGTGTACTTTGTGTGGGCTGTGTGCACCCTCCTCTTATAGTTGAGCCTTGGTTGCTATTTCCACATCAATGGGAGGGATTGGCCCTCAGGGTCATTGGTTATGAGAACTGGCTATGACTACAGTGGAGGAGTTGTGGTACAGGGGCTGAACCTACAGAGCAGGATCTTCCTCAGCAGGGCTCTGGTGCCTGCTCAATCCACCCCTTGATTGTGTCATTCTTGGAGGTAGCTGGGTGATGCTCCAGTTTGTTTCGAAGCCCCAGGACCACCTTGGAGGGGATCTTCTGCAAGTCAAGTTCAGTCACAGCCTGGCAAGAGACACAAAAATATTTGCAGGTGGCTGCCACCCGTACTATGCTTTGAAGTGCCTCCAGAGGCCAAGCCTCAAACAAAGGCCAGCTGCTGCTAGTGCTGGGCTTATGGCTACTCAACCAGAGGTACAGGACATGCTCAAGCCAGATGCCATTTGTTTCGGTTCTGAGAACTTTTGAGAGACCCTAGGAAAGTCTGCAACATGAGCTAAGGCAGGCAGGTTGTATAAAAAGGCCACTGAAAGCAGGTTGGGTGTGCCTGAAATTTGGGCTAAGTAGGGGCCTCGAATAACCAGGGCATGGTGAACAAACTGTGTTAGCCAGGTAGATGGAGACTCACATATGGCAGTTACTTGTGTCTGCATGCCAGGAAGTGGGAGGGCTCAACAAAGAAACAATGGCCTCTGCCAGCTCCTTGGTCCAGGAGAAAGCTGCTCTCAGCCCCTGTCTCCTGCCAGAGAGTTCAGTTCCCCACCATATGTCCTTGTTGCCTCTCCAGCTGCTGCCCCAATGCTGGCGCTCAGAGCTAGTGATTCCATCTGTGAGTAAGTCCTTGAGAGGTCCCTTTAAGAGGAGTGGTTGGGATTCCAGCTACCCTTCGTCTCACTCAGTCATAATCTCTGCTGGTTTTCATAACAAGAAATTACAGGGACTCCTCTCCCCAGCACTGGAACTCTGGGCTGGGTTGGGGTTGGGATCTTTCAAGTTCCTCTGGGGGGACCTCCACAGCCAAGATATCCCTCCCAATTATTAATGGTCACAGCTTGTTCTGAGTCTCTGTCTCTCCTACCAGTCTTGAGGGTGGCTTCTTCTGCATGTCCTTAGTTGTAGGGCTTTGGTTCAACACGATTTTGGGCGATTCTCAATGATGATTGTTTTGTAGTTTAGTTGTAATTTTGATGTGGCTGTGAGAGAAGGTAAGCACAGTGTTTACTTACTTCATCATCTTGACCAGAACTCTCCGAACCTGCTCTTGTATCATGAACATCTTCTTGCTTGTTTTAAATGAAACCTAATTCACTTACCATACAATTCACCTATTTTAAAGTGTAGAATTCAATAGATTTTAGTATTTTCACAGAGTTGAGTGACCATCACCACAATCTAATTTTAGAGCAAAAGGGCCAAAGAACTCCCAAAGAATCTCATGCCCATTAGCACGTATATCCCATTCCTGACCCTCCCCACTAGGCCCAAGCAAACAATAATCTACTTTCTATTTTTATAGATTTGTCTATTCTAGGCATTTTGTATAAATGGAATTATACAAGAGGTGATGTGTCATATGTGACAGGCATCTTTCACTTGAAATAATCATGGTTAATCCATTGCCTAACTCTAGATCACAATGGTCCTATGTTTTCATCTAAAAGTTTTGTTTTTAGCTCTTACATTTAAGTCTATGATTCATTTTGAGTTGTTTTGTATAGGGTCATGATATAGGGGTTCTACTCTATTCTTTTTAATGTGGATATCTAGTTCTTGAAAAGACTACTCCATGTTGAATTGTCTTGGCACTTTTGACAAACATCAATGGACCATAAATGTTAAGGATATATTTCTGGACTCTTAATTTCATTCCATTGATCTACATACCTGTCCTTATGTCAGTACCACATCGTTTGACTATTGTAGCTTTTTAGAAAGTGGTAAAGTCAGAAAATTTGAGTACTCTGTGTTCATTTTTTTGAAGATTGTTTTCACTATTCTGAGTTTCTTGCACTTCCATATGAATTTTAGGATCAGCTTTTCAATTTTTGCAACCAAAATAAAAAGGCAGCTAGAATTTCAATAGACATCATATCAAATCTATAGTTTGAGAGTGTTGCTATTTTAACACTATTAAACCTCTGATTTATGAACTGAGATGTCTTTCCTTTTGTTTTGGCCTTCTTTAGTTTCAACAATATTTTGAAGTTTTCAGTGTACAAGTGTTCACTTATTTTGTTAAATATATCCTTGAGTATTCTTAGCATACAGAATGTACTTAGTAATATTATTCTTTTCTCTGTTATTATAAATAAAATTGTTTCTTAATTTTATTTTCAGATTGTTCATAGCTATTGTACAGAAATACTACTGAGTTTTGTATATTGATCTTGATCCTGCAACCTTGTTGATTTGGCTTTGACAATTTGATTGTCATATGTCTAGGTTTGGATCTCCTTGTGTTTAACTTACAGTTGTTTGAACTGCTCGGGTGTGTAGACTAATGTTTTTCATCAAATGTGGAGAGCTTTTGGCCATTATCCAATTATTCTTTCTGCCTCTTTCTCTCCCCCCTCTCCTTCTGGCACTACTATTATGTATATGTTGGTGTGATTTATGGTGACACATGAGTCTCTGAAGATCTGTTCATTTATCTTCATTCTTTCTTTCTGTTCTGCAGACTTAATTGACCTATATTCATATTTGCCAATTTTTTATTCTGCCTGTTCAAATCTGCAGTTGAGCATCTCTAGTGATTTTTAATTTCAGTTATTGTACTTTCCAACTCCAGAATTTCAATTTGGTTCTTTTCTATAATTTCCATCTCTTTATTGATGCTCTCTGTTTCATGAAACATAATGCTCATAATTCCCTTTAATTCTTTAGACATGGTTTCCTTTCATTCTTTGAACATACTTATAATAGCTGATGTAAAGTGTTTGCCTAGTAAGTTCAACATCTGGGTCCCCTCAGGGATAGTTTACATTGCTTGTTTTTTTCCTATGTATGGACCATATTTTTCTGCTTTTTGCATGTCTCATAATATTTTGTTGAAATCTAGACATTTTAGATAAAGTAATGTGGGAACTCTGGAATTCAGATCCATCTCGCTCTCTCAGGCTTTGCTCTTGTTGCTGTATTTTGTTGTTGTTGTTGTTTCTTTGTTTAGTGACTTTCCTGGACATTTCCTGTGGTATAAAGTCATAAAAATCTCTGCTTGGTTAGCTTGGTGGTCAGCTAATGATTGACAGATGTTTCCTTAAATGCCTCAAGGCAATAATTCTTGGCCCTTGCCAAAGAGCTTTGTGCATGTTGGGGCATGCCTGCAGCACTCTGGCGATTACAGCCCTGGCTGAGCCTGCCTTTTGTACTTGTGCAGAGCCTCAGGTCAGCCAGACTTGAGGCATTAGGGCCACTTCAGGTATTTTTTTTTAATATGTGCATACCCTGCCCATAATTGTGGCTTTCTACACCCCCAGAAACATGTTAAAGCTTTTTAAAGTCCTCTATGGCCATCTCATTTTGCAAACTTTCCTTTTAGGTTTTTGGACTAGCTCCCTGTTTGCCCAAATGTTATCTCTACCTCAGGCAGCTGCAATATTAAAATATTGGTGCTGATTGTTTGTGATAAATGCCCTAGAGATACATTTTTGTTTCCCACTGAGTGGGCTCTAAATCAAGTCAAATGACAACAATCCTCTAAATGAGTCTTTTGCAAGGAACTAGCAAACAGGTCAAATCATGACAGTTCTCTGGGGGTCAGGCTTTTAGAGAAGCTCCAACTCAGTCTGTCCCTTCCAGCGGCTATTAACGCTGCTGTTTTTAGCTGCTCTTATGGTTATAAAGCCTCTGGTTTTCAAGGCTACTGTGGACCTGGGAGAAAGGGGTTAGAAATAGGGAAAGGTAAAATAATCACAGAGTTCAGGGTTCTTACTGAGTGTCAGTCATTTTTCTAAAATAAACATTCCTTAAATCTTTCTAGCCTTTGGTTAATTTACAAGATCTGCCAAAGTTGATTTCCACAATTTTTGCCAGTGTTTTTGCTGCTTTTATAGAGGAGTAGACTTATAAACATCCCTAGTCCACCATCCTAGAAGTTCTGTCTCCTCTTCTTTCAGTCTCTTATCACAGTTGGACTTTACATCTGTCTGTGCTGTTACTTTATGAATGTGTGTCTCTCTGCCACTGATCATTAAGTTTCATTAAGATAATACTTACATTTTGATTATGTTTTATCCTTCCTATATTCTATCACAGTGACACATTGTAGGCACTCAGTAATTATTTGTTAAATCAATAAAAGATCGTTAGTGCGGGCTAGTGAATAGACACAATCTCCACAGAATGGTATGATAATTAATTGTTCACCAACCTCAGGGGAGCCCTCAACTCTACTGAGCTGGGCTTTTTAGACATCTCAGGGAATGCACATTCACCTGACTTCCTGTCTCCTTCACTTTCTCTGCTGATGATCTTGGCTTATTCTTCATAGAAAAGATCAGGCCAAAACCCCCTTCACTTTCTACCTCCAAAATCTACCAATACCCACATTGGTTTCCAAATCCTCCTTCTTTCCTTCTGTTACAATGGAAAAACAATCCTTCTTCCTGGCAAATATTAATCCCTATGTGGGTACTGTATGCAACCTTTCCTGCTCCCTCAACAACTCCATCCCAATTATTCCCTCCCTTCTCATCTGCATCTTCACCTGTTTCAGCTCCATTGAATTGTTTGAACTGCATTAAGACATATTTTGTCCCTAACTTTTTTTCAATATACACAATTTTGACCTCACATCCCCCTTCCAGCTAATACCTCATTTGTCTATTTCCAAACCAAACTTCTTCAAAGGTTGAGCTACAAGCTCTAGTTCCATTTCCTTACTTTCTACTTAGCACTTAACCCATTTTTCTGTGTTCTATGTCCACTAGGCAGCTAACATAACCCTGGGATTTTCATGTCATTCTTTCAACATGTAATTATTGACCACCCAATATCAATGCCAAACACTATCCTTGGAACAAAATATATAATACAAACTAAAGGTAAATCAGACAAGCAAGGTCTTTGGACATTTTCTACATAGATTTCATCTAAATTTGCCTCCCATCAGCATCAGACAAAGTTGGCCAGCAACTCCTTGTGGAAATGCTTCTTTCCTTGATTTCCTGGGGAACTTTATTCCTGTCTCTCCATCCACTCCTTTTCAGTCTCTTTTGCTGGATCTTTCTCATAGTTCCAGTCTTTATTATTCAGATTTAAAAATACATATAAGTACATTGAGGTGATCTTCCTTGGTTTCAAGCACTCAGTGCTGTGTTTGCCTGCTTACTCTCATCCTGTGAAGCCTAAGCCAGGTACACTTCCCTTCTTCCCTTAGCCTATAGCTACATCATTGTGACACAGCCAACTCACTCAAGGTACACCTGGTCCAGGGCTCCATCATGAAGAAGGTGCTGGAGGTGCTTAAGGACCTCATCAGTGAGGCCTGCTGGAACATCAGCTTCAGCCGCATAACCTACAGAGCATGAACTTGTCCCACATCTCCTGAGTGCAGCTTACCCTACGCTCTAAGGGCTTCCAGACGTACCTCTGTACCACTGCAACCACAACCTGGCCATGGCTGTGAACCTCACTAGCATATCTGAAACACTAAAGTGTGCTGGAAACCAAGACATCATTACACTAAGAGCAGAAGATAATGCAGACACTTTGGAACTAGTACTTGAAGCTCCCAATCAAGGAAAGGTTTCAGATGATGAAATGGAGTTAATAGATTTAGATGTTGAACAACCTGGGGTTCCAGAGCAAGAAAGAGTATACCTGTGTAATAAAGATGCCTTCTGGTGAATTTGCACATATATGCCAAGATCTCAGTCATATTGGAGATGCTGTTGTAATTTCCTATACAAAACACTGAGTAAAAATCTCTACAAATGGGGAACTTGGAAATATTAAGTTGTCACAAACAAGGAATGTTGATAAAGAAGAGGAAGCTCTTACCATAGAGACGAATGAGCCAGTTCAGCTAACGTTTGCCCTGAGATATCTGAACTTCTTTACAAAAACAACTTCCCTCTCTCCTACAGTAACACTCAGTATGTCTCAGATGTACCCCTTGTTGTAGAGTATAAAATTGCTGACATGAGATATTTAAAATACTACCTGGCTCCCAGGATCGAGGATGGAAAGAGTCTTAGGCTATCTTAAAATCCAAGAAAATAAAACCAAGCTCTTTGAGAACTGCTTCTGAGATTCTAGCATGTCCTTAAACTTCTTCAGTCAACAAATTTGTACCTCTGAGTACACACAAGGTGTGATCAAACAATACCATCAATGTTTAAATTAAAAAAAAAACTATTACAGTAAAAGACACATTGCCATTAACCCCCCTCAAAATATACCCCCTTGCATTGAACACACTTATGCCATCATTTTTGCCACTTTCTGAAGAAGTTCTGGAAACCCTCTTTTGTGAGTATCTTTAATTGTCCTGTCATGGCTGCCTTGATGTCCTGAATCAATTCAAAATATTTTCCTTTCATGGTCATTTTCATTTTGACTTTGGGGAAGAGCCAGAAGTCGCACGGTGCCAGTTCCAGTAGATAAGGTGGATGAGGACACAACATAATGTTTTTATTAGACAGAAATTGCTGTACCAGAAGCGATGTGTGACAAGGAGCATTGTCATGATGGAGGATGAAGTAAAGGCACTCATGAAAGAGAACTTCCAGAACTGCTTCAGAAAGTGGCAAGAATGATGGGATAAGTATATTCAAAGTGAGGGGGAGTATTTCGATGGAGATTAATGGAAATATGTCTTTTAATGTAATAACTTTTTTATTTAAACATTCACCATATTTTTCAATCACACCTGATATGTAGTTAATGTTTTCTGTAAATAACCAAATTTTTTGGTCCATTCTCTACAATTTGTTTAAAGAATGAAGACCCTAGTCAAATCTTGTTGGTCTAGAACTATTTCTGACTTACATAGAAATACTCCTTAGGGTTTTATAACACAGTTTTGACTATGAATGCACTGTAAAAATTGTTTTTAATGGAAATAAAAGTTATTTGAATTTCAAACCAGATAGATGATAGATAGATAGATAGATAGATAGATAGATAGATATAGATAGAGAGATATATATATATAGATAGAGATATAGATAGTATACGGAGGGAGAGAGAGAAGGCGAAATTCATATAACACAAAATTAACCATTTAGTTTGTCTTTAAATGTTACATTTCCTTTCAACTTCTCTACTCCCTCCATAGAGGATCTCATCTGCTCCCTCAATTTTAAGTGACTTCTATTTACACTTGCATCTTGAAACTCTCATCATGTCCAGACACCAATAAACAGCGAGCTCCACTTGGTTATTTCACAGGGACTTCAAATGCAGCATTTTACCCTAATACCTGTTTCTCCTCCAGTACCTCTATGGCACCAACATCCACACAACTGATCTAGTAGAAAACTTTGTACATATTCTTGACACTTCCCTTTTACTCACAATTCATGTCAATTTCACAAACCAAATAGCTCTCAAATTCAGTCATGTCCCTCTATTTCTATAGTGACACTCTGAACTCTCACCCTGCAACATGATCCCAATTGCTTTCCTCACGTCCAGTGTCATCATCCTCGTCAAATCCACTCTCCACACAGCGAAATGAACTCTATTCTGCCTAACCGAGTCAGCCCTCCAATATAAGCTTTCTTAACTCCTTCAACTTTTTGATTCATTTTTTACTATCTAAATTAATTATTTCATGATTCATTTTAATTCTCCCTTTCCCCAGTAAAATCTAAGCTCTATGAGAACAGAAAAAGTATTGGCTTTATTCTCAGTTGTTTGCCCAATATCTAATACAATTTCTTAAATAGAGAAAGTATTTAATAAATACTGGCTAAAAGTTTTTAAGCAAATACATCATTTTCTTAAGCCTATTTCACAACTTAGCAAATAGCACCAATCACAAGTAGCCGGTTAAGGGAGTAAAAGCCACGAATGCCATTGTTGAAACAATTTTCTTCCTCCTCCTTTTCTTCTAAGTCATTGTCAAGGTTTCCACATTCTATCTGAAAAAAAAGTTATACCTACAATGTAAATACAGCTGACCCATCCCTACATTCATCATTAGACTTCTGCCTAGACTCCCAAAATGGTTAACTAACTCACTTCTCTATCCATCCTCCACACCACCCTCTATTCAACAGCCAAATGTATTATTGCTCACTTCCAGCTCATCGATATTTCCCCACTACTCCTAGAAGAAAGTCCAAAATCCTCAGAAGGCCCATGAGGTTCAGCCTCTCCAGCCTCATTTGGTGAGCTTTCTCTAAACACTGCATGCACCACTTCCTTGTGGCCTTCGCAATCGTCAGGACCCTCCCACATACTGGCAATTCTGCCTCCAGTGCTGCTCTTTTGATACCTTTGCCTATTCATTTCCTGCTCCTCCTTTGTTTCATAACCGAAGTGTCATTTTCTCTGGGCGACCTTTCTCATCCTTCCCAGGCCAAGTCAATATGATTATCAGACACTTCTAACACTTTGTAGTTTTCCTTTATAGTATTTACCACAACAATCTTTAAATAGTTATATCTGCATTGTTTCACCCTTTTCTCTCACCCTAAGATGGAATCCTTATCCACTTAGGCACTACAGTGCATTGGTTAGGAAAATGAGCACAAGAGCTGGTCTCTGAATTTGAACAACAGCTCTGTTCCTTACTGACAATATGACCTTCAACAATTTGTTCAAATTCTCTCTGTCTAGTTTTCTTATGTACTTTGCTCATAGTGTCATGTGTGTTTCAGGATTTATCTAAGGCTATTAAGATATGACTAATATTGATAGTCTAAATGTTCAAAATATTAGAAATTATATTTTTGGTAACAGGAAATACAGAGGACAAAACTTCAACATATAGCAGTCACTTGTTAAATACAGTGAATGGTGTAAAAAAGAATAAATCTCAAGTTTTGGTAGAATGATATCCATGAGAGAGGACAAAAGCAGCAACAACAAAGTAATTTAGAATGTGTATGTATATAAAATCCAGGGGGAAAAATACATCAATGACGTACACAAAAAAACTACAATTGGTAATGAGGGACATAGAGACTTGAATAAATGGAGAAACATGCTATATTAGCTGATTCAGTGTCATATAGATACCAATTGATAGGATAGAAAATAATGTCTACAGGCAGCTACATGGATTGGGTGGTGGGATCCAATGATATGCATAGGTTACTTTTTATGGGAGATGATTACTGAAGTCTTCACAAAGGTGGTAACTTTTGAAGAGTGTGATAAATTGTAATGGATAGAACTGGGGGCCGGCCGAGTGGTGTGGTGGTTAAGCACTTGTGAGGGCCAGTGACACTGCCCTTAAAAAAAAAAAAAAATTTAGAACTGGGACAGAACAGTATTTTGGAATAAAAACACAGAGAAAGCAAAAATGCAGAACCAGAGCTCTGAGTTGGAAATGTTTTTAAAGGTCATTAATTCAGCCAGTGATTAATAGAAAACCTAAATACAAGTGGCTTAAACACATTGGGTATTTACTTTTGTACATAACAAGAAATTTCACAGAAAGAAGTCCCCGCTAAACACTGCCATGGCCATGAAAGGCTACCCTTCCACTCTCTTGGCTTTGCCTTCAAGTCTCAGGAAGTTTTCAGTCCTTTCAAACATCAACTTCTGCCAACATTATGAAAAGTGGAAAGAAAGGGACATTTTTTTTCAAAGCACTCTATTTATCAGACAGAAAAATCTTCCCCACAAGCTCGCCAATAAACTACCACTTACGTTTCATTGCTCAGAACTAGTCACATGCTGTTCTAATTTCTGTTGCTACACAATCAACTACCCTAAAACATAGTGACATAAAACAACAATCATTTCATTTTACTCTCAGATTCTATGGATCAGGAAATGTGACAGGGCATTGTTTCATGATATATGGCGCTTCAGCTTGGAAGACAATTAATAGGCGATTTGAAGACCTGGGGGCTCACTTGGAAGCTTCTTCTCTCCCATGTGTGACATTTTGGCTGAGGGGGCTCAAAGTGTGGGCTCAGCTTGGAGTGTTGACTGGCACATCCACATGTATCCCCTCCATGTGATTTGAGCTTCCTCACAACATGGTGGAGGAATTCCAAGAGGGAGTATTCAGAAAAAAGAGAATTGAATGGACGCTACATGGTATTTTATCATCTATCCTCAGGAGTCACCTAGTGTCACTGCCCCCACATTCTACTTGTTGAACTGATCACAACTCCCCAGATACAAGGGGAGAGAACACAAACCCTACCACTCAATGGGAGATATGTCAAGGAACTTGAACTCAGTCTTTAAATCAACTCTTAAACCAATTATGAAAAGTGAGTCAACAAATGAACAAAATAGTGGTCCTATATCAAGGAAGAAGGGAAGATGACTGTTGGTTTCACAATAAAGATTATCTTCTCCAGTATTCTAATCCATCCTCTGCAGAACCGATGACAACTCAAGGCATCAACCCATTTTACAAATATGACTACTTAAATGGCCAAACAGCCTTCCATGACAGGGAGCTCCCTCCCTTCCTAAAATAACCATTTGGACAGTTGCTTTCCAAAAGTACGTATCCCGAGCAAAATACTTTGCCTCATGTTAGGCCACTTTGGTCTGAGCTGAGGATAGGAAATGGGTAAATGTAGGCCTGTGAGATAAAATGATGGGCTGCTTGATCAATGTCATTATATCTCAAAGGGTGTGGACTTTCAAGAATTGTGGCTTGGTAAACTGTAGAATCTTTTGTCTCTGCCAAGCCCTCATTGTCCAGTGACCAAATACATTTTAAATAAATCGGTCTGGGTTTTATTCACTTTCCATCAGCACTACACTTATGACATGGCCTTTGAAAAGGCCATCAGTCCCTCCAGAAGCCTTCTCAGAGCCAGGACCTGTCAGATTTCATAGCACTCTCTGGAGCAGGCAGAGGAGACATACCAGGTGTGGGCTTCACTCCTTAATTTTCCTTTTAAGTGCTTCCTTGGGCATTTGAAGATATAGAAGTAAGAGCAAGGTCATCACCTGAGTGTCCTGCAGATAGCTCTTACTGAACACATCTCAAGTGGAATTCATTATCCCCATCACTGAAACTTGTTCAGACTCCTGTGCTTGCAATCTCAGTCAGTGGTGTCTCCTAGCTGGTAGCCTTATGTTGTCCTTCTCTCCTTCCCTGATAACATTTAACTCTTCACTAAATCCTATCCAGACTACCTCAGCAATGTTTTCTCTCCATCCCCAGAGTTAATGGCTAGCTCAGGGCAT
The DNA here is from genome assembly GCA_033961575.1 of Aselliscus stoliczkanus. Taxonomy (NCBI): domain Eukaryota; kingdom Metazoa; phylum Chordata; class Mammalia; order Chiroptera; family Hipposideridae; genus Aselliscus; species Aselliscus stoliczkanus. The sequence continues at coordinate 124,223,587 of CM066729.1, forward strand.
CACTGTCTCCTTTTGGGGCTCTTGCTGAGACTTTCTGCCTGGCTTCCCTCCCCCAGGGTCTGCCTCCTCACCCTGTTGTCAGATGAGTCCAATGCCATCACTTCCCCACAAACGTCTGCCATTCCCCTGTACCTACATGATTAAACCCAACTCCTCAGCTTTCTACACAAACCCTTCATGTATGGTCTAGTCTCAACCTATTTCTCCAGTCTCATCTCCTGACACTCCCAGCTCATGGCTTTCTCACTATTTGCCAACTATGCCAGATTTCTCAGTCTTGTCTTTACATAAAGCTGTTTATTATCTCTGCCTGAAAATACACATCACCTCTACTTTACATAAGGCTACATATTTACAGATATAAATTAAACATCACCTTCTTTGTTTTTATATAATGTTTTATAATGATATTCAGAATTTATTAAGTGTATACTATAGGCCAACTTATATGACAAGCATCATATGTGAAAATCCCATTTAATATTTATATCAACCCTGTGAAGTGTGAAGATGAAGAATCAGGACTTGGAAAGGGTCACTTGCTCAAGATCACACAGCCAGAATCACAGAGCCTGCTCATAATCACTATGAACCCCACTGGAGATGAATCCGGGGAGCCCTTCCTGGTGAGCTCTACCATAGATGTCTACACCTCTGCTATAGGACCCAGCAACTAGTAAAATACAGCTGTTTAATTTTGTTTGGATACTGATTCAAACAAACCAACTAGTCAAGAGGCATGCATTTATAGGATAATCAAGAGGATTTGAACATTAATTAGATAGTTGATACCAAGAATTATTAATTATTAGCCACTACAGTTATGTTTCTAAAAATTATTGTCATTTAGAGATATACAAGGCTCTTTAGAGATGAAATAATATGAAGTCAAAGTAAGATTGAGGAGACATTATGTGAGATGAGATAGGTAACACCTTCTGACATTATGTTGATAGCTATCAAAATAGCAGCATCATTCTATTGTTTACTTCTGTGTGTGTTTGAAATTCTCTATAATGAAAATATTCTGTTGAATCCCTCAAACAAATGAGCTTGTATGCTTATCCCTCCACTTTGGGGTTGATAGAGAGCAGAAGATATTTGAGACGTGTCCAGCTGTGAATCTGTACCAGTAACTGGCACGAAGTAAGAACTCAGCTAATGTTCTTAAATGATGTGATAGCATTACAGATGGGCCCCTAGGGAGAGCTGGAGCCAGCTGAAAGAGTGGGACCAGCTGTTTCCATCCCAGCTTCCTTGATTCTAACCTATGTCCACACTAATATGGTTCCTCTTGGGCTCCTGTGTCAAAGCCCTTCAAAGCCAAATTGGTAGTCTCATGATTCTTGGATGCCTTCAGGGACAGACTGTGGCTTGGATTTCTTGAAGTGCTTTACTTGCTTTTGTAAGCTAGCCCTCAGGTTCCAACCAGGGCAGTCTGAGCCCACAGGTCGCAATAAAGGGATTTGGCCTTAACCCTTAAAATATGACTGCCAGCCTCATCCTCCTTGATTGATTTGACCAGCAGTCCTCTTCTGGATGGAAGTAATTTGAAGCTGGACATGTTCTCTTTAAAGTGACACAAATTTGTGAGCAAAGGACAGAGATTGCATTTCAGAAAAGAATGGACTCATTCAACACCTCTGGCCCCTGTTCCTGTCTCTCTTTCTGTAGGTAACTTTGTCAGATGGCTATAACCTGCCTATCTGGTGTGTGGTATCTTCCACAGCCCACAGCTGAGGCTGCCAAGGGAATTCAAGGAAGCATTGGCATTTCTCTGGTAGTAAGGGTCAGGCATTTGCTATGCTCAAGTCACCATGCTCCATGGTCACCACAGCAGCCCTGGGGAGTGAGACAGTATCCTCCCTGCGGGGGGGACTAAGGGCAGTGGTGAACAGGCTTGCTGGGGCCAGAGAGTAAGGTGCTGCTCTAACTCATTAGACTCTGGAGAATGAGATATTCAAGTCAAGCTGGAAAATAGCCCCAAAGCAGGAGGAGGCAGCCTCATACAGAATAGAGAGCAGCAAGCTGAGGACCCCCCAAGGCAGGCATATAGATCTTCAGCAAGCAAAAAGTTCTTAGGGGTTTCCATTGTTGAAGCTCCATCTTCCCAGATGCTGGGTGAAGAAGGCATACCCTTGCTGTATCTGGTCCAGATCTTCATCTGAGAGAGATTGGCTGCAGCTCAAAAATGCCATTACTTTTGGGGAGAATGTTCTAGAGAAAACCGCATATGTAGTTATGTGTTAGAGGCTATGAGATGCCACAAGATTCCTTTAGGAATTACAACTTATTTTCCCAAGTGCTGGGAGTGCTGCCACCAAATGCCCTCAGTTGTCCTTTTCAGGGAGTGACCCAGCTGAAGGAAGGCTCCTTGCCCAGGTTGTGCTTCCTTCCCAGGGCAGCCCATATCCAGTGGTGATGCACACAGTGGTATAAAGGCTCAGCTCTCTCATCCCAAATGGGGACAACTCTCAAGTCTCAGTCCATCTTCAGAATTCCCTGTACGGTCAGCTTAGGTTTCCACTGAGATTGCATCACAGATCAACTCTTTCTTCTTTCCAGTCCTCCTATCTTCCCTACCCTTCCCTTCCCAAGTGTTTATCCCAAAGCACTCCCTAATAAGCCTTCTGAATTCAACATTCCCACTCTATATGTCTTCTATGTGCCAAGACTATGAATAAAGTAGGTGAAAGAGAGTAAACAAGATAGAGTCCCAGCCTTGAAGAAGCTCACAGGGACATGTATGTGGCTGTGTTTGATTGCTTAGTACAGTAAACAGCAAGATAGTTAAGAGTAAAGCTTTGGAGTCAGGCAGATCTGGTCTCAAATACCATCTCTGCCATTTGCTAGCTGTGTAATTTTGGAAAAGTCATTTAACCTTTTTATACTTCAATTTCCTCAATTTCAAAATGTCAATAATAACACCTGCTGAACTGGTTGTCATGGGGAATAAATGAGATGTGTGTACAAAAAGAGTTTATTATAGTGTTTGGCCCTATAAGCAATTCTATACATCCAAAATTTGAAGTATGCTAAGGAGGAAAACAGTATAAAGAAAACAGTATAAAGGGAGCTTTTATTCTATCTGGAGGTAGGAAAAAAAAGACTTCTCAGAAGTGGTAAGGCCTGATCTGGAAAATGAATTTGTTAATGGAGACAGATAGAAGGATGACATGATAGGAATTCCAGGCTAAAATGTTATTAGGCTGTAAATGATACAGCTTCTCTCAACCTGTCATTAAAACCCATGACAGTACAGAAAATTGGTGAAAAGAAAAAAAATATATAGAGATAGATAGATAGATAGATAGATAGATAGATAGATAGATAGAGATATATATGAATTCATATATATATATATATATATATATATATATATATATATATATATATATATATACATGAATTACAGTGTACAGGCCAGTCTGAGAAGAATCCCCCGACTTCGCAGCAGTGACGCAGAACTGAGAGTATCATGAGATAGACCAGGCACACTCTGCCTTCTCTCAGTTTGGAGAGACCCTTGTGCAGATAAAATGGAGCTATGATAAAGGTGCTGCATCCATTAGGAAGTGCTCAGCTGCAAGTGACAGAAAACCCCTCTGAACCACTTCAAGGCTAAGACAATGTGTTCTCACAAGACGGCAGCCCACATGTGGTCCCTGTCCTTGTTCTGCAGTGGCTCTGGCTTTGCCTCCTGCCTATCTTGGTTCGGCCCTCCAAAAACCTCCTCAGACCACACAGCAGCTTCAGCAGCCCCAAGCATCACAACCAGACGCAACAGTCCAGAGACAGAGAGGGGGCTGTGTCTTCCTTGTGCTTCTTATGAAGAACAAAGAAGACTTTTCCGTTATTCCCCCTTGTTTGCTGGTCAGATTATGCCTCTTGTCCATGCCAGTCACTGACAGTAGTAACTTATCATGAGCATATGTAATATTTTTACCCTTACTTTTTCATGTCTTCATTTATTGAGCTGATTCATTCTTTTTTAACAACTGCCCAGGACTCTATTAGGAGAATGAAACCAAAATGACTAGTACAGACAAACCAAAACCCACCCTTGAGGGACAGAAGATTGAGTCCATCTTTCCTAAAACACAATCATCATGAAGAGTGGGGTAGACACCCTCACAAAACCAGGGACCTGTGTATCAGGAAGACACTGGTAAAAAGAACAAGCTTTCTCAATATACAAAAACATGGAAAGTTGGGGGGAAATGTTACAAATGATTCATGATAAGTAATCATTTATGTAAAATACAAACAAAACTCTGTATGTGTGTGTGTATAAGTACATAATGGATATGGATATGTGTGCCTGTGTGTCTAAATGTATATATGAGGTCTTACAATTAAGTTTGTGAACTTTGTTGCAACAAGGTTGCTAACCTTTTTTGATATCAGAAGGATTATTCATTATGATTTTGACCATACCTGGTCAAACAGTTAACCTTGATAAACAGTTAACCAAGTTTACTATTTGGAAGTGCTAAAAAGGCTGCATGAAAAAGTTAGACAACCTGAACTTTTCGCCAATAATTCATGGCTCTTCTATCACAACAATGCACCAGCTCACACGGCACTGTCTGTGAGTGAGTTTTTAACCAGTATACAAAAAACATATTGGAATACACTCTCTACTCACCTTATCTGGCCCCCAATGACTTCTTTCTTTACCCAAAGATGAAGGAAATATTGAAAGGAAGACATTTTGATGACATTCAGAACATCACGTGTAATACAATGACAGCTCTGATGGCCATTCCAGGAAAAGAGTCCCAAAATTGCTTTGAAGGGTGGACTAAGCACTAGCATTGGTGCATAGCTTCCCAAGAGAGTGTTTCAAAGGTGACTGTAGTGATATTCAGCAATAAGGTATATAGCACTTTTTCTAAAATGAGTTCACGTACGTAATTGTCAGACCTCGTATTATATGTATGTGTGTGTGTGTGTGACTGTGTGTGTCTCCACAGTAAAGGACTGAATATAGTTTTGAATGTTAAGCAAGGAGTTTTAGAATTTAATAATCATAAAATAAGATGGAAACACTAGAGCAGAGCTATGCTTTCAAATGATTGGTGTGGAAAGCTGTGTAGGGTAAACTGAGGGAGTTAAGGCTTGAGTCAGGGTGAATGAATGTTGTAAGGACACTGGTCTGGTTGTCGTGAGGGTTGATGAGACACAATAGGTATGGAAGAGAACATTCAGAGGAGATATTTGGAGTGATTTGGTGACTATATGTAATGGGAGAATGGAGATTATAATAACTAACATTGATTGAAAGTGCTAATTTTATGTCTGCTGGGGTTGGAAGTAGATAGACAGGCAGACAGATGTCAACTGATACTCATTTAAACCTTACTCATATTCTTATGCAATAGGTACTATTTTTGTCATCCCCATCATACAAATGAGGAAACTGAGGCACAGGTAGGTTAAGCCACTTGCTCAAGGCCACAGCCAAAGTAATGGAGTTTGAAGATGGAATCCAGTCTGTCATTTGAACTGGAGAATTTTGGGAAATTTATCCTTGAAGGTTGGAGGGGAGATAGGAGCACAACTCTCACAGGACACTTCCAGCATGTGCCCTATCTTTGTGAGTTCTGTTTATTAACTTATGTATTTATTCTTTACCACCTGAGTATTCTTAAAAATAATATCCTTCCTCCTGACAGTCTGTCTTTCTGGAATGTATGCAGTGCTGACTTCAGAGTGAATGTTCAAGTGTAATCCTCTTTAACTCCTGTATGGTCTAAATCAGTTCCTGCTTTGCATCCCCTCGTCAGCCCCTGTTGCACTGAACAAGTACTCTCTCTTTCAGGCCCTGAGGCTTATTTTGCTCCCTGTGGATGGTGGATGCTGTTTCCCTTGGACTCCAACATGTCTCTCAGGGGAGCTGAGCTGTTTCTTTCCCAAGGCTATTCAATGATTTCTTACCAGTATCAGGGTGACTTGGGGTGCCACCATCTTGAACACACTGGTCTGACCCAGACTGCCTTAGAGCTGTAACAGAAACTGTATCCCACCCACCCACCACTCCTCAGCTCCCACTGTGTCCCCATCTGCCACTACCCACTTCCTATGCCCCTTCCCCAGCTCTCAGTCCCCATCCTCCATGCTCTGAGGGTCCCAGGCCAGAAGCCCTGACAGAGCCAGCCAAAGGCAGGTTCTATGGTAGCCATTTCAACCACTTCCTTACTAACAGCCTCCATCCCTTGGCTACATCACACCTGCCTAAGCCTAGGACCCAGGATCCTACAGGCACACAGAGCTGACAAAATCTCATACTCATGGGTGCTGCCTCCCTTAGGTACTTGGTACTTCCAGGCTCTCCTTCTGTTTCCAGAGATTATATCTCCAGATCAAAATTCAGGGGAAAAGGCCAAAGCAAAATTAAGCAGCAAATCCTTTAAATGCAAATATACCTGCTATTGAAAATGAAGAATATAACTAAATTATTAACTTGAAGAGATTTTTTAAATTAAATTTTATTGTGGTAACAATGGTTAGTAAAGTCACATAGGTTTCTAGGGTATAATTCTGTAATGCATCATCTATGTATCACATTGTGTGCTCACCATCCAGAGTCATATGATTTCACTGATATGCATGATACAAAACTGAAAGCAACAAAGAAACAAGACAAACAAAGAAAGACAAACTCATAGACAGACAATAGTTTAATGGTTATCAGAGGGGAAGGGGGACATGGGGGTGGTAGATAAGGGTAAATGGGATCAAATATATGGTGATGGAAGGAGAACTTAAAGAGATTTTTAAGCCATCAAGAAAAAAATGGTAAAGTAAAAAAAATAAATATTTACCACTCAGTGGAAGAAGAAAATATAAACAAATCCAAGAATTTATATTTGGAAAAAGTATTAAAATAGATACATTTCAACATAATCAAATTAAGACAATATGTATAAGTACCCAAAATCATAAATGAGAAATAAATAAAATATAGTAACATATAAAGGATACTTACAAATTATATAAAAATACTCTATAAGTCAATTCTTATAAATTTGAAAAATATCAGTATTTAATGAGTTCCTAAGAAACATGAATTACCAGACTAATTCAAAAAAAATGTAAATATCCTAAATGGATCAATAACTGTAGAAAAAAATTGAGTAAAGAATGAAATGGGCTTTGGTGCAGGCCCAAGTCACCACCCACTGTCTGAAACCAGCTGGGACTACCAAGTAGGAGCTACAAAGTGATTCACAGTTGTTTGCTACCTATGCTAACCCTGGAGGCACATGGAAGTGGCCACACTGTGAACTGAGGACTTCTGCTACCAATACCAGGCATGGAGTGTCTCTGTAAAATGCCAGCACACCCAAAGGCCGGCTGCCACCTGCTGGCGTCCTTAAGGTTCAGCCACTGATAAAGCCTCACATGTATAGCAGTTAGGTGAAGCAGGATCTTAGGGAGTCTCTAGAGTGGAAAGAGCTGTGGTAAACAGGTTAATATAGACTCTCGTTTGGTTCCAGTGCTGAGCCTGAAGCTACTCAGCAAAAGTCTCAAAGCACACTGAGGCCAGTCACCACCCACCTGGGGCCTGTGGACTCCCATAGTTTTCCAAGAAAGAGTGTAGCTCAGCAGGGCTGGCTGCTCTTTGAGAAAGTACCTCTGGCATTGGCAGAGTTGGGTGGGGTGGGTTCCAGTGAGTCAGCACATTGGAACGAGTGGAGCTCACCAGGCCAATCAGTTTCAGATTTGGCCTGTGGAGGAGGATTCAACACATTAAAGATGGCGGCCACCTGCCAGCTGCATGGTAAGAGGACCCCACACAGGGAAAATGAAGACTGTCCTCCAGCCCTCACTATGAAGGCACACACCTAAGTCTACCCCCCATACATCTCTGACACCCCCAAGTTACTGTCCCTTCACTGGAGCCCAAGATAAGTGCCTGTGAGTAAGTCTGTGCTCAGGCTGTTTAAAAGGATGTGTGGGTTTCCCACAGCCTTCTGTCCTACCCTGATGTTTGGAATCTCCACTGTTTTTCACAGCCAGATATTGTCGAGGCTCCTCTTATCACTGGTTTCTGGCTGGGGTCCCTCAGTCCTCTGTGGGGATTCTCCATGGCCCAAAAATCCCTCCTGGTTCCCAACTACCACACGGAGGTTTGGCAGCCTGTTTCGGGTCTCCACCCCTCTTACCAACCTCAACTTGACTTCTTGATATTCTTAGTTATAAAACTTTTGTTCAAATAGACTTCAGATGATTTGCCAGGTTCAGTGTTCTATAATTTTGTTGTAATTTTAATATGCTTATGGAAGGGAGCAGGCACAGAGTTTATCTACTCCGCCATCTTGAATCTCCTGTATGATTTTATTTTTACATTTGATTATTCTGAGTATACTTTGAGATACAGATCCAAATTATCTTTTTCTAAATGATATGTGGTGTCACAGCAATATTTATATTTGGGAAAAAAATGCTGGAATGATATATTAGGATCAGAATAGGTAGGATTGCAATGGTCCGTGCTGTGGAAAGAAGTGAGTATATATTGTGTATATATTTTTGTATTAATTTTATTTTAAACCATGTAAATGTTTTAAGTATTCAAAAAAAAATCAAAATGGAAAAATCAAGCCCTTACATTGAATATAAACTAAAACAAGTGAAACTAACTGTATCAAATTGATAACTCAGTTATACAGAGGAAATAATTATTTTAAGTAAATTTTGAACAGAACATTCTAACTGTTCTTTTCTGTGGAATGCACTCTAAAGACAAAACAAGAAAGTGAACACACACCATTGCAGTCATGCCAAAATTACAAAATAACCAGATTGCTGTTCCTTCCATTGGCCATACTTAAGACAATGTGAACAACTAAAAGAATAGTGACTATAATTGATTATAATACATTGAATGAAATTATCCATTTATCCACAATCACAGAAAAGCTAAAAGAATGAAAAAGAAGGAAAAGAAAGGAAATCTCTCTTACCTAAAATCTACAAGCTAATAGAGAAAACATGCCATAATTATAAAACAAGTATTTTGAAAACTTCAATGTAATAATTTAAGGACTGCACATCAATGAATGTTAAACTCATTGCATTAAAATGCATTGAACAGGGCTGGCCGAGTGGCACAGTGATTGGGAGCTGGCTTGGGATGCCGGTGGCCCGGGTTCGGAATCCATATATGAGGGCCAGTGACACTGCCCTCTTAAAAAAAAAAAAATGGATTGAACAGGTTATTCACATGGTGGTAAATGATAGCCCGTAGATTACAGCTGTAGTTATCTGAAATAATAAAGTAATACATAGAGAATCATCCCACATGCTTCTGTTAAATTCACAACATGGCCTATTACTCCCTTCTCTGTGTCTATTTCCCTTTGCGATGTGACTTTGCAGCAAGTGTCATCAAGAGGTAGCACCTGTTTTCCCATCCTTTCAGTCTAGATTGAATTTGGACAATAGAACAGAGAAGTGTTCTTCATTTCTGAGCCTAAGTCTCAAGAGGCCTGTGCATTTCTGCTTACTCCCTTGGATTTCTGCCATGCCATGTGAACCCATCAAGACTAGTCTGCTGGAGTATGAGAGGCCACAGTGCCAGAGTTGATCCACTCATTGCAGACAGAGCCCCAGACAGGTGAGATATCCTGGGCAAGAGCAGCAAAGTCTGCAGCAGTCCACCTGTGGCTGGCCACACGTGCATGAGTAAGCTGTGCCAAGAAACCTGAACCCAGCACACCCAGGTCTGCCCAGATGACCTTTCAAATTCTTGCTTGTAAGTGAGTAGATTTTAACGTGGCTTGTTACAAAGCAAAATCTAACTGATTCAGACATGGGCCTAGGAGTGTAGAAACATTAGCTTTGGGACCAGGCAACTAGAAGTAGCTGGAGAAATGATGAGCAATTAATAGAAGTTGAAAAGCTGATGCAGCAATTGTTTGTTATAGAAGTCTGGAAAAATGAAGCTCTGTGTTACGTAGTAGTGAAACCACTGGCAAAGTGTTGCTTTCAGTAACTTAGAAAGTTAAAAAAAATATCCAATGAACTTATTATTTGGCTTATTTTAGCTGCATATAATAAGGAACTGCAAAGCATACATGAGCTCAAGTAACAACAATTAAGTTTGCAAGTAGAATTTAGTTGGAATATAGAGGAACCAGGACTTGCAGAGATAGAATATTAAACTGTTTCTTATTTTTATTCTTCTCAATCCAGAAGAGATTCTTGGGGTAGAATGTAGCCTAAGGGTATAGAAGAAATCAGGAGTGTGCCCTTAAGACCCTTTGTCTTAGATTAATAATCTCAAGATTCACCCATGTTGTCTTAAATATCACTATTTCATCTTTTCTTATGACGGAGTAGTATTCCATTGTGTATATATACCACATCTTTATCCAATCATCTATCTAAGGACACTTAGGTTATTTCCATGTCTTCACTACTGTAAATAAAGCTTCAATGAACATTGGAGCACATATATCTTTATGGATAAAAGTTTTCAGATATTTTGGATATATACCCAGGAGAAGAATTGCTGCATCATAGTGTATGGGGTTCCTTTTTCTCCACAGCCTCTAAAACACTTGTTGTTATTTGTCTTGTTGACGATAACCATTCTAACTGGTATAAGGTGATATCTCATTGTGGTTTTTATTTGCATTTCTCTGATGATTAGTGATATTGAGCATCTTTTCATATGTCTAATGGTTATCTGTATGTCCTCTTTGGAGAAATGTCTGTTCAGGTCCTCTGCCCATTTTTTAATTGGATTGTTTGGTTTTTTGGTTGTTGAGTTGTATGAGTTCCTTATATATTTTGGATACTATCCCCTTATCAGAGGCGTTGTTTGCAAATATCTTCCCCCATTTGATTTGATGCCTCTTTATTTTGTTGATGGTTTCTTTTGCTGTACTGAGGCTTTTTAGTTTGATATAGTCCCATTCATTTATTTTAACTATTACTTCCCTTGCCTTTAAGGTCAGGTTTATAAAATCCTCTTTAAACCCAAGGTCCATAAGTTTAGTACTTATGTTTTCTTCTATGCAGTTTATTGTTTCAGGTCTTATGTTTAGGTCTTTGATCCATTTTGAGTTAATTTTGGTACATGGTGTCGGATAGCAGTCTAGTTTCATTCTTTTACCTACATATTTTTTGAGTCAGATGCGAAACCTAGCCTAAGAATTTATTCTAATAATATATTAATGGCTAGTGCTTATTATTTTCTAGTCACTGTCCTGAATACATCTAGATGTAGGTAATGATTTTCTCCCAATGATAAGTACTAGTGACTCTACAATTAAACTAGAAAAACTGTACATTTACCCATTAAAATTTAAAATACATGTAACTTATGCTTAGGTGCCTCGAAATTTGTGAATTTATCCTACAGCTACGTATGTATGTTTGCAAAATTTGCAGATACAAAGTTATCAATTACAGCATTGTTTGGAAAAATCAAAAACAACCTAAAATGTTCATTAATAGGGGACTGATTAAATATATCATAGCATATGCATGAAATAGAATATGTTACTACCTTTGAAAAGAACAAGAAATATATTTATGTGTTAATATATGGAAAGAACTCCACATTGATTTAAAGTTTCAGTATGATGGGCACAATATTCTACCCTTAGGTAAAAGTCATAGATGTATGTGTGTGTATGTGTGAATTATACATATTATACATGTTATATATATGAATTATATATATTATAACTCACATATATGTGTATATAATTATATGTATATTCACATATATACACTCAAACATATAGTTCTATGCTTATATCTATGTACAACCCCTATGGTGTATACATTAAAAATAGGCATTTGGTTGTCCCTTGGGGGTAAGCTGATTGACTACAGCAAAAGTGTGGAAAGGAGACTTATTTTTCACCATATGTCCTTTTGCTCATTTTGAATTTTGTACCTTGAGTTTATACTGTAATAAGTATTTTTAAAGACATATGCAGGACCCAAATAAAGAAAAGTACATAGTTCAACCACATTGGTAAAAACCAAAGAAATGTGAAATTATACAGCAATGAAATAATATTTGCCTATAAAAGTGCTGAAGTCTTTTTGATTTGTTTTGCTTTAAGATAAACAGTTTGCTCTCAGTGCTCATAAAGTAGCAGGAATGGGAAATCTCATCTGCCACTGGTGGTAGTTAATGACTATGCACATTTGGTAAAGCAATTACTTCACAGTTTCAGATGAGTAACCCATTTCTAGAAACCTATGCCTATGGAGTTAACCAAAGTGGGAAACAAAGACGTATGTACAAATGTAAATCCACAAGACTAAATAAATAATGCTTGAAATAATGTTTTTGAAATATATATAACAAAACAGATATCATGCTTTTGAGGGTTTTTTTAATAGCAGTAATACTATTTCAAGTTATTTAAGGTTAATTTTCATGATAAAAGAAGAACTTGAACATTTGAAGTAATGGATATTGGGGGAACCTCATGAGATGACATTAAATAAATAAATAGTATATGAATATATATGCAGTATAATCCCACCTTTCCATATATATTTTTTTGAAAGTGCATTTTTGTTTGTCTTATTGACATCATGAAACTTCATCCCTCCCATACATCCCATAACTATAGTCTCTACAGTTCTTGACAATGAACAGGACATGACAATTCAGATCAAAGAATTTTAAGGTTATTTTATCAAGATAACACCACTGGAACAGTCTATGTCCCTTTCTAAATCTGATGCTTCAACAAAAAGAACACTGTCATTAAGAACCCCCTGCCTTATTACAATATCCTCTCAGTTGTCTCAGTCCACATACTGTCCCCAGCACCTTCCTGGTACTACAGCACCTTCCTGGAAACTACATTTCCAAGGTTCCCTTGTCAGCAGAATTTTAGTTAGATTCAGCTACTGAGAGGCATTCATATGAGATCTGGAAGGTGGAAGAGCTCACAGGCATCAGCTCATGGGCAGTTACAGGGATGCGCTGGCAGCTTCCAGGTTTCTTCCTAAAAGCAACCCACGTGGCTGCTTCAAGCAATTGAATATATCATCAGTAGCAAACCCTCTGGCATTCCTGCAGCCTTCTGATCTCCAAGGAAATTTCTCTATTATTCCTGCTTTCCATATCCCTGAAAGCCAGCAGCACCCTCCTTGACCTTTACTCTCTTGCCCAGCTCTTCTAACGATCCTGTAAGCTCTTAGTTTCCTATACCAACGCTCTTTCTGATTCAAATGCCTAGAGTGGTTGCTCTGTCCCTGACTAATCTCTGACTGATAGGACTTCCAATTTCATATCTCTCATGTCTCCATAACAATCCTCATCCTGTCAGAAAAGGCACTGACTAGAAAGAAAAATAGAATAGCTGTTGCTATTCACGTTTTCAGAAAGTTCATTTACATATTTATCTTCTTGGTATAAAATATCAATATGACCAATTAAGAGTCCAGAAACTCTGGCATTCCTAACTTTTAGGTGTTCAGCTTAACACCTTCTTGCCCAGGTTGATTTTGCCCTCTCCCACTCTGGGACATTGGCAGTGTGGTTGTCACAACTGGGAGGATGGGGTTTTGCTTAGTGGCATCTAGTGGGTGGGGGCAGAAATGCTGCCAAACATCCTACAATGCACCAGGAAGTCCCACACAGCAGAGCACCTTCCAACCTGAAATGTCCCTGCTGCCAAGGTTGAAAAATGCTGCCTTCAGTCTTTTTCATCAGTCTTCCAAGATCATTACATCAAAGCTCAAGTTACACAAGGTTTATCTTTTGTATGATAAAGGAAGAGAAATGTCTGTAATTAATTCCAAAAATGGTCCATAGTCAAAACCTGTGATATAGATGAGAGAGGAATGCTTTTAACCCAGATAACAAAGAAGCTGGGGGTTGGGGCAAGGGCTAATAAGAGAACAGAGAGAAGAGAAAAGACTCTTAAGCATAGAAATTAGGCCATCTTTCTCTCTCCCTCAAAATAATTACTGTTTATTTCTGTGTGACCAATTATGGATGCCTTTTCTTTCCCTCTTTGCAGTTTTCCATATTTTCCAAATTTTATATAATGGTCATACATTACTTCTACAATTGTAAAAAAAAAATCAATGAGCATTACATTTTAAAATAGACAGAATGAGAATAGCAACGCTTTCAGGAAATATTCTAGTTATTTTGTGGCAAGTACTTTATAACATCTCTGAAATCCGCATGGGAAATAGAGACGAACAAAAAAATTATGCAACTCCCACCAACCTTATTATTCTTCTTTACAGTGATGCATCCTCTACCAAATTTTACTAACAAGTTTTCTCAGATGTACACAAGACGGTCAGGAATGAATTGTAAATTTTCCCTAAGTGACAGCGGTGCGCAGGAGCAAGGATCCCACTCTGTGTGAATCAAGAGATTGTTGTCCAGAGGACACAGAGTCCTCATGCGAGGAGGACAGAAACAATCTCCTCCTTAGAGCCCCACAGAGGCAAGCCAGGTAATCTAACTTGATTTGTAAGACTCCTGAGTGTGAAATTCTGTCACCTCAGAGTTATGAGTGTTCACTACGAGCAACATTTTACTGTGCAATGGTATTTATGACTAAGACTAGCTTTTCATCAGATTCCCAGTGGTTGGGCCCTGCAGATTCCCCTGCAATCCCTTGGGGGTGAAACCAGAGCAAGGGCTCCTACAAAAGACCCACAGTGCTGGGAGGAGACTGGGTGTCACCCTAAGCTCTCTCTTCCCACTGGAGGAACAGGAGGCTCAGGGGGAGGAACAGAGAGGTCAGCGTGTCGCCACTCCTCTTACCCTCCTAATGCAGTCTGACCTGGTTTCTGTGGTGTGGGGGGTGAGAAGGGGGTGCTTCAGCCTCACTCCTGTGTTCTAGGGCTTCCCCATGGGTGTCTTGTCCATGAATAGTTGTTAGTTGTCCTTCTTGTGAGGGGAACCTGTGTCGCCATCCTGGTGATGTCACTCCAAGGCCAGCTTTTAATCTGTGCATTTTAAGGATGCAGCTCATTCCTGAATTTCGAAGACCCATAAAATATTTATTCTGTTATTTTAAACATATGAATTATTTATATACCATTGGGCCACACTTAGAACTAGGGCAACTGGCACTGTCTCTCTCTTCTCTTGCAGCAATCTCCTCCCAGCTCTGAGAAGAGAATAGCCATAGCAAGAGTGCTCCCTAGTCATAAAATATTCATTAGACCCTTTATAAGTACAGTTGATACCAGCTTCAGACTCTCCTGAACTCATGGGTTGTGGTTGATCTGTCCCCAGCAGGGTAGCTGCACAGGCTACAGGGGGCTGTCATGTCCACTGCACCACCCTAAGCCTGGAATGGACCAAGATCAAGGGTGAACGACCTCTCCAATTAAGTGTGCTACTCCCAGTGCACATCTGACAGACTCGCACATGTACTGTGGCAGGGAAACATAACTTTTTATTTACAGTTGCTCCATTGCCTTCTAAGGAAAACAAATTCTAAAAGACCCCTTTGTTTGTTGGGGGGTGGGGGAATTAGTTTATCAGAATGCAAGATTGGAGAAACTACAAGAAAAATAGACCAATTCCTCATTCAAGACATGAAGGGATATAAAGAGATGGATAATGATAGAAGGGAAGGTGAGATTAGACTAGCAAGGTGGGAAGAGGTTTTAAGAGCACTTATTAGAGGAACTTTGTGAGGGAGCCATGGTGAATGAGGATACCTCTAAATCAAATGATGTTGTGTGATGGGTGATGTAACCCTATCTTCCATTTCCCCGTAAAATCTAGACTTCTTGTTAATGAGCAGGGCCTTATACATTATAAGTAGTCAATAAACATTTATTGAGTTAATGAATGAATAAACGGACAAAGGATCATTTAATAAAGTTAGATTTCTCTCTCTAGGAAGGTGCACAAAAAGTGCTGGTCTTTCCTCTTTCAGGCTGTTCTCCTGTCTTCATAATTGTGATTTTTAAGACCGCATACATTCCAACTCACTGACATGCCATAATTGACTTATTCATTGTGATTTGTTGTTCAATCAGAGGCAATGCTGCAATGAACATCTTTGAACACACAGCCTTTTCCTGCATACATGCTAACAAATCGCTTTCCCAAAGGTGTGGGTACCAACATACGCGACAGCCATGATGCAGTTGGAGAATCAGTTTGAACCAGCTAGGAAGCTCTGAGCAAGCAGGATTTTTAGGCCCCAGTTCCAACTGATGGTTTTCACAGAAGCTGGGTAAATTTCTTTGTTGGTCATTGCATAAACTTTTCTGCGGCCACCTCAGTCCAACCCCAAAGGTATGTCCTGAGAATGAGAACGGCCTTCAAGACCCTTGATCTGGTGTGTGAGGCAAACATTTGAGCAAGTGATTAAAATGTAGTGAGATGAGTGCAATTACAGAGGTAAGCTAAGAGTGGTTTTGAGAATACAAGATACCAGCATCTAATCTAAGAAAGAATGTCAGGGAATAGTCCTGGAGGAAGCAATATCTACACTCACCTTATAGGAGAAATAGAAGATTCCATCTGAGGAATGGGAAGGGTAGTGACTTCCAGACAAGAAGAAAAACATACATAAAGGCACTGATGGGAAAAAAGAAACCATTATGAAGCAAAGGGCATGAAATGTCCTGTGTATAATGGGGACTGAGGACACTGCATAAGAATGGCTGAGAAGATAAGCAGAAGATACAAACATTTTTTAAATATACTTCTGGGAGTTTGGACATCACACCACAGGCAAAATGGTTGCAAGCTGAGGGTTAGCTGGCATGCTCAGATTTGCCCCATGTAAAGATCACTGGAGGGCAAGGAAGGGCTGAAACCAAGGAGGCAGACAAGAGTAATCCAGGAGCTAAGTGCCAAGGGATGGTCTCAGTGACAAAAGCATCATGGAAGGTGGTGACCGCCTAATATTCTCAGGGAAGGTACAGGTTCAACAGAACTGCAAAGCTCAGCCACACTCGTTAATTTTCTCAGCTTCACCCAGACAGATAACCTCCTTTCACTTTTCTGGTTCAGTTCTACCATGATTCCTCAGATCTCCAGTTCTCTGGACTTTGGGTTCCATTCTATGATTCCACCTTGTGCTGAGTGCCTTGTTCTCAGTGCCACCTTGTTACTTGGATTACACTCCACAATTGTCTACTAATTTCTCCATGTATCCTGACCCACACTGGTTCAGAAAGCTGCCTTTGCTGCATCTTGATATGTGGAAAGCAGAGCCACCAACTGGAGTCTTCATAGAATATTGGGGCATCAACATTGCAATTCCATGTATTCAGTCTATGGGGAACTATATTAGTCCTGGTTCTCCATAGACACAGAACCAATAGATAGATGATGATAGAAAGATGATAGATGATAGATAGATAGATAGATAGATAGATAGATAGATAGATAGATAGATAAAAAAAATTTACTGTAAGAAATTGGCCCACATATCATGAAGGGTGAGAAGTCCTGAAATCTGCAGTTAGCAAGCTGGAGATCCAGGAGAGCTGATGGTGTAAGTTCCAGTCCAAGTCTAATTCCAAAGGCAGGAGAAGATAAATGTACCAGCTTGAAGAACAGCAGAGGGAGAGAGAATTCCCACATTGGTGAGGGCCATCTATGTGACTGGGTCTACTCATTCCAATGTTAATCTTATCCAGAAACACCCTACAGACACACCCAGAAATAATGTTTAACCAAATATATGGGCACCCATGTCCCAGTCAAGCTGACACTCAGAATTAACTACCCCAGAAACTAAAAGGACCCCAGCCAGGATTTGGAGGTCTTGGATACGCCAGTCTCTTGAGCTGCACTGTTCAATAGGGTAGCTACACATTTGAAATGCAATTAGTCCGAATTGAGAAGTGCTACAATAGCAAAATGCCAGATTTCAAGGACTTCATACCAAACAAAAAAGGTAAAATATCTCATAAATAATTTTATATTGAGCACTCGTTGAATGACAATATTTGGATATACTGGGATGATAAAATATACTATTAAAATTAATTTTACCTGTTTCCTTTTACTTTTTTAATGAAGCTGCTAGAAAATGTCAAATCATATATGTGGTTCGCATTCAATTTCTATTGGCCAGTGGTGCTCTGGATGGCTACGTAGAAGTATCACTTAGCAAGGATTTTAATCTGAGAGGTCCAGATAAAATAGTTAAAAATTCAGGGTACAGTTTTAGTTTTAATGAAGTACAGCTGGACTAAGGGGAATGGAGGCAATAGGGTTGAGCTTGCACTGTTGGGGAGAGGGGCCACTGTGGCTCCCTGGGCCCAGGGCTCCCCAGAAGCAGGTCATCTAGGGTTTTACTTCATGGAGAACACCAGACCCACTCCTGGTGGAATGACACTGGCCTGGCTAAGGGACTGTATGGACTAAACTTTCAGGAGGGGCTCTGCCATGGAGCCAGCAGCACCCTGCTGTGGATGAAAGGCACCGACACTCTTGCTGTCTACCTCCTTGCTTCTGTGAGTTGGGTAAAATTCTACTCAGGAGGAACAATAACCCTCGCTGAAGCAATTCCTGTTCCCTCTGGTCAAATACATTATAAGTTTGTGTTTCCAGTTGGATAAAATCCTAAAGCTCTGCCCATATTATTGGATAAATAATCAGCTTTCCTTTTCTTTTGTTTGCTTTTCTAGGTATTGAGAGGTAACAGATAGAATTAATTCCTTTTACTTAGGAAACTTCAAATCCATTTGTAAATACTGGTTTGGTTCTCAAATGGTCCTTGAGAGGTAATATATAATTAAAACCTGTTTAGATTTCACTTACGCAAGAAGCTTCTGAGGTAGAAGAGTGAGGATTGCTGGAGGTGCATGTTTACAGATCTTATTAAGGTCTTTAAGAATCCAGCAGTGCCCACCAGTCTCAGATGACAAATGCCCAAAGCCTAAATCCGGAAGCTACAGGGGGAAGGCACCTGGGAGTTGAGGAACTTCCCAGAAAAGCAGAAAGAAAAGAAGGATGAACAAATAGCAAGTGAGACTGAAAACAGCCACAAAAAAAGCCTAGTTCCAACCCATCTCTGCTGCCATGTCTTCATGGAGAGGTCTCAGCCATGTTAGCTGGGAAGCCTGGGTCCTGCTAGGATAGGGCTCAGAGAGGTCTTGGTGAAGTCCCCAAGATGTCCCAACACTCTTGTCTTCCTTGCCAAGTAGCCATCACCACAAAAGAGACCTCCTCAGCCTCTCCAGGGACCTCCTGGTCCCACTAGCCCTTTCCTGACAGGTCTCTGTCCCTTTTCTTACCATTTCATTCAAGTTCCTTTGGCAAAATAAATGTGGTAAGACTATGATTATTCATCTTTCAGCAGTTCTAGTTTTGCCCCACCCTGAGTTTGTTAAAGATTCAATCTCTTTGTCTTCCTACTCACTACCCTCCAGCAAATGCCCCACTCTGCCACACTGATCCTTGTGCTTCTGAGAGAGGAAATGAGAGGAAGTGGAGGAGGTAAACAATAGGCATGTGGGGTGATAGCTGGAGGAGCCTAATAAAGATTGTAACAAATGCCGAGGGAGCCCACTAGGAGGCAGTGGTGAGAGAGGGTCCGTGCTGAGAAAACAAGCAGGAGTTTCTGTACCTCATTATGACACATTACAGGTGAGACAGGAAAGACTTAGCCTGCTGGAGCTTGGATTTAAGGTGAACACAGTTGAATTTCAGATTAAGAATGTCAAACTGTGTATGGCCTGAAAGTTGTTTTCTCCATGAATGCCCAAAAGCTACATTCAAGCTATAAAGACCTGGGGAAAGCATCAGACACCAGGAATATCCCCCAGAGCTATGACGTCACCGAGAGGGCCTTGCTGAAGTTGGAAGTAAAACTGGAGGGTAATTGAGATGTTCAGACCAACACATTGCACTTTGAGCAGCAGATTCCCATATATGACAGACACTGTCACGTACTCGTCTAATATTCATTCCTCCTTTCTCTCTTACTGCCAGAATCACTTGGAGTGGCAATGTACCAGCTAGAAAATTACATTTTGCAATCTCCCTTGCAGCTGAGAGCAAATGTCCATGTGCCAATAAGACATGAGAGAAAGTCTGCTGGGAAAATCTTATTTTCCACAGATAGCACTGTCCCTTTCCCATAGTCCCTCTCCTCTGCTTCCTGCCCTCGACATGAACTGAAAGCTAAAGAAGGAGCAGCACTATTTTCCATCAAATGGTGACCATAAGAATGAGAGTTGTAAGCAAAGCACAGCAGAACAGAAAGAGAAGGAGCCTGGAGTACAGATGTCACCATGCAACGACTACCTCATATCTCTAGTTCTATGAAAAATAAATAAACCCCTTCCTCCTTTAAGCTATTTCTCTTCAGATTTCTATAGTTGTATCCTGACAAATAAACATGCCATTACATGGATTCACTAAGTCGCAGCAGTCTAAAGCACTCATTATTTACACCACCAGCTCCACAGACACCCATATTCCCAGAATTCTTTGGGACAGTTGGGAGTTAATCAATACGGAGTGAGCCCTGGCTACACTCCAAAGCCTTGTCCTGAGAATACCAATCAGGTCTGGGTTCCCTGGAGACTTGGCTGTGGCCCTGCAACTTACTATGGACATATTGGCATGAAACAAGAAATCAGTAGGAAGTAGAATATCAAGGTTTGTAGAAAGGATTTGGAGTCATGTTTAGAATGCACCACAGAGACACTGTAAGGATGAAGTGACACTGAGAGAGACCTGCTGCCTCTCACAGGCGACCTGATGTGGCCTGGCACTATAGGATGTTCATGGACATGAAGCCATGAAGAGGTCAAGTTCAGGTGTGGACAGCACCTAAGGCTCATCAGCCAAACCGATATCTGTGCTAGTGTCCCATCCAAAGCAGAACCCATGTGAACAGAGTAATTTAATACAAAGAATTGTTAACTCTTTGTAAAGTTGTTAACTAGGTAACTGAAAGAGTAAAAAGAGAACTCAGGTATTACATAGGAAGTAATTGCAGGAAGTAACTACTGACACTAGGATCGCAGGAACTAAGGAAAGAGGTTGGAATCATGAAAACTTAGAAGTAGAGAGGGAGCTTCTTGAGCTGAAACTCAGACTTAGAGAAGGGACACCAGCCAGTGCTGGGTCTCTGGCGATGAGGAGTGGTGTAGGGGACCATGATTCTAGTTCTGTAAGGGTGGAAAAGCTGCAGACTGGATTCAGCTGCCAAGGTGAAGAAGCTTTCTTTGTTGAGTGAAGGAACGGACTTCCCGCTGCCTCCTCCAAGCCCTCAGTCTCCTTCCAGCGCCCCCTACTGGCAACGCCTAGCATAACAAAGCAGCCAGCTGAGCTGGAGTATGATTGGCAGAGTTCCAGCTCCAGCATTTTAGAGCAGAGATAGAGGAAGGGCTTTGGGTTGAGAGAGAATCATTTGATAACTGGCACAAAGTCCCTGTAGCAGATACTCGGTGCACAATGTTTGCCTCCCATTCTAAAATATGTTAATCAATAGAGGTGAGAAAATAGGTCTTGGAGGCTCAGAAGCATCTAAATACATTTAGGAGATAAGGGAGTTGTAAACAGTCAGAAATTAATAAGCAGCATTGGGATTGGGCTTGATTCCCACTACTGGCAAATCAAATCAAGACAGAGGAAATAGGGAAAGAAATGGACCCACTGCAGGAAATAGCAGCTTAGGCTGAAGGAGCTCAGCCAGAGCAGGCTGGAGAAGCCTAAGGAAGGCCCCTGGGGTTTCACATAAACGCATCTCATAGCAGAGCTCAGCCAGGACTGTTTCCAGCAGACAGAGATAAGCTGGTCCTCAGCCAATGCTGGTGAAGACTTGGCCTGTACTTGCTTCCAAGGCTAAAGATGGGCCAGGGGCTAAAAGCTGTAGGCATTGGGTGCTTGCCCCCTGGTACGATGTCACAGTGGATGTGTGAATTGATTCTGGAGGTAAGAAAAGTCCCACACTTGGCTTTGGTTGTGACAACCAGGAGAATCAAGTGGTTTCTTGTTCTCAGGGTCCCTTTAACTCCTCACATCGAAGACCTTAGTCTTAGAGGCGAAGGGGATTTAATGCTTGATCTCAGCATTTTGACATTGCTCGTTCCTGGTCCTGAGGTTGGTAAGGAGAGTTGGAGGCCCCCAAATGCTAACACACACTCAGAGTAAAACAGTGTGAACATGGGAGGAGAGACAGGTGAATGTGAGCAGAAGGAGTCACTAAGGGGCTTATTGAGTGATTGAACATTTCTTTGTGGAGTCCATTAGACTGCTTAGGTGGAAGGTGATGGAATAAACTATTAATTGTAATACAATTGTATAGCTTTGCTGAAGCATTCTAGCCTGGCCTGCTGCAGGTTCTCCACCCTTCAGGGTCCCAACCTTTTCATACCATTACTAGCATTTTTGTGTTGGAGAATAGAGATGAAAGAGAGAGAATGGCAGTGAGGTCTTTGGTGTGAGAACCTTTGGGCATGTTCAGGGGGCTTTGAAGACCAAGTTCTAGGGAACAGCAGCAGTGAGGGAAGCAATATGAGGAAAAGAAAAGGAGAATTTAAAAGGCCATGCTTTCCCTTCATAAGCCTACAGATGTACAAGAAAAGAATATAAATTGTTTTGAAATTACTTTTGGCCATACGCTGTTTCTTTTAACCACAACACTGCTTTGGTAATAAGCCATGGGAATGTTGGCTTTATAAAAGTCATGGAGGGTTGGCTGAGCGGCACATTGGTTAAGCCAGTGGCCCCGGTTCGGGTCCCACATATGAGGGCCAATGACACCACCCTCAAAAATAAATAAATAAATAAATAAATAAATAAATAAATAAATAAATATCATGGAAACAGTCTAAAAAGACCCTCAAAGATATAGGGACTGTCAGAGAATCACCCAATCTTTTTCTACTTCTATTTCCAGGCCATGTCTTTGGCAAGGCCAGCTCTGGGCTTGATGGCTGTCCCACGGCAGCTCTCACAGACTTGACTCCTTCTCTGTCCTCCTAGCACTTTCAGTTGGTTCTCTGTCCCTTGGGGTCCCTTCTCAGCCTGACAATGGAGGCAGTTTCCCAGGCTTCTCGTGCCGTTTCCCCCACAGACGAGCCCAGAGGCCTTTCTCTATTTAAGGAATAGACTGGTGATGCCTACATGTAAAGGACAGCGTTTTCTTTCCTTAGGGGAGTTGTCATCAATGAATTGCACAGATGCATGCACACACACACACTCATACACACACACACACACACACACAAACACTTTCCTGGACATAAGTCTGCCGAGCTGCCCAGCACAGAAAGGTAAAGGGAGAGCAGTGATGGCTCAGGTGATAACTTTGTCTCACTGGGTCTGTGGCTTCTCTGAGGCCCTCCTGGGAGATGAGGTCCAGTTCACTGTAACACTGTCACTTCCTTACAAGGTGACAGTAATCCTGTTCTGAAGTGGAATTCCAGTCCAGTCTCCTGGGAGGAGGGAGGTGCACTTGGGAAAAGCACCATTAGGAATGGGGGTTTCTGGGAACTGGAAGTAGCAGAGAAAGTGGCATGTGAAAAAACAAAATCCAATCTATAGTGCAAGTATCAGGCATAGCTAACTTCATCCCCTGCTGTGCCAGTTATTGATTTATTGTCTTTCTGCTCCATCATCTTGGGATACTTCAACATCTTCACTCCATCCAATGCACTATCATTATGCAGAGTTGACCTTCTCAACCTCAGTAACCTGTATCTGAACTCCAATCCCATGGTCATATTAATCGTTCACAGCCACCTCTTCTTCCATCCCTTACTTCCCCACTCACGGGGGTATTCGACTCATAAAGACATCCAGACCCTTAAATCCTTAATTTTCTTCTCCTCTAGCAGCCAGTTCTTAGCCTCATTTTCTCCTAAATTCAGTATAATCTCATCATGAACTACCTGAATGATTTTCTCCCTCTGGAATTAGTGGGATTTCCTGGTTTCAAATACTATCTCTAGCACATCCTACCAATGTGACTTTGGGAAAATTTTATTTATCTGCGACTTAGTTTCCTCATCTGTTAAATGGATCTAATATTACTTCCAACCTCCTAGAGTTGTTAGAAAATTAAACAAAATAACATATATAAAGAACTTAAGTCTTTATGCCTAGAACATACCATGCACTCATAAATGTTAGGTATTACTATCACTGCCATTCCCGCACTCTAGTCCATCAAAATCCCAATTCTGGTTCACTGGTTCAGTGTTACAACAGTACATCTTCTAGAGTCCTCTACCTAGGAAATTGAGTGATGGAGGGGAAAAAAGAACAAAACAAAACAAACAAAAACAAAAACACATACAAAAAACTTGTAACTCTGAGAAAGTTCCACCACTGCCAATTAAACATGAGTATTCTCACTGGATTCTCAGCTCCATGCTATGCTTTGTCTGTTGTTAGCTTCCACTTTCATTTTCCCTAATTTCCAATCCATATCTTCCTAATTTTTGTCAACCCAGTTTACACAGCCCCTGAACATGCCCAGAATAAAACTTTGTCTCCTGTTTCATTAAAAAAATGGAGCCCATAGGTATAATTGCCCTCAACTTCTATCTCCTGTAACCTAAACACTGATTTAGAACCACATAGAGAACTGCCTCTTTTCCTCCAGCTCCCTTCCTGACCAAGGCCAAAGATCTTCTCTGCCCATCTCTCTGTCTCCCAGGACCTCAATCCATCAATTATTCTTTCCTATACTTTCAGCTGCACCCTCAACTGAGCATTTTTACTCATTCAATAAATAGGAATGTTCCTCCTATCCCCCTATGCCTAAGAAAAACTCTACAGTTTTGACTTTGTGCCCCTCCAGTAAGATTTTTTCTCACTGGAATTTAGTTAGTGTGGACTAACTCAGTCTACATAACTCCCATTCATCCCTCAACTTCTTACATCCAGACCTCCATTCCTACCATTCCATCTTCATCAGTCTTTATGGTACTTCCACTTGCCTATGCTCCTGGCACTGATGACCATTCCTTTTTCTCCCAGTATCTACCTCCATTCCCCCACCCTGGTCTTTGCTTGAGCATCCACAACACACCCTCCATATTTTCTCCATTCCTCCAACTTTTCCTGCTCTGTTGTGTTTATGGAACCCTCTTCTCCTAATTGCCTCTTGAAGGTTGGGGTTTTCTAGAATTTTCTTTTTGACCCACTCCTTTTTGTGTACTTTATACCTTCCCTGGGTGCTGTATGTTTTCAAATCTCCAGTTTTGATTTCTCTCTTAAACTTCAGATCTTAGTGGTTCTTTGAAATCTTCATCTGGATGTCCCACAGGACCTCAAACACATAGTCAGACCTTATCATCCCTCTCCACATTCCTCAATTCCTCAAACTCGATTCTTTACCCCAACTGATGAGGTCATCATCCATCCACATTGTCCCAAAGTAATGAATACAAAGTTTTTCCTCCTCCCTTATATCAGCCTATCACCACTTCTTCTAACATTTACCTCTTAAGTATTTCCAAAATCCATCTTTTCCTCTCTTTCTCCACTGTCCTAGTTCCAGCTCCCCTCATCTCTTACCTGAAGGTTACCACCATCTCCTCATTAATTTTCCACCTTTGATCTTGTTTTTCTAAACCTTCTTCTGACTGTAGTTTGAGAGAGAGAGATCTGGTCCATTTACCACCAAAACTTTTCAATGATTCCCATTTTCAGTATTTATCATAGCCTTAAAGGACCCACATCATCTAGTTTTCAGAAAATTCTCAGATTTTCCTCCTTCCACTCCCACCTTGCATATTAAGCTCCATTTAGATCAAAAGTATGAGGTTCCCCTATACACTGTACATTGCACTTACCTCTGTGTGTCCTCTGAACCCCAGCAGATGAAGCACAACACCTTTTCTGTGTTCCCTTAGTAATTCTCATATAATGACATCTGAACTTTCAATACACATTGCATTTGGGAAATTACTTTCTGGCTCCACCACAGCCTGTGGCCTCCTTGAAGGCAGAATCATGTTTAGCCTTTTCTGTGTGGCTGGTACCATCCCAGCCCCTGGCCTATGCTAGCTCTTGAGTAAATGATGGTTAAACTGAACTGAACTGACTCTCTAAGTTGGCCACTATACCGCTCATTCTTAGAACTCTCCATACCTGGCTTACATCAAACCTTCCTGCAACTGTCTCTTCAAAGGCAGGGACATTCCTTCCAGATGAAAGTCTTCTATTTCACTGTCGCAAGCTCTTTTCCTAACTCTTGTTCCACAAGTTTCCACTTCACTCATAAGGTCCCAGAAGTGGAAGTTATTTTCAGATTTTAAATAAAAGTCATTCAACACCCAAAAGTCATCCAAAGCTATCTTTGTATAGTGAAAAGGACACTCAATGGGGTGTCAGGACACTCGAGTTACAGTTGTGCTCTGTGTCTGATATGTGATCAAGAAAAGGCACCGTATTGCTAGATCTTCCGTCTCCTCATTTACACAGTTCCTGGATGGGGAAAGCTGGGCTGGGGCCATATTGTCTGATTTGTTAGAGGCTTTTTCTGTTTAGGGTTTACCTAGCATCATTAGAAGCATGATAATGGCATGTCTTGGTTGTCAGAGTGGCCTTGAAGGAGGCACAGAGGTTGACAAGATGATGGGTTGGGGGCAAAAAGAAGGATAGAGAACAGACTGTATTTGTATCATCAAAGGATGAACCCAGGACAAAGAATCCCTGAAGGAAAATATGGGCCTAAAAATATGAGATTCAGGCTCCAATCTTCTTTCCCTGATGCTCTTAACTCTGTTGGACTCCTCAGCACCCAGACTTAACTTGCTTGAATTTGTTCACCTCACACTTCCTCTCAGCCAGCCCTTTTCAAATAACACTTCCCTATAAAGCTTTCACTGTTGTCTGTTCTGTTACAAATGGCCCTAAAGCCAGAAGAGCCACAACAATGAAAAACTGCTCTCTGCCCCAAATCCTGCATGGTGCCTGGTCTCTCCTTCAGGAGCCTGGCACAGTCAGCCTTCCTCACACAGGCTGCCCCGCACTCTCCCTGACTGTAAATCTCAAAGAAAGATGAGGGCCTGCCTAGCTCTGTGCTCTGAACCTCAGAGGAATCACAGAAAGGAAGGAAGTTTGCTTTAAAAACAGCCAGCCACCAGTCAATGCTTCATAGCAGGAGAGGCAAGGAGTTGACTTTCAGTAAGTCAGCAACCACTCACTTGTCAAGAAGAGAGCACATGATGTACTCTATGGGAAGTGTGAAATGATTTCTTTCACACTGTTCCTTATTGGAACATTCCCCATCGACAGCAATCACTCATCCTCCCAGAGAGTCAGAATTAGAGAAACAACAAAGGATAGAGAATACACAGAGTTGCACAGAGATGCACACAAAGAAATTTACATTGAAACACCCAGGCGAACACACACTCAGTACATACAAACCCTCAGGCACCCATTCACAAAGATGCTTAGATGGGCACAGAAACAAACCAACATTCACCCATTTGGGCCTATATAGCCTCAGGTCTAGACCCAGGCACACTCACATGCCCAGTCACTCATGAGCACATCACACTCAGGCACACTGAGCCTGGAGAAGCATAGATACTCAGAGAATAAAAAAGGAAGTGTATAAATGGGTATAGCCAACTCAACTCCTGACAGACAGATGCAAAGGCAGGTAGAGGTTTCTAGGAAGGGCATGACATGGCAGATGTATAATTTGCTGATTAACTATGGACAGTAGGAGAGTAGGTGGATGGAGATAACAATGCTAGAGGTGGGGAGTAAAGACCTGCTATTGCACAAATTGGGGTGAGAAGTGAGCAGGATTTGCACTGAGGCTGCAAAGGGATGGATCCAGAGATATTTTTAGGTCAAATTTAATGAATTTAGTGACTAATTCTCTGTATCTAGAAAAGTGGAAAAGGAGGAGTGACTCTTGAAATTCTGGCTTGGACAGTGGGTTATACCAGAGAAGGGCCTGGGAGGACAGCCAGAATGACCCCCTTTGGTTATGCAAACTATCTACTGAGGGTATCCTGAATACCAGTTCCCTTGGACAAGCCCTCTGGCCAAGACTTGGGGAGCCTACAGCCTGAATCCCAGTGGCCTTTCACAGGCATTTTGTCTGTCAGAGAAAAATGAGCATGCCGGGTTCAGATGACAGCAGGAGCAAAGAGCCTACCAGGAACACAGAGGCATGACTCAGGGCGGCTATCCTGCCTACAACACTCCTAACTGATCAGTTTCCTCCAGATCTCTGAATGATTTGGACTACCATAAATTGTTATGGTCTAACAGCATGATGCTAAACTTCCCTTCAGATCCAGCCCTCTCTGGACTCACAAAGACACTTTTGGAGGTGAAGGTCACCGTGTTCCTCAGCTCTTCCCCCAGTTTTCTGCTTTGGGTAAGCATTTATGTGTGCCACAGGGTTCTGTTTCCCTAACCATTTTTAAACTTAAATGTGTGATGATAATTAAAAAATAAAGGGGCAATTGTGCAAGGACTTAATAAGAAGTACCTAAATGCTACCTGGCAGTATTTATGACCCCAACAAAACAAGGGAGGACACTCTAGAGCAGGCACAACCCCTCTGGGACTAGCTGTGACAACAAGCTTGAAAGGGAGACTTCTTGCAAAGGCAGCAGCTAAGCTGGCTGCAGTATAGCATCAAGTCTTCCTTGTGAAAGCTGAGAAGAAAATTCTTCTCTCAAATAAATGCCTAATTGCTGGGAACTAGATATGGAATTAATAAAAACTATGTTCCAACAGAGGAAATGCTGAAGAAGTTCTGAGAGCTTCAGTTGCACTCACGTCTTCCCAGGAGAATTTGCTTTCTGTTTAGCACCTCTGCTCCCACCCCCACCCCCCACCACCACCGCCTCTGGGCCCCTTAACTGGGTGTGCACATTGTTCTTAACACACAGGGTTAACAGAGTCCAAGGACTTAAAGATGTCAGTCCTATGGGGGGACTTTTCTCTTCCTCCTCCTTTTTCAACAAATCTCTATTAAATGACAACAGTACAACACATGAAAGATAGAGAGATATCAGGAAAGGTTCAGACAGCTGTGTAGAAAAGCCACTGGAAGCAGCTTGGTGTGCCTGAAAGTTGGGTGGGACAGGGTCTCAGGGAATCACCAGGGTGAGTGAATGAATGGTGTTAGCCAAGTTGATGGAACTAATATTTTAGAAGACAGTGTGGTAAGCACTAATAACAATACATATAAGAGGCTATGAAATGGCAGGGAAATAGCACCACTTCTGCATTTGTGTGTGTGTGTGTGTGTGTGTGTGTGTGTGTGTGTGTGTGTGTGTGTTGGGGGGTTATTTAGAAGACTTTATGAAGCAGAAGGTAACCCAGACAGAGAGAGAAATGTGTTGAAAGCATAGGTTGGGATTTCCAGTCAAGATGGCAGAATAGGTAAATGCTCCCTTCTCTCATGACCACATCAAAATTACAACTAAACTATAGAACAACTATCATTGAGAATCACCTGAAGTCTAGCTGAAATAAAGTCCTACTTTGAAGGACATGCTGCAGAAGCCACCTTGAGACTAGTAAGAGAGGCAGAGATGTAGAACAGGCTGGTCCCACAACCTTGTGTGACCTTTAAAAATCTGGAGGGATATTCCAGCATCAGAGGTGCCCCCAGAGAAGAAAGGGGTCCCAGTTCAAAACCAGGTTCCCAAAGCCAAAGTTTCCAGTGCCGAGGAGAAAAGTCTCCATAACTTCTGGCTATGAAAACCAACGAAGGTTGTGGCTGAGTGAGATGGAGGGTGGCTAGAGTCCCAGGCAATCCTCTTGAAAGGCCCATGCATGGACTTTCTCACTCATTGACAATCTCACCTGCTCTGAGCTCCAGTGATGGAGCAGAAACTTCAAAGGCACAAGGGACATATGGGGAAGAACTGAGCTGTTTGGCTTTGAGGTGAGTGCTAGAGAGGCAGCTCCCAGAAAGAAGTGTTGGCAGAACCCATTGTTTCTTTTTTGAGTCATCCCTCTTTCCCAGCATGCAGACATGGGTGCTGCCATATCAGAGTCTCCATCAACCTGGTTAACACCATTCATTCTCCCTGGTGATTCTCCAAGACCTTTCCCTATCCAACTTTCCGGCACAAGCTGGTTCCAGGTGGCTTTTCCATAAAAACATCCTGTCTTGACTCATGCTGTGAACTTTCCTAAAATCTCTCAAAGTTTCACAAAATCTAAAAAAGCAGCATCTAGCTTCAGCATGCTCTACATTTCTTGCCAAGCAGCCCCAAGCATGACACGAGTGGTAGCCAACCTCAGTTTGTGACTTGGCCTCTCAAGACACCTCCAAACCCAGCTCAGATGTTGGCCATCTGTGGATTGCTTTGTGGCTTATGCCCTGACCCCAGGCAGGGCACAATGTGTGACTGAACTTCACCTGCATCAAGGCCCCTTTCAGTAGACCTCAGAACTAGCACACCCAGTGGCCAACTTCAGACCAAGGCAGAGCATCATGCAGCTGCCTCCAAGGATAATACACCCAAAGGGCAGATTGGGCGGTACCAGAGGCTGCTAACATGAATTCTGCTCCATTGGGTAGGCACTTGCACAATATTTCCTTCATTGTAGCCATAGCCAGCCCTCACAACTAATCAGCCTGAGGATCAATCTTTCTCACTAACATGCAAACAGCAACGAAGGCTCAACTACAACAAGAGAGCACATATGACACACACAACAGACACACCAGGAGCACCCAGCTTGGGTGACCAGGGAGACTGTTACTGAGCCCCACAGGTCACCTACTACATAAGGCCAATCTACTATGACCAGGAGACATAGAAACCCTACCTAATACATAGAAACAAATATAGGGAGGCAGCCAAAATTGGGAGACAAAGAAACATGTCCCAAATGAAAGAATATAACAAAGCTACAGAAAAAAGAAATAAACAAAATGGAGACAAGCAATCTACAAGACACAGAGTTCAAAAAATCCTAGTTATAAGGATGCTCAATGATCTCATGGAGAACATCAACAAAGAAATAGGAAACATAAAAATGGATATAAAAAAAAACATTAAAAAGGAACCAGTCAGAAATAAAGAATACAATAACTGAAATGAAGAATACTTTAGAGGAAATCAACAGTACATTAGATGAAGCAGAGAATCAAATCAGTGATTTAGAAAATAAGGTACCAGAGAACACCCAATCAGACAAGAAAAAGAAAAAGAACCCCCAAAAATAAGGATAGTTTAAGAGGCTTCTGACACATTATTTAGCATATCAACATTTGCATTATAGGGGTACCAGAAGAGGGAGAAAGAAAGGGATTGAAAACCTATTTGAAGAAAGAATGACAGAAAACTTCCCTAACCTGGTGAAAGAAATAGACATACAAGCCCAAGAAGCACAAAGAATCCCAAACAAGATGAACTCAGAGACCCACACCAAAATATATAACGTTTGGCATTTTTATTATGATATATTTTGGTGTGGACCTCTGAGTTCATCTTGTTTGGTCTTATGGGAATTCCCTTTTAGAGAGGTTCTTAGAAGGATCAAGAGAAAAGCAGTTAGTTACCTAAAAGGGAATTCCCATAAGACTGTCAGCTGGTTTCCCATCAGAATATTTGTAGACCAGAAGGGATTGGCAGGAAATAGTCAAAGTGATGAAAAGCAAGGGACTACAATCAAGATTACCCAGAAAAGCTATCATTTGAATCAAAGGACAGATGAAGAGTTTCCCAGACAAGAAAAAGCTAAAAGAGTTCATCACCACCAAACCAATATTATAAGAAAAGTTACAGGGACTTCTTTAAGAAGAAGAAAACAAAAAAAATGACCAAAAATACAAAAAATAAAATGCCAGTAACTACATATCTATCAACCATTATTTAAGTGTAAATGGATTAAAAGCTCCAATCAAAAGATCAAGTGCTGAATGAATACGAATACAAGACCCTTACATATGCTGCTTACAATATGGGATACTTAGACATGACTGGAGAGAATATATTCATCTGTAATAATTGAGGCTATACTATCAAAAGAGAAGCAAGGAGTCAATTCCCAGAGAAGAGCAGTGATGAGGGGTAGAGGAGCCCTGGTCACATTCAGGTCCCAGCTCCAGTGGCTCCTAAGGCTCCTGCAACCCCTGAACTGCCCCAAGGCTTGGTCATTCAGGAGATGTCCCAGGTCACAGGCTCTCCAATCAAGTCCCTGTCTTTGATAAATAAAACTCCAGCTGGGTTTCTTCACTTGTAAACAAGAGTACTTGAGTAACAAGGTGTGTGGGAGTGGGAAGGTTGAAATGCAGCTGAAGTCAAGAGTATGAGGGCTGTTACACTTAAAGTGTAAACATTGACCTCCAAAAGGCAAATCAGTGAATGTTTTTGAGCCACACACAGATGTGTATGATATTGTAGAACTTGGACTGAAGCAGGGTGAGGCTAGGAAAGTGGATCATATGGGAGGGTCTCAATAACACAGTGGGGACAGAACTTAAGGCAATTGCATTGGGATAAAAAGAAGAGAGAATACTACTGGTCGAAGTATGCCTGATGCATTGAAAGGCCAAAACTTAAAATGTCAGAGCTTGGAGTAAGAAAAGGTTTATTGATCGAGAAGGTGCCAACTGAGAAGATGGGAGACTTAGTTTTACAAATTCATCTTTAAAGAGTACAGAGTTCAGGGGCCGGCCAAGTGGCGCTGTGGTTAGGCGCTGGCTTGGGAAGTCAGCGGCCCCGGTTCGGTCCCACATATGAGGGCCAATGACACTGCCCTCAAAAAAAAAAAAAAAAAATACAGAGTTCAGTCTCCTTTTATGTCAAGGGAAAAGGAAATGGGAGGGGCAAGAGAAGATTGACCACTGCAGATATCTGGGGGCCAGCAGGGGCCCCAGAAGATTGTGCTAGTTGGTATGAGTCTGGTCATGATGTTGCTGCAAATCTTTGGTAAACAACACATACTTCCTTTATCTCCTTGGAAAAGACATCTTCTGGTAAGAGGCTGTTTTTTAAAATTCAAGTTGCATGCAGAATTCCTCTAATGATTAGCCTGTCTGTGTACAAGACTAAGCAGAAGCTATTAGCCTGAAGACCATGTGAACAAAGCCGGCTGGAACAAGATGGAGTCAGACAGGCCAAGCATTATATTCTGTTACAAGAAGATTCTAGAGATGTTTCCAAGGCAGAAATCAAGGACCCATTGGAAGATGAAGAGGTAGAAGATTCTGAAATTGTATCCTGAAAGCCAACGAATAAGATAATTTTAAGGAAAAAAATTATGCTCAGTTATACCCCTCAAAAAGGGAACTAAGAGATCAAATGAGGTAAATATTAGAAAGCGGTGATTGGGTTTGGCAATTCAGAAACTTCTAACCAGACAGCAATGGGTTAAGTGGAAAATGTGAGGAAAAGAAGTGGGAAAATGATTACTGTCTCAGCTTTTAAGTCCACCAAAAACATCAACCAGCAGTATTTACAAAATATAACTCTGATGTCCAATGTTGTCATGATAATTCAACTTGATGAAAGCAAAATTATTGTTTTATAATAGTTTTATGTCTCCAACTTCTACTTTTTAAAATAAGTTAAATATTTTATTTCATTCAAAGAAAAATGTGCTTTTTTCTCATCAGCCACAATAACCCAAAGTTAATAACTCTTTTTTCAATGTATCTATTTATTATGTTTTCATTTGTTGAATAGTTAGACATGACTTCTTTAAAAACTCATAGAGTATAGAAGAGTCTGAAGTAAAACATGAATCTCTTTCTCTCCCCCATTCTCCTGTTAAAAACAGTTACCAGTCTCTTGCCAATATTTCCAGAGATAGTCTATGCAAACACAGCCATATAGGTATAAGCATTCTCTTTTGATATCTATGAACACATTTCCATTCCTTGCATTTTTCACTTCATACAGTCTTGAGATTGTTCCATATCTGTGCATATATAGACCTTCTCATTTTGAAATGGCTCAATTGATTTATTCCATTAGACCCCTATGGATGAACTTTTCAGTTGTTTCCATGACTTTGCTAATATAATCAGGGCTGTAGTAAATGCTCTTTCTTTGGATATGTCTGTATGACAAAGGCCTATCATTGCAACTGCTAATTT
Organism: Aselliscus stoliczkanus; assembly: GCA_033961575.1. Classification (NCBI taxonomy): domain Eukaryota; kingdom Metazoa; phylum Chordata; class Mammalia; order Chiroptera; family Hipposideridae; genus Aselliscus; species Aselliscus stoliczkanus. Next base: position 124,257,585 of record CM066729.1, read on the forward strand.
AAAGCAAATATGCATTTAAAATTTTGATAGGTATGCTAAAACTGCCTTCCCAATTTTCTACCAACAAAGTGTAAGAGTGACAATTACACTATATCCTCACTCAGCACAGTGTGTCATGGCATATTTTGCTCTTTACATCATTGTTACAATCTGAAAAGTAAGGGTTAACCTCAGATCTTTGCTGATCCAGAAATGCCTGGGACAATGATCTTAAAGTCCTGTTTCTCAAGAAAATTCAAAGTTAAGTAATTGTGGAGTGTTGTGTCTGTTTCATCTGCACAGTGAGACTGCTCCTGGTCTGGGGAAATTGTGAACTGGAATGCAGGCCTCAGGCCACCATGAATCCAAGGGCATAAAAGGGGGTGTCAGGGTGACCCACACCCATCTTGGTGCTCACCTATGTAGGAAGTTGCCTATGCTGTGCAGCTGTATTACTTCTCCCTGCATCCATTCAGAAAGCTAAGGAGCCTCAGTATTAGTTTAAAGCCTATTATAACTCAAGATTCTGTGCAGGTACATAGTTCATTGATTTAACTTTATATTTATTTTATTATGAGTGCAGCTGAGCACTTTTCCTATAATTTCAAAGACATTTTTGTGTGTTTTTTAAACTATAGCTGTATATCATGTTCTTTGGCTCCTAGGGTGGTGAGGCTTATATTCTTATTGATTCATAAATACTCTTTATATGTTACAGGATGCATTCTTTGTCATATGTATTGCAAATATTTTTTCCAGTTTTTCATTTGTCTTCTGACCACGTTTATGTTACTTTTTACTGTGAAAATCATTACATTTTTATAGTTGTATATACCCATCTTGTCCCTTAAGACTTCTGGATTTTGTGAAGTCCTTTCAAAGGTCTTTTTTATTTTAAGATTATAGAAGGTTTTTTTCATGTCTCTTTCTAGTTTTTTTATTTTTTTTACAGTTTTTTTAGTATTTGATATAGCTGGGATTTCCACTTTGGTATAAAGAGTGAGGTAAAACTCCAACTTTATTTTTTCCAGACTATTACCTAAGTCAGTGCCTCTATAATAAAGCTTTCATACTCTATTACAAGACACTGCTATAAGCTCTTTTTCAGAGTTACTTCTTAAGATGCTTAAAATTTCTCTCAGCAATATGGAGCTGATTATGCCAATAGAAAGCTAGAGACCTAATGCTCTCTCCTACTTTTTATTAACTATTCCTAAAATATACAATGTAAAAGGATTTGTAAAATTTCAACAGGAATTGAAATTGTAATTTAGGTAAATATCTGCCAGATGTGCAGAAGATTGTCCACTACCTAAAAGAAGATAAAGAAAAGTGTCCGTCCACCCATGAGCACCTCATACTTCTTCCTCAAAAAGAAGAGACTCGTGCTGACCAAATGAGGGCACAACATGACAGAGAAGGAGCTACTCTCTAAGGTAATAAGACGTGAATCAACAGATTCCTCTCCACAGTTGTAGCTTCCCACCCCGCCCTCCTCCCGAAGGTTCTAGATAATTAGACACTAATTCTCAGCCATAGAAGTCAGAGATATAAATGGGTTTCATGTTCAATTCTCCACCCGTGGTACAGAGGCCAGCAGTGAGCACGGGCTGTGCTTTGAAGACCCCAATAGCTAGGACACATATGGGCAGATGGGCGCGGAGTTGGGGGTAGAGAGGGGAAGTGGTGAGTATGAGATGTTCATTTCTGCCTTCTAGAAACAAAGGTACATTTTGATTCACATTAACCAGAAAAAATTAATCCCTTTTAGCAGAAAATACCAAAGAAATGGAACCAAGAGAGTTTTGTTTGGCACCAAATAAATAATTGCTAAGCCCCAGCAAATGTGGCCAGGGATTGTGCATGTCAGCCATCCCATAGTTTAAGATCTGGGATGATGATTTTAACAGCAATAAAATGAAAGTGAAATTGTCAAAGTAAATTGATCCAGCAGCTAATAAAGAAATGCCAGGCCTGTATAGATCTTTAACATTCTCAGTAGACCAGGGAAACCTCAGAGTTAATATGGTATTGGGCAGAGGTCTTGGTTGCATTAAATGGAAAGCAACCATGTATCTTAAGCAAAACAGGGAAGTTAGACATAACAGATCACTAGAGGATAAGGGTTGACAAGAGGCAGAGATCAACAAAATTCAGAGACCTAAATATCAGAATGCATCAGTCAGACTGTTATTTAAATGCAATACAAACTGCCTCTTGCTGATTTAAGTGAAAATGAATTTACTGACAGCATCACTGGAAGTCCCAGAATTGACATAAAGACTGGAGAATCAGAGTCAGAAAATGGTCAGTATCAAGGAGGAGAGGCTCCACCAAACACACATGAACTCCTCCCGCAGGACAAGTCTGAGTATGGCACATCTGCCTCAGAGGCTAAACACTGGGTGCCAAAATGTCATCCCAACCCCAAGTGATAATAACTCAGATGCTGCCCTGGGCACCATAGCTTCTGCCCCTGGAAATTATCCCTGGCTGTCACAACTGCAGGCAACCAGTGAATTCTCTACAGGCCCAGGTCTTGCCATCACTAGCCTCAGAATCCCAGGTAAGTCCACCTCATTGGCCAAGTCATATGCCAAGCTCCTAGCTTCTCACAGGACCTGAGACTTCATATCTGGCTCTTTAGCTTCTATCATGATAGACTCAGTGCCCTACCAATTGCACCACCAACATACATTGGGAAGTGAAGGAAGTGACAAATGACCACTCGATCGACAACCAAACATATATGTTCTGGACAGGACAGCACTGACATTACCTGCTGAGCACCAATATTGTCACCTCTGCACACCACAGCTACTGCCTCTACCTCTGAAAATGAATTGGAATCAAGTCCTGGCATCCAGAGGAAGGGTCAGAAGGAACATCTGGACCCTCAGGCTTCCAAAGAAAAATGCAAGCAATAAATCAAGTTACGTTAAAACGAGAATATGGCACCCAAAATTTAAGAACATTTGATGTTTTAGCAAAACAAATTTTCAGCCACATGTTTGATTTTTCATTAAATCATAGAGACTGTAAGCCAAAGGATAATGTTTGACTTAGGAATAATAAATGGTATTTCAGTTTAATATTGCTTTAAAGATTGCAGAAGACAAAGCCAATAAAGAGGAAGAAAGGCTCAAAAGTCTTTCCCTTAGTGCACAGAAGAAATATAAAACAAGAAAACTTTTCTGAATGGAAGCAATGCCTTCTGAGATCTCAGACTAAAGTTGTTCCAAAAACCAAACATAATTAATGAAAAGGAACAACACACACATATATCCTGGTGACTTTAAAAATTGTAAGAATAAAGTAAAAATTCTATAAATATGAAGATGGGAAAACTGATAACACAAAAAATAAAATATCAAGCTATGCTCAGCCTTTTCCTTTCAGTTACACCAAATGGCTGCCATGGCCATGGCAAAAAAACTTGTTTTAAAAGTATTAAAGCCAAACTAAATAAAAATCACACTAAGAAATTAAAAATTAGAGAAACTAAAATATAAAATATTGGTGGTTGTCAATGAAATTCCATAACCATAGATTTGTCTAAATATTTGGTGTAAGTATGGTTAAAAGAATAAAAAAAATGTCAAAAATTATCCTAAAAGAGTAAATAAAAATTAACAAAACTAATAAAAATGCTCTTAATCAAAAGAACTAAAAATTTAAAGAAAAGTAAACATATTTTTCTCATGCTAAATGAGGAAAAATAGAAGAAATATTTAGCTTTGATGCTAATAATTAAAGGAAACTATAATAAGGTATTTTTAATTAAATATATTTATTTGCAGAATTCAAAGCAAGTTGTGTTCATTGTAAATCACTACATGGGAAAAAATCAAATAAAACAACACATAAAGGATTGGGCGTGAGAGCTATGAGTAGATTTTTTACAAAGGAGGAAACAAGATGAAAAATGAGATTGAAATTGCAGCTTGACAATAAGTATAAATCAGCTCAATTACCATTTTAAAACAGAAAGACTACCAAATGAGCACCAAAATGAAAGTGTAACTACAGTCGTTTTTAAGAATCTTAGGAAAAGTAACACAGAAATTTTTTCAGTAAAAGATTGGGCAAAGGTAAACCACACAACAAAAGTAGAGGAATGGTGTTCATATCAGACAACATAAATTCCAAACCAACAAAAATTGTTAAACTGAACAAATAGGATTGGATTTCTTTGGTGAAGGTACATTCTACAATGACATTCTGATATTAAAAGAAAATGTGTATATACTAGGTAACATAATATTAAATATAATGAAGCAAGATCTGCTGGAAATAAAGGAGATTCTAAAAACAACTATAGTAAGTTATGTTAGGTTCTAAATTATTTACAGTCTAAAAGATAAAGTAGAAAATAAATAAATAAGGCTTAAAGTAATGATTTTCAGGTGTGTCTCAAGAGTATCTGTGGTGAGGGCTGATGAAAGATACTGAGAAGGCAAAGTCTGGACCATCCATCCTCTATATAACAGCATTCCACATGACCTTGCATTTGAAGAACATAGCCTTGAGAAGGCAATAGGGTAGAATATGCTTCATTGTTTTTCAAAATCTCTATGACACTGATTCAAAAGTCAGGTTTTAAATTCAATGTATGTCAATATTTAATTTTAATAGCTGTCATAGTCAAAAAGCTACTTACAAAAGCACACAGGACCACATAGAAGAATCACACTGTTGGCTACATTCTCTGAATCTATTATGCAACTTTTTTTTGCTGAAATTCTTTTAGTAAATTTCCATCATTCCAACTGTCAATCAGTTATTCATGCCATATAATTATTATGTAATGTGCTTTGATTTTTAACAAAATAAGCTCAAAAACAGCAGAATTGTTTGAGCTGTTTATAAAGCAAGTTAGACTTTTTAAAATTATGCTTAGGTTTTTGGGTATGCATATATGAGAGATATTATAAGTGACATATATTGGGTTTTTTTTGTTGTTTGTTTTGTTTTTTGAGGGCAGTGTCACTGGCCCTCACATGTGGGACCGAACCGGGACCGCTGGCTTCCCAAGCGCTTAACCACCACGTCACTCGGCCGGCCCTGACATATATTGTTTTAAACAACAAAATCATGTAAGATGAAACATTTCAGACATATGTTTTCAAAATGTTCTTTCCTTAGTACAAGGTTCTGTTAAAAATCAATTCCTCGCTTGTTAAAACATCACCTTTACCTTGAAGGGACACGTTAAATGGGTTAGTTTATTTGAAAATGTCTACTTGGTCACCAAAGGGAATAAGGTCATCACATTTGGAATGCTTATCTTTCTACATGAGAAAAAAAAATGTATTCTACTTTTTTTTTTTTTTTTTTTTTGTGACCAGTATTACTGGCCCTCATATGTGGGACCTGAACCGGGGCCGCTGGCTTCCCAAGCCGGCGCTTAACCACCGTGCCACTCAGCCGGCCCTCACTTTATTTTTAAACTTGACCAAGCCTTTGAAATCTTTTACCATGAGATTACCAACTCTCCTCTGTGAGGTAAAAATACTACCCGTGGTCATGCTCTTCACTTCAAAGTATATTCTAAAAATTCTCCCACTTTTTATTTAAATACATCAATGGTACTTCAGCTTGATGCATTTCCCTACCTATGATGGAGGCAATAAATAAATTTCACATGTGATGCAATTGTGACTCACCCAAGGACCCATTGTATTCCAGTAGAAGCAGCAGCAGCTCCACCTGTAACAGTTATTCAGTTTTTCACTCCCGTCCTCCACAAAACCAAGATTTAAAAATTGTCATTAAAGAAGTTGAATACTTCTTTACTACTGTTGAAAATCTATCTTCTCTAGTACATTTAGAGATTGTGTCACAGTGGCTCAAAACACACACACACACACGTGCTTTGTGCATTCAATTACTGAAAGATCATTTGGTAGACACTCTAAACTGAAATATCTTAGAGATATATTTACTTTTATCCAGCTATATAGAAACTCCCCTATTGAAGAATTTGTTCTAAAACTTGTTTCTTTATATATATATATATATATATATATATATATATATATACACACACACACATACAGTGGATTTTACTACTGCCTTCTGATACTCTTTGCCAACAAAAGAATATACTTTTAGGTTGTTGTGATATTGTTTTCTGGGTATAGTTTCAGTGACTTTTACCCTTAAACCATAAGCAAATGCACCCTTTATCATGTGTGGCTTCTTGTCTTTAACTATACAAAAAGAAATCTCAAAACAGGTATTATATTTTTAATACATTTGGATTTAATATCAGATGACTTAAACACAGCTAAGAAAATGCAGAAACATGTCTTCGGGTTCTGAATGATCAGTTTTATTTATTTTATGTTTTAATTATTTTTTTCAGTTACAGTTCACATTCAATGTTATTTTACAAGTATATTAGTTTCAGGTATACAGCATAAGGGTTAGACATTTATATAATTTATACATAATTGTTGCAAAATTATTGGCTATGTTCTCTATGCTGTACTTTACATCCCTGTGATTATTTTGTAATTACCAATTTGTATTTCTTAATCCCTTCACCTTTATCACCTAGCTCCCCAATCTCCCCTCCCCTCAGGCAATCATCATTGTTCTCTATATCTATGAATCTGTTTCTGTTTTGTTTATTCATTTATTTTTTCTTTAGATTCCACATATGAATAAGATCGTGTGGTATTTGTCTCTGTCAGTCTTATTTCAATTAATATAATAACCTCTAGGTCCACCCATTGTCACAAGTGGTAGGATTTCATTCTTCTTTATGGCCAAGTAATATTCCATTGTATACCATTTCTTTACACAATCGTACATTGATGGGCACTTGGGTTGCTTCCATATCTTGGCAATTGTAAACAGTATTGCAATCAACATAGAGGTGCATATATCTTTTCAAATTGGTGCTTTGGATTGCTTCAGATAAATACCCAGAGATGGAATTGTTGGGTCATAAGGTAGTTCTATTTTTAATTTTCTTAGGAAACTCCATACTGTTTTCCATAGTGGCTGTACCACTTTGCAATACCATTAATAGTGCAGGAGGGATCCCTTTCACATCCTTGCCAACACCTGTTTATTGATTTATTGGTGATAACCATCCTGACATGAGTGAGGTTTTTATTTGCATTCCTTGGATGATTAGTGACATTGAGCATCTTCTCATATGTCCATTGGCCATGTGAATGTCCTCTTTTGAAAAACATCTATTCAGGTCCTCTGCTCATTTTTCAATTGGATTGTTTTGTTTTGTTTTGTTTTGTTTTTGTTTTTGGTGTTGAGTTGTATGAATTCTTTATAATTTTGGATATTAATCCCTTATCAGATATATCATTGGCAAATATCTTTTCCCATTCAGTAGGCTGTCTTTTTGTTTTGTTGATGGTTTCCTTTGCTGTGTAAAAACTTTTTATGTGATATAGTCCTATTTGTTTGTCTTTTTCTTTTGTTTCCCTAGCCCAATGAGACAGATTAGAAAAAATATCACTAAGACCAATGTTAGAGAGTTTATTGCCTATATTTTCTTCTAGTTTTATGGCTTCAGGACTTACATGTAAGTGCTTAATCCATGTTGATTTTTTTTCTTGTATATGGTATAAGAAGGTGGTCCAGCTTCATTTTTTTTGCATGTATCTGTCCAGTTTTCTAGAATTTTCTCTTGTTCCTTTATTTGGGACCTGTGTCTTTTTTTCCTCATTTGGTCTGCCTCTCTTTGTTTGTTTCTATGGATTAGGTAAATCTGCTATGTCTCCCAGTCTTGACCAGGTGGCCTTCTGTAGTAGATGCTCTATGGAGCCCAGTTCAACAGTCTCCCTGGTCACCTGTGTCAGGTGCTCCAGGAGTGTCCCTTGTATGGATTGTGTGTGCCTCCATTATAATTGAGACTCGATTGCTATTGGCACATCAGTGGATGGGATTGAACCTCAAGGTGACAGGCTGTGGGGTTTGGCATGTCCACAGTTTATGGGATACTGTGCAGGGTTTGCCCTAGCCAGCTCTGGAGACTGCTGAGACTGTTGTTTAGGTGTGCTGCTTGTGGGACCTATTAAGTGGTGTTCTGCTATGGTCTGAAGCCGACCTCCTGGTATGTTGCTTCTGGGGCCTCTTGGGAGGGGCTCTGATGCAGGTCCAGGTCAGCTATTGCCTGTGACCAGCCGTGCAGTGCTTGGTAGGAGCTACAAAAGCGACCTGTGGTTGATCACTGCCTATGTTGGACCTGGAGGCATATGAGAGAGGCCATGCTGCAATCCGAGGATGGCCACCACGTACTGGGCCTGGGACAGGTCTGAAAAAAGCCGAGGATGCATTGAGGCCTGCTGCCACCTGCCAGCTCCTGTAAGGTTCAGCTGCTGGTAAGCCTCAAGCAGTATGCAAATTGGGTGAAGGGGGGTCTCAGAGACTCACCAGGGTGGGACAAGTGTTATTCACCAGGTTAATGTAGATTCTGGTTTGGTGCCACTCTTGGGCCTGAAACTACTCAGCAATAGTCACAGAATACACCAAGGCCAGCCGCCACTCAGCTAGGGCTCATGGATCCCCGAGAGTTGTCCAAGAAAGAGTACAATGTAGGCAGGACTGGCTTCTTACTGAGACAATGCCTCTGGTGTTAGATGAATTGGGTGGGATGGGTTCCCAGGGAGTCATCAGGATGGAGTGAGTGGAGTTACCCAGACAAATGCAGCAGATTCAGATTTGGCCATGTAGGGGAGAGCTCAAGACAGTAAAGATGGCAACTGCCTTCCAGCTGCACAAGAGAAGGGTTCTACACAGGGAAAATGGCAACTGTCCCACCAGTCCTTATACTGAAGTCACACAACTCAGTCTTTCCTACATGTTTCTGACACCTCTCCAGTCATTGTCCCTCCACTGTAGCCCAGGGTGAGTGCCTATGAATAAGCGAGTCCATGTGTGGGCTCTTTAAGAGGGCATCTGAGTTTCCCACAGCCTTCGGTCCCACCTAGCCTGTTGGAATCACCACTGCTCGTCACAGCCAGGTGTTGTGGAGGCTCCTCTTCCCAACACCAGTACCCCAGGCTGGGGGTGCCCAGTGTGGGACTGGATCCCTTGCTCCTCAAAGGGGACCTCTGTGGCCTCCAGATTCTCAACCACCACAGCAAGTTTGGGACCAGCTGGTTCTGTGTGTCTGCCTCTCTTACAATTCTTGATGTTGTTTCTTCTTTATATCCTCTGATATAAAACTTCTGTTCAGCTAGACTTCATATGGTTCTCCAGGTTTATTTCTTTATAATTTAGTTGTAATTTTAATGGGGTTATGGGAGGAGGCAAGCACCGTGTTTATCTACTCCACTATATTGGATCTCCTGAATGCTCAGTTTTAAATACCTAGCTATTGTGAGGACTTCACATTACCTGTGAAGGTAGTATATACTAAAATACACTTCAGGTGAGATCCAATTACATCATCATTGCTTTTACCTCTTAGTGTGACTGATTATTTAATCTAGTAGTAATGAAGTATTATTGTTCTGCCACTGAATATGGGAGATGTTTAGTTTTTGGCTGTTTGCTTGTGTTTTCATTTTTAGAATCATATCTGTAGGGTCATTTTGGGAAAACTAAGAGGTCTGAAAATTAAATTTGTGAATTTGTTGCAATGATGTTGCTAACGTCTTTTGATATCAGAAGGATTATTCATTATGATTTTGTACCAACTGGACAGTTAACCAAGTTTACTATTTGGAAGTGTTGAAAAGCCTGCATGAAAAAGTAAGATGAAAACTACTTGAACTTGATCTTTTCACCAACAATTCATGGCTCTTGCATCAAGACAATGCACCTGCTCACAGGGCACTGTCTGTGAGGGAGTTTTTAGCCAGTAAACAAATAACTGTATTGCAACACCCCCCCTTACTCACCTCATGCCTCAATGACATCTTTCTTTACCCAGAGATAAAGGAAATATTGAAAAGAAGACATTTTGATGACATTCAGGACATCAAGGATAATACAATGACAGCTCTGATGGCTATTCCAGAAAAAAGAGTTCCAAAATTCCTTTGAAGGGTGGACTAGGCACTGGCATTGGTGCATAGCTTCCCAAGGAGAGTACTTTGAAAGTGACCATAGTGATATTCGGCAATGAGGTTTGTGCACTTTGTCTAGGATGAGTTCACGAAGTTAATTGTCAGATCTCATATATATAACCCACTTTCCCATTTAAGGAGAATCAGTTTTATTAAAACTAGAAAATAATCTTTAAATCTACCTACCTGGATACAGGTAAACTGCAATGCATTACCTATGTTAAAAGCTAATAAAATTAAGATTGAGATACTATCAATACTCCTGTTTGAATACTTCCATTCTCTTAGGGAAATATAGATACATATAACATGACATGTAACTTTCCAGCATCAGTTATCTACAGCCAAAATAAAATGGTGTAACAAACAACCACAAAACCTTAATGGCGTACAACAATATACACTTATTTCACTCAGAAATCTGAAAGGGTCAGCTGACTTGCAGCTGGGCTCACTCATGCCTCTGAAGTCAGCTGCAACTCAGGTAGGAGGCTTTGTTGATCTTGCTCACATGCCTCGACTTGCTTACATGTCTAAGGGTGGCTTCCCATCAGCTGATCCAGGATGGCCTCACGTGAGATAATTGGAGCAGCTTGGCTCTTTTCCACCTCTCACCTTTCAGTGGGCTAACCCAGGTATGTTCTCATGGCAATGACAGATGGCAAGAATAAGCACTTTTCAGCCTCCACTTGAATCATGTTTGTTTCCACTCCATTGGGCAAAAGATATTTCATGGCTGAGTTCAGCAAGAGTGGGAGGGTACCAACGATGTGGATGCAGCAAACGGTGAAGGTTTGGGCTATCACTGTAATCAACTAACTGGAATCAGAGTGGCTATATCAAGCATATAGTAAATACTGATAAAACTTAATTTGTTTTATTAAAATAAAAATAAATTGAATGTTGGGCTGGCCGAGTGGCACATTGGTTAACAGCTGGCTTGGGATGCCAGCGGCCCCAGTTTGGATCCCACATATGAGGGCCAGTGACACTGCCCTCTACAGATAAGATGGTGAACAACAACTCCACCTGGAGCTGGGCTGCTGTGCATCCCCAGGCCAGCGTAGCTATAGCCCCTGCTGCAGTGGGCTGCCATAGGGTACAGTGAATGGCCTGCATCCAGTGTGAGCAGCCGACAGCCGAAGTGAGCTGCCAAGAGCCACTGTGATCAGCTGTCCAGAGACCGATCTGCCTCACCTGAGAAGAGTGCAATGATGATACCACCATGGGCCGGTGAAGCAATGTCCTCCACAACTAGATTGAAGAACAAAAGGACAGGAACTTGTCTGTTCCCTTTCCCCAGTTCCCCAATGCTGTTCCCCTCCCCCAAATCCCCAATAAAATCTTTTAAAATAAATAAATAAATAATAAATCGAATGTTTTATTTACTTTCTAAAATCTGCATATACTCTGAAAAATACACAAACTACTTTTAATATTATTGGTTCTCAAGACTCTAAATAATTTTAATAAGTAGATACACATTGATTAATTTTTTTTGCCTTACTGATGATACTTGTAATCTTTAAAATCACAAATGAAATTTCAATAAATGCTAACAAGCAAACATGTATAGATTAAATACCCTAGCCACAAAAGAAGGAACCAAAAAATTAATAGCATTCCTTATAAAAACATAAAGGAAAGAAGAACTGATTAGTAAAAAGGAAAATAATTTTTCAAAATAATTATTTGATGTCAAAAGGAAATCAAAACTTTAATTATAAACTATTTTTATAATAACAACATAATGGAAAATATTAATACATACAAATACATGTGGAATATGGCCAAATCTATAATTCAAATTTACTGCTTTAGAAAAGAAGAAATAAATGTGAATTAACTATTTGATTTAAGAAAGCAGGAAAAAGCACACCTAAAAAATGTTTTCAAAAAATGAAACAGCAAAGATAACAAGAGAAAATCATTATTTATAAAACAGAAGATACTATAATTAACCAATAAATTCAGAGGCTGCATTGAGAGAATATAATATATGCAATTAAAAAGAGAAAGAAAGCTCACATGCACAATATTAAAAATAGTGGGAAAAGGACAAAGAAAGAGAAACTGGTGATTTTTTTTTTTTTTAAACAGAGCACTATAGTTTGTTTTTGTGTTTTTTTTTTAAAGATTTTATTGGGGAATTGGGGGAGGGGACCAGCTTGGGGAATTGGGGAAGGGTAACAGACAAGTTGCTGTCCTTTTGTTCTTCAGTCTAGTTGCGGAGGACGTTGCTTCACTGGCCCAGGTTGGTATAGTCATTGTGTTCTTACCGGATGAGGCAGATGGGTCGCCAGCCTCTGGATGTCGCTCAGCAAGGCTATTGGCAGCTCACACTGGCTGCCGGCCACTCACTGTAGCCTATGGCAGCCCACTGCAGCAGGGGCTGCAGTCTACACCGTCGCTGGGACTCACACAGCCCAGCTCCAGGTGGAGCTGTTGTTAGCTGTAGAGGGCAGTGTCACTGGCCCTCATATGTGGGATCCGAACCGGGGCCGCTGGAATCCCTAAACCAGCTCTTAACCAATGCGCCACTCGGCTGGCCCACTATAGATTTTTTTAAGTCCATGTATATAGATTTAGAAAGTTTAAAGGAATGGGAAGCTCTAAAAACCAAATATTAATGATTATAAGTGACCCAAAACTAAATGAGAAATTTGAAAAGTTTCTCAGACAGGGAAAACTTTGAAAACGCTGTCAAAAAATTAATCCAGAAAAAGATCATGGGCACAGATAATTTCCAGGTGAGTTCCTGTAAATCTCTAGGTACTTCAACTACCTTCTAAATGGCTGAAAAATGAATACAAAATAAAGGAAAACCATAAATCAATTTCACATATAAATGCAATTATCTGTGAAACTCAATCCACAGTATATTCAAATAAATATACATGATAACTATGTAAATACTCATCCATGAATACAAAGAATGTTTAATATTGCAAATTTATTAAAATACTGTAGTACATCAATAATTTATAAAAAGAAAAATTATATTATTACCTGGGCAGAAGCAGGAAAAGTGTTTGATTAAATCAACAGCTCACTCATGGTGAAGGGAAAATATCCTCTTAGTAAAATTAAAAATTAAAGTATATCTATCTATCTATCTATCTATCTATCTATCTATATATATATATATATTTTTTTTTTTTTTCCAGCTGAGCCGTCCTGCTACCTGTTGGCAGCTCAACGGCAACTCAGCTTGGGCTGGGTATTGAACTGCTGTTGCTCAGAGCTCAGCTCACACTCTTAAGTGAGCTCTTAACCAACTGAGCCACTCGGCCGGCCCCTACAGTATACTTTTAATGTGATAAAATTACATATCTCAAGCCAGGACCAGACATTATATTTTTATGATTCAATTTAGAGACATTTCCATTATATGCAGGAGGAAAAAAATGATTGCATGGCTGCCATGGTGTTGTCACTATTTGGATATTCTTAATCAGTGCAATTAGAAAAAGCAAAAAAGTAAGGAAATAAATTATCATAGGTAAATATATCCTCATATGATATGTATGAGGTGTGATTAAACGATATGGTGAATGTTTAAACGAAAAAATTATTACAATAAGAGGCATATTGCCATTAATTCTCCTTAGAAAACTCCCCCTCACTTCACACACACTTATCCCATCATTCTTGCCACTTTCTGACGCAGTTCTGCGAGTCTTCTTTCTTGAGTATCTTCAATTACGCTGTCATGGCTGCCTCAATGTCCTGAGTCATTTTGACTTTGGGGAAGAGCCAGAAGTCTCACAGTGCCAGATCCCGTGAATAAGGTGGGTGAGGACACACCCATAATTTTTTTATTTGACAAAAATTGCCGTACCAGAAGCGATGTGTGACACAGAACCTTGTCATGATGGAGAGTGATTTATGGCACAATTTAAAATGTACCTTCTCTCAACTGTAGGTTATACCTGACTGACTGCACACAACAAGCTGAAACTTGTCACACACTGTTACTAAGGTTCGATGTGCCTCTTCCCGTATTGAAGATCCCTGCCTTTCCATTGGATGGTACTCAGCAGCAGCATTCACCATATTTCTTGATCACAACAGAAAGGCTCTGTGTCACACATTGTTTCTGGTACGGCAATTTCTGTCAAATAAAAACATTACAGTGTGTCCTCATCCACCTTATTCACCGGATCTGGCACTGTGCAACTTCTGGCTCTTGCCCAAAGTAAAAAGGGCCATGAAAGGTAAACATTTTGAATTCATTCAGGACATGGAGGCAGCCATGACAACGCACCTAAAGACACTCAAGAAAGAGGACTTTCAGAATTGCTTCAGAAAGTGGCAAGAATGATGGGATAAGTGTGTTCAAAGTGGGGGGGGAGGGAGTATTTTGAGGAGGATTAAAGGCAATGTGTCTTTTACTGTAATAATTTTTTAAATTTAAACATTCACTGTATTTTGTGATCACACTATCTATCATATATAGATACATAGATAGATAGATAGAGATAGATAGGTATTTACTTATTTATCTTCAAAGATCAACAAGAACTATTAGAACCAGTAATAAGGCTCAGTAAAGTAAATATTACAAAATAAATATGCATAAGCCATTAGGCTTTTATACACCAGGAAAAAAACCTGATAATTTAATGTAGAAAAAATTCATTTGTCATAGTAACAAACGGTTTAAAATACTTGATATTCCATCAAATAAATATGAAGAAAGTTACTTAGTTCTGTAAAATTTTAAAGAAAGTTCAAATAGCAAAGTTATATTATAAATATGCATGGAAAATTAAAAGCAAAATTATTTTTCATTTTAATGAAATTCTAATGAAAATTGTAATTAAGTTTTTGAGTAGTTTCACTAAAATAAATATATTTCATCATAAGAATCAGAGGGAAGCATCTAATTTTTTAAAGAAAAGTACTGTATATATCCAGCTACATAAATGTGACAGTAATGAAGAATTAAGACATTAATGAGGGGAACAAGTTGACAAACAGAATATACTGCTGATATGATAATAGAAGTATTTGGAACCAGTGCAAGACAGTTTTATTTAATAATTAATACGAGACAATTGTTAAAATTTTAAAAATAATAAATTAGATCCCTACCTCATACCACACACTAAAATAAATTCCAAACAATTGACAAACTAAATCTAAGAAACTAAACCATTGAAAAAATAGAAGTGATTAGCTATCTGATCTTAGAGTAAGGAAGGTTTTTCTAACCACAAGAGCAAATGAAGGAACAATAAATGAAAAGTCAATTGACTTTACCAAGTAGGATTTTTAAACTTCTTAACATCTGAAAATATCATAAACAAAATTAAAAGACTACTGACAAAATAGGAAAAATACGGAAAAGCGGCACACCAGGTCATGGGTTAATCATATCATATATAATAGAAAGAGAGAGCTTCTGCAGCTTAGTGAACACTCCAATAGACAAATGGTCAAAGGACACAAATGGGCCAATTTATAATAAAGAAAATCAATTGAAAACGAACACTAGATAAAATAGTCAATCTCATTTGAAACCAAATAAATAGAACATCGCACAATAATGAGATGGCGTGGTTCACACAGCAAATTGGCAATGCTGTTTGTTTTTGCTTTGCTTTGTATTGTTTTATGCCCAAGTGAGTGAAGTGCAGTGGAAGAGCCATCAATTTCTGATAAGAATATAAAAATTGTTGCTACAGTTCTGGAGGACCATTTGGAAACACAGATCCAGTTCCTTTAATCAGATCATGCTTTTTAGGAAAGAATTTTAAGGAAAGAATTAGAGATGTGCAAAGAGATAGTTGAGAAATGATGTTCAACACAGTGATATTTATCATTCAAAATAATTAGCAGCAACCTAAATATCGAAGAACAGAGGGCTGTGGCAATAAGTGATTGGTTAAATAATCTGTGGTACATTTATATGCTGCAGTAGCTACTAAAATCATGAACAAAAGATTATTTAATGAGATAAGAAATTCTTCATAATATAATGTTAAATAAATGAAGCCAACCCATGTATCCAGTGTCATCACCTATTGGTTTACAAAAGAGAAAGACGGAAAATAAGAGAATATGCCATAATTTAAATTTTGATGGTAGTTCTCTTTTCTGCTTTTCTGGTTTTTACAATAAACATATATTACGTTTATAAATCAGAGGGAATATAATAAATCTTCAAAATTTACTCATTCAACATATTTAAAAGCACAATGTTCTCCAACATTAATGTCTTAGCAACTCTTCTAACTAATCCATTGTTCCTTCAAATAGATTGAAGTCATCTTTCTGGAATTCCGAAAGCTGACAGCAACCACTTTAGACCTTCCAGCATTCTTTCTCTCAGATTAATAGACAGAGATAATCATGTAAAAAAATAATGACAGAAAAAAGTATATAATGGAAGTTTTTATTCACATTTTGAAAGAGACTATGTAACGAATAGAGTTGAGTGGCAAAATAAAATCATTTAAAAATATCCCAATGTCACACTGCCAATGGGCCTATCATAGTTAAGTTGAACTGTCTCTTTAGCCGGCCAAGTGGCGCAGTGGTTAAGCGCTTGCTTGGGAAGCCAGCGGCCCCGGTTTGGGTCCTATATATGAGGGCCAGTGACACTACCCTCAAAAAAATAAAATAAAATAAATAAAATATATTCACTTTAGGGGCCGGCCGAGTGGCGCGGTGGTTAAGCGCTGGCTTGGGACACCAGTGGCCCCGGTTCGGGTCCCACATAGGAGGGCCAGGGACACTGCCCTCAAAAAAAAAAAAAAAAAAGTCTCTTTAAATCTGTCTTGCAAAATAGAATCATGCAAAGAAGAACAGATAGAGCCGGACAAGCAGCTATGGGTCCCCAGAGGAACTGGGTACTGCCCTCCTTCAGTGTGAGTGCTGCCAGGAGACTGGGCCATATAGTGTGCAGAGCTGCTTTGCTCACCCGGCCTCCAATTTTAGTTTTCATCTCCAGGCTGGGAGCAATGAGTTCTCAGAGCAGCAGAGCCCCCATTACCAGGAAAATGGTTATCAAGAATCCTCAAGTTTGAACAGCCCTGAGCCCAAAACAATGAAAGGAAAAGACTTACAGGAGGAGATGAAGCCAGATGGGTGGATGGTAAAGAGGTGAGTAAAGCAATGTCCATGGCAGATGAAGGGACTCTGAATGCCTGAAAAGGAGAGTAAAAGGTTAGGATCAGGCCCTGGCTTTCTCTGCTGTCAGGGGAAGGTTCTGTGCCTATAGCCATCATCTTACTAACTCTTCTAAATGGTTGTGGGCAATCAAGAAATGAGAGTTGAAGGAATATACTTAAAGTCATAAACCAGGACTCGGTGAGCAGGATTTGAATGTAAATCTGCTTAGCTGCAAAGCCCCAGCTTAATTTGCTGCTTCCTTCCTGGGCAACAGCCTATGTGGAGCCCAGCATGAGAAGCAGTTCAAAAATCCTCCCTTGGCAGGGGCACTCAAGAAAGCTTTCTCTCACCTTTTTATCCTCCCCCATCTTTTCTCTGCTTTATTGCAAGCATCTTATGTCCCCTAGCTTGCTGACCCAAACGCCCTCATCATTTTCTCTCCATAGCCCATTCTTTCTCCAAGCTGTGCATCCTCCTCTCATGTTGCCAAATCTGCTGACCCCCAGATCAAAGGCCCTTTCCCTGACCTTTCTTCTTCTGCTCTTAATGTATCCAAACCATACTCTGTACTGTAAAATGTGCAGAAGTTCTTGAAATGCAGAACATTTTCAAGAAAAAAGTTTCAACTCTGTCCATAGAATGAGTTACATATACAATTCACTAAATGAAGGATATTAACACATGGGTTTAGTTATTGAAATGGAGACCATCCGAAAGGGTGGGAGGTGAGTACCAAGATGAAAGAAATTTAGGAGACAGAACATAATTTGTGGCTTTTTTGCCATGCATGAGTCTTAGTTTGGAAAAGTCCTCAAGTTAAAGGATCATTTTTTGACCAAAATTTTTTTGAACACAGAAACCTTTTTGTAGAACACTTGTTAACATTTGATAGAATATCAGTACTACAGTAATAAACTAAGGACACAGTCTGAGAAAGGCTGATATGTGCTGATAGACATGACAGTGTAAATATAGTCTGCAGGCTGACTATATTTACTGCCTGCTGTGGCCATGGCCTCCACTTCCTCTTCTCTAGTTATCTGGTCTGCCACTCCCCAGCCCATCTCAGGGTTATCTATGAATGGACAGTGTGGTTTGGGCACTGAGGACACAAATTCTATCCTCTGTGATGGAGACAAGTAGGCTACCTATTCTGGGCATCAGATTCCTTACTGGTAAAATGAGCATCATGATGCCCACGTTTGTAATATACCTGGCATGGCCTGGACCACAAGAACACACACACACACACACACACACACACACACATGTGCATGCATGCACACACACACATACATACCTGTCTGATCTATATCGAATTGGTCTTGCTCCTCTATCAGGGTCGATATACTCATTGCAGTCTTCAAACTCTGCGTCTAAAATTGCTTCAAGTTTAGCCTTGCAAGCACTAACTTCAGCAAGTATTAGTCTATTTCTTGAGCTATTTCCATTTTTCATTTGTTAGTGACAGATGCATGCAATTACTACAACTTTAGGAACAACGCTTCCTTCCAAATCTCTCTGCAAATATCGGTGAAAGAACACCTTCTCCTCTTGGCTGCTACATGGGGTGCAGCATCAGGGCTGTTCATGGTCCTACTTTTGATATAAGAGAACAGCTTCCAAGCTGAATTTTCCTGAAAATCCCTTCCCTTCTTAGGATTTTTCTGCACTCAACGATTATGTTTCGCGTCATACTCTCAAATTCTCCTTCTCCCCACCCATTTCTTTTAAAGCTGTGCCTTCTGCATTATTGGGTTTGCTCTGTCATCCTTCCAAGGCCAGGTGTCCTGACACACCTGTCCCATTCACAACAAGCCTAAGCATCAGTCAGTTAGCTTGCAAAGTACAGTAACTCATTTACATCCCAGATCCAAAGAGTCATCCTTTCATCTTAGAGCATATAACACTGAAAGTAATTAGAGAGACTAGAACTTGGAAATATAATCACATTTTCCTTGTTACTTATTAGAACAAAAGAGACTGCACCTGGCTCTCAAGACCTGGCATCTCATTCCTGCTTATATAGTCACTAAGCTCACCAGTGCATGCTAGTCTTGCTCTGCAATGGGGAAATACCATTTCCCAATTTAAGACTAGTGCTTGAAAACTCCAGTCAGAAGGAAGCTCAAAGAGGAGTTACCCAGGAACTGCCTGAATGAGCCCCCAGGGCTTTGCCTCCAACAGAACCTCCAGGGTTGACAGTTTACTGCAAAACAGAATTGAAAGCAGCTCCCCCTGAGGGCTTGGTCCCAGCCTTCTGGGTCAGCTGTGGACAAACCCGGGATTGGGAGACAGAGACTTGGATGAATAAGTCTGCCCACTATTTATCGGCTTTGGGATCCTAAACAAGCCTGGATCTAGGCAAGAATGGATATGAATATGTCTGAGCCTCTTTTCTCTTTTTGAAATCACTCACAGGTTATCCAGCATATTCAGCTATCAACACCATAGAAAGTGCCGACGAGATCATTACAAGGAAAAAAGTTCTGGTCAAAGTGTGGTTTAACCTCTGTGTGGCCCACCAAGACCTCAGGAGAGGCTGGGGGCTGACCCAGCCTCCCATGGAGTCCCTTGAAGATACCTTCTGCTCCACAGGGAGGAGCATGCAAACTAGGTGGGGACAGGAAGAACCAAGTGGATGGGAGCTTGGACCCACATCTGGCTGAGCTTTGCGTTCAGAAACAAGATTCCCTTGACAACAGAGGTCTCCCTAGAAGCAGCTTGTGAGTTATGTTCTTAAAGCCCCAAACATCATTTCAACTCATTATTCTCCCACACTTATCATCCAGTCTAGGGACTCATCAGTTTTTCTCTAAACCTTTAAGAAGCTCCTTAACTCCAGTCCCATTCCTCTCCAGGACTCCACCCCTCAGCTGCCAAGGTGAAGTTTAATTAAGAACCTGGTCAAGCTAACACTGTGGTACAGGCCCATCATCTCCCCCAGGAACTAATGCAGTGGGGTTCCCCAAGACCCACCCATGCTACCCTTATGTCTCCTCTTGCTGCATTTCATAAGCCACACTCCACACAACAGCTAAATGGTAAGTTGAAAAACAGAAATTAGATCATGTCATTTCCCAGCTCTAACATCATCAAACACAGTCAGGAAAGAATTCAGATTATGGGATCCTGTATAACACCCCTTCCTACTGTTCCCTGAGGCTCATTTCACTCAGCATCTGACCCCTAAGCTCCAGGCAAACATGTCATCTTCCATTCATGGGACCCACTCAGTTCACTCCAACTTTTTCCTTGTCACTTCTTCGGACTGGAATCCATGTTCCCAGACACTGTGAGGCTGACCCTATCACTCCTCTGAAGGCCTTCCTTGACCTCCCAGGTTGACCACACTCAAATAATTGAGGCATTTACCATAATTCTTTTTCCTCTAGATGTAAGCTGCTCAAGCATGCCTGTCTTGCCTTGTTTACCCAGTTCCCAACGGGACTTGGCAATTAGATAAAGGTTTACTGAGTAAATAAATGGAAGGAAGGATGAATCATGTCACTTTCTTGATTAAAACCAGTCAGTGACATTCACTAGAATGAAGTGCTCACACTTTACCATGGCAGGCAAAGCCCCCACCTCAACCCTGCCTACCTCACCACCTCATCCTCCCCTCTCCCTAATCCCCACCTTCAGGTACTTAGAAAAGTAGGTGCTGGAGTTCTCGTCAAGAGGACGGAATAGGTAAATGCTGTGCTTAGCCTCTCTCACAACCACATCAAAACTACAATTTAACTACAAGACAACCATCATTGAGAATCACCTGAAATCTTGCTGAACCAAAGTCCTACAACTGAGGACATATAAAAGTAGCTACCTCAAGACTGGTAGGAAGTACATGGATGCAGAATGGGCTGATCCCACACCCACATGTGGCCACTAAATATCAGAAGGGATATCTTGGCTGTGGAGGTCCCCACCAAAAGACAAAGGGGTCCCAGCACCACACCAGTCTCCCCAGCCCAGTGTCCCAGTGACAGGGAGAGAAGTCTCCATAATTTCTGATTTTGAAAACAAGCAGAGATTGTGGCTGAGTGACACAAGGGTGGCTACAGTCCCAGTCACTCCCCTTAAAGGGACAATGCATAAACTTACTCAATAACAAAGTCACTGGCTCTGAGCTCCTCAGCTGAAGAGTGACAAGGACATATGGGGGCTGAGTTGTCTGCCTTCAGGATGAGTGCTGGAGGAGCAGCTTTCTCTCAGACAAAGGAGCTAGTGGGAGCCATTGTTTCTTTGTTGAGCCCTCCCCACTTCCCAGTGTGCAGAAGCAGGTGGCTGCCATATCTGAGTCTCCATCAAGCTGGCTGACACCATTTGTCCACCACATCCTGGTGATTCTGAAACCATATGCCACCTAACTTCTGGGCACATCCAAGCTACTTCCAGTGTTTCTTTCCTACAAACCACCTACCTTGGATCATGTTGCAGACTTTCCTAGGGTCTCTCAAAGTTTCACAGAACCCAGAAAAGCAATATCTGACTTGAGTGTGCCTAATATCTCTGGCTGAGCAGCCCTAAGCCCAGCACTAGCAGCAGCCAACCTTGGTTTTTGGCTTGGCCTCTCAGGGCACTTCCAAGTATGGCACATCTTGGAAATGATCATCTGCAAGTTGCTTTGTGGTTCCTGATGGGTGGACCTGTGTGGACACAGGCTGAACTTGGCCTGCAGTGGGTCTCCATCCCGCCACACCCAGTGGCCAGCTTTGAAATAAGCTGGAGCATCACTCGGCCACCCCCAAGGTCGACACACCCAAGGGGCAGATCAGACAGACACCAGAGCCCTGCTAAGGCAGATCCTGCTCTGTAGAGTCAGCACCTACACCACAACTCCTCCACTACTGTCCTGGCTAGTCCTTAAAACCAAAGAGTCTAGGGATCAATCCTGTCCACTGATGTGCAAACAGCAACCAAGACTCATCTGCAACAGGAGAGCACACACAACCCACACAAGGGACACACCTGGAGTGAGCAGATCAGGTGACCAGGAAGACTGTGCTGCTGAGCCCCACAGCACACCTACTACATAAGGCCACTCTACTAAGACCAGAAGACATAGCAGCCCTACCTAATACACAGAAACAAACACATGGAGACAGCCAAAATGAGGAGAGAAAGAAACATGTCCCAAATAAAAGAACAGAGCAAAGAACTAAACAAAATGGAGACAAGCAATCCAGCAGACACAGAGTTCAAAACACTGGTTATAAGGATGCTCAGTGGTCCCAGTGAGAACTTCAACAATGAGATAGGAAACATAAAAATGGAGATAGAAAATATGAGAAGAGAACCTATCAGAAATGAAGAATATAATAACTGAAGTGCAGAACACATTAGAGGGAATCAACAGTAGATTAGATAAAGCAGAGGATCGAATCAGTGACTTAGAACATAAGATAGGTAGCAGAAAACACCCAATCAGAACAGCAACAACAAAAAATAATCCAAAAAAATAAGAAGAGTTTAAGGGGCCTCTCAGACAATGGCAAGCTTACCAAAATTGACATCATAAGGGTATCAGAAGGAGAAGAGAGAGCGCAAGGTACTGAAAACCTATTTGAAAAAATAATAACAGAAAACTTCTTTAATCTGGCAAAAGAAATAGATATACAAGCCCAGAAACACTGAGAATCCCAAACAAAATGAACCCAGAGGCCCACATCAAGACACATCATAATCAAAATGCCAAAGGTTAAAGACAAAGAGAGTAGCAAGAGAAAAATCAGCAAGGCAAAAATACTTAGCTACCTACAAGGAAGCCTCCATAAGACAATCTACTGATTTCTCAACAGAAACTTTGAAGGCCAGGAGGTACTGGCACAAAATATTCAGTAATGAATAGTAAGGACCTATAACCAAGATTACTCTACCCAGGAAAGCTATCATTTAGAATTAAAGGACAAATAAAGAGCTTCCTAGACAAGAAAAAGCTAAAGGAGTTCATCACCACCAAACCAGTATTACAAGGAATTTTAGAGGGTACTTCTTTAAGACAAAAAAAAAAAAAAAAAAAAAATCAAATATATGAATAGTAAAATTGAAATAACTACATACCTATCAACAATTATATTCAATGTAAATGGATTAAATGCTCTAATCAAAAGATAGGGAAGCTGAGTGGATAAGAAAACAAGACTCTTACATATACTGCCTACAAAAGGCTCACTTCAGATTAAAAGACACACACAGACTGAAAATAAAGGGATGGAAAAATGTATTTCATGAAAATGGAAACAAACAAACAAACCAAAAAACCTGGGGCAGCAATACTTATACCAGACAAAATACACTTTAAAACAAAGACTATAACAAGAGATAAAGAAGGACCTAGTAATCCCACTTCTGAGTATTTATCTAAAGAAAACCAAAATGCAACATAGAGGAGATGTGCTCATCCATATGTTCATTGCAGCAATGTTTCCAGTGGCAAGATGTGGAGGTGGCTTGGGTTTCCATTAATGGATGAATGGATAAAGAGGAGATGGTACATATATACAATGGAATATTACTCAACTGTAAAAACAGGAAATCTTGCCATCTGTGACAACATGGATGGAACTAGAGGGTATCATGCTGAGTGTAGTAAGTCAGATATGTCAAATGATCTCATGTATATGTTGAATCTAAAGAACAAACAAACAAAACAGAAACAAACAGAGAACACTTGATGGTTGCCAGATGGGAGGCAGTTTGGAAGTGGGTGACAAAGGGAAAGGAATTAAGAAATAAAAGTTGGTTGTTACAAAGTAGTCATGGAGATGTAGAGTATAGCATTAGAATATAGCCAATAATATTGTAATAACTATGCATGTTGTTAGATGGTACTAGGTCTACAGGAGTAATAGATGGGAGGGGGTTTGATGGACAGGGTGAAAAAGGTGAAGATTAAGGAATACAAAATAGTCATGGAGATGTAAAGTAAAGCATAGGGAATATAATCAACAATATGGTAATAACTATGTATAGTGCTAGGAGGGTACTGTTCAATAACTATGACATATACCTGAAATTAATATAATATTGTGTATATATTCAGTATATATATATATATATATATATATATATATATATAATATTGTATGTATAATATAATATGTTAGCTACATTTTCAAAAAAATATATTTAAAAATAGACACCAAGTTTGGAAATAAGGCATATAGATTTCCCGTGCCCTTGATTGCCACACTAGCACAACAGCCAGGCAAGCCCACATGAGGATCCCTGATGTTCAGAGAAAAGTTATTTTGTTTGACTTACAATTTCCTATTGATTAAAACTCAGACTGTAGTGAAGTAGCTGTTAACTTTAGAATATTGATAAGTTGTAAATGATTTTAATTTGACAGAGATCTAAATGAAGTTTGTCCAATAGAAAAGATAACTGAAGACTACAGTTGTTTTGCTATGTGGAACACTGACCAGTTTGGTATCTAATATAACAGTCTTATTTCAGCCTTCTTTCTTTCACTGACGATGTGCATCAGGCTCTTGTATTGGCCTTTGGACCAGCTTTACCATTCTTCTGGTCCCCTTGTTAATGCGTTACATCAATCTTGGACATGTGCTCACTGTATTTTGGGGACTATTTTTGGATATTCTGCTTTGATGTTAAATTACTAACACACAGCTATTCTATGTTCTTACAGATCAACAGTATTTGTTTTTTTGAAACACACTTTTTTCAATCCCAGCATCTACACCCCTTGCCTTCATCTCCAAACTCATTTTCCTCCACATTATCCCCTACTGATCCCTGTAGGCTAAACTCAAATGTCAATTCCTTAGGAAGCCTTTACACACACACACACACACACACACACACACACACACACACACACACGCATACACCTAAAACACAGATTTCTTTCAGGAAAAAGGAAAAAATGATGGAATGGGGTAGGTCCACCAGGCATGTGCAAAGGCTTAGGCTAGCATGGGTGCCCTTCAACTGTGAAGGGTGTAACCCAGCTCCTCCTGGGTGATGAGGGATCAGCCCAAAACAGAAATGCTTCTGGAAAGTCTCCACTTTTCAGAACCCAAGTGCATGCCCCAGATGGTGGAGACACTGAGGACTTTTCTTCCACAGAAGCGGTCAGCTCATGTCACTCAGCACAGCAGAGAGGCTGAGTGCACAGCCTCTGGAGCTGGCTACCCCAGGCTCAAATGTTGGCTGTGCAGCTTATTAGCCGTGTCACGGCTTGCTTAACCTTCCTGAGCCAGCTTTTCCCTCTGCGGAACAGAAATAATAATAATAGTATATTTGAGTCCTCATAGGCTACTATAAGAACCAAATGGATTAACACAGCCAGAGTTGATAGAGGAGTAACTGACATGTGAATGCTACTTTAGTACTGTGGTACTTATTCCAGCCTCATATAAGCCTCTTGGGCTCACCTCATCCCCAAGTTTGCTGGAGCTGCACAGATGAGACCTGGGACATTGGGACTATAAGTGGATAGGAGTTACTGCAGCAGCAATAGAGATAAGGCCATATATTCCCATTCCAAACTTACTGTAAGTGATTGGGAATCCCAAGTGCTTAAGATAGTGCCTGGCACAGAAAGTATTTGATAATTGTTGCATACTCCACCTGCCATCCTTTCCTACCTATTCCCAATCCCAACCTTAAATTTACAAGCAAGTAAAATTTGGGATGCTTTCAATGCTTTTGTATAACAATGACTCAGGGGTAAAGGGCTGTTTCTGGTCATTATTCATCTTTTCATTACTGTCATGTATTTTATCGATTTTGCTTCAAAATATTTTTTTCAACATTTTAAAATGAGACTTTTGCTTCAGCTGATCTCAGATGGCCTAATATCTGTTGAAGCACAGACTGTTGGGTAGGTTTCTTTTTCTTCTTAATTTTAATTTTAAAAATCAATAAGCAGTCTGTGATGCCTTTAAAAGATATTAAATAACACAATCAACTTGGGTTTTATTATGAAGATGATATTTTTCCACAGTGTCCGCACAAAATCACAGGATTTGTGAGACCTTGAGGTGCTGAGCTTTCTGGAAAACTTTCCATTAGGACCTAGAATAAAATTGAAAGAGCCCATGGAAAGCACCCAGGTTAGCAACATTTTTGCATGACAACAAATTCAAAGAAAATTAAGAGTTACTGGAAGTTACTTCTTTTTTTCCATTCAAATGAAAATAGCTGTTGAAATAGCTTTGGAATAATCCTATCTTTACCTACTATTTAATGAATAGCAGAACATCAATCAGAATACGCTGCTTTCCACTAAAATATTTATATCTAGGCCATGCAAGAAGAAACGATGTGAAGATAGTTTTCTAATCATTCACCATGGAAATGGATGGAGGCCTTTTACAGAAGCCAGGCCCTGGGAGAACAGGCAGCCCACGTGGGGAGATTGTGGGGGGTGGGTGAGGAGACTGAGAAGTCTGAGGCTTGAGGTTTAGAAAGGTATATGTGTCACCTGAATTTTTAAGCTACTGAGGACAGATGCAGGACAAATGCAGCCCTCTGATTTCA
Organism: Aselliscus stoliczkanus; assembly: GCA_033961575.1. Classification (NCBI taxonomy): domain Eukaryota; kingdom Metazoa; phylum Chordata; class Mammalia; order Chiroptera; family Hipposideridae; genus Aselliscus; species Aselliscus stoliczkanus. The sequence continues at coordinate 124,284,239 of CM066729.1, forward strand.
TGCCTGGCACTCTTCCCATAGTCCATGCTAGAGGTAAAAACCTCAGGAGCCCCATCATCTGCTGCCAGTAGGGATGCTGCTCTAAGCGCCATTGGGTTGACTGGATCTGCAAATAGGGGTCAGGGCTGAGGATAGCAGCCCCCTGATCTTCCCCCAAAAAACAAGTTGCCTCTGTAGTTTCAGAAGGTCTGTGACCAGCAATGAATTCAGTGGGCCCCTATGCGGCTGGCTGCTGGATTTGCAGATAGGAGAAAGATTACACACATACACTCAATTTGTGTTTTAACCTGGCTCTGCCAACTCACTGAATGACTCTGACTCTACAGCACTCTCGACTGTACTCATGGTAGATAAATGGGCTTCCTATACCTGTTCCAACTTTGCTAACCCATCTCCCACATCGAATGTGGCCTGAAACCATTCACTAGCTTACCCCTGTCCAGTGCCTTCCCCTTGTTGGAGTTCCACCTTCACCCTACAGTTCACCTTCCTCCGGACCAGCCTGCAGCTGGGGAGAAATTTTGTCTAATCCTGTCAGTTTCCTCTGAGCACCAGTTCTGCCAGCATCAGGCTACGTGTGGGAGTCCCCACCCCGGCCATTCCTCAGTAACCGAGACAACACTGACATCTTGTGGTCTGGAATTCTGCCTGCCTTACTCGTCACAGGCCAAAGCCACCCCAGGCCTGTCAGAAGTAGCCCTCCCCAGCCCTACAGGTGAGAGCATATCAGTCCTGTGTGGAGCTGCCTGCAGAGGGGCTCACTGTCCAGCAGGACAACCAAGTAACCAACAATGTATCTATAACAGGTAGTGACATCTGAGACAGCACCAGACCTGCTGTACACATAGGCTCCAATCCAGTCAGCAAACGGTGTGCAATGCCATGGGCAGCTCCAGATCCAGGCGGTGATAGAGGCATGCAGGTAATTACGATCCAATGAGCAAAGTGCCTGTGAGAGCTCAGAGGAGGGAGGCACAGATACCCTGAGGATAAGGTAAGACTTCAGAAGCTGCATTGGGTCTGAACCTCCAAGAATCCTTTGGAGTCATTAAGGGAGCAAGGTGAAGAACAAGCAAGTCAGAATTTCTGAGTCTTGCAGAATAGATTCAATTTAGAGATGGAGTACTAAGCTGGAAAACGGCTTTAAAAGTGGAAGATGCATGTGATTTACTTAGGGAGAGGCAAGAGTGGGGGTCAAATACAGAGAAAGAATAGAAAAATAATCTGGGAAGAGACAGCCTCAAATGCCAGAATAAAGAGTTCAAACTGTATTAATTTGCTAGGAATCACATGGTAAAGTTGTATCTAAGAAGAAATAACCCGGAAGAGATAAAACATGAACTATGTGCATAGGAAAACAACTGGAAAGATATTTACCATAATGTCAACAGCGGATATCTCTAGGGCAGAGGACCACGTTATTTATTTGTGTCCTTTTTCTCTCTCTCTCTCTTTCTTTCTTTCTTTCTTTCTTTCTTTCTTTCTTTCTTTCTTTCTTTCTTTCTTTCTTTCTTGCTTGCTTGCTTGCTTGCTTGCTTGTTTCCTTGCTTCCTTTCTTTCTTTCTTATCTAACTTTTCTACCTTAATGAATTTTTTTTGTAATGAAAGATATAACAAAACAAATTATTACATGAAGCATATGAATGGTGAGATTTGGAAGGTGCCCACTGGCTGGCTCTGTGATGGTCAGTCTCATTCATGAGGAAACTCCTTCCGTAGGAGAGGGGATCATGTAGGACTCAGATCTGAGACTCAGTATCCATTGCACTGCAAGGAACCTGTAGAACCTACCCAACTCCAGACTTCAGACAAGGGAAGCCAGGTCTGCTGAAAGGGCAGTGGCTGGTCCAAGGACTCACCGCCCTGCCAGGCCTCAGAATTCCAGCTAAGCTCCTGCTTCCCACCCCAGAGTCCTCTCTCTTTCCCTCACACTTACCATCTCCCTTAGCCTGCATGGCCTGAAGCTCCAGAAGATCCCACAGGTAGCAGCTGAGCCCAGGTAGTGTCAGCAGGTCTGCCTTTTCACAGGCCAAGGTCAAGGCCCCTGTATCACATTAAGACATATTGTAAAGCCTCACCTGAAAAAGGAAACAATTGAATACAAACACTTTGATATGATTGCACCCAACAGTTCTCAAAGTGTGGTGAAGGGACATTCCCTGTGTGGAGATTCCCACAGCCATTTAGGTGGGTTCAGGGAGGCAAACTATTTTCATAATAATGCTAAGGTACAATTGGCTTCTTCACTCTCATTCTTATGTGAACATACAGAGAGCATTTCCAGAGGTCACCTGCCACTTGATGTCGCATAAGATTGAATGGGGCCCTGGGAATGATTATCAAATGATGAAAAGGCAGGTGTGAACTTTATTCTATTGAACCTATTCTATTGACTGCAAAGGCAGAGATGAGAACCCAGCTCTCCTCTGTCCGGCTAGACATTAAAGAAAGCTGCAAAAATATAAAACAATGCCACACATTTTTTATTCTAATTTTTTTTCATTAGAAAATATAGCTATTTTTAAATGTTATGTTTACAGCTTATTATTTTATATTTAATGAGTCCATAAATAAATATATTTAAATTTCTAATTTATATTATGGTAAAGATTGATATAACCCACATAAACTAAAACTCTTTGGGATTTCCACTAATCTTTAAGCGTGTGAACAGGACCTGAGTCCAAAAAAATTGAGAACCTCTAATCTGACTTTCTGGCTTATCACCCTACTTGGATCTGACACCACCACCTAGCAGGTTCCCCCACCTATGAGAATAGTTCTTTCATCCCTTGTGTTCTCAAAGGGATACCTGGCCTATTTCCTTCTCTCCATCTCTCCCTCTCACTCTCCTCACCCCTGCCCCCTCTCCTTCTCTCTCTCACTTTCTCCCTCTCTCTCCTTCTCTCCCTTCCTCCTCCCTCTCCCTCCCCTCTCCACCTCCTCATCCCACACCCCTACAAATTGTGCTCTTGGCCCAGGGCAGGGCTAAGATAACAGTATTTTGGGCACAGAGTGTCTTTCTTCCCTCTCTTTCTTCCCTGCTTTTCTGCCACCTGTTGCAGCCTTTGAGCCTGCATCCTACAAGCTACCTGTCTTCCCTCCATCCAAGTGCTACTAAAACAGCACTTCTGCCTGGGAATTGGCCCTTGACCCTCGTTAAGGGGATCACAGACTGAGGAGCCTGTAGAATAAAGTGTACACCTGCCGTTTCATCATTCAGCAACCATTTCAGAAGCCCCAATTCCATGTCAGGTGCTGAGGCTCCAAAGATGAGTAAGACGTATTCCCTCAGCCATCTAACAGTTTCCAGGGAAATAAAGAAGGAGCTAATAGCTCTGTCTAGGAAAGCAGGGAAACACTTCACAGAAGATGTGATATTTGATGTGGCTCATACAAGATGAGGAGCTTACTGGGTGAAGAACAGAAGATATTTTCCTGATGAGGGAAGAGTGCTTTCAAAGGCACACAAATAGAAAATGCATGGCATGTGCAGGAGGCTGAGTAGATCAATGTGGGTGACTACAGTGTGTGTGCATGTGTGTGTGTGTGTGTATGTGTTTGCATGCACATGCCCATGTGAACATGTGTAGATGGCTGTGCATGCATGTTTTTTTCTGTACATGTGTGTGTGCGTGCCTGCATGCATACACATGTGTGAATGTGTGCATGCATTGGCTGCATGCATGTGCATGTGTCCACATGTATGTTTATATGTGAACATAGTGATGATGACAGGAGTGTCTCTTGGGAGGGAGAGGGGTAGTGGGAGGAAAGGAAATTGTTCTAGATGGGTTACACATGGTATCTCATTTAGAACTCATCACAACCTTGCAAGATTGGTGTTATTGCACCCATTCTTTAGAAATGATAGTGAACTCAGTCCAAACCCTAACTAGCACAGGCCACAGGGACCTAAGGATGGGATACTGCAAAGTCCCGAAGCCCAGCTCTTCCTATATGCCCACCTCTCAAGTGAAATCTTGCTGAATCCCTGAAGGGTTGACATTCCCCGAGAACCTCAGTGGATTGTATTTATTTTCCCTCCAGTGTGTCCCAGGGCATCTCTGCATGTCTGAGGCAGAAACTAAAACCTATCACATAGGTTCTCTTGCAGTTCAGAGAGTCAACAATCAAACACAAAACCAGAATTCAGTGTTGGGGAATGGCCAGTTGGAGAATGCTGTGAGAGGTCAAGGGTCTGAGGGAGCTGGGAAGGACCATAAAAGGCTCAACAGGGCTGCTGACAGCTTGGTTTAACCCCACACGGAAATGTCCAGAGGAAGTCAGGCACTGCCAGGCTTGCTGGCGTGGGCGCTCCTGCTGCCTCTGTTCAATCCAGTTCAATGAACAGTGGTGACTCAGACTCAGGGCAGCCCTACATCTACTTCAGCTAGATGAAGAAGGAGGCTCCTCCTTCTGACAGGTACTAGGATGTGTTTTCTGTGCCAGACACCATTCCGAGGCCTCAGATACTCTCTCACTTAAGTCATGTACATTTTCTAAAACCTTTGTATATTTCTTACATCCATGTTATATAGGCTAAAAATGCACTTATGTCACATATTACATAATTTCATGTACTTTTTATATATTTAAATATTACATGTTATCTATTCTTGCCAATTATGTAATTTACTAATATTTCTAGTACAACCCTTTTAATTATTTATTTCCCCATTTTTCAGATGACAAAACTGAAGCCCAAAAGGCTTGGATAACTTGTCTAAAATCCTACAACTATAACAGTAAGTGACAAACAGAATTCAAACATGCATCTTCTTATAACCCGGAGTTTTGCCTTTTCCTCTGTGTCAGTTCTTTGGGTTAGTCTCATTCTCAGTCACAACAAGGGTGCAATCAGTGGCTTCCAGGACACATGGACACAGCTGTGGACGTCCTGTGCTGGGCCCTATGCCTGACTCAGCCTGGTCCAGCCACCACCACCCTTCTTCACAGCCTGAGGGTGGTGCCAGCACTATGAGCATACTTTTAAAATCCTGGTCTCAAATCATTCAGCAAAATGTGGCTTGTCCAAAAATAGAATATTATGGAGCCTTTAATAAGCATGTTTACAGGGTTTTTATGGCAGTGGAAATAAATGTTCATATATAAAATAATAATAAGAAATAATAATAATAATAATAACCATAATAATAATCACAAGCTTGTATTCATAGCATGAGATCAACAGTGTTCAAAAAATGTTTCATAAATGAAGAACACACTCGAAGGAATCACCAGTAGAGTAGATGAAGCAGAGGAGCGGATCAGCGATTTGGAAGATAAAATAGAAGAAATCACCCAGTTGGCACAGCAAAAAGACCAAAGAATAAAAAACAATGAAAATAGTTTAAGAGCCCTATGGGACAAGATGAAACCCAACCGCCTTCGACTCATAGGAATAACAGAAGGAAAAGAGAAGAAGCAAGGGGTCGAGAATGTATTTGAAAAAATAATGACTGAAAACTTCCCTACCCTGGGGAAAGAAATCAACATGCATGCCCAGGAAGTGCAGAGGGTTCCAGACAAGCTGAACCCAAACAGGTCCACACCAAGACACATCATAGTTAAAATGGCAAAGGTTAAAGACAGAGACAGAATCCTAGAGGCTGCAAGAGAAAGACAGCAGGTTACATACAAAGGAACTCCTGTTAGACTAACAGCTGACTTGTCTACAGAAACTCTGCAGGCCAGAAGGGAGTGGCAGAAGGTACTCAAAGTGACACAAAATAAAGGCCTACAACCAAGATTGCTCTACCCAGCACGGCTATCACTTAAAATTGAAGGAGAAATAAAGAGCTTCTCAGAAAAGAATAAGCTCAAGGAATTCATTACCACCAAGCCAGCATTGCAAGAAATGTTAAAAGGGCTTTTTTAAACAAAAGAAAGGGGTAAACAAGCTAACCCAGGGAGACCAGGAATACAAATAACAATATGGCAATACATATGCACCTATCAATAACCATTTTAAATGTGAATGGGCTAAATGCTCCAATCAAAAGACAGAGAGTGGCTGAGTGGATAAGAAAATAGGACACATGTATATGCTTTTTACAGATGGAATAAGATATTTCATGCAAATGGAATGAGGAAAAAAAAGCTGGAGTACCAATACTTATTTTGGACAAAATAAACTTTAAAATGACTACAATAAAAGACAAAGAAGGGCACTATAACCCTAATAAACATCTATGCACCCAACATAGGAACTCCTAATTACATATAACAGATTTTGACAGACATAAAGACAGAGATCAACAGTAACACTATCATAGTAGGGGACTTCAACACCATTGTCACCAATGAACAGACCCTTTAGACAGAAAATCAACACAGAAAGAGGGGCCTTAAATGATACTTTAGACCAGCTGGACTTCGTTGATATTTTTAGAGCATTTCACCGTGAAAAAACAGAATATACATTCTTCTCAAGTACACATGGGACATTTTCCAAGACAGACCATGTTAGGCCACAAAACAAGTCTCAGTAAATTTAAGAAGATTGAAGTCATATCAAGCAGATATAAAGGAAAAAGTGATGGTTGCTGGCTGGGAGGAAGTGGGGAAGACGGAGAGGGGGAAGGTTTTCGACAGTGTCGATGGGACTACAATATTGCTGCAGGGATATGGGGGCAGTTCTGGGAATGTAATTGATAATGTTGTGAAGAGACTATTATGTTGTGTGAAATAAGTCAGTCGGAGAAGGACAGGTACCATGTGATCTCACTTGTGTGTGGAGTCTGAAGAGCTGAGTGAACGATCAAAGTAAACAGACTCGTAGATGTAGAGGAAAAACTGAGGGTTGCTAGTTGGGAGGGGTGTGGGGATGGGGGGAAGGGGAAGGGATTAGACAGCATAAATAGACAACTACAATATTGCCACAGGGATATGAAACAGAGTTCGGGGAATATAATAATGTTGTAAAAATTTTGTGTGGTGTCAGATAGTCACATGTCTTGTTAGGAAGACCACTTCATGGATGGAGTAGAGGCTTGATCACTGCACTGTACACCTGAAGCTGATGTTGTATAATATTGTATGCCAACTGTAACTGAATATGTGGATGGTCACGGGATGTGGAGTATACTACGGAGGGGAGTCAGGGGAGTTGTGATAGATATGTATGATATGGGGGGGGAGTGGGGTGGCGAACTGGGGGAGGGGGTTTTTCACTTTGGGGGGTAAAGAGTATAACTATTGCATTGTGTTGTACACCTGAAACTAATAAAAAAAAATGTTTCATATAGGAAAAGCTGAAAAGGAGAGTCACCAAATGCTAACAGTGGTTATTTCTGGATGATGAGATTATGGGTGCCTTTTTTTCTTTCTTTTGACTTTTCTGTATTTTACAATTTTTCACAAAAGACATGCATCACTTTACAATGAGGAGGAAAAATATTTAAAGCCTGACTATGGCTTGCAGATTGTGAGAGAGACACCCCTTTTCCCAGGAACTTCAAAGGGCTCCAGGGCTGGAGCAGTCTGGCAAGCTTGCCAGAGCCTCTGAGCGAGCTCCCCACTGGGAAAACACAGCTGCCCCGCGTGGGTGTCTGGGTTCGACGTCTCTGCCCTCCTGTTCCCCATTCTCGCTTCACCTGAATTTCTCTGGAGAATCAGGTTGTAGTCTGAACCCTTCCTCCCCAGCAAGTCCTCTTTGCTCTGCCCCACAGCCTCCTAACCAGACACAGAGCCCTGACTGCTTTCTAAAATCAGCCTGCTGGGTCACAGATTTCACTGCTGGGGGCCTCAGAAAACTCTCCTAGCCCCAAAAGAGGTAGGTCAGTGTTTTGAGCAGAGGAGCAGCCACAGAATTGGAATGTTCGAGTTCTTTGGAGGGAGGGAGGAGGGTTAGAGCTGAACTGCCAGCCCTGTCTGCGGTGCTGAGAAGGTGAGTCCCTTCTGGCAGATGGAGACAGCTGGGACGCTAAGCAGAAGGGCTCCAGGCAGGCTTGCTCCCAGGGAGTAGACTGCGCAGCAGGGAAGGCAGAACGCACGGGACGGGACGGGACGTAGTGTCTGCCCAAGCCCCTAGCGCTGTAATGGAAATCTGCCACGGAGTAAAAGTCGCATATTTATTCTGTCCTCGTCCAGAAAGGAGAAATGACACAAACAGCGCACATTCCAGGCCCTTTTACAGTCCTAGCCCTGCTCAGGAAGCTGACCTGAGCTGGCTAGAGAGACCCATCCTTATGAACTTGGCATTGGGAACCTGAGAAGGTTAATTCCCTCTCCCTGGGGAGCTTGGTCTATGACTGTGAACATGAGAGGAGCTGTTGGTCTTGTCTGCCAAGCAGACTAGAGCACAGAATAGCTATTCTGCAAGAAACACAGCAAACAATAAGAGAGAAAGGGAAGAGGGGTCGCAATTAGGGCTGCATTGTCCAGTGTCTGCTTCCATTCCTGAGGCCCAATTTTGGCCCTTCCTTTGTATTCATGAGGTTGGTACTTTCTTTCTTTCTTTTTTTTTATTTTTCTATTTATTTATTTTTGTGGTAAGGTTGCAAGTTTAGTTTCTGTTACTTGCAACCAAGAAGTCCTAATAAAGCTTTAAAAAAAAATTAAGCCTGAATTAAGGCAGTGCAGTGAGGCTGAAGAGAAAGAGTTTAATTGACAACTATTTAGATAATGATTGGCCATTTTGTCAGCTAGCCAAGTTTAATTACTTAGAGAGGTCCCCCCTGGCATGCCTCCCAAGTTATCTGTGAGCTTTGAGAAGGGAGTGCACTTGCTCTAACCACCGAGAAACAGCCCATCTACAAGCAGGTGCCAAGGCAGCTCAGGAAAGACAAGCAGGGCCTCTTGGGCATGAGAAGAGGAGAGAGGGCTCTGGTGAGCACCTTGGCACCTGCACCCACCAAGAGAATAGTTTGATAAATAGCATTGTTGAATCACCCCCAGACTAAGTTCTCTGGGGCCTAGGGATAAGGCAACATCACCACCTTTGTGGGATAGCAAATTGTCAGTAATGTGCTTGCAGGCACCACTGCTGCAGGGAACAGAGGGAAAGATGACATGCTCCAGGGCAGGATGGGGCTGCGAGGCTGCTCTGAAGACATCCGCCTATCTCCCACCCCTCCTCCTATGTTTGTAAATGTCACTCAGAAGTCATTTACCCCTTCAATTAAAAATCTCTATCATCACACTTTTTCTGCTAAGTTCAGTAGCTTCATTTTACAGTTTGAGAGGTTTTCCATAATAAAAAGTAAAATCTTGCCCAGATTTTTTTTCACATTTCAGTGCAGCAGCATACTGGCTGACCCTGTAAAAGAGAACGGGAAGAGGTCTCAGCCAAGCTTCAGCCTGGCACAATTAAGCACTGGAGCCTTCTGGAATCAGGCTCCAAACTAAAGAAAAGGTGTAGCCTTTCCCAGGTGATTGGAGTTCTGCCAGTCCTGACCCAAATCGCATCCCAGGTATGGTGGATGAACAAGGCAGCTGTATGCACCTGAGGGTAAGGGTGGGGGTGGGAAAGGCACTGAGAAAAACCCATTCCTTCTCTGCCAAAGTTTGCCATAGTCCCAAGTCCCTCCATCTCCTGGATTTCTGAACCAAAGCAGTCTCCACTGCAGCCAAGACAAGACTCCTACCTCACAGTATCACAGAATCAGACAACAGAAAGGCAGCAGACTCTCCTTTTGGCACATTCCAGAGATTCAGGAAATATTTAAACATAAATGTCCTTCCTCCCTAAGCTGGAAGTCTTTCTTTTGTCTTGCAGAATGGAACAGAAAGCGTCTTGTGTTCTTTCCTTTCTGGTTTCAGGTGGGTTAAGCTATGAGACCCAATCTCCTGGTTTGAGCAGAAATTCCTTCCTGGCCTGGGTCCCCAATCCCTTTTCAAATTCGTACCCCAAAGCCTTTTGACAGAAGTAGCCTCAAAGCTCAGAGCAGAAGTAAAGGCACTGGAGGTGTCCACAGGCTGCCAAGACAGCAGAGGGGGAGGAGGTGCTGTCAGCCCCATGAAGGTGGCCTCTTCCACTCATGGAACTGTCCACCTAATATTGTCGTGGGCATGTGCAAAGCCCCTCAGGGTGGTTGCAGTCTGCAAATAATCAGGACCTTTTCTTCTCTCTGAGAAAGCCGCTCTCCTGTATATTGTCACCAAATGTTTATTGAGCAATTACTACGTACCTGACGCCTTTATCATTCCAATACATACGACAATGTTTCTTTTTCCACTCCAAAGCAGTCAAGAGTTTTCAGGACTCAAAGTATTTTTATCTTTCTAACACGTCCAATGAGGAATGCCACACCAGGAAAACAATACACGATAAATACGTGTCTAGCTTTGTCCAGAAGCAGCCAAATGGTCAGCCTTGTGGGGTCAGTCACAACCAGCCAAGGAAGAGAAGCTGAGGAGTCTGGCTGGACCTAGAGACTGGCTTGAAGCGAGTTGCTTCCTGGGAGCCCAGTTTCCTCTTCAGCCCAGGGCTGTTCCCGCAGATAATTACCTCCTTCAGGAGATCCCAAAAAGATGCATTACAGCTCTTCCAGCTCTCCAGGTGCTACAGCCTCTCCCCTGCCTCACTGTAGGTCTCAGCCTCACACCTGTGAGATCAGGCCTGCCAGAGAGAGGGCCGCCAAGGCTCCAAGATGGCCTGGCACCTCCATGGGGTCTCCTCTTTCTCTCCCTGCCTTCCTCCATTGGACACTAGACAGGGACCAGGGCCTCTCCCTGTGACACTGGAACAAGGGGACCCATGGGGCAAAAGCAGCACCCACTCCAGATACACACACGCCTGAGAGGAGCAGTAGGCCACTGAGAGTCAGGCCAAGGGAGAAGTTGAGCAGGTGACAGTGAGACCAGCCTCACCAGGGCCCCAGAGGACATAAAATTTCCAGGTGGGCAAATTCCACAGTGCCTCGTTTTCAACTCATTTTTTTTTTTTTTTGGATTTATTCAATATGGTAAAAGAAGAAAGCAAAACAAATCCTCCTTAAGACAAATTGAATGTTTCTTTCCATTCCAAATAAGGGATTGCTTTTATATACAGAACATCACGTCACATTTCTTTTTTAATTTTATTATTATTAGTTTCAGATGTACAAAACAATGCAATAGTTATCCTTTTCACCCCTTACAAAGTGACTCCCCCCTTCCCCTCCACTGCTCCCCACCCCCTGATATCATACATGTCTATTACAATTCCATTGACTCCATCCCCACACTATATTCCACATCCCATGACTATATATGTATTAAATTATAGTTGACATAGAATATTATTCAGCGGCAGCTTCAGATGTACAATGCAGAGGTCAGGCCTCCACACCGTCCATGAAGTGGTCTCCCTAACAATACATGAGTCCATCTGGTCCCCTATAAAATATTTACATTATTGATTATATTCCCCAAACTGTCTCTTCTATCCCTGCAGCAATATTGTAGTTACCAAATTATGTGGTCCCATCCCTTCCCCTTCTCCCTCATGCCAACCCCCTTCCCATCTAGCAATCATCAGTTTTTCTTCTGTGACTCTAAGACTATTTTTGTTTACACTGCTCATTTATTCAGTTGTTTATATTCCACATATAAGCGAGGTCACATGGTATTTGTCTTTCTCTGACTGAATTATTTCACTTAGCATAATGTTCTCTAGGTCCATCCATATCATTGCAAATGGTACAATTTCATTCTGCTTTATAGCTGCCTAATACTCCATTGTGTAAATGTACCACAGTTTCTTAATCCAGTCATCTACCGACGGGCATTTCAGTTGTTCCCAAGTCTTGGATATTGTAAATAGCTCTGCAATGAACATAGGAGTGCATATATTTTTTTTAATTATGTCTTGAGTTTTTCAGGATAAATACCTAGGAGTGGAATTGGTAGTTCCATTTCCAGTTTTTTGAGATACCTCCAAACTGATTTCCATAATGGCTACACCAATCTGCAATCCCACCAACAGTGCAGCAGGGTTCCCTTTTCCCCACACCCTCGCCAGCACTTGTTGTTTGTTGATTTATTGGTGATAGCCATTCTGACCGGAGTAAGGTGGTATCTCATTGTGGTTTTTATTTGCATTTCCCTAATGATCAGTGAGGTTGAACATTTTTTTATATGCCTGTTGGCCATCTGTATGTCCTCTTTAGAGAAATGTCACTTCATATCCTCTGCCCATTTTTTAATTGGGTTGTTTGTTTTTCTAGTGTTGAGTTGCTTGAGTGTTTTATAAATTTTGGATATTAACCCCTTATCAGATATATCATTGACAAATATCTTCTCCCATTCAATAGGCTTCATTTTTGTTTTATTGATGGTTTCCTTTGTTGTGAAAAAACTTTTAAATTTAATGTAATCCCATATGTTCATTTTTATTTTTTTATTTCCCTTGCCCATGGGGATGTATCAGTAAAATATTGCTCAGGGTAATATCTGAAAATTTACCCCCTATAGTTTCTCCTAGAAGTTTTATAGTTTCAGGTTTTACATTTAAGTCTTTAATCCATTTTGAATTTATTCTTGTATATGGCATAAGGAGGTGGTCCAGTTTCATTTTTTTTGCATGTGTTAGCCCAATTATCCCAGCATCATTTATTAAATAGACTATCTTACCCCAGTGTAAATTCTTGCTTCCATTGTCATACATTAACTGTCCATATATACATGGATTTATTTCTGAGCTCTCAATTCTGTTTCAGTGAAAAATGCACATGGTAGTGTGATAGGAATTGCATTGAATCTATATATATTGCTTTAGGCAGTATGGACATTTTAACTATGTTAATTCTTCCTATCCATGAGCATGGCAGGTGTTTCCATTTATTTGTATCTTCTTTTATTTCTTTCTTCAGTGACTTATAATTTTCTGAGTACAGGTCTTTTACTTCTTTTGTTAAATTTATTCCTAAATATTTTATAGTTCTTGAAGCAATTGTAAATGCAATTGTTTTCTTAATTTCTCCTTCTGATAGTTTATTATTGGTATGTACAAATGCAACTGATTTCTGAATATTGATTTTGTATCCTGCTACCTTACTGAATTCGTCGATCAGTTCCAATAGTTTTATAATGGAGACTTTGGGGTTCTCTATATGTAGTATCATGTCATCTGCATATAATGACAATTTTACTTCCCCCTTGCCAGTTTGGATGCCTTTTATTTCTTTTTCTTGTCTGATTTTTCTTGTCTTGGCTAGAACTTCCAGAACTATGTTGAATAAAAGTGGAGAAAGTGGACAGACTTGTCTTGTTCCTGATCTTAAGGAGAATGGTTTTAGCTTTTCCCCATTGAGTATGATGTTGGCTGTGGGTATGATAAATACATGGCCTTAATTATGTTGAGATATGATCCCTGTATTCCCACTTTGCTAAGAGTTTTTATCATTAATGGCTGCTGGATTTTGTCAGATGCTTTTTCTGCATCTATTGATATGACCATATGATTTTTATTTTTCATTTTGTTGATGTGGTGTATCACATTAATTGATTTGCAGATGTTGAACCAACCTTGCTACTAGGGATTAAACACACTTGATCATGATGTATGACCTTCTTAATATATTGCTGAATTCCATTTGCTAATATTTTGTTGAGGGTTTTTGCATCTATGTTCATCAGAGATATCGGCCTGTAGTTTTCCTTTTTTTGTGCTGTCTTTATCTGGTTTTGGAATCAGGATAATAGTGGCTTCATAGAAAGAGTTTGGGAGCCTTCCCTCTTTCTGAATTTTTTGGAATAGCTTAGAAGAATACGTGCTAATTCTTTTTTGAATGTTTGGTAAAATTCACTTGTGAAGCCATCTGGTCCAGGGCTTGTTTGTTGGATCTTGTTGATTACTGATTCAATTCCTTGGTAGTAATCAGTCTATTCAGATTTTCCATTTCTTCTTGAGTTAGCTTTGGAAGTTTGTATGCTTCTAGAAAATTATCCATTTCTTTCAGATTGTCAAATTTGTTGGCATATAGTTGCTCATAATAATTTCTTAAAATTTTTGTATCTCTGTTGGTGTCTGTTGTCACTTCACCTCTTTCATTCCTGATTTTACTAATTTGAGTCCTCTCTCTCTCTTTTTTTTTAATGAGTATGGCTAGAGGTTTGTCAATTTTGTTTATCTCCTCAAAAAACCAGCTCTTGGTTTCGTTGATCTTTTGTATTGTTGTACTGGTCTCTACTTCATTTATTTTTGCTCTGGTCTTTATTATCTCCTTTCTTGTACTCCCTTTGGGGTTATTTTGCTGTTCTTTTTCTAGTTCCCTGAGGTATAAGGATAACCTATTGATTTGAGATTTTTCTTCCTTCTTTAGGTAGGCCTGCACTGCTATGAACTTCCTTCTTAGGACTCCTTTCGCTGCATCCCAGAGATTTTTGTGTCATGGTGTTTTCATTTTCGTTTGTCTCGAGGTATCTTTTGATTTCTTCTTTGATCTCATCTTTGACCCACTCGCTATTTAGTAGCATAGCTCCATGTATTTGTGTGCTTCCCAGGTTTCTTCTTATAATTGATTTCTTGTTTCATAACATTGTGGTCAGAGAAAACACTTGATATGATTTCAATCTTCTTAAATATATTGAGACTTGTTTCGTGGCCTAACATGTGGTCTATCTTGGACAATGTTCCATGTGCACTTGAGACGAATGTATATTCTGTAGCTTTGGGGTGAAATGCTCTAAAAATATCAGTTAAATCCAGCTGGTCTAGAGTGTCATTTAAGGTCATTGTTTCCGTGTTGATTTTCTGTCTGGAGGATCTATCCATTGGTGACAGTGGGGTGCTGAAGTCCCGTACTATAATAGTGTTACTGTTGATCTCTGTTTTTATGTCTGTTAATATCTGTTTTATATATTTAGGAGGTCCTATGTTTGGTGCATAGATGTTTACTAGGGTTATGTCCTGTTGTTGGATCGATCCTTTTATTATTATGAACTGTCCTTCTTTGTCCTTTATTATATTCTTCAATTTAAAGTCCATTTTATCTGATATAAGTATCACTACTCCAGCTTTCTTCTCAGTTCCATTTGCATGAAATATTTTACTCCATCCCTTTACTTTCAGCCTGTATGTGTCTTTTGATCTGAGGTGAGTCTCCTGTATACAACATATGTAAGGGTCTTGCTTTCTTATCCATTCAGCCACCCTTATGTCTTTTGATTGGAGCATTTAATCCATTTACATTCAACGTGGTTATTGATAGGTGTGTAGTTATTGCCATTTTGTTATTTGTGTTCCTGGTCTTCATTAGTTAGGTTACTTTTCTCTTCTGCTTGTCGAAGCCCTTTTAACATTTTCTGCAATGCTGGTGTGGTGGTGATGAATTCCTTTAGCTTATTCTTTTCTGGAAAGCTCTTTATCTCTCTTTCATAAATGATAATCTTGCTGGATATAGCAATCTAGGTTGTAGGCCTTTGTTTTTCATCACTTTGAAAACCTCCTGCCACTCCCTTCTGGCCTGCAAAGTTTCTGTAGAAAAGTCAGCTGATAATCTTATGGGGGTACCCTTGTAAGTAACTTGCTGCCTTTCCCTTGCTGCTTTTAGGATTCTGTCTTTATCTTTAACCCTTGCCATTTTCACTATAATGTGTCTTGGAGTTGGCCTGTTTGAGATCCTCTTGGTTGGAACTCTGCACTTCCTGGGCTTGTATGTCAATGTCCTTTGCCAGGTTAGGGAAATTTTCAGACATTATTACTTCAAACATGTTCTTGATCCCTTGCTCCCTCTCTTCTCCTTCTGGTATTTCTATGATTTTTTGTTGTTGCTCTTGATGTTGTCGCCCAGCTCTCTTAAACTATTTTCAATGTTTTTTATTTGTTTTTCTTTTTGCTGTTCTGCTTGGTTTATCTCTGCTATCTTGTCTTCTGAGTCACTGATTCAATCCTCTGCTTTATCCAATCTGCTAGTCATTCCATCGAGTTTGTTATTTAATGCAGTATTTGTGTTCTTTAGTTCTAGCTGATTGTTTTTCATGATTTCTCTATCCTTCTTTATATTCTCGTTAATTTCCTTGAACATTCTAATAATCAGTGTTCTGAACTCTGTCTCTATTTCCTCTAGTTCCACTGATTCAGGAGGTTTCTTCTGTTCTTTTATTTGGGATGTGTTTCTTTGTTTTCCCCATTCTGGCTTACTCTTTGTGCTTGCTTTGATGTAATAGGTAGATCCCCTAGGTCTCTCAGTCTTTTCTGGGTGGACTTATGTGGTGTGTGTCCTTTATATTTGAATTACTCACTCTCCCTATTTTCCTGTGCGTGTGTACCCAGTGGTGTTCCTTGTATTGTGTGTCTTCTCCTGTTGTAGTTGAGCTTTGATTGCTTTTGGGTTGTCAGTAGATGGAATTGACTCCCAGCCTGACTAGCTGTGAAGATTAGCTGTGTCCACAGTTTATGAGCTGCTCTGTGAGGGTTGACCCCTCTGGTGAGTCTTGGCCCCTATGGGCTCTTGTGCCTGTAGTGATTTTCCTTTGGGTGTGACTCTTATATGTCAAACTCGGTAATGCTCTGGTTTTATCTAAAGTTAGCCTCTGGGTATGATGATTTATGTGTCTCTTTGGCTGGGCCCTGCATCAGAGCAATTTTAGAGCAAAACAGGTCAACAAGCACAACCACAGCAGCCATCAAAGTAAACCAGATGCTCTCCCATGTAAAAACACCACCAACAACCTATACTTAACTTGTATAGAAATATCAAATGTACAGAAGAAGAAAACAAACAAAAACAAAACAACAAAAAAACACAAAGAACAAACAACAGAACAAAACAAAATAAAATATAATAAAAAATAGAATAATCACAAGAAACAAAATAGCAAAACCAAAGAAAAAAAATTTTTTTATCAGGAAATGGAAAGGAGGAAAGTTAGAGCAGCGAAAAGAATGAAGAAAAGAAGGGAGAGAGTGAGGGTGGAAGAGAAAGAAGGTAAGAAAGAGAAAAAAAGAAATATATATATATATATATATATATATATGCACACACACCCATATATAGACTTATATATTCCCATATATACACCCATACATATGCCTATATTAAAAGCTATAAATTATAATAATGAAATAGAAAGAAAACAACAAAAACAACCACAACAAGCAACAACAACAACAACAACAACAAAAACACACAGGAAAATAAAATAAAAACCAGTGCCAGTCTTGGCTAAGGTCCAAGCTCTCTATGGGTTGTCCTCTGCTGTACAAAACCTCCTCTGTGTCTTGTGGGGGCAGAGTCAGCCATCTGGCGCCTAGAGTGACCCTGGCAGTGCAGGTCTGTGGTAGATGAGTGGGGTTATGAGGTGTGTTTGGTAGTTTTTACAAAGTCAGTACCGTTTCTGCTCTCACCTGCCCCAAGGCACACTGAGTACTGCGCAACCAGACGGCTCGATGTGTGTCTTTGGGCACTCTTTCCACTGGAGGCTGTAGGGGGTGTGAGATTTCAGCGCTGTTAAAAGCCACCTGCCTAGGATCTGCGAGTGCCTCAGCAGCTGAACCTGCCCTGCCTCCCAAGCCAAGCAGGAAAGGTGGGGGCGGGGTAGGTAGGCTCACATTTTGCAGCCTCTTCTCCTGAGAAGATTCTTGACTCCCTGCGGGTAGGAATACTTCCGTAATCTCACCCTACTCCTCCATTCAGGGCTTGGCTTAAGACTCTGACATGGAGGGGGCCAAGGTTTCTGAGGGAGGATGGGGGTGGGTTCTTATTTACGCATTTGTTTTTTGCTTTCTGTCCGAGAAAGAAAACAAAAACAAAAAAACAGAAAACCTTCCCACTGCTGTTTCGAGCTGAGGCTTCCTCCACAGATGCTCCAGCCAAGCTCTTGCTGAGCTCTCGAAGGGACCGCGGGGCCGCAGGGACTGAGCCCACCCTGCTGCTGCTAAGTTCTCCTCTCTGCCTCCTGGAGTCCTGCATCTCCGCAGCTGCGGGTGCGGGCTGCTTCTCCACAAGTCTCACCTCTCTCTTCCCTCGCTTGCCTGGTTTGAGGTCTCTGCCTCAGGGTCTGTGCACCACAGAGCTCCTGTTGCCCTCCGGGCAGGATGGCAGGGGCACAGGGACTGAGCCCGCCCTGCCGCTGCTATGCTCTGTGCTCTGTCTCCTGGGGTCCCACGGCTCTGCACGCTGGTCTCCTCTCTCTTTTCCCACACTCATCCTGCCTGTGGCTTCTGCCTGAGACTGCAGACCGTTGCGCTCTTGCTGCACTCTAGGTAGGCTGCGGGCCACGGGGAGCGGGCAGCAAGCAGTGGGAACGAACACTCACCGATCTGCTCTCTGAGGCACTGTGTCTCAGCAGCTGTGGGTGCGGGCTGCACCTCCAAGGGTCTGGCCTCCTTGTTCCCCACGCACCCAGTCTGCCCACCTTCCAGCAATCTCTGTGTGAGACTCTCAGTTGCTCTGTGTGATGAGTAGAGGTTCTTTTGACAAGTTATAGCAGTTCAAATTGGGGCTATTTCCAAGGGAGAACTCAGGGAACCTGCCTCACAGCCGTCATTTTCTCCTCCTCCACTGTAACATTTAAACAAATCTGTGATTGTCTCTCAATTCACATCTTTTTTTACTTTTATCAAAAGCATTGGTTACACTCACAAAAGATGATGATAACTTACAAAGATACAGTTAGGAAATGTGGTTGGAGATGTATTTAAAAGTTGTTTTCTCTGGCATTTACCTCAGCAAAATATTCCCTGTTATCTGTGGTTCTCATTCTCTCCTTGGAGTTTATTTGTTTGTGGAGGTGTGTAATTTTATGAAACATATACCTTCTCAAATTTAAAAATCAGAGAAAAAAACAATACAGCTGGAAGACACAAAGGGGAAAGGAAAGAGAATAACTCTGTGTGTTGAGGGGGTGGGGGGGTCATGTATATTGTGAGGCGATGTAATGTGTGTGTATGGGTGTGGGGGGTTGTGGTGTGCATGGGGGTGTGGTGTGTGGTGTGCGTGTGCAGTGTGTGTGGTGTGTGTGTGGTGTGTAGTATGTGGTGTGTATATATGTGTAGTATGTGCTGTGTGTGCAATGTGGTGTGTGTGCATGTGTGTGTGTGTGTATGTGTGTGTGTGTGTGTGTAGTTTCTCCCATGTGTGCTCCTCTCCATTCTGGAGGCAGCGGGGCTAATAACCATTCACTCTGCATGGGGAAAGGTTTTTGTCTGACATCATATTCTGATTAGCTCCCCTGTGCATTCAGTCCCCTTGTAGCAGGTGTCCTGGGAGCTGCCCTGCATGCTGACCATGTGGGTTTCCCCACTTGGTGGGCACCACCTCCTGGGCAGAGACTCCTGCACTGAGGCTGGGCTCACAAGACAACTGGGGCCACCCGGAAACCCTAGCACCACCTGCCAAGCCCTCCTAGAACTCACTGAGGGTACATGGTGTCCTAGAGGAAAGGTCCCTGTTCCCTTGGATCGAATTTCCACACAGAGTCCTGTGAGACTTTATCCCCGTGCACCAAGGGTACTGGGGACTCCTCCAGGGACAAAGCCAATCCCACTGTCTCTGAAGGGGAAGGCCTGCTGTCTGTAGACAGACACTTGTGGCATTAGCCTCCCAGGCCTCCACTTAGGAGCAGCATCTCTGGCTCAGGGCAGGAGCCTGCATTGCACTTACTAGTTCTTCCTCATGGCTCCTCACCGTGGGCCCCCAGTCTCCACTCACCCTATTCCCAGGCCCCAATGCTGCTGGCCCCTATGTTTTCTCCCCACTTACTCCAGGCAGTAGCTGCAAGAGATGTACAAAGAGAGAGTGGCAACACTCATCACAATGACAGGTCCCGTGGTGCTCTGAGCACATGCTGTGAGACAAAAACAAGCAGTAGCCCCAGGTACTTTCCACACCTCCAGGCAAAAGAAAGGCCTGGCAGAAGGCAGGATTGTCTTCCAAGGCAGCATCACCCCAATGAACTAGATGGAGGTAAGAGGTCCCATGAAGGCAGGCAAGGCTTGGTGTGCCTGCCTTCCCATGGGATGACCTGCAGAGGCACAGGCAGGACAGAAGATCATGGCCTCTGTTTATGTAAATTCTTTCCCTCTCCCAAATACCGTCCATCATGCACAACAAAATTAAATGATCAACCAATGAAAGCAGAGATCACCAGGTGCCACAGATGTCTGACCTGAGCCTGGCCTGTGGTAAGATGGAGCTGGAGCTAGGACCAGTACAGGAAGGAAGCCACCAAGGGTGTCTCAGCCATGGAAAACCCAGGAGGGAAGGCCTGCCCTGTGGACCCAAGCTGCAGGCTTTCACCCTGCTCTGTCCTGCAAACCAAATAAGCCTCCACCCACACTGGGGAGAGGATGCAAATGAAATAAGAGCTGAGAATCAGGTTCTGAGTAGGGTGAGAGGCCAATGTTCAATCACACTACCTCTCTCATACAGGGGAATGAAACCAGCAGTGTAGGCCACCCCACTGCTAAGACAATCAGGATTCAAACCTTTTCCCACCATGGAGGAACCAATTACAGAGAACAAAGCCAGGTCTCAGAGAGGGCTGAACTTGGGCTGAAAGCAATTGATAAAATTGTGGCAGAATATAGGTGATAGGAATATGAATGTTCAATGTGAAAGTATTTCATTGCTGCTGTATATTTGAAAATTGTTATAATAAAATGTTGGGGGTGATGGGGACACATTGGCATCTGCAAAGGACAGAAGGAATATGGGGTGAGAGTAGTGCATGTGGAAATCACTAAGGTCCTCAGTCCCAGCTCCATGGCCCCTTCCACCAACATTTCAGCCCCTGGTTCTCAGAGGCCCCCCTGCAAGCTCAGACATCTGGGGTGGACAGTCTTCAGGCTCCCAGACCCACAAGTCCACAGCCACCTTATGACTGGGCTCTGTAGAACCACCATGCATTCTGAAACTGCATCCTTGATTTCGGCATTAAAATGTTATTCTTTATGTTAAGGGATGGTGATAACAGATGATAGACTTTTCTTAATGCTTACATCTTGCAAAATTAAAGGTTGACAACCTTGGGTTGGTATCTAAACTTCATTTTGGAAATGGGACCGGCCTGTGAAAACCAGGTCTGGAGACTTCTGATACAGGGCAACGTAGAATCCTACAGTTATGGCTGGGGACAAGTTTGTTCACCTCCAGGGGAGGGGTGGGGTGGCCTTGGTTTCCACACTATTACAAAAAAAATTGGATGTTTCAAGGCAAGAAAATTTGATTTTTTTTTTAATAAAAAAGTTCAAAAAAGATATTTTGGGGAATATCTGGAGACATTTGAGAATAGATGGAGTTTTAAATGATATTGATGTATTATTAATTTTCTCAGGTGTGAAAATACTATCTATAGTAGCTACGTAGGAGAAGGGCCTTATTTTTAGGAGATGTATGTTGAAGTATTTAGAGGCGAAGTTTTATGATATCTACAATTGCCGGTGCGATTGGCTAGCAGAAAGGATTGATAGAGCAAGAAACACATTCAGCAAAAATGTTAACAATTGTTGAAGCTACATGAGAGATATATAGGCATTCACTTAAATTCTCTACAGATTAACTGTTGGCATAATAAAAAGTTAGGGGAAAAGGTTTTAAAAAACACCTCATTTGCTGATTTGTTAGATTAAGTACAATGATGTATTAGAGAAATTCTTATCTGAGTAAAAGGTACACAAGGGCAAACCTGCAGCCTAGCGAGTGGCCACTCTCAGGACCTCTGTGGCCCCTCCACAGCAATAAGGTGGGCTGCAGAAGGGGGTCCTGGTGAAACCCTGCCCAGGAGATTTATCACCTTCTAGGATATTCTTAATGTTCAGCTCCACCAATATGCTTACCATTGTGTTTCTGAGATCCTAGATTATGCAAATTTTATGTATCTCTGGGGTAGGTTACATGGCCAAAAAGTCCAGGAAATAAAAAAGAACTTATACAATGAGACAGAGCAGGCAGGGGTGGAGGAAGGGAAGGAAGAAAGAAGGAAATAAATGGGGAGTGGGGAGAGTAAAAAGCTCCTGAGCATATCTGAAAGTCATCAGAAACTTTTCTGAAGGCCGGATAATCTAATGAGGACAGATTAAAAAATACCTCCCCCGTTAGCTTCAGTACCAACTTTGTTTCTTGCTAATCCTTCTTGTTAATGCTCATAAACCTCAGCCATGTCGTTGCCTGCAGAGCTCATCCTTCCCCAAACCTAAGCTCTCTCTGTCAGCATCAGGGCTCCAGGAGCAGGGGTTGCTGGGTCACAACTGGCTCCTCCTAACATCCCTTCCGGCCTCAGGGCCTGCCTTGGTCCCACCCTCTGCTCCGCTTCATTACTCCTAAAGCTGTCTGGGCCTGGAGCTTAGATGGCAAGGGCCAGAGCGCTCTCCCTGCAGAGAAACCTCACTCTTCCTTTCTGTATTCTTCCCTTAACTCTGGTCCCTCCCAGCTCTCCAGTTCCAAGTCTCAGTCATTTGAAGCCTAGCACAGACTCCAAAGGTAAGGAGGAGTCTCTGATGGGCAGTGTCTCCATAGCTGCATCCCAGAGATTGTGGCTCACTGCTCATTCCTAGTCAAAGTCCTTTCACCTCTCTGAAATGTCATGTTGGGCAATTTGTCTCCATTTGCATGGTCGTGTCCCTAGATCAGAGACTGGCTCTCTTCAGAACTATCATTACAGTGAATAAGCCCGTTCTGAGCAGAGACTGCCGGCCCGGCCCTTTAAAAGGCACTGGGGAAAACTGCTTCTCCTGCCACTGATACAGGAAAGCCCCCGCACTATAGAAGTTTTAAGCCTCCCTCACTATAGAAATTCTATGGCTCCTTTTCCCTAGTTTCTTAGCTCCTTAGCCCCTGGTCTTAATTACTCTTCAAATCAGTTTCTTAATCCTAAACTAAAGATTGCTCCTAGCCTAAATCACAGAATGTCACTCACCTCTGCTTCAAAGAACTACTTAAAAGCCTGTGACTTAAGCTTATTAAATGTAATCATTGTAGCCCAACATTCCCCAGGCCAGTCCAGACCTAAACCCTGGGTGAACAAACGTCACCTGAAGTTAAGATAAATGGGCCAGCACTTTTAATTTATTAAAACTAACATCTGTCTCTCCTCATCTAGAGGCCGTCAGGATACAAATTATGTCCCAGTGAAGCTTCCAGTGCACCCCAACCAAGGCAGATATGAGACCCCCTCTTTTTTATTTAAGATCAGATAGGGTGAGTGTTCCTTGAATCCCTAAAGGTAGGGGCAGATCTATTCGCATTCTCAGCTTGAAGCAAATACAGAAGAAGAGACCCCCATCCCTCAACTCCCCACAGAGATTTATGGGGATCACATCTCTCAGGAGAAATAAGGCAGAGAGTTAGAGAAAGAAATGGGGTCTCTGTATTCCTGCATGTCCAACACAATCAATGGGGAGCACCGCCCGGAGACCTCCCGGATTCTTCCCTTAGCTGCCCTACCCATTAACCACTGTGAGGAGACTAAAAGATAATAAACTCTAGACTGGTCATGCACAATAGAGGCTACAACAACAGCAGTCTCACCCTAGCCTCATTATAATATCATACATATGCCCAGAAGTTCATTAATATTATTATAACAGACTGAACTCTGGGAAGGGACATGCACAGTCTAAGAGGATGAGGTAATGGCCCCTTATCAATCACAGGTATCAATCAAGTGGTCCTGAGTCAAAGAAGAACAGCCCATCCCAGAGAAAAAAAGATAAAACCCCCAGGCTCCCTCATGCTATTGCCTTTGAGCCTTTGAGCCTTTGAGCCTCAGCCCTTGAGCCACTTTTCTTTTGCTCGGACCCACTCCTAACTCTTTGGAGTGCACAACCTCTTCTAATAAACTTCTCTTTCACCATTTTACCGCTGTGTCTCATTCAAGTCTTTGCTTGAGATATCAAGAACCTGGACACTGTGCCAAGGAGGGCCCAACCCCCAGCAACGTAACAGCTAGGTCTCCCAGTTTTTCTCCCTGAGACCCGGGTTCAACCCCCGGAGTGGGAATCTAGCCAGGACTCTGTCGGGTTCAACCCCTGGTGTGGAAACCAAGCCCAGGCATCATGCCGAGAAGAGCAGCCCCACCTCCGGTAACACCACCACAAACCAGGGAATAAGTAATACTATGTGGTTCTGTTGCTGGAGAATGGGTTCTTGGTTATGCTGCAGGAAAGAATTCAAAGGTGCACCAAATAAGTCAAGTAAGTGGTGAATTTACTGAAAGAAAGAGAATAGGACAGTGCAATCCCAGAGTGGTGGGAGTGGGCAGGCTAGGAGAATAGCCACTGTGCCAAAGAGGGTTGGGACTTGGGAAGTGATTATTTTTGAAATGAGGGCCTGAAATATTCAAGACTTAGGGGAGGCATTACAGGCCTTCCCTGACAGTTTTTGCTGACCACTCCTTCCCTTTGGGGGAAGGGATTTTTTTTTTTTCCTTTTCTGGCCCTTGTTGGAACTATCCTGGTGACGCAGGGTGTGGAGCTATTCCCTCCCTGTAATGTTAATAATATTACAATCCATTATAATTAGCTAAAGTTCACCTTGAGTGGCAAGATGGCATCCTGGGTCTGCTATTGGCCACCAAAATCAAGTTCTGGACGGTCTGGTAGCTGCACCTTTTCTTAAGAATGACCTCATCTTCTCCCTCCTTGTTCTCCCCTTACTTCCTCCTTCCCTTTCTCCCCCCTCTCTCTCCTTGGCTCTGTTCTTTCTGCCTATGGCAACAATTCTTCCCAAAGATTAACACTAACTTGTCACTTTCCCACTCAAAATTTCTAGATGGTTTCAATTATCTCATGAAATACCTCTGTATCTAAAGAAGTTATTAAGAAAGAAACTAGCTAGTGTCAGTATCTCCTTTCCCAATTCCCATAGCAGGGAACAAACCTGGCTTTTTCTCTTAAACCCTGAGCTGTCCTTATGTTACTGGAGAATCGGTTTTTGGAATTATCACAGGAAAGAATTCAAGGGCGCATGGAGTAAAGCAAGCGAGCATTGAATTTATTAAAAGAAAGAAAACAGTACATTCTCAAAATGATGTAAAAGTGGACAGGCCCAGAAGAAGTGCAACTGCCCTGAAGAACAAGGAAGCTTAGGATTTCATTCGAATGAGGGCGCAAAATATTAAAAATGCAGGTCTTCACAGGTGGGTCCTCACTGACCACTTCTTCCTGTGGGGGAGTGGGGTTCCCCTGTTCCTATGTGGCCTTGTCAGAACTGTCATGGCAACACAGGGGTGGAGATTTTTCCCTGCCCGCAATGCTAGTAGTGTTATAATCCACTACACTAAGATGTAGTTGAACCTTTTCTTAAGAATGATCTCATCTCCTCCTTTGTTTCTGTATTTCCTCCTTCCCTTCTCCCTCCTCGCTCCCTGAGTCCCTGTTCTTTCTGCCTATGGTAACACTGACTCTCACTTCTCTACTCTTGGGGAAGCTAAGGAGTTTTGTGTGAGTGCATGAGTGTATGTTTGTGCATGTAAATTTATGTGTGTTTGCATGTTTGTGAGATGTGCAGGTATGTCTGTGTGTGTATGTTTTAGGCCCATTAAAGAGAATTCACCTTTATTTGGTTCCATAAGAGAAGAGGATGAAACAGAGAGTTTTCAGGATGGAAGCAGAAGCCAGCAGAGGACAGGGCATTACCATTTGAGGACAGGGACAAGAGCTCCACAGCAGCATAAGGTAGCTGGGGGGACAATGAGACCCTATGGGAAAGAGGGACCTGCATCCTCTTCCAATTTTTCTGACACCAAGTAAACTTGAGATCTTTGATAAAATCATGGAGGAGGGGATGAAGTCTCATAATTGCTACTTGGTCTCCTGCCAGCCTGACAGGTGGGATAGCAGAGCAAATTAATTCTGATTAACAGACACATTATATACCTTGTTGCAATGGGTTAGTTCTCACTACAGGTCAAATCCCCCTGGCTGAATGCTTACAGCTCCCCATGATCAGATTCCAACCTGCATTTCTAGTCTAACCCACACTATCCACTATCTATCTACCACCTATCACATACCATGTTGAAACATGCCCTGCGCTTTCTCACTTTTTCACCTTTACAATTCCATTTTCCCTGCATGGAATGCTCTTCATTGCTTTGCCACCTGTTGAGATTCTACCCAGTTCTTCAAACTCATTGGGTACCAATTTTATGACACATAACTGATCCTATTCCCAAACAGAAGTAATCTTCCTCTTGATTGTACCCCATCTACCTTTGTGGTACCACTGTAATATCTGTCATGATCTGTCTCATTATAGAGATCTGCACACTTGTCCTCCCTTCCCTACGAGACTGAAAACTCCTTGAGGGAAGAATTCATATGAATTGTATTCTATATTAACTTTCAGTGCCAAGGACAGTGTCTTGCACAGTATAGATTCATAGTAAATATTTGTTCAATGGATTAATGAATGGAGTGAACAGATGATTAGACAGTTGGATGGGTGGCTGGGTAGATGGGTAGATGGGTGGATGGATGGAAGGATAAACAGGTAGTTGGGTGGATGAGTGGTGGATGAATTGGGTGGTCTGACAATACGATAGATTCTCATCTCTGTCATCTAAAATGGAGCTTAGCATTGCATGGCCCTAACTTTGTGTTCAAAAAGACCTCCCTATGCAAGTGTGAAGTCCAGGGCTCAGAATACCTTATCTATACAGTGGGGAGAAAACTGAAAAAAATATTTCTGCTCTTTCAGTTTGGGAAAACACAAGTTTGACTTCATCTCTCAGTTCATATGTCTTTTTGCCCAGGAAGACTGGGTGAGAAAACAAAAACAAACAAAACAAACAAACAAAACGGTCT
The DNA here is from genome assembly GCA_033961575.1 of Aselliscus stoliczkanus. Lineage (NCBI taxonomy): Eukaryota > Metazoa > Chordata > Mammalia > Chiroptera > Hipposideridae > Aselliscus > Aselliscus stoliczkanus. The sequence goes on from CM066729.1 coordinate 124,310,913, forward strand.
TTCTAAAAGAGTGATAAATAAAACATAGTTACCAAACAACAACCTTGCCAGGCCTTCAGACACTGTCCATGCACACAGAGCAAAGGAGGCCCAAAACACAAGTCACAGACTGAGTGGATTTGTTTTGGAATGTGGTCTTTCTGCACATGCTACACTGTGATGCTACTAATTCACTGACTCTCTAACAAAGAAAAGCAGCAATTTCTCAGGTTTTGTCTTGAAAATGCTACAAAGCCCCTGGAGCTGACTGTCCATAGGGCTTTTAGCATTATTGTTTTAATCAAGAGCCATATTATTGTGTTTCATATGGTCTTGTTCAACATCAGTGGAGGGAGAAGAAATAATGAGAGAGCGAGAAGTAATGGAGTCAGAGAGAAGAGGCCAAGAGAAAATGGAAGAGGAGGGAAGGGGAAGAGGGGAAGATGGCTTCAAAGCAAAGAAAGGGGGAGGAAGAACTCACCTCTTGAACCTGCCAGGCACTCTTAGGAGTGAAGGGACAAAATATATGGTGCCTTCTGTGTCTTCCAGAGCAAGTGTCAGTGTGCTTTGGGTGGGCTCATAAATGGGAACTACTTTATTCAGTAATTTTATTATGTTTATTCAATAATTCAGGTAGTAATCTAGATCAGGAAGAAAATGCACCTTATGAAGTAGATATTATCATTTTTATATATAGATAAGAAAATGGAACTTGATAAGGTCAGCTGACTTACCCAAGGTTGCTAAACTAGTAAGTGACAGTGTCAGAATTCATCTCCATTCTGTCCCATTCCAAACCATTATGCTGACAATCCAGGGCCACCTCCATAGCACATTAAGTTCTAACCCATAAAGTAGTCTTAATGTGGATTGAATAATTCCCTTAAGATTCAAACCTTGCAGATTTTTATGTTAAAAATAAGGATGGCAGTTTGAAGCTACTACATGATGTGTTCAGGGAATTCAAGAGGTCCAAGTCTTGCCCACTCCAAGGATCCTTAAGACCCAGACATGACAACAGAAAACAAAATCCCAAATGTCACTTTGTTATTGGCAGGGACAGTGTCAAGAACCCACAGAATAAAGCATCAATAAATCCAGATCCAAGATTTGGCTTAAGGTTGAGCCTAGGCCTATCCTTCAATTTTTTCTTATGTCACAAAGCAAATCTGGTCACCTTGTCATGGTCACCATGTGCAGCTATGATTAGGATCCTTCAGTGATAGCGAAGAATTATTTGGAGTGTAATCAGAAAATGTCAGAGAGGATTTTGCCACTACACACATAACCGTTACTAAATGATGACCCTGGACCCTAGTAAACCAGGCAAAATCAATGTCTTTCCTCTTCTTCCATCAAAGAAAACCAAAAAAGGTTATAAGCAGAAAGAAAGGCTTGGCACATGGAAAGGTAACCACATGTTTTCCCAACCCCTCTTTAAAATTTACCTATTCGAATAGCATGAAAACTGGACATAGAGACACACAGCACATGTATAAATGGGAAGGAGCCCCAGAGAGGCAATAAGGGGACAGTTTTGGTAGAAACAGCTGGCAATGTGAAACAGAGAGTGTGTTTGTAAGGTGGCTAAAGGAGTTTCATCCTATTTGCCCTACCTCTGATTGCTGAATAAGTTCAACTCCTTTTAGTGGAACCAAGGGGCAAAAAATAGATTAAGGGAGTGAACCTACCTCCACACTCACTAGAGTCACCAGTAGCATGAGCTCTACTGCTCTCAGGACAAAGCTTCCTTGTATAGCAGAGCTGATAGCTAAGGACAGGTGAATTCAGAAACACTCAGGGACCTGTGACCCAGACAGCAGGATAAACCACAGACAGAAACTGCCCAAGAGTTTTCAATATTTCAGATCCAGTGTGTTACTTCTCTTTATTCTCAAATCAAACTTGTAAAAATATATATGGAATCATTACCCTCTCCATAGGCGCCTCCCAAACTGCAAACCAATTCTTCTCTCTCTCTTGTGATGGCCAGAAAATTAAAAACTCAGCCTCTGTTGCTGTGTGTATTATGGAAAAGTACAAAAGATTGTGTTGATGTCAATGAGACCTGGGGTTTTCAGCCTAAGAGAAAGGAGAGAGCAATGTCAGGTTGATATAGTTAAGTAAAACCTCAACAATCCTGAATTAAATTGGAAGTAGCATATGAATTCATTGTGTATTTTATTTAAAAACAAGTACACATTTCCTAGCTATGTTTACTGAAAAATTCTAGAAACAGTAACCAAGACAGTATTAATGAGCATCCCTAGTACTCGGGTGGAGGTCTCCAAATACCATTATCCCATGCAAGGAGCCAGGGTTCCAAAAACAAATGTGGATTCCAGCTCAGTGCATGAACAAGATGACTCTTACATCTTGTTAAATCGGAAAGCAAGGGAGCTATCAGTGACTAGTGGGGTCATGTCTACAGGGCTCAGAAGCTAACTTGAATAGATTCTGCCAGGCAAAAGATGGGACAATGTGAGCATCAATAAGGATAATAGCTACAATGGATTGAAACGAGATCTATGATGCTCAATAGAAGGAAAAACCTACATTGTTCACCTTTAAACAATATTATGGAATTAGCTCACTGTTTTGAAAATATGTAAGGGGAACAATCAAGCATATATTCATTCTTATACAAGCTATATCTAGGAATCCAATAGCAAAGGAAGTGAAGTTTTTCTTTGTAGATGTTTTCCAGCTTACAGATGAAGAAAAGTAATAAAATTAGAATGACACCATGCTGCAACCCCTAATGAATTAATGGGCTTAGGTTATGATCATCATGGCTGCTCATCAAAAAAAGAAATAGCCAGATACTCCATGCCTTCTAAAGGAAGTCAAAACACCCCCTAGGAAGCCTCGTTAACAAATCTCCCCTGAATCTGGTCAAACCTCTTTCTAGGTCTATTTTCAGGCAATATATAAAGAGGACAAGGACATGCTATCAATCTGTGAGGATGCTGTCATCCTCACTGATTGTGGGAAACTCTACAGGAGAGACAACAATAAAATGCAACGAATGGAAAAGAGAGGCTTAAAGATATCAGCTAATTTCAAAATATGGACCTTATTTGGATCCTGACTCCAATAAACTATTCAAAAAGTCACATTTATTAAACATTCAGGGACATTTGAACATTGATGTTGAAGGAATTATTGTTAAATTCTTAGATATAATCATTATATTTTGATTATTTTTTAGTCTGTATCATTTGTCAGGACTTTGCTTCAAAAGAATCCAGAAGAAACAAGGTTGGCCATGGCTGATAATTATAGAACTAAGCAATAGATACAAAGGAAATAGGAGTTTATTCTCTCTGTTTTTGTATATGTATTAGATTTTTCATAATAAAATGTTTTTTAAAAAAAAATAAAAAGGCACTCTCTTCCACTTTTTCATGTCTGCCTGTCTTAGAGTATTGTTGACATAGATACATTTGTCTGATTCAGTTGAATCTATATATTCTAATTCTACCCCTTAAAAAACATAATGTACAACATCTCTCTAAACACAAATACCTGACAAGATAAATTTTCCAATCATATTACCTAACCCAAAAACTTCCTCTTATTTAAATTTCTGTTTTGATTGGTATCTCCCATCACCTCTCTCCCAACTCCTGCTACAGATGTCTTTCTAAATGTGTGATGATCCTGTAAAAGGGACTGGCTCTACTCCTGACCAATATCTTCCCATAACTACAGCCAGGATGGTATCTGTGCTTTGTAATGGTATCTGATTGGATAATCACCAATCAGAAAGAGAAGGGGTGGGAGGTGGTGGCATGCAGTCTCTGCTCTCAGGTAGACCCACATCTTCGTTTGTCTCTTACCAGCTGTGTTCCTTGGGAAGGTTATTTCATCTCTCTTACCCCTCATAGAGTTTTCATGAAGAATGAGATAATGTGCGTAAATATTAAAAAGAGGTCCAGGGATGGCCAGTTAGCTCAGGTGGTTGGAGCACAGGACACAGTGCTCATAACACTAAGGTTGCCAGTTTAATTCCCACATGGGCCACTGAGGTGTGCCCTCCACAACTAGATTGAAACAGCTACTTGACTTGGAGCTGACAGATCCTGGAAAAACACGCTGTTCCCCAATAAAGTAAAACAAGAAAAAAGAGGCCAGGACATAGAAAAAGTGTCTAGCATAGGCAAGCCTCCTTCCCACTCAAAACAGAGGTCAGCAAAGACAGTGGGCCCCGAGTGGTGATAAAAAAGGGGATCCAGAATCAAGGAGGCCCGGAGACAGCATTGAAAACACAGGTACAATGGCCAAGGAAAAGAGCACTACTCAGGATATCATCAAGTAAATCTTAGTGGACCCACAAGGTAGGTTGCCAGGTCCCAGGAGACAGGGTGGCCACCATAAAATGGGGACAGTTCAGGGAATAAGAGACCACTGCTCATTCCCAACCTCCCCCTCACTTCATATGCAGCCACCTTGACATTGACTGCACACAGTGTCAGACCCCAGCCAGCTCAGTCACTTCAGCCTTTGGCCTTCTTCCTTCCCTGGCACTTGCAGACTCCAACTGGCATTTTTCTCTGGCACAACCTCTTGGTGCCTAATAATCATATCCATGGGGCTCAGGCAATTGAACAAAAGGCTTAGATAAACAAACTCAAAGGATCCATGGAATCGGCTTCTGAGGATCAAAAATTACAGACAAAAATCATCCACTAGGATCCAGGTCCTTGCCACACACAAACCAGGATTCAGCATCAAGCCAGCTGTCTCCTCCCTCAGCAGAAGCCCCTCCCTACACTAGGACAGATTTGCATGAATTAAGCATGGCTTCTAGGCAGAGAGAAGAGTAGAGATGAAGAAACAAGGGCTAGATGGATGTCATTTTCTAAGGTACCCTGCAGGGACAAAGTGACCGGCTTTAATAAAGCTGAAAGGTGCTTTTATGAGCATTTGTGAGGCTCCCGACACAGGCTGGGCTGCCTGGGGCCTGCAGAAAAGGTGGCACAGGATGTGACTCCATTTCCTCCTGGCACAGGGCCTCTTTGATTCAGGAAGAGGAAGCATGTGCAACACTGGAGAGCTCCATTTGGAGAGTGTGGGGAGGTAGCAGCCAGAGAAAAACCAGGGCTCTGAGGGAGGAGAGGTGGGGGGGACAGCCAGAAAGAACCTAACAAGGAGGCCAAAGCAGAAGAAACGAGGGGACCAGTGATCACATGTGATATTCCCCAGGGTCTCCAAGGTCTCTAAGCACAGTTGCAAGGCTGAGATCCTGCCTTTGCTAAGAGAATAATCAGCCACCAGCATTTGCATTAACATTGAAGTTATCTTATTGTAATTGCATGCTGGGGGCCATTCATGTTACACACACACACACACACACACACACACACACACACACACACACACACGGTGAGTACCTCTCTGGAGAGATTCAAAGAAAAGAGCACTGAGCTGTGGTTTCAAAGACAGAGCTCCTTACGGAAGGATAGAGTGTATATTTGACCAGGGAGACCAGTTATAATCACACACAGTGGCCCATGATCTAAGGTAGGATGAATAGCACAGACAAAATGAAATTTGAAATTCAGAAAAGTTCAAGGTCAGTGTGTCTAGGGGGCTACAGGGAAGCATTTAGGAAAAAAATGGTTTGTCGTTTGCCTGAACATGTACAGAACACCTCCCAGGTGTGTGCCAGGTGTTACTCTGAGCTCTGGGGACACAGAGGAGTCAGGACTGCCCTCAAGAGGCTCCAAGCCTTGCAGGGAGATCTGCTTGTGGCTTTGTGACAATCTCTTCAGTGTAGGTCCCTAGTCCCTAGCAGAGCTGTGGGGGCACATTGCCCAGGTGGGCAGGAGGCAAAAGCTTTCATGAGCTGATGACTGCTCCAAGCTTCAAGCCAAGGAGTTGGGACAGTCCAGGCCAAGGGGCCGAAGCAGCAGAGCCCAGAGATGTGATGGTCTGTCCACGAAGGTCTATGGGTAAGAGGGCCGGGCTGGGGAGTAAAGGTGGGAGCCATACCCCAAGGGTCTTTGAGCCCTGATAAGGCAAAATGCATCAGATATGCCAGTGGGACTCCTGGCTCTGTGTGGAAAGAGAAAATGAATAAGGTTCTTCAGTCAGAGGGAAGTGCTGGTGGGGTACATTGCAAGTGCTCTAGCTGCTCGCTGCTGTGAGCTCTCAGAGCCAACCCAACACATTCCAGGTAGCCTCAAGCAAACAACCTGCTTACTAACCATCTGCTCAGAAGTGGGTTTTAAGGGAGAGTCCCACAAGTCATCACTAAGTATGAATTTAAGCTTTAAGAATTAATTAAAGGAAAAAATTGCGAATGTGCCCAAACCACAATCCAAATGAAGCTTTGTCCTTGAACAATTGTCATCTGTGGGCCTGATAATGAAAAGGAGACATTATCCAGCCCCTTCTCCAAATAATAAAAATTGATTTTTGACCAAGGCCAATCTATTGTTCCAGATCATTAACTTCAGAGAATAAATCATTTCCTGATGCAGTAAAACTGGTTTCTAGGGGCTTGACGTTTCAGGCGCCTAGTAAAGCAGAACTGAAAGCCTTTCAGCTGGAAGCAGCTCTGGGGAAAATAGAGCGCTTCCCTTTTCTGATTCTTGGAGGTTCTTTTTAGGTATTTGAATTCCAGCGAGACCCCGGTGCTTTCAAAACAATGCCATTTAAGCCTTCTCATCCTCAGGCCTGAATTTTAGCTTTACCTCCAGTAATGCCCTCTGCCCATCAGCATTCCAAGCCAGCCTTAGGATGTTCAGGATACAGCTGACTTCAGCAGCAACTGACCCACGGAGCCCTTGTCATGCCAACCTGACCCCCCAGAGGAGAGCAGGGGACAGAAGTGTGCCCTCCAAGGCTGGGATCCATGGAGCTCATTCTGAACCACAAATCTGAGATGCCATAAGCAAACCCCATTCTCATCAATAAAAAGTTGGAATTATAAGACATTTAGGAAAAAATACATTCTTCTCCTTCAACTGTGAGCATGCAATGATATATTTTCATTTCTTATTCTAAATGACAAAGGTGTCTCTTCCCAGCAGGGGGACAGGAAACTACCAGGTATCAAATGATCAGCAAGTGACAGATGAAGTGCAAGAACCGCCTAACCTGCCATCTCGCTTGATTCTTACAGTGATGAGATGAGAAGAATATTGTTGAACCTTTTGTGCAGATTCAAAAACCGAGGCTTAATGAGACTTGGTGACAATCTCCAGACTACACACCTATAGGTTCAGAGTCATGTGCAAACACAGGCTCCTGGCACCCCAGCCTCTGCTCTTCCCACCAGCCCAGGTGGAATCCAGGAAGAAGGCACTTCTGCGCTCATCATTTTGGAGACTAGAGTGGGAGCAGGGAAGGTGCCCCAGGCACGGTGAGGTCAACCACAATAGGCTTCCTGGAGCCACTCCCAACTGTCAAATGCTTGTTCGACTCAAGGTCACCTGGGTGGGATTATATGAGACAGTCAGGGGCAGGGACCCATACACAGCATGCGAAGCCTTTGTTAGACCAGCTGCTAAAGGGGGATGTGGCTGAATACTCATGCATTAACACTACACTCTCAGAAGGCCCTGCCAGACTCCAACATGACCCTGGGGTTGGCCAACGTGTCTTCCTGGTTCTTGCTTTCTGAATAGCATCAACATTTAGAAAAGTCTGACCTCTCCCAGAGGTGAATCCTGGTGAGACATGTGTGTGCAGAGTAACACTGATATATATGCGCACATGCACACTTAGCATATAACACTGACATATATGCTCATACGTATACTTAGGGTGACAGCTGAAATAGTTAGCCACCGGTAATACATAGGACCAATCAATCAGAATAGACAATGGCCAGGATAGTCGGGGCCCACCTCCCCAGTGCACTCACCAGCGGAACATGATGCTGGGTCCACAGCTGGCTGTATCTGGTACGGACCCTGAAGTTAAGTTAAGCTGATGAGATTCTGTCTCTGAAAATCAGAATATTGTTGAACCTTTTGTACAGATTGAGGAACTGAGTTTTAGAGAACACACATCTGGATGCTTAATGGAGAAGAAGTAACCTGGAAGCATGGGTGACAGATATGTGACATCCCCATGGGCCTAGGAGCAAATGAAGGCCTACTGCAGAGAGAGAATAACAAGGCAAACAAGTGGTAGAAGGCAGAGGGCAGAGGCTCTTCTCATGGGCTTTTCAGGTCCTGGTTCCTGTATGTGGTTCAGCCCAGCTGCATTTCTGCTCTTAGAGTCCATGAAACAATACTTTATACTTAATTTAAAGCAACAATTTCCCTTTGCTTATGTATCAGGTTGTAAAAATTACAACCTACAACTCAGATTTGCTAACCAAATAGCATTCTTATTTTGCGTCTCTATCCTCATCTTCTTTGAAATCTCTCTTCTGCTAATGAGCAGCTCCCTCTGAGTCCCCATACCTGTGCAGGTGTGGGATAGGTTGGTCATGGTGATTGGGTGGTGGGGCGGGGGAAGGGGGGCTTATACTTGCCAACCAAAGCTACATCCATCTCTATTGAGACAGAAAAGTCTTTCTCAGGTTAAATCTTACAAGTAAACATTTAACCTTGCAGTTTATCCCCTCCTTCTCCTGGTCAAGGTCACCTGGGTTGACCCTTGGGGAAGATGTCAGGTGAGTACCTGTCCTCAAGATCCTCATTGGTTTCTTCTGTGAGGTGTTAAATGGCCTTGCCCTGCCCTTGACATCCTTAGATGATACAATTTTTAATTCCATGAGCCTTTTGCTTCTTGGCTACATTACGTGTTCCCAGCTTGGGAAGGCACTCTCATTGGCATCCCACACACCCGCAGAGGCTATGCAGATCCAAGTTCTTTCTCTGACTAAGCAACACATGCTGCCATTTTGTCCCTCTGCCACAACCAGCCCAGGTGGGCCTGAGGTCACCTGGTTCCAGAATTTCAACTGTCTAGAAGTACAAACCCTGTACTTTTGACTTTTCCTCAGCAGCTGTGAGTTCCTCTCTGCTCTGCTCCACCACACATCAAGCCAAGGAGAGCTGGCGCTGAGTTTCTCAGGGCCCCAGCGGGATTTTCCCCAAATTCCCCCATCCTCATCACTGTAGAGGAATAGAACAACCCTGCATCTTATCTTCCTTGCCCACTAGGTAGGTGTCCTTTTCCTGGGAACCCACACTTTGTATTTACCAGAACTTTGAGTCTCACGGTTCAGCCTTAGAGTCAGATTTCATGCAAGAGAAAAATTGCTTTATCCTAAAAGAAGTTGTTGCCAGAGGAGGCATTTAAAAATATCACCCCCACTTGGGATTTTCCAGTAAAGATGGCAGAGTAGGTAAATGTTGTACTTACCTTCTCTCACAACCACATCAAAATTACAACTAAACTGTAGAACAACCATCAATGAGAATCACCTGAAGTCTAGATGAACTGAAGCCCGACAACTAAGGACATACAGAAAAAGTCACCTCAAGACTGGTTGGAGGGGCAGATGCAGAATTGTCTGGTCCAGGGGTCAGCAAACTGCAGCTCACGAGCCACATGCAGCTCTTTGGGTATGTACATGTGGCTCTCAAGTAAAATTGAAAATGAAAATAAAATTATCATAGTTTCATTTATAAAACTTTTAAAGGATATTATTCACATAATGGTGATTTCATTTGTTTTATAGGTCTCACAAAACTTCGAGGGACAGGATTGGCTCTTCAGTCTCAAAAGTTTGCCGATCCCTGTGCTCATCCCACACCCACATGTGACCATTAAAAATTGGGAGGGGTATCTCAGCTGTGGGGGTTCCCCCCTGAGAACCGAGGAGTCCGAGTCCTTCCTCAGCCCAAGGTTCCAGTGCTGTGGAGAGAAGTCCCCATAATTCCTGATTGTGAACACCAGTGGAGATTTTGTCCTAGTAAGATGAGAGTGGCTACACTCCCAGGTGTTCCTCTTAAAGGCCCCGCACAGGAACTTACTGGTGAGATCACTGGCTCTGAGCTCCAGTGCTGGAGCAGTAGTTCAAAACGCACCATGGACATACAGGGAGGAATTAAATTGTCTAGTTTCAGAACAAGGGCTTAGAGGGACAACTTTCTCCCAGACAGAGGAATAGGTGAAAGCTCTTGCTTCTTTTTTGAGCCCTCCTACTTCCTGATGTGCAGACATAGGCAGCCGTCATATGTGAGTCTCCATCAAACTAGCTAAGACCATTGGTTTCACTCTGGTAATTCTGAGACCACACCCCATCCAACTTTTGGGCTCATCCTAGTCACTTCCAGTGGGTTTTGGTTTTTTTCCTACAAACTGCTTGCCTTGGTTCATGTTGCAGACTTTCCTAACGTCTCTCAAAGGTTCACAAAACCCAAACAAGCAGCATCTGGCTTCTGCATGTCCCACACCTCTGGATGAGCAGCCCTAAGCTCAGCACTAGCAGTAGCAGGCCTTGGTTTGCAGCTTAGCCTCTCAAGGCACCTGCAAGCACAGCACAGGTGGTGACCATCTGTAGATTGCTTTATGGCTCATGCCAGGTGGCTCCAGACAGGACACAGACTGTGGCTGAACTTGGCCTGCAGCAGGTCACCTCCCAGGTGGCCCGTAGGCTGGCAGGCACAGTGATCAGCATGTCCAGTGGCCAACTTCAAACCGAGCTGGAGCATTATTCAGCTGCCTCCAAGGATGACACACACAAAGGGCACACTAGGAGGCACCAGGGCCCTGCTAAAGCAAATTCTGCTCGACAGGGTCAGCCCCTCCACAACAGCTCCTTCACTGTAGTAAAGACTAGTCCTCACAACCAATCAGTCTGAGGGTCAATTCCTCCCATTGACATGCAAACAGTAACCAAGGTTCAATTACAACAGGACACACACACAACCCATACAAGGGACACACCAGGAGTACCCAGCTCTAGTGACTAGGGAGACTGTGCCACTGGGCCCCACAGGACACCTACTACATAAGGTCATTCTACTAAAACTAGGAGACATAGCAGCCCTACCTAATACACAGAAACAAACACAGGGAGGCAGCCAAAATGGGGAGACAAAGAAACATGTCCCAGATGAAAGAACAGAACAAAGCTCCAGAAAAATAACTAAACAAAATGGAGACAAGCAATCCAGCAGACAGTTACAATTATAAGGATGTTCAATGATCTCAGGGAGAACTTCAACAAAGAGATAGGACACAGAAAAATGGAGACAGAAAACATAAAAAAGTATGAGTCAGAAATGACGAATACAATAACTGAAATGAAAAATACATTGTAGGGAATCAACAGTACATTAGACGGAGCAGAGGATCAAATCAGAGATTTAGAAGATAAAGTAGCAGAAAACACCCAATCAGACAAGCAACAAAAACAACAACAAAAAGAATCCAAAAAACTGAGGACAGTTTAAGAGGTCTCTGGGACATTATTTAGCATGCCAATATTTGCATTTTAGGGGTACCAGAAGGAGAAGAGAGAGTGCAAGGAATTGAAAACCAATTTGAAGAAACAATGACAGAAAACTTCCTTAACATGGCAAAGGAAATAGACATACAGGCGTATGAAGCACAGAGAGTCCCAAACAAGATAAACCTAAAGAGGCCCATACCAACACACATTATAGTTAAAATGCCAATGGTTAAAGACAAAGAAAAAATCTTAAAAGCAGTAAGAGAAAAGCAGTTAGTTACCTGCAAAAGGGGTCCCATAAGACTGTCAGCTGATTTCTCAACAGAAACTTTGCATGCCAGAAGGGATTGGCACAAAATATTCAATGTAATGAAAAGCAATGGCCTACAACCACAATTACTCTACCCAGCAAAGCTATCATTAGAATCGAAGGACAGATAAAGAGCTTCCCAGACAAGGAAAGGCTAAAGGAGTTCATCATCACCAAATCACTATTAGAAGGAATGTCAGAGGGACTTCTTTAAGATTTCTAAAAAAAAAAAAAAATCAACAATATGAATAATAAAGTGGTAATAACTACATATCTATCAATAATTACTTTAAATGTAAACAGATTAAATTATCCAATCAAAAGACATATGGTAACTAAATAGGTAAGAAAACAAAACCCATACAAACTCTGCTTACAAGAGATTTACTTCAGAACAAAAGATACATACAGAGTGAAAGTAAAGGAATAGAAAAAGTTATTTCATGAAAACGGAAACAAACAAAAAGAAGCTGGGATATCGATATTTATACCAGACAAAATAGACTTTAAAACAATGATATAACAAGAGACAAAGAAGGACCTAGTAATCCCACTTCTGGGTATTTATCTGAACAAACCCAAAATTCCACTTTGAGGGGACATGTTCATCCATACATTCAGTGCATCATTATTAACAGTAGCCAAGATATGAATAAAAGCTGGGTGTCCCCGAATGTATGAGTGGATAAAGAAGAGGTGTCATTGTATATACAAGGGAAATTTACTTAGCCATAAAAAAGACTGAAACCTTGCAAAAAAGAATGATCTGCAACAACATGGATGGTCTTAGAGGTATTATGCTGAGTGTAGTTAAGTCAGACAGTGAAAGACAAATGTCATATGATTTCACTTATATGTTGAATCTAAAGAACAAACATAACACAAAGAAATGCATAGCTACAGAAAACATTTTTGATGATTGCCAGATTGGGGGGATTGGGAATGGATGTAAAAGGGGAAGAGATTAAGAAGTACAAATATGTTGTTACACAGTAGTCATGGGGATGTAAATTGTAGCACAAGGAATATAGTCAATAATATTGTAATAACTCCTTATGGTGTCAGAGGGGTACTAGATTTATTAGGGTGATAGATGGGAGGGGTGTGGGCAGGATGAAAAATGTGAAGGGTTTAACAAGTACAAATTGGAAGTTACAGAATATTCACTGGGGTGTAAAGTAAAGCATAGGGAATATAATAAAAATATGGTAATAACTATGTAAAGTGCAGATGGATACTAGACTAGTCAGGGGGATCACTTCTTAAAGTATATAAATGTCTAGGGCCTACCGAGTGGCATCTTGGTTGAGAGTTGGCTTGGGAGCACCAGCTCTGATCAGCAGGGCCCTGGTTCAGCTCCCACATGAAGGCCAGTGACACCGCGCCCTCTACAGCTAAGATGATGAACAACAGTTCGACCTGGAGATGGGCTGCCACGAGTCACCAGTGGGGCTGCAGTGGGCTGCTGTAAGCTACCATGAGTGGCTGGCAGCCAGCATGAATGGCCAGTAGCTGGTGTGAGCTGCCAAGAGCCACTATGAGTGGCCATCCAGTGGCCGGAGAATGATTTGCTTCACCCAGGAGGAGCGTAATGATGGTGCCAACATAGGCCAGTGAAGCTACATCCTCCCCAACTAGACTGAAGAACAAGGGGACAGCAACTTGTCTGTTCCCCTTCCCTGATTCCCCAATAAAATCTTTTAAAAAAATACAAAATGTCTAATGTATATAAATGTCTAAAGTATGTAATGTACAGCATAGGTAATGTAGTCAATAATATTGTGACTGGACTTATCACAGCAATCACTTCTTTAGGTATATAAATGTTGAATAACTATGATGTACACCTGAAAGTAATATAATATTGTACATTAACTATAGTTTAATAAAAATCTTAAAATATAAATGAATAAAAATAGATTAAATAAGAATATCACCCCACTGCTCTTCTCATTTAAATGGGCTTGAGTCACTTTCTTTTGCTTGTAATAATTCTTAATGAGCACAGAACTGGAAAAGAAGTTGCTGTTTGGCTCTTTCCAATGACAGTCCTTAGAGGCCCAAACTTCTGAAGGCACCAGGACAAAAGGCAGGGAGAAGGGTTTCCTGTTTGATTCCATCTGTCCAGTGTCTCCTGGGCAGAGGGGTTCCTATATACAAAGAGGGGGGACTTTGGGCTGGCCTGGTCTACATGCTCCCTCTCAAGTGAGTAGGAAAATCAGGGGACATGGCCCTAGAGTTCACTGCAACCTGACACCTGGATCTCTTTCTACTTCTTGCACCCTATTCCCTGAAGAGCAGGGTCCTATCTCAGACCACAGGTGCTGGCTAGGGGCTTGCCACCCTGCCCACCTGCCTGCTTCTGCCTGTCAGGTTTAACTTTGTTCCTCATGAGCCAAGCCACCCACTACAGTGGCCCCTGCTTGTTCCATTGTCACAGACTTCATGGATTTCCACACCCTGGGCACCTACCTCCTGGAGCTCCCATCAGAGCTGGGAGGAGAACAAGATAAGGATTCGGCCCCATCAGGCCTGCACCACCCACAGCTATGACTGGCTCTTGGACACTGTCATTAGAAAGCTCACCCCTCTTGCCTCCTGAGTCAGGACTCTCTCCTGCTGCCACCTCGGGCTTGTTGTCCAGGTCTGCTCACCCCACTCCCAGCCACGGCCTCCCATGGCCATGCTATCCCAGGTCACTGAGGCCCCAGCAAGGCTCACATTGTCTAGGATACAATGCTCCTGAGTGCCCTTAGAAGGACACCACCAAGCTTCTCGCCTCCTCCCAGAAAGTCACCCTGGCCTCTGTTCTTTGTGACTTGAGGGCACAGGAGCGAGGCCTAAAACTTGCTACAAAGTCCTCAGATCCCCAAGTTCCCCCTCTCCCGCTACAGAGGCTCTGCCCTTCCTCTTTGTGGCTTCACTTGGCTGAGTAGGTTGAATCCACTTCTGTAAACCCCTGAGGCTGGCTCTGGGCTAGGGGAGAGGAGGACACCCAGTAAGCAGGCAGGAAGGGTGTGGGAGGAGCAGGGACACTGGCCCTTCGCTCCCCAGAGGCATGCAGGGTCTCTGGCTGACTTCCCTGCACAAGCATCTTCTTCTGGGATTTAGTGTATTTGATTGAGTTTAATATCTGGACTCTAAAATGTGGTACATTTATAAAGTCATCGTTAATAATTTCATACCATAATCTTCAAAATTTAATAAGTCCTCCAGAGATAGTTAATAAAAATGTGACCTAACTTGAAAAGTAAAATGTAGTGGTATAATATCATTAGCTATTACAAGGCTGCAGTTCCCAGGTGTCCTGCCCCTGGACCTTTCCCCATCTTTCTGGGAACCTTGGCTTTTCCCAGCACTGCCCTGGGGGAAGGAGGGAGGGAAGGTTCAGACCAGAACAAAGAGTTCAATTCTTACCTTTGAGCTCAGTTCTAAGAGCTGGGTGTTTAAAAAGGAACTGGTTTCCCTTTGAATTTCAAAGTATTTGACTTGGATTATCAGGAGCCAGAGCTCTGAGAATGCAGCATGGAGTTGCAGTCCTGAGTGGAGTTGGTGAGTGACAAGATAGGACTAGAAACATTGCCCTGCCAAGACTGGGCTGAAGGCCATTAACAGGGGTTGGAAGTGGTGAAACCAAGAATGGGATACTACCTGCCAAGGCACTGAGAGAGCTGTTCTGTAGAGGGGGAACCTGAATGAAGAGGGCAGGAGGCTGCCCCACTTCCTGCCTGAAATACTGGAATATTATTACCCAGATGCTTTACAGCAACATGGGAGCCCCAGAAAGTAAAGATGGTGGCACAGCATGTTGTGGCAATATATTTACCAAGATTCTTGGTTTCAAACGAGAAGCCATTTCTGGCTAGTCAGAAAAGACATTTGTTGGCAGGGTATCAGAGTGCTCTTAGAATAGACAGAAGGGACATGTGGTATGCAGGCCTCAGTTGAGAAGTTGGCTGATCTCTGGCA
Organism: Aselliscus stoliczkanus; assembly: GCA_033961575.1. NCBI lineage: Eukaryota > Metazoa > Chordata > Mammalia > Chiroptera > Hipposideridae > Aselliscus > Aselliscus stoliczkanus. The sequence goes on from CM066729.1 coordinate 124,326,539, forward strand.
TTTGACTTCTGCCCTTGCAGATGCCATGGCTGAGTGTCTGCAGCTGTTGACATTGTGGTCTGTGCTGGCTGCATGAACCTGGCCCGTCTTTATCTTGGGGAGGACATCATTCTTGTACTGCTGACCCTCTGAGACTCTCCCATGCCCAACCTCATCCCCAGCTCACTCCTCACTCCCAGGCAGGACTGCGCCCCATCGCACAGTAACTTCTGGCAGGTGCCATCTGCATCCCTCTCCCCCAGGTGCAGAAATTGTGGTAGATTTCTTCCAGGATATGCAGGAGCTGGGAGTGGTAGAGGTGAAGGGCAAAGGCTAGCTCAGGCTCTCTCTGGCCCAGAAAATAGTCCTCATTTTGGCTACCCAGCATCCAAACATCTTTTCTATTTGGAGGAATCCCAAACAGTGGGAGGCAGCTCTGCTTTGAAGCCACAGGTTGGAATAATTACTTCCTTTCCCTACCTGCTGGCCCACAGTGTAGGCGTGTGGCCCAAGTGTGGCCACTGGGAACTACCACCATGTCTTAGCTCCTGAGGAACCCTTGATTCATGGTCGGGTAGCTGGTTTCCATGGTGACCAAGTGGGATGAAGTCCAGCAACCTGATGGCTGCAGTGCCCATGGCCGAGTGGAAACAGGCTCAGCTGTCAGCTGTCCACAGCTACTAAGGGACAGCTCCATGGTGGTGTCCTGCTTCACCCTGCCTACTGGGTACTTATCTGAGCCTTGTCCTGCAGACTTCCTCCAAATCCAGGATGACACAGAAACACACACTGAGAAATTATTTCACCCTAGGGGTGAGGACAGGATGAAGGAAAGGTTCGGTCAGTTCTGAATTTGGCAGAATACTTAACCAAATCTATAGTATTTTAACCCAGAGGAAACTGCATTACCAAGATTAAAGTTGGTTGGCAGGTAGTAAGAGGGGGTGGCCCTGCTTTCAGTGGAAATGAGGGCTTCTGAGCATGTTCAGTTCAGTGATACAAAAAAACAAGATGGCTTTATGTCTGGTGTAGACAATGAGAATAAAAGTAAAAGTATAGAGAGCCTCCAAACAGTGACCTAGAGAGAAGTCCTCGCATATCTGGTCAGGGAGGACGTCTTCCAGCGGGTCCAGGGGAAACAGAAACTCAGCCATGATGGGAACTGGCCCCCAGGAATGGAAGGGATCCCTTGCTGTATCTCCAATGACACACGGCCTCCCTTGGAAGTTAGAGGAGGCTTCCCAGGCAGCTGTCCCAGAGACAGATTGGGGCACGGGACCAGAACAACACTTTTTTTTATTTTCTTGAGCTGTCTTGTCTTTTCCAGCGCCTCTGGGGGCTTCCCTGGTGCCTTGTTCCTAGAATTGCACCCTCTTCCCTGTCCTTGGATGCTGGTGCCTTTGGCCCCATGCTCTTGGACCATTCTCTTTAGTCCCATATCCCAATGCTTTACTTACTCTGGGCCCAGGGGCCAGGGGCCAGGCAGCTGCCTGACCCGTGGGCCCAGCCTGACTGGAAAGGTGGTCAGACAAGTGGACACGATCTCAGGAGTGATGAAGGAAAAGAATGGAGCTCAGATCAGGCTACACTGGATAATGACAGGAGCCCCAGTGTAGCCAGAATGGGTGACTTTGACTCAGAAATGAGTATGGGTACTTGAAAGTGGGAGAAAAAAGGACCAAATGGCCTCCCAGGGGTCCTCACCAGACTCCTACTCACCAACAGACAGGAAAAGGGGATGTGGAGCTGTGAACCCGATACCCCTCTATGTGAGAACTTCAGCAGAAGGTGTGGCCCAGGAAGAAGGACAACAGACTGTCTAGATACAACTCAGGGGTGGAGATGATTCCAATAGCTCTTGAGTCATGTCCACAAATGCCCAGATGACGAGTGCATGTCTGGGGTTGAGGAGTGAGAGCAAGATGGCGGTAATCTCTCTCCACTCACAGCCACCCTGACAGAACCGCTACCTCACTTCTGGGCAGTCCCAGCAACTGAGGGTGACAGTAAAGGTGCAGTCCCTCTAACTGCCCCATAGGAGCCCGTCCCTGCCCTCCCATCATAAAGGGGAGTTGTTGAGTGACATTATTCCCTTTGCCTGTGAATTCATGATTAGGGCCCCTCATAAAAACATCTATATTCCAAGAAGATGAAATTTAAATCAAGGTTGAGACTGAAGGTATAACGTTGGAATATATTTCAATATCCAAAAGAGACCTGCAGTTTACAGAATCTTACTGAGATGCTGTTATGGATGGGGAACAGATTCAACAGAGCTTGGATACAAGAAGTGACTGGGGAAAAATAAAACTGCACATAACACCCCTCTGGGTTGAGTCTCCTTAACTACCAGTTACAGGGAGGCCTCAGCTCAGCCAGCCATCCATTCTCTGAAACTCCAGATGGGCTGGTAAAGAGAATTTGCTCCCAATTCAGCATTTCCTTAGGGAACTGAAACTGGCCACACCCAGCGCCTTCCTTTTCCTATCTTCTGTGAAGGAGAGGGAGATGGAAAAAGGTGGGATGAGGAAACTAATTCACATGGTGTTGAACTTGGTATTTACTTATCTATACAACCCATCTAACAGATGGCAAAAGTGAGGCCCCAAGAAGTAATTACCACAAATGCTCTTTCATTTACATCCAGGTGTCTCTGACACAAAAACCACTCTTTCCTCTATGTCACAAAAAATATGAGATTACACTCCCTCTGCCTGAAAACAAACCACTCTCATCTTTCTCTTCTTTATTTTCCCCAGTTTATACCACTCTGCACAGGACCTCTTTCCCTTCCTATCCCTCTCCCTCTTCGCCCCCCAAATTGTGGCTTTAACATCAGTAGCGATGCATTTCCCGATATTTTCCTGGGCATTGGAAATCATGCCAAACATCCTAGAACTATTCCCACATCCCTGCCCCCACAGAGAGGCTGGCCTGGAGGGCAGATCTTTTTCATAAACCACAACTCTGACCTCATTGGATAGTGTTTTATATTGCTTGAAAACATGCCAACTGAGAAAAAGAGCAAATCTTCTCTATACAATACCACTCAGTTTATTTTCACAGGAACAACCTCACACTTGGTCAACCAACCTAGAGACTGTGGATCCCAGAGGGAACTTCCTCCAGGATTGCTAGGCCAGATTTAAAACAGCTCATTTCCTTCCCAAAACTCTCTCCTGCCCAATCTGCACAGGGCTCAGCTGACCAAGGAGCTGTGTTTCATCCATCCATCCATCCATCCATCCATCCATCCATCCATCCATCCATCCATAAGACTAGTCTTTGTTAAGCGAAAGGGAAGGTGATGAGCCCAGAAGCTTAGGCTGGGGGTGATGGTGAAAAGAGCCTTGACCCAACAATAGGGGCACAGCAACTGGAGGCCAAACTCAAATGCAGTGGGCCAGGCGGGACCCTGAGTAGGTGACATGTCAGCTGAAATTTGATGGATGAGTTGTAGTTAACTAAGAAAGTGTCTGTCTGTACCTGGTGCTTGAGGAGTGGTGGAGGCGATGCATGTACTGCCAGACAACTTTGTTCATGTTCAAACATGGTTCCTCCTGCTTCTGGGAAAGATGGAGTAACAGGGACTGGATTTACATTCCTGCCTAAAACAACCAAAAATAAATAAACTGATAAAATGTATCAAACAGTGGTTGTCAAGACACTAGCTATTTAGCTATGAAGGACAGTGATTCCACAAAGTGAGGTAACTGCCTTGGGGGAGCTTCAAGGGACTGCCCAGGCTGAGCCCACTGGTCTCTCTGAGTTGAGGAGACAGCAGTGAGAATCCAGGGAGACCAAGGTGGCTGGAGTTTCCAAGATAGAGTGCCCATCAGAACACAGCAGCACAGGGAGTGAACCCCAGAGGTGAGCAGTGGATCCCCTCAGCTATTTAGCAGAGTTCTGATGAAATAGGCAAAAATCACATGGCACTCACAGAATCAAAGGGGAGAAGGTACACTCTGTACAGAGTATCAAAATTATAAGCTTTGAAAATTAAAATAATCAAACTATGGAAAACCACCACGAGAACACCATAGTAATAATTACTTATGGACAAGATCATTGGTGCATGCTAAAAAAATTAGTGGGTAGAACTTTCAGGAGAAACAGGGATATTTGCATAGACTCAAAGTATCTCCACCAAAATATTACTATGGTGGTTTTTAACATATATCCAGAAATTGCTTGGCACTCCTCCTCTCTTCAGGAGGTGGAAGTTAATTCCCTCTTGAGTGTGGGCTGGACTTAGTGACTCATTTCTAAAGAATAGACTATGTAAAGAGAAAACCAGTTATTTTCCAGTGGAGGAAACTGGCTGACACCACCTTAATCACGTGATGAGGGTTAACATCAGCAGTAGTAAGTCATGTTGATATCATGTATCCCTGACATTATGTGATAAGAAGGCCACTTCACCCTTCACTCGTTGTACTCGTAACTCCAGATTAATCACGAGAAAATGTCAGACAAACCCAGATTCAGGGACATTCTACAAAACATACTTGACCAGTACTCTACAAAAGTGTCAAGCTCGTGGAGAACATGGAGACACTGAAAATAGTCACAGATTGGAGGAGACTAAGGAGACTAAACGCAAAGAGATATCTTGTACTGGATCCTGGAACAGGAAAAGAACATTACTAGAAAAACTGGGGAATCCATATAAAGTCCATACTTTAGGTAAAGGGGAGACCACTTGTCCTGAAGGGGCACTCTGGGCATAGGCCTTTCAGCTTTAAAATTAGGGCAGTTCCGGTTTGTCCAGAACTGGGGGCCTTCCTGGGATGCGATGTTTCCACTCCTAAAACAAGGGAAGTCTCAGGAAAACATGCATGAATGGGCACCCTAGTAATATTATACTGAGGTTCATTCTTAATTTTGTTTTTTGTTTTTTTAACTGAGCCATCCTGCCACCAGTTGGCAGCTCAGCGGCAGCTCAGCTCAGGCAGGGAATTGAACTGGCAACCCTGTTGCTCAGAGCTCACACTCTTGACCAAGCTCTTAACCAACTGAGCCACTCAGCTGGCCCCATTCTTAGTTTTGACTAGTGAATCATTTGACTAGTGTATAAATGGTAATCTTAAGGGAAGCTGGTGAAGGGTGCACAAAACACTCTGTACCATCCTTCCAACTCTTAAACAATTCTAAAATTATTTCAAACTAAGAAGTTTAAAATAAAACAGAACAATTGAAATAATAACAATAGTGGGGAGGAGACAGAGGTGAGAGGAAGTATACATATTCTAATATCCTCACTTTAAATGGCAAAAAGTTGATAAATGCAGTCAAGCCTCAGGAGGGAGCCAGAAATGGAGAAGTCTGGAAGTAGACTCCCCAGGTTACAGGGTCAGGTCTCCTTTCTCTCTTAGCGTTTTATCTCCTGCAGCCCTGCTTGTCTTCTGTCTCCCTAGCTTTCTCTCTCTCTGCTCACGGCCATCCCAGCTCTCCATGAAGCCTGCTCTCAGCACTCAGTACCAAGTGAGTAGAGTCTGTGAGTCCTAGTGTAAATTCCAAGTTGAGCAAATCTGGGTCTTGTGTCCACTTCTGACTCAATTAGTTACAGCTGGTGCTGAGAGAAGGTGGGTGATAGGCAGGCAAAGGGTCATCAAGTCACAAATGCTCACAGTGGGTGAAGTGAAACAATACAAATAATACTAAAAAGTAAATAATGTCATTGAACACCTCGGTGTTCACACCTCAATTGCCTCTTGATAAATAAAGCTGTTTTGTTTTCCTTTTTCTTTTCTTTTTTTTTTTTTTGAGGGCAGTGTCACTGGCCCTCATATGTGGGACCCAAACCGAGGCCGCTGGCTTCCCAAGCCAGTGCTTAACCACCACGCCACTCAGCCGACCCTTCTTTTCTTTTTTTAAGTGCATAATCCTTACTGCTCAAGGCAAAGACCAGAGGCTGTCTAGCTTCCTGCCTGGGTTACACAGACCCCACCCACCTATGGAAGACCACCTTCTAGTTCCCTCCTCTACAGCCTAGGCCACCCTTCCCTCAGCTCCCAGGTGGGATGAAACTGGTGGCTTCCGCTTTCTTTCCAGTTATATCATGGTGTATAAATTATGTACCCTGCTTCACTTGGGTTAGTCCTTTTGAATCTTAAAAGCCTGTTTGGGGAATCAAATCATTGAAATTTGACTATTTCTTGCTGTTTTTCTTCCTACTTATCTTACTCATCCTAAAGACCACACGAGTGTCTTGATTGAGTAGGGGTAGGGATTAGGAAATGTGTAAAAAGAAATGGCATGGAAAAGCAGTATGTGTAACATTTCAAATTATTATTGTACACACCAAATATAATACCTAAAAAAAAGTGAAATGTGAGAAAAACTTGCAATAGACCTGCATGTTTCAAGTGTGTTCAGAGATTGTTTCATCTCGAAGAGGAAAAATAAATGTATTATGGAACCCCTAGTTACTTCTCTCATAGATGCAAGATCTTTGCCTCTTTTCCTCAATTGTATCCTTTTTCTTCATAACCAAACTCACAGGCAACTGATTTAAGCCAAGTGAGTGACTGATTCAGGTAAGGGATTTACAACTTTGAGCATGCCTGATGATTTCCATCCTTGATTCTATTGTTTTAAATTTATGAAACCTACACTTCCTATCTGCACTTTCATTTTTTCCCCCCATCTTTCCCTCATGTTTATAAAAGAGAAACAACATGCCACAACATTCTCAAGTAGTTGCATAAAGGTTCACGGCTATGTCGACCATAAAGAGGTACTGGGGCCAAAACTGGACTGCTGGCCTGTGGGCTGCACCACTGGCACCAGCTGAAAGGGTCATTTATTAGCTGCTGGGCAAATGTGTAAATCCAATAATGCCATGTTCCTTCCCTTTCTTAAATATTGTATTAGAAATGTGTAGTTTTATAAAAGTTTTATGTGCTCACTGTAAAAAGTTGGACAACAGAGTTGTAGGAAGAAAAAGTTAATTCTCTTATTCTCCAAAATGCTCCTTCATCCACTGTGCCATACCTGGAGATAAACAATGTTAATAGCTTAGTGTGTTTCTTTCTACATCTTTTTATATACAAACACAAATCTATATAAGCATATGTATGCAAAGATTATTTTATGTTTTGTTGTATCATTTTAATCTCAACAGATTCATAAATTAAATTTGTAAAAATTATCTTGCAAGCTGTATTTTTAGTCAATAGTATACAATCAATGGATCACCTTCTGAATCTCTGCATAGAGATCAAGTTTATTTCACCTTATGCGTATTATTTCCTAATTTATTTAACCATTCTCCAAGATGAAACTTTAGATTACTTCCAGTCTTTTAACACCACAATAAATTGCCTTGTGTATTTACAGAAAAAAAAATACTGTATTATTTCTGTAAGAAAGATAGTCAAAATTGGTTTCACAAAGGATTAGTGTGTTATTTATATTATTAAATATCATCATATTACTATCCCAAAAGTTATAGAAATTCAAACTCTCAGCAGTGTTTAATGATCCTTTCTCTCACTATTAGGGTGCATTATCAATTGTTTTAACATTTGCCAATTTAATGAGCAAAGAATGATGTCTCAATGTTTTCATTTGCATGTATCTGCTTCATTAGAATAATTAAGCATCTCTTCAAATGTTAATTGGCTATTTCCATGAATTGTCTGGTCATATTTTTTGCCTGTTTTTCTACTGAGTTATTTGTCTTTTTCTTACTATATGTGTTTTCTGTTGCTGCCATAACAAATTAACACAAACCTTGTATAGCTTAAACAATGTAAACTTACTATCTTACAGTGATGGAGGTCAGCAGTGAGAAATGGGTCTCACTGGGTTAAAATCAAGGTGTTGGCCATATTCTGTTCCCATCTGGAAGTTCTAGGAGGACATTTCATTTCTTTTTCTAGCTTCTAGAGGCAACCCACATTTCTCTGTTCGTGGCCCCTTCCTCCATCTTCAAAGTCAGCAATGATAAGCCAAGTCCTTCTCACACTGCCATCTCGGTGGTTCTGCAGCCAGGAAAGGTTCTTTGCTTTTAAGGATGCATTTGATTGAGCTCACCTGGATGATCCAGGCATAGTTCTTCAACTCAAGGTCCACTAGTCACATTTACAAAGCCCTTTTGCCACATAAAGCAACCTATTCATAGATGCAGGGAATTAGGGCATGGGTATCTTTGGGGGCCACGATTCTGCCTACCACACTTAACAATGTATGGAAGTACTTCTTAAAAAATGATATTAGCAGGCCGGCCAAGTGGTGCGTTGGTTAAGAGCTGGCTTGGCACACCAGAGGCCCCGGTTCAGATCCCACATATGAGGACCAATGACACTGCCCTCTACAGCTAAGATGGTGAACAACAGCTCCCCCTCGAGCTGGGCTGCTGTGAGTCCCTGAGACGGCATAGCTGCAGCCCTTGCAGCAGTGGGCTACCATAGGCTACAGTGAGTGGCCGGCAACCAGCATGAGCAGCTGGCAGCCAGCGTGGGCTGCCAAGAGACGCTGTGAGCGGCCATCCAGAGGCTGGCGACCCATCTGCCTCACCCGAGAAGAGCACAATGATGATACCAACATGGGCCAGTGAAGCAACGTCCTCCAAACTAGACTGAAGAACAAAAGGACAGTAACTTGTCTGTTCCCCTTTCCCAGTTCCCCAATACTGTTCCCCTCCCACAATTCCCCAATAAAATCTTTAAAAAAAACGATATTAGCCCATTGTCAGCATAAGCGTTATACACATTCTTTAACCCTACCATTTGGTTTTTTTATATATTGTTTATGACTCTGCTTTCTTCAGGTTTGCAAATAACTTTCCAGTTCACCAACCTTAAGGCTGTGTAATTATTGTGAGGTATGTAATAGTCTCCTGCAGTTTCTTGATTCAAAGCATAGGTAGCTTGAAGAGCCAGAATCACAATATGACTTGAATTCACACACTCAACAGGCCTCTTGTGAGTAAGTTAGGGTAATAATTGGGATGGGCCCTGAGAATGGGGTCATTTGGGTAGACTCTGAACACATAGAATTCCCAAATCCTTCTGAGTTATCCTTTGCTTAAAAAGATATCTCCCTTCTCCCCTCAGTGCATGAGTTTATATCTCTGACTTGCTCAATGACCTTTGACCTTAACTGGGATCAAAAGGATTCTAGGGGCCAGTCGAGTGGTTCAGTTGGTTAAGGGCCAGTGATCTGTGCCAGAGCTGAGCTGCTGTTAACTTGCCAACAGGTGGCAGGATGGCTCAGCTGGTGAGAACATGTGCTCCTAACAAGGTTGCCTATTCGAGATGGTGGGCTATGCCAGCCCGCAACTAAGACTGAGCTTGGCACCTTGAGCTGAGCTGTCACCTGGATGGCTCAGTGGACAGAGCATGCACTCTTAACAGCGAGGCTACTTGTTCAACTCCTGCATGTGATGGTGGCTACACCCACCCACAACTAATTGAACACAGCACCTTGAGCTGAGCGGCGCAACTGGACTTGGAGCTGAGCTGGTTGCACCCTCCACAACTAAGAATGAAGGACAGCAACTTGACTGTTCCCCTCCAACAATCCCCCAACACTATTCCTCTTCCCTAATTCCCCAATACTGTTCCCCTCCCCCAATTCCTCAATAAAATCTTTTTAAAGAAAAAGGATTCTAATTTCAAGAACAGTCTCCTTTGGGCTGGCCAAGTGGTGCGTTGGTTAAGAGTTGGCTTGGGATACCAGCTCTGAGCAGCAGGACCCCGGTTCAGATCCCACATGAGGGCCAGTGACTCTGCGCCCTCTACAGCTAAGATGGTGAACAACAGCTCGACCTGGAGCTGGGCTGCCAGGAGTTGCTGGAGACAACGTAGGTCGTAGTAGGGCTGGCTGGTAGCTGACATGCACTTTCATGAGCTGCTGTGAGCCGCCGTGAGCGGCCGTCCAATGGCTGGTGAGCAACTGCCTCAGCCGGGAAGAGTGCAATGATAACACCAACGTGTGCCAGTGAAGCGACATCCTCCACAACTAGACTGAAGAACAAAAAGACAGCAACTTGTCTGTTCCCCTTCCCCCAATTCCCCAATGCTGCTCCACTCCCCTAATTCCCCAGTAAAATCTTTTTTAAGAAAAGAAAGAAAGAATAGTATCCTTCTCCTTAAGATCCAGCTCCACCAGTCCATCTTGCCTGAAGATGTATTACTAAGATCAAATACCAGCATAACCCATGGGTATGAGTCTAAATATGACACAAGGTGGAGTTCTGCCAGTTTCAACCTTGAAATTACTAAGGCGAAAATTATTCTCCCAGAGACACTGGAAGTTGAGATTCCCACACGGCAATTTTGAGCTCCTCATGCCATTAAACCAGCAAGTAATAGAGGGACTAACTATGTAGACTGGGTTACCTCATCCTTATTATCAAAAGGAAATAAAAGTGTTGGTACCCAATGGAGACAAGGAGGAAAATGTCTGAAATGATGGAATAATATATGTACAGTGTTAACGAAAAGTAACTGACAACTAAGGATTTTATACCAGCATAAAAATCCTTTATGTCCTTGAAAATAAAGACAAAACATAGACATTTTTTTCAGATAATCAAAAACAAAACAGACCTACATTAGATGAAACACTAAAGAAAATTCTTTGCAGAGAAGAAAAATAATTCTAGATGCATATATGGAATTCCAGAAAGAAAAGAGAATTAGAAAGGATATACATACATATAAACAGGCAGATAGATCTAAATGAATATTGATTTTTATAAAAAGACAAGAGTAACGATGTGATGCAGGGCATAAAAATATACATGCAATTAAGATACATAAAGAAAATAGTGCAAAAGGCAGAGATATGTTAAGTTAAAGTTCTAAAGCCCTTGAATTATTCAGATGTGGAAGATAATTTGTTAGACTTTAATAAATTAAGGATGCTTACTCTAATGTCTAAGGTAACCATTTAAAAAAACTATAAAAGAATATAAAGTTATCAAACTAATAGATAACTTTATCTATTAGTTAAAACTAAAAATTACTTGATGAATCTTTAAGGAAGCAAAAAAGGGAAGAGAAACATAGAACTGCTAGTAACAATAGAAAAAAGTCATTAAGGAGGGAGATCCAAGATGGCAGAGTAGATAAACACTGTGCTTGCTTCCTTCCATGAACAAATTAAAATTACAACTAAATTATAGAATAATCACCCTGGAGAACCATCTGAAGTCTGGCTGAATAGAAGTTTTATAACTTAAGAATATAAAAAAGAAGCCACGTTAAGACTGGTGGGAGTGGCAAAGATGAGAACTGGCTAACCCCAAACCTCTGTGTGGCAACTGAGAACCAGGAAGGACATCTAAGCTGCAGAGCCTTCCCCCAGAGGACCAAGGGACCCAGCCCCACACCAATCTCCTAGCAAAGAGTATTGGTGCCCCAAAGAGGAGCCCCCACAATATCTGGCTGTGAAAAGCAGTGGGGATTTTGACCATCTGGGTGGGATGAAAGGCAGCAGGAAACCCAGGCATCCTTTTAAACAGCCCAAACATAGACTAATTTGCTCCCAGGCATTCACCCTGGGCTCCAGCAGAGGAAGAGTAACTAAAAGAGTGTTGGAGACATATGGGGTGCAGACTGAGTTGTGTTGCTTCAAGGCAAAGGCTGGAAGGCAGTCAGCATTTTCCCTGTGAGGGATCCTTCTGCAGTGCAGCTGGCAGCCAGCTGCCATCTTTGATGTGTTGAGCCCTCCCCTTACGCTTACATCCCAACCTAATCTGATTGCCTTGGTGAGCTCCACTCACTCTACCCTGCTGACTCACTGGGACCTAACCCCATCCAACACCCCCAACACCTGAGGTACTTTCTCCAAGAGCAGCCAGCCCTGCCCACATGGCCCTCTTTCTTGGAAAACTATCAGAGTCCGACAGACTCCAGGTGGGCAGTGACCAGTCTCAGTATGTTTGAGACTTTTGCTGAGTATCTTCAGGCTCAGTACTGGCACCAAACCAGAATTGACATTAACCTGGTGACCACAATTCTTCTTACTCAAGTGACTCCCTGAGACCCTGCCTCACCCAACTTGCATACTGCATGAGACTTTATCAGCGGCTGAACCTTATGGGAGCTAGCAGGTCACAGCAGGCCTTGGGGTGTCCTGGCATTTTGTGGAGCTACCCCAGGCCCAGTACTGGTGGCAGACATCCTTGGTTCCCATTGTGGCCTCTCCCACATGCCTCGCAGGGTTAACACAGGCAGCAAACAACAGCAGATCACTTTGTAACTCTTAACAGGCAGTCCTCGACTGGTCAAAGGTAGTGGGTGAGCTATATCTGCTTCAGAGCCCCTCACACGAAGTCTCAGAAGCAACATACATGGAGGGTGGCTTCAGACCACAGCAGAGCACTGCCCAGTTAGCCCCACAAGCAGCACACCCAAAGGGCATTCTCAATAGGCACCAGAGCCCACTGGGGTAAATCCCACTCAGTTAGATAAGCATCCCACACAGCAGCCCATAAGCTGTGGACATGGCCAAACCCCACAGCCAGCCAGCCTGAGAGTCAATCCCACTCACTGACATGCCACTAGCAATCTATAACCAGGAGGGCACACACAACCTACATAAGGAGTATCCAAGTCAGGTGAACAGGGAGACTGTGCCACTGGGCCCCCCAGGGAACCTACTACATAAGGCCACATTGCCAAGACCGGGGGGTATAGCAGATCTACTTAATGCAGAGGAACAAACAGAGAGGTAGCCAAAATGAGGAAACAAAGAAATACATCCCGAAAGAAAGAACAGGAGCAAACTCCAGAAAAAGAACTAAACAAAATGGAGGCAAGCAACCTACCAGAGACGGAGTTCAAAACAGTGGTTATAAGGATGTTCAAAGAACTTAGTGAGAATAGCAACAAAGAGATAGAAAACATAAAAAAAGGACATAGAAACAATAAAAAAGAACCAGTCAGAAGTGAAAAATACACTAAAAGGAATCATCAGCAGACTAGGTGAAGCAGAAGATCGAATCAGAAATTGGAAGACAAGGTAGCAGAAAATACCCAATCAGAAGAGCAAAAAGAAAAAAGAATCCAAAAAATTAGGATAGTTTAAGAGACCTCTGGGACAACATCAGCGTAACAACATTCACATCATAGGGGTACTAGAAGGAGAGAGAAAGCAAGGGAGTGAGAACCTATTTAAAGAAATAATGATTGAAAACTTCCCTAGACATACAAGTCCAGGAATTGCAGAGAGTCCCAAACAAGTTGAACCCAAAGAGGCCCACACCATGACATATTATAATTAAAATGTCAAAGGCTAAAGACAAAAAGAGAATCTTAAAAGCAGCAAGAGAAAGGCAACTGGTAACTTAAAAGGGAGCTTCCATAAGACTGTCAGATGATTTCTCAACAGAAACTTTGCAGGCCAGAAGGGATCGGATCAAAATATTCAATGGGATGGGAAGCAAGAACCTATAACCATGATTACTCTACCCAGCAAAGCTATCATTTAGAATTGAAGGACAGAGAAATAGTTTCCCAGATAAGAAAGAGCTAAAGGAGTTCATCATCAACAAACTAGTATTAAAAGGAATGTTAGAGGGACTTCTTTACGATGGAAAAAAAAATCAAAATGATGAATAACAAAATGGCAATAGTTACACATCTGTCAACTATTACTTTCAACATAAATTGATTAAATATTCCACTCAAAAGACAAAGAGTGGCTGAATTGATAAGAAAGCAATGTCCTTACATATGCTGCCTACAAGAGAATCACTTCAGATTGAAAGATGCACACAGACTGAAAGTAAATGGATGCAAAAGATCTTGCATGAAAATGGAAATGAAAACAACCAGAAAAAAAAAAGCTGGCATAACAATACTTATACCAGACAAAATAGACTTTAAAACAAAGGCTATAACAAGAGACAAAGTAGGACCCATTTAAGGCTATTCATCTGAAGAAACCCATATACTACTTCGAGGGAACGTGTGCATCCATATGTTCATTGCAGCATTGTTTACAATGGCCAAGATGTGGAGGCAGCCTGGGTGTCTGTCGATGGAAGAATGGATAAAGAAGAGGTGGTACATATATACAGTGGAATATTGCTTAGCCAGGGAAGGCTAAGGGTTCTTGCCATCTGCAGCAGCATGGATGGACCTGGAAGGAATTGTGCTGAGTGGAGTGTCAGACAGAGAAAGACAAATGTAATGAGATTTCACTTATATGTGGAATCTAAAGAATAAAATAAACAAACAAAACAGAAACAAACTCATAGATACAGAGATCTTTTTGATGGTTCCCAGATGGGAGGGGGGTTGGGGATGAGTGAAAAAGGGGAAGGGATTAAGAAGTACAAATTGGTTGTTACATGGTAGTCATGGGGATGTAGGGTATAGCATAAGGAATATAGTCAATAATATTGTAATGACTATGTATGGTGTCTGATGGATACTAGATTTATTGGGGTGATAGATGGAGGGGATTGAGAGGCATGGTGTAAAAGGTGAAGGGAGTTAGAATTGCAAATTAATAGTTACAAAATAGTCATGGGATATAAAGTAAAGCGTAGGGAATATAGTCAATAATATGGGAATAATTATGTGTAGTGCCAGGTGAGTACTAGACTAGTCAGGGGAATCATTTTTTAAATTATATAAATGTCTAACCACTATGGTATACACCTGAGATTAATACAAAGTCATATTGAATGTCAACTGTAATTGAAAAATTTAAAAAGAGGGAAAAAGGTAAAGGGAAATATGAAGTTAGTATTTCCAGGTATAAAACAAATACGTCATGGGGATGTAATGTACGGCATGGGGAATATCATCAATAATATTGTGATAGTGTCACACAGTTGTCAGGTGATTGCTGGACTTACCATGGTGATCACTGCTTTAGGTATATAAACATTGAATAACTATAATGTACACCTGAAACTAATATAATGTTGTATGTTAGCTATACTTTAATAAAAATCTTTAAAAAATAAAATAAAATGAAAAAAAGAAAAAAGCCATTAAGATGACGGATTTAAAACCAAGTATGTCAATACTTATATTAAAAATAAGTGAAATACTCCAACTAAAAAGAAAAAGTTATTATATTGATTAAAAATCAACTATTATATGCTTCTTACAAATTACATATACAAAATATATAAATATAGAAATGGTGGAAGTAAAGATAGAAAAGAAAATGTACCATACCAATTCTAACTAATAGAAATCTAGTATAGCTGTGATATCAGACAAAATAAGCCTTAGGGACAATACATTATAAGTAATAATGTGGGATATTTCTTAATGATAAGAGTCAATAATCAGTAAAATTGAAAAAAGTCTAAAATTGTATGTACCTAATAACATAGATTCAAAATATATAATTCAATAATTGACAAACCTATAAGGAAAAAAATGAATCCACAATTTTAGTGTGAAAAATTTTAATATACCTCTCTCCATAAGTGAAAGAATAAGTAGACATAAATTCAGAAATAGAGACTATTTAAACTTACTTAGAACACTTTACCTAATTGACATATATAAAACACTATATACCAAACTGCATTATTTTCAAGTACACATAGAAAATTTACCAGTATCAACTATATACTATTTATAAAGAAAGGATCAAAAGTTTTAAGAGATCTACCACAACTAAATAATATCTAAGCTTACTGAACAATGCCCATTCCTTCTTGAGTTCTATAATCATGTATTGGTAGTCTGTGAATGATAGACTAAATGGTAGAATTCAGCATCATAACACACCTTGTATAAATTACAGAAAAAGCAAATTGAAAAAAATACTATGATTAAAATAGACCATTGTATCTGTGATGCTGCAAAAAGAAAATACCGATATTTAAACTTCCAAACAATAGCTTGCTTCTATCTAAAACAGTGCAAATTAGTACAAACAAAAGTACGCTATTCCTCTCCACCAAAAGGGATGACCCAAAGCCCGTAAGTTCCTGTATCTATGTTTGAATGATATTTATTCTACATATCATTTAGTCACAATTCCCTTTTGCTTTCCTGGGTAACTGAAAACTGTTACAAATTTAACTTCACCTAATTCACATAATATAAACTACTATGAAGAGAAGAGAGGAAAAAATAATTAATATACAAAAATACATACATAGCAAGGTAAGGAAGACTATGTAAAATCACTACAATCCTTATTTCTCAACCAGCTATGAAGCCATACTTACTGACTGAAATTTTGTTTCTACTACCCATCCTATAATTCCTTTGCGATCAGCCAGTCCTTGAGCCGATCATGGTGCTCTTCCTGGGTATTTCCCAGCCCTGCCTGACTCTGTCCAGCAATACTCAGCAGGTGCTAACAGTATGCTTGTTGGAAAAGTAGTCCTCAGTGAGTTGGGGAAGTATGAGGCTGAACAGATGGGATGTGGGGGACAAGTTCTGCCTGCTGCTGACACCTGCCTATTGCATGCTCAGTCCTTCCCAGGGCCCAGCCCCTTTGGTTCAAGGCATGCAAATTCCTGGAAGTACCCACTAGCGCAGGATGGGATCTGGTGACTGCACACCAGTTCTGTGAAGCAGAAAACAACTATGTGCTTGGTTTGTTCCCAGAACACACAGCTAACCCTTGTTAGCTCTGTGATTTTGTGCAAACTTCTTAATATCTCTGAGCCTCAGTTCTTTGTAAATGGAAGTCAAAATGGCAACTCTTTTATAGAGTTGTTCATTCATGTGATTAAATGAGATAATGCACACAAGTCCTTAGCATGATTCTGAGACATACTAAATGCTCAATATATTCAGTTAATAGTATTTCTTTTTACCATTATGGGTACACAATAGAGTTTTTTAAACTCAATAAGTAGGCCTACATTCAGGAAGCCTGGGGTGCCTAGCTCAGCCTGGTGTGCTGGGGGCTCTCCCCAGGTCCCTGCCAATTCCATTTTGCTCCTAACAGAAGGGACTGAAGAGGATCCTTCCGGAACACTGCCTATTGCCTTGGGTCCAGGTCACCTCATCCGAGCTTCTGCATGTCCCAGTCTTGGCAATGTCTGGGTCTGGCAATCCCTGAAGCATACCCCCAGGAACAGAGAACTCCGACTGACTGCCACCACTCAGAGGCTCAGGCTGCTGGACCCTGCTCCCCACCCCCATGTTTCCCTGCCTCAGCACAGGCTGAGATGCAGATGCTAGACCAAATGCTACCTTCAGGCCCTTGTTTTCTATGGACCTGTGGCTGGCCTCTCCTAATTGGCCATTGTCACTTCAGTCTCAGCATATCTGAGGGCTAAGGTCATACTGGGGAAGAAAATAGACTGATTCACTGAAAATTAGTTTGCCAAAGCCAATTTAAAAATGATTGAGTCACCAAATTATTGAGAACTAATTTTTGTTTTAGTTTCATCATAGCTTTCTTGCAGCCATTTAACCACAGAGCAGCCTGCCCAGGTCAATTGAATATGATATCCTTGCATGTTTCACTCAGCAAAGGCCACGTAAGTGGATGGCATTTAACTGGGAACAGCTGAACTTTCTCTTAAATCCAGGTTCCTATCTTCTTCATTTTTAAGGATCTCTGCCTAACCCTTACCTTAGCTTTTGAGTCTTCTTTATATATGCTTCTTGATCTGACAGCAAAATGTCTGCAGCCACCCATCCTAAACATGGTTTAGGGTTTGGCAGTTTTCAGTGAATTGGTCATTCAGTGACCTAATGATTCAGCAAATTTATTTTCAGCAAATTAACTTTTGGTGCATTGGCTTTTGGCAAATTAGCCATTCAATAAATTAGCTTTCATTGAATTGACCTAGTTCCGTCGGCAATCTAAGTTCCCAAGTGATATTTTAGAATAAAATGCCAACTGGTAGCTAAGAGTCACATTTTTCTTACACGCTAAGGGAACTAGGATTCAGCAACTCTTAATCACTGTGTGTATCATTATGCAAGTATAAAAACACACACACAAATACACCCTTTTAGCAAGCTTGCATTGGCCGCATTATAGCAGCCAGAGGCTATTTGAACTGATCTGGCAGTCCTCAGAGAAAGGAGGTAAAGAGGATGGAAGGAGGCCACTTGGCATGTTGCTACCTGGAAGCAAGGGATTGTGGAAGCCTGAATATACTCACAACTTGGTTGCTGGAAAAAAAATTACCTGGTTGAGAATCAATTCAGTGGCTTCACCCTAGACAACTGGGTCTGACGATTACAATAGCCAAAATATATTGAGCATCTTATAAACACAAGTACCATCCTAAATCCTTCCATCAACTCTATAAGTACAGTTATTATCCCCACAACACAGATGAGGAAACCAAAGAACAGAGAAGTGGAGTACCTGGCTCAATGTCACACAGCTAAAAGTGGTGGAACCAGCATTTAAATCCTAAGTTCAAGCCACACTGTTTCTCAGGTGGTAGCAAAAGCTTGGTCTCAGCTCAGATGGAGCATTGGGAAAGATGGCGTCTGGGCCACAGTCCAACAGTGTGGAACAAAGCCACAGCACAGGGGTAGGAATAGAAGACCAGAAGGAAAGAGGAGAAGGAAGAAGAGGAACCAAAAGGTACTGAGTTCCTGCTTTGTGCTAAGACTTGTGACCAGCATTTTCCTCCCAGCAGTCCCCATAATGAGGCACAGAGAAGGAAATTGAAATCCGGAGCAGTTGGCAGAATTGTTCAGCGCCATGGCCCTGAAGTACTTGAGCCAGGCTTTGCATTCAAATAGGTTTGACTGTAGTGCCCACAAAAATTGGACTCAAATTTGAGGCTTAGCAGGCTAAGAAGAAAAGACAGAAAATGGGACTATTACCTGTGTCTAAGGCAGGCAGAGCCTGGTTCATCGGGAGGACCATCTCTACTCCCAGAGGCAACATTTGAGAAAAACCCATGACCAGAAAGCAATCATGACTCTAGGAAATGTTCCCAAGGAGTTGAAGGATGTGTTAGAGACAGCCCCTGCCTCCTGGAGGCTGCCAGGCATTGGCAGCCCTCTTACAAGGCCTCTCCCAGCTGTCAAACACAGCCCACTAAGCCATTCAATTTGGCAGAGCAAACATTGGTTATCAGTTAGAATGTTTATCAAATGTCAATTAGTACTCTGCCATAATTGATGTCTAATTAACATACTATTGCCTGTTGTTTGGATGCCAATTAAATGCCTAAACATCCCTTTCTATTTTATTGCACCAACAAGACTGTAATTATACATTTCTCAGTTCAGTAACTTTAGAGTTAATTTTATTGTAAACCTTTTGGAGTACTGGAATCCCAGAGAAATTCTTAAGCAGATAGTTAATTGATATGCTGCTTTGATATTGTTAAAATCTACCTTATGTTCACTATCTTCCCAAGAAATCAAATTATTCCTTTCTGTAAAGATCAAACTCCACTCAAGGTGTCAGTGTCACACTTGGGTGAACACATGTGCCAGGGAGGAGCTGGACAGGGTGAGAAGGGAAGGTGGAAAAGCATAGGCTCAGCTGCCCTCCCTTCCTGCCCTTGCTGAAGGTCTTTGGGAAAGGGATTGCTACCTGTCCGGTACTCAACAGTGGAACATGGGTGCCGGGGCATCCAGGAGAAGGGTGAGGACAAGGCTGAGTCCCAGGCCCTGCACACAGGTGACACATTATGTGCATTTTTCAGTTCGCTTTGGAAAGAGATCTTGGCACTCGCCATCTGCACCCCATGGAAATGTAGCAATGGCTATATGAAAAACTCAGGCATTGCATGGCTGCCAGAAAGCTGAGCCTAGCTCACCTGGCCTGTGAGAGGAAGTGCAAGAGGCACGTCCTGAGGTCTGAGAGACAACGGCTCAACCTTGGCCATGGGAAGATTTGCCAGTTATTAAGTAATTGTTTTTCAGCTCCAAACCCACCCTTGTATATCAGCCCTGCGACGCTGAAGTCAGGACGCAGAAAACCACATTCCTGCTTTGCCTGCAGCTTCCATTTGACTCTGCCAGTAGGGGGCGCTGGAGGGAGCCTGCGAGGCTGGGGGATGGAGCAGTTCTTGCTCTCTCTCCTGTTTGCCTCCTGTACCTGTGAGAGTCACGCAGCCACACTTCTTCACCCTGGCTGAGGCACTTCTACCTGCAGCAGCAGTTTTTTCATCCCACTGTACTCTCCCCGCCATGCACTGCAGAAACCCAGCATTGGCCAGTGCCCCGCCTCAGCAGGCCAGCCCCATGGCGCTCTTCTCCAAGCTTTGAGTCTTAATAATTCCATTCTCTTCCCTATTCTTCCAGCCCTAGTAGTGGGTGCAGCTTCCTGCTGTCACTTCCTCTGCGATATCTTACATCTACTTTGTACCCTTTCTGTTATGCAATTAACAACTTTATATCTAGTACAGAATTCTTTGTATTGTATGCCCTCTGCTCAAATAACTGATGTGGTCTCTGTCTCCCAATGAAATACTGACTAATATGGAAGGATGAACCAGAACTGGAAGGCGCCATACAGAGGGCTCCATGAAAGCATTTGTACCAAAAAGAGGAGAACAAATGAGGGGTAATGTGTGGGGGATGGGGGGAGTGAGGAAGCCTGTGGGGTTGAATTCAGCTCTGCCTTTTGTTCTCTGTGCGGCCTTAGCCTCAGTTTACTCATCTGCAAAATGAAAATGATACCAGTCCCAAGTTCATAAACTTGGTTTGTGTATTTAATGATATGTTATGTGAGAGCATTTGGCAGAGTGCCTGGCATAACAATGTGGAAAACAGGCTGACTATTGCCATGATCATGATCATGGTGATCATCATCAGAGGTCGATTGGAAGGAGTAAAGAAAATGATACCCAGAAAGTACAATAGCTTTCCCAAGACCACATAGCCAGCAGCCTCCAGCTATTGCCTTGAGAGTCAAGGTTGTAATAAGAAAGTGATCGGCTCAGCCTGCCTGCTTCCGAAGCCTGTGAGCAGGTGGGGGGCATGGGCAGCCTTGGTGCACAGCCCTGGCCAGTGCCCCTAACTCTTCCTGGAGCCTGAGAGGTGTCCTCCTACTACCCAGCCGACCTCTCTGTGCTCAGGGCTTAGGACTAAGTCTGTGGCCCCCACTTCTTTCCCACATCGGCAGGTTCCTCCAGTGGCATTTCCCACCTGGAACAGAGCCCTTGGGCAGAAACACTTGCTGATCACCTTCCCCAAGAAGCTGAGGGATACTCAGGCCAAGGGCAAACTCTTTCCAACAGCGGGAAGGAGTAGGGTCTCTACAGACATGGCCACAGCAGGGGCTGCCAGATCTGGGCAGTGTGGCTGCCAATCAAGGGAAACTCCTGGGAAAGTATGAGTGACATGGAGAAAGCACCAGGGCAGCATGGGCGGGGTGGGGGGGGGTGGGTGGGAAGGGGGAAGCATGTGGAGTGGTCCCTATATGAAATGATATGAGGGCACGTGAGATAATGCAAGCAGCACAGTGTCTGGCAGCTGTGACATGTCAGCAGCCAGGAACTGGTTACTCTTACTCTCTGAACTTGGCCTCATGACCCTCCTAGTAGAAGCCCACTCCAGCTCTCCTCCTGGGACCACACTGCGGTTCTCACTTTCCTGGGAACTGAAGAATTACCTGTGCCTTGCCTGACCTCAAAACTAAATTAGAATTCCTGGGAACAGGGTCCAGGCTTTAACACGTTCTGAAAGCTTCCTACCTATCACCACTCTCACCTCCACCTCGAGTAGTCTAATAAGCAGCGAGGTCTGAGGACATTGACCTAGGTCTATGGTTTCCAGCACAGCTACAACATCAGAATCTCCTGGGGAGCTTTGAAAATATCCCAACTTCTAGGCCCTACTTTCATACACAGCTCCTCGGACAAGGGGGAAGGTAGCCACTTAGGCTGCTGAGGCGGTTAGTTCTATAAATGCGCCAAGCACGGCCTGTGTGTATTGGCCTTGAGGCTGTTTATTTTTTCACTGTAGGCTGAGACCCCTTAGCTCAAAAGCCTGCCAGCACCAGACTCAAATTTTTATACATCCAATTAGTTCAAAAATAGTCCAAACAAGCATATTTTTAGCATTTTAGAGACTACCTCACCTAACAGCTGTTACCTAGATGGGGCCTGGCAGTTATAAGGCTCCAAGCTGCTAAGGGCCTGGCAGTTATAAGGCTCCAAGCTGCTAAGGCCCTGCTCGTCTCAGAGCTAAGATGCCCCACTGTGCTGTTGAGCACCTCATCAGACATATAAGTCCCTCTCTGATTCCCCTCCCCCGAGGAGATTCCATGGCCCTCCTCCTCTCTGAGTAGCCACCCTGAGCTGCTGTAACCTCTGCATAAGCCCCTGCTGAATGGAACTTCTTTCCCCCACATACAACCCCATCCAAGCATTACCCAACAAAGTTTGTCGTGTGTTCCTGTCTCTCATGGTCATATCTTTTTCCTTGGTCACCCCTCTCCCTAAATCTCTCATTCCCCTACAGGACTACAACATCCTGGGTAGAAAGGGCAGGTGTGAACCCATGGACCCACAATCTGTCAGGAGCAGTGACCTGTCATGAGGGGCCCAAGAACCCTGTATTGGGGGGGCTGGAGATAAGGAGCAGCCTGGCGATGGGAATTGGAAATGAACTCTAGACAAGACCCCACCCCGCAGAACCTGGAGCTTATCCTTGTGGACGGATGAGACTGAGCAACTGCTCTTGCTTTCCAAATATTGTGCCAGAGGTTGTCATATCACCAGTTAGATCATCATTTCCCCACTGTATTTATATGCCATTTTTATTATGAACTAAACTCTAATATTACCCGAGAATATTTCTGCATTTAATATTGTCCATTAATATATCCATTTCTGTACCAGTTCCATATTCTTTCAATTATTGTTGTCCTTGTAGAATAGGTTTAATAGCTGAAGGAAGTCAATATCTGGAAATTTTTCATCTCAGGGTTTTCTTGGCTGTTCTATGTTCATTATATTAGATGAACTTTAGGAACTATTTGATTAAATGTTACAAAATAAATAAAATACTAATAATATTTTAATTGACTGGATTTCTATTTATAGACAAATTCAGGGAGAACTGCCAACGTTAGAGTGCTGAGTGTTTTGGTGCCTTCATCCACTGATTGAATTAATCATTCCTGGGCCCTACTATGTGCCGGGTGTGTGGTTGGTGTTGGGACATTGGGCAATGTCAGCTATCACTCCTGCCCTCTCAAAGTTTATTTCGAACTTCATTCATTTAAAGGATCACTCACACATAGGTGAGAGTTGAACTCTGGCTGCGCAGTGGCTACAAGTGGGTCTTCATTAATCAAGGATGTGATCTAGACTAAGGATATCATTCCCACTTTTCCCAGGTTGAGGTCTAGAAGACAGCTGTTTGCTCACTGTCCCCGCAGAGTACCCGGAAGCTGCCCTCCCTCGAGTCTGTGTTCAAATGGAGAGATCCTGGGAGCCTGTTTAAAAACTCAGAACAACAGCATGATAGGAAGAAATTAGGAATAAAATGTCTAAATGTGAGGCCTGAGGGTTATTGTGAATGGGTTCACCTTGGGAAGGGGACTGAGATGCTGGCTTGTCCTGGCGCACTTGTTACTGCCCCCAAAAGAGCTTAGGGAGGCCTCAGGAATAACTTGTTAACAGAGTTAGCAAGACCCAGAGACTCTTCGTGGAGGGTAGAGTTGAGAAGGTCACCAGACTTGGCAGCCTCCCCACCAGCTTTGTCCTGGCCTCCTGGAGGCCATGATCTCCTCGCTCCTCGTGGGGTAGGCTGCTCCTGCTCAGCCCTTCCCTGACTCCTTCTCCCTTACCCACTCCTTAACAGACCCTTTCTTGAAAGCACAGCCTTTGACCTGTGGCTCAAAACCCTTCTCAGGGCCACAGCTTCCATCTTCCTGCCCTGTCTGGCATCACCTCCTTTCTATCCACTCGGATTCTGGTCCCTAGAGCCTCATTTCTAGGCAGATTCATCACCTGAACAGGCCCTATGCTCGTGCAGCACCCACTCTCACACTCAGTTTCCCTGGTTCCAGTGGCTCATGCCCTTCCTTCTCCTTCCCAGCAAACACTGGCCAAGGTCCAGGCCCGTGTCTGCACTGGGAGAGATGCAGGGACGCACGGATGGATAAGACATGGCCGAGTATAACAGACAAAGGAGTCAGCTCCAGGACACAGAGTAGCAAAACGCCATTGAGAAAGCCGGCAACTCACAGAAGGGAAAACTTGAATGACCAACATATGGAAAGAGGTTCACCTCATCAGTCATGGGGAAATGCAAATGAAAGAGAACGTCATTTCCTTCCAGTCAGAGTGACAAAGCTTTAAAAGTCCCATAACAGTAAGTGTTGGTGAGGTTTGCTGGCAGCATGGAAATGAAACACCCCGAGGATATGTAAACAGGTGCAACTCCCTGGCGAGAACTCTGGCAACACCTATGAAAGTTGGGGATGCACAGTCCCTGTATATACGAGCCAACAATTCCACTGATGGGTTATCTGCTGGAGCCTGTAAGCCCAGGAGACACACATGAGAACACTTCCTGCAGCAGGTTTGTAATGTTGAAAAACCAAAAACAAATCCATTCATCAGGAGGGGAAAGAATACGTAAACTATGGTTTATTCTTAACATCAAAAGCACCCCATTGTGGTACAAATGAACACACCAACATGAACAATTCTCAAGAGCATAATGTTGAGTAGAGATGCCATTCAACTTCAGAAGCCTGGGAACAGAGGGAAAGGGGGTGGGGAGTGGGGCTTTTGTTGTACTTTCTAATATTCAGTCTTCAAAGAGAAAGTTCAAACAAATGTGGCAAGCTGTTATTACCTACCAAGTGCAGATTGTGAATGCCTATTTGTTATTTTCTGTGGTTATCCAATGTTTGAGACATTTCATAATAAAAAATTTAAAGAATATTTTATACCACAGTCCTGAAGGAGCTCCCAGACTTCTGGGAACATGAGACAAGGAGGCAGCTGTTAAAACTGATAAAGAGTGAGCCAGCAAAGAGAGAGCCAGGGCGTAGACAAACAAATGCCTGGGAGAATTTGGGGGAGGCATCGAGATGGATGACACACTTTGGATCTTGAGGGATGTAGAGGAGTTTTCTACCTACCTGGTCAAGAGGTAGGGGTGACTGAGCACCTTGGGCAGATGCACGTGCAAAGCACAAGCACTGGAAAAGAGCGATGTTTGGGGGACCTAGATTGGTCAGAGGAGGCTGGAGAGGAAGGCAGAGACCTAACTGGGAAAGGCTCTGTCGCCACACTAAGCACCTTGGGCCTCATCCTGTGGGACTGGGAGCCACTGGAGTATTGAAGCGGAGTGGCATGATCAGGTTTTGTGTTCTTCAAAGGTTTCTCAGACAACAATGATTCAGGAGGGAAAAGCAGCACCATGGTAAGGCAGCAGCAACACAGGCAGAAAGGGGGACAGACCTAAGAGCTATGCTGAGAGAAATCCTTCACTTGTGGAACCACGCTGAAAACCTCCCCATAGGCTCTGGGCTGTCCCCTGCTTCACCCAACTGGCCTCCCCATCACCAAGCGTTATCAGCGAGTATGATGCAGCAGGCTTCTGGCAGTGACTCATGGAAGACCTCGTTTGGGGACTATGTGATTCAGGGGAGTCCATGGCCCAGGCCTGGCTGAGCAGAGCAAGCATTTTGAATGGCACAGGGGTTGTTCTAGGGTTGAGCACACGGATCAGTCAGAGCCAAAGATAGGCAGTGACAATTTTGGGGGCCCTAGAAATGGACTGTCCCTCTTTCCCCAAAGCTTGACAGGATGGATATGACTGCCCTGCCAAGGGTAGAAGCCACCATTACAGGGAGCCTGAGACAAGACCCAGTGTGGAGGAGAATGGAGTAGAAATCAATAAAAACTAGAAATGCCACTGGTATGACTTCCTTTAAACCCAGATGGAGCCACACTTGAACCCCTTCTGCTTACACCAGTTTGGATCTACTTTTGTGTCCCCTACTTGAGTCAATCCCGGCTTGGAGTCAGTTTCTCTGTCTTAATGTTGAGTCCTGTGCTTGGCCCCTTTCATCTCCTCCCCAGCCTGCTGGTGCCCAAACTAATGATCTGAGGTTTGCATCTCTCTTGGGTTGTCCCCGGGAACCCCTGACCCTAGGCCTAAAAGGCTAAATGCCTCATGAGAGAAGACCAGAAGAATTGCTTGAAAGACTCCAGGGGAGGGGGCTCAAAGGGACACAAACACACTCTTCCTAGGAAACACACTGTCATACACTGTTCATCCTCCTTATTGAAATGCGGACTCTCATGTTGGTTACATTGCAACAGGCATGCTTAACATCACCCCTTTCAATCCGTGACAGTCATTTCTGCATTCTCTTCTCATCTCCATTAACATAGAAATAGCTCTATAATGACACCAAGCCTTACCAAGCATCTCTCTCCATTTATCTCATTATAAATGAAACTATCTTGCTATTTGAGTAAACTGGAAACAGAAACATTCTGTGTCAGATGTCACAGGGCAATTGTCTCTCATTATTTCATGACACCAAGAAGAGCTGAAGTGGTTGCTGAAAATCCGCTCCTGTTTTTAAGTTTTAAAAGCAACATTTCAGAAAACAAGCTTGGACAAATGTTGTGAATCTTACGGGGCCCCTGCACGAGGGCACGTTTTCTGACAATCCCCAGTATTTTTTTGTCTTTGCATAAAACAGTGGCCAGGAAAGATATGTGTGGTGCAGGGCAGGGGAGGGGTAAAGAGGGGAGGGGTCCAGAGCTGGCTAGAAATTCCCCCAATCACCCACCAAGTCCAAGTTGGCAGCAAGAGAGGAAGGGGAGGCTGTAGTGATGGCCAAAGGTCAGATGTCAAGGCCCCAGATGCAGCTGATGGAGGGCTCTGTCCCCCTCAAACCAGAGGACGGAGCCTTGGGAACCTGCCTCACCTCCACTTTCCCTGAGTTCCAACGAATTCTGACCATGAGTCTGCATGGGGTGCGGCCTGCTCACCATGCCTCTGCCTACTGCTCACTTAGTGGCTTTTCCTGGCTGAGGGCTCATTACTGTGGAATACCTGTCCTGGGCCCTTAGGTCCTCATCCACAGAGCTGTATGGCTCTCAGAAAGAAAACCACTTACTGGGTGTATAAACTCGAGGTGAATCAGGACCTTTAGAACATGATGTTGTACTTAAATTACAGTAGGACCAGGAAATCCATGATGCTTATAAACACTGATCTAACTGCAGCTGTACCTTCTGTGGCTTCAAAAGGGAGATGAGACACTGATCTAACTGCCCCCCTCCACTCAACAGAGGAAAGAAAGCAAAATCAGAACCTATCTAAGGGTGTCAATCGTGCCGTAAGTGGAAGTCACAGGACTGTGAGACAGCTAATAATAATGCTGTAGGATCAAGCTGAGCTCATCTATAGAGTCTATAAGGAATTCCATCCCAGGGTGAGGCTGGCAGGGAACCCTGACCCTCGCTGTGCACTGCTGACCAAGCCCTGATTGGAGATTATGTCCTCTGCCCCGAAACACACACACACATATCACACACATACACACTCATACCACATATGCACACCATACATACTTCATACACACACACCACACACATATATACACACTCACACTACATCTATACACCATATATATTCACCATGCATGCTTCATACACACACACCACACCACACCTGCCCCCCCCCCCACACACACACCCCAAACTCTCTTTGGAAAGCCAATCGCAGTCTGGCTTGCATAAGCTTCAAAATATTACTATCTCTATGATGGCCTTTATGTCATGGAATTAGGCTGTAACTCATTCAGGACTGACTCAAAAAAAGGACAGCAATCAGTCAGCTTTGCTGGATGACCCCCAAACTCTCTATGGCACATGGCCTCAGCTTTCATTCTGCTTGAGTGTGACCTACTGAGGGTGCTGGTGGAGGTGGGCTTGGCAGGGCAGCCTCGCTTCAGCTGTGATCTCCCCGCTGGGCTCAGGCCTGTTCCATGTGTCCTGGGGCTCAGGCTCACGGGCAGCCGCTACCAGAAGAAGCTGAGCTCATTCGCGATCCCCAGAGTGCAGCAGGGCAGAGCCAATCGGTCAAGCACATTACAAAAGCCTCTGCTACCTCACGCCTACTAACATCTCATTGGCGAAGTCAGGGGCCAGGAAGTAGACTCTGCACAGCATGAGGCCAAGGTGAAGATGGATGTAGGCTCCGATCACAGGCCGGTGAAGAATCAGGACCAATAATTTAATCTACCTAGAGTGCCTTCTCGGAGTTTTTATGGATGAGAGCCTCAGATTTCTAAGCAGTCAGTTCGTAACTAGGTGCTCTCACAAGAACACAGGGGTTTAAAACTAGGGACAGTGCAGAAAATCAACTATTTAATTATGGTGCCTTTTGGGGGACTTGGGCTCAAGAACTCAGACTCACAATGGGTCATGGCAGGGTGAGGGGTGGGCACAGACAGCACGGGTTGTGTATTAAGATATGGGAGATAATAGAGACCCTGTAGTCTGCCCTGGGACTCTGTACACATATGCTCAACAGAGCCTGGCTGCCCCCGCTGGTGCCTTGTAGACGTGGGTGTGTGTGCACATGTGTGTGTGGGGAGAGAGGCAGAGCTGAGTCTACACTTGGGAGACATGGATTGACCTATCTGAATGGGGATCTGGGTCAGGTTGAGGCAGGGAAAGAAGTTAAGGGGTTAATGTGGGCCTGCCTGAGCCACCCATGCTGACTGCAGACTTTTCTCATGACTGCCTCTTAAGCCACCAGTGATGGACCAGGAGCTCGGGGACAGATCATGCTCCATGCAAATCTCCTCACAGATGTACAGGGACGAGTCCCATCTCTGTCACTGCTACAGACTGAATGTGTCCTCTCAAAATTTGGTGTGTTGAAATCCTAATCCCTAATGTGATGGTATTTGAGGGTGGGGACCTAAGTGATTAATGCCCTTAAAAAAGAGACCCGCAGAAGTTCCGTCAGCCCTTCTGCCCAGTGTGGTTACAGGATTAGACAGCATTCACTGAACAGTTAGGAAGTGGGCTCTCACCAGAACCCCACCCTGCTGGCACCCTGAGCTCAGAGTTCAATCCCCCAGAACTGTGAGAAATAAATGTCTGTTGTTTATAAGCCACCCAGGCTGTGGTACTCTGTTCTAGCAGCCCAAATGGACTAAGACCGTCACCCAGCATAAACCTACCTCCCCCAAAAAGAAAAGCACAATGAAACCTCCCCAAAAGGACAGGAGATGGTCCTCCTTGGGCTTTTACTTCTTCCCAGCTTTTTGCTCATTTTCCAATTTTCTCTGTTATGCCATCCTGTTCTCCTCCAGAGTCTGGGATGGGCCAAAACTATGACCAAGAGAAAGCAAGGTGCCCATGGAGCTGTCTCAATTATCCCTCAGCACTCAGCTTTCTTGATAACACTGACACAATTTACTGTTGGAGGCTCCTCTGAGGACCTTCCTCTCCAGAGCCCCAGGGGCTCGTGTGGGATGCCTGGGCTTGAAGTCAGATGAGTCTGGGTTTGACCATCACCTGGTCTCACCTGGCTCACCAGGTGGCTCAGTCAACAACACTCACAGCACTTGCTTCAGTGAGCTGCTGAGAACTGGGTGAGAGAATGCATGTGGATGGGCATCAAATAACGCACAATTTCATGCCATCGGTGTCACTGTTAGCTTGGGTTTGTTCAGCGAGAGATGACTGCTAGAAGTTTGGGGCTCTTGCTGGTTAAAACATCAAACAATGGAGAAGAAAGATTTCCTTTGTTTAGGACCCAGCACACACGTCTCTCTCTGGTCATACTCGTTCAGGGCACCTGTGCCCAGCCTCAGGAATGGGACGGTGGGAGAGCCCCTGTGGTTGGGATGAAGAGGAGCCAAAGGAGAGATGATGGTGGGACCAGTGAGTCCTGGGGACACAGGGCTGCCTGATCCTGGCTGGACCAGTGACTCCTCAGTTGAGGTCAGGCCAGGGTGGTGGGCGCAGAAGGTGCCCTGAGACCAGATGCCACTCCTTCCCAGTTCCCCACACCAAAGTCACACCATCCAGAGACAAAGGAGAAAGGGGAAGACCTTCCCCAGCCAACCAACAGAGGCATTCACCCAAAATGACTACATTTAGATGAAAAGTCACTGATTTACCTCTCAGATTGTCAAAGTGTCGGCTCTCTAGTAGAAATGGGGGCTGTGAGACAAGTAGAGCTTTGTTGCAGAGAAATAATGACTATTTCTGTACACCCAAGTCCACATCTGCTAAACAAGGATTGCTGACTGAAGGGTGTACTTGAGCGGAGGAGCCACTACCTGGGTGGTCGGGGTACCCGTGTATGCCCGGACATCCAGGGCAGAGACGGGAACGTCCAGGGGCTTTCCCTCAGTGAGCAGGAGCTCAAGGGTCGGCAAATGAGAGCTAAAGGATGAGAGCAGTGAGAAGAAACCCAGCACCAGAATAATGAGAAATGGGGATTTGCTCATCAATGGAGCCTGAGCAGTGGAGCTGCTCCATCAGGGACTAGCTCACATGCCCGACCTGACATATGGCAGTGTCAAGGGACCTCACCTGAGCTTATTTGGGATGTCAAAGGCCTGGGTCCAGGGATTGGGGGGGCATGAGGGGCTAGAGGTGTCCCTGTGCTGCCCACGCCCTCACCTGTGGGCTCTGCCAGCCTGCTCCCCCCAGGTCCCCCAGATGTGCAGCCTCAGCATTAGGGGACTCTGGGGTCCTCTCTGTGGGAGGGAGGCCTGGCCCTTCCACCTCAGCAACAACCAACCAAGGGGCTTTCACAGCTAAGACAAGACCGGATGTGGACGTGGGCGACACCTAGAGGTCTAGATAGGAATTGACACCTGGAAAGCTGGGCCTGGAAGCCAAGGACACAGAACCAAGAGCCAAGCCTTTGCCCTAAGGGGTCTGGAGCCCTCTGGCCTTCCACATGGCTGCCCGCAGAAGAGGCCTGGAATACAGAGTAAAACGTACTTTGGAGTCAATTGGACCTGATTTCAAATTGTACTCATTGCTTCCGGCCATGTGATATGGATTAGGTATATTTTTCTCCCAGGGGCCTCAATGTCCTTCCCTGTAAAATCAATAACACTGGTCTATAGATATGGTCCCTGCCATACAAGTTGCCCTGTGGCAGCGCCTTGCACCCCTTCTCCTAGGAGCAGCCCTCTCCTGGCTGGTCACAAGCAGAGCCCTCCCTGGGGATTCTCACGCTGAGGCTCGGGGAAACCTCATCCTGGTGGGAGGGGAGTCCAGGATGACCCCCCAGCGAGGCTTACCCAGACACACTGAAAACCCACCTGCAGGGGAGCAAAGCCCCTATGCCCTGCGAGGAAGGAGCCACCAGGCACAGTGTGCCGTGCTGGTTCTAGTCCCCGGAACCCACACCCCTGAGGCCAGCTCCAAGTCAACCCCTGGGAGCATCTTTGCTAAAGCCAGTCCAAGTTGAAAGCTGGTGACCTGGGGGAGCTTGCAGGAGTGGCCTCAGCAGAGTGCCTGACACAGGACAGCACAGGGTAAAGGGGGCTCCCTACTTGCTCCCCCTATAAGCAGCCCCACTAATTCTAAACTAGGTAGGGGCTCACAGCTGTCTCCGGCAGAGGAAGTAGCCAGTCAGAGACCCCGTGCCTTGTCCAGGCTTAAAGAACAGGAGGGCAGACTGGCCAGGTGGTCAAGGCAGCATTGTCTCCATCTTCCCCCAAGCTGACACTCTGGCTGCCCAAAGCAGGTCTGCCCCTGTCCTGCGGCCAAGAGAAAACAAGGCAAGGGCTGTCCCCTGGCTGGGGCCAGCTGAGGTCAGAGAGGCAGAGCAGCCACCGTGCCCCAGGCCCGGGAAGGAGCCCAGAAGATGTGGCATGGCACTGAGATGCCCCAGTGCCAGGCTTAGAGGCCGGGGCAGATTCACGCCCCTTTGTCCTACTTGGCCCAGCTCAGCCTCTCCCTGGGTGTTTAGTGTTTGTTTTTCTGTCCCTTTGCTTCCAGCCATGAACAAGTGGGTGCTGGTGCCACATGGCAGGGAGCAGAAGTCAGCTCAGCCTGAGTGCTGGCTCTGTGCTCCCTCCCCTCCTGCACATCTCACACTACAATCCTGGGGAGCAGAAAGCAGCGGGCAGCATCAGGACCTGGGCTGGACACCCCCCCAGACCCCACTTAGTCCACAGATAAAGAGGGGCAAATGGGAAGTCCTAAAGCTGAAGAGTCAGAGGCTCATGACCTCTGGCAAAAAGGAACAGAGCCTGACACACTGCATCCCGCTGAGGGGCTGGGCTCATGCCCATGTGAACATGTACACGCACACAGAACAAAGATGTATACATGCCAACACACAGGAACACATACAGAGAAACACAGATATTCTCACACAGAGAAACACACACATACATACTCTCACACAAATGCATACACATACAGAAACACAGAGAAACATGGATACACACATACAGAAACACATGCATGCACATTCCCACATAAACACACACACACATAGAAATATGCATGCACCAGAAACACACACACACATGCATAAGCACTCATACATAGACATACATGCACACTAACACAGAACACACACACACACACATACAGAAACACATGTAAACACACATGGAAACACCCTCCCCAAGGCTCCATATCCTCATTGCACAATCTAGAAGCCCCAGTCTGCCCACATCTAAGGATACACACAGGCCCTGCAGCACTCAGGAGCCCCAGGTGGTTGTGTGAAGGAGGGGCCTTCTGGGAGGCTCAGAGGCCACCAGAGCTGGGGTTACAGGGCGAAGCTGGCTCCTGCCCCTAAACACCAGGGTCAGGGCCCTGATTCTAGGGCTGTAGGCAGTGAGGTAGGAGAGGCCTTTGATGTCAGCCAGAGAGAGGAAAATCTAGGGAGTTTCAGATCTCAAAGAGTTAGAGGAAAGGCCACAGAGACCTCACAATATGGATCCTCGAAAGTCTCCACAACAGGCAGAGCCCACCCTCCTGGAGCTCGCAGGCTGGAGAGGCAAGCCTAGAGCCTGCCTGCCCTGTGGGGGAGTGGGGTCAGGGGTGAGCCGAGGTGCTGGGCGTCCATCAGAGAAGGGGCTAGAGATAAGCTCTAGCATATGTGATGCCAGCACAGAGGAAGTGGGTGGAGGCGTGACGTTCCCTGCGAGAGAGACAGCCCACTCATGCAGGGGCCCAGAGCCCTTCTTAGATGGGTGGGAGAAGGGGGCCCATGACACTTCCTGACACCCTCCTTCTGGGCACTTTATTCTTATTATCACAAGAATACCGAGGCTCAGAGAGGTTAAGTAACTTGGTCTAGGCCCCACAACAGGTTTGACCTCAGTCTGTCAGACTACAGAACTCAGAACCCCACAGCCACAGCCGCAGTCTGGAATGAGGTTTGGGGGACACTCAGGGCCTGGGGCTGGAGTTAGGCTGAGTCCAGGCACGTGCATGGCCCTCGCAGGAATGCAACATCAATCAGCAGGCCTCAGAGGTGGTCTATCGGTAACAGGCAGGAGCTGGGCAGAGGCCTAAGAAGGACGACTAGTCCATCAAGGTCACCAGGAAGCAGGGCAACCAACCTTCCCTATTTTCCCAGACTGAGGGCCTCCATGGTGGCGGGACTTTCAGTCCTAGAGCTGGGCCGAATCATGATGAGACGGTCACGCACTGGGTAGTCAGCAGGGGACTGTGCCCGGACCTGGGCTCCTGACTGCAATCACAGGGAGACGGCTGCTCATGCCTGTAGAGCCAGGGGACGGAGTCATGCTGGCAGGGAGCCCTGACTTCCAGGGCCACCACAGGGTGACCTCTGCAGGACCCTGCGGGGAACACACATGTATCTGGGAACCTTGCAGCTGCCTGCTTAGCACATTAGCTGGCAGAACTTCTAATGCTTTTAAATAAAACAGTGTTCAATGTCAAATTCAAGCATGTCTGCCTGCTACCCAAAGTTTTAAATTCTGCGACAAACATATTATAGTCGTAGTCAGCTACTTGACTCGAGGACATTTACCTTTGGGTACAGTTTCTTGTCTCCACTTCCCTGGCCTTGTTTTTACAAGAATTGCAGATGCTGGAGCCTTCGAGATCGTGATCTATCACTTTTCTACAGATGCCAGCACTGAGGACTCGGGCCCTTGAAAAGTACCTCATCTGCAGCAGGGCTTGAGGACTGTGCTTCTCCAGTCCTTGCAGTCACAGGTCGGAGGACAGGGTCACTGGCTCATCACTGCCCATGCAGGGGGATCAAATGAAATGACCCCGGCTCGGTGAGGCCCGCCCTGGCGTCCCAATCAACACCAGAATCCCACACATACACATACTCCCCCTCTCCTGTTCTGCTTTTTTCTATAGCATACATCACCACTTAAAGGTCTATTTGTCTTATTTCTCTCACTTATTTTCTGTCTTTCTCACGAGACTGTAAGTTTCGTGAAGGTAGGGATTTGTCGTCTCCCCCCCGCCATTGCCCCCTTCCCCCACCGAGAGTGGAATCCCTAGTTTTTTAGTATCTCAAGAAATAGCACTCCCCCCCTTACTGTCCAGTGAGCCAGGAGGCAGCTGAACACTCGCTCTGGGCCTGCCCTGCCCTGGGTGCCTTACAAGAAGCTCATTTCACTCCCCAGCAGTGCTGGAAAGCCTAGGCCATGTTAGACAAGGATGCTGAGCTCAGACAGGAAGCCTGAGCAGAAGCTGCCTTCTGACTCCCTGGACCTGGGTGCATCTAGTTCTTGGAACCACAGCCAGATAGCATCACAGTGGTTAAGGTCTGACACCAGAGCCCAGTACCCCTAAAGTTGCATAGCTGTGGGCAAGTTCCTTATATTGACTATGCTTCCATTTCCTCACCTATAAAGTCAAAACCTTGAGCACCTACGTCCCAGGTGTGGTGGAACTGAGGGACAGCATGCCCAGCTGGCAGTAAATGCTGGGTGCTAGAGCCTTTACTGCTCAGGCCCCTCTTCCAGCCAGCACCCCTAGACCCTTTGTGGCCTAGTCTGTACCTGGGCAGGGCGTGGGTGCTCCAGCCTCTCCTGTGAGAGCCTGGAGGCAGGTTCACTGTATCATAAGACAGGACTGAGGCTCAGGAGCCTTTGTTTCAGTTCCTCTTCTAGTGGAGGCTCCCCAGCTGGGGACACATGCTGGGGTCCTGCTGACCTGAGAGACAGACTGGCCCAGGCCTGGGAAGGGGGGCAATAGAGCAGGGACTGCAGAGGGTCCCTTGAGAAGCCCCCTGCCTGGTTGGAGTCCAAGACCTCCTTGGCACCCTGCCTTCTACTCTGTCGCGCCCCCGATGCCTGGAGGGCACCCCCATCTGTTCTGGAACAGAACACCCTCCCCCCCTCCCCAGTCTCCCATGCACTTGAGGACTGAGTGTGTCTTAGTAACTCTCAGAATCTTCCATTTCTCAATAGCCTGCAAGGAGGGTGCTGTCATCACCATTTCACGGATAACGGTGCTGGAAGCTGGTCTGCGCTGTGGGTCAGGCAGCCTAGGGGGTTTCCGTTGAGGCGTCAGCAGCATCCTTGGAAACAAAGTCGGAAGGGACCTCCAAGCGCAACAGCACCGCCCTTCAGATGCTCAA
Source organism: Aselliscus stoliczkanus (assembly GCA_033961575.1). Classification (NCBI taxonomy): domain Eukaryota; kingdom Metazoa; phylum Chordata; class Mammalia; order Chiroptera; family Hipposideridae; genus Aselliscus; species Aselliscus stoliczkanus. The sequence goes on from CM066729.1 coordinate 124,361,950, forward strand.
GGAAGATTCCGCCCAAAGGCAGGCGTCCGGGGAGGAGGCTCAGGACGCCTGCGACTCTCACAGGCGGCGTTCCCGGACTGGCTGCATTTCTCGCTCGGCTCCCGAACCAGACCGAGGGTGAAGCTGCTCCCAACCGAGAACCGCGCGCCCCCGTGTGGCCGTTCCTGGAAACGCAGGTCCTTGACTGGGCCGCTCCAGATTCAGGTAGGGCGGCAGAAGGACTTTCGGGAGGAAGCGCCATCTAGGGGCGGAGGAGGGGGAGGGAGGCTCCTGGAGCCCCTCGACAGGCCTTGCTCAAGTTGGAAGGCCCTTGACAGAACTGGATCTCCTATGACAGCCACCTCCTGAGGGAAGGACTGCCCGGTGACACAAACACCCCTTCTGAACCCCAAGGTTCCTCTTCCCCTTGGGGGTTCAGGTAGCATCTAGTGGCCCAGGGACTTTGCCTTCCATTAGAGTTCTAGCCTGAGCAGGGTACAAGGCCTTCAGGGCTGCGCAGAGGCTTTCAAATCTACCCATGGAAATTCAGACTTACCAAAGGGCCAGGACGCCCTCCCACACACACACACATATATATGCAGTGAGTCCTGTTTGCCTCCTTTCCAGCTTTGAGCCCAGGAAAAGGCTTCATGTACATCTGACTCCCCGCCCTCCTGTACCTTTGATGTGGCAACTCATATTTAAAAGGGGTGACTTGTGGGAGGCACACACACCCTTCGGATAATTTGGGTGGGCACTGGTCCTGTCCAATCTTACCCAAGAGTTGGAGTGTGAACTTAGATGCATTAGGAGTAAACTGGAAACTTGGAAGAAACCCATCCAAGCAAGTTGCCTTCACATTTTGGCTGGTCTACCCAGGATACATAGAAGAGATGTGTGCCATTTTTGGATTTTGCCAAAGATCCCCCAAATCTGTGCTCTCTTGTCCTCTAATAACTCTCTCAAGGAATTTTTCTTCATTTAGTAATTAAGTGGAGCATGGCACTCTGAGATCTGGTGACAATCTCTTGATGTGACTGTGAAAGCTCGTAATTGAGCCAGAGAAAGACCACTAAAACTTCTGGGAAATTCTTAATCTTGTAATGCATGATGTAGACAAAACCAGAATCACAGCAATGATGAGCTCTGTTATGTGACTGGGGACTTGTGGTTCCTGCGTGGTTGAAAATGTCTGCATTTGATGTGCTTGGGATTTTGATAACTTACAAAAAGCCTTATGCTCTAATCTCCCTCTCTCCAGCCTTTTCAAAATTCGAAGGAAATTTACTAAGATTGGCTTCTGATTGGCTATAACTGATGCGGCAGCAAATCAGGGCCTTCCTTAGGGGATGGAATCCAAACCCTTGCCCACACCTGGACCCCTCGGAGGACTGTGCAACATACACCTGGAGACTAGAGACCTTTTACAAAAGAGACCCACTTCAGGTACACGGTGTTGTTCCTTCTGGACTCCAGAAAAACAAACTTGCTTTTTCTCGCCTCCCACTGTTGGCATTAACCTTTCCATGGAGTATTTACACACATAGAGTTAATCAGGTGTCCCAACTGGCAGAGCAAAGTGTTTGGAACCTCTGAACATTTTAGCTAAATTCTCAGACTCTAACCCGCTTTGGTGTGATTCGTTCGCATCAGAGTCTGGAGCCAGCCTGCGTTTGGAAGACAAGTACAAAGCTCCTCCCCTTGACAGCACAGAAGATTCTTAGGCGTCCCGGTCATCGCACACGGAGATGACAGCGCTTTGTCCACCTGCATTCTGCTAGGAGCCAGGAAAAACAGGTCAACGGTCTGGACTAGTGCTAACAGACACGGAATGCCAGCCATATATGCAATTTTAATGTTTTTAGAAGATACTTTTAAAAATGTAAAGTGAAAATAATTTTAATAAGATATTTTGTTTAACCCAATATAAAATAATTTATTTCAAAATGTAATGGGTATAAAAATTATTAAGGAGATAGTTTACCTTTTTTTTTTTTAAGATTTTTAATTGGGGAATTAGGAAGGGGAACAGTGTTGGGGAATTGGGGAAGGGGAAAAGCTAAGTTGCTGGCCTTCAATCTTTGTTGTGGGTGTGCATAGCTCACCATCCCATGCTGGAGTCCAACTGGCAACCTTGTTGTTAGGAGCACGTGCTCTCACCAGCTGAGCCACCCTGCCACCTGTTGGCAGCTCAGCGGCAGCTCAGCTTGGGTGCAGCTCACTGGCCTATGTGGGAATCGAACTGGTAATCCTGTTGCTCAGAGCTCACACTCTTAACCAACTGAGCCACTTGGCCAGCCCCAATAATTTACATTTTTTAATATGAAATCTGGTGTGGATTTTACACTTACAAGACATCTCAGTACAGACTAGTCACATTTCAAATGCTTAGCAGCCATGTGGGGCTCATGGCTACCCTATTGGACCATGAAGATCCAGAGTCCATCTCTTGGGGACTCAGAGGGTAACTGAACACCATCAATGCCATTCTCCAAAGTCCAAAGCCGGGTGTCAGGTCCTCAGGGATGCTTGCAAAATGTAACTGGGCAAAAGTACTGTACAAGTGGGAGCCTGGGCCTGAACGGCTCAGTGGACAGAGTTTTCTGAGACCTTAACAGGGCATTCCTATCCTGGGAGTAATTACTCACCGGGGGGGAGGAGGAAGAGGCTGAACCAGGGCTATTATCTAAATGGGCTCACCTGTTCCTTTGAGACTCTAGGTCTTTTACAGGTAAATGAATGTCCACATGGAGGGCACTTCCAGCACTTTTGCACCAGTGTTGCTGAATAAATAATGAAGTCCAAGACCAGGAGAACTCTTCAGATGAACTGATTTACTTTTTCAGACATGGAGAACAATGGAACACATAAATTTCCCTCTTTGCCTTGGCTGCCAGGAAACTCAGAGCCAACTCTGTCCTCATTTAAAAGATATTGCCTCAGCCTTATCTCCATTATTATCCAATTGTTGCTCTTTCACTCTTATTTTAATACTTTGGGGATTTTGCAGGGTTTCTGTCTTCTGAAATTTTAAGAAACTTTGAAGTCTTTTGAAAATGGGCAGGGTATGTAAGGAAGTTTCCAATTTTTACCACTAGATAGTAAAACTATGTAATAGAATAATATATTGGTGTCAACCCTCACCAGGGCCTATTCTGCTATTTAATAGTTATGTGACTTTAGGCAAGTGACCTTTAACACCCTGAGTATGTTTTGTCATGTGAGAAAGGAGGGGCTGTTGTGAAAATGAACTGAGATGATGAACTGAGATGACATATATCTTGAGACATGGTAATAGCCTTGTGATTAATTGCAGGGACTCGGAAACCAGATAGCCTGGTTTCATATTCTACTGTGCCATTAAATAGCTATGAGATTGCAGGCAGATTATTTACCGTCTCTGAGCCATAGCTTCCTCTCTGTAAAATGGAGATCTAGTGCCTGCTTCGTAGGATTGTTGCAAGAATTAAAGGCTAGTAACAAAGTACGTAGAATGATGGAGCACACAGAAATCAAGGGTTATTGGCTACTATCATTGTAACTAACACATAAAACGCCATCAGAGTGCTTGGCAGCAGGGCTAGTGGAGACACCGAGGTTTGTACTACTGTGCTTGGATCTCATATGTTTGAAATGGGGCCTCCCTTTTGGATCCAGGTTCTCCTGTGTGTGAAGCTGTAGGACTGACTCCTGGCCTACTGTTCTGGAGTTAGGAACTCAGTATGGAGGGACGTGGTGGGTGAACAGGGAAGAAAGATGTCTCTGAGCACCTCAGGCCCTGGGAAAGGCTTCTGGGAAGGGGGCTGGACGGGTGAATGGACCTTTTTATGAATATGTAGACCTTATATTTTGAATCCATCACAGTTTTTAACAAAGCAAACAAAAAAATTGCACTATTGAGCACTTACTTTTGGCTGTTGGACTGTTTTGTATTGTGCATTGTACATGGCATCAGCACTGAACAAGATGAGCTCTTCATTTATAATGGTTGCATTTAGAAAACATTTAACTCTGTTCCTGGTAAACAGAAAGCCCTCAAAAAACACTGGCTGTTCTCATTCCACACCAACCTCAGGCCAGAATGATGGTTTCTTTTCTTTTTTTTAATTATAAAAGTATTTAATGTATGTATGGAAAATGTAGAAAAATAACAACATAGAAGAAAGCAAATTAATGTAGTAGATACATACATAGAATGAAAATTGTATTCATTGTATTACATACCCTTCCATTTTTTGACTCATATGAAAAACAAGACATATATATAGAGAGATAGATAGATAGATAGATAGATAGACAGATAGATAGATGCTTTCTTTTTTTTTTCCTTTTTTTTTTATTAGTTTCAGGTGTAAACCCAATGCAATAGTTATACTCTTTACCCCCCAAAGTGACAACCCCCCTCCCCCAGTTTGCCACCCCAGCCCCCCCCATATCATACATATCTATCACAACTCCCCTGACTCCCCTCCACAATATATTTCACATCCCGTGACCATCCACATATTCAGTTACAGTTGGCTTACAACACTATAAAACATCAGCTTCAGGTGTACAGTGCAGTGATCAAGCCTCTACTCCATCCATGAAGTGGTCTCCCTAACAAGACATGTGACTACCTGACACACCACAGAATTTTTACAACATTATTATATTCCCCGAACTCTGTTTCATATCCCTGTGGCAATATTGTAATTGTCTATTTATGCTGTCTAATCCCTTCCCCTTCCCCCCCATCCCACCCCCCTCACAATTAGCAACCCTGTTTTTCCTCTACATCTACAAGTCTGTTTACTTTGATCATCCACTCAGCTCTTCAGACTCCACACACAAGTGAGATCACATGGTACCTGTCCTTCTCCGACTGACTTATTTCTCGCAACATCATTGTCTCTTCACAACATTATCAATTACATTCCCAGAACTGCCCCCATATCCCTGTGGCAACACTGTAGTCCCACCTACACTGTCCAAAACCTTCCCTCTCTCCCTCTTCCCCACTCCCTGCCAGTCAGCAACCATCAGTTTTTCCTTTATATCTGCTTGATATAACTTCAATCTTAAATTTACTGAGACTTGTTTTGTGGCCTAACATGGTCTATCTTGGAAAATGTCCCATGTGTACTTGAGAAGAATGTATATTCAGTTTTTTCAGGGTGAAATGCACTGAAAATATCAACGAAGTCCAGCTGGTCTAAAGTATCATTTAAGGCCCCTCTTTCTGTCTTGATTTTCTGTCTAAAGGGTCTGTCCATTGGTGACAACGGTGTTGAAGTCTCCTACTCTGATAGTGTTACTATTGATCTCTGTCTTTATGTCTGTCAAAATCTGTTATATGTAATTAGGAGTTCCTATGTTGTGTACATAGATGTTTACTAGGGTTATAGTGCCCTTCTTTGTCTTTTATTGTAGTCATTCTAAAATCTATTTTGTCCAAAAAGAGTATTGGTACTCCAGCTTTTGTTTTTTCTCCTTTCCATTTGCATGAAATATCTTATTCCATCTGTAAACAGCATATACATGTATCCTATTTTCTTATCCACTCAGCCACTCTCTGTCTTTTGATTGGAGCATTTAGCCCATTCACATTTAAAATGATTATTGATAGGTGCATATGTATTGCCATTTTGTTATTTGTATTCCTGGTCTCTCTGGGTTAGCTTGTGTACCCCTTTCTTTTGTTTAAAAAAGCTCTTTTAACATTTCTTGCAGTGCTGGCTTGGTGGTAATGAATTCCTTAAGCTTGTTCTTTTCTGAGAAGCTCTTTGTTTCTCCTACAATTTTAAGTGACAGCCGTGCTGGGTAGAACAATCTTGGTTGTAGGCCTTTATTTTGTGTCACTTTGAATATCTCCTGCCACTCCCTTCTGGCCTGCAAAGTTTCTGTAGACAAGTCAGCTGTTAGTCTAACAGGAGTTCCTTTGTATGTAACCTGCTATCTTTCTCTTCCAGCCTCTAGGATTCTGTCTCTGTCTTGAACTTTTGCCATTTTAACTATGATGTGTCTTGGTGTGGACCTGTTTGGGTTCAACTTGTTTGGAACCCTCTGCACTTCCTGGGCTTGTATGTTGATTTCCTTCACCAGGGTAGGGAAATTTTCAGTCATTATTTTTTCAAATACATTCTCGACCCCTTGCTTCTTCTCTTCTCCTTCTGGTATTCCTATGATTCAATAGTGGTTGCGGTTCACCTTGCTCCATAGGGCTCAAACTATTTTCATTGTTTTTTATTCTTTTGTCTTTTTGCTGTGCCAACTGGGTGATTTCTGCTATTTTATCTTCCAAATCGCTGATCTGCTCCTCTGCTTCATCTACTCTACTGGTGATTCCTTCGAGTGTGTTCTTCATTTCAGTCATTGTATTCTTTAGTTCTAACAGGTTGTTTTTTATGGTTTCCCTATCCTTCTTTATGACCTCGCTAAGTTACTTAAACATTCTTATCATCAGTGTTCTAAACTCTATCTCTGAAAGGTTGGATCCCTCTGTTTCATTTGGTTCCATTTCTAGAGGTTTCTTCTGATCTTTTACTTGTGACATGTTCCTTTGTCTCCCCATTCTGGCTGTTGCTCTGGGATTGCTTTGATGTATTAGATAGATCACCAGGAGAGCCCTGGCTGGATCACGCAGGCACACAGCTCACAGCCCAACAATCCCAGGAAAACTCCCAGTCTCAGCCTATCCCAATCAGCCGCTCAGAGATCAAGCCGAGCAGCCTGACAACCAATCACCAACCTGGCAGCTCTGCAAGCGCAGTGTGGAGAGCAGGGACCCAAGGTGGCTTGCGCACTCCAGCGACTCAGTGAGCAGCCTGTTGGAGCCAGAGGGCACCTTCCCAGCGTTTCCCTGGCAACGCAGTATAAGCCGGGCGGAGGGTGGGGATACAGGGCCGCATGCGCGCGCGTGCACGCACACAGGCACTTCTGCGCCAATTCCACCAGACCAATGAGGTCTCGGACCTGATCCTCCGTGGGAGGGCCCAAGCTCGACAAAATGGCAGCCTCCCTACACCAGTTGCGTGCAGGCTCCACACCACGGGAACAATAGTCCAAAAACCTCCAGCTTTTGCACCATGGGTGCTCAGTTCAGTCCATCCCCGCAGGTTCCCGGGTCCGGCTCACACAGCCACTCCCTCCACCAGGAACCAGGTAAGTGCTCACCGGCGAGCAAGCCTGGGCACTGGCCCCACTGATTCTGTAGCCGCTCTTAACCTCACCGAGCTGAGCAAAGAGAGTCCTCACTAATTTACTGCCAGCTATCTTGGAACTCCTCTTCCAGGCAAAGGAACTCTGGCCTGGTGAGCTTGGTGTGGGGCCGGAGGGTCTCTCCCCCAGCCGGAGAAGCCTCCCCACAGCTGGGACCTCCCTCACAGGGCTCGCCCTCTCTCGTCTCCGCCCGTCTTACCAGACCCGATGTGGCTTCCTCTTAAAGTTCTTCGTTTAGTGATTCTGTTCATCTAGTGTTCCAGGGACCTCCAGAGTTGAATGCTGTATAATTTGCTTGTAATTTTCGTGTGATCCTGGGAGGCAGTTAGCACAGCATCTGTCTATTTCGCCATTTTACCGGAAGTCTAGAATGATGGTTTCTTCAGCGGAGTCTGAAGAACTGTAGGCACCCCCAGATTCAATGTTTGCTTTGAGGATCTCTGTATCTTCTGCAGTATTTAATAATAAAGATGATTTTGTTGAGTTTAATTTTGGGTTTACATTGCAGCTAAAGAAGTTCAGATTTGGAAAACAAAATTCAAATTACAGAACTGAATATTCTTTCTTTAAAGTATAACACTACCCCCAACTCCTCCCCCACTCCATCCCATCACCCTCCCCCCCCATTAGACATTGTGATTCACACCAGTGCAGGCAGCATAAACTTTCCCAAATCTCATTGGTTCCCATGAAAAGTAATTCCTCCCCACCCCTATCTGTGTATCTGTTCCTGTGTCCTACTCAGGCTCAGCTTCCTGCTATTTTCCTCACTATAAGATGCATTTTATCAAATAATTTCGGGTCACCATTTGGGGCCCAGGCAGTTGGCAGCTGCTGCAATGTGTGTTTGGAAGAATGAGACAGGAACAAAACATTTAACCTCTTCAGCAGGGCTCTCAGAACTTGAGGGTCCTAAACTAGGGGACCACAGGCCCGGTACCCTTTTGGTGCTTCACATGGCCCATGTGACAGGCCTCTGACAAAGTGAGCATGGGCTTTTTACCCTCTCTGCCCCCTAAAATTGGAATGCTTTATTGTCTCTGCTGCTGTCCCCTGGCCACCGAAGGCCACAGCAGAGGTTTGTGGCCATAAGGAGACTCTCAAGTTATGTCCCAGCATTATCAGCAGCATCAGCCTCAAGAGGGCTGTGCAATCAAACAAGTAAAAGGGGGAAAAAAAGTATCCACATCAGAAAGTAAAACGGTCTTTATTTGCAGATGACATGACCCTAATGTGTAGAAAATTCCAAAAGCACTCTTAGCACTAAGACATAAGTACAGTAAGTTGCAGGATACCAGATCAATATACAAAAATTAATTGTATTTCTATGTACAAACAACAAACAATCCAAAAAGGAAATTACGAATAATTCCTGTCACAATCGCACCAAAAAGAATAAAATACTTAGGAATAAATTTAACAAAAGAAATTTAAGACTTACACACTGGAAATTACAAAACACTGCTGAGGGGAATTAAAGAAGATCTAAATAATTGAAGAGAGGTTTCATGTTTGTGGATTGGAAGACTCAGGTTGTTAAGATGACCATTCTCCCCAAATTGAATAGATTCCATGCAATCTCTACTCAAATCCCAGCATGTTTTGTTGCAGGACTTAACAAAATGATCCTAAAATTTATATAGAAATTTAAATACCATGAACAGCAAAAATAATTCTGAAAAAGAACAAAGTTGGAGGACTGCAACTTCCTAATTTCAAAACTTAATATAAAGCTACAGTTATAAAGACATGTAGTCTTGGTATGTGGACATACACGTGGGTGCACAGAACAGAATTGACTGTTCAGAAAAAATTATTATATTTATGGTCAACTTATTTTCAACAAACTTGCCAAGACAATTGACTCCATAAGGAATAGTCTTTTTAACAAGCGGTACTGGGACAATGGGATATCCACATGTAAAAAGATGAACTCAAACCTTCAACTCATACCCTACACAAAAATTAACTCAGACTTAAATGTAAAAACTAAGACAAAATTTTTAGAAGTTGACATAGGGGGATATCTTCAAGACCTTGGGCTAGGCAAAGATGTCTTAGACACTACACCAAAATCACACTATATTTTCAAAAATGGATAAAGTTCACCTCATCAAAGTTTAAAACTTCTGTGCTTAAAAAGACATTGGTAAAATGAAGACAAGCAACTCACTGGGAGAAAATATCTGCAAAACACTATTTTATAAATGACTAAAGGACTTGTATCTAAAAAGAAAAAGAATCGTTATAACTCGATGATGAGACAAGCAAGCTCACCCCCCCCCCAAAAAAAGGGGGCAAAGATTAGAATAGACATTTTACCTAAGTAGATCTATGAATGGGGAATAAGCACGTGATGCTCAGCTTGTTAGTCACCAGGAAACTACACAGCAGAGCCAAGAGATACCATTTCATACCCAGAAGAGTGGCTATACTGAAAAAGGTGGAGGAGAACAAATGTCAAAGATACAGAAAAATGGGAGCCCTCGTCTGCTGCTGGAAGGGATATAAACTGGTGCAGTAACTTTGGAAAACTGTTTGGCAGTTTCTTACAAAGTTAAACATAAATTTGTCTTATGGCCCAGCAATTCCGCTCCAAGGCATCTATCTACCTGAGAGAAATGGAAACATATGTCCAAACAAAGACATACCCATGGAAGTTAGCAGCATTATTCATAAATGTTGGTCAACTGCTCATTGGATATACAGACTGAGGTATGTCCATATAATGGAATATTATTTAGCAATAGAAAGCAATGAACTGGATTCATGCTATGACTTGGATGAATCTCAAGACATGATGCTAAGTGGGAGACACTATACACAATAGGCTACACCTTGTATGCTTTCATTTATATAGAAAGTCCAGAACATGCAAATTTATAGAGCCAGAAAGTAGATTAATGACGTCTAGGACATTTGGGGTGGGGGACAGGGATTAACATTAAATGATCATATGAGATCTTATTGGGGTGACAGAAATATTCTAAAACTGATTTTGGTGAGAGTTGCACAACTTGGTAAGTTTAACAAACAATTCCTTGAATTGTATGCTTGGAATGGTGAATTATATGACAGATAAAATAAGCCTTAAAAAGTAACGTGTTTTTAAAAGAGTAAAATGAGGCTACTCTGCTTTGGAAAAACAACCTACCTTAACTGCCTCCCGTGAGTGTCAAGTCTGGGGAAGAAGGATGGGCAGGGGAATGGTACCTTCCTTACAGATGCTTACTCAACATGCACTACAAAGAATGGAGGGAACCTGGGGCAAAATCCTCTTGCCTCTGGCAATACTCAGAAGCTGGAGTGAGAAAGTATGGGCAACTGGAATCAAAGGGGCTAAAAGTGTGTGTCTTCCTGCCCATTTAGGCAGAGGAGAAGTTGCAGCTCCTGGCTCCCACCTGCTCCGGCTAAAACCCCCACAGCACAGAGCCAGCCACCCATCTCCCCACCCCGAACCATGATCCGCACAGCTCGCCCTCCTCTGAGCACTGGCTCTTTTCTCGGGCTCAGCAAAGCCCACACAGTGAGTGTACACAGTGCAAAGGCACTCATCTTTGCTGTTCTGAACTTGTCACATATGATTTGTAAGTGCTGACTAACAGAACAAGATGTTTAAGCATGGGGAGGCTTACTCAGAAAGAAAGGAACATTTATCATTCTCTTAGGTGCCGCAAAATCATTGGTCTCATAACTTCATTTGCAGTTAGAAACTATTAGAGACGAGACTGTGAGGTTTGGCCAGCAGCTACAGAAAAGTAAATATTGGTAACAGAAGAATGGTTTGGCATGGGAAGCCTTTCCTCTCTCTATGCAAAATGCATGAATACACGTCTGGGTTTGCCCCAGGCTGCTTGCTGTGAGTTCCCTGTCCTCCTGTGTGTGTGGACAGTGTGCAGCTGTGTCAGGTCCCTCAGCGGCAGGAGCTGCCACCAGCCATGTGCTGCTGAATGCTGGGCAACTGGACTCGGGTAGACCTTTCCTATGACCTCAAACCAGAGTGAAACCCTAGCCTGAAGGAAACAGTAAATGGTATAATTAGAGGCTGGGGTCTCCTTCCTTGGCTCAAAACAAGCAGAATTGGGTGGCTTGTTTTTCAGCTTGTCCAGGAATTGGAGGCAGGAGGCCAGCGGGGCTGTAGCTGAACAAACCAGAATTGTCCTCATGTCTGCAGCTTCAGGGTGGCCGAGCGAAGCTCTGAGCTCTGCCACTTGTTTCCTAGCACCATTTAACTACAAAATCTATCTAATTGCATGATCTATTCCTTTCCAGGCATCCCACAGCTGAATAACACAGCAGGACCCAGGTAAGGACTGATCAATCTGTACCAGCTTTAACTCCTGCGGTTCCTTTTGGGAGGGTGTAAATGGACTAACAACTAATGAGAAAACTGTACATGGAGAAAGCTTAGGGTAAGTTAATCTCCTATGAGTATCTCTAAGCCTAGATAGTACATGCTGAGGATGTAAACTATTCAAGTCTGGGAGTCATATATTGTGTCACTTTCTGTGGACCTTTCTCTGACGCATAGGGTAATGTGTTCCCAGCCCCAAATACAAAAAGGAGTAAAACAACTTTGGTGTCTGGTAGATCTGCCATTAGTTGTATCTTTGCACAAGTGACTTAAAATGTGCTGACACACCATCCTGGAACGGGCCATGGTGAACAAAGACAGCTAACTCTGTGGCTGCCATGTTAGCACAGACTGCTGGGCCTGGGGACGCTGCAGGGAGATGGAGGAGGCCTGGGACACATGTATTTCTGCTCCAGAGAAGTGGGGGAGGCACAGGAGAAGGGGCACTGGCAGCCAAAGGAGGGGAAGGGTTCCAAGGTGGGGGGAGGGGTGTACAGGCAGATTACACAGGGAAGGGGGCTGAGAAGGGATTGGCTGTGATGGATACTGACGGATACTGAGGGCCACCAGGACCCATGGGCCCACAGCGGTTGGGGAATAAGACCTCCCAAGCTCTTGCTGTTTTCTTCTTCCGGCTCTCTCTCCCTCTCTCTCTCTCTCTCTCTCTCTCTCTCTCTCTCTCTCTCTCTCTCTCTCTCTCTCTAAGGATCATCATTGCCTGTCTCAACTCTTGAAAGCCTCCCTCTCTAGGGTTTTTCACTCATTTTGTTGAATGGCTTCACATGGTAAATAAAACTAACAATGAAAGAAAACGCAACAATTTGTACGCCGTGGATTTGAATATTTCCAGTTTGTGTCAAGTAGCCCCTAGTCGCACGTCCTTGCTGCAGACAAGACTGGTGGGGTACAGGGCACAGAGAAACATTTTGCTGAAGCCAATCTATGTTGTTACACGCTAGTGACATATCACAACCTGTTATATTTTGTACTGATATAATGTTCTAAATCCCATCCATGTCAAACGTTTTAACTTGCAGTTGTGAAATACTAAGAGAAATTTTAGAGAATCCAATGCCTTGTTCCATCGCTCACCTTTCCCACCTTCAGCTCAACTGGTGGGGAAGGGAGGGTTTTCAAATTCATGGTCACACTTTGTGCAGGTCCTAACCTGACCTTGCGTTTGTCCACTCATGTAACAGGTGTGTCTGTCACCAGACACAGAAGCATGCGTAGGGGCCTGGAGGCCCAGGGTGGACGGGGCTCCCACCAAGGGGAGTATCTCCAGGTGCCGGGCAGACTCAGGGGGTCAGAGAAGGCTGGACAGAAGACGGAATCTTGGAAACAGAGCTAAGAGTTTAAAGGCAGACCAGGCAGGTCCAGGGACCTAGAGGAGGCCTGGCTGCACTGAAGTTTCCTGTGGCTTCCTATTTTATCCCCCTTCGTTTTACTATGTCATAGCCATGGTGGCTGGGCTCAGGGAACACTCTGGGTCTACTCGGGGCCAAAACTTAAATGAGGACCATAGGATTGTGGTGACAGCCATGACTAAAGTTAGGAATCCCTAAAGACAAGGTGACCTAACTCTCGTTTCCCATAAGACTTTTCTAGGCTCAAAATAATGTGTTGGGAGAAGGGCAGAATAGGGAAACCAATTATGGAATGCCTATGTGCCAGGTGCTTTATAAATGGTGCCTAGGCAATCGAAATGAACGTTATTTAAAACAAAAACAATTTTTCTTTGATAAGTGCAGTCTCATAATTTTAAAAAAATAGAAAATTATAAGATAAAAATAAAACCATCCATAATTCTACCACCATTCCTACCATATTGTTTTCATATAGGAATTTATATGTTAGGATTGTACTGCATTGTTTTGCTGTTGTCCCAAGTTATGAGAATATTTTGAGTAAATGTTGTTATAATGTGAACATTCTGAATAAATACTCTTCAAGAGCACTGGCTATAGAATTATTGTCGTATGGATGAAATAATTTAATCATTCTCCTACTGTCAGACATTTATTTCTAATTTTCCATTCTTTCAAATAGCTTTTCACATAAAGGTATATAACTGGCTTGTCATTTGATTTTGCATCTCTACTAGCAAGGTCAATTTTTCATGTTTTATTGTATTTTTTTTTGGGGGGGGTGAGGGTTCTATGGTTGATCCACCTTACAACTTAATGCTTTTTGTAATATTCACAACCATAAGTTCATGGTCTCCTCTGCTTCTCCCTTAAATTATTGGGGAGCTCTGAAAGGCAAATTGCTGCTGGACTCCCAGGGGTGTGAGGGTGGGCTGAGACTAGCTGCCCGTCAGGCCCCAACCCTTTCCAGAGCTTTCCAGCCCCGGATGTTTAAACCTGACTGAAGTAACAAGGACTTGGAGTTGTGTTTGCATCTTAGCCTGGAACACAATTCAAGACACAACATGCATTGATAATTCATCACAGGTCCCATTTTTGCTTTTTATTGCAATTCATATTTGCATTTGAACTACCTTTAATGTATAAGTGTAAAGCCTCATCTAAAATTTGTCATGAATTCCCCTGTAACCCCTAAGTATTTTGAACTGATCACATGCTTATAAATGCCTCAGGTTGGTTGAATGTGTTACTACCTACATGATAATGATCTAATTTTGTCTGGGTGTTGTTGTTTTTTAATCCTAACACAAATGCACATTTTGGTTTTGGAGGTAAGTTCACACGTGATTGCAAACATATTTTTACTGTTTGCCCTCTTACAGTACTTTGGGGATCTGTCTGCCCTGCTGGGATATCCTGATGGCTTCCATGGAGGGGACCGTCTCATTCACCCTCCACCACAAGACTAAAGCTAGGCCTTGGCACACAGTGTTCTTCCCATTCCTATTGTGAGGAATGAAAGACGTTACCTGTTGCTTAAGCCGACTAACATTTGAGATGTGCTTTCACAGAAAACTGTAATCACCTAAAACATTACCAAAAAATGCATTATCCATACTCAAAATGGATGTGTGGATGAATGAATTTATGTGTGGATTAAATAACAGGTCATGTTTCAGAATCTGGAAAATGGCAATACCATTTTTGTAGATAAAAAATCAGAGAAATGCCTGTGAGGAACTGTTTCTCATTTTTTCATGGGATAGATGGTAGTTTGGGGGACATTCATGAATGAGGAAAAGGTTTTTCTAGATGACCTAAATTTCTTCTCAGAGACCACATGGCAAAAAATGCCAGTAACCAAAAATATGAACTAGATCACATTATATATGAATGAAAAAGAGGTCACATACTAAACCTGACAAGCTCAGGAGAGGCCTGCATGGCAGGCCCTAGAAACTCAGAGACTAAAATTAATCACATAGGATGGTCTGAACACAAAAATTCCTAACTAAAAGTGGGTCATGGCTGGTAGTGACATCCTGGGCCTGTCGCTTCCTTGACAAAGGTCAATCTTTACCTAAAGTGAGCCTATTATCTCCTTGCATCTAAGATTACGTACCCTTGAAATGTCAAAGTAACCCCCTTTTTTGAACCCTCAGAGCACAGCCCACCACACCAGAACAGAACACAGAACCCGTTATCTGTTATCATTTGAGCTACCCTTTCTCTGTGCTGTAAATGTTATTAAGTATCCTGTACCCAATGTAAAAGAAGTATGTCTCTCTGTTTTACTTTTTATCCAATCCCAGAGATTTCCCTGCTTTGCTTTCTCCCACTGCCTAACCTACCCACCATGGATTTCACATAACCCAGTAAACTTCCTGTGTCTCCTCCTTTGATTCTAATGTGTGACACAAGTTGCAAAACTGCCATTCTCCGGAGCATTTTCTTTTTTAAAAAATAATTTTTTATTTATTTACTTACTTATATTGGGGAACAGTGTGTTTTTCCAGGACCCATCAGCTCCAAGTCGAGTAGCTGTCTTCAATCTAGTTGTGGAGGGCGCAGCTCAACGGCCCATGTGGGGATCAACTGGCAACCTTGGTGTTATGGGCCTGTGCTCTAACCAACTGAGCTAACCGGCCGCCCCAGAGCATTTTCTTAATCTGTTGAGATATTGCTTCTGGCAACTGTAGTTGGTTTGGCTCAAATAAACTCATGAAAGTTCTCTATAGGTTTGGATGTTTCTTATGTTGACATATATTTTATGTATATACAAGAGAACGGGGTGAAGGAAAATGAAGATAACAAATTGAATGTTAAAGGTAGACTTCAGAAAGTGAGGACTTATGAGCTAAGGTCTAAATGGAAAGGTGGCTTAAGATAGTTGAGAAACCTCAAAATTAAATCCTGACTAATCACCTAAGGAAGACAAGGCAGAATAAGAATATCTAATAAGGCTCAAGAAGCTCTTGAATAAAATCAGATTATAAAAGGCTAGAGTTTCAAATAAAAATGAAGGCATGTAACCAAGAATTGACAGAATATAGAAGCAAAGATGAGAACAATGCAAGGGACTTAAAGCCCAGAATGAAATGAAAATGAGGAGGAAAGGAGCTTTACCGCTATACGCAAAACAAGATGATGAACAGGGAATGAAAGGCATTCCTGAACTGGATGACAGGAAGTTAAGTGTCCTATAGGTTCCCAAGCTACAAGAGACAAAGGCCATGTGGTTTTCTTCTCAGTGACTGACATAAGAAAGACATCCCATCAAAATTACTTAAACCCGACTAACATAAGTCAGAATTAACTCATACCTGTCTTTTCTGTGGGGAAAATTTTTTTTGGAGTGGAAAATGTGGAATGAACAACGTAATGAGAAACAACTGAAGTATCTACACTTGATGACAGACTAAAAGGGAAAATTTCGAGTTAGTCTAAGAAAATACTTGCTAATAAATCAAGAGGGCCTTAAAACTAAAAAAGGTGTTTTAAGGAGTGGTAAATGCTATTATCAAATTTATTATTAATGAAATTTCCTTCACTTTTCCCAGCATTTATGAAACCATTTTGGATTAATAACATGATATATCAGTGTATCAACTTTTTATATCCCATAGTATGATTATCACATATAAATTGGAAAATAAATTATAAATTCCCTATTCCTTTTGTTCCTGAACACTATGTAAAATTTCATTAAATACAAGTCTTGCTTCAAGCTATTCTGTACATGTAATGTTTAAAAACAATGAAACAAAATTATGATGTTTCCCCCTTTTATGCAGCATTCCAATTCAAGATGCTAACATTTTTTAAGTAAAAAAATATCCATTATCCCAACAGTTTTCTAACATAAAGCACATATTTGATTGAAACGGAAACTGAAGTATTAGGTAACTTACCGAGTCTGTGAAAACATAACAAACTATTGTTCAACTCCTACTCAATCGAGGCTTGGTGTACAACTTGTGTGTAGAATAGTGTGTGAAATGACAGTGCAAAACAAACAAAACGCCAAATGAACAGTATTTTAGATGTTTATGGAGGGAAAAAGATACCTAAGAAAAAATATGTTATGGAAATCAATGCTGAAAAGGACAAGAAAACATTTTTATAATTATGAACTTTATTTTTATTTACTATGCCAACATTTTCAGGAAAGAGACTTTACATCCAGTTTTTATAACTCATTTTACAAGCAAATTCTACCATACAGTATTTACTCTGAACTTTTTTTAATATCAATGGGTAAAGCAATACTGCAGACATTAAAGATTGTGGTGCTTTTGTTTTTAGCTAGTAATGGTTTAGACATTTTTAATTCTTAGGGTATTATTTTGTTATGGCAATAATTTACCAATGAGAAAGTGGATAGCTTTCCCCCAACAAGGTTAAAACATATGATGCATCTTTAATTAACAGCACAGTTGTAGACTGGCACCCACCATCATAATCATTTATCCAAATGTATTCTTTTCAAATTACTGCAGCAAAAAATTGAAGGAAGGTGTGGAAAGAAAATTAGAAAATACAACTCAAGCATGAGAATTAAGAAAAATAGCAAGGCCATCCTCCCCAAGGAAAAACATCAGGTACTTGCATTACAGTTATAATTAATTTTCAAATGTGTGTGTAAGCATGCAAACATAGCCACCCCAGCTAATTTATAAACATGGAGAGTACTGTGTAAGACTGATGGTAAACTGAAACTGTGCTGCAGTCTCACTCATCTTCATGGCAAGCCTATTTGGTGATCCCAAATTATATCCTCAGTGCCCTGGAGACCCGGGAGCCATGATGACAACAACACTGCTCAGAAATTAAGGTACTTCTGTGTCTGTGACACTATCTATGCTACGGGAAGACTTAGAAGTGACAGCTATCGGAGGATCCTGTTCTCTTTGATGCATTGATTAAAATACTTAAGAGGACAAGGAAACATTCAAAAAACTTAGTGCTTTAATGGGAAAAGTGACATGCCAAGGATATAAATCTGTGAAAGGTTGTACTTCAGACAGCAACAATCATAGAGAAACTTATTTCAACAAAAAAGCCACACCCAACAGGAGGCATTTCGATATTTCAGGCACGACTACAAGCAATTAAGCTCATTTAAAGTGCAAATCTGATTATTTTCTTTCATATTCAGATTTTTACTTGTTAAAATACTTAGTAAGTTCCCTAATACCTATATAAATACAATGAATGGTAGTCTTTATGCCTGAAAATATTGCACAAATTAAAATGAGACTCCAAAAGAAAAATGCTTGAGGGTCTCAGTCTTTAGAAACATTCTAACTGATACAGCTATGTAATCCTCTAATGCCATTAAACCCTCTGCAACCTGTACTTAGAAATTCCTTAGGCCAAGCTTTCTTTAAAGAACTTGATAAGCATCACTTTGACAGCCAAATGTATAATTCTACATACTCTAGTAATTTTCTTTTTCACAAATGAGAAACTTAACCTGAGAAAACTTCTTCCTCAGGGAGTGGAATTCATACACAGCAACCATCTTCACTGAAATCACAAGAACTAAGAAAAAAGTGATCTGAGTTCCTATGGAGGGGATTTGGCACTGAGTTGATTTACAGAAACACTGACCAGAGTTTAAGCCAAATCTGAGAAGTGATCTCTGATTACTCAGGTGAGCTAATTCCTCCCCTCATATCTGACGGAAACATTTACTCTGGAGCAGCTTAGCATAATATTCCTGTAGCTTTAAAAGAAAACTGCACACAAATACTTGGCTGTGTTGTGCAAGCATCCCAGATTTTTTTCTCTTAAATATATTATACTTCATAATTATATTGATGAGCCTTCTGCAAGATTAAAGCTCAACAAAGGTACAGACAGATTGAACTGATGGGTTCACATTTCTGCAAATTCACCAGGGAGAAAAAATAAAACAGGAAAAGAATAGAATAAACAAATTGCAGAAGTCAACAATTATATAATAAACAAAAACATTTCCCTCAGGCTATGGGATTAAAAATAAGGTAAAAAATTAAAACTTTTCCCTTAAAGGCCTACTTATAAATAATATGTCACAAGACTGTGTGTGTGTGATGTGCTGTTAAGTCAGCTCCCACTCCTGGCGACCCTCTGAGTGAGTGATATCCACCATGTCCTGTCTTCACAGCCCTGCTCAGCCCCTGTGGGCTCCTGCCTATGGCTTCTATTATGGAGTCAGTCCATCTCATGTCTGGTCTTCCTCTTTCCTGCTGCCTTCTATTTTCCCCAGCATTACTGTCTTTCCCAAAGAACCCTCCCTTCTCGTGACGTGCCTGAAGAGTCTATATCAACCTGTAAATCAACCAAAAACCTACTAATTCATCAATACATTTTACTTTGGGGAAATATAAATATGTGTGATAACACTGCATATGCAATAATATGAGATCAGTTTTCTTTCTCCTTCAAAATGAAAAAGCACATATACCACTTGAACAAACAAGAGCTTTGCTGATATATACACCTAATCACTTTATACTAACAATATCTGCACTATGTGAAAATCTTTCTGAACTTCAGTGCTTCTCCTGCAGAAATGTTGAGTACGATACTAGATTTGTGATGCTCACCTGTACCAAATCCAAGAACTGTAACCAATGAATGGCAAATTCACTCGAATAGTAAGGAAGACGGCATCAAAATGGTAGTAAACGCCTCTTTTGAAATTTCCACGAAAGTACTTGCTGTTGTTTCTCTCATAAGGGCAGACAATTTTACCAATGTACATTTTTAAAAGGAATCCCTAGAAATTTGAGTGACTTTTTGGCCATAATCCCTTTTGATACAGTTTTGGTCAGCAGATCACACACAAAAAACGTACATTGTGGGCCGGCTGAGTGGCGCAGTGGTTAAGCGCTGGCTTGGGAAGCCAGCGGCCCCGGTTCGGTCCCACATGTGAGGGCCAGTGACACTGCCCTCACAAAAAAAAAAAAAAAAAAACCACAAAAAAACATACATTGTAAAAGCCTATCTGTCTGAAAGACATTAATTCTTGTTTAAGCAGCACAATCTAAAGATGACATGATTTGGGAGAACAAGGGGGAACCACCTGAAGAGCGGCCCGCAGCATGATTAGGTCAGCACATCTGGTCCCTTGGCGGTTCCACAGCTACCTTCCTAGCACATTAAAATAAATAAGCACACTGCCATTGAAATATCTTTTAATACCTTTCAGTAAAACAGAATTTACCCTCTCTGTTTTTCTTCCCAAATCTACTTTTCAAGATGTTGTCATTCAAACATATACCAACCTAAAAGGGAAATCTGGAAAACTCAGAAAACTATTATGAATGCTAGCTTTCACAAGATAGTCTTAAATTTATAATTATTCTCAAAATATCTTCCCTTGTTTTGCTACAGAAAATAGTTTTAAATCCCCATGTATGGGATCTTTATATCCCATCAAAGTTTTGTGCAAACATTTCAAGTCTATTATTCCAGTCTTCAGATATTAGCACAAAGTCAATAAATATACACATTACAATAAAGACTTAATTTAAAATATATGCTGTGGAATTTTAAAACAGCTATCATGGATCCGTACGCCTATAGGGTTCAAAATGGAATTACCAGCAAAACTCTAGCACCAACGTATGTTCTGAAAGAATACATCTTTAGATACAGGTTTCAAGATGCATCTCAAGCTCTCCAAAATTTATCCAGTAGCAAAAACACAATGGTGTGTGTATATAAAACAAGATGTTAAAGCAACATGTAATTGGTTCATATATTATATGAAACATTTTTGTGGGGGTGATTTGTCTGGTAAATAAAAATTGAGAGTAGCGTGCTGATCCTAGCAAGGAAAAATAAAACTTACATAGACTTCCCATTAAAAGCCTGATTTCATTTATTCATCACAGAACTTTGCATAGACCTTTCAAATATACAAGTCACTGGCCAGCACTCTGCTTACAGACTACCGTATTCCATTATCACCAAATCTTTAGTTAAAATAATAACTGTATATACAGGAGGGACAAGTGAAAAAGGGCGACCTTCTGAGTACCACAATTAATACAGACCTTAAAAGGACTCAATCAGCAAAGCACATTTCTTGCCTGCTACATGTAATAATATGAATTTTCTGATGTGCAGAGGGATGGATAACATGATTAGGCCTCTGAGATGGGAAAGCAAACTTTTGTATTTACCTGAGACAAATATAGTCAAATGCTATGTACTTCAACCAGGATATAAAATGGAAGAGCCCAAACTAGTAGAAGCTTCCACATTTTAATGTTTAAGATTTGCCAAGCTTTCAATGGAACCTCCATCATGGCAGCAAGCTGCATGTAAAGCTATTGCAGAACAGATGGTTTTCTAAAAGAGCAAATTGGCAGGTGATGACTATGTACTTAATGTGTCTTTGGTTTAGGAAGACGAGAATATCGATTAGAGGCCAAACAATCCCCAGAATTCAAATTGCCATTCGGATTCTGCATGATTTCTTTTCTTTTTGTTAGTGGCCTTGGGATGCTTGTCTTGGCCTGGAAGTTTTGAGGCTCTAGTCGGGGGTTGCTTATTTGTTTTTGTTTGAAAGAGGCAGAAGGGGGGCGGAGCTTGGACGCTTTTGGATTCGGATTATTTGCAAGATTTGTTTGACTAAATGTTAGCTGAAGTTTTGCTGAATTACATGGTGTGATTATTGGTGAGTTCTTATAAGCGGGAGTCCTACTTGGATATGATTCAGAAACTGAAGGAGATACCAGAGAATTCAAGGTGGATGGCTTAAAAGGTTGCAAGGATTTGGGCTGAGATGCGTAGTCTTCCGGTGACGACTGATCTCTTCCAACCTTCTTGGCCTGGTCTACTGCACCTGCCTGGGTAAGTGTGTGAACAGAAGTGGGTACAAACTGCATGTCATTAATTTGATTATTTGCCAAATGATAAGGCTCTTGAGCATCCATGGTCATGTTCAGGTCTGCTTCCACAGGTGTTCTCTTAGCCACATCCTTAGTGAACTGCGGGCTTGACGAACGAGGCCGGTCTTCTAGGCCACAGTTGCTTTCTTGTTGCAAGCCATGCGTAAAGCTTTCATCCAGATGTGCAGCACCCTGACGTATGTCCTGGGCTGTGCATTCACTGTGGGCCTCGATATGTTGCGGTTTTATTAGTTTTCCCTGGGCGTGGTCTGTGGGTCGGGAAAGGCTGCTGGAAGGCTGTAGTACTTGAGGCTATTTTAAAATTAAAAACAACATAAGCAACAATTCATTTTAAAATGCCTACCCAGAATTAATGTAAGTTCCAATTAGGCTCTGTTGGAAGTATGTGGGGTTCTTTTAAATTAAAGAATAAATTGCAATACCAAATGAATTCATGAGACACATACAAGAGTGATAATGCAAACAGAAATGATACAGGCAGGAAACACTACATGTGATCTAAAATCAAACGGGAGAAAAGAAAAATCTTAAAGTACTTACTTATTGTCACACACACAAAAAGACTCCTGTCTTAACTGATTCATTAATGAATTTAAAATTTTATATATGAGAGCTTGACAGAAGGATTCTTACAGTACTTTGGCTTAATCTCCATAAAGCATTCAGATAGTAACTGTGATGTTCAGAATATTACCAATTTTTAAGTTTTTTGTTTTTTTTTTTAAAGGAAAGCTATATGCCACTTTATCACACTTGACTAGAGTAAGTATTAATTTAAGTGCCAAGGTGCCAAATACCTCTATCAAGAATTAAAATTACCAACAGATAAGGTTTAGAGTGAAGATTATATTCTCAGTTGATGTGAAATTCGAATTAATCATAGGTCAATACACTTAGCTAATGCTAACCTTGCTTTAATATTCTTGTTGAAAAGTTTCAGAATAAAATGTCTTCATGCCTTATTTGTTGTCTCAAAGCCATATGAGAGATAAACTAAGGTTCTGTTATAGCTCACAGGTAGAAAATGGATTTATCTTGCCCAATGGTGAACATTCATTTAATAAAATTAAAAATGACCAGCCTGTTGAATGATGGCTGAGAGTAAAATATTTGAAGTTGCTTGTACGGTAAAACCTTGGATTGCAAGTAACTTGGTTTGCGAGTGTTCTGCAAGACAAGAACACATTTCTAATACATTTTAACATGGTAAAGGAGCAATATCTTGCAATATGAGTAGTTTGTTTCTGGAATGAATTATGCTTGGAAACCAAGGTACAGTAACTTGAACTAAAGCTCAGAAGCCTAAAATAAAATAGCAAAGCTCTTGCGCTTTTCTGGAGTTCACGGTGTAGTTATGTTCTATACAAATCAGAGGAAATATACAACTTGCACTACTTTCATGTATTCAGTAAAGAATATGAATCTTAAAAGTTAACTATCAATGGCCCAAATAGTTGATATGGGCAGAACTTACTGGTCACGTTTTGATACAGGAGTGGTTGCTATAAATGTATAAACACACACACACACAACCACACACTTTTTATTAAATAACATGAGGTGAAATATCAAAAAGTTTGGCAAAGGGCTTTGAAATGTGAACTTTAATGGGGTATTTTTTACTAATAAAATAACTTTTTTAAACTATGTTTATCCATAAACAAATCTACATAGTATCTAAACTCTCCAACAGAAGGGGCAAACCTATTTATACTGCATCATTTGTTTTGCCATTTATTTCACTTCCTTGACCAGCCCTGAGCCAGGGCCAGCAATCAGGGATTGGATTATGGCAGGATTACCAGGGACTAAGGATAAAGTTCCCTGACTCAGGGAAATTCGGATGGTTGGCCATGATGGTATAGGGTGGACTTGCTATTAAATAATAAAATCAAGACAATGACTACTCAAAATTAACCCATACAGAATATGTTACGTTAAACTCTTATTTTAGAATGCTTAAAATAAATAAGCCATCTTAGTCTTCACTTCAAGCTACATGTCCTCGACTTTAAAGTTGGTGGGCATTTTCACAATAAATTAACATGGCAATGAATAAACTGCCCTTTAAGACTGAAGGTACTAAAATCACCATGTAATTCAAGACTCTCCCGGGCGTTTTCTAGAAAAAAAATAACTTACCTAAAGTGCTCATACATTTATGAAAAATTTAAAAAATATATACAGCAGAAGCCTATTAAACAACCAA
Organism: Aselliscus stoliczkanus; assembly: GCA_033961575.1. Lineage (NCBI taxonomy): Eukaryota > Metazoa > Chordata > Mammalia > Chiroptera > Hipposideridae > Aselliscus > Aselliscus stoliczkanus. The sequence continues at coordinate 124,385,968 of CM066729.1, forward strand.
AATCTACCAAAGGGGGGAAAAAAAAAAAAGCAACCAAGGAGGAGAAAGGTGCAGCATCAAATGGTTGATTGAAAGGGATTTATTTTCTCTTTTTACCTTCAAAACTATTAATAAGATATTCTAGTCTTGAGTAAAAATCTTAAAGCAACTTAAGACCTTTGAAAATATCAGTGACAATTACAAAAAAAATGACTTTATTGTAATATATTTATTGCCAGTAAGAAAAAAAGGTATGAACATGTGCTATCAGCTCAAAGAATAAGAAGGTATAATTTTATAATTAAGACAAAGTAATAAACTGATTAAGATAACCACACCTGCAGAAAAGGGGCAGTGTGAATTGTAGATACATTATCCATTTGCACTGTTCGGATTATTTATATTATCCAACTGCTATTAGAGAACTAAATGGAAATACAGCAGATAAAAAGATGTGCTGCTTGCATTAAATGCAATGAATCTCCATATCAAATACAAAAGAATTAGAAAATAATCAGGTTTTTAAAAATAACAAAATTTTGAGTCTTTGAGTGGTTAGGTTGAACAATTATATTAAAAAATCTAAACTATCACTTAATTACATTAAATATATCAGTAGTTACCAAATTATGAATAAATAATGTCTATTTTATATTTTTAGTAAAGGTTTATTCTAGTGGAGTGACAGAATTTCCCTATCCTAAAAGAAATATACTGCTTTGTTTTTTTTGAAAACCAGGTTGCAAATCAATTCTACTATAAAGAAAAAGTCTCTTGAAAAAGATCAGGAAATGAGTTTGGCGAGGCCAGGAAACCACTTGCTTCTGATTTGTGGAAGATGGGGTAGAGTTGGTTACCCACTGAGGACTGGATTGGCATTAATTAGCCACTGGCAAGTTGAACAAGTTGCTTCTTAACATCCAGCAAGCAAAGGAGTGATATTTTCTGATAGTATGTTGCTTGAAGTACAGTTTTCCCAAATTCTAAACACTCAACTTGTATGAATATAAATACAAAATGTTAACAATTCATCTTGGGCCAGCCGAGTTGTGCGGTGGTTAAGCACTGGCTTGGGAAGCCAGGGGCCCCAGTTCGGGTCCCACATATAAGAGCCAGTGACACTGCCCTCAAAAAAAAAAAAAAAATGTCTATGATTTATCATGCACTGTGCTTAGGCGTAGGAAAATATGGAGCTGAACACAATGCTATTTCTGTGGCTAAGAGGCCCAGTGAGCGAGATAGGTAAATAAGTGATGAGACCATGTCTCAAGCTAACACATGAACAAAAAAGAAAACATATGCTTGATCAGAGGTCACAGTGGGCATCAAGAATCACAAACATCTGAAGATGAGTAGGAGTTTTCCAAGTAGACAAAAAGGGAAGAACACTGAGTGTAGAGCACCGACGAAAAACAAGAACATGGTACATTCCAGTAACTTGAAATTGTTAGACTGATATGGAGAGCATAATACTGGTGAAAAGGTAGGCAAGATCCAGCTCCTAAAGCAACTCCTGTCAGGTTAAATAGGTCTGACTTGTGCAGCAGACATGGGAGATTCTGATGAATTTTACGTAGCAGAATCATAATGATGCAATGCGTATTCCAGGATGTCACTGGTGGAACAACAAGGCATGTAAGGGCAGGGATGAAGCTGTAGGCGGAAGAGCCAGGTAGTATGCTACTGCTAACAACCCAGGAGATAAATTATAGGGGTCTAAAATTGAGAAACTGAAAGAGAAACTGGAAAGGACTGAAAGAGATTTTGAAGACAGGACAGGTAAGTGGCTGTTTGGGATAATTTTAAGATGAGTTCCAGGTTTCTGTTTGGAGATGTAAGATGAGGTATTATTACCTTGTATCAAAAAAAGTTCTCTGGGGAAGTTGCCCTTCATTTTACAGCCTCAGCAGCCCACAGACTCAAGGCAAAAGGAATTCCGGGGGGGACTTCAGGAAATTCCCATAGTCACAAATAAGTGGAACTTTAGCAGTCCATCCTTGAAACTTATAGAGTGGCTGGTTACTGAAGCTTCAAAATGTGGACCCATCCCTAGACTTAAAAAGCCAACTGCTTCTAACTGGACTCAATAACTTCAAGTCTTACTTTAGTTAGATACATACACTTCTGCACCATATTCTGAGAATTCTCAGATGCAAGATTATGAGTGTCAAGGTCAAGAATGCCAGCCATAGGCACTACTGGGTAATTAACTTTTGAAGGGATTGTAGGCATCTTCAATGATTATTTTGGGCTGCTTACAAAGATAACAAGAGGCTATGAGCTCCTTACAGGTAAGTACCATACTTTATTCATTTTTTGTTGTAGTTGGTATCCCCAATATCTGGCACGTAATAGGGAATATATATATATATATATATATAACCTAGCATATATATATGTATACACACACACACACACACACACACACACACACACACACACACATGCATGGTAAGTGAATAATGAAATGAACATTATTAGTGAGTGGTATATTCCAGAATTGCTCCTTTGGTAATACATTATCAAAGTAATACTTCCCTATTAGGTCAATGATGCAGCACTAATAATCAAAAACAAGTTTATAAAAACAGATGAAAAAATCTGATAAAAGAAAAATAGTTTTCTCTAAACAAGTTTAGGATTAGCTTAATGAATCATGTTTAGGAGGAGAGCAGGAAGGATTAATTACATTTTAATTTGAACCCAGAACCTCTCATAATGGCCTGCCAGCTAAGCCCACAAATGTGTTTTACTTGAAGACTAGAAATTCCTTGATAAAATGAGTTGTGGAAATTGTCTTATCAAGCATTCAGTTATTTTCCATTTCTAATTCTAATAACTCAACATATTGTACATGACACATGTAAAATATTTAGCATAGGACCTCTTAGCATATCAAAAATGCTCAGTAATTGTTACCTATGATTATTAAAAGGTGTGAAAATGATGGATTTAAGCCATGGTATTTTTGTAACCATGTCTTAAAAAAACAAGGGGGAGGGACTAGTTTTATAGCAGGATAGTAATAAACTATTTGCTACATAAAAAGAGGTTTCCATGCTCCAGATACATATTTCAATAATGTCTGTCACATGTAAATGTTTAAAATCCATAGTAGGCTCATCTGATGTGACACAGAAGTCAAGGTCCATTAGTGTCTTTCTAGAGCTAAACCAGAGCTAGGACATGCAAGGCACTTTAAAGTTTACAAAGAATTGACACATGGCTATATGAAGGGGCTGGTATGACACAGTACTGCATCACTTAGCTCTGGGGCATCAAACTCATTTGGGTTTGAGGCCTGGGTCTTACTATCAGTGAGACACTGGGTAAATTGTCCTACTACTCTGAGATAGAATTTCATAATTTATAAAATGTGGATAATGACACTATTTACACCTCACTGAATCGCTGTAATAATAAAACGATAACATGCATACAAAGTGCTTAGTATTATGCCAGGCACATTACAAATACTTGAGAAATGTTATACTCTGGGGTTTCCCTTCGTTGATCTCTAATTATTACAAGACCCCAGGTGAAAGGTAGTGTCTTCTTTTGGTAAACAAGTAAACTGAGGTTAAATGATCTTAAGTAACATATTCAAATTCATACACTTTAGCAAATAGCAAAGCCAGAATTTGAACCAACAAAGAATTTTAAACGCAGTGCTAAAATTTTTTATTCTGTGCAATTTGGGTAATTCCAATGAGTTCACAAATTTTTCAGAATATGCAATATAACCAGATGATTATTTTGAAAATTCAACAGGGATGTTCAATACCAACATTCAGGTACTAACTTTTGGATAATGCCCTTTCTCCTTCTTAGCTGATCTATCCTACATGCAATAACTCTCAGACACCAAACTCAAGCCACACTGTGGAGCAGTATTTCTGGGACAAAGTGTTTCCAAGTGACCCACCTGAAGAAATACACTGAACACAAGAAAAGGCAAACTGGCACTCATCATCAAGGAAAACTTCGCCTTCACCATTTTACACCACTTCAAAGATTTCTAGCATTACCATAAAAAAATACTCCTATCACTTTCTGTAAACACTGTTGTTCTACAGTCACCAACAATAAGATAGCAGCTAGAAACATCAAGTCCTGATGGTGTAAAAATGTGTCAAAGATGTAAGGTAAAAAGCAGGAAATGTCCTAAACGCTACTGCATAAACAGGAATTACTTAGAATTATTTTCTTGTTACATACAAGTTTATTATTATTAAATACATTTTAAAGGTTAAAAGAAAGATGGAAATGGCACCATCTGTAACATGCCTGTAATTTCATGCAGGCTCTGACATGCATCATGCAAACTGGAAAAACAAAAAACAAAAAACAACAAAAAGTGATTGTGGAAGGTGGTAGGAAAAAATCTGAAATTGTACTGTACCACGCTTTGTCAGAGAAGTAATGGACTAACTTCTCAACTCCTTGCCAATGGCATAATGGGAGAGCAGAGACAAGAGAAAGACAGGACAATGGTGTCAGAGACCACACACAACGCCGAGGATCGCCACACCACGACTGGGTAGCAGCCATGAGCATCTGCTTGGCCTCTGTTGTGTTTTCCTAAGCATTATTATTTAATATATTTGTATGAAATAAAAACATATTTTAATAATTTATACTTTCTTACTAAAGTGTTATATATTTTATTGCAACAAAAATTCATATCCACAGAACGGTGTATATAAAACTTCTCACACTTCAAAGGAATCACTTGAAGGATTTTACCAAAGAGAATACTGAAAAGAATTCTGACTCAATTTAATATTCATACTACAAAATCTAAAAAGTTGAAGCTGCATGTAATCCCTTATGAAGGAAGTAGAAATTATTTTTAATAATTTCAAAGAGTCTCCCACATTATAAACTAAATACAACTCAATATTTGTTAGTTTACTTTTATGACTGTTGCTGGATTAAAAACCAATACAAATATAATCTGCTCTTCATGTACACCTTAAAGATGATGTTCTAAATGATAAATGAGGCTCTCCATATGTCACTGTAGAGATGGAAGACAAGACTGGATCCCTAGTGTAATTACAGCAGTCCCCCTTATCTGCAGTTTCGCTTTCCATCGCTTCGGTTACCTATGGTCTCCGTTACCAATGATCAACCATGATCCAAAAATATTAAATGGAAAATTCCAAAACTAATTCATAAATTTTAAACTGTGTGCTGTTAGCATGAAGAAATCTCGTGCTATCCGCTCCACCCCACCCAGAATATGATTCATTCCTCTGTGTATCCATGCTGTATATGCTGTATATGCTATCTGACAGTCACTTAGTAGCTATATAGGTTATCAGATCAACTGTCATGGCACTACAGTGCTGTATCCAAATAACCCCTAATTTATTTAATAATGGCCCCAAAGCACAAGAGTAGTGATTCTGGAAATTCAGATATGCCAAAGAGAAGCCATAAAGTGCTTCCTCTTTAAGTTGAAAAGGTATGATGTATGTATAGGAAGAAAAATAGTACATATAGGGTTCGGCACTATCCGCGGTTTCAGGCATCCACCAGGGATCTTATAATGTATACCCTGAAGATGAGAGGGGACTACTACAGATTAAGCAAATTCTGCTCTATAATTCATATGAACCCAACTGTAGCTTCTACGGTTTCCTGAGAACCGGTATTGCTCCTATTTCCTCAGAATGGTGCCTCTCTTCTCAGAGAACTTAGAAGAAATACCTGATCGGTAAGTTTAAATTATAAATAAATTCTGAAACAAGAAGTTCAACAGCTCTTCTAAGTTGATTGCTTTTTTAAACTATCAAATTGAATAACAGTGACTTAAGCAAGCATAGGCACAATCAGAATGAGATGCTTAATTTTCATGGGTCTGTCCCTCTAAGACACAGATCCCATCTACCTCTGGGATGCAGAGTAGTTTAAAACTAAGTAACATCATCATAGTACAATTCCATTGCTATGACCAATAATCATGGTATATTTATCCAGAGTAGAATACTGTAGGCACTAGGTGCAGCAACAAATGCGGCTAACCAAAGGATCCCACAATCAGCAGAGCAGTTGTTATAAAAGGCTCACAAAGAGAACAGCACTTGCAGTGTATCTCATAACTGCAAGGTGTTGAGAGAGAAACGAACACATGCCTAGATTTATGGGATGGCCTCCTCAACCATGAATGTGATGCACATTTCTAGTCAATTAACCAATGACTATATAAACAGCAGTTGAATTTAGTTGCAGGAACAGACACAGTGCCACATTCTGTGCTAACCACACTTCAAAGAAATAGCTTAATGTAAAACTGAATTGTTCCGTTTTTACTGAGTTACCCAAGATTCCATTTCGCTGAAAAATATTTTACTTTTATGAAAAGTCACTCCCAGAGCTAATTTCTCATTAAAGCACTCCTTAAAGCTCCTTACATATAAAATTAATTACACTCACATGGTAGAGCCAATCAGATTGAGCCATGTTAATGTATACCTTATGAGCATGTTTCACAGCTCAAAAATACACATCAAGCATCTCTAGAAAATGCACAACATTTAATTTGGTAACATCCTTCTAGGAATCTACTTACGTAAAAAAGATGCTATACACAAGGATGATCTATATTGCAACAGTATCTCTATTTAATAGGGAAAAATGGAAACAATATTAATGACCAACAGCAGGAACAATTTAAATAAATTAGTGTATATCCACATGATAATGTAAAATCATGAAACCATTAAAATTATATTTTCAAAAATATTTACTATATGGAAAATGTTTGCATGATATTATGTGAAAACAAAGCAGAACTAAAAATTGAGAAAATATGAGTATGAGAATATACGTCTTACGAAAAAAGTACTGTAGTACTGTTTCATGAATCTTTCACCTGAATTTTAAATATACACACAAATGTGTGCTGGGGTATAAAAAGTACATAGCTTCATTCAGTAAATACATACTGAGTTGTAATGTGAAATGAATTTATAAGTGTTGCTTGTCAAAAAGGTTTATGAAAGTCCCTTGAAGATTATAAGAGAAGGAGGAGGATATAAGACAATACAATTATCATTCTTAATGTAATTCTGGTGAATAGTTAGTTATTATTATAATATAAATTTAGAAATCAGTAAACACTACATCAGAAAATTGATGGGCTCTTACGACATATGGCTATTAAGATGTAAACATGCATTTATATTATTTTTAGTGTTTCAAAACCACTTTTTTCTTCCCATCTTTGTCATTGCATATGGAAGGTAAAGGTAGATAAGATTTCTAAATTCTTTCAAGAAGGTGTTAAAGAGTAAACTTTAAAAGTTGAAGAAATCAGTATTATTTCAAAATATACTTTTTGGAAAGTCAAGTATTCCTAGAAGCATATGTTTTAGCAAGAAATGCTATTTGATGTTATCATTAAGATTTCTTCCTTGCCAAAGTAATTATTTTTATTAAATTTTCTACTATGAGGGCCGGCCAAGTGGTGCGGTAGTTAAGTGCTGGCTTGGGATGCTGGCGGCCCTGGTTCAGGTCCCACAGATGAGGGCCAGTGACACTGCCCTAAAAAAAAAAAAAAAAGAAAAAACACAAAAACAAACAAACAAAAAAACTACTATGAGGTAGATTATTCTTTTACATTTTACACAATTAGAAATTAGAAAGACTAAAGCAATACCAGTTAAGTCACTTTGGACAAAAGATGAAGTGCCCACTGACAACAGCGGGAAGACCCCCATGTGTCTACATGTAGGTCTTTTCTGCTAACCCAGAGAAAAATTTAACTTGAAATCGGAAGACAAACATCCTTAAGGTGCGGTGAGTAATACACTTGAAAAGAAATTTAAGTTAAGCTGTTCTGAGAAAGAAAAAAAATATTTAAGGACTGGGACTTTCCTTTTATGTCCGTTTTTCTAGAGTTATTCTTAAATTCAGCAGGAGCATCCCAGGCCAGCGCAGCTTCTGGAGTGACAAGAGCTAAATAGTCCCTGTAAACATTCGTTATTTTACACTCTGCATATTTAGAACAGGCTTTTTTATGTTGGAAGGTCTACTACTTTCATATCTTTTTTAAAAAGAGCCAATAACAGACTGCCTTATTGAAGACTAACAGCCAAGCCTACCCAGTTCTACAATTAGAAGAGAAGACAGTTCACTTAAGTTAACATTCAAGAGGGCATCAGAAAGAATATATTAATGAAACAGATTATACTCGAAATGTAGGAGAACTCTCTCAAACTATCTACCATCACTTACAGAATTAAACAAACTCTCTAAAAATGAGCACTAGGTATCACATATGAACTAAATGAGGAGACAAATATCATTTCACCAAATATATTTAGTGTAGAGAAAGGGGAGATCTGAAAAACTACTGATTTACTCCCATAGTTCTATACCATTCTCTTGTTCTGTATTTTATCACTAAATAATAATAACAATAAATTTTATTAGTAAACTGCTTCAGCTGTTCTTGGGATAAATCCAACATAGTGTATGTAGTAGTTTAGAACATAGTTCTCCTCTAAAGGAACCTTTCAAGCTCCATAAGAGCTGTAGAAAAGCTATGGACAAATCTTCTAGTCAACACATTCCACAAACAGGGTCCTCCTACGAGTCTCAAAGATCAAATCCCAGGGCCAGGTCTCTTAGCTGCATAAGCCGTGAGAACTTACCCAGGAAAAGACTCCAATGTATACATCTTCTGGGTGGCTAACACATCCAAAGTCTGGAGAACCAAAACTTTCTTTTTACTAACTTGGAGATGCAGAGAAACGAGGTTTGATGTAGAAAGAGAGATCTTGACAGCAGTGCGGCAGGACAGTGCTGCTTCACACTTGGAAATGAAAAAGGTAGCTCTGAACTCGAGAGGAAAGGAGGAAGAGGCATTTGAAAATGGAGAGCCAATGACTGGGGGGACAAGAGAATTCTAAAGCTAAACCATTAAGACACTAGTGAAATGGGTGTTCCTGAGAAATATGTTTTAAAAATAAATCCAAAACTATTTGCAATATAGAATAATTAACCTAAAAGTTCAATCCCATATTACAGCTAGCTGAGGGGAGGGAGAATGGAGAGAACAGTGGGGGAAAGGGTGGGGGCTAAAAGGGGGCTTCAGTAAATTCAAGGTAGGTGTGTTAATGTGAGGTAATTCTGTCAAACCATGCTTTTTACTGGGTACAAAATACATTATCATTTGTTATAATTGCACTTGACATTCAGATTAGTTCACTAGCAATTTAATGTAATTCCTTATGTACTAGGAATCTTTCAACAGAGGAGAAAAGAAAGTAACTTATTTGAAGACAAGAGAAGTAAAAAGGAGGATTTACAGAGGTGGTGGGAGATGGAAAAAGAGACAGAGGGAGAAAAATTCCCCTTCTCACTGCTTCCACTAAAAAAATTCACTTGCTACTAAATACTTGATATAAAAGCCTATACAAATTTTCTATTCTATTTATCTTTAAAATAAATAATGCAAAAGGGAGAGGCATAATACCCAAACAATTATATTTCAAAATGTGTCTCAAAGTTATGGTCATACTTAATAATTTTAATTCAAAAAAATAATTTTTTTGAATAAATAACATTTCTTAATTTTAATTGCTTAAACTTTCCCCCTTTTGGACCTTTGATCTTTCACATAGATAAGAATAATTTGAGAAAAAATTGATATGAATCACAAATCATGGTAAATCTATGGAGAAGACATAAAAGTGACTCTGATAGAAAATATTTACATCTCTTTCTCATTAACATATTATATTAGCTTTTTTGGGTGACTTTTCAAAAAAGATAAAATATAACCAACTTACCAGGTGTGCCTAAATACATAATATAAAATAGTAAACAATGTTTTTGAAAGCAGATTTAATGTAAACAAAGTTTTTTAAGTCAAACAATTACTAAATCATTAGAAATGTTAGTGAACCATGCATATTTAAAAGCTATTTCTTGTGCACTTGTAAAGCAGCTGATAAATTACAAGGACATATTATATTAGTTGTTAAAAACACCCTTGACAAATGATTGAAAAGATTTTTCTTTTAGAAGACAATGAAATGTAATCAAAGCCTTTTGATTAGGAAATAGTTAAAGAAATGTGCAATGGTCTAGTAAGCCTGTTCCCTAAACAGTATGCATCTGTCCATTATGCCACTGCTGGTAGTGTGTAAGTTTTCAACATAACTAGATAAAAACAGTTTTTATTCACATATCTCAAGATCATGAAAAAAGAGAATGCATTAGACAGATGCATGTCAGTAGGTCTAGGGTCACTGGCAATAGGTTTAACGGGCTTTAGAATGAAATGAACTTCAGAGAGCTTTCCCAGGGCTTTAAGTGGAAGTCTATTTACATGCAGTCAAAGGAAGTGTTAATTGAGAGGGAGAGCCCGAAGTGCTGGTTTAGCACATGCCTGCAGGTCACTCTGAACAGGAGAGGAGGTGGCAGGGAGGGACAGGTCATGCAGAAGGGAAAAACCAGGAAGGGGAAGCCAGGATAGGAGTGAGAGACACAGACTCACTCTGTCTGCGGTGCGGCGGAACAGTCCGTGGGATCCCCTGGAAGGAGCCCTGCCAAGGAGAGAAGGAGGGAGCAGAATACCCACCCTGTGTAGAGAGAGACGGGGTAGGGAGGTATAATAAAAAAGGGAACCGAATAATAGAGAAACCAGTCATACTTAAAAAAAAAAAAAAAAATAACACAACAATAGTGTTAATGAGAAGACAGCGTTCATTTTTTAAAAACATAGGCAGCTCAAATTACTAAAAAATACAACGTAATTCCAAACCTATTTATTTTCATATATTTTAAGTAAAAAAAATATTTTTCTCTAATATTATAAGTTAATGCATAAGAAAAATATTCTTTCTGGTATACATTTATCATCATATATGTCTTTTTAAAGTAACAGATTCCAGTCTTTTGAAAAGAAAAAAAAAAGAGAAAGCATTAAAAAAAGAAGATAGACTTTAGGTGTTAAACACACAGACATTGCATCAATGGTAAATCAGGCAATAAAAAAATTACCATACAAAAATTTTGTGTTTCTTTTTAAATCATAGGTTTTCAGAGGATTAGCAGATAAAGAACATTAGCTGAAGATAGCAGAACCAACATAGCATTAAAAAGACTTGGGATGTTCTGTGAGAGAGTACTATATCAAGAATGTGACATACAGGCCACAAGTTACACATGCATGCTTTTTAATTTAAATAATTTGTGGCTTCTCAGTTTTAGTTATTTTAATCACAGATTATCAGTATTAAAATATATCTGGAATGCCATTTACTTCAATCTCTTCACTTTCCAGATAAAACTGGTTCTTCAAGAAAGAAAGTATTTGTTCAATGCCACACAAATAGCACCAGATTTGGCATCATTCTCTCTGTTTCTAGCCTCCTCACTGACTGAAACATATCCACAAATACAACTATTGAAACACTCACTATTACCAAGGAAAAGAGCCTGCAAATCACCATACCCAGTTCAATTTGCAAAAGAGAACATACATAATTTTTAGACCAATTAATCTGACATAGAAATGATGTAGTAGTAGATTACTAATGCAGTTTATTGGTGCTTACAGATTTTATGATCATTGATCCAAATAAAAAATCGATTGCTCCCTTTCTATCTACACCATTCCCTGGCTTAGTTCAGTATAATCAGATACTTTAAATTTAAGAGTTATCCTACATTGCCTGCTATAAAACAAAAACAAAAGGAAGATCCATTTTCTATGTGGACAAAGGGAAAAGGCAGTTACAAGAAACTAAATAGAATTAATGATCTTTAGAATATCCTAGAAATAAAGATCTTGGCTTGAAATTATTATCCTTTCTCCATTAATTTATCCATAGATGTTTGTGAAAAGAGCCTACAGAATATTTAATAGAGTGATGGCCTTGGGTACTCTCCATAGATATTACCTGATAAAACTCCATTTTGCTGTTCCAGAAATGTTTTGATTCTAAAGCTTTACATAAAACAAGTCCTGAACAAAGAAGGAGCATGTACTTCCCTCTCTGAGAGTTTTACCAGGGCCAACCTTCTACCCACTGCACTGGGTGAAAAAACTTCCAGACAGAGATTTTGTACATAAACTAAACCAGCAGTCAGAGATTTCTTCTCAAAGAAGTTCTCTCTGGGGGTTTGTGGAAATTGCACCCAGTGAGAGGGCGAGGAATCCTGTTTTTCCTTGGATCTTCCATAAGCCCTGCAGCTTTGAGAGAGTCACTGATCTTCTGTGAGCCTCAGTTTCTTCATTTGTAAGATGCAGGGTTGGAATGTGCTACAGACTGAAGATTTGTGTTCCTCTAAAATTCCATATGTTGAAACCTAACTCCCCCAGTGTGATGGTTTGAAGGTGGTGCCTTTGGGAAGTGATCAAGTCGTAAGTCATGAATGGGATTAGTGCCCTTATATTAATAAAAGAAATCCTGGAGAGCTCCCAGTGAGGAGCCTGCTGTCAATGAACTAGGAAGCTGGCCCTGACCAGACACTGAATCTGCTGGCACCTTGATCTTGGACTTCCAGACTCCAGAACTGTGAGAAACAAATTTCTATCGCTTATAAACCAGCCAACTCAGTGGTACTCTGTTATAGCTGCCTGCCTGAATGGACTAAGACAGAATGGTTTATCTGTAAGAAACTTCATAATTTTAGTTCAGGTAATTCAGTTGCTCACATAGCTGTCCTTATTCTCACTCATCCAAAGTCGCTGCTATCTTTTAACTTTATAACTCTATATATATGGCATTTAAAACAATCAACTTTGTATTAAATTGTCACTCGTAATAAATTATAGATTCTTCGAAATAATTTCAGTAAAAGTATTTGTCACAATACCTAGAATCTGGCAGTAGTTTTAAAAGATGTTAAATGTCCACCATCTCTGCCTAACAGTTCCCAGCACACAGCAGACTCTAAATAACTGTTTACTGATTTAAACTGAATTAAGTTATTGTGCTTATCTGGAGATGAAGCTATAACATATGTCAGGCCTGGGCACATAATGAAGCACCTAAGAATCTTAAAAAACAAAAGCAATGATATCCATCTTCACTCCCCCAAGACAAACAAATCATGATCTCTGGGATAGGCCTGAGTATGAGAAGGAGAGAAAGACAACCTTATGAAATAAATACATAAAAAGCTCTGCCTGCTATTGCCAAGGGGAACCCACTTATTAAGCTCACTGAACAGCTGTCATCTGAGTTTATGCCTGGGAAGGCAGAGAATGTTATTCATTTTATTTCTGCCACTTAAAATGCCTCCTTCCACTTTCCTACATTTCAAACCCATTTCCTAAAAGCTTTTACTGATCCCATCTAAATTACCAATCATTCTTGTTTATAAGCATCCATGGTGGATACTTGTCTCAGGGAATTGTTCTTCCTCTGTTCATTATGTTGATTTGAATATTTTTTATTCTTCTGTTAAATATAACCTCCCTTTGAATAATATTAAGTTTCCTTCTTTTTCTTGGTGTCAACTATAGCGCCTTGCTAAGTGACTTGCACAGAGTAGAAACAACATACTGTGATTAAAATGTAATAGAAGAGAGGCTGCCAGTACCAGTACAGGGTGGAATAGAAACACTTTTACCTTTTTTCTCCTGCAAAGTGCGCCTAAAGCCCCTGGACATTATATATACAACAAATAAAACTCTGAAAGGTGGAACCAAGAAGACAGACCCGTTGGGCCAGCCGAGTGGCGCACTGGTTAAGAGCTGGTTTTGGGATGCCAGCAGCCCCGGTTCGGATCCCACATATGAGGGCCAGTGACACTGCCCTCTACAGCTAACAACAGCACCACCTGGAGCTGGGCTGCACAAGCCCCAGCGACGGTGTAGGCTGCAGCCCCTGCTGCAGTGGACTGCCATAGGCCACAGTGAGTGGCCGGCAGCCAGCGTGAGAGGCCGGCAGCCAGCGTGCGCTGCCAATAGCCGCGGTGAGTGACCATCCAGAGGCTGGCGACTGATCTGCCTCATACGGAAAGAGCGCAATGACGATACCAACATGGGCCAGTGAAGCAACGTCCTCCGCAACTAGACTGAAGAACGAAGAGACAGCAACTTGTCTGTTTCCCTTCCCTGATTCCCCAACGCTGTTCCTCTCCCCCAATTCCCCAATAAAAAAAATAAAAAAATTGTTAAAATACATTAAAAAAAAAAGAAGAAGAAGACAGACCCACTAAAGACTCTGAAATCCCAGGAAAAACATGACAGAGAGTTCCTGGGTTTTCTTTTTGCCTACTGTTTCATGGACCAGGTGACAGAGAAGCCAGCAAGGAGAGATGCTAATGGGTGCAGACAAAAACAAAAGCAGTAAAACCTGCACCCCACCACCCTAGTAGTACACAGAATTTGTACACAACGATTTGCTAAACACCATGGAAAAGCTGCAGCATCAGCTCCCATTCACATCAAAAAAGACCAGCTGGGAATCCTAGGGTTCCACTCTCGCCTGGCTCTAATACCATCTTATATGGTTCTGTACAGGAAAATTTAAGACTCATAAATGGGGAGAGGAAAGGGCTTAAAGGAAAGTAAGGTTTCTATACTTAGTAGACTACATAAAGTTATATATATTGTTAAAATTAAAAAAGAAGACCAAGGCCAGCCGAGTGGCTCAGCTGGTTAAGAGTTGGCTTACAGCACATGCTCTGAGCAACGGGGTCGAGGGTTCGATTCCCACATGGGCCAGTGAATGCTGTGCCCTAGCTGAGCTATCACTGAGCTGCCAACAGGTGGCAGGATGGCTCAGCTGGTGTACCAACAAGATTGCCTGTTCAATGGTGGGCTATGCCCACCTGCAACTAAAAGATTGAACTTGGCACCTTAAACTAAGCTGCCGCCCGGATGGCTCAGTGGATAGGGTGTGGGCTCTTAACAACAAGTCTACTAGTTCGACTCCTGCATGGGATGGTGGCTATGCCCACCCGCAACTAAGATTGAACACAGTACCTTGAGCTTAGAGGCCAGGAGCTGACAACGGGAAGCGAGATGGAGACTGGCGCCCTTCACAAGGAAGACTGAAGAACAACAACTTGGCTGGCCCCCTCCCCCAATTCCCCAACACTGTTCCCCTCCCCAAATTCCCTTACAGAATCTTTAAGAAAAAAAAAAAAGGAGACCAGCCTTTAACATGCCCTGAGCAGACAAAACCTAGTGATATAAACACAGCTTAATTTAGATTATTTTGCAAGACTAGCTTGACCTGGGTCATTTCTTGCTTATGCCTTTGGAAATCATAAGTAAAACTTGAAGTATTTCTCAAGGTTGATATGAGGTAACCAATGAAAATTCTAACATTATAACCAAACCCTGTGAAGAACAATCACTGCTTTCTCACTATATAAGCTGCTTTATAACAATGGGGGTATACACCTGAGCTTCATTCCACGTTTTGGTTTCAGTGCTCCAGGTTTGCAACCTGTCTTTTTGGTGTTTGCATAATGAACTTTTACTAATTATTACTTCGGTGATTCACCGGTTTTATTTCTGTTATTTCTGAACCTTTGACAATATATAATACCTAGAGCAACCACAAAATTTCCATAGAACAGACACACTCATAACACTACATGTAAATCAAAAGGGAATTCTAAAAGAAGTATAGAGAACACACAGAAAGGCGAAAGAGAAAACAGTAACAAAGAGAGGAAACAAAAATAAATAAAACGGTGGACTTAAGCCCTAATATAGCAACAATTACATTAAATATAAAGGGTGTATAGACACCAATTAAAAGATACACTGGCAAAATGGATAAAAAATCCAATTATGTGGACAGTACATGAAATTTACTTGATATATAAAAATATAGGTAGGGCGGGCCGAGTGGCGCGGTGGTTAAGAGCTGGCTTGGGAAGCCAGAGGCCCCGGTTCGGATCCCGCATATGAGCGCCAATGACACTGCCCTCTAAATAAATAAATAAATAAATAAATAAAAATATAGGTATTGTAAGTTAAACAGGAAAAAGATATACCATACAAATAAATCAAAAGAAAACACAAGCAGCTATATTAATGTCTGATAAAGAATTCAGAGCAAATTACCAGGTACAAAGAAGTGAAGTAACAGGACCCTTAGCTGCTAGCCCCCACCCCCAGCCTCTCTGTAATAAAAGATTATTAAAGCTTCCCTTAGATCAAAGATTTAGACTCCCCTAACTGCTTGCTCCACTCCACAGGTTTTAACTACCTCTTATCCAAACACAAGGCCAAACTGCCTATGTAACAGGCCAGCTGTGTCTCTTGTCTGGATAAACGCAAGACCAGACTGTTTTCCACCAATTAATTGTTACTTATTTATAGCCTCTGTGAATTTCCTTACTTGTTACATTTTGGTGCTATCACACTAGTTTATTTAGTACTGTTATTGTAGCTTTTTGTAACTTACTTGATATAACTGGTACTGTCAAAACTGTTTAAGATTTATGGAAACCACCTGTAAACTGTAACCTTGCTTTTTGCTTGCGATTTTTGTCTATAAAAACCCCTCTCTTCCTTTGTTCGGGGCTGTGAGTTTGTTCAGGGCATGAGCCCCGCTCATAGTCGCCGGCTCTAAATAAAAACTCCAAACAACTGCCTTGTTTGTATTTTTGTGCTGGGTACAATAGAAGGACTTTTTAAAATGATAAAAATATCAATATGCCAAGCAAACACAGCGTTCCTAAATTTGTATGTGCCAAACTACAGAACTATGCATGATGGGAAACTGGTAGAACTAAAAGAACAGCCAAATTCACAATTACAGCTGAAGACTCCAAAACCCCTCTTTCAACAACTGATAAAACAAGACAATAAAACTATCAATTACACAGAAAAACTCAAGGACACCATCAACAATTAGAATTTGATCAACATTTATGTAATACTCCATCCAACAACAGCAAACTACAATACATATTCTTTTCAGGAGTCCACAGAACATTTACCAAAACAGACCACAGACCAGGCCATAAAACCAATCACAACAAACTTAAAAGAACTGAGATTATACAGAATGTGTTCTCTGACTATAATGGAATTAGATTAGAAATCAGTAACAGAAAGATAAGAAAATTTCCCAAAACTTGGATACCAAACAACATAATTCAAGGGACAAAGAAGACTCAAGGGAAATTAAACAACCACAATGAATACAAAAGAAAATACACAGCATCAAAAGTTGTAGGACAGTTAAAATAATTACAGAAAAGAGAAAAAATCTCAAATCACTAAGCTAAATTTCCACCTTAAGAAATATGGCGACCAAAACAAACCAAAAATAAGTAGAAAGAAGAATACAATAAAGAGCAGAAATTACTGAAATTGAAAACAGAAAAACAGAGGAAATAAAGGAAACAAAAAGTTTGTTCTTTGAAAAGGTCAGTAAAATTGACAAACCACTAAAACTGATAAAGAAAATCAGATAATACAAATTATCAAAATCAGAGATGAAACGGGATATGAATACGATCTTCCAGCCATTAAAAAGATAGTAAGGGAATACTATGAACAACTTTACAGTCATAAATTTGACAACTGAGAAGAAATGGACTAATTCCTGAAAACCACAAACTATCAAAACTAATCCAAGATGAAAGAGATCATTTGGATAGGTCTATAACAATTTTTAAACTCCCCCCAAAAAAATCTCCAGGTCCAGATCGTTTCATTGGAGAATTCTACCAAACATTTAAAGAATTAACACCAATTTTATACAATCTCTTTGAGAAAGTAGAAAACAAAAGAACACATTCCAACTCATTTATGAGGCCAGAATTACCCTAACACAAAACCAAAGATAGTACAAATATACACACACACCATTATCTTTCATGAATATAGAAATAAACAATCCTTAACAAAATACTACTGAATAGAATGCAGAAAAATATAAAAGAATTTATACACCATGACCAAGTGGGGTTTGGGTTAACAAGACTGATTCATTAGTCAAAAACCAATCACTGCAACCAATATGCTAAAATACAAAAATCACATTTATGTGTATTAATATAAACAAATGCATTAACAAAATCCAACACACATTCATGATAAAAACTCTCATCCAACTAGGACTAGAGGGGAAGTTCTTCACCGTGATAAAAAGCCTCTCTCAAATGTCTACAGCTAAGATTTACTAAATGGTGAAAGACTAAATGTTGTCCCCCTTAGATCAGGAACAAGGCAAGAATGCCCACTCTTAGCCTTTTTATTCAACAAACTATTGGAAGTCCTCACCAGTGGCAGAAATAAAAGAAAAGGAAATAAAAGATAATGTAGATCAAAAAGTAAGAAAACTTCCTGTTAGCAGATGACATGATGGTCCATGTAAATTTTCAGGTCCATGAAAATCCCAACCTGCAGAAAACCTCTCAGAACTAGTAAGAGAATTTAATAAATTCACAGGATAAAAGATCCATAGACAAAAATCAACTGTATTTCTAAGTACCAGCAATGAGCACATGGAAACTGAAATTTAATATACAATGCCATTTATAATCACTCAAGAAACTTAAATGCTTAATAAACATAAGAAAACATATGTAGAATTTGTATTCTGAAAACCAGAAAAATGGTGAATAAGGAAATCAAAGATTTAAATTAATGGAGATATACCTTATTCATTTATGGAATGGAAGACTCAACACATTAAAGATGTTAATTTTCCCCAAAATGATATTTAAGTATAACTATTTCTTGCCAAAATCCTGGCAATTCTTTTTTAGATATAGAGAAGCTTATTCAAAAATTATGTGGAAAGGCAAAGGAACTTGAAATATATGAACAATTTTGAAAAATAATAAAGTAGAAGGAGTCACTGTATTCAAGTTAGGATTTATTAAATGGCTACAGCAATCAAGACAGTGTGGTACTGGTACAGCGGTAGAAACACAGACCAGTGGAATAGAGAACCCAAGTGAAGATGCACACAAATACAGTCACCTGATTTTTTTGACAAAGATGCAAAAGTAATTTGATAGGGAAAGGATAGTCTTTTGAACAAATGGTGCAAAGCAACTGGATATTCATGGGAAAATAATGAACTCTGACCTAAACCTCATATCTTACATAAAACCTAACTCAAAATAGATCATAGAGTTGAATGTAAAACTATAAACATTTTAGGAGAAAATAAAATTTTCAGTGTCTTGGGCTTGGTGAAGAGTTTAGACAACACAGAAAGCACAACCTATAAAAGAAAAAGAAAATTGATAAATTGGACCACATCAAAATTATATTATTTTGCTCTGTGAAAGACTCTGAAGAGGATGAAAAGACAAGCTATTTGAGATAAAATATTCACAAACCACATACCTGACAAGACTCATATTGAGAACATATAAAGAACTCTCAAAATGCAACAGTAGAAAAATAAACAATCTAACTAGAAAATGTAAAAGACATTTAGAGACATTTCAATGAAGATGGCAAATAAGCACACAAAAAGACATCCACATAATTAGCTATTTAGGGCAACACAAAACTAAAACCACAATCAACTAGCACTACCCACCGACCAGAGCAGCTAAAATAAAAATGATGAACACTAAATGTTGGTGATGATGCAGAGAAACCGGATCACTCATGCAATGTTTACGAGAATCTAAAAGGGCACTGCTGCTCTGGTAAACACTTTGGCAGTTTCTTTAAAAACAAAACATACAGTTATCACATGACCCAGAAATCGCACTATTGGGTACTTATCCCAGAGAAATAAAAATTTACATCTACACAAGACTCTGTTCAGAAATGTTCATAGCACCTTTACTTGTATAGCCCCAAAATGTCTCTCAACAGATGTGATTAAACAGTAAACATCCATATCATGGAATCCTCTCAGCAATAAAAAAGAACAAATTATTGACGGACACAACTATCTGGATGGATCTCTAAGGTGTTCTGCTGGGTGAAAAAAGCCCATCTCAAAAGCTCACATACTATATAATACCATTTATATAAAATTCTTGACAAAATCATAGATATGGAAAACAGATTAGTGGCTGCCAGGGGTTGGGAATGGTAGGGGAAGGAGGGAGTGGTTGTGACTATTAAAAGGCAGCACAAAAGGGAGAGCTTTGTGTGGTGCAATAATTCTGTATCTAAAATATGCTGGTTGTTACATGAATCTATGCAAGTGATAAAATGGCACAGAACTATGAATACACTTAATATCAATTTCCTGGCTTTGATATTGTGCTATATAATTATATTTACGTAACCACTGTGGGATAGTGGGTGAAAGATACAAGGGTTCTTTCTGTATACCATTTTTGCAACTTCTTATGAATCTGTAAGTATTTAAAATAAAAAGTAAAAAGATAAAGACTAAACAAAACCATAATGCACATTAGAGTAATCCAGAGGAAAATTATTTGAAATGCTGACTATACTGGTAGGGTCATATTTTCTTGGGGAGAGAAGGAAAATATATTTAAGGACCTTCTCATCTTCATAAACTAAAGGAAATTTCCATGAGTATGAAAAGAAGGAAGATTATTTATTCCTTTCAGTAGTAAAAAACAACTGAAATAGCTATAAAATATGATAAGACTAAACCTCGAGACCAGGCAAGCTGAGACACCAGAAGTCCAAGCCATCCCGAGCAGCAGGACTAAGAAACAGAATGCACTGGTTCCCCATGATTCCATTTCTACTAGAGGTGTTTCTGCACAAAAAAGAGAACTGGTAGGAAAGAGCCTCACTTAGAAACTTAGAAGACTTAAGATCTGTAAGATGTAAAGAATGGGTGTGAGATCTGAGCTTGTGCAAACATACAGCATGAAAAAAGAATGAAAAAGTTCCTAGATGAATGAATCTGTTCCAGCAGTGAAAGATGGAAGGCATTAGCTCCTCAGCTGAAGGCTGCCAACAAGAGCATGGCAGTTTGAAGACAGGTGCAAGAGCTGGAAGGTCTAGTCCCCATATCTGGAAGGCATATCTACCATTCTCGGGCCCAGAAACAGGACCCCACTGTCCCATCATCTCTCGTTTGCCCTTTGCTGTCTGCCCATGAGTACCGTAAACTAAGAATCAGGCAATCAAGTCCTTATCCTGGGACTGAAATACAGAAAAAAACCAGTCAAAGTTCATTGAATGAATGAATAAATGGAGCTATGCTTTAAAAGCTGAAGGAATTTACTAGGGATTTTTTGTTTGTTTGTCTGTCAATTCCTGCTACTTGGTTAGTTCATGTTTAAAGCCTTATCCAATGACCTCCACACAGAGCTGCACTGTCCACTATGGTCGCGGTGGATGCATGGGGCTATATCGATAGTCTGAATTGAAAAGTGCTGTCTGTACATGTAAAATACACCCCAAGTGTCAAAGGCTTAATTCTTTCATAACTGATCCCATGAAGATCCCTAAGCTCTGGCAAGGAAAGCACCTTTCGCTCATTTGAGTTCTCTTTAAATTTTCTGATGACTTTTCATAATGAGATGCTTTCTCACTATCAAAGAAACCACAGTGGTTGTGTATAAAAACACAAAAGCAGGAGGTATGCATATGAATGCAATCATGTACTGCATAATGACTTTCCAGTCAATGACCCACTGCATACAGGACCTGTGGTCCCATAAGATTACAATGGAGCTGAAAAACTCATTGCCCAGTGACGTCATAGCCATTGTACAGTCTTAGAGCAATGCAATCCTCACGTGTTTGTGGTGATGCTGGTGTAAACAAACCTACTGAGCCGCCAGTTGTATAAAAGTATAGCAGGTCCATACTTGATAGTGGTAATAAACAACTATGATGCTGGTTTATTTACTATACTATACTTTTGCTATTTTAGAGTGTTCTCTTTCTACTTATGAAAGAATTTGCTGTAAACCAGTGAGCCATATTATACCAGCAGCAGCCTCACACAGCTTGTGATTACTGTGTCTCTTGATTGCATTATTTCCTCTTGTGCTTGATTTAATCTCATGTTGTTTTGTACAGTAGCATGCTTACAGGCTTATAGTCTAGGAGCAATAGGCTACACCATACAGCCTAGGAATGTAGTAGGCTATACCACCTAGGTTTGTGTAAGTACATTCTATGATTTCATACAATGATGAAATCGCGTTAAGGATGTATTTCTCAGACTGTATCATCATTAAGCAGTGTATAACTGTATATCCCATCCAATGGGAAATAAAACAAACTACTGTGGATGGAAAAGGGGCCACATATTAAACCCGATAAGTTCAGGGGACTGAAAGTAACCACATAAAATAATAAAAATTTACGTGAACATAAAAATTCCTAAATAAGGTGGGCCAAGGCAGGAAGTCACATCCCAGGCCTTTAGTTTCTTCAAAGGTAAATCCTTACCTTAAGTGAGCCTATCTGTTGTCTTTTTGCATCTAAGATAACATGCCCTTGCAATATCAGAGTAATCTCTTTTTCTAGAACCCCCAGGGGGCACAACCTACCACACCAGAGCAGGTATCTACAAAATCCTTCATTGTTGTCTTGTTCCCCAAATACTATCTCTATGTGCTGTAAAATGCTATTAACTGTCCTGCACCCACCAATGTAAAAGAAGTGTGTGTCTCTCCATTTTACTTTTTATGCAATCCCAGAGATTTCTGGCTTTGCTTTCTTCCACTCCCTTAATCTACAACCATTGCATTTCATGTAATCTTCCTCCTTTGATTCTAATGTATAAAATAAATTGCACAAAGGCCATTTTCCGAAATATTTTCTCAGTCCGTTGAGACTGCCCGGCAATTGTCGTCAGTTTGGCTCAAATAGGCCCTTACAAGCTTTCTCCTAGGCAGGATTTTTTTTGTTGGCACTAGTTTTAGAAAAACTCAGTATAGCTGACATATAGTTTAACCATATGCATAATATTAATTACATTTTGAACTGGTGGGACCAAAAACAAAAACAAAAAAACCCACAATGAACAAAAACATAAAAAAACCCCAGGAATGTCCGGATTCAGGGTTTTAGAGGAAACTCTTCATCTCTCTCAGGATGAAGCATATCGATACCCAGTTTTCCCCACAACATCTTCCTGTGCACTCTCATTGTGAGGGCAAAGACAAGAACCTGTGGGCTAAGTCTGCCAGGACAACTGAGCTCTTCCCTCAGGCAGCTGCTTTTCCTAACAGCAGTGATGAGAACATATGCAAGTTACCACCTGAGCTTAGAGGATGGGAACTTTCATCCTAGCACTGAAGAGCTAATACTTTTCCTGATTCATGAAGGTTAGCTTACATATCTCTCCCTCTTCAGAGAGAGCTGAGGAGTGTCCCACATGGTCTTACTTGTTCTCAAAGGCATCTGTGGCACTTGGCACTGTAGCACTGAGCTGCCCTGTGGATGAAGTTCTATTACTAAAGATTTCTGTTTTCCAAGCACTTTGAATACATTTTTACCTAACTTCTGCACTTTTCGAGTTCCAGTCTTACATAGTCAAACTCCTCTACCCTTTGTCCTGCTGCAATCTCAAACTCAAGTGATTAAAATATATACCTAAAGCCTTCAGCTGTCTCCTTCCTTAAAAAAATCATTTCTCTAGGTTTTCCTATTTTTAAGACTGACCTACCACCTTCTCAGTCATCCAGACTTGACAACATATTCACCTTCTTTCCATTCTTCACACTCTTCTCATCCAATCACTTATCAAGACAACCAACAGATTCTGCCTCAGTGACCGTCTATCTTCATGAGATCAATAATCCTAGGTTACTAAATTGTACTTTCTAATTTAGTAATCACAATACAGCCACGGGGATATGAAAGACAGTTTGGGGAATATAATCAATAATGTTGTAAAGGTTTTGTAGGGTGCGAGATGGCCACCTGTCTTACTAGGGAGACCAATTCATAGACAGTATAGATGCCTGACCACTGTGCTGTACACCTGAAGCTGAAACTGAGTAATTTTGAAAGGCAACTATAATCAAAATATATACAGAGGGTGCCAAAAAACTGTATACACATTTTAAGAAAGGCAAAAAAAAACCTGTATTAATTGTAATACTCTATACCAATAACAAAAGATGAATACAAGTTGTGTTTGACTTCTGCAATTACAAGAAGTGCTCAAAGTGGTTACCATCAGTGTCCAGACACTTCTGATTATGGCGAACCACTGCTTGAGCATAGATAACATCTCTTAAAATGTGTATACATTTTTTTGTCACCCCCAGTATATATACTATAGTCATGGGATGTAGAGTACAGCATAGAGAATAAAGTCAGTAGAATTGTAACAACTATATACGATGCCAGAGGGGTAGTAAATTGAGGGAAGGGGGTTATCACTTTGTGAGGGGTGTAAATGTCTAACTATTACATTGTTTTGTACACCTGAAACTAATAAAAAAATAAATAATAATCACTGGTTAGTCTTCATCTCCTCTTGCCTGGGCTTTTGTAATAACCTTCCCTACTTTCATTCTGTGCTCACCGGGATTAAATCATTACTGCTGGATCCCTGTGCTAAGCACACACAGAGAAATAAGACATAGCCCTTGTCTCAAGAGACTCAGTTTCTACTCTCACATTACTTTTCTTGCAGCAAAATATGATTCAGCCTAGTGTCTGTTAGAGCCTCCTGGTTGCAGAATTAAGGGAAAGTTCTTGGTCTAACATCTAAGTCTCCATAATGTGATCCAGGTGTAGCTTCAAATTTCTCTCTTCTCTCACAATATTCTCATATAATTACTTTTACTATCACCAATTACAACACTAAAATATGACAAAATACAGTAAGTGATTTAAAAATATAGAGGCAACCATGAAATGTTAGTTGTAATAGTAGAAGAAATTTCATTTGGTTAGTAAAATTATTTACTCCATGCCAGGTATATTCCTTCTGAGAGATAACAAGCAGCCCCCAGTGTCCAGAATGACCTCATAAACGATCTCACAGGATATCAAGGTTACGCTGAGACCATGATTACATGAAACAAAATAAGACCACTTCATAGTTTTGTCTAACTATAGAATAAAAACAAGGTCACTGAGCCAGTCACAAAATACTTTTCCACTTTTTGATGGCATCTAACTTGAACAAACCCCTGCTTCCTTAGACCCTCCACCAAACATACAAGAATAGCTGAAATCCTATAAAGGGTTCTTTCTGACACATGTTTTTGAAACGGTTCCTCATGGTGTGTCTTATCCCTGGCCACAAGTAATCCACCTCACCTGTTTCACAGCTGTGTTCCTGGGGGACTCTGGCTAAAGGTCGTTGATGCTTCACTGCTCTGAATGAGAACAGCTCTATTTATTTAGAAATTTTAGAACAGGGAAGTGAAATGGTATTATTTTCTGCTGTATCAGGAATATTAATGTAACTTTTTAAAGGAATCCACAGAGCATACTACTAAAGAGACATTCTTCAGGGGGAAAAAAACCCAAAAACTTTAGTTACATTTGACATTTAAAAAATAGCAATTTTCTAAAACATCTGTAGAAATGTTTTTATAGTTACCTAAGAAAAAGAAAAATTAGATGTTCCAGCAAATAAGGCCTAATAACTTCTCAATATGCTAGCGCAGAATAAAAGGGGAACATCTTTTGTTACCTCTTTTATTACCGCTCAGGGAAACTAATTAATTTCTTCTGAATGACTGGTTTGATCACGATCCTTCTTGGAAAGCTAACAGTATCATCCATTTCTTAGTGATTGCTGTCTAACATAAATCCTAAGAGTAAATAAACTCTTTCTATGCCCTTCCTGAACTCTCAATGTACAAGTCAGTAAATTAAACTGTACATTATGGTACACAAATGAAGGGACCCCAGTAGAAAACTGTGGTGCTATGCTTTGTTTTCCAATTGCACTGCAGGAAAAATTTGCTTCTTTCAATGGTTTCAAAATGCCTTCTATAATTCTGGTATTTGGTATTGGAGGACACAGATTTAGACACCCTTAAATTTATGCTCAGATAAATCAATTGCTGTAATATCCACATGTAATTTGTTCCTACCTTTGAAAAGCAATTCTATCCCTTAGTTACTGGGTTCAGATGTATCTGTGAAAGTCACAATACTATTGTTCATAAAAAAAATCAGTATAAAAGACACATATAATAGAATTCTTAGCATGTTGTCATAAATACATGCGTGCTAGAATGTAATGTCTCAGCCACACAGTGGCTCCTGTCAGGCTGTATTCAATGGTCAATGTCTAATACTGACTAAATATTATTAAACAATTTAAAAATAATTGCATGACCACATCATAAATATTACTTGATTAAATACCAAAGTATATGTATATTTCACTTAAAATACTTCTAGTGGCATATTTTAAATATAAGTAATAGTGAATATAAATAAGTAAAAGACCTAGGCAAGAAATAAATTCCTTAATTCCCTTTGGAAATACATACGAGCACGAATAGTAATGTAACATCTCTGCAATTGGGAGAAAATGGCACATCTAAATTTAAAATCAGGACATTAGTTTCATGTAAACATTAAGCAATACTGTGCCCACTTCCAAATCAGGAAGGCATATGGTATAAAAGAAAAAGGAGTCAGGAGAAAGGGCTCTTAAGACAAATCTTTGGGTTACACTGTTCATTGCATTTAACATTTTATCTTATCTCCCAGGCAAAAAAAAAAGAGAGAGAGAGAGAGAGAGAGAGAAGGAGGAGAGAGAAGGGGAGGAAAAGGAGGAGAAGGGGAGGGGGGAAGAAGAAGAGAAGGAGGAGAGGGAGGAGGAGGAAAAGGAGGAGAAGGGGGAGGGGGGAGGAGGAGAAGGAGAAGGAGAAGAGGAGTTCTTCGCTACTGCATATATCAATTGCTAAGTAAATGCCTCCTCTTTTGGGAATTACAAACATTTGATATGGTTTTTGTGATATGCATGAAATAAAGTTTTCTGATTTTATCTTTTCTATTTTATAGATGTTATAATAGGAACATACTTGACTATATTTTGAAATATAAGCCTAATCCAGTAGCTCTGAGGCATAAGAACCTAATTCTAAGCACAAAGGATTGCTGATCATGCTGACCATATTTCAAATGTTGAACTTATTTATATAAATTATATCTATTAAATACACTATAAAATAGATTACTCTTTCAGTGTTAGACACAAATTCCAACACAGCAGTTTAAAATTTATATAAAATCATCTTTCCTTGCTTCTTTGCTATACATAATAGAGTTAATTCTTAAAATGAGAGAAAACTTATATCAGGTCAAATTGCGCATATTCTGAGTTTTAAATGGCAGGCGCTTTCCAACTAATATTGATATAACAGTTTATTCCTACACTCACTTTTCAGAGTAATTTAGGCTGGGCCATTATGTGACAGGATAGGTGGATCCTTTGGGTCCATCTTTCAATCCCTTCTTTAAGATTCAGGGGATAAACACAGATTTGATGGTGTGACTCTAGAATTGTTTTTTTTTCTGATATTTTGGCTTCCCTAATTCATTTCAGATGTTCAAACAAATGATCTGTAAAAAGTATGTATCACAAAAATTTAGAATTTAGTTTATGTGCAAGACTATTCAAATCTTTACCCCACTATGTTATTCCTTTCCCAAGAAGAGAACGGCCTCACATACGCTTTATTCTAAAAGGTAACAGGCGCTTCATATTGGTTCTCAATACTGGAAACACAGCTCTGAAACACAAACTACACTTAGAAGTGTCCTGTAATGTTCCTACAACATGTCTTAGGCAGCTTCCTGGAGGACCACATGCCTTTGTCATATGCTAGAGTAACAGCACCCAGCAGGTGGTTAGTTTTCCCTTGCTCGTGTTCAGTTTCACAAATAACACCGAAACTAAGCCCATAACAGTTCTGATCTTATCAATCAAACTCCAACACCAAAAGTACCTGTAGTATGAAAGCCAAATGTTACTACAAGGAAAGACACTCCCAGAATTCAAAGGATCAAAATATATAATGAACATATACAAGCTGAGGTTGGATATATGCTAAAAAGAGCCTAATAAAATGGTTCCTGGGCCAGGAGGAGGAAGGTCAGAATTTGTAAGGTAAGAAAACATCACAAAACAGAAATAGTCGTAACCAAAATAGTTGGGCATGGCCTCCCAGTACCACCTGAAGTGATGGTGTAAGGATCAAGGAGCCATTCTGGCTGAGCTGTTACCTTGCCTGTCAGGGCAGAAGGTGTTTCTCTTTTGTAGAGGTAAATATCGTAGGCTCTTACAGCCTAATAACATCAAATACAACCTAACACCACGGCCACCAAGCAATTTTCTGATCATAACTTAGCTGGTGGTAGTATAAACTACATAAATCTTTCAGAAAAAAAAAATGTGGTAATGTATTTCAAGAACCTTACAAAAAACCATCCACTAAGGGAATTCATTTTCATTTTTTATTAAAAGTAATGTACTCCCTTCAATGCTGATTTAGCGAAATAAATAAATAACAAGCTACCACCACCACAGCAGGTTAATACAGCATGTATAACACAATTTCATCTAGGCAGATATGGTAAGTCAGACGTGTAGAAGCATATACCGACACAAAAAAAGTCTGGAAGACCATATATGAAATGCCAACAATGGCTGTCAATGATTAGTGTGATTTGAGTAATTTAACGTTTTCCTAAATTGTTTTGCTTGTTTATTTTGTATTTGCTATAGAATTAATACATTGTTACCTCTCAATAAAAAGGGACAAGGAAAAAGAACACCACTTTAGTGTGTTTTTTAAGCATATACTTGGCTTTATGTCATTCATAAAATCTCCTTAGCATTTTATTTTATTTTCATTTCCCTAAGAGGTGTTAAATTGTATTATTCTTTCTATTGAGAAAATTACTTTTGCAATCTACTATGTCTATAGATTTCTTTCTTTTTTTTTTTGAGGGCAGTGTCACTGGCCCTCATATGTGGGACCCAAACTGGGGCTGCTGGCTTCCCAAGCCAGCGCTTAACCACCGCGCCGCTCGGCAAGCTGTCTATAGACTTCTTCATACTAACACTGGATTGAACCTAACTTGGTTGTGGAGAATTTTTCTTTTACACTCACACTGAAACTATACCTTTTCAATCATAATTACTTTTCTCCCCAGAATTTTAAATACTACAGCTATATTCAATGGACTATCACAATGGACTGCTAAAACCTCTACCACACAGCGTAAACCTAGGCAGCTGGCTCTCTCTCAGGAAATTAAGTCCTTATCAAGAACTCTCACTGTGATCAAGCCTGTCCTGACTTCCCAAAGTTCTTCTCTCTGTTCCTCCTACTCACCTTACCTCCTGCAGCCACTCCAAAGGGAGGCAACTAAGATGTTATCTACATGTTAGAAAACCTGGCTTCTGGTGTAAGACTGCTGTATACAAATGCCTAAGTACTTTCACTTTTAGTCTCAGCTTCTTCACATGCTGGAAAAAAGTGAGATTGATACCATTCAGGCACACTTGAGGTTTCTGGAAGTATCTGAGGGCTGAAATCATATGTATCTTTTTCATGTTTACACTCTCACATTAATTAGCACAGTGCCTGGAATAGAGTCGGCACACAATTATCCGTGAATGAATAAGTGATTGTCTGCTTTCCTTCCTTTCCCATGTTCTACTACTTATTTCATCCTCTTATTTCCTGTTGGAAATGTATCCATTAAAAAATGTATCTGCAGCCATGAGGTAATATTATACCAATACTCTTTCTGATAAATTTATGAAAACTTATGCTGGGCTCAACACATTCCTGTTTCTACTGCTCTGTTGCTGTTGGTGACCAACCATTCTTCTGGCAGGTTCTGACTGAGATGTGTGTGTGTGTGAGTGTGTGTGTGTGTGTGTGAGTGTGTGAGTGTGTGTGTGTGTATATATATATTTTTTTTTTATTTTTTTTTTTGTATTTCTGTCCATGTCCTAAATGGCTGCCAACAAATAGTATAGGTAGTATCCCTCTCCTCCACCATCCTTCTCTGCCTTCCACCACAGGTGGATTTCTGCCTCCAATTCCAGGAAACGTTCAGGGGAAATGCTTACATATGTCTCACAAATCTCTGAAGTGGAGTCTACAAGTCTCAACTAACTGAGAGAGTGTCAAGACATTTAAGTGTCCCAAGTTACTACAGGAAAATGGTGAAGAACCAGTACTCAGATTGTAACTTTCAATCTTCCCAAAGGTTTACTATTAGACAGATCAAAAAAAATTTACCTACACTTAACATCAGGATTTTTTACTATAACATGTTTTGATTCCCCAAATCACCACCTAACAAACTAGATGCCAAGGAAGAGTCCCACTGCATCTCCCCATCCCCAGACCCATCCCCAATATCTTGTTTAAATATGTTGGGTTCCTGCTTAAAAAAAAAAAATGTAGAGTCAAGTGTGACTTTTTTTTTTTTTTTTTGAGGGCAGTGTCACTGGCCCTCATATGTGGGACCTGAACCGGGTCCGATGGCTTCCCAAGCCAGCGCTTAACCACCGCACCACTTGGCTGGCCCCAACTGTGACTTTTTTTAAAAAGAAAATTTTTGGTATTATTATAAATGGTTTCCAAAATAATTTATTTTACATGAATCCAACAAAGTCTGAAGAACATAAAAATCAGAGAATAAACCCGATATTTAAAGTTAGTATTTAATAATTAACATTTAATTAAATAAATACATGTAACTATTTCTTTAAATAAATACGACTTAGTATAACTACTTTTCCAGTAATTCCTGGATAAAATTTGAATTCTACCTTCAAATGAACTTTAACACTAACTTCAACTATTTCCCTAAGCGTACATCTGTGTTCCAACCAGTCTTGTACTTATTATTGCCCAACTGTATCTTCCCACCTCTGCCTTTATTCCTGTTTGTTTCGCCAAGGATATTTCCCCAGCTTCAATCTGCAACGCCTCTCTCAGTCCTACAAGGCTCCTCATTGTTTTTTTGGGGAAGGAACCTTGGACTAACAGTCAGCAGTCTGAAGTTAATAGTACTACTTTACCACTGATTATTTATGGAAAACTTAATATGCCATTTAATATCCCTGGCTTTTGTTACCTTATCTATAAAACAAAGGTATTAAGCCAGGTGATTCCTATAATAAAAGATAACAAGAAAACCTAAAGTCTGGGTTTGTCTGGAGTGCTAGGCTGAAAATCTGAACTTCACTTCACAGTAAAACAAACTCAGGAATATATTCAGGAACATCTTGGGGTGTTTTGCACTATTTACTTTAGTCTGGCGAGCAGGCTTACTAATAGCCAGTTTCCAGAACAGTGAAATTGAGAGAGCCAGACCTAAAACAAAACCTTTACTGTCTGTTTTAATGCATTTATACTTCCTAACAGCCTTAATGTTTGAGAAATTATAATAGAATATATTTGAAGAGTTTCAAGAAAAAAAAGAATATGCTGCATCATATATTTTCAAAGAGTACTATGCTGCTGAAGAGGGGAGATTGCATTTTGGGCTTTGGTTTCTTTTAGGGCATGGGGAAATAATACTCTCACAAACACATACAATGAGAGGAGTCTAGGTATTCAAACAAAACAGGTTACAGTGTGCAGAATGGAAAAGCTATTAAGTGCACATTCATTTATTTAAGACATACAAGGGAAGCTTTAGAAAGCACATAAACACCTAAGAGACAAGAAAAAACAACTTACTTGAAAAACAACAACAACAACAACAAAATAAAAAACAGCCATGACAGATTTCAAAATTATTAGAGTAAAAAGAGTGGAACAAAACATCAAAACAGTAAATGACAAAAGAGGTTAAGGGCATATGCTACTCACAGGAATTCTTCTCCAAGGTGTTTGGGTATATTTATCGGCATATGTGCATTTTTCCTCTTTAGATTTTTGGTGGCAGTTACACCGAGTTGCCTGAACAAAACCACAAATTTTTACACTGGTGTAATTCTTCATACATCCATGCATATCCAAAGTGACTAGAGTCTCTCTTAGGGGGTTAAAAAGGAACCCAACAGAAAAGGGCAAACATCAAGGTCTATTATGTAGTCTCCCATTTTATTCAGAGATAGGGCTCTAGAGTTAGCCAGAAAGGCTAAAATTTTGAACAGTCAAAATTACCTTTGGAAATCTCTTATATTATCCATAAAACACATTACCTATGATTTTATGCATATAAACATACAGTATTATGTAAACAGATGTAGAATATATACAGCAATATCCAGTATATAAAGCATACAACTGCAAAGTTTTAAGTATTTCTCTAAACTATTATGGTATTATAGTCCCTGCAGCATAGTGTCTTAAATTTACTTTTCTTTTTTTAGCTGAGTCATCCTGCCACCTGTTGGCAGCTCAGCGGCTGCTCAGCTTGGGCCGGGAATGGAACTGACAACCCTGTTGCTCAGAGCTCACACTCTTGAGTGAGCTCTTAACCAACTGAGCCACTCGGCTGACCCTCTTAAATTCATTTTTTTTTGTTTTGATGGCAGTGTCACTGGCCCTCATATGTGGGACCGAACTGGGGCCGCTGGCTTCCCAAGCCAGCGCTTAACCACCGCACCACTCGGCCGGCCCTTCTTAAATTCATTTTTGATGGGACTCCACTGGATGTAAACTATCACCAATCCACAAGTTAAGACTGTCTCTTCACATGTCCAGTGCTTTTAAGCTTCTTTAATGATGTCTTGTCTTCACTGGACTGGACTATTCTGAATGATCTCTGCCCTTTGATAAGAACCATCTGAGCATCTCAGTTCACAAATGAGTTATCTACATGATTCCACTGAAAGCATACTTATTTAGTCATTTATACAACACAAAGTGATATACCTAACTCTGTAAGGTTTGGTCTCTCAAATAAATATATAGATTAAAAAGAATAAAAAGATTGATCATGAGAATTTCTCCTTAATGTGAAGTTGGAATATAATCCTATTATTTGTTCAATAACCCCAATGGAGATAAATATACTTTCTTGTAGTGAAACCTATATAACAAATTACTGATTATTGCATCAAGTTAAAAATTATAAGTTTCTACTTCAGAAATATTTCCCAATATTCAAAATTTATATTAATTGCAACTAGATCATTCAAATTTCCATATAAAAAATAAAATCTAATTAGAACCACAAAAATCTCTGTAGTACCAACGTAATTTTCCATTCCTAAGAAATGGGACAGTCATTGAAATAAAATTCAATATATAATTGACCCTTGAACAATGCGGGGTTTAGGCGCACCAACTCCCTGCACAACTGAAAATCTGCATTTAATTTTTGACTCCCCAAAAACTTAACTACTAATAGCCCACTGTTGACCAGAAGTCTTAATGATAACATTGATAACATAAACAGTCAATTAACACATTATTTTGTATGTTTTATGTATTATATACTATATTCTTACAATAAAGTGAGCTAGAGAAAACAAATGCTATTAAGAAATTCATAAGGAAGAGAAAATACACTTAACAACACTATGTATCTATTTAAAAAGATCTGTGTATAACTGGGCCCACACAGTTCAACAACATAGTTCAACAACAAATCTGCGTTATTCAACAGTCAGCTTAGAGTCTCTTGGAATTCACTATAACAGAACTTTTAACATACAAGGGAGATATATAGAGAAAAGATAATATAAAACATCTTTTTTTTTTTTTTTTTTGAGGGCAGTGTCACTGACCCTCTTATGTGGGACCCCGAACCGGGGCCGCTGGCGTCCCAAGCCAGCGCTTAACCACCGTTCCACTCGGCCGTCCCTATAAAACATTTATCTTAATGCAAGCACAGTACTTATTCTATCTTGACTACTACAATTCTGGAAATAATTTCCTTTCTATGTCTATCATACGAAGAGTAAGATTTCTCAAATATTTGAATTTTTCATAATTTGGAAAACCTACTTTTTGGTGATATGTCTTTGACTTCCAACAAAGATTTTCCTTGGCCTGTTGGAATTTTTATGCCATTGTGTTCTTGTTATCCTGGCTTTTTATATTATTACAAACTAAATTATAATTAACTTTAAGACATAGCATATATTGTTTTCACATGGGACTAACATTTGAAATTGTAACAATTAAAAATTATAAAGATTCTGTTCTCAAGGGATCACACAACATCATCCATGGGGAAGAAACCTTTTCTTAAAACATCCTTCACTCTAATAGACGGCTGTACAGATACCTAAGTCTGATACCCAGTTTCATTCTGCTCTCAGAGAGGAAAAATGCCCTGTTCTCAGCTCACCAGTACTCATTCTTTAAATACACATGAAGGAAAGAGATTTACCCGTTAGCAATAAAATGAATGTAACCTGGTGAATTTCAAAACCCCAAAATAGAGACCACTGAAAATGGATGAATAAAGATTTTCTTTTCACCTTGAATACTTACTATTTAAACTGAACTTAGTTAAATCACATACTTTTAGAGTATATATAATCTAAAAACAATACAATAATGCAACTCTGAAAGCCAAAAATAAAGTCAAATTTCAATTCTGGCTACCATTTAATAAAAAAATACATATTTCCCAGTTTAAAAAGCCTCCATTTTATATACTACATTATGATACTTACAAGCTGATGTTCCAATAGTTGGATTTTTTCATCTTTTTTCTTTATTTCCTCTTTAAGTTGTTTTATTTCATTTAATAAGTCTTCATTCTAAAACATTAAAGAAAATTTTAACATGAAGTATTTAACTGTACCCTAATGAGAAATGTTAAGTCAATGATGAAGACTGAGTAATGAATGCTTTGCTCATTTATAGGAAAAACACTTCTTAAAAATGCTACCTATAAAAAAACATATAAAACCTATTTTGGTCTTCTATGAATTTATAGTCTAATGGAGTATGATATGCAAACAATGAGCCATAACAGCAGCAACAGCTAACATTCATCAAGTACTTATCAGGTGCCAATATCTAAGCATTTGGTCCTGACTACAACTCCCAGGAGGTACTATTAGCCCCATTTTATAGATAAAGAAACTGGGACACAGACCATCTAGTAAAATAAATAAATTACATATTGAACAGTAAGTCGAGCCAGAATTCAAGGGGTGTATAACAGTGCCTGTCACTGAAAATAAAGGGCACAAAAAGCAGATGGAACCCGTAATTAAAGAAAGAGTCATTTCATGGCTGGTTCAGAAATCAGCAGAAAGGCAAATATGCCTGAAAGGTAACAAGGGAGATGTTTATCCATGAACCACTTTTCCTGAGAACTGCTTGAATCAAAGAGAAAACACCCTCTCTCAACTTAATGTGTAAGAAATTCCTAATGGTATTAAAAGGAAACCTATTGTCAAGTTAAACAGGAATCCAGTTACATTTCTAAGTGTACAGTATCATTACTCTACAGTTAGCACATTTTGTTTACTACCATTCAACTACCCAGAAATATATACTGAGGAAGTAGTGCAAGCAAGGAAATTAGAATATATATGTACATGATATATCATCTTCCCAGACAGAAAAATATAAGCAAATAATTATAATGTGTTGTTACTGAGCAAAGTAGGCCAACTTCTTCAGTTATGTTGGGAACAAAAAAAAATTGAGTCTCTTTAACAAAAGATCATAAATAGATAGGCTTAACATATCGAATAAACATTATAAACAATGGGGAAGAAAAGTATTTTTGTAATGCAGGTATGTATAATGCAATTGGGAAAGACTATTATTTATATAAATTATTTCCAGTTGAATTTAAAGAGTTTAGGAATTTTAAACATTCATAAATCAAGACCAAAAAGATAGATTGCAGATCATGAAGGGTACGTTTTTAAATTATGTGGCAAATGATGCTATTAAGAAATGACTAATATATTTAATCATATAAAATTTTAAAGCATCTATACAATTAACATTAAAGTTGAAAGCTGGTGAAAACCTAAACAAACATGACAAAGGATTTACATCTCAAATATAGTAAGAGCCTGTTCAAATATATAAGATCATTATTTCTAGGCCCCAAACGACAGCCAGTTCTCACAAACATACATATAATTGGAGAAATGATCTATTTGACTTGTTGGAGAAATATAAATTAAACTATTAAAGTATTATTTTATAGATATTAAATTAGGGAGAGAAATAGTGTGATTAACAAGATTGCAGAAAAAACACCTTACATTATCAGGCATCATAGATGATTTTCCTGAACAAATGTATGGCTGTTAATAGTAAGAGTCATAAAAATACTTGCAGTCTTTTATTCAGTTATCCCACTCCCAGGAAATCTATGCCAAAGAAATGATCCTAGGGCCGGCCGAGTGGCGCATTGGTTAAGCGCTGGTTTTGGGATGCCAGCGGCCCCGGTTCGGATCCCACATGAGGGCCAGTGACACTGCCCTCTACAGCTAACAACAGCTCCACCTGGAGCTGGGCTGTGCGAGCCCCGGTGATGGTGTGGGCTGCAGCCCCTGCTGCAGTGGGCTGCCATAGGCTACAGTGAGTGGCTGGCAGCCAGCGTGAGCGGCTGGCAGCCAAGAGTGAGCTGCCAATAGCCGCGGTGAGCGACATCCAGAGGCCAGCGACCGATCTGCCTCATCCGGGAAGAGCGCAATGACGATACCAACAGTGAAGCAACATCCTCCGCAACTAAACTGAAGAACAAAAAGACAGCAACTTGTCTGTTCCCCTTCCCTAATTCCCCAACGCTGTTCCCCTCCGCCAATTCCCCAATAAAATCTTTAAAAAAAAAAAAAAAAAGAAATGATCCTAAGTATGAGAAAACCTACAACAAGGTATTTTCTAAAAGTTTACAGATTTATAATTGTCCTAGGAGGGAACAATTGAAATACACTGTAGCAACTTGATAGAATACTATAAAGCCATTATTCAGTCACTGCTAGGTGCTGCCACTGTTGCAGGAAATCAAAATACAATGTAATAATGACATTCATGGCCAACGTGTATATAGATAGATAGCACTTATTTTCAAAGGGCACTGCTCTAAGGATTTTACACATAAAGATAAGAAAGAATACAACAGGGAATGTATAACTCCAGGGAGTCTTAAAGGATGAGTGAGAAGGTCTGAAGACACAGAAGTATGCCAGGCTTTGGATTTTAGGGTAAGGGATTTCAAGTACTGCAAGACAATACAGAGATTAGGGACAAACAGCATATCTGGAGAAGTATAAACTGCAATGTTTGCACAAAGTCTGTGGTGAACAGTGGGGAGCAATATACTTAATGACTAGGCAAAGGCCAGATCACAGAGGGCCACGACTATCAAGCACTGCCTAAGCAGGGAATGACAGATGAACTTGCATTTGAGATGGCTTTGAAAGACAAATTTGACAACAACAACAAAACTAGCTAGGGAACTGACTGAGATGTAATACTCCACATGAGAGTGGGAGCCTAAACATGTAATGATAACAGGAGGGTAGAAGGAATAGAAGAATCAAAATTAGGAGATTTTGGTGATTCAATACATGTGAGAGAAAAGTACTCAAGAGTGATATATGTATATCTAGCTTTGGTGATATTGTGAATGGTTATGCCATCAAAAGAACTTAAGAATAAAGGAGGAGAAATATGACCAAAAAGGAATATTTGAGAGTTTTAAATACATTGTTAGAGGTACCTGTGGCTGGAACATACAGCGGAAATGTCCAGTTGGCAGCTGGATTACCAAGTATGGAAGGTAGATTTTATATGTTATCAATATATGTCGAGTGTGAAATCATGTCATAAATCTACATTCTGGAGAAGGAAACTACAAAGGGAATGAGAGAGAAATGTTGAATGGTATAAGGGATTTCAGAGAGAAGTGACACAGAAACCAAGGGATAAAGCTTTTAAGACAAAGGCCACACCAAATGTCTACAGCATTAAAACCAGTAGCTATTTTCATTTTTCCAGGTTTCCACGTTTACTGGAAAGGGGTTTAAGGAGGATCAAGGAAAGATAGATTTGATTTACTGAATTTAAGATACATAAGATACAGAAATGCATGAGCTAAGGATGAAGAGGCAGTAGATCAGCACACTAAGACATAGGAGAGGTGGGTGCAGTTAGGGCCTTAGCAGCAGTACGGTTAGGAACACAAGAAGAGTGGTCCTCCACAGAACGGTGGCCGCTTTGCTACTGTTACTGGAACAAAGTACATGAGAATGACAATTGATACAAGTAAGTCAGAAGGCAGGTAGTGGAAGATCTTGCTTGACGAACACCACGCTGCCTGTAGAAACTGAGAAGAGTGGCTGAGAATGGGTCTTATGGAGGTTTGTTTGAATAGTTCATCAAGGGAATAGGAGAGGGAGGTGTCCTGAGATAAAGGAGAGACTGGAGAATTGGCAGGTCCAGTGCAGATTTTAGACACTAACAGTGTATTCACACAAGTCACCATATTTGCATCATTTGAAACTGAACTGCTAGACCACTCTGGGTGAGAAGGGGGCACAGCTGGGAATTTGCTGGTGAAAGTGTAAGAGCCTCGAATTCTGGATAGAGATGACAGAAGCTATTGCATCTCACCTCCGAAAAGGAGGAAGAAAGACTAGGAGTGATGCGCCTGGGAGAAAATGGAGGAGAGCAAACAATAAACACTGTGTCATGATATGTCAATCATGTAATATTAAATATATAGATAAACTAGAATGGAACATGGAAAAAATGAAGATATTAGTTGTGTAAAAAGAATCAATTTTTTTTCTTTAAAAAAAATTTCTTTACATGTAAAAATCTTTTCACACAAAAAAAGAAAAAGTCAGCTTTGCTTTTAAAGTGTCACAAAACTTTAAAAACTGAAGCGATAATCAGAGATTATCTAAGTCAATGGTTCCAAACTTGGTATGTATGTAAACGTTGATTTTTGTTTCATTTGTGTGTGTGTGTGTGTGTGTGTGTGTGTGTTTTACTAAGACATATTCTGCTGCAGAACTGCTGATTTAGTAACTTTTATATTCACAATAGGATGGAAGCCCAGAGATGGGAAGCAATTTATGCAAGGGCAGGTAGGTAACATGTTGAAAAGCCGAGGGGAGGTAACCAGACGTGGCTACTATCCTATATTCTAGTGATTTTAATTGTTTTACATACAATTTTGTTCCTAATAAGTCACTCTACATCCTGTGAGAAAATTATGCTTCTGTGACCCCTAATAGCAGGCTTGACCACTTGACTTATTTGAGAAGCAGCATATGCTACATCCAAGCAGAATCTATTATACAAGTGGTCCTGCCAATGCTCTTTTCCCTCAAATACAAAGAACTACCATATTTTGTCATGTATAATGTGCACTTTTCCCCCCAAATTTGTGAAGGAAAAATAAGGATGTGCATTATAGATGGGTAGTACTAATTCCATATCTACATAAATGTTTGTTTTTAATTCTTTTATTTATGCTTATGAGTTAAAAGTGTAACTCTAGAAATCAATAATGATATCCGTATGCAAAATAATACCCTGGAATACGATAATCAGTTTTGTCAAACTTACGATGAACTTGCAATGACGACAAAAGAGTTCTTGGCCTTCAATGATGTGTAAATACCGTAAATTTGTTACGGGTACATAAAATTTCTTGTATCTTGTATCTGTTCTTGTGTTTTGTAATTATCTGTTACCTTAAATTTCTTGTACCATAACATGTTAAAAAATAAATGCTGATATTCCTTTAAATAGAAAAAACAAGTACCTAAATGTAAACAAGTAAAAATTTGAATTAAAAAATTCAAATGAAAGATTATTTTCCCCTGAAAGTTTGGGCCAAAAACAAGGGTGTACATTATACACAGGAGCACATTACACATGGCAAAAAAAATATGGTATGTCCCAGGATAGGGGCTGATCCTTCAGCTTGGATCCCAGAATGAAGAAGACATATGAAGCAGACTCCCAACTAATCTACGGCCAGTACGTAACACACTGAGGAATCACAAATGAGAAATAAACTTCCTCTTGTAAGACACCAATATTTCGAGGTTGGTTGTTACTGCAGAAGACTCACAAACACTGACCAGCATACTCTGAAAACAGAGGGTAAACGCAAACAATAATTTTACTTGGAAATATTAAATAAATCAAGAATACTTGCATTAAGAAATAAATATATGGGCCGGCCGAGTGGCGCGGTGGTTAAGCGCTGGCTTGGGAAGCCAGCGGCCCCAGTTCAGGTCCCACATATGAGGGTCAGTGACACTGCCCTCAAAAAAAAAAAAAAAAAGAAAGAAAGAAAGAAAGAAATATATGCTTCAGAAATAGTTACAAAAAAAAAAAAAAAAAAAAAGCTTTCTTCAAATAAAAATAAACCCAAAGATGAGAATGATAAAAAGTATACTTTTTTAAGGGCTGGCCGAGTGGCTCAGTTGGTTAAGAGTTGGCTTGAGAGTGTGAGCTCTGAGCAGCAGAGCCAGGTCAGATCCCACATGAGGGCCAGTGACGCTGCGCTCTCTACATCTAAGATGGAGAACAACAGCTCGACCTCGAGCTGGGCTGCTATAAGTTGCTGGCAACGGCATAGGCTGTAGTGGGGCTGCAGTGGGCTGCTGTAAACGACCGTGAGTGGCTGGCACCCTGCGTGAACTGCTGTGAGCCGCCATGAGCAGCCATCCAATGGCCGGTGACGGATCTGCCTCAGCCAGGAAGAGTGCAATGATCACAATACCAACAGGGGCCAGTGAAGCGATGTCCTCCACAACTAGACTGAAGAACAAAAGGACAGCAACTTGTCTGTTCCCCTCCCCCAATTCACCAATAAAATCTTTTTTAAAAAAGTATACTTTCAAACACTCACTAAAACGATTCTGCATTTTATAATTATATTTTAAAACATGAAACAGATAAACAAATTAATCTCATTGTCAGTCTATTTCTTCAATGCTGTGATCTGTGATATGATATATGAGAAGTACGGGCTAACCACTTTAATTTTTATTGGTAGTCACATTTTAAAAATTGTTATTCATACTTATAGAAAGAGAATTTTAAAAAAATGTAAAAAGGTATTTTAAAACAGAATCTTGTACCAGTAGTAATACAGAGACAAACGATTGTCCAACTGATGAAAGAAATTTAAATTAAAAGCCCCACAGGGTTATCATTTTTAACTTAATAAGCTATCAAATTAAAAGCAAACCTGTTAAAAACTCAAGACAAACAGCAGAGCTGAAGGTATTAATACATTTATTATTACATGTTTTAATTATTGCTGCTTCATAATTTTGGAAATGGAAAAGAATTCTGAAAAGTTCAGCATGACCACCTAGCCATACCTTATATATCTGATCAACATCTTCTGGTTCTGGGCTAGATGGCAATGACACCTGGATATCATGCAATGAACCACTTCCGTCGTGCTGTCAGAAAGAAGAGAAGGAAACCAGGAATTAATACAATAACTGCATTCAGTTCAACCTGAATTCACCCCAGAACAAATGTTAGCATGGTAAAGAAGAAACAGGAAAAAAATTTTTTAGAAATCTTTTCACCTTTATGCACACATAGGAGGAAATGTGGAAGAAGAAAAAAAGACGGCAAGATTAATTTGTAGAAATAAATAACATACTATATGATTGGTGAAAAAGAACACACTATAAGAGTGGGTAATTCATAAAGCCATTAAAAGTTTTAGAGTGGGAAAAGATGTATGAAAAGTTTCCTAAAGAATTTTAAGACTATCTCAACTAAGAAAAATGTAAAATAAAAGTCAAGTTAATTCTGTTTTAAATGTGGTGTTTTGGGTAAAAAGGAGTCAGAAACACTAGTACTAAATAGCTCAACAAGGCTTGGTCACAAGAATCATTTGATTAAACTGAGTATATGCACTGACTACTTACATGAAGTCTGAGAATAGGCAAAGCTAACTTACGATCCTAGAAATGAGAAGAACAGTGTTGACTCAGGGGGAGAAGGTTACTGAGTGGGAAGGAGTAGGGATCTACTAGGATGCTAGAAATGTTGTCTTGACTGCATGGAGGTTCCTTGGGTACATACATATGCAAAGTTCAAGCTGTATACTTAAGATTGATACATCTTAAGGAGTTTACTGGATGTATGCAATACCTCAATAAAAAGAAATTGAAAAAAATTAAGCTTTGGTCCTTAAACACAATAAAGAAAATTACAAGATAGTATTAAGTCCTACCCCTTGCCAAACTGATTTAGGAACAACCAGGTAAGAAATGGTATGTTCAGTGATTCACAACCTTAAGAAAGATGAACCAGTGAAGGAAATGCATGGGATGGTGCTGAGGGACTGTACCTCTGACCAAGACAATACAACCGTGGCTTGGCACTTTGTTTGTTCAGATGGTACTGAGCTGCCTTGGGAGACACCCACTGAGTTTGTTACTGGAAACTCGGACAGAGAGACAGGACACCAAGGCTCAGGAAGCAGCATTTACTGATGTCAGCACCGGCTCAGCGGATTTACATCCAGAGGCTGAGCCCCTACTAGAGTGGGACTCAGGACTATATACCCTGAGGTTTGCAGGTTGACAGCTAAGATTTACTATTAGCACATGTGGTCTTGTGTCAGTTTTCCTGACTGGCTCCCAGGTGAGATAGGAATTCAGAAGTGTTAAACGTGGGTGTCTTAAGGACCATATGGTCTAGGAATGTCTTTGTCTGAAGCTCCCCATTACAGCACAAAATCCTTGGTGACCACGTGGTCCGGGAAAGCCTTTGTTTAGGGTCCTCTGCCACAAGTTGACAACCTTCAAGGAGTAATGCCTTCTCAATCTTCCTCAGACATACCTGCTCTGAAGGAAATGGAAATACCCTGCAGTGAAACAAGAGTGCTAAAATGGGAGGCATCAGCATCTAGGTAATTTTTCTTATTTATTGTACTGTGTACCGACTCTAGGGGTGGGACCCAGGAATGTGTATATAGAAAAAGTTCAATAAGTAATACTGACTGACAGTGAAGATGAAGAATAAGCTTTCACCAAATTTCCAGCATTGATGAGGCAATGTCCTAATGAATAACAAATGTTCTCAGAC
Organism: Aselliscus stoliczkanus; assembly: GCA_033961575.1. NCBI lineage: Eukaryota > Metazoa > Chordata > Mammalia > Chiroptera > Hipposideridae > Aselliscus > Aselliscus stoliczkanus. The sequence goes on from CM066729.1 coordinate 124,428,781, forward strand.
TACTACCTTAAAAAACGTTAAAAAAAAAAAAAAGACACTTTATAAGACTCATATCAGTAAAAAGTTTATCTCTCCTGTAAATACTTTGGCATATAAAACCAGGGCCAGTCCTATATACAAGTACATATCTGCGAAAAGAGGGACTATAAAATTTGACTAATTTCTAAACATCTGTAATCTTCCTGTCCACTGCAGAGCAGGAAGCCCAAGGAATGGGAGAGAACACAAGCCCACAACTCTTTGCCCTGGGCAGGGGTGTAGTTGTAGGAAGTATGCAGCAGAAAAAGAAATATAAAATGTCAGCTTTCAAACAGGTGAACAAAAGGCGGAGGCCAGGGAAACAGAAAATACCAGAGAGATCAATCGGGAAGGAAAGTGACTCCAGGAAGTTGTATGTAAATTTCTAGGTTAACTGGTAAGCAGCACTTGCTTGGATCTGAGTCTCAATAGCCTATCAAAGAATCTGAGACATAAACTAAGATCACTGCCCAGGTCCCAAACTAGCCCCTGGAAATTGTACACGCAGAACAGGTCTGAAGAGTATAGCAAAGACTTTGAGAACAAATGATGTTAAGATCACTATCCGAAGGTGACCAGTTGGAACCCAACCAGACTATTTGCCTGCTTAAAAAAAAAAAAAAAATCAATATCCTGCATAGCATTTAAATAAGATCAAGATCTAAAATTACTCAACATAGAAACAAGGAACATCTCCACACACAGAAAAAGACAATCAACAGACAATGCCAAAATAATACAGATGTTGGAATTAATTGGAAGAGGTCTTAATAGGGGTATTATAAAAATTATCAAAAAGTAAGGGCAAACTCTTGAAGGGAATGAAAAGAGAAAGTCTCAGCAAAGAAACACAATATAAAGCGGAAACAAATGGAAATTTTAGAACTGAAAAGATTAAATAAGCAAAATTTCAAAATACATTAGATGGGCTAAATACCAGCATTTGAGATGACAGAGTGAACTCAGATCAAGAGAAATCATCCAATTAAACAATGAAAAGAAAAAAAAAGATTGGCAAAAACAAACAAATAAGAGCCTACTAAGGAAACAATGGGACAACAATAGAAGATCTAACATTCATGTCATCGAAGTCACAGAAGGAAGAATGTGGTACACAAAAAAATATTTGGAGAAGTAATGCATAAACAAACCTCAAATTTGTAGAAAGACATGAACCTTAATATTTGAGGTCAATTTAAACAAACCAGAAAATAGACAAAATGTGTTCTCTGAACATAAGGGAACTTAACTAGAAATCAGTAACAGAAGGATAATCTTCAAACATCTGGAAAGTAAACATCAAACTTCTAAATCATCTTTGGGTCTGAAGAAGTCTCAAGGTAAATAAGAAAATATTTTGAATTGAAGGAAAATGAAGACACCACATATCAAAATTAGTGCAATACAACTAAAGCCAGTGCTTACAAGGAAAAGTATTACATGTGATGCTCATATTAAAACAAAGGCGTCAAATCCATAACTGCAGCAAAATAAACCCAGAACAAGAAGAAAGAAGAAAACAATAAAGAGCAGAAATTAATGAAACTGAAGATCAAGAAACAGAAATCAACGGAACCAAAACCAGGTTCTTTGACAATTGCAAAGCCTCTAGCAAAATTGCCAAAGAGCAAAAGATAGAAGACACAAATCAGACACATATCAGGACACAGAAGACATAAATGAGGAATGAAAGCAGGGTTATCATTACAGATGTCTGAAACATTAAAAGCAAATAAAGCAATAATACTATGAATGACTCTAAGCACACAAATGTGACAACTTATATGAAATGAAGAAAATATTAAAAAACCACAAACTATCTAAACTCACCAAAAATGAAACAGACAACCTGAGTAGATCTATGATTAATAAAATGAATTGTTTAAACCTTCCATAAAAGAAATATTGAAGGCCAGATATTTTCCTGGCAAAATCTTCCAAAATTTAATAGTATCAGTTCTACACAATATCTTAGAGAAAACATCAAATTAATTATAAAATTACTCAAACCAATGAGGGCAGCATTAACCTGATACCAAAGACTATAGCTTAATATCCCACAAGAGACACAAAAGTCCTTACTAACATACACAAAAAAATCCTGTGAATCAAATTCAACAATATGTAAAAAGGAAAAAACATGAACAACTAGGGTTGATCCTAGGAATGTAAAACTGGATCAATAGTAAAAAAAACAACAATGTAATTCACCATATCAGGAGACTTAAGATCAATGATTATACCCAGAGATACAGACATGCGTTTCTGACAAAATTCAACATCCATTCATGATAAAAACTCAGCAGCAAAGTAGGAATAGAACTTGCTGAACCTAACAAAGTACATCTAAAAACACTCTACAATTAAAATCATACTTAACAGTGAAAAACAACTGTTTGTCCCTAAAACCAGGAACAACAAGGCACTCCTCCTATACAATATTGTACTGTAGTTTCTATCCACTGCAATAAAGCAAGGAAAATAAAAAGACAAGTAGGAAAGGAAGAAATAAACCATCTTCAGTCAGACAATATAATTTTTGGTGTAAAAAAAATCCCAAAGTATCTACAATACTACTACTGCAACTAATACATGATTTAGGAAAGTCACAAGATACAAGGTTAATATACAAAAATCCACAATTTCTATGGCAAAGAACAAATGAAAATTGCAATTTTAAAAAAAAGAAAAAGATTACCATTTATAATAAACCAAAATCCAAAAGAAAACAAAACAAAGAAAAATCAAAATTAAAAATTAAAAATATATGTACAAATCTAACAAAATATAGACAAACTCTATAGATTAAAAACAAAAATAAACAGATGCAATAAATCAGAGATGATATAAGTAAATTGAGAGATATACTCTATTAATGGATTGAAAGACTCAAATACTGTTGAGATGTCAATCTCTTCTGAATTCACTACAGACCAGCGCCCTCCCAACCAAAATCCAGAACACTTTTTTTGTAAAAATAAAATAAGTTGCTTCTAAAATGTATATGTAAGGGGGAAAAAAACCTAAAATAGTCAAACAATTTTTAAAAGAAAAATAAAGTTGGAAGAGTCACTACTCCATTTCAAGACACACTACTTACTATAAAGCTATCGTAATCAAGAGTGTGATATTGGTAAAAAGACCAACACTGATCAAAGTAACAGAACAGAATCCCAAAAAAGATGCACACATGTATGCTCAAAGGCATTTTTGACAAAAGTACAAAAGCAATTCAACAAAGAAAGGACAGGCTTTTTAACAAATGGTGCTAGAACACCATATGCAATAAAATTAACTTTGATCATACCTCACATCATATAAAAAAAGTCTCAAAACAGGTTGTAGATCCTAAATGATAAACTTAAAATATAAAACTTCTCTAAATAAAAACACAGAAAATCTTTGTGACCCTGGGTTGGGCAAAGATTTCTTAGATATGATACCAAAAACATTATCATAAAAAATTGATAAATTTGACGCTAAGAGCATAACTTCTCTTTAAAAAAACAATTAACAAAATGAAAAGAGAAGCCATGGACTGGGAGAAAATATTTGCAATAATTCAGGTAAAATACTAGCTTAGTGCCTAACTCATGGAGAGCATTTATAAAGTGTAGCTACTTTTAAAATAATAGCAACAACAAAAATAATGATAATGTGAAGGTCTAAATGTTTTTTAGCTGAGCCATCCTGCCAGCTGTTGGCAGCTCTGCGGCAGCTCAGCTTGGGCTCAGCATCGAACTGCTGTTCTCAGAGTTCAGCTAACACTCTTGAGCAAGCTCTTAACCAACTGAGCCACTCAGCTGGCCTCTGTCAAGGTCTAAGATTTTTAACTGATTTCATTATCTCACAATTGTACAGTGTTGCCAAAAAAACTAATTCCATTTTTTTCAGTATTCATTTGTTTCATTATTTACATAACTGATAAAGGACTTATATTTTATAAACATATAAAGAACTATCAAAAATCAATATTAAGACAGACAATATTTTTGCTAATGGGCAAAACAAAAGATACTTAACCAAAGAAGATACACACAAATGGCAAACAAGCATATGAAAAAATATTCAGTATGATTAGTCATTAAGAAAATGCAAATTACAGTGAGATAGCACTGTACAACCCAGGAAATAGACTTGTGAAAAATACTGTCAATACCAAGTGTGGGCAAGGATGCAGAACAACTGGAACTTGCATTCATTGCTAGTGGGAATACAAAATTATAGAGCCACTTTGGCAGCTTCTTAAAAAGTTAAATATATACTTAGCATACTACCCAGCAATCCTACTCCCAGGAGAAATGAAAATACGCACAAATGAAAATCTGTGCAACAATGTTTAGAGCTTTATGCCTAACTGCCAAAAACTATAAAGTGACACAACCGAGTATCCTTCAACTGGTAGGTAAATGGATAAACAAACTGGTACATGCATACAATGGAATACTATTCAGCAAAAAACAGGAACACATTACTGATACATGGTGCAGCATGAATGAATTTGAAATAACTTATCTTAAGTGAAAGAAACCAGACTCAAAAGGCTATGTATGATTGCACTTATGTGACAGTCTTAAAAAGACAAAACTACAGAGACATAAAACAGATCAGCAGTTGCCAGGAACTAGCAGGGCGTGTTGGAACGACTATAAAAGGAGAAAAAAAAAGGGGGGGGGAATTTTGGGGTGTTGAGAGTCAAAGCTGCACCACTGTATGAAACTGTAAAAGCTCACAGAACTGTACATCAAAAAAAGGATGAATTTTACTACATAAATTTGCCTCAGTAGAATTGTACTAGGTAGAATTGTGTCTTCCTGGAAATTCATGATAACCTGGGACTTGTGAATATGACTTCATTTGGAAACAAGGTCTTTGTAGATGTAATCGAATTGAAATCATACTGGGTTAGGGTGGGCCTCACTGGTGTCATAAGAAATTTGGACAGACACATAGGTCATATGAAGGTCATATGAAGATGGCAGGCAGAGATTCAACTGAAGCACTTATAAGCCAAGGAATGTTCAGGACTGCCAACAACCATCCAAAGTTAAACAGGTAAGGAAGATGCCTCTCCTAGAATCTTCAGAGAATACATGGCCCTAATGACGTTGATTTCATATTTCTGGCCTCCAGAACTGTGAGAGAATAAATTTCTGCTGTTATATGCCACTCAGCTTGTGGGACTTTGTTATGGAGGCCCTAGAAAACTAATATGAGACCTGACTTAAAAAAAAAAAAAAAATTCAAAGCAAACAAAAAGAGAAACTCCAGATAAATCTCAACAATCAAAAGAAAACTAAAACTAATATAGCACTATTATTGTAACAGAAGAGGCAAGAATTAAACATGAAAAGTATTAATAAGGATAAGCAAAGACTTTACTTAGTGATCAGAGGCACAACCCCTGAAGAAGATGTACCAATCATAAAAACGTATATACAGTAGATCCCTTTATCCATGGGGGACACATCCCAAGACCCCCAGTGGATGCCTGAAACTGCAGATAGTACCAAACCCTTATATATAATGCTTTTTCCTATACATATTATATCTACTTGTTAGTACCAAACCCTTATATATACTGCTTTTTCCTATACATATTATATCTACTTGTGATAAAAAGTTTAATTTATGAATTAGATACAGTAAGGGATTAATTATAATAATTAATAATAAAATAGAATTATAACATATACTGTAATAAAAGTTATGTAAATGGGGTCTCTCTCTTTCAAAATGTCTGGAATTTTCCATTTAATATTTTTGGAACATGGTTGGCCACAGGTAACTGAATCCAAAGAAAGGGAACCCACAGATAAAACAGCTTGAAGATACTAAAACAAAAATTGACATCATCAAAAGGAGAAACTGAAAAATCCATAATTATAGGAAATTAATATATTACTCTCAGAAACAGATCAAAGACAATAATTTGGTAAGGATAATTAAGATATAAACAATACAATTTAAAAGCTTAATAGACATACTGCAACCTAAAATATAGAGAATATACATTCTATTCAAACAAACGTAGACAGTCACAAAAACGGACGATGCTCTAAGCCACAGGTTAACAAACTATGGTCCCTGGATAAATCCAGCCATCTGGCTATTTTTAGTATAGCCCATAAGCTAGGAATGGTTTTTACATTTTTAAGTAGTTGCATTTTAAATGATTTTATAAATATCTACATAAAACATCTTGAATTTGTCTCTTGCCTAAAAAGGCTAAAAACATTTACTACATGGCCCTCTCTAAGGAAAAGGTTTTTTTCCTTTCCCCTACTTTGACACAAAGAAAATATCAACACATTCCAAAGAATTTATATCATATAGATATTATTCTTTATTATTAATGTACTAAGGTTAGAAATCAATTAAACAATGAAAGCCCCATAATACCAAAACAATATTTTTGAAAACTGAAAAACTATTATTCTAAATAAAATAAATTTATAATACAGCCTAGGACAATTGTGAATTATTAATGTTTTTTAAGTTATTGTTATGCCTCAAAAAATAAACAAATAAACTTCTCATTTTTTTAATAGTCTAGCAGTCAGATTTAGGAAATCAAGAAGAAAAAAGCTATTACTTCCATCAAAGCACAAGAACTTAAAGACCATGACTATAATCTCTAACTGAATCAATTAATAAAACTCTCTCTCCTCCAAATCACTTTGACACTAACCAGTTGTAGTACTCTCTATTAAACCTGACTAAGATGAAGTGTCCAAGACAAAATTAGGAAACACTTTGAGAAAAGTTTCTTTAGCATTATAAGGGGAAACAAACCACAAAATGGGGGGGGGGGGCAGGGTGTGGAGGGGAACTCTTCTCTTTTAAAAAAAACACTGAATAATCAAGCATGCAACGTTCATGCTTCACATTACACATAGTAAGAAGCTAACAGTTACTGACCAGCGTTAGGCACTGTTCCAAGCATTCCGTATAATAAATGGATAAATGCAAAAATAATACATAGAACTACAACACATCACTGCACGAAAAATATGCAATTCATAATTAAAGGATTGTCCAAGTATTCTGGACTGCTCTACTGAGTGGAGTGCCTCAGCAGTTTCTATGTTAGGATTTTTGAACTCTGACTGCAATTAAGCTTAACTTAATTAACTCTTATGTCATAGCATTTTATTAAAGATTCAAAAAGATAGATAAGCCTTCTTCTATTCTAAGAGCATTAGGAACTACTGTCAGCAAAGCAAAGCACTTTAATTTCTGACATAGCTTAAAAGTAAATTTTTGTTCTAATATTGCAACTCTTTCACATATTAACTTGCTGGAAAACCCTATAATAAATTCTATCTTACCCAGGTGGTTCTTCCATGAGTTTGCAAAAACGGGGATTTTCCTATGAGTTCCAGAGCAGCTGCAATGGACATGGATACTTGAAATGAGTAACAAACAAGTTTGGCAGCATTGACCAAGCATCTCTGCTGAAAAGCATCATCAGTGATGTCAACAAAGCTGCCTTGTGTTTCAGACATGCTACAACACAATCATAAGAGGCATCTAGGAAAGGGAGTAGCGGAAGAGGAGAAATTGACTTTTTCATGTTGTTTTCAATGTCACTTTTTATTTTTTTAGCTGAGCCATCCTGCCACCTGTTGGCAGCTCAGCGGCAGCTCAGCTCAGGCTGGGCATCAAACTGCTGTTGCCCAGAGCTCAGCTCACACTCTTGAGCGAGCTCTTAACCAACTGAGCCACTCGGCCAGCCCTTCAATGTCACTTTTTAAAAACAAAAGTATATGGATAAAAAATCTCATCACATCACACAGACTCTAGAATGTGTACGAGGAAGAATTTTTGAGTAATGCTATAATTCACCTATAGATTTAAAATCTAGGACTTCTGGTAAAATGGCGCAATAGACAGATGCTGTGCTAACTGCCTCCCAGGATCACACCAAAATTACAAGCAAATTATACAGCATTCAACCCTGGAGGTCCCCGGAACACTGGAGGAACAGAACCACTAAACGAAGACCTTAAAGAGGAGGCCACGTTGGGTCTGGTAGGACGGGCGGAGACAAGAGAGGGCAAACCCCGTGAGGGAGGTCCCAGCCATGGGAGCCTTCTCCAGTTGGGGGAGAGACCCTCCGGCCGCACACCAAGCTCACCAGCCCAGAGCTCCTTTGCCGGGAAGAGAAGTTCTAAGATAGCCAGCAGTAAATTAGTGAGGACTCTCTTTGCTCAGCTCAGTGAGGCTGAGAGCGGCTGGAGAATCACTGGGACCAGCGCCCGGGCTTGCTCGCCGGTGAGCACTTACCTGGTTCCTGGTGGAGGGAGTGGTTCTGTGAGCCTGCGGCAGCCTGCGGGGACGGACTGAACTGAGCACCTTTGGTGCAAAGGCTGGAGGTTTTTGAACTGTTGTTCCCGTGGTGCACAGCCTGCACGCGAGTGGTGTAGGGAGGACGCCATTTTGTTGGGCTTGGGCCCTCCCACGAAGGATCAGGTCCGAGACCTCATTGGTCTGGTGGAATTGGCACAGAAGTACGTGTGCGCGCGCCTGTGGCCTTGGATCCCCACCCTCTGCCCGGCTTATACTGCGTTGCCAGGGAAACGCAAGGCGGGTGCCCTCCGGCTCCAACAGGCTGCTCACTGAGACACGTGAGCAGCCTCCTCCGGTCCCGCTCTCCGCTTGCAGAGTTGCCAGGCTGGTGATTGGTTGTCGGGCTGCTCGGCCTGATCTGCGAGCGGCTGATTGGGACAGGCTGAGACTGGGAGTTCTCCTGGGAGTGTTGGGCCGTGAGCTGTGTGCCTGCGTCATCCAGCCAGGGCTCTCCTGGTGATCTATCTAATACATCAAAGCAATCCCAGAGCGACAGCCAGAATGGGGAAACAAAGAAACATGTCACAAGTAAAAGATCAGAAGAAACCTCCAGAAATGGAACCAAATGAAACAGAGGGATCCACCCTTTCAGAGACAGACTTTAGAACACTGATGATAAGAATGTTTAAGGAACTTAGCGAGGACATAAAGAAGGATAGGGAAACCATTAAAAACAACCTGTTAGAACTAAAGAATACAATAACTGAAATGAAGAACATACTCGAAGGAATCACCAGTAGAGTAGATGAAGCAGAGGAGCGGATCAGCAATTTGGAAGATAAAATAGCAGAAATCACCCAGTTGGCACAGCAAAAAGACCAAAGAATAAAAAACAATGAAAATAGTTTAAGAGCCCTATGGGACAAGATGCAGCACAACCACCTTCGAATCATAGGGATACCAGAAGGAGAAGAGAAGAAGCAAGGGGTCGAAAATGTATTTGAAAAAATAATGACTGAAAACTTCCCTACCCTGGTGAAGGAAATCAACATACATGCCTAGGAAGTGCAGAGGGTTCCAAACAAGCTGAACCCAAACAGGTCCACACCAAGACACATCATAGTTAAAATGGCAAAGGTTAAAGACAGACACAGAATCCTAGAGGCTGCAAGAGAAAGACAGCAGGTTACATACAAAGGAACTCCTATTAGACTAACAGCTGACTTGTCTACAGAAACTCTGCAGGCCAGAAGGAAGTGGCAGGAGATACTCAAAGTGGCACAAAATAAAGGCCTACAACCAAGATTGCTCTACCCAGCACTGCTATCATTTAAAATTGAAGGAGAAATAAAGAGCTTCTCAGAGAAGAATAAGCTTAAGGAATTCATTACCACCAAGCCAGCATTGCAAGAAATGTTAAAAGGGCTTTTTTAAACAAAAGAAAGGGGTAAACAAGCTAACCCAGAGAGACAATTTAAGAAGATTGAAGTCATATCAAGCAGATATAAAGGAAAAACTGATGGTTGCTGGCTGGGAGGGAGTGGGGAAGAGGGAGAGGGGGAAGGTTTTGGACAGTGTATGTGGGACTACAATGTTGCCGCAGGGATATGGGGGCATTTCTGGGAATGTAATTGATAATGTTGTGAAGAGACTATTATGTTGTGTGAAATACGTCAGTTGGAGAAGGACAGGTACCATGTGATCTCACTTGTGTGTGGAGTCTGAAGAGCTGAGTGAACGATCAAAGTAAACAGACTCGTAGATGTAGAGGAAAAACTGAGGGTTGCTAGTTGGGAGGGGGGTGGGGATGGGCGGAAGGGGAAGGGATTAGACAGCATAAATAGACAACTACAATATTGTCACAGGGATATGAAACACAGTTCGGGGAATATAATAATGTTGTAAAAATTTTGTGGCATGTCAGATAGTCATATGTCTTGTTAGGGAGACCACTTCATGGATGGAGTAGAGGCTTGATCACTGCACTGTACACCTGAAGCTGATGTTGTATAGTATTGTATGCCAACTGCAACTGAATATGTGGATGGTCACAGGATGTGGAGTATACTGTGGAGGGGAGTCAGGGGAGTTGTGATGGATATGTATGATATGGCGGGGGGAGTGGGATGGCGAACTGGGGGAGGGGGAGTTGTCACTTTGGGGGGTAAAGAGTATAACTATTGCATTGTGTTGTACACCTGAAACTAATAACAACAACAAAAGATTTAAAATCTAATGATTCAAGCTACATTTGAGAAGATTTAAAAAACACAGACTTGCGCTGGCCGAGTGGTGCGGTGATTGAGCGCTGGCTTGGGACGCCGGCGACCCGGTTCGGGTCCTGCATGTGAGGGTCAGTGACACTGCCCTCAAAAAAAAAAACAAAAACAAAAACAAACAAACAAACAAACAAACAAACAAAAAGCCCACAGACTTATAAAGCCTGATTTTCAGTAAGTGCTTCAGAGATGAGGTGATCCTAATAGATGGTTGGGACAATGACATTTTTAAAACAGAAAAATCTACCATGCATTCAGATTGACTAACATGATTATATATGGATAGACTCTACAATATCCTAAGCAAATGTTATTTACAAGTTTCTTCTGTTTAGATTTTTTTAATACTATTATTTTTTTTTAAATTGGGGAATTGGGGGAGGGGAACAGTGTTGGGGAATTGGGGGAGGGGACTGGCCAAGTTGTTGTTCTTCAATCTTAGTTGTGGAGGGCACCAGTTGCCATCTGGCTTCCCGTCGCCAGGTCGTGGCCTCCAAGCTCAAGGTGCTGTGTTATAATCTTAGTGGAGGGTGGGCGTAGCCACCATCCCATGCGGGAGTCAAACCAGCAGCCTTGTTGTTAAGAGTGCACAGCTCTATCCACTGAGCCATCCGGGCGGCAACTCAGCTAAAGGTGCCGAGTTCAGTGTTAGTTGCCAGTGGGCATAGCCCACCATAGAACAGGCAGTCTTGTTGTTACATCAGCTGAGCCATCCTGCCACCTGTTGGCAGCTCAGCGACAGCTCAGTTCTGGCGCAGAGTCGCTGGCCCATGTGGAAATCAAACCGGCGGCCCTGTTGCTCAGAGCTCGCTCTCAAGCTAACTCTTAACCAACTAAGCCACTGGGCCGGCCCTGTTTAGATTTTTAATTAAACCTACGTATTTAATTTGTACATATTTGAATCAGGATATCCTTTTCCATAGGTTTTGACACTTAAAAATATTAGTTGTAAATTTCTTCTAATTTTTCTACATTTAATAAAAATATTCAACTTTTCGAACGTCTGAATTTACGATAGTATAAAACAAGAAACTAAATTATTGCTTCTGTACTACAAAGCTTTTCTCAACATGTACTTTAAATTCTTGTATCCAACTGTTTTTTAGTAGATCAACACATACTGGGGGTGCCAAAAATATGTATACAAGTGGACACTTTGGTCAGTGTTGCTCAAGCAGTAGTTCGCCATAATCAGAAGTGTCTGGACGCTGATGATAACCACTTTGAGCACCTCTTGTAATTGCAGAAGTCAAATGTGACTTGTATTCATCTTTTGTAATCAGTATATATTGAGTATTACAATTTCAAACAGTTTTCCCTTTCTTAAAATTTGTATATATATATATTTGGCAACCTTGTCACTCTCTGTATTTCTGGGTTTTCTATTCTCTTCTGTTCAACAATATATTTCTATTGGTTGTCAATATTATATCCTGCTCTAAAGCAACCACCTCCCCGCCCCTTTTCTTTTTGTCGTCAATGTATACATATTTTAGTCTTTGGTGCTAATAATTTTGGAATCATATTGATGAATCAGCTGTTGGGATTTTTTCCTGAAACACTATTATATCTATAAACAATACTGGGGGGAACTAAGGTTCCAATCATACACTTAGATGTATCTTTGCTCTTTGTAACACATCGTTCTTATAATTATTAATACTTGTATGTCTTCCCAGACTACAAGGTAACTGTCTTGGTTACTACATGAATATCCACAGATTAAGTTAATTTTTATAATACTCAGTATTCCTACATAAGTATTTTCTTTAAATCATATATATATATATATATAAAAGTTTTGTAGGTTTCTTTATAAAACATCACAAATCTATTGATCATTTAACGTTTTACTGATAGTGATTATTTCCTATTTAAATCTATGATTTATTATCCTTGGAATCTTGAATATAGAGTACTGCTTATCTATTAGAACAGGTTTGTTTGTTTTTGGACCATGACCCAAATTAGAAATACATTTTATATCATCACCAAATACACATAGGAATATACATATATACATGAATGTGTGTGTGTGTGTGTGTGTGTGTGTGTGTATCTAAGTAAGTAAGGATGGATGGATGGATGGATGGATGGTGGACAGGTAGATACAGATACCACATTAAAAACAAGCTTCATAAAACAATATTTGTACTTGTTGCATGTGATGCCCCCTGATAGCTTCTATAACATTCTACTTTATTAGGAAAAAAATTATAGTTACAATGGACAAAATTTATTTCAAAACCCACTAACCAATAATAATGTACAGTTTTAAGAACAATGCACTAAGTACAGGATGAGAATTGTGCTTTCTTTCTTTCTTTCTTTCTTTCTTTCTTTCTTTCTTTCTATCTTCACAATAACCACAATCCTTGGTACTCAACAAGTGCTTAATAAAGTATACTGAATGATGTAATTATAATAACTAAATGAATATTAAAGTAAATAAAATTAGCTTTTGGGCAGCTACATAAAATTGTGAGCAACATAAAATTGTGAGCAACAGAAGCAATTAAAAACCTTTCACCTTCACGTTTTTATTGTTTTGCTATTATTGTTAGCAACAGCTAACAGTTATTAATTGCTTTGTGTGCAGCAGACACTATGTGTAAGTACTGTATCTGAATCTCCAAATGCATTCTTTGTAAGTCCTGAGATAGGAGCTCTTATAATCTCTGTAGCTTTCATAAGGAAATTTATTCATACAAAATTTAAGTAGTTTGTCCAACACCACACAACAAACAAGTGGAAGAACTGGACTAAATTCAAATTCTAATTTTTGAAATTACAGTTATTATTAATTTTCACCATTATTATCAAGATATTCAGCATTATCCAATTATCTCACAACTAAAAACAACTCAAATGTCTATCAACAGGTAAATGGATAAAAATAAAATATAGTGTGTATATATATATATATATATACATACATATATATATATATATATATATATATATATATACACACACACACATATATATATATACACAATGCAAAGCTATTCAGGAATTAAAACGAATGAATTACTGATACTCAAACAACAGATGAATATCAAAAACTATTATGGTGAGTCGAAGAATCCAGAAACAAAAAGAGCATATACTGGAAGGTCCAATTTAGATATAATCCTATAAAAGATAAAACTTTAGTAACAGAAAGTAGAACAATGGCTGCCTGCCTGGGCTGGTTTGAGAGAGGACTGACTGCAAAGGGACATGAGAGAATTTTAGCAGCTATGGAAAAGTTCTATATCTTGATTGTGGTGGTGGTTACACAACTGTATATATTCATCAAAACTCAAATTGTACACTTAAAAATGAGTATACTTCATTTAATTGTAAATTCTACCTTACTAAAAATATGTATTTTTTAATTTGCTGCTTTTCCTTTTCACTTCCCTTTCTCTTCCTGAACAAGCCATTAGATAAGACAGAGCCAGATAGGTCTTCTCCTCCCCCACACCCCTCAAAAAAAAAAAAAAAACACACAAAAAAAATACAGCTTCGCTTGGGGTTTCAGAACCTAGGTTGAGGAACGTGTCCCCATGCAGGGAGTGTGGGGTAGGGAGCTTACCAAGGCATGTCAGCGCCCAAAACAGTGAAAAAGACATCCATCCAGGGGCTGGGGAACAACTGATCCCAGAGTCAAGCCTGAGAAGAACGAGGAGGGCACACATACACATGGACAGCCTGATGTGGGCTGTCAGAGTACAAGCAAAGTGGGCTAGGCATCCACACATGGGGTGACCTGGAGAGGATTACCAGAGCTAAGCAGCATGACAAGCACTAAGCACACTCAGCCCCCAGATCGTGGCTTCCAAACACCATTCTCCACTGGATTCCTTGAAAAAAATAACTGTTTTCGGGTTAGGTTAGGGAAAATGCTAAATAAGCCCGGGGCATCTTATATTGCAAAAAAGGAAGGAACTACTCAAAGAATAATGGGTACAAGTCAAAAACAGAGATGACACCCTGAAAAGAGCTCTCAATTGCCAAATCTTTGACAAGTCTGAGCATCAAAATAAATTATATTCCCAGATTATAACTGACTGCATAAAAACAAAACAACCACAAGTGCATACTAATTTATAAATAAATCACTTAATAAATTGGAAATTCAACAAGGAATAAGATAGTTATATAGTTTCAAAATTCCTCCCTACAAAATACTAATTACACAGGGGAAAAAATCTTTATTAGTTGAAAATATACAATATTTGGGAGTGATATGCTTCAGCAGGCAATTTACTATCATGTGGTTCAGGAAAAAAATAATTCATGAAACTTGAAGTACTTGAAATGTTTTTCTAAGAACAAGAAGTTTTCGAAAATTTATATTAAAAAATAAAATAAGAAACAAATTTCCTTTATCTCATAAAGGGTATCCTCAAAACAGATGTAGTAGATATCACACCTAACAGTCAAACATTGTAAGTATACCTGTCAAGTTCAGGAGCAAGACAGGAACAATCCAATGTTATACTAGAGTTCCTAGCCAATGTATAAGGCAAGGAAAAATACAAATATTGCAAAGGAAAAACATAATTGCTATTACAGCAATTATATGCTTGTCTAAATTAAAAACTCCAAATAAATATAATGATAAATTATTAGAATTCATAATAATGGTATCAAGGTAGCTGTATATAATAAACTCAATAAATCAAAGTCTATTATTACATTTCTGTATATCAGCACCATCCCATAGAAAATGGAAGCACTGACAATAGCAACAAAAACTTTTAAATACCAGAAATACATCTAACAAAACTGTAAAACGTTTTTAAGGAAAAAAGTAGTTTATTCAAACTAAATCAATGGACTTATATATCATATTTTTGGATACTAAGTCTAAATATTCTAAGATGTTAATTCTTCTTGAAATTGTTCTTTAGTTCAATGCTAAAATTCCTGCTAAAATCCCAAAAGAGTTTTTCATAGGACTCAACAAAATGATTCTATTGTTTTATGAAGAAGCAAAAGTCTAAGAATAGTTAAGAAATTTTTGAAGAATAAGATAGGGAACCATAATATATTATCAAATTTTATAAAAGCAAGTTAAATTATATAACTTGGAACTCGGATAATGTCAAACAAATGGGCATCTGGTTTTCTACAAAGCAGGCACTGCATATCAAAACAGAAAGAATGGACTTTTAATACTTTTAGTATTGAACCCACTGATAATGCATATGGAAAAAAAAGAAAGGAGATCTCTATCTCACACCTTACATACACCAAAATCAATTCTGAAGTATTTGGAATTTAATTGTAAAGGCCCAAACTCTTAGTTTTTTAGAAAAGAATAGGAGATTATTTTTGTAACCTCAGACCAAGGAAAGATTTCTTAAACGAGAATTTCTAAAAGCACAAACCACAAAGAAAAAGTCTGAGAAATTCAGCAGCATTCGAGTTGAGAACTTTTGCTCATCAAAGGATACCAGAGTGAAACTTTAAAAGCAGTCCACAAAAAGCAAGAGATGTTTGCAACACATATAACCAACAAAATACTTACATCTAGAATATACAAAAAAAAACCTCTAAATCACACAGACAAAAGCACACAAGTTCACGTGTGCACATGGGCGAAACACATTACCAGGCAACAAACTTTCCATATACACAAGAAGAGCCACTTTAACATTGAGGTTTTGCAGGGGAATGCAAAATATAGCTGCAATTAAATCACTGTATTCCCATCACATGACAAAAATTAAGAAGTTGGAAAATACCAAGTGTTGCACAGATGTGGAACAATGGAAACCAGTGTCTACTACTTGAGGAGAGTAAAACAGATGAAACAATTTTGGAAAACAGCTTGGTGCTTCTAGAGTAGAATATTTCTATGCCCCATGAGTCAGAAATTCCACATCTAGTTAGTTACACCCAAAGAATCTTTGCACATGTGTACCAGGAGAATGTTCATATCAGTATTATTTGTCAGAGCAAAAAAATAAAACAAAACAAAGCAAAAAAACTAGAAACAAAGTAGATGGATAGCAAAAATAAAATGGACACAAAGTTATTGTTTCTTCACAGAACAGTACAGAAATGAAAATTAATGAAGTTGAACTAAACATAAATATGAATGAACCTTGCTGAATGAAAGAAGCAAGTCACAGAGAAATATTTATAATGTAATATCATTTACACTAAGTTCTAAAAGACAAGCCTTCTTAACCTCTCATTTCTTAACCTGGGTAGTTGACTGCAAACACATTATTCATTACATTGTACCCTCATGTTGTGTATGCTCTTTCTATGTATGTTTCATACATTCCCTCCTGTCCCTGGCCCCAGAGTAATGAGAACAGTCTGGGGATACAGAAGCATGAGTTCCCTGGCTTTTCCATGGTCCTGCCACCAAGTGGCAGTTCTATTCAGCAGCTCCTTAACTCTTGTGCACGCAGCCAGAATGCTGCTGCTGCTTTAAATATTCGTCCACCTACCACTACACACACACACACACACACACACACACACACACACACACACACACACACAGCGACGGGGCGGGGGGGTTGGAGAGAGGGAGAGGGAATTATGTGAGGGAAAATTACTGGTTTATTCTCAACATTGGAGGGGAGAGGAAACAATAAAACAAAACATTTGTATATCACACTTTAGATTATAAAACATTATGTACTTCTTTATGTTTATCCTCCAAACAGGTAGACAGTGTATGAATTATCGAGATTTAGTATTTTGTAATCTCCCAAAAAATGTCACAAAGCGGTATCATCAAGCTCTTCTCATTATTCTACCTTAGATTTTTCAATTCCTATTCCAAGGTCAAAACAAGCGTTGGAAGTGATAATATGATAAAAGTGAGCAGGGAAAATACTACTGAAATGATCTGGAAGAAAACTGATGGGTACGATCACTTTGCAAACTGTTTTGAAATATCTACTAAAGCTGAATTATCTACATACCATCTATTCTATTCATAAGTATATACTCAACAAAAATGCACACACATGTTCACCAAAATATACTATAATGCTGTAGCAGCACAATTCATAATAACCAAAAGTGTGAAAACTGTCTGAACGCCTATCAACTGTAGAAAAATGAAATAAACTGGGGTATATTCACATCATGTAATATTCTACAATGATGAGAATGAATGCAAAATATGGATCCTCACACATACATTGTTGAGCAAAAGAAGCCAAACTTTAAAAAAGAATATATATGGGGCTGGCCGAGTGGCTCAGTTGGTTAAGAGCTCGTTCAAGAGTGCAAGCTGAGCAACAGCAGTTCGATGCCCAGCCCGAGCTGAGCTACTGCTGAGCTGCCAATGGGTGGCAGGATGGCTCAGCTAAAAAAAATATATATGATTTCATTTATATGAAGTTCAAACACAGGTAAACACACCTATGTCTTCAGAAATCATTCAGTCACCATTAGAAATGTGAGGTAGTGACTTGAAGGAGCTTCTCTTCTGGGGGTCTGGTAATGTTTTATTTCTTGCTACCTGAGTATTTTCAGTTTATACAAATTCACTGAAATAGACATTTATGAACAGTACCTTTTTCTATATGCAAAGCATGCTTCAAGTGTTTGAAATGGGATGTTGGGAATTAAAGTGAGGAGACAAGATACCACTAAAAATTTTTTTCTACATGTCCACATGTTCTTCAGATCAGGATGAAACTTTTTATTTAAAATCCTCTAAATCAGACACTACAACATTAGAAATACTAAGTTTACAGCATAGGGAATACAGTCAATATTGTAGTAACTATGTATGATTTAGATGGGTACTACACTTATTGGGGTGATCACTTTGTATGTTATATGAAAGTCTAATCACTACGGTATACACATGAAACTAATATGTCAACTGTAATTGAAATTTTAAAAAAAATTTTTAAAAGTACTAAGTCAAAATATTTCAAGAGCTCTGGGTTTAAAATATTCTGTGCTAGTATGCAACCGGGTGACCTTGAGTCATGCAGTTAAACCTGGGAATCTCACTTTTCTGACCATTAAAAGAGGATTACTGCTGTCCTCGCCATCCCACAGTGTTGCTATGATGAAGAAAATAAGGCACAGGAAAGTGCCGTTTAAACTGTGAAGTAACCCTGAGCTGTGTATAAAAGGACAAAAAGTAGATCAAAGGCCAAATACATTGCTTACAATTTTTAAGTTTTATTTGTGTTCAATTTAAGAGCTTTGTTCAAGAGAACTCTTAAATACAGAGGAGGCCTATGTAATCAAATAAAGACACTACTGCTCTGGGTTTGCCTGGGGGATGCAGGGTGATGGCAAAGATCATGCTGGAGCTGCCTTCCCAGGCTCCTCTCCCTGCTGTGCCCCCGGGGCCTCCTAGAATACCACTGTGTACACAAGGGTTTGGACTCACAAAGACCAGAGTAAACAGTCCATGTTGTATCACTAATTAGCTATCTGAGCCTCAACTTCTTCAACCAGCAGATGAAGCCAGTGTCACCTACTTTTCAAGGATAATGTGCATTAGGGAACCTGGAAGAATGCCCAATATTCACTGTATGATCACTATATCAAAGTTTTACATACACAACTCTGTAAGACACATGCATGAAAGAGAGCACCAAACTGAACTATTTTCAAAGCAATTAAATTTAACAACTTTATGCTAAAACCTGGATGTCTCCAACAGCCTCCTAAATATTCTCACTGAAATCATTCTCTCTGCTATTCATTTTCCACAAATCCCTTCAAATAATATTTTTAAAATACCAATTTGGCCAGTTTGACCATGTCACTCATCTAGCTTACTATTGCCTAGAGTAATTCCCAAGCTCTTTTTGTGGCACACAGGTCCTTTATGATGGGCCAGAAGCCTACAAATCATCCTTTCCTCTTCTCTCTCCAATTATTAAATTTGAATAGGAGACATACTTTTGAATAACCTTTTATTTTTTTCCAGAACAGTAATTATATATTGGCAAAAATCAGAAATTAGAAAATGCAGATTTTTTTTAAAAAAGATATGACATTCTCACCAACCAGGTATCATCACTTTACTGCATATCCTTCTGGACATACAGATGGAAATATATGATCATCCTAAGCAAAAGAACTCAGGCGGAAAAAGTCGAGAGCCATATGACTTTACTCATATGTGGGATGTAAAACTGAAAGCAACAAAGGAACAAGAAAAACAAAAATTCAGAGACACAGTGGTTACTAGCGGAAAAGGGGTGGGGGAAGGTAGAAATAGCTAAAGGGGGTCAAATATATGGTGATGGAAGGAGGTTTGACTCTGGGTGGTTGAGCACACAATGCAATATACAGATGATGTGTTATAGAATTGTATACTTGAAACTTATGTAATTTTACTAACCACTGTCACCCCCAATACATTTAATTTAAAAATATATGATCATAATGTACATACTGTTTTATAACCTGCTTTCTTCGGTCAACAATCTCTATCTTTCCCATTTCAGTAAACGTCTACCTTATCTAATACATAGGCTATATTCAATTTCCACAACTGACCCAAAATGTCCTTTCCAGTTGATCTGTCCAACCAATATCTAGTTTAGAATCTCATATTACATCTAGTTGTCATTTAAATTTCTTTTAATGTAGCGCTGTCACCTCCCTGCACCAACTTTTTAGGACACTAACAAGCTATTTATTACTATTTTTCCTATAGAATTTCCAATAATCTGAATTTGTCTGGTTCCTTACTCTCTTATTCTTCTATCACCTGTTTATCCTGTCAAAGGAGGTTGTAATGACTTGAAGAATTAAAAATAAATGCTTTTGGCTAGAATACATTATGCATGACGCTGTGTATTGCACAGAATTATATATACTCATATTATATATAACTCTCTGAATCTGATGAGAAGATATATAGTATCTGGTTACCTGAACTCATGAGTGATGGGAAAACAAATCACTGGATTAGGGTAATGACAGTTTGATCTCTTCAATGAACAATAACGTATGTCTCTCTTGCAACCAAAAGTAATTTATATGTGTTACTTTGCCACTATATGAATGGTCTGGGAACCTGCTACTGGTTATAATAACAGTTAATAATCCTGGCATAAAGCAGAAATTTCATTAGGGATTATAAAATGATGTTTCTCTAATTCTACCACACTTTCTACATTTATTTGCTGGCATTCTTCAGCAAAGTTGAATTATCTTTCATCAGGGGCTTTAGTTACTAAAATGTAGATCCCACTATAAATGAACCATAAATGCTTAATTCTTTCCTATTAATAAGTATTTTTAAGGTAATAATGTATATTAATAGTCACCTCAAACTGTATCAAGTTGAGCACTGGTTTATCTATCTTTCTCTTTGTTGAGCATCTTAGGTACTCATGGGTTTTCCTTCGTCACTGAGAAGTGCAGCTCCTACTTTCAAGAACCTGCACCTTTGCTCATGTCAATTCACCTGAGCTCCCCAAAATTCTTCACCTGCTAAGCTCAACTTCCAGTTTCAGATCCTCTCTATAATGGTAGACAGTGAAATTCTCCATCTCCATTTCCCAGAGCAGTTTCTTCTCTCTTGCATGCTACATAAAGGTTCTTCTGATGTTTTATTTGGTAGCATCTTTTTCACTCTCTGGGCTTGTCTTCTATAGGTGAGAACAGTATCTTACACCAGTGTTATTCACAGTTTGATCTCAGTTCAGTTCTCGTCCACAAACTGTTTCCTGTCTGTGACACAACAAAAAGCTTGCACCAGACTATAAATCAAGAAAAGCAGTCACTAAACACAGTTTGGCTTGGCTCAATTTTTTTCTCTGGTAGCAAGAATGTGTGGAACAAGGGTGAAATATGTCGATTTCTATAGTGGCAAGAGCTACTTGAACTCTCAATGGACCAATAACAAACACTTCATGTGCAAGCTACTTTGAATAGCACTGTCCAACCATCAATTCCCCCTTACTGCCAGGAACACAAAAGGAATGTGAAAAACTGTTTGTAGAGAGAGAAGCCAGTGTAGGAGAAGCGGGGACCACTGGCATGTTGAGATATACCCTCGAACATGAAGGGTAAGTTGCGGCATCTGATCTTCCTACAACCAAAAAAATGTACAATACCTTGTGGGCCTCTGGATTTTGGAGGCAACACATCCGTCACCTGTGTGTTATTCCGGCCCATTTACCAAGTGAGCTGAATAGCTGCTGGGTCTGAGGAGGGCATAGAAGGCGCTGCAACAGATCCAGGCTGCTGTGCAAGCTGCTCTGCTACTTGGGTCACTCGATCCAGGAGATTCCATTGAGCCTGAAGTGGCCATGGCAGAAAGGGATGCCTCGTAGGTGAGCCTCAGTGCAGGCCCTTAGGAACAAATGGAGAACTACTCTCCTTTTGAGACACAGCTCTCAGTCTGTTCCTGGGTCCCAGAAGTGACTGAATGCTTAACCTTGGGCCACCCAGTTACCAATATAGAGCTGCCCATCACATACTGGGTACTATTAGATACATAAACTCATAAAGTTGGGTGTGCATAGCAACATTCCATTATCAAACGCAAGTGCTATAGACATGATGGGGCCAGGTAGGCCCTGAGGATACAAGTAAGTTACATGAAGAAGCAGCTCAAATGCCCACAATCCCCACTCCTGATACTCTGTCTTCTCTCTTCCGGCCTGCACTGTGGTCTCATGGGGGAGTTCCCTCTGATCAGCTGACAGAAGAAAAGATGCAGGTATGGTTTACAGACGGTTCTGCCTGGTGTGCAGACACACCTGAAAGTGGACAGCTGCAGCAGCACAGACCCTTCTGGGGCTCTTGGAAGAAGAGCAGTGAAAGGAATCCTCCCAGTGGGCAAAACAACCAGCAGTGAATCCACCTGTTCACTTTGCTTAGAAGGAAAAATGGGAAGATGTTTTGTTATATACCAGTTCGCGAGCGGTAGCCAATGGTTTGACAGAATGGTCAGGGGCCTAGAAGAAACATGACTGAAAAATTGGTGACAAGAAAATTTGGGCAAGAGGTATATGGATGGGCATAAAATATGAAGATATTTGTGTCTCATGTGAATGCTCATCAAAGGGTGACCTCAGCAGAAGAGGATTCTAATCATCAAGTGAATATGATGCCCCATTCTGTGGAAACCAGTCAGCCTCTTTCCCCAGCCAACCCCGTCACCACCCAATAGGCTCGTGAACAAAATGGCAATGGTGGCAGGGGTGGAGGTTATGCATGGTCCCAGCAACATGGCCAACCTGGCTACAGTCACTGCTTAGTGCCTAACCTGCCAGCAGCAGAGTCCCTAATGTAGCATCATTTCCTGGATGGTCAGCCAGGTACCTGTGGCAGGCTGATTACATTGGACCACTTCCATCATGGAAAGGGCCGCATATTGTGCTTGCTGGAATAGACACTTACTCTGGATATGGCTTTGCTTTCCTGCTCACAGTGCTTCTACCAAAGCTACCATTCATGGATTTACAGAATGCCTCCCCGATGTGGGTGGGCCTCACCCAATCCGCTGAAGGCCTGAATAGGAGAAAAGGTGGAGTAAAGGAGAATTCATTCTCTCTTCGACTATCTTCAGGCTACAAGAATGGTCTTCTGCTGCCTTTGAACTCAAATGCATACTGGAACTTACACCACTGGCTCTCCTGTGTCTACCCTTCAGACTCAGGCTGGAACTATACCGTCAGCCCTACTAGGTTTCCAAGCTTGCCAACTATAGATCTTGGGATTTCTCAACCTCCTAATCACATGAGCCGATTCCTTATAATAAATCTCCCTCTAGAAAACCCAGGCTAATTCCAAAGGCAATTCCTTCAAACTGGTAATAGACAGTAAGGGGAAATCTAGGAAAATGAAAAGGTGGTTTCTCATTTGTCCTTATCAAGCAGGGTTTTCTGATTGGGTCCTGGGGATCAAGAAAACAAAGACAGAAATGAAAGTCCACTGGATTAAGACATAATCAGCAACTAAGGCAGGTAAGGTACTTTCAAAATTGTTTGATTACAATCAATTTAACATACATTTATTGAGTACTAGGTAATAGAAATGTTATATATTTATATGTAAAGTACTCAGGAGCTCTATAAAATTGTTCCCAGTAAGAATCCAGCTGTAGAAATCATTTTTATTCTATTTATATTTTCATTAATGATTTCTCTTTAGTTTCCTTATATGAAGATAATGCAATCTTATAAGGGAAACTGCCTAACTAAACTTTGCTAAAAATAATCAAGGACAAGAATTCTGAATTAAAGGAAAACTGCCTTGACATAAGCCACTTGGAGTACAACAGAAGAGATTATGCAATTACCTCTTTCATGTGGACATTCTTCCTTCTGAACTAGTATGCAGGTCCCATCTTGTAGGGCTTCAAATTCACTGAAGTAAAAGTGACTCTTCCCTATAATACCAATCCCTTATGTGTAGCCCCAGGTAGATACTGGTTGTCAGTGCTTATCCAAGTTTTGACGCTTGCAAATGAGTGCAAACTCCCACCTCTCTACTGGTAAATCCAGCACCCAACAATATGCAAGGATTAAATCAAATTTTGAGCTGCGACACACTGAAGTTTCAGAAGGAAGCAATCACGCAACTGAAGTAATTTTAAAAATATTTTCTCTAGATTTTAAAGAGGAAAGGGCTTTTGATTAAAAACACGTTTATCTCCTCTTTCTGTTAAGCCTATGCTAAAATGATAGGAAATTTTAAAAATATAAATTATAATGATGAACAGAATTAGGAAGGGGGCATAACTTTAGTAAGTGATTTAGGAGGACTGGAGGAAGACACAACTATACTGTGCGCAGATGGAGAATACAGACAAAATTTGCCCTGCAAAACCCCAAAGCGGATCAAAATGCTAGATACAGAAATAGCCAAGTATCTGACCCATCAGGATTAAAAATGTGGCAGTTGACTGGAAGTCTGCACAAGGCAAGAACAGACCCCCAAGTCCTCCACCTCTATTCCAAGAAAAAAAAAAAATCACAGAGGTTTCCTCTCTGGAGATATTGCAACAACTTTAGAAGGAAAAATCTTCCACTTAATGTAGGTACTGACATCCACCAACATCCATCAATCACTGTAAAATAAAACCAGCTAGTTGACAAGCCTGCTCCTATACAGAGTCCTGACTCAACTTTTTAGTTCCTCACCCCTAAATATTAACGAACAACAAAAATCATTAGATATATGAAGATTCTAAAAGGAAGACAAAATAAAGGATAAATGACCAGTTAGAAAAAAAGAGAACCTGAGAAATTCAAACGTTAACAGAAACACTCTACTTAATAGTTACTAACTAAACAAGAATTGAAAGAGATAGTAAGGACTTCTACATAATAAAGAGTTCTTGGAAACTGAAAATATGATTGCCAAGGTAAGTAATTCAACAGAAATAGAGAGCTGGAATATGACGTTGAAGAAATATATTATAAAACACAATGAAACCCAAAGAAAAGGAAAATATGAAAGAAAAGATAAAAGACTGAGACACAATTCAGAAGTTTTAGTTTGCGATTACCAAGGATACCAGAAAGATACAGAAAACACGGGTAAAACAAAACAAAACAAAACCATGTAAGGATATAAGGAAATTTCACACTACATGACTCTCCAAGGAGCCTGCTATCTACCCATACGTTAAGTGGAAAACAAACAACTACAACAAAACTCAAATCCCAGCACATTCCTGTGAACTGCAGAATGCCAGAAATACAGATTAAAATGCCAAAAATAAAAGATAAAAAAATCTCCTAGAGATTAAAACGGACAAAATACATGATAAAATGGATCCAAATGTCGGAGATTTTTCTCAGTGGCTAAACTAGATCTTTGAAAAGTAATGCATTCAGGGCCCGCAGAGTGGCGTGGTGGTTAAGCGCTGGCCTGGGGAAGCCAGCGGCCCTGGTTCGGGTCCCACATATGAGGGCCAGTGACACTGCCCTCAAAAAACAAACAAAGAAACAAACAAACAAACAAACAAAAGTAATGCATTCAGATATTAAGGGAAAGCTCACTTCCATCCCAGCCAATCTATTAAATATCAATCCAATGAGAGTAGATAAGCAAGATTTTCAGTAATGTAGTCACTAAAAAATTTACCATCCTTTTGCTCTCTCTTAAGGAGTAAATTAAGGATATATTTAAGCAAAATGAGGGAGTAAACGTAAACAAAAAGTAGATATGTCATCAAGGAAATAAGTGGACCCAGTCACAGAACATAATAAAAGGAAGTCCCTGCATAACAGCTCTAGAGATGCTTCTGACAGTAACCTGCTCAGATCAGAAAAGGGTGACTGACGTGGGCGAGGGATAGAAATAGTTTCTCGTTAAGCCCGTGGGTACTATGTGAATATTTTAAAGCTATGTAAATGTATCACACTACACTTTTTTAAATTTAGTAATATTAAAAGGGAAAAAAATTAAGAGGCAGTTATCTGAAATCTTGGACTCATTCAGCCTTTAACATCTATTAGTATTTGGGGGGAACTTTAAAGATGCCCTAAAAAGATTTTGCAACTTTCTTCTCATATTTTTGTTGTCACTGCATAAACAATTGGATCAGTGTGTACTACCTGAAGTTTCAGAAGACACAGTGACAGAAAGCCATTAAGGGATTCAGTTTTTCATAAAGTATCTCAAAACACAGTTTATTATTTTTATGGTACTTATCATTGGTTACCAATTTACCTATTGTCTCCTTAATTATGCTACTTCTGTCATTACTAGAGGTGGCTTGGTCTTAGCTGACATTTAATCATGCTTCCTGTTTCAGGGCAATAAATCCAGACACAAATGAGGGTATGTGGTATAGCTCTCTAGCCCAATGACTAATTCAAAGAAAATATTTAACATATTTTAGCTATTTCCCACCCTTTCTACCTCCTCTTGCCTTTGACTCTGAAGCTCCTGAGCAAAAAATACTCTCCCTAGACTGGCGAGGAGAGAAATACCTTACACAACTCAACTTACTCCCAGTTACGGTTAAACTAAATTGGAAGCTCAAAGTCTATATATTTCAAACATGGCATTGCTGTCTCGAGAGGAATCCAAGAATCATATATATAAAAGGATCCTCCACTTTCTTGCTCTCAGCCTTAGCACAGAAATATTTCTTGTCAACAGGTAGCTAAACATCCACAAGAATGCAGGACAGTAGTAGTCCAGAAAACTCTATAACCAAGTAACTTCAACTAGCCTTTACTGAGTACTCTGACCGCAACCAGAAATTCTAAGACTTGGTCCCTGGTCCCAAGAAGCTAGAACATATAACCCTGAGGAAAATAACCCAGAAAGTAAGTTGTACAGAGATGCTAAAATATTCGTTCTCACCCATAATTTAAGCTAAATTTGTCTAGCAAAACAAAACAAATATAGATTTAAAATTCAATAACAAATATCCACATTTTCAAATTAGTATTTTATTCCTTCGTTTTCTGCTATGCTTCTGTAAGTGCTAAATGTTCAAACAAAAAAAATACTACTGAATGAGAAGCCAGATTCAACCATCAGCTCAACCAGTGTCTTTGGACAAGTCACATCACTGCTATGAGTCTAGATTTTTCTCAAAAAAAAAGAGGGAGGACTGAGAAAGTAAACTTGAACATTTCAAACAAAAGTGAAATTATATGATTATGATTATGTAAGTAAAACTGCTATTTCTTATTTCCCATTTAGCTGAAATTACGAGTATATTAGCAGTCACTGATGACTGAATGCCTGCTATGTTTCAGACATCAGATCTCTCAATTTACAGCTACTATTTCTAATTCTCTCAATAATTGTACAATGTTGGTACTATAAAAATGAGGAAGCAGAAGCAGAGAGATTGGCTTACCAAATATCACACAGTTCATATGTATTGAGGACTATAGAGACCACTGTGCAAAATCCCATGTTTTTCTCTGTCACAAAAATTTCTATTATGTATTATACTATTTACAAACATCATTTCTACAGAAATCTAAATAGACATTAAAACCCCAATTAACTGGTTTCTTTTTAAAAGTAAAGTCAATCCGGGGCGGCAGAGTGGCGCATTGGTTAAGAGCTGGCTTGGGACGCCAGAGGCCCCGGTTCGGATCCCACACATATTCGGGCCAGTGACACTGCCCTCTACAGCTAAGATGGTGAACAACAGCTCCACCTGGAGTTGGGCTGCTGTGAGTCCCTGGAAACGGCACAACTGCAGCCCCTGCTGCAGTGGGCTGTCATAGGCTACAGTGAGTGGCCGGCAGCCAGTGTGAGCTGCCAAGAGCCGCTGTGAGCAGCTGTCCAGAGGCTGGCGACAGATCTGCCTCACCCGAGAAGAGCGCAATGATGATACCAACATGGGCCAGTGAAGCAATGTGCTCCACAACTAGACTGAAGAACAAAAGGACAGCAACTTGTCTGTTCCCCTTCTCTGATTCCCCAATGCTGTTCCCCTCCCCCAATTCCCCAATAAAAAAATAAACATAAAAAAAAATAATAAAAGTGCAGCCAATCCATCTTGCAACTCAAATGTTTGAGCCAAAGATGCTCATTATGTACTCACTTGATGCAGCAGACGTTTCAGTTTGAGTAACTGAGTTTTTACAGCAGTACAATCCTGGACCATGTGCCGGAGGGTCATCTCATCCAGTATCACTGTATTTTCAGGTATATCTACAAACATCTTCTGAGACTGGAAAAAGGGGGTCCCTCCATAGCTTTCAAAATGACCCAGAGGAGATTCTCTATAGGGCGAGCCTCTGGAAGGGCAGGACAGGAATTTGGAGGGAAAAGATATACAACATAATTTCAGAAAGAAATAAAGGTAATGAAATCAGTACTGTGATTATTATATATCATTTATCACTGTCACAAAGTCACTCTTTTACTTACCTCACACCCTGCATTTGTTTCCACTGAAAGGTCCAATCAGATCTAGTTGTTAATACAATTATTTTCTGCACTCTCCCCTTTTGAGTATTTTACACATTGGTTTATTAAATCTTGTTCCTCAGGAACATGAACAGGAACAATTCTGAGGAAAGGCATGGCCTGGAAAAAATTATACTGATTTTCCTCTTTCTGCACTGATATCTGCCTTTTAGCTTTTCACTTTAATTGGACTCTTACACTTCACATCTTTTTTTAGCCCCATAACTATGCATTACCCATGTTAATAACCATATTGGACACACCCCTGGACTCCTATTGCTTGAAAGTCCCAGCAGACAGTTAAGACAGATGAACTGTTATTTATTCTTTTGCTTCCAACTTTTTGGATAAATCACATTTTCCAATCAAGTTTAAACAAGATTTTATAAAATCTTATACATACCACATATTTCCTAATCTTAAAATACATTAAAAAAATCTACTCTAAAAAATTTAAACATCCCTTTGGTTTCATACAATATAAATGTTGAATAAGAGGGAAAAAAAAAAAAACTAGGGATAATGTGTTTCATGGATGTGAAAAACACAACGTTCTTAACCAGAAGTCATAGGTATAGCTACAGCAATTTATAAAGTACTGCATTCACATTACACATAATTCCCAGGTGGTTCCTAAGATAAGAACACATTGAAAAAATCTTCTAATATAATATTATGCCAGGATTAAACTTAAATTCATGATGTATTATTAAATTTGCAAAAGTCACAATGCACTAAATTTCAACCATTTTGAAAAAGTACAAATATGGCTTCTACTAAATTTTCTAGCTTCTAACAAATACTATCCCCAAATCGCTAAATTCTCAAATATTAAATCTGAACTTCGTTTTCACAAGATTATTTTTCTCTGCAACTACTTCAGGCCTGATTTTTCTTTTAACACCTCAAAAAAACTTTTTTAACATTTCAACTGCTGAACCACAGGTAAAACCCTAATTTGTTCACATAAATATCTGCTTTGTTTTTACTGATTCAAAATATAGTTGAATTATTAAATTTCAAATACTGATCAATTAATTAGTATAAATTTACCATCCATGAGTGAAGAGATAGACAATCTATCTCTACGGCATGATGAAAAATATGTAATAATAAAAAGTTAAGAAAATAGTAAGACAAAAATATACAATCACCTGGCAAAGGAATAGAAGAGATAGTAAGAGTTGTTTTTAGAGAAAAAAGCTGACATACTTTGGGAAATTTTCTTGGATAGGAAAGAACTTGGGATGAACTATAAAGTATAAGGTTTGAGTTTGACTGAAATGAAAGGTGAAGGCTTTCTAGAAAAAGCAAATGAAAATGAATGGCACAAAGTGCAAGGCATGTTTTTCAGGGACAAGGAGACTCTTAAATATGGCTTATGAGGCCACAGAGAGCCTGAATACAATTTATTCTTAAACTTTATCCCTCAACACATCTGCCTCCCTCAGGCTGACTTCTTAATCCGCAGCAAATTATCTGAGATTGCCAAAACATGCTACAATCTCCCTCATCTCCAAACCCATGTCTTCACTTCTCTACTTTTGGCCAGTCTACCCATCCTGCCCTCCAATGTACCCTTGATCTGGAGACTGATAGCTCCTCTTCATCTTAAATAAGTTGGCATTTCCTCAGGGAAGGCTGCCTTAATCCCCTAAATCACAGGTGCCTTTAGACAGCCCTATGCTGTGCTCCATTATAGGACTTGTCACAGTATACTGTGTTCATTTGTAACCATGACAAATTAGAAACTCCACAAAGACACAAGCTGTGTATTCTTTTCCTCTGTGTCAGAGGCAGCCGGTTTTGTGTTTGTTTGCTTGTTTGTTTTTGTTGCTGTTGTTTTCACTGAATGAGTAAGGAGCATGGATTTTAACCACCATGTTGATGTAAGTTTCCACCTGTGAGATTCTAAACTTCTTTAGTTATGACACTAAAAAGCACTACTTTAATATTATCTGGAAGCAGTCACATTCAAAATTCCCAATTAATAATCAAATTAAAGTTCACTTTTTATTTTGCCAAGCGAGTAAAAGAGGAAAGTTTAGAGAGAGAAGAGGTTGAAGGGGGATGGTCTGCAGTCTACGGCATGAGAATCAGTATGAACAAAGGGCTTAGATTAGGTTGGCATAAACATGGATCACATCAAAGAAACTGATGAATGAAAAAAATTTCAAAGGAAGAGGCAAGGAGTCTTGATAACTAACTGAATATGTGGACAAAGCACTGGCATGTAAAAAAACCACAACTGTGTTAAATAGACAGTTCTGATCTAAGATTTACTAGCTGACATTACTAACTATTGAAAACAGTTAATATCTTAAGTTTCTTTAACTTTCAATGTTTCCCACTGTCTGCCAAATAAGTTCATATGCCTCAGGTTGCACTTCAAACACTTCTACTGAGGTCCAAACTAAACATCTTCTCCTAATACTGAAATGCTACTTCTTCCAAAAGCACTCCCTCATCCCTTCAACCAGATAAAAATACCATTTTATGATCCTTAATTTATTTTACAACATAAATTAAAGAAACTTGTATATACGTAGCACCTTTAGTTAAATTATAAACCCTCTGAGGACAGGGCTATAGCTTATTAATTTTTGTATTACCTGCACAGATTATCTTAGTTCAAATGTTAGCTTTGTCTCTTACTACCTATGTAACCATAGGGCAAGTTACTTTATCTATGCTTCATTTTCCTGATCTATAAAATGAGGATAGTAAGAGTACTCACCTCGTTAAGTTGGTATATGAATTGAAGGGGGTAATATATGTTAAAATGCTTGGAACAATGCTTGCTATATAGCAAGTATTAAGTAAAAACCAATTACTATTGTATTTTTATTGTTATTATCAATAATTTGCAACTTTTTTATATTAAAAAAACTTTCTAACATGTCAAAAGAATACTATAATGCCATATCCCTTCACCTATACCCCCCAATTGGTAAATGTTGACACAACTGCTTTATATCTGTGTATCTGTTGCTAAACCAACTGACAAGAAATTGGAAATACTATAACACCTCACTGGAGGACTATCTGAAGCCTGCTGGAGGGAAAAATGAGTTATTACTGAAAAGAGGCAGAAGAAAAGAGACACAACAGAAAGCAAATAAACAGCAGGTTATTTCCAGAAAATAAAAGGACACTTAAAACAGGAGAGGGAAAAAAACAGGACACAAAGATCATGAAGATTTTGAGATTTTACATTCTGAGAAGATTATCCAGCTCACACATGAGAATCTCAACCTTTGAATAGAATGGGAGGTAAAATCACCTTCCAAGAATGCAAGCAAAATTCCAGGGAGGAAGCCATAAAGAAGTTGAAGAAAAAGAAACATGAGAAAAGGAGGAATTACTAGACACAACACCTCATATTAAGATGATATGCACAATTTTTACTTGTATACAAATTTTAACTATTATGGGTTTCTAGTAGAGAAAGCAGAAGGTGAAGGCAACAGAAAACTGCAAGCCACTTTGGGGAATCCACTGGAAGGCAACCAGAGTGTCAGCAAAGGCAAAGCCCACATGCCTTTGTGGCCCATGTGGCCGATCACAGGCAAGGAGGCTAGCAGACATGAAAAACTTAACCAATACAGGTATGGGTGAAGGCAAAACTGAGTTCAGTGGTTAGAGAAGCATGCGAAAGAAATGCCTACAATCACCAATATTATTTTAAATCATTCTATATGCACAGCCAATAAAATAAACAAGAAAAAAAATGGATCAGAATAACTACAAAAATAAATCTTTAAGAGATCACTCTTTTTTTTAACCCACTTAAATTGAATCCACACACAGCAGCAGCACATGATATTTAATCCACATGCCTAATAATCAATTGCTGTGTAATTATTGTAGCTTTAAAAGAATCTTCCCCAAATTATGTGACTGTATCTATATACTTCTCTACTTCAACCAGGCTTTTTGATTTCTAAGATGTGTGATTTTTGTGCTAATCTTAAGATTTGTGATTCATAGGTTAGACTGGCAACTAGAACATGAGAGAGATTGATTTTTTTCATCTTCATTTATTTCCTAACCTGAGTTGCAATTTGACTTCACAAAACCTTTAGTGTTTCTTTTCTTACCATTTATAAAAATTATATATTAAAAGTTAAATGTGTGCATTATGTTCATGATTATATTTTTTTAAGTGCTTAATGCAACACAGTCTCAATTAAAATCACGGCAAGGTATTTTGTGGATAGCAGCAAAGTGATTCTAAAGTTTATATCAATAGGTAAAAGACCCACAATAACCAACACAATGCTGAAGAAGAAGAAAGAATACTGACTCTATCTGACTTTCAGACTTACTATAAAGTGACAGTAAGCAAGACAGTATGGTACTGATGAAAGAATAGACAGTCCGTGGAACAGAACAGAGTTCAGAAATACACCAATACGGTCAACAGATACCTGGCAAAGAGCAAAAGCAATTCAAAGGAGGGGGCACAGTCTTTTCAACAACTGGACATCCAAATGCACAAAAATGACCTCATACGCCTTTCCCAAAAATTAACTGAACAAAGATCAAAGACCTAAATGTAAAATGCAAAACTACAATAAGTCAAGGGACAACATCCAGGTGACCCTGGATTTGGCAATGAGTTTTTAGATACAACATAAAAAGTACAAACCATAAGAAAAAATTGACAAGTTGGATTGCATAGAATTAAAAATGCGCTGTGAAAAACGCCATTAGGAGAATAAAAAGGCGAGCTACAGACTGGGAGAAAATATTTGTAAAATATGTGTCTAATAAAGGACCAGTATCTAAAATAAAAAAAGAACTCTTAAAATTCAAAAGGAAAAAAGAAACAAAAAAAGCGAGCAAAAGAGCTAAACAGACACCTCACTGAAGAAGAGGTACTGATGGCAAACAAGCATATGAAAAAATGCTCCACATCATTTACCATTAGGGAATTGGAAATTGAAAGAAGATAATCACTACCCTCCTATCAGAATGGTTAAAATCCAAAGCACGACACCAAGTGCTAATGAGAATGTATAGCAACAGCAGCTCTCATTCACTGTTGGAAGAAATGCAAAATGTACAGCCACTTTGCAAGACACTTTGGCAGTTTGTCATCAAACTAAACTTACTCTTACTATGTGGTCCAGCAATAGTGCTTCTTGATACTTACCAAAATTAGTTGAAACCTTACACACACAAAAATGTTTAGAGCAGCTTTATTCATAAATGCCATATTTTGGAAGCAATTAAGGATGTCCTTCAGTAGGTGAATGGATAAACAAACTATAGGACATCTGTACAATGGACTATTATTTAGTGATTAAAAGAAAAAGGGTATCAACCCATGAAAAGACATGAAGGAAACTTAAATGCAGACCACAATAAATGCAGACTACAAAGTGAAAAAAGCCAATCCGAAAAGCTACATACTATCTCTTTCCAACTACATGGCATTCGGCAGAATGTAAAGTTATGGAGACAGCAAAAGATTAGTGTTTGCCAGGAGTGGAGGAAAGAAGGTCTGAACAGGTGGAGGATGTGGGATTTCAAGGACAGTGAAATTATTCTGTATGAGACAGTAATGGTAAATATATGTAATTATGCATTTGTCCAAGCCCATAGAATGCACAGAGTGAACTCTAATGTAAATTGTGAATTTGAATTAATAATTACGTATCAATTATCGACTCATCAGTTGTAACAATACATGATGTTAATAATAGGAGAAACTGTATAAGATGTGGACAGAAAAGGGGCCACATGTTAAACCTGACAAGCTCAGGAGACTGAAATAACCACAGGATAGTGTGAACATAAAAATTCCTAACTAAGGTGGACCATGGCACGAAGTCACAGCTCATTAAACTAATCTGTGCCTTTTCAGTGGGCCTGTTCTTTGTCTTTTTGTACCTAAGGTAACATCTTTAATCCTTTTCTGACCCAGAGCTGGAAACTACAGAATTCCACGATATTATGCTTGTCTTCTGATTACCATCTCTATGAGCTGTAAAAAGCAAACTTAGCTATCCCACACCCACCTGTATGGGAGGAGTCCCTGCCTCTCCAATTTACTTTTATCCAGTCCCAGAGATTTCCCAGCTTTCCTCTCTCCCACCCCCTTAATCTATCACCAATGGATTTCATGTAACCTTTCTCCTTTGATTTTATGTATAAAATAAGCTGTAAAACTGTTGTTCTTTGGAGCATTTTCTCAATCCGTTGAGATTTTGCTTCCCGGCAACTGTCGACAGTTTGGCTCAAATAAACTCATAAGTTTTCTCTTAGGCTGGATGTTTTTCATCAACAAAGAGAAAGTTAGGGGACTGTATGATGACTCTCTGCTCAATGTACTTTCCGCTCAATATTTCGGTAAACCTAAAACTGCTCTAAAAATGAAGCCTATTAAAACAAAGAAACAAACAACAACAAAACATGACAAAAGGAAGAAAGTACTTCCGGAATGGCAGAAAAAGTGTCTCCAAAAATTCATTTCTGCCTAAAAAGCACTGAGAGCACTAGCAAATTTGTCAAAATCAACTTTTTCAGAACTCGAAATCAACCAAATGTTTGCAACAACCGAGGAGCACTTATTAAAACCAACAACAAGAACAAAAAACCCAGCTGAATCTTGGTGAGAACAAGGAGCTCTGTGGAATTTTAATTTATTCTATTGCCATGTCTGTCTCCTTAGCTCTGTAGCAGCTTGAAAAAACAAGAGCCTTACAAGCATGGTAGCTGTGAAATTCAGAACCACTAGGGGATGGGCTGGGAAATAAATGTCCAGAGAACTGTTACTATTTGATGTTAACAGGCACCTCCCTAGAAAAGGCCCATTCTCAGCAGTTGTTTTATTTGACCTGATCCACAACTCATTCTGTAAAAACCGCCGTATTTCTAGTGTATTTATTGAAAAAAAAAAAAAAATCAGTGGCAATTGTTTAAAATCCCAGCTGCCTGAGAATAGTGATACCAATTGGGGTAAACAAGAAGATGACCAAAACACTTCTAAGAAAAACATGAGGAATGAAATGTCCACAGGCAGCTTTGAAATGTTCCAACATATTCTTGGGAATAGAGGAGACACACATGTATAGGGATGTGCACACACCAAGGAAAAATCTGAGAAGGCCTTAATCTCTCACCTTTGGCAGACCTTGAACCTCTGAGCAAACACGAAATGAAGGCTAAGGCAGAACTTCAAATTGCTTAACTGGTTGTTAAAGGCATCCCTGAACACACACGCACACGCACACACACCCCTTGGCAAAGGCTGGAGACATTGGTTTAAGGCATTTAAGGAAATCACTGTCTAATCCTCAACTCAACAAACTCTAAAATATGATAAGCTAAAAGACAAGCATAATCATAGTTAAACAGTAGAAAGTCACATGGAGAAGTGAGAATTCTGAACACAGCAAGAAAAAAGTGACCTACCATGTAGAAGATATGTTCAATAAGATTAACAGCTGATTTTTCATCAGAAAGCATGGGGGTCAAAATGTTGAAAGGAAGACTGTCAACCAAGAATTCTATATCCAACAAAACTATCCTTTGAAATTAAAGAGAAATCAAAACATTCCCCAATAAACAAAAACTGAGAGTGTTTGCTGCTATCAGACCTTGCCTACAAGAAACACTGAAGTTGGAGACTTCGAGACCTCTTTCTCATTATTAGACAGAGCTAGGTTAAGAAGGTCAGCAAGGAAACAGAAGACTTGAACAACATTACAAACTAACAAAACCTAACAGACATCTACAGAACATCTGTAGGGATTAAATTAATACTCAAAAAAAGTGCTTCAAAGAAAAGCCCAGGCCCAAATAACTTCACTGGTGAAT
Organism: Aselliscus stoliczkanus; assembly: GCA_033961575.1. NCBI lineage: Eukaryota > Metazoa > Chordata > Mammalia > Chiroptera > Hipposideridae > Aselliscus > Aselliscus stoliczkanus. The sequence continues at coordinate 124,465,047 of CM066729.1, forward strand.
TCTACAAAATATTCATGAGGAATTAACAGAAGTCCTTCATAAATTCTTCCAAAATGAAACAAGCACCAAATCAATCTATGTGATCATAATACTAAAATCACGCAAAGATATCTCAAGAAAACTACAGACCAGTATTTCTTATGTACTATACAGAAAAATCCACAACAAAATACTAACAAATTAAATCTAGCAACATATAAGAGGATTATATACCGGGGTTTATCTGAGAAATAAGAGTTGCTGACAACCAATGTGATACACCACATTAAGAAAATGAAGGAAGGGGCCGGCCGAGTGGCGCGGTGGTTAAGCGCTGGCTTGGGAAGCCAGTGGCCCCGGTTTGGTCCCACATATGAGGGCCAGTGACAATGCCTTCAAAAAAAAAAGAGAGAATGAAGGAAAAAAAATACAATTATTTTAACAAACACAAAAATAGCATTTGATAAAATCTAACCCCTTTCATGATAAAAATACTCAACAAAATATGACTAGAAGGGAAAACTTTCCTTAACCTGATAGAGGGTATCTATGAAATGCCCATGCTAACATATTTAACAGTGAAAAAGTGAGTGCTTTGCTCTTCATATCAGAAACAAGACACAGATGGCTGCTCTCCCCACTCCTATTCAACACTGTACTGGAGGTTCTAGCCACAGCACTTATGCAGGGGAGAAAAAAAGAAAAGTATCCAGATTGGAAAGAAGAAAGTAAAACTATTTCTCTTCTCACATGACATGATCTTTATATAGAAAAGTCTAAGAAACTAAGGAGCCAGAAGGGTTATATGAACCACGTACGTGAACATTAGAGGCACTCACCATTGTGGTAAAGCTTACACTGAAGAGGAAAAGTGAGCCAAGGGCCAAGATTTTTGTGAGCAGGGGCAGGGGCAGGGACCAGTAAGGAGGAACTGATACAGTCAAATGCCCTAAGTCTCAAAAGAAAGAGACTGAAGAATGTTTCATTGAGAAGTGACAATGAGGAATAAAGACAAGACCCAACCTCTAAACTGTACAGTACTAGAATGACTAAAAAATAAGAATTCTTCATTTAAGAATGCTACTGGGAAAATGAGTACATTTAGGAACTGGGTTAGGTTTCAGTTACAATCAGGAAAATGTATGAAAAGAGGTCAATGTGTGCGTTTGTTAGAATGTGAGAGAACTCCATATAGCATAATGGCAGGTACAGGAAAAAAGGGAGGCCTGGAGAAAAGAGCAGTGTAAGGTTAGGCCAGGTAAAAAGAGCACAATATTAGGATAAAAATACAGACAGTCCCTGACTTAGGATGGTCCGACTTACAATTTTTCAGTTTTATGATGGTGCTAAAGTAATAATGCATTCATTCAGTAGAAACCGTACTCTGAATTCTGAATTTTTTATCTTTTCTTGAGCTGGCAATATGTGGGGCAATACACTTTCCTAAAACAGGGAAGCAGCAGGGAGCCTCAGCTCCCAGTAAGCCACGCAATCACAAGGGGAAACACCAATACTCCACAGTGATTCATGGTGTCAGAGATTTTGCCCAACTGTAGGCTAATGTAAGTGTTCTCAGCATGTTTAAGTGGGCTAGGCTAAGCTATGATGTTTGTCGGTTAGGTGTAGTAAGTGCATTTTTGACTTATAATGTTTTCAACTTATGATGAGTTTACCAGGACATAACCCCATCGTAAATTGAGGAGAATCTTTATAGAGGAAGTAGATCACTGGCTCTGAACCACCAGTCCCCTGAATTAAAGATAAGACATAATCCTTTAATTAGCTATGACAATGACAGACAGAATTGAAGGACAGGCAGTAAGGGAACCAGCACTCAAGAAGTCACAGAATGGGAAGAGGGGCTGTTACGCCTGTCATATTAAAAAGGCCCTGGAGTCAGTGCATCCAAACTTTTAAAATCAAGGCATAGAGAGAAAATGATAGTTTGAAGGTATGCTGGAGACAGGCTTGTCTTGGATGAGGACTCTCTCTCACACCCATCCCCATAACTGGCTACAGGGGAATGTGATGTCCCAAAGCCCAGAGGGCCACCCCAAATCCTGAGGGGATTATTGTATATACTGGTTAACCTATAACTATTCATGACAAACTTGTGTGCCTCAGCCCACTTATTGGGAAGTTCTGTGCATTTCTCTCTCCTCACTGAGAATTACCAGTGTGGATGATCCACAAATACTTGTCTCTCAAAACACACTGTACAGGTGAGATCTGTGGTCATATGTTTGGAAAATGGCTACATATTCTTTCATCACCTTTTGTAAAATCATTAATACTAACTATATTTATATATTAAGGCACTGGGGAGTCTGCTATTAAAAAAACAACAACATTTAACTTGAACGTGTCATGCTACACTCATTTGATCAGAGAAATCTCTATTTTCTACACCTGTTGGCACCCCGGAATAGTTTTTAGAAAAAGTTGCTTAACTTTTCTGACAGTTAATCAGCCTCAGTTGATCACTCCCGGGGACAGAAGTTACTACCTCCAGGTAATTCATTCCATTTTGGAGAGTCTGTTTAATAGTCTCACTCTAAGCTGAAGCTAGCCACCCTAGATAGTTTTGCTATCTAGAGTTAGAAATCATAGCTATTTATTCCCCCCAAGTGACCTCGCAATCCAATTATAAATGCCACACCATCTCATAAAGGGTTCTGCACTTGCTACTTTTTTTCCAACTGAATATTCATCCTTCTACAGAAACCACTCCTCTGCAATCTCTACAGTCATGCTTTCAGGTCAAGAGTAACTTCCTTATACACCCATACACCACTGCCCCAGACAAAAACCAGCTGCTGCATGCTCCTGATGTCGTGTAGATGTCACTCCACTGGGGCACCCGTCATCACTACAATGCACTAATACTGTATTGTAACTACATGCCTGTCTTCCCCCAGACTCAGCATCCTGGCAGAAGGAAGTATCCACCACCTATCTTTCCATGAGATGGAAGACGCACCTCATCGTCTACCTAACCAATAACTGCAATGATTCCAACTGAGCTCAGGCACTGCATAATTCCACTGTCCTCAAAACAATGCTTCAAGAAGCTATTACCAATCCACAGCTTCCACCTCTCACATGATATCCAAATTCATCCCAGCTTAAGAATTGAGCAGAGTTCCACATACATGTTCTCAATGAGTATTTTGTGAAATGAATAAAAACAATCTTATCTGAAGTATAAGCAAGGGTTCACGTGCTAGACTTCTAAATTTTCATACATTAGCCTTAAATTTACCTTCTTATAAACAACCATCAAAGATGAGGAAAGCATAATCTTTATTATAAGCAATGAAGGTTATCTTTACGTCAGATTTCTGTCTGATAATACCAACTCTCCAATGTCCATTCCTTATCAAAAACCCAGATGTGAGAAGCAGAACAGCTAAAATAACATCTAGAAGGATATGTACTGCATGCATTCTTTTAGATTTCCTCAATTTTATCCTTGCATCAAATTTTATCAACAGAAGGATCTTTAGTTGGACATCATCATTTCATGAACCACTGTGGAACTGCCTTTTCTCACTTGGACTAGAGTTCTCTGTAGCTTGCACTGAAGAACATAAGTAAGAAACAGACTTAAGGAATCTGTCATTAATTCTATTGGGTTGTTGGAAAAGTCATGATGCATTTTTGCAACAAAAAACGAAGAAAAAATAAGTCATGACTTTTCCGACAACCCAATACTTTGAGACCTGTCCACTATATCACAAGGTGTTTTCCTTATTAGAATGCATACAAAGCAACGTCTTTCAGGTTTCTGTTTCATAAAAGCCAACCAATTCAGGAGAAACATGTGATTTTCTTAAGCACACTGTAACTCATGGAATGGACCATGTTTTGTTCTTTGCTTTTGTTGCAAATAATCATAGAGCCAATTTTTTTTCTTACTTCAAAACTACATGGGGCCATATTTCCCTTCCATTCTTTCTTTATCCCAATTTCATTATTTATATTGTAAGTTAGCTTCAAAATGACTTCCAATCCCCAGAGAAACAAGATGAGAGAGCAAAAAGGAAAAAAATTAACAACTACCACTAGGTGCCTACTGTAACACAGATGCAGCTTTAGGCACGTTTATTCCTGATCCTTGAACAGTGAGACAGAAATACAAACTGTGTTCTACAGATGGGAAATGAAGTAGAGGAGTTAAATACATTATCTGAACTCACAAAGCTAATTTGTGCCAGGCCAGGGTTTGATCCCAGCCACATTACACATACGGTCTGATCAAATTAAAGACACTGTCACACTTCAAAAAGGAAAAGGATTCTAGCATTGTACAGTGCCTTCTTTTGTTTTTAATAATACTTGAAGAATTTTAAATTTTCAATTTATTATATAAACCAAAGACGACAAATCACTTGGCACTAATTTTACACATTATTTAAAAAATAATGTTTAACAAAGTCAACATTTAATCATTCCCAAATGAGAACTGGAAAATCACACCAAAACTTAAAGTCCAAATAGCAGACATAAATAAAATATTTATATTTATGATAAAGTTAATGAAAAAAAGGCTTGGGCCAAAGGAAAAATAAATTAGACATATTATTCCAATTAGTACCACACATAACTTGCAGTTTTTTGGTATTTTAAAAACCAGATCCCAAAAATGATTTTGGGGGAACAAGGGGGATAATTTGATTCAAAATTCATCAGAAGATAGAAAATTAAGACTCACCTGCTCAAGTCACTTTTTCCATGGTTATGATAGTGGTCAGGATGGCTGAGGTGATAATGTTCCTGTCCACTCCACCTCTGGGGTGGCCTTTTCCAAAATCCTTCCTGAGACTGCCGAACATTTCTGTCTGATCGATCAAAACGGTTCATATTGTCACATTCCACTAGACAGATTCAAAAGCAAAACATTACAAATATGTACACACTCTATAAAAGTTAACTACTTATAGCTTGATAAGTAAATGCTGCTGAAAATATAAAAGTAATATTCTAAAAAATACCATTTATGTTAGATCAAAAAATAAATCAAAATTTCCAGAAGAAAAATAACCAATTCTTTGGTAAACACTTAAGTTTATATTATTCAACTTAAGTAAATTATAAAACTTTCATATCACAGTCACCTAAAGTAACAACGGTCCCATTGTTTTAAAACAAGCAAATTATATTTGAAATCAACATTATACATTTTAAAGACCAGTGATCAGTGGTTTTCATCATTATTATCACTTGTTGGTTCTGACTTTAGAATGAAAATAAAAAGAAGATTTTAAGTCTAATAGAGAATTCATTCCTCAAAATGAATGTCACAATTGATTTCCCCAGATTTCACAAAGCACAAATTAACTTGTCATCACAAACAAATCGTATTTTTTAAATTAAGCTCACAGTTTTAGAAAGTAAGACGCTTCAATTGGCCTGCAGTAGAGCTTGTTCAAAAAGTCTAAAATGCCACTGAAAACAAAGCCAGTACTTTGCAGCAACAAATAGTATACTCCCTGAAATCCAAATGCCACAAAAACACGAAAAGAATCTCTTTGAAACACCCCAAGCTTCTCCTTCACTTACCCAAACACTTTGTCCTCACATATCTGAGCACTCACTAGGAGAGTTACTTTGTACAAGGGAGACATTGTGCCGCCTGCCGCCTACTCAGACATAGTTGCACACAAGGCACGGACAAACAGGCCTTCCTTCCTGCAGGCTCCCAGCCCTCCCTGTGGGAAGCAAGCCCAGTTTGCCCTGTGACTCCATCTTCGCTCACTGCTTACATAGCTACTGAGTTAGGACTGTTACTAAAAATACAACTCAACACAAGCCCATGCCAGGAGCTGGAAAGGTTTCTCTAGTCTGAGAGTTATTACGTGAGAAAGTTCAAATCCTGCATGTTCAGAATTCCTTGTGATAAAAAAAAGCTTTAGCAATCAACGCAATCCCCAATCAACAACAACAACAACAACAACATTTAAATGATTGTTTTCATTTCATCTAAACCTGAATTTGAAAACGTGGAGACTGTTTCATTACAGTATACCAGATTTTTAAAAAACACAACTCCCTCATTCCAAAGAAAACATGATGCAAAGTATGGATGATCAATTCTCATATACACTAGACTCATTTTTCTTCTAAATGCTTATTTAGAATAACGTATTTCTTCTAAATGCATAACAATTTAAATAAGGTTTTAAAAGGCATTGAAATTTTGGTTAAATTCACTAGAGAAATCAATTTTAGGGAAAACTATGTTTTCTGGTTTTTAAAAAAACTTTTTAATAAAAAGAATGTTTACGAAGCCTTACATTTGAAATTATTTCAAACAATTTCTTGTCATCTTATTGAGATAAATTAAGATCTATTTTTTTAGTTCAATTATAGAAAACCTGGCTGTTAGATACATAAAGGCATGGTGACCGTTACGCTGCAAAAAAATCATGAGTAGAAAATGAGACTGCAAAAAAAAAAAAATTTAAAAATAACCCTAAGAAGGCTTAAACTGCTTTTAGTTCACATCTGTACTATACTCATAGACTTGGTTAAGGTCCTTAAGTATTTCTACATGACATTAAAATGTTACTTTAGTTTAAGCAACTCTTATAGCTGAGGGATAATTTACATCTACTTTTAAATGTTCTGAGTTCATATTTTTTCTTCGGCAGAAAAAATTCTACTCACTCCCCAAACAAGAAATTGTTATAATAAGAAACTGATGTGTAATTAGGATATCATCAACACAGTGCACACAGAGTAACAGGAAGCAGACAAAATCAGGCAAACAGGCCAGGAGATGGGGTTGAGTGCTGAGGGAAATTATAATGCAGAAATTAATGTACTGCTTTTGTGTGTGCTAATGGTGTTGGTACTACACACAGCGCTCAAGTTAAAGCACCTTTATTGAAACATGAACTAGAACATAGGCAAAATGGCAAACAAGCACTAGAAACAAACATTTGCATGACCACAGGAGACCACTGGTAGAAACTGAAACAGAAAAGCCTTACTTCTGAGAGAGATGACTGCTCCAAGACTCTGCAGGAAGGGTCCTGCTTATACTCCTACTTGAGGCTTCCATCAATCATGTGTCTACCTATTTTAAAACGTTACCAAGAACATAATGGGAAGTAACATTGGCAGTGGTTTCTTAGAAAAGGTTAAGTGTTCTCTAACAGAATTAAAGGAATAATATAAAAAAAAGAAAATGAAAAGCAAATAAAATTACAAGATGGAGATAAATCAAAACCAGTTTCCAGAGCCAATGAAGGAACAGGATGAATAAGACTAAGTAAGAAAGGAAATAAATCCCTCAGAATGTGTTATAGCATCAGAATGATGGGGCAAACCTAACAGCACCTCAGTTTGAAAAAGTTTTAATCCAGTACACTGATGAAAACTATCAGCACACCAGATGTGGCCCTGACTGTGACATTAGGACTGGAGAATAAAGGCCTTCTGAAGGACGTTTCCAGCTCCAAGCATCAAAGGGCGCCGACTTTGGTATGTAGTTATTTCATTATGAGTAGGACACACAGAGATAATTCCAGGACTTTTACCCTCTGGAGAGGAAAAGCTAACTGAAAGGTTTTGGATGCGGGGATGCCTATGTCTAACCTCATCACACCCTTTTCTTATGATTTGATAAAGGAACAAAATACGACACCAAGAGTTCTGGTAACTTGTCCTAAGAAAGTAAGGGATGACGCAGGTACCATTTCCACATGTGAGTAACAACTGACTATGAAGACAGCGGGAAGAATCATACATCACAAAGCCTGAAAAAAAATATGTTTTGCAGGAGGTTTTACAAATCTGGTAAGAAACGCTATTAACTGAAATTTGGCTTAAAAGAAGAAAACCTTGTGTTAAAAGAAAAGAAAAAACGAAAAACAAACAAACATGAACCTTGTTATTACTAAACACAATTAGTCCTGAAAAATACAAATACATTTCCAGAAGAAAATATAATAATTGGAAAGTGGTCAAGGGCAATACTACGAACCTCATATGACTATACTGCAATAAAAAGTTTAGTAAAAATGTGGCTTAGGAAAAATAACATGAAATAAGGGCAATTTAGTAGGCACCATAACTTGGTTTGGGGTGGGATTCAGGAAGTAAACAGACATCTTTTTTAACACAGAAAAGTTTAAAATCAAGAGTTAGTAGAGGAAACAGCACATGTAAGGACACTATTAAATTTTATAAACCTAAGTATTACACTATGAATGTGCCAATTGCTGGACTTTAAATTATAGGAAATGAGTGACTATTAGAAATTCCTAAGCAAGAAAATAAAGCAATGCAACTGTGCTTTTGCTATAACAAAATTGTTCATTTAGGAGACACTTTAGAACAAAACCAGAACAAACCTCAAATACCCAATGGTCTACCGAAATTAATTCAGATTCCAACACTGCTTCCTTAAGAGATTCCTTGACCAAGGTAAAAGAAAAATATAAAAGAATTAAAACAATTCATCTTTTATATCCTCCCAAATCACGGTTCAAACCTAAAGTCCTTTCTCCTTTTATTCCTCTTCCCTCATTGCTATGCTTCTCAACTTCTCTTTGCCCAATCTCTCCCTTTGACCCATTACCCCTCAAGCTGGCCAGAAACCTGGAAAGTTCAATACCTCTTAGAGTTAAAACTCCTTCAGAAGAGGCAAAACCCCTGATTTTAAGACTTGGTGTCTCATTCTGAGCTGAGAACCATTGACTGCTACATACTTTCTAAGGTCTCAGCAAGACTGGGGGAAATTTGCAGAGGAATTTAGAATAGTGTTAGAAATTGATGATGCAGAGTTCCCAGAGCTATACCAACTAGTTCATACAGTAGAGGGAAGGCCAGGAGCAAAAAATAGAATGGAGAAGGCACAAGTGTGAAGAACCTGAAAGTAACTTAGGAACCCATGATGGTGTAGAGGAAGAAAACATTTTTCTCAACCCTTTTAGGGTCTGAAAATTAAACTGACCAAACAGATTAACAGGAGAAAAGCATATAAATATATAGAATATAATACGTGTAATGGGGCCTTCATAAGGAAATGAAGACCCAAAGAACCTTTAGACTTGTGTGTTTGTATGGTACTTTTGATGACAAATGCACAGTTCGGAAGAATATGACAGGTTAAGGAGAATGAAGGTGACTGTAGTAAACTAAGGGAAACTCAGCATGACCTGCTAACATTCCTCTTGGTGCCCGTCTGTCTTCAGAGACCAGGCTGTATAGCGAGGGCAACTTACTGGGAGGGTTTTATGACCTGTTTCAGGGAAGAAGAGTGAAGTGGGGAGGAGGTCAGAGTGACCTTCCTGCTTCTGCCATTTTCTTAAATTCTTTCAGCTTAAAATATTCAGTTTGCCAGAGTGCCATAGTTTGGGGTAATGTGTCCTGAACTCAAATGCACAGAAAACGAAAAGAGGTTAAAAAAGGCCTTTCAGAGGCTGTCAACAAAGTCTTTTTCTGTGAACACAGATTGGGCTCTAATTCCATTCTGTTTATTTTTAAGTAAAAAAAGATAAATTCACTGCAGACTTCAAGGATAGACTAATGCCACTAGAGAACATTCAGGAGTAGATTCTGAAAGAGATGTGACTCTATCTTTCTCCTCACTTTCCATGAAAGATTTTAAGGCCGAAATACCTTAAATAGTCTCATTGCCAGACTTTCAGTGCTTGGAAAGAGCCTTAAAAAAAGCAGAAGAAGACTCAAAATAAAAAGATGTCCTTCACATATAACAACTAGATGCCTCCATCAAGTTGAATTAAACACTGGAAGAAGGAGTCTTTTAATACATTTATAGATACTATAAATGCAGGGCATTTGAAAAATAATAGAGAAAAAATAAAGTGGTGATTAAAGTGTTCTGAGAGAGAAATCCAGCACTCAATTTCTGGTTTTACCCTTAAACTCAAAGATAAATTTCTCTAAATAGTAAAGGGCAACCTTGACCATGTTTTATTGATACAGATACTACACTATCAACCTTAAACCCTACTGTTGCATAATCTCCCCCTCACTGTCACCAAACCACTCAGTGTAGTTATCTCCAGTAAGTCTCAAAATACCTCCCAAATCCTACCCTTAACTGTCCAAAAAACATTTGACCAACAAACATTCTTTCCTTCCCTGTGCTACCACACACACTGGCTTCATAGGTAATTATTTACTATACAAATACAATTGCCAGATTAATATTTCTCATGGCCTTGCCCTTGAAATCACAGAAGACCCCCTCTATTCATAATGAAGCAAACTTGTGTCCAAATTTAAGATCTCAGTGAGGTGCCAATCTTCTCATTGGCAAAAATTCTACTGATTTTGGCAGAATTAGTGAACCCATCAAGGTTCAGCATGAACCATCTAAAATCTTTACCCAAATCTGCATAAGAGCCTCAAAAAAAAAAAAAATCTAAAGGGAACTAAAACCAATAGTCAAAAGAATTAGAAGACTCCTTAAACCTTATACCAGTCCTTGTAACATTCCCATCCTCCCAATCAAAAAACTCAACAGGTGGGGATAGTGTCCTTCAGGACCTCAGAGCTATAAAGAGACTAGTCACTTCTTATTTCCCAGCAGTACCAAACCTCAATAATAGTTTATCTTTGATGCCTTTCAAGGTAACACATTTTAGATCCATGATCTGCTTTATTCAGCGTCCATTATCTCAAAATAGTCAATACTTGTTTGTGTTCTAGGAAAATCTGTAATATATGTGAGAGATACCTCAGGAATTCCCTCAAACTTTTCACAAGTCTCCAACTAAGACCTCAAAGACTTTAAATTTCCCCATGATTCTACTTTTATCTAATGTGTGGATAACTTTTTGCTGTGTTCTAAAGATGAGGTAGGCTCTAAGACCAATTCCAACTCTCCACTTCGCATTTTAGCTCAGCAATGGTATAAGGTTTCCAAAGAGAAGTGGTTATAATTCTTAGTAAAATGCATTATTTAGGGTGTGATTTATTCCAAGGAGGTAAATAAATCCCTCATTCCTCACTACCAGCCCTTAAAACTTCACATTAAATCTCCTGGACCATGAAGTCTCATTATTTTTCCTGCTATAATTATCAATGCTTTATGTTTTTCCTGTGTTCCACATATTTTTCTACTTGATCTTCCAGACCACTATTCAGATTTCAACAGCAGATATACTTTCTGTAATTTACTGAACTGTTCTGTGGGGAAAACTTCTTTTAGGGCTCCAGAAAGCATTACACTGTGATTAACTCTCCCTAAGTGCTCCCCTTGGGTCACTGTAATTCTGGGAGTTCTGTGGTTTTCCCTGGTCTTCTTCCTGGGCATTGACTGAGTTTTCTTTCACAGTTGACTGGAACTCAGCTCTGGTTGCTGGAGCATTCCAAGTGACAGGAGAACCACAAAAGGTACAACAGTCTCTACCCGAGTGGTAGAGCAGGTATTGTTCTCAGCTCTTCACCCTCTTGTTAACAGAATTAAATATCCAATGCACTCTGCTGCAGAGCATCTCAGTGTGAACACAGCACTCCTCTCAAGCCCACTGCTGTAAAGTTAAGTATGTTGGCTCTCAGTGAAGACTTCAAAAGATATTATGTGCATGTTTCTGCTCACCCTATTGTCCTTCTGCCATATGTCATGACAACAACCTACTCCAAGTAATGCTGGTCTCAAAATGAAGAAACAAGTAGACCTGAACTCAGTCTCACAGACTAAGCTGACCAGGCTTATCCACATATCCACGAATGAGAAAAATAAATGTCTATTTTGAAAGTTACTAAGGTTTTGAGATTGATTGTTACAGAGCATCCTGGTAGTATAATAAAATAAAATTTTAAAAAATCCAGATCAATATGACAAATGTGAGCAGCAAATATTTCAACACAGTTTTCAGTTCTCCCTGGTCCCTTGGAGGCCCGAGAAACCATGAAAATGTTGACTGACAGGGAATCCACAGATCTCTGGAGCCATTCCTCTCCCCAAAAGGATCCCCATTTCAACCCTTGTCCCAGGGGATTTCCTAGGCTGATGTCTGATTCTTGATCAGTCCCCAAGACAGAAAATCCTACAAATGCTGTCTGTGGGGGTAGGAATACCCAGGCCCCTCTTGCATGAGGATTATCTTAAGCTCCACTCCAGCAGTTACTGGCGTCTACAGAGGAAGGCAGGCTGGATGTGGAAGTAAAAATGGTAGAATGAGGAACCAGTCAAAATGACAGAATAGGTAAACAGTATGCTCACCTCCTCTCACGACCACATCAAAATTACAACTAAACCACAGAACGATCATTGAGAACCTGAAGTCTAGCTGTACTGAAGCCCTACAACTAAGGACATACAGAAGAAGCCACCTGGAGACTGGTAGGAGGGACAGTGACATGGAATGGGCTGGTCCCACACCCACATGTGACCATTAAAAATCAGGAGGGGTATCTTAGCAGTGGAGGTCCCCCCATTTTGTTTAGCAATCCCACTTCTGAGTATTTATGCAAAGAAACCCAAAAGGATACTTCGAGGGGATATGTGCATCCATATGTTCATTGCAGCACTGTTTACAATAGGCAAGATATGGAGGCAGCCTGGGTGTCTGTCAGTGGATCAATGGATAAGAGGAGGTGGTATATACAATGGAATGTTGCTCAGCCAGGGAAGGGAATGGTTTTTGCCATCTGTGGGGGCATGGGTGAACCTGGAGGATATTGTGCTGAGCGGAGTATGTCAGACAGAGAAAGACAGATGCAATGTGATTTTGCTTATATGTGGAAACTAAAGAACAAAATAAACAAGCAAACAAAACAGAAACAAACTCATAAATATACAGTACATTTTGATGGTTGCCAGACAGAAGGAGGTTTGGGGGTTGGTGAAAATGGGGAAGGGATTAAGAAGTTTAAATTGGTTGTCACAAAGTATTCATGGGGATGTAGGGTATAGCATAAGGAATACAGTCAATAATATTGTAATAACTACATATGGTGTCATATGGGTATTAGATTTATCGGTAAAATGTGAGAGGGTTTGGGGGGAAAGGGTGAAAAAGCTGAAGGCATTAAGAAGTACAAATTGGTAGTTACAAAATAGTCAAGAGGATGTAAAGTAAAGCATAAGGAATATAGTCAATAATAAGGTAATAACTATGTATAGTGCCAGATGAGTACTAATGTAGTACCCACCGGGGGAACACTTCTTAAATAATATAAATGACTGACCACTATGATGTACACCTAAAATTAATATAAGATAATACTAAATATCAACTGTAATTGAAAATTTTAAAAAGGGAGGAAAAGGTGAAGGGGAATACGAGGTTTAAAAAAAAAGGGTAGAATGATTCGTTCAGAAGATCACCATTTTCCCAGAATTGATTTTAAAATATTTTTTAAATAACGATTTTTACTGATGTTTCATAAATCATTTTATTTGCTTCTCTCAATGTGTTTCTTCTTAGAATCAAAATGAGATAATGGGAGGAAAAATCGGATATGTATATAGGAAAAAAAAGCCAAATCCTGTCTACCACTTACTTTATGGTATAGGTATATAATATTATCATGTCATACAGAAATTATATCTAATACCTACAAATTCAGGTTTTACACACTTAATAAATTTACAATGAACCCATTTAACATCTCTTAAGGTTGATTCTAAGCCTTTTGAAAAGGCTTCCTTTTCAGATTGAGATTGGGAAATCTGTAAAAAACAAATATCAAATTGGCTACAGTCAACTCGTTTAACTATATGCCTCTGGAGATTCCATATTCTACCCACTTACCATTTTCAAGAGGTGCATCCTCAGGCAGATCCACATCAAGCATGAGGTCATCATCCTCAAGGTCACATGATTCAAGATTATTCAGAATATCCTGTAAACAAAAACAGTAAAAAATGTTATAATCTAGCTCAAGGATGTATGTAATCATGAGTTGTGAAAATACGAATATGATAATCTGAATTTACTCAATTTTTGTGTTGTACAGATAAATTTTAGAAGTAAAAAAATAGACTGAGGGGCCAGCCGAGTGGCTGATTGGCTAAGAGTTGGCTTGGAAGCATGAGCTCCGAGCAGCAGGGCCACCGGTTAAGATCCCACATGGGCCAGTGACATTGCGCCCTCTACAGCTAAGATGGTGAACAACAGCTTGACCTGGAGCTGCGCTGCTGTGAGTCGCGGTTAAGATCCCACATGGGCCAGTGACATTGCGCCCTCTACAGCTAAAATGGTGAACAACAGCTTGACCTGGAGCTGCGCTGCTGTGAGTCGCCAGTGATAGCGTAGGCTGCAGTGAGGCTGGCCCGCAGCCGGTATGCGCTTTCGTGAGCTGCCATGAGCCACCGTGAGTGGCTGTCCAATGGCCGTGGAGCGACTGCCTCACCTGCGAAGAGTGCAATAATACCAACATGGGCCAGTGAAGCGATGTCCTCCACAACTAGATTGAAGAACAAAAGGACAACAACTTGTCTGTTCCCTTTCCCTGATTCCCCAAGCTGTTCTCCTCCCCCAAGTTCCCAATAAAATCTTAAAAAAAAAAAAAAAAAAAAAAAAAAAATAGGTTCAACTGTTTTACCTGATTAAGTTCTTTGTAACATCCTTTTCCTAGTCTTCCTCCCCACTAGCAGTTTTTTTTTTTTTTTGAGGGCATTGTCACTGGCCCTCATATGTGGGACCCAAACCGGGGCCGCTGGGGTCCCAAGCCAGCTCTGAACCACCGCGCCACTCAGCCAGCCCCACTAGCAGATGTTTTAATTTTGAAAAACTTACACAGTGCTCACTATCTGCAAGACACTGTTCTAGGCACTTTACAAATATTCGTTATTGTAACCTTTAACATCACCCTATGACTTCATGACTAGTGCAATTCCCATAGTTTATGTGCTGAAATTAATGCTTAGAGAGCCTAAACGCCTGGCCAAAGCAGGACATGAACACAGGTGGTCTGTCTCCTGCATCCATATGTTTAACAGCGTCCCTGGGAACATAAATAATCATAATTAGTAAAATATCTCCCAAAATTTATTCAAATTTGGTGTGGGAGGCTGTGTTTTATTATCTCTAGGGATTGGACTACTTATGCAAAAATAACGAAAGAAGCCTTTAACAATGTGATTTATTCCACTCCTTTCCTGTGCCAAACCTGCCTACTACTGCCTTCAGCACCACAACCAACTCCTTGGTTTGCCTGAAGTCATTATTTTTCTAAAACAGAACTGGAGCAGTAGAATTGGTACAAGCAGCCCTTCCTGTATTCTATTTGAAACCTTGCTAGCTATCATCTATCCTTAGAAAAGTAATAGTTTGCTTTCAAAGACTCTTTTTCTAAATAACTAAATAAACAAAAATTAAGTTTAAGGTAAACTCAGTTTGACTTATAGCCCACTAATGGATCCTTCTAATCTAAGAACTGATCCAATACTGCAAGATCATTCCCTAGTATATATAAGTTTTAAATGACTTAGATTATGGACTTAAAAAAACTCTTATAGAAAGGGAGTGTCTACATTATTACCAATAATATGAATAAAATTAGAATTGTTCCCTGTTTCGGGTATTCCATCCAAATCTTTTCAATTTTGTGTTGCTGGGCCATCCTTCCAGGATTCATTGAGAACTGAGAGTAACTGGAATAACTGATTATTAAAACAAACAAACAAAATCTCTTCTGTGTAATTATTTACCCTTGGCACAAGAAAGGTATTTATTTCATAGAATCTCTTTTGTTCATGAAAGATTTGCTATCCTTAATACAGTCTTCCTAAAAATCAAGAAAAATGATGAACATGAAAAAAATTGGCAATGCCCATAATGGACAGTTCACAAAATAAATATAATAGCCAATAAATACGATGTAGAAAAGAAAGCTAACACCAATGTTGATTTATCACGATTGAGAGAAATCTAGTACTCATCTATAATCCAGATAAGATTAGATTCACATAAACTTTCTGGAGGTCAGTTTGTCACAATTTAGCTAAAACTTTCTTTTTAAAGGTAAAGTTTCTTTCTTAAGAATTTATGCCTTAGATATAAACAAATGCAGAAAATGCATGTATAAGTATGGGTACTGCAGCATTGTTCAGAATGGCAAAAAAGTAGAAATAGCCTAAGTGCCCAACAATAGAAAAATGGTTAAACAGAAAGTATGATATACTCATACATCAATATTATGTTGTTAGTAAAAGATAATAAAAATATATTTGTAGACATGGAAAGGTGTTAATTGCAGAAAAAACAAACTGAGTTGTTTCTAATCTTTTGTTCTTAAAAATAATGTTCCAATAAATCTTTATAAGTCAAAAGTAAACTGAAATAAATGAATCTAACTGTGGATCAAGTTATGGGCATAATGCTTAGATAGAAACTATTTCAAGTGGGGGGAAAATCCTCACACTATTTTCGGTAATTGTTAATATGGATGGTAGTACAGTTAACTTTGAGATGGTTATGTATACATGGGTATAAATGAAAGGAGTTGTACTGGTGTTTGTTGAAAACTGGATTCTCAACTTAGGCAGAGGAAGTTAAAATGTAAGAAACAATGAATTTATATAAAAACTATGTTCCTGAATATAAGTAGGAAGAATCAGTATGAATACAAGATATTTTTCACCTTAAACAAAAAAATAAATATCTTTAACACTACAAATTCTGTACAAAATTTTCCTTTTTTGAAAAAAAACAAAACAAAAAAACACCTCATTGTATTGTATGTATACAAAAAAGTTGGAAGGAAACCGAAATAGAAAGGTTAACTTTCTATTTTAGGATTATGGGTTTTTTTTTCTTTTTTCATTTAGAGTAACTGTATTTTCTCGTTTTCTGCAATAAGCATTGACTTTCGTAAGTTTACCCCAAAAGTCATATGCTCTATAAAAACATTTGACAATGTATGCATAAGTATGTGTGGAACTATATGATGCTGGGCCAGATCTGACAACTATGGACATAGGAAAGCACCAACGATAATAGGACCTCATTTTCTGCCCAAAGTCGGGCTGGCTGAGACTCACGGATCAGCAAACAGAGCGCTGCCACCGCTGCCCAAAAGGTGTTCAACTTCTAATAACTAAACCCTACATTTGTTTTGTGCAGTTTTCTGTGGGTTTCATTTAATGAAAGGTTTAAAAAAACAGTCTTAAAGAATGGGAATAAGCCTCTTCTAACGAATGTAAAAGTAATGGAATAATTATAACATCATTTTTTTTTTTTTTAATTTTGAGGGCAGTGTTACTGGCCCTCTTATGTGGGACCGAACCGGGGCCACTGGCTTCCCAAGCCAGCGCTTAACCACCGCGCCACTCGGCTGGCCCAATTATAACATCATTTTGAAAAAAGTTACAAAGAAAGCCCAGTGGAAAAGGAAGGGCAGCACAATTAGCAATACTTACAGGGAGAAAGGGAGAGAAAATCATCCATATTTATGCTTCAAGTTAACACTCGTCAATAAATCATTATATATAAAGTTTCAGAAATTTATTCAGTAACATGGAAAGAAACTATGTAAAATGGGGGTGGGAGGAGAAGCAGGTTACATATGCATAATATGACTCCATCTTTAATGCTGAAAAATACATTTAAATATCTAGATGACAGTAAACCAAAGAACTGCTATAATTTTCCATACATGAGATAATATGTGCTGCTGTTCTTTATATTCTTTTCGTTTTTTTCTAAAATAAGGACATAGTGCTTTTATAATAAGCAAAACTTCATGTGGGGAAAAAATCTACCTCCCTTGGCATCAACAGGCAATTCAAACCACACAAACAGCCTGCTTGTGGGGACTCTGAACCCAGCCCATCCTTAACCACAATGAAAAGCAGAGCTCCTACCCCTCTTGTCTACACTCAAGCCATTCTAGACTGGTTTTGGTACCTGCCATGCTCTCCCCAGAAAAATCTCATTATGTGAGTAATAAATCTTTCACACTCTCTTAGTACATGTGTGGCACTATTGATGTTGGCATCCAAACAAATTTTGGGGGACAGGAGTTGACCCTGCCCCTTTATGTGGCAACCATAAGATACACTTTCAATAATTCAACACAGATAAAAACCAAGGCACAATTCTGGGCACAGGATGTACCCATGGAAAAAGACAATCCTTATCTTTGTCAAGAGTTTAAATGAATTACTCCGTGATACTGCTGCCATGGCATTCATTTTGTGTGGCCAAGCAGCCTGGAGGAGTCTTGAACTCAAACTAGCCCCTCACATGAGTGCATGCCTCAGGTAACAGCTCTGGAGTCACAAGCAAATGGGGATTCCTGATATAACTTCCCCAGCAGCGCTAGTGAGCAGCAGACTCCCCCACCTCCCAGAGTCTTCCCCTTGTGCACCCCTTGAAGACAACCTTTGTGGAGCATACTAAAACCGTTCTTTTTGGTTTGAATTGACCC
Source organism: Aselliscus stoliczkanus (assembly GCA_033961575.1). Taxonomy (NCBI): domain Eukaryota; kingdom Metazoa; phylum Chordata; class Mammalia; order Chiroptera; family Hipposideridae; genus Aselliscus; species Aselliscus stoliczkanus. The sequence continues at coordinate 124,483,386 of CM066729.1, forward strand.
CCACAGCCTTAGCCCAAGAACCCCAATCACCCCAGCCACAGACCCTAATGAAGGCACGTGCCCCAGGTGCTACTATCCGCACCGGGATGGCCCTTCAAGGCATGCTGTGCACCTTCCCATGTGGCTCCCAAGTGGGTGTCGTGTACTTCTTCCAAGATCTATGAGTAACCAACTTCTCTATTTCAGTTTCCCTTGTGGTCTGTTGTTGATTTGGGGTTCACCATCCAACAGCCCAGGGTTCTATTTAACAAATGTTAATTTAATCAAGTCACAACAACCCTCCAAGGCTACTTGTCTCCCCTCAGACAGCTTCTTTAGAGTATGATAATTGTTCAGGTGCCATAAGAGCACACTCGATGGATATCTAGGTTTGGCAAGTCAGAGGCAACCTCAAACAACCTAAAAGCCAACTGAAAGAGAAACCAAATGTGGCCTCTAGAACATAAAAGAGGAAAATACTTTCTGCGAAAACAATACCGTTAAGGGCAAGGAAGTGAAAACCATAACCTATTCCAGGTGTTTGCAAAACTTTTTTAAAGGATGGGAAGCAAAAACTTTAGACTTTGAAGACCTACGGACAAAATCAGGTATGCTATGTAAGTACTTATATAACCATTTAAAGGTGTAACCACTTGAAATGTAAAATATATAGTTTGCAGGCTGTGAAAAAAACAGTGGTTGGTCAGATATGGCTTACAGGATATAGTTTGTTGACCTGCTCTATTCACATAACTAAGTAGCTCGTTAACACTTATTATGGACTGATAATATCAAGTTCATACCTTGAAGCCCTAACCTCCAATATGAGGAAGTAGGCCTTTGGAAGGTAATTAGGTTTAGACAAGGTCATAGTGGTGAGTGAGGATCCCATATAAGGTCCTCACTCACCACCCATACAAGAAGAGAAAGGGACCAGAGCACACACATACCCTCTCTCCCCCTGCCACATAAAGGACACAGTGAGAAGGCAGCTGTCTGCAAGTCGGGAAAAGGGCTCTCACCAGTAACAATCTGCCAGCACTGATCTTGGACTTCCAGCCTGCAGAACTGTGAGAAACAAATGTCTATTGTTTAAGCTACTTTGTTATAGTAGCCCAAGCTGACTAAGAAAATACTCAGGCACAGTGTGTAAGGGGAAGAAACAAGCAGATCTATATCATGAACAACTATTTAGGCCATTTTAAAGAGTTTGAACTTTATTTCAATGACAGAGTATGACTAAAGAGTTTTAAGAAGTGACAAATTGAGATTTGCATTAAAGAAATATTCCAAATGCAGTGTAGAGAATGGATTTAAGTGGGAAACAAAAACCAGTTTTGTGGCTACTGAAGAAATCATGTACATATGATAGTGGCCTGATAGTTATCAATGTCAGTGAGAAAGAAGAATAAGCAGTTATGAAACATACTGAGGAGTTCGGATCTATAAAATCAAAGTTAACTGAGAAGTAAGAAAGGAGCCATGAATGGACTCCTTGGCTCCTGGCTTGAGAAATAGATGGATGGTTCCTATTCACTAAAATAAAGTATAAAAAAGAAGCCTAGATCTGGTAGCTTCCTATACGTTAAAAAATTAACATATAATTTTAAAACCTGATAATTTTGAATGCTGCATCTTCAAGAAGACATGTCCAGCAGATAATTGAATCTATTGGGGTATAGGGTTGAGCAGAGATTTGAGGTGTGAAAGTCACCACCATATGTGGCAACTGAAAGATGCTGAAGAGTTTGACAAGAGTGACAGTGAAGAGTGAGAAGACGGAGTCTAGTATCTGTCTTAGACAATCTTTACCACATTCTTCTTTATAGAAGGTCTACGTTTCTCTGGTACCAGATTTTGAGAAGAGTTATACCAGAGATAAGATTAAATCTTTCAGTAAGGGTCCAAGCTAAGAGGAAAGGGAAAAAAAATTAATCTAATTTTTCTTCACCAGTCATCTGCATGGGATAGGAATTGCATTACTGTAGGAAGAAAGGAAGCCATGGAACATGGAGATTGGTTAACATGTGGAGATTGGAAAGGCTTTCTGCTCCATGTTTGTTGTGGCAGGCTCTTTCTCTGACTGGCAAGCCTGAGCTTGTTGTGAACCAACATACACACATACCTGTTTTAGCCGGGAGGCCATGAAGCACAATCACGAGCTGGGAGTATGACACAGTAAACCTAAATCTTAAAACTCACTTGCTTCTAGAGGCTCCCACAAGCTTCAATGGAATTAAAACTCTGAAGACATAGAATTGTCACAAAACTCCCGTGGCCTCTGAGAATGTTTTCCCATTCAAATAGTGTGAACTATGAAATCATGGGCCAGTGCTGCTTTCAACAAGTTTCTCTTTCACTCATAAACTGGAGAAAGCCTAAATGTTTTTGATAAATGAATGGCACAATCACCAGTCTGTCTTAAGTATCATGTAATAAAATTATATTTTTCTTTTGATATACAGTTTATGAATTTTAAAACAAAAAAATTTGTATAAACATCAATACCATCAGGATACAGAAGTTTCTTCACTCAAAAAAACTCCCTCATACTAACCAGTTATCATCACACCCTCTACCCACATATAATCCCTGGCAAACAATGTTCTGTTGTCCATCACTGTAGTTGTGACTTTAATAATGTCATATAAATGGAATCATACAGTCTGTAACCTTTTGGGACTGGCTTCTTTCACTTAGGAGAATGTCTTTCAGATTCATTTGAATATATCAATAATTCCTTATTTTTACTGCTGAGTAGTATTTCATTGCATTAATGTACCAATTTGTGATTCCATTTACTCACTGAAGGACATTTCAGTTTTTCCAATTTTTAGCTACTTTAAGTAAAGCTACTATGATTATTCATGTACAGGTTTTTGTGTGAATAAGCTTTCATTTCTCTAATGTAAATACAGAGCACTGAGACTGCTGGATAGTATACCAAGTACATGCTTAATTTCATCAGAAACTGCTAAACCATTTCTGTACAGTTTGCATTCTAATCATCAATGAGACTAGCCTTTCCATATGCCCTTCCCCAGCTTGACTGCAGACTTGAAGACAGCAGACCTTGTTCCCAGTCTGGTGTTTGTCTCCTTTAACCTGCCTGGTTACCTGAATGACTGACACAGAGTACTTACCTTGGTTTTGCCTAACTTGGAACTTGCCAGTCTGAAAAGCATTGGGCATTGCTCAAAAACATTTTAAGGCCAACAAACAATCCATAATCACCCTGGGCCAAAAGATGATAGCAGAAATATATGCCCAAAGACTGCGAGAAAAGGCTGGCGAGAGAGTTTCTTTGAGAAATTATTCAAAAGTGCCATGGATAACGGAAAACTCAGAAAGCCACAAAACTGCCCAGGGCAGGATGCAGATTCTGAGTACAGACCTAAGACGACCCAAAGCTTTCAACTCTGGCTGATTTCTAGGCTTAGAAAAAATAGCAAGTGAAGGCTAAGGTTGAATGTAAATGGTCAGGCTAAGCACTGAAGGAGAACCCTAATATAGAGCCAATGGCAAAGACAATGAAAGGTTTTCTTTCAGTTTTGACTTTGAGATTTTTTTCTTTTAATTTTCCCTCTTTTTATTTCTTTGTTCTTTTTCTACCTGCCTCCCTCCTTCTTTCTCTCATTCCTTTCCTCTCTCTTACTCTCCTTTCCCTCTTTTTTTTTCTTTTTTTGGCTTTTGGCATTCAAGGAAATCTTTGCATAAAACACTAAATAAACACAAGCTACAGTAACACTGACTTCATACATTACACATGATGAGAGACTTTACAAAAATACTTTAGAAAAGTCACTAAAAAGCAAGCAGCTATAGCATATGCAAGTAACAAAAACAAACCCTAAGGAGAGTGAAGAATATGATTTGCAGTGCTGCCACGTTAAAATATTCAAAATGTTCAGTTTTCAACAAAAACTTAGGGTCATGCAAAGAAATCATCACCCATTAACAGAAGAAAAAAATAAATGAACAGTAATGATCCCTGAGGAAGTCCAAGCACTGAACTTAACAAAGCCTTGAAATCAACTCTCTTAAATATACTCAAAGAGCTAAAGAAAACCAAAGGCAAAGGATATCTAACCAAGTATAGAATATCAGAGACAAGTAGAACACAAAGAAAGGAAAACAGAAATTCTGGAGATGAAAGTATAACAACATAAATGAAAATCACAATACAATTTCTGGATATATATCCAAAATAATTGAAAGCAGAATCTCAGAGATATTTACACATCCACGGTCACTGCAGTATTATTCACAAGTCAGGAGGTGGAAACAACCTAAATGTCCATCAACAGGTGAACAAACAAATAAAATGTGGGATATCCATATAATGGAGTATCATTCGGCCTTAAAAAAAACAGGAAAGCCTATTACAGTCAACAACATGGATGAACCTTGAGGACATTATGATAAGCAAAACAGGCCAATCACAAAAAGACAAATATTGTATGATTCCACTTATATGAAGTACCGAGTAGTTACACTCAAAGTACAATCGTGGCTGCCAGGGGCTTGGGGAAGAGGGAAAAGGAGTTTGTTCATGAATAGTTTCAGGTATGCAAGGTAAAAAGTGTTCTAGAGATCTGTTGCACACAATATGGATATAATTAATGCTACTAACCTGTACACTTTAAAATGGCTAAAATGGTAAATTTTATGTAATTTTTTTTGCCATGATTAAGAACTTAGAAAGAAAAAAATAAACTGACAATTCTTAAGAATTAATGAATTATACAGTTGTAACTTACATTTATTGAACACCTACTTGATTCCTATACTGTGGTAAGCATGTCTATTATTTTAGTCCTCATGAAAAAATAAAAAATATCACTAGAGAGTGTCAATAGCAGGTCTGAGTAGGGAGGAAAAAGAATCAGCAAATCTGAAAACTGATCAATTGTAATTATTCAGGCTGAGAAGAAGGGGAAAAAAAATGAAGAAAAGTAAAAAGCCTAAGAGATTTTTAAAACACAGTATGGCATTCAAATATATGAATGATGAGAACTGCAGGAGGAGGGGAGCATGATAATCAGGGAGAAAGTATATTTGAAAAAATGATGACCAAAAACTTCTCAAATTTTCAAAAAGACATGAATTAACACACTGAAGTAGCAAAATGAATTACAAAAAGGTTAAATACAGACAGCACCACCAAGACACATTATATTCAAATTGTCAAAAGCCAAATTAAAGTGAAAATATTTAAAGCAGCAAGAGAGAAGCAATGCATTATATTCAAAGGATCCGTGAACAGCTCTCATCACAAAGCATTAAGGCCAGAAGACAGTGGGAAGGAATTTTTAAAGTGCTGAAAGAAAAAATTCAACCAAGAATGCAATGTCCAGAACTATCCTTCTAAAAGAAAGGAGGAATTAGAAATAATAAGATTAAAAAACAAACAGAAAGAGAGTTTGTAACTAGTAGGCCTGCCTTATTAAAAATGCTATTAGGAATTCTTCAGGCAGAAATAAATGGACACCAGAAAAAACTTGAAGCCACACCAAAAACAAACAAACAATAAAAACCTCAAAAAACAAACAAAAAAAACCCTCTAGAAAATTTAAATACATAGGTAATAATAAAACCAAGTATTATTGTACTTTTGGTTTATAATTGTTCTTTTTATTTCCTACATGATTTAAAAGACAAATAAAGGGAAAAATTATAAGTCCATGTTAATGAGCACACAATATATTAAGATATAACTTGTGTGCTCAATAACATAAAGAAAAGGGAACATAAATGTATAGGAGCAGAGTTTTTCCATCCTATTGAAGCTAATTTGGTATCAGTTCAAACTGGACTGATATCAATTTAGGATTTTCATTGTAATTCCCAGATAACCAAATATATATATTTTAAGTATGTACATAAAAAATTGAAAGAGAAACAAAATGGTACACTGCAAAAAAATCAATTAAACACAAAAAGGTCAGTAATGGAGGAAATGAGAAACAAAAAAAACGTATAAAACGTACAGAAAACAAATAGCAAAATGATATAACTAGGTCATTACTTATCAGTAATTAAACACTGATGTAAATGTAAATGCATTAAACACTCCGATAAAATGGCAGAGATTTGTTTAAACTTAAAGAAAATAAATAGATCCAACTACATACTTACTAGACTCACTTTATATGCAAAGGCACATATATGTTAAAAAGTGTATATTCTTTGCAAATAGTAATGAAAGGACAGCTAGAGTGCCTAAACTAGTATTAGACAAAATACTTTAAGTTAATAACTATTAGAAGGGACAAAGAAGAATATTTTATATTGATAAAAGGTGAATTAAGAAGATATAACAGAGTTGGCAGAGTGGAGCATTGGTTAAGAGCTGGCTTGGGACGCCAGTGGCTCCAGTTCAGATCCCACATATGAGGGCCAGTGACACTGCCCTCTACAGCTAAGATGGTGAACAACAGCTCCACCTGGAGCTGGGCTGCTGTGAGTCCCTGGGACAGCACAGCTGTAGCCCCTGCTGCAATGGGATGCCATAGGCAACAGTGAGTGGCCGGCAGCCAGCATGAGCAGCTGGTAGCCAGTGTCAGCTGACAAGAGCCACTGTGAATGGCCGTCTAGAGGCCAGTGACCAATCTGCCTCACCCAAGAAGAGCGCAATGATGATACCAACATGGGCCAGTAAGGCAATGTCCTCCACAACTAGGCTGAAGAACAAAAGGACAGCAACTTGTCTGTTACCCTCCCCCAATTCCTCAATAAAATCTTAAAAAAAAAGAAGATATAACAATTATAGACACATACAACCAATCAAGAGAGCAAAATATATGAAGTAAACTCTGACAAATTTGAAGAGAGAAACAGAGTTCAATGATAATACATGGAAAAGTCAATAAAAGGATAACTATTGTATTGTTTTGTACATCTGAAACCAATACCAAAAAAAAAAAAAAAGTAAGTCAATACCACACTTTGCATAATAGACAGAATATCTAGACGTAAGACCATTATGGAAATTGAGGACTTGCAAATACTGGACCTGAAAGATATATAGATATATAATAAAAACTCACACAAAAGAATACACATTTTTATGTGTACAGGGAGAATTCTTCAAGACATACCATGTGTTATTCACAAATCAATTCTCAATAATTTTAAAAAGACCAAAATCATAAGAAGAATCTTCTTGGTCTAAATATAATGAAATTACAAATCATAACGGAAAGAAATCTGGAGAATTCATACGTGTGGAAACTGAACAACATATTGTTAAACAACCAAAGACTCAAAGAAAAAAATGCCAATGAGAAATGAAAAAATGCCTAGATAAAAATTAAAAAGAAGAGTCTGGTCAAGTGGCGCAGTGGTTAAGCACTGGCTTCGGAAGCCAGCAGCCCCGGTTCGGGTCCTACATATGAGGGCCAGTCACACTGCCCTCAAAAAAAAAAAAAAAATTAAACAGAAGGGTGGGCCAAGTGGCTCAGTTGGTTAAGAGTTGGCTTAAGAGCACAAACTCTGAGCAGTAGGGCCGCCAGTTAGATTCCCACATGGGCCAGTGATGCTGCACCCGAGCTGAACTGCCACTGAGCTGCCAACAGGTGGCAGAATGGCTCAGCTGGTGAGAGCACGTGCTCCTAACAACAAGACTGCCTGTTCAATGGTGGGCTATGCCCACCCGCAACTAAGACTGAATGCAGCAGCTTGAACTGAGCTGCCACCCGGATGGCTCAGTGGATAGAACATCCGCTCTTAACAACAAGACTGCTGGTTCAAGTCCCACATGGGATGGTGGCTATGCCCACACGCAACTAAGATTGAACACAGCACCATGAGCTTAGAGGCCACGAGCTGCTGATGGGCAACCAGATGGCAACTGGCACCTTCCACAATGAAGACTGAAGAACAACTTGGCTGGTCCCCTTCCCCAATTCTCCAACACTGCTCCTGTCCCCCAATTCCCCAATTTAAAAAACTAAGAAAAAAAAAGAAAAAAAATTAAAAAGAATACACAACATACCAAAATTTATGGAATGTAGCACAAGCAATGCTCAGAGGAAAATTTATAGCAGCATACATCTACATTAAAAAGAGAAGAAAACTATAAAAATCTGTAACCTAACTTTACTGCTTATGAAGCTAGACAAATAATAAAAACTAAACCCCAAGCTAGGAAAAGGAAACAAATAATAAAGATTAGTGCAGAAAAAATAGGAAATAGAAAAACAGAAAATCAATGAAACCAAAAGATGATTATTTCAAAAGAACAAAATTGACATCTTATACTGACAAAGGAAAAAAAACACATGCAAAAATATCTAAAATCAGAAGGGAAAAGGGACATTACTACCAACCTTACAAAGAAAAAAAACAAAAAGGATTTTAACAGAATATATGATCGGGCCGGCCGAGTGGCTCAGTTGGTTAAGAGAGCGAGCACTGAGCAACAGGGTCACCGGTTCAACTCGCACATGGGCCAGTGAGCCGCGCCCAAGCTGTGCTGCAGCTGACCTGGGGAGAGCGCATGCTCTTAGCAACAAGGTGCTGGTTTGACTCCCACATGGGATGGTGGACTACGACTCTCCACCCCCCAACTAGATTGAAAGCAGCAACTGGACATGGAGCTGATCAGGCTTGCGCCCTCTCCAACTAAGAGTGAAGGACAACTTGACTTGGAGCTGATGGGTCCTGGAAAAACACAAGGTTCTCCATCCCCAATTCCCCAATAAAAATCTTAAAAAAAAAGAGAGAGAATATTATGATCAATAGTACATAAATTAATTAAGATAAATGATAAAATTTTTAGAAGCATAAAAATTACCAAAATGGCTCAAGAAAATAAAAAAAAATCTTAAACTAATAACGAGACACAATCAGTAATCAAATATCTCCCAATAAAGAAAATTACCAAATCAGTGGCTCAACTGGTGAGTTCTACCAAACATTTAAGGAAAAATTAACACCAATCCTTTCCAAACTCTTAAAAAAATAGAGATCAAGAACACTTCCTAACTCATTCTGTAAGTCCAGAATTACCATTATACAAAAGCCAGACAAAAATCTACAAGAAAACTACAGACCAATATCTTTATGAATACGGATGTAAAAATACCAATACAAGTAAATTCAATCAGCGTACCAAAAGAATTATATAACATAAAAAAGTGGGATTTAGGGCCGGCCGAGTGGCGCATTGGTTAAGCGCTGGTTTTGGGATGCCAGCGGCCCCGGTTCGGATCCCACATGAGGGCCAGTGACACTGCCCTCTACAGCTAACAACAGCTCCACCTGGAGCTGGGCTGTGCGAGCCCCGGTGATGGTGTGGGCTGCAGCTCCTGCTGCAGTGGGCTGCCATAGGCTACAGTAAGTGGCCCGCAGCCAGCGTGAGCGGCTGGCAGCCAAGCATGAGCTGCCAATAGCCGCGATGAGCGACATCCAGAGGCCAGCGACCGATCTGCCTCATCCAGGAAGAGCGCAATGACGATACCAACAGTGAAGCAACATCCTCCGCAACTAAACTGAAGAACAAGAAGACAGCAACTTGTCTGTTCCCCTTCCCCGATTCCCCAACGCTGTTCCCCAATTTCCCAATAAAATTTTAAAAAAAAAAAAAAAAAAAAAAAAAAAAAAAAAAAAAAAAAAGTGGGATTTATCCAAATACTAGGGTAGTTCAATATATGAAAATCAATTAATGTAATACATCATATTGAGAAGGAAAGCAAAAAAATACACATCACATCAACTGATATAGAAACAGTCTCTTTTGATAAAATTGAAGTTTTTCATAATAAAAATACTCAGAAAACTAGGAACAAAATTAAACTTTCTCAACATGATAAAAGGAATTTATGAAAACCCACATCTAACATATTCAATAGTGAAAGACTGAAAGACTTTTCCATAAATCAGGAACAAAACAAGAATGCATGCTTTCACTACCGCTATTCAAGAATGTAGAATGTGCTGGAAGTTCTGGTCAGAATAATAACACAAGAAATTGAAATAAAAAGCAACTGAACAGGAAAGAAAGAAGTAAAACTATCTTTCACAGATGACGTGATCATATATATATAGAAAATCCCAAAGAATCCACAGAACTACTACAGCTAATAATAAACTCAGCAGAGCTGCAGAGTGAAATATCAGCACACAAAAATCAGTTTGGGTTTTCTCTATATGTCAAAGGAACAATCCAAAAAGGAAATTAAGGAATCTTGTCTATTTAAAATGGCATCCAAAAGAATAATACAGGTGACCCTTGAACAACGCAAACTGAAACTGTGTGAGTCCACTTATACAAGGATACTAAAAATCTGAGTTTAAGTGGACCTTCACAGTTCAAATCAGACTAATATCACATGACTCAATGCCCTAACCCTCCAATCACGTTGGGTTTTTCTGGTGTGGCCTACCTGGATCTTAAGTCACCTTATTAGCATGAACTATAAGAGCCCACCATGAACAAAAACATTCCAATCAATTGGGAAATTCCAAAGATGTAGAGACTCCCATGCATGAATTGGAGCAAAAGCAGCTAAATTCTTTATACCACACAAGACTTACTATAAGACAAAACAAGACAATAATCAAGAGAACATGTTATTGGCAAAAGAACAGACACTTAGATTAACAGAACAGAGAGCTCGGAAGCAGACCTACACAAATATATTCAACTGGTTCTGACAAAGGAGCACAGGCAATTCAATGCAGGGAAAACAGCCTTTCCAAAGAACAGTGCTGGAACTCTTAGACAAAATTACAGTTGACCCTTGAAACATAGGTTAGAACTACAGGAGTCCACTTATATATGGATTTTTTTCAATAAAAATTGTAAATGTATTTTCTTTTCCCTATGATTTTCTTAACATTTTTTTTCCTCTAGCTTACTTTATTGTAAGAACACAGTATATAATACATATAACATATAAAATGTATGTTAATTGACAGTTTATGCTATCAATGAGACTTTCAGGTCAACAGTGGGCTATCAGTAGTTAAGTTTTGGGGGAGTCAAAAGTAATAACACAGATTTTCAACTGTGCGGGATGTCAATTCCCCAACCACCACACTGTTCAAGAGAGAACTGTATATGCAAAAAAATCAACCCAAATGCAGGTGTTACACAAAAATTAACTCAAAATGGATCACAGAACAAAACATAAAATACAAGACTGTAAAAACTCTTGAAGTAAAAAATAGAAAAACCACACAACTTTGGGTTTGCTGATGATTCCTTAACTACGCCAATAGCATAATCTGGGAAAGCAAAAATTGATAAGTTGGAATTTATGAAAACTTCTGCTCTGTGAGAGGCACTTTTAAAAGAATGAAAGGACAAAGCACACAGACTGGGAGAAAATATTTGCAAAACATATCTAATAAGAGACTTCTATCCAAAATATATAAAGAACTCCTAAAAATGCAACAAATAGAAAACAAATCAATTAAAAAATGAACAAAAGACCTAAACTGACGCTTTCATCAATGATATACAGATGAAAGCATATAAAAAGATGTTCAGCATCCTTTGTTATCAGGAAATTGCAAATTTAAAACAATGGTACCACTTTACACCTAGCAGAATACCTACAATCCAAAGCACTGATAAGGAGGGGTCAACTGCAGGTGAAGACACACAGCAAGGATATTCTCACAGCTAGTGGGAATGCAAAAACGGTACAGCTACTTCGCAAAACAGTTTGGCAGCTTCTTACAAGGCTAAACATTGTCTTACCATATGATCAAACAATCTCACTCTTTGGTATTTTCCCAAATGAGCTGAAAACATCCATCCACACAGGTATCTGCATGTGAATAATTATGGAACCTTTATTCATAATGGCCCAAAACTGGAAGCAACCAACATGTCCTTTGATAGCTGAATGGATAAACAAACTATGGTACATCCATACAAAACAGTATTATCCATCAATAAAAAGAGGTATCAAGCTAAAAAAAAAAAGACATGAATAAATATTAAATTAATGCTAAGTGAAAGAAGCCAGTATGAAAAAGCTATATGCTGTATGATCTCAATTATATAACATTCTTAAAAAAGCAACACTATACAGATAGTCTATGCATCGGCGTTCGCCAGGGGCTCACTGGGGTTAGGGATAAACAGATGAAGTATGGAAAACGTTTCAGGATGGTGAAACTATTCTTTATGATACTGTAATGGTGAATACAGGACACTAAGCATTTATCAAAACCCACTGAACTTTACAGTACAAAGAGTAAACTTCAATGTATGCAAAATTTTTTAAAAATCTTTTAGGTCAGGGTTCTTGGAAGGAATGCAGAATGTGATAAATGTTTAAATGTATTATAAATGTATGAAACAACCTCACCTAAGTAGCTCTGGAAATGACTCGTGTATGTAAGACTAAAGACAAAGGAATTCTATATAAGCGCCATACTCTAGCTGATAATCGTGTTTCCTGTGGGGATATAAATTAACAATTCTGAAATGACTATACATGTATATTGGAATTAAACAAGCAAGTAAATGAATGGCTGATGGTAAGCAGCAGGTTTCTTCCTGACTGAGGGGGAGGTACCGAGCCAGGAAAAGCAGTGAAAGCAGCGAGAATGATGCATGTAGTAATGGATCCTCAGCATATGAACTCATGTTTAGCTTAAGATACAGGTGGTTACATACAGAAATATTTACAGATATCTGTATATACATATACACAGGGTTAATATACACACATCTCCTTGCTCTTTCAGCTGACAGAGTCTAGAAGCATACCTTACATCCAAATTTTAGTTTTTAACACCATTCTCCAATTAAAGGAACCAAGGCTCTGAAGAAACAGCTGAATCTACGACTAAGGTAGGAAATACACAAGATGAGCCCAGAGCATTTTGTAGCTTCAAAAAGTAAAAAAAGAAAAAAAAAGTGTTCAAAAACAAAATAAAAAACATAATAATAGGGATTGGGTTAGAACCAAAAATATAAAATATGTAAGTCCATACTGACATAAAGAAGTGATTACGTAAATAAATGAGGGAGAAGAGACAAATCCCTTTCAATCTCACAGTAGAAATAGTGGTATCTTCCAAATACCACAGTGTGGAAAGAGAGGAAAAAAGAACAACTTTACTGCGGCAAACCTGACAAACACTATCTAAAATGAAATGATCACAGTTAACATCAAGTGATAAGACATATTGATAGTATGTAGCCTTGATATGATATAATAAGAATGTATTTTATCTCTACGGTCTTCCTTCCAAAAATATATTACCCCAGTCTAACGATAAGAAAAGCATCAGACAAATCCCAGTTGGGTATTTGTATATTCTACAAAAAACTTGACCAGTACGCCTCAAAACTGCCAAGGCCATCAAAACAAGGAAATTCTGAGAAACTGTCACGACCAAGAGGAGTCTAAGCAAACATGACTACTAATTGTAACACAGTATCCTGAATGGGATCCTGGACAGAAAGAGAAGGGGAAAACTGAGACTATCTGAATAATATAGACTTTAAGTAATGAGATATCAATATCATTTCATTATTGTGACAAGTGTACCATATTAATATAATATGCTAAGAACAGGGGAAACTGGATGTGAACTGTAGAGGAACTGTCTACACTATCTTTGCAATAATTTTTCAATCCAAAACTACTCTAAGAACAGCAGATTGATGCCCAGCCCGAGCTGGGCTGCTGCTGAGCTGCCAACAGGTGGCAGGATGGCTCACCTTAAAAAAAAAAAAAAAGATAAAGATAAAAAATACTAAAACTGCTCTAAAATAAAAGTTTACTAAAAAAATGAACATTTACTGGATTCTTAAAATATTAACATATTACTGTTAAGTTTTGACAAGTACAATAATGAAACTAATTATGTCTTAACAAGAGTACTTGCCTATTAGTAAGGCACTTGGAAATAATTATTAGTGAGACATTCAGGAATATTTACATATAAGTACACATTTACATATAACTATTTTACATGACATTTAATTCATGATGATGTCTATCTAAGACATGCTCAAATTAATCCCAGTAGAGGAAGGAGTGGGTGAATAGGAATATAAATGAGTAAAGGCCATGATCTAAGCATTGTTGAAGTTGAGTAATTAGTATAATGAACCCCATGACTCTTCTCCATAGAGTTTGAGTACATTTGAAATTTTCTATAACGAGTTAAGTAACTGCCTGATTTAAAAATTTAACAAAAAGGGCCAGAAAATCTCTCAAAAAAAACAAAGGACAAAAAAAAAAAAAAAAAAAAGGTACAAGAACAAAGGTTAAAAAAAAGAATAGAAAATAGGAGAGACAAGAGGCTCATATGAGATCTAAGAAATGACTATTAAGGGCCGGCCGAGTGGCGCGGTGGTTAAGCGCTGGCCTCGGAAGCCAGCGGCCCCGGTTCGGTCCCACATATGAGGGCCAGTGACACTGCCCTCAAAAAAAAAAAAAAAAAAAATGACTATTAAAAGTTATAGAAACATGGCATGGAAACAATGGAGGAGATAAAATAACCAAAAGGGAAAATTTTCAGATTTAAACAGGATAATGGAGCAAATTCCTCATTTAAGATGGGTTCAAAATACTATTATTTTGTTTATAATTATTACCTCGTAGGTACCCAAAACATATTTAATGAGTGAAAACAAATAAGTCCAGACTAACACTCCCAGTAACTTCCAATAGTGTCCTTCCTTGCTTCCCACTCCCATCATGACACCAAAGAATCCCTGCCCAGCAGAATTTCAGATGTAGGGTGTAGGAGACTCTTCCTGGAAAAAGGCTGAGGCAGTTAGTCCATCCCTAAAGAAAACTGAAATGCCTGATGTGGTGAGAGTGATCAAATTTAAATAAGCTTATAAAGTATCACCATAATACAAGCATTGCACAGAAGAAATTTCCTTAAAGGAGAGTTGGATCCCAGACCAAGAGAACAGAACAACAGGGCTCTGTTGGTGCGTCCACACAAATTCTTTACAAAGAATACCCTATGAAACAAAATCTTAACTTAAAAAAAGACTCTTTATCATTATATTCCCTATGAATAATAACTAGAAAAAGAAGACTTCAGCTGTAGCTCAATTCTTTATAAATTTCTCTTTTACTCTCAAGAAATTATCTTAGATTTTCCTCCATTCTCCCCAGGAACAAACCTGCCTTAACACCTAGGAGCACCTTAAAAAAATAAACACAGCTATAAGGTCACAAACCTAAGAGCTCCAGAGCAAGAAATAACTACTTGCTGTTTCATTTTGGGATCTCCATGCTGAAATTCTGATTTCTCACAAAATACTTTAAAAATTCTACTGCAATAAAAATAGGAATTCCTGAGAAATGAAATTATTTTCCTGATAAACAGAATAACCCCTGAAACCCCATGTCAGGTTACATGGCAAAAGAGAAATGAGGGTTGCAGATGGAATTATGGTTGTCAGTCAGCTGACCTTAAAATAGGAATATTATCCTGGATTATCTAGGTAGGTCCAAAATCATCACTCCTTAGAGTAGAAGAGGCAGAAGAAGAGAGGAAGAAGAATGCTCAAGGAGATGTAGGGTTGCTCGCTTTAAAGACGGTGGAAGGGGGACCATGATTCAAGGGCAGCTGCCTAGTATTTGGAAAAGACAATGGATTCTCCCCTGGAGCCTCCAAAAGAAGGGCAACCCTGCTGACAGTTTGATTTTAGCCCACTGAGACCTGTGTCTGCTTTCTAACCTACAGAACTATAAGGTAATAAATTTGTATTGTTTTAACACACTAGGTTTGTGATATTTGTCACAACAGCAGGAGAAAACTAATTTATTCCATTTTCCCAAGTTGTATAATTAGACTTATTTGTTTCTTCTGTTTTAAATCCACTCATATCCCTATTGCCTGTAGTTTAAATATCTGTTCCCTCCTTTCCATGGTACTTTCCAGGGGGCTGAAAGAGAGATAAGCCAATATATATGCACATTAGCACCTGAAAAGAAAGGAGAGCGAAGTCCTGCCATCTTGTTTGGGACTCCTGCTGGCTGCAGATAAACTCTCCCTGCCCTTCCAGTCTTGTAATGTGTTGTGGATCTCAGCAATAAGCCCAAATCACATTCTGCTATGCCTGACTTAACTCTTTTTAAAATTTACTTTAGGGCCAGCCGAGTGGAGCGGTGGTTAAGAGCTGGCTTGGGAGGCCAGCGGCCCCAGTTCGGATCCCACATATGAGGGCCAGTGACACTGCCCTCTACAGCTAACAACAGCTCCACCTGGAGCTGGGCTGCTGTGAGTCCCTGGGACGGCATAGCTGCAGCCCCTGCTGCAGGGGGCTGCCATAGGCTACACTGAGTGGCTGGCAGCCAGCGTGAGTAGCCGGCAGCTGATATGAGCTGCCAAGAGCCACTGTGAGAGGCCGTTCAGAGGCCAGTGATCTATCTGCCTCACCCGAGAAGGGCGCAATGACGATACCAACATGGGCCAGCGAAGCAATGTCCTCCACAACTAGACTGAAGAACAAAAGGACAGCAACTTATCTGTTCCCCTTCCCCGGTTCCCCAATGCTGTTCCCCTCCCCCAATTCACCAATAAAATCTTTAAAAAAAAAATTTACTTTAGCCTTTACAGGTTTCAGATGACTAATTTTAGCTACACTGATTATAATGGTGGATGGCAGATTTCAAGTAACACGTATGTTTGTCAAGAGTTTAGCTAAACTGCTACATGGTTTCTGCCTTGGCATCCATTTTGTTTAGCCAAGCAGCCTGCAAAGACCTGAAAACTGACACTAACTCCTCATGTAAATGCAATCCTTAAATAACATCTTGCCCATCACAAGTAAATATAAGTTTCCTGCTTCCCAGCACCTTCCCCTTGTGAGACCAACCCTTAGATAAGCACCCCCGCCCCACCCCAGCTTACTAAAAACCAGCTCTTAGCTCTTCCTGGTTTGAATTGACCCATCCTGCCTTAGCCCAGGAACTCTAAGGCACTCTAATAAAGGCATGTGTCCCAGCTTCTGTCACCTTTTCATCCAGTACCCAGCCTTGACCTTCCCATGTGGCCCCTGGAGGCATGCGGTATACTTCCTTCAGGATCTGTGAAGAGTAAACTTCTCTATCTCAATTTCTCTTGTCTTTTGACTCAACCTGTCCAATTCCCTGGGGCTCTATTCAACAAATGTTAATGTAACAAAATCATAACGTTTAATAAATCAAACTGCAAATGCATTAGTGATTTAATGTAGTCCTCTTGTTGGATGGAAAAAATGACTGTATTAGTGATTTAGTCCTCTTGGTGGATGATGGAAAAGTGAATATATTTAATGGCCCAAATTCCTTCAGTAGTCTGAATTTCCTTCTTTCAGATTCAATTTTCTATACTTAAACCAATCAAGTTACAGTGTATCGATGCATGCCCATTTTAGCTGAGCATCAGACTTACTACATATTGTATCAAATGGAGTTTCAGAAATATGAAAAGAAGCATTTTTTTGTTTGTTTTATTACACTGCAGAATTTCACAACTTAAGGGCACTGTGTGTTTTTCTTTTGGGGGGGAGGGTTGTAATAAAATGCCACAGGATGAAATTTATGAATATATATTATGGTAACCACATAGATTTATTAATTATAGCATTTAAGATTTACCCATAAGTACTGCGTAAGAGTGGAAAGTGACTGGAATGTTCTAGGAAAATAGAATATCAGGAGTAACAACCACCAGATTGTAAAACTGACTAATACTTTCACATGCAACAGTTTCTAAACGGTTAACTAGGGGCTGGTATGGACATAGGTAAGGTGGGTGACAGAAACTTTCCTTTATTTAAATTACAAAAATAAGTGTGCACTAGGATAGTTGTTGCAGCAGTTTATCATTGCACAATATAGGAAACAAGCTTAACAACCATTATTGGTAGAGTAATAATGAATAAATAATGTAATCTACAAAATAAAGTACTACACAATAGTAAAAAAACAATGAGGAAGATCTCTGTGAAGTGATATAAAGTAAATCAAGATTTAAATGAACCATGATGGTTCATGATGGTTCAAAATGAAATATAAACACTAACAAATGAACCTAAAAGGATTATAAATGAGCAATACAACCACACTGAAAGGATAAGAACTGAAAGAACTAACCTAAGTAAACATCATTTGTCATATTAGTTTGAGATACAAGATTTTCTTCCTTTCCACCTTCTTTAATCCCCTAGCTTTGTCTCCAACTACTCTCCATCTCACACTTCACACTCAGAAATGCTGACATTCCTCTAGTACATCATGATTTTGTGTTACCTCCATGTCACTGGACATGCTGTTTCTTGTGCCTAAAATGCTCACCTTCTCTTTTCATTGGCCAGTTGGTCAACTTTTTATTCATTCTTTGAAATTCAACTCAGATGTCACTTCCTCTTTAAAACCTTCTGGAGACACACACACACACACACACACACACACACACACACACACACAGAGTTAAACCTCCCTTCTGCGTGATTTCAGGACTACATTCATACTAATCATAACATGCATGATATCACTTATAAAACTATCTCCTGATAATCTCAATATATCTGCCTATTCCTACTATACTTTGAATTCGTTAAAGACACATAGCTTCATCCATATCAGTATCTTCAGCACTTAACAGTATACCTAGGACACAGCAGAAACTCAATAAATAATTACTGAATTGAACTCCATATTGTAATAGATTTAATCTACAAGAAACAATATAGAGTGAAGAAAATTATTATGTTTAAAGGGTCACAACTATACCTGATAAATTTAAACTTTTTTCCCAAATGTAAAAGCTGTGTTAACAAGCCAAAAATAAGTTATGCTAATAATTAAATGCACATGGAAGACTCATTAGTTCAGCCAAAAAGTATGAATTAGGAAAAATTTAGTTTCATCTCATTCTGTCCCTTATCTGTAAAATGAATGAGTTGGATTAAATCCCTTCTCTGTCTTTAAATTCTGTATTCTGTAACGGAGCGTAGCTGCAAGTGTCAATATCAGTTTGAGATTTTAATTTACCTATATTATGGCAGTTTCAATGTTCTGTAAGCTGTCCCTCCACTATCACATTTATGCTAACATCACATTTTTAGGTACTTGCACCTTGCTATTATGACACGTGGTACCTTAGAGACTTTGTAAATAAGTTATGTCACAATGTGTATGGGAAACAAATTGAACAGTATTAAATATTATATAGTGCTTTTAGTTTAAGTGTTTTTATTTATTTTGAATGAAATGGTACCCATTTCAACAAATATATTGCGTCCTTACCTAGTGCCAAAAACCTAAAAGAGTAATGAAGGATGATGAAATATCAACTATATTCAAGACATGTAGGAACCGGAGATTAAAAAGCAACTAGATAGACAAGTACAAGGTGGGAACAAACCATGGGGAGTCAGTTTAAAAGAAAAACAACAAAAAAACAAGTTTCGATTTAAAATTACAAGAAATGGGAAAGTCAACAGGAAAATAACAAGTCAAGCTGGCAATTTATGATGATTTGGGCAGGATAAGTGGAAGCAACAGTACTAATCCTAATCTCTAACAGTGAGGAGGTGACACTTTTCTCCTCAACAGTCAATGAGTAATAGAATTTTGCCAACTGTGCCTTCTAAATCCATTTGCAAACCTGCCCACCATTCTAGATCTCTCCTGCCACCATCATACCTCAATGGAGCGGGAACTTCTAGTATCCTGTCTTGTTCCCTTCTCATTAGACAGTCATACAGAGCATTTTAAAAATATACATCAAATTATGTCCCTTTCCAGTTTAAAATCCTCCAACATCTTCCCTTCAATTTTTAGGATAAATCCAAATCCTCTGAGCTCCATAAAAGCTCCTCTCCTGCCCTCTGTGTCTGCTCGGATAGGGACCTAACTCAAATGGCTCAAGGAAAAATATAGTCATTTGTACTGTATGCTGTCACTGTTTCACATGTACAATGACACTGGTCTCTGCATCACTCTGTAGGGGTATCAATACCATGCATCCCACTCTTCTGACCATTATTTCATAAATACGAATAAATGGGGAAAAGAACAGTCCATAAGCCCCTGTGGAAAAGATCATCAGAAGGCTATTAATTCACAGTGAAAGAAAGGACAGCAGTGAATAAGGTCAAAAGGTGAGCCATAAAAATAGCATTATGGACCATAGGCCAAAGTCTGAGACTTTATTCTAAACAAAAACAATAGAATATAAATAACAAGGAATTTAATACTGATGCCAAGATCTCTGGTAAAACTTGGGGAGGAATGGTATAAACATCAGAAAATGGGAATTTTATAGAAGTAAATAGAAAACTTCATATATAATTCACATCACTGACACTTACCTAAATTCCTAATTTCACTTCAAAATATCGACAGGTCTGGGACAGGAAGAAAGATGAGTAAGACACAGTACAGTTCTTGCCTTCAAAAGTACTTCAGTGTTATGTGGGGAGACCAATAAATAGTAGTACACTACAAGGCAAAATAAAATGCTAAAACTTGAGGGAAGCAATCGGTTAGGAGCAGGGCGGAAAGAGTGATTAATTCTAACTGAAAGGAACCATTTACTTAATATCTACCAACACACATTAAGTCAGAAGTAAGAAAAAAAAATGAAAAGAGGCATTCTTCACTTAACTACCTAACAGGAAGAAGAAAAGCAGAAAACCAGGGTGTGTCTGAGAAGTACTATGGGGTCTCATTATTGAAAGGTTAATCTTTAGGGAGTGAGGGGAAAGAAGCCTGAATAATCTGAACACAGCCTTAGAGAATGAATAAATTTGATAGGCAAAGGAATCAAGGCAAGAGGGCATGCCAGACTAAAGAACAATATAGGTAAAGGTACAGAAAGGGGGACATTTAGAGAAATGTAAATAATGTCAAATGGTCTGCACAGGGAAGAGACGCAGTGTGATAAAGGGCCCGTGAACACAAGTTTAAAGCAGCAGCAGCATAATTTCACCAGAATTTAATGAAAGCAGTCTCACAGTGGCATGAAAGGCTATTAAATGAGGGTTAAAAACAAGCAGAATAGAGACAAATTGCCACCATGTCTGAGAAAATAAATGTGACTGAGAAAATAAATGTGAATATACTTAAAAAGATTAATGCATCCCGTCTTTCCCTTAAAGTAAAATAACCCAGGCTACATGAAATGACAGTAAGACCACTGATAGAAAATTAGACAATAATTTTAAAATTCCTGGGATTTCCTCTAAAATTAAAAATAGCATTAAATGAGGCAAACACAAGCCAGATTTAATTTTCATCTGCTATATTTTTGGATTACAGACTATTCCAAAATTCAGCAAAAATAACCTAGGGAACTCATTCCCACATAAACTACTGCTAAGAATAGTATTACATTCATCACACATTTAAGTCTCAATAAAGCCTAGCAGTATCAGTCACCAAGGTAGAAACGCAAATTTAGCTAGTTGTTCCTTAGTAAAACATAAGCAAAGAAATGTGTGATAAAATGTGTTAGCATCATGAAAAATGAAGGCATAACTACTTATTGGTGTGTCAAAAGCACTCAAGCAAGAGTGAATCTAAACTTTAAAGTGAAAAAGATTCTATTAAAATGATAAGGAGGTTAAACTTGCCTACTATGTAAAGGTATGTCGAGGCTGATAAAACATAAACAAATAAAGCTAGACACTTGCAGGAATCATCTGGTGCCATTTCTTTAGGCTTCCTATAAAAATCCTTCCAAAAATAAGGCACTCCATGTGATGATTTAAAGTTATCCATTTCTAAATATCTTAGAGTTAGGAAATCAGTCACAATGACTTGTAGATCAAGACCTTTTCAATGGGAGCTCTCCCACTGGTTCAGCATCGCAGCAAGAGGGTTGTAAGTATGGTTCACTGTGCTTCTAAAAGGGAAAAGTGTTTCTGCCCAAAATCTGCACATACAATATGAATTTGACAGTATTTACCAGGAAAAAAGGATGCTGTACTTCATCTTCAAAAAAGTTAAATTTCAGTGATATTAAAACTTTTTTGAGTTAAAAATGCTCAGTTATCCTGAGAAGGGTTAAAAATCAAGAATACCAGACTGAGTGTATAAGTAGTAAAGTAGTTCCCAATCTATCGACATCAATTTACTCCTCTGAAATTCATCCAAATCTGAAACAGGAATTAGTACTTCAAAAGATTATTATAAAATTATAAAAGATGATGAATAAAAAAATATATTGTCATGCAGTGAACTAAAATAACTTTGAATCAGTACCTATGTCAGGGTCCTCAAGGCCTCACCCAAAGGTTAGACCAGGGTTTGGCAAACTTCTGAGACAGAAGAACCAATCCTGTACTTCACAACAATTTAAAAATTATTTGAGGGCCATAAAACAAATGAAATCACCATTATATGAATAACATCCTTTAAAAATTTTATAAATGAAACTATGATAATTTTATTTTCATTTTCAATTTTACTTCAGAGCCACATGTACGTACCCAATGAGTGGCATGTGGCTCTCGAGCCGCAGTTTGCTGACCCCTGGGTTAGATGATTAAATGAGGAGGAATCACAGGACTCAGCAGACACTCATATTCATAGCTTTGCTCCGGCAAAAGGACACAAAACAGAAGGTACATGGGGCAACCAGGTGTAAGCTTCCAAGATTCTTCTCCCAGTGGAGTCACCTAGGTTGAGTTTAATTCCTCCAGCAACAAGTGATGACAATACATGAAAAGTTTTGTCTGTTACAGACATTCCTAAGAAATTTGGTGGTTTTTAACTGTGGGCTGGTTACATGGGCACCTCTGCCTAGCACATACCGAAACGCCATAATTCCAGAGGAAAGTGCGTGCTCAGCATAAACCACACTGTTTGTACAAACACTTTAAGCTCAGTAAGCCACTCCTGTCACAGGTCAAGTTTTATATCACTATAAGGGAAGTGTTCACCAGAAAGGGTTGACCTTTCTAATGGCAGGCAATCCCAGGCCTGTTACGTGAAGTCTTTTCTACACAGTACCCCAAGTATATTATGGAAGAATATTAGTGAGAGTAAGTTATTATATGTCACACCAACTTCAGATGGATTGAAGTCTTAAGTGTAAAGTAATTAAAACAACTAGAAGATAATAAAATATTAATAAATAGTTAACATTTATTGAGCCCTTGCTATATCTCTGGCATTAAGTAGGAAATCAATTCTAATAACATTTAAAAGGATAATATATCACAACCAAGTGAATTCATTCCAGGAATGGGAATGTGGTTTAATATTTGAAAATCAAGAAATGCAATTAACGAAGGAGGGGCAAGATGGCGGCTGTGAGGAGGGCTCCATGAAATCTCCCCTGGAAATATCCACAATTTGAACTTCTAATACGCTTCAAAGAGACATCTACTCATCACACAGAGCGACTAAGAGTTCCACACAAGGATTGCTGGAAGGTGGGCAGGCCGGGCGAGTAGGGGAAGAAGGCGGCGAGACGCGTGAGGTGCAGCCCGCACCCGCGGCTGCTGAGTCACGGTGAGTGTTCCCCGGCTCGCTCCTGCGGCCCGCAGCCCACCTAGAGCTCAGCAAGAGCGCGTTGGTTTGCGGTCTGAGGCAGAAGCTCAGGCCGGGCAAGTGCGGGAGGAGAGCGAGGAGACGACTGTGCAGAGGTACGAGCTGCACCCGTGGCTCGCCGGGTCCCCAGGAAGCAGGGTGCAGAGCCCCGCAGCGGCAGGGCAAGATCAGTCCCTGCACCCTCCCGGTTCAGGGATCAGTCTCTGTGCCCACCGGGTCCCGCGGAGCGCAGAAGCCTGAAACCCGGGAGCAGGGGAAAACAGAGGACTCGCCCGCGGAGACGCAGCGCGCGCTGGGCGGAGACGCAGGTCCCGGAGAGACGGACCGGGGATCGGAGCCGCGTAGAAAGGTGCGCGCAGTTCCCTGAACCCCGGCGGCAGTCTCTCCAGGAGCGCAGCAGGAGAACGGCGCGGGCGCGCGCCGGCTCCAAGGCAGAAGCCTTAAACCCGGGAGCAGGGGAAACACAGGACTCGCCCGTGGAGACGCAGCGCGCTGGCCGGAGTCACAGATCCCGGAGAGACAGAGCGGGGATCGGAGCCACGCGGCACGGTGCGTGCAGTCCCCTAAATCCCGGCAGACCGTTTGGGAGAGCAGCAGGAGATCCGCGCGGGGGCGCCGGCTCCGAGGCAGAAGCCTGGAACCCGGGAGCAGGGGAAAAAGAGGACTCGCTCGGACAAGCAGTGCGCCGGGTGGAGACGCAGGTCCCCGAGAGACACGGAGCGGGGATCTTGGCCACACGGTAGGGTGCGCGCAATTCCCTAAATCCCGGCAGACCCTTTGGGAGAGCAGCAGGAACTCCGCTGGAGCATAAGAGGCAAAGGCCTTAGCTTGAAACAGTGTTGGAACTGTGGCTTTGTTTATTTTTATGTTTTTTATTTTTTTTCCCTTTTTCTACTCTTGAACAGAAAGCAAAAAAAAAAAAAAAAAAAAACCCAATAACTCACCCACTCCCACAAACTTTGTCCCCCGCCAAGACAGTCTTAAACTGACTCCTGAAGGGAGCAATAGGGGCAGACTAGGAAGATATCCTTACCTGCAGGGGTTGAGAATTTCCACCCAGTAAAGGCAGCAGAGTGAGACTACCCACCCCGCCCCCACCTTTAGGCAAGGCTTGGGAGGCAGGGCAGGTTCATCTGCTGAGGCACTAATTAACAGATTCTTAGCAGCAGGCTTTTGGTAGTGAGGAATTCTTTAATTCTCCACGGCTGTCAACCCAAAGGGTGCCCAGAGACACTCATTGAGCCTTTGGGGTGCAGCCTGCCTTGGGACAGGCAAAAGCAAAAAGGCAGTGACTTTGTAAAAACCACCAATCACACGTCACAACCACACTCAAGTACAGCAAACCTGCAGTGCCAGGATCACGCTAGGCATCAGGTGGCCTACTGTTCCCACAAGACGCACAGGAATTTTTGTACAGCAGACAAACTGAAGAGAGCTTGGTGGACTTTAGCCTAGACCAGCACGGGTATTTTTGGTTTGTTTGGTTTTATTCTGTTTTGTTTTCCCTTTATTGGCTGCTTATCTTGGTTGTTGTTGGTTTTTATTTCTATTTCATTATAATCATATTGTAGTTTTTAATATAGGCATATATATAGGTGTATATAGGTGAATATATGTCCATATACATGGGTGTGTAGACAAATATATATTTTTTTTTCCTTTTTTCTTTTTCTTTTTCTTTCTTTTCTTTTTCTTTTTTCCCCACCCTCACTTTCTCTCTTATTTTATTCATTCTTCTCACTGCTATACTTTTCCTCTTTTCCTTTTTTCTGCAAATTTTATTTTTTAAATTTTTCTTACTTTTTTTATTATTATTTTAGTTTATTTTTATTTTTTATTTTTTAGGTATAGCTAATCGGTTTCTCATGTTTATTCTATTTTTTATTTTAGGATATTGTATTTTATTCTGTTTCCTCTTCTGTTATTATTAAGTATGTGGTTTTTGTTTTGTTTCTGTTTGTTTTCTTCATTAGTATGATTGATATTTCTGTACAAGTTGACTGTAGTTTGATGGTTGGTTGTTTTTAATTGTGCGAGCATTTGGTTTCCTTTGGTGGCTGCGGAGGTTGTTCTTGTTGATCTGTTATGCTCTAAAATCACTCTGCAGCAGTGGGTCCAAACAAACAGACACAAGAATCATCATACCCGGAGGCCAACTTTAGATAAAACCAGAGCATTTCTGGGTTTGACATACAAGAGTCACACCCAAAAAGAAGTTACTACAGGTACTAAGACCCATAGGGTCCAAGTTTCATCAGAGGGGTCAATCCTCTCACAGCAGCTCATAAACTGCAGACGCTGCTGATCCTCACAGCTAATCAATCTGGGAGTCAATCCCACCTACTGACAAACCAAAAGTAATCAAAACTAAAACTTCAACAAGTGAGGACGCACGACACAAGGAACACCTCAGATACAAGCACAGGAGAATAGGGAGACTGAGTAATTCAAATATAAAGGACACACACCATATAAGTTTACCCAGAAAAGACTGAGAAATCTGGGGGATCTATCTGTTATATTGAAGCAAACACAAAGAGTAAGCCAGAATGGGGAGACAAAGAAACATAACACAAATAAAAGAACAGAAGAAACTTCCTGAATCAGTGGAAATAGAGGAAATAGAGGTAACCAACCTATCAGAGACAGAGTTCAGAAAACTGATTATTAGAATGTTCAAGGAAATTAATGAAAATATAAAGAAGGATAGAGAAATCATGAAAAGCAACCAGCTAGAACTTAAGAACACAATTACTGAATTAAATAACAAACTTGATGGAATCACTAGCAGACTGGATGAAGCAGAAAATCGAATCAGTGACTTAGAAGACAAAATAGCAGAGATCACCCATGCAGTACAACAAAAAGAAAAAAGAATGAAAAACATGGAAAATAGTTTAAGAGAGCTGGGGGACAACATCAGACGCAATAACCTAAGGGTCATTGGAGTACCAGAAGGAGAAGAGAGGGAGCAAGGGATTGAGAATATATTTGAAGTAATAATGTCTGAAAACTTCCCTAACCTGGCAAAGGACATTGAAATACAAGCCCAGGAAGTGCAGAGAGTTCCAAACAGGATGATTCCAAACAGGCCCACTCCAAGACACATTATAGTGAAAATGGCAAGGGTTAAGGTCAAAGACAGAATCCTTAAAGCAGCAAGGGAAAGGCAGCAAGTTACTTACAAGGGTACCCCCATAAGATTATCAGCTGACTTTTCTACAGAAACTTTGCAGGCCAGAAGAGAGTGGCAGGAGGTTTTCAAAGTGATGAAAAATAAAGGCCTACAACCAAGATTGCTGTATCCAGCAAGGTTATCATTTAAAATCGAAGGCGAGATAAGGAGCTTTGCAGAAAAAAATAAGTTAAGGGAATTCATTACCACCAAGCCAGCTTTGCAGGAAATGCTAAAAGGGCTTCTTTAAGTAGAAGAGAAAAACAACCTATGAAAGACTACGAACACAAATAAGAAAATGGCAATAGATACACACCTATCAATAATCACATTAAATGTAAATGGATTAAATGCTCCAATAAAAAGACATAGGGTGGCTGAATGGATAAGAAAGCAAGACCCCAGTATATGCTGTATACAAGAGACTCACCTCAGATCCAAAGACTCATACAGGCTGAAAGTAAAGGGATGGAGTAAAATATTTCATTCAAATGGTACTGAGAAAAAAGATGGAGTAGCGATACTTATATCAGATAAAATGGACTTTAAATTGAAGAATATAACAAAGGACAAAGAAGGACACTTCATAGTAATGAAGGGATCGATCCAACAAGAGGACATAACTCTAGTAAACATCTATGCACCTAACATAGGAGCCCCTAAATATATAAAACAGATATTGTCAGACATAAAGACAGAGATCAACAGTAACACTATCATAGTAGGGGACTTCAACACCCCGCTGTCACTAATGGACAGATCCTCCAGACAGAAAATCAATGTGGAAACAGCGACCTTAAATGACACATTAGACCAGCTGGATTTAACAGACATTTTCAGAGCATTTCATCCCAAAGCTACAGAATATACGTTCTTTTCAAGTGCACATGGAACATTTTCTAAGATAGACCACATGTTAGGCCACAAAACAAGTCTCAATAAATTTAAGAAGATTGAAATCATTTCAACTGTATTCTCTGACCACAATGCTATGAAACTAGAAATCAATTATAAGAAGAAATCCGGGAAGCTGACAAATAAATGGAGGCTAAACAATATGCTATTAAATAGTGAGTGGGTCACAAATGAGATCAAGGAGGAAATCAAAAGATACCTCGAGACAAACCAAAATGAAAACACCACGACCCAAAATCTCTGGGATGCTGCGAAAGCAGTCCTAAGAGGGAAGTTTATAGCAGTGCAGGCCTACCTAAAGAAGGAAGAAAAATCTCAAATCAACAGGTTATCCTTACACCTAAGGGAACTGGAAAAAGAACAGCAAAAGAGGCCTAAGGGGAGTACAAGAAAAATAAAGACCAGAGCAGAAATAAACAATACAGAGAACAGAAAAACAATTCAAAAGATCAATGAAACCAAGAGCTGGTTTCTTGAGAAGATAAACAAAATTGACAAACCTCTAGCCAGGCTCATCAAAAAAAAAAAGAGAGAGGACTCAAATTAGCAAAATCAGGAATGAAAGAGTGGAAATGACTACAGACATCACAGAAATACAAAAAATTCTAAGAAATTACTATGAGCAACTATATGCCAACAAATTTGACAATCTGGATGAAATGGATAATTTTCTAGAAGCATACAACCTTCCAAAGCTAACGCAAGAAGAAACAGAAAATCTAAATACCCTGATTACTACCAAGGAAATTGAATCAGTAATTGACAAGCTCCCAAAAAACAAAAGCCCGGGACCAGACGGCTTCACAAGTGAATTTTATCAAACATTCAAAAAAGAACTATCACCTATTCTTCTCAAACTATTCCAAAAAATCCAGAAGGAGGGAAGGCTCCCAAACTCTTTTTATGAAGCCTCTATCACCCTGATTCCAAAACCAGATAAAGACATCACAAAAAAGGAAAACTACAGGCCAATCTCCCTGATGAATATAGATGCAAAAATTCTCAATAAAATATTAGCAAACAGAATTCAGCAATATATTAAGCAGATCATACATCATGATCAAGTGGGATTCATCCCTAGTGCGCAAGGCTGGTTCAACATCCGTAAATCAATTAATGTGATACACCACATCAACAAAATGAAGGATAAAGATCACATGGTCATTTCAATAGATGCAGAAAAAGCATTTGACAAAATCCAACAGCCATTTATGTTAAAAACCCTTAGCAAAGTGGGAATACAGGGATCATATCTCAACATAATAAAAGCCATATATGATAAACCTACAGCTAACATCATACTCAATGGGGAAAAGCTAAAACCATTCCCCTTAAGATCAGGAACAAGACAAGGCTGTCCACTTTCTCCTCTTTTATTCAACATAGTGCTGGAAGTTCTAGCCACAGCAATCAGACAACAAAAAGAAATAAAAGGCATCCAAATTGGCAAGGAAGAAGTAAAATTGTCATTATATGCAGATGACATGATACTGTATATAGAGAACCCCAAAGACTCCATCAAAAAACTATTGGAACTGATAGACGAATTCAGTAAAGTAGCAGGATATAAAATCAATGTTCAGAAATCAGTGGCATTTGCATATACCAATAATAAACTAATGGAAAGCGAAATTAAGAAAACTGTCCCATTTACAATTGCGTCAAGAACTATAAAATACCTAGGAATAAATTTAACCAAAGAAGTGAAAGATCTGTACTCAGAAAATTATAAGACATTGAAGAAAGAAATCATAGAAGATACAAATAAATGGAAACACCTACCATGCTCATGGATAGGAAGAATTAATATAGTTAAAATGTCCATACTGCCTAAAGCAATATATAGATTCAATGCAATTCCTATCAAACTACCAAGGGCATTTTTCACAGAAATAGAAAATATAATCCTAAAGTTTATATGGAATCATAAAAGACCCAGAATAGCCTCGGCAATTCTGAGGAATAAAAACAAAGTTGGGGGATCACGCTACCAGACATCAAAACCTACTACAAGGCCACAGTAATCAAGACAGTTTGGTATTGGCATAAAAACAGGCACATCGATCAGTGGAACAGAACAGAGAGCCCAGAAATAAATCCAAGCATTTACGGACAGTTAATCTATGACAAGGGAAGCAAGAATTTACACTGGAGTAAAGATAGTCTATTCAATAAATGGTGCTGGGAAAATTGGACTGACACATGCAAAAAAATGAAACTGGATCATCTCCTTACGCCTTATACAAGAACAAATTCAAAATGGATTAAAGACTTAAATGTAAGACCTGAAACCATAAAAATCCTAAATGAAAATATAGGGAGTACATTTGCAGACATTACCCGGAGCAATATTTTTACTGATACATCCCTACGGGCAAGGGAAGTAAAAGAAAAAATGAACATATGCGATTATATCAGACTTAAAAGTTTTTTCACAACAAAGGAAACCATTAATAAAACAAAAAGGAAGCCTACTGAATGGGAGAATATATTTGCCAACGATATATCTGATAAGGGGTTAATATCCAAAATTTATAAAACACTCATGAAACTCAACACCAAAAAAACAAACAACCCAATTAAAAAATGGGCAGAAGATATGAAGAGACATTTCTCTAAAGAGGACATACAGATGGCCAACAGGCATATGAAAAAAGTTCAACCTCACTGGTCATTAGGGAAATGCAAATAAAAACCACCATGAGATACCACCTCACTCCAGTCAGAATGGCTATCATCAACAAATCAACAAACAACAAGTGCTGGCGGGGCTGTGGGGAAAAGGGGACCCTGCTGCACTGTTGGTGGGACTGCAGATTGGTGCAGCCACTATGGAAGTCAGTATGGAGGTATCTCAAAGAACTGGAAATAGAGCTACCTTTTGACCCAGCAATTCCACTCCTAGGTATTTATCCTGAAAAAACCAAGACACTTATTCAAAAAAGTTATGCACCCCGATGTTCATAGCAGCACAATTTACAATAGCTAAGACTTGGAAACAACCAAAATGCCCATCAGTAGATGACTGGATTAAGAAACTGTGGTATATTTATACAATGGAGTATTACTCCGCTATAAAGAAGAATGAAATCGTGCCATTTGCAATGATATGGATGGACCTAGAGACTATAATGTTGAGTGAAATAAGTCAGTCAGAGAAGGACAAATACCATATGATCTCACTTATATGTGGAATATGAAAAACTGTATGAATGAGCAAAGTAAACAGAAACTGTCTCATAGATATAGAGGAAAAATCAGGGTTGCTAATTTGGAGAGGAATGGGAATGAGGGAGAAGGGGAAGGGACTAGACAGCAAAAATAGGCAACTACAATATTGCTACTGGGATAGGAAAAACAGTTTGGGGAATATAATTAATAATGTTGTAAATATTCTGTGGAATGTCAGATGATCATAAGTCTTGTTAGGGAGACCATTTCATGGATGGAGTAGAGGTTTGATCACTGCACTGTATTACTGAAGTGGAGGTGGTATACCTACTGTAATTGAATATATATAGATAGTCACAGGATGTGGATTATACTGTGGAAGAGAGTCAGAGGAAGAGTAATAGATATATATGATATGGGGAGGTATGGGGGGGGGTGTATTGGGGGTGGGGTGTTGTCACTTTGAGGGGTAAAATGTATAACTATTGCACTGTGTTGTACACCTGAAACTATTGGGGGTGGGGGGGTTGTCACTTTGAGGGGTAAAATGTATAACTATTGCACTGTGTTGTACACCTGAAACTAATTAAAAATAAAATAAAATTAAAAAAAAAAAAAAAAAAAGAAATGCAATTAACCACACTAACAGAAAACATGTAACAGAAAAATAAAAATAATCTGATCGTTTCAACAGATGTACAGAAAGCATTGGTATACATTAACCTGCACTGGGAACAAAAATTCAGCAAATGAAATAAAAGAGAGTTGCCTTAATCTGCTGAACGATATCTATTACCCACCTCCACCTCACGCCCCGCCCCACACACACACACACAAACTTTGATGGTGAACTATTAAAATTTTCCTGAAATTCTATGACCATTTCAATTCAACATCATGTTACCTAACCACTACAATAAAGGGGAGGGTGGGAGAACGGAGACTTTGCAAATAGTATGGCTGTATAGTATATGTAGAAATTCCGAAACCATGTACTGGCAAATTATTAGACTAATAAGTGAATTCACCAAGGTCACTGGAAAAACAGGTCAAAATACAAAAATCAAATATATTTGTATATACAACAGAAACTTAAAAAATACAATTTAAAGGTGGTACTATCCAAAACAACAAAATCAAATGCCTAAAATAAAGATAACATGTATGAAATTTTACAGTAAAGTACAAAGCATTAACAAGAAACATTTTTTAAGTTCCAAATAAATAGAAGAATTACCATATTCATGCATTTGAAGACTCACTACATTAACTATGTCAATTTTCCCCAAATTATTCAATAAATTCAGTGCAATTCTATTCAAAACTCCCTGCAGGCTTTTTGCAGAAACTGATAAGTTCATTCTAATATTTAAATAAATTTAAAAAGGTGAGCTAAGTAAACTTAGGAAAAGAATTTATTTTAAAGTACAGTAATTAAAACAGTATAGCACTGACACAGGGATAAACAATGAGACTAATGAACTTAAAAGAGAGTCAAGAAATATAAATAGTCATTGATTTATAATAAAAATAACCATGCAGTAGAGTGGAGGAAAAGATGACTTTCCCAAAACAACAAAAAAAATTGATCTTGACCTCTACCTCACACAAAGCACAGAAATAATTTCCAGATGGGTTTGTAGCTCTAAAAATGAAAGGTTAAAAAACAAATCTTTTAAAAGAAAAAACATTGGAACATGTAACTTCATGACTTTAAGGTAAACAAAAGTTTCAAAAAAACAAAACAGTTCAAAAAGTGCTAACAATAAAGAATAAAATGATAAACTGGACTATATTAAAACTATTAACTTCAACAGAAGACATTAAGAGATTTAAAAAGCAACTCATATATATAATATATATGTGTGTGTGTGACATACATAAACACACACAGGCATACATCGCTTTATTATGCTTCACAGTCGTTGCATTTTTTTTACAAACTGAATGCAAGACCCTCCACCCCCCCACCACTCCCCGGCCAGTAAACAGATTAGAATTTACTTTATTGCAGTGGTCTGGAGCCTCACCTGCAATATCTCTGAGGTATGCCTGTATATGAAAGATTTATATCCAAAATATATGAAAGACTTTTACAATCAATAAGGAAAAAAAACCAAAACCATATATCCCAATAGAAGGCACGTAACGAAAGAAAATATCCTAATGGCAAATAAACATGTGAAGGTGTTCAACATGTAATTATCACAAAACACAAGACAAAAATCTCCATGCAATACTACACTATACCCCCACCAGAATAGCAAAAATGCAACAGATAACACCAAGTGTTGACCAGAAGGTGGAATTTCTGGAATGCTCGTTTACTAACAGTGAGTGTAAATAAGCAACCACTTTGGAAAACTGACAGCAGCTAAATCTATATATAAGTATACTCTATCATCCAGGTATTACTCTCATACATATTTTACCAATAGAAATGCATAAATTTCACCAAAAAACCTGTAACAACATTGGGAA
Organism: Aselliscus stoliczkanus; assembly: GCA_033961575.1. NCBI lineage: Eukaryota > Metazoa > Chordata > Mammalia > Chiroptera > Hipposideridae > Aselliscus > Aselliscus stoliczkanus. Next base: position 124,516,593 of record CM066729.1, read on the forward strand.
CAACCTAAATGCCCATCAATGACAGGATCAAACAAGTTGTACTACATTCACACAAAGGAATGTAATATAACAAAAAAATTGAACAACTACAACCAATAAATATATAATGTTGATACAAAGAAGCCAAGCAGAAAAAAGACATGCTTATTATTTTACTTATATGGAATTCAAGAATAGGCAAAACCAATCTATAGTGATAGAAATCAGCATAGTGGTTGTGCCTCAGGTGAGAATTAAAAGAATGACTGAAAAGCACAGGAAACATGTGGATATAAACAACTATATACAGATTTTCAAAATCCCTTGTGCTGTATGCAAAAGATTTGAGCATCTTATTATACGTAAATTATAGTCCAACAAATATATATACACATGTGTGTGTGTGTATATATATGTGTGTGTGTGTATATATATATGTATATGTATATATATATATATATATATATGTGTGTGTGTATACATATATATGTGTGTGTGTGTGTGTATATATATCCTAGAAAGTGTTGTTAGGGTCCATGACAAGATAAGAGACTTATACCACAATGTGTATCAACATACTGCTTTCCTCGAAGAGAAAGTCTTGCTATGAGAGCAATGTCAACGGAACTAAGTAGTGGGTTGAACTAAACTGTGCTAGTAGTGACACAGTTGACTTACATTCCAGTGAAAGCTCCTTCCCTTGACTTGAACTGGAATGAGTACTGTTGTAAAAAACAACCACAGAGGTGTTTTTGTTTTGTTTTGTTTTGTTTTGTTTTGTTTTGAGGGGGATGGAGGGACATAAGATGAGGAAAGGTCTTTGGTGAGAGGTGATGGAGAGACCAAGAAAAATGAGAACACATTAAAGTTCTTTTTGGGCTAAGTTAAAGATATCTATTTAAACTATTTTAGGAAAAAGGGGAAAGAACAGGATAAGTCAGACAATTTAAATAAAAATAATAAGATGGCAGAATGAAGTCCAAGTGTATTAATAAATATAAACAGAAAGAGACTAAAGTCACCAGTTAAAAGAAAAAGGCAGGACCGGCCGAGTAGCGCAGTGGTTAAGAGCTGGCTTGGGAAGCCAGCAGCCCCGGTTCGGGTCCCAGATACGAGGGCCAGTGACACTGCCCTCAGAAAAGAAAAAGGAAGATTCTATTTTTTAAAAAAGATAACCTATTTCCTATGTATCAAAAAGTCTGACAATAAGAGGACAGAAAATATATAAATAAAACTGGTAAAATATACTGATATTGGAAATAAAGAGGCCTTACAACAAAAAGTATAATGAGGGACAGAGATGATCACCAACTTACGACTTTAAGTCCAATTCACCAAGAAAACAATTTCAAACAGGCGCACACCTAACTAAAAAAACTTAAACTATAAAAAGCAAAAAATTTCAGAGCAAAAATGGTAAATCAACTATCAGTATATATTAACACACTCTTTTCAACTTTGCCATTATCAATTCTCCCTCCTTTCTCAGACTGTCTTCCTCTTAGATCAGAAGATCTAAGATCTTAAAGACTAATGGTCAATCTGGATGCATTCTGAACTCTTAGAAGCTATTTTGTCATTTAAGTTACAGGAAAATTGAACTGAAGATGGTGAACCTTCTGAAAAGTGTCACATAAAGTGGCCTATTGCTGCCATCTGCTGGACACATTAATTTCCACTTCAATCATATTAGCTTTAAAAAGTCCTAGTAACAAAAAAGCACATAAAGCCTTAAACTTTTTAAATTAATTTCTTCTTAACTTCCTTTACCTAATGGGAAGTACTCTCTCTAAATTAAATGTGTTTATTGTCCATGTTTGTGCAACTTAACAAGCCTCCGGTAACAATGTTTATTCTTTCCAAGTCATAGGTTTATATGAGTATAGAAAATTACATTGCCTGAAATCCACTTGGAAGTTAATCTATCCAAGAAGACTACCAAATTTGCCATACACATACTGGAAAATTATAATTTATATATTGAGTATATACAATGAGTCACTTTAAACACACCAACTACACTTTACTCATATGGCACATCATCCACATTACTTGTAATGTGTCTTGAAATATGCATATATAAATGTATGGTATGTCTCCTAGTGCTCACCCATATCTGGCTCTCTTGCCTTCCAGGCACACGGGAAAATTACGCTTCCTGCTTCCTGCCTGCTTAGTACATAAAATTGGTTTGGGTCCACAGGTTGTTTGTGAAAGTGCCAAGTGCCATCTGCAGGCCAAAGCAAGTAATTGCATGTGTGAGATGCTCCGACACTCTCTTCAGTGACTAGGCCACAGAGACGATAAAGCCCCAAGGTTAAAATAGCTTAGAACACTGAAGATAACTACCCTAGAGAGTTGTCATACCTACAACAAACTTTGCAAAACTCAAAAATAAATTTTTATTCTGTTAAGCCCCTGAGAATTGACATTTAAATCTTAGCTCAGCATAGCTTAGTCCAGGGTTTCACAACAGCAGAACTATTGACATCCTGGGCTGGATACTTCTTTGCTGTGTGTATCATGTGCATTGTAGAGCATTAAGCAGCATTCCTGGTGTCTACTAATTATTTACCAGTAGCACCCCTCAAATGACAACCAAAAATATCTCTTGACATTGCCTTCCCTCATTTTGAGAACCACTAGCCTAGCTTACCCTGAAGAACACTGCATGTCTATATGTGTGTGTGTGTGTGTGTGTATATATATATATATATATATATATATATATATAAAATAAATGAGTGTTAGAGTATATTTAGCTTAAGTGTCATGTGATACAAATATATACTTTATTACGTATTAAGATCAGATGTTTTATAAGCCCTTAATAGATATGAATTTTCATTTCTCAAAGTAGGAGAGCTAATTCAGTAACTTAAACATAATCCACCAATCAATATCGCAAATCTCTCTACAGTAAGGTAAACAAACCTTTCTAAAAGGGTATAGAAATCCATACATACTATGCTGTTCATTTCAGAGGACTCATAGCTCCCAACTGGGTGGACATTTCCAATGGGCTCCAAGCCCTCTTCATCCCACATGTATGTTCCATCAGAGCTATCAGATGGAGAGAGTTCAAATGAAGAACCAGCTCTGAAGTCTGTATCTGGTGAAATCAAGTTATTCCCAGAAGTATGTTTTGTACATTCACTCCTGTCTTCAATTGGTTTTTGAAAGAAAGAGAGAGAAAAATAAACAATTATTAATTCACAAAAATATAGTTACTTTCAGGTTCTAAAAAAGCATTAATAACTATAGTATTTTCTAACTCCTAAACAATAAAAAAATCAAGAGGTAAAAATCTTAAAAATAACCTACAGAAATGTTGCCCAACCAACATAAAGAAATTCATTCAGCCATCTTTCACTTCTATAACATTTCTAGAACTGTAAATGAAGTGAAACAGAGGACTGGGAGTAATCACAATGAAGATAAATGTTACCCCACTCCAATTTTATCTAGATCCATCCCTTCATGGAATTAATAGTATCTTACAATTAATCAGAAGATAACCCTAAATGTAAATTCAGTTATATTATCTAGGAGAAAGCAAACAGAGTTAAGAATTTTAATATTTACCAGAGACACTTATATCTATCCACTCATCAGTTTTACTGAAGGATTTTTCATTTTCCTTGGGGGAATCAAATATATCCTTCGGTGGTGCATTTTCATGCTTTTCTTCTTTGAGAGAAATTTCCTCTGGAGTTATTCTAGTTCTGTTGGAGTCTTCTATATCTATAAAATCATCACTAAAGTCTTCACTTAAATCATTCTTATCAGAAGATGACAAAGAAGACAAGGAAATGTCATCTACATCATCACTCAGGTATCTAATTTTAGCATCATGTTTCATAGTCTGGTCATTTTCTGTTCTATAACTATCATTTTCAGTTAGTTCTTGGTCCTTATCAGTAGCTCTGTCATTAGCCAAAAGTGCAGCATCTTCCTCTACACAAGTGCCAGAAGGTGAATTTTTATTACCATCAACTGTGATAGTCCCAGAAAACGGAGATCGGCTAGATTTCAGTAGAGAGGGATGAACCATCCTGTAACCCAAAGTGGAAGTTACACCTGGGCCATTTGGTAAAGCCAACTTCTTTCCACCAGCAGCATAAGGCCTATTAAATCCATACCCTAAATGTTCATTCCCATTGAGTACTTCTGACTGCCGGGAATTTCTTGTGAGCATACTTGACCTCAGAGTCACTCTCATGGGTAGCTGTTGGTTCTGATAAGGCTTAATAAGATCTGCAGCTCTATTGAAGGAATGTGATCTGGTTATAGATGAAGGTGGAAGGAATGAATTCTGAATGGAATGTGAAAAACTCTGTGACCTTACCATTTTCTCACAAGTAAGAGATTTAACATTGTCTAGGGATTGTGCTAAGCTCTCTCCAGAGCTGCTTCTGGTGGCACAGGAGTTTGCTCTAGGCCTTTGTATGCTACCAACTGATCGATTTCCGTAAAATCCATTCAACTGCGATTTTGGAGCACTGATTGAAGAATATGAAGTCCTTGCTAATAATGTACCTTTGGTGAACTTGCCCAAATTAGATGGTCCAGACAAAGACTTCGGTTTTAACTCCTCTGTAGATGACACAAACATAGTGGATGGCTTTGCTAACTTTGATGTGAATAAAGAAACACTTTTCAAACCTCCCTTTATCCCATTTTTATCAAACATTCCTTGAGTACATGCATGTTTTTCAGGATCAATTACTTTATCATGTGAACTTTGAGTATCACTAGGCTCTTCAGCACTTTGTGCACTAAGTTGGTATTTAGTTGCCGTTCTCCAATTGAATGAATGGGACGATGGACAATCAGTGCCATTATTTTTGATGTAACTTTTGATGTTGCTTCTCTTGGAAGTTCCCAATAAACTAGCAGGTGTCCCATTTGGCATCGGCTGCAGTGTACTTCTTACAGATTTTGTTCCATACTTTGGCAACTTAGAACCCAAAAATTTCTTGATTTGTGTTTTATCTTCCATGAGCTATAAGGTGCATTTGTTCTTAAAATCTGACAGAATCTGAAGAGACAAAAAAGTAGATTAAACATTCCTAAGTAAGGATAATTGCATAGATTATTACAAATTGTGAATGTGTACTCTTATATAATTAAATGCAACAAAGCCCAAAAGCCACTCATAATTTCTACAGAACTCTAAATACTGAATATACTAATTAAATTAATAGCGTTATATTAGAAGAAAATAAACATTTTTATAAGCACTTTTATAAACTTGGGCTACGGATCATGATCCATAAATAATAAATTTAGACGACCAAAGACCAAATAATAAGAAGAAACAGAAAAAAACTTCTATAGCACATCTTCCAATTTCCAATCCAAATTATTTTTTCACTTTGGGTAATATTATCTCCTTTAAAAATATAAAGATGTGATTTGGAGTTTTTTAAAAAGCATACATATAAAAACTAGAATACATTTTTACACTTTCATTATTTAAAGTCATGAGAAGGGTATAGATAAAGAATACATAGCACCAAAGAGTCTGGTGGCATTAAGGGCTGAGATATCAACCGTAATTTTAAGGAACAATCTCAAAAGAATTTCCACCCAGTAATGTAAACAAACACTACAGTTAGTGCCAGGGTAGGAAGTATAATAATTTACTAAAGTTGTAAAGTCCATTAATCTCAACTTTTCAAAATTATTTTAAAGGTAATATGAAACAACAAACACAGAAAGGTTCAATGCACACACAAGAGCATAAAACTAGAAACAACTATGTTCTATAGCTGAGTAACTATTTCATAAATTATATGTCATATGATGAGATTACAAAGATGAGATAAAAACATTAAAATGTTTATCCTAACATTAACAGAAATATAATATGGTTGCTAACTATATATTCACCATGATTATATAAAAATTCTATAAAAGTACACAGAGCAAAATGCAAAAAAAAGAAGAATACATGCCTTGGGGTTGTTGATTTTATTTAAATTATGTATCTTATGACACTGTCTTTAATTTGCTGGTTTTATTTTTTAATTTAAAAATTGATTTCAAGTCATCCCTGGCCTTAAGAATGAGGGGTGCACTAGAGTACATATGTGTTATTAATTATATCAAAAGTAATACTTAGGAAATCATACAGACTTTTAAATAAAGATGGTGGGGTAAAACCGAATTATAGAACTTCATGTCCCCAATAACTAATAAGAGGGAAAGTATATACATGTATGTATGTGTGTATGATTTTTTTTAGCCAAAAACCCACTAGCTGCAGTCAAACAAGAAATTGTTTAAACTAAGAACCTCTAAATTTTAAAAAGTAGGGGTGGCCGGTTAGCTCTGATGGTTACAGCACAGGCTCATAACACCAAGGTTGCCGGTTCGATTCCCACATGGACCAAGGAGCTGCGTCCTCCACAACAAGGTTGAAGACAACTACTTGACTTGGAGCTGTTGGGTCCTGAAAAAACACACTGTTCCCCAATGAAATTTATTTCAAAATAAATAAAAAAACAAACTTTAAAAAGTAGTGGCTAGAAAGATTCTGTACAGTATGGTATGAGAAAAATAGGTGAGTTTATAAAAATGGAAGTTTGTAATGAGTACCCTCCAGTTTGGGCAGAAAGATCCAGTTTGGCATGACCTAGAAAACTCCAGGAAAATATCTTCAGCACAGAAGCTTTGAAACCTCAGCTAAGGCAGAGAGGCCACCAGAACCGGCTGATTTCCAAGGCATTATATGCTGAGTTGAAGCAGGGGTCTGAAGCCCCTAGAAAGATACATCTTAAGCAGGATAGAGTGAGGCCAGTACCGGACACTTCACAGTACCTAAGGAGAGAGGCGAGCCTGAGGCCCTGGGTAAGCTCTCCCCCAACACCACCCTCCCACCAAAGAGAAGCAGCCAGAGAATAACAGAAACACTCAAAAGGTGCATTCAGGGGGATGAAGTATAATAAAAGGAGGAAAAAGTCACAGCTAAGATGTGAAAGGCTTGGGGAATTCACTCATGTTATATGAGGACAAAGAAAAAGTCTTAATCAAGCTATCCAAGTCCTTACCTAGCAAGATAAAAAAAAAAAAAAAATGGCCACTCAACTGTATAAACAAGGGAGTGAAGGAAGGGGAGAAACAAATAATGACTACAGTATGTAAAAGAAAAGAAGAAATCCAGTCTGAAAGAAAACATCAAAAGGAAAATGAGGAAACCCACAGTGAGTTTTTGTAACAGAGAACAACATAATAAAAACATAGATTTAATAAAACAAAAGCTCAAAGATGAAAAGACAAAACAGGTAAATTGAAAAGTTATAGAGCTAAGGAAATCAATTCAGAACAATGGATTCAAAAAAAGCAAAAAGAAAAAAGAACCAAAAACTGAAAATCAAACTTCAAACTAATGCCAAGGACAAAAATTTTAATATAACCTGAGTAGTAAGGAGAAAAAAAAGGCAAAGATATCAAAGCAATTAGATAGAAAATGTAAGACAGAAATTGAACAGAAAGATTAGTATCCCTGAAGCAGAATTACTAAACAAACAGAAGAGAAAAAACAGACATAATAGAAAATATCCCTAAAATAAAGAAGAAAAAATATCTACAGAAGGAAAAGAAAACTAAACCACGGTTCCAAATATTTATCTAGGCTAACTTGATAAAATATCAAAAACAAAGAAATAATTCTCCAGGAATACAGGCAGGAAAAAAAAATCACTTTGTAAAGAAAATTTCATGACTCTATAATAAGCAAAAGAGATTACTGGATATCCTCCTGATGAAAAGCTGGAGCCTCTAAGAATAACTTAATCCTACAGAAATTATCATTGGGCTATTTTACCACTCTGTAAAGACACAGGTTAACATGCAGAAAACTAACAATAACGCAAACAACTGTTGTCTATAGATACAAATATATTCTGTCCAATTCAACTGACTTCCCTCCACCACTGTGGAAGAAGCCAGCTTTACATACATTTGCAAATTTGCTTCAATATTCCTGATCTATAAATGTATCTGTTCTTTGCACTCTCCTTTGAACCAGCTATACCATCTCTCTGACTGCCTTGTTAATGAGATAATATCTTCAATGTGTTCATTTGATATCTGAATGGGAGTCATGATTTTATTCTCTCCTAAAATGCATCCTTAAACAGTTTGGGAGATTCCACCAAGATGCGCAATGGATCTGCCTGACAGGGCTGGGTAACCTCTCTGCCACAGTGGTATACTTCACAGGCAGCTTCAGCCCAGACATGTCTCTTCTTGTCTTCCAGAAGTGAATCAAGAGTAGCAATAGAACTTTGCTAACTCTTTCTATTTTAACTTACCTCTTACAATTTCGTTCTGTTTTTATTTTTAGTTTATTTATGATCAATAAGTTATTCCCCATTGGTGATGATGATTGAGAATTTGATTTTATAGACTGTTATTTAGTGATCTCTGTAAACAAACTAATGATTTACACAGATCTATTCTGTGTTGGGTGAGAGAAAAAGGAGACTCTGATTCACTAGTCACTTGTTTGTTCATTTATCTCTTTTGTTTACCTATTTTGAGCACAAATCAATTTCATGCCAACAGGAAGGAAAATAGCTCTGGTATTTGAACAGGTCAAGTTTTGTGTTTCTGTATTTTAACTCTGTAGCCATGGCTAAAATTATAGAATAGGAAACAGTAAACTCTTTCAGTGTCTGTATGGCTGTGTGTCTATAATTCGGAAAGGTCTTTACCTTTTATTGTGAATACATAATGCTTTCCTATCTCCACAGGGTACTAATAAAATTTTATTACAAAGTCTCTTAAAGCAATTCTGTTCTGATTGGCTTATAAAAATATGCACTTATATAAAGTGAATATTACCAAAATTGCAAGAAATAAGTAAATTGATCTTTTAAATATGTTTAATACGTTATACTTTTTAAAATTATTCTTACAGAAACTAACTCAAAAGGCTTTAAAAACCAAGTTTACACAATTAAGGTAAATGTCTGGTAAACAAAACTAGTTTAATAAAATAGGTTTGTGTTCTGATTTTTTATTACTGTAAGTATAATATAAGCATACATTTTTATTCCATTATAGTAACTTTTCTGAAAAGTATATAAGCTTACTGACCAAATAACCCATATTACTCATACACAATATTTAAGAATATGAAAATATAAACCTGTGTTTAAATTGAATAATTATTCTGACAAACTTTTTACTTCAATAGTAATTATGTTTTACAGTATGTCAGCTTACAGATAATTTCCAAGAAATTTAAAGGTAACTGAAAACCTTGGACTAACATTAAATTGAATTAATTGATAATCATTGGCTCACTAGATCATTTCTTAGTAAGAGAGAATACTAAAACATTTATAACTAAGCATAATTTCAAGTTTATATGTTTTGCTTCTTGTGTTTATATGTTTTGCTACAGAAAGACTTTACTTAGGTGGGGCACATAAACGAACATGTTCACTTTTACTGGTTTGTACACTGGGTCCCATTTTTATAAAAGCAATGGCGGGCAGAGAGGTCACATAAAGATATGTATGTACATATATTTAAACACAACAAACTGTTATAGTGGGGACCATAGGGAAGTAAGAATTGAGTGAAGGGAAGACTTCTTTTTACCTTTAAATCATTATTTTTAAATATGTAAATTCGCCCATATTTTTTTTTCCATTTAAAAAGTTTTAGCTAAAAAAAACCCTGCATTTTGAAATAGTCATTTATTTAATACCAAAAACAGGACGCTTAAACAGTTCAATATAACCCCCAAAAAAATATTATTTAAAATTAAGTTTAATATTATATAAAACATATTTAAGACATAAAATTAGAGTAAGTTCTGATAGAAAATAAAAAGGACTTTTTTACTTACAGATATTACTTCTTCATAAATTACCATTTCCAGCTCTCCAGACCTTAAACCTCAACTTGGTATGTTTCACTTACCACTCTGCCTTAAAAATTGATTCTAAATTCGCTACTTCCCTCCTACAATTCTAGTTCTTATGCTCATTATCTCTTTCTGTATTACTACAAAGGCTTCCTATCATGTCATTTTACTGATTAAAAATCATGCGTGGCCCAGTAACAACAAAATAAAACCCAAAACCCATTGTACAGAGATCAAGCTTCTCTACTTCGTTCTACACCCTATCTTTGCAGTACTATACATTCAAACCAAGATGCACTGTTTGTCATTCCATAAAATCCATCCTATATTTTCTACCTTCTATAATTTTGCTAAAGTTGTTAAGACCACCTTGAGGGTCCTACTCTCAAGGTCCACAATCCCTACACCCACAGACCTTCCCAGTTAGAATTAATCTAGCATCCTTCTCTATTTCTTCACACCAATACTACAGCCGAGTCTGTTTTACAATTCTGTGCATGTCTATGTGACCCATAAGGCAGTCAACCTGCTGAGAGCATAAACTGAGTCCTATATACTTTGGGATCTGCTTACAGGACCACAAATCTGATAGATCCTCAACTTCTAAGTAAATTCATAATCTCTTAGTGCAAATTAATTTCATAAATAGTAAGTCAAGACTGAAAAATAACTGTTCTGTGGGCCTGTGATTAACTGGTAGTATACATGCCATAGCCAATGTGTTGAAAAAGATTCTGAAGTCAAATGTAGACTATATTATGAAGTATCATAATCAAACAGGAATATTTGCCATGAGCAGACAAAGGGGGAGTGGCAAAATCCATATCAGATGACCGCCATCCCATTTTTGATAATGGTCTACCACAAAACACACTCCCACACCCACAAATATTTCAGGATAGCCATAAGGAAACTGGTAATGATATTAGATGTAAAGGCCACTTTGCAAATAACACACATTAAAGATTCTGGGGCAGGCCAAGTGGCGCGTTGGTTAAGAGTTGGCTTGGCATGGTGAGCGACAGATCTGCCTCATCCGGAAAGAGCGTAATGACGATACCAACATGGGCCAGTGAAGCAATGTCCTCCGCAACTAGACTGAATAACCAAAAGACAGCAACTTGTCTGTTCCCCTTCCCCGATTCTCCAACGCTGTTCCCCTCCCCCAATCCCCCAATAAAATCTTTAAAAAAAAGAGTTGGCTTGGGACACCAGCTCTGAGCAGCAAGGCCCTGGTTTGGATCCCACATAGAGGACCAGTGACGCTGCGCCCTCTACAGCTAAGATGGTGAACAACTGCTCCACTTGGAGATGGGCGGTTGTGAGTCTCCGGAGATGGTGTAGACTGCAGTGGGGCAACAGTGGGCTGCTGTAAGCTACCGTGAGTGGCTGGCAGCCAGCGTGAGCTGCCAAGAGCCACTGTGAGCGGCTGTCCAAAGGCCAGCAAGCAACTGCTTCACCCGAGAGGAGTGCAATGATGATACCAACATGAGCCAGTGAAGCGGTGTCCTCCACAACTAGACTGAAGAACAAAAAGGACAGCAACTTGTTTGTTCCCCTCCCCCCATTCCCCAATCAAATCTTAAAAAAAAAAAAAAAAAAAGATTCTGCCCTCCGGTGAGTCAATCTGTGAGTCAGAAAGGCTTTAACAGTCCCATGACTGTCACAAGTAGATAGAGGACAGCACATTCTGTTCTTTCACTCCTCTAGGCCTCTGTTTTACTGTGTAAATGAGGGTAATGTATTTTATCTCCCAAGAATATCTTAAGTATTAATAACTTAGAGGCATAAGATAACCCCACAAGAAAGACATACTGTTACTACAAAGCTTCTGGGGTGTCACCACTTGGAAAAAATAAAAAGATTAGAACCTGAATGCACTATTTCCTACCAAGAATATTTATTGATTTCTAAATGCAAAAATAATTGCAACATAAACGATATCAAACATCTTGGGACTATGGTCTGAAATCTAAACTAATCTGAAGGCTCAACTGTAACATTTCCATATCTGCTTCTATTATGAATATTGTCACTTCATTTGTTGATGAGCTACCTTCTGTCTTTAAATATTCATGATACTTTCTCCTACATTTGCTTACAACTTTGAAATTAAATAAAACAGACATTGTGAGTTTAGGTCGTTTTCATAGCTATGCTATCTCTGACGCACTTTATCTAATATGTCGACTGATGAATAGGTAAAGAAGATGTGGTATTTATATACAGTGGAATACTACTCAGCCATCACAAAGATGAAATATTGCCATTTGTGGCAACATGGTGGACCTTGAGGGTATTATGCTAAGTGTGAATAACTCAGATGGAAAAGAACAAAAACCGTGATTTCACTCATATATGGACTATAAAACAAAAAAGTAACAAAAGAATTAACAAAACAAAACAAAAATAAACTCACAGATTCAGACAACAGAACGGTGGTTACCAGAAAGGAAGGAGGATGAGAGAGGGCAATTTGGGTAACAGGGTCAAATATATGATAACGGAAGGCAACTAGACTTTTGGTGGTGAGCACAAAATATAGAGTACTGAATTATAATGTTGTATATCTCAAATTTACAGAATATAAACCAACGTTACCTCAAATTTAATTAAAAATAAAATTTGCTAAACAAAAATATGCACTCATAATAATCTGAAAAAGTACATGCTGACCAAAAAAATCTAATGATATAATCTTCGCTGAAACACTTCAATATTATCTGCAAACTCTGATGCTGAACTAAGAATAATACCTGTTATAGGGCTTGGAAATGTCTGAGATTTTCATAGCTAGTTTCTGTAAGAATCCTTTTTAAAAGCATAGCACATTTAAAGTATTGGTATTTCACAATTGAAAGAATTTTCAAAATTATTTATACATTCCTTTTTAAAAAACAATAAATCAAAGTTGTTTGCTTTCAAAAGGAATCCACAATTGGATGAGAAGGGAAAAGAAGGAGCTAACACTACTGAGAACTTACACAATAGGTACCATACTTACCACTCTATCCTTGTTTAGTTTTCATAACAATATAAAGTGGAAGATTTTGTCTCATTTTAAATAAAGAAATCAAGATTCGGAAAGGCTAAGATACTCGTCCCAAAGTCACAAGTTCCTAAATTACTGAAGAGGATTCAGGTTCAAGTCCACCCGATTCTAAGGTCCATGCAGACTGCCTTGCCTGACAAAGGAATGGAATATTCTGAAAGGCTCACTGATGCCTAGGGACAAGAGTAAAGGAAGGGACTGGATAGCTAAGTTTAGGCAGGAATGAAGACTACAAAGAAAGAACCTAGGTATTAATTAAAGAAGTTTTGCAGAGAAACAGTAAGAACTTTCACTTTTTCAAACTCCTTTCAAATCCACACCTTATCATCTGAGGATCCACCCACTCACATTCCTTTTTTAGTTTTCAAAAAAGTTTAGTTTTTAGAAGGTATGAATTGCCTGTATTTTAGGGATTTACATAGACATAAATTCACTACTGAGTCCAAGAGCAATTGACTGAACAACAAAGCTGAGGACAACATACCTATAACCAGTCACTTCTGGAAACTTGCTTTCACATTCAGATAACTACATTCTTTTTTTTTTTTTTTTTTTTAAACCTTGTGTTACTCAAGCATTTCCCTCCTATCCCACTTCCCCGTTTTTCCTAGCTTTCATTTATGGCACAAGCTAATTCCAAGGCTTGGTTATAGCAATTAGAGAAGTTAAAATGACACCTTTAGCTGAAAGCAAAGGTTTAAAACAGTACAACTTCGGGGCCGGCCAAGTGGCGTGGTGGTTAAGCACTGGCTTGGGAAGCCAGCGGCCCTGGTTTGGATCTCACATATGAGGGCCAGTGACACTGCCCTCAAAAAAAAAAAAAGAAAGAAACAAAACAGTACAACTTCATTACAGATTCTTCATGGTTTTAAGCACACCAATCTCAACAAAGCCCCATTATTTTACCAAGCTGACCTTTTTGTCCACCAGCTACAATTTTTACTCAGACAGACTGGGATCAAAGCAACTTGTGAAAGTTAGGATATAAATGAATTTGTGGCTTAGGAACATTAGATAATGTTACTAAACATAGATTCAAGGCTTATCACTTCCTGAAATTTTAATTTAGGTGTCAATACTAGCAGATAAAGAGAAAGCGGAAGTGCCCCTGGCCAAACCACAAAAACTCTTGCTCAAAATTTTACCATTTAGTTCAGGTAAAATGCAACTGTGTGGGGCATGCAAATGGCATTAAGGTGCTGAGGGCTAGGTAAGGATGATAGGGGCCAAGCTGCTTGAGTAATGACCCAGTCGTTACACTGTCTTTTAGAATAGTATATGGGCATAACAAATAATCATTTCACAAACAATGGGTGCTTGAAAAATCACAGCATGCAATAGTTTAGCATTTTGATTTACTTATGACCTGCTGGAGCAAAGTTCCTAAATTTAAATAGGCAACGAGGCCTGGGTTTGGGGGGCCAAATGTCAGGGAGAAGACTGACTGGGTCACTAATAGGGATGGATAATTACTAGGCTGTACATTCACTGATGGCACAGACTAGGTTTGATAAACCAGTATACATTACCCAACCTCAAGCTTGTTCAGAATATGACAGATACTCAATAAATACCCCAAAATGAAACAGTTTGTTAAGATTTACATGTATTGAAAGTATATTATCATTCAAAAATAAATTTTAACAGTAATTTTGACATAATAGAACACAGTAAGAAAAAAAAAGGCTAACTATTGGTTACCTGCAACAACACAGATGAATCTAGTAAGATCCCTTAAACAAAAGAACAGAGACACTTAGGAGTACATAGGAAGGTAAGACTTCAACTGCCGCTAAGGATGTATACAACTGCAATGAATTTCACTACTTCTTAACAACTTGAAAGAGCTAAATCATCTTCAAAATCCTAACTTTTCTTGAGCCCATCGGAGAGCTGACATCGTAAGGCAACCAAATAAGCCACATTCCAAAGTGGGCCAAGACCCTCCAATGAGTGACAAGACATTTTAACAGTTCCACTCTTGGCAAAGGATAAGAGAAAGAGGTGACCATCATAAGAAAGAATAATAAGCTAACATTTTCACCGATGCTTAAAAGCCAAATGTGAAGTAACATGTTAGTTTGGAGTAGCAAGCTCTTCTCCATAGGTCTCAACCTAGTGTTCAGGGAATGACATGAGACCGCTCCCTCTCAACAGCACAAGCATGCAGGAGGTGATAAGAGGCTATGCTGGGGACAAGGACAAAATCCTGCTCACTTCCCTGCATCTTTCTATCCTATAGAGCAAAGTCTTAAACTGCTGGGGAGCCTGCCTTTCCTGTATTTCAAGGTATCAAATAATTGATAATGAAAGGTTTCTCTATAGAAGGATTGTAACTAAGAAATGCAGAAAAATGATGGAATCACAAAATAAGAAAATCAGATCTACCTGATGTTGGTTTAGCAAGTAATCCAATGAATTAAAACATCCAAGTAGCAATCATTAATGATTGATAGCTAAATCCATTAGATGAAAAAGGCACCTTAACCTGAAGCAATTTTAAGGTCCTATTATGAGAAAAGAGGAAATACACCACAGTACCATGCATGAAATATTTTTGTCACAACAAACTGACCCTGAATCTATCCATGCCTCTAGATCTAGCAGCTTACAAAAAAGATTTTAAAGAACAGATAAACATGTTAAACAACAGAAGGATATAATCAACCAAATCTAGAATGTGTAAATTCTACAAGAGGAAGGATTCAGTTTCTTTCTTCAACAAATAAATGGGGAAGGCATGTTACAAGTTTAAGAGACACATTAATCAAATGTAATGGGTAGACCTTGTATGGATCCCAATTTAATCAAACCCCCAGTAATGAAGAATTGTTTTAGAGACAAGAATTGTTTTTTGAGACTCAAAAAAAGTGTTATAGATAAAATAATATTGATAACTGTGAAAAGCTCAGTGATAATACACTACTGTTTTCTCTTCTCATTATGTTTGAAAAGAGTCCATATATAATTTTTCCTTTAAAAAAGTAAACCCCAAATAAGGATGCTTCCATAAGAGGAAGAGATCTGTAATAAACTACAGTACATTCTACATTATCCTCCTCCCCTTAACAGTCATTCTCTCTCCCCCTTCCCCCCCATTTAGACCCAGAGAACTGGAAATGCCTGCATCTCCACACTTAGCCCTCCCACACGATAAAGGGCTCTTACATTATCATTACCAGAGACCCTAAATTGCTCCACTCAAGGCTGGAGAGGTTCCAGCAAGAGGAAAACTGTCTTGGAAAATGGTAAAGGGTGATGGTTGTCCAGCTGCCCAGATTAGAAACTTAGGCTCACTGCTTCCTAGGAAGGTGGCCTAGGGCAAAGTACTTGGTCTCTTATTAAGATAAATTATGAATACATACTAGTACCTAGGCTTGACTTTTATCTTAGGCTGCACTGTTTTCAAATTAACAGAATAATCTGATGAAGCTAATCTGGCCCTGCTGTTCTGATGTTTGCCAAGGAGTATTTTGTGAACACACTGTCAACAAGTAATATAAACAGGCATCCTTGACCTCTACCACAGCCGAGTGCCACCCTGAACAAAGCTCAGAGATGGATGTAAAGTGGCCATGTCACACATTACTTTCTGGTTTACACAAGTGAGATATTTATTTATTTATTTATTTATTTATTTATTTATTTATTTAGCTGAGCCATGAAAAGCGGCCACGTCGCATATTACTTTCTGGTTTACACAAGTGAGATATTTATTTATTTATTTATTTATTTATTTATTTATTTATTTAGCTGAGCCATGTAAAGCGGCCACGTTGCATATTACTTTCTGGTTTACACAAGTGAGATATTTATTTATTTATTTATTTATTTATTTATTTATTTATTTATTTAGCTGAGCCATCCTGCCACCTGTTGGCAGCAGAGCAACAGCTCAGCTCAGCTCATCAAACTGCTGTTGCTCAGAGCTCAGCTCATACTCTTGAGAGAGCTCTTAACCAACTGAGCCACTCGGCTGGCCCAATAATTTATTTTTTAAGTACAACAAAATGTTTCCACCAAAATGGCCAGGTCACAATGCAATAAATTCGACCAAGTGATGATGTGACGATCCAGTTTCAGTTTCATACCAGCAGACCCAAAGCCTCTCTAACATCCCCAGCTCCCTTATCACATTTCAGATTTAAAAGCACAGTATTTAATACAAGCCACTATATTAAATTACAAAGCTCATATTTTAATACTAATTCCAAATATTACTGAATAACAAATGTTTAAACAATAAACCAATCTCATGAAATTAGGGTAGAAAATTGTTCTGATAACCAAATACTGAATAGTATTTAAAATTCAGTAATATACATGGTGCTAGACCCATAGTAACACCTAATGTAAGCTTTCTCTGATGATACAGAAAACACTTCAAGTTCACAGGATCTTTCTCATAGTTATTATAATGACTCATTTATTTCACTAAAAAACTGATTAGAGATTTCTAGCTTAAAGAATATCTGGATTGCACTCCTCCATTCTCACAAAATTTCAGGAAAAAAATGCACATTCATCTTGCTCTAGATCCACTGGAGGTGCCCATAAAGCAGATAAATCAGGTTCCCTATTAATTCCTAAAATGTATAAAGTATTATTAGTACAGTAATGTCTATATTAACTAATCCTTTGGATTTTGTAAATCATGTAAATGTCTAACTGCTATCCTGTATACCTGAAACTAATGCAAAATAATATTGAATGTCAACTCTAATTGAAAAATTTAAAAAGGGGGAAAAAGATAAAGAAGAATAAGAGATTCAAAGTTTCAGGTACAAAACGAATAAGTCTTAGGGTTGTAATATACAGCATAGGGAATATAGTCAATAATATTGTGATAGCTGGCACAGTGTCAGATGGTTGCTGGACTTATCATGGTGACCACTTCTTTAGTATAGGGAATATAATCAATAATATTGTAATAACTATGTATTGTGCCAGGTAAGTACTGTTGAATTACTGTGATGTACACCTGAAATGAATATAATATCGTATGTTACATTTTAATAAAAATCTTTAAAAAAAAAAAGTCACCTATGTGCTGAGAGTTAAATGCTCCCATCACTTTGAATCAGTAACGGTGGGAGGAAGTTACAGACGTCCTTTTAAGGAACAAACTTCATAGAGCAAATCAGGATCCCAACACCATGAGGAGACAGCAAATGCTGAAGACACAGAGATTCCCAAATACAGTAGCTCCTCTACTCACTTTCAACTCATAAGCTTTTGAACATGGGAACAAAGCAAAATGAACATAACGAGAGAAGGTGTGAAATCTCTTTTTCCTTCAGTAAGTCCCAGTTTGTACATGCCGGTCAGCATATAAGCATGTTACCAAACGTGTGATAATCCTTTCTGAAGATAGGATTTTCTTGAATAAGCTACCCACCTGAACTGAGGCTCAAGCAAAACGGCAAAAAAAGGACTAGGTAGACCTTCGGTCACCATCTGATTTTTCAAGGGCAATTTTGACTTTACAAGATTTTTAACCTATCTGCTAACTAGAACCTAACCTCACACAAGGTGTCTTATTTTGTAGTTATATATGTCCTCTGAAACACTGGAGTCAGGGGAAACACAGATAAACAACTTAAGAGACAAGTGTGTTCTCTATGAAGTCTAGCGGGCTAAACTCCATCCCATAGGAAAGGGAAAAAAACTGGGTTGAAATTAAAAGGAAAAGAACCCATAGCTAAAAACACAAACTAAGTCACATTCTCTTCCCCAACAAAGCTATTACTATTATTCATAATACCATTTATTCGTTACTTAAATATTTATTAAGCACTCATTATGTGCCAGCCACTGTACAAGGTACTGGGGATACATCTGTGACTACAATACATGAATCTTGTATTCACAAAGCTAATGGTCCGGCAAATACCAGGCAGTAAAATATGCATAAAAATAAAATTAACATTATCAAAAGGTTACCACCAGGACATACACTGGGAACCAAGTTCAAGGTTTTTATGGAAAGTGGATTATTCCACTATTTAAGAAGGCTCATGGTTGATTTGCTGAGGAGTTTGGAGACTCACAGCTCCCACAACAGACCATGCCGCCCCACCAACATACGTTTGCACATAGTTTCTTCTGCCTGGAATGCACAATCCTCATCCTTCACACATTCTTCACAGGGTCACGCACATTTGCAGAATCCAGGTCCACCAGGCGAGGTTATGGGCTCATATTTCTTGTCAACAAGCCAAGAAGTGTTCCTCAGACCATTCTGGGTGTACGTTCTCTTCACTGGAGGCCAAGTTCTTTGAGAACACAGACTATGCCTTGCACTCATTTGTTTTCTCATTCTGACGCTAGGACATAGCCTGGCACACAACTGGTATTTTATAAATATAAGATGAAAGCAAGAATGAATAGCATATGCCTTAACAGTGTCTTGCTGAGAATTCTGTTAGTTTTACTTCAAATTCACAATATCAACATTTACACATATAAAGCCTGACACAGCTTGACACAAAATAGGCAGTATATTTCAACTAATATCTGAGGTCCTATAGAACTGGCTTATAAGCTCCTGTTTTCCTAGGTAAACAGGTACCCAAATTCACAATACTGATTTTTTTTCCCCACTCTTCCACAAACCACACTGGGTAGTAAACCCAATTAGCAAATCAATCTCTTCCCTGATGGCTTCCTTCTTGCTTAATAATTTATTCTAATTAGGAATCTCAATCTCTACCCATACCCATGATGCCTAACTCTTTAGTTTTTTTAAGAAGAAAACTCAAACTTTTGGTATGAAACATTAAAAAAAAAAGGGCCAGCTGAGTGGCTCAGTTGGTTAAGAGCTCGCTCAAGAGTGTGAGCTGAGCTCTGAGCTACGGTGGTTCGATGCCAGCCCGAGCTGAATTGCGGTTGAGCTGCCAACAGGTGGCAGGAGGGCTCAGCTAAAAAAACAAAACAAAAAAAACCACAAGCTAAATTACAAAAGAAATGGGACATGACACAATCTGTCCATCTGTGCTTTTAAATGCTCTTTGTCTGATTTAATTACATGTATTTTAGATAATTACTCCACAACTTTTAATAGCAAGTAGGACACCCATATTTTAATATTTTTTATAAGTAAAAATCCTCAAATTAGTTAGCATTTAATCAATTCCCAGAGTACTAACACTGAGAATCTTCTTGATTTGGCAAATAGCAAAGAGATTAAAGTTAGGTGAAATGTTTCCATCTATATGTTGATCATGACTTAAGACATGAGGACCACGGAATATAAGAATATTCTTACTGTGGTTAAGATCAACACAATTGAATTTCTTTCTCTGCAGGGAAGTCACTGCATTGCTCCGCCTTAGATTACTACAACACTGTTTTTTATGAAGCATCTATGACAAGATCCTGAAAAATAAACAAAGGAAGATATAATACCTGCAAGGGGAAGCTCATGATCTGGGAAAGGAAGAAGTGTCCTTATTACAGTAATGACTTAAAATATATTCATTCAGTCATCAAACATTTATTGAAAGCCTATTACGAACCAGGCTCTATCCAAGAGGTTGTGGATACAAGACACTTCAATGCAGAGAAAAAACATGTAAATAAGAAAAGGGCAATAAAATGCTTTAATTGCTATAGGAATATATGGGGCAGTATATGGGGGCCCAAAAAAGAAAAAGTGCTTAACTGGAGAAGAGCATATCATTATGGCTTCATAAAGGAGCAAGGCTTGAGCTGGGTCTCAAATGATAGATAGTAAATAATAATAAAGACACTGAATGTGAAAAAGCAATACAGCCTGAGTAAAGAGCATAAGCAAAAGCATAAAACCAACAGGGCACATTCAGGAAACTGTTAATTAAACAAGGGTAGAGACAGGGTTCAAAGGAATGCAGCAGGAAAAAGCGAGCACACAGCCCACGGAAGGCCTCATGTGCCGCACTAAGAAATCTGGATTTTACCATGGATAGTTAGGAAGCCAAAGGGTTTTAAGCCAGAAAACAACAAAGACCTGACCTCAATTTTAAAAAGTCTCTCTGATTTCAATACAGAGGACAGACTAAAGGAAGGAAGGGAGATACATTAGGTTATAACATGAGAAAAAGATTATAGCAAAAGGGTTGGAGAAAAGGTACAAATACAAAAGATATCAGCAATATTAAATCTTAAGAATTTTATCGCATTTTTTATTTTGTTCTATTAAATATTCTTGAATATATTAAAATTGCTGAAACACACACACAAATAATTTAATCACAATAGTGGGCACAAAATGAGAGCACAGTATTTAATGAATAAATGGATATAAAATTGATTAATTAGATGTAGATGAAAGAGAAGAAAAGGTTCAGGATTCCAAGCTAGTCTGACTGACTGGGTGTGGCACCTTCAATGGAGGGCAAACATTATGTCTGGGACAGCGATCATGAACTTATCATATCAAGCTGACTCAGAGGTACCTACAGGGAGTGCAGGTCAGGGTGTTTATTAGTCATGTAAAGGAGTCTGAAACGCAAGGACAAGGTCTGAATATAAAATAATGATTTGGGACTTGTCAGCACAGAGATAATGGTCAAATGTTCCACCAGAAACAGGTGAGGTAATCTGGGGAAGATGTAAAACAAGGAGGAAGGCTAAGGACACTGCTCAGGCAATCAATAACATTTAAGGAATGGACAGGGAAAGGAGGGAAGGAAGAAAGGAGGGAGGGAAGGAAGGAGAAAGAGAGGGAGGGAGGGGAGAAGGATAGAAGGGAAGGTTAAGAATGTATAACCCAAGAGGAAAGAAAAGAAATGCAAAAGAATTTGAAAATGGTTAACAAGCAATACTGTCAGATTCCACTAAAATCTAAAAACTGAAAAGAATGATTGGACTTGGTAGTTTGCAAATTTCGTCACCTATACCAAAGTAGTTTCAAGAGACGAGATGTGGCACAGAAAACTCACTACAGCAAGTTCAAGAGTAAAAGAAATATAAGGGAATGGAATCAGGAAATTAACCTATTCTTTCAAAGACATGAAAAAGGCAGTAATTTGAGAGGATATAAAGCCAATTGTTTTTTGTTTTGTTTTTCTAACTTTTGCCCTCTTTTCTGTTTCTAAGATGCAGGGGGAAAGCCAAAAAAAGAAGACTAAAAGTAAAAAAAATGGCAGCACAATAGCTGGAGCAAGATTGGCCAGGATCTGAGATGAAGGTAAGCTTCCAGTCCTGTTATAAGACCTGGAAGGCTAGATGGGAAAACAGAGCAGAGGCTCCGGTTTACAGCTGAATGAAGAAAAAGGTGCAGCTCCACAGGCAGAGTGCTCAGGGCTCCAGCCCCAAGAACACTGAACAAAGTAGCTTCTGTGCCCACACTAACTGCAGGCCCCACTCGCCCACCTCAGTCAGAACCGGTTCAATCTGCAGGCTGTTGGGAGCTGTGCCTGCACCCTATGGGCTGGGGAAGGCAGGGACTAGGTCTTCTAAATGTTATGAGCAAACACAACCAACAAGAGCATGGGGAATTCGGACAAAACAAATAATTTCAAAACTCCAAGTGTAATTAAAATGACACACTCAGTAGCTTAATTAAAAGATGATTTTCTTTGTTTTTAATTCTCAGCATCTAGCACAGTGTCTGACACATAACAGACATCCATGTACACGAATAAATGATGTTCTGGGGCTGGCCCAGGCCAATATCCCAAGAGATGGGGACACCTGTGGCAGGTAGGCTATGCAGTGTTTCAATGAGCTGAACAAGAAAGTTGTTCACTTTCTATGGGACCAGGAGGATAGAACAAGCTAACCGTCCCTGTTGAAGACAAAAGAGGATAACATAACTGTGAAGGACCTTATGGATAAATAGCTAGTTTTATCAAGAACAGTATGTGCACAGCACTGTGCTAGGCAGTTAGTAAGAATTATGGTATCTCAACCTCACTACAACACAGGAAAGGTACATTTATTCCCGTTTCAAAGATGATGAAACTGAAGTTTGCAGAGGTTAAGTAGTTTGTCCAAGTTCATACAGATAAAAAAGAACTAAGACTACTGAGCCTGAGTCAGTGGATCCCACACAGTGAGTGGTGGCCTCAGCAGCAGCAGCAGCCCCAATAGTAGATAACACTTTTGTACCTCTTACCATGTTAGCCAGTGTTCCAAGGGTTTCATATATATTAACCTATTTAAACATCACAACTACTTTATGAAGTAAATATAATGTTTACTTTATAAACAAGGAAACTATAGAGGTTAGTTTTCCGAAGGTCACACAGCTAGAAAGTGATGGGGCCAGCGCTGAAATTTAACTATTACCCTATATGGCCTCTCTCCAATTCATTTTCTTAAGCTAATATTCAGTATACCTGTGTTTTCAAACTGCTGATCATGACATCAATTTATTACTTTAGAACAAGAAAGTTTTGTTGTAAACGAAAGGACTAGAATGGACTAGCCCATTGGTTTCCCTAGTGCTGGATCAGAACTGAGATCCTGGAGGTGGCAAACTGCAGGAAAAGATTATGTAAGGGATGTGTTCAGTTTGTAATGGGTGGGGAAGGAAACAATAAAATTAACAATAAAAAACATTCAAGAACTATTCATGGAACACAAATCAGAAAATCTCTCCTTTTGTAGTGCAAAAATTTTATAGAATACTAAGAGAAAATGTTTAAGAATTATTCTAAGTAACTGTAAAGTCAATTTCAATGAAAAAAAACTCAAATAATAATCTATTTTTGGAAAAAATCAACACTTTGGGGAAACTTTTAGAAGAATGTGAGGAAAAGGGTGCGGGTTGAGAAAAGAAAGCTGAACATGCACCTCATGCTCAATTTAACTCTAATAAGAGAAAAAAATGTAGCTGCCAAACTCAATATACAAAATTGAAAGAAAAAAAGTTACCAGAGCCTACTGAAGAACTAAAAATAACAATATAAAAATTGCAATTTGTCAAAACAGAAACAGACTCATAGAGAACAAACTGATGTTTGCTGAGGAGGGGACAGGATGAAAAAGGTGAAGGGGAATAACAGGTACAAGCTTCCAGTTATGAAATAAATAAATCATGAGGATACAATGTACATCATAGGGAATACAGTCAATAATATCTTAACAGTACAATGACCGATGGTTACTACACACATCGCGGTGATCACATCATAACGCATATACATGTAGAATCACTTAGCTATACACCTAAAATTAATATGATATTGTATAACTACATTTTAATTTTTAAAAACCTGCAGTTTTTTCAAGAATATCACAGTAAGAAAAAAGTTCTTACACCGTTTTAACAATGAATTATAACATTAAGTAGGAATTGTCTTAAAATATCCCCTTATGCAAACACAAGGAAAGCCAAGAGAACAGAACATGGAATGCAAATCAGATAACTACTACAAACAAAAAGTCTCTTGTACATTAAGTGAAAGACACTTCTGACCAACCACCTGAAGAAATTAGAGGTGGCTGAGGAATCAACAGAGGAAAATGAAAAGCAATATCCTAAGCAGGACGATGACATAGGGGCACTGGAAGAAGAGCGGCTGATTCCCGTGACACAGAGAGTTTTGAAAGTCAGTTTGAGGGAGAAATCTTAGTAAAAGGACAAACACTGAAAAAGTCAGTTAGCTTTGTCATTACAAGGAAGTTAAGGAACAAATATGGAAAAAAGTAGCTATAAAACGTCAACTGGAAAATTTTCAGTGAGACAAAAGGACAGATGAAGGAAGGCTGATATTTTTGAGAAGAGGAAGGAAGTGACATTCAGGGAAACCTAAAACTCCTTAACTAACGCACAAATAGAAGGAAAAGGATGTTGGAAGAGTATACAAATACGAGTATATGTACGCATTGATTGTTTAAACGAGAAAAACAGCAAATGGAAACTCTGACTGATGTAACTGAGAAATCAAAATCAAAATTGTCCGAGGGTGAAAAAAAATTATCTTATTTGGGGTGAATTACAAAATAATACTGCAATGGACGCCACAGAAGAGAAAACAGCAGCAAAAGAAGACAGGAGTTCTGGATTACTTCAAAAGGCTTTATGTGAGTTCTATAATCAATCCATCTATGAAAGATTAAAGTAGATTAAAGACTATAAAATGGTGACAGTGGCTCCCTTCATGTGGAGGAAGTGATTCCATTTGTGTATGCTAATGGTCTTATTTGTCAGATCAAAGAAACAAGGCTTATAGTATTCAGTGGGCTTAAGAGTAAAAAAACTTCACCGTGATGTTTTTTAAATCCTGAAACAATACTCTAAAATGTAATTATGTTATGTAAATACTTTTGCTTTTTAAGTGTCTCATATAAGGAAATCCAATAGAGAACCTATGGTTACAGCTTCAGCAGTTTTTATAATGCTCAGTTGGATTTTTAAAATTAATTTTGCAACATTTCACAGAATCACTTCGTATTTTGGAAACTAATTTATTGTAGTAATAGCCTAAAACAGTCTTTTCCTACTTAATTACGAGTGAATATCCTTTCTACACACATAATAAGAATAGAACAAAACAGAAAATATCAGAAGGCATCACACCTGGGTGATCCATATAACACTTTAGATTTAGTTAAATGTGTATATTATGTGTACAGCATGTAAAATGTTCTGAACAGTATAAAATTAGAATATACATGGATAAAACTTATGTAATGTCTTAAGAATTTTTTTTTGCACAGGTATTCCTTAAAATGTAAAAACCCTACCAACACACTTTTGCATATACAGAAATCTTCTTGCACTAGCTGCCACTCATCCAGAGACCTGCTCCCCTCATTCTTCCCAGTTCCCCAGTGCCTCTCCCACAACCAGCTGACCTGTGGAGACACTGGTTATCAGTTGGTCAGTGCAAATAAGTATGTCTTGGGCCACTGTTCACACACCTCCTTTCCCTCCCCTCACCTTCAAGATTTAGCCTCTTTAGCCTTAAAGGGGGTGTGTGCATATAAGTCACCATTTTGTCTGTCTTCATTCTTATGAGTAAAAAGTCCATCCCATTTAATCTCTTATTCTAGCACTGTCCACAAAACTTTTTGTGATAATGGAAATGTTCTATACCTACCCTATCTAATACAGTGGCCACTAGCCACGTGTAGCTATTAAGCACTCAGAATATAGCTAGGATAGCTAAGGAACTGAATTTTTATTTTTATTTAATTTTAACTCATTTAAATTGAAGTAGTTACATGTGGCTAGGCGCTATCATAATGGACAGCACAGTCTTACAAACAAAAAAACAAAGTATTTATCCTTCTCTTTTAGCCTTTTTAAATCTTGCCCAGTTATTATTTCAGAGGGAAAAAAAGCCTCGTTAATTTTCATTCCATTTATGAATTTAAAAAGTGTGCCTGAGGAAGACAGATAAATCTTGAAAAGTAGATAAACCAGATAAAAATCGCTTCTTATAAATTTTTTAAATAAAATTAGATAAAATAAATGAAATTGCTATTAACCTCTATATTCTTGAAAATGCCACTCTGTCATATGGTGTATTTTAGTACACCAGAATTTTAGAATTGGGATATTACAGATCATATACAAAATTGAGGTCAAAGAAGTTAAGGGACTCACCATTCAGTTTGCTGACCACAAAGCCAGCTTTTCTGACACAGGGTGTACACAGAAATTATTTCAGAGTTCACTCACAACCACTTCCAGCAAATTACTAGATACAAAGAACAGTAAGACAGAAACCCGACTCTCAAGCCACTCCTTCTTTCTAAATACCCACCTGTCTCCTTAACGTTCATCTAATAAAATGTGATTTTCTTCACATACCAATTAAAAGAATAATTTCAATCAATTTTATCTTCTGGATTTAATTATTACTAATGTCCAATGGTGTTATTTTTCTATTCTTTTTGGTTGACAAATATAAAATAATACTTTTTAAGAGAAAAAAGCTTTCCAAGTAGTAAGTAAACATCTTTCAATTTGGACATTATTATAATTCAATTCTAAAGACTTTTTCTGTAAAAACAAAGTATGAATTTATTTTTAAGTTTGCTTTTAAATATGCTAGCTATAGCATATTAAGTAAGCCATTTTTCAGAAATAACACTCTAAACTTCAGTTGTAACTACCACTTAATTATTAGCTTTCATTGAAAATGAAATTAAAATATCAACCTATTTCAGGACAGTAGGAATTAGGATTGGTATAGAATATTCAAATAATATACTAGCAGCCCGAGGTTTCGGTACCTTCAATGAATAATTCAGACAGCAAAGAATGCCCTGAGCAATCCCTCCGTGATTCAATCTATCTCAGGTCTCTAAGCCAATTTGATATGTCACTGCGGAAAAATTGAAATGTTTTTAAATCCCAAGGAAACAAATTTTGTGCCTTAGTTTCACTTTAGCAGTTTTAGCTGACAAGTTCAAATGGGTTAACTGTGTGGTAAGGCCACAAAACAAAGAATCTTAGATTACACTGAAAAAAAACCCAAACAGTATCTAAATCAGAAGAGTTCAAGCCAACTGCTGAGTCTCACTTACCTAACTGGAATGACATTAACAGTTCTGAGCATTACATTTTCTCCTTTCTTATAAAACTATTGGGTTGTCGGAAAAGTCATGACATATTTTTTCTATGTTTTTCGTTGCAAAAATGCATCATGACTTTTCTGACAACCCAATAGAAAATACTCTTTTATTAAAAATTTCTTATAATTCCACCACTCTGACACAACTGTTCTCATTACTTCAGGTACTCTTCTAAAAATGACATCTACATGCCCAGTCGCTTATAATTACTACTACCTAGATACGACTTAATGTTATACTTTTAAAATATCATTATTTTATTAAAATTTTCCACATTTTTTTCATATTATTTTAATGATTACAGTGTATTACATTAAACTAATATACAATAAATCATTTAAGCATGAATTACTAGACCAATTCTGAGTATCTTTACCCTTTAATATGCCATTTTTAGAGTTACCCTGATAAAATAGAGAGATATATATGGTTGTCGGAAAAGTCATGACACATTTTTACATTGTTTTCTATGCAAAAATGCGTCATGACTTTTCTGACAACCATATATCTATATCTATAAAATGAGTGAAAAACTATGTCACATGATGAAAAGTAAAGCATTTACAAAACCAAGAGAATATGTGATTGTTGTTGTCAAATAGTTTAAGGTATCAAACAGGGCAAAACAAGGATCGATGGACAGAAAATAACAGAAATGCAGTTTTCAGCCCAAAATAAGAACAACCTTTCAAACTATCATAAATACTAAACAAGGTAACGGGCCACCATATAACACACTAAGCCATCCATCTCTGAAAGCATTCAAAAACAAGCTGGATATCACTTGCCAGAGATGGTACAGATTCTGCATTGGGTGGCCATTAGGATCAGATAACCTCTCAGGTTTCCTTTCACTCCTGTATTCAAATATTTATTGATCACCTGCTATGAGCCCAGCAATGCGTTAGGTGCTGGGTATACAAAAGCTGACAAAACAGACATGGCCCCTCTGGTTTTCGCAATTATAGTCTAGTTAGCATAGGAGACAAAAAAAAAAAAAAGGCAGGTAAGTCCTACTAAGGAAAACAATGAAATACTATAAGAGAAAATGGCAGACTGGGCACCTCAGAGAGAGAAATATTTAAGTTGTGACCGAAAAGAAGAGGAGCTAGCTACGCAATGAGGACTCTGGCGCAAAGAGAAGCTATTGAAGGCTATAAGCAGGAGTGACATGATCTGATTTCCGTTCCTGAAAGATCATTCTCACTGTTACCTGAAGAATGAAGTGGAAGAGAGAAAACATGGAGGCAGGAAAATAGTTAATAAGCTAGGTAGAAAGGAATCCTACCTAAGATGAGAAATGATGGACTAAGCAGGTTGAAGTACATGGACAGAAAAGAACGGAAGAGTTCAAGATGCATGGGAGAGACAGGAGGTACAGCACTTGGCGATAAATGCAAGGGATGAGGGAAAAGGGTAAAACAGAAATCAAGAGTGACTCTCAGGTTTTTGGTCTGAAATACTGATTGAATAGTGATGCTGTTTTCTTGATGGAAAGACTTGGGGGACAGATAGATATGGAATACAAGGAGTCTCCAACTTTCAGTCTCCATGATTTTCTTTCAGATCATTAATATGAGGTCTAACAATGAAGTTCTCGAACTTGTTGCAACAATGTTTTTAAACTTTTTTTGATATCAGAGGGATTATTCATTATGAATTTGTACCAACGGGACAAACAGCTAACCAATTTACTATTTGGAAGTGCTGAAAAGGCTGCATGAAAAAGTTAAGACGACCTGAACTTTTCGCCAACAATTCATGGCTCTTACATCATGACAATGCACCAGCTCACATGGCACTGTCTGTGAGGGAGTTTTTAGCCAATAAACAAATAACTGTATTGGAATACCCTCCCTACTCACCTGATCTGGCCCCCAATGACTTCTTTAAAGATAAAGGAAATACTGAAAGGAAGGCATTTTGATGACATTCAGGACATCAATGGTAATATAACGACAGCTTTGATGGCCATTCCAGAAAAAGTCCCAAAACTGCTTTGAAGGGTGGACTAGGTGCTGGTGTCAGTGAATAGCTTCCCAAGGGGAATACTTCAAAGGTGACCATAATGATATTCAGCAGTGAGGTAAGTAGCACTTTTTCTAGGGATGGGTTTGGGAACGTAATTGTCAGACCTTGTACAAAATTTCTACCCAAATCTTTCATGATTGACTCTCTGCTCTTTCACAGGCAGTCTGTGAAAGGGGGGAAATGCTTTAAAGGAAACTGGGTCAATTGAAAAAAAAATTGAAATATAAATGGTAGATTATTCTATCAATGTTAAATTTAGTCAATTCCACAACTGTACAGTGGTTACATTTTTAAAAATCCTTACTCTTAGAAAATACATATGGAAGTACATATTTAAGGGTAAAGGATCATGATGTATGCAATTTACTCTCAAATGCTTGTGTGTGTGTGTGTGTGTGTGTGTGTGTGTGAGAGAGAGAGAGAGACAGAGAGACAGAGAGACAGAGAGACAGAGACAGAGTGAGAGAGAAAGAGAGGTATATGCATATATATGTATATATATTGGGCTGTCAGAAAAGTCATGATGTATTTTTCCTATGTTTCTCGTTGCAAAAATGTATCATGACTTTTCCAACAACCCCATACAAAATGATAATCAAATGGCATCAAATATGAACAACAGGTGAATCTGAATAAAGACTATTTGGATATTTTTGTACTATTCTTATTCCTACAACTTTTCTCAGAATATGAAATTATTTCCAAATAAAAAACAAAATTTTAGGCAGTCAGTCCTAGACTTCTTTTGTTCATGCTAAATAACTTGAATGCTAAATAATTTGAATTCTTTTCAACCCATCTCATACGTATTTGCCCCCAACCAGCCATCCTGTCTTTTCTGTTCCCCAGAGCAGGGTCCCCATCAGGGAGAAAAGAAGCATATACGATAGCTCTATAAAGAGATGGCATGACAAGAGGTGAAGACTGTAAGAACAGGCCTCTTGGAATTTGCAATCTCACATGAAGTACAATGTCTGTATCTCTGCTCCCTGGAATATACTGTGTCCTATGTCCTGATCTATAGCAGGCTGCCAGATGACAGCTCTTTGTATTTTCTCTTCTCATGCACTATTTTACAATAAATCTCACTATAGAATTAGCAAGCTCATGTGACATCTGCCTGAATTAAGTACTCCTCCTATGTGCTCCCATACCTAGAAGCTCCTGGAGAACAAGGACCGCACCATATCTGAGGTTTTCGAATTCCTAAAAATGATCATAACATGTAGAAAAGATAGTCAGTAAAAGCTACTGGGAAAGAACAAAGAGTTACTGAAAAATCTAAGTATGTTATGACTGCAGTTCTACTAAAAAGTTTTTGGTTTTAGTTTTTGTTTTTTACCTTGAACAAAGCAGTACAAGTTCTTACTCTAATTCCATAGCAAAGGAGATATAACATCTAGGGGCTGTTGATAGATAAAGAAGTGAAAATGCCAATGACATTCGTAATTCCAAAACTGTGCTTACCTCAATAATACAAATAATTATAATTTTATAAAATTAATTGATAAAAAGTAAAAAGGTATCTTAGGCTGAGGCCTGAGTACCAAACACACCTTAAAATCGAAGTACAGTTATACTTAACCTACACTAGCAACTAACGGGTCCATACAACACAAGGACACTTCACTGACAAGAAAATACACATCATACTATTCTAGATAGAACTGTGTTCTCTATATTGAAAAAAATCTTTAAGGAAAATTATGTAAGGTAAGAATATTCAACTGAGTAAACCAATTAAAAACTAATCACTTTACAGAGAGAGGCAGTTTTTTCCAGTGTTACAATTAAACTTGTCAAAGAGAATGTGATTAAATGAGAATATACTCATTGAGAAAGTACTCCAAAAGCCAAACTATAAGGTAGAAATGCATCTTTGCCCAAAATGACTATATGGTAATACTATCAAGTGTTAATAGGTCCTAATAGGACCTGATCCTCTTTCAACATTTAGGGCAGAACCCAGACATTCAAATCCAAGTATAACGAACACTGTCAGTCAGTTTATCCTTCCTGCCCCTTAGGAACTAGCCCTTCCTCTGTTCCATGCCTGGTACTGCTACAAGATGACTTGTGGGGTATGACTGTCTCTCCTGCACTCATGGGAACTTCCTGATACTTGGCACACTGTCTCTGGGTGCTGCCCTGAGTCAGTGCTCTGGACTCATCTAGAGTTGCCCAAGTGCTGCAAGCCACATCTGGGGAACGCAGGCAGCCCAGCACAGCCATTAGATACTTGGCAATAGTGAACATGTGCATCTCACCAACCACTCTCTTCAGCCCTCTTCTATTATGAATAGGAAAATACAATGTTTCCTACTTAGCTGGATACTCAGTCTACATCCTTGCATCTATTCTCCAACTTCTCTTCAGATCTCCCCAACTCCTGGAATACAATGTGCATGTCGATTTGTACTAATTCTCAAATCCATCGTGTCTAACTAATTTCTTAATCTAGAATCTTATTATCTCCAGGCAGTATTCCAGCATAAGTGTCCTTATTCCCTACCTTCAGCTTCTTCTCCATCAACCCACCCTTTATACCTTTCCCAGAACTAATATTCAAAATTGTAAATCTGGCTCTTCAATTTAAAATCCTTCAGTGGCTCTCCAAATGACAAATGTCACAAAATAGCACTAACAACAGCAGCTGGTATCTACTGAGCACTTGTGTGCCAGGTACTACATTACCTCATTGATATCTTACCATGCTTACACTGCAGATATTTTTATTATTCTTCTTTTGCAGATTGAAACAGAAGTATCACAATCAGTTCATAGACACACAGAAAGTAAGCGAGTGCAGCACAAAGACCTCCAAAATCGGGCTCTGCAGCTGCTCTCCCCCACCCCTACCCAACAAACCCTGCCTTCCACACACACCAAACCACCACGGTACATGACTACACGCTAACCTTTCAGGACTCCTTACCAGACCACACACTACTCCCTGGGCTCAGAATGCCACTCATCCACCTTGGTCCACCTTGGGAACTTTCTCTGAAGCCTTTTTCCTTTCTTTCTCACCTCCTCCACAGAGGAGCTTGTAGGCAGAACAACAGAAGACAAATGATACACCCTACTCTCAATTCCAAAATATGGAATGTCCAAACAGATCTTCCAAGGTAACTTCCAAGTGAGAATCTGGTGCCAGTCTCATAAAGCCAAAATTCATCAGAAAGTACATAAAGATCAACAATATTGCAATAGGAAAAGCTAATATAAATACTCTTAATACTTTTGCAAAATATTCACAGTAAATAAAATTCAATTATTTTGAAATACATGTTAAATTATTTAAAATATAAGGGACTCCAAGTTTGAAAGTACTTTCTTCTGCAAATTTAGACTTTAAAATGTTACAAGCAAGACAAAATCTATCTAAAGCCTATTGTTTGCAAACCAAGAAAAAATTCAAGCAACTCAGAGCACTTGTATGACTATATCTGGGTTCAAAAAAGAACAATTCCATACTAAAGGACTTGTGCTTATGAAACATATTAGATGACATAAAGATACAATGATTATGTTACCACAAATGTAGCAACAGCACATTAGGCCAGCGTCTTCCAGGAACATGCAATAATGGTATCAAGAGTCTCTCGTGGGTATTAACTGACAGTTAAACAGCATCTCTTCAAAGCACTACTAAAATATATTAGCTTACAGTTACCCACACTAAAGCTCTCATTTTTGTCTATTCAATCTCAAGATCTTCCTGTAGGTAACTGCTCTTAACTGGCATTTGGACAGACACACCAAGTGGCACTTTCAATCTTTTCATCTCTTTTCTAGCTCATTAAGAATATGCCCTATAAGATAATTTCTGGCACTTATCGCAGCCAGACTTCTGTTTCCATATATCTTTTCTTGCTTTTCCCCTAGTCTAATCCTTATAAATCATATTCTTAATCATCAGGCAATTTTTTGGTAAAAAGCATAAATCATTTCCTAACAATGTGATTTAATAAAAATATTTAGGAAATTGACCTTTAATGAATACACAAGGATTAGTCTATAGTTCAGAACTATTTTGCCTTTAGCATTCCTACAGAATATAACCAGACTTTCCCAGAGAATACCCAGGACCAGGCAGAAGACTTACTTTAAAGGGCTTTATACAATAGTCTGCTCAGGATATTGGAGACTGGCTCAAAGAAACAATAAAGGAGATGCAGAGGAAACAGCTCCATCATCAGGATTCTACAGCTAATGGAAAATGAGGGATAGAACAGAAGTCAAGATGATTCTGGATTTCTAATTTGGGTAACTGAGAGACTGGTAGTATCATTAATCAAGATAGGAAAATGAGGTGAGTACGTGGGTCTGGAGAAGAAAGACCATGCACTTAATTTTTTATGTTCTAAGTTTCAGGTTTTCTACTAGATTATCAGATGGGCATTCCAAGTAGCAAACCTAAGGACTGGAAGGCTGAAGAGAAAAATGGGCTAAGGAAATGAACACCCAGGAGGGAGATAATGAAAAATAACGTGTGTTCAAAAAAGCATGGCAGGATGAAGAAAAAAAGAGGTCAGGCTGAAACCTTAGGAAACATGAACATTAAGGAACTGGAGTCAGTAAACAAAGCTGAGAGAAAACAGGTAAGAAAGAGAAACAGGAAAGAGTGATGTCAGGAAGAGAGGGTGTTAAGAACCTGGGCATGATCATATAAAAGGTACAGAATGGATTTACCAATTAGGATCTTTGTCCAAGGATAGATTCAATTTCATTAAGTAGAGGAAGCAAGGAAAAAAAAAAAAAGAAAAAGAAAAAGAAAAAAAAACACTGTTGGGAGAGAGAAGGGCTCAAACAAACAAGGCAAAAAAAGGAAAAATGTGAAAGTGTGTTTAGAACAGGAAAAGTATGAAGTGTGTTTAGAACAGAATGTAGAAGAGTTTTGCTGGAAGGGAAGGTTCACAAAGCAGAAAACAAGAAAGGAAGTCTAGGTCAAAGGCTATGCAATCTAGGTTTTATTCTATTTTGTACTTGATTCTGTGAGCAAGAAGAACAAAGACAGACAGCTTTTTTTCTTTCGAAGACAACCACTCTGGTGACAGTGTGGATGATGAACTGGAATGACAAGAGAGTTAAGGCAGGGCAAGCTATTAGGCAGCCCTAAAATTATCTAAACACAGTAATGAGGTCCTGAAAGAGGTTGACAGAAGCCAAAGTCAGAATTAAGGGATGCATGAAAGAGAGGGTGCCCTAGATATTCCACTATTACTATATTATTATACTCACCACATTGTATCATAATCATTTTGGGACCCTCTCTTATTCAGTCTTTCATCACTACTGCTAACAAATCCAGAACATGGGAAGTGGCCAAAAAGTTGTTTGTTGAATTATAATAGAACTAAGTAATGACAAGACATAAAAATGAGACAAAGATATGGCAGAGAGACCTAAGTAACTTACAAGACAGTGACGTAGAAAACACTAACAGAGAGCTCATGATCAAGTTTAGGGAATGGGTTTAACATATGTTCAGGGCAGAGAGTGTCTAAGGCCAACATCCAAATAGAAATACCAAAAAGAAAAAAATGAAACCACAGAGAAAAAAAATTCAGATATTTAGACATTTGAGATATATAATGAAATCATCAACAAATCTCATTATTTGCTCATAACAACAAATAATTAATAAAACATTAATTTAATAAGACACTTTGGGGTATGACGCCTTTAAACATGCTATCCGAATTGTTCATTTGTATATTTTGTACAAATTAAATTGATGTAAAAGCCCAACAAATGGGTCAATCAAAACTAAGTCAATGTTAATTATTTGCTTGACTCAATTATTCACTCAACAAAAATTTATTGAGTGACTATAACTTTGTTTTGGGACAAGGGGGACTACACATGAAAGCAAAAAGAGTAAAATACAGCAAATACTACAATGAAATAACTGCAAAATGTTATAGAACACAGGTAACGGAGGACAGAGAATATAATGGAGGATAGGTGGAGACGTCATCATAAAAAAATATATGCCTAAAAGCTTTCCTGGAAAACGGTACATCTATACTGAGCTTTTAAAAAGATGAAGTGATTTAACAAGCTAGCTAAGAACTTGACTGGTATTCTGGAAAAGGGAATAGTATGTGCAAAAGCACAGAGATGTCAAAGAGTTTCTCATCTTTAAGGAACCATGACAGAAGATTGGGCCACAGCTCATGGAGGACTTTCAGTACAACAATAAAGAATTTGACCATTATTCTGTGATCCTGTGGTAAGAAACGTCATTAGAACTTCCTAGAGAGCACTCCAGATCCCCTAAAGCAGAAGGCAAGTGCAGCCAGGAAGTGGGCAAGAAGCAAAAAACGGGGTGAACTAACTTCCGTAGACAACACAGAATATTTTTAAGCATTAACAGGACGTGATCAGATCCGTGTTCCAGAAATCCAAAGTCAGTAGCCTGATCAGTGGCTAAGGGAAGAAAATCTGGAGGAAGACCAATGAAAAAGATTAAGGATCGACTGCAATGATACTCCAGCACTAAATATTGACAACTACTTACTCAAACATAAATGGACCACAGAAAGAGGCACATAAAGTGCTGCAATTGTAATATGGGCTTTCAGCATAAGCTTCTGAACTCATCTCAGATATCAACTCAGTAATCAGAAGCAATTACAGTAAAAGTGTGGTCAGGTACATTAGAAAAAAAGGAAAAAGTGGCCATCAGATTTTCCCCTTAATAGTACTTTATTTATATTTTAACTTCAAAGTGTTTTTAATTTTCTTTTTTTAAAAAGTACTTACTTATAGTAAAACTATCATACCAGACAGAGATAACCAAAGAAAATAGTATAAGCTACCACAAGGCAAACACCGTGCAAAGTGCTGAGAATAATAAATAGGTAAAAGTTACCAGAGAAAAATAGGCTGGCACAGAAAAAAACAGACCATTTAACCTGTTTACTAATAACTCATTAAAAAATGTGTTAACCACATATAAAAACTACAGTTTTGAACTGATAAAAATGCACAACTGGGGGGAGCAGATATTTTTTAACACCTCTCCCTCTAGCCATTGTCTCCATTTGAAAGAAACTTATATACATAAGGACATATGTATGATAACGACAGACCGTGGGTACACAGATTAGGATAAAATTAATTTCATTTATTTTTCAAAGAAATGGTTACTGTAATATTTTTTTTCTCTCTGGGACCATTTCATCAGCTATAAATACTTTCTTTTTTTTTTTGAGGGCAGTGTCACTGGCCCTCACATGTGGGACCCGAACCGGGGCCGCTGGCGTCCCAAGCCAGCGCTTAACCACCGCGCCACTCAGCCAGCCCTATAAATACTTTCTATGTATACAAATATACTAGAAAAGCATCCATCTTAAAAATAAATAAATAAAACTTCTTGACTCCACATCCCCTCCAGCTATCACCCTGTTCTTCTCAACTTCAATTTATAGCAAACTCCTTGAAAGGACTCGCTCTCTCCAATCCTCTCCTACAGTTCTCTCTTTAACCTACCCCAATCAAGTTTCATCTCCACCACTCCACCAGGAACAGTGTGTTAAGATTACCAATGATTTTCATACTGCTGAATCTAACAGTCACATCTTAGTCCTTGAACTAATAGCATCTGACACAGCTGTTCTCTCACTCCTTCCTTCTTAAAACCTTCCACTTGGCTTCAGGGGTACCATTCACTCTTAATTCTCTTCCTCCATTGGGATGCTTCTTAGTATTCTCGCCTAGCTCTAGCTCTAACTCTCCCGTCTGTCTGTCTGTCTCTCTCTCTGTAAACATTACAAAATTCCAAGGCAAAGTCTCTGGACTTCTCCAGCCACAGTCACCCCCTAGATTATCTTAATCAGTTCTCATATCTCTATACCAATGACTAGAAATTTATATCTCCAGCCCAGACCTCTGCCCTGAACTGCAGACTCATGTATACCCAGCTGTCTTGACAGTGTCTCTACTTGGATTGCTAATTTAACGTGTCCCATTACTTCACCCTGAAAACCTGCTTATCCTGCAGCTTCCCCATTTCAGTAAATGGCAACTCCATTCTTCCAATTGTTCAGGCCAAAACCCACAGCCTATATCTAATCCACCCTCAAATTCTGTTGGCTCTGCCTTCAAAATGTATACAGAATGTGAGTACTTCTCCTAATCGCTGCCTAAAGTCACAATCATCTCCCAACCAGGATTATTGCTGGAGCCTGCTGAAGGATCTCATTATGCCCTGCCTCCGACACTCTCTAAATAGCAGTTGAGAGATCTATTTAAAATAACCCAAAACCCTTAAATGGCTTTCCACCTTCAGGGTAAAAGCCGAAGTACTACTGGCCTAAAAGGCACATATGATCTAACAGGCGTTCTTCTCCCATGCCCCATGACGCCCCCCATCTTCCACCAGTCATTCCCCTCACTCCCTCCACTGAGCTGCCTGCCACTCCTCAAACAGAACAGGCATGCTTCAGCCACAAGACATTTGCACTCTTCTTCCATCTTCCTCAAATGCTCTCTCCCCTAATAGCTACACAGATTAGACCACAATCTCACTTCTTCCCCATGTCTCCTCAAATACCACTCATCACTATGGCCTTCTCTAACCACCTTATATAAAAGCACCCCCTCACATGCTCTTTCCACCTTATTTTGCTTTGTTTTCATCCACAGCACTATAATAGCTGACATATTACATATATACTTGTTTATTTCCTATATATTGTCATTAGAATGTAAGTCTCACAGGGCAGAAAATGTTTTCCTCACTGCACTATTACTAGCAAGTGCTCATCTAGTTTTACTTATAGTAAAACTATCATACCAGACAGAGATTACCAAAGAAAAACATATAAGGTACCACAGGCAAGCAACATGTAAAACTGAATGGATGTATGACATGAATAAGGAAAATTCAGAAGCAATACCTGGTCTCAAAGCCTGGGTTGAAGGAATTTACAGCATGTAACCTAAGTTCTGGAACGATGCAAGGAAAGCCACAACAATGGCAAAGTTTACAATTCTAACTGATGCCAATAAAA
Organism: Aselliscus stoliczkanus; assembly: GCA_033961575.1. NCBI lineage: Eukaryota > Metazoa > Chordata > Mammalia > Chiroptera > Hipposideridae > Aselliscus > Aselliscus stoliczkanus. Next base: position 124,555,078 of record CM066729.1, read on the forward strand.
TAAAGGTTAACAAGTCCAGACTATCCTAAAATGAAGAAAATAAACTTGAGAAAATATTTAAAAATAAACATAAAAGGAAGAATAAAAACCAACGGCCATCCCTGCCTTCCCCAGATATGTTTCCTGTAAGCTGGCCTACCATCTCACACCAAAATATCACCAGACCCATTCTACACATGAAAGTAGCTGTTATGGAAGTTCCTGCTTTTCTAAGCTATGATCTTCAGAGAAAATTGTAACTCCCAAACCTAACACTAGCTGCCAAGATATAATGGTCAGAGAAAGCTCTCCAATTTCCCCAAAGCACTCAGGCTGCAACCAAATAGCATTAATAAGATGACGACAACAATTCAAATACCTTCTGGTGTCTGCCTATCTTTGTTCTCCCTAGTGTATTCTCACTAAAGGCTCAGGCATCAAAGATTGTGATATCTTGGGATGGGGATGGGGGAGAGAGGGAGAGAGAGAGGGAGGGAGGGAGGGAGGGAGGGAGAGAGGGAGAGAGGGAGGGGGAGAGTGGAAGAAGGAGAGAGAGAGAGAGAGAGAGAGAGAGAGAGAGAGAGAGAGAGAATGAATTTAATGAAACAGGACCTGGATTGTTGTTTGCATTTATTTTATAGAGAGGTAGATTGTCAGGGAATAGAAAGCATCTACTAAGATATAAGATGTCACCTGGACTTTTCAATACCAGACACCAAGACAGAGATCACAGAAGGATGAAAACCCTGAAACATCCAGCATTCCTCAGCTAAAGAGCTGTCTTGCATCTCCCATTCCCATACATGGAACTGAAGATAGGGGGCAAGAGGCCATGCCAAACTGGACAGCTGGGAGCAGTGATTGGGGAGAGGGTGGTGACAGAGATGAAAAGGAGGGAAAGAGAGGAGTAACTCCCATGGGTTTTTCTTCTTCTTCTTTTTCCTTCCCATTGTACTTACGAGGTACAGAAACTGGGCAGGTGAAAACTGAGAAGGAGAAGGCAGAGTGAAGGGTGAGAATGCGCAGAAGCAAATGGTAGCAGAAGAAATCAAGCACAAATTCCTAGTCTAAGTGACTCTTTGAAAAACAGACATATGAAGTTAGGAACCAACCAAGGAAATTTAAAACAAGACCCCACATCTTAGATAACTAGAACTGTTCAAAAAGAACAGAAATTCTTCATTATTTGAAATGTTGGTCCTGGGGCATTGTTAAAAATCAACAAACCTCAAAGATGATCCAACTATATTCAAACTAACTGACTGATAAATATGGAAAAGTAAACAGGTGAAAATCTTCAACTTTCTTGGACCCAGCCTTTCAGGATCCTCTGGCTTCCTAATAACTACAAGTCTCAAAAATAACCAATCAGAAGTCTTGAAGGTCAGAGAAGTAATTCGGGGGCACCTAAAAGCAATCCACTCAACAGAGAAGAGCTGAAAACTCAGAGATTACACCAAACATACTCTGGTTGGTCAATTCACTGAAAAAGAAAGGAGGGTTCTGATTGGTTGCGCTTATTAGGCTGAATCAAGCCCCAGCATCAGTACATAGCAAGCAGCTGTTAGAAGCTAGAAAAGGCAGGAGGTGCCAGGATACACTGAGAAAGGCATGGGGGAAGTGAGCACCTGTAACAAAGGAAAGACCACTTAGCTCTATACAACCTCTGGCCATCAGCATATCACATTAGGGCCCACCAATCATAACCACCTGTAGCCTGAGGTTTGTTTACTTCTGTGTTAATGCTTCCCTCTCCTTAACATCCCTCTCTGACAGCTACCACTTTTTAGAGCTCCTCTTACTCCATCCACTCTTTGATTTCCGTGATCCGGTGTTTGGTGTTTCCTACCCACCATTCAGTCTCTTGTCCACTTCCTGTATTAGCTCATCTTGTATTGGCTCATGCCTTCTACTCAGTCCCATCCTTGACAAGCACATGATCCAGTGAGGAAGGTAGATGCATAACTAGATTAGGTACAATACATCATTGTCAATGCTATGAAAGAAATAGAACAAAGTGCTGTCAGCGCATATTCATTTGTCATTACCTTATTCCACATCTTTCAAATCAACACTCCAACTTCCTACTCTCTTTTAAGTCAATTAGTAAGTCTTGTATCTTTCCATAATATCCCCTGATCTCCAAATCTAAAAGTAGGCAGACTAAGTTCTGGTTCCATTGCTTGCCAGCTGTTACCTCTAGCAGATCACTTTACCTCTCTAAGCTTTCCTATTTGCGAAACGAGGATACAAAAAGAACCTACCTCTACAAGGATTGTTATGAGGATAAAATAAGAAACTCCATGCCAAATACCAACACAGTAGCCAGCACTCAATCTATAGTAACTATTAGCCTGGGAATGTTTCATATATCTAGAATGTCTCACTCTCCAAAGGAAGCAGATAATCAAGGTCTTACTTTCATATATTTTTCAATGATTAACAGTAAGAGTTAAATCAGAAATTATTTTCTGGTTAATCCTGAACCAACAGAAACATCAATTAACCAAAATATTGCTTTCATGAAAATTTTGGTTTGTCCAAATTTACCATCATTTATTTAAAAACCAGTTCCCATTTATTTAAAAAAATAACTAGGTTTTGTTTTGTTTTCTTTCCTATTCAAGTGCAGGAAAGAAAAAAAAGCAGCAGCTTACCAATGGAAACTCACTTAGATATTTATAAGAATGTGATTCTCTATAGGCATAAAATCCACATAAATTAAATTCTCAATTGTATATATAATTTTCTAAAGCTATATACATATAACAACACAAATTCTAGAAGCTTAAGAAAAATAAAAGGGTGCATGATATGATGGACACATTCATTCAGACCTCACAATCAAAAGATGAAATCACAAAATTTTCTTTAAAAGCTGGTGATTTTAATAATTTTAAAAACTGCAAAACTACAACAATAAAAATAACAAAAAAGATCAGAAACATATTTTAAGAGATTAACATATTTATGTTAGGTGCCAATGAAAATTAGTAAGAATATTCCAGTAAATTTATATGCAAAGGACAAAAAATTCATACAAAAGAGAAAATAAAACTAGGAAAATATTGCATTTGCTTTTCTATTGTGGACAGAGATGTTAGACGGCAGGTACTCTTACACCCATTTTTTAAAAATAAACTTTTAAAAATAAGCCTATAAAACTGTGATAAAACTGGTCAACCAAACTGCAGGAAGCAGTTTGGTTCAATACAACCTTTGGAATCAATACAACCTTTCAGAAATAAATCTGGCAATATTTTTCAAAAGTTACAACAACCTTCATATTGTTTAACCTTGTAATTCCTCTCCTGGGACTTTAGTCTAAAGGAAAGAAGCAAAATGAACGACAGCTATATATTAACTGCATTACTTGCAAAATGGGAAGCAACTTAGATGTCCAATTATTAAAATAAGCAACTCAACTCATAATAGTCTATAATTTAAATGTACAAAAACTACAGCAAAAACCATTAACTATGAAAGCAAATATTAAACTTACATTTATACTTTAATTATAGTATAAAATCATGTATATTTAGTGAGAAATAAGTGAGAATAAATTAAAAGTTTATTTTGATTTTTCCTCACTTATTTCTTTGACCATTAAGTTGTTTGTAAAATAAAAAAGCCTGTTGGAATTAATCAGGCCCACCACAGTAAGTACACATTTTAAAATTGACTTTTCAGAGGCATAAAACAATCATCAATGTTTTTCCCAAAAAACCTATCACATAGAGTAGTAATCAGATAGGCTCTTCTCACATACGAGCTAGCTAAACACGTCATTTTAGCCACGCTATTAGCCAGCTGTAACCTTCTTATATTAAAATCTCATTTTACCATCAAAATGTAACTGTATGTGGGATCTCCATATGGTGAGCAGAAGCCACTTGTTAGGGGGCATTTGGAGAAAGGGCCCCAAGCACTGATGTTAAAAACTATCTGACCAAATGGAATGGTGAAGCTTAGGTTTATCTATATCCCCAGATGAATTATCATGTTTCTCAGCTACTGGAGGGCTCTAAGTCCCGAGGAGTGGCAGCTAAGCAGCCAAGGAGGGAGGAAGTACAAGCCAATTTGCTCTCCCTCTGAAAATCGGCAATATCCTCATTTTCCCCTGTGGAGTAATGAAACACACAAGCATGAGGTCAGGAGATGTGGGATACAGGTAACTAACGCTAAGTAGCCTCAAGCAAGTTATTTGACTTTTTGGGCTTTAGTTGTTTAATAGGTAAAATTTTTAAAGCTAAACCAAATAATCTATTAATTCTTTCAAGTTCAATATTCTATTGATTTAATAACCCTCCTTTACCAATATATGCCCAAGCCTCTCAAAACCCCCCAATCAGATTGCAAAACAATTATTAAGGTTTAGAATTAGGAAAATGAGGGCAAAGGTAAAATACAAGGGACAGCCAAAAGAACTGGATTGTGTGCCAGCTCTGTCCCTTTCCACCTGCATGACCTTAGGCAAATTACTTTACCTCAAATTCCTAAGATCAAAGAAGTAGCAATCCTTATTAGCCATTCCCCTTCATTCTTACGTTGAAACACACTGCTTTCTTCTGTCATAACAGGTTTTGCTCCTCACCAGCAACTAAAATTTTGACTTCTTTCTTGGAATTTAAAACCACCTTGTTTATGCATTCATCTTTCCTAAGTTTTCTAATACTGAAAATAGTTACGTATTTTGCCTACCTTAAAGCTATATTCAAGATGAGAGTGTTCCTTGAAAATGTATTCAAGTTTTTGAGCACCTGTGCCACACAACAGTATGTGCCAGGGTTGCAAAGATCCCTTCCCTCAAGAAGCCCAAAAGTCTTGTGGAGACAGAAATACCAACAAATCATTAACCACCAATTGACAAATGCTAACTGCATAACATACAATGTACTACTGGATTAGTCAAGAGAAGAGGGATAAACTGTCTAGACAAGATTGAGGTAATATTTTGATTAGGTCTTGAAGGGCAAGCTGTTTCCTAGGTAGAGAAGAACTCTCAACAGGAGGTGGAGTGTGAAACCACAAAGATGTCATCTTCAAAGACCTCTAAGTAGTCTTTGAATGGAGAGGGAAGGCAAAATGGTAGAGGAAATCAGAAGCGTACACAAGTGCCAGAAATTGTGAAGGACTTGGACTTTTATCAAACACAGATTATAAAGGGTCTCTGGTGGACTTTTAAACACGGACTCAAAATCCCCTTCTTCCACCATGCAGTCAAAGGAATTGAGTCAAGGCAATAAACAAAAAATGCAGGACTGGATGTAGAACAGCAGAATAAATTGTGTTTTGCTTTGTTTTTTAAATGGGAGGTTCATGCTCCTAGGATGGCTTCTAGCAGTTTCTTACTATGGCATATTAACACAACACTGAAGTAAAACAGTAGGAATTATGGCTAAAAAATTAAAGAAAGCGTGTTAGTTTTATTTTTTAACCTAAAGATGATTTGAAATCAATATTGTTGGGAACACTAAAGAAAACTACCATATAAGACAATACTAAAGAGCTATAATAAATTCAAGAGAGGCCAACAGTAATAACATCTGAGAGAAAGACCGGCATCAGGCAACACATTCAGAAACGTTTAAATCATTATCATATACTGATTTCAGAAAGATATGTTCTGCGCCTGTCTTTTGCAAGAGAAGAGTATTTTAAATTCCTTCTGGTTAAAGAAGAGCTGCCACCACTAAATTCTTTAAACTAGTGTGGACTAGATTTAAAAAAAAAAAAATGGCAAAATGCCATTATATTTTAATGCTCAGGAAAAGAAGGAGAAAATGAATGTCTTTTCAAATGCCTATTCTGAGAAGCCTAAAACTGAATCTATCTCCCCGCTGGGCCCGCCCGCCTGCCAACCTGGGCCGCTGAGAGTCCCTGCATCAGCCATCCCCACTGCTGAGGCCTCGGAGCAGCAGGCCTCGGTGGCTGCGCAGCCTGCAAAGATGCATTTGCAATTACTGAAATTCGAATTCAAGTTTAGCCACCAGCGAGACTACCTCCTTTTACTTTGACAAAAAAGAAAAAAAAAAAGGTGCATAAAACATACCGATAATGTACTATAAAAAAACAGCAGACGTCCAAAAAGGAGAAAGAATCACCTGAACCTGTGGAAACGGTGTGGTCCACCGAAGTGTCCTCTCAGGATGTGTTTTAGGGTGTGTCTTTGTTTTGGCCCAGTCATTTAAAAAATACATCAGTAAATAAATAATTCAATACATAAAGAGCAGTGACTGGGGCCCGCAGGTGCTTCAGCCTATCAGTCCTCACGGCCTCCTGACTCTGAAGTCAGCGGGCGGATCAGCTTTGCCCGGATCTCCCCGCAGAAGGCGGCTGGCGCCCCCGGCGCGCCGGTCACAGCTCTCAGGGCTGCGGGCCTCCGGCCTCCTGGCTCCACGCCCGTCTCACCTCGGGAGGCTCGCGGGCAACTCCAGAGGACCACCCGAGGGCAGGAGGCCAAGGAGGCCAAGGGGGCCACTGGCTCATCCCGGCTCCAGGGCTTCAGCCCCGGGCCGCGCCCCTTGCCCTGGCCAGTCGCAGCCGCTCGCCCCGCCCGGACCCTGGCTCTTACCCTGCGGAGGTCGCTCTGTCTCCACAGATGCGGCCCCACTGCGGCGCGCCCAGCGACCTACAGGCCCAAGGACCGCTGGCGAGGCAAGGACCCGCCGGTCATATCCGCGGCGGCCTTGCCGCCGGACCCGCAGCTGTCAGCATCTCGTCCGCTGCCTGAGGGAGCGCTGGACTCCAGAGCCACCGCGCCCCCTCCCTCGGCCGGCGCCCGCCTGGACTCCGCCCTCCAGGGCCCAAGCACCGCGCGCGCGCGGCCCCGCCCCGAGGCGCCCATGCGCAGGCGCGAGCCTCACCGGGCTAGACCCCGCCTTCGGATCCCCCATCCCACCCTGCTACTTGACTGTGGCTCATCCCACATCTGGCCCCGCCCCAGAGCTCCAAGGCTCCGCCCCCACGTCGGGGCCCGCCCCCTTCCCCGACCGGGCGTCTCTGCCCCCTGACTCAGGTCTTTGCTCCGCCCAGGCGGTAACATCAATCCCGTGGCTCATCCCCCCCCACTCTAGCAGGCCCTGTGGACTAACCTTTGCTGCTTGACCTGAGTCAAACATGTCAACTCCACCTCCTGATTCAGGAAATTTAGAAGTTGTTTGAGCTTTGGAACTGACATGTGCTCCCCTGCCTTTTGTTTATGTGGACATTGTCAACATTTTGTGTTTGCAAATCCATTCCTGTTCCCTGCCTTCCATTGCTCTGGGCTGTGCCTGAACCATACACCCCTGCTACCATGCAAAAATAGGAGATCTTGCTGAGCCTGAGGAAAGGAAAGAGCATTCCCAAGTGCTGAGATTTGCATCAACTCCATGGTGCTATCAATCTGGTTTCCCTTTGCCAAGAACCAGGCCCTCCTACCCTTTAGGACTTCTATCACCCACAGGACATCTCCCCCCTCCTTTCTTCCTTTCTTCAGTGATGGTTGGGCCTACTTTGAGTGCCCTTACTATGGAGGCCTCCAGAGCCTGACTGAGTTTAAGTTAAAACCCTTCTCTAGTTGTAGACCAGCTAATTCTAAAATCCTTAGGGCCCACATAGAAGTAAAGTCATATGGTTCTCAACTTTTTCTGTCTGACTTTTTTCACTTAGCGTAATATTCTCAAGATCCATCCACGTTGTCGCAAATCGCAGTATTTCATCTTTTCTATGGCAGGGTAGTATTCCATTGTGTATATATGCCACATCTTCCTCATCCAATCATCTGTGGAAGAGTACTTTGGTTGTTTCCATGTCTTGGCCACTGTAAATAATGCTGCAATGAACATCGGAGTACATATATCTTTACAGATAAATATTTTCAGATTTTGGGGGTATCTAACCAGGAGAGGGATTTCTGGGTTACCTGGTAATTCTATTCTTAATTTTTTGAGGAAACTTCACACTGCCTTCCATAGCAGTTGTACCAATCTTCATTCCCATCAACAGTGTGTGAGGGTTCCTTTTTCTCCACAGCCTCTCCAACACTTGTTATTATTTGTATTCTTGATGATAGCCATTCTAACAGGTGTGAGGTGATATCTCATTGTGGTTTTGATTTCCATTTCCCTAATAGCTAGCGAAATTGAACACTTTTTCATACATGAAAATTGCTTGTATGTCTTGGGAGCAGTTTCTGTTCATGTCCTCTGCCCATTTTTTAATGGGATATAAAACTGAAAGCAACAAAGGAACAAAATGAACAAATAAATAAAAAATCAGACACAGACAACAGTTTAGTGGTTACCAGAAGGTAAGAGGGGAGGAGGGATGGTAGAAGAGGGTAAAAGGGGGTCAAATATATAGTGATAAGAGGAGAACTGACCAGCCAGCCAAGTGGCACGGTGGTTAAGCGCTGGCTTGGGAAGCCAGCGGCCCCAGTTTGGGTCCCACATATGAAAGCCAGTGACACTGCCCTCAAAAAAAAAAGGAGAACTGACTGGCTGGTGAGCATACAATGTGATATATAGATGATGTATTATAAAATTGTACACTTGAAATCTATGTAGTTTGGTTGACCATTGTCACCTCAATAAACTTTAATAAAAAAATATATGAATAAAATAAAATCCATGGGGCAACACTTAACACCTTGACTGTAATAAATAACATTTAAGGAGGACTTCATGAAAAATATCCATCTCTCCCATATCTCCAGATAAGTGATACTCCAAGGGCAAAGGAAGTGTGACTTACCAGACTGAGAGGAAGGAGTATGCCTGATTTGTAGAACCACATTTCATTTAATAATATACTTTTATATTTGGAAAATTAAGTGTTATTTTTAATGTCAACTCTTAGAAATAAGGTTGAATTTTTCAGATGATAAGATGCATGTTTAAAATGTTGAGAAAGACTAGATCTAAACACTCTACAATTTATTTTTGGATTAAGTCAAATCCTTAGAAAGGCAAACACCAGGCTGAACTCTTGAGCACACACCTCAAGAACATCCCTCAAGAGATGCAGTTACTAATACAGGCTTTGAGGTTTTCGCCATCAGTCAAATTGAGAGATGGTACAAGAAGAAATGGCTCCCCATAGCTTGTCTATGGGAATTGGGGAAGATGCTATACACTCTACGGTCTCCATATGAAGATTTAGAAAAGGAACATCTCTCAGTTCCCAATACCTGATAGAACTATGCTTCTCCAAACTGCTAGGTGGTTATCTTGTGACTCCCAGATCACTTGAGGTGGTCATGTTTTCTCTTTTCTTTGGCTGATCTTAAGTACTAAGTCACTTTCCCTTCATCCTCTACAAAGGTTATTAGGTCCTTGCTGTGTGGAAATAGTTTCCAGCTTCATCTAATTTTTCATACTGCTATTTTGTCTTTGTCCCGATTTCCTAATTTCCTTGGTTGTTATCATATCACATTATTTCTATCAGCCACATCAAATTATATATAGAAAAAAAATTTATTATATATACCAGGGGTGCCAAAAAATGTATATATATATATATATATATATATATATATGACTTGTATTCATCTTTTGTTATCAGTATATATTGAGCATTATAATTTTAATATAGTGTTTTCCTTTCTTTTTTTTGTAAGATTTTTTTTTATTGGGGAATTGGGGGAGGGGAACAGCGTTGGAGGTTCGGGGAAGGGGAACAGACAAGTTGCTGTCCTTCTGTTCTTCAGTCTAGTTGTGGAGGATGTCGTTTTACTGGCCCATGTTGGTATTATCATTGCACTCTTCCCAGGTGAGGCAGTCACTCTCCTGCCACTGGACTGCAGGTCACCCTGGCTACCAGCCGCTCATGCTGGCTGCTCACCACTCACGGTAACTCACAGCAGCCCACTGCAGCGGGGGCAGCAGCCTACGCTGCGCGAGCGACTCATGACAGCCCAGCTCTAGGTTGAGCTGTTGTTCACCATCTTAGCTGTAGAGGGTGCAGCATCACTGGCACTCATGCAGGATCCAAACCAGGGCCTGCTGCTCAGAGCTGGCATCCCAAGCCAACTCTCAACCAATGCACCACACGGCCGGCCCAGTTTTTTCCTTTCTTAAAATGTATACATTTTTTTGTCACCATATACATATATAGAGAGTGCCAAAAAAAAGTGTATACACATTTTAAGAAAAGAACCTATTAAAATTGTAATAATGTATACCAATAACAAAGATGACTACAAGTCACGTTTGACTTCTGCAATCACAAGAGTTGCTCAAAGTGGTAACCATCAGCATTCAGGACTTCTAATTATGGCAAAATGCTTACTATTTGAGCAAAGTTGACCAAAGTGTCCACTTAGAACCCCCAGATATCTCCCTAGAAGTCTGACCTGTAAGGCTCTGAAGTCTGCATATAACTGAGGTTAAGGATAAGAGTGTAGACCAAGCTGAATAGTGGTTCACAAATTTTAGCATGCATCAGAATCTCCTGGGGGGCTTAGTAAAACACAAATTGCTGGGTGCCACCCCTAGAGTTTCTGATTCAGCAAGCCTGGGGTGGCACACATGAGTTTCTATTTCTAATAAATTTCCAGGGGAAAAATACCCCAGGGACCAAACCTAGAAAACCACAGTGCTGAAGTAGCTCTTCAAAGATCCATGTCACAATCATCCTAATCAATTAGGTAGGAGATGACCATCTCTCAGCAACCCTTGAAGGACCGAGGAGAGACAATGCTTCATTTACTATCCTATGGACAAATATTAAAAATGTGGCAACCTTCAACCCAAGTAGGCAGAAGAGATAACAGCTAAGAAGGTCAGGGCATGACCCCAGCCCCATGAGCTGAGGGAGAAGAACAGAAAATGAGAGTCAGAAGCAGATGGTATGAAATTTTGTGGTGGGAATGTCTGTAGTTTGCCAAACCCTCCTTGTGTTTTTTTGGATGGACCCCATAGTATCAGGACTCAGAGACAAAAAGTCAGGTGATATTGCAGGATCCAGAATGAAGCTTCTGATTTACAGATGTCTGCATGGAATCTAGAGAAGAGTTAGCAAACATATTTACACATTTTTACTATGCATTTTTTGAATAGATAAAAAAGTATCTACAGTATAAATATAGTTGAAAAACAAGGAAAAGATTTTTCTCACAATTCTCATACAAACATACTTAATACAATCACAAAAGCATTTGATCATGTTTTCCTAATTTTATAGACATCCCTAACATGTTTTATTAATTTGGAGTTAATACTCCTGCGAACTTTGTGTATATGTGTCTGTATATATGTATGTATTTTTTTTTCCTCTCATTTTTTTTATTAGTTTCAGGTATACAACACAATGCAATAGTTATACTCTTTACCCCCCAAAGTGATAACCCCCCTCCCCCAGTTTGCCAACACACTCCCTCCCAACATCATACATATCTATTACAATTCCTTTGACTCCCTTCCACGGTATACTCCACATCTCGTGACTATCTATATATTCAGTTACAGTTGGCATACAATATTATACAGTATCAGCTTCAGGTGTACAGTGCAGTGATCAAACCTCTACTCCATCCATGAAGCGGTCTCCCTAACAAGACATGTGACTATCTGACACACCACAAAATTTTTACAACATTATTATATTCCCTGAACTCTGTTTCATATCCCTGTGGCAATATTGTAGTTGTAGCTGTCTAATCCCTTCCCTTCCCCCTTATCCCCACCCCCCCTCCCAACTAGCAACCCTCAGTTTTTCCTCTATATATATGAGACTGTTTACTTTGATCGTTCATTCAGTTTTTCAGATTCTACATATAAGTGAGATCATATGGTACTTGTCTTTCTCCGACTGACTTATTTCACATAACATAATAGTCTCTTCACATCATTATCAATTACATTCCCAGAACTGCCCCCATATCCCTGCGGCAACGTTGTAGTCACCCACCTACGCTGTCCAAAACCTTCCCCCTCTCCCTGATCTCCACTCCCTCCCAGCCAGCAACCATCAGTTTTTCCTTTATATCTGCTTGATATGATTTCAATCTTCTTAAATTCACTGAGACTTGCTTTGTGGCCTAACATGTGGTCTATCTTGGAAAATGTCCCATGTGCACTTGAGAAGAATGTATATTCTATTTTTTCAGGGTGAAATGCTCTAAAATATCGATAAAATCCAGCTGGTCTAAAGTGTCATTTAAGGCCCCTCTTTCTGTGTTGATTTTCTGTCTAAAGGGTCTGTCCATTGGTGACAATAGGGTGTTGAAGTCTCCTACTATGATAGTGTTACTGTTGATCTCTGTCTTTATGTCTGTCAAAATCTGTTATACATAATTAGGAGTTCCTATGTTGGGTGCATAGATGTTTATTAGGGCTGTAGTGCCTTTCTTTTGTCTTCTTTGCAGTCATTTTAAAGTCTATTTTGTCCAAAATAAGTATTGCTACTCCAGCTTTTTTTTTCTCAATTCCATTAGCATGAAATATCTTATTCCATCGGTAAACAGCATATACGTGGGTCCTATTTTCTCATCCACTCAGCCACTCTCTGTCTTTTGATTGGAGCATTTAGCCCATTCACATTTAAAATGATTTTTGATAGGTGCATATGTATTGCCATTTTGTTATTTGTATTCCTGGTCTTCCTGGGTTAGCTTGTTTACCCCTTTCTTTTGTTTAAAAAAGCCCTTTTAACATTTCTTGCAATGCTGGCTTGGTGGTAATAAATTCCTTAAGCTTATTCTTTTCTGAGAAACTATTTCTCCTTCAATTTTAAGTGATAGCCGTGCTGGGTAGAGCAATCTTGGTTGTAGGCCTTTATTTTGTGTCACTTTGAATATCTCCTGCCACTCCCTTGTGGCCTGCAGAGTTTCTGTAGACAAGTCAGCTGTTAGTCTAATAGGAGTTCCTTTGTATGTAACCTGCTGTCTTTCTCTTGCAGCCTCCAGGATTCTGTCTCTGTCTTTAACCTTTGCCATTTTAACTATGATGTGTCTTGGTGTGGACCTGTTTGGGTTCAGCTTGTTTGGAACCCTGTGCACTTCCTGGGCATGTATGTTGATTTCCCTCACCAGGGTAGGGAAGTTTACAGTCATTATTTTTGCAAATACATTCTCGACCCCTTGCTTCTTCTCTTCTCCTTCTGGTATTCCTACGATGCCCTATGGTTGCGCATCATCTTGTCCCATAAGCTCTTAAACCGTTTTCATTGTTTTTTATTTTTTGGTCTTTCTGTTGTGCCAACTGAGTGATTTCTGCTATTTTGTCTTCCAAATTGCTGATCCGCTCCTCTGCTTCATCTACTGTACTGGTGATTCCTTCAAGTGTGTTCTTCATTTCAGTTATTGTATTCTTTAGTTCTAACTGGTTGTTTTTTATGATTTCTCTATCTTTCCTTATGTCCTCACTAAGTTTGTTAAACATTCTTATCATCAGTGTTCTAATCTCTGTCTCTGAAAGGTTGGATTCCTCTGTTTCATTTGGTTCCATTTCTAGAGGTTTCTTCTGATCTTTTACTTGTGACATGTTTCTTTGTTTCCCCATTCTGGCTGTCGCTCTGGGATTGCTTTGATGTATTAGATAGATCACCAGGAGAGCCCTGGCTGGATCACGCAGGCACACAGCTCACGGCCCAACACTCCCAGGGAAACTGCCAGTCTCAGCCTGTCCCAATCAGCTGCTTGCAGTTCAGGCTGAGCAGCTCCACAACCAATCACCAGCCTGGCAACTCTGCAAGCGCAGTGTGGAGAGCCGGGACCTGAGGCAGCTTGCACACTCCCGCGTCTCTCAGTGAACAGCCTGTTGGAGCTGGAGGGCACCCACGCAGCACTTCCCTGGCAACGCAGAACAAGCCTGGCGGAGGGTGGGGATCCAAGGCCGCATGCGCACGAGTGCATGCACACAAGCACTTCTATGCCAATTCCACCAGACCAATGAGGTCCAGAACCTGATCCTCCATGGGAGGGCCCAACCCTGACAAAATGGCACCCTCCACACCCCACTCGCATGCAGGCTCCCCACCAGGGGAACAACAGTGCAAAAACCTCCAGCCTTTGCACCAAAGGCATTGAGTTCAGTCTGTCCTCACAGGCTCCTGGGTCTGGCTCACACAGCCACTCCCTCCACCAGTACCCAGGTAAGTGCTCACCGACAAGCAATCCCGTGCTCCGGCCCCACTGATTCTCTAGCTACTCTTAGCCTCACCGAGCTGAGCAAAGAGAGTCCTCATCAATTTACTGCCAGCCATCTTGGAACTCCTCTTCCCGGTAAAGGAACTCTGGGCTGGTGAGCTCGGTGCACGGCCGGAGGGTCTCTCCCCCAACCGGAGAAGCCTCCCCACAGCTGGGGCCTCCATCCCGGGGTTCACCCTCTCTTGTCCCCACCCGTCCCACCAGACCCGATGTGGCCTCCTCTCCAAGCTCCTCGTTCAGTGGGTCTGCTCATCCAGCGCTCTGGGGACCTCCAGGGTTGAATGCTGTACAATTTGTTTGCAATTTTGTTGTGATCCTGGGAGGCAGTTAGCACAGCGTCTGTCCATTCTGCCATTTTACCGGAAGTCAGTATGTATTTATTCATTGCTTAAATAATACAATTTATTATATTTGAAAAGGTGCTCAACATCACTACTCATCAGAGAAATGCAAATCCAAACCACAGTGAGATATCACCTCACACCTGTTAGAATGGCTCTTGTCTAAAAGAGAAGAGATAACAAATGATGGCAAGGATGTGGGTAAAAGAGAACACTTGTGCAGTCTTTGGGGGAATGTAAATTGGTACAGCCACTATGAAAAATAGTATGGAATTTCCTCAAAAAATTAAAAATAGGACTACCGTATGATCCAGGAATCCACTTATGGTTATATATTCAAACGAAATGAAATGGTTATCTTGAAAAGGTATCTGTGCCCCAATGTTAATTGCAACATTATTGACAATAGCCAAGACATGGAAACAACCTAAGTGTCTATTAATGGATGAATGGATGAAGATGTAGTACATACATGCACTGGAATATTACTCAGCCATAACAAAGAAGGAGATCCTGCCATTTGTGATAACATGGATGGATCTTAAGGACATTATACAAAGTGAAATAAGTCAGATAGAGAAAGACATATATAAGTGAAATTATTATTGTTAGTGGAATGTAAAAACAGCCAAATTTGTAAAAACAAAGAATGGAATGATGGTTGCCAGGGGCTGAGGGGTGGGAGAAATAGGGAGATGTTGGTCAAAGAGTATAAATTTTCAGTTATAAGATGAATAAGTTCTGGATACTTAATATACAACATGGTGACTATAGTTAGCAATATTATTATATACTTGAGAGTTGCTATGAGAGTAGAGCTTTAATGTTCTCATCATAGCAACAACAACAAAAAGATAATTATGTGTTAATTAACCTCAATAATTATGGTAATCATTGTGCAATATATAAGTACATCAAATCATGACATTGTAGATCTTAAACTTGTGCATTGTTATTATATCTCAATTATATTTCAAAAAAAGCTGGGAGAAAAATAATAAATTTATTCTCTTTAAATTCTGGAAATCAGAAGTCTGAAATGGATCTCAATGACTAAATCTCCTGTTGTTCAGTTTAAAAAATGAATGCAATTTTCTCTCTTTTCATATGGCTAGCCAGTTATCTCAACATCATTTTTTTTAAGTATATCTGTTTCAACAAATTGTGCTAGAACAACTGAAAATCAACATGGAATAAAAAAAAAAAATCTTGACATCCACCCAAAAATTAGGTGTGAAAATTAACATAACAAAGCTTGTTGTGGAAGAAAATATTAGAGATATTTTTACAATTTGGGATAGGTAAGTGTTTCTCAGGCAGAACCCAGAAAATACTAATCATAAAAGAATAAATTGGTGAATTGGACTTCAGCAAAATTAAAAATCAACATTAATGAAGACATAATTGAGAACCTGAATAGGAAAGCCACAGAGTGGGAAACAATATTCACAAGATACTAAATCTGAAAAATTACTTGTTTTAAGAATAAAGAACTGGGCTGGCCGAGTGGCGTGGTGGTTAAGCCCTGGCTTGGGAAGCCAGTGGCCCCGGTTCAGTCCCACATGTGAGGGCCAGTGACACTGCCCTCAAAAAAAAAAAAAGAAAAGAAAAGAAAAGAATAAAGAACTCACCGAAATGAATAATAAAAAGACAAAGGACCCAAAATTTTAAATAAGCAACAGTCTTGAATAGACTCCATAAAAGAGGGTTTGTGAATGAGCATATGAAAAAGTACTTAACATCCTTAGTCACCAGGGAAATGAAAATGAAAATGAGAAACATTTCACACCCACTATAATGGCTAAAATTTTTAAAAGATTGGTAACACCAAGTGTTGGAAAGAATATAGAGCAACTGGAACTCTCATACACTACTGGTGAGAATTAAATGGTGGAACCATTTTGAAGCTCATTCTGGCAGCTTCTCATAAAGTTAAAGACACCCAGCCTATGATCCAGGCACTTCCCTTTTAGGTATTAACTCCAGGAAAATGAAAACTTGGATGACTACAAAATGATTTAAACAGGAATACTCACAAAGGCCCAAAACTGGAAATAATCACATATCTATGAACAGATGAATGGATAAACAAATTGTTGTATATTCATAAATGGAATACTAGATCAGCATTAAAAAGAAATGAACTATTGGTACATGTAGAAGAGGCCAGGCGCAAGAGTACATAATGTATGATTTCATTTATATGAAATTCTAGAACAGGAAATATTTACCAATGATAATAGAAATCAGAACAATAGTTGAGTGGTTGTGTTAAGGGTGGACATGGGATGATGTTGAATGAAAAGTGGCAGGAGAAAACTTTCTGGAGTTCTGGAAATGCTATATATTTTGGTTTGCATAGTAGTTCCATTGCTGTATAAATTTGTCAAAATACGTTGGACTATACAAACAAAAGCTGTGTAATTTTATATGAAAATTATTCCTCAATTCAAAGAGTATTTTTTAAGTCCATCATTTCCTCACTGATTCTAGATGTTGCCTTGTCGTGTATTACCTTTTCAAATGCAATTGAGTCTATTTCTGGATTTTTAAATTCTGTTCCATTGATCATTCTGTATATAAATAGGCCATTGCCAAAATGTTTTAAATATAGAAGCTGTATAATATATTCTAATGTTTGGTAAGATTAGCTCTCAGGGCAATTAGCTATTGCTCTATTTTTTTTCCAGGGGTTTCCTGGCTATTTTTGCTTCTCTATTCTTCTGAATACATTTTATAATCAGCTTATCTGGTTAAAAAACAAAATCATAGTATTTTTATTGGAATTGCTTGGAATACAACTCCCTGGCATCTCTATGAGGTTTAATCTTTTTTTACAGTTGTCCTCCTTTGGACATTATCTGTTATACTTACACCTTGGTATTTTGTGTATTGTAATAAATGGGGACTTCTTTTCCATTATGTCTTCTATCTTTCTAGGTCTTTGGGTTTGATATATTATTTTGATAAAATGAATTCAACATTTTAATAACTTATATTGTTTGTATTAGTTTTCCCATTAATTCTTTGGGGTTTACCATATATATAATCATGTCCTCAGTCAATAGCCCTAGCTAATGCCTCCAACTCTACATTATACATAAAAAAAAATGTGTATTAGTGGACACTTTGGTCAGCGTTGCCAAGCAGTAGTTCGTTGTAATTAGAAGTGTCTGGACACTGATGGTAACCACCTTGAGGAGGGAGGGGCAAGATGGCGGCTGTGAGGAGGGCTCCATGAAATCTCCCCTGGAAATATCCACAATTTGAACTTCTAATACGCTTCAAAGAGACATCTACTCATCACACAGAGCAACTAAGAGTTCCACACATGGATTGCTGGAAGGTGGGCAGGCCGGGCGAGTAGGGGAAGAAGGCGGCGAGACGCGTGAGGTGCAGCCCGCACCCGCGGCTGCTGAGTCACGATGAGTGTTCCCCCGGCTCGCTCCCTGCGGCCCGCAGCCCACCTAGAGTTCAGCAAGAGCGCGTTGGTTTACAGTCTGAGGCAGAAGCCTCAGGCCGGGCAAGTGCGGGAGGAGAGAGAGGAGACGACTGTGCAGAGGTATGAGCTGCACCCGCGGCTCGCCGGGTCCCCAGGAAGCAGGGTGCAGAGCCCCGCAGCGGCAGGGCAAGATCAGTCCCTGCACCCTCCCGGTTCAGGGATCAGTCTCTGTGCCCACCGGGTCCGCGGAGCGCAGAAGCCTGAAACCCAGGAGCAGGGGAAAAAAGAATACTCGGGTTTGGAGACGCAGCACGCTGGGCGGAGATGCAGGTCCCCGAGAGACGGAGTGGGGATCTGAGCCACGCGGCAGGGTGCGCACAGTCCCCTAAACCCCGGTGGCAGTCCCTCCAGAAATGCAGCAGGAGCAACATGCGGGCGCGCGCCGGCTCTGAGGCAGAAGCCTGAAACCTGGGAGCAGGGGAAAAAAGAAGACTTGCTCGGACACGCAGCGCGCCGGGCGGAGACACAGGTCCCCGAGAGATGGAGCTGGGATCTGAGCTGCACAGCAGGGTGGCGCGCAGTCCCTTAAACTCCGGCAGTCTCTTCGGGAGAGGAGCAGGAACTCCGCTGGAGCATAAGAGGCAAAGGCCTTAGCTTAAAACAGTGTTGGAACTGTGGTTTTGTTTATTTTATTTTTTTTATTTTTTATTTTTTTTTCCTTTTTCTACTCTTGAACAGAAAGCAAAAAAAACCCAATAACCCACCCACTCCCACAAACTTTGGCCCCTGCCAAGACAGTCTTAAACTGACTCCTGAATGGAGCAATAGGAGCAGACTAGGAAGATATTCCTACCTGCAGAGGGTTGAGAATTTCCACCCAGTAAAGGCTGCAGAGTGAGACTACCTACCCCGCCCCCACCTTTATACAAGGCTTGGGAGGCAGGGCAGGTTCACCTGCTGAGGCACTAATTAATAGATTCTTAGCAGCAGGCTTTTGGTAGTGAGGAATTCTTTAATTCTCCACAGCTGTCAACCGAAAGGGTGCCCAAAGACACTCATTGAGCCTTTGGGGGTGCAGCCTGCCTTGGGACAGGCAAAAGCAAAAAGGCAGTAACTTTGTAAAAACCACCAATCACACGTCACAACCACACTCAAGTACAGCACACCTGCAGGGCCAGGATCACACTAGGCATCAGATGGCCTACTGTTTCCACAAGAAGCACAGGAATTTTTGTACAGCAGACAAACTGAAGAGAGCTTGGTAGACTTTAGCCAAGACAGGCACGGGTATTTTTGGTTTGTTTGGTTTTATTCTGTTTTGTTTTCCCTTTATTGGCTGCTTATCTTGGTTGTTTTTGGTTTTTATTTCTATTTCATTCTTATCATTTTGTAGTTTTTAATATAGGCATATATATAGGTGTATATAGGTGAACATATGTCCATATATATGGGTGTGTAGACAAATATATATATATATATTTTTTTATTTTTCTTTTTTCCCCACCCTCACTTTCTCTCTTATTTTATTCATTCTTCTCACTGCTATACTTTTCCTCTTTTCCTTTTTTCTGCAAATTTTATTGTTTTAATTTTTATTCTTACTTTTTTTATTATTATTATTTTAGTTTATTTTTATTTTTTATTTTTTAGGTATAGCTAATAGGTTTCTCACGTTTATTCTATTTTTTATTTTAGGATATTGTATTTTATTTTGTTTCCTCTTCTGTTATTATTGTGTGTGGTTTTTGTTTTGTTTCTGTTTGTTTTCGTCATTAGTATGATTGATATTTCTGTACAAGTTGACTGTAGTTTGATGGTTGGTTTTTTTTACCTATGTGCGAGCATTTGGTTTCCTTTGGTGGCTGCAGAGGTTGTTCTTGTTGATCTGTTATGCTCTAAATTCACCCTGCAGCAGTGGGTCCAAACAGACACAAGAATCATCATACCTGGAGGCCAACTTTAGATAAAACCAGAGCACTTCTGGGTTTGACATACAAGAATCACACCCAAAAGGAAGTTGCTACAGGTACTAGGGCCCATAGGGTCCAAGTCTCATCAGAGGGGTCAATCCTCTCACAGCAGCTCATAAACTGCAGACGCTGCTGTTCCTCACAGCTAATCAATCTGGGAGTCAATCCCACCTACTGACAAACCAAAAGTAATCAAAACTAAAACTTGAACAAGTGAGGACGCACGACACAAGGAACACCTCAGATACAAGCACAGGAGAATAGGGAGACTGAGTAATTCAAATATAAAGGACACACACCATATAAGTTTACCCAGAAAAGACTGAGAAACCTGGGGGATCTATCTGTTATATTGAAGCAAACAAAAAGAGTAAGCCAGAATGGGGAGACAAAGAAACACAACACAAATAAAAGAACAGAAGAAACTTCCTGAATCAGTGGAAATAGAGGAAATAGAGGTAACCGACCTATCAGAAACAGAGTTCAGAACACTGATTATTAGAATGTTCAAGGAAATTAATGAAAATATAAAGAAGGATAGAGAAATCATGAAAAGCAACCAGCTAGAACTTAAGAACACAATTACTGAATTAAATAACAAACTTGATGGAATCACTAGTAGATTGGATGAAGCAGAAAATCGAATCAGTGAATTAGAAGACAAAATAGCAGAGATCACCCATGCGGAACAACAAAAAGAAAAAAGAATGAAAAACATGGAAAATAGTTTAAGAGAGCTGGGGGACAACATCAAATGCTATAACCTACGGGTCATTGGAGTACCAGAAGGAGAAGAGAGGGAGCAAGGGATTGAGAATATATTTGAAGTAATAGTGTCTGAAAACTTCCCTAACCTGGAAAAGGACATTGAAATACAAGCTCAAGAAGTGCAGAGAGTTCCAACCACGATGATTCCAAACAGGCCCACTCCAAGACACATTATAGTGAAAATGGCAAGGGTTAAGGACAAAGACAGAATCCTTAAAGCAGCAAGGGAAAGACAGCAAGTTACTTACAAGGGTACCCCCATAAGATTATCAGCTGACTTTTCTACAGAAAATTTGCAGGCCAGAAGGGAGTGGCAGGAGGTTTTCAAAGTGATGAAAAATAAAGGCCTACAACCGAGATTGCTGTATCCAGCAAGCTTATCATTTAAAATCGAAGGCGAGATTAGGAGCTTTGCAGAAAAAAATAAGTTAAGGGAATTCATTACCACCAAGCCAGCTTTGCAGGAAATGTTAAAAGGGCTTCTTTAAGTAGAAGAGAAAAACAACTTAAGAAAGACTACGAACACAAATAACAATATGGCAATAAATACACACCTATCAATAATCACATTAAATGTAAATGGATTAAATGCTCCAATAAAAAGACATAGGGTGGCTGAATGGATAAGAAAGCAAGACCCCAGCATATGCTGTATACAAGAGACTCACCTCAGATCCAAAGACTCATTCAGGCTGAAAGTAAAGGGATGGAGTAAAATATTTCATGCAAATGATACTGAGAAAAAAGCTGGAGTAGCGATACTTATATCAGATAAAATGGACTTTAAATTGAAGAATATAACAAAGGACAAAGAAGGACACTTCATAGTAATGAAGGGATCGATCCAACAAGAGGACATAACTCTAGTAAACATCTATGCACCTAACATAGGAGCCCCTAAATATATAAAACAGATATTGTCAGACATAAAGACAGAGATCAATAGTAACACTATCATAGTAGGGGACTTCAACACCCTGCTGTCACTAATGGACAGATCCTCCAGACAGAAAATCAATGTGGAAACAGCGACCTTAAATGACACATTAGACCAGCTGGATTTAACAGACATTTTCAGAGCATTTCATCCCAAAGCTACAGAATATACATTCTTCTCAAGTGCACATGGAACATTTTCTAAGATAGACCACATGTTAGGCCACAAAACAAGTCTCAATAAATTTAAGAAGATTGAAATCATTTCAACTGTATTCTCTGACCACAATGCTATGAAACTAGAAATCAATTATAAGAAGAAATCCGGGAAGCTGACAAACAAATGGAGGCTAAACAATATGCTATTAAATAGTGAGTGGGTCACAAATGAGATCAAAGAGGAAATCAAAAGATACCTGGAGACAAACGAAAATGAAAACTACCATGACCCAAAATCTCTGGGATGCTGCGAAAGCAGTCCTAAGAGGGAAGTTTATAGCAGTGCAAGCCTACCTAAAGGAGGAAGAAAAATCTCAAATCAACAGGTTATCCTTACACCTAAGGGAACTGGAAAAAGAACAGCAAAAGAGGCCCAAGGGGAGTACAAGAAAGGAGATAATAAAGACCAGAGCAGAAATAAACAATATAGAGAACAGAAAAACAATTCAAAAGATCAATGAAACCAAGAGCTGGTTTCTTGAGAAGATAAACAAAATTGACAAACCTCTAGCCAGGCTCATCAAAAAAAAAAGAGAGAGGACTCAAATTAGCAAAATGAGGAATGAAAGAGGGGAAATGACTACAGACATCACAGAAATACAAAAAATTCTAAGAAATTACTATGAGCAACTATATGCCAACAAATTTGACAATCTGGAAGAAATGGATAATTTTCTAGAAGCATACAACCTTCCAAAGCTAACGCAAGAAGAAACAGAAAATCTAAATACCCTGATTACTACCAAGGAAATTGAATCAGTAATTGACAAGCTCCCAAAAAACAAAAGCCCTGGACCAGACGGCTTCACAAGTGAATTTTATCAAACATTCAAAAAAGAACTATCACCTATTCTTCTCAAACTATTCCAAAAAATCCAGAAGGAAGGAAGCCTCCCAAACTCTTTTGATGAAGCCACTATCACCCTGATTCCAAAACCAGATAAAGACAGCACAAAAAAGGAAAACTACAGGCGAATCTCCCTGATGAAGATAGATGCAAAAATTCTCAATAAAATATTAGCAAACAGAATTCAGCAATATATTAAGAAGATCATACATCATGATCAAGTGGGATTCATCCCTAGTGCGCAAGGCTTGTTCAACATCCGTAGATCAATTAATGTGATACACCACATCAACAAAATGAAGGATAAAGATCACATGGTCATTTCAATAGATGCAGAAAAAGCATTTGACAAAATCCAACAACGATTTATGTTAAAAACCCTTAGCAAAGTGGGAATACAGGGATCATATCTCAACATAATAAAAGCCATATATGACGAACCTACAGGTAACATCATACTCAGTGGGGAAGCTAAAACCATTCCCCTTAAGATCAGGAACAAGACAAGGCTGTCCACTTTCTCCTCTTTTATTCAACATAGTGCTGGAAGTTCTAGCCACAGCAATCAGACAACAAAAAGAAATAAAAGGCATCCAAATTGGCAAGGAAGAAGTAAAATTGTCATTATATGCAGATGACATGATACTGTATATAGAGAACCCCAAAGACTCCATCAAAAAACTACTGAAACTGATAGACGAATTCAGTAAGGTAACAGGATATAAAATCAATGTTCAGAAATCAGTGGCATTTGCATATACCAATAATAAACTAACGCAAAGAGAAATTAAGAAAACTGTCCCATTTACAATTGCGTCAAGAACTATGAAATACCTAGGCATAAATTTAACCAAAGAAGTGAAAGATCTGTACTCAGAAAATTATAAGACACTGAAGAAAGAAATCATAGAAGATACAAATAAATGGAAACACCTACCATGCTAATGGACAGGAAGAATTAATATAGTTAAAATGTCCATACTGCCTAAAGCAATATATAGATTCAATGCAATTCCTATCAAACTACCAAGGGCATTTTTCACAGAAATAGAAAATATAATCCTAAAATTTATATGGAATCATAAAAGACCCAGAATAGCCTCGGCAATTCTGAGAAATAAAAACAAAGTCGGGGGGATCACAGTACCAGACATCAAAACCTACTACAAGGCTACAGTGATCAAGACAGCTTGGTATTGACATAAAAACAGGCACATCGATCAGTGGAACAGAACAGAGAGCCCAGAAATAAATCCAGGCATTTACGGACAGTTAATCTATGACAAGGGAAGCAAGAATTTACACTGGAGTAAAGATAGTCTATTCAATAAATGGTGCTGGGAAAATTCGACTGACACATGCAATAAAATGAAACTGGACCACCTCCTTACGCCATATACAAGAACAAATTCAAAACGGATTAAAGACTTAAATGTAAGACCTGAAATCATAAAAATCCTAAAAGAAAATATAGGGAGTACATTTGCAGACATTACCCGGAGCAATATTTTTACTGATACATCCCTACGGGCAAGGGAAGTAAAAGAAAAAATGAACATATGGGATTATATCAGACTTAAAAGTTTTTTCACAACAAAGGAAACCATTAATAAAACACAAAGGAAGCCTACTGAATGGGAGAATATATTTGCCAACGATATATCTGATAAGGGGTTAATATCCAAAATTTATAAAACACTCATGAAACTCAACACCAAAAAAACAAACAACCCAATTAAAAAATGGGCAGAAGATATGAAGAGACATTTCTCTAAAGAGGACATACAGATGGCCAACAGGCATATGAAAAAAAGTTCAACCTCACTGGTCATTAGGGAAATGCAAATAAAAACCACCATGAGATACCACCTCACTCCAGTCAGAATGGCTATCATCAATAAATCAACAAACAACAAGTGCTGGCGGGGCTGTGGGGAAAAGGGGACTCTGCTGCACTGTTGGTGGGATTGCAGATTGGTGCAGCCACTATGGAAGTCAGTATGGAGGTATCTCAAAGAACTGGAAATAGAGCTACCGTTTGACCCAGCAATTCCACTCCAAGGTATTTATCCTGAAAAAACCAAGACACTTATTCAAAAAAAGTTATGCACCCCTATGTTCACAGCAGCACAATTTACAATAGCTAAGACTTGGAAACAACCAAAATGCCCATCAGTAGATGACTGGATTAAGAAACTGTGGTATATTTATACATTGGAGTATTACTCCGCTACAAAGAAGAATGAAATCGTACCATTTGCAATGATATGGATGGACCTAGAGACTATCATGTTAAGTGAAATAAGTCAGTCAGAGAAAGACAAATACCATATGATCTCACTCATATGTGGAATCTGAAAAACTGTATGAATGAGCAAAGTAAACAGAAACTGTCTCATAGATATAGAGGAAAAATCAGGGTTGCTAATTGGGAGGGGGATGGGGATGAGGGAGAAGGTGAAGGGATTAGACAGCAAAAATAGGCAACTACAATATTGCCACTGGGATATGAAAAACAGTTTGGGGAATATAATTAATAATGTTGTAAATATTCTGTGGAATGTCAGATGATCATAGGTCTTGTTAGGGAGACCATTTCATGGATGGAGTAGAGGTTTGATCACTGCACTGTATGACTAAAGCGGAGGTTGTATACCTACTGTAATTTAATATATATAGATAGTCACGGGATGTGTATTATACTGTGGAAGAGAGTCAGAGGAAGAGTAATAGATATATATGATATGGGGGGGGAGTGGGGTGGCGAATTGGGGGTGGGGTTTGTCACTTTGAGGGGTAAAATGTATTAACTATTGCACTGTGTTGTACACCTGAAACTAATTAAAAATAAATAAAAAAATTTTTAAAAAATAATAAAAAAAAACCACCTTGAGCATCTCTAGTAATTGCAGAAGTCAAAGGTGACTTGTATTCATCTTTTGTTATTGGTATATATTGAGTATTACAATTTTTTTAAAGGCCTTTTTTTTTTTTTTTAATTGGGTAACAGTGTGTTTTTTCCATGACCCAACAGCTCCAAGCCAAGTCATTGTCCTTTAATCTAGTTGTGGAGGGCATAGCTCAGCTCCACGTCCAGTTGCCATTTTCAATCTAGTTGTGGGGGTAAGGTGCAGCCCACCATCCCATGCAGGAATCAAACCAGCAACCTTGTTGTTCAAAGCAACTGAGCCACCCGGCCACTCAAGTATTACAATTCTAACACACTTTTCCTTTCTTAAAATGTGTATACATTTTTTGGCTCCTTCTGTGTTGGAGGACATAGTGACATTATTGTTTTATTCATTAGCTTAGCAGAAAAGCTACTGAGAGGTTGACTTTTGAGTTATAGTATATACATATTTATCATCTTAAGGACATAATATCAATTTCTAGTTTACTGAGCGTTTTGACTTAAAAAAACACAAATAGATGTTAGATCTTGTCAAATGCCTTATACTACATCTATGAAACTTATTACATATTAATGGATTTCCTAATATTGAACCCCTTTCCATTCTTGAAATAGATCTCGCTTGGTCACAATGTGTTTTTTAAATTGCTGTTAATTCTATTTTAAGTTTTTTACATTGACATTCTTAAGTGAGAATGGTCTGTGGTTTCCTTGTATTAGAATAACGCTCTTTGGGATTTATTCCAAATAAATTTGAAATTTATTGGAATAAAAACCTGGCAGTCTTTACCAGGTTGAGGAATTAATATTGTATGTGCTTCCTAAAATGAAATGCTCTGAAATAGTTTAAGTAGCAATGGAATTATCTGATCTTGAAAAATTGCTTTGTGAAATTATTTGGCTTAAAGAGTCTTTGTGTATTTCTTTTTGTGGAATAACTCATCAGTTTTTTCATTTCTTCTACAGTAAATTAGTAGTTTGTTTACCAATTTTGGTAAGTTGTGTTTGCCTAAAAATATACCTTCTGAATTTTCATATTTATTTGCATAGATTTGTATAAAGTATTTTCTTAAGAATCGTTTTCTCTGTTTCATGCTATTTCCTTATTGCATTTCTATTTTTGTGTTTTTGTGCTGTCTTTCTTATTATTAGCTAATGCTTTGTGTATTTTGTTGTGTTTTTTAAATATCCAGCTTTTGGATTTTCTAGTATTACTCTTTTCTATTTTCCAAATCATTATTTATTTATTTATTTATTTATTTATTTATTTATTTATTTATTTATTTATTTTTGAGGGCAGTGTCACTGGCCCTCAGATGTGGGACCCTAACCGGGGCCGCTGGCTTCCTAAGCCAGCGCTTAACCACCACGCCACTCGGCCGGCCCCCAAATCATTATTTATAATTTTATCGTTATTAATTCCTTTCTTCTTTTTCTTTTGGTTTACTTTGTTATCTTTTTCTCTAGATTTCCATTTTGGATATTAAATTCATTTATATTTGTGTTTTTATTTTTATTGCATCAGATATTTAAAGCTACTTAATTTCTTGTGAGAACTGCTTTGGTGGTATTACAGGCATTCTATGTCACATTTTCCTTATTATTATATTCAAGAAATTCTGCGAATTTATTTTTTATTTCCCTTTAACTGAAGAGTTGTTTAGAACAGTGTTTTTAAATTACCAGAAAAAAAAGGAAATGTAGATTTTTATGAAATTCTGTCATTAATTTTTAGTTTTATTGCATTATGATCAGAGAATGCTACTTGTATATTTCTATTTTTTAGACTTTCTTGAGATTTTTTTTTTGGTGGTCTAATATTTGGTCAGTTTTCATGACTGTTTCATGTGCACTTGACAGAAAGACATATTCTCTTTTATGTAGGTACCGAATTCAGTAGAGTTTTATAGGATTTATTAGTTCCCCTTTTCCATTTAACGATGAACAGAAAATCAAAATTGCAAGATAGTGGAGAACAACTTCTAACATGGAAGACAGAGACCCAAGCAAATAGACCTGAAAGGAACCAGAAACTCTACAGGAAGAAGAAAACTACTCTCCATGCACTCCCCTTCTAAAAAACTGTAACTATTATGTTCAGAGAAATAAGAAAGTATATTATACCCATTAAACAAGAATAGATGTTATAACAAAAGAAATGCTCTGAAAGCACAAGAGTCCTTGGAAATGAAGATATAGCCACAATGAAAACTCAACAAAAGGGCTGGAAAATAAAGTTGAGGAAATTTCCCAGAAATTGAAGCAAACAGATAAAGACATTGAGACGAGGAGATAAAAATGATTTAATTAGATCTCCTGAAAGCTTGCCAGATTCCTGGGGTATTAAGAGGAAGCCTCTCACTGGCAGATGATTTACTGTGGGACTAGGGTTTAATAGACCCCCTCAGGAGGCTGGGAAGGCAGGGCAAGTACCCACTCCTGCAGTTTCCTTCCCCACTGTGCAGCCTGCCCTGGCTACTTGCCTCTGGGCGCAGGGCAGAGCTCCTTTGGTCTAATATCCCTCCTGGGCACTCTAACAGAAAACACAATAGACTTCAGTCCCCATTCAGGCGAGACCTGACCTTTTCCAGGATGGAACCATTCAAGGATGGGCCAGGCACTGGACCCTGGGACACAGAGGTCTTCTTCCTGTCCCCTAACCCTAACTATTCCTTAGGGTGCTAGCTCCAAATCCATCTAAAACTGAGGCAGGATAGGTAACCTAGGAAATTGACAACCCCTCCAGAGTACAACTGAGGTGCTTCACTGGTTACTCAAGTAACAAGTGACTGTATCTAGTACCTGCAGCTGGAGAAGAACAAGAACCAGTTTCATCCAGGTAGGCTGATCCTTTTCACCTGGACCTGACCTTTAGCTAACTATAATGTCATTATAATGTCATTTGCATTGCGGTTACTACAACTCTCATCATACATCTGACTCCATGACAGTTCCAGAGGAGCCAAAAAAGGGGGAAAAAGCATGAAGCAAAGGATCCAGTCCAGGGGGTGGAGATGAATGGATTATGTCAATGAGACGTCACCAATTCCAGCTCCAGGAGGGATAAATACCCCTGACCATGATTCCTTTGGTGTGACTAGTTCTCTGAATTAACCCCACACTTTTCTCTCAAGTGTATATTTCATTTTGAAGATATCACTTTTGCTTTCCTACATCTTTTTCCCTCTTGAATTCTTTCTTGCACAGAGACAAGAACCCAGTCACCCCTGCTTCAGATTGAGTCCTCTCTTGGACATCCCTATGCACCTGTGGTGACAATACCTCTCCTATAAACCCTCATTTTGCTTTTTTTCTGTCACAATGAGGCTTAAAGTGCTCAAAAAGGAGCTCTGACTGTTAGCAATGCGAAAAGTGTCTACTAAGTTATGGAGGGCCCACCAATCCTTCAAAACACAATGGCCACTCTATTCCTGCAGGGGTGACAGGAAACACCTTAATTCTTTCTAGATGAGTCACTATTCCTGAGGATGGACAGAACATTAATTGCAAAAGCAGCAAAGACACCATTGCAGCTTTCGTTTTTATACCCTGGAATACAACACGGAATTCTAAGTAGCTCTTAAAACAAATGTAGGAGGTGTATGTGTACTGGTATGGAAACTACCAGAAAGTAAATGAAGTGTGTGGAGTGTGTATCCTGGCTCTACCACTTGCCACTTATACTTTGTGAGGCTTTGAACAAGTTGCTTTCTCTGTCCCTCAGTGTTCATGTCTGTAAATGGGAATTAAATTAGGTTGTTAAGAGAATAAAACGAGTTAATATATATGTAAGCCCTTAGAACAATGTCTGGCATATAAGAAGTGCCAAATAACTAGATACTATTATAACATGCTCTAATTTATGTGAAAAAGTAAATATATAATTTATATGTAAATTTATTTACACTACAGATATGTACGTGTTAGTCTGCTTAGGCTGCCATAACAAAGTACTACACACTGTGTGGCTTAAACAACAGAAATGTATTTCAGCTTTCAAGGCTGGAAGTCCAAGATAAAGGTGTCAACAGGGTTGTTTTTTCTAAGGCCACTCTCCTTGGCTTGTAGATAGCCATCTTCTCCATGTGTCTCCACACAGTCTTCCCGCTGTGCCTGTGTCCTAATGTTTTGTTATAAGGACACCAGTCAAATTGCATTAGGGCCCACCATAATGAACTCATTTTAACTTAATTTCCATTTTAAGGATGCTATCTCCAAATACAGTCACTTTCTGAGGTACTGAGGTTAGGACTTCAACATATGAATTTTAGGGGTCACAATTTAACCCATAACAGCAGAGAAATTTAAATTCTTTTATTTGGCCATAAAGAATCTTACTTTTCCCACTGAGTCTTTATTTTCTGATTTTTGAGAAAAAAAAATACTAAAATATTAATCTGCTTGAAATTTGGACTTAGCTGATTTTTTAAACAATACCTTTTAAGAAGTCTTCGATCATTTCTGGGTAAAAAGACCCAACATTTCCATGACTGCCTCCGTTCTCTGCTTCTCCCTCTAAGAAGGTATCTGAGTATTTACAAGAAGGGCTGCAGCGTTCAAGGCTTTATGGTGCTGGGGGAGAGTTGGGGTCCTCAAGCATAATGTCTCCTGCCTCCTCTGGTCACTGGAGCAACCTTTCTTTCTTTCTTTTTCTTTCTTTCTTTCTTTCTTTCTTTCTTTCTTTCTTTCTTTCTTTCTTTCTTTCTTTCTTTCTTTCTTTCTTTCTTTCTTATTATTAGTTACAGATGTACAAAACAATGCAATACTTACCCTTTTCACCCCTTACAAAGTGACTCCTCCCCTCCCCCCACCCACTGCTTCCCCCGATATCATACATATCTATTACAATTCCATTGACTCCATCCCCACACTATATTCAACATCCCATGATTATATATGTGTTAAATTATAGTCACCATCTAATATTATTCAGTGGCAGCTTCAGATGTACAGTGCAGGCCTCTACACCGTCCATGAAGTGGTCTCCCTAACAAGACATGAGTCCATGTGGTCCCCTAAAAAATATTTACGACATTATTGATTATATTTTCCAAACTGTCTCTTCTATCCCTGTGGCAATACTGTAGTTACCAATTTATGTTGCCTCATCCCTTCCCCTTCTCCCTCATGCCCACCCCCGTCCCATCTAGCAATCATTAGTTTTTCCTCTGTGTCTCTAAGACTATTTCTGTTTACATTGCTCGTTTATTCAGTTCTTTAGATTCCACATATAAGTGAGATCATATGGTATTTGTCTTTCTCTGACTGACTTATTTCACTTAGCATAATGTTCTCTAGGTCCATCCATATTGTTGCAAATGGTACGACTTCTTTCTTCTTTATAGCTGCATAATACTCCATTGTATAAATGTACCACAGTTTCTTAATCCAGTTGTCTACTGATGGGCATTTCGATTGTTTCCAAGTCTTGGCTATTGTAAATAGCGCTGCAATGAACATAGGGTTGCATATATTTTTTCGATTTAGTGTCTTGGGTTTTTCAGAATAAATACCTAGGAGTGGAATTGCTGGGTCATAAGGTAGTTCCATTTCCAGTTTTTTGAGATACCTCCATACTGACTTCTATACTGGCTGCACCAATCTGCAGTCCCACCAACAGTGCAGCAGGGTTCCCTTTTCCCCACAGCCTCACCAGCACTTGTTGTTTGTTGATTTTTTGATGATAGCCATTCTGACCATAGTGAGGTGATATCTCACTGTGGTTTTTATTTGCATTTTCCTAATGATCAGTGAGGTTGAACATTGTTTCATATGCCTGTTGGCCATCTGTATATCCTCTCTAGAGAAATGTCTCTTCACATCTTCTGCCCATTTTTTAACTGGGTTGTTTGTTTTTTTGGTGTTGAGTTGAATGAGTGTTTTATAAATTTTGGATATTAACCCCTTATCAGATATGTAGTTGACAAATATCTTCTCCCACTCAGTAGGCTTCCTTTTTGTTTTATTGATGGTTTCCTTTGTTGTGAAAAAACTTTTAAATTTGATGTAATCCCATATGTTCATTTTTTTCTTTTACTTCCCTTGCCCGCGGGGATGTATCAGTAAAAATATTACTCAGGGTAATGTCTGCAAACTTACTGCCTATGTTTTCTTCTAGGAGTTTTATGGTTTCAGGTCTTACATTTAAGTCTTTAATCCATTTTGAACTTATTCTTGTATATGGCATAAGGAGGTGGTCCAGTTTCATTTCTTTGCATGTGTCAGTCCAATTTTCCCAGCTCCATTTATTAAATAGACTATATTTACCCCAGTGTAAATTCCTGCTTCCGTTGTCATAGATTAACTGTCTGTATATGCATAGATTTATTTCTGGGCTCTCTATTCTATTCCACTGATCTATGTGCCTGTTTTTATGCCAGTACCATACAGTTTTGATTACTGTAGCCTTGTAGTATGTTTTGACGTCTGGTAGTGTTATACCCCCAACTTTGTTCTTATTTCCCAGGATTGCCGTGGCTATTAGTGGTCTTTTATGGTTCCATATAAAATTTATATGGAGCAATGTTTCTTGTCTAACCTTCCAGGCAGAAGGCTCCAGGTGAAGTAGCAGGAGGTATAGTTCTCTTGGCTTGTTCAGGATTCAGTATCTTTCTGGACAACTCGGCCTAACTTCAAATCCTGCAAAAATGTAGACTCTCTTAAATCTTTCTGTAATCCTGGGGAGTTGGCTTAAGAGAGGGCCAGGGAGGAAAGGAACGATGGATGATTCCAAGGTTTGGGTCACTGAGGACATTATAGAGAGGACCTCCAATAGAAGGAGCAGGTGTTCCAAATTCGCAGATATGAGTTATTGTGCTCTGGCATCCATCTCAGTCTGATATAGTGGATGAATTCCAGAAGCAGTTTCTCCAAGCAATATGGGTGTTCTAAGTCAGGTGGGAGCAGCTGAGCACTTACAAGTGACCCATATGGTTTAGAGCTGGACAGAGTACAGAGGGCCAGAAACAAGCAACCCAGAGAAGCTTCTCTCAGAAACTAGACAAATTGCCCTGGACTTAAGCAGGGTAAATGTGCTTGTGCACAATTGCTGGTGCCAGTGATAGGAAACCATCTGCTTGATGAACCGTGGGGTGCCTTTTTCACCTCTTCTCAGCTGGCTCCTATGGCAATTTTGCTCCCAATTTCCCTGGTACTTAGGGCCAAACACAGAGCAAATCTCTGTAGAGAGAATCCCTACTGACTCATAGCCAGTTCTTCCAACAGACATAAGAAGAGGACGTGTGCCCTTGAGGAGCAAGTGACCTGCTCATAACAGAGAAGCAATAAGTCTATTCACTATGGGTCAGGCTGAGATTCTATAAGCATATAGGTGTCCAAGGTGTCACCTGTGTAACTGAGCATATTGGAATTCAACCTCCCCAAAAGACAGCTCCAAACTACTGTGTGTACCCCTGCCTGCTCCTCATGCCCAACCCACACCACCCTTTCATGCTTACCCACTGACTAGCGCTGAAGTTTCCAGCTGAAGGATTTACTATGTATGTTGGAAAGGCAAAGGCTGAGAATAGCTGATAGCTTTTAAGCCAACATCTATAAATTAACCATTGTCATTACTAGCAGCAGAGATTTAAAAATAAACATTAAAATCTATTTCTTGAGAACTGAGTGGATGCAGCTTATTACTTTGGATAAGGTAGAATAAAAAAAATCAGCAAAAGTCAACCTGACAGAGATTACAATGAGAACAAAATTTATTTTTCCCTCATGCAAAAATCAGGAGGTATGTGGTCCAAGGTTGGTATAGGGCTTGGTTCTACCAAGTTCTCTTTAAGTCCCTCCCATCCGCAGAGTGTGGGCCTCGTCTTCAAGATCTAGGTCAACAACTGTGTTCTAGGCAGCAGAGTGGAGAAAGAAATGAAGGGAGGGCAAATGGCATGTTGTAGTATTCTCCCAAGGAGAGTTCCCGAAAGTGGCCACAGGGCACTTCCTCTTATATTTCCTCAATCAAATGTGAGTTCATGGCCACACTTATTTGCAGGGAGGTTGGGTTTGTAAATATTTTCTTTCTTCTCTTCAGTTCTGTGCCCAGATACAAAATCTAAGGCTATTGAAGAAAGGGAGAATGTATACTAGTTTCTGCCACAGATGACTTCAGGGCAGTCTACTTCCTTCTCCCTTTAACTCCCTCCTTTACATTATCCTGGGCATCAGGGCACTAAGCCAGGGAAACCAGGAGGCTTTGCTTGACATGCCTGATCTGTGGAAATTTCTGGGGGAAGGAACAAGAATTGAAAGCACGCAGGAAAATTCAGCGAAGTTTTCTATTCTTCCCATTAAGTTACCGTCTATTGGAAATATTATACAAAAAGAAGTCAACAGGCAGGTTTTAGAGCATATAACAGGGAAGACTGAAGAAGGGGAGAAAAAACATAAGCCAGACTGAGAACAGGAACCAGACCTTCCTGTACACAATTATACCCTTGGTGTCTAGAACACAACCTGTAATATAGTGAAACATTTATTGAATTGTCAAGAAAAAGGCTAACTTTTTAGGGAGTATAATGCAATGATCACCTGTATAATCAAGGACCGAGAAAGGTTAGATAACCCTGCAGCCCTGGGCCTTGAGAAGGATGCTGACTGTTACTTGTGGAAAGTGAGTCCTTGTTTATCTTATAGGAGAAACACGCAGATCAAGCAGGCTTGCTGATTTTGTATTGCTGAGTCTTGCCCTTCCTGAATAAATGCCATTTGTCTGCTATGGCTGGCAAGGTTTTGTGACTCTGGGCTCCTTGCCAGGCGTCAGCATGTCATTATTGAAGGTCCACAGACTCCCTTCCAGAAAGAACCATTTCCCTTTTCAGCTCAGCTGTTCTGTGGGAGAAATAAGTGCTGTGGCTAGAATTGTTTCTCTCCACTACTGGCGGGAAAGTCAGGGAGAGCTGCAGGGATGGTGCCAGTCCCTGAGGATGGGGCAGACTGCAAGGTGTACCTCTTACTGGAAGTTGCAATGTGGGAAGCAGAGGGTAGGTTTTGGGGACCCCCAGAATGACCCAAGAGAAAAGAATGTAATGGCGTTAACAAGAATGTGCTGCTCTCAGTGAGCTGACATGGAGCTTTCTCCAAGTCAGAATGTCAAAGGGGAAAAGCACGGTGCAGAGTAGTATATACAGTATACTACAATTTGTACAGGGAAAAAGAAATATATGTGTATACACAAA
Source organism: Aselliscus stoliczkanus (assembly GCA_033961575.1). Lineage (NCBI taxonomy): Eukaryota > Metazoa > Chordata > Mammalia > Chiroptera > Hipposideridae > Aselliscus > Aselliscus stoliczkanus. The sequence continues at coordinate 124,589,804 of CM066729.1, forward strand.
CATTTGTACATGCAAAGCCATCTTTTGGAAGATACTCAAGAAACTGCTAACAGTGGCTGCTTTTGCAAAGGGGCATTATGTTACTAAGAGATGTGGAATGAAAGGAGTCTTTATTTCCACTGTATACCCTTGTGAAGCTTTTCAATGCAGTATCAGGTACATAAAATACCTGTTCAAAATAGGAAATAAACAAAAATTAGAAAATAATAACAATAATAAAACACAATTGACAAAGAAAGTACCAGAATGATTGGTTGAAACAAAAAGACTTGAGGGAAGAAATGGCAGACAGGGTTAGGAGCCAAGTGTGTGAGATGCAGAAAAGCCAGGAGCCAGGATCACAGTATGATGTGAGCAAGCCAGAAGGAGAGCAGTGGGTCAATGAACATCAGAGACAGGGAACCATATTGTAAGGTTGGGCATTCATGATGTAGGAGGTAAAAATAAAATCAAGTATATTTAGTCCTATAGTAAAACTCCACCATAATTCACTTAGAGGGGTCTAACAAATTCAGTTTTATAAAATGTACAAGGTTATGTTATTGCAAGTTTAAAGAGATAATAAAATGAGAGACGAGTGTTTAAAGCTAGGACTCCCACAAATCCATCCAGGTCTTGGTTGCATTTGATACTATCTGTTAGCAGATGGCTGCCCTAACCTAAATACTCACAGGGATGATTCTGGATTCTGTGGCTGATTCAGAAATCCATGATAGGAGCAAAAATCCCAGGATCTCTTAGCTGGTTCCTATCCAACTGACTTGGGACAATAGGTCAGGAGAGAATCCAGGAAGTTGGAGGACATATTCTCTTCATTTTACTAACTAATCTCACATCTTCTAACATCCCCCTTCCACTGAGGCAGATAATAACTTTAGCTCACCCCATGTGAAAAGGAAAAAGAGGGCTGAGAGGAGGGAAGAAATGGAGTACCAATCTCAATAGATCAACATTTGCATTATGTCCAAATTCACATTACTTATGGGGCAAACTATGGTGAAATTTTAGTGTCTACAGAAATTAAAGACACTGAGAATGCTACATGGAATGTAGACAAACTATATCAAAAGATAAACTTCTAGCCTTGAATGTTTTATTATGTAAGAAAAAAGGGGTGGTGCTGATATGAAGGGATGATGTAACATGGTGGCAGAAAAGGTGTACACCATAAAAACAGCACTTACAACATGATTCTATTTATGTAAAATTAAATATTTATATGTGAGTGTGAAATATATAGTATATATTTTTTATGAATGTGAAATATATTTTTAAAGTTCAAGATGATGAAAACAACCCTTCAAGATGATACAAAAAATTTAAAAAAACATTAAAATAATGAAGAACATCCTAAAGATAACAAAATTATTGAATCTGAAAATAAGAAAAGAGAAGAATTAATAAATAAAACTAAATAATGAAGCATAAACAATCAGACAAATGTCTGGCAAACGTAATAAAGAAAAAAGATAGCACAATTACTATGTGTATTAGGGACAATATTTGAAAACATTAAACTATGTGATTTTTCATATTCTCTAAATCATATTCCCCAGAAGCCATCCTGCCATTATTGCCCCAGGGAAGGTGCCCAAATGTCCGCCACAGGAAAAAGGAGGCATTAACAATAGGGAAAGGATTTCTAGACCCCGGGGAAGTAAAAGAAACCCTTTCTGGTTCTGAGAAGCAAGGAGCACAGAGAAAGATACAAAGTCAGATGCCAGTGACCTGGTGTTTACCCCTCTCCACCTGTGGGTTCCAATGGTAAAATGGGGGAAGATGATAGAGAAAAATTACACCTTCAGATCAAAACCTAAAGCAAAAGGAGCTGGTGTTCTCTTTGGTACTTGGGACGACTGCCTGCCTCTTTCAGGGAGCTCCCACGTCATTTTACTGGAGAGGAGTCACAGAGCGCCTATCAGTGGGACAGCTAGAGGAAGCATTCTCACACCCGCCATGCCACAGCTGCTTCTCCGCGGAATACAAGGAATCCAGAAGTTCTCTTAAGCTATCCATAACATCAGATAGGCAGCTGAGTTGAGAAGCAGTGAGCCAGCTATAAGAACCCTGGTGAATGCTAAGTGACCCCTAAGCAGAGGCTGTGGAGACCTGGAGTAAGGCTCCACAAAGCATGGTCTTTGGACCTGCCTGGCTGCGAACTTATTAGAAATGCAAACCCCAGCCCAGGCCTACTGATCAGACTTTCTGGGCGTGGTGCCCAGGAATCTGTTTTGACCAGTTCTCCAGGTGATTCCTCTGCGTGCTAAAGTCTGAAAAGCTCTGTGAAGGCAGCTTGCCAGGAGACTGAGAGAGGGTTTGCAGGAGGTGGGGGTGGGTGGGGGTGGGGGTGGGAGCTCTACAGGTGCCTGCTACACCCCATGGCCAGACCTGAGAGAACACACACCATAGAGACTACCTTATGACAATTACAGAGGAATTTAAAAGCTGTGCTCTTATTACTCCAGTAGACTATGCAAAATTTTCATTGCACCACACACACAATTTGAAATAATAAAATGCTGTTTGTAATTGACAGTGGGTGCTAATAAAGAATGATACAAATATGCAAAGGAATACCAGGAAACCACTAAAAATTATATGGTTGACTTTTTCCTTACAAGTGTTCATGACTGATTTTTAACCAATTAAAATATTATAATAACAGTATCACAAGATTCATTTTGTAATTTGGTGTGTGTGTGTGTGTATGTGTGTGTGTGTGTACACATGAAATATATACACTGAATATATTGTGGCTACCTCTGGGGGGTAATAATACAAATAACTTTTGTTTTCCTTTCTTGCATATCTCCATTGTCTATTTTTTTCTATAACAAATATAACTTACTGTGTAATTAAATTCACAAAACATTAGTACAAGGATGTTTATCAAGCTAAGCTTTAAGAAAAACAAACCCTAAATTTAAAATGAGGGTGGTTCATTAAAATGAGGATAAGGCCATTTTACAGAGACAGAAACTGACACCCTATGTCCCCAAAGGTCACACAGCTGACAAGTGGCAGAGTCAGGGTTCTACCGATGATGGGACTGGTACGCCTGCACCCTCAACCAGCACAGCATTGTTTTCGGATTTGCCACTAACATGGTATAACCACCCGATGAGACCAGACATCCTTTAGACCAAATTTCCAAAGGATATATATTTCATGAGAACAAACAAACAAAATGCCCACAAGATAATGTTAAGTAGTGAAAAAAAGGACGATACAGAGCTATGTAAACATGAGGGTCTACCTTTCCAATTCAAGGCCAGCTTCCTCTCCCTTACAGAGGTAAGAGAAGTTTCCAGACCTATATGTCTCAGGAGGAGTCCTCGCAGGATGGGGAGGTTAATTGGCATTAGAAGCTCTTCCCTGGCCATGCTTTGCTGGACAGCTGGTCACTGCCAGGTCACCTGGGGCCTAGCTGCTGCTCATCCTCCAAGACCACCCAGATATGGTGGAGTCATGTGGGAGGCCCCTCTCCCACACCCCTGCAGTCCCCGGGACCTCCTTTCCCAACACCAGCAAGACAAGCAGGCACAGTTCTATTTTCCTAATAATTTCATGGATTTAAAGTTTGTTTTATAGAAGTTATACACAAATATGGCAAAGAGCACTAAGAGGGTGATGGTGATGAGAGTGAAGATGAGAAAGCAATACTTTGCATCACTTCTGACCACACCTTAGCTCTCCTTAGACAACCACTTTTAATTGTAATTTATTAATTTTAAACATTCTATAGATCATGGTTTAGCTCTTATGTCACCTTCCCCCCTTTCGTTCTCCCAATATAGTGGTATTACTATTTTTGGTTAAATCAGTAACAGAGGATACCTTATTATGTCTATGTTGACAATGTTCTTTGTAAAGCTAGAGGGTTGTTTTGACTACATTTCCTTTCTTGTATAGCTTTATATCTTTCTTTCCTGGAGTCCTAACATTCTTTCTTCTCTTCCATTAAACAATAACCACAAAAAGAAGGCGTCCATGGTATCAGATATGGAGTTATTCTCCCCTCTTTCCAGGAGGCAGAGCCCCTTCCCAGTGGCATCTGTCTGCCTGCTCCGATCTGGGCCTGCTGCCCTTATCATTAAGGGGATTTGATGAGGTCAGTGGAGGAAGATTTGCTATTTAAAAGGCAAAAGGCAGTAATTAGCACTTCTCCCCAGGATCCAGAGGGACAGAACCCAGGAGAAGAGCCCTTTACAGAGGGAGCCTCTCAGGTCCTTACCCAGATCCTAATCCTCCTTTCAGCATCTTGCTCACACCTGCCACACTGTGGTGATGCCTCTTTCTTTAAACCTTTTGAACAGACAGCCCCCATCTGAGGAGCAGGATCTCGTTCGCCACACTCATCCCTTCATATTGTTCCAGTACCTTTCCCTAAGTCTGAGTCTTTCATCCCAAGTAACCTCCTGGGCTTCTGAAGGATGATGGGAAATTCTCACCCCACAGCCTACTCCCTTGAGCATTCTGGGCCAGGAGGTGCTTTCGCCCTCCAGTGGTCCAGGTGGATGCTCCCATCGGGTCAGCTTTCCTTTACCAAATCCCCATTAGTGTGACCTCAGGCTCTTCTGATTCCTCAAATTATGGACCTGTTAAATCCAGCATCAATACCCACATTTCCCAAGGATAAACAGCAATGCTCATTGTCAGGGACAGTGCCCAAACCCACAATGAGGAAGGCAGCTCTTCCCTGAACAGCCTCATAATTAGTGGTGCACCTCCCTTTTTCCCTAGGAGTCAGTATGATGCATTGTTATGCTGTGTCATGTTTGCCTTATTTCCTGCTTCTTCTTGGGGCCAGCCTGAAAAACAAAGGAGCCACACTATGCTCAGAGGAGGCTCTCTTGGCCACCCTTAGAGGGGCTGTGAAATAACCCTCTAACAATACCTTCATTTCATTCTCAGCCAAAGGCCTTTGTTCCCCAAGTCCTTCTGAAGGAAAGGGAGATAATGGTCAATTCTTCCCCTTACAAGGATGTGTGGTATATTTTGGATATTATATATATTAGGGAAAAAGAAACAGGAAGGAAATACAGTAGTATGTTACCAGTTGTTATCTCTTGGTATGGAGCATAAGTGATCATTTTTCTTTTTTTTATACTGTTCTACATTTTCCTATTTTAAAAAACTATATCTACCATGAGATATAAAACTATATATAATGTATATATATATTTTTTTAACTACTTAACAAACATATTTAACAAATATATATGTATATCTATCTATCTATCTATCTATCTATCTATCTATCTATCTATCTATCTATCTATCTACCATCTTGACTTTGAACCGGAAGCAGACCTATTTGGACACATCTGACCACAGCGGTGATAGAAGCACATTTATTTACAAGAATGGGCACTCCAGAATGGCGGAGACTGTGTGGTCACTGCTGAATCCCCAGCACCTATAGCAGTGCCTGGTGCTTAACAGGCACGCACAATAGGTTTTTTAAATACACTTGTGAATGAATGAAAGTGGAGGCATTCCTGCAGGTGGAGCCTGATCCAACCAGGAACTTGGTCATCATGGAGGTGGCCAGACCTAGGGTCTCTCAGCCCAGTCCTTAATGTCCAGTTCCTGTGAGAACAGGATGCTGTAAGTAAAAGGGAGGGACCTGTCCTTCTAAAGACAAACACCCCGCTTTATAACTGCACCAGGAAAGTGCACCACAGGAGGTAGGGAAACTATAATATATTCATTGTCCTGCTTCTCTGAAGACCATCTGCAATCTTTGGCAAGAGGGCCTTCCCTGGGAGACCGAGGCCAAGCCCTCCCAGTGGAGTAGAGGTGCTTGGTGGTGCAGCAGCAGCAGCAGCAGCAGCAGCAGCAGCAGCAGCAGCAGCAGCAGCAGCAGCAACAGCAGCGGAATGAGCGTGGTTTTCAAAGCTGAGCTTTTACTATTGGATTACTGTTCAAATTCAGCAGAGCAGCAGCAGTTTTTCTCACAATTTCCTGTTTGCGGGGAGAATGGTGGTGGTTTCTATCTGTGTGTTTTTTCCCCACCTTGTCAAGTCTAAGAGCTCATTCTTGAGACAAGGCATAATGGGAAGTGGGACTTTCCACTTCAGTCATCCCTGTTTATTAGGTCCGTGGACTAACACTTCCTTGACCTTACCTCCAAATAATATCACAATGCCTACATTGGTGTTAGCAGTTTTGCTAAACTTCAACTTCCCTGGGACTGAGACCCTACTTCCTGGTTCAAGTGACTATTTCTTTCCTCTTCTTGATGATGCACCTGTATGAAATGACCCAAAACATCCTTGCTCAACAGTCAGAGTCTGAGGGAGGCAAATGTTTCCAGAGCAGTAGGTCTCTGGATATTAGATGTGAACTTAAGGGCCGGACAGGTGGCTCAGTTGGTTAAGAGCTCACTCAAGAGTGCGAGCTGAGCTCTGAGCAACAGCAGTTCAATGCCCAGCCCAAGCTGAGCTGCTGCTGAGCTGCCAATAGGTGGCAGGATAGCTCAGCTAAAATAAAAAAATAAAAAAAGGCACACACTACATGTCAACTTAAGGTAAAGTAACATATATTTTCCACCTCATTTTTATCTCTAGGTTATAAAAAGAGGTGTGTTCAAGAGGCAGGGACCTCTGCACTGTGTTCTCTCAAACTGGAATCAGGAGACTGGTAAGCACCCCTCAGAAGTCAAAATGGGCTGAACAGGCCCAGCTGGGCTTCCCCATACTTTCTTTAGATCCTGTCATGGTTAATTTTATGTCAAGGTGGCTAAGCTATGGTGCCAGCTGTCTGGCCATATGCTAATCTAGATGTTGCTATGAAGGCATTTTGCAAATGTGATTGAAATTTATAATAAGTTGACTTTAAGTAAAGCAGGTTACCCTCCATAATGTAGGTGGGCTCCATCACATCTGTTGAAGGCCTCAAGGGCAAAAAATTGAGGTTTCCCAGAGAAGAAGAGATTCTGCCTCAACACTGTAACATAGAAATTCAGCCTGGCTTTCCAGCCAGATGGCCACCCTACAGATTGTAGATTGGCATGTCTCCACAATTATATGAATCAATTCCTTAAAATAAAATATATATATTCTATTTCTCTATCCTATTGGTTCTGTTTCTCTATGGAATTCTGAACGGCAAAAATTCCCTCCTTGACCAAACTTGAGTCAGGCTTATCTGAGCCTTCTTCTTGACTAGGTCTCATCCTTGGCTTGCTGAACCCTGTATTACCAAAGATTACTACTAAGTCAGCTTATGAAGAATCCCTCCCCACCCCAACAACACACACACAAACACTAATATTTAGTCTAGCTCCTCCTTCTCCTCCATACTTGGTAGTTGATCAGGTTTCTCTTCCTCCAAATCCTTGATTCCTAAGCAAGTTCCTCTTAGTAGTGTAGTCTCCTCTCCTTCATCCTGCCCTGGCTGGAAACTTGCTCTGTTTGCATTTGGAGTTGTTCAGTCTCTCTTTTATTATAGTAGTCTCTCTCCTATTGCAATAGTGTTGAATAAACTCTGTTTTGCCATTTTTAAACAAGTGTCCACTGAGCAATTCTTTTTTAATAGTATGGACCCTAAACCCAAGGCCAGTTATTATAAGAATTTTATAATATTCCAGAGTCAAACTCAGTTTCTCATGGGGCTGCTATTTCTCATGTTCCTATAGCAATAAGAAATACTGAAATTAAGAATCGCACATGGGTTTGCCTGGGACACAGCAAGCAGGGGGAGGAGAGAGACTGCATGTTACTGTCTCCACTAAGGAGTATAGTAGAGAATGGAAAGTGGCAGCTCTAATGGATGGAAAGCTTCTGAATCCCTTTGGCCCAAGTGGGTACACCAGACATCTGACTGCAATCTGATGTGAATTAGGGCTCAGGAACTGAAGAGAAAGACTGCTTAATTATAAGCAGCTTCTTATGTGTATACAATGTCCTTTGTGAGTTATCTTCAAGACCCACAGGGACCTTAGCAACATGGTGAGGAAGATTAGAAAGCCAGTTAGGTCATCACAGGACTGGAGAAACTCTCTAGAAAGCAGCTGGTGATCCACAGGGGTGTGATAAGTGCTCATCTGAGTGAGGGAGTCATGGTGACAGCTGGCACATTGAACAGACAGTTCCACCATTTTTCTGATGTTAGGGCATGGGAACTTCTTCCCCTCAAACTCTGGGCAAAGACCACAAGATCCAGATGAGGATCTAGCCCCAGACAAGTGTCTAGCAGACCAGACAGCAATCAGATACGATGGACAAGGACAAGAGAAGGGGTGACCTGAGGTTCAGTGGACTCAACTGTGGCACAGGTGGTGAGCTGAGGCCATGCTGTCTTCCTGTTCTGACTGGGAATGGTTCAGGGTGGAGCTGCCTCTGCAGAAGAATGTCGCTGACACTCCAACAGGGAGGGCCAGGGCCGTGAGACCAAGTCCATCCATCCTGTCTTTCCAGCTCTGCTTCAAGAAATAATGGCAAGGCGCTAAGGAGTGCCTCCCTTTTATTTTTAAAAATCTGCAAAATTTCCTTCAGTGACCTACATCACTGCACAGTAATGATAATAATAAAATAGCTAAAGTTTACTGAATATTTTCCATAGGCCAAGACATGACATACATAATTGCATACAATCAACCCTATTATCCCCATTTAACAGATGGGAAAACTGAGGCTTGTAGAGTTAAGTAAATGCCCTCAAATTACAAAGCTAGTGGAAACTTAATGTGCATGTAGACAATCTGAGTTGACACTTAACCATCATGCTATTATCTTGGCACAAAACACTCATCCCAAAAGGTGGTTATTGCTAAACTGACTACATCTTAGGCATGGCTTCAATATAGGCTCCCTGTATCCTGTTCACTGGGGACCAAATCACACACCAGGAAATCCTAGGTTGCTCTCAGGCATTGGCACTGTTTGTCTTAAGTCACTGTTGTAGGGCATTGTCAGTTCAAGTCTTCAGGGATGGCCTCACTTTCTCCCATGGAATAGGAAAGTAGCTATTTGCAGGTTCTTTCCAGCACCAAGAGGAGCTCCTCTGATGGCTGAAGAAGGAGGTATGAAGATAGCAGTATCCCCTGCCTTCAAGCAGACCACTACAATGATGGTTGGCCATATTTATAACCAAATCCAATGCTCTTTGGTTCTCCTTAGATAGGTAAAGGGTCTGCAGTGATGACTTTTTGGAAATAGCAACACTCAGAGTTGAGCTGGGGCTTTGGACTGGGAGAGACCTGGAATTAAATTATTTTCCCATTGCTGATTTGCTAGGTGATCTTCACCGAATTACTTAAATTCTCTCTGCCCCAGGTTCTTCATCAGTAGGGAAACAAACATGGTGTTATAAGGACAGAATAAAATGTTATGCAGTAATAGCCCAGTGATAAACATAGCATAAGTTCGACCATTGCCCACTCCTTTCTTTCTCTTTGTTAAAAAAGTATGTGGGTGCAAGGGCCAGAAGGCCTTGGCTGATTCAGATTTTGTTTCATTTCCTTTTAAGAGACTTTTTGTTCCTAGGGATCCCCAGCTCTGCTAGGCAGTGTTCCCCATGGCCCCAGGGAGGGAGGTGAGTCCATATGCTGTTGCTGGGCATGTGGAAGTGGAACCAATGGGGTTATTCAGCACTGAGGCCAGTGACAGCTCCTGCTCCCTGGGCTCCCTTATTCTAGCTCCTGGGGAAACAACTTGTGGCCATGGTGCGGAAGGACACTTTGAGATCCCCTGACTATTCTCCCTTCTTTCTATTTCCTTGGGTTGCAGGTTGGCTTACAGGTCTTGTGGTCAGCCTAGGTCTGGCCTCTGGTCAGTCCCCACAGGTAAGCTTCACAGCTCTTCTCTGAAGTGATTTGCCCAACTGAGGAAGATGCTGAGTCAGGTGGAAATTAGGAGACAGGCCAGTTTCCACAGTTTCTAACTCAGCATTCATCTTGATGACCAACTCCTTGCTCAGGAATGTCATAACAATAACAATTCTGACAGCTAGCATTTATTGTGCCCCTACTACATTTTAGATACTATACTCAGTGCTTTACCTATATAATTAAAATTTGGCAATGATATATAATAAGCTTTGACTCCAGCCCAATATACACTGAGCACTCAGTAACAGTTGGTATTTACTGTTGTTAATTTTAACTTAATCTTCTCAAAACCCTGATGAATGGATATGGTCATCCTCATTTTACAGATGAAGAATCTGACACTTACTGGTAAGTAGTAGATGTTGAGGACACTCAGCCAGAAAATAGCAAAGACAAAGTTAGACCCCAGGCTATTAGGTCCTAAAGCTATTGTCAAAACATTAGGCAACCTTTAAAGATGTCCCTTGCAACATGGGCAGAGGTCAGAAGGAGTACTTCCCCCTTCTATTTCTATTGCGTTCAACCCAGTGGTACACTGGAGCTGGCTCCTAGGAGCTTTTGAGAGCTGACTGTGCTCCTCTGCCCAACTGCCTTGTTAGCATGAGACTAACCATGGAGAGAATATTTATATCACAGAAGTAAGTAAACACTATAAATCAGGGCTTCCTAAATGTTTCTAGAGATACAGCTTACCTGCACTCCACTGGTCCAGTCTGTTAGAACAAGACAGGGGCAATGTCTAGGGCTGTAATTTGTAGCTGTGGTTTTTATCTGTGGTTTTCTGACTACCGGCATTCCACACAAGGGAAGTGGAAACTAACATGATTAATTTATTAGTTGTCTATTGCTGCGTAATAAATTACCCTGAAATCGTGGCTAAAAAAAACAATAGCACATACATACTATCTTTCATATTTACTGTGGGCCAGGGATTTAGGAAACACTTAGCTGGGTGATTCTGGTTTGGTGTCTCTTATGAAATTCCAGGCAAGATGTCAGCTGGGCCTCCAGTGCTCTGCAGCTGGAGCTGGAAAATCTGAGCAAAGTTGGCCCTCTCACATGGCCAGCAAATTCATTCAGTTCCTAGTCAGATGGACTTTATCATAGGATTGCTTGTGTGTTTTCACAATGTAGCTGGCTTCTTCCAAAATGAATAATCGAAGAGAGTGAGACAAAAGCTACAATGTCATTTATGACCTAACTTAAACAGTCGAATTCCAATTCTGCCATTTCCACAATACCCTGTTGGTCACATATTAGCCTACACAAGGGTGTGAATGCCAGGAGGTGAGAATCATTTGAGGACCTTGAAAGCTGCCCTCCAAAATTTGTAGTATGCAGAAATTGTAATTTGTTCATCTGTCAGGGCTGGTAGCAAATTGTTGTCTCCTAAATCCCATGGCCACCTGTCTGATAACTGTAAACAGTTTTTTTTTTTAAGCAATAAAGAAGGGGGTGGCTCTCAGATAGGCAAACAAATGACAGTGTCTGCTACAATATTATACACTCTTCAGACAAGAATCCTTTCTTGTGCCCACCATACAATTGGCCTCTACATGTTTTCTCCTTGCTTATTAACCAGAATAAATTGCTCTTGTGTCTTTTATGCCTGGTTTACACAAGCTAACTTTGTGTTTCTCTGATTGAATAGATAGCCTTTTCCTGGGGAGGGGCTGGATTTCTGAGCAGACAGTATGGGAAAAATGGGGGCTGATGTGCAAAATAGAGTTTCTGCATCTCTGAGGTGACAAGGGGAAATGATGCTTCTATCTCATTTGGCCTGATAACAGGTGCATAACTCTGAAGCTGCCGCTTGCTATGTTCATATCCAGGTCGAAGGAAAATGTTCGGTGATTGCTCCCTGGGCTGTCTTTGGAAGTACCTGTATTTGAAACATTTTCAGAGCAGTGCACAAGACAAGAGAGGGGAAAGCAGTTTTTATAACAAAGTGTTTATGATTATTAACACTTCATAATATAAATGACTCAAGTGAGTTCTGAGGTAGCAGATGCTGTCGCCATGATCTCACAGACTGGGCTTTTCTCTCAAAATTTTAGCATGAAGAGCTCCAAACAATATATAGTTAATAAATCTTCACCTTGTAAAGCCACGAATCCCCTCCTTAAATCTAAAGATTCTCAAATGGAAAATGTGTCTTTCTCCTTATGGAGATAGCTGGGTCTGGGAGAAAAAATGCTTTGAATGTAGCTTTCTTTGTTAATTAGATCATTTGTGTCATCTGCCTATAATGAGTGTACTGTGCAGAAAATCACACCAAGCACAAGGCATGCCCAAGAGTTGAGGCATTTGTGAAGGGATCACTAGACAGGCCGATTAACAGCTGCTTTATATGGTGCTGTGTGGACTTCAGCAAGGAGCAAGATGACTACCTTTTAATCACCATGAAGACAGAGTGAGGGATGGGTGCTGAGTGACAGTCTCACAGAGTCATGACTGGGGGTTTTGGAAGGGTCCAAATGACAATCTACATGAAGTGCGGTGCCCCTTTTTCCTCCTATAAACTGTTAAATGTGTTCTTGTCAAACTGTCTCTTAACAGGGTCTTTTGCAGGGCAAAAGTTTTTAATTTTGATGAAGTTTAAATTTTCAGATTTTCTTTCTATGAATCATCTTTTTGTTGTCTTGTATTAAAAACATTTTGTGTGGCTTTGTATCCTATAGATTTGTTCCTAAGTTTTTTTCTAAAAGTTTTATAGTTTTACATTTTACATTTACGTCCATGATCCATTTTGACTCAACTTTTTGTATAAAGTATAAGAGCTAGGTCACATTTCATTTGTTTGTTTGTTTCTATGGACACCCAATTGCACGATTTCTTGAAAAGCTTATCCTTCCTTCATTGAGTTGCTTCTGTGCTTTTGCCAAAAATCAGTTGGGTCTTTCTCTGGGTCCTTTTTTCCGTTCCACTGTTCTCTGTGACTATACTTCTGACAATACTCCACGGTTCTGATAACTGTAGTTCATAATAAATCTTGAAATCAGGTAGATGGATTCTTCCCAGTTTCTTCTTCTTTTTAAAAAAATTTAAGGTATTTAAGTTCCTTTGCCTTTCCATATACATTTTTGAAAAATCTTTATCTACAAAAATTTTTGCTAGGATTTTAATAGAAATTGCAATATACCGGTATATCAGCTTGGGGAGAATTAACACCTTTACTGTGTTGAGTCTTCCAATTCATGAACACAATGTGCCTTCTTTAATTTCTTTATCAGCATTGCATGTTTTTCAGCATACAAGTCCTAAAGATGTTTTGCTAGATTTATACCTAAGTATTTCATTATCATTGAGCAGCTGTAAATGAAATTGTGTTTTAATTTCAGTTTCTACATGTTAGTTGCCAGTATATAGAAATACAATTTAGTTTTTTATGTTTTTTGCTTTTATCCTGCAACCTTGCTGAGCTCACTTATCAGTTCTAGGAGTTTATTTGTGTATTTGTTGAAATTTTCTGCATAAACAATCTTGTCACCTGGAAGTAGATGTGGTTTTTTTATTTCTTCCTTTCCATTCTGTATGCTATTTATTTCCTTTATATGCCTTGATTACACTGATTAGAACTTCTAGCACTATGTTAAATAAGAGTTATGAAAGCAGACCTCCTTGCTTTGCTCCTGATCTTAAAGAGAAAGCATTCAGTTTTTCACCTTTAATGATAATGTTAGGTGTTAAGTTTTTGTAGATGCTCTATATCAAGTTAAGGAAGTTCTCCTCTATTCCTATTTTTCTGAGAGTTTTTATTATGAAGTGGTGTTGAATTTTATCAAATGCTTTTAATTGATATAATCATGTGATTTTTATTGTTTAGTGTCTGTTAATATGATGAATTACATTGATAGGTTTTCCCATATTGAACCAGCCTTGCATTCCTGTAAACACTATTGATCATGCTGCATACCTTTTATGTTGATTTCTATTTGCTCATATTCTGTTAAGGGCTTTTGCATCTATATTCACGAAGTATATTGGTCTGTAGTTTCCTTTTCTTATTCTGTCTTTGGTTTTGACGTCAGGATAATGATACTTCATAAAATTAATTGAGAGTTGTTCCCTCTTCTTTCATTTTCTAGAAGAGATTGCATAGAATTGGTGTTATTTGTTCTTTAAACATTTGATAAAATTCTCTGGTGCTGGAAATTTCTTTTCTGGAAGTTTTAAAGGTATAAATTAAATTTTCTTAATAGTTGTAGGTCTGTTCAAATTATGTGTTTCATATTGGGTGAGTTGTGGTAACTTGTGCTTTTAAAAGAATTGGCCCCTTTCATTTGTTACTTCAGCTGCAATGGCCTTAGATCCCAAATGCCTCTTCTCTTATTTCAATAACACTTCAACTAAAATGGTATGACTCTAGGGCCGGCCCAGTGGCTGAGTTGGTTAAGAGCTCGCTCAAAAGTGCAAGCTCTGAGCAATAATAGAGTTACCGGTTGGATTCCCGGCCTGAGCTGAGCTGCCAAGAGGTGGCAGGATGGCTCAGCTAAATAAATAAATAAATAAATAAATAAATAAATAAATAAATAAATAAATAAGTAAATAAATAAAATGGTATGACTCTCTCAAACTTTAGCAGTGCTACAGTCCAGAGGATCACAGGGGAGGCCACTTCCTGTTCCAAAGATGAATGCTTTCTGCTCCAGGACCTAGAGTTAGGACTCTACTCCTCCCAGCCCATCTCCAAATCTATCTTGTATCCATGATGCCCTTGAACGCTTCCACCACTGTTTGCTGTTTCTGTCTCTGTACCCTGTCTCCCATTCAGATCAATACACAACCTAATGGATCCTGGCACTGGGCCATGGTTTCCATATCAGCATTGCTTCTATGGCACAAAACCATGGTGTAAGGATAGTGCTTGGTAAAACTATGCTACAAGTTACAGGAGAATGCCCCTTACACCCTGACATTCAGTCCCTAGAACTCTGTCCCCTTACATCACCATGGGCAGACTCTTTCCCACCCAGCTCCAGCATTGAACTTTGGGAAGATATGGAAATTCCGAAATAAGAGATCTATTAGATATTCATTTTAAAAAGACTATTTCAGTGACCTGAGAGCTAAGAAGAAAACATGTGTCACCTCCTCAGGGAAGCCTTCCTGGATACCCCACACAAATTTTAACTTTTCTCTGAGCTCCTGTAGCACTTTCAAGTTACACACCATAAAACTGAGGTATATAATGAGATATATATTGAGATATAATTCAGACATCAAAAAATTCACCCTTTTAAAGTATATAATTCAGTACTTTTAGTATATTCACAAAGTTATGTAATCAATACCACTATCTAATTCCAGATTATTTTCAGTATCCCCCAAAGAACCTGGTACCCATCAGCCGTCATTCTCCATTTCACCCTACACCAAGTCCTGGCAACTACTAATCTATTTCTGTCTCTTTGTATTTGCCTATTCTGGACATTTCACTTAACAAAAATAAAATGTGATCTTTTGTGTGTGGCTTCTTTCACTTAACAGTGTTTTCAAGATTCGTCCATGTTGTAGTATATATGTATATATGTACTTCATTCTTTTTTATGGCTGAATAATATGTGTGAATAAACTACATTTTGTTTATCCATTCATCAATTAATTGATATTTGGATTGTTTCCATATTCTGTCTGTTATGAATAATGTTGCTATGAACATTAGTATATAAGATTTTGTATAGAAATATGCTTTCATTATCTTGGGTATATACCTAGTCTGGAATCACTGGGTCACATGATAGCTATAGGTTTAACTTTTTGAGGAATTTCCAAACTGGTTTCCAAAGTGCTGCACCACTTAGCATTCCCACCAGTAATGCTTGAGTGATCCAATATCTCCACATCCTTGTCAACACTTTGTTGTTGTCAATCTTTTTGATTGTAGCTATTCTAGTAATTATGAAATGGTATGGTTTTGATTTGTATTTCTCTAATAACTAATCATGTTAAGCATTTTTCATGGGCTAGTTTTCCACTTATTTATCTTCTGTGGGTAAATATCTATACAAATGCTTTGCCCATTTTTAAAAAATTGGGTTATTTTTCCTTTTATTGTTGAATTATAAGAGTCCTTTATATATTCTGGATATTAGTCTCTTATAAGATACATGATTTATAGATGTCTCTCCAGTCCGTGGGTTGTCTTTTCACTTCTTGAGTATCTACTGAAGCACCAAAGTGCTTAATTTTGAAGAAATCCTATTTATCCATTTTTGTTGTTGCTTTTGGTATCCTATCTAAGAAAATACTGCCGAATTCAAAGTCATGAAGATTTGTATCATTTTTCCTTCTTGGAGTTTTATAGTTTTAGCTGTTACATTTAGGTCTATGGTCATGTTGAGTCAATTTTAGTACCCAGCGTGTGGTAGAGTTCTAACTTTATTCTTTTGCATGTTAATACCCAGTTGTCCCATAACCATTTGTTGAAAAGACCATTCTATCCCTGTTGAATTGTCCTGGCATCCTTGTTGAAAATTAGTTGGTCATTTTAGAAGGATTTATTTCTGGACTCAATTCTATTTATTGATCTCCTGGTCTACCCTCACACAAATAGCACACTGTTTTGATGATTATAGCATTGTGTAAATTTTAAAATCAAGAAGTGTGAGCCCTCAACTTTGTTCTTTTTCAAGATCATTTTGATTGTTCTGGGCCCTTTGGATTCCCGTGTAAATTTTAGAATCATATTGTCAATTTCTGCAAGAAAAAAGCCAGCCAAGATTTTGACAGGGACTGCAATGAATTTGTAGACTAATTTGGAGAGTATTGCCCATTTAACAGTAGTAAGTCTTCCACATCATGATTACAGGATGTCTTTCCATTTATTTGGGACTTCTTCAATTTCTTTCAGCAAGTTTTTATAGTTTTCAGTGTACAAATCTTGTACTTCTTTTGATAAATTTATTCCTAAGTATTTAAAAAATGTTTGATGCTATTATAAATGGAATTACTTTTAAATTTTAATTTCCAGGTTATTCATGGTTAGTGTAAAGAAATATAATTGCTATTTGTCCTGCAAGCTTTCTGTATTTCTTTATTAGTACTAGTAGTTTTTGGGTATTTGTGTCTTTTTTAGGATTTTTCATATACAAAATCATGTCATCTGCAAATAGAGATAGTTTTACTTCCTCCTTTTTAATCCAGATGTGTTTTAGTTCTTTTAAACTGCCTAATTGCCCTCCAGTACAATGTTGAAGAGACGTGGTGAGAGTTGACACCTTGCCTTGTTCCTGATCGTTGGTGGAAAGCTTTCAGCCTTTCACCATTAAGTCTGATGTTAACTGTGGGTTTTTCACTGATACACTTAATCAGTTTGAGGAAATTCCCTGCCATTTCTAGTTTGGTGAGTGCTTTTATCATGAGAGGATGTTAGCTTTTTTGTTAAATTCCCTTTGTAGGTTTATTAAGATGATCATATGTAGATTAATGTTTTTCATCAAAGTTGTGAATTTTTGGCCATTATTTCTTTAAATATTCTTTCTGTCGCTGGGATTCCCATTATGTGCATTTTGGTATACTTAATGATGTCCCACAGATCTTTGTGACTCTATTCATTTTTCTTAATTCTTTCTCCTTTCTGTTCTTCACACTGAAAAATCTCCAATGGTTTATCTTCAAGTTCACTGATTGTTCTTTCTGACTGCTCAAATTTAATATTGAGCCTCTTTAGTAAAATTTTTCATGTCACTTATTATATTTTTCAACTCTAGAATTTTTATTTGACTCTTTTATAATTTGTCTTTATTGATATGCTATAGTTGGTGCGACATTGACCTCATAGTTTTTTAGTTCTTTGACCATCCAATTTATGGTTTTTATCTAGTAAGTCCAACATGTGAAGTTTCTCAAGCACTGTTTCTATTGACTACTTTTTGGGGGGTATGGGGCAAACTTTCTTGTTTCTTTGCATGTCTTATAATTTTTTGTTGAAAATGAGATTCAATATTTTTTCCTTAATAAGCACTTCAGGACTGTTGCAGGCTTTTGATTAATTTCCAGCACTATAAAACACATTGATTTTGAGAATCATTTTCTTTTTTCTTTTTTTTTGGCAATGTTCTCATTGTTTTATATGGAGGAGAAGATTTCTAGAGGCCCTTATTCCATCATTTCTGCTGACATCACACAAGACTTTAAATCAACTTCAATAAAGCACTTGTAACATATGGTAATTTATGACCTACTTTATTTCCCTGCTAGGCTCTGAAACCCTAAAAGGAAAAGATTGTGTCTTATTCACCTCTTAATCTCCCTCTTCCAGAACAAAGCTGGGTGCTTGGTAAGTAGCAGACTGCTACTGAAGGAATGAGTAACTGAATCCCTAAAGAAGGTAACCATTGAGAAAAAGTTTCTGTGTTGTTTTGGGATTCTATGGCTTTATTTCTAAATCCTTGAGAATCCTGGAAACACTACTGTTGCATTTGTATCCAGATAGTTCTGTGGATTTCTATCCCAATTATGTCACTTATTCACAGATTGTCTTAAGGCAGTTTCATAATCATTTAGAATTAGCAGTTTCATAATCAGTTTTTTTCATAGATACAATATGAATAATAAAACTTAAGATCATAATATTGTGATACTGGTATGGTTCAGAGGATTAGATGGGATGACACATGTAAAGCTCATAGCAGTGTCTGGCAATGATGCTCATAATTATGAGTGTTTATTTTTCTTGCTTTCCCTAACTCCAGGGAGCCCTTTAATCATTTCCTGTTAACCTGACCAAGGGTTTGGCAAATGCACCTGCCAACAGCAACTGATGAACAATGGTGTCTTTAGTTCTCTCATGCCTGAGCTTCCACAAAGGCCTTCTTTGAAACCTATAAAGGCAGGACAAACGTGCTCTGTCCATGGGGCTCATGTACCAACAGAGCTATGAACAGAAAACACCTGCTGCCTTGTGGTGCTAGTCAGGTGTGGAGACAGAGGCCATACATCAACTTTCCTGGAGCACTGGAAACTTTAAACCTGAGGAAAGGTAGGCAATCACAGGACTAACATAGCCAGGGAAGCAACCCACAGATCCTAGAAAGCAAAGTGGAGGGATCCTCAGGCTTTCCAGGATGATGGGCCTGGGGGAGAAGCAAGCAGGAAAGGTTATGCTGGGATCTTTCTCGTTTATTTACACTTCCTGGAATGGCTTTTCTCAAAGAAGGAGGAGGAGGAGGAGAAAAAGCTTGTTTTTTATTTTTTTTATTTTTTATTTTTTTAATTTTGAGAACAACTGATCTAATTGAAACCCCCTGTTATATAGGTGAAAATGCAGACCAGAAAAATTCATTGACCACCCGTGGTCTGGTAGGAAGGGATCAGCAAAGCTGGAACTCCAAAGTGGGTGTTGCTCTGACTGAGAGTCCAGGGTTTCTTTCTATGTTATCTGCTGCTTCCCTGTTAAGTCACCTCCCACAGCACCTGAAAAACACCTGAGTCTGTGTTGTCTTGAGTCATATACATATCTCATCCCCAAGAATAGTTTATCTGATCAGAGATGTCTGGATCTGCAGCGTTTGGAAGTTACATTTAGAATCAAGAGGATGGTATTAAAACACCAGCTCTGGTCTCATCATTTAACCTGTGTCAATCTCAATTTTTTCATCTAAAAAAATGGGGCTCCAAATCACCTTCCTAATTCTCTCTGGTTGTTCTAAGGATCACTGACATAAGAGATGTAACAAAGGTTTCTAATTCTACTTTTCTTCAATTTATATGTTCACCCACATCTTCCATTTATTTCCTTAGTAGCAGAATACTGATGCTCATGGCTGTATTCAGTTTGGAGAATCCTAGCCCTGAAGCTCCTATCAGAATCTTAGGCCACCCCTCTCCTCATGCTGATTCCTGGGCTATCAAGGAGAAACTGTGCCAGTGGCTGGAAGTTTGTCACTCTGTTCCACACCTAGGAGATGCCATATGATGTGGGTGACCCCACCCACGACATCTCCCGTTAGCTCCTGCTCATATTTCCAAGTGCTCACTGGACTCAGATTCTTGAGGATCTAAGAGGCATTTATATTTATTCACCTCTAAGCCTGTTTGTCTTTCCTATCTTAGTATACGACACCTCCCAAAACCTAGCTGTTATCCTTATGATTTCCCAAGTTTTCAAACCTCCAATAGTTTACGTAATGGAAATTATAATTTTCTCCTCAACATCCATGCTGTTCCCTTCATCTATGTAGCACCTATTCCCTCTAGGTAGGACTGACCACACCCATACCTTCATGGGTCCAAGCCAACTAAGGTAATCTCATCCTCTTACCCATGGTAATTGTTTCCAGTAACTGCCATCTAAGCTAATTGTTCCATCAGCAACAGAGGTGCAGTAGGGTTATCAAGACCACTACCTGATCCATTCTCCTGGCAATAGGATTTACTCATATGACTCAATCAGTCCCAAGATCAAGATTTTTGTTTTATAATTGTTGGAAATGATGCTTGTTCTTTTTCCATGTGAAGGGAGCCATCTTGCAACCATGCATGTATCTTGCTCTTGAAGCCCTCTTGCAATCATGTATGAAGTCAGCATAAGGGTAAATGGGCACATACAGGGTGAGGAAGAGATGAGGCAGGACTGAGAATCATAGAAAAATAAATCTAGAGCCATGATTAAACCTTGTCTGAAGCCTACACTATTGCATTTTTCATTTGTGTAAGTCTACAAGTTGCCCTTATTTTCTGAAGCTAGTTAACATTGCATTTTCTGTTTCCTGAAATCAAAAGCATCCAGACCAATAAAATTATTGAAACTACTACTAGCAAGTTCTGTCATATCTGCTTCCAAAACTATTTACCATATCTGTTCATTTGTTGCCATTACCACCGCCACCACCACCACCCTAGTTCAACGCAATAGTACCTCTAGTTTGGACTATTGTAACAGTCCCTATTTCACCTTCCTACCTCCATTGTTGACCCCTCCAATGTTATCTCCACACAGTAGGCAGAGAGATCAGTTAAAAATGGAAATCAGGGGCCGGCCAAGTGGCGCTGTGGTTAAGCGCTGGCTTGGGAAGCCAGCGGCCCTGGTGCAGTCCCACATGTGAGGGCCAGTGACACTACCCTCAAAAAAAAAAAAAAAAAAAGGAAATCAGATCTGGTTACTTTCCTGATTAACACCTTTCAAAGGCTTTTTCATTTGCTATTAAAACCTAATCCCTCCTCTATATTCTTTCCATCTCTCCCAACTCCCAGCCCCCACAGCCTGCTAGATGTAGCCCCTTCTTTTCCTATTGATTCTTTTTGACACTGCTCCAGCCTCATGAACCTTGAACAGTCAAGCCCTTTCCCACTTGCTGTTCCTGCTGCCTGGAATGCTTTTCCCATTGTTTTCACCTGACTGCCTTATTTTCATCCTTTAATTCTCAGCTCAAATATTAACTCTTCAGAGATGTCTTTCCTGACGCCTTTCCCAGTTACTTCTTGTCTTATCTCTTTTTTATCTCCTCCAGATTGCTTACTACGATTCGTAGTGATATATTTAATGCACTTAATTGTTTATTGTTACTATATTGGAAGCTTCTTATGAGGACCTTGACTGTCTTGTTTAAACTATGTCCTGACTTATAATTAGGCTCAATAAATATTTTTTGAATGAATACCCAAGAGCTTGCCAAACAACCTGAAATCCCATAGAGAGGCGTTCCCAGGGTGCCACCCAGTGGTGGGCTGAGGCCCGGCATGGAGGTCAGGGGATCGCCAAAGTCTGATGACACATTGAAACATTGCTCTGAATCATCTGGCAGCTGAGACAGACTGAATGAATGAGCACCGCAGTGGGCTGCTGGAAAGTAAGGCCAGGTAGCTAGGACCAGGAATCAGACTGCACTGCTCGGGCCAAACATGCCACAGCTTCAGCAGCATCAGCTTCCCTTGGGAGTTTGTTAGAAATGCAGAATCTTGGCCCTACCCCAGACCCACTGAACCAGAGTCTGCACTTAAGAAGATCCCAGGTGATTCGTGTGCACCTGGCCAATTGAGAAACCTGGCTATCTACCGCCTGGACATGTACTGCCCACACTGATACTGGAAAATCTTGGCTGGGAGCCAGGGACCAGGCTTCTTCACGTACTTCTTTATGCCTTAGTCTCTCCATCACTTACAAGACCTGACCCTATTATCTAGTCTCTTGATAAAACAAAAGGCTTTAGGCTGAGGCTGTCCTGCTCATCTAGATCTTCGGGGTTTGGGGAATTAGTAAAAGCAAGATGAGAGCAAGTCATTGGACAAGATAGGGGTGAATAAAAGAGAAATGAACTTCCAGAGAGAAATATATGTGCATACATGCCTGTGTGTATATGGATAGCAGCGAAGAATGGCATCAGAGGTGACTCAGGAAATCTCAGCTAAATCACTCTTCATAAAATGGAAGTATCCATAATATCCTCCTACTACCCGCAAATTAGTGCTTCTTAATCCTGTCTGCATATTAGAATAACCTTTTAAAAGTCCCAAGCCCAGCCAGCCCTTCAGACCAATTACCCCAGAGTCTCTGTGGGAAGGACCCAGGCATCAGTGGTCTGTCTGTAAAGCTCCACTGTGCTTCTCAAGCTTTAAGGTGCACACAAATCCCCTGAGGTGGTGGGTGGTGGGGAGGGGGGAGAAGGTGTTAAAATGCACACTGAGATTCAGAAAGTCTGGACAGGACTGAGGGTCCACATTTCAGACAAACACCCAGGTGTGGCTGATGCCAGGTCCCAGGTGAGTCAAAGGTGCAGACAAATTTGAGAACTATGCTTTTGAGGATGTTGTGGGGAATTAAATAAAGTAGTAGATGTGACATGTGCTGCATATAATTGTCACTCGATAATCATAATTCTCTTATACACCCTTTTTTGAATAACTAATAAAAAATCAGCAAGGAACAGCTGTTAAGGTCCTCAAAGGAGGGAATCTAATATTATTGAACAACCACTACATGCCATGTGCTTTAAAACATGGCACCCCAATGAGTCCATTTTGGTGAGAGTGGAATAAATTCAGAAATAAAAAAACTTGCTCAAACTTGGCCTCACATTGAATAAAAGACAGATCCTGGATTCATGCCCAGGTCTTTCCCGGACCCAATCCTAAGTGCTTTCTGAGCTGCCAAGCTGCCTGTCTCTCACCTAGAAGAGCGAAGGACTCACATGTGTTCTGACAGCTGCAGAAGGAAGGGCAGCTGGGCTGAGGACGCCTTACAGGGAGACAATGGAGGCATTGTAGGAGCAGCAGGATGGATGGAGGCGAGAACAGGTGGGTGATATCAGGGCCAGGGAATAGTTTAAGAAGGGAGAAGCAAGTTCCTCAACCAGCAGGAGAGGGGAGATTTGAGGATTATGATTTTGGCTTTTACCCAGGGCTTTTCTGGCACTCATTAGCTTAGAAACATCACCACTAAATGCCTTTTGCTGCACATCTGCTGAGGCTCAGGCTGCTTCTTCTGGCACCGCACTGGGAAAGCCCTCCTGTTCTGCACCCCAGAGTTTAGAGTGTGCTCTCACGTGCAAAGTCAGTATAAGGTGGTATCACCTCACTTTCCTGATGAACAATCCAAGTCAGAAAAATTCAGGGACTGCCTGAACTTCTCATGATTAGACAGAAGCAAAACCCAGACCCAGACCTCCTAACCAAACCCCTATGTGCTAGACCTTCTTCTTTTTAATTTTCTTTATTTTATTAGTTTCAGGTGTACAGAACAATATAGTGATTAGACATTTATATAACTCACAAAGTAATAAGCCCAATAAGTCTATTACCCATCTGACATTGTACATAGTAATTAGAATATTGTTGACTATATTCCCTATGCTGTACTACTACTATAAGTCCCTGTGACTATTTTTTTTAAATTATAGTTGACATTCAATATCATTTTATATTAGTTTCAGTAGACTTTCTTTCTTTTTTCTTTCTTTTTTTTTTTTTTTTAGTTTCAGTAGACTTTCGATGAAAAGGGGAACTCTGTATGGCCATCTGGGAATTGTCTGGCGGAGGCATGAAATTCTGTTCCCTCCAAGGAGAGATGTGGAATCACATCATCATTTGAGGTAGAAAATAGCTAGACATCAGGCTTCTGTACCAAGAGCAGGAAAGAAAGCTTGTCTCAGACCCTGCAGGAATCAAAAAATCAGCCAGCACAAGAGGCCTTGCCAGGGCACTCAGAGCCTCTTCCCAAGGGCACCTCCAAGCTGGAGGGTCAGGATAAATTCATCGTTTGGATAGCACTGCCGCCTTGTGGTAGAAGCTAAGCACTGCACCATCCTAACCTCTGCCAGGTAAAATAGACATTTGCTTTTTCCCCCCTGTTTTTCTCTTCATTTAGCCTATATAACAAGATACAGAATGATGATGTTTACTGATATATGGAACATAAGACCAGAGGAAGCTGGGTAGGAGGGATAATGAGCTTGTATTTGTGCAAATTGAATTAGGAGTGCCTCTGACAGGGAAAGCAGCAGAAATTCTATCAATTGTGTGGCAAAGAGAAAGATATAAATAAATTAGGCATTCTATCTTGACATCGAATTTATATCTTGATATTGAATTTATTTATCTGTGTGGAAAATTTGCAAAACCCCTTTGCTTTTAAGAGAATATAGATATAGTTAAGGATATAATTAATTTATATTTCATTTTTTGCTAATCAATCACAGCCCCTCCCCTCCCTGGGAAAATTGTCGAAGGAGAAATCATGGGGAGGAGGACAGGGATTGTCTATTCCTTTGCCTCAGAAACAACTTGCTACTTTATTTGTAACTTCAATTCAAGTCCATTTTTCAATAGACAAAATCATTGTTTCCAACAAGATGAGTGGGATGGGATATTATTATACTGCACTTTTATAGTTTGTTTGTTTTTTTTTTTGCTAAGGATCTTAAGTAAACCCTGGAGTCACTGGATCCTAGAATGGGAGGCAATCTTGGAAAACAAAGTGTGTGCCTTTTAAATTGGTTTCATACAGGGGATCTGGTCAAGATGGTGCAGTAGGTAAACACTCTGCTTAACTTCTCTCATGACCACATCGAATTACAACCAAACTACAGAACAACCATCATTGAGAATCACCTAAAATCTTGCTGTACTGAAGACCTACAACTAAGGACATGCAGAAGAAGCCGCCTTGAAACTGGCAGGAGGGGCAGAGATGCAGAATGGGCTGGTCCCACACTCATGTGTGACCATTAAAAATTGGGAGGGAAGGGCTGGCTCAGTTGGTTGGGAGTTGGCTTGGGAGTGTGAGCTCTGAGCGGCAGGGTCCTCGGTTCAATTCCCACATGGGCCAGTGGCACTGCACCAGAGCTGAGCTGCCACTCAGCTGCCAACAGGTGGCAGGATGACTCAAAAAGAAAAAAAAAAAAAAACATTGAGAGGGATATCTCAGATGTGGAGGAGCAAGAGGTCCCAGTCTCACTTCACCCCAGGGTTCCAGTGCCAGGGTGAGAAGTCCCCATAGTTTCTGGTTGTGAAAACCAGCAGAGATTGTGACTTAATGAGATGGAGGGTGGTTGCATTCCTAGGTGCTCCTCTTAAAGTGACCATACATGGACTTAGTCACCATCTGAATCACTGTCTGAGCTCAGCCCTGGAACAGCAGCTGGAATGGCGGCAGGGACATATGGTGGGGAACTGAGTTGCCTGCCTTGGGATGGGAGCTGGAGGGGCAGCTTTCTCCTGGACAGAGAAATTGGCAGAGGCCGTCATTGTTACTTTGTTGAGCCATCCCCCTTCCCTGCATGCAGATGCAGGCAGCTGCCATATCTGAGTCTCCATCAAGCTGGCTAATGTGCTTGTTCACCATGCCCTGGTGACTTGAGACCCCACCCTGCCCAACTTTCGGGCGCACCCAAGCTGCTTCCAGTGACTTTTTCATACAAACCACCTTCCTTGGCTCATGCTGCACACGTTCTTATGGTCTTTTAAAGGTTCACAGAACCCAAACAAGTGGCATCTGGTTTGAGCATATCCTGTACCTCTGAGCATGTCCTGTACCTTTGGCTGAGCAGCCCTAAGCCTGGTAATAATGGCAGCCAGCATTGATTCATGGCATGGCCTCTTGAAGCACTTCAAAGCATGGTAATGGTGACAGCCATCTACAGATTTCTTGTGGTTCCTGCTGGGTGGCTGCAGGTGGGGCATGGGCTGCAACTGAACTTGACTAGCAGTTGATCCTTTCCAAGGTGGTCCTAGGGCTGGAGCACTCAGTGGCCAGCTTCGAAATGAGCTGGAGCATCACCCAGCCACCTCCAAGAATGACATACCCAAGGGGCAGATTGGGCAGACACCAGAGCTCTGCTGAGGCAGATCCTGCTTCATAGGGTCAGCCCTTGCACAATAAATCCTCCACTGTAGTTAAGGCCAGTCTTCACAACCAGTGAGCCCAAGGGTTAGTCCCTCACACTGATGTGCAATTATCAACCAAAGCTCAACTACAAGAGGAAGGCACACACAAACCATACAAGGGACACACCTGGAGTGCATGGCTCAAATGACCAGGAAGACTGTGTCACTGAACCCCACAGCACACCTATTACATAAGGCCACTCTACTAAGACCTGGAGACATAGCAGATCTACCTAATACATAGAAGCAGACACATGGAGGCAGCCAAAATGGGGATACAAAGAAACATGTTCCAAATAAAAGAACAGAACCAAGCTGCTAAAAAAGAGCTAAACAAAACAGAGACAAGCAATCTACCAGATGTAGAGTTTCAAACACTAGTTAAAAGGATGCTCAATGATCTCACGGAGAACATCAACAAAGAGATAGGAAGCATAAAGATGAACATAGAAAATATGAAAAAGAATGACTCAGAAATGAAGACTACACTATAGGGAATCAACAGTAGATTAGATGAAGCAAAGCATTGAACTAGGGATTTAGAAGATAAGGTAGCAGAAAACACCCAAACAGAACAGCACAAAGAAAAAAGAATCCATAAAAAGGAGGATAGTTTAAAGAACCCCTTGGACAACGTCAAGTCCACCAACATTTGCATTGTTGGGGTACCAGAAGGAAAAGAGAGAAAACAATGAATTGAAAACCTATCTGAAGAAATAATGACAGAAAACTTCCCTAACCTGGCAAAGGAAGTAGATATACAAGCCCAGGAAGCACAAAGAGTCCCAAAGAGACCGACACCAAGACACATCATAATTAAAATGCCAAAGGTTAAAGACAAAGAGAGAATATTAAAAGCAGCAAGAGAAAAGCAATTACCTATAAGGGAGCTCCCATAAGACTATCAACTGATTTCTCAACAGAAACATTGCAGGCAAGAAGGGAGTGGCAGGAAATATTAAAAGTGATGAAAAGCAATGATGTACAACCAAGATTCCTTTACCCAGTAAGGCTATCATTTAGAATTGAAGGACAGATAAAGAGCTTCCCAGACAAGAAAAAGATAAAGGAGTTCATCACCACCACACCAGTATTACAAGGAATCTTAGAGGGACTTCTTTAAGACAACAACAACAACAAAAATTTAAAAAAAATATGAATAATAAAATGGCAATAGCTACATGTCTATCAATAATTACTTTCAATGTAAATGGATTAACTGCTCCAATCAAAAGATACGGTGGCTGAATGGATAAGAAAACAAGACCCTTCATATGCTGCCTACAACTCACTTCACATTGAAAAGCACACAGAGACTGAAAGTAAAGGGATAGGAAACAGATATTTCATGAAAATGGAAACAAACAAACAAAAAATCTTGAGTAGCAATATTTATACCAGACAAAATAGACTTTAAAACAAAGACTATAGCAAGAGACAAAGAAGGACCCAGTAGTCCCACTTCTGGGTATTTATCTGAAGAAACCCAGAATGCTACTTTGAGGGGACTTGTTCATACACACGTTCATTGCAGCATTGTTTACAATGGCCAAGATGTGGAGGCAACCTGGGTGTCCCTGAATGGATGAATGGTTAAAATAGAGGTGGTACATATATACAATGGAATATTACTCAGCTGTTAAAAAAGAAGGAAATCTTGCCATCTGCAACATGGATGGACTCATGGGGTACTGTGCTGAGTATAAGTCAGACAATGAAAGGCAAATGTCATGATTTCACTTATAAGTGGAATCTAAAGAACAAAATAAACAAAACAAAAACAGACTTATAGATGCAGAAAACATTTTGATGGTTGTCAGATGGGAATGGAGTTGGGGATGAGTGAAAAGGGGAAGGGATTAAGAAGTACAAATTTGTTGTTACACAGCAGTCTGGGAATGTAGGGTATAGAATAGAGATTATAGTCAATAATGTTGCAATAACTATATATGGTGTCAGATGTGTTCTAGATTTATCAGGGTGATAGATGGGAGGGGGGTTGCGATAGGGTGATAAAGGTGAAGAGACTAAGAAATACAAATTGGTAGTTACAAAATAGTCATGGGGATGTAAAGTATAAGGAATATAGTCAATAATATGGTAATAACTATGTACAGTGCCAGGTGGATACTAGTCAGGGGAATCACTTTCTAAATTACATAAATGTCTAACCACTATGCTCTACACTTGAAGCTTATATAAAATAATACTGAATGTCAACAATAACTGGAAAATTAAAATGGGAGAAGATAAAGATGAATAAGAGGGTTTAAAGTTGTAGATATAAAGCAAATAAGTCTTGAGGATATAATATACAGCATAGAAAATATAATCACTAATATTGTGATAGCATGGTACAGTGTCAGATGGTTGCTGAACTTATCATGGTGATCCCTTCTTTAGCAATGGGATATAATCAATAATATGGTTATAGCTCTGTATAGTTCTAGGTGGGTACTGTTGAATAGCTATGATATATACCTGAAACTAATATAATATTGAATGTTAGCTATGTTTTAATAAAAATCTTCTTAAAAATAAATATTTATAACAACCTCAAACATTTTTAAAACAATAAATTGGGTTTCATACAATCCCGGGGTTCTGCTGTAGTGGCACTGAGTACTCCGAGGCGGGGGTGGGTGGGCAGTGTCCTCCGCCAGGCTCTCCACCCCCTCCACTGTCATCTGTTTTAAACCATGATCTTTGGTATAACATTGTACTAGTCGGCTAGGGCTGTTTTAACAAAATACTACCAGCCGGGTGGCTTAAACAATAGAAATGTATTGTGTCACAGTTGTGGAGGTAGAAGTCCGAGATCAAGGTGCCAGCAGGGTTGGTAGCTGGTGAGAGTTCTCCCCTTTGGCTTACAGATAGCCGTCTTCTTGCTGTGTTCTCATATGGCCTGTCCTTGGTGTGTGAATGGAGAGAGAACTCTCTAGTATATCTTCTTATAAGGACACGAGTATATCTTCTTATAAGGAATCTTATCAGATTCAGGGTTCTACCTTGTGGCCTTTTAAATCTTAATCACTTCTGTACCGACCCTATCATTCAATCTAGTAACACTGGGGGTTAGGGCTTCAACATTTGAATTTTGGGAGGACTCAAACATTGAATCCATAGCAAATACCTTGTTTTAACAAAAGTTAGACTTTTGACAGAGTTTGAAAACCTTGTGCCCTTGTCAGAGCCCACTCAGATTGAGGAGATGGACAAGATGGACCCCAGAGGGCTGGTGACTCACCAGGGCCCCCAGTGAGGGGATGGCAGGGCTGAAGCCTGGTCATGACACAGGAGTGCGTATATGGGCCCCTCCTCTGTTATTAATACTTTGAAAAATAATGGTGGCATTTAAGTTATCAAATCAAACCACAGAAACTTAAAAAAATCCAGAATGGAGCTGAAAAGTACTGTGCATTGGAAGTCAGTGGTGAACAATTCTGTTGAAACACACAATTAAACCAAGTACACAGTGAAGCTCAGAGGGCATGTTTAATTTGTCTAGAATGAAGGGAAAGAGTTTAGCTTTGCGGTAAAGACTTGCAGAGTCTGAGGGAAACTTCTAAGTAATCTCCATCACCCTTATTACTGTGCCGGAGTCTACTTACTTGGACATAGCTCTACCCTAATCTCTGCTTCCGACTTTGTAGCTGTGTTCACACCTATATTTCATTCTCAAATGCCATGAAGAGATGAAGAGGCCATGGACTTCTCCTGGGATAACTGGAAAGGATCTTGGCCCTCTGTCATCTCATCATCACAGTGTCTGACACACAGCAGCTGCTCATCAAATACATATTGAGTGAGGAGATGAATAAGACCAAATGACACAGACAGGGATTAGGGGTCGAACGGACACTGACTTACAAATGAGAAAGTGATTGCCAAATTGTTTTCTGGCACCTGGCTCTGGTTATCCACCTGCCCCTTAGCAGCCTCTTCCAAATCCCTCTGGATTCTTTTGGTGGCACAGTGTGGGCTGAGGCCCATGGGCCTGATGTGCTGGTGAGGCTGAGCAATAGTTGGGCTGCGTCCCAGGCCCCAGTGAAGAAGCCCTGAGCCTTCAAGTCTGTGGACCAGGCTCTGGAGTCTCTGTTGCTTCCACCCTTCTTTCCCAGCTTCTCAAGGCTTTTGGTCCCCTGCCCACCATGTGGTCTCAGTTCTCCTGACATTCAGGGCACTTGAGGAGAGCATGGTGGCCCCAGTGATGGACAGTATGGGTGGGAGTACCATGTGTGTCTGGGGGAGGAAGGGGACAGGGCACTAACCATGCTAGATGGCCTTAGGTGCCACATGAGTGGACAGTGTAGGTGGGGTACCATGCTGGGGTGTCCCCTCCAATTCCGTGTGTCGGAGGGGGAAGGAGGCAGGGCCCTATCCCTACTAGGCAGCCTTAGGGGCCACATATATGAATGGAGGAAAGAGACCTGGGGTGAAGAGAACTGAGGTGCCCAAGAAAGAGCGAGACCTTGTTCAACAAGAGCCTGAGGTGGGACTGTCACCAAAGTTAGACAAACAGAGGGTCCAGGAAACAAAAGCTCCAAAGAGGCAGAAGTAACTGCTTTCTTCTCATATGTTTTTCTGGCTGTAAAAATGATACATATTCACTGTAGAAAATCAGCGGACTTTGAGGGCTGTGGATTGGCCCTGGGGCTATGC
This sequence comes from Aselliscus stoliczkanus, assembly GCA_033961575.1. Taxonomy (NCBI): domain Eukaryota; kingdom Metazoa; phylum Chordata; class Mammalia; order Chiroptera; family Hipposideridae; genus Aselliscus; species Aselliscus stoliczkanus. The sequence goes on from CM066729.1 coordinate 124,620,624, forward strand.
AGTGCAGGGAGCCTCAGGAGGCTCTGGGGCCTTGGGGACTGTGCTCCAACTGTGTCAGGTGCTGGCCATGACTCAGGGACTGGCGCCTCTGGTTCCTCTCCCAGCCCAGTGACTGTGTCAAGGGCAGGCAGAGAGGTGGGCCTCAGATGAGACTCAGTCACCTCTCCTGTCCTTCTGACCCGCAGAGGTGACTGAGCTGCTCCATGGAAGGGTGGGGCAGGGGTGCTGGAGTTGGTTGGAAGGAAGGCAGAGGAGAAGCTCTGCACACATGTCCACAGAGGACTCGAGATCCTGAAAATGCTTTGGGACATGGGCAGGAAATCCCAAAGGTGGTAAGGCTCCCTAAACCCATTCTGTGAGTGAGAGGTAGGCGTGTGGGTAGACTTGAGGCTTCTGAAGAAAATGGGTCCCCCAGGGGCTTTGATCATTTCCCACCAGGCCATCTCCTGTCACCCCAGTCCAGCATGGAGATGTCCTGAGCCTGCCTTGCCCTGCTCCACATGGGTTTGGGCTTGAGTAAAAAGTGTCCTTGACCATGCCCAGCTAACCTACCTTCCTCCCAACCTCTCCTATGAGCACAGGTGGGCATGATCTGTTTGGAGACACTGGCCACTCTTGTTGGGTGTCTTCAGCCTCCACTCATGTTCCACCCTTTCTCTCTCTGAGTCTAGAGTCATCTCCCTTCTTTTCTCACTCTGTTCCCTCGCCCCCTCCTTAAGGGGTGATATCTTAAATGGTGGAGTGAAGGGAAGGTTCCCGATAAAGATAATTTAAGGATCCATGGGCTGTGAGAACTGAGTCAGTATTTCTGGGCCCCAGACCCCATCACCTTCCTGGCTATCCACTCAGTCAATGTGTGAGCCCAGCTCAGGACCAGGATTTCCTTTCCTGGCCCCACTCCAGGGCTTAAGAACCTTGTGTGGGTGCTGGAATGAGGCTGAATGACCTCTTGTCTCCACAGCACTTGGCACAGGGCATGGTCTAGAAAACAGTACCATGGGAAGACGGTCTCCTCTCACCTTACCTGGTTTTGCAAAATGACTGAATGAACCGGCCTCTGCTTTTTACACACTTCTTGTTAGTTATGTTTATGTGATCTGATTTTCTGCATCTGCAAAACTGAGAGGCAAGTCCTGGTAACCAGGCAACCCAGATGCTGTTCTCATGACCATGCCAACCCCAGCACTGGGGGACTGTCTCTTCCCCACTCAGCTCCGTCCTTCCTGCCTCTGAGATGCTTTTGGCAACTGCCCTGCCATCATCAGACCCTCTGTAGAGCCTTTGATAATCCTGCCAACCATCTCCATTTCTCTCTAGGGCCAAGGGTCCTACCCAAATCTGTGCACCTGCCACACCTTTTCCCTGAAGTGTTGACTCTATGGGAGGTACAGATGTACATCCAGGGATGGGGACCTCAGTGTCACAATTTCAGATGCCCATGATCTCCTCAGGGAATGCATGAGCCATAGCTGATGGGTGAAGACATGCCCTGGGAAAAGGCCGTGAGCTCTGCACACCATCACCATGGACAAGGCTGGTGGGGCCTCCTCTCCAGACATCTGGAGTTTTAGATAAATCATCCTGATTTTTTAATGTTGGCAACTAAACAGCATGCAGCTAGCTGACTCTGACTGGTGGTGCTGGTGGCTGACTCTCAGAGAGCACTTAACATGCCAGGTCATGTTCTGATTCTTTCTGTACAGTCAGGTCACCATCACTGTCATCACATCTCAGACTGGGAAATAGATGCACAAGCAGAGTAAGTCACTTGCACAGATCACTGTTTGATAGTGGTGTCTGAATGCTGGAGGCCTGGGCCGAGCTCCCACAAGTAACCATGGGGCTTTTGCCCCTTTCTATGTAAGACTCTGAGTCTTAACAATTCTGTTTAATGAGCAGCTTCTACATGTGTGGTGGAGACACATTATCTTGTTCAAGCCAAGGTCTCTCAGCCTCTGTGTAGAGGGCTAAAACCAAGATTCAGGTCCATCTGGCTCCAAAGCCCCAGCTCCTTCCATGTAGCCTGGTTTCTTTCTGAGTCCTCTGCGTCCGGCCTAGGACCAGGCTCAACAAGGCCACTGGGGATGGAGGATGCATGTCTGGAGCTTGGCTTCTGAGGCTGCGGGCAGGGTTCCCAGCGTGGGTCTCAGTCCAGGATGGCAGGGGTGGGCCTGGGCCTGAGCAGCCCCACAGAAAGGCTCACTGGGTTCGGTCCTGCTTACTTCTCTGCAGCGAGAGGCACTGCCAGAGTCCCCTGTTGATCATCTCACAGTCTAGGGCATAGTTCACAGCATTGATCGTGGGCACCATTTTGGCAATGAGAGCTGGCATCTGTTGTGGCAGAAACATCCAGGAAAGAAGCTTCAAAATCCTCTGCTCCTCTCCTTGGTCCCACCTGGTGACCCCAGCCCTCCTTCTTCCCCACAAAGCCACCAATCATTTGTCATCGGCTTCTGTGCCACCTCTAAGTTTTCCCTGACCAGCTGTCAGATGATGCATGGGAACACATGCCTCCCAGGCACAGTCTCAGCCCCTGGTCCCAGAGGTCATGTTCACCATCTGGCTGTTTGTCCCTGTCATCTCACATGAGGCTTAGGCAACATCAGCAGCAGCCCCATGTGGCCTGGGTGACAAGCAAATTCCCAGTGCATTATGAGTGTTCAAAGGAAGAGAGAAAGAGAGGCCATCATTAGGCAGTAAAGCAATAAAGAGAGATGGGTGACACAGAGACACACAGAGTACTGGAGGTGTCTGTACCATCTGAAGCGTGGGGGAGATGGAGGTCACATCCATGATGGCTGCGTAGAGATACAGGAAGGCATAGGGGCCCCAGCAGACCAGCAGCGTCCTGGCTGGCAGAGTGGTGTTCACCTGGGGAGAAATTGTCACGGGGGGAAGGCACTGACTTGCTCCAGTGTCTGGCAGTCCTGTGCAGCCCAGTGACCATGCAAGCACTCAGCAGGGCTAGGCAGTGTGGCCGGGCTGCAGGAAGATGCGAAATCTATGAAGAAACTTGGGACCTGATGGACCTTACTGCCCTTCATGACCCTACGCCTGTCATTTAAGCTTCCTTGGCCTCAGTTGCCTTTTCTGTAAAATGGCCTGATAGTATTTGACTTACCTGGAGGCAGGGGCTGGGGGCAGATAATGAACTTCCTTCCTGGTCAAACCCTGGGCTCTGTGAGTGTAGCTGTGTGCATGAGAATCCCCAGGCTGAACTGCCCTCACACCTCAGTCGCCCAACCACCTCTCCATCAGCAACTGCAATCTGTCCTGAGTCCAAGGGGCTGCTTTTCACCGAGTGAGACAGAATGAGAGCAGGCCATGTGGTACCACCTGGGGCCACATGAGGGCGCAAGACATGCAATCTATATAATTTTAGGATGGAGGTTGCCATGCTGTGCTTCTCATACACCCAGATGATAAATTCTGACGCTAAAAATCAGTGCCTATTTTCTCTTGACTATGTCCGCCTTTAACAAAGAAGGTGACTTAAGCTCGCAGCCAAGGTTCCTGGGCCAGTGCGTGGCTACCTCTGCTGATGCTATCAGAACTGATGGTTTAAAGTCAACTTGGGCTTGGAGGCGGTGCTGAGCAGATGAGCATTTGATCTGGGAGCCTAGGATTCTGGGCCCAGCACAGCCCTCCTCCTCCTCCTGTAACCTCAGGGTCCCTGGGTCTCCAGCTAAAATATATTTGTATAGTCTTTTTCCAATTCACAGGGGAAAAAAATGTGGCAAATTAGGTGTCTCAACAAGAGTGTTTCTTTGATACACCATGACTGACCACTTGGGTGGTGGCGTCCCTGACCTAGGCTTGATCCAACTCTGCTGTTCCCAGTTGTGGCTTTTGATGAGTTGCTTAGCTAACCTCTCTCAGCCTCACTTTCTAACCTGTAACAAAGCGGTAATAAAACCTTCCTTCCTCTGAGAGTGGTTGCAAAAATGCAATGACATAATGCATATAAAGTACTATTCATATCTTTTTTTGTTGTTAATCTTCTGTGCTTGTTATGACTCATCTGCTAGAGATTATCCAGGTGACAGGATTAAAAGAAAATTGAGGCAAGGCATATTAATGTAGAACCTCAGAAATGGCGAAGAGGGGCTTATTGTGAAACATCGCCTTGCTTGGACAAATGTGCTGGCAGGTTTGATTTTATGTTGTGGGTAACAGCCTGTGTTAGTGATTAAAGTAAACATCTCGAAGCAATTCTAAAGCAGCACTTCAGAAGTATGTCATTTTGTGTAACCCTCACATCCTTGGGAAGAAAGAAATCAAACAGCATGGATGACGTCTGGAAGGTGGTATCCTGGCTCTTGGGGTTACTGTGTCTGGTAGGTCTGCGGAGATCCTTCCTCCAGGTCTCGGCGATTGCCAGCAATGAGAGGGAACATTCCTGCCCTAACACCCAGCTCCACGAAAGCTGGAGTTTCTTCAGATTGTTGAAAACACAAAGAACCCCTGATTGCTGTCACATTGTTCATTTTCCTTGATGTCCCTGAGGGGGACAGAGACATTTCTCCACCTCCAGGCATTGATCCTTACCTTGAGATGGCCAGTCTTCCTGAGTTTCTGCTCCATGAGCTGATAGGACATGTGTGTGATGAAGAGGGGCAGGATAAAGTTGAAAAAGACCATGGTGAAGAGGAAGCTGGTGAAGTTCCTGCAGGCAGAGGGGGTAGAGGAGTAAGAGTCATCTCTCAGAGATGAACAGCTGCCCTCATAGCCCCATCAGACTTGCTCTGGACAGTCACATGCGGGGAACTGTTTCCATCAAATGAATGCTCAGAGCATGGGAGCTCCTGGGTCCCAGTTGACTTCCCTTTGGAGCCTAGAATTTGCCTTCAAGTGTCAGGGAGCTGAGATGAGAGGGAGTCTTCCTTCAACTCACTGTTTGGCAGTTCAAGTGCTCATCCCTGCTCTCTGTATTTGCCCCAAGTATGGAGAATGGGACACTGTCATTTGGGAAATGTGTTTACCAGATGGCATGCCAATGGACCAAGAGGAAGGAAAGAGCATTCAAGGAGTGTTCCTGGCACAGGGATTTGAAAGGGGCCTGTGGATAACAAAAAGACTGGACATTGTGTCACTGAAGAAATTGTGGTCATGGGAGGTAGAAGGGTTCACCCTTTGTGAAGAGGATACCATGTCACCTTGGTGCTGTCCATTAAAGACGGTGGGAGGAATGGATGCCAAAATGTCTGGAGACAGGCTGCGGAAATACTTGCAGGGAGTACCTTGGAGGGACGTTTTTCCTTGGAAGTGCATTTGGCCCAGACACAGCATTCTTAAGTTTCACCTGAGAAGCCTGTCATGAGGGGCTGATGCTTCATGAGTAAATGAGAGTAAACATGTGAGGCAGATGAATACAACATGGTTCCAGTGGAAGAAGGAGGAGGGCTGGAGCCCTGTGACCCCTTCTCAAGTCATCCCCTAACGGGTATTCCTAAGACCTGGTCTACCCTGAGCCCCATGGGTGGGGCAATATTATACATGTGCCCCATGATGGTGGGGCTATTGTGCATTCGCTCCTGTCTCTCCAGGGCTTGACCCAGGGACTGGCTCACAGCAGATGCCCAGGGAATTCAGAGACCTGAACTGTATGCTGAGGAGGCCTGTAACGTTCAATGACTGTAACATTCTTTGAATCTATGGAACCAAGGACATGAGTTCTTCTAAAAACTAATAAAGCCAGAGCTGGGACAGCTGACTGTGCTGAAGACAGCAAAGAGGCCATGGGGTTCAGTGACTGTTAGAACCAACACAGGCACATGCCTCACTGGATGATGCCCCTTCTGGGGCCCAACTCTGTGCCCCAATTTGCATAACATTCCCAGCACTTCACTAGTGTTCAGAACGGGCTTTCCCCAGTCCCTGACAACCTGCAGATGGGTATCATGACTAAGGAGTTGAGATCGCTTGGCAAATGTTAACATTCCCCAATTTGGATTTTTAGCTGTGACATTGTTGTAAGGGCTCAAAGTCAAGATCCTGTGGAAGGGGGCCCCCACCTCACCTGTCCCTCCTGGAGTAGTCCAGAGTGCAGCACGTTCCCAGGGGCTCATAGTCATAGTGGCCCCAGCCAAGGAGGGGCAGTGATGCCCAGAAGGCAGAAGACAGCCACATGAAGAGCACCAAGGTCACAGCCATGTTCCATCCCAATCGGCTGCCTGTGTAGACAGAGGGGAAGGATGATTGACAGGAAGTGATAGCTATCAGAATGAAAAAAAGTGGACTTAATGGTCAAGCAGAATGGCCCTAAATCCTGGCTGTGATGCTTAATAGCTTAGTGCCTCAGGCAAGTCAAGAGTTTCTATGTCTCACTTTTCTTCTCCACAAAATGGCAATGATAGCCCTGTTTCAGAGAATTGTTATGAGGAATAAAAGAAATAATAGATGGGCAGGTGTCTTAGTAGACACTCTATACCATTTTCTTTAGAGGACAAAGAGAAGGAGATATAAGTGTGCTTCCCAAAGCCAAGTTAGGAGAGAAGCATGGACAGTGGTTTAGGTGAGGGTCATGGAGTCTGGACTTACCACCATCCTCAGCTCTTGCTCAGAAGCAGGCTACCATCTCTGCTTCCTGGATATCCTCTGAGAACTTTCAACTTGCAGGCTGGAGCACCATCTCAGTGCCACTGGCAGAGGTTGGGTCCTGACATCATCTTTTGGTGTGGTCAGTCCCTTGACCTGACCTCCTCCACGATCACTCCCCTCACCTAGCTCTCATCTAGCCCTCCCCATCCAGTGATTCTTCCTGGATTTGCCTTCAGAATGTCTTTCCCAGAAGCCTTCTCTGTCTATGGTTTATGTTGTGTTCCTTTAGAGGCAAGTCCTCAGGATAGGGGATAGGACTCCAGGTGGGGTTTGATCAGCAGACAAGAGCAGGTCTACAACCCCCTCCTCCAGAAACTTCACTTCCATTGACATAGTCCCAGATGGTGTTTGCTTGGATGTCCCCTTGCTATAGACTGAATGTTTATGTCTCCCCCCAAATTCATTTGTTGAAGTCCTAATCCCCATATAGTAGTGTTTGGGGATGGAACTTTGGGAAGTAATTGGGTCATAACAGTGGAGTCCCCATGATGGGATTAGTGCCCTTATAAGAAGAGATTTGGGAGAGATTATCTTTCTTTCCTCCATGTGACTGCAAGAAGGCAGCCATCTACAAACAAAAAAGAGAGTTCTCACCAGAACCCAACTGTGCTGGCACCCTTATCTTGGACTTCTAGCTTCCAGAATTGAGAAAGATACATTTCTGTTGTTTAAACCACCTAGTCTATGATGTTTTGTTCTGGCAATCCTAGCTGATTTAAACCACTCTGCCAACTGAGGGCACAATAATTAGTGTCCATCTTGACCCATATATTGCACTAGCCTTTTTTCTTTGCAAACAGATGACCAAGGTGACACACCTAAGGTCACCCAATAATGGGATAGATGAGCTCAGGCCCCCTTCTTCCCCTTTCCTTGTTTGGTGCTGCCCCACTGTGCCCTCCAGCACAAGGAAGGGCTTTGATATAGGAGCTCCTAGAAAAGGGATGAACTGTTTTATGTTGAGGCAGAGAAGCCTGTTGCTCTCTGAGAAGGTGTGCATGTGTGTGTGCTTGTGTGAGAGTCCATGTGTGTGTGAGATGGTCTGAGGGAGTTTGAGCAGTAGGGCTGGGATAGTGGTAGGAGATAGCCCCAAGGTCAAGGTGGGTCAGGAAGGGCTAACCTGCCAGAACAAAGGCAAGTTTTTGGCTTGGAGGGTGACACATGACCCAAAGGTTGGGTGTTGTGTGTGTGTGTGTGTGTGTGTGTGTGTGGTGAGGGCAGATCTGCGATTCCAGGGGGGCCATGCCCAGGGCTTCAGGTCATACTGCCTATGGACCCCACAATGGCCTCTGTGTCAGAAAAACCCACAGCTCTAAACTTGGAACCCAGGAGACAAAGGGAGAGACTGTCTCTGAAGTCACCCAGGCCATGCCCTAGACGAGCTACTTAACTTCTCTGAGCCTCTGTTTCCCAGTCTGAAAACTGGGGGTTTGCAGTGAGGGTTAGCTGAGGCATGGCTCCCCAAAATAGGTTTATATACCCTTGTGGTGAGTGGGATTCTGGAGGGTCTAGGGGTGAGCATGTGTTTTATTTCAGTGTGTATTAAAATGATGAGACCATTAAGGATTTGATATCACAGATATTGTTTAGAACAAGATTAAAGCAGGTGTTTAAATTTTAAAAAGTGAGTCACTTCTACAAAACAAATATCAAGTAAATAACAAAGCAGGTGGTACCCTGATATGGCCAATTATGAAGATGGTATTTGACAATATAGCTTGGGAAATCTAGAGTTAGACTGGTTTTTATGATGCCCTGGCATGGCAGAGACCCCCTTTTCCATCACCTCTTTGCTCCTCAACAGCTCCTATCTTCAAGGACATTTTCTGTATTCATGATCTCGTTTGATTTTCAAAATAGAAGAGTGAGGTTTTTTACAAAAATCATCATGCAGAGGAACAGACTAAGGTTCAGAGAGGACCCCTGTCTTGCCTGAGGCTGCAGCAAGGCACAAGCAGCCAGCCTTTCTAGCACTCTCTTGCACCTTCTTGCACCCTTCCAGCTTCCCGCCTTTCCCAAGTGCCCACACCCTACCCTCATGCACACTCACTCCCACCCACATGTCCCTGAAGTGGCAAACACGGAACAGGCTTTGCTGTGATCACTTTCACATGGTGGTTCTTTCCACCCTGGGAGCCCAAACACTTACGGGTGCAGTAGTCGTAATAGCGCCCCCAGGCGATCGCGGCACTACCGCAGATGCTGGCCAATGCTGTTGCAAAGCCCTGGAAACCATGAGCCTGACAGCCATCTGAACCATAGGGCCAGTGCCTGCGGGAGACACTGGGCATCAGTGACCCCTCCCCTCTGTCCCTGCCCTCCTCCCACACCTGCCCAACTTCAACTTGGAGGGCACCTTCCTGAGTGTTGATCCAGCTCCTCAGAAGAAGGCTTTATGATCTGTTTTTCCTATGAAGGAACTGGGGCCCTAGAAATCCAGTCACTGCGGTCAAGGGGTAGAGGCTGGTGCAAACACTCCAGGCTCAGCACCCTGGTTGGAACAAAGGTTCCTCTCTGTGGTCAGGTGCCTCCATCACAGGAAATGGAACACTGCGGTTGGGAAGAGCTCATGCCTTTATCCCATAGATGGGGAAACTGAGGCTCAGAGAAGAAAAGGTACTGAGCCAAGGCCACATGGCAGATGAAGACAAAGTCAAAGGCGAGACCTCAGGCTCCCCATCCCCGACTCCATGCGCCAAGCAAAAGTAAAAGCTTCGGTTGTCTCTTGCTTACCCTGGGAAGGGCCAGGAAGCGATCACAGCAAACAACCCTCATTAATTCAGACCCCATAGAGCATTCACACCCAGGTGGGCTCCAGCATTCATCGGTAGTGTCCGAATAAAACCGCTTAAGAAAACAATCTTGTAAATACCATCTGAGGCCATGAAGACCCTGGTTTGCACATAGGAGGTCTTAGACACTTGTCAAAATCCTGTTTGCTTTTACACACACTTATTTAGGTCTTTTTGTTGACAAGCATTGTTTTAAGTTATTTACAAATGACAACAAGCCAGGACTGCCAACTACCATATGAGTTAGGTAATAATATCCATTTATAGAAGAAGCTAAGAAATAGAAATAATGAAGCCAAGATTTAAATTTAGGCAACCTGGTTCCAGGACCGGTACTCTCAATCTCTACAGTCAGTCAGCTCTGTTGGTCAGGTTTGAGCAGCTCCTGTGTTCCAGAAATTGGCTATGCTTCTTAGAGGATAGTCTGTAATTCAGATTTAGCCTAGTTCAGCCTACCCACCCTCTCCCTTAAAATCAGTTTTCTGTTTGTAGGAAAAATGCCTCTGGTTTAGCTGCCCAGTGCCCACAGGTCAGGCCCCAGGCAGCACCCCAGAGCCCAGGGACTGGGGAGGGAGCTGGTAACAGAGAAGGCTGGACATGGCTGTGATGAGGGCATTCAGGCTGATCCCACTGTCTGCCAGAGCCAAGCTCAGCACCAGCAGGCAGCTAGGGGTCCGCAGCTCCGGGTTCTTGCAGAAAGAGAAGATGGTCAAACTATTGAGTCCAAGACCGACGAGAGCTAAGAGGAAGGTATAGATTGCTGAAGGCTGGCATCAGGGCTGGTGAGGCCCACCTGGGGTCAGAACAAGGGGCGTGGGGTGGACGGAGCCTCAGCAACCTGCCCCCATCCCTTCACACTCAGCAAGCCCCTCTGAGCAGTTCATCAAACACTGATGAGGTGGGCTGCCCTCAGACTGAAAGCCATAAGATGTACACACTGCCCTCTACCACTTGCAGTCTAATGGGAAGACTGACAAGAAAACCAATAAAGCACAACACGCTTCATGCTAAAACAATCATAATCACAGACAACTGCTGAGCACTTATCACATGCAGCATGGTGCTCAGCACTTTGTGTGGATCCTTTCACTTAGACTTCACCTGGATACTGTCCTCCCCATTTATGGTGGGGAAACTGAGGCTCAGAGATGCTAGCTATCTGGCCCTAAGTATGCAGCTAGGAAGTGGTGGACATGGGAGTCGAACTCAAGTCTTTCAAATTCCAAATTGCCTTCTCTAAGTGCTGTGGAGCAACATCCGAGAGGACCTTGGAGAGGAGGAGGCTTCGTCAGAGCTGGGAGGTTCCCAGGACACCAGACAGTGAGGTGAACTTGAAGGGGGTGGTCTCAGGTGGCATACAGACCTGACACTGAATTTGAACTTTGTCATTACTTATGCTCTCTGAGCCTCAGCTTCTCCCATGTAAAACGAGGAATGGAGAAAGATCCTGCCTTCAAAACTGTAATTACTAGGAGGACATGGTGCAAAAGGGCATTCTAGAATGAGGAACAGCATGTGCAGAGACACACAGTCATAAAATTTCAAGGCTTGTTTGACAACCTATAGGGACGCTAGATTGTAGGGTTCCCAGAAGAGAAGAAAAGGGATTGGGGCCACTAGGACCAGCCTGGTAGCTGCCGCTCCCTCTCCACTGTTAGTTCTGATTGGGTGAGAAAATGTGCTAATTATTTCTCTGGCCCTACTCTGAACAAGGGCTGCATCCCCATCTGCTTAGCCTTGGACTGGCCCAGCTCCAGGTTCTACAGTCCCTGCTCTGGCCTCAGAGAGCTTCTTAGGGAATCTCGGTTGAGGCAGGCACCTCCTGAACCCAGGCTGCTCCTAGAATGGAAATGCTTAGGGCCAAGGGAATGGAAATGGTGGCCTAATGGGGGTGCTGGAGAGGATGAATGAACTTCAATCCCCAGGTGTCTATTTCAGTAGCACTTTATACCCACGATCCCATCTAACCTTCACCACCACCCACTTGGTATGTCAGGGCACTGAGGGCTAGAGAGCTCGAGTAACTTGGTTGCCATCACACAGGTGACATAGCTGTCTGTCTCTAGAGCCTACTAGGGGCCTGATTCTTAGCAGGATTTCCAAGGAATGGATTAAACTTCCTGGCTGGGAGCGTATGAAAAGAAAGACCTGAACCCTGTTTTTTGGTCATGTCCTGGGCAGATGTCCCCTTCTCAAAGTCCCTTCCTCTCTGACCTTTGCCGGACCTCTCTCTCTTGGCTCCCAGTCTATAAGTTGTATCCCACAGGTGCAGCCATCAGAAGCCCCCATGGGTCCAGATACAACTCTCCTTTCCAGCTTCACAGCTGTGGCCTGGGTTCTGGAAGCCCCACTCCACTGGATCCTCACTCCACCCCAGGTCCTGCTGGGCTCACCTTCCACCAGCAGCACTGTCCCCACAGCCAGCACCTCTAGTTCCCCAAATTCAGTGGGCAGGGACCTGGACTCAGCCATCCTCGCCTTCCTCCTGGCTGGCCCAGCTGTTCTCCTGCTTGCCAAAGCCGGGCCCCTCCCTTTTAAAGGGCCATCCCATTTGCTGGCACAAGCAGGTGATTATGCTAGACCTTGGGCCCCTTCTTCTTGCCCCTCCTCCTTTGGCCTAAGTGAAAGGAACCCATTTACCAGTTGGACAGTACAGTCTTTATGAAGCCAGAGTGGAGCTGTGTCTCATTCATTTCAGCCCTACCAGGCAGGATTAAGGACTCAGAATCCAAATGGTGGCTGAGAGCCGAATTAGAAAGGTGTTACATAACCAAGGGAGGTGTGGGAAACGAAAGGACGGATCTGAGCTGTAGCTATGCCAAAGACCTGGTTAGGAGCCAGGACCTGCCATGTTTGTAGGGGCTGACAAGCTGGGTGTGTGTGTGTGTGCATGTGTGCACACACATGTGTTTGTCCACATGCTCACATGTATGTACTCACAAGTGAGGGGGAAAGGATGATGGCTGCACAGTCATCTGCTATCGTAGAAAGAAACTCAACTGGGACTAGGGACTGGGGTTCTAGTTCTGGATATGCCATTAATTAGCTCTGTACCCTGGGGTGGGACTGCTGTGGTCTTCTCTGTTTCCTCCTTTGCAATGTAAGCATCTTTCCTCATGGCCTGTACAAGTCTTAGAAGGGTGCATCATGAAGCTGGCCTTCCAGATGCACTTTCTGACTCCCTTAGAACACTTCAGCTACACAAGCATCAAAGTCTCCTGAGGAACTGGCTTGGGACACAGGGGCTGCTGTCTTTCTGTAAGTGGTCCACAAGCCCTAAGAGCTTTGGCTTCTGCAAATGAGGTCCTGGTAAAAGTTACACACAGGCTCCTGGTGACATTTGCGTCAGGAAACACTAATCTAGAGCAACTTAACTCACTTTCAGATAAAGATACCAAGGCCCAGGGTGCTCTTAGCAATATAGTTAATGTTTATTGAGTGCTCACTAAAGGCCAGGCACTGTGCTAACAGACCTCATAATGCCTACAGCAACTCTGTGAACTGCGTACCATCATGCTCTCCATTTCCCATGAGCAAACTGAGGCTCAAAGCAGTTAAGAATTGGCCTGAGGTCATGCTTTGATTCACAAAAACTCCAGCTCCTGTCCCTCAGGGTTCCTGGTCAAGCAGCTAACTTTATTTCAGAAACATTCATTTCCAAGACTTTCCTCTTGTGGTCCCCACTTATGTCCAAGCCATTGCAGGGCTGGGCTGATGGCCACATCCTCTTGGAAGCCTTCCTTGATAACCACAGTCTTCTCTGACCTTTCCCAATTTCTATCTTGCATTATTGACTAAAACATATGTCAGGGATTTTCCATGCTTATAAGATCACAAAAAACTTCAAAGGAAAAGAAAAGCAGGGCAGGGCTGGGAATCAAGGGTGGAGATCAGCTAGGTAGGACAGACGGGAAGGCAGGAGGAGGGAAAGGCAGGGATGTGGAAACGGGCTGGGCGGCCTTTGGTTTGGGGAGGAGGAGGCAGAGGTGTAAGCCATGAGAAAATCATTTTGGCTGGATTGGGAGAGAAGAAGGGATGTGAACCACTGTTTCCTGGAAACCAATGTTGTCAAAACAGGCCTGACTCAGAGACTGGTGTTTCATCTGTGCACCGGGCCCCAGATATTTGCCTTGGTCACATCTCACTGGTCTAGGCCTGCCTAGGCTCATGGGTGTGAGGGACTGAGGAAACTTCTGGAAAAACCAAAGGAACCAGGTAGGGCATGCTGGTCCGGAGAGCAAAGCCTTGGGGTCAAATGTGAAGAATGAATGAGTGAAAGGTGGTATCTATAATAGGATGAGTGGGGGATGGGGACAATCCCATTAAAAACTGAACGAACGGCCCTTCTCCAAAAACTCTGTGAGATCCTGCTCCAGGACACTCCTCAGAGTATCATGACTTGATAAGGAGAGGGACACTCTGCCATCACACGCAGACTCCTCGTGCCTTTGGCATTGGTGGTGATGGCCAGAGGGCTTGGCTCAGATGGCAGAGTCCTGAGACTGGTTGTACACGGGGCACTCAGGGAGGCAGCTATTTGCCTGGCAGGGTAGGAGAGTTCATCAGCCAGTGGGAGACCCTTCTGAGGTCTCTCCAAAATACCTGAATCTTTCTAACTCCTCCATGAGCAGGTAATTGTAAGGGCCAACGAAGCTGGGTCCTTACTTCTCATGAGAGAGCTTCTGTTCCCATAGGCTGTAAGGGTCTGGGAAACTTGGGTTGTTTAACTTTCATAAATACGCTGAATAAAGTACCATTACTTTCCTTTGACAAATGTGGACACAGAGGCAAAGGGGGACCGTGTGACTTATCAAAATTCACAGCCCATACATAGAAGAGCTGGGATTTGAACCCAGACAACATGCCCCAGAGCTTGGGCTCTTTCTAGTGCTGTCACCTCCTTCTTCTCATTGCCTTTTCACTGCAAAATAGTGTCACAGGAAAGAATTTCCAATGGTCCTTATCGAGACCAAGGTCTATCTTCAGCTCCTCTGAGCCCAGGAACCCTGGTGGGTCTGTGCTACCCACAGCCTGGTTGGTATGGCGTGGCTTTGCAGGTATAGCCCAGCTGGACTGTCCAGCAGTCACTTGCCCCTGGGAGCCTGGCCACTTGCCCCACTTTGTTGTGCCCTGGCCTCTCTGGGCCTGGGGCTTTGCTACATAAGGGGATCCCCCACCCCACCCTCAGGACTGGCTGATTCCAAGAAGCAATAAGCTGCTGAGTGCTGTGGCCAGAGGAGCTCCCCCACTAATCCCCAGCCTGTCTGTGTTTATCTGATGGCCTCAGGCTGGGGGTGTGGGGGTGGGGGGCAAGGATCCAGTGGGCAGCTGCCAAGCTTGCTGGGCTGGCAGGACAGGGCAGTCCAGGGACAGGCCCCTGCTTGGGCTACAGAGAAACCAGGAACCATGAGGGTGGCAGTGGGCATGCTCTGGCTCCTGGCCCTTGGGGGTTCCCTCCAGGCCCGGGGATCCTGTCCCTCTCAGTGCAGCTGCAGCCTCCGTATCCTAGGCGATGGCAGCAAGGCCAGGTATGGCACCAGGGGTGTGGGATGGGTAGCCCAGTCCCCATCGCTCTACCAGCTAGGCTGGAGTGGGAGGGTTGGATGCAGGGCCCTCAGAGTGTGGCCAGGTGAGACCTTCACCTCCCTGGCCCTCAAGGCCCAGGGGTCCTTTGGGGCTGATCTGCAGGGCATTATTGTTCAGCCAGCAAGGTGTGGCTCTGCCTGGGAGGTACCAGGTACCTTTACACATGGGGATGGGGGTGGGGCACAGGTGTGCCAGCTCCAGGAATTCCTTCCTGAGTCCTCCTTCATTATCCTGGTGGAGAGGAACCTCCTGAAGGGCTGAGATAGTCTCCCCCTTACCTCTTTCTTTTTCCTTCCCTCCCTCCCTACCTCCCGTCCTTCCTTCCTTCCTTCCTTCCTTCCTTCCTTCCTTCCTTCCTTCCTTCCTTCCTTCTTCCCTCCCTCCCTCCCTCCCTTCTTCCCCTCCCTTCCCTTTTCTTCCTCCCTCCCTCCTTCCCTCTCTCCCTCCATTCCTTCCTTTCTTCCTTCCTTCCTCCAATCTACTCCATTATCCTCTTACATCTCCTCAGCCTCTTCTTTCCCAGGCCTCTCCCATTTTCTTGCCTCATCTCCTAGGGGTACCCATTCAGATCCCAAGTATTTCTTACCACCCAACCCAGGATGGAACCACCTGCATCCTCATGCTCTCTCTCTTCGGGTCTCCTCTGGCACAGCCCCTAAGAGCCTCAGCCTCAACCCTTTTATAGGGGCTTTCTGAAAAGCCCGGCTGCCCATTCCATTGCAGACAAGTGCCCCTCACTCTTCAGCCTCTCTTTGACTCTCTCCCTCCCCCATCTGAACCCTAAGAGAGCACCTCCATTCTTTCTTCCTCCTCCTCTATGATGTTCCCAAGATGCTGGGGATTATGGACCCTTGCTCTTCTTCCACTATGACTCACTCTCTCTTTCTCTTCGGTTGTCTTTAAATCATCTCTCTTCTGACCTCTTCAGCTAATCCAATAATAACCACCACATTTCCCAACTTGCTGAAGGATTTCAGCCCCTGACTTAGTGCCTTTCTTTCCCACTATCTTTCCAACCTTCTGGAATTCCAGGTTCCCTTTTTCCCTTGTCTTAGCTAGATGTTGGGAGCCACTGATGCCTTCTGATCAAGGCAGTAATGTTATCAGTGTGACTCTTTCAATGGTCCTGGTAATGGGTGATGAGTTGATTAGGTATGAGAGGAGGCAGAGAAGGGAGAGGAACCCCCATATTGGGAACAATATGATCTCAAGACAGGAAGAGCTCATTTTTGGCCCAAATCTTTGAGGTTTCCACTCATAGATCATCAGTGGCAAGGATCCTCTCCTCATCAGAAGCCAGGGCTGAGCCCTGAGCAGGCCAGGAAACAGCCTGTGGCCAAGGACAGTGTGACAGGGTGATGAAGAGCCTCCCCTGCCACCCACAGAGACACAGGGCTCAAAGCCACACAGCATCAGGGACAGGCCCGTTTCTAGGACCCAGGGCTATAATTCCACTTCCAGAACTCTCCTCATTAGTGATGCTGTCATGGACAGGGACCAGAGGAGGGATTCTGGTAGCAGTTTAGCATTAGGATGGAAAATGAAATGCCAAAGGCAGTTTCCTGGTCCTCTAATGTCAGCCAGTGGCCATCCCTCCTCTGAAGCCAGAGCTCTTACCATCAGTCTACCTGCCTGACAGTCCATGGCTGATATGCACCAGCTAACGTGCATGGAGTGTACTACGAGGGGGATGAGGCCATGAAAGGCTGTAGCAGGCCCTGAGGTCCCTGACAGCCACAGGCACAGCGTGTGCAGTTAGACTAAGGCTCCTTCAGTCTCAGTCACCTTCTTCAGCCCATGGCTAACCAAGGCCTCTCAGAGTGCCCAACCCTTACTTCTGAGCAGCCTGGGCAACTTGCCCATGCTCCACACTCCCACAATCATAAGCAGAGCATGTGATCCAGTGAGTACCGGGGTTATGGGGAGGGCCCTCTAGGCATTTGGACAGTTATGTCACCACATTCTTTGTGTCCATTGTGCCCAACCAGGAATTGTGCCGTTGGCATGTGCTGGGTCTTATTGATTTCTCCCTTGACCTTTTTTTCCCCCTTCCAAGACCTATTTTCCCATCAACTCCCTTTCTCCCACCTACATCCAGACCCTCCTTGCAATACCCAAGCCTCTATTATCATTGAAAATATTGTCTCCAATGCCCACTTCTTCCTTAGCTAGATTATAAGCTATATGGGGACAGGGGCTGTGAGTTTGATATTCCTTTGAATCTTCACAGCACCCATCACTCAGTAGGTGTTCCATGCATATTTAAAAAATATGTGTGGGTTCAAAGTAACTGTACCTTCTGTGGGCATCATTGACAGGAGAAACGAAGGCAAGTCCAACCAGGCAAGAGCAGAGTATGAGAGTTAAGCTGATGGACGCTGGTGGAGTGTGGGCGTTACCTAGGAAAGCCTGACATGAGCAATACGTTATGATATTACAAGAGAGCAATCTCCTTTAGCAAAGCAAAACAGGACCTTCCCTACTCGAGTGTGAGCAGATAAGCCCTCCAGATGAAACAGGGGCTGCAAGAGAGCTGGGTCCCTCATGCCCAGCCTTTAAGTTTGATCTTCCTGAGAATCCTTCCCACTTTACCTGGTGTGTGGCTCTCTGTGATAACATATAACATGGTCCTGAATTGCAGGCTCCTAGAGGGCAGGACCCCTTCCTGTTATCTCCCTATCCTCTGCTTTCATGTCAGACTTCATAGAATAAGGTTTAAGATATCACATTTTGCACAGAAGGTGCCTTGGAAAGAGCTGGTAAGACTGACCTATCTATCTGCAGAGCTGGGATTTAGAAATTTACCAGAGTGATCAATAGCCTCTGGCTCCTACTGGTAACAGATATGCAGAGCTGGTACACACATGACTTCATGTAACACCCCAAACCGCCCTGTGACGTGGAGTCTACTATTATGAGGAAACTGAGGAAATTAGAAGGTATGTAATATACTCAAGGACACAACACTATCTGTGAGCCCAGGTGTGAGTTCAACTGCGGGGCTGCGAAGTCCCAGCTCCTAAACACCTTGAACATCTCATGTTTCCTCAGTCAGGCACTCTGTGTATGGCTTCCATTTCTGATGCCCTCCACACACACACACACACATACACACACACACACACACACACACACACACACATTTAAATGAAGGAAAGCCAAAACGGTTACAAACACTGAGGTAGAATTTAGAACACGAACGCTTTTAACACATGTATGCAATGGGACAATATAAAAGATGATCTCCGTAATTATGAATACTATTCATTCTTGGCGTACTGCAGGCGGTGTGGGTTATAATGGGACTTAAGAGCTTAAGCTTCAGGCCCTTCCCACCAGTGACCAAGACCAAACGAGACCCTGTGAAAGGCTCCGAAAGCAAGAACTCCCCAAAAAGAAAACAGGAGGCTGCTTGTTCCCGGCCCATCACCAGGGCCCACCACAGCTTGGAGCCTGGGTTTGGAGTCGTGTTCCCATGCAGGCCAGAAGGCCTCTTGAAGGAAGGTCGGGGAAGTGGGGATCTCCTACCACACAGGACCCTTTCTCAAATACTCATTTCTGTGACCAGGTCAGTGGTGTGCAATGACCCTGAGATGACCCTGCCCCCAGTGTCTGTCCCTCCGGACACCTCCAGATTGCGCCTCGAGCGGACAGCCATTCGCAGAGTGCCCGGGGAGGCCTTCAGGCTGCTGGGCCGCCTGGAGCAGCTGTGGCTGCCCTACAACGCGCTCAGCGACTTAAGCGCCCTGATGCTGCGGGGCCTACACTGCCTGCGCGAGCTTCGCCTGCCAGGAAACCGCCTGGCCTCCTTCCCTTGGGCGGCGCTCAGGGACACCCCCCGGCTGCGGCTGCTGGACCTGCAGGCCAACCGCCTCTCGGCAGTGCCTCCAGAGGCCGCGCACTTCCTGAGGAACCTTACCTTCTTGGACCTCTCCAGTAACCAGCTGATGAGGCTCCCACAGGAGCTGCTGGCCACCTGGGCTCACCTGCAGACCCAGCCCTTCCTTCCCGGCCACCGTGCCAGGCTGGTCCTAGGTAAGAGATGGCATCGTTCACTTGGAACTGCCTTGGGGTTGTAGGCAGGCTACCAAGCCTCTCTGAGTTTCGGTTCTTTACCTGGGAAATAGAAATCACATCTGCCTTCTGGGTTTGAATGAAGATTGAGTGAGAAGCACTTATTGGCAGGTTTAGGAATTCAAGTGTCCAGTCAGACCGCAGGAGTTCAAACCCCAGCTCTGCCTCTTACTAGCTGTGTGTCTTTGGTTTCCTTTTGTAAAGAGAGGATGATAAAAAAAATATCTATCTCAGAAGGTTAGTGTTGTGGGTGTAAAGATAGTGCTTAGGATACAGCAGACACATGTGGCAGGCACAGTAGTGATGTGCCTCCCAGCCTGCACTGCCTGCTCAGCTTCTGGAGGTGCTGTTGGCAGCAGCCTTCAGCTGTCAGCCTCATCAGGGAAAGCTTCAGCTGTAGAGCAGCCGGACCCGAGGCCACATCCCCTTCTGGGGACAGTTTCCATCCAAAGGCCTATCAGGTGTCAATCTAAAACCCCAGCCACTTGGGACAACTCTGATGTGCTATTTCAGCTCCCTCTGTCTCTCCTGCTTTCTTCCTTTCCCCCTTAATAAACCCGCTGCATGCTAATCTTCACCTCAATCTCCTCCAGGGAACTCAACTTTCAGCAGTCTTCAAAGCATGTGAATCCTCCTCCCCCATGAGAGATTCCTCTAAGCACTAGGTGCATGGGTCTTTCTGTACCCTTTGCTAAGTGGTCAGTCCTTACTGGCCATCAGCATTAGCATGGCACTGAGTGCATAAAACTCACTCTTGCCCCCTCATAGAACTTGACCCTCACCACATCCCAGGGGTAGATAGTGCAAGTACAATGCCCTTTGTTTTATAGATGAACACACATAAGTTGGGGATTAGTAAGTGGAGGGTTTGGGCCTAAAGCTCCTGTCATAGGGGCTGGTTCTCTTTCCCCTGTTCAATGACGGGGTGGGAAGCACAGTGGGTGGTAGAGAGGTGAGGTGGGTAGTATCAGAAGAGATGCCTCCTGGCGGGGTGTGGCTGGAGCCTGCCTTGGCTCAGATGGGGGTCCAGCACCAGGGGCTGGAGCAATCTTAGAGTGGTTTGGGGCAACTCCTGCTCTGAGGCCAGGGAGAGTCTCTCAAGGAGGGACTATTCGGGAGCTGCACCTCCTGGAAGCTCCATTCCAGCTCCATCCTCCCTACAGACTTTCTTGCCTGATAAAGGACATTTTCTAGGGAAGTGCTGATATGGAAAAATATTGTTGTTTATTTGAAAATCAAGTTTAACTGACTGTCCTTCCTCCTCCCTCCATCCCCATATCTGGTAATTCTATTCCAACAACCACGTCAGGCAGTCAGGGCAAGGTGTATTGACCCAGGGTGACAAATAAGGAAAAGGGGGGACAAGAGGCCTTGTAAGTCCCACAGCCAGGAACTGGCCCCTGAGACTCAGTTTCCCAAAGCAGGGTTGAATGGGTTATACTGACCGGCCCTTCACTTTGATTCTGTCCTGTTCCTAACCAATCAATGGCTTGCCAGGTGAACCAGATCTTTTCCTCTGCAAGGCACCTGCCTGGCCCAGAGGATGACAGATGGGGACATAACTCATTCTGCAAAATTAATTTTAATTTTAATTATACAGCTCATACATGAATATGTGTAAACATTTAAACTATTACAGAAAAGGCTAAAGACCCTTCTGTCTCCTCTTCTGTTTCTAGTTCCTTCTCCCCCTCCTAAAAAGTAACCACTATTATGTTTATTTGTATGTTTCCTATCTGTTATGGTACATCTATATATGTGCACTTGGAAATTTTTCCTGTATGTTTTACATAAAATGTTGTTGTATTGTATATATCAACCAACACTAACTTTCTATCCAGTAGTATGTCTTGGAGATTGTCGTTAGTTACTACAAATGAGTCAACTTCATGTTTTTAAACTAGTGCATAATATTCCATAGTCTAGATACATTACAGTGTATTTAGTCATACCCCCTTTAAGGGACCTTTAGGTTATTTTCACTATTTTGTTAACACTTATGATTCACAGAGAACATTCTTGACAATGCAACCTGGGGCATGCAGACAAATGTTTCTCTAGGATAGGAACTGAGAAGTAGAATTGTTAGGTTATGGAGTGTGCATATTAGATATTATAATGTCAATCTGATAGTCTCTAATGTGGGTGGGCCAATTCTCACCTCCACCAGTAGTGTGTCTTCACTCTGCAAGCTTACCTGGGTGCCTTCGAATGTGTGGGCACAGTTCTAAGTGCTGGGGATGCAGCAGTGAGCAAAACAGATGAAAAAAATCTATTCCCTCATGAAGCTAACAATTAAAAAGGCCAAAATGTTTAATTTTGCCAACCTGCTGGTAACGTTTCACTGCCTTTACTTTGTCTTTTGCATTCATTCTTTGGGGACTCTGTTGTGACAGGTGAAAGCCAGATAGCTCACCAACAGAGCCAGACAGTGATCACTCCTGGGGTGCAGATGTATCATTACATGCATTTAACCAGTGATAAAGGGTAGCAGCCACCAGTAGGATGGGATGGGGTCGGAGGGTAGGAGAAGGAACTGGCACTCGCGCAGCTAGTGCTCGAAAGGACCTGCAAGTCATGAATATACAGCAGATCTGAATGCAGCCTCCCCAATCTTGACATGCCCCCTTCCAAATATATAAGTATATGTATGTAAATGTACAAGATGACATTGGTTATTAGACATACTATCAAATTTACTAACCGTCTTTGGGGGATAAAAAGGACATCACATAAAATGCATTCATGTTGCATTGCAGAAATGCAAACGTATAAAAGGAATTGTGTCTTAGAATTGAGGACATATGATACCCCTCTATCTGTTGAAGATTCTTTTACAGGCTGGGTGCACTGACCTGCTTCCAGCTCTATAAAGATGTTCAGTTTTTAATTAAAAGGGCTGAGATATGACATAAGATTTCATTAGGATTTCATTTCCTGACCTCCTCACTCCCCTTCTTACCCCCTTTGAGCCTGTATCAAAGGGATCATGGCTCAGAACAACCATCCTCATTGCTGGGGTGATGCTGAAAGTGCCATTTATACTGGTAGGACAGGGGTCAAGGGGCAGGGGTCATAAGCATTTCTAGAAATGGGTTTTGGCACATTTTAATTATTGCAGAAATTCTCACTGTCTGGCCAGCAGCCTGAAGGGGTCAGTTTAAGAATGGCAGGAGTAATTGCTAATTTTGTTGGTATGCTGTATGGCCTGCCCAGTGTTTCATATGACTTTTCTTTATTTATACTTACAGCAGCCCTGAAGGGGACATAATGCTATTATTCAAGGTGAAGAATGAGGCTTAAGGTTGCACAGCTAGCAAGGCAGGGAGCTGAGCCTGGAGGCCAGTTCTGCTGACTCTGCTGATTCCAGACCTGCCTTGTCCTCCTGAGGGCGAAGGGGACCTGGGCCTGGGGATCTGAATAACTAGGGCTCACCTCTTGCCTTCCCTTTCACCCCTGCAGGGCTGCAGGACAATCCCTGGGTGTGTGACTGCCGACTCTATGACCTGGTCCATTTCCTGGAAGGCTGGGCCCCAAACCTGGCCTTCATAGAGGCCAGGCTGAGGTGTGCCAGCCCTGGCAGCCTGGCCGGAGTGGTCTTCAACCAGCTGGAATTGAGGAAGTGCCAGAGTCCAGAGCTCCGTCCAGGGGTGGCTAACATCAGTTCCCCTTTGGGCAGTACAGTGTTGCTACGTTGTGGGGCCACTGGGGTCCCTGGGCCCGAGATGAGTTGGAGGAGGGCCAATGGCCACCAACTCAATGGCACAGGTGTGTGAGCTACAGGGGCTATTGTGCTGAGAGCCCAGACTGGTGCGGGTGGGTCACTGTCCCAAGTGGGCAGAGCCAGATTTGCCAAGGAGAGAGAGGTAATCTAAGCAAGGCTGTTTACTTCCATTCTGTTGAGTGGAGTTGAACAGGCTCCACTCACAGGTAGGACATGGGGATAATGGCTTTAATGATGACAATGTCTCCTAGCCCGTCCTATCATATTCCACCAGCCACTCTATCAGAGACTCGGGGTCCACCCCGAGGAGAACAAAATGCTAACATTTTGGTAGAAGATACCCTCTCAGTGTATTTAATATTTATAGTAAGTTTCCCAGTTTTAAATAGTAAGCCAGTATCACTAGGAGTAACTAATGATATGAGTTACCATTTATCGAACTCTTCATGTGTTAAGTGTATTATGAGTATGCACTAATGTCATTGAACTTTAAAGAAACATTTGAGTATCCTTCCTATTTTGCATACAAGTAAACTGAGGCTCTGAGAGGTTAAATGCTTGGCCCATATCACACAGCTCCTACAAGGAGGAGCTGGGAGTTTAATGCAATCTGGTCGACTCTACAGAGTGTGCTCTTTTAGCTGTGTAGTTAGAAATGGTTCATCTCTGGCACTGGGTGGGAGGGGAGTGGGAGACAAGACAATTTCAGGAGTCAGGGCCCATCCACATGCAGAGAGCAGGTTGAGGAGAAACAATTTCTTAGCACCTGACCAGAAAATCTCACGTTCCCCCCAGCTTTCTTCTGTGTCTCCCTCAACTAGATTGGCAAGCATTGCTCTAAGACTGTGGGTTTGAAATCAATTTACAAACAAAATTGTAAAAGGAGCTTCATATCCAAAGCAGAAAGTGGAAGATGCTCTGATTGAAGTGGCAGTGGGGATGGGCAGAGCACTTCCAGCTGGATCTCTGCCTTCTGTCCACCCTCACCCACCCTATCCCCAAAGCACCTGAGGGATCACCTCGAGGAACTCCAGGGTCGTGAAGAACACAGTCTGAACATATCGGATTAGGAGGCAGATGATTCCTAGGCTCTGCCTCAGCCTAGGGCTTCAGGACTGCCCCAGACTTGAGCCCAAGTTATCTCAGTCCCCTTGGCTAGTCTAAGGAAAGTTGAAGGACTCCCAGTGTTTTCTCAGGATGACAGGGTCTTCAGCAGTCCAGAGACTGTGTACTTGACCCTGGATGGGAGCTTGGGGCAGATGGGCTCATTCATTCTTTCACATGTATCTCTTCCCCCCAGTGCACCAGGAAGTCTCCAGTGATGGCACAAGCTGGACTCTGCTGGGCCTGCCGGCTGTGTCCCACCTGGACTCTGGAGACTACATCTGCCAGGCCAAGAACTTCCTGGGAGCCTCCAAGACACTTATCTCCCTCGTCGTCACTGAGCCCTGGACTTCCCCAGAACATGGTGGGAGCCCAGGGGCACTGTGGGCAAGGACAGGCGAGGGGGTGGAAGCTGCTGCACACAACAAGCTGGTGGCCAGGCATGTCCCCCACATCCCTGAGCCTGCCGTCCTGGCCGCTGGGTCCACTGTGCCCAACATGAAGGAGGAGCTGACCCTCCAGCACTTCCAGATGGATGAGCCAGGAGAGCTCTCAGATGGGCAGACAAGACCCCAAGAGGCCCGAATGGTGAGGTCTATCAAGGTGGTGGGTGACACTTACCAGAGTGTGACCTTGGTGTGGAAGGCCCCCCAGGCTGGGAACACAACTGCCTTCAGTGTCCTCTATGCAGTCTTTGGGCAGCGCGACATGAGGAAGGTGGTTGTGCAACCTGGGAAGACCAGTGTCACTATCCATGGGCTGGTGCCCAATACCAAATATGTGGCATGTGTCTGTGTGCGGGGCCAGGTGCCCCGGAAGGAGCAGTGCGTCATCTTCTCCACCAATGAGGTGGTGAACGCTGAGGCCACTCAAAGGCTCATCAATGTGGTGGTGATCAGTGTGGCCGCTGTCATCGCCCTGCCTCTCACATTGCTTGTCTGCTGCGGAGCTGTCCAGAGGCGCTGCCACAAGTGCCACGCTGGGGGCACCACTGAGGCCACAGGTGCCTACGTCCACCTGGAGAGGCTGGGCCACAGTGAGGACGGCTCAGAGGAGCTGTCCCAGAACAGCCTCAGTGAGGCTGACAGGCTCCTCTCATCCCGTTCCAGCCTGGACTCTCAGCTCTTGGGGGTCAGGGGGGGCAGACGGATCAATGAGTACTTCTGCTGAGGGGCCTGCTCCCACCATGCACACCTGTGTTAACTACTCCGTTCTACTCCCACACACTGTCTCTGACACCTCAGTCCATGTTCACCCACTCTTACCCACCTGGGTATGTGCTTACTCATACAAATACACACAATGGCAAAAATAACAACAGCCAACACTTATTAAGCACTTGCTACATGCCAGAAAGTGTTCTAAGTGCTTTATATGCATGAGCTCATTTAACTCTTGTAACAGACCTTTGCAGCAGGCACCATTATTCTCCCCATTTCCTGGAGAAGAAAGAAGGGCTTAAATAACTTGTCTGTATCAGTCAGTTTTTGCTGCGTAACAAATAAAAACAAAAATCTCAGTGGTATAAGAGCAACAAGCACTTATTTTCACACAATCCACAGGTCTGTGGGTTGACTGAGGTGGCTTTGTGCCATGTGTTTTATTTGGGGCCCAGGATGGAAAGTCAGTGGCTACTGGGGCAGGTTCCTTTCATGAAGAGGTCAGATGATATCAGAGGAGTGAGCAAAAATGTGCAATGCCTCTCAAGCTCTTGGCTTAGAACTGGCATACTGTCATTTCTGCCCATATTTGATCTGCCAAAGCCAGTCCTATGGCCAAACTCAACTTTAGCAGGTCAAGAAAGGACAGTTCTCGTTCTCCCTTGGAAGTCATGGTATCAGAAAGTATTTTGCTGAGCAGTGATCTAATCTATATTGCCCACCATTACACAGCTAGGAAGTGGCAGCTCTAGAAGTTGGATCCGGCAATTGGTTCCAGGGTTGATAGTCCTTACTACTCTCATATACTGTATCTTGATTATATTTGTGCTAACTCACAGACATTCACACACACACACACACACACACACACACACACACACACAGCCTCTTTCTGCAGTAGACCCACAGTACAGTCACACACCATGTGCTCACTGTATACACTCACTGATTCTAACATGTTTTTCTCTGGATGACATTCCACCTAGTGATAATCATTTGGTTTTCAATAAATTCTAGAGGTATGGATGGTGTCCAAGAGACTGCTGCTTATTCCCTCTAAGAATGCCAGGCTGAAAGGATCTGTGAGAGCCTCCGTGGCGGGTGGCACAGCATTCCAGGTGCTGTCTGGCACACAGCTCATCTCTGCCTACATTTAGCAGCCTTTGTGATTCTTATTGAAACTTATCTGGGACCCTGAGGGTGTCTCAGAGCCTTCCCAGTCACTCAGTGAGCCATTTAAAAGGAGGATTCCTGTTCAGTTTGCTGGGAAACCTCTGAGATGTCTCTGGGTGCAGGAGCAGGTCAACATTCCTGTAGAAGGGCCACTGTCTCTTGTCTTCAGGATTGAGATATAATGAGAGGAGCATCCAGGGTATTTGGTGCCAGGGCCTTTGGGTAACATCTGAGAAGATTTGGGGACAGCAAGTGATCCAAGGAAACTATTTGGTTAGTATCATCTAAGAGACTCCATATTGTGCTGAACGATCGCTAGAGATAAACCAGTGTGTGCAGTGATTTCTAAAGTTACTGCACTCTCTCTCACATTTACAAAAGAACCTACAACATATGACCTTACAATAATTTTCCTGTTTTTCTCATTTGACTCTTACAATGCGTCATTATGGAGGCTGGGTTACTTGACTTTGCAGCCTGGAAAACTGAAGCTCAGAATGTGGAATAATTTATAGAGAGTTGTGATGGATTTTCTTTAAGGATCCAAGTCTTTGATAACTTTCTGACCAGGCTGAGGGTCTATATTCAGTATTGATCTCTGCAATGTGATCCACAGAAGATACACTATAGAAATGGAATTTTTTTTGAGCCACCAAAACCTGGGATCAGAATCATGAGAGCACCAAAGCATATCCATACATGGATATTAACTGTCAATTACCTGGAAGGTGAATCTATTGTCATTTGTGGGCCATAGCCATTGGAAAGAGAAATTATTTGGTTGGAAGTTGACAAAGCCACTGTCTACATCATGGGTAGGCAAACTTTTCTTTAAAGAAAGCCAGATAGTCAGGCCGGCCGAGTGGCTCATTGGTTAAGCGCTGGTTTTGGGATGCCAGCGGCCCAGGTTCGGATCCCACATGAGGGCCAGTGAAACTGCCCTCTACAGCTAACAACAGCTCCACCTGAAGCTGGGCTGTGCGAGCCCCGGTGATGGTGTGGGCTGCTGCCATAGGCTACAGTGAGTGGCCCGCAGCCAGCGTGAGCGGCTGGCAGCCAAGCGTGAGCTGCCAATAGCCGCGGTGAGCGACATCCAGAGGCCAGCGACCAATCTGCCTCATCCGGGAAGAGCGCAATGACGATACCAACAGTGAAGCAACATCCTCTGCAACTAGACTGAAGAACAAAAAGACAGCAACTTGTCTGTTCCCCTTCCCCAATTCCCCAACGCTGTTCCCCTCCACCAATTCCCCAATAAAATCTTTAAAAAAAAAAAAAAAGGAAGCCGGATAGTAAATATTTTGGGTTCTGTCAGCTCAAATTTGCTGATGCAGTGCAAAAGCAGCCATAGACAGCATGTAGTTAATGGGCATGGAAGTGTTTCAATTCAATGTTATTTACAAAAACAGGTTTTGGCCCCCAGGCTGTAGTTTTCCAAATTCTGATCTAGATTTATGAAGGCATTTCTGCTGTGGTTTGGGAGACCCAAGACTCAGTTCTGATTGTTTGATATATGAGATTGATAGGCACTCCCCAAATTAGAACAAATATAAATGCAATGGATGAAAGCAGCCATCTGTTGCAAGGATCAAAATGTATACTCTAAATGACTGGCTGACCCAATAAAGACTAAACAATAATTGGCCCAAAGACAACTAACATCCAGTTAGTTTTATTGAAACTTGTTTGAAGAAAATTCAGGAACTTGAAAGCAAGAACTTGCTAGTATTTACCCAATATTTTGTGTGTGTGTGTGTGTGTGTGTGTGTGTGTGTGTGTGTGTGTGAGAGAGAGAGAGAGAGAGAGAGAGAGAGAGAGAGAGAGAGAGAGAGATTTTCAATTTTCAAACTTTCAAATGATTCATTAAGACCTGCCTTGGTGATCTGGATGAAATGGCCCCCAAGATGGTCAGCCAATATACATCTGTCACCCTTTCTTTGTGTGTCCTGTCTTCTTTAGTTTGCTCTTATAGAGAAGAATCAGGCTGGATTGTGCTCAGGAATATTCAAGTTACTGGAAAAAACAAATTCCCATTGTAAAAAATAAAATGATGCCTGGTTTGTATATTAGCCTTTTGGTATATGTATCTTATTATTGTGTGTCAGTCCCTGAAAACCTAATGTCTTCTTAGAATCCTGGGAAGAGAATTTCTGGCCTCCCAATGCTGAAGACCTGCCTACACAATGTGATCCTACCTCATGCTACCTTTGGAAGTTTTGTTTGGAGGGTGGTTGGAATCACGGCATATCCAACATGTCTTTTCTGACTGCTACATGGTTATATTCTTCTTGACCTAGGCAGAGGCTATCTCTGGTGTCATTTATCTGTAGTTACATGTCTAAGTTGCAAGGTATGAAAAGGCAAATAGCAGAAATTATACTCTGGAAAGTGGATATGGGCTATTAAAATTAGGCTATCAATCAAGGGTCTCAGTGAGCAGTGTGTTTAGAGGACTAGTGCTGTGAAGTTTTGTTTTAATTATCACATAAGCCAATAGAGACAAAAATCAACTTACAAATACTTGAGCATATTTTTTTAAAGACTTTTTTTAAAAAAATATTGGGGAATAGGGGAAGGGGAACATTGTGTTTTTCCAGGACCCATCAGATCCAAGTCAAGTTGTTGTACTTCAATCTTTGTTGGGGAGGGTGCAAGCTCAGCTCCAAGTCCAGTCGCCACTTTCAATCTAGTTCCGGGGCATAGTCCACCATCCCATGCATGGGAGTTGAACTGGAAACCTTCTTGCACACTGAGCCATCCGGCCACCCATCAGCAGCTCAGCTCAAGGTGCTGTGTTCAATTTTAATTGCAGAAAGGCGCAACCCACCATCCCATATAGGTGTCGAGCCAGCAACCTTGCTGCTAAGAGCACACACTCTCACCAATTCAGCTGCAGCTCAGCTTGGATGCAGCTTACTGGCCCATGTGGGAAAGGAATAGGAGACCCTGTTGTTCAGAGCTCACGCTCTCAACCAACTGAGCCATTCTGCTGGCCTTACTTTAGCATAGTTTGATTGCAAAGACATTGTAGTCAAGATAGGTTAGGCTTATGCTGTGCTAACAATTCTCAAATTTCCGTGGCTTAACATAGAAATATTTATTCTAGCTTTCACAGTGGGAAATGTGGATAGAAGGAGTGCTCTGCTCCATTTCCTCACTCAGGAATCCAGGCTGATATAGACTCCACCACCTGGAATGTCAAAAATTTCTGCAACAGGGGAAAGAGAAACTGGAGGATCATTAGGGGTTTTTCAAACATTATTTCCTCTAACATTTTATTAGCCAGAACATTAGTCACATAGTCCTCCTATTTCAAGAGGGTTGGGAATGTAGTCTTCTGTGTGCCCATCACAGGCATGCAACAGAGCATGGGTAACCAAGGGGAACAGACATGATTGGCAGAGCAGTGAGGGAAGAGCACAAGCTTGAGAAAGAGGAAGGACAGCATGTCTGTTTCCTGATAGTTTGCTGAGTTATCTGTTTGAGCTATCCCAAAGTTCTGCCAATTAAATAGATAAGACATTCTCTTATTAATATTCTATTAAAGCAAGCCAGGGAGCTGCCATCCAGAGCCATTTATATCTAATTATTTCATAAATGCTGAGTAAGTTCTCTCCTATGACTCTGTCTCTACCACTCTAAGAACCAAATTCCAAAAGCATCCCATAGGAAGAGAAATGGGGGCATAATATGCTCAGACCCCTTCCCTTTGTTGTTACAACCCTTGAGTTTAGAGACACCACTTAATCACTGGTTATTTAAGAAAACTAACATAACTCAAGTAACTTTAATCATCCTACTCTCCTTCCTTAACTGACAACATAGATACTCCCTATGCACACATGCCAAATAAGGACACCAGAGGATGAGGGGGTCAGGAGAGGAGAAGCAGCAGTGGCCTGAGTGATCCAGAGATGGCATGCCAGTGGGTGTTCCCAAGGTTTCAGCAAACCACTGGAAGGTTTGGCTAAGTCGGATTCATTTGGAGAGGTTAACATGGGATGAATAGAGGAGAAACTGTTGGAAGCTGGAACCTCTTCAGGCCCTTATATTTTGGGAGTGAGAATAGAATTCACTAATGGTTTGTGATACCCATGGACTAAATCACATTTTTCCATTACACAAATCTGACAAAACCTTGGCCAACATGGTAGGGGGCTCTGGAGTGAGAATTACCTTTCAGTGTTGCCCCCATCAGGCCAAACCGGCTGGGCCCTTGTGCCCTCACCACCCTCAGCCACTGCCTGTGGATGGCCTTAGGAAGGGCATGACATCATGCAAGCATTCTTTGTAAAAGAGCATCAACTCAGTCCTCAGAGAGGGTGTAGGCAGCACATCTCCATGTCTACCACTCTCTTTGCTTTGATTTTTACTTTGAGAAGAAATACAGAGATTTAGTCAGATTGTAAAGTTAGACTGTCTGGAAACTCCAGCAAATATATCTGTCTTGGATGGAAAGCCTGGAGAGTAATCAGTTTTGTTGGCGACCCATTCCCCCCCTCCCCCATCACTGGTTAGCTACTAAGCGGATTTTCTCCCTTGGGGACTTTTGTAGGAAATACCGTACATCATGAGTCTTAGAGGAACCCGTGGAATTTCATATTCATTAGGAAGTACCCCAAGTAATAGGGAAGTAGACTTTGTTTCTCTTCAAGCATCTGTTGGTTTGAGAGGTTGAAATTTATTGGACACCTACTGTATGTTAGGTACTTTATTTTACATAATCTCAAAACTACCTGGAAGCACTGTGAAGCATTTATCAATTTCCTCTCCTTGAAGAGAAGAAATTGCTGTTCAGTAGAGAAGTTAAGTGACTTTCCAAAGATCTCAATACTAGGAAGCAAAAGCTAGAGAGAAGACCCCATGGGACAGGGTCTATAACAGTTTTGCTCACCACTGCATTCCTTGTACCTAGTAAATGTGCATCTTAGAGCACAGGACCAATAAATATTTGTAGAATGAGTTATGGATGGCAGAGTAAGTATCCAAAAATCATATATATATGTCACTTTAAAAATGTAAGTCTTTCATTTTTATCACGTGAAATACACAGCGTTCAGAAAAAGTTGTGAAATCGAGGATAAGAAATATGCTTTGGTTTAATCAGAAACATAGTCTTGTGGTTTGACCTCTTTGCTGTGATGCTTCTCTGATTCTGGTCATCCAAGAGGCAGATGCAGCTGTCTTCACGCAGTATAGGCACGACTCTACCACATGAGATGGTGGGGAGAGAGCCATTTATAGGAGTGGTCACAATTACTTGTCATTCATTGTCTGCACTCACTTTTAGAAAAAGGTTGGAAATTCTAGGTTTCAGGAACCAATTGTAATCAATGAAGTATTAGATGGATTTTTTTGGCCAACTCCTCTGAACCAGGGTGCTCAGAATAGCATTATTTGCTTGTTTCTCAGATCTTTTGTAGGAAACTGAAGGAAGGCAGTATCAGGACTGAACTGGACACCTGTCTTAGAGTTTGCTTTCCCAACTCAAGAACCATACAAAGGGTGGATTTTCTGACCTTAGTTAAGAGACATAGCTTTCTCTTCATGGGTTTTTACTGAGCTGATGATCTGAGTCATAACAGGCCTTAGAGTGTCCAGGGGCTTTTCCACTGCTGTGCTGACCTAGATTCCCAGGGATTAGCAATAATAGGATTTGCCACTCGGAAGCTGGGACTGAATGTATTCAAAATTCCCAAGATAGTTTATTACAGAGGAATATGGCTTCAGTTTCTCACTATTTCCTGCTAGTTCTGGTCTTTCTGGACTCATGTGCAGCTCAGCCATCCTGTCTGCCAGGATGTACCTGCTCAGAGGAGGGTTTTGGCAGGTGCACTGTGCTGGCAAGGTGCCAGAGTGTGGTAGGAGATGGGCTTTCTTTTGGAATGATTTGAAGTGGAATCAGGCCACGAATTTTTAGAAAAATTAGAAAAAAAACTATGAGATTCATTCTAGTTGGTGCTGAACTTCAGTGAACTCTGCACTTTTACTCAAATGGGTCTACCACTTTTATTTCAAGTGAATAATACTTTTTCTTCTAATTCATATGTCTCATGCCAGGATAAACCTGATCCCACTTCCCAGTTCCCTTAAAGTGTTTCTGGTTTCTTGTCTAGGACTCTGCAGTGCATGTCCATCTCTTTGGGACAGATCCCAGGGAATCTTCCTGAAGAGTTCAAGCAAGTGAGAACTGAACATTCATCCCTACTTGAATTGTTCCGAGGGTCTTTCATCAACATGAGCACCTTGAAATACCTTTGGCTCAATTTTAACAATGTCACTTTGATCCACCTAGGAGCTCTGGAGCACCTGTCAGAACTGAAAGAGCTGAGACTGGAGGGGAACAAACTCCGTTCAGTACCGTGGACAGCGTTCCATGCCACATCTCTCCTCAGGAGTCTTGGATCTCAAACACAACAGAATTGATGTACTCCCTGAGCTGGCTCTTCAATTTTTAGTCAGTCTGATCTACCTTGACCTATCCTCCAATAGGCTTACAATTGTATCCAAGAGTGTCTTCTTGAACAGGCTGGCCTACCAGAAACACCAGCAGCCTGGCTGTGGGGCCAAGGTTCTCTCCACCATGGTGCTGGCACTGCACAACAA
This sequence comes from Aselliscus stoliczkanus, assembly GCA_033961575.1. Lineage (NCBI taxonomy): Eukaryota > Metazoa > Chordata > Mammalia > Chiroptera > Hipposideridae > Aselliscus > Aselliscus stoliczkanus. The sequence continues at coordinate 124,653,443 of CM066729.1, forward strand.
CCCCTGGCTATGTGTCTCCTAAGGGGACTTGTTGAGTTTGTAAAATCTATCAGCCTCCCAGTCATCCTGGTGAATCCCTACCTGATGTGCCAAGGCCCTCTCTCCAAGGAGGGGCAGTTGTTTCATGAAACAGAGCTCAGTGCTTGCGTAAAGCCCCAGATCTCAACCCCCAGTTCCAATGTTACTATCCTGGTGGGACAGAATGTAACCCTGCAATGCCTGGCAGAGGCCAGCCCCTCACCAACCATCTCTCTCTCTCTCTCTCTCTCTCTCTCTCTCTCTCTCTCTCTCTCTCTCTCTCTCCCTTAGAGTTGACTTAACATATTGTATAAATATTAGACAATGTACATGAACAAATATATTTTGAGGGCTTCTAGATGCAAAACACTATACTGTCTATTTTCAAACCATAGAATTTCTGACTAGAATCAATTCTAGAGATTAGCTATTACTTATATCTTAAACTTGCCTAAGCAGACTCATCTAGGGTACTTGTTGAAAATAAGATTTTAAGGCCCCTGCCCTGGATATTTGGATTCAATAAGTCTAGGGGAGGGCCTGAGAATATGTATTTTAACAAGTCTTCCCTGATACCTCATCCCTTACCACCCAGCTATTTCTTCCACCAAGCAAGGTTGAGAAGTCCTAGATACTACTGAATTTTACACTTCTCACCACTTTCTTGATCAGACCTTATTGGCTTGAAGTTGTGATACTAGGACCCAGTGATAGGTGGGCCCTTGGGCCCCACGACTGGATTCAAACCTCCCTCTCATTTCCTGGAGCTCTGTGCTTGCTTTGTTTTTATACCTCAGCTGGAATCACCTTTAATGCCACCCTGGGTTTTGGGGCACATCACAAAGCCAGTGATAACCTCCTGAAGGGTATCTTAAAGCTGTCTAGAAGGCAAATAGAAACATTTGAGTAAAATTTGACAAATACAGTCAGTCACCCAGATATTTGTTACACATGGTGACAAACCTCTGGATGATTAAAAAATACTGAATTAACTGAAATTTTGAGTTTTTCCTATCATTTTGATCATATCTTATTGGCTTGAGATGAAATAGTAATGAAAGAGAAATATAGGATTTATTGTTGTAGCCTTTTTGAGAACAGTGAAGTGCATTTGGGTGTTATCTTTTGTGATGCTCTATGATAGGTCTCCTTAGCACCATGTTATATCTATTCTTTCAGTAATAATAACAGCTAACAATTATGGAACACTTACTCACATTTATGGAGTTATCATGCCATTTTATTGATGAGGAAATTGAGGCCAAAAGAATCTAAGCAACTTGTCCAAGACCATATACCTAGTAAGGGACAGAACCCAGGTATTTGGCTCCGGGCTCTGAGACACTTCACATCCCAAGGGCACTTCTTCTTCTTCTTCTTCTTCTTCTTCTTCTTCTTCTTCTTCTTCTTCTTCTTCTTCTTCTTCTTCTTCTTCTTCTTCTTCTTCTTCTTCTTCTCCTCTTATATTTTATTGGGAAATTGGGGAGGGGAACAATGTTGGGGAATTGGAGAACAGGAACATTGTGTTTTTCCAGGACCCATCAACTCCAATTCAAGTTGTTGTTGTCCTTCAATCTTAGTTGTGGTGGGAGTAAGCTCAGCTGCAAGTACAGTCGCTGGTGAGGGAGGGGCGTAGTCCACCATTCCATGCTGGAGTAGAACCGGCAACCTTGTTGCACATTGAGCTATGCAGCCACCCAGCTCGTGGCTGCTCAGCTCAAGGTGCCCTGTTCAATCTTAGTTGTGGGGGAAGGGGAGCACAGCCCACCATCCTGAGCAGAGGTCGAACTGGCAACTTTGTTGTTAGGAGCACATGCTCTCATCAGCTGAGCTATTCTGCTACCTGTTGGCAGCTCAGCAGTAGCTCAGTTCGGGTGCAGCTCACCGGCCCATGTGGGAATTCAACCGGAGACCCTTTTACTCAGAGCTCATGCTCTTAACCAACTGAACCACTTGGCTGGCCCAAGGGCATTTCTTGAATCTCACAATATCACAGTTCTACAATTGCAAGAGATTCCCCAGAAACCATGGTGTTAGCTCAGCAAGGCTAAGGTAGTTTGGTGGGAATGACTAATGCAGCTGAGGAACTTCATAGACAGAAGAACCAAGTTCCAGATAAATTGCTGCCTTTGAACAACACTCATTACGGGCAAGTTGCATGATCACTCCAATCCTCAACTTCCTATGTGTAAAGCTTGGATACTTACCTTATTGGGCTGCTGAAAGGCAAACACCTGACACCAAATATATGCTTCATAAATAGTAACCACCACCTTTTAACAAAAAAATTGGCAGTGCCGGACTCTCCAGATGTCTATCAGAGAAATGCACAGCTATTTTGCTCTCTCTCCACCCAGTGTTGACTTCATCTCCCTCAGAAGATGCTGCTCTGTCAGAGCTGGTCATACCTGCTGCCCACCTGGTAGACAGAGGCAACTACTCCTGTGTGGCTTCCAACTCCATTGGCAGGAGTGCCACTGTCATCTCGTTCCATGTCCAGCCTGTACCTCAGCCTCTTTTCTCCCCCTTGGGGGGCAAGGCAGACGTTGACCTGCGGGTGGTCAAGCAGACAGTGCGAGGGATCCTGCTGGAGTGGTTTGCAATGGCCGACGCCTCTGAGGAGAAGTGGTCCACCCTCTACGTTGCGTCGGATATGGTCCTCAGAGAGGAAGTGGTCCACATTGGCCCCAGAATCAACAGATACATTGTGGATTACCTCCTTCCAGGGACAAAATATGAGGCATGTCTCAGCCTGGGGCACCAGCCCCCACACCAGGGCCATTGTGTGGTCTTTGTGACAGGCAGAGACCATGGCGGGCTGGATGAAAGGGAGCGTCTGCTGCACATCACAGTGGTCCTGTGTGCAGTGCTCTCGGTGCCTGTGGGCGCCTACATCTGGGCAGCCCAGGCACCCTGTCATCCTCACCACAGGAAAGTCCCCAGGTGCCCCCGTGCAGCCCCACAGCACAGGGACAACTCCTACAGAGACAATGCAGCTGTCTGTGAGGATGGCCTGGAGCTCTGAGGAGGTTCAGGAGAAAGAAGGGGAAGGAGATAGTGGCTGAATAGCCTGGACCAGAGGGTGGAATGGTGTGGGCCTCCAACCCCTGAACTGACCCTCTGTATCACCAAAGCTTGGCTCGATCTATTTATTTAGCAAGTATTTACTGAGCACCTATTGTGTTCCAGGCACTGAACTTGACACAGTGGACAGGGAGACACAGTTCTTATCTTCATGGAGCTGTTGCCAGTGAAACTTTGTCCTGTTTAAGTAATTGTTTTATTATACACAGTGTCTGGATATTAATAAATGTTACTCTTTGCAGATATATAGCCCTATAACACATGTTTACATGTAACATTCACATATGACATTTCACATGTGTTATTCTATTAGAGAAAGGTGGAATTCTACCCCCTTTACAGGTGAAGAAACTGAAGCCCAGAAAGTAACAATGACTTGCTCAACATCACCCATCTAGCAGGTGGTGGAGGCAGCACTCAAAAGAGGTCCTGATTCCATTGTTTCCTCTAACTGTCTGCTTTGCAGTATTCTTGTGTCTCCTATTGTTCAGAAAGTGTTATCCTTAATGGCAAACTCTCAATAATCACATAAGTTTGATGTTCCAAAGAGCTGCATTTGGAGTCAAAAGACCCTGGTGGGTGGTGTGAGTCCCTGAGTATGGGTGTCTCTGTCCCTGTGAGCAGCCTTTGGTGCTCCTGACAGCCTAAAGCAATTAGCACAAAGGAACAGGGGATTGCTGCAACCCAGGGCCCATCCAGTGACTGTGGAAAGCAGAGTCATGGGAGCCATACCCAGAAGAAAAGAATCTATATAAAATCATGTGACTCTCTCTATTCTTTTTTTTTTTTTTTGCAAAGAGGAAGCTACACAGTCCTCATTCTCATCTAGTACCATGAGATTGTGACCTTCAGGTTTATCTTTTTCAGCCCTATGTCCCTAGCTAACATCTCAGTGCTGAGCACAAATGCTAAGACAAATGTTTGTTATATGAATGAAGATATAATCCCTTCCCCTTTCCTTAGCCAACATTCCCTATGAAATCCCAGAGAGGTGCTCATTTCCTCTTATCTGGGCTCACCTGGAGAAGAGAGATCGCCAAGAATTCCAGAGACAGCTCACTCTGGGCAACCTTCCTGGTGGAGACGTTTCTCTGGAATTAAATCCACATCTGTCTCCCCACAGCTTCACCCATTAGCAACGGGAAAATCCCCTAAAGACCGTAAGTATAAGCTGGCCTCCTTGTGTCATCTGCACAAGTGTTTTCTCTCTCTTTCCCACCTTCCTTACCAATTCCTTCTTGTCCTTTTAGGCTTACCTCAAGTACCGAGTCCTCCAATTAGCCTTCCCTGACTTCACGTCCCTGGGGAAAAGAAATAATGAATCCAGCAGGATATGCAATGTTTTCATTGGTCGCAAGCTCTCCGTGGCAGAGACCCAACTTTCTTGCTGTAGCTCCTGAACTGTGTTGATAATCAATGTTGGCTGAAATGAATTTTTAAAAATTGAAGACTTCTCTCACATTCAGACCAACTCATTCCTTCAAGTCCTCATTTATTTTCTTCTGAGCATTAGAAGACAGAAATTTCTTCTCATAGAAAATTTCAGTCGTACCAAAATTTTAAAGAATCTCATTCATCCCCTTCAGTCAACTTCAATAATCTTTGACATTTTCCACTTTTATTTCATCTAGTCCAGGGGTCGGCAATCTTTTGAGATGCAAGAGCCGCCAGAGGTCAACAAACTGCAGCTCATGAGCTGCAGGCTGTGAAGTAAAATTGAAAATGAAAATAAAGCTATCATAGTTTCACTTATAAAAATTTTAAAGGATATTATTCACATAATCGGTGATTATGTAAAAATATATTTATGGCTTTCAAATAATTTTTGAATTGTTGTGAAAGACAGGAGCTGCATGTGGCTCGCAAGCTGGTTTGCCAACCCCTGATCTAGTCCATGCCCTTAACACTTTTTTAAAACTGGAGTGTTTAAAGGCAAATACAAAGCTCCACAGTTTACCTGTGACTATTTTAGTTTTACCTCTAACAGATCAAGAAGTTTTAGAACACAACACCATTATCACACCCAAGAACATATATTTTAAAATTATACAGTTATACATGTACAAACTACATATCCATACATGTATGTGATGTAGTAGAATTTGTTCCTGAGAAATATCCCATGATGAATTTTGAAGAAAAGTGGCTGGAGCGAGGCAAGAACTTGTGCTTCGATTGGCCTCTGTGTGTCTCCCTCTATGGGATCGAGTACAATTCACAGGTCTTGTGGGGCGGCCGCCATGAAGGATCCAGAGGCCACCGTGAAGACAGGAATGGACGTTCTGGCCTGCACTTCTGAAAAACAAAACTTCATGGTGGACAGGGGACAGACAGGACAGGAGGACGGTGGTGCTGTGGAAGAGACATGCAACGTAGCAGTGAGAGTCAGGAAAGTGCCAGTGTTCAGTCCTTGTGAACATGGATATTTAGGGAGAGGAAACAGGCCCACAGAGTGATTCTGGGAACCTGATCCTTTAATACCCTTAAGATGCCCTTGAAAATTTTAGGGTAAAGACACACGCTACTCAGATTGACGAGGCAACACGACAATAGGGATAAGATCATAAACTCTGGAACCCAGTTTCTTGGACTTGAATGTTGGATTTGCTTCTTATTGGCTTTGGAATATCAGGCAAGTTCTCTATTTTTCTGTGCCTTAATGTCCTTATCCGTAAAATAGGGATAATGATGAGGACTACCTAGGAGTGCCTGCCTCATAGGGTTGTCTGGATGGTTATATGGGTCTTTACATATATATCTCTCAGAACAATGTCTGGCACCTAGTAAGCCCTCTGTACATGTCAACACAATAAGTGTTATCACCATTTACAATGTCCATGTCAGTTTGTGTTTTTCTTTTTGTTTGTTGATTTGAATGTGACTCAGCATACAGAGTGAGCCACTTGGAAGATGAGATCTTATTAGGATTGTATGTGTTTACATGTATAAATGCACATGTAATGACATAATATCTATGCTAATATCCTTCACATGTTCTGTTTAGTTAATGTCTAAATGATGCTGTAGTTTTAGATCCAGTTGTCATAATACTGGGAAACGTATCTATTTAGAGTTTTAAAGCTGCAATTTTAAGGCCAGTGCCTTTGATTCAGGAGACATTTTTAGGCAGGGCAACTTGCTTTTAAATAGAATGAAGCCATTGCTAGTCCCACTCCAAGGGAGGAATTGTGTCCTTTTTCTCTTTCCTTCTTCTGGTTTATTAGAGTTACACCTAGAAGACGGACTGTCACAGATGATATACTAAGAAAATGTGCTAGAAGAATGATTAAAGAAATGATCGAGGGCCGGCCGAGTGGCGCATTGGTTAAGCGCTGGTTTTGGGATGCCAGCGGCCCCGGTTCGGATCCCACATGAGGGCCAGTGACACTGCCCTCTACAGCTAACAACAGCTCCACCTGGAGCTGGGCTGTGCGAGCCCCGGTGATGGTGTGGGTTGCAGCCCCTGCTGCAGTGGGCTGCCATAGGCTGCAGTGAGTGGCCCACAGCCAGCGTGAGCGGCTGGCAGCCAGCGTGAGCTGCCAATAGCCTCGATGAGCGACATCCAGGGGTCAGCGACCGATCTGCCTCATCCGGGAAGAGCAATGACGATACCAACCGTGAAGCAACATCCTCCGCAACTAAAACTGAAGAACAAGAAGACGGCAACTTGTCTGTTCCCCTTCCCCGATTCCCCAACGCTGTTCCCCTCCACCAATTCCCCAATAAAATCTTTAAAAAAAAAAAAAAGAAATGATCGAGTAAATTATTGGTTAATGAATAAATAACTAGAACTTATGCAGCCATAGAGATCCTGTTGCATGATTTCATAAGGTCATGTATAAGAGATGCCCCCAACATCACCAGCCTGTTGCTGCAAACTATGGTCACTTGCTGTATTAATCAAATTATGGTCACTTAAGCCATCACCACCTTATTCTGGAAACTAGTCCCTTCAGAGCACTGCTCCTCCCCCCGCCCCAACAACTTATTTCTGTGAATCTCCTGAGGGGTCTTCTGTATGTCCACATGCCAATCTGGCAGCCTTAGTCCTCACGTGGCATCTTCCCCGCTCTCCCGGTGCATCCTCCTGTGGTCAGGGCCCTTGAAGACTATCAGGGAAGCCTCGCTGCCAGTGGACAGATGGCAACATCCATGCTAGGTGGGCTGACCCTGGATTCTCTCAAAGCTTCCAGTCCTCAGAGTGACCAAATTCCTGAAATCTTTGGAGAAACAGGAGACTCTGGCTCCTCCCTAAGTCTTGCCACACTTTGACAGCAGGGCTCTGCGGGACAGCTGTTTAGTGGAGTCCCACAGGTTTTCTTAGGGACCTGCTCCTCGGTTCCTAACTCCCTTAGAGTGTAAATGCTTAAATGCAGGCTGTAGGGCTGCACAGGTCACAGATGCTATGGTGCCTGCCCTGCTCTCCTCCACTTGCCTCTAGTCCGCTCTCCTCTCTACAGGTACAAAGGAAAAGCTCCCGGGTCTAGAAGTGAGTGGAAATGTCCTGGAGATATGGATGCGTGGAGGAGGTCCTCTTCTCCAGGATGTGGTACTCTAGCATGTGGACTATCAACCATCCTCATATGCTCTCTTGTACAACTAAGAATAGCAACTGTCTGCTGAGCCTGTGTCAGCAGATACAAAGCTAGTGGCCGGTGTGTAATATATCCTGTTTCCCCCAAAATAAGACCTAGCAGGAAAATAAGCTGTAGCATGATTTTAGGTGCCAAAATATGCACCTCGGCATACTAAATATTTTAAGCTGAAGGAGTTTGTGGAAAAGGCACCCTTCTCCCTGAAACAGGTTATAAAACCCTCAGGTGAGGGGTGCGTGCCCTCCATATCCTGGAGGAATCGTGCTATGGCTTGTTCTCCGGCTAGGTCTTATGTTCGGGGAAATACGGTAGATTAGCTCTTGCATCCTCCTAGCAATGATTCTTTGTATCATGTATTGAGGAGGAAAGTGAGGCCCAGGGAGGCTTCATCTCTTACCCAAAGTCACATTTCAGTGGCAGAACCTGAATTCAGACCCAGGGCTCTCTGACTGTAAAGTCCTATACTATTTCATATAATTAGAAAGTCTGAGCAATGACAGGAAAAAGCACACACTGTCCTGCAGACTTTTTTTTTGAGTCATCTGTTGATTCACTTGTCCATGGATCTAAAGCTCTGTTCTTAGAGCCCAGGAGTGGGAGATCCTGCCCCGTCCGTCTCCTAGCCCTTTACTTCAGAGGCCTAACATCGTGCTTGCTTGTAGTCCAGGCCCCTCCCAGTGTGATTGAGAAGGCTGTTCCTTGGCTCCCACCATTCCCTAAGGCAGTGAAATCAGCCTAGCCTCATTCCCACAGGCTGGGGGCCTCTTAGAATGCCAAACACATGTGCTGGTACCCTATGTTTGGTGGTACCGTCCTACTCTTTCTCAGTGGCCTCTGCTGGCAACTAGACACTTTCCCCATGCTTCCCAGTGTAAGAGTTTCCCACACGCGCAGTTTCCAAGATTGGTTCTGCATTGCTTTTCCTGGGCTTGTCCAGGAGCCTACCCTGCTCCCAGGGCCTGGATGTTGGCCTAAGTGTCCAGCCTAGGGACTTCATGACTACTGTCCTCAGAGACAATGCTGCTTCCCAGGTTTCCATGCCTACTCCAAGCTTCGCAGTTCTTGCCCTCACTGGGCTGGGTTGGTATAATTAGTTCTAGCTCCAGAACTCATTCCTCCCCAAGCAGCCCTGCCAGAGCTTGTCTTGCTCAGGAGGAAAGCCCGGCCCAGGCGCACAATGTGCCATGCTTAGGTAGACAAGCCCTGCAAAGGTGCTGCTCTTAGAGGTGTCTAACATGGCAATTGGGACAATATTTTGCAGCCTCCCACAAAGTCAGGTTTTGGGGTCGAGGGATGCATCCACCCACCAAAGGAGCCAAGAGATCAGCTGAGCTTGGATGTGTGTCAGGAAAACTGGTCTGTACCAGTCAACTAATTGGAATGTCAGCAGAGAGCGAGGGTCAGCTTGACTGTCAGGTAACACATTTTATTTACCATTTACAAAAGAAGGTGACTGCATGCAGATTGGGAGGATACAACACCCCCTGTGGAGGGCAAATGTGACAGAGCAGCCCTATCCTGAAACATGGACTGAAACATGGACTACAAAGGACCTGTTTGTTCAGTCTGGGCTCGTGGCTTCTTAGAGTTTGCCTCTTAATACTTTTTGGGTCAAAGACTGCAGAAACCCTGGTAAGGAGCCTGCACACCGGCACATCTGAGTAACACATGAAAGCAGAATCAAGGAAACCATATGTGTATATCATTGTTTAGATAAGATCGCTGATGTGTTCTAGTGCGGTTATTAGTGAGCGGCGTGAAATGCAAAGAACTTATACTTTTCTCTCTGAGTTCATGTCTAGATTTCTTTATAGTAGGTTTCCTTAAAGCCAGACAGAACCTCTTTGTATTAACCAAAGAGACCTGCATATCTTCTCTCCTGGGGGAGGTGGTCCCAAGCTTTCAAGGTGGCCCCAGCTAGAAGAAAGTGCTGAGGAGCTGGGAGCCCGCAGACCAGGTCCCTGCCACCAACCCCTGGTGTGGCCCCTGACAATCATTCCTCTCTTGGGAATTCACTGGATGTGCTGCCCAGCTCTGGTCCTCTCTGATGGCTGGCCAGGGCTGCCCAAGGGCTCTGGTGGTATTGGTGGGTGGGGAGGGAGATGGAAAGGAAGTGTGTAAATCAAGGGCATTGCCATCATCCAGCTCTAGTTGTTGTGGGTCAGTGGCAGCACCCTAACCTCTTAGGGTGCTTGGCAGAGTAGCTGAGGGGTTCCTAATACTTTCTGAAAGAGTTGCACCCCAAAGAAATGGCCTACAGAAAAAATACATGTGTGCTGCTGTGGACTTTGTTAAAGCCTTGTCACCACTACTTATTTCAGTCTTCACCCTAGACCTGTGAGCAAGGCAAACAGGACTTACTTTCTTCATTTTACACATGAGGAAGAGGATGATCAGGGAGTTTAAACAGCTTCTCAAGGTTACACCATGTAAGCAGAAGAGCTGTTTAAACAGAGGTCTCCCCAGAACTCAGCCCTGACATCCTTCTAATGCCTGCACTGTCCTTCATGGACTTTTGGTGGGGCAGCTCCTTGAGAGGGGACTTGAAGCTGTTCCAGATGCCTCTAGGGCCATCACTGTGGCTCCAGTTTGGACATTTCCAGGCCCAGGGCAGCCCTGGATGGGGCATCTTCTCTCACTCCTGCAAAGCCTATCTTACCCCTCTGTATCCATGGTCCCCTGTGGGCATAGCAGGGACCCCACAGACTCTGCTTGAACACCATCCCCCAGTGCCCCCAGTGGCTTTCAGGCACAGTCCTGCAGGCAGCATGTTTTCAGTGCATCTTTGCCTTTTTTGCTACATTTGCTCTCCCTCAGCCTCCAAGGTTTGCTGACTTCCAACTTTAGTCAGCACTGAACCTCCTTTTTCTACTCCCACTCTTAGCTGGAGGCTTCAGGATTCAGGTTCTAGTTGGCTTTGTCACAGGTGGACAGACACCTGCTCTTGACTAAGGATGGAGGCCTCAGGAGGACACAAGAGACTGTGAGGTCTGGGATTGATGAATAGAAGACACTGAGTCAGGCTCCATGTTGGTCCCCAGTCTCTGCAGAACAGGGAGCATTGTAGCTGTGCCAAGGGTACAGCTACAGATTGGGTAACAGGGAAATATTTGTCAATTGCACTCAGAACCAGAGCAACCCCTTGCCTAAGGCGCTGTCCAGAGTCCTGGATATGGAGGTTACACCATTCCACAAAACAGGTGCCTGAGGGAGCAGAGGGGGGAACGTAGGCTGGGGAAGGGAGGGGTCATGGGACACATTCTAGAAGTAAGCCTTGCTAGCTACATTGTTTTCAAACTTTTGCCTGAGTTCGGAGACCAGAGCTGACTGTGTGGGGTTTCCCAAGGCCTTGGGTTTGGGTGAACGTTGGGGCTGACGAGGGGTGAGTGAGCCAGAGACTGTAGGCACAGCCCCCCAGGGGGCTGCGACCGTGCTGGGGGCCATTCCGGGTGGTGGAGGGGGAGCTGGGACTCTGGGGGGTGGGGGGCTTCCTAGGCTGTTGTTGCAGTTTTCAATGGGAAAATCCTCTTGGAGCACAAACTTGGCAGCGGGCTTGGTCCTGTTGAACTTGAGCCACTCAATGCGGACAGTGCGAGGTGCAGGGCTGGGCCGCTTGCGGAGCACGCGGCGCACTGGCAGGACCTTGTTGGACTTTCTGTGGTGCCAGAAGGTGGCGGTGGAGACGAGGACGGTTATGGCCACGATGCCGGCCATGATGCCGGCCAGCACACCCACAGCCTTCATGGGGTTGTGTTTGGTCTGCATCAGGAAGGCGTCCATGGGGCTTTGGGACAGCATCTGGAAGAGAGGGCGAGCCCTGCATTCAGCTGCTCCTGCTAGTCCCTGGAGGACAGAGCAGGGAATGTGAGCTCCCTTAAGGCTGCTGGTTTTCAAACTTTCTGGCATCAGGCATCCCTTGACAATTTGTTGAGCACTATGGGCCTCATTCCAGAAAAATGCACACAGAGAACGCACAAGGAATGCAACTCACCAGAAAAAACTTGCAGAGCGAGAACGTGATGCAAATACCCTCTTTCCAATGAAGACCTCCTGCATTAGCTGGACTCTATTCTCCAGAAAGTAGGGTGTCTTTTACCTTTGATTACAAGGGGCTGCATCTGCCCAAATGCATCGGGAACCCCTGAAGTGATGACTTTCTGCCTGACACAGAGCTGAGAACTACACATAATGTGAAGGAGGCATCGCTATTCCCATTTAACAGCAAGGGAAGCGGACACTAAGCAAAGTCCAAAGTCACCTTGTTAATAAGTGAAATCAGGATTTCAACCTGATTTCAAAGCCTGTGTGCTTGATGGCACAGGAGGCTTTATTAGCACTGAGTGTCTTTTGGAAGAAGGCTGGATGGAGGTGGTCTTTCTCCCTCTGGCCATGCTGCAACAAGACCAGAGTTGGCCCTCCGACCCTCTTCCCAACCTAGGCTCCATACCCACCTCAGTGTCTGTGATATCAATCTTGAGTAAGGCCGTGGTGCTGAAGGATGGGGATCCACGGTCCTTGGCCTGCACCTCCAGGGACCACGTGTAGTCCCCATTGGGTGTGATATTATGAAGGGCTTCCAGTGAGTGGATGGAGTTCTTGAGCCAGATCTCTCCTGTGTGTGCATTGATGTGGAACACATTGGCTGGCTCCGCACGGGTGATGGAATAGTCCACCAGGTTGTTGGGCTCCTCTGCGTCCTGGTCCGTGGCCTGTGCACGGGGAGGGACAGACATAGCTGGGCTTCCGAGGGAATACTTACATACCCTGGTTAAACCAACATCCTATGGGGCTTGCTGGGTTGATGGGAAATGGCCCAACTGAATGGATTGGAGTTGGAAGAGGAACTGAAAGTGTGCCCTACTATGAACCAGAGTCTCTGCCAGGCCCTATGAGTTATGCCATTCCCTTCTCAGTACAATCTAGGCAGTAGATATCATTGAAAAACTAAAGCTTGGATCCTAAGTGACTAGTTTAAGGGTAGGTAAGTAGGAGGAGGGGAGATGGGATTCAAAGTCAAGTCTGTGGGGTTTCAGAGTCCATGTTTTTCCACATGGAGGACACAGTGTAGTACAGTGGGAAAAGCATTGCTTTGAAAACAGTCCAACAAGCTATGTGAACCAAAGTAAACCAACACTTAACCTATCAGAGCCTCAATTTTTTGTTTTGTGAAGTGGCAATAATATCTTCTTTACAGAGGTTATTTCTGGGTTGAGGTGGGAATGGGGTATATAAACATCTTTACAACCCTGGCCCAGAGTGAGAATCTAATACATTTTAAAATAAATTCTTATGCCACAATGTCTCTTGTAGCTGCTAGAATAAGGCTTTTAGGGGAGCTTAGCTGCCTTGGAAGCCCACCTCAATTTTCACTGGGGTCCCCAGCACCATTGTCTTCTCTTGGATGCTCTTTGCAAACTGGGGGTAGTGGTCATTGACATCCAGCAGAATGACGAACACCTCAGCCAGGCTGTGCCTGCCCTCCATGTCCTCTGCCTTCACATAGAAGTTGTACCTGGCAGTGGCTTCAGCGTCCAGGCTGGCCCAGGGCTGGGTGTAGACAATCCCAGTGGATGGGTGGATCAGGAAGCTGCTGGGCACAGAGAGCGCAGGCAGGGGTGTGCACAACTACATGCCCAGGCACATGTGTGCACACACACATGGATGTACATGTGCCTGCATAAGCTGCCTCAGGAAGTGCCAAACAATGCCTTATTTAGCTCTTCTAAGATATCTCACCTGCCCCTCTTCCCATCCTTGCAGTCTGACTGAGGGAGGCCCATCTACTCACTCATCTATCAACATTGAACTTAACAATCCAAGTCACAGCCCTTCCCTCTTGTCCCCTGGTCTGCCCTTCCCTAGCCCAGCACTGCTTGCCTGGCTCCTGAGACCATGGGTCCTAACTCCAGGCCATCATGGTGACCCTTCCTCTCTCAAATCCCAGCATCTCACTGAGTGTCTCCCCAATACTTCTGCCTCAGGCTCTGCTTCCCTCTACTCCTTGCCCCCACTCTTGGCTCCCTGACCTAGGTCTTGTCCTTTCTAAGTTCCTCCTGCCCATCCACCCTCAGCCTCAGCCTCTCAAGTCCTTTGCCAGGGGCTCTGTCTAGGATCCTGGATCTACTTACAGGTCTGCCCCAGATCCATAGATGGAGTATTTGACTTTGCCCCAGGGACCTGTGTCCGGATCCACAGCCTGGAAGAGAGAAAGCTCCCAGTGGCCCCTGCCCCTTTGTCTCGATATGTTGGCAGCTCATATGTCTGAGGGGTGTTTTCAAATGGCGAAACAAGAGATTTGGGGGATTGCCCAACTGGGGAGAATTTGATCTGTGGACCTGCCCTGGACCCCTAGTTTTCTGCCCAGGAGGCCTCAAGTGTTGGAGCAACACTGGATCTGGAAGGCATGTATTCTCCTTTGTAAATGAGGAAGGAAAAGGAGGTGAGTCCTGTGCACTGAGTTTGGGGTTCACATTTATGTCCTCCTTGTAGTCCAAGAGGTGCTGCTATCCCCATTGTACAGAAGTAAAAAAAAAACAGAGGCTCACAGAGGGCAAGTAGCTCTGAGTGTGGGCTTTGCAATTCAAAGTGGAGCCCAGCTTTGTCTGACTTCATAAGGTCCCCTTTGGTGGGGTTCCCAACCCACCCTCATTCCCTGGGACAATCCTCAACCCACTGTGACAGCCAACACGTTGGAGCCCCCTGGAGCATTCTCAGGGATTCTGGCAATGTAGTAGTGGGAGGTGAACTTGGGGACATTGTCGTTGGTGTCCAGGAGCTGGATCACTACATCCGCTGTGGAGCTGAACTTCTCCGGGGTGTTCACTTCCATGGCCAGAAGCTGGGAAAGAAGGAAAGCAAGAACATGTCTGGGTGTTAATTGCCCTTCAGAGGACCTTCCTACTTCACGTCTCAGCCCTGGCCCCGCACCCACCTACCTTTTACTCTCAGCTGCTATTCCCGCCACCACCTGCCAGGGGCACCTATATGGCATTCCATAATTTCTCCCACTGACTTGCAAGGCCAGATTTCTTATACAGTAGTTCCCAATTGTATTTCTGCTGATTTCTTCTTTTCCACTCAATTGAATGTTCCTTTTTAGTTCCAGCTTTAAAATTTATTTTGCTTCATGGTATAATTTAATATTTGTTAGAGCAAGTTCCTGCCTAATAGTCTTAAAAAAAAAATTTCTGACTATACTTATAGGCTTATTTCTCCAGATAAAAACCAGTGTAGGGCTGTCTGAGTGGTGTGTTGGTTAAGAGTTGGCTTGGGACGCCAGCTCTGAGCAGCAGGGCCACCAGTTCGGATCCCACATAGGCCAGTGACACTGTGCCCTCTACAGCTAAGATGGTGAACAACAGCTCCACCTGGTGTTAGGCTGCCATGAGTCTCCAGCGACAGCGTAGGCTGCAGTGGGGCTACAGTGGGCTGCCATAGGCTACAGTGAGTGACCAGCAGCCAGTGTGAGCAGCTGGCAGCTGGTGTGAGCTCCCAAGAGCTGCCATGAGGGGCCGTCCAGTGGCCATTGATGGATCTGCCTCACCTGAGAAGAGCGCTATGATGATACCAACATGGGCCAGTGAAGCAATGTCCTCCACAACTAGATCGAAGAACAAAAGGACAGCAACTTGTCTGTTCCCCTCCCCCAATTCCCCAACACTGTTTCCCTCCCACAATTCCCCAATAAAATCTTAAAAAAACAAACAAACAAACAAAACAACAACAACAACAAAAACAACAGTGTAATTGTGTCAAGTCTTCTCACCACCTCCCTGAAGGAAATTCTAGGTAATACTTAACTGAGGTAGCATTGGATTCTATGGGTTGTTTTTTTTTAAAGATTTTATTGGGAAATTGGGGGAGAGGACCAGCAAAGTTATTGTTCTTCAGTCTTCATTGTGGAGGGCACCAGTGGCCATCTGACTTCCCATCGGCAGCTCATGGTCTCTAAACTCAAGGTGCTGTGTTCAATCATAGTTGTGGGTGGGAGTCGCCACCATCCCATGCGGGAGTTGAACCAGCAGCCTTGTTGTTAAGAGCATATGATCTATCCACTGAACCATCCGGGTGGCAGCTCAGCTCAACATCCTGAGTTCAGTCTTAGTTGTGGGCAGGTGTAGCCCACCATTGAATAGGCAATCTTGTTGTTATACCAGCTGAGCCATCCTGCCACCTGTTGGCAGCTCAGCTAGGGCACAGCGTTCCCTGGCCCATGTAGGAATCGAACCAGGCGGCCCTGTTGCTCAGAGCATGCACTCTAAGCCAACTCTTAACCAATTGAGCCACTCGGCCAGCCCCAGCATTGGATTCTTTATTAATGAGAATTTGCTTTTTAAATAGGGTGTTTCTATACATTTCTTGTCTTCTTTGTATCCTTTTGTTAAATGTTTGCATTTTTTATCATCTAGATGCTGCATATTTATTGCTATGGTAAATCCTAAGAATTTTATCTGTTAGTTGTTATTGTAAAAGAGAATGTTTTATGACATTATTCTCATTGCCAATTTTTGAATGTAGGAAAACTATTGGATTTTATGTATTAACTTTGTAACGAATCATGTTAACAACTTTGCTGCTTCTAACAGCTTTTCAATTTCTCTTAGATTTTTCTAAGCGAACAATCACATCACCTACACATAATGATAAATCTGTCTCTTCCTTTCTAATGTTTATACCTTTTATTTCCTTACTTCATCCAGGAATAATGTTACTCCAGAAATGGTGTTAAATAACAGTGGTGATAGCGAGTATCCGTGTTTTGTTCCTGACTTTATACAGTGCTTTTAGAATTTCACTTTTAAGAATGATGCTGGCTATCAATGTGTATGCATGTATAATTATAAATAATTATAACAATTTAAATAATATCAATGAAGAATTTTTCCTTTTTATTAATATATATTATTTATATGTTTATGTATAATAGGCATTGTTTATATGTTTATAATTTTAAATGATTACAAATACAAAGGAGTATTTTTCCATTTTCTGTTCAAGTTTTTATCAGAATAGATGACAGGTTCCAACGTATATGAGAAAAACATTTATCTTGACAGTCATATAGTTTTTCTTTCTACCCCTATTAAGATGGCACATTGTATTGGTAGTTTCCCTTTGAACCCTCCTTGTATTCCTGGAGATAGCTAATTTAGAAGCAGGAGCTGAGAGTCTCTGGAAACAGTAGGAATAGGCTTTTGTATCACTTTTTTTTTCTCCCTTCCCCTTTTGCTCTCCAAATCAGCAGGAAAGGCAGAGTGACTGAGAGGAAATGAGTAAGGTCAAGAGGAGCAGGGATGACAAGGGACCCCTCAGAAATGAATACAGGTGCTGGGACCCCCATTCAGGGCTGTGCAAAGCATCACCTACCTTGAAGGTTAACACTTTGAACTTTTCAAAGTCAATGGCAGCTGAGTTCTCCACAATGATCGTGACTTGGGCTTCATTCAGCACTGTCTGTGGGACCACCCGGAAAATGCCCCCAGGGCCTACCAGCTGCAGGTTGAATTTGGCATTGGCTCCCTAAGCCATAGAGTTTGGAGAGAGGAAACAGGAAGAATGAATAGAAACTCATATAGTTCTGATAAGCAAGGAGCCTTCATATGCCCTTAACCTTTGGAGGTAAGTATTATTACTTCTTTCTATAGGTGAGGTGATCAAGGATCAGAAATATTCAGCAGGTTATGAGAACTAAACAAAGGAAAATCACAGAGGCCTAGCACTGTGCTGGGCATAGGAGGCAACATGACACATTCACAAATGCCTGTCTGATGGGTCAGAAGCAGATGTGCTTTTGTTCGATTGACTTTTACTTTTTAATCGATTGTGAATGTCTTTAGGCCAGGCAGATAGTCTTTGATTAGCGATGCCTCCACTCTCTTTCTTAGTTAACACTCCCTTGTTTCATTTGTTTTGTGACCCACCAGACCCCTGTGACATAAGCATGAAGACTGATACAGACTCAGCTTTGGGACCTTGGCCCCGTACAATCTGCAGGAAGGCAGGATGGAGGGCAGCGCTACACACCTGGTCTGAGTCATTGACGGTGATTTTGAGTCCCCGCAGGATCTCCCCCTGGGGTGGGTGCTCATACATGGACAGCTCAAACCTGTTCTGGGGTCCATTCTCTCCATAGAATGTAGGCGGATGGTTGTTGAGGTCCACGATCCTGATGGTGACTGGGGCCATGGCCTGGGCAGCTGGGCTCCCTGCAGAGCTGACCTCAGTCACCTAAGATGGGGACAGGTGGCTAAGGTTGTGTGACAGCCTGACTTCAATGGCTCCAATGATCCCCACCTCTTGGTATTCATTCTTGAGTAATCCCCTCTTCTTAAATGTGGCCTGGCCTAGTGACTTATTTCTCACTGAGAATGTGGCAAAGGTGATGAGATATCACTAAGTGATCAGATTTAAGAGATTAAAACTACTGTGTTCTAGCTGACTGTTTCTTGCTGGCTTTGAGGAAGCAAACAGCTATGGTAGAGAGGTCTATATTTCAAGGAATAATGGTGACCTCTAGCCAACACCTAGCAAGGAACGAAGGCTCTGAGTCCAACAGCCTACAAGGAACGAAATTCTGCCTATAAGCATGTGAGTTCAGAAGGTGACCTTCCGGAGTGAAGCCTCCAGTGAGAACACAGTCTAGGCTGACAATTGGATGGCAGCCACATGAGAGACTTTGACACTGGGGACCAGATAAACTGAGCCTGGACTCCTGACCCACAGAAACTGCAAGATACAAATGTATGTCTTTAAAAGCCACTGCATTTGTGGTAATACATTCCAGTAGTCATAGGAAACTGATACAGTGCTGTCACTAACCCTGTTTACCAGAGAGGTGCAGGAGGTGGAGCAGTCACCTGGGGTCGCAGCTGGTGAGGAGCACATGTGTCTGATTCCATAGGCAGTGCTCTCTCCGCCTCACCACACTGCTCTCTCTTTGCGGCCAGACATGGGTTCAAACCCTAGCTCTGCCACATTCTGTCCTTGTGTCCATTGGCCCCGGGGAGGCTGCAGGGAGGGGAGGGTGGAGGTACAGCCATAGGTAGCTAACACATGCTGCAAAGGTAGGGCCAGGAGCCCGCAGGTACCTCAGGAACCATGTGGCAACGTGTGCCTCCTTCCCCTTGTTTTATCAACATGCTCTGGTCTCACCAATCCTAAAATTTCCCTGCCTGGGCCCCACTCTGTCACACCCTAGCTGCTTCCTAATTCTCCTTTCTCAGAGCCTCCACCAGCTGTCTTCATTCCCTACTTCCCACTCAATTCTCAGACCGTTTCCAGCTGAGACTTAACACTGATGTGTATGCTGCATGAGGCACTGTTTTCTCACCTTCCCCGGTGCTCTGTGCCCTTGACCAGTGTGACTGCTTTCTGCAGTTCCCCTCGACCTCTATGATCTCTCCTTCACCTGCCCCTCCTCCCTCCTTACTCTAATCCTCCAGTCCTTGGCCCATGGCTCCTCTCTCCCCTCAGCCATCCTCTGGATGATCTCATTCTCTTCTATCATTTTACAGCTGCCCGTTTGTTTGTACTCTGTCCTCTAAATTCTAAGCCTGTATACCCAGGTTTGGATGTTTCAACTTGGATGTTCCTGAAGCACCCAAATTCACCATGCCTGTCCTCCACCTGCCTCTTTCCCTGTGTTCCCGATGGCATGGTACCGCCCCAGGCTCATCCACCCCTCTACTTCCCCACACCCCTCATAGCCACTCAGTTGCCATGTTCTGTGGAATCAGACTCCTTCATATTCTGCAGTTGGTCCATTCCTGCCATGCCACCTCCCCTCATCCCCACGGGCCCTCTTCATCTGTCACTTTGACTGATGGTGCTGCCTCCCTGCCTCTCGTCCATTTCCCTTCAAATACAAGTCAGGGGCAGTGCTCTCCAATGCTAAGCTGGGACTGGGCCAGAATCACCTGGGAGCTCAGAAAACGCAGAGTCCGGGCTTTACCCCAGTCACACTGGATCCCCACTCCCAGGAGTAGACTCTAGAAACCGCTGTTTACCATGCTCTCTGAATGTGAGAACCCCACTGGTCTGCTGAGCAGCCTGGGTGAGTTTTTGTAACATGACTGTAATCCTGCTCAAAACCTTTCCGTGGTTCTTGATTGCTCTGGGGCAAGGGCAACGACATAATTTTCAGGCCCAGTGAAAAATGAAAATGTGGGGCCCCTTGTTCAAAAATCATTAAGAATTTCAAGATAGCAAGAGCCGAGCATTAAGCCCAGCATGGGTCTCTTCTAACCGTGGTCCCTGTGTAATGGCACAGGTCGTATGCCCATGAACAGGCCCTGCCCGAGGGGAAAGCCTGTACCTCGTATGTAGCTCCATGGCTGCTCTGGCCCCAGCCTGGCACCCAGCTGTTTCTCATCTACTCGGTGCCCATGGACTCTTCGCTGCAATTCTACTTGATTCCTCACTGTCTTCTACTATACCATGTTCTCTCACCTCCAGCCATGGCTCACTGGCTTTCTTAGCTTAGAAAGACAGCACTCTGTCCCCACCCACCAGGGCTTCCCTCCACCAGTCTCCACCTGCTGGGTCCTATCCATGTTCAAGGCATAGATGCTTGAGTCCTACCTTCTCCTGTCTTGTCACAACTCTGCTTGTGAGTTCCTGTCTCTCCCAGCCAGGCGCTTTGTGTATCTGCTATCACCTTCACACAGGCTACCTATGCTCCTTGGAGCAACATCTAGCTCCCTCTGCAGACCGTGAGCCCTGGGGAATAGTGGAGGCAGCCTAGGGGGCTCAGGCCCTTCCAGGGCCAGAGAGCAGGGAAGGCCAAGCTGAGGGAAGTTACCTGTACATGCAGCTCATACACCTCCCTCTGGAGCTGGGCAGGGTTCTGTGTGATGAAGATGGCTCCAGAAGTCTCATTAATTTCAAAAGCTCCATCACTCCCTGTTACAGAAGAGAGACACACTCTGAATTGCTGACTGGAGCCACAGGGTGTAGGAGAACTGTGCCAGGTAGGGTGCCATATGCTCCTCATGCATTATTTCATCGACTTCTCCTCTATAGAATATAATTCTATCATCTGTGTCTTGCCAACGAAGACACTGAATCTCAGAGGGGCTAAGTATCTATGTCAAAGGTTACACAGTAAGTGCAGAGCTGGGACTTGAACTCACTTCTGCCTGGCTCCCAGGGTCTATATTACTTTTCTTCTCTTGTGCATAGCTCAAGCAGGTGTGTGTGTGTGTGATGGAAAGAGAAAGTGACAAAGGAAGAGATACAGATGAAGGAGATATGAAAGTGGAGAGAGAGAAGGTGAGAAGGGAAGGGAGGGAGGGCAGCAAAAGAGGAGATAGGAAGAGGAAAGAGACTGGAGGAGGATGAGAAGAATAGGAGAGGGGGAGGGGTGGGTGCTTGGTAATTGTGTAAAGATTTGAAGTGGTGGTGAAGAGAGAAGGCAGTCGAGGGTCTGCATGCCTGGCAAAAGGAGCAGGTTTGTGATGGCGGGCATGCTCATTTGTGCATGAGCTGCTCGAGGAGCAGCGTGCACCAGGCATATCCTAGGAACAGGGTTGCAGGAGGCAATGGTGTCTGAGTGGGAGCATATGGACATACGCATATCTGGGATCAGGTATTAGCTGTGATGGCCCACTGAGGGGCAGGCCCTGTAGGGAGTAGCTACTGAGGGCTGCAGAGCCCACCCCAAGGGCTGGCCCTACCTGCACAGTTGCTGCCCAGTTGTCGAAAGAGCACAGACTCAGAGTCAGCAGACTTAGGTTCAAACCCAGTGGGAACTTTGGATGCCCATTAGCTTCTCTGAACCTCAGTTTTCTCACCCATATATAGGGCTAGTACTAGAGAAATACCATATCATCATTGCATTTAATTCAAATGTAAATTCTAGGCCAAAACATTTAACATAATTAGAAAAAAAAAAGGGCAATTTAAAGAACATAAGAAATGTTGCCATCCCTTCTTGTTAATGAGCATATGCCCAGGATAAAGGAAACATGGATCTGTGCCCCTATTTTTTCTCAGTTCCCAATGCTTCTCTCCCTGTCACTGGACATAATGACAAGTGGGGGCCAGTGGAAGCGCCCAAGGAGACTTGCTGCCTAATGGGCCCAGACTCTCTTCTCCACACATTTTGTGCTTCTGACCCTATAGATGAGAGAACTGGGGCACAGAGAGACTGGGGAAACTTGCTCTGGTTGCCTGCGGAGCTGGAGCTGCAGCCCAGTGATCTTCTGTCCCCAAAGCTGCCCCGACTTACCGCTCATGAGGCTGTAGAGAATGTGGTTGGGTTTGCCCCGATCTCCGTCCATGGCGACCACTGTCAGTACCTCCGAGCCCTTGGGGGAACAGGAGCAGCTGCCTGAGGCCAATGGGTGATGCTAGGGCTCTCCCTTGTCCAGACACTGTCCCCATCACAAAGGGGAGGTGCTGTCCCCACTGATCCCTGCTCTGTGGGAACTCAAAGCAGCCACTGGCCTCCCAGGGCTGAAAGGACAGCCTGAGCCCTGCTGCCTCCTCATCCACAGGGTCAGCATGCGGGCTTCCCAGGAACTCAGGCTTCTCACCTCAGACGCTGCCTCCCTTCCCACACACCACACTCAGCTCTCTCCTCTGCTGTCCCCGCCCTCCAGCTCCCCCCACTCTGCCTCATCCATTTTTTGCCTTCAGAGGTGCATAGAAGGAGAGGTGAGAGACTGATGGGAGAGGGGTCAGCACACAGTGGGTGCAATGGAAAGTCCAGGAATTAGGATTTTATCCTGTGACCCTGGAGTGCTGTTCAAAAGGTTGGGATAGGGGTACCACAACTAGACAAGTCCTGCTGGACCTTGGCCTGCCACCCGCTTCTAAGCTCCCTCCTCAGGCCCTTCTCCCTGGCCTGCCCATACTCATGGCTACTTCCTGGCGTCTCGAGTGCTGCCTTCTCTCCCCTCAGTCCACTCTTAGCTCCTCAACAGGACAGTGCTGGCCTGCCTCTGCCCCATCCTGAGCCCCCACCAGGGCACTCTATCATTTCTCTCCCTTGCTCTGTGCTGTCTCCACCACTAAGCCGTTGCTTCAGGTAAGGGAGTATTTTAGCTTGGGCCTAACATGTGAATGGTGCTTTTCATTGCTTCACAAAGTCAGGGATAATGAAAAACAGGAAGTGAACATTGAAAATGCAATTCAATTCCACAGAGAGTTCTTGAGCCACTGCCTTATGAAGTCTGGCTCTGACCATGTCTCACTCAGCAGGGAGCTCATGGTCTGGCTGGGGTGTCCTATAAATAGAGGGATGCAGACCAAGGAGGGGGTGTGCATGGAGGTCTGTACCAAGTGTGGGAGAGGGGGCAGCTCTTATCTCAACCAGTGATGTCAGGGGAAGTGGTGTCTGGGCTGAACTGAGAAGTGCTAGGGGCACCAGGCCCATGGGCACAGTTCAGGCACAGAGATTAGGATGGAGTGGTGAGATGGGCTGGAGTGGGTAGAAGATGGTGAGGGCTCATGGGTAGGGGGAAAGCTGGTCCTCAGATGCCAGGCCAAGGAGTGGGACCTTCCTTGAGAGACCAAAAGACAAGTGCAGTAGCCAAAGTACTGGAGGCAGACTGCACTGAAGCGGAGCTGAGGCTGGCCTTTGAGCTGGGCCCGTGTGTGATGTCTAGTGAGGGTCATGGTGGTTCGGCAGCAAACTGTGGGAGAACTACTGGTCTGAGGGGCCCTGGGCTACAGGCTTGGGGCTATGGAAGCACAAAGGCACCTGACCACCTATATGAGGTATAGGGAAGGCCCCACCCAAACCAAGGTTCAACTATCTTCCAGCCTGTCTTCTTAGCCCTTCTGAATGGCCAACCCTTGCAGTTGGTCTGGGGTGTGTTTGAATGAGGAAAGAAATGCCTGGTACAGTCTTGGCACCCAGCAGGTACTCCACCACAAGCACCCGCTTCTTCCCCCTTATACTTCCGGAGGAAAAAGACCTGTTGGTGGCTTGAGTGAGTCCAGAGCCAGCCTCTGTATGAGGAGGGCGACCCAGGGCTGAACTCAGCCATTTCCAGCAGGGGGATCCCAGGGCAGTGTAAAGGACAAGGCAGGAGGCATCAAGAGGAGACACTGGGCTGAGGGGCGCGCGCAGCCACCCACCGGAATGGTGTCCTCGTACACATAGCCATAGTAGGGTGTGCCCACAAAGAGAGGGGCCATGTCCTGCACATCCTCCACATTGACTGTGACTGTGGTGGTGGCCGAGAACACCACATCAGCCCCTCTCAGCCTCCCTCCGCCATCCTGGGGAAAAATCAGAGAGTGAAAAGGGGTGGGCTCTGGAGTCGACAGACTGGTGGAATCTGACTCCTGCTACTTACTGGTCATGAAGCCAGCTGCCTGCTCTGAGTTCTGTTTGCTTCTGTGTCACTTGAGCTAATTCTCCCCTCATAGAATGTTGGGCAAATTAAATGAGATGATGCATGAAGGTCTTCAGTCAGTGCCAGGTATGTAGGAGGCACTCAAAAATGGTCTTTTGGAAACAGGGTTAGTTCTCTCTCCAAGGAAATGATGTTGGACAAGTGGCAAAGAAGGGGGTCAGAGCCACTTTCCCTCCCAGCCAGGAACCAAGACTCAGACACCTCCTGAGGACCTGCTGGAGCGTGACTGCCCCCGAGCTGAACAGCCGAGCTGTGTCCTCACGGAGAAACCGCAAGTGACCTGGGACAGGCTGGACTGGGATGGCCTGTAGCCAACATGTGACCCACCTCAAGAGCCTGTGTGGAAAACTAAATGCTGGGCCTAGAGGACTGGGGTTTCCTGCCCTCCGTGAGGGCGAGAAGAACCACTTTGGCTGAGCAACTGCTGAGTTGCAGGTCCTATACAATGCACTTTAAAAATATGAGGAATTTGGGGCTGGCTGAGTGGCGCGGTGGTTGAGCGCTGGCTTGGGAAGCCAGCGGCCCCGGTTCGGGTCCCACATGTGGGGGCCAGTGGCACTGCCCTCAAAAAAAAAAAATATGAGGAATTTAGTTAAGCCTCAGGGGTGGGCTGGTGAGGAAACTGAGGCTCAGAGGGGGTGACTGGTCACATAGAGAAGAAGAGGTGGGGGGAGCAAGACTGGGAGGTACCCAGAGGCCAGGGTGTGGGGGACATGGTGGTATATGAGTCTCCAGGCCATGGCCACCTGGTCCTACAGAGGGGAACCTGGCCTGTCAGTAGTGAGAAGGTGTGTACCATCTCCCAGGAGGGAATTTGCACTCTCCAGCCCACGCCAGCCTCCCTGGAGAATATGTCCATCTATGGGCAGGGTCCACTCCACACAGATTCTGAGCAGTTGTCCCCCACCCCACCATACCTTTGCTCTCCAAACTCTGTCGTAGAGCCTAACTGTTCCAATCCAAGGGCAACTTCCCTTAACAAAGGCTGAAGAAAGACTGGATGGGATGCCCCCATGCCTCTCCCTCTGTTACCTTGGCAACCACGGTGACGAAATGGGCCCGGGCTTTCTCGTAGTCCAGGGTGGTCCCCGACCTGAGGCGTAGCACACCGTTGTGGCGGTCCATGGTAAATTTGGTGGGCTGCGTATTCTATTAAGAGTGAGGGATAGGCTGAGCCTTGGGGACGGACCCCAGCCGGCCCCACAGTGCCCCTTCTGCCTACTGAAAGGGGATCATCACTGTCCTTGTCACAGGAATACTGTCTTCAGGGCTGAGGTTCAAATTTAAGGGCATTCAGCCTTTCTAACCCCTAGAGTCCCCCTTCCTAGGGCTCTTGGCTTCCCCCTCCCCCTCCCTAAGTTAAAGCCAAGAAGTTCCCTTCCAGCAAGGCTTTGGCTTTTCTCTCTGCTCAACCAGAAAACAATTGGGCTCAACTTTGGGCTAAGCTCTTGCCAGGTGTTTCCAGCAGGGAGAAATGTCAGCAGAGTGTTCTAACCTAGAGGCTGTGGAATCTTCATATCCCACTAAGTAAGTGACTATAGGCCAGTCCCAGGCAGCATCTGGTGCTGGTAGTGGTGATGGGGGTGGGGTGGGGGCAAGAGTGGGGATGTTTTTAACCATCAAGCTGTACTGTCTTGAAAATTGTGAGAGCAAATGCGTAAATGAGGAGAGAAGAGGAAGTATTACAGAAATGGCAGCCATGTGAAGGAGGGCAGCGGGTTCCTGGTGAGCCCAGGGAGAGGCGGACAGGGCAGGGAGGGGTCTTGCCTTTGACTGGAAGGGAGGGATAGACAGGGGGTGTCATAGCTCTGCCCTTCTGAGAGTTGCCCTTCTGCCCTTTTTCCTACTGACAATTCTAGGCCCAGACAGCTTTTTTTCCAGCTCGTGTGGGTGCAAAGTGTTCAGGCCTTCTCCTGGGGAAGGGTTTGGGGGTGGAAAGCTGAGGGTCCTGGAAATCTGGGGAAAGGGAGGCAGGCCAACTCAGAGGGTGCCAGGATGGTGCAGTCAGGAGAAGACAGCTTCCATCTGGTTCCCTCTCATGTCCCCACCTGTCGGTACTACCACTGTATTTACTGCAGCCTGGTTGGGATCCAATGTGGCATCTCTGACAATCTTTGGGAATAGTAGAGGCACTGACCTAAGGGCCTTGGTGATGGAGGTGGGGGTCAGCCAGGAGTCAACTCTAGCCCAGGCCTCTGGTTCTGTACTGCGTGCCCTGCCTTACCTGTAGGAAGTAGGTGACACTCCCTCCAGAACCTGTGTCCTTGTCCAGGGCATGGACCTTAAAGATACTGCTCCCGGGAGGTGTGTCCTGAGGGGTCATAACCACAGGGGGTCAGAATGCTCAGGAAAACAGGAAAGAGAGGTATGGAGAATCATGGAAAGGTGGGGTCAGGGGAGTGAAGGGCTAAAAAGAAGCGACAAGGTGGCCATTAACCCAGGCAGCCCCCAACAGGGGGATGAGCAATGATAGAGGAGACACATCAGAGAAGGAAGAAAAAGGAAAGAGCAGACACCCTCCCCAGAGGATGGCTTCAAAGAGAGAGTGAAAAAAACAACAACTAAGACTCCAAATAGATAAAGGGTTTCAACATGAAATGAGAAAAGGCTTAATAAACATATAGACCTATTCAGCATTACCAGGGATCACGTACATACAATTTAGAGCCAGAAAGCCAGAATGAAATATGTTTCTCCTACAGAAATAGCAAACATTAAAAAATTTGAGACTCCCCAGTGTTAATGGGGGATAGGGAACCAAACCCTCTCCCACATCCTGGTGGAAAGAGCAAATCGATGTTATTCCTGAAAAGCAATCTGGCAGCACCTCCTAGGCATGGATACTTTCAACCTAGTGATTTCAAATCTTGGACTGTAGCTTAAGGAAATAATTCTAATTAGAGAAAAGAAACTTTTATGTTCAGAATTTGATGCTTCTTACGACAGCAAAAAGTTAAAGTATCTTAAATATCCAAACACAGGAGAACAGTTCCATAAATGATGGAATGTTCACTTAACAGAAGTTACTAAAATGATAGTTACTCAAACTTTACAATCAATGGGGGAAATGATTATATTATAAATTAAGTGAAAAATAGTATACAGAAAGCATATGTTTAGTATAGTCACAACGGCGTAAAACAAAGAGAAAATAAATCCAACAATCACAAAAATTACTAGAAAGAAATACACCAAAATTTAACAGTATTGTCTCAAGCTAGAGGGGTTGAGGGTGATTTTGAACTCTTTTTGTTTCTACTTTTCTATATATTTCACATTTCCACAATAAATGTACATTATAATTATAATGGAAAATGAACATCTTTTAGAAGAAAAAAGAATGTGTGAGGGGATGGCGATGGAGGTGGGGAGGACAGGACGGCCAGCTCTCTGAGGGTGGAGAGGTGCTCTGCACTCAGAGACCTGGTCCCCTTGGCCAGGTCACAGGGCAGCCCCACAGGGCAGGCCATGGGCTTAGCGTGGGAGGGCAGCGGCCATGCCTAGTGGCCTCGCACTCACCTCAGGTACCTGGACAATGTAAGGCTCCTGGATGAAACTGGGCGCCTCGTCGTTGGCATCAGTCACCAGGATCACGACTTTTTCTGCCACCTGAGAATGGTGAGGAGCAAAGGGGACAGCAGTTGGGCAGTGAGACCTCTGGACAAGAAAGAGATAGTGGCCCCTAATGCCCCGAGGTGTATGTCTCCACCCATCCTCCCTCTCTCCCCCTTCCTTCTTTCCATCCTTCCTTCTTTTATTCATTTATGAAACAAATATTATTTAGCAACCACTTGATGCCAAGCACATGGAATGGAGCACTCGGTGTTCCATCCCTGGGACAGAAGACGCAGTCTGATGGTGTGCATTTTGCAGGGTGAGATGGCAGGGCAAAGATTAACACAAGAAAGAACGTGGTGATAACAGGCATGCCAGGCACTGAGGGTGGGGCCCCTGCTCTGTCCAGCTCCGGGGGACACAATAGCCTAGGCAAATGCATCCTCTGGGACTATGGGGGCACAGAGACCCCCAGAAGAGGCATCTAACCAGCCTGTGGTGGATGGATGAAGGGAATCTTCACAGAGGGGTGAGAATTAGGCTCTGCAGCCACTTGGCAGGTGAGAGGGAAAGAAGTGAAGGAGCGTCAGGTGCAAAGGGGAGTAAAATGCATGGTGAGTTCAGAGAACATAAGTAGATTCATGCCAGATGGTTGGTGGGGTGAATATGGAAGAAAAGGTGGGTGAGGCTGATGGTGCCCAAAGCAGAGGCCTTGAATGCCAGACTGAAACTTGGGTTTCACCCTGAGGATGGTGGGGTCCAGCTGTTAGTGCTTACTGAGCCAGGCTGTGGCCAGGTCTGGGTCCTGCAGTGGGGGCCCTGGCTGAATTTGGAGGTGGATTAGAGTTGGGAAGCCTACAAGCAGGGGAGCCCCTACAGTGATCAGGGAAGCACTGATGAGGGCTGGGACAAAACGGTGGCTGTGGGGAAGGAAGTAAGGGACAATCTGGGGTCTGGGTGCCCAGGCATTTGGCTAGGATGACTGACTGGGCAGAGCCAAGACCCAGGTCAGTGGAAGCAGATGGGGGGGGAAGCATATCTGAGGAGATGCTCAAGAATGTGGGTGTGCTCCATCAGAAATGCAGCCAGCGGGCCTTGCTCTGTCTGCCCCCTCTCTTCCGCTCCCTTCCCCACTCTCCTGTGGCGTGTTGGGATGAGTCTTGCTGGGCCTCAGCATGGGTTTGCCAGGGAGCTCTCAGTCCCCAGGAGGTTGGAGGAGGGGCCTGTGCTCAGGTCCAGGGAGCTGCGTGCTGTCAGGGGCTGGCGCAAGTGTGCACTCACCAGATTCAGGCTGTCAGAAATGCTGATGATGGCCTCAATCTCATCCTCCCGCTGCAAAGCACAAGGATTGAGTGAGTGTCCAGGAGTGATACATGCTAGGGACCCCTGAGTCTGGGGGCAGCTCTCCCTGCCCCACTGAGCCCATCAGAGAAGGCCTGGAGAAGGGTGGGGTGACCAAAAGTTGACTCTGGCCATGCTTGAGACCTTTTGGGACTCTGCAGATCAGGGGATCTCATGAACTCCGAGGGATTGTTGAGGCACTAACAGAACCCTTCCCCGCCCACCAGCTACAATGAGGAAAGATGCTAACCTAGTGCTGTGGAGCCCCAGGAACAAGGCTTATTCCCTTTTTTCTGTACATCTTCTCCCCCTTCTCTCTCCCATGCCCTTCATATTCCACAGTTCTGCAGAGGTCCAGATCTGTGGCATCCCAAGCACTCCCCAGGACACTGTGGGACCTCAATGAGGAAGGTCACTGGAGGGGGATGCCAGGGAGGGGCAGCCCAGTCACACCTCCACCGCTTTGTCCCCATAGCAGCAGTCTCTAAGACCCACCCTTTCCCTTTTCTTTTTTTTTTTTTTTTTAGCTGAGCCATCCTGCCACCTGTTGGCAGCTCAATGGCAACTCAGCTCGGGCTGGCACTGAACCACCGTTGCTCAGAGCTCAGCTCGCACTCTTGAGCGAGCTCTTAACCAACTGAGCCACTTGGCCGGCCCCTCGCCCTTTCCTTTTTCTACTCTGGCCTGCGGGTGATGGAGTCTGCTATTGAACCAGAGCTGGCAGCAGCCCCAGAGCTAAGGTCCAGTTATGTGGCTAGCAAGGCCCACCAGCCCGGTGTGGGGTCTCAATGTGAAATGCAGCCCATGCCCACCCCCACTCCCTGCAGGTTCACAAGGGTGCAGACAGGTGGAGTTTTTCCAAACTCTGACCCACTCTCTAAACCACACTTTCCAGCCCTGATCTGCAGCCTGAGTTTTGGGCAGCTTACAAGACCTCTCCAAATACGGTCTCTACAGGGGACTGTCCAGCCAGCGATCCTTGCATCTCCCCATACCTCTCGGTCCAGCTCTTCAACCAGGGTGATGTTTCCAAAATTGGGGTCAATGGAAAAGACACTTCTAGAGCTGGGGTCAAAGCTGATGTGGTAGGAGACAGGGTGTCCCTCGGGGTCTGTTCCATTCAGGGTGTACACATGAGAGCCTGGAAGGAGACATAGAGGGGAGACCTAGAATCTGGGACCCGACTTTTCCTAAAAGTGGCAGCTGCTCAGAACACAGGATTCAGTTATCTGTACAGTGAATTTGCAGTTCAGTGCCAAAGTTACCAGCCTGAACTGAGCACACCCCATGACCTCGCCCCCTGCTGGCTGCCCCTCCCACTCTTTATCTTTATTCTTCACAGCTGTCGGTGAGATATTAGCATCAGCCACTTTACAGATTGTCATTTATAATACAGATTGTCCAGGAACTTACCCTCTGCTGTGCCTCTGCCTGCTAATGACTCCTGTCCCAGGAGCCAAGACCGGGGGCTCCCTCAAGATGGGGGAAAAAGCGGGAGGGTGCCCACAGGGCAGCTTTGTTCCCCGCTCTCCAGATCAGTTCCTCAGGGATGTCTGAGCAGGTGCCTCTTTATACTGATCTTTGGCTCAGGGTTCCCAGTCGAGACAGGGTGAGACCCAGGAAGTGCAAATCTCTCTTTCTCCTTCTCCCCCTCTGCCTATCCCAGCCAATGAGTTGGATGTTCTTGGGCCCCTTTAAAGCCTAAAGATCTGAGGCTGGGAGGTCAGTCAGTACATTTGCTCAAGGTTACACAGTGGACACAGGGCAGCTGTGGCCAAGCACTGTGGTAACCACCATGCTGAGGACTTCTGCCAGTTCCCAGGGGCAGGCCCTGTCTTTGTACCCCCCAGTGAGGTCTCCAGGGCTGGTCGGGCTTAGGTCTTCATGGCTGGTTAGGCTTAGGTCTCCATGGCAACCATGACATCCTTTTATGCAACTGCCCCGTAGAATTCAAAGCGCAAACAGCCCCCCATCCCAACCCCAGTGTCTGTAGCCCAGCTCTCTCATGGTTCTTCCATCCCATGTCCAGGGGAACGAGGGCCACCCCTCTGGGTGACCTATGGGGGCCAGTGCCAGGGGTCCTCACCAACAGGAGTGTCCTCCGGGAGGCTGAATAAGGCCATGTTTCCATTAGTGCTGCCGACCCCGTTGTCGAAGAAGTGGGGGGCGAAGTTGACCTGAGCTAGGGGGAAAACAAATGGACACCCAGACTCTCCGAAGGGCAATTTTGTGCCATCATAGTCTGTTGTCTGGTCCCAGTTCTGAGCGGGCCGGCACCCCGCTCTGTAACCCTAGTACACCCACGCACTCTGCTGGGGAGCCTGGGAGTGGGTCCCTTCACCACCACTTCCCATGGGCTCAGGCTTGTCAGGGACACAGACAATTTGGGGCCCTTAGAACCCAGGCAGCGGCCAAACTGAGCCCATCAATGGGCAGACTGGGACTCCGAGCCAGAGACATACAGAGCCTTGGCCAAGGTCACGCCAGGAGCGGGGGCGCTCTCCCCTGCCCCACGCAGCCTTTAGAGAAGCCGCCAAACCTCCCATCCTGTTTCTGAAAAAGAAGAAGGCAGCGGGGATCCCGGCCCCAAATCCGGCGTTTCCAGAGTACTTGCCTCTGGGGAAGTGCCCGGGAGCCCCTCTACCAGCCAAGCCAGGCAACTGGAAGAACGGCCCCCTCCTTTCTGCCCTGGCCCCACTGCCCAGCCTGAGTCGCACTCTGGAAGGGAACAGTCCAGAACTATGCCTCTGTGTCCCCGCCCCGGTAGCGCCGGCGCCCACCCCTCGCCCCCACCGAGGCCTACGGGGCCCAGCGACCACTCACCCAGGCAGAGGCGCAGCAGCCCCAGGGCTAGGGCGACCTGTGGGTCGAGCCTCATGTCTCCGCGGGCGAGTACTGTCGCTCCTCGCAGACGAGGTCGGGCGTAGGAGCACAGAGCATGCCCCGGGCCCGGGAGGAGCGCAGAGGTGACAATGGGGGTGGCGGCAGCAGCGTCAGGAGAGGGCAAGGGCGGGAGCCTGGGTGGTAGGAGAGCGCTAAGCGGATGACAAGGCTCCGATCTGCGCCGCCAGAGCGCTCCCGCGGTCGCCAAAAGAGACCAATTAGCGCGCTGTGAGCCGTGGGGACCCGCTTCAGCAGCGGGTGGGGTGCAGGAGGGTGGAGAGGGCACTCTTCTCTCCTGCCACGCCCCCTTCGCCCAGGTCTGGAACGTAGGAGCCAAGGGGCCCCCAGATCCCAGATAGGAGCACTGTGGAGTGGGCCAGTTGTCTTCCTTCAGGTGCCCTGAGCAGGGCACTGAAAAATTGGGGCTTTTCGGGGTCCCCAAGGGGATGGGATTTTTTGGAGATTTCCCTTTTCAATGAACTTTCTCTGTGACTTTCAGGGCGCTTGCTTCTCTTTCTGAGCCTGAGCATTCCAGCCTGTAAGCCAGCCTCAGACTAGAGGGGAAATGAAAGCAGGGGGAAAAAGTGAGTAAATGAGCTTCAGGGAGGCCATTGCCCTTCAGGACAAATAGGTTCCAGAGATAGGGTCCCTGAAGGCTTTGGGGGTGAGATAAAAAAAAAACAAAGAGGAGGGTTGTGGTCTGGAGAGGAACAGATGGTGAGGGGTTATCAGGACTCCCTGTCTAGGACCTCCACCCATCCCTGCTCTGCCTGCCAGGCAAGGCCAGGTCTCACACAGGGTCCGACCACTAGTCTGATCACTCGTGGGGGTCCACATGTGTGGTAGGCAGCAGGGAGGGTCTTCCAGTCTCCAGAAGGTGGGAGGCAGAAGTTGCCGGCAACAGGCTGGCCTCCCTGCCCATTTCCAGTACCCAGCTCATTACCATAGAGAAGCATCAGCCCCACTCAAATGTTTCAAGGACCTGCTTGAAGACAGATTCAGGCCCCATCCTGGGACAGGTTTGCTTACAGCGCTGGCCAACACAAGTATGGATTCCCCCAAGACAGGTGAGCTCTCTGTCCCTGGGAGGACATTTTGGCAAAGCAAGCCACTGCTGTGGAGACCTGAAGCACGTAAGCTTGGGAGCCTTCCTTGTTGCTGGTAAATTTTCCTGGCCTGGACCCTTATTCTCTTGCTCTGATACTAGAGTTTGGTTGGAAAAGTAGCCAGGCGCACAGGGCAGTCACTTCAGGCCCAGTCTTGGTCACTCAGGATGCCCTTGGGAAGGTGTATCCACAGACAGAGGAGACCCCTTTGTGTGCTCCCTGGAGAGGTCTCTGTGGCTGGGGTCTCAACATTCCTCCCCAGGGGCCTTCCTGGGAGTAAAGCATCTCCCATCCCCTGGGCCGCCCTCCTTGATCTACTGTTAGAAAGAGTTCAGGATTCAAGTTAAGGATGAGATGATTCGGTGGTCTCAGAGTGTTTGGCAATTTCCAGACTCAATTAACCCAAACCTTTCTTGTTAAAGGATTTGGCCCTTGGCTGCAAAGATGCACTTTAAATCGCACAGGACTGTGTGCATCTTTATGTCAGAAAATGCTGGGACAAAGCCAAGGCAAGCGTTCCACAAGTCCTATATAGAGATGAGGCGACTGAGGCCTTCTACAAGTCATCCAGTGAGCTAGAAGCAGAGCCAGGGTTTCCTGAGGCAAATGTCTTGTCAGTGTGCTGGGAAGAGCCAGAGCTCCTTGTGTTCTGTCTGCCCATCTCCTCATCAGGCGGTTCTGGGGCCTTTGACTTCTCTCTCTTCAGTTCACTCAGTCAACAGGCTTGCATGGGAGAGTGATAGAGAAGGCGTGCCCCGTGTGTGTGTGTGTGTGTGTGTGTGTGTGTACTGTCAATCATATTATCTCATGTAACCAGCACATCCTCTCTTGGTATGATGGTCTCTGCTTTAGAAAGAAAGAAGTTAAAGCACAGAGAGAGGATAAGTCACTTGCTCAGGTTCACATAGCCAGTGAGGGGCAGAGCCTGAATTCACATCCAGATTGGGCTGGTTCCAAAGAATGTTGAAACTCTTCCATGGCAAAGATGACCGTGAAGTTACTGAATCTTCAGCTCTGAGTCCCTTGCTCACGTATCCCTTCCACAGCACTAATTTTGTATTTGTATTTTATATTATTTTTTCTTAAAGAGATCACTCCCTTTCCATTGTACAGGTTCCCATCTGCTAGAGTGACTAACCATCTTGATTTGCCTGGGACGGAGAGGGTTTCCAAGGATGTGGGCCGTTCTGTGTTAAAACCAGGAATGTCAGGAGTAAACTGACACTAGCTGGTCACCTGAGACCGACCCCTGTCCTCAGAGGAACCTGGGAAAACAACAGCTCTTCATGGAGAGCTCATAGACATTGATCTTGACCTTGCAGTATGGAAGGTCAAGAAGCTACCTGGAGGGCTTTTTTGTCATAGCTGGGAAGGAAGGACTTGCTTGCCTCGGGACATGGGGCTTCACCCTCCCCTGCAGCCCCTGAGCAGCCTCAGGCACATCGGTTACCCAGTCCTCCACACACCCATTACCCTGCAGGGTGACCAGCTTCCTTTCTCCTAGGGTCTCCTCACCATGGCACATGCAGTGAAATACCAGATCAGGTCATCCATCTCTAAGTCAGGTCTGACAACTCTTTCTCAGGTAGATTTACAACTGGCCAGCTGTCAGTAAGTGGGAATTTGAGTGTCAGCTGCCAGCCTGGGCATGCATGTGTGTCCTAGTTCCTTCTGCCAATATGGCAGCTAAGGCTGTTGTGAACTCTTTGCCTATATCTGATCTACCTGAGTGTGCTAACCCACAGTGCCTTGTCCACACATGCACACACATATTCACACAGTTGCCCAGAGAAACACATGAGTTCTAGTCCCATTTGCAGGCCCATTCGTACACACATGCATACACACCCATCTGCTTGTGAATTGGCTCGCATCTTCTGTATAAACACACGTGCCCAGCATGTGCATGCACATCTGCACCCAGAGAGGTTGGGCAAGACCCCCACCCCCCCACCCCCAGGCACCTTCTGGGGCTGAGCATTTAGTGAGTAGCAGGTGCCTGCTTTTCAGGCTTATCTTCCTCAGGGCCCTGACCTAGGGAGGGAAAAGGGCCAGTCTCTACCACTTGACTTCTTCCACAGCTGTCTGGGATGAGACTGTCTGGAGAGCTGACCTCTGCCTGGTAATTGGCATCCTGAGCTGTTCGTCCAGTTGCCAGGTTCCAACAAAATGGCTTCTTATGATAGGGAAGCTCTGTTCCAAAGAGGCATTTGGTACTGAGCAGGAAGGCATAAGGTCAGGGGATCCCAGTGAGCCTGGATGCACCCTCTCTGGACACAACTGTGAGGTCCTACCTATGTAAGCCCAGGTGAGGTCCTGAGAACTGCCCTCTGCAGGTCCAGGCAAGGGTGTACCCACCTGGTTGAAAGTTGGGGGTCCCTTCCCACAGCAGTGGGCTCTGGGGTTAGAAGGTGAGCTCTGGGCTCAGCAGGCCAGAGAGCCCTGGACACCATCTACTCTGAAATGTGGTGTCCCCTTCCCCTTGCTATGTCCAGACCAGGTGCAGGGAGGCTGGCTCAGTTTCCTCTGATATGGGGATGGGATCCCTCCCCTATCTGCTTGAGGCTCTGCCTTAACTGAGGCTGCCACCTGTTCCCCTGTCCCCATCTAGCTGGTAGTGGTACCCACTCAACCTCCTTCCTGGTTATAACTCGGGCTCTTGGTCATTGTGGCATTCCCCCAGGTGGGCAGAAGCTCCAGCCCTGTCTTGCCTGTTCTCACCCTGCAGTAGTCTCCTTTGTTATCTCAGCCTGCCACATGGCTGAGCCTGGGTAGAGGACACACCAAAAAATGTCTTTTCCTTTAGAAGATTTTTTTTTTTCTGGCATGCTTCCTCCCCAAAGCAGAACTTGTCCCTACTTGGGACAGGTCCCTTGAAAGACTTTAGTGCCCTAATCCCAGTTTTGGTGTCTCCCCAGAGTGCTGTGAACCATTTAGGGAAGAGATCATATTTCATGAATAGATGGCTTCAGTATCAGCACAAGGCCTGTGACACAGTAGGTCCTCAATGGGTAGTTGTTGACTGGCTAAATCAATGAATAAATGAATGAATGACTGCCTGCCTGACTGACTGACTGACTGACTGAATGAATGAATGAATGAAGAGGCACCTGACAATGTCATATGTCTTGGTACCTGGTCCTAGCCAACAATGGACTTTCTGCAGCTTTTAACATGTCCCTTTTCCATCCATCCATCCATCCATCCATCCATCCATCCATCCATCCATCCATAACGTGGCAGACTTGAGTAGACAAGCCAGTTTCATAAACTGAAATGCCAGGAAATGGGAATGTGGAAATGGCTTAGTGAAACGTAATAGGGGATCAGTACAGGTTACTGTGTCTGAGTAAGTGTTCAGATCAACAGCATATTTAAACATTGAGTTGAACAAGCAAAATGGTTGCATTCTGATGTAGAAAAGGACCTTTTCTATTCTGACATCTAATAATTTGGCACCTCCCACCCTCTGGTTCACCCTTTGCAAGTCCTGAGAGGAGGGGCGGTGCAATTTGACAGATTAAACAGCAGATGAGCTGAAAACCTTTTCCAGGGATGGATATCAAGTCTGCTTATTGCCTCTAGAGCCATCCATAGCTTATCAGCTGCTAGTAATCAGGCAAGGGCCAGCCACTGCCTGAGAGATGAGGCTGGCACATTGGACACACCCAGATCCTAGAAGTTTTATATTTTCAAGGCAGGGTCAATGGCTGCAGGATCAATCAGAGGAGTCACCGTAAGATCCTTTGTTACCACGAAGCAGCCAGGAGGCCTGTGCAGGGCTTCAGAAAGTGGCTTACCCTGCACAATGAGCCCAGAGATAAGCTCGGAGATGAGTCAGCGGAGTGTAAAGTGCACGTGCTGCCCAACAGGAGGCTCTGCGATGGCAGGGCGTAAAACTGTCCAGGAGGACCCCATCCTGAATGTGGGGGAGGAGGGGGATCAGCCTGGATCTATTTAGTTTGGTGGGAGCACATCTGTAACGACCATTTGGTGTCTATTTCAGAGCAAGGCATTTCTCATTTTCTCATTTAGTCTCCCTAACAGCCCT
The DNA here is from genome assembly GCA_033961575.1 of Aselliscus stoliczkanus. NCBI lineage: Eukaryota > Metazoa > Chordata > Mammalia > Chiroptera > Hipposideridae > Aselliscus > Aselliscus stoliczkanus. Next base: position 124,690,440 of record CM066729.1, read on the forward strand.
CTGTGATGGACAGTCTCAGTTTCATTTTACAGATGGGGAACCTAAGGCTCTGAGAGGCCACCTGTCCTCCCTGGTGTCACACAGTGAGCACATGACAGAGCCATCATTTCAACCCAAGTCTGTCTGTGAAGCTTGTGCCCTGTAAACTACAGCAGGTGTTCTGTCAGGGAGTGTGGGCCCCTTTGGTTGCTATGGAGACAGCACACTTTCTCTAATGACATTACTGTGACTTGCCAACATGTCTAGATTCTTCAAGGAGTCAGTTGGTGTAACATAAGAATTCCAGTTTTCAAACATAAAATCACTTGCAGATGTTTGGGTTTCCCTTGTAATCTCATAGAGTCCCCCGTACCCTTGAAGCCTTATGCACAAGAGACCCCTGTAGACTCAATCCACCCTTTGAGGGCGAAGTTCTTCCACCAAGATTAAAAGCCCATGTGACAAGTTCTGGAGGGGGCATTCCCCCAGGGAGAAGGGGAAGGAATGTTCCCAGCATTTGTCCTCCTGCTCTGCATGGGCACCTCTGTTTGCTTTGGAATCAGCCTCCGCGGCTTCCCCTCGCTCCACAGAGGAAGGACAGATGGGGCAGGGTGAGCAGGCAGAGTCAAGGTCCTCAGCTCTCTTTCATGCTGCCCACCCTTGGCCTGGGCTGCTCTGAGGGGCTGGTGTCCCCGAAGGACCCTGTGGGTCACTGCCTATCCTGCTCAGGGGTGGGTCTTGCTGCACCCTTGCCTGGCCCTTGCTGCCCTCCTCTCACCCCAACACTCTCTCTCTCTCTCTCTCTCTCTCTCTCTCTCTCTCTCTCTCTCTCTCTTCCAGCTGGAACTCTCCCATAACTCAGTTCAAGCATCAGCTCCTCATCTTCTCACTCCCTCTCCTACTCCTGGCCCTTTTACCTCAGCACTTACAACTTTGTGGAGACATGATTGCTTCTCAGCCCTCCAAGACCATATTTGCTCATCTCTGAGCCTCAGAACCTTACACAGACTGACCATTACGTACCCAGGGAAGGGGTGAGTGAGTGAGTGAGAGAACATGTGAATGAAGCTTTTGAAAGGAAGTGAAAGGTCTGGCCTATGACAAGGGAAGGACTTCAGGCTGCCCTGGGACCGCTGCCCCAGAGCCCTCTGCCCATCAGCCTTGCACCTGGTGGGTCTGGCATTCTCAGACATGGCTCTTGGGATGGTGTGCAGAGGGGGTTCTCACCCTGCCAGAGGAAGCAGATTAGAAGGGAGCTTTATTGAGAGATAAGCCTCTTAGGCTTTGGCCATCTGTCCCCGCTGAGCCACAGCTCTGCATCTCTGAGTTCACTATGGACATAAACCCTCTCCTCAGGGTTGGGGTAGGGACTGCCCGAACCAAGCCCCTCTGTGAGCCAGGCCCTTTGTGGGTACTTTACATCCATCTCTGTGCTGGAGTCGACTGTCATCCCTCTGAATCGGTCCTGTGCTCCCCATTTCCCAGGAAAGGAAAACCCTGGGCAGAACTGGGATTTGAGTCTTGGTGTGTTGGGCCAAACCCGTGCTATGGCTGCTGTTCCTCACTCTTCCTTCCCATAGTTAGATGTGCTGTGATGAAGGGGTGGCCTGTGGGAAAGGCTTCAGGGGCACGGGTTTCCTTTAGCAGAAAGCTATGGGTCAGGCTATCATCGACTTTCTCAGACAAGAATGCACCATGCATTTTGTTTGCTTATTTATTTGTTTATTATCATTTGAATGTCCTGTCCAGAGGACTCCCATCAGGAAGTCAGGGTTCCTTCAGGGGCTATGAGATATGGACAGTTAGGGCCTAGATATGTCAGGATGGCTAAGCCTCCTCAGTCCTGGACAGCCTGTTACCCTGCACTCCAGCAAGCTCAGGAGGCTGAATTTATAGCTACCTTGGGTCACAGTGACTATCAGAGCTGGAGGGGCCAGGTGGGGAATGAGGCCAGGTGGGCTGAGCCTGGCTCACAATAACTCTGAAGGTTGGTGGGATGACTGGGACCAGGATCTGGAGTTCTAGAACTTTCCCAGAGCCCTCGCTGCCTGAGATGAAGCTCTCCAACACCAGCTCACTGCCGCAAAATTTGAAAGGGGTGAACGAAGGCCGTTGGTGCCAGTGACTGAAAGGCCTTCCCTGCACATCTTTTTTTTTCTCGCCGGATTTTACTTCTCTGAAGCCAACATGAGCCCAGAGGGGCTAGGTTACTTGTCCAATGCCACACAGCATGCCAGGCATTCCAAGCTCTGTCTGTTGAATCTCTGTTGTAGTTTTCAGAAGATTCTGGCTGAGGCTTTTCTAAGAGGCAGCATAAGAACAGTCCAAAGTGCCAGGCAAGAATTGTGTCTCTAAGAGAGAAGACCCTGGGTTTCTCGGCAGAGGCTTCTGTGGGGCAACCCCCTTGGCATCTCTGCCATCAGCCCCAGCTTTGAGTGGACAGTCCTGGGGGAACTTGAGGTCTCCAGGTGCCTCAGGAACTGAGCCTTGTGTTAGAAACACTACACCTGTGGGAGCGCCCCAGGCACCACCCAAGAATGATGAACTGGATTGGTCTTGCATGGTCTGCAAATCCTCACATGGCGTCCTGGGAAGGAGCAATGGGCAAAGAAGACAAGACAAGACAAGTCAAGACAAGAGGCAGAGAAGCCAGAGAGCCAGGGTGGAGAGAGGGGAAAATACAATTAGGATTCATTTCTAGAAACAAAGATTTTTAAAAGAAACCTCAAAGCACAAATCAGATTCATCTTCCTTTGTGGAGGCTCAGGAGGGGACTTTCCTGGCAAACATGACCCACCCAGGCTACTTCAATCTTGTCAGGGAGAAATTTGATTTACTGGCAGATGACAGAGAGAAGGAAGCTTATCGACTCAACTGGAACAGAGGCCCCCTAAAGCTGAGGGACCTACGGGGCCTGTTTCTGATGGCAGGGGCAGGAGAGTGCACACACATGACCTTGCAGGCTCTCAGACCCCTCAGGCTGCCTCCTTCCTGACAGCACTCTCAGGCAATGTGTGTCTCAAAGCTATGTTTGCATCCTTTGACAAACACAGCCCCATTTATGGGATGAGTGACACACACACATGCACACACACATGAAGGAAAGAAAGAAAAGAAAAGAAAAAAAATGTGTACATTAAGCTATTCTTCATAGTTTTGTTTTTAATAGCAGAAAATAAACTCTGGAAACAATCTAAATACAGTAGAAAGTGATTAATTAGTAAAGGAACTTCATGATGACAGAAACGTTTAATGGTGATAAAACCCTGTGATTATGAAGACTATGTAGCAACATGAAGAAGAATGCTTATGATGTAATGTCAATTTTTAAAATTAAAAAATGAGGTACAATAAAAATAAAACTAGGTCAACATTTTGCATGAAAAGAACAAAGGAAATATGATTAAGAAGAGCTATTAAGTTATGGTAATGAGAGTATTCTTTTCCTCTCCTTCTGTTTCCAGATTATTACTATATGCAAGGCAGTGTGATAGTTAAGAACAGAATCCGGAGCTAGATTGTTTGGTTTCAAAGCCCAGTTCTATCATTTACTAGCTGTGTGACCTTCAACAAGTTACTTAGCCTCTCTGTGCTTTGGCTCCTCATCTGTAAAAATGGGAATAGTAATTGTAACTAACTGTCAGGATTACTCTGAGGATTAAATGAGTCAGCAGATGTAAGTGCTGCATAGTAAGTGCTATATAACTACTAGTTATATAAAAAATAAATTTAGTTATCATAATTCATCCGTACCCTCATGTTTTAATCATAAATAAGTGCTAATATTGTTGTAGTTTTTTTTATATTTTTTCCTATTTGAAAGTGTTTTTGTCTTCACATGGATAATCATAGTAATATTAGTAATATACAGTGCAAACTATGCTTTTCTATTAATTTCATGTCTTGAGAACTTTCCACTAGCATTTCTAATGGAGAACCGTGATTTCCTGACCACTGTTTCCCCTTCCACCCCCTGTCCCCACCCTCAGACTCTGACACTCTTCTCTGGCTCTTACAATAAACACTGTGGTTGACTGTGCAAATCTGATCACAATTCCCCGCCCCTCCTTTGCAATGTGACTTTGCAGCTTCTCCCATCAAGATACTGGGTCTATTTCCCTGCTCCTTGAAGCTGGTTTGGCCCGGTGACTTGCTTTGGCCAATATAATTCAGTGGAGATGAAGCTGGGCCAGTTCTGAGGCCTCAAGAGGCTTTTGGTGCTTCTACTTACAGAGATGGGAGCCCCATGGGAGCAAGTCTGGGCTCATCTGCTGGAGGATGAGAGACCATCTAGAAGAAAGTCCAGTATCCCCAACTGAGACCATTCTAGGCTTACAGACCACAGACCTCCAAACATGCAAGAGAGTCCAGCCTAGATCTGCAGAACTGCCTCTCCAACCCTTGGAAGACTAAACTGAGCCCAGCCAAGACTAGAAGAACTGCCCAGCTGACCCATATGTAGACTCAAAGGAAATAATAAATATTACTGTTTTGGGCCACTGAAGTTGGGAATTTCATAATTTCATTAGCTATGGCTAATGAATATAAGCCCAAGGAGCAAGAGCACTGATCTGAGCCCCTCTGATCAGTCCACTGGGCAGAATAGGCTGGCTACCTTCTCTACCTCCTCCTTTCTAGGGTCCATTGTACTGAGCCCTGTGTCCACCTTGGTACCACCCAAAGTTGCCCAAACCCTCAAGTCATCACACGCATGGTCCTCAATGGGTAACCTTTGTCTCTGCAGTCTGGGCCCTTCCTGAAGACAGGGACAACCCCATGGTGGGAGAGGACTCTCTCTGTGCCCCTGGCTCCCGTCAGGGGTCAACTCATTTTGCTGGGCTTCAAAGCAGGGAGGGTGTCGCAGAGCTCTCAGCACAGGACACAGTCTGGGACAGGCAGGCACACCGTCAGGTTCCTCACAAGACCTCCCAGCCTTCTCCTCGTGCTTCCTCACTGACAGCCTCAGGACACCTGAGGAGGGAAGCTTGACACAGGGTCACAGACCTTCCCACATGGGTGGGGCTTTACTAGCTGTCAGTCTGACCCAACCTAAGCCTGATGCCCTCAAGTGCTAACAGAGTCAACAAATTGAACACTGCTTTTAATAACATTGCTGCTATGACAATGCTGCTATACAGATTGCTGCAAACTTTCAAATACTTGAAAGTCTTTTATAGTAAACTGGTAAATGCAGTAAATTCAGCAAACTGGCCACTCAGCTCATTGATTTTTTATGATGGTTTTTGTTGAACTGCCCTGAATCCTGTGCGGGCCACTTCCTGTCACCCCCCCTGGTCCTAGCACAGCACATATAAAACAATCCTCAGGAAAGACACTTTAGATTGAGGAGTAGGTGACATCCAGCATGTGTGTGTCACAGCTGGTATTGTCAGCTTAGGGACATTTTCTAGGCAGCCCTAGGTTATTTTCTCTTTCGAAAGACAAGGAGATGGACACTCTTATGAGAGTCAACAAGAGTCCAGAGGCTGAATTCCCAAAGCCTGGCACATCCAGAACCTCCACTAATTACACAGCGTTGAGGGAGCCCCAGAATCTGGTCCAGAAGCCAGTGGGTGGAGCTACCAAGCCCAGGCAAGAATGCACTGGCTTGGGTTTTCAGTATGTAAATCACTGGTCTCCTGACTCAGCTGCCCTGGCTGGGCTCAGACTTCCGGCATGTTTCTGAGATACACGGGACCAGGCTGGAGCCTGGCTTCATGGTCACGATTCCACTGACTCCTCATGATAGCTCAGTGAGGTAGATTCTATTATCGTACCCTTTTCCCAGATGAGGAGAGTGAGGCTCAGCAGAGCTGGGTGACCTGCTCAAGGGCACTCAGCCAGCAGCACACAGTGGAGCTGAGATTCCAACCCAGATGGTGCTTTCCTGCCGGAAAGTCTGCGGTCTCCCTGGGGGCACGCACCTGTCTTCCTAGGTGTGCAGCCTGAGACCTGCTCACTATCGGGAGGCAGTTTGTTGTAGTGGAGAGGTAGACAGGCCATTTTCTGACTCTGCCTTAGATTCTTTCTGAGCTTCAGTTCCCCAATCTGTAAAATGCTTCCCTAGGGTGTTTCCAAGGACTTAAATGAGATCCCATGATAAGGACCCAATAAAAATGTTTGTTTTGCTCTTCTTGTTCTAAGTAATTTGCAAATTTTTGCAGTGGAATTTTAAAAAATCTATATATTCGAAGAAATCCAGACCAAACCTGGGAGCCATGCACCTAGATTATTCTAAAGCATTGTGTGACTAACAGATCCCCCACCCTCGTACTGCCACCAGCAGTTAACCTGGCTGTTTTCTAGGAGCTGTGTGCCTGTGTGGTGCCGGGGCACACACCCTTAGCCTCTCTTTTCCTTACTGCCTCTGAGCAAGTTCACCCCAGGGAGTGGTTTGGGGCCGGTGGCCGGGGAGGGTTGAGCATGTCCTGCTGTCCTGTGTGGGGATGGATTCTGCTTCCCTTGTCCCTAGATTTTTGCCTATTTCTTTCACAGAAACACTCCTCCTCTGCCAAGTTGGGGCCTCAGGTGCGTGCGAACTGAGTTGCAGCCAGTCACTGTGTTCACTTCCCACCTTGCCCCAGCGGGTGCTTCACACTCACCTTCAGTATGTGAAAACTGGTTATTTTTACTCAGCTCTAGCTGGATGTGATGCCAGCTTGGAAGGAGGGGCTGTCACGTACTCCAGAGAAGTGGCCTGAGGCTGAGCCATGCAGTCTCCCTCCCTCCATCTCCTTCACACCCAAGCTCCCCCTTGGTGCAGAGGACACTTGGTAGCTGGGAGAAATGTGGAGGCTCCAGTTCTGGGCATGGCCATGGCCCCAGAGGGACCAGCAGGGCTGGGGCCTTCTCAGATCCCTGGGAGGGGCCATTAGGCTGCAGAAAGTGGGGATAGGAGCTCAGGGTTTGTGTCCAGCCAGGCTGGCTCCAGGCTCTGCAGCTTTCCCCTGGGGATTCTGCCTGTCCCAGGCTCCAGGATCCACCTACCGAAGACTAGCAGAGGTCCAGCACCTTGGGCTAGGCAATGCCTATGTGTCAGCCTCACCCTGGCCTGGAGCCTCGGTGCTGGGAGCTGCATGCCTGCAGCCCTCCCTGGGCCTGCTTCCCTCACTACCTGGTGCCTCCTAGGCCTGAGAGAGAGGGCAGGCTTGCTCTGCCAGACCTCACCCTGGCCTGGAGCCCAGCTCTGCTGCTTGCTCGCACCTCTGGGACTCTCTGAACCTGTGTACCCCATCCTCCGGCCAGTCATGCCACCTCATGTGCCAGCTCACCAGGCCAGCCTGCCTCAGTTTCTAGCGTCTGTGAGCACCTCCTGACTCCCCATCCCTCTTGCCCACCTGAGGCCTCCAGGCCTGCTGCTTCCCCTGCCTGCACTATTCTTTCCACCCTCTCTGTTCCCTATATCATTTCCTACTTGCATCCTGTTTTTTCCTTTGACAGAACATATTCAGTTCAAAATGACTGATTTGACTTTTTTTTTGGTGTGTGTGTGTTGCGGGGGCGGGTAGTTGGTTAGTTTTCCCCACTAGACTGGGAGCTCCTTGAGACTGAGATCATATCTCTTGTGGTCCCTCCATTCCTGTGCCTGCTGCCAGGCCCGAGTGGGGGCTGATCCACATATATGGCCTGCCCCATGGCCTGCCTCCTCAGAGCCTCTGCTCCATCTGTGCAAGGTGCGGTGCTTACCTTTCTGGGTCCTCAGGACAGAATTAGGAACATGGGAACAGCAGAGCTTGCGTTTCAAGGGCTTGCCAGGATCCCCAAGACGCTGCTTTCCTAAGGGTGGACACAGAGGGGCAGAGACACTTCCTTAGCATGTCTGGGAACACCTTGGGATTGGGGATGCCATGGGATTGGGGACGCCATGGGGTAGGTCGGTACAGGAATGACTGGGTGAACCTCTGCTCTCAAGGCTCAGTGTTCAGGAACATCCAAGAAAACACAAGATGGGCCAGACTATGAGAGGGACTATGGAAATTGAGCCTTGAGATGATTTATTTTTTCAGAAACAACAGAGTCAAAGTGGGAAGACTCTGCTCTCTGAATATGTCTCCTCGTGTTCTTGTTCAAGAAACAGCTCAGCTCTATCACTCAGAGGTGTCTCTGCCTTTTGACACAGTGATTTTCCCCTTGGCAATCCAGCCTAAGAAAATGTCCTAAGTATAGAAAATACTTTATATACACATATTTTTTTGCCACATACTTAAAATAGTGCAAAGTTGTGAACCGTCTAAATGTCCAAGCACGTAAATTCATTATAGCACATTCACTTAGTGGCAAATTATACTAAAAAAACAGTAATTAAATGGCATCACTTTGGACAATCTTCCAGAAATACTCCCAAATGGATAGGAAACTTTATGGGGAACGATATTCATCTTTATTGAATCGTCATTAAGGCAACATTGGCAACCTCTAACAAGTCTGAAATCGAGGGTCTGATAGGCATTGCTATGGACTGTGTTTATGAGGGATTCTAATGTTTTCCAGTATATATATGTGGCAATGTTCATTGCAGAAACTTTAGAAAAGAAATACTTTCTATAATCTTATCATTCAGAGATTATTGCTGTTGAAGTTCATGTGTAAATGCTTCCAAAGGAATTCCAATCATAAGTATTTTTGGTGATTATCCTAATAAAATGATAAGTAAAAAAGATATGACATTGAACATACAGAGATTTATGAACTACAAAAAAAGGCATGCTTGCATGCAGTACTGAAAGGAAATACACAAAATGCTTGATGTGGCTATTTTTGCATCATGAAATTATGATTGTTTTCATATATATATATATATATTATGTCTAACTCCAAAATATGTTAAAATAACTATAACCGCTGAAATAAAGAATAAAAGTAGGCAGTTTCTAGAGGATTAGGCAAGAGAAAAACCCTCAAAATACTCAGCTATTTGACAAAAAAAAAGGCAGGAGAGCTAAATATTCATATCTACAGAGGTGCAAGGACCATTTTCCCCACTTCTAAACACACACACAGATATGTCCCCACCACACAAACTCTCATTTCATCTGTCATAGGTGTTGATGGTGCATGAGTTTGGGGGATGTTTAGACTCAGATAGTCTACTAAATAATGTATTCATTCACTCAACACAAATTTACTGTGCTCCAAGCATGATACAAGACAACAGAATGGCTTTAGCATTTCTAGCTAGGTAGGACTTAGGTTCACAAAGCAATCTAGCTGGGACATTGAGTGTTTGCATGGTAAGCACACTGCCTTTCCTTAGCGCGTGTGTGCATTTGGGGGAGCTAGGGCTATGGGTGGGGATTGCGGGGTCAATTGCTCCCAAGCCACCCTTGGGACTATCATGGTGGGTGGAGGGGCTGGCTGCATAGATTCAGGAGTCTTTCAGGCCCAGGACGGCCTGCCGGGGGCCTGCCCACCAATGATCCCTGATTGCAACCTTCCCAGACACTGTAATCCCCGCTTCAGGCCAGCACCCCGGGGACAGACCTACCTTCCACAGACAAACTGGAGAAGCAGAGAAGCAAGATGCAGAGCAGGCTGGAGAGGACTAGAAACCTCATGGTGGCGGGCTGGATCTCGTGTCCTGGGGAGGCAACCACAGCACACGTCCTCCCTTGAAACCACCGGGATCTTTATAGAATGACGAGAGAGGTGTTTCCAGATGGGCAGGGCAGTGGCAATCTTGAAATTCTCATATAGGATAGAGTCAGCCCCTCCCAAGAGGAAAAAAAACGCAGCTTTTCGAGAAGTTGAGAACATTTAGTGAACTGTAACACACAGGGCTATAAAGGGCCCAGCCCGGGGAGCTCCCAGCACTGCCCTCCGTGGTCAGAGCAGGAAACTCCTGCCAGGGAAGAGCCTACTTCCTAGGGTTGAACATTAACTTTTAGTGTCATAATATAATTCCATCAATTACAAATCCTCCTGCTCGTTCCTTAGATGTGGCAGGAGGAGGACCATAAAACCCTTTGTAAAGCCTTAGGGAAGTGTCTTGAGCAACAGGTGAAATGTAGGGAGCAGAGGGCCGGGAATCAGTCTTTGTTCTGCCACAGATCAGCAGTATGACCTTGAACTTGCCATTGAATGTCTCTGAGTCTGCTTCCCCACTGTGAAGGGGACACAGTGCTGCCCCTCTCAGTGAGAAGCCATCTGAAACAAAGCAGTCGTTCATATGACTGTAAAGGAAGTGGGGCTGCAGCTGGACCTTGATGGGTGTTTAAGCTGAAATGAAAGCACTTCAGGTACAGGATCAGTCTGAGCAAAGGTGTGGAGGAAGGGTGCATCCTACAAGGCCAAGCATGGGGAAAGTCTGGTGATGGGTCCAGGAGGCCCAGACATGCCCTATTCACTGACCTGGAAGACACTGTGCCTGGCTCCAAAGGGCCTCTATAGTGGAGGCAGCCATGCAGACACACAGAAATTGCGTTTCTTCTGTGATGCCACAGCCACCTGTCCTTGCCTTAATAAGTGTGCCCTTCTAACCAAAGAACAGGCTCCATCCGTAGCCTTGAAGGGCACGTGGGAAGATGGCAGTATCTGGTCCAGCTCTCCAGGGTCTCCCTGGTCCTGGCAGCCAATTCAGACATCCCCTGCTGCCTGAGACTGACCAACAGTGCCCTTCACTGGCCCCTCTCTGTTTCTGGGGATTAGAGAAACAATCTAGACCACAAACTCAGACAGCTCGGTAAGCAAATCAGGGCCCAGGAGATATGTTGACAGTAGGCCTGTATGCTTTTATGTATTTAAAAAAACTTTGAAACCAGTCTACACAAAGGAACTGATTGGAACTGCTGGGCTTAAGGACCGTACATCATACTGTGTTAGTCACCCACCCAGCCCCAGCCTGATACCCTTTCCAAGCTGTGCTGTGAATCCTGGTGGTTGTGCTGAGCGGGCATGGCCACGGCAGAGAGTGTGGTCAGGAACACCTGGGGGTCTCCCAGGGGCAACCCCAGAATGGGTGCTCAGGAGAGACTCGGGGCTGCTCTTGTTGGAAGGAGGATCAGGAAGAGGGTGGGGCTTGCCTTGAGGCTGCCCCTGCCAGCCAGTCTGCTATTTAGTTAAATGGTATGTTACAGGTCCATACACTCAGCAAAGCTTCCTAAAGATGCTTCCTGAGGTTAGGACTTACATTCATGGTTTATATCATGGACTTGTACCATTATTTTATTAATTTTTATCTGGGGTAGTTTGGGGTGCCACCACCGAGTTTCCTGGGTGACTGCATACCTTAGGCTGCCACTCACCCATTTCCTGTTGTAACAGGTTCTCTTTGCATTGGCATGGTTCCCTTTTGCTTTTAGGAAACCATCATAGAGGGGAAAAGAACAACGTACCCTGCAGAGGGGGCAGGAATTAGGTCAAATGGCAAAGCTGAGGTCTAATTTCTTAGCAGTGATGTAGAAATTAGCAGAGGCTCTGACTGGTGAAGACAGAGATTGGCCTGCATCCAGTGTCCAACTAAGCCAGGCCTTGGGCAATTTTCCTAGGACTCTCAGCCACTCGGCCATGAAGTCAGAAACAGACTCCAGGATCTCAGCACAGCTTGTTTTTTCTCACCACAGAACAGAGCCCCGAGGGCCCTGCACAGCTAAGAGCAGGAAGAACTGGCTATCTTGGCTGTGTTCCTTACACACGCATGCTCGTCTAGAGGGTTCACAGATCCATAGCTGTTCCTGGGAACATGTCTGACGGGAAGGATGGATTCAGATGCTAGGATTCCAACCTGCTTTGTAAATGCTTTTGAAAAATGACTGAGGCAATCCCTGCCTGAACTAAACTAATAACACAAGGTTTAAAGTACAAGTTCTACCCCAAACCCCACTCCCCACAGACAACCCTGTTCACAGATTTTCACCAGCTTTTTTAACATTCAAAGATAGCTGTCAACATCTGACTTTAAAAATGGAAGAAACACCTCTTGCTCTTTAGAACATTTGAAATCTCATGTGAGCCGAGAGGGGTGAAAATGAGAAGCAGTTTAATGGGAACACCTGTTAGTTTGAAGCATATGCATACAGTTGGGGTACAAAAATAATCAAGTTTCAAGCTTTGAATAATTTCCAGAGATAATTTGGAACACTTGGCAACCTTCCTGAGAAAAAAGTCTCCAGAGGCACACCTAACACACAGGGGAATTTACAAGGAAGAAAAAAATTTTTCAAGTCAAATTTGTGATTTCTAAGGTCAATTAGGAAAATGCCTGAAGCATACCCACACTTTCTGATTAGAGCACTTTATCCTGAGTCCCTCCCTTCACTCTTGGCCACCACACTCTACTCCCAAGGGTGTTTTATGGACCCTGTAATTGATCAGAAATGACTCTCCCTCCTATATTTGCTTAGCAAATTGCAGATCAGTTTATAATAGGAGGGGTCAGACTCCAGTGATCACTGCAGCGATCCTTGCATTCTCTTCTCACTGAATTCTTTCCCAACCTCAGAGAGGCAGGCATTTAGTTTTTATCTTGCAACAAGGGAAAGGGAAGTTTCCTTCATCTCACAAAAAATGTTATGTCAGCTTCTCACTTGGAACCAGGTCTGACTCCAAAGTTGAGGTTGGTTGCACGAGATCTCATGAGTCATTGAAAATAACCTACAACGTTGGTATTTAGTTTACACGCACCCCCAAATTGTTCCAAAAAACAATAGCTTCCTCTATTTTTTACAATTAATCATAACTTCCTCATAAGCCTCATAAGTCTCCAGCCCACTGGGTCATGGGTTTGCCTGCCTCTGGCATCCTGCTGCTGGGGTCGAGGCTGATAATCTGGGGTCTGTCACCTCCACCCTGCCCCCAATGGCCTCCTGGGTTCTCACTGATGCTGTGTGTCTGTCCTCCCACTGTTACTCTTGTCTCTCTCCCCCTGGTGGGGGCTCTCTACCCACAACCACGGCTGTGGGCGATCTGCCTCACCATGGTGACTGCCATCAGGGCTGTCATTGATCCTGGGGGTTGTGCTCGACTGTCACCTTCTCTTCCACGACACAAAGGCACCGGGGAGACTAGAAGGTGCTGTCTTTTCTAGCCTGTGGCCACTCCATGTTGGTGCTGGAGCACCTGTAAAGACACCACCACTGAGCCCCTTGGCTAGCTGCTTTCTGCTCTTTCTCTACGGAGTTCCTGGCCTTTGGCCCCCACCGCCTCACACCCACCCGATCATTTCAGCCTGGATTGAGGGACTTAGGTCCCTTGTCTTTGATTTCTCTCCCCCTACTTCCCTTATACTTGTTAAAAGCACAGGCTCTAGAGCCACATGATCCAGGCTCTGACCAGAGCTCTGCCACGTTTTAGCTCTGTGACCTTGGACAAGTTGATCAACTTCTCTGTTCCTGGGTTTCTCAGTGAAACAGTAGTTGAAGCTGAGAGGAACAGATCCTTTTCATGAGAGCGTCATACTAAAGCGTTGTGCTACTGAAAATAATTTTTGTTGTATTAGGTGGTCAATTGCTGGAAGTGGGGTGCATAGCTTTCCCTCCTTTTTTCAAAAAGAACCTGTCTCCAAAAAATAACCAATCCCCCCTCCTCCCTCTCACCTTGTGTTCAAGGATGTGTGGTGCTTCTTTAATGTGGAACAATGACTGTATTTTCTTACCACAATTTGGGGCAAAGAAAACAAAAAAAAAAACCTCTCACTGAAACTCGGGTCTAAATGACTGATGCCGGATCCATTTGCAAATGGGGATTTTGATGGAGAAGGGTGAGAGGACCAGTAGAGCAAGTAGGAGACTTGGGCAGTAGAGAGAATGGGAATGCCAAAGTTTCCCGCTTTTGTCAGCCCTGGCAGCTGCAGACCCACAGCGGGGATTGGATACATCCTGTTTGTCAGCATCTATGCTGTGTCTTGCAGATTTGGCAGCAGGCTTCCCAGAAAAGAGGTGTCACCTTTCCTTATTATCACCCCACACCTAGACAGGGTGGGAGTGTGAGGTGCAGTCAGGGTTCTGTAGTCCTGGGGGAAACTTCAATCCTGGTGTCACTGCAGACACATGTCAAGGCTACAAGGACCTGGACAGCTCTGGGTCCAGTTCCACTCAAAGATGAGACATGCCAAAAGCCACAGGATGAAGAGATGCTCTGCTTTCCACCAAGTTCCTAAAATCTGAAAAGTGTGTTTCAGTGGTAGCTGTAACGTATTGAAAAAGATACCAAACACCTCAATTACCTACTAAATGCCCATTTTTTTCTGACACTCAGAATTGATAACAGTGTAAACCTTATCATCTCTCCAACTTTGATTCTTCTACGTAAATGAGGTACATGATCATATGCTCATCTTTTCTGAAGCACCCAGTACGGTAAGGGTGACATAAGTCATGAACACACAAGCAGCGTCACACACACATTTGGTTTATAGTCAGAGAAGGCTGGGTCCTCTGCAAAGTAGGTCAGGATATGTCTCATGATGCTGCACATGGGGGTCCCCCGACATTTCCCTTCCCACTAAAGCAGGGAGCTCTCTTCTGTGCTAGTGTGTGTAGGACACCTAACATTGTTCCTGTGGGCACTTGGCCCAATGCCCCCTTTCTCTGAATTCCTGTAGCAATTAGGCTGGATGATGCTTTTGTAGTTTCTGGATAACTACTTCATAATTGCCTTGGGTCATCTGCTGCTATTTCTCACATTTTAATCACATGGTACCTAATAACGGTACCTAATACACTGCCCTGATATGTATCTGTTGACTTGACCTCTTAAGTGATTTGTGATGACCAATGCTGTTGTGTTCTGACTCCAAGTCCTCCACTTATAGTAAGGGCGTCTGTCTCCAGCATTCCTGCTGAAAGGGCGGCAGTGCCTCGGCTTTCTCTATTGGATCTCTCCTGGCTACCGCCCACTGCCTCTGTCCATCAGATGCCGTCTTCTAGACTGGCCTGTTTCTAGCCAGGCTGTGATGGAAGGGCAGAAAGAGGGGTTCATTCATCCTTGTCCTCCCCACAGTTGATTTTAAGAGTTAGTTCCTTCAAGGAGTGCCAAACTGAACAAACCTAATAAATCCCTTACTCTCCCTATGAATCATATCAAACCACTAATGCTCTCTCAGCTTCCACTGGTTTTCCTGTTTGGGGAGTCATTCTGCACTCAACCTGTAAGAAGCATGTAGCTGGGTGGGGCTGGGTGTGTACTTTCTTGTGGAAAAGTCCCTTTGATTCATTAGTGAAAGTTGCTACAGCTAATTATCACAAGAATCTTTCAGATACCTGTTCTTACAGGACAATGAACTATTAGAAAAGTATGGGAAACAAACCACTGGAAAATACCGTATTTCCTCAATTCTAAAATGCCACTGATTTTAAGATATGTTATTTAGTTTCATACACACACAAAAAGTTGAACATACATTTCAGAAATGAAGTGGGGAAAGTACTGCATCTTAGAATTGAGGTAACATGTCTAATGAGTAAATGAAATTAAGACATGTAACTCCCTATGAGATCATCTTCTGGAGCAGTCCCCATGTTCCAGGCATACAGAAGGGGAGCCTGAGGGAATGACGGCCAGCTGACGCCGTACCTACAGGTGATCAGGCAGATGCTACAAAGTGTTCTGTGGAAAGCGTTTGTCTTAAATGTTTAAAAATGTTTTGCAGCCAGCCAAGTGGTGCGTTGGTTAAGAGTCAGCTTGGGACGCCAGCTCTGAGCAGCAGGGCCCGTTAGGATTCCACATGAGGGTCAGTGACACTGCCCTCTACAGCTAAGGTGGTGAACAACAGCTCCACCTGGAGCTGGGCTGTCGTCAGTCGCTGGTGACGGTAGGCTGCAGCCCCTGCTGCAGTGGGCTTCTGTGAGCTACTGCGAGTGGCCGGCAGCCAGCGTGAGTGGCCAACAGCTGGCATGAGCTGTTGTGAGCGACCGCCCAATGGTGGGTAAGCGACTGAACCTGGGAAGAGCGCAGTGATAATACCAACATGGGCCAGTGAAGCGACGTCCTCCATTAGACCGAAGAAAAAACCGATAGCGACTTGTCTGTTCCCCTCCCCCAATTTCCCAATAAAACCTTTAAAAAAAACAGTTTCGCAACTTGTGTGCTCAGTTGTGAGAATTAATGTCAATTTGGCCCTGACAGAAATGATCAATTCTGTATTTCTGGGTGTGGCCACAGGGACCCTGAGGCTTCTAACTGCATGCACTAAGGTTGCAACACCCCCACCACCCATCAATCTCAGTTGAAGGTGGAAGGCTGAGAGGCCCCGTGGGAGGATGGATATTCTTCCTACTAGGTGAGGAACCAATACACACTATGGGAGGCAGAATGGAATGCTGAGGCTGAGAAGACTGTGCTGGATATGCCCTCATGCTAACCGGCCAGCAGCCCCGGGAAACACTGGTCTGGATGGTCCACATTATCCCTTTTCCCACATCAGACTTCTAATTCATTTCACTTTGCTTCTGAACAAAATGCTTCTTTTGCTGTTTTCACGTGTTACCGTTGGGGAAACTCTCTCATCTTCCTGAACTGCTACACAAATGACTAAGTCCTCAAGGTCATAGCTTTCAGATCTCTTCCTGAAAAACGGCCTCCATTTTGAGTGCTAGCTGAGTACATTTGAGAGTTCATCTTACTGATTACACTGACCTTAAAAAATGGTTTGATTTGTAGCTCCAAATGAACTGGGAGTTTCTAGAACTCTACATAAGAATCTGGGGAAGTAAAATGTGATTACCATTTGTCCTTCAGACCGGTCAATCCCTTTTGATAAACAACTCTTAACCTTTTCAGATATGTTCAGCAAAATCTCAATCTATTTAATTTGTACAGTGCTTTTGATTCTCAGATAGGACTTTTGCCCTATGGCATTCACAAACTTCCCGGTATAACTGGTTAGGAGGTTCCATTCTACCACAAGGTCAACCATATGACCTCGTGCAAAGATTGAACTTATGGGCTTCACTTCACTCCTTTGCAAAATAGGGATAGCAGTACCTAGCTCAAAGGAATGTTATGATTTGTGCAAAGGGCTTAGTACACAGTATGTAAAAATAATGTAAAACCATTAGCTATTATCAGCCTACCTGGACCCTTCTCCCTACCCTACTGGAATGATACAAATCTCGGGGTATCATTTTAGTAATGTTAATGTCGATACATTACACCAGATGAGTAATTTTAAAGGAAACATGACTGTCTTTCTTTCCAGGTTCTAACATTTTAAATGTACAGAAAATATCCAAGGGTTCAGGGCCTTAGGCACAGAACAGAAACCTGTCGTGAGCAGGAAAATCAGGCTTCAAGGGAACTTTCCCATTGCTTGCCATTCTCCATATCCCTGTTCTTACTCCATCATCCCTCTGCTGTGTGAAAGGCCTCCTTTTTTATGTGCAATAAAACTACTGTATTCACTCTTGAAGACTTCCTCTTGGGACACCTGGGAAACTCATTACTTTGTTCACTTCTCTTATGACACTGATCACAATGGGCTATGGTTGTGTTGACATGGGGATGTTACCCTTTAGCAGGCCATTTTTCTTCATCGTTGTCTCTCCTGGGTCCGGCTAGCATGCTACTCATGTTTCCTGAGTGTTTGTTAGATATCATTCTAAGCAAACCAAAAGGGCCTTTATTTTTTTGTGATTACTTTTAACAACACATCTTGGTTATCCTTTTAACACTTCAGGGGCTGTTTTAGAAAATGAAAAGTGGGTATTTTTCTTCCTTTTTTGCCTAAAGCCTATCAACTTGCAGGTCTTCACTCTTCCCTGCTCGTGTTGTGAGGGAAGTGGTATGTTAAGGGAGCCAAGGAACTTGGGATTTTTCTGTTACCACTTTAGATCTAGTATAAGTACTTATATTTTATATAACTCACTCTTTATACTGAAGTCTTCATTGTCTTAGCAAAGTCAGAAAAAGTTAAAATAGTATGTTATTAAATTTTTTTAAAAATCTTGATTTTTCTAGATAAGCTTCTGCCTAAAGCCCACTGTTAAAATTATATCATTTTGTTTTTTTGTGTCTGATACCATACAAATATAAGGATATAAACTTTGGGTTCTAAAATGTGATTGAAGACAAGAGGACCTTTAAGATTTCACTTTAAGATCACACTGACATTGCATAGGGACTGAAGTGGACAAAGGAAAATTTGGCACTTAGATATTTCTTAGGGGAAAAACCCCCAAAAGAAACCAGCAACAGCAGCTAAAACTTACTTAGTGTTTACTAAGTGCCTGCACATTTCACCTTAACCCTATGAAGTAGGTTCTGTTATCATCTTTGTTTTATAGATGAGGAAATGGGCCGAGAAGTTATGTAATTTGCCTAAGTCACATTAAGAAATAAGTGGAAGAGTTGGGGTTCAAATAAAGGCAGTCTAGCTGTAAGTACCATGGTCAGAATCATACTGTACTATATACACTATTCTGGTGAGAGACTAAGGTGCTTTCTTGAACAAATCCCCTATGCACATGGTATGCATAATATGGATCAGCTGGAAAAATTACGGAGCAAACACCCTCTGTCTGGAACCTTTATTATTTCAAAAATAGGCATCCTATGTAGTTTGAGATGGTTAGAATACTTATTTCTGGATTACTGTAATAAATGCTTATCAAGAACACTCATCTTAATAATAATACACACTTAGTTCATTCATTAGGAACTTCCAAAAATAACTCTTCTGTTATCAAAAAGCTTACAAATGTCACAAGAGAGTTAAGTAATGGTCTATGCAGTAGAAGGAAAATTCTGCTAGGAGACACTCTAATGAAGCACTCTGCCCATTACATTTTTGACCGATAATAGTTCATGAAGAATGACTAGCTTTGTTTTCCTTTTCTCTAGTGATTAGTCTGAGAGGGAATGCAAAAAACAAAGTCTTTGGAGAAAAACTGCTTTCCTAATCTCAAGTGTAAGTTACAAACAGGCTTTTCTAATAAAAGCTTCAAAGCTTGAAGAGATGAGAAATGTGAGCGTGCATTCCATTAAACATTTCAATAAATATGCAAAAAAATTCAGCAATTATGAACATGTTTGTATACTTGAAAATACAATTTTCATGCTTTGCATATTTCATCCTGAGAAGATATTTTAAAAGATATTTTGTTCTAGAAGATTCAAAAGTAAAACTTACATACATATATATTATACATAAGGAATTCTCCATATGATTGAAATTCTGGACTGTCAGAACAATGGGAAACAAATGAGAAGCCAAACATGATGACATGTACGTTATAAAGAGAGCACTAAAAGGAAAAGCAGGAAAACATATCACCTATGTCTTTGTTTTATGCTCTTTTGGTAAGTTTAGCTGACGAATATGAAAAGTAATGACTTGTTTGTTTCCAAACAGCCTGAGCTCTCTCACTGGCTCACCACCAACTATACAAATCCCAAGTTCTAAGTGGTCACAGAAAGCCCATAGGTGACCATTTACTTCCCTCTGGCCCCTTTACCAAACCTCTACATCACTCATGACATTACTTGTTAATATTCTGCATTCCAAAATAGCTGCAGGTAAATACAAGTTTGATAATTTTTACTTAACCAAATAAATTTAAAAATAGGTAAAACACTTAAATTCTAACAACAAAAACCTCAGTTTTCACATTCATTGAAATATTTTAGAATACTCAAACATGAAAATTGGATGTGTGTACTTATTTTGAAGAGAACTACTGAATTTATTCTCCAGAAGAAAAGCAGACATGAAGCATCACATTACTGGAACATTGGAAACATGATGATAAGTTCTTATCTTCTGAATTTCAACAAAAGCTGCTTGAACAAACTACTTAATGAATACCTGTCTCTATTAAACAAGCAAGATAATCTGATGCACTAAAAGTCAGAGGCTGAGTCACTTCACTTCTTTCTGTTGCCTCCAGTTCCTAGAATAGTGGCAACTCGCATAAATATATTTAACGTATCCATGTAGATTCCCAGCATCCTAGAAAAGAAAATAATTCCCATTAAATATGATGTAAATCTAATATAACAGTGATAATGGCTATTTCTTAATCTAGAAAAGAAGAAAAGCAATGCCGATTATTTGTCCTAGGCATATAAGATGGACATTTTTAAAAAAAAGATGCCAACAAGGAAGTCCGAGACTAGAAAATAGCCAAGATTAATCTGGCAGATTAATCTTTTAATGTTAAAGGGCGGTTTAAAAATCATTATTCTTTCCTGTAACACTCTGAGTATAGTATTTTGTGAAAAAAAATGGGTGATAGACGATAAAAGAATCAGAACAAAACCAGAGAAACACCCTTACAAAAATGTGTTAAGACGCATGTTTGCCAATATAATATACCCGCTGAATACCCCACCCCTCATCATCCAAATAAAGAAACTGTTAAATCTATAAGCATTATAAGCAGCATGTTAAAAAAATCATTACATTTTGTTTTAAAAAAAGAAAAATAAATTAATTTGAAAAATGCGATAATACCATGAAACTCAAGAAAATTGTTTAAATAAAATACCCCACTTCGGTGGAGAGGTCAAGAAAAGGAAAAGGCATTACTATATTAAAACACTTAATATCAGTTAAATTTGAATATCTCCAAAATGAAAATTTCAAACTGAGGTGTTTTCCAATTTTTAATAAAATAGGCTTTTCTATTAAACATTTCAAGTCAATTATGTACAGTTTCCAACAAATTAATACTTGACTAATAATCTTTTCTTCAGTTCTAAAGTTTTTTAAATATAAAATTAATTGACCAACAAGAGCACCGTAAGGCTTATTAACAAAAATAGGTAAAATACCCTGAATTAACTGAATAAATACCTAAATATTACACTTAGTTCCAATACAATCAAACTTCTGTGGATACATAGCTTATTAGAGAGAGAGAACAGACCAAACAGCGACAGAAAGAAAACAGTAGAACTTGCCAAGGCCACTGTTGCGGGTTGAATTCACAGATATGTTCAAGTCCTAATCCTTGGTTACCTGCGAAGGTGACCTTATTTGGGAACAGGGTCTTTGCAGATGTAATGAAGATGTGAGTTACGATGAAGTCACTCTGGAGTAGGGTGGGCCTTAATCTAATCTGTTTCCTGTCCTCATAAGAAGGGACAGAGACAGACACAGGAGAACATCACGTGAAGACAGTGGTAGAGACTGGTGTGATTATGGACAAGTGAGGACTGTTGGCTGTAATAAGAAGCTAGGAGAGAGGCACAGGACAGATGTGCCCTCTGAAGGTACCAACCCCGATGACACCTTGATTTCAGACTTCTGGCCTCCAGAACTGCGAGGGAATAAATTTCTGTTGTTTTAAACCACCCAGTTTGTATAATTTGTTATAGCAGCCCTAGGAAACGAATACAGCCGTAAAACAGAAGAGGATAAAATAACTCAACTGTCTTCATGTGACAGGTGAAGGCACCAAAGACTACTTACGAATTGATGGGATCGTATTTGTGAGCTCCATACACTGGTACTATTTCTGCACACTTGATTACTTTCTGCGTATCATACAGAAGGAACATGCTGAAAAGAGCTAATCCACCATAAATTGCCACAGAGTACAGAGTGGCACCAGCTACAGTGGTAGGCGGAAGAAACATAGATCCTGAAATCAAAATGGAAAAACAAGTTTTTTGTGTTTGTTTTTTTTTAAAAAAAGGACTTTTCTATAACTAGGTTTACAATTAACGTTTAAACAAATGTTCTTTGGTATACTGCACAGACAGAAAACGTCTGAGAATAAGCACTGTCTAATTTTATGTACATTCAGTTCAAAACCCATGATATTCATTCTTCCAAAGGGTCACTGGCCCACATTATAGGAAGGTTCTTGCAACAGAGCAATTTTCATGTTCTCCAGACTGACTGCCGCTTTAGATGTATTTGGTAAAACCAAAAATAATGGTTTACTATGATACTAAGTAAGAAAATCCAGTAAAATAAGCATAGCTCTTTTAAACAACTTTTAAAAAGGACTAAATATATAGCCTCCAGTAGAATACCTGAGTACGTAAGATGATTTGGGGACATCATAAACCAAGAACCAAGTGTCAAAGCACAGGGGCTTACCCAGGGAGGATACGAAGACAAGGCCGAGGCCCACGCCCAGGGGTGCTCCCATGTTCAGAAACTTCTCACTGGGCGCACACATGGCAACCGTGGAGAGGCCTCCCACAATGCCTGCTGTGTACCACGCAGCTCTGATGAGAAGAGGGCCCCCTAATATTGTCAGAGGAGCCACGACCGCACCCATCACACCTGGAGGAAGAATAAGTGGACACTTAGTATTTACTAAATAAGCACCAATGGGAAAATGCCACTTGGAACTAATATGCCACTTGCACATAGACCTTATTGTTAAACAGTATGATTAGAGCAAGTCTTTCTATTATTTAGGTAATACTACCCCTCAAATCCCACAACCAAAACTTGTGGCTATCCAAATCATAAATCATAACAGTCAAACAGTCACAACTCATAGGTATAAACACTAATCTAGATTTTGAGGTACTTTGCCAAATTCTGTGTAGTTCATTATTTGGATCTGAATCTAATACTAGTCTTTATAACAATATTCATATATGTAAGAATTGAGATAAAATGACTTTAAATGAATAACTCAAAGTCAAACCTACTGCTGCCAAGAGGAAACAAAGTAAAATGAGAGAATTGAGTATATGAAGCTACTCTAAAAATACAGAAACTTCAAGGACAGACACTGCTGTTACCTTGCATAACGGAATGTCATCACAGCTTGTAAAAAATAATGTCAGATATTTATAATATAAACCTCTTCATAAAAATTATCAATATAATTAAGTAAAGGTAAATAAAACTCAACTAAAAACTAAATCTTAGGTACTGCATTACTTCAGTAGTGAGTAGAACAAGTTACCCTTTTCTTAAACATTAGTTTGATTAACAAATAGGAACAGCGCTACCTTCATACTGAAATTTCAATACTAGTGTGTTTCTTTTGCAAAAATAATGTTTTCTAGGTCAAGTCATAAGGTAATTGTATTTCATGATGGTGCATAATTAAAAAATATATTTTACTCTAGGAAAGATATGGGATAAAAATTCCTTTGTATGATATTTCTGTTAGGATTTCCATCAATTTTGAAATTGACAGCAAAATTTTTAGCAAAACTTTTAGTGAGATTATTCAGACTTTTCAATACTTTCTGATAACAATCTTAAATGGTAATAGATGTTTGCTGCTTACAGACAAATCAACTACAGAACTAACAATGCTAGCTCAGCATTATTACTGTCAATGAAAACCAGCATTCAACAAATTGGTGCAGCCATTATAGAGAACAGTACTGAGGTTCTTCAAAAATTACAGCTACAACTGCCGTATGATCCAGCAACCCTACTTCTGGGTTTATAGCAAAAGAATTGAAATCAGGGTCTTCACTGTTCATTGCATCATTCACAATAGCCAAGAAATAAAAGCAACCAAAGTGTCTGTCAATGGATGAACGGATAAAGAAGAGGTGGTACATTTATACAATGGCATATTATTCAGCCATAAAAAGAATGAAACCTGGCTATTTTTTGACAACATGGATGAACTTTGAAGGCATTATGCTAAGTGAAATAAGTAAGACAGAGAAAGACAAATACCATATGATCTCACTTACATGTAGAAGCTATAAAAGTCAAACGCAGAGAAACAGAAAGTAGAGGGGTATTCCCAGGAGTTGGGTTAGGGGGATGGTGAGCTACTGGTCAAAGGGTATATAAACTTCCAGTTATAAGACTAACAAGTTTGGGGATTTAATGTACAGCATGGTGACATTAAAATAAAAAAAAACACATGAAGACTTCAATAGTCCCTGGGCAGACAAAACCAGGTTAGTCATACAAATAAAGTTTAATTTAGCACTTTTTTCAAGACTAGCTTAGCCTGGGTCATTTTTTGCTTATGCCTCTGGAAATCATAAGGAGAACTTATCTGTTCTGATCATGGCTGATATGAGGTAACCACAGAAAATTCTAATATTATAACCGGTCTCTATAAAGAACAGTCACTGCTTTCTCACTATGTAAGTTGTTTTATAACAATATATCTCTGGGTCTCATTCCATAGTTTAGCGCTCCTGGTTTGCAAACTGTCATTTTGGTATTTGCACAATAAACTTTTACTAATTACTATTTCAGTAATTCATTGGTTTTTTACTTCAGTTATTTCTGAACTTTTTACAGCTAATAACACTGTATCATATGCTTTCATGTTGCTAAGGGAGTACATCTTAAATGTCCTCACCACAAAAAATGAATGGTAAATATGGAACGGAGGTGTCAGCTAATGCTGTGGTGGTCATCATGCAAGACGTAAGGGTATCCAATCAACATGCGGTATACCTTAAACTCACACAACGTTGGTGTCAATTATATCAATAAAGCTGTGGGATAACAATTACAATAGTTTTTCAATGAGCATTTCAGTAACTCTGGCAAAGTATCACTTAGTCCTGACTGGGTCCACAGCTGTATCTACACGCTGGTGCTAAATATCTGGATAAAAAAATGAGAATGGAATGTATCTGGATGTTACTACTAGGTCAAAAGCCAGCTTTGATGTCCTTTTGATGCTGGGAGTGGTTGCCCTTGGGCCATCCAAACCCCATCATGCCAGTGAATGAAGAAATGGACACTGTGGGTCTTGAAAAATAAGGTTGGCATGTTAGTCTTGATTTTGGACTGCCTGTGTGACCTCACCCACCCTCAGCATCCTCATCTCTGAAATGAACATGCTAATGTCTGCACAGCTTTTGAAGATGTGAAGAATAAAGCAAATTTTGAACACAGAAAACGAATGAATAAATTGGCCTTCTTATGGTGCAAGAGCAGGTTGACACGGCAGGCCTAAGGCTATCTTTACAAAAGCCTCCTTCCAAGGTTAGTTCTTGACTGAGATCTGAGAACTTGGCACTTAAACCACTCTCTGACTGATAGCGTTACACTATTTGTGCAAACACCGTGAGTCATGCTGAGGTCCTGCTTTCCTTCTGGGAGTCTGGCTTTTGATACTTGCAAGGAGGGTGCCTACATGATCAACACTCAATAAACCCCCTTGGACATTGAGTCTCTAAGGGGCTTCCCTGGGCAGAAGCATTGCACATGTTCCTGCACTTCTCACATTTTTGGTGTGTCTCTTCAGAGGGAGAGAGCATTGAGAGACTGTGTTTCTCCAGACTCCACACTCTGCCTGTATCTTTTTCCCTTGCTGTTCCTGTCATGTATCCTTTCATTGTAATAAATCTTAGCTCTGAATACAACTATATGCTGAGTCCTGTGACTCGTTCTAACAAATCAAACACTGAATAAATGGGTGGTCTTGAAGACCCCTCAGCATACATAAAATAACCTGATTCAAGTAATTTGTTCATTACAATAATATCAGATTAAAAGGGGTTTTCTAAACAAACCAGGTAGAAAGGCTTACTTATTCGAAGATCAAATTAAAACTACACAGCTATTTTAATTTAGTTCAGTAAGTAATTTTTTGCAATTTATAAGAGTTAAAAAGACAGTGAATCTGTTTTCAAAAGGAACTCAGTGTCTAATGGGAAACAGGTGCAGAACTCTATTTACTCATTGGTCAAAACAACACAATACAGAGATTTAGAAACATAAATGTAAATGTTAAAATTCAGATGGTGAGGAATTTTGTTTCAATGAAAGATACATACTTAACAGATGCACATATTATATTTTGAATACTTTTATTTCTTAAAAGCAGGTTATTGGTACTGGAAGACAACAGACCACCTCCCTCTCATCCTCAAAGGTTTTCTCTTATAAAGAGCTCCATGGAGATTATCTACAGTTGAATAAGCTAAACCCAATGGAAGAGAGACTTGAAAGCCAAGGTTGGGAAAACATGTTGACTCACTCACATTTACCAAAATTAAGATAGCACATGAAAAATATAAGTGACATATTTCACACCACAAATTTGTCAATATTGAGTACCAAAAACCTAATTTCCATTTATTAACCATGTTAAACCATTTCAGAGTCTCTCTCCCTGTAAGCTTCAGGGAAATGCTTATAAAATTTGTCTTGCCTTGTGGTAGAGAACATGCACTTAAGAAGTGTTTTTGGGGGCCGGCCGAGAGGTTCAGTTGGTTAAGAGTTGGCTTAGAGCACGTGCTCTGAGCAACAGGGCCACCGGTTCAATTCCCATATAGGCCAGTGAACGCTGCACCCTAGCTTACCTGTCACTGAACTGCCAACAGGTGGCAGTTCGGCTGGTGAACAACAAGATTGCCTGTTCAATGGTGGGCTATGCCAACCCACAACTAAGCCTGAACTCTGCACCTTGACCTGAGCTGCCGCCCGGATGGCTCAGAGGATAGAGCATGCGTTCTTAACAAGGCTGCTGATTTGACTCCCGCATGGGATAGTGGTTACGCCCACCCACAACTAAGACTGAACACAGCACCTTGGGCTTAGAGGCCAAGAGCTACTGACGGGAAGCCAGATGGTGACTGGCGCCCTGTCTTCCACAACAAAGACTGAAGAACAACTTGGCTGGTCCCCTCCCCTAATTCCCCAACACTGTTCCCCTCCTCCAATTCCCCAATAAAACCTTTAAAAAAAGAAGTGTTTTTGTTTCTTGGTCTGGTTGGTTCTTTATTCAACCTAGAGACAGAGTATCCTGGGGTAACTGAAGTGGAAAACACTTTGTCTAAACTTTAAAATATTTGCCTTAAGGGAGCTATTACAACATATACCTAAAAGGGTATTAACACTATCCTGCAATACCGGGTTGAGCAGCCTTTGCCCCACCCATGGTCACTTTGGGCCAAGAATTCTCTTACTACTGACCCAGCTAAGCGTATCGAACACAAGTGTGCATTTCTTAAGATCCTTTTTTCCTCCCAAAGATCTTTTTCACTGCTTTTCCCCAATGCTCCACTGCAAAAATCTTCTATTTTTTCATGTGTCTTACCTCTTCCTTCTCTTCACCCTGCTTTTTATTTTTTTAAAGATACAAAACAAAAACAATTCTCAAGTGATGCTTATCAGACTTAAAATCCTCCTGGTATTAGACAAAACACATAAAAGGAAATTTCTACATATACAGGAGGCAAGTTTAATATTGGGGATGTCCATGGTCTAAGTATCAGAATCATTAACTTCTCAGAGTGGAGAGATCTAGTAATAGCACAACCAGTAATAAGTGCAGAAAACTGTTTTCTAAACATGAGGCTTAAATTATGTACAAATCATTTATGATTGTGAAGAGCCACCAAAAAGACAGTATTCAAGACAGCTTAATAACAATTGAAAATCAGAACATACCGGAATGAAGTAACCAAGCAAGATGCTTTGGGCCTGGGCTCTGGTCATATGGTATTGATTGTACCAGCATTCCAGCTCCAATCATGGCTGCAAAAGTTGCACCAATTGCCTGCAAGACACATATTACTAAGAAAAATCGATTCTTATACAACAACAAAGTGGGTACCAACAAGTTTTAAGTTCAGTTAGTCCCTCTAATAAACCATGTGTAAAAAACCAAAGGATAATAAACTGAACCCTTTTTTTTCTAGCACCTTAAAGGCCTAGAGTTTATTTTAGTTTGGTCAAGTTAGCAAGAGTGCCCCCTACTGCCATATACAAAGTAGTGCAGACAGCTTTAAGTGAATGAGTTGCGCTTTGACTAATAGCATCATCTTTTATAAATTTTATTTTTGTTAGACAGAGGTTAAACAAAACCCCTTTAAGAATCCTGGAATAATTATTTTTAATTATATTGATTTTGGCAGCACAAGTAGCATTTTAAAAACTTAGTTATGATATACCAATTCAAATACTGGGGGTACCAAAAAATGTATAAACGTGACTTGTATTCATCTTTTGTTACAGGTATATATTGAGTATTACAATTTTAATACAGTTTTTTCCTTTCTTAAAATGTGTATACAGTTTTTTGGCACCCCCGGTATATAGCACACTGCCTTGAATGCCATATTTACAAAAATGAAAACCTGAAAGATAGAAGCACATGGCAAAGATGAGAAATAAGATTCTATGTTTCTACCATTCTAGTTTTCTGGCTAACTTGGTCCTCTTCCCTCTTCTTTGCCTGTTTTAGATTTCCACTGTTACGATATTTAAATATTCCTTGTGTATTACAAGGAAGAAATGCATATAATGAAAGAAAGACGATAATGAATCTTCTGGAAATTTAAAGCAGAGACTGCAAACTTGCAGCCTCTGGACAGAAGCAAGCAGCAGGTATTTTGTTTTGGCCAACTACTCAAAAAACAATTGAAGTGAATGCTCTTAGTTGGGAAGGCTTTTCTCTAAATGCCAATAATCCCCCTTTGACATAGCAGCCCTGCCTCACTCACCTGCACTGTCTGACACACAGGCACCTGAATGTGCAATCTCTGATGTAAAGGACAGGTAAACAGAACATCTGTTTTTGCTAAGAATGGAAAAGCCTTCACTCATATTGATACAGAAAGCACACTGGGTTCTGCTCTACCACTTTCCAAGAAGAAACAGTT
Source organism: Aselliscus stoliczkanus (assembly GCA_033961575.1). Taxonomy (NCBI): domain Eukaryota; kingdom Metazoa; phylum Chordata; class Mammalia; order Chiroptera; family Hipposideridae; genus Aselliscus; species Aselliscus stoliczkanus. Next base: position 124,718,862 of record CM066729.1, read on the forward strand.
ACTAAAAACTAATTCATACATCTCTATGCAAAACATTTGCAGGATGTTTATCACAATTCTGTTTTTCTTTTAAGGTACTTCATGATTCAGTTCCATTTTTTGCCTCTTACCTTTTCCATAGTCCACACTCCAGCTACACTGAACAGGTAGGACTGCAAACATGCCCCAGGTTCATGCCTCTTTAATTCTGTTTGTTGTGCCTATCTCCTATTTGATTTATTCAAGAATTACCTCCTCAGCTGAGAAGTTTTCTGGTAGGACCCTGGGCTGCCACGAGAGGTGTCAGATGCCTTTCCTCTGTCCAAAAGCCCTTGGCACAACTGCTAGCATTATCTGTGTGTGTCTGCACCCCTCCAAAGGCCACATCTTCATCTCTGTAGCACCTTTCTGGCTTTCCAAACTGTTTTACTTAAGCCCTCACAGGAGGTGAGGATGATCTTATGCCCAAAGGGGGTTGAGAACATGGCCCAAGCACAAAACTCCTTTGAAGTCCCATTTTAGGGACTAAACTCTTTTGCATATTTAAATCTTCCTCAATAAGCTATGTTTGCTTTACTACAAAAAAGAACTACTTTAAATTATTTAGCTCTGACTAAAACTGACATTTGGTGAGAATGCACCATGCTTATTCTGTGCCTTCAAGAACTTGTAAGCTAGGCAATTCATGACGCCATCTGAGAGGCAATATCCTAAGAATACAGGGCTGTCCAAATGGCAAAGCTACTGTAAATGGTTCTCCTTTTGAAATGTACAGTAACGTGAAAGTATTACAGATCTGGAAGTTAGAGGGATTTGGGTTGCATATGGAAAAATCAGTTTGCCAAGGAAAATCTGTACATACTACATAAACTCTCCCATTTTCCCTCCTGTCCAGTCTCACTCATTGCTCTAGTTCACATTATCATCCCTTATTTCAGATCCTACAAAGGCAAAGCTAGGACATCGGCTTGTCTCTTCCACCTTAGCTTTACCTACTCAAATGCACACCAGGGTTTTGCTGTTCCAGGATCTGCAGTGGCCTCTCACTGCTTAGGCATTTTCCTCAGCTTGGCAAACATTTCCTAATTTCTTCTTTACACCCCAGACCTCAAATACTTGAACTTCACCCTAACAGGATTGTAAGCACTTTTACTAACTACTTTCTTTGCTCAAGTTGTTTTGCAAACTTGGACCACCCTTGTCCTCTCCAAAATAAAAAATGCTAGGCTTCAATGGCCGTAATGAAATAAATGTCTCCTTCATGGAACTTCCCTACTAGCCCAAGACAAAAACAGGGATTAAACTGATTTCAGACGTTCTACTTCTTACTGTATATCCTTTAACACTTACTCCAGTTCATCTCTTCCACCAGATAGTAGGAAAAAAAGATACCACATTTGAAATCATTTTTTTGGTATCTAGCAAAACAAATACTCAAGAAAAATTCATTTAATACATAACCTTATACAAAGTCAAGAAAATTCAGAATAATAGCAGCACTATTTTCCTCTTACTAGTATAGAATGCTTGGGTTTTTGTGACAGATATTTTTCATTGACCTCTACAATGGTTTTGGGTCAGCCTTATTTTTTACTAAACTGCTATAAAATAGGGGCTGTTTGATATCTGCTGTTAGGTAAGTAGGATGTGCCTATAAGTTCGGTTTCAAACACCTTTGCTGCTCGAAAATACATATTCAACAAAGAGGAACTGACTTACCTCAGAATGTGCTTCCTACTTTGCCTCAGCTGCATGTGTTCAAGGTATTCTTTCTATTTAACACACCTCCCCCAATACATGTTGTCTGCTCTTTTGATATGTAGTGGAAAAGGAAAACAAAAACAAGATGCCTTACCACCCAAGAGCCTCTCATCATGAAGTTCATGAGAACAGGAGTTCTGCTAACTGCCAGGGCAGACAAAGCTGTTAAACCAATACTTCCTGTTAAGTACATATAGGTAGAATGAATTCTATCCTTCACATACTGAGGCCAAATTCTGTGGAAAAAAAAAAAAAAAGAACATGAATAATTTACAATATTATAGATATGGTTTTTGGTTGAATCATTTACCAGCTGTGAGACCTTGAGACATACTACTTTACTGCTCTAAATCTTATTCACCTCATATATCATGGAAATAATGATGCATGTATTGGATTTACCATGAAAGTAAATAGAAAACATATAAGCACTTGATATACAAAGCAACACATTTCCTCCTTGCTTGAAAATATTTAACCTTGGAAAAAGGTTTTTATTTAGGTTTGAATAAATATATGTCAAGGAAACAAGAGATTCTATTTTTCATGTATATTTCTACATAGTTGGAAGATGAGACATAAAACATTGCAAAAGTGGCAAAAGGTAAAGATGACAAAAAAATTGGAAACTTTAAGGCTAGAACTGTTTGGGAATAATTTACTTACACAGCCTTTTCAATAGCTCCAATCTCATTTGACATTCCCAAGCCATAGTAGCACAATGCTCCAAGACCAACAGCAGCCCCTCCAGCAATAAACCATCTTCCCATTTGATCAACTATAGAACACAGGAGGAAATGCAGATTAATATTGTCATGTCTTGACTAAATTAAAATGCTGACCAATGTTTAAATGAGTGAAATAAAACCATACACCATACTTCTTTGTAACAGCCATAATTAGTACATATGGGGACACAGAAATGGCTTCAAGATTAGGAGTCTAGTAAAAGAACACTGCAGAAACAGAAGAATAATAATCAGTACAAAAAAGATCAGACTTGGACCGGCCAAGTGGCGCATTGGTTAAGAGCTGGCTTGGGACACCAGAGGCCCCGGTTTGGATGCCACCATATGAGTGCCAGTGACACTGCCCTCTACAGTTAACATGGTGAACAACAACTCGACCTGGAGCTGGGCTGCTGTGAGATGCCGGTGATGGCGTAGCTGCAGCACCTGCTGCAGTGGGCTGCCATAGGCTACAGTGAATGGCTGGCAGCCAGTGTGAGCGGCTGGCAGCTGGAGTGAGCTGCCAAGAGCCGCTATAAGCGGCCATCCAGAGGCCAGCGACGAATCTGCCTCACCTGGGAGGAGCACAATGACAATACTAACATGGACCAGTGAAGCGACATCCTCTACAACTAAACTGAAGAACGAAAGGACAGCAACTTGTCTGTTCCCCTCCCCCAATTCCCCAATAAAATCTTCAAAAAAAAAAAAAGATCAGACTTGATTAACCTCCAATCTCACTCCAACAAAACTGGAGGGGGCAGTATGTCGGTATATGTGAGGAGACTTCAGTGATATGTTTTACTGATAAGAGTCTGGGATATGTTCTCATGACACTTAGAAAGTAAAGATGAGGGCCGGGCGAGTGGCGCGGTGGTTAAGCGCTGGCCTGGGAAGCGAGCGGCCCCGGTTTGGTCCTACATACGAGGGCCAATGACGCTGCCCTCAAAAAAAAAAAAAAAAAAAATGAGAAAGAAATGTTAATAGTCATTATCACTTTGTGTCTAAAGTGCTATTAGCAAAGATGGTCCTTTAAATGGAGTCAAGAAAAAAGGAACCAAAGAAAAATGTTTATGCAGCAGAATCAAATAAGTGGGTGCTCTTGTTTTAGAGTACTGAGAAAGAAACAAGTTCATCAACTCTAACTGGATGAAAGTATTCATAAAGACCATCTTATTCCTTTTAGTCTAAATTTGTTCACTAAGAGTGTTACTTTTCTATCACTATATGATTCATCTAATTTGGTTTCTAAGGCCAACCTATTGATCAGAAATGCCTTGAGGAATACCAATTAGGGCTCTCTTCCACTCTAATGTATTGACATTTTGCTAGGGTAAGGAGCAGTAGTGTTCTTTGACTGGATTTGGGTAGATTAATAATCTAGTTTCTGAACTTGCAAAGCTGAAATCCAAACTGTGAGCCAAACTGACTTCATTAAGGTATTGTTTCCTGAGAGGTCCTACAGGGGCAAGCGGTTAAGAAGACCCTTCCTGAACAGCCAGGCGTTTATTAACACCTGTGTATTGGTGATCTACTCTTGACCTGAAACATATACAAATAGTATATGCTTGAATGAAGAGTCTATTCTACTTCAAATGGATTTCCTTAACAGATAATTAAATTATGACATACTAATTAACAATTCTTAAAAACGTAATGGTGAAAATAAAATTTTTCTCTGGAAGAACTATGACTGGGAACCACTGAACCCAGTTTGAAGTACCAATCTTTTGTGTGTCATTAGATCCCTGAAAATGCACACATACACAAGTTTGCATATTTTTAGTAAGCTGTTCATAGACTTGTTTAAAAACTAAAGACTAGTACCTACTTTTAAATATTTTTTCCATTGATGGTTCCATTGCTGCCTCCTTGAGTTCTTGACCAGTTTTCCCACGCCGGATCCCAATTCTTGTCTTGGTGGCATATTCCTGACATACATGAAAACAAAGACACACACCACCCACACCAAAACAGAATGTTAACAATAAAATGAAACGAAGGATCTCATTACACTAGAAAACTCGATGTAAAGTAATATGGTACTTTCTATGTATGTAACTGCACTATGAAAGTATATTAGTCAATCTAAAAAATTAAATGGAGACCCTATTTGTGCTCTATGTTCAAAGTGACTCACTAACTCATTACAACTTAACTTCTTAGGTTAAGTTTCAGAATAATTGCTTATTTCATAAACTACAGATTTATTTATCTCTAGAATTATATTTTAAACACTAACTTTTTAAAAACATGCATTCAGTATTAGCTACATTTTTTCATCTGAGAAATGGGCTCAAGAAAGGTATATTTCCTTAACACAAAGCCAAAGGGAGAGATGACTACTACCTGTTTTAGTTCCTTTTCAACAGTGTGACAGTTAATTTAAGAGGAAAAATGTTGTCTCCTCTAGATTCTGTATATTTGCTTATCTATCTCACATTTCAAAATTTATACTTCTACTTTGAACGCTAGAGGGGAAATCTATTATTAAAGGAAATGGGTTTCACTCACCTGACAGATTTTATTTAACCATTCTCTAAACAATGGCTGAAATGACATATTTAGTAATGTCTTAACAAGCTATTTGGCCAACTAGTAACATTCCTAGGTACTTAAGCTTTTGATTATAGGCTCCACGATCTCTATGCTATACATATGGCTCTCAAGCCTTCATATTACTCTAAGTGAAAAACTCCAAGAGCTGTAAGTAAAGGGACAGCTATAGTTCTTTTTCTCTTTTATATGAGGTAAGGATGGGCCAGAATGATACAAAATTAATGGGGAGAAAGCTGATTTGGGACATCTGAGGGCTGTTTCAGTAAATAACTAATGGTAGAGAGATTCAGACCATCAAAAAAAAATGGTCCTGGGGGACAATGAGAGAGACAGACAATATAAAAACATTCAGATTATCTTTACCCTGCTGGGTGTTAAGAGCCATTGATTCTTTGTGATGGAATTCTTCACAACAGGAGAGACCTTGGTGAAAGTTGGGTGGAAAACCCTGGAAGGTAGTGTCCTGAGACACACAAGTCTTGTGGCCAGCATGGTGGTGGTACACCAGGTTTACCAAGCAGATCTAAAATGCTAGTTAAGAGACAGAGAAAAAAAAATAACCCATTAACCAATTGAGTAAAGGACACAGGAGGTCCAAAGACAAGAAGAAACCAATTATATTTTAGCAGAAAAGATGGAATAAAGTGACATTTTTTTAATGTTAATAATGAATCCTCTGCTTGTCCCTTGTTAATTCAAGAAATCCATTCCACAAAACAATTTGAGATGGATCATCAAATTAGGATTAAACCCAGTTTGAACAGTAACAAAATGTATGACTCTGTACAAAGTTATGTGGCTAACACAGAGTGTATGTTAGTATCTTAAGAGAACTTACAGACTGCTTTTAGAAATGTAGTTTTAAGATTTATCCCAGCATTTAATGGGAAAATTTAAAAAGAACAATCTATAGTATAACTTTTGAGCAGAGGAAAAATATCATCCAAGGAAGAGATGAATAATTCTTCAAGGTCATGCTGCATTTTGAGACTATAAGACATCAATGGAAAACATTATTAAGTTTCTGCCAAATATTATTTCCCTTCAAAATATGATATAAAAATATTCAAGTTATTGAAACCACCTGAGATGCATCTTAAACTATAGATTCCTGGGTCTTACTCTGGTCCTAATGCTTCGACCTCTAGGAGTGGAACACTCCTAATTAGCACCACCAAAGGTAAGAAAATACCTCTCTCAGTGTCCTTCCCGCTCTAAGTACACCGGGTGTACGGAACTGGGCATGTCCTTTGGGAAAATACCGAGTTCTTCTGGCACTTTCCCGCCATTGCATCAGCTCAGCCTGCAGCTGAACTCCTTTAGTCCTCAACCCCACCTCCTGGGAATGCGGCCCAGCTCGGCCAGGGTGGCCTGCCTGTCGCGTAACAAAACAGGAGGGGAGTCGTGTGTCTGCCTCCCGCTAGACGTGACCTCGTGCGCGAATGTTTGATTTCTGAGACTCAAGTTACTTCGCTACCAAATACCAGCCCCCGCAGGCTTCTGTAAGCATTGGGGAGCTCAGGCGCCTGGTCCCAGAGCAAGTTTCCAGCGCACTCGACTATGAGACGCCGGCAGCACGCCTCCGGCCTCCCGAAGTCGGCACCCCTGCCACACGCACCCCCTTATCTGCCCGGGCAGCTGCTGTGCGGATGATTCAGCGCCTCAGCAGCGAGGGCGAGCCGCAGCCCACCCACCCCCGGCCCCGCAGTCGCCGCTCTCATGCCCACGGTCACCCGCAGGCCGACGCTTCTCAAGCGCCGCCAGGCTGTGACGCAGTAAGCTGCGCCGCTGTCTCCAGCCCTCCCCAGGAGCATTTAGCGGCCCGCGGGCCCCGCAGGAAGAGTCCGCTGAACCTCGGGTGACTATCAGCCCCGCGGAGAAGTACCTCAGGACGCGGTCACCTCAACCGCGCAGCTGCCCTTCCGGGCCAGGGAAACACAGATACGCACAGCTTGGCCGCACACCTGCCTCTTACTGTCTGTGTGTGCTCAGTTCCGCCTTTTCACCCCGTGACGTCACATCCGGATAAGCGCAAACCCTACGGACAGCCAATCACGAGCAGATCTCTGACGGAGGGGCGGGCACAGTAGGGAGGAGGGGTTCCGGGCTGCGGGCGGGGCCAGGGGAGAATTGTTGGGGCGTTGCAGTCAACGTCCATTGTGGGTGTGGGCAGAGAAGGCGTTAGGCCATCTTAGCTATGGGTCGCTGATCTCGGCTTCCGTTTAGTCTTGTTTCACTCGCAGCAGTTACAGAATTATTTAAAAATTGAAATAGAAGGGTGTGAAAATTAAAAATTCTTTTCTTGCCTGTCCCTTTACTCTTGTCGCCTTTTTGTGCCTTGTCAACAACGTATTCCTAGATAAATAGTGTGCTAACTGGCAGTTTTCAGAGAGGAGCCAACCTGCTTCTTGGGTCTAATGCCAAAGGTTAGCTCCTGAAAAGGATGTAAGACACACGAGGTAAGAGAGAGACCTGGCAGGATTTTAGGGAGTGTTTTCATTGCTCTATGTCCTCCCCCCGGCACATTTTTCAAGCTTCAGTGTATAGTTGTGTAAGAGGGCTGACGGGACAGAATTTGTCTCTTACCCAGAGTTCTAAGGACACACTATTCAGATATTTTAGTTGCACATAATTTGTAGAGAAGCCGTTTCTCTGCTATGTGAGGGAGGATTTTTGTTTTTGTTTTCTTTCAATCTTTTACCCAATACATATTTACTGAGGCTCACTTTACACCAAGTACTGCCCTATAGGGATATAGAGTAATCCCCCCCACAACCGACGCATCCGTGGTTTTGCTTTCCACAATCTGTTACCTGTGGTCAACCTTGGACCTGAATATATTAAATAGAAAATTCCAGAAGTAATTATAAATTTCAAATTGCACACTGTTCTGAGTAGTGTGAAGAAATCTTGCACCATCCTGCTTAGGACATGAATCATCTCTTTAATCCCATGTATCTGTTACGGACTCTTCTGTCTGTGTCAGGGACCCAAACCAAGGTCCCTCTTCCCTACCATTTGTGACAACAGAAGAAGACTGAGTTCAGTAAAGCAGAGCAGAAACTTTATCCTTTGATCAAGGAATGGAGAAGAATGAGCTCAGGATCTTAACAGCATCTTTTCCCTGACTGGGAGGAGACTTCTGTATTTATAGGCTGTGGCCTGGGGTGATTAAATTCTCTTAGGTGTGCATAGTTACTCTTCTGATGCATTCAGCCCTTTTGCACGCGGTTCTTTTTTGCACATGATGCCACGCTACAATCTTATTTTTTGCACTCCACACTTTGGTCTTTGCAGTCAGGAATTCTTTTCAATTCCTGTAAAAAAGCAAACCTCCTGACATAGTTTAGGTATTAAGAAATGTTGGGTTCTTTTGGATGGTAGTCCAGTGGCATGTCTATGCTGTCTTGGTTATCAGAAAGGTTATCAGATATTTTGAGAGAGAGAGAGACCATATTCACATAATTTTTATTACACTATATTGTTATAATTGTTTTATTAATTATTGTTGTTAATCTCTTACTGTGCCTAATTTATAAATGAAATTATCATTGGTATGTATGTATAGAAAAAGACACGGTATATATAGGATTTTTGGTACTACTAGCCATCCCCTCGAGGTCTTGTAACATATTCCCCAAGGATAAGTGTGAATGGCTATAAATAAATGAATAACACACAGGTAGTACCATTGTCTTGGCAAAACAACATCCTTGTCCTTATGGTGTTTACTTCCTGGTCAATCCAAAAAATAGACAAAATGCTTGGTGGTGATAAATACTATGAAGAAAAACAAAGCTGTGTAAAATCCTAAAAGGGTGCTATTTTAGATAAGTTGATTAACAACCTGTAAAATTCAAGAACCTTATCTTCTAAGCTATTGTTAATTGTGATTTATAATAATCCTCTAACCTTATAAGTCTTAACAAACATAAAGGTTTGTATGTTATGTAGGTAATACAACAATTTGGCAGCACTCAGTTCTATTTCTTTACTCTGAAAATGGCAGGAAAACGCTATAAAGAAATCTGTCACTTAAGATAGTGAATAGATCCACTGTGATCAATTTATCTTACTTTAGATCTTCACCCAATTTGTTTAGCTAGCAAATAGGTTCTCGGTTTAGTTCCCTCAGTGATATTGTTTTTCCCCTAGAGAGCCTGTAATTTTCAGCAAAGATAAGGGATTCACAACAGAGTACCCAAATAAACAAAATACCTTTTTTAGCCCAAGTGATTTGTTTCAAGATTTGTGTTAACTAAAGCTTATTTTCTTCTTAAGGGAATAAAAAAATTTGATTTCATATTATCTTTTCTCAAGTATGGGGCTTGTATTGTTGTTTTCACAAATGTCAATTGTTTTTTCTAACTTTATTGGAGAACAATGTATTTTTTCAGGGAACAATGTGTTTTTTTCAGGACCCATCAGCTCCAAGTTAAGTTGTTGTCCTTCAATCTTAGTTGTAGAGGGCGAAGCTCAGCTCCAAGTCCAGTTGCTGTTTTCAATTTAGTTGCGGGGGGCACTGCCAACCATGCCATGCAGAAGTTAAACTGGGTTGCAACCTTGTTTTCTTTTTAAAGATTTTATTGGGGAATTGGGGGAGGAGAAGGAACAGTGTTGGGGAATTGGGGAAGGGGACCAGCCAAGTTGTTGTTCTGCCATCTTCATTGTGGAGGGCGCCAGTCTCCATCTGGCTTCCTGTGTGCTGCTCGTGGCTTCTAAGATCAAGGTGACTTTTTTTATCTTAGTTGCGGCAGGGTGTAGCCACCATCCCATGTGGGAGTTGAACCAGCAGCCTTGTTGTTAAGGGCACATGCTCTATCCACTGACCCACCCAGATGGCAGCTCAGCTCAAGGTGCCAGGTTCAGTCTTAGTTGCGGGTGGGCTTAGCCCACCATTGAATAGGCAATCTTGTTGTTACAACAGCTGAGCCATCCTGCCACCTGTTGGCAGCTCAGCGACAGCTCAGCTCAGGCACAGCATCACTGGCCCATGTGGGAATCGAACTGGCAGCCCTGTTGCACAGAACTTGCACTCTTAAGCCAACTTTTAACCAACTGAGCCACTTGGGCAGCCGACTTGTTATTAAGAGCATGTGCTCTAAGCAACTGAGCCACCTGGCTGCCCGAGATGTCAAATGTTTTGAGGCAGGAAAATTACCTGGTCACATTGTTGGAAACATCTGCTTAGTGTGCGGTGAGGAGAGGTTTCATTGACTGAGAAGCCAATTAGGAATTTATTGCAATTGTTCAAGCAAAAGGTGAAGAAGGCTGGAATCAAGACAGTAGAGGGACATAGAGGGGCTTTATGACAGAAATATATGACTGAGAAAGAATTTACAGGATTTAATGACTGGTTTAATATAGCTGATAAGGATGAAGGAAGCACCCAGGATAGTCCCTCTGTTCTGAATTGAGTGAAATTGGGTGGATGATTACACCATTAATTTAGAGAGAGGATACAGGAAGAGGTATAGATGACGGGGAAGTAGATAAATAAAACTCAATATGATGTGTTAAATTGTCAGCTCTCTGCTTCTAAGGCCTTGGCGCATAGGACAGGTAACAGAAAAGACATGAATCATGAATCTTAATGCTGTATATGCACCACAATTTTTATAAGGCTGCTGATTGGTTCCTTATCGTCCACCTGCTGGCTAAGTGAAAAACACTGGGTTATAAAGGAGAAAGAGCCAAGGACTAAAGAAAAAGTATTTATTTTATTTCTTTTGTCAACATAAAAATGTCTCAACCTGTAAAAAATTTTTGTGAGTTTATTTGAGCCAATTCACAATTGCTGAGAAGCAAGGTCTCAAATTCTCTGGAGAATAGTTCTTTTATGCATTTGAAATTAAGGAGGGAACCTAAGGTAGGTTACATGAAGGTGGGAACAAGCAAGGCAGGAATTGGATTACAGGTTAGTTAACAAAAGCACGGGCTCTCTTGAGGGTGGTTACCCTATTTCAAAGGTGCATTAACCTACATGCACAAAATTAACAGGGCTTGCTTAAGGCAAAGATAAACCTTTTGCTAAAAAAATCATATGCTTGGTGTGTGACTACCCATCCTGAGCTGCCCAGTTAGGAATTTATGATCAGATTACCCCGTAAGGTTGCTTTCGATAGAATCCCTTTTTTTTTAGTTCACACTTTTTAGTTAAAATAAATGTCACCCTCCCCACCCCCTATGGGCCCACAACACTTTTCCATCAGATGTGGTGTGGGTGAAAAAGAGTTGAAAAGGGAGTTTGTGAGGTCTTTATCCCCTGTCCTCCCCAGTTGGGTCTTATGTGCCCATGTGTCTCCCAACAAAAGGAAGGTGCTCCTCCCTGAAAGGTTGGTGATATTTCTAAATTTAGGGGACCAGGTGGTAACTGTTTCTCATATCATATTCATTAAGTGGCAGTAAACAAATCAGGTGGGAAGGAGATAAGATCTTTCCTGTCTTGTTTTCTCTTGGATTTAAAGTATGCCATGTCAGAAATTCCTAAAATTCCTGAGGCCTGGATAAACCAAGACTGTAGCTGTAAGCACCTTACAGCTTGTTTGCACCCTTCAAGACCCTGTCCAGTAGTAAGGAGAACACCAGAAAAATGCATGGGTGAGATGCCCAGCTGGGCACCAATAGACGGTGGGGTGTGCTACACGACTGGACAAGCATCTGACTCTGTCTAGGTGAGAGGCCAAGCTGTGTAAACCCCAACAGTTAAATCCTTCCAGGAACTGAAGGAAAATGAAGCCATGACTGAGAAGGGGGCTGTTCCCTCTGGGTCCTGCTGAAGGCATTACCTGGAAGCTGGTGAAATGACCAAGAAGTAGAGTGGAGGGATAGAAAGCAGGCCATACCCTTTTCCTCCTGTTGAATGTAGGTGCTTCTAATCCATAGGCTCAGGAGAGGGGAAAGGGCTTTGAACTTATAAAAATAAATAGATCCCTACTACCATGTGAGGACACAGCCATCTATGAACAAGAAACTGGTCCTCACCAGACACCCAATCTGCCTGCAGCTTGATCTTGTACTTCAGTCTCCAGAACTGTGAGAAATAAATGCTTGTTGCTTAAACTAAAACAAACAGAAGGCTCATTTATAATGAAGTTGGGAGGCCAGAACACGGAGTTTTGTATGAGAATCATGGAGCCCAACAAGAACTCTTTGTTTATACTAGCTCTCCCAACTTCCTCTTCTCCGCTATAAAAGAGTTTGCTCTGATTTGTTTCTTTGGACTTGTGCATGGTTTGTCATTAGATTGTATGTCCCGAATTGCAATTCTTCGTTATTTCCAAATGAACCCAATTTTGCAGGAGAAGCACCTGGCTGTCTATTTGTTTAAGGTCAACAAACTCCAACATGACTGATGGTGTTAAGTCCTAAATCTGACTGACAAATGGTCAGATTGTCCTGAATATCCAGAATGGAATAAAGTAACTTATCTGCTTTAGGTTAACTTGGGTCTCAAAAGCAATATTGATTCCAGAATAAGGAAAAATGTACTTCATTTTTGTACTCATTTTACTGGCAGTTTTTCAATGTATACCCTTCACAGAGATGCAACTAAATGCTGTATGTGGGTCAAAGGTCAAATTCATTAATGAGATAGTACCTGTGGAGGGGCAGAACTTAGAAGGTATTTTGAGAATAATCTTCTGCTTCTTGGTCAGGTTGCAAAGAGGAAATTAAGGCTAAGAAATGATAATAATTTAAGAAAACCTAACAAGGTAATGATAGGTCTGGGTCTAGAACATGTTTCTTTTCAAAACATTTTTTTACTAAAAATATAGCTAAATACAATATTATATGAGTTTCAGGGGTACATCATAGTTATTCAACATTTACATATCTAAAGAAGTGATCACCATGATAAGTCCAGCAAACATTTAACACTTTACCATGCTATTACAATATTTTTGACTATATTGCCCATGCTGTACATTACATCCCCATAATTTATTTGTCTTATACCCACCTGGAAATTTGGACCAGTTATTGCCTTTTACCTTCTGCCCACCCACACTTTTAATTTTTCAATTACAGTTATTCAATATTATTTTACATTAATTTCAGCTGTACAGCATAATAGTTAGACATTTATCTAATTTAATAAGTGATCCCCTTGACTAGTCTAGTACCCATCTGGCACTATACATAATTATTACCGTATCATTGACTATATTCCCTATGCTTTACTTTACATTCCCATGACTATTTTGTAACTGTAATTTGTGCTTTTTAATCCCTTCACCTTTTTCATGCTGCCTCCCAAATCCCTCCCATCTATCACCCCAACAAATCTAGTACCCATCTGATACCATCCATAGTTATTACAATATTATTGACTATATTCCTTATGCTATACACTATATCTCCATGACACTTTGTAACAACCAATTTGTATTTCTTAATCCCTTCTCCTTTTTTTACCCACACTCCAAATCCCCCTCTTATTTGGCAACCATCAAAATGTCTTCTGTATCTATGAATTTGTTTCTGTTTTATTTGTTTGTTTAGTTTGTTCTTTAGATTCCACATACGAGGTCTGATAATCAAGTTCATGAACTCATCCTAGAAAAAGTGCTAGATACCTCAGTGCTGAATATCACTATAGTCACCTTTGAAGTACTCCCCGTGGGAAGCTATGCACCAATGCCAGCACCTAGCCCACCCTTCACAGCAATTTGGGAACTCTTTTTCTGGAATGGCCATCAGGGCTGTCGTCATATTACACTCGATGTCCTGAATGTCATCAAAATGTCTTCCTTTCAATATTTCTTTTATTTTGGGGTAAAGAAAGAAGTCACCGGGGGCCAGATCAGGTGAATAGGGAGGGTATTCCAATACAGTTATTTGTTTTCTGGCTAAAACCTCCCTCACAGACAGTGACCTGTGAGCTGGTGCATTGTCGTGATGCAAGAGCCATGAATTGTTGGCGAAAAGTTTAGGGCATCTAGCTTTTTCACCCAGCATTTTCAGCACTTCTAAATAGTAAACTTGGTTAGCTGCTTGTCTAGTTGGTACAGATTTATAATGACTAATCCCTTTGATATCAAAAAAGGTTAGCAACATCATTGCAAGAAGTTTTTGAACTTAATTGTCACACCTCCTATAAGTGAAATCACATTGTATTTGTCTTTCTCTGTCCGACTTACTCCACTCAGCACAATACCCTTCAGATCCATCCATGCCACCACAGATGGCAAGAATCCATTCCCTTCACTGGCTGAGCAATGTTTCATTGTATATATGTATCACCTCCTCTTTATCTATTCATTTATTGACAGCCATCCAGGCTGCCGCCACATCTTGGAGATTATAAAAAATGTTGTAATTAATATATGAATGCACATAACCCCTTGAAGTAGTGGTTTGAGTATCTTTGGATAAATACCAGATTACTGGGTCCTTCTTTGTCTTTTGTTATAGCCTTTGTTTTAAACTGTATTTTGTCTAGTGTAAGTATGGCTACCCCAGCTTTGTGTTTGTTTGTTTGGTTTCCATTTTCATGAAATATCTATGGCCATTTCTTTACTTTCCATCTGTGTGTGTGTCTTCCAATCTGAAGTGAGTCTTTTGTAGGCAGCATATGTAAGGGTCTTGTTTTTTTTTCATCCATTCAGCCACCCTATTTTTTTTCCCATTAGTTTCAGGCATACAAAACAATGCAATAGTTATCCTTTTCACCCCTTACAAAGTGACTCCCCCCTTCCCCCTACACTGCTCCCCCACCCCTGATATCATACATATCTATTACAATTCCATTGACTCCATCCCCACACTATACTCCACATCCCATGACTATATATGTGTTAAATTATAGTCAACATCTAATATTATTCAGTGGCAGCTTCAGATGTACAGTGCAGTAGTCAGGCCTCTACACCATCCATGAAGTGATCTCCTTAACAAGACATGAGTTCATCTGGTCCCCTAAACAATATTTTCAACATTATTGATTGTATTCCCCAAACTGTTCTTTTCTATCCCTGTGGCAATATTGTAGTTACCAATTTATGTTGTCTCTTCCCTTCCCCTTCTCCCTCATGCCCACCCCCGTCCCATCTAGCAATCATCAGTTTTTCCTCTGTGTCTCTAAGACTATTTCTGTTTATAGTGCTCATTTATTCAGTTCTAGCCACCCTATTTTTTGATTGGAGCATTTAAACCATTTACATTGAAAGTAATTGTTGATAGACATATAGCTATTGCCATTTTATTATTCACAATTTTTATTCCTCCCCCCCCCGCCATTTTAAAGAAGTCTCTGTAACACTCTTTGTAATACTAGTCTGGTTGTGATGAACTCCTTTAGTTTTTTCTTGTCTAGGAAGCATTTTATTTGTCCTCTGATTTAAAATGATAGCCTTGTTGGGTAGAACACCCTTGGTTGTAGGTCCTTGCTTTTCATTATGTTGAATATTTTGTGCCAATCCCTTCCGGCCTGCTCAATAAAAACTTTCTCAAAGTTTCTATTGAGAAATCAGCTGATGATCTATGGGAGCTCCATTGTGGGTAACTAAGTGCTTTCCTCTTGCTGCTTGCAAGATTCTATCTCTTTGTTTTTAACTTTTGGCATTTTAATTATGATGTGTCTTGGTGTGGGCCTGTTCCAGTTCATCTTATTTGGGACTCTCTGTACTTCCTGGGCTTGTATGTCTTTTTCCTTCCCCAGGTTAGGAAAGGTTTCAGTTGTTATTTCTTTAAATAGATCGCAATCCCTTGCTTTCTCTCTTTTCCTTTAGGTACCCCTATGATGAGTATGTTGTTCCACTTGATGTTGTTCCGGAGATCTCTTAAACTATTCTAAATTTTTTGGATTCTTTTTTCTTTTTGATATTCTGATTGGGTGTTTTCTGCTACCTTGCCTTCCAAATCACTGATTCAATCCTCCTGTTGATCTAGCCTGCTGGTGATTCCTTCTAGTGCATTCTTCATTTCAGTTATTGTATTTTTCACTTCTGGCTGGTTCTATTTTATGGTTTCTATGGCCTTTTTATGCTTACTATCTCTTTGTTGAAATTCTCACTAAATTCTTGAGCATTCTTATAATCATTGTTTTGAAATCTGTCTCTGGTAGATTGCTTGCTTCTATTTCATTTAGTTCATTTTCTGGAGTTTTCTCCTGTTCTTTTATTTGGGGTGTTTTTCCTTGTTTTGTCATTTTGGCTGCCTCTCTGTGTTTCTATATATAAGGTAGATATGCCATGTCTCCCAGTCTGGGCAGTGGGCCTTATGTAGAAGGTGCTTTATGGGGCCCAGTCTCCCAGGTCACCTGCTCTGGGTGTTCTAGGAGGTTCTGTGTGCCCTCCTGTTATAGTTGAGTCTTGATTGCCATTGGCCTGTCAGTCGGTGGGATTGACCATCAGGCTGATTGACTATGGGGTTTGGTCACTTCAAAAGCTTACATGCTCCTGTGCAGGGGGCTTACCCCACTGAGTGGGATTTGACTCAGTGGGCCCTCCTGTCTGTTGAGACAACCTTTTGTATGTGGTGCTTGTGGGGCGAATTGGGTGTTGCTGTGCAGTGGTCTGAAACCAACCTCCAAGTATATTAGTTCTAGGGTCTCCTGAAAGGGGCTCCAGTCCAGGCCCAGGTCACTCACTTCCTGTGACTAGCTGGGGACTAGCTGATAGGAGCTACAAAGCAATCTGTGGTTTTTTGCTGCCTGTGCTAAACCTGGAGGCAAATGGGAGAGGCCACACTGCAAACTGAGAATAGCTACCACTAGTACAGGGCCTGGGATAGCTCCACAAAAAGCCAGGACACCCCAAGTCTGCTGCCACCTGCTGACTCCCTTAAAGTTCAGCCACTGATAAAGCCTTATGTGGTATGCAAGTTGGGTGAGAGAGAGTGTCAGGGCATCACTATAGTGGGAAGCCTCGTGATCACCAGGTTAATGTAGACTCTCATTTGGTGCCAGTGCTAAGCCTGAAGCTACTCAGCAAAAGTCTCAGAGCACACTGAGGCCAGTTGTCATTACTTCCTTTCCCCCACCTTGGGCCCATGGACTCTGATAGTTTTCCAAGAAACAGTGCCATGTGGTCAGGGCTGGCTATTCACAGAGAAAGTGCCTCTGGCTTTGGGGGAGTTGAGTGGGGCTGAGTCCCAGTGAGTCATCAGGGTGGAGTCCAGACCAATCAGATTCAGATTTGGCAGTAAGCACCTGCTGGTTGTACAGGGAGACCACTTCTTATAGGGAAAATGTGCACCAGGACCCAAGGTGAGTGCCAGTGAGCAAGTGCGTCTGTGCATGGGCCCTTTAAGAGGACGTCTGGGTTTCCTGCAGCCTTCTGTCCCACCCTGATTGTTGGCATCCCCACTGTTTTTCATAGGCAGATGTTGTTGGGGCTCCTTTTTGTGGCAGTAGTAGTCCGGGGAACCTGGGGAACCTGGAGTGGGGCTGGGGTCCTTTGCTCCCCCAGGGGGAACCCTGTGGCCAAAGTATCCCTCCCAATTTTCATCCACCACACAGAGGTTTGGGACCAGCCCAATTTGAGTGTCCACCCTTCTTAACAGCCTTGATGTGGCTTTTCCTTTTTCTTCATAGTTATAAAACTTCTCTTCAGCCAGATTTCAGATGGTTCTCCAAGTTGATTGTTCTATAATTTAGTTGTAATTTTAATGTGTTCATGGAAGGAAGAAAGCACAGCCTTTTATCTACTCTGCCATCTTGAATCTCTTTATATGTATATATCTTTATTATATATAAATGTGTATACTTTTATATCTATCTATATCTCACAGATATAGATTACATGTAATACATATGCTGTATATATGTGGCATTAAAATTTCATGGGGAGGGCAATTAGGAAAAAAATTCTTAAAAGGCTCCTGAGGGAAGCAATCATGAAAATATGGTTGAGAAACATTGGTCTAGAATCCAGGACTTCTGTGACTCATGGTGGCCAACTCTGATGGCAGGCCTGCTCAGCAGATAAGTTTTTGATGTTTCTGTCTGTGATTCTATCAGTGAGATGTTATTTGAGGCAATTTTATGATCTCTTGATAAAAACTCCATAACTATATTCTCTGTGTTCTAATATCTTACTTCCAACTGTTTTAGGACATCTCCATCTAACATGTCTAAAATCAAGTTATAGCCAAGATTATATATCACCCGTGGATCAAAGAAGAATTCTCAAGGAAATATAGAAAATATTTTTAAGACAGAATTAACATAAAAATACAACATAGAAAATTTGTGTGACGTAGCTAAAGCAATGCTTATGGAGAGATTTATAGCACTGAGTACTTTAAATATTAGAAGAGAAAAAAGGTCTCAAATCTATAAGCAAAGCTCCTACTTTAGGAAATTAGTAATAGAAGAGCAATTAACCCCCCCCAAAAAAAAAAAAGCTAGAAATGGCTATCCCAACACATTCTATTAGACCTCTGGGACCCCTGGAAACTACCAATGTGGCAGCCTCTGTACTTTTGCAGGTTTTATTTCTTATTCGCTGGCATCAATATATCTTACCAAGGCATCATGGGTACTTGCCCCTCCGTTCACCAGGTTCAATATACTACTGTTGCCCATGACACCTTTGTAAGATATATTGATGAGATCCTGTGACTTCTTTGGTATGTAATATATCTCTTTAGGAGCAGGCTTTCTACTTCTCTTTCTGGGCTATGCTAAAATTCTCATTTTAGGCCCAGAGCCAATGGTGGTGGCATAGGTGATGAGATTCCTCATCTCCTGTGAGTTAAATGCCTTAGGTGTAGTTGTTACATTTTATTTTTTATATGGAGCAATGGCTGATTTCCTTTGATGAGGGCCAGTTGTGTGTGTGTGTGTGTGTGTGTGTGTATGTGTGTGTATGTCCACTTCTGTCAATAAAGAAGTTTAAGGGGCACCTGGGGGTTCAAACTTCTCAACTTTATTAATATCTGCTCAAATGTCACTACACCATTCTCTCTGCACCAACACTCTTTTAGCATAAGAGACTTGGAAGATTTCCCCCATCAACTCATACTGCAACTTCATAACCCTTCCAATCAGGCTCTGATCCTGGTCCTCAACTACATCTGTTTTATGGTCACAGGAGATAATAAATTTCTGTCATAGAGGTATTTTGATTTTAATATCCATTGCTTGAGTGTGGATTTCAAAGTTCAGTGCCCTCTTCTCTGCGCAGGACAGTCAGAAATAGTCAGCTGGCCCCACAATGTTTACATGATCTTTGTTGCCTTAACAAATAAGCGCCACAGTTTTGTTGTAGCATCTAAATGCCAGAACTATCTCCCAACTCCTTTCTCTGGACCCGTGCTCCATCCTTTGCCACTACCAGAAATAATTTGAGTAATTGGGATGCTACCACATGTCTGGAAGAGAGGTTATGTGTTGCTCTCATCAAATATGTCCATTTTGAATCTTTTTTTCTTTTTTTTGAGTGTCTGTCTCCTGGGTACCACTGATTGTATTAGCATCTGGTAGGAAACAGATGGTACATTAAAAACAGACAATTGAAGAGTCTAATGAAGCCACTATTTGCAGATATGTGTGTTGGGATAACACAGAAATGGGGACAGTAAAGCACCCTGGAATTAGCAGCAGTGGGCAACTGTTACTACCCTGGGCCTGGAGGGACAAGGGGAAGGCAACATATGGATCCTGGCAAGAGCTGCAGGTGTTGGAGGGAGATCACCAACTAGGAGCTGTGACCACCATTATACCCATGTCATAGCAGGACAGGGGCAGGGGGTAAATACTCCATCCTTTCACCTCTGATCACCTGCTTGGACTTCCCAATGTTTGAACTCAACTGGAAGCCA
Organism: Aselliscus stoliczkanus; assembly: GCA_033961575.1. NCBI lineage: Eukaryota > Metazoa > Chordata > Mammalia > Chiroptera > Hipposideridae > Aselliscus > Aselliscus stoliczkanus. The sequence continues at coordinate 124,738,658 of CM066729.1, forward strand.
GAGGGAGGTGGGCCAATGCAGTCCCCCGAGGCAGCCCTCCCATGGCAGGGTGGAGAAGTGTGGAGAGTGGATCTCTAGCTTCTCATTTGCTATAGGCTGAATTGTATCTCCCCCAAATCATATGTTGAAACTCTAACCCCCAATGTGACTGTATTTGAAGATGGGACTTTTAAGGAGGTAAAGTTAAATGGTGTCATAATATTGGTGCCTTAATCATATAGGACTAATGTCCTTATATGAAGAGGAATAAACACCAGATCTCTCTCCTATCTCACTCACTCTCATTTTAGGACACAGTGAGAAGGCAGATGTCTATAAACCAGAAAGAGAGGTCTCACAGACTCTGACCCTGATGGCACCTTGATCTTGGACTTCTTCTACCTTCCAGAACTGTGGGAAAATAAATTTCTATTGTTTTAGCCACACAGCCTGTGGTATTTAGTTCTGGTAGCCCAAGCTGACTGATACATCATCTATAAGATGAAAATTGCTATATGTGTCTCAAGGGGTTTCCAGGAGGATTAAATTATGTAACATGCGTGAAGTTTCTGAACGAAGTAGATATACAATAATTAACCACTCTCTTTTTTAAATCAGTATTAAGAGTTAAACACTAAGTCTCATTTTATGATTTTTAGATATCACTCTCTGTTTTTTTTTTTTGAGCTTCAGTTATCTTTTGGAGGTGAACCAAATAGATGTTCATACATTATATATACTGCGTAGTTTAAAATACCTTTTTACATTCTATTTGTAATCTGCTTTTGTCCATGCTCACCCTGTTCCTCCATCTCTGTAGCACGTTGGAGTAGTGTCTCATTTCAGCAGTTGATAATGTTTTCTTTACTGGTTTATAATAGACAGTTCCGAACTTATTACTCTATAAATATAGATTACATTATTTTTTCTGAGTGAATTACTTTGTATCAGTCCCTGACGAAGCTCACATACCCTGTTTCAAAATGTCCTTGTCAAATAGCAGACCCAACAATATTTTCATTTTTATCTTCTGTGTTTTATATCTTCCCTTGCTGTCTTTTTAGTTCATAAATGCTTATGGGCAGAAAGCACTTATTTTATATCATTTTATGTATAAATTTTAAGCATCAAACACATTGATAATTTAAAAAAATTATGAAATCCATTCAGGTAAAAAAAAGAGATTACATTGTAGGACTTGCCTTATTTAGATTTACTGGGACAGTAGGTGTGCTTGTAATAAATCACTGTCATCCAGCTATTTCAGTACTGGGCCACAAGATCAGAAATCCAGACGTGTGGGGCCCACATGAATCTTTTAAAAAAGGATAACAATGGTGAAATAGTGTGTCAGCTATTAAGATTATACTGTTTTAGCAATACAACAGAAAGTAGGCCAAAAGAATGGTTTAATAATAGCTACAGTTTATTGAATTCTACCATGGACAGACATTACTAGTCATTGGTCATTTTGTATTTATTATATTGTGTACTCTTGTAAGATGATCAGAGGCTTGGTCCTGCCTTTTCCCTGGCTACCCACCCCACCTAGAAGAATTTAAATCACTTGATTGGATAACCAGGGATGGGCTGTCCTAGCTGAGTATGTTGGGGCAGTTGAAAAAAGCAAACAAATTCAGAGCTTTCAAGGAAGAGATTGTAATGATGGACCATAGGAGGTAGGCTGGGTAAAGATGGGTGTGAGAATGAAAGAAACTAAAAAATCTGGTGTAATAATGGGTTGGACATTTTTGCATTTGTGAAATTGCAAGAGTTGGTCATTTCAATAAAATGTGATTGTAGTAAAACAACAACAACAACAACAACACTGGATATTTGAAATTCAGATTTTAGAAGAAGTGTGGTTATTGGTAATGGCAGGGTCAGGAGTATGACCATGGGATAGGAGACTGTGGTATAATAGAAGAAAAGATGATTATTTGTGAGAAAGAACTGAGAGGTCTAGGTATTGGATGGATCTCCCAGTGGATGCTGATGCACTGAGAATGGTGACAGGACTAGGAGTGGAAAGGAAGGCGAGTGTGGTAAGTACAATAACAGTCCCCTAAAAATACCATGTTCTAATTCCTGGCACCTGTGACTATGTTACCTTACTTGGCAAAAGGGACTTTGCATTTATGATTAAATTAAGGATCTTCAGATGGAAGTTTATCCTGAACTCTGGGTGCAAGGAGCAAGTTAGTCACAAGGGTCCTTCTAAGAGGGAGGCAATAGATCTGAGTCAGAGAAGGAGATCTGACAATGGAGACAAAGGTTGGAGTGATGGGGACATGGGCCAAGGAATGTGAGCTGCCCTAGAAGAAAAGGCACAGAAACAGATTCTCCCTCTCTAGCAGGTAGTGCTTCCAGAAGAAATGCAGCCCTGCTGAAACAATTTCAGACTCCAGCACAGTAAGATGACACATTCATGTTGTTTTAAGCCAATAAGGGTGTGGTAATTTTTTATAGCAGTAAGAGCAAACTAATACAGCAGACATTCAATTCATTAATGAATTAGGGAGAGTGATGTCAGTGGATAGGGTGTGGGATGATAAATGAGAAAGCTAAGGAGGTGAGGCCTGGTGCATACATTTAAATGTTGCTGGGGTTTTAGAAAGAGAAAGGGATCTTACAGGTAGTATCATGAGTTTCAGGGGTGATGATGGAAGGTTTGGGAAGAATGGGGAATAGAATCAGATTAGGGTGGATTCAGATGATAGGGAGGATCTGGGGAGCTTGGGTTTTTGGTGGCACCTGAATAAACAAGGGAGTGAGGAGAGAGTCCTGAAAGTTTCTTATTTCCAGGTAGTTTAGTTAATTTTTTTCAACACATATTGCTCAATCCCTACTTTGAGATGGGTCTGTTATGGGCATGAGTGGTTTGATGGCCCATCGGAAAGTTAGTGCATCCTCCTAGAGTCAGCTCTCCTGGTTATCAGCAATTTGAGTCACTCAAAAGCTGCCTCTCTCTGTTCTGGGGGCAAAGTGGTTTGCCAGGCTGAATGGGTTGAGGGGGAATGAGAAAAAAAGGATGTAGATGGGAGTAATGTTTTACTTGAAATAGGAAGCTTGGGAATTCCACCTTCTCTGATCACTTGATGGGCTGGAGAAAAGACAAGCCACCTAAAATGGAAGAAGAATCAGGCTGACATCAGATTTCTCATCCAGAACATTAGATGCTGGATGCAGTGGAACAATGTCTTCAAGGGTCTGAGGAAATAAAACTGTGGACCTAGAACTTTATACCACATAAGAATGCAAATCAAGTGTGAGTGAGGGCAGGACTTTGTGCTGGATGGATCCCCAGCCTTTCCCCTACTCTGCTCCGTATTGCAAGGGACTAGCTCTGTAGGCTGCAGTGCCCAGGCTTCTGTTTTATTGGCTCCTGGTTTGGTTCAAGCGATAAGGGTGGAGCAGGAATGAGGAAACCAGGGCATAATTCTTCCCAGCTCCTCCTGCCGCTACTCCTCTAGTGGAATCTGACCTTTGCTGTGTGTTTTCTGTTGCTCCGGTTTCTCCTGGGTGACCTGGCCCAAGGATGGAATCTGCTAACACCACCTCTTGCTCTGTCCCTCCAGCCTAAGGATGGTTGTGAATATCCATGACTGTAACATCTGGGTTCCCTTTCTCCTTGTTTGGTTTCTCAGTTCTTCCATTATTTATGTAGCTAATTTTCTCCATTAAATTTCCTCTGTTTAAATGCTTACAGTGGTTTCACTTTTCACTTTTCCTTTTAGGAATCTGAGTGATATAGCAAGATAAGAGATTTTCAGAAACACAAAGGATCAGAAAGCTCATCTCTGGTATAATCCTCTTTAGGGAGTTTCATGATGACATGCTCTAGAAAAATAAGGGAGAAATTTTTAAAAGAGGGTAGATACACATTCCAAAAGGGCAGGAGGGAACAATAGATCCCATCCTAAATGGTGGTGAAGAAGAGTCCAAGGTGAGAGCTATGCCACAAGCCTGGAGCACAAACAGTGCAGCTGGAAACAGGAGTACAGAAGGCTGCAAAAAAAGCAACTGATCCCCCTACCCCTCAAAAAAATCCATGTAAGGTCACAAACTGTTGTGACCCAAATTTAAAGCCAAAGAAAATATGCAATGATTTTAAATACAATTGATAGAATATAAGCGAACCCATTTCACCTTTAAGCAAGGACCATTCTTTTCTCCATGGCCCAGGGGTTGTGACATTGGATGTGCAAAAAAGGCAATAGCTTTATACTTGGGCTTGCAGTAAAAAATATTTAGAGTCATATGAATGTAAATGCTCTTTATTGGGTTTTTAACTCTTTTTTTAATTTTATTAGTTTCAGGTCTACAACACAGTGCGATAGTTATACTTTTTAGTATACTAAAAGTGACAACCCCTCTCCCCCAATTCGCCACCCGACTCCTCCCCCCATATCATATATACCTATTACTCTTCCTCTGACTCCCTTCCACAGTATAATCCAGAGCCCATGACTATCTATATATATTCAATTACAGTTGGTATACAACCTCCGCTTCAGGTGTACAGTGCAGTGATCAAGCCTCTACTCCATCCATGAAATGATCTCCCCAACAAGACATGTGACCATCTGACACCCCACAAAATATTTACAACATTATTAATTATATTCCCCGAACTGTCTTTTGTATCGCTGTGGCAATATTGTAGTTGCCTATTTTTGCTGTCTAATCCCTTCCCCTTCTCCCTCATCCCCACCCTCCTCCCAACTAACAACCCTGTTTTTCCTCTATATCTATGAGACAATTTCTGTTTACATTGCTCATTCATTCAGTTTTTCAGATTCCACTTATAAGTGAGATCATATGGTATTTGTCTTCCTCTGACTGACTTATTTCACTTAAAATAATAGTCTCTAGGTCCATCTATATCATTGCAAATGGTATGATTTCATTCTTCTTTATAGCGGAATAATACTCCATTGATTAAATGTACCACAGTTTCTTAATCCAGTCATCTACCGATGGGCATTTTGGTTGTTTCCAAGTCTGGGCTATTGTAAATAGCGCTGCAATGAACATAGGGGTGCATATATTTTTTTGAATCAGTGTCTTGGGTTTTTTTGGATAAATACCTAGGAGTGGAATTGCTGTGTCAAAAGGTAGTTCCATTTCCAGTTTTTTGAGATACCTCCATACTGACTTCCATAGTGGCACCAATCTGCAATCCCACCAACAGTGCAGCAGGGTCCCCTTTTCCCCACAGCCCCGCCAGCACTTGTTTGTTGATTTATTGATGATAGCCATTCTGACTGGTATCTCATTGTGGTTTTTATTTGCATTTCCCTAATGACCAGTGAGGTTGAACATTTTTTCATATGCCTGTTGGCCATCTGTATGTCCTCTTTAGAGAAATGTCTCTTCATATCTTCTGCCCATTTTCTAATTGGGTTGTTTGTTTTTTTGGTGTTGAGTTGCATGAGTGTTTTATAAATTTTGGATATTAACCCCTTATCAGATATATCGTTGGCAAATATATTCTCCCATTCAGTAGGCTTCCTTTTTGTTTTATTAATGGTTTCCTTTATTGTGAAAAAACTTTTAAATCTGATATAATCCCATATGTTCATTTTTTCTTTTACTTCCCTTGCCTGCAGGGATGTATCAGTAAAAATATTGCTCCGGGTAACATCTGCAAATGTACTCCCTATATTTTCTTTTAGGGGTTTTATGGTTTCAGGTCTTACAATTAAGTCTTTAATCCATTTTGAATTTGTTCTTGTATATGGCGTAAGTAGGTGGTCCAGTTTCATTTTATTGCATGTGTCAGTCCAATTTTCACAGCACCATTTATTGAATAGACTATCTTTACTCCAATGTAAATTCTTGCTTCTCTTGTCATAGGTTAACTGTCCGGAAATGTCTGGATTTATTTCTTGGCTCTCTGTTCTGTTCCACTGATCTATGTGCCTGTTTTTATGCCAATACCATACTGTTTTGATTACTGTAGCCTTGTAGCATGTATTGATGTCTGGTAGCGTGATTCCCCCAACTTTGTTCTTATTTTTCAGGATTGCCGAGGCTATTCGGGGTCTTTTATGGTTCCATATAAATTTTAGGATCATATTTTCTATTTCTGTGAAAAATGCCCTTGATAGTTTGATAGGAATTGCATTGAATCTATATATTGCTTTAGGCAGTATGGACATTTTAACTGTATTATTTCTTCCTATGCATGATCATGGTAGGTGTTTCCATTTATTTGTATCTTCTTTGATTTCTTTCTTCAGTGTCTTGTAATTTTCTGAGTACAGATCTTTTACTTCTTTTTTGTTTGTTTGTTTGGGGGTTTTTTCGTTTGTTTTTTGAGGGTAGTGTCACTGGCCCTCCTATGTGGGACTGAACCAGGGCTGCTGGCTTCCCAAGTCAGCGCTTAACCACCGTGCCACACGGCAGGCCCAGATCTTTTACTTCTTTGGTTAAATTTATTCCTAGGTATTTTATAGTTCGTGTAGCAATTGTAAATGGGACAGTTTTCTTAATTTCTCCTTCCATTAGTTTATTATTGGTATATGCAAATGGTACTGATTTCTGAACACTGATTTTATATCCTGCTACTTTACTGAATTCATCTATCAGTTCCAATAGTATTTTGATGGAGTCTTTGGGATTCTCTATATACAGTATCATGTCATCTGCATGTAATGACAATTTTACTTCTTACTTGCCAATTTGGATGCCTTTTATTCCTTTTTCTTGTCTGATTGCTGTGGCTAGAACTTCCAGAACTATGTTGAATAAAAGAGGAGAAAGTGGACAGCCTTGTCTTGTTGCTGATCTTAAGGGGAATGGTTTTAGCTTTTCCCCATTGAGTATGATGTTAGCTGTAGGTTTATCATATATGGCCTTTATCATGTTGAGATATGATCCCTGTATTCCCACTTTTCTAAGGGTTTTTAACATAAATGGCTGTTGGATTTTGTCAAATGCTTTTTCTGCATCTATTGATATGACCATGTGATTTTTATTCTTCATTTTGTTGATGTGGTGTATCACATTAATTGATTTACGGATGTTGAACCAGCCTTGTATACTAGGGATGAAACCCACTTGATCATGATGCATGATCTTCTTAATATATTGCTGATTTCTGTTTGCTAATATTTTATTGAGAATTTTTGCATCTATATTCATCAGGGAGATTGGCCTGTAGTTTTCCTTTTTTGTGCTGTCTTTATCTGGTTTTGGAATCAGGGTGATAGTGGCTTCATCAAAAGAGTTTGGGAGACTTCCTTCCTTCTGGATTTTTTGGAATAGTTTGAGAAGAAAAGGTGATAGTTCTTTTTTGAATGTTTGATAAAATTCACTTGTGAAACCATCTGGTCCAGGGCTTTTGTTTTTTGGGAGCTTGTCAATTTCCTTGGTAGTAATCAGGCTATTTAGATTTTCTATTTCTTCTTGAGTTAGCTTTGAAAGGTTGTATGCTTCTAGAAAATTATCCATTTCTTCCAGATTTTCAAATTTGTTGGCATATAGTTGCTTATAGTAATTTTTTAGAATTTTTTGTATTTCTGTGATGTCTGTAGTCATTTCCCGTCTTTCGTTCCTGATTTTACTAATTTGAGTCCTCTCTCTCTCTCTCTTTTTTTTTTTTTTTTGATGAGCCTGGCTAGAGGTTTGTCAATTTTGTTTATTTTCTCAAAAAACCAACTCTTAGGGCCGGCTGAGTGGCACGGTGGTGAAGAGCTGGCTTGGGATGCCAGCGGCCCGGGTTCTGGTCCCACATATGAGGGCTAGTGACACTGCCCTCAAAAACAAAAAAACAAACAAACAAAAAAACCCCACCAACTTTATGCCGGCCGAGTGGCGCGGTGGTTAAGCGCTGGCCTAGGAAGCCAGCGGCCCCGGTTCGGACCCACATATGAGGGCCAGTGATACTGCCCTCAAAACAAAACAAAACAAAACAAAACAAAAAAACCAACTCTTGGTTTCATTGATCTTTTGTATTGTTTTTCTGTTCTCTATATTGTTTATTTCCGCTCTGGTATTTATTATCTCTTTCTTGTACTCCCCTTGGGCTTCTTTTGCTGTTCTTTTTCCAGTTCCCTTAGGTGTAAGGAAAACCTCTTGATCTGAGATTTTATTCCTTCTTTAGTTTGGCCTGCACTGCTATAAACTTCCCTCTTAGGACTGCTTTCGCAGCATCCCAGAGATTTTGGGTCGTGGTGTTTTCATTTTCGTTTGTCTCGAGGTATCTTTTGATTTCTTCCTTGATCTCATTTGTGACCCACTCACTATTTAGTAGCATGTTATTTAGCCTCCATTTATTTGTCAGCTACCCGGATTTCTTCTTATAATTGATTTCTAGTTTCATAGCATTGTGGTCAGAGAATACACTTGAAATGATTTCAATCTTCTTAAATTTATTGAGACTTGTTTTGTGGCCTAACATGTGGTCTATCTTAGAAAATGTTCCATGTGCACTTGAAAAGAATGTATATTCTGTAGCTTTGGGGTGAAATACTCTGAATATATCAGTTAAATCCAGATGGTCTAATGTGTCATTTAAGGTCGCTGTTTCTGCATTGATTTTTCTGTCTGGAGGATCTGTCCATTGGTGACGGCGGGGTGTTGAAGTTCCCTACTATGATAGTGTTACTGTTGATCTCTGTCTTTATGTCTGACAATATCTGTTTTATGTATTTAGGAGCTCCTATGGTAGGTGCATAGATGTTTACTAGGGTTATGTCCTCTTGTTGGATCAATCCCTTCATTACTATGAAGTGTCCTTCTTTGTCCTTTGTTATATTCTTCAATTTAAAGTCCATTTTATCTGATATAAGTATCGCTACTCCAGCTTTTTTCTCAGTTCCATTTGCATGAAATATTTTACTCCATCCCTTTACTTTCAGCCTGAATGAGTCTTTGGATCTGAGGTGAGTCTCTTGTATACAGCATATGCTGGGGTCTTGCTTTCTTATCCATTCAGCCACCCTATGTCTTTTTATTGGAGCATTTAATCCATTTACATTTAATGTGATAATTGATAGGTGTGTATTTATTGCCATTTTGTTATTTGTGTTCGTAGTCTTTCTTAGGTTGTTTTTCTCTTCTACTTAAAGAAGCCCTTTTAACATTTCCTGCAAAGCTGGCTTGGTGGTAATGAATTCCCTTAATTTATTCTTTTCTGGAAAGCTCCTTATCTCGCCTTCAATTTTAAATGATAACCTTGCTGGATACAGCAATCTTGGTTGTAGGCCTTTATTTTTCATCACTTTTAAAACCTCCTGCCACTGCCTTCTGTCCTGCAAAGTTTCTGTAGAAAAGTCAGCTGATAATCTTATGGGGGTACCCTTGTAAGTAACTTGTTGCCTTTCCCTTGCTGCTTTAAAGATTTTGTCTTTGTCCTTAACCCTTGCCATTTTCACTATAATGTGTCTTGGTGTGGACCTGTTTGGGATCATCCTGGATGGAACTCTCTGCACTTCCTGGGCTTGTATTTCAATGTCCTTTGCCAGGTTAGGGAAGTTTTCAGACATTATTGCTTCAAATATGTTCTCAATCCCATGCTCCCTCTCTTCTCCTTCTGGTATTCCAATGAATCACTTGTTGTTGTGTTTGATGTTGGCCCTCAGCTCTCTTAAACTATTTTGCATGTTTTTCATTCTTTTTTCTTTTTGTTGTTCTGCTTGGGTGGTCTCTGCTATCTTGTCTTCTGAGTCACTGATTTGATTTTCTGCTTCATCCAATCTGCTAGTCATTCCATCAAGTTTGTTATTTAATTCAGTAATTGTGTTCTTTAGTTCTAGCTGGTTGCTTTTCATGATTTCTCTATCCTTCTTTACATTTTCATTAATTTCCTTGAATATTCTAATAATTAGTATTCTGAACTCTGTCTCCGATAGGTTGTTTACCTCTATTTCCTCTAATTCAGGAAGTTTCTTCTGTTCTTTTATTTGGGTTGTGTTTCTTTGTCTCCCCATTCTGTGTTTGCTTCGATATAACAGATAGATCCCCCAGGTTTCTCAGTCTTTTCTGGGTAAACTTATACGGTGTGTGTCCTTTATATTTGAATTACTCAGTCTCCCTATTCTCCTGTGCTTGTATCTGAGGTGTTCCTTGTGTCGTACGTCCTCACTTGTTGAAGTTTTAGTTTTGATTACTTTTAGCTTTTCAGAACATGGGATTGACTCCCAGACTCATTATCTGTGAGGATCAGCAGTGTCTGCAGTTTATGAGCTGCTGTGAGAGGATTGAGCCCTCTGATGAGACTTGGACCCTATGGGCCCTAGTACCTGTAGCAACTTCCTTTTGGGTGTGACTCTTTTGTCAAACCCAGAAATGCTCTGGTTTTATCTAAAGTTGACCTCAGGGTATGATGATTATTGTGTCTGTTTGTTTGGACCCAGTGCTGCAGAGTGATTTTAGAGTATAACAGATCAACAAGAACAACCTCCGCAGCCACCAAAGGAAACCAAATGCTCGCACATGTAAAAAAACAACAACCATCAATCTACAGTCAACTTGTACAGAAATATCAACCATACTAAGGAAGCAAACAAACAGAAACAAAACAATAACCACACACACAATAATAACAGAAGAGGAAACAAAATAAAATACAATATCATAAAATAAAAAATAGAATAAACATGAGAAACCAAATAGCTATACCAAAAAATAAAAATTAAAAATTTAAAAATTTAAAAATTAAAAAAAAAAGTAAGAATAAAAATTAAAAAAATAAAACTTGCAGAAAAAGGAAAGGAGGAAAAGTATAGCAATGAGAAGAATGAATAAAAGAAGGGGGAAAGTGAGGGTGAGGGAAAAAAAGAAAAAGAAAGGAAAGAAAAAGAAAGAAAAAAAAATATATATATATTTGTCTACACAGACATATATATGGACATATATTCACCTATATACACCTATATGTATGCCTATATTAAAAACTACAAAATGATAAAAATGAAATAGAAATAAAAACCAAAAACAACCAAGATAAGTAACCCATAAAGGGAAAACAAAACAAAACAAAACAAAAATACCTGTGCTGGTCTTGGCTAAAGTCCACCAAGCTCTCTTCAGTTTGTCCTCTGCTGTACAAGAATTCCTGTGCATCTTGTGGGAACAGAGTAGGCCACCTGATGCATAGTGTGATCCTGGCACTGCAGGTTTGCTGTACTTGAGTGTGGTTGTGACCTGTGATTGGTGGTTTTTACAAAGTCACTGCCATTTTGCTTTCGCTTGTCCCAAGGCAGGCTGCACCCCCAAAGACTCAATGAGTGTCTCTGGGCACCCTTTCCATTGACAGCTGTGGAGGATTAAAGAATTCCTCACTACCAAAAGCCAGCTGCTAAGAATCTGTTAATTAGTGCCTCAGCAGGTGAACCTGCCCTGCCTCCCAAGCCTTGCATAAAAGTGGGGGCGGGGTAGGTAATCTCACTCTGCAGCCTTTACTGGGGCGGAAATTCTCAACCTCCTGCGGGTAGGAATATCTTCGTAGTCTGCCCCTAGTGCTCCATTCAGGAGTCAGTTTAAGACTCTGTCTTGGCGGGGGACAAAGTTTGTGAGAGTGGGTGGGTTATTGTATTTTTTTTTGCTTTCTGTTCAAGAGTAGAAAAAGAAAGAAAATAATAATAATAAAAAAATAAACAAAGACACAGTTCCAACACTGTTTTGAGCTAAGGCCTTTGCCTCTTATGCTCCAGCAGAGTTCCTGCTGCTCTCCCAAAGGGGCTGCTGGGATTTAGGGGACTGCGCGCCCCCTGCCACGCGGCTTAGATCCCTGCCCGTCTCTGCCTCCGGTTTTTAACTCTTAAAGTCAACCTAACTGCAAAGAATGGAAAGCTTGATTGTGTCTGCAGTGAAGAATATAAATGTTAACAGCCTTGCTGCTGCTGTAAGTGTGGCTGCAGAAGGCCAAAGAACAGCTGAAGTGAGGTGTGAGGCCTTGATATTCTCATTTTGCAAAGGGATGAATGAACCAACTAAAGTTGATAGAAGTAGAGGACTACTATATTTAAAATGATAAAGATAACTAACAGTAGATTTAAAAGCTATATTGTAATTGTCAAAAATTAGGAAAAGGAGTAGTATACCTGAAATTGATAGACTTTGCCTAAAATTGTCAAATCAGGAAAGAGGCTGCCTCTGGGATGAGGGCTGGGAAACAGGGATGGTAGAGGGTAGGTTACATTTCTTTTCAGCCTAAGCTATCTTTGATTCTCTAATTTGTTTCCAAGAGGGTTTAAAACATATGGGAATAAAATAGATTAAAATGATAACAGCATTTGTCACTGGGAAATAAAACTATTTTCCCCCTTCCCTTTGCTTTATTATTTTATTTTATTTTTTTTTAAAGATTTTATTGGGGATTCGGGGAGCGGAATAGTGTTGGGGAATTGGAGGAGGGGACCAGCCAAGTTGTTGTCCTTCAGTCTTCGTTGTGGAGGGTGCCAGTCGCCATCTGGCTACCTGTTGGCAGCTCGTGGCCTCTAAGCTCAAGGTGCTGTGTTTAATCTTAGTTGCGGGTGGGCATAGCCACCTTCCCATGCGGGAGTCAAACCAGCAGCCTTGTTGTTAAGAGTGCATGCCATATCCTCTGAGCCATCCGGGCAGCAGCTCAGCTCAAAGTACCGGGTTCGTCTTTAGTTGCCCACCATTGAACAGGCAATCTTGATGTTATGTTGTACCCAGCAATCAATATGAACTGAGACAGTCTTTAATAAGTTTGGAGTTTATTATTATTAGCCAGCGGCTGCGAGTGTGCTCATGCCTTAAACAGAGCTCACAACCCCGAACAAAAGAAGAGAGGGGTTTTTATGGACAGAAATTGTAAGCAAAGTAAATTACAGTTTACAGGTGGTTTCCATAAATCTTAGACAGTTTTGACAGCACCAATTATATCAAGTAAGTTGCAAAAAGCCATACAATAGACAGCAGTTAATTACATTGACAGTACTAAATGTAGTAAGCAAGGAAATTTAAAGGGGCCATAAATAAGCAACAATTAATTGGTGGAAAACAGTCCTGCCTTGTGTTTCCATCCAGATAAGAAGCACAGCTGGCCTATGTCACATATGCAGTTTGGCCTTGTGGTGTTTATCTGGATGAGCACAGCTGGCCTATTGTCACATTTTAGATAAGAGGTAGTTAAAACTTGTGGGATGTAGCAAGCAGTTAAAGGAGTCAGTCTAAGGGAAACTTTAACAATTATTTAATATAGAGAGGACAGGGGTGGGGCTAGTAGATGAGGGTTCTGGTATTTCAGTAACACCAGCTGAGCCATCCTGCCACCTGTTGGCAGCTCAGCAACAGCTCAGCTAGGGCACAGTGCTCACTGGCCCATGTGGGAATCAAACTGGTGTCCCTGCTGCTCAGAGCTCATGCTCTAAGCCAACTCCCAACCAACTGAACCACTTGGCCAGCCCCCTGCTTTATCTTTAGAGTTATCTATAATGAGCATTTATTTCCTTTTTCATGGAAGCATTTGTGTTTACTTTTAAAAAACAACAGCAACTGGTCGACTGTTCTTCATGGAGAGAATGAAGTCCAAACTCCTTATTATCAGGAAGCAGTTGTGGGTGGTGGTTATGAGAATGGTTCAAACATTGCTGGCTATGTACAAGACCTCGGTCATTACACTATATTTCAGTTTCTTATCTTTAAAATTGAGATCTTAAATACAGTACCTGCCTTTTAATGACTGTTCTGAAGGTGACATGAGTTGATCTATAGAAAGTGTGGACTGCTACCTGGCACTTTGCAGACATTCTACAAGTGCTTACTATTTTATTACTTTGTTGTTGGAGATGCTTTATGATTATCTGGCTCCAGGGTACCCTTCCTCATATGTGTCTGCTTCCTTTCTGAGCTGTTTGCTATTCTTCATTCATGAATTGCACTTTCCACTTTTCCTTCGTCCCAATCGCTTCATTTCCAAATCAAACTCTTTCTTCAACGCTCCGCTCATGTGTGTACCACTTTTCCATGTAGTTTCCTCAGATCTTCCCAGCTGGGAGTATCTGCAACTCCTATACTCTACAGCTTTCACCTGTACCTTGAGAATAGAAGTTAACAAGATAGGGTCATTTATGTCAATGGAACAAAAAAGAAATGCAGCTGAGAGGCCCTGAAGAAGTCTGCCTTATGCATGTCTGACTCATGAACTTTGGAACTTTTAAGCCAGCTTTGAAACCACAAAGCCAGTTTCACCAATCCTAGTCTTTGGTTTACCTGATGGACCTGACCAACTCTGTTAACCTAGTCAGAATCCTTCATTTGCTCAAGAGGAACAGATTGGGAACACATGAGCTCTGCCTTTAAAAGTTCTGGCTTTCTTTGTCTCCCCTGGAGTACATTTCAGATTTTTCCTGAGTCTGTGACTCCTGGGTTTGAACCTTAAAAAGACCCTAAGTAAACTTTTATTTTACTTTGCAGCCTCAGTTCTTTCTTTCTTTCTTTTTGAGATTTTTATTAAAATATAGCTAACATATAATATTACATTAGTTTCAGGTTTATACAATAGTTATGCAACATTTGTATACCTAAAGAAGTGAGCACCATGATAAACCCAGCAACCATCTGACACTGTACCAGCTATCACATTATTATTGACTGTATTTGCTTTGCAGCACATTACATCCCCATGACTTATTTCTTTTATACCTGGAAATTTGAACTTCATATTCCCCTTCCTCTTCCCTACTTTTTAAATTTTTCAGTTACAGTTGACATTCAACATTATTTTATACTAATTTCAAGTGTACAGCATAGTGGTTAGACATTTATATAATTTAAGAAGTGATCCCCCTGACTAGTCTAGTACCCACCTGCCTTATACATAGTTATTACCATATTATTGTCTATATTCCCTATGCTTTACTTTACATCCCCATGACTATTTTTTAACTACCAATTTGTACTTCTTACTGCCTTCACATTTTTCACCATGTCCCCCCAAACCATCTCCTATCTATCACTTTAACAAATCTAGTACTTATCTGACACCATATGTAGTTATTACAATATTATCAACTATATTCCTTATGTTACACCCTACATCCCCATGACTACTTTGTAATAAACAATTTGTATTTCTTAATCCCTTAAACTTTTCCACCCATTCTCAACCCCCCTCCCGTCTGGCAACCATTAAAATGTTCTCTATATCTATAAGTCTGTTTTTGTTTTGTTTGTTTGTTTTGTTGTTTAGATTCCACATATAAACAAAATTACATTGCATCTGTCTTTCTCTGTCTGACACATTCCACTCAGCATAACACCCTTCAGGTCCATCGATGCTTCTGAAGATGGCAAGAACCCATTCCCGTCCCTGAGCAACCATTATTCCACCTCCTCTTTATCCATTCTTCCATTGAAGGACACCCACAGTGCCTCCACATCTTGGCCATTGTAAACAATGCTGCAATGAACATATGGATGCACATGTCCCCTTGAAGTAGCCTTTGGTTTTTTTTTAGAAAAATACCCTGATGTGGGATTACTGGGTTCTTATTTGTCTCTATTTTGTCTGGTATAAGTATTGCTACTTGAGCCTTTTTTTAGTTCCCATTTTCATGAAGTATCTTTTTCCTATCCCTTTCCTTTTGGTCTCTATATGTCTTTTGATCTGAAGTGAGTCTCTTGTAGGCAGCACTTGTAAGTGTCTTGTTTCCTTATCCATTCAACCACCCTATTTTTTGATTGAAGCATTTAATCCATTTACATTGAAAGTAATTGTTGATAGATATGGATAGATATGTAGTTATTGCCATTTATTTTACACACACACACACACACACACACACACACACACACACACACACGAGTTCAGACAATTAAGTTCATAAACTCATCCTAGAAAAAGTGCTGCATACCTCATTGCTGAATATCACTATGGTCACCTTCAAAGTACTCCCCTTGGGAAGCTATGCACCAATACCAGCAACTAGTCCTCCCTTCAAAGCAGTTTTGAAACTGTTTCTGGAATGGCCATCAGAGCTGTTGTCGTATTACCCTTGATGCCCTGAGTGTCATCAAAATGTCTTCTTTTCAATATTTCTTTTATCTTCAGATAAAGAAAGAAGTCATTAGGGGCCAGATCAGGTAAGTAGGGAGGGTGTTCCAATGTAGTTATATGTTTACTGGCTAAGAACTCCCTCGCAGACAGTGCTGTGTGAGCTGGTGCATTGTAGTGATGAAAGAGCCATGAATTGTTGGCGAAAAGTTCATGTTGTCTATCTTTTTCATGCAGCCTTTTCAGCATTTCCAAATAGTAAACTTGATTAACTTTTTGTCCAATTGGTAAAAATTCATAATAAATAATCTCTATGATATCAAAAAAAGGTTTGCAACATTGTTGCAACAGGTTCACAAACTTAATTGTAAGGCCTCATACACAGAGGGTGCCAAAAAAAATGTATACATATTTTAAGAAAGGGAAAAACTGTATTAAAATTGTAATACTCAATATATACCAATAACAAAAGATGAATACAAGTCATGTTTGACTTCTGCAATTACAAGAGGTGTTCAAAGTGGTTACCATCAGTGTAATTTTAATACAGTTTTTTCCTTTCTTAAAATATATATTTATATACAACACACACACAGTTGTTTTTCACAACCAGAAGTTATGGGGACTTCTCTCCTTGGCACTGAAACCCTGAGCTGGGGAGGGGATGGTACCCCTCACTCCTCAGGGGGTGACATTTGCAGCCTAGATATCCCTTCCACTTTTTAATGGTCACACGCGGGTGTGGGACCAGCTTGTTCTGTGTCTCTGCCCCACCTACCAGTCTCGAGGTGGCTTCTTCTATATGTCTAGTTGTAGGGCTTCAGTTCAGCTAGACTTCAGGAGATTCATAGTAGTTGTTCTGTGGTTTATTTGTAATTGAGAGGAGGTAAGCACAGTGTTTACTTACTCTGCCATCTTGACTGGAAATCTCTCAGTTCTTTCTTGTTTGACAATCCTAAGAGTCTATGGAGCTTAATACTTCCTGTTCTGTGTTCTATTATTTATGTACATCTGTATATATTTTTCCAATTAAGTTGGATGCACTTGAAAGACAGTGAGCATTTTATTTTCAAGTACCTAGTAGGAAGTAGATGTCCCCCAAATATTTTTAAAGCATATTAACAATTTAGAGAAGGAAAGTACAAGCAATGTGGTATATTAATTAAAATAATAAGCTCAATACTTCTTCCCTCTCTGATAGAATTGTTCTGCTTGTTTTACTTTTGTTTTTCTCTTATAATAATGGGATAAGACTTAGAAGCAGCATTAAAAATAAACCACATTTGTACTTTCAATAAATCTTTTGTAGCTCAGTGTAGTTCTCTTTGTTTACTGAACAAAGACCACAGTTTTCTGACAAAATGCTGACTCATTCCTTTGTGACATTTGATCCCATTCACTTGTTGCAGAAATAGCCTATTTGCTATCAACACAATTTTCCATTTTTGTTTCTATAGGTGGCGCTAGCTGTGCATGATAAAGCCACAGAAATTGGGCTAAAAACTAACCTTGCTTAGATGTATATGAATGTCCATTTGCTTTCCATTCTTTCTCACAAGCCTTTGCTTTTTTGTACTTATTTACTCCTAGAGAATTTCCTTAAGCCATGTTCTAGAGATGCTGTTCTAAGACAGTTCATTAAAATCAGTTCCATGGGATCATTTTCAACATCTTTCCATAATTCAGGTTTTATAGAAAATATTAATAATAGAAAAAAACTTATATTATTTATAGTGATTTTGAATCTATTATGCTGTGAGATCTGTTGGGTGCAACTGATCTCACAGATTCATTGCACACAAAGATGCCGCTATGAAATACATCTTTACTGTACTAAGTCACAAACACGACTGGCGATAGGTTACGGTAGAGAGGGGAGATATAGAAGTGATGAGTCACGATACTTAAGTTAATTGTTAGATATTTGAAAATTTGTGTGCAATGAATCTGTGAGATCATTTGTGCCCGATGGAGGGTTAAACAAATCATACCTGGTTAAATATAGAATGCTAACAATTAATATTATTGTAAGTACTCCTAACATTTCATACTTTATAATATTTCATGCCTAACTTCCCTGCAGCCTTTTTATTGTACCGCAAAATAAAAACGCTGACATTTCTTTTTTTCAATATTCTTTTTGTACTATGAATGTGAGCATTTGATATTATTATGTTTAAGGTAATATTTTATGTTTAAAAAATAATTTATAGCAAGGATTTAAAGGTGAGTATCTCGTGCTTTATTCCATGAATCCAAGGCCTAAAAAAAATCCAACAATGAGCTTAATGAGACCGAGAAAACGAAAGTCAATGTTCTCTGCTTTTTTTTCAAAATGTATTCCCTAGGGTTCTTCACACAAGTGCATAAGGACACGTTACCTGTAAATGACAGGGGGCAAAATCAGGGAAATCACAATGGATTTGTGGAGAGAAGTATAGCTGGTATACTAGGTGTGATAAAAAAGTACGGTGACTGTTTACATTAAAATTTTTTTACAGTAAAAGATACATTGCCATTAGTCCCCCTCAAAATATTCCCCTTTGCTTCAAACACACTTATCCCATCATTCTTGCCATTTTCTGAAGCATTTCTGGAAGTCCTTTTTCATGAGTGTCTTTAGTTGTGCTGTTGTGGCTGCCTCCATGTCCTGAATCATTTTAACTTTGGGGAAGAGCCAGAAGTCACATGGTACCAGATCCGGTGACTAATGTGGATAAGGACACACTGTAATGTGTTTAGTTGCCAGAAATTGCCATACCAGAAACAATGTGTGACATGGAGCCTTTCCGTTGTGATTAAGAAATATGGTGAATGTTGCTGCCAAGTGCCATCCAATGGAAAGGCAGATATCTTTAATACAGGAAGTGGCACATTGAACCTTAGTAACAGTGTGAGACAATTTTCAACTTGTTGGGTGCAGTCAGTCTGGTGTGAGTTACAGTTGAGAGAAGGTGTGTTTTAAAGTGTGCTATAAATCATCCTCCATGATGACAATGCTCTGTGTCACACGTCACTTCTGGTATACGGCAATTTCTGTCAAATAAAAACATTATGGTGTGTCCTCACCCACTTTATTCACTGGATCTGGCACCATGCGACTTCTGGCTCTTCCCCAAAGTCGAAATGATTCAAGACATCGAGGCAGCCATGACAGCACAACTAGACACTCATGAAAGAGGACTTCCAGAACTGCTTCAGAAAGTGGCAAGAATGATGGGATAAGTGTGTTCAAAGCAAGGGGGAGTATTTTGAGGGGGATTAATGGCAATGTGTCTTTTACTATAATAATTTTTTTTTAATTTAAACATTCACCGTATTGTTTGATCACCTTCGTATGGTACAATTGCAGGAGAAAACAAATAACATTTCAGTATGTAAGTGTATCTTCATGGGTGTATGGCCTATGCAGTCATATAGGGCCTTCTGCTATGAAGAATCCAGTACTTGGTTTAATACTCTGCTTTTGCTGTGTAGAAAATGTTAAAAATTATTAAGAAATTCATTTTGCATTGGACCCCGCAGATCATCTATGTGGTCCCGTTAAGAGGCTCAATAGCTTTAGAAACAGCTTCAGGGCTACAGTGGAGAAAATTGTAATAGATGCCATACCCTATGTGACTATCTTCAAGGTTTTGCGAGCAAGTGAAATGGAGACTCAATAAGAAATTTCCTGAAAATGGCCCCTGAAAATGGCCCCAGCACAGGGTCGTTGTCAGTGGACCTGGAGGAGCCTCCTCTGTAACCTTTAGCAGACAGCAGCTGAGAACTGCTGCTAGCCTTTACTCACCCAATTTAAAAATGCACACTCAGCATGCTGATGCTGAGAACTTCTTTTGTTAAGGATTTTTGACATTTTTCCAGAGATATTCATATCACCTCCCATTGCATTCATTTCCTAAATAGATATACAAAAACTTTTTTTTTTTTTTTTTTGGTTTGTAAAGCACATTTCCTTGACATTCCTGCTAAGTAAGACAATAAAAAGAGACAGAATTAAGTCACCTATATATTTAGCCTAGTGCAACAGCAACAAGCCTGTAATTGTACTAGCAAATAGGGTGGTTTTGAAATTTGGAGCTGAAACTCATAACTACATTGCTGGCACCCTTTTGCAGAGAGAGAGAGATGACTTTATCAGATGTTCACATGGCTGTGTTCATCAGCAGGAAATAAATGAGTCTGTGCTTAATACATTTTCTCCTTGGGGTGAGCTTGCACTCACGTTTTTAAAATTAGATCTGGGGAAAAATCTGAGTGAGCTATGGATTTGCCTTCTGCTCTGTATTCTAGATGCTACATTTCACAGGTTTTTGGGGACTTATCTATTGAAGCTATTTATATTTATGTTACCATACCTATTTAATAAGAGATACTTCTCTGTTCCAGCCTTTATAATACATATTTTGATAGGGACACATGGAGACAGCACTCACATTACCGCGGACTTGGGAGCAGAATTTCTGAGGATACTCTCAAATATTTAGCATATTGGAGTTCCTGAGACTTGCCCACAAAAGAAACTAGAATGATATTTAGATCCAAATCCTTTTTATGTAGAAGCATTTGTAGTCATCAACATCCATTCATTCATTCTCCACTTACTATTTATTCTTGGCTCTTGCTTTAGAAATGGAGGTAAATTTGAAGCTTGCAGGTTTACACTGGACAAAGACTCTGATGTTGAGGCTACTGACAGTTGGAGTTAAAGTGATCTTAACATTCTCCAGTATGACTCAGAGAAAGGAACAAATTTGTTCAAAGCTATAGGTTTATTAGTATCCACTTGAAATATAGAACCTCCTTTGAGGCTAATTTCAAGGAAAAAAGTCATGTATTTCAGAACTTCAAGTTCCCTATAGCTGATGGGAGCCAGTTTGCACATTTGCCATAAAATTTGAATTATTAAGACAGTGGGGATATAGCACTTGCTTCCTATTGCTGGGTTGTGAGGACTCATGAGCCAGTGCCTCTGAATGGTAGGGCTGGGCTCTTGTCCAGAAGTCCTAATGATACACTGTGAAGACTCAGAGCTCAGGAATTTTACCACAAAGTAATTCTTTGTCTTACCATTTCAGTAAGAGGTCATGGTATTGAATTACACTTTTTTTTTGTTTGTTTGTTTGTTTTTTGGGGTTTGAGGCTAGTAAAGGCAAATTGGAATAACTTTATTTCAGTTAATTTCAGATGAAGGTTAAACATCTCTAAAATAAAAAGTAGGATTAATATTTTCTTCCTAATTTAGAGTTGCTTTAATGTAAGATATAATGCTGTTATTATAGTAAAACAACTCATTTGTAATTTTGGTAGTCTTATTTTAAAAAGTGATTAAAATATTATAGGTAATATGGAAATATTTGGGAGGTAATTGTTAAATAAAAGTGGTATGTCTATAGAAATATACACTAAAAGTTTATTCTTATTTTCAATAAAATCACTTAGCAAAGTGCCCAGATCGCTGTTTGATTTTCTTTGTCCCCTCTTTAGTTCTCTATGATGAAATCCTAAGTCTAGGAGGAACATTTTGTCATTTGATTTAATCTTTTTTTCTAGAAAGGATGCTGTCTAGAGTTGGGGCTTCTAATCAGTGATCAAGGTTATCCCAGAGACTTATAAAAAGTAAATGCTCCACAGAATCAAAAATAAGAAAAACAAAGCAAGCCAAAATGCCAGTGTTCAGAGATAAGCACTGTTAATACAATGGTTATGTTCTTCTAGAACCTTTTCTAGGAATGTAGATTATTCACTGTTAGCCTATCCATTTAACTCTTTCATTGATCTCTCTTCACGTTCCCCCAATAAATATATATCCATAAGTTCATTTTATTGCTTTTAGGTCAGGTGATATTTTCATGTACTCTGCTATCCTCTCCCTCAGAGAAGAGCTTTTTTTTTTGCGGGGGTGGGGATGCTCCCAAACCTTTCCCTCATCCTTTCTCTACTATGTCTGAGATTTTTTTTTTTTTTTTTTTTTTTGAGGGCAGTGTCACTGGCCCTCATATGTGGGACCCGAACCAGGGCCGCTGGCTTCCGAAGCCAGCGCTTAACCACCGTGCCACTGGGCTGGCCCTTGTCTGAGATTTTGGCTCTTGAATGTGAGCCTGCCTGGAAACTGCCAGCCCCTCACATCCACATCTACAAATCTACTTTGGGAGACAGAAAATTAACTGGTACTTCAAAAGGTTGGGGTCCTCAGACATGGCACTCTCAGGGGAAGGCGTTGTTTACCTGACAGTGAATAATTTTTAGAGGGGAGTCCATCACTACCCTTGTGTGTAGTTGCTGTGCTTCTTTCTGTCCAGGCAATTCTGTGTCTGGTCCTGCGTGTGAATGGCAGAATGCTCCATCGTGCTCTCCAGCAGCCCAAGAACAGCCTTCGATGGAATTGCAGTCCTGGCTCTCTGTGATTGCTTGTCTGCTCCTATGGCTTCTTGTAGCTCTTTTCCTCAGTTGAGTAAGAATTTTCCCCTTCTGCTACTTCAAGTTGCTTCTTTAAAAAAATAAAATAGAGGTTGGTCACCCTCTCTGAAAGAGAGAGAGAGAGAGAGAGAGAGAGAGAGAGAGAGAGAGAGAGAGAGAGAGAGAGAGAGAGTTTGATTTAGCATCTTCATTTCTTTTAGTTCAGAACCCTTCTGTTCTCGCAACCCCATCTGTCTGCACTCTCTGCTCTCTCTACTAAGCCATTAGTTTTTAAAGTTTTAAGGAAAGGATTTGGGAGCCCAAAACATCAATACAACTCAAAGAAATGTCAACATACTTACATACAGAAGCTAACCAATCTCAATCAACTTCAAATGAGCAGGGCTAACACTTGTCTATGAAGAAAAGCTATTTCAGCTATTTGCCAAAGCATAGATTTATGAGCCGTTTTCTCTGCCATCTTCACAGATGCCATGTATTAAAGTCATTCACCTACTGGGAATACCTTCAAAAACATTAACTCCCCCATGGGAAATTATTAAAAATTTAGAATGGCACTTTTTAACTACTGAATATTAATGCAACCTTTCCTAACTACTAAGAAAATAATCAAATCCCTATTTACATTAAAAAGTAAGACCAGGCTGTTTCATATTCACAAGTAATTTTTTCACTGTGACATTCATTTTCACTTTAGGATTTAGACAGGATTATGATGGGACTGATAAAGGCAGAACTATGCACTTTGTAAATGTGCATAAGTGTGCCCATTTTTGGCTTTATGAGAATTGATTTCAGTGTTTGCATTTGAGACAAATGAATTCAGAGCCCTTGATACCATGTGACACGCACCATTATTGGGTGTAACTCCCCACCAAAAGGTTCAATTAAGCTGGTGGTAAAATTAAGTTGACTTGCTTAACTTAACTGTAACATGTCATAGGTTGTAACTTGGGTGTCCCAGTAAGTGGATTGGGATTACAGTAATTCAATAAAAACTAGCCGTTTAGGAATCAGGGAACCTGGATTTTAGTCCTGTGTCTATTAAAAACAAAACTAGGCAATTGTTTATGAGCCTCATGTGTTTTGGGTGTATAAGTTTATATGAGTATTTGTGTGTGCCTGTGTATTTGTGTGTATGTTCATAAAAAATGGTATAAAGTAAGAAGTTTAGCATAGCTAAAACACTGGGCATATTATGAGCACTGGTGGGAAATAGAGGTGGAAAAGTAAGTTAGATTGCGAGGGTGATTATATGTCACCCTAAAGAACTGGATTTTATATTTTAGGTACTAGGAAGTTATTAATTTCTTAACTTTTTAATTAGCAATAATTTTAGACTTATATAAGAGTTGCAAAAATAGGAGTCTCACATATTCTTTACCCAGCTTCTTCTAATATCTATGTCTTATATATTTATTAAAACTGGAAAATTTACATTGGTATAATACTAATAACTAAATTATAGACTTTATTCAGATTTTTACCACTTTTCCCACTATTTTGTTTTTTTCTGTTCCAAGATCCAATCCAGGATACCACATTGCATTTATTTGTCAAATCTCTTCAGTAGTCTCTAATCTGTGACAGTTTTCTGGTGTTCCTTTGTCTTTCCTGACCTTCACATATTTGAAAAGTACTGGTTAGGTGTTTTGTAGAATGTCTGTCAACTTAGGTTCATCTGAAGTTTCATCATAATTAGATAGAGGTTATGATTTTGGAGCAAGAATACTACAGAAGTGATTTTCCCTTCTCGGTGCATCATATCAGGTGGTACTTGATGTTGATATGCTTATTACTGGTGATGTTAACCTCTTTTCATTTGGCTAAGGTGTTGTATGCCAGGTTTATTCACTGTGAAATAATTTTTTTCCTTTCTGATTACTAAATATTTTGGGGGGCATTCTATGACACCAAAAAAAATGTCCCATTTCTCCTTAATTTTTGCCCACATGGATTTTAACAGAGCCACTATTACTGTAATGTTTGAATGGTGATTTTTCTTTTCTTTTCTTTTCTTTCCTTTTTTTTTTTTTTGAGGGCAGTGTCACTGGCCCTCACATGTGGGATCCGAACCGGGGCCGCTGGCGTCCCAAGCCAGCTCCCAACCACTGCGCCACTCAGCTGGCCCTGAATGGTGATTTTTCTATTTCCATCATTCCTTATACATTTCTTAATTGGAGTTTTGTAAGGAAGAGTCACTGAATTATTTTGAGGAATGGAAGAATTACTGTGATACTAATAGATGGATGAGACATTGGAAGGAAACAAGACAGTAAGCAGAGAGACTGCAAGTTCAGAGACTGTTGAAATAATTTAGGAGAGATGCAAAGGCCTAAATTTAGGCAAGGGTAATGCAGGGAGGTAATTAATATGAGAAACATTTAAGAACACTGTGACTTATTAGATGTGAACAAAGAAGGAAGGTATCAAGTATGGCACCAGTTTTCTGTCTCGGAGATAAGTAATATCGGAGAAACAAAGCGTTTTGGAAGAAGAGAGCTAAGACAAATTCAGTAATGGACAAGCAGAGTTGAGGTGCCCCATGGAACATTCATGAAGGATTGTATCAGATGTTAGTCTTACAAAGGGCTGGAGCTTAGAGGAGAGGTCTGACATAGAAATATAGATTTGTAAGCCATCTGGAGTGGGGTAGGAGTTGGAATATGGACGTGCATGAAGTTGTAGGGATAGAGAAGTCATAGTGAGTTAAGGAACACCAACATATAGACTGGACGAGGAAAAGAAACTCATGCAGAGAATGAAAATGTTTACCTAGGGGCCGGCCGAGTGGCGCATTGGTTGAGCGCTGGTTTTGGGATGCCAGCGGCCCCGATTCGGATCCCACATGAGGGCCAGTGACACTGCCCTCTACAGCTAACAACAGCTCCACCTGGAGCTGGGCTGTGCAAGCCCCGGTGATGGTGTGGGCTGCAGCCCCTGCTGCAGTGGGCTGCCATAGGCTACAGTGAGTGGCCCGCAGCCAGCGTGAGCGGCTGGCAGCCAAGAGTGAACTGCCAATAGCCGTGGTGAGCTACATCCAGAGGCCAGTGACCGATCTGCCTCATCCGGGAAGAGCGCAATGACGATACCAACAGTGAAGCAACATCCTCCGCAACTAAACTGAAGAACAAAAAGACAGCAACTTGTCTGTTCCCCTTCCCCAATTCCCCAACGCTGTTCCCCTCCGCCAATTCCCCAATAAAATCTTAAAAAAAAAAAAATGTTTACCTAAAACAGAGGGAACTCAATACAGTGGGAAAATGCAAGTGAGGAAAAATTTCATGGAGAAGGGAATGTTCACTAGCATCCAGGTTACAGAAAAATCAAGTAAGAATAAGCCTGAAACTGTTGGCAGCTATGAGTTAATTTGTGACCTTAGTCAGAACAGTTTCTAGGTAGTGGTGAGGGCAGGCCCTGCAGATTACTATGGGAAGTGAAGGAGAGACTGTGTGTTTCTTAGACAGCCCTTTCAATGGCTTTGAAGGAACTGGGAAGAAGATGATAGGAGGGGAGAGGGGGACCAATTAAAGAGATGATTATTACATTCTCTCTCCTTTTCATACTCATAGACTGGCAGTAAGGATAATATTTTTACTTTATACATTAGTAGGAGTAATTCCCCTTATCTCTTCAGGTTCTTTATATTAAAACACACACACCTTTACACATACAATGTTGTCTGTGGTATTCTAGGTAATTTGTCACTCCACTGTCAATTAATGTGCTTCACCTGGCTGGCACAAAATCACCTACCAACATTTCATTATATCCCAGTTCAGCTCATTTGGACTGACTATTTAGCCAAGGTCTCAGTGTTCTCTGTGGACAGGTCAATTTGCTTTGCTTGGCCAGGCTCCTGAGTGCCCCCCATCTCCGTCCCCCACCTTACAAATGCTTCATTATCAGCTGAACAGAGCAGGATGAAAGAAGAGATGATAGTTCAGCTCAAATCTATCCCTATGAGGGGAAAAGCAATTCAAGACACAGGCCCTGCTTATAGGAGAACGAGAACTTTATCTAAGTATAACATTACTTCAACATAGAGGTCAAATTTTTCTCAGTAAACTAAACTACTTCCTTTATTCTATCTAGAAGGAAAAATATTTGCCTCTAGAACATCCTTTGAGAGTTAGAAATTAAGCCTAGAAAATGAATCATTTGAGATAAAAGCACAAGGTGCTCTGGAACCTGAGTTTGGCTCTGTTACTATTTATTTACATTTGTAAGGAACTTGTTTTTATCATTGAAACAATGTAATAATACAGAAAGTTAAAAAATAGAAAAGAGAACCACTGCTAATCTCAATAACATAGTTACTATCCTTTTTGAGTATTTCCTTATTTCTTTCTATATGTACCCACATTTATATATAATTGCAATCATACAGAATATATAGTTTTATCCATACAGAATATATAGTTTTATCCCTGGCTTTTTCACTAGACTTTTAAGCGTTATTCTGAATTGCTATGTAGTCTTTATAATTTTTCTTTTTAATGACTAAATAACATTCAGTGGCATGAACGTGCCATAAGTTAATTAATTAGGCATTCCTCTACTGTAGGACATTTAATTTGTTTCTAATTTACCACTATAATAAATAAGGCTGTATGAAAAAATGTTATATGCCATGATTTTATTCCTATATTTTCTTAAGATATATTTTTGAAAGTGAGATTACTGAGTCAGAGAGGATGAACATTTGAGCTCTTTATATACTTTCATATTGTCTTTTAAAAGAGTTTACTGACTTTGATGTCACCAACTAAGTTTTGCCCAGTGGGTGGGGGATTCAAGAGACCAAAGTAGGATCAGGTGAGATGGGTCTCTCCATATGGAAAGAGGTGGAAGGGCAATGCAAGCTCTGTCTAGGGATTTGCTGACCATAAAACCTAGTGAAGCTGAAGTTCTGCTATGAACTTCATGCTGGAGATGGAATTCTAAGTAGGAGGAACAAAAGAAAATAAGTGAAGAAAAAAATAGTAAGGTCAAAAGTCTGACAGACACTTAAAGGGTTGAAGTAGCAGTGAGGTGGGAAAAATCAAAAAGGGCGTAAAGTACAAGGCAATTTGAGACCATAGGTTTGAGGCCTGTACTAGTTATAGGCTGCACATGTGTGGAACTGACAAATTTGGAGTGTTTCAGGCACATACAATGACACTGGACTTGGCAATAATGAAAACTTATTTAGTTTTCACTGTCTGGTCAATACTGTCTTAAGTTTCTCATGGACTCCCTTATTTAATCATCATTACATCACTAATAGGTGCCATTGGTGCTCCCATTTTTAGGTGAGAATGCCAAGGCTTAGAGGTGAGCAGACAAGTGACTTTTCTAAGATGACACAGTGGTCAGCTGTGTCAGGTGATATGATGCCTTTTGCATTGCCTCCCCATGCTCTCTGTTCCTCTAGAGTTTGTGAATATAGTGTGTGCACAAATGTATCTCACTCTTCATTCAATTTATATTCCTCTGGTTTTAAGTCATGTGTAATAACATACGTTTAATATAAGAACTGTGAAGTGGACAATAGGTTCATTTACACATTTGATAAATTTAACCATAGACAAGGAAGTGAGCATATTCTAAATTAGTATTGAGGCAGCACAAAACTAAGTGAAAGCTTCAATTTTTAGATTCAAGAATGCTTGTCTGACACTGAAGCTTCTTAGAGCATAGTTATGATTTATTGCAAATATTTCATCTTTAGAAATAAAAGGGAACAAAGGTATGGCTTATTATTTCAGTGTGCTGGCCACATTGTACCTGAAACCAGGTCTCTTTAAACATAACCATTACAGATAAGGAAAAATTGTCTTTGGGGTAGATAGAGTGAGCTGAACATGAAATCAGGCTCCTCTATAGGAAGGCGGTAGATACCTCATGCAGAAACACCATATCCAAACACCTGAGTTTTCATGTTCTTAGTTCCCATGTTCCAACAAAAGTTCAAGGAGGATGCTTCAGTGGTATGGATAGACTTTGGTTTTGAAATGCCATAGGAATTTGTTTTTCTTTTTATCAAGAACTTTCCTTTATGAGATTAGTGTGTTTAGATTAACACTGAAAGGACTTCCAGTTCAGCTTCTACATGTGAAGAGCTTGGAAGCTGTCTTTCATAGCCTTACAATAAAAAAAAGCCAGACAAACTGAAAGCCATTGACTTTTCTTGGACTTATTACAGAAATGAGGATGCAGAAAAAACCACTGCCCTGAAATCAGGAGAGAAGGGTATTCAGAGAGACACAGTTGAGAGATGTTTACCTGGAATGGGAGTTGCTGGAGCCATAAACTGGTAAGAACACTTTGGTAGTAATTTTGGCAAATTGCTAGATGGGAGTGTGGACTAGCATGACAGTGGGAATCTCTTGGGAACTGCAATCTTTGAGTTCCTTCCAATTTCATGGGTTTTAGCTCCAAGTAACTTACCAGGTTTTCATGGTGGATATCTGAGAAAGATCCTCTCATAGGTCTGGCAGGGGACAGTCTTCTACAAACACCTACAGAGGTAGAGATTTTGTCAGGACCTTATCACACCTGGAGGAACATATTTCTTCCACTCCAGCCTCCTCTAGCTTTCCTGTCTCACCTAACGGGGAGAAACATAGTCAAAAGAGGTCAGTGCTTCAAGGGAATAGACTGGAAATGCTATAGTCAGGGGAAGCAAAGGGGAAGAAAGCTATGCTGCTGCAAAGACACTTGTAAAGATCATAACACTGAGTCATAAAATATTGAGATTTAATCAAAATATTATAGAACACTCCGCCTCCCCACCCTTTACCACCACACCAACAGGGCTTCCATATAATAATAGCAGATTACACCTGAGACAGTTGCAAGATACAGACTTTCTTTGAGATGGAGTACTTAGGGAGGACCAAAGGCAAGTGGGGAGAGAAAAACTAGGGGGAGCCTCTGGCACCTTAGCTACAGCAAACATTAAACATAACCTGACTCTTATCCAGTGACCATGAATTTTCAAATGAAAGGCCTATGTACCTTAGCTCTTATTACCTGATACTGCATGTCTATCATCCAACATAAAATTGCAAGGCACACTAAAAGGCAAAACAAAACATATTTTGAAGAGAAACACCATCCTCAGTACCAGACTCAAATATGACACTGGTTTTGGAATTTAAAAAAACCCTAATTAATATGCTAAGGGCTCTAATATAAAAAGTGTACAACCTGCAAGAACAGCTGAATAATGTTAGCAGAGAGCTGGAAACTCTAAGAGAGAATCAAAAGGAAATGCTAGAAAATAAAAACACTGAAACAGAGAGGAGGAATGTTCTCGATGGGCTCATCAGCAGACTGAAAACAGCCAAAGAAGGAGTCAGTGAGCTTAAACATGCATCTTATTTTTTTTTTCCCACACACACACAAAATGTAAAGAAAAAAAAGTGTGAAGGAAAAAAAAAACAGAACAGAATAGAACACCAAAGAACTGAGGGGCAATTTCAAAAGGGGTAATGTATGTATAATTGGAAGAAGGAGAAGAAAGAGAGAATGGAACAGAAGAAATATTTGAATAATAGCTGAGAACGTTTCATTTAATATTCCAATACAAATGACAGACTCCAAACCACAGATCCGGGAGGCTCAGAGAACACCAAGCAGGTTAAATGACCAACCACCAACAAACCAACCAACCAAACAGAAACCAATTCTTACCTAGACATATCACATTCAACCTGTAAATAATGAAAGACAAAGAGAAAATCCACTGGTGGGTGGACCCGGTGGTGGGAAATCACATACCTACAGAGAAACAAGGACACGAATTATACTGGATTTCTAATCAGAAATCTTGCAAACAAAGAGTGGAATGAAATATTTAGAGTGTTGATCAGAAACCCTCTAACCTAGAATTCTGTATCCAGTAAAATATTCCTTCAAAAGTGAAGGAGAAATAAAGACTTTCTCAGAACAACAAAAATTGAGGAAACTTATCACTACCAGACGAGCCCTGCAAGAAATGTTAAAAGAAGTTCTTCAGGCAGAAGGAAAATGATGTAGGCCAGAAACTTGGACCTACATAAAAGGGAAGAGCATTGGCAAACGGATAAATGAAAATAAAATAAAATAATTAATTTTCTTCTTAATTGATCTAAAAGATAACTGCTTGAGAAAATGATAGTAACAATGTATTGGGTGATTATTAGCATATGGATAATTGAAATGAATAACAACAATGTCACAAGGGGCAGAAGAGAGGAATTGGAAATAACTCTGTTATCTGGTACCTGCACTATACATAAAGAATTATGGTATTATTTGAGAGTAAATTTAGATTAGTTAAATATGTATATTGTATACTTTAGGGCAACCACTATTTTTTTTTTTTTTTGAGGGCAGTGTCACTGGCCCTCATATGTGGGACCGAATTGGGGCAGCTGGCTTCCCAAGCCAGCGCTTAACCACCGCGCCACTCGGCCGGCCCAACCACTAATTTTTTTTAAGTGTAATTGATATACTAAAAGAGAAGATAAAATTGAATCATGTGAAATTTCACTTAAAACCACAAGAGGTAGGAAAAGAGGGACAAAAAAGAAACAAAGAATAGATGCAACCAATAGATAACAGTTACAGACATGGTAGATATTATCCCAAGTAATTACTGTAAATTTAGATTGTCTTAATACACTGATAGAAAGACAGACATGGAAAGTGTATTAAAAAAAAGAAAAAGACCCAATTGTATATTGTCTACAAGTCATCCACTTTAAATACAAAGACTCAAATTAAAGATAAAAGGATGGGGATTATTACTGAAAGACTCTTGTGAACATTCTGGCCACGAGACCATATGTTAGGGGGTCTGGACTTTAGAAGTTTTGTTTGGGGGTGTGCAAGGATCTAAAGGTTAATCTACCCTCAACAGATGACCTGAAGCTGTCTTTCCTTTCAGCAGGAGACTTACAAGTGTTGCTAGAGTAGAGGCTCCTGAGCCAGCAGCATCAGCCTCACCTGGGGACTTCTTAGAGATGTAGATTCTTGGGCTGGGACTCAGACCTACTAAAATAGTAGCTCTGGGGATGGGGCTCCCCTGGGGGTGAAGCTCTGCAGTCTG
Organism: Aselliscus stoliczkanus; assembly: GCA_033961575.1. NCBI lineage: Eukaryota > Metazoa > Chordata > Mammalia > Chiroptera > Hipposideridae > Aselliscus > Aselliscus stoliczkanus. The sequence goes on from CM066729.1 coordinate 124,770,109, forward strand.
AGTTAAACAAGCCTTTCAGGTGTGATGCACACTTGAGTTTGAGAACCTCTGCTGTAGAAGACGTTTATATGAGTTTGGTCATGGATCACATTCTGGGTATTTTCAAGAGCAGGTACTCATTCTCAGATATATGCTCCCTTATACTGCCACCTTTATAGGGATACATTTATTTTTCTAGTCAAACTAACCTGGGTGTGTCATATTTATCTGTAAACCCCTTAAGCCTTGCCTCTGAAGGGTTGGTCCAAGACCAGAGGTGTCAACATCACCTGGGAGCTTGTTAAAAATGCAGAATCTTGGGCCCCACCCCGGATCTACTGAATCAGAGTCTTCATTTTAACACTGTCTCCTGGGTATGTTTAGTGAAAACTAATTGAGCAATTGGGTAGAGAAAGTACTCAGTAAGGAGGACAAGCATTGCAAACTGAGTAAAATAAATGAAAAATAGCCATTTTTGTTTTTCATTAAATGAAATATTTAGAGTGTCCTAGACTGGGGTTAAGGACCACCTGGTCATATCTGGGGGGACTATGGTGCTTCCTGGAGAAGAAAGCCACCTAAAGGAAGAAAGAATCATGGAGAAATCTTGAACCATCCAGAGCTAATGGGGTGTGGTTGGTAGAACTTAGAAGTACTTGTCACTTCACTTTGTGTCCAAGTCCTTACTCCTTGGATTTTACAGAAGATGTCAGACTCCCTTGCAGAACAGGTGTGCAGGGCATAAAATTTCTCTAAGACATGAGCCACATAGCTTTGATACTCCTGAACAGGGCATAAGACAAAGGGAGAGGGACCACTGTGCAGCATTGATATCTTGGGGCTTCCAGGAGTTCAATTGTACTGTAGGGGGGACATCTGGCAGGAGGCAACAGCAGCGCTTAGATGAAGCAGATGTTTATGAATGCACCTGTGATTTACCTGGGGACTCCATGAAAGACTTAAGGTGCCCTGTAGGGGCATGACCTAGTGAAAAATGAATTATTTCTGCTAATGCCATCCCATTAACTCCCACAGATATGAAAAGATGGACAAAGTCCTATTACTTCTCAAGAATAGTTTTGTGGGGCCGGGTGAGTGAAGCATTGGTTAAAAGTTGGCTTGGATTGCCAGCTCTGAGAAGCAGGGCCCTGGTTCAGATCCCACATGAGGGCCAGTGATGCTGGGCCCTCTATAGCTAAGATGGTGAACAACAGCTCAACCTGGAGCTGGGCTGCCGTGAGTGGCTGGCGATGGCAAAGGCTGCAGCCCCTGCTGCAGTGGGCTACTGTGAGCTGCTGTGAGCCACCATGAGCGGCCGTCTAATGGCTGGCGAGCAACTGCCTCACCGGGGAAGAGCGCAATGATCACAATACCAATATGGGCCAGTGAAGCGACATCCTCCACAACTAGACTGAAGAATAAAAGGAGAGCAACTTGTCTGTTCCCCTTCCCCCATTCCCCAATGCTGTTCCCCTCCCCCAATTCCCCAATAAAATCTTAAAAAAAAAAAAAAAAGAGTAGTTTTGTGAACTCTTTCATTCTGACCATTCCTTTAACTAGCCCTTTGGTTAGCCTGCAGAAACATCCAGAACTTACTTCTATTTTAAAAAGCCTACGGAGCAATATTATGTAGTTTTCTGTGCCCTGTGATTTGGTCTGTTTTTCTGCTTGATTTTCTTTATTTTGGGAAATATGAATTTCACTAATATCTCCCTAAATGGATAATGTAGGCTAAAGTATTTAAGTTCTTTGTGCCATCTAGGTTCTGTACTCCTTGAATAATAGAGTGAAATTAGATGAACTCCAAATTACCCAGGTTCTCAGGTTTTATCTCCTACTTTGCACATTTTCCCCTAAGAACATTGTGTTTGCTTTTCAGGGCTTTGGTTGTGTGCTTTATTTCCTCTATGGAAAGACTCAGGTAAAGTTTAAATTACGGTTAATTGATAGAGGCCAAGGAGGAACACAGAGAAATTTAATTAGTTTCCCTGCAAAGTAATGTGTATTAATCTGTCTTTCCACACTAGAGACTAACATATCTTAACTTAAGGTGCACGTGGAACATTCTGTTTAAATATACAGAGTCTGAGTCATTCTCCCAGCTTATTTTCTGTCTAGACAGAGAAGAGAATCAAATCCCTTTTAAATTATAAAATTGTTCTGTGATTAGATATTATGGCTGTCTCCTGAGGCACTCACAGAACTTTCATAAATAGTTAACACCTGTTAACACTTGATTATTTAGGCGGCATGGAGCAGATACTGTTGGCACCCCATGCTACATGCCCTCAGCCCAACTCCACTTTCTGCTACAGTGTGTGGTGGGAGCTTTCACACAGACTACTTCCCACCTCAAATACTCATGGGTCTCAGCGTTTTGCCTTAGGGATCTCTGTTAAAGTGCAAGGAGCTTTCTCAGCCTGCCCATATGCCAGGCCTGGAAGTGTGAGGGAGGTGGTGTGTCCACAGTAACCAACGCCATTGCAGGTGGGGTAAATGCCCATCCTAGTCCTTGGACAACAGCTCCAAGTTTCATTTCTGCATGGCTCCCTTGGCGGGTATGAACGTCTCCGCACAGCAGTAACCAGCTCAATCCAGAAGCCTTTATTGGGCTTCCTTCCTTCCTTCCCTGTCTCTCCTTTCTCTCTGGCTTCCTGGAATCACCTCCCAAATAAATTTCCTGAGCCTATGTCCTTGTCTTAAGCCTCTGTTTTGGGTGAACTCAAACTAAGAAGAGCTGATTAATTTGGAGGGTTTTGTAGAGGCTTATCTTTGACATAAGCTTACATTTGACTAGCATTTGTCCATTCAACAAATACCTCTCAGAACCTAGTGTGTATGTAGTAGGCAAGGATTTTAGCTATTGAACAAAACAGAAGATCTGTCCTCATGATCCTTCCACACACCTCTTTTAAACCTCACAACAGTGAGTTAGATGTTATTTTTATCCCCATTTTATGTATAACTAACGTGATGGAGGATTCTCAGCTCTTTGGAGGATATAAACATAAAGCAGTTTAATCTTTCTAAATACTGCTAAATTTTCTCAGTGGATGGGGGAAGGGGCCAGATTTCTTCCCACTTATGATTAAACAAATTCATTCCAGTTTTATGAATCACTCCCATGCATTTTAAAACTGCAATCTTATAATCAATTCTAGTTTCCTCTTTTCTCCCTTGGCTGCACATTGGCATCACCTACAGGGGTTATAAATCCTGACACTTAGGCCCTAGTACCAGAGATGCTGATGCTATCTGGCTGGGGTGTGATGGGGGTGTAAACACCTCCAGGTGATTCTAGTGTGTAGCCAGGCCAATGATGGGGAGACTCCCTCCGCTGTTCCCTGTCCTCTGGTTGCCAATCTGGTGCTGGAGCCCATTTCTGCTGGGCACCACTATTGAGCTTGCTTGCTGTCTATAGGATTAGAGAGTACAGGCAGCGTCGAACAGCTCCATCCTCCATGGATGTCTAGTAGCTCCTTGGGGAGGATGCTTCTGAGACTTTGCTGCACTTTCAACTGACCTTTGGCTTATAGCCCCCAGTTTCTCCAACAAGCCTGAGATCTCTATAACCTCGTTTGTTCTGAGACATGGTCAAGTGTAGTCTGTACATCTCTCAGGGCTTAGACGCTGTAGGGGCCATTGCTGCCCTCTCTCTGACTGATTATCCTACCAGCATTCCTAGCAGTCAGGCAGATGCGAAGGCACATGATGTAAACCCCTCCTTCCTGTGTACTCCTCTCCTGCAGGAGTGATGAGGGATTCTCTTGGGGCTTTCTTCCATTTGCTTTGGGGAATGGAGCCGGTAGTGCCACCCTCTCTTCAGATTGGTTAAGGAAAGAGATGTCTTTCTACAAAATTCTTTTGCTCTTGGGGGTGGGAGAGGGGTGTTGATGGTTGTGGAAGGGCAGTGGTAGCTGAAATGGCTCTTCAGTAAACCCTGAAATGGTTGCTGCTGGAGAGTTTTGAACCTACTACACAGGGTACTTGGCCCCTTTTGTTCTCCGTCATGGGCTTCATTACCAATTTCAGAGAAACAAGAGCCTCCCACAAAGACCCTCTTTCCATCCTCTTACATCTAGGTGAACAGAAGGGGCAGGTCCAGGTTGAGTTTGAGGTTACTAACTAAGGTCACACTCTAAGCAGCAGACCTGAAACCTGAGCCCGGCTTCTTTCCCTGTGCCCCTCACAGAGGGTGAGGATGTCCTAGGGGTGAGTGGGAGGGGAAGCTGGTGTTCCTGCTTGAAATATCAACTTTTGAGGGAAATTGACTGTTTTTATATTTAAACAAATATGACTCTTATGAAATAGGATGTGAAATTTGGATCAATTTGAAAAAAAAAATCATGAGAAATTTTCTGTTTGTGGTGGTTTTTTGAATTTCATGATCTGTGTGGGTTAACCTTGATTCTGTTTACTCATTTCTGCCCCTATAGTAAGATAGTTCCAGAAACCGGAATTTGTACTATGCAATTTAGTACCTCCCTTGGTACTGGGAAATGCCAATTTAAGTGCCCTTCTCCTGTTCTTGGGAGGGCTAAAAAAAAACAAACCACTAGGAAACATGTATGAGATTGTGTGTATGGGGAGGGGGGATTGGTTTGTGGTTGTGGCAATCAACTTAGATGGTAATGTTGGGGGAGGCGATTGAGAGGATGTGACCCCTGGTTAGCCTGAGAATTGGACTGGGCAATCAGAGGCTCCTGTGAACTCCTCCCCTGTCCTTGCAATGTTGTTCTGCGTGCCTTCCCTGAGCTAGATGCTGCCTCATGGATGCAGCCTTGAGAGAGTAAGGTGCTGTGACCATCTGGACTGTACATGACTGAACCCAGATAAGGTCTCTGTATAAATTTAAGATTCTGGTGAGCAAATGCAGAGATCTACTCAAGCTTGGTAAGTAAGTTCCCTTGCTTATCAAGCTGGAGTGGCCTGCCTCTTGCTTGTCTGTCCTTGCGCTCTGTGTACGGGAGTGGGTTTCAGATTTCATGGGAAACTCCCAGGGTTGCAAACTAACAGTTGGCGAGGGAGCCAGCCGATGGAAGAAATGGGTCTTGGGAAAGAGGCACTGGGGGGACATCTAAGGGTGACCATGGATTTCTGTGTGGGGAGGGATGGCATGTATATAACATGCTTATGGATTGCCACATGAGTACTGGGATGCCTGGAAAATGGAGGCTGGTCCCAAGTGCTGGTTGGAGGAAGTGCACAGAGTGCACTGCAGCAAAGAAGGGAAAAGAGTGGCTGTGCCGTGTGCTGTCCTCTACTGTGGGCAGTTCGTCTGGACACCGATATCCAACCAGAGGCTGAAGCTCGAGTTAGGAAATTGGAAGAAGAGCTGAGGTTAAAAAAGAACATGTTGTCTACTTCTCTGCTACCTTCGGGGCTGCAGATGAGCTGGGAGAAGAGTTTAATAAATAGCAAACCTGAGTGTGACCTTTTGCAAAGCTAGGAGGGTACAAATTGCCTGGGATTAAGGTCTGGGAGCTCATGACAAAGCCTCTTTCTTTGGTCTCTCCTTGCTCTCTGTGCAAGGTTAGGGGGAGGGGGTGCTCAGTTTCAGGTTTTACCCGAGGACCTCCCAGGGTCAGGAAACAACAGATACAGAGATAAGATTGAACAAAAGGGATTCTAAAGCTTTCAGGTCCAGGGATAGTCCCATACAGTGAAGTTTGCTTTTGAAAAGTTTCTGATGCTAATTCATACCAAATATAATGTATATGTCATTTATACCTTTGCAGCTTGGACAGGGAAGATGGAGAAGGAAGAGGACAGATGCAATTATCTTAAATTCATATTTTAATCAACTTAAAAATGTATGATCTTGTTAGGGTGGAGCGGCAAATTTTCCTGTTTATTCTTCTTTGCTTAGATTGGGAATGGTGAATATCTTTTAATTCTCTAGTCAGCTATGTTAGGCAGCGGCTACCTGGAGAGCTGTGTTGAGAAGGATAAGCAGGTGTGAGGTTAATTATCAAAATCAGTCATGAGTTTAAGAGGGGAGAACAGCTGTACTTCTAAAATGTATATGCCATCCTCTGTCCAGTTTCATCTTAATTAGTTGTACTCACTAGGTGAGGCAACCTGAAAGCCTTCCAAAGTTTTTAATTTACTAGGGGTTACCATTCAGTCTCCTGGTTGTAAACTATGGAACTTAAGCAGAAAACAAAAGTGTATTGTAGGGTATTAGTTCACTGAATCTCCAGGAAGACTGGAGAAACTAGCTCAGAAAATGGGCAGCACCCATAAGATAAGTTAGGCAGGAAGCCCTGGTGCTGCTTGATGTTCCAGTACCACCACTGCTCTGGGACCTGCCCTGTAACACTCTTGGACTTTAAGAAAAGATTTTTTAATTTACTTTTTTTTTAACTTTTTATGAAAAATGTCAAGTATACACAAGAGTATAACGAAGCTCCATGTATCCATTTTCAGTTTCCCTGATTATTACAATTCTAACAATCTTGTTTAATCTGTCACCCATTTAAAATTATTATTGTTTTTTTGCTGGAGTATTTTGAAACAATCCCAAATATCATAAGTCACTTGTAAATACTTTATAGTTTTCACTGTTGACTTAAAGAAAAAAACTTACCCACAATGCTACACTATTACCCTAATTTGAGATGCCATCTTTCCTATAAACTAAATTTTTGCAGAACTCTATAGTCAATCCTTTTATTACTTCCTCAAGGTCCGTCATCACATGCCTACACCCTTGGGGCTAGGGAACTTGGGGAGGAAATGTGTGTCCCTGTGGCATCCAAGATGGGAAATGGGGCCATACGTCCCAACTATCTTGGATCGCTTCCATACAAGAAGGGTGTACACATCCCAGACAGACAAAATGAGAGATAAGGCATAGTAGAGATAGGGATGTGCTTACACAACCAGCATGAATAGCCACTTGTCAAAATTGCATTTCCTAATTGCCTTTGGCTTATACCCTAGCATTCTTCCATAACTTCATAAAAATACTTTGATAGTCATTAAGCTTTGATTTAAAGCGATATGGTTTCCACCTGGATAGAAGGCTATTTTCTTCTGGGGAGATTTATTAGCAATTTTATATGTAAATCTATGCACACTTTCTTTTGATATATTCTCTTGGGAAAAATTACACCAAGAAATTATTAATGTACATGAAAACAAAAGTTAAAATTCCCCGAAGATAATAGAGGCATTGAATATTTTTACATATTTTAAGGCATCCACCAATATCACTTGAGGGTGAGAAAAGAATGTTAAAATAATATTTTGTCCTGTTGAGATGTTTTAAAAATTTGATCAATGAATATGTTTATATTAGACCAGAATAAGGATAAAGGTTGTGGACTACAGACTTTCCAGCAGATAACTGCAGGCTTTTGGCTCTATCTGGTAGAATCCTTATTTAATGCAAATTAATAACATTTCCTTGTATGAGAAGTGGGATGCATAATTTTTCTTTATCTTCTTGTTTTGAGTCAAATGTTCTCTTCATTTGCACTTCTTATTGTCTTTTATTGTTTTCAATCTTCATCACCATCACCAGAGATCATAAATGATAACCACAATCTAATTTTTAACATCAGCCAACACCGGGGACCAAAATTATCAAAATAAATAAATTCAACAAATATCTGTTGATTGGTATAGATATAGCCATCATGGAGATGAAAGGCATAGCAAGGTATGCCATTCTCAGGGGAATCAGGGGAGATAAGACGCAAAAAATGTAAAATGTAGGTATCAGACAGGAGCTAAAATAAACCAAGTAAAATAAAATAAAATAAATTAAACTCGAAAAGCTCTTAAGAGTTTACAGAGGGGAAATAGTACAATTACTTTTGCCTGGAGAGATCAAGAAAGGCTTTCTGGAGTAGGTGGCATTTGAATTGGACTTTTAATCTAGTTTAAGGCATTTTATGTGGAAGAAGCACATTTAGGAAAGCACAGGCAGGTACTAGGAATTGCCTAGCTTAACTGGTGTGTGTGTGTGTGTGCGTGTGTGTGCGCGCGCGCACGCGCGCATGTGTGCGTGTGTGTGTGTTGAGAAAGAGAACAATGTTTCAATGAGATTCTGACAGAAAACAAGACATTTCAGAGTTTCTGAGAAAAGCCTTTAAGAAACTAATGATTCAAAGGCAGTAATAAAGACTACACAGAGAAATCGTCATTGTCACATAACATCTTCCTGACTGGCAGTGCCCTGGTGGAGATGTATAGCTCTACCTGGCCCCAGCTCTGAGGGGCAGACAGCTACAGTGGGCCTAGGGCGGGGAGGCTGTCTGTGGGGCTGGTGCTGACAAGGCTACACCAACAGGCCTTGCCTAAGTTCCCCTGTGGTCTTACACACATCCCCTTCCCAGCTGGGACTTTCTGCCTCCCAGTATTAGGAGAACGCATGAAGCCAGAACAGAGTCAGGGTGCTTTTCAGTTGGATCTTGCTTGCAGTTTTATGCTCAAGTCAGCTGCAGCAGGGTCGAGAGCTCAGTGTGTGAATACCTTTCCATGCTGTGTGAGGGAGCAGAGGGCAGTCTGCCTGGGTTTGAGTATTGGCTCAAGTACTTAGAATCTGTGTGATTTTTAAGCAAGTTGCTTATTTTCTCTGTCTCAGTGCTGTCTCATCTGTAAAGCAGTGGTAACCATGTTATTTTCTCCCAGGATTATTTATGTGTGTTACATTAATAGGCATAAAGTGCTTGGAATGGTGCCTACTGTGGCTTAGCTCTTACTGGTGCAACAGGGCATGTGGAGGGCACAGAGCTTACCAGGAGGAACAAGACAAGGATGGATTATCCTCTGCAGCATCTCAGGGCCTGTCTGACTGTCCCCAGAGGAAGCCAGCCCCAGAGGAAGCCAGTGGGGTTAAGTGGAAGGATGAGGAAGGGAGCAAGGATACAGGAGCGGGTGGTGGGGCTGACTTGGGGACAGTCTTCAATGTGAAACCAGGAGTCCAAGGCCAGAGTTGTGCTGGCTGGAGTACCTGGGCTTGGTCTGCATGAGGGTCTTCATCTCTGAGCTGGAGATTATTTCGAGGGGATGGGGAGTGAAGTTAGCCCCTTTCTAGGAGCTGCAGGGGAAATAGGCCCTTCCTCTGTGGTCACTAAGCCTGGAGGGTGCCTTTGCTGTAGACCCAATGTGCCTGTGTCTGCATAAACCTGACACAGAGAAATGCCATGTGATTGAATCAACAGAGTGTAGCCCCTGCTGGCAGGTGGGGTCATATAAAGGACTCCTAAGGACTCATCCCTGTGAAGGAAGCTTCCATTCTAAGGCAATTCATAGGAGGAACAAGGGATTAGAGGATATACATGCTTGTGTAAGGAGATATGCTTGTCAAGTTTACAAGACCAAGAACAAGGTTAAATAAGCAATAAGTGAAAATTCAAGTGACTGTAAATCTTTGAGCCATTTCATGTATCTTGAAAGCATTGTCTTAATCAATTTAAAGCCTTATGCTGATGTTTTGGAAAAGTTTTGCAGAGCAGAAAACATAAAAGTAAGTTTTCTTCAGTGAAAATCAGTGCCCTGGAACTGGAAAGGCTCCCAATCTCACTGCTGCTCATAGGCTGGACCGAGCTTGACTAGGAGGAGTAAGCCAAGGATGGATTATCTTCTGCAGCACCACAGGGGCTGTCTGACTGTCCCCAGAGGAAGCCAGCAGGGTTCAGTGGAATGATGAGGAAGGAAGCAAGGATACAGGAAAACATTTGAGGTGAGCGTTTGGTGCTCATTTATTCAGGGCAAACTTCCCCGCCCAGGGCAGGAAAAAAAGCCCCATGTGTGCTGTCCTGGGTGAACACCGTCTTCCTTCCTCTGCTGCTGCCCCCATCTCTCTCCCAGGGACTCCTCACTGAGTAGACGCCCTCTGCCATGTCCTTCATGGAGTTCACTTGAAACCATGGATGGAATATTGGCTTCTGAATATGCCTTAGTGTGGGGGTCCAGCCTCCGCGGAGTCCAGGGATTCCCTCGGGTGGGACAGAGTCGGCGAGGAAAAAAAGAAGAGAGCAGAGACACCGGAGTTTCTCAGGAGTGTCACACTTTAATGTAATAACATGTCCGTTTTATAGGGACTCTTTCATGAGTCTGGTGGTTTCCAGTTCCCAGGATTTTCAGTCTTTTCTCCCCTGCAATTGTTCTCTCCAGGGTGTACTATGAGTTACTCTTCAGTTAAAGGATTATCTTGTCTTTTATTATGATAATTACTATGAAACCAGACTTAGTTTCTGTATATCACCTAAAGAGTGTTTATCATGACTATCTTATGTTTAGGATTGACATATATTTTTACATATTGCCTAAAGAATGTTTACTATAGCTATCTTGACTATCTAGAAATTATCCTAAATCCTAGGAGCTAAACACAATCATAAAACTCACAGGCGTACTTGAGCTATACTAAAAGATTAGGAGTGGCTGTGTTTAGGGTAAAAGCATCTAAAATCTATTCCTATGTAAGTATAATACCTAGCAACCAAAGGGGTCTCACACCTCTCCTATCCTATGGAGGGCTGCATCCATTTCTCAGTGAAAGCTTCAGTATCTGTTGCTGCAACAAGGCACTAGGCAAAGGAATTCACACAAGGCTGTTAACATACCCCATGGTCAGCGAGCTGCCTCTGAGCTGCCTTTTACCAGAACTCTCAGGACCTGAAGACTTTTAATCTTCAAGGAGAGTATTCACAGCAGGGCCCTTAGGCAAATGCATCAGCTTCTCACAGGCAGGTTTTTTTTTGGCCTGAGTTTGTCAGAGGTCTGTGCCTGTTTCCAAGGGGCTTGAGTCCCCAATATCTCAGTTCAGGGGTCCCCTCGGGCTGTAGCCTGTTTTAGGGAGTTTCCTTTTCTTTAGGAAATCTTGCCCTGTCATTGGCTTACGTAGCCAGCTATCATCAGGGTACCACAGGAACTTGTCACAAATGCACTGAGTATATTGTCTCCTATAGGAGGAAAGGCACATGGGTTCATAGAGGCAGGAGATATTACATGACCAACCATAAGGCAGCACCCCTAATATCCAGTGCTGAGCAGGGCAATGTGGCCTTGTCAGACACTGGGGGGCTGTCAGCTTCCCATACCTTAGAAACTACCTTGTCCAGTGGTTGCTTTTTTTTCCCCAGAAGAATAACAAAATTTAGAAAAATTGGTGAGTGCTACTGCGCATTTTGCATTCTTGTTAGGGTGTTACTAGGTAATGATGTCTATCTGATAATGCTAGCCTGAGAAGCTTTTGTCTGATTCAGTCCTCTCTTCATTACAGAAAAAAAATAGAGTCCCACAGATGGGGAGCGGTTTACCTGCAGGCCCCCTGCTCAACCTGTAAGGAGCTGGGGTGGACTCAGGTCCTCCAGGTTTCCTATTTTAATGTCATTTCTACTACACTACACATAGCAAGTTGTTTACATATTACAAATGCCTTAATAGTCTCTTCCTTTTGTTTACATAGTACCAAAGATTAGGGGTCTCATTCTGTACCAGCTGGCACCACTTGGGGTGTTGGTCCCCTAGAAAGGAAGTAAAAGGATCTAGCAGCTCCATTTTAAGTTCTTGATATTTCCAAATGTCTTTAGTGATTAGCATTTGTTTGAAGAGAAAAGATTAAAATAGTGCAGAGTAACTTCTTCTCCATCAGGAAAATGTCAACAGTCCTGAATCTTTCTTAGTCTTTCTGCCATTTCCCAGAGAACCCTGCAAATCGTTCACAGTGATTCTGAAATACTGAAGGCCCTTACACATTTTGTAGTACCATGCTTCCCCAAATGTGTTACGCTTATCCATGGTATATGAAATGATTTTAAGTAGTATATAGATCAGAACTTTTATTTTTATAGTAGAAATAGTAGGTATTTATTTTAATGTATGTAATAAAATATCTAATAAAAAAATACGAGGTTGGACGATTAAGTCCGCGAACTCGTCCTAGAAAAAGTGCTGTATACCTCACTGCTGAATATCACTGCAACCTTTAAAGTACTCCCTTTGGGAAGCCATGCCCCAATGCCAGCACCTAGTCTACCCTTCAAAGCAATTTTTGAACTCTTTTTCTGGAATGGCCATCAGAGCTGTCCTTGTATTACCCTTGATGTCCAGAATGTCATCAAAATGTCCGGTAAAGAAAGAAGTCACTGGGGACCAGATGAGGTGAGCATTGTTGTGATGCAAGAGCCATGAATTGTTGGCGAAAAGTTCAAGTTGTCTAACTTTTTCACTCAGGCTTTTCAGCATTTCCAAATAGTAAACTTGGTTAACTCTTTCTCCAATTGTACCAATTCATAATGAATAATCCCTCTGATATAAAAAAAAGGTTAGCAACATTGTTGCAACAAGTTCGCAAACTTAATTGTCATACCTCATAATTAATATAATAAACCTATCACACATTATTGCTTGGAATGGAGCTAAGTAAAAAAGCAAGTTGCTTTAAAGAAAAATCCTAAATAATAGTATAACTGGTACCTAAATTTGACAAAAATTGGAACAGTGATATCCAATGTTATACACACACACACACACACACACACACACACACACATACACACACACACAACTGTAGTTTGGGAAATACTCATCGGGGCCACTAGTCACGTGTATAAATTGTAACAGTTGTAACAATCCACAAAATTTGAGAGCACCACAGTGGAACCCACAGTTAGTTTATAACTGTAAATGAGGCTTTTTTTTAAATTAAACTTTATTGGGATGACAAAAGTTACATAGATTTCAGGTGTACAATTCTGTAATACATCATCTATATATCACATTGTGTGTTCACCACCCAGAGTCAGTTTACCTGCATATATTTCCATCACCATATATTTGATCCCCTTTACCCTCACCTACAACCCTCCTCCCCCCTTACACTCTGGTAACCACTAGACTACTGTCTGTGTCTATGAGTTCTGTCTTTTCATTTGTTTTTCTTGTTCTTTTATTGTTTTCAGTTTTATATACCACATATCAGTGAAATCATATGGTTCTCTACTTTTTCTGTCTGACTTATTTAGCTTAGCATTATAATCTCAAGATCCATCTATGCTAGCATTATAATCTCAAGATCCATCTATGCTGTTGCAAATGGCACTATTTCATCTTTCCTGATGGCAGAATAGTATTCCATTGTGTATATATACCACAACTTCTTTATCCAATCATCTGTTGAAGGGCATTTTGGTTGTTTCCATGTTTTGGCCACCCTGAATAAAGCTGCAATGAACATCGGAGTACATATATCTTTACAGATAAGTGTTTTCAGATTTTTTGGGTAGATACTCAAGAGAGGGATTGCTGGATCATAGAGTAATTCTATTTTTAATTTTTTGAGGAACCTCCACACTGTCTTCCATAGTGGCAGCACCAATCTGCATTCCCATCAACATTGTATGAGGGTTCCTTTTTCTCCACAGCCTCTCCAACACTTGTTATTGTTTGTCTTGTTGATGATAGCCATTCTAACTGGTGTGAGGTGATATCTCATTGTGGTTTTTATTTGCATTTCTCTGATGATTCGTGATGTTGAGCATTTTTTAATATGTCTATTGGCCATCTATATGTCCTCTTTGGAGAAATGTCTATTCAGGTCCTCTGCCCATTTTTTAATTGGATTGTTTTTGTTGTTGTTGTTGAGTTATATGAGTTCCTTATATATTTTGGATACTATCCTCTTATCAGAGGCGTTGTTTGCAAAATCTTCTCCCATTCAGTTGGTTGCCTTTTTATTTTGTTGATGGTTTCTTTTGATGTGCAGAACCTTTTAAGTTTGATATAGTGCCATTCATTTATTTTAGCTTTTACTTCCCTTGCCTTTGAAGTCAAATTCATAAAATGCTCTTTGAACCCAAGGTTCATATGTTTAGTACCTATGTTTTCTTCTATGTAGTTTATTGTTTCTGGTCTTATGTTAGGTCTTTGATCCATTTTGAATTAATTTTGCTACATGGTGATAGATAGCAGTCTAGTTTCATTCTTTTGCACGTGGCTTTCCAATTCTCCCAGCATCATTTATTGAAGAGGCTGTCTTTTTCCCATTATATGTTTTTTGCTTCTTTGTTGAAAATTATCTGTCCATATTTATGTGGGTTTATTTCTGGGTTCTTGATTCTGTTCCATTGGTCTGTGTGTCTGTTTTTCTGCCAATACCATACTGTGTTGATTATTGTTGCCCTGTAGTATAAGCTGAAGTCAGGGAGTGTGATACCTCCGGCATTATTCTTTTTTTCTTAGGATTTGCTTTGGCTATTCGGGGTCTTTTGTGGCTCCATACAAATTTGATTATTTTTTTGTTCTATATCTTTAAAAATGCCTTTGGGATTTTGATGGGGATTGTATTAAATATGTATACTGCTTTTGGGTACTATGGTCATTTTAACTATGTTGATTCTTCCAATCCATGAACACGGAATGTCTTTCCATTTATTTGTGGCTTCTTCAATTTCTTTAAAAAATATTTTATTGTTTTCAGTGTGTAGGTCTTTCACATCCTTGGTTAAGTTTATTCCTAGATATTTTATTCTTTTTGTTGCAATTGCAAAAGGAACTGTTTTTGTTATTTTTTATTTCTTTTTCTGATGTTTCATTGTTAGTATATAGGAATGCAATGGACTTTTGTATGTTGATCTTATAGCTGGCAGCTTTCCTCACTTGTTTATTGCTTTGAATAGCTTTTTGGTGGAATCTCTAGGGTTTTCTATATACAGCATCATGTCATCTGTAAAAAGTGACAATTTAACTTCTTCATTCGCTATTTGGATATCTTTTATTCCTTTCTCTTGCCTGATTGCTCTGGCTAGGTGCGGGGCTCCAGCCTCCGCGGAGTCCAGGATTCCCTAGGTGGGACGGAGTCGGGGAGGAAAAAGAAGAGAGTGGAGACACCGGAAAGAGTTTCGCAGGGGTGTCACACATGTCCCTTTTATAGGGACTCTTTCCCAAAATCACAAGTCACAAATTACATTTCACATGAGTTTGGTGTTTTCTATTTCCCAGATTTTCACAGTCTTCACTTCCCTGTAAGTGTTCTCTCCAGGGTGCACTGTGATTTACTCTTCCGTTAAAGGATTATCTTGTCTTTTACTATGATAATCTCTATGGGACCCAGGCTTAGTTTCTGCATATCACCTAAAGAATATTTATCATGACTATCTTATGTTAAGGATTTATATATTTCTGTATATCACCTAAGTTTGTTTACTGTGACTATCTTATGTTAAGGATTGACTTACTTCTACATATTGCCTAAAGAATGTTTACTGTAGCTATCTTGACTATCTAGAAATTATCCTAAATCCTAGCAGCTAAACACAATCATAAGCCTCACAGGGCGTGTACTTGAGCTATGACTAAAAGACTAGCAGTGGCTATGTTTAGGGTAAAGGCATCTAAAGTCTATTCCTAAGTAAATACAATACCTAGCAACCAAAGGGGTCTCACACCTCTCTTATCCTACGGAGGTAGTATCTGTTTCTCAGTCAAAGCTTCAGTATCCATTGCTGCAATAAGGCACAAGGCAAAAGAATTCACACAAGGCTGTTGATTAACATACCCCATGGTCAGTAAGTGTCTCTAATTGGAACTCTCATGGCCTGGAGACCTTTGGCCTCTGAGGAGACTTTTCACTGATTATCTTAGGCATGTGAGCTCAGAGGCTGATGTTATCATCAGTTTCTCATAGGCAGGCTGTCAGTTTCTCAGACAGGCCTTTGGCCTACGTGGCCAGGGGTCTGTGCCTCAGTTTCCAAGGGACTTGAGTCCCCCTTTTCTCAGTCCTGAATTCCCCATCAAACTACCGCCTGACTTAGGTTGTCTCCCCTCTTTTCTAGGAGATCTTGCCCATCATTGGCTGCATAGTTAGCTCATTGGGGTACCACAGGAACTTGCCTAAATGCAGTGAGTGTACTGTCTCCTATAGGATCCGATGTAGAGGAAAGCACATGGGTTCACAGAGGCAGGAGATATTACATGACTAACCATAAGGCAGCACACCAAACATCCAGTGCTGAGCATAGCAATGTGACCTTGTCAGACACTGGGGGCCTGTTGGCCTCCAACAGCTAGGACTTTCAATACTATCTTGAAAAGCAGAGGTGATAGGGGACAGCCCTGTTGTTTTCCTGAATGTAGAGAAAAGGGCTTCAGGTTTTCACTGTTAATTATGATATTAGCTGAGGGTTTGTCATATATGGCCTTTATTATATTAAGGTATTTTCCTTCTATACTCATTTTATTAGGTGTTTCAATCATAAATGGATGTTGTATCTTGTCAAATGCTTTTTTTGCAACTACTGATATAATTATATGATTTCTATCCTTCATTTTGTTTATGTGATATATCACATTGATTGATTTGTATATGTTGAACCATCCTTGTGCCTCTGTGGTGGCACATATTGGGGTAATGAGTTTTTCATTTTATGAATGGGGGCATGGAGCAGAGAATTAATCTTGGCCCTTTCACAAATAGTAAGCAGGATCCATCCAGTGGTTTTCCCAGGTGGATTCAAGATTCTTTTCTCAGTCCCAGTGTGGTTCCCAGATGTGGCCCTTGTCTTGCTGGCTTCACCCTGAGGAATTCCCTTTGGTGATGACCACAGGTTGGAAGAGAGGAGAGCTGGCGTCCCCTTATCTTCCTGTGTTTCTCTGCCAGGTCTGTATTCGCACTGCTTATTCAACTCTGTCTGCTACAGGTGTCATTACCTTGCTAGCCTGTGATACAGGAGTCTGTGCTGCCCAGCTGCATTTCCTAGGTGTGCAGCTGCTTCCCCTCCTACCTCCATGAGTGCTCACAAACACACACACACTCATCTTCAGTGAGTGTTCACACATAGACCTCTGACACAGGTTCTTTGCTTTCCTGAAAGGGCCCTTAGAGCCTTATGAATCTTTTCCAAGTCCATTCTCTCTGCTGGACCCTGCGTGGGTCTGGGTTGTTTTTGCCCTTCCTGCCTACCTGCAGCTTTCTGCCATCTCTCTCCTCATGCCTTCATGGTACCAGGTGCACCTGTGGGGTCTGCTGCTCAGTAAAACTCCCTCTAGTCACACAAGGACAGTCTCCCCCAGTGGATGGGGGTGGATGCACAGTGGCTCAATTTCACAGTCTCCATCCCTTTCCTATTTTCTTTAGACCTCTTTTTTCCTCTACCTTGGTTCTCTCTGTGACCTCATCCAGTCTCATGGGGACCAATAATGAACACAAAAGGAATGGTGCTTGCCCTCAAGGAGCTTACATTCCACTTGGGTTTAGAAATTCAAATGCCAAGAGAATAGTCAGGTAATATGTAAGCTCTTATAAAAGAAGGGAAAGAGGCTACAATGAACATCTCTTGCTCAAAGTCATGCTCACTTCAGATTATTATAGATTGTAAAAGTGGAATTGTAAGGAAAGGGGTGATCAATTTCCAGTTTCTGGATATATATTTTTCAGGTGTTTAAGGTGGAGATAATAATCGAGAGATGTTTAGGGTGCTTGGGGGCATGAACCTAATATTTTGAGCTAGGAATTGAAGAAGGAAATAGTCATTAAAAATAACATTGTATATCAGTCAGTGTGCAATAAGCTATTCAGTGTGACAGAAGCTATACAGTAATTGGAACAAGGAAAATTTAACACTGTGTAAAGAACTAACTATGTCATGGTGTGTATTACCTACTAAGGCATACGAGAGGACTATAAAGAGCACAGGAATAACAGAGAAAGGGAACAGTCACTACCTCTAGGGCTGTGACAGAGCACCAAGGAAGGTAGGAATCTTGCATAAGTCTCCCCATTAGGAAAGAAATCGAGGTTTAACTGGAGAGCACATGGCTATGGCTCATGAGTGGTGGAGTCTGCTGAGGTGTTGCACTTATATGACTCCTTGGGAATCTGCCCTGTAGGGTACTGGGGGGAGTTGTCCTCAGGGGTGTGCCTTTTACAGAACTCTCTGAGGAGCTACTTGTGAGACTGATGCTGCTGAAACTCCTGGGAGTGGGGGTGGGGTTAGGGGGCATGGGTGCCCCTGATGTCCCTGCAGTGCCAGCTGCTGCCCCAGAGGGGCAAGTGGAGAAGAGCACCCCAGAACCCAGCGTCCCCTCCTCCTCCAGTGTCCCCCAACGCCTTCTACCAACAAAGCTTAACATTGTGTCAGTTGACAAGGGGAAAATGTTTAGACATGCCAGAAGCAATGCAGAGTGGATTTGGAACTGAGAGACAAATACAGCAGCTCCTGTCCCTCTGGCTGAGGGTCACTTGTGGGGCATTAGTTCACCAGCACATTTATCCATGTCCTGTAAAAGCCAATCACACTCATGGCCAGGGGAAGCCCTCAATTCACTGGCCTGTGATCAGGAGCCCTGTGTTGGTCCTGGATGTGCTGGGGGTATGGGAAAGCACCCACAGCATCTGCAGCAGGTGCTTACCACACACATCTTTACTCATCTGTTTTCTGTGTTGTCTCTGTCCCCACACCAGCATGTAGGCTTTATGAGGGCAGGAGTTTTCTCTCGATTACAGACTGAAGACAGAACAACACGGGGCAGACTATGGGCTCGATTCACTTCTGGTGAATTAATGAATTGATTTCTCATGGACATCAAAGAGCATCCATGGCCTTGGTGCACCGGAAGTGTTATTAGTTCATGGACTCCAGAGGTCTCCCTCCCTAACCTTGAGCTAGTGCATATAGAGACATACAGAACAGCCCACATATTTCCTTTCCATATGACTTTGTGCATGCCAGCTTTAAAGGGGTGAGACCACAAATGTCTAATACTCCTCTCCAACTGACACAGGCCTTGGGATGCTAATTTTTCAGGGTAAAGTGCAAACCACAGCAGCTATACTGGCCAATGCTCCCTGTGCATATTTCACTACCAGTGGATGATGCGTGTGACTACTGCTGACAACAGAAGGCAAATGCCCTTCCTAAAGGGAGTTCAGCTCATCTCCTTTCACCAAAATGTCCTGAACTCCTCAGCTGTGAATGTTCAGGAAACTTGACCCACTAACTACTCAAGGCACCATCAACCTATTCCATCTGTACTTGGATTTCAAGCATAAGAGGAACATTTTCACTCTAGGTGTTTTATTTTCTAGTACTGTTTTGAGAGAGGTTCTGTATTTCGGGATAATTTATTTTACTTTAGGGTGAAAATCTGTATATTTATTAACTTTGTCTAACATCACATCATCTTCAACTGTAATGGAAAAGGCCTTATATTTATATTTTTATGCATTCAGAATATTTTAATGAGATTCAGGCATCGGAATCTGAGTCGGGATTTGGACTTGGGCATCTAACAACAGGTCTAGGTGCCTCAAGTGAAGACAAATACAATTTCTAAATTAAGTCGATGATACATGTAGAGAATAACATAGAATTTATCTCTGAGCCTGCAGTCAGGTCTTTTAAAGTGAGTGAGGGTATGAATAGATGATTCAAAGCTAATCTCAGGAACCAACTCTGAGTTCAGAAGCTTTAACAGTGCTAGACAGATCATTGGGGTTTGAAATGGAACACCATCGAACAAATGTGAGCAGATGTTAATCCAAATGCTGCCTCCAGCTTGGGAGATTATGTGTGAGGTGGGGAAACATGAAAGAGGCCACCAGAAGAAAAGGCCCTTTTTTCAGTGAGAGCCCACTGCACTCAAGAATCAAGTCTGCAAAGAGCATCTCTATGTCCACATAGCAGCACTAAGAAAACAGGCTTTCTCCTTCACCTTCTTCAGATTTTGCTAGGAGAGCACATGGTGTTCTCAGAGGCTGGCGGGAAGGCTGAATCTCTCAGTGGTGTTTTGGGAAGACAATTGTGAGGTAGTTAAGAGCTTGGTTTTCTCATCTGCAGGACCAGGATGACAACAGTACCAAATCACAAGTTTGTTGAAAGATTAAATGAGATAATCAATATCAAGTATATAGCACTTAGCACACAGTAAATATTAAAATATGCTACATATGATTATTAGTTTCATTATTAATGAATGAACATAATGTGGTATGATGAGGCAAGTTCCCTCAAGTTGTGTCATTCGTTTTAAATTTAACTTTTCAGTCCAGAAGCCATTTGATTCCTAGAATATTTGAAGAGTGTTGAATACCACATACTCTGCTCACAAGTACACTAGATTAGGGTCCAACAGTGTCCTTGCTTGGAGAAGAAGAAAAAGAAGATTTCAGGCAACACATCCAACTGGTTCAATTTTTAAGGAATCAGGAATAAACATTCTTGGTAAATATATTCTTGAGCATATGTTGGGAGCAAATTTACCCCAAAGCATGTTAAGTTACAGTACTGATAAAGATGAAGTTCAGCTGTGGATAACAGAAAAGCTTGAAATAATAATGGTAGAAAAGTTTGTTTCTCTCTTACTAAGGGAACCTGGCAGGTTTGGTACCGCTGTGATCATCAGCAACTCAGTTTTGCTCTGTCACCCTTAGGATTCTGCCCCCATGGTTCAAGATGGCTGTTTAGGCTCCATATCGCTGCTCCGGCCAGCAGGAATGAGGAGAGGACTAATGAGAGCAGGGCTCCTCCCAGGAAAGAGTCTTTTCAGGGTTTTCACATGATAAATCCACTTAGATTCCATTGTCCTGAGCTTGTCATGTGGCCACACCAAAAGAAGTGGTGGCTGGAAAATGTAGTCTTTATTTCAGGTGGCCATGTGCTCAGCTAAATATAGGGGATACTTTTACTAGGAAACATGGAGAATGGATAGTGGGGGACAATTAATAGTGTCTGTCACATGTCACTTCCCTTTGTTCTATAGCAGATCTGGTGAGCCACATCAGACTGCTATGTTTACGTAAGGTGTATTTCTGCCCCCTTTTGATAGGGAGACAGTAACAAAGTGGGGGACTCCCCTCTTTTACAACAACACTTAGAGATATTACTGTTTTTGTTTTATAGGTTAGAAACTTAAAATTTAGAGATGCTAAGTTCCTTTTCTAAGATTACTCAGTAAATGGTGGAGACAGGACAGCAAACCCTGTTTTCCTCCATCCTTCGCCACAGGAAGCTGCTGCCAGGAGCAGATGGGAAGGCTCATTGGTCATGTGGCTGTGAGGCTGTCCAAACAATCGCAAGTGTGCACCAGGCAAATTGCTCTGGAAATAAAGAATGATGGCTCACTGGCTTAGCACATCCTCTGCTAGTCTAGTGGCATGTCAGGCACATGTCAGTCAAATGGGCCAGACACTGGGTCTGGGGCTTTTGCCCCAGAAGCTTCTCCTGGGATGCTGCAGGTCAAAGCAAGAAACAGGGCTTTTCCAAGTGTTGTCAAAGGAGCATTTAGGCTTTCATCTTGAAAAAGGCACAGTGATTTATCTTCCAGGATCTTGTTCTCATACTCTCTCCCTTTCTTCCTCCTTCCCTCCCTTTTGCCCCTCCCCTTCCTCTATCTTCCTCTCTCTCTCTCCCTCCCTCCCTTCCTCCCTTCCTCCCTTCCTCCCTCCATTTGCCTCCCTCTCTACTTCCCCCTGCCACTCCTGGATATATGATAAATTTGTTACAAGACCTTTATCCCTTATTTTCACTGTGAAATGATGGAGAAAGGTATTAGTCAATTTTGGCAAACTTCACACTACTTAAAACCCAGGGACTCCTCCGTTAAAATGAAACAAACCAAAAAATCCAGAACACACACACGTTGTAATAGCTGGTAAAAGATCAAGCTTACAGGGCTGGCTGAGTGGTGCATTGGTAAAGAGCTGGTTTTGGGATGCCAGCGGCCCTGGTTCGGATCCCACATATGAGGGCCAGTGACACTGCCTTCTACAGCTAACAACAGCTCCACCTGGAGCTGGGCTGTGCGGCCCCAGAGACAGTGTAGGCAGCAGCCCCTGCTTCAGTGGGCTGCCATAGGCTACAGTGAGTGGCTGGTAGTCAGCGTGAGCTGCCAAGAGTCGTGGTGAGCGACATCCAGAGGCTGGCGACCGATCTGCCTCATCCAGGAAAAGTGCAATGACTATACCAACATGGGCCAGTGAAGCAACATCCTCCGCAACTAGACTGAAGAACAAAAGACAGCAACTTGTCTGTTCCCCTTCCCCCATTCCCCAACGCTGTTCTCCTCCCTGAATTCCCCAATAAAATCTTTGAAAAAAAAAAAAAGATCAGGCTTACGGACAGAAACGAACCCTATGTTTGGTTCTCAGTGGAAGCAGTACCCGAGCAGTGCAATGTGCTATGCAGCAAAGGGGCAGGAGACACTGGGGAGGCTTTCCCTAGGGATTTGGGGAAGTCTTGTTTACTCTACAGATCCTTTTGTCCAGCACTACCTACTTAATTCATGTCTCAAAACTATCACCAAGCTGCAGGCTACCAAAAGAATCATACCCCTTAATTAAGGGGTAAATCAGGAGGAACACAGACCTCGTGTGTGCGTGTGTGTGTGTGTGTGTGTGTGTGTGTGTGTGTATCTCCTAACATATTTCCAGTTGGCTTAGATATAAGGGTCATAATAGTGTGTCACATAGAACAGAGGTCAATGTGCATGTTGATCCTTCAGTTGAAGACTCTCATTAGTTCGGGCAGACATTTTATATCGGCGATCTATTGCTCTTTACGAAACCACTTCAAAATGTAGCACCTTAAAACACAGGATTCTACAACCTGGGCAGGGCTCAATAGGGACAACTTTCTCTGCTCCAGGTGGTAAGGCCTGGTGTCACTTGTGTGGCTGGTGCAGAAACACAATGGCTTTACTCCTACATCTGGCACCTCTGTTGCATTGATGGGAACACCTAGGGGTTGGCCAGGTGCCTCTCTCTTCGAATGGCCTCTCTAGCAGGGTAGCGCACCCAACATGGCGGCTGAGAGCTCCTTGAGAGCAAAAGAAGAAACTGCCAGGCTCTGTAGGGCCTAGGTCTACAAGAATTTGTGGTCATCATTTATCCATGACATTCATGATATAAAATTAATTACCTTTTTCCCAGCTCTATCTTGACCACCAGCAGTGAATGTTGGCAAATCCTAAATTAGGAAGACATAATTACTGCCACCTGCCAGAACAGAAACAGGTGCTATTAACAGGTCCAGAAATATGTCAGGGACTGTGGGAGTGAGGGCGGGGGAATGGGGAGCAGTTGGTCTCTCCTGTGCTCCTTTACCAAAAATGGCACCTTTACAAAAAGTTTTAATGTAAAATGCTAACATAATGGTTGTTAAGGCTGTGATGAAAAGGAGCCAGGGGAAGCCATTTGAAAGCAGCACTGTGAGACATTAGAAATGCATTCTGAAAGTAGACCCGTATGTACCTTCCTCCCTTACCAACAGCAATGCAGGCGTCTCCCCGCACCCCTGCCTCCAGACAGACACACGGACTTCCTTCATATTAGAACCCACTATGCCTCTCACAGGGCAGAGCCTCCTGGAAGCAGCCTATTCCAATGCTGCTGCCGCTGTGAGGTCATTGTGTGTGTGTGTGTGTGTGTGTGTGTGTGTGTGTGTGCCTGAGAATATGCATTAGTGTGTGCACAAGTATGTAAAAATGAGTGTGTCTGAGTGACTGTGTAGGTGTGCGCATGGGGGTAAGAGGATGTGTGAATGTACATGTGTGAGTGTGAATATGGAGACAGCTTGGGAGAGAGCACGGGAGTGGGAGCAAACTCAAAAATGGGCATGGAATACTGGTTCAGAGTAATGTGACTGGGACCAGCCAGCCAACTTGGAACACTGCCTGACTCCACAGCCTGCAGCTCTTTCTGCTCATCACGGATGGGGACATTGCAGTCTTTTGAAGTGATTTGAAGTATGATTTATTTCATATCGTTTCAAAAGGCTGATATGGCACCTGGGTTATTCCTTTCCCTGCCAGCCCAGCACTGGCAAAGTCTGAAAAGTCTGGGGCCAGAGTAGGGGAAAGGAAGACACTGAAGGTGCTGGGATAGGGGACTGCAAGGGGCTGAGCCAAAGCAGTCACTGGCTTCCGGACCTCAGCCTGCTCTCCCTGCACCCCCTTTATCCTGGGCATCCTTACAGAGAGGCCATAGTGTACTGTGAACTGGTATTCTCTTTTTGGTGCTTTGGAGGGTGGTTCCCTGTCACGTCCTGCGTGGCAAGGGCAAATGGGACTCGAGAGGGGCGACGCAGATTGAATAAGAACAAGAGACAGAAGTAAGATAAGAGCGAGACCAAGGGACTCAGCCAAAGACGACTGAGCCCGAGGGACTCAGCCAAAGACGACTGAGCCCTGAATCGGATCTGCGCATAGCTTTTATTGTAAATTTTTTAAGGAAGTAAACTGCAGTAAATCATTAACCGTGTATACGTATGTGCCTTAGGCTCCTTTTCCATTAATCCGGATAGTCATCTTTGTTTTGTGTCCCAAGGAACTGACCGTCCTCACCACATACCTCAATAAGTCATAAGCACCCTCCAGATGTATAAAGGAACAATGAAAGCAGAAAAACAAGTTTATGCTTCACCAAGCCCACTAAGGCCAGCCTGCAAGCCCCTCAATGTTGGGGACAATGACCCTCAACAGTTCCCCCCACCCCCTGCAGATCCCTGTTATCTTCATCTCAGGCTCAGGTATACTTACTATATCTTTACTTACTTACCAGCCTTCTTCTTCTTTTTAACCAACATTTCAGCAGCAGGATGAGATTGTGTCTTTTTAGCCTGGGAAAATACTTTCCCTCATCTCAGTTCCATTTTTAAATTCAGTGTATTTCTAAATGGGTTTGTTTTAAGTTTGCAATGGTTGATGGGTTTTCAGTGAAGGAAATAATAAGAAAAAATAACTCATGGAGCACTTTCAAATACATATCTTATTATGGTACAGGGATATTTTAATTATTTATTTTTTAAAGTTAAAATTTAAAAGATCTTTATTTCCCAGTTATATGGTGAGCAAGACATAGGTAATGTATCAGGTCTATATTTTAATGGATCCCCTCTGGACTGGGCTCCTTTGCTTTCTAAGCATGTTGGCCAGTTATCTTCTTGTTTCTGTTTTTCTCCTTCTCTCCTATACTCTGTATTCTGTTTCTCAGACCCTTGGTTTTTATCTTTCTTTGCATTTCTTCATTTAAAAAATATTTTATTAAAATTATAGTTAGCATACAATATTATGTTAGTTTCAGGTGTACACCATAATTATTCATTTATATACCTAAAGAAGTGATCACCATGATATAAGTCCAACAAACATCTGGTACCTGCTATCACAATATTATTGATTATATTCCCCACGCTGTACATTACATTCCCATGGCTTATTTGTTTTATACCTGGAAATTGGGACCACTTATTTTCCTTTTCCCCTGCCCACCTTCTAATTTTTCAGTTACAGTTGTCATTCAATATTATTTTATGTTAATTTCAGATGTACAGCATATGGTTAGACATTCATATAATTTAAGAAGTGATCCCCCTGACTAGTCTAGTACCCACCTGGCATTATATGTAGTTATTACCACATCATTGACTATATTCCCTATGCTTTACTTTATAACCCGTGACTATTTTGTAATTACCAATTTGTACTTCTTATCCCTTCACCTTTTTCAACTCACTGCCAACCCCCCTCCCATCTATCACCCCAATAAGTTTGGTATCTACCTGACACCATACATAGTTATTATAATATTATTGTCTATATTCCTTATGCTATACCCTACATCCCCATGACTACTTTGTGACAGCCAATTAGTACTTTTTAATCCCTTCCCCTTTTTCACCCATTTCCAACCCCTCTCCCATCTAGCAACCTTCAAAATGTTCTCTGTATCTATGAGTCTGTCTCTGTTTTGTTTGTTTATTTTGTTCTTTAGATACACATGTAAATGAAATCATGTTGCATTTGTCTTTCACTCTTACATACTCCACTCAGCACAACACCCTCCAGGTCCATCCATACCACCACAGATAGCAAGAGCCCATCCCCTTCATGGCTGAGCAATATTACACTGTATATATGTACCACTTCCTCTTTATCCATTCTTTTATTTATGGACACCTAGTCCACCTCCACATCTTGTCCACTGTAAACAATTCTGCAATGAACATATGGATGAACCTGTCCCCTCAAAGTAGCATTTTAGGTTTCCTCAGATAAATACCCAGAAGTGGGATCACTGAGGCCTTCTTTGTCTTTTGTTATAGCCTTTGTTTTAAAGTCCATTTTGTCTGGATTAAGTATTACTATGCCAGCTTTTTGTTTTGTTTTCACTCTCATGAAATAACTTTTTCCGTCTCTTTCAGTCTGTGTGTGTTTTTTAATCCGAAGTAAGTCTCTTGTAGGTGGCATATGTAAGGTTTTTTTTTTTTTCATATTTATTCAGCCACCCTATGTTTTTAAATGAAGTATTTAATCTACTTACATTGAAAGTAATTGTTGATAGATATGTGGTTATTGCCACTTTATTATTAATACTTTTTATTATTATTATTTTTTCCATCTTAAAGAAGGCCCTGTATCATTCCTTGTAATACTGGTTTGGTGGTGATGAACTCCTTTAGCTTTTTCTTCTCTGGTAAGTTCTTTATCTGTCCTTCAATTCTAAATGATAGCTTTGCTGGGTAGAGTAATCTTGGTTGTATGTCATTGCTTTGCATCACTTTGAATATTTTGTTGCAATCCTTTTTGGCCTGCTAAGCTTCTGTTGAGAAATCAGCTGCCAGTCTTATGGGGGCTCCCTTATAGGTAACTGACTGCTTTTCTCTTGCTGCTTTTAGGATTCTCTCTTTGTCATTAATCTTTGCTATTTTAATTATAATGTGTTTTGGTGTGGGCCTGTTTGGGTTCATCACATTTGGGACTCTTTCCAGTTCCTGCGCTTGTATGTCTATTTCCTTTGCCATGTTAGGAAAGTTTTCAGTCATTATTTCTTCAAATAGATTCTCAATCCCCTGCTTTCTCTCTTCTCCCTCTGGTATCTGTAATAATGAGAATGTTGTTATGCTTGATGTTGTCTAAGGGGGTCTCTTAAACGGTCCTCATTTTTTTGAATTCTTTTTGCTGTTCTGATTGGGTGTTTTCTGCTACTTTGCCTTCCAAATCACTGATTCACTCCCATGCTTCATTTAGTCTGATGGTGATTCCTCCTAGTGCATTCTTCGTTTCTGTCATTGTATTCTTCACTTCTGACTGGTTCTTGTTTATGATTTCTATGTCCTTTATTTATGCTTGCTATCTCTTTGTTGAATTTTTCACTAAGTTCGTTGAACATCCTTATAACCATTGTTTTTAACTTTGTATCTGGTAGGTTGTTGCCTCCATTTTGTTTAGTTCTTTTTCTGGAATTTTCCCCTGTTCTTTCATTTGGGACATATTTCTTTGTTTCCTCATTTTGGCTGCCTCTCTGTGTTTGACTCTATGTATTAGGTAGATCTGCTATGTCTCTCAGTCTTGGCTGGGTGGCCTTATGTAGTAGGTGCCCTGTGGGGCCCTGGCACAGTTTACTTGGTCATCTGCTTTGGGTAACCCAGGAGTGTCCCTTTTGTGGGTTGCATGTACCCCCCTGTTATAGTTGAGTCCTGATTGCTGTTGGCATGTCAGTGGGTGGGATTGACTCTCAGGCTGACTGGCTGTGGCGTTTGGCCACGTCCATAGCTATAGGCCGCTGTGGAAGGGGCTTACCCCACAGAGCAGGATTCACTGCAACAGGCTCTGGTGCCTGTTGAGACCACCCTTTGTGTATGCCACTTGTGGGGCTAATTAAATAGTGCTCTGCTGTGGTCTGAAGCCAAACTCCAAGTGTGTTGGTTCTGGGGCCTCTTGGGAGGGCTCTGGTGCAGTCCCAGGTCAGCCAGTGCCTGTGACTGGCTGGGAGCTACTTGGTAGGAGCTACAGGTGATCCACAGTTGGTCACATTCCCTGTGCTGTACCTGGAGGCATGTGGGACAGGCCAAGCTGTGAACCAAGGTCAGCTGCCACCATCACTGGGTTTAGGGTAGCTCCACAAAGAGCCAGGACACTCTGAGGCCTGCTGTCACTTGCTGGCTCCTGTAAGGTCCAGTCCCTGATAAAGCCTCCTGAGGTAGCAAGTTGGGTGAGGCCAGGTCTCAGTGAGTCAGCAGAGTGGATCAGTGGAGCTCATCAGGCCAATCAGATTCAGATTTAGCCTGTGGCGGTGGGCTCAACAGAGGAAAGATGGTGCTGGCCTACTGGCTGCAGGGGAGAAGAGCCCCTCATGAGGAAAATGGGGACTGTTTCTCCAATCCTTGCTCTGAAGTTATACAACTCAGTCTCTCCCCATACATCTCTGATGCCCCCAGAGTCACCACCACTCCACAGGAGCCCAGGGTGAGTGCCTGCCCGGGCCCTTTAAGAGGATGTCTGGGTTTCCCCGCAGCCTTCCATCCCATTTGAATGGTCAGGATCCCCACTATTTTTCACAGAGACACAGAGGAAAAACTGATGATTGCTAGATGGGATGGGGGTGGGCATGAGGGAGAAGGGGAAGGGACAAGACAACATAAATTGGTAACTACAGTATTGCCGCAGGGATAGAAAAGACAGTTTGGGGAATATAATCAATAATGTTGTAAATATTTTTTAGGGGATCAGATGGACTCATGTCTTGTTAGGGAGACCACTTCATGGACAATGTAGAGACCTGACCTCTGCATTGTACATCTGAAGCTGCTGCTGAATAATATTATATGTCAACTATAATTTAATACATAAATAGTCATGGGATGTGGAGTATAGTGTGGGAATGGAGTCAATGGAATTGCAATAGATATGTATGATATCGGGGTTGGGGAGGCAGTGGATGGGGGAGGGGGACTGTCTCTTTGTAAGAGGTGAAAAGGATAACTATTGCATTGTTTTTTACACCTGACACTAATAATAATAAAAAAAAAATTGACAAAAAAAAAAAAAGAAGTTGTAGGGGCTCATCTTCTCAGCACTAGTATTCCCGACTGGGAAGCCTAGTTGGGGGCAGCGGGGAGGCTGGGGTCCCTCGCTCCTTTATCAGGAACCTCTGTGGCTGAGGCTTCTCTCCCCATTTTCAACTGCCACCCATGTGTGTGGGACCAGCCCATTTCACGTCTCTGCTTCTCCTACCAGTTTCGACGTGGCTTCTTCTTTATATTCTTAGTTATAGGAGTTTAGTTCAACAAGACTTCAGATGGTTCTCCAGGTTGATTGTTCTATAATTTAGTAATTTTAATGTGTCCATAGATGATGAAAGCATAGCTTTGATCTGTGCTGCTATCTTGGATCTCCTGATCATGGTACAGCAATATTTTAGAGGAGAGGTAATTTTATGAATGATTTGTTAATAATTAAGAGTTATTTGAGTATATACTACTTTGTGCCAAGCACTATTCTGAATGCTATATGCATGTTATTCTCATTCTACAGATGAGAAAAACATTGCCCAGATGGTAGGTAACTTGACATAGTGATACTGATAGTAAATAGTACATCAAGTTTCAAACCCAGGCTTTCTGCTGCTGTGACCACCCACACTCTGGGTCAACATTCTTTGCTGTATCAGTTAAGAGTGTGAATATTGCAAGTGTCACTTGTTAGGGAGTATAAATTGATCTTGATATTGGCCTTTTATTGGCTTTTGCTCTGCCTTTTGACCACTTGAAACCTGTCTTTTTCAACATCAACTTCTTTGACTATTTCTGGGAACCCCCCAGGGTGCTTTCTTATGTCCACAAAGCAGCTCTAGTTGTTCTCTTGCTGAGACAGTGGAAATTAAAATCACTTGCTTCCCATTGCATATCCTGATGGTCTAGTATTAAATTTAAACATTCACATGCCATGGTGAGGAAAAACTTTTGCTGAGGTGTGACCATATCCATTTCCTCATTTGATCCCATGATTACTCTTTTGGGTGGTTGCACAGATGTTATAAATATCTTCCCTCCATTTAATGATTGAGAAAACTCAGTTTCAGTGGGGTTATTTGTCTGGAAAACGATAGCTGGTAAAGAGTGGAGTTAAAGAGCTATATCTGATCCCAAATAACCACACACAATGCTTCCTTATTAATTCTTGGAAGCTCTCACTTATACTTGTTGCTATAGGTATCCATAGCTTTGACACTTATTTTTTGTGACAAAAGCATGTTATCTGTAAGGTAGAAAGAACTTACTAATGGAAATTAAGAAACACTCTTCTAAATAAGCCTTATTTCAAAGAGAAAATAAAATCAATATGACAAAGTACATACAAATAGGCAGGAAGGAAAACAAAACATGAGATACAGCTACAGATATATTGAGAGAAAAATACATTGTTCTTAGATCTTTCATGACTTAAAGAAAGATTGAAAATAAATGAACTAAGTTTTCAATGAAGGAAACTTGGAAAGAACAGCAAAATAAGGTAAAAGGAAGTAGGAGGGGCCTAAGTTTATGAAATAGATAAGAAAAATAATAGAAGGGATCAATAAAACTGTAGCTAGTTCTTAAAAAACAAAAAATAGAATGCTCACCGTGTGTGTGAGTGTGTGTGTGTGTGTGTGTGTGTGTGATAGAGAGATAAGATATTAAAAAGAGGTTATAACCAAAGTACCAAAAAATATTTTTAAAAGTGTAAGAAAATTTATATAAAGCTTTATAGAAATACATTTTAAAATGTATTGAAAAGGGACAATTTTTTTTCAAAATATAATTACTAAATTTGATTTAAGAAGGGACAGAAATTTTGCAGAAACCAAAAACATAGGATACATTGGAAACTTTAAACATCACTACTTAAAAGGTGGTTGTGCCCCTGAAATATATCTGAATATTAACTAATTAATAATTTCTATATTAATGAAACACTTTAGATAATAGAATAAGAAAGTTTTCTTAAGGCTAGTAAAGTTTAATGCCAAAAGTTTAAAAGATAACACAAAGAAGAAAACTATAAGCCAATTTTACTTAGAGTATTGATGTAAAAATTCCAAATAGAGTGCTAAATTATAAATCAGTTATGACAACATATTAAAAAGAACTATATCAAAATTAAGTAGGATTTCTGCCAATGAAAGGATGGTTCAATATTAAAAAATCTATTAACAAAATTATTACATCAACAAATTGTGATTGTGTTCCTACTTGCTAAAAAGCCATTTAATAAGATTTTGGACAGCCAATTCTAAAAAAACAAAAAAACCCAAATCAAATAAAACAAAAAACTTAGCATAGGACACAGACTGTTTGCTACAGACTAAGAAAAATCACTATAAACATGGTGAAATACTAAAGTCATTGTCCTAAAACTCATTCACAGGACATGTATGCCTGCTGTCCCTTGCTGTCCCAACTCATTGCTTTAGATGCCCTTTATGTGATGGTGACTCACAAAGGTACCCTACAGATTGAGTTTTTCTCTGTAGGACACACTGATACCAAGCTGTCCACTCAGAATCTTAACTTGGATGATTTAGGAAATTTTGATGGTCACACAGGAACTTTCAATCCCCCTTCCTCCACTTAGCTGATCCTTCCCTGCTGTTTTCTCATCTTAATAAATGGAACAATTTTTAGCAAAGCCCTCCTTGGTTTCTCACCTTTTAATCTCATCTATTAGCAAATCCTGTTTTTTCTACTTTTAACTCTTTTACTGAGACGTTTGGATATGTTTTCCTGTGGCTTGCATTATCTAATTAATGCTACTAAGTATGTTTTGACTATTTTTTTGCTAAAATTCAATATAATGGTACATTTATTACCATATAACAAAAGCTTAAAATAAAAATAATGGAATTTATGTACAAAGCAGCTCAAAATGTTATTAAACGCATAAAATAGTGACAATATCAACTTTTTATTTTTTGTGGATTTTTGACACATTTTGAAAAAAAACAACTTGAAATCAATTAACACAGTAAAAGAGTTAAAATGTATCTTAAAGCCATTTGCACTGGAGATTAGGAGACAACAGGTTGGGAAATAATTAACTTAGAACACCCATATATATCTTTTTTTTAAAAAAAAAAAAAAGATTTTATTGGGGACTTGGGAGAGGGGAACAGCATTGGGGAATTGGGGAAGGGAAGCAGACAAGTTGCTGTCTTTTTTTTTTATTCTTCAGTCTAGTTGCAGAGGACATTGCTTCACTGGCCCATGTTGGTATCGTCATTGTGCTCTTCCCGGATGAAGCATATGGGTTGCCAGCCTCGCTGGCTGCTGGCCATTCACTGTAGCCTGTGGCAGTCCACTGCAGCAGGGGCTGCAGCCTACACCATTGCCAGGGCTCGCAGCCCAGCTCCAGGTGGAGCTATTGTTAGCTGTAGAGGGCACTGTCACTGGCCCTAATGTGTGAGATCAGAACTGGGGCCGCTGGCATCCCAAGCCAGCTCTTAAATAATGTGCCACTCAGCTGGCCCCATATCTTTATTTTTAAATTTAAGTTTATTGGGGTGACAATTGTTAGTAAAGTTACATAGATTTCAAGTATACAATTCTATGATACATCATCTATAATACATTGTGTGCTCAACACCCAGAGTCAGTTCTCCTTCCATCACCATATATTTGACCCCTTTTACCCTTATCTACCATCCTCTCCCCCGTTACACTCTCATAACCATTAAACTATTGTTTGTGTCTATGAGTTTTGTTTCTTCATTTGTTTTTCTTGTTCTTTTGTTGTTTTCAGTTTTATATACCACATATCAGTGAAATCATATGGTTCTTCACATTTTTATTGTACAACTTATTACATCCACAACTTTTGTAATTTAAGATCTAATAAAGTAAAGAGTAAAAGCAGGGGAAAAATCACTTTGACATTGAGTCATGAAAAGTGCTTCTCATAGCCTTTTAGTGCCACATTTCTGAAAAAGCTTTCTGACTGGAATAATAAATTGTGCTTGAAAAACATTAAAACAGAGGAGAGGGCAAGGTCACCACTGAAATGGAAAACTAAGTGACACATGGCTTGAAAACTCTCTGAATCACTGGCATTCCCCTGTGAAAACTGAATGGAAGAAATATATACCCTAAGAAAATATAAGTCATCAGCCAAGATTTGTTTGATATGCCACAAGTGCAGTTTCTTTCCTTTCTCTCTCTCTCTCTCTCTCTCTCTCTCTCTCTCTTTCCCTTCCTCCCTTCCTCCCTCTCTCTCTCCCCAGCCCCCAAAACTCAAGAGAGGTTTTATCTTTCAGTATTTTGGTGCTGGAGGCTCCTGCCTCTAGATCTTAGATAATCAATTAGCTTACTCTGTTCTGGGAGGCAGTGCCCTTATGGGTATTTCCAGTGTCCATAATAGCATTCTAAAAGTGATTTAAATTTCCCCAGCACATGTCTATTTGATAAGCATTTGTTGATATTTGGCTCAAAGCTAACACCTAATAAAAACATAAATTAGACTGGCAAGGACCACAGGCCTGGAGATGGAAATAGGCACTTCAAAATTCAGCCACATAAGGTGACTAGTTCTGAACTCATATGAAGTGCTGAGGGGGGCAGAGAAAGGAATAATTATCTTTGAGAGGGGGCTTCATCAAAATTGCCATTGATCTAGGTCTTCAAGGGTGGGAGGAGCTCTGGGGGTGCTGAGGGTGGGGTGGGAAATTGGGAGTGACTGAAGAAGGCAGCCTAGAAGGGCAGCCTTGCCAAAGAAAAAATATTCAACAAGGCAAGAAGAAAACTTACTAGACACATGGAGAAGTTCTGTGGAGCCTCTGGAGTTCATTGGGAATATGACAGGAAGTATAACTGTACAAGGGTTGTTGAGCCAGGGTGTTTGTGTTCTGCTCTGTATGCAGTGGTGATCTATAATCTTGCTACATACAGCATGGTTCCTGGACCAGGAGCACTGGTGTCCCCTGGGAGCTTGCTGGGAAAGCGGAATCTCAGCCTCTACACCATACCCAATGTCAGATTCTGCACTTCAATTATATCCTTGAGTGATCTGTGTATACTTTACAGTTTGAGAAACACTGCTTTACATGCTTTTAAGCAGATTAAAAGCATGAGTAAATAAATGTGTTTATAGCACTCTAGCCAATATGGAGGAAAGACAGAGGGAACAGTAATGGGGTCGGGGAGACTACTGAAGGGGCCACAACAATGGTCTACTTAGGAGGCCAGTGCATGGTCTAGGCAGGAGGCAGGAATTCATCGGCAGTGGCCAAACCCCTGGGCACCATGCAATGCTGTCCTAAAGCAGAGCTTTAACTTTAACTGCTAACGATTGTTTCTACCCATCTTTTAGTTCCCTAAACAATAGTATCTACTTTTTGAGTTTTGAATGATTAAATGAAATAGTGTAAAGAACCTAACTCTTAAAGTACCAGTCATGTAATAAATGGTCAATTATTTTCTTCTTATTATTTTTTATTAGTATCAACAAGGATTTGATTTTTAGTTTACAAACTACCAACCTTTTGAATCCACCCTTTAAATGGTTCTTAGACAATAAATGAGATAATCAAGAATGCTCCTATCCCTGTTGGCTTTAGAGTACTAATTAATTCAATTCAAGTAAATTCAATTCAATTCATTATAAAAACTTGTTTTTATAGAATGGAAAATACCAGAAAGGTAAAATAAATAACATCAAACAATAACAGCAGCACACCTTTTTTGTCATGAAGCTCTTCACAAAGTGTTCATAAGTTGATTGAGTTCTCAGTACTACATGGGGTGTTAGGCTGCTACTGAGGCAGGATAGGTACCCCAGGACATTGACATCTCCTCCAGGGTACAACTGAGGCACCTCACTGGTTACACAAGTAACAAACAACTGTATTCCGTACCTGCAGCTGGAGAAGAACAAGAACCAGTTTCATCCAGCTAGGTTAATCCCCTTGACTTGGACCTGACCTTTAGCTAATTATAGTGTCCATTATAATCTCATTTACATTGTAGTTACTATGACTGCCAGCATGCATCTGATGCCATGACAGTTCCAGGGGAGCCAAATAAGGAAGAGAAAGCTGGAAACTGAGGATCCCACCTCCTGGGAGGAAGCTGACAGCCATATCAGTGGGCGTCATCAATCTCAGCCTGGGGTGGTCAGGACTTCCTCTATGTGACCTGTTCTGAGTTCAGCTGCACTTCCCTTTCAAGTGTGTACTTCTGTTTCAATAAACTCCTTGTGCTTTCCTGCTCTGTCTTGCTCTTGAATTCTTTCTGATGGGAAGACAAGAATCTAGTCACCTCTGCTCTGGGTTGAGTCCTTTCTTGGATATCCCTATGAGCTTCTGCCAACACCACCATCTTCATTTTACAGAACAGGAAACTGAGGTTACGAAAAATTCAGTTATTTACCAAAAATCGCACAGTTATTAATAGATAGAGGTGGAATTTGAATCAGGATATGTGTGACTTCAAGGCTTGTAGTCATACTCATCCCTCTTCTTCAATATACAGCATGAACAAATTATCCTTCTTTCCTGGTCTCAGTTTTCTAGCCACATGGTGCAGCTTATAATGCTGGACTGATTGTCCAAGAAGGTAAGACTAAGAGCCCAATGAAATGGTGACTGTAAGCTTGTGACAGCCAGCACTTTATTTTATTCACTGTGCCTAGAATGCTTAGTAGTGCTAAATATATGTTTGTTGAATAGATATGAAAATGCTTTATGAAGCGTAATCACATCTGCATATTTGTGGCATGGTTTCATGTAATCTAGGAATAACTTTTTATTTCTCATGTTACTGTTCTGTTGTGGCTAATTTCTGGGTTGAATTTTTTTTTTTCTGAGTAGAAATTGGTATTTATAAAGCTTTTAATAGTCAGGTAAAATTCACTTTATAATGAGAGGGCAATTGTATTCATGATACTAGAACTTACAAAAACTTCTGCATTACCTCCAGTTAAATTTAAGGTGTTGTTATAATCAGTATTGCTATTGAAGGGGAGCAGAATATGCCATCTTAAAAGATGCCACTTTGGGGGCCGGCCGAGTCGCGCGGTGGTTAAGAGCTGGCTTGGGATGCCAGTGGCCCCGGTTCAGATCCCACATATGAAGGCCAGTGACACTGCCCTCTATAAAAAAACAAACAACAACAACAACAACAAAAATATGCCACTTTGGCATATGGATTATTTTGAGCTGAAGACTATTGAGAATCAACAGATACAGAAACAAACCTTCTCAGAGCTTCCCTTATTGGATTTAGAGCAGAAATTTCTGAGAAATGAGGGCTGCCATTAATCCCCTCTCCTGGGGGAGTTTTATGGTCTTGAAGAAGATGAGATGGCAAGTTGGTACCAACATGGGCTTGCACAAAAAAACTTTATGAAATAACTAATTTCCCAGTATTTCCATTAGTTTCTCTATGTATTTTCCATTGGTTTCTAATTCAAATTGATTTTTGATTAGTATCTCCATCTATTTACCTTTCCACAATTTACCACCCTTAGAAACTGAAACCCTTGTCTTGTCATTTCTCCACAAATTTATTGCACTTTGTTAAAATGGTATATAACCCCTCTTCTATATTATGTGGCACACCCTTAATGATCATTGTTTTTCTATTCTATTTAATTGTACACCAAGAGACAACAATTATGATAGATATTGATGAGCAAAAAGAAAACTGTAGGACCTAGAACTTATTCTGAATCTTGGTACATTCTCTGATTGAAATACTTAGAGTGAATACCAAAGACTCAACCAAAAAACTGTGAGAGCTGATAAATTAATTTAATAAGGTAGCAGGATACAAAATTAATATTCAGAAAACAGTTGCATTTGTATACACCAATAATAAACTATTAGAAGAAGGATTCAGGAAATCAATCCCTTTGCAAATGCTTCAAAAACAATAAAATATTTAGGAATAAATTTAACCAAAGAAGTAAAAGACCTGTACTTAGAAAATTATGAGACTGAAGAGAGAAATCAAAGAAGATACAGATAAATGGAAATACATAACATGTTCATAGATAGGAAGAATTAGTATAGTTAAAATGTCAATACTACCTAAGGCAATATATAGATTTAATGCAATTCCAATCAAACTACCAAGGAATTTTTCTCAGAAATAGAACATATAATCCTAAAATTTATATGGAACCACAAAAGACCCCGAATAGCCACTGCAATCTTCAGAAATAAGAACAAAGTGGGAGGCATCACACTACCCAACATCAAATCATACTACAAGGCTACAAACAAAACAGTATGGTACTGGCATAAAAACAGACACATAGACCAATGGAACAGAATAGAGAGCCCCAAAATGAAACCATTTCTATATGGTCATTTAATCTATGATAATGGAAGCAAGAATTTACATTGGCGTAATGATCATCTATTTAATAAATGGTGCTGGGAAAATTGGACTGACACATGCAAAAAAATGAAAATGGACCACCTACTTATACCATATATGAGAACAAATTCAAAATGGATTAAAGACTTAAATGTAAGACCTGAAACCATAAAACTCCTAGAAGAAAACATAGGGAGTAAATTTGCAGACACTACCCTGAGTAATATTTTTATTGATATATCCCCTTGGGCAAGGAAAATAAAAGAAAAAATAAACATATGGGATTACATCAAACTTAAAAGCTTTTTCACAACAAAGGAAATCATCAATAAAACAAAAAAGGCAGTCTACTGAATGGGAGAAGATATTTGCCAGTGATATATCCAATAAGGGGTTAATATCCAAAATTTATAAGACATTCATGCAACTCAACACCAAAAAAACAAACAACCCAATTAAAAAATGGGCAGAGGATATGAGGAGTCATTTTTCTAAAGAGGACAGGCTGATGGCCAATAGGCATATGAAAAAATGTTCAACCTCACTAATCATTAGAGCACAAATAAAAACCACAATGAGATACCACCTCACTCCGGTCAGAATGGCTATCATCAGTAATTCAACAAACAACAAGTGCTGGCAAGGTTGTGGAGAAAGGGAACCCTGGTGCACTGTTGGTGGGACTGCAGATTAGTGCAGCCATTATAGAAATCAGTATGGAGGTATCTCAAAAAACTGGAAATGGAACTAGTGTATGACCCAGCAATTCCACTCTTGGGTATCTACCCAGAGAAACCCAAGACATTAATTTGAAAAAATATATGCACCCTATGTTTCTTGCAGCGCTATTTACAATAGCCAAGACTTGGAAACAACCGAAATGCCCATCAGTAGATGACTGGATTAAGAAACTGCGGTACATTTATACAATGGAGTATTACTCCCCTATAAAGAAGAATGAAATTGTACCATTTGCAACGATATGGATGGACCTAGAGACTATTATGTTAAGTGAAATAAGTCAGTCGGAGAAAGACAAATACAGTATGATCTCATTTATATGTGGTATCTGAAAAACTGAATGAACAAGCAAAGTAAACAGAATCAATCTCAGAGATACAGAAGAAAAACTGATGGTTGCTAGTTGGGAGAGGGGTGGGGATGAGAGAGAAGAGGAAGGGATTAGACAGCATAAATAGGTAACTACAATATTGCCACAGGGATATGAAAGATAGTTCGGGGAATATAATTAATAATGTTGTGAATATTTTGTAGGTTGTCAGATAGCTGCATGTCCTGTTGGGGAGACCACTTCATGGATGGAGTAGAGGCTTGATCACTGCACTGTACACCTGAAGCTGATGTTGTATAATACTGTATGCCAACTCTAACTGAATATGTATATAGTCACAGGATGTGGAGTATAGTGTGAAGTGGAGTCAAGGTAATTGTAATAGATACGTATGATATAAGGGAGAGTGGGGGGGAATATTGGGGGAGGGATGTTGTCATTTTGAGGGGTAAAAAGTACAACTATTGCACTGTGCTGTACACTTGAAACTAATTTTTAAAAAGTTTTTATTTCACTATAAAAGAATTTTTTTAAAAAAAGAAATACTTAGAGCAATGATCAAAATTTAGGGCAGTACACTTGGGGTCAATTCTGCACTGCCAAAGAAATACTAAAAAAATGGAGACAATTAAACTAGAAATTTAGCGAAAACATTTTTTTCAATATCACAGTCAAAGCAAAGTGAAGGATTTGGAGGGAAGAAAATCTAGTGAATTTGTAAAGTAGAGACCTCTGCTGTCAATAGAGTAACACTAGCCAAATGTGGCTTTTGAGCGCTCGAAACAGGGCTAGTGCAATCAAGGAACTAAATTTGTAATTTAATTTCTGTTTATTTACATTTGAAGAATGATATTTAATTCAGTTACTGAACAACTGGATAAAAGTCAGCCACTTGGTCACGAGGGAAACTGTGCCCCTGAGGAAACGGGAAACATGTTGGTGCACAACTAGCACTCTGGCAAAAGAGCAGACTCCCTATAATTATGTCCATGGCTTTCTGTACACCTTCCTTTAGACTAGCCACACCTAACTGTTCACTGTCTCCCAGATGAGCCAGGATTTTCTTTGCCCCTGTGCTACTTTCTTTGCCTAGAGTGTGGTTCCTTTTCCCGTTGTTGACCTCAGATTCAGTCCTTGAAGCTCACCTATGTATTTGGTTTACCTTTGCTGCATAACAAGTTACCACACTTTTTTTTTTTTTAAAGATTTTATTGGGGAATTGGGGGAGGGGAACAGCGTTGGGGAACTGGGGAAGGGGAACAGACAAGTTGCTGTCGTTTTGTTCTTCAGTCTAGTTGTGGAGGACATTGCTTCACTGGCCCATGTTGGTATCATCATTGCGCTCCTCCCTGGTGAGACAGTCACTCGCCGGCATTTGGACAGCCGCTCATGGTGGCTCTTGGCAGCTGACGCTGGCTGCCGGCTGCTCACATTGGCTGCCGGCCACTCACTGTAGCCTATGGCAGCCCATACCATCCCTAGCCATCTTAGCTATAGAGGCAACCAGGTGGAGCTGCTGTTCACCACCTTAGCTGTAGAGGGCAGTGTCACTGGCCCTCATATGTGGGATCTGAACCGGGGCCCCACTCCTCAGAGCTGGCATCCCAAGCCAGCTCCTAACCAAAGTGCCACTAGGCCGGCCCAAGTTACCACACTTTTAATAGCTTAAAACAACACACATTTATGATTTCACAACTTGTCCGTCAGTAGTTTGGGCATGGCTCAGTTGGCTTCAGTCAAGGAGCTGGCTGGACTGATTTCCTTTCTAGAACGCAGTGTCCTCTCCCAAGCTCATGAGGTTATTGTCAGAATTTAGTTCTTTGTGGTTGTAGCTCTGAGATTCCTGCTTTCTTGCTTGCTATCAGCATGAGGCCACTCTCAGACCCTTGACGCCCCTGAGGTTCCCTGACCTATAGCCCATCATAACATGGTAGCTTACTCTTCACGGACAGCAGAAAACTCTCTTACTAAGATGCTATGCTAAGATGGAGCTTTATATAACACAACACAATCAAGGGAATAACTATCCCATCACCTTCACTATATTCTATTGGGTACAAGTAAATCACAGATTCCACGCACTTTCAGGGAGCAGGGATGACATGGGTGTGACTCACTGGAAGTTACTTAGGGTGTGTCTGCCACAGTCCACCTCTGGCCTCCAATGAGTCACGTCCTCCTACATAAAAATATATTCCTTCTATCTCAGGGTCTCCAAAAGTCTCATCCCATTCCATCTCCTCTTCGAATTGTCTCCTACTACTCTTCTTCAACAGAGTTGTATTTCCTTGCACCTGTGTTACTGCCTTTGTTTGTCTATGCTGCTGTTACAGGGTAACCTACAAAGGCCTAGATCTCCT
Organism: Aselliscus stoliczkanus; assembly: GCA_033961575.1. Lineage (NCBI taxonomy): Eukaryota > Metazoa > Chordata > Mammalia > Chiroptera > Hipposideridae > Aselliscus > Aselliscus stoliczkanus. Next base: position 124,810,602 of record CM066729.1, read on the forward strand.
TGGGTGGCCCCTGGGTCAATTCAGGTATATCATTAATTCCCCTCTAAAAACAATTATATGTTGAAATACATTGATGGCTCACAGAGGAGGGCTTTGTGAGGACAGACTAATATTGCACCCCTGCACAGCAAAAGTTATGCCTCTAGCCCCTTTAATGTTTTGACTTTTTCCTGAAATGTCTTAACCCTGGTAAACTGCCCTCCTTTCCTCCCCCATTGCCAGTCTCTCTCTTCTTCCCTTCATCTCCAGCGCTTTGCTTGCTACAAATGTTCTAGTCTCTTCTCCATACCTAGATCCTCCCCTCCAGATCTCTTTATCACTTTTTTTATGCTTCAATTTAGTCTTCTTCTCTTTCATAGTTTTCATCCCTATTTTTAACCCTAGATCAAAAAAAATAATCAAAGGTCTTTCTCAGTATCCACTGCCCATAGAAATCAAGTATTATAGGTAACTACCTAATAATTATTTTCCCTATCATAATAGCACCCATCACATCTTCCTTCCTTCCTGACATCATTAATTGTTGAGTGAGTTAATGACCATCAAGGTAATTTATCTAAGCAATTCATCCAAAAGTCTCCACTTTGGTTTTACTTGCTTAATCTTTAGCCTGAATTGACAAATGCCATCAATTGGCACCCTGTATATCCTGGAATCACAAACTCTGGCTTGGGGAAGACTTGAGGATGAGCTAGTTCAGTACTCACTCTTCTGCTTCAACCCCCTATGCCATATCTCTATTTGGTAGTTTTCTGCTGTAGCAAAGTCAGTCATTTCCCTTTCAAGGTGGCTCACTGGTTATTTTCAGTTTTGGCGGCGGGGTGGGGGTGGGGGTGCTGCTGAAGATAGTATTTACTAAAAGTGTTTAGGGCAGATCTTGTGAAAATATAGGAAGGATCACTGTGGTTCAATGTAATGCTGTTCACATATATCTCAGTTCCCCTCTCTCCCTGGTGTTTCTTCACCCACTTTGAACTAAGGTGTGTCCAGGTGACTTGCTTTGTTCAATGAGAGATGTGAATAGGAATGATGTGTGTCACTTCCTGCAGAAGCCTGGGCAGCCAGCACATGACCCACCATGTCCCCTTCCTCCTGCTGCAGTGGCTGTGAAACACATGTGGATAGGAATCCTCTGTCAACCTGGGCCCTGGGGTGACTAAAATGACCCAAGCTCTCTCTGCCCCTGCCCTGTGTTAGACATGTAGTGTGAGTGAGAAATGAAAATTCATTGTGTTAACCTCTGAGCTTGGGGGCAGTTATTACTGCAAAGCTCCTGACTGATTTAGTCCCTGAAAATTAAATTAGTAGGGTTAATACAGTTCAACTCATCCTCAAAGTAATTTGATAGAATCATATTTTCAAATCTTGTGAGGCCGGTACAAAAGTTGTTGGATGGGGTTCTTTGGTTGACCCGAGAGCCTCCATTGACAGGAAATAAATTTCCTTTTGGCTGTCCTATCACTTTTTTGGGAGGGGAGGGTGATATTGTCCTGGGATGCAGTGGATGTAGATCCTGGACATAGAAAGAAGCTATGTGCTAGAGCAAAGTACTAAAGAACTGCTCCTTAATGCTGAACTAGTTAATTTCCTTTCTGCCCAGATTCAATGTCTTTTAAAGTGTGCGGCTTTGACTCTCCTTCTCCCACTATTCTCTTATCCCTTTTTTGTAGGTCACAAAGTTGTGTTTGAAAGCACTTCATTTAACTAGGATACACATCCTGTATTATGTGATGCATTTCTTCCCATAAAGGAAGCCATTTATCAATGTTTTTAGTATATTTGTTTGTGTTTGAGCACTTGGTAGAAGTCTTATGATTCATGGTATCCACTGAAGCTTCCATTTGAAGGGAGCATAAGCAATGTTGAAGTTGATAGAATGAAGTTGAAGAAATGATAGGGAGATAAGCTTTTCAGGCTTACGCATTACCCCCTCACAGCATCTGAAGGGCCTGAGGAAGGGCAGCAATTATTTTATTTGGCAATCCAATTGTCTGTCTTTGTAAAATGATAGGATGAAAAGTGGAAGTCATAAATAATACCTTTCCCACTACCCAAATATAAATGAGCTATGTGTACTTCCAGCTGTCTTGTAAGTTTGGCTTTTATTTTTATTTCGCACTGAAGATTAAACCTTAGTGGAAGCTTGTAGTGGAAACGGGGGGGGAAACTATAAAAAACAACATACTTGCAGACATCTGCAAGCAACTATATACTTTTCCCCTTCAAATGAATTTCCTAGAGAGACACTATATTTATTCAAATTGAATTGCTGTGTTGCAGACTTTTAGAGCTGCTTTCTTTGAAATTGTTTTTCAAATATTCTTTACACACAATTTATTCATTTATTCACTTAAAAGAGTTATGTCGAGTATGATGTCAAGTGTGTGTCAAGTATGGTGTTGGAACTTGGGAAGTAATGATGAGTGAATTGGTCCCGGCTCCCCCCAGACTTTTACCAGCTATTGGGAGACTATGGACAGTAAACCAGGTGCTTTCACTAGAGGTTTGATAAATGTAGTGGTAGACACACACACAGTGTGCTATGGGGAAAGATTAGGAGAGACACCCAACCCAAACTGATACACCTGAAGCAAGTGGTTCCTTAGATGAACTTTGAAGAAAGCAAATAGGAGTTATATAAACAAGAGGAGGGAGGAGGTGTACAAAGGTCTGGAGGTAAGTGGCTACATGGCAGATTTGGAGACCAGTAAGTTATTTGCATGGGTGGAGTGAGCACTCAAGAGGGGGAGAATATGGGGTGTGGGAGGAGTGGTAGGAAGGGGCTATGCTAGATTTGAGGGATCTGATAGATGTCCAAAGGAAGATGTAGAGTCAACTTACATATACAGACACACATATGTGTATTTGTATATTGACTCTACATCTTCATTTGGAATATATATATATATATATATATATATATATATATATATATATACCAACGTGTCCTTCAGTAGATGATTGGATAAAGAAGATGTGGCACATACATACAATGGAACATTACTCAGCTATAAGAAAAGATGAAATACTATCATTTGAGAGAACATGGATGGATCTTGAGATTATCATGCTAAGCAAAATAAGTTAGACAGAAAAAAGAGGACCATATGATCTCACTCATATGTGGGATGTAAAACTAAAAGCAACAAAAGAACAAGACAAAAAACAAGCAAAAACTCATAGACAACTGTTTGATGGTTACCAGAGGCTAATGGGGGAGAGGGAAGATAGAAGAGAGAAAAGGGGTCAAATATATGGTGACAGAAGGAAATCTGACTCTGGGTGGTGAACACACAATGCAATATATAAATGATGTATTACAGAATTGTACACCTGAAACCTATATAATCTTATTACCCAATGTCACCCCAATCAATTTAATTAAAAAATCCTAAAAAAATAAAAAGATTAAATAAAAACAAAAGAACTACATAGAACTTACAAAAATGAGAAGTTCAAATTAACATTAAAAAAGCCAGCTAATTTGGTTAGAGTGCAGTGCTCATAACACCACAGTTGCTTGTTCGATCCCCAAGCCCTCCACGACTAGATTGAAACAACTACTTGACTTAGAGCTGATGGGTCCTAGAAAAACACACTCTTCCCTAATAAAAAGAAAACATTAACATTAAAATATTTAGGGGAGATGGTTGGCCAGGTTAGGTTCATCAGACAATTAATGAACTACCACTAATATATCAGCAGAAATTATCCATATTGTAGCATAGAAAGAAGGAAGAAATATGGAAACTTGAGAATAAAGAGTAAAAGACATGAGGACATGGAGGATAAAGTTGGAGGTTAGAATTCCAGAAGGAGCTGAGAGAATGGGGCAGAAGCAATATTCAAAGACATGACTGATACTTGTCCAGAATCCATTGAAAATGAATAAAAATCACTAATAAAAATAAAGTGATAAATAAAAATAAAGTATATCTGAACACCTCAGAGTGAAAATGTAAAAAACAAAGAAGAGGAGAAATATCAAAATCAGCCAGAGGAAAAAAAATCAAATAGTCTCTAAAGGAGTGGGAATTAAACTGGCAAATGACTTTTCAGCAGCAAAGACAGAAGTCAGAAGATAAGTTGAATGTGCCAAGACACAATAATTGTTAAACTATCTATGTCTAGCAAAAATATATTTCAAGAATGGAAACACAGTAAATGCATTTTCAGATAAAGAAGAGCTGAGGTTTTCATCACCAGCAGGTATTACAAGATGTGTTCCAAGTGGAAGGAAACTGATCTCAGATAAGACTGAGGAGCAGAAGGAATTAAGTACAAGGAAAATAGAAAATATGTGATAATTATAAATAAATATCAGGTATATTAAATAGTAATAATATACATGGTGGTGTTAAAAAAGAGAATTAAAGTATCAGTATTCTAAAGTTTTTATATGATCTGGAATCAAAAAATACTTTGCTTGACTTTAGATATTAGTAATTTAAGTGCTCACGGTGTAATTTCTTGTGTAATCACTATTATGGACTAAATGTTTGTGTCTCCCCCCAAAATTTGTATGTTGAAGCCTTGACCCACAACATGATGGTATTTGAAGATGGGCTTTCAGAGGTAATTAGAGTTAGATTAGGTCATGAGGTTGGGGCCCTCACGATGGGGTCCGTAGCCTTTAAGAAGCTACTCTCCCTCCACACGCATGTGCAACATCTAGGAAAGGCCATGTGAGGACACAGTGTGATGGTAGCTGACTACAGCACAAGGAGAGATCTCTCTCCAGACACCAACCCTACCAGCACCTTGATCTTGGACTTTTTAACCTCCAGAACAGTCAGAAATAAATTTCTGTTGTTTAAGCCTCCAACTGTATGGTATTTTATTATGGCAACCTGAACAGACAGATAATCATTGAAGAAATAGAAATTATAATTTCTAAACTCATAGAAGGTGTAAAAGAATGAAATAAAAAATATTGTCAATCCAAACATACGTGAGAAAAGAGAGGAAAGGTAGCAAAAAATAGATGGAGCAAATACAATGTGAAAATATGATGGTAGGTTTAAATTCCACAGTATTAGTAATTACCTTAAATGTAAATATACTGAATGTTCAAGTTAAAATACACAGAATATCAGACTGGACCTTAAAATTCCACCTAATAGCGTATGATATTTATAAGAGATATACCTAAAATATAAAGATTCAGATTGAAAACTGAAAAAGAAAAAGAAATATTAACCAAAAGAACATTAGTATAACTAAATTAGTATTGGAAAAAATGCATTTCAATGCTAAAAATTACTAGAGATAATGAGAATCACTTCACAATGGTATGTTTAGTTCACCAAGATGACACAAAAATTTAAATTTGTTATGGTTCTAATAATATAGTCTCAAAATATACAAAACTAAAGTTGATAGACCTACAGGGAGAATAGAAAAATACACAATCATATTGGGATATTTATTTATTTATTTATTTATTTATTTATTTATTTATTTATTTATTTTTTTGAGGGTAGTGTCACTGGCTCTCATATGTGGGACCAAACCGGGGCCGCTGGCTTCCCAGGCCAGCGCTTAACCACTGCACCACTTGGCTGGCCCCATATTGGGATATTTAAATGTGTCTACTTAGGTAGGAAAATTGTTGCCATAATTTTAAGAGAGTTGGTACCTCTTGCGGAAATGGAGAGATTTTTAATTTTTCTTTACTTTTCAATTATAGCTAACATTCAATATTATATTAGCTTCAGGTGTACAGTATGGTGGTCAGTCATTTATATAATTTACAAAGTGATCTATATTCCTTAAGCTGTACTTTACATCACCAGGACTATTTCATAACTACCAATTTGTACTTCTTAATTCTTTCATCTTTTTCATCCAACCCTCCACACTCCATCTGGCAACTATCAGTTTGTTCTCTGTATCTATGAGTCTGTTTCTGTTTTGTTTGTTTTTCAGGGTCCACATACAAATGAAATCATATGGTATTTGTCTTTCTCTGTCTGACTTATTTCACTTAGCATATTACACTCTAGATCCATCCCTGTTGTCACATACAAATGGTAACATTTCATTCTTTTTTATGGCTGAGTAATATTCCCTTGTCTATGTGTACCACCTCTTTATTCATTTATCTTTGGATTGGAGCATTTATTTTATTGTATTTTATTTTTTAATTTTATTTATTTATTTTTAATTAGTTTCAGGTGTACAACACAGTGCAATAGTTATAAATGTTACCCCTCAAAGTGACAACCCCCACCCCCAATTCGCCACCCCACTCCCCCCCCATATCATATATATCTATTACTCTTCCTCTGACTCTCTTCCACAGTATAATCCACATCCCGTGACTATCTATATATATTCAATTGCAGTAGGTATACCACCTTCTCTTCAGTTATACAGTGCAGTGATCAAACCTCTTGGATTGGAGCATTTAAACCACTTACATTTAAAGTAGTTATCGATAGGTATGTAGTTATTATTTCATTAATTGTTTTCTGATTGTTTTGTAGTTCTCTGTTCCTTTCTTACTCTTTTCTTGTATGTTGATGACTTTCTGTAGAGTTTTATTAGGATTCTTTTCTTTTTATTTCTTGTATATCTCTGTAGATTTTTGGTTTGTGATTACCATGTGTTTCATATATACTAAGCTATGTTTATAGCACTCTATTTTAAGTTGATAGTCACCTAAGTTCGAACACATTCTAAATTCATTGCCATTTCACTCATCCCTTCCATCTTTATGTTTTTGTCATTTTTTTTAAATATATTTTTTTTGTGTTTGTATTTCCCTTAATTTATTGTTGTAATTACACATGATCTTCCCATTTTTGCCTTTTAACCTTTCTACTAGCTTTACTGTTGGTTGATCCACTGCTTTTATTATTTGTTTGCCTTTGATAATGTGAATTTTTTCTTTGTGATATTTTCTTATTCATATTTTTTATTTTTTTCTCCTTCTTAAAGAAGTCCCTTTAACATCTCTTGTAATACTGGCACCTCCATATCCCAAATATCATTTCAGTACTTAACTACCACAAATGGGTGTGGTACTGGCCCACTTCATGTCTCTGCCCCTCCTACCAGTCTTGATATGGCTTCTTTATATCCTTAGTTATAGGACTTCTTTTAGCTAGTTTTCAGATTGTTCTCCAAGTTGATTGTTCTATAATTTAGTTGCAATTTTAATGAGTTTGTGGGAGGAAGTGAACACAATGTTTGCCTATTCTGCCATCTTAAATGGAAGTTCAAGGGAAAGGCTTTCATTAGGAAGCGGCATGTGAAGGGCTTCTGCTGTTCCATGGTGTTCTATATCTTGGTCGGGGTGTTGATCACTCACAGATTTTACAGTTACTTATTGAACTGAACATACAAGTTTCATTTAATTTCCTGCACATATATATTACATTTAATACAAAAATACTAAACAAATAAATAAATGAAAAAGCAAAAATCTGAGCAACTGGCATGAGAGTTGAGGACATGTGACTGGTGTGGTAGGAGGGAAACCTAAACAGTGTTTTGGAAGGCAATTTCAGAAAGGCAGATGAATGAAAATCTGTCTCATATGCTGCTGACAAATCACTGAACACAAAGACTGAATATTATTGCCTGGATTCAACAGTGTAGATGCCATTGGAGTCTTAGACATGAATTGCTTTGGTAGAGCAGTAGGGGCAAAACCTGATTGGAATGAGTTGGAAAGAGATAGGAAGAGAAAAATCAGAGATAGCCATTGTATGTATTTGCCAGGGCTACCATAACAAAGCATCATAGACCAGATGACTTAAACAATAGAAATGTATTATCTCACAGTTCTGGAGGTAGAATTCTGAGATCAAGATGTCACCAAGGTTGGTTCCTTCAGAGACTGTGAGGGAGTCTGTTCTTTGCCTCTTTCCTAACTGGTGGTTTGCCGACAATCTCTTGCATTCCTTGGCTTCTGATGCATCACCCTGATTTCTGTGTTTATCTTCACACAACATTCTCCTTGTGTGTGTCCAAATTTCCCCCTTTTTATAAGGACACAGTCATACTGGATCAGGGGCCCACTCTACTCCAGTGTGACCTCATATTTACTAATTATACCTTCAGTGACCCTATTTTCAAATAAGGTCACATTTTGAAGTAGTGAGTGTTAGAACATCAATATATGAATAACTCGGGGCTGGCCGAGTGGCGCATTGGTTAAGCGCTGGCCTGGGATGCCAGCAGCCCCGGATCGGGTCCCACGTATAAGGGCCAGTGACACTGCCCTCAAAAACAAACCAACAAACAAAAACAAGTATATATATATATATATATATAATTGGAGGACACAAGTCAACCCATAATAGTAAGTATAGGCAAGTTATAAAGGGGGCAAAGAAATAGAGTTTGCTAGAAGAAGATGTAGAATCAAAAATATATATGTATATGAGTATATTAAAGGATGTGATGATGAAGAGAATGTCTATATGTTGATTTTAGTAACCCAGTAGTAAAAGGGAAGAATTTGCAATTTAGGATAGAGAAGGACAATTGCTTGAGAGATGTCCTTGAGTGGGCAAGAAGTTTTAAGATTCATTGCCTAAGTAGAAGCATGGGCTTGAGAGATGAGCAAGGACATGGTATCCATAGAAACAAAAGGGAAGGCAGATATACTGGGACAGATGGAGTAGGTTGGTAAACATGGCAATGGTATGGTGTAGAAGCTGTCTTTTGTTTGCTTCTGTTTTGTCAGGGAATAGAAGTAAGATGATAAGCTGATAAGATGGGGAGAGGTGGTGGAGGGTTGCCAGGGGAAGAGAAGGTGTGAAGTGGTATTATAGGATATTGAGATAACGAAATGTAGTAGGATTGCTGGGTACACTAAAGCTCACTTGAGATTGATAGCTATGAATTTAAAATATGATTAGTCAGTCAGCTTGCTTGTGGCTTGTCCCTAGTCATGGTTAACTGTGTGGGTGCAGGTCTACAGTAGGCACAGTGCTGGATTTCATTAAGTATTCGCCAGCTGAACACCACAGAGTGAGAGAGGCAAAGGAGTTGAGGGAATTTGCAAGTGTGTGGTTAGAGGATGAATGATTAAATCTAAGTTGGGTAAAGGAGGAGATAAGGTCATAAAGGTGTTAGAGGCAGTGACAACAGGAAGGGAACAATAGACTGGTGGGATTAAAAGTTTCTGAGAATTGAGGTGCTATGAAACACATTAGAAAGATCATATCCCTCTTCTGTTCAAAATTCCCAATGGCGATGCACCTGAATAATAGAGGAAATCCTTTCTGTGCCTTATAAAGTTGCCCTACGAAATCTGCTTCCTCAGACCCTTTCCAGTTCTCCAGCCTCATTTTCTACTGCTTTTCTTCTCACACCCTTCCAGACACACTGGTCTACTCACTAGTCTTTGAACACCCCAGATAAACTTCCATCTTGGGTCCTATGCATATGCGGCTACCTCTTTGAAGAACGCTCTTCTTCTACATGGCTCAGTCCATATATCTCTCTGAGCTATACCTTCATGTCTCAGCCTCATGAAATTCAGATCTTTTCTCTCTCTCTCTCTCTCTCTCTCTCTCTCTCTCTCTCTCTGTGTGTGTGTGTGTGTGTGTGTGTGTGTGTATTCTTGGCCACTCTTTAAAACAACTCGACCTCTCCAATACTCCCCAACCCTCTTTCTTGCTTTATTTTTCTTTATAGCACTTATCACATACTAAATACTGTACATTTGGTTTACTGTCTCCCATCAACCCCATGTAAGTTACTCAAGGGCAGAGATTTTTGCTTGTTTTAATCAGTTCTATCTTAAACAGTGCCTGGTACACAGTACTCTGTTGAATGAATGAATGAAATATAGGGGATGGTGAACAGTGAGTGTAAAGCTTGAAACTGAGCTTAGAAAGGGGGAGAATGTATGGATAATGCATGACAAAGTCTAGGGTATGACAGTAAAGATTGGTGTTAGGTGGCAAAGGTCAAAATCTTTGGAGAAGATGCAGTCAAGAAACTGGGAGCATGACTCCCAAGAATTTCAAAATCACTAGGAATTACAGTGGAGTGCTAGAGAGAGTGACAAAGAAAGAGGTGATGAAATCCCGGAGTGATGAGGTCTATTGATGACTGCAACAGGAGGAAGTGATGTGTTGTCTGATGGTGTGGGCTTCAAGGCTGGAGTTTTTTAGGGAAAAGAAAAGGAAATTGGTTAGGAATCCACAAGGAAGAGTAAAGAGGAAACCTACCCTATCTCTAAGCTTAGTGGTATGAAGCATGTGGTTGAGAAAAAAACAGCACTTGAGAAGGTTGCAGGGGAAGAAGTGTTCTTGGGGAGAAATCAGTTTCAGTAAAGCAGAAAAAACAAAGGGAACTTTGAGCAAGAAGAATAGTGAAATGGAGATTTTGCTGATGATGCATTGTGATTTTACACATCAGGAGTTGGGTAAAGTTAGGAATAAACAGAGCTTTGTGAAAGGGAGAATCAGGGTGATGAGATGTCTCAGAGTCTGTGGGGTCTTGCAATAATCAGAGAAAATGCAAAAGGAATCAGTCTTTCTGGAATCAAGGCAGACTGTTTGGTGAAGCTGTGAATACTGATGAGTTGGGGAGAGAGGGAAAGAGAGGTGGTGGGATCTGGCTAGGACTATATATATACATGCTGGGGTGACTGTTTCCTTCCTGAGAATAACAGGGAATCTGGAGAGGAGTGATCCCACCTGGGGAATGCAGAGCTGGAATAAGTATTTTTCCCTTTTGCATTAGTTTTCTAGAGATGCCATAAAAAATAACACAAACTGGGTAGCTTATACAAAAGAAATTTAATGTCTCACAGTTCTGGAGGCTGGAAGTCCAAAATCAAGGTATCTGCAGGGCTGGTTGCTTCTGAGGCTCCTCTCCTTATCTTGCAGATGGTCGTCTTCTTGCTGTGTCTTCACATGGTCCTCTGTCAGTCTGTGCATGTCTGTGTCCTAATTTCCCCTTCTTATAAGGACATGAGTCATATTGGATTAGGGCTCACCCATATGACCTCATTGTAGCCTCATCACCCCTTTTAAGGCCTACCTCTGTGTACAGTCACATTCTGAGGTATGGGGTTAGGGCTCCAGTATGTAAGGGTGAATGAATTTTGGGGAAATATAATTCAGCCCCAAATACCTTTCATTCTGGAATAAATATACAGTACCCCAAGGGGACTATTTTGAGGTCATTACTATCATTATTCCTTTATCACAGATGAAGAAAATGAGACTCAGAAAGGTTCATTTCAGCAACTTGCTCAAGGTCACACAGCCAGTGTAGATTCTAGGATTCCCTCTAAAGCAGGAGGTGATTGTGTCTTGCCTGGACCTAGGCCAGTGCCTGCAACATAGTGGAGTTAATAAAGAGTTCACAAGAGAACGGTTTTGCTTCCAGCTCATTTCTGTCTATCGGTAAAAATGATTATCTTCTGAAAAAAGTGTATTACTACTGAGGAAAAAGATAGGACTTCAACATTTATTGATTATCAATATTTTCATGGACTTAAAAAAAGACTTTCTCAACATTCTTATGATATCAGTATTCTTATTCCTGTTTTTACTGAGGAGGAATATTGAGGTGGAGAGAAATTGAGAAGCTGCTGAATGTCACAGAGATAATGAGGCAGAGCTTGTGGTTTAAAACCTATACAGTTTCCAGTATACTAACCAATGACATTATACAGAAGGTGCCAAAAATTGTATACACATTTTAAGAAAGGAAAACTGCATTAAAATTGTACTACACAATATATACCGATAACAAAAGATGAATACAAGTCACGTTTGACTTCTGCAATTACAAGAGGTGCTCAAAGTGATTACCATCAGCATCCAGACACTTCTGATTACAGCAAACTACTGCTTCAGCAACGCTGACCAAAGTGTCCACTTGTATACATTTTAATGACACCCCTGGTATATATTCTTTTTGTTCCAGAGAAGCTGGGTTCAGATTGCAGGTAGCTCTGTGCATATCACTTTGTAAATTATACAAATGTCTAATCACTATATTGTACATCTGAAACTAATATAATATTGTATGTCAACTGTAATTGAAAAATTTAAAAAAAGAATATTTAAGATGACAATTGGGCAATTCAATTCCAAAATAGAATTTCTGAACAGACTTGGGAATAAATGCACAGCTTCCCAACATAGGGACTTTGAAGGAAATAGTGTTCATTTGGATCGTTTAACATTTTATCCACTAAAAGAAAAAAAAAACATTTTTGTGGCTTCAGTTTGCATACTTCTGTTTATATTATTGTAAGCAGATTGCTGGGTTTTGAAAGGTCAGTCTTTTCAAAATATGTCCATTAGCAGTTAGCAATTAGTTCAGTGCTTTATGTATGCAAAATAAAATGTATTTCATTTTAACATAGGTATTTTTATTATTAAGTAGTTTCCTGTTTCTTTCCTCTGGAGAAATTCTCATAGTCTGTTTCATTAGACTCAGAAAACCCTTCTCATTTTCTCCCCCAAATAATGCAATTTTGAGCTCTCAAAGGCTGGCAGGCATGAAGGAATTCTTTGCCATACTGGTGAATCACATAAGGGCAAATTTATTTGCTTTGATTTTTAAAGACATTGAAGAGGGAAAAGGAAAGTGAACGTTTGGTTATTTATGACAGTCCTGACTCTAAATGTGGGTTCTGACTTCAGTTTCCTGTCTTTGCTGACTCCACCTTCACGTTTTAGTGCCCCTCTAAGGAGGCTGTTGGATTCCTGGAGTTATCTGTCTATCAAAGCAGAAGCCACCGGGCTGAGCCCCAGTCCAGGCGTGCCCAGGATGTGTCTATCTAGGTCCTACTTATGGTGATTCTCTCATTCTGCTAATACTACCGGCGGCTGAGGCAAACAGTAGGTACCTTGGACAGCGAAATGCTGCTCATCCTGAACTCCGCAGTGCTTGGGTCTGGGAGGCTGAGTCTTTGAGGCTGAGTACACTCTAGATGGGGCTGGGCTTCGTAAAACACTGGGCCTCGTTGGTGATGCAGGAGGCTACTCAGTACAGCACAGGCACTGGATCCCCTGGATGACCATTCAGCTCTCTTCCCAACTTCCTAGTTCCCAGCACGTTTGCCCCTACTGGAACATTTTATCTATTGCCTTAAAAATTCAGCTTCATTGAGGTAAAAATCATGTACAAAAACTGCATCTGTTTAGACTGTACAATTCAGTAATTTTTGACAAATGTGTGTACCCATGAAACCACCACTACAATCAACATGCAGAACATTTTCATCACCCCCGAAAATTTCCCCATGCCACAACCCCTCCACTTCTAGTCCCATATAACCATGAACCTTTTTCTTTGTCATTATATATTAGGTGGCATTTTCTAGAAATTTATATAAATGAAGTCATCCAGTAGACATTCTTTTGTGTCTGACTTGTTGCACTCAGAATAATAATTTTGAGATTACTTGAACCTGCCATTCATTTTTATGCTCATCCCTTCTATTTTTTGTTCCTTTGTTCATCCTGTCTTTGGATTATTTAAATATGTTTCTTAGAATTCTGTTTGAATTTATCTACTGGCTTTTAAGCTCTATGTCTTTGCATTATTTTTTAGTGACTAGTGACATCTCTAAGGATTAGACTATTAGACTACTGGGTTGTTTATTACCTTATTGCTGCTCAGTTCCCAATCTACCTCCTTCCCCTGTTTCCCCCCTCCCCGCTGCTGGCCGCTTTATTGTACTGGAGCTGGAACATGTACACACAGCAGTATTTCTCCTTTGCCAGCTTGTGCAATATTAGGCTTTGCCAGTAGAGGGCACTGGAGGGCTGCAAGTCTATGACAGGAGAAGGCTTTTTTTTCTTGGGTTTTTTTTTTCCTCCTACAGCATAGTTGCCAGGTATCTGCTCTGGGAAGGTCCAGGTGGTGCTCACTCTCCAGAGCGTTTCTGCCATTCAGGTGGCCTCTTCTTGCTTATTAGCTCAGGGCTACCAGCATCCCGGCAGGTAAGTCCTGTAGACCAACCACAGCTTGCTTGCACACTCTTGTGAATTTCTGGGCTATCCAGCAGGCTACTCAATACCAGATCTGTCTCAATATGCTGGCAAATTCTTTTGCCTCTGGAAGGCTTCTATTCCTGTGCTGTCCCACCAGGGTCATCCAGTTCCCTGGCAACACTATTAGAAAGAAGACAGGGGCCCTGTCTTCTCCCTGTGCCCCCACACTGCTCTCTCCTTTCTGTTCTCTTCTTTACTCTGAGCACAAGTGGAATCTCGATGAGTCTAGGACAAGTTCTTCCTGTAAGTGTCTTCAAGGCACATTGTATTTTTTTACAGTAATGTCCAAGGTTTTTCTAAGAATTTAGGCTTTTGGAACATCAGAGCCAGAGAGACATAAGAGTTACTTTTGTTCCACCCTGCCAAATGTTTCCCCTGAGGCTATGAGCTTAGAGATGGCCAATGGATTGAATGAAGGGCAATAGGGAGGACAGGGGAAAAGAAAATATGAGAGGAAGGAAGAATCACCTTGATACCTCCAAATAGTATTCAGGCAGGGAAAATAGTATCCTAGTCATCTCTGATTCCCCGGCCTGTATCTCAATCCCTGGCACATGATATTTTCTCAATAAATGTTCATTAAACCAATGAGCTAATTTTCTATGTAATATTGGACAAGTTTCATGACTTCCAACCTCTGTTTTCTGAACTGTAAAATTGGGATAATGATACTGATGTCACAGCATTGTTGTAGAATTAAATGAGATTATGCCCTCTTTGTGAAGAGTTTTCTAATTGTAATGTTCTGTTACTGTTATTATAAATGTTTACTGAGCTGAAATAGTGCTTGCCATCTTTGCGCAAACTCCTGGTGATTCCAGGCAGACCTAGTCAACTGGAAACACTCTTTTATCTTTCTCCCAGAGAAGCTGTACACTTTCAACGTATTTTATTTTTTGCACTCCAAATTATTTATCTTCCTGATGACAGTTTTTATGTCAGTGTGCTTGATGATTCTTAGCTGATGAAAATCAACTTTGAATTAGATTCTACCCAGCATGGAGTAACTGGTCACAGTACTGAGAAAATGATGGTAATGTTGTATCTCATCTTAAAGGTATGCTTTTTCTATTTACATTTTTTAGTTAGAATTTAAACTGAATCATTCCAATCATATAACATGTTAAGATACACTTTAAATATACCTTTTAAGTAGTCATAAAAAATGCTTTCCAGACTGCCTGATGAAGTAAAGATAGATAAGATGTATCTCTTGTTGAAACCTCTGTAAATGGGACCAGTGTTTAATAATGATTTATAATTTTTGATATTGTCTGTGTACCAATGTGAAAAGGATGTCACCTGTATCTAAAAAAATTCAGCAACAGGAAGAGCTGGATGGTACTCAATAATCTGGTGTCTTCCAAGGAGCTCATAAGACATGGCAGACTGTACACACAGCTCTTTGCAAAATCCTAGGGACAGCCAGACAGCAACATGGCAGATACCTCCATTCTGGAAAAATATTGGGGTTCAGCCATGGAAGCAAGGCTAAGGCCAGGATCTGAGAGATGGAATGATGTGTGCAGGCATTCTATGTAGGGTTTTCAGAAAGAGAGACACCGTGTTAGGGTTTTATGATGACTCAAGCAACAGTATTATATATTTGAAAGTCATTAAGAGAGTAGATTTTCAATGGTAATTCTGTGAGGGGATGGGGATGTTAACTAATCTTATTGTGGTAATCATTTTGCAATATATGCATTTATCAAGTCATCACCTTGTTCACCTTACACTTACATGTTATATGTCAATAATGTCCCAATAAAGCTCGGGGTGGGAAGCAAACCCCAGGTCATAAGTGATTTTTTTCCTTTGTGTTGACCAACTCCTTGGGCTAGTGTTGCCCCATTTTCCTCACTCAAGTGAGGAACAGGAATGAGCTGTGCTAAGGGTCTTATAAGTTACCAAACTGCACATTACATGCAATTTAATGTAATGTGTTTTCTATTTTCGATAAATTTGAAAGTGGGGTTGATTAGATGGCTGCCAGGTGAAGGGCCTGCAATCCTTTGTTATTTAGATTGCAGATTTCCTGCTTGAATGTGACTGAACCCATCCCAATCCTTATGTAATTTAGATGTGTGTGTGTGTGTGTGTGTGTGTGTGTGTGTGTGTGTGTGATTTTTCCCTGCACAAAAGGAAATAGAAGGTGGAAAATGCAGCAGAAACACTGGCAGAACTCTACCAGTGTTGTTCAGCGATTAGATAAGTGGAGAGGTACATGAAATTTCCATTTCAATTGAGTTTTCTATTAACAAAAAGATTGACTTAGTTCTCAGAAACTGCAGCAGGCCGATAGAAAGGCTTCACTCAATTTTCCTGTGAATATCTTCTTAAAGGCCTGATGACATTAAGATGAAAACAGCACCAGATAGTAATTGGGCTCCAGCTACTGCCTTGAAAGTTTTTGAGCCATGACAGTTCATTGTAACTGGTGACATTACAATGCCTAGCATGTGAGGAAACAGTTTGTATTAAAGGAAGAAACAAATTCAAGGCACTGAAAAGTTTTTGCTGAGATTGTTTTGAGGGAAGCCTCCGATAGAGGTAGATGAAAATGTGGTCTTGACTGCTCCCCAGGCCCTCAGCTTTCCCTGGGCGTTTATCCAACTGGTTCCCACTGCCATCATCATGACACGTGTGTGTGTGTGTGTGGGGGGGGGGTAGAAGAGCAGGGCAGCGGGCTCTGTTTTTATTTAAAATTTTCAGCAGAAGTGGGGCATAAAGCCCTATTTTTGGTCTCAGCAGAGAGAAGCAGGGCAGCTCCCCAAAACTATATGAAGTGTTAATAGAGAATAAAATAAAACCAAATAGATAAAATATTGAAAGCACAAACAGTTTGCTGAATGCAGATATTATACACTTTATTTTATAGCTCCCAATAAACCCTGCCTTCCAGTATTCATGCTCTTGTGTTACTGGGCTTGGCCATTTCACTTGCTTTGGCCAATGGACCATTGATAACAAGTGTGATACAATTAGACATGGGGGCTTGTCATCGTTGAACAGCCACTCCTAGGATCTAGCTGCCATATAAAGAAGCTCATGTAGAAGGATGACACGGAGACAGAGACACTCAAGGCTTCCATTCAGACATGTGGGAGAAGCCGTCTTGGAAGCCTCAACCATCTGGCTGTAGCCTCATGAGAGACCCTAGGTGGTGATATCAAGAGAACCATCCAGCTCCAGTCAACCCACAGGATATATGAGTGTGTGTGTGTGTGTGTGTGTGTGTGTGTGTATTCGTAGGCTCTTTTTTAAATTTATTAAGTTTTGGGGTTGTTTTACATGCAGATAATTGAAATGATGTGTCTCTGATCTTTACAAAGCTTTCGGGCTCTGTCCCACACTAAACTGCTGCCTTAGGTGATTATATTCTAGTCCCATAGGTGGGTACAGTTTTCAGACACCTTCCCAGGCTTCAGTCACCTCTGCTCTATGTCCATCTCCATAATGTGTCTGCCATTTTAGTGGCCTCTTTTATTTTTCTAGCTAGTGCCCTGGCCCTAATCTGCTGCCCTCTCAGCACCTTCCCCCTTCTGGTTAGTGTGCAGGCTGAGGGAACTTCAGCATTCATGATCAATTGACCCCTTTCTTCTGGAAAAGAGTCTGAGACAATGCATCTTATATGGTCCTTTCTCAGTCTTGTGTCCTAATGGCCTCCTGGTCATTGGGAGGTAGTAAGTGGGTGTCATATACCAAAGCCTGGTTGTGTGGCTTCAGTAGAATCAGGAGTTGGCCACTTGAATTCTGTCTTCAAAGCTGGTAGGAGCAAGTTCAAGACCAGACAACGGGAGCTAAATTCTTTTGAAAGAAAGTTCTATGGACTGCATCCCTTCACAGCTGGGTTCTTTTGAAAGACTAGGGGGTTTTAATAGCCTGTTCTGAATGCTTGGCACCCAAATATTCACACACACATCCAAAAGTTTGGATCCCCTATTCTAAGTATTTGGTATGGATGTCTATTTACCTTTGTATTCAAAACGTAAAACAGGCCAAAGAGAATTTGGTCAGATATCTCAGGAAAAGACAAAGGTCAGAGAGTTATTGTTCTCCTAAAAACTCACTTTTAAGTGGCAATCTTAACTTTCTGTCCATTGTGGTCTCTTGTGTAGCAAATGGTGGCTTCCAGTCCATGCTTTCCCCACTGTCTAAAGTCCAGACATCCATGAACTCCACCACTCATTCTACATTCTTGATGTAGACCTGTTTGGAAGACCACAGAACACTTGAAAACAGAAATGACTGTTAGCTCTGCCACTCCCTTCACTGCCCACCTGAGGCTCAAGCCAGAGATGATTTATTTGCTAGGTTGCTAAGGATGCTGAGATCTACCTTGCTGATTCCTACCAGTGTCATTCCCCTGGCCCTCAGCCTACCCGTGTTGAGCTGGTTGGTCTGAGGAGGCATCTGTTAAACTGAATAGAAGCTCCTAAGCTGTGACAATAATTATAACAGAATCTTCCAGAACTTGAAGGCTGCTAATCCTTTTTTTGTGTCCCCTGGGTTAGTCCCAAGAATATGCTTAGGGCCTGGACTTTTTTGCTTGCATATCTGGAAATCAGGCTCACAGAGCAAATTGCCAGTTTCAAAATATCCAGGATCAACACTAACACACTGGGGAGACTTTCCTATTATGACTTTCCATTGACTCAAATAAATAAAACACTTCTTTCATTTTACATACATCTTTTAAAAATAAAAGACTCAATGAAATATTTGTAGGTATAAAAATTAAAGGCTCCACTCACTTGACATTAAAATAAAGAATACAAATTCCAAACAGCTCAGTTAATTAAGGGGAGAGAAAATGGGGAAATATGGAAAGAAATTGGGAAGTAGGACTATGGGCAAAAAGGAAAGGAGAGCATACAGTACTAGAGAAAAGGAAGGGAAGGGAGAGGACAACAAAAGCATTAGAAAGACAAGAGGAGAAAACAAAAGAGCTGGCAGGCTGGGAGCCTGAGGCTTCCTGGGGTTCTGAGTGGAGCCTTTTTATGAGCTGCATTCTTTTGACACAGCTTGCTGTTCATTTACTCCTATACTGTGGGATTTTGAGTTTCCATTTTCCTTATCTCTGAAATACTAATTAACTGATTACCCAGTACCTGTTCTATAATTGCTCTTATTCTTAATCCTTCTGAGGCACAGCCTTAAAGGAGGTGGCCCCAATAGGGTGCAAGTGGGAGAACTGTTCACCTGGAGAGGCCACTGGGTGGCGCCTCGCTCACCACCATTTTGGAGGTGGAAGGTACCAGTCATGGAGCCCTCACTGCTAACTAGGTACAGTTATATTTGTTTTCATATCTTTTAGTCTCCACAGAAACCCTGTGAGCTTGCAAGTAAAGTTCAGAGGGGTCATCTAGCCAGCATGTGTCCCAGTAGGTCTTGTATCGATGTCAGTGTGACAAATGCCAAAACTTTTTTCACTCCCCTGAGCTCACTTCAAGATGGATGTCAACATGTCCTCTAAAGAATGCTTATTGTGGAAAACTTGTAAAATACTGAACAATATGAAGAAGATGAAGTTCCCTATTGTCCTACCATTCAGGATTAGTCACCATTAATACAAATGTTTTTGCTTATGTTTATTATTTTAATTTATGTGTATTTTAAAGCATGGCAACTGGAACCATAAATTGTTTTTAGTACAATGGGGAAACCTATGAAACAAACCTAATTATGAGATAAAAATTTTGAATTGGCTGAAATTGATTTCCAAACCTGTGTGTGTGTGTGTGTGTGTGTGTGTGTGTACAGCACAATTGATCCAAAACAAAACACAACTTTAACTTGCTTGTTGTTTTATAAATTTATATTCTGAATAAAAAATTCTACAATCATTTTGCCTGCGATGTAAAAAGCAACTGAAAGTCTGTCAGAAGTTTTCATTGGTGGCACTTATTGAGAGAAGTGGCTCATAATAGTCT
Organism: Aselliscus stoliczkanus; assembly: GCA_033961575.1. Taxonomy (NCBI): domain Eukaryota; kingdom Metazoa; phylum Chordata; class Mammalia; order Chiroptera; family Hipposideridae; genus Aselliscus; species Aselliscus stoliczkanus. The sequence continues at coordinate 124,830,520 of CM066729.1, forward strand.
TGTAGAGAATGACTTAGGAATTTAGAATTGTACAAGAGCCATGAAGATGTCCAAATCATTTGACAGAACAATACAATTTCTTGGGTATTTACCTAAGGAAATTAAGGAAACATATTTATACAAAAAGGAAAGTTACATGGGCAAAGGTGTTAATTTTACATTATGTCTAATAGTGATTAATTGGCATGACATTTATGTGAAGTAATAGAAGATGGTTAAGTAAAATGGTGCAGATATCCATTTGATGAAATAACACGTAACCAGTAAATATGATAGCTGGAGATAATGGGTCAACAGACTAAGCACTAACTGAATTCAAATAACCATAATAACTTTGATTTACTTAGTGCTTACTATATGCTATATACCTGCCACATGTGATCTTATTTAATTCTCTCCAAAACTCGATGTCAGACAGTATTTTCCTTATTTTAAAGTTAAATAAACTCAGGCTAAGAGATGTTACTTTCCCAAAGTTAAAGCCTGGTAAGTGAAAGAATGTTCTATTGGTTTTACAAGTTAAAGTCAAGGAAAGGATGAAGGGAGAATGAGGAGGGAAAGGCATCCAGCTCAGGGAGGGCTATCTGAGAAGGTCTCTGTCATCTTGGTCTCTTGCTTATTGTCTCTCTGACCCTCCTGTTCCTGGAACCCTATGCTCCTCTTCCTTTTTTACTCTAATTTGAAATAGGAAATTGTTCAGAAACCTGGAGCCCCTGTGCTAGAAGGCGTGTATTGTTAGTAACTCCAACTTCCTTAGGTAGGGAAATTTCTTGATGAGTTGTCCAAGACAAGGAAGGGAGTAGAAGTTGGATGTAGAAGCCCAATGAAAAATGGGACTCTGTGGAAATGAATAACTGTGTCACCTTTCTAAGATTTATCTCACAGCTTGTCCCAGATGTACCTCTCCTCTTGAAAGAAATGCTCTGGGAAATAGACATAAAATAAAGCTATTTATTCCACTGCTTTCAGTCTACTTGCAGAGACACATAAACATTCTGGACGGCATCCTTGGGGCTTCGCACATGCTGACTCTGTGTGCTGTTGCCCTGGGGAAATAGAGACCCAAGGTTGCAATTTAGTTGTTTCTACAGGAATATTATCTTCTCAGGGAGAAAAGCAACATATTGGTGAATCTGTTGTGTTTCTTCTTTCCTGATTAAATCAAAATCTCAGCAGAGCAAATCAATCTACTTTATCCCCCTGTTTAAACCACCACTCCTTCAACTTTGATCTTATTACTGCTCACCTGGATAACTGTAACCGCCTCCTAATAGTTTTCCCGGCTCTGGTCTCTTGCCCTCCCTGCATTCAGTTCTCCAGTACTGCTGAGAGTTCTTAAAATGCAAGTATGATATTGACACTCCCTTGCTTAAATTCATTGAGTAGTGCTCCATTTATTCAGTATACAAATGCCCTATCATGGCATAGAAAAACCTTCATGATCCCTTCCTGCATTTTCAGCACCATCACTAGTCACTTTTTCTTATGCCCCAAATATTTCAGCCACATTCATCATCATTACCGAACAAAGCATACTCTCCTATGTTTCAGGGCCTTTACAGATAGAGTTAATTTAATGTAGAATGTCTTTCTAGAACAACTCATCTTTAATATCACTGCTTCTAAGAAGTCTTCCAGCACGATTTAATCGTAGATAATCCTGGACATTCTCATGTATCAGTCAGATTCTTAGTCGCAGACAACAGAACCCACTCAGCTAGTTTAAGGGAGAATGGATTAATTGAGGAAATTAGAAAACTTCCTGAGTTTTGGAAGGGCAGGGAAAGTAAGCTCCAGACTCACTTTCCAGCAGCGGCTTTCGGAACCACACCATGGTGTGGTGCTGGTAAAGAAGCTGTTCCTGCCTCTGGCCCCAGAAGCTGCCTCTGGACCATGCTACCTCTGCTGCCACTCAGACCCACTGAATGAGTGCCCGGCACTCTTCCCTGTTTTCTTATGGAACTCACAAATCCAGGTGTTCTGTAGATGTGTCTGACTGGTAGAAACAAAGCCACATACCTACATCCTAGCAGCAAGGGAGACTTGGAACATTTTCATTTTTGGCTCTACATTGAGAAGGCAAAAATTCAAAATTTGGAGAACTATATAAAAAAACATTGCAAAACCATGTTTCTGTCTCTATTAAAAAAAAATCCTTGCATTTTGCTATCATTCTCTTTGTATATGTGTGCTTCCCTTGCTGCTTGCTAGACCATGGACTCACTTTAAGATGGTATTTTACTCATTTCTATATCCACAACCCTCTGGCACAGTGCCTAACATATCAGTATTCTTTGTTGATTACTAAAAGACTAGAGCTATGAGAATTCCTTGCCTAAAACTGTTTGCACAGTTAATTGTACGAGATGTTTTAATCTAGTCTTGAAAATTCCATCCTGGTTTTTATGCTCTGAAAAGCTGTAAACCGAATCTTAAATAAGTCAAGCTGCAGGAAACAGGACTTTAAATACCATTTCAAATTTGGTCTCTAGGAGCAAGACTATATATTCTTCCAGCGTGTTCAGATTCAGTGCCACCTCATACATTACATGCCACAATTAAATGGGACCTTCAGCAAGTGATCAAGTAAGGAGAGGTTATCTTTACTGCTCTTTGCCTCCTCTCCCAGCCTTCTCTCTTCTCGTGGCTATCGTGCTTTACTGCCTACAAAGGACCTTCACACCTTTGCGTATTTAATGCTCACAGCCATCCTGTGTGGTTTTCGTATCTCCATGTAAGAATCTAGGCCAGAGGTTGGTAAACTACAGTGTCAGGGCCCAAACAAGCTTCAGCCCATATTTGTAAGTAAAGCTTTATTTGGGGTGCAGCCACACTGTCTTAGTGAGTTATAACAGAATGCTATAAACTGGGTGGCTTCAGTGATGAACACTGATTTCTCACAGTTCTGGAGGCTGAGAAATCCAAGATCAAGGCAGGGACGGATTTCTTCTCTGGTCACAGCTCTCTTCCTCATTTGTGGACAGTCATCTTCTTGCTTTATCTTCACATGAAGGAGAGAGAGCAAGTTTTAATCCTTTCCTCTTATAAGGACACTGATCCTAAGACAGGTTAGTTAGTATAACGTCAGGTAGTCAGGAATTTCCTGGTAGACTTAGCAAAGATAAAACACTAGCCATTCCTTACACTAGCCATTTCTTTCAAAATTATAAGCTAACTCCCTCATACTGGAACAAAGACATCCATCATGCCTCAGAGGAACAAAGCCATTTTGAAGGATGTTACGAAAGGCCTTCCCAAGGCTGAGCAACAGAACAAACCTGATAAACCCCTTAATAACAGTATTTCAGCATTCCCCCTTCCAGGCAGAAACAAAAGTATGAAACTCAAACCTAGTACCCTAACTAGTGGGCATCCCAGTTCTGGGTATCCCCTCCCGCTCGGGAGCTGTAACCTTTCTCTTGCTTTAATAAAACCATCCTCTGCTACAAACTCTACCTCTCTGGTCCATGTCTCCATTCTTCAGTTTCACAAGACTCCAACCCTGGCACAAGAAATATCCTACATTAATCCCATTATGGGGCCTTCACTCTCATGACCTCATCTAATCCTTAACTTCCAAAGGTCCCACCTCAAAGTACCATCACATTTGGGATTAAAGCTTCAATATATGAATTTTGGGGCGACACAAACATTCAGTCCACAATGTATACCCACTTATTTATGTATTGCCTATAGCTCCATTGGGGCTATAATGGCAGCATTGTGTATTTGCTATGACCTGCAAAGCCTAAAATATTATCTGGACCTTTACAGAAAAGTTTGTTGTGGCCTGAACCTCTGTATCCCAAGGATTTGGTGAAATTATCCATGCAAGTCAAGTCTTGAAACTAAGTCTTCTGACTGTAGGTTCTATTCCTTTGGCATCCTTATTGGGAGCCATCTAAAACATGTGGAGTTTCTTGAAAGTAGATTCCTATAAGACTGTAATGTGTTCCTTTTGAGTCACTTGATTCATAGTGGTGACCAAGTGAGTCAGAAATAAAGTTTATAATATATAAGCATGTGTTGTTAAACCTTGTTGTCACAGAATTTTAAATAGATTGGTTTTGTTAATTTGTGCATTCAATATATACTGATTGTTCACAGGTAGTTTACAGAATTCTGCAGATAAAGATAATTAGTCATGATTCTTCCACTTAAAAGCTTCTACTCTAGTGTATGAGATTGTTCCAGGTATCTCTTGCTATGTAATAATCATTTCAAGTTTAGCAACTTAAAACAAGTCATTATATATCCTGATTTTGTAGGTCAGGAATTGGATCAAGGCATTTAGGACAGTTGTTCTGTTCCATGTGGTGTCCATAGAGGACACTGGTTGATGGGTGGACTGTTCTGGCTGGATACACATAGCCGGGGCCATGTGGGATGTCTGGAAGGCTGTAGTGGCAGCTAAGAACACCTATAGACCACCTACACATGGTTTCTCCAGCATGGTGGCACAGGGTAGTGGAACTTCTTATATGGCTGCTCTGGATTTCCCCAAAGAGTATTCTATGAGAACATAAAGTAGAAGCTACCAGAAGCCTGGAATTATTCTGTCATATTCTATCAACCAAAGCAGTCACAAGCCCTTCTTGGTTCAAAGGGAGGCACCATAGAATCTACCTCTTGGGAGGAATGTCAGAGAATTTGTGGCTGTCTTTAATTTGCCACAGATATTGACTAGAAAAAGTGTAAAACATACACAAGACAGTGTGCTGTGGAAGCCCAGAGAAGGCAGGGACTGATACTACTTAGAGTATTAGTCAATTCTAGAAGAAGATAAGTTTGTCAGACAGTTAAGATGGCAAGCATTAAGTCATGGTGCTACAAAACAGTCTGCTATGTTTGGGAAATAAGAAATGTGTGTTAGAGTAGTAGGTGCATGGAAAAAGGGGAGGGAGATTATGATGATGATGGTGTGGATATCATGGTGGTATGATAAAGATGATGATAATGTAAGTATAACTGCCTATACATTGTACATTTGCTATGTCTCAGACTTTCAACATGAATTCTATATTAAGGAAGCTGGACACTGTCAGGAAGACAACAGAGAATCAACTGAAGTATTTAGGATGGAAGGAAAAAAGTTACATTTGTTTCCTAAGCAATAATTCCAGTGGCAGTGTGGAGGGCATGGAAGAAGGTTAATGGCTGGGCAACAAGTTGGAGACCGATGAGACCAAAAGCTCATCTGAAAGCAACACAGCCTTGGTAGAGCAATGGCAGTTGAAAGAGAAGTTAGATTCACAGGCAGAACTGATTGGATTTGGTGACCTGGATATGAGGCATAAAGAAGAGAGAAGAGTTCAAAATGAGTTTGAATTTTCTAGAGTAAAGAATTCACAGCATATTTAGAGTTTCTGTTTTGCCATAACTTCCGTTTCCTACAATTTTGGCTTGCTCTTGGCCCTTATGGCTCCTCATGGCCCTTGAGATGTCTCAAAATCAATTTTACTGTCTTTATTATATATCTGTTTTTATTTTCCATTATGAGCTGTTTGGTTTCTCTGTATTTCATAACTGAAATTCCTGAGAATATAAATCTGATCAGCTTAGCTTGCTTGTCCTGGTTTTGCCAGTATGGTTGCTTTGTGCCATGTCACTTTATAGGCCTTCTTATAGGTAATGGACTCAGAATTCATTGACTATGACTTTGTTGATATTGGGTCATGAGCCCAGCTTAGTACAATAGACCATGACTAGGGATTGGGGGAGAGGACCCATGGTTTTGCAGAAGATGTGAGTGGGGCAGTTTCCTTTAGATGGAGCCAATAATTTAATAGCCTTTATGATTACATAGTAAAGTTGTATGGAACTCAACTTATCAACGCTACTCCCAATATGCTGTATCCATCCTCCCTGGGACCATGCATGTTACTCTGGATGGTATAGTAGAAAGAGAGGGGAAAGTAAGAATGAGGATATGGGAAAGAATTACACTGATATTATTGACTCTGCGATCTAGGATCATGTACATAGGGAATAAAGGGAGTAAAAGTCATGGTCAACAGAGAAACAAGGAAACAAAGAAGTGACTGTGGAGGAAAGTCTCATTTAGTGGGAGAGAAGAACTAAGCTAACAAGGATATGATCTCTTAATTTAGGAATCAGAGCTAGCATGGTTCTAGATGAAGAAAATTTAAAATGTGGGTATGGGAGGGGGTTCCCCAAAGTGGGAAGAAAGTAAACATGTTTTTTAGAGGAGGTGAAAGAATCTTGAGTTGGGTTGAATTCTCCCAATGGTGAGATGAGACCAAATGTGGATGGTGTGGGTTGAGGAGATAGAGTCTTCCATGGAGGTGATGAAATTGTTTAGGTTGATAGCAGGTTTGGAGTGGAGAGGATACAGGGAACCAGACTTCAATATTCTCCTTAAATGAAACAGAATAATCAGGCTACAACAGTAATGGTTATGAATAAAGGGCAGGACTTATTGAAGCTAGGGGCCCAGAAGGAAGGGATTTTAATTGAAATGGAAATGCAATGGCCTGAGAGTAAGCAAAGCAGCATGAAGAGAACAATAATTCTCTCTACCTACATCTACTACAATCCTTCTATAGTCCTGCAAACAAACTGTGAAGTATGCCCTGAAGCAGAGCTGCCAGAGGAACATCCTTCCCTGGGAATAGGGTTATGGAGAAACTCATATTGGACAGGAATAGCTAAAGGAAGGCAGTTTGGGAACCATGCAGGAAGAAGAATGAAAGTGGAAGAGTGGTCGACTAAAATGACATATAGGCTCCAATGGACTCGAGAAAGGATTGGGATCTGGGCTGGTGGGTGAGCTTCTGAGCTGCAGAGGGATAAGGGTAGGGAAGGAAAGACAGGGAAACAATAACAGAATACCCTGGGTCATTAATGTCTTTACAGTCCTACAGATGATGGATGCAGAATAAAAGGGAGGAGAGGGCCTATTTTCTCACTTGACCCCTGAGTCCCTCTTCTAGGAAGTAGAACCTATAGTCAAGTGGAAGGGAGAATGACAGATTGTTGCTGTCTAGAAACTTAGCAAAGGCACCAGGGAGAGTATGGGGCAGACAAATCTTTCTCAAAATCAGATGGGAGAGTGAGTATAAATGAAGTTCTTTCCTTTTTTCAAAGTCATCTCAACTTATCATGAGGACAATGCTGTAAATAGGACATCTTGGAAAACCCAAAACATTTTTTAGAAGATAAAGTAAATCCAATTTGTTGAGATGTTTCAGTGCTTGGAGATAAATCACATTATTGTATTTTATCAGTAGATGGGTGGGCAGTTTAACAGCATAAAACTGGCAGCAAAACAGAAAGGGCTCTTGTAGAATCCGTTATTTAATGCAGGTTTTTGGGCAGTGTAAATTAGGTCTCTGCAGAGAAACAAAGCAATTATGTAAATTGGGACAGCCTGATGGGGAGTGTCTGCACAGGGTGAGGGGGAGAGATGGTGAGGGGGTAGGTGGGTTAAGCAGTGGTTGGCACATTGGGGATTTTTTTTCCTCAGGGTAAATGCCATCCTGGGTGTGAGGGTTGGTGTGTGGAGGGATACAAAGCCATAAGGGTCAACATGGTGCCTCTTTTCAAAGTGTGCATTTAGCAAGACAGTGATCAAGAGTGCAGGCTCTGTGGCTATACTGCCTGGTTCCCATCCTGGATTTACCACTTAAGACCTCAGGTGATCTTGACTCCTCTCTCATGTGTAAAATGGGACTAATGATTTTACTTACCTCACATGATTATTGCGAGGATAAAGTAGGATAATGTATGAAAAGGATTTATAATAGCTTCTGATACATAATGTTACTAGTATGGTTATCTACATTTTATGTGTTTCATATTCTGTACAGATACAGATGTACAGGGACCCTTATAGTCAGGCCCCATCCTGCTTCCTTTAATGAGGCTGAATTAAGACATGGATTTCTCCATCATCAAGTTGCTGTCATACAGACATGAGCATGCCATGTCAGTGGAGAAAAATTACTGAATTCTTAAATGGAGAACCTGGGTCACTGAAATAGCTCTTGGGCTGCCTTCTACTTTGCAGGGAGATGTGAAGGCTTGGTTCTAGTAAAACAATGTCACCACTGCAAAAAGTCCTGAAGTCCCAATAAGGTGTCATGTAACTGAGGTATAGCCTCAGCTCTGCTGTAGCTGAGCTGTGTGCTCTAGGCCTACTTACAGACATGGTAGACAGAAAGCACATGGACTAGTGTCAGAGACATGCACAGCCTCCCCCCGGGGTTAGGCACATTCCTTTGGCACTGCCACAATGTCCTATGTGGTTTCTGATGTTACCCTTCCAAAGATTTCCATAATTATGTGTATGCCTTTGTCTTATCCACTAGACCACAGGTCCTCAAATATGAATAATGATAATATTAACTAACATTTATTCAGCATTTACTCTGTCACAGTTATATCTTTGATTCTCGTATCTTTTTTCTTAAAGATTGTATTGGGCAATTGGGGTAGGGGAACAGCATTGGGGAACCGGCAAGGGGAACAGACAAGTTGCTGTCCTTTAGTTCCTCAGTCTAGCTATGGAGGACATCGCTTCACTGGCCCATGTTGGTATTATCACTGCACTCCTCTCGGGTGAGGCAGATCGGTTGCCAGCCTCTGGACTGCCACTCACAGCAGCTCTTGGCAGCTCACACCAGCTACCAACTGCTCCCACTGGCTGTCGGCCACTCACTATAGCCTGTGGCAGCGCACTGCAGCAGGGGCTGTCCCGGGGACTCACAGCCACCCAGCTCCAGGTGGAGCTGTTGTTCACCATCTTAGCTGTAGAGGGCTGTGTCACTGGCCCTCATATGTGGGATCTGAACTGGGGCCGCTGGCATCCCAAGCCCGCTCTTAACCAACACGCCACTCGGCCAGCCCAAATTCTAGTATCTTTTAAATCCCACAGTATCTGGCATATGGTAGTCACCTAATAAATGTTCAATAGATCACTAGATACAAGAATAGATACCCTTGGTTTGAATCAGACACTTACTTAACTTATGAACTTTGTGCATATTTTTCATCTTTCTGAATCTTAACTTTCCCATAACACCTGGCACATTCCAGGCTCTCAGTAGATTTTATTTAATTGAAATGTCCCACTTCACCAGCTTAAGGTTACAAAATAGGTTATGATGTATAATTATTCCCAGATCTACATCTTGGGCTTCATATTTCTATATTGAATCATCTATTTAGCATTTCTGGTTGATTTGCAGTAGGCACCTCAAAACTTAGGTTCAGGGCTGGCTGAGTGGCTCAGTTGGTTAAGAGCTTGATCAAGAGTGCGAGCTCTGAGCAACAGGGTAGCCAGTTCAATTCTTAGCGCAACCTGAGCTGCTACTGAGCTGCCAACAGGTGGAAGGATGGTTCAGCTAAACAAAAAACAAAACAACAACAACAACAACAAAAACACACTTAGGTTCACACATGACCTCCTGCCTCTCATCAAACCTTCTCTCAGTCTTCGCTATCTCAGGAAAAGGCACCACCACCCACACATGTACTCAAAACAAAAATGTAGGAGTTATCATGGATTCTTCTATTTTCCTGTCACCTGACATCCAATTCATCAACAAACCCTCTAAGTTTTTTCTGAATCTGATTCCTTCTCACCCTCTCCACTACCCCAACCCTTATCCAAACTACCCTCATTTCATGTGTGTACTATTGCACTTACCTCCTAAATAATCTTTTTGCTGTGCTTTCACTTGTATACATCCACTCCTTTTTTTTTGCCATATGGATCCCAACTACCCCCAGTTTTTTCTAGGGAAATGATGGATAGAATAGAGTGATGACCTATTCATCTGAAAGTCAGGGGGAAGGAAAAGGCAGGTGTGCGTGTGTGTGTGCGCGCGCGCGCGTGTTTGGGGAGCCTAGGGTTTAGAGTGCTGGAAGGCAAGGACGTTTATGAGAAGAAAGGTCCTATAACAGGAGCAAGAGAGGAAATCCACAAATGGGATTTGGCAGCCTTTGGGAAAGGTGCAATCACAAGGTAGGAGAAAGGAGCCTTTAAGGTGAGCTCAGCCTGTGAGGCGTCCATCGTAATGTACTCTGAATGGGCTGGAAGGGCTGCTCTGCCGGAGCTGCCCTGTCCGTTCATCAGGCTCCATGTGTCTAACTGAGCAACTAACATTAAACATTTTCTGGATATGGGTTCTACTACCTCTGATGGATGTTTAGGGCATGATAATAGGTTTGTAATAGAAACATTGAACCTCAAAAGGGAATGAAGTCTAGTTCCTGACTTTTTCTCTCCCAGGATGCTTCAAGCTTACTGGACATATTTACCTGCTGTCTTCCCAGCAAACCATGAATTCTGTATGTGGATATGGGGTGGTCCTTGCTGAACCCAAAACTTCTACTTTATTGGCAGTTCCTGCCTCTATTGTATGAGGATCTAACACAGAGCTGCCCAAACAGAAGACTCCGATGAACATTTATAAATGCAAATAGAGCATCATAGATACTGGATATTTTAATACCCATCAGTGAGCCACTTTGAGATCTTAAGAAAGCATAATGTAGTCTCTTTGTCTGAAGTCCCATTGCTGCAAAATGATCAGTATTGAATTTCTATAGCTTCGTATTGTGCTGTTGACCACATAGACCCCAAAATCCTTCCAACTGGAGATGATGTGTCAGCTCTGATCCTCTTAACTGGAAGTAAAAAAACAGGGCAAAGCTAGATGTGGGCTTCCCTGGCTTCAGACCTCGGCTTAATGTGGGTAAGACTCTGGCCAAACATGAACTTCCAGTTTTCAGAGTATGCTTAATTGAGAGCTGTGGTTTATTTTGTTCCCTTAGCTAAACTGGCATCTGTACAAATAAAAATGTAAAAAACCATAGCTGCAGGCTTCCGAAAGAGCCAGTAAGAAGAAAAGAGAGAGACTGTGTTTAGAAAACCATAAGGTTGAGCTATTCTTCATTTTTATGATCATTCTCCCATTTCATGGTCTTTCTTGGCTGGAGTGAGTGCCAGCCAGGGCCAGTTGTACTTGTGAGCCATCTCTAAGGAGCCAGGAGGCCAGGGGCACACCCTCTCCCGTCCTAACCTTTCTTGGTATTTGTTATGAGCTCTAAATCAATCTATACAATTTGTCTAAAGTCACAAGAAAGGAAATCATTCATTTTTCTCTTTTGGGTAGCAATCATGTCTGCTCTCTCTTCCCTGCGGCCTCTTATCAGAACCTGGAAGCTAAAAGTGTAATACCATTTCAATTTATGCTTCAGGAACTTGGACTAGGGCAAGCTGTTTAGGTGAAAGGCTTCTACACTTGAGAATAATCGTAGGCATTAGATAAAAATAGTTCCCAGACTTTTATGCTTAGAGTTATAACTCAGTGTGTCCAAGGACTATCATTTTCCAGAATTTCTAGCAGATAGAATTGCTGGTATGCTAGAATCTCAGAATCAGTAGTAATTTGGCTGTGATCTCATCAGACTTTATAGAAGAAAATACATCAATTGTAGAAATTTTTCCCACTTTTGAACAATGACATCACTGCTCAGCTTTTACACTTGAAAAAAAACAAAATCTACAGGAAGGGAAGATTTCCTGGTTTTCTCTTTTTGCCAGAAAAATCTTAGTATCATGATAGATACAAGTAGTGAGGGAAATCAGCCTTCTGTCCTGGATGCATGAAAATGCCGGAGCCATCTGCTGGAGCCAGCCTGGCCCATGGTGTCGTATTACGTTTTTTATGTTCATCAGTTTTTTTGCAGCACTCAGCCTCAGAGGCTGATAGGGAGTCCAGGAGATGAAGCTGAACCAAGACTGTCTGCCTTCAGAGGGAGACGTCTTTGATATTCGTGTGCTTGTTCAAACTTCCTCCTGACAGAGCTCACTGACAGCCATTCCCAGCAGAGCTCAGGGCTGCGCACACGCTGTACACTTTTGTTCTATAAACAGGGAGAGGGATGAGCAAACTGCTTGCACAGACTAGAAACAAGCCTCCTCCTCAGATCCGAGACCCTGTTTTGTCTGCGACCTAATTACCCCTTCATTTCTAACACACAGCAGCCAGCCTCGCAGGAAGTCCAGCTGAGACCTGCAGAGGGAGCCTGCAGGTCTGGAAGAGTTATCCAGACCTCTTTTCATTCCTCTCTCCCGTCTTGCTCTTTTCTCTCTCATCGGTGCATTTGTAAAGGCAGTATGTAAGAAAACACTGAGCCAGGCATCTTTAAAATATGCCCTTTGTAAATCATCACTGTCTGTAGTCACAATGCAGGGAAGACAGCAGCCGGAAGTGGCTGCTGCCTGCTCTCAGAGCCAGCTCCCAGAAGGCTGCAAGCAAAGGAGAAAGGAGGCCCTCCCATGTGTTGCGTAGGACAGACAAATAGCTCTTGAGTTTGTTGAGATGTGGGGCTGATCCTAGCAGCTGTTCAGGCCCTAAGAGGGCTGTTTAGAATGTGCTGGAACCAACAATCAAACTCTTCTCCGGCTACTGCTGCTGGCTTTTTAAAAGCTGTCTGCCTGCTTGCCTTACATTTCTATGGCATTTTAACAATTATGAAGACCTTCTATATATACTGCATTTCATCCTCATGGTAACCCATGAGAAGTATGTATTATTATTAAGCAGTGTGATATAAGCCAAAAAAGGAGAAAATCTCAGAAAGGATAAATGCTGTACCCCAAAGCAAACTCAGTAAGTGGCAGAAAGTCCCATCTGCTCCCATCTTCTTGTCACACTGTCACACTCACAGCTCGCTCTCCTCTGTTACCTCTCTGTAGCACAAGGCAGCGGACATCAAACTTGAGCATGGGTCAGAATCACCTGGAAGTCTTCTTAAAGCACAGGTTGCTGGCAGGCATCTCCCCCGACTTCCTGAGGTCTGGGGTGGGCCTGAGGATTCACATCAGGTAATGCTGCCCCTGGTCCAGCAGCCACACTTTGAGAACCACTGATACCTAGAAAATCCCCTTTCTATAGTGTAAAGCCATTGTTAGCTCATTTTGGGAGACTCATTTCCATGTATGCAAAGCAGCTGAGTGTCAGTGCACATTGGGCAAAGGTGGTATAGAAGTCCTTGCTCACCGATGCCCCCTCTCTGGACTCTGCCTGGTCATTCCCCTCACACTTGGCAACTTCCACAGGCTTCTGAACTTACTGTTGGAAGGCAAGTTCTTTTCACCCCTGGAACAAAACCCACTTCATTATACGTTAGCATACGTACAAAAATTAATTTGTGGGAGTGTTTGTAAATCAACCTATAAAGGCATTCATGCATGCACATATATTTTATTCTTCTAGTCTCTGAAAATAGTTAAAAACCTTACGTGTTTTTATTTTGCAGCATAGGAAAGGAAAGGAACATATTCCAAAACCTATGGAAAGAAAGTGCAGCTAATTTCTCTGGGCATGAATGTGTGGAGAGTCAAAGGATTACAGCTTAGGATGGTGAAATAGTAGGGCATGTGGACTGGAAGACTAAGTCCAAGTCCTGGCTCACCCATTTAACCAGCGGCTCCTCCTCCTCTGGATCCTGTTTGAGTTCCTGGGCCCATGGCACACACAGGGGAGACCAAGGTGAATGCCATAGTGATAGCCTGTCCACATAGTGAAGGAGCTCACAGGCATACACATATATGGTGAGATAGTAACTTTAAACAATTTCTCTCCCTGCCTGCTCCTTTTCTCCTTTAAGACCTTTCACCCATTTGAGCAGCTAGGCTGTTCTATGCTCATCCATTCAGGGAAGGGATGACTGGAGAAAGAAGAGAAAAGAGGAGTCACTTTACAGCTTCTGGTTTTTAAAGTTTAATCTTTTATGGGGAACAGAAAGGACTCAAGGTCTAGAAAAAATATTGAGAGACAAAATGAATATCCCTCTCTAACCTCCTCCATCCTTTAGACTATAAAAAGGAGCACTTTGGCTTGAAGGAGAGAGAGAGGGTTGGAAAACCGATAACACTGATCTTGGTAGATCCTAGAGAGAGGGTACAAGAAACTTTCTAGGGGGTACAGTCATGGAAAGTGGCAGGACTCTTGACAAGAAATGGCAATGTGTCAGGGGCATTATCAGTAGGTGATTTCCTTGTGCCTAAAATGGCAAGGAAGTTGTGGAGACAGACTCTGAGCCTGATGAACTTGGGGACAGGGCCTGAGGTAACCCAGATCAACTTAATTGGACCAAAAATCTAGGGCCAGGCAGGGCGATGGACATCTCAGCTCTCATGGATAGATGACTTCACAGAGCTGAGATTCTACTCTTGTTACTGTTTTGGCACCATATAATACCCCTAGAAATTATGCCATCTTGAACTGAAATTGAATTATACAAAAACCAGAGAAAGTTATATTCATTTGACATCTCAGTTTGTAGGCTGAGATTCAATCTTAGTACATGGATAACTTATACTATGGAGCGTAAGAGCTGTGCGGAAGCATTCTCTGAGACAGTGGTAACTCAGAGGAGGCAGTGACAAGTCCTCAGAGAAGGTCACCTTTCTGGAGGGGTTATGGCTTGAAATAGATCAATGCAGATTCAATAATATTTTCTTTTCTTAAAACATAATCTTGTCAAATTCAGTTTTGCAAATTACAATATTTTCCAGAATCATAACCTGTGCTTAGTGAGAAATTACTAGAGATTCCTTTCATATGTAATGTCATTCCCTTCTTTCAAATAATTCTATGCATCTCTAAGACCAAGATCAAGTTCTCAAAAACTTAGCTAGCATACCCTGTCCATGTTAATCTTTTCCTTTTCCATGGCTATTTGGAAGCACTGTTAGTTCTGCACATTTTATTACTTTAGATTATACAGCCTTGTTTCTTGATTGATTCATCTGTTATTCACATCTTCCAGGATGGATTGTAACTCCTTTGTGATTAAGGTTTCATTCAGTTAGATTTTCTCAAAGGTGGGAACAGTCAGGGTTCCACTTCTTTAAAAGTTCTCCCAATGTTTACCAAGAACTTGTATGTATTGAAGCAGCTCTAAGTGCTATGCTGATATTATTGTAACCCAGTGTAGTGTAGCAGGTGCTATTATTTTTCCCATTTTACAGATGCATACACTTAGGGTGAGTCAAAAACCCACTGAAAAGGATCATCAGAGCTGGAGTAATGAATATATGTGGTTTTAATCAGAACAGAAAAAAATAATTGCCTGGTCTTGCTTAGCTTAGTATGTTTCTTTCTTCTTCTTTTTTAAAAAATTTAAATAAATAATGATTGGAAGTTAGTATCAGAATCTCAATATAGGTTGGTTATCTTTTCCTATATATGGGTTATTCTGAAATTAATGATCTACTAACCATTTGATGATTGGGACCTGCTATTCTGGATGAATCATTTTGTACAGGCCCCAACAGATACTGTTATAACTGGAGAGCAGGTTCAAGTATGCCCTGCTACTCTTGCAATGAAATTTCCCATGTCTCTATGGGAGCCTGGAGAAGCATTCCCTCACTGAGAAGACTCTGTATTCCTGTGGTCTGTATTCCTCTCTGCCTAGGTACATGTTACCCACACAAGCCCTCTGACAGATCTCTGTGCTGTTGTGTTTAATCACTTTCTATTCACTCCATTGGTGAACTACCCTGAGGTTATGGGGATGGCTGAATTCATGACACCTAACACTGGACAGATGAGATTGAGAGAAGTGTATTCATCATGCATTCTCACAGCCTGGGGCCAGAAGGCAATGTACCACACAGGGCCACAGGCTTGGGGACAGAAGAACAACCATGGGCTGTGGAAGGCAAGCTTTGTAGTACCAAGAAAGTGAGGTGGTCCCAGATTTGTGGTGGGAGGGATAGTGGTGGTTGGTGGAAGATGTGGTTTTTTTGTTTAATTCCATGGCTGTCAGAGAATATAACCTCCCTACTTAGAAGTAAGCAGCAACTTTATGTGGCCCTTCTGATAAGGAGAATTTCTTATCCCTGGAAGAAGAAGGGAAGGGGAATTGTGGTTAGGCATTGGAGGCCTAACCACAACTACTTTATACTAAGGCAGCCCTTAATACTGAACTTTCCCAATGGGCCTGAAATCACATGCTATGCAATGCTCGTGTGAGGGCTCTCACCTTATCAGGCTATCATTATTTATCATGTCAAAACATAGTCTCTGATCTCCTCATGGCTGGTAGCTCCAGGATTTGAATATGCTGAATACAGAATCCTTGCTCTTCAGATTCTCAACTGAACCTAACTTTAGAACAGTTTTTCAGCTTCTTTCAAACTGAATACAGAGATTACTGACACATGGGAGAGAGAAGACTGAGGGATGTGTTCGTTATTCAACCCTCACACCTCCCCAGATTTCATATTGTATTCCTTCAAGTAGGCCACTAGGAAACTTCTTTGATCTGATTACCCTGAGTAGTTAGGGTTCTTTCAGTCTTATGGAGAAGGAGTCTATAAGATCCACTACAAGAAAAAAAGGGGGATTTCTACAAGCATATAGATTGATTTTGAAGAGCATAGGGCAGGGAGGCCGCTGGCCCTCATGACTGAATGGGAATGAGAAGCTGGATGCCCACAGCCTTTCCAGAGCTCACCTTCCTTCCTCTCTCTCAAATTCTCCTAATTTCTCTTTATTAGCAGATAGTCTTTATATGCTTCCAGACCACATGTTTAACCCACAGAATAACACCTGAATTTTCATCTATTTTCAATAGATTGGACCAGACTGATATCTCTTAATCCCAACTGGAAATTTCATGGAGAAAGAAGTCTGTTTTGTTTATCTTGGGTCACCCATGGACCAACAACACTCTGGAACCAGTGAGTCTGGGTCACCTTTGATAAAATGAAGCCAGGATCCTTGGCTATGCCTACGTGAATTGAGTGAGTGATGGAGAAGCAGTTCTTATATGAAGGGCTGGGTTCTAGTGTTCTTGTTTCCTGTAGAATTGCTTTTACAGCACACAGCTTTATTGTCATGACATCTGTGGTCTCTAATGCCATATATTGCATAGCTCTTCTTGATGGTGGTAAAATTCCTATTGAGGCTATCATTCATTATGTTGTTCCACAGTCTTCATAGAATCAGACACACATGGGTTTGAATTTTGTCTTGAGACTAGCTTGAATTAGGCAATTTACTTAACCTCTTATCAACTTTGGCTTCTCATTAATATCATGGGAATAATACACAGGATTGTTATAAGAATTAAATGACATACTGTTTGCAAAGTCTTTGCACTTAGAATAGTAGACACTCAATGAGCAGTAACTGTTAATTATCATTATTAATTTAATACTAATCATTATTATTTCATGCAGCATGCTCTCAGTCCAACATTGACAAATAAATTGATGGTTTCCTTTAACTGATGTTGACAATAAGATTGCAAGCTAATAGGTCTTCTGACAGGCATGACCCTCGCCTCTGAAAAACATAAAATACATAATTATGTTTTCATACTAACAAGGATTGAGAAGTAGTAATCTTGAATTTTTCCATTTTTGGAGATGACATCCACTAACCCTCACTGAGCATTCTTTGGTGGGAAGAGCACATACTGACATGTCAGGCTAGTTAGATGTGAACCTGTGGGCAAACCAAAGCCTGTCACTGCTGTCAAATAAATAATAGCTGGAAGAGAAGTACCAATTTGTGTTGGTGTGTGCTTTCTTTTTTTCCCCCCAAATACAATTTAAGGAGGATGTAGGGCAAGAACAAAGAAAAAAATATATATTGGAATTTGAGATTCAATATAGTACTGAAAGAGAACAGGAAGTAAAGGAAATTATTTATTTATTTTTAAAGATTGTATTGGCGAATTGGGGAAGGGGAACAGCATTGGGGAACCGGGGAAGGGGAATAAACAAGTTGCTGTCCTTTTGTTCTTCAGTCTAGTTGTGGAGGACATTGCTTCACTGGCCCATGTTGGTATTGTCTTTGAGTTCTTCTCGGGTGAGGCAGATCGGTTGTCAGCCTCTGGACAGCTGCCCACAGCAGCTCTTGGCAGTTCACACCGGCTGCCAGCTGCTCACACTGTCTGCCGGCCACTCACTGTAGCCTATAGCAGCCCACTGCAGCAGGGGCTGCAGCTATACTGTCCCGGGGACTCACAACAGCCCAGCTTCAGGTGGAGCTGTTGTTCACCATCTTAGTTGTAGAGGGCAGTGTCACTGGCCCTCTTATGTGGGATCCAAACCAGGGCCACTGGTGTCCCAAGCCAGCTCTTAACCAACGTGCCACTTGGCCGACCCAAGAAATTATTTAAAAAAAAATTTTTTTTTTAAAGATTTTATTGGGGAATTGGGAGAGGGGAACAGCGTTGGAGAACGAGGGAAGGGGAACAGACAAGTTGCTGTCCTTTTGTTCTTAAGTCTAGTTGTGGAGGACGTTGCTTCACTGGCCCATGTTGGTATCATCATTGCGCTCTTCTCTGGTGAGGCAGATCGATCACTGGCCTCTGCATGGCCACCACAGCAGCTCTTGGCAGCTCACACTGGTTGCCAGCCTCTCATGCTGGCTGCTGGCCACTCACTGTAGCCTATGGCAGCCCATTGCAGCAGGGGCTGCAGCTATGCCATCCCAGGGGACTCACAGCCACCCAGTTCCAGGTGGAGCTGTTGTACACCATCTTAGCTGTAAAGGGCAGTGTCACTGGCCCTCATATGTGGGATCCGAACTGGGGCCACTGGCATCCCAAGCCAGCTCTTAACTAATGCACCACTCGGCCAATCCGAAATTGTTTTTTAATTGACTAAAATATGGGTCTCAGAAATTAATTTTTCTTTAACCATAGAATATATATATATATATATATATATATATATATATATATATATTTATTTATTTATTTCAGAGCCTAGAGAAAATGAACTTTTCCTAAGCCCATCACATACATGTCTTTAATCTGCCTGCTGAGAAACTGTTCCTTTTTGCTTAGTGGTAGTTTTCCTTAATCAGATATTTTCAATATCATATTTTTTCTAATCTCTTTTCAAAATGCTTGGCTATTATGTTCTATCTTGAGTAAAGGTCTTACTGTACTTCTTTTAAGGTAAACTTTCAAATTCTGTCTTTTTGGAAATAGGCAAAATCTAAATGAATAAATAGAATGATGGAATAAAAAGTTAAACACTATATAAGGCAGGTGTACCAAAAGAATCAATTCTCATTCTCTCTCTCTCTTTCTTCTCTCTCTCTCTCTCTCTCTCTCTCTGTATATATACACGTATTATTATATATAATCCCCAAATTACTAGCTACACCATTAATTTAAAGCTGTAAACAAATTTTACTATCTCTGTTCTTCACTTTGCAATGACACACAATGAAGGGACAGGCTAATTAATAATCCCTTTTAGGGATGGCAGTGATACATTGAGAGGCTAAAATGGAGGCTGGAAACACAGCGCAGTGATGTGGCACCCGACATACCTGAAGCCAGAGGAGGTGGTCCAACTCATCTATTTGGCTCAGTCCTTCCAGACTCATCTCTTCACTGCCGTTGTTCTAGCCACACCGGACCCTTTATTGTTCCCCAGATACTTGGTGGGACATCCACTTGTACAGCTTCTTTTCCCTACTTTTGCCATTTCCTTTCCTGAAATTCCTTTCTACCTTCAACACCTGGGAAAAATCCTCAGTGCAATGATATGGAGGACATTTTACTTTCTTGCAAGCAGAATGATACCCCTTTCCCCTCACCCTGGTTTCTGTTGGGTAAACATTTTGATTAGCACCCTGGGCTAGGAGGAGAGATTCTCCAAACACCTAGTGCCTAACAGGTATGACCTCCTGGAATGCTTTCTCAGGCTCTGTGCAAACCTTCGGGCACTGCTGTTTGTTTTTCCCAAGTTGGACATGCAGACTGAGGATGGAAACTGATGACTCCAAAAGTTGACTAGATTGGAAGGGTTTGTGGGGCAAGAGGTGGAGAAGTGAGGCAGGTGGGAGCCAGAGAAAAACATTAGCAAAGCAAATAAGTATCTGATTGGATTTTTAAAATTGTGTTTACCTTTTAGTGCATGATTTAACATTTTCTCAGCCTCTTCAAGCAATCTTCAGTAAAAGTCAACGCTAGCCTCCAAAGCCTGTGGAGGTGAGTCTGCTCCTGGGCCTGGGACAGAGCCCTTATTATAGGTTCAAGAAAGAGAGCTGAGGTTCTCCATGAGAGGCTTGCTACTTCTGGATAACATCAGGAGTCAAGGCCCATCTTCTCATGCTCTCTCTTCCAGGCAGCCCCCATGTTAGAGCTGTCCAGATAGAGCTGATGATCCGCCTCTGAATGTTGAAAACACCTTATTCATCAGCAGACAGAACTCTAAGTCCATGGTCTGGGACTGTTATCTCATGTGTCTGGCTCACCCACTAAACTATGAGTTACATGAAGACAAAAGTGCTGGGATGTCTTACTCCTGCATCTCCAGTATGGACTAGTGTTAGGCCTAGAATAGGCGCCCTGTAAATGGTGGAAATGAGTAGTCAAGTCCAATTCTTTCTATGGCATCTTCAGGTATGTTTGCTGTTCATATTAACACAATTCTAAGGAAGAATATTAAAGGGAACAGTATCAGGCAGCTTTTAGGTTTTCGGGGCTGAACCATCTAATGCGAGAATGCTATTGGCTAACATTTTCCACAGTTTGACATTTTGCTTATGGGTCTAATAAGAATGTTTACCTTTCTCTGGAGCAGCTGGAAAGCTGTATTTTTCTTGGCTGCTGACCTTCTTACCTCATTTGGGAGCTTGGCATCCAATTAGGCCCAAGGATGTGCAGGCCAATGAGTCGGGTTATAACCAGGTCAGCCTCTCTCTTGAAACATGAAACATGAAAAAGAGCTGCTAAGCCAAATAACTGTGAAGGGGGTTTCAGGACACAATGGGAATAAATTAAGGAGATAAATAAATCTTCAACTATAAGTAGAGGACAAAGAAGAAGGGCAAAACTGGGTGTTTGTTCAGTAGAATGGTACTGCCAATTAAATGAAGGATGGAAAGTTTAAGAGTGTGTGTGTGTGTGTGTGTGTGTGTGTGCATGTGTCTGTGTGCACATGCGTGTATGTGTATCAGAGGGAGGGAGGGAGAGAGAGAGAAAGTGAGAGAGAGAGAGAGAGAGGTAACTGACTTAGCCTTTTTGGTGTTTTCCTCAGCGAAACGTGTATAATGCTTTCCCTCCTAGGGTGAGATTTTTTAGGGTGCTAGAACTAGTTCATGCTCAGTACCAGGCAGCTTCCTGCATGGTTGATTTGAGGGTTTCCTGATTCCATAATCTCTCTACTATTGCTTAGTGCCTGAAATCACACTGTGAGGATGAGTGTAGTGCAGGGGCAAGAGTCCTGGGCTTTGGAGCCAGGCAGAGATTAGTTATATAATATATGGGGAGACAGTTGCCTTCAAGTTAAAAAGTGAGGTTCTTCTTAATTAACTTAGACCACATTAGATATTTATGTCAAGTGGGTACTTTATGGAGTTTGACATTAGGACAAGTATCACTAATAATAAATGAATCTCCCAGGTTCAAGTCTCAATTCTGTGACTTTGCATACGTTACTAAGACTCTGTGAGCCCCCATTTTCCCACCTGTAAAGTGGGGGAATTGCCTTCATAGGATTATTTTGGGATGAACTGAGCTGAGGTATGTAGCATAGGAAGTCCTCAGTGGAAAGTGGATATTGGGTGTGGGGGTGGCGTGACAATTGTGTCAGACAGCAGTTTGCTACCCATTCTTTTTATTTTGTCTTCTTCCCTTAGGAACAGCATTGTAGTCACATTTCCAGCTGACAATGTGCCCAGTGTAGACTACATTTGTGGGGTTCCCTTGCAGCTATGTGTGAGCAAGTATTTCTGGCCACAGTGGGAGCTGAAGTTTGTGGGCAGGAAATTTAGAAAAGGTTATTAAAGGAAGAACAGCCCATTTGCCCTTCCCTGCTTCCTCCTTCCTGTTGCCTGGCATTCAGAGGTGATGGCAAACACTGCAGCAGCCATTTGGACCTAAGGTGATATTGAGAATTAAAGATATCTGAGGGTGACACAGTAGAAATATAGAGAAAGTCTGGGTTCCTACTAATCTATTGGGTCATCGGGAAAGTCATGACGCATTTTTGCATTGAAAAACATAGAAAAATACATCCTGACTTTCCCGATGACTCAACATATTGGAGCTCTTTTCCAGAACTTCTTTTGGGTGAGAGACTTGTCCAAGTCATAATTTTTTTTTTTTCTTAAATGTTATCTGCAGTCAAACTTAAGTCTAACTGACAGTGATGATGAAGATGATTCCTTTTTGGTTTTCAAGAGACCTGTATTAATTTGGGGATTTTATGTGGCTTGCCTTTTGATTGGTTAATTTTCAACTGAGCCAATTGGCTGGAGCAAGAACCTAAGGGAATGAGCGAATGCAAGAATAAAGAAAGAATGTGGTGGAGACTTCTGGTAAAATGGTGGAATGGACAGATGCTGTGCTGGCTGCCTCCCAGGATCACACCAAAATTGCAGACAGGTTGTGCAGCATTCGACCCCGGGGATCCCCGGAGCACTGGATGAACGGAATCACTAGGCAGGGAGCTTGGAGAGGAGGCCATGTCGGGTCTGGTGGGGGGGGGCGGAAACGGGAGAGGGCGAGCCCCGTGGGGGAGGCCCCAGCTGTGGGGGGCCTTCTCAGGTTGGGGGGGGAGACCCTCCGGCCCAGCACCAGGCTCACCAGCTCAGAGTTCCTTGCCGGGAGGAGGAGTTTCAAGATGGCTGGCAGTGGATTGGTGAGGACCCTCTTTGCTCAGCTCGGTGAGGCTGGGGTAGCTAGAGAGTCGATGGGGCCAGTGCACGGGCTTGCTCACCAGTGAGCTCTTACCTGGTTCCTGGTGGAGGCAGTGGCTGTGTGAGCCGGGCCCGGGAGCCTGCGGGAACCGGCTGAACTGGGCACCTTTGGTGCAGTGGCTGGAGGTTTTAGGACTGTAGTCCCCTGGTGTGGAACTACACGCAAGTGGTGTAGGAAGGGCGCCATTTTGTCAGGGTTGGGCCCTCCCACAGAGGGTCAGGTCTGGGACCTCACTGGTCTGGTGGAATTGGTGCAGATGTGCTTGTGTGCGTGCGCGCGCATGCGGCCTTGGATCCCCACCCTCTGCCCGGCTTATACTGCATTGCCAGGGAAACGCAGGGCGGGTGCCCTCCGGCTCCAACAGGCTGCTCAATGAGACCTGGGAGTGCGTAAGCTGCCTCAGATCCCCACCCTCCGCAAGGCTTGTGCTGCGTTGCCAGGGAAACGCCTGGTGGGCATGCTCCGGCTCCAACAGGCTGCTCACTGAGACATGGGAGTGTGCAAGCCGCCTTGGTACCCACTCTCTGCACTGCACTTGCAGAGTTGCCAGGCTGGTGATTGGTTGTCGGGCTGCTCGGCCTGATCTGTGAGTGGCTGACTGGGACAGGCTGAGACTGGGAGTTTTCCTGAGAGTGTTGGGCTGTGAGCTGTGTGCCTGCATGATCCAGTCGGAGCTCTCCTGGTGATCTATCTAATACACTAATACACCAAAGCAATCCCAAAGAGACAGCCAGAATGGGGAAACAAAGAAACATGTCACAAGTAAAAGATCATAAGAAACCTCTAGAAATGGAACCAAATGAAACAGAGGGATCCAACCTTTCAGAGACAGAGTTTAGAATACTGATGATAAGAATGTTTAACAAATTTAGTGAGGACATAAGGAAGGCTAGAGAAATCATAAAAACAACCAGTTAGAACTAAAGAATACAATAACTGAAATGAAGAACACACTCGAAGGAATCACCAGTAGAGTAGATGAAGCAGAGGAGTGGATCAGCGATTTGGAAAACAAAATAGCAGAAATCACCCAGTTGGCACAACAAAAAGGCCAAAGAATAAAAAACAATGAAAATAGTTTAAGAGCCCTATGGGACAAGATAAAGCACAACCACCTTAGACTCATAGGAATACCAGAAGGAGAAGAGAAGAAGCAAGGGGTCGAGAATGTATTTGAAAAAATAATGGCTGAAAACTTCCCTACCCTGGTGAAGGAAATCAACATACATGCCCAGGAAGTGCAGAGGGTTCCAAACAAGCTGAACCCAAACAGGTCCACACCAAGACACATCATAGTTAAAATGGCAAAGGTTAAAGACAGACACAGAATCCTAGAGGCAGCAACAGAAAGACAGCAGGTTACATGCAAAGGAACTCCTATTAAACTAACAGCTGACTTGTCTACAGAAACTCTGCAGGCCAGAAGGGAGTGTCAGGAGATATTCAAAGTGACACAAAATAAAGGCCTACAACCAAGACTACTCTACCCAGCACAGCTATCCCTTAAAATTGAAGGAGAAATAGTTTCTCAGAAAAGAATAAGCTTAAGGAATTCATTACTACCAAGCCAGCATTGCAAGAAATGTTAAAAGGGCTTTTTAAACAAAAGAAAGGGGTAAACAGGCTAACCCAGGAAGACTAGCAATACAAATAACAAAATGGTAATACATATGAACCTATAAATAATCATTTTAAATGTGAATGGGCTAAATGCTCCAATCAAAAGACAGAGAGTGGCTGAGTGTATAAGAAAATAGGACACGTGTATGCTGTTTACAGATGGAATAAGATATTTCATGCAAATGGAAATGGGGAAAAAAAGCAGGAGTACCAATACTTATTTTGGACAAAATAGACTTTAAAATGACTACAATAAAAGACAAAGAAGGGCACTATAACCCTAATAAACATCTATGCACCCAACATAGGAACTCCTAATTACATATAACAGATTTTGACAGACATAAAGACAGAGATCAACAGTAACACTATCATAGTAGGGGACTTCAACACCCCATTGTCACCAATGGATAGACCCTTTAGACAGAAAATCAACACAGAATGAGGGGCCTTAAATGACACTTTAGACCAGCTGTACTTTGTTGATATTTTTAGAGCATTTCATCCTGAAAAAACAGAATATACATTCTTCTCAAGTATACATGGGACGTTTTCCAAGATAGACCACGTTAGGCCACAAAAGAAGTCTCAGTAAATTTAAGAAGCTTGAAGTCATATCAAGCAGATATAAAGGAAAAACTGATGGTTGCTGGCTGAGAGGGAGTGATGATGAGGGAGAGGGGGAAGGTTTTGGACAGCATAGGTGGGTGACTACAATGTTGCTGCAGGGATATGTGGGCAGTTCTGGGAATGTAATTGATAATGTTGTGAAGAGACTATTATGTTAAGTGAAATAAGTCAGTCAGAGAAAGACAAGTACCATATAATCTCACTTATATGTGGTATCTGAAAAACTGAATGAACGATCGAAGTAAACAGACTCATAGATATAG
Organism: Aselliscus stoliczkanus; assembly: GCA_033961575.1. NCBI lineage: Eukaryota > Metazoa > Chordata > Mammalia > Chiroptera > Hipposideridae > Aselliscus > Aselliscus stoliczkanus. The sequence continues at coordinate 124,855,755 of CM066729.1, forward strand.
AGGAAAAACTCAGGGTTGCTAGTTGGGAGGAGGGTGGGGATAAGTGGGAAGGGGAAGGGATTAGACAGCATAAATAGACAACTGCAATATTGCCAAAGGGATATGAAACACAGTTCGGGAGATATAATAATGTAAAAATTTTGTGGCGTGTCAGATAGTCACATGTCTTGTTAGGGAGACCACTTCATGGATGGAGTAGAGGCTTGATCACTGCACTGTACACCTGAAGCTGATGTTGTATAATATTGTATGCCAATTGTAACTGAATATATAGAAGGGAGTCAGAGGAATTGTGGTGGATATGTATGATATGGGGGGAGGAGTGGGTTGGCGAACTGGGGGAGGAGGGTTGTCACTTTGGGGGGTAAAGAATATAACTATTGCATTGTGTTGTACACCTGACACTAATTTAAAAAAAATTTAAATTAAAAAAAAAAAGAAAAAAGAAAGAGTGTGCTTCCAAAAAGGGAGGGAGTCCAGGAAAAACATCACCAGCTCTACATTTACCAGCTGCATCACCCTAGACAAGTCAGATAACTGCCTTGAATTCAGGCTTTTACCTGAAGGCTGTAGCAGGTATGAAGTGAGGTCATTATTACATAATATGGTCAGAATAATTACCTAAATAATGTTTGTTTATTTGTTTCTATTGATTTACTAACATATATGTGGGGAGGACCTGTCCCTTGACCGTCAAAAAGCAGGTGGAAATGTTTGCTCTTCTTTAGGTTTGCATGGTTTGACAAGTATGAGTAAAAGGCCCCCTGTTTCTTTACTAAAATGTTTACCACTTCACACTCTGACTTCCTCTATTCCTGTTTGTGGCTGCTGACAGGCCCAGGCCCTGCCAGAGCTTGCCAGGCTCTGGGGAAGGTAGGAAGAGAGAGGGTGGACACCACACTTCAGCCTTCATTTCGGTGCACCTGGCCTGTCTCAGCCCATAGCAGAGAGGATAGCTCCCCCCACCCCCAGATGTTATGCTAAACACAATTACATGCAGCATTTGACAACAGAGCTGGTAATTTATGTGCTCCTGGAATGGAGAAGGAGTGTAATTGAGATGAATACCAATGTACGCTAAAAGACACTGCATTTTCCTATCTCTTTCAGGAATCAGGGCTGGTTATGGACAAGAGGATGTTAATCAGTGACTTAATGGATTGATTTAAAACCCACCTGCCTTTAGAATGATGTGGAGGGGGGATGCATTATCTCAACCCCTTCCCCCAGGATGGTTTAGTGTTGGGGTGGTTGTGTGTTTTGGGGGCAGAAGTCAGTATCAGATGGTCAACTTGCAAATGTTTGGTGAAATCATGAACCTGCCACCTATGAGATCTTAAGAATGTTATTATACCTCTCTGAATCTCAGTTTTGTCCTGTGTAAGTAAAGGATAAGAGCACTGTCCCATTGGGTTGTTCTGAGGGTTAAAAGAGATAAGCTATGTAGAGCACCTGGGAGAGTTCCTGGCCTGGCACAAAGTAGGTGGTCAGAAAGCCATTCCCTTCCTCCCTTATAAACCAAGAGCCACCCTTCATCCCTATCAGCATCTGTGAAAATTTCTCTGCAAACTTTTAACAGCGCTAGAGGAAATCTTTCCATTACATTAAAGAAGAGCTACAGTTCACTATAGCTTCACCATGAGCAAACATTTTTTTTTTGAAGAACAGGTGTGAGTCTGTGTGTAAATCCAGACATATTAGTTTCTGTTTTTCATCAACAGTAATTATAAAATGCCATTGCCATACTTTATCCCTTTAAATGCAGCCTCATCTTCTCCTTCCCAAGTGCAATACTTTGAGATTCAGACTGTATCCTCACAGCCCGAGCTGGGTCTCTCTCTCCATGTGGCACTTTCATGAAAATCTGCAAAATAATCCAGATTGATCTGAGCCTCAGCTCTCCTGAGAACGAGAAGTAGGGGCCTAGGGATTTTTTTTTTTTTTTCATAAGAAAGAAACGACATCAAGATCTCAGATAGATCTGAGCTGCTGTTCCTGTTTGGGTCCCATGAATGGCCTTTCTCTATGGGTGACACATAAACACCAGCCCAGAAAAGAAAATGTCCCTCTGAAGAAAGTCCCCAAGAATAAACCCTCTTTTACTTTCACCTCTTTGATTACCACTCTATCTCACTGCGTTGTGTTCTTGGGTCTTTCTGCTTTGTTCTCCTTTTTCTCTTTAGTTCATTTTGGCTCCTCACTCAGCTCTCTAGCTGATCTTTCCCCACAGCCTGAAACTGAGGAGTTTTCAGCTGTGCCCTGGTGAACCACAGCTGTCCTCCAACTCGCAAGAGAAGTAAGGAATCTGGGTAGATCCAGCCCCACTACAGGCCCCTTATTCCTCTGAGTGATTGGAGATCTCTTTTCTAAGCCCTGGGCCCTGGGACCAGCCTAGAGGAGTCAGAGTGGGAGAAGGAGCAGTAATTGTCTGGCTCACTTTCACTTATGAGAAATTGGACACTTAGCACATCTTCCTTTAACCTGGGAAAAGTTGATGCTTATTTATGTTTTTGTTTTTTTTTGTTTTTCCCATGGCCGCTTCACCACAGTTAGCACATAGCAGGTGCTTAGTCTCTGTGGCAAAAAGTAGAATTGAAAATCCCTGTGCTCAGGTCCAGTGGCTCCAATCTATTCTTTGTCATTGGAACTGGAGTGCCCCCAAGCTCCTGCTCCATGGTTCCTGGGCTGAAACCCAGGCACTTGGACCCAATGGCACTGTTGGCTGCCCAGAATCAGAGATACTGGTTCCAGCTCATCTGGTGTGGCACTTCCACTCGTGTTGGTGCTAGTTATGCTCTCAGCAGCCTACAGAGTTGTGTGTTTGCCTGTCCTACTCCTCTGAAGGGGCCAGACATTCTCTTGCAAACCCACCAAGGAAACTCTTCACTGTTCCCTTTTCTCCAGGAGTCATGTCTTTCCTCCCCTTCTTCCTAGCTACTCCTCATGTCATTTCTCTCACTTCGTCAGGCTCAGTGTGATGTTGTTCCAAAGTGCTACATTCCACATGGCACTAGAACCTAAGAAACCTGTGTGTGTGTATAAATCTTTGATGCTTTGCCTTTCCTCCTGCCATCCTAAATGTATAGAGTGCCTGATTTATTTTCTAGGAGTTAGTGGTGAGGATTATCCTGAATGTAGTAAATTCTTTAAAAAGTTACAGGGGTTCTTTAAAGACAGAGTTAGAAGTTATATAATTGCAATGTGCATCTGTTATACGTATGCAAAGTGTTTATGCTGTATTTATTCTAGTCAAGCATGACCTAATCAATCAAGTGACTCACCAATCAATCAACTGGATAACAGAGGTTTATTGAACTCAGCCATGTCTTAAGGGTCCCAAGGAAATAGAACAAAGAAAAAGCATGTCTCCAGCTTTAAGACACATACAGTCCAATTGAGGAGGAAAAAAATTGAAAACTCATGTTAGTACAGTAAGCCCCTCCAGGCAGTTGTTAATTGTTAATTATCTATCTCTCTATCTCTCTATCTATCTCTATCTCTATCTCTTTCGCTACCTGTGACAGGAACAACTGCCATACAGAAGTAGTGTGGTGACATAAAGCCAGCTTGGGTTTGGGGACTGGAAGGACCAGGTTTGAGTCCCAGTTCCCCCTCTTACTAGTTGTGGGTCTTCGAATTCCAAATCACTAGCAGAAAACATTTGTTGAAGACATTTTGTGTGTGTCTCCCAACTGCAAAGTGCTATGGGATCTCAGGGGAAAAGAGAGGCATGCTGCCCACCCTGGAGTTGTAGTCTCAACAGAGGTAATGAGACAAAACAGCAGATGATAACATCCGCCTGTGTGTGAGCCCTCGAATGGATGAAAAGAAGTCTAGGACTGTGAACATATGCCCCGCCAGATTGATGGGAAGGGAGTGATGGTTCTTCTGTGCACAATTTGAATGAAGGGCTTTCCCTTTTAGGAGTTTCTGTGGATTTCAGGAAGCAAGCAAATGCTTACTGCACGTGAGCACCTACTCCATACTAGCTTCTTAAAGTCCATCATCTCCACACACTTTTCTGTGACCAGGTATGATGATGCTTTTTTATACAGAGGAAGAGACTGAGGTTGAAAGAAGGAATGTAAATTGCTCAAGGTCAAAAACTAAGTTGGGGAAGCCTGGATTCCCAGTCACCTTGGTCATACACCAACTCTAATTGTGCAGTTTATCTCAGGCTTTGCATCATTTCCATATTTGCAGGTTAGGCCACTGAGACCCAGCTGGGTTAAATAATTTAAAATAATCCAATCCTGAGCTGAAATCTAAAGCTGTTCTGTCTGATTCTAAAGTTTGAGGCTGTTCCTGTACATAATCTTGAGGAGTTGTAGGGAGAATTTTGGATGTGAAAGAAATGGTTTCTGAGTATAAAAAAAAAAACAAAAAACACAGCATAGCAGTTTCAACAAGGGGATCTCCTGTTATACAAAAAAAGCCCTACAAAAATCCAAACGGGTGTTTCTGAATGTAATGTGTCTGTGGATCACCAGGGAATCTTGTAAAAATTACAGATTTTGATCCCATAAGCCTGGGTGGAGCCTGAGGTTTTGCATTTCCAAGCTCCAGGTGATGCTATACTATTGGTCAATTATCCCCACTTTGAGTAGCAAGAGTCTAAACCAAGTTTCTCAATCTAGGGACTATTGACATTTTGGCCAGATAGTTCTTTGTTGTGGGGGGGTGTCTTATGCGTTATAGGATGTTTAGCACCATCCATGACCTCGTCCCCCTAGATGCCAGTTACATCACCCCCAGTATGACAACCGAAAATTCTCCTGACATAGCCAAATGCATCTGGGTGCAAAACCACCTCCAGGTAAAAGCCACAAGTCTAAACCAGTGGTTCTCAAATTTGTCTGCATGTTCCAAACTCCTGCCCATGTCCTACTCGGCAGATTGTGGTTTACTTGACCTGGCATGTGGCCCAGACTTTGAAATGTTTCAAAGCTTCCCCAGGTGATTCCAATGTGCAGATAAGTTTGGCAACCTCTCATCTAAACTCAGACTCTGCACCAATAAACTTCTCCCTCTCCTTCAGCTTTCAGGAAGCTGTCAGGCCCAATACTCCCACCTGTCCGTGATGACCAGACACCTGGTCCTGGGAAAGGTAGGGAGGTTTCCAGCTTTCACTCATCACACAGTCAGAGTCCAGCTCTGAGTTGGTTCAATTTTTCCAGGAAGGAAGAGCAGAAAGAAATTAGGCAGGGCTGGAATATATTTAGCCCTGTCCATCATGCTGCCTGGGCTACTTTGCATACAGAAGCACTTTCTGTTTTCATCTGGAAGAATAGCATTTTCGGTTGGTGATCTCCCAGCGGTGCTGTAAATGCCACTGCCCGATTTTGGCTCTCTTACCTATCTCTCAAATCTTTGATAGAATCATCCTTTATTCCCCTTGCAATGAAATGTTAGGATAACAGCTCAACATTTGTCTGAAGTTTGGACTGAGGCAGGTGCTTGGAGGTAGATAATCTTTGTTAGGTAAGATCTCATCCAATGGACCCGGAAGGAATATCTATTGTATTTTCTGTTTTTGTCTCAGTGGACTGTGTGCCTGTTGTAGAACTCATCATGCTAAGGTTTTGCCGTCTGCTGTGACCTGCTGTGAATATGGATGAAACAAACCCACACTGGAGGCCTTGGATAGGAATCACTCATTAAGAACTCACCCTGGTCAGGTGAGCTTCTGCTTCTAGGAAAATTAACAGAGAAGGATAAACAATTTGGTCTGTTAGTCTTACTACCTACTGCGTAACACCTACTGCAAAGTTTGTTTGCGTTTTTTCCCCCTGGTAGTATGGGAGAGAAGAGACTATACTGTTCCAGCATGGCTGAAACCATGGATGAGAGAAGAGTGCACACTCATTAGTAAATGTGCACAGAGCACTCTCCTGGGTGCAGCAGGGTGCTGAAGGGACTGTGGGGACAGGCAGCCCAGACTGGGTTCCAAGGTCCACTTTGCTATCAAGGTTACTAACAAGTTACTTAAATGTCCTGAGGTGCAATTTCCTTATTTGTAATGGGGAAGATTAATAACACCCGCAGGCTTATTATGATGATTACATGAGAACATTTTTTTCCTGATCACTACTATGTGTCAGAAACACAAGCTCAGTTAATTGCCCCAACAAATCCCCTTGAGGTTGATCTTATTGTCGTCCCTCCCATTTGACAGCTGGAGCAATTAAGGCTCATGAGGCTGCGCAGAGTTCACACAGGGAGGAGTGATACAGGCAGTCTGACCTGGAGCACAGGATTTTAAGAACTTAAACTCACTGCTTTCTTCTAAAGTGCTGGGCATTGTTAGCGTCACACATATGTGACTTGTCCCCATCCTTTTTCCTACTCTATGCAACACCTTTACGCTCTTGCTTATCACCTTCATCAGTGGGTTGAATAACAAAGGGGAGACAGGTTTGGCAGAAAGAGAATTAGTGTATCTTTTGTATGTTAGAATCAAGCAGTTAGAGAACCAGGGCAGGCTGAGGTGAGGGGCTGAATCCAACAGGATAGACTCGGGATAAATCTCCTGCTCTTAGATATTGGAACCGTTGCAGAGATTCAGGAAAGAGCATCAAACACTTACAAAAAAGGGATTTAGGTTGAAAGCTAGACGTGAACTAACTTTGCACCTAGATTATAGTAATTGAATTACGGAAGGATCCAGCAATATATGGCGGCCATGGTGTGGCCATCTGACTACTGCCCTGAGTTCTAGAAGGCTCTGAAAGTCCCATTCATATCGGCAGGCAGTTCACAATCTTTCTCAATCAAATGCCTGTATATTCACTAACACACACACACACACACACACACACACACACACACACACACAAAACAAAACAAAAACAATCCAAAGTAATAAATTCAAAGGCTTCATCTGATTTGGGTTTTGAAATTTAATTCCTCTGGTTGACCTGCCAGCAAATGAGATAAAGCACACTAAACAGCAACCACAGCAGTCCCAACAACCATTTCTTGAGAGCCTGCTATGTACTAGGCACTCACTGAATGCCTTACATGAGTTATTTAATTTAGCACTTACAACAACCTAATGGGTGACTCTCTGTCTTGCTTCCCCTTTATAGCTGAGAAACAGGTTCAGAGGGATTACATAATTTACCTGAGGTTACATACCGAGTGAAAGGAATTGGAATCTAAAAGGAATCACTTCCAGAAGGGGTGTTTCCAGAAGAATCAGCTGACTGAGGGCTTTGGATGGTGCACAGATGGGTTAATGGGTCCTCAGGTAGCACAGCACTGGCTCTGCTGGGAGCTCTGAGTGCCCAGGTCAGCCAACGCTGAGCAGACTGCTTTGCAAAGTGTTCCTGAATGGGTCCCTGTGCACCTTGGCACATCCCGTTGCTGCCTGAGATGGATTTTCTATCCCAAAGTGTGACAGCTTCTCCTAGGTGTTACTGTCACTGGCTCAGTGATGAAAAGGGTGATTCCCATAGTCCCCCCAGTATGTAGAAGGTGAGATAGCATCACATGCAGTAAGGCTCAGAAAAACCATGATATCCTAGGGCTCTGCCTCGTCCTTCTTTCAGTTCATCAAAAAGCTCAGGTCTGCTCCCATTTTGCATTTATCAGATCATAACATGGAGGTGGAAACTCAGCAGCTGCAGCTTAGCAGTTTGCCCTGAATCTTGCTAGTAGAGCTTAAGGGACCCCGAGAATCAGTATTCTGAATGCTCCCCCCACCCCCATTTAGTCACAATCCTGAGCTACTTTTTTGCTAATCAGACTATAAAAATAGTCTACTCTCATTCTCAGCCCTGAGGGATTTGCACAGATTTTTCAGCTCAGGCTTTAGGCAGAAGGAAAACTCACATTTGCCTGTCAAGTCCCCCCTGTTCTGGAGTTTCTTGGGTATACTGTGCTGCTTCTTGTGTCCCCTTCCCATGGCCACTGGAAAGGTCCCCAATTTTGGTCACCAACTTACTTTTTGACTTTGGGAGAAAGTACCCTTGAAAGGGTAAATTGCTTAACATCCCTAAGTCTTTGTTTTGCCATTGGAAAGTCAGGAAATTCATTCCTTCCTTCAAAAATTGTTCATTTCTTCCTGTACATTGGGTACTTCAGGGCCAGACACTGGAGAGAGGCTGGTAAGTAAATTCAGACATGGTCCCTACCCTTTTAGGTGGAAATCTCATGGAACAAAGGGTTTGGACTCTATAACTCCAAGCTCTTGACAGGGCTTCAGGAACATAAGCTCATCTGTCCCTCACCATCGCAAAAGGCAGGTATTATCATCTCCATTTAAGAGATGAGGGAGTGAGGTGATGAGATGGTAGGTGACTTTCCCAGCCTCACACAGCAAGTAAGCCATAGACCTGGAATTCAGGTCTGGGTCTGTCTGCTTCCAAAGTCAACTGGTCTGTTCTCCAGCTGGTGGTCTGCTAGTTCATGGGGAAGGAAGCTAATGTTTACTGAATGCTTCCTAGGTTGTAGTACTCTTAAGCAGGTCATCTGATTCATTCTTACATCAACCTCTGAAAGAGAGATCAGCTCTTCCATGGTGTGAATGAAGGACCCCCGATTTAGAAATCTCAGGGGCTTATTCAGTCTCTGGTTGGAAGAGGCAGGAGGGGGCCACTCAGGCTTGCTCTCAGAGTCCCCAGAGCTTGCCACTGGGCCTCGTGGCTCCCGTAGCTCTGGCTCTCTGGGTCTTTAAAAGAGCTCAACATACCCCACTGTGAGCTGCTTGCTTCTATTTTCAGATGTTGTTTTGACTTTACCATGGTGAAAAAGATATGCATTCAGTAGAAACTGTAGTTTCAATTTTGATCTTTTCCCGGGTTAGTAATATGCGGTATGATACTCCCTTGTGATGCTGGGCAGCGTTAGTAGCCGAGCTCCCAGTCAGCCATGTGATCACAAGGGTAAACACCGCTACCCTACCGTGCAGTGTGTTGCCTGAGTTTTTTGGATATTGTGTTCTGAGCATGTTTAAGGTGGGCTAGACTAAGCTATGATGTTTGGTAGGTTAGGTGTATTAAATGCATTTTTAACTTACAGTATTTTCAACTTACGATGGGTCATTGTAAGTGGAGGAACACCTGTACATACTCACCTTTCTGTGTCTCAGTCATCATCCAAGAACTTTTGTCTAGTCTGATTTGGCTAACTGCTTTCCTCTCAACCCGCACATAGTAGGTACTCAGTAAACATTGGTTAAATAAATTAACACTAATTAATGCCCATCTTGCTGAAAGCAGGGCTTACCCCTCTGTCAAATGTACTTTTTTTTTTTTTTTTTTTTGAATTCTGGAAAGTAAAGCACAAACTACAGCTATCACTAGTTCCTTCCTAGTCGAGCTGGCACGACAAGAAAAAAGTAACCAACCTCTTACAGGATGTTGGGAAGATGCCCCATCTGTGGACCCAGAAATCACATTCATGCGTGAGCTATGTTTGTGGGATAAGCAGGGCCACCAACAATGGGTTCTTGTATGGATTAAGAAAAACATCAGGACCCCTAGCCAGAGCAGATTTGTAAGGACATGCAACACAGTGGGTGAGGCCCAGGCAGCCTTCCGGGACCCTGGCTTGCTATTTTGGGGGGCTTCTCCCAACCTCACGGTGACCCTGTGGGCAATCAGATGGCTTGAGCATCACCTAGGACTTCATTTACACCCAGCCTGGATTCCCTAGAACCTCATCTCCACAGGGGCTCAGCCAGGAGCCACAGGGGCTGAGCTGTGGCTGTTGAAAGCAGTGAAGAAAAGGGCCTGGGTACTGCAGACACCTGAGGCTGAGGTCCAGGGGGCAAGATTCTTCATTTACAGCAGCAATTATTTGCAGGTTAATTATTTCACTAAAGAGCAGCCATCACCCCCTCCCTTCATGCTGCCATCCTACTTTACTGTGTGAATTGTCAGGTTTAAGAGAAATACATGCTAGGAGTACAGGAACAATGCTGTATCTTAAAAGCAGTGGGTTGGCTATGCGCATAACATACAGACCCTAGAGTCTCAGTTTCCCAGGACACAAAAGTCTCCTGAGCCTCACAGCTGTTAGTGGAGATGGCCGAACATTTGTTTTACTTAATTGTGCAGTCCACATTCTTACTGCTCACTGACAGCCCATTAAAGGAAGCTGCACCTGCATTTATTAAAAGAGACAGAAGGAAAATTCCAGGCCTCAGTGCTTTAACAGCCAGGTGGAGGGGTTGGACTCTTAGCAGAAGGAGCTGAAAATAGGATAATAATGAGAGCAGAGCGCAGTGGCGTCAGTGGAGGGCTAAGTGCAGGTGGAAGAATTTTCCCAGGCACCTGAATCCTCAAGGGAATGCAGAAGCAATAGTAAGTCTACCTCACACCCCTTTGGCTCTTGTATGCATCCCAGCAGGTCTGTAAAGCAGGCATTGCAAGCACCATTTTCCAGATTACAAATGAGGTCCAAAACGTGGAGTAACTTGCCTTTGGAAGCATCATGGCAGAGCCTGGACACAAACCCCAGTCTGTGTGATTCCAAGTTCAGTGTTTATGTCCTCATAAAACCTTTGCCAGGTACCTCCTGTGTGCAAGAAAGTGCCTTAAGTATAGGTTGTACGGAGAGGATGAGACCCCACCTTTGGCCTTTAGAGGCTTCTGGTCTGGAGAAGAACAGCCTATAAAGTCACACTGCATGATCACACTGCAGGATGGTAAACATCATCCTGTAAGGCCCAGTGAGGGGTGTGCACCTGACACTTCGTGGTGTAATTGGGGCAGGAGGAGCTGGGTCTTGAAAAGATGCTTGGATGTCTTCCAGGTGGCAAAGGTTAGCTGTGAGAAGGGCACTTTAGGCTTTCAGACAAAAATCCAAGAGCAAGGTCACAGAGGCATGAGACTGGACTTGAAGTTGCAGGTGTGACATTTAGGATAAGTAGAGAATGATAGGAGCTAACATTTACTCAGTGTTTATTATTCCCCAGCCACTGCTCTAGCTGTCCTTCTCACAGTGACTCCTTGACTCCTCACAGTGAGCCTATCAGATGGGGACATCTTGTTGACGGTGGAGCTAAAAGCACAGAAAGATGAGGTGACTTGCTAGATTAGGTCACTCTGCTAGTAAGAGGAAGAGTCATGGTTCACACCCAGGCAGTCTGGCTTCTAAGTCTTCTCAACTCGCATGTGCCACATGCAGAGGGGAGAGTACACATGCAGAGGGGCAGCATAAATGGAGCTGAGGAGGCTGGACGAATTATGGCATCGGAGTTTCACTGCTGTCAGTCACCCATTTTTCATTCATTGAACATTTTCTAGTCTCATGTGCCAGAGTTGTGAAAGGGAAAAACAAACAAACAAAAGAATTAAAATCCAGTAGAGAAGAAAAGCCTTACAAGAACAATAATAACATGAGGAAGAACCTGATTAGCAGCCTGATGGAGGTGGAGGTGCCTGTTTGCTCAACCCCTGTTCACTCTCATCATTTTATTTGTCTCAATTCATTCCCACGCTGTTTGCAAACTTCCTTCCCTTCCGGAGCAATTCTTCTATGTCTCTCTGGTGTCTGATACTGTATCTGACATCAGGAACACTTACTGGCAAGTGAAAGACTCTCTGCACCTCTCATTGCTGAAAATTTCACACTGAAAAGAAATCTGCTCACCCAAGACTGCTGCGCTGACCCATGTTGCCCTACCTTGGCATCACAAATATCAGCCAGCACGCTTCCACTTGTCACTCTTTCAGGTACCCAAAGAAAGTGAGCCTATCTGCCTGGCTCTTTTCTAGGCTAATACAAGGAGCTTCCTCCTTAAATGGCATTGCTTTGAAATGAACGTTTGTCGAGTCTTGCCCATTTGACTAGTTCCTTCCCCTCTTTAGCCCTTCCATCCAGTCTCTTCTGCAGATTCATCTGCCTCTACCCAACCACTAAATAATGGATTTCTACAAGGAGGGAGTCTGGTGCTTCCTTCAGTCCTTACTACAAGCTTCTATCCTTTCTGCCTAAGAAATTTATCCATGTCCATGGCTTCAGTGATCATCTTGAAACATGTGTCATCCAAACTTATATCTTCAGCCTGGGCCTCTTAGCTTCAGACTACATATCCAACTGTATTCTTTGAAATATTTTTCTTTTTTCCTTGAAAAATTTAAATACATACCAAACTACAGAGATAATTTAATAAACCACTCATACTTACCATCCAGTTTCAATAGCCAAATTTCTGCCATTTTGTTTCATCTATCCCCTGTTCCTTCCTCCTCCTCCTCCTCCTCCTTCTCCTCCTGGTTGGTATATTTTATTTTATTTATTTATTTATTTATTTATTTATTTATTTATTTATTTTTTAAAAAAGATTTTATTGGGGAATTGGGGGAGGGAAACAGACAAGTTGCTGTCTTTTTGTTCTTCAGTCTAGTTGCCGAGGATGTTGCTTCACTGGCCCATGTTGGTATCGTCATTGCACTCTTCCCAGATGAGGCAGATCGGTCGCCAGCCTCTGGATGTCGCTCACCGTGGCTATTGGCAGCTCATGCTGGCTGCCAGCCACTCACGCTGGCTGCCAGCCACTCACGCTGGCTGCCGGCCACTCACTGTAGCCAATGGCAGCCCACCGCAGCAGGGACTGCAGCCTACACTGTTGCTGGGGCTCACACAGCCCAGCTCCAGGTGGAGCTATTGTTAGCTGTGGAGTGCAATGTCACTGGCCCTAATGTGGGATCCAAACTGGGGCCGCTGGCATCCCCAAACCAGTTCTTAACCAATGTGCCACTCAGCCAGCCCTATTTTATTTTATTTTATTTTATTTTATTTTATTTTATTTTATTTTATTTTATTTTATTTTATTTTACTTTTAGAGGGCAGTGTCACTGGCCCTCATATGTGAGATCCGAACCGGGGCCGCTGACGTCCCAAGCCAGCTCATAACCACCAAGCCACTCAGCCGGCCCTGGTTGGTATTTTAAAAATACAAGACATCATGTCATTTTATCTGTAGCTATGTCAGAATCCAACAGTCTTATAAATAACTCGCATTTAGCTTTCTCAAAATTACCTCAAGCTTAACTCTTTCAAAATTAAATGCAATAGAACCCTTAGAATTGACCCTTTCTAATATTTTTCAGTTCAATAAATATCACCCTTATCCATCCTAAAAATTATCCTTGATAAACTCTTTCCCTTCCTCCCTGTATATCACTAAGTTTCCTTATCTTACTTTTAATTGCATCTTGAATTCTCCTTCTCTATTACCACTCTACACCAAGCCATTATTACTCTATTTTGGTCCTACTCAACTTTTATTCTACATTATAATGTTTTCTTTGTTCACTCAACAAATATCTACGGGTACTTACTGTGTACTAGGTATTATAAACTAGATACTGGACACATATCGGTAAATGGGACAGACAAATGTCCTGATCATGTGTGTGTATAATTCAAGACAATAATATAATTTAAAGTATTATGAAGAAAATAAACCTGGGACTAGATAATGATGGGGTGCTCTCTTATATAGAATGGTCAAAAAAGGCCTCTTGATTTCTGGTGAAGATGGTGAAGTAGGTAATGCTGCACTTGTTTCCTCTCATGATAACATCAAAATTATAACTAAACTACAGAACAATCATCATTGAGAATCACCTGAAGTTAACTGAATTGAAGTCTTATAACTAAGGACACAAAGAAGAAGATACTTGGAGACTGGTAAAAGGGTGATTTCCTGAGACCCCACCCCATCCAACTTTCAGGCATACCCAAGCCACTTCTAGTGGCTTTTCCATATAAATGGGCTGTCTTGGCTCATGCTGTGGACTTTCCTAAAATCTCTCAAAGGTTCACAAAATCCAAACAAGTAGCATCTGGCTTCGGCCCATCCTGTACCTTTTACTGAGCAGCCTCAAGCTCAGCACTAGCAGCAGCCAGCCTTCATTTGTGGCTTGGCATCTCGAGGTAACTTTAAGCCCAGCATGGGTGGCCATCTGCAATGACTTTGTGGCTCATGCCAGGTGGCCCTCAGAAGGACACAGGCTGCAGATGAACTTGGCCTATGGTGGAGCCCCCCCAAGGAGGCACAGGTGGCCAGCTTTAGAGGGAGCTGGACTATCACCCAGCTGCCTCCAAGGATGACACATTCAAAGAGCAGACTGGGCAGGCACCAGAGCCCTGCTAAAAGAAATCCTGTTCTGTAGAATCAGCCTGTGCACAATAGATTCTCCACTGTAGTTGTGGCCAGTCCTCACAACCACTCAGCCCAAGGGTCAGTCCCTCCCATTGGCATGCAAACAACAACCAAGGCTCAACTACAACAGGAGTGCACATTCAATCTACAGAAGGGACACACATGGATCACCTGGCTCAGATGACCAGAAAGACTGTGCCACTGGGCCCCATAGGACATCTACTACCTAAGGTCACTCTACTAAGACGGGAGACATAGCAGCCTTACCAAATACATAGAAACAAACAGAGAGGCAGGCAAAATGGGGAGACAAAGAAACATATCCCAAATAAAAGATCAGAACAAACTCCAGAAAAAGAACTAAACAAAATGGAGACAAGCAACCTACCAGATGGAGAGTTTAAAACATTGGTTATAAGGATGCTTAATGAATTTAAGGAAAGAATAGATGAAATCAGTGAGAACTTTAACAAAGAGTTAGGAAACATAAAAGAGGAAAGAGAAAACGTAAAAAAGAGCCAGTCCAAAATGAAGAATATAATAACTGAAATGAAGAAGACATTAGAGGGAATCAACAATAGACCAATGAGGCAGAGGATCATATCAGTGATTTAGAAGATAAGGTAGGAGAAAATACCCAATTAGAACAGCAAAAAGAAAGAAGAATCCAAAAAAAGTGAACAGTTTAAGGTGCTTCTGAGACAACATCAAGTGTAACAATATTAGCACTATAGGGGTACCAGAAGGGGAAGAGAAAGAGCAAGGAATTGAAAACCTATTTGAAGAAATAATGATAGAAAATTTGCTTAACATGGTGAAGGAAATAGACATACAAGCCCAGGAAGCACAGAGAATCCCAAACAACATAAACCCAAAAAGGCCCACACCAAGACACATCAAAATTAAAATGTCAAAGGTTAAAGACAAGAAAGAACATTAAAAGCAGCAAGAGAAAAGCAGTTAGTTGCCTACAAGAGAGCCCTCATAAGACTGTCAGCTGATTTCTCAACAGAAGCTTTGCAGGCCAGAAGGAATTTGCACAAAATATTCAATAATGAAAAGCAAGCATCTACAACCAAGATTACTCTGCTTAGCAAAGCTATCATTTAGAATAGGACAAATAAAGAGCTCCCTAGACAAGAAAAAGCTAAAGGAATTCATCATCACCAAATCAGTATTACAAGGAATGTTAGAGGGATTTCTTAAAGAAGAAAAAGAAAACAAACAAATGAAAAAATATATATATAATAACGTGGCAATAACTACATATCTATGAATAATTACTTTAAATGTAAATGGATTAAATGCTCCAATCAAAAGACATAGTATGGCTGAATGGATAAGAAAACAAGATCCTTACATATGCTGCCTAGAAGAGACTTCCTTTAGACAGACAGACAGACATACAGACTGAAAGTAAAGAGTTTGAAAAAGATATTTCATTAAAATGGAAATGAAAAAAAAAAAAGGCTGGGACAGCAATACTTATACCAGACAAAATAGATTTTAAAACAAATGCTATAAGAAGAGACAAAGAAGGGCCTAGCCATTCTATTTCTGGGTATTTATCCAAAGAAACACAAAACACTTCAAAGGGACGTGTGCATCCATGTGTTCATTGCAGCGTTATTTACAATAGCCAAGATATGGAAGCAACCTGGGTGTCCATCGTGGATGAATGGATAAAGTAGAGGTGGTACATATATACAATGGAATATTATTACTCAGCCATAAAAAAGAATGAAATCTCACCATCTGCAATGATCTGAATGGACCTACAGGGTATTATGCTGAGAGGAGTAAGTCAGACAGAGAAAGATAAATGTCATATGATTTCATTTATATGTGGAATTTAAAGCATAAAATAAAGAACAAACATAACAGAAACAAACTCATAGCTACAGAGAACTTTTTTTTAAGGGTTGCCAGATGGAGGGGCTTGAGGGTTGGTGAAAAAGGCGAAGAGATTAAGAAGTACTAACTGGTAGTTATAAAATAGTCATGTGAATGTAAAGTAAAGCTTAGAGAATATAGTCAATAATATTGTAATAACTATGTATAGTGTCAGATGGGTACTAGCTTTATTGAAGTGATCACCTCATAAGTTATATAAATGTGTAATTACTATGTTGAACATCTGAAACTAATATAGTAGTGTATGTCAAATGTAATTGAAAAATTAAAAAATATATTAAATAAAAAAGAAAGGCCTATTTGAGCAAAAGCTGAATGATAGAAAGTCACGTATCATGCACTAGTCCAGAAGTATAACATTCTAGCCAGAGCAAACAGTAAGAGTAAGTAAGGGACCTGATAAATCTCATATACGAACTTAGCTTTTACATTTTAAAATATTTTTATCTTTTAAAAAACTAATATAAAGTATACAGTGGAAAGTATGATATTTTCCTCATTCTTACCAGTTTCTTGTATGCCCTTCCAAAGATTCCAGGATGATGAAGCACATACACATACATGTATATAGGGTTTTAGAAGTATAAATGCATCCCTTCTAAAAACACTTCTTACAAAACACCTCCTTTCAAAACATGTCACGTGGATAATGCATGCCTCCTGCCAGGGCTTAGGAGGCCCTGCATCATGTGGTTTTAATTTGTGTCTTGGGCTCACACTATAGTACCCCTGCTCATTGTGGCCTAGGCACATGGACCTTCTTCCAGTGCTTCGGACACTGTCCCTGCAGCCACAGAGACTTTGAACATGTTTTTCCGGGTTTGGAATGTTCCCCTCCACCTCTGCTTCACCTCATACTAGTTCAGATTTAGAGTCCTTGATTTGTCCTTACTAAGTACATACTTTCTTACTGAAGCCTCAACTCCCTTCTCCTCTCACCAGATCCTGGGTAAATTCACCATGGCCTTCTTTTGGTTCTTGAAATGCACTAGCCACCTTGAGTAGGATGTTCCCTCTGCCTGGAATGCTCTTCTTTGTCTCTTCTCATGACTGGCATCCCTTAGACCTCAGTTGAGCTGTCTCAGAGGGGCTTTCCACTGCCACCTAAGCTGAAGTGGCCGGCCAGTGTGTCTTTCTCATCTCACTCTATTCCAATTCTCCACTGATATTTTTCTTGATTGATTTGCTTGGTCTCTCCCACTCCACCCCAAATACAAGTTCCAAGGGACCAGAAAATTGTCCATCTTCTTCACCCTGGATTCATAGTGCCTGGAGTGCAAGGCAGGTGCCTAATATCTGGTAAGAGAATAAAGGAGGCATTGTATGCTTGTGAGCAGGCATGTGCAGGATGAAAGTGGTGCTAAGCAGGACGACAGATCAATACACTTCAGGGGAATCCAGGACTGCTTAGTGCAGAAGCAATGGAGAAAGGAAGCTAGAAGGAAGTATAGTTCATGGTGTTTCTGCCAATTACACCCCCCACCAACTGAATCAGAAGCTGTGAGGTGGGGCCCCAATATCTGTATATTTTACAAGCTCCTCTGGAATTTCTGACACTCAGCATGGCTGAGAACAACTAGGCTAGATCACATATAACTGTGCTATTCCACTGAAATAGAATGCCAGCCACGGGTATAATTTTAAATTTTCTAGCACTGAACCATGTGATTTCTCTGATATGTGGGATACAAAACTGAAAGCAACAAAGGAACAAGACAAACAAATAAACAAAAACTCATAGACACAGACAATAGTTTAGTGGTTACCAGAGAGTAAGGGGGAAGGGGTTGGTAGATGAGGGTAAAATGTGATCAAATATATGGTGATGGAAGGAGAACTGACTCTGGGTGGTGAACACACAATGTGATATATAGATGATGTATTACAGAATTGTACAATTGAAATCTATGTAAGTTTACTAACCATTGTCACCCCAATAAACTTTAATGAAAAAAATTTTCTAGTACTTACAATTCAAAAGTAAAAAGAAACAGTTGGAATTAATTTTTATAATTTATTTTATTTAACGCAATAAAGCAAAAATGTTATTTCAACATGTCATAAATATAAACGTCATCAATGATATAGTTCACACTCTTTCATTAATAAGTTTTCAAAATTGGCATGTCACTTACATGGACAGCAATTCGACAGACATTGCAATTCTGCTAGCCACATTTTAAGAGCTCAGCGCCACTCATGGCTGGGGTCCTGCACGCGATGGCACAGAGGCACAAGGCCTCTGACAGCTGATGCTGAGCACAGACAGGAGACTTTGTGACTCTTAAACTCAAAGCAGCCCAGCATGTACTGGGAATCTCACTCCTTTCATGTTCAACAGGCCTCCATATTCTCCGAAGATCTGCGTTCTCTGTGTTCCGGATTAATTCGTTTCAGCTGTCTGTTGGTACCTGCAAATTGCCAACCTGGATCAAAGCTATCTTGCTAACCTGTGGCAAGAGTTTTTTCTTTGGTGAAGATGGCACTGGATCTAATTTTTAGCCAGTGGATGTCACTGTTTACTCAAGGAGGATCCTTGGAGGAGGCAGTCGAATCCAGGGACAAATGTAAAAACAGCAGCCATGTCCCCTCTTCCTCTGTATTAGTGTTTCCCTTCTAATTTGGAAGAGCAACAGATTTTTAGGAAGGTCACTGTAGGTGGTCAGTGATGGTTCACCAATGTCATCTGGAAGTGTTCATTGGTCTTGGAAGTTCAAAGACTTATTTAATAAAAAGCTTTGTCCAAAATGACAGGGCAACTAGCAGCCTAGTTAATTGCAGTAAAAAAACCTCCCTGAATAGTCCTTTTACATAAAGGAGATCTGTATTTCTATAAAGCAGAAGTCACAAATAGCCTGTAGTCAACTCCTGCCTACAGCTGTGTGACCCACACTGTGTGTAGAAAACAATTGAGCGAACATTTACATCAGAGGGGATTTCACACATATGTCTGGATTTCTGGCTTCACCTGAAATATGTGAAGATCTGGTCATCTTACACTTACACCCTGCATGGCCACAGCTGGGATGACAATCAATTGCTTTTTTAAATAGTCACATCCTCTTCATTTTCCACAGGCCTCACCTTTTCCAGCTACTCCCGAAACCAGGTCACTTTATCTAGTCCAGCTGGCAGCCTAACTCTTGTTGACATTTGTGTTTCTTGGATCAAAAACCACATACATAAGTATTAACCATTTTCACAGGCATCAGAAGGATGGGATGATTTGGGGGAGAAAGGTGATATGAGATTTGTAAGATATTTCTCCAGCCTTCAGGTTTAGGGTTGAATCCTTGGCTCAGGGCAGGACTAGGTGGTCTGCTGCTTCGGCCTACCTCTTCAAGACTACAGACATCCCAGGCAGTGGAGAGCTGTGCACTGTAGCCCTGGGGATGGGGACAAAGGCAAAATGATTCAAGGATGGTAGGTCTTCGAAGGTAGCCATTGTTACAGGGGGATGAGGATGGACCTCGTTGGCCTCTCCTGACCTTCACTCCAGTAAGTGGCAAGTTGGGGTTCCTCTTTTTCCTTTATTAAAACAGTAGGTCTCAACTTGAGTGAGCATCAGAGTCACCTAGAGGACTTGGGCCCAAAGTTGGGCCCAAAGTCCAGACTTTCTGAGTCAATAGGTCCAGGGTAGGGCAGCGCATTCACTTTCCTAACAAAATCCTAGATGCTGCCAAAACTGTGACCTGTGTAACTTTTCAAGGTCAACGTGAGATTGTTTCAAAGGCCCAGAGGGGTGTGTGTGTGTGTGTGTGTGTGTGTGTGTGTGTGTGTTTGTGTGAAGTTATGGGTTGTAAGTAGGCTTTTGATTTCCTTGCCAGAGTATGTGTATCATCCAAGAGACAGTATATTACCCAAGTCAGAGAAGAATGAACTCACGCACAGGCAACCCTGTAGAGAAAGTTCTGGCTTTTTCTTCGTCAGTGTGTTAGATACACTTCTCAAGGCAAAAAGACAAAACACCATTGGGTGGCCTGGCCTCTAACTCGGGTTGATTACCTGACAGTGGATGAAATGACCTTTTTCTTAAAAGAAAAACAAGACAGCCAGCACGGTCCCCCCATCTGCTGGCTCTGACGGTGCTGTGCAGGGCTGGGAGGGGAGCTCTGCGACAATGAGCGGTGACTTTCACTGAGCCTCCACTGTGTGCCAGAGCCGGGTTATCAGCTTACCTGAAACATCCACTCAGCTCTCACACCAAGATTTGTATTATAGATTTTGCATTTTATAGTTGAGGGAACTGCCTCAGTCTTGTTAAGTAACGTCCCCCAAGCTACACAGCTGGTGGCCAGGAGCCAGGATTTGAGCCAGACTGCTCCAGCTCCCAGCTCTAGCTCTGAACCACTGGGTCTCAAGCCAGAATGGGGTTTGCAGTGCATGGCTGCCATGTAGCGCTCTGGAATAGGATAACTTATATTGCTTCTTTGTGTCTTTAGCTTCTTCTGCTGTGGAATGGAAATAATAATGTCACTTCCCAGACTATTGTAAAACTCGGATTAGGTCAAGTCTGTATCTCATCTGATCCTTCCTTGTCTCAGTAAGTGTAATATGCTTCCCCCTTCCATCCCTGTGTCTTGTGGGTCCCCAGCGATGTACTCTACACTGCAAAGCATTCATTCATTTGGCATTTACTGTGCACCTGTTATGTGCAGTGTGAGCTGTCAGACCTGGTACCTACAGTGTGGTGGCAGGAAAGAGCTACAGACTGATAGCTACTAGCTGCCAGCTCTGCATCTCCAAATGCAAGTGTCCCTCAAATTCGACATGCCCCCCAACCAGGGCTCTCCTCAAAAAGAAGAGCACCATTTTGACAATGCTCTTTGGTTGACAATGCCATCCGCTGCCCTCATGTTCCTTTGAGCCACTACCTGCCCTCCACTGATTCCCATCTCTGGGAATTCCCATCTCTAGGTTCTGCCTGGGGAATCGCTTGAACTCTCATGACTCTTGTCTAGTTCAGGCCACCACTGACTCCTCTCCTGGATGCTCTCTGCCTCCTAAGAGGAATTTCCTTTCCTGCCCATCTTGATGCTTCTAGGCTGCTGGAATGAGTGTGTTAAATATATACTGAGCTCATTGCCACCTGATCCAGGCTCTGCAGCATCTTCTCCCTCCTTTCAGGCCCATACCCAGCCTCTTCTGCCACCCTGGTAGCATCCTCTTTTCATTCTCCAGCAACCGTGACCCCTTGGAACCTGTCCTCTCACTCTACTGGCTGTGCCTCCATGGATTCGCTCAGGACACTCTGCTGGGAATTTCCTACCCACGCCTTCACTTGGCTTAACTCTATTCATCCTTTCCAACCCACCTCAGAAACTGCTTTCTCAGGAGCCTTTCCTGCCCACCGTTTGGGGTGAGTTCCTCTTCTGTGCTCCCATAGTTCTTGCTCAGCATCCTTTGCATACCATTAGGAAATTATCTGCAGCTGCCTCTTCCACTAGATTGGAAGCTCTAGATGTGTCTTTGTTTTTGCATTGAATTTGAGAGCAGCCAGCCATGGCCTGGGTCCCTGAGAGTTGGGAGTGTGGAGGAAGGCCAGGGAGTGGGATGGGACTGGGTGGAGTCCTCCTGGAGTGTGGGGCGGCGACATCCAGAGCATTCACAGTTTCAGCATCATGCACCTGTGAGCACGAGACGGCTGCGTGAAGGGCCCAAAGGGCAGCCTTTGGAGCCGTAGGGCTCAGAGGTTTAAAGAGCTACAGAAAAAGACAGCATTTTAATTTCAAAACCTTTCTCTCTGACATTTCTCCCCTTAAATGCCACTTCTACAGAGCCACATGGAGACACATGTCCAGCGGGGCTTGGCCTATTCAGAGGCCTGGTTATCAATCAGAAGGAGGCTGAGTTGATCCTGACTCTCAGCTGGGGACCTGTGAACAGCAGCCATGATCGGCTTAAGTCCGGGACTGTCTGCCTGCTTGCTGTGCTTCCCCTAGCTCTCTGTGCACAGAGACAAGCCATTAATTAAACTAGGACCTTTGTCTCCTGAGCAACTCCCTCCAACTCCTTTTCCCCACCAGGCATCAGAACTGTCCCTTTGGAGCTCAGTGAAGATACTAGCAACAGCACCATGAAGGGTCAGGGTCAGAGGCAGCCAGGGGCAGCTGTGATGCAGTCCCCAGCAGGGGCTCCTCATTCCTCACATCAACCTTCTACTCCAGAAGCTCTGAGAAGGGACTGAGGGTGTTTGTACTTTCAGAGACCTGGGACATGCAGTTGTAGTTGTATGACAGGGTTTTCAGTCTCCACAATGTGGCAAAATGGCCCCAGTCCTCCTAGTTGGGAGCAAAGGAGGGTCAGGGGAATGAATTCTGTTTCGTGAAAAGGTGATTTCTTTTTCCCTTAAAATAGCTCCCTCCTGGTTTGTATTCTGTTGACAGGACTAAAGATGACACCTATTATAGACTAAATCAGCATCCCACCACACTTTCCCATCTCTCAATCTAATTTTTTATTAACTTGTGAGGTGGTGGTGGCAAGAGGTGGAGGAGAGGAAATATACTCCATCCTTTACAGATGAGGAAACTGAGACACAGAAGAGTCACGTGTCACTAATGAGGTCACCAAGAACTCTGCACGTTGCAGAGCATGTGCATGGAAATGTTTGCATTGTTTTCTCAGAATAAGAGTGCAAAGTAAATGAGGGAAGTGTTAATGATATTGATAACAACCGTTATTACATGCTTGTATATGCTGGTGATAATTAGGTATTATCTCACCGGGCAATAACCCTATGCTAGGTGGTATTATGCCACACTTGCCTAGAGCTTAAATGAGTCTGAGATCAATGAAATAAACTGTGTGACACATGGGGTTGATGTTGGAGCTGGTACAAGAACTCAGGCTACCAGGTCTTCAGTGTAAAATTGTCTGTACTACTCACCTAAGGCCATGTGCTCCAGCCTCCTTCTAGAATCCTGTCTGCTACTTTCTTAGTCTTTGGACATGAACAGGATCTTCAGTTGTTTCACAAGGGGGACCCCTGCCACCTCTTCCCCTTCACTTCCAGCAGGCTGGGGAGGCAGGTTGATAGGACCTGAGACAGGAAGGCTCAGAGTTATTGAGCATGAAAGACATAAAATCTGGATAGAATTCTCAAATATATGATGAAATATCCCCACTGAGGTAATCCTTCTGCTCTGAAAAATATTTAGTTTTCACCCAGGCTTCTTCAGGTTTCCAGATTTGTTTCCTGAGAACTAACAATTTGTTAAGCATCTAAGCCAATAATGTTATCCTCGCAACTTCATTTTTAAGTCAAGTTTCAGGATTCCCTCCTGAGACATGTAATAACATCCTAAACTTATAAATGAGGACTTTTGAGACACATAGATGTTAAATGATTTGCTCATGGGTCACACGGCATGTTAAGTTTGTAGGTTGAGTAGCAGGAATTTGAATCTCCACTCAGGAGACTCCAATGTCCCCAAATTAATTACTTTAGGGTACCATGGAGGAGCCATAAATCCTGAGGGCAGAGTATGGCTTCTTTGAGCAAATTAGGATCTTTGAGCAAATTAGGAAAACGTGCCTCTACTGGGAACAAGAAATTAGGAGAAAGAACCAGTTCCAGACACAACCCTGAGACCTGTGGCTCAGGGCACCAAGTCTAGGGGGAAGGCAGAAGCATCTCCTTTTTAGGCCTCAGGACTCAGTGCTACCCTGAGGGATGGGTTGGGTTTCAGCCCTCCTGACCACCTCAGCAGGTGCATTTGTACACTGCTCAACCTATAGACTGGAGAGGGTGGTTCCTTCCAGAGCCTCAGCCTGTGGGAGTAGAGATGAAAGAGCCTTGCTCATCCTCACACACAGGTATACAGCCATATTAGAATTATAATGAAAAGGACTTACTCGGTGTCAGATGGCCTGGGTTTGAATTCTGCCTTGGCTCCTTCCAAGCTCTTCATCCGGAATAAGCTACACAACCCTCTGTGCCTCTGTTTCCCTCTGAGGGCTGTTAAAAGGATTAAATAAGATACCGTTTGTAATGTTCATGCCCAGTGCTGGCCCACTAGCTCTCAGTGTTTGCTGGTGTGGACGGAAAAGGGGCCACATGTTAAACCTGACAAGGTCAGGAGACTGAAAATAACCACAGAGGATGGTATGAACATAAAAATTCCTAACAAAGGTGGGGCATGGCCGGAAGTCACATCCTTGGCCAGTAGCTTCCTTGACAAAGATCAATCTTTACCTTAAGCCTGTCTGTCATCTTTTTGCATCTAAGATAACATACACTTAGAATATCAGAGTCATCTCTTTTTCAGGATCCCCCAGGGGACACAACCCATCACACCAGAGTAGGAAACTACAAAGTTCCTCATTGTTATCTTGTTCCCCAAATACAATCTTTATGTGCTGCAAAATGCTATTAATTATCTTGTGCCCACCGAAGTAAAAGAAGTGCATGTCTCCATTTTACTTCTTATCCAATCCCAGAGATTTCCCCGCTTTGCTTTCTCATACCCCCTTAACCTACAACCAATGGATTTCATGTAACCTTCTTCCTTTGATTCTAATCTATAAAATAAGTTGCAAAATGGCCATTTTCCGGAGCATTTTCTCAATCTATTGAGATTTTGCTTCCCCACAATTGTCATCAGTTTAGCTCAAATAGACTCTTAAACATTTTCTCTTTGGCTGGATACTTTCCATCGACACTGGTAATATTGGGAGAGCTGCCTGGAAGCACCACTCAAACCAGTCACCAATGCTTTGTGCCGGGCTCTCTTTACATGGGTTTCTTTAACATGGCAATCAGCCCCAGGAGGGTCTAAATTAGAGACAGAAAGGAAAAGAATAAGATGCTCATCATTGGCAAGCACAACCAAAGATAAGTTATCAGGAGTATCAGCTCCCCTATGTAGGGGCAAAGCACAGGTGAACATATCCCAGAAGTGAGAATTCTTCCGCCCCTTTCCCTGGAGGAAGCTCCAATTCATTCTTCCAAATCCCAGCTTAGAGCTCTCATCCACGGAGTTTTCCCTGACCCCTTGGATACTTTAATCCCCAGAGCCATATTAGGGCATTTTCACAGACATCTAACACCTACTTATTCATTTGCTAATTAATTCATACAGTTGTTTATGCAAATAGTAAAGAGCACCTACTATGTGCAAAGTATGGTACCAAGGGTGGGGCTATACATAAGTAAGGACTCTAGCTTCTCATTTTCACTGTCATTTTTGGTTCCTGGCTATCTTGGGCAGAACACTTCATTCTGCTTCTGCATCCAATTCAAACATTGGCTCAGGTTTACCATGATCTGGACCCCTCCCCTCACTCTTGTATGCATGGCTGAGGATGAACAGAGTTGCTATGCATTAGAAGGGACCACCTTACTGGTCAAATTCACGTTCAGGAAGCAGCAACAGAGGGCACAGGGGGAAGAAAGAGGGAAGGCAGGCATGTGAACCATCAGGGCAATGGTGGGGATTCAGACCTGAAGCTCCTTTGCCTGGTGGGGGTGAGCAGGGAGCACAGCAGCTTTCAGGTCTAACTTTGCCATCTCCTCCCCATATGTGAGGGCTTCCCCTGGTTGGGGTGACTTAGTGCAGCTGCTCTTGTGTCTGTGCAGGGAGGAGGAGAACGGAAAATAAAACCCCCACAAAAACAGAAACAGCATGTAAAGGAGGCCAGCTCAGCAATAATGGCATCGCTGAAGCAACCAATAGCCTTGACCTACAAGGAGCATTAAACTATCTTGACAGCAACCATTTTGTGCTGCAAAATACAGAAAGACACTAGAGAGATGGTAGCTCCAGGAGAGGCCTGGGGCTACATGGGTGGAGAATTCCTGCATACCATCAGGATTTTTATGAACAATTACCTTGTGAGGGAGAGTACCAAGGACAGAGGCAGGCAGAGAAAGGCCATTTGGGAAGCTCCATGAAAGCAGCAGTATTATGTGGTAATGACTAGCCTGGGATGAAATCTCATTTCATTATGCAGACAAATCGCCATGGAACCAAACCCCTTGCAGTTGCTGCTTTGTTCTTGTTCACAGTAGAACACACCGGGTTTGAATTCTAGCTCTGCACTTACTAGAGATGGGATCCTGAGCAAGTTATTTAATATCTCTGGAGCTGCAGTTTCTACATCTGCAAAATGAAGGTCATTTTAGCAGTGGAGTTTTAGAGACAATGTACATTAAATGCCTTGCACAGTGCCTGGGCAGTAAAATGTAGCCATTCTAATTTGGGGAAGATTATAATGGTGGTGGTCGTATTAGTTAATGTAACAGTAGTTGCTGGAAAAAAGAAATACCATAGTTTCAGTTGTATAAAACAATAGAAATTCCTTTCCTGCACACGTAACCTGCCAATGCAGAGTTGGAGGCCAGAGGGTGGTTTTCTTCCATACATAGATTCAGAGACCCAGGTTCTTTCCACTTTGTTGCTCTACCATCCACTGAGACTTTAGAGCCAGTAGAACAGAAAACAGTGGAGAAAGCATATCACCCACTTCTTGAAAATCCTGGCCTGGATATAATTCATAGCATTGCTGCTCATATCACATTAATTAAAACATGTCATGTGACTACCCCTAGTGACAAGGACAGAGCTTCAGCAATGGCTGAATGGATGTTTCCTTCCAGGGCTAACTGCACACTGTTGAAGGAAGGATAGTAGTCCTCTACCTCCCACCCCACTAATCCACAGTTTGCTTTCTGGTTTCAGTTACCCACAGTGAATGGAAGTTCAGAAATAGTAGATGAAAAATTCCAGAAAGAAGCAAATTCATAAGTTTTAAATTGTGCTCCATTCCTAGTAGCATGAGGAAATCTCATGCCATCCTGCTCCATTCTGCCAGAGACATGAGTTCTCCTTTATCCAGTATATCTGCACCTATTGCCAGTTAGTCATTTAGTAACCATCTTGGTTATCAGATCAACTATTGGAGCATGTTAGTAGTTGTTTTTCTCATTACCCTTGTTTTACTTCATAATGGCCCCAAAGTGCAAGAGAAGTGATGCTGAAAATTTGCATATGCCGGAGAAAAGCCAAAAAGTGCTTCCTTTAAATGAAAGGGTGGAAGTTCTAGACTTAATAAGGAAAGAAAACAAATTATAGGCTGAGGTCGCTGAGCTCTATGGTAAGAGCCAATCTTCTGTCCACGAAACTGAAGGAGGAAAAAGAAATGTGTGCTAGTTTTGCTGTCTCACTTTCAACAGCAGAAGTTATGGCCACACATCATCCCAAGAAGGGAGAGTACAGTACAAAAAGATTTAGAGAGAGAGAGAGAGAGAGACTGTATTTACAGAAGTATTATCACAGTAATTGTTCTATTTTATTAGTAGTTGTTATTGTTAATCTCTTACTGTCCTCATTTATAAGTTAAACTTTATCATACATATGTGTGTACAGAAACATCATATTATATATAGGTAAGGTTTGGTACCATCCACGGTTTCAGGCATCCACTGGGGGTCTTGGATTGTATCCCCCGCAGATAAGGAGGGGACTACTGTACAGCCATTTTCGGTGGGCAGTTGGTTCTCTGCTCCTGTGTTATCAGACAAGTAACTTTGGGATGACAGCAATGCCTTAGGACAGAGCTACTCCTACTAGGCCATTTACTCAGAATGGGCAGGGGCTTGCTATCAAGTATGTAAAGCCTCACTGCTCAAGTGTGCTCTGCTCTGTGGCCCAACAGCATTGGCACCACTCTAAAGGGAGTTGCTTCACACACAAAACCTCAGGCTCATCCCAGACTTCCAGAGTCAGAATTTGCATTTCTTCTCCTGCTTCCTGCTGCAGATTCCCATGGAGGAGGGCTACCAGTGAGTCTGGGCTCCTGCGCTGTTTCTAACAGACAACACAGATGGTTCTGGCCCGTGGACTGGCTGCACTCTGAGTAGCAAGCAGGCAGTGGACACCAACTTCAGTTTCTCCCTGAACAAAATGAGGTTTTCCAGTGGCTCTGCGGAAGTGAGGGTTGCTCTCACTTTCCCCTCCTGTGCATGGGTAGCGTTTTTGCAAGAAGAGGGTTAAGTAGGACCCCAGCTCTTGTTTCGTCTGAGAAACGGGGAGATCCAGAGACCACCCACTGAACGAACCCCTGCAGCTGAGTGTTTACTGCTACCTGGTGGCTGAGCAGAGAGGTTCCCTTTTCAGATGTAGAGTGAGAATCCATCTCTGGGGACATGAATCTCTGTCCAGCCAAGACTTACTTGCAATTGTCTGCAGTGAGCAGCATTAGCTAATGAAGCCTGTGCTGGCATCACACAGGCCACCAGCCTCTTCCCTCCTCTCTCCCTCCTTTCCTCTGTGACAGAACATTCTTTTGGAAAAATTCATTAACCTACAGTAACACTTTTCATGGGTGACAGCTCTAAGTGAAAGCAGAGGGGCATTTCTTACTTTTCACAGACTGCCCTCTCAGCTCCCTGAGATTCGCACACATTTTGGAACAAAATATAGCCTTGACCTGAACCATTACGTCTCAGGTAAAAGCACTGAGCTGAGGCTCTGTGGAAGCCTCCAAGTGCTTCTAGCCTGTATTATAAGCTAATGACCAAAGCATCTCAGAAATTATGTAGTGAAGGGTGGGAAGGGACGTAATGTACACTCATCTCCTACTGTGTGCCGGGAGCTGTCCTTTGCAAATGTAGCTCCTTAATCTTTCAACCAACCAATAAATAGGGGGAGGGAACTGAACTGATATTTATTAAGATCCACTAAGTGCTGTACATTGTGCTAGGTACTGTCTGTCACATTTACCATCTAATTTATTCTGTTTGCAGCCCTGAAGATTGGACAGTACTGTTATCATTTCATAGACAAAAAAGGAAAGGGTTGGGGGGGAGATTAAGTAAACTGTGGAGCCAGAATCGAAATCCAACCCCTCTCATGCCAAAGCGGAAACTTTTCCAACTTCACTACAAGGTCACTGTCAATGAGAGCCAAGTGGTGGACTTAAAGGGGTGCACTGCTCTTCCATAGTTCCCAGATCAAAGAAATCGCTCAGCTTGGGGCTCCAGGAGCTGGCTAATACAGCAATTAAGAATGTGAACTTTGAGTCAGATCTACCTGTGTAAAATTTATGCCTCAGCTTGGCATTACAATCCAATTGTTTAACCTCTCAGAGCCTTAGTTTCCTCAACTGTACAATGGAGATAAATATAGCATTACCCTCATAGGAATAATGTGAGAAATAATGAGACAATAGTATAAAAGTTTGAATGTGATGCCACATACAAAGTAAGTGTTTAATAAATTTGAATTATTATGTATAATATTAATATATGTAGAATCAGGCCCTTTTGTCCGAAAGGGGCATTACTTTGAGTTCAGACATCACTCACAAATAGAGTGGGATTATTGCAAAGCTGTGAGGAGCAGCCTGATTGGAAAGTTAGACACTGAGACTCCTTTCTCTCTCTCCCCCAGGGCGACAGGTCATCCTCACATCTGCTTCTCTTGTTGGCTCTGAGCCTTCTTCCCCTTGACCAGCTTCCTCTGTTTATTTCTCCTCCTTAATTTCCAATAAGGCTGCCTAAACCCTGAATCTGCATACCATTTTATCTTAAGCACTTGCCATCAATTACCTATAGATTCCAAGGGCTTAATTTACAATTAATGAGAGAACATCTTGTTAGGTGAAGGCCAGCCAATGAGTGGGCCTCTTCAGTCTGGGTTTTGTCAGCTGTGTTGGATGGGTTCATTCCCTGTTCTCTATGAAGCACTATGGGCGAGGCAAGCAACTCAGTATGTCTAGAATAGGAGTTTGGATTATTTCCTTCAGTGTGTTTCAGCATTTCCTATTTCCCCCTCCCTGTCCTTCAACCCATTCTTCAGTTGGGCACAGGTAATTGATTGGCTTATTGAGTGATATGGATTTGAAAATTCAGAATCTGAGGTGATGAAAACCATTTCTCTTGAGATAGCAAGTTAGTAAAAACAAGCAGAGAGGGATAGTTTCATGTGTTTGTGCCTGTTATTAAAAGGACTGTCCTGTGCTTCGATCCTTACATGACCGCCATGGGGCTTTAGACTCTGTGCATTGTGTGAGTAGACCTTGATAGGTTTGCTTTCAGTTTATGCCTGTCTCTTATGCCTTTAGACATAATTGCTGCTATTTTTCATAAAGAAGAATGTTCTTGGAGAAAATTACTTTCTCAACCCTTTGCTGTTTTCATGGCCTGAAAGTCATGGGCAAATTCTGGAGCCAGGATGTTGTTTGTTTCAGGATTTAACTCACCAGAAATTATGCATCAATCAACCTAGCCCATTGGAGAACCTCCCAAGTAAATACCAAAACCTCGGATAGGGTCAGTTCCTCATCTGTGACATGGGCATTATGAGTATTAAGCTAGAAGCTTAAGCATATGGCTTGGGACTTTGAGGAAGAATCCAGAATTCTCTTCCTCTGCTGGTGAGGTGGGCCTAGAAGCCAATCAGGACTCATTGTAGAGTTTTTAGAGTTTGTTGTAAACAATCATTTACTTATTCACTCATATATTCAATAAAAAATACAGAACACCTGTGATGTACCAGTGTAGAGGAGAGAACAATACTCATGAAATATCATCTGTGGTCTCCTATGTTTCCAAGACACTTGGTTATGGTTGGAGACTCCTCTTGGCCAAGGATCTGTGAGGGGACATGTCACTCTGGGCCCAAACATTCAATTGCTGGCACGAGACTATTCTGCACATGAGCAGCCCCAATAACTGAGAAAACTGCATGTTCCAGATGGTATCATTATGACAGAATGGTGGAGTGTCTGTCTTCCTGGGCCTTTGTGTGACTATGAGGAGCAGAGTCCCCTACCAACCCCTGATGGGCATATTGCATGAGTGATAAATAGACCTGACATTTGAAGTTTGGAGATTGGTTCTGTGGTTTCACCTAGCTCTCTCCTGCTCAATTCAGTTAAACACTGTTCCTAGTTTCTGTGGAGTTATAGTCTAGTCAGGGAGACACAAATTATTCAAACTATCATGCAAGTAAACAATTAAACTTTGAAAGAGCTATAGAGAGTGTCAGGTATGTATAATGAAATGTTCATAGCTCTCTTAAAGTGAGCATGGGCTCAATAAGTCTTGGCACGACCTTGTGTCATATAGAATCTGAAGTGAAAAAGTCATCTCTATGCTATCAAGAGATACCTGCACAAAGTGAACTCAATATGACTCTTACAGATAAAATGTTAATAATGCTCAGAAGGGAAAGAGTCACAAAAGAGCTTCAATTTTCTGAATAAATGTAGCAATAAGCATAATAATAGTATAACTAATACATCAGGCTAGGTGAACAATCCAGACAAAACTCTGTTCTCATTGAGCTTACTGACTAGAAGGCAGGTTTTATTCTTACAACATTGTGGCTTGGAGAATTCAA
Organism: Aselliscus stoliczkanus; assembly: GCA_033961575.1. Lineage (NCBI taxonomy): Eukaryota > Metazoa > Chordata > Mammalia > Chiroptera > Hipposideridae > Aselliscus > Aselliscus stoliczkanus. The sequence continues at coordinate 124,887,135 of CM066729.1, forward strand.
GGGAATTGCAATCAAGGAGGAAGAGAAGAGGGAGACCAACTGTCAGAAGTACAGACATGGCTGCTGGGGGCTTGCCCCTGTACTCAGGGACATTCTCCAGGGAAGGGAAAGTTTTTAGGCACACACTCCCAGATGAGCTGACTGTGTTTTTACTGTTTTATAAAGCACGGCTATTTATTTCAATATTTGCTCATTTATAGCTTCTAAACCCATTACTAATCTGTATATACGAGGTCTGACAATAAAGTTCGCGCACTCATCCTAAAAAAGTGCTACATACCTCACTGCTGAATATCACTATGGTCACCTTTGAAATACTCCCCTTAGGAAACTATGCACCAATCCAGCCCCTAGTCCACCCTTGAAAGCAATTTTGGAACTCTTTTTCTGGAATGGCCATCAGAGCTGTCCTCGTATTACCCTTGATATCCTGAATGTCATCAAAATATCTTCCTTTCAACATTTCCTTTATCTTCAGGTAAAGAAAGAGGTCATTAGGAGCCAGATCAGGTGAATAGGGAGAATGTTCCAATAAAATTATTTGTTTCCTGGCTAAAACTCCCTCACAGACAGTGCCATGTGAGTTGGTGCGTTGTCATGATGCAAGAACCATGCATTGTTGGCGAAAAGTTCAGGTTGTCTAACTTTTTCACACAGCCTTTTCAGGACTTCCAAATAGTAAACTTGGGTAACTGTTTGTCGAGTTGGTACAAATTCATAATGAATAATCCCTCTGATGTCAAAAAAGGTTAGCAACATCATTGCAACAAGTTCATGAACTTAATTGTCAGACCTCATACTGAGTTCATTGAGAAAGGGCCTGGCTGATGAGTTGTTCAATTTCCCTTGAGACTAGTAACTGGTCATGTGCCTGTTAAGCAGTGATAACACATGCAGGGTGATATACATGTATGTAGCTCCTATGAGCTCATTGAAGAGGATAACTCCAACTTGTCCTCTGCAATGTGCATTAACACAGTGCCTAGCACTTATAGGTGTCTGGTAAATGCTTAATGGCAGAATACAGAATGTGTTTCTTATAAAGCAATTATAGTAAAAAGGCAGGTGTTGAATTCTTGTACAATGTGCTTCTTTAATTAACCTGATGCATCCTGTTGATTCACCTTGATAGGATTCTGTGTTGGTTAATTTTATGTGTAAACTTGGCTGGGCCACAGTGTCCAGATATGTGGTCAAATATTTTATTCTGGTTGTTTCTTTGAGAGTGTTTTTGGATATGATTAAACTTTAAATTAGTGAATTTGGAAAAAAGCTGAATATCCTCCATAATGTGGGTGAGCCTCATCCAAACAGTTGAAGGCTTGAATAAAACAAAAGACTGACCTCCTCTGAGCTACAGGGAGTTCTGCAGCAAATGGCCTTCACACTTGAACTGCAACATTGGCTCTTCCCTGGGTCTCTAGCCTGATGATCCACCATGTAGATTTTGAACTTTCCAGGATCCACAATTGCATGACCCAACTTTAAAATAAATCTCTTTCTATATATGTATACCTTCATTGGTTCTGTTTCTCTGGAGAACCCTGACTAATACAGATAGTCATTTAACCTCTAAAATACCCACATTTATTTAATATTTACTACGTGCTAAATATTATTGGGGAAACAGAAAAAGAAATAAGCCATATTAGCTCCTTTCAAACTTTTAAATTTATTCATTTAGAAAATATTTATTGAATATCTCCTATGTTGCAGGCATTGCTCTAGGCACCTGAGATAAAGCAATAACAAAACACACCTAAATTTTTGCCCTCATTGGAGCCAATCGTCTAGTGAGGGAACACAGGCAAACAATAAGGAAAGATATAAGTAAAATAAATTATATACATAAAATGTTACATGGTAATAGGTAATATGGTATGGGCATATCTGAGGGAGGCAGGGTCTGGGGAGGCCTTTCTGATGATATTTGAACAGAGACCCAAAGTATGTATAGAAGTAGACCATGTACCATCTGGGAGAAGAGGTCCCCAGGCTGCAGGAATAATGCAAAGACCTCCCAGTAGGAACCACTTAGTCTATTCTAGAAAGAGAAGAAAGGCTGGTGTGACTAAAGTGGAGAGAACCTAGCATGAGATGAGATCAGAGAGATTATTGGTCATGTCATATAGTCTTTTTCCAGCTTTTTTTTTTTCTAGCTGAGCCATCCTGCCACCTGTTGACATCTCAGCGGCTGCTTAGCTCTGGCCGGGAATCCAACCAGCAACCCTGTTGCTCAGAGCTTGCACTCTTGAGTGAGCTCTTAACCAACTGAACCACTCAGCCGGCCCTTCATATAGTCTTGTGGGCCATTGTAAGACTTTGCCCTTTCTTCTTATTGACGTGGGGAATCATTTGGGGATTTTAAGCAGAGGCATGACATTGAAGCAGGGCATGTTTTAAAGCCTCATTCTGGCTGATGTGGGGAGAATAGAACACGGGGGATGTAGACAGAAATGGGAATTCCACTTAAGAGGCTATTATAATAACCTCAGTATGACCTGATGTTGGCTTGGACCAAGGTGACAACAATGGTGGTGGTTAGAAGTGATTGGGTTACAGATACGTTGTGACCGTAGAGTTGATAGGATTTGATGATACATTAGATGTGGTGTGTGGAAGAGAGGGAGTCAAGATGTATCTAAGGTTTTGGTTGGACCAAATTTAATGATGAAACTGTTATTTACTGAGGGTTAAGAAAGAAGATTGAGTTTGGGATGGTGGAGCATCAGAGAATAAACTAGGCAAGGTCCGCTGATATTTCCAAAATTCAGAGGTTAAGGAATCCAGTATTTCCTCTTCAAGGAGAATTGCCAACTATGTGGCTAATCCTGAACCTTAAACCAGGGTGACCTATTTCCTTCCATATCCCTTAGTATATATTAAAATGGCTGCAGCAATTCAGCTGTCACTGCAGGCTAGAATTATGCTACTATAGACGTACATGTCTCTCAAGTTTCAGAAATTATGTTAGGTTATGTCTAGAGCAGGCATTGTAATTAAAGTCCTGAGCTTTGAGTTCGATTCATTGTGATCATATCTTTAAAATTCATAAACTCTGTGACTTTGGTGAGTTTGGTGAGTTTCTCATCCTGCCTGCATCCAATTTTTCTCATTTGTGACACAGGGATGATAATAGGCTTATGGTAGGTGATAGTTCATGCTAAATTTAGTGACAATATGTATTAGTGCGTAGACCCTTGCTTGGAGTTCAGTGAGCTCTCAGCAACTATGGACTACTAATAATACTATTGTGATTATTTAGTACAGCTCTGGGGAATTTGCATGTCTGTTGAAAATTTGTTCATTATATTAGTAAGTTAAACATCCGGTTTTGAGTAAAAGATGATGCCCTCCAAACACCATCCCCCTGCCACCATAAATGGGACAAACCTGCTCCCTGCCACAGACATTATTTGAGTGCTGTGGCCTCTGGGTATCTTCATTCAGACTTAAGGAAAACATCTTCTCATGATCTTTTCCTAGTATATTTGCTCCTTTCTGAGCCCAAGAAGTAAGAGGCTTTTCTTCCCTATCTGGCTTTGATCACCCATTTTAAACTCAGTCATAGCAACACTATTTAGAGCATATGGTCATTATGTCAGCTTTTTCTTTCATCTCAGTGTTTCCTATTCTTTTTCATTAACCTTTATTTAAAGAAAACTGTAAGAATAGCTAACATTTACTGGATGTCTGCTATGAGTGAAACACGAGGTTAAGTATGTTTAGGCTTCATCTTATTTAATTACTGTGATATCCTTGTGAAGCAGGTATTAGGATCTTCCCCATTGTGCGTGGGCAGAAACTAAAGCTTTGAGAGATGAAGAATCTGGCTGATTTGGAACTTTGTCTAACTTGAAAATGTGTGCTTCTAGCCCCTTTCATACTCCCCCTTTACAGCATACATGTCCTTTGAATTTGCTGCCCCTTAATTCCCTGTCTTTCTGCCCTTTCTGCTTCCTCTTTATCTTCCTTCTTTTCCTCCATATTCAGCCTTTCTCTTGCTCCTTGTTTTTTGGCAGGAAGTCCACAATGACACACTGTAATGAGTGTGTACCACTTCTCCCCCTCCCCACCCTTCCTAATTCCCAGTCCTTATCTGCCCTCCTGAGACCTGTTGTCATGTCCTGTCCAGGCAGCATGCCCAGAAGTGTGTCTGCTGCACAAGAAAGGGGAAGCAATGGCATCAGGAGAAGGGTGTTGGTGATAAGGGTGGAAAGAACATAATTCCAGATTTGAAGGTGGAGTTATGGTTTTCTGAATTTGGGGGCAAGACTTACAGTGACATAAACCTAAGTTTCACCCAACTATTTTCTAGTCATCTGGTCTGGGGAAGATTTTTCATTCTGAATGTAGGACTAGCAATGATGTCTGCCTCCAAGAGTTGAGCAGTATCAATGAGATGGTTATCTGAAAGCCTAGCGCGGTGCCTGGCATTGGTAACTCCACATGCTGTTCCCTCTGTACCCCTTAAATGCTTTAGGAACACTTTATTCAGGCAGCAAACTCTACTTCTCTGTATAAGAACTGAGGATATTAACTCCATGGTGCTGAGTTCAAGCTCAGTCATTGCCAACTGTATAAACTCAGTCAAATCACTTTACCTATTATTTCTTAATCTATTATATGTCTAGAATAAAATATTGCACACCTTATGTGGATGAAGCATTTTGAGAAAGCTCTTTTAATATGCTGAAAATATATTTCCCTATGGTTTTCCCAAGAAATGTGTGCTAAACATTTTCCTGACCCTTTCCCAGCCATCTCTACCTAGTCTCAGATTCCCATTGTGTGTGTGTGTGTGTGTGTGTGTGTGTGTGTGTGTGTGTTTGTCAGTGGGGTGCCTGTAAGTTTTTGCCTATGGGGTAAGGCTCAGAAATAGGGAAAAGTTCTCTGTTTTTTACTTAATTTGATAATTAAAATAAAACTGAAATTGTAGTGAGTTATCTTCAAAGTATATCAAAATATCTTTTCATCAGAATAGCAGCATCAAAACCGTTGCACCAAAGTCAGCATAATAAAATGTTTGTGTACACCCATCCTCCTCACAGGGTTGTGTGAGGATAAAATGAGGCAATTTATGGGACAAATTCTTGTAAACCAAGTTGCTGAGTAAGTCCTTAGTTACTGTTGTAAGCCAGAGTGCCTTTGTTTGAAGGATAAGTCATTTGAGACACATGACTTGGCAATACCATAACCTCCCTAAGTTGACCAGTAGATTGATTCCATATAGGAGGGTGGCAGAAGATGGAGAAAAGGAACAGCAAGTGCAATGTGGGGTAAATCAAGGACAGCTCCTTACAGCAGGCCAGGTCTCCAGGTTGGTGATCCACACAGACTTATAGAACTGAGATGTGGCAAGCAGAGGGCAAGGCTGGGCATCCAATCCTTGCATTCTTCTGCGGATGACAGGAGCACCTCTTGCTTTTTGTAAGAGAATATGAATGCGTTCTATTAGTTCAGCTATGCAGACAGAGTTCTCATCCAGTGATCGAGCCCCACGCCGTCAGCAGGCAACTGAGATGTTTGAAACAGATGGGCCGCCAGCCCCTCTTCCTCTGCTTTCATAGTGAAGAGCCAACAGAGACCTCTTCCCATGAATCATCAGCCTGGCCACACCCAGACAGGGAGAAGGGTGTCTTTTCTAGTTTCATTATTTTTTTTAGCCATTCACACCATCATGCTTTGCAAGCACCTTAGACTTCAGAGCGTAAATCATTAATATCCAATTTGGGAAAGTCAGTGACAAGTAACTGCAGCATTGGCAAACTAAAGTGGAGGCCCCAGCAGGGAATGAATTTTCCTGTGCTGCAGACAGCATGCGGGCAGCATGCGGGCAGCTGTATCCAGCTTCCATCTAGCAGGCCTCCATGGCAGTGCTGTGCTATCATGGGGATTCATGCCCAGGGGTGCATCTTCCCATTCCCTGCTGAGCAGCCTCTAGACCAGCAACATTAGTGTGAATTTAGAAAAAATAGACTCTCAACTGATACTATCCATGAAGTGATAGCATCTTAGAGAGTTCATCCCTTCCCCTCAGGCGGGTTTCATCTGGACACTTCTCAAACATACGCTTAAGAGAAAATGGCACCTAACATCAGCTTTGGGCATTAAAGCAACTGGCTCTGGGGTGGGCGGCTCCCCAACTGACAAGGGGATTGATAAATGTACCCTCAATGTGAGTATTCTCTTGTACGTGAAATGAGTGTGGAATGATGGGAATGAAAAAATTGGCCTTAAGATAATTGGTATCCTCTTGGTGCCAATTCCTTTTGGTGCCTCTGACATCTTTTGTCCTCCGATGGGGACCTCATGATTCTCTGTCACCTTTTTACTGTTTGGCTCTGGCAATTTCCACTCTCAATTCAAACAACTGCTACTGATGCTACAAGTGCTTTGCGTATAGCGTTATGTAATTGTGCTTAAAGCTCTCTTCAGTAGAATCAAGGGCAGGCAGGATCACAGAAGGCAAAGAGGGAAGATACTGCTGCTCGGCCATGTGAAGTAGTGGGCTCAGGACCTGGGGATCATGAAGACACTCTCAGGGCTGTTGCTGAGGCTATGGCTCCCTGCTGTCCGCTAGGCAGTCTAGATACTGGACTGTATGGGTTGAGGCTGACCAGCTTCTGTGCAAGAGACAAGACTGCTATCCAGGGGGATGGCCTTAAAGGCCTGGAGCCTGGGTGCCCAGTTCCCATTTTTATGCTGGGCTGCTCTCTTTTTGGCCATCTCTTCTTTGGGCTGCAAAGGCAGACTCATATTCAGTGAGTAGATGGGATGCAATCTGGACATGGGTGTGTACAGGGCCACTGCACTGTATCACTCCACGGTGGCCCTGTGTATTTAGAAAACAAAACAAAACAACACTTTGCTGGGTAAATCAGATGTACTTTCCTAGAGTAAAGACCAGAGCATTAAATGAAATAGCATACAGACATGCCTGTGCACGTACTCACACTTCTTGTCTCTAATCATTAGCTTCAAGAATGAAATGGTGTTTTCTTACTTCCTTTGGCATAGGATGAAAAGTTTAATGTGATTTTATCTCCTTTCTCTCTACATTTCCTACTCCATATTTCTTTTCCCCACCAAATATCCTTGAATGTATTAGCGTTTGGGACTTTAGATTGAAATTATTAACAAATTTATTTATTTGTAATAATAACCAATGATATGACAGACACTAGTCTAAGCATTTCACATTTAATCCTCACAAGATTTATTTTTTACATTGACTGTAAGTTTTGTAACTGCATCAACAATCATTATCTGGACAACTTGGTTTGCTACTTTTATTGTTCTGTTATGCTATGACTTCCTCAGTTTTGACTTCCTGATTTTGATTCATCTTCGACGATGTGGAGCTGGATGATTTTGAGGAAAGATGAAACCCATGGTGAGCATTGTTGGAGTAGCTGAGACTGTTTCTATTGTCTTTGCACATGAATGAGATCTTGTCAGGGTCAGAATTCTGAGGCCGCAATCATTACTCTCAAAACTCATGTAGAATTAATTAATTGACTTTGGATTTTAGGGAAGATATCATACAGTCTGAATTTTGTTCCTTTGAAATAGAGTGCTATATCTTGTAGAGTGCTTACAATTTTTTTCTTTAGCCTAATAAAAAAGATAGTCAAAGTATGGCCATCATTTTATTATTTGGGCCTTTCACTCAGGAATCCCTTTTGATTTTCTGTCTCCAGTTGGCACCCAGCAAGCAGATAGATGGGGTTTTCCCACATGAATATAAAGGGAGAAATAAGGAAAAGGGATGAGGATGCCATAAAGGAGCAATTATAATGATAAACTATAGAATCCAAATTGGACTAAATGGAAAGACAGCAGGGAGTCATGGATAATGCAAAATTGGAGAGTCAATGTATTGGAGGTCTTGATAAGGATAAATGATTGTTTCATTGGGGGTTCTAAAGAGAGGACTTGTGTGAGTGGAAAACCTGAAACTGGGGTGATTCCATCTCATTTAGAGAATGCTGTGGGAATGGTCAGGGGACTGGGATGGAGTGGGTGACGGTGCAGAGGCCAAGTAGCTGATTAGCTAGGCCGCGTTTGGGGTGGGTTCTCCACATGGATGGTGGAGTTGCCAAGAGGTACCAAAGGTAAAAAGACAGACTGTGACTCTAGAAGCCTAGAGGGGATACTGAGAATGACTAGGAGGACAGTAGGTTGCAAATTTGAGGGCGGTGGATAGTAGAGAGGCATGGCCTCTAAGCATGGCAGGGGAGGAACTACTGGGTTGTCAGAAAAGTCATGATGTATTTTTCTGTTTTTTGTTGCAAAAATGTGTCATGACTTTTCTGATAACCAAATGTTTGGAAGCACAGTGGGGGTTGGGACAAGGGGGACTCCTCCTGTCTCACCGGGAGAGATGAATGAAAAGGCAACAGCAGCAGCTAGGTAAGGCTTCCAGGGATGCAGTGGCCTCAGAGCATAACCAGGTTAAAGAATGGGAAAGTATTATGCTAGGTAAAATATGTACTAGGAAAAAGGACAAAAACCATATTATTTCACTAGTATGTGGAATATAAAACAAAAAAAATAACAAATGAGCAAATAAAACAAAACAAAAACAAAGTCATAGATACATACATCAGAATGGTGGTTACCAAAGGGGATGGGGCTGGTGAGAGGTTGAAATGGATAAAAGGGGTCAAATATATGGTAGCGGAAAGAAATTAGATGGGTGGTGAACACACAGATACAGACATTGAATTATAATGTTGTAAACCTGGAATTTATATAAAGTTATTAACCAATGTTACGTCAATAAAAAAAATAATGAGAAAAAAGAAAGGGAGGGAGAAGTCTGGGGAAGAATGAAGGAGTTTTCTGGCCATAAGACATGTGTTCCAGAGAGAATAGTTTAAAGGTTGGGTGGGTCAGAGTGGAGGATGCCCATATTCATATGGGGGTGATGAACTGGTTGATGCCGAATGACCAGCATGGTGAGGTTTTGAGTAGTCACTCAGGTAACCAGTGTGGAGAGGAGGCAGGGCTGCTTTCATGGGCATGTGACTTGTGCAGTGACACAGGGTGCCATGCTTAGATGGGCTTCATGCTGACTTAATGCTCTGCTGTTGCTATCTTAAAGTTTTTAATAATTTTTTAAAAAAGATTTTATTGGGGAATTGGGGAGGGGGAACAGTGTTGGGGAATTGGGGAAAGAAAACAGCCAACTTGTTGTCCTTCGATCTTAGTTGTGGAGGGCACAGCTAGCTCAGCTCCAAGTCCAGTCACCATCTGGCCGCCAGTTGGCAGCTCGCAGCTGCTCAGCTCAAGGTGCCGTGTTCAATTTTAGTTGCAGGTGGGTAGCTCACCATCCCAGGAGTCGACTGGTAACCTTGTTGCTAAAAGTGCATGCCCTAACCACTGAGCAATCTGGCCACTTGCCCGTCAGCAGCTCAGGGCAGCTCAGCTCAAGGTGCTGTGTTCAATCTAAGCTGCGTGTCGGCATAGCCCACCATCCCATGTGGGAGTTGAATTGCTGCCTTGTTAGAAGCATGTGATCTCACCAGCTGAGACATTCTGCTACCTGTTGGCAGCTCCGCAGCAGCTCAGCTCGGGTGCAGCTCACTGGCCCATGTGGGATTTGAACCAGTGACCCTGTTGCTCAGAGCTTGCGCTCTTAACCAACTGAGCCACTCAGCCAGCCCTAACTTTTGAAAAAAGAATTCTGCATTTTTATTTTGCCCCATGAATTATATATTTGGTCATGGGATAGGGTTTAAGTGTGACTGTCTCTTGAGGGCAGTCAGTTCCCACACTGCATTGGTCCCATGGGTGTGCTAAGATAAGTGCCCAGGCTTTACCACATCATTCCCCCCCTACCCGCCCATAATGCTGGTGTAAACTGTACATGTCAATAAATATCCCAAGGCTCAGCCTCACTTCCCTCCCACGCGTCTCCCACTTGGGGTATTTCTGCTTGGGTCTCTCATTGTACCTTTGTGGGTAGTTGGTGGAAAGGAATGGGCCTCACTGACATTCTATAGGAATGTCTTATAGGAGTTCCTACAAGTTTCTAACAGGAGAATACATATCTCTGTTTCCACCACTGATAAGTGTTTCTCTAATTTTGGGGACTTTGGCCATTTAATGAGAACTGGTGTAAAAGAAGGAAGAAGAAATATAGTCATATGTGTTCAAATTTCCAGTATAAGAGAAGACTTTAGTTTATCTTTCTTAAATGAGTCCTCCATCTCTTTTTTTTTTAAAGGATCAGGGCATATATCCTTGTCTTCTAAGTCCTTTTTGCTCTGAGAGACATTTGTATCATTAGACATGACTGATGGTTACATATTATAACTTAATTTTGGTAAGTTGCCAGTACTCATTGTTACTCAACTATTAATACAAGAAAGGAAAACTATTGACTATATGAAAACCAATTGAGGTTTGACAAATCAGTAAACTGATGTAGCAATGGGTTGTTTTCTTCTGGAAAGAAATTACTTTTCCTCCTTTTCTTCCTTCCTTCCTTCCTTCCTTCCTTCCTTCCTTCCTTCCTTCCTTCCTTCCTTCCTCCCTCCATCCCTTTCTCTCTCTCTTTCCTATATAAACTGTTGCCTCTATTGACCACACATACTTCCAAACACCAGCATCAACTATTTACTGCTATATTTCATATTAAGTGTGCAAGAAAAAAAACAAAACACAGTGGAGATTAGTTTCTATGCATCCAAAATGAAATCTATATAAGCAAGACCTACAAGAAAAATGACCTTATTTACCTTGTTTATTCTTCACGTTTTATCTCACTTAAGGAGGATGGAATTCAAATTCTTTTTGCTTTCTGACATGTAGTGTGGCCTGCACAGCCTGTGACAGTTATGTATGTGAGGAGGAGGATGTATGGGGGGGCCTTTGAATGTCATCAGCTCAGCCAAATACCAGGGCTTTCTGTTCATTCAGTAGAGAGTACGGATGCCTAATAAAGATGCTAACAAAACATTAAACAAATGAGCTGACCATTGGAAGGAAGTGGAGTCATTGGGATTTATTACACACCTAGTGTGAGTTAGTTGTCAGCTCCCTACTTTTATTTGTCATTTCAGCAGATAAAATGACAACTCCATATGGTTTATTTTCCATTTATCATATAAAGAAACTGAGACATAGAGAGATTAAGGGTGTTGCACTGTGTTATAAGTCATGGATAAAGCCAGACACGCTTAGAAATAAAGCGTGTGCTTTTTCTAACTCCCTTGTGTTATATTCTGGGTTCTGACATGTGGGGATGTAAAGATCTAGTTCCACAATGAAATGCGTGTTAAGTGAGGGTTAAGTAGAGCGCCTCTGCCATTTGGGCCAAGATGCATGCCTGGACTGTTTTTCATTTGGACACCAGTGGGGAGCCTGGGCATTTTGAAGGACTCAAATGCGATACATTCTTCCCTGCTGGACTCTCCCAGTATCGCTCTCCAGTCCAATTCCCATATGTGTTCTGATCCTTCTACTCAGCCTTCACATGTGAAAAGTGATGTGTGTGTGTGTGTGTGTTGGGCAGCATGAAAATAAAATGTTAAGATATTTAGCATTTGGCAGATTTAATGCCTGTAGATGAAGTGTTAAATTGTCATTCTCCAGCAAGAGAATTAAATTTCAACCTCTATCTTAATAACCTTTTAGTTTTTTCTTTGTGGACACACAAGTTGGAATACTGATAGAAAATACAATGTGTGGCTTGGCTTAATTAAAAGCTTGTTTCTTGTCCCCAGCAGATTATGTTTACAATTTTACCCTTTTCCATCCAAATCTGAAGTTTTGGGACCATATTTATATTACTATGATTCCCTTCCAGTCAGTGTCCCTCTGACCTGGATGCACAGCACAAGAGCATCTTGGCATGTTGGGGATGGGGTATCATGCCAGTGATCTGGAGGTCACTGAAAGTCTTGGATTTATGGGTCAAGTGTAATTTTCTAATAAAATACCTGGTTTGAATTCACATGGGCAAGTTGCTCAATTTGTTAGATGTTCCACTTGCTGTCCAAAGAGAGGTTATATCTCCACAACAGCCATTTCCTACAAATGCTTGGACTCCCACTCGCCTGAGAAATATGGTATATCTACCCACACAAAGGATATAAAAGATAGAACTTGTGCTTTCTGTATATTTGTATATCTATCTTTCTAAGCAACACAATAATGAACCCCTTTCCTTCTTTCCTTCCCTGAATATCAGTGTGTAAAGAATATATGCTGGGAACTAGAGATTCAGAGACTCCAAAGACCCAAGGTGACCTTAGATAAGAGTCACATGAATATAAAGCAATAAAAATCATTATATGTAAAGGGCATTAGAGAGTCTTACAAAAGATGTTATCTTTGAGCAAACCTGAAGAATAGGTATGAATTTTCCACACTGAGAAGGCAAGAGAAAGGGCATTTCTGGCAGAAAAACGGAATGATAGGGCTTGAATCAGTTGGGGAAGAGTATTTGGGGTCAGATGGTTTAAGGGTGTGGAGGATAACAGCAAGAAGTGAGGTGGACATCTGTATGTCCTCTTTAGAAAAATGTCTCTTCATGTCCTCTGCCCATATTTTAATTGGTTGTTTGTTTTTTTGGTTGAATTGAATAAGTTTTTTTATAAATTTTGGATATTAACCCCTTATTGGATGTATCATTGGCAAATATTTTCTCCCATTCAGTAGGATGCCTTTTTGTTTTATTGGTGGTTTCCTTTGCTGCGAAGAAAATTTTTAGTTTGATGTAGTCCCATGTGTTTATTTTTTCCTTTACTTTCCTTGTTCGAGGGAATATTGAATGTCAACTATAATTTAATATATATATATATATATATATATATATATATATATATATATATCCATGGAATGTGGAGTACAGCATAGGGAATAGAGTCAATGGAATTGTAATAGCTATAAACAGTGTCAGAAGGGTAGTAGATTGGGGGGGTTATCACTTTGTGAGGGGTGTAAATGTCTAACTAGTACATTGTTTTGTACACATGAAACTAATAAAAATCAAATAAAATGTAAAAAAAAAATAAGTGAGGTGGAAAAAATGAGTGGGGGCTACTGAAGGCCATAAACCCTACATGCAATGAGAAAGAGTCTGAATTATATTCTTTAGGTCATGGAAACCATTGAAAGCTTCACTAGTCTAGCTGATCACCTGAGTTAGGTAACTGGTGATGTGAATAAAGAGGAGTGATATATTCAGGTAACATTGTGAAGACTGAATGAATGGGACTTGGTTACTGAATAGGGGAGGGGCTGGAAACTTGAGAGAGAGAAAAAAGCTAGAAATGACACTGGTCTCTAGTTTGGCCAACTGAGGAGACAGTGGAGAAGAACATGTGAAGAGGAGTGTATTTGTTGAGGGGATGAGAGAGGAGAAGGTCATGTTACGTTGGAGGCACTGTCTTCTCATGTACTTGGTAGCTATGGATGAAGAACCAATTTGCTCCAGGGCAAGAACATTGGAGTTCTCCCTCCTTTCACAATGACCGTCAAGGCCCACCAGGACACTGCTCCCTGGAGAGTTGTGTCATCCTAAATTCTCCATCCTAACAGATGCAAACAGGGCTAATCAGCAGCATCAGAGACCCATGAGCAGCAGCAGTGGGGGTGTTTGCAGCTCAGGCTGAATGACCAAGGCAAGGCAGGGCTTTCTCTAATGAATTGTGACAGTGATATTAGGCCAAAGCTTATTGTTAATAAATTTCAGTATTGTCCCCAAGCCATAACCACTCACTATTCAAAAAGCTACCTATAGCAGCTTCTAAGTCCAAGCCGAATGCCCAGAGCCATTAGGTAGACTCTCCCTGATGACAATTTGCATTCCTCAGTGCCTGGAATTGCCACTGGTGATTAGAACACTGACAGTGTATGGGCCAAAATGTTCCCTTGGGGTCATTCTGCACCTGTCTGGGTGAATAGAAGTAGTGAGCAGTCATGAATAGAAGCAGAGTTTGGCTGGCTGGCCAAACACAGAACAGACAGAACAGAAACGCTGAAACTTTGTTGGACACGTCATGAAGTAGAAACACATTTTATGGTAAACACAAACTCCTGTTTTAAGCAAATCACCCCCATGGAAAATACTTTCATTGACCAGCTCTTCTAAGGATTCTTATGACACGTGCAGGAAACCAAGTTCCAGGGTTGGTGGAATGCTCTAATAGTGCTCCAACCATTTGTTGAGCATCAGGGAATATAAAGGGAAAGTAATAGAACATAGTTATCTTGTGCCCCCCCCGCCGCCCCATCAGGAATTATCAAGCAAGCTTCTGGAGGTTCAGTCTTTGCTTGGTAGGTTGTGTCTCCCATTGACAAAATCAGGGGAAGATGTTGAAAGGAAGAGGCATGCATGATGGATCAGACAAGACCAGTTAGCATGCTCTGCATCATGAAGTCCCACCAGCTTCCCAATCATCTGTGGAATCCCTTTCTCTTCTCTGCTCTCACTGGCCTCAGTGTGTGAGGGGGTTTTACAGTTGTCCATCTCAGGGCCAGCATAGCCCATCAAATTGTATCTGTATCCTCCATGTAAGGAGAAAATTACTAAGCACAAATCCAATTGAAGGCAGAAACAGTTAATGTGGAACACACACAGCTAAATAAGCTATTTAAATGTATGCCTACAAATTCCCAAGTCTGCCCTTTTGGAGGGGGGCCAGCAACAGATCCCCACAAATGTTCCAGAACTGGCTGCCAGACAGATAGCTAAGTACAAAACCACAGAGGGCTGTCAGGGGATGTTTATGAAATACCTTTGTGAAGAGTCTGTGAGGCTCAGTGGTGGAGGTCTCCCCTTGGCTGATCTGAGCAGGCAGATAGAATGCTGGCACTTAGATGAAGCATTCATTTCTCTGCAATTCTCCAGATGGAGTTAAATTTGGCCAGAGAGGCATAACACTTAATAAACTGAGTGAGAGCATTGGCTGAGCTTGGATTCTTGGCTTTTTGATTGTCTAAGGAGTCTCTGAATGGGCCAATTACCCCTCATCCTGAGTGTTAGGGGAAGGTAGAACAAAGCAGGTTCAGAAATGTAACATTCCCCTTTCCCAAAGACTTTTAAGGTAACATTATCATATTACATGGCTCAAATGTTTGTAGGAATATTCAATTTTAAATAAAAGTTGGAAGGAGACTAGGAAATTTGTTCGCTGGATTAGCTGATACCATGATTACTACTGCTGACTTGGACATACTTCTAGATACTCAGTGATAAAGTAAGTAATTTTATCATTTTTCTAGGAAATTTCATAGATTCCATGAATTTTGCTTATTTGTTTCCTACAAAAAATTCCTAGAGACAAGAAATAGCCAGACATTTTTCAAAAAATTTGTTTTAAAAAACTGGCTATTGCTTGTCTCTGGGAATGTTTTGTAGAATTTTTTTTTTTTTTTTTTTTTTTTTTTTTTTATTGTTGTGTAACTACCAATTTGTACTTTTTAATCCCTTCATTTTTTTTGCCCAGCCCGCCAACATTCCTCCCATTTGGCACCCATCAGTTGTACTCTGTTTCTGAGTCTGTTTCAATTTTTTGTGTGTGTTTTTTTCTTTAGATTTCACATGTAAGTGAGACACATTTCTCTTAGCATAATACCCTCTAGGTCCACTCATGTTGTCACAAATGGTAAGATTTCATTCGTTTTTATGGCTGAGTAATATTCCATTGTGTATATAAGGTGTTATAAAATATGGTGAATGTTTAAATAAAAAAATTATCACAGTGAAAGACATTATTGCCATTAATCCTGCTCAAAATACTCTCCCTCTCTTCGAACATACTTATCCCATTGTTCTTGCCACTTTCTAAAGCAGTTCTGGAAGTCCTCTTTTGTGAATGTCTTTAGTTGTGTTGTTGTGGCTGCCTCAATGTGCTAAATTGATTAAAAACATTTACCTTTCATGGTCATTTTGACTTTGGGGAAGAGCCAGAAGTTGCACAGTGCCAGATCCAATGAATAAGGTGGATGAGGACACATTGTAATGTTTTTATTGCTGTTTACCAAAAGCAATGTGTGGCACAGAGCATTGTCATGATGGAGGATGAAGTAAAAACACTCAGAAAAGAGGACTTTTAGAACTGCTTCAGAAGGTGTCAAGAATGGTGGAATAACTGTGTTCAAAGCGAGGGCGAGTATTTTGAGGAGGATTAATGGCAATATGTTTTTTACTGTCGTAATTTATTTTTAAATTTAAACATTCATCATATCTTTTGATCATACCTCGTATGTACCTCATATTCTTTATCTAAAAGTCTATTGATGAGCACTTAGGTTGCTTCTATATCTTGGCTATTGTAAATAGTGCTGCAGTGAACACAGGGGTGAATATATCTTTTTGAATTAGTAGAAATTTTATAGAGAAGTAAAATGCATTGAAATGGGAGTCAAAAAGTTTTTTCATTAACATAACCTTGAGCAAACCACTTAACTTTCCTGACTTTCATGTCCTCATCTGTGTAACGAGAAGTTTGGAGAGAGTAATCTCTAAGGGCTGTATCATCTCTTTCCAACTCTAACTACTGAAGACTTACATACTTGCTCTTCAGGTGCACAAGGTATGTCCTGGGCCCTCAGCATCTTCACCACTCCCAGGCGCTAATGAGAATTGCAGTATCTTGGCCTCCATCCCAGACCTACTGAATCAGGCTCTGCATATTAATAGGACTCCCTGGTGATTTACACACACATGAACATTAGAGAAACACTGATCTACAACCTTCAGATTCCTTCCTTTTGTACTCCAGTGTCCTGGTTTGGGCTCTAGAAACCTGTCTCTCCCTTGTTGTACAGATTTGCTGTACAGATTCCTTCCCTCTGCATCTGCGCTTTCCTCCTCCCTCCCTCACACACCTTTTAGGGTCCTGCTTCAAACAGACTGAGTTTCTGGAACAAGATACCACTGACTGGCTCTTGTCTGCCATTCTGCTCAAGTCAACTATATGTAATTTAGTTCTTGGATAACATACAGTTTGTTGTCTCCATAAAGCCTTTCAGTATTGTTACAGAAAACTAATTATCTGATTGGATCCTATATACTTATGAGATTGACTAATTTGGTGCCCAGAGTAGACAGAACAGAGGACTTCTATCTAAATTCTGCCTTACTAGCTTTACAGCTGTCAGAAAACGTCTGTGACAAACACCTCTAAAAGTACATATTTACTTTCTTTCATTGTAAACTTTCTGTGGCCCCCCAATACATCAACACTTTCATAATGCACAATATCTTCATCCAGAATTGACTAAAGAACATATATTTGTCATGTCTGAGTTGTTCCATGAGTTTAAGATTAATTACTGTGTGAATTCTAGCCTGGAACAGATTCCAGCATTCTAGTTTCAAGGACAAACATCACGAGACAATTATGCTGTGATTATATGGTGGTTGATTTTCAGTTTTCAAGGTCAGGATTAATAGAATAAATATAATGCAAACACAACATTGGCATTTTTAACTTTTTTCCTACTGAAAGAGAAAATCATTTCCTCCCGAGCTTGCTGAGCCAGCTCCCTTTGTGAAAACAAAGGCCCTCTCCTGTTATCAGCCATTGATGGAAATAGGGAGAGGTGGCTGCTGGACCAGAACAGCCTTGGCTACTACTGTCAGAAGTGGGGCAGCTATTAGCCTAGGGACAGCACTCTGTTGCTTGATGAGTTCGTATTGATAACACAAAGAATATGTATCAGACAGAAAAGAAGAAGAGGAGACTCAGGACAAAGTGGGGGCAGCTTCCATAAGGAAACACATCTTTCAGATGAGAAATCTGGCCACATCCATCACTAGGATGGTCAAACCCTCTCAGACGGCAGCTCTAAGATTTGTAAGTCTTCTCACTTACCTTACATATATCAGGGGTTGGCAAACTACGCTCTATGGCCAAATCCTAGCAGTTGTCTGATTTTTAAAATCAAGCTTTGTTTTATTGGTTCATAGCCATCCTCATTCATTTATAAATTGTCTATGGCTGTTTTTATGCTATAAGGACAGAACTGAGTCATTCTAAGAGAGACCTTATAGCATGCTAAACCTAAAATATCTGGTCCTTTACAGAAAAAGTTTGCTGACACCTGCCTTACATCCAGTTTCATTCTTGAGTTTCAAATATTATGGGGGAGAGGAATGTTGATAGATTTCAGTTATGATCAGCATTTATGATGAACCATCATACTACTGTAATGTAAACTTTGTTCTTGAACAGCAGTCAAAATTTGTGACTTCTTGAGCTTCAGTCCTCAGTAAAATGGCCTGGCTATCAGTAAAATACCTAGGGACCCATCCTTAGAACAAATTAAGCTTCTTCAGTCACATACCATAAACAATTGAGAACTTGATTCTTTGGTAATAATGCAGCATATATCTATTTTGTTTTCCTCCAGCATTCCAACATGCACCCACTTTTACTTCCAGAAGCCCTAGTGACATTTGGTTACCTTGCTTCAATGTGGCACAAGTCTGACTCCTACCTTTTGGCTTCTGGACACTGAACACAGAGTAAGGGAAGGGTGATGGGGGTGAGAGAGCATCCACCCTGTATCACCAGGAAATCCTGAGAAAATGTGTTGCTGTGTTTCTTTCAGAAACATTTTGTAGCCACTCAGATCTCAAGCCCAGAGCATAGACCTCCTGTGAATGGTGCAGCTCTAGTTGCCAGTAGTTTGTATAAATAAAAAGTATCTGTTTCCCAATTAAGGCTAAAAGAAACATTTAGTATTTTAAGCAGAGAAAGAAAGAGCATCACAGTGTCCTAAAGGGAACCACAAAACTCCATTTTTTTCTTTTTTAATTTAGAAGGTGAACTATACAGTAGGTCTTTGAAGTTCTAACTGTCATATTGCAGTGGGGGTTACCTCTTTATGGTTTTTGTAATTAAATGTCAATTATGATTTTTTCCATGTAAGATTATGTGATTTGCCAACAGAAATAATTTTACTTCTTCCTTCCTTTCCAATTTCCTCTTATTTTTTTTTCTTGTCTAATTGCTCTGGCTAGAACTTTCAGTACTATGTTGAGTGGAAGTGGCAAGAGTGGGTATCTGTTCCTGATTTTAGAGGAAAGCCATTTAATTTTTCACCATTGAGTATAATGTTTGTTGTGAACTTATCATATATGGCCTTTTTTATGTTGAGGTATGTTCCTTCTATATTACAACTAAATTACAGCACAATCATCACTGAGAATCACCTGAAGTCTATTTGAACACACGTCCTATAACTAAGGATATACAGAAGAAGCCATCTTCAGACTGGTAGGAGGGTCAGAGATGCAAAATGTTCTGGTCCAACACTTGTGCGTGGCAGTTAAATATGGGGAAGGATGTCTCGGCTGTGGAAGTCCCCCCAAAGGGGCAAAGGGTCCCAGCCCCACACCAGGTTTCCCAGACTAGGGTTCCAGTGCCAGGAAAAAGAAGTCCACACAACATCTGGCTGTGAAAAACAGTGGATATTGTGGCTGAGTGAGATGGTGGCATTCCTCTTAAAGGAACCACACGTGGACTTACTCATTGGAAGATGTATTTGATCTGAATTCTAGTATTAGGGAAGCAGCAAGAAAGATCCCAGGGACATGCAGGGGTAACTGAGTTGTCTGGCTGCAGGGAGATGGCTGGAGGGGAAGCTTTCTCCCAGACATGAGTGCTGGTAGAATCCATTATTTCTTTGTTGAGCCCTCCTCACTCAGTGGGCAGACACAGGCAGCTGCCATATCTGAGTCTCTATCAAATTGGCTGACACTCCTTTCTCAACCTTGGTAATTCCCTGAGACTCTACCCCATCCAACTTTGAGGCCCACCCAAGCCACTTCCTGGGGCTTTTCCATTTAAACAGCCTGTCTTGGCTCATGCTGCAAACTTCCCTAAAATTACTCAAAGGTGCAGAAAACACTAACAAGCACCATCTGGTCTTGACACCTTCCTCCTTACCTCGTGCTGAGCAGCCCCAAGCTCGATACTAGTGGCAGCTGGCCTCATTTCATGGCTTGGCCTCTCCAAGGCACTTTCAAGCCCAGCATGGGTGGCTGTCATCTGAAGATTGCTTTAGGGCTCATTCCTGATAGCCCTGAGCAGGACATAGGCTGTGGCTGATCTTGGTCTGTGGTGCGATCCCTCGCAGGAGGCACTGGGACTGGTTGGCCTTGGACCATTAGCCTGAGTACCACCTGGCTGCCTGTGTGGATGACACACACAAATGGCAGGCTGGGTAGGCACCAGAGCACTGCTAAAGCAAATTCTGCACCATAGGGTCAGACTCTGCATAATAACTCTCCTCCACTGTAGTCACGGCCATTCCTTACCACCAATCAGCCCAAGGGTCAATCCCTCCCATAGACATGCACACAACAACCAAGGTTCAAGTGCAACAGGAGAGCACATTCAACCTACAGTAGGTATACACATGGAGCACCTGGCTCAGGTGACCAGAGAGACTGTATCACCAGGCCCTATAAAACACCTGCTACATAAGGCTATTCTACTAAAGTGGGAAGACATAGCATCCCTACCTAATAAATAGAAACAAACACAGGGAGGCAGCCAAAATGGGGAAACAAAGAAACATGTCCCAAATGAAAAAACAGAACAAGCTCCAGAAAAAGAACTAAACAAAATGGAGACAAGCAATCTACCAGATGCAGAATTCAAAACACTGGCTATATGGATGCTCAATGATCTCAGGAGAAGATGTGATGAACTCACTGAGAACTTTAACAAAGAAATAGGAAACATAAAAGAAGAAATGGAAAACATAAAAAAGAACCAGTCAGAAATGAAGAATACAATGACTGAAATAAAGAATACATTAGAGGGAATCGACAATAGATTAGATAAAGAAGAGGATTGAACCAGTGATGCAGAAGATAAGGTAGCAGAAAACATCCAATCAGAACAGCAAAAAGAAAAAAAAAATCCAAAAAAAAAAAATGAATAGTTTACAGTACTTCTGGGACAACATCAAGTATAACAACACTCACATCATAGGGGTACCAGAAGGAGAAGAGAGAGAGCAAGAATTTGAAAACCTATTTGAAGAAATAATGATGGAAAACTTCCTTAACCTAGTGAAGAAAATAGATATGCAAGCTCAGGAAGTGCAGAGTCCCAAACAAGATGAACCCAAAGAGGCCACACCAAGATACATCATAATGAAAATGCCAAAGGTTAAAGACAAAGAGCTAACCTTAAAGAAAAAAGACAAGAGCAGTTAATTACCTACAAGGGAGCTCCCATAAGACTATAAGCTGATTTCTCAACAAAAAAATTTTCAGGCCAGAAAGTATTGGCATGAAATATCCAAAGTGATAAAAAGAAAGGACCTACAATAACTCAAAATAACTCTACCCAGCAAAGTTTTCATTTAGAATCAGACAGATAGAGAGCTTCCCAGACAAAAAAAAAAGCGAAAGGAGTTCATCACCACCAAACCAGTATTACAGGAAATATTAGAGGGATTTCTTTAAGAAGAAGAAGGAGAAAAAAAAAGAGATCAAAATATGAATAATAAAATGGCAATAATTACATACCTATCAACAATTACTTTAGGGCCAGCCCAGTGGCGCAGTGGTTAAGCGCTGGCTTGGGAGGCCAGTGGCCTTGGTTTGGTCCCACATATGAGGGCCAGTGACACTGCCCTCAAAAAAAAAAAAAATGAAAATGAAAGACACAGAATGGACTTCTGGTAAGATGGTGGAATAGACAGATGCTTTGCCAACTGCCTCCCAGATCACACCAAAATTACAAATAATTTATACAACATTCACCCTTGGAAGTCCCTTGAACACTAGATGAACAGTACCTCTAAATGAAGGACTTAAAGAGGAGGCCACGTTGAGTCTGGTAGGAGGGGTGGGACAAGAGAGGGCGAGCCCCATGGGAGATGCCTCAGCGGCGGGGAGGCTTCTCCAGTTGAGGGAGAGACACTCCGGCTCCACACTGAGCTCACTAGCTCAGAGTTGCTTTGCCAGGAAGAGGAGTTCTATGACAGCTTGCAGTAGAAATTAATGAGGACTCCCTTTGCTTGGCTCGGTGAGGCTGATGGCAATTGGAGAACCAGTCAGGCTGGTGCACGAGCTCGCTTGCCAGTGAGCACTAACCTGTTCCTGGTGGAGGGAGTATCTGTGTGAGCTGGACCCAGGAGCCTAAGGGGACAGACTGAACTGAGCACCTTTGGCTCGGGCAATGGAGGTTTTTGGGACCACTGATCCCCTGGTGTGGAGCTTGCACATGAGTGGTGTACAGGACAGTGCCATTTTTCCAGGGTTGGGCCCTCCCACAGAGGGTCAGGTCCTGGGCCGCATTGGTCTGGTGAAATATGTGCAGAAGTGCATGTGTGCGTGAGCACATGCAGCCTTGGATCCCCACCCTGTGCCCTGCTTGTGCTGCGTTGCCAGGGAAATGCCTGGAGTGCATGTTCCA
The DNA here is from genome assembly GCA_033961575.1 of Aselliscus stoliczkanus. NCBI lineage: Eukaryota > Metazoa > Chordata > Mammalia > Chiroptera > Hipposideridae > Aselliscus > Aselliscus stoliczkanus. The sequence continues at coordinate 124,909,538 of CM066729.1, forward strand.
GTTCAATCTGGCTGTATGTTGAGACGCAGGAGTGCGTGAGCCGCCTTGGGTCCCTGCTTTCTGCACTGCATGTGCAGAGTTGCCAGGCTGGTGATTGGCTATTGGGCTGCTCTGCCAGATCTGTGAGCAGCTGATTGGGACAGACTGAGACTGGGAGTTTTCCTGAGAGTGTTGGGCCGGGAGCTTTGTGTCTGAATGATCTGGTTGGGGCTTTCCTGGCGACTGTGTGCGGGCTTGTTGCCGGTGCAGGAGTGCATGGTGCTCTGACTTGCTAGGGGCCACTGACCACATCCAGTGGTGCCTTGGGGGCCTGCCCCGCCCATCTAGAGCTGTGTTAGCAGAGGCACCCTGAACCCTTGGTGCCTGGTCCCTACCTCTGCAGGCCATAGAGGATTTTTTTTTTGCAGCAGAGAACCCACAACAACCTGTGAGGATTTTTGGTAGTGAGCATGGTTCCAGAGCGCACAGCAGCTGATTGGAGAAAGCTCACTACAAGCCTGAGAGGGAGGCCGGTGCATAACATATTAAGCCCTTCCCCCCAACAGTTGGTGCTGAGTTGCCCAGAGACCCTCTATTGCTGACCAAGTGGTCTGCAGAATAAAGAGGATGGACAGACACCCCACTATTTTTTTCCCCTTGTCTCTTCTTTTTTTTCTTTTGTTTTTTCTTCTTTTTCTTTTTTTCATTTCTGTTTTCCTTTTTTTCTTTTCTTTTTTTTTTAATCTTCTTTCTAGGTGAGCTATCTAATACATCGAAGCAATCACAGAGCGAAAGTCAGAATGAAGAAACAAAGAAACATGTCCCAAGTAAAAGATCAGAAGAAACCTCTAGAAATTCAACTAAATGAAACAGAGGGATCCTACCTTTCAGAGACAGAGTTTAGAATACTGATTATAAGAATGTTTAAGGAACTTAGCAAGGACATAAAGAAGGGCAGGGAAATCATGAAAAACAATCAGTAGAACTAAAAAATACAATAACTGAAATGAACAACACACTTGAAGGAATCACCAGTAGATGAGATGAAGCAGAGGATCGGATCAGCGATTTAAAAGACAAAATAGCAGAAATCACCCAGCTGAAACAAAAAGAAAAATGAATAAAAAACAGTGAAAATAGTTTAAGAGACCTGTGGGACAACGTTATATGCAACAACCATAGGAATACCAGAAGGAGAAGAGAAGAAGCAAGGGGTCAAGAATGTATTTGAAGAAATAATGACTGAAAACTTCCCTACCCTGGTGAAGGAAATTGACATACAACCCCAGGAAGTGCAGAGAATTCCAAACAAGTTGAACCCAAACAGGGCCCCACCAAGACACATCATAATTAAAATGGCAAAGTTTAAAAACAAAGACAGAATCCTAAAAGCAGCAAGAGAAAGACAGCAGGTTACATACAAAGGAACTCCTATAAGACTAACAGTTGAATTTTCCACAGAAACTCTGCAGGCCAGAAGGGAGTGGCAGGAGGTTTTCAAAGTGATACAAAATAAAGGTCTACAACCAAGATTGCTCTACCCATCATGGCTATCACTTAAAATTGAAGGAGAAATAAAGAGCTTCTCAGAAAAGAATAAGCTTAAGGAATTCATTACCACCAAGCCAGCATTGCATGAAATGTTAAAAGAACTTTTCTAAAAAGAAGAAAGGGGAAAACAAGCTAACCCAGGAAGACAAGAAATACAAATAACAAAATGGCAATAAATATGCACCTATCAATAATCACTTTAAATATGAAGGGGCTAAATGCTCCAATCAAAAACCATAGAATGGCTGAGTGGATAAGAAAACAGGACCCAGTATGTGCTCTTTACAAGAGACTCATCTCAGATCAAAAGACACACACAGACTGAAAGTAAAGGGATGGAATAAGATATTTCAGGCAAATGGAAATGAGAAAAAAGCTGGAGTAGCAATACTTATTTCAGACAAAATAGATTTTAAAATGAAGACTACAATAAAAGACAAAGAAGGGCACTACATAATAATAAAGGGATGGATTCAACCAGAGGACATAACCCTAGTAAACATCTATGCACCCAACATAGGAGCTCCTAAATATATAAACCAGGTTTTGACAGACATAAAGGCAGAGATCAACAGTAACACTATTGTAGTAGGGGACTTCAACACCCCATTGTCACCAATGGACAGATCCTCCGGGCAGAAAATCAACATGGAAAGAGTGGCCTTAAATGACACATTAAACCAGCTGGATTTAATCGATATTTTTAGAGCATTTCACCCCAAGCAACAGAATATACATTCTTCTCAAGTGCACATGGAATATTTTCCAAGATAAACCATATGTTAGGCCACAGAACAAATTTCAACAAATTTAAGAAGATTGAAATCATATCAAGCGTCTTCTCTGATCACAATGCTATGAGACTAGAAATCAATTATAAGAAGAAGCCTGGAAAGCACACAAATACATGGAGGCTGAATAACAGGCTACTAAATAGTGAGTGGTTCAACAATGAGATCAAGGAGGAAATCAAAAGATACCTCGAGACAAATGAAAATGAAAACATCACCACCCAAAATCTCAAGGATGCAGCGAGAGCAAGTCCTAAGAGGGAAGCTCATAGCAGAGCAGGCCTACCTAAAGAAGGAAGAAAAATCTCAAATCAACAGACTATCTTTGCACCTAAGGGAATGGGAAAAAGAACAGTAAAACAAGCCCAAAGGATGCACAATGAAGGGTATAATAAAGAACAGAGGAGAAATAAATGAAATAGAGACAAAAAATAAAAAAACAAAAAAGTTAAAGAAATCAATAGCAAGTTTTTTGAAAAGATAAATAAAATCGACAAACCCTGAGTCAGACTCACAAAGAAAAAGAGAAAGAGGACCCAAATTAATAAAATCAGAAATGAAAAAGGAGAAGTGACAACAGATACCCCAGAAATACATAAAATTTTAAGAAAATACTATGAGCAACTATATGCCAACAAATTCAACAATTTGG